>OY282451.1:6653299-11716200 GCA_958295655.1 Palloptera scutellata | reverse complement strand
AAATAGGAAAGGAAAGGAACTAAATAGTAGGAAAAAAGAAAAGAAAAATCCAGCACTTAATTGTTGAATTATGACAGCTGCTCGGTCACACACACACACACATTACCCAACAACAGTCATTCATTACCCACCCAACAGTAAGGAATTGGTTTTTTTAAGAAGCACTAACTTCTTGTAAACTTTGTTCCGTTTTAGACATTGATTTATCATGTAGCAATTAGCTAAATTGTACTTATGTATAAGGGAGGATAGAAGAGAGAGAAGAAGTTTTAAATTTTCTCTAGATGAATTTTACAAGGTGTAATAGTTTATGAGGCGAGGGCATAAGGTGGCCAAGTGTGCAAAAAAGCATTAATACTTATTGGCTCTTCTTCTCTGGAATCAAATAAAGCCAGAGAAAGATGGATAATAAGATGAATCAGATAAATACTCTATCTGTGTATTGAGGATATATGTAGGATGTATATCCTTTTTTCTCTCTTGAAAATATTCTATAATAGGTCCATAAAAGTTCTTTACCAGCTTTTCGGAGAAGTATCTGTTTATCGAGAAAGTGTTCTATTAGGATTCTGAACTCCATCTGTGGTCCATGAAAGTAGTCTATTAGGCTTTTGAAGAAGTATTCTGTCTGCGTAAAAAGCACACTAATAAAGCTCCAGCTTTTCGAGTAATAGGTTCATAAAAGGTCCATAAAAGTTCTTTACCACGGTGCTTTAAAGAGAGCACCTCTTTAAAGTGAGCTTCACATTTGTATTTTTTTTTTAAACATTATAATACCCGTGTATCCAGAAAGATATCTACCTGTGGTCTAAACTTTGACCAATTTTTTTGACCTTACTTACTTTACTTTACTTTTAATGGCACAACAGCCCATGGAGGGCCTAGGCCGAGCTTTATCGCATCCACTCATGTTGTGCGTGTTATATTTGTACATGAATGGAAGGGACCAACAGTTTAATGACGAATCCGAACGGCGAAGTGAAAAGCTTTTCATAGCAATTTTTAGTCTTGCAGGTTTGCCATTGCCTGCCAAGAGGTGGTGCCGTATAGAAAAATTATTTTTTCTACTTGTTTTTTTATTTTGCCTGTGCCGAGATTCGAACCCCGGACACTCGGCGTAGCAGTCCAACGCACTACCACTACACCACAGCGACCACTTTTTGACCTAACTTTGATTAAACTTTGACTAAGCTTTGACCAAAATTTGGCCAATCTTTGACTAGGCATCGACCATACTTTGAACAAATTTTAACTAGACGTTGATCAAACTTTTGCCAAACTTTTACCAAACTATTGCCAAACTTTGAACAAACTTTTGTCAAACTTCTGCCAAACTTTTGCCAAATTATTGCCAAACTTGAACAAACTTTGACTAGACGTTGACCAAACTTTGTCCAAACTTTGAACCAAACTTTGCAAATAGGTGCTTTCTAGGTACACTAGCGCTCAACGGAAAACTTCTCCATCAATGCTTTAATAGTACTCTATCAGCTCGTGTATCGTGTAAATTTTTCAATTTTTTCTTCAGTGCTCTTAAGAAAAAATCTATCAGCCCGAGAATAATGTATTTTATTAGTTTTTCAATTAGGTCAGTTTTTTGACAAAACATTCTAAGACCAAAGCTTCCAGGAAGAGATCTATTAGTTGTCCGAAGGAAGTGGGTGCTAAGTATGTTAGCACTCTAGGAATATTATTCTATTAGTCCTCTATGAGTTAATCTTTGCTAACTTTCACATTCAACTAATGTAAAAAAATAAATAACAAATTTTGCTAAATCGCTTCGCTTCCCACTGGGTATATTCCAAACACATACGAAAGCAATGCATTATTATTGCTCCACAAATTGCGCAATTGTGAACGATTTATTGCTGAAGGTTATAAAAAATGTGAAAATTAGTTGCAGCGTACTCGACTTTCTTAGCCTTTCTTGATTAGTTTCTTCATACATAATTAATACTTTGGCAAAAATAAACACAGTCACCCATAAATATACGAATAAGTGAACAAGTGCACCAATGGCCAATGAATGAATGAATGAAAGAATGAATAGAAGACTGACTGAATGAACACATTGCAATCACTCTACATAGATAAAAAAAAAAATGGGAAAACTAATTTCAGCGTTTTCATACTTTTTATTCAACAAATATTAATCCAAAGCACAAGTAATAAAATGCATGAAAAATAAAGTGGGCGTGGCAGTTGAGATATTAAAAATGCAAAAAATTAAATCAGGCAATCAAAAAAATTTAAAAAATTTTATTTTTTCCCCCCCAACAACAAAACTTACGACATTGATTGCTTTTGCTGTGTGTGTGTTAAAAATATATAGAATTTCCAGAATTTCCAAGTTTCGGTCCATTATCTCTTTCACTCTTTATCTCTTTCACTCGCTTGTGTTCATGCTCGCTGTTGATAATGCATAATTAAAGGCGCATTCTGCTTGCTCTCTCTCTCCCCCCCCCCCCCCGTATTGTAAAAGCTTCGTTCATTAACTTTTAATGCAAAATCAAGGAAGTTGCGAAAATTTTGCTCTAGTATAATCTATATAATATGTATAGTACATATGTATATAAATATTATATATTTTTTTTTATGGTCATCATCAAAGCGCATTGAATTCACCACTGAATTGACAGAGAGGCAGGCAGGGGGGCAGGGAGGCAAGGAGGCAGGCAGACAGGCACAACAAAGACTTGCGCGGCGCGGAGCGGCATTGGCTTCTCTCTTGCTGTTGTGATGTGGATAATAAATTCGGACATCATTTTTGTTTGTTTGTTTGTTGTCCATTAGCAGCAGCAGCAGCAGCAGCTACAACTAACGAACAATGGGCGAGTTGCGGTTGTTTAGGACGTTGATGTTCGTTCGGTTCATTGGGCGGTAAGGGTTGGATCGAATGACATAACGTAGGAAAAGACGACAAAACAGCAGCATATGTCCAAGGACATCCAACTCTGCATCATCATTGTAATTATCATTATCAATGGAAGGCACTTCTTTTATTCATTCATTCATTCATTCCCACAGTGACACTTTATTCTGAAATATTTATGAGTTTATCCGGTTTCTAGTTTTGACAATTTTTATCGATGCGACAAGGAAAGTAGAAGCATACAAGGAGAAGCGTAATGTAATAGACGAGGAAAAAATTAAAAAGCAATGTGTTGTTTGTTTACATAGAAGTAATAGAATATTTGGATAATATTGAGGCTTTAAACTTAAATTAACTACACTAAAGTTCTCGTTTCGCACCAGTGACGTCACAGCGTCAAATAACAGCTTTAATAGAATTAAAATGCAGGCATTAATTACTGCCTAAACAAATCGGTTCAACTTCTGTTGTAACCACCATATTACTTACTTACTTAGCGGGCACTACAACCGATGATCGATCTTGTCCGCCTCTATAAAGCTTCGCCAGTCGCCAGTCACCAGGCGCCTCCACCATACGCGCGCTGGCGCGCCAGTTGATAAGGCCAAGTGCAGTCAGGTCGCCCTGTACCTGGTACTCGTCTGCATGTTCCTCCACCCTTAACCACCATATTGCTTCTACTTTTATCTTGGTGTTTCAAGTCCTTTTCATTGTGTACGTGGAAATGTGCACTACAACTGCGGGAGGGCCTAGGTCGAGCTTTTTGCATCCACTCATGTAGTATAACACATATTTTTTACATGAATGGAAATGGAAATTTTTAAAATATTGCAAAAATTTTCTCATTTTTATTTAAACTTGGCTGTTACAAAATTTAACATATGACGAAGGTCCTCACAAACCAAAAAAAAGTTCAATTTGTTATTAAATTTGGAGATTATAGTAAAATGTATGTAAAATACTCCTAAAAGTATGCAATACTCTATACTCTTAACCATTCCGAATCATAATTATCAATCGAAAGCAAGCATTGATTGAATAAATGAATTGGAGAAGCGTTCGGATTCGTCATCTACACGTCTAAAATCGGCAATTCTCAAAACTTCTTTAGGAAAATTCGTTACGATGAAGAAGGCATTGCATTATACATACACACTTTATGGTTTAAGGTTTGATGGTTTTACATACTTCTATATAAATTTCTGGGAAATTGACTGGAGGTGATTAATGAAAGTAAGTGATTAATGAATTCTGAAACTGTCTAGTAATTGTCTACATGAAATTGTAAACTATTCAAATAGAACTCAATTATTTTCACAGCTCCACTGGTGAATCACATAAAATGAATATTGCAGCATTCATTAAATATAGTGGAAAATATATGAATAAATGGAATGTGGGTACAGGTATATGCTTAGAAGGTGATGGCACGTTTCCTAAAAAAAAAGTTAGTAAATAACAAAATTTACTTGCCTCATATAGTATACTATGTGCGAATAAGAAATTCTTCCTCTTCTGCAATATTCAATAAATCACTTAATAATTATTTATTCTTAATCTAAGGTTTTTCCTTTTTCTATTCTTAAATCTTGTCAATGTTGGAATACAATTGGTGTAAATAAAACACTAGTTTATTTACTACAGTTATTAGCAACTGACTGCATACAAGAGAAATCATTAAAAATATCACAAACACAAATTGAAATGAGCTTGCATATTCCACACCATTTCATTCTGCAACACAATTCAGCTGCACTTAAATCGCTATGGAGCACTTGCTGAAATTACTGCTCAAACACATTGCCACCTCATTATGGGGATAGAGTGTTTTGGTGTTGGTGAGTGACTGAATGACGGGGAAGTGTGTTAAGATGTGATAAGGTGCAGTGCGGTGTCGAGTATTGGCATCATTACAATTTGCCAATTTGACAAATTGCCAAAATTATTGTCATCTACTCGTACCTACATAGAGACTAGTTTCCACATCCTTGCATACATACTTACATACATACAGACACAATGCACGAACCAATATAACCAACCAGAATGCCGTAGGATTTAGTAACTAGTGCCCAGTTGAATTTCGTTTCATTTCACTTTATAGTTTATGCTTTATATATATATTTTTTTTTTCTTTTCCAGCTATTGTTTATTGGTTTTTCCACTCATCTCCCCTCTTTTTGTCCCTCCCTGCATTTTCCCATTTTTAAGTAAAATGTTTATGTTTTTGTGCAACAGTTGCTCTACATTTTTACTTCGTAACTTAAGTGTTTGCTTCAATTGAGCTGAAAGTGGTCGCTTGAGTTTAGCATAAAAAATAAAAATAAAAAATTTTAAAATATACCTAACTATTTTTTCTCGTTGCCAATTTGCTGCGTTTATATTTTCTAATAGAACTTTTATTTTTTTAGCATTTAGTAAAATGCTTTTAAGTGGACTATATTTTTTTTTTTCATTTCTTATTTTTGAACACTTTTATTTACTGTGTGTGTTGATCGTTGATTTGCGTAAAATATTCCGTCATAAATTATTTATGCCACACAGTATAAGTATAAAGGAAAAAGTTTTGTATTTGCTAAGTTGGTTGCCAAACTGAACTCTCGCTTAAATTGGCTCATTAAGTAATGAACTAACAATCAATATTTCTATTTCTATATTTTAAATATGAACCTTTGAAGGTAATTGCTCTGGTGAGGTTTATTGCTACGCAAACTAATCAGTGGCTAGTGATTGAAGGGGGTCAGATTGATTGTCAGGATCAGACAGAAAATAAGAGATAGTAAGTCCAAACTTATCAACGGGAGTGGGTAGGATTGATTTTCAAGATCAGAAAGAAAAATAAGAAACAGTAAGTCCAAAATTATCAGTGGTTAGTGATTGAAGTGGGTCAGATTGATTGTCAGGATCAGATAGAAAATAAGAAACAGTAAGTCCAAACTTATCAGTGATTAGTGATTGAAGTGGATCAGATTGATTGTCAGGATCAGACAGAAAATAAGAAACAGTAAGCCCAAACTTATCAATGGGAGTGGGTCAGATTGATTGTCAGCATCAGATAGAAAATAAGAAACAGTAAGTCCAAACTTATCAGTGGTTAGTGATTGAAGTGCGTCAGATTGATTGTCAGGTTCAGATAGAAAATAAGAAACACTTAACCCAAACTTGGCAGGGCATACTCATATTTTTATCTTTGAGTAGGTAAGAGTGATTCTTAGGATTAACTACAAAATTACAAATTATAAACCTTAACCTAGTAGGGTTTGTTTCAATCATAAAAAACAACCAATGCTATTGTTTCTTTATGTACAGTTAAATAAACGCTAAATGGGTGACACTATAAGTTTTAGATTATTGCATATAGTGTTGCATGGATGGATGGATGGATGTAAAGAAGGCCGAAAACCTGACCTACGAGTGCAGGACAGTTCCTCAAGCACTCAGGCTATGTAGCCCATGTGCAGAGAAAATGCTCTGTGCAGTCCACTTCCTCCAGATAAGATGTGCAGGTCGGGTCCTCGGTGATGCCAGCGCAGGTCTTTCCTTCCTAATTTAAGAAGGAATTCTGCTGCCTTCCTGTTTGGACAAATCACAAAACACTTGCCTGATTAAATTGGCATAAAAGTATTCCTAAAAGTATGCAACATGGCAAACGATATCCAGATTGGACCAGCGTCTCTTATGTAAATCATTAGCATAAGATTTTATCCAATGCATGGCACTTGCCAAACTGGTCCCGACTATTGGCTCTGGTCCAAAAGGCATGTTCTTTGATCCACAGTTGGCCAACTCGTTGGCTTTCTCATTCCCAGGAACTCCACAGTGCCCAGGAACCCAGATAAGATGGAGCTGATTCAGTCTTGCAACTGATCTATGTTTCCTCTTACACTCTTGGACAATCTTTGAAGTAATTCTCGCGTTCTCCAGAGCCTTAAGTGCAGCCTGACTGCCACTACAGACACCTATACGTTTCCCGGGCCATTTTCTTTCAATTATCCATTCCGCTACTTTAAAGATGGCGAAAATTTCTATCTGGAAGACAGTTGCCAACCCACGCAAGGAATAGTAGCAATTGACACCTTCGTTAAGTGCCATGTTGCATACTTTTATGCCAATTTCATCAGGCAATTTTTAGTTCTTTTGACTCTTTGTTTCTAGAATAATAACCAACGTGAAACGTTAGATGATATTTCTACACTACATATGCATAAATTATTGCATACTTCTAGGAATACTTTCATTTATCTATTCACGTTCCACTGAGGTTAGTACTTTTGATAGTCTACTTCTAGGAATACTTTCATTTATCTATTCACGTTCCACTGAGGTTAGTACTTTTGATAGTCAATATTGAGTCCCAGAATCAAACAAATACAAACAAGTTTTCTATTGTTTTGTATACTAACAATTACCAATAAAGTTCATATAGCATATAGTTTTGCATACTTTTAGGTATACTTCAATTCATTTATTCAACCACCAGTTAGTACTTTGTACACATTCTAAGAATCTTAACAAAAAGTAAATTTAGAAAATCTAAATATATTGTGACATTTGACAATTAAGCTTCATAGTTTCAAAGTATTGCTAAATAACTTTAGGAATGCTGTTTAATCTTCTTAATAAAAAGTTTGTTTCGAAAAACATTTCTTATTTTCCGGACTTAGAGAAAAACTGAAACTTTCATTACATTTACTAATGAAACTTATCACATGCTTTTAGGAATACTTTAATTTATTTATTTAACTAGTGTGGCTAGTACAATACTTTGGGTAGATATTCTTGATTCTAATGAGTGGAACAAGAAATTTTAAAATGGAAGAAAATAACATTTGCTAATGAAGAGGATTGCATACTTTAAGGAAATACTTTTGCTTACTTTTAGCAATATTTGTAAATTATTTATTCAATCACAGGTTAGTTAGTTTATTCTACAATTAGGATTTATTCTCAGTGTAAGCCAAAATAATACAAAAACTAAGCAATCAATGGTAATAAGAAATCAATGTTGTTGTTCTTTCAGCATTCTTAACTAAGAAATTGTATGCGATTCTGTTGTATCAAATAATTGGAATCGAAAGATTTGTAATATAAAAGTATTGCATACTTTTCAGAATATTTTTCATCAGCCAGTGTGGGTAGTAAGCTTTTGATTTCTAGGATTAAACAAATGCCACACAGTAGACACAGGCGATCATCAATATCAATACGTTTTCGAAGACTTTAAGTTCTTTTTGTTTTATCAGGCATATAGTTTTGATTCTCAAAAACGAATAAAGTTCTAAAAATGGAATATCTGAATTTAACATTTGGAATCTTTATTTTTCTTATTATGCTTATTAAATGTTAACAATGGTTAATGGTTAAAAATTTGAAGCAACTGTCCCGATTCACAATATTGGAAAAAATAATATAAATATATAAAATAACTATATAGAATTTTTATGATGTTTTTTTTTTCAATGTTAATAAAAATTAATACTTTTGCTTCTACCACTAAAACGAATTGCAACAATCAACGCTTAACCATCGAATTTTAAGCTCACATCAAATAGTTTATTGCATATTTTTAGGATTAACTTTTAATGCATTTACTAAATTTTAGAGCAGAAATGTTCAATATCAATTTAAAACTACTTAAAAATTCATATAATACAAAGCAATTATAAAACTTTTTACAAACGTAATTCAAATTGATGGATAAGCCTAACAAAAGCACAAACTAAACCCATTATAAATCGCCATATTTAGAGTAGTTAAATTAAAGGAAAAATTACCATATCTCGCTGAACCGCTTAAATAAACATAATTGATATTGCGCAATATTTTTCGAAGCATATTTACATAATTACACACTGCACATGCACACAAAATTATTTGTAAATTTTCGCCCCAAAAATATGCAAAATTTTATGTTAAAACAATAACGCATAAATTTGCGTAAAAATGAATAATTTTTGCTGCCATAATAGTAGAGTCTCATAATAGTCTTCAGCCGTAAAGTATGCTTCGGAAAATCGTTTGTTTCTCGTTTATATTCTGAAGCATTCAACTTATTTATGTATTTTATTGCAATATTGTCAATTATTATTTTGTTGTTGTTGTTCAGTTATTATTATAACTGAATATTATTATTTTAATTTTCGTGCATATTTTATATGAATCGCCAATAGAAATGTGACCTCAAATTGTTAGTTTATAAAGTTCGATTCAATGAAAGTGTGAACTAAGTATAAAGTTGAGGAATTTTCAGTATTTTCCACTGTCAATACTGACTGATCTAACTCACCTTTTCTCCTTGCTCAAAGCTTATGAAAACATTATTAAATGACTACGATAGAACATTATTCCCAAAACTGATGTACCGAAAGGTAAAAGGTATTGGTTTTTTCTGAGCAACTTTTAGATAAAATTTAAATTCAATTAATTACTTTCCAACAAAATTTTGTAATCAATCACTTATCAAATCGAATATCTCATTTATATGCTACCTTACACAAATGAAAATAGATGTGTATTAATTTCCAAATTTACGAGTACTACATTGTAGATCAAGTTGCACAAAATTTAGGCAGAAAACTCACTTAAAATTCATACAATTTTCAAGTTTATATGCAAAAATATGTAGTAGGTTAACGTCCGTGTGTATGTGTATATGTGTGTGTAGGTGTGTGTGTAGGTGTGTGTGTAGGTGTGTGTGTAGGTGTGTGTGTATATGTGTGTATGTGTGTGTGTGTGTGTGTGTGTGTGTGTGCATGTGTGTGTGCATGTGTGTGTGTGTGTCAACTGCATTCAAACATTTCGAATTGAACAGGCAAAAACCCAAACGAGTATTTGTGCAATTTGATTGTTGAGTGTATCCAAGTGAATTTTGGCATTGGTTATGTCAAAACATTATCTACTGAAAAAGACAATGCTGGAGGCTAGAGCCTCGAGAATAAAAAGCAGGCGAAAAGAAAACCAAAAAAAAAAATACCAGCTATCAAATTCTGGAAATTGAACGTGTGATTGATGCTGTGCATATTTTTAGGCGCACACAAACTCAGCCAAGATATCAAATAAAAGCAGCAAACATGCAGCAGGATTGCTTGCTGCATGCTTTCAATATGCGGGCACCGGGTCCATTAATTTTAGTTAGTGTGTGCCTGCATGTGAGAGTGTATGTGTGAATGTATGCAATTCTGCCTTCGTATATTCACTTTATGGATGGATGTACATAGCGTTACTTTAATGGAGAAAAGTCTTAACGAACAGTTTTATTTTCTCTATCGGGGTTTCGGTAGAGTCTAATGAAATTGAGTTCATTCAAATTTGAAAACAATATGATACTGAAAAAAGAACAAAAAAAATGTTTGTTAGGACCTTTCTACATTAAGGTAACAACGATATACATACTTATTATTTTTTTTTGTGTTTTTGGGTTGAAATTTTGTGGCTAAAATTAAAATGTTCCAATGCCAATTAAAATGAAGCTTTTTTGCTGACCCCGGTTGGGCTAGCTGGAATTTTATGTTGTTCATGTTATGGTGGTTGCTTTTTTCATTGCTGTAAGAATGTTTGTGTTAGGGTGTTTGTGCTCTTTTACCGCGAAGTTAAAAAATGCAAATGGTTTGGAAAGCTAAAATAAAAGCAGAATTTTGAAGGTTATGAGCACATGTACGAGTATACTAAAAAAAATAAAAAAAAAGATTCTTCATGAATTCTTAGCTAGTGTTAACTACACAAATAGTTTTCTAAATATTTTGGATCAATAATATTGATAAGTTTATTGATGAGTATTATTGATAATTTTATTGATAAATTTTTTTTTTTTTTTTTGCTTAAATCATTATTAATGTCGATAAAATTTTCTATTTTATATTTATTGTTCTCTCACTAATTTCATTGTCATTTCTCTTTTTCTTCCAGGACGTTTTGCACAAAATCTGTCATCCACATGGTCAAGTACTGCGTATTGTTATATTTAAAAAGAATGGCGTCCAGGCCATGGTTGAATTTGACAATTTAGATGCTGCCACTAGAGCACGTGAAAACTTAAATGGTGCTGATATTTATTCGGGTTGCTGCACTTTGAAAATTGACTTCGCTAAGGTGAGCAAACTATTTAAAAACTAATATTTGTCAAATTTTACTGCGAGATTAGTAGAACTGAAACAAATTATTTTAATAGTATGATAACCTAACCTATAGCTCTAACCTAATATCTTATTAGAATGAGGGAAGGCAATCAGAACCCGTCTCAGTTACTGTTTTGTAGTCAAAACATACATATGTATGAAACCTTAAAAGATGATCTTTGGATTGCTCGATTGAATCCGCTCTGAATATTTCACTTAATTTACATGCAGTGCTCTCGAGTTAAATATTCAAATTGGTATTTTTTGTTTTAAGAATCCGATTGGGTTAATCAACTAAGTTACTGGAACTGATAAGTTTTTCGAGTAAGAAATTTTGTAAATCTTTATACATGTAGAAGCGATCATGCATCTGATCTGATTCCTGATATAATATCCTCTTGTGATAATATGTTAAAGAATGATCTTTACAAAAAGCATTCCATAAATATTCAGAGAATTTCTTATTTTTATGAACTTCTTGAACAAATAAATGAATAATGTATATTGATTTTATAATCTTTAGTTGATTATTATGACTTCTGTGATCTCGCTCGATTTTGATCGATCTTACAAGAACTGACATTCTCTTGTGATCTTCACTAAGCAATGATGAAGAACTGATCCATAATCATGTTTTAAGTTTTATACGAATTGGCTGCTTATCATCAGCTGATTTTTTATTATGATTTCTAGCTGATACAGATGATCAAACGATCTTCTCTTGTGATCTGCACTAGGCAAAGATGAAAAACTGATCAATGATCCTTTTTTAAGTTTTATACGAAGTGGCTGCTGATCATGAGCTGATTTTCTATTATGATCTCTAGCTGATACAGATGATCAAACGATCTTCTCTTATGATCTTCACTAGGCAAAGATGAAGAACTGATCAATGATCCTTTTTTACGTTTTATACGAAGTGGCTGCTGATCATGAGCTGATTTTCTATTATGATCTCTAGCTGATACAGATGATCAAACGATCTTCTCTTGTGATCTTCACTAGGCAAAGATGAAGAACTGATCAATGATCCTTTTTTAAGTTTTATACGAAGTGGCTGCTGATCATGAGCTGATTTTTTATTATGATCTCTAGCTGATACAGATGATCAAACGATCTTCTCTTGTGATCTTCACTAGGCAAAGATGAAGAACTGATCAATGATCCTTTTTTAAGTTTTATACGAAGTGGCTGCTGATCATGAGCTGATTTTCTATTATGATCTCTAGCTGATACAGATGATCAAACGATCTTGTATACTAACTTATAAAGTAGGTAATATATTTGTTTTTCTAGTACTTCTGATTGTTAATGATTTTCTATATCTAGGAATCAGCAACCAGTAGAACATTCTTGAGCAACGATCAAAAGAGTAATTATTTTGGTGAGAAATTACTTAAGTTTTCAGATTCTTACCTGTTGGCTTCTTATCATTTCTTAGTTTTCTTTGATTGAGATGATTTTATGATCTCTAGAGGTAAATATGATTAATATGATTAAAATGATCTTGAGCTGTTGTTCTACACATTACTATTATGACCTTCATTAGGTAAATATGATTCAATGATATTGTATAGTTTTCCATAATTAGTTCATGGAGTATATGGTAGTTAAAATATTTGAGTGATCTCGAGTTTGATCGATCTTACAAGAACTAACATTCTATTGTGATCTTCACTAAGCAAAGATGAAGAACTGATCCATGATCATGTTTTAAGTTTTATACGAATTGGCGGCTGATCATCAGCTGATTTTTTATTATGATTTCTAGCTGATACAGATGATCCAATGATCTTGAATAGTCTACCATAATTAATAAGTTCACGGAGTATTTAGTTCAAATAGATTAGATTATTGATTTTAAAGGATTGTTTTCTATAAGATATTGATCTTTTAAATATGCGGTACATATCTTTTTGCTCCACACCGGCATTTAGTTAGGCCCTTTCTAAATTAACATAACAACATATAAAATTTTCTACATTTTCTTATTGATTTATTTTCAATACTTATATTTTTTTTTTTCATTTTAACATTTATTTACTTCTCATTTCATTTTTCCAGCCAGAGAAATTGAATGTTTATAAAAATGAACCAGATACCAGCTGGGACTACACATTGACCACAGGTAAGATTGTGAATTTGTTTCTTTACATTATTCTAATTCGAGTGCACTTAAAAACAAATTCAAATAAATATATACTCGTACGCTAAATGCCAAATAAAATCATTTACACACACACACACACACACACAAACATTTGACACATACATTAATACGATCGGTTAAATCTCATGAAGTCACTAAGACACATCTCAGTTTTACTTTTCAATTCGATTATGTTGCAATTTGAAAAAATACTACACAAAAATCACGAAATGTATAAATGTGCTATAATAAATTACACACACACACACATATACCTACATATATTTATATATATACAAAACAAAAAAACAAAAAGCATTAAAATCCTTACAACTTTTGTAGGTTTTTAGTAATATTTACAAAAACATTAAACATTTTATTTTCACTGTTTCTTCTTCATTTAAGGCTTCTTAAATCACTTTATCATATACAAATCTACATACATATAAACAATTTACTTACATATCCATGTATATTTATATACTAGGTGGGACAAAAGTAATATCATAATGTGAATTGGGTGCTACTTTGTTAGAAACGAAAAAAAAAGCCTTCTGTTTTCATGGAAAGTTTATATGAAGGTATACAATTTATGACAGTTGAAAAAATGATATCGGTCAAATGACCACATCTTGAGTTGATGCTCGTTTTAAGGCATTTTGGTTGCAAATTGTAGATTTTCATTGCTTGTTGTCACCTAATTCTCTTATCTGCCTACAACATAAATGTCAAAGCACAATGCCATGTGACGCTATTGGCAAAAATTATGTCACATTCACATTATGCCATTACTATTGCCCCATCGTGTATCTAAAGGGTGATTTTTTATAAGAGTTTAGTTTTTGAAAATGCAAAAAAAAAGCACAGATATTTTACAAAAGTAAATGAAATTTTTATTTTGATCGATAAATCAATTCCTGCCATTTACTTTTTAAAGATAATTTCACTTAATTGTTGCCCGCGACTACGTTTTAAGTGGCACATTCTGATGGTCCAATTTTGACAAACTTTTTTTTTACAAATTTCGGCCGGAATCTCACCAATGACGCATTCAATGTTGGCTTGCAAAGCAGAAATCGTGTTTGGCTTGTCCCTATAGACAAGAGACTGAACATAGCTCCACCAAAAATAGTCAGTCTAACGTGGTCAAATCACACGATCTTGGTGGCCAATTGACTACACCAAATGCCACGGTTATCGTGACATCAGAGACATCAGCATAAACTCCTGCGCAGCATGGGGTTTGATACTAGAAGCAGATGAAAAATATTAAATAAAATAGTACCAAAACGTGAGATTAATTGCTCACCAAATTCGCCTCTCAATTGATGCATGGTTTCGCGTGCAGTGTGGCATGTGGCACCGCCCTGTTGAAACCACATGTCGGCCAAGTCCAATTCTTGCATTTTCGGCAAAAAAAAAAACGTGTTACCATCGAACGGTATCTTTCTCCATTGACCGTAACGTTGCGGCGTTCATCGTCTTTGAAGAAGTACAACCCAATGGATCCGCCTGCCGATAAACCGAACCAAATAGTGCATTTTTCGGGATGCATTGGTAGCTGCTGAATTGCCGCTGGTTGGTCTTCACTCCAAATACCGAAATTCTGCTTATTCACATATCCATTGATCCAAAAATGAGCCTCGTCGCTAAATGGACGTAGCTTGCGAAACACTTTTTTCACAGCGCATGAATTTTGATAATAAATTTCAATAATTTGCAAACATTGTTCAGGCATAAGGCTATTCATTATGAAATGGCAAACCAAATTGAGCATAAATCAAGTGACAGCTGTCAAAAAGACCAACTCCGAAAAAAGTATTGCCAGATTGAAGACCACACTTCTAGAAAAAACACCCTTTACAAGTATAAATCGCATTCTTTTTACATTACAAAAACGAAAAATCATTTGCATAATACAGCAACAACAAAAACATATATTACCTTTACATACTCACATCAAAAACCACCCAAAACACTTTGGAACTGCTCTCTGTCTCTCTCTCTCTCTCTCTCTCTCTCTCTCTCTCTCTCTCTCTCTCTCTCTCTCCATGTAATTATAATAAACTCAATCCAAAACTCAAACCAAAAAGACGAAACCCATACGAGTCTAAAGTGTACTTATATGTAACTTGGGGGAAAACAGCTACAGTTAAAATACTACAACAACTACAACTCCATCAAGATAAATCTTGATTTTTGTTTAATGAAAACGAAAACGAAAACAGAAAAAGAAAATATATTTATTAAAATATTTGAGCAATTGCAAACAGACAAACAACCAAAAAATAATTAATTACGATATATTCGATTATTTTTTAAATGTATTTTCACATAAACATCCATCACATATACATACACACTTACATACTATATCTACTCTTCCCACCTGGGTAAATATTTAAATTATATGATATGTATATAAAATTTGATACAAACACACATGCACATAATCACACACGGAAAACATAATCTTAAAAATCCTGAAACATTTACAATTCAGTTAGAGACAGTTAGACACTTTTCACTGTTGGGAACAGTTCAGAAATTGCAAAAAAATCGCTTAAAAGAAAGAAGAAAGAATTTCAGGGCACCCCTCATCGGATATAGTATTCGACTTCTAGTATTCACCTACGGATCATGTTTACCATGTGACCTACCCATCCACCGATGGGTAGTTTTCGAGATATTGATCTCTCTTTAAGACAATTTATGATTTTATGTTCGAATTAAATGTTGAAATTTGCTAGTTCATAGTAGAGAAAAGGGGTTAGAAGTTTAGAAAATATTTTTTCACTAAATCTTCAAAGCAATTCTCTCAACTTTTGTTAATTAATTTCATAGCACGTTCTCAAGCGTTTCACTCAGTGCTTGCGAAGAGATTACTCTGCTGCTAATTTATTTTGTTTTTGTTATTATTTATGGTACATAATTTATATCTTGAGATCGATTAGGATTAAGACGCATTTCCAGCAATTACAATTAAGAGCCGATTAAAGCAAATTTCTACAAAAGTCGGAACTTTTTAGCTTTGTCTTCTTTTTGAAATATCAATAGACTAGACCAGCATTATTCATTTTATTACTCTAGCATACTACTGTGAGCAAAAAGTAGTAAGACTTTGTTCATAATTTCAAATTTTTTTATTCATTCTTCCAAATCTATTTCGTCCCCTTCAAAGTAATCCCCCCCGGCCCCAATACACTTGTGCCAACGTTTTTTCCAATTCTCGAAACACTTGTTAAAGTCATTTTCCGGAATAGCCGTCAATGCGCTTAGCGATTCATGTTTAATGTCTTCAATTGACTCAAAACGGTGTCCACCAAGCGGTTTTTTGAGTTTAGAAAATAGCCAAAAGTGCTAAGTCACACGGTACTAAGTCAGGCGAATAGGGTGGTTGCGGAACGATATCAGTCGAATTTTTGGCAAAATGGTCTCGTAAAAGCAATGCAGTGATTTTGGAACCAATCGTTCATTCACTCTTCTTAGGCCCAAATGATGTTTTAAAATGGTTTTCACTGATCCTTCCGATATTCCAACGATGCCAGTAAGGTCTCTGACTGTTAATCGTCGATTCTCGAGCACCAATTCCTTGATTTTATTGACGTGTTGATCATCAGTTGATGTTGATGGCCGTCCTGGACGTGGTTCGTCGTCAACGAGTTCTCGACCATCTTTGAACAATTTGTACCAATCAAAAACACTTGCTCGCGACATACAATTATCACCGAAGGCCTTTTGCAACATTCTGAACGTTTCGGCACCAGAAATTTGATTCCGCACACAAAATTTAATGAAACTTCTTTGTTGAATAATTTCAGTCATTGTGAAAATCGCCGAATGCACTTTTTGTACTTCAGAAAAACAAGCGTATACTAAACACTAATGATTATTTTGATGTTGATGACATTTGGCACAGATGTCACCGACAGTCATACCAACCTTAAAAAAATTATATTTTGATGAATGGGTTTCCGCGCGAAATTCAAATTAAAACGTCTTACTAACTTTTGCCCACAGTAGTACGTTTGCAACATAAAATACGTTTTCAGCTCATTTCATTGAATATTTTGACATTGACTTATTCCGTTTGGGCACTTTATTCATCTACAAATATGAAGAGGAAACTTCCGAAACTCCTGAAATGTCAACTTTTCATGTACGAGAAAATAATAAACAGGACACAGAAAAAGTCAGGGAAAACAACAGCTTTAAATAGAATAACCTAAACGTTTTAAGGAAAATATAAAAAATGGTTCGTGCAGCTATTTGTGTATGTGTGGCATCCCTTTTTCAATGGGTTTTAATTTTTGATAGGTATTTTTTTTTGTTTACATAGCAACAACCACTGGGTTAAATATGAAAAACAAAAACAAATTTAAATAACCTTAAAAAGGGAAGCGAACATAATTATTTGCTTGTTGTTTTTACTGTGGATCAAAAGTTTTAGTACGACGACCGTTCAGTTTGTGGCATTTTAATAGAATTAATTTTTAAATGGAATTTCAATTTTTTGTTTACATATTTAAAATATTTTTTGTTTCTTGGCTTATATGGTGAGTGAAAATCGTAATTGTGTAACTTAACTTTTTCTTTTGGGCACCATCTTTTTTAATTTGTTTTGTGGTTTATGCTAAATTGATCATAAATTGTTCTGCATATCACTTGCATGATGGTCGTCGTACATTAATTGGGTATATCGAATTTATTTATGGCTTTACAAGCGGAACAAACTGAAATGATCTCCACATAATCCAGCAAATTGACAAGTGACAAATCCGCGAAATATGAACATTTTAATTGGCGAATGCAAGCAACAACGCAACATCAGCCAAGGCAGGAAAATCAGCCAACCACCTGCACACACACTCACACATGCATATAGGTACAATATGCGGAAATTTATCGCATTTAAAATCATTAAGTTTAATAAAGTGACAAACATTTAAAATTTTGCTGACAGCCGCAACGAGAAAAATAACGACAAAAAAAAAAGAAACAAACTGAAAACGAAACGTCATTATCGTTCATTTTTGCGCCGCTACTCGTTGAAGCGGCGTGCATGCGAGTGAGTGTGCGTGTGTGTTGGTATGGCAACGAGCGGTGGGTGTGTGAATGAACGCTGCGTCCGCACATCTGAATGAGAGAAGTGTTGAATGAAATGGAAATGAAACGCCCACACTCATACATGCGTTTATTTAATAGTGAACGTAATGAGCTCTAGCTGCGTAAGTGAGACAGAGAGAAGAAAAATGTGATGACGGAAAGAAAACCTCAACATTGAATGAAAATGCAGTTGTGTTGCTGTTAATTTTCCACAAGCAAATACACTGCAAAATAACTGCAAGTTTTTTTTTTTCTTCTTTACGTTTTGTCAACGGCGCTGACGACAAGCGACAAATTAGTGATGCAAAAATCATAATAAAAATAATAATGAGTATGAAATTAACAAGCATATTGTGTCTGTGTGTGTGGTTTTGCCTTTATGTTGGCGTTGTTGCTTTTGTTGGACACTTAATTTGCACTGGAATAAAATTAATATTTTGTATGTGTATGTGTATTTGTATGCTATACAAAGTAGTGGCGCCGCAGACATGCTGTCTGCCACAAAATTATTATTGCAACACAATGCGCCGCATGTCGTTTCTACACCCACACACAGACATACTCAGACATTGTTGTTATGTTGGTCGTAATAGTTTGTGATAGGCGCAATACTTACTTGTTGTCGTTGTTGCTGAATTGTTTGAGTATCTCCGAGTCTGACTGTCTCTTTGTTGTAATCTGTCTTGCTGAGGTCGATTTGTTGTTGCTCTTTTCTTTCGTTTCTCTGCCCACTGCAGCTAGTCATGTTGACAGCGTTGCTGCTAACAACAGCGGCAGCAAACATTAACCACGAGTGCACTACATCAAATAGCGGTATTTTTTCTGATTTTCATATATAAGTAGAATTCACTCGCTCTTTTGCTCTCCTATTTGAACTGCACCACTCGTCTATTCTCTTCTTCTCTCCTATATATGGTAGATATAGTAAATGCGCTTCCTTTTGACTGGAAAACTTTTTTTAAGGATAAAAAATTTATATATTTTTTTTTCTACAAAGTAACGCCTACTGGCGTCAAATGCCACAAACAATTCATTTGAAACTTGTATAACCAAAGCGGAATGGACAGATGTCGACTATGTTGGAGCTGGATATTTCTGTTGTTGTTTGTTTTTTCTTTTCCTCCATTGCTTTCGTTTGTCAGTCAGTCTCCCCACCACCTCTTCTTAACATTGACAAAGCTATTGAACCTCTAGCGTTGACTGGCAAAAGCTTAAGCTAAAGCCGATGCCTCTAGACCGCTGAGTTCGTTATACATTTTGCTTTGGAAAATTTTCTTTTTTTTTGTAGGTTATTTATTTTTTTGGTCGCTTGTCTCGTTTTTGACAGTGTTGTCTACTTTGATTTGTGTGCTATACAACAATTTTCTTGTATATTTCTTTTATAGTTTCGTATCTCTGCATGGAGTGTCGAGGTGGTCAATGGACGATGGCGTTTTTGATATTTTGAATTTTCGTGAATTCTACTTTTTTTCCAGAATTTTCCCACAGTTTAGGGTTATTGTCAAATAAACATTTGATTTTAACGGTATTTAGTTAACGCTAATAAGGCATTTTCTTAATTTTGGTAAATATCTTCCTATCAAATCATTAAATATTCCCATTGGCAAAGCCTAGCTCGAAACATAAATTAGCATGCAACCAGTATCATTTTGATCCACTCAACTGTGATGTCCGACATTTTGTTAAATAATCAGTATTTTTTGTACCTGACCAAAGGAAATAGTGAAGGAAATGGAACCAAATTCGATTCAAATAGTTGAAATAGCTTAAACAATAACTTTCAAGAAAATTTTTCATCATTGGACAATAAACGCGGCTACCCCATCACCAGTGAAATCTTTAAAGAACAGTAAATAAAAATGCATGCAAAAAACAAACAAAATTTAACCGACCGTTGAATGCCTTAAAGTGTTTTATGTATGTCAAAGAGTATGTAGGGTATATATAATTCGGTCGCGCCCTAACATAGCTTTTGGGTTAGTTTCTACGTACAGTGCATTAGCGGTAACGTGAACGCCGTCTAACTTGAACACCGGCTAACGTGAACAAGCATTGACTACTCTGTAACGTAAACAAACTTAAAAAGCTCAGAAACGTGAACAAAATTTTTGTTCACTACACTTTTTTATTAACATGGTCGCTGTGGTGTAGTGGTAGTGTGTTTGGAATGCTACACAGAGTGTCCGGGGTTCGAATCTCGACACAGGCAAAATCATAAAGTAGAAAAAATAATTTTTCTACACGGCACCACCTCTTGGCAGGCAATGGCAAACCTACAAGAGTAAAAATTGCTATGAAAAGCTTTTCACTTCGCCGTTCGGATTCGGCTTTAAACTGTAGGTCCCTTCCATTCATGTACAAATATAACACGCACAACATGAGTGGATGCGAAAAGCTCGGCCTAGACCCTCCATGGGTTGTTGTGGCATTAAAAGTAAAGTAAGTAAAGTAATGGCAATAATAAGATACTTTTACGTTTAAATGTGTAAAAATCGTGAATTTAGCAATTTGAAGTTATTTTTTTGTCATCAAATTCGACAATCGCTAACGCGAACATTTTTACTAACGTGAACTATCTTGGTTTTGATTAGTTCACGTTACCGCGAGTGCACTGTATGTATATGAAGTTTTTTTTTTTTTTTTTTGATTCTAATTCTAAGTGAGAGAGCAGAAAAACTTCATATACTAACAAAAAACAAAAAACGAGGAGAGAGTGCATCATTGGATTTAACCCGTTAATATTCAACAAAATCTAATTCAAAATGGAGGAATACTCACAATCTCAATATCATTGAAAAACAAATACAATTTTAAAACACTCACACAGCAAATACAATCTAGTGCATAAATCTAGATTGAGTGAATGAGAGAGAAACAAAAGTTTTCGCAATTTTAGCTGAGAACAGTAAGCTTAACCTCACAAAAGGAGGCACGATAGGATGGTTACTTACACCCCATGGTTACGTTTGGAGGATATCAACAACAACAACAACAAAAAAACAACAAATTAAAATGGCTAATAAAGGGGTTGAAGTTTCTTTTCCTGTCAGTATTAACTTATCTACATATTTCTTTACTACTTAGCGGTGCAATTGAAATGATATACGAACATTTTCTAGGTGTTTATTACGATTTTATGGCGATTTCATTTAATGCCACTCAGTCAACCTAAATTAAAAAGTATCATAAAAATATAAAGGTACTTAACATTTATTTATTTACAACAACAGCAATTACAATAACATTTGATAAATTGTATTTAATTGTATACATACTATACATCTATGTATGCATGGTATATGTAGGTACCTAACTACATATGTGTGTGGGTGTGTGTTCTATGTGGTAGGGAAGGTAGTATGTGCAGTATACTTGGAATCTCCGCGCAACGTTTTTCACATTTTATGGCAATTTCAAAAATATTCTTAAAATATAAATTCGCTTGCACTTCAAGGAAATCATATCATCGTATTAGCTCTTTAGTGTTACAAACATATAAGCTAAGCTTCTATTTAATACCTTTCTACCACTACATCCATACATGCTACTACTTTTCTCATACCTCGTACTCTCCCTCTCGTACTCTCCCTCTCCATCTCATACTCTCCCTTTCCATTTACCACAAGGGAAACAGTTTTGTTATACAATATCATGCAACATTTTGTTTTAACCAAAAAAAAATTACGAAAAGAACGAAAATCGTTAAGAAGCAAAACTCTTCCTCTGCCTCTGTCTCTCACCCTTTCCGCACTCTTCCAATTACTCCTCTTTACCTTTAGTGCGAGACAAGAACCTCCATGCAAATGTCATTCCACTTACAACAACAACAACAACAACAACAACCACAACAACAACAACCACAACGACAATAACACATGGACTCTTTGTTGTTGTTCTGCATTTACTTGTACTACTTACTTTTTTCCACACATTTCTCTTTTTCTCCACTCTTTCCTCTTTCCCTTTCTTTTTCCAGCTTCGCTTTTGCCTGAAGCATTAACCCATACCTTGTATAAGTTCCAGAAAAGCAGTGATCCGATTTTGAAAATTTCTTAAATATTTATTTTCATAAGTTCAATATCAGATTCTTCTTCTTCTTTTAATGGCACAACATCCCATGGAGGGCCTAGGCCGAGCTTTTCGCAAGCGCTCATGTTGAGCGTGTTATATTTGTACCATATATGATTGAAAGGAATGGGAGGAATTGAATATCAGATTCCTCCACTCAAACAAAGTTTAAAAAAGATTTGTTGTGAATTTTTGGAGGGTTTTTTATAGGTTTTGGCCTACGCCAAAGAAATGAGGAGGTAGACGAGTGTGCAGAAAAGCTGAAAGGCCTAAAAGAATCATCATGGGCGTTAAGTGCTCACGCGACTCAAATGCCAAGTAATTTTTGCGTACACTTTGAACCAAAAATATATTATTTCTGGAGCAATTAAACGAGAAACGCAATTAGCCGTGGTTCAATTGACCAGCAATTACTGTATTAAAGCATTCATTATTTTCAAAAAGATAAAAGTTAATGAAATGTAGAAAACTTGAAGTTTGCCCGAAAATTAGCTTATTTTTTTCTTACAAAACTTTGATCAATTGTAGAATCGCTATGAAAAATATAAGGGCGACTGTGAGAACTTGATCCACATCAAGTTTGTTATTTAAAACTAGATATTTTTGTTTTCCTTTCTGTTTTAAATGCGAAAATAATTATGTTTGCCACTTATTGTTGAGTTTCAAAAGTAGTATTTACTGTTTCCCTGGCCATTTGGCAAAGTGCAGGCTGGCCTATAAATTTTAAATTATCTAAAATGTCACTTGAAAGCCTTATTTGAATGTTTGGAAATAAAGGGTTGACCAAATGATGCGCAGGAAAGTAAACGCAAATTAAAACTATAAAATCTTAATTTCGAATCAATCTGGGTATTTTATGTTGAAGGCTCATCAATGCCATTTATGTATGGAAAACGATATCACTCAAATGTTCACCACGGCTAGTTTTACATATGTCGATTCGATGGTCAAAATTTTTGAAGACATCTTCCTATAGGGACGTTTGTATGGCATTTATCTCGGTATCTCGGTAATGATGTTGTTTTTTAGGTCTTGAATATTGGCTGGCTTAGCTACGTAGACTTTGCTTATCAAAAATCCCCATAAAAAGAAGTCCAATGTTTTTAAATCGCATGATCTTGCAGGCCAATTCACATTTCCTCTAAACGAAGTTAAGCGATTTTCGAGTAAACCTTGCAATTCGTCGAAATTCTCAAGTTGCACAATGGGTCTTGTTGAAAATAAACATCTTACTTTACTTTACTTTACTTTACTTTTAATGGCACAACAGCCCATGGAGGGCCTAGGCCGAGCTTTTCGCATCCACTCATGTTGTCCTTGTTATATTTGTACATGAATGGAAAGAACCTACAGTTTAATGCCGCATCAGAACGGCGAAGTGATTGTCACAAGTTCACAATGGGTTAATTATGTGCCATTTTTACACTTCATTTCATTCTCATGCAGTAACTAACAACAAATTCTCGTTGTTGTTATTGTTTAACCGAATGCTTGGAGTTTTCCAGCTTGAGTCGTTCGCTGCTTGTCTTCAGTTTTCAAAATTGTGGAAAAGTATTTTATTCTATAAAATTTTCCATACTCCTCGCCCACTCTGTTTTCTGTTTTTTTTTCTCTTCTTCTTCTTACTTTTATTTTGTCGTACTTTGTTTACGTACTTTGTTTGTGTGTGTTATTACAGTTTATCTTCTTAATGCTTATTTTCATATTTTCTACTACAGCATTTTTTGCTACTACTGCTGCTGCCATTACTTACTTGCTACTGCTGCTGCCACTGCTACTACTGCCACTGCCACTGCTACTACTGCCACTACTTTTCTACCGTGTTTCTGTTCTGGTTACTTAGTACGATGACTAGCTGGTATGAGTTTCTTTTGGGTAAACCTCATCAGCGATTGAATTTCAAGTTGTCACGCGATGCGCAGTTGTTGTTGTTGCTATTGCTGATATATTCTATTTCTTGTTATTATTATTTCCCAAATCCCGCCCCCCCCCTCCGCCCCTTTTGGTATCGCATTTGCTGCAACGACTCCGACTCTTCAAGGACGTTCGTTTTTCGTGGGCTGCTAAATATATGCACAGTGTAAATATCTGTTTTCTCTCTGCCTCCACTTTGCGTCTCTACATACTTTTCCGTTTCCGGTTTTTCTTCATCAGTTTCTTTGGTTTGATTTTTTTAATCTATTTTTTTCGATCTATTTTTACTTTGAATGGCATTTTGTCTGTGAAAGTAGCTGGCAGTGGTGTATAAATATTTTTGTGTGGTGGTGTAAATGCCACAACGTCAATTTTCATGTTCATCTACTTACTCGTATTATTTACCCGTTCCTCCTTTCAGGATCTTTCGAAAATAAATACAAATTTTTGGGTTTTCCTTCTTTTCTTTTGAGCTTTGAGCTCTTGCGAAAAGTAGAACCGAGCGTTGGAGCTGAGTGAAAAAGAAAATGTCATTGTTGAAATTTGTTTTAGAGTGATGAATTAGCTAATTAGCTAATTGGCAGTGAAGTTTAGGCAAAATAAATTAGAGATCATCATCGAGATATGAAGTCGTGCAAGGTTGAAAGAAGAAGATCAAGTGGCCTGGGAGCGCCAGGGGCAGTGACAAATTGAAGTAATGGGTCAGGTCTCCTACAGTACAGTTAAAGGCAATTAGATACGGTTAAAAGCGAACAATAAAGTTCAATGAAAGGTTTGACATCGTCTGAGACAGTGAAAAGAAATCAGTTGCTGTTTGCGGGAGAAGTTAGAAGGTTGTCTGGTAGCCAATCTGCGGCAGTCAGAGGTGATAGTGGCATGCAGTGGGCACAGAATAAGGGATTCAGAATATGAGACCGTTAGTCACAATTACATACATGCAATCTTAGACAATTTAAGTTAAGCGGGGACGCTTTAAGTCAATTAAAGGCAATCAATTACAGTCTGAGATAATCAGAAGCAGTTGCAGTTGCAGTTGCAGTCAGCCTGAAGCAGTTTATTTGTCAGGGTGAGTACACGCAATGCAGTCAAAAGTAGTCGGATGAAGTTAGGTAGTAATAATTTGAGGCAAATAGTAACATTCTAAGGTAGTCTAAGGCAATGTGAGTCAGTCAGAGCCAGTAAAGAAAATGGTAGTTGGAGGCAATCATTATGAAATATTCAAATATTCCGAGGCAGTTATAGTCTGAGGGAGATAGAAGTAACATCTAGACAGTTAAAAGTAATCCAGTGAGAGTCACAATCAGTCAAAAGTAAGCAGATCAGTTTATATGATGGTCAGTGGGTGGTCAAAGGTAGAGAATGCCAGTTAAAAGCATTAAAGCATAAACATCAGAAGTTCGACATCATCAGAGGCAATTAAAATCACAAGTTAAAGGTTAGCCGATGGTTATTATAATCAAAATGGGGCAGGAATTAATAGGCTAGCTTAGACAGTTGATGGAGGTTGTTAAAGTCGAATGTGGCGGCAGTCTAAGGCAGAAAGAGACATTAAAAAGTACATAGAGACCCGAAAACAGATAGAGGCATTCAAAGCAAATAGAAGCAATCCAATGCAGATGGAGCCAGTTAAAAGCAGGCAGAGGCAGTCAAGTGCTGAAATGTGCAATCAAAGGCTGATATAGGCAATCTAAGGTAATTAAAGGCAATTAAAAGTACATGGAGGCAATCAAAAACAGACAGAGACGTTCAAAGGCAAATAGTTGCATTCAATGGTAAGCAAAGGCAAAGGTAGATTGACACATTAAAAGGCAAATTGAGGCATTGAAAGGTAGATTGAGGCATTGAAAGGCAGATTGAGGCATTGAGAGCCTAATTGAGGCATTGAAAGGTAGATTGAGGCATTCAAAGGCAGATTGAGACATTGAAAGGCAGATTGAGACATTGAAAGTCAAATTGAGGCGTTGAAAATCAGATAGAGGCATTGAAAGGCAGATTGAGGCATTGAAAGCCAAATTGAGGCATTGAAAGTTAGATTGAGGCATTGAAAGGCAGATTGAGACATTGAAAGTCAGATTGAGGCGTTGAAAAGCAGATTGAGGCATTGAAAGGCAGATTGAGCCAGTCAAAGGTAGAGAGAGTCAATCAAAGTGACACAAAGGCAATCAAAGGTAGACAGAGTCAATTACAGGCAGATTGAGACTATCAAAAGCTGAAAGTGGCAATCAAAGCGAGACAGAGACAATAAAAGGCAAATAGAGGCATTCAAAGCTATATTAAAGCTATAGACAGTCAAAAAAAAAAAAAGACAGAGACAGAGACAGCCAAAGGGAAACAGAGAAATCAAAGGTAGAGAGACGCAGTGAAAAGTAGAAAGAAAATGAAAAGTAAACAGAAACAGTGAAAAGCATAATCTCTGAACCTGTAAGTTTTTAACCAATTGTAACCCGAACCTCACTGATTTTTCAAGTACCTATTATTAACCGGGGTTTGCTTACAAGCATTCTCCGCTTCGTCCATATTTATATTATTACAAGCGGGGAATACAGTAATCCCCGCTTAATTGGTTCGATGAAAATTAACAATTTATGGTTCAATTAACCGGTGAATGCAATTAACCGTGTACGTGTTGAATTAAAAACGTAATAATTACGGCGATTAATGAACTATAATTGAATTTGATTCACATTTCATTTGAAATAAAAGTTTTTGGTCTAAAAATTCGGTAATTTTTAAGTGGAACCCGAACGCATGATTTGTAACCGAACCTCGACCGAGCTCGATCGTGAACCTCTTAAGTGCGATCGGACACTAATGAGCATTATCATCTGCCGATATTTAATTTTCAAAGAGAAAATATGCATACTAGTTCAAAAAATCCCAGAAGCTTAAACAAATTTTAGTGGTGATTTTCTAAACTCCGGTTGTCAATAAATCACCAATATTCTGAGCGTCATAAGTAAATACAGTTTCTTTGCAAATCGCTTTAAAGCTTATGATCAACATTCGCAAAGAGAAAATCTCTCACGCTCATGCTTTGAATTAATCAAACAGAGTCGAAGAAGTAGTGCTTTGCCATTGAGAGAGCAGAAAAAACTATCAATGTGCGAGAGGAAAATATCAATTCAGTTGGAATGAACTGCAGGAAAAACTCTCAATCTCCGTGCGAGAGAGAAATACCAATTCAGTTGGAATGAACTGTAGGAAAAACTCTCAATGTGCGTGCGAGAGAGAAATATCAATTCAGTTGGAATGAACTGCAGGAAAAACTCTCAATGTGCGTGCGAGAGAGAAATATCAATTCAGTTGGATTGAACTGCAGGAAAAACACTCAATGTGCGAGAGAGAAATATCAATTCAGTTGGAATGAACTGTAGGAAAAACTCTCAATGTGCGTGCGAGAGAGAAATATCAATTCAGTTGGAATGAACTGCAGGAAAAACTCTCAATGTGCGAGAGAGAAATATCAATTCAGTTGGAATGAACTGTAGGAAAAACTCTCAATGTGCGAGAGAGACATATCAATTCAGTTGGAATGAACTGCAGGAAAAACTCTCAATGTGGGAGAGAGACATATCAATTCAGTTGGAATGAACTGCAGGAAAAACTCTCAATGTGCGTGCGAGAGAGAAATATCAATTCAGTTGAAATGAACTGTGCGAGTAAAAATATAACGTTTTTTTCTTAGGAATATTTATGATATTGAAGTCTAGTATTTGTAAATCATTTTCAATAGAGTTAAATAGGAATTCAAATTGTTGTGATCAATTCTGAATGCTTATTTATTAAGTTTCGTATGTATTGAAAGAAATCCTCACGTTTTACTACTGTGAAACATGTCATGAATACTCAGTCAGCTTAGGCAGTCATAAGTTTTAAATCATTTAAATCTACAAAAACATATTTTTACTTCAATTTAAACACACTGCTACTTTAGAGCTTATATGAAAAAGCAAATCTATAAATTATTATAGTCGATTATTTTGTAGGGCTTAAAACTTTCGAACACAAATCCAAAACATAAAATCACAATGTTTTACCATTTGAGGCGAAAACACACACACACACACACACATACTGGCAGAGAGGAAAAAGGTACAAACATAAATTTGATAGTAAAATAAATACAAAGGATGTGGTTGCCATTTGAGCAAAGTTTTTGGTCTCGGTTGGTAGGACACGCTTTATTTTTTATTACTCTACATAGAGTCAACTCGATGAAATAAATGTGAAAGAAACAAAAAACAAAACAAATAATGAAAATTTTAACAAACTATAATCTCTCCCAAACATTATCATCATCAACATAACTTGCCACAAAAAGAAAAATGAAATGAAATAAAAGGAAAGAAAAGCAATTCAAATAAAAAAGGACACTCAGCAGCAACTCGAAGCATTATTAGGATATAACTAGAAGATGTTGAGAAGATTACTGCGTTGAAGGCGGAAAGGGAGCGGAAAGGGAGCGGAAAGGGAAATCCATGAAAAGGGAAATGAGAATGGGCGAGAAAAACAAATGTTGATTGTATTCCTAGATATCGAGGAATAATAATGGAAAAAACAGTAGGTGGAAGAATAAATGATGTAGTAAGTAAACTCCTACGTTGTCTCACAGAATATTAACAAAAATTTCGTTGTAATGTTGAAAAGTAGCCACAGGCATACATACTATGTATTAGGGTTACCAGCTTAACTCAATTCAACACAAGTGTGATGGTGATAGGGAAATAATGAGATGAAAGAATTCGTCTACATTGCTTAAGAAACTCAAGAATGCGAAGAGATGAAGATAAAAACATTTTTCTCAAAATACAAATGCAACAATTGTACGAAATACACAATTTCATTTTGTATTATGAGAAACAGCAGAAGCAGCATCTTAAAACGTCCCTTAGGTGTTGATACACATAGCCACACACACATCTATCTATATATATAGGTATGTATATAAAAATGAAGATATGCTATGTGTGTGATGAATGATTCTTCTCTCTTAGAGCAACGACTTTCTTCGCCTTTTGTGGAGTCACGAAACTGCATTTCCTTCCAGAACCATTTTTTCTTGCAACTATTAAATCTGTATTAAATTTGTTTAAGAATCATCGAGTCAGTGTTTTGTGCAACTTTCGCCTTATTTGCAATGGTTTTCTGGCTCCACTGTGGATTTTCTTGAAATAATTCAACAACTAAATCGCATCTTTCCACTTCCGATGCCATGACACAACTGAAACTTCACAAATCAAAAAACATGTGATTGTATTTCCTCAGAATTTCTCCAACGCAAAGCCTACTGCTTGAATTTTTTCATTCAGATGAAGAGTTTCAAAACAGTGGTCTTTCAAAGTTATCCGATTTTTTCGATCTCACTCCTTACTTAGAATATCCAGTATTTTCTCATGGACAATTATACGTAGCCTGTTCACAGTAATACATATACATATCTATTTATGTATTCTAGTTTATATTGCAGTCTGTATTCCAGTCTGCTCATGACATTTCTATGTTCGTTAGTCGTTGCTTCTGTCAAGTGTTGACAGAGCAATCACGTACATACTTATGACAATAAACTTATATAACCAAATAATGCCAAATAATAAAACAACAACACACTTCTTCTTCTGCTACTCAAATTCTAGTAGAGCATAAATTTGTGTTATTGCAGAAGAAGATTGCCGAAATGGAATAATTCGTATGAATTATTTATTTGCATTTAATTTGATGGAATCATATTATACACACATGCATTCATATATAAGGATGTGTGATTTACTAGTAGAGGCGGAAAGAAGCGGTACCGAAGGCCTTCTAGAAGTGCTACAATTAGACACAAGTTGAGTGCTTCTGACTGCAAGTGTAAATATTGCTTTCTTTCAGTCAAAGTAGGCAAAAGAAAGTACTTTGAGGGAGCCTGTTAAAGAAGAAAACAAAATGTAGTTCTCTGGAAAAAAAATTTATACAAAGAAATTTCAAGAAAGAAGTAAGAAAGCAATATGGTAAGAAGGTAATCGTAAGAAATGAAAGCATTAAAAAGCTCTTCCTACTGAGTTACCATAGTTAGTGAAATTGCTCTGAGTAAAAACCGCAAAAAAGCTTCTCAGCTCTCCTGAGCAATCGAAAGTCTTTTCTAACGGTGAGGATTGATTGCTTCGAAGGTAAGAAATGAAGAATTTGAGAGGAAAAGCAAAAAATACTTATTTATTTTAAGGAAGGTTAAAGTAAGTGTTGTTCGTAGTGAGAACACATGAGAAAGTATCTCTTAAGAAAGAAAGCTCTTCGTAGGGAGTAGAAACATAAAAGCTCATTATAGGAAGAAATTTAGTTTAAATTATTTGTAAGAAGAAGGAAGCAATTTAGTTTAAATTCTTTGTAAGAAGAAGGCAAGAAGCATTTCCTGACGCGTGGAAAAGAAGTTGAAGCACTTTGCTTGAGAATAGTTATTTTATTTTATTTTATTATTTATTTATTTTTTTCGACGAATCCCAGCGGACCTTCCACCCGCCCTATACGACCGTGAGGCGGTATCGCGCGCGCATGGACCGGGCTGACCGAAACAATCACAGTCCGGACTGCGATGCTTTTCACGAATCAGGTGGAAACATCAAAAGCAGCTACAGATTTGGCTTATCAACAACTGCGTGGAACATTAGTTAGTATTAATTTATATGATATAACAAAGATTGTTTAACGGTATTAACGGGGATACAAAAATCTATTAGCACATAAAGATTATTGAAATCATTGCACATACAACGCACAGGATCACACAGTGCATAATTTGTCTTACAGAGACTTAACTTGATAAGAATGAGGTTTCTAGAAACGCGACTAGGAACAACAATGCACAGCTCATTTAATTCATCAATTTAAACACAAAACTTACATTCAACATAACTCTTCGGCTTTCAAGTGAAGGCAAATTCAGTAATTTTAAACGATCTTTATAAGGAGGAAGTTTCGTTAAGGGGTTCCAAATAAAAGAAACTGTTTTTGAACAAACTCCACGTTGTTAATGTAACAACTGTATCGCAGATACCGACACCAAATATTCGAAGCATATCCTAAAATCGGTCGGACAAGTGAAATATATATATATTTTAGTAATATAAGGATCGTTAAATTCATTTGCCAATCTCTTAATAAAACCTAAGACACCTTTGGCTTTATTTATGCCTGTGTTGATAATGTAAATCGAAGCGAAGTTTAGGGTCCATAGTCACCCCGAGATCAACACAATTGAAGACTCTAGCCAGAGGTTTAGTGCCAATATAATAATTGGTCACCCTCCGTGAAAAAATCATAAATTTACATTTATCCAGGTTCAAAGTCCTCAAATTTAAAGAACACCAGTCAGAAAGTGAAGTTAAATCGCTCTGTAATAGATCTTCAAGGTCAAGGGTTTTCTATAGTATTAGAAAGGCAAGCAAAAGCGCTTCGTAGTTCTGAGAAAACCAAGATTTAATTTATCGAAGTAGGAAAGACAAAAAAGACAAAGACAAAACTCTCCGTAGTTGGAAATTTAACCTTTTTTTAGGAGCAATCAAGTACAGACAAAAAAGCCAAAGACAAAAACTCTTCGTATTTGGAAAGTATAAGGTAACTTTTTGTTTTAGGAGGAATCAAGTACATAGAAGCGCTTTGTATGTAGAAGAGAAGCTAGAAGAAGACTTTCGATGGGGAAAGCAAATAGAAGAATTTTACAGAAATTAGAGCTCTTTCGAGAAGTAGGAAAAGAAGAAGAAAAAAGGCTAGCCGAAGCTTTTTCTGAAGCTAAACTCCCCTTAGGAGGAAAGCAAGAGAAGAATAGGAAGGCGGAAAAAAATTTCTCCTATGAGCAAGATAAAACGAAACTCTATCTAGTAGCAAAGTAAGGTGAAGCTATTTCTAGAAAAAAACACAAGACAAGAAAGCGCTTCCTAGAAGGAAGGTAAGACATAGCTCTTCTTAAAAAGAAAGCGAGACATAGAGCTTCCTAGGAGGAGCACGAGACAAAGCTTTTCCTAGAAGAAACATCACTCAAAGCTTTTCTTAGTGCGAAGACAAGACAAAAAACAAGTCAAAGCCTCTTCTCAGTGAAAGACGAAGTTCCTCCCCCGAGGAAAACAAGACAAAGCTCTTCGTTTTAGAAAGGCAAGATTTAAGCTCTTAAAATCCACACAAATTTATTTAAAATAAAGAGAAGTAAGGAAGTTAGGGTTAAAAAAGAGTAAATTCTTTGGAGAAAATAAGTGCGTTCTTTCTGAGAGATATCAAGAAAAAAGCTCTTTTTGTAGGAAGATGCCAACGCTCTTCTCTTACAGTCGAAAGATAGCAAAAAGGAGAGCTTAGAAGAAGAAAGATAATGTGAAGTTTTTCAAAAAATGGAAATGAAAAGTATTGCTTTATGAGAGAAGGTTATGAAGATGAAGCTTTTCGTATGCAGGTGGTTTGCCGAGCTCTTCTAAATATGTCTAAAGTTTTTCGTAATAGATCGGAAGTATTTTATAAGAAGAGAAAAGGTATGATAGAACTCATTAAAAAAAAACAAAGGGGAGTGCTGCATTGATAGAAAATGCAGCAAAGTGTAGGCTTTAATGGTTTAATAGAAACTCAATATCTTTACTTAATCTTGATGTAAAATCAATTCCACCTTCAAAAGCATATCTAGTCAATTTATACTTAATAAACAATTTAATTCTGTTTATCACAAAGCAATCATGCAATTTCTCTGTGATATCAATTGAGCGCTTAATTGACGCCACATTTCGGATTTTGGGAAATTAGCACTTCAGAACTATTCCACTGGGAATAAAAGTTTCATGATTGGGTATGTAAATTAATTTTCGTTTTGAATTTATTTGATGGTTTTTCTCTCTCTCTCTCTCTCTTTCTCTTTGTCTCCCTACTTTTTCTGCTTTCTTTCCATTTTTGGTGTTTGTTTGACTATAAGCGATGACCTTTTATGGCATTTTTATACAACGACCTTAGACACACTCAATTTTGTATATTAATCCTTGAATTTATTTGATACTCGTCCTATCGTATATCACTATACCATAAATATAAAGGATACAAAAAAATAAAAAAAGGAATACGCATTTTATTCCTAATAAAAGTTTAATAGGAAATAAAATATAGTACGCTTATAATTTACTCTTTTCTTTTTTTTCCTTAATACCAAATAATATATCCTCATAAACTTGTATATTAATTAGATTAAACTATAGTGGATTAGTTATGCTGCTTAAGAAGATTTCAGTACAGCTTGTGGTTGTTTTTAGTTAATTTATTTTGTGGTCCGTAATTTTATTGTATGAAATAATAGGTTTGCACTTTCGTATTTATGTATAGCAAAATAGATTTTGTAACAGTTTCATTTTCCAAATAAACAATTAGATCGTACTGCTTTTTTTATATAGAAACATGAAACATGTTTTTCTCTTTCATAGACTTCCCGGTACATAAGCATAAAATGGTTCATTGGGCTGAACCTAGTTACAAGAGCAGGGAATAAAGTCCATTAATGTCGACATAATTTAAAAGCTACATAATAAGTATGTACATCAATACTAGTATCCACTGAAAACTTCTCTCTCAGCATTTGGAAAAGTTCTTTATTGAAAATCACCTTATTGAGTATTTCGGCCCTTTCAATGATCAGTAACTGATTAACCTCTTCTTCGATGAAAAATAAACTCGAATATGAGTCGTTCGTACACTTAAGAAAAATGACTCGAAAAAATTGAGAAAAATATGACTCGATAAGAGTGAAAAAAAATTCGTAATACAAATTTAAAAATTGACTCGAATATGACACAAAAAAAAACTGTTAATAAAAGACTCAAAAAAGGTACCATTTTCTCCCGACAAAACAGTAAATAATTTATTTAGTGCTACAGGATTTAAATAATCCTATCTTGATAAGCACAAGTCACAATTAAATTATGAAAAAAAAAAAAAAAAAATATTAGCTACTCGACTTCTTTAAACACCAAAAAAGAACTGAACTTGTTGAAAAATTCTTTATTAAAAGTTCGACCTCTAAATATAAATACAGAGGTCGAACTTTTTTCGTATGAACTTTTGGGAATCCATTATCTCGTACAATACAAGCATAGACGTCAACATCGGCTCTCTCAGTTTTTGTCATATGCACAATGAAGCAATGAAGAATTATTGGTGAATTCCGTTCTCTGTTGTTGTTTATTTTCTTATATGAGAATCGTACAACACTTGTGATAAAACTGAGAGAACCGACTGGGATATCGGCTGCAGATAAGCAGAGACGTCGAATGTTGGCTCTCTCAGTTTCAGCTCAGGTTGTCTATGGTGAGAATCTATATAATTTTCACCCATGATGAATTGAGGCGTTGAGTGTAAAAGTGCAGTGCCCCAACCCACAACATTTTCTAAATCGAGTTTAATGATATAAAGACTTACTAATACTTCAATTCTTATCAGACAATGTCGATCCACGGTTAATTCGGTCTCACCATCAATAGATATCAGTCAAATTCTCTTTACACACATATATTTTTAGAGAGTTATGTCGAGCAAGGCCTCAATTATGGGGGTGCATTTCGTTTTCGGATTTTGCTTATCTTATGACAACCAAAAAGAGTACAACAGATGAAAAGAGAGAGAAAAGTCGGAGTCAAGTTGTTTTAATATGAACTTAAAGAGATCATCGACTGCATAAAATAAATGCAAGCAAAGGCCTCCACGTTGGCTCTCTCAGTTTTATTTCATGTGCTCTAAGAAGAGCATTTTTTCATAATGAACTTCTCTGTTCTCTGTTTGCGTATTCTCTCTATAGTTTGTTTGTATACATGCGATTTTTTATACTTCAGGTCTCGAAATGCCACACAAATTTAGCTTGAAAGCTTTGAAAAATCCAACGTCAGGATGTACAAATTCAAATTCGTAAAATCCACAAATCAGTGCAAAAATACTGAAAATCACTCTGCACACACACACACACACACAACGAAGTCTCCCTTTCTTTTAAGTAAAATTTTAGCATTTACAATAAATTCTTTTAGTTATTTTTACATAAAATTATTATAAAGCATATAAGATAATTTTAAACGTTTTTTTTTTGTTGTTGTTAATTTCTTTCAAATAAATTTAAATTTTTATTGAATTGAGTTGAAAAAATTCTGGAAATATATGCAATAATAAAAAATCGGCAGCTCTCCATCTCTCAACAACAAGTACATCAACCACACGATCTTCAACAACACAACCATTAGCAGCAACACTTTTCTAACTACTTAACTTTGTTATATTAAAAACAAAATTTCAGTAAAACTACAAAATAAAATTTACTACCTAAAACTACTATTATAAAAGCTACTAGTAATAAACTACTATCAAAGAAATACTATGAAAAAACTGCTAACAAAAAATTGCTACCAAAAATTATTATCAAAGAAACTTCAACCAGAAAACTACTTGCAAGAAACTCCTATCAAAAATTACAACATATCAAAAACTACCACCAGAAAAAACTATACTGTCGCAAACCAATACTAACAAACTACTACAAAAAAACTAATCCAAAAATATTACTACCACAAACTACTACTGCTACTACTACTGCTACTACTACTGCTACTACTACCTACTACCTACCAAAAGAAAAACAAACTACTTTTGGCATTTAAACACAGCGTAAACACAAAATATGCAAGCTCAGATCAATATGTAAACAGCAATAAGCAACAAGAACAACATCTACAACAACAACAGCAACAACAACCACAGCAACATATGAAACAACAACAACCACATCAGCAAAAGGCAACCAATTCAATGCAAAAATAGATGCAGCTTAATTTTTTTTTTTTATTTTTTTTTTTTTATATAAATAACTTGGATAAAATTGTAATGTAAATACACTAACCACCACCAACAACTACAACTAGTTCAATTTTTATGCGTGTCCAGAAATAATGTGCAATGTTTTGTACTACATACTTAGTATGCATTATAAAATAAAATATTAAAGAAATTAATAAGAAAAACATTCCATGCCAAATTTACTCACAATTACTAACAAATCTCTTTGAATAATTACTACTACCACCCTACCATTGTAACTACTACTTGCTATAGCACTACTACTCGTTTGCTTTTTTAGTATGAAAAACTACTACTACTACAGAAATCAACAACTCTATCAGATAATTGCTATCAAACTATTTACTACAAAAAATTACTATCAAAAATCTACTACCCCAAAAATTACCATCAAAAACTACTACTACAAAAATTTACTACCAAACTACTACAAAATGCAACTAAATCTTTATTCAATAATTTTAATCAAACGTACAACAACAAAACGATATTTGCACCAAAAAAAGAAAAACTATTCAAAAATATTCAAAAAAAAAAAAAATAATTATTCAAAAATATCCAAAAAATTCAAAAACCAAAGCAAAATGTAAATTTTTTTTATTTTTCTAAATTCTCACTCAAGTCAACAAAAAAACTCTCTACTTACAACAAAATAAATTATTCCAAAAATTCAATTACAAAAAATTCCAAAAAAAAACTACAAAAAAATACAAAAAAAAAGTACCAAAAATCAAAAAATTTCTAAATTCAAAAAATCCAATTCTCGCTTGTTTGTCTGTGTGCAGGATTAACGGTGACCGACAACACCATCACCATCAGAACTACCAACAGCAGCAACAGCGGTACGAGAAGCAGCAGCAGCAACTATCAGTGCCGCCAGGTGCAGTACCTATCAGAGCCAGAAGCTCCGTCGCCTCGACTTCCATCGCCTGCCTAAATATGCGGTGTAGCTCATTAGTGAGTTATTGCGATTGGTGAATTTTATATCGAACATGATGATGATGCTGATATTCTGATGATCCAAAGAGGTAGAGAGAGCGAGAAAGAGCGAGAAAGAGCGAGAAAGAGCGAGAGCAGTAACTGCTGAAGATCTTATGGCTTAGCAAAAATCTTTTCAATTCTACTACTTATGAAAAAGAACTATTTCTTCTACTGCTACTACTACTATCCCCATTAGAGTTACTACTTCTACTACTTGTATTTTTTCTACTACTAGTACTACTACTACTACTAGTACTACTACTACTACTGCTACTACTACTACTACTACTACTACTGCTATTTACTGCTACTACTACCCCAAAATAGTACAAACAAAAACGATAAGGAAAATGGCGTGTGCGTGTTCAATTTTTATTTCTCATTTTCATTTTCTTTCGAATCAAGAAAAAATTATCATTCAAATTATTGAACAGATCAAAATTAAATCGAATTTCTTGAGCCAAACAAACTTAAATTCAAACAAATTTGACCAACAAAATGGCGTATTGGAATACGACCACTTTTACAGTTGTGTTTCATGTAAAAGCCCCCCAAAAGAAAAAGCAAGTTTTTGAATTTTTTGAATAGACCGTCAAATTGGAAGTAAACGAAACGATGGAAAATTAAAAATATGCAAATAAATCTCAGCAAAGAGAGAGAGGAATTTAAAGAGATGAAATAAGTGTTGCCAATATACGTTTGTTGGTTGGTTGTTGAAGATGATGTTCTCGTTCATTCGTTCGTTCGTTCGTTCGGTCGTTCATATTGTGTACCACCACCACCGTCACCACCACCACCACCATCACCACCACCACCACTATTACCACCATCACTACTACCTACCTATGTACTAAGTACTTATACAACAACAAGAAATTGTGTTTACGGGCATGTTGAATGTGTTGTTGGTTGAGCATACAGATTAAGAGAGAGTGAGAGTGAGAGTGAGAGCAAAAGCGACAGGCCGAATAACGGACATAGTGCCATGCAATTCATACTCATTCTCATGTGCTGCGTTTTTCTTTTTAACTTTGAACTTAAATTTTATATAAATACTATTTCAAATATTTCAAAGTCTAGTGTGATCTGTTCTCATAAACTAAACTAAACAGAAAACAAGAAACAAAAATATTTAAAACTCTTTGGGGTAGTTAGTATGTAAGTTATCGCGCAGTGTCAAAAATATTGGACTGACTCGATAGTTCGTGATTAATGATTGCTCGCCAAAGTGGACTTCACAGCAGGCGCCAGCGTCTGCGCCACGCCTCTCTACGCGACGCCCAATGACGAATATGCAAAGGTATTACTTGTGCACTCGTTAAAGTTTCGTCTTTTTGTGGTGAGTTTTAACAAACAAAAAAAAAAAAAAAATACAAAAAACAAGAAAAAACTAAAATAATTAGATCATAGAATAAAAATAAATAAATAACTACTATTTTTTTTTTCATAAGTGTGTAGTAATATAAGTTTATGTATTTATTTATGTTAAGCAGTTATTTGTGTTGTGTCCCACTGTCGTTAGTGCAAATGCAGTGCGTTGTTGTCTGTTGAATTGTTATTACATATAATATATATTTGACATATATTTGCAGTACATTAAAACCTAATGAATACGTTATATACCATACAGTGTCGGACAATCAAATAAGAACACCTTGCACTATAAAACTTCCATTGATTTTTTTTTGTTATCGGACTGCTTGTGGCAATCAATTTTTATAGAGAATGAAATGGTATGGTATATACTTTATATATTTCTAGGTGGCAACACTACATTTAAAGATTTTTTGGGGATTCCCAAACAAAAAAGTCAAAGCGAAGCATTCGAAGGAAATTAAACATATGGAATAAATGAATAAAAGTTGATACCTTTTAAATTTATCATAAGCCTAGAGAAATTTTTTTTGTTTATTGTTTTTGGTTTCAGAACAAGGTGTTCTTATTTGATTGTCCGACACTGTATAAACATTAATTGTATTGTGCAACATTTCTTGCATTGCAATTGCATTGACTTAACGAGCCAGAAGATATAAATGCATTTAATAGTAGTTGCCAATTTCATAATAATTCAGCTAAATACCATAATTGGTTGGACGATCAAAGTCGTAGTTAAACTACAATTGAAATGCATTAACTTTAGATTGAATCGCTTGGCGTTGTCAACATTTTCCACTACACACACATACATATGTACGAGTGGACATATGTACATATCCAGCATTTTCAATTGGAAACAGGTTCCTACTATTTTTTTTTTTTTTTTTTGTAAATCAAAACCGACTCATTACTGCGCTACAATTGCCGTGACATTATCATTTCAATAAAATCTTTCTTCCGGCATTCGATCATCGATATTATTCAATACAAATTTTAATATTACCAAGCTCAGGGCCGTGAAGAGAAAATACAGGCCGGGTGCAAGGGTAAAGAAAGGAGATGGTCATTTTATTTTCATATTTGTGATTTTTTAGAATTTTAACTCATTTTGTAAATTTTTGAGATGCAAACATTTCATGTTGCAAACATTGGAAATTCGTGAAAAATACATTTACAAATGTTTCCCCAAAAATAACTACTTTTTGAAATGACTACAGTTTTTTCTGTCTGTCAAGAGCCAATGAAAAAGCTTGCTAAAAGCTTCGGTACACACAGGCATGCTTGTTTGGAAGGTATGAAGTTTTGCAAATCAATAAAAAAAAAGTGTTTAAGATAAATTACATATTATTCATTTGAAATGGAAAATTCATCTTGATAAATTATTAATAAAGAAAAACTCAGCCTCCATGGGCTGTTGTGCCATTAAAAGAAGAAGAAATTATTAAAATTGATATAGAAATTATAGCCTCACAGGTGCCCATATATTTTTCAGAGCCTGCAGCAGATAAAACTTTTGTAAAAATCATATAAGAATAATTTCTAAATATTGCTTTTGGAGGTCCTGAAGCACAGGACCCCCCCCCCCCCCCCCTCTAAAAAATCCAAAAAATCCGGTCTCCAGGGAATCCCACCGTGGTTAGGTCACTACTTTGCAATGATTTGATTCAGCAAATGATTTTACAACTCACTCAACTCACTTTGTAATTTGTGTCATGAAAATGTAATTTATTATCTCCTTATTTTACTTTAATAATGCTCAAACAGCTGATAGATGACCGAGGCCAAGTTTTTCGCTTCTATTCATGTTTTGTAAGTTGTATTTTTGTATACACGAATCTGAACGGTGAAGTGAAAAACATTTCTGACGCATTAATTTATCTTGGAGGTTTGCCTTTGTCAGCCAGAAAGATTTTCACGTTTTCCCCAATTCCGATTTTACCATACACTGTACCTGAATCTGGCAGAGAAGTCCAATGAACTAAGAACTACCAAAAGCCTGGGTGCGCCGATCACTCGCCTACATCTAGTTTCTAAACATACTTGGTAGAAAATTTTAAAAGTGTATAGTAAATTTATTGAAAAAAATATATAAAAAATTTAAGAAAAAAAAAACGACGTCCATTTTCACATACCTACACACTATTCTCCTAGTTACAGTATCACAATTAAAGTTGTCAGTTATAGATAGTCGGCATTTTGATTGAAATTTAAGGCTGTGCTTACCCTCAATGGCAAGTAAAATCGGAATTGTAATAAAACCCCATTTTCTTAACCGAAATTTTTAAAAATCTCCTTTCAATATATCACCTGGAGACCGTGCTTCCTTTTTATATCGAGCCATCTCTATACGCACGACAGTCATGCCCATTTGAGGCCTAATAATTATGCTATAATTTAGTAAAATCAACCCTCCCACACTTAAAGACTTTAAATGGACTTTACATGGACTACTCCCTTCCCAAGCTTTTACCCACGGTTTCCAAACAATTTAATGATATCTTTAAACTTTATATTTTACTGGATGGAGTCTTAACGAGATTTGTGTGCCGTCAGTGTGAACCTCTCAGTACTGGTATTTTGTTTCTAAAACTGCTTGAGATCTAACTTTGCTGTCCCTGAACTGGTGAAAATATTGATAGTGATTTTGCTTCTAATACTATACATATATACAAGGAAATATATAAGTAGAAGCTGTTTTAATGCTTCTGAAACTGATACGTTTGAAGAATATGAGCTTGATGCTTCACGGAGTCGGTAGACGATTTCTCAGGGTAAACATGTACTGGAAAGTCCAGTATTCGGTGTGAAGTCTTATAACTCTTGTAACTTCTCAGATAATATCCTAGAATAGTTTATAAAGAATGTAAAATATCTATAGCTTCTTGAATGATCAGGTTGAAAAGTTTCAATATGTTTTTATTGAATTTTTTTTTCAAGCTCAGCCTAACTGTTACAGGACTTAAGTTCAGTCAGTTTTTTCGACGATTTAAACGCCATTACATAACGCCATAATTATTCAGAAACACTCAATGACATATTTCCGAAAATTTCTATCAAATGTTTGACTTAAGGTAGCACTGTAGGTGCTCCTATATGGAGCACAAAAGACCTTATAGCTCACAGTGTATAAGTAGTACTCCCGAACGATAATAATTATATACATATATGTTCAATCTAACCTTTTTCTTTTTAATAAGAGTTATCGGAGATCATCATACTAGATACTAGTTAGTTAGCTAAATTGTAGCAAGCTTAGTTTGCGCGACGTCGACACACGTATACTAAAAGCTTCTTCGTGTGGCTTTCGATCGATCGTGCGCGTTCGGCTGTTGCTTTGTTCTTATTTCGGCGAAGCAAATCAAATCAAATCAAATCAGTTGCTGTTCAGCAGTTGTTGAAGCAATACCTCGTTGAATATGTCAAATTGAACTTCGTTTCTCCCTAATTCACACACAAGCGCAATAGAAATATGTTAATTAATGTGAGCCCATCACTGATTTAGAGCTAAAAAGATATTTGATTAATGGAATTTCTGTTCACTTAAAATATTCAGATAATATCCTTCCTAGATAATATCTATAGCCTAGGTACTTTGTGACATTTGATTTTTTTTAACTTTTGTGGGTCCATCACTGCTTTAGAGCTTAAAAGATATTTGATTAATGAAATTGCAGTTCACTAAAAATATTCATTAGGTGTAGGTACTTTTTGATATTTATTTGATTTTTTTTAACTTTTGTATGCGTTAATTTTAGCGAGCTTCGTCACAAGTTAGTTTCGATATCGTTGAAAAGAAAATTTAAGATTTACGTATATAAAAAGTTACTTCTGTGGTAAATCACTCAGAGTCACTCAGAGCTTTCAAACTATGGTCATTAGAAAAATAATAATAACAACTTACGTTGTATTGAAAGTAATTAAATAGTATGGAGCTCCTGGAAAATTTATTACGAGGGAGGGATTTCAGGAAAAATATTTATAAAATAAATAAAATTTCGATTGCACCGAAATTTGTTTTTTTTTTTTTTTGTGAAGCACAGATTTATTTATTTTTCTTCAATTAAATTTGAGTATATTTTTGAGCTTAAGAATTGAATTAAACACTGAAATTATTAGACTGGGATCGCTTCAGAAATCGATTTAATTCTGAAAATGACAGACTAGCATCTCATTGGGTTCGTTTATATTTATTTTAAATAGAAATTGAGGCCTTTACAATCACCGAGCCAGGTGGAAGAGCTATTCTATAGGCACCCTACTCCCTTTGAGGGGGTGGGGTGATAGATGCTTTACCTAAGTTTGGTTAAAGTTTGGCCAACGTTTGGTTAATCTTTTATCAATCCCCATTTCAGTTAGTGATGCATAATTTACTGGAAAGTTGTCGAAGAAACAATACAATGAGAATAGGACCGGACATAGAAATGGTGGGACAGATCGACTTTACTGGGAATGGGTTATGGCCGAAGAAGTGCCCATTTTTATATTGGATAGATGGATGGATGTGTGTGGTCGCTGTGGTGTAGTGGTAGTGCGTTGGACTGCTACGCATAGTGTCCAGGGTTCGAATCTCGGCACAAGCAAAATCAAAAAGTAGAAATAATAATTTTTCTACTCGTCAGCACCACCTCTTGGCAGGCAATGGCAAACATACAAGAGTAAAAATTGCTATGAAAAGCTTTTCACTTCGCCGTTCGGATTCGGCATTAAACTGTAGGTCCCTTCCATTCATACTCAAATATAACACGCACAACATGAGTGGATGCGAAAACCTCGGCCTGGGCACTCCATGGCCTGTTGTGCCATTAAAAGTAAAGTAAAAGGATGGATGAATGTGAAGAAGGCCGAGAACCTGACCTACGAGTGTAGGACAGCACTCAGGCTATGTAGCCAATTGTACTTAGGGCCTAGATTAAGAAGAAGGGGTGACAGCAAGTAAGGGGTTAGAGAAAAAGAGGGAAAACATTGAAAAAGGGGTTATATAGGGACTAAGTTCTCTTCCGCAAATTTTCCGAATTCTCTCGCAAATCTCAGAAGATCGCAGAAGGGGAAAGAGTGAACTTTGTCCATTCCTGTGACATCGAAACCCAAAATGAGCCATCTCGTTCTATCAAAGGTGGGACATGTGCAGAGAAAATGCTCTGTGCTGGCCACCTCGTCCAGACAAGATGTGCAGGTCGGGTCGTCGGTGATGCCGATGGTGGTCATATGTTGGCCTCATGGATTATGCCCTGTGATGAGTCCCATCATCCGACGAAAGTCCTTCCTTCCTAATTTAAGAAGGAATTCTGCTGCCTTCCTGTCTGGACAAATCACAAAACACTTAGCCGTTGAACAGATGTCCAGATTGGATCAGCGTCTCTTATGTAAATCATTAGCATAAGATTTTATCCAATGCATGGCACCTGCCATTTTTATATTACAACTAAACTAAAGCTCTCGATGATGTGTAGTGCATCAAAATACGCAGACAGCAAAATGCAGTTTATATTTAAAATTTTTACAATTATGGGAGAGACACAGTAGGCCAGGTCAACAAGTAAGCAGCAACGTTCAACTAAGCTTTCATTTAAAGCTTACAAAAATGCTAGTACTTCCATAATAATCTGGCAAAATGAAAACAATTCATATGTGTAGCCTTAGTTAGTAGTCATATTTTTTGCGAATTATGTTACTGCTTGTCATGTTTTAAATTTGCCTAACGACCTTGACGTGGTTTTCGCGTTGTGTTGTTTAGTTGCGTTTTGTTAATGCTGCGTTCGAACTTGATTCTGAAATGAATCTGGTAGCAGCTGCTTTCTATCTAACTACTGTACGTCTAAAACTACTTACCACAGCTCAATGCATATGAACATGTGTATGTATAATCTAAAAACTACGTGCGTGTGCAAAAGAAGATCGCAGAAGGGGAAGGAGTGAACTTTGTCCATTCCTGTGACATCGAAACCCAAAATACACCATCTCGTTCGGGTAATGGCGGAACATGTGCAAAGAAAATGCTCTGTGCTGTCCACCTCGTCCAGACAAGATGTGCAGGTCGGGTCCTCGGTGATGCCGATGGTGGTCATATGTTGGCCCCATGGAGTGTGTGTGTGTGTGTGTCTATTGTGATGAGTCGAAAATTTATAAGTTTTTAATTTAACTACTTTTGGTTGGTTTTAGCAATGAGAGCTACTACTATTTATCTACTAAATTTTCAATGAAATACATTTTTTATAATTTTTTAATACCTAATTTGCAATTCACTACTGGTTTAGTAACACAAAAAAAAAAACAAAAACAAAAACAAAAACATTTCTATTAGTGTACTCGTATGATGATAATTTAGAGAAGCCTTAAATCAAGTTAAGTAATCCATGATATATTTCTTCTTTTTTTTTATTGAAAGACAACTGTTCCTTTAGTTTTTAAGTTCTCAAAAAAAAAAAAATAAAAAATAAACTAAAATATTAATAAAAAATAGTGTATTCCCCCCACATTTTTTGGACATATATTTTCGGAACAAAAAAACTACATTTATTTTTTTTTTTTTAACTTCAAAATCATATTTTTGTTTTTCTACTTTCTAAGTTTCTTTTCTTTAATTTTTTTTTTTTTTTTTGCAAATATTTGATACAGTATTTTCTAAAAGTTTGACACCCACTTTCTTTTTTTAGGTGTTATCACTGTGAAGCCATGGGAGAAATCAGGAATGGGTATGTTATTCATATATTCAGTGTCACCTACTATTATTCTTCTGCTATCTTATTATTCTGCTACAAATAAAAAAATTTAAAAAAAAACACAATTAATGAAAATAATTTAAAATGAAAAAAAATCTAATAATATTTTATTTCATGGCCGTCCGTAATTAAAAATGGTTTAGTTTACCATTCTAGATCCTAGCTATATATTTGTTGTATATAATTTAGATTAAACAAAAAACGCTTTTATCTTGCCACCATTTACAGTTAAAGAATAGAGCATGGGGTATTATTATTTTTTTTTGGCATATTTTTCTATTAGAAATTCATTGTATAGGTCAGTATTTTTATTAAACTGGTTTAGAAATAAAACATAAAATATTAAATAATGCACTTCAAACTTCACACAATAAAAATTTCTTGTGCCCAATGCATTTCAAATATTTCTGTCAGCAAGAATTTCCCCACCACTTGTTGTTCCTGTAAAGAGAGAACAATGCATTTTAAACTTCTCTCAGAGAGAAGAGAATTTCCTACCACTATGAATTCCTGTACAGCAAAGCACAATAAATTTCAAATTTCTATCAGAGACAATTCCTAAACCACTCAATTCCAGTATTTGAAACTGGCTTTCGAGAGCATTCTCCGCCATTTGTCATTGGGATAAGTGCATAGAAAATACTTATCTAAATGCAGCTATTCCTGATTTCTCAGAGAGCCTACTCATACTAGTACAAAGTACCTATCAGTATTTTATATATAGCAGTGCCTTTCAAACTATAAATATCATATGCAGTTCATAGTATATATAGTTTAAGTCTTATAAATTCTCTTCTTTTTTTTTATACTGGGTCCAACAAAATCTAAATTTCTCAATTAGGGAACTGAAAATATACCACAGAATTCCCGAAAGAACGACTTTCAGGCACATTTTTTACATGAACATGCATAATTAAGTTTACACATATTTTTTAATAAATTTTGTTGTTGTGTCGCTTTATTGTTAAATTTTAGTTTTTTTTTACTAATACATATAATATTATGTCTTAATTTGGTTGAGTGGTGGTGGTGGTGGAACTATAAGGAGTGAGATCGAAAAAATCGGATAACTTTAAATTGTCCTAGCTTTGAAATCTCTTATGCAAATAAAAAATTGTAAACAGTTTTGAAAAGAAAATTTAATTTCTGATAAAATTTTCAGTAAAACTAATTTGTTTGTTTTTTTTTTACAGAATTCGGACAGTTTTTCCGGTATGCCTGCAGGCATAACCGGTATTAGCATTCCACTTATTTCTAAAATCTTCCATGGATTTAGCTTCTTTGTTTTTTGCCTTTAATGTTCTTTTCACTAGAGCCCAATATCTCTCGATAGGCCGAAGTTCTGGACAATTTGGTGGGTTTGCCGATTTTTGGTACCAATTTGATGTTTTGGTCTTCGAACCATTTAAGGGATACTTTACTGTAGTGGCAAGCAGGAGGCTAGATCAGGCCAAAAGAAAGTAGATACATTGTGCTTTCTAATGAAGGGCAGCAATCTCTTCTGGAGGCACTCCTTCACATAAATTTCGGCGTTAACAGTGCCACTTGTTACGAAACTTTCACTCCTTAGCCCACAACTACAAATCGCTTGCCATACCAGAAACTTCTTCGGGAACTTGGGGTTTTGTTTTATCCTAAATCTTTCCTCAACTCCTCCTCGGTCCTTTGCGGTGTAAAACTCTTGACCAGGCAATTGAGAAAATTTAGACAACACGTATGTTTCATGGTCCATAACACAGCAATCGAATTTTTGGAAAAAATCTGTCTTCAACTTTTTAGCTCGACTCTGGGCTACCAAGTTTTTAGTAGCGTTCCTGTCGGGTACTGACTGCACTTTGTATGTTTTAAGGCCCGCATCTTTTTTAATTTTACGAACTAAAAACTTACTGCAACTCGCTTTTTCCGCGAATTTTCGATTAGACAACGCTGGATTCTTCTCTAAGAGAGCAACAACGACTTTCTTCGCCTTTTGTGGAGACACGAAACCGCATTTCTTTCCAGAACCATATTTTCAAGCAACTGTCAAGTCGGTATTAAATTTTTTAAGAATCATCGCCTTATTTGCAATGGTTTTCCTGCTCCACTGCGGATTTTCTCGAAATAATTAAACAACTAAATCGCGTTTTTCCATTTCCGATAACATGACTACTCAAGTGAAAGTTCACAAGTCCAAAACACATGTGATTGTATTTCATCAGAATTTCTCCAACGCAAAGACTACTGCTTGAATTTTTTCATTCAGATGAAGAGTTTCAACGCAGTGTTCTTTCAAAGTTATCCGATTTTTTCGATCTCACTACTTATTATTGATATTTTAGCATTTAATTAAGCATTTAAGCGATGACAGGAAGAGGAAGAATATTTATTATCTGAATTATTTTTAAGAGTTTTGATGATGACGAATAAAATCTTATACTAAAATCTTTACGTAATTTAAATCAGCACCCGTTACAGTAAACCCCGCTTAATTGCACCGCCCAATTTATGGTTCAATTAATCGGGGAATGCAATTATCGGAGTAATTTGAGTAAATTTTGAAATGAAATCGTAATATTTTTGGCGCAATTAAACGAGAAACGCAATTATGTAAGTGTGATTCAATTAACAGGGGAGCACTGTATTTAAGTTTTTCAATAAATTTAGAATTTAAACAATTGAAAAAAAAAAAATGAAATAAAATATTCCAAGTAGGCTGCAGAATAGTCAAAATAGTATCAAAATAATTTCGAAACTATTTTCGGAACCTTAATTGAGAAAATTGACTGGAAATTGTTATCGCAAGCATAGAAATTGTTGTCAAAATATTACATAAAAATTCCTAAACATTTAAAAACACGATTTCTGAAGATTTCGCCCTAGTTATTTCCTTCTACTTATTTAGTTATACTTAACTACTTTGCAGCGAGTGGCGAATAAAACGCAACTAGCATCAATTTATTATGATTGGTAGGGGGATTTAAGAAAATCCATATCATACAACAACAACATTAATAGCGTTTTCACACTCATATGAAATCACATAAACTGAAATTATTTCCATCTAAAAATCAACAAAAAGATTTTCCAGCAATATGAGAATCTTGAACATACACAAACTAAACTAATTTAAATCGAGAAATTATCACTTAATTTCATATGCAAATTGAAAGCATTAAGAAATGTTTATTAATAACTGTAAAATGTTGTAGTTTTGTTTTGTTCACATTTTTAAATTTGTTGGAATATTTAAATTTATGCGATTGTGTGTGTGTGTGTGTGTGTGTGTGTGTGTAAGCTAAAAATAGTGGACAACACGTTTTCATAAATCAATTAAAACTATTTTTTAAAAACACCACCACAAAATGTCGCTCCACACTTCATCGCTCCCCCTCTCTCTCTCTCTCTCTCTCTCTCTCTCTCGGTTTCATAGCACATACACATGTTCCTGAACTTGTATGTACACGCTCCCAATTACGCTAAATTCGTCTGGCACTAGATGGCAATTTATGCATCGGCATTTCATATCCCATATGGTCTAGTGGCTAGGATATCTGGCTTTCACCCAGAAGGCCCGGGTTCGATTCCCGGTATGGGAAGTGATTTTTTTACCCATTTTATTTTTAATGTTTTTTTCTTAAACTTTTTTTGTAATTTATTTTTGTGTGTTGTATGGGTGCGTATGTTTGTATGTAAGGTATAGTTTTTAAGCGTATATTTCCCGCGTTTCTGTATTTTCTTGTTATTTTTTTTTTATTTTTCTGTTTGTTTCCGTATTCCTTCTTAAACCACACCTACACACAATTTTTTCCTGCAAAATTTTTTTCTATTTTTTTTATTTATTTAATTACAGTTAAAGAAATTGGAAATGGTCGATCACCGTTATTGCAGGAGCCGCTCTATGGAACACGCCCACAGCAATACAGTGAGTAAAAAAAAGTTTATACTTTTTCGTTTAGGTTTTTCTCTTTTTGTCTTATGAATTTAACTAAAATTCTGTTCTCGTGTTCTCTCATCCGAGAAGAGAGAATTTCAATTATTAAATATTTATTTTACTAGTGACACATATTTCCTATAAAAAAAAAAACGAAGCTTTTCTTCACCCGTCTCTCCCCAATTTCAGCGGGAGAGTACAGGAGAGTAGAAAACGGTAATTCTTCTTTGAGCAATATTTGCTGTGATTTTCAGTTTGCTGCTGCCTGCCTGCAGTTAGTTGTCGCCTTTGTCGTTTTCGGTTATGCTCAGCTGACTGTCACACGTTTTAATCTTATCTGTCTGTCTGTTTGTGCTTTTTTTTTATATTGCGATACTACTGTTTTTTGTTTCCGGTTCTTTCATCCTGCTTTCATTCCTTCAATCCTCCTCCTTTTTATTCCATCTTCCCTAAATGCAGTCAAAAAAAAAAACAAAACAAAAAAAAATTGTGTTGCACCTTTGATTGAGTTGAATATGTGCGTGTGCGTGTGCGTGTGCGTGTGTATTTGTGTTTGTGTGTGTTTAAATAATATAAACCTTATCTTGATATTTTGCACACGTTCATTTGTGCTTAGCTTATTTTGATCTATGCATATATTTGGTTCGAAGTGAGTGAGTCCATTAGGAAATGCCCATGCATAATGCCAATATCCGAAGAAAATCCTTTGATGCCATTGACTTCTTATCACTGCATATATCTCTCTCTAGTCACCAAGTTCTATCTATGAGAGGGCAACAGGCAAGCGAAAGTGAGTGCCGAACTGAAGTGATGCAGGATCAGTGAAAGATGCAGGTGAGCTTCTGCAATCTCAGAGCATTTGATCTTTAATTTTTAGTTTAATTCCTTTTAAATCATTTATTAAAAAAAAAATGTATTTGTACCAGGTCTTGCGTTTTTTCTCAAAGACCTTGCCGGCAGGGTCATTATACAGTAATGCCCGGTTAATTCAACCACCCTTAATTGCGTTTCTCATTTCAATTGCGCCAGAAACATAACTTTTTTAACTGAAAATTTATTTAAATTACTCGGTTAATTGCATTGCCCGGTTAAAATATCCATAAAATATACTTTTTCATCGATGTAATTAAGCGATGATTTCAATCTTTTTAATTAGATACTTACTTTTCAATCAAACCAATCAATTATGAGAGCAAATGAGATTTCAATGCTTTAATCATTTCAAAACGAATCTTTCAAATAATTTCAATCAAACCAATCACTTAAAAATATTTAACCTCATTAAAATCCTTAATTTAATCTGAAGTAGTCTCTTAATCTTGTGGTCGCTGTGGCGTAGTGGTAGTGCGTTGGACTGCTATGCAGAGTGTCCGGGGTTCGAATCTCGGCACAGGCAAAATCAAAAAAAGTTAAAAAAAAAAAATTATTCTACACGGCACCACCTCTTGTCAGGCAATGGCAAACCTACTAACCAAACCTAAGTGTAAAAATTGCTGTGAATAGCTTTTCCTTCGCCGTTCGGATTCGGCTTTAAACTGTTGGTCCCTTCCATTCATGTACAAATATAACATGCACAACATGAGTGGATGCGAAAAGCTCGGCCTAGGCCCTCCATGGGCTGTTGTGCCATCAAAAGTAAAGTAAAGTAAGTCTCTTAATCTGATCAAACAACCAAACTGTTGCGGTAAATGCCTAGAGATTTCAATCTTTTAAACGAAAACATTTTTCATATAGAAAACATAAATATTATACATAGATTGCAATCTTTCAATCAATTGTAATATGTTATTCAAATATTTTATTCATAGCAGAAGGCAATCAAAATCATTGATATGTAAGAATGAAGTTTTTCTTGGAAATCTTAAAAACCAACCAACAAATCTTAGTAATTCATAAGAAGTGATATGAGTGCAATCTCTCATTCCATTTCATTCATGCACAAATATAACACGCACAAGATGAGTGGATGCGAAAAGCTCGGTCTAGGCCCTCCATGAGCTGTTGTGCCATTAAAAGTAAGTAAAGTAAAGTAAGATTGCAATCTCTCAGTCAATCGCAGCAATTCGAATCATTTGTATAAGAATTTATATGGGCAATATTTTCTATTCTTAAGTATGAGTAATTTTATATTTGTATGAAAATTAATCCAGTTAAACAGATTGGGATACAATCTTTTAAATGGTGTGGAAATTGATTAGGAAAAGTTTGTTAGGTACTAACTAAAATTAGAAAAGTAAATAATAAGATAAAGAGAAGATATGAATCACTTACATATTTAAATTACAGCTTATTTTAAATTAAATCAAGCGCAAATCAGAAACAGGATTTAAAATCGATAAATCAAACAGATTTATTTATTTGATTGAAAAATTGGGAATTGTAATGAAAAGGTAGGCACTTTTCTTAATTTAATCAACAAAAAGAACGATATAATGAAATTATTTACATACATACTACAATCAAATCTGGAAAAAGTAATCAGTAAAATGAAAAATACATGGAACTACTGAGATTGTGACTTCAAGACATATCAATCAAAATCACGCCGAAATAATTAATTGTGATTATTGATTTTAAATCATTAAGGAAGGAATGTAATCGACTGCAATCAAATCTCGAAAAAGTAATCAATAAAATTAAAATTGCATGGAACTACTGAGATTGTGACTTCAAGACATATCAATCAAAATCATGCCGAAATATTTAATTGTGATTATTGATTTTAAATCATTAAGGAAGGAATGTAATCGACTGCAATCAAATCTCGAAAAAGTAATCAGTAAAATGAAAAAAACATGGAAAAACTGAGATTGTGACTTTAAAACATATCAATCAAAATCATGCCGAAATAATTAATTGTGATTATTGATTTTAAATCATTAAGGAAGGAATGTAATCGACTGCAATCAAATCTCGAAAAAGTAATCAATAAAATTAAAATTACATGGAAATACTGATATTAAGACTTCAATCAAAATCATGCCGAAACAATTAATTATGATTGGTGATTTAAAAAATGAAAAATATATCAAATATGTTTAATACTTAAGTGAGTGAAACCAGAAATGGCAGAAAGGGATGTTTCAGAGATTTCGTTCTTTCAAAAAGTTTTCAATATTTCTCGGGAAAAATGGTTTTATTTATATACTTTCTCCATCTTCTCTAGTCTGTAGTGGTTCTGATTTCCGACTAACGATTACGCACGCTCACGACAGAATTCTTAAGTTTACATACGCTCACGCATGTGTCTTATAAAAAGATGGAAAACAATTGAAACAACTTTTTCCCGTGATTCACGGAGAAATTGAATTCACGTGTGATCGTGCACCAAAAAATTCTCACTTACTCACACTACCGACATTTTGTTGGCTTTATCCAAAACTCGCTCACGTTCGCAGTTGAATTTTCTTTGTCACAACGAAAATCACGGAGTGCACTTATCTCTAGGTAAGGTTGGTTTCACGGATTTCGTTCTTTCAAAAATTGTTAAATACTTATTTCTTGAGTCTTATAAAAAGATTAAAAACAATTGAAACAACTTCCGTGACTCGCTGAGAAGTTGAATTCATGTGTGATCTTTACTTTACTTTACTTTACTTTTAATGGCACAACAGCCCATGGAGGTCCTAGGCCGATCTTTTCGCATCCACTCATGTTGTGCGTGTTATATTTGAACATGAATGGAAGGGACCTACAGTTTAATGCAGAATCCGAACGGCGAAGTGAAAAGCTTTTCATAAGCAAATTTTTACTTTTGTAGGTTTGTCATTGCCTGCCAAGAGGTGGTGCCTGTACCGATTGATTTTGCCTGTACCGAGATTCGAACCCCGGACACTCTGCGTAGTAGTCCAACGCACTACCACTACGCCACAGCGACCATACGAAAAAAGTCTCACTTACTAACACAGTTGAATTTTCCGTGACAACCCGTGCCACAATGAAAATCACGGAGCACGCTCATCTCCAAGTCTGATACATAAAATATAACGATTTCTAATGGTGAGACTTTCCATTGCGTATCTAAACTTAAATGTAGTACAGGCCATAAATTGAAAAATTTTTCAGCGGGGTCCTACCAAAGGAGTATGAATGAAGCAAATGTGACGATGATGTGTTCACGCTTTGGCTGCGAAACTTTGAGTGTATTGTCATAAGATTCACGACCTTTTGTGTGTTTTTTTTTTATTTGTCACGGTTGTCACGGAAAATTCAACTGTGTGAGTAATGTAGTTTGTTGATTTGGTTTTTATCCTTTTTCATCATCCAATTCTATTACTTCTTCTGGTTTTTTTTTTTTATTTTTTTGTAACAAATTACAGATTTTTCACACTTGATTTATGCATGTAGTATGTGCGCATTTTCTAACTGTAAACCTTAATAGATTTTCTCGACTTTGTCAAGCAGTTGTCAGAAGTCACTCTTCATTTCTATTCGATAGGTTCTATACATGGTTGGAACCTAAGCATTGTATGTACCACATGGTATTCAATTCATTTTCACATTTTCATTATGAACTGGGTCGATAAAGCTGAAAGGAAATGGATTTTCCTCTAATTAATATAAGTGTGTTTGTATGGATGTGTGTGTATGGATGTGTGTGCATATGTATGTGTGTGTATGTGTGTGTATGTGTGTTGTGTGAGTTGGGGTTTGTACAGAAAAGTTAATAAGTTTTTTGTTAAGCTTTTTAGTATGTAATTACTGCATAATTGTGAGGTTAAAGTACATAGAAGTGAGGTTAAAATACATAGAAATGTGATTATGGTGCATAAGTGGGATAATTGTACAAAAAAGTGGGGTTATAGTGAACTGAAAAGTGAGGTTATAGTACACAAAAGTGAGGTTAATGTACAAAAGAGTAAAATTAGAGTCACAATTATTATATATGAAATTGATGATATATGTAATAAGTGAATGATGTGGCATGAATGATTATATTACTACTTTCCCTTTAGTTATGTTAGATTAATAAGCAAACTTTAAAGGTTTTTCCATTAAATATTTAATTTTCACTAAAAATTAGTAGTTCACTGAAATTGTTGAAAGAGTATTCTTCTCACAAAAGAATAAAGTTAAGTAATGCTGAGTGAATTATCAACAAACTGAAGACGACTAAGGTCGCTGTGGCGTAGTTGGTTGATAGTGTGTTGGCAGAGTGTCCACGATTCAGATCTCAGCACAGGCGAAATCGAAAAGTAGAGAAAACAATTTTGCTACACAGCAAACCTACAAGAGTAAAAATTGGCTATGAAAAACGTTTCACTTTACCGTTCGCATTCGGCATAAAACTGTAGGTAGGTCCCTTCTACTCATGTTCAAAGATAATACTCACAACATGAGTGGATGCGATAAGCTCGGCCTAGGCCCTCCATGGACTGTGCTGTTGAGCCTTTAAAAGAAGAAGAAAACTTATAGAATTTTCTCTATCATAAATGCGGTTTCAAGAGAATGATGCATTACTTGGCTCTCCTTGTCTTTATTCTTAGTATCACTACGAACTTCCTTTATTTGTTAATTAAAGTTTTCTTTTAGTTATTTATTTATTTAAGTTTTTTTCCAAAGAAACTGAAACCAAAATTACGCATAGACAAAACTTTAAAATTGTTTGGCCCAAATGCAATTAAAAATGTTTCACTTAATCTTTTGGCAACAATCATTTCCTTTCCGCAAGTATTTCATTTTCTGCACAACCACGAGAAAGTTAAACTAAATGACAACAGCAGGAAATAAAGTGAGCAAACTGAAAACTTCAATGTGAAATAATAATATTGTAAAGTTATGCAATCATGTATGAGTATGTTGAAGAATAAAATAGTTTCCATGTAGAAAATGTGTTGCCAGTTTTGTGGGTACGAACTGCGAAAACCGCGGATACTTCTTCTATGACCCAATTTATATTTAATTAAAAGTTTTGTATAAAAACATCATGCATTCTTAGAAATCAAAATAATAATTTCTATCAATTCTGTGGAATTTCGATTAAAAATCACAATCCAATTTCGAATCAAATCCAATTTGATGGAAGCTAATGCATTTTTTTTTAGACAAAATAATTTTTCTACACGGCACCACCTCTTGGCAGGCAATGGCAAACCTACAAGAGTAAAAATTGCTATGAAAAGCTTTTCACTTCGCCGTTCGGATTCGGCATTAAACTGTAGGTCCCTTCCATTCATGTACAAATATAACACGCACAAAGCTCGGCCTAGGCCCTCCATGGGTTGTTGTGCCATTAAAAGTAAGTAAAGTAAGTAACGTACCCATTCAACCAAAAGTGAGCTTCATCGAAGAACACAATGTTCGTGTGAAAATCGGGATCGGTGGCCATCTCGTTTTGGGCCCATTCACCGAACGTGCGACGCGCTTGATTGATGGTCGTTCGGCTTCAATTCTTGCACGAGTTTTGTAAGATCGCAAACCAAGATCCTGCATCCTGCCGCAAAATCTTCCATAAAAAGGATGGGCACAGCTCCAATTGTTGCGCGCAATGGCGAATGGACTCATTCGGGTCTTCTTCGATACTCTGCTCCACAGCAGCAATAGCGTCTTCGGTGCGCACTGTCTGAGCGTCTCTTAGGAAGCGCATCATCCACTAGAGTAAACATGGTGCGAAACCGATCCATGGTTACTCGAATTACCGACTCTGCTGTGCGATTATTTCGACCGAATATTGGACACAGGGCGCGATGCATCGCGCGAACTGAACCAATATTTTGGAGTAAGTCTATTCATTATGAAATGGCAAACCAAACTGATCATAAATCAAGTGATAGCTGATAGCTGTCAAAAAGACCAACTCCGAAAAAAGTATTGCCAGATTGAAAACCAAACTTCTAAAAAAGAAACACCCTTATATGGAAAATTTCAATGAACTTATCTAATTTCATTTTTTTAATACATACAAACCAGCTGCAAAGTATTTGAATGAGTGGCAGCTTGTCCCAACAGTTAAAATGTTTTCCTTAGGGAGTTCACATTCAAAATGTCAGTAAAACTAAGTAAAAAATACTCAAAAATGAAGTAAAGTAAATAAGTTCACTCAGCAAAAGGCAACCGACAAAGTGATTAAAAAGAAAAGTACTCAAAAACTAGAATATTACGGAAATAATAAGAATATGATAATTCTTATTATTCTTTTGGAGAGTTATGCAAAAATGTTGCAAATATGGAATTGAAAGTAAAAACTGTCGAAATTTTACATGTCCAGAGGATTGCTGGTGGTGGCGCATCATTCACTCACACTTCAATTTTACTCTTTGCCTTTCCTTGACTTCATTGGGTGGGATGGGTCGAAAGATGAGGTTGGTTGGTGGTTGCTTGTGTGGCAGGTTCGAGGCTTGTGTGGCAGGTTCGTTGCTTGTATGTTTTCTTCTTTATATACTCCGGTTTATTTAACTTTCCATTATTACTTATGGGAATTATGGTTATAACCTTCTTAATAAGTATCCTTGGGGAAATTATTTCATTTCATGTTTCATTCTATTTTTGGTTACTTCCTATTTTTGTTTTTTTTCTACACAGAATTCAATTTCGCGTTTAATTTGCAATGAATCTTTTATGATTGTTTCATGTTGTTATTTGCTTTCGACTTTTTGCCTTTGCCTTTGCCTTTGCTTTGAAAAAAAATAAAAAACTTAAAGGGCACTCAGTTAAATAGTTCAAAGTTCTTGTGTGGTTTCATTTATGCACTTTGAGTAAGTCCTTACGCAAAAAAATACAGAACAACGACCGTTCCTTGCCACAAATCCACAAATGAAAATGAAACTAACTACTTACCTTCTAGCATTTGTTCATCATAATTAACCACAATGAATGTTTCTCATTAAAATTTTGTAAAAAAAAACAAAAACAAAAAACCTAAAACAAAAACAAAAACCATGCAAACCAAAATTCAACCAACAACCACCAGAAGCCAAAATTTTTATGGTAATGTAAAACAAAAAAAAAAAAAAAAACAACAAAAATCCAACAACCAACGACAAAAACGAAACCTGCAAACAAACAAATATTTAACGTAACCGCAATTTAATTCCAGAAGAAATCAACTCAATTAAAATTGTTTAAAAATTGTTCATGTTCAAAATTCAATAAAACCACAAAACATATCTTTTTTTTCTGAAAAACAAAAAAAATAATAGAAGACTTCATACAATATTCGCTAGTGGCAAGTTTTTGAATTCCAGATGTAATTTTTAATCTAGAATAATTTTAATTGCATAAGTAACATTAACATTGTAAGCTACTTCAGCTCTCAAGTATACAAATACTTTCTTTCTTGATGAGTTTTTCTGCTCGATACCTTTTCAAATTTGTTTTTTTTTCTTGTTTTCTAATTCAATTAGTCATTTCCATTTAAAGAAATTCATTGAAAGGAGCTAATTAGCTTGAACGAAATGGGGTTCTGTTGAAGTTTAGATAAATCGACAACTGAATTGGCTATGCGAAGTATAAAAATATCTCCCAGTTGATAAAAGTTCTGAAGTTTCAATTCGGAACTTCTGAAATATAATATTTCCTATATATATATCTGAGCCTTTAGTATATGTAAATATGTACGTAAATATACACTGACGGTCACGAAAACCGCATCACCTCAAAAAAATAACATGAAAATACGAAAATAATGATTTATACGACGTATGATCAAAAAATAACCGTTATTTTTTCAAAAAGTATTTATTTATTCATCAACAACTATGTTGTCCCCTTCAAAGTAATCCCCCTCAGATATAATACACTTATGCCAGCGTTTTTTCCAATCCTCGAAACGCTTCTGAAACGCGCTTTTTGGTATCGCCAACAGCTCCTGTTTCGATTTTTCTTGTATCTCCTCAATCGTAGCAAAACGCTTTCCTTTCATCGGTGTCTTCAGTTTTGGGAAGAGGAAAAAGTCAGCGGGGGCCAAGTCTGGTGAATACGGTGGTTGAGGCATGATAACGGTTTTGGTTTTGGCCAAAAACTTACGTTGGTTTTGCTCAAAATTTGGCAATTTTGGAACAATCTTCGCTGCCGCACGTTTCATGCCTAAAACATCCGTAAAAATTGCTTGGCATGAGCCGAACGATATGCCAATATCATCAGCAACATCTCTGATAGTCATTCGACGATTATCTAAAATCATTTTCTTCACTGCGTCAATGTTTTCATCGGTTGTTGACGTGCTCGGGCGACCAGGACGAGCATCGTCATTGACATCTTCTCGGCCTTCCTTAAACCCGGTTATACCACAATTGAACTTGTGTTCTGCTCATAGTAGACTCGCCAAAGGCCAAATCCACAGTCAACATTTCAAATGTCCATTTGAAACTGAATACAGTTTCTTTGATCCATTTTTTCGAATAGTAAAAAATCGAAGAGCACACCAAAACACGACTAACCTTTTTATCTGTCAAAAACAAACTGACAATCCAAAATGGTTGGTATTGCCAACATATATAACAGACATGTGTACCAACATAACAGAAAAAAAAATTCGAAAATCGAACAAACGTAAATCACGAAATTTGAAAATAACGGTTATTTTTTGATCACACCTCGTACATATATTGTGTTTAGAATTTTTGGCTATGAATATAAGCAATTTATAAGCAGAAACAGTACTTAATTGTACATACATAGAATACAAGGCTAGCCCTTACCAAGGCCTTACACGCATTTTAGCTTTTTGTGGGCTCTGTAATAAAAATGAAGTTATTTTCAACGTTTAATTTCCTATTTATTTAACTAAAAATTTTCGCCTATCATTCATGCTAGCAGGCATTACCAAGAGTTTACCTAGTACTATTTTTGAAAAAAAAAAAAAAAAAAAATATATAAAAGTTATAAAATTACTAGCGGATGATGTTGGTGAAAGATGGCGTGGGAGAAAGGGGGACAAAAGTGAGGGAGGGGGACAAAGAGGGTGGGAGTGTAGTATTGGAAATGGTTCTGACCCCATCCTTCATGAGATCCACACTAGTGTTTTCTATGGCTTTAATTCTATGGCTTCAATTTCGATAATGTGTTTTTGAAGAATTTTTGTTTTTCAGCTTTTTGTAATTTTCAACTCATTGTAAGTAATCCAATGCTTTCGAAATGATTAAGAGTCTGTCATTTCTCATTTCATTGCGCCCCTCCCCCCCCCCCCCCCGCTGTCGCCCCCCTCACCCCCACTGGTCAGCGTTATGAATGAGTAAACGGTTGATTTTGCAAAAGTTACTCGGGGTTTTATTTAATGATCATTGATTCTCTCGTTGATTCTCAGAAAATATGGCAAGGGGTCCAATTTAGGGCGAGTTCCCTTTCCTAAATTATTGTAAAATGTTAAAATTATATTAAACCATTTTGTTTCCAAGTAAATATTGTAACTACATATCGTTACCTTAATGTAGAAAGGCCCTAACTAACATTTTTCAAAATCAGATCTTATGCAAATTCGAATGGATTATACTCTATGAAATTGATGAAATATGCCAAAACCCCGATTTTTAACTCTAGGGCCTTTCTACATTAAGGAACGATATCATGTTTTTTTCATATACAGCAATTTTTTCCGAAACTAATCCTAAATCTAATTTATTTTGATTTGTTACCCATAAAAACTTGACTTATAATTAATAAAAAAAAGTTTATAAAAAAATAAAATATGAAAAAGCAGCAAATAAATAAACGTCAATGAACGTATCCATAGATAAAGTTTAAAAAAATGCATATATTTCTCAATATGTCATTTGATATGTCATTTGATACAATGTCATGCGTCAAACTTGACTTAATTTTAAAGTGTGCGATTAAAGTGCAACACACCGAAAAGAAAAAAGCAAACACGAGAACTGCTGGCTGGCAAATTAAGAATAAAGTGCACAAAAATTCACAAAAAATTCAATTCCAATGCAAGCACACAACAACAAACAACGAAGCTAATAAATTTTGAAGTGGTTGGCATGAGCGGAGCGGCGGGGCTAGCAGCAGCAGCAGCAGCAGCCGCTGGGTTGAGGGGACGACAGCTAGCATACAAAGTGATACGCTCCAATGTCTCTGTAATATTATTAACTGTTAGAGTTTGTGTATCTATTGTGGGTACATATTAGAGTGCGCGTGTGTGTGTGTGTGTGTGTGTGTATGCCAAAATGCTTTAAGTATCGAATGAAAGTAAATCTCCGAAGTAAAAATTATCAAGTGTAATAAAATTAAACTTTTTAAGCTCTTGGCGAGCGGATGCATTTTGTATTATATTTTTATAGCTCTTTACAGGCAAACACACAAACACATTCAAACACACACAAACACACGCATCAAGGCAAGCACACATCCGCTAACAAACACTCACCCACAATCACTTGGCCACATACACATACCCACATACACATACACACTCAAGAGAGAAAATTCCATTTTATTTCACTCCACACATTGACAATATTACAGTTAATTCACTATGCTCACACTTCCGAGCTTTGTGGCGTCTTTTTTACGTTTCCGCTTCGAGTCACTGAAAAGTATATTTTTTTTTTCTTTTTTCTTTTGTTAATTTTTTTCTTATTACATGACAAAGTCCTGGTAAAATTGTTGGAAATATTTGAAAGAAAATATACATACGTATATAGGAAATGTTTGAAGAGGTGATGAAAAAAAAATGCATACAAATATTGCAGCACTGCAATTTTCGCAGTTGAGTAAATTTCTTCGCTGCATATTCATTGTGCATATTCAAGTCTCATCGTCATCATTTTGGTGTAATACTTATTTGGTTTGGTTTTGACGTTATATATTACTTTTATGAAAGAAGCAAGTAATAAATTCATGAGAGTGAGAACTGGAAAATTTAATTTTGATTTTTGATTAAATTTTTTCTGCCTGGCGTTTTTACTTCATTTAAATTCAGATTTATATTTGATGGAATTCACTATTTATACGTATGTATTGTAGGGGAGCGGAACTTCCTTAAAGTGGGGATGGCGTTCCATTACACTAGCCGATGTCATTAAATTAATACGCGAAAGTTTGATTTGAAGCGTCTGCTCTCTTTAAGAGTTGAGTATCGAATGACCAAATTACAATTATGATAGTTGGATCTTAAAAAAAAGTAGCGAGCGATAAAGGGAGATTACCGTTAAGTGAGTGATTAAGTAAAATTAAATTGAGTGATCTCTCTTTGTGCATTACAGTGATGGCAATAATATAGTTACAACCAAAATAAATGAGTTTTTCACAGAATATAAAAGAAGAAGAAGAAGAAAAGAAGAAGAAGAAAAGAAGAAGAAGAAGAAGAAGAAGAAGAAGGAAATGAAGAAGAAGAAAAGAAGAAGAAGAAGAAGAAGAAGAAGAAGAAGAAGAAGAAGAAGAAAAAGAAGAAAAAGAAAAAGAAAAAGTAGAAGAAGAAGAAAAAGAAGAAGAAAAAGAAGAAGAAAAAGAAGAAGAAAAAGAAGAAGAAAAAGAAGAAGAAAAAGAAGAAGAAAAAGAAGAAGAAAAAGAAGAAGAAGAAGAAACATAATAACATAAAACTTAAAAATAACATAGTATGAAATGTGATAAGCATATACTACTGTGGGCAAAAGTTAGTAAGACTTTTTAATTTAAATTTCGCGCGGAAACCCATTCATCAAAATATTATATTTTTTTTAGGTTGGTATGACTGTCGGTGACATCTGTGCCAAATGTCACATCAAAATAATCATTAGTATTTAGTTTTAGTATACGCTTGTCTTTCTGAAGTACAAAAAGTGCATTCGGCGATTTTCACAATGAGTGAAATTATTCAACAAAGAAGTTCCATTAAATTTTGTGTGCGGAATCAAATTTCTGGTGCCGAAACGTTCAGAATGTTGCAAAAGGCCTTCGGTGATGATTGTATGTCGCGAGCAATTGTTTTTGATTGGTACAAATTGTTCAAAGATGGTCGAGAACGCGTTGACGACGAACCACGTCCAGGACGGCCATCAACATCAACTGATGATCAACACGTCAATAAAATCAAGGAATTGGTGCTCGAGAATCGACGATCGTTGGAATATCGGAAGGATCAGTGAAAACCATTTTAAAACATCATTTGGGCCTAAGAAGGGTGAATGCACGATTGGTTCCAAAATCACTGCATTGGTTTTACGAGACCATTTTGCCAAAAATTCGACTGATATCGTTCCGTAACCACCCTATTCGCCTGACTTAGCACCGTCTGACTTTTGGCTATTTTCTAAACTCAAAAAACCGCTTCGTGGACACCGTTTTGAGTCAATTGAAGACATTAAACATGAATCGCTAAGCGCATTGAAGGCTATTCCGGAAATTGACTTTAACAAGTGTTTCGAGAATTGGAAAAAACGTTGGCACAAGTTTATTGGGGCCGGGGGGGGGGATTACTTTGAAGGGGACGAAATAGATTTGGAAGAATGAATAAAAAAATTTGAAATTATGAACAAAGTCTTACTAACTTTATCTATTTTATAAATAAGGAGTGAGATCGAAAAAATCTTAACATATATAAAACTCAATTAATTTTAAACGGTTGATCTTAGAGTTTTGATTTTTTCTTTATTTAATTGATAATATTTTACAAATTACAGAAAAATATAACTTTTATAGTTCTAACCATTATTTATGAACTCGTAGACCTTTTTTGGTAAGCGTTCCATTAGAGATTTGATAGTTGTTTCAGACACCTTTTTGGAGCAGTTTGCCCATCTTCTTTTAAAATCTTCGATATTTTGGGACACCTCTTTTGCGCTCTTTAAGTTTCTTTTCACAAGAGCCCAAAATCTCTCCACTGGTCTTAGCTACGGACAATTTGGAGGATTGGCCTCTCTTGGTACAAAAACTATGTTTTTACTTTGGTACCACTCCAGAGCTTTCTTGCCGTAGTGACATGATGCCAAATCGGGCCAAAAGGAATACCTGCCTTCGCCTTTTGTTCAAACATTCTTTGATGTATATTTCGGTATTTATAGAGACCACTGTAACAAATGACTTGCTTCTTTTGCCGCAACTGCATATAGCTTGCCATTTTCTGTTGTGTTCATTGGTCTCTATTTTAACCATTGGTTTGCATTTTGTCTATGGGTTTCTATTTTATCTATTGATTTCTATATTGTTCCTTAATTTATTCAATGGTTTTTATTTTTATCTATTATTTTCTATTGGTGTACCATTTTCTTCGAGCCATTGGTTCTGAGAATTTTTCACATTGGCTGAAGTTGTATAAAAATGTTCAGCTTTTCTCAACTGTTACTTGGATATATTAATCTTTGAAACTGATACTTAAATTTCGCATGAACGTAAACTGAATATCTGAAACATTGCGGAAACAATCATCTGCTAATATCAGAAGAATAACATTTGTGGGGCGCACTAACTTGGAATTCCCCTTCTTTTCAACGCAATAATGCAATTTAAAAACTAAAATTCCAGAATTCCATAAAGCAAAAAATCATTTAAAAACTTTTGTTCGATTGCATTTTTGCAGTTGCATGTGTCTTCTTCTTCAGATAACAATACAAAATTTATACAAAATCATTTTAAAATCTTTTCATGTCATTTGGATACTTTTTTTTTTTGCAAGTATGGAGCCCAAAAAAAGAAATAATAGTAAGTCAAAACTATAAAAATATACAAGTACAATAGACAAAGCTTTTTACTTCCGCTTCCTTTCATTTCAACTTCCTGCTCCTTCGCACTCATTTTCTGAATGCGCGTAAGAAATAAATTTTGCTCCACAATTTGCAATTTATCAGCACCATATTTTTTTATTTTTTTTTTTTGTTTTTTTTTGTTCAAATGTTTCTTGTTCATTCATGTTTCCTCAACAAATGTGATGTGATTTGGGTTTTTATTTTATTTTCTATTTCTTTTATTTGTTAAATATTTTATAAGAAATCCCATACAAACACAAAAGTATTCGTGACATCGTCGTCGTCGTCGTCGTTGTCGTCATCGAAGAAGAAGAAAAGAATGAGTAAAATAAAAAATGGAGATATTGAGTTGAAAAGCATTTCACAATATTCTATTGTACTATTTCCGTTTTCATGTGATATTTCCTGCCATCGCGCACATTTTACATTGTCAAATAATGCAGTGGCGTTTGTAGAAGTGCTCTGAATTCAGGAATACCATACTTTTTCCACCACCAAAATATTTCTATTCGCGAAATATTCGCTGCATTCACACTGTAGACCGCAGGTGCAAATAAGGTGTGAACCAGAAAAGTTTTACAACTTTTACATATCCATTATGCGCAATTGTTAAGAGTTAGGACCCTGTTATCTTTAAGTGAAATGGATCTACTTAAGTCAACATGTCGAGCCAACAAGAAGAGCGCCGCAAATTAATACTGGACATTTACTTACCTAACTGACAAGACGACGAAGTCTAGTTATGTAGAGCTTGCGAAGCCATGAAGAAAATACCCTCAAGTAGACTAAGCATTGCAAGGGAGAGCACAGCGAGCTGGGCGATGATAAACAACTACAACGCGGGAAACTTCATCTGCCGAACCGAAGGATCAGGCAGAAAAAAGCATCCAAATAAACCAGAAGTGCTGAAAAAGGTTATTCGTACATATCGAGCTAATCCCACGAGGTCGACTCGAGTGATTGTCGCCGCAATCAACTGTATTGCGATATAAGCGAAGTCAAGGATTAAGGACCTACAAACAGCAGAAAGTACCTGACCGGTCGCAAGCAAAGGAAAAATTAGCGAAGACGTGTGCCCGAAAGCTGTATGACAATTACCTAAGTAACCAAATTCGATCGCGCGTGATTCTCAATGATGAGACCTACTGTACTGCCGCACTTCACCCATTTGCCGGAAAAAGCCTATTTCACAAGAAAGAATAGGGATAGGCAACACCCAGAAAATACCCTCAAGTAAACTATATCAAATTCCCAAAACGCTTCATGGTTTCGCAAGCTCTACTTAGTTAATTTGTTTTAACTTGCATCATTATTATTTCTATAATTTTAGGGACTCCAGAGTTATCGAGTGTTTCCTAAAGGGCCCTTTCCCCATTTCGTTCACTAACCGAAACGACCCTGATATTTAGTTACGCATTTTGGGGGGATTTTTCCTTTTTCTTTTAGATGGAATATTGCAACAGTGATTGCAATCAATATATTAGTGTTTATTTTGTTGTTGTTGTTGTGGTTGTTGTCGTTGTTGTGGTTGTTGTTGTTGTGGTTGTTGTTGTGGTTGTTGTTGTTCAGAAAACACGAAAACCTCATTTTCTTTGGAATATTGTTTAAAATATGTATCAAAGTGGTTTATGGAGAAAACGTGTCATCGAAGATTTGGCAAACTAAAAAGAAACGACGGAACTTGATAAACTTTCACACAATGAAAGGAATGTAAATCAAGATAGAAGAACGACGAAGGTATCACATATGAAAAATATGGAGACATGAGTTTGTTTGATTAAAAATCAATCATGCCAAATCAAGGATCACCACGCGAAAACGAACTGTTTCTCCAATCGTTAATGCAATCGTTTTTCGCTTATTTCTGAAGAAAAGTATCATGTTACATAATGCACTGACTGCTTAAAAACAGCAGCAAAACTAAATCGAATATAACATAAAACAAAAAAAAAAAAACTAACTAAATAAAACTGCTACTACGTAATTGCTCCAAAAAAAAAAAGGCGACATCATCACAAGCATTTTCTGATTTTAGATTTCAGCTAAAAATCGACAATTTCTTGTATTAAAACAACGACAGCAAACAAAAACAAGATGAACATGCAACTAAGTAAGTAGAAACTGAAGTTGAGCGCGGTGAAAAAAAAATGCATCAAGCAAACACTGTGGCAGCAGTGTGTCGATATGTTGCTGCTGCTGCTGCTGCTGATGATGATGATGATGCTGGCGCACTTAATGACAGTGTGCGCACATATTTGGTGCAATTGCAACTGCTGCTGTAGCTCAAATGCCAAATCAACAGACAGACAAATCAGCAAGACATGCATAGGACTCTATCTCTGTCAGTCAGAAGATATAGTAGATGCATTAGTGCCGACAACTTGTTTTGGGGCGGAGAAACTCAGAGCAAGTAGCAGCAGAAAAAAATGCAACTTTGTACAAAAATATTGCTAGTTTTTAGTTTTTTCTATTTTTTCTTTTTGGGTAGAGGGAAAAAAGAGCAAAATTGCAATTGATTTGAAAAGTTATTAAGTTTTTTGTGTTTGTAGCTACGACAAAAATATGGCAAAAGCTAAAACGTTAAATGATGGAAAGTGGCAAATGTGGAAATATAAAATACTTAGTATGAACAAGAGGAAAACTGCATTTAAATGAGGAGTTAGCTACCAGCTACCAGCTAATAGCTAATAGCTCTTTTATTTCCTCTACACATATGCCCAAAAACAAACAAAAAAAAAAACAAAAAACAACAGGAGTTAGCTACCAGCTACCAGCTAAGAGCTCAATAAAAAATCACACATAGCTTAACTGAGAAGCTGTGATAATTTTAAATAAATGTTGCATTTTCCATAGCGATAGCAGCTAGTGCAACAACAACAACCTATAACTAACAAAATAGCAAATGATGTGTCTCAACGTTGACAAGCGCACGGTAAACAACAGCATTGTCGATAAGAGCAACGGTCACAGTCACAGTCACAACAAATGCACAATTTATGTGTGTAGCAACATTTTATTTGACAGTTACACATCGACAGCCGCAGTATAAGCAACAGCAAACGCAACAACAGCAACAAAAAAACGCTTGAAAATTTAAGCAGGTAAAATTGGAAACCTTACTGAAAACGGAGGGAAATCATTTATGGTACATGCTGCCCACAAGCACCGAGAGTCGTCCTTCTTCACTCACATAAGTATGTATTTACAATCAGGAACTTTTTGCTACTTTTTCAGCTCACAGATGGTGTTGTTTTTATTTTTTTTTGGAGAAATGATTAGTTTTTTTAAGATAGAATTGATTAATGTCAAATTTCGAAGCATATATCCATTTTAAACGCTGAGAAAGAAGTCTCAAAAAATCGACTGCAAGCTTCATTCATTGTATGCTACCTTTCGGAAACTTTGATTGCCCTACTATTCTCGAGAATATTTCAATACTTAAATTACATAGTATGTGTGGTCTAAAATAATACGACACTGTCATGGATATCCTCTCAACAGAGAGGACATCTCTATCTCAATTCTTCACTCAAGGAGAGGATTTTCAAAACCTTATGAAGCACTCTGCTTATTCTCATTAATCTCACCATTAATTTTTGTTTTTTTTTTTTGTTTTTTTTTTTTGTTTTGTTTTTGTACATAACAATCAGAGTTGTAATATCTATAATCTCTAATGAAAATGGTTCCCAAAAAAAAAAAAGCTACAGGCTTGATCTCACATCACTGAGAATGCGCGACCCATGAGCTTCGTCAAATTATAGTAGTAAAGTATATCTACTCAGGGAGAGTAAATAGAGAGGGAGATACTTACTTTAAATGGCACAACAGCTCATGGAGGGGCTAGGCCGAGCTATTCGCATCGACTCATATTGTGCGTGTTATATTTGTACATGAATGGAAGGGATCTACAGTTTAATGCCGAATCCGAACGGCGAAGTGAAAAACTTTTCATAGGCAATTTTGTAGGTTTGCCATTGCCTGCCAAGAGGTGGTGCCGTGTAGAAAAATAATTTTTTAATTTTTCCTGTGCCGATATTCGAACCCCGGACACTCTGCGTAGTAGTCCAACGCATTACCACTACGCCACAGCGACCACATCGTGTCACTCAACGTGTTACTTAATAATTCTGCCAGCTGACTGAGGCGCAGCCTGACGCTAATCATCACATTCTCACCCGTTTTTATTTGTATTGTTTTTGTGTGAGCGAATTTCTAGTTCACATGTAAATTTCGATTTTACCGCATGAAGAAATACTTTGAAAAGCACTTCAAACATGCGGGCACCCTCGAATACAGTTTGAGAGGCATTACACCCCAAAACTTTACAACTTTTTATTTGAAACTAATTTTGGCTTTTTCTTCGTTTTCTGTTTTGCTATTTTATTAGTTTAAAAATGTTTCTAAAATTTTCACACACTTTGGAGGAATAATTAAGGAAAACTTGTAATATTTACGCATGGAAAAACAACAAACAAACAAAAAAAAAACAAATAAAAAATACCAATGTAAGCTTCTTTTAAAGGAAGCAAATTAATTACGTTATTCTTTTTCCGTTACGTAGAAGCACTCTCTCTCTCTCACACACACACACACACACACACACAACCAACACTTTTCTCAACTTTTAATGTTCGCTCTCACTGACTGCATTACATACTTCTCAATTAACTATGATCTTTAGCCTGTAGACAAGTTTTAAAAGGAGTGAAAGGAGTGAAACGAGGGAGAGGGGAGAGAGACGGGTGGGTGGAGGAGAATGGGGAATGCAATAAATGAGTTGCATATACACAAAGTGACGTACTCCTTTTCATTTTGGCCTCTCGTTCACTTTGTCATGAACGAAAGAAATATGGGAAAATGGTTGTAGGGGGGTGGAGGGGGAGACAGTGTGCTGGGGGGGGGGGGGGAGAAAGAAAAGAACGTAGTAAAAGTAAAACAACCAAACAAAACTTATTCAATTAAACTTTTACTCATGTATAATTCTGCATACTACATACATACACTCATCTCTAATGGAATTCATTTCTTTTCCAAAGCAGATAGTACGTAAGTATGTTGTATATTCCCCACTTTCCCCTACCATGAGACATACTAGCAACTCGTATACTCTCGTGGATATACTTATAAATTAGCTTCATATACTGTGTGTGTGTATTTGTGTGTGTGTGTGTGTGTGTGTGTGTGCAGTAATAACATGAAGCTACTATTTGATGTGTAGATCGGCATTGGTAGCAGTTTCAGTGTGTCTATACAATTTCCATGAATCCTTTCTTTACCAAACTACACACCGGCAGTATGCCGCAGCAACATCAGAAGCAACAGCAAATACCAGCAGGCAGCTACAGCAATCGGCAGCATCTGCCACACAGTAGCAAATGAAAATATTACAAAATTTATTTACTTTTTTATTTCTTTTATATTTTGGTTTAAATTAAATTGCATTTAAAATAATATTTGCGCATATGGTTGCAGCTTTCAAAACTGCTACTGCTGCTGCCTGCTCCTGTTGCTGATGCTTTCACATACTCATTTTGTGATATTGCTATACTGTTTCTGTTGTCGTCATCGAAAGCGGCATTGTTATGGAAATTTGTATAAAATTATTACAATAGAGTAGCGTATTTTCTTTTCTTTAGGCTACAATATGTAGTATGTATTAACATTTGTATAGTAGTTCATATCATATGATGTTGCTGCAAGCTGCCATTTTATTTTCAACTCTTCTGCATACATTTTCTGGCGTCACATATTTACTCAATTGCCCCACCTTTGTTCTTGATGCTGCTGCTTGTCATTTGAAAATGTTCATTTTAATCCTTCAGCTTTCAGTAGGATTAAATGCTAAAGTATTTTCCCTCCCTCTCTCTCTCTCTCTCTCTCTCTCTCTCTCTCTCTCTCTTAAAATACATATTTGATCTCTGGTTTTGCTCATTTTATCATTTCCTTATGTGAATGTGTAAACTTCGTGCGAACTTCTGTGTCTGCGTTCGTGCGTTTCGATTTGCATTGAAAATTCACATTTTACATGTTTGCATGTCGTTTTAGATAATCACGATTTGAATTTGTTGACACAGTGGCACGTGAATGTGTTGGAAATTTACATGAATCAACAAATGGCTGCTGCATGCATTCGAGCATTCATTTTAATGCTACTGTAATTTAAATCAACAATTACAGTCAGGAAGTTCAGTAGTTCATTTAATTACACAAGTAAGACCAATACTAAAATTTCATTCGATAGTTCGACTTGTGTTGGTAGGAGGTGGGTCCTGTAGCAGTGATACAACGTGTGTTTTTCAAGAAGAAATTAAACGCATATAATTTAATGTTATGGCCAAGAATTTAGCTTTATTAGAAAGATAAGGATTTGCCATGTGGCCGCCGCGGCTGGTTCGAATAAATTCCAGCCGAGAGGCACAATTTTCTACCACTTTCTGCAGCAATTGGGGCCGTATGTCAGTAATAACGCGCCGAATATTCTCTTCCAAAGCATCAATCGTCTCGGACTTATCTGCGTACACAAGCCACTTCACATAACCCCACAAAAAATAGACCAGCGGTGTTAAATCGCATGATCTTGAGGGCCCCGCCACAGGCCCAGGACGCGAGATAATGCGCTCACCAAAAGTTTCCTTCAATAAATTGATTGTTTCGTTGGCTGTATGGCATGTAGGGCCGTCTTGTTGGAACCAAAGGTCGTCCACATCAACATTCTCCAATTTAGTCACGAAAAAGTCATTAATCATGGCTCTATACCATTCCCCATTGACTGTGACATTATAACCGGCTTCATCTTTGAAGAAATATGGACCAATGATTCCCTTTGCCCATCGATAGTGACTTTTTGAGGATGTAAAGGCGTCTCAACAATGGCTTGTGGATTATAATCACTTCAAATGCGACAATTTTGCTTATTGTTTCGTAACGTACCAATTCAACCAAAAGTAAGCTTCATCGCTGAAAATCGGGATCGATGGCCATATCTCATTTTGGGCCCATTCACCGAACGTGCGACGCGCTTGATTGATGTTCGTTCGGCTTCAATTCTTGCACGAGTTGGATTTTGTAAGATCGCAAACCAAGATCCGTCCGCAAAATCTTCCATAAAGAGCATCCTCTCTATGGAAGAAGAATACACACTTTGTTTGGGCACAGCTCCAATTGTTGCGCTCAATGGCGAATGGACTCATTCGGGTCTTCTGCGATACTCTGCTCCACAGCAGCAATAGCGTCTTCGGTGCGCTCTGTCTCTGAGCGTCTCTGAGGAAGCGCATCATCCACTAGAGTAAACGTGGTGCGAAACCGATCCATGGTTGCTCGTATTACCGACTCTGCCAGGCGATTATTTCGACCGAATATTGGACACAGGGCGCGATGCATCGCGCAAACTGAACCATTATTTTGGTAATAAATTTGCACGATTTGCAAACGTTGTTCACGCGTAAGTCTATTCATTATGAAATGGCAAACCAAACTGAGCATAAATCGACATTGACAGCTGTCAAAAAGATCAACTCCGAAAAAAGTATTGCCAGATACAAAACCACACTTCTAAAAAAAATTCCCTTATTAAGGTGGGGCAAAAGTATTGTCATTATGTGAATTGGCTGCCATTTTGTTAGAAATGAAAAAAATTTAGCTTTGTTTCCGTGAAAAAGTGAGATTTTTTGAAAATTTGAAAAAAAGTTTACAAGTGGAAAAAAACTGATATTGTTCTTTGTGTGCTTTAAATTGTTTCCCGCAAAACAAGTGATTCAACACAATTTTTCAATTTGAGCAGGAAAGTAGTGGCCAGAGAGCGTTGCTTAATTACTGTTGTTTGACTTTCTCAAGAGAAAGAAATTACCTATACTTTTTTCTTCTTTAACTTCCTCTTTCCTTAACTTTCTCTGCTCTCTTTAAAATATTAGTTTTCTCTTTCTGGGCAGAGTACAATGGTTTACCAACGCGTAAGTGGTAGTGTGGTGAAAATGTAATGCAGAGTGCCCAGGTTTGAATATTGGCCACGGTCAGAAATCGGAAACACATGTAATGGCAGGCAATAAGTAATCCTTCAAGATTAAAAATTTCGTAGAAAAAAAAGAACGTTCACTTCGGCATATGGATTAGGTAAACATACAACTGTAGAAATGGAAATGGTGTACCATATGCTGTGAAAAGCTCCGCTTACGTGCTTCTTGTACCATTAAATAAGATGAAAACTTTAAGATTATCTGTTCATTGTCATTTGATTGTTTCACTGGTTGCTTTACCCATTCTTACTTTACTTTTAATGGCACAACAGCCCATGGAGGGTCTAGGCCGAGCTTTTCGCATGCACTCATGTTGTGCGTGTTATATTTGTACATGAATGGAAAGGACCTACAGTTTAATGCCGAATCCGAATGACGAAGTGAAAAAAAAGCTTTTCATAGCAATTTTTACTCTTGTAGGTTTGTCATTGCCTGCCAAGAGGTGGTGCTGCCGTGTAGAAAAATTATTTTTTCTACTTTTTGATTTTGCCTGTACCGAGATTCGAACCCCGGACACTCTGCGTAGCAGTCGTACGCACTACCACTACGCCACAGCGACCACATTTTACCCATTCATTTCTATTTTATTCTTTTAATTCTCTTTTTTTCTCCATTGGTTTCTCTTATGGCTCAAATTTCATTTATTGATATTTATGTTGTTGATTGATTTTGATTTTACCCACGTTCAATTTGCTGAATGGTTTCTATTTTTCCACTCGTATTTTTCCATTCGTCCATTTGTTTATATTTCAACCACTCATTTCTAATTTGTCCGTTGATTTCTATTTGGTAGATTGGTTTCTATATGTAGGAATTGTTCATTAGTTTCTAATTTGTTCATTGGTTTCTAATTTGTTCGTTAGTTTCTATATTGTTCATTGCTTCGTATTTTGCTCATTGGTTCCTATTTTGTCCTGTTTCGTTTTTGGTATCTATTTTTTCCAATGGTTTTGATTATATTCATTGGTTGCTTTTTTGTCTTCTAGTTTATATTTGGTAAACTGGTTTCTATTTTCTATATTGGTTTATATTTCACACATTGATTTCTAGTAAGAAAGTATACATCTTAAAGCATTACCGTAGAGTCTTTAAATTGCATTGAATTATATTCAATAATGTTTTCAATATGCTAAGTACATACATACATACACCGTGTGACTTTTGGTTATTTTCTAAACTTAAAAAACCGCTTCGTGGACACCGTTACCGTTTTGAGTCAATTGAAGACATTAAACATGAATCGCTAAGCGCATTGAAGGCTATTCCGGAAATTGACTTTAACAACTGTTTCGAGAATTGGAAAAAACGTTGGCACAAGTGTATTGGGGCCGGGTGGGGGATTACTTTGAAGGGGACGAAATAGATTTGGAAGAATGAATAAAAAAATTTGAAATTATGAACAAAGTCTTACTAACTTTTGCCCACAGTAGTATGTACACGTTTTCTCTGCTATTGACAATTTTCTATACAATATACTTATTTCTGATATATTGCAACCTACCAGCATGCAGCATGCAGCATGGTGCATCTTTGCATTCTGCTGCTATTCAGCTGGATTGAATGCAAATTTTTCCATACAAATTTTCCCATATTTTCTTGGAAATATTTTCATGTAAAAATCTCTCCAGAGATTACAACGCTTTAGAGAAACGTGGCCAGAGAAATTGTGGCTTTTGTATTGCTTTCGGAATACACAGAAATAGAAGTTGAAGCAGAAGCAAAAGAAGAAGAAGCAGAAGCAGAAGAAGAAGAAGAAGAAGAATAAGAAGAAGAAGAATAAATTGCTGAGAGAAGGAAATTTATTTTTATGACTTTTTATATATGTACTCGTATAATTTTATTGCGAAATAGTCAATAAATTATTGCGCTTTCAATTAAAAAAAAACATCACTACATGAGTCATAAACATTGAATGAAACATGCAGTAGACACTTAAAATTTCATAAAATAATTCATATCCTACACATACTCGTACACAGAGAACGAAGAGAGTGGTGAGTGGCAGAGTGGCAGAGTGGCAGAGGCTGAGGAGGTTGACAGAGTGAAGAATATAAAGAGAGAAGTGAAATTACTTATATTCCAATACATACCGTTATGCTATATATACTCGCATGTGTAAAGACATGTGTTACACGTAGATGAGGAGATGAGAGACATTGGAGCCAAGAGGCAAAGGCTCAGACAGAAATACCGACCGAGGCAGAGTGACAGACACACGGAGCAATTTTTGCTGCCAATGAAAATTTCTTAATTTTAAATTAAAACATAAAATAAAAACCAACTACTAAGAAAAGTAAATCAATTTGAAAGCAAGAGCAACAACGAATTGAGTGGTGGAGAGCGAGCGAGCGAGCGAGAGAGCGAGCGACCGAGCGGCGTAGAGGGGTGCGGCACTGTTTTTGTGTAACATGTAAAAGCAAAAAGAAAACTATAAAAGCAGGAAATTAAATTTTCGAACAAGTAGTTGCAAAATGTTCAAACTAAAGAAAAATGCAAGAAAATTAAAATTTGAAATAATTTGTTCACAGCTCTAGGGACAACGTTGGAAAAGGGAGGAAGGAGGCGTAAGTGGAATGAGTAAGCGCTCACACCTAAAGACAACAAAACAAACAAAAAAAGAAGGAAAATCGCTATAAAATGATATTTTCTTTTGAAGCTTTTAAAATATTAATTTGTGTGGTGCAGAAGAACAAGAAATCTTCGCTGGCTGCAGAGTCTTCCTCGGAGTGGAATTCAAGATTTTTACATACGATCACGAGTGGTGACAGTGAGCAGCAGTAGCAGTTGCTGGCTGGCCGGTTGACGACTAATTTGTTGTTGGTGGTTGTAGCTGTTGTTGGCTGCTGCTTGTTGTTGTTGTTGGCTGTTGGCTGCTTGTTTTTTTTGCTTCTGCTTAGTGGTGATGCTGCAATGATTGGCAATGAATCAGTAATGACGTGCAAATTAATGTAAAAATATTCATCCTAAAATAATTTCAATGCATTTTTGTTTTTTTGTTTTTTGTTTTTGGTTTTTGATTTATTATGATTTCACTATTCAAAAGGAAAGTACAAAAATATTATTTGGTACAAAATTGATTACTAATGAAATGAAAAATGCAGTGCTTTTGATTTTTTTTTCCTCTACAATTTATGATAAATCAAATAAACTTATAACAACAAAATTAACTAAAGCTAAAATATTTATTATTTATAACATTTTTATATTATTACATCGAGTGCGCGAGAGTTCAAATCATACAAAAGAAAAGGAAATATACTATTTATGATTTATTTCTGTTTTTTTTTCTTTTTTTACTTTTCATTCTTTTTGATTCATGTTGCAAATCAATTTTTCATTTTGTGAAATGAACTTATACTATATATATTTTTTTTTCAACTTTTACTTAAATGCACTTGAGTGTATCACTTGAATCTCTAATCTGAATGTTACTGCTCAACGCTAGGCCAATTTCCCGTTTAAAAAATTTATGGATATTAGTTCACTCTATGGCAGAACTTTATAGTAGACAGGCACTGAAGCGAATGTGTTTGTCATGGATTTACAGTCATCGTAAAACAATCACATGCTGCGCTGGTGGCATGATTGTGATGAGTTGCTGCTACGAAACGTTGGTAGGAAATACTGTGTACATCATCGTTGTGCACTTCGTCGCTAGTGTAAAAAGTTACATTGATTTGAAAATGAGTGCAATATCTGAAGTAATACGCTGTAAAGCCGCTGCAAAATCATGCCGGTTTACGGTGACGACCCAGGAGTGGTTTGCTTGCTCGATTCCGTTCCGGACATTTCAATAGCAAAGTTGCACTGAAAGTCACTGAAAAAGCCGATGAAATTTTGTAACTGGTGGAGCAAGTTCACATTGAAATTTTGCACTCAAAACATAACAAATCATTAAAAGTTTATCATTCGTATTTTCTTATTTGATTCAATTTTCCATAGATGGCACTGTGTGTTTAGTTTTAAAAGCATTGCAAGCACTTTATATCATTTAATATGTATACTAGACCTCGATAGTCTAGTGGGGAGTGCATTACACTTTCACCCAGGGGGTTTCAGGTTCGATTCCCTTCTTGGTCTGGTGGCCATAAGCTTCTTACAATCCTACCGACAGTATAGTGAATAAGAATTATAAGAAAGTGTAAAAAAAAAGTACACCTTTTGGGAGACAATCCATCAAAAAACCGCCAATTCCAGCTATCATTAAATTTCTAGATTGATTACACGGGCTTCAAATCTCGGCGAAAGAAAAAAGTAGAAAAAAGAAGAAAAATTATTACGTTTTTAGTTTAAAATGTAATTTGAGTAACTCGGTAAATTGCATTTAGAATATTAAAGCATAATGTGAAGCATAAATTTAACATTTTCATTGATGAAACTAATAGGGAATTGCTATAGATGTCGCTGTTTCCACAGATTTAAACCCCTAAATAACTTTCGAAAACGTTTTTTCTCGGATTTCGAAAAAGGTTGTAGGGTCTTTCTTACTTAAGGTAACGGATTTTTAATTCCACATAGATTTCAAATTCTCATCTCATAGATGTCGCTGTGTGCACAGTTTTAGAAGCATTGCAGATTGATTTTGAATACATGATTCAGTTTGCTTTGCATTCGTCATTTTTTGTCTGTCACTAACAATACGATTTCCACAAAAAGTCATTACATTGATTTGAAAATGAGTGCAATATGTGAAGTAATACGCTATGTGATACTTTATTACTACATATAGAAAGGGTAAAACCGCTGCAAAAACTTGCCGGTTTAAGGTAACGACCCAGGAGTGGTTTGCTCGCTCCCTGCACTCCCTGCACCTCTTCTCCACTCTTCCCATTCATTTTCTATACTGTACATTTTACGTCTCATACATAATTGGAAGAATATCGTTGAGATTCCATGAAACAACATGAAACTTTTAATTTTACCATAAATTAAACTTCATATGGAATATAGTAAATCGGGAATGAGATTTGAAAATGTTTCGTGACTTGTTTTGTTAACATTGTTGAAAACAAATTTTCAATATTGCACAAACAACCGAGTCAAAATTCATGCATGCCAGTTTTTATTAAAATATTCTCCAAAACTTGAAATAAATAATCATTAAAGAAAATGTAAATTTATAATTTCACTTCCTTTTGCTGTTGCTGTTGCTGTTGCCGCCGTCCTTTTTTTCCGCGCTACTTTACTTTTATCACGTAAAATGAAGATATTAAACATAAAAACGAGAACAGAAACAAGTGGAACAATATGTTACTAATGTAAATATATAATGTGCATAAGCTCTAGTAATATGTAGATATAATTGTACAGGGTGGATCACTTATAACTTGGAATTTGATTTTGGGGTAAATAAGATAGGATTGCACTTTCAATACGATTGCACTATCAATACGAAAGTGCAATCCGTCCATATTATTTTATTCAAACGATGGCGGCACCAATTTCATCCTTAAGAGCTTCCATCGTTGCTGAATGGTTAGCGTAACCCTTAGAATGAATGGCTCCCTACAAGTAATAGTCCAACGGAGTCAAATCGCTACTGTGTGGCGGTCAATGCACATCACCAAAACGGCTAATAACGTGATCTTCAAACTTCTCACGCAACATATCGTTTGTTGCACGGTGCCATCCTGTTGGAACCTGCTGTTGTCCAAGTCCATATCTTCTGAAATAGGCCGTTGTGCGGTAGCGCCCACCATTCGCTGTAACGAATCTTCCTTCTCTGAGCAAATCGAGCAGTAATTTTTTCGGTTGTGCGGAATGTAGGAACGAGAAAGAGAGAGAGAGAGAGAGAGAGAGAGAGAGAGAGAGAGAGAGAGATAGAGAGAGAGAGAGAGAGAGAGAGAGAGAGGAGAGAGAGAGAGAGAGAGAGGAGAGAGAGAGAGAGAGAGAGAGAGAGAGAGAGAGAGAGAGAGAGAGAGAGAGAGAGAGAGAGAGAGAGAGAGAGAGAGAACGTGTTGTTTAATCCAATAAAGATCCAGTTTCATGCACACATTGATCCACAAATTGCGTGGAATGCGCTACTCTTCTACCGAATTTTGAACGTATTTTTCGTATATTTCCGTTAGAAGATTCACCATTACATTTTTGGTATTACCCAAACTTGTTCATGCCTATAAGTATTGACCCATTTTGTTAACCGCAAATATTAGTATATCAGTCATAATACAACATTAAAAATTTATTGTTGCCACACTTCAAATATCCAGTAATTCAAATTCCAAATGTTAGTTGGACCACCCTTTACTTGTATGTACAGAGCTACAATGAAGGTAGGCACACATACAAAAGTTGAATTGAGTTGCTGTGCAGTTTTCTCTTTTTTTTTTTAACGTTACCAACACTCACGCACACACTTGGGTATACATAAAGGCAGACAGACAAACACAGCAGTGTGTATGTGTATGTGCATGTGTGTACCTACATATGTCGAGTAATACATTTTTACCAAGCAGCACATATTTATACTAATGACACCTGAAATGCAAACAACACGCGCGAGTTCTGTATCCTTTATACTGATTTTTCAGTATTTTCCAGGTGTAATATCCTGCAGGAATTTCAAGTGTGCCAGTAAGAATAAACATACATAAACAAGATACATACGAGTACATACATACATACATACATACATAAATGCACACATAACTGTTGTTTTGTATATATGCAGCAATAATTTTTTAACGGATTTTTTCACGTTCTCTCTCGACATTCGATGTTCATTTGCGCATAAGTGTTGGAATGTGTGTGTGTGTGGGACGGAATGTGCGTGTACGTGTGGCCAATAGAATAAATTGTAAACGGTTCTTACTTTCAGAACTTTAAATTAAGCACAACACAATTTGGACCCTAAAAGTACTTCATTGAAAATCTGCGTTGATTCGTTATTAATTTGGATCTGCTAACAAGATCCACATAGAGGCACATACTTAACTAGAGCTTATGAATAAAGCTTATTCACTTGTAATGATTCCTCGGAATGTTTTCAAAACGTTTTTTACATCATTTGATTCTATCGTTATGTTCGTGGTAGCTAAAATGGTTCTCTACGCTTTGTTTCGTTTCTTTTCGTTTCATTTTCATTCCACTGAGTTGTTAACTTTTAATAAGAAACTCTTTCGAATTCTCTTTATTTTAATCTCTGCTTTCATACTGACAATTTCTAATGGCAATGATTTCTCAATTCTTCGGGGTAGTAATCTGCCAGTTATATGATTAAGTTTTCTCTCAAGCTCCATACGAATACACATTGACGACGGCAGCTACACACGACCACATCTGTCAAATTATAAAAGCACATGCTCTTCTGGTGTCCATTATTTTGCCAACGACACGACCCGACCACGTGGTCACCCATCGACCACAATTGTGGCTGTAGCCAATTTAAATCTACATATTTCTACTTTGACAAGCAAGACGAAGAGGAGGAACAAGAAGAGAGAGAGAGAGAGAGTAATGAAAACTATTTGTGCTTTGTGCTGCTGTAGCTGCTGCTGTTGCTTTCATTGTAATCAAGTAAGTAGTTGACTATACGGCAACAATTGAGTATTTTCTTGAGAGAGTATTTTAGTGGTCGCTGTGGCGTCGTGGTAGTGCGTTGGACTGCTACGCAGATTGTCCGGGGTTCGAATCTCGGCACAGGCAAAATCAAAAAAAGTAGAAAAAATAGTTTTTCTAGACGGCACCACCTCTTGGCAGGCAATGGCAAACCTACAAGAGTAAAAGTTGCCTATGAAAAGCTTTTCACTTCGCCGTTCGGATTCGGCATTAAACTGTAGGTCCCTTTCATTCATATACAAATATAACACACACAATATGAGTGGATGCGAAAAGCTCGGCCTAGGCCCTCCATGGGCTGTTGTGCCATTAAAAGTAAAGTAAAGTAAGTATTTTATGGTCATGTATTCGTGTGGCTGCTGTCGTCAATGTGTATGGAGTATAAGTGTTCCCAGGAAGTGTTCCATCAATGCATCGAGTAAATGTTGGATCAGTTTTTCAACAAGGTGATTTATCTAGTCTTCGTAGAAGTGCTCAGGCTGGATGTGCTCCGACATACTTAGTATGTGTGCTCCAGCCGCCGTCTTCTATCGGTCGTCCAGGAAATTGCTCTTTCAGTTTTTAGATTAAAGTTTTGAAATTTTTGTTAATTTTTAAATAAAATGCATTGTTCGAAATGTCCAGAAGGCCTGATCTGCATTGCCCATTGGGTTTTGTTAATTTTTAAATAAAATGCATTGTTCGAAATGTTGAAAGCACTCCAGAAGGCCTGATCTGCACTTCCCATTGGGTGAAAGCTGCATTACTTTCCTTTAAGCTCGTCTTGTGAATGCGTGAAAGATGTTGAGTGTAGGGCGTGGAAAACAGGCTGCGCGTGTTTAAGTTAAAGATTGTCTGCGTACTTTAAATATTTCATGAGATATGAATTACTTTCCCGTTATATTACTTTCCTGTAGTAAGCACATATACTCACATACACATTTATATATATATACCTGTGTATTTGAGGCCATCTTTTGTTCTCAATCTCTCTCTCTCTCTCTTTTTCTCTCCCCCTCAGAGTGTATGCCATTGTACTAGTATATCTTTCGTTTTATATTCAGTAGCTCATTTGGTTATTACTTGTCATATTTTGTAATGTAAGCAGCAAAGTAATGGATAATTCTTTTGGTACCTAAAGACATGTATTTATTTTACGTTGAGAGCCAATGCATTTTGTTGCACAATAATTCATAAAATTTCTTAATTAATTTAGCTTTCATTCATTCGAGGACAGGCACTCCTCTTGTGTAGAATCTCTACGTTGATTTATTCACTCACTGGGTGTTGATTTATTCGCTCAAGTCGCTTAAAGCTAAACAAGCCATTAAACAAATAAACAACACCACCACAATTGTCAATTTGTTGATTAGCGCAATAATTAAATGCAGCCAATTACAATTTGCTATGCACTCAAGAATTTTTTTCAGCACATATTTTTAATTTCGTAAAGGTACGAGTATATAAATTAGGTATTTCGCGTAATCGCCGACGTTGCCATTGGCTGTGACAAACAACCTAAGCTTCTTGACGCTGAAGAAAGAAAAACTAGAATGCAACAAAAAATGTATCTGATAAATAACAACACACACCTTGACAGTGAACAAAAAATTTTCCAATTAATCACTGACGTTTTCATTTGTTGTGTATTGTGGTTGTGGTTGTGGGTGTTCAAACGCAAAGAGCTAGAAGACCTGCAATGCTGCTGCGACACTTTTCAACTGTCGCTCATCACCTTCTCGTGGTCACGCTCGTGTCTCGGTTTCCTATACGCACACAATTCATTCCTACCTACTTTCATATTTCTTTACATCATTACATTATTATAACATTACATTTTTTCGATTTTTAATTGAGCAATTCGATTTTCCTTCTGCTGCTACATATTTTTATTCATTTTAATTATAAATTTAATTATAGCTCTTTTTTTATTTGCGTGAAATTTTCAGTCAATTTAATTTCTTCACACTTACGTGATTTTAAATTTCTTCAGATAGTTTTTCATTTTTGGTTTTACCCTTTCCCTACACCAAATTTCTTCAAGATTAATCATAATTTATTTTTGTTGAAAATATAAATTAAGTGTCTTCGTAATTACGATTAAGAGATAAAAATAAAATGAGCAAAAAATTAAAAACAAAATTTGTGTAATTTTTCCTCGATCTTGTTGAACTTCTAAGGGCCCTACACTTGGAATGTTGTAGCTTTTAAATTTATGCTTTGAATTTTTGTAGTCTCTTGAAGAGACATGAACTCAAAAGTTAAAGCTTTTTTTGTTTGGCAATGCCTGACAATGTTATGGAAAATATTCTATCGAGTTGGTGTCTAATTTCTCACGCCTTCTTATACTTATTGAGTCGGGTTGCAAAGGTTTTTTTTTGTTTTTTGTAGCGGACAAGGTGTTCGAAAGGAGATAGAGAGAGTTCTATGCGGACTATGGGCAAAGAGTGTCCTAAGCGAACAAGAGTTGCCCCTAAGTTGACAGAGTGCCTTCATGAGATCAGGTGCCCTTATGTTGACCGAGTGCCCCTAGTTGACAGAGTTCCCTCACCACACAGAGTTCACTCACCAAATAGAGTTACCTACGTGGACAGAGGCCCTGAAACGAGTAGAGGGCCTAAGTGAACAGAGTGCCCTGAGCAGATATTATTTTCGAAGCTGACAGAGAGTTTTCTACGATCAAAGTGCCCCAAATTTGCAGCAACCAGAGTGTCCGGCACTAATCGGACAGAGTGCCCTAAGTGGACAGAGTTCCCTAAGTGGATAGAGTTCTCTAAGTGGACAGAGTTTCCTAAGTGGACAGAGTGTTCTAAGTGGACAGAGTGGCCTAAGTCGACAGAGTGTTCTAAGTGGACAGAGTGCCCTAAGTGGACAGAGTGCCCTAAGTGGACAGAATTTCCTAAGTGGACAGAGTTTCCTAAGTGGACAGTGTTCTAAGTGGACAGAGTGGCCTAAGTCGACAGAGTGCCTTAAGAGGACAGAATGCCTTAAGAGAGTAGAGAGCCCTAAGCGATCTTAATGCCCTAAGCGGAGTTCCCTCACCAGACCGAGTGCCCTAAGCAACCAGAGTGTCCGGCACTAATCGGACAGAGTGCCCTAAGTGGACAGAGTGCCCTAAGTGGACAGAGTTCCCTAAGTGGACAGAGTTTCCTAAGTGGACAGAGTGTTCTAAGTGGACAGAGTGGCCTAAGTCGATAGAGTGCCTTAAGATGACAGAATGCCTTAAGAGAGCAGAGAACCCTAAGCGATCTTAATGCCCTTAGCGGAGTTCCCTCACTAGACAGAGTGCCCTACGCAGACAGAGTCTCCTGAGAGGACAAAGTGTCCTAATCTGACAGAGTGCCCTAAGTGCCTTAAGCGGGCAGAGAGCAGTAAGCGATCAGAATGCCCTAAGCGGACTGGGTCATAAGCTGAGAAAACTCTAGCGAGCAGAGTACTTACTTTACTTTTAATGGCACAACACCCCATGGAGGGCCTAGGCCGAGCTTTTCGCAGCAGAGTACCCTAAGCGAAAAAAGTGCCCTACGCGAAAAAAGTGCCCTTAGAGAGCCCGCGAAGGGTTTCTCAAGGATATTTTCTAAAATACTGACATTGAGTTTCTATAGAATGAATAAGGTGGCTGACTTAGAAATGATTATTATAAAATTAGTGAATAGAGGAAGATTGAAAAAATATCTTCCGTGAGATAGAATTTAATCAGCAATGGAATCCGAAGCATTTTTGAGTAGGGCTTGTGAAGCGCTTGCCCTAAACAAGAGAAGGGCACCTGAAGTGCTTCCCCTACCACATTTTCTAAAACCACTACATCTAAAAGGGTTCGTTTGTCATAAAACTGAACAATATGACATATTAGGATAGAATAGGAAGGATATGATCAACCCAGGTCTCTCAATAAGAAATGCAGCAGTTGAGAAGGGCTTCTTGGCAAGCGCCTTAAGTTATTCTGAAATTATTTAATAAAAATTTTATATGTACAAAAATAAATAAACTAACTGTAGATATAATTAATGCTGGTACCTGCTACCTTGCTACACACTCAATTGCCAACAACAACATAAACACACACAGACTAGAAACACCCACCACCGCAAGAAGATTCGTAAAAGTATTTATGTATGTATGCAACTAACTAGTAGCAACATCATTACCGGCAACGCCCTTACTCCATTTGGCTTAAGAAAACTTTACTTTCAACACACCAACGAAAGGAACACATTCAGCACATACGAGTATGTATGTATGTGTATGTAGCTGAATGAAGCATCGGCGTAGGGTTAAAGTAAAATGCAATTAATTGCTACAGGTTCAAATACTAGCAACTATATCTTCTTCTGGTTCGGTGTGGTTGTGCTGCTGCTGCTGCTGCTGTTGTGTAACAATTTTACTAAAAAACTAACAATATTCTTTTGACAAGTGACGACAATGTTGCTTACTTGTTGCTGCTACTGCTGTTTGCTCCTATTTCATTTGCTGTCGCTAAGAAACTTGTCGTTACTGTTTGTTGCTTATTTTGGTTGTGCTAATGTTGGTCGCTGTTGTTGGCTGCTGCTGTCTCATCGTTTTGCAAAATTTCATAAAATTGTCGGTAAATTAATCAAAAATATTTTCAACTCAATTTTACTTTTACTTTTCATTTACATTTACAGTATTTACAATATTTTTCATATGTTTTTAATGATTCATTTTCATTTTGAGTTGTTAGTGTGGTGCGTACATATGTTGTTGATATTGCCTGCTGCTATTGCTGTTCTTGTTTGTCTAGTATTTCTTTCTCACTTCTGATTGAGTACGACTACAACACATAGTACAACAACAACGAGTACAACAACATCGACTGCAATTTGGGTATAATATTTTCATGTAGCAATTAAAATTTCTAAGCAACTGACAGACACTTTACATAAATTTTTGAGTTTCGAGTTTTGACTATATCGAAATAACTGTTATTTAATGTTTTATCTTATGTAAAAATATCATAACTGTATCTTATGAACTATTCAACTGAGAAGAGTGTGTTTGAGTTTTACCATATTGAGTTTTGTAAGTTTGGATTCCAATTATGTATTGTTGTTGTTGTTGTAAAACCGTTTTAGGTGCATTGACTACGATTTTAGGAAACTCTTAATTCATATCATGAGACTTCAGTTAAATTTAGAGAGGCACTATCGAAGTTGAGCAGCATAATTTCAATACTAAGTAAAATCAGTTTTAAGTGCTCTCGGCCCCTACTTCTCTCTTCGTCTCGTGACTACTTACTTGCTTGGATTTCCTGCACTTGGTTCTTTATCTACACTCAATCTTTACAGAAATGGGCAAAGAGCGTAGTAAAATACTCTCTTTGATTATATTGCATATGGGATGCTGAAAACCACTCTTTGTTTCGTGCTTGTGTTCCCAGCACTCGCAATTGTTAACCAATGGCAGAGAAAACAGCCTTTTAAAAAGAGAAGTGCAGATTGAATAAAAAAAATCTTATTTTCTTTTTTATTTGCCGTTATTTCGTGTGCTTATTTCTTCCATTTATCGATATTTCTTGTGTCAGAAACTCAATATGAAAGATTGAATGCAACCATCCTGTCATCTTGTCATCCCGTAATTTTAATTTCTATAGGTACTACGCTCTCGAACAACGATAGATAATTCGTTTTTCCACTATTATGATAATTTTGATTGCTGACGTTGGCAACGAATTGTGAGCTTATGGACCTTCAAAGAAAAGAACTTGTTCACTACTACTCCTTGAAATTTACATATTCGCTTACTGAATGCTCTTCTGTAACACTTACAAGATATCAGCCAATCACTCTCCCTTTATTTTCTACACTTTTAAATTAAAATAGAACATTAAGAGCATTATACTTTTTTCTCCACTGATTAACAATTTAAATAATAATTTTTTCCATTATGATAATTTTAATTCCAAACAATTTAACAATGAGTTGTTAACCAACGACCTTGAAAAAATAACTCGTTCTATAAAAGCAGTGGGGCACTCGCTGAAATTTATTTTCGAATTCTTTTATTGAATGCTGTACGAAAGAGAGTCTTCACGATGAGAGCTAGTTGTTACATCACTCTCTCTTGATTTTCAGCACTCTTAATTATGATTTTTATATAAATAAATAATTACCTTTTCATTGAGATAATTTTGATTCACCAAAACTTTAACAAGGAATTGTTAAGTCATGACCTTAATGGGGAGAAAAATGAAATAAAACAAAAATTAAAATTAAACATAATTATAGAACAAATTTGTTTACATATTTATGTCTAATTCTGTGTGTCTATTACTTGTATACTTATATGTGAATATGACTTTCCACGCCCACTTCTCCTACACTGTATGCTCCACATGCGTTACGACGGAAGTCGCAAACAATTGCGCTTCTATGCTCAGGGGAAGATTTTCGAAATTACTGTTTCAAGGTATACACACACACACATAGGCACATAATATATACACAAATATTTAAATCTACACATATGAGCACACACTATCAGTAAACATAGTACATACATACTATACATATGTATGTACGAGTATGTATCAATGTTTTTTCAATTACCAACGAAAATTGCTGTTGCACCGGCTGCTCAGCTCATTGCCATCACTTATGATTTCAAATTTTAGATTTTAGCCATTTCTGTAATTATTTTTTTGGAGCAGCTTTTTCTTACCATACTCTGTATAAACATTCATTGTTTGCTCAAGTGGAAATTTTACAGAAAATTACAAGCATAAAAGCATACAAGTATGTAAAATAGCATGTGTAAATACTTATTTATTTTCATGTGTGCAACAACAGGCGTAAAATACATAGGTACATATACCATATATGCATGTATGTATATTTTAGAATTGTGTGATTTTAAATAAATAACATGTGGGAAAATAATAACAAAAGCGAGAAAATTAAACATGAGGTAAAATTTTTCCCTTTAGCGAGCCCGTGATGTAAAAATAAAAAGCATTCTCAGATTCCTCATTTATTCCACTCTCAACAGCAATTTGCCCATCACAAATACCTATACATACTTACCATATGGAAAAATATTAGTAAACAACAAATTTATTATACCTAGAGATATCCTGAAAAAATTTCAAATTCATCCTGCAGCTGCATTACTGTCACAGTTGTTTTTGTTTGCTTCCTTTTTGTTTTAGTGCACTCTCCCTCAATTTACATTATACCTATAGATCCATACCGTTATGCACAAGCACTCCATCAATGCAGTTGCTCTGCCATCCACCTCTATCGCTCTCTGCAAATGCATATGGCTGCGTGTGTGAGTGAGTGCAAAAACACCCAATCTATTTGCTGCCTTTGCTTAATGGTGCATACAGCAGATTTACCGTTTTTTTTTTTTTTTTACTTGCTCTCGTTTCTCTCGTTTGCCAACAATCCGAGCACACTGATTTATGTACATTGCGATATTTTGCAATTTCACTTCACATATACGCGATATGCAGTTTTTCTTCCCCGTTCTTTTTTCTCACAAAATATTTATATGGCGCAAAAAGCCATACTTGGCAGTTATGCAGTTTGGTTTTTTGTCAAAATAATGTTGCACGTGGATGAAAGGTGTAAAAAGTAACCTTCAGGAAAATGGAAGGCTTCTAGAGAGCAGCTCCAGAAGCCTTCCAAAACAGCGTGGAAGTCTTACTCTCCGTATCTCACTCACTCACTATCTTCATTAGCACATGATGTTACTGGTAGTGAGGCTTACTTACCGCTACGTCAGACAGGTACAAACACGTACGAGGAAGGCTTAGCGATGTTGCCTTCGGAAGGTAAAGAGAAGACTTATGCGTGGGAAGAGTATAGAGAAGCCTACATGTAAGGCTGCATTTGGAAAGTAAATAGAAGCTTTCATTTTAATCCAAAACCTTCTTTTGGAAGCCTTCTTTTGGTGTGAAATGGAATTTTTCATAATATCCAGACTTCAAATATGGAGAACTCATCACCATAGCCATATTTGAAAGTTTTAAAATGAGAGATGTTGATATAATATATTGCTTTTAAGCTTTATTTAGATTGTGGAAGCCGTTTTCCCTACGAAAAAAAAAGCAGCAAAGTAACCTAAAAACCGCGTTTTCGGATTTATGGGTGCTGTAGAAATTATTTTCTCAGGTTCGTGCTCAGCATCGAATAATCAATAAGATTCAAGGCGGAACTAAAAAAAAAATATATTAAAAGCAAACAAAATCTTCCTTAAAGCTTCTAGAAAATATAAGAAAAAGCTTCCACTTACCTTCTCAAGAATGCAAATTTTAAATAAGGCAACAATATTTTGATAAAAACTTCTCAAAATCTTCTTAAACCAGCTTTGCTGATGTAATTAATACCAACGATAAAACTTCTTTAAACCTTCCTGAAACATAGGATTATTTGGATGTTTTCCAACTCTTACTCTCTTTCTTGAGGGAATAAATGCACAAATACCATTGAAAATAATAATGAAAGTGAGAGAGCAAGTGTGTTGTTGGTGTTGGTGTAGAAAAGTGTAAGCTTGCGGAAGCGCTGTATTGAGTAAAGAGGAAACATTTATGACAGAAAAGACAAATTTTATTATGGGAGAAATTGAATGAGAAATTATTTATTGTAAGTATGTATGTATGTATGTATGTATGTATGCATGTATGTATGTATGTATAAGAGAAGAGTTAGACGAAAAGGTTGCAGGCGGGCACAAAGAGTTCAAAAGGCAACCAAAAATCCGTTATTTTATAACGAGTAGAATAACAGTTTTAAAGTCACTTAGTTTTATACATTTGGCTGCCATTGCGTTTTTAGAATAAGTAAATAAAATAAAATAAATAAACGTGGTAGCTAAATTTTAATTACATAAAACTATGTAAACTTTTCTCTATAAGTAACTACTTCTTTACCAGGTATATATTGGCATTTATTGAATAGAATTTATTTTACTAATAGAGAAACATTCACAGTTGAAAAGTCTTGAAAACAACAAATTTCGGTCCTTGGCAGTTCGACTTTCAACCTTCAATGAATAAGTTTTAATTCAACCAAAAATCATTCGCATTTTTCATATTAACTAGCAAATTACGTAAATTCACATTCTCTTTCAATCAAATTTCTATACAACAAATTAATTGATAATTTCATTCGACACTTTAACATATGTATTTATTTATTAAAAGTTCTTGAAGAAAACTGTTTAGCTTACGTAATTTCATTTCATTTCAATTCACACAATTTGCGTATTCGAATTTTTGTTTCCCCTATTTTCTGGCATTATTTTCTTTCCTAAAACATTCATCAGCGATAAAGAATGTTGCTGCATGGTGTGGTGTGTCATCCACAAATTGCATTTGACATTTCAAAATACACATACAAACACACACACACACACACACACACACAGAATACCCACAAAATTTAAATAAGAATAATAATAATAATAAAAGGAAAAGCAACAACAAATTGTTGTTTGTCTGCCTGTCAATTTCGTGTGGAACAACATAATTGAAGAAAATAAGTAAATAAGCATGGTGAAAAATAGAAACAAATAAAATTGAAACAGATTTTCTTCACCTTGGGTTTGGCACTTTTTTCGTTTCTTGTTTTCCATTTAGTTTATTTTCAATGAATTGAAGTAGTATTGAAAATTACTGCCACCATTATTGCAAATAAAATTTCCAGCATCACTAGTAGAAGGCGTGGTGTTACCAACAACACTAGCGAGGTAGAAAAGCAACATACCCAACAAGAGAAATACTCCACTGCAAACACTCAAACTGTGAGAACCGTCAACGCCGCCGCCGTCAACGCCGCCGCTGCCGCACCCTCATAAAATAATAATCGAACTAAAGATTATGTAAACAATAACAATAATAATAATAATAATATTTAATTTCAAAATTACATGTACCCACAAAAAGTAAACGTTTTTAAAATTTCCTACGCAGTGTTTGCCAAATGAACAACGAGGGGTCAAAGTCAAGGCAATTTGAACTTTCCACGCGTAATGTGGCAAGTTTATTATTATTGAATTGTTTGAATTCAGCAAAAATTGAGAAAAGCAATTGGATAAATGAAAATTTCTCAGTGTTTATTTTATTTTTTTTTTTAATTAAGTTTACCTGTTCGGATATTTTACAAAATTTTTGTTGTCATTTCATTTCATTTTGTTTGTCCACTTAAATTTTCATGGTCAATGTCAGCGTGTTAAGATTTTGTTTCTTTTTTTTTTTTGTCTTGCTTATTTCGTCAGCAAATTTTTAATTCAAGTTTGATAATAAATTATAACGGCTAACACATTTCTCGGGTTGCAAGCAGTCTAACCAGGGAGCGTCATCAGGTCTGCCGTTTTCACAGCGCCAAATTACCAAAGGCGAGGATAGTCACAGAAAAATTGATTAGATTAGAAGTGTCGAGACATTCTCAGCAAAGATTTTGGAAAATAACATTTACATCCTGTCTCTGCTTCTTCTGCTTTTAATGGCATAACAGCTCATGAAGGGCCTAGGCCGAAGTTTTCGCATCCACCAATGTTGTCTACATGACTGGAAGGGACCTACAGTTTAATGCCGAATCCGAATGACGAAATGAAAAGCTTATCCTAGACTAGTTTTACCATTGCTTGCCAAGATGTGGTGCTGTGTAGAACGATTGCTTTCTTCTACTTTCTGATTTTGCCTGTGCCGAGATTCGAACCCCGGACACTCTGCGTAACAGCCCAATGCACTACCACTACGCCACCGCGACCACATCCTGTCTCGCTCATGGATATATCCCTAATCTCTAGCGAGAAGTTAGAGTTGTATTTATTTCTAAAACGCAGAAAGATTTAACATGATTTTTACTTAAAAGACCAGACTCAAAAGTAGATTTGATCGGGGCTGTTGGCTCGAAACGCTGTCAGAAGTCATGCAGACGGTCATGTAAATCATCGCTTCTTGGTTGTGCTTGCATAACGGAAGAGTGCTTGAAAGCAAAACAGTACTCTTTGGGGGTATTTGTTGATATCGGAGCTTTAGTGGAGCTTTCGACAATACTAGCTTTGATTCGATTAGGCATGGTGCTGAAGAAGTTATCTTAAGAAGCATTCATTACATATAATGATTGTACTTTCCCTCAGGAGGTTGCCAAGATGCTTAAAAGCCATTTGCATTACGATGCAGAAGGTGGAAAGGGCTTTTTCAATAAATCCTATTAAAAATACCTTATTGGTCCTAACTGGGAGACACAATCAGGAAAGGCTTCAACTTCCGGTATTGAAGGGACTAACACTGCTTTTGTCTTCGGAAGTTTTTTGGTAACATGAACGGTTTTGAATGGTAACATGACAGCGAGAACATGTGCTTCTTTGCTACAGAAGAAATGGCAACGGCCTTCCAAGCAGAGATCTTTGCTACTTTCAATGTAGCTTGCTGGATAATCAGAAATGGTTGGGGATTGCCAGTCGGGCTGCACCAAAGGACCTAGCGACACCGCCGCTAACGTTCTGCAAAAGTTCAATCGCTAAGTTCTTGAAGGGAAAATGTACTGAACTATTTGTAAAATGTTATTTACTAGGGACCTGTCTACACGAGCGATTGAATTTAATTCCCTTTTTAAGGATTTTTTTTTTAAGAGTTTTTAATAGTTTTTTGTTTTTATTTTTTACACAGTACAAAATTCGTTTTTAATTAATAAAAGTTAACGTTTGAATGCGCTTTTGTTTTTCAATTTTCCATTTTCCGCGTTTGCTCCTATTTTGCATTACCTTTTTTTGGTGTTTTTTTTTTTGCTATGTTGTGTTTTGTTTTTTTATATTTTTTTTTTTTTATTTAGCTCTCTAACTATTAACTGCAATCGAACGCAACTTTCCCCACAATAATGTTGTCTCTGACTTTGTTGCTGCTTTTTCCCAGATTTTCCCCATTTGCCTTTGTAAACCGCTTTGTGAAGTAACAAATGAAAAACAATTCAATTTTCCTTGTTTTCCATTTATTCTCGTTATTTGTTGTTATTGTTGTTGTTGTTTGTTGTTTCTCTGTCCGTATTTCACAAACGATACCGTAAAAGGAAATAGTAAACGGAACTTATGCAATAAAAAAAGGAGTTCATTGACACGTGCCACACACTCCACTCGCTCGCTTATTGGCAATCAAGCTGGGCAAACACGCTCTGGGCTGATGCTGGCGGGCAGTATGGATGCATGCTTTGATTTTTTTTTTTTTTTGCTATGAAGCTTTATTTTCTATATGCAGAAAAAGTAACAAAAACAAAACCAGTTACTAAAACAATTTGTATTTGATATCAAAAACAAAGTAGTAACATTTTAATTTGATGGTAGTTTTTATTTTTTTTTTTATTTAAAAATCTCTTTCATTTCCACCAAGGAGCTGACACAGGAAAAGAAAAACAAGTTTTAAGATTATACTTTGCTGTAGTGTGTAGGAGAAGTTGGTGCTGGTGAGGAGGAGGCGATGGACGATGGACGATGGAGGGGGTTCAGAGTGTTGCAACGCACAGAGAGTGTACGAAAACGCATGATTATTTTTATTTTGCGTACGCTGAAGTTTTACCAAACATTTTTATTGCGTATATACGAGCACATAGCGAAGCTGCCAAGTAACTTTCACGGAATATGTTTTTCTTTTCTTTTCTGCATTTATGTTCGTTCAAAATTGAAAGTGGTTTCTCAGAAATGTGAACATGAAATTGTTAAGATTGATGCCAAGGAAATGCCAACAACATAGCAGGCATAATATAATACGGACTCGGGGGCAGAAGAGAAGGCAAGACACCTGAGTTTTGAAATGTGCGCATAAAGCTGAATACATGTTCAATTTGTACGATTTTTCAAACAGTAATTTTCAAAAATTCGTCCAAAATAAACTCATAAGTTGCTCCCAAAAGCCAATCACTGTTTTACCAGGTGTACAAGTATGAAACAAGTAATGACATCTCTGTGTCGCTAGGTAAAACTATAAGCTCTGTCAAACCAAATCATTTGCGCGATTTCTTCGGATTTTCTATAGTTCTGTCAACAATATTCAGTTCATAAACAATCAGGTTTCATACAACAACATGGGAGAGGGCTTCCAGCTGTACGTATCTACCAATTCCCGAGTCTGTTTTATTCGATGTATTGGTGCATTGTTATCAAGAATATTCACTTTGTGTTGCCTAGCTTGATATTCTGGACGTTTTTGGCGTAAAGTACGATTCAAATCAAGCAATTGTTGTTGGTAGTGTTAGCCAGTAACTGTTTCACCTGGTTTCAGTAGATCAAACCAGATAACACCTCGCTGATCCCAGAAAACACAGAGCATGGTCTTCTTTCCGAAGCGATTTGGCTTTGCTTCTGATTTGGCCGGTGTTACGGTCTTAACATATGATCGTTTACATTTGGGATTCTCGAAATAGATCCATTTTTCATCGCCAGTAACAATTCGTTGAAGATATGACTTTCTTTTGTACCTGGAGAGCAACAACATTTCACAGGTGGTTTTTCGATTTTCTTGCTGTCTTTCAGTCAATTCATGCTGCCGCACCCATCTTCCCACCTTAAAAATCAGTACCATGACTTTTAAACGTTGAGAAATGCATTGTTCTGTCACATTTAATTGTTCTGCAAGTTGTTCTTGAGTTGCATTGTTCTGTCACATTTAATTGTTCTGCAAGTTGTTCTTGAGTTTGACCATCAATCATTCTCATCGAGAAACGCTTGCAATTCGGCATCTTCAAACTTTTTCGGTGGTCCTCCACGTTCTTCGTTTCTCACATCAAAATCGCTTCTATTGGACAACGCACAAGCGACGTTGTTTTTGCTCTAAATTTAGCAATATTGGAACAATCTTCGCTGCCGCACGTTTCATGCCTAAAACATCCGTAAAAATTGCTTGGCATGAGCCGAACGATATGCCAACATCATCAGCAACCTCTCTGATAGTGATTCGACGATTATCCAAAATCATTTTCTTCACTGCGTCAATGTTTTCATCGGTTGTTGACGTGCTCGGGCGACCAGGACGAGCATCGTCATTGACATCTTCTCGGCCTTCCTTAAACCGGTTATACCACAATTGAACTTGTGTTCTGCTCATAGTAGACTCGCCAAAGGCCACAGTCAACATTTCAAATGTCCTTGCGCATTTAATTTCATTTTTTACACAAAACTGAATACAGTTTCTTTGATCCATTTTTTCGAATAGTAAAAAATCGAAGAGTACACCAAAAAAACGACTAACCTTTTTATCTGTCAAAAACAAACTGACAATCGAAAATGTTTGGTATTGCCAACATATATAACAGACATGTGTACCAACATAACAGAAAAAAAAATGCGAAAATCGAACATACGTAACTCACGAAATTTGAAAGTAACCGTTATAATAATGTTGAAGTTCATAGAAAGAGTTCCAGAGTATCTGATGTTTTCGTTTGGCCTGCGAATGAGTTGGACGAAAGTTTTAAAAATACGAGTATTTTACAATTAGTCCTACACTTTTGGGTCAGCAACCATTTACGGTTTACTTAAGTATTTATTTATCCATGCACATAATCACTTCTGACTAGCACTTACTATATTTTTTAAATGTTACTGTATGTGGTAAGCACAATCAAAACAATAGCAACAACAGCAGTAAAAGTTTAAAAATGTTAACTAAACTTTATTTGAAATGAATGTGCAGGAGAATTTTGCTGTTTTTGTGTTCATTATTTTAGCTGAAAATCAGTTGAGCGAATAAATTCGGTAAACGAATTTTTATTTTTGGTTGCATTCTGTGGCTTAAAATTGTGCAGCTTAAAACTTAATTTTATTTCAAATATTTCACCACCAGAACTTTTTATTAAATAAATATTTAGATTACAGTGGTGGCAAAAAAAAAAATTCTTCCACAAAGACCACTTAAGAAATAAATAAATGCAGTTTCCATGTTTTCGATATGAAACTTCCGTGCTCGTATGTTGTGAATTATAGAGGATGATGGTAGTTTTTGACCTACCCCGAGAAATGGCGATGTTAACAAAAAAAGTAAAACTGCTCGTAAGAAACAACATGAGCAGCAGTCTCCAGGTTCTTTAGTTTTCATGTTTTCGATATGAAACTTCAGTGCTCTTATGTTGTGAATTATAGAGGATGATGGTAGTTTTTGACCTACCCCGAGAAATGGCGATGTTAACAAAAAAAGTATATCTGCTCGTAAGAAACATCATGAGCAGTCTCCTGTCTTTTATGCGATCAAATTGTATGTACTCTTTTCAAAACAAATAATCATAAATAACCTAAAATTAGCCTGATTCTAAAATTTGAAGTCTCACCGATCGATTTCCCTTTCCCCTAAGTACACCATAGTGCTTGGCAAAAATATTTGCCCGGTCAATTGGGATTAAGTGAAAATTTGGCTCCTCTGAATTTGAGAGATACGATTATTAGATACAACATTTCTTGCTTCAATCCACGAACGCACTTCCATCGCTCCTCCATATTGACTCTGGATAAGAATTATTTTTAGGTCAACTTTCTTCTAACTTAGCGGGCAGGGCAGCTCAAACCATGTACAAATATAATGCCAACTAAACTTGTGTAGCCTCAAATCTCCTCTATAATTTACCTTGGGACTGAAATGCTCAATATTCCAACTCCAAATTTATACAAGCACATTTGCCTAACGTCAACAAAGGGTTATCATTTTATTTTGGAAGTCTGAAGGTTGAAAAGAAATGACAAATATGCACTTATGTGGAAATTGGCCCAGTTTTTTCAGCGGGGTTATTTCCTGTCCTAATAGCACAGGTTAAACCCTTTATTTTAAACTAGCTAAAAAAAAAATATCTAAATGTTTGATTTCAAGTGGTTCCTAAACCTAACGCTTGAGTGAGCTATTCGATATGGGGCTACTCTTTACCTATCGCACTAGTCCTTAAATAATGGTGCAGTGAAAGTATCGTTGTCAAACCGAGATTGTCCTATTTTCCAGATAATATAAAAATCTAAATTTTAGGCAGATATAAACTTATGGTGCTAAGCTAAAATTATAGTCTAGTTTAAATGTTTTTCAATCTGAAATAGAGACAATGAATATGACCTTTGAAAGCCTCATGAATACTTATCTATGATCTACAAATAAATATTTATGCTGACAGTCAAGCTGGTCTAAAGACGCTGGAAGGTCAAACCATACAAACTAAATCGGTAAAAAAATGCTTTAACTCTCTCCAGAGCTTCAGTGGGAGAAATAAACTTTAAGTCTGCACTTTCTGGTATACCTCTGGTGCCGCTATAGCCCAATGGCCTGATCGTTTAAAGGCGTGCATTAAAGCGAGAGGCGACCATTTTGAATAAGATGTTGATTTTCAGAAACACTATAATTTAATAACCAAATAAAAATAGCAACACATTAAAAAAACTCGTTTCTTTAATTTTTACACTATATTCAAATTGTAACAGAACTTATGGCAGGACTAGGTATAAGGGAGTCTAGCTTGCAGGGCTCTATCTCATAGCAGCTGGCTGGCTGCTCTGAGATAGAGCCCTCTAAAAGCTCGCCATCATTCGGTTTTTATTACATAGCATTCGATAAAAGTTTTACCTCTACGTCTAACATTGGGAAAAAACTATTTTTTCATACTCAAAAAATTTGATACTAGAGAGGAACTATCTTGTTCTCTTTGACTCTAGAGAGTCGTGGTAACACTATTGAACGTTTCGGCTTATGTGAAGCATTCGTGCAGCACCTCTAAACTAACCTAACTTTGGTCAACTATACTGTCTCTGAAAAATATATGTGAACCTATAAAGTTATAGTTTCTAAATCAAGTTTGTTTGATTGCATCTCGAACAGTGATGGGCATACACATATTATCACATATTGCGAAGCAGACATAAACAAAGTTTAACTTGATGTATTCTCTGTATTTGTAAAAAATTCCATAACAAGATCTTACACATTAACAAATGCTGAATAGCAACTGATTTGATTTGATTTGCTTCGCTCAAATTTGCTTCGCCAAAAATTCCGCCACGAGATCTTACGCTTTAACAAATGCTGAACATCAACTGATTTGATTTGATTTGTTTCGCAGAAATGCGAAGAAAGCAACAGCCGAACGCGCACGATTTAAAGCCACACGAAGAAGCTTGTAAAGGGTGTAAAAGGATTTCAGAAGTGTGGTTTTCAATCTGGCAATACTTTTTTCGGAGTTGGTCTTTTTGACAGCTGTCACTGGATTTATGCTCAGTTTGGTTTGCCATTTCATCCTGAACAAAATTTGCAAATCGTGCAAATTTAATACCAAAATATGGGTGCGGTTCGCGCGACTTTCACAAAAAAATTTTGTTCAGCGATGAAGCTCACTTTTTGTGGAATGGGTACGTTAATAAGCAAAATAGTCGCATTTGGAGTGATCATAATCCACAAGCCATTGTTGAGACGCCGTTACTTCCTCAAAAAGTCACAGCTCTATGGGCAGAGGGAATCATTGGGGCATATTTCTTTAAAGATGAAGCCGGAGAAGCATAATGTTACAATGTCAATGGGGAACGCTTTAGAGCCATGATTAATAACTTTTTCGTGCGTGAATTGGAGGATGTTGATGTGGATGACCTTTGGTTCCAACAAGACGGCGCTACATGTCATAAAGCCAACGAAACAATCTATTTATTGAAGGAAACTTTTGGTGAGCGCATTATCTCGCGTCGTGGGCCTGTGGCGTGGCCTCCAAGATCGTGCGATTTAACACCGTTGGAATATTTTTTGTGGGGTTATGTGAAGTCGCTTGTCTACGCAGATAAGCCCGAGACGAGATGATTGACGCCTTGGAAGAGAATATTTGGCGCGTTATTACTGACATACGGCCCCAATTGCTGCAAAAAGTGGTCGAAAATTGGGCTTCCCGGCTGGAATTTATTCGAACCAGCCGCGGCGGCCACTTGCCCGACATCATTTTCAAAACATAATGGCAAATCCTTATCTTTCTAATAAAATTAAATTCTTGGCTTTTGGATAATTTTTGTAAATGTATTTTTGTCAAATTTTCCAAATTTGCGAAACTCAGTTGAATTGGTTTACGGTTTCTGCATGGAACTCGAAAAACCTGAAAACGTTTGGCTACCTTCTGCAATCTCTTACGCGAATTGTGACTATTTGTGTACATAGATAGAATTTAGCTACATATTTATGTAAGTTGTTGTACTTTTGTCTTCTGGGTTTTTAGTTTTAGTTTCCCCAATAGAAAATGCCAAAAGGGAAGCAGCAATTGCGTTGCTTCGTGTGAATTGACAACAAATTGTGCCTTTCTGCTACTTGTCATTTACTTACTCGTGTGTTGTGCTGCTACTGCCTGCTGCCACTGTCTGTCTGAGAGATGTTGTGTCTATTTATGTGACAAGTAGAATAACACAGAATTTCTACTGCACATGTCTAGAGTTGGTGGTGTGTGTGTGTACATTTTCTAATTAAATTTATTTTTACACAAATTCAGACACAAAGCAACAACAATGAAAATGATTGAAATGATTTCTGCTTTTGTTTTTTTCCTTCTGTTTTTTTTTTTTAATTTTATTTCCTTGTATTATTTGCAAAAATGCACGTCAAATTTCATGATAGTATGTAATAATTTCCTTTGTTGTATTTGGCTCTTTAATATTGTTACAACACTCTGCTGGTTGCTGTTGTCAGTCTATCAATCTGTCAGCGTTGTGTAATGTGTAATCTGTTGCTGTTGCTGAAACATTGTTAAAAATACAATCCTGCACGATCAAGATGACATTGCAAGTTGATTAAATTTTAAATATTTAAATTCGAGTAAATAAACATAAGCAATTTAAGTATTTTCATAATGAAGAAGGTGTGTGTAATTTCTCTATGATTTAATAATTTATGTTGCTGCTCACTCAATGTGTAAATATTGCTCACTTGTGCATTCCCAGCTGTCAATTTACTTTGACCATTATCAAATTTGCTTCAATTGCATACACGAAATGCAAACGAAGAAAATTCATTTACAAAATAAATGACACACTTAAGAATTTCCCTGAATATTTGCAAAAAAAAAAAAATATTTTTACATCTCACTTTAAGAGTTTTTGTGTTTAAATTCTATTGCAATTACCAACAAAATTATAGCAGCAATAGTATAAAGTAATCCCCCGCTTAATTGCATCGTTGAAAATGTACAATTTACTATATGTTCCAATTAACTGGGGAATGCCATTAATCGAGTAATTTGAGGACATTTTGAAATGAAAATGTAATATTTCCATCGCAATTAAACGGGAAACGCAATTAAACGTAATTCCATTTAACCGAGTAATTTGAGGTCATTTCGAACTAAAAACGTATTATTTCTGACGCAATTAAACGGGAAATGTAATTTAACTTGATTCAATTAACCGGGTAATGCAATTAACCAAACAATTTGAGGACATTTTGTTTTCGTGTTTTATTTCTAATGCAATTACCAATAAAATTGTAGCAACAACAGTATAAAGTAATCCCCCGCTTAATTGCATCGTTGAAAATGTACAATTTATGTTCCAATTAACTGGGGAATGCCATTAACCGAGTAATTTGAGGACATTTTGAAATGAAAATGTAATATTTCCATCGCAATTAAACGGGAAACGCAACTAAACGTAGTTCGATTAACCGGGTAATTCCGATTAACCGAGTAATTTGAGGTTATTTTGAACTAAAAACGTATTATTTCTGACGCAATTAAACGGGAAATGCAATTTAACTTGATTCAATTAACCGGGGAATACAATTAACCAAGTAATTTGAGGACATTTTGTTTTCGTGTTTTATTTCTAATGCAATTACCAACAAAATTGTAGCAGTAACAATATAAAGTAATCCTCGCTTAAATGCATTATTATTATATTAACTGGGGGAATGCAATTAACATAATAATTTAAGGGACATTTTGAAATAAAAATGTAATATTTCTCACGCAATTAAACGTAATTCAATTAACCGGGGAATGCCGATTAACCAAGTAATTTGAGAACATTTTGAACTAAAAACGTAATATTTCTTACTCAATAAAATGGGAAACTCAATTAAGCGTGATTCAATTAACCGGGGAATGTAATTACCCGAGTAATTTGAGAACATTTTGAACTAAATACGTATTATTTCTGATGCAATTAAACGGGAAATGCAATTAAACGTGGTTCAATTAATCGGGGAATGCAATTAACCAAATAATTTGAGGAAATTTTCTTTTGTATTTAATTTGTAATGCAATTTCCAACAAAATTCTAGCTGTAACAATATAAAGTAATCCCCGCTTAAATGAATTATTATTATATTAACTGGGGAATGCAATTAACTTAATAATTTGAGGATATTTTGAAATAAAAATGTAATATTTCTCACGCAATTAAACGGGAAATGTAATTAAACGTAATTCAATTAACCGGGGAATGCCGATTAACCGAGTTATTTGAGAACATTTTGAACTAAAAACGTAATATTTCTGACTCAATAAAATGGGAAACGCAATTAAGCGTGATTCAATTAACCGGGGAATGCAATTAACCGAGTAATTTGAGGTAATTTTGAACTAAAAACTTAATATCTCTGACTCAGTTAACCGGAGATTACTGTATTTTTCTTTTCCTCACACCCGCTGATAGTAAAGAATTTTTGTTTCCTATATACCATACCATAAAAATGCTATAAATTATTTTTGAGAAATACTTGTGTTTGTGGTTTGCGAGTTACAATTTCAACAATTGTTTTCACTCATCGTTGACTGCGCATTTGTGTCATAGTAAATGACATGTAAATCTTTGCGTCCTTCTGCTTTTATGTAATCAGCTTGAGACAACCTTTTGATCATATTGCAAGTGTTTCTGTGAGTATCTAGTGTTTTTACCATGGTGTTGAAAATGACAAAATAATCATATTCACACACAAAACTCCCCCTCACCCACTTAACATAACAAATATTTTCAGGCATCAATTTCAATTGCACTATCTGGCAAAGAAATATTTATGCATTTTAATTGCGTTTTTCTCCCATTGTATTTCTTTAGCATTATCCATTAAATTCTTTCTTTACAATTTTTTCTTACTTTCTTTCCATTGTTTCTTGTATTTTCTGATTACTTACTCATTTCTTTAAAGTTGAAATCTAAAGTACAGTTTTAAATTTCTTACTTAAATTTCTTCTTTTCATTAAGAGAATTTTTGTGTGGAAAACTTATTCCTATTAGTGGTAGTTGTCAGCAGAAGGCTAAAATATTAAAGATACTTTGCGATTGAAAATTGTAATGTGTTGTTCATTTTTGTGCAATGAAAACCAGCTTTTCCCGCCCAGATAGGAATTTGAGAAGTATTTGAGATTAGTTTTTTTATGAAGTAAGTTTTGTTGCAGCTCCTCAAGTTTTGGCTTGGCTTTTTTTGGGAATGTCGTTAACCCAAAAAGAGTAAGGTTATGATTATATTCAAGTTTGGCGACCCCTCTTCATTTTCTATTCCCGAAGAGTGATTGTTACTTTTTTCAATTGTTGATTCCCTAGTGTCGTTCCACAAAAAAAAAAAAAACTTTTACGAATACTCCCAAAATGAGGGAAAGCGGGCCAGTAAGTCCGATGGTGTAAGGTTAACAAATGTTCTGACTTTAATTATGAATAACTTTCACCCAGACATTAAAACGTGGAAATAAATGAGAATTGTGTCTTTGTGTCTCTTTAATCCGAAAAGAGTTAAGCTAAGACCATTTTGTTGTTCCCCCTTATTTTTTATGGCAGATTCTATTCCCAAAGAAGGTTTGTTACTTTTCACAATAAATGAGTTCTACAGTGTGGTTCCAAAGAAATCTTATCGAAAAAAAACTCTAAAATTAGTTAAAAGGGGCCACAAAGGTTAATGGTGAAAGGTTAAAAGTGTGCAGACTTTCATAACGATTACCTTTCCCTCACTAACAGTCAGCTTTTAAAAAAAAATATTATTTGAGTAAAATTTTATTTCCCAGATATCGGGTCATATAAAAAGTATCCGCGTTTTTTGATATTGCTACCCACAAATCTGGCAACACTACTAGTCCGAGTGTGTCAAACGAACATACTCGGAGTAGTGAAAGGTGGAATTTTAGGCTACACTTTGTGTAATTCGTCGCTAGTGTAAAAAGTTACATTGATGTGAAAATAAGTGAAATATCTGAAGGAAGACACTATGTGATGCTTTATTACTATAGAAAAGGTAAAACCGCTGCAAAAATATGCCGAAAAATTTGTGCGATTTACGGTGAGGATGCTGTGTGTGAACGGCGGACCCTTACTTTACTTACTTTTAATGGCACAACAGCCCATGGAGGGCCTAGGCCGAGCTTTTCGCATCCACTCATGTTGTGCGTGTTATGTTTGTACATGAATGGAAGGGACCTACAGTTTAATGCCGAATCCCAACGGCGAAGTGAAAAGCTTTTCATAGCAATTTTTACTCTTGTAGGTTTGCCATTGCCGCCTGCCAAGAGCCAAGAGGTGGTGCCGTGTAGAAAAATTATTTTTTCTACTTTTTGATTTTGCCTGTGCTGAGATTCGAACCCCGGACACTCTGCGTAGTAGTCCAATGCACTACCACTACGCCACAGCGACCACTCGAACGGCGGACCCAGGAGGAGTTTAATCGATTTCGTTCCGGAAATTTCGATATCAAAGATGCTATGAAATATGCAAAGATGAAAGTCACTGAAAAAGCCTTAGAAGTTGTGCAACTGGTGGAGCAAGATCGATATGCAAGCTGTAATGTCAGGAGATAGCGGAGGCATTAAACATCAACCACTTGACAGATTTGTGGGTACTAAACGCGAATACTTTTTATATGACCCAATATATTAAACGAACGATCTTTCGAAAACTCGTGGACAAGCTGGAGAAAACTGACTTCATACTCATAAGCACCGAAATTTAAACATTTAAGAAAGTTATATACATTTAATTGGCAGCGAAAAATTTAATGGAAATTTTAATTCAATTTCGTTGACATGTGGAAATTTTAATGCTAATGCCAGCTCAATTTTATTGTTTATCAAAGTTTTATTGATTCAAGTAAGTATTTATATAATAATAAACTGGCACTGAAAAGTTTAATGCTAATGCCAATTCAATATCATTGTTATAAACAAATTTGAATGCCAGTACCAGTTTGCTAATGCAATGGCCTTGAAAATTTGAATTTTATTTTATTTTATTGATACTTACAGGGTGTAACCCTATGAATGCAGAGCATTGTGTTGATTGGAAGGAAGATTGATTGAATGCTAATTGAAATTCAATTTCATTGATTTTGATAATTTGATAATGAATAATTATAATTTAGATTATTGTAATTGAAAAGTTTAATGCTAATGCAAGTTAAATATTATTTAGTTAAATTTGACTGACATTGGCAATTTGATACTTCGAATTTAAATGCTAATGAAATATTTATTTACAGGCATTGAAACGCTTAATCTTAATGCTCAACTTCAATTTCATTGATGCATAAAAAATTTAAATGATAAACGTCATTAAATTTAAATTTGAATGCTGGATAATGAATGTTTTATTTAGCTGACATTGAATAGTTTAATGCCAATGCAAGTTAAATTTCATTATCGTAGAGAATTTTTAAATTTAGTGGCAGGTCCATTTTATTGACATAGAAATTTGAGTCCTTATAATGAAGCTTTTAAAGAGTTCAATTTGTCAAAAATGTCGAATGTAAAATTGTCTACAAATGCATAAAATGAAATATCATCTTTACATGCCTTCATTTAACCTTTGTGTGATGCTGTGTGTTTGGGTTTGGGAAACAAAGATTTGTTAAAAAGGTCCAACTCCAATTTCTGAAATGTCATGTTCAACATTTTCTTAACTAACCGAACCGAAAATTCGTTTATTGTTTTCGCACAGAGACAAGAAAAGGAAAAGAAAAACAAAAAAATCAAAAATTTCTTTCTGACATTTAACAAATGGTTTTTTTTTTTTCTACTTTTACCAAACGCCACTCACCGCTTGCTGCCACTTGCCACTTTTCCAACTCTACTTTTGCCTACTTCCCATTCGGATATATGCAATAATATTTTCTTTCTTTGCACTGCAACTTGTTGTTTTGACACATTTTCTGTGTCACTCCGTGACTGCCAATGAAAAATTTAATAGTATATGCATTCGAAAATTGCTTCATTCTTCTCATTCCGTAAATTCAAACTAAAGTCAGCAAATGAACGAAAAAAATATCAATTGTCAGCACCTGGATTGAAACAAAACGTCACTCTTCTTTTTTGGGAACGTGTAAAATTTCCCACACGTGTTTCCAAACAATAGAAATTTTAATAGAAATCAAAAGGAAAATTTTTATAATTTTATAAAGTGTGAAGTTTGCTGCAGCTGAAGATATATTAACTAGTATATTGCAAAGATTTACTTTGTGTTCATTCATTCCATGGGCTCAATGAATCATAAAGGTTGCAGTACACTGTATAATAATAGCTGCATTTTATCGCTCCTAGTTAAGTGTAACTAGCAGTGATAATCGTTTAAGAAACAAACAAGATACTGAGATAATAATGCGTTTACTTATAGCTGTTATGTATCACTAGCATATTGTTGCTACAACTCTGGTGTCTGAAAGAATCCTAAATTTTGACTTACTTACTACTTTTTTATTTTGCCTGTGCCGAGATTCGAACCCCGGACACTGTGCGCAGCAGTCCAACGCACTACCACTACGCCACAGCGGCCACAAATTTTGACAGTTTGCCAAAAACAAAAAGGAAATGTGTCAAAATGTCCACCGGATAAAAGAAATGAGTAACAAGGTCCTTCCTGTGAGTACCAAATAATATGTAAAAAACAGAAATGCCTAAGCTCATGTGCTGGATAACCACCTACAGCTGGAAGTGCTGCCATTAAGTATATTTATTGTGAATGACAACACAACAAAGAAGAGGGTTAACAACTTGATCGTTTTATTTGCGCATATTAAACGAGTTCGCTAATAAGTAGTACTTTTATACTCGCTACTACTTTCCTATTCTACTACCTGATTTTCTCATCCTACAAAATCACGGTATTAAAAAAGACTAGTCTACTACTCTACTGCTACTCTGCTACTTTGGTATTGCTACTCCAGCAAATTAACAGACTTTTCTGCATAATGTGCGGGCTTTGCTATATTTGAGCTATTTTTGGCCTCATACCTGCTGCTACTTTTGTTTGCTGCAGATAGGATTTTCCATCCCTTCATTCAGCTACTCATTTTCACTTTGCTACTATTTTTTCAATCTGCTAATCGTCTTCAAATTGCTACTTTTTATTCACTCTACTACTTTTTCTTCTCTCTGTTACTTTTCTTTATTTACTTAGTTAGATTTCTTTTTATTGCTACTATTCTTTATCATGGTACTATCTCATCACTATGATAGCTGTTCATCAATCTGCTAGTTTCTCATCACTGTGGTACTTCTTCACCTCTCTGCTACCTTTTCACCTCTCTGCTACCTTTTCACCTCTGTGCTACTCTTTTATCACCACTCTGCTACTTTTTCTCAATTCTGATAGTTTTCTTCACGGTGCTTCTTTCTTCAATTTGCATCTCCTTTCATTCTGCTACTTTTTTCACTTTGTTAATTTTCTTTACCATAATACTTATTTTTCATTCTGGTACTTTTCATCCAGTTTGATATTTTCCTTCACTCTGCTACTTTTCTTTCACTCTAATATTTTTCTTTCACTCTGCTACTTTTCTTTCACTCTGATATTTTTCTTTCACTCGGCTACTTTACTTTCACTCTGATATTTTTTTTTCACTCTGCTACTTTTCTTTCACTCTGATATTTTTCTTACACTCTGCTACTTTTCTTTCACTCTGATATTTTTCTTTCACTCTGCTACTTTTCTTTCACTCTGATATTTTTCGTTCACTCTGCTACTTTTCTTTCACTCTACTACGTTTCTTTCACTCTGCTACTTTACTTTCACTCTGATATTTTTCTTTCACTCTGCTACTTTTCTTTCACTCTGATATTTTTCTTTCACTCTGATATTTTTCTTTCACTCTGCTACTTTTCTTTCACTCTGATATTTTTCGTTCACTCTGCTACTTTTCTTTCACTCTGATATTTTTCTTTCACTCTCTGCTACTTTTCTTTCACTCTGATATTTTTTTTTCACTCTGTTACTTTTCTTTCACTCTGATATTTTTATTACACTCTGCTACTTTTCTTTCACTCTGATATTTTTTTTCACTCTGCTACTTTACTTTCACTCTGATATTTTTTTTTCACTCTGCTACTTTTCTTTCACTCTGATATTTTTCTTTCAATCTGCTACTTTTCTTTCACTCTGATATTTTTCTTTCACTCTCTGCTACTTTTGTTTCACTATGCTACTTTGCCTTCACTCTGCTACTTTTCTTTGATACTGCTACTTTTCTTTAATCTTCTACTTTTTCTTCACTCTGCTACTTTATTTTCTACACTTTCCTGCTGCTGCTACTTTCTTCTATTTTTTCACCTTGCTACTAGTGACTGTTACTCCAAGAACCTAATACCTGCAACTTCTTCGTTGTAATTTTTATGTAATATTATAAAAATTTGTTCATAACAGTTTTTACCAAACAACACAAAAATCACAGTGATTCATGAAAACACATGTTACTTAAAGTGTCCTCTTCTTCTTCACACTGCTACAAGTTACATCCTCATTAGTTATATTATCAGTATCACTGTCATTTCATATAAAAAAACATACACTTTTCCCCATAGGCTCAGCTTTGGTTCGATTCTACTGCATAAATAAAACGCCTCTTCCAGTTGAACTCTATAAATTAATAGGAAAGAGTAACTTTTAGATTATGTTGCATACATCACTCTGAATTGAGTGAGTAAGCTTGAAATATGCTTCAATTTATGGACAAAAACAAAAAAATATCGACTTAAATAAAGTGACAAACTTGTTGTGCTCTAGTAGTCAAAAAATGGGTAGATAGTAAAGAGTGGAAGAACACTTAAGTACGGAATGGCATTTGAAAGTTCTTTTGTTTTCTGTACCTAAATGTTATATATACATATTTACGTATGAGTGTGTGTGTGTGTGTGTGTGTGTGTGTGGGGTGAAAGAAGTATTATAATAACAACAACAAAAACCGATGAAAAAAAAACAAAATCTCAAAATGCATTAACTTTAAATAAGTGGAGAAAGTTGAAGCAAGCAAAAAAGGAAGTACGGAAAGCAAGGATAATCCTTGTTTGCTAAATAAAGTGCTTAACATGTCAGTGTGTGTGTGTGTGTAAGGGTGTGCGAGAGTCAAGAAAAAGGAGAGACTGAAGAAGAAGAGCGTGAAGAGAAATGTTAAAGAAGAACAACGGAAAAGGAAAGGGAAAAGGATACGAAGAGCTTCACATACTTTCCTTTATGTATATACCAGGATAGTATGTGAAGCTATCTGCTTTATGTCATGCATAAGTGCTATGATCATACTCGTATGTGTTTGTGTGTGTGTGTGTGTGGCTTTGGAGATATGTATGTGTTCGAGTGTGTGCGTTGTGTCACATTTGCGCTTGTGTTTATGTGTTGATACATTTGTCACTTTTGTCACACCACCAACACACATCAATGCAATCGTGTTGCATTGCATAGCAAACAGCAAACATTATAGCGCCCACCACACTTCGAATGAATGAATTTATAAAAGCTTCAAATCTATGTGGATGCATGTGTACGAGAACATAGATATTTACATATTTATGGGCTCCTTGAGTGTGTGTAGCTAGTATGTGCTTGTGTCTGATACACTCGCAGAAAATGGGTTGTAAAATTTAAACCAAATGGTAAATATTTTATCAGAGGCTGCTGGTGACTTCAAATGTAGAATTCAAGTGAACTCTATTGCACTTAATAATTTAGATGAACTAGAGGACGTCTAGGAACCACGCTGTTCTCAACTTTGTCTATTTTGTATACTAAGCTAGGGGATCTCTCAGGAATATAGACGTCCATTGGCGATAATAGAACTCCATTGAATTAAAGTTGAGGTTGAGCTTAAATTAATCAAAGCGAAATTTAATACAACTGAAAATTTCATAGAACTAAAAGCTCCAGAGATTTGAGGTCAACTCTATAGATATGAGATGACATTAGTACTCTAAATGTTGTCCGGATAAGCGTACAATCCGGTTACCCAAATGCACGAATATTAGGTTAACATTTATTTAAAGTATTTGAATAATTTGGACTATCGAAACACTTTGGAATATCCGGTTACTTTCCTTTATTTACACACTTCAGTTTCTCCGGTTACTTCAAACCCTTCTGGTATTAACGATTATTCAGATATTTTGGATTATCCGTATTATCCAAAAACTTTGGGCTATTTAGGACACTTCAAGTTATTCAGTTACTTCAAACTTATACCAAATTAAAATGCTAATAAATACTTTGGGCTATTCGGATTCTTGGAACTATTTGAAAACTCTATTCGCTCAATCTAGAAACTTTCTATTAATCGGTTACTTCGTTCTAACCGAAATCTGCATCTAATTTGTGTTTGGATCTGTCTCAGATTTATAAAGTGCTTGTAATGTCCTTAGCCATATTTAAAATTTTGAGCGGACTGGGGGGTAAAAAAAATTAGACAAAATGTTTGTGGGGCTGCTTCGAAAGTGGGAGTGGCTCAGCTGTGGTCCGTATCTTTAACCCTTTGGCGACGGACGATAGGTAAATATGCTTGCCCACAGGTTGTTTTGTTTTATAAATTTGAAGGTAAGATATAGAGCATTTCTGCTCCAAGGTAAATTATAGAGGAGAGTTCTAGCTAAAAAATTTTAGTTCACGTCATATTTGCACTTGGTTTCAGCAGTAGGCCGACAATTGTTCAGACAAATGGTCGGTAAAAAAATTTTCCATACTCAGGGTCAATTTGGTAGGCGGTGAAAGTGCGCTACTGGATGGAAGTAAAGAATATTGCAGCTCATAATCTTATCTCTCAAATCCACATGAGTAAAAGTTTCAGTGAGTCCCAGGAACTTGAATTCTGCTTGGTATAGCCGGCGAACCACCATAGGGGGAAAACGGGTTGGATGACTCTTGAAATTCTGCATCAACACTAATCAATCTCTATATTTAAAGAGAAGTTTCAACATCAAAGGGTTACACATTTTCTAAGAGACGACTCATTTGTGGGCATGTCCTGGTTTATCTTCTATAATCACGCTTCTCTGAGGTCTGGTTGTGGTCTATTTCTATATAATGAATGCAGTATATTTATATATGGTATTTCATTCTATTTTTCATTTGAGTGTATGCATTACATTGTCTCACCCCCTGCGCCCACGTAACACCATGCATCGCCCCTGTACTCGGCACTCGCTCTACTATAACTATGCATGAGTGCAAATAAACACTTGACAAAGCGCATATACTCTCTGGTTGCACCTTGGCTGGAGGATTATGCCTCGTTAAAACGATTTTTTTTTGTTTGTGTTACCTTTTTAAAGCTGCCACCTAATGCTACAACTGCCACCTATTGCTGCTGCTGCCCCTACTGCCTGCAATTGGGTCAAGTGTGTGTGGCGCACGTTCGCTGCTGCTCATGTTTGGTGACGTGGGATGCATCCATTGAAGTGAGAAATGAAGTAAAATCATTAGGAAGATATTAGTAAAATTTCTCAAGTGCCTACCCACTTTCTTTTATACAGCAAAAGCAAAAACCATCCAAGCTTCGATATACCACAAGACGACGAAGGATGTGCTGCTTTTGCTGTTGCTATTTAATACCTATTTTTCCCACCCCCTTTACAATTTATATATTTTTCTTTTTTTGTGCCATTTATTGGACCTTAATAAAATGCTAATATTTTTCTTTTTTCTCATTTCCTTTCAGGTAAGTTCCTGTTCGTAATTTGTATGACGTTAAATATAAACATTTTTGAGTAATATTTTATCGTAAGTACTTGAAAATAATTAAGTAAATTGTGGAAAAGTGCATATTGAAAAACATTTTTCATATTCATTTTAATTTCAATTAAAATGTTGTTATTTCATTTTCTTATTTATTTACTATTTCTATGATTTATGCATGTCGATTTTTACTACAAAAAATATACAGAAATATATAGAAATTCAACTAGTCACAGTTTTTGTTGTGGACGTTGTTGTTTTATTGCTGAAAATTAAAAATTACATCTGCAATTAATCATCTCGTTGTATGTATTTACATAACTATCCATATCTCTCTTCGAAACAGTTTTCAAGTTCAATTAAAACAAAACAACAAAAAAAGCAAAAATCCAGAACAACAGAAGCAGCAGCAATGAACAACATGTTGTCATTGTTGGTGGTTCTAAAAGTAAAAACAGCAATTGCAGCAGCATAGCAGACAACTGTGTACATTGGAACAAAATCAAAAAATTAGAAAAAAATCAGAAAAAAACATCAAAGTAGAAATATGTAGATAAAATAAAAAATAAAAAAAAATCAGAAAATGTTTATTTCTATATTTTGAAAACCATTTAAATGAATTATTTTGTGCTGCAATGCAGCAGCCACAAACAGTAGGAGCATCAACCATCAATCGTTTCTCCTCTCGCTCTCTTTCTCTCTTGTAAATATGTTTGTGTGTGTTTGTGTGTGTGTGTGTGTATGCGTGCATTGCTTTCAAGATATCTGCCCAGCTGGAAAGTAGCTGGTATACGATAATGTTCATCGATGGATTCTTTTTAAATAAATATGTAAAGAATGACTTTTTAAGAGCTTGGTTTTTGACAATTCAAAAAAACACCGCAATTTTACAAAAGTGAATGAAATTTTTATTTGTATCTATAAATCAATACCTGCCATTTACATTTTAAAGTGTAGTCCGTGGCTACTCTTCAAGTGGTCCATGCTGAAGGACCAATTGTGGCGCACATTTTCCCACATTTCGGCAGGAATCTCAGAATCTCACCAATGACGCGTTCAATGTTGGCTTCTGGCTTCCAAAGCAGCAATCGTGTTTGGCTTGTCCCTATAGACAAGAAACTGAACATAGGCCCCACAAAAAATAGTCTAACGGGGTCAATTTACTCGATCTTGGTTACCAATTGACTACACCAAAACGTGAGATTAACTGCTTACCAAATTCGTCTATCAAGTGATGCATGAAGTGTTTCGCGTGCACTGTGGCACCGTCCTGCTAGAACCACATGTCGGCCGAGTCCAATTCTTGCATTTTCGGCAAAAAAAAAAGTATGTTATCATCGAACGGTACCTTTTTCCATTGACCATAACATTGTGGCATTCATCGTCTTTGAAGAAGTACGTCCCAATGATGCCGCCTGCCCATAAACCGTACCAAACAATGCATTGGTAGCTGTTGAATTGCCTCTGGCTGCTCTTCACTCCAAATACGGCAATTCTGCTTATTCACGTATACATGGAAGTAGCTTGCGAAACACATTTTTCACAGAGCACGAATTTTGATAATAAATTTCAATAACTTAGAAACGTTGTTCACTCGTAAGCCTATTCATGATGAAATGGCAAACCAAAGTGGTTAGTTTTTACTTTGACACATGTCAAGAATCACGTTTACTCATGTTAGAAATATAAACCAAATAGCAAAAATGGTGGTCGCTGTGGTGTAGTGGTAGTGCGTTGGACTGCTACGCAGAGTGTTCGGGGTTCGAATCTCGGCACAGGCAAAATCAAAAAGTTGAAAAACAAAATTTTCTACTCGTCAGCACCACCTCTTGGCAGGCAATGTCGAACTTACAAGAGTAAAAATTGCTATGAAAAGCTTTTCACTTCGCCGTTGGGATTCTGCATAAAACTGTAGGTGCCTTCCATTCATGTACAAATATAACACGCACAACATTTGTGGATGCGAAAAGGTCGGCCTAGGCCCTCCATGGGTTGTTGTGCCATTAAAAGTAAAGTAAAGTAAGCAAAAATATTACTCTTTATATTAAACAAAAAAAAAGAAAAAGTTTGTAACATGTAGTCGCTACATACTAATGAACAGAATCGTCCTTAGTTCTTTTATTCCAGAACTTTCTCTCTACCTTCTTTCTCCATCTCACCATTGCATATTTGCAGCTTCTCGATACATACCTACATACTTCTCTATATTTCTATAAAGACAGACAGACAGACAGACAGAGAGAGAGAGAGAGAGAGAGAGAGAGAGAGAGAGAGAGAGAGAGAGAGACAGAGAAAGAGAGACCTACTCTATTTTTATGGCGTGCTTACATTTTCATTTTGCTCCCTTCTTGCTTTAAGCTGTTTTACCCTAGCGCGCTTTAAAAATTAAAAATTTAACTTACTTAAAAATTTCGAAATGAAGAGTAACAAATTTCGGCAAATATTTCGTTATAATTATGAGTAAATTTCTCAAGTTAACAAAATCGCTTCATTTCGTTTTGCATTACACTGCAGTCGCTATAAATCCTTTCAAATAATCAATTTATTCCTTGAGAAAGAAATAAATCAAAGAATAATGTTTCACTTATGCTCTAACATCGCCGTGCAAATTTTTATTAATTTGAATTACATATATAAAATTCCGAAAACGAATTTTACGAAAGTAAAAAACTTACTTACTACACCTTACACTTTCCCACTGGGTTACTATACCTAATCATACGAATGTGTGTTTGCTTGTTCATCTATGACGAGCGATGTAAACACCTACGCCAAATAGTCATTAAATTTTGAATATTTTACCGCGCATACACACACACACACACACACAGACACACACACACACACACACACACACACACACATTCACATTATTTTCGCCACAGTATTTTATTATTTTAAGTAGTTTATTTTAATTTTAATTCAAATTGGTTCCTTCTTTCATAAATAATATTTATTTTTCACATTAAATATTTCTTATACTACTCCAAATATTTGAAATTTTGTTTCATTTATTTTTTTTTGTTGTGAATTGCATTTTTTGATTAAAATGCGTTGCCAAAGCAAAGCATCATAAATTTAGCTAATGAACGCACATTCTGAATTCTATGAAACTTTTCGTTATACCTTTACACTTGATTGAACATTTATTGAGACAGAAAATAGCTACAGAATTCCATCGAAATATGTGTGGTATGTATGTACATAGTTGGAGAATTCCTTGGCAATAGTTACGAAATTCAGTGGAAAAGCTATTAAATTTATTAGGAAAAGTTACAAAATTCCGTGACTATTTTTTGGATTCCTATTGTTCTTTGATAAATTTAAAGTTGTTTATTCGAAATTAAATAATTAGAAATTTGTGTTAAAAAAATATTAGGAACCGAATACAGTGCAAAGCAGCTACTGAGCTCTATAGAAATATTAGCTTAGCTTAGAACGACGCTAAATAACTTCTTTTTTTTCGAGATCAAATTAGTTTTAGTATGAGTATTTTTCAGTGCAGTTAATTTCAATTAGACAAAAAGCTGACTTGGAAAGAAAAAAAAGCAGATACTTCTGACAATGTCAATTTGCCATTAAACAATAATGCAAAATTCTATGAAAATTGCTTAACAACAACATGAAACTTAATGGAAAAGTTGCAGGACTTCCTTTTCAGTTCATTGACTATTTATTGAGATGGAACAAAGCTTAAGAATTTGTTTGAAAGCTGTAGAAATTCATGAAACCTTATGGATCTGGATTTTTACTCCTTAACAAAACACTTCAGAGGTTTTTAGACCTCCACTAAAGCTTTCTAGATCTCAAATAAAACTCTTTAAACTACATTAGAGTTCCTTAGACCGCTATTTGAGTGCCATAGCTTGCCATTAGGGCTCCCTGTACCTAAAACAACCTCATTATACTCTACCTAAGCTCCTTAGACCTTAAGTAATCGCCCATAAATTCCTTTAAAGCTTCTTAAGCATTTTTTATAGCTACTTACATAGATGTCTTATTACTTTTAAGACCTCTAGGGCTCATTAAACCTTATTTAATCCTCCTTAAACCCTATTAAAGCTCATTAGAACTCTTTGAGTGCTCCTTAAACCTGCATTAGAATTCCTTAGTCTTTCATTAGTGCTTCGTAAACCGCCAGTAGTGGTCGTTTGACCTCCATTAGAGCTTCTGAGAACTATATTCAACTCACTGGAGCTCCTAAAACTTCTATTAGAGCCCCTTAGATCTTCACTAGAGCTCCTAAGATCTTCAATACTCCTCCTTAAACTCCATTCAAACACCTTATAACTCTTTTAGATCTATCTAGACTCTCTCATATCTCTTTTAAGACCTTCATTAGAGCTTTTCAGGCCTACATTAGATTTCCTTAGACTTTCATTTATGTCCTTAAACTGCCATTATGTCCTTAAACTTCCATTAGAGCTCCTGAGAACTTCATTAGGATCATTGGTGCTCCTTATATCTTTATTAGAGTTTTTAGAGGTTTTTAGACCTCCAATAAATCTTCCTAGATCTCAAATAAAACTCTTAAACCTCCATTAGAGCTCTTTTGAATTTAAGTAATTGCCTTTAAACCCCATTAAAGCTCCTTAGATTACTACTTAGACCTCTTAACACTTCTAAGACATACAGTAGAGCTTCCAAGGCATACATAAGTGTTCCTTAGACTTTAGAAAGTTCTCCTTATGCTTACATTAGTAGCTGACCTGTATTAAAACACCTGATAACTCCCTTAAATCATATCAATGTAGTTTTGATTGTACATTCAGTGCATTCACTTCATCTAATAAATTTGCGATCTCCGTGGATGTGTTTTGACATTCAAGCTTTTAAAAGTTTGAAAAACCGAAAAATTTGAATACATTGAAAATGAAAATATTTCCTTGTTTTTCATTACGTCACAAGTTTTTAGTTATAACGTTGTATGTGTATAAAATTTAGTATGTATTTTGACAAACAAACTCCTCTTCATAATTTACAATTTATTTTTTGTTTTTGATTTATTTACCAAAATTTTGGTTTTCTTTTGCTCTTCTTTTTTTTTGAATTGACTTTTGCTATAATTTACATTTACATTTACATTTTCCAGATTTTTATTTTATAAATTTTAATGAGTATTTTCTTTTCTGCATCAATGGCATTTGTATTGCAAGTGAATAACAATTTTAAAAACGTTGCGAAATGCAATTTAATTTACTTTTATGTGTGTGTGTGTGTGTGTGTGTATGTACTTGTACATTTGTTTCTGTTGCTGTCTGAATTTGAATTGACTTGAATCATTGAAACGTTTTAAGTAAAAATCTATAGCTTCATGTATTACTCATTCAAAAAGCATATTTAGCTAAGTTTATTATTTCCTAAAGGTTAAATATAGAATTTATTTAATAAATTGAAAGAAATTTGCGATCGTAATTAAATATTTCCCATATGAACGAGGGTATTTCATTGTGAAAATAATAATCAGGATGGAAATAATTTAATTTTTGCATTTATGTCACAAATATTCCAGGAGATGAATATTTTTTATATGTTCTATGAACTCCGTAGAACTCCATAAAACTCAATTGCTCTCTAGTGAACCTAGTAATGCATATATTAATCTAGAGAAAGAATAGAAAACCCCATGGAACTAAGTATATTGAATAGCGATATATTTACAAAAAATAATGCTCTTTTCCGTATTTCTGGCTTAGGATGAGCAAGGATACATTTAGAGTACTCCATGGAAATTCATTATACTTCAGTGAAAATATTTAATTTCCAAACAAAAACTAAAATTTGTAATCAATAAAGCAGCGAAAAGCTCGGCCTAGGCCCTACGTGGGCTTTTATGTGCCATTAAAAGAAGAATCAATAAATACTTAAGTGATTCACAAGGTGTCATATTCTGTGTCGCATCCTCTCCATTGTCGTAAATTCTCTAATTTTTCATACAAAATTTTACAACATTATGACAATACGACATGATACGACACCTTGTGAATCACCTAACTATTTTAATTATTGAAAATGTTATGCTTCGCTATGATGCAGAATTTTGATTTTTTTCCTTTTTTTTCTCTTTTACTTTTACCAAACTTTTGTAGACCTACACAAATTTTATTTATATTAAATTATGCATTCATGCATAAATGCACTTACCATTGCTACCCAATAGGAAATTATTGGCATCAATACTATGCTTTGATAAATACAAACATAATCTAAAGCAAATTTTAACTTGGTAAATTTTGAATAGTGTTGCAAGAGATTGGCACCCTTTAGATATTTGGATAACTGTTTAAGGTTTTCAATAAAGTTGTCAATAAATTTTCGACTACCCTTTAAACATCGACTTTTATGTGGCGTCGCACGTCGTGGAAAGCAAAGGGAATCTATTTGGTATTGATCTGAAACCTTTTTGATATTTTTCGTTCTGTTATGTGGAATCAGAATAAATGTCTGTTGTTTCTGAGGTCTTATGTACGTCACTGTGTAGTATCACTTACTTTTATCTCATCTATTTTATCTCCCTCTAAGACCTTATAAGGTCTTAAGAAGGTCAGACGGAGCAGGGTTAGAGAGTGGGTAGAGAAAAGTCGCAGATGTAAAACACCTAAAAGCGTTTCATTTCATTTGTATGTAGCGGTTAGACGTTTTATTATTATTATTATTATTGTTTTTATTTTATCAATATTATCACGATATTCGTTTTAAGACGATATCTGATATTGACGTGTCTGATATTTTCATAGAATTTACCTTTAAAGTACTTAAGAAAATACAAATGTTCATGATTTGAAGATGTTTCCGATTGGAAATCGACAAAATAAAAGCTTTTCTGAGGTACCATAATGAGAGATCTGGGGTTGTCACCGCTAAATTGACAAAAAAAAAAAAAAAAAAAAAACATTGAAGTCTATATACTTACGAGGGTAGATCAATAAGTACCCGTGTTAGGAATGATGAGGCAAGTTTTTCACAAATTTTTTTTATCCTCTTTTTAGTACAATACACTTTTCCCAACGTTTTTGCCATTAACCCCTCTTTTAACCCCTCCAAAAAATACGATTTGTCAAACTCTTCAAAATATGCTTCTGTCTCGATGACAACCTCCTCGTTTGAGTTGAATTTTTTTCCCCCGAGCCACGTTTTCATGTTGAGGGAACAGAAAGAAGTCGCAGGGAGCCAAGTCGGGCGAGTACTGTGGGTGCTGCAGCAATTCGTAGTTTAATTCATGCAATTTGGCCGCGACAATTCCGTATCCGCTTGTTGTCCACCGTAAGCAATCGCGACACCCATCGGGCCGACACCTTTCGCATGCTTAACCTATCATGTAAAATATTAATTACCATTGCGTACGACAGTCCTACGGCCTTTGCTACTTGGAGCACTTTCGTTCGGCGATCAGCGAGAATGATGTCGTGAACCTTTTCAACGATTTCCTCGGTAAGCACGTCTGCCGGGCGGGCAGATCATCAAGAACAGATGTGCGACCATGTTTAAATTCGTTGAACCAATATCTTACGGTTGTCATAGATGGTGAAGGGTCCCCATAGTCAGCATCCAACTTCGCTTTTATTTCTTCGCATGCTTTTCCATTCAAAAATAAAAAGCGAATTACAGATCGATATTTTTCTTTTTCCATTTTATTGCGAAACACCAAACACGTGTGATAATAATGGCTGCCAAATAAAAACTAACCTATGAATTAGTTTGAAATTTAGTGTGGTATCGTGTGACAGATGGCAGTACACGACGGTAATGCCAACTTCCCTCCTCAGCAACACCATCTATCTTCACACACGGGTGGGTACTTATCGATCTACCCTCGTACATACTTATTCACAGACCTGAAGCAACAATCTGTGCTGTTTTCCCCTGTGAAAGACTTTTTTTCGTATGCTGGCAAGAGCAAATCTTGTCATGCCAGAAAGTAGCTAAGACATCTCCACATTACGCTCTGGTGAAAGAACCTAGTCAAAATAATTCGAGAATTAAAACCTTTGCACCTCCTCGTTTGTCTGATTGGACCTTCCCCGTTGGACCTTTTTCCATTTTTGTTTTTTTTTTTTGTTTTTTCTTCTATTGTCTGATTTACCTCCTGGGATTCTTTGTTAATGCGTGAATGCGTGCATGCGTGTGTGGGCAACATTGCGTGTGCGCTGCCAACCTACAGTCGTCACATAATAGCGAATAATTTACTAGTATTTTTATTTTATGTTATTTTATTTTTTTATTCATCGCCTTCGAATTGTTTTCATTTACGTTGCATTTCATGGTATTAACTTTTAAAACAACAACAACAAAAAGAAGAATAGGTTGTTAATTTTTTATTTTGTCAGCAATTAAATATAATTAATTTATTCGGCAATTATTGACCGACCACTAAGAATATTTATTTAATTGTTTCGCATTTTTTCCATAAAATTTTATTCTATATCATGAATACTTTGTTTTATGATTTGCTTGTTTTTAACTACTTACGTACTCATTTTAAACTGAAACTCTTTGGTTTGAATATTTTTATGAATTATAAATTCATTATGATTCTATGAGTAAATCATTTAGTTCTTGTAATTGTGAAAATTTTATTATAATTTTTTTTTTGCTATTTTATACGTAATTATGGTAAATAATACATATTTACAAAATATTTGCATGTATGAAAATAACTCGGTGTAATTACCATAAATATTTTATTAGATTATGAAGTTATTAATTAAAGGAGTTGCTGCAACAATTGTGGCAAATACTTAATACCATAAATATTTTAGCTTTCCATGAAGTTCATGGTTTGTTTGAGGCTGTGAGATTTGGTACTTGGTGTACACCTGTGAAGATTAAACAATTGAGTTTGGGGAAGTGAAATTTTGTGCGTTATAAGTTTAAGTTACAGTTCTTTACTGCTACACAGTAACTAGATTTTATTTCATCCCCTTTTCTTGATTCTTTCAACAATGGTAAGTCTCTTCTAGCAAATCACTGTGACTTTTTTCTACCAGTAGCTATTTTTTTTTGATATTGAATATTAATCAATTTTTGCTAGAGAATTTAAGATTTTTACACTACTACTTAACCCTCTAGTTCTCAAGCGTGCTTCTAGACACTCTTCAGGAAAACGAATGTAATTAACATGTGATCAATTCTTTGGAGGTTATCATATCGTATAGTGAACTAACTCCCCAAACTTTCATAACTTTCATAAAAATCCTTCAGCTATGAGTTGCGATGAGCGGCTATCAGAGCTTTTATTTGAGAATATTGTTAAAAAAACTGGTTTAGAAAAAAAAAAATACTTCCCGTGATACTAACGGTAAATGAATAGCTAAGAATTGGAAATCCAATCATTCGAAACAAAATCAGACTCATACAACAACAAGCGCCTTGAAGTATCCCGACTTCATAAAAGTACGCCCATTATTTGTTTTTTGAGTTTTTGAGAACACATGCATGCATTTTACACCCATATTTATCTCTTCGAATTTTTTTTAGGCCTATCGATAATTTGGGAACTAGAGGGTTAAAATCACAGTTACTTACGACAGAGCAACCTGGTATTTTCTTCGTTATGGTTGATACTAGTTAAATGGGTATCGTCTTGGAAAAAATAGCTTATTTAACTGTTATTCTCAATCACAGTGATATCTAAAAGAAATCACCAAGTTTTTTTTTAGTGCTGGGATTTAGAAAAAACCTAATGTTTCTGCTTACTTACAATTTCTCACTGTTACTCTTAACCACAGTCTGAAAACATCGTGCAACTTTTAAACAGCCCTGTCAGCTATTAGATATTACAAATCACTGTGATCTTAAATAACTTAACCGATATTTTACATATTCTCTTGCTTTCAGAGAGAGAATATGAAATCAGTAGCTTATTTTCATTATTATTTCTATTGTTTAATATCAACATCGTTTCTGCAATAAATTTTCCCTTTGATACTCAAAATTCACAGTGACTGGCGTTAACAGAGTGCTGCTTTTGGTCACTGTTACTTTAAATATTGTGTAGAATATCATTACTGTTCCAGTTAATAGTGGCAAGAATTCACGTATTATTTTCATTAATATGGAAATCACTGTCATCAGTTTGTTTGTTTTTTTTTTTTTATAGGCACAACAGCCCATGGAGGCCGAGCTTTTCTCATTCACTCATGTTGTACGCGTTATATTTTTTACATGAATGGAAGGGACCTACAGTTTAATGCCGAATCCGAACGGCGAAGTGAAAAGCTTTCCATAGCAATTTTTACTCTTGTAGGTTTGCCATTGCCTGCCAAGAGGTGGTGCGGTGTAGAAAAATTATTTTTTTTTATTTTGGATTTTGCCTGTACCGAGATTCGAACCCCGGACACTCTGCGTAGCGCGTAGCAGTCCAACGCATTACCACTACGCCACAGCGTCAGTTTGTTACTACTACTGTTAAGTGTTGAAAACCATTCTTCATTGAAATATTCTGAATATGGTTGGCTACTCAAAGTGCAACTGTTATTAAAGTAACTACTACAGTAATTCCCGCTTAATTGCATCGATGAATATGTACTATGTATGGCTCAATTCACCGGAGAATGCAATTAAGCGAGTTATTTGAATACAATTTGAACTGAAAACGTAATATTTCTGGCGCAATTCAGCAGGACACGCTATTCAGCGGGGTTCAATTAACCAGGGATTACTGTATTGTACTTTCAACTAATCACTTATGTAATACGAATATTTCGCAAATTGCTTACATCTTAAAATTTTCTTCTACATTGTAATTCAGTGTAAAATTCAGCTGGAATGCAGTGTTACCTTTCACTTTGTACCGGTTACTTTCACGCAAAATTTAAAAATCACTATCATTTAAACATTTTCTAGCGGTTATTGTCTACTAACAATGATAAAAATTTATTATTTTATTTTAATATGTTCTTCCGAATGTTATAGAATGAAGATTATATTTTTATTATATGTGTCACTAAAAATCTCTCACAAAAATTAAGTAGTGGCGCTACTTTTATATGTCAACAATAAGCAATTTCAACGTTTTTTCTTTTTCATTGACTTTTATTAGGTAATGATAAGAACTTAAGGTTCCAATTGCTTTCCCACTTTCAAATCTCCTCTCTCTCTCTCTCTCTCTCTCTTAGTTTCTCTTCTTCTTTTTTTGCTGTTCAGATTACTCGTACGTCATATATGTGTCACTTGTATGTGGCGCAGCTCGCTCCCCCATTAGAGTAGAGAGTGTACTCTCTTAACGAAAAGTAAAACAAATACATAATAATGAAAAGAAAATAAAAACAAAATGGAAATGTGTAAGCACAGTTTAGTCACACACAAGTCAAAATGAAATGCAAACAAACGAACAAATGTTGAAGAAACATAAAGTTACTTAGTTAGGCACATGGGTGCCCTTAGCCTCGGCTACCCCCTCCGCGGAAATTAACTCCACCATCATCCCCAAGGCGTAGGTATGTATGTTTTGTTTTGCTGTTTATTCTATATGAGTGTGTGTTTATCTTTCGCACTTGAAACAGCTGTGGCTGAAAGTAATTTCGACTTTGGATACTTAATTTTTGTGTGATTTTTTCTCCTTTTGTTGTTCCTACATATGAATTAATTTAGTGTGAAATAATGGAAAATGTGATTTAAGTTTTTCTCTATTTGCCGCTTCTAATTGTAGTTATCTTTACACCGAGTAAACACAAATTCACTTATTTAGTACGAGTAGAGTTACCCGAGTACAGAGCAAACTCTTCATACATTTGCAGCAGAATATGTTGATTTGGTAGAAAGAGAGGGAATGAGTATATGAGTGATTAAGTTATATGTGTATTAATTAAATACATACATACATTGAATTAATGAAGTAAAGCGTGCATAGTAAATGTATTATCCACTATATTTAAGTATAAACAGCACTAAACACAATTAGTGATGTAGAGTTATTTATTACTTACCTATATTGATAATTGTATTTATTTTTATGGTATATCATTATTCGTTGTTGTTTAATCGAAACAAGTTTCCTTTCCTGTTTAAAAATAGATACGATGATTGTTATCCGGTGTAATGTAGTACTACCAACTTCATACAAAACCAAGCATACAGCGTTTTCCGGAGTACAAGCGTCGCTATTTGTTTTCCTATTCCACCAAACTCAGTACATGGAGAGTTATCTTAGATGCATTCTGTGTGTTATTAGCTTCCTTTTTGGATATACAGATTATTATCATACAAGCAGTTCCACTAGCTTCCTCAATGTGACGAGTTTTTTAGTCCCATTATGTTCTTTTTTGAAATCATATCGATATACAGATTGTTATCCATAGTATATACGAGACTACTTTTTTTGTGATTGATACGAAATATGTGTACAAAATATTGCATACAATATACAACATTTTATCCGTGATGCATATCTTCTTTTAATGGCATAACAGCCAATGGAGAGCCTAGGTCGCATATGATGTCTATGTCATATTATTTCTAGCTTTGACGAAAATTTATTTAGACGTCATAGCTAACTATAGCGAAAACCTCGGCCTAGGTCCTCCATGGGCTGTTGTGCCATTAAAAGAAGAAACGAAGTTATAGCTATTTATTTTTTTTGGACCATAATCAGTTAACAGTTTGTGCTCCTCGATGCACATTCGACACAAATAGATTAAATTTTGCTCCATCTAGAATCATAGAGTATTATCTGAAATGCATGTGATGCAAAAAATAATTATCCGAGGTACTTAGACCAGTAACTGAATACATCCTAAATCAAAATTTGTAAACTGAATGTTATCCGTGCTATAAAAGTTATTACTTATGGGCCTTTTGGATCACAGTCCGATCACAGGGAGCTAAAATTTTATTGAGCTAAAATATGTTGAATAGAATGTTATCCGATTTACATAAGATTTATCGAATTCTATCCTTAGTATACATATATGATATGAATGGTTCCCTATTGTATTTAAATTTATGTGTAGGTGTTATCCGCGATTCGTTTTTGTGCTGCAATCAGTTCGCAGAGTTGTTTCCATAATAATTTACCAACATAATGTTATCCGAGCTGCATATGTCTGTACTTACTTTCTTATTGAAGTTAAAAGACTGCCTTAGTTTTATCCGGGAAATACAAATATCAATTTGTTTCTCTATTAGACCCAAACGAAATCCAAAAATGTTATCCAAGCTACATACGACACCATTGAACTACATTTAGGACATAAAATGTTATCTTTATAGTGAACAAACTAACATTATTGGAGCTGCATATGATTCTACTTACTTTCTTATTGTAGTTGAAATACTGCCATAGTTTTTTCTGAGCATGGACGCCCCTACTAGTTTCTCGTTCAGATCAAACCCGATGTGATGAATGTTATCCGAGGTACAACCTTCCTTGTTATCCATAATATATAGAACGCTACCAGTTTAATTTCTAGCACAAAATAGTTATCCCAGGATTTATAGTGCATAAAATATTATCCAAGCTACACATGTCTGTAATGTTTTACATCTTAGATCAAAATTGATGAACATAATGTTATCCGAGGTCAAAATAGTTGCATAAATTGTTATTCAAAGTGCGTATAGTGCTCGAATTAATATTTCAGATACACATGTCAGCAATATTTTTCATCTTTGATCAAAATTTATAAACAGAGCGTTATCCGAGGTAGACATGTTGTCCTAATAATTTTGTACAACAGTGTATACATAGCATTTTTCAAATTTAAATAAATATCCCGTTCTTCGACTTTAGATATCATTTATCAAATAACATAAAATTCAATTGAATTCAATGAAGACCAAAGAATAGGAAAATGATTCTAGCATTACTGATTTGGAAAAAAAAACAAGTACTTACATAAATAGATGGATGCTGTTGCACAAGTTTCTTCTGCACTGTCGGTCTGTCTGGCAGTCGAGTTGATTTATTTAAATCAGAATTCAAACACAAACGCACAAACACACACGCACACACACACACACACTCACACTAGAAAATATTTATCCAAATCGAAAAAACACAGAAATTCGATAATATGAAAATCCCTATCATGTTGCGCACGTTTGAATCCTCCACCACTGCTCCACGTCCCCTCCATGCAAATTCCAATGCCTGCCATTTTGGTTTATTCATTCGTATGTATGTTTGTATGCATGTCCGCCCATCTGGATTACTGTCTGCCTCTCTGTCTGTCTGTCTCTTTGTCTCTTTGTCTGTCTGTCCTGCTATGCATACTACATAGTCAATGCTCTTTGCTTTTGTTATTGCTCCGACAACATAAATATGTAGGTATATTTAAAAAAAAAAATCCTGAGTTCATCTCTCGCTGCAATTGACAATTGAATGAATAACTCAATTGAAAAGCTTTTTTTCATTTCAGTTTATTTTATCATTCGATTTATCCGTTTTTCCGGGAGAAGCTGTAGGGTGTAAGGCTCGTGTGTGATGCCCGTGCTTTTTTTGTTTGAATATTTTTTTGCTGAAAATCATTTTGATTGAAAGTGATTTTTTCTCATCCACAAAATTCTACAACTTTTGAATATTTTACTTTTTTTATTCTCTGCGTATTTTTGTGAAATACCAAAATCATTTAGATTCTCAGATGTTAAAGTTTGGGTTTTTTTTTATATTTTCTGGAAAAATATTTTGAAAAGTGTATTATTACTTGTATTTTTTTGTTCTATTATTTATTTAAATTACTTCTAAAAATATCGTTTATTGTTTTTCAATTGTTTTGTGTTTTATATTTAGATTGTTGAACTTCTTGTTCGTTGAATGGGCGCTTTTCATATTGGAATGTTTTTTGTTTACCTAAATGCAGCTTAGGTCATTTCCATTTATTAATAAAATTGTTGTGGAAAATATGTAGTATAAAGATGGAAACGTCTTCAAATAAACTCTTTAATATATCAAAACTCTTTTGCTGAACGAATATTTCGAACTCTTAACTTTCACTCTATTTTTGCTTAAAGTATTTTTACAAATATACAGGAGCTCTGCAGAATTAAGAGCAATGAGTTTTTAAACTCCTATTAGCCTAATGTATGCGGGTAATCGATTGGTAATGCCTTATTAATACTTTGTTCAGGTACTAGACTTTTAGATTATTTTCTTTTTTTACTCAAAGCATCTATGTTTTATATTTCCCTGAAAATGTAAAACTTCTGTTGGAGAAAAATTACTACTATCAAATAAGAATCGCTTGTCAAAGCGTTACAAAGTGCTTCTTCTTTTTTTTTTTCCTTTGGAAATAAGAAATTATTATATTCGAGTATTTATTGTGATTTTTCTACTTGCTGTAACTTTTTCCTATCATTCCAAGTAGTGTAGAGTATATTATATACGAACGAATCCCAACTGACCCTCCTCCCGCCCAACTCGACCGAGGGGCGCATCCACATAACGTATGGATCAGTGACCGACGCAACCGCTTTACACGCAAATATGTAATGAGCCGCGTATATCCAAATAGGCATTCTTTACAACTACAGATATAAAATCATCAGCTGTTTATTGATTTAATATGATACTTAAGTAAGTTTGTTTTGATGTGTTCCAGAGAATCGGAAATGCTGAATAAATTATAATGTTCATTATCAAATCTCTACATTTTCCACGAAAAGGATCATTTTGAGCATAATTTGTTTTGCATATGCTAAGTTTAATAGGAATAAAATAATGTGAGCTTTCTACAGGGTATATTAAAGTTTATTTCATTTAGTAAATACGAAGATGATAGAATGCCATTCAAAAGCTTTACAAGAAATGTTATATTCAGCATTTTTCTTCTGCTTATCAATGTCGGTAGATTAATAAGTTTTAGTCGATGTTCATACGGCGTAAGTTTCAATAGAGTATTCTAACAAAAACTCCTCAGTGCAAAAATAGGAAATTGTTGTTAAACCGACTCAATTTTACTTACTTACTTACTTAGCTGGCGCTACAACCGATGATCGGTCTTGGTCGCCTCCACAAAGCTCCGCCAGTCGCCTCTGATATGCGCACGCTGGCGCCAGTTGATAAGGCCAAGTGCAGTCAGGTTGCCCTACACCTGGTCTTTCCAACGGAGATTAGGACGTCCCCTTCTGCGTGTTCCTCCACCGTGGTTCGAATAAAACACCCTTCTAGCCGGAGCGCTTTCTTCCATTCGCTCAACATGACCCAGCCAGCGAAGCCGCTGGAGTTTTATACGCTTGACTATGTTAGTGTCGGCTTACAGCTCATCGTTCCATCTTATTCGATACACGTCGTCCACGCATACTGGACCGTAGATCTTACGGAGTATCTTCCTCTCGAACGCTCCTAACAGGCTCTCATCATTGATGGTCAATGTCCACGTCTCTGCGCCATACATTAGGTCGGGAAGGATGAGGGACTTATAGAGCGTTATTTTCGTCAGTCGAGAGAGGGCTCTACTTCTCAATTGCCTACTGAGCCCGTAATAACACCTGTTGGCAAGAGTTAGTCTCCGCTTGATCTCAAGTTACTTATGTAGCAATTATATTGAGGATTCCAGACAGCAGATGCATACTCAAGGATGGGTCTAACAAGTGAAATGAATAGCGATTTTGTTGTATAAGGGTCGTTAAACTCCTTTGACCAGCGTTTAATAAATCCTAACGAAGTTTTAGTTTTGTTCACACACGCGTTGATATGTAAGTTAAAACTTAATTTGGAGTCCATTGTGACACCCAAATCCACAAATATCAATACATGACTCAGAGTCTGATCCTGTAAAGAATATTTAGCAGACATAGGTTGTCTCCTTGTAAATGTCATAAACTTACATTTAATCAAGTTTAATTGGCACTATTTTCAAAAATTATCTAGATCTTCTTGCAGAAGTTTTTGTTGGATTATAGAGTTGTAAGATAAGAACAACTTTACATCATCAGCATACATTACAATTTTGCAATTTCGAATAACAGATGGCAAATCATTGATAAACAGAAGAAATAATAAAAAGGTCCCAGATGGCTCCCTTGAGGAACTCCGGAAGTAACAGCAATGCTTTTTGATACTGCATTTCGGCAAATCAATTATATGACTCTATCCATCTCAAAAGCAAGGTCGGAAATCAAACCAATCAAACCTACAGGATACAGGATAGTTTAAAATATCATGAGTGTAAATACGTTTCTGATTTTAACGAAATGGTGCAGCTAAGTGCTGCTTTGAACTAAGAAGGGCTGCTGTTATTGAGTAAAACTGACTTCTATAGAATTTTGTTTTAGCAATTTAGCAAAGTTACTACAAGAGAGTAAAACTTCTGCTGGAGAGAAACTGCTTCTTTGAAAGCTTATAACTTTTATTAACAACCTGTTCACTTTCGGGCTCTGTACGTTTCACTCGATTTTTGCTTCTAGTAGTACTTAGTTTTAGAAAATTACAGAAATTGTATATTGCATCTATTGCAATGAATTCAAATACTCTTATGAGCCTAATATACGCGGGTAATCGATTGGTATTGCCTTATTAATGCTTTATTTATGTGCAAGATTTTCTTTCAAACAACTTCTTCAACTTCAGCTCAAGTCTTCTATTATTTATATTCTCCTTTTGAAGAGAAACTTATAACTTTTGCCTAATAACTCTTTCCCTTTATAAATCTTTACTTTCCACTTGACTTTTGCTTGTAATGTTTTATTTTTATAAAAATTCAAGCGGTACATAGAATCAATTGCAATGACTTTGTATACTCCAATAGTCTTAATGTATGCAAGTAATCGATTGGTAATGCCTTTTTGATGTTTATTTTTAAAGGTACTAGACTTTCCTGTTGATTTTTTAGCTCTTGAAAGTAACTTCATATCAGCACAAATCTTTTGTAATTTATATTGCAGACATATTCTAGACATATGTGGTACATAGCTACTTTCGACTAAAAAACTTTGCTCAAGGCCTGCTATAGCGCTTCTGTTACTTTTCGAAACATGAAACTATTATGTTACAATATTTATAGGGATTTCGGAACTTGGTATAATTTATTTATATCAATCTGAGTTGTGCAGTTCATGTTTTTAAAGAAATCATAGAGCGCTAAAGTTTAAAACAACTAATCGTTTTATTAAGAAATTGAAAACCTTCTAATCCCACCAGAAGACCTGCTGAAGTGCTTCTTTTATAGCTAAGCAGTAAAAATTATTATGGAAAGATTTTTCCAAGTCTGACATAAATGTATATTAGCGAAAAATCTGGGTGTAAAAGGCTTTTGGGGTGATGAGATACTAGTTAAATTCCGACAAAGTCAAACTCTTCGGCAGGACTTCTAGGATAATACTTCATTTGTTTTACTTTTCTCCTTATAATCCAGATATCGACTTCATTTTCTTCTAACCATGATGTAATTTGTTAAAATAAATTGCAAATATCATGAAGCTAATGAAATTCTTGCAATTCATTTTGTTTGAAATTCCAATGAAAACGTCAATAAAATCTATAAAAAAAAAGAAAATCTATTTTTATTAATGCAAAGTATCTATGATAAGTATAAAACAAACTATGCGAAAAATAAGTTTTCCCTCTACATATCGATGAAAGTGTTAAAAGAAAAGTTTATTTTTAAGGAATTTTTGTTTCTTTTGTTTTTTGGGAAAATTAAATTGTCTGCAGCTACTTGAAAAATTAAAACCGAATAAAATCTTAATTAATTTGAGTCTGTCGGTCAAAGTAAAGCAACGTTATCCATAATTCAGTGAGCGCTATGCGCTATGCGAACTTTCCAAATACATGCACACACTTTATCATAGTTTTTATTAGAAGTAGAAGAACATTTGTAATTATATTCAAGTAAATTGATGTCAGAATAAATTACTCATCTTTTAACTATTAGTGATTAGTAGTAGTAGAGTTTGTTTGGGGGAATGCATAAGTTATGAGTTTCATAATTGAATTATAATCAACAAGCAATCAACAGCACCAACACCAACACATTCAGTGATTTTCTCTTAGCCAACTGCCCATTAACTTATTGCTGAAGTGTGTAAGTATGTAAGTAAAAATCAAACGAAAAGTCTCATGTTGAAGTGAGTGTAGACATGAAACTCGCGTACTGGGAATACTTGAAACGTCCATATGCGTTGTCCGTCCGCCTTTTTATCAATTCTACATTTGTTCAACATACGTTTCTCTGTTTTCGTTCTTTTTGTTTTTTTTTTTTTTTCGATATATAAATAGTAAATTTTTGTAGTTTCATTATGCAAATAAATTGTCTGCATTGCGTAGTATTTATAAATTATGTTCGCATAATTTAAAATTTTTTATTTTTTTGTATTCTCAATTGAGCTGTACCGTCCGTTGCGGCTAATGGTCGATCCCTCCTTCTATTGAAACATCAATTATTTGCCCCACAAACTGCTGCCATTGCCGTTGGCCGCGGCCAATAAGTGTAATAGACCATATGGAGCAATTATATTGCTGCTGCATGTGTTCTCGGTGATAGGGTACCTAAATCATATTCTAGTCCAATGCCTTCTTTTTCATTAATCCTTTTGCTATCATCCATCATCATAGACATTTTCACATTCACATTTGTAAAACTCACTACATAAATTGAAGTGTCTTCACTTTCTTCTATGTTTACCATATTTTTCGTCACGCTTTCGATAGTTCTGCTAAAACCTACCCACTAATTCCACTAAGTCCTCAGTATTTCTATAGCCTGTTACTCTACTCATACTACCGACTTTTCTATTCGTTTATCGTCCTTCGTACTTTCATGACCTCCGCATCGATTATTGCCTCCTTCTACACCCTGCCCATCTATCGCTACTACCGACTATCGTCACTCGCAGTTCGGTGACCTTAACCTTCATTAGCGCCCCTTTTATTCTACGCTGTATCTACATATTTCCACTATCGGTTTTTTCATTCGACTATCGTCTCTTTCCCCCCTACTTTTACGACCTATATTTCGATTATTTCCCCTCTTCATCTTCTATGGTACTACTAAAACTTTTAGTTCCGTAACTCTCCTGCTTTTGCCTTCCCTCTTCTTCTTCTCTTTCTAGTGAGTCTCTACGTATGCTACCATCACTCTACTGTGTTTATCATCCCCCTACTTTTACCGCTTTCTCCGATTACATCCCCTCCAATTATTCTACCACTTCTCTTCTTCAATTATGATTGGTTCAGTTTACTCTGGCACCATCAATCCAAAGAGGTTAATCTTCCTCTTTCGTTCTATTAGCATTCCTCTGCTTCTGACCATCTGTAAAACAAAATTGATGAAAAATCGCCGAATCACATAGGAAACTTCTATGCTAACTACTTAGTTATTGCCGACTCTCTTATTCGACTATAGTTCCTCCTATTTTCATGAGATTGAAATCTATGACCGCCAATTTCCTCTACTTCCTGTCCTACTACCGACAGTCGTACTTAAGTACATGACTTTAACTTTCATTACCGCCCCTTTTTTTCAACACCCTGTCTCTGTGTACTTCAACTATCGTTTCTCTTATTGGGCTATCGTCGTCTCACCCCTTACTTACTTACTTAACTGGCACTACAACCGATGATCGGTCTTGGCCGCCTCTACAAAGCTTCGCCAGTCGCCTCTGATATGCGCGCGCGCGCGCTGGCGCCAGTTGATAAGGCCGAGTGCAGTCAGATTGCCCTGAAGGGGAGATTAGGACGTCCCCTTCTGCGTGTTCCTCCACCGTGGTTCGAATAAAACACCCTTCTAGCCGGAGCGCTTTCTTCCATTCACTCAACATGACCCAGCCAGCGAAGTCGCTGGAGTTTTATACGCTTGACTATGTCAGTGTCGGCTTACAGCTCATCGTTCCATCTTATTCGATACACGTCGTCTCCGCATACTGGACCGTAGATCTTACGGAGTATCTTCCTCTCGAACGCTCCTAACAGTCTCTCATCATTGATGGTCAATGTCCACGTCTCTGCGCCATACATTAAGACGGGAAGGATGAGGGACTTATAGAGCGTTATTTTCGTCGGTCGAGAGAGGGCTCTACTTCTCAATTGCCTACTGAGCCCGTAGTAACACCTGTTGGCAAGAGTTAGTCTCCGCTTGATCTCAAGGCTGAGATTAGCCTTGTCCCACCCCTTCTTTCTCTTAATTTAATTTCTAAAAAAAAGATTGGAAAACATTAAAATATTGTTACATGCTATAATGTTTGGATGTTTTTTTGTTAACCTGAAACCGAAACTGAACCCTAACTTTACTTACTTACTTTTAATGGCACAACGGCCCATGGAGGGACTAGGCCGAGCTTTTCACATCCGCTTATGTTGTGCGTGTTATATTTGTACATGAATGGAACCTACTATTTGCTATTTTCTTGCACATGAGACGGTAACCTAAATTTCACCGATTCGAAACCCTGACATGTTTCAGTTTCGATCTCTTCCCTACTCTCATGATATATTCGTGAATAATTCCGAATATTCGATTCGGACCGAAATTTGACTATACCACTCTATTTTGATTTTATTGATATTCATAAATATTTGATTTTATTTTAATTTATCCAATCTTTCGAATATTTCAATATTGCTCGATATTTAATGATATAATTTTTAAATAAAAATATTTTTAGAGCATATTTCTCTCGCATGACATACAAATGTTTCACAAGTTAATTATACTCATATATATCGGTTTACGAAAGGATCGCAGTAAAAAAATTTGATAATTTGATAAACCTTTCACGCTCTTAACTAAACTCTGCAAGCTCCAGATTAAAACAACGATAAAGGCTCTTTAGAGTACGGCTCTCGGAAAACGTTTTCAAGAAATTCTGACTGCCGCGATATGAATGAATCTTCAGCACCATGTATAAAAATATGTATTGCATTTACGAGTATATAATAATTTTTAATTTACAATAGTACCCATTTTATATAGAAGACCTAAAGAATCGTTTCAGCAGATCTTCTGCACCGCTTCCCAATCAGAAGTTAAAGCTTCCTCTACAAAATGATCTTTGTTCCCAGAGCGCATTTCACATTATAGTTATTTTCACTGACATTAAAATCTTTGGAAGCAGTTATTGAATTGAGAGAAGGGTGTTTACCATATCAAAGCTCCAGTAAGCTATTACCTATCGATTACTTCCTTTTCAAAAACATTTCCGAGTATTAAAATTAGGTATGTAATAAACAGTAGCATATTTCTATACAAGTAAAAATATAAAATTCTCAATTTGAATGAGAACATAAAAGTTGAACAATGATTTATATAGGGTAGGGTAAGGTCTCAGAAGAAATTCTTATTCAAATGTAGTTCTATATTTACTTCTCAAGCTATGCTGGAGCAAATAGGTAGTAACCCCGGATGTTGATGCATTTGATGGCCGGAAGCACCTTAGTCTCAAGACATTACCAATCTATTACCCACCTTCCGAAACCTTTTTCCGACAATTTATATTTGCTTGAACCTTAACTATTGGAATCGGCTATTGAAATAGAAATAAATCACATTGAGTTTCCTAAGTTCATAGATAGAATAAAATCATAAAATCATAAAATCATAAAATCTCTTTCTATACTGACACAATAACTGTGTATATTAATTTATTCAGTACTATTAGCTTCACTGACTGATACATTTTTGTGAAGTATTAATTTTAGTTACATAGAAAAGAAAAAAAAAAATGTGCAACTTATTATCCTTTGCTTATATTCAAGGATCCGCAAAGAACTCATTGAACACCTCATGTACTTGAGGCTCTGGTGTCCAATTCCTTGGCCGTATCATCATTCGGGCTCTCTGCAGCGAATAATCATTTCGCCAATCCTCCCAAATGATACCAATATAATTATGTCCTTCTGGTTCAAAATGATAGACACCATTCAAATTAGCTTCGGAACAACTAAAAAATAAAATAAAAAAACAAATAATAAATAATTTAAAAACCATACACATCTCACGCTTCATTTAAATTCCACATCTTTCATACTTATTAAACCACCAACCGCTCGCATAGCCTGTCGCACATGGGCAACATGCATCCACAGTACGGTCGTTACGTCGATCGTATGTGCTAAAGTCCATTGCATTGTGATAATTCATAGCATCAGGCACTGTACCATGCGAGCCTCCAATCAGCAAATTATAATTATATTCTTCATTTTCCAAGCGAAACATTGAATATTCTCTCCAACGTCGCTGATCATCGAAATCTTGTAGCTCAATGCGAAGTTCATAGTCATCAGCATACACAATTTGATGTACGAATTCATTGCCAAACCAAAAATCTTTATCCAAACGTCCGAAACCCATACGATAGTCACTCCAAGAACGATTGAAATTCTCCTGTTCCTGGTATGGCCCACGATTTTGTATAACCGTCCATGCAATGCCATCTGTAGCAAAAGCACAGAAGCGTTCATTGAAATCACGGTCCCCTTCATTAAGTGCAGGTGTTGAGAATTTGTAAATGCCATCGACGTGAGAATGATTCAGTTCGTGGCAACCGTTTTTCGCTGGTTGAATGAATTCTAAAAAGAATGTGTTTGAGGTAGATTAAGTTAGGTAATTAATATGATTTGGCTTATTGTCGACTCAGATCAGATTAGAAACAATTTGACTTCATCTAAACCAATGAAAGTTATTGGATAAGCGGTCCGGTCGAATTCAGACAAAAGTTCAATTGGAATTTTATCGTTAAGAAAATAAATGAAATATACTTTATTTCTAAATATCGTGATTCAAAAAGATCAAGAACTGAATCCGATCATGGGCAATTTTAACGCTGAAGATCTGTAAGAGATCCAAAGATCAGTGATCTCAACAGAAATCAACTCTGAAATGTATCCCCACAGTGGTCGCCGTAATTTATATGTAATTTAGCCTATTTATGTAAGATTATTTAGATGTTGATCGAGATTTAATAAAATAAAGTTTCAATTGTGATCTGGAAAATAAGGCGTCAGACATTATTAAATTTTACTGTAGTATCTCATTCCATTGAAACTACCTTATAGAATTTTAAACCAATCATGATCAGTTGAAGATTATTTGAATCAAGATCAAAGGTATTTTTAATCGTATCTTTGTACAAATGCTGAATATTAAGAAACTTAAATAGTATGAGTCAAAAGCTTAAGATTTCCTGTGTTAAACTCACCCACTTCACTGGCATCCACTTCAACACTTTCTACTTCTAACTCTGTTTCAGCAGTTGTATGATGTTCTGCTTGTTCTTCCTCCTCCTCCTCCTCCTCTTCTTTCTCCTCATCTTTTTCTTCCTGCTGATCGTCGCTATCATCGTCAGCATGATCTTCGTCAGCATCTGCATCTTGATCATGTTCCTTAGGTGGCGTATAAACCTCATCCTGCTGATCCCCTTCATTCTCTCTCCCTCTAGCCGTAGCACACTCCTGATGCTTACTCACTTTCTCATTAACATCATGCATCATTAATTCAATTCGTTTCAGCAATAGATCTGAACTTTCGGTAAATGTCGTCAGCTCACCCGCTAGAGATTGACAATGACGTAACATTTTACTACCATCCCCCTGCCACTGCAGCAGACGTTGATCGGTATTGCGTACAAAATTTAAAATGCTCTCTAAATTTTTTGAATTCCTTTTTGTCACCGAACGCATTTGCTTCAAATCTTTTTGCGGCAAACTATTCGTGGCAAGTGCATTTATTTTTTCCTTTAGCACTTTTAACGATAGCTCCACATTGTAGCTGTAACGCTGGGTAGCATTGCAGCCACCTATGGGACCCACTAATTTGGCTAATTTGTCGGACGGTCCAGCTGATGTCGCTCGTTTACCATTATCGATTTCAATATTCTGTACATGACGCAGTATGTTACTGAGCCGTGTTGAAATTTCACTTTTCAACTTCCTGTCAGCAGCCAGCATGTGCTGCAGTTCTTTGAGTAAGTCGTCATTGGCAGAGTGTGAGTGAGTTGCTGCTAAATTCTCATGCGCATTGCAGCTATCACTTAAATATACCACCTTGCTCAATATGTGATTCAAAGTGAACTCCAGACTGGTCAATTTATTGCCGTATGCCTGCTGTTCATCTTGTGTGCGCTTCACCAGATCCAGTTTGTGTTCTAACGCTTTCATTTGATCATTCCATGAGTCGATGTGATGACGAAATATTGCCCATGTGTGCGCTTTCTCCTCTAAACTCTTTACAGCAGCATCAATTTGATTTAATGATCCGGTCATGGCATCAAATTTATGCTGCAATGGATTCCAATTGATGTTGGTGGGTTCGGCGGCGGCGGCGGCGTTGACGGCGTTAATGGCAGCCTCGGCATTTGTTTGATCTTCTGTGGCTGCGACTGTGCAATTATTGTCATCTTCTTGCAACACTCCCGCATTTATAGCACTCAAAGAGTAGAGTGTTGTTATAAGAACTGATAGGAAAATAGCTGATATCTGTTTTAAAAGTTTAATGTGAGTAGCAGAAAGATTTTATAAATTTCAGAAAATCATTTTCAAGTACAAAATCATTACCATCATTTTTGTCTCTGCCTCTGCGCTGTGTTTTCTTCAATCTTTCTTCAACCAAATCTGATCTGCACAAATGCTTCACTACAACTGAAGTAAGATTTTTGTGGAAAATTTAAAATAACGCGCACTAGCTTCTTTGTCGCCGCCGCATGAGTTGTTTGTGATACAGCTTGGAATGGGGGAGCTCGCAAAATTCTTTCAAATCTTTACCATATGTTGACAATATTTTTATTTTTTTTTTTTTCTGTTTCTTTTTCTTTTTCTCAGAATTTTTAAAATTTTGTACACATAAAATATGCAAATATTCTGTTTTATACTGCTCGTAGTTGCTTTATAGAATTTTATGTATTCATACTGAAATAAACTAAAAATAACATTTGAATATTATTACACTTGAACTTCTCACTACAACATCCGGAGCACTTCACTTGATGATGCCATGTAGGAAATAGATTCAGTTATTGAATGACTTAATGAAAACTTTCATTTTTATACTAAGTGAATTATACCCGTGGGTATTTTATGGAAAGCAAATAGAGTTTCACAAAATTTATGTTGTTCTTCAACAAGAAGAATCAAATGTATTTAATCAATAAGTTTTTGATACTATAATTTCTCCTAATTTATGCAAATTTGGAGACTTCATCAAATTTTTCCAAAAGACCACACTATGGAACAAAATCGTAAAAAAGGGAATTGACAGAGTCAATAATGTTCAGCCAGAATAGCAAGAATTAGAATCGATTAATCAAAACCGTAGAGATTCAGAAAAGATGTGTTCAAATCGTTGAAAAAAGTTCAATCAGAATCGTTGAATCTATATTTATAAGTCAGAATCGTGTCGAAAAGAGTGTGAGTGAGAGTGAGAGTCTATGCATCAGAATTTATGAGTCAAAATTGTAGTTTATAAATAGTAAGACATGGAATTACCTACCAAAGCCTGTATCATTGACTCTGAGTCATAGATATGGAATAGTAAAGTTCGATGAGTTGGAATTGTAAAATTCAGAATCGTAGACATAAAATGGTAAGTGTAAGAATCTATGAGTCAGAGTACTAAGATCAGAGTCAGAATCCTTTTAATCAGAGTCAGAATACTAGATACAGAATACTAAGAGTTAGAATCGATGAATCTGAATCGTAGATATAAAATATGAAGTAATAGTTGAAATCTGTGTAACAGAATCGTAGAGTCAGAAATGTAGAAGCAAAATAGTAATGTTAGAATCTATGAGTCAAAATCGCATGAGTCAAAATCGATGAGTCAGAATCATAGGGTCAGAATCATATAATCATAATCAAAGGGTCAGAATCATAGGGTCAGAATCATAGAAACCAAATAGGACTATAATGTTAGAATATACGAGTCAAAATCGTCCGAGTCAAAATCAATGAATCAGAATCATAGAGTCAGAATCGTATAAACAAAAAAGTAATATTAGAATCTATGAGTCACAATCGCCAGAATCAAAATTAGTGGGTCAGAGTCGTAGATAGAAAATATTAATAGTTGGAATCGATGAATGAGAATCGTAGATATAAAATGGTAAGGGTAAGAATTTATTTGTCAGAATCTAATGATATGACCATCCTGTAATCAGAATCGTTGATACATAATACTAAGAGTTAGAATCGATGAGTCAAAATCATCAGATTGAGAATCGATGAATTAGAATCGTAGGTACAAGATGCTCAGAGTTCGAATCGATGATTCGTAATTGTAGATATGAAATATTTTAGTAAAAGTTGGAGTCAATGAATGAGAATAGAAGAATCAGAATCATAGATAAAAAAATAGTAAGAGAATTTTAGAATCAGATGCATAGAATTACAATGGTTAAGATAAAAAATCGTCAGAGTAAGAATCGTAGAATAGCATAAAATAATGAAAAGGGAGAATAGAAATAGGAATATCGTGGTCGCTGTGGCATGGTGGTAGTGCGTTGGACTGCTACGCAGAGTGTCCGGGGTTCGAATCTCGGCACAGGCAAAATCGAAAAGTAGAAAAAATAATTTTTCTACACGGCAGCACCACCTCTTGGCAGGCAATGGCAAACCTACAAGACTAAAAATTGCCTATGAAAAGCTTTTCACTTCGCCGTTCGGATTCGGCATTAAGCTATAGGTCCCTTCCATTCATGTACAAATATAACACGCACAACATGAGTGGATGCGAAAAGCTCGGCCTAAGCCCTCCATGGGCTGTTGTGCCATTCAAAGTAAGTAAGTAAAGTAAGAGAATAGGAACAGTCAAAATTTATGAAAAGTAAGAGTCAGAATCGTAGGAACGCCCAGAATTTATGAAAGCTCAGAAACATAATCGCCAGAACCGTAGATAGTACCAGTCACGTAGTAATTTCGAACTGAGTAGAAGAGTAGCAACTACCATAAATACTTAAGAATCTTTCCATCACTGCAAGCATGTGTTTAAATTGAAAAGCGGCCCCTATAAAAAATGGTAAGTAATGAAAAATGACAAAGTGACGAAATGACAGAGGCAACAACCACAAATTTTATCCTGAATTGATGAATGGAAATAGTGATATTGTACTATGTAATCAAAAAATGTATAATTGTTTGCTCTATTATATTCATAAAGTTCAATATTAAATATATTTGCAGTATCACAATTTAATTGATTCAGTATATTTCTTTAATCTCACACAGCCCACACATTCTATGCAGCCCCTACTTTTCTCTCGTACTTTTAACACAATCGACTTCAATAGTTTTTAAAAGTAAATCTAAATCGATCAGTTACTTAACGTTAATTTGAAGTTAATCAGCTTTTGGCACGTTTCAATATCCAAGGGAGTCCTCAACAACTTTCAACTATTTACACAAACACAAATTTTTATAGGGGTAATCATTTATTTTACTGCATGCGTAAATTTACTACCTAAACTTTACTAGTTTACAAAACTTTATCCTACTTCACTCTGAAGGGTTTTGCTTTTTAAGTATTTCGATATATAGAATTGTGAAGTGAAACCCTTTAATATTTTTGTTCTCAACTAAAGTTCTTGGAGGTTTGTTTGTGAATCTGTGTGTGCTCTGGCTAAATTTAACGTATTCTTTCTAATTACTTTCTTCTTTTTCTGCTCGATTTCTACACGAAACTTATTAATGTGGCATGGCACTAGCACACGTCGCTCTTGTGTCGTCATCATTTTCCTATAATTATTACAAACTATAATGGATGAGGCTATCGCTATCCAGAAATATTTGCATTGTTAAAATGGCAATGGTTGGTTGTCTTTAATGTGATTGATCGATTTGATGGATTAATGTTTGTGTTTTTGTGTAAATGTGCAGGAAAATGAGAAATGGTATAAATGGCTTCTGTTTTTCATTCTTATTAATTTCATATTAATAACATTTATGTTTTTTGTACGATATACTACTGTGCGCAAAAGTTAGTAAGACTTTTTAAGACAAAAAGTGCATTCGGCGATTTTCACAATGAGTGAAATTATTCAACAAAGAAGTTCCATTAAATTTTGTGTGCGGAATCAAATTTCTGGTGCCGTAACGTTCAGAATGTTGCAAAAGGCCTTCGATGATAATTGTATGTCGCGAGCAAGTGTTTTTGATTGGTACAAATTGTTCAAAGATGGTCGAGAACGCGTTGACGACGAACTACGTCCAGGACGGCCATCAACATCAACTGATGATCAACACGTCAATAAAATCAAGTAATCGGTGCTCGAGAATCGACGATTAACAGTCAGAGACCTTACTGGCATCGTTGGAATATCGGAAGGATCAGTGAAAACCATTGGAAAACATCATTTGGGCCTAAGAAGAGTGAATGCACGATTGGTTCCAAAATCACTGCATTGCTTTTACGAGACCATTTTGCTAAAAATTCGACTGATATCGTTCCGCAACCACCCTACCACCCTATTCGCCTGACTTAGCACCGTGTGACTTAGCACTTTTGGCTATTATCTAAACTCAAAAAACCGCTTCGTGGACACCGTTTTGAGTCAATTGAAGACATTAAACATGAATCGCTAAGCGCATTGAAGGCTATTCCGGAAATCGACTTTAACAACTGTTTCGAGAATTGGAAAAAACGTTGGCACAAGTGTTTTGCGGCCGGGGGGGATTACTTTGAAGGGGACGAAATAGATTTGGAAGAATGAATAAAAATATTTGAAATTATAAACAAAGTCTTACTAAGTTTTGCCCACTGTAGTACGATATACCAATAACAGTTATAGTTCACAGATGATGTAAATTATGAGTTTATACACCGCCGAAAGCTATGCATATCTGGAACGAAAGCCATCTCTGGAGAAGAGGAAAGAATTCTTTATACTGATTGAAATTTAAGTCATACTGTTCCCTCAATGTTGTAAGGCTTCAACGACACGTAAACGAAGACGCTTCAGGGCTCATCCTTTCTGTCGAGTTTGAAAGTAGCCTAAAATGCACAATGCCCTGCGATCTTGTTGGGCGACAACTTAAATAAGTTAGTCTTTCTTATCTTTATAATATTCCTTTTCAATTTACTAAATAAGAATTGCTTGTTAGTTTTTCTTTGTAACTAATCGCAGTGTTTGTATTATTATAGCATTTTTGTATATTCTTAATAAAAAAAAAACAAATAAATGCAATTTCAACAGAATTTCTATTCAATTACTTTCACTCTGCTACACAAAAAATCACTGTGACTTGTTCCTTTTTGTTCCAAATTTTTGCTACTTTTTTATATTTCTATTAGTCACCAATATTTAAAATGTTTCTCGGTTTCACGTCACAGTGACTGCTGTTTCAAATATTTTTTCCAAGAAAATCACAGTGATTCTCCCATCTGCTGTTAGAAACATAAAAACTGCTGGCAGTGATTATTATTTGTAGTATTTTTCAGCATAAAATCACAGTGACCACCAAGTCAAGTCTGTTATTCAATTTTTTTTTGCTATTATTCCATTTAATTCCAGTGACTCTTGGCATAAAATCACAGTGACCACCAAGTCAAGTCTGTTATTCAAATTTTTTTTTGCTATTATTCCATTTAATTCCAGTGACTCTTGGCATAAAATCACAGTGACCACCAAGTCAAGTCTGTTATTCAAATTTTTTTTTGCTATTATTCCATTTAGTTCCAGTGACTCTTGGCTCCTTTTATCCATTACATATAAACATTTGGAATAATTTACTTCACTTTTAATTCGTTCAATGAAATATATTCGCGATTACATAGATGTGAAAAAGCTCGGCCTAGGCCCTCCATGGGCTGTTGTGCCATTAAAAGTAAGTAATAGATGAATTGTTGATATTGTAAAACATTAGTTAAGTAAGTAAGTAATTAATTATTTAAAATATATTACGAAATTTATTGAAAATTGACAGCGCTCATGTTAAAGTGCCAAAGGCAAATGTTCTTGCATTGCTAAAAATTAACACAAATGTGAATTTTAAATCTAAATGTAGCTGTCAATTAAGTCAAAACGATATGGGCCAGAGTAGTAGAGTAAAGAAGAGAAGGGTAAAGTATCATTTAAAATAAACTATTTTCACACTTTTAAACACACACATACACACGCACACACTGCGAACATTATCTGAACAGAATTGTCAGGGGAATCGTCATGATAAGTATTAATAAATAACAATAACAGAAAAGTTTTTATCAAGACACACACACACACACACATTTGTGATATTAATTATACAATGTGAAATGAATGTTTTTTTTTGTTGTTTGTTGCTACACAATTTGTTAAACACGTTCACGTATATGCGAACTAATTTGTTTTTGTATCGTAGTATATAAGTAATTATATTTCCTTTTAAAATTATATGTGTATATGTAACCGGAAGACATTTCTATTCATCCATGGTGTGGTGAGAGTTGGAGAGTATTGGTTAGTGGGTGTGTGTCAACGTTCGTGTGTGTGATGAAAGTTGTGATTAAATTGCTGCATAATTCTCGTGAGCTTAATTATATTTATTACAGATTTGTGTATGTGTGATTGTGGACACACACACACACACACACACACACACACACACACACACACACACACACACACACACACACACACACACACACAATCACCCTCTCTCTCTCTCTCTCTCTCTCTCTCTCTCCCTCTCTCACACCACCACACATTTACGACAAATGCAAATTGAAATGCCTTTTAACAACAATTTGTTGAAGCAACAACAAGCGCAGCGAGCAAGCACAATGGCATAATTAACAACTTAAAATGGCGAATAACAAATGAGTGAGGATGCGTGTGTGTGGGTGTGTGTTTGTGTGTGTGTGTGTGTGTGTGTGTGTGTAGGTGTGTTTGTGGGTTTCTGTGTTAGTGTGTGGTATGTGGCTTGTTTTTCAATGCTTTGTTCAAAAAGTATTTACATATGTATATGTTAGCTTGCATATGTGTGTGTGTGTGTGTGTGTGTTTCAAAATGGCGCTTAAGTTGTACTCCATGGGGGCCGTAGTGTTGTACGCTGTTCACGTATGCAGGCAATTTTTATTGTGACTTCACAAGGTTTGTTCTTTTCTTACTTTGTCAACACATCCACAATTGTAATGTATGCACGCATACGCTCACAGGCGTACGCACACTCTTACGCGCACTTAATATAATTTTATGGCAAAACACATAACCATTCAAATGTTTTTCGTTTTTCGTTTTTGGTTTTTAGTTTTTATATAAAACACACGCCTACAATTAAATTGCAATCAAGAACAGAAAAATCAGAAGTACTTAGTTAACTAAGTGTGCTTAAGCTTTTCTGTAGACATGTACTCGTAGTTGTGTAAAAATAGTTAAACATTTGCTTCTGTGTTTAGTGCTGCAAGTGTTTAGTTCTAAGGAGTCATGTGTGTTAAGTAATTTAATTATATACTTACTTGTACTTTGATCACACCTGGGGTTTTTCGAAACGACCAAATCATTATCATGTATTTACAAGTACACAGTTGAGATTTGTTTTTTTTTCGCCCTTTCCATTCCATTTCCGCTTGCTTTTTTCGGTAAATTGCTATTACATACTATTGAGTATTAGAGTAATTGGTCAATTTTGTATGATGTTGAACTTTTCATTCATCTCGTATATGTTAGTAAATTTGTTTTGTTGTTTGCCTTGAGCGTTTTCATCGTTTTGCGCAACGTAAAATCGATTAACCACAATTAATTTGATCTAATTTCATTCGATTAGTTGTTTAGCTGAAATAGATTAGGAGGATTATGATATTTTTATCTCAGCCACAAAACAGCTTATAAGTATTTAGGCTAGCACTAGGGTCGTTGTCCGTTATAATATGTGAAAACAATTACTTAAAGATTTTTTTTAGTATTGTTCAGAAGTGATCTATTTTTCTTAACCCAGTAAGTGTCGAATTATTTTTATGTGCTCTCACAAATTGCTTAAGTAAACTTCAAACAACAGGCAAATAATATTTTTCCCAGCCACCCTAACCAGCTCACAACAACTCGTCCATCTGGCAGGTTTTTCGGACTATACCATAATAATTGTTATTGTATAAAAAATTAATTTGAAAAATTTTATTTCAATCTGGAAGACGTACTTGATGTATTGGAGCGTATAAAGCTACCTCGTCTCTATTCTTATTGGTTTTAATATTGAAACAATATTATTTGCATTAATTTTTGTTTTTCATGCTTACACTAGTCAACATTTCCCTCAAACACTCGGATATGCAATCGAAAGTAGGCTAATTATCCGTCCACCGAGTCAACAATAGTTCGATATTAAAGTCATATCCAATAAAACTCAGTGTATACATTTAACAAAAAAAAAGAACACGAAATCGCTGTAAAAGCAATATCTTTTGTCAACACTACTAAGCCAACATTTAAAACTATCAAAATTGACTTTATAAAAAGTAATTTTTAACATTACTGAATTCAACTAGAAAAATGTATAATTGATGTGGAAATATTTAAATTCCAACATTGAAAATGTAAAATAAATATATTATTTCAATGTGCTATTGATATGTAAAACGTTAAACTGATATGACATAATGTAACATTAAAGTAAAATTAATGTAAAATTGATATGAGTACAATGTATTATTGATATAACAAAATGTAAATTTGACATGAGTTTAACGTAGAATTGAATATTAAAAATATTAAATAAACTGAAAATGAAAAAGTTTGTTCTTTATTTAATATAATTTTATTTCAGTAAAAACAAACTATTAAAAAAGTGGTTTCTAATTGAAATTCCTGCATCCTTTTTGATACTTCCGCGAAACTGGTGCAAAGTCATGAAATCTCAATTTCTAGAGGTTGTCTGGCACACCACAAATGTAAGCGATTGAACAATCAATCATTGTCTTCGCTAACATACAGAAAGGATGTATTCATAATTATTTACACAGTCTAATGCACTTTTTCCAATACTATTATTTAAATATAATTCTATTTCACAACTAATAAGTTTTGCCAGTCTAAAATCTTAATACTTTTTGTCAATCTTAATTTTAAATGCTTTTTATGTATTTATGGTATGTTTACATTTGGGATGTCAAATTTACGTGGAATGACAATTTTACGTGAAAAATGTAAAACGTAATAAGAACCTTTTTCGGTCATAGTATCCGGTTTTTCATTACAACAATACAGATTTGGTACCCACAAATCTGTCGTGTGGTTGATGTTTAATGCCTCCGCTATCTCCTGACAGCTTGCGTGTCGATTTTGCTCCACCAGTTGCAAAATATCAATGGCTTTTTTAATGACTGGCCGACCAGAGTCGAGGTGCTTCTTTTATATCGAAATTTCCGGAACGGTATATCCTGGGTCCAAATTGGGTCCACTCCTGGACATGTTTTTCCAGCAGTTTTACCTTTCCTATAGTAATAAAGCATTTACTTTTCTATTACTTTTAATGGCACAACAGCCCATGGAGGGCTTAGGCCGAGCTTTTCGCATCCACTCATGTTGTGCGTGTTATATTTGTACATGAATGGAAGGGACTTACAGTTTAATGCCGAATCCGAACGGCGAATTGAAAAGCTTTTCATAGCAATTTTTACTCTTGTCGGTTTGCCATTGCCTGCCAAGAGGTGGTCCTGTTATTATTATTTCTAATTTTTGAGTTTGCCTGTGCCGAGATTCGAACCCCGGACTCTCTGCGTAGCAGTCTAACGCATTACCACTACGTCACAGCGACCAATATGCTATGTAATAAAGCATTACATAGCGTTTTTCTTCAGATATTTCAATCATTTTCAAATCAATGTAACTTTTTACATTAGCGACGAACTATAAAACTGACTTCACACAAAATGTAGCCTGAAATGTTAGCTCTCAAACATGTTCGTTTGACATAACCGAACTATTATTGCCAGATTTGTGAGTACAAACATCATCGTGTAACGAAAAATCTCAGATACTTTTTGTATGACCCAATTATTTGATATTACAATGTAAAACGGATAATAGTCAATTTGATAGTTTTAATGTAAATTTAACATAAAACATGTCAGTTTAATATTTTTTGCTGTAAAATCAACGTTTTTGATTTCAGATTAAAAATTACGTTACCAATATAAAAGTTTAACTTTGCTCTTATGTTGTTTTTTAAATAGATAGCCCATAACCAACCGCTTAGGCTTTACAGGTGATCAGAAATTTTGTCTATTAAAATTTTTACATATTTAAATTGTAACTTATCGAGTTCCGCTGCCAGATTCGGTTTGAGCTTTGAAAGCTGCTCTAACATTTTAACATCGGCATTTTCTGCAGAAAATCCATTTTTTGAGCAATATGAGGCACCGAATGAAGAAGAAGCGAATGCGAAGAATTTCACTCAGTTAGCACTGACTAAAATTGAATCCTTTTAGAAAAGTTTCGGAGAAAAATCAACCATACCAATACACCGTTTTGGCAACCTTGCCCTAAACTCTACCCTGTGAAAGTCTGAGCAAGAACGAGGTATTTTTTCTGAAACTATGTTATTGATGGGATTATTCATATTCCAGTACGAATATATCTATATGTATTTGCTACTTTTGAAATCTAGTTAACATAACTATGAAGTGATTTGTTTTCCAGAATGCTGCATATTATATTAACCTTTCCACTGCCTCTCGTTATATTTTCTACATAAGTGCAATGCATCACAAAAATCATTTGTCATCACATTACAATTATGTAAATGAATGTCTCATTTAAGATTTAAATATCCCGATTGATAAATGTTTGACAATTTAAAGGCACAATAATTGCTCGAAATTATTATAACTTAACTAATTCGAATTTCTGAAAATTAATGAATTTGTAAACGAAGAAACGAAGAAAATAATTAGAAAATCTATGAAAAATGATGCCGAAAGTAAAAGAATATTCCGAAATATTCCGAAGGGGGAAATATTTCAAGTCAATTAACTTAAGTTGAAGAATTAAGATTTATGTTGTATTTTTCGGTTGAAAATTTGTGAAATTTAACACATTTACTTAGTAGCAAAGAAGAAGAATTAGTAAATTATGAAGCCGAACACTTATCGCTGCTATCTTTCATACATATTTGTAATATTAAGTGTATTTGTTTTTGTATTTGTGGATATGTTTGTATTATAAATGTAAGTTTTGCTTTCTATAGGTACGATAACAAAAACCTAAAGCTCCATTAACACAACACACAAAAGCAATAGAAAACGCGTGTGGGGAGAGAGGGGGGCGAGGAGTGAAAGGAACTTGTGGAACAGCAAAAATAATGCATACTTATCCAAAATCCAAGTGTTTTGTTTTCATGTAAAAGTATCATATTTATTTACATACACGAGCACATAAAAAAATGGGGGAAAAAAAAGAAATATTCTACACACATTTGACTGAAATCCATACTTACGTGTTAGGTGTGATGATGCAGAGAGGCACGATAACTTTATCACACATACATGTGCAAATAGTATAAAATAAAAATACAATAGCTACATTTCGAAAATACATTTAGCATTCTCTCATGCTCTCATGCTCTCATGCTATCATGCTCTCATGCTCTCATGCTCTCATGCTCTCCCCATTCATGGGTGTAAGCGCGCGCGTGTGTGTGTGTGTGTGTGTGTGTGTGTGTGTGATTCGAAGAATGAATTTGAGTGTTTATGCTAACAGTGTGTTCATGTGTCCCTTCTAGTGACATTTTTATTTGTGTTTATTTTTCAGATCAAATTGCTTTCAATTGTATGCATGAGTATCTTCCTTCGAATGTATGTGTGTGCGAATGACCTGTGTGCACAGGCTTGAACACATTTGTCGAAAATTAGAAGGTGTAATGCCTCTCTCTAATACCCAACAGCAATATTTGCATTGCATCTTCGAGTCAATGATGTCGTTGCTGATGTTGGTGATACTCAAACGGCCTTATGCTTTTCGGAAAAATATTGTAATGAAACGATTTTTGTGTTTATTCAAGCTGTTTTCGCATAACATTCAAACGGTATAACTATGTATGATCTGTAGGAGCACAGTATGGGCATAGTACTATGAGAAATGAAACAACTGGAAGCAATTGATTGTTAGCTAATGTATCGTACTTTTGTATCACATAAACAAACGTAAGGACTAACATTTTATCTGATGATGTTGTATTACATTGGATCGGTAGTAAATGGTTAGACCTTCAAAGAACATATTGTGAAAAGGACCCTTAAGTTTTACGTCATTATCAAGGGGAGTAGTGAAAGTGAAACTATTATTAAACTATTCTTCCTTTAGAACAATGGTCGTTGGTGGCCAAAGGCAGGTGGGTATGTACTTGATGGTTTTTCTGAGTACGAGTTCTTCAAAGAACTCGTTACTCCCCTTGATAATGACGTACTTAAAACTGAAGGGTCCTTTACACAATATGTTCTTTGAGGGTCTAACCATTTCTTTAAAGAACTCGTACTCAGTACGACCTACCTCTACGAAAGATCTCTTTTCAATCCTTCACTGCATTTCTTTTTCTTTCGGTGCTCGCCGGACACTGCTTAATGGAGAGGCATGCTGGAGGATTAGAGCTCAACGTTCAACGACTTCTGTCGGGTTTGCGCCTCTGGGGAAGAAGAGTAAACCGTCCTACGTTTCCATTGTGCGTGCCCATCTCTGGCTAATCTCCTACCAGCGCAGCTAATCTGCTACTAGCGCAGGTAATCTGCTTCCAGCGCAGCTAATCTGCTACCAGCTCAGCTTATCTGCTACCAGCTCAGGTAATCTACTACCAGCTCTGGTAATCTGCTACCAGCTCTGATAATCTGCTACCAGCTCAGCTTATCTGCTACCAGCTCAGCATATCTGCTACCAGCGCAGGTAATCTGCTTCCAGCGCAGCTAATCTGCTACCAGCTCAGCTTATCTGCTACCAGCTCAGGTAATCTACTACCAGCTCAGGTAATCTACTACCAGCTCAGCTAATCTGCTACCGGTTTTGTTAATCTTCTACCAGCTACTTTTCTAAACTGTTCTGCTATTAGATAATATATTCCAAGTGACTATATAACTCTTCAACAAGCTAATCCGCTACTTTGAGGATTAGGAGCAAACCTGTGACTTCTACTTTCAAATAAAGCAGACTTGAAATACACTTCCGAAGTCGGAAGTATTGGCTGATATAGTATGATCAATAGATTTATTCTGTAGGAACATGAAAGGATATCGCAAGGACTCGTTGTTTGGATGAGTGCTTCACAGATCCTGCATTAAAGTTTGAGAGACTCCTTGATCCGATAGGAGCTTTACAAACTCAGCTGCATTAATATAATCTATACTATGTACTATACTATATATATTATCATAGTAGCAGTTACTCTCCGTTTGCACAAAGGTTATACTACATTTCAATGCAACAAGTGGGCATGGCACCTCCCATACAAACTACTTATACATATTTGAAATGGGGAACCACTTAAAAGAAAGCATTGAAAAATTGTGTGGAAAGGATATACTTATATTAATAGTATTGTAGTTAGTGTATAGAATTTGGTATTTATGGGATAAGTGGGAGTGGCACCTCCCATTCAAACAAATTACTGGAAACGATGTAATTGAGAAACTATTGTCCGTAAGACAATAATAGTTTGTATGCGACTGTGGTAGTAGCTATTCAGTAACATATGGTTGTTTTTTTCTTTGGGAAAGTGGGCGTGGCAATGCAATGACAGTCTGTGTAAGGAGGTGTTATGTTGGTAGTAGCTACTCAACAATCTTTAGTATTTTTTTTTTTTGAGAAAGTAGGTGTGTCACCAGATTTAAAAAAAAATGCATGAAACAACGTAATTGGCGAGGCATGGTAAGAAAGATAATCACACCACGAAGGTGGTACAACTTGCCGCAATATGTGGTCGATTTTGACCAAGTGGGCATTGTACCTCCCATGCAAACAAAATACTTTAAAGACCCTAACTGGGATAACATAGTACTTAAGTAAGACAATGACAGTTGGTACTCGAAGGCAGTATATCAGTAGTAATTAGTGGGCCGAATTTAGCCGTTTTTTCGTGAAGTGGGTGTGGTACTTCCATACGAACAAAATACCTGAGACGACGTAGCTGGGGAACCAGTGTTGGGAAGACAAACACAGTTTTCATGCGAAGTCGGTATATTTAAGGAAAATATTTTCGAGCAAATGAAGGGGAGATACCTTCAAGCATTGGCTTAGATAAGATTTTCGAGTGAGCGGAGATTGAAGTAGTCAACCTCTTTGTCTTCCATCAATATGAAAACATCTTCATAACGTGGCGGATATGGCCCCTACCTACGTTACTGCCTACAATACAAACAAATGCCTTAAAGTCAATTTAAACTGATTATCTGGAAGCTTGTCAAATTAAGTTCCACTGCAATGTATAACTCTTCGATTTCCTATTTCTGTTTAAGATATGCGTTTTAATAGCAACGAAAACCATTAAAGCTAAAGCAAATATATATTTACAAATTCAAAATACCACCCAACACTTAAAGCTATCATGCCAGTTCACAAATCAAAAGACAACAATCTTCCAAAATTCTTAAAAAACAGCAACCAATACATTTCCATTTAATTTAATAGCCGCAAAAGAAGAAGGAAAACAAAAATTAAACGCATACTTTATTTTCAAATAAATTGAACTCATTTATTTAAGAAGAAAGGAAAATGCCGCCACTTAATTTTCTATCATGTTTTTCTGTCTTTGAATATGTTCTTCGAAAAAAATAATTTGCAATATAAGATAGAAATTTGCCTTCTTCCCCTCCCCTCATACTTTATCAATACTTTATACTTAAGAAATTGATGCTGCATGAGAGCAAGGCAAACGTTGAAGATTAGTTGTTTTTGTCTAGCGCATTTCAAAATTTTCATATATATATGCTTGTCTGTGTATATATGTGTGGGAATGTGGGAGTGTAAGTGTGAGTTTCATTTTGCATACACAACTTCGATACTACACAAGTATCAAATTTTTACTCATTGCTTCTTTCTTAAATTTTTTTATATTTCATTTTATTGAAATAAATTCTCGTATCTTTTGCTGCACACTTTTCTAAGTAGGTATGCCTGCCTGATTTGAAATGGAGCTTTTACAAACATATCAGCAAAGGCTACATGTATGTAGCCTCTGATATCTGATATTGATGGCAATATTCTGTTTTTGAGCTCTTTCATCTTCCAGTTTAGTTGTTTTTTCTTGCTGTTTCTTAAAGTAATGCATTTAATTTTAGATACATAAAATTTTATTTTATATTTTTATACAGTATTTTGTTTATCTTTTGTTCTTTGTGTAGACAAATTTTGATATTTTCTTCTCTGGTTTATTGAAATTGCATGTGCATAATTTCTTGTCAAGAGTTTAGATGGAAATTAATTTTGGAAGAACATTTTTAAAAAGTTGTGAAGTGTTGCGATTTTTGTGAGTTATTGTTTGATTACTTAATCGTTCGGGAAATATCTTTATGAATAAATAGAATATCACTTAAAAGAATTGTGAATGAAAATTTGTATGACTGAGGTATGACTTTAACTTAAGTTCAATTAGATTGAGGTTCTCTAACGTTTAATCAAGTTTCGGGCTGAATTTATACTGCAGAATTGAGCTAAGCTGAGTCCGTAAAGTATCCGTCGGATCAGCGAGTCTCTAAGTTTTCTACTTTTATGTTCTTTTCTAATAGTCCATTATACAAATTTTTATATGCATACATATATGAAACTGAATCTGAGAAGAATTTAGCGATACAACGGGTTCTATCGATATTGATTCATAGAGTTCCAATGGAACTCCTTAAACTAAGTATTTTATATATGAAATTGATTCGGTAAAACTCCCATCGGAGCAAACAGTATTTCAAAAATTAAATAGAGTCTGTCAAGCAAACATCAAATCGACCAGTCTGTTTGACTTCTTTTCAAATTCTGACTGAATTCATCATTATTAAATTTTATTCATATGAGACTAAGCAACCTCCATATCAACGAGTTTCTCTGACTTTTATCGAAAATCTGGCAGAAATAATATCACAAAAATGAAGCTGGTTTTGAAAATCACCCATCTTATCATATGAGTTCTTATGACTTCTATTGACATTGACACAGAATTTATCATACTAAGTAGCTTCTAAGAAATTCAAGTTGCATCTGTTAAGTTTCCATTGGATCAAGAAGCTCCTCAAATTTCTCTTCTTTCAAGTTGTAGCAATATTAGCATCAAAAAAAATTAAATTCACTTTCTATAGCATACATCAGATCAATGAATCATTCTGATTTCTGTTCAAGTTCTGGATGAATTGATCATACTAAATTTTATTTAACGCTAATCATGCCGCTTTGCTATAGAATTGAAGCTCAATCCAATAAGTATTTATAGTATACAACCTTCGTAGCAACCTCTCCAATTATATGATGTGCAATTCACAACCTTCTCCTGATATTTTTAAAATTCTGATTTCAGTTTCCTAGGAAACTTCTTTAAGTTTCTTCACTTTAAATACATCTGGTTATTTCTTGTAGATAGTACTATGGCTTATATTTATTTAACTCTTTGTAAACACGAACATATGCGAATGTCATTTGTAAGAATTTTGCTATGCATTAAATTGTTACTCATACGCCGCGTAAGCCCACATATACATATGAGTGGGCTACAATATTATAAGCTGCTATGGTGACATATGAAACATGATGATAAATAGAAGAAAATTGTAAATAAATACATAGGCGTTATATACACCAAAGCACCAAAGGCGGCACTTAGGAGGGGCACCAAGAGGTTTAAAGTTAATCAAAAAAAAAATAATTATATAACAGTATTATGATCTTTACTTTGCTTTTAATGGCACAATAGCCCATGGAGGGCCTAGGCCGAGCTTTTTCGCATCCACTCATGTTGTGCGTGTTATATTTGTATATGAATGAAAGGGACCTACAGTTTAATGTCGAATCCGAATGGCGAAGTGAAAAGCTTTTCATAGCAATTTTTACTCTTGTAGGTTTGCCATTGCCTGCCAAGAGGTGGTGCCGTGTAGAAAAATTAATTTTTCTTCTTTTTTTTTTTTTGATTTTGCCTGTGCCGAGATTCGAACCCTGGACATTCTGCGTAGCAGCCCAACGCACTACCACTACGCCACAGCGACCACTGATCATTGTTTCTAAATAGAGAAATACCAGAAAAGAACCCACCCAAATTCATTTATATCCACACAAATTTGCTACTAAGTAGCAATAGCAGCTAACAGCAAAAGTTCATATCAACAACAGCAAGCAAATGCAGTAAGAAATGAAAAAAAAGTCTGCTCCATCTGCTGCTGCTGCTGCTGCTGCTAATTCCTACAGAATGTTTGAATTATTTTAATACCACAGGGAAATTCAACACCTGCATATAAAAACATAAGAAGTATTAGTTTCAATGTTGAAACGTTGAAATTAGCTTCAGCAAAAGAATACAAATTTAATATTTTCTATGGAGAAATAATTTTAAAAACATTTGTTTTTCTATAGCGAGTAAATGCGAAAAATCGTGCTGCATTTAAGCACATGCTTGTCAAAAATTCATGTACACAGCTGCTGCTTCTTTAGAGCTACCGGGGACCAAGTTCATTTAGCTTAACTTTATAATGATTGTGGCTAACGATGATTATGATGGTGTGCCGGTGTTGGTGAGGGAGGTGAAGTAGAATATGATGATGTCGCTGCTCATGATGGTAATTTAGACTGTTGGCTTTACTGCTTAATTTCTAGGCGAAAAAGTTCCAGCACGTGCATGCATTAATACAAATGCAAAATGAGAAGTATATGTGTGAGGAAAATGCAACCAAAATGTTTTAGTATGCAACCAAAAATATCTTCTTCCGTTTTGTGTGTTTGAGTGTAGAGTAACTGCAACTGTGACTGCGACTATTCTGTATAATTTTCGCACTTAATTTACGCGTAACAGTTTTGCGTGTTTGTGAAACAAAAACAAAAAAAAATACAAAAATGTCTGGCTGCTGTCATATAGAGCATAGAGCTTTTCCATTTCCACAATAAATACAAATGCGCACACACAGAAAAATTTCTACTACTTGCTGCAGCATATTTAAGTTTTCATTTACACTTGTGTGCTTAAAATTTTGTTTTCGGTTGGTTTTTTTTCCTCTGCAATTTTTTCTTACAATTTGGTTTTTTTTTTCTTAGAACAATTCAAGCTGGCAACGTTTTTGTTATTGTATTTTTTATTATTTGACACATTGCTGCTGCAGCATGTGCGCTGTAGAAAGAAGCAACGAAACATTTTGTAATAGAAGAGCGACGACAACAAATGTAACAGCAGCAACAACAACAACAACAACAACAACGCACCCTCAGCAACCGAGTCAACAGCGCCAGCAGTTGCAGTCACTTTGGTTTTAAAATGTTTGTGGCATTCCTGTACTTTTTTTCTTTCTTTGTTTGTGTGTGTCTTTCGTTTCCTTTGCTTATATTTTATTGCTCAGAAACAAATAAAGGCACAAGGAAAGAAAGGACCTAGAGAAAAAAAAAATTGTAACAACTTTAAAAATATCTGCAATTTGTTGTAGCAATTGTCGCAGTAAAGGCTTTGATGTTTCTGTTACTGTTGTTGTTGTTGTTGTTGCTGCTGGTGCATTCACAATTATTTATGCATATAATTAAAACTTTAAACACAGTTTCTTTGTTTTTCTTTCTGAACATTAATTATATGACTTTGTTTTTAGCAATGCATATTATAAATTTTCGAGATTTTTCATTTAAATTTCATCAATTATGCTGTTGCTGTTGTGCGTTTTTTAGTTTAGCTGGATATATTTTCGCAAAATAAGTTTGAAAAGGATAGATGTTAGTAAAAATTTTAAGGCATTACTTTCGCTTTGAGCAAACGAAATATTGCACACAAATACTTAAATTGTGAAGTTATGAATTTCTGAAATAAATTTGACTGAGGGAAAGATCACGATTAACTGGATTTATGACGATGAATGTGTACTTGCGATCTATGAATAGAAACATCATATTGATTAAAAGGTTTTCATGTTTATATGTGACGATGGAATAAATACTTGAATGATTGAAACCAGAAATATATCAGAAATTTCACTCTTTCTTACTAGATTTTCCCACTATCGTCATGAGGTTTACTGGGCCGTATGAGTAACAATAGATTTCGCAGGAGGCAAATCTAATGACAAAGTCTCTGTATGTTAAAGTTGCGTTCACCGAACACATGTAAACCAAATATTGATAATTATCAACAAAATAGGAATTCTTCAAGCAAAAATCATTTGGAGCTTGAATAAATAAGTACGCGGCAAAGACTTGTACCTAGAATTTCTTCTGCCATACTTGTTTCTAGATACTTCTGCATCACTATATATTTTTCATATAAATTTCTTCAATAATCTCAATTATGTACCTAGTTTGATGACAACATGGCGTATGAGTAACTTTTATTATGTCTAATTTTTAAATGAATAACACTCATACGCACTGAAGCACCACAAAAAGGAAAATAAACCACTAAAATATATATTTCACTTTGAATAGTTGAACAAACTAAAAATTAAATTTCCACAGCTCAACTGTGTCCCTTTCCCTTCCCCCACTCTTCATATCATCCTTGTCTGTTCTTTTGTGGTAAATTACTTATTTTGGTAATGAAATCTTTTTATGTTCAATTCAATTTATCTCAATATAAACTTCAAATGATTTCACTCGAAAGTTTTTTAACTTTTTGCTACTCCCAATTTTTACAATTTCCAAGCAGCTGAGCACTTCCAATGACTACTCATTTATAGTTTTTTATCAAAATTACCTAGTCCTGCCATAAGTTCTGTTACAATTCGAGTATAGTGTAAAAATTAAAGAAACGAGTTTTTTTAATGTATCGTAATTTTTATTTTGTTATTAAATTATAGTGCTCCTGAGAATCAACATCTCATTCAAAATGGTCGACTCTCGCTTTAATGCACGCCTTTTGACGATCACGCCATTGGGCTATAGCGGCACGTATGGTTTCGATGGGTATTGATGACGCTACTGAAATAAGAGCTTTCTTAAGACTCTCCAAATTTCGGTGGCGAACTTTGCAGGCCATATCCTCTAGCTCTGACTACAATTTGTAATCAAGGGGATTCAAGTCTGGGCTTCCCGAGGGCCAATCTTCAGCACTAATAAATGCTGGAATAAACTGACGTAGCCACTCTTGAGTCGTTTTGGCTTTGTGTGGCGGTGCAGAGTCTTGTTGTAATACCCGGTGCTCTCCATTAAACGGGGTTATTGTCAAGTCTTTTACCAGGCCTTCCAAGACATCTTGTTAGTACACTTTTGCTCCAGTTTTAACGCCCTTTTCGCAAAAATGCAAGGAACTAACGCCTTTATGGGATACTCCCCACCAGACTGTAACGGATGTTGGATGCTGACCTCTCTGAACCCTTGGCACAATAAATTTAGCTTCTTCAGATGTTCTCGCATAGAGTTTGTCGTTTTGCTTATTAAAAACTTCCTTCACCGTAAAAATTGTTTCATCTGTAAAAAGGATATTTTTCTTGCGTGCCACTGCAAAAGCTTCTTACATCTTTCCAATCGTATTTGTTTTAGCCGTGGAGTTAAAAGATGGCATGTGCACCTGGAAAAGGCCTTCATGTGGAGTTCATCACGAATTAGTCGTGACATGGATCTGGAAGACATATCCATTTCTCTAGCCATGATCTTTTGCTTTCTTAAGGGATTTCGGCGAATCCGCTCCCGCACAGCTTTTATGAGACGATTCCAAGAAACGATCGATGGTACGATAAACAAACTTTTTCGATATTTCGAGTTTTGTTTAGCAACGTGAATACAATCACCGCGATCCGATTTTCGTTATTGCCCACTCCATATTAATTACGCAAAATTTGAAAGCAAACTGATTTGAATTTGTTTTGCAATAGAACATTGTACCAAAAAATGCGAATAACGGGATCATACAATTTAAAATTTCAAAGCCTATTACTTTGAAAAGCTTGTAACAGAACTTACGGCAAGACTAGGTATTTCATATACTACATCACGTATGGGTAATATTTAATGCACAAACTTGAAGCACATGATATACTATGACTATGTATATCTACGTTTCACGAACCGAAATTCACCGTCTTTACCCAGCTGTTAAATAATCGCAGAATTAAAAGACTTTTTTATATGCACACTAACAACTACAATTCCTTAAATAAATGAAATAAATGATTCACGCCTGCTGGCATTTTATATGTATATAAAAAACACAACCTAAAACAGAGCACCAAAGTTAGTAACACAAGTAAATTGCACTGGTGTTATTCAATTAAAATCGTACACTCACATAGAAATGGTTTGTTAAAATGGTTGCTAGTTGTCTGAAGAGAAGCTACAGTACTAAGAAGCTTAGAAAAATTTTTGATGTTAAAAAAAACCTACTAAAAACATGAAAAACTTTAAACATTAATAGACTACTCCCTCTTGTGCAGCTGTAAACATTTTTTTTTAGCACAAGAAGTGAGGCAACATATTTCTGCTTCTTATACACTTCTTCTTCTAACAGCTTTTGTTCCTTTCTTTCTTATCAGTTTTTAGTATTAATATTGTACTAAGGAAAGGTTAAGCTTAACCCCTGAACATTAAACACGTTCAGAGAACAAAGAACATTATAAAAATGTATTTGGCTATTATTTTATTTTCTTGGTTATGTTGCTTGCTATGGTAACTTGTAGCCTTGGTTTCTCTTTGAGTTAACTTCGTTTTTTTTTTTTTAGAAGAGGAAAAGAGGAAATTAGTTTTGTGCATCATCGTTTTTGTGAGTATTTGGCCATTCACGTAGAGCGAACGTACGAGTAAAAAGCGCAAAAGATATTTCTCTTCCTGTACTCCTTCCCCTTCAATTGAAAAACATAAAAAATAAAATAAAGAAATTTAAATGTGCAATACTTACACTTTTCCTTAAGCAGAAAAAGTCAATTTAAAGTTGGCACTGCTGCTGTTCTTGATTATTCTCGTAATTACTGCTTCTTGCAGATGAAATTATATAATAAATTCCAAGAGATAAATTAACTAAAGCTAGCAACAGTTAACGAATCTTGATTTGATTTTAAGACTGCAACTAATTCCTGTTTCCCGGGAATAACTTAGATGTAGTTTTTTAACCACTTACTCTCTAACTTGAATTATTGTAAAATAAATAAATTTCGAATTTAAAGTTGACAACAGATTTACAAACCTACAAATTACAATGAACTTAAATTAAATACAAAACCAAAAAAAAAAAACAGAAGAAAATATTCGTTTTAAAATATCCAAACTAAATGGAAGTAAGGCATCTGAATATGAAAATGAATCTCTTTTAAAATTTTTCCTACAAAAAGTAGAAAATTTTAAGAAATCACCAAATTTGAAATAATAAAAAATTTGAATTGGAAATTACTAAGCTGAAATAGAAAATTAATCTGTTTTCTAAAATTAAAAAGAAAAACTAAATTCAACAGAAACATAAACATTTGTTAAATCAAATCAAAATTTAGTCTTCCACTGTATAGAAATTTGAAGCTAAATAAATTTACTTACTTACTTACTTACTTACTTACTTACTTACTTACTTACTTACTTACTTACTTACTTACTTACTTACTTACTTACTTACTTACTTACTTACTTACTTACTTACTTACTTACTTACTTACTTACTTACTTACTTACTTACTTACTTACTTACTTACTTACTTACTTACTTACTTACTTACTTACTTACTTACTTACTTACTTACTTACTTACTTACTTACTTACTTACTTACTTACTTACTTACTTACTTACTTACTTACTTACTTACTTACTTACTTACTTACTTACTTACTTACTTACTTACTTACTTACTTACTTACTTACTTACTTACTTACTTACTTACTTACTTACTTACTTACTTACTTACTTACTTACTTACTTACTTACTTACTTACTTACTTACTTACTTACTTACTTAGCTGGCACTACAACCGATGATCGGTCATGGCCGCCTCTATGAAGCTTCGCCAGTCACCTCTGCTATGCGCGAGCTGGCGCCAGTTGATAAGGCCAAGTGCAGTCAGGTTGCCCTGCACCTGGGCTTTAAAACGGAGATTAGGACGTCCCCTTCTGCGTGTTCCTCCACCGTTGTTCGAATAAACACCCTTCTAGCCGGAGTGCTTTCTAGCCGGAGCGCTAAATGAATTTCATTGCCACAAAATGACAAAAATATTTCTTTGCATACTTTTCAGCGATTTACATCATCACCCACATTGAAGGTTCACCTAACAAATGGTTACCTTTTTTTATTTTCTACATCTTTGTGGTCGAAATTTTATATTTCAAGGGGGGGAATGAAAGCCTGCCGATTTGATTTACTTGATAAATAAGCGATTTACTTAATTGCTTGTCGTTTATTTATTTGACAACTCTTTTATTTCAGTATTTCACATTTACGAGTGTATTTATTAGATTTTCCCTTCTCTTACTGGTAAAATCTTTTATTTCTTTTTCGTTTATTTTGATTGCCCTCAAATTTAATTACCACTGCTGACAAAAGCTAAAGCTAATTAAATTTGTGTTTTCCTTTCACGTCACACTTTTTTGACACTTTTGATGGCTTTAGCTATTGCTTTCAGCTTGCTGATATAAGCTCAATAATTAAGCTTTTATTATTTCTTTACAATTGAATAACCAAGAGCTTCAAAATATTGTGACAGATTTCGAAAAAAAAACAAACCATGTATAGCAGCTGCTAGGTTATATAGAGTTTCATAGTTTTTACACTCTTCAGGTGTGGACTTGCACTTGCTTACCACTTTTTAGTTCAATTTGTGATTTTTTTGAGGTTTATGCTGAAACAATCGATTAGCTTAGCTTCTTCATCGGTAACTTGTATTGTAATTTCAAATACTTTTTAAAAAAATACTAAGCATTTTTTCCTCAATGGCTACTCATTGCAAATCAAATTAGATACTTAATATAAAAGTACTAAATTTACATCATTTGCTCTGTAAAATTATCATGATCTAATGAAAATTATAGGTTTGTGACATCACGATCACTCCTTGGTTCAGATATTTTTTTTAGGAAAATCCTTTATTGAGTATTAGTTAGATTTGCTTTAGATGCAATAAATACTTATCCATCTTGAAACCACTTAGTATGTAGTTACTCCTGATGATTGAATTTTTATGCATTTTTGTTGTACTTACTTACAATCGTTGATCGGTCTTAGCCGCCTCTTCGCTAGTCGCCTCTGCTATGCGCGTGCTGGGGCCAGTTGATAAGGCCAAGTGCAGTCAGGTCGCGTTCTCTCGTGTTCCTGCGTGTTCCTCCACCGTGGCTCGAATATTTAATTTAGATGATCTTACATGATCTTGCCACATTTTTACTTAGATTAATAATAGCGATTGGTGATGTTATAATATCAGATCAATGATGTTTTTTATCATATACTATCATATATTGAATATTGAATAGGGAATGTCCATTCATGTACAAATATAACACACACAAAATGAGTGGATGCGAAAAGCTCGGCCTAGGCCCTCCATGGGCTGTTGTTCCATTAAAAGTAAAGTAAAAGTAAGAATGTCAAGATGATCTTTGATCATGGCCAAATTCAGATCAACGATCGCAAAAATTCTGATCTTTATCAAACTATAAAAAAACGATCTAATTTTGAATTTTCAAAAAAAATTTGTATTCATGTAAAATGAACTTTTATGATCTTCGTTTATTTTTACAATCACTAATAAGTGATCATGATTGTTACAATCTGATTTAGAACTACTATAAAACTAATTTAGGTACATTTAAGACGAATTACGAGATAAGCTTGATCTTAAGAGATTGATTGATTTCATCTTAGTGTAATTAAGTTGATGAAAGTTACAATATAAATTTGGATCTGAGTAAGATTAAAAAGTGAGTAAGATTAATGGTCTAAAACTAATATCACTGCTACTTTTCGTTATTTGTATATTCAGGTTTGATGAATCGATTTTTATCAGATCAAAGATCGTCGATGTAGTAATAACAAAGGATCTGTTATAGCTCAAAATTTACTTAGATAATTTTGATCGAAGGGCACTCAAATTAGTTTTAAAGTCAGACCAATGATCACTGATCTGTGTTAAATAAAAATAATTATGTAGTTCTAAGTTAGCGCAGAATTTAATGAAATAATTAAATAAAAATAAATTTCTACACAGATCAAAGTTAATTGAAGAAAACGATCTGACATTGATCACAATTTATTCCGATTAGTTTATGATCGCTAAAATTTGAAATGCTTAATTCAGTTTTGGTGTAAATTTTATGTTAACTATTTTGTTTCAGGTCAAAGATTACAAACTTAAATTTAAGTGAATTGATCTTAAACAGTGGTCGCTGTGGTGTAGTGGTAGTGCGTTGGACTGCTACGCAGAGTGTCCGGGGTTCGAATCTCTGCACAGGCAAAACAAAAAGTAGAAAAAATAATTTTTCTACACGGCACCACCTCTTGGCAGGCAATGGCAAACCTACAAGAGTAAAAATTGCTATGAAAAGCTTTTCACTTTGCCGTTCGGATTCGGCATTAAACTGTAGGTCCCTTCCATTCATGTACAAATCTAACACGCACAACATGAGTAGTGGATGCGAAAAGCTCGGCCTAGGCCCTCCATGGGCTGTTGTGCCATTAAAAGTAAAAAAAAGATCTTAAACCCAGATCAGTGTTGATCTTAGATCTGAGTAATTGATCTCACTCTCCAATCTCTCTTTCCAATCAACTGAACATTTCTTTACATTTATTATTATAGTTTTATTTATAAGCAAATACATTCATATTTAAAATTATTAAAATAAGTATAGCAGAATCTATTAATTCTTGCCATTATGTTTAAAAACAATTTGAATGTTACTACTACATACATACTTACATAAAAATATGTGTTTTCCTTATGCTCTCATTTTTTATTTTTACTCTCTTCTTTTCTTTTATTTTTATGTTATATTAATTGACGAATATTAATTGAATTGCGCATCCTGTATCCTGTTGTCCTGTCTTTTCAATCAACAAATAAAATAAAATTGCATGAATATCCAAAAACTAACAAACAAACCAATGAAAATGCACGCAAATTTCTTCAAAATCAAAATAAAATTTTATGCTCGTTTTTATAATTGAAAAATGAACAAATATATACATAAAAATATATATATATATATATATCAAATACCAAATGCAGTTGGCCTCATATCAACACCAACCAATTTTTGTCAATTTAAAGAGCCACCGCTATTGGGACCAGGTGCCGCCTTTCCACCATTCGGTGCACCAGAATTTCATCCCACCACACCAGAAAATTGGAAGGGAGCCACCATACATCCGACTGGGCTAATGAAGGAGCCAGCAGTGGTGCCGGGACGTAATGCACAAGTTGCATTTGCTGCACAGGGACAAGGACAGGTGAGTTGTTGTTGTTGTTGTTGTTTTCTTTATTTTATGTATTTGTAATTTAATATTTTTTTTTTTTGGATACGCCTTTATGTGTGCACACCTGCTTGAGTTTAAATTTGTGTGCTGTGAGAGAGTGAAGGCAAACAATAATTGGTTTTATTTTTATTGTTATTCTCTTTAATTTAATTCCAATTAACTTAAATTGTATTATGGACAACTTTATTTCAGATGTTTGCTTACGCTGGCATCAGTGTGAGCACATATATGCTTGTGGATTTATGTGTGCGTGAATGTGTGCTGTACAACTCCATACACACACACAAAATGTTACGTATACGTCACGTTGTCCATGTTTTCATTTTTATACTTCAGCATCGTTTTTTTTTTTTGTTTTTTTTTCTCATAATAAAATTTTCATTGTTTCAACATATTATTTTTTTTCTTTGTTGGTTTTTGTGTTTGTTTGGCGTGTGTGCGTTTTTTTTTTGTTTTTTTTTTTTTTGGTTTAAATATTAAATTAACTTTGATCATATAAAATATTTATAATATTATTTTCTTTTCCCTAGGGTGCTGTTATGATGGTTTATGGCTTGGACCACGACACATCGAATACAGATAAATTATTCAATTTGGTGTGCTTGTACGGAAATGTTGCAAGGGTAAGTGTTTGCATAGTAGCCGTCGTATATGTATATTGCATTTAAACTGTAGGTATTTATAAAATGAACAATAGCTTTTTTCCGTATATTACACCGTGACGTATGAGTAATATTCAATGCATTGTGGTCGATATGTCAGTATTGTCAGTATTTCATGCCAAGAATGCGATTAAACGCTTACTTTATAACTTTGTAGGTACATTCGACATCAAAAATAGATCATTGATAATTTTTAAGGTAAAAATTTGTTTTAATTAGGAGGAAAAACTTACGTTAAACCACGCCTTGTTTTAACCTTGACCTTTCTTAGGCAAACATTAATATTCTTGTGTTAAATAAGCTTTCAATATCAGAGATATTTATTGACAAGGCAAAGTATGTATATATTGTCTGAGTGTAAAGATCTACAAGAAATTTGAAAAATGACTGCGGCGTATTCTAGACGAAGAAGGTTTTGAAAATCTGATAGAAGAACAAAAATGTCTCAAAAATCAAAAAACAGATTTATAATAAGACTTGATAGGATGACCAAAGAATGATGTGGAAAAATATTTGCAAAAATATGTTGAAAAAATATCTAGAAGGTATCTAAATATAGTGCCCTAATTAGAGTAAAAAAGAACTAGTAAAAAATTTTAAGTAATTTCTGGAAGAAAACGGATTTAAAGTCATATCTAGAAAATATTCTTTTACTTTTACTTTTAATGGCACAACAGCCCATATTTGTACATGAATTTGATGTTTTGGTCTCCGAACAACCATTTAAGGGTTACTTTACTGTAGTGGCAGGACGCTAGATCAGGCCAAAAGAAAGTAGATACATTGGGCAGCAATCTCTTCTGGAGGCACTCCTTCACATAAATTTCGGCGTTAACAGTGCCACTTGTTACGAAACTTTTACTCCTTACCATACCAGAAACTTCTTCGGGAACTTAGACCTTTGTTTTGTCCTAAATCTTTCCTCAACTCCTCCTCGTTCCTTTGCGGTGTAAAACTCTTGACCAGGCAATTGAGAAAATTTAGACAACATGTATGTTTCATTGTCCATAACACACCAATCGAATTTTTGGAAAAAATCTGTCTTCAACTTTTTAGCTCGACTCTGGGCTACCAAGTTCTTAGTAGCGTTCCTGTCGGATACTGACTGCACTTTGTATGTTTTAAGACCCGCATCTTTTTTAATTTTACGAACTAAAAACTTACTGCAACTCGCTTTTTCCGCGAATTTTCGATTAGACAACGCTGGATTCTTCTCTAAGAGAGCAACAACGACTTTCTTCGCCTTTTGTGGAGACACGAAACCGCATTTCTTTCCAGAACCATATTTTCAAGCAACTGTTAAGTCGGTATTAAATTTTTTAAGAATCATCGAGACAGTGTTTTGTGCAACTTTCGCCTTATTTGCAATGGTTTTCCTGCTCAATTGCGGATTTTCCCGAAATAATTCAACAACTAAATCGCGTTTTTCCACTTCCGATGCCATGACTCAACTGAAAGTTCACAAGTCAAAAACCATGTGATTGTATTTCCTCAGAATTTCTCCAACGCAAAGCCTACTGCTTGAATTTTTTTCATTCAGATGAAGAGTTTCAAAGCAGTGGTATTTCAAAGTTATCCGATTTTTTCAATCTCACTCCTTAGTATCTTTTAGTTTAATAAAATAAACTTTGAACTTTTGAGCTTCAACCTATGCAAAATTTAATAAACTTCTTTGACAAAACTAAAGTTTTTTCCATACTCGTTCAATTTAACCACTTTTGACAAAACCAATTTTGGATTGTGAATTTGAAACTAAATATCATTTATTTATTTCTGTTTCTTGACATAAATCGTATTTACTTGTTCGTGCTTCCTTTTGTTGTTTATTTATTTATTTTTTGTTTTTTTGTTTTGTTTGTTAAACAAGAATCATATAATCTGCATGGCATTTGCTTAGATAACCTCAGGTTAAATAAATATACCTCATAAAAGCAAAGCGCCCACTCAAACACACACACACACACATAAAAAAGATCACGAAAAGTTTACGTACCCCAAAGGCATAAAGAAATATTTCGTTATATGTAATAACACAAAAGGAAAGAATAGGTAAAAGAAAAAGGCAAAGACATAAAAGCGAAGACGATGAAAAGCTTAAAGTATAAATGAAATCAATTATTTTTGCCGACTTCTCGCTTATTCCCGTTTATCATACAACAACATTACTTTTTTATATCTTTGTTATACTTACTTCATTTTTCTTCGAATTTCACTCCATTTTATTCTTTCTAGCTTTGCGTGAGAGTTGGTTGGGCAATCTATTTTTACAAATGGTTTTTATCCTTTCGTTTGCGGTTTTTCTTTCAACTACAAATGAACATACATAATCCCCTTTTTTTCTAATACTCTTACTATTGCCACTACCTATTACACAAAATACATCGATTCTTTGCCACATTTAGCGAAAGTTTCTTTTGAGCTACATTTTTAATGCTCTCACATAGTTTCTGGTTTCTGATTTATTCACCGGTGCGAGAGTACTCGTATAAAGAGAGACTGAGTGAGTAGTGGTGAGTTTCTTGATAGTAGAAAATTCCTTAGCAATCAATTTCCGTTTTGTCCCTAAGAAAAAAAAAAATAAAATAAATTAAGAGAATAACGCAGCATGACAACTTGCAATTCTTTTGATTTATTTCTGGGTATATTATTTTTGTTATGGCAACACTTTAACAATATCAAATGCACTTGCGTGCTCTCTGGCTTCTTTTCATATTTCTGTTTTGTTCTTTTTTTCTTAATTTTTTTTTTTTTTTTTTTTTTTTTGAATAAAAATCTGTAAATATTGCGACTCTTTTCGTTATAAATTGCTTGGCGCTACTGGTAAATTTGTTGTTGTTGTTGTTTCTTTTGTGTTTGGTATAAGTATAGTATCATATTTGAAAAATGTTTATTTTGTCAACGAATGTCAATTAATCTTTTTCTATTTTTTCAATATGGCACTGATCTGCTCTGTATATTTTTAATAATAAATTTCATTGCTGTCAATTTTTAAATTGATTACTTTCATAACTTTTTCTATAACTTTTGTTGCAATAACATAATTTATTGTACTGAGGGAGGGTAAAATTTCGAAAAGCTGATAAATAAGAGCGTGTTTTGCCAAAGGCAATATCATAAGCATATAATGTTTGATCCAAAATCAATTAATTACTTAATAGCCTTAGGCTCAGCATGATATTGGCAATTTAGATCCGAAACCTCAAAATGGTGTTAGTTGGGCTTTAAAGTGTTGCAGATTCTTGGTATTGTGCTACTGTTAGGGGAGATTACGTTAGGTGCAGTGGCTGTTCCCGGAACACACGTGGGCCAGAACCTCCCATTGCGGTCAACTCATTTCTTTTCAAATATTTATAATTTTGTGCTTTCTTTTTTACATTGCGTGAGCGTGAATAAAAACATCTGCTGGCTGCCATTTATTGCTCGCGAAAAGGACATTAGAAGTGCGATTATTATTGACATATAAAATCGTCATTAAATAAGATTTAGTAGCTCTGTACAACCGCATAAACGTTATATTTAATACGCTCACACTACTACATACCCAAACATAAATGTCATAGCAAATGTGTGGGAGTAGGGAGTAAAGTTGTAAGTTGGTTTGAATGCAGGAGCATTTCGCTAGAAGGTAGAACAAGGATATAAATACTGACAAATTTCAGCGACTATTATGATAAATGATGACATTGCATGGAATTTAATGTGGTATGTTATTTTTCTCTTACAAAACTAAATGACAAGAATTTATTAAATTATACAAAAGGGAGGAAAAAAATACTACTGTGGGCACAAAGTAGTAAGACTTTTTAATTTAAATTTCGCGCGGAAACCCATTCATCAAAATATTATTTTTTTTTAAGGTTGGTATGACTGTCGGTGACTACTGTGCCAAATTTCACATCAAAATAATCATTAGTGTTTAGTATACGTTTGTCTTTCTGAAGTACAAAAAATGCATTCGGCGATTTTCACAATGAGTGAAATTATTCAACAAAGAAGTTCCATTAAATTTTGTGTGCGGAATCAAATTTCTGGTGCCGAAACGTTCAGAATGTTGCAAAAGGCCTTCGGTGATGATTGTATGTCGCGAGCAATTGTTTTTGATTGGTACAAATTGTTCAAAGATGGTCGAGAACGCATTGACGACGAACCACATCCAGGACGGCCATCAACATCAACATCAACTGATGATCAACACGTCAATAAAATCAAGGAATTGGTGCTCCAGAATCGACGATTAACAGTCAGAGACCTTACTGGCATCGTTGGAATAGAACAGTCGGAAGGATCAGTGAAAACCATTTGAAAACATCATTTGGGCCTAAGAAGAGTGAATGCACGATTGGTTCCAAAATCACTGCATTGCTTTTACGAGACCATTTTGCCAAAAATTCGACTGATATCGTTCCGCAACCACCCTATTCGCCTGACTTAGCACCGTGTGACTTAGCACTTTTGGCTATTTTCTAAACTCAAAAAACCGCTTCGTGGACACCGTTTTGAGTCAATTGAAGACATTAAACATGAATCGCTAAGCGCATTGAAGGCTACTCCGGAAATTGACTTTAACAACTGTTTCGAGAATTGGAAAAAACGTTGGCACAAGTGTATTGGGGCCGGGGGGGATTACTTTGAAGGGGACGAAATAGATTTGGAAGTATGAATAAAAAAATTTGAAATTATGAACAAAGTCTTACTACTTTTTGCCCACATTAGTATGGTAAAAAAAAAAATTATTTCTATATGCCGCCTATAAATATACTACAAAATAAAAATATTTTTTTGTAAATTATTTCGTTGGAAATTTAATTTTACTCAAGCGTGCTAATTTTATTTTTGTTCTTTCACATTGTCCAAGCCAAACGATTTCCTTTTTTAACTACTTTATAAATTTGTTCCTTGCAAATTGCACCCCAGTGACTGAGTGACAGACTGACTGAATACCGTGACGTTGCTGTCATTCTTGTTGCATAGTTCTTGGAGCGTGTTTTTGCGTTTTTTTTCTTTACTTGTTTATAAAATTGTTCAAATGGTGAGAAAAGGAAAACGGAACAACAAAAGCAATTAAAAAAAAAATAAAAATTCCACAATAGCGCTGAAATTATAAATTTGTAAAGGGAATAATATCGCTATATACATATATTTTCTTTTTTGCTTGCATACTTTAAAGCGCTTACACTGAACTACAGAATTAAATTAGCTTCCATAGAAAAACGCAATAGTTTTTCACAACACTAACTCAACTTGACACTAATACGCTACTAATCTGAATTTTCGTTTCTGCAATTTTTCTGCACCATCTTTCACTTCCATTTAACTTTTATCGCATTTATCTTTTTTCTTTCTTTCTTTCATTTTTCCTTGTGTTTACTTATTTTTACTGCATTGCTTGGTTGCTACTTGCTAGTGTTACGTACATTGTTTTTTTTTTTTTTTTGTTCTGTTCAACGTACTGCATTCATTATTCACTTTTCCTATCACGCCAACAAGCCGTAAACTGTTCATTAGGTACTAATAATGATTATACGCAGCAAAACATTACATATTCAAGGATAAAACAGCAAACACTAGCCACAGCTGCAGCAACAACAACAGATATAATATATAATAGAGGCAACGGCAACTATAGCAGAAAAGTTAACAGTAGTTCGAAGCAAAAAACAACAACGAAAATCCTTACTACATTCATACTTTCACTTGTAACGCCTTCAGATATGCAATGAAATATAAAGAAGAGAAAATTATTATGTATGTATAAATGCATACTATACTCCCTTTTTGCCATGAACACAAAAGACACGTTTGTTACAATTTCATGCCGTGGGTGGCTGAGTACTTTTGCTGTATTTGTATGTGCTCGTACCACTTAGGTGTAAGTCTATTGTATAAATGTGTTGACTTATGTTTTTCTGTCGGAAGCATCCACTGACAACTTGTTATCTGACATTCGAAACACAAACATAAAAATGAAATTGTGTACTCAAATGCTGATAGAAGGATTTACCAAATATAATAATAACACAGTCCGCCAAGGTCCTAGGAATTGGATAAAACCCATGTTATTAAAAACTAAACGCTAAAGAAAAAAATCCAATTATTCGGTGTTTCCTCTTCTTATTTAGTTTACGAATTATGATCAGTTCACTATTCTCTTGAGGGAATGGTCTTATGTGTGGCCGCTATAGCTGTCGCGTTACTTACAAATTGCAGAAAATTTGTGTGTCACCAATCGGGCGACTTTAAAATAACCGTCGTAGCTGTCGCGTGTCTCACAAATTGATTTCGCCTTACCATTGTCATTTGCCTTGTTATTAGATTTTTTGTTTATCTCCACTTTATTTTTGGTTTGTCATAGCTTATATCAAAACGTTGCTTTGCTTTCCCGTCTTGGCAAAGTTTGGGTATTACCAAATTTCATTCATTTTACTTATTTTCTAAGAAAACTAAAATGACTAGTGCACCATATTTTTTTTTTCTGCTGCTTAGACAAAGAAGTTTCATTTCAATAACTTTTATATTTTCATACTATATACATAGTGTAAACCTGATCTCAATTAACACAACCCTAAAAATATACTAAATAATTTTATGAGAAAAAAAAATTACAAACAAATACTTAAATAAAACTAAATCGGCGTTTGGACGATTACAGCGCATATGGAAAAGCTCACAGATATCAAGAAGAACCAAACTGAAGATCTTTAACGCATGCATAAAATCTGTACTCCTATACGCTAGCGAAACGTGGTTAATTTCAAACTCCATCACTCAGAAACTACAGGTATTTGTAAACAAATGTCTTCGCATAATATGCAGGAACGAAGAACTCTGGCGATTGACGGAGCAGGACCCCATTGCTAAACAAACTTGTTTCGTAAATGGCGTTGAATAGGTCACACACTGCGAAAGCCGTCCGAAAGTATCAGCAGAACTGCGTTAGACTAGAACCCTCCAGGTCACACACACAAGGCCTGGACACCCACGCAACACCTGGAAGCGGACCATTGAAAGTGAAGTGAGAGCAGCTGAAGAATCGTGGAACGTTGTCAAAAGAATAGCTAACAATAGAATAAGATGGCAATGTTGATGCCCAAGTGGAATAAAACAGGAAGAAAAAAAAAATAACTTAAATAACAGCTTTTCTATAATTGAGCCTTTGGGAAAAAATCACGTGCGCCTCTTTCGCTTGAAAAATTTCGAATTCGCAACCTACAGTGAAAAAAACCTATAGTAAAAAATCTGTAGAAAAGTGTTAGAAAATGTAGTAAAACAGTAGTAGTAGAAAATTGTACTAGTAATAGTAGTAGTGAAATAATAAATTCGCCCCCTGCTTGCACGAAAACTACATCAAGATAAACCATCCCCAACACCGTGCAGAATTTCACTGAACAATTCACAATCGCTAAAGCAATCCAACTTCGAAAAGATTAATCTAAAAGTACTACCTTTTTGGGTTTCGATGTCACAGGAATGGACACAGTTCACTCCTTCTCCTTCTGCGATCTTCTGAGATTTGTGAGAGAATCCGGAAAATTTGCGGAAGAGAACGTAGTCCCCCTATATCCCCTTTTTCAACTTGTTCCCTCTTTTTCTCTAACCCCTTACTTGCTGTCACTCCTTCTTCTTTTCCTAGGCCTTAAGTACAATGGGCTACACAGCCTGAGTGCTTGAGGAACTGTCCAGCACTCGTAGGTCAGGTACTCGGCCTTCTACACATCCATCCATCCATCCATCCACTACCTATACGGTATTTTTATTGTTATTTTGTTTCACACCCTCCACCTAAATTGTTCGTGCAGCAGGGCATTGTCAACTTAACTCCTTCTACCAAAACTCAGTACTGTACTGTGAATGGTTCCGGGGATTATACTTATACCTATAAGCTAAAAAACGTTAGAATTCTATAGAGGTACTATGAACCACTCCGACTTTTCCAAACCAACACATTTTCTCCACAACCCGCCATTGAAAAAGTATATCTCCATATCAATTCTTAGTATCATACCGCTAATAGGTTCTGAGGTATACCTTAATAGAATTTCAGACTACATACATGTATAAGAGATGTTACAGCCCTTTTTCGAAACTCACCTATATTTTTTCTGTAGCATGGCATTGGTCAACTAATGTTCTTCTGTCAAATCTTAGTATTGCACTGTAAGAAGTTCTGGCGATGTACAAAAAGAAGCATTAGGTTTGTATGGGAAGTGCCACGCCCACTTTTACAAGCCTGCTCACAGAAAAATATTGACTATTAAAAGATTCATACTGAATCTTAGTGTAATACCATAAATGGCTGCTGATATATCCTCCGATGAAAATTCAAGTTGGTTATATCGGACGTGCCGCACCCCTTTTTCGATGCAACCACACATTTTCGCTGTAATATGGCATTGCCAACTAACGACCTTTTACCAAATCTCTGTTCTGTGTTGTAAGTATTTCGCATTTCACGCTTACGTTACAGTGCAGAAAACCGTTCCCTGAAGAGAAAGGATTAAATGAGTCTTCTATTCTTTAATTTTACTCTTTGAATGAAAAATTTTCCATCTAATATCCGAACTTGAATCCACAGTTTCACATATAGTGAAATGAAACATAAAGTGAGTCTCAAACAAACATAATTGATTTGAGGGATCCCGACTTCCCGACATCCCGACTTCGTAAATCAATTCCAATAATTTTTTTTTTATGTGTTTGAAGCCTGTGCTTTTTACATTGACATTTATATAATCAGTGTACAAATATAACACGCGCAACGTGAGTGGATGCGAAAAGCTTGGCCTTTGGCGCTACATGCGGTCATAGTCGACACTGATAAACTGAATTTCATTGTGGTAAAGGCATAACACTTGCCACAATGGCTGCCTATCTCTTTATCGGTGTCCTGTGTGATCACGTTCACTCTCTCGTTCTCCCTCCTTCTTCCTCTCACCTATTAATCTTCCTTCCATTGAACACAATGCTCTGCATTCATAGGGGTACACCCTATGTGTTGAATGTAACAATTAAAAATAAAAAATTAATTGTTTTTAAGGTCAATCACAAATTTGGAAACTAGAGGGTTAATTATAACATACGCTGATTTCAGTAGATGTTACAAGACTCTTTTACACCGTGACTTAAAAATGTTGGTTCCCATTCAAAGCAGATAAACGCAAAGACAGTGGCAGAATCAAACTTTAATGTCCATCCGCTGTCTAAAATTCCAATATCATCTTTGGATATTTTTTGTCCTAGTTATATGTATGTACAGTGTAAAATCGCCATTTGTTAGCCATGGCCTACTTTATTCCCCTACTTTTCTTTTTGTTTCTCCTTTGAATTTATTTAAAAATATTATAGGTCGCTCTATTCATTTTTATATTTTTCAATGACACAGATTAAGTAGCCACTAGCACATGGCTTATTACCCATAGAGATAAAAAGAAAATCATAAATATTTCCTTGAGATATTCATCCTTTTTGTACACAGTTTCAACTGCATGTAGTTTCAAAGCAACAAAATCTAAAAAAAAAAAACAAACTACACTTTGAAAGAAAATTATTATCATTAGATAATAGCAACTGATATTTCCTAGAAAATTTTCATATAAAATGGTTTTTAATATTAAAGTCAAAATACCATACACATTTTATGTGTAAAATTTAGAAATATAAGGAATTACTAAATTTGAGCCAGTATCTCAGTGAAAATGTAAACGCAGACTTTAAACTTTAGAGTTTAAATACGTGAAATACTTAATACCTAGCTACTAGTAAGTAACTAGAAATCATGATCTTTTTTAATCACTTTATCGATCAACCTTAAGTCGCTGGAAATTCTGAATTCATTTTTTCTTTGTGTGATTCTTGTTTGGCCACTCAGTTTCTCTAAACAAAATTGAGCACTTCAAATATAATTTATTGTTTTTGTAATTTTGTTGTGATGAAATATTGATGATATCTCAATGTAAATGCCAAATGTGTGCATTTACATATATTGAATATTGATTCCTCTGCTCAATCACTAGGACATATGTACACGTACTCGTATGACTGCCATGCAATAAATTTGCATATGCTATGTTCATATAAGGTTTTTGCTTAATAAAAGTCAAGGATACACTTATTTAAGTTGAATGTAATATGAACACATTAAAAAACAAAACCATAAGATACTAAATTTATATTTATTGCCGGTATATGTATGCCACACAATACTCAAGAGTCTGTCTTCCTCTTATTCTCTCTCGCTCTCTCTCTCTCTCTTACAAATTTTCAATCTTCTTCATTTTAAATCTTATCTGATAATAATAACTTTGAAATTTCAAATAAACGTAAATCAATTCAACGTGCTGCCACTTGGTTTGAGTTGCAAGCTGCTGATACTTGCACTCGATACTCGTGAATGCTATACTCGTACTGTTCTGACTTTTAACTAAACTTAGGCGTTAGTACAAGTATGTACGAGCATATCCTTTTTCATATTATCATCACTCGTAAAGACGCACTCATTGATATAACATAAATAAGCACATGTTTGCTTGCATGTATATAAGTGTGTGTGTGTGTGTGTGCGTGTGCGTGTGCGTGTGCGTTTGCGCCTAATATTGCCCATAAGTATAATTTCCGGCTTATAGTTATATATCTGTGAGAATGTGAATGAGAATGTATGCTTTGGCATTATCAAAATTTAATGTTAGTGCTGCCATTTTCAAACTATGTTAGCTTCTCGTTAGCAGATTTTAATCCCTTAGTTACTTTACGGCCATTTAGTTATTGCTGTGTGGTTTGTCCTCGATAATTTTAAATGTGGTTTAGTGTAGATGGGTCGTCGTTGATATTAGATGAAATCAGCATTCAGTTGTCCATATATTATTGTGGCATTTTCAATTGTACACACAAGAAATTGCATGTAATTATTGAGGGATATAAGTACAGAAAAGTACAAACCAGTTACTGAAATTGATGAGGTAGGTTTTGATAATGAAAAGAGATAGTAGATACATTTTTTGAAAAATAGAAGACATACTTATTAGCTTTTGTTTCTTGAGGATTCAATATAATAATATTACTTAAGTACTTACTTACTTTTAATGGCACAACAGCCCATGGAGGGCCTAGGCCGAGCTTTTCGCATCCACTCATGTTGTGCGTGTTGTATTTGTACATGAATGGAAGGGAGCTACAGTTTAATGCCGAATCCGAACGGCGAAGTGAAAAGCTTTTCATAAGCAATTTTTACTTTTATAGGTTTGCCATTGCCTGCCAAGAGGTGGTGCTGACGTGTAGACAAATTATTTTTTCTACTTTTTTTTTTTTTTTTTTGATTTTGCCTGTGCGGATTTTCGAACCCCGGCAACTCTGCGTAGCAGTCCAACGCATTACCACTACGCCACAGCGACCAGCGATCCTTTGGGGACCCCATCTGCATAATTGGCAAGCAGTCCAGACAGCAAGAGCGAAAATATTGTCTCTGCACTCCGCGGTCCTGAACGTGATCGAAATATGGAACGCACCCGGTTGCACAACGTTGGCCTGAATGACATTAATTCAGGAAACCTCCAAAAGAACTGACGCTTGAGCTGTAATGCTCTGACGGCCTGCCGGCGAAATACTTAACTCAATCCGGAGATGTAACGGTGGGTCTTCTTATTGATGGAAATCTTGTACTCTTTTGATACAATTTGAATCCCAAAAGTTAATTAGTACTACAATGACATTTTTGGTACAATTTTATAATGTTTTGGGTATAATAACGTTGGCTGGTATCATCATTTAACAATAGAGCACTCATCTCTTTAATGGACGGGCTCCAACTGCTCATGTGCATCGTTTGTTCAGTGATAACATTCCATCACAATCCAATGTCAAATGGGGTACAATGTTACAGTGAGAGCGGGAGAGAGAATGTGATTCCAAATTCATACATTTTGTATAAGTCACTGGGTCAAAGGAGATGAGCAAAGTTGACAGTACGACGAACGTAAAATTTACAATATTTCTTTTATATATCATTTTTTGTATTTCTGATTAATTTTAGTCAATTTATGTTTTTTGCACTAAGTGAAGTAAGTTAAATTTGGAATTAAATTATGTCGGTTACTCATTTACAATTCAAAACACTAAAAACAGTAATTAAGTTTAATGTGTCATGCGAAAAGCTCGGCCTATGCCCTCCATGGGCCATTAAAAGTAAATTAAGTCTCATGATTTTACACAGCATTATGCCACCCATGGCCATTTTTAGTACAATTTCACTTTTTTTCTGGTACAGTTGTACTTTTTGGTACAATTGTACTTTTTGATTTTAAAATACTTTTGATTAAAAGTAAAGTAAAGTAAGTAAAAACAGTAATTAGGTTTAATGTCTCATGCGAAAAGCTCGGCCTAGGCCCTCTATGGGCTGTTGTACCATTAAAAGTAAATTATGTCTCATGATTTTACACAGCATTATGCCACCCATGGCCATTTTTAGTACAATTTCACTTTTTTTTGGTACAGCTGTACTTTTTGGTACAACTGTAGTTTTTGGTACAACTGTACTTTTTGATACAATTATACTTTTTGATACAATTATACTTTTTGATACAATTGTACTTTTTTGATACAAACTTACTTTTTTGTTACAACTTTGAACCCATAGTACTTACATTTTACATTTTGTACAAGTACATTTTTATGCTTTAATTAAGAAGTTACGGCACTGTTATTTTTCTTCTTCCCCTAGATCATGTGTTAGCACAACGCCTCAGTAAATTTCCTCTATAGAAGACGATCTCTATCGATGCTTTAAGTTGCTCCTAAGATTTTTCAGATTCCTGTACTTATTTTCCTAACGTACATGTTGCATGTGGTTTAAAGTCTTCTGCGTCATCTGCCTACATTCTAAAGCCTGACGAATTTGTATCGTCATGTCATTTTGTTACTTATGGGCAGTGTGTTTCCTGGCCAGATAGAGTAGGCATTCCCTTTACCATTAGAATCTTGTGACCCTTAGGTCATCCATAAGGCAAAAATTATTAGAAAATATTTAGTATTGAATTCATTGGAGTGGCCACCACAGAGTTCTAACCTCTTATCGAGAGAATATCGCTTATAGTTAGAGGCTCTAAAAATTGAAATTTAAAGATTTTCTTCAATAAAATTGTTCAAAAGAATCTTAAGTTTTTTACCCTTCTAACTAATAAGAGTATACGATAAATAAAACCATAGCTCTGTCCAAAAACTTGCAAACGAATGCTTGGTAAGAGACTAACTCCAGTTCGCACTAGGCTCTAGATACCAGGGGAACATGCAGCTATTTTAAACATCCCTCACAATGACTTCTGTCGAAGTTGCAATGACAGAATAGAAGCGGAGAACATCACTCACATCACTCACTACCTTTGCGCCTGCCCGGGCGTGGCTAAGAGCAGACTACTCTTCTTCAAAAGACCTTTTCTTAGCAGTATTGATGATATCTCTGGGGATTGAAATCGGAAAACTGCTATTACTTATTTGTATTAAGTATTTCTTTTAACTCTAACAAGTTTCTACAAACAAATATCCTTGATGTTAAGCGAATTTCCAAGCATTTTATTAAAATATTTATAAATGGAAAAATTTCAATGTTAAAACAATATAATTTGTACACTTTCTTCGTTCACTAAATACACAGTTGTTTGCTAAATTTCGGTGTTCATTGTTTCGGAATGATGAACTCTCATCTTGTGATTGTCATTGTCATTGTTAGTATTAACCAACTACTCACTCTACAATATACAGCGACGACGAGTGTTTGTTCCAAGTAAATATCATGACTTCTTTAATAATAATCATAAAATTTTACCCATTTGATTTACGACTGTATATTTTATGTACCACCAATGATGCCGCCCACATACATTTCCACACTCATTACATGAAATCACTGCTACTGCTGCTACAGCAAACACCTTCAGGCAAATACAACATAAAACTGAAATGATTTCTTAAAGGAAACAAAATATTAGAAAACAAAAAAAAAAAAAACATAGAAAGGATGTTAAAGAAAAGGTTGGTTATAAATATTGGTACAAATATGAGTACATAAAAATAGAGAAACTGAAATCTAGATCAAAACAACGAGAACAACGAGACCAACGAGACCAATACCACAAGGCCCCAAACAGATAAGCCAAGTTAATGGATTTCGTGGTTATCGCAAAACAAGGCAAAATAAAACAAAGCAAAATAAAATAAAGCAAAACAAAACAACGCAAAACAAAAACTGAACATGTCAGTGAATTGTTATAAACCTTGGAAATAAAGTGCCATAATCATTCAACCAGAAAGTCCAGATATATTCGTATTTATGTATGAATGTGAATTTATTTACTTATATGTAATACAGAACAAACACGAAACAACAAAAACCATTGAAGGGATGGAAGGAGGGGAGGGGTGTGGCGTGGCGTGGCGTGGCGTGGCCGAAAGCTAACAAATCTCAGCTGGTTTTTGAATAGTGATAGAAAATGTATTTCCATTGCGGATTTAGTAAATACAATAAATAAATATTCATATACTTTTCATTCGACTGAATTTTTCTGGGTAGATTGAATGTATCGATTCACATCTGTATCACAGATGTATGTATATATTCTAGAAAAATATAAATTCCTAACACTCTAAACAAAAACTTGTCCGTAACAGATTGTATCCCGATATACGAGAACATCTTTTGCAAATAGTCCGGACATTCAATTATCTTTTCGCCCACCCCGGCCACTGCAGCGTAGTTCAGGTAAATGTATCGACGATTAAAGAAGTAGCTGACTGGTTGAAGTGCTCTAACCTATCACCATGTGATAGCCAGCGAGCTATAAAATCACTTAGCAGTGTAACTACTGTCTCCAAAAGTCGCCTATTTCTAAATGAAATATCCGGGTGATAGTGACATTACTGGTAACTGCAAAGCCGATGAGCTGGCAAAGCTAGGAACACCATTCCCTACTCCTCACGAGTCTCAAGACCTAGTTATGCCTTTGACAACCTACGAATTGAATTGATACATAGCCAAATGATCAACGTAGCTAGCAGTAGGTGGAGACAAATGTACACGGTCTCCCACACAAAACAAATCTCTCCATCCTACAACTCGAGAAGGTCAGACTCTTACCTCTCTATGTAAATAGAACCTTCTAATAGCAATACTGTTGCAATAATCTCTAGGCATGTGATAGAAAATAGGTAGGCATGCCAGTAGATAAGGACTACCCCCTTGCTACTGGACTGCTACAGGAGCTGCAATGAAGAGGAAGACGAAATTATTTTCCACTTTCTTTGCAATGGCCCAGCACTTGCCTGCCATCACGTAGACTAGCATACTTAGCTTAACTCTTCTTCAGTAACTTAGCTGACCTCTAATTCTGCTGACATCAGAGATTTAGAAAAGTCTTTCAAAAAACCAAAACTAAAACTAAAACTTTTCTTCAGTTGAATCTTTTGACATCATGGATTCTTAAGTTTAGCGAATCAGATAGGTTCTAATAATGATGTGGTTAACTTAGAAATCAGCCTATGTGGTATTCTTCTTCTTTCTTTTAATGGCACAGCAGCCCATTTAGGCTTTAGACTGAGTTTTTTGCAACAACTTTTGCAATGTTGGGCTCATGTTATAATTTTAAATGAATGGAAGGAACTTACAGTTTTTTGCCGAATCCGAACGGCGGAGTGAAAAGCTTTTCTTGGACAATTTTATCTTTTATAGGTTTGTCATTGTCTGCCAAGAGGCGGTGCCGTGTAAAAAAAATTGTTTTTTTCCTTTTTTTTACTTTTTCATATTGCCTGTGCCGAGATTTGAACCCTACTCGCTTACGGCAACTAAAATTGTCTGTATCAGATTTTGTCTTGAGATTTCAAGTTATCCAAGTTTCAGCTTGACCCACAATCGAATTGGAACAAATATCGTGCATTTTGTATTTCAATTGTATGGGTACACAAACACATTGCCACATCGACTGTTCTTTCGAAGCTGATTACAACTTACAAAACTACTAAACTCGTTACGAGTGTTAAAACTTATGTACACCAAATTGAATATGCCACCAACCCCCATCCACAAACTTCTGGGTGACAGCAGAGCAGATGTTAAAAGGGCTGGGTGTCAACAAAATGGCTGTGGCAAAAAATCAACAACGCTACTAGCAACACTTTTAATGTCAACTTTCAATTTTAGTATGCTCCAAAGTGTCAAATGTCACTGTGATAGAGAATGGACGCCTGCTGCTTGTTCATCTGCGACTATGAACTGGATCCCTAATGTCCTTAAAATGCCACCATTGCTATCGTCAATACCTCCACTAATGCCAACGTCACTGGTGCGTAGCTAATGAGCTGTGTGCTGGCGCAGCAGTCCCACTACGAGTGAGTGTATGTATTATTGTGCATACACATACATGTAGTACTTATGTATGTATGTGTGTGTGTTATTGTGTGCACTAACAAGGGTTAAATGAGAGACTTATTGTTTTCATTCGATGTGTAATTAAATCCGAAGCAGGTTAAATCGTGTGAAAATATCAACAGAAACAATAGCAAATCCAGCAAAAATAAACGAGAGCGCAATAAGATTTAATTACCTCGCCAAATTGTTGCCAGATTGTTTTAAAAAAAAAGAAACAGAAACAGAAAAAGGAAACAAAAGTGCAAATGTTATTTTAATGTATTATTAATTGAAAAAGAAATTTTATAACGTTAAGATATTGTGCCCCATAACGAAATTACAGTTTGCTTAATTTATTTTACTGTCACGTTTCTCTTTTGTTACAGTGCTTTCAAGAAGAAAGCAATTGGCTTTTTCGCATGAAATAATTTGAATATCAAGTAGGCCTTGATTTTCCAAAAACTTGATTTCATTGTAAATTTCGCAATGTAATTGTAGAAACAGTCCATTATACAAAGCAGTCTTTCTTTGTTCCCATCCAAAAGGTCCCAAGATGTCCCACATGAGTGCTTCGAAGTACTTAAAAAAGTCGTCGAAGGCGTTTGTCTAGCATTGGAACCAACACTTTTTGGTGCACAAAAATGTGGACGACTTGCCAAATCGCGGCATTTGCAGAGCTTCCCCGAAACAGGAGGACTTGGGTATAAAGAAGATTTGCGAAGCTAATCCAGCCATACCCTTGAAAGCAGCTAAACAGAAATTGAGTCGAAAGGGCATAAATGTTTCTCATAATACAATAAGAAACCGTTTGAGGGAGTTTCAGATCCAATTTCGAGCAACGAGGGTGAAACCCTTAATAACTAAAAAGTAAATAAAAAAAAACGCCAAGAGGGGGCAGCTGAACATGTGGATGACGATTGGAGCCAAGTGGTGTTCACAGACGAATCCTCCTTTTGGATGATAAACACTATTAAGCGCGCTTGGTCCACTAAAGACGCAAAAATGCTTCAGCGATCAGTGAAACATCCAGGAAAGGTTCATGTTTGGGGATGCTTCACCAAACAAGGATTTGGCAAATTAATCATGTTCACGAGGAATTTGGATGCCAGCTTCATGACCACGATATACCGTCGTGGACTTGGGCCATCAACGGATATATGGTTTGGGGCAGGAAGCCGAGATTGGGTTCTCCAAGAGGACAACGACCCAAAACATCGCAGTCGCTTGTATAAGTAGCAGTTGGGAAGAGGAAAACGGCATAACTTCATTGGATTGGCCCTCACAGTCGCCAGATGCGAGTCCGATCGAAAATGTTTGGGCTCTTATACGTTCAATAAATCATTTGAAATGGCTTCTTAGGGTAATGTGGCGAAGTTTAACACGGTCATATGCTGAAAAATTATCGATAGCATGCATTTCCGTTGTAATGAAATTATAAAGTACAGTGGCGACTGGACGCCATATTAATATATTTGCGCAATGAATAATTAATCATTTCAAGATGCTGTAGACTTTTCTTTTAAGATACCTTAATTTTTTCAGTGACTTAAGCCGATTGCTTTCTTGTTGAAACTACTGTATTTGTTTTTTTTTTTTTGTTGTTGTCAATGTCTTTCTTGATTTCATTTAAGATTCGCCTATGATCAATGGGCAGCTGTTGCATTGTTGCTATAACCTAATTACTTACTTATTATTATTATTATTATTAATATTATTATTACAGTATTGTCCTACTTACCATGCCATTTAACTTATGCCATATCCATCGCAAATGACATTATTAATGATTGAAAAAAGAAATGTTTCTTAGAATTTTGATTGATATTATTTGAATTGCAACATTTTAATGGTAAGTTGCCCTGCACAAATAGATATCACTGTTTATTAATGAAAATCTTATTAAAGTACCATAACAATTTTGAATAGAATATGAATGAGGCAAAATTCTGGTTTATTCTACTAATTCACTAAAGGTTCTTTTCCACTTAGTAACTCAAATAATTTGAAATTTTATTTCTTTTTTTTTTGCATCAGACGTGAATTAACATTCAATTTCATTAAACAATGCAATGACACTTTCGCCTTCTGTTGGCATTAGAAACTTTATTGTTATTGTACAATTTAATTATCGTCAAAAACTTTTAAGCTAATGAGATTTCAGTTGCTGTTGTATTTACTTTACTTTTAATGGCACAACAACCCATGGAGGGCCTAGACCGAGCTTTTCGTATCCACTCATGTTTTTATAATTATTGATAAATACAAATCTAATGGAAACTCCATTTCATTGGCACTGACAACTTTAATGACTATCCTGATAAAATTTCTTTATCACTGAGAAATATAAAACTAATATTGATATTAATAATATTGACATTGGAAACTTTTAAGCATAAAAGTATCTCATTATTTTACTCTCATTGAAAAGTAGAAGGCTGATGGCAGCTCCATTACATTTCAATTTTCATTAGAAAATGCAGCATTAATGCAAAGATCTATGTCAATGGCATTGAAATCTTGAGTGCTAATGGTTTCTGAATTTGATTATGACTGTTAATTGTAATACTTTTTTAATACCAGTTTCAATTAAATATATTTTGACAATGCAAAGCTAATGTAAACTTCAATTCATTGGCATTGACAACTTTAATACCTAAGCTGGTGTAAGATCCATTCTTTTGAAATAGAATAATAATAATAATAAGAGAATTCATTATTTTGCTCTCCCGGAAAAGTATAAGGCTAATAACAGGTCCATTACATTTCTATTATCATTAGAAAACACAGAGTTAATGCAAAGTTATATTTCAATGGCATTGAATTCTTGAGTGCTAATGGTTTCTGAATTTGATAATATCTAGAAATATTTATACAACTAATCTCAATTAACACTAATCTCAATTAATTATATTTTAAAAATGCAAAAGGTAAAGTAAGGTGTGGTTCATTGGTTCATTGTCAACCTCAATGCCTAGCCTGGTTTTACTTAAAAAAAATGTTAAACTTGTGGAAGTTTCGTTCTACTGGCATTGAATAATTTAAAGCTGATTTTATTTTTCATTGAAATATGCACAGTTAATGTCATCTCTATTACATTGGCATTAAAATCTTTAGTGTAAATTAAAAATCAATTTGGTTATGGGCATGACTGAGAATTTTATTAATGTCTGTTGTTGTTTCATTTTATTAGAATTTTGAAAGACAAATCTAATGTAAGTTTTATATCTTTGGCATTAGAAATGGCAATGCTATTGGAGCTGACTATTGATTTAATTTTTTTTTGGGCATTGACAATGTTCGCAATGGTTCAATTTCCTTATCATCGAGAGAATTTTATTAATGTCTGTTGTTGTTTTATTTTATTAGAATTTTCAAATACAAATCTAATATAAGTTTCATATCTTTGGCATTAGAAATGGCAATGCTATTGGAGCTGACTATTAATTTCTTTTTTTTTTTTTTTTTTGGCATTGACAATTTTCGCAATGGTTCAATCAACACCAATGAAAGCTCTATTCCATTAGCATTGGAAACTTTAAAGCTGATTTCAAAATAATTTCAGCGAAAATTGCGAAGCTTCATTACATTGGCATTGAAAACTTGACTTCTACTTGATATACTAGATCAATGATAAATGCAAAGCTAATTTAAGCTTATTTTTATTACAATGCAACCTTTTAATGGTAATGTAAAATGTAATACTTAGTTTAATTTCATTACAACTTAATTGGCAATGAAACTTTTTAATGGTAACTTTCAGCTACTTCCATCTCATTACTTACTTTACTTTACTTACTTTTAATGACACAACAACCCATGGAGGGCCTAGACCGAGCTTTTCGCATCCACTCATGTTGTGCGTGTTGTATTTGTACATGAATGGAAGGGACCTACAGTTTAATGCCGAATCCGAACGGCGAAGTGAAAAGCTTTTCATAGCAATTTTTACTCTTGTAGGTTTGCCATTCCCTGGCAAGAGGTGGTGCCGTATAGATTTATTGATTTTGTCTGTTCCGAGATTCAAACCCCGGACACTGCGTAGCAGTCCAACGCGTTACCACTACGCCACAGCGACCACATCCATCTCATTATTATTTAAAACTTCGATGCTAATAAAATATTTAACTAAGTATGCCACTAGTTTTCATAATCATTACAATATAAAGCTAATGCTAGTTCAATATCATTGGCATTGAAAACTTTAATCCTAAATTAACGTTGAATAATACCAAGTCAATAGAAACTTCACTCTATACATAGAAAACTTTGATTGAGGAAGAATTTTTGTAAAATCAAAAATGTTTACCTCATTATTATTGATTGAAAAACTCAATCCTAATGAAATCTTCACTTCATTGCCATTAAAAACCTTAATTCAATTTCATAATGATCGAACATTTTGATACGACCATAATTGGCTAAAGGAAAAACCTTTCAATGGTCATGCCAGTTTGGATGAAAATTAATATTAATTTTTAATAATTTACGCAATTCAGTTTTCAATTCCATTTATTCAATATTTCTTTGAGATTCCACTCAATTTAAAAACCAGTTTGCACCGACTGCACACAAAAACTAGAAATTTAAACAAAAATTGCAAAAACATTGCTGCAAGTGTGCTGGCAATGGCATGTAATCAATAAATGGCCAAAAGGTGCCATAATTTCCAAATATGTTCAATTATGTCCATAAAAAATAACAACCAAACTTAGTAATAAATATGATTTTATTTGATGCTAGCCAACCGCAAAAAAGAAATATACAGAAATAATGATTGCCAGAATGCATTTAATTATCCAGAAGTGTCGAAAAATCAAAAACTAAAACACACAATTTATTTTTTTAGCTTCATGCTAAAAATAAAATAAATATGTCAAAAATATTGAAAATTTATTAATTTTATAATTTTCGTTAACATTTATTTATTGCTTTCGATGCTATTATTTTGCATTTACAAAATGGAAACATATGTACACAAGGCTACATATTTTTTCATACATGCGTGTGACATGCACAGAATCTCATATTTGGTGGGTTAATTTTTTAGTTTTTCAAATGAACGAACTCACATTGGACTTTGGAAACTAATATATACGAGTACATAATAAAATTTATTTTCTCACACTTGAGCGCTTACACAGTACAACAAATTAGAACTAATTTACATCCACTACGGTAAGTTGATGATTTTTTTGAAAGACGACTCAACCCTGACGAGTTTCCCCCCGAAGGCAAATATAGACTGCTACGTCACGGATATGATTGGGATCTGATAGACATTGATGGGTTAATATTTTATTTCAACTACTACAACTTTGACGTCCAAAGCAAAATTGTTCGTTATGGAAAACATTACAGCTTTTACATTTACACCAGACCTCTACTTCCTCGCTTCGACCCTTATTTTTGGAAGTTTTAGGTAAACATTTCCTTGAAGTGCTATGCTACTAAATGGTACATAAAATGCATACCATACTGAATATGTACCTACTTTCTTAAAAAAACAGAAATGTTCCTCATCTTCACTGAAAATTTATTCAGACATTTGTATCAAAAACCCCTAAGGACGGGGGAGGGGGGAGGGGAAGACGAGGTGCAGGGCTAGTGTAAAGAACAAAAATGTTCTGCTTTCCATAATGAAACACCTTTTCCTTAGACAGACTTCAGACTGTCAGACTTCAAAATAAAAATCATTCTCACCGACTTCCATCAGTCATCTGCTCGCTCATAAGGTGAACTTTGTATCCTTGTAAAAATAAAAAAAAATTTCACTTGACAGTCCTTAAGTTTGGGTCTTGGGAGATATTGATCAGGGCAGAGTCTTCTGACAAAAAACCTTCCAATCATCGTCTAGGAAATTGCGGTGTTTTACTGTGTTATTCATTTTCAGGTATTCATTAAATGCAATAAAAATTAATTTAATATTTTGTATTTTCTCTGCAATTTATGGCTATGAAATAAATTTGAAGCAACGATTGCCTTTTATAGTTGATGAAAAAAAGAAAAACAGTTGCATGAAAAAGTTGTGCGTAGCTGCAAACGAGGTCTCACGCAGTAAGTTCATAAACAAGTTCGCAGTTGTTACGTACTCTTTAAATTTTTTTTTTTTTTTTTTTTTTTTGTGTGATTTCTATAGAATAAACGAGATGTAGTTGATTTGTTCCTTGAACCTCAGAATGCATTTAATATTTAGTCAATTTCGAAGAAAAAAGCTTAAAAACTTCGAGTCTTCTGTATCAAAAATAATATACAGTATATTAGCGTCAAATATGTAAGACTTGTCCTTGATCCGAAACGAAAAGCCTTCTAACCTCTCTTCTACTGTAAGAGGAGGGCCTTGGTGGCAAAATAGGATCTTCAACCACGAATCTTATGCTGGCATTGGTTGAGATGAATCTTCTTCATGGCGCTGTCTTCTGGTTAACCTCAGATCACTGGATACGATATTGATGACTGGGGTTCTCGGCATTACTTCTACGAAAGCTCTTTTTGAAATCCTTCTTTGGATGCCAATTGAAATTCGGGTTGAGCAACAAGCTACCATAAGAGCTCAGCTGGCAGACTCAATGATACATCCAGCTTCTCCAGATCGAATCTACGACATGCCATGATTCTAAACCATGATTCTTAACAATGTCTGTACCTACAAATATAGACTAAATATAGATCACAAGTTTTCCATTCATATCCCCAGTAGAGAGCAATGGATGGAGGAATCTAATACTGTAGGTACAAACATATCTCGGATAAGATGGCCACCACTGACATCTATACAGAATGTTCTAAACTAGAGGACAAGTTCAGTTGCGGCATTTTTTCTAGCAAACTGGATCTCTAAATTTCCTTGCATCTTCCTGAACACTGCTGCGTCTTTCAGGCGGAAGGAATGGTAATATATCAGGCATGGAAGCGGCTAATTGTAACGATTGATTCGATAAAGTACACTGACAGCCAAGCAGCAATCAAGTCACTGGCTGGTGTTTTGACTACATCAAAGCTTGTTCTTGGACTGTCCATCTTCTCTCAACATCTTGTCGAGTCATTCACAGGTTCTCTTGTACTGGGTACCTGGACACATGTATATCCAAGGCAACTGCAAGGCCGACAATTTAGCCAAATGGGGATTGTTGCTTTCCTATAGCTCACCCTCCTGCTCCATCAGTATGCTTCCCACGTCTATTAAATTGGTCATTAAGCAAAACTATTTACCTTCAGGAAGCATCAAGATACTACTACCCTGTAATAGAGCATGTTTGTGGTATTAACAGACTTATCTGGACCACAGTGGACATTATAGTACATATGGTATTATACAGCTACTCAACCTTAACACAAACTCCATCTGCATAACCACTTTTGTGCTCACGTGCTGCAAGATTTAGAGCATTCCATTCAACGATTTCTATTGAGCCTCTGTGGAAAAAAGATAAAATTTCTAGGGTCAACTTTCCTCAGTAGTCTGCACGAGCTATCATCCATAAGTATTATACAAGGTCATAGCCAGATTCATTAGCGAATCCACTCCATGAACGGGGGAGTCATGCCATACTGTGTGACCATAATGAGACATTAATTCTGCTGAAGTGTGCTTTCATACAGAAGGCAGCCACTCCAACCTAACCTAACCTGAACCCTATATAAAATATTCTTGTAAGAAGAAAAGATACAATGACTTTGACTTACAGCATAAGTACTATTACATACAATTTATGAAACACTCACACACCTACATTATTAAGGTATTGTTTTTCACTCGCAACTTTTATTTTTCTGTAACACCTCAGGAACAGATCTGATTTGCAAATGGAAATTCAAAATACCGAGCGAAACATGTTTCAGAGTTTTTGTTTTTGTTTTTATTTTAAATATGTCATACTTGCCTGAAAACATGTTAAAAATGCACTTTGGCGTCTAGATGCAATACATACATACTATATGTACATAACGTTACGTTAATGTAGAAAGGCCCTAACTAACATTTGTTGTTACTAAAATTTTTCGTTAATTTAAATGGATCACATTCAAGTTCATCACAAAATAGTCAAAAACTCGATTATAAAAAAAAATTTGTTTAGCGCCTTTCTACATTAAGATAACCATATACATATATGCACATAAGTAAAAATCAGAAAATGTACAGCTATAGAATTTTAAATGCTTTCGCCAAATGCAACAAACTTAAATGCAATACACTTTAGTGCTTTTACACTTATGCTGCAACTACAAACACATCTTTATATATATGGTATAGTACGTATATGTGTGAGTCTATGCTTTAGGAAATAGGCTTTTCACCCAGAAACATAATCACACACTCACACACACACACACACACACACACACACACACACACACACACACACACACACACACACACACACACACACACACACACACACACATTCAAACACCCTACACATGCAAGCTGTTCTGATCTTTTTCTAAACTGAACACGAGAAAATACGCTCAGCATCAGTGCAGTCTGCTTTGTTTCAAAGGTTGCAGGTGTGTGTGTGTGTGTGTGTGTGTGTGTGTGTGTGTATGTGTATGTGTGTGCTTGTATCTTTGCATGTGGGTGAGCTTCCAACACTTCCTGCTCTCAAGAAGGAGAATGACACAACACACAATTCACGAGTGTAAAAAAAAGAGAAGTTGAGCAATTGTTGAATATGGAGCATAGACGCATACATGCATAAATACACTACCGTACACAAAAGTATATTCACTTGTGTGCATTTTAAAGCAATGCACTTCCATCTCCATCATCATCATAAATTCTTGATGATGCATAGTAAACATATGAAGAGGCTCTGAAAAAGGCCCCAGAAATAACTATGAGTAGTTAAAAAAGGCGAACCTCATCATCATCATCGCCATCATCGCCATCATAATGAGATAAACTTTTATGCGAGCAATTAATTTCAAACCAGAAACTCTTGAGTAAAACTAACGACATCAACTAGACGACAAACTAATGAGCACAAATTTCATTAAAATTAAATGCAACAAAAACAACGAGCAACAATGTATGTACATAGAGAAACCAAAGTAAAACAAAATCACAAACAACTATAAACTATAAACTTTTGTGAGTTGTGCTCGTGGATTTTAAGGAAATTTGTGAATTTTTAACCTGCGGTCCGCTATAGACGTGTTTCAAAAGAGCTACCCTTTACTCTTAGCACTCGCTCATTATCAGACGACACACACACACACATACGCACATTTTTACACTCTGCACCACATTATATCTAACAACAACATATTCACATATTTAAACTATTTGCCAGAAGAACAAGTAGCAGCAGACGACAGAGAGAAAGAGGAATGAGAAGCAAAACAATCAGAAGACAACTTCACTTTAGTTGTGTTAAAAAATAATTGCATTCACTTATAATTTGAACTGCAAGCGCAGACAAACACATACAAACAATGACAACAATAAATTAAACGAGAAGAAAAGTGTCAAGCCATTTTACCAACTACCACCACACAACACAGAACAAAACACAAAAGAAGAAGAAGAAGAAGAAGTCAAGAAATATTATATGTAAGCTAGTAAATGGGAAAAGGTTGAACTCTTCTCCTCAAGCGGCATTCGCCTGAAAGTATACTACATTCTATTGTACACACTACAATAAACAAGTTAAGCTTTTAGTGTAGTGAGACAAAAATCGTTGTGTTCGCCATTCAAAGTAAAGAACGTAGATTGTAGGAGAGTGCAAAAATTTTTTCTAAAGGACCAAACAATTTATTCAAGGACCAACTATTTGCTACTACTACAAGGTACAAGTAAATACAATGCAATACAATAAAATGTTGAACCCCATTACAACAAATCGAATTTAAAGTGGACATTGTTGACTTCTGCTTCGACATGACACAGAGCCAGCCAGAGTCTTATTAATATGAAATATTTACAGCCTGCGAAGCGCCCATTTATGAACAAATATAATTCACATACCATAATTGGAATGGATGAGGAAAGCTCAGCCTAGGCTCCGTGTACATGGGATGTTGTGCCGTTGAAGAAGAGGAAGAAGGAGCAAAGTGCTAGAAACAATACGATAGCGATGGCGAAAAACAATTTTCTTAAATTCGAAGAATTTTTCCTTTTTCTTAGTATTTTTTATGTATGTCAATTGTAAGCGTTGCCAAAAGAAGTAAATTACTTATTAGTAAATTTAAATAACTCAAAATTTTAAGTTAATGAGCTGGGTTACCTCTTAATTAATGCTGATCTGTCGCGTCCCCTAAAAAAATCACTGATGAACGACTTGCAGAACCCAACTCTTGGGTTGATATCACAAAGTTTCAAAATTTTCCGCCGAAACTCCACAATTGCGGTCTTGCAAAATAAAAAACTGATATTGCGATTTAAAGCCGCTTTCATTTAAACCATAATCAGTTGGAGCTTAAAAAAATAATTTTGTAAAAAAGTATTACGTAAAATGTGTTAAGTGTTAATCTACTATTTTACAAACACCAAAATTTAAGAACACATTAATTGGATAATTTTTGTAATTAATTTTTGTATAAAGTTTTAGAAATATTTTCATTTATACGGCTCTCGCTTTTTTTAAAAAAAAAAAGTTTCCAATTCCCTTTTGGTCTTGCCACTTACTTTTCCACACAGCAAGATTTCTTGATCAATTCTGCTTTAACTTTGTCTGACATGTCAAATAACAGCAGAACAGCACAAAACTTGTCGGTGCAAGCAAGTCTCTCGCCTACAAACTCAACATATTTTCAAGAGAACTTGCCGTGTGGAAAAGGTGACTATTTGTACAACTGTAAAAAGCTTTACCTAATTAACTGCATTACACTCTCTCAATAACATATAACAATAACACAAAATAAAGAGAGCACGAGAGCAAATATGTTGCGTAAAAACCGAATTTTGTTGGCGAGAGGGGAACCGTGTGTACAATATTTTGTACTCAGTGGTAAGTGGCCTTTTCAAGAGGGAAAGTTTTCTTGAAAACAAGTTTCCAATTCATGTCGTGCGTATTATTTTTGTTATTTTTGTATATGAATGGAAAAGACCTTCAGTTTTATGCCCAATCCCAACGGCGAGGTGAAAAGTTTTTCATAGGCAATTTTTACTCATGTAGGTTTGCCATTGCCTGTCAAGAGGTGGTGCCGTGTAGAAAAATTATTTTTTCTACTTTTTTTTTTTTTTTTGATTTTGCCTGTGCCGAGATTCGAACCCCGGACACTCTGCATGGCAGTCCAACGCACTACCACTACACCACAGCGTCTTTTCTCTCACGCCTACAAATTCAACTTGCTTTCAAGAGAACTTGCCGTGTTGGAAAAAACTTCACTGGTTTGTACAACTGTAAAACTATACATAAATTAAAAATATTGCATTACACTCTCTCGACAACTTTTTTGTGCTCAAAGAGAGCACAAAAGCAATTGTGTTGCGTAAAAGTCAAATTATTTTCTTTTAGGCGAGAGGGAGGAAACATGAGTGCAATATTTTATGCCCAGCAGTTACCTGGTGCAAAGAGACAAAAACAAAAAATGCTACATGCGACCAGGCTCAATAAGTTCATTAGACTATAAAATATTATAGGTACGCATGTAAGCAAGTGAGTAATGAAGCAGTTTACATCACAATTTTAACTGGAAGTTATAAACTAGCGCATTACTATTTGAAATCGCTGGAATTCCAAATGCATTGCAAACAAATAATCTAATAACAGCATGTGTATGTGTATGTACTCGTATGTACAAATAAGTAAATATATTTGGATGTAATAACAAAATAAATACAAAGTGGTAAGTGAAAGTGAAATGCCGCACTCACAGACACACACGCACAAACACACAGCAACAACAGCAACATCATGGCCACAAATCAATTTTCTCGAAGCGCAATTGCAATGCAGCGCAATGAACCTCTGCCTGATGGTTGGCTGACTAGCAAGCTGAGTGGCCAGCTAAACTGGCTCTAGCTAAATGGCTACTAGCTATCAGAGTGGCTGGCTTGAAATATTCGCTGATATTGTGCATTCTTAAATGAATATAGCCGGCGAGCATGAACGCTATCAGACAAATATAATTTACGATTTGTGCTAAAGCATAAAAAAACTGGATTGAAATGCGCACTAAAACTCAATGAATGAAACCATATCAGCAGCAAACCAACCAACAACAACAACCTAACAACAACAAAAACCAACTAACGATCACACAAACAAATAGGAAAAATGCACTTTTCACATATACCATTAGATGTATTTGTTGCACCAGCAACAATAACAACAACATAAATCGCCACTATAACAACAAACAACAAACAACTATTCCAACTAAACAACATTCGCGTGCACATATTTGAAACACTTGTCCATATACGAGTACTCCGTACTCGTATTGCCATCTTTACATATGTGTGAGTGCCTGTCTGTGTATGTATGTATGTATGTGTGTGCTGCTTGCCTTAGCCATAGACATTTATTGTTTGTGTGAATGTTTTATTTATATATTTTTTTTTTTTTTTTTTTTGGAGGATGAAAGCATTTAAAGCCTTAGTCAGAGTGAGACCCTTACCCACTAAAACCGGATGGTAGGTCCTCTCGGAACCACCGTTAAGTATTTCGGAAGCCGTCAGAGTATTACTGCTCAAGCGTCAGTTCTTGGTAAGTCAAGTTAGCTGCCTTAAGGGTTGCCTGAATTAATGGTATTCGGGCCTACGTTGCGCAAACGGCTGCGCGCTCCATATTACGATCACGTGCAATGTGGCGAAGTGCAGACATTATTCTTGTTGCCACTATCTGGACTGCTTGCCACTTATACAGTGTGTGACACATGTGATTAATAATAATAGCCAATGTGGGGACCTCCCCAAGGGCTTCCCTTATCTCGGCGCGTTCGGCGTCGAAATGCGGGCAATAAATGAGTATATGTCGTGCGTCCTCGATATCGTTAGGGCAGATCGGGCAGAACGGCTCTTCCTCGTATTTAAAGCGGTGTAAATAATATTTGAAGCAATCATGTCCACTAAGTAGCTACGTCATGTGAAAATCTATTTCACCATGTTGACGAGTTATCCAACTTTCAATATCCGGGATAAGTGCAAATGTCCATCTGCCTTTGTTCGCCTTTTCCCAGCGTAGCTGCCACTTTTTTAAGCGAATTATTGTCAGTTGAAAAATAGAAAATTATCATTTACCTGGTGCGAAAATATTCGTAAAGTAATTAGAAATATGATTTGGAAACATATCTAATCTGCTTAATTGAAATGTCATCAGTAAATTTTTGTTTTGTCGTACAAGAATAAATAATTGTAATCGTTCTTACACCACCTCGAATGAATGAGTGCTAAACTTGAGTTCCAGCCTCAGGATCCATATCAACACATTGAAAAACATTAGTCCAGTTATGGCGATATAATTTCCCCAGGAAATCGGGCCAAATAAATCTCTACACCTTTTCCTAGGAAAAGCCTACAGAGTAATATTTAAATAATTACTTATAAAGGAAAAACATTAGTCAAAGCATTTCCTCCACATAAATGTATTAAGTGATTCTACTTTACAGCCCACAGGATGGTCAGCGGCCACCCCTAGACGGGTAAAATTAAGATCAGCTTCCATTAATTTTCACAATTTAACATTTTCTCAATCCCTTAAAGGAGAAGCCCATACAAAATTTACTCTTTTATGAAATGGACTAGGCTCCTCAAATTTCCAAGGTAAACTTAGAAGGGGCAAAGGTGAGAGTGATATACAATTATTTTCACTCTACAACATTTTTCCCAAACATACTTACTTACCTTCCATCACTAACCTTTACAAAAGAAAAACTACCCGAAAATAATAGCAATTCTGGTATAGCTGCAACCTTAGCCTGGTAAACGCTCCACTGTTCGAGGAGACTGTAAGAAATTCTACTAACGTTTAGATGTTCATAAAAGACTCCACTAACGAATATTCCATTTAGTTTGAAAACAAACTAGTCGGCCCCACAAAACATACATAAATTTATGCAAATTAAGCTTATTCAATTTCTATTTCTATTAAAACTAAAACAAAAAACAGAGAGGGAACAAAATTCGATTTTAAACCACTTGAATTTCTCATCAACGAATGAGTGCTCAACGTGGTTGAATGAAATGCAAGGGGGAAAAAAATTCAACTTCAGCAAAAAAAGAAAAAGTATTTTGCAAGCGGCAAAAAGAATTGTAAAGTGTGCTTAGCGCGCAGCGCTTCATTTCCTCCAAACACTCCCATTAGCTTTTCCCCGTCAAAATCTACTCCTCCTGCCCCCTCCCCCTCACTCCCCCCCCCCCCACATCCGCCAATGCTATCGCTCGCCACTGCTGCCACAAGGGAAACTAACTCATTCAATTGGTGTTGCTGTGGCTGCTGCTCCTTTTACTTTGCTTCATGCAATGACTGCAACGATGCTAAATGTCAATGTGACAAATGCAGCCGATAGTACAACAACAACAACGACAACGACACGGACACGGACACGAACAAAATGAGTAAAAGCAACAACGGTAACAGCAACAGCAGCATCACATTGCACATTTTCAAAATGTTGGCAAATGGAAACGGAAATACTCATTCACTTCAACTCACTTCTACACCGAAAGTTCACACATACACGTATGTCTGTGTATGAGTGACTGCCTGCTGTGCACCACGCCCAGCATACGACACACACACACTCACAATTGTCAGTTTCCAATTCAGTGTTCTGCAGGCCCTAGTGTTAAATGTGAGAAATGAGGTGTCAAAACTTTTCACCAAATATTTGCTTCAAGCAAACTACTGATGTAACTATGTAAAAATTTACCTACGTTCAACACAAAAGCACAGAAAAATGTAACACTTTCAGTCTACAATAACAAAAAATATCCAAAAAAAAAAAAAAACAAAAACAAAAACCAAAAAGGAAATGAATATGTAGGTAAAGTATGCACTTGTAAAAGAGTAACAGAAAAGAAAGTATGTAGTTATTTAGTACGTGTAGTAAAAAGGTAAAGATGTAGAAAACTCAATTTGAAACATAAAATTCAAATAAATTAAGTTATTATACTTTGGGTATGTGTGTGTCAGTGGGTGTGTTAGTTGCAGTCGTTGGCATATACACACATACTCACATAGTCCAGTGCAGTGCCGGATATAAAATTTTAGTTTAGCGTGATCAAAAATAAAAACAAAATTCAATTCAAACCAAATCCAATTCCAAGTCCAAACGAATTCAAACTAAAAAAAAAAAACAAAACTTAGTTTTGACCTAACATCAAAATATCGACCAAATCTCTAACCAATTATATCTCAATTAGCTCAAAAAACTTACATATTCAAACCGAAAATTCAGTCCAAACTCAGATCAGAACACCAATCAGTATTTAAACCCAAAACTTAGGATAAAAACTAAGTTCAATATTAAGACCGAAAATCGGATCAAACTTCACATCAAACACCGATCGAAACTTAAATCAAAAATCATATCACAACACAGACCGAATTCTAATCAAAACTCAGTCCGAGTTTATACTAAAACTAAGACCAGAAACCAGACTAAATTTTAATTATAAATCAGAATAAATTTTAGACCAAAATATAACTGAAAATCGGACCAAAAATCAGTTCAAAGTTTCGATCAAAACTCAGTCAAACTTAGATCGTTTTGAAACCGAAATCCATACCTAAAAAATACATTGGAAATCTGGATCTAAATTATTATTAATTTCCCCAATAGTAAGGCATCCATAAACAATTGACCCAGAAAGTATCCGATTTATTATAGTCACAGTGTACTTGATAAGTATCCTTGAGCGATTTAAAACTAAATTTCAAATCAGATTCAGACTATACCGATACTCGGAGTTTAGATCAAATTTAAACTAAGTGAAAATTGAAGTGTGGGCTTAAACCAGAATTCAGTTCAACTTCACACTAACATTCAGACCCTAACTCTGACCCAAAATATGACCAAAGCAATGAGTAGAAACCTAAATAAAACTCAGATCAGTATTTAGATTAAAATATCGCAGAAACTCAGTCCAAATCTCTAACCGATATTCAGACCTAAACTCTAGCCAATATTCTGGATATAAAATTCGACTCCAACTCAAAAATTCAATTAAAATTCAGAGCAAACTTAACCAAATTCCATACTACGGACTACTTAACATATCTTAGATCAAATACCAACCAAAAAACTGATTAAAACTTAGATCAACGATGTGGAGAGAGCTGAAACCCCCATGTCCCCCTCTTTTCGATCTGCCACTGTTCAATTGATCATTTGGAGTGTGTATACATATTTTGCACTTACCCTTTTCATTTATAGAAGTTTAGTTTTATATATAAACTAAGTGTATATTATTTAAATTTGGTGTGCAAGAGAAATTAGGCAGTTTAAGTATTAATTACACTGTGCAACAAAATTCGACTTATTATCTTTGATGCGATATTAGATGGACTTGATGGATGCAAGAAGAGAAAGTAGCAGTGGAAAATGCCACCACTCAGAATGATTTGAGAAATCAGTAATGTCCTGGTCATGATAATTCTTGCGCTTGATTTAACACATAAATTCTTAATATTTCCTACTGGGACAAAATCTTTTTTTTCATTAAGATTACAAAAAAATACATTCAAATGTTCAAGAAATTTCTTTATTTTAGTATTCGATATTAATGGTTTTATTTATGGATGCCATAAAAATAACTCATACGCCACGTATTCCAATCAAAAACTTAACCAAATATAAAATTATTTAGTCTACGAATTGAAAATATAAATTTGAAATTTTTTATTGAATTTACTTTATTTTTTATTGCTGCAAGTTCCTCCTTTTTTTTATAATCAAATATATTTAGAAACTCGTAGTTTGTTTTGCTATTGCATAATCGAAAAAGATACTTACAAAAAAGAGCATAACAGCAAAGTGAAATAATTTTATATTAAAAGTAGAAACTTCTTTCTAAAACTTTTCTTCCTCTCTTTCACATACTTACAAACTTGTTTATTTTTTTTTTTTTTCTTTGGGGCACTCTTGAAGTAGTAAAAAAATTTTTATGAGTTATACCTACTAAATAAATGTATGAAGAAAAGAAATAGTTTTTGTACAATTTTGTCTCTCATATAAAAAATTGAATTGAATTTCATTCGTTTTTCATTTCCTTTTTTACAGATTAAATTTTTGAAAACCAAAGAAGGCACCGCCATGGTACAAATGGGTGATTCCGTTGCTGTTGAACGTTGCGTACAACATTTGAATAACATTTCCATTGGCACAATTGGAAAAATACAAATTGCATTCTCCAAACAAAATTTCCTCTCCGAAGTTATTAATCCATTTTTACTTCCCGATCATACACCCAGTTTTAAAGAGTATACAGGCTCTAAAAATAATCGTTTTCTATCACCGGCACAGGCTAGCAAAAATCGTATTCAACCACCGAGCAAGGTTTGTTCCAAATTCCTTATTTAATTCCAATTTCACATTCTAATTTTTTTGTTTTCTTTTTTATAATTGTTTTTGCATTTCTACAGATTCTGCACTTCTTCAATACACCACCTGGTCTAACTGAAGATCAATTGATAGGCATTTTTAATATTAAAGAAGTGCCCGCAACATCTGTGCGATTATTCCCATTAAAAACGGAACGTTCCTCATCGGGTCTAATTGAATTCCCGAATATATCACAAGCTGTATTGGCCATCATGAAATGCAATCATCTTCCGATTGAGGGTAAAGGTAAGTTTTATGTTGTATTATATATAAATAGTTTTGAAAAAGTCCGTCAAAAAAAAAAAAAAAAAAAACAAAATCTACAATATAAAACGAAATTGTTTTATGATTTTTTCAAAGCTATATACATTAAGGCATGCACTTCACTTTCATGTTTATGTAATATATTTATATGATTAGCTTGTGAATATTCGAATAAGCTGCGGTGGGGTAATTTAAAGTTGCATATTAAAGTGGAACGGCGATTTATTATAGTATAAGTAATAACTGATTTGAAAGTATGCCCGAAAGTATGCAATACTCTACTTATGATTAATTTAAGCTTTACTTTACTTTACTTTTAATGGCACAACAGCCCATGGAGAGCCTAGGCCGAACTTTTCGCATCCACTCATGTTGTGCGTGTTATATTTGTACATGAATGGAAGGGACGTACAGTTTAATGCCGAGTCCGAACGGCGAAGTGAAAAGCTTTTCATAGCAATTTTTACTCTTGTAGGTTTGCCATTGCCTGTCAAGAGGTGGTGCCGTGTAGAAAAATAATTTGTTCTACTTTTTGATTTTGCCTGTGCCGAGATTTGAACCCCGGACACTCGGCGTAGCAGTCCAACGCACTACCACTACACCACAGCGACTATTAATTTAAGCAAGAAAATAGTTGTCAAGTTTAAATGAATTTAAATTTTAGTGTTTACAACTACAGTGCCAATGGCCGTACTTCTAATTTTTACTTGGTTCGAACGAGTCCAGGTAATGGATTCAAGCCTTCCTCTTAATTTTTGGAGATACTTGTAGAAAAAACCGCGATCAGAGGGTGAAGAAAGTTTGTGGTAAAACCATAAAATTAAGAATTTGCTATAGAAAACAACTTAACCAAATACATACAGCTTGTTTCACCTCAAGGCAGTAAGCTTTTCTACCATAGGCTTCCCATAGTTCCCATAGAGCACTCCAGCTTATATGTATATTAAATCACATTGATCCTATAAGAAGCATAGGGCTTTAACAAATGACTTCCAACCTTTTCTATCCAAAGCTATCTTTTTTATTTCGAGCTCTGACCCAATTTGGCGGACTCATATTCTATTTGACGTCTATGCTGCTGCCGCCCTGAGAATTTCAATTAACAGCTTACCTGGAAATGTCATCAATTGGTAAAAAAAATTGTGTGACCATTCCAACTCCGTTTACGTGTTTGCATTTCAAACTCGATAGGGGTCTGCTTCGTCTCTTAACACTGGCATGAGTTTGAGATCACCTGCTGTCAATACACCCTTAGTCTAAACTCAAAGTAAAATAAAATTATGACATAGCAGTCTCTTTTAGATTGGAGAAATTGCCCAGGGCAGCTGATTGCTCTTTTGAGAAATTTTGAGTTGTGTTATACACACACACACACACAATTCAGGTTAAATTATTTATAATTATCATTTATAAGTTTCTTTGGTTTGCATTCCTAAAGAATTTATTGTTTACAAATTACACGATCAACAACACCAACAATAAGAAACGAGAAACAAAAAACAAAAACAATAAAATACTTGCACACATATAATCAACCCATTTACTGAGCGAATCCGTGCATACTTACACATAACTGTAGCATACTTATGTGAGTAAGCAACTCAGGCAAGTGCTCATGTGTTAATAATCCATCCGTCATCGTGTTTGTCTATGTGTGAGTGTCTGCGTACTATTTCTTTTTCTTTGTTTTAACTTTGTTATTATAGTTGTGTAATGGTGCAACTGTGTCGTTGTCCTTGTTAAATTTATCATGTGTGCGCTCGTGTTTGTATGTCTGTATGAGTGCATTTCCCTTTTGAAAAAGAAAGGAGAAAAACAAAGTAGAAGACCGGAGAAGAACATCATGACAAACGAACGTGGTGCATATGAGTTGAGAACATGGATTAAACATTATGCTGCACAAGTTGCGAAATTGCTATAAATTGCATACTCACAACGGATGCATATACATACATACATACATACATACATACATACATACATAGTACATATGTACTCGTATGTATATAAATATTACATACTATTCATTTTTCTCATTTCCTTTTGATTCCTTTGTACATACATATGTGTAAAGTATTCGAATCGTATTCATTACGAGCTACATGCTACTTACATTTATAAAATGGATAATTAGTTGAGTTTTAAAAATTAAAGCCAAATAAAGGTGAATTATCTCGCTGACAAATTAATGACAATTTAATGAAAATCATTTAAATGGATTAATGTCTTTAAAATAATATAATCTATTTTGTAAAATAAAATTAATTTGCATAAAAGTTTCTTAAGCGGATTTTAGGGGATTCTCCCTCTCTCTCTCTCTATCTCTCTATCTCTCTCTCTCTCTCTCTCTCTCTCTCTCTCTCTCTCTCTCTCTCTCTCTCTCTCTCTCTCCCTCTCTCTCTCTCTCTCTCTCTCTCTCTCGTTTTTTTTTTTTTGAATGACCTGTGAGGTTGCTTTTGAAAAAATTTTATAATATTTTCTCGCACTTCCACTCCGTTTGCCATTTTCGCGTTAAATAAATTTTTATTGTCTTTAACTGATACATAGTATTTTCTGACATCTAATTCAAAGCTACTATGATACAAATTTTTGATTTTGAATCTTTCAATAGCACAGTATGGGAAGAAATGTAACGGACAATTTTATACGACGCAGTCCCACAAGCAATATTGATATTACCAATAAGGCTACATACGAAAAACATATAACTTCTTGATATCTTACCTCAAAAAGTCATTTTGATTAACTTTGCTAAGACTCCAAGTATTTCTACTTTAACAAAATTAAGCGTTTGTTATCTGGATTTATTTGAAATCCTCTGAAAAGCATATTTTGTAAGGAAATGTCTTTCCTATGAATACATTATTTTTATGAGATTGCTTTGTAACTACTAAACAGAGCAAATGAATAAAATACATATTTAATCTAGTACTTAAACATGTTGGCAGTGTATATCAAAGGTGTCATCAAAGTCACTAGCTGCATCATCAGCTAAAACTCTAAACTCTAAGCATGAAGTTGTCTTCAATACACGCCGATAATCCAGTGCATGTTGATGGCGTAGAGCTTGTAACCGTGGATTGCATACATCGTGAGTTTCTCTTTTAGATTAGAGAAGGAAACAATAGATATATTTTATCTCACACCTTTCATGCATACATGCACTCTAACCGCATCATATTTGTCATCAGAGTATTTACTGAGACACTGTTTTCACATTTACATCCATGGTGAAGGATATGAATGTTTTCATAAAGAAAATGTAATTTGTAAGCTTCTGGACTCGCTAATTCAAGTTCATCATTCTTAGAATTATTCTGAAGATAAAGTTTGAGGCCAGCATGTTAGTGATTATGTGTGTGAGGATTAAGAGGAGATCATGGCCTGCTGCCTGCGAGTGTTAATATAGTAGTACCCAACTAAAGGCTGGCCTATCTGAACTGCTGAGGGTCTGCGCCAGTCAAGATATCGCTTGGTATGTATGTTTCTGTTTGTGAAATATTTATGAGGAAAGTTTCTACTGGAAAAATTTTCTAGTTTTAAAGTAATTTTAAACTTCAAATTTTTGGGCGAGCTGGCATTAGAAATAATCACTAACCGAATTTTCTCTTTTTTTTTTTGTTAAAAAATGTTGTTGGAGGCTTAATAAATATTATCGGATTTATGAGGTATTGGGCTCCCCCGACCGTGGCTGCAATTCCATACTTTATAGAAGGCTTATTTAATCTTTTTTACGATAGCTATTCGATTTTTCTACCAGTTACTTTGAAAATTCAGCAAAAATACATTCAAAATCTTTGCACCAAAGTAATCAATGTTTAATATTTCAAAATATACTCTCTTTAAAACTGCATTTACACAACTTAAAATTATTAGGTCTAACCTTACTCAAAGGTCAGGTAAACCGATATGGTTTCTTCTTGGAAGGTAAATAGTTTTGAATATGAATAAAAAAAATAGTAAATTTAATTATTTTACATTTAAAATAAGATTTTCATTTAGAGAAAATATCTAATTTTATGCAACAATTTTAGCCTTACAGGTCCCCCAGTGCCGACGCCCTTGAGTGACTTAAAGACTTGTATGAAAATAATTGGAATTCCTCAGCCTTTTTGTAATGAAATCAAATTATTTACTAAGCTAACCCCTTACTTGCTGTCACCCCTTCTTCTTTTCCTAGGGCTTAATTACCATGGGCTACATAGCCTGAGTGCTTGAGGAACTATCCTGCACTCGTAGGTCAGGTTCTCGGCCTTCTTCACATCCATTCATCCATCCATCCATCCATCCAAGCTACAAACTTTAATATTATTTTTGCCCAATTTTTGAGGTAAAACCGTATAAACAATTCATAGAGCGTGGTGTGAGTGAAGTGTACAAACTCTAGCTAAGTCCTATACTACTCTCAATATTCACAATAGCTCTCTCGCACTCTTTCTCTCACTCTCTCTCACTCTCTCTCTCGCTCGCTCTCTCACTCGCTCTCTCTCTCGCTCGCTCTCTCACTCGCTCTCTCTCTCTCTCGCTCTCTCTCTCTCTCGCTCTCTCTCACTCACTCCCTCACCCTCTCTCCTGCTCTCGCTCGCGTTTGCTTACCATGTTCGTCGCTTGCCTTGTCTTTAATCATTGCCCTAATTAAAAAAAATAAAACCATGCAAATCTCATCTTATGTATTAAAATATTTAAGAGATATTTTAATTTCATAAATTTTATGAAACATTTTAAAAAGTATTCAACTACACCAGAAGAGTAATACTTAACTTTGGACCACAAAAATACCGAAAATATTAATTGCAAAACTTTCAGCAGCTTTCAAGCGGTACAATATCATAAATTGCAGAAATATTTCTAATTTCTTTTATCTTAATTACCAATTGAAAATTTTCAACACCAGAGAAATTTTCCCCATGAAAACACAATCAGATGAAAAACTTTCCAAATATTGTTAACCTAAAATTACATCAGAAGCTGCTACATCAAAAGTAACAAACAACAATTGAAAAAACAACCACTAACCATAAAATGAACCGAAAAACATTTGCTCGTAATGGCGAAACAATTTTTGTGTGCGCTCTGATACGCAGAAAATGTGCCGAGCTGAAGCGATGCGATGCGATGCGACGCGATGCGATGCGCCTGTAAGTATGCTGAACTTTCTGTAGCACTAGTGTCATTAAAATTGTGTTAATGGCAGCATGCTTCGTTGAACTGGCAGAAGCAGCAGCGCCATTTTTCCACCTAAGTAAATACAGCATGAAAGTATTTTGGAACATTTGCGATTGAAGCCGAACACGAAACAATTAAGTTTGAAAAGGTGATTTTGTGTAACAGAACGACAAAGCAAGAAACCGACAGACAAAAACTGAAACACAAACAACATGGCCGACAACAAAACCAATATGGCATAGCGGCAATGAAATGTGCCAAAGCGCTAGTTGGTCGTGAGTGTGTGTTTTCATGTGCTTTGTGTATGTTCGAACGTTTGAATGTGCCGCGCTTGTGATACTTATCATCTTGCTTTCAATTACTTACAACTACAATTACACTTAATGATATTGCTGGTTGTATTTTTTGGTTTACCATAGCTTAATTTCAATACTTGGAATTCTTGGAATAATGAAAAATTGTGTTGGCATGATAAATTTATTATAGGGAATTGTAGTGTAGTGCTCAGTAGCATGGTTGATCGGGTTGCACGGTTGATTTGCGCGGATGTTACCTATGTGGTGTTCATTGTGATGCATGCCCAATTAACGCACATGGTGCCCGCTCTTGTCATGTCCCAGAAAATCTCATACCGATTGTTGTGTATTGTTTTTATGTAGTTTGTTGAATTCCTCATTTCTAATCCGTTTTATTGTGTGAAATATTGGCACTCCTTGCATTAGTCTTGAATATTTCTATTGATATGGAAATGAAATTGCAAGGGAATTGAAATTGACTAAAGTGCCATAATTTTTGTAACGTGCATTTGTAGCGTTGACAATTTTATGTAATCCCAAAAGCCGGTTTTCCACACGAAATCTGATTTTACTTTTCATTTAATTTTTCAATTATTTATTAGTATCTTGTGTAGTCTTTCGATTATTATGGTGGGTTAAAGACAAGGCAAATAAAAACGTGTTAAACTATCATCAGAGATGAAGCAAGAAGATGACAAAGATGAACCGCAAGTCAGACCATAATGCATACCAAAACTGATTCGAAACTCAAACCGATATTCAGATCGAGTGTAAGTGTAAGTTCACACAAAAAGTCAGACCAAAGTAGACCACAACTCAGACTTGACTCCGGAAGTCAAACCAAAACTAGTCCGAAAATCCTAACAAAAATTAGTTCAAACAAAAGGTATTTTGAAGGAACTATCAAAATCAAAAGCCGATTTTCGGATGATGCAGATTTTGGCGGATTTGAGGATTTGAGCTTGAGAGCTGCCGATTTCTGATAAAATCATATCAAAATGAAGAACAACAATTCAATCCGAAATCCAAACCCAAATCCAGATCAAAATTTCCTCACTTAAATCTAGATCATAGTCTAGATTATACAATAATTGAGAGCAAAATCCAGACCAATCCCCAGGCCAAAATTCAGACCAAGCCCCAAAACAAAATCTATATCAAACTTCACATCGCAATCCAGACTAAAATTTAAATGAAAATCCACACTAAAAACACACAAAAATTTAGACCTAAAGCAACTCAAAAGTTGGATCCTATTATATGGGCCAAAATTCAGACCGACAGCAGATTAAAAAGTTATTTAAAATCATGAAAAAAAGAAGACCAAAATCAAATTTGATTCACAACAAAAGAGTTCAACGAAAAATTTAGATTAAAAATTAAACCTCAAATCAGACCAATTCTCAAACCGATATTCAGATCGGGAATGAGTCCAAGTTCAGACCAAGAGTCAAACAAAAGTAGACAAAAATTCAGATTAAAAATCGTTCCTAATATTGGACCTAAATTCACACCTAAAGCTGATTAAAAAAACCGATAAAAATCCTGAAAAAATAAGATCAAAATTGAATTTAATTCAGAGCAAAGTTTAAAGAGAAATTTAAATAAAAAATCAAAACGTAAATCAGAGCAATTCTCAAATCTCGATATTCCAATCGAGAATGAGTCCAAGTTCAGATTAAAAGGCAGACCAGACTAAACCACAACTCAGATCGGGAGTAAAACCAACAACGTACAAAACTTTGATCATAAATTAGTTCAAAATATATAAGTATCAAGACTAAGACCAAAAATCATACAAAATTGTAGAAAAAACACCGATCGATATTCAGATTAAAAATGAAATCTGAAGTCATGCCAAAGTTAGATCAAAATTGTAAGCAGGTATGACACCAGCATTTTAAAAGTTAAAATTATGAGTTGAGATTTTTAGCAGCTACTGCTGCCTTCATAGCTCCCTCTCCAGCTCCCAATTTTCGTATCAGCAATTACAAATAAAAAATTAAATTCACATTAAACATATTTCATTTCAATTGAATTAAAGTGAATGTCAACAAAGACAAATCTCATTTAAATTATGCTGCGCTAGTGTTTAGCAAATGAAGTACATAAGTATTACAAATAAATGTAATCATTGAAATCATTTAAATCATTTCACCGCAGAACCCTAAAGCAATAATAATAAATATCAAATATTACTGTAAGTATTATTTTTTAATTAGAATTAAATAAATATCATAGTACATGAAAGACATTAAAACAAAACCATAATAACAATAACCACACACACACACTCAGATACTTATGAAAATTATAAATAAAATATGAAAATTTATGAAAATTTATGAAAATTTATGAAAATTATTTATAATAAATCAATTTAAATTGATGCAAGTGTGCGGTTTCGATGTTGGCTTGGCTGTTGCGATTGTGCAATAATAAATCGTAAATCTCATTCATTTTTTTCGCTTTCATTTAATCATATTCCTTTGCACATTGTCTGTTACATATACAAACACAAATTTTACTCATACTTACATACTTATGTACTTAATTTTTCCCATAAGTTTAATGTGGCGTCTGTTATGCACCACAAAATACCTAAAAAAAATACCAAATAAAATGTTTGTAATGGAAATGCAGAAAAAGTAGTTGGCATCATTTCATTGTTTCGATATATCTGATTTTTAATGCATTTCAATACAAAACCAAAAACAAAACATCCTTTATTACACATTTTCTCGCTTCTTTTTTTATTATCATTTCGTTTCACATTCAACTCGTATGTGCAATATGTAATTTTATTTAAATGTGTTGGGTGCTTTGCGATTTTGTGTCACAACACAACGTCACAAAGTGTGAAATGTTTTTGTTCACCCCAAAATGTTCATACTAAGTAAATGAAGATAAATAATGCAGCAGTAATGCTTCCTCGTTACTCTTCTCATTTTTCTCTTCTTGCGCGCTCTCCATCTCCATCTCCATCCCCTCTCACTCTCACTCACTTTTTTTTGTTGCATTGTTACGTACATGAGAATGTGTTGCATAATTTTGGGGATTTTGGATTTTGTTATCAATAATACTTTTTTTTTTTAAGTGTGTGTGTGTGTGTGTGTGTGTGTGTGTGTGTGTGTGTGTGTGTGTATGAGTAAATATATTTGTGTCGTTGTTTGCAGGGACATAATCTTATTTATATTGTTGATATTAAAATGTATTGAATTGGGATAAATATGTGCATATTTATGAATTTGCTTTTAAATCGATGGCTACTTAGTACAGGGTGCGGGATCATTTATGTCGGTACGTAAACATTGAATAATATTAACATTTATCAACCGATTGACTTGAGTCAAAATGTTTGTGAAATGTCAATTCAGTGCAATTTTTACCATGAATCGCTTCACACCAAAATAACACGCCGAAATAGTGACGCTGTACATTGATAATAGTCGTTCAGTTGTTACTTACTTACTTACTTAACTGGCACTACAACCGATGATCGGTCTTGGCCGCCTCTATGAAGCTTCACCAATCACCTCTGCTATGCGCGAGCTGGCGCCAGTTGATAAGGCCAAGTGCAGTCAGGTTACCCTGCACCTGGTCTTTCCAACGGAGATTAGAACGTCCCCTTCTGCGTTGTCTTGGCCGCCTCTATGAAGCTTCGCCAGTCACCTCTGCTATGCGCGAGCTGGCGCCAGTTAATAAGGCCAAGTGCAGTCAGGTTGCCCTGCACCTGGTCTTTCCAACGGAGATTAGGACGTCCCATTCTGCGTGTCCCCTCCACCGTGGTTCGAATAAAAAACCCTTCTAGCCGGAACGCTTTCTTCCATTCGCTCAACATGACCCAGCCAGCGAAGTCGCTGGAGTTTTATACGCTTGACTATGTCAGTGTTGGCTTACAGCTCATCGTTCCATCTTATTCGATACATGTCGTCCACGCATACTGGACCGTAGAACTTACGGAGTATCTTCCTCTCGAACGCTCCTAACAGCCTCTCATCATTGTTGGTCAATGTCCACGTCTCTGCGCCATACATTAGGACGGGAAGGATGAGGAACTTATAGAGCGTTATTTTCGTCGGTCGAGAGAGGGCGCTACTTCTCAATTGCCTACTGAGCCCGTAGTAACACCTGTTGGCAAGAGTTAGTCTTCGCTTGATCTCAAGGCTGACATTATTGTTGGTGTTTATGCTGGATCCTAGATATACGAAATCCTTGACGTCTTCAAAAGTATAGTTGTCAACAGTGACATTTTGTCCAAGATGCCGTGACTCTTTGTTTGTTGACACAAGGTATTTCGTTTTGTCCTCGTTCACCACTAGACCCACTCGACGAGACTCCCTTTCCAGGTTGGAGCATGCTGCACTGACTGATCGAGCGTTTTTGCCAATGATGTCAATATCATCAGCATATGCTAGCAGCATGCCACTCTTATAGAAGATAGTGCCAGAGATGTCGATATTCGCAGCTCGAATTATTTTCTCCATCAACCCACGTGTGTCGTATCGTCATCGCGCTCAGCATTTTGGCATCAGTGGAACCACCTTGCGGCGCATTTTGAAGAATGATTCACATTTTATTTCCATATAAAGTGCAATTAACTCAAAGAGACCGTTACCAACAGACCGTCCACGTCGCTTGGAATAGAGCCAAACAAAAATGATCAAAAAAATGGCGACATTGACTGACCACCCAGATCCCCAGATTTGACCCCTCCGTAAAGTAATTCTAAGAATGCCAAGTATTGCAAAAGAAAACCGCTGACTTCCTTCTTTGCCTTGCGAGGAAGAACCAGTACATTCTTGTCGGTATGATAACAAGACACAGTATACTTATAGTATATGTGGTCAACATATGACCAATATGAGTGAATCAGCGGCTATCCAGTATGTTGATCCTGTCTGGAGGATGACAGGCTGAAATTATAAGGAATTATACAATGATTATAAACAGTAGTTGTTATTAAGCGTTTCAAATCAAAAAGAACTGAGCCAATGACTTTCAGTTATATGTATTTATACTTATACCATTTAATTATAATTGCTACACAGACGAGTCAGGAACTGCTCAGCGTACAGACGTTGAAGTTTTTCTTCTATGAACGTAGGTATATCAAAACCGGTCACTGAGGCTTAAAAGTGATCCATAAATGTGCTGTCGAACTCGAAACTTAAAATCGATAAATAGCTGTTGGTTTCTTCTCGGATTTTCTTCACAATTTGATGTCATTCTCACCATATGCAATATTAAGCAGATTTATACCACTGTAGTTAGATCCCAATTTCTGAGAATTCTCTTGTCCGACCATATCCAATAAAAGAGCTCGTACATGAGGATTACGTGGGTTCTTCGCCTTCGGTTCTAAACAACTCAGAAAGGTCAGAAAAACCAGCCATCTCCACCTACACTTTTTCTGTCCAATGGCAATGTTTGTTAGAGTCATGTCTCATAGTCGAGTGGGGTGGTAAGGCAGTGTCGCCTTTGAGTGAGCAATAAATCAATGAATATGTAAAATGAAATAGCATACTTTTAGGGGCATTGTTTTAAGCTTTAGTCGTTAAACTGGTTGATTGATAGTTTTCACTCAATTTTTCCAATGCAAATTAAATTTGCATAGGTAAAATTTAATGCGAGTATAAAGACGCATCAGTTCGAAGAGTATCTGTTAATCATGAAATATAATGAATTGATTAATTATACGTAAATCCATGGGCAAGCAAGCAGTTTAAGCTGCCAGCTGAATTATATACCTAGTAAATGTATTAAATTTCCATCATACATATTGTAAGTTTATTAATCGGTGGGTGGGCGATGCCTTTATGATTTATTTTAAAACCACAGCGCTGCTAAAGGCTCTTTGAATATTCACAAGCTGATATTATTTACATATATTTACATTACATATATCCAAGTACTTGAATAGCTACACATTATCTTCAATATATACTCAATACTCAATATTTAATTTGAATGCATGCTCTTATATTTAACTTTATTTAACTTTATACTTAACTTTATACTTAACTTTATACCCCACATCCTTTTTTAACTACATTCTTTTTTAAATTCGTATGCACTTGCACGTAGTTCATTGTAACTTGTTTGTAATGCCGCACCTGCCAACACTCACAGTGTTTACATACAGGGTGTGCATTATCTTTTATGTCGGTATGTGATTATTGATAACTTAGAAAGACAAAAACCAATTAATTAATTTGGTCCTTTACAATTTATTTGCACTAGTTTTTGAATGCAACATCAATCAAGTGGCCGCCGTTATTGACCAAAGTAAAATGTGACCTTTTCGCGGCGTTTTCCATCACTTTATCGAGCATCTCGGCCGGTATAGCGATGATTTCGGCACGAATGTTTGCCTTGAGCTCGTCAATGGTCTGAGGCTTACACTGGCGTACACTATAATTTTCAAATAACACCACAAAAAGAAGTCCGAAGTGGTCTAATCTGGAGATCTGGGTGGCCTGGGTCAGGCAATGTCGCAATTCTTTAACACCACACTTTCAGGGAATTTTCGTTCCAGAATCTGCATTGTTTGATTTGCTGTGTGGCATGGCGCACCGTCTTGTTGAAACCAGTAAGCGTCCAGACCGTTTTCACACATTTGTGGGCACACATAATGAGCCAACATTCAACGGCATCGATTCCCATCGACTGTTTCGCCTTCTCTGAAGAAAAATGGCCCAATGATGGATTTGGCGCGAGCAGTCATTTTTATTTATTTTTTTTTTGGTCATGCAATGGTGTTTCATGAATCTCTTGTGGATTCTCCGTTCCGCAAATGGGGCTCCTCGGTCATCGAAATTTCCTTCCAAAAATCTGAGTCAGTGTCAACCATTCGCAGTGTTGTCAGACGGTGCTTGTTGGCCATGATATTTTCAACGATATGCACGTTGAGCTAACACAACTGAACGTCTATTTTCAATGTACAGCGTCACTATTTCGGCGCGTTGTTTCGGTGCCAAGCGATTCATGGTTAAAATCTAACAAAATTGACGTTTTAATTGACAAAATTACTCAAGACAATCGGTTACGTTAAATGCTAAAATTATTCAATGTTTACATGCCGACATAAAAGATCGCCCACCCTGTATATGTATATGTTTTAATTAATACCTATAACAATAATAACAACAACAACAACAGCAGCAAGAAAATTGATTAACATGTATTAATTTAAAATCATTTCTCTGTTTCTTCTTCTCCTAATTTTCTCACCAACTTTTACTTTTTGGTTACTTTTATAAAACAGGCACAAAATTCCCATTCATTATGAAGCTCTGTTTCTCGTCGTCGAAAAGCATGAACGGCGCCTGGAATAATGCAGCAAATGAGGGTATGATTGAGAAAGAGAACGAAGGAGAAGTCAAACCGGATGCATACAATTGAGATTTAATACATATTGTTTAAATGGGAAAAACAGCAAAAGTACAGTAAACAATAAAAACAAAAAACAAAAAACAAAAAACTAAAAACAAAAAACTAAAAACAAACACAATATAAAACAAAACAAAATTAATAAGAAACCGCTAAACCGCTAAATGATGAAGGGAACGAGCTGCAAAAAGTAGAGAGCGCAGTGAGAAGCACCGCGCTAAAGGAGAACAACAATTGGAGAAAACAAAGAATCGGCGCAAAAAAAGAGAACGTCAAACAAAAAGGATAATAAATAAATTAAAAGACCCAAGGTTTTTTTTAATTTTTTTTTTTTTTTTTTATTTTCCTCTTTTGCTTTTCTTTTGCATGCTACCAAGAAAGAAAAGAAGAAGCACACAGAGAAAAAGTTAATGAAGAATGAGAAGAATGAGGGAAAGAAATTGTACGTCGCAGAAATTTTGTTGAAACAAACAAAAAACAAAAATCTTAGCATAATTTCATTTGTTAATTTTTATAATGAATTAATTGATTTTTTACGTTTTTATTTTAATGAATTTAATCATTTTTGTGTTTGTTAAAGAATTTTTTCGCTCATTATTAATTTAGTTGTTAAAAAACGTAAGTTGTTTTTCTTAAAAAAAAAAAAAAAAAAAATATTTATATTAGTATTTATGATATAATTAAATAATATTTTCATTGACGATGAATTTATATTGTATTTTATAAACTTAAACTGAATTTTTAGAAAAAAGCAGCTACTAAAATATTAAAACAAAAAAATCAAACGAAGAAATTGCGCGTAAATTTGTGTTAAGTTATTTTGTTTTAAATTACTATTATCAATATTAATTTTATTTTTTTTTTTTTTGTTTGTGTGTATGTAATTTAATTGATCATTAAATGTACTTGTTAAATATTAAAATAAATTTAAGTTTTTCTCTTATTCATGCTGTATTATTTAAACAATTACTTAAACAACTATTTACTTGTGTTAAATATGTTTAAATATCTACAATTTTCTTTTCAAAATTTAGTAATTAAATGTAATTGTAAAAACAAAAAACAAAAAACAAAAACCCTAAACAATATTTAATTTTGACAATATTGAGGAAATACATATATACTATATGCTAGAAATTCCAGTAAAAATAAAGAGAAAACATTAAGGAAACAAGGGAAATTTTATAAAGTAAAAAGAAAACGAAGCAAAAATTATTTAAATCTCAAAACAGAAAACTGAACAAATTTCCAATTTATTAAAATTTGAAAATTTTACCAAAAACGAGAAAACTCCACGGCGAGTTTTAAATGCAAATGGGAAATGCAAAGAAAAATATTAAGTAAATATTTAAAAACGAAGAAGTAAAAGAAAAACTATTGGGTTGACTTAAGTAGTATTATTATGAGAAAACAAGAAATATGAAGAAAAATATGAAGAAAAATATGAAGAAAAATATGAAGAAAAACAAATTTAAAAGAAAAAAAAACAAAATCATACATGTATAAATAAAATATATTTATATTTAAAACAAAACTATTTTACTTATAAAACTATGTGCAATTCTTATTCAAAAGCAAACAACAAGAAAGAAATTAGATCAGTTTGATAAAATAATAAATAATAAAAAACAAACAAAAAAAATTAAGAAAGAAAAACTTTTGCACAAGCAAAAACAAAACAATTTACAAACCAACAAAAAGACATTATTTTGTGCTTATTTTTAAATATATATAATTTTATATTTAATTAATTAACACTTGAAAACTTAACAAAAGAAAAAAAAATTAACTAAACAAAAGGAAAAAAATAATAATTAATAAAGATGAAAAAATGAAAATAGAGAGGAGAATTTAAAGGAACAAGCAAAAAAATTTTTGTTTTTAATAAAAGTAAACAAATAAACAAAAAAAAAAAAAAAATTAGCTTAAGCAAAAGCAAACAAGTAAATAAATAAATCTCGATATTAATTTTAAGTTAAAAACAAACAAAGGAAATAACAAAAAACACAAAGCAACAATTTTTTTCTTCTGTTTTCTTTTATTTGCTTTTGTGAAATAAAAGTTTTTGTTTCGAAAATTTTGAATTATTAGAATTAAATAAAAATTCTATTTGTCAAGGCAAAAGCAAGAGAATCGAGAATAAGTTTAAAAGGAATGAAAAGAAAAGAAAAGAAAACATTTCGAAATGTGAATACAAAAATCACACTCGATAATTTGAATAAGTTTGAATATATTAAAGGAAAACTAATTTCTAAATTTAAACATAAATTAAACAGCGTTGATAGCGATATTAGCAAACAACAAAAACGATATCAGCAATAAAGGCAACAACCATATCAAAAATGTATGAAAAATGGCGTATTCAAAAACAAAACAATACAAAACAATACAAAAAAACGAAACGAAAATTCCTTTTTTTATCTTTCAAACATTTTTTTTCTTCTTCTTCTTCTTTTTTGTTTGTTTTCCAAGCACACACACCTACTGAAATTTCTTATCACTTAAAGTTAAGTTTCATAACTAAACACAGGGAGAGCAAAACATTAATACAATTTAAAATTATTAAATATGTTATTAAATAAATAGTTTGAAAGTTTTAGTAAGCAACAAAAAAATTGTATGCAAAATTTCAGTAAATCAATTAATAATTCAATTTTTTTATCTTTTTTTTTTTTTTATTGGATTTCCTGGTGCATGTGCCAGAGCACTTGTCTGAATTTTATTATAGAAAATTTTAAGGATTAATGATATCGTTTCTTAGTTTCAAGCTGCTGCTGCTAGCCCAACTTTCTGAGGCTAGTCATTTAAAGTTTCATTGAACACTTAGGGTCGGTCATCTTCTAAATATCCAGTGTTAAGCGAAAATCAGTATTTTAACCGACAGTTCAGTTCTGTTAACCGTTCGTCTTCCGATGTTCTGATAAATGCTTAACCGGAAATTGAAGAAAACGTTCTTTAAGATATGCACACACCGAAGCGATTTCGTCGCTGTGCCAAAAGTTGTGAAAACGAAATCCATTATGTTTTATGAGGAGTAACCAGCCACTGTCGTTGAGCAGTTTGCAAACATACTCTTTTGAGGAGGCGCTCAAATCGCAGCTTGCCGCATTTTTACTGTGACTTCATTTAGGAGGAGAACAAAAATGAAATTTATTGAAAATGTGCGGAAGCATCTTGCAATTTATACGATGTTTCATAAATAAAGCATTTTATAGGATGTTTCTTAAAAGTGGTATTTTATAGGATTTCTCTTAAACGTGGTATTTAATACGATGTCTCTTAAATATCGAATTTTATACCATGTCTCTTAAACGTGGTATTTTATAAGATGATTTTTAAACGTGGCATTTTAAACGATGTCTCTTAAACGCGGTATTTTATACGATGTTTTTTAAATGTGGTATTTTATACGATGTTTCTTAAACGTGCTATTTTATACGATGTTCCTTAGATATCGCATTATACGATGCTTCTTAAAGGAGTATTTAATACGATATCTCTTAAGCGTGGCATTTTATAAGATGTCTCTTAAACGTGGTATTTTAAACGATATTTTTTAAACGATGTCTCTTAAACGTGGTATTTTATAAGATTTTTTTTAAACGTGGTATTTTATACGATGTTTTTTAAACGTGGTATTTTATACGATGTTTTTTAAACGTGCTATTTTATACGATGTTTTTTAAACGTGCTATTTTATACGATGTTTCTTAAATATCGCATTATACGATGCTTCTTAAAGGAGTATTTAATACGATATCTCTTAAGCGTGGTATTTTATACGATTTCTCTTAAACGTGGCATTTTATACGATGTTCTTAAACGTGGTATTTTAAACGATATTTTCTAAACGATGTCTCTTAAACGTGGTATTTTATACGATGTCTCTTAAACGTGGCATTTTATACGATGTTCTTAAACGTGGTATTTTAAACGATATTTTTTAAACGATGTCTCTTAAACGTGGTATTTTATACGATGTTTTTTAAACATGGTATTTTATACGATGTTTTTTAAACGTGGTATTTTATACGATGTTTTTTAAACGTGCTATTTTATACGATGTTTCTTAAATATCGCATTATACGATGCTTCTTAAAGGAGTATTTAATACGATATCTCTTAAGCGTGGTATTTTATACGATTTCTCTTAAACGTGGTATTTTAAACGATATTTTTTAAACGTGGCATTTTAAACGATGTCTTTTAAACGTGGTATTTTATACGATGTTTTTTAAATGTGGCATTTTATACGATGTTTTTTAAATGTGGTATCTTATACTATGTTTCTTAAATATCGCATTATACGATGCTTCTTAGAGGAGTATTTAATACGATATCTCTTAAGCGTGACATTTTATACGATGTCTCTTAAACGTGGCATTTTATACGATGTCTCTTAAGCATGGTATTTTATACGGTGTTTCTTAAACGTGCTATTTTATACTACGTTTCTTAAATATCGCGTTTTATTCGACGATTTTTTGTTAATATCGTTTTTAATACAATGTCTCGCACACTTGGCATTTTACCATGTTAAATTTAAAAAACATTTCAGAAGAAGACAACATTTTGTTAAAGAAATCAATATTCAGTATTTTCGTCGCCCAAAAGAAGAAATGAAAATCAAAGTATCTAAAAAAGTTGATTTTCTTACAGAAAAAAAAAAAATAAAATAATATAAAAGATGAACTTTTGCGACTTCAGAGTTGCACCATTGCGGCAGTGTGAGGTAATGTAATATTTCAATATTTTTAACACTTTTTGTTAGTTCATCAGTTTTATGTGGCTTGATTTTTGATGTTTGATGTGATTTTCGGCGGATTTCAACTGACTTTTTCTTACTACCTACTTTTATAGTTCTCTCTTTCACACAGTTTTTCACATTTGTTTGCTATATTGATATTCGATCACTTGATAATTCATTCAGGTTCTTTCATCAAAATTAAAATCACAGGTAGTACTCATGATTACGATTTTCATAACTAGGTATTCTAGATATTGATGGATCGACTCATAAATCTCTTTCTCCAACTAGCAGATGGCGAATTTTTCACCAATAACTCATAATGACTTCATTGTCAACCCCAAAGAGAAAACAAAATCCGAAGTTAAAGTTTAGTATTGAATGTTTTTATTGCTCTTGAGATTAATATCTTTACTGCAAAGATGCATTATGAATATTAAAAAAAAATGATGGATCTATTAGGACTTATCTGCAATATCTCGGTGATCTAGTGAATGAGTGCTAGACTGGAGGTCGAGTAGCCTCATGGTCGATTCCCGTACTGTGAAAGATTTCTCAAGTTGAAAATCGTTTATCCGTTCTAAATGCCATGCGCAAGACTTTCCCAAGCTTCTTCTATTGATACTTTGGAATTTCACACTTGACAGTCCTTTGCCCGAAATCCTAAATTCTGAGAATATACTCCAACAGTTTCATTCCAGTATCAGCTTGTAATAATGATAACTAAAGGCGAGTCAATTTCAGTTTTTATTCGAAACGATAACGAAGCCAAATGTTAACTACTCAGAATTTTAAGTTCTAGATTTTGAGACTTAAAAGCAATGCCAAATAAGCAAGCATGCATGAGAAAATCAAACACCAAAAATTTCTCAGTACTGCACATTTTGTGAAATGTGAAAGAAAACCAATAAAAAAAAAATTTTAAAAAATAAAAAAAAATAAAGAACAATGATCAATATTTATTTGAAATGAAACTGAAAATTTTGAATACTTTTCAAAAATGAATTTACTACTTTTGTCTACTTTTTATGTATTGTAAAACTCTCTTTCCTCTTTATTACTTTTTTATATAATTTTTCTTTTTGTTTTTTTTTTTTTTTGTTTAATAAGTTTTAGTTTCAAAACAATTAATAAAAAAAATACTGCTTACTTTTGTAAAATATAGTTAATTTTTAAGTATTATTGTACTTAATTATGTATAATTAAAATAATTAGAAAGAAGCAAAACGTTAGTTTATATGCTTAAAACAATCACACACACACACACACACACACCCACACACAAACACACACAATACAACAATAACAACTGACAAAAAAAAAAAAATAGCAAGAACAAAGTAAAAAAAAATTTCTTTAATATTTGAAAGCAAATAGCAACAAAACGTGAATAAAGAAAGAAAGAAGGAAAGAATGAAAACAAAAACAAATGCAAAAAACACTAAGCAAAATAGAAAAAAAAATGAACATCGATCTGAAGCTCCTATAAATTAGCAACTAGAGAGAACAATTAATTTTTAAATTAACTCTAAAAACATTTAACTAATTATGAAATTAATTTAAAGCAAAAATATTCATAAATAATGAAAGAAAAAATCAAATGGTAGCTATAAAAAAAAAAAACAAAAAAAACAAACTTTAAACAACAACAAATAAAATCAGTTATATTTACATGCATACTTAATTTTTGTTATTCTATTTTATCAATTTTTTTTAATTTTTTATTATTTACTTATGACTATGATTATATTTGTAATTTTATTTTTAGTCTATTTAATTTGCTGCATCATTTTGTTATAATTGAAATAATTTTTTTTATTTCATCATTTTTCACTTTTTAAAAGGTACTTAATTTAATATAATTAAATATGATAATAAATATTTAAAATATTTTTGAAAAGATAATTTTGTTTAAATCTTTTTTTAATGTTTAATTGTTGAATATTTTATTTTAGTTTTCTTAATAATTTTATATATATATAAATTTTTTTTTTTATTTTTTTTAATAATTTCTAAGCAAAACATTTGTATGTATTTTTATTATTTTTTAATAAAATGACAAGTTTTTTTCTGCTGAAATAGAATTTTGTTTTATTTTTTACACGTTCGATGTTAATCGATTTTATTGAGAAGTTAAATTTGATTTTTTTTAAAATTATTTTTTATAAAAGGACAAGTTTTTTTCTGCTGAAATAGAATTTTGTTTTATTTTTTACACTTTCGATGTTATTCGATTTTATTGAGAAGTTAAATTTCATTTTTTTTTAAATTATTTTTTAATAAAAGTACAAGTTTTTTTCTGCTGAAATAGAATTTTGTTTTATTTTTTACACTTTCGATGTTATTCGATTTTATTGAGAAGTTAAATTTCATTTTTTTTTAAATAATTTTTTATAAAAGGACAAGTTTTTTTCTGCTGAAATAGAATTTTGTTATATTTTTTACACTTTCGATGTTATTCGATTTTATTGAGAAGTTAAATTTCATTTTTTTTTTAATTATTTTTTAATAAAAGGACAAGTTTTTTTCTGCTGAAATAGAATTTTGTTTTATTTTTTACACTTTCGATGTTATTCGATTTTATTGAGAAGTTAAATTTCATTTTTTTTAATTGTTTTTATTGTTTTTTAATAAAATGACTAGTTTTCTTCTGCTGAAATATAATTTTATTTTATTTTTTATATTTTCTACAATATTTGATTTAATATCTCAATAAATGAGAACTTAAATTTTTTTAAAATTATTTTTATTAATTTTTAATAAAATGCCAAGTTTTTTCTGCTGAAATATAATTTTGTTTTATTTTTTACACTTTCGATATTATTCGATTTTATTGAGAAGTTAAATTTCCTTTTTTTTTAATTATTTTTTAATAAAATGCCAATTTTTTTCTGCTGAAATAGAATTTTGTTTTATTTTTTACACTTTCGATGTTATTTGATTTTATTGAGAAGTTAAATATTTTTTTTTTCAATTGTTTTTATTGTTTTTTAATAAAATTACAAGTTTTTTTCTGCTGAAATATAATTTTATTTTATATTTTATACTTTCGATGTTATTCGATTTTATTGAGAAATTTTTATTTTTATTTAATTTATTTATTTCTTTTTGTATCTTTAGTTTAAAGAGGAATTGAAATGTGACAAATAACTGGTTCTTCATTTAAAAGTTAACTTAAAATAATATATATAATAAAATCTGTTTTATTAAATTATTTCAATAAGACTCGCAAATTAACAACAACCAAAATCTCCCTGGAAAACGAAAAATCTCACAAAATAGAAACTTTTATTTTATTATTCATGAATTCTACCACAAAAAAAAACCACGAGCAACATTCATAACTCAAAAACAATAAAATAAAATATGCCAAAAATAGGAGGAAGTAAAAAGCAGAGATCCTGAATTTTTAACATATCGAAATTTTTATGCATATTTAAAAATTAAAAAGTAAAACAAAAAAAAAAAGACAAGCAAGGAAAACAAAATTGAAATAATGCTTAAGTTTGAAAAGGTAAAAGATAAACACAAAAACAAAAAAAAAAAAGATTATGTAAGAATAATTAAAAACTTAGCGTAAAAAAAAAACAAAAACAAATCAAGAAGAAGAAAACAAAACAAACAAAAATGTCCCAACTGCAATGCAAACAAAACATAATCTTAATATTAATTCAAAAACTACAAAAACAAAAAATAATAATATTGCAAAGAAAAAGAGAAAAAACTAAAATACATACATAAAAATAAATTAAACTTTAAGCCAAAAGAAATGAAGATAAAAAACAAAAAGAAATTGCAAGAAAATGAAAGAAAACAGAAAGCAAAAAAAAAATTTTAATTAATTTATGAAAGCATTTTAGTGTAGCAAAATTATTTTCTTTTTTTTTAAATACCTACAATAATTTAACTTAACAATTCTTTTCTTACTTTTTAAATTTTGTTTTGAAAATTTATTGACTAAAAAAGGTAAAAAGGAAATCAAAAAATTAACTACGCATTTGCGCATTTATTTAGCAAAATTTTTTAGACACAAATTATGTTGCTTTAGTTAAAGTAAAACTTTTTAAAATTATAATAGTTGAAATTTAAGTTAGTTTATTGTAAATTAATATTACAATAACAACAACATAGTTGATTAAAATTTTCGATGATTTTACGTTTACGTTTACGTTTACGGTTTTGGTTTTTTTTCTCTCTCTCTCTTGTCGTTGTTCCTAAAAATTTTAAAAGTTGTCAATTTACTTGCTTTCTCTTTCCCATTTCAGTTATGTTCTCATTTGTCCACAAGCAAAAGGGTTCGCTCTCACGATCTGACGACGAACAGTGATTTGTTAGTTTACAGTTTGGAAATCATTGCGTTGCACTTTTCTTTGTCGGTTTTAAATTTTGCTACTTTCTGGAATCCATTTTTTGGAGTAAATTTTTTGGATTTTGTGGTGGACGAGAAAAGAAGAGAGAGGACTACTAATTAGTACCTTTTGCTGGCAAGCCCAAAAAAAAACATTTGTTTTCCAAAAAAATTATCAAATTTAGACTTATCTCTCTTAATCGTTCGCCCGTTCTCTCTCTCGCTCTCGCTCTCTATTTTGAACTTTACAGTTTTCATGTTTGGTATTTAATTGTTGTACGTTACATGTTTGCGTTAACGTTTGAGCAACACTGGAATTATGCGCTGCTCTTGTTGATTAATTGGTATTTACTATTTTTATCTGTTACTATATGAAAGAAATTAATTGAGTTTGTTTAATTGTTTATTTCAATATTTATCGTAAACTTTTAGATATTTACTTAAGTAGATTTGCCTTTATTTGCCTAATATTTCTAATATTTGCAGGAATATGTTTTTCAACACATGCCTTGAATCTGGAGATCAAATATTTTAAAGGTGATAGAAAGAAGTGCTGAAAATTTTATATGTATGCAAGCGTGTGTATTTAGAAGCACAAAATTCCTTTTATTGTGTTAAAGAAGAAACTCAAAATTTATTTCAAAAATCATCGCATTCATTTCTTTTCTCACTTGATAGTTCCCCTTCTTCTTCTCTCTTTAAAGTTTGATATTCATAGACACCGTGAAGTTGGCTCAACATCGCCACTTCGCAGGCGTTGTCTAAAGTTAAGTCAGTTTAATATGGCTGCTCCACCATTGAGAGACACTTGAAAATAGGTAAATGAGATTACATAGTAATACCATGAAAGCTCAATAGATAATGTGAAACAGGAGAACTAATTGATTTACCAAACGTATATTGCAGAGAATACTAAATGCGAGTGTCTAATTAAAGGTGCCCAGTCATGTTGAAAAAAATGACCAATTTCTAGTACTAAACTTTTCTTCTGAATATTCTTAAGGCAATGTCATCTAGTCTATGTCGAAGCAGCTGTATGTTTTTTTTACGAGGAAAGTTGTAGTCGTAGTAAATAATCCAATGTGATCCAAGGATCACCGCACCCTTGATGGTATTCGGTATTTATATTTACCTCGAATTTTGTATTTCTAAGAGGAGATTATTTGATGACCCCCTACCAACATGGCTACCCTAAAAGATATCGTTGTCGTCTTTCAAGTTTGAGCTTGTAAACTAATTTTAATGGTGCCAATGCATGCAACCAAATGCTATATAATATTTCTGAGAAAATACTGGTCTCTAAATACGGCATTGTTGCAAATTTCTGTATGGAGATTATTAACAAAATATTGTAAAATTGTATGACATATGATTTGTAGAACTGTTTGTGAAACCTTATGAGTCACCAAATAAGCTTTCTTTATCACAGAAAAGCTAACAGCGGTGCTCAGGGTTGCCTCCTCTGATATCAGTGTTGCTTACAAAGAGCTTTTTACATATCCTAGCGTATGCCGACAGTACTGCATTCCGTCTCTGATTCTCCCCCCTTCTTCCACCCACCTATCAATCTTCCTTCCATTCAACAAAATGCTCTGCCTTCATAGGGGAACACCCTGAGTGTTAAATGTAACAATAAAAAAAAGTACGCGCTCTTTAAGAGGTGATCAAATGGCCAAATCTATATCAAATATTGACTTGAAACTTCTTGTGGGAAGGTACTGAAATCTGAATCGGCAACCTTTTGTGAGAGACGAATTATTTTATTTTGTTTGGCTCTCAATGGCTCACAGCAAAAAATTGCAACAAAATCATTTCTCTCACACTCTCTTTATTGATGAATAAAATCCAAATGTTTTGCTGTAACAGAAGGAGTGGTGGGGAGCGCAGTGGCGTAAAATTATAAGGGGAGTAAACAGAATCCACTCCTGCAAGAACAACATGAACTGCTCTCACTCTCTCACTCTCTCTCTTATTTACGTATTTGCACATCAGGAATTTCTCGGGAAAACAATACGACTAACAATAACAGTAAATTCCTCTGAAGTCAATCGCTAGTTGACATTGAAAGAGCGGACGTCACTGCTTGTACTGCATGGGCCCGAACCCCACACAACAATTTTCAGCATATACTCACGAATATGGCGGCCATACACTATACAACTTGTTCGAATCGCATAGAGTATGGGCTTGTCGATCGACAAATCTCAAGTTGCACAGTTAGTCGTATTTCTTGGCTATTTAGAATTTGTTTCTGGTACTAAATATTAACTATCTAAAGTTAGCATATCAAAATTATATTAGAATGTTACAATATCAGCCGAAATAAGATAGACTCTGGATTCTGATCATTTTGTAAATCCTAAATTTTTGATGAACTATAGGCATGGAATATTAATTTTACAAAAAACATAAAAAAAATTATAAACAAAATATGAAGCGCGGCATATCATTTCAAGGAGGAGGCTAGAATAGAAAGAGTTTTGAAAAAAGCGCAATGAATGACTATAAATTTATAAAGCTTTCAACAATTCTCTGTATGAATTTCGATGCCACAAGCTTTTACTCCTTCCCACCCCTTACATTGCTTTATGCAAATTTGCATATAAAACAAAATGAAATGAAATAGAAGAAACAAAATTTCATTATTTTCTCATATACTAGAACAAAAACAAAATTCGATTTAGCAGCGCCAACTTTGAAAGTTTTTTCATTGCATATTTTTAGGCATAACTTTTGAAATTCAAGTGTAACATTTCAACAAACAACGAACAAACAAAATTTTTAATAATCTTTTATTATTACCGAGTATATAACTTTGATTTTTAATTTATGATAATTTGAATTTGTGTAGAAATTTTACTTTTCATAATAATAATTGCTTTTGTTATTAAAATTTTCAACAATTCTGTTTTTAATACAAAGTTTCACTTATTTTCAACAACATAACAAAAAAAAAAAAAAACATTAAAATATTAAAAACAAAAACAACAACAAAAAGAAACTTTAACCAATACTAACCAAGCAAACAACTTTGTACACCGATCGAATACATACATAGGTACGCATATGCAAAAACAAAAACAAAACAAAACCAAAACAAAAAACATAAAGGAAAACCAAAATAGATTTAAATTATGTATAATAAATACTTAATAATAATAATATCTAATAATAATAATGTATTTTACACAGTAAAGAAAACAATTCAACTAAAATACTAATTTCAAAATATTAAAAAATAACAAAAAAAAAACACAATGCAAACATTAGCTATAGTCAAACAAGGAAAACGGAAGATGGAAAATGAGTGTCAATTTCATATATGAAAACATACACTTACATAATTCACTACAACAACATCACCAACAACAACAACAACAAGAACAAGAACATAAATACAAAAACATGTTTTGAATATTAACTACTTATGTAATGCATTAAGAAAAAACAAATAAAACAATGCATGCATGCAACAAATTGAGAAAGTATTAAAAGTGGAGGAGAATTCAAGAAATCAAAATCAAGTAAACAAGAAATACACACTCGCACTCACAATTTCGTTAAATGTTTTTCCAGGCTTACATATGCAGCAGAAAATGTTTAGATTTACTTTCAGCTTTTCAATGCTAGTAATTTAAAAAAATTGGGAATTGCGAATAGCAGCTGAAATGCAAGCTAAAGTAAAAACAGATTAATTTAATTTCTCATATTCACAGACTTTAAAACAAAATAAAATATAAAAATAACTAAACAGAGACTCAGATTTATGATCCATCAAACTCATCAGGTGAAAAAAATCCATTCCCTAAAATCTACCAGGAATTAAGGTTGAGAGAGCATTATGACAACTTCATCTTTAAATTTATAAATCCTAGAGACTCCCTGTCTCCCTGATTCATTTGACAGGAGCACCCAGTAAAAAAAATGTACTTGACGACTTTACTTTTTCAAGAAATAAAAGAGAGAACGTTTTGGTTAAGGTGATCTAGGGAATGAATGCCAGGCAAAAGTTCCATTAGCCTCATGATTGATCCTTAAAAAGTGAAAAATTGCTTGAGTTGATAAGAAGGCCTTAGTTTTTAAGAGACAAAAAACATGAAAAAATTCTCAAAATTAGGTAAAAATTTATGATCTGAAGATCCGTTTACCGAAGTGAATGGAGTCTTTTAGGTGTGCTTTAGCTTTCAGTTGAAAAATTTTTAATATTGAAACATTCATTTGAGCCTCTTTTTAAATACATACACTAGATATACTCGAATAAGGTGAACTTGTCCAAAAATTCGAAGAATAATTTTCCAAATTAGAAACATAAAAAAAACAAAGCTGAAGCGAATTTATAAAATTTATTTCAAAATTTATTCTCTGAAAATAGAACAGAAATAAAACTTGGGAGCGAAATGCTTGAAGAAAATCTGAAAGAACTGAGACCGATTCGTCGGATCCGTGAGTGAAGAAGTGGCGAATAATTAGTTTAAATAATCCGAATTTCATACAATTAAAGGATCCGAGAACGAACAACTCATCACTTGTCTCGACTCGACCCCTAATCTATAAGCAGAAAAGAGTAGAGATGAAAAAAGGTTCGTATTCAGACGAAGATCTAAAGTAAAATTCAGGCAGACAAAGTAAAAACCAGGAAAAGATTAAAATTTAATAAATTTTTTTTTTATATATATTTTTTTTTCAATATTTTTTTTTTGTTTTATATTTATTTTTTATTATTATTATTAATATTAATTATAATTATTATTATTATCAATATTATTTTTTTTAATTGATTTTATTTTTAAGAATTCCCAGTAATAGATCGAAAAATTCGTAAAATTAAAATCGCTTCATTTTCAGAGAATAATCGAAAGTAGTCGTTGGCTTTGGGCAGATGACTCAATTCATTACAGAGAAAATTAAGAGGATCTGAGTATTCATGCTCTTTAAATTTATCTGAAATGAGCAAATGTAAGGTGGAAGTTTTAGGTCTTAACGATACCATGTGGTATCACGATGTTCCGTTCTGATCTAAGTGTGTCCCTGGACAACAACAACAACAACGGTCTCTGTGAGGTCTTTGCCACCACTTCTAAGCCAAATAGAAGAATTTCTTATGTTCCCCCAAAAATCAAATGTATGAAAATAGGCCTGCAACAAGAAGCAAATAATTATACTGAATCCATTTAAATTAGATTGAAGTAAAAGTATTCGAAATTTCCATATTAGAAATTAAAAGAAATTAAATTCTTCACGATCACTCAAGAACTAAACACTTTGATCTGAAAATGTATTAAGTATCTATAAAGTGAAAAACCAAATCGAATAGTCTATTAACTATTCACTATTAACTAATATTCATGAGCAGTAGAGTCAAATAAAAAGTGGAAATGATTCATGATCGACGATCAATGGTTTCATAAATCTGGAAGCTAAAGTTCGATGAATTGCTTATTCAAATAGAGAGGCTTATCTCGTTGACGAGACGTTAACTGCTTTGATCTAAAGATCTGTGTTCTGAATATCTATAATGTGAAGATATATGATTTGAAGATCTATGATCTAAAGATCTATGATCTAAGGATCTATGATCGCAGGCTCTATGATATAAACATTTATGATCTAGGGATCTATAATCTAATGATCTAGGAAATCATTGATCTGTGCTCAAAGGTTCTTTTATCAGAAATTCTTTAATCTAAAGATCTAATACTTATATATGACCTAAAGATCTATATTCTAAAGAACTGTTAACTATCATTTACTAAAATCAAATAGCTGGAGCGGATCGAAGTTACTTGAATTGCATATTGAAGTAGAGAGGCTAAGCTCGTTGACGAAACGTTAACTCCTAAAGTTTCAATCAAAACCGGAAATGGGTTGTGATCTATGATCTGAAGATCTGTGGTCTAAGTATATATGATTTAAGTTTCTGTGATCTAAAGATATATTATCAACGGATCTGTGATTAAAAGATCTATAATCTAACCATCAATTGTCTAAATATCTATGATCTAAGATTCGGTGATTTAAAGATCTATTATCTAAGGATCTATGATCTAAGGTTCTGTGATATAAAGATCTATTATCTAAGGATCAATGATCTAAGGTTCTGTGATCTAAAGATCTATTGTCTACGGATCTGTGATCTAAGGATCTATGATCTAAGGTTCTGTGATCTAAAGATCTATTGTCTAAGGATATATGATCTGAGGATATATAATCTAAAGATCTATTATCTAAGGATCTATGATCTAAGGTTCTGTGATCTAAAGATCTATTGTCTACGGATCTGTGATCTAAAGATCTATAATCTAAAGATCTATGGTCTAAGGGTCTATGACCTAAAACTCTGTTATCTAAAGATATTTTATCTAAGGATATATGATCTGAGGATCTATAATCTAAAGATCTATTATCTAAGGATCTATGATCTAAGGTTCTGTGATCTCAAGATCTATTGTCCACGGATCTGTGATCTAAGGAACTATGATCTAAGGTTCTGTGATCTAAAGATCTATTGTCTACGGATCTGTGATCTAAAGATCTATAATCTAAAGATCTATGGTCTAAGGGTCTATGATCTAAAACTCTGTGATCTAAAGATCTATTATCTAGGGATATATGATCTGAGGATCTATAATCTAAAGATCTATTATCTAAGGATCTATGATCTAAGGTTCTGTGATCTGAAGATCTATTGTCTACGGATCTGTGATCCAAAGATCTATAATCTTAAGACATATGGTCTAAGGATCTAAGGGTCCATGACCTAAGACTCTCTAAAGATCTATTAGCCAAGGATCTATGTTCTAAGGATCTATGATCTAAGGATCTATAATCTATGATCAAAAGATCTGCGAACAGGAACTATTTGATCAAAAGATCTATGATATAAAGATCTTTGATATAAAAATGTATGAAATAAAGAACTATGCTCCAAAGATTTATCTCGTTGACACAACATAAGCTCCTAGTTTATGTTTAATGTCTTGTGGACATTACTCATGACTAAGTCAGTAAGTCAGCAGCTGCTTATGTATTCGACTACTTACAACTGTTATGTTCATCATCAAGGTTCGTACTTCATAAAATTTAAAAAAAAATATACACATTTAAAATACATTTAACATTTTCTGCTGCTTAATAAACAAAAAACAATTACACCAACAATTACACCAACAATTACACCAACATTACCACAACAGACATTAACACATACACAAACTCAACAACAGCTGCAATGTGTAGTCGTAATTAACTCTGGTGATAATTTTGCAAAAACAAACAACAAAAAAAACATTTAAAAATTATAAAATAAAGTAAAATAAATATTTCGAAAGACAGAAAATTTGAAATTTTCCTTACAAAAAAGAAAATGTCTTCAACCAAAAGTAAAGAAAAGTAGAAAAAGAAAAACAAAACAAATAAATGTATTTACTTTAAATTTAGTATAAACAATATAAAAAATGCAGAAAACAGTAAAACGAAATTCCGAGAAACGAATTATAAATTAATGCATTTTTTCTGTGTGTATTTAGTGAAATCTTAGTATTAAATGTTTTATTTAGTTTAGAAATTTCGCATAAATATAAATTAATACCTACATAAGAAAACAATAAGTAAATGAAGGGGGGAAGAAAAAGTATTAGTGCAATAGGTGAAAGTGAAAAGTGAAAAGTGAAGTGAAAAGTGAAGTGATGAAAAGCCTCATGACAGACAGTGCTTTGGGAAATGTAGGCGTGGTTGTGTGTGTATCAGCTTTAAGCTTAAGTTTGATTTAATCGTTTAACAATTTTTGTATTGGTTTATTTCGTTAATGAAATCTTCTTGAGTTTTAGTTTAATTTGTTAAATATATGGACTAATTTATTTTCTGCATGCAGCATATTGTTGAATTTTTCCGAGGTTAGTATTATCTAATTTTTCTTTTTTCTTTTCTGTTGTTGTATGTTTTTTTTTTTGTATTGTAAGTAAATAGGTTCATACTTCAAGCTATAATGATTAAGTATGTATTTTAATGTGCTAACTACAATATTTAATAATAATCTATTTAGAAAAAAATTCAGGAAACTTTGAATTAGTTTAATTCGTGTTTTGTGTAGAAAGTAGAGAGCGGACAATGAGAGTAAAATCTTCTTTTATTGGTGATTTAAGGTTAAAATTTCAGATCTCACTTTTATGAGAGAGCGGAAAGTCAAAGTCTACAATTTTCACATTTAGAGAGAGCAACAATTTTAGAAAAGAGCGACATGTTCAATCATTGCATTTCTCTTTATAAATAAGAAGATAAGAAAAAACTAGGAACACTTGTCGTACTTGATGTGAAATTTATGTCGACAGTTCACAAAAAGGTAGTTAGAAGTAATTAGAAGTAGAGCGAAATAAAAACTGTGATGATTTGAGCAAAGCTTTCGTTATTACCCTTGCATGAAGTTGACGACTAATTTCTACATATTTAATTTTGTGAAATGCAACTTCTTTTAGGAGGGCTACTGAAATCTGGATCGGCAACATTTGCTTCTTTGGCTCTCTATGCACACAGCAAAACATTGCAGCAAACTAATTTCTCTCACTCTCTTTCAATCGAAAGATTGCGCAGTAACATATTGAGTGGTGGGTGGTAAGACTGCGTAAATAAAAAAGCGAACAAACAAAATCCATTTATGCAGGAATAACACTAACTGCAATCTCTCTCTCTCTCTCTCTCTTATTTAGGTCTTTGCACTAAAGTAATTTCTAGCTATAATATCACTACTAACAATAGCCATAAATTCCTCTGAAGTCAATCTCTCTCTTATGTGAAAATTTATCGATATTTCGCAGTCGACCTCGTGTATATGTACACAATTCCTCTGAAGTCAATCACTCTCTTATATGAAAAATACTCGATTTTTCGCAGTCAACCGCGTGTATATTTACACATGAAATGACATTGAGAAAGTGGACTTCTATGCTGGTACTACATGGGCCCGATCGCTGCTCTACAAGTTTTTCCATATACTTGTACTTAATGTGAAAAAAAGTCCGATCACAATAACGGCTCTCACTGTCTGTTCATGTACTCTATGATACTCTCTCTCATCCATACTTAAAAGGAACGAAGGGTATTTCGTATGAGAAATCTGAGTTGAAATTGTTAGGTACTATTTTTCATTTGAGTAGTTTTTTCCAACAACTGCTCTTATATTTTTCATTGATTTGAGTCATCAATAGAAAGAACATCGAAATAAGAGGAGACGAGGAAACATTGAAAACGTAAAAAACTGATTGATGTATAGAAGTGAAACAAGTTGGACGTGATAAGTTCCACTTCATCCACAAGTTCTTAAAATCTCACAAAAATTCTTTAATATTTTAAGCATTTCTTTTAATTTTTTTTTCCTTAAATTTACATATACTTTTCGACGATTACAACAACAACAACAAATTGCAAGTAAACAACAAAACCAATGCACTTTCAGCTGCGAAAGGGAAAGGTTAAGAATTATATTGAATAGTATTAGTAATACATACAAACATTATACATACATTAAATACATACATATATATGTACTAGTAGTGGTAGGCAAAACGTGAAATTAACTCTTTAGACAAAACAAAACCAGCAAGAAATTAAAAACAAGAACACAAAACTATATAATTTTAAATATTAGGAAAAAGGAAAACGAAAAAGAATGCGAAGGAAAAATATCACTAAAATTACAAACACTTAAAATATAAACAAAGCAAAATAGAAGAAAAAGATGAAGAAAATTTCAAATTTTAAATGTTTTAGAAATAATTATGATAATAATTTAAAAAAAAATAAATAATATTAATTATAATTACATACACACACATAATAACTTGCATACAAGCTAACACTTATTACATACATACAAACATACATACATAATTACATATATTTACACATAAATATACTTACATACATACACGCATACATGATCCTCTCTCTTTGTGTATGTATTTCGTCATTGAATTAAACATTTTTCCTAAATCATAAGCAAAAACAAACAAAAGAATATTTATGTCAACATGTCCGACATTCATTTAGTATACATATACATACTTACATACATACATTACAAAATATCATGTAATACATACATACATACAACAAAAATACATACATACATACATATTTATATCAAAGATGAATTCATTCAAATGTGAACAAAAACAAAAACAACAAAAAAAAACAAAGCAAACCATCAACGCAACATTTTGTGACCGAAAAAAGATATCATTTTCTAGTGTAAAAAACAAGCAAAGCAAATTTATTCAAATACACACACATACACACACATAAACACACACACACATACATAATTAGAAAACATGCAAACAACAAAACAAAAACACTATTTAACCTTAACAAACATAAACTTTAAAAACGCTATTTATTAAATGTTATTAGCATTGGAAAACACTTAAAACAAAATACAAAAAAAAAAAAAAATACAAACAAAACAAATACAAGTAAAACTGCAAAAACAAACAAACAAACAAACAAAAAATAATTATTTTAAAAAATCAAAAACAAAAAACTAACATATTACATAATTATATTTGAAAGCGCAGAGAAATAAAAACTACACTAAATTAAGTGAGTGAATGAAGAAGAACAATGAAATTTGCCAGTACGAAATATACTTAACATAAACATGTCCTTCTTACCTAGACCTAATACCCGGGATCCCCTTCTCAAACCGGCTACAGCCCCTCCCCTCCCCAACCCTCATTTTTCTTCTTCCCTGTACAACCCACATTCAATGCAAAAATCATTTAAAAGAAATACGCAGCAATACATAAAATTACTTATATTTCCAAAAAAAAAAAAAAAAAAATACAAAATAAAAACAAAAAAAAAAAAAACAAACAAACAAGAAATAAAGTAAATAAATTTTTGATCAATAAAACTTAAAACTAAAAACTTATACACCATAAAAAGACAAAAACAAAAAAAAAACCCTTGTTTTATTTCATATCAACAAATTTATTGCCTTTTAGTTTCAACAGTCAACATTTTTATGTGGTGTTAAAGAATGGATTCGGTTTGGAGCTGCATTCGTTAGTTTGAATTCTCGTTAAAAGCTTTCATAACGAAAACCGTCAAGCAACCAAAAAACGAAAATTTTAAAAATTCAAATTATTAAAATAATTCAAACAATTCAAAAAAAAAAACCCTAACCGAAACTGAAACTGAAACTTCATGAATGCATTCAATTTCTGTTTTGGAAATACTTAGATTGCATTCTTCATGCATTCCCATTCCTTACGATTTATGCAAATGAAAATTTACACTCATTTCCTGTTTTGTTTTGGCAGGCAGTGGCAAGCCTACATCAGTAAAAATTGCCTATGAAAAGCTTTTCACTTCGCAGTTCGGATTCGGCATAAAACTGGGACCTACAGTACATTCATGTACAAATATAACACGCACAACATGAGTGGATGAGAAAAGCTCAGCCTAGGCCCTCCATGGGCAATTGTGCCATTTAACGAAGAAGACGAAGAAGACGAAGAAGAAGAAGTAGAAAAAGAAGAAGAGGAATTGTTAAAAGTCTCCAAATCATTGAAAACATGAATTTAAAATGAGTTTCGATAACTCAAAAGATTCAAAAGTAGTATTCACTGAATCTCCTGAAGTTTTATTAAATAACCTGTAAATTTATTGAAAGGAAATTTGCGTAATTAACAACATTATTGAGATACTCTTTTTGGGTATCTTTTTCTTTGCTTCTGGCAACGGCTTTGCGCGGCACAACGTAAAATTAAAAAATTTTCAGCAAAAAATATTTCTGGTAAATGTTTCTAATATACAGATGCATATAAAAATTGAATTATATTGAATAAGAATATTATTGTCGATAAAATAAATTCATACTCGTGTTCGTATTCACAGAGTAAGCACAAACATCTCTTTCTCGTTTCCTGCAAAATTTGCCAATTTTGAGTTGTGCCCTTTTTGTAGTTAGGGTGCGATTGATATTGTTTTAAAAAATCTTTAGGAATGGGAATTTTTAAATTTTAATTCATGCAAGCATTCGCCGCTATCTTTTTTTGTTTTGTGTTGTTTGTTACTATTGCATTCTTTAACACCACTGAACATTCTTTAACTACAGATACAAGCACAACAACAACAGCAACAAGAAAAAACCACAACAACATCATCAACATGTACAACAACAACAGCCATCACCAAAAATAATCCAATAGTAAAAGTTAGTACATAGTAACTAGTAGAATTGTATATATATTTTAAAATTACTATTTAGTATAATAAAAAAAAAGAGAATCCATCACAACAACAACAACAACAACAACAATAATAATAATAACAATATCAATAACAATAACAGCCAGAATCATAATACAACAACAACTACAGCATAAAGATTTAACGCGCTTACTACATTAAAGGAACCTTACATATTTATTTGATACAGCGACACGTTCCCATTGAATCCAAAGTCTCGTCTGCATATACACAGGAGCTTGATGGGAAACCAAAAACAATGAGAGTATATCGTCGAGCATTCTCTCGCTTTCTCTTCACAAATACTTGCATACTCTTTTGAAATGAACTACGAGTTTACTTGCGAACTGTCATTGTATCAAATCGGTTGTTCTCTCTTTCTTTAGTATGCGCTCTATCGCTGTTTGCCCATTTTACATATTCAAATATTAGAATAAAACTGTTTTATACCTATTTTTGTTTTGTAAATACTCGTAGTTTATTTATTTAACTCCAAACTTTTCCAATTACTTAGTTTTGTTGAAAGTTGTGTTCCTTGTGATAAAGTTCGAGCCAAAAATTGTAAGTGGAATTCACTTCAACACGTTCCTTTTTCGAATGTATCAATTATGTTCATTCAACATGTTCATCAGTATCGAGTGAATTTTCCTAACAACGCTAGTTATTTCAATTTGAGTTTTATTTAGAAAAACAAATATTTTTTATAGTTTTACCTACAATCTTAAAGTTTTGACATTTCGTACGAACTCATTTTGGTGCATGCAAGGTAAGTACTTATATCGAATTTTATTTGAGTCTGTATTATTTAAAAAAAAATTATTGCATTCTGGATAAATTCTTTTTGAACCGGGCTCAACCAGTTTTAAACCGGATAGCTCTAGGCGCAAAAATGGTGCAAACCGGATTTTTCTTAAAAATCTAATGAAAATCATATAATATTTAACCCTTAAGACCTTTCCATGTCCTATTTTATTGCGCCACCACATTCAAACGTCTGAAAAATTAAAAAAAAAAAATCTATTCAATGGAAACAGAAATGGAGGGGCATTACATTAAATGTACGAGGAAAAGAAAATTCTGTTGGATCTTACAAAAGTTACCACATTGGAAAAGTAAATCCGGTTTAAACCAGAAAAAAGTATTTTTTAAATTTTTTGCCGCCTGAAATTAAACAAAACACCCAAAAAAGACGGCTTTTGGCCAACCCATGTTTTAAAGTTAGATATTTGATGTCTGAGGCAGAGATGTTCCCGATGAAAAGATAAACATTTTTTGTTTTTGCATTAACACTCAACTCTGGTTACTCCCATTTTTAGGGAGTTACAGTAATTTTCACATTCAAATATAATTCTCAGTAGGTACTTAAGGCAATAAATTTGAAAATTTTAAATTTTATTCAAAACAAATGGACTAAAACAAAAATTTAATATGCCTAAGAAAGGGGGTAGAGGGTTGACGTAAAAAGGAAAAATCGTTATCTTTTCATTGGGCGCCACTTTATATCAGGCAAACAATTTCTTGCTCTTGATGTTTATACATCATACTTATTTATAATTACGTTGGCATGGCAACGTATCTTATCTTAAAATGCGAATAAAAAAAACAAGGTCGTGCAGGACTATAACTTTCTACATCAAAAATGTTCAATAGAAACATAGCCGAAACATTTTTATGAAAGTTTTTATTCATTTGGTTTGATCAAGCCTGTCTAGCGGCATGCTTTTGGGAACTACAGGGTTGATTATGAGTTTGGTCACACGAGAGCAATTTATAATGCATAAATCCGAATGTCTTAGGCGATTTGGGGGAAGCGTATGCTGCAATATTTCAAGGACCTGGTAAAAAGAGACTAAAATAGGCTGCATGCGCAATTGCTCTCGTGTGTCCAGGCCCATTGAATTGACCCCGTAACTCAAGACAAAAATCAATTAGCCATTTTATATGACAATCATGAATTTTCTTAATATTTAACATTTGATTAAAAATTATTTATTCGACAAAATATGAGAAATTCGCATTAAATCAAAAGCCATTACATTTTCTCGTCAATATCCAATATTAAAATGAAGTTTTTCAACCGCAGCACAGCACAAAAGAGCACAGAAAAACTGACATTAAAATCATCAATTGTCATTTCCAATGATGCAATGATGCGTGTGTGTGCGTAAAATATGTAAATTAAGTGTCATATGATGGCAAATTGAAAATAGTGATTTTATTTTATTTCAATTAATTGATTAACATTAAAAGATACCAAAAAATTCAACGAAATAAAAATTTAAAATGTGAAAAGTAAAAGGCGAAATAATTCACTACATAAATATAGTACAATCCCATTATAATTGCTTTATTATATAATGACAACAACATAGTAATAACGACAATAGCAACGAACAACAGCGGCAACATTAACATAAACAACAACACCAATAACAAATGACTCATGAACAATGAAAATGTCGAAATTACAGAGTATGAATTACTGCATTGATTAACCTCTTTTAAAAATTTCAAAATTTCCCAACTATGAAATAAATAAATAATTAATGATACTATTTTTAATATGAGCTATTGACCACCCTGTATTATACATATATGAAAATTTAATTTCACTTTGACGCCACACAATTCTACGTATTCTACGTATGTAGAAAATCACTTGCGGTCATTTACATTCAATAAATACTCCAATAGACCAAAAGTTTATTACAACCATAGCAATATGATTTATGCACACTATGAAATTTCAGCATAACTTTGATATCGAATAGAGTATAAATTGTATTGAGTTTGCATATACTGTAATCTAATTAAACTGGGCCATTAATTTGCAATTTAATTCATTCAAATTTACACTGAAATACTGACATATCACATTACATATTTACTACTTGTACACTAACAGATCCAGAGATTGCTGAGAGATTATGGTTGTGGAAGTGTGGAAGCAGCAGGAGGCTTCATACACACATACACACACATCTCCATAGTGAGAGCGTACAGAGCGTATCGAATATCGTAACGGACTTTTCGTTTCACTCGTTCTCTCGCCCGAAGAATTGAATATGTATCTACCGTTCGTTAGTAAGACTCACTTCAAAAACTATTGAGAGAACAAATATTAATTACAATCCAAGTGTGACAAGTTTAAGTATTGGAATGCGAAGTACTCAGAAATTCGACAAATCAATGTTGTTCTGTTGAACAGAAACTACATATGTTGAGATTCGAAAAAATCAAGTATGTGAGCTAGCTAGAAAGAGAGAAATCTCATACATTTTTGAGACTATGGTATGTAGTTCTTATGGCATTTTATTTAACTTGGATTGAAATAAATTATGCAAAATCTACATATTGATGGTTGAAGGTGGGATTTGAAAATGCAAAAGCAGTAATGAAGAAAACATACATATACGAAAACAATGGACATCAAGGGGGCGATGTCATGAAACAATCAAATCCTCCACATTCACTTACACAATTGTAAATCGATTAAAATGTCAGCGTTGACACAAACCATTTGCACAGCACAGGGTGATGAAGCGTTGATCTGGGCAAATGGCAACCGAATTAACTTAAGAATGTTTGCCGTAGGTCAAATGATAAAAACTTTTGCGTTATGCTATAGAATCCCCAAGATTCCGAGTGGAATAGCAGGAAGAACAATAAAACCAAGGGTCAAGTATTTACTGCCCACAACATTAACTTTTCTCCAATCATGTGTGCAGTGATAACAAGTACGAACTAAGAAAATACATCGGATCTCTATACCAAATTGTTTGTCTAAAGCTTCATTACCTTCACTGTACACTGATCGATAGGCCAGGTATTTATTTAGCTTCTAGATTTCAATGTCGGCGTACAGTTCATACAGCTCGTGCTTCCATATTATTCGATACATGTTATCCACTCATATTGGACCATAGATTTTGCGGTGCACTTTCCGCTCGAACGCACTTAACAGGCGCTGATCATTGTTGGACAATATCCAGGCCTCAGTACCATACATTAGGACGGACAGGATGAGGGAGTTATAGATCGTTATTTTCATCCAACGATAGAAGGCTATGCTTTCCAATTGCCTACTGAGCCAATTATAATACGTATTGGCAAAAGTTAATCACTTCTTGATATCAATGCTGACATTCTTGTTGGTGCTAATGCTCTAATGCTCCTTCTTCTTTCTTTTAATGTCACAACAGCTGATGGAGGGCCTAGGCCGAGCTTTTCACATCCACTCACGTTACGCGTGTTATATTTGAAAAGCTTTTCTTAGACAATCTTTACTCTTGTAGGTTTACCATTGCCTGCCAAGTGGTAATGCCGTGTGGCAAATGGTTTTTATTTTTCATTTTTAGATTTTGCCTGTGCCGAGATTTGAACATCACACTATTAACTACGCCACGGCGACCGCCAAATTGGGAATGCACAAATTTTAAATAGCATTTCTCCTTTTAGTATTCAAAGTCATACCCCATTTGTCAAATAGAAAAAATCTAATTTGGCAGCATAATTATGGCTGCTCATATGAAGAGACCCAGGACCTTAGCCCCTCCAGCTATGTTTTCTGAGCCACTATGCATATACATAAGTAATAAGTTTTGTTCCTTACAAAAAGCTCAAAAAACTTTGTGCCTGGCATGAAGAAACACAACTACATGAAGAGATTACGTACTCGCAAAATTACAAATGTTTGTACTGACAAAGCTCATGTACATGTGCATACTTGTTTAACACATACATACACACTCGCACACATACACTTACACATACCAACATAAAATCTTAACTACAGGTGAATAATTTAAATCACTTTAGATTTTTGTTTCATCTCATAAAATTGAAAACTTTACTAGGATTTAATTTGAAGATGCTACCAGCAAATTGAGCAAAAGTAGAAAGTAACTAGAGTCAGTGCATTCATGCTACATACGACTACATATCCATGTGCATATGTATTCGTATCTGTAGACCATCATAGATATGCACACAAAAGATTTAGCAAAGAACAAGTGCATACGCACATAAAGAAGGATCATTTGTGTAAGCCATTTCGATAACTCATCATTGACCCATTTTGTGCAGGTAGATTAAGTATATGCACATGTTATGTGGGAGTGTTTCCAGAGAGCAGGCAAGATTTCGAAAGAAAAATGTCTGTTGAATGGAAATTGAATTTTTGCAAATTTAGTTAATGCATTTAAAATTCTACGTTCGTACGAGAACAATTGAATAACAAAAAAAAAAAAAAAAAATACAAGAAAGATTTACTTCATTTAATCTAATCTAAGATTTACTTAATGCAGGTGCATTATGATATAGTGTATTTGGTTGTGTGTGTAGATACATGCATACATCGTCAGTTGCATACATACATAAATTTGTTAGTTCAATATTGTACAATTGAGAGTTTGGTAATGTAAATTAATATTTCAAAAGTAAATTGCAACAAGAAACAGCAAAACTTGAACAAACAAATGGAATGCACATTTATTAGTTGTTCGATTTCAGTATGAAAAATGCATGGTAAATCATCCATTTAGCAATCGTAATCGATATCATGTATAAGCGATATCATGTATGTAATATATATACATAGTAATGGAAGCTGCTTGAGGAAATCGAAACCCTAAGAGTTTCCCTGTGTATTGATATAATACATTCAAACGAATAATGGATAAGCAAAAACAACTTAATAATTCATTTTCAAATAGAAATTAAAATTCAGATAAGTAATTTGAATTTTTAAGCTTTTTCTCTGCAACACAATGATGCCAGTGATGTACATCAATACTCAATGTAATTTTTATGATTTTTCCAAATCATGTCGAAGCATGTGATGCTACTAAAAAAGTGACGGGCAATTTTGATTTTCCTATTCTCTTTTGAATAGGAGGATCACATTCTCTGCCGTTGCAATGCTGTCACACATACACTATAAACTTCTTCGTTTAGCTTCCGAACTATTGACGAACAATGGAATTCGAGTGAAGTTTAAAAGCAATTTTGTCAACACAAATCATGTCAGTTGGCTTTCAGCATTCATGCAAGCAAAGTCTTGCTGCGTAACTTTTTACAACATCAACGCTATTTCTCTTGCAGACACACACAAGCATGCATATTTATTTATTGGTTTGCCCGACACTGTACTAAAAGCTTCTACGTGTGGCTTTCGATCGTGCACGTTCGACTGTTGCTTTGTTTTCATTTCGGCAAAGCAAATCAATTCAGCACTTGTTGAAGCAAAACCTCTCTGTATCATTTTTTGCACACATAGAGAGAGAGAGAGAGTGAAGTGTGTTTTTCTCTGCTTCACATGCAAACGCAATAGGTGATAATACATGTACGAGTATGTGTGCTTACTTTACTTACTTATCTTTTAATGGCACAACAGCCCATGGAGGGCCTAGGTCGAGCTTTTCGCATCCACTCATGTTGTGCGTGTTATATTTGTACATGAATGGAAGGGACCTACAGTTTAATACCGAATCCGAACGGCTAAGTGAAAAGCTTTTCATAGGCAGAGTATGTGTGCTCCTCTCAAAAATATGAATGCTTTAAATATCTTTATGAGCAGGCACATCTCTTTTGATACACTCGATACATTGGATAAAATCGGGTTTTTTAGATTAGGGTATCGATACTCTGCATCTGAGAGAGAGCTTGATCTTGATTGATTTTCAGTCTGCTTTTTCATCGGTTTTTAGCTCTGATTGTAATTTAAATTTTACTCCTATTTGATTATTCAATTAAGTTTTGGTTTTAAATAGGCTCTGCGTTTCGATCAGTGTTCTGGCTGTATCTGTAGTCTGAATTTCGAGTTCGTGTGAGTTTTCATCTAAATTTTGATCTGAATTTCAAATTTTAAACTGATTCTTGGTCTGAACATTGTTTTGATTTTGATTTTGTATCGAGTTGGGTTTGATTTATTTGTCGGAATTTTAACTGAATTTTGATCAGTTTTAAATTTGTTTCTGATCTGGTTGAAGTTTAAAGTTTAGTCTAGTTATTGATCTGATAAATAGCTTATAACAATACAAAATCAGACCTAAATCCGAAAATTGGAACTCATACATGGCAATGAAGTTGGATTACAGTCTTATAAGTATACAGAACATTGATCAATTGTGTAAAAAAGGTTTAGCACATAGACTAGATCCTTAGACTTTCTGAAGATTATTAACTTCTGGAGAATTACGTTTTAACGAAATAATAAAAACTGCTAGGCCTAGACCCTCAATAGACTGTTGTGCCATTAAAAGAAAAGAAATTAGTTCTCTCTCTTTAAATTATTAAATTATTAGTTATCCTCTGAAATATGATTCTATATAATCTGGAGATAGTAGTTTCATAAAAACATTTAATTCTCGAATGATTTTCTTGTATAAAATTTATCAAGTTTCACTGCCAATTATTTATGTGATGATTACTCACTTCCGTTGAGTATTCGCATTTTTTTTTTCAGCTGAAAACATTGCAAACATAATCACACTTGCAGCAATCTTTCAAATGCAATTCTGTCTACCAAGGTAGCAGAAAATTTGCGTTCAAGTGCATCAACAGCCTCAGACCTTGTGAGTGTGATAGCAGCAGCACATTAATTCCACACATTTAACCAATTCCCCACGTATTTCATTATCAACGTTTCCAGCTAAAGCTTTGCATTTCATTTATTTATTAATAATAAAATTCATATGAAATGTTTAAAAAACAAGAAAAGGAAACTCACTCCCACACAATTAAAATATTTACTCTTAACAAATTGCATTCATGCACACACCACGCATACTTCAGTTGTTAACAGGAATGCTAAATAATACTGGACTTACACGCACAGACACACACACACACACACACACACATACACCCATGCAAATATATACCATTTTACTTAATTCTATCACCACATATGCAACATACATTTTCCATTTGAGAATTTATTTCGCTTGAAAATTTTACATGTTTTTCTTTTTTATTTTGCCTCGGATTCTCCTTGTACTTCTGCTTCGTATGTATTTTTTTTTTTTTTTTAATTTTGGTTGCTATAATAAAATGGAAATCCAATCAGTGCATTCATATACAAGTTTTGTATGTGTGTGCGTGCTTGTATGCGTTTGCATGTGTGCAGATAACCACAAAAATGTACTTACTTTCATACATGAAGAGAAAAACAAACTTTTGGTTTTATTTGGAAATATTCTGATACATAAGTAGATATGTACTGGTACATATGTATGTTTGTATGTATGTAAACATTTATGTATATGTGTACATATGGTATACAATGAAAAAGTAAATATTATCAAATACTACGCAATTCGTTTAAATGCATACGAAATATTGTGATTTATTTTAGCAAATTGCACTTTTATGTCAAAATTGGTTTACAAATTTTGTTGTTTTCACAAATTTTGTACAATTTCATACACGATTTAGAATCGAAGAGCGGAAATTCCAATGACAAAATTGTTCAACCATACAAATAATAATAAATAGCTACTATGTTTTTATATAGATTGAATTAAAAGTCTTACCACCAATCCCAAAAAAATTTTACGCATATGAGCACCGCGAACATGTTTACAGCGGTCGATTCTTCGGAGCCAATTTTCCACAACTCTTCAACACTTATCAGCCGGAACGTAGGCAAACTTGCGTTCGATATCATGCCAGAGCTCCTCCAATTTTGTTGGCTTGTTGGCATAAACCAACGACTTAAAGTAACCTGATAAAAATAAATCCAACAACCGCGTTAAATCTCATGAGCGAGGTGGCCATTCGAACAGAACAATTCTCAAGATTACACTATCAACGAACTTCCCCTTCAATACATCAATTGTTTGACCAGAGGTGGCGCATCGACCAGACCATTTTTCGAGATTACACTATTACATAACTTCCGCTTCAATAGATCAATTGTTTGACCAGCTGTGTGTGACATGTGCCACCATCTTGTTGGAATCAGAATCACATATCAATGATGATGATGATGTCAAGTCCATCCAATTCTGGCCAAAAATAATCTTCGAACATGGCTCGATAACGAACTCCATTGACCGTAACATGGCGATCATTTTCAACGACGCAAAAATACGTTCCAAACACAACTTCAACATGAAATCCACACTGCACTCTCACTAAATGTGGATGCAATGAAATCTCTTGAAGCACATGTGGTATTGTTACTGTTCAATAATGCATATTTGGCTTATTGACAAAGCTTTTATAAACCAAAAATGAGCTTCAACGCTGAAGATGAATTTTAAATGAAATTCAGGATTTTCTTCAAACTTAAAGTTGCGACCACCGATGCAGAATTTCGGTCGTAATTTTTATACTTTCCAAACATTGCTCGTTCGTGTACTTCACTATGATACAAATGGAAACCTGGAATGACGTTTTGACATTGCCAGATCAAAAAACAAAAATTTAATTTAATTTAATTTAATTTGTGTATTTAAATAAAAAATTGCTATGTCCCTATTGAAAAACTCTTTATATGATTTAGCTGAAGCCAAACGATTCTTTGTTGCACTGAAGTCTAATTGGCACGGGACCGTATAATAACTGCGTGCCCGGGGTGAATTCCCCTGTCCTCCCCCTTATCCCATTATTTTTAATACTAAATAATTCAGGAAAGTTTTTATACTCGTAAATTCTACAAAATAACTTAAATGCTTTTGAGGACTCATACCAACCGAAAGAGTTTTTGGTATCAAAAGAGCTTTTTACATATTATTGCACTGAAGTCTAACTGCTACGTGCCCCCATAAAAAGTGCGTGCCCAGCGGAAATTCACCGCTCCAGTCCCTCTCATCAGCCCTAGGGTAGTCTTTGTATTCGTATAATAGTCTAAATTTTATTCAGATTTTAAAGATAAGCCATTAAAGTAGATACATTTCAAAGAGTCACGTGACATTTCATGCTATTACCATTTGGCATACATGTAAAAAGCTAGACAAATATTAAGATTTCCAGAAAATTATCTACAGGGTGTTTTTTTTTCTATGCTTATCTGCTTAGACAAGCGACTTCACATAACTCCACAAAAAATAGTCCAGCGGTGTTAAATCGCACGATCTTGGAGGCCACGCCACAGGCTCACGACAAAAGTTTATTTCAATAAATTGATTGTTTCGTCGGCTCTATGGCATGTAGTGTCGTCTTGTTGGAACCAAAGGTCGTCCACATCAACATTTTCCAATTCAGGCACGAAAAAAACATTAATCATGGCTCTATAGCATTCCCCATTGACTGTAACATTATGACCGGCTTCATCTTTGAAGAAATATGGACCAATGATTCCCTCTGTCCATAGACAGACTTTTTGAGGATGTAACTGCGTCTCAACAATGGCTTGTGGATTATGATCACTCCAAATGCGACAATTTTGCTTAGTGAGCTTTATCGCTGAACAAAGTTTTCTTGTGAAAAACGGGATCGGTGACCATCTCGTTAATAAATTTGCACGATTTGCAAACGTTGTTCAGGAGTAAGTCTATTCATTATGAAATGGCAAAGCAAACTGAGCAAAGCAAACTCAAGTGGCAGGTGTCAAAAAGACCAACTCCGAAAAAAGTATTGCCAGATTGAAAACAACACTTCTAAAAAAAAACACCCTTTATATACCAAGTATGAAAAAAATGTTAAACAATAAGATTTTTCTTGAGACTGTCAGATTGTGAGATTTAAGGTTAAAATGTAAGGGTTACAGTTCTGATCGTAGTCTGATTTATCTGCTATAGGAACTATTTATTTCAGTGTTGTTATTTTCTTTTGTAATTGTAAGAGTTGAAAATTTTACCATTATTTTAATTACAATGATTTTGTAAACTTACCTTGAAAGCATTCGCAAACAAAATAAACATACAACATAAATTTTATAAATTTCATATTATTATCCTTTGCGCAAAGTACATAAATACTTATGTTATGGGACCAATAACATCTCTTATCTACTTGTGTTTAATTTAAACATTATCGGTAAGTAAATTGACATCCTTTTATTACGTGCTTCTACTCATTAATGTTAAATATTTAAATAATAGTTAAATAAGCATTGCGTTATACACTCACGATATACCATAAAATCTGAGAGCAAGTCTAATGAATACGAAAATATTGCATGACAGAAGGTACGGCAAATATTTGTATTATTTCTGAGATATTGACTGTCTCAAAACTTTAACTCTCAATTGCATAGAAAGCATTTCAAATAAAGAGCTTTTTGCAAACTATGGCATATGGCATCTCCCCGGGGATACGTCAATAAAGATAACTAAAAAAAAGAAAAAAGAAAAGATTGAGAAACGCTGTTATAAAGCATTTATGTTGGTCTTAAATTTAAAATTCGCTTTTACTTTCTATCAAGTTTGACAACTGGATACGAATTTCTTGTTATTTATTTAATATTTTTTAATACCTTTTTATAAAAATAATGCCTACATATAATATTTACCTACTTTTTTGTAACAATAGATTTTTAAATAAACAAAAACAAAAACAACAACAACAGTACTTGCATGCATTTAATAGAAAAATTTTCATATGCTTCTAGGCAAATATTGTTATTAAAAACGGTAATAAAACAAAAATTATTATATAAATGCATACCATAAAAAATAAAAGGAAAAAATAAAAATTTTAAATGAAATTTTAGGGAAATTTTAAATATAAGGTAAATACAAAATGAAAAATACAAAATATTACTTCCAAATGTACTATAAAGAAAGTAAGCAATTGGAATTAAAAAACAAAACAAAAACAGATAATTGATTTTTAGGCATACAACAATAATAAAAAATAATTAAAAATAATTAAAAATAATTAAAAATAATTAAAAATAATTAAAAATAATTAAAAATAATTAAAAATAATTAAAAATAGTTAAAAATAATTTAAAATAATTAAAAATAATTAAAAATAGTTAAAAATAATTAAAAATAATATGAAAAAAGAATTTTTGCATTAGCTACTTTTTATGTAGTTTAAGTTACACAATAGTTGAAAATCGCACATTATTTCTTTTATAAATATAAATAATAATTATAATTAATTCTATTTTTTTTTTTTTACTTTTCTCTTCATAACAAAAAACTGAACATAAAATTAAATTTTTGTGTCATGTTTAATGAAAACTAACGATCCTAATGTCAATTTTGAAGTAAAAATTATCGATAAAAAATACAACAACAACAACAACAACAACAAAAACAAAAACAAAATCTAGTAAAACGTGTAGTTTTAAATATGTATGTATGTAATATTGAAATATAAAATTAGTAACCACAAAAATGAAATGGTATTGTTGAAACAAGAGTTACTTTAAATTAAGTACAGAAAAGTATACAAAAAAGAAAATACCTAATTAAGAAAAAATAAAAAATATACAAATAAATAAACGAAATATGTAATGTTAAAAAGTTATAAAAGTAAACGAACAACAAATTTTAAAAACCTAAATTAAGTATTAAACATTTCTAGGTGAATGTTAGAAAAACAAAGAGAAATACTTAGTTGTTTTTAATTTTTACTGCGACTTTTAAAATTTTTGTTTGTTTTTAAAGCACAAGGTGATTTAGCGATTTATCAAACGATATCGTTGTGATATTTGAACTGAGGAATAAATTTGTTAGTCCAACAGGCAAGTTTGATAACAAAATGAAAACCTACATAATTTTGTTATAATTTTTGTTAATTTTTTTTGATTTGCGCCTGAAAGTATACTTGTAGTACTTCCACTACATATTCTTGATCCTTACTTACTTTACTTACTTTTAATGGCACATTAGGTTTGCCATTGCCTGCCAAGAGGTGGTGCCGTGTAGAAAAAATAATTTTTTCTACTTTTTGATTTTGCCTGTGCCCAGATTCGAACCCCGGACACTCTGCGTAGTAATCCAACACACTACCACTACACCACAGCGACCCATTCTTGATCCTAAGCCTTTTAAATTCTAAACAAAACTCTTTAAAGTCAAAAATTATATTCATTTCGGACTCATAGGAGATCACTAACCCCTCCAGGGATTTCGCACTCATATGAGGACAAGAGTTTAAGAATTCGCTGGAAATCGACTTTACATCGCATGCCACTTAAAAGCTTCTCGATGAAAAAGTCCAACATTTTTCTCCAGATTTCAAGAATTCTGTGAATTTAGGAATTCTTTTCGTCATAATTTGAAACAGTGCTGCCAGATATTATCCTTAAAAAACCATAGTTTATCACAATTTATGAGTGTCAAAATTCCGTAGAAATCCGCATCGACTATTTTCGATACATTTGTATAAGAAAAAACATTTTATTAAAAAAAACTTGTCTTCAGTTCATATTTTTATTCATTCTGTACAAAAAAGGGCTTCCTAACCGAGACTATTCCTGTTTGCAGTTTTATTGTGATTAATTGTGTGAATTATTCGTTCACAGTTTGCAGATGGTGAATGAGGAAAAGGCAATCAATCACTCTATCAACAATATCTAAAGCTAATGCAAACTCCGAAAAACCGTTGGGCAGAACATTGGCACACACGTTGTCCCAATATTAAGCCATGACGGTTTCATGAATCACAGCGCTGCTTTTATTGGTTATTTACACTAATACAAATCATAATCGAAGCTACCTTTGAAATATGCCTTGTCATTTTTAATGAGTTAGACCCGATAAAATCAAGCTTCTTCAGAAATCTGACGTTATGATCCATAAATGGAAAATCTTTGGTATAGGTATTTAGACAGCAAGAGTGATGATAAATTGTTTCTGAAACGAGCACTAAATTAATCGACATTGGTGATACGAGTAGTGTGCATGGGCAGACAGAAAAGATTGCCATGACAACCGATTTAAATTGAACTTCTCGTAAAGGCTCCCAGTTGTGTTTGTGTTTTCTTCTGCCATTTCGATGAATTCCAAAAACCTGAAATCAGTCTACATAATCTTCCTTTAAGTACAACCTAACGATGGTATTGAAGAGTGATGAGTTGTTATTTTTTTTAGTACTTTTTCTACTGCTACTTTTGCCAGCTCAGTTTGATATGTTGGGATTGGTCCACCGCAACAACAAAGATGTGTTGTTATTGTCATGTTGAAGTTTTTGTACTGAAGCTTTCACCTTCTATATACATGATTTCACCATCTATATAATTTCACCTTCTAAATAATTTCACCATGGTTTCTACACTCTAATTTCACCTTAACTAATGGTGAGCAATTTGAGGCTCACCAGTATTGGATACCACGACAGATTGACATTCATGGTAATTACAAACCATACAAGGCTATGTTCAATATTCTCTACCTCTCTAATAATGCTATAATGATCCTTCAATGGAATTGAAAAGAAAATTTGAACAAAAGGCATTACAATTTAAATTTGAAAAATTTTCAAATTACATTACAGAGAAATTGAAAATTTTAATTATACAATTACGATTTCTTGTAATGGAATTGTGAAAAGAAAAATTACAATTTCAATTACTCTATGGTATTGGAAAAATTATCAATTCCTTTAACATGGTTCTGCTGTTGGAGATAAAAAATTTGAATTACCCATTAATATAATTAGTCGCCGTGGCGTAGTTGTGCTGGAATGCTACTCAGAGTGGCCAAGTTCGAATCTCGACACAGACATAAATTGAAAATAGAAATTTCTCTAAACGGGATCACCTCTTGACACAGGCAATGGCAAACTTTCAAGAGTAAAAATTGCCTAAGGAAAGCTTTCCACTTCTCCATGCATAAGATTGTATGCCAATCCCTGCCAATCATGCACAAATATAACTCATACCAGTCGTACTAATTATCCACAAAATTACCCTTTTCGTTACTTGTGCAATGACTTCAACAGCCCCTTCATAGCTTATTTTATTCTCAATTTAACATTAAAAATACTATTCTGAAATTTTTAACTGAAAATTAAATGATTAAATGATGATTAAATAATCTGTAGCTGTTGTTTCGAAAACCTCTGGTATTGTTGCTTCACACTTCCATGTATCTGCGTCACACAGAACAGTCCTGTCTGGGTCTGTTTCGCGAATCAATCCATTCTTTATGCGGATGCAACCATTGTGCGCCTGGGCCGTGGGCAGTGGTACCGTTTGGGTTCGTCGCAAAAGAAAAAAAAAACATGAATGGATGCGAAATGCTTGGCCTATGACCTCCATGGGATGCTGTGTTATTAAAGAAGAAGAAGAAATAATGTAATTGTAATTGAATTTTACCCAGCTCTGCTCTCAACAGAATAATTGTGATTACTAAATGGCAAAATTATTACAAAAAATAGTTTTCAAATTATAAATAAATTCGAAATATGAAAATGTAGGTTCAAAAGCATAATCGACATCCATCCGATAATATGAAAATTACACTGTGCTACGCTTTCTAATACATGCATTGTTGTAAATTTTATGTATGTATGTAGTAGTTATTTATTACATAAGTTTCATATTTATTTAAGATATTCATTAAATACTTATTATGTATTCATCAACACTTTCAGTTTTATCAATAATTACAAGCAATTTTTGAAGGTGATGTTAATGGAAAATGAATTGTGATTTTGCAAACAAAAAAACAAACGAAATATTTATAAAATAAATAAAAAAAAAGGAATATTAATATTTAAATTTAAAAAAATTATTTAATAATAAAAAATTCAAATAGCAAATTAAATAATTAAATTTAATTACAATTTATTATGTATTGAAATTTAAGTCAATTTCATTTAGGTATATATTAAGATATTATTAGCAAATAATTACATAACAAACCAAATTTAATAAGTATATCAAACAACAACAACAGAAGCAACAACATCAACAACAAGCATAACTTTTTAGCTTTCGAAGCTGCTACTGAAATAAACGTAAAATTAAAGCGTACACTTCTTTTTGAAAAAACAACGCTTTATTTTTCGGAATATCACACAGCAACACATTTCTACCGGATGATGATGATGATGATGATGATGATGATGATGATGATGATGGTGATGATGATGATGATAATGATGCTATTTTATGATATATGTAACAAGCTTCAATCTTCTTCATTTCTTTATTATGTCTGTATTGTATTTTCCATTCTACAAATATTTTTCTATATATATCCTATATATATTAATGTATATGTGTATATATATAAAATCGAGTCCAAAACAATGCCACCGCCTATCGATTATTGATAAAATATATTTATAAAAATATATATATATACTATTACATACTTATACACACATACATACCATATGTATATTTTTCAAAAATATTTAAAAAAAAAAAAACTGAAACATAAAGAAAAATTCTACATACTTAATAATAAAGAAAAATTGTTAAATTCAAGTATTGTAAAAAAAAAGAAAAAAACTTAATAAAAATTCTGGCCAAATACTTAAGCTATTCTCATACATCAACTTACATACATTCATTCATTCTTCTCGTACATTCACATATAAAAAAGACATGCATATACTATATACATACATAATACATACCATATATACAGACATAGATACCCGCATACATACATATTACCTACCTATACATACATACATATGTACCATAAGTACATTCTTTATTATAAATAATACAAGTATACATAGTCATTTTTAGAAGCAACATATGTGCACACAGAAACTATATAATACGTAATCACCTACATACATACATATGTACGTGCTCGTATATATTCACACTTGAACATATACCTACATACATAAATACTTACATATGAAAATACAACTTTAAATTAGAAAATTACTCCATACAACAAAAACCGAAATAATAAGAATAGTATAGTAGAACAGTAGAATATCCCCTTGGCTTAAATGTCTTAATTTTTTCCTCTTAATACGGAGAAATATCCTGCATGCAATTCGATTTTTATTATATCTCCACATCTCTTCATTTTCTCCAATTCTATTTCTTATTTTAAGAAAATCTAATAAAAATTAAATGAAATTTACTTATCAATCAGATATTTCTTTCATGGTAGTTAAGCATATAATTGTTTATGTCATGGGATAAATTTAATTCATTTTTGTAATGATTAGTTGCGATGGTGCGGAATCAGCTCAGTTGAAGAGATTAAGTTGAAAATCCTTCAGCAAATCGACAACATCAACACTAATAAAAGAAAATATGATCAATAAAGAAAGACTTTTTAACAAATTGAATAGATTTCGCTGAGATCAAATATTAGTATTGAAAAGAGATTGGTTAGTCTTTTGGCTCATTTGTTCATTAAAGACCATTTGTTTGATTGTAATAAGAAATTGTTTTAATTTTCTCGAAATGTGTTAAATTTCATCAACCTCAAAAATCGAATTAACGCTAATAAGGAATTCAACACTCCTAAACTCTTCATTTTTTCAATACTATACATTTTTTCAATACTATTTCTTATTTAAAGAAAATCTATTAAAAATTAAACTTGTCAATCAGATATTTCTTTCATGGCATACAATTTTTTATCTCATGGAAAAAATTTAATGCATTTTTGTTATGATTATTTTCGTAAGTGCGTAATCAGCTTAGTTGGAATGATTAAAATCTCTCAGAAAATAAACAACATCAAAACTAATATGATATTTCTTTCATGGTAGTTAAACATAAAACTTTTTATATCATGTGATAAATTCAATGCATTTTTGTTATGATTATTTGCGTATATACGGATTCAGCTTAGTTGATGAGATTAAGTTCAAAATTCTTCAGAAAATAGACAACATCAAAACTAATAATAGGAAATATGTGCAGTAAAGAATCATTTTTTAACAGATTCAATAGATTTTCCTGAGATCAAATATCAGTGAGTGTTGAAAAGAAATTTGTAATCTTTTGGCATAGTTGCTGATTAAAGACCATTTGCTTTATTGTAATAAGAAATTGTTTTAATTTTCTCGAAATGTGGTAAATTTCATCGACCTCGAAGATCGAATTAACGCTAATAAGGAATTCAAAACACTTGCTCAACCCTCCCCACCTCTCCATTTAATAATTAATTGCAATCTTCATATTTAAGCGCCATGTAATTAAAAGCCACTTATAACAAAAACAAAACATACGAGTACACTGGCAACAACACTATCTACTATTTACTTACAACTACAATATTTACATATACTATGTATACCTACTTTTATATATATGTATGTACTTATCTTCAACGCTGACTGCAAATAAACCACCACCAAAATAAAATTAAAAAACAAAAAAAAAAGAAAACAAAATAAAATAAAACAAAAAGATAAAAAGGAATCTAAATTTGGGAAAATAAAATTTTCGCGAACGAAAAATAATAAAATGTATACAACAAAAACTTATATATACATATATTATATTTTACTAATAGAAATAAACTTAAAACCAAATAAATACTTGCAATAAAGGTAAACAATTAAATTATTAAAACATAAACATAATTTGCTCAAAATAAAAGTAAAGAAAAAAACAAAAAAAGTTTTAAATTTATTTTCTTTTTTACGAGCATTACGAAAGGAAATTCTCTGCTTTAAGTGTCAAATTAGTCAAAGAATTATTAAATAAAAATGCATTACATTTTAAATAATCGACAAAAATTGTAGGGAGAAATAGTAAAAATTAAATACAACAACAAACACAAAACAAAAAAACCTATTAAACTATTTTTAAAAAAGAAATATTGTTGATAATCGCGCAGCAAATACACAAAAATTGTTATAAAAATTATTTATTTTAATTATGTATAATTACAAAAACAAAAAAATGATGAAAAACGAAAAACGAAATACTTATGTAGGTATTTATTTCATACATACAAAGAAATATCAACAACAAAATTATGACAACCGAAAAATAATTGAAAATACCAAAAATAAAATTGTAAAAAAACAAAACAAAAACAAAAACAAAAACCAATTAAGAAAAGCAACGTTAAAAATAAAGCAAAATATATTGAAGTGAAACAACAAATGAGCAACAAAGACATAGCATTTTAAAGCAAGCAGAAAAGTCTTTAAACACTTTATTGGAATTATTGGAGTGTATGAGTATAATTACAACAAAACAAATTACTAATAATTCTAAATATTATACTATAAATATAAATAAATAAAAGTATAAAACATTTAAATAAACAAAAATTATATCTAAAACTAAAAAGGTGTGCTTTTTGTTTGACTTGAAAGGAGGAGCAGAGGAAGTATCGAGGAAGTATCGAGGAAGTATCGAGGAAGTATCGAGGAAGTATCGACGAAGTATCGAGGAAGTATCGAGGAAGTATCGAGGAAGTATCGAGGAAGTATCAAGGAAGTATCAAAGAAGTATCGAGGAAGTCGCTTACTTAAAACTTCGTTGTATGCCTCACTGAAGTACCATAGTGCTGAAGAATGTCAGTAGTAGTGTATATTTTGTTAATCCTCAACAAAGAGTTCTACCGCTCAGCTTAAAAGCTTCGGCTCTGATTAGAGGGTGATAGTTATTAAGGAAATGCTGGATAGTTTCTCTTTATTCCTCCAGCGACTGCAGATAGTTACACTGAGAAGACCTTTAATGAATATCTAACGCTTAATGAAGATCATTAATAGAGGACCGCTTAGTAGATACTTACTCACGTCTTTTTCGATCCTGCTGATCATCATTGGCGGATGTTATATTACTTAACTACGGAAAGTTTGATTTAAAATCATAGTCCTATGAACAAAAAACAAAATTCTTCGTTATTTTGCATGGGTGATTTAACTTCACTCATGCTACGAGTCTACAAAATTACTGCTTATTACTATTGTAAATATTCTAATAATAAATTTTTTTTAACTGTTTGTCACAGAAAATATTGGTTATTTGACTTTAGACCATGAACTCATTCGTCATTATAACGCAAAAATTGTAGGGGTGTGTTTTTTGTTTAGCTCCTCTCAATCCTATCCAACAGGCATAAAGTTGTACTGGCTTGGGTCCCAGATCACGAATAATTTGAGGAAAATGATAAGGCAGACAGCCTAATGAAAAGTGGAACACGTAGTTACTTAATCGGATGTGAACCTATTTGTGGTGTGTCCGTCGCCGTATCACAATCAAACAATATCAAGGAATTAGGAAACAAAAGTTCTCTATTTCTACTGGACAAGACTTAAAGACTACACTGTCTCCGACAGGCTAAACAAACAAATTATTAACTTATGAATCCACTTAAAATTTACACATAAATTGACTTTGAAGTGAAATCGACCACTAGGTCGAATTACGTATGAATGGGGGTCGGTCTGCCACGTTCGAGATTTTGGAAAAGTTGGTTTTCTCTCTCTCCCCATATTTTGAATCAAAAAGTTATTGGAAATGTGCCCTATAAAGAATATTGAGTAGTAAGCTTTAGTTATCGAATAATGGAATTCTTTTTACGGCCGATCGCGCCTCTGTAGCAATATTTCCGGTTAAACTAATACCGCTAGAGTTATAGTATCCGGTTCACTGTTAACGCTTTGTGAGCGTGTGCGTTTATGTTTTCTTTTGAAAGACGTAGCCTCTGACTGGTGCAGTCTCTAAAATCGAATTCGAAATCGAAATCATCTCAGACGTTGAGTCTTGAGAATCACTGTGGTATCAGAAGTAGAAACTTGCGCTACTCAAGTGGACGTGCAACACATCTGCCACGCGAAGCGTAGGGTCAGAGACTCAGCGAAAAGCGCCAGAATCTAGCAAAGGGAGAAGCAAGTGGCAAAACGTAAACATTAAGTTGCCAGAATGTAATACGAAATGCTTACTTTTCATTGGCGTACTTCGTCGAATAACATACTTCGTCGAATGATGTACTTTTTTATATCAGTCTCGAGTTCCTGAATCTAAACAAAGGAAATTGATCATGGTCTTGGTATGAACTGCTGAGGCAGTACGTTCATAACCTTCCCTATTTTGTTTTTTTTTTTGTTTCTAATCGAAAACATTTACTATCAATATTGTTAAGTTAAGAATACATAGTGTTAAATTTAATTTATTTATTATTTTTATATTTAAATTTATTAAAATATGAAAATTAATTTTTTTTAGAATAATATTTTTGACGTTTAGAGTTTGTGAAGGAGCTTTAGGATTATCAATTTTGGTTTCTATAATTCGTACACATGGAAATGATTATTTTCAATCTTTTAATGTTTTACAATGAAATTATTATCGTTTACCAGGCCCATATTTTACACCGACTTTATCAGAAATATATCATAGAAATCAGATAAATGCTATGGGGGGATAAAAGAAGTATTTCGTATGCGACATATTTTTCGCAGCGATGCCATACCCAAATATGAAAAGCTGTCTATTCTATGGAGTACCACCAACCATTTCCGAAGAGATAGTGGCCGAAAGTCTATTGGAAGTCATCAATTTTACCACGATTTACTAGCCGGAGTGGAATTGCCCGGTCTGTGTTATTAGTTAGGGTAGTCTTGACCGAGGTGGTATTGGCATATTAAAACATTTCTTCTGGTTCATTAAATTCGTAACTACTATTTTACGACAACAGGCGTACTACAGTGCAAATCACTGAATAAAACCTTTATTTCGTTGACTTCACGCTTAAAATGTAGTTGGACTTCCTACTCAAGCATAAAGAACTGAAGAAGTTCAATATCGACGCTTTTTCTTTTTTTTGTTAAATAATTTTTATTTCAAAATTTAAATAAGTAATGCAAAGAACGATGGACGATACGAAGGAGAAGAATGATAGTAAACTATCCCCTTTAAAATTTGCATACCAAGTATCATCTAAATATTTAGTTAATTGTTTCAAATGCAGCTGCCTCGCTACGCAATTGAATTGCAAGAAGACAAATTAAATTTTGGTTAAATGTAGTGTAACTAAAATACTCAATATCAAATAGATGCAGTAAATAATGCCAATATATGTACATTTTGCATAAATAAGAATTAAATTACATGAGAGAAAAGCGTGCAAGAAGATAGTGATTCAAAATCATCCTGCTCTTACGTAATGTGACCAACTGTACTGTGTTCAGACTGTTGTAGTGCGTACTGCTTTGTACTGTTGATTGTTTCTCTGTAAAAATTGTAGAAATGTAAAATGTAGCGATTTTTGTACGATATTATTTAGAGCGTTCACCCTTTATGTGTGCTTTAATGAGTAATATTTATATAGGTTTTGTACTGTTTTTGAACTTCAGGTCTTGTAAAAAGTGTTGGTCACATTACTCATACGCCATGTTGAACTGCAAATGTACGAGTACCAGATCTTTATGCATACTACTTATTTCTTTTCGAATTTAAAATAAATTTTTTTTTTTTTGAATAAATTGTTAAAATTTTTGGTTTGTTTTTGATGTCAGATATTGTGTGTTTTTTATCTTTCTTTTTGTACAATAATTTATCGTTTATTAGCAAAATTAAAACTAAATTGTTGCACTGATTGTCCTTGTTCGCTGAAGCCTTGCTTCGCTTGCTGTATTTTGCTTTTAGTTATTTTTTTCTTTTTGTATTTTATCTTTTCCTTAGTTATGTTTTTTTTGTTTTTGGTTTTCCTCCTTTTAATTTGTTCTTTAGACAAATTTCTCTTCTTATCTGGAAACTTTACATTGCCATCTTGAGAAGCAGGTAGCAACAAACACGAAATTTGTGCCACCGGCACGAAAACAAATGAGATAAATTTTATGAAACTTAACTCTTTACTTTTTTTTTTTGTGTCTTTTGCTATCATTTTATTTTATTGCAATTACAGTAATGAAGATGCTTCACTACAGAACTAACAATGATGGAGATAATAACGATGATGAAGATGATGTATTTAACTAATGCACATATTTATTCATCTACTTCAATTTCGTTGGAATTTTTCGTTTTTGGCACGTAATACTAAGAAAATGTGTAATAATATTGTTAACCTTTTCCTCATGTTCATAAGTAATTGAGATAATTACGCAAAGAATATATTTGGTTCTTTTCTCTGGTAATGTTAGGAAATCATTTGGGTTTAAACTTCGAATGGAGATGATTCACGACAGAAATGAAACAAGAAAAGAGTAATTAAGGCGTAGTTTACATTAGGGGGAAAACTCACAAGGGGATTGGCAAAAAAAATCTCTACGTTACACTTTTAAGGCTCCGATTTCTAGTAACTATATTAAACTTTGAATTTGTATGGTTTGTACTATTATCTTACAGAGCAAAACTTAAATAAATTGAGCAAAAAAGTACTTTTCTTGCATTTTCTCGTGAAATACTAAATTTCGCCATGCTTTTGCCTTTGCCCCATAAGTTAATTGGACTCATATCGTTACTCTCGTGTTGAAAATGAATGCCTCTCGCTCTTTTAATTTTTCTTTACACGCAAAAACAACCACAAACAATTCTCTTGTGTTTCTCCCACTAATGAAATGGAATCTCAATCTTAGTGGTGACTATATTAAGTTCAATCTTAACCGCGTTTACTAGTGTAAAGTCAACAACCCGTAGCCCAAGTGCAAAGTTTGTCCAAGGCCCCTTCCATAATTTCACTTACTTATTATGTCTGGAAACAGCGCTGATACGACTATTTCCACGTCGTCCACATATGCTACCACTTTCACTCTCAATTTGTCTAAATTAATTATTGAGAGTGTGGTCTATAATTGGAAGCTAAAAGAGTGGTGAAATCGCTCTTCTTTGTTGTATTCCTCTACTAATAACAGTTTAATCACAGTGAAGTTGCATAACTTATAAATATATTATTTTTTTATCTTATCTGGTCTGAGGTGTTACCATTACCTTTTCAAGGTAGTTGTAAAAAAAAAACATTTCCATTCCATTCTCAACCATCAAGCTAACGAGACGACCCGTTTGCTTACCAAAGAAAGAAAATGTAATGTGTATTAAATGTATTAAATTTGGTGGCGTTGAGAATATGGCAACTTTCTTCTACACTTGCATGCATGCTAACTTACTCTCACATACTGTACGAGTATGCACATTGTGCATACATCGTCCAGCATCCAGCACCACCTCTTACCACACTCCCCCTTCATTATTTTCATGCACTGTCGTCTTAAGCTGCTTCTGTCGATTAGGGGCGTTCAATTTTTTGGAAAGTGCAGCTGCTGCCACTTGACATGGACTACGAATGAAACAAGGGCTCGAGGGCTTTGCAACTATATACTTTCATTTACAACAAAAAAATAAATAAAATAAAATAGAGAGAAAGAAGAAAGAAAAAACATTGTGGTTTAATGTATTTTTCAGCCTGAGGAGGCCAGTCAAATGTGGTGAATTTTTAAGTGATTTTAAATTAAATTTCACATTTTCCCCATAATTTTATGTAATTAGTTTTAAAAAAAGAATGAATAATATAAAAATATTACCTAGAAAATGCGTTGCTGAAGCTAAGCAAGCAAGTGCTTTTAAATAACTTTGTACACTGGATTTTTTTTTCTCTGAACCAACTATTTAATTTGAAGTACTTAAATTGCATTACAACTACTAAACAAAATTTAAATAAAAACTATCTATGAGTTGCTTGGTTTGATGTGATGCTTTGAGCCACGAATCCGGTTAGCGCTGGGGCACCGATTTGATACCACATCCTCAGTTTAATACTGGGATCGGTCTTTCCTTTTTGCCATGCGAGGGAAAGAGATGCAATGCGATAAATTCGCATCAGTATGAGTTAATTATGTTGCTCCTCGATTATGCATAATTCATATAAAAATTATTTGAAAGCTTACCTCTCTGAGTTTCTGATAATTGCTCGAGATCAGCTGTATCGATTTATTGGTATGAAGATTGGTAAAATTTCATAAAGATGTGGGAGCTCCTTTGAATTTTGTCCAGCCGTTGTATGACATCGAATCACTGAGCTGCTGGAATGAGTTCAGATAACAAGGCTAATGTAACCCTCTAACCGCCAAAACCACCTAAAAGCGGGTTTAACGTAAATCTTTATAAATCCCTTCTTCTTTTCTTTTAATGGCACAACAGCCCTTGGAGGGTCTAGGCCAAGCATTTTCAATCCACTCATGTTGTGCGTGTTATATTTGAACATGAATTCAACGCAACTACAGCTTTATTCCGAATCTGAACGGCGAAGTGATAAGCTTTTCTTAGGAAATTTTTACTCTTGTAGATTTTCTATTGCCTGCCGAGAGGTGGTGCCGCGTAGAAAAATGATATTTGCTGAGTTTTTGGACAGGAATTCGTTCATAACCGGCAAAGCCGTGAGACGTGTGTGAGACACAGAAAGTTCAGCCGCTATATCAATCAAACTAAAATGACGATTTTCCGTCACCATTTCCGTTCACTTTACTGATGTTAACTTCAGCTGAAGACGTTGATGGCCGCCCCGAGCGAGGCTAATCTTCCACCACAACTCGATCGCTTTTGAATGCACGTATTTTTGATAAATACTGTAAGCCTTCAGTAACATTTTCAGTGATTCAGTACACGAAATACCACAAAATTTTAGATATATTCTTTGTTCGATATTTTTATTCATTGTAAAAATCACAAAATCCACTTGAGATGAACTGACAAAATCCAGCACTGTTAACAAACTAAATGTCAGATGGCGATCAAACTCACTTCAGGATAGAGGACAGGCAACTTAGCGACAAAAATAATTTTTACAAACCCCTTAAGCGGAATTTTTAAAATATCATTTGTCGGTACTTTTTGAAAGTATATATGTATGTACATATATTCTCCACAGATAATGAATTAAAAGCTTTCAAAAATGTAAATCAGTATAATCATCTAATGCGAGCATCTCTCAGCCACTTGGTTCAAGTGGTTCAAGGATGAACTGTGACTTTTAGGTTGGCTGCAATAAATATCAGCTCTCAACATCAAAAGAGATGCGCACATGATAAGTTTCAAATTTCGTTTAATAGTCGTCAATATAAGTATGTAGAATGTATAAAAGTTTTAGTGCTACTTAACTGTCAGTAATTTGTCATAAAGTTCTATGTATTGTATATAAAAGCATTTCGGTATGAGTGAGTGTGTGGGTGTGAGTGAAAACATTCATAAATATACATTCTTATTCTCGTATACTTACTTCATATAAAATATGTACATACATATGAAGTATGTACATTATCGTGATCAAATATTGGATATTGTTGAGACTGGGGTAAAAAGTTTTTTTTAGATAGATGACTTGCCTTCTATAGATAGCTACAAACTCTCACACATACATATTTATATCTTATGCGTCCTTGCAAGGACTCGATATGTATGCAGCAGATGCTCTGTACGCATTAAATGTCAAATTTACGAGACTTATCAAATATCTAACACATTTTTAAAACTTTTACGTTATCAACACATTATCATCATCAACAACAATTACAATAACATCATGAGCCACATCAAAAAATCAACATAATCATTTCCAGCATTATCATCATTTGCTGGAATTTTTTTTTTTCATATCGACAGCGCCTGCGATAGAAATCACAATTAAGAATATCTTTCATAAGGCTTAATCGTTAATGATTGATGATGTTATTGCTATCGTTGATGTGTGATTTTGTGGCCATTAAATTGGCTTAAATTTTAAATTTAAATGTTATTTTTTTCGCATAAGTAGCGCCTACAGGCGAGTATGTGTGTGTGCATGCATGGTTTATATAATCTGATTAAGAGTAAATATTATTTATGCACTTGTCGACAGTTAAGCATTGCGTGTTTATTGGATACACATTATGTTACATATTATGTACAGCTCAGGCACATGGCCAGAAATTTATTATAAGAGGGACTGATTGAGAAAGTACATCAAAAGAAAGTGAAAAGAAGCTTCAAAGTGGAATTTGAGACCAAAGTAGCGACCAAATTGTCAATGCCAATTGAAAATAACAATCACTTGCTACAAAGGGTAAAGCAAGTCCATTAAATCCAATATAGTATACAAATAAGTAAATTTAATTATATTGCATTTGAAATTGAAATTCATCCAGGTAAAATATGAAATAAAGTTGATTTAGAAATTATAACCTCACCGGACCTCATTTATTTTTCATACATAGACTACAGCTGACCAATTTTTATAAAAAAAAACACATGCAGAAATAAAAAAATTTCAACACAGATATTTTAAAAAAATTGCGAAATTTTTGCATCATCTGAACTCATTGTGGCAAGTGTTATGCCTTTACCACAATGAACTTCAGTTTACCAGTGTCGACTATGACCGTATGTAGCGTAACTCATGTTGTGCGTGTTATATTTGTACATGAATGGAAGGGACCTACAATTGTATACCGAATCCGAACGACGAAATGAAAAGCTTGCCATAGGCAATTTTTACTTTAGTAGGTTTGCCACTACCTGCCAAAAGATGGTACTGTGTAGAAAAATTGTTGTTTTTTTTTATTTTGCCTGTGCCGAGATTTGAACCACGGACACTTTGCGTAACAGTCGAACGCACTGCCGCTACGCTACAGCGACCAGCGAAGGTGCGCTGTACCTTCTTAGTAATGCTTACTAGATGCCATATATTTTCTACAAAACTCATATTAGTCATTAGAATTAATTCTCAGTTTTATAAGGTGATAGTGTTTTATTCAGTGTCGTTTCAGTGGCAAGCAGTATAGGAGGATGTGTTCCGGCGTTCCATTCCTTTTCTGTCAAAAACTATCAGCTGCAGTCATGTCTAATGTCAAGTTTTTCATTTCTTACCCCAGTTTTTGGGAACGCCAGCCTTGAAAGCCTAACGATGCCCGTGATGATTCTGTGTTTATTTTTACATAGCTTGAGCAGTTCCTCTTCAGTAAAATTACCCAATTAGTAGCTTTGACTGTCTAAACTTACGGATTTAAGCTCAGCAGACTGAGCTACCGATCCTTTCTTATCTGCTGCATGTGGAAAAAGCTCAGTGCCAATGTAGTTCTTGGTCGATGCCTTCCTTGACAAACAATCTCAATTCCCAGTTACCAGAATATACTAAATAGTTACCTAGTTTGTTTTGCTAAATTCGCTCAGCAGGTCTAGGCAATCCCAGACTAGCTAGAGCGGCTTGATTGTGTGAATCTTGCATTCTCTCTCTATTGAAAGTATATGGTTATGGGGCCATACCATTCTGCACCAGATCCTATTTCTGTTCTCAAGCCATCTGTGTATCTCAGTAAGTATTGACTCAATCCGTATTTTTCATGTATTTTATCAACAACGAAATCATTTGAAATTCTATTTGGAGTACTGTGAAAGCCTGACACATTAAATCTAGCCCTGTTCGAGTAAAATTTATACTCATAAAGTCCATTAAACATTTTAAGCCCTAGGTTCCTTTTGCATTTCCAAAAAGGGGCTTGATTTTTTTTCTGTCACGCTTGATTCTTTCACAATTTTTTTCTCACTACAATTGAAATTGCTGCAATTTTTCCTCGCTGGTACTGGGGAGGGCAACTGGCCCCTCCTAAAATCGAGCTCTACGTGTGAGCGAAAAATCCACCATACTAACTCAGTAAAAGTTCATATAAAAAAAAAAATGCACACTCAATCGTTTTGGCTTAGATTTAAAGCTCAACAAATTAAACACTTCAATAAATTTCAATGCATTAAAATCGATGATAATCAACATTTTATTTTAAATATATGTATGTAAAGTAATGTAAAGCATTTCCATTTTTCACTTTTTTATTATTATATATTTTTATGGGAACAGCACATCTGTCAATACACAATTCTGCAGCGTGAAGCGAGATATACTCAATCGAACACTTAATAAATTGAATGATGATTTATTAAAAAATGGTGATTAGCGTATTTTGTAAATTTTTCTAATGGAACATACCATCGCTTTGCAACTTGTGGTAGCAGGCATCGTTATGATTTTCTTGCTTCTTTCTTCGTAGGTGGCACAATTCCCTAACCCAGCTAGTGAGGTGATTACGCAGTGGCAACAGCCATTATGGAGGGTGAAGAATTCCGAATCACTATAAAAGTACTTAGTATGGTAGACCTTTGCCTTTTGGAAGAATACTCAGTGCATAAAACTCAAATTTTAAAATCAGCAAAGTAACTAATTAAAAAAAACTGTCAAGATTCAAAAATTTTAGAAATATGATATGTTTAGGCTTTTTGATGAAAAATTATTACTGATACTTTTCTGTTTTAACAAATTTCACTTCAATACAGTGAAAAAGTAGTAGAAAATATTAAAAGATAAAGTAGTAGAAAAGGTGGTAGAAAATAGTAGATGAAAAGATAGTAGAAATAGTAATAGAAAAGGTAGTAGAGAATAATAATAGATATAGTAGTAGGAAAGTATTCGCAAAAAATATTAAAAAGATTAGTTGAAAATAGAAATAGTTGTATAAATGTTGTAGAAAATAATGACAAATAGTAGTAGAAAAAGTTGTTGCAAGGTAGTAGAAATAGTGGTAGAAAAGTAGTAGAATAAAGTAGTGGACAAGTAGTATGATAAAGCAGTGGAAAAGAAGTAGAAACTTTTACAAACTTTAGTAGTATAAAGTCGTGGAAAAGTAGTAGAAACTATTAGTTGAAAAGTAGTGGAAAAGTAATAGAGAACTAGTTGAAAATATTAGTTGAATTGTAGCAGAGAATAGTAGTGGAAAATAGTATTAGAAACTAGTATTAGATGATAGTAGTAGAAAATAGTAGAAGAAAATAGTAGTAGAAAATAGTAGTAGAAGATAGTAGTAGAAAATAGTAGTAGAAAATAGTAGTAGAACATAGTAGTAGTAAATAGTGGTAGAAATACTAAAGCACATGCAAAGATCCAAGTGAGAGCCGCCGACTCTCCGCTTGATGGTATGTAGCCAATTCGTTTCCTGCAAGACTGTCATAACTCAATAAAAAAAAAATCTGAGTAAAACGCATTTCAAATTTTCAATTCGTCTCCACAATTACATACTTTACACTTCATACCATTGATGACGGCAAATAGTCTTCACACGTGAAGAGAACACGTAAGAAACAATCATGATTTTTTACACAAGATAACAGTTATTTTTGTATACTTAACTCAAAATATTTTTTTTTTTTCGTTTGCTTAATAACAGTTTTGCAGCAAACGAGCAATATAATCTCGTTTGTGTAACATTACACAATTGCAGAACTTCGTCGATTTTCGTTTTACAATTTTCAATTCACAACCCCCTCAAATATTTTCATCATTTCGCTTTAATTTAACTTAAAATTATTTCTAGTATTGCCTCAATACCAATGAAATGAAACGAGTCGCTGGTTATGCACTTAAGTTGTAGCTTGAGTAAAAGCTTTAAATTGATTCAGTGAAAGTTTTAAAGTTTAAGAGTCCCTATGGTTTTAATCGCTACCTGTTCACTCCACTCTCAGAGTGAGAATTCAATGAAAATTTCGGGGTCTCTCAGCAATTTACTAAATGACTTATGTAATAGTTAACTCCCTAAGAAACTAGTCGCTAATAGTACAATAAAGCTATAGATCGATTCACATTAAACTTCAGTTAGTGCTTTTTCTTAACCGTCACGTAGTATTTCACCGTCCTTCGATAAGTGAAAGCAATAACTTCCAAAGCAGGAAATTAAATGTAATTAAAATGAAAACAACTTTAAATTTCACTATTTTTTTAAGTCATTTATAACTACATACTGGCAAAATGAGCTTTTAAACGAATTTATATTATGTATTTCATCGTCCCTCATTTATTTTAATACACATATGTGTGTAAATAAATATACAAATACTTCAAGTTAAATATATTTGAGTGCAATTTCTATACTTCAATATGTTAGTATGTATCAAATTTGACTTATTGATGCTCGATTCTGTAGGCTATCCACTCAACACACTAGCGCCCATCAATTCGCCATAAAATTCACTAATAGAACATTTGCGTGTTTCATAACAATTTTCATTATGCTTATTTAAACTAATTTGAATAATTCGAACAGAAATTCTAAAGCGAAAATGAAGTATTTAACTAAACTAAAGTGTGTGCTGTGTAGATTTTCACGCCGCCTTTCTCTCTCTCTCTCTCTCTCTGAACTCGTATGTAAATATTATATACCTATACAAAATGAACATGAGCGCACAAAAGTATGCAGCAATTGTTGTCGGGCGTTGCGTTGGCATGTCACGAGAGTGGTGTAAATGTATGTATAGTAGATGAATGAGTGTGGTTGGTTTAGTGTACGGAGAAGGAGTGCAGTGCACAGAAGAGGCTCTGGTATTTTCTCAACATTTTGAACTTGTTAATTTTCAAGTGCACTCGAAACATGAAATCCGCTTATACAAAAACTTTTCATGAAAATTTAAATTGCATGGTCATAAACGATTTGTCAAATTATAGAGCTTGGTAAATATGTGTTACAAACAAAAAGAAACCAAACAGAACTATAAAAAAAATCAGATAAAAGAATAATATAAAGCACTACCAAGGTACAAGCTGATTTATTTTAAGTAGGTACTTCTATGTACATTTTTATGAATCCTTTTGATATTTTATTAGACAATACAATGTAGAGATTCACTCGAACAGTGCTGGATTTAATGAATCAGGCTTTTAAAGTATTCCAAATATTATTTCAAATTATTTCGTCGCCGATAAAATTCATGAAAAATACGCATTGAGTCAATACTTACTGAGAAACACAGATGGCTTGAGAACAGAAATAGCATCAAGTGCAAAAGTGTATGAATCCATGTACCAGTCAATACTCTGAGCATATAGAGAAGACTGCTAGTAATTTTCAAGCACGAATTCTTTCAATAGAAAGAGAATGCAAGATTCAGACAATCAAGCCACTCTCTTTCGAGATATCCTTAAAGCTAGTCAGGGAATGCCTAGACCTACTGAGTGAATTTAGCAGAACAATCAAGGTAACAGTGACACTCAACACTTTTTAGATAAGGCTGATAAGAAAGGATCGGTAGGTCAGTCTACTGAGCTTAAATCCGTAAGTTTAGACAGTTAAAACTTCTAATTTGGGAATTTTACTGAAAAGGAGCTGCGTTATGGCTCAAACTATGCAGAAATAAACTCAAAATCATCACGGGCATGGTTACTTTCAAGGCTGGCGTTACTAAAATCTGGGGAAAACATGAAAAACTTGACATAAGGCAGGGCTGACTGGACCTTAGATCCGCCACCGACTTCCATTGTCATTGTTAAAATAAAAATGCTATAAAAAATGCAACCACATTAAATGCAATATTCTCATTATGTTGTAAAATGGTAACGAAATGCAAAAACTTATTAACCCAAAACACAGCGAACCTTTACAAAAGTATCTCATTTTAACTTATCCTGACCTATATAAAAGCTGCACTTTACTCAGATTTTCAATTCAGTTCCAATCGCTACTTTGCAAACGTAGGTAGCAGCACCAGCAGCAGCAACATCAACAGCAACAGCAACGACATGACATTGAACAGTACAACCTCACTGTTGTTGCTCACATCCATGGCGCGCGAAATTATTCCGGAGAGTGAGAATGTGACTGCAGCAGCATTTCCACAACTGGTCAATACTATATTTGTAATTGAGATAATACGCAGCGTGCACAATTTGTATGTCTTCAAGAATTTCATATTTTACATAACCGATAAATTGTCTCTTGAATCGGATACGGCATCTCAATTTTTCGAAAATTTCTGGGATTCTTTTCCGCTAGTGCCGAGCATTATTATTGGCAACGGCAATAAGCAAACCTATTACATGGACGGCTTAATAAGTACACCTGCTTTGGTGTTGATTTTCACCACCGACGCAGACGACCCGATTATGGAGCTGGCGGCCGAAAGTTTAACGGGCGTGCGTGTGTTGAAAACGATTTTCATACTTTTCCCCATAATGCAAACCGACGCGTACAATGACAACTGGGAGGAGTATAGAAATTATTGGAATATTATAAGGACAACATACGAATGGATATGGAAGAGCCAATTTCTGAATACTGTGCTATTGAGCATTGAAAATAATGTGTTCCTATTGGATCCTTATCCGACGCTGAGAGTGTTAAACAAAACCGATCGCTGGCATGTCAGCGATTTCTTTATTGACCGTTCACAAAATATGAAAGGCTACCTTATAGATACGCCCATCAGATATGACCTGCCGCGTATTCTTCAAAAAGTGCACGTAAATGATAAAGAGCGCGGCGAGATAATCACGGTGAGTGGCACCTCGGGCATGCTATTCACCTCGTTCATAGCAAGTATAAATGCCACCTTAAACGATACCAGCATGGCGACGCCTATTTCCGATAATGACCCAGTCCAACTGAACGAGGTGCTGGAGCAAATCGCTGACAAATCACTGGAAATAAGCCTGCACTCGTACACGGCTATAGTCTCGATATACGAGGCGGGACAAAGTTATCCGATTGGCATTAATGATTGGTGCATCATGGTGCCGTACCGCAATCGCTCACCGGAGCACATCTACTTGCAGAAGGTATTCCAACATTCAACATGGATTCTGTTGTTCTGCTCCATCATGTATATATCGATGATAATCTGGCTTTGCTCGCCAGATCGACCACGGGACTACAGCGCCGCACTGCTGCAGGCTATATGCTCGCTGGTGAGCATCGTCCCCATTGCCATTATTCGGGCGCCAGTACTTCCTATGCGTTTTCTCTACTTCACTCTGTTCGTATATGGATTTATTATATCGAATATGTACACATCGAAGATCACCAGTTATTTAACCACTTCATTATCACAGCGCCAGATTAATACCGTTCAAGATGTCATCGACGCCAATCTACGCATTAAACTTTACGATTATGAATACAGGAAACTAGAATCGATGCCCGCCCACTATCCGAAGCGCTTTCTCCAGCAACTTGACATTGTCGATAAACATTTCCTGGATACACATCGCGATCATATGAACACAAGCTATGGCTATAGCATACAATCAGATCGCTGGCAATTTCTCAATATTCAGCAGCGCTTTTTGCGTAAACCATTATTTCGTTTATCGAACATTTGCATCGGCCCATTCTACCATGTCTTTCCGGTGCAAATCGATTCGCATCTGCAAATGCCGCTCAAGTATTTCATTATGTACGCAAGTCAATCGGGATTTCTGGAACGCTGGGAACAGGCGGCATTTGTAGAAGCGTTACGCTTGAAATATGTGCGCATAATTATGGTATCCGAGAATTTGAAACCGCTATCGTTGCGCTTCTTTCGCCCGGTGTGGTATGTGTGGTGGTTCGGATTGATTGTGTCCGGGATTGTATTGATAATTGAGATGAAATGGCTGGAAATGACCGAGATAGAGCAACAAGTTAAGAAGTTCTTCATTTGGATTCGATGAGAATATGAGGAATAATGAATACTTACTTATACTTATACTTATATTACATTTTTTATAGAATTTACAACCCAATGTATATAAAAAAAATAGGTAAATGGACTTGTACATAAATAAAAAACCGGGGGAAAAAAACGCTCTACCCAGTTTGCATGATGCGTTCATAGTGAAGACCGGTTGTAAAATTATAATTTTGTTCCAATTTTATAATTATTCATATACTTATTGAAGTAACATAGTAATCCCCGCTTAATTGCATCAACTAGATGGTGCAATTTATGGTTCAATTAATCGGGGAATGCAAGTAACCGAGTAAAATTGAGCTAAAAAGTTTATCTTTTTAGTCAAAAATAAGAGGAAAACTTAATTGCGTTTGCGTTGCGCAGTTCAATTAAACGTGGATTACTATAGCATCTATTAGGTGAAGTTGTGAAAACTGCTAAATTTGATATATTTTCTGGTGATTAGCTACACTGTGCAATATTTAGCTCAATATTGAAATATATGAAATATTTATTCTTATATTAGAATTTGGAAGAGCCCTGAAAATATTCGGCTTAGGAGTGGCTACGGCCGTGCACAAAACCTTTGTTGTTTTAACCTGTTATGCTGACTGGTAAAGTTTTGAAACAAGATCGAATTTATTCGCCGTTAGATTCGGCATATAACTTAAAGGTATTTTCCATAGGCAATAAATATTATTGAGCTACTTTGAAAAGTTTGGCCTATGACTTCAATAGCCTGGTTGTGTTATTTTAATAATAAATACGTTGCCATTCACAAAACTATTGAAAACTCATTTAAAATCCACAAAAAGTTACAATACAAAGATCCTTAATACTGTAAGCATAATTTAATGTAAAAGTCTATATGAAATCTCTATGAAAAACACACAAACTGCTAAAAACCAGCCTAGAGCCAACAAACGCCATATCACACTGAAAGTGTTCAAATCCAAAGCTTTAAATGGCAAAATGTTATCGACAAGATGCATGTAACCCGCCGACAAAGCATCATTGAAATCTGAAGTTAACCAATACTGATCCAATCCCGCCATTTGTACGTCCATCACGAACTGCGTCATTGGATGCCTGAGGTGTGAGTCCATGCGCAGCGGATAGCCAACGAATGGTATACCGAAACAAATGTGAGAATACCGACAGATCGGTTTATTAGCATATTGCTGTTGCAGCGCTAAGAATGTCCAACGCTCCTCGGTGACCGGATACGAAAATGAGGTATTAAATCTCAGAAGATGTGACACTTGTACACTGGCATTTACCGGCACAAGCAGACGTTCGACTTTCGCCTTCATTACTTCGGGCACTTGTTCCAATAGCAAACCAGTTTCAAAATATTTAATCATAATCGGAATTTCTGCCATAATTAATTCCTCCAACGTATCCACTTGGTGACCAATGAGAATTGTAGCAAAGAAACTGCACAACAAATTCGAATACCAGGCGGTAAGGAAGAAGCCCATGACGGCCAATTGTAGTGAGATGAAAATATACAGCATCTTCGGAGCGTGTATGGTAAAAGTTGAACCAAGGAATAACAATTGGGCAATGCTCTCCAAGCAGCCGAGTGTGAAACGTTCGAAGAATGATGGTGTTCGCGGTATTTTTGGATTGGCCCATACCATAATGAAGCCCACGTAAGCTACGGCAATCAATATCAAAATCCAACTGGCGGGCTTGAATGGGCGTATCAGGTACATGTCGCGTGGAATTTCGTTTTGCACCGGAATTATGAGACACAGTTGCACTTTGAATAGCGGATAGCCGAGCACACCGCCACGCACACCTGTGTACGGGTGAATTGTTGCTTCTAGCTTTTTGTCGGCAATCTTCTGTAGAATACTGCTCATATTGACGCTACTGTAAATTGAGTGGTTCTCATTTAAATTTGTGATTTCCAGCGTGGCATTTAAACGTTCCAGAAAGTGTCTAAATATTTGATAAGCAAATCCTTTGATGTAATTTCGCTCATCTTTGGCATCAGTGACGATGAAAATACGCGGTATATCATTCTCCACGGGAGTGGAGACGGTGTAACCTTGTAGATTGTAACGGAGTGCGGGAAAGAGCGTGTATCTGGAGTCACTGTGGTTAGGAGATATTTCATTGACACTTATACGTGGATATGGTGTGTAGCGGTACATCTTGCCTGCACTCGTCAATACCAGCACTTGTAAAAATTGTAACTGCCATAGCTTCTCGAATAATCGTTCAATTCGTCCCCTTAATCCTTTGCTTTGTTGGTGCTGGTCTACCGCGAGTGCCACTATCACTTTAGTTTGCCGCAGCATACGCAAACGCTGATCCACAATGCGCCAAACTGGGTCTTCATGTGAATCGCACAGCACCAGACTCAAGGTGTCGTCTTTGATGTGGTCGCGCAGGAAATTCCATTCGTTAGCTTCTGCTTTGGCGGTGAAAATATATTGCAGTACATTCATATTTTCGGATATGAATTTATGCAATTGATTAACCTCAAGTGCATCGACTTTTTCTCCCAGAAATATAGGAGTATTCGTGAAATTATAACAATGCCAGGAACGCTGCAGTACATGCTCAATGCGGCTTATGTTGTGAGCAGCAGCAGCCGCAAGCAAAGTTCGTACTAGTAGTAAATATTTGACATACTCGGGCAGCGAAAACATATTTACTATTGCCTTCTTGTGATTAAACACTTTCTCTTATATACCATTCATGTGCTTCGCTGGCAAGTCAATAAATACTCTCAGGAAACTTTTTTTTTGATTGATTGAGTTAATTGACTTTAATCATATCAGTTAATGATTTGCAGCTGACGTTGAAGAATATAATTGGGTGGTAATTTTATTTCATATTTTATTCTCACAATGAGAAAATTACCTTAATTGGAGTCAACGGATTACATCCTTATGCACTACGATCCACTCACTTACAGAGTGAAAATTCATATGTGTGGAGTACTCTGGGCAGCTAGTTTGGACAAATTAATCTTGAAGCTGAAATCCCTACCGAGATTGACCTACCTGATTTGCTAATAGTAAAGACCTTATTGGGGGCGCCACAAATGTAATGGCTCCAGTTAATACGAGTGGAGAAGTTAGGAAATGGTTTTAAAAAAGGTTGGTTTTTCTAAATATAAGATAACTTCAGACCAATGTCTGGACCAAACATCGGATCCATAATCGACACAAAACTCCAGACTAAAAACTAGATCAAAAATCTGTTCAGGCCAACAAAATCGCTTTGATTAGTACGATGATTAAAAAGAAGGTTTCAGTGATTAGAGAAAGATGGTCTATAATTTTACCTGTTGCCTGGGACGAAAGAACGGCCATGAATTTATCTGATTGCCTTCAGAAAAGTTATAGCTATTGTCCTACTTCGTAACATTTTTAAATACACATACTATGAACACAGAACCAGTCATATGTGTTTCCTTTCAGGATACTGCAAACTGGAGGAGAACACCACGAACTTAGATACAGTAATCCCCGCTTAAGTGCATCGATGAAAATTGACAGTTTATGGTTCAATTAACAAGAGAATGTAACTAACATAGTAATTTGAGTTTATATTGAACTAAAAACGTAATATTTCTGGGGCAACTAAATGGGAAACGCAATAAAGTGTGCTTCAATTAAACGGGGATTACTGTATAGGCCAGTAGGAAACCTGTCGTTTCTGCCAAAGCGATGGGGAATCTCCAAAATATATTCTAAAACACTCGCTCACTGGAGAAAAAAAAGCTTTGGCACTACCACCCAGAAAGTAGGGAAGTCATAGCCTTGAAACTACATCTTCTGCTGAGATTCCTCAGATTGGCTTATATGACAGCCGCTTCTTCTTTTCTTTTACATAACGACATAAATGCCCATGGAGGGCCTGGACCAAGCTTTTCGCATACACTCATGTGTTTTTTTTTTATTGATAGGTACATTCAACACACAGGGTGTACTCCTATGAATGCTGAGCATTGCGTTGATTGGCAGGAAGATTGATAGGTGGGTGGAAGAAGGAGGGAGAATGAGAGAGGAAATGCAATCACAGCACACCGATAAACAGATAGACAGCCATTGTGGCAAGTGTTATACCTTTACCACAATGAACTTCAGTTTATTAATGTCGACTATGACCGCATGTGGCAAACCAAACAAAAGCTTTTCACTTCGCCCTTCGGATTCGGCATAAGACTGCACTTCACACTACATTCATGTCAAATAGAACACCCATAACATTAGTGGATGCGAAAAGCTCGGCCTTTGGAGTGTAGAGTGTAGGCCTACTACACCAGAGACTCTGCAAAGCAGGCCAGAGCACTACCAACTACGCCACGGCAACCAAACCAACTATCGAGGTTATAATAAACTTTCAGGTCACAGTACATCAAAATCGATCAACCCTAATACACAACATTTTAGGACATACCATACCCACAAAATAACCTCTTTCACTACCTAGAGTCAAATGTTTTTAGTTCTAAGTGCATGGAGCAAAATAGGCTCTAGTATTTCTTATAATTTACACCTCAAACTAAGATTCAAACCAAATTGAGATCAGACTGAAAATCAGAGATAAAGCAGCCCACAAATAAAACCTAAGTTCTGACCAAAAATCATACAAGACTCAAACCAAAAAAAAACTAACCAAAAATCAGTCTTAAATTCAGTGAAAAAATGTTGACACTTACTCAACCAAAAATTAGGCCAATAGTTAGACCCTTAGTAAGACCAAGAATAAAACCAAAATTCAATCCCGAAATCAAGCAAAGATCTTGTACGAAAATATAATCAAAATGCATATAAAAATGCAGGCAAATCTTCTCTCTGATTAAATTCAGAAAAAAATCTAACCGAAATTCCGACAAAAAATCAAACTAAACTAAAACCAACAATTCGACCGATGTTAAGATCAAAACTTTGTGTGAGTTATGAGAGTCTTGTAGGATTCGATTGGATTTGACAGTGATCAATTTGAAACATGATCAAACCCGTTTTCTTAAAAGTAAAAAAACTTAAGTAGTAGATCATTTTGAAAAAGTTCAATATGTATAAATTTTATAGTACATAGTCTTTGAAGTGTCCGCACAACTTTTTAACTAAAAACCAAGCAGTTAAATTAATCATTTTTGGTACTATAAAAAAGTGTCAAAATAGCTATCAACATTAAATGCTACATAATAAATAAAAACTTACAAATGTGTAAGTATGGTATGTATGTATGGTATGTATGTGGTAATAAGTGCATACATACATCATAAATTCTAATTATACGTTTATACTTATTAATATTTCCAGAGCTCATTTACACACTCAGCATGTGTGAATGGTATAGAAGTTTAACACGAAACTGGTTTCTTGTTTTTGTTTTTGTTTTTGGTAGGTATTTATTTGATGCAAATTTCCGTCAACTGGAAAAACAGCAAGCCAGAATAAGTAAACACATCATTAGCGGCATGAAACTCGGTAAAAGAAAATCAAAAAAAAAGTAAAAAAAATTAATATATTTAAGGGTGGAAAAGTCAGCTATTATATTATAAATATACTTACACACATAAATACAAATTTACTAAGCTATTGCCTTTGATGTCAAGTTTAAGGTTAAAGGATTTCATTTATAAGGTCAAGGTAATGAAAATCTAAACATTTTAGTGACCAGTGTAGAGAAATAATACTTTTTTTTTTATATATGTATTATATTTTATTTTTATTTATTTAAATATACCCAGATTTGTAAGTATGACAAGCTACTAAACTCTAGTGATATTTTCTATTTATACCACATCATATCAACAGAAGCTACCAGTTTTTCTCCACCATGCTGCTGGCTGATGGGATAGCTGGTTGCTCGTTTCTTTAGCGCGTTTAGCATGCACACACATTTCGCTCATACTATAAATATATAGATCTAAATATGTACCATACAAACACATGTACAGACAAACAAACATATTTACATATATCTGCATGATTTACCATAAAGTGGGTCCACAACTTTATTCGCTGCTCTCGTATTAAAAGCAAAAACCAAAAAATCTAGTTTACAATTTTATATCATAAGCGTAACAAAACGCAAGTAAGAGCCAGCAGGCAGCAGCCGCTAGCCACCAGCCAGCAGGCAGCACCTAACAACAATAGCAGCCAGCATTAGCCAACCAACATCCAACAGTTGCTACTTTTTACTTTTTTTTATTGATTAGGTTCATTTATTGTTTCTATTGTTTATGCACAGATGCGGTTGCTGTTGCTGTTACTGCTACTGCTTTATTTGTAGCAAATAGAAAATTGTTTTTTCATATGCCATTATATCTTGAGAGCAACTGCTGCTGACGATATATCTTGGCTGTCTGTTGGATGTTAAAGCGTACGTACATACATAGTTACTTGCTTTCAAATGTTGTATACAAATGATACCATATAAAATAATGGCATAACGTATTAAGTCTCCAATAGCCGTGATCGTCTAGTGGTTAGGACCCTACGTTGTGGCCGTAGTAACCCAGGTTCGAATCCTGGTCACGGCAATGTTGCAATTATGTGCAAACATTGTCACGGTGGAGTTGTATCTTTTTTTTATTTATTCGATTTTCCCGTTTTTTTATGTTTATGTGAATTTAAATGGTAAGCTTAATTACTGAATGCTGATAGAAGATGCTTCTCTGGAGTTAGGTAAATGAAATCTTGTGGCATTTTTCTATCGGGAGGGGGGAGAAAACAGTGTTGTTTCATATCCTCCCACTAATGTTTATAAAGGTTGATTTTTTAAGAGCTTGGTTTTTGAACATTCAAAACAACACAGAAATTTTACAAAAATTGTTGGCATTTTTATTTGGATCGATAAATCAATTCCTACCATTTACTTTTTAATGATAATTTCACTTAAATGGGTCATTCTGAAGATCCAATTCTGGCACACTTTTTTAAACATTTCGGCCGGAATCTCGGAATCTCACCAAAGACGCGTTCAATGTTGGCTTCTGGCATCCAAAGCAGCAATCGTGTTTGGCTTGTCCCTATAGACACGAGACTTAACATAGCCCTACAAAAAATAGTCTAACGGGATCAAATCACACGATATTGGTGGCCAATTGCCAATTGACTGCACCAAACAGTGAAATTAACTGCTCACCAAATTCGCTTCTCAATTGATGCATGGTTTCGCGTGCAGAATGGCATGTGGCACCATCCTGTTGGAACCACATATCGGCCGAGTCCAATTGTTAAAATTTCGGCAAAAACAAAGTCTGTTATCATCTAACAGTACCTTTCTCCATTCACCATTGGCCTTCATCGTCTTTGAAGAAGTACAGCCCAATGATGCCGCCTACCCATAAACCGCACCAAACAGTGCATTCGGGATGCATTGGTAGCTGGCACAAGCCCAATTGTTGCTATCGGCGCCGGATGGACTTATCGCGATCTTCTTCAACACTAGCAATACAGCAGCAGCAATATTCTCATCGGTACGCACTCTATGGATACGATTTGGTGCATTAATGTCCAATAAAGTGAAACTGGTGAGAAATTTGGTCACAATGAGCTGAATAGCCTGTTCGCTCTGTGGGTCGAAACACATTATTCACAGAGCACGAATTTTGACAGTAAATTAAGTCTATTCATGATGAAATGGCAAACCAAACTGAGCATTTTTTACTTTGACACATGTCAAGAATCACGCGTGAACTGTCAGAAATATAAACGTCAAAAACTAAGTAGCAAAAAAATCACACTTTACTTAAAATTTTAAAGCCATGTACCGTAAGCTTATGTCTTTGGTCCATAGTTTATTTTAGAAATTTTAAAAGTAATACGCCGAAGGTAAGTAATTTGTTATTTTGCTTCTCCTGTAAAATTTGAAAATTGCGTGATAGGGCTTTAGCTAATTAAGATAACGAAATATAACACGCACAACATGAGGAAAAAAACAAGGAAAAAAGAAACAGATTTTGTCTCTACACATTTATTAATAATTTATTTATTGCTCATTCAAAATTTACTTTGTACAGTAAAAATATGAAGAAATTTATACCGATATTTATTGGGAATTATTGGTTCAAAGGGAAAACTTGTGAACTATGTACATAATTACCATCTACACTATTAACCACCCTACATTTATTTTGAACTTCGAATTAAATAATATCAATCACTCGCTCTTCCTTTTCTTGTCCCATTCACAATAGAAACGGGAAATCTTCTCTTGTTAAATTTCACGAAATTATTGGAACAAAAATTTCAAAATGGCGGAAATTATATGAACTGCCGCGCTTTGTATAATCGGCCTGCAGATATCTTCAAGAGAACACCATCTTCATTTCAGTTTATGGTAAATACGAATTAAACAGGATTTGCTCTACTTTCTTTAAAGACATTGATATATGAATTTAACAAAAATTAATGCTTAAGTTCTATTGAAGAAAAATTTGATGAAATTCATAGTGAAACTTTGGAACCTATTGCACTTTCACTCAAGATGGCGTTGAATACAGAAATTTCCCTATCTAGTATTTTTGATAGAAGTACATGTTTTCAGAGATGGTACGAACAACACATGACCAATGCAAGCAAAGTCATTTCGGTTTGTGTCCTGGAATCGAAAACAAAGTGACTTAGGCATAGTAACATGTTGTAATAAATATAAGTTAAGCGAATTTTAATGTAAAATTTGTACCGGAAGTTCAAACTTAGTGTAGGGTAAATAGTGTACATGGTAAATATGTAATTCATAAGTTTTCCCTCTGAACCAATAATTCCCAATAATTATCGATATAAATTTCTACATTTTTTTATTATGAAAACCACAATAATTAAAAATAATTGAATATAAATAAATAATAAAAAAGGATAGAATTGTTGAAAAATCACCCGCAGGTTTCGCTCAAATTAATGTGATATTGATTTACAATAGGAAAAATATTTACGTACAGGTAAACAATAGTACGTAAAAGTAAATAAAAAATAAATGAATACAAAAAATAAAAATAATATGTTCGATATTTAAATGTATTCGTAGCAACAACATTGTGCAAATGCTGTAAGTGCACTGTGTCTATTATACCAGGAGGGAAACCATTACGCTTAAATGACGCTAACCAAATATGCCCAAAGGTCCTGTAAAATATGTGGACAACAGAAAATATATTGAGTATTTTACATTTTATTGTAAATCAATGTTGCATATGAATGCGTAAATTCAAGTCATTTAAATTACATGTGTCTTTTTTTTGTAGGGTTTCTGGTAGTAGGAAGGAACACGTACCATTTCAATTGCTGAATACTGAGTCAGTAAACTGAAAATGTTTAGCGCCGATGTATATCTAGCCTATGAGAACCAAATAGTTTGAAGCAGTACTATTTAACCGAAGCTAAGACCACTGGTTAAAATATAAGTTTTACTAGTTTACATTGAACTGGGAACTCATTTAAATACGAGTAGGATAAGTTAAGCAAAGGTTCAGATTGTTTCATCCTACTTGGATTAGATCTTTAGATCAAGATAATCAAAGTTACTAATCGGGAATAAGAGAAATATAAGATCGCATCACAATATTTAGATCAACAATTCGAAGTTCAGTATGCATGCTATGACACCTTTTCATTGTGGATTTTGGGGTGCCCTGAAATCCGTACTGAAGCTATAGATGAACTAAGTAAGACATTGACTGGATTATATCCAGGATTAACCCATTAATTCTCACCAGAAAAAAAAATGTTGTTTTCGAGAACTGTGAGACTGGCAGAAAATAATGCATTAATGTTTCCATCTATAAATTAAGGAATAATTGTGATCATGGGGTATCAAATAATATGCATATTTCATTTGAGTTCTACTTCCTGACTACAGAATGACTAACACTTGGCAGTGTGCTGGACTGCTAGGCAGAGTGCTCTGGTTCCAATTTCGGCTCAGGTAAAAATCAAAAAAGAGAAAAACAGTTTCTATACAAGATATCACCTTTTGGCGGGCTCTTGGCAAATGACCAAGAGCAAAAACTGTCTAAGAAAAGCTTATCACTTGCCAACTTAAAAATTCTCTCCAGCTTTTGGCCTACCTGAGAAGTGTAAAACGTATGTATTATGTAAAACGCAAATCGGCTTGACTCTCCGCGTTTGTAAACTGTGTTGATTCTTTATTTGGGAATCTGAACCGAGTACAGTAGTACCCTTCGCATCCCTGCTCAACTTATATTGACAACATTATTACAACATGTTACTATGCCTAAGTCACTTTGTTTTCGATTCCAGGACACAAACCGAAATGACTTTGCTTGCATTGGTCATGTGTTGTTCTTACCATCTCTGAAAACATGTACTTCTAATCTAGAGTTTGAAGTTTATGTGATCTTGTACGACATATTTTTCTCTTCTTTTTTGTAAGATACTATATGGTTCTGCTATGTTCTCTAAGTATTTGATTGATGGTTAATAAATATCGACACCAGGTGAGCTATTAGTCACAACCTGTGTGCTTAAAAGCAAGGATGTGAACCAACACAATATTGCAGTTTACTTTGATTCAGCGGTTCACGGTCTCTCTGAACTACTAGTTTGGTTCACAAACCAGCTTTGGCGCACCTTCAAACCATTTGTTGGGGGTTCAAAAGTTATCTGGTTCAAGAACCCACATTTTTTGCATAGATTTGTGTACAAGCACTGAAACACTTGCTATCGATTATATGCACTTGAGCGTCAAAGAAAGACTATGCCATAGTATGGAATTGAACCAAGGAACCTTGCGGCGACAATCTAGTATGACATATAAAAAAAAAGATGCTTCAAAAGTACTAATGAGCATATTTTTTTCATCTTAAACATTGTATATAGGGTACTGCAAGTATGTACTTATACTCGTATATATTTCGATAGAGCCGACTGTAGCGCATTGCTTGTAGCATTTGAACAAATATGAAATTATCTGCGTCACACGGTCTTTTTTTGCAAATTAAATTTAGATTATAATTTTTTGTTTTAATTAAACTTCCACCACGATATTGTATCAAATGTATATGACTAAGTATTTACACATACTCGTACATTTACACATTGGCCTGCATGTACGAGTGTCCTTCGTGCATTGTGTGCACTTGTATGCATGTGGTTAGTTTAAATATGAATTTATGTTTTCTCTCTATCCTGCTGTAGTATGTGCCCATATATATTGAGAAATATTTACAATAATTTGCACAGTTTTATGAAATATTTTTAAGTAAGAAGACTTCGTTCGCATGGTAGAATCGAATAAATTTTCAAAGATACTTTATCAAAATAATTTCATGTGAAATGTCGCTTAACAACAATGATACACAAATATTGCGCTCGACTTTTATGGAGGAAATACCACGCGCGTTTATATACTCGCACGGAGATGATAATAAACGTGCTAAATGCCGCCGAATTTACGGACCATACGCGCAAACAATTTGCAATTTCGCCCACTATAACCAGCTGAAGCTTCAGTTGGATTTCGTTACAACCATGGAGTCCTCGGAGATTTTGCAACGCATCGAAAGCGGCCAGTATAATATCTCGCTGAACGGAGTTAACTATGTGCTAGACAAGCGCCCTGTCCAGTATAGTTATCCGCTCGATTCGGTGCAAAACTGTATTATGGTGCCGCTGGAGGATGAGCTGCCCAAGTATTATTATGTAATTTGGCCATTCGGGCCGTATATTTGGACGTCGATTTTGGTTGGGGCCATTTTCATTGCGATTCTTATGCGGTATGTTGATTATCCGGCATCGGCAAATCGTGTTACACGCTCTGTGGCACGTAACATGTTGCACAGTGTCGCCATTTTACTTTACTGCAGCAATATGAACCTGCGACTACGAAATGCTACACTACGTGTTTTGTTATTTTATGGCCTGCTAATTCTGCTGGGATTCATCTTGAATGCTTACTATTTTCCATACTTGACGTCGTATAATATGAAACCGATATTCGTGAAGCCTATAAATACGGTCGAAGATCTATTGAAAGCTGCAATTCCAGTTTATATACCCGTTGAAAAATGCAGAGATTTGCACGCCGCCGGCAGTATTAACTTTCTTCGATTGCAATCTTTAATGTTGAATGTATCTTGACACAGTTTTCTCGCAATGCTGGATCGCATCGATAGTATCGATCGTGATTACGCGTATGTGGTGTCGCAAGATCAGTGGACGTTTATCCATCGGCAGCAAAGTAAACTCAGCAAACCAAAATTTCATTTATCACAAATTTGTTTTGGTACGATTTTTAAAGCATTTGCTTTGCAGCCAAATGCAAAGTTTGCCCAAGCTTTGAATTTGTTCACAGTTACCGTTAGAGAAGCCGGCCTTTGGCTACAGTGGGAGGAGCAGGCTTTCAGTAAGGCTGTTAGCGTGGGGTATGCGAAAATTGCGTTGGACAGTTACCCTGTGGAAGCGCTGGACTTGTTGTGGCTTAGTGTTGCTTGGATTGTTTTGGGTATTGGTTTGGTCATCAGCTGCCTGGCCATGTTTGTGGAATATTATGCACGAAAGCGGCAAAATTTGAATTTACAATACGATGTATTCGAATAAATAGAGCACATGTTTGTTTGTTTTCTTTTTTTAACTAATATTACATAAAGCAATAAAAAAGAACGAGTAATTAAAAATTGTAAAGCTCAATCGTTTTTTTTACTCCATTCAAAAAGGATAAAGGATATAGTCCACATGTCTGGTCGTCTTTGGTATCACGTTGTGCAGATCCTAATGTCGTACGCAGAGCAGATAGCTTATGTCGATGGTTAAAAAGTTTGGATACACTTCTGCGAGTTCTACGGGAGAAAACGTGGTTAGACACAAATTTGGGCACCATTGTCGTATCAGTACCGGAACAGCAAAAATTATATGTAGCCAATCAAATTTCGAAACCAACTATACTGGTACCGGCTTGAGCACATCAGAATAAGTATGGAGCACAAGAAGCTGACAGCCAAAGCCGTACCGTTTTAAAACAATCCATAATTCTTATGGCTTAGTCTATCGATGGGTCGAGGAAAAATGCCGGTTTAGAAATTACAATGTTGCGCTCAGCAAGAATGTCTGGCAATTCCGATAGGAAAGAATTTTCAGCTCATGATTAACACCGTGTAGAAAAACATTTTGTCTACGGGCCGAGATTTGAAGCTTCATTAGCTGAATTTTCAGAATCTTAACATTGTGACAAAGGCTGAAAAGAGTTCTGATATATATGAAGATACGCTTGGTCAACTCTTCCACGGTGAAATTAGTTTCTGAATCTATTAAATTTCTCAAAAATTTAGGAAAGAGGGGAGAATCGGCAGGAGGATGGACAGACATTACGCGCGGCAGCATTTGAATGAAACATTTTGACGTAAGTTTCATGCCAGAAATTTCAATCAATTATTTCACTGTTAAAGAGTTACAAAGAAATTTAAAAAGGGTACTAGTCTCACCGTGAAAGAACGGACTTGGACATTTATAAAATTTTCGTATAATTAGAAAATTATTTGGACTTAGGAAATAAATGCATAAGGTTTTAAAATCTATCTTAACAGTTGTTTTTGATTCGTCAATTCATTTAATATGTTCTAATAAAACGCTAAAGTTGTTAACTCTCTTCTTCGTTATGTCGTCATTCACAATAAATCTGCTCAGTAGCACTGGCAGCTGGATGTAATTTTGCAACACATTAGCATAGGCTAATCACGGTGAGCCCGTTCTTATGCGCCCAAAACATTTTTAATTGCATTTTCATACATTTTTCCTTCTTTTTTGCCAAAAACTGTTCTTTTCTTTCGTTATTCACAGTATCTATAACAACCAGGAATGGTAAACAATATGCTAGTTATACATAGCAGCTATAATTATGCGCACTATCTCTGCAAATTTTGTTGTTGTTTTCCATACAATTATCGCTGCTAGTTATACATACATAATTAGGAGCGAGTGCCGAGATCAAGCTTAACTTTACTTACTTTTAATGGCACAAAGGCCCATGGAGGGCCTAGGCCGAGCTTTTCTCATCCACTCATGTTGTGCGTGTTATATTTGTACATGAATGGAAGGGACCTACAGTTTAATGCCGAATCCGATGCCAAATAATGATCTCGGTTGCCGCTGTGGCGTAGTGTTAATGCGTTGGACTGCTACGCAGAGTGTCCGGGGTTCGAAACTCGGCACAGGCAAAATAAAAATAAAAAAAGTAGAAAAAAAAATTTTTCTACTCGTCAGTCAGCACCACCTCTTGGCAGGCAATGGCAAACCTACAAGAGTAAAAATTGCCTATGAAAAGCTTTTCACTTCGCCGTTCGGATTCGGCATTAAACTGTAGGTCCCTTCCATTCATGTACAAATAAGTATAACACGCACAACATGAGTGGATGCGAAAAGCTTGGCCTAGGCCCTCCATGGGCTTTTGTGCCATTAAGTAAATAAGTAAAGTACATACATATGTTTGTAGTGTGCTTGATCTTTTCTCCTTCTCTCTTCTGACGGTTATTCGTTAATTATTAAATAAGTGCTGAAAACAAAACACGTCACTTTTTTAAGTTCATAAAAAACTTTTGACCTCAAATCTTGTTAGTGTTTATGAAGGCAATCGACCCAGTTACCGGTAAAAGGTGCATGCATACATCAGGCATGTTCAGAGTATGTACTCCCAATGGAGTGCGCTAACAACGGAAAACCATGTTCCATGTCAATAATGGATTATGTAAGAATGAACATGCGTGACACATTCTTATTGCTTCATTAAGATACTTTTCTTACTTACTTCTTACTTATATGTGGTATAAGTATATGTTAGAAAGCCTTAACATAAGTGTTTAGAGAGTCGTCGATTGTGCAACAGCACCAACATGAATCTACGTAAATTAATATTTTACACATTTTTCCTCAACTACTTTCAAGTGGCGCAACTATGGGATGACAAGTTCCTAGCAAACTTTCTAGTGTCATCAATTAATTTTATGCATGCTCAGGAACTCATATGGTTTATTAGTGAATCTCTAACCACTCATAATACGGGGAATCTTCAGGAACTCATCGTAAAAGTGCATAAAGGAACCGGTCTAACACAAATGGTGCTGACCAATCGCACCGATTTACGCATTACTGAAACCGATTCGAAGAAATTTGCGGCCAGTATAATATTTGCGACGAATCCAGATGATCCGATTTTGCAGGTGCACGATAAATGCTTGCTCGGCCGTCACTTGTACTATCAGCTCTTCGTGTTGGTAAATGATGTTGATGACTTTAATACGGTCGAACATTTCGTAACCGGTATGATGGAGCGAAATTTCCAAAATTCACTATTGTATTTCCGCGATAAGAACGGCTCAAATGAATTATATGCTTACACATTGTATCCGGAATTCAAAATCGTGGAGCGCAATGATTACTTCAGCTATATGATGCGAAATCAGGAAAAAATTTTGTCCGGTGGTGCTGATCTCAAAGGATATAAATTATATACGCCACTGCGTTTAGATTTGCCGAAAGTATTTCAATATGTCGACAAAAATAATCGTACCATTTTGCAAGGTACTTCATATAATCTTCTCAAATTGTTTGCTGGCTATGTTAATGCTATGCTGGTGGAATATGAGATGCCGAAAGATTCCCTGGGTGGCAACACAATCGATATGAAAGCATCCTTGGAGTTGGTTCGCGAACACAAGGTGGAAATTCTGGCGCACGCTTATTCGCTGTACACGATCGACGAAGTGCTCGATAAGAGTTACCCGATAATGGTGGTGCGGTGGTGCTTGATGGTGCCCATATGGAACAGTGTTTCAACATTTTTGTATCCGGTACAACCGTTCGATATGAACACATGGTATGCGGTGGTCTGTGCGTATTTCGCTTTGGTATTCATGGAATGTGCCTGGACGCTGTGGAAATTTTCGCGCAACATCAATTCCATCGCGCACCTGCGGCTGCTCCTATATGATTGTATTTTCAATAATTTCTGCTTCACAGTGAACATCGCAGTAACGCGCATTATTAAAACCCCCTCAACTATGCGCTTTCTCTTTTTTTCGACCTTATTTTTCTACGGTTTCTTTTTAACGGCCACCTACACTTCGCTTTTGGGTAGCATTCTCACGGTTACACTCTTTCAATCGCAAATCAACACCGTCGAAGATTTGATCAACGCAAATGTTTCGGTCCTGATCGTAGACTATGAAATGGAGTTTCTGCTCTCCGCTGACAATGAAATATCTTCTGAATTCTTGCAATTACTACTTCCTGTCGATGCGGCCACCTTCAATCGACATCAATTGGCCTTGGACAATTCGTATGCCTACTTTGTAACCGAAGATAAGTGGCATTTCCTGGGTCTGCAGCAGAAGCATCTGAAACAGGGTATCTTTAAGTTCACCGACATTTGCTTCGGTTCGTATCACTTGAGCTATCCAATGCCCACCGATTCGGTGTTGTATCGTAACATGGAATATTTCTTATATCGCATGCATTCATCTGGAATGTTGGAATACTATGAGAACATCTCTTTCGATTATGCTGTGCGTGGTGGGTTGGCTAAGCGTTTCATGGAAGGCACTGAATACACATCGGCGGGAATGCAACATTTGGCAATGGTATTTTTGATGTTGCCACTTTTATTTATTGTTAGTTTTATTGTGCTTATGATTGAGTGTTTGATTAAGAAAAAAACTAACACAGAAAATTAGCTCAGTTTCAGAAGTATATAATTTGATTGAGGTGATGATAGGTGAATTGTAGATGTTTCTAGAAGTATCCTAAGCATGCAGTAAGCCATTCTCATAATTGCGAAAAAAAAATTACTATTTACTTTTATTTGTTGTGATTGTAACTAAAAAATAAATATTATTTAAAAAACTTGTATGAATATTTTATAACCACGGATACGCCGCTTCGTAGTTTGCCGCTTCAGAAATCGCGTATTTTGATATTCAAATGTAATTCAAAAAACTTCAATTTGAAATCATAAAGATTCAATTTGAATTCAAAAAGCTTCAATTTGAAAACGATAAGCTCCAATTTTAAATTAAAAAGTTTCAACCTATTCGCTTCTGAGTACCTTGGTGGCCTAATGAATGGGTGCTAAACGGATGTCCCAGCTGTAGTGAAGTTGATCCACTTTTATCCGTTCTTAGGCGGTAAACCAGACTTTAATGGTGGCTTGGCTTAATGCATATTGAGTATAATTAAGTACTCAAATTTTATAGTTTCTAGAAGCGAGTAGGTACTGCCGTACTTTCAATAATCGAATACGTTGCTACTTTAAGTATTGATTTTGCTCAAAACTCGTTTTTGCGGAAAATTCAGTTAAGAAAAGTGAGTGCTGAAATACAAAATAAGTACATACAATACATTGATATTGAATTATTCAACTGCACTTGTGGCAGATATCATGGAAATTCTTTACGATTTCCAAATTAAGAAAGTTCGCAATAGCCAACAATATTAATATTGCTAAACTGCAACAGATGCTGACGACAAACGAATGACAGAATGAAGAAAAGAAAAACAATTTCAGATATGAAATTTTATATGTCAACTGCAAAGAAAATGTCTCAAGAAGATATTTTCTTAGCAGAAGAAAAAAACTTAAATGAAAGAAAAGAAATCATTATTTTAAAAGGTAACTACAAATGAAAATGAATTGCTCCGAGTGTAATGTAACCGAAATATCTATTTATTTTATTTAACAATTGCATCGAAACTCATCGAAGGAATTTTCATTAACGTATCAATTTGCTGAAGGTGTCAAGCATGTCAAGTCTCTGTGAATGTATGCCCTTGTGTGCGTGTGCGATGCCATTGTTTTAATTCATTCAAATACAATTACTCATATGAAAACATCCACACACACACACTCACTCACTCTCTCACTCAAAAATACATACAACAATACCTTGTTGTTATTCGCTCATGAATCATTCACAATGATTTCGTATGCAATGCAACGATGCAAAAGCATCAAAAGGAAACAATGAAAATGATGAAAATACTGATGATGGCGATGATGATGATGAAAAACGAAATATTCAACGCCACTTTCGTCCACATCCGATGGCAGCAGTATTTGTGGTTGATTTTATGTATACAGTTCATCCGCGCTTTACACGGGTTTTTTTTTTTGCGGACGCGCAAATTAGTATTATTATTTCTTTTTTTAATTATAACTTTTTAACGATATCAAGCAAAAGTATTAGTTTTGACACAAAAGATTGCCTTGCATCTTAAAAACGATTCATATCTGTTCCAAAAGGCATTAATTATTAATTAATAATGTTTTTTTTTTTATTTCTGTTAAGTGTCAGTTACTTTAATTTTTGCTGAAGTTCTTTGAAATCTTATTATTCTTCAGAAAATTTGTTGTAAAAAATCGAATCTGTTCGGTCTAATGTTCTTATTGGTGCTTTTTCGGTTATTCGTCCGGGAACTCTTAAATGATTTACCCATTCATACTACTTTCTCTAAATGTGCGCAATTTGGTTTAGTCAATAATGGCGGCCACTTGCTTGAAGTTGTATTCAAAAACTAATCCAAATAAATTGTAAAGGACCAAATTAAAGAAAAATACCTCATATGTATATGGAAATCGGTTGTTCTTGTATTAAGTTATTCAATATTTACATACCGACACCCTGTACATAAATATAAATATAGATAAAACAAGTATAATTATTCTTTTCTTGGAACACATCACATTTTTTTATATCGAATCCAGGTGTTTTTTTACACGATTTCTTTCTATTTTCACAGTTTTTTCAGGAATTTGTATGTAAGTATCTACCGTGTAAAAAGAGGATCAAGTGTATATGTGCGATAACACAGCACAACAACAACAAATCCCATTTACTACATTTTTAAACAAAAAAAAATTAACTATATTCATACAAACGTGTATGTTTGTATGTACTTCATATGTATATGTATGTATAGGTATATTGTAGTATCTGTATCCTGCCTTCAATATAAATTATCCTACATGCATATGCACTCTATGTATACTCGTGTACGAGTATGTTAGCTGTGGCTGTCACTGTGTGTGTGTGTGTGTGTGTGTGTTGTGTGTGTGTGTGTGTGTGTGTGTGTGTGTGTGTGTGCATAAACAATCTCTTTGTAGATATTTGTATTAATTTGTATATGAATGTATGTATGTACTTCCACAATATGTATGTATGCATTCATATTGTATGTCTGCATGCACACACACTCATAAATGGTATGTACATATGTATGTATGATTGTGGGTAGGAAATATATTGGAAATTCACATCCGTTTTGAAAAATTAATTCATTCATTGTTGTGGTTTCAATGCTGTAGTAATTGATGAAGAATACAAAATGACTTATGTATGTACATGCATACATAGTATATTAGAACATAGTATGTATGTATGGTATGTACATATATGAATGAGCACATACACACAGATATGCAATTAGCAACAAATATATGTATATTCTTCGTATGTAGTAGAAACATCGAAGTTATATGGTAAACCAATTAAATATTAAAATTTTAACTCACTAGAAGGTACGCTTCAACCAAATTTTGCTCATATTTAGTTACATATTAATTGATTTGCCAACAGGATATTAGATTAAGAAATTTACATACATTAAACTCCTACTACTTATGTATACCATATTTATGATATCTAGTAGCACTTTATTCAACCTCGCTCTCATTATACATACATATTTCGCAAGAAAATTTTGAACCTCTTGAGTACGCCTAAGAATGTCAGCTAATTTTCTATGCAGCTATGAATTCATTTGTGATTCAATAGAAGCCCTATGAATAGGAAAGTGGGCAAGAATACCAACCTATGAGAAAATACAAATAGCTTCAAGTAGGAATCCACCTTATTTACATATGTCCACCTAATGATATTTATGAGAGTATCTCCCTGACTTAACCTTTTAAATTTCATTTAAATTGCTCAGAAAGGTTAAGAGCAAAGAGCGAAGCGTCACGTGACTGTTGGTTGGTTGGTTGGTTGGTTGGTTGGTTGGTTGGTTGGTTAAGGTGGCTAACCCACAACACACCATATGTGGGTCAGAATTAGTGCTCTTGCACAAATTTCTCACAGAACATTAAGGAAACCAATCCCGTGGAGTTTAGGTATGCTAGCATATTTTTTGGACTAACTGCCTATATACATTGCAATCAAACTAGCTATCAAAGCTATACCTTGCCAAGAATCGATATCTTATCTTTGCCAAGGCTGGGCATTAACAAAGGAAATGAGTGTTTCTTTCTCTCGTAGGTTTCCACAAAACTTTAAAATTAGTATTAAAAAGAATACGCAGTTTCTCTGAGTGGGTACACATACACCAGTGACCGGTAATTTACTTTACTTTTAATGGCACAACAGCCCATGGAGGGCCTAGGCCGAGCTTTTCGCATCCATTCATGTTGTGCGTGTTATATTTGTACATGAATGGAAGGGACCTGCAGTTTAATGCCGAATCCGAACGGCGAAGTGAAAAGCTTTTCATAGGTAATTTTTACTCTTGTAGGTTTGCGATTGCCTGCCAAGAGGTGGTGCCGTGTAGAAAAATTATTTTTTCTACTTTTTGATTTTGCCTGTGCCGAGATTCGAACCCCCGACACTCTGCGTAGCAGTCCAACGCACTACCATTACGCCACAGCGACCCCATAATAACCGGTAATAAGCTGCCGTTAACCCAACAGTATCAGTACGATCCCTGTTGAAGAACTCGCAAAACCCACTTACATTATATTAGGCTCATTGATTTCCACCTCCAATTAGCCAGTTGAAGGCATCGCTGAGATCCATGTTTCGTTAAGGGACCTCCAGGGAGACTAATACTACTACCTCTATGAATTAGTCAAGTGAAACACCTGAGCGTGATAATTCATCAGCTTTCTCACTATTTTCAATGTTCCTATGGCCGGAAACCCAGCTGAGAGTTAACATGCTGATTTAGCTCGCTTAGATCCTCTCTGTGCTCCTTAACTAACTTTAAGAAATAATGAAATTATCTTTCTTTCAATGTTCAACGTTCTTTGAGGCGACCAATCAAATGTGGAATAAACCGGTGCTTTTTTTTAGTGTTATGCTAGAAAAACTATTACATAAGTAGAAGCTTTAACTGTAAACTTATATAAAATTTTTACCAAAAAGTACATCGATTCTTGATACCTCGTCTGTAATATTTGCGAAAGTACAAAAAAACAAAGTTAATATAAAATGATGATTATGTTTTTTCCACCCCTTCGCTCCATCCTAAGTAGCTCCGCCACTGTACATACTTATGTAAGTATAGGTAATTTATATTTATTTTATAAGTATAAGTTTTGGTAATACAATATAATTTATATAAAAACTAAGAACTGCCTGCCAATCCATTCTCTTAGTGAACTCTTTCGGGAGTCTTCAAAATAATTGATTCATGAGGCATCAGTGTAATACGGCTGGTGAGCAATTTATCGCTATAAGGTGGAAAAGAATTTAAAAATAATACATTAACAACTCTCCAATCAAATAAAACGATTGAATCCGTAACTATGCATTACAACTCCGTCGATAAAGTTCAAAGGAATTTTAGAAGAATTTGAGGCATTGTTGGACTCACTAACAGTTCAAATTCTAAAGTAAAATTTATATAAAGGACTTAGGAGACTCATCCAAACACATATACTTATTAGAAACGTATGGATACTTATTAGAAGGTTTTTGAACTTGCTCAGTAGCACTAGAAATACCAGCGTTGTCTACATAGCTGCTCGCTGATCAGCGGTCAATTTACCGCGTATCAGATTAGATCCGGTTTAAGTGGCAGCCTTCTGTATGAAACCACAATGATTGCATTCAGAAGACGAAGCACATGTATAAGCACGAAGAATAGGCAAAATTTAGGAAATAATTACGATCAAGAGCAGGGCGCCTTCTAAATGCGATCAATAAATGGCTCATTGTGACACCACAGCACCCATTTACGGATTGAAGAACCATGAGGATTCGCGAATGAATCTGGCTATTATCGCATATCAAGTTTCTAACAAATTCGAGAAGCATAAATAAATATTAAATGAATATATAATAATATGTTGTAAATAGGTTAGATTAAACGTTTGTCCTTGAGAACATATTTACGACAAAGATGCCACTAATGCCCCATCTATTTCATTGAAAGAAACCTGATTACTCAAACCATTTGAACTTTCTTATGTAGTTTAGTGGGTCCCCTAAATAAACCGCACCAAGTCGGATAGGTCATTTAGAAAGTACTGACCCCGAGGTTTTTAACTGCAGTTAGCTAAAGCTGCGCAGAAACAGAGGTTTTTAGAGATTCTTCCTTCTCTTCGTTTTGACAACTTCCACCGAAGAAATTTGAGGGCATTCCCCTCAATATAGGGCATTGATATTGTTTACTAACGCCTTCTACTATTTTATATCGGATTTTAGCGATAAGTAAGTCAAAAAATGGGTTAATGTATGAATGGAAGAAGGGAAATTAAAAAAAAAATTCAGACTTATTAGTCCCTAATGGTGTAAATACAAGTATGAAACCGGTAATGTCTAATTTTGTGCCTACAAAGTACGATTCCGCAGCAAACTCGCTGGTTCAGAAGTATTGAATTCGTCCACTTTTACTGTCTCGTTGGCATGTCCATAAATAAAAAAAAAATCACTTAGGAAATCTGCTCTAAAATTATCGTGTCTAAATGAAGAAGTATATTAAGTAGTTTACTCTCTTCAACTCATAAATAGTTTCAAGAGAAAAGCTACAGAAATCTAATCTTCAAGCGAACAGCCACAGTAGTGCTGGCTGCTGCACCTGTGTTCATCTCAATCGACCATGCTTACCCTTTCCTTCTGAAAGTTATGCCGCTGCCCAACACAAACTCTAAATGACTGGGCAAGCCATCAAAGAAGCCAATTAAATTTAAATCTTCAACGGATCCGTAGATATTAAGTAAAATAATGTAAGTGTGATCTCCGGGCAAAGAACTAAAATAAATGAAAAAGTTATCAAGATTTCGAATAAAATAACTCCACTCCACAAGGAGTTATCACAATTTCTTACCGTTGAATAGCCAAAACATTACGATTGAATGGTTTCACTAAAGCATCGCCATCTTGGAATGTTTTCTCTTCACGCAACGTTGTCACTTGCTTGTACACATTCAAATGACTCATAGCAATTCCGCGTTCACGTTTCAAATTCACTGACTTATAATCATTTCCCACTGGCAACCATGTACTGCTACCCTCAGAGAAGCCAGAGTTTTTAGCATCATTCCAATGGAATGGCGTACGTGCAGGATCACGTGAACGGCTTTCATAGCCATCTTCGAAGCTATTGCAAGCTTGAGGGTCAACAGTATCATTCCATGAAATCCAAACGTCAGTCATGCCAATCTCTTCGCCATAGTATGTTATACTGCAGCCCGGCAATGTTTTCAATAAAATATTAAACATATCAATGCGTTCTTTGCCATAACGTGAGCCAACACGATTCTTATCATGATTGCCAATCTGTAGGTAGTAAATTTTGCGTCAATTGATTATGACGGCTATCACAAAGATATAAACTCGTACTTACCACCCAGTTACCTGTTTTACCTGGCGGTAAGCGTACCAACCAATTATTAATTAATTCAGCATAATGATAAGCATCCGAATCAGGTTCCAAGAAGCTTATCATTTGGAAGTTGAATGGAATTTGTGCGCCTTCTACTGTTTCATTGCCGTAATAAAGGAACATCGTATCGATTGGGGACCAGGCTTCAACCATTAGGATGCTTGAAAAAATATGAATTTTTGCAATCAGTCAAAATAGATCGGAAGTCTTGAATTAAATTAGAAAGTGTAGTACTTTGACTAGAGATTACTGAGAAATACCATTGATTAAATATTAAAAACCGCCAATTGATCGCTCTAGCGTGTAGCTAGAGTAGCGTGTTTTAACCTCAAATTGTTTATAAATGAGAAACTCAAAAGGACGCATCCAGCCGAGGATAATACACTAGAATACTACTTGAACTAAAGATATATAATTATAGCTAACCAAAATTCAATATAGGGTGTTAAAAATATTTTTAAAAAAATACCTGGGTGGTGATTTGAACCTAAGAAATTCTTTCTAGATCATTTAAAGACAAGCAAGACTGCAAAATTGTAATATTATCTCAAAGATTAGAAATCACGACCGTAGCCAGACCGTTGGAGTAGATGGAAAAATTTTCGAGGGATTTGAATTTAAAAAACTAAATTAGGAGAAGCTCCAAAAATTTTTGTTGAAGCGAATCTCCTCAAAGGCTAGGGCTGCGATAATTCATTAAAATAACATATGGCATATTTTTAAATCAAAAATTATGATTACTTAATAAAAACAAAAACACATTTTCTAAAGTAACTGTCCGTTCTAGATTCGATTACGATAAGGAAAGACAAAGCTGCATTTCATATTAACAACTCACCGCTCTTCCCCACCATTTTCCTGCCAGTGTTTATCTAAAAGAGCACGCCAATCGTACACCAATAGTGGAGTCTCTGGCTGATCGACCGTGTAGATGTGATCAACATAATCATAATCCTCGGGATCATTATTCCAAACATTGCGTGGCTCATCAGGATAATTGCCATCGGCATCAGCTCCAATTTCAAAACAATGATGGATAGCATCAATGCGGAAACCATCAACTCCCTTATGCAACCAGAAACGTAAAACGTCCTAGATAGCACACACAAAAAAAAATACATATATGTATATATTTTACACGTGCACTCCTTCAATCAACCACATTTTCTCCAGCTCACCTCCATGGTAGCCTTCACTTTCGGATTGCGATAATTCAAATCTGGCTGTTTTCGATGAAATTGATGAAAATAGTATTCCTCACGCTCTTCGTTCCATGTCCATGCTGAGCCCCGAAATATACTCACCCAATTATTTGGTGGATGCCGTACGCCATCAACAATTTTACCCGGATGCCAAATATAATAATCCTCATATTCTTTATCGCGTGCTGCCGATTTAATAAACCAGTCACTTTCATCACTCGAATGATTTGGCACAAAATCGAGTATAATACGCACACCCAGTTGCTTGGCACGCTTCACCATTGCCTCGAAGTCTTCCATGGTGCCGAAGAGTGGATCGACTGCATTAAAATCGGATATATCATAACCGAAGTCAGCCATTGGTGATTTTAAAAATGGCGATAGCCATGTGCCTGTGATGCCAATCTCTTTTAGATATTGTAAACTGCTGGTGACGCCATTCAGATCACCGATGCCATTGCCGTCGCTGTCTTTAAATGAGCGTGGATAGATTTGATAGAATGATGCCGTTTCCCACCATGCTTTCTTCGCAACGGTAGTGCAGGATAATATGCTAAGGCATATAAAGGAGGCAACCGCCAAGGGCCAAAACGATCTCATCGCGACGACTTTTGAAACACGTCTGCACTGTTGAAATGTTCACAGACTAATCTTGAATTATTACGCATGTTGGATTTTGTTTACATAACTAGTTTTTCAGTTATTAAATTCTAAAATTTCAAATGCTTAATATATATGGCACACCATAAATAAAGAAAATACATACTAGACTATATTTCGATAGATGATTATTTAAAGTGTACTAAATACTAAATGGTATATGATATTTACACTTCAAATGGCATTTCTATCTTTAATAAATATTTTGTGATAACTTTCAAGATAGTAATCTCTGATATTATAGCATGAAGAAATTGCAATTGAAACTTAGTATTCGTGATAAGAATATTTAGTAGCGATTGGACTTGAACTTTTAGAGTAAATGTGAGCTGTGCCAGTAGAAAATTTACTTAGATTCGGTTAGGTTACGTCGGGAGATGGCAATGCCATCTTAACTTAGCAGCTGTTTGAACCACTTTGAAAATGCTACTTAAATACATTTCTTATACTTAAGCCGCCATGTTTATCCGATGCTATCCGACTTTCGTTCGTTGAAACGATAGCATGAACCATTACTCAATTCGTTTCGTAAATTTCAAATTGTCTTGTAAAAAACGAGTATACTCTGCAACAGGTAAAAACCAGATGGGGATTTGAACAATGTTTAAGACTAATTCGGGGTCGCTGATTACGAATAGTTATGTGTTTTCGAAATATCGCTAGTTAAAGTTGAATATGTACTTGCATTTGGTAAACAAGTTTATAGAGCAGCAAGTTGGGGAAATGTTTTAAACGTTTCCGTCTGGTCCCATGAAAGTGATATGAAATGGAATTTTTTGAACAACTATTGGCTGTATTAAGTAGAGATTTCAAATTCTGAAATTCTAAATTGCTCTTTTCAACAAAAAAAATTATATTTTCCAAATAATTGATTTTTTTAAATGTAGAAGCAATTTCTTACAGCTCTAAAAATCAGCAATAAAAGTCATAAATATCAACTTTGAATGAAGTTTTCTAAAGGTAAATAATTGTAAACTCACCAATTAAATCTATATCATAAACAAAAACAAAACCACTTTTTATTCAATTGTAGTTTTTATTGTTATATTGCTCAAAAAAAAATTAAAAATAGCACTGAAATTTTTCATGGTTCATAGCTGACAACATAGTAACATTTCGATTACAAAAACTATACAAATCGATATCGGTGACATCGGCAAAATCTCTCTTAGTTAATGGAAATCGTTCATCGACTTTGCCAATGAACCTTTTACTATATTCCTTTGACTAGAAGACTTCTAGACTAGAAGAGGGGAACCTCTGGACCGCTTTCAAAATACATAGATATGATTTTCGTAATCAGGGTCTTCTAATTCCAAAATTTTAAGTCTCACCGACCCCCAATGGTGGCTTCAGATTGAGAGGAAATCTTTTTCAATTCATCTTAAGGTACTACCTACATACCTGTAAAATTTAGTCAAAAAAAAGTAAACACCCAACCGTGACAATGCTTTTCAACATTGCCGTGACCAGGATTCGAACCTGGGTTACTACGGCCACAACGTAGGGTCCTAACCACTAGACGATCACGGCTATTTGGGTGTTATACTTGTTGTATATTGTTTTTTAATCGTACTCGTATTTTTGACTGCACACACTGAAATCATGCAATGGACGAGTGAGCATAAGAAATGGAAAAAAGTGAAAGGTAATAAAAATGGTAAAAACAAGCAATCCAAAGATTTATGAGCTTTTATGCCAATACTCGTAAAAACTTAAATTCAATTGTGCGATAACATCGCACCATAATGCCATACATAAAAATATTATTATGCAATTTAAAAGTAATTTTTAAATTAAAATGCATTCACTTTACAACTACCTATGTACTTATAATGTATGTATATACTTATGTACATATGTATGTATGAGGTATATGAGTTTGTATGTACCATATTTATTATTCATATTAATAAAGTGAAAACCAATTAACTGAATACATGTGAAATTATATGCAGTATTAAAAAATCGCATCTCTTTTAATTAACTTCAAAATCATGCGAATAACACTGTGATACAGTGAAAAATTCCTTAGAGACCTCCTACAAGTTGTAGGCCTACATAGTTGAACTTGAAATATCTACATACTAGAAATTTCGAATATGCCCCAAAATCTAGACTTAGGGCCAAAAATCCGTGGTACATATCTTCTTCTTTCTTCCTGGAACTCCTAGAGGGAGCATAGGGGCCATACATGTGCTTGTACGCATTAAGTTCGGCTTCGGCATAAAACTGTAGCTCCCTTCCATTCACAGTCACAGCATGAATGGATGCAAAACGCTCGGCCTACACCCTGCACGGCCATATTGTGTCATTAAAAGAAGAAGAAGAAGAAGTATCGCCAAGAAAAACGTAAAACTCTAATCTGGAAAACTCATATTTTTAAACATTTTTTTTTTTAACTTGAGAAGTATTTTACTCATTTTCAATGGGGAATAGCAATAGCAAATAGCAATTTTTGTATTTAACTACACAAGTACCCTAATATTTTTTTTATTTTGATCTGGCAATGTCAAAACTTCTTTCAAGTTTACCATTTTTATCATGAACTAGCTACGTTTAGAAAGTATTAAAAATTACTACCGAAATTCTGAGTCAGTGGTCGCAAATTTAAGTTTGAAGAAAATATGAGTTTCATCGAAAAACCATCTTCAGCGATGAAACTCATTTTTGGCTTAGTGGCTTTGTCCAAAAACTAAATTCGCATTATTGGACTTCAAGAAACTACATTACTTTACTTTACTTTTATTGGCACAATAGCCCATTGAGGGCCTAGGCCGAGCTTTTCGCATACACTTATCTAGTGCGTGTTACATTTGCACATGAATGGAAGGGACCTGCAGTTTAATGCCGAATCCGAACGGCGAAGTGAAAAAGTATTTCTTCATCAATGAAAATGATCGCCATGTTAACCGCCATGTCAATGGAGTTCATTATCGTGCCATGTTGGAATACTATTTTTGGCCAGAATTGTATGGACTTGACATCAGTGATATGTGATTCCAACAATATGGTGCCACATGCGACACACACAGCTTGCCAAACAATTGATCGATCTATTGAAGGGGGAGTTCGTTGATCGCGTAACCTCGAGAATTAATTGGTCCGTTCGCCACCACCTCGCTCATGAGATTTAACTCCGTTGTATTTCTTTTACGTTCTCTATGGGGTTACGTTAAGTCGTCAACTTCAAAACTGTAAATGGGAACCCGTAAATTTTATTGTATATTCGGATTTCACCGCTAAAAATACTAAGAAATTATCTGAAAAATAGATGGCGCAGCAATCGACTAAATTCCTTGTGGATTGGTATCTTTGGAATCTAAAATAATAGCCTCAATTTTTTACATTTCGGATTTTACGACTAAAAATACGTAGAATTTGTCTACAACAATTTTTTTATTCGTATTAGATGGCGCTGTTTACAATTCTCAATTTCGCAGTTTACGGAACGACCCATTTCATTTTTGATCAACCACTGCGTCTGCTTCCTTGTAGGCTCCTGTAAAGCGACATTCTAGTGATGCTGGCTTACCAAAGGTATGTATGTATTATGCACCTTCATTTTGATCTTTTTATCTGACTCCTTATTGGTTGCAGAGATCATCATTTCTAATTAAGTTTGGCCAGAATATTCGGCGAAAAAAGTTCTACCTAGGTCCTCCATTGGCTATTGTGCCATTAAAAGAAGGAGAAGAAGAATATTCTGCATATAATCTACGACCCGCAGACCTTTTTTAATGATTACTTATAGTTTATGAGTGATTTTATGTGAAATTAACCTTACCCATGCATTAAATAGGTGGATTTTTATTCTTTTGGAAACTTGAAAGCTTCTGTAATTGTCCAAACATAGTTCTTACTTTGTTGAGTCTGTTGTTGACGTCCTCCTCTGCTCCACCATCTGTCGTCATTGTGTTGTCTAGGTAGAAGAGATTTATTTAACAAACTGACATTCGTTTGTTTTATGGTCAACGCTGGCGTTGCTGATTCCCATGGCTTTGGTCTTCTTGATGTTGATCTCGAGGCCAACGTTTAGTGCTTCTCTGATCAAATAATAAGTTTGGTTGATGCGCATGTCACTGACCTTGTGTGAGAAGAGACATATGTATATCGTCTGCGAAGTCCAAGTCGTCGAGTTGATGAGGGACTCTAATTCCGAAGCTTACGTTTGCCATAACATTATTATGGCGATTGCGTAGAGGAAGGGTGATAGTGGCCATCATTCTTGATACTTGCACTGGTGGTGAATGCCTCGCTGATGTTGCTATTGTGTAGAGCTTCTGGTTGACTTGCTTTCTTTGTAGAGATCTCCATATTGTGCTTCACTTAATGTAATCAAAGGCTTTCTTGTAATGTCATGAAAAAACGACCAAATCTCCGACAATCTTTTTCTTCTTTTAATGGCACAATAGCCCATGGAGGGCCTAGGCCGAGCTTTTCGCAACGACTCATGTCGTGGGTGTTATATTTGTGCATGAATGGAAGGAACCTACAGTTTTATGCCGAAGCCGAATGCAGAGCAGAGAGTAGTGAAACGTTGATGCTGAGAAAAGTCAGGACCGTTTACGATAATTCAGTAAAACTATAAAACGTCAAATCATCTAGATACTCACGTGTCCAAATGTGACCATAGGCACTGGATACTTTTCATCATTACTAAAAACTGTAACTAATATCTTATAGATAATAAGATAACTCCTTTGAGCAAAAAATGCCGAGAAAACACCTCTAGAGAATCTTTTAGTGCCTAGAGTGGAGTTAAGTGCTAATTTTTTCACTTTTTTTTTTTTGGCTATAACTTAAAAATTGTAGGCAATTCCCATTTTATGTGGCTAATACCATCTGGCACAACATTTTTGAAAATCTCTAGAGGACATTTTCGGAGCGTATATTGGAAAAACACAGTTTTTTCCAGTTTTTGTTCGACTGTAGGAACTTGAAGACCTTTTGCACTTTAAATACGCCTTGAGTTGCAGTAGAGAGGAAGAATATCGCTTACTTATTTTAGAATAATGCATACATAATTTGTTTATTTAATTTATCTTTCAAACAATGTCTACTTATCATATCACAAATCCCACTTAAAAATATAAAAACATATGTAGACTACTGCATTTCACATCGATAGTCCAAGACTGATCCTATTAATCAAATAAAAAGGTTTTTAACCTAAATGAATTAAAAAATTTCTAGTAACAGAATGTCGTTGGAGTAAAGGAGGAGAATAGAGAACGAACCATCTGATATTTATAAAGTTTAAATAATAACACACGAGATTTCAATAAGAAAGTAGATCAACTACGGAAGAGAAGGAAAGAGGGAGATATCAGAGTGTTATTCTATACCCTTAATGAGGGCATTCGATATATTTATTAAACATGAAAGTCGCGAAATGATGATGGTTGCGACGACCTGTGACAGAGGAACTAGCAGTAATCAGTAAGAGGCCCCTTCAGAGGGACTTCAACACCTAGCATTTCGACGAATAAACTTCATCATAGCTTTAGCCTGGAAAGTCATAACGGAAACTTAATATCCTCGAGCCTCACAGTCTCTCCATTTTTTTCAACACAAGTTTTTGTTAACCAACGTATTATAAACAAAACAAAAACCTATAAATAAAGGACTCAACATTTAATATTGTAGTTATTGCCTATTTAATATACTCATATTTATTTCTTAATTTTTGTTTTTTATTTTAATATTTACAATTTTGCATAGAATACGAATAATAAATTATTTAGTTTTTTCACTTTTTTCATTTATATAAATTTTTTTCAAATTGGTATATTTTCAACCAGCATAATAGTAAAGCTCCTTTGTTTTAGTTGAATTTTTTCTAGTTTATATTGAATAAGTGATGAAAATTATCGATAATGATTATGTATTTTGCACAACGTATATGCAGCATATGCAGCAGATATAATAAAATTCGCTGATTAAACGGAAAATTATAAAATTCATTTTAGAATCCAAATAAGTAATTCGTGTTTTCAAAAATATATAGTTACTTAACGAAATTTAATAACAACGGAATGTGTATTTATAATATGAAACACGTTTAAAAAGACAAAAACACAAAAAAAAAATGCATTTGTTTCGAATAAAAATTAACACAATATTTGCGATTTGTTTTTTTTTTTTTGGAATTATAAATATTTCTTATTGTAAATAAAAGAAAAATATGCATACATATTTAAAAGTATAATTAACTATGTAGTTATAAAGCAAAAAAAGAAAACGAAACAAAATGTATAAATGTGATTTGTGTGCAAAAGTGAATATTTAACAAACAAAAAGCTACAAAGAAAATAATAATAAAATTTATTTAAATTTCGCAATAGCGATTAATTATTGGACTCTAAAAAACTGAAATTATCTATACTCTACAACTTAAAAGCCACTTTACATAAATGTCAAACACCAGGCGGCCGCCCTTTCTTCTACGTACACTTCTTCTATGGCTGGCCGTAGAGCATTTCGGAGCCGGGCGGAATTGCACTTGGATCTACGCTGGCATTGAAGTAACTCGCTGGTGTGGAGGCAAACATTTTTGCTGTTGCTGGTGCTTGTTGTTGCTCTGCATTATGCAAGAAATGCTGCTGCTGCGACGATTGTTGTTGTTGTGGTTGTAATGTTAAATTATAAGGATTCTGTACATATTCTTGATAAATATCAGCGCCCGATTTTGACGATTGTTGTGGTTGTTGTGCATAGACCGGTGGAAAACTATGCACAATGGCATTATTGGGAATCTTCGTTAACGATGGATATTGATTACCCGCTATAAGATGACTAATTGGCACATTCGGCACATTGTCAGCAACAGTCCCGGCAGTAGCAGCATTTGATTTTGGGGGGCTGCCGTTGCTATTGCTGCTGTCGTTTGACATAGCCGCAGTGGCGATGGAGCAAGAATTGATGTTATCAATTTGTTGATGATTTATTAGTTGCTGTTGCTGCTGCTGGTATTGTTGATAGTACTGTTGGTAATGTTGCTGCAACTTTTGTTGTTCATTCAAATAATCTTGTTGCTGGTGCTGATGATTTTCATTTGTTTGTTCAGCCAAATTTTGTTCTTGCAGTTGTTGTTGTTTTGACATATCCTCATAAACATTATTCGCTGCTGGAGGCGTTTCTGGCAGATCAATTGAAAATGAATAACTGCTATAAGAGTTGCTGGTATTTGTTGCAGTATCATGTGCTATAGTTGGCAAATGATGAAATTGCATTTGCTGTTGTGGCTGCTGTAACTGTTGCTGCTGTTGTTGTTGTTGTTGTTGTTGTTGTTGTTGTTGATGAATTGGCAAATTTTCTATAAAATCTCTTTTGGGGCTAGCGACCGGTGTCATTATATTTTGTTGAGCAATTTTCGATGCATCATTAACCAAATCAGGCAGCGATGTAACAGCATCTGTTGGTGCTGGCGTTGTTGTTGTTGTTGATTTTGATTTCGCTGCTACTGTTGCTAAAATTGGTATCGGTTGAACTAACATCGGTGTCGATTGTTGCATTGACAATGCATTTGATGCATAATGCAATAACGTGGGAGATGTTGTCGTAGATGACCGTTGCTGTTGATGTGGTGGCACCAGCACTGGCATATTTTGTGGCGGTGGTACCTATCAAATAGAGAAATTTACATAAGTAAACTTTTGTTTGTTTTATCCAATCAATGAGGTTTAAATTTCCGTCATTTTCTTTCGTACTTGACTTACTTGTCCCAAAATAAACGACTGCCCATGTAGTAGATCAGCTGCTGTTGTTTGCAATATATTGCAATGCCTTGGTGATTCAACTGGTGAGACAATGGGTGTTTGTGAAACAATTGCTTCAATTGGTTGTTGCTTAGGTAGTATTGTTACTTGTGGTACATTAGCAATATCAGCAGAAGCATTTTGATTGTTCGTTACTGCAATCGTTGATGATGTTGGCTTAAACATCACTTGAGCACGATCTCCTAAATTTATTATAAATTTTCCAAAGGTTAATAATAATTCAAAATTCAAAATATTCTTATACAAACACAAGAAATTTAAAACAAAAAAATGTAAATGTAAATCGTTTTTAAATTTAGTTACTAATTACTTGATAGTAGCAGTCACAAGTTTTAAAATCGTGTACTTGAAAATAAACATACAAAATTAATTCGAGGAGTGTATCCATCCATGATAACCAAAGGTTTTTTATACACTTTTTGTTTTGTGGATATATGGGAACTTAAAAGTTTCCAACTGAACTTTGTAGAAACAAATTTTTAATAAAAAAAAATGATTTTTAAAGAAATGGCGCTTACGATAATGTGGCGATAATGGCTGTATATTATACCAGTTTTTCCCACTTTTATGTTAAAATATCTCGAAAACCTGGCGAAGGAGCATTCTGAAAACTATTTCCATTAACGAAAAACAATTGGTTGTGGTTTTATTTATGTAATTTAAGTGTGTGAATGCTGGTGTACATATGTACATATATACCATATGTTGGTGTCTTGAAATAGATCTTGAATTCAAAGCAGGAAGTAAGTTAATTTAAAGTTGAAATTAAAAATAAATGTTTAATAAAATATACTAGGTACTAGGTACTGAAAGATGTGTATAAATATTTGGTTTTCAATTCTTTTAAATCCATTCATGATTTAATCGTTGAACTTTTTTTAAGCAGATTATGTTTCATTTTCATAATTTTATCATAGCTTCTTGCGCTTAAACTTGCTTTATGCTTCAACACTTTATCTTTGGAACAAGACTTTTCGGATGTTGATGTTTTATTTTCAACAATTTCAACATTTGCAGTTAATGTAGTAGGTTCATTTTCATCAAAATTTGGTATTGATATTGGCATTGTCTTTGGCTGTAACAGTGAATCACACACAAAATCCTCGGGATATTTGAGAACAGTTAAATTACTTTCATACATAGCTTGAGTTAAATTGATGGCTATTGACTTTTTAAATTTACCTGAATGAATAAATATGAAATGAATGTGAAAAGTAATATGAATTGAAAATGAAATGTGAGTTCATCTAAAAACTGTGTGAATTAGTGGTCGATAAGGCAATGTAACTTACACTGCATTATCGACAACTATATTAGTATGTAGCTTATCCAGTTTTTAGGCAAATTCACACACACACACACACATACACACACAAATATTATCTCATTGAAATAAATGTGGACCAAATTGATTTCTAATTGTACTTGCCTTCATCACGAAACAGTTCATCTTTTAAATTCGGTAGGAATTCTCCAATACGTTGCCATGTCAGCTCCCACAATGGTAAATGCAGTGTATTATCGTCATTATGAAAAACGCGCACTGAATGCATCACCAACAGCATATTTTTCAGAATTTCTTGCATTTGTTCTGACAGCATATCCGAACCCACTTTCATGAATTTCTCAATATAATCGAGCACTTCGATCCACAGTTCATTAAAGGCGGCGCCAAACTCAATCAGCGGTGTTAAATGATGCAGAAATACTTTCGACATAATCGTAGCGGTTCGTATGCGCGATTCTTCCAACAGCACAATGTCCAGGTGTGCCACAGAATTACTCTCAGGCAGCAGCTCATTGAGCAATGGGAAAAGCACCTGCTGAAAACATGAAGCCCACTCAGCACCCGATAGCGATTGCAAATCATGGACAAGCAGTGCACGCTGTTGCAGGCAAGAAATTGCATATGTTCGCACTTCACGTCGACGATCCATGGCCAGGCGTGCTATACCCTGGAGTAGCGGACACCAACCTTGTGCCCACAATGCTGAACATTGTGGCACAGCGCAACCTTCTTCGGCCCACCAGCGAAATATTTGCGCAGTGCGCGTGTAAAGTGTATACATGAGATCGATCAGCTGTATGGAGAGCGTTTCGTAGCGCTGCTGCAAATCTTCATTTTTAGCATCGGTGCGTGCATCGGAGCCGCCTCCAAAATTGTCTGTATTTGCTGATTTTCGTTGCAATTCACGCTCGCCACGTTTGCTGATTGACTTCTTCTTCTGTGTAATTGTAATGTTACTGGGTTTCCCAGCGAATTCCGCCTCAAACTTCCGACGCTGCTGTAGGCCACCATCACGGCATGCCTCTACAAAAGTGCGTATACAACGTACACATGACTCAAAGTTATAGGGTGTGATGTGTGCAACATTGCGCACAATGAATGCCAGCGAGTCCCAGCATTTGAAGAGAGCCAACGAATCGTGTTCGATAAGTTTGCAATTGTACACGAGAGCCGAGAGTGTGGGAGCGAGGGATGCCACAACGGCTGGTGGCGATTGTGGTCTGAAAATTAAGATTAGAGATGTTTTTCATCAAGAAAAGGTAAAGCTTTCAATATTTTGTTTTCGAATGATTGGTTACGGATTTTCCGCTAGTTTTATAGCAAGATTGAAACTGCTAATGAAAACTGTTCCCATCCAAATGAATGAAGTCAAATCGATGATTGAAAGATTTAGTTTCGATCTCACCTGGATAGTGTCGTAAGATCCGTATCCTTATTCACTAGTATCCAGTTCTCCGCCGTGGGACTCGATGGAAATGGGCTGCTTGTATTCGAGTTTTGTACTTGATGTTGTTGTTGTTGCTGCTGTTTGCTGCCGGCAACTTCTGAATCCGAAATATATCCACGATCAGGCAAACCAGAATCATCTTCGCTACTTAATGCACCATCCGACTTTGTGCCGTTCTCGCTTAACAACACAGGCAACGAAGAATCATCAAAATCTGGTGGCACTGCACCCGCACCAACACACTCCAAAATCGTAAAAATTATTTGCCAATCTTGCTCGGAATGAATATTCTGTGCAGAAGTTTTAAGCAACTCATAAATGCCAATGGAAATCTGTTTAGAGATGCGCAACAAAATGGCAGGCTTTAGCATAAGTAGCATTTTCAGCGATTGCAAAACCACCGGGCATAGCTCTTCATTACGCATTAGATAAATAGCAAGCTTCAGCACCGCTACAATGCTACGATTCAATAGATAATCATATCCATAGGATGCACCGCCCATTACCAGTAAATACATTTGATCACGCACGCCCGGCCACAGCGGAATCATGCGATCACGATTTTGTACAACCACTTTTACCAACAACTCCATCCAAAAGACGACTACATCTTCGGCATACGGAAGACCGTCGAATTTGTGTGAAGAGGGTGCTTTAACCAGCGCTAAAATACTTTTCAACAACTCCTGCAATGATTCAAATTGCACAAATTTCGATTCCTGTATCATCTGTTCCAACTGGCATTCTTTAATGCATTTCTTGCCAATCTTAATCCATTCTTGTTCTTCATACGATGGTTCACGCTGCCCTTCTGACGATAGATACGAATAAAGACTTGAGAATAGACCTGCCTCTTGTTTTTGGCTAGGCTTTTCTAACACAAGTTGAGTTTTACCGCTTTCCTCGCAAAAGTCTTCCACCTCAATTAATGATTTGGGTAGTAACTTCAAACGGAAAAGTTGCAGAAATAGATCAAGTATATTTTTCCAACCCTCTCGCAAGCAATCACCATAATCATGCACTAGCGCAAACACTGTACGAATGGAAGCTTGCGCCTTTGGATTTAGACCAAAGTTAACCGCTTGTATGATTTCGTTGTGTGCTGGTATATGAGTCTCTTGTTGCACGGTGCTTAAAAGTGTAGTGAACTTGCACAGTGTCAGTACAAGTGCATCGAAATCTTCATGAAGATTATAATGTGCAGAAATGCCAGCACATTTGGTGAAACCTAGAATTGTATAATGTTTAATAAATAAAATTCAATTAATAATATATCACACAATTGATAGTTCGATTTACCTGTCAATGTACGCTGATATCCATTCTCACTGCTCTTATCAAACATAAAACTCAAAGCACTCAATGCAGCTCCCCAAACTATGTTAAATATTTCCAAATCATATGCGGCATCTTGCACATAATTAAAAGCACCATCAGAGCCTACACCACGACGCAATAATACCTTCCAGAGATAGTTTTCGCGGACTGAGCCTGTCTGCTCAGCTGGCATAACAATTTCTTCGTTTCTGTAGCATTTAATATGTAGGAAAAGGTGCAATTAAATTTTATTGATTAAATAAATAAATATTCATAAGATTAAAAAGAAAATTGTGTAGGCAAAAAGCTTGACTTATGGAAAATATTTATTCTTGATTAATCGATTTAGCTTGAGCAATTAGAAAAATGTATCATAGTCTTCAGTAATTGAATTATGAACTATTTTGGATATGCGAATAATCAAACTCTTTGTTTAATCAGAGTGAGCATTATCTTGATCTTCACAGAGTAAATACGAAATCGGTTAAACCTGATCTTGAGTAACTAAAAAGCTTTCTTGAAATGTTCATTAACAAAAAAGAAAAAAGTTATTTGCACGATTAATCAGATAATTAAGTTATAAAAAAATTAATCTCCAACAGAATCTTCTTCCAACAGAATCTTCTTCCAACAGAATCTTCATTATCAATTAATCCAACTATTTGATTAATCAAAAATGTAGGTAACCAAAAATTATAGCAATTGCGTTCTGATCCAAAAAAATAATTATTTTAATAAAAAACTAAAAATCACACACTTACTTAATAGCCTGGAAAATAGCCGATAGCATATCTTGATCGAAATCTAATCCACCATTAAGACCACGTAAATTTTTAAGAAAATCTTCGGGTGTCATTGGTACATTTAATCGTTTCGCATTCGAATTATGCTGATCCATATTTAGCATAATTATGGCATAAGCTAAACTGAAAGCGGCATCTGTATTGGAGAAGGGTTCTCCATTTTGTTTCTGTGTAGATGAGAAAACAAAATTAATTACTATTCCAAATTCAAATTCAAATTCATCCTCATCAACTTACATGCCAATGATCGGCAAAATGTTCCAGCACCAGGAAAATTAGCGGTGCTTCTCCCGGTAAACGGAATGTCTCCAAATACAAGCGCAATGCCTGGTCAACACGTAATCCCGCAAAATCAAATGAGTCCACAAAATTCATCAGAATTTTTGAATCGACATTTTTCTTTCGCGAAATATATTCCCCAATCATTTTCTTATCCAATCCGGGATTCTCGCGTAAAAATAGCGCCACCTCCATTGGATTTAACTGTGTATTTAATATGCCATTCTCCTGTAAATATTGTATACCTTTGTCGGGACGTTGATTAAATAGCTCTGTGCCTTGCGAGAGTATTCGTTTCTTTTGCTTAACATCTGCAAGATTTTCACGCGTAATCGTTGCCTCAGCAACACTACCGCCCGAGCTCAAACGCAAACGTTTCGAACTATTAAGAAATTTCGAAATATTTTCCACAATAGTTTTGTTATCATCATTTGAAGTAACCGATACGTTTGCCGCTGTCGCTGCATCAATTACAATGCCTTCTAGTCCGGAATTATGGCGTGAATGACGTTTTGATGCATGATGCATTGCGGGAAAAGCTGAATTGCCGCAGCCACCACCATTGTCTTCGTTCTTGGCAGCAACACAATTGCTTTCGATACTTTCAATGACTGATATCAATGTATCCATTGCAATGATGTGTGTGCTATAGACGGCACTCGTTGCAGAAAGTGTATATTTGGAGAGTAGATTTGTAACACTTTCGAATATATCCGAACAGTATAAGTCGCAATCGTAATTTATGTATAATTCCGACACGAAACCAGGAATGCGCCATAATTGTAGTAAGTTATCTAAAGCTAATTCACGCATCTCATATGGAGTTTTTGGATTATCACTAGCAATGATCTCGGAGAGTTTTCGAAGATAAGCTTCCAATTGGAATTTCAGATGTCCGCGCAGTGATTCGAAAAGCAGAAAACAGACTTGCAAATCAGCTGCAAAAATTGTCAAGCGCTCCGAGTTCATAAGCTGGAAAGAACAAAGGTAAGAAAACTTAGTTCAGTCGAATAATCATAACTCAAATTCCAGTTAAGGTTAGGGTGCATAAAAAGGATTGCATTTATACGAAGGAATAAAAACTAAAGAGGATTCATACTTACAGCAATTAAATTTCTACACAAATCATCCTTGACCAACTCGAGCAACGTATCATACTTTCCGATATTATCGGCGCCCACTTCAAAAGCCACCGTCAACAAACTCAAACCCATATGCATCATAGTATCGGTATTCTGCTTGTCCAATGGATTGCATAACATAATCAAAAAACGAAAAAGCTCTTGAATGCAAGGCAAGCCATATGGATGAAGGGAAGCCATGCCTTCAGAGCCATCCAATGAATTCTGTTGCGTAAAGCGTACACCAACCGAATTAATATATTCACTGCTACCCTCAATAGCAACGATTTTTTCATTGGATTGAGCAGACTGTGGACGTGGTTGTTGTGCATCGTCATTATCAACTGCAACAGGCGAACCAGAATCAACAGAAATTGAAGGTGCAATCATATCACTATCGCTTTGAATACCAGACTGCGCAGCATTTATTAAAACAACATCATCAGCAGCAGCATAGTCTGCATCACCCAAAGCTGTTGTTGGTGTTTGTGTTATCTTTCCCTGCATATCAAGTATATTGCCTGCTGGTGTAGCTGGTGTTGTAGCTAGTGGCGGTACTTTCAATTGCTGGACAGTTACAGGTGCTAAATTACGTGGACTTTGCAGATCATCACTTGCGGCACCTGCTGCTGGAGCTGAGGCAGTGGAAATTTTACGTTCCTCGGTGGCCACTGCAATCTTTTGTAAATCACCACGTTGACTGGAGCTACGTTGGAGAGTTGCACCACCATTCTGAGTTGACCCTTTAGATTGTTTCTTACGCAATTGCTGCTGTTTTTTATCCTGTTCCATAGATGCAGCCATCATTTGAAATTTCTTGAGCAAACCCGCCTTGCTGCGATCTTCGGAAAATTGTGGTAAACGCATAAATAGCAATAATACCATATCCTTGAGAGCTTGTTCGGCTGAACGACGTAGTAGTTCGTTGAGACGCGGTTCAAAACAGATTTTAAAACAGCTCAACATTACTTCGCATACTGCTTCATTGGTTAACGCTGATCCTTCGGGGCTGCGCATAAGCGTATGTAATACTTCGACAACACGAAAGAGTGTAACACCATCTGATGACTGATCAGTGCCCATGAAGCGTGCATGTGTCACGGCATCGACAATATTCTCTACGGTCACCGCAAGATTGGGCGAGGTAGGATCTGAAATGGAAAATTAAACTTGAACTGATGTGCACATATAAAACTTCTTCGATTGTTTATGGAAGCCTCAAGCAGTTTCGCGGTTGTCCTACATTAAGTTCAGAAGGACATTCCATATAATGTTTTAGACCAATTAAAGAAATTCATGTAATCAGACCTAAAAATTTGTAAATTAACAGTCATGTTCTGTATTTCACTTTCGATTGAAATTGAAATTGCCGTAATTGCTCGAAAATGGAATTCAGAACATTTCTATAAACTACAAATTTAAATTTTTCAGGAAACGAGAATGAAATGTTTTTTCTTATGATTCTTAAAATGCGAATGAGATATCTCCAATCTAAAATGTAAGAGAATGGCGCATATACTAAACAATTTTTTGGAAATCGTCAGTCTCATTTCTTTTATTTAAAATTTGTTTTCTTGATGGAACCTGAGCAAATGGTCGGAAGTAAAAGCAGTTTTACAAATTAATTTCAAATACAATTTGGTTTCTTATTTATATCATTCTCTATCTTTTTAGCTTGGAGAGATCACTTCCGTATTTGAATTTTAAATTAAATTAGTTGTGTATGTATATTATAATTGTAAAAACGAGGAATTTTAAGTAATTTGTGTTAATTTTTCCTCTTCCTCACTCATTTTAGTATGAAGAAACAATACAAAAAAAAGTAATCTTAAAAAAAAACTTTGTACTCATTCAATATAATTGATTATAAATGCTCTGCTAAAATAAGCAAAAGCTTTTTATTCCAAAATGTTTACAAACTCCCAACCTCCCTGATGGAATCTACGACCAAACAAATATAAAAGAAGATCAAAGTTTTACAATTTTTGTATTGAAAACATTTTCTAATTTGTTTCTTTACCTCATTCGTAGATATGTTTACTTGTTTTTCTTCTACCTTCTGTTAATAGATACTAATGTTTATGGGTGCCTTTGTTTGTACGGGCAAAGACACGTAGATATGTATGTATATGGATATGTATGTATGTATGTATGTATGTATATAAATGAACCTAACCTAGAAACAACAAGATTGACCTATTCCCATTTATTACAAATTGAAATAGTCAATACGCCAGACACTTTTAATTAATTAAAGCATCAACGGCAACACATACCAATTAATCCATATGATAGGAATTTATTTATTGAAGCCAATGCTAAACTGGTGACCGCACCCGTTGTTTCATCCGTGCGTATAACTTCGAGAAAAGGCGCCAGAAAAACATTGGGATCAATGAGACGCAAATCTTCAATACGATTAAGAATCTGCTTCAGATTCACAAATAATTTCATAAGTCCATCCTTTTCATCGTCCTGTAATTAGCAAGAAAATATATGAATTGAAACTATGAACCATGTATTGCAATGTTCAATGGTACACACCACGTATGCTGCAGCGCTCCAACGTGTTCCACGTCTCATTGCTGTCATCAGCGTTGACATCTCTCCGCATACAACGAAAATTCCATTTCCTGGCAGCGACATTTTTACTATAATTATTTTCGTGGTTTTTTTCTTTGTAAATATACAACAAAGACCACAGATGGATGCAAATCCTACCAAGTGGAAAATTTTTTTCCTTCAACAATTCTCTTCACCACGGGGGAATTGTTGTACGATTCGTATAATTTTCTATTGCTGCTTATATTGTTTTATGTGTGCACTAATTATTTTATATTTTAAATCATTTTAATTTGCTTTTCCACTTTTTTACACGCAACGACTACAATTTTTCTTGGATAGACAAATAAGTGATGACGTTTCGCTTAGAATATGACAGCTGTTTAATTTAAATTGAGTATAGTGCAGGAATGGCAACACTGTTACATTTACAGAGTGCTATGAACGAATAATATTATGGAAATTATATAATATTTTCTTGCGATGTTTTTTTAGAATGGAAAAGCATTATTGATCCGCTTTTGTTATATTAAAATCAGAAAGCATGTTTACGCATAAGAAAATTTGAAACCGAATTAAGCTAGAGCTGATATTGGGTGGAGTTTAGAAAAGTAAACTTTACTAAAATATAAAGCAATTGCGAGAGAAAGTAACTTTCCGAAACAATTATAAGCATTCTTATTCAAACCAGTAATCGTAAGAGTGACTAAGTTAAAAAATGGCATTTGATTGAAAGCGTGAAAACAAAAACCTTAAAACTAAGCATTTGGTATAAAATTTTGATTTCTTGTAATGCTATTCAGCAGACAACAAGCTTTTTATTCCCACTTTCGATACAAGAAAATAAGCAATTAAAAATAATCTCTTTTTATTGATACATTTAACACACAGGGTGTACATCTATGAATGGACATCTATTGTGTTGAATGGAAGGAAGAGTGATAAGTGAGAGGAAGAAGGAGGGAGAATGAGAAAGGGAATACAATCACACAGGACACCGATAAAGAGATAGATAGCCACTGTGGCAAGTGTTATGCCTTTACCACAATGAACTTAATTTTATCAGTGTCGAATATGACCGCATGTTACGCCAAAGGCCAAGCTTTTCGCATCCACTCATATTCTGCGTGTTATATTTGTACATGAAAGGAAGGGACCTACAGTCTTATACCGAATCCGAACGGCGAAGTGAAAATCTTTTCATGGGCAATTTTTACTCTTGTAGGTTTGCCATTGCCTGCCAAGAGGTGGTGTCGTGTATAAATTTTGCTTGCGCCAAGATTCGACCCTCTGACACTTTGGGTAACAGTCCAACGCACTACTGCTACGCTACAGCGACCACATCTGAAATGGGAATGCATTTAATACTGCTTTCGCCTAAAAAAAGAGATTTAAGCAAAACCCAAAAAAAATAGTTAGTTGGCTTTGAAAATTTCATGTCTGGACATTTTTCACGGCATCTTAATTATGTAAGTTGGCAGGAAGTATCTAGCTTTCAAAATAAATGAAATAAAAATGAGTACGAATAAAACAAACATTTTCTCATTTGGATTTTAAATTAGATATTTTAATATAATATCATAAAGTACAATAAATGTGCAATAGCTAATAAGAACAAGATATCAAATTTATTTTTATTATCGCGGGGCATTTTGTACAAACTTTTCTATTAACTTTAAGTGAATAAAGTTTTAATAAATACTCTAAGCTAATACTAGAATTTTCTGAGAGATTTCTATTTCGTTTAACTTTCCCTCAATTCATCAAAAAATGTAAAAAAAACATATATTTAACTTTAAAATTCGTTCAGTAGTAACTTAAGATACGACCCTTGCGTAAAGAGTCGTATGTTTTTCTTTACCGTTAACATTAATAAACAATCATTACATTTCATAGTCACCCTGTCCATGTACTACATATGTGTGTGCACATTCACAATAGAAAGAATAAATTTTTTCATACGTGGGTAGATGATGTTTGGGCAGTTCAGTGAATTAAATTCAGGAAAAAGTGAAAATATAAATAATAATAATTCCTATTATTAAACTGCGTAGACTTTGCTTTAAGCAAAGTATAACCACCAAACCCCATCATAAATTACCATTTTTCGAATTCAAAAAAGAATTTCCAGCATACAATATGGGAAACTCACAAACGAAATTGACTTTTCGCAAAGCAATCGTACAACTCACGCAAAAAAATCAGAAGATCGATGTCAGCGATGACCAATTCTGGGATCAATTCTGGTATGGTCATCAAACATCATTGCAAGAAGTATTTGCACTCGTTACAGCGCCCGAGATACGTGTAATACGCGGTGAGAATCCAGCCAACTTGGCGACACTCTGCTACAAGGCAGTGGAAAAACTGGCAATGGCAGTGGACAGTAGTTGTCGGACACAAACCGAACAGCAATGTGTCCTCAATTGTGTACGTCTCCTAATACGTATACTACCGTTTATATTTGAAGAAGAAAAGTGGCGTGATTTCTTCTGGACCAGTCTGCCAGTGGCGCGTGAGGCGGCTGCTCCTGGTGGCAGTATTGAGTTCGATGCAATTGAGCACGATGTATTTGCTAGCGCAAAATCGTCCACTAGTAATACTGTACCACTGGCTCAATCGCTGCTCAATGCACTCTGTGATCTATTATTTTGTCCTGACTTTACGGTAACAGCAACGCGTCGCGCTGGTCCCGACAAGGCTGAGGAATTGGCAAACATTGACAGCTGCGAATATATATGGGAAGCGGGTGTAGGATTTGCGCATACACCACCGAAGAATGCACAAATGGAACAACGACGCACCGAGTTGCTGAAACTATTGCTAACATGTTTTTCGGAAACAATTTATCTGACGACACAGCAATCGGATGAACCTAACAAATGGATTGCATATTTTACTTCGGCTGAAAATCGTCATGCGTTACCACTTTTCACGTCATTCCTAAATACTGTGTGTGCTTATGACCCTGTGGGTCTAGGTGTGCCCTATAATCATCTATTATTCTCTGATGCAACAGAGCCACTGGTGGATGCATGTTTGCAGATACTTATTGTAACGCTCGATCATGATATGATCATACGTCAACAACAGCAACTGGAGCTCAAGTTGAAGCGTCAAGCACAAGGTTCTTCATCGACTGCTAATTCAATGGCTTACGATAATGGCTTTGGAGATAATCTCTTTATCAATTACTTAATGCGCGTACATCGCGATGAAGACTTTCACTTCATACTCAAAGGAATAACAAGGCTGCTCAATAATCCATTGGCTCAAAATTATCTACCCAATTCGACTAAACGTTTACATTGCCATCAGGAATTGCTGATACTTTTCTGGAAGATATGCGATTATAATAAAAAGTTTTTATATTTTGTGCTGAAGAGCTCGGATGTGTTGGATATTCTTATACCAATATTGTATCATCTGAATTATTCGCGTGCTGATCAGTCACGCGTTGGCCTCATGCATATTGGAGTGTTTATAATGTTGCTGCTTTCTGGTAAGTTAACATTGCATTTGCAAGCTCCTGTTTTCGAATTGAAATCAATTGATTCTCTTTTATCAGGTGAACGTAACTTTGGCGTGCGGCTTAATAAACCCTACACAGCCACAGTGCCCATGGATATACCCGTGTTCACGGGTACGCATGCTGATCTATTGATTACAGTCTTTCACAAGATTATCGCTACGGGTCATCAACGTTTGCAACCGCTTTTCGACTGCTTACTAACAGTTCTAGTGAATGTATCGCCCTATCTGAAAACACTATCAATGGTGGCCAGCGTCAAGTTACTGCATCTACTAGAAGCATTCAGTACACCTTGGTTTCTGCTATCATCACCTAATAATCATCATTTGGTATTCTATTTGCTTGAAATTTTCAACAACATTATACAATATCAATTCGATGGCAATTCAAATCTCGTCTACACCATCATACGCAAGCGACACGTATTTCATGCTATGGCTAACCTTCCTTCCGACATGTCAGGCATTTCCAAGTGTCTGAGTGGACGTAAGGTAGGAAAGTTTAATTTGCCACCCGTACCGCAACGTTCGTATGCCAATATTGCACAGCATTTACCCTCACAAGTGCCCGAAGAAGATGATGACGGCAATGGTGATGAACTTGAATCGGAAACTGAATCACATGAAAAGCATTGTGTTGATGGTGAGGGACAAGCGGAGGTCGGCATCACCCCGGCAGCACTTCCCGCCGAGCCTGGCACACTTAAAGCTTCGCTATTAGATACGCCGGATATCAATCAAATGACCGAACGTGAGCAAGCACATCCTGGCAGCCTTGATCAATTAACTCCCACCATTGATGCTACATTGGATATTATTGCTGGAGATGCTACAGTAGATAAATCACCATCCGAATCACGCGCAACCAGTCCCAATGGATATGCTGATGCTACTGATCTACGACGTCAAAAATCAAATGCATCACCAAATAATTCTATTGGTTCTGCAGCTTCTTCGACTAATACTACGTCAATAACCAAAGAGAATCAGCATCAGCAAACACGTCTTTCAGTTGCACATCGTAACAGCATACGAATGGTGCCAGCACCAGTTGCACCCGATCATTGGACACCAACGCCCGAATGGATAGTTTCATGGCGTTCTAAGCTGCCGCTACAAACTATAATGAGGCTTTTGCAAGTTCTTGTTCCGCAGGTGGAAAAAATTTGCATCGACAAGGGACTGACCGATGAGTCAGAGATTTTGAAATTCTTACAGCATGGCACGCTGGTCGGTTTGCTGCCCGTTCCGCATCCCATACTAATACGCAGATATCAGGCTAACACAGGTACTACCTTCTGGTTTCGTACATACATTTGGGGTGTGATTTATTTGCGTAATGTACATCCAGCGATTTGGCATGACACCCAAGTGAAATTATTTGCAATCCAGCGACTCTAAATGTGTGCGAAATGAAGCGTGAGTGAGTGCTGCAGATGCTTTTTAATTTAATCTAATAATTATTGTGCATTAACTACTCTCAGCTTATTTCTCTATTATTGTTTACTACTTTTTTTTCTTTTTTGTTTCTTATATGTTTTATTTTCTTGTAGATTTATTAAAATATTTTAAAGTTTATTATTGCTTAACATTGAAAAACAGTTACATAAATTTGTTTGTAGCGTCGCATTCCATTTTGAAATTTAAATTATCAACTCCAACTGCAATTTTATATACACACTTAATTAATGTTTATATCTTCTTCTATGTATTCAGACAGAATTGGACAATTTGCAAATTAATTTTAGTAATATTTTCTATTAAAGAAAAGAATTAGTCCAAGGGTCACAAATATGTTAATATGTAAAACTCAGGCGTACTAGCTGATGTTTCCTAGCAGGAGTATTCCCAGTTGACTTGAAAGTTTTTATTTACTGTCAAAACTTCTTCTACATTACTACCTCAAACAGGTAAAAGTTACAGACTATATCTAGAGCCTGTGGCAGGGGAATCCCTGATGCTCCTTAACACCCCAAGAGTTAAATTTGCATTGTTAGGACCCTCTTTTAATTTATCAGTTACTCAAATTACTCTGTCCTTTTGAGTCATTTTCATTTCTGTTCATTTTGAGTTATTTTACGGCAACAAAAGTGTGAAAAATGACTCAGAAATGTATTAGCCAAAACTTATCAAAATGTACTTGATATTTTTAGATTGAAAGCAAATAAAACAATTAGCGCTTTCTCTATATGTAGAAAAGAATTATATGATATATTTACGTTATCTTAATTGTAAATGAATTTATATATTTCTTATCGATAAAAATTAGTAATTTGAATGATAAAGGTATGCCAAATGACGGAAATGAGCTGGGCTATTGACCCAATCTATATTTCGCCGCCGTTCAAGCAAAAGCCGTTAAGTAAAAAGTTGACAGAAATTTCCTTATACCCACTCAGAATTCAAATCTTTTATAAATGAAATATGAATAAAGGCTAAGAATTTTTCTAGTTTGTATTATGTGTTAGTATAATGGCTTAATATATGTTGGTCAACAGATACCATTAAAATACACAACAAGCTTATGCTTGAAGACCAAGTGCAGGACAATTGGAAAGAAGGTAAAAAGTACTTTTCTCCGACTCCTCATCAACTCCGCAGGTCTGTTGGCATGCCTACCTATCAGACAATGCTTATTTCTAGAATGTTGCTTATAGAAGATATATTTAGAGAGGCAAGAGAGTCTGGCCTCCTTGAGATTTAGGATGGCCAGAATTGTTTTGTGTGGGAGCACTAGTACGAATCTTTTCACGCACTTTTAGCTATGCTAATCATTGGGCTATACATGTACAACCATCATGTTGCCAAAAAAAAAACACCATCGTCTTGGGCCTCGTGTGGAGTAGGGAAGGTTGATCCAGTATCCAGTACAAAAGTATCTTGAAAAGCTCAGATATCTCATTTAAAGATAAGCGCAATTTGGAGAATACTACTACTAGGTAGTAATAACACTGTTACCATAAGTAACTTATTGGCTGCCGGGCTATCAGTGAAGATGTAAATATCGACACCGCTGCCCTAAATACTTTGCAATGGTCTGGAAGGCGAAAATTTATTTGAATGGCCAGACTTATTTCAAAAATGTCTCCTCCTACGCTGTCGTCCAGTTTGGAACCATCAATAAAAACTGAATGGAATTCTCAGGCTGAACTACCCTCTCGGTTTATTCTTGTCTGCTGGGAATATGCACGATAAACTTGTCAAAAGGGGGTTTTACTAGAATGTGTTCGGTATCTTTAGGAATAAAGCTACTCGTATCTAGTAATATTCTACAGTGCGTGAAGATAGAGTGAGCTCATGTTGAGACTGCGTTTAACCTGACGGCCGCAGTTTTTGCTGCTTATTTACCCGCAAAACTCTTGGGAAGTAATTAGTACATGGTTTCTAGGGCTTTGGAAGGTGTAGTTCTCAGTGCCCGCCCCCTTCTTTGCACCTTTAGTCAAATGTGTACAGTGGATCTCCTTTTCGAGATTACATTACACCGTAAAGCAGTATCGGTATGACTACAGCTCTGTAAAACCAGAGAACTATTCAAACCCCATTTACTTCCAATGGCTCTCTAGGAGGAGTAAAACGCGACTTTATCTTTTTTTAAACTGTCTTGGATGGTTTTTTCCAGTTTATTGGTTTCTTGTCTAGTATGAAGCCTCAGTATTTAGCTTGCTCTACACGTAACAATGTAGGTGGTTCAAAAGGGGCAATCTTATGCTTTCTTGTAAAAAGGACTAATTCCGTTTTATTCGGGTTGATGCTTAGGCCACTTCTTTTACACCAGCTATCTAATATGGAAACCTCTCTCTGAATTAACTATGTTAACTTGCTTATAAAAGAACCATATAAGAGCAATCTGTCTTTAATAAAATAAAAAAAGAACAACTATGAAATCTGAACCAAGCATTTATGAGACTTTTTCAACAAAACTAATTCTTTCCGATAAGTTCTCGAATAATAACTTGAAATTTCAATGCTATTATATATATTCTGTTACTAAATCGTTAGGAATTCTTTGCTATTTGATAAAATCTAAAGCATTTGCCTTTTACAATGAGTTATAAACTGTTTCTGGGAGTACTATAAGTATGTATGTAAAAATGGGAACCCATGTGGGGTTAACTGCATAGTGTCCTCACATGTATAATAAAAACAATTTCATAAAAAAAAAATGCTTTAAACTAAACCAAAATTCGTCAGTAACAAGTTCGTAGCTCACATGGTAAAACTCTATGAAAATCAATGCTGGAATGATAACATAATCCAATTAAATATTGAACGCACTGAATTTAAATCAATGTTCTCTGGCTAACACAATGCAAAAGTCTATGAATTTGTGAATTCATGCGGCTAAAATAAAAACTATTTACTAAGATTTTTTCGGCAATGGCAGCGAAAGTATCTAAAAATGTTAATTATTCTATTATTATTGTATTTAATCTATTCATTGTCTTACTAATTTAATTAATTTATTGTAATATTTAATTCATTGAATTGTATGCTTCAGCTTTATTAAAGTGAAAATGTCTAAGCTATATTCAACATATGTATGCTTATGTAATATTAATCGCAAATATTCTTACTCTAGAAAATTTAAAACACAAACAATACATATGCTATTAAGTAATGAGTATGAAATACTTTTATTGATATAAATATATATATATATATTATATTTTCTTTTTATTCGTTTTTTAAGTGCATTTTCTTATTTTTAAATAAACAAATTAAAAAGCTTTATTTGAGAATACATAAATTTCATATATTTTAGTCATGTCGATAGAAATAAGTTTTAATTTTTACCACCTAGTGGTAAATGCGTATAGTTTTCTTTCTGTTAAATATACATAGAATATTATTGAATTTAGTTTCTTATCATTTGTTGAAATTTTATTTGACATCAATAAACATTGAAAAATATCATTCTGAACGATTTTGAATATAAAAACCAAAATGTTTTCTTCTTTTTTTTTTTAACAAATTATTTAATCAATAAATAGTTCTTAGTGTTCACTCTGTACATCAAGTCTCCAACGATAATTATGTATGAAACCAATTTTAGTTCATTAAAATGTTTCCTTCTAATTCAAAGGAATTATTATTTTTACTTATGTTTGAATGTAAGAACATAATTTGATTAATTCCGTTTGGTTCTAGTCCAATTGATAATTTATTTTCTGCAATTAAATGTCTAGCTGATGAGAAAATACTTTCGGACGCTGCACAACTTGCCGGAGTTGCCAATAGTTGGCAGCTCAATTTATATAAAAGCGGAAACTCTACCTTATGCATGTGCCACCAATTGAGCAGATCGAAATCATCATGAAATACGACATTCGTACTTTGATACATTATTATTTCGCTAGTGACTCTGTCGTCGGAAAATGTGCTCCTGATTTCGACCGATTGAACAAAGTCATTGAAAAGGTCTGCATTATTAGCAGAAACTCTGAGTGTGGGTGCGGTTATGTGTTCAACTTTAAGTTCGTCCGATACTTCTCCCAGATAACTTAACATTATGCGTTTGCATTCGTCTTTTACAAGCTTTTGGTCACTTTCAGAAAATGGTATTAATTTATTAGCGGGAGGGAAGAGAAACAGTGCCATTTTATGGTATACTGTAATATTTGGTAGAACCTGTGATTCCAAATACAAATTTAGCTTTTCTTTTAGATGCTTAACGATTTTCAGATCCCCTGTGTTGATGACACAGTTTTTCTTTAAACGGTGAACATGTACGTATACCAAATGAAGTGTTACGTTGTTATCGGCTGCAAGTGTTCTCGAGGTTTCTTCGAAGGATTGTAAGAGTTGAACAAGCGCTGTTATGTGATTCAAATTTATATTCTTAATCTTTTCCGGCTCATTATTGTATTCCAAAATATTAGATATTTCATCCCAGTTTTTCGATATCGTATCAAATAAATAGTATATAGTATTCCAACGTTTTAAAGTTGTCTCCAGTGTTGGATCAATGCCCACTTCTAACAAATATTGCACCAGTTCAGTACACATTATTTCGAGGTCAACAATTGCGGGAACTTCCTTAGTTGACTTTTCCACTGCATCATAAAGCAGGTGATTAATGCAATAAATATGATGGCAAGTTCGAAGTGCAGCTTCCATGATTGTGCCTCTATCTGTTACAATGGTAGCTTTGTTATCAAGCTCGCAATTGAAATCATACAGTAGATGGCGTATTTTCATTTCCATATTCTCAGCTGAAATGAGTATGTGGTAATAATTACAATATTTCTAAGTACCATAAAATTTATAAAATAGTAGATAGTACCTGAACGACTCTCACCTTCCACAGATTTTACTCCAAGCAGTTTATGTATTAATTGACCTTCGTGTATGTAGTGCATCGTCAGCGATATGTAAGTGGTGCGTAAGTAATTGTCGGTCCACAGTGCTGAAGTCAGCCCAAATCCGATGTCTTTAATTAAATTTATTTCATCTTTTATTTGAGCAAAATAAATGCCATATGATTCTTCAACATTTCTGGAAATTGTCGCAGCAGCGGGCAATAACTGTTCGACACCAAAGTTTTCACCATATCTAGCGCCCAGAGATACGAGAAGCTCTGCGAGCGATTTTAACCCTGAATCTTCTATGATCTCAAACGATCGGCAATTGTCTATAATCCATTTTGTGACGACTCGCACTACATTCTTTTTCACTTCTATAGAATCGACTTCAATTTTGACAGCGACTGAATCCTGCTTCATTTTAGTGACGGCATAACACTTGTGCTTACACAAATTAGAAGTAATTTTACAATGGTATTTGAACACAGACGAACAGCCTCTGCAGTAGACCAGGTCCTCAATCTCTTCTCCACATTCATCTTCTATTAATCCAAATAGTTCCCACACCTTACTTTTGGAGCCTGTTTTATTGACTATTTTAAATTCGCCAGTTAAAATTTTTGCTTTGATAGTTGCAATACTCAATTGCACAGCTTTCGAGTTGTTTACATTTAATGGCTGTTTTCGAGATATAGGAAGAAAAACACATTAATTTAAAATAAGTTAATTATTTTATAAAACAAAAAAACAATTACATCGTCCACCTCCATTTTATCGAATAATAGTAATTTATAATTTCACTCCTTCTGAAAGCCACCGACGCTGTCAAATGAAAGTATTCGGTGAAGTGATGCATATCCATTATTTTTGCTTAAGTTACTTGATTGCATTTTGACATTTGTCGAGTGGTACTCGCATCACAAGTGGACTCTAGAGAAACAGCATAACACTTATGAATTATATTCTCTATACGGTTTTCTGTTGTTAGAAAGAGAACGAAGTATGTTTTACACAGATGCCGGTGTTTGATACGTGCCAGGGCTGAAAAGCATACATATTACGAATAAGGGAAAAAGAAGAGGCGAAGAAGCATAATTTACTTATTTTGAAAATGAGTTTTCAAATTGACAAAGCTACCATTGAAACATTGGAACAGTGGAATCACCTTCAAAATTCCTTAATTTGAAACAGGTTTTTGCGTTTTCTCAAAAAATGGAAACACACTCTTTGCATATAATGTAATAAAAATTCACATAACAAAAAAATTTTTTTGTTTTTAGTGGTATATCGTTTTTATATGCTTATATATGAACGGGACGACTTCGATTGTCTAGTGGATAGAGCACTAAAATTTCACGTTGAAGGTTGGTAGGTGTGTCCGATACCCTTCTTGATCTGGCAGTTAAGAAAGCGTACGAGTCGAAGGCCCCAGAAACTCACCGCTTAAATAGTTTTAATATTGCATATTATTCCTAGCATCTCGTGATAGGCAATGGCAAAACCACTACGAATAACTTGTCTTGCGAAATTCGAAGTCGCTTTAGAATGAAAACTGAACTCCGACGAACAGCCTCTGCAATAAACAAGGCCCTCAACTTATTCTCCCTATGCATTTCCTATTAAACCAAAAATTTCCCACACTACTTTTGACGTCTGTTTTATTAATTATTTAAAATTCGTCAGTTCAAATTTTTGCTTTTGTACTCGCAATACTTAATTGCTCGGATTTCGAGTTGTATGGGACTAACAAATCGTTCGATGATATGTGTTGAAATATTAATGAAAACAAAAAACCACATGAATGTTCAAGAATTAAAATATTTTATAATAAATCTGACATCTTCCAACTCCATTTTATCAAATAAAAGCAATTTACAATTTGCTTAACAGAATTCTTTAATTCTTAATCTATTATTTCTGCTCAAGCAACTCGATTGTTATTTGACATTGGGTAAATGATACTCGCTTGAGAAACGATTAGACTCAAGTGAAACAACGATCTACATCACACAAGTCCTTACATTCACAGCAACGTTATTCAATGCCGCTAGAAAGAGAGAGTGCGTGAAGATGTTTAGCTGATACTTGCCAAGGGTGAACACATAGGTGAGTGATTTGCAAAAGGTCGCTTTTCCACTTTTCAAATAGAAGGATTAGCTCGTAAAAGTAGATATTAAAATTTCGTTTTAAAATAGCATGTGAAGGTTGGTTAATAAACGTTACAGCATTTGAAAATTACTTCTTTTGAAAAAATTTTCTCAATTTTACAAAAAGTAAATCATTTTCGAAATAAAAAAATTAATGTGGAAAAGCACCCTTCTGCATATTGTTCTCGTTGGCATGATTTCTCAACCCCTGGTACGTACGAACAAAGCGTCTGAATAAATGCGAATACTGTTATCTCTTTCTAGCGACAATAAAATTTTATGTGTGGATGTCAATCATTTGTGTATCTCCAATCGCTGTTTCACTAGAATCCACTCGTGAATATCAAAAACAATCGAGTAACTTGACCAAAAGTAATAGATTCGCATTAGCGGTATTCACGATCTGGAGTAAATAGTCTTTATATCCTGCATTTCTGATAGATTTTTGATACTTGTAGTAAATTTTTTATATCAATAATACAACGGTGAGAGCCTACTGTAACTGTTGTGTAGTATTTGTGTATTTGCCAATCAGTTAACGCGAAAATGTGATGCTTTCATTCAATTTAATTTCTGATAGATTTTATAGATGTTTAACATTAAAATATTATATATTCTGAAATAGCTGTGCATTCTTCTTTAAAATCGAAGAAAAATATTTAATAAAATTGTGTGGATTTAGGTTTTTTGCTATGGCAACACTTCACATTCATGGCAAAAAAAACATAGGAATAAATAACATGGAGGACAATTCTGGCTGCATTGAAACTTTGTTATGTTCTTCTACTGCTAAATAATTGTTTATCAATAAATATCACAAATACAAAAATCTGTAGTTAAAAAACTGTAAATTTTTTAGGAAAATCCGGCAGATCGTGAATACCGCTATTAATGTTTGCATCCGAATGCTTTCATTTTATAGATGCTTTAGTGAAATTAATATTTTTAATAATTGTTTTAAGATATCTGGAAAAATCTGCAATACTTGTATAAAATGGATGTGGACGACGTAAGACTAATTCTAAAATACTTAACTTATTGTGCATTAATGTGTTTTTTCATTGCTATTATATTTTAAACAGACATCATCGAGAGAATCGTTGATCTCGAATTGCTCAATCACCGCCGGGAAATTTAAGCCTTCAATTATAAAAGCGAAAATTTTAAGTGGTGAATATCAAGTAGTTAATAAAAGAGGCTGCAAAAGTAAAGTGTGGGAATTATTTGGACTAATAGAAAATGCATGGGGAGAAGAAATGGAGAATGTGGTTTACTGCAGACAATGTTCGAGTGTGTACAAGTACAGCAGATCGACGTCTAACTTAATCAGACACAAGTGTTATGCACTGACTAGAAAGCGGAATGTTTTGCAACTACCTGAAGATGACTCCGATGAGGTGCGGAAAAGTGGAGTGCGGATGGTCACAAATTGGATTATAGACAACTGTCGATCGTATGAAATTATGGACGATTCAGGTTTAAAATCATTCGCAGAGCTTCTTGTTTCTGTTGGCGCCAGATATGGAGAAAATGTTAACATAGAGAAATTACTGCCTTCTGTTAGCACAATTTCGAAGAATATTGAAAGATTATACGACGTTTATTCTGCTAAAATAAGAAATGAAATGCATTCAATAAAAGATGTAGGTTTCGGACTGACATCAGCACTGTGGAATGACAATTATTTACGCACCACTTGTATATCGCTCACGATACACTACATTCAGGATGGGCTATTGATTAACAGACTGTTGGGAATAAAATATATGAAAAGTGAGAGATTCACAGGTGATTCACAAAAGGTTGTCATTTATAAATTCCAATTGTGTATAATCAGTATTTAATTTTTTTAGCTGAGAAAACCGAGTTGGAAATACGCAAGCTTTTAAATGATTACAACTGTGAGCTGGACGACAAAGCTACCATTGTCACAGATAGAGACGCAATTATGGTCTCGGAGTTTCTTTCATGCAATCACATTTATTGCATTAATCAATTGCTACATGATGTATTAGAAAAATCAACAAAAGAAGTGCCGCAAATTGCTGAGCTCTATTGTATATGCATGGAAATGGTGCAATATTTACTAATGATAGGCATTGATTCCACACTAGAAACAACTTTAAAATACTCTTGTGTTGGACGTTGGAATAGAATATATTATTTCCTTGATGCCATATCGAATAATTGGGATGAAATAACAAATATTTTAAAATATGAAAATAAGCTGCAAAAGCTTAAGAATATCAATTTAGATTGCATTACCGCACTGGCTGGATTTTTACACTCTTTCGAAGAAACCTCGAAAAAACTGGAAGCTAAAAACAATGTAACACTACATTTGGTATACATACACATTCATCGTTTAAAGAAGATTTGTATTGTAGAGACCGGGGATCTGGAAATTATTAGATGTCTGAAAGAAAAGCTAAATTCGTTTATTGAAACACACGTTTTACAATATATTACTGTGTATCATAAAATAGCACTATTTTTGTTTCCTCCAGCTAACAAACTAATACCATTTTCTGATAGCGACAGAATTCTCGTCAAAGATGAATGCAAACGCATTATGGCGAGATTTCTGGGCGAAATATCTGACGAGGTTAAAGTTCACAATATAACCACAGTTTCTTCACATAATGCAGATCTTTTTAACGACTTTGTACAGCCCATCGAAAATGAGAGTACACATTCCGAAGACCGAGTTAATAGCGAAATAGTTATGTATCAAAGTACGAACGTCCTCTTTCACGATGACTTTAATATTTTACAATGGTGGCACTTGCATCAGGAAGAGTTTCCACTGTTATACAAATTGAGTTGCCAAATCTTAGCAATACCAGCCAGTAGTGCATCGTCTGAAAGAACATTCTCGGCAGCCAGAAATTTAATGGCTGAAACAAAATATGTAATCGATTTAAAGTCAATTAATCAAATTATGTTTTTGCATTCAAATATAAGAGAGCATGATCTTTCGTTGGAATTGGAAAGAGAAATTTTAATCAATTAATTTATCGTACAAGTTGAATACTGAATTACATATAACCATTTGTGATTATTAGAATGAAATAAACAAAGACTATTAAAATATAAACAGAAAACTATTGCATATGTATTTTAATATTGTGTTTCATAGTTTCTAGAAGTTACCTTGAGAAGGCACAGCCGTTGTGGTATACCCTAGCAGTTTTACTTACTTACTTACTTTTAATGGCACAACAGCCCAAGGAGGGCCTAAGCCGAGCTTTTCGCATCCACTCATGTTGTGCGTGTTATATTTGTACATGAATGGCAGTTTTACCTGTGTTTAAAGAAAAATATGATATTTTCATCACTTTACTTTTCTTGGAATGACAATTATACTTTCAGATTCGAAATTAATAGAAGTAACATGTTATATAGAGTGTGTGGTAAAGTCAAATAACGAAATTAATAATTTTTTTTTTAATTTTCATGAGAAGAATTAAAAGTAATATAAATAAAGTATGAACATGCTTTAACTTGAGGTTAGCTTGTTTTCATACGGTTGTGACGCATTCAATTGTCAAAGTATGTATTAAAAGCTTAAAATCTTAATGTTTACTGAAAAAAGTATTTCAACTTCCCTGTTGCAAGTGCCACCATTGTAGAATATTCATGTCATCATGAAAACTGAAAACTGTATTTTGGAACATTAATATCTCGCTGTTAACTCTGTCATCTGAATATGGACTCGAATTTTTGGTGGGTTTTACAAAATCGTTAAAAAGAAATGTTGATGCATCACCATATATTGTGAACTTTAACTTCTCTTCATTATTATTATTTCCCAGTTGGAAATTTGTCTGAATGCCTATTTACTACATTACAACACTCTTTCACATAAGTTAAAATCAAAATAGAATCATATAAATGCGAAGACGAAAACTAAGAATTTAAAATTTAAAGTAAGAAATCTTTTTCTTATTACCTCATTTTTCTACCTGTCTCTCGCGCGCTGTCTTCCATTGTAGCGTTGGTGTAAACAACCACCACCGAATTTTCTTACAGCTTCTTCTCCTTATCGCAGTCTTAATAATAACCTACCTTACTCTTCCGATCAGCTCGTCATTAGAAATTCTACACAGCCGCAAAACCCGCAAAAGGTACCACAGGCAGCGGGTGATAAAGGTTTGCAATCGCCTGTTCAGTGCAACAGTTACTTTCCAAGCATTACAACCGTATAAGAGAAAAGCTTAAGCCGATATCACACTGGCAACAGTTTCTGCCGAGTAAAATAAAAAAATAAAATCAATACTGGCTACAAACATTATTCTGGCTAGGCAAACATTATTCTTGAGAATTTTTTCACAAACACGTGTGAGCGGATTATTTTGGTTTGTCACCTAGTGTAATTTGTGTGCGCCATAAAACATACCTGTTCTTGAATAGTAATACTTATTTGCTAATTTGGTAAACTAGTGCCAGAGTTAGTTGAATGCAACTCTGGAAAAGTTGAAAAATTACCCGGCAAATAGGAATATCAGCTTGTTGTGATTTTTCTTAAACTTTTGTTTCGAAACAGTTGAAATTTCGTTTTATTTTATTAATGAAAGTAGAATACGAAGAACACATTTTTGACGAAGAACATATGTTGGAATAAAACTATTTTTTGATAGTTCACTAAAATCATTTAAGATTAACGTTGCACGTCGTAACAAACATGTCCACAATTGAAAAATTATCTATTCAAGGAATTCGCAGTTTTGGCTCCAATGCAGAAGATGTACAGGTATGGTCTATTCGTCCGTTTTCCCCCCTGATTTCTATACTCGTTTCTGGTTGTTTGGGTGGCTGTCCAGAGGACTCAGGCCCATTGTGATTCCACCACATAACTCGTTTCTTGTTAAGTGATTTAATTTCACAACAATAATGTCTGCTTATTTTTTACTTAAGAGTATTAAATTTTCATCGCCTGTTACTTTGATTCTTGGAGAAAATGGATGCGGCAAGACCACAATTATAGAGTGTCTAAAGTATGCGTTAACAGGCGAAACGCCGCCAGGAAGCGACCGGGGGAAAAATTTTATTCATGATCCAAAGATTTTCAGCCTCACTGATACACTGGGACAGATAAAGTTGCAGGTACGAAATATTCGCGGTGAGCGTCTTTCGGTTTGCCGTTCCATGAAAATAGCAAATCGTCGTGGGAAATTTTCTTTTGAAACTCTTGATGCCACCATGAATTACTTAAACGCAGACGGAGGAGACACCAATTCAGATTCGATTAGCAAACGTTGCATTGATGTAGACTTGGCCATGTGCCAATTTATGGGTACATTATTTTTCATTTCATATTCATAAATAAGAACTCATATTAAACTTACTTGGTTGCAGGTGTGTCAAAAGCAATTATCAACAATGTTCTTTTTTGCCACCAGGAAGATTCTAGTTGGCCATTAGATGAACCAAAAAAATTGAAGGAGAAGTTCGATGCAATATTTGGCATCACGGAATACAACAAGGCTATCGAGAAAATTATAAAAATGCGCAAAGAGGAAATGGATGATCTAAAAGTCAAAGGTGAGTTTAAAGTGTTGATTTCATGTTAAAATAAATACATACCGCTGCCTTAATTTGCTAAACCTCAACCGCTAACATAAAATTATTCCAAATTGATTTTTTTTTATAGATTATGATTATATTATTTATTACAAACTCATATCAGGAGCTTAAGGATTCCACAAAGGTGTTCAATCTATTTCTATCCATACCAAAAGCTCGAAGTTCATTAAACGATTTGCCAGATTGACAATATATAAGTATATTCGCCAAGTCGTTTGCTGTCACCCTCTTCTCGCGCCCTGGGGGTTCCAATTGAGGGCTGCGTGTTACGGTTTCCGTAATTTTTATGCTCGAGTTTTCAATAGTTATGATATTTGGTCACCATATCAGTAAAATGTATCTAAGACATCTGTTAATAAAAATATGGAGTTTCATTTTAATTTCAGCAGTGGTGAATCATGTCTGATATGTATGGTAATAATGAATACTACACAGGCGTGTATGTAGCAGTTGTCATGTTTACGTGCCATACACTACGAAACTTGGCGGGCTTTCTCTATACGACTATTTACGTAATTTTTTGCCTTTTAATTGAAAGCGCATTACTTAAGTACGTTAAGCTACAGACGTCAACAATATCCTGCTCGCTAAGAGAGAAGCCCATACCATTTGTAGATTACGTAGACTCTTTTTTAACCTTTTTGTTTAGGATCATCTTTGCTAATTCCAGTAGTTAGACGATGCAAGTGAAATAGCGGAAATATGTCAACTGCATTTCGAGGTCTTCCAGACTGTCATTAAGTCTCAATGTAAAACGCCTCTTTTGACTATCAAACAATTTTCAGAACCGAATGAAAAACCGTGAAGGAGAGCAGCGGTAAAAGGAGACATACTTCTCTGACGCCAGTAGTAAATTCTACCCTTAAATTCTCCACTTAATTATTTGTAACACAGATTTTTATTTAAAAAATTAAATAAGTATGAAGCGATTTGCAAACAATAATCCATAATTTAATTAGTATCATGACAAGAAATGGAAACGTTGTATTCTGAAAATATTTTGCCAGATACATATTGTTCATCAATCTGCAAATATTATCACTGCAAGTCTTAATTCAATCGTTCTACAGAGAACCCTTCATCCTTACGTCAACAAATAACATGAAACGTGAAAACTTCATCATTATTTCAGAACATAACAATAATGACTCCACAGCTGATCATTTATTCAACATGAAATTTATCTCATATTTGAAATCCAAAAACATAGTTACTGTAATTTTTCAAATTTGGTCAAACATGAAATAACTAACGTAAAATTTATAAATAATTTTTGATTTATGCTTGCTATTTTTATAGAGGCCAATCTTCGTCTTCTTGTTCATATTAAAAAAGAAATGGAGGATAAATCAATGTCTCTGAAAAATGCACAAGAAAAATGTGATAAAGTGATGGAACAGTGTAGTCAGTGTGAGGAAAATATGAAGCCCATCGATGAACGTCTCTTGGAAATCCGAAAAGTCGAATACGAAGTTGGAAAACACCAAGCTAACAAAGTGGAGTTAGAAACTAAGTAAGTTTTGAAGTGTTGAAATTTGTCTTTAGTATGCGGTCAAATGATAGGATAATACATACAGGAGATAGATAGTATGTGATCAAATGAATATAAACTCGGACAAACTCGTCGGATAATAAACATTTAAAATTTGTTTCTACCCATAACTAGTTCGTTTGGAAGCAAGTATGTACCATAAGCAACAAGGACAAAATTTCGTTTTCGAATTTTGACTAACTTTGCCGAATAAAGTATGCCAAAAATTTGGGCTTCAAACCCCCCAAAAAGTATCCACTGTTTTATAGGAAACTAATTAAACGAATAAATTTTTATAAAACAGTCGAAACTTCAACGAATTTTTCTTTGCCATACCTTATTCGGCAATTGCAAAAAGAAAAAAAACCACCCCGTTCAAATCGGTACGCCTTAATGTATAACATACAATGTTACATATGTGCATATATTTCCATTTCCGTTTTTTTTTACAAAGAATAGCGAGTTATTTATACAATCGGTGTCTAACTATAAACTCAAATTGGATTAACTTTATTTTCATATTTCAGGAAAAAAAATTGTCAGGAACAAACAGCAAATTTAAGCAAAAAGATAAAGAAAGTTTATAATGGAAACATCGATGAACTCGATAGGGAGATACGTTCTTTCATTCAGAATATGGCAGAAAAGAAAATCGAACGTAATGAGATGGAAGGCAAATTGAGTAATCTTAAAGTGGAAGAAAAGAGCCTTCAGAAGAAATTTATGGATATGGACAAGAAACGATGCATTCTCGTGCAGCAACGCCAACAAGAGCAGGAATGCAATTCCAAACGGGCTAATAAGATGAAAGCCCTTTGTGCCAAATTAAATATATCACTCACGGTGGATCTGGAGCAAGAGCCCGACAAAGTTACTGATATATTGGAAGATATACAAAACACATTGTTGAGCGAGGAATGCCATATTGCAGAGACAACCACGACACATGATCAAGAAGATCAAAAGCGTCAAGTTGAAATCGATGCATTGCGAGTGGATTTGACAAAGCTAAATGAAGGAGTCATCACATTACAAAAACAAAAAGAGCAAAACGAGAAAGAGTGTCAAGTGATTGAGAGCAAACTGGTTGAAATTGAAGCATCAACTTATCGCATGAAGATAGTGACAGAGGATATTGAGAAATTCGAGAAGCTTAATCAAGATATTACTTCGAAATATGATCTCGGATCAATGCGACAAAATATTGAATCATCAAAGATTAAAGTCAAAGAGTTGCAGGATCAGTTTCGCACATTGGACGACCGTCTAACTCGGCTAAATTCAATTTCGAAGCAAATGTCAGAGATATCACTTAAAGAAAAGGAATTGGAAAAGAAGGAGCAGGAGGTGCGTCGTGTGAAGAATAAACATTCGGACAACTTCAAAAGATTGCTCCCACGTCCAGTAGAAACTAATTTCCGACGAACGCTCCAGGTTACATACGAAAGTCTGCGTCGTAAAATCAAAGAGCTTAATGAGCAGGCCAGTGGATTAAAACTTAAAGAGCAGTCATATGAAATACAACGAAAAAATTTAAAAGCTGAACTTGTACGCCTTGATAAGGAGTTGGAAGAGTCTAAAGAGCAAATATTTGAAAAATGCCATTCGACGCCTTACGAAGAACTCCTTGCCAAATGCAAAGTGGCTGTGACCAAGTATCAACTAGATCATGGCTCCCTTCTCTCGGCAGAATCTATGTACAAGAGGTAAATGCACTGTACATATTTCAGTAAAAATAATATCATATTAAGACATATTTTTTTAATTAGATATATACAAAAAATTGTTGATGATCCCTGTTGCCCATTATGCCACAAAGAAATGTCAGGAAATGAGGTAATTCTTAATGCATCCATTTAAAGTTGTAAAAACGATTGATATGTGTTTCTATTTTAGGCAATCGACTTAAAAACAGAACTTTCGGATGAGATACATCAATTGCCCGAAAATATAAAGAGTACAGAAAAACTATTGAAATCAGAGCAAAATAAATACGAAGTTCTTTTACAATTGAGGCCGGTGATTGAAAAAGTAACTCGGCTAGAGAGTGAAATACCTAAGCGTAAAGTAGATTTGAAAGATATTGAAGAAAAGTTGTTTGCATGTGCGAATGAAACAGAATCACTGCAATTGTTGCTAGCGGAACCTACAGCGGATTTGGATTTGGCAAATATTATGATGGGAGATATGTCACTGTTGGATGAGGCCATAAAAGAAGTATCGCGTCTTAAAGAAGATATTGGAAAGCTAAAGGTCAGTAGAAAGCATGATTCACGGATAGTAATTTTTCGTTTGATTCACAAGCGTACTACTAACAATATACTCTTATAAGAGCGAACACTCAGGATAATGTCATTGTTTCTGTGAAGTAAAACGTATTTGATTTGAAAAAGGAATGGCGTTTCGTTATATTCCCAAATTACAGCATACTTTAGTTAGTATGCCAATGTTTTCAGTATACATAGTAATTTAATAAATTACACTTTAATTTTTCATTGTTTCGGATTGCGAGCACGTATTTTGGTCTTCTTTAAGTAATAATTGAAATACATTTATACTTTCTTTTAGAACAAATTGCCACAAGGTTTTGAATCTGACGTCTCAATTGATGATTTACAACAACAGAAAATTAAGACTACCAGCGATTTGGAATCAGAACGCAAACAATTGGAAAAATCACAACAAACGTTGGAGAAAATTGTTGAAACACAAAATAATTTACGAGAAAAAAAGAATGTGTAAGTAAAACGATTTAAATGTAAAATCTTGGAAATTTGTGAAACAAAGGGGGGGCTATTATAAGTACCACTGTGTATGAATGAGTCGTGCTTGGCGAAATTGTGATTTAACCGATTTAAGCGCTTGGGTAACAAGGCAATCTTTTCAATGCATAAAACTCATAAACGAATTCGGATATAAAATTTTAGTTATTGTTTTGACTTCAGATGAGAATGAGATTTTTGTCCTTTGATTTCTTTCTGTACTATGATTGTAAATTATCAAGGTCAGATAAGAAGTAAGTGAAAAAAAAATGAACCAAAAATCACATTGCGAATCTGACGAAAAGTTAATTTGGTCGACTAGTGTAATTCAAATTTGCACTTTACACAAACAAACGAAATAGCATTCAAAATTTTAAAATAGCAAAAAAGGATGTTCATCTTTTATATATATATATTTGTAAATCCATTGCTAACAAATTTAGTTTTTGTTCTATCAGATACTATCAATAACTAAACTACTCAATGTTATTTATATAAATACAAGTATCTATATATATATATTTTTCTTCAATCCATTTAAGCTTGATGAATGAACAACTTAAACTTCAAGAAGGTGTGCAGTCGCTACCACAACTAAAGGAACGTAAAATGGAGCTGATGAAACTTCTCGAAGCCATATCTGTTGATATTATAGATTTTCGAAACAGAGAACCATCTCTAAAGCAAAAATTTAATGCGGCAATAACCGAGAAAGCAAACCAAAGAGAAAACAATCGAAAAAAATTAGTACAAATGCAGGAAAAACTGGATTCGTATAAAAAGATCGACCATGATATACAAAGGTAAAATTTTAATACATATGTCAATTGATATCTACAAAATAAAAACCTATAATATAATACTCTGACGAACAGCAATGAGATGAACGTCAATAGCGTCAAAAATATGCCTTTATTAAACAAAAATTTAATATGAAGCCATAAAGTTTTAAACAAGTCATATTCAGGCCACTGAAATTCAAAATTTCATACAATTAAAACCAAAAATTTTTAATTAATTATAAGTCTAATAAAAAGCATGACCTCGAAATCATATTTTTTAATAGTTGCTCATATAAGAGACCACACCAGCTTGAAAATATATATTTTTCTTAAAGAGCTTTCTGAAGAATATTGTGAATTTTATGGCACTAAAGAAATGGAGTTCTCAGGTATACATATGTAGAGGCCCAAAGTTTAAAATTTTTTCTGTAAGCGTTGTACTTCAAATCAAGGAATGAAACCAAAACCGTAACGGTAACTGTAACTGTTGTAAAATCGTTTCATTTTTCGAAACCAAAACCGTTATTTTACTTTGAAAAAAAAAGAAACGAAAATGATTGAAACCCTGGAATCGGTTTTGATGAACATTTTCTTGTTCATTGTTATAAATGGATCGGTTTTTCCTATATTTCAAAATTTATTCAATTTGAATTTGTTTGCCAGTATGTATGGTGGCGATTGTAGCCGATTTCAGCCACGCTCATGGGCGATGTTTTATCCATCAACACTGATTGTGCACAATTATTTCTAACGATTTTCTAACCTACAAAGTAAAAAATACATTGTAAAGAAATTTACTTTCTAATTTTTTTCGTGATTAACGTAAAATTTCAAAATTTCTTCATCTACGACACAACATGTCGTGATAAAGAGTCAATCCATGTCGGCATTAATTTGAATATTGTGATTGAACAAAAAGAAAGTAAATGTCCAATCAAAAAGGATAAAGAAAAGCAATGCTGCCTAGAGATACAAGTAAGTTTTCAAACCTTTGAAGATTACTAGTTATTTATTAATTAATCTTATGTGTGATTGTCAAGCATATTTTGATCTCTTGCCTTCAAAACCGTAACCGGAACGAAACCGAAACCCGAACGAATATTGAAGAACAGAACTGAAACACTTGACAAAACCGAAACCGGAACGTTATATTGATTCGGTTTCATTCCATGGTTCAAATATAAACCACAGATCATAAGTGTTTCAGCTATTATTACTTACTCTATGTTACTTATTCTGCTGAGGCATTTTCATGGATTGCGTTTGAGAGAGATTTTGATGAATGACCCTATATTTAAAATGCAATTAAGGGATAAGCCGAATATCAAAGTTTTTTTTTTAAATGGCTTTATTTATGACTTCATCCTACCAAATCAGACAATGCTAATCATAGGGGATTACATTTTAAATAATTTCAAATCAAATGTAAGAAATAGACAAATAGTAAATTACTTATCCAAGCTTCTCATTTTCAATGTTGTTTTTTGTTTTAGGCTTCATAATGAGATGCTGGAATTTCATAAACTAAATCTGAGCGCAGAACTGGAACTTTTGAAAGATTCCGTAATAAAATGTAAAACCGACATTGCTGAAAAGGTAAGTACTAAATAGTTCTAAGCAAAGAATAAAAGCCTTAAATTTAGCTTAACAAATGCCATCGAAGCATAATAAAGCTGCATTGCGGATAACGATATAAATAGTGAAGTTACGAATGCTTTTGTGATGGGAATGTCCAACTTTGACACTCTCCAAAGCGAAACACAAGTTCTAAAAAATCTTAAAACTTCAATGTAGTAACTTTGCTTAGAAAAACATAGGTACAATATTCAGTCTTATTTTATAGGTGTTTTAGATTCTACAAGAAAATATTTCAAACTAAATATTTCCAATAAAAAGTTTATATTTGAAAATGTTATAAATATGAACAAATTTTAAACCCATAAATTATGTAAAACGCAAATCGCCGCATTTGCTCCGCATTTCTTGTGTTTGGTTTTTGTAGAGTGACGAGTACAAAAAAAAAAAATAGTTGCAAGTACAAGAAAGTTCATTATTTCCCATGACTTGCTGCACATTTAATTTTTTCCACCAACGAATCACTTTGAAGCAGATTTCACAATATCTACGCCTTCATTAATTTGCTCAAATATAGTAGAGTTAAGGTAATGAAAATCCACGAAAACCTGCTTTCTGGCGCCGAAGCTTCAAATGTTAGTTATGATTTAGATCTTGTTTTTAAGTAGGTAATTCTGATACCTTATTTTTATGGTTTTGGAAAAATTATGTTTTACTAGCACTAAATTTCATGATTTAAGCATGAGTGTTCTTGAAATTATACATCGAGCGACCACACATGTGTTCCTTATGTTAGGCGTAAGGAACACTTTGTGTGGACGCGGTGGAGTAATGGGTAGTGCGTTGGCCTGCTACGCAGAGTGTCTGGGGTTTAAATCTCGCCACGTGCAAAATTAAAAAGTAGAAAAAACGATTTTTCTAAAAGGCACCACTTCTTGTCAGGCAATGAGATTGTGCGAAAGGCTTGGCTTGTGCCCTCCATGGGCTGTTGTGCCATTAAAAGAAGAAGAAGGTTTTAATATGCAAAATGTTCTAAATTTATATTGTTACTTAGAATTGTAATCTTGTAATCAAATGTTTTTCTTTTTTCCAGAACACTGAATTAACAAAACTTGCTGAAGACTTGGATGTTATTAAAACGGAATGCTTAAATCATGAATCACTTGAGCGTGATCTTAAAGATAATCGCGAACTTAAACAACTGAAACAAAAAGAGTTGGAGTTCACCGAACAGTATGAGAAGCTATCTAAGCAATTGGGAGACTTAGACTTTCGAAAAGTGTCAAAAGAAAAAAATGAACTGGTCGAAGAACGCGATAAGGCTACCGTACGTAAAGGGCAGTTGCTCGGACAAATTGGAGAAATAAAAAATCAAATTAGCACACTGGAAAGCGAAATCGGAGAACCGAAGTACAAAAACTCAGTAAAAAATTATAAACGTGCTCATTATGAAGTCGAAGTGTCTCGACGAATGATTTCTGATCTTGGACAATATCGCGTTGCACTAGAGTGGTCTTTGATGCAGTTTCATGCTGAAAAGATGGAAAAGATTAACCGCCTCATACGCGAATACTGGCGTCTTATCTATCGAGGCAACGATATTGATTATATTCAAATTCAGACAGATGAAATGAATACAGATTCATCGGCAGATCGAAGACGCAGCTACAATTATCATGTTATTCAATCGAAAAATAATTCTGAGATTGAAATGCGCGGTCGCTGCAGCGCTGGTCAACGAGTTTTAGCTTCTCTTATAATTCGAATGGCTTTGGCAGAGACTTTTAGCAGCAATTGCGGTGTTTTGGCTCTGGATGAACCAACTACCAATTTGGATCGTATGAATATAATGTCGCTGTGCGATGCCCTTAATCGTATTGTCGATGAACGCCAAACACAGTCCAATTTCATGCTCATCATAATTACACACGATGAAGATTTTATATCAACCTTGGGTAAAATTAATAGCTATCACCGCGTTTTTCGTAACGATGATTGCAAATCGGTTATACGCAAAGTTAAAGTGGCATAATGCATTCATTGAAACATTCAAACATTTTGAAAATGTTCTCATTCAATTCACTATTTTTGTTAAAAACTATAGAGCCGATACTTGAGTGATACGTAAATTACAATTACATAAAAGATTTTAGTTTTTAAACCAAAGTTCTATTTCTTCAATTTCATTTTGGATCCGATATCTTCTTTATCATAAGTATCAATAAAAATAGTTGCAATTCTAATGCAGCTATGCAAATAATTGCACAACATCATGTTGCTAATATTTATTATTTATTGGTGTAAACAAACTTAATTAATTACTAAAATACTTATGTACGTATGTATTTGCTTATATTAACACTTAATGTTTAAGTCGAGCTATGACTATCGTTTTGGCTATAAATACGAGATCTTTCTCTACTGAGCTATTAGTTTTTAGTTGTTAGTTTTTTGAGATATCAATTTTATATCGTGTTGGAAACTTTAAAAATGCTATCGTCTAAATTACTAGTTACACTTTTGTTGATTTCTACTTTGCTGTTGCTTAGTTCTCCTTCGGCGGAATCAACACTTATAGCACTATTATGCTTAGTGAGATCGCCACTGTGTCCATTTATCACAACAACAACAACAACGACAACAGAAGCAACAACAACAACAACTGCGGCTATGTAAACCATGGCAAACAGTTTTCATGTATCCATTCCATACAACAACAATATTTACAGCAACAATAGATTGAGGATCATTATGAAGTGGAAAAAGTCATAAGAAAATAAATAAATAATGTTATTATTTAATATACTTCGTTTTATTGGTTATTTTGAGGAAAAATTATGAGCAGGCATTTTCGCACTTTCATTTAAAAGAAAATGTATTCCAGTCATGTGGTCGCTGTGGCGTAGTGGTAGTGCGTTGGACTGCTACGCAGAGTGTCCGGGGTTCGAATCTCGGCACAGGCAAAATCAAAAAGTAGAAAATAATTTTTCTACACGGCACCACCTCTTGGCAGGCAATGGCAAACCTACAAGAGTAAAAATTGCTATGAAAAGCTTTTCACTTCGCCGTTCGGATTCGGCTTTAAACTGTAGGTCCCTTTCATTCATGTACAAATATAACACGCACAACATGAGTGGATGCGAAAAGCTCGGCCTAGGCCCTCCATGGGCTGTTGTGCCATTAAAAGTAAGTAAGTATTCCAGTCAAATTTGAAATAAATGTGTAAATCAAAAATATAAAACTGAAAAGCAAATTAGTTTTTCCATTTATAAAATATGTAAAATAAAAATTTATCCGCTAAAAAAATTTTAAAACATTAAAAAATTATCACGGAAAAACTTTCATAATTGCGATTCACTCGGAATCATTGATCCACAGTCTGACGAATTTCAAATTTGTCTAGAAAATTTGGTGGTCGCGGCGGAATTAATGATTAATGATAATCATTTATTTATTGCAATCTATCACAATATCCACATTTAACAATATTTTTTTTAACGTTTTATTCCTTTGAGACATTCATTGATGGCATGTGTAAAGTGAAGCTTCCAGATGTATTTAGCCCAATCCTAAATTAAACTACCAGAAGATTTTACTTCATTTTCCCATTGCCCTTTTCTGGACAAAAAACTTTCATGAAATACTTTTCGAACATGGGAGAAAAACTACTATGAGAATAATTTACCGATTCTAAGCACATGGGAAATATTTTGACATTTCATTCACCAAAAGTTTCTATGAGAAATTGGATCAAAATATTATAGAAAATCTTAAAAACTTTAGATTTAGTTTAATGCGCAGATTTTTACATAAATTTTATTATTAAGCCATGAATTGCTTGTGGCTTCCGTAGGCGAACGAAAAAGAGTGTTTTATAGTTTCGGAGGGTAGTTGTCCTTTTTAGGGGAATCTGGGTTCGATTCGGCACTTAATTTTTGGAGGTTAATATTTTAGAAGACATTTAATCGATCTAAACTTATGACGGCGTGTTATGATCCATGATAATTAAGCTATTGCTCTAAAGGATTTTGTTATAATTCTAACAGAAATACTATTCTTTTTTGAAGTTCACTTCTTTAGAATTGTTTTTATATTTACGAGGAAAGATGATCGTGGTAAAACGAAAATTGTCACAGAAATGAAGGGCAGCACCCTCTATTAATCAAGTATGATCAAAATGAGGATGCATATGTGTGTATATACACATAAGTGATGGGCAGCACATATGCATCAAATTCGATTGATAGAGGGCGCTGATTTGCGTATGATGCATACTTGATTGATAGAGGACGCTGAATTTGTTTTTATACGTGGAGCATTCGGCGTTAGTATTTATGCCCTACTCACCCTGGGTATGCAGCATATTGGTACTGATTATAATAATTATTAAAATCCAGTACAATTCAACAATTTTTGAGAATTCTTTCATTACTTATTTGAAGTCAAAATTAAAATGTTTTGGTTGCTAGATCTCGTCGAATTTTTCTTTTCACTTTATAAAACATTCTATGTGTATGCATTAAACTATTTTGAAGACAGAGAGTTAGGAGTTAATTTGCAAAAGCCCTATACCGCTTTTTTTTACAATTATTCAAGAGAAGAAAAAAGGATTTTGAAACTTTAATATTCTCAGCATTATTTTCAATATAATTTAAAAAAAATCATAAGTTTTTGATGTATGGCTCCAAAATTTTTGGCAGAGATGCAGATGGATACGCTTAATCAAGATCCATCACTATAAAACTATTTTTGCTTTTAGAAATGAAAATAGGAATTAATATATAAATATAAAGATTGTGTACAAATTCTTAAACTTTAGAGATGATCAAAAATAGACAAAATAGACGAGATTTTTCAAAATCTTTATGTGATAGAAAGATTCTGATGACATATTCTATTGATGATTGCCGGTGTTCCTTATTTTCTTTTATCTGGAAATATAATGGAGAAGGGCTCATAAGGAGCCATTCACAAAATGCGGATGATAACCGCAGCGTTGCGTTTCTTCTGACGTGAACCAATTGATTGTACCATTTAAGTATGTAGCTGCGATCGGGTTTATAAGTGTCAATTAAAATAGTTGCAGCTATGCAAATAATTGCACAATAATTGACAATTTACCATATAATTTAATTATGTAAACAAACTTAAATAAATATTAAAATATATATTTGCTCCTAAGCATTCTTTGTGTTTATGTAAGTCAATTGCGGCTATCGATTGGCTATAAATATTGCATCTTTCTCCACTTGACTATTAGTTTTTTTTTATATCGTGTTGGAAACTTTAAAAATGCTATCGTCTAAATTGTTAGTTTTACTTCTGTTGATTTCTACTTTGCTATTGCTTAGTGCTTCGTCGGCAGAATCAAATTTAATAAGACTGTTGTGTTTATTGAGATCGCCACTTTGTCCTTACACGTCAACAACAACAGAAGCAACAACAACAGCTGCGGGCATGTAAACCATGGCAAACAGTTTTCATGTATCCATTCCATACAAAAACAACATCTACAGCAGGAATAGAACGAGGATCATTATGAAATGGAAAAAGTCATAAAAAAATAAATAAATAATGTTATTGCACATATTTATTATTTGTATTTTTTTTTGGATTCATTTCATACTATTTGACGAGCACAGACCTACTAATCACAACGGCTGCTACTGTAAACATATTCAAAACTCAATATAATTATAATTAATCAAACCTTCTAATTGGGATACTCCTCATGACCACGAAACACTAGCCTGATTAAAAAAAAGTGAATCGAATATTGAGATTTTTCAGTTTTGTTTTACATATTATGTAAATAATATAATACTCGAAGATAGTCGAGTGGGTAGAGTACTAGCCTTTAGAGTACCTTTCACCCGTGAGGTGTTGGTTCCGATTCCCCTGTGTATGGTCGCCATGGCGTAGTGGTTGTGCGTTGGACTGTTATGCAGAGTGTCCGGGGTTCGAATCTTGGCACAGGCAAAATCAAAAAGGTGAAAAAAACACGGCACCACCTCTTCGCAGGCAATGGCAAATCTATAAGAGCAAAAATTGCCTATAAGAAACTTTTCTTTTCGCCGTTCAGATTCGGCATAAAACTGTAGGTCCCTTTCATTCATGTACTAATATAATATAACACACACAACATGGGTTCATGTCCTTTGTTGTGCTATTAAAATAATAAAAAAAAAAATATGGGAAGTGCAAGTACACTTCTTGTGGCAGGCAATGACAAAACTGCCGTGCCGTTCGGAAGCGGCGGTAAACTGTAGGTCCATCCACGTGGCCGTTCTAGCCTAAGCGTATCTCTGGGCAGGCATCAAAAACCACAACAACAACATTTAAAAGTTAATACTATCCGTTTATAAGATAAACGGATAAGCTAATGAAGTAAAAATGAGGTGGTCCAAATTTTATAGTTGAATTATCGTAATCCGTTTAGGAAGTTTGTTCCATTATTGAGTATTCCAACTAAAAGGTTTGACTGTACATTCATGAACACAAATACATAGATATTTAAATATTTTTACAAAACCAAGATTAATTAGATCAGACTAATTTGAAGAGTTTGATAGCATTTTCATATGCAAGTCATCTCTAAGCCGACTATTATGTGTCTGTAAATATAGAAATTAAAACATTATTCAATTATAAAATATCTAAAACTATTGATCAATTTAACCGCACTCACTTTTTTTTAATTTCCACCTAGTCGTCTATGATTTCTCTGGCGTAAAAGGTATTCAAAAATTGGGCGCAAAAAAGCAAAATAAAATATTTCAGCTAGGGAAATGAAGCTAAAGCCCATGAACAAGCCCAATATACCACCAGTGTCAGCTGTAAAATTTAAACAAAAAGATTCAAATCAATGAAATATTATAAATAATATTAATAATCATTTTTATTTAATTTAAAAAATTAATAATGCATAGTTCCATCTTCTTCTTTTAATATGACAACAGCCTAAGAAGGGCCTAGGTCGAGATTTTCGTACCCATTCATTGTTTGATAGATTATGCACAGAAAAATCCGCTTTTGAACGAATCTTTCAAAGTGTACTCCAAGAGTAATAATTTCCATAGAAAGCCTTTGCATAAAACTCTAGGTCCTTTCATTTTTAAACAACTATATTACGAATATCTCGGCCTAGGCCCTCCATGTGCTGTTGCTCAATCCATGTTTCCTATTAACATGTTTAGGAATACCTATATACTACTCACATAAAAATTCGGTGAATCCCATATATACGTTCTTAAGATCTGCATAAAATAGTGGATCGCTGTAATAAAAATGCACAATAGCAATATTTTGCTTAATACTCTCTTTGGACATGTTCCGAAGCAATTCATGTTGTATGAAAAAGTTTTGTTGCTGTATTAAAGGGACTGCAAATGAAATCGGTATGTACGCCAATTCGAAGCAGCTGGGCATACAGCGGCTGGAGCAAACATCATCATTTTTTCTTTTCCACAATTTATCAGCTCTATCGATGCAAAACCTGTCAGACACACCGCATGTATTCATATTGGTAGATATTAATGGCAAATCAAATGGTATACATTGACAGCTGTCATTTAAATATTGCACCAAGCATTCGATTTCGCAATTATGCCGCGTATAATGTTTGTAATACAGAAGATGCTCCTCATTATTGAATATACATTGACGTGCTCTCTGTTTTATTGACCGTATGTTTGGTACGACTTCCGAGCGGAATGGACTAATGCTAAATTGCGTCTCATATCCAACAGATACTGAAAGGCCAGTTTCTTTAGCGGTTGGTGTTTCAATTGAATTATGTAGAGAAACCTTTTAATAATTGAATAATATTAGTTTATAATTAAGTAATGGTATCTGCTGCTTATGTACTTTAAAGCCCGGTCCATTTGTGCTAGAACAGTAGTACTCATTAAGTTCGGCATTTAATATTATAGTAAATCCCATTGGCACACCAGGACCTAGAATGATAAACACTTCAACACTTTGGATATGAATAAAGTTCCTATTTATAGCAGTTTAACTTATGCTCCCGAGTTCCCTCATAAAGTTCAAATCGATGCTCTAAAATACATTTATTGGATTAAAAAAATCTGATACATAAAATTTCAATCAAATCGATCGGTTTAATAAAAGCATCTCTAGTATAAGTTACATTTTAACTTCTTTACAATTTTTCAACTTTTTGCAACGGTGTCTCAGGAATAATTCTCAATTCACGATTAGGATCAAAAATGTGTTCACTGGAATTTAAAAACCGTGGTCCACAAAATTTCAACAAAATCGGTCGGTCCAGTAATGAAATATCTCCCAGATTTTACCTTTTACCCTCAAGGCGCTTTAAGGAAAAATATTTAGATCAAGATGAAGGCCAAAAAAGTGTTATTTAGCGCACAAATATCTGGTACACAAAATTTCAACAAAATCGGTCGACCCATAGTAGGCGCTCTCTCTCGGAACAAGGGAATATACCGCATACCTCGTATATAACGCAAATATTTAGCTGGGTGATTACGAATCCGAAGCCGAAATTTTCCTAAGAATGGGGTGATACGAGTCAAAAATTACTTTTTCTGGGATTTCATGATATTTTTGTGAAATACTCAAATATTTTATTTCAATTTTGACTTTGATATCAAATTATCAGATGCGACCAACTCTGTTCCCTTGCCATTCAACAAAAAATATAAATAAATCTAAGTTGACAGAAAACCGTTTCGCAGATTGAAATTGCTCGGCGTAAGTTGACATAAAATGCATTTCTCTTGAAACCCAGGGAAAGAAAATTTTTTTATGGGACTATAATATTTTAATTTGAATCATTTGTTGTTTTTGCTGCTCAATTCTAAGGTCATAAGAATATGCGAGCCTGCTGTACAGAGCGTTTTTAATGTCCACGGTTGGACGCCTTATCTGTAACATTATATTGGTAAAATTTAAAAAGTACTCGCCTGCGCCTTTTACAGGGTAATAATTTTCAGGTAATATTCCTGGGTATCCAGTTTCGATATTCCAATTTACCGGTATACTGCTATCAGTTCTGATAAACTTGTCCGATATTCTGTAACTGGAATAACATAAAAAAAAATTAGTATGTTTATATGTACTAAGTAAAATAAGACATACGATCCTTTAAACAAAAAGTCAGGGTGTAAGGTATTGAAGACGCAGCAAAGCCCTTCATCTGTCAATACTTCCCGAAATACGTTGCTGCAGTTAAAAATGGAAAAACTAAATTTGCAGAACAAAAGCATCCTAGAACACGGCTGAGCATGCTATAAATGGAAATGAGAACATAATTTAAAGAATACCTACCTACATTATAAATATTTCAACGTTATAAGTGTACCACTTTACCACTTTACAAGAGAAGACTATGCAAGTTCAAAATCTGTGCAAAGGTTTTGATGACTGATCCTACGGCGCAAGGAATTCAATGGTACCAACCGTTTTGTCGGACTATACCAGGGTAGATCAATAAGTGCCCGTGTTAGGAATGAAGAGGTAAGTTTTTCTCAATTTTTTTTTTCTATTTTCCAACGTAATCTACTTTTAGTACAATACACTTTTCCCAACGTTTCTGCCATTTCTTTAACCCCTCCAAAACAACACGATTTGTCAAACTCTTCAATATACGCTTCTGTCTCGACGATAACAGTTACGATTACACATAATAAAACAATAATATAACACATTATACAACCACTTTATACATATTTGTATATATGTTCATACATATATACAAATGCATATACTTTAAAACAACCTAAAACAATTTATTTACAAAATTCTTAATAATTTAAGTTGCACACTTCACAGTTTAAAGCAACCCAAATATTTACAAAATTCCTAATAATTAAAATTGCACACTACACAGTTCAAAACAACCCAAATAATTTATTTACCAAATTCTTAATAATTAAAATTGCATACTACACAGTTTTGACAAAGTTCATTCAATTACTTAAATTTCTTCACATCGAACAACCGGAAAACAAAATTCCGACTAATTTTGTTTTCTTTATTCTTATTTTTTTTATACAATTAAACATTTTTAGTTCTAAGCAATTTTAAGTTATAAGTATAAGAATTTACATTATTAAAAGTTTAGTTTTAATTCACAACTCAATCAATTAATAAAGTTTTATAAAACCAAAAAATAACTTGTGTTTTTTTTTGGTTAAAAAGGAACCCAAAAACATTTCTGGCGACGAGGATGGGATAGGTATATTAATACCAATTCCTTTAAATCAGTGAAAAAAAAATGGTCATATCCTTTGACCATCAGTGAAAAAAAAACTGTCATATCCTTTGACAATTAGTGAATAAAAGTAGTCATATCCTTTGACTAAGTGAAAGTGTAAAAGTTACCTTATTCGCGTAGAATCAAAACAATAAATTAATTTTGTCTTTGACTACGAACTTTAAAACAATAAATTACTTTTGTTTTAAAAGAAAAAAAAAGGATTGAAACAATAAATTAATTTTGTTTCATGTTGTGAATTAAAAAGCAATAAAATAATTTTGCTTAAATTAAAACAAAACAATAAATTAACTTTGTTTTGTGTTGTGACTTGTAAAACGAAAAATAATTTTGTTTAACTTACAACAAAACAATAAATTAACTTTGTTTTGTGTTGTGAAGTGGTCATATCCCTTGACCAAGTAAAAATAAAAAAAAAGGAAAATTACGCTGTCCGTGTAAAATCAAAATGATAAACATACTTAATTTTCGACTGTGAATATAAAATTTTTTTTTAAAAAAAGGATTAACAAAAAAAATATATACATAAAATAAAAGAAAAAGAACAGAAAATCAACTAATTTTATTTAACTTAAATCAAATAACTTCAACCCAAATAGCAAATCAATTTTGTGAACTAAAAAGAAAAAAAAACAACAAAAAAAAATAAATAATTGTGTTGAATAAGAACAATAAATTAACTTTATCTTGGAACAAAATAACGCTATTTAAAGTAAACCTATTTTGAAGGAAGAACTAACATCGGAAGATTGACACCATAAAGCACAAGCAAATCAGCAACAACATCATTAATTTATTCTACATACATACAAACTCAACCCATTTTGTGAAAAGAAGTATCATCAACAATAGAAGACTTACAACAAATATTAAGCCAGATTAAATCATAGTAAGTGTAGCATTAAATTATATTCATAATTGTAATTATATTTATAATATTTGTTTATCTCGAAAAATTTTCCATCGGTATATACATATATATATTTAAATATTCAGTTATTCAATACGACGCGCGAATAGAATCAAATAAATTTTTTTTTTGCGGCTTTTGTTGTGAACAAACCTTAAATCCTTTTAATAGAAAAAAAAACATTTCATACACCCCATACATTCCTTTGCACTATCCCAAAATGGCAAACCCTCAGATTAACTTAGACCCAATCAGATATTTAAACAATTTACCCCAATTCAACGGTAATAGGAATGATTTAATGACCTTTACGAGGTTAATAGATAGAATTTACCCAATACTCGCCACATATGACGAGTTATCCCAATTACTATTCTCAGATATCATCAAGAGTAGACTTGTTGGTAGGGCGAAGGAGGTAATTGAGATAAATACCCAAGTTAGATCGTGGGAAGATATTAAGAAAACGCTTCAAAATAATTTCGGTGAAAGAAAGAATTGTGAGGAATTATATGACGACCTAAGAGCTGTCACTTTTCATACAAACACAATTGATTTCTACAATGACATTAAGTATAGACTAAGGCGTTTAAATAATAAAAGTGTAATGGTACTAGGCGAAGGAGAAGCCGCAAACCATGTCTCAATGAATAACCAGAGAACGGCTCTACATATTTTCAAAAATAAAATTCCAGAGCCCATGAAAACCATCCTAGCGTGTAGAAATCCAACATCGTTGGAAGCCGCTATGGACATCATGTACGAAAATGGATATGATCAAATGGGCAAAGATAGCCGCATATATTCAAGAAAGGCCAGACAACCTAAGGATAATAATACTGATGCAAACAATAAAAAGCAATATCAAGGATATAGAGGGCATGGTAACTATCAACAGAGTGATAATAGTAAAGACAATCCTAGATACGGTAACTATCAACAGGACGACAATAGTAGAGAAAATCCTAGATACGGTAACTATCAGCAGAACGATAATGGTAGGGAAAATCCTAGGCATGGCAATTATCGGCAGAGCGATAGAAGTAGGGAAAATCTAAGACGTGGCAATTATCGTCAGAACGATAATAGTCAGGAAAATTCAAGACACTTTTATAGAAGTAATGAAAATCAAAGATGGCATAATAATCAAAATCACAACAACCACAACCAAATGACCCAACCACAGCAATCAAGCGTGGAACCCATGGACGTTAATAATGTGGAAAATTTTCAGCAGACAGCCTCTACGGAAAATTACCATATATAATGATAAAAACAAAATTAGGAACCTTAAAATTTATTATAGACACAGGAGCAACGCACTCCATTATTAACCCAGGTATTTGTCATCCTAAATGGAGAAAAGATACCGATATAATGAACCTCAAAACTCTTCAACATACCATTACAATTAATGAAAAAGTATCTATTCCACTTTTCGAAGAACTTGGCGACACCAACAATAGAATAGAATTTTTAGTCTGTAATTTTCATACGTATTACGATGGCTTAATTGGAAACAATATACTGGTACAACTAAAGGCTATTATAAATTTAAAAGATAATATATTAGAAGTTGGAGAAAAAAGAATCTCATTAAAATACAATACAAGTGGTGTGGAATATTATTTTGAAAAAGATGGCGTATACGAAATAGAATTGCCTATAGAACAGAAAGAAGGATTAATATATAAGCCTCAAACAATATTAGCAAACAATAAAAATGTTGAAATCATGGAAGGAGTATATGAAGCAGAAAACTTCAAAATAAATGCTCTAGTTAATGTCAGTGGAAAGATTCCAAAAAGAGTTGCATTTCAAACTCAAGAAACAGGTAAAATAACCGAAGAAAATTTTTACATTAGCCCTTCAAATAATGAAAATCTTAAACCCCCCCTATTAGAACAGATACGAACCTCTCACTTGAATCTTGAAGAAAAGAAGAAATTACTACAAATCATAAACAATTTTAAAAAAATATTTTATACAGAAGAAAGTGATTTAACATTTACCAATGCTATCAAACACGAAATAAGGACAGTTAATAACATCCCAATAGCTGCGAAAACATACCGCTACCCCTACGTTCACAAAGACGAAGTGAAAAAACAAATCAAAGAAATGTTGGATAAAAAAATAATCAGACACAGTCATTCGCCTTACTCAGCTCCGGTTTGGATTGTACCAAAGAAAATGGATGCTAGTGGCAAGAAAAAATGGAGATTGGTGATCGATTACCGTAGGTTAAATGAGGTAACAATCGATGACAAATATCCAATCCCCAATATCGACGAAATCTTGGAAAAACTAGGAAGATGTCAATATTTTACGACATTGGATCTTGCCAAAGGATTCCACCAGATCGAAATACACGATAAGGACATACCTAAGACGGCTTTCAGTGTGGAAGGCGGCCACTACGAGTTCCTTCGTATGCCTTTTGGACTGAAGACAGCCCCGGCAACTTTCCAACGTCTAATGAACAACGTTCTAGGAGACTTAATTAACAAGATCTGCCTAGTGTACTTAGACGACATAATAATATTTTCGACATCACTACAAGAACATGTAGAATCCCTAACTAAAGTATTTCAGAGACTTAAAGAGGTAAACCTAAAAATTCAACTTGACAAAAGTGAGTTTTTGAAAAGGGAGACCAATTTTCTTGGACATATTGTAACTGAAGAAGGCATCAAGCCAAACCCTGATAAAATAATATGCGTACAAAATTTCCCATTACCAACTACACAAAAAGAAATCAAGCAGTTCCTCGGATTAGCAGGATACTATAGAAAATTTATAAAAGACTATTCAAAAATTGCAAGGCCAATGACTAAATATCTAAAGAAGGATACTAGTATTGATATTAATGATCCGGAATACATCGAAAGTTTCAAAACATTAAAAATCTTATTAGTAAATTCTCCTGTTCTTATATACCCCGACTTTAATAAAAAATTCACTTTACAAACAGATGCAAGTAATTTCGCGATAGGTGCAGTGTTATCCCAAGACGGACACCCAGTTTGCTACGCAAGTAGAACACTTAATGACCACGAACAGAATTACAGTACCATCGAGAAAGAACTGTTAGCGATAGTATGGGCAACACAACAATTAAGACCATACTTATTTGGAAGAAGATTCTTAATTGAAACTGACCATAGACCCCTAACTTGGTTATTTTCCATTAAGGAACCTAATTCAAAACTTATACGATGGAGGTTACGGTTAGAAGAATACGATTACGAGATCAAATACAAAAAAGGAATCTTAAATGGAAATGCCGATGCGCTATCTAGAGTCGAAATAAATCTGAACGAAGGAAATAATACTTCAACATCTACAAATAATAGTTTAATTATTGAAACAACCAACCCTTTGAATTTTTACAAACAACAAATTATTATTACTAAAACAACATCCGGATCACTGAAAATAAAAAACGAGAAAATATTTAAAAATAACAGGAAAACAATATCAGCTAAAAAGTTTGACGAATCAACCCTCATAACAATTTTAAAAAATCATTTTAATCCCGACAGAGTAAATGCAGTGCTAATTAACGACGAAACTATTGCAGAACAATTTAAAGAAGTATTAAACAAATATTTTGAAGCCAACGACAGATTTAGAGTCTTAATATGTAAAAAAGTATTAGAAGACATCTTAGATGAAAATATTCTAACAGAGAAAATAGAAAAGGAACATAAGAAAAATAATCACAGGGGTATTAACGAAAACTTTGCAGAATTAAAAACAGAAATATACCACCCACAATTAAAATTACGGGTAACACAATTGATAAATAATTGTGAAATATGCAACAAAGAAAAATACGACAGACATCCTATTAAGCAAAAATTCCAAATTACAGAAACACCGGAGAAACCAGGAGAAATAGTCCATGCGGACGTATTTTATAGCTTAGAAAAAACCCTATTCCTTACATTTATCGACAAATTCTCCAAATACGCACAGGCAATCAAAATAAAAAACAGATCGTGGATCGAATTCAAAATCGCCTTAACACAATATTTGGCATCGGTTGGGAATATAAAAAAATTAATCATTGACAACGAACTAGGCTTCAAAGCACTTCCCCTTTTGGAATTCCTTAGGGAACAAAACATTGAAGTTCACTACACTTCAAACAATAATCATACTTCAAACTCGGATGTAGAGCGCTTGCATAATACAATCAATGAACACCTAAGAATCTTAAAACACGATCCCAACAGAGATACAGAATCAGTCGAAGAAAAAATTTATAAAATTATTATGTTTTATAATAATACTATCCATTCCACAACCAAAAGAAAACCAGTTGATTTCAGGAATGGAATTATCAGTCAAGATGACTACAAATCAATCAAAGAATCTATTATGAAAGCTAAAGAAAATAGTATAAATAAACTTAATGCAAACCGAGAAAACGTAGATATTCAAACAGGACCTGTTTACTTAAGAGATGAAAGAGGAGGTAAAAACCACTCTAAATTCCGCAAAATAGTAGTCTCCGAACTTGATAATGATCATGTTATTACAAACACGGGACATAAATACTATAAGTCCCACATTAAAAGAAAAAAGAAACATCAAAATACCGAAAACCAAACCATTAATACATTAGAAATTACATAAATTGTATAACTATTTATTTTCAGATGAAATCTATACTAATACTACTATCAACTTCAATTTTGCATCTTCTGAACGCACAAAAATTATATATCCAAGACCTTACAAACAACAATGGATACATACCGATAAAAGAGGAAAATGATATAAGGACTATTGATCACTACCACAGGGTATTTCACTTCATCAACTTAACACAATACCACCACTCTATTGAAATAATAGAGAAGAATATAAAACTATTGGACGGGTCAATTTCAGATACAAAACCATTGCTGGATACAATAAAAAATGATTTTGTTTTACTTAAAGTCAAAATAAACAATTTATCTCCCCATTTTAGGAAAAAACGAGGTCTTATTAACGCACTTGGTAAAGGAATTAAATTTATAACTGGAAACTTAGACAGCGAAGACGAAAAAGAAATTAATAACGCTCTTGATTTCCTAGCAAAAGGCATGCAAAATAATTCAATAGAAATAAACTCATTTGTCCAAATAAGCGAAACTCTGTCCTCCCAAATAAAAAACACTACAATGCATGTTAACAAGCAACAAGCCATTGTTGCGAGATATATAAACAAATTTCGAAATGAAATTCAAAATAAAATATCAACACTAGAAGATGAAGTAACTTTTCTAAAACACATATATCAAATTGATAACGATATAACTCTTCTGAGGAATCACGTAGACGACATTGGTCAGGTGATATTCACCAGCAAATTAGGTATCATTCCAACGGACATTCTAGATCAACGAGAGTTGCAACTCATTGATGACTTTGAGTCTTACACTAATATCAAAATTAACGTGATATATCTTGAAGACACTATTTCAATCATGCTTTCTATACCAAAATATTCCTCCAATTCCCTTTCTAAAATTACCTTCGAACCAATTCCTAACATACAAAATAAATCACTATACCTTAAAGAAAACCAAATACTTCTTGATAAAAACCTTAATATTTTCCATATTGACATAATAAATAATTTAGCTAAAAACCTCAAAACATTTAGTGACCCTTGCATTGAAAATATTGTTCATAACAATGAAGCCAAATGTACATTAAGAAAATTTGATTTCTTAGAAATTAAAGAAATAAAACAAGGCTTTCTTTTATTTAAAAATTTTTTCGGTAACTTAACAGAAAATTGCATTCATGAGAACTATGGAAAATTTTCCGGGACATTTATCTTAAAATTCGAAAATTGTAATGTAACAATAGAAAATAAAACGTATTATAACGATAAATTAAATATCAAAGAAAATGTAATATTATCTCATTTAATCACCGACATTAAAGAAAACAAAACATTTATAGATTTAAAACTGGAAGATCTCTATATAAAACAATTAAGTTACGAAAACAATTTTAAAAATATAGATTTTAAACATAAAACTAACAAAATATTAAACATAACAAGTAACGGAATAAATGTAATTATTGTTATTATTATTATTATATTAACATTTTTTGTATACAAAAGAAAAATTAATGTTTACAATATTTCGTCGGAGCCTCATTCTAAGGATGGGGGAGTTACGATTACACATAATAAAACAATAATATAACACATTATACAACCACTTTATACATATTTGTATATATGTTCATACATATATACAAATGCATATACTTTAAAACAACCTAAAACAATTTATTTACAAAATTCTTAATAATTTAAGTTGCACACTTCACAGTTTAAAGCAACCCAAATATTTACAAAATTCCTAATAATTAAAATTGCACACTACACAGTTCAAAACAACCCAAATAATTTATTTACCAAATTCTTAATAATTAAAATTGCATACTACACAGTTTTGACAAAGTTCATTCAATTACTTAAATTTCTTCACATCGAACAACCGGAAAACAAAATTCCGACTAATTTTGTTTTCTTTATTCTTATTTTTTTTATACAATTAAACATTTTTAGTTCTAAGCAATTTTAAGTTATAAGTATAAGAATTTACATTATTAAAAGTTTAGTTTTAATTCACAACTCAATCAATTAATAAAGTTTTATAAAACCAAAAAATAACTTGTGTTTTTTTTTGGTTAAAAAGGAACCCAAAAACATTTCTGATAACCTCCTCGTTTGAGTTGAATTTTTTCTCCCCGAGCCACGTTTTCATGTTGGGGAAAAGAAAGAAGTCGTAGGGAGCTAAGTCGGGGTTGAGATAGATGGCAGTACCCGACGGTAATGGCAACTTCCCTCAGCAACGCCACCTGTCTTCACACAAAGGTACTTATTGATCTACCCTCGTATTTTAAATATTTTTCTTGAAGGCCTTTAGAGTGTTTTGAAACTGTTTAAATTTTTATGTATACATCCTTTTTATCCTCTCGTTATAAATTTGTTCGATATTAATCAGTTTAAACTTTTTTCTACCCATTGCATGGAACCAGGAACAATATATTCGCCCTTCCATTTCAAAATCATAACTCCGACTCTGGTCGGAATACCTATTATAATTTTTTTTTTCAAAATTTATGATTTTTGATATCGTTACTTAGGAAACTCCAAATTAGATAAGTTCAGTTTTCAAAACCTTTGCCTAAAAAATAAAAAATCTGTACACTTTTTAGCCCTGCGTAAACTTTTGTACCTCATTTTTTTGCGAATGCTTTGGAAATTTAAAAAACAATTATTTTAAAGGTTTGTGTCTAGTCTACTTATGGTACTAAATATTGGATAGTTTGGAATCAAACGTTGTTTTTTAAAAAAAATGCATTTATAAATTATAAATTATGTAAAACTAACCCATATCTTAAGAAAACCTTGGTGCAAGTACTTATGTATTACTTATATATGTATTAATAACTACCATAATATTAAGAAGTACCAAAGCATTTACTTACTTCTATTAGAAAATCACCAATTTTCAAATGATTATTTTTAAAATTTGGAGATTCACTTTCGACGCGTTCTGTATTTCTGGTGCAAAGTAATTTTAGTATTGCACCTTCAAAAGAGTTCCTGTAATGAAATTAAAATAATAGGTCGGTGCCAAGAAATTACAAACTATAATGTCCACTTTGACTCTAATTAGGAGGTAAACATTGGCCCTACATTGTAATGTGTGACATTTCAATGTTAGCCCCGCTTTAAACCTAGGACAATGCAAGACGCTCAATTCATTCATTTCATTTCCACACGTGATACAGTGACGTAGATAGGTTTGTGGAAAGGCTGAAAAAATGTCATGGGAATTGTCAGATCAAAATATGAAGTTTAACCTAAAGTGGAAGGGAGAGGGATATTAACACCGAATGTGATTTCTAATAACTGTTATCAACTCTGAAAAATATCAAACACAGAGTTTCTTTTTTTCTGTCATAAATCTCTAAATGTAATAAACAGATTTAATATCTTTTGCCGAATATATCTTTTGCCACCGAATCGAAAATATAAGCGTTTAAAAAAGCTTTTACTCATCTACATAAGTAGATTAACACGATGGGAAACAATTTCCGAAATGGCATAACATCTTGAAAGTTCCGAAACTTTAATCAAAAAGTTGGATTTTTCGAAATTTTTTAACCAAATTTGGTTTAAGGATTCACAGGACTATTGTTGCTCTTTATAAATACAAACAGAATGAAAAATAAATTTTCAAATCGAATGTTTTTAGGTCCTGCAAAATCCGCAAATTTTAGAAGTTGTTTTGATCAAAATTTCATAAAATTTTTGCTGAATTTTAGACCAAAGTTCTATGTAATTTAATAGAATTAACACTTGCCACAAAGGTTGTCTATCCCTTTATCGGTGTCCTGTGTGATTGCATTCCGTCTTTGATTCTCCCTCTTTCTTTCTCCCACCTATCAATCTTCTTTCCATTCAATACAATGCTCTGCATTCATAGGGGTACACCCTGAGTGTTGAATGTATCAGTGAAAAAAAAAATTAAAAAAATATGGTATATCGAATAGCTTCTAAATTTACCCTTTCTTCGGGATATAACGGGTGTTTCAATAGGGACATAAGAATTATGTATTTAATTTTTTATCTGGCTACGTCAACACATCACTTAAGAAATTGTTTTTAATGGTGAAGTTCAAGAACGAACAAAGTTTGGATATTATTAAAAATTACTACCGAAATTCTGAGTCGGTGGCCGCAACTTTAAGAGAGCTTGGGGCGGCTCACCAGGCATACTGTGTGTGCAATAGTGGATAAATTCGAGTCGCCATATTCACTATTGAATGTTCCTGTTCGCGTGAGACAACACACCGGTCGAACTAGCAAAAAAAATCACAGCGGTAAGTGCTTCAGTTCAAAATGACCCAAATCAGAAGATTTATCACCGGTCACAGGAATTGAGAATCTTTCAGTCCACATTGTGGCGAATTTTACTCAAAGATCTTAGCCTACATCCTTGCAAGTTCAAATCAACACAAGAAGTCAAGCCTTGTATTCATTTGAAGCGCCGAAACTTCTCCGATTGAGGCTCTGCAAAAGTTTTGGAAAAAATCCTAAATTTTCATCAAATCCTACGATTTAACGCCGTAGGATTTCTTTTTATTGGGTACTCGTTAAATCGTTGGTTTGTACCAACAAGCCGGCAACGTTAGAGGAGCTCAGGAACAATATTGAACGCGAAATTGTCAACGTTCCGGCCTATATGTGTGGAAGTGTGATGGGAACATGCTGTAAACATACTTGCGGCAGTCATATAAAGCCAACCAAGCCATCAGAAATATAAAAAATTTTAATTTGCTTTTAGGCTATGATTTCACAAATCACTGACTTGATAGTGTTGAAAACTGGTGTTGGTGTAACATTTTAACACCGGCCTTTCTTGCAGAATATCAAAATTGTGGGAAATGTGAATGAGGTTACGTAGAAAACGAGTGCTGAAAAATGTTACCAGCTCTGGATAAAATCAAATACGATTCGAAAATTTTTAATTAGAATTCACTTACTCGCTGTAGTTCGAGACCTTACTCAAAAGAACTTGATTCATATTGCAAACTGTAATGGCTGGAAATGGCAAGTCCAGAATCGATGTTGGACGAGGATTAGTACCAATTATTACAGATGTTTTATTCCACTTGGTATAAATGTTTGAGATTAAGTTGACGGTTACAATAAATGCTGCAATAAAGGCGCATATAAAAAAGCATCTGCAAGAGGATATCAATAATTTGTATAATTTTATATTTTCACACAGTTAACCTTTCAAAAACGCTAATCGAACTGTCAGCAATGAACTTTAATCCGTGCAGTGTTGTTTTCAGGAAAAACTTCTTCAAGTTAGCCAAACAATAGCTTCTAAGGAATCTTAAATTGGTACGTTGTTTTGCCATTCTAAAGCTAGTTTGCTTGGATTACAAATCAATTACTTCTGTCTGTCAAGTTAAAAGTTCGTTCTCTTTTATAGTACGTGTGATTTATTTTGGGTTTATTGTAGGTGGATACATGTAGTAGGTACTTATGTGCGTACCAGTGGTGTTGCCACGTGGGTAGTTCTACCATTTAATTACGTATAATTAATAGAGTAGGAAAACTCATCTATGAAAGGTAGATTATTTCGGAGAGGTAATCCCAGCCACCCTAAACTTCGGTTTCAAATTCTGAAGCTTAAATGTCATACAGTTACACTGTGTTCCCACTGTGGAAAAAGGTGGGCGAAATACGAAAACTTTAAGTACGGAGGTTTTAAGGGTAACTGTTTATGAATTTAAGGTAAATTTAAAATTTGAAATTCAGAGTAAACTAGTTTTTGGGGTCAACTTTAAGGTAAAACTTTACAAAAAAAAAACCAAATGGGGAAATTTTTGTGAATTTTTCTCATTTACATCAGAACGTGGCTTTTGAGGTCGCTGATTATGAATTTAAAGTATAAAAGCTCTGTCTTCAATAGGATGCTGTTTCATAATAATATGTAGGAGCAGTACTCTTGAAATGAAGTATGTTTACTGCAGTAGAACTTTTATTAATGCCCATGTTAATGAACCTTGACGCGATGAAGAAGCTTAAGTAGGGTCGATATCCACGGTGCTATAATAGCTCAGGTTTAACCATGGTAGTAAGGTTCTTGATAATATACCGAAAACCAGTTGTTAATATTCCGAAGTCTGGCCACCATAATGAGTATTTTCGGCCTAACCACGGTATGGGGCCCGTTGCAGTGGAGAACCCCTATACTTCCCTGAGTTCCAGGCCTCGTGGAGAGGTCGGGAATGATGCAAGGAATTAAAATAAGTGCATATGTAACGAAGTTTCCCTCTCTGATATCTAAACACCTCACGGTATGGGGCACGGCCCACTCCCAATACTTCTCCTTATTAAAAAATATGTCCTACATGTCAATTGAAATCATGAACCACAACCACAAAATTGGATAACGATAAAAAAATCTTCGAGCAGCCAAAATTTGTTGGCCAAGCCTAAGGTTCCAAATACAGGCTAAAGAAGTATGAACTCGTTGATGAAACAAGGAGCGAAGAATGCAAATAAGCCTTCTACAACATCCTCTGTACTGGGTCGCATCATTCTTTTGCACAAATGCATTCCGTGCCATTCGTAAGTAGGGCACGGTTAATCCTGATAACCTTCTTGACTAGTAGAATTTTCTTATGGGGAAAAACAGGAAACTGGTTCCTTAATAGCTGATTAACCAAGCAAAAATCTTCAGTCTAAACAGCTCCAAAGGTGGTTCTGCCCAAAAGGTCATAGAGAAGACCCACACGTGTAGTAGGCCTGATAGGCCGTGTTGTGCCACGGACCGCCTGGTCCGTGCTGTAATCGCACAAAGACTGGTACTTAGCATCCACCTAGCTGCAGAGCCGAATAACGCTCAGTTAACCTCAACCGGCTTGCCAACCAATGTGCTGGTGAGGTTTGGCCAGGTGCTACTTTGGATGTTGTCTGCTTAGAGGACATTCCCACCGCCCAATAGGCAGAACCAGAATCCCCGCCTCCAAAATAATAAATAGATTTAAAAATATGAATATATATTTTATTAAAATTTTTCAAAATCCTCTTTAACAAAATCATGGTTCCGCCAATGATCTCGTAAAATAGGTTAAGCTGTGTGCAGTGATTACGTATTTTTTTATGTATTTATGTTAGCATGTATGATGTAGGTATTTATAAATAATGTAGTTGGGTACTTGCTGAAACTAATTAACTAGAATATTTTAAATGGCAATTAGCTAAAGAAGAACTGTTCAAATTTTGACTGCAAAGTTATTTTTGGTTTCGAAAGAATAAATTTGTAAACCAGGCATAATTAATTGTTGTTGCACGATAAAATAAAGGAAAAGTTAAATAGTTATAAACAGAGCTGGGCTCGTTAATCAAGAACTTAACGCCGTTAACATGAAAGTATTAACCAAAAAGTAAACGTCGTTAACGTTACCTTTTTGTATGGAAAATATAAGAAAATATTAATAATTTTTTCCTCCGAAAACACTTAAACAAAAGTGTTGAAACTATGTATAGAGAACAGACTTTCAACTGCACTATAGGGGTTGGCTGTCCCATATTTGATAAATAGATTCACCATATGACGACTGACTGAAGAGAAACTCAACGGAAAATCAATGGATACACGCGGCTCATTACATATTTTCGTGTAAAGCGGTTGCATCGGTCACCGATCCATTCTTTATGCGGATGCGCCGCTCGGTCGTGTTGGGCGGGAGGAGGGTCTGTTGTAATTCGTTCGTTAGAACACTTTCTCGCTCGAAAAGGTAGCATCTGTCACCAATTCCATTGAGTTTCTCTTCAGTCAGTCATCAACTTAATCGTGGATGACACTTTTAAGCGACTTGTTGTTCTTCTTTTATTTTCTGGTTATGTGACGGCACTAAAAAAATTGTCAGCTTCTTGTTATTGCTGCATGTGCAGTACGAAATATCGGTCTCGTTCTGCATCGAGATCATGGCTTTCTTGATCGTACGCACCATAATTTTCTTTATCTCACCGACCTTGGCAACATTGTAGTCCTCGAACCACATGAGCAGAACTTGCGAATACAGCAGCTAGGAAAAGTTAACGTAAAAGATAAAAGTCTGGTTATAGAATTTAGGAAAGAAAAGAGTAAAAGAACAAAAATCTTTTCTTATATTATAAAATTTGTTAGTTTGATTCAGGGAGTCTGAATACATTAGTGGGACTTGACAAATTTCATCCAAGATCAAACTATTAGACGGCGATATGGTCGTTTCTTTGTTTGTGTAGAGGTAAGCACTTGATCTTCAATTTGTGGTAATTTTTCCTACATTTTAAGCAGGTAGGGTTGACTTTGTAGGTAGGGTTGACCGTATTTCGTATTGATCGAAGTTGGACAGTCCTAAAGTAATTAATTGTAGTTTCTAAAGAATGCCTCGAAAAATTTATCGATTTAATCAATTTAATTGAATTATTATTAATATTTCGACTGTTTGACTTTTCAATTACCATCTTCCGTCACATAAGGCGAGCAGCAAAATCCGCATAAAGTTACGAGTCTCAGGCCTCGTAGCACATCCAGTGCGGACTATGTGACCCCGACGATGAGCTCTGTAAAAAGAATATACGCAGAAGTGCTGACGCAAGGGCATAGAACTAGAATGCAACTCCTCCAGCATCTACACGGACAGCTCACACATGGTTGAGGGTGTAAGTGCTGGCGTCTACTATGCTGAGCTAAATATCTATCAGCAGGCTCTTCAGGCTTCCTAACTACGCAAGCATATTCAACGCAGAAGGACATATTTGCCGCTGCGAAGACTACGGAGTTCGAATGTATTGATGCTACGATCAACTCAAACATAAATATCTGCATAAGTAGTAACTCAATTATAAAGGCATCACATTGATCATCATGCTAAAATGTTCTTCAGTCCTGCGCACTCAAACAGCAATGGAAAAACTATCTACCTCGCGTTGACCAGGTATCTATTGAGTACCAAGTCAAAAAGGCATAGAGGGAAATTAAACCGGCAACAAAATCGCTAAAAACAAACAAAGCTGCTGGAGGACTAAATCAGCGAGGAGATATTGATGCTTTTACAGGCAGTTAATAGTAACCTGGAAACACACATGTGGAGGAATGCTAAAGCTAGGTGAAAAAACAATCCATATGCAAAATCACTGAGGTCAAGAGTGATTCATACAGCGAGAGGTACGAGAGGTATGGGCCTGCAGTACAAACTAGCTATGGCGACAACACACTGAAGGGTTCATAAAATGCATGGAACAGAATGCGTAACACTGTGTCCTAACTAAATCCGATGCAATCGATGCGAAATTTGTGTGTCGCATACGAAAACAGTGTGTCGCATACGAAAACAGTGAGTCGCATAGGAAAACAGTGTGTCGCATACGGAATCAGTGTGTCGCATACGGAATCAGTGTGTCGCATACGGAATCAATGTGTCGCATGATTGTGCTCATTGGATAAGATGCGACTTGACGGGCGGACTGGAAATCATATTTTTATCTCTATCGTTAGACAAACCAATCAGCGTTTCCATTTGCTTCTAAATTGTCGCACACAATTGAATTGCAAAAATAAACAATTGCTCAGGCTGGATGATGGAGCCCGCATTTTTTTTAATTTATGGAGCCTACGGCCTTTAAAAACCTACTATCAGTCACAGTGCAATGCATGGACCAAAAATAACGTGGGAAAAATACTCGAAATCTTTGTTCTAGTTCAGACAATATTATATTTTTCATCTGGCCAACTCAAACACTTCAGTAATTGACCCCAGAAAAATAACTGATTATCTGTAGAAGTACCAAAGGCCTCAAGGTATGTAAATAGAAGTTTTAGATAGCTTAATGAGTTTATTGTGATTATTTATTAATTAGATATATATAATAAATAATTTATTCCACTCATTATATATATTTATAAAACCAAACAAAACAGAAAATACAAATTTTTTATTCTCGAAAAATGCAATAATCAAAAATAAAATAACTTAGCTGTTTTAAGTGTAAAATAGTAAATGTGAAGGGTTGGACAAAAATTTATTTCCGCTCTTGCTACTTTCTTCTTTATACATACAGCACAGTTGTGCCATACTAAAAATATCACGCCGAATCTGAGACTTTTTATCCCAATTTGCCAGCCCTCGTTACGGCATTTGTTTCTCATCTCCAGTGTGTAGTTTCTTTCCGAGATAAAATTTACGAGCCTAAAAATAAATGTAACAAGAAAAGTACAAATATGCAATAATATATGATTGAATTTGTTGTAGACCTTTTCTAGCCTCTTATATCTCCTATGAGGGAAAACGTACTGGAAAATGGGTCGAAGAAATGTGAAATATATTATTTCAGCTACAGTTATGAGGCTAAATCCCATGAACAAGCTCATAACGCCTCCGGTACTGGCTGTAAATGAAATTGAAAAAGGTTACACTATGCATTTGCCAGGTAGGCTACCGAAAAAGCTTTTTATACCATTCGATGATTATTTTCTTTATAAACATCTGGATAAAAAGTTTTTTTTTTGCTATTCATTATTCGGGACAAGACCACGTCTTGCGAATAAATTTTAATGAGTTTTGAAGGCTAAGCTAATCAAAATTAACCTAAATCCAACAAAATAAAAATATCTGGAAGTGCACAGATTGGGAAATCGAAAATATTGTAAAATGCCTAAAAGAACTTTGACATTCACATTTATTATATTTTCGATTTAATATTAAACTTCAGTATCAAACGATTTTCAAATCGCAAGTCTTCAGATAATGTGTGGATTAAAAAAAAAATCGAAAACAAATAAGTTTATTCTATAGGTACACAAAAAAGGTATTAGACATCTACCACATAAAAATACCACCTTCTTTCGCTCACATAGAAATTCCGTAAATCCAACGTAAACATTTGTTAAGCTTCCATGAAAGACAGTTTCCTGGTAATAAAAATGTATTATGGAGATATTTTTTCGAATGTAGTCTTTGGACATATTCCTTAGAAGTTCATTGCCAATGATGTAGTCATGCTTTATCAAAGGAGCTGAAAAAGTTCTCGGAATGAACTTGAGATCAAAACATCTGGCCAAACAACGATTACGACAGGCTCCCTCGCTTTTCTGCATCCACGATTTTTCCGCTTTGCGAGTGCAAAGAATGTCATGGACGGCACATGTACTCACATTTGGAAATATTAATGGCAAATCGAATGGTATACATTGACATTTCTCATATAAATATTTCGCAAGGCATTCGTTTACGCAATTACTTCGTGTGTAGTGTTTGTAAAATAGAAGGTTGACTTCATTGTCGAATAAACAATGCCGCGAACTCCAAGGAAGTGATCGTATGTTGAGCATTGCTTTAGAACTTGATGCTTCGATACGAAATCTAGTCTCATATCCTACAGGCACTGGGATCCCGACATCCTTAATGTTTGGACTTTCAATCGAATTATGTAGAGCAACCTTTTTATATAAGAACAAATTTTAGAAATAACTTTAAGCGAATATATACCATAGTTTTGCATAATTTCGGATAGCTTAGTTTAAGCACATCCCCAATGTCGATGATTTTTTGTCAAAGTGTCTTAAACTGTGTTTAATACGATTTGCTTTTTGTATGTCGACAGTCATAAAATCTATGAAAAATTAATGAAAAGGCACGTCAAAATACATCCCATAAATAACTTCATAAAATCAATGAATAGGATTTCATTGACACATTTTGAATGGAACGAATCAATGAAAATGTACAAATTAATGAATAAATTCATTAAAACTTATAGAAAATATATTTGAAGTTGTACTCTTTCTCATGATTCTCATTCACTTCATATCGGTAGTGAATATAAGAAGTTTTATAAGAACAAAAAAATAACCATCAGACTAAGACAGGAATTGAACCAGCAACCTCCCGAGCGATAGTCCAGTCCACCACTCATTAGATTAAGGACGTCGTCTGTATTAGTTAATAAAAAATAAAAAAATATTAAGTATAATTATTCTGACAATGGTTGTTAGGCAGAATCACTGAATGTGTTCATTAAAGATTAACGAACGAATTCATTAAAAATCTAGTAGCAGTTTGATCAATTTTCTTATGGCACAATATCAATGAATATATGGTAATATGGTAAATGAACTTTTCATGGGCGTTCATAAAATTTAATGTACAAATTCTTTAACACAATGAGGATTTCATTGATTTAATTAAGCTTTTCATTAATTAGAGTTTTCTGAGTAAGAGTTTTTTTTAATTTTAATGAATGGTTTCCATTAATTTTTAACAAACTAGTTTTTCCCGTATATAAGAGTTAAGAATATGAAACTGACAGTCTGAGCAATGGGCTCATAGTTGTAAATCATTTTCTCTTTAAACCTCAATGTAAAAGATGAAAATATTAATAACTTCAATGTTTCCAAATTTTAAGTTTGGAAAAATATGAATCTATGAATGAATCTACAAACGCAACCTGAGGTCAATGATGGTGGAACATTACAAAGCGTGACATTTCACAAATATGCCAAGTTTGATGGCAACTGATGGGTCAGTGTTAAATCTAGGACAATCCATAAAGGCTCTCTATTCCACTTAGATTCATTTACACAAGGCGTACGCAAACCATTAGAGATAATATTTAGAAACAAACTGTTCTATTCTTAAAATTTTCTCCGTCGACATACATAAAGTCATCAAGATTGAAAGAGTGTTTGGATACTATGTTCCTGTTTTTTAGAATGCGCCCTCGCCAGAATTATGCACACCTTAAAACCAGCTCCACTTGTAGTTGAACAGTAGTATTCATTTATTTCGGCGTTTAATACTAATGAAAAACCCACTGATACTCCAGCACCTATAATAATTAATATAAAATTGAAATTGAATAGATTTTTATCTCACCGTTCAGATTCGGCATAAAACATTTATGCCCTTCGAGCGAGTAGCTCAGTTTACGCCCCTAACGGGCTTATGTGTAATAAGTAGTTAGTTAGTATTTAGTAGAAGTATGCGCTATAAAATATGTAACCAACCTGCAGCTGGTGCTGGATAATATTTATCTGGTAAATCATTCGGATATCCTGCCTCTGGATTCCAATGAACTGCTGTACTTCCGTCATTCCTTGAAAAGTTATTCATCGTTGTTCTGTATCTTTATAGGCAATTAGACAAGGACCGTCAGATCGTTCGATGTCGGATATAAGTATACATAACTTACTGGTCGCGATACAACAAATCAGGATGTAAAACATTGAAGACACAACAAAGACCTTCGTCCGTTAAAACTTCTCGGAATAATTCACTACAATTGTTGTAGAAATAACTAAAATTGCAAGACAGCAACATTTTAGAACAGGGTTGAGCATTCTGCAAAAAAAAACATCTTTAGAGTGGGTACAACTTGAACATTTTTTTGAATTTTGAAAATCATGATGTTTGGTTGTTTTAAGGGAATCTTTGTTTAGGGATCACTATAACTCTGGTTTACAAATATGGATATTTTTGAAAAATTTAACGATGTCCATAGCTTTCCCCTTACACTATACTCGTATACCTAAACAACCTTTAACCTAGAAAGTCATGAATTTTTTTCGTTGATTTTTTAAACTAAGATTGTTAAAGTAGATTTCAAAAAATATGCAAAAGTTATTTTCAAAAATTTCACCCCCAGCCCAAGGTCATAAGAACCCATCTTTCTGCAAGGTCTTTGTGATAATAGCACAATAATTTTGTAGAGGGTGATTTTTTTGATACTTAGTTTTTGACATTAACAGTTCACGCATGATTTTTGACATGTGTCAAAGTAAACAATGCATCAATTGAGAGGCGAATTTGGTGAGCAGTTAATCTCACGTTTTGGTCCAGTCAATTGACAACCAAGATTGTGTGATTTGACTCCGTTAGACTATTTTTTGTGGGGGTATGTTAAGTCTCCTGTGTATAGGGACAAGCCAAACACGATTTCTGCTTTGGAAGCCAACATTGAATGCGTCATTGGAGAGATTCCGGCCGAAATTTGTGAAAAAGTGTGCCAAAATTGGACCATCAGGATGTACCACTTAAAGCGTAGTCGCGGGCAACAATTAAGTGAAATTATCTTTAAAAAGTAAATGGCAGGAATTGATTTATCGATCCAAATAAAAATTTCATTCACTTTTGTAAAATTTCTGAGTTTTTTTGATTTTCAAAAACCAAGCTCTTAAAAAATTATGCTTTGAACGATTTTTATTCAGATATAAAAGTGAATGAAAAAATTTTTAAATCCTTATGGAAGGGTTTTGTCAGAGAGGCAACAATCAGGTTGATCAGACGAACTTTTCTGGAACCATCATTTCCAGGGGGGAAAAAGATGTTTAACTTAAGGTCCCTTAGTTTTTGAAATGTGCACATAAAGCTTAGTCTCCAAGCCTTCTACACTTTAACCCTTTTAGTACATCTGAGACTACTCTCTTTTATTTTTAATTTTTTTCGGTAATTAATATAGTATTATAGTTGTGCACTGCGACGTATAAGAGCTATTGTACCTCTGCCTGGAACTATAGTCCATCCATAAGTCCAACTTCCGATAGAAGTTTTAGTATTTTTTATATTCTTTCTACTTCTATGACGTTCAAATTGGCATCGTCATCCGGCGAAAATTCAGGCCCGGGGGGGAAAAATATGTTTCACTTAAGGTCCCTTAGTTTTTGAAATGTGCACATAAAGCTTAGTCTCCAAGCCTTCTTCGGGCAGCAATTTAGGAAATCTGTCAAAAATTCATTTATAACCAGTTCGTGAAAGTAAATGCTGTTTAATAGTTCTACACTTTCAAAATGGATTTAATTAGTTTAAAATTATTTACGTATGGAATTTAAAATGGGAGAAGAATCGGGGGAAGGTTCCACGCATGCAATGGATCGAAAAAATCGAATTGGATTAATATGAAAAGAAAATTCCTAAAGGGAAATATATTGCCCTGTGTCTCTCCCCTACATTTGCCACTGATGTATACATAAAGATTGAAACCATTTCCCATTTGAAAAGGCCTTATATCAGTTCAAAATACGTTTATCTCGAAAACTCAAACCAATCTGACACCATTGAATTCCTTGGCACAAATTAAGTAAGACCGAGTCTTCAAAACCTGTAGTGAACTCTTGTAATATATTTTCACTCTACTTTACGTTAAGTGACAGTTTCCAGAATGAATCTAAGCCATTTTTAGTGAAATTTGTGTTTCTTTGTAGACAGACATACGAGTACTTACATTTAGCAGAAAATCACCAATTTTCAAATGATTATTTTTGAAATTCTGAGTTTCATTTATACTTGAATTAAGTTCTATTTTATTGGAGCACATTATATTCAAAAGTGCTCTCTCGAAGGAGTCTCTGCAATGAAATTTAGTTATAATTGGAAAAATCAGGAAATTATGGAACAGGGAATGTGGAATTTTCAACAACAAGAAACTCAAACGAAAATAATGTATTACTTACTGACTGTAATTGGATACTTTGCTTAAAAGAACCTGATTCATATTGCACACTGTTACAGCGGGAAAGGGTATTTCCAAAACTGATGTTGGATGTGGACTAGTGCCGACTATTACCGGTGTAGTAATCCACCTGACATAAATGATTGATATCAAATTGATAGTAGCTACCAATGCCGCTATAAAGGTTAAAAGAAAAAATGATCTACAAAAAACCAAATAAGTACATATATAGTAGATTGATTAAACAATTAGTGCCATACCTTTCAAAAATGGTTATTTGATATACATACCTTTCAAAAATGGTAATAGAGCCATCGGCAACGAACTTCAGTCCATGTAGTGTGGTCTGCTGAAGAAACGTTTTAAAATTATTTATACTATAATTTTTGCACCGCTTTTCTATAATAGTCAAATTTGTCATTTTGATTACAAAATTGTCTTCTCTCTAATGCTCCAATCTGAATATTGTCTTCGTTTTTATATCAATGGTTTCGTTGACTTACATAATTGAATTTTCGTTGGGCTCATTCAGTTATTACGTTAAGTGGCATTGAGTAGTTATTTTCAGGTGAAAACATGTAATTAATTGCTGAAAATCGTAATTAGTTGGCATTGCAATCAAATCATTTACATTACACGTTTATTCCATACAGTACTGACATAACACAAAATATTTTCATCTTACAGGAGAATCATTTTGAAGGTTGAGGGAGGTTCGATTAGGACACTACGCGTAGTGGTTGGATAATTCTATTTACTCCACGCTTTATTTCTTAAGGAAAAGCATGGAGAAAAGAGGAATATCCATCTACTACTTCCATATAATTAAAGTTTTTGTATTGTGACTGTACTTTATTAAGTAGAATTACATAATATAAGTAAATATGTATGTTGTCTCTTTTTATGAGTTTTTTATGAATAAGTAGTTAATGGTATTTCCTTACTAATTAAAAAAAAGTCTCTGTAATAAGCATTAATGACAAAAGAATATCGACTTAAGTAGAAGAGAACTTAGAACAAGCAGATCGTTTCGTAACGCGCCACTGTTCCTTATCAGTGATTTTTAGGATCGATTCTCTATTTCAAAAATACCTACATATAAGTGAAAAATATTTTAAAGTAAATGAGAATTTCAAGAAAATACTTTCATTGACCAAATTTTTGTTATATGCTCCATGCACATTGACGACGGCACCTACAGGACCACATCTGTCAAATTATACAGAAACACACGTTCTTATGGAGACGACGATTATTTTGGCGACAATACGATAACATTGACGACCAACAACAATTGTTGCTGTAGCCAATTTAAATCTATTTCTATTGAAGTAAATTTGAGAGTGAAGTAAACTGCTGCCTGCGTTTGTGCTGCTGCTGTCGCTTTCATTGTAATCATGTAGCTGACTACACGGCCACTTTTGTAGCCGACGGCAATCCGTGTTCAAGTGTTCGTGTATCTGCTGTCCTCAATGTTTTAAGAGCATATTGAAATGTAAATTGTGTTCTCTCTCAGCTATGACTTCGTTTTTTGGCATCTTCCAGGTTATAAATGTTCTAATGAATCATTTTCAAATATACATAAATTCAAATGTACGAGAATTTTATCACCCCAATAATGTATTGGGTTACATATACTCGTAAAATTTAATCAAATGTGTATTTCAAAAAAATATATAAAATTATTGATTTAATTTTATGATGATTGCCAATGTTATGTAATGTGATTACCCAGCAAGGAAATTTATATATAGATAAAATTATTTTATTAGGTACGATTTTAATTTATATACTTCTGTCGTTTGCTTTATATTTTTATGAAAATTAATTATTAAAACTGTTACATGAGACAAAACTTAACATTGTTGAAATGTGTAAAAATCTGTTTTATATTGATTGAATACAAGATGAAAATGACTTGATATTGGCAATAATATTGTATTGGATTCGTACTAATTTTATCACAGGGTGTTGTTTACGTATCTCGACTTTCCTCTGTGTTTTTTGACGCTCCTACAGACTTCATCTCTGCTTCTCCCTGCTTCTTCAGAACAACAAATCTTTTCACCATATATAATTCAATAAAATTGTTTTACAAACAATTTAATTCGGCAACTAAAATACTAAACGACCATTTACATATGGACGTAAATAAGATTAATTAATCTAACCTCAATTAATTACAGATATTGTAATCCATCTGTAATTTTCTTTCTTCGAATTCATTGTTTTTCCGGTTTATGAATTGTTTTCCGAGAACAGTTTTGAAGTTCTGATAATGATGATGTGTAGCCCATCATCTCCGCTTAAAGAAAACCCGCTTCATTGTTGCGGGCAAGTTAGCAATTGAACTTTTCTTAAGTATTTGCTTCTGCATTTGCTTTTTTAGAGTGGGTCACGAGTGGTTAACGTATGACCATCGATATATCTCTACCATACTTGTCAAAATAATTATGCCGCACGCATTACACCATATAGTATGTACTTATGATGCAAACACCTTCGCAATGACATCAACATGCTTCAATAATTTCTTATTAAAGAGTAAAATTTCACTTCACTGAGCTGAAGTTCTTCTGAAAACAAACAAAAAATCACATTACCTACCTTTTATAACAAACCTTCCTTTGCATAATGACGATTTTATGCAACAAGGAATATGTTGATTAATTTAGTTCGCCATGAGTTGTGTGTATGTATATTGTTTGGTTTGGCGTATTTATGGGTTGCGGAGTACTGTGTCATGCATCATCAGCACGTACGCTGTTTCCATTTAGCACACGATGTACAATGGTGCTTGTTGCTTTCGACTACGTTAACTTATTACCATATAATTGCTGTGTCAGGAAACATAATTTACTCAGAATATTTCTAGCTACATAAGTTCATTAAAAAGTTAATCAACATAACACACATGCTAACATTTTATGAACCCCATTTAAGAAAATTATCCTCAAATAATAAAGTGAAGATACGAAAATCTCTAATGGTTTCTTTTAGTGCATTTACTTGCTTTGACATATGAATGCATTAATTTCATTACTAATTCAGCGAGTAAATTCTGGTATTTTTCATTTTCGAGCTTCAAACTTTTTGTATGTACGAGCTCTCTTTCGTAGGCTGCACTTTCATCTTAACTTTTCCAATATCTTTCCACTACAGAGTGTGAGCAAGTGTGTACAATATTTCCGACATTTCTTTTTATTAGTTTTGTGAGTACTTCAAATTTTCTAGCTTGCAACTGAAACGTTGCGGTAATAAAGGTCGAACTTTAAATTACTTCATATCGATTGATTTTATTTACAAAATTGGAACTCTGTGCGGAGCAAGTTTGGATAACATGTGACATATAAACTTGAGCAGTTATGCTCCACTTTATTTCTTACCTCTTGGGAGTAAAGTGAATATTAGTGAAAATAAGTGAACATTAAATAAAGGAAAACAATAACAAGCATGAAATAAAGTTCGGTCTTGCTCAAACATAAAATACGCTACGCATGACATGTGTAAGTTGAAATGCGAAAGTTGAAAGTTGAAGGAAATGTTAACGGATAACCGTCACTTAAGTCTGAGAGAGATATACACGTTTGAGAGACAAAATTGGTCGAAAAAGGCGCAAAGTTAGTGGAAAGAAAACTCTTGGATTTTGCACCACGACAATGCACCATCTCACAAGGCTATCATTACGAACGAATTTCTAGTCAGAAACTCAATAAATATCATGGAACAAGCACCGTATTCTTCTCATGTGGCTACGGCTGACTTTTTACTCTTTTCAAAACTTAAATTACCACTTCGAGGCACCCGGTTTTAGTCGATGGAAGACGTAAAAGAGAATTTACGGCGAAAACGGAAGTCGATTCCGGAAAATGTGTTTGAAAAATGTTTTGATAATAATATTTTGTGTTTTATTCACCAATTCCTGGTGTTTTTTGGTACTTTAAGTCTTAACTTCTCATTTTTACATTCAAATCTCTGGTTATAATATTTCTTTCGGTTATAGTACAAGTGTCTCGATCTACACATCGCACAATACAAGGAAGTTGAAATTTTTCATGAAAGTGCTCCCCTCCTTCCATTTCCTCTTCAGCTGTCATTGGTAAATTAATGCATTCGAAACAAAAGTGCGTTTCGAAAATGGTTAAGCCCTCAGCAATCATATTGCTAACCATTAGTTGTCACATGCTAGAAATTAATTAATTTCCAACACATTTCTGGTACCTTCCCGTAGCCAAAAATCTTAAAAAATCTGCAAATTTTTCAATTAAGTAGCACCACTTTGGTCTTCCTCAATCCAACGTCCATATGTATAGCACGACTTCATCCAATATAATTTTTAAAAGTTGCTTTGAAATTTTAAAATATCTAATGAACTTTTTTTTAGAAAAGGATAAAATTCATAATACAGGGAAGAAATTGTACACATGACTATTCCAAAACTTTTTTTTCACTCAGTCATTATCGGGAATTTCAAATAAATTTTAATTGTCTCAAATCATAAGCTTTCTTGACCGCAGAGTGCAGCAACATCTTATTATCAATTATGTGTTGTGTCGATTCTTTTTCCGATTTGCCTTAAGATGCCCAAAAACATTTTTCACTTTTAAACTTTCTTTTAAACTTTTTTTTGTCTTCAACAGTAGCGCTGAAAAAAAAGAAACTTCACTAAGAATGAAAACCGAATCTCGTAATATAACAACGGTTACTACAGAGAGCGTAAGTTAGAGAGAGTCATTTAGAGTAAATCCACATAACTTTTCAGGGACATTTGCCTAACATGATCCATAAATAGTATGTATATTAGTGATATGTAACTAATTTATTTCCCGACATTGACATTTTAATTCCCGAAAAGTTTTTGTAGATGCATCCGTAAAATCTATGTACGAGTACATACATATTTTCATATGATCTCGATACAAAACAAAGTTATAAATTAAAACTTTATAAAAGGTGTAATACATATGTACGTACAAAAACAAATATGTATGCAAGTATTTTCAAAACATGTTTTCACTTTTCACAACGGAAAATACATAGAAAAGCTACGAGTATAGCGACAAAAAGTCTTTGTCGATGTTGCACAAAATTTTTTGCTGCATTCTTGATGCTTTTTTAAACTTTTCTTTACTTCTTGCCAAGGACAAAAACTTACTGAGCACGCGAAAAATACAGGACAAATTAAGAGACAAGTGTTGTGAAATACTCGCTGCTCTTTCGATTATATAACTTGGAATACGAGTAAGTTAAGGCGTTCATATTTTTTTTTATAAATAAAGTCGTTGAATATGTTGCTTATTGAAGTAGTTTTTGCTCCATGCTAAATTAGTTTTCGTGGCGGTAACTGTTACTCTGACAGAAGAGACTCAAGGCAGTGACTAAGTGATGCCACATTGTAAAAATAAATTATAAGCGTTTATGGTAAACAAGCTGTCTTGTGTAGGCAATTATGAATTTATTTAGCTGGGAATTCTGTGAGTAAAAAAGGAAATTTTCTTCGATTTATAAATTTTAAATTCTTACACAATCTCTCAATTCCATAACGATTCTTGAGGAAATTGTCTCCTTGCTTAGAATTTTGCAGTTCAAAATATTCATTTCTCCGCAAAATACCCCCAATGATATATAATATTAATCGGGAAAATCAGTTGAGTAGAAAAAACCAACACTTAAAATTACCATTATCCTTTTCCTTAGTGAGTTGCATCAACTTGCATTGTCAAATATTTTAACTGAGACGTAATTACGTTCTATTTTTCATCACATAAATCTTGCAAAGTAGAAGCGCAAAATAGTGCATGTAACCAAGCAAAAATATATAAATAAGAAATTACGTGACAGCTTCCTGTTCTCTCTACATCTTCATTTTAAGCATTGCTATACCAATTTGAAAACCATTATGTAATTTTCTCGACCGATTTAAGCCAATTATAATAGATGTCAAAGTTTCGACAGTTGTTTATGAAAACGGAAAAGTTTCTCAAGCATGACGTAATAAATAAAGGAAACCAAAACCCAAACAGCATGGTATGTTTTGCTAAGTTTGTTTATGATTGAATGACCCAGGAGAACCATCCGATATGCCGTTTTTAGTAATAGGGATCTTCTTTTTCATTCACATACAATAAACTAACAAATTACACAAATTTAATAAGCATACCATATGTTCACACAAGTGGTTCAATCATATTTGATTTACACACACACACACACACTCTGCACAGACAGAGTCAATGGCAAGTTCATGTGCAAATAAAACACGCACAACATGAATGCGTGGATGCGAAAAGCTTGGCCTTTGGCGCTACATGCGGTCATAGTTGACACTGATAAACTGAAGTTCATTGTGGTAAAGGCATAACACTTGCCACAATGGCTGCCTATCTCTTTATCGGTGCCCTGTGTGATTGCATTCCCTCTCTCATTCTCCTTCCTTCTTACTTCCATTCAACATAATGCTCTGCATTCATAGAGATACACCCTGTGAGTTAAATATCAATAAAAATAAAAAATAAAGTATTTTATTATGGTGTACCCAATTGACCATTGCGTTGGACTGCTATGCAGAGTGTCCGGGGTTCGAATCTCGGCACAAGCAAAATCAAAAAGTAGAAAAAATAATGTTTCTACACGGCACCACCTCTTGGCAGGCAATGGTAAACCTACAAGAGTAAAAATTGCTATGAAAAGCTTTTCACTTCGCCGTTCGGATTCGGCATTAAACTGTAGGTCCCTTCAATTCATGTACAAATATAACACGCACAACATGAGTGGATGCGAAAAGTTCGACTTAGGCCCTCCATGGGCTGTTGTGCCATTAAAAGTAAAGTAAAGTAAGTACCCAATTGACCTAATCCACATCAACCTGCACTTACAACAATATTTTATTAATTTTAGGTTGATCATTATGTTTTGTTTTGCCCTTTGCTTCTTAATGCGCTTTTGATTCAGAAATGCATACGACACTTGAAGAATATCAATTTTACCTCTTCGGGCACGTTATTATGTGCACTCAACTGCATCAACTTGAAGAAAGCAGCAAGTTGCTTCCAATGATTTAGTATAAGGTGATAATGCATCAGAAGGTTTCTTTGGTCCACCCTGAAAAATTTGTTCTACTCAAGACAAGTTATATCCATTGGCCGCAATCACATCGGTCAGCGAAGTTGTCAACTCCTCAACAGTGTGGTCGGTTTCTGGAACTTATTTTGGAGTTGAAAGCGTCAAATCAAACTTTTCAAGTAATTTGTCAACTCTTCAACTATGTGGTCGGTTTTTGGAACAAATTTTGCAGTTGTACACGTCAAACCAAACACCAGCTGAACCGTGTCGGCTGTCTCCAAAGCATTACGCATCTCTACCTCGTTGTAATTGCACCATCTTATAACATTAGCTGCGATGTTGGGCTCAGTATTTTACATAATACATAGTAAGGTGCTCCTCGATTAATTTGTTGTAGTGCAAACATTTGTTGTAGTGTGTCTGAGCATTTAATTTTCGTGAGTCAAAGCGTCCGGCGCTCGTATCCTTAGCGTTCATTCTTTAATGCCGACGTTTCCTAAGAGAAAATTCAGACAAAGAGTATACATAGATTTTCTTCGCAATGTTTGTTTCATTAAACCGAATAAATTAGCTATGATGGTATAAATTTAAATGAATTTAAAAATCACCTTCCAAAACCAAAGGTGGATCAAATGGAACGATTTTTTAAATTTCAAATATTCACAAAATTTTTTCACTAATTATGTGAATGCTTGGATAGGTTTAGTCTGGAACAAAACCATGGGCAGAATTTGAGGCAAATGTAAAATGATCAGATCAAAATTCAAAAATTGTTGATAAGTACATTTAATCTGGAATGGCCGAGATATATCATTTACCTATATTATGGTAAATCACAACTAAAACTTTCAAAAAGTCCGACTGTAATATTTTGAATTTTTGATTTCGGAACATTTTCAATTGTAAGTAGTAAGTAGTCCAAAAATTGTTGGGTTCCCCCTTTGAGAAATCCTGGATGTGCCCATGGGTTTATGTAATATATGTATGCACATACTTAATATTGTTTAATTCGAAAGAAAATATCTTATACACAAATTTCCAAACAAGTGGCGTTGTCACATTGTCTGACACTTGAGAGTTGCACAAATTTTGTAAATTTTTGGTTTTTTTTTTGGTAAATATGTACGAGTTACTTATTATAGTGTAACAGGCAAATCTTGCAAAATATATACATACAACTTAGCACAGTGTATGCTCGCTTATCCGAATAACTGACTGCAGGTATAAATTCAGATTAAAAAATGGAACACCACAAGACCAACGCGTTTTGTCAGAAGGAAAGGCAGAAGAAAACTACAAATTGCTGTGTGTTTTGATTTAATTTTAACTTTTTTTTACACAGTGTAAACATTTTACAAATTTTTTTACTCCATCGAGGAAAATATTATAAGCCTCAGTATGGTTCATACTCGATTGATAGATACTTATGTGAATATATACTATATACTTATGTATATATGTGCACATTATTTTTCATATCCTACTTTCGCGTTTTATTTTTCAGTCTATACTCGCTCATTCTTTCAGCTCTAGAAATTTCTAACTATTTTTATTTGAAATGTGAAATTGTACTTGAAATTGATTGGCAGCGCCCTCTATCAATCGAATATGATTCATACTCGGCGCCCTCTATCAATCGATAGAGGGATAGAGGGCGCATAGTAGATGTATATATGCTGCCCATTATTTATTTGTATATATGTGCATATGCATTCTCAGTTTTTCATACTTGATTGATAGACGGCGCTGCCCTTCATTTCCGTGACAATTTCCGTTTTACCACGATCATCTGATCATCTATTACCCCTCATAAATATGTATAAAAACGATTCTAAAGAAGTATAAACTTCAAAAATACTCGTACGATAACACATGAATTGATTTTCGGGAGTTCGGATTATCGAGCGCATACTTTATGAAAGTAAATGAAAATACAACAAATGTGGCATATTTCCACGAAATGCAGTGCAGGTGCCGAGCACATCCTGAGCAAGGATACAAATGTAAAAACCAAAACCACTTACTAACAACTTACTTACATATGTACACTGTAATAACGAAAAACGCAGAGGCTGCAGCTAAAAAGCCAACGTACTGAGAGACGGACAGACAGATAGACAGACAACCTAAAATATTTATGTATGTATGTGTGTAGATGTGCTTGCACACAGAGCCTGCAGTCTTTCAAAGTTTAAAATTGCTCAAGCGGCACCTTGAGTAGAAAAACAAAAAAACAAAAAAACAAAGTTCAGTGAAAAAGTTGACAGCAAAAGCAAAACACTTTCGTTAAGAAACACAAACACAAAAATAATGAAAGTACGCAGAAGGTGAAATAAATACCAGAATAATGTTGTCTCATTAAATTTCAATCAAATGTTTACTGCAAAAAAAAAAAAAAAAACACACAGCAATTGCTCAGGATGCAAACGAAAGAAGGAAATTCAGTTGATGTTGAGAGAATGAATCGCATACAGCAAAATTACCAGCAAATTTCTTCGCATTGCTATAATCTGAACAGGATTTATTATTATAATTTTTGTGAATGAGTTTTCTGTTATAAAATATTGGACAAGCTTAATAACTTTAATAATTAAATGCTCATAATTGTCAAAGAACTTGAATGGGCAAAACGTTTTAAATTTCAAAATAATTTTATGATTTTTAGGGTTACACCTAACAGCTGGCACTATTTATACTGGGAGCATCTACCGGAGCACGAAACCTCGAAAGTACTGTAGGGCATACATAGATTTTGTAGAGAAAAGATCTGCGACACATGTACTAAGTAGGACCGTGCCCATAAGTGCGCCTACTTTTATGTCGGTTTGTGAATATTGAATACCTTAACAAAAAAAAAAACAACCGATCTCTATATATGAGGTATTTTTATTTAATTTGGTCCTTTACAATTTATTTGGCCTAGTTTTTGAAGAAAAAATTAATCAAGTGGCCGGTGTAATTGACCAAAGCAAAATGTGCCTTTTTTGCTGCGTTTTCCATGACTTTTTCGAGCATCTCGAGCGGTATAGCGATGATTTCGGCACGAATGTTTGTTTTCAGTTCGTCAATTGTCTGAGGCTTACACTGGCGTACACTTTAATTTAACCACGAATGTTTGTTTTCAGTTCGTCAATGGTCTGAGGCTTACACTGGCGTACACTTTAAAATAACCTCACAAAAAGAAGTCCGGAGGGTTGAAATCTGCATATCTGGGTGGCCAGCCAATGTCGCTATTTTTTAACATTTTTTGATTGGCCGTATTCCAAGGGACATGGACGGTCTGTCGGCAATTCTCTTTGACTCAAAACAAATGCAAATCATCCTTCAAAATGCGCCGCAAGGTGTTTCCACTGCCACCAAAATGCTGAGCTCGGTGACGATACGACACATGTGGGTTCTCGGCAACACTCTCTCTCACCGAAGCGGTGAGACCAGTTCATTGGAACGTCTTGGACGTTGATGATAAATCATTGAATAAATGAATAAATCCTTTGAACATTCTTCAAAAATATTCAACATAAAAATGTCCAATATATGGTCCCTATTATCCCACTTTTCTTAAAAATTGTACGTCTTAGGAAAATTACGGCTTCAGTTTCGCGATCAACGTATGAAAATCTATGGAAAATGGCCATGACCCCCGTATCAAGCAGTGATATCATTGCTAGCAATATATTTGCACTATATGCAAGTTATACTCTACATGCCCTTGTACTGACTGGAGTGCCATCTATGGGACTATATATCTGAGAGAAGTTGTATTTTCTCTCTTCAGATGTCAGACATCTTGTATTTATTCTCTTTTCTCAAAAGTCGATCCACTCTAAAATACATACATACATACAGCCATTCAAATACATGTGTATAGCGGCGTGAAGTGAAATTAATTCAATGGCAGAAAAGTTGTTCTTTCTCCAACACATAAAACTTTTGCGTACAAATTGCTTTGTTTACATATTTTTTGCACTCAATATAACACAAGCAAATGCGTAAGTGTCGCAATGATTAGTAAAATTTGCTAAATTGTAAGGAAATCTCCCTTGGGAGATATTTGTTGGTGTTTATGAAATTACAGATGATTATGTGAATTAGTAATGGGAAAAGAAGCTAATATGTATAAGTAATAAAATAACAATATCGACGGTAGATGAGGAAAAAATGAGGCAGACAGCTTCTGCATTATGCGGGACATATCGCACTCCATTAACTAAAATAACTTAAATTTGTTTAGTAATCAAAGAAAGTAAGTGCCAACATTATTTAAATGTTTTTATAGACTTCATATATGCATACCAATTATACCAATACCAATTATGTTGGCTCCATTTGCATTGGAACATATCAATCAGCTTTATGTTCATTTTGGCATCGGAACCCAAAACCTTTCTAAATCCATCTACGTGTAATTACCGCCGCCTGACTATGAGGAGGTCTCAACAGCCATTGCTCGGCTGAAAAACAATAAGGCTGCAGGTGCAGATGGCCTGCCTACTGAGTTGTTTAAGACCGGAGGCGAAGAGCTCAAAAAACGCATGCATGAGCTTCTATGCAGAATATGGTTAGATGAAAGCATGCCAAGTGATTGGAACCTCAGCGTACTCTGCCCAATCCATAAGAAAGGTGCTTCCACGATCTGCGCCAACTACCGTTGGATAAGCCTTCTTAATATTGCATATAAGGTTCTATCGAGCGTACTGTGCGAAAGACTGAAGCCCATCGTCAACAAACTGATTGCACTTTATCAGTGTGGCTTCAGGCCTGGTAAATCCACCATCGACCAGATATTCACACTACGCCAAATCCTGGAAAAGACCCGAGAAAAACAGATCGACACCCATCATCTATTTGTCGATTATAAAGCCGCGAAGCTTTGTAGAGGCGGCCAAGACCGATCATCGGTTGTAGTGCCAGTTAAGTAAGTAAGTACCTGTAATTGGAGAAGCAAGCACTTAACCTAACCTAATTTAACATGTTGCTAAAACGCTGTTGGACTGTGTAATTTTTAAAAAAGACATTTATTATATGCTATTTTATTTTAATATTTGGCATATAAAGATTTTACCTTTCTTTATTTATTTTTTCTTGCAAATATTGCATTTCCTTGTGGAAACCAATCAAAAACTTTTTATTTACTATCATAAAAACAAACATACCACCTACATAGTATGCATACATGCATTCAAGTGTGTACATACATACATATGTATGTACCATATGTATAAGTATATGTGTAGATGTAATAAACGAACGAAAGGGATGTGTACCCTCACGAAAATAGAATGATTCTAAAGCTGCTTTGAGAATGATTCTTTTAACATATGTAAGCCTAACTCTACATGACAATATGTACTAAAAGCACAGATTCTACCTTGTCTTCGAGAGCTTCTAGAAGCATTCCATTTTCTTGAGGGTATGTTATGGAATACGAATGCGTGAATGATTTTATAACAAAGCGAGACAAAGACATAATTAAAAATTGGTAGGAATAAATTTAATTGAATGGAGAGCCATAAATATAACTACGGGCATAAATACGTCCACAAATACACACATACAATGTACAGATGTACATTCATGCGAAGTGTGCATATACAAATATGTATGTATGTATGAGCATACAGCTGTTGGGCCTAAAATGGCAATCAGGTTGAACTTTTGCAATAAAATTCGCTTTAAAATTGAAAATGAAATGCCCGCTTACCTTTTGTAGTTGGCACTATAGATTTACGCAATATGTATGCGACATGTTGCTGTTGTTGTTTGGAAAATGTTCTATAAGTAACCTGCATAAATATTTAACTACATACTTTTATGTATGTACGTACAATATCTACTACAACAATTGTCAACATGGGAATTCTGCATAATGTATGCATGAGTATGTAATTTTGATATATTAAATGAAAGATGTTTTGTGGGATTTAATTAATATTAGATTAAAACTTAAATATTTAAACCAGCTTCTCAATAAGTTTTTGAAATTGCGTTGGAAAATAGATACGCACATACATATATATGTATGTACAAGTATGTAATTACATACAAAGTTTTTATTTCCATTTCTTTTTCTTGTTTGTTATAATATTCGGGTGGCAAACAAATTGTACGTAGGAGTCAATGAATACAGTTATGTATGTGTATTTATAAAACTGTTCCTGGTATTTAACAAGTTTCTGCGCAAATGAGAGAAAGAGCTGCTCGAAAGCTTTTTCTTTGGAAAGAGAGCGAAAGTTCTCTCAGATGAAAAGCAGAGACAAATAAATCAAAATAAAAGGAATTGAGTTAATTGATGAATAAATTAATAAATGACAAAAAAAAAATATAATAATGATTTGAAGTTCAAAATGCATTGGTACATAAAGGATATGCCCAATCGTATCCTTGTTTAGTAAAAGCGACTGCAGTTACAGTATTGTTATATAGGTATAGGTATATGTACATAAGTATGAATGTATGTCAATGTGTTCACTGCGCTGCAAAATGACTAGCCGCAATTTTCATGAGGCTCGAAATGGGATAATTAATTCAAAGAATGTTACATCAGTCTCAGAAATTGCGTTCGACATGCCTTCATGTATTTCAAGATGTGCAGGTTCAAGGGCTTCCAGTTCTCGTGGGTCCGACAGAGTACAGACATTTAAAAAGGAAGAACAAAGTTAATAAAAAAACAAAAACGGTCATCTTTACTTGGTGCATTTGGTCAAATGGTCCAAATTGACTACCTCAACATTTTTAATTTAAATAAATTATTACTTAAAAAATGTAATCAAATGTATGTACATACATATCGCATATAAAAAATAAGTCATATGTGCAGAGAAAGTGAAATTGTTGAAGTCCTCGTTGATTATAATCCGGATTTTAAGCAGTATCGAGACTAACGACCTCAGACCATTTACATAAAAACGCGGGAAATAGTAAAATAGTTAATAATACAAAAAGAGGCAACAGGAAGTTATTGAATATGCATGGACAAATTTTCCATCATCATTTTAAAGAGGTAAAACGTTGCAGGCTCAGATGTTGAAGACTTGAAACTTTGTTATATACATATAACCATGATATTGAAATAAGTAAATAAAATACCAAGACGTCATATCAAATCTCAACATTTTGCCGCCTTAAGTTGTGGAATTTAATCGGTATTTGAAAGACGCGAAAACTCAAAATGCTGAAATCTGCGATTTAGATTTTGACTTTCTAGAATCAGAAGACGCGAACGAAACCGAAATTCAAGAGCCAGCATAAGAGAAGGAAATATTACAAACTGCTCCAAATTGCGATACCGGAGCGTGACCTTCTTGTTGAATTTTCGTGTCTTCATCTAATTGAAAAATAATATGTAAAAGAGATTAGTTTTCGTGAATTCTAAAAGAATTTTCTACTTATCCCTATTCTTTCTTCTTTTTTTTAATGGCACAACAACCCATGGAGGGCCTAGGCCGAGCTTTTCGCATCTATCCATGTCGTGCTTGTTATATTTGTACATGAATCCCTATATCAAGAACTATTTCAGGATATATGTATCTCCCCTTGCTCTTTTACCCCGCATACGAGGGCCTCTGCATTCTAAATAATACATTTTCTAACAAAATATGCAAAAATTGGTTAAAAATTCAGCTTCTAACCGTTAAACATTCAGATTGGAAAGACACAGATTGGAAAGACACATTCCAAGAGTCCAACGTAATATTCTTCTAGCAATGATATAAATATTTGATACATTAAAATCCAATGGCTGTCTATCTGTTTGTCGGTGTCCTGTGATTGCTTTCCCTCTCTCATATCCGTTCTTCTTCCTCCCATCTATCAATCTTGCTTCCATTGAACACAATGCTCTGCATTTACAGGGGTACACCCTGAGTGTTGAATGTATCCACAAACAAAAATTTACAAATATTGTGTAGCACAACCGAAGCAAAAGTTATTTTAATAATTAATTATAAATGAGTGAATTGATAATTTTATTGTTCATGGGCAGTGATAGGAATCAATTTGCGGCTCCTTTAGATTTTGCATAATCCCTAAATATTTAAACTAAACCGACTTATAAATTAATTGTGACGATGACACGATTTTCCTTGTGAATTCCAGCAAAAATATGTTCAACAAAAACGGAAAAAAATATACAACATTTAACTTGAGAAAAAAAAAAATTAAATGATAATTTTTCCCTTGCTGAAATTATGTACATATAGCCCCCAGCGCATGTATGTAGGTACTACATATATGTATATATAAGAGTATATATGTTCATATGTATGTATGTATGTATGTATGTATGTATATATGCACATACAAGAAGAAACTTTTATCAAATTCAAATACAAATTGCTGGGAGCCACTATTCACACAGAACATGGACCTTTTCGAGGTGCATACGTACATACAAATACACACCTGGACAAAATAATATGTGTGAACATATTTTTTTTCAAAAAAGCTTGGCTTTCATATATTTTTTATTATCCTTTAAAAAATAAATTAGTTTTCAACATAAACATACTTCAGCATCATAATAAAACGTAAAAGGTTTTAAAAACTCTAAAAAATAACTTAAATTTTGGTTAAATCATAAAATACACAGATTTTCGATTGGACAGAATAAATAAATATTGAAATTTTGCTAGTTATGGTCCCGTATTTTACTGAATTAGTAAGAATATCCACCATTATTCTTGATGGCTTTTTCGATTCTTCTGGGCATTGACGATATCAACTTCCGACAAGTTTCTACAGGAATATTGTATAAAATTTTTTGAATATTTTCCTATAACTGCGTTTTGTTTTGGCGTTTAAGTTCTCTCCAGAGGTTCTCAATAGGATTTAGAGCTGGGGATTGACTTGGTCACTCAAGGACGTCTACATTATGCTCTTGGAACCATGCTTTGACAACTCGCGATGAATGTTTAGAATCATTGTCCTGCTGAAATTTCCACAAAAGCGGCATATTATCCTCGGCATATGGTAACATTACCATTTCCAACAAATCCTTATACACGAATCTATCCATAACGCCATTAATTTGATGTACCGGACCAATACCTTGCCCAGAAAAACAGCCCCATACCATTAAGCTGCCACTTCCGTGCTTCACTGTTTTTTTTTATGAAGCGGACGTCGAACTCTTTGCCTTTTGGGCGACGAACATTTCGTTCCGCAGCGCTACCAAACAAATTTATTTTTGTTTTATCGCTCCACAGAATAACTATTGCGCCATTGTTTTTCTCCCTGTGATCCGCAAAACGTTTTATGAACTAATGCAAAATGTTTCCTCTTCTTCAAATTTGCAGTTCTAAGCAGAGGAACTTTGCGAGCAATCCTACCGGGTAGATTTGCGCTTACTAATCGTTCAATTGTTGCAATTGTTCTGGGCAACTTGAACGGGTCGCGTTTAGCTAATGTAAAGACACGATTGTCGGTCACTAATGAAGTTTTTTAGGTGCTCCACGCCTTTCAATAGCTTTTTCTGGCTTGAGAGCATTTGTAACGAAATTCTGAGACCATCCCATCGATCTGGCAATGAATTTGTAGGTTTTTCCTTTGTCTTGGAGCTGACGAACAAGTCAGCTCTCCTATGTACTGCAATGAACTCCACGACCCATCTAATATTATTAAAAATTATAATTAAACCTTTATTTAGTTCACTTTCATCGAAATCTTACCTTCTGGAACTAAATAACGTTTTAAATTTATTCACTTTTAATTTAAACCAAAACACACCTATTTTATTGTCCAGATCAATTTGAAGGTGGAACAAATAGACAAGCAGCAATATTTATCGAGAAGAACTTTTGTTGCGGGGAGGGGATTCCCCATTTCATTCCCAAACAGTGCCACCAAACTTCCAAATTTTCCTTTTGATTGTTGACCATCCCAATTAATTTTTTTCGTTCATTTTACATATTTTTGGGCTCACAACTATTAATTTGTCCCGGTGTGTATATGCATGTATGTTTTTGTGTATGTATGTACGTACTTATATGTGATAGCAATGTGAACAAGTCCACTTCACTAGAAAATTAAATAAAGTGCTGCCTCCTTACTGCCGCTTTCAATTTAAATGTTTTGGTTAAGCAAAAATTGAAACGGATAGATTTGATATACATACACACATACATATGGTACATACTTGCATATATATTTACCCATGTGAGAATGTATGCATGTGTGTGTTTGCATGAATGCGTGAATGTAAGCACGACCATATAGCAGTTGTACACTTTTGACCGCGATTGACCACCAGTTTCAGGACTACACACATTCAATTCATACCATGTGAAGGTATTTTACCAAGCATGAAATAAATCGTTCACCTTAAAATTTTAATTGAAATCGCAAACGCTCGACCATAAACATACGTATGTATGTCAGCGTACTACCATGCAGTATAAGCAATCATCTTAAAAGCTAGTTAATTACCTAGCTCAAAAACAAAACCACAACTAAGTTCATTCCTCCATCTCATTTCAAAGCATCCTACTGGTTTTTTTCACATTAATGTCCTACGAAAAATCAAATGTCCATATCGTCGATAACTTTAAAGCTAGCTGTTAAACTAGTATATTTTGATATAAAACTAGTTTCAACTAGTTGCGGACTATATTTTTCCAGAGTAGTTTTTAAACTAGTTTTATACCAGCTAAATCTAGACTACTTCAGAAATACATAGCACAAGAAAAAAGCAGACATTTATGTGCAAATATGACACGCACAACATGAGTGGATGTGAAAAGCTTGGCCTTTGGCGCTACATGTGGTCATAGTCGACACTGATAAACTGAAGTTCATTGTGGTAAAGGCATAACACTTGCCACAATGGCTGTCTCTCCCTTTATCGGTGTCCTGTGTGATTACATTCCCTCTCTCATTCACCCTCCTTCTTCCTGCCACGAATCAATCTTCTTTCCATTCAACACAATGCTCTGCATTCATAGGGGTAAACCCTCAGTGTTGATTGTATCAATAAAAAAAAAAAGGACAACTATTAGTCAATAAAGTGAAGGAAATGGTTACGGAAAATCGTCATTTCAGTTTGAGAGTGATAGCCCCTGAACTTTCTGTGTATCACGAATCAATTCGTACACAATTTTGCATGATTATTGGGGCATAATACGCATTTTCTTCAAAAATTCAATCTCATAAAGGTCACTGAAGACATGCTCACTAGAACGAGTCCACATTTTTAAAACGTAATGAGACATGAGCTTACGACTCAACAAGCTATCCAGTCAATAAGCTTCGGAATGGCATCGAAACCGAAAGAACCACGTCAAAATCGAGCAAAAGTCACTGTTTTCTTTGATTATTGCGGTGTTGTGCACTCGGAATACTTGCCAGACGGTCAGACGGTAAATAAAAAATATTATCTGGCAGGTATGCGGTGTTTAAGAGAGCAATTTCGTCACAAAAAAAATGCAAAGTCTGTGGAAAGGAAACTCAGGGATTTTGCACCACGATAACGCACCATCTCACAAGGCTGTCATTGTTAACGAATTTCTGGCCAAAAACTCAACAAATCACATTGAACAAACACCGTAATCACCTGATATGGACTGTTTTTTCTTTCCGAAACTCAAGTTACCACCATTATTACGATTCCGCAAAATACGTTTGAAAAATGTTTTGATGATTGGATTATTCGTTGGCATAAGTGTATTATTTCGGAAGGGTCCTACTTTGAAGGCGATTCAATAAATTTGAATGAATAATAAATATTTTGTGTTTTATTGACCGATTCCCCACAATTGACAGAATGTATGTACACATTATTGAACGGAGTTACCACAAACAGCCGATACAAAACGAAGTTACTCTAAGCAGTATTCAATAATCCTGCATCAGTTTAGAGCTAGTCTCTTAACTACCTCGTTTCTGGTTAGGTAATATACTAGATAATTTGTGAGACTAATTAATTTTTGCTCTGCAGGGTGTAAATTAAACAAGGTCGCCGCCTAACTCAGCCAGGCATTGAAAAGTTTTGTAGTTTGCTGAAAAGTGATAAAATATTAAATAGCTATAAATTCATTTCAAGGAGAATTCTAACAAGTTTTGTGTCCCAAAACTCAAAGGCAAATCAACTCAGCACGTAGTTGTAAAGCTGTTCTCTTCCCGCTTTTTTTTTTTTTTGGTGCATTATCATGGTTTAAACCGTTCGAGCCCGTACATGTCTTGGTCGCGTTCTCCACACATAAGTTTGAATAGCGTGGAAGGCGCTTCTCTTCTATCGAATTTTGAACGTAATTTGCTTACATTTTCGGTAGAAGATTCACCATTTTGCACGCATTTCGTTAATCGCAACTATAAAGCTAATTTTCCGTTATAATACACGAATGACATTAGAGTGGCCACATATTTGCATTCATATCTTATTTATTTTTAACTCACTTTATCTAAGACCAGTGTGTATTTAGGCTGCTAGCATTGATGTCTCCAATAACGGGGTTTTTGGGGATAAAACCTTCTATTTCTTACAAAATTTCTTGCTTTTACTAAGTCATTTAACTCATTTTTATTAAAAGGTTATGGATGTAATGAGTGAGTAATTAGATATGGAACCAACGGCGACTACCACGTATTATACATGTACCATAAATGCGCAATTCCTCACAGGATATATGCTTGGGCTGGAATTAAATTTCCGTGAAATAGTTAAATTTGTAAATCTTATATCTTTGCCTTCATATCTGTCGTCTTTTTTCCCTTTTCCGCGTTGCAGAAATGCAACAGTTAAATATTTTGTTGTACGACAAGGTATAATAAAATGTAGCATGTAAAAAACCCAAAGGGAACGAAGCATTCAAAGAAGGCTCCAAGAAAGGTAGAAATGAAATATTTATGGACAGCTGTTTATTGCACCTGAATCATCAGGAACTTTACCATATACATAATGTCTATATTACTTTGGGAGGTTGATTAGAACGGCGCGCGAGGTACCCCCTTTTCCCTACCCCGTAAGATTTCTAATTTTTATTTCATCATCAATTTATAACTAGCGCCTCTATTTTATATTAAATATAGTTTACGAGTTATTCTTATTAAAGTTTTAATAAATAAATTTTCTAAAATATTAATGCGAATGGAAAGGAAATATTTGATTTCAAATTTGATCTCCTTTTGGTTAAATTGCGCTCTAGAAAATAGACTCTCTAATCTTTTCATCTTTGGAATACCTCAAACTACAATTTACTTCATGTTGAATGAAAAGTCCAGACTACATTCATGAACTAGGAATGAGCTTACCATCATTTTTGAGAGATAATTCAGCAAGACAACGCTTTCATTCATTTCAGCAGAGAAAGAAAAACTTGGATTGAAGTTAAAAGTATTGATGTGTTAGATTAGTCAGCTTGTTCACCAGATTTAAATCACATTGGGAAACTCTGGGAGATTTCAGTTCATCGCTTATACGAAGAATATAAGCAATAGAATTGCATAAACCAACTATAATTGGCGATTTTAAACGAATAAGGCAATATCGAAGAATATTTAATAAAAAAAAAGGAATATTTAAAGTAATTACGAGGAAGTCGAAAGGATTACGAAGAAGTTGTAGTAATGTAAGAAATAGGGGGGGTGATGTTACAAATATGAAACCCATCTTTTTTCTTTATATTTGGATGTCGGCCATAGACTTTCCATTGCACTCAGTCCTTTGGACCATTGTACTTTACCCAGTTAGGTGTAGGCGAAAGGTTACGTGGGTAAGTGTGGGTCAACGAGTTCATATATGTACACTGGTTGGACCTACAGTTTAAAGCCGGTTCCGTGCAGCGGGGTGGCAATTTATCACTTGGTGATTTTGCCATTGCCTGCCAAGAGCTACACTTGCGCAATATCTTATAACTCTCATTCACTTCATATCGATAGAAATGTAAGAATTAACTACCAGACCAAGACAAGAGGAAAATTGTACTACCAACAGCTCGGGTGGAGGTTCGAGGTCGCACGATTATTGTAGTACTTACGCTTCTATAGTGATGTTTTTGTAAGCAATCCAAAACTTTACCTCTGGTCAGTTATTTTAAGCCAAATGCATACGTACATAAACTTAATTTTATTGGTTTTGCGCCGCAATTGGAATATGTACATAACAAGCTCACGTTCCTTTCATTGAACTGTTTTGTTTATTTTTGCAATTTTATTACATTTTCGTTCTATCTGTTTCTGTAAAAACCTATATACTGAAGGGCATAAATATAACGGGTGGTCTATCTAACATTTGGAATTTGAACTACTGGTTATTAAAGAGTGAGGCAACTCTAATGTCATTCTTGTATTCTAGTTGCGGTTAACGAAATGGGTGCAAAATGGTGAATCTTCTACCGAAAGTTTCTTTCGTTCAAAATTCGATTCGAAGAAAAGCGCGTTCCATGCAATTTTTGGATCAATTTGTGAAACTTGTGTGTGAAACTGGATCATTATTTGATAAAACAACACGTTCTCATACTCCTACAGTGTGAACAACCGAAAAAAATGCTGCTGTTGCTTCTCACTTTACCGTTCGGATTCGGCATAAAACTGCGTCTCTCCTCCATTCACGCTCAACATGAGTGGATGCGAAAAGCTCGGCCTAGGCCCTCTGTGAGCTGTTGTGCGATTAAAAGAAAAAAGAAAGAAGAATTTTGGAAGATATGGACTTAAACAAGATTTGATTCCAACAGGATGGCAGGCCGTCTCACACAAGCCGTACAACAATCGTACAATTGCGTGAGAAATTTAAAAATCGCGTTATTAGCCATTTTGGTGATGTTCATTGGCCACCACGCTGTTGCAATGTAATAAGTGTTACACTAACCATCGAGCAACGATTGATGCTCTTAAGGGCGAAATTGGTGCTGACTCCGGTCAATTATAGATCTATACCAGTCGAAGATGTACTGAAAAATTGGGTTGACCGCAAGGCTAGCGGATAAAGTCATTTGAATGAAATAGTGTTCCACAATGTGGTCCACAATGTGGTCGTGGTCGCTGTAAAGTAAAGTGTTCCACAATTAACCGGAAGGATTGTACTTTCGAATAATGAAAACCAAAAAAAGAAAAAAAAAGAAATTCGTTTTTTTATTTACACCAAAATTAAATTCCAAATTATAAATGGTTCACCCTGCTTATTATACTTACATATGCACATTGAGAAAAATGTCGCCAAGTGTACATATGTATAGGTACATATGTATCTATGTAGAAGAAGCTTCACATAAGTACATGAAAATACAGTTACATAATATGTAAAGGGTGTTTTTTTTTTAGAAGTGTGCTGGTCTTTTTGACAGCTGTCACTTGATTTATGCTCAGTTTGATTTGCCGTTTCATAATGAATAGACTTACTCCTGAACAACGTTTGCAAATCGTGCATATTTATTACCAAAATAATGGTTCGGATCGCGCGACACATCGCGCGCTGTGTCCAATATTCGGTCGACATAATCTCCCAGCAGAGTCGGTAATTCGAGCAACCATGGATTGGTTTCGCACCACGTTTACTCTAGTGGATAATACGCCGTACAGTGCGCACCGAAGACGCTATTGCTGCTGTGGAGCAGAGTATTGAAGATGACCCGAATGAGTCCATCCACCATCGCGCGCAACAATTGGAGCTGGGCCCATCCCCAAGCAGGGAAGATTTTGCGGAAGGATCATGGTTTGCGATCTTACAAAATCCAACTCGTGCAAGAATTGAAGCCGAACGACAAGCGCGTCGCACGTTCTGTGAATGGGCCCAAAATGAGATGGCCACCGATCCCGATTTTCACAAGAAAATTTTGTTCAGCGATGAAGCTCACTTTTGGTTGAATGGGTACTTTAATCAGCAAAATTTTCGCTATTGGAGTGATTATAATCCACAAGCCATTGTTGAGACGCCTTTACATCCTCAAAAAGTCACTGATTGGTGTGCTCTATGGGCAGAGGGAATCATTGGTCCATATTTCTTCAAAGATGAAGCCGTTCATAATGTTACAGTCAATGGGGAATGCTATAGAGCCATGATTAATGACTTTTTCGTGCCTGAATTGGAGGATGTTGATGTGGACGACCTTTGGTTCCAACAAGACGGCGCTATATGCCATACAGCCAAACAGCCAACGAAACAATCAATTTATTGAAGGAAACTTTTGGTGAGCGCATTATGTCGCGTCGTGGGCCTGTGGTGTGGCTCCTAAGATCGTGCGATTTAACACCGCTGGACTATTTTTTGTGGGGTTATGTAAAGTCGCTTGTCTAAGCAGATAAGCCCGAGACAATTGACGCCTTGGAAGAGAATATTCGGCGCGTCATTACTGACATATGGCCACAATTGCTGCAAAAAGTGATCGCAAATTGGGCCTCTCGGCTGGAATTTATTCGAACCAACCGCGGCGGCCACTTGCCCGAAATCGTTTTTAAAACATAATGGCAAATCCTTATCTTTATAATAGAGATTAATTCTTGGCCATAACATTAAATTATATGCGTTTTATTTCTTCTTGAAAACCACACTTCTAAAAAAACACCCTGTACATGGTACATATGTATGTGCTTTGAATTTTCACAGTCGCTAAGGCAGTGGTTATATTGAAAATTTTGCTCAGCGAACACTTTATACACCCAGCATATCGTGTTGGGTTGCAACAACAATTTCATGGTGTTCGTCGAGCAAAATTCTCATTACGAGTATAACCGCGGCCGTGGGAAAAGTAAGATAAGAAATAAATAGATTTTCTAGAGAATACATATATACATAGTATATTATGTATTTAAGGATTTCAAATAAGGTACGATACGAGTACAATATTTGCACCTTCGATGTACTACATTTGTATCTGCATACATATTATATTTATTTTATTAATTATGTATATGCCTACTGATACATAGTACAAACTTGAATAATAATAGTAAAGCGAACAAAGCGAGCATACATTCCGCGAGAAGATTTTTTTGCAATAGTAATTTTTAATTAAGGAAAGTATTGTATCAAAAACACTCCAAATACATATATTACATACACCAATGTAAAAATAAAACGACCTTCAACAGATTTTATTTTTATTTCTTTCCTGTATTCCTTGTTCGTCGGTGTTTATAAATAAATGCATATGTAGTATGTGTGTATGTATCGTATAACTACAAAAACAAAAATTCTAATACAATTGAAAAAAAAAAATTTTAAAAAATGAAAAAAATGAAAGTAAAATCGTGTGGAGGGGGAAAACTAAACATTTGAACAGCCTTTGGCATTTTACTGCACAAACAAAAGAGGGTGCACAGGATGCATGAACAATGAGCTTTACCATTCAGCAACAGAAACAAAAACACCACAGAACACTAACAAAACCAGCAACAATTTGTGTTCCATCGTTCCACGGAATAATGGATCCCTTCCGTGAAAGTTGCTCACTCTCGTTTCCTCTCCTCTTCACTTGCCATTTAAGTGTATCCGCAGCGATTCAATTCAGGCATTTAAAGTGTACTACAATAGAAGCGGCAGTGAGCAGTGAGCAGAGAGCAGTGAGTGGTGGAGGATGAAGTGCAGCAATAGGCGTGAAGGAAGCGGCGAAATAGCAGCGAGACGCAGCAGTCAGTAGTAGTAATACAGTTGCCTGCTGCATATTTATTTACTTGTTTGTATGTATGTGGTCGCTGTGGTGTAGTGGTAGTGCGTTGGACTGCTACGCAGAGTGTCCGGGGTTCGAATCTCGGCACAGCCAAAATTAAAAAGTAGAAAAAAAAATTTTCTACATGGCATCACCTCTTGGCAGGCAATGGCAAACCTACAAGAGTAAAAATTGCTATGAAAAGCTTTTCTCTTCGCCGTTCGGATTCGGCATTAAACTGTAGGTCCCTTCCATTCATGTACAAATATAACACGCACAAACTGAGTGGATGCGAAAAGCTCGGCCTAGGCCCTCCATGGGCTGTTGTGCCATTAAAAGTAAGTAAAGTAATGTATGTGCATATTCAGGTAGGTGCTATGTGTATGTGTTTGTGTGTGTGTGTGTGTGTATGTAATTGTCGGTACCTGTGTGTGCGCATTTCCGAGAAGATCTTATCGTTGTTTTGCCTCTTAAAATTGAATTGCAAAACAAAAATGCAAACACGAGCTGTGAGTTGCTTTTACATATTATTTCATTTCGTATCGGAATTTATGTACGGGCATGTACATATGTACATACATACGTATGTATGTGTGTGTTTGCAAACATAAATATAAGCGCATTCATTCCTATGCATACTTATGGAGGAATATTAATGCAGGTTGTTCATAAATGTCCTTTAATGCAATGCGGGATGAAGGTGACAAATGTTGAGAATGCACTGCCGGAAAATGTGGAAATATTTATGCACACAATTTTCTCTTAACATAAATCGCTAGAGTTTTTTATTAAATAATGAATCATGATTTAAGAGCACCTCTTCAAATGGCAGTGCCAATGGAAATAGTGGGGCAAATGGGACAAACTATTGCATTATTGCACAGTGAAAAGGGGTGAGGGTTTTGCGTCTCTAAGCCAGGGGAGGATTTCCAGGAAAGTGGAAATATTCCACGAAAAAAAAGTACCAGCAGTTAATGTTCAATTGTAGATGTATCAACATTTTTTGCTTCAATGTTAAAAATAATAACTTTGGTACCTTTTCCAAATCGCGTCTCCTTAGATGGGGTTAAAAGTCTCCTATTGGATCTGGAGAACGTATTTTCTTGTGTCGGCTTCTTGACTAAGAGTGAGATCTTGTAAAAATTCGGTAATTGTCTAAAGATGTGGTCGCTGTAGCGTAGCGGTAGTGCGTTGGACTGTTACACAGAGTGTCCTGGGTTCGACTCTCGGCACAGGCAAAAAATGACAAAATACTCCGCTAATCTCAAAACTTATCAAATTTACTAGGTTTGTCAGGATTACAAAAAAGAATTAATAAACTTAAAACTAATAAAATATGTACAATATTTAGGATACAGGCCTGAACATGCAGCTAAAATTGCTTCAAAAATATCTGATGCGAAAATTATCTCGTCATTGGGAAATAACAACGACCATTTTCCCCATACAAGCAAAATCGAAAAACGTGAAAAAAAAATCTTTCTACATGTCACCACACCTCTTGGCAACAAGAGTAAAAATTGCCTACGAAATGCTTTTCACTTTGCCGTTGGCAGTCAGCAGAAAACTGTAGGCCCCTTCCATTCATGCACAAAAATATAACATGCACATCATGAGGGAATGCGAAAAGCTCGGCCTTAGCCCTCTATGGGCTATTGTGCCATTAAAAGAGGAAAGAATAAGACGAATATCTTTTTAACTGAGTAAAAGTCGTAAAACTACATACTTTAAAATACTATGCCAGAACGTATGAGCATATTGATTTGAGTTTACGTTGCAGAATTGTCGTTTCTTCGGAATTATAAAGTATATGCCATATACTGTAATTTTTATTGTATAAGAGTTTAACTACTGTTTCTATTGTTAAATTGGAAGCACGAATAACATCAAGGCCAGTATCACACTGGCAACTGTTTCGTGCAACTCTTTTGCGAGTAACGAAAATTATTCTTTCAATCTTCCTCTTTCGGTTTTTCATTTTAGGTACATAAGAAACAAAAGCAATTTTGTTTCAACGGCGGCAACTGTTTCCAGTGTGATAACAGCCCAACTAAAGTAATTTCATCTAAGACGAAGAAATTACCTATATAATTATTAATACATTTTGTGGAGTTACATACGATGCTAACGCCCCTGGCCCGCAGAAAACTTTGTGCATGTAAGAACGGAGTATACATATAGAGAAGGAGAGAGGAGACCCAATGCATACGTTGTCAGCTTATATATAGGATTGACCATTTGTAATTTGGAATTTGATTTTGGTGTAAATAAAAAACGAATAATTTTTTTTCAATATGGTGTTTATTATTCGAAAGTACAATCCGTTTCCGGTTAATTTTGAAATGATATTTCATTCAAATGAAACTTCCTCGGCTGGCCTTGCAGTAGCCCATACGATCAACCCTATTTTTCAGTACATTTTCGACTGTATAGAGATGTACTTGACCGGAGAGTGCACCAATTTCGTCTTTAAGAGCCTCAATCGTTGCTGGATGGTTAGCGTAACACTTATCTTTACCTTACCTAACACTTACCCCACAAAAAATAGTCCAACGAAGTCAAATCGTTATTTTCAAACTTCCCACGAAAAACATCGATTATTGTACGACTTGTGTGACACGGCGCACCATTCTGTTGGAACTAAATGTTATCTACGTCCATATCCTCTCAAATAGGCCACAAGTAATCAGTTATCATTGAGTGGTAACGCACATCGTTCAGTGTAACGCATTTTCCTTTCTCATTTTCAAAGAAAAATGGCCCAAAGATGCCACCGATCCAAAAACCACACCAAACAGTTGAGGGTGCATTGACTTATCAATAATTGTGTCTGAGCCCCAAATTGTGCTTGATACCATATTTGATCATTAAAATTTGTTTCGGTTTTTAGGAGTACGAGGAGAGTGTGGTTTTATCCAATAAAGATCTAGTTCCACACACACAAATTCATTCACAAATTAGAAAATTGCATAGAAGGCACTTCTCTTCTACCGAATTTTGAGAAGTAATTTTCTTAAACTTTCGTTAGAAGGTTCACCATTTTGGAAATAAATTTTTACTATTTCCTAACCTTGTTAAAGCTTATATCGACCCATCTCGTTAATCGTAAATATAAAAGGAATTTTGACACACCCAAAATAATCAGTAGTTCAAATTCCAAATGTCTGATGGACCACCCTTTACAAGCTGTTTTCTGTTGTGCGAATATTTTCAATTCTTGCTTTTTTCTTACTACTGAATTTTGTACTTAAATAATAATAGAACTGAGATGTGCAATAACGATTCTGAGCAATTTAAAAAGACCGGACGGATAAAAAAAAAACCAATTATGATTTGCTTTTCAATTTCGTCAAAGAAGATTTGACCAAGAATCAAAAATACAGACTTGTACTGACCTTTGCGTTTGAGGATTCTTCTCTTGTGTTACAAAGTTAGTTGTTTAAAGAAAAATTAGATTTAGTTACTGGAGGGAGCAAGCAAATGTTTCTTCGTCTTTAAAAATGTAGCTCACAAGTGTGAAACGAATTGTAAATGACTGTAGGATCATTTGGTTCCACATATTTGTCTATTCTACACAAGTTGTACATATCGTAAGTATCAAATAATCTCATACCACCTGAAAGTCGTATTTTATTATTTCATTTGTATGTTTTGATTTTTGTATTTCATTAGTTTTAAACTGTTTTGCACTACAACTCTACTTAGTTATTTATTGTTTTTCTCCTGGTTACTGGTTATCTTCTGAAAACTATTATCAATTTTCTAGCAAAGAAAATTGTTTATCCTTCACAGTATTTTTGGTATTGACATTTCGTTAGTGAAATTACGAATTTCTAAAATAATAACAAACCTAGATTACATGTTCGTATACAAACTCGTCTGTCAATCTCCTCGCAACCACATGCCAACAAAATCATTACTCTCATTTTACACAGTTGCACTTACATCGAGCCTAAGAAATAAAAATTCGGCTACCAATAGAAATCGCAAGAGTAGCAGCAAGCAGTTGAAACTCTAGAAACCCATAAATATTACATTGAATGTGGTAAGGCAGTTACTGACAGTAAAACAAATGGCAGGCGAACACATTCATTTCCTTAGTCGAATGGTTGCTGAAAGAGAGCACACACACACACAGGCAAATTGAGTACACACTGTGGATGTGTTCGTAGATGTACATGCTTGTAAAGATTCTTTTAAGCAGTAAAAAATCCCAGTAAGCAATTTTAGCAAAGCTCCTAAATAAAGGGAATTTAAGAGTTATTGAGTATTTAAAACGATTAACAGAACACTCAAAATTAGGAGGCTTAAAAAACTCTTGTTGGGACTACCATATTTTATGATCTTAAAAACATTTCGGAGCATTTCAAGAGCTTTTATTTCATACAATAGACTTGTTATGAGCATTGTCATGTTCTAAACACACTTTGTTTAGAATTGGCGGAGTAATCATTGAGGAGTTCTAAAACGTTCTGATATATGTATAACTCCTAAACACGTAAGCTGGTTTACACTTAAGCTGCAAAAAACATCCTATAAGATTATTTTAAAAGGGCATTAAGGAGACCTTGGCCTTTCATATGAGTTCCCTAGTATAGGCTTCTTAGTTTTCATAATGTTTGCTGGGATATATACAAATATGTATGTTAATGCACACACATATTGAGTATTCACAGACAGTTCGACATATTCGTATGCATACACATCCATATGTAAATATGTACATACTAAATGTGAATAAATTCAAGAAGATTGAATTGCCATTTTTTTTTTGTTATCATCTCAACGAATAACATAACATATTGAAGAGGTTTGATAGTTGAATTCCTGCTTTGTGGCAAACTGAGTTGAAGTATCATCAAATTGCAGTGTTTACATACAAATGTGTGTGAGCATGTCAGAGTCGCTGGTATTTATACACTGAAAACAGAAATGGTTGACACAGATCAGTTACTGCAAATCTTTTTCAAACACGGCGCACGAAGTTCTCCGAGAATCCCGCGGTAAAATATATTAAAAAATAGTATCTAAAGAGCGCATACATAGAAATAAACATTATTAACTTATAAAGGATGTTTTTTCTAGAAGTGTGGTTTTCAATCTGACAATACTTTTTCCGGAGTTGGTATTTTTGACAGCTGTCACTTGATTTATTTTCAGTTGGGTTTGCCAATTCATAATGAATAGACTTACTCTTGAACAATATTTGCAAATTATTGAAATTTATTATCAAAATTCATGCGCTGTGAAAAAGTGTTTCGCAAGCACGGTCCATTTAGCGATGAGGCTCATTTTTGGCTCAATAGATATGTGAATAAGCAGAATTGCCGTATTTGGAGTGAAGCCCAGCCAAAGGCAATTCAGCAGCTACCAATGTATCCCGAAAAATGCACTTTTTGGTGCGGTTTATGGGCAGGCGGCATCATTGGGCCGTACTTCTTCAAAGACGATGAAGGCCGCAACGTTATGGTCAATGGAGAAAGGTACCGTTCGATGATAGCAAACTTTTTTTGCCTTAAATGCAAGAATTGGACTCGTCCGACATGTGGTTCCAACAGGACCGTGCCACATGCCACACTGCACGCGAAACCGTGCATCAATTAACAGGCGAATTGGGTGAAGAGTTAATCTCACGTTTTAGTGAGATCACCAAGATCGTGTGATTTGACCCCGTTAGACCATTTTTTGTGGAGCTATGTTAAGTCTCTTGTCTATAGGGACCAGCGAAACACAATAACTGCTTTGGAAGCCAACATTGAACGCGTCATTGGTGAGATTCCTACCGAAATGTGTGAAAAATGTGCCAAAATTTGACCTTCAGAATGGTCCTCTTGAAGCGTAGCCGCGAGAAACATTTAAGTGAAATTATATTTAAAGAGTAAATGGCAGGAATTGATTTATCGATCCAAATAAAAATTTCATTCACTTTTGTAAAATTTCTGTATTTTTTTCCATTTTCAAAATCCAAACTCTTAAAAAAATCACCCTATATATAGAAAATAGTAAGTAAAAAAAACTCTTAATAATACATTGAATACCACTATCCAATTCCCATGTAAAATCGGGTAATTAAAGTGATACCTGTGTTTGAAAGAGCTACCCAAAGTTCTTGGTCAAGGCCCTACGATCTCGACCGCTTATCACCGCTTCAAATACAAATTAGTTTAGAGAAATTGTGGTTTCGTATGAAATGGAAGCAGAACAGAAATAGTTTTATCAAAAATCTAAGAATATTCTTGCTTAATTACAATTCCGAAACCATCGAATTGAACCTCAGTGAATTGAAATTTGAGCGTCCTGTTGCTTCTTAATTCAATAAATTGCCCTTGAATTTTTAGTAGTAATTCTTTCTGTAGAAGCTTTCACCATTGACAGTAAGAGAATTTTGAATTCATTGTATTTGCTCCGCCTTCATGGAAGTATGGAAGTACTGCTCGGATTTGGATTTCTACTAGAGCAATTCTAAATGTTGTTATTACACACTTCTATTGAGCCTCGGGTGAATTCGTCGTCTGTCAAAACACATTATTTGTTTTTGTCTTCCCATTGCCCTATTGTGCCATCGCTTGCGGATCACTGACACAAATGATAACGGCTCCCACAAACCTACTGAACAAAACTACAATATTTTGTAGACATACACAAAATTGCAAGGTACAAAGAAACAGTTTCACGAGGCATGTGCATGACATATATATATATGTCAGCATACGCTCGTTACTGTTTGTGTCTTTCAGCAAATATTTATTTGATAAAATATATTTTAGTTTAGATGCTTCAAAGATAACACGAGTTTTATTAAAAATTTTTGCATAGAATGCTAATTAATACGTGCATGCAAGGTTGGTTGACTTAACATAGAGAACAGCTGTGAAAACATTTGTACGAAATTCCACATGAAATCGGAAAAGGTCGATGAATTGGACTTGGATGAATTGTGTACGACCATTTGTAAATATATTCATGTGCAAGCAATACAGTTATCCCCGGTTAAGTGAACTCTCTCATGATGTACAGAACGCACTTACATACATACATACAAATGTGTTAGAAAAAAGATACCTGAATGTTTCATTGCCAACTCGTACTGCTGAGTATTGCTTGAAAGTTGTTGAAACACAACTGTTTTTTTTTCTGCAAATTGAATTATAATATAAAAACTCTCAACACTGTTGTACTCATTGAATATTCAGTAGCAATAAAAAAAATTTCGCTAAAAAATGAATGAAAATATTTTTTTTTGTATTACTAAAATACAGAAATTTAATATTCTAATGTTATTTTCAGTAGAATAACTTATTTAACATGAATAATATATGCACATACTAATTGGCTGTTTACACTCGCGTAAGCATAAGAGACTGTGCGAGAAAGACAAGTAGAAATGCCAGGTAACGTAAAACTCTCTTTCTTACTACGTCTCTTCTACCAGTCTCTCTCGCACAGTCTTTCATGCTTACACCCGTGTAAACCGACTCACACAGAGTCCAACTCTCTGAAATCTTATGGCAAATCTTCGAAAAAATAAATAAATTATTAAATTAATTTGAACGTGATAGATAGAAATGATTTGTGTCAAGAGATGTAAATGAATGAACGTAAAAAAGTGATAAAAATGGTGGGTTCATAGCAGTAGTGGAAAGCTACTGCTCTTCCATTGGCTATAATACACATCGCAACTCATAGCCGAAGTATTTTTACGAAAATTTGATGGTTCACTATACGATATGACAACTGTACTGGTCGTTATTATACCCGTTTTGGAGAAGACTGTCTAGAAGTCTGCTTGAGAACTGGAGCGTTAAGCCTGGATTACAATAGCGTATCGCCAATGGCAATAAAAGAATCCGCTCTTCACTGTCAGTAATATACATATGGTACTCTAGTACCTATTGAGTATATGAAGGATTTTTGTAATCGAACCGGGCATTAATTTTTTAGAAGATCTTGAAGAAATATAAATTTTGGCATAAATTTAATTATAATTTAAAAAAAATAAAATAAGAACTTATGTTAAAACTTTTTTCTCCTAAGATGTTTTTAAAAATTAATGACCATTTTAAAAGAAAAAAATCAAACCACTCTATTGCAAACATAATACAGCCGTCAACAGTTGCTGCATTTTTTGACATTTTGTTAAAACTTTACCTCAAGACTTTCTTTTACATAATTTATAATGGCTTTAACACTAAATGATGCGGTGGCCAATCTTGAGCCGCGGTAACAAATCCAGAACAAATTGTGAAAGTTGTGGTTGTTCTCCACAAATTTGTAAAGTTTAACGATGACGAATACTTTCCTACAACGTTAAGTTGACTACAACGAAGGCGTGACGAAAGTGAAAGGTCGATAGCGAGAACAGGTAACGTCACTTGAATAAACAAGATATTTCACTTCACTCGATTCAATGCGTAAAAATATAAGCATAAGTAAGTATTTAAGAAAGTAGCTAAAATCAGGTTAGTTAAATGTGAATAGTTTAGAATATTTAAAGTATAACTAAATGAAATATAGTAGTAGGTGAAATATTTGCATTTAGTGAGTGAATTTAGAAGAAAATTAAAGCTTGTTCTACCTAAAGAGGACTCCGTTTAGAATATTCCTGAAAAGCGTGGATTTAACCGCTGAAAATGCAAACTGCAGCCTCGGGTAAATCAATCACCTGCAGATGAATATTCTACAACATGTCCAAAATGAAATTGAAAAAAATGTGAATAAATTCATGCAGTTGTTATTCCAATATGCAGGATGAGGGAAGGATGGTTGGTTGAGTGGCTGTTGAGATAAAAACTATCGCCAATCGATTGCCTCCTCTTTTTGAGAGTATCCACTGAAAAAAAGCAAAAAAAAAAAACAATATGTTTGTTAGTGTACTAATAAGACACATTCATTTAGCTCTTTAAAAAATTCCATCCATTTCTTATCTTTCAATAATTTGATCTATCCGCAACGATTGATTATCGCACCACAATCTATTTTGACGCACAAATTCTCTGTCTTTCTCCGCCATTCCTCCATTGTTGCGCAAAATTTATCTTATTGTGAAGTTGGCTTTACTGAATCAATTGTCAGAACTTTGTGCGAACTTGACTGCAATACCTACAAAAACTCTTGAAAGCAACAATGCCAGTGAAGTAAGGAATAGCTAATTGAGTAGTTCTGCAAATGGTCAATGACCCTTTGACTTAAAACCGCGGATAGTCCACTGACAACAGATGCGGCCGAGCAGACGAATTTTTAATGTTAACATGTTTCCCATGTAAAATGAAAACAAAAAACGAAAGAGAAAGATGAGGAGAGTAATTGTAGCCACTAGGGCTTGCAGTTTTGTGCGCACTGTAGGCGTACCAGAAAGTGATGTTTTATCCAATATGTAAAGATTGTGGTCGCTGTGGCGTAGTGGTAGTGCGTTGGACTATTACTCAAAGTGTCCGAGGTTCGAATCACGGCACAGGCAAAATCAAAAAGTAAAAAGAAGTAAGCTATTTTTCTACATGGCAAACCTACAAGAGCAAAAATAATACCTTTGAAAAACTTTACACTTCACTGTTCGGATTCGGCATAAAGCTGTAGATATCTTCCCAATTCATGTACAAATATAACACGAATGTCATGAGAGGATACGAAAAGTTGGACCTAGGCTGCCGTCCTCCATGTTGTGCCATTAAAAGAAAACATAAACATCCAGTTTCACGCACAAATTGGTCCACAAATTGTTTGCAAGGCGTTTCTCTTCAATCGAATTTGGAACATAATTTTCTTAATCTTTCGGTTGAAGATTCACCATTTTGCATGTACATTTTTAGTATTTTCCAACGTTGTTCAAGCGCATATCAACCCATTTCGTTAACCGCAAATATAAAACGAATTTTCCGTCATAATACACGAATGACATTAGAGTTGCCACATTCACAATAACCAGTAGTTCAAATTCCAACTGTTAGATGGCCCACCCTTTGCGTACAAACCTTTCTGTCCTTGATTCTTCAGCTCAATGTATCCTTATCTACGTGATTACATAACAGAAAATTTATTTAAGGTATGTACATATTTATATTACTCAAAAAAAGCACATAAACATTATATCTCTCAGGGGATAACAGAGTCAGAATCATTACGATGTACAGTGGTTGAAGTTTATAAATATTTGGAAAATTTAATATACATAATATAAATAGGTATGGATAACGTAACCATATTTTTTGGAGATAAAAAAGGAGAAAATGTACATGTACAAATATAACACGCACAACATGAGTGGATGCGAAAAGCTCGGTCTAGGCCCTCCATGGGCTGTTGTGCCATTAAAAGTAAAAGTAAAGAGGAGAAAACTTAGAAAAAAAAAACATATTTTACTTTTTTATTGCTAAAACTCATTTCATTTTACGTTTAAAAGCAAACTTTTAGTGATAAATTGTTTTGGTTTCCTCTACAGGCAAGGAACACATTGCATTGGATTTTAGTGGTAAGGAACATACAAAATGCTGGTGAAATGCTCTACTGTAAAATGGAAAACTCTGCGATTGGGATCAAATGAGGTAACATATTGAAGTGAGTTTCTCTCGGTCATCAACCACTGTGCGGTGGTGTTTTCTATTGTTGCTTTCTTCTTTTTATTTTTATTTTTTTTTTTTTTTTATAATGCACTTAAGGGTAAAACTATTCAACTCTTTGTGAATTTCTACAAGAAGTTTTCACAGGGATTAAATGTGGAAAATAGTATATGAGGGAATGAGTATTTCTCATTGTGTGTATCCCATGTCAGGTTGTTGGTGCGTAAAGTATATTCTCGCAATGGAATTTTGGCGTTCGGAGAAAATGCAAGGTATGCACAGATATAGCGGAAAATATTTGTTTCTTTGTATAAAAATTTTCTAAATTACCGCAAAAATGTTCATAAAATGAAATGACGAAAGAAATTGATATTTTCTCATATTCTTTGTAATACATAGGTAATACAATAGGTACATAACAAAACTAGTCAACACGAAATATGCGAAATATTTAGTACGGAATTGGACTATTTATGTCCTAAAAACAAACAGTGAAAACGATTTTTTTTTTATTATTTTGTGGTAAAATAAAAAATAATGAATTTAGATACAAATTTGATACAGGTTACCATATTTACCCCCGATGTTTCTGGAGGAAAATGCCACCAATTTTTTCTTTGCCCTTGCTGGGTCTGTATGACCTGAATCTTCTTCTTCTTTTAATGGCATAACAGCCCATGGAGAGCCTAGGCCGAGCTTATCGCATTCTACAGTTTTAAGCTTATTACTAAAAAAAATAGTCAGCCAAGCAATCTAAAGTCAGATTTAAAGCCACGATTATTTGGGTGGATTTTACTTTTAATGGATTCATTGTGATTCGTTCCAAAATTTACCTACTCAAATTGAGACGTAATATGTACATCGAATAAAAAGAAAGTTTTTCCTTCACAACACCATTTAAGTACATTAATTTCTTCCCAGGAACTCTTGTGCGAACATAAAAATTGATTACGCCAAGTACACAAAGACCAGCATCTTCAATTTAAACAGAATTCATGTGTAAAGTGTCTAGCTTAAAAAGAAATTGTAATTTGCTCAATATTGCAATTGTTTCGATTAAACAGAGACAAAATACTAAATAAATTTTACAGGTGAAAAGTTATCATAATTACATCGCTTTGATTTGAACTTTAGGCTTTTCGCAAACATCTCTCATAATTCATATTTTAAGGCGAACAAGTCTACTGATTCTCTACTGCTATTTTCGATTACTGCTTTTCCTATTACTCTTCTACTACTATTTTTTGCTTTTTTTATGATGTGAGACTTTTTTTTTTTGAGGTTGTGAGTTGAAATTTAATGAAACGATAAAGCGACAGTATTAATTTTCATCAAAAGCCTAAAGTAAGTATTTATTTCTATTTGTTTACCTTAGTCATCAGCTGAGCATTTTTTAGGGTTGCTTTAATACAAATTATTAAATGAGGTTAGTACAACGGGAAAAGCTTGACCTAGGCCCTTCATGGGCTGTTGTGCTATTAAATGAAAGAAACAAAAAATATTCTTCTATAATTGAGCCGTTTCTCGTAGAAATATTGAACAATAAAATCTTATCTTATCTCATCTTATCTAATAAATAGGAAAAACTCACAGATGCTCAGTTTTCAACTATTGAAATTTGCATAAAACCTAAAATATTGCCAAAATCAAGTTATCCTAATGAATATTTAAATACATTTTTTAAACCAATCGGAATTTTTAAATAAACCATATTACATCAAGCTTACTCGAACGAAGTAAGCCGAAAGGATCTGGAAATTATTCAGCTAGTGGAAAACATCATAAAAATTACTGAAATCAGTTTAAGTCGTTTTGGCACCTACTATCATAAGTATTCCCTTAAAATATTTTGCAGTCAAAGTAAATTTGTCTATCTGATGGTCAATTTGTCAAATGGCATATTCTCTTTAGCATTTTAGTATAAGTAATGCCTATGAAAAGTTGTCAGCATCCGTCTTATTGTAAGTATGGTACTCTATATTGTACATTCAATACCAAAGAATTTCACATACCATAACTCAGGTGGGCATTTTCGTGTAAAGCTTTTTGGGATTAAGAGCTACTTTGGTTGTAAGGCGATTAACCATTTTGTAACAAATGCCATCATTTAAGCAAACAACGTTGAATGGAAACATTTTATGTAAGTAAATTTCTAATGTAGATACAAAGGGGGGGAAAAAAAACCTATTTTTTTTTAATTTCCGTCATTCACAATCAGCATTTCTAAAGTTATCCGTTGGTTTATTACCAGTTCTTGGAGCAATTCCTCTATGTACACTTGTGACATACGACATACATCTGCCATCTATGAATGTATACATACATATAGTATGTATTTGTATGTATGTATGTATATCTACATTAGTCGACTAGTGCATTATATTCAAATTCCCACCTCAATGTGTTATGTCAACAAGGCAAACAAAATGATGCACTAGCTTTTGGTTCTGCATCAATGGCTGTAGGCAGGCTGGTAGGCAGGCAGGCAGGTAGGCAGACTGGTAGTCAGTCAGTCAGTCAGTTAGTGAGCCTTTTAGCCTTTACATTGATAATGGTTACCTTTTCATTTTTATCCCTTTTTGCCAGTGAGTGATCATTTGAAGCCAACAGTCAACAGCAACGAACGGTGGCTATAGTACATACCATGCATACATCATAGTATTTGTTAAGCAAACAATCTGCATGTTTCATTATGTGTGACGAGTGCACACTACACGAACACTTCGTTAGGAAAAAAATGTTCAGTTGAGGCGATTTTCATTTTTCATTTTACGGCTGACAGCAACGACATTGCCAATATGCAAATTGTTACACTTTCAGCGGCATTGAAGTCACAGTTAACTTTTTACTACAGAATATCATGCAAATTACTTTTTTCTTCACTTTTTAACACTTCATTCACAATTACTTACATACATACATTACAATACTATGTACTTATAGAAAACCTTCTTCCGAAATCAAAATAAATCCCAAAAAGTTTACATTAAATAACATCTATCAGTTTATACGTATAGTAGCTAACTGGGATGGAATCCCCAGAAAAACTCATGTTTTTTTCTCACACAGAAATAAGAGAAACACGTGAAACTACTACTTCTGAATTATGTTAACACTTGTTTCCTATCCCAGTGGAAAATAATCCAGACAGCCTTAATTGGGTTGGTGGGACGGGGACGGGGGAGGGCGGTGGTTGACCCTAACAGGCATAAATGTGGTCTCAACAATTACGTCTTATTAACTATTGCCTAAATACATACAAAGATTATTGATCCAAATATGATGACTTGTAATGACTTGTCCCCGCAGACAAGTAAAAGAATGCATTCATTTTGATTGCATTACAATGATGGACATACTCGTATATAACTCCGGAATACCAAATGAAGAATAAATCTTATTTGGAGTCATAGAACTAGTTACTCATTTAGTAAAGAAAGTCTCTTTTCCAGTCACGGTAATTCAATTAATTTTGAAGTCGTGATGCTTCACTTACACTTGGTTCTTCAAAATGTCCAGATTCAAAATAATCAAATAAATGATTTAATAATAGCGTTTAAAATAAAGAAGAAAATAATAGAAAAAAGTTTTGAAGCTTAAAATTCTTCATAGAGCTTTATAGCCGGTCAAGTTCCACACTGACCGCATGGCACCTAATTTGTCATTTATATTATAGTACACTTTGATCTTATAATTTAATGATTCCGATCTCTACTATCAGTCAGGATTGATATATCAACCTCAAACCGCTCGTAAACCGGACCTAAAAAAATGGTTTGTGAACAAATTTTTCAGTCAAAAATTGGGATCTGAGAGCTACATTACATTAAACCTCTGACTAGGAAACAAATAATATAATTGAATATTTACATATATGGTAAGTGTAAATTTGAGAGACCCCAGCCACTGCAGATAACACTGTCTATAACGTTTCTATAGCGTTTCCCGTTTAACTGCGTCAGAAATACTACGGTTTTAGTTCAAAATATACTGAAATTACCTACTAGGTTAATTGCATAATTACTCAGTTAATTGTACATTTTCGTTGATGCAATTAAGCGGGTATTATTGTATGCATTTTCTTCCGATAGCAAGCTTATATTGCGCAGAACTCATTTTGGCTAAAGGATATGTCGACTTATTTCTGTCACTGTATGTTTAAATAGTTTTGGCTAAACTTGTATTTAAGTCAAAAATGCAGGAATTGAAAAATATGAAATCACCTTCGTTTCTGGTCTTCAAAATACAAATACGAGTAAGTTCGTGCGACTGAATTTGTGACTAAATCTTTGTTTCACAAAAGTGGGTCATGAAAGTGCATCACAATAATCTAACATGCACACATACATACATACTATGAATGCATATGTGTATACAATTGTAAGCAAACATGCATTCATACAGACACATCGCTGGTTTGTTGCAAGACTGGCTTAACTCAGAAATCATAAATTGCGAGAAAAACGCATTTAAACTCTTTAATTTATCTAAGGACAAATACTCTTCCCACGTGAAGAGTTCACAAGATACTCGTACAGTTATGATAACAGTTATTTCTGTACAGCGCCGGCAAATAATGTGTCTATGGTCATACCAACACGGAATTTTGTGTGTGAGTAATTAATTTACTCATACGGCAAATACTTTCAATAAAATATATTCAACATATTTGTTGCAAAAGTTTTAAGTGTCTCTGTCATTTGCCATAATTATCTTCAGTTTAACTTACCAATTAATCTTCATTTAATTGAGCAATTATAATTTGAGCAATTTCACAAACCTAAAAACGGTTTATTGCTAAAATTAGGCAACTCCATGTATTTTGGTTTGAATCGCAGCCAACTTCACCCAGTCAGTTGATATTAATTTTGTGTGTCAGTGTCTTTAATTTTCCAGCAGAAATTACCAGTTAGAAGAAGAATAGTGATAATCATCCGTTCAGAAAAACAGAATCGAGAGTGAATTAAACAATAATACACATAAAATAATTTAAAACTGAACCCTACTGCGAGGAGGGAAAAAAAATCAATTTACAATTGAACTCGATTTGGTGGTAAAAAAATCTACGGAGAGGGTTGACATATCATCAATAACGGTGGATAAATTTGTAGTTAGGCAAAAACCAAAAAATATTTGGAGCTTAGACTATACTGTTAGACAACAAAGTTTACATAGTCACAAATAGCGTTTCTATTGAGAAATGTGAAAAATTGTATTTAAACTGCACTGCTCGAGGAGCAGTACAGTTTTTGGTCTAAGCAAATAATTACAATAAAACAAATACATACAATAAAAAGTGTGAAGCATGCTTCATTAGTCGCATGGTCTAACGGTTATTGGTGTTGTACTTTCTCTTTTTTGGTTGATTCGGTCTGAATATGAACTGGTGGGCTTGTTTTTGCATACTAACTCAAAAATTGTAACTAAATTTTTTTTTTTTTTTATGACTGTCTTGCAGTAATAATCGAGCGATATATACTCGTATGTTACAAAGAGATTTAGCATTCAAAAGCAACAAAAATGGTAACAACGCCATAATTATTGTATAATATGCGAATATGAAATTACAAAGAGGGCAAATGTGCACAAAAATGCAAGCAGCGAGGTAAAAGTAAAGCCGAAATTACTCAAAGAATCGCAATATACAGCAATTTTGCTAAATTACACATATGTATTCATATGTGCTTTAATACATATACCACGTTCAATGTACATTCATACATATTTACATACATATTTTTGTATGTTTGCATATGCAGGTGAAGGTGGGTGAATTACACGTAAATGCAACACGCCCACACCCAAACACCACAATTACTCAGCACACAAGCTATCCATCCGGATCTCTTCTACGAACTCATTATATGCACGATAAATTGTTGATAACAATGTGGTGAATTATGACACTAGTGTAGGTACTCGTACATATAGTATCTACACCGAACACAATGGCTGTTACAGAAATTTAGGTTAAGTTTAGAGGCTAAAAGTATTTACACATACATATGTATGTCCTGCAGCAAGGTGCCCATTTAAATATTTCCAGTTCCGAGCATCATTTCTTTGTTTCTATGGACATTTCATTTTATTCTACTACATTTGGCGCTGAGGAAGCAAGGCAAGGTTAAGTTGAAATGTTAACTTAAACGTAGTCCGCCATTAACTCAAAACTAATATGCTCTTTCCGACAAGTGAAAACTTTATTTTGATTTCATACTAGTTCGTTACGTAGCTCCTCCTTAACTGCTACTGGTAATGATTAAAAATAAAGATTTTCATTATTTTTGCAGAAAGAAGACAATTCATGTGGTGTCAGAAATGACAACCCTAGGTAATTTTGAAATAAATGAATTAAAAGTTAGCCCGTTTTACAGACAATTCTGGGACTCCAGGTTTTTGGGACCTTATGATTGACATTGATTTTTACTCTTGTAGGTTTTAAGATTGGTTCTGTGTAGAAAACTTGTTTTTTCTACTTTTTGATTTTGCTTACTAAATCATAAGTTTAAAATGATTTTGAAACTTTTACATTTGCCGAAAACATTTGAAATGGGATAATACCCGCCCTACTATAGAAGGTAAAAGAGATAATTCTAACGAAAATAACACGAAGCAGCTTAGCAACAGGACATTTTCCAGGCAACTGGGAAAGAGCCCTATAAACATTTATACCAAAGATCGACAAGACTACACTACACTTCGTCGAAATCTAATCATTTCCTATCAATCTAACCTACCTCTTTTGTCCTCAAAAACATAAATTTAAAGTGAAATTGAAATATGTAGAGCAAGCAGATCTACGAAGACTGCTCTTTTTCAATTGACCAACGTTATCCAAAGCGCTCTTCGTAACAAAACACTGGGAAGCACTCACTCATAGGAGCAAAAATATCTGGGACACTACTACCCAGAAAACTGGTAATTTATTTTAAACCTACAGTTTCAGCGGCATTTTTGCCGTACAATTGCATTTTTCTATGGTATACCCCACATTGTTGTAAAAAGTGTTACCCGCCCTAATGTACAGTATACCCCGGTTAACTACCTCTCACTCTCTCTTAAGTGCCTGTAATTTGCTACTTTTTTCTCCAAATATCCCTCGAAATTTCCCCTTCAAAGTGCCTTCCCCGATTAAGTATCTCAAAAGCCTGTCATATTAAGATGAGGAACTTAACCGAGGTTTACTGTATGTATGCAAATTTGATAAAATTTGTTAGAACATTTGTCGAATGGTTTTTTGAATGCATTTCCACAACATCACAAAGACTTAAATGAATTCTCGATAACCCTAATCCATCAAATGCCAAATGCATTTTGCTCGTGTGTTTTATTTTTTGTTAGTACCATAAATATCATAGATTTTTTCCTTTGAAAATATTACACAAATGGAATAACACTTTGTCAGTTGCATAAATGTAAGAGCAATTATTGCCATTGACATCTAATATTTATGATAGTTATTAGTTATTGCTAGGATGCAGTGAAATATACGATTTCCTATGAATATCGATCTACTTAATTAGTTAGGATGGAAATCGCGCAAAAATTCCGAGCTGTGAATGCAAACCAAAAGGCCAACTGGATTAAATAGTATACATTCAATAATATTTAATATATAAAATGTATGCAAAGGTATTTATGCAATTTAGTTTGTTTCTTATTTCGGCTTTTCGCCGATTTTTTTTCGTGAACTCTTCAATTATTGAAAATGAGACTGCATAATATTAAAAATATTTAGTACAAAGGCACAAAACCCTTGGGCATATTAATGTTGCAAGGATCTACTGTGTGAAAAGGAAATTACATAAATTATAACACTGTGCAACAGGTGAAATTTAGATGGGGATGTGAGACTAATTTAGGGTAGCTGATTCTTTGATTGACGATATCTCGGTAACAAATCAAGATATTTACATGTTTTAAATTGTAAATGAAAGGGGGTGATTGGTACTTTAGGATTTGTAAAAACGTAGAAAATCAGCGTTTTTCACTTTTAGATTTGGATGTCTCAAACTTCTCAGAATACATATATGATAGAGTAATTCTGCGGCGAGGCTATTTTTGTCTCTGTATCTTTTTTCTTTACTTTTTCGAAGAGTGATATTGAGAGAAATTCTAAACTAAATTTGCTACAATTCATTGAAACATCTCATGGAATAACTTCTGTTGGTCAATGTTGGGCAATAGACACGCCTACCTTCCATACAAATTCAATACTTGAAAAGGCCAATACCAGAGGATATGTTGAAGCAAATTAAACCTAATTTATAGCTCAAAGTTATTCAAAGTTAAAATAGCATCAAAGTTAACTAATGAGAAAATGATCAGCATTGGGCACTAACCGCAACCTCCCGATTGGGGATGCGAGAGGTTTTTCTCTACTGCCAATAACGACCTTCAAAAGACAATATGAATGTGGTAATGGTATAGTTGGTAGTTTGTTGGACTGCTACGTAGGGTGGCCGGGTTCGAAGCTTGGCGGTGTCAAATATTGAAAATAAATAACATAATTTTAACTCACTCAAAAAAGCGTATCCCTAAAGCATTGTGAAATGTAGGACCTGGGACCTCAATGGGCTGTTGTGCCATTAAAAGAAAACGGAAGATTGTTTGTAAAGGTTAAAAACTGATTTTCACTAGTGCCAATAACGACCCACTAAGTAAACCCTATATTGATTGTGTACTGATGTATTGTATTTCAACTTAGTTTTAAAATATTTGGACATCATACACGTACTCGTATTTAAACATGCAAGGTTATCTGGGTATGGTAGATAAGAGTTCTGTACAAACTATGTACATTCTGAGTGTACTGTATGAATGTTGAAGTTTCGTTGCTGCATTTAGAAATTATTGAAAAAAATTACCGCTCCATCCGTTATCCATCGTTTTTACGATGACTTTCAACAATATTATCCTTCCTCATGTGTAAATACATCAACATCTCCTTTTACCACTACACTCTTTTGATCTTATGGCTATGAAAACTTTGCGCTACAGCTGTGGGATATTAGTTTTATGCAGAGAAACAAACCCTACCATACGTACTCTCTCCCACACACACTCCCACATACACTCACACACTCCCACATACACTCACACACATACTCTGACACATACACTGGCACACACATTGAAATAGAGAAAGAGCCTCACCTAACTAGGTTCGTAATCAACGACAGATGTTTTTTTCTCGTAGCGGAAGCAACATATGCTGTGGAAAATGTGACGATAAAGATAAGCGCATCCAAATTGAAACATGCACAGTATGTGATGGTTTCTTTTCTTTAGCGCAGTTATGAATTTATATTTTTAAGGACTCACTTGAAGCTATTAAACTGTGTGCTGGGTAAAATGCAGAAAATTATCAGCTTATACTGTATTTTCGTGAATCGTTGTCTCTAGGTTAAGTTACAAGTGGTGGCGAATGCCCTACTTAAACTATTAGGTCCATAGTATAGAGCTCTGTAGATTCAATTATAGTTTTGTTTCCAATTTAAAAGTACCGGTGGTATGTTGTTTTAAAAGAGCTAGGTTTATGGTTATGTGATCAGTTATTTAGGTAATGAAAGAACGCATACCTTACCAACTGACGTTTTTATTCTAGTCCTAACTAGTATTGGGTAATGGCAAAGAATATGTTTTCAAAGTCTCCTTAGACACAGAATCATTATACTTAGTGTGCTGCATAGGTTGTTTTCCAACAGAAACAAACCTCCAGTAACTACGCCTATCAGTGAACTGCTTTCTCTGTGAAGGAGTGAGAGAAAAATTTAGATTTTAGACCGAGGGTGTTTGGGCCAGAAAAGTTTTGATATACGGGAGGAGTTTACGCTACCACATCTTCTATTAGACGTCAAACAAAAAGCTGTTTGTCGAAGGCTACGTAATGGAAACAGAGCGATAGTGTGTGTGGTGTTGCAGGGCTCTATAGTGTTCAATCAAAGCAACCTTAAAGCAATTAGATTATTCTAATCTTCCCCTTCTTTTAATGGTACAACAGCCAAAATGGAGGGCCTATGCCGAGCTTTTCGCATCCACTCATGTTGTGCGTGTTATATTATATTTTTATGCATGAATGGAAGAGAACTATGCTGAATCCGAAAGACGAAGTGAAGCTTTTCCTAGGAAATTTTTACTGTTCTAGGTTTACCATTGCCTGTCAAGAGGTGGTGCCATGTAGTAAAATTGTCTTTTGATTTTACCTATGCCGGGATTTGAGCTCCGGACACTCAGCTTAGCAGGCCAACGTACTACCCACTACGCCACGACGATCACACTTTTAATCTAAGCCCAGTTCTAAAAAACAACCTAGTCGTTTTCTCTAATTTCTCGGTTAATTATCCGGGGATTACTGTAATTGTAAAAACAACGATTCTTTTTCGACTGGGTAGTATGTAGTATCTATGTTTATTCCAAAATTAGTAGCTAATTAAATCTTATGTATATGATGAACATTTAGTTTCGTACTATAAGTGTATCGTAGACAAAATTGGGAGACCAACCACATTTTTTGGCATAAAAGCAACTTTTATGTATTTTTTTTAACAACAACAGAATTTATCGACCCATAACCGCTACATTGATGTAAGTACCATAAGTGACGAAAAGTAAATTTACAGGAGACGTTTTTTTGTTACTAGTTATCTCTGCATTTAACCATTGACATGCATTTCAGTTTATAAGCATTATTTTGTATTAGATATGCAATAAAAATAGTTAAATTTTCCAAACTAAAACAAAACTGTTGTATTTTGCGATTACACCATTTCGCTGTCATCATAGCTTACATGATTTGGCGGTTATGGTTCGATACATAAAAGCATTTTCAATATTAACATTTTTAATTACTTAAGATTTACACAATTTAATGAAATTACTAACGAAGAAAGTTATTAACAACATTTAAAGTCGTGGCAACAACGAATGCCGAACTACCAGCGAGATCATTGTCGAATACCGGAATACTAGCAAATAGCACCATCTAGTGTCGAATTAGAAAATCAATTGCCAATTATTCCACTCAACGATTTTCTTTATTTTTAACATTTTTACTAATTCTCTTTAACCAATGCCTAAAGATCAAAGAATGTTTTCTTTGCCATTTTATTTTACCAAAATTTTTTTTTTTCTTTTTTTTTGGTAACAAGTATTGGTTTTCATCTACCTCAGTTAATGAATAGTGTTTGGCTTTTCCTGTTTTCCTCATTATTTTTCATACCATTTCATAGTTTTTGTGCTTTTTGGTTTAGTTATTTGTGGTAGATATTCTAGTTTTTTTTATGCAACAAATTGAAGTGCAGTGCAGCTTTGTTCCTTAGTGCTAAAATATACTATTTAGGTTATTAAGCAGCCTTGAAAAAGACATTAATATTTTATTACTAAAAATTGCAAATTGTTCGCGCAGCTTAATGTTAGTCATAATAATATGTAATATTTATAATTTCGGGGCACGAAAGAGTAGTGTTACGTTGATACGAGTAACTATGAGTAGATATTAGTACTTTTTTTGAATACTGGTTACTTTAATCGAGAATATAACATGCTTTTACTCACTCTCACAATGGACACGATATGCTCGGTGAAATAATTACCGAGCACTCCGAGTAATCATGGTGGCAATGAGTTCTCCTTACAAGAAAGGAACAAAAATGCATGTAAAATAGTACGTAAAATAAGGGTATTTAATCAATTGAGTAAGTTTACATCGGCGTAAAAAAAAATATAGTTTTCATCTCTGATGAGGATTAACGCACATTCAAAAAACGATAAGTTTTAACGTAAATTAAAAAACAAAACAGCTGATTTTGTTGGTACGAAAAAACAAAACAAGCGCTTGAGCAAGATCATGTTTTTTTTAATTTTTTTATTTTTTTATTTTTTATTGATACATTCAACACACAGGGTGTACCCCTATGAATGCAAAGCATTGTGTTGAATGGAAGGAAGATTTTCAGGTGGGAAAAAGAAGGAGGAAGAATCAGAGAGGGAATGCAATCACACAGGACACCGATAAATGGATAGGACAGCCATTGTGGCAAGTGTTACCACCTTTACCACAATGAACTTAAATTTAAGTTCATACTTCATTACTTCAAATGCTTCCGATTCACTTTTAATATCAGCAATAACTGCTTCCAGAAGGGTGTGTGTCAATTAACTGTATGAGAAAATCACTAAAATATTAAATAAAATAAAAATTAATCATTGATGATTAATTGATGACCTTATCGCAGTCATGGCTTTCTCGACTTGATTACTTTTGTGAATGTTAAATCAAAAACGGTTGATTTTACGGTAAATAATATTAAATAAAAACACTAAGATCAAGTGACGATTCAATGTCAGTTTACATTGATAAAAAGAGTTTAATTTTTTGGAGAAGATTCGGTGAATCCACGTCATGGTATCAAGTTGATGATGAGTCTGCGACTGAGACATCAACAAAACGTTCAGGTGGTATAAACCCCCTAGAAAATTGTAATAATATGGCACTACAAACAGCAAAACTTCTAAGAAATCATACAATAAATTTCTTTGGTGCAATCGAAAGAATGGAGCTTGCAATTGCTAATACAAGGTGGGACAAAAGTAATGTTTTAATGTGAATTGGCTGTTATTTCAAATGAAAAAAATTGGGCTCCGAACTTGTAAATAATGACATTAAGTTAAAAAATGATATCGGTCAAATGACCGCCTCCTGAGTTGATGTACTTTTGTGCTCGTTTTACGGCATTTTGGCAACAAATTGGTGATTTGAAGTTATGCATCGCTCCATTGCTTTTTGTCAACTAATTCTCAATCTTCCAACAATCAAGATACAATGACATTTGATGCCATTTGCAAAAATTATGACACATTCACATTATGACATTACTTTGCCCCCACCTTGTATACCATAAGAAGTTTATATCGATAACAAAGAGAAAGACTCATGAACTTCTTTAATTGTTTTTATTTTTTTTATTTGATGATGGAAAATGTGGTCACTGTGACGTAGTTGGTAGTTTGTTGGCCTGCTACGCAGAGTGCCCGTGGTTCAAATCTGGGCACAGTTAAAATCAAAAAGTAGAAAGGCACCACCTCTTGACAGGCAATGGCAAATGTACAAGAGTAAAAATTGAATATGAAAAGCTTTTCACTTTGCCGTTCGGATACGGCATAAAACTGTAGGTCCCTTCCATTCATGCACAAATCAAAAAAAGCTTAGCCTATGCCCTCCATGGGCTTGTTGTGCCAAAGAAGATGGAAAATGTTCATGGGATCTTGAAAATCTGTTAATAGTAGATTCAACCTTGAGATGGATTGAAATAAAATGATATTGATTTAAAAAGAGGCTAGCATAAAATTTCAAAGGAACCAAGTTTGCAAAATATATGAAATTAAGGAAAAATTGTAAATAGATGAAATATGTACGAGGTATGTAGTAGGGTTTTTATATGAGTACATGTGAACATAAATTGAAGGCTATAAATGGAGCTTAACAAAAAATTAAATTACATTAAAATGCCTTTCGTTTATATTTGCTATGTTGAAATGAATCTTTTTCTCTCTTTTGAAAACAGCCTGCAAATTTGCAAACTAGGTACATAAATTACCTACCGAATGAATAAGAATAAGAAAAGAAATTAGGGTCAAACGACCAAAGTTTATCATGCCTAAAATCATAAATTTGCAATGAAGGGGTTTCTGTTGTGTATTTTAAGGCGCGTCGTACCCAATAAACATTTACATTCGATTGGAAGTTACAAACAAATTTCTTTCACGTTTTATTTATTAGATTTTAATTTCGAAATTATGAAACTGAAAGCAATTGCCATTGGTTATAACTAGAGAAAGTCTTTTTAAACATTGCCTTTTTTTTGGTCGTTTGCACACGTTCATCCGACTCCCGCGGCAACTGTTGCCAGTGTGATACCGGACATTTGGATAATGTTAAACAACATTTTTTAGATAATAAACACCAAGGAGGATGTGGAAAGAAAAGAAGTACACATACTCAATAGGTGAATGCTGAAGTCTGTGAGCTTCCAAATATGAAATTTACATGGATGCAATAATTAGTAGTAATTAGTGGTGTTAAACAAATGGAAAAACACACATGATTTTGTACACTGCAATAGTTTATAATTCTGAAAAAGTAGTGAACCTACAAATTTTTCTACAACTATTTTTTAAAAGTTTTGTTATTAATATTTTTATTTTTGTAGATTCTTCAAAACTTTTTACATTATATACCATATGAGGAGCTCCAAATCACAATGGAATAAAAAAATTTGCCCAATTATTAATTTGCCTCACACAAGACGCATGTATCAATGACTGTTGGGTACATATTTGTTATATGCATACATACTTATACATAATATACTTAATTGGGATAAGAAAATCTCAAAGGATTTCATATGTATGCATACACACAACACAAGTTGATATAAAAGTATGAGTATGGGAATGAAAGGGTTAACTTTATACATATACATATGGTTATAAGGACTAGTTATTGCAAGAGTTGAAACAAATTTACCATGGATTAAAGGTTGGTATGCGATACTAAACATACTACATAATTTTAAGTTTGCTGAATTGATAAAAAAAAAATACCTACTCATGCAGATTATAGACGTCGATTTACACTAGAGTGGTCAGCCATGTAAAGAGGCACAGTAGATCGAATGGGAAGTTGCATTGCAGAAGGCTTGGAGAGACCGTTCATTTTGCAGCTTATGTACGGGAGCATAGCCTGAAGACGATCAAGATGATACTACAACTCAATCGTAACCAACGTTAAACGTTGTTAACGGCCAATGTAATGATACTAACATAAATCAGCAAAAATTCACAGAGTTGCCCGTAGGACGAATACCTGATTTATTTCATTGGCATGATGCTATCATGCACTTTAAATTCGTTGATCGTACAACTAGGGGCTACGTAACAGCGGGATATTATCCAGATTTACTGCTACACTCCGGCACAGCCCTTCTACTCTCAACTGTTGTATACCTTATACCGATTTTCTGCCATTGGTGCCTTCAATGGAAAGACAACAAGTAAAAAGAAATGTTAGAAGAAAGCTTCGCTGCACTTTTACCTCTGATTTATTCTAATGCTGAAAGATGTACGGTACAGGTTTGATACACGCAAGGGAAGACCGATCGTGATAACGATCAGCGTTGTGTTTACATATACAGCAACCACCGCCATTCGATTGTACTAAACGCAAACGAAAGGAAAAATAGTACAAGCCAACTCGGTTGGTTTAGTGGATGAGTGCTACACGAGAATCTCTGTAGCCTCAGGTTCGATTTCCGTACAAGCAAAATTTTACTAAAGATAACCATTTTCGTGGCGTGCAGCATTAGTGATTGACTGGAGCTCTCAGTTCATACAAAATGTTCGTACTTACCCCGAACAGTTTAAACGTTCGTTCGAAATGAATGCGGTCTACGCTAGGCGAGCATTACTCACAATCATTTTTTTGTACGCCATACCGTCTACACTAGGCGAATGACTGATTATGTGATTCTTCCATTCGTTCCCCTAGTGTAGATATGGGATACTGTCAGTTGTGCATATTAAAATTCCAATCACGAGGCACAGTGATTTACCCTATAGGTTAGACAAAGGTTATATCCTTTCTAAATGATGATGACGTTATTATAATAAGACGAACCCAAAAAATCTACACCCATGAAATAATTCGCTGAGAAATATCAGACCATAATAAGAGTAGAAAATCTATTGGCATAACCAACCAATAATTGAATTTACAATCAGGTATCAAGCATTATAAGTTATTTCCTTATTCCAAATTGATGCAATTCAATTAAATTTTGTTCAGAAACAAATGTTTCTTTCCAATCTCACCGCACAACAACAATTCAGAAAGGAGGTAAAAACCTTTTTCTTTGCTTTTTTGTACCCGAATGACTACAAGCATATGAAAACAAACACGCTTACAAACATACATACATACATACATACATATGCAGTGTATAGAATTTGGCAGGTAAGTCGTAAATGGAGTGTAACGAAAACGTAAATCAATTTATATACGTGGTTCAATTCGATATGAACGTAGCCTATGTGTATTCCATATGCAAATTATGTACAATAAACAACAAATGCCAAGGTATCGAAGTTTACCCTGTTGCATGGATGAGGGAGATGTTGTGTTTGCCCCTTCATAAACTTTGTGGTTCATGTCTCTTAGACAAAATTTCTAAAAAAAAACTTGGGCATACATTTAAGATTCAGTGAAATTACAGCGTAACATTTCAGTTTTACGTATGTACTTCGAACTATCACTATCTCGAACTATATAAAAAAATGTATATTCCTAATTTCTAATATTTTCCTTGTCAGCATACAAAGGCTAATCTAATCACAGCTACTACTTAAATTCCATATTTTAATATTAGAATTTTTGTTACTGGATGCTCAATAGCCACCCTATTGATAACAGTCGAAAATAAATAATACTGTCATACCTTTAGTGGTCGCTGTGGCGTAGTGGTAGTGCATTGGACTGCTACGCAGAGTGTCCGGGGTTCGAAACTCGGCACAGGCTAAATCAAAAAGTAGAAAAAATAATTTTTCTATTCAGGACCACCTCTTGGCAGGCAATGGCAAACCTACAAGAGTAAAAATTACCTATGAAAAGCTTTTCACTTTGCCGTTCGGATTCGGCATTAAAACTGTAGGTCCCTTCCATTCATGTACAAATATAACACGCACAACATGAGTGGATGCGAAAAGCTAGGACTAGACCCTCCATGGACTTTTGTGCCATTAAAAGTAAAGTAAAAGCCATACCTTTAGAATAAAAATTGGGCAACGATTCATGAGTTAAAAATCTTTTGCTAATGTAAAGTAATGTTATATTCCGGTTAGTTATAAGCTGACATATAAGCTCTTCGAATTAAAAAAAATCATAATTATACTTTCAATTAGAATATGTTCCCAAAATTTTCTTTAAAATTGTTTTGCAGGGTTACACTTAATTGTTCAAAACATATGCAACTAATGAAAATAATTAATATTTCGCCCATACCGACTATGTTTGTGTACTTATAATGTCCTCGCATCTTTTTTGGCATGGAACCAGTGAGGTTTTCAATTATTTCTATTTTTTTATTTTTTTTATTGATACATTCAACACACAGGGTGTAACCCTATGAATGCAGAGCATTGTGTTGAATGGAAGGAAGATTGATAGGTGGGAGGAAGAGTGAGGGAGAATCAGAGAATGAATGCAATCACACAGTACACCGATAAAGAGATAGACAGCCATTGTGGCAAGTGTTATGCTTTTACCATGGGAATGATTTCCCACTGGATAAAGAGTACCGTTGACCTCTTACCCGCTGTTTAATGATACCCAACAGATTCTCTGTGGGGTTTTAATCAGTCCAGTCGATTACAATAATTTTGTAATCCTGATAATTTTGTTATCATGCCGTGATATTTAATTATTTTATTTTATTAATTATTTTAATTATTTTATTTGCTCTCTATCTCCTTCATCTTTTTTGTCTACAATGACATTCACAATAGTGAAATATGTATGCACATAATGCCATTTAGTACTAAATCAATATACTAGGAATGAAAATACGGAATTTATTTCGAGAGAGCACAGAGGTGTATTTATTGTACATTGCAGAAGAAATCAATCAATCTTCCGATTGGTTGATTTCAGCAATATGAGTCTGCAATGTGAATTACCGCCAATTCTCATACAATTGATTGAGTCTGTGGACTTTGACCAGGGTGAATTCATAGTCATCTATACATACTCCTATGTGTATAATTATGATGAATTTCCGTTCAAAGATCAGCTGTCAAAGCGGATGATGAGGATGTATGTGTGGCTAAATGCAGGTGACAAAGAGTCTTCCAATTTTGCATTAAAATAATTGAGAAATCTGTTAAAAGTTTAAAGAAAAATTGGGGAATTATTTTATTTTCATAATCGCATACAAAACATAAAAGGTGTACAACAACAAATTTGTTTAATGTGCATATGTAAGAATATACAGGGTGTTTTTTTAGAAGTGTGGTTTATAAGCAGAAATAAAACGCATATAATTTAATGTTATGGCCAAGAATTTAATTACTTTACTTTTAATGGCACAAAAGCCCATGGAAGGGACCTACAGTTTAATGCCGAATCCGAACGGCGAAGTGAAAAGCTTTTCATGGCAATTTTCACTCTTGTAGGTTTGCCATTGCCTGCCAAGAAGTGGTGCCGTGTAGAAAAATTATTTTTTCTACTTTTTGATTTTGCATGTGCCGAGATTCGAACCCCAGACACTCTGCGTAGCAGTCCAACGCACTACCACTACGCCACAGCGACCACCAAATGGCCAATAATTTAGCTTTATTATAAAGATAAGGATTTGCCATTATGTTATGTATTAAAAACGATTTCGAATAAATTCCAGCCGAGAGGCCCAATTTGCGTACACTTTTTGCACTAATTGGGGCCGTGTGTTAGTACTAACGCGCCGAATATTCTCTTCCAAGGCGTCAATCGTCTCGGGCTTATCTGCTTAGACAAGCGACTTCACATTACCCCATAAAAATAGTTCAGCGGTGTTAAATCGCTCGATCTTGGAGGCCACGACACAGGCCCACAACGCGACATAATGCGCTCACCAAAAGTTTCCTTCAATAAATTGATCGTTTCGTTGGCTGTATGGCTGTATGACATGAAGCGCCGTCTTGTTGGAACCAAAGGTCGTCCACATCAACATCCTCCAATTCAGGCACGAAAAAGTCATTAAACATGGCTCTATAGCGTTCCCCATGGACTGTAACATTATGACCGGCTTCATCTTTGAAGAAATATGGACCAATGATTCCCTCTGCCCATAGAGCTCACCAGACAGTGACTTGTTGAGCATGTAACGGCGTCTCAACAATGGCTTGTGGTTTATGATCACTCCAAATGCGACAATTTTGCTTATTGTTTCGTAAGGTACCCAGTCAACCAAAAGTGAGTAAGTGAGCTTTATCGCTTAACAAAATTTTCTTGTGAAAATCGGGATCGATGGCCATCTCGTTTTGGGCCCATTCACTGAACGTGCGACACGCTAGATGGTCGTTCCGCTTCAATTCTTGAAATGGCAAACCAAACTGAGCGTAAATCAAGTGACAGCTATCCAAAAGACCAACCGAAAAAAGTATTGCCAGATTGAAAACCACACTTCTAAAAACAACACCCTTTACATATGTAGGAAATTTAATAATGCTCAAAGTGGCATACTTATGTAAAAAAATTTTTTTTTTTTTAATCAGTTTAACCGCAACCAATTTTATCAATTGATTTTTTTTTTGCTCGTGTCGTCTCCTATAATAAAAGACCTTCTTTATGATGTACCGCATAACTATCAACATTTTATCTAAATTTTCCATATGAATATATTTGTATATTGTACGGCACATATGTACATATTTGAGAAATTTCTATTGAAGTAAGTATTGAGATTGTTTTAGTTTTATGGTTTTATAGAGAAGCTATTGGATTGTTGAATGAACACATTGAGACGATAGCTTTCGAAGGAGTGGAACAAATAGTTTTGCTACTTCACTTGAATTTCTTGGTACATTTTCACACATTGCACACATTTTCAGTTTAGACGAAACCCACCAAGTACTAAAATGACATAATAATTTAATTGTAATAACATTTTCTTAGCAACTCGCCAAAGCGTCACATATGCTGGCAATCTGCTGACAAATTTTTGGATTTCATCCAGGAATTTAAGCAATATTGTTGTTGTAATTTTACGTGATATGCATGAACGTTAATTAATTTCCGCGTGAGTATGCGTCAGCGTGATATATTTTTCATAATTTCGACGTGAGAAACGTGAGAGACGTGATCTTTCGACCATGTTTTTTTTCGTTTCTGGCACATTTTTTTTTATTCGCGTGCGTGAACTTGCGTGATATTATTTTTGAGAATATGTCAGCATGCTTGATATCATGCTTGAAAATGATATTTGGAAAATATCAACATGCTTGAATAATAATTTCAAAGTCAGGAGCGTGCTTGACGTGAGTCAAAAACTACTCACCCGCACAGCTCTATTTCAAATTATATTAAATTTATTAATTTTAATTATTTTAAATACATATAAGGACATGTTAAAAATTAGTAGAAAAAAAGCAAGTATGTCACTCACGCGGGCAGCCACTTACATATATTGACGAAGAAAGCACCTCAGCTAAAAAAGGAAAGAGAATTACATTTGCTAGAGTTGCCAAGCATAATTGGTATAGAGTTGACAAAGTTATATCATTTCCTCAGCAACTATTCTCGGAGCTATTCAGTTTTCTATTACTGTTGGATTCGTTTGTCAGACAGTTTATCAGAAGCACTGCGCGATGACGTTCAAGCAATTTTTAGTCTATTTGTATTTTATACATAATGTTACCAATTTTATATTGGATGATACCTGATTCTCATTGTGGACCTCTAGGAAAGTTTTTTTTTTATGAAAACAGCGTTTGATACACAGAATGACTTTTAGGTGGTTGAGCTGCATTCCGGTTTTACAGCATTGCCAGCGGACATTCTGGTTGACGACCATGTAACAGTTAAGCCGGGGTTTCTTAGAAATCACGGAAGGAGTGGACCTAAAAGTATAGAAAATGCTTAGGAGGGCTTGAAATTTCGTAGCAATGTACAGACGAACATTGTCTGTAACGATAGTATCAGGGAAATCTTCAAGTGAAAATATCATCTCGAGAGTATTCAGCAAGACGTTACTCGTTGTTCAATATTTGCGTCATTCATGAAGTAAATTTAAAACCGTTTGAGGTAGCTCCTTCTGGAACGACCACACGATGATGGTTGGTTTGTAAGAAAACTGCTCTCATTTCGAGATTTAACGCAAATCACCGTGTGCAATACGGCTGCAAAATCTTGGTCTACCTTCGCGAGTTTTTCCGGGCAACCTTCATCGATAAATTTACTTACTCTTTTAAGGCTTATATTTTCTTTTGTCAAATTTCTTATGTGTGTTACATGCAGAGGAAAATTCATTATTTGTTGCTGATGATATAGAAGGTTTTGCTAAAAATCCTGTGTGTATATGGGCCGATGGTACCTGAACCAAAATACCTTTTAAAAGAACGAACGTGTTCAGTAAAAGACTCAAATAGGCTGAACATAATCTTAATTTGTCATTAACTGTTGGATGAGCTATGCAAAAGTTAGCATTTGGTACTTGAAGTTGTTACAACAACATTGGTACAATTGGTGGAAGATTCCAAGATATTGTACGTTCACACCCGAAAATCTACACACACATACATTCCTCATGTTTAAGATGTTAAAACAGATTAATGAAGCTTACTAAATGTGTACGAAAAAATATTCTACACATGTAGTTGCATAATGATACATCAACTTTATATAGTAGCAATAGCGAAATTAATGACTTGAGAAACTATAAGATATAATTCTAGATAGTAACTATCTACTATTTACGTAGGCACCTGAATGCACTCAATTTAAAGTTGATATTCTAAATCTCGAAGGTATTTACCATGTTATATTTTCACATTTTCAGCAATTATTATTCGTATTTAATATTAGTTTCTTTCGCAATGAAAATTTGTTGACAAGTTAAATTCGTTTGCTATCATTTCCGAGCAAATATTACAGAAATGGCTCTCGGGACTGTAATAAAATTTCATCCAATAAAGATAAAAATAATTTCATTTTAATATATGAAGTCACACGGATAATGTACGTGAAAGTTTACACTTGAACTTTTACGTCTTGTTATCGTCGTCTGTCTAAGTTAAAAAGACTGCTCATCTACCCACACTCCTCCCTGTACGTATTCATCTTATGTCAAGCACAGCGCACTTCAGTGTCAAATATAAGACAAAATGGGTCATAAGGGGGGCAAAAAAACATCAAAATTTTACCAAGAGAACGAACACACCCACACTGCGCATCCTGTACTGAGTTATAGCATTCAAACTTATCCAGAACGTACCTACATACATATTTCTTCAATGTTTATGTGCATATGAGCATACATACTCTCGGGCATACATATGCATGTATGTAGGTATGTGTGTGTGCATGGACTGGGCACATACAATATGCACTAAAAATGTCACTCATACGCTCTGTAGACTGTACTCTTTGGAATACATACATACATACATATGAACATAAATTTATAGAGGAAATGAATAATGCAAAGGAAATATTTAGAAGATTAAGACGGAAACAAAGAATACATTTAAATGCTTAAGAGCATTAAAGATTGAGCTCTTTTTTTTTTTTTTTTTTTTTTTTTTTTTTTTTAAACCATTCTGTATTTAAACGTTTGGTAAATTAAATACTTTCAATAACTTTTAATATTTATGAGGGAACACAGTTTAAAATGCGTACGTCTCGGAGACTTGCGTTGCCTAATCAGGATTAAAGAGAAAACTAAAAAATAAAGATGTGAAAAATTTGAAAGTCCGTAATCTACTTAGTAAAACCTAGTGAATTAAAACCTATTTGAATTAGAACTGCCCAACTGAGAATGATTCGTTTTAAGCCAGCTGGTTAAACTAATTTTTTGTTTTACATACTAAATCTCACCGTACACGTCATTAACCCAATCTAGGTATGTTTACATACAATACAACGGTACAAAGTATCCGTGTTTAATGTTACGCCGATAAATTCACTTGATTAATTGCCATAGTCCGTGAGTAAACAACAAGACAATTTGTTTGCATCAATATTTTTGTTTGTCAAAAAAGGAAAAACCCATTTTCGAAACCCACCAACCACAATGTCAACTGAAAACGTACAGTTGTATAGGTATACAATTCTCATATACCAACATACTCGTACATAGTATGTGGCATATGTACATACATAAATATATAGATACATAATATAATGTAAGAGGTTTAGATCAATTTCACAATAAAAATAAAATGAAGGCTGAAAATTTGCATGTGATTTTAATTTTGTTAGTGAAATTCCATTTCATACCTTGTGATTTTTTTTAATAAAAACGGAACAAGTGTTACTAGTATTGATTTGTTTCTACTATCCATACCTTTTTATAAGAGCAGAAAATTTCCAATTATAAGGTATGATGATGGAGCAAAAAAAAAAAAGCCAAACGGTTTATTATCAACATTCAGCAGATGGCAGCATGTATTTGTGTTCATATCTGTTTTTTCTTTTTTTTTTTCTTTTGCAAATATCAAAAAATTACAACAAAGTCATTTCTCTCATCACTTTCTTTATTCAGGAATAAAATCGTAATGCTGTAACACTCAGAGTGGTGGGCAAACAAAAGAGCGAGTGAACAAAATCCACTAGTGCAAGAACAGCACTCTCTCTCTCTCCCTTATTTATGTATTTGCACTAAAGTAATTTCTCGCAAAAACAACACCACTAAGAATAAGTTGCTGGTTATACTGGTGTTCGCTGTTCCACAAACACATCAAATTTTACTCTCGTGCTGGGTGTAGTGGTTACATTGGTGTTCGTTACAGAGCTGCTTTTTGTTGAAATTCAGTTTTTTTTTAATACTATATTTTTCGCAACGGCAATGGTATACCAAAAAACTTTAAACGATTTTATTATTAATAAGGAGCGTGAAATTAATTATATATTTGAAAAATTATGTAAATAATATGATTTTTCTTCAATAGTTTTATAAATAATATATTTGCTATTCACTTTTAAAAACCAAAAACATTCGCAACTTCGCTTTTCTGCATATGAAAATAATGATGTACAGGTTTGCATTTTTTTTAACTATTTTATATACATTTTTGTTCCTTTTTTGTAGAATAACTCATTGCTAACCCTGAATACTCGGCGTGCTCGGTGTATATTTCACCCAGCATATCGTGTTCGGTGTGAGAGTGAGTAAAAGCTCTTTTTTTTCGTGTTCGGGCAACAACAATTGCATGGTGTTCGCCGATTAAACTTTGAATATAACCACAGCCTAAGGAAACACAGTAAATTCCTCTGAAGTCAATCACTCGCTAATATGAAAATTACTCTATTGTTCGCAGTTGACCACGTGTATAAGTGACATTGAGAGAGCCGATCTCTCTGCTTGTACTGCATGTGTCGGAATCTTATACACCAAATTTTTCCATAGACTTCCATAGTATGGAAAAAGTCCGATCACAATACCGGTTCTCACTGTCTGTTCATGTAGTCTATGATACTCTCTCTTATATTTAAAAGGAATGAAAAGGATTTCATATACGTTGACAATATTACTATTTTTCATTTAGGTTGATTTTTCGAAAAAGTTACTTTTACACTTTTTCATTGCATTGTGTCAAATAGAAAGAACATCGAAGTAAGAGGACGTAAGGAAACATAGAAAATGTAGAAAACAGATTAATGTCTAGATGTGAAACAAGTTGGTAGTGAGAAATATCACTTCCCATAACTACTCCCCTTAAGAACACTTTACCGTTTACTTAGTACCAAAATAATGGGATTAAAAAGTTGAATAAAGGAATGCGCCAGTTAGCTGTTGATTCTGAAGGGATGTAATTCGAAAATTACAAATCACAATATTATTTGTTTTTTTTATAATTTTAATATTTTACAAGTTAAACTTGTTCAAATCTACCATTTGGTATTTATTGTGTTTTGTTGACACTCTACCACATAAAAGTAAAAATCACTTTTCTACTTTAAGTCAATCAAAACAGTAAAGTGCCTGTCATTTATTTTGCAATCCTTTCTTTTTTGGCACACTTTTCAAAACCAACGTATTTATCTTCATTTCAGCCTGAAGGACTAATGCTTTTATTTGTTTTACTTACAAGTATTCTTTAAGCAAGCAAACATTCATACACATCCACTCCTCGTATAAGTTCGACTATATAAGTAAGTATACCCAGTGAACAAATGTGTAATGCATTAACTTTTCTGTAATTTTTTAATTTAAAAAAATAAGAATTTAATAAAATCAAGCTATCGTATTACCTTACTGCATTAACACTTTTTTTTTCCACGTCTCGTACGGATATTTTCTTGGGAAACTTTATTGTTTTGCCTTCGAAACCAAAATTTGAGCTACAGACTTTGGATTGCGTTTCTTACGTTGGTAGAAAAAATGTATAGGAGACAGATAAAACCATTTATTCTGAACTAACCTCCCTTGCCTTGCCCGTAGTAACTACTGTGGGCAAGAGTTAATCACCGCTTGATCTCAAGGCTGCCATATTCGGGTGGCGATACTTCAACGCCGTGGTCAGTGATTGAGGTTTTCGGAACAGCTTCCACAGTGAAGGGATTATTGTCATCATCACAATCAAGCAGCGGCCAGAAGTGTTAATAATACCCTCATCCTTGCAGAAAGAGGCCTCCAAGAAGAGCTCATCAAATCGTTAGTCAGGCGTCTTATTCTTTCGAAGATTTTTAGGACCTTATTCCTGTTCCCAAACATCTCGATATCATCTGGTTTCTCTTTCTCTTTTCTTGCGCCTTTCTCTTCTATCACCAACATTCTGTATCGCTCCTTAGTAGCTCGAGTTGCAACTGATTGCAGCGTCGCTTCAGATACCATAGACATGGTCGGATATGGTCGATGTTTCCTCCACGTCTAGTACACGGGAAGAGTGCCTTCCGTCGAGCACAACGTGATCAATCTGGTTTCGTGTGTTCTGATCGGGGGATAGCCAAGTGGCCTTATGAATGTCGCCATGTTGAAATCTGGTGCTACTAACTGTCATGTTCCTAATTAACTATAATGATTGGATATGTCTATGTGCATTCTCCTACTGGGTCTTCCATACATAGTACATACTCGTACATACTTAAGTAGTATGCCAAAACAAGTAAATACAAATAAATCTTTTGAACTTCCTGTTGATTAGGCTTTTGTTATATTAGCAGCTTCTACGGATGTTCCATCATATTCTCATCATTATCGTTATTATTTTTATTGCTATGTAGTAAGTATATTCTGAAATATTTTTGTCTTTATATGTATGTATGTATTATTAAAGAATAAATCAAAAAGAGAGGTGAACCTGGGGGGAGGAGGGGGGCGGTGGGGTAAGTATTTTAATCATAATTTACATACATATTTGCAATGACCTGAAATATTTCCAACTAAGTAAGTGGTTACGCACTGTTTAGAGTGTTTAGCTCATGTACGAGTATGTATGTATGTATTTAATGAAATAACCAGCATTAAATAAGTATCACACTATCATTTGTTTTCATGGTCAAATTTGTGAAAGTTATCTTTTCTCTTAAATCTCGTTTGCATTGGTTGTTGTTAAATCCTAGACTCAGAAAAACCATTTGTAGGAAAAGTCACTTATCCGAAACACGATAGTGGAGTCTTTGGAGTCGCCCGGTGGTTTTCTGTGCCCTTCTCGAAATGAACCTCGGTTTGTTTTATGATGATTATGATTGATGTTTCTGTAGGCGATGTAAGAAATTTTTAAAACGACCCACCTCATGAATAATTAACGCTAGAGCTAAAATATTTGGCGAATTATCGTAAAATAAACTTAGGTCAATATTTCACAGAGTACCTACAGAAACACTTTTATATTGAAGCTGTTTGAGGCGCTTTATTATATGCTTTTACGTGCAACTATTGACGGAATGAAACCCAAACTACTGTTTATTGATGCTTGCTTGTTTTTGTTGTTTTTTTTAAGATATTTCTTCGGGCATACGAGTATGTATGTAAGCATTGTGACACACTAAGGGAATCTGAAAATGTCAAAATTTTAACTTTACTTTTGCACACAAAAATTCCGGCAACTTTTTTTTAAGGCAACATAAATCCTTGCCCTCAATTTTCATGCATTACTTGTTTCCATTTTTTTGTCATGCGGAAAATTCGAGCAACTTTAAGGCTTAACCTGAAATGGAAGTATGATTAAATTTTTAATATAACTAAATATTGTATAAATTGCCACAATTTTCGTGGGTATTCACACCCACACACACACAAACACACACATATTGTACGTAAGTGCAAAAAAGTCTCTGAGTTTCTGAAGGCTAGTTTCTTAATAAGTATTTGGTTATACGAGGAAAGTGCATGAACATACTCGTACTTTGGTCAGTCACAACACCTACCAAAAATGACTTAGTGTCGCCGGTGCGCTTTAAAACTTGTATAAAAATCCGGGTTAGTAAAGCGGTTTTCTAAAATTAGATGATATTGACATCATTGACACCAACGCGCGAGCAATCAGGGCAGCATTCTCCAATCTGGAAAGGGAGTCTCATCGAGTGGGTCTAGTGATGAACGAGGACAAAACGAAATAACTTGTGTCAACAAACAAAGAGTCACGGCGTCTTTGACAAAATGTCACTGTTGACAATTGTACTTTTGAAGTCGGCAAGGATTTCGTTTACCTAGGTTCCAGCATAAATACCAACAATAATGTCAGCCTTGAGATCAAGTGGGGATTAACTCTTGCCAACGGGCTCAGTAGGCAATTGAGAAACAGCTCTCTCGACCGACGGAAATAGCGATCTATAAGTCCCTCATCCTTCCCGTCCTAATATATGGCGCCAAGACATGGCATTGACTTCCAATGATGAGAGGCGTTCGAGATGAAGATACTCCGTAAGATCTACGGTCCAATATGCGTGGACGTGTATCGAATGAGATGAAACGATGGGCTGTAAGCCGACACAGACATAGTCAAGCGTATAAAATACCAGCGGCTTCGCTGGCTGGGTCATGTTGAGCGAATGGAATAAGGCGTTCCGGCTAGAAGGGTATTTCATTCAAGCCACAGTAGAGGAGCACGCAGAGGAGGACGTCCTAATCTCCGTTGGAAAGACCAGGTACAAGGCGACATGACTGCAGTTGGCCTTATCAACTGGCGCCAGCGTGCTCAGAGCGGAGGCGACTGACGAAGTAAATAGAGGCGGTCAAGGCTGATCATCGGTTGCAACGTCAGTATGTAAGAATTTGAAAATATTCAATAAAATGTATACCATAATAACGATTAAAATCGATTAAAACTCAAGCAATCCCAAGCAAACCTGGTAACGTTATTTCTTACAGTCAAAAAGAGGTTAAGTTCTGAAATGGGGAAAGGCGTGCAAATTAAACTTTAGAAGAGTGATATTAAAGCAAGTTCTAATAAAATTCAAAGGTCAATATAAAAGGAATGTGGGCGCCGTAGTGTAGTTGGTACAGGCAAAATCAAGAAGTAGGAAAATCAATTTTTATATACGGTTCCATCTCTTGGCAGGCAATGGCAAACCTACAAGAGTAAAAATTGCCTAAGGAAAGCTTTGCAGTTCGTCGTTCGGATTTGGCATAAAACTGTTCAAGTAAAACAAGCACAACATAAGTGGATGCGAAAAGGTCGGCCTAGATCTTCCTTTTTTTTTGTCCAAACGTAGCCAAAGTAATAATATTTTTAGTGTATACGAAACGTTTTGTTGAAAATCTACAATGCATTACACACAATATGAAATTAAAGACTCTGATGCATTCTTTGAAGTATGGCTGATCCAAATCGGACTATCGGTGGTGTTAAAAACAAACGAATTTCCATACATTTTCTCTAATTTATTTCAACTTTAACAAGACGCAGAGGAAAATTAATCGATGGAGGGAAAAAAGTAAGTTCACTTGTCCAATAGAAAAATCAATTTCCTAAATTTTGTGGACACAATGTCTTGATCCGCCTTATTTTACCGTGGAAATTGGTAATTATCTGAAACAGGTCAAAGCGCAAATTAACGTAATTTTATTTTATTAAAATTCCACTGTTCACTATATAACTAACTCGAAATGTATTGCATAATTTTAGGCAAAAATGTAAAATGAATATTTTATACAAATTTCATCAATTACATATAATTATTACAACATATGTAACGGTAAAAATAATTGCGGTATTCACAAGGTGTCTCGATATCTGGTAAAAATTTGTTTGAGAAATGAAAAGATAATTTATGACAATTGAGAGGATACGGACATTGAATAAGACCACAAGGTGTCTCAAATCCCGACTTGCTGATTTGCCTGAAACCCGAGATTTGCTTCCTAGTGATGGAAACTCTAAACTGTATAAACGACTGTGCATATGGTACATACTCGTATGTGTGTACTTATGTGTTAAAAACTGTTCCCAGTATTACGAAGATTTTCGCCAATGCACCACCGTACTTTGAGAGAGAAGCAAATAAGTAGAAATGCTACACTTGAGTAAAATAATAATAACAATGCTTTGCTAAAAGCTCAAGTGTGTTTATGAGATCCGCATGATGCCTAGGTGCACAATAGTATGTAATTTTAAATACGCATATCAAATATGATTACCACTTTCATTAGTTTGCAAAAGATTCTATCGTAAGTACAAAGGATACTCACACAATTTTAAGGGATACCAAGGGGAAGGCGTCAATAAAGTTTCTCCCTATGAAAAGAATTGTATGTAATTCGTTTTATTTTATTTTTAACACAAAACGAAGATGAGCAACAACTACATAGTGTCTGATTGAATGGCACAGGTGATGGTAGTTGTTGTGTTTGTGCGGGAGTACTCGTCATTTGAAGCTTTAACCACACGGTTCAGGTCAAAGGAGGAGTAAGAGAGCAATATATTCGGAAACTGTAAGCAACCGAGACAGTCGAGAGAGAGAGAGAGAGAGAGAGAAAGAGATAAATGTGTTAGGGGAAGCTGTTGAAAACCAAATTACGTTGTTTTATTTTTTTTCATGAATGAATGGGAATACGTGTTGCAGGAAGATGGCAAAGAAAAATTACGAGTGACACAAAAGATGCCCGTGTTCAGAAACAGAAACAGTTGAGCCACGGACGTCGTAGTGTGCAGTGCTGCTGCGGCAAACGGGACTCCAAAGAAGTTGCTGCAAAATTCAATAATATTACTAAAACAAACAAAAAAAAAAAAACAAAAAAAAACACACAGCAAAAAGTGAAAGGATGCTAACCAAAACAACAACAACAACAAAAAGTGAAAATACAAAATGTTATAAGTCAAAAAGTGCAAGAGTGAAAAAGTGATTCGATTCTCAATTGCAAATTATTGTATCAAAAGTTGTGAAAATTGCATTTGTTTTTGAATATTTAATTTGAAGGAGTTTGATTTTCGATTGAAAAAATATTGAAGTGTTCTTCCTAAAGAAATTTTCATCCCGTAGACATATTGATGTACTTACTTACATACTACATGCATATGTTCACCAACACATACACAAATGTGGGGGGAGTATGTGCATACATATTTACGTTCTATTAAATTCGAAACATATTTGAATCGACTAAGGTAAGTTTCGTTTATATACATATTTACATACATACACACATCCATACATACATACATTAAAAAAGATGCAGCGCTTCGTTATGTAAATGCATGCATATGAACATACATTCATATGTATTAAATAAGATACAGCTATATATATTCAGCCATATACATCATATGTCTATTGACATACATACAATGCAAAATTACCAAAAAAATTACAATATCATGCCATACATATGTATTTATGTATGTGTATTCCCATACATACATACATACATACCTACATACAGTAGTTAGAAAAAGTAAGTTATCAAAGTAGCCAACGGTTTTTTTAAATATGCAGGATTTAAGTATTATATTATCTAAAGTTTTAAGTTAATTTGCGTACATTTTATTTAAAATATTAATTTTGTTATGTTGATACAATTTATTAAAGGATATCAATTAAAATTTAATGAAAATGGTATAATTTAGTAAAAGTCAGGTCTCACTATGGAAAGTAATTACTGGCTACAACTAAGAAAATCGAGTTACCAGCAAAATAAGGCAAAGACACCCAAAAATAACAACTGAAAGAATAGACAAAAGGAGTTTGGAAATTTGCATTGCTGACCCTTTTTAATCTGTGGCAAAAATTCGTGCACAACAATTATAAATGAAGGCAAGAAGGCCCCCTCAGTGCACACAGTCCGTAACAGGTTAGGCCAAAACAATATACACGGCCGCCTTGCTCGAAAATTAACTTACTTATGTAAGTGAAGCGAAGTGACTTACGAAGAAAAAAACGGCGAGAATTCTATAAAGAGAACATACTTATCAAAAACTTTTCAAAACTTTTGCCATATGGTGTTATGGACTGATGTGTCTATGATTAGACTACGATATTCTCATGACATTGTTTATGTATGCTCCAAACCCAAGGAAGAACTAAAATACCAGTGAAAGGCTTAATGGTGTGATGGTGGATGCTGCTTATCTGCAAATAGCACTGGTAATATTGTGGTACTAGAAGGGAAGGTTATAAGGGCCAGTGTATTTAAATATTTGAAAACAGCATGTTATTCCCAACGGTCAACGACTAATATGATCACATTTCGTACTTCAGCAGAATAAGGCACCCATACATATAGCAAAAACCGTTACCGTATACCAGTCAATAATAAAAGTGTACGTGTGTTGAAATGGCCAACACAAAGTCCTTACTTATCATCGATTGAGATTGCTTTGGCAATCCCGTATAGCTGAAGAGAGGCGTCAAAACCTAGCGCTGATTTGAAACATTGCATATATGTAAGTAGTACAAAAATTGGTCCAATTTTCCTCAAAATGAGTACTTAAAACCCAGGCAACAACAATTGAGCCAATCAGCAACGCGTTATTTTGAAAATTATGGGTACAAAACAGTTTGTTTACTTATTTGTTCAACCTATGTAAATTTATATGCTGGTTTCTGTTTTTTGCCTGTATAAAATGAATGAAATTCCTTTTTGTTTGAAAATTACTTTAATTTAATAATTTGAAATATTAACTTAATACATAAATTAATATTGCATGGAAAAAAAAAATATATATACAAAAATTATAGCATACTTTTTCTACTTACTTTGCTTTACTTTTAATGGCACAACACCCCATGGAGGGCCTAGGCCGAGCTTTTCGCTTCCACTCATGTTGTGCGTGTTATATTTGTACATGAATGGAAGGGTCCTACAGTTTAAAGCCGAATCCGAACGGCGAAGTGAAAAGCTTTTCATAGCAATTTTTACTCTTGTAGGTTTGCCATTGCCTGCCAATTGATTTTGCCTGCGCCGAGATTCGAACCCCTGACACTCTGCGTAGCAGTTCAACGCACTGCCACTACACCACAGCGACCACTTACTTTTTCTACATACTGTACATATGTTAGTGTGTGTGTGTATACGTGAGTGTGTGTGTGTGTATACGTGAGTGTGTGTGTGTATACGTGAGTGTGTGTGTGTGTATACGTGAGTGTGTGTGTGTATACGTGAGTGTGTGTGTGTATACGTGAGTGTGTGTGTGTATACGTGAGTGTGTGTGTGTATACGTAAGTGTGTGTGTATAAGTGAGTGTGTGTGTATACGTGAGTGTGTGTGTGTATACGTGAGTGTGTGTGTGTATACGTGAGTGTGTGTGCATACATGAGTGTGTATACTATATATATTCTCATTCAAAAGTCATTTCCTGTATTGGGTAATTCATGCATTAAATCGTGCATATGCACGAGAATAAGTACGTGTGGATGTATTTAAGATATTTTATCCTATTTGATTATAAGCATGCCACCCCAACAAAATTAAATAACTGTATTTATGTATGTATGTATGTACATATTGCTGTAGACTTAATTAAATAGCGCATGCATAGAGTCTGAAAACAAATTAATTTATAATGAGAATTTATTCTTTTTTAAAACTTATACATACATACACACATATACAAGTAAATATGTTTATGTTTGGTATACTTGTGCACATAATTTTTTCCTCTCAAAAAATTGAAAGCAAATTTATTGAACCTACTGAGCAGATTCATGATAACAAAACACTAGAGAAAATTACATAATAATCAACGCTTTAACAATTAAATCCTTGCAAAAAAATGTTCGTTAGTAATTTGGCTGTACAAATTTTGGACATAAAAAAATTACTGCAATTAAAAACGAAAAGCAGACCGAAGAGTAAAAATATATTCAGCCGGTTTCAAAGTGGCCACCCTACGCACGAATACACAGCTTCAAACGCTTGGAAACATTTTTGACCGGAAGTCCAATCATTAACGCCAAAGTGCTCTGCAAAGTGCAGAGGAATACCACAGCCTCCAAAATTTCACGGTGGTTCACTTCTTGTTTGATTTTGACTCCTTGTTTCACAAAAATTCTTCCATTTGCGCAAATCCCACCCCATACCACGATAGATTGTGGATTTTGGCGATGTCGAATGATGGTCGGCTTCTGTCATTTTGACTGTTATGCGCTTGTTCAACAGTAAACAAAAATTTCCTCTGTGAATACGATTTTTTCCCCCATCCAATTCCTGCAGAGAAACGATGAAGTAGGAGGCAACTTATGCCGAATCCGAACGGCGAATTGTAAAGCTTTCCTTATGCAATTTTTACTCTTGTAGGTTTGCCATTGCCTGCCAAGAGTTGATGCCGTGTAGAAAAATTATTTTTCCTACTTTTTGATTTTGCCTGTGCCCAGATTTGGACCCAGGACCCCCTGCGGCGACCACATTCCTTTGATATTGACCGTTGAATATTTCATTTGTGTGGGAGGTAGGCGTGGCTATTGCTTGATGCTAATAATTTGTTATTCCTGAGGCTATTTCATTACATCTTACCGAATATAACATAATTTTTCGTACGCTCTTATTTTCATCCGTAAGTAATTGGCCTTTTTAGAGCTTGTAAGAATTATGTCTTAGTTCGTTTTTTGCTATGAGTCAAACTGATTCACGATTGATGCCAGTTTCGCGAGCAACTTCTCTAATTTAAATTAAGCTGCACCCGCTTTTCAACTATTATGCGATTCCTGGGAGTATTGACGGTGGCTTTTCATCCTCTTGTAGGTCACACAAAATTTAAATCAAATATACTCTCGATGACGTAGAATAATACAAGGATGAAGAAAAATCCAGAAAAATTACAATACTTTTTCTATAGCGCGAAGAACGTTGTATACACTTATTAATTGACACCCTGTATATATGTATTATTTTTCAATTCTATATAAGTATATGATTTTAAATTTTTCTTAGTTTCAAGTTTATTTCTCGGATCTTTTTTTTTCGCAAACAACCGGATTCTTGCATTTAGCTGGTTATTGGATTTTGCTTCCAAATCTCCCTTGTAGTCCTCCTGACACAAAAGACTGCAATAACTTTCGACTGGTCTTGCCTTTCGGATGTTTGATGGATTTGCATGCTTCGGAACATAATTAATCGTCTTTTTTTCCTTCAACCAGTCTAAAGTATTTTTTAGCATAATAGGGCTACTTGCGAGGTCCGGCTGCCAAAATATGACTTTCTCTCCAGATTGCATTGTATTGATTATTTTTTCCAGTTATTTGTTTGGAAATGGCGGATTTTTGTACCCAACATCTAATTTGAAGCTCCAAATTTATTCACCGCCGCTTTCTTAAAATTTCGGCAGCTAGAATTATCCAATTTACTGGGACGATCTGATTTATTAATATTAACAGGTGGCTGATTACTTTCGTAACGCTAATTTAATATAGATTGAAACGAGTTACACTTTCTTTTAGAAAAATGTTCCAAAACTTCATTTTTAGGACTTCTTCTTTCGAACTTTCAAAATAGGTTTCTTCCATCGGTAACCTCTTCATCCGACCCGAATCTCTTACCGTCAAGCCATTTTTTATGTTTGGAAACAGGAAATAGTCGTATGTGGCTAACTCTGAAGAATATGCTGGATGAGGGAGTAGTTCCGTAACGTAATTAATGAAATTTTACTATTGCAGCTACAGACTTGTGCACTGTTGCATTGTCCTCGTGGAAGATAACTTTTTTGTTAGCCAAATGCGGTCGTTTTCAATTCCAATCGGCGTCGAATCGATCCAACAGCTCTGCATAATATACGCCAGTGATCGTTTTACCCTTTTCAAGGTAATCGATGTGAATTACACCGCGGGCAAACAAAAAAAAAAAACTGTTACCATTACCTTGTTGGCCGCGAACGCGTCTTGGCCTTCTTCGGCTTCGATTTGCTTGGAGAAAGCCACTGTTTCGTCGACTGTTGCTTCGTCTCTTGTGTATTGTTATGATCACTCTTCAAGTTCGCGCATCTTCACTCGCCTATCATTCCTTATCATACCGTGGATTTATCGACCATTCCTGGTTTGGTAACCTCGATTGGGCGACCAGAGATCGTTCGGCGTCACTTGTGCTCTGGTACGACCGTACCGAAATTGAGTAAACCAATGTTGGGTTCTTTCAATCGATGATGAAAAGTCGCCAAAATAGTTTTCAAGCTATAGTTTTATTTGTGTGTTAGTTTTTTCGCTCAAAAAATAGTGAGCACATAAAATTCACTTTTTTCCATTTTTACTCAACTTTTTTCACTCTTTTCTCCTGTTGCGCCGGCAAACAGCTGACAAGTTGTTAGAGATGTTATAATTTGTAGGGCAATGGCATAATCGATAACAGACTATTTATATACGTAAAATGTGTGTTGTGGAGCATACAATATTTGAAAACGCCGAATGCCTAGAAAGCATATTGGTGAGAAAAGCGAAACGCGTGTTATGGAGTTTGATCTTAAAATACTCGAAAATTTTAGGAAACAGCTAATGTAGAAATATGGGCACCATTGTGGATGGAAGAAAGCATATGTAACTGCTCCTACAGTTATCAAGACAGCAAGCCACAAGTTTTGCCATTGCCAGACAACGTTTTCCTTCGCCCAAGACTATCTCATTCTTCACCAAATAATTTGCTGCCTTCAATTTGTCCATAATTGCTATTATAGTAAAATTTGTATTGGACAAATTAATATTTTTGGAGACAAAAATTTTAAACAATCAAAACAAAACTATCACCGGGAGACATTAACAATTCAAGAAATAAGAGCAAATTTTGGACTCCAAAATCGATTCAATTCAGCCGCCATGTGAACGTAATATAAATCTCTTTAAAGAGTTTGAAAAGTTCATAAATAATCTCAAGACATCGCTATCCAACAGACGTCTCTTTCTTCTTCCGAAGACTGAACAATAACATAGCAGTAATACATATATTATTATTTCATTTAACGATAAAGTATTTGGTGGTCGCCGTGGCTGTACTGCTACACAGGATGATGCCAGGGTTTGATATTCAATCTCGGGATTTGACTGCTGTGCCATAATAGTAGTGATACGAGTATTTCTTAGATAGTCAACAATAATACAACGACCGCTCTTTTCCATCATTGAAAATGAGAAAAACCCAATTACTTATGTATGGACGAAAATCGTTTATCCAAAATCGCGACAGGTCAATAAAGAGTGATGTATATAGTGGTCGCTGTGGCATAGTGGTAGTGCGTCAAAAAATAGAAAAAATTATTTTTCTACACGGCACCACCTCTTGGCAGGCAATGGCAAACCTACAAGAGTAAAAATTGCCTAAGAAAAGCTTATCACTTCGCCGTTCGGATTCGGCGTGAAACTGTAGGTCCCTTCCATTTATGTACCATGGGCTGTTTTGTCATTAAAAGTAAAGTACAAAAGTAAGAAGTAAGTATGTCCAAATGTGCATGACTGGACTCACTCTCAGCCAATTTGTATTTTATTTCTAGTGAATACTCATCACATGAAATGCCCCTTTATTCTTGTCCAGCTCCTGGAACATGATAACAAATAAATAATGCCAATATTAAATAAAGCTTGCTCGCAAAAAAAGAAAAAATGCAATAGATTGACGATTAATTAGAATTTATGTGTTTTTTTTTTATACCAAAACTATGTTCACAATATGGATGAGAACGCTCGTATACAAGCATTTCATTCTATTTATCCATTCACAAAACAATGTGCACAGGGTGGATTATTTATAATTTGGAATTTGATTTTGGTGTAAATAAGAAATTTTTTTAAAATGCGGTTTTTATTATTCGAAAGTACAATCCGGTTCCGGTTAATTGTGGAATGCTTTTCATTCAAATGAGACTTCCTTGGCTGCCCTTGCAGTAACCCATACGATCAACGCAATTTTTCAGTATATTTTCAACTGTATGGAGCAGCACTTGACCGGAGGCTGCACCAATTTCGTCGTTAAGAGCATCAGTCGTTGTGGATGGTTAGAGCAACACTTATCTTTACCGGCTCCCCACAAATAATAGTTCAACGGAATCAAATCGCAACTGCGTGGTGGCCATGTGCTCATCACCAAAATGGCTAATAACACAATTTTCAAATTTCCAATGATTGTTTGCCGGCTTGTGTGACACGACGCGTCATCCGAATGTTGTCTACGTTAATATCTTCTCAAATAGGCCAAAAATATACAATTATCATTGTGCGGTTACGCACACCATTCACTGTATTGCATCTTATTTTCTCATTAAAAAAAAAACGGCCCAATCATACCGCCGGTTTTGCGAACTTTAGAAGTACAAGAAAGTGTTTTTTTTTAATTTGTTTGATACATTTAACACTCAGGTTGTACCGCTACGAATGCATAGCATTGTGTTGAATGGAAGGAAGATTTGATAGGTGGGAGAAAGAAGGAGGGAGAATTAGAGAGGGAATGCATACAATAATAAAGATCCAGTTTCACGCACACGCTAAATTCTATCGAATGTTGAACGTAAACGTAATTTTCTTACACTTTCGGTAGAAAATTCACTATTTGGCACGTAAAATCTTAGTATTTCCCAACGTTGTTCAAGTGCATTTCGATCCATTTCATTAACCGTTAACTATAAAACAAATTTTTCGTCATAATACACGAATACACGAACATTAGGGTTGCCACTCTCAAAATAAGCAGTAGTTCAAATTCCAAATTTTAGATGGACCAGCCGTTATGTTGAAATCCGTAACGTCCCTAGTCAGGATACGTTTATTTGCGTATGTAAAGAAATGAATTTCTCCACGAACATTAGATAAATAATAAATGGTTTTTGAACAATAGCAGCACAATAAAAATGGAAAGGAAAAATGATTTCACAAAAAAACTTATTCTGTTGACTATTTACGAATACAATTAAATTCTGTACGTTTACCTTATCGCGCTCGTGATGGATCACGTTCCACAAATATCGACTTTCGCGAGAACGTGTTGGTAAGAAAACGAATTTGATTTATCAAATGGTTTAAAATGATAAACGTCATAAGGGGTGGAGACTCCTCCTTCCACTAACGAAGAGGAATATTGATGCGATTTATTTGCATACAGACAAATGCTGATTTATTGCTTCAGCATTTGGGAGGCGTATTAATTTGGTGATTGCATGTTGAAATCGGGTACTAAACCTCTGCGTTTCATTTTAATACTATAATTTTTCTTTACCAATAAATCGTAATAGAACTACATATAAAAGTAGCTCTCCAGATTCATTTGAAATGAAATATGGTAACTAATAAAAGCTTGCTGAAAACAACTGACAAAAGGCATTTAAACAAGTAAATTTTGGCAGGAAAAGCCAGTGGAAAACTGATATAATAAGCCACACTTGCTGCGACATTTCTATTTATTTAATGCTACCAGAATCTATCCATTCCAAGCAGCCTGGTAAGTATGGAAATTAGGGCACAACTAAGTATGTAACTAGAAGCACACAAAATTAAATACTTAAGTTGCAACTTAACTTCCTTATTTTGTTTAATATTCCAAACTCTCAAAAGAAACTTACTGGTTTATTTTGTGTACGAGTATCTTCAAGAATTTTATGTCACTTATTTTTGTTGAACAATAAAATTGGAACAAAATCTGCATATAGTTTTTTTTTTATAAACTTATTAAATATGCAATAGTCAAGCAGAAGTACAATGGCAAGATTCGATATGAAAGTTGACGGAATGTTTGAGTAAAAAGTCATTGGCAAAGAAAAGGGAAAGAAAATTCCTTTTGACTGTAATGTACACACACACACATGCAAACACTCATAAAACTAACAAGCGGGAAATAACTTTTTAAGCTTTTAAAGTTCTGAATAATGCATATTCTTCTTATGGTATGGTAGAGCTTAAGTTCTAAAAACATAAGACCGCAATCATACTGGTAATTATTATTTTATAGCGTGCAAGAAAGTAAGTAGTAAATATGGTATGTATGTAATATGTACGCATGTAACGGAAGGTTTAGGAGGATGGGGAAATTGGGGGAGAAAGAAAAAAACTGCACTTACTTTGTGCTATGTAAAAACTGTATACGCGATTCGGTTATTTGGAAAATTTTTGTTAGTTTTCTCTTTTCAAATATGCAAAACGACTCAATGATGCAACATTTCATAAATATTTACCACACTTACTTTTTGCTCTTTTACGACCCTTAACACGTGCTGTTATGTACCTTCTACGTAGTAGTAAAGTTAATGAATATATATTCTTATGAATAGCGCAGTTAATACTTGAAATCCGAGGCTTTTTTTTTTGGTAATTCTTTAGTTCACGTAATTTTAGTTTTTGACAACTAAGTATTTGACAATTGACAATTTTTTGCAGAACAGTATAGTACGAATATGCCGACGAATCTTTAAAACTTTAGTAAACAACTTATCGATACTTAAAATCAAGAAATGAAACCAAAATCGTTTCATTTTTCGAAACCGAAACCGGGTTTTCACCTGAAAAAGAACGAAACCGATTCAAGCACTGGAACCGCTTCAAATCAGTTTTGTGAAAAATGTTCTCGTTCATTCTTATAAAGGGGTCTATTTCAAAATTTTATTCAATTTGAATTTGACGCCAGTATGTGTGGCGGCGATTGTAGCCGATTTCAGCTTCGCTCATCGGCAATGTTTTATCCAGAACGTCTGGCAACACTGATTATGCATAATTGTGTAACGATTTTCTTTTCTAACCTACAAAATAAATAATACATTGTTTGTCTTCTTCTACTTTCCAATATTTATTGTGATAAACATCAAATTTCAGTACTATTAATTGTTCTTCATCTGCGACACAACATGTCAATATTGAGAGACAATCACTGTCGGCATTTATTTGAATATTGTGCTCGAACAAAAAGAAAGTATATGTACAATCAAAATGGGCAGTGAAGAGCAATGCTGCGTAGAGAATACAAGTAAGTTTGCAAACCATAGGTGATTGCTAGATATTTAGTAATTAATCTCATGTGTGATTTTCAAATTTATTTTGATCTTTTTCCTTCAAAACCGTAATCGGAACGAACCCGAAAAATAATTTGAAGAGAGAAACCGAAACACTTGGCAAAAATGAAAATTAATATACAAAAGTTTATGCCATCAAGTAATCCTTTAAGAAGCCAATATGCAGAAGCTTGACTTTTTGCGGATATTACTTACGAAACTATGACGGATATGGTGTTTAGATACCATTATCACAGATCATCGATCACTCCGTGGGTTGTGGTTTTTTTCTCGTCGGATAACTCAATATCGTAACTTACGTGCCGCTTAAGGAACAGAGCGCGTCTTTCGCTCCGCATTTTCTTTCGAAGCTCTGTAAGCTTTCATCTTTAAATTCAGGTCTTCGTTCAATTGTCTGTCTGAAAGTTCTCAATTTATTCCTATTCGCTAACAAACAGTCTTCTCAGATGTCATAACGCTGCATTTCTTACCAGGTTTCTTGGATATTTCAACACTCCCAGTTGCCTTGTGATATCCATATTATATAATATGGATATCATTCCATTCGTATACAAATATAACACGCACAACATAAATGCATACGAGAAGCTTAGCATAGGCGTTCCATTGCTGCTGTAGCATTAAAGAAGAAGTAGTAGTGCTTTGTACAAATCTGCGGTTAATCCCTTTCTTCTCCAGGTTCTGGCAGTTTTTTTCTTGCAAATCATTCCAGTACAATCTCTTCTTTCTCTTCCAACGCTCACAATCTTTTAATAACAAACTGATGGACAGGCAACAAGGTCAACTAATTACTCAACCAATGTAAGAATTAAAGTGTGTTTCGGTGACAAGTTTACGAGTAAGCATGTTTGCTTGGACACAGAGCAGTACCATGAACTACGATAGTTATTAGGGTCAAGATGTACTACATATAAATACATATACCCACAAAGCCTATACATGTGTACTTTCTTTGGCCTAACGTTTAACATGCTGTATTATTTTTTTTTCTTATAGCTAAAAATTTTAATACGATGGACATTATTTCTAAAACAAATATGGGCTCACAAGAGGAGCGTTCATCAAAAAGTACGGGTGAGTTAAATAAAACTATCCAAAAATTATTATTAGCATAATTATTCACTTGAAACCGTGTTTTTACCGTGGAAGAAATCTCCGCTAGATCCTTTCGGGATGAATCCAATCATGTCTTAAATCATTTTAAGAAAGAATATAAAAGAAATTATTGCAAGTATTGAGGACCAATTTCTTATGATTTAGCACCTCCATGTGCTTTGAGCCATTAAAACCAGAAAAGAAGGAGGATTTAATTTCTCAAATTCCAACCTCAGTTTCAGCGGTTGTCAACTTCTGTAACATTCTAACGCTGACATTTTCAAAACATCTCATATGGAAAATGGTGCAATGTTTCTACCGAGGGCCGAAAAGTATCTCTCTGTCACCACTGACTAAAATCGAATGTGATTCGGAAATTCGGGAAATATCCAGCAAATCCGGAGCCCGGAAAAAGTATAAAATTTCCGCGCGAAAACACATCACTTGGTAACATTGACTCCATTCCGTTTGTCCGTTTGCTTTGTGATCTCAATAAAATATTAATAATTTTAGACAACCTGTTTAGATCCTGGTTCGGAATTACGTACATAAACAACTCCGATCAGTTAGAAGTTATGAAGATCTCTCATGCCAAGAAGATCAAGTTTCGATCTTTGATCGAGCAACAGGTAAGAAGAAACTGTTGACAACGTTTGGAAAGAGCTAAAATTTGGCTATTACTTTGCTCCAATGGTAAAGACATTCCTTCCGGTCGAACACAGGTTAAGGTCGTAGCTTGTACTACTAAACACTAAATACAAAGTAAGGCTTAATAGCTGGATTAATCAAGTTACAGAAGACAAACAAAATTGTAAATTAGAAATTGTATTTAAATCATTATGTCTGGAAAAAACCCGTTACAAAACATATAGGTAGTAGTCCCAAAGAATCCTCAAAAAAGCGTACAAAAAACATATCTCTAAAAAATATCTTTGCAGCTGAAATCTCCGAAATAGGCCTGCCATCACTTGGGCCTGTAATACATTCTTATACATATTAATATGAATTAACTTTGTAAACATGTACATATACCATATATGTATGTGTGTATGCATTTTAGAAAGCATACACAAAATTGCAGGAAATAAGTTTTTCACAGTATTTTTCATAATATTATTCCATTTTAAAAACTAGAATAATGTATTCTGTTCTGCAACGTCAAGTATGGTATGTTGTGCCACAAGGAAATGTTTCGAGGACTTCTTTAGCGTACATATGTGAAGCTAATGAGCACATAAAATATATGTATGTGTATACAAAATTATGTCTGTATGTATTTATGTACAAAGTACAACAAACTTAGGATCCTGCATATGTATGTAGTATAGATAAACATATGTAAATACTCGTACGAATTTGCATCCTCAGACATTAGTCACTCATTTATCTTGTATAAATGTATTTGTGTAAGTACTAATCTACATACATACGTATGTATTGTATGTATGTACTTAAAAGTATTTATTAGGGAAGTAAATCCCGCAGCACTACCAGCTGTGTAGCATTTGGCACCATCTTGTTGGAACTTCATATCGCTGGTGTCAAGTTGATCCAATTCTGGCCAAAAATAGTCTTCCTACATGGCACGATAGCGAACTCCATGGCGATTATTTTCATCGAAGAAAGAATACGGTACAATCTCGTATCCGGCAAGAAAACCACATCACACGCTCACTGTTTTTGGATGTAATGGAGTCTCTTGAAGCACATGTGCGTTAGTTGCTGTCCAATAATGCATATTTTACTTACTGACAGACAAAGCCAATAAGCCAAAAAGGAGCTTCATCGCTGAAGATGATTTTTCGATGAAATTCAGGATTTTCTTCAAACTTAAAGTTGCGACTACTAACTCAGAATTTCGGTAGAAATTTTTAATAATTTCCAAAAGTTTTTCGTTCATCGGTTGCCATTATTAACTTTTTAAAGATTATTGTGTAACAGATGGCGTTCACAAGTACTTAAAGATTAGTGTAGTATTGAAATTCCTTTTTTTCCTTCATCTTCAGGAAAACTACTTTTATAAAAATAAGTAATACATATAACGATCACTTTTAATAAATTGAAACTTATAATGAATTTGGCTCTATCAAGAGAGAGAATTAAGGATATGTATGCCGACTGCACGATTAGGCAACAACCTAATATAGCATATGTTTTATTATGTTGCAACGTGTTTTATGCTCAAAAGAAACTCAGAGTGATATTATGTAATACCTTTTCTTGCTGTTCTATTGACAAATAAAATGATAATAAACTTGTGTTTTGCAACTGTTTGCAGATGAGTCCTATATTATTTTGCAGAAGATTTAACCCAAAATAGCAGAAGTTATAAAACAAGTGGTTCCATTAAGTTCCGATTAGTTACAATCTTACCTAAATTTCAAAACCAATGTCAAAAAAGAGTTTTTGTGACACCATTTTATATTAAACTCTTTCTCAACTTTGCAATGTTTCCATTATTTTATTGGAAGTGAACCCATATCCCAAATCAATTACTTATTAAAATATTAAAACACTCTAATTTTTAAATATATGTTACACAATTTATTGGTGATTAATTTCTTTTTAAGCAGCAGCGTGCTTCTTCATATTTTTGTTAACGGAAATCAAAGTGAGTTGGCTGTGCTCTCTCTACTCTTTCTCACACATTTCCTCTACAGGGCTGCATTTATACGTTAATATAGTTTTTTAGGTGCTCTTATAGATTTAAATTTTTTAGAAAAAAGACTATCAACTATCTAAATCTGTTTGACTTCAAGCCCACATATCTTTAAAATGGTAATACTTCAATTGAAATATTCATGATAAGTAGTTTGCAATAATGGTATAGATATGAAGGTACTTTATACTTTTTCCGCTACTTTTTTTTTGTTTGGCAAATGTTTACTGTCAACACAAAATTTTAACAAATAGTTTTAGTTTAATGGAGGAAAAACAATACCCGACTTTGAGACTTAACACAAAAGGGATACTTACATAATTAGTTATGTTGATTTTTATTACTCATATCGTCATGAAAATTGTGCGATATTTTGCTTCATAATTTCGGTACTTTTATTACAGGATCCCGGGATTGACATCCCCAGCCATGTTAGTACATACATATGTCGATACATATTTTTGTATGTATTTCTCTGTGATTGTAATGGATGAGCTCAACAATGTTTTTACCATTCCTGTTTAGTTTACATCTTCACAAAATGTTTTAGTATTCTTTACGTTAAATATGCTTTGCCTTTTGTCTGAAATACGATTGCAACTTTGCCAGGCGTAGAGGTTTTCAAGTGTTTTTCGCTTATCTTTAAGTATAACGACAGCGAAAGACTTTTTGTCGTTAAATTTATAAGCTGACAAGTGACTTTAGAGAACAATGATTTCGCTACTGATTACGGATAATCGTCACAGGATCAAAATTGATGGTTTAACGATGATTACTTAAGAAGAATTTTGGTGAAAAGCTCTAGTTATTGGTAAATGTGACTTTGGTATCATTTGATTAAAATTACACATTGTTAAAAGTCGCAACTCAGAACATTTCAATTTAGAGGTGTGCTGAATCTGCAAATACAATTATTTTGTATCTGATGGCGGCAATGATTCAATTAAGTCGAAAATTGAATTCTCGTGAGTTTTGGCACTATTAAGTGATTATCGTTTTCCTTATTTACAGAAAAACTAAAAATGCTGGACATAACACGTGATAAACCTGTGAAAGTTGCAGTAAAAGTAGCTGTTCCAGTACGTGATCACCCGAAGGTAAATTCATGACTTTCTATAGCAATATTTATTAAAAAATATTAACCCATTAGTTGTCAAATTTTTGATTGAACTTATACTAATAAAATTACAGCAAATTCATATTGGTGAAAAGGGAACAAACCAGTTCTCATAAACTTGAATGAAATTGTTAATTATTGTAGTTTTTTTAAGTAACTTTCCAAAAATTCAGTTTTACTAATTTTCCATTTAAAAAATAACAAAAAATTCTGTCCTTTAAAATTTCGAAATTGTGACTTATCACGTTTTGACCACACACCCGTAATTTGTTCTACTTCGTCGGCTGTGTCGTTAGAACCGAATTGTGACCGGTCAGATACTTTCTAAATTTGGATTTTAATCGTAAACGTTTTTCATTAATTTCAGTTTAATTTTGTTGGCAAATTGCTAGGACCAAAGGGAAACTCAATGAAACGTTTACAAGAGGACACTATGTGTAAAATGGCAGTGTTAGGACGTGGCTCAATGCGCGATCGTAAAAAGGAGGAGGAACTACGTGCCAGTGGCGATAGCCGCTACGCACATCTGTATGAGGATTTACATGTAGAGATATCGACATTTGCAGCTCCCGCAGAGGCCCACGCTCGAATAGCATATGCTCTAGCTGAAGTTAGAAGATTTCTCGTGCCGGTAAGAAGAAATTATAAAGAATTGCACGTATATAGTTAGAGATATTCAACATAATAACACTCTTAAGTTAAAACTGGTTTAATAAGTATTTGAGATTAGCAACACACGTGTGAAAATATTTCCACCATTAATTTTTCATCATCAATCCAGGACCACATGACACGTTGTTGAACATTATCCGAATTTAAGTCAAGTCTTCGAATAATGTAACCCGGAAATGGTCAATATCTTCGTGGTTGTTTTCAGTTTTGCCAAAATTTTCCAGGATGATGGAGACTTAGTTTAAAAAAGTCCTCTTAACTGATTCAGTCCGAGCATCATAACCATAAGTTTCGGCTTCAATGCAATACACCAAGTCTTTCTATGTGCGTCTGATTATTGGAACGCATTATTGTATAATGTTGTTTAAAATCCGTGCAGGCAAGCACGGTAAACAATGGAATGTTTTATTTGAGCCTCAATATTATTGTTGTCAAGAGTACTCCGATCGGAGTATTCGTACTCCGCTTAGTACTTAATCCTGCCCAATGGAAAAAAATCTTCTTCTATAATAAAGGCTGTTTTTTTTTAGTTAGTGTGGTTTTCAATCTGGCAATATTTTTTTCGAAGTTGGTCATTTTGACAGCTGCCACTTGGTTCATGCTCTGTTTGGTTTGCCTTTTCATAATGAATAGACTTACTTATTGGTCCATATTTCTTCAAAGATAAAGCCGGTCATAATGTTACAGTCAATTGGGAATGCTATAGAGCCATGATTAATGACTTTTTCGTGCCTGAATTGGAGGAATTGATGTGGACGACCTTTGGTTCCAACCAGACGGCGCTACATGCCATACAGCCATACAGCCAACGAAACAATCGATTTATTGAAGGAAACTTTTGGTGAGCGCATTATCTCGCGTCGTGGGCCTGTGGCGTGGCCTCCAAGATCGTGCGATTTAACACCGCTGGACTATTTTTTGTGGGGTTATGTAAAGTCGCTTGTCTAAGCAGATAAGCCCGAGACAATTGACGCCTTGGAAGAGAATATTCGGCGCGTCATTACTGACATACGGCCCCAAGTGCTGCAAAAAGTGGTCAAAAATTGGGCCTCTCGGCTGGAATTCATTCGAACCATCCGCGGCGGCCACTTGCCCGAAATCGTTTTTAAAACATAATGGCAAATCCTTACCTTTATAATAAAGCTTAATTCTTGGCCATAACATTAAATTATATGCATTTTATTTCTACTTGAAAACCACTCTTCTAAAAAAACACCCTGTATTTAGGTTTATTTAGGTTAAAAAATTCCATAACTTTATAAATATTATATTTTAGGATTATCACGATGATATACGACAAGAGCAAATGTGGGAAATGCAAGCACTCACTTCTACACCTACTTTAAATCACTCAGAAGATCAACTAAGCCCATGTCGCGGATTAGGCGGCGGAGTTACTGATATGGAGACATCAAACGATGAGAAACCAGAAAGCGACACAAGCGGTATGGATTGCACGACAATAGACAAGCATGAGAGCCATCAAACAATTGCCAACAATGACCATCAGCAGAAGCTTCAACTGCACCATTTACTGCAGCATCAGACACATGGCGTTAGTATGAACGGAGGCGTAGCCATGGCGGCATCTTGCGCTGACAATGTATCGGCTAAAGCTAATGCAACAACAAGTTAGTTTTCGTTCGCACCAACCAATCAATAATATTTCTAATATTTATTTTTTTTTTTTTTAAAAAAAAGTTCATCCTACTGCAATGGCGGTTGCGCTGCAACATCAATTAACTGTTGCAGGCATTGGTAATATTTTGAAACCAACTACCGGCGTTACAGCTGTCACTGGTCTTACACCAACTCATCCGAACACGGCACTTTCGATACCAAGTGAAGTAGAAACGTCAGCATCGACTTTGGCCCTTTTGGAAACGCCTGGAGCGTTACTGCATCCAGCATTACGAGGTGTGAAGGCTATTAATATCGGTTAGCAAACAATTTTAAGGCAAAAAATAAAAATTTTTAATAAATTTATTTTTACCGCTTCTAGGTGGTGGATTAGGACGCAAGCGACCATTATTAGGCGTACCTCGTTCTGGTATGAATCCGACCAAGCGTACAGTTATGACGCTTCTAGCACGAGCTAAAAACTCACAAGCACTTCATTCAGTCAGAAACCCAGTAGCTGCATCGGCAAACTTCACTGAGTAAGTACAATTTCTAAGCGATTCAGTTCAAACTATCAATGAAATTTCATGGAGATTGTACTCCTAAAATAAAATTTTTAACCCTACATACATTCCTTTTGTGTGTACAAGAAGGTGTCAAGCTTTTTCCGGTACCAAGGAACGTAATGAAAAGAAAAATATAGGCGCAATTGTGTGTGTTCTGGTGCGATATGTGTTCCGCATTTCTCAACCATTAATCTTCTGTCTGTTTCGGATTAGAAAAGGGTTAAGTACAAATGATTATTGCACACGTTAAGTATTCATGGAAGCAACATATTTCAAAATTTCTAAAGCTATTTTTGACAAAATAACAGCAACACTCCAAAGGCAAGGTTGCCCAGGGAGTCAAGACCTTTGAAAGTTATTGAATGTGTCAAGCGGTACATGAATCTTTTTTGTTTAATTGTGGCATACATATTATATCTTATAAATCCATCTTGTTATTAGAACGAATACGATTTCCGAATACAGCAATAAATGGCAAAGTTTCTGTATTTGTTGACGTTCTGCTGAAGACTGCTGAAGACTCTTCGAAATCGCTTCCTTATTAATAATTATTAATAAATTAATTATTAATAAATAAATTGATTCAATCTTTTTGCTCTTTCTCTTTTTTTGTATAGCCCTCTACAGATGTTGGCCTCTCCCTTCATTATACCACATCAGTCTATGGATCAGTCAATGATAGCGTTATCGAAAGAAAGTCTCGCTCAAGGTGTCTAAGCTGGCGAAACATGGCACGATGACACAACCAAAAGTTTTTAAACTAACCAACTACGATCCTAGTTGAACCCGCCTCCTAAAAAAAAAAGCAACAAGCTCGTAAATACAATGAAAAAATCACCCCAACGCAAAATTAAATTTAAAACGATTTAAGGAAAATAAAAGAATTTGTTTCAACAATATACGAAATATTAAAGCAATTTTTACATTTTTTTTTTGCCATAATTTTAACAAATTCTTTAAGAAAAATCTCAAAGAATTGAGAATTGAGGAAGCAGATTGACGTCGTCATTTCAACAACTTTGTTTAATTAATTTTTACAAATGATTTTCGAATATTTATATGAAATAAAGTTGAATTTGTTATTAAAGAACTTTACCAATCTTTAGGGACTAAATGTAAACATAAGTGTACACGATAACAAAAACAAAAAATTTGAAATGAAACATAATATATATTTTTATTTACAAACAAATTTGCCTATATTCTTAAAAAAAAACAAAACAAAAGAGTTACGAAAGAAATATAAAGAATAAAGAAACGAAAATGGTAAGAAGATATCATTGTTTTATTCGATTATTCGACTATACATAAATATGTAAAAGCTAACAAAAAAAAAAGAAAGAAAAGAAAAATCGAAATAATATTGAAATAAACACTTACATAAATAAAACCAAATTAAACAGAAAACGAAATTACTTTAAAAATTACTTTAAACAAATTACAAATTTTTAACATAAATAAATAAAATATATTACAAAATAATATTAAAATAATTTTCGAACAATTTTAAACAATTTTAAAACAGAATTAAAATTAACAATTAAATATGTAATTAGATCAGTGTTGCGATAGATGTATTTTAAAATGCAAACACCTTCTGACATTTTCCATGCTGAGTGATACTGCCGCACGGTTTTGCCTGGTATACGCAGTCGCTTCGACTGGGATTCTTTGCGTACAAGTGCAGTAAAAATATCTTAGTTCCTGTTACCTGGTAAGTGGTTTCAAGCAAACACCTTCATAAATGTACATACAAACATTTTTAATCGGTCAAATGATTCGGAACTATGTTAAATAGAGATTATAATGCCCATATCTCGGCTAAAGAGATAACTCGAAAACGAAGTATATTGTATTTGTACTTTCATATTTTTCACTCACACACACACACACACACTCACACTGTACATACATAAATATTTCTAAAAAACTTACTATTGAAATAACTACTTTTGGAATAAAAACATGCTAGAGGAAGAGTTTTCATAAATGCCTTATCTAAAAACGTTATAGCAAAGAGCAGGTCTTCCAATTAATTACACTGTGTGCACAGTGAAATAATACTTTGAATGTGACCTATGTATGTAATTAGTTCAAGCTGTGGCCTAGTTGAATTGAAAATAACTGCATGCTAGAAATTTCATATACATACATCCGTAAGATCTAGATTTTGGAGGGGAAGAAGCTATTTAATTAAGTTTGGTTTTAGTGGCTGCCAAGGGACACACTTAGGGCTGATTTTGATACCACATGGTTGCACCGAGGACTACTAAAACTTTGGATTATCCCGATTTTTAGTCCAGTATCCAGATTTCCGACATTCAGAAATTTGCCAACGATAAAATTTGCACTGATCAATTTGAGTTCATACATTCAGGATTACTTTTTGTAAATTTAACCCTTAAATGCCGGTAGGAATATAAAAAGTTTAAGAGAATTAACCACACGACCAAGTGGGGAATCGAACCCCCAACCGCCCTGCTGAAAGTCTAGTGCTCCTCTACCTACTCGATTATCGAGACCGTCATTTAATAAACTAAGTTAAAACTACATAGATTTCCAATTGGTTCAATTAACCGAAGAATGCAATTAGCCGAGAAATATTACGTTTTTAGCTTAAAATGTATTAAAAATAAATAATTTGAGTACATTTTGAGCTAAAAGCAATTAAGCATGGTTTAATTAACCGGGGATTACTGGTTGTAAATTTAATACTTAAATGCCCACTGTATCTCTACCTTTATGCATCCCTTAAAAATTACAGAAATCATTTTAATACCTTCTATAATAACTCAACTTTCACTTAAAAATATTTTCTTTTATATGTAACTTAAAAAGTTTAGAATTTTCAGAGATTTAAAACTAGAATATTGGATTTTTCAAAAATTTAGAATACATTTTCTCATGTATCTGGCGTGTTAGAAACATGTAACTCATTTACTTGGATACAACGACGAAAACTCTCAGAATCGATTAAAGTCCCATATATGTATGGTATATTTTTAAAGAACAGAAGCGGTTGGTAAAGATATTTTGGAAAACATAAATTTTTACAGAATCTCGTAATCAATTCGTTGCTGTTCCACATTTGTATACAACATATGTTTGTTTAGAGTCTTTAGGCATTTAAGGGTTAAATTAAGGTACAAATCAAATAGCTGATAATACAAATAATAGAATACCTGTTATAATGTATAATTTAATGTTTGGGATCATTTACATACTACATATATATATTCATATCGATATCTTAATTTTGCCAAACCCTAGCACAAATTTTTCGGCAGAAAAATGTATTTGGCATTACAGTGTTCTAGCGATTCGCTCGCAATCCCCTGAAGCTTCAACCACTGACTTCCACATGCCTTGGCACTGAGGAGTTCAGTTGTGTTGTGCCAAAAACGGGTTAAAAAATATAATTTGCGTACGGTTAAGGGGGAATCCTCGGCCCTCGTGGATCTGGTAAGCTTTAATCAGAACTCTTCTAAAAACACCTGATCAATAAATGAACCGAATATGAAATATATCTGCGAACATTTGCAAAATTGTCTTATCTTGAGTTAGGTTGTTTCGTCAAATGTCCACAGATAATTATGTACCTTAGAGTTCGAATCTCGGCACAGGCAAAATCAAAATCAAAAAGTAGAAAAAATAATTTTTCAACACGGCACCACCACCACTGCTTGGCAGGCAATGGCAAACCTACAAGAGTAAAAATTGCCTATGAAAAGTTTTTCACTTCGCCGTTCATGTACAAATATAACACGCACAACATGAGTGGATGCGAAAAGCTCGGCCTAGGCCCTCCATGGGCTGTTGTGCCATTAAAAGTAAAGTAAAGTAAGGTGGGCGGAGATGTATGCGCAGATTTTGTAAAAAATTTTAAAATTTTTCAATCAAATCTTTAAACAGCTCGTTACAAAAATGAAACAATTCGATTGGTCTACAAACTATTTTCAAAACATTAATCTTTCAATTAGCTGAAATTCAATTGATTTAAAAATAATATCAAAAACATCTGTCCGTTAACCAGTTTAAATTTGATTGGTTTACAAATAATTGCAAAAACATCTATCTACCAACTAGTTGAAAATATATGCAAGACCTGGACAAAATTGACTTGCGCCTACGACAAAACACAATGTTGAAGAAATGTTATTTGTATTTTAAAAAACATACCAGTAGAGTCCGCTTTCTCATGTTTTCTTGAGAGCAAGTTGAGTTTTTTAGGCGAGAGAGGATAGATTTGCTCAAGGCGAATTTATATATGGTGATAGCAGCAGTACAACAACAGGAACAGAGCTTTTTTGTTGCAGCCATAATAGCTGTATAATTAGAATGCCAAAATGCAGCTGACGAAAGCAGTAGTGAAACAAATACAAAACAATATATATTTTTGCTGTGGCGGCCATGTTGGTATAATTAAAATATCAAAATCATAAAACATAAAATAAAATATCAAATTCACCACAAAGGAAGAAGAGGAGCGTCTCCCTAATAACATCGCCTTATTAAATTCGCCTTGTACTTGCTCGTACCGGCAAGTTTTATTTTGTGCATTCTCTTTTTTCGACATGTCAGTCAGAGGTAAAAGCAGAATTGATCAAGAAATCATGTAATACAAAAGAAGAGAATTGTAAAATTGCTTTCTAGAGAACTTGCAGTGTCGAAAAGGGATCATATAAAAGTTCAATTACTGGCATTTTCACAGTCACTGCCAGTCAAAACAAATACATATGCACGTTAATATGCTTGGTATAGCCTCTTCTACATACATACATACATACAAACTCGTACATTTGCAATATCTATCGATCCTAATAAAGAGAAGTATCACTCAGATTTAGCAACGATATACCATAATTATATTATATTTATGTACTAATTTACACTACATACATATATACATACATATATACATATAAATACATATATACATTAATAAAAATGAAATTGTTTAAAGTATTTACACTAAACACATCATTTTAAATAATTAAAGAAACTTCACATAAATGTTTAGCCAATTTGTTAAATTATAACCTAATATATGAATATAAATGTGAGCAATTAAAGAAATACAATATTTAAAACTAAAAACCAATAATAGCACATTAAATAAAGGTATCGCAGTAAACAAAATATACATACTTACACCATAAATAAAACAAAAATTAAAATAAAAAAGAACAACTATTTGAATTTATGAGCAAAGAGCAATATTTGTTGAAACTACATGTTGCAAATCCAAACAAAACGCTTTAAATATTTAAATGAAGATAAATCGAAATCAAAATGTTTTTTGTTTTTAAATAAAAGTTTCATTTAAAAAAATACAAATGTGAAAAAAGAACAAAAAATAAAAATAACTAAATGTTAGAGATTAAAAACTGAATGTCATTTAAAATTGTTGGAACATATAAATAGTTAAAACGTATAAATATTGTATGTTGCATACACAGACTCACAAAATTTATTGCATGATTCAATGTGGGGCGCCAAATGAAAATTCGCGTTGCCAAAACGTAACAAAATTGTTCTGCGTCATAGTGAAAATGTTTTAGAAAATGCATGCGTACGTACATAAAATAAAAAAAAAATAAAAACTTTTTGTTGTAATTGTTTACGATAAATATGTACAAGTATAAATAATAAAGAAAGCTTATGAATACGAGTATACATATATCACCAAATTAATTTATTAAAAATCGCAATTAATAAATTGGAGAATAACTTTATTAGCCACAGATGTTGATCTATTTTATTTCTGATTAGTTTAACGCTGCGTTTAGATCGCACGAACAAATGAAGGAAGATTCTTTCGCGTAGAAATTGTAGCTAATACATTTTCATTCACACAACCGTTTACACCGCCTGAACATCGCCCCTGAAAATTTTATAGCAAACACACCCGCCGTTTACACCGGCCGAACGAATTAAGATTCTTTCGTTCGTTCGAGAAGTGTAAAACGGTGAACAGAATGGTGTAGCTGTAGTAGGAAGAATACTACTGTCAAAAGTTAAAATGTACTGAAAATATCGCTAACAAGCAGAATATGTAGCATTGGCTACAGTTGTCGCGAAAGTTCAATTCAACTTTAACTTTTGAGCGTGGAGCACAAGCAAAAATGGTGGACGAGCAAATTTAAAAATTTATTACGCTGATAAAACTTAAAGAAAGTATTTAGAATACAATCCATTCAATTTATAAAATTATTAGATAGAAGAAGATAAAAGAGCATGGAAATACATTTTAAAAACATTTACATATTTATTACATTTTTTTCTAGAAATCAACTACACCATTCTGGACGTTTTTTTGTATGCTTCGCTACAAACGTTGGACAGCTGTTTTCACTGCTACCACTCTTGTGGCTGTGGCATTGCATTGTGTCATTAACTTATGACATGGTGCTACAAAATAACACTTTATGGCGACTATTTACAATGCGGGAGTTGATCGTTGTTATCTAACTTTGCAACGCTGATTCTAATTTTATGTGGACTATTATTTGGACTACAACTGTAAAATTGTTCTCACATTGACCGTGTATTTTAAAGACATTCACATCTACCCCAAATATACCTTATGCCCCTCCTTTTTAAGAATCAAAGTTAAATCCTTTTAAAAATTTTAAATAAAGTAAGTAAAGCTGGTAAATGGAGCTGGTCAAATTGTGTATATGGTAACAATTATTTTGTGCAATGATTTTAATACTTATGTAAAAAAGCAACATTTTTTTAATGTCAAATTCAAAATAAATTAAAACGAACAAAAATGTCTACTACAGTTTAAATGAAGTTAAACAAACAAACCTTTCCAATCAGCTGTTAGCTTAAGGCAAAAGAGCAAAATCGAAATGGCAAGCAAAGTGATCCTACACAAGATGAAAACATATTTTTTTCTAATTAAAAAATTTAAAGGGAAAATAATACAGAAAATTAAACTTAATTTTTAAAACAGTGTATATTTACAAGAAAAGCATGATGATTAATGTCAGATTAAAATCAGCTTCAATGAAAATTGTCACACAAATTTTTTTAAAACTACAGGTTAGTAGCAAAAAAATATAAAAATTCTTAAACGTGGATACAACATTAATAAAATTAAATTAAATAAATTTTCGTCAATTTGGGGACAAAACCTAACAAGCGCCGTCGTCTTAATCAAAGTTATCGTTCTACGGAAACAGAAAAGATTTTACTGTTGCATGCTATGTCCATTCATGTACAAATATAACACGCACAACATGAGCGGATGCGAAAAGCTCGGCCTAGGCCCTCCATGGGCTGTTGTGCCATTAAAAGTGAAGTAAGTAAAGTTGCATGCTATGGCTGATGAAGATAACTTTGAATCATTTGAGGTATGTTTCATAGAATATTAATGTAAGTGGGTAGAGCGTTAGACTTTTACTTAGTAGGATTGGGGGTTCAATATTCATCTGGTGGTTAGTTGTCATTAAAAAAATTCAACCGTTATGTAGTGAATGAGAACTATAAGAAAGTGTAAAAGTACGCCACTTGGCAGGCAATGGCAAAACCACTAAGCCACTAACAAAATTCCACCCGCCGGCATTCAACTACAAGTCTAACCATGTGGTATAAACAAATGTATTCTCTGGACAGCCACCCAACCATCCCAACCACTGACCCTGATAGGAATCTCTTCTTTCTCAATTTTTCAAATTAAAATTGTTTGACATACATCACGATTTTCATCTTGTTTATCTGATATCCCGAAAATATCTGTATTTTTTTGAATCACAACAATATTATGCAATATTTCACTTAGTAAAATCCATCTACTCAGTAGTTGTCTTCAATTTATGTAATTTTAATCTGAATTCTCAACTCCTTTAAAGAATTGAGTCGTTCACCATAATTCGATTCTGATTCGATATCGGTACAGTCACTGCTACCCCCAGAAATTTCTATGATTTCGTAAATAATTCACAAGCATTAAAAATTCCAGCATCTGGATATCCCCATGTGACGAATTCGCACTCACAGCAGCGATATTTTCAGTTGAACGACGCGGATGACGACGAATTGGTGTTGGTAGTGCACTGGCCTGCTATGCAGAGTGCCTAGGGTCACAATTTCGGCACAGGCAAAATAAAGAAAAGTAAAAAAAATCTATTTTATTACACGGCACCACCTCTTGGCAAGCAATGGCAAACATACAAGAGTAAAAATTGCAAACTTCGGATTCCGCATAAAACTTGCAAGTCCATTTCTTTCATGTACAAATATAACATACACAACATGAGTGGATCCGAAGACATCGGCCAAGAACCTCCATGGGCTTTTGCGCCATTAAAAGAAGAAATTAAATGCCAAAACTATTGTCTTATCAAAATTTGCACTTATTGAAAAAAGAAATTGCCGGTGGTTTAACTGTTATACTTACTTTCATATTTAGATGCAGGGTAAAATGACTGGTAAATTTAATACGCTAACTGGGTGTTTACACTGGCGCAGACATGAAAAACTTACTGTTCGGAAGAAACTGTTAGAAAAGTAAGGTAGCAATTAAGAGAGAGAAGTTTTGCGTCTATTTTTTTTACTACCTTACTTTTTTTCTACCTGTTTTCGCACACAGCTTGCGCCAGCGTAAACATCCACAAAATCTACGAGTATGCAACGTGCTTCATTGGTGCGATACATTATTATGTTGTCGAAATTGAGTTCATGTATTATTTGATGCAATAATCATAGCGTTTTCAGCTTTAATTGCTCATATTTCACAACCCACGATGGTATTTCTGTTTTAACGTGAGACTTTTTAATTATCATCGATATGGCTATGAAAATCCAATATTTGCATTGGGAGATCGCCTTTAATGTACTGATTTGAAATGTGTCCGCTGTATAATAAATGTACTCGTACGTACACATATATATTTTAATGGACGTAAACTTACTATATTCATGTACTTACATACATAAACTATTCAAATTCGTGTTAAATGAAGTTCGTGTAAATTTTTGTGCGAACAATTTTTGCAAAACACCAGACACATACACAGTTTGAGCCAAAAGAAGCTAACAACTTGCGAATATGTTAATTAATATTTGTACATATGCACCTGACACATAGAAACATGCTATAAAATATTTCAAGAAATATTTAACAATTTAATTGAGGCACAAAACATGTACATACTTAGTTTCCTAGAAAATAGAATACTTGAGAGCCACATAAAATATATAAATTTATTAAACAATGCTACATTTCAAATCAGTTCACTAATGGCAACCATTCAACGTGAATTTTGGGCTGAAGTGAAAAATTGCGCGCTGAGTTTAATAATGACAGTCTGGACGCGCTATTCTTTTTTGGCTTTCGTGGCGATATTGATGTTATTGGAAATGTCACACGTTAAAGCAGAAATACCATCAGTTATGGAGGATGTGAAATATGAGCCAACAAAGCGGAAAACGCTGCAGTTACTGCATCAAATAAAACAGCAACGCAATTTCGACAACATAATAATCTATCGCAACAATGTAGCACTTTGCCTATTTGTAGATTTACTTGGCGTATTAAATTTTCCAGTGATTCTAATTAATCAAGGAAAAGCAACATACGATTACAAATCGAAATTCACTAACGAAGTGCTGATATTAATGTGCGGCAACTTGACAAATTACAATTTGTCATACGATTATTCAAACATTGGAGTATTACGCGATTTGCAGCTTGCGCGACATATAATTTACACCACCGAGTCACCGAATTATTTTCCTAGCTATTGCAAACAGTTTTTCTCCAAGGATATTTACAATGTGGTACTCATCCCTGCGGATTTTAGTGGCACCGGCATCTACCACACGTGCCAAAAGTTTCCACCCAACGACAAGCTTTACCAGTCAAAGCATTTAAAGGAACGAGTCCTCATCTATGAAAATCAATTTCGGAATATGTATGGTGCTGAAATAATAACAGATACCGACCAAGTGGTACCGCGTACCATGTTGTACTACGACAAAGCGGGAAATCTAAGAATGGACGGATATATGGGTAAATTTATGGAAACATTTGCGGCGAAACACAATGCTGTCATTAAATTTAAGTATCCCATTGAAATGGGGCAAATTATTTATTATAAGGCGCTTGTACCAGCTACAAATAATAGTTCACTGGATTTAGCATTAACTATGGTTCCATCCTATGATACAAAGAATTTTGATGAAGTTACATATCCATTTGAGATACTTAAACTTTGCTATATGATTCCATTGCCATATACTGTACCCATCAATCAAATTTTCACAGCAATTGTATCACGGAATATAGTATGTGTTATTTGTGCAATGCTTGTCATATTCGCCATGTTGCTGACGTACAGCCTGCACAAATCCTGCCATGATTTGAGCTTCACGAAAATCTGTTTGAATGAGAAAATCCTACGAGCCATGCTGGGTCAATCATTTACATTGCCTGTCAATCCCAGTTTGAATGTGAAGTTTATTTGTTTTTTACTATTCTATACGAGGTTAATGATCGACACCATGTATGAAGCTTATTTAGGTTCAAATCTAATGCAGCCTCCTCTTCAGGCGACTGTAAAACATTATGATGACATGGAAGCGGCCGGCATGAAAATCTTTATGTCCAAAGCTCAATTTGAGCAAATGCTTGGCTTAAAGGATAGTCCGCTTTTGAAATACCAACACCTGGTTGAAACATGTGATACATATGAAGAATTTTTCAAATTTCGTTCCACTTTGAATGCAAACTATGCGTATCCGGTTGTGTATACACGTTGGAAGGCCTACATGGAACAACAAAGTCTTTTTGAAAGAAAAATGTTTTATTTTTCGGAAAATTTGTGCGAGCAGAAATTTGTAGCTATGGGTATACCGATTCGTCCCAATTTGCCGTATCGTGACGTATTAGAGGATTATATTCTACGGATACGTGATTCAGGTATCCTGGACCTTTGGGTTTCGCTGATTTTTTACGATATGGTGAAAATGAAACAAGTTAAATTGGAAGATTTAAGCGTACCAGAAAAACATGGCGGTCCATTAACTACAGACAATCTTTATTTTATCTGGTGTTTTTACTTCGGCAGTATAGGTTTAGCTTTGTTGAGTTTTGCTGGCGAGTTAGCAGTGTGGAAATTTAAACAACGGAAAGTGGCCACTTTGAAACGGAAGCGATATGTAAATAGAAAGAAACAAATGCATTGGCTAAATTAAATATCTTAATTTGTATTAAATAATTTAACAAAAACTTTATGCATATAAAATAAAAAGTGAATACAGGTAAGAAGTCGTTGTTTATTCAATTTTTGCCTGATGATATTGACAAGTTAAGAGCGTGCAGTTAAATCGTGATAAGCCATAATTGAGAGATTTCACACAACATCAAAAAAGTTCCTATTTCTTAATTTCTCAAACGGAATATCTGTAAACTTATTTTTCAAAAATCAATAAAAAGAAAAATTAATATCAAAATCTGAAGGATTTATCAGATTGCTCGTTCGATAATAAAATGAAATGAAATTTAAAAGGATCTCCTAATTAGAAAAAACCAAAACATTTTAGTTGGACCAAAGAGACCATATTTGTTCATCTTGACATTAAAGTTGCTTACCAGGATTTTAATATCGTGGTGGGGGTAATGCTAAAGAGCTGTGTGGAGGAGCTCGTTTATGTATGAACATCAATCATGTTCAACCATGTTGTATATGGAATGATCGGACGGAATAGAACACAAATTCGAATCCAATCTATGTACGACTTGGACGAGATGCTTGACAGAAGTTCTTTAAGTAAGATTCGGTCCGAGTCAGACTCGCAGTTAAAAGTGCACGATTCAATTTTAAAATTAAACTCATATTTTTTGAGGAGTGGTGATATTTTCATTGTATTGTAAAGTAGACAAGTACCGATTAAGTAGGAAATGTAGCCCCGCGACTCTGATCACAGACTCTTGCTCTTTGAATGAAATTTCTCTTTGAATTTCAAAAATTATTTTCGCCAAAACAATAAGTTAGTTCCGTTTTTCTACACGGCAAGATTTTTTGAAAGCAAGTTGAGTTTGTAGGCGAGAGAGCAATGACGAGAGGGGACGAATACCGAGAAGTTTTCGTTTGTTTTTGTTTAGAGAGCTTTTGAAGTTATTCCAGCAAAACGAATGAGGTCCATTATTCTGTGGATTATAACCAATTTTATGCACTTAATATGTTGTATGTACAAAGGCGCATACCATATGCCGCTTGCATGTACCGCAACTAACAATTTATGCTACATACACATTGAAGATGGCAGCTACACAACCACATCTGTCAAAAACTAAACTCTGTTATAAAAACACATGTTCTTATTTCTAATTTCACAAGCAACAAGAGAAGAAAAAGAGGAGTGAAAGTGAAGAGAACTGCTTACGTTTGTGCTGCTGCTGTCTCTTTCATAGTGATCAAGTAGCTGACTATACGGCGACATTTGAAGACGACGGCAATTCGTAGTCATGTGTTCGTGTAGCTGCTGTCGTCAAAGTGTATGGAGTAATATTTGTTGTTCCTTCTCTATTTCTCTATTATAGCTTCATACATACAAATGTATCTCCACGTGTTCTCCTTACCCTTTTCAAAATACAACTTCCCCTATTCAAACAAAGAATCTATTTACATAGAATTAAAGTCTTGATGTTGAATTTAGCTAACCGTACCGTGTAATGTCTTGCGATTTGGTATATTTATGGTTTTGCTGACTGAAAATAGAAAATCTACAAGTTGACTTTCCGTGTAGAAGCCAAATCGACCATACTTGGTTTTTGAATTACTATCAAAATTTGTTAAGCCATGATTTGGTACATTAAATGTGGGAAGCCAGCATCGGTTATCATTGCCAACAGCATATTTTCAGAGTTGAAAGTAGTTAAACTGTATTCTACAGTTGGAAGAATAATCAACTGACCTTTAATTGGTAACTGACGAATCCAACAAATATGTTCTGGCTGTATCAAAAGCTCCAAGGTACAACTTTGCCGCTCTTGAAAGCGTTAAATGGGTGTTGCAAGCCCAGTCAGTATAATCACTGCCATCACAATATTGTTGAAGAAGGTATGCATTCTATTGCTTTTTCCTCCAGTTGCTCTCGATTTCGTTTTATTTGATGACAACATAAATGTATTTAGTTATGACTTTTATCGGCTGCGCATTAACTTTAACATTAACTTTTTTCAACTTGAATCAGTCGCAAGACTGAATCAGTTCCATCTTATCTGGGTTCCTGGGAATGAGAAAGCCGACGAGTTGGTCAACTGTGGATCAAAGAACATGCCTTTAGGACCAGAGCCAATAGTCGGGACCAGTTTGGCAGGTGCCATGCATTAGACAAAATCTTATGCTAATGATGTACATAAGAGACGCTGGTCCAATCTGGACATCTGTGTTTTGTGATTTGTCCAAACACGAAGGCAGCAGAATTCCTTCTTAAATTAGGAAGGAAGGAAGAACCTTCGCCGGATGGTGGTACTCATCACAGGGCATAATCCATGAGGCCAACATATGACCACCATCGGTATCACCGAGAACTCGACCTGCACATCTTGTCTGGAGGAGGTGGACAGCACAGAGCATTTTCTCTGCACATGTTCCGCCTTTGCCAGAACGAGATGGCGCATTTTGGGTTTCAATGTCACTGGAATGGACAAACTTCACTCCTTCCCCTTCTGCGATCTTCTGAGATTTGTGAGAGAATCCGGAAAATTTGCGGAAGAGAACGTAGTCCCCCTATAACCCCTTTTTCAACTTTTTCCCTCTTTTTCTCTAACCCCTTACTTGCTGTCACCCCTTCTTCTTTTCCTAGGGCTTAATTACCATGGGCTACATAGCCTGAGTGCTTGAGGAACTGTCCTGCACTCGTAGGTCAGGTTCTCGGCCTTCTTCACATCCATCCATCCATCCATTAACTTTTTTCAAAAACTAAACTCTGTACATCGTCCCTCGATGCTTTTGAAAAGCCTTGAGATATATACTATATGTCTAAATGCTTAAGCAGCATTCATTCCTATCAATCTTTCAAATGTCAGTGTTGCCATTCTCTATATTGTTCCGAATTGTATCGTCGCCGCCGTTGTACCGTCGACATCCCCGTCGCAATTAAATGATAGGTCCGCTAAAGGAAATAAATAAACTTTACAAACTGTAATTTTCAAATAGTTTTTGTGCAATTTCTGCTATTTATTTTTATTTTGAAATCGTAAAGTTCTATTGTATTTATTTGCATTTCAGCTTAAAAAGTAGAGTTTGGGATTTAATTGCAAGTCTTACACACGAGACAAATTTATTTAAATTTATTCAAATTTTGTATTTTGTCTACATAGATATATATATATATTATATATAAATAGATATTTAATTAATACATACATAAAATATACACATTTAATTTTGCTCTTGTTATTCGCAACTTATTTGTAAAAAAAAGTTTTGTAAAACGTAATAGTTAAATACAATACTAACTAAGTTTCAAATTTTCAAAGTAGGCATACATGTTTTTTTTTTTCATTTTCATCAGACAGAATTTTGAATTTCTTTAAATATCAATTTTTCTTTTTTTCTCTTTTTTTTGTAATATCACAGATTGCTCGAGATTTCTTTTAAGTTTTTTGTTCTAGTGAAATTTTTGTTTCGGATGCATTGAGTGGACAAATTTTTACATAATTTTTGCATAGATAGAATCATCTTTTTTTTTTTTTTTTTGAATTTATTTCATAAAAATGCGCCTTGATAATTGATTTTATATATTTAGGTTTGCTTTGGAAAAACGTTTTTAAGAATTAGAGTACATTTACTAAAGATAATTCATAATTTATTTTATTTATTTCGATTCAGTTTTATTAAAAAATTAATATTCAAAATGTATTTATGCATATCGAGACCTTTCCGAAAAACACATCGGCACTAAACAAAAGCAACAGGAAGCAAAAAAATTGTAGAAATATTTGAAGTTTGTAGTTAGGTGAATCTAAAATTGTGTTTTTTTTTGTAACACGATGACCGAATTTGTGGGGGGAAAAATAAATGTTAGCTACGATATTGTCCCGGGAAGGAATCGGTAGGCATATATTTAGATACATACATACATACCAGTTATGTGTACTGACATGTACTTACATACATATATAGCAGTGTACATATATATGCACCCTGCAGGGCAACCAATCGGTTTCAAGTTAGTCTCTCAACAGGTTTGCTGAACACCACAACTAGCCTCACATTGTGTCTTTCCTCATCGTGAACTGTTTTTTTTTTTTTAACATTCGTTTGGCCTAGGCGCAAGTCAATTAGCCAGGCTCGCAAATCTTTTTAACTATTTGGAAAATAGAGTTTTTTGGAATAGTTTGCAAACCAATCATATTTCAACTAGTTTGAAAGGTAGATGTTGTTGGATTAGTTTGTAGACGAATCGAATTTTTTCAAGTTTGTAGGCTGTTGTCTATGTAAATGCAAAAATTAAAAAAAAAAATTAATAGATATTTAAATGTAATTTGAAAAAAAATTAAAAAAAAATCTTTTAAATTTCTTCCATATTAGGCCGCTCAATTATGCCAAGAGAATAAACACATTCATATAACAGGCAGTTTATCGATCGTTTCAGAACACATCATGGTTCATGAGTTATCTTTTATATTTTCATTAAATAGTATCATTGACAGGGGGCTATCACTTTTACATATTCAATATTTCAATTAAAGTAGTTTATGTCATGACTCGATATGATTATTCTGTTACAAAAACCCAACAGATGAATCTCAAAATTATACTATAATAATTATACTACCATAAGTAGATGTGCAATAATTTTAATGAGTCTATTACTTTAGTTTCACTAAGTTACTTCAGCTAGAAACGATGACAGATTTTGAATTTTTTTGACAATTGCGGAGCCGATTTAAACGGAATTTTCTTTTACCGCTCTCACTAACAGGGAGTCTGTATTTTGGGAATCAGTTTTTCCAAAAGACCACATACATTGACTTATACACTTTATGTTTAATAAGTAGGTAGCTCTTTTTGTGGAATTTCTTGTTTAAACTCATCAATAATACAGTTTCGTAAATCCTTTCCGAGTTTACCTGGTGCCATTATTACAGTATTATTATATTTCAGTATACACGACGATTATAAGTGTTTTTTCAAATCTTTGTGCAAGTGGTAAAACACATGACTTTCTAGCTAGAAAATACGAATTTAGAGTACTATTAACTACTTGGAACATCGTCGAAACGTGGCTTTCGTCTCACTGTTCTACCGTTACTTTCACGGTCGATGTTCTTCTGAGATGCGGAAGCTGATGCCACCAGTTCGTGTGTTCAACAGAACTACACGGTCAGCAAGCGGAACTCACGCCTTCCACGTAGACACGATGTTCCACCGCACTACGCATTACAGAGAAAGTTCGTTCATCTGCCGTACCGCGCGTATTTGGAATAAGCTCCCTGCAACCATTTTACCCAATTATTATGACCCTTGCAAGTTTAAAGCAAACGTTCATAAACACTTCTCCCTCCTTTTTCCTCCCTCCTATCAACCTTCCCTCCAATCAACACAATGCTCTGCATTTATAGGGGCACCCCCTGTGTGTTGATTATATTAAAAAAAAAAAAAAAGTTTTATGGTATAAGTAATAACAAATATCAGAAAACTGAATAAAAAAATTAGTTTTAAGTTATTGCTGAAATAATAAATATTACGCTAAAACGATTATAATTGAGAGTATAAAGTGCAGATTAGATGTTAGTTGCAAATAAATTGTCCGAAACTGTATTTGCCTTTGCACATTTCTATCAGAAATTAAAATAATATCGCACAGCAGCTCAATTAGGAGATTCACAAAGAGTCATATTCAGTGTCGTGTCCTCTCAATTGTCGTAAAATCTCTAATTTTTGATACACAATTTTACAACTTTATAGATAATACGCCACCTTGTGAATGACCTAACTAAAGGGTAATTTTTTAAGAGCTTGGTTTTTGAATATTCAAAAAAAAAAACACAGAAATTTTACAAAAGTGAGTGAAATTTGTATTTGGATCGATAAATCAATTCCTGCCATTAACTTTTTAAAGATAATTTCACTTAAATGTTATCCGCGGCCACGCTTAAAGTGGTCCATTCTGAAGGTCAAATTTTGGCACACTTTTTCACACATTTCGGCTGGAATCTCACCAATGACGCGTTCAAAGTAGCAATCGTGTTTGGCTTGTCCCTATAGATTATAGTTGAGAGTAGTAGAGTAGCCCCATAAAAAAATAGTGTAACGGGGTTAAATCACACGATATTTGTGGCCAATTGACTGCACCAAAACGTGATATTAACTGCTCACCAAATTCGCCTCTCAATTGATGCATGGTTTCGCATGCAGTGTGGCATGTGGCACCGTCCTGTTGGAACCACATGTCGGCCGAGTCCTATTCGGCAAAAAAAAAAGGTCTGTTATCATCGAACGGTACCTTTCTCCATTGACCGTAACGTTGTGGCTTTCATTGTCTTTGAAGAAGTACGGCCCAATGATGCCGCCTGACCATAAACCCCACCAAGCAGTGCAATTTTCGGGATGCATTGGTAGCTCCTGAATTGCCTCTGGCTGGTCTTCACTCCAAATACGGCAATTCCGCTTATTCACGTATCCACTAAGCCAAAAATTAGCCCCTTCGCTGAAGACAATTTTGTGATAAAAAACGGATCGAATTTTGATAATAAATTTAAGGCGTAAGTCTATTCATGATGAAATGGCAAACCAAACTGAGCATTTTTTCCTTTGACACATGTCAAGAATCACACGTGAACTGTCAGAAACATAAACGTCAAAAACCAAGTAGCAAAAAAATCACCCTTTATATTGATGGTTATACGTTGACTGCCTCGTGACTCACTTTGCGTTACAATAAAAAATGGTATATGAAATGAAAATTTTGTTTTATTTATAAATACAGAAAAAAAAATTTTATTTTTTTTTATTTTGATTTTACATGTATGTATTTTAGAGTATTTGTCACTAAGGTCTAATCCGAAGATCGTTTTGCCCCATCACATCAGGTTTTCGAAAATCAGAAAATCGGTGTTAAGAAGACTGTAATTAATTTGAGGTTGATCGTTTTTGGTGTCTATAGAAAATGGTTTAGTATAAAGAGAAGAAATTTTTGCGTGAACCCAAAAATCCCGGAGTTTCTTCCCAATACACTATACACACAATAATACTTTTATAATTCGTTTAGCTAATTGCCAGTATTATTCAAAGTTATGCATAAAACTATCAACAAGTGGTTTTTCTCTAACACGGAGCAAAACAGTATTCAGATTTAGATTCAGCGATCTCAAAATTACTCTAGAATACATGTTAAATTGCCAGTCCGATTTTTACTGTTGCACAGTGTTTTTTATTTACTAAAATTGTTTTATTGTATCTATTTTTTGCATTCCATAATGATTCAAAATGTTCTATTCATACATATTTATGTACACCAACCCCACAATTTAAACGATTTCACTTTTACATTGTTTTTAAATTGATATCTCTTGTTGATGTATATTTTAAAGGATGCAATCCTAATATCCTCATGCTAAGTCTCATTTTGCATTGCTCGAATATACCATACGAGTTCACGATTTGTCAATGAACCGTGTAAATCGCGAGATAAGTGCATTTATATGTTTGTATGTACATGTAATTTGATTTCTATTCATTTTTTATTGGGACAATTTTTAATACATTTACAAAAACTTTAAGATTCCAAAAATATTTTAAGCATACATATATGTATTTTATCCAGATTCATTTCATCTTAATTTTCAGTTCTTTTATCATTCTAATCTCTCTAATACTCTCTCCAAATAACATTTACATAATTGTTTTTCTTTTAATACTAAAACAATCTCTCTCAATCTTAAAATTATTGATTTCTTCTGGAGGATTTACTTTTAATGTATACTAATAGTGACCCTCAGCTGGAAGTGAATAGAACACCGACTGTCATATTGATAACAGAATGAATTTCTGCTGGGAGAAAAATCTTCGTGTTCCGAATTTCCCGGGAGAACTCGTGCTCGGTGAAGTGATTACATTGGAGTTCGTTACAGAGTTGCTTTTGGTCAAAATTCAGGTTTTGTTTTAAAGTAAATAAATAAGCTTTCTTGAAAGAAAGAAAAGAAAGGACCACTAGCAATGTGTTGCACTGGCAAAGGATATTCTGGAATCAAACTAATAACTACAGAAAACCCAGAATTTTTACCATAAAATGTAGAAGGTGGAAACAGAGAAACCATCTAGAGATGATTCAACCATACAAAGGCAATCGACAACAACAAAACTCTTTCTGAGTTTTGTTTATGAGTACATTTTTAAAAAATATCAAAATTTCATTAAATTAATATAATAAATAGGTAAATAAATGTAGTAAATAAATAGGTAAATAAATGTAGTAAGATAATTGAGGCTGCCATATGCAAAAAAAAAACCTGTTTCCACTTGATCTACATCTGACAATATTTTGGAGGATTTTATTTGCTTTCCCGAGTTGAAGCAATCGCTTCTTTATCTAATTTGCTTTCCCGTGGAAAAGCACCTTTTTTGCATATAAGTATGTAGTATGTATGGTACATAAACAAGATTGCTATCAACAATATGTAGACTTCAAAATAGACGCGAGATAAGCTTAGAAATCTCTCGACAGGATTGCTACAGGTTGGAATAATACCGAAATGACATTGATTTTAATGTTCAAATCGTTTGACTGATTTCGTATTTCTACTAAAGGGTGATTTTTATAAAAGTTTAGTTTTTGAAAATGAAAAAAAAAAAAAAAAAACACAGAAAAGAGAGTGTAATTTTTATTTGAATCAATAAATCAATTCCTGCCAATTGCTTTTTAAAGATACTTTCACTTAAATGTTGCCCGCGGCTGCGCTTCAAGTGGTCCATTCTGAAGGTCCAATTTTGGCACATTTTTCACACATTTCGGCCGGAATCTCACAAATGACGCTTTCAATGTTGGCTTCCAAAGCAGTAATCATATTTGGCTGGTCCCTATAGACAAGAGACTTAACATAGGTCCATACAAAATAGTCTAACGGGGTCAAATCACACGATCTCGGAAGCCAATTGACTACACCCAAACGTGAGATTAACTGCTCACCAAATTCGCCTCTCAATTGATGCATGGTTTCGCGTGCAGTGTGGCATGTGGCATCGTCCTGTTGGAACCACATGTCGGCCGAGTCCAATTTTAACATTTTCGGCCAAAAAAAATGTTATAATCGAACTGTACTTTTCTCCATAAAACTTTTCCCCCGCCCTCTTTAACGTATCGCTCATTTCCGATCTTTCCGTCAACACAAAAAGTTCTGAATTTTTCAGGAGAAGCTTTTAAAGTTTACAATTCATATTGTACCTATATATTTTTCATGAACGCTTTACTACTCTCTCCGGAGTAGAGTAGCAGAAATTTCGGAATCAATAGAAAGTTTACTTCCAAGCGGTTCATTCTGCATCAATAGTTGACTCAAATTTCGCAGTTGCATTCAATCGCAAATGAGCCATGTGTGCATTAGACAGATTTTTTCGGCGTTTTTGAATTGCCGCTAAATCTCTTCTCTGAAGACTTTTCACCTAAAGCTCATGTGAAGCTGGAATTAGTTTGTTATCTTAGCTCACACAGAGTTAGTTCAATGATTTTTGAGTGATTATTTGGTTAGTTTTCGAATTGAAGTTTATATCTTTTAAAGTTGTAAATAAGTATTTGTGTTTGAATTTATTGACTTGGAAAATCTTCCACAAAAATCACATGAGCTCCAACTCTGTGTGAGAGATATTTTGATCATTTTTTTGTTGTTATTTTGTTCATATTTTGATCAATAATATCCTGTCTAATGTAAATACGAGTATGTAGTATGTTGGTGTGTATTTGTATTGTACTTTTGTATGTATGTATGTATGTATGCAATTATGAATATGTTTACAACATTTACATCGAGAGCAAAAATAACTGCAATCTGTACATATGCATTTAATATTTTTAATATTTTAGACATATGGTAAGTAATTAATTTATTTATAATTTGCTGTTTTACGATTTGAGGAATTTTTCGAAAAATCTCTTCTTTTCATGATAAAAGACTCGTTCCGATAGTAGATACATTTTAAAGTCGCTAATGGTTTTCATTAGTTAATTGTTGGAATTGTTGAAAAGTTGATGTCATAAGGCTGATGATGTCTCTTCGGAACTGTTGCTGCGTCCAAGAGCGCTCAGTGAATGCTGGGGCGATTTGACGTCATCTGAAATATATGGATTATATGGTATTTTAATATGCACATGTATGTTCATATCGTTACATTAATATAGAAAGGCCCTAACAAACAATTTAGATTTTTAAATCGGTTTTTCGACTGATAATATGCAATTGATTAGGGTCCCATTAAATTGATGATCAAATTTATTAAACATGTACGTAAATGTTAGTTAGGGCCTTTCTACATTATGGTAACAATACATTAATATTTGTAAATGATATGTGTGTATATCTTTTCTGCATTGATTGCCATTTGCTGGCAGGTGCTTTTACGGTAGGTCCTTCAACAAGGAATTTATTTAAGGCCCACATCGAGAATGATTAAGTTATAAGCTGAAGAAAAATTACGGTAATAGAAGACCTAAGCTCTACAAAATATCTTTGGAGGACAGTTCCTCGAATAATGTGTAGAGATAGTGCTATATATTTTGACGATTTTTACCGAGGAATGATTCATTGTCACTGCGACAATGGAATGATTCATTGTCAATATCTTCATCTTCTATTTGTTCGTTGCTGGGCCCATTGTATTTTGATTTCGATAAAATGAGATTAAGTGAAAGATGTCCAAATGCGATTGGAAAAATTTCAGCCTCTAGAAATTCAGGCCTTTCTTTTTCAAATTCATTTTTTAACCATTAGAAAGACCACTGCTGTGTCGGCTAAAAATATGATTGGAGGATGAATTGATGATTTAAAAATTAAAGTGGAGGATTTTTGGCGGAGAATAGTTTTCCCTAATGGAGTACAAATGGAATGGTGATGTAAACGTAATGCAATAAATGTTTTACTGTAATGACATGTAGAAATCCTTTTGTGTTCCTAGCAATGATATAGGAGATGCTGAGGAACCTTCTCTAAACAATTCTGATTGCCCAATGCTCCCTATTCCAGAATCCATCGACATCTACGAATTACGATACGAATGTTAAAAAATTGCTATTCCTAATTTCGAATGGAGAATTTTGCGAGACGCCTGTAATTCTTCGGAGCTAAGAATCAGGCGTAAAGGTGCCAGTACTCAGCCGATTAGTAGCCACATTAAGGTTTTTTGCTGAAAGAAATTACCCGCATGGTGTTGTAAAAGATCATGCATTGGGAATGGCGCAAGTTAGAGTCTGCAAAAAACTGACCACTGTGTTAGATGCTTTCGAGCGCCAACTGTGTCCTATTGTTGAATTCAGTTGAAATCAGTTACCATATGTTGAGCACAATCAGGCAAGCAATATCTTCACAGACAAGACAGTCAAGCGGCTATAAAATTTCTATGCCCAGACTTAGTATCCTCAAAATTAGTCAACCAATGAAGGGAGTTACCAGCCACTCTAAGTCATTGGCTGAACATTGGCCTTATCTGGGTACCATGTCACAGGAACAATGAAGGCAATGAAAAGGCCGATGGATTAGCGAGGCATAGTAGGATCAGCTCTGGATATAACTCATGCGCAATCAGTAGCAATTCTCTCTCAATTCTGATCAAAATTAGAGCTGATATATTCTCTTACTTCTTTACCCTTGCAGATAACAGATGGAATTAACTTTTCACATGTGCCGTATCCAAGAATTTTTTTGCCAAAATCTGAAAATGCAAATTACGAGTATAGGGTAAGTTTCGATGGAACAGTGTGGTAGCCTTATAATGTGGCTACCATATGAGGGTCAAAAATAAGTAAAAATAAATAAAATCATAAATTTTGTTTAAAATGTAAATATTTATTTGTATTATGTCAAGAAGGGTTCAAAAGAAAATAATAGTCATTGATTTGTGTACAATTTACATATACAAAGAAAGAAAATAATTTTAATTAAAATATAAATTTAAAAATACTCGGTATCATGATAAAATAGAAGTTAAACGAAAATGTATTACACAAGTAATAAATTAGAGATATGCACTCGTAGTTAGGTAAAATAAAAGTGCAAATATCGCACGCAGATTTTATTACAGACGACAGAAATCATGTTAAAGTTGACTTTGTATGTTACAATTAAAATCTAGAAATAGTTATTTATTACTTTTCATGTCATCACACAGTACGTTGTAGTACTGTTTTTGGTAGAAGCAAATAAAACTTTTTAAGCTAAATCAACCCCCACAAGATTATAAAAATAGAGTAAGATATAATTACGAATTCTAACATTACAAAATATGAACTTTCCTCTTGAATGAGGAAAGTAAATGTGCGCGAAAGTTTTAATTATGGTACAAATACGTATAGCATTCGTCACAGACACAGACACAGACATTGGTGAGTGGTGACATGTAAGAGTTGCTTCTCTTAGCAATGACCGTGGCACCGCCACATCATATCACAGACTGCCCACCTCCGCTGGACGCACCTCTGCCGCTGTGGATGAGGCGCTTGATACTATTTCGTCGCTGTTGGTATTGGCTGGTGTGCTAACAATGTTTGTGCTGCTGCTCACAACTGGAGGTGAAGTAGTTTCGCTTGTGGTGGAGGTGACGCCAGTCGTAGAAGCTGTGTCTAGTGATTTTGCAGATGATGTGGTAATGATGTTTGCGTTGTTGGGCATAGAGTAGGAGGTGTATGAGGGTGTGGTTGCTATTAGTGGCGATTGCTTGTCACCTGTGCCTCCTTCGAAACTCATAGCAGATTGTAGCTTTGGTGAATTGTTTATGGACTTTTCTGTGGAAGGAGGTGGAACCTTTGGAGGCGTATCTTTTGGGCTGCCAGAAGGACTTGCTTCCGAATTTGGATTATTGATGGTGGAATTGTTGTTGCTGTTGTTGCTGATGTTATTACCTGACGTTCCAGAGACTGTGATCTCATTGTTGCTAGCATTTGTTGCTGTAATAGATATGTGTTGTTCCGGTGCAATTTGTGCAGAACTGTTGGGGCTGACGTCACAGCTCTCCCCAGTAGAGTTGGCACTTACTGAAATGTTGTCCGTGTTGCTAGCGGATGCTATGTTGTTGGAAGAGCCCAATGGTGTAGAGGTGGGCTTCTTCTCGGCTGTAAGTGGGGTGTTGTTCCTAGCAGCCAATGAATCGTCTTTGGTAGCTGAAGTATCTTTGCTGGTTTCCAAAGCCGTTTCGATGCCATTCACATCATTGGTTAGCGAAGGTGTTATACGAGCATTTAAGCCACCGCTGCTCGCTGTCGATGGCGCTTGATTGCTTGAATTTGAATTGGAGCCGGTTAGATCGAGTGTCGCGGGTTCTATTGTTGATGGTGTGACTGTGGATGAAATGTTATTTGGTTTGTCTAAGGTGGACTGATGTGCTGTAACGGCAACAACATGGTGCCGCATTGTATGTGGGCTGCTCGAAGCTCGGCCGCCATTCTGGTTATGAGTGCTCGACGTACTGGGCAGTGTAGGGCCACTGGAAGAAGATGGTGTCGATATTTTCATGCTGTTGGGCGATGATATGTGGCCGTGATTGATACCGCCCGGTAATGAGTGCGGCAGAGATGTTGGCGATTGCTGATGGGCTGCCGAGGGTGCCATTGCACTCGCTGCCGCAGAGGCGGCTGCTGCGGCATGCATCGCGGCAAGATGATGACTAGGATGATGAGTGTAGTATAGGGAGCTGCTCATTGATGGAATGTGGGAAGAGAGTGACGAAGTTGGCTGAGCAATGTTGCTTGGTGTCTGAACTGAGGGTGCCGAGGAAGTAATGCTACTCGCCTCTGAGTGTTTGGTGGCCATTACAGAACTGCTTGAACTCAAATTGAGGTTGTTGTGTGGCGATGAGGCAGCCGTCGAAGTGTTTACGACCGTTGACGAGTGTGGTGACATTTGATGAGCTGACGTGATAGCTGGGTGATGGGGTGAGATGTGTGGATGTGATAAGTTAAGGCTATGGTGAGAGACTCCCAGGGCAGCAGCTGAAAACCCAGGGTGCGTTAGTCCCGATGCGGCACTATGTGCCAAGCCCAGTGTAGTCTGCTGCAAATGGTGTGGAAGACTGGGCGGCCCATGCGATAGCGAAGGAACGCCTGGTAGGCCGGACAAGCCCAAGTTCAATCCCATTGCTGCATGTGGACTCTGTCTCTGGCCAGCAGCGTGGTACGGCGACATACCAGGCAGGCATTGAAGTCCACTTGGAGGGGCACGTAACCCTAAATTTAGATGTGGAATCATTGAGCTGAGGAAATTGCGATTCATCGGTGAATACAGTTGATTCGAATAGTGGTGCGTAGCAGACAGCAATTGTTGCCTTTCACGTTCTCTTGCTTCTCGTTCTTTTTCACGTAACTCTCTCTCACGCGCTTCTTTCTCTTTCTGTTCTTTTTCGCGTTGTTCCTTCTCGCGTTGTTCTCTTTCACGCTGCTCCTTCTCTCGCTGTTCCCTTTCGCGTTGTTCGCGCAACTCACGCTCCTTCTCCCGTTGCATTTCACGCTCACGCTCCTCCTCTCGAGCTATACGTGCACGATGCTCTTCCTCAAGTTTCATGCGCTCGTGCAAAGCCGATCCTAACCCAAGGCCTGGCATCATGGAATATAAATGTGAGGCATATGGTGAAGCTAGTGGAGGGTACAGAGCATGTGGATGTGAATGGTGGGCACCTGCAGCACGCAGCATTTGATAGCGCTGATCCAAATATAATTGCTCAGGGTATGGTATGCTGGCTGGGTTTAAAAAAGCTCCTGCAACATCAATTCGTATAATATATGCATAAACTAAATAGAATGGGTTCATAGACAGATGAACTTACCTGGTGGTAGACCTGGGATTCCAGCGAAATGAGAATATGCATCTAAGGGGAAGGGACCAGCCGGATGCATAAGCCGTTCATCTGATCGGTATGGCTGAAAGCCACTGCGAGCTAGTAACTCAGGTTGCATAGCTACGGCTTGAGCCGTACTTAAGCGAGGAATTTTCTCCACGGGCTGTGGGGACGGCGCAGAACGCTTTTTGGCTGTTTGGCGCTCATCTGCACTACTTCCAGATACTACGGATGACGGTAATCGTTCATTTACTAAAGGTGCACGCGATACATTCGAACTTGGAACACCACAGCTACTACCGGAGACACCAACCATTGGTTGTGCGTTCCCAGTTGACGCCGCAGAGCGTTCATTGCGATCACGTCCAACGCCAACGTCATCGTCCTCTTTAATGTCTGCCTGCTTTGCCAAATTACGGAGGGCAGCTGCAAATGGTCCACGTGCACTAGACGCCGTCGAATTCAGACCACCAGCAACTCCAACCAATTGCTGTTGAACCTGGGCGGCAGCCGCAGCTGCAGCGACAGCTTGTTGGTGAGCTTGATGCTGCTGTTGCGTCAGGGATGGTGATTGTGCGCCAATGTGATTGCTGGGCAACACATGATTGAGCAGATTTGAATTTGGCGGCGGAGGTACAGAAGCTGAGGTGTTGCCTCCAACAGCTGCTGATGGAGATTGTAAATGATGCGGTGACGGTATTAGTGGCGCCGGACTTGTTGCTGGTCGCTTTTGACCAGTTTTGGGTGGTACTGCAAGAACAGAAAAATACAATTTTATAAACTCAAAATTTTTATTCAAGACTTATGTATGTACATATGTACTCGTATATAAAACTTATGCTTGATATAATGTTCCAAGTATTGACTGCACAGAAAAAAAATATTTTTATGACTAAGTGAGCGTAGTTTAATACTTGGAGTGGATATTGTGCTGGACATTTTTGGCAAAGGAAGGTATAGACCACCAGCACATTACAGATTTACCAACATAAATTTCAAGGGTCAGGGGACCCTTGCCAGCATAATCAACAACTAAAAGTTTGATGCCTGGTGCCGAAAAGGAACCTGAGACCAGTGCTTTCCTCCCTTCTTAATTCATCTTTACATAATGGCGTGTTCTTTCGGGGCTTATGTTTTCCTTCCTTGCTCAGTATTTCTGTATGTTCAATATGTAACGAACCTTGTTTGTCTTGCCTAATTCGTTCAATAGTTCTATGCATTCCCAGACTAGCTGTAAGGATATTTTAAAGCAGCCTAGTGATCTGATTGCAACTTGACATTCTGAGTTAATTACTATATCTTGCCTACAATACGTAAACGGTCAAGTTTTAATTGTGCACACAGCCTTATTGCAAGAATTTCTGCTTGTAGAACGTTAGCAGCCTTCCCTGTCTCAGAATGGTTCCTTTTTCTGTTCTCGAGCCATTTGTGTGCCATTTTAATAATGTAGGTGCTTTCAATGAGATTTCATACATTTTTATGCCCCACTCTTTCTTTTTGCCTAGTATAACTTAGAAGTACTGCTCGAAGTACTATATTTTTTTTTCCAAATACTCTCTAGGTAGCCCGTTTTAGGGGGATATTACAGCAGAGACGGCTTCCAGTTCTCTATTGTTAATGATTTTTTCTCGACCTGCGTAGAAGAAGAAACTTTGAGTTTAGAGTTATTCGTAGACATTTAACTTCTTGTGTAACATTAATCACCTCATCACCAATATTTATGGGCTTAATGTGAGAAAGTTCCTTTTCCTGGGTAATAGCATTAAGGTTGTTGTTGTCGAGTAATTGGACTTTTGACAAAACAGTCTCTCTCTCTCCCTTTTTCTCTTTTAAATTGTACGCGCTTGTGCTTTTTCAATCTCTGTATATTTAGTCCTTTTAGTAAAAGAGTTATAACTTAAACTAAAAAAAAAACTAGCAATTTGGAGATAAATGAAAAAAAAAATCATGAAGTTGAAAAAGAAAAGATGAAACAAACCTCGTATGAGGTAGAAATAGAATGTTTTTTTTTTTTTCAAAAGGCCACAGATATTTATAAGCAATTTTATTGTTTAATATTTGACAATTGAGCATCTATGGATTATGTAATATCGCTACAAATATGCAAAAATGATTTAAGTAAGAAAGAATATGTCTTGCAATAAACCAGAAATTATTTAAATACATTTATTGATTCCTAATTGTTTTACGTTTAGAATATTTGTAAAATGAAATGGCTTCGTGAAAAAATTAAAATTTTACAAACTTTTCTTTTCATATTTTTCAATTGAGCAAGTCGCAATGAGAAACAAAGCACATAATTCATATCTCTCCCATGTTCTTAAGTTGTGATGATAAACCGTGTCTGCTTTAAATTTATGTTTTTTTCTTAATTTTAAATATATACCTACAGTGTCGGACAATCAAATAAGAACACCTTGCACTATAAAACTTCCATTGATTTTTTTTTTATCGGGCTGCTTATGACAAACAATTTTTATAGCGAAGAAAATGGTATGGTATATACTTTATAAATTTCTAAGTGGCAACACATTTTAAAAAGAAAACTTAAATTTGTTTATAATCTGTACTGGTAAGCATTTAAATGGTAGCATTGAGGGTAATTCAACAAATTAAATGTAAACTATTCCGTAATGTCACAGCAAAATGGGTCGAGCAAAGCACTGTAGCAAAGAGGAGCGTGATTTGGTGTAAAAACTGCGAAATAAGGGACAAAGCATCCGCCAAATAGCTAAAACTATTAGCAGATCCTCGACATTTGTCTACCAATCTTTTTTACCTCAAAAATTTCATTGCAAGAGAGGTAGGCCCCGCAAAACTACAAGTGCAGATGACAATCGCATACAAATTTTGGCGGCACGCTATCCATTTAAGGCAGCTGCCGCAATTAGAGAGGAGCGACAGGGGTTCAAATTTGTGCTCGATCAGTAAGGAGACGTTTGCTGGAAGAAAAATGTATGGGAGAACAGCACGAAAAGTACCAATGTTGACACAAAGACATCGAAAGTGTCGCATAGAGTTCGCTGAAGCGCAAATTGCGTCGGATGGTTCAATTAATGCAAGAAAATGGCCTAACGTATTATGAACAGACGAAAGCAAGGTGAATCTTGTTGGAGGTGATGGCAAACGTTTAAGCACGGATGTAGAAGCATCATGGTATGAGGATGCTTCTCTTGGTATGGTGTAGGCCCTCTGTATTCGATAAGAGAAACGATGGACAGATTTCTTTACGTAAACATCCTTCAGGGGGTGATGCTTCCTTATTCTGAATGGGAAATGCCCCTGAAATGGCAAATGCAACAGGATAACGACCCAAAGCACACCTCAATCCTTGCGCGAGATTGGTTTTCCCATAATGGAATTCCCGTTATGACCTGGCCTTCACAATCTTCTGACCTTAATCCAACCGAGAACTTGTGGCATATTGTCAAAGAGAAGATTGGCAGTACCAGAGCTAAAAACAAAGACGAATTGTGGCAAAGCGTTCAAAGAGCGTGGTATTCCATACCCCAGGCTACTTGCGCGTCCCTGGTGGAATCAATGCCTAGAAGGTGTAAGGCGGTCTTAATTAACAAAGGCTATTCCACAAAATATTAACATTAGTAAACAATTTGAGTCAATATTTTATAAATTTTTGTTTTTTAATTGAAGTATTCTTGTTTGTTTGTCCGTTTGAAATGTGATTTTAAATTTCTTTTTTTTACACTGAATTGATTTTGTTTTAAGGAAAAATTAAACTTATGTAATACATGAATAAAAGTAAATACATTTTAAATTTATCATAAGCCTAGAGAAATATGTTTTTAAGGTTTTTGGTTTCAGAACAAGGTGTTCTTATTGAATTGTCCGACACTGTAAGTATTTTTATTGTATATTTTTGGTCGTCTGACGTATTTGTGAAATACTGAGTGTGTATTCATTGTCGATGAATTGATCCCACAGGAAATGTAACGAAATCCCTATGCAGTGTCAAAAACATTGAAACAAATCGTGAGATACGTAAGTGTGTATATAAAATTATATATGGTACCTATCAAAAACTATAAACAGCAAACGTGACATTAGACACTGTTCTAAAGAGCAAATTAGGAGAGTAGTGCGTGCGTGACGACATTTAATTGCATGTTAAAGACATGAAAAACAAACAAACAAACAAATGCAGAGAAGCATGCATGTATGTAGTATAAATACATATTAACATCTGTGCATTTGTCTATGCGTGTTGCTTTGAGTAGGTACCCTGCTGTAGGGCGCCAAACCAATTTAGACCACTAAAATTACTAGGTTTTTCAAATAGTTATGCAACATCGAGTTTTTAAAGGGGTTGAAAACAAATGCAGTGATAAATCACTTTAATAATACTTATTATTCTTATTTTCTCTAAATGGCACAACAGCCCATGGAGGAGCTGGACCGAGCTTTTCGCATCTACTCAAGTTGTGCGTGTTTTATTTTTACAATTTTTATACTTGTAGGTTTGCCATTGCCTGCCAAGAGGAACACTAGAGGTGCCGTGTAGAAAAATTGTTTTTCCTATTTTTTTATTTTGCCTGTGCCGTGATTTCACACGGGCACACTGCGTAGCAGACCAACGCTCTACAAATTACGCCACAGCGTCGACAAACCAATCTAGTCCACCAAAATTATTAGTTTTTAAAGTGACTTAGAAGTGATCAACCACTTTAATAATATTATGTAGTGAAAATATTGCCTTGTAATTCTCATCTGCTTTACAATATTTTTCACTTACATATATGGATTTTGAAATGTCACAAAGTCCACTAATGAATATAAAAATAAATGAAGAATTAAAAAAATTTGATTTTTTCCAAATTAAAAAGATTTTGCTTTTTTAATTTAATCATTTGTTTTACAGTGCAATGAATTAATAATGATGCAACAACAAAAAAATGTCTACTATAGTCGGTACTGGTCACAGTAGGTCAGTAGTCATATTAGTACAACTAGTTGCATAACTAAAATAATTCGATTGATATACAAACTATTCCAAAACATGTATCTTTCAACTCGTTGAAATTTTATTGGTTTACAAACTATTCCAAAAACATCTATCTACCAATTAGCAACTGATAAGCCTGGATAATTGACAACTAGATGAATTTGAATTGGTTTACAAACTATTCCAAAAGCATCTATCTACCAACTTACTTACTTTACTTTTGATGGCACAACAGCCCATGGAGGGCCTAGGCCGAGCTTTTCGCATCCACACATGTTGTGCGTGTTATATTTGTACATGAATGGAAGGGACCTACAATTTAAAGCCGAATCCGAACGGCCAAGTGAAAAGCTTTTTATAGCAATTTTTACTCTTGTAGGTTTGCCATTGCCTAACAAGAGGTGGTGCAGTCTAGAAAAATAATTTTTTATACTTTTTTTGATTTTGCTTGTGCCGAGATTCGAACCCCGGACACTGTGCGTAGCAGTCCAACGCACTACCACTACGCCACAGCGACCACTTTGATTGGTTTACAAACTATTCCAAAAACATGTATCGTTTAACTAGTTGAATTTTAATTGGTTTACAAACTATTTCAAAAGTATCTATCTACCAACTAGCAACTGATAAGTCTGGCAAATTGACAACAAACTGAATTTTGATTGGTTTACAAACTATTCCAAAAACATGTATAGTTTAACTAGTTGAATTTTAATTGGTTTACAAACTATTCCAAAAGTATCTATCTACCAACTAGCAACTGATAAGTCTGGCAAATTGACAACTAACTGAATTTTGATTGGTTTACAAACTATTCCAAAAACATGTATCGTTCAACTAGTTGAATTTTAATTGGTTTACAAACTATTCCAAAAGCATCTATCTACCAACTAGCAACTGATAAGCCTTGATAATTGACTTGTGCCTAAGACAACACAATGTTAAATAAGCCAGTTCACGATGAGGAAAGATACCAAATGTGGGACTAGTTGTCGTGTCCAGTAAACCAGGTTATGGACTAACTTTAAACCAATATGTACCCTACTGGGTACATATCACAGAGAGTGAGGGTTTTTATAGACACATAGCTCTTTAAAAAATGTTTAACGGAAAACGTATGTATCTCAAAACAATAATAAGTGGGACGCCTGATGTTTTTATTACTTTGTATCTGAGACGTAAACGCGTCGACATATTTACAAATTGATTCCGTTTAAATAAACCATGCACTATTAATTTTACTTGCACATATACATACAAATTCATTCCAACAATATTCGAATGAAAAACATCATATAATAACACTGAGCGACACATTTTTTGACTTTGAATTTGACCCCGAAAGGGGAAGTTCTACTGAGCATTCCAGCAATTGTTTGAAATTGTAATCCAAAAAGCATTGATCAGCACAGAACTTTGCATTTTGCCTTTTTTAAAAGATAATAAAACACGAAAAATTTCAAGAAACAGCATTAGTGCGAGTTAAAGGTGGATGGTGCTAAAGATAGGGCAGATATGTCCTGCAGAGAACCATAATATTTTAATAATTGCAATATTACGTCTTGATAAGAGGGTGCCTTTGTCATCATTTATTTTGCCAATCAAATCTGTCGTTTATACATATACATATATCAAGTAGATACCAGGTAAAGCCACAAAAAAAATTTAAAAGCGTGTCAGATTCGTTTATTTGTTTATCTTTTGTTTATGGTTTATGGTCGCTGCGGTGTAATTGGTAGTGCATGGGTCTACTACGCTGTGTGAGCGGTGGTTCAAGTCTCAGCACAAGTAAAATCGAAAAAGTAGAAAAGACAATTTTTCTATACGGCACCACTTATTGGCAGGCAAGGAGAACCATCAAGAGTAACAACAGAACTATAGATCCCTTTCGTTCATGTACAAATATAACACGCACAACATAGGACCTCCATGGGCTGTTGTGCCACTAAAAGAAGGAAGAAGGATTTATTAGCAACATTTGTCTCCGTATATCCTCGTAATATTGTAAAAGGAAACAGAGAAATAATGGGTTAATATATTCGTATACAAACAAAATTTCATTTTTTCAGATGAAAAATGACCAAATTATGCAATATTTTAGTAAACCAACATGCATAAAAATGGACAAACTTAACGACCACATAAAAAATTATTGACTTTGAGAAACACAATGGACTTAACTACATTATTACAGATAACTTTCGCTATACTCAACTATCAAGCATTTTCAACACTTAATTGGTTCAAACATGTTCTGATATTCTGCAGAGCTGACATCTTTCAAATATGGTACAGCCAATGTATTTTAGTAAAAACAACAAGTCAAAAAAGTTCGGCCTGGGCCTTCCATGGGCTGTCTATGGCGGAAAAACAATACACATTAGGCGAACTTTGCGTCGACCTGCTTCGTATGAAGTCTCAGCGCCAACAGATATTTAATTGAATGAGAACAATGATATCATTTGGTGGTACACGGAAAATAAATAAATTTTGTTACCGTGTATAAATTTTACAAATGGAGTTTTACATTAATTCCGGTTTCGGAATTAATATAAATTGGGTTTTTATTGCTAATTATGGCTTTTTTGACTCGATCTTTAATTTTATACATTGCATAATTGACGCTTTTTCTCTCAGTGTAGCGCTCTTGCAGCTCAGGCATACGCTACCAAATGAATCGAATTATGCCTGTATTAGTTTTGGAAATGACTGAACTAAACTAATCCCTGATGTTAAAACATATCGCTACTTCTATTGTTCAATCACGTACGTCCGAAGAAATGCTTACATTTTATAAAATCACCTAAGAATCTAGATAGAAATAAGTTATCAGCGAGTTTGATTGAAAAACATATTTTAGAACCAGTTCTTCGATCTCGTAACTCCACTTTTACTTTACTTTTAATGACACAACAGCCCATGGAGGGCCTAGACCGAGCTTTTCGCATCCACTCATGTTGTGCGTGTTATATTTGTACATGAATGGAAGGGACCTACAGTTAATGCCGAATCCGTAATGCTACCCACACAAGTGAAATTTTCAAGGAGTAATGATATTGAAGGAAGTTTTAAAGTTAATTAAACAAAATTTGAATCACATCATTGAAATAGTCTCTTAAACAACAACAATTGACAACAAATTGTCAATGTGGCAAAAGCCATGCCTACTTCTCATACAAGTGAAATATACCAATTTGCAATTTACGACGAAATCATAAGGATTGCAATAAAACTGACTTTATATTTCATATCACAACCTCCATTTTATTGGTGTATCATAAAGATCTAGGGACTCTTCCGACTTTTGTCCAGCAATTGTATGGGAATGAATCACTGTTAAAAATTTAAGGAATCACAACAGGTATCTCCACCATTTCAAAAATCCTATCTAGGCATCGACATCTATACATGTTCTTCATCATCCCTGGTTTTTAAAATAATCTTAATCTGTAAACTGTCAATAAAAAAAATAAAATAAGTTTCCGTCGGAGAAAGGAAGTAAATTACAAATGCAATAAATTTTTTGTTTGTTTGTTTGGTGCACAAGGACGAGTTTAGTCATGTAATAAAAAAGAGAAAAGCCTACGAGTATGCTCATGTGTTGGAAAACCACCTCCAGCTGCCAGTGAAAAAAGTTAACAACTTGATCGTTTTATTCACACACATGATTAAATGAGTTGGCGAATATAACACAGCTAATGTTGTGTTACTTAGACAAGGGAATGTGGCACCTCTCACATGGAGATAAAATACTTACTCTAATCGTTACAAATAAAGGCTATGGATTGTGGGGATTTCGAATAAATGAACTATTAAAATTTATTTATGTACATAGGTAATCTATAAACCAACGAAATGACTTTACATGTCTTTTAAAATGAACAATCCGATGTTATTTAGCAAGCTGGTTAGTTAAGCTACTTTGTTTTTAAAATTTTTTTTCATTTGTGATACGATAACATTACCAACGACTCACCACAAATCGGTATCGGTGCATGGATGCTGGGTACTCCTCTTGGTAGCCATTCCATAATTTATTATAGGTATTAATCCAATAGAGCGATAAAAGTTTCAAAATATATATGCTAATGAAGGCATACGATGATGGCATCGATTGCCCAATTTTGTGAGAAAGAGAGCGGTGAGAACCGGGTGGTCGGAATCGGCTATTCTCTTATATGTTTCTGTAATTTATTGTATTCGCTGCGGTAAAAAAAAATTGAGTTAATCCACCAACACGAAATGACACAGCTCAAAGCAACAAACGAATGCTGTTGTATAAAGTCTACGTGGAATCAAAAAAAAGGCGATAAGTTTACGAATTTTCCCGGTGCAAGAAACGATTAAACTTATTGGGTACAAAGTACAAAAAAAATAGTTTTCATTATGAAAGCCAAAAAAAAAAAAAAATTAAATATAAGCAATACTGATTTTGTACACCGACGAGTAGACGAATTTTATTTGCAGGCAACGGAAGAATTCTGCTCCTAAAAAGCTATTGCACTTTGAAGAAAATTTTCTTTTTTCGTACTTTTCACTTTAGTTTTTCCTTGGTTTTTTGTTTTAGAGATATCTCTGCTGTATTTTTAAATGAGATTCTGAAGGAAGTTTTCACTTTATGGGCGACAGACAGATAGAAATAAGGAACACACACTACGCGGAAGAGGCGAGGCTGTCAAGTAGCGAAGGAAATGCATTGGCTATGAAATGCAATATTATATTACACCGATATATTATTAAACTTTCTAAAGGGGAGCGGCATATAAGACAGATCAGTGTTGATATGTTACATCTACACTGATCCTTGCAATTGACATTTTTTTCTGGGGCTACTAGCCATTTGGTTTGCTGAAGCCAAATTCACTACTAACACTGCACTGTGTGTCACATGACACAGCTCACTTTTTTAAATTATTCAGATATTATTCCAATCTCATAAATCTCACACTGAACTTTTTGTTTTTGAACTATGTAATATTTCTCTTGTGCCGTTTATAAGAATATTTACTATATTAATTTCCGTCGCACATAACTTGTCTGCCACCACCAGACGCACTGTAAAAAGTCTATATTTGAAGTGGCTGACTGAGCGACTGAGTGAGTGACAATATCAATCTTCATAGTATTTTCACTGCTGTCGAAACGTATTCCAGCATTTTTCCCTTATTCTTTATATTTTCCATATTACATATTTCTTTTTCTACTGAAAGCACGGCGACGACCAACGACATGAGAACACACAAATGTGCGGGCGGCCACAGACACACACACACAGACTCGCGCGCGCACTCATACTCACGCTTGAAAAATAACGCACACTCTATACTCTACATGAACTAGCCTCCCCCATGAAGCAACGACGAGAGAGTGGAAGATTTCAAAATTATGCTGTTAGTTTAATTTATCTTTTTAGTATAAACTACTTTTCTATTTAGTGGCAAAGAACAAAGAATGTTTGTCATACCGATATTAAAAAATTCTTCACTTGTGAACAAAAATTGATTTGATTTTTTTCCAGTGTATTCTTTAAATATTTCATATCCTTTATGTTGATGACGATGATGTCTCATATGTGTTTGACATGTATGCAACGTACACGACCGATAACAGCTCATCCGACCAAACGAGACAAGGACTCGCCGAAGTGCACGACAAGACTAAAATTGAAATTTCTGAACGAACAATCGCACACACAATGCGAGAGTTTTTCGTTCGCCTGCTAACTAATAAGAATTTTATGAGTTGTACACAGACACTGATGCAAAAACGTACAACAGCAGCACCAGCAGCACTCATACTCTCACACAGCCATTGAAGCAACGTATGAAATACTCGTGGTATCGAGTTGAATTCAGGATTTGCACTCAACGTAACCACTACTACACATCACAGGCTACTACTACTACTACTACCTACCATAAGTGGAGAAACATTTCTTACAGCGGGAACCATTATTTTTTTATATGCATCTTTTTGGCATTAATTTTTCTTTTTTGAGATGGTGCCGTCTAGAAAATGGCATCTTTTATTTTAGTTCGTTTAAAAAGGTTGAAATTTTACCAAGTTTATAACAAGTGTAAAGTGAGCAGTGTAAGATAAGACTGCAAATAATTACACGACTGGTAAAAAGTGCAGGTGTATGTGGATGGATGTATTTACTTAGCATACAGAAAATTCAGTTGAACTTCTTATGCTTCTTACTGCTTTCTTCTTGCCTCCCTTATATTTCTTGAGAGAATGTATTAGGGTGAAAGAGCGCTATACTGAGAGCATTTTTTTTATATATATGCATTCGTTGTAGGGAAAGAAGAATATGATACGAATTGAGTGCGCCTGCATTGCTCCATTTTGTGATGAGTACAAGAAATACAGTTTATTTATATATGGTTGCCAGGACAACTTTGCAATAACATGTTATAGCCGAACTTCCCGGAAGGGTCCAGAAAATAAATAAAATTTTTTTTTTTTTTAACTTAATAATATGTTTCGAGCAATTTTAGTTTGTATTACTATTTTGCAATTTTCTTCGTCAGATTCTTATTCATTAAGAAGAAAAATGTCTTACAACATTCTCAGAATGGATAATGCTATTCACTAGGAAGTGCAATATATCTACCTCTGCCCTATCCAAAATTAATGGGATCTCGCTTAGTCTTAGCAAAAGTGTCATATATCTAGGTCCAGTCCTTTGCCCGACTCTTCAATGGAAAGCTAAGATAGTGGAAGGATGTGGAAAGCCACTTCTGCTACCTACTGCTGTAAGATTCTTCAACCTCGAATCATATCTTGGCTCTATACTGTAGGGGTTGAACCGAATCTACTTTATATCTTCTGGTGACTACTTAGCTACTGAAAAGGCGGTCAATCTGAAATCAAAAGAACGGCGGCCATATTAATTACTGTGGCACTCCGAACTACCTCTACCAAAGTTCTCTTTGCAATTCCTCACTGAGTGCCAATTGCACTTCTGGTTAAGCAAACAATTTAAGTGCTCAACTGCTAGGCTTAGTGCCTGGAGGCAGAAGTGCAGGACGCTGGCGATGGAAGAATGGCAGGAAAAATGGGATTAGTTTCCAAAGGAAATGTAAAAAGGGGGTGATTATAAACGCCAACTGGATTATATACCAGCGCAATCATTTTCATTTCGAAAGAAAATATACTTAAAATCATTTTTATGTCATTAGGTGTTTGTTGGAGAAATGCATTTCATACGGAAATAATAATTTTCGTATTTGTCTTGTCTAAAAACAACATGGCAACTCTATAACAATACATGGCTAGCATTTGCCTAAGTAACACATACAAGATATATTAAGGTTCCAATTCGCTCTACTCTCAAAACATAAATTGAGGAGAGTTAGGATATGATTCTCGGAGTAGATTCTAATCAAGAGTATTTGTGGTGAGAGCGACGGTCGGTCTCACACTATACAAAATTAAAGGAAACGTAATACAGTGAAAGAAAAGGAAGGCGAGTAAATACTCGAAAACATTTATGGTAGCAGTCCTGATGGTACATAAAATAACAGATACACAAAACCAAAGCTGTCAGAACAAGGACTAAAGCAGTAAGGAACGAAATACAAAAAATAAAAATAAAAAATTTCATTTGTTGTTGTTGTTGTTGTTATTATTATTATTGTTGTGTGTACAGGAACAAAACCAACCAGCATTTGGCTGCTGATTTCTTTCATGTTTCTATTGTTGTTGCTATAGTTGTTAGTAGTACGATTGCTGTTGGTATTTTAGTAATTGTTGTTGTTGTTCTTTATTTGTACAAATCGCAATGTGTATGCACATACACACACATATGTGTGTGCAAACATATATACACATATCTACATAAATGCTTTTGTGGAAAGAAGAAGCGAACTGAGGTTCATAACCCAGCAGGAGGCGATGCATGTAAAAAGGATAATTTGTCAATATGTTCTCTGTACCGAGAATTCGTTGAGGCGCACACAATGCTGCTGCTTTTGCTATCGCCATCAGTTACGGTTAATAGGGTTTAGATCCCGGAATTATTACGCTGTTTAATACAAAACATGTACATATGTATATATTAGGCATGTGCAGAGGGTTGAATTCAACGAAGATTATATGTATGAGTGTGAGCAGAACACAGCAGCAGTTGCATACATCTATCTGCATACCATAGATATGTATTAAACGTAGATTATATGGATTTGGTAATTTTTTTACACTGAACTCAACACTTAAGCGAAGGTATTTATATAACATTATGATGAGCAAATAAAATAAACATATGAAGTGGAGCAAGTATGTATGTTTATATGTTTGGCTCACAATTAAATATAGCAATTAATAAAATGAAAAGAAAATAAAAAACAACATTAATCAACATAACTTAAATTATAGCCGTTTAGTTGCTTCAACGATCATTCATTCAATTGAGAAGTTATTTTGGTGCATTGCATTAGAAAGAATTGCTGCGAAAATAATCTATAATATATAAAGTACCATATTGAAAGTAACACTTTGGGGATTTTTTTCAGTAAGCAGGTAAATACCAACCTATGTGCTAAAGAAGCCAGAAAAGCTGCTGCCTGATCAATCATCATCATATCGGTCACTTTGTGTGCTGGGCAAACTGGAGAAAATCATATGTATCATATGTGATACAAGCACGCTTCACTGTTGACGATATACATATGGTACTGTAATGAGTATAGCTCAAGAGGCCACTAGTGACAAACAATGAAAGAAATGTTGTGCATTTATGACTCTGGCCCCAGATAATGAGTGTGCATTGAAACGTTTTGAGGTACCGGAGTACCTGCTACAAATAATCGCAGACTAGGGTATTCCTAAACGATACTGATGACTAGAGCGGATATTTGCATATAAATGCATATTGTACATATGTAAATAAATACTTCAGGACATAACGCCTACTCCTGTTTTTTTTTTCATATAATGTATGGGCCTGATATTAGTTTTACTAATTCAAAGCACTGTACCTTCGTAGCGAATTTAAATTAAATGGTTTGATCCTAGAGGTGGTCGCCGTGGGGTAGTTGGTAGAGCTTTGGCCTGTTACGCAGAGTCTTCAGATTTCAAATCTCGACACCGGCAAAATAAAAAAAAGGAGAAAAAACAATTTTTCTTCACGGCACCACCTCTTGGCAGGCAATGGCAAACCTACAAGTGTAAAAATTGACTAAGGAAGGTTTTACACTTCGCCATTCAAATTCGACATAAAACTGTACACATACAACACGCATAACATGAGTGGATGCGAAAAGGTCAGCATGGGCCGTTGTGCCATTAAAAAATGGAAGAAGAAGGATGTGTATATGTTCGATTGTTGTAATATTTTTAATTCAATAGTTGCCAAAATGTCGCTTTCGAATCAACAACATCGCAAAAAAGTGTGTAACATTTTTCTAAAAAAAATATATATGAACCTTACGTACACAAAGAGAGCAGGAATATCAAGACAAATAGCTAGAAACTATATTCCTAAATTCCTCAAAGACAAGACCACATTCCAAAAGAAAGGTGAAAAGGTGAAAGGTGAAACACATTGCTGATTACTAGACCCGTCAACCAATTGTTTCAGAGAGAGAGAGAGAGATGTGGCCCGAAAATTTAACATTTGCAAAACATTGGTACACAGAATTAAAGTCAGAAATGGCTTACATTTCTATATGAAGCAGATCATGTCAAATCGATGTGATGCCGTTGACGAAAGAGCGAAAACTGGAGCTCGCCAATTGCATGATAAACTTTTGAGTGGTTTTAAAGGTTGTCGGTTATAATCAATAGCTAAACTGCATCAAAGCCGATTTTGGTTAAATTTGTGGACAGAGTTATTGTGTGGCGCACATCAGATGCGGTGTTAAGAAAATATTTATGCACACAAACCTGAGAAAATTGCCGAAAAAATACACGACTTGGCAGGCTATAGGCACATGTGGGTTGAGGTCGCAATTATTCAAAACTACTAGCAAAGGACAAGCCAGTCTTTGCTAAGAACTAAATAAAAAAGGCATTGATGACATCGATAGAACTTGTGACACAAAGCTGATGGCTAGTGTGAAGAAGAAACCTCTTCTTATTTGATGACAGTAAATTTAAAAAAAAACCTTTATCTTTAATTATAATACTTGTTAGGAGTTATTTACAATAAAATTTGTACAAATAATTGCAGGACCATATAGTAGTTTAAATGCATATTTAAATTTTTTACAATTTTCAATCAAAAAATCTGAGGACAATTAAATATTGACACAGTTGCAACTTAAAATCTGAATCCAAATTTGATGGTAATTTCTGCTTCTTTCCTGTATATATATAAAAAAAAAGAAATAATAATTATTACAAAAAGGATAAAAAAAAAACATTCCTCTTTGTGGCTTTTCTGATGCGCCACATCATTTGTGGTATCAAGCATGGACTCCACATCAAAATTTTCTAGAATTTCGGGTGCTATTCCGCAATACCACCACATTCCACAAATTTTTTAAGCTCAATCGATGTTTCCTGATTAGTTATAGTTACGGCGTTTCGTATTTCCGTTTTTCTATTTCTCTTTTTCCATTTGGGCGGACACAAAAAGACATACCTCAAAAAGGCAATTTGCGTCATAGCCAGAAAGGCAATCTACTCCCAATAGATATGAAGCGCCTTTACAGCAAAACTGAAGACAAACCAACGAACATAACAAAGAAGGAAGCGAGAAAACGTACCATTATGAAATGACAGCGAAGGTGGTAGCAATCCGAAAAGGGTCACTTGTAGCTTTAAGTTAATTCCCAATTTCCTAGTATGGATAGAGCGCACGCAAACACAGAAAAGTAATTTATTACTTTACCCAAATTTTGGCGGCCATTGAAAGTTTTAAACACTATCTGCACAGATTCAAGCGAAAATTTGCCCGAGCGTACCCGAAGACTCAACTCATAATCTCTTCCGCTGCCCAAGATTTAACACGGTTATAGAGGAGCTGGAGGAAGTTTTTCGGGAAACTTCTAAATAGAAACAGATGTGCAAATCTGCGGAAAAGTGAAATGCTACATGCAATCTGACGAAAATCATAATGATTACACTGAAGAATGCGGAATGCGCATACAAAGCGGAACGTTGCGAATGTAAAAGACAATGACTTCTGGACAAACTCCAGAAGTAACTCCCGTTGAAGTGATGACATAGACATAGAGCATCATTAATAAGGAAAAACAGCTTCAGTAAATGTTGAACTAGCCCCGCGAAGAAATATCAAATGGTCCTGCGAGGAGAGTGGTGGAAGAGAAAGTAGTTGGTTTTAGTCGGTAGGAATCAGATATAACCGGATAAGAACTGGAGTTCTGCGGTACCTTTTGAAGGATTCCACCTCCCAAAGTACAAACAAAAAAGGGATCTACGTACATATGTATATATATATTTTTTCTGGTTTGAGCTTAAATAGCTTAAAAATTCATCAAAAATTGATTTTACAGAATTTTTTTCCTTCCAAAGCTGAGCACATATGTGGGCCTAACCAATAGAAACAAAAAGTTTAAAAACGTTTCAAGTTCACTCAGAATTCACGATTGGATACCTACAAATGTTTACCTATATACAATTACGGATATGGACATACATATGTACATACTACATATATGATTTTTTAATATAAACAAACGTTCCAAACTCATTTATTATCAATTCTTCAATGAAACTTTGGCCAAAAACTCATCCCAAGGCTTTCAGACTACATACATTAAGTGGAAAACGAGTTCAATAGAACATTGCGCTGAAAAAAGCAAAAAAATTAAAATGAAATAACAATGTTTGCATTTCGCTTTTTGATTGCTTTCGTCACTCTCATCATAGCAAAATATAATATGTATTTTCTTTTGTAAGTACATATGTATGTATATGATTTTTCTTGCTTATTGCGATTGTAAATTTCAGCGCTCCCAACCAAAGAATCAGTAATTTCAAACGTACTTGCCAGTTGTTATTGCTGTAATATATTTTGTAGCTGTCTGTGTCGACTAAAAGTTGAAAGTTGAAAAAAAAAAGATAAGAAGAAAAATGAAAACGGAAAAGAGAAAAGTTAGATGCTTTCACATCATGAACAAATTTCCGTTGCAAGGATACACAGGAAATTTTGTTTGCTTTCACAACAACCACGCCCATTTTATAGTTGCAGTTACATTCGGGATGCTGATGCTGCCTCAATACAAGCTATGTACCGTGTGTGAGTGCGGAGTGTTGCACACAAACAACAAACTATTTAACAACAACAAATGGAAGAAAATAGTTCTTGCTATTTGGCAATGCGATGGGAAAACGGTGAGAATAAGTTAAATAGCAATAGCAACAGCAAGTTCGCAACACTCAAAACACCGCAACATTTTAGCTTTATGAAAGTGTCGAACCCTCTGCGAGATGTTACCAACGATACCAATTTGAAATTGCTGGAGCTGCAATGCATTTCACCACTTCGACGAAGGACGAACGAACGAACGAACGAACCGATGCATCCATGCACGAGAACGCAAACATACTGAGAAATAGCAAGAGGAACCTACTCGACCCGAACTGAAATTTTGTTTAGCAAGTGCAAAGAGGAGTTTTGCATTTGTCGCATTCGTACTTGCGTTTATCAATATTTTTACCTACCTACCTACCTACCTTCCACAGGCATGCATACATAAATACATATGGTACATATGCACCAGTGTGAGTGTGCAATATTATGTATGTATGTATATATGTTGGTACGTATAACAATGTCTATGTATCTATCAATGACTGCGATACCTATACGAGTACATACAGCCAGCATTCATATCGACTATATTCGCAGTCTTTTGAGTGTTCCTTCCTTTTGGTGCTAAAATGAAAAGGATGCCAGCCAGACCGCCCGGCCTTTCGCCTGCCGCCTACCGCCTGCTTGCTCGCTGGCCTTACGTAAAATTCCTAGAGCTGCACAAAACGACCGACTCAGTAGTTGTACATAGTGTTCATCAAAAATTCCAAACACTAAAAGTATCTCCAGTTATGATCATAAAAGTTCGATGATGCTGTTTTCTATGTTGTTGGAGTGGCGAGGCGAGGCGTGATGGGGGAGTAACGTTACTGTTAGGCATTCTTAAGCCAATGATGGCATTTAAATGCTGGGTCACGTATCAATTTACTTGCATATTAGTTTCAAGCTACACACACAGACACACATACACAGACTCACACACACGCACGAACGCACACACATCGACAACACCAAGGGAGAAAACAAAGAGCTTTGTGAGTGCTATACACTTCCGTTCCCATTACCATAAACGAACATCTCCTGCCCTCGTTATACTGCGTCGCAATGTCCATCATCCATTCATGCACCACCACTCTATCATATTCGATTTTTTGTTTGCTCGAAGATTTGCGGTTTTTGTCAACGATATACCTACTTTGTAGTCCGCATCACTTGACCTCATCGCTTTGCCGCTTTTGACGAACCGAACTAACCTCGAAGCTTACACTACGCTCGCTTCACTCACTCGTACTCACACTCACCCTCTCACTCACAACAAAACAAACACACGCAATCTCACTATCCTCCGAACGACCGCATGTTCTCCTGGCTACAACTTGTATGCATACATACATAAATATACATAGTATGTATGTATTCTTTTGTTTTGAACTGTCAATACGAAAACCGCCACAGCAACCTTATTCCTATTAGCACTTTTTATGTGTGAACTCTGCATTGCTATGCATCTGCGTGCCCCCTCTCATTCCACCCCTTTTTCCTGCTCCCATGAAGAGAAGAGTGACATGATGTGGCATCCCTTTCACATATTGTTTATTTTTTTCTGAAGTAGGTTGCAAGAACATTTCAAGTGAAAAGTTCGTAAAAGTACAGCAATACATGTATGTATGTATGTACATATGTAACTCATGAATGTTGGCAGGCATCTAAAATCGTTGTAAATATACAAATAAAAAATTCTTACACACTGCAAGGGAAATGAATACTCTCTCTTTCGTCATCGTTGTATGACGTTGTATGTATTTTCATATAAAAGTTTTTCCCAAAAGACGCACAGTAAATAGATGAGAATTTGTGTAAAGCGCGTGCCTAGTTGGGCATGGACATGAGAGTCTGAGCGAAATATTACAGAAATCTTAGCGGCACAAGCATTGAGTAGAAATGTTTGAAAATTACGAGAATTGAATACACTTAGAGATATTTTGTACTAAGGTTAAGTGGAGAAACCTTGGCACTCGTATATCTTAATTACAAAGTTAACTACAATATTTCTTTGAATCACGTGTGAACTTAAGAAATGGAAAGTTTGCTGACTATCAAAGTTAAATAAGTGCTGGCCACTCAAAAGAGCGTATGAAACATTTTACATACAAGGCTCATTTCCATAGAAAAAGAGTTCTGACAATTGTTCTTTATGAGTGAGTTTCAGAAAACTTTTACTTAGCACTATAACCGATGACCGGTCGTCACCGCCTCTGCTAAGCGCGTGCTGATGCCAGTTGGTAAGGCCAGTTGTAACTGGTCTTCTGGTGTGTTCGACCACCGTGACTTGAATAAAATACACTTCTAGCCCAGACTCCATGCGTATGCTTGTAATCGACAATTTTCTGCATAGAAGTTCATGTATGCGTTTTGTGAGCTCTTCTCCTCCCTTCAAGCCGATAACCAAAATAAACTCTGTGTGTTTCAGCGCAATGATAAAGCAGATAAGCTAGCTAGAATGGAAGGGGCCTTAAGATTTGAAAACGATCTCGAGGATCATTGTAAAAATTAAAAAAAAATTACGAATAACAGCTACTCTGTGAATTCCCAAAACTTCAGATTGGTCTGTCAAAGAGAGGAGAACGTAATTCCGCAGAACCCTTAAAAGGTTCATCACACGCACTGGGCGATTCAAAATTCAAAATGGATCAAGGTACAAGTGGTGAAAGGAATGACTGGATTTTGTGAACTCTTCTCTTTAATTTCCCTTTAATCCATTCGTACTCATCTTGCGAAACCAGTTTTTAACAATTTATTGAACAGGAAATCCACCAATTAAACTAAATAAAGTGAATTTCATCTTGCACCTTGAAAAATGATGATTACACAGAAAAGAGTCAATAAGCTAATCGATGATGCAAGCTCTAAAGATTATAGAAATATTTACATATAATTTTATAATATTTTAAAATACAAAATAATATTCAAATTATTGAAGAAAAATATTACTTTTTCATTACGCAACGCACTTTTATTAGCAATTCGTACTCGCTCTCTATTCGTATATAAAGAATATTACAAAATATCTTATGTGTGTGATGAGCATTTCAATACCACAAACAATCTTAAACTCACTCATCGACACAGAGAGTAAACTACGGATACACTAACACTTTCGCACGATGCACAGTGAGCAGACGCCACGCCACATAGCAACTTCATTCAACTCATTGTCCGCCCGTTCACTGCCTCTGTTTTTGTTTATTCATCCGTCTCTTCCTTCGTCAGTTATTGCAGTTTGTATGTAGGCGGACATACATAGTTTGGAATTTCCGTTCTAATCCCACAACACCAAGACGGAAATACAAGCGGATTAACTTTTAGATTTATATACTAACAAACATCGATTTAAGGCAGGTGGAGGAATGGTTGGTTGGATGACTAGCTGATGGTTTTTGTTCAAGAGGTGAGAAAATGAATATGAATGAGCTACGAATGAGCTTGCCATTTTTAACGTTGCAGTTTTCGCACTTTAGTATTTCTAGATATAGTATGTATTAGTTCAAATGTGAGTTCCTCTCATGGTATATGGGCTATGAATGGGAAGTATGGATATATCAGATAGTTGTTGTTTGTGTTAGTATTTGTAATTGATAGCCAACCTATATATATATAGAGAAAGATATTTATAGAGAGGTAAAGCTCGTTTTTGCGCCAAAGTTATTTGACTTTTTAACAACAAATCTGCAGAAGTGCATTGGGGTAATTGGATTGCTCATTTAATTTTCAAACTTTAGTATTCTACCGACAAAAATGGTATTCATTATGAGCTAAATATAAACATCAGACAGTAAATCTTAGGCAATCTGCTAATTTCCTTTTAACATGAAACAGTGATCGTCCATAAAGCAACTTAGGACCTATGAAATAAAAACTTAATTTTCAATCCATTCATACCATACTTAAAATTTATTAGAAATGTTATAGAAATTATACGAACATACGGGGTATGAAAAAGATACGCTATACCTCTTTAAATAGACACTTGAAAAATCATTAAACGGACTCAAATAAGCTCGGAATGCCTCGTAAGTTTGTAAGCGTGATTGACGATTATATTCTTAAGATTTCTCAATGCAATTAAATTGAAAAGAAAACTCTTATATTAATATGAAATCTTGTTATAGATTCAATAATCGTATTGTGAACCAAAAAGCGTGACAGGTACTTTCTACTTTCACTGAGTCCTTTAGTATTTCTCAGTGAAAAAGATCAATATTCGTAACTAAAGATAACGAAGAAACAGAATGTTTTCTACGTAGTTCTAATATCAACAAATTCAGTATTCTTCATGCTAAAATAGAAAGACTCATTGGCAGCACAAATGCTTTTCATTCAGTCAGCCAGTCGAAGCTATGCTCCCCAAGGGGCGTCTAATAATTAACAAAAAATTATTATAAAAAACAAATATCCAGGCTTGTCATCAATTTCGACGGGGATGCCGATGGGAAATTTTTATTATGTCCTAAGCTGCCACGAAATTGTTCCAACAAAAAAAAAAACAAACTCGTGAGAATGCACTCGTGAACAATTTGTGCGAGGGAGCGAGAAAACCACTTACATATTAATTTACACCTTAATTGCGAACGGCGAATTGAAAAGTTTTTCTTGTCAATTTTTATTGCCAAGAGGTGGTTTCGTTTGGTGAAATTTTTACATAATCTCGTTTTGACAGTGCCGTAATTTGAACCTCTGCGTAGTATGCAACTAACCCACATTTTAAAATCAAAATTAAAATTAGAACAAGGTATCCAAATTTCTCCTGCATACAATTAATATTTAAAAATATATTAATCACAACAACTAAATTTCTATGGGTTTCTTACATAATGGAAAAAGAGATGTTAAACGAAGCAACTCTGATACTCTGTAATTGTGATTGTGAGAGAGCAGTGAAAATTACATGCAGAAAAAGAGCAATGGTCGCCATTAAAAACTTTTTCTACTAATTAAGTGCTCAATTTAGTTCTTATTATAACTACAACAACAACAACAACAACGTTTACTGTACAAATTACAGCGGAAATGGCAAAACACAATATTATTTATGTATGTGTGTGTGTGTGTTTGTATGTGAAGTGTTCATAAAGGCGAAACAAAAAAGTTTTGCTATTTGTGCAGTTAATGCTGAATAATTCTTAAGGGTAAAAACTGTTTCTAAAAATTTACCACGAAGTGTAAACCACAACAAAAGCAACGGTGAAAACAACAAGAGCAATAACGTCGAACGTTTTCGAGTAAACGAGTAAACATGATTCAAAACGTGATTACGACAAAACAGTTTGCAATAGAAACAAACAACAATGACCCTGTAGGAAATAAAGATTGCTATTTCAAGGATCAAAGAAAATATACATCATATGTACAAGGTAAATAGATGGAATGAGTGAGTAACGAAAAGCATTCATTGCAATGTTGTTCAGTTTGTTGATTAGTAGATCGGTTGAAGATTATTTTGCGGCCGAAATCGAACTTTGGGACTTGGTATAATCTTCGACTTTGATTTTTTATAAGCAAAAATAAAAATGTCAGTGTTTTTGCCTTTAGTTAGCAGTATGGGTAAGTAAATCTAAATAAAATATTTTTAGTACAAATAAATAATTCTTTTCTAATATAACTAATAATTTGTCGCCTGAAACTATTAAAAAAAAAGTCCAAGAGTGAAAATTCCTTAAGGAAAAGCTTTTCCCATAACATGAGTGAATACGAAACACAAAGTGCGAACCCTCAATGGGTGATTGTACTACAATATTATTACAACAAGCATTAAAAATAAGAAAAATAAAAAATTATAGCAAATCAAACTATATGTATATCATTCCTGATATAAGATTTGTTTTTAAAACTCCGTAGAGTGCTTTAACTCGTTTAAAGTTTCGCATTACAAAGAAGTGAGTGGTGCTGTGACTTGCTCTGTTGAATCTGATATACCCTGTTAGTCCGCACACTTATCACTTACGCCATAACATAAACTCGTATAACATGAAAGCACATGCACATACATACATATGTACAACATACATAAAATACATATACCTACAATTTTAATAAACAGTCAAACTTATTTAATAGGCACAACCTCACACTGCGTTCCATCTGGCGATTGTTTACATGAACGAAAACATGAAACTTATATCTTTTCGGGGACACCTACACACACATGCATTTTGGAGAAGACGATCTCGAAATATGTAGTTTACGAGACTCGAAAATGTTTAAATTAACAATTCTAGTCTTGGACCCCCGTATTGATACAATGAGAATACTACTAATATGAATATTTTAATTATCCGTAGCAATTGCTTAGCCCTAGTGATCTCATGGATCTGGAAGAAGCGTTAGAACGGTTTGGAGTTGAACTGCTCCCCTCATATTTATTGGTATTCAATTCTGACGGGACTATCTGCTGATAGACTGCAGCGATAATGAGACCGCAGAATGGCTTCAGCAGGTGATCTCATGTCTAGAAGGCTGGAGAATAAGAATAAGAAGAAAACGTGCCCTGGTTAGGATATTCCCAAGATACCTCAACATCTACTTATTCCTGCACAGATGCGAGGGGCAGGACAACGCCAAACTCCCGACCGTCATTAGAGCTCAAAATGTGGGACGCAACACCACAAGCTGAAAGAATGTCTCTCGTAGAGTGGTGGGGCACTTTGGAAGGGGCACTTTATAACTATTGCCGTCCACAAGAGATCCCTCGAAAAGATAAAGGCGGACGGCAATAATTTTAATTTAAACAACAAAAAGGGTTCGTTTAAAACAAGGGGTTTTTCATGCCCGGGAATTCATTGGACACAGAATAGAAATATATACCAAGAAGATTAGTTCTATTAATTTTTAACGTAAATAATTATAATTTTATACGTTGATAATCCCGTTTTTGTACTTTTCCTGACTTCGAGCTTCTTGATACAAAATGTACATCAAATCCTGGGATATCAGGATTGACATCCTTAACTTACTTACATATTATATATACTTGGTTAAACGTTTCGAAGAGTAATTGTACTGTTGTGCGTATATACATATCTTAATATTATGTATGGATGTTTGCATGGATGTGTGCTCATATGCACGTGCGTGAGTGAATGGGGTGTAAAATGCACTTGTATGGGCACTAAGTGAACGTCGACTATCGACAAGAAAAGAGGAGGATAGTATGAGGAGCGGGAGAGGGGAGGGCTGGGGTAGTTTGTACAAAAATTTAAAGGGAAAATATTTAGGTATTCAACAATATGCGTTCACACAGTGGTCACAATATACTTATTTGTTTTGTAGGGTTCAAATCTCGGCACAGGCAAAATCAAAAAGTAGAAAAAACAATTTTTCTACACAGCACCACCTCTTGGCAGGCAATGACACAAACCTACAAGAGTAAACATTGTCTATAAAAAGCTTTTCAGTTCGTCACTCAGATTCGGCATAATACTGCATGTCCCTTCCATTCACGTACAAATATAACACGCACAACATGAGTGGATGCGAAAAGCTCATAGGCCTAGGCTCTTCATGGGCTGTTGTGCCATTAAAAGAAAAAAGACTAAGGAGTGAGATCGAAAAATCGGATAACTTTGAAAGACCACTGCTTTGAAACTCTTCACATGTTTTTTTAATTATGTAAACTTTCAGTTGAGTCATGGCATCGGAAGTGGAGAGACGTGATTTAGTTGTTAAATTATTTCGAGAAAATCCGCAGTGGAAAACCATTGCAAATAAGGCGAAAGTTGCACAAAACACACACAAGAAAGTCGTTGCTCTCTTAGAGAAGAATCCAGCTTTGTCTAATCGAAAATTGGCGGAAACAGCGAGTTGCAGTGTGTTTTTAGTTCGTAAAATTAAAAAAGATGCGGGCCTTAAAACAATCAAAGTGCAGTCAGTACCCGACAGGAACGCTACTAAGCAGCCCAGAGCTGAGCTAAAAAGTAGAAGACAGATTTTTTTCCAAAAATTCGATTGCTGTGTTATGGACGATGAAACATACGTGTTGTCTAAATTTTCTCAATTGCCTGGTCAAGAGTTTTACACCGGAAAGTAACAAGGAGTTGAGGAAATATTTAGGACAAAACAAAAGTCCAAGTTCCCGAAGAAGTTTCTGGTATGGCAAGCGTTTTGTAGTTGTGGGCTAAAGAGTAAAAGTTTCGTAACAAGTGGCACTATTAACGCCAAAATTTATGTGAAGGAGTGCCTCCAGAAGAGATTGCTGCCCTTCATTAGAAAGCACAATGTATCCACTTTCTTTTGGCCTGATCTAGCCTCCTGCTACTACAGTAAAGTAACCCTTAAATGGTTCGAAGACCAAAACATAAAATTGGTACCAAAAATCGCCAACCCACCAAAATGCCCAGAACTTCGGCCTATCGAGAGATATTGGGCTCTAGTGAAAAGAACATTAAAGGCAACAAACAAAGAAGCTAAATCCATGGAAGATTTTAGAAATAATTGGAATGCTGCCGCCAAGAGAGTCTCAGAAATGACAGTAAAAGCGCTAATGGCGGGCATACCGGAAAAGCTGTGCGAATTCTGTAAAAAACAACAAACAAATTAGTTTTATTGATCAGAAATTAAATTTTCTTTTCAAAACTGTTTACGTTTTTTTATTTGCATAAGGGATTTCAATGCTAGGACAATTTAAAGTTATCCGATTTTTTCGATCTTACTCCTTAGTGTAAATATTTTTCCCTTTTTATGGCTTCAATAGCTTGACTTCTTTCATTATCATACGAATACTGTAATTTAAACTTTATTAGAAAATTGTTTTGAAATTCAGGAACTGGTGACGTTCAAAGAAAAGTATATAGAATTTTTCACGACTTGAATTTTCAGCAATTTAACAACTGAATCCTAACGATTTATCTAAAATGAATTACTCAATTACTTAATTAATTTTGTATCAAGCAATTAAGAAAGGGTTTAAACAATTTAGAATAACATGAAACAAAAATATTTTTCAAATCTATTATTCATGTTATTCCACTGTATCCCAAAACCACCTTACTCTATGCACTCTAGTTAACTAGTATGTACATACATACATACAATATACAACTCTAGCTCGGCAAAAAATAATAAAAACCATATATATGTACATACGAGTACATGTGTACAAATGTATGCATGAACGTGTGCATGAACAAAAAAAAATACTAAAATAAACGTTCATTTTCTGCAACATTTCCGGACACCCATGAGCAAAGAAGGAACTTCCCAAATGCCAAGTTAATATGTCGTCGGCTGGTTAGTGTGAGTTAAAAGTGTGGCAATATAAGAAGGATAAAGTAACTGCTCTGCGATGGCGGGCATTTAATGAGTAGGTATGTGCATGTAGATACGAGGGTAGGGTAAAAATTTGAAATATTCTTATAGCAAATGTAGCAAGTGGCAGTAAAAAAGTAGTAAACAGCAAGCAGAACAGAGCAGCCAAGTGGAAGCGAAGAGGCGTTAGCACGCGTGGTAGTGGTCGAGGGCGAAGGCGAGAGGGCAAAACAATGTGCCGATGAGGGTTAAAAGTGAGTGACTAAATGAGTGCGAGAGAAGATTCGTAATGCACACGAACTGAACAATATTGTGAGAGGTGAAAAGAAAGGACGACGAAGGAAAAGAAAACGATTTCAGAACACTTAACCGATACGAAACGATACGAAGTCGAAAAATTGTGTAGAAATAAACTTCTTTTGAAATTGAGTCCGGAAATGGCTGGGAGGAAATTGAAACCTCCCACTTAAACTTACCAACACATCAACACGTAAAGGACTACTACTGCTACTTATACTTGCGAGCAAAAGTTATAGCAGCAGTAGCAGCAGACGACGTTGTTGTTGTTGTGTTAAACAAAATGTTTGCGGGTACAATAAGCGTAAATTCAGTGGTTTTATGTTTATTTTCTCTTCTTTTTTTTATGCATTCACACATCCAGTCACTCCCTCCACTGGGGGTTTTTACCATTATTTACTCCTTTTTTCTCTTTGTCAAAATAATTCCTTAAACGGTGGGTGATGATTTCACAAGGGTTGACGTGACGTGCCGTGCCGATGGTACGTGGATTGGAATGATGAGCTGTGTTTTGGTATGGTTGACAGGATAACACGAAATAATTCAATTCGAAATACTTTATGTTGTTGTTGATGTTGCTCCATGGCAGAAGGAGCAGAAGAGTTTAACCGAAGTTTTGTGTTTACTTATTTATGTTTATTTTTATGTTTCCGTTTTAGTTTTTAGCATTTTGTTGAAGATTTTATAAAGGAAAAAATATACATAGATGTGAGTTGTGTCGGTTTTTTTTTTGTTCTTTTTGGTAATCCTTTTTTGTTAAGAGTATATTTTTCCAGTTCTTAAAGTGTACATACACATGTAATAAGTATTTTATGATATGTACAATATGTAAACCTGAGATCAGATAGAAACCAAACGCCATAAAATATATAGATTACTCTAAAACACTATGTCTCGGCATATTAGTTAGCCTGCCAATAAAAACTAAATGCCCACGTAATTAATTGCATTTTGCCTCAATTACCCATTACACTTAATACCCTTGCATTTCCTGGGGTTTAAATAAAATTATCCAATTTGTAAAACTCTTCTCAGAAAAAGAAAATCAAATAAATACATATTTATTGTTTATGTTATGGAATTTGTATCGATTCCTCTAAGCACGGTAAATACGATTTCAACTGTAGTGGCATTGCGTTTAGATATTTTGCCGCATTTTAACAGCGAACCCGGCCATAACTGAAAATAAATACGTACTTGTGTTTCTTCATAACGTTTTGTAATACTTTCCAAAGTTAAGTGAAGCCAATTTATATTTATTGCGACCTTTTGTGTTTGTTGTCAAGCTGAAGCCGCATTAAGTGCCTCAAATTTCTAGGAAATATTACAGTGTTTCACTTATTACCTACCACCCCTACTCTCTATCTTCGTACTTATTCTTAACACAATTGTTATTAAGTGAGTGTGTGGGGGTTTTTGTTTTTGTTTTTTGCATTGCTGTTGTCATTAATATCACTTACCTTCTTTTGACTTGTCATAATGTTTTGGAGAAGTGTTTTTTTTACTGGGAACGGACCTTATAGTGGAACTTAATGCCTATAAATTACACAGGAAGAGTTAATATATAAGTTCAATATATTCGATTTGTTTTCATGTTTATTTGAAGATGACTAAGATTACGTACCATTCGATCAGATCGCTCACCACAGGGCAAACGTGCTACTGAGGCATCTGGACTATCTTCAGGTGGAGGAGGCTGTGGTACCCAATTGTAGGCTCGCTTAGAGATTGGCACACCGAAGCGATCATGCTGTGAGGCTTGTTGCCTGAAATTTAAAATTATACATATGTTTTCACATTAAAATTACATACATAATAACTCCATATGACGTTGAGTCACTGTAACATTGTACTGGAATACGCAAAGATTCCCACGTAATTCGAATTTTGGTACCGTGAAGTATTAAGTATTGTCCAGGGCGAAGTTATGTCAAAAGTACGCTGTTAAAGTAGAAGCAGGTTAGGTTTAGGAAGATTATTTGATCAGATCAGTAATCATTTCCACTCGGAAACCAATTGTGAACCTCTTCATGTTGCGCTTTTTGATACAGTCCCATGAAATTTCTGCAAATCCCGTATCTTTGCCCAGGATATGTCTGCCAAATTATTGAACCATGCACGCATCAAGTGCGCAGACACGTCGTTCTTGCAATGCAAGGCATCCACAAAGTAGATAGTGGATTGATTTTTGGCATATCTCATCCAAGTCTCGGGAACTTAGAATTCGCAAACTGATCATTTGATCAGAGAAGCACGCCACGTTGGACTCGATATCAAAACCAAGAAGACTAAAGCCAGGAAAGCAATAAAATTTATTTACACTGACCACAGTGGCCAAGCCAGTTGAATACGTGGAAAAAAACCTACGCACCATGATGACCACAGAGTGGAACAGAGGAGAACGTCAACAAATAAAGAGCAGACACGAACGAACGTTTTCTGTATCGCATTGTTATGCGTAATACAAAATTTATTACTTACAAGAATTGCAAGCAATTAGGCATAACGACTTAATATTGATAAAAAGCATCTGTTGTCGGTTTGGTGGTGCCATTGTTATTCATTTAATTCGAATCGATTACGAAAATTACGTACAATCCGAATTCATATCATATATGTAAATAAAACGCATATCAGATAGCGCTAATCATACCTTAAACTTTCGTAGCAATCCAAGCATACAACTGCATATTCACCGTTCTCCAACAGCAGGCCATCATCATTTTTACGATTCCTTACAAATGGAAATTCATTGACAGGTAATGCTCGTACACGTTTCCGGTATGTCGTTATTCCACATAGATGACAAATGTAATCGTGCCAATTGTATTTACGATCAGCAGGGCTTAGGTTAGAGTTCTGTGCTTCATACCTTAAAATATAATAAATGAATGTTAATACTTTTTAGTATACTGGAATATGGTTAAATTTACTTGCGCCACTGGTTTAACAACGAATGATAGCAGAATGTACACACAAGGGCCGAGTAATCGTTACGTAACTGCTCAGCATTTGGCAAAGAGTTGTGTTTTAATAAATGAGGAAAGTACGGTCGTGAACCCTAAAATGAAAATAATAAAACAATTAAATTCAATACAATTTTGGGGAATTTAGTCGTAATTACATAAATTACGCAAATTTTTTATGTTAAATTATTCAACTTTTCAACAACAATAGCGTGTAAAGCTTAAGTCCTTCAATAAATACCCTAATGAGAATAAAACTGACATATTATTTTAAAAATTATTTTCCCTAGTACACTGCCATATTGCTTTGGCGTCCAGTCATCACCATTTCGATTAATTTTATGACAATTTGATTTAAGTTTTGTGGGCGTTTTGCCCTCACCTGAAACTTCAATGAGATTAGCGTTTGGAGATTAACAGTACAACGTTCATATCCCAATTTCGTTACGAGTGTGAAGCATCAAGTTTCCGTTTTCTTTCCCACAATATGCTGGTCAATATTATGGTGAGGCTAACTGATCTCTGGACAATCGTTACTGTACGTTTTTTGGTACTTGCCATTCTAAAAGAAGACTCTTCTATAAAGACTACGACTTTTTAGTCAGCAACCATAAGCTCAGCAGCCCATTCCTCTCTTTTTTATTAGTTTTGTCATGAGTAAAGGTTTGGTTGTCGTAGCTCGGGAATCAATTTGAAATTTTGTTTAAACAGCTTCGGTTTGTATTCAGCTGAAGGTATTTCCGTAAAGACACGATTAGCTCCCAAAATGTTGAAATAATTTTGTTTAACAAAATACATAGTACTCCATTATGATATAGTATTTTTACCCATTTTTTCTTGAAAATTTTTCCAACCGATAACATTGTGGTACTTTCGGAAATGCTAGTCTCTTTGGAAATGGTTTTGGCTTCTTGAAATATTTTTCCGCATCTGTCGGGGAGACTTTTGTTCTCTTGGGTGTGAGAAAAGAAACATTTTAAAACGAAATTGAAAAGCGATTGGTTTACAAGTTATATTCGTAATGAAATGTTGAATTTAGAAAATCAACATCAACTTGATAAATAAATGTTTTTGTACAATTAAGCTGAACCAATTTCATATTCAAAATATGGTATAATCACATAAATATTGCATTCTGTAAACAAATGAGAAAGCTGCTGCTAATAGTATGTATACTCTGAAACATTTTTAGTTACCCCAAAAGATGATCTATTCAGGTCAAAGTTACCGCCAAGCTAGCAGATAACTTCAAACCACGAATACATATCATATGACGTCTTTTTCTTCGCAGCCTTATTTGAAATCAGTTAAACCAAAATTAAAACACGAGTGTACCTAAGTAGATGGTAGAACCAACCCATCCTTGACAAACTGCATAGTCAATACTCACCTCTTTGCTGGCATACAGTATTCTCGCTAGCGTTAGATCAGAATGTAGACCGCATAGAAAACAATAAATGGAGGTGCTAGCCGATGTAGATGAAACTGATGGTGTTGATGGTGGCGTGTTTGGAGAGCTTGAAGCCATCATTGGTGAAGGAATGTTGTATCTGAATTGATATAATATATTTTAATATTGGAACTAAACATTTGTGATACTTTTTTTGGTTCGATTACTTTTTGAATAGCATAATCAATTTGTAAATTTTTTTCACAAACTATTTTATTCAACAAAATAATTTCGTTAACAATTTAATTCTCTACCATTCACTTCTGCTGTCACAAAATGAATATAAATCTTATACTAAGTTTAAGACACCAATATCGACAGTGGTGGGTCGTCCTGAAAATGTCACAAAACCAAACAAAATTTTCTATTCAAAAAGTAAAAAAACCTAAAAGAAAAAAAAATCAAATAAGAATATCGATATGCTTTTCAAAAACCTTCTATGCTCCAGAGGTACTCGTTCAGCATCCATGGTATCCCACTGACGAGCTAAATGATTGACACAGTCTTTACAAGCGAGTACCCGGTTGCAGTTAGGATCATTGTTGTTGACAGTGCCGCCCCCACTGACATTTATGCTACTTTCACGGCCGTTATTACTATTGTTGTTGCTGCTGCTGCTGCCATTGTTGCCCTTAAGGCAAGGAAAATGCATAGCATGAGAGTTCATGTGTTCAGCACTAGTTGACAGCCACTCCATTTTATTGGATGCACATAGAGTCTTACAGATGTAGCAACTACAGTTAAGTTGGAATTAAGCTAATTAGTTAATTCTCTGAAAGATAAGGTCATTTATTGTATTTATCAGATGCTTACGGATATTGCCCATAACCATTTTCTGTTGGTCCTTGAGATGACGTAGGCGAGTTAGGTCGCGAATCCCCGCGTCGTGTGACTTTCGTGTCACGTTGATTTGAAGATGAGTTATTTGAATTGGACTCGTACGGCTGCAAAGATTAAGCAAAATCACAATTAAACAATGCAAACCGCAACTTTATATTATTGTACATAATTAGATTATATTATCTATGGAATATTTGCAAAAATATGATATGTTTATTTCTTTGTTATTTGAACAATTTTTGTTTCATATGTAAACTTGGCTACTGTACTTGAGACAATTTGTAGGCTTCCCACTAGTTTAGTTTGGCCTCTACACTACGTGTCAATTGTATACCTTTTTCGTTTTTATCTGAGCTGAAACCACTTTCAATTTACTTTACGCTCTGCTCTTATCGACTTGGTTAATGCTGGATTAATTATGAAAAAAAAAAAAAAAATTTATGATTAAAAATACGTTCTTATCAACAGTAATTCATTTATGTATTTTCTTCTTTATTGTATTATTTAGGAAAATTCCAAATGCTCAATTGAGATAATTTTCACACGATTCACAATGTTTGCAAGTGGAATAGATGGCAGTCATATCTGCACACTTCAATTGAAAAGCAATGAAAGCAAAATTAAAGAAAAAAAAACACTGATATTTTTCGAATACCACAATGAAAGTTTATCAATCTGATTGTTAAGAGGCTGAGAGTGAGTAAAAACAATACAACTTATATGTAAGTTAAAAAAAAAGAGTGGTATAATTTCCATAAACATATTTTGATTCACTTTGGCTTTGAAACAAGCTTGCGCGGTTTTTGATCTAAAATAACATTGTATTATACTTTTTTCTCTTCAAAAACTAATAAATTGTACCACTTTTTCTCTCAGCCTCTCAATTGCTCCTGGATCGAGTTCAGAGCCTTAGCCTTTTGATTTAAATAAAATACGTGAAATAAAAAAATATAATTGGCTTGAATAATTTTGTTCGTGTTTTTTTTCGGTAAATCTTGAATACTTAAATATTTATTACATAAAGCTAAAACATTTCAGCCTATTTAGAAAAAGTGTGTCATTAGAGCATTAAACTTTAAAACAACATTGATAAGTTAGCAACGATAGTTAGTGCACTAGATACCAGAAAATACATAAACATTTTCGCATTTTATTTTTAAAAACGTACTCACAAACTACAATTTATTAATAGTAGTTAGAAGCAACTGTTTTCAGTTAATATTTTTTGCTCGAATTTTGTCTTGTAAACATTTAAATATATATGTATTTTATTTTGTTTTGTTTGTTATTTGAACAAGTTGAATGACTGCACGTATCTGATTCTGATGATGTGTTTGCACAGTTTATTATCGCAGCAACATCGCCTGTGATATGGTTTCTGTTATTAAATAACATTGTAAATATTTGCAATTATAAGACAAACAAATGCTCGTATAAACAAAGCAGAAACTGACAACAACGAATAAAATACGTACATACGTAAACAGTTGCGGTCGAATGAATAGCACGAAATATTTATGTAGCATTTAGATGTAAGTTATACAATGCTTTTTTCCTTTGAAGTTAGTAAAAAATAAATTTAATAAGTTCATCCAAACCAAAGAAATGTAACGGTAAAAAAAAAAACTCCTTTAATTTTCTAGACACTATTTTATGTTATTACTTATACTCGATGGGATATCACTCTTCGAATATTCCATTGGACTATAGTAAATAGTCAAGTAAGTCTTTACATCTCTCTACAGGACTATTCCACCATTATTTAAAATTTGTTGTACCTACTAACGCGATCTTAAGAGTTTTCAACATGGATCAGATCAGGATTGGAAATTGAATACACGTTCGATTTTATTATCAAAAAATATTTTATTTGTCCATTTACTTGTTGTATTTAACGCTATTATTTTGACCGCAACTGTACACAGAGTCTTAAAATCTATATTAATAATTACATTTTAATAAAGTAGGCGAACTTAAATTGCAATTACGAACTTAAATATCAATAATTTTCCTTTGTTTGTGTAAGTTATGAATAATAAATGAGTATCCATTGGTATCCAATCGTGAAAGTTTAAAAAAAAATTAACCTTTTTGCGTTTTCTGATGGTATCTAGAAATTGTCAATACTTTCACACACCATCCACCTTAAATATGCCTGTTTATTTTGAGTGTAAAAAATGCATAATTACATAAATTTTTTAGAATAATTAAGGTTCGCTGTGGCGTAGTTGGCAGTGCGTTAGCCCGCTACGCAGAGTGTCAGGAGTTCAAACCTAGGCACTGGCAAAATCAAAAAGTAGAAAAATCTATTTTTCTACACGGCCCCACCCACCTCTTGGCAGGCAATGGCAAACCTACAATGGTAAAAATTGACTTTGAAAAGATTTTCACTTCGCCGTTCAAATTCGACATAGGCCCCTTCCAATCATGTACAAATATAACATGCACAATATGGAGGGCTGTTGTAGAAGATCCAAAAAAATCAATTGTTATCGTTAATATTAATTGATGATTGTTTAAATGGGAACTGCATATATGAATATGTAAATTTTATGCGAATAATTTGATCAAGTTATTACAGTAAACTGCGTCCGATTAAGTACCTCCTCTTTCGCGTACCACTCCCACTTAAGTACTTGGAATTTGCTACTATTTTTTTAGAAAATATCAATAGAAAATTCTTCTTTTAAGTACTTTCCACGCTTAATTATCGCAAAAGTCTGATATATTCTGCTGATATACTTAACCGGAATTTACTGTAAGTCTCTTCTTCAAAATATAACATTCTTCATTCAAAATATAACAGCTCAATAGCGCTAGCAGCTGGAAATGATCTTCCAGCACATAGTATACACAAGCATAAGCATTTCTCTTCTTTATTAAATCGTTCTTTCGCACCACATTACATTTTAAATTAATTTTTAGCTCATTACTTTTCTTCGGCGGACATTCTAACACATTTCCTTTTTGTTTCCCACCACACTGTTCTTCATTCATTACTAGCAGTTCACTGTAGTATTGTTATCGAAACCAGGGATGTTAAACTTGATGATATATACGCGTTATGTCTGCAGCTTTTGTTGTTGTTTCTCATACAATTATCGCTGCTAGTTATATACTTAGTACATAACGAGGAGCAAGTGGTGAATAAAACGTAGCTATTACTTAAAAAAAAAATTTCACAGCATCAGGCATTAAATCAAACATCTTGTGATATTTCCCATAAATTTTTTTTACTTTCATTTTATAAATTTATGATTTGTACTTAAATTATTTAAAATGAATGGGGCATAACCATAGTCAAAAATAATGAGTACCTACTTTATTTGAAATGCGTAGTTTTAAGTTTTAGTTTAGCTAAAGTATTCTCTATGTACACATAAGTATTTGACTGCGTTTTCTGAATTCAATAAAATTGATTAGCAAATTGATTTAATTGTCGTTGGGTGTATGTCTGTATGTTTCAAAAGATTTTATTTACAAAACCTTATTTTTTGTTTTTTGTTTTTTGTAGGCAATAGAAGGAAGTAGTCTCATTGAAATAACTTAATAATTGCATTAAATTCCGAATGACTTAGTAGTAACTATTCAGAAGTACCTATGTTCATGCGTATGTAGCAATCGCAACAAAAATTAAATAGCTCTTTACATAGATAAGATACATAGTATATACTATTTTGCTTCATTCTTATAACAAATTAATTTAATTATTATTGTTGTTATTATTTATAAATAGTGTATTAATTCTTTTTCAAATCTATGTATATACTTCTTTGCAATTCCCGCATGTGCAGCATTATTGATAAAAGGGTTAAAAGGTGACTGTTTTATTACTCCCTATACGATAACCTCAGTTACATGAAGGCACCTTTATTGACATTCCATGTTATCACTTATAAAGTCTCAAGTGCTTTTATTCGTTCACTTTATTGCCGCATTATCACATCAATATTTCTGCTCTCATTAGCACTGCAATGAATTGTTAATATTTTGTACGTACATCATCATGGAGTATGTAGTTGTTATGAGCCTTAGTATGTACTCGTCATTAATAGCGAAATTTATTGAAATCAGTTTAAGAAATTTTCCACATTTTCAAGAACTAAGCAGCGAAAATTTTAATAAACAAAAATTCATAAAAATCATTTTACCGCTAGCAGAGCTTGTGAAATAATATATTGAATATTTCTAAAACGCAGTTTGCTTTTATTTTTTTTATATACCCATAAAGAAAATTTCTGCAAATAAAAAAATTTTGTGAAAGTTTTTACTTTAGAGCGTGTGATTGGGTGGGTACTCAAACTAATAGACAAAGTAAGCCGCATACACACCGCACATATGGTAAATAAGAAGATTTTACTTTAGATTTAAGAAATGATTGGCAAACTGCGCATTATTTATTATTTTTTCAATATGTTTTTTAAATAAGTAAGTTACAATAAAAAAAGAACCGATTTTTGTTGAATAAATTGAAAACATAAAAAAGAAGCGATTTTTAAATTTTCAATCAAAACTTGTTTCAAAGCTCAAAACTCCTCTCTTAATCTTTATAGGTTTTATAAAATTGCTCAAGTTTCGATAAGACACATTTTCTCAACTGATTCGAGCATGGCAGAGTCTAAAATGCTAGTCATTTTAAAACTTACCCTAAATCGAACATTGCTGGTTGAATCGGAATTGGCAAGTGATTTCTCTGACGGTGTATACCGACCACCAACTCCTACGCCAGCGCCATTACTAGATGTAATAACATTTTCAGAAGTTCCAATGGTGCTATATGAAGCACCGTTGTCTATGCCCCCTGAAATACTCAACGGCGTTATTGCTGCAGTGGTTACTGGCACGGCTGGACTGCCACCTTCAGCCATATGTGAGTGTTTTTCATAACATGAGGAACATACTTGAACCATTCCTACAAATAAAATATGTTTTCAAATACGAAATTTGTCAACATTCAATCAAGCACATGTTTACCTTGTGGACTAATTGGACTAGCATTCTTAAAGGCTTTCATTGTTTTAATGAAAGGGTAATAAGGTTCTCGTTCGGCATTTGGACAGCAATATACTAAGTATAATTTTGAAGAGAGTGTATCACATCCACAAGTGTAGCATACAAAAGTTGTACGTTCGGAGGCGGTTGCAGGCTTTCGTAGCGAGTATATACGATCATTTTCTGGTGTATCCGTTGTCTGAAAGAATATAAAAAGGTTAAAGATTTGCTATTACTAAAAAGATGAACCTTGTTTAGAGAGCAAAAATATAAGTAATTTTTAAATAAAATTAAACTCTTCTTTTCTTAAACTTTCAGGTTCATTTCTCAGTAAATTTTTGATGATTTATAATACGTAATTTGAAACCACAATCATGACATCGCTTTTTGAGAAAAGGGGGTAAAAATAAGATGTCTGGGAAAGCTTTTGCTTTGCCGTGAGCATCCCGAATAGTTTTAGGGTCACACGAAAAACCCTGGAGCACAAAATATCAACAGATGCGGTTGGTCCATAGATGATATTCCAGTATAAGGAACATTTCAAATACTCCTCGAGATTACTATTTAATTTTTACTTCGAAACCCCTCAAGAAAAATCGTGGCCCCAATTTACTGACACTTAACGCGTTAGGCGATATTTATGGCCAACTCTTTTTGTGTGCGGTCAAAATCGATTATCAATTGCCGTGTATTTCTTTTGATATCACTTTTTCCAAATTTCACTTATATTCAAGGTTCATATTGGATCTCAAACCTACTGCACAACCTTGAACTTTTAACACATATTCTTGTTTTAAGTGTGCAATAAAAAGGCGAATTCAAACGGCACATGTACGTGAAAAAGAGCTAACCTAAATGTAAACATTCAGGTATGCACAGGTGCGCCATCTTTTATGTCGGTGAATATTGAATAAATAAAAAAAAAAAAAACAGCCGATTTCCATATATGAGATATTTTTATTTAATTTGTCCTTTACAATTTATTTGGACTAGTTTTTGAATACGACATCAATTAAGTGGCTGCCGTTATTGACAAAAACGAATTGTCCCCTTTTTGCTGCGTTTTCCATCACTTTTTCGAGCATCTCTGGCGGTGTAGCGATGATTTCGGCACGAATGTTTGCCTTGAGCTAGTCAATGGTCTGAGGCTTGCTGGCGTACATATTTCTTTTGAAATAACCCCACAAAAAAAGTGCGGAGGGGTAAAATCTGGCGATCTGGGTGGCCAGTCAATTTCGCTATTTTTTGACACCACACGTCTAGGGAATTTTCGTTGCAGAAACTTCATTGTTTAATTTGCAGTGTGGCATGGCGCACCGTCCAGACCTTTTTCATACATTTGTGGGCAGATATAATGAGCCAACATCCACCGATATCGATTCCCATTGACTGTTTCGCCTTTTCTGAAGAAAAATGATTCAATGATGGGTTTGACGCAAACGCCGGCCCAAGCAGTCACTTTTTAGCAATGTAATGGAGTTTCATGGATCGCGAGTGGATTCTCCGTTCCTCAAATGCGGCAATTTGGCACCAGAGTGAGAAATGGGCCTCTCGTCGGTCATCAAAATTTCATTCCAAAAATCAAGTTCAGTGTCAACCATTCGAGCGACTGTTTGGCCGTATTTAAAGTGACGTGGACGGCGTGTCGGCAATATTCTTTGAGTCAATTGCACTTTATAAGGAAACAAATGAAATTCGTCCCCCAAAATGCTGAGCGCGTTGACGATATGACACATGTGAATTCTCGGCAACACTCTCTCTTACCGCTTCAACCAGTTCATTGAAAAGTCTTGTGCTTTGATGAACGGCTTGTCGACGATCTCCCACTCTCCCTTGCTCAACAAAATTCGACACCAAACGACTATGCTATGGTGTGAAGCGATTCATGGTTAAAATTGTACTGAATTGACACTTCAAAAACATGTTTACTTGGACCAACGGTAAAGCAGTGTCCATCACTTATGAATAGAAAAAAATTGGACATAGAAAAGCACCTTAGCTCAAGTCGGATTTAATCAGCTAGTGGGAAACAAAACAAGCACAGGATTCTCTTATGGTTGCAACAATTTATTGAGGAATCTCTCTAGTACACACAGCTTCTAAAAACGAATATTGAGAGTCTACGAACATGTTTACAGTCACACACAAAAAGTGAAGAACCTAAACTACATTAGTCTACAGAAATTATTTATTACTGATTGCCGTATGTACCTAAGATACATACTCGACATGCATATTTGTTGATAATAGTTAAGTAAATAGTATTCATCGACAAAGCAAAAATGTCAAAAATTTAATTTGGAAAAATTTTTTTAATTTTAATTTAACTTTTTTCTTATTTTCAGATTTTTGTTTTTATTGAATCTTTCTTGTTTTGAATATAACAATAAGTTATCGAATCTTCTGTTTAAAATAATGGATTTTAATGGCGTCAAAACTAAATGCCACGTAAAAAAAATAATAATAAAAATGTATACATATTTAAGTGGAGTTAATCTCACACCCCCCGCCACACATTTTTTCGTGTTTGTTTGGCACGCGAGTTCGTCATTTCGTGTTCAGTATCCGTTATTCATTTGGCAACGTATGGTATACTTGCTTAATAATGTTATTGTTGTATTTCAGTTGATAAGCATTTATAAAATAGAGGTCACGTTCGTTTAATAACTTTTACAAATACGTTTTTCAGAAGATATATTACTGATGAATCATAATTTTACTGTTTGCGTTTATTTTGGACAAATCTTTTAATGTTTATAACATAAGTAAAATAATGAATTACATTTCTAACCATCAAATTCTAGTGAACGAAACGTCTGTTTTCCTCTTTTTAAGTCTATAAGATTTGTTTTTAATTATGAAATCGGCAAAGCATCACAGAGTTATAGCCGATAAATTTTTGTACGGAGCTTATTCCAAATACGAGCGGTACGGCAGATAAAGGAAGTTTCTGTGTAATGCGTAGTGCGTTGGAACACAGAGTCTACGTGGAAGGCGTGAGTTCCGCTCGCTGTTCATGTAGTTCTGGTGAACACACGAACTGGCGGCATCAGCTTGCCCATCTCAGCAGAACATCTACCGTGATGTTCCAAGGAGTCAATAAGCTGGAAACTCTCCTGTCTTTTATAAGTTTTATGACTTGATGTTGGATACGGTACAGAAGTTCCAGTTGCGTTCGTGAAACTATTAAATTTTTTCTGATCTTTAATCGTATATATTTAAAATTAGGAACTGATGTCGAAATTCCTATTCGTTGCTTCATAATACTATTCCCAATTCCGTTGGCTTCAGAGTTTCGCTCTGAGAAGAAAAACTTTCTATAGTAAATTAACCTTGGACTTAAAATGACTCAAGGTCAGTTATTAAAATGCTTTAAAAGATTGGCGAACATTCATCTTCCGTTTCGCTCCGAGAAGAAAAAGCTTTCACAATGGATAAACCTTGAGCTTAATATGACTAAGGTCAGTGATTAAAATGCTTTAAAACATTATTCGAATATGCATCTTGCGTCATTCATAATTTTCTTCTTCTTTAATAGCAATACAGAAGGGCCTAGCTTCAGATTTTCGCATCCATGTATGTTGAGCGGGATATAGTTGTGCATTAACAGAAGGGAACCGAAAAATTTAAGATTTTAAGTATAGTCTGTCTGATTTTATGATCAGTAGACTAAATGAATGAAATAAAATAATTGTGCTGGGTGAGCAAGGAGAATAACGAGTATCTTAGAATCGACAATCTCCACAACAAAAAAACATGACAGTTAGTAGCAGCAGAACCCTGCTGGCCGTTCCAAGATTTGATCATATTTTTATTCATTACTGCTTGCTGGTTTTGATGTACTACTTACTTAGAAAAAAATGGCTTTCTAGATTAGATTAGATTAGATTGAAACAGGGGCTGGGCACAAGGCACCAAATCACTGCGGCCTAAAAAAGCCTATTGTGAAGAGCCCATTGAATATCCTAAAATACACTCACTTCCTAAGATTTCTAAGTTTAACTAGTCACTTAAATCTATCAGAAATCATCATGTTTCTGCTTTTACGACATTGTACTTAAACTTGTATTTATAAATTCGTTGCGTGCGTAACAATTGTTTGGCATACTGTTTATAAACGCAGCCACATCTACAATTGATAACACTCTGTTAGAGAATTTGATAAAGTGGGTAGGTAGAACAATTTTTATTTTAGCAATATTATCAGTCGAATCCGGTTGAAATCGGTTATGAATTTCAATTAAGTGTACCTAGTCAAAAGCGAATCGACAAAAATTGGTTTCAACTGCTTGTTTGGTAATGCAAGAAGCCATTCACTCTTAAACACAAATACTTATAATGAGATTTATAAATATGATAAAAAGTACAATTTGATAAAAATAATTATTTACACAGCTATTAAACCAGAATAAGTTAACATAATAAGTTCTTCACACACACACACCACTGTGTTGAATGACTTATCGTTATCGCTGAGAGAAATGTGAAAATTTGTTTTTTCGTGTATTGTTTACGAGTATTCACGCTTACAAGGTTTAAGAGATATTTACGAAGTTAACATGAAACCAATTATTATTCGTTAGTTAGTGGTCTTCATGAAACCTCGCAAACGCCTCGTATACCACGGAAACCTCATACGTTTGCACTGCGTATATCAGCTGTTTTCTTTCTCCATATAAAAAAAAGTTTTCGAGTTGCTCGCAAAATTATCAGGCATTTTTAGTGTGTAAATCTCGTATATGGTCAACTCTGTTCTCTCTCTCTCTCTTTCTGTCACATTTAATTTGCAACATTTTGTTACAACAGCTGATTTACACTCTCAACATTTTCAGAGTGTACTCATGAAAAGATGTATACAAATTTGCAAGATTTTTTTTCGAATTTTTTCGATTCTCATAACAATGAGATAATTTCAAGCCTGGAAATTTCAGTTCAGTCTACTGTCTAGGAAGAAATTTATGGAATAGGTTCAGTCTGATCTAGGCAAGAGCCGAACAATGGATAAGAAAGTGTATGGAATTAAGTTTATAGGGAAATCGAATTAAGCAAATCAACAAAAATAAAGATTCTCAATTTTTCTGTTCCGAGCGAAATAAACGAAATAAATCATTAGGAGTTTCACTTTTTTCTAGAGTGCTAAGCTATTTACACAAAACAAAAAAGCGAAAAGCAAAGATGTTGCATTATGTTATGGTTCACGTTAAAAGTAGGTGTTAGTAGTACCTTTTTTTTTGGTTTATCCTTGAGAATTAAATATGTTTTTAGTTTTTTAAAATCCTTATAATCCTTCCAGCCATTGATGTCATCAGAATTATCAGTTTTTATTTTATTGGCTGAACAAAATGCCGTTGTAATGATTCCATTAACAGCTCCGATTGAATTTGTGGAATTTGCAGTTTTACCCGTGGCACAAACTTTATCACATGACATTTTCTTACTTTTTAGAATTTTTTTTTATATTTATTTTAATATTAATTTATATTTAAAGCATTTATGCATTGCTTCGACTCACATTGTCTTCTTCTTTTTTTTTTTTATTAATTATTTAAGAAAAAAATTGTTCAGAATATAAAACTATAAAACTTACAAATATTGAAATTTAAAAACATAATTTTCTCAAGCGTCTGTTCACAGAGATCACAAACTCCTGTATGATTTTTACAAATTTGTGTTAAAGGATGATTTTTTTTTACTGATATCTAAGATATGTATGAGATCAATTCATCAATATGCCATATGCTACACTCACGACATAAATCGTTGTTATACACAGAGACAAGCGAAGAGAGCCAATAATATCGTTGGCTATTATCACATAAATTTCATACTATTTCATAAGATAGGAAATTTTTACAAATTAGTAATCACTTATATGTTCACCATTTATGTATATATATTGTCATTATGGGAATCAATTATGGTAGTAGTTTTTCAATACTGTTTATCGATTTTCAAATTAACACTTTAGCACTTTGAATGGGAAATTGTTTAGCAGTAATCACAAGATTTTAAATGGGTCGCAGAACATGTCAACTATTGCGCGATACGTCGGAGCGGAATATGTGCGCAGAACAAAGCAGAACCAAAAACAAGTAAGCAAACGAACGTGTGAATACTCCGGCTGAAACTAACGAAGCTATGATAAGTATGAATTAATTAAACCGTACCGAATCGAACCATAGTATTATTTGAGAGAGAGAGAGTGATACAGAGAAAACGCAAGATAGGAATTAAACAGCTGTCAAAAGTCAGAGATGAAGGAAGCAAAAAACTTTTCACAGACTAGGGAATACATGTATGTAAATACTTCGAGCATAAAGTAAAAATAACACAAAATGGCAAAAATTGATAAATTCATAATTTGGTCTAGCAAATAGTACAGTAATGGAAGTTCACATTGAGCCGAATAACTAAACAAAAATTAATGCTTTTACTCAAGTTTTTCGAAAACTAAATTTTGTTTATACTCACATAGAATAAATTGATCGAAACATACTTCATGCAATGGTATATACTAAGCAAGTATGTATGTATTAACACATATTTGTGGTCCTTTGGCAAATTGACTAGCGTATGAACAAGACTAGGCTACCCCACTTCCTGGATTTCCCGGAATTCGATACCAAAAAATACTTTCGAAAAGAGAGGGGTGGAGGGCTGGCGTTAAGTATAAAAATGATTTCCTTTTATAACAAATTGCTACCTTCAGACATGAAAAATTCTTTTTTAACGAGTTTCAAAAAAATACTCGAATTTTCGGGCTATATCCCCTACTTTAACCAGTGTAGTCCTAAAATTCAAAGATTTGGGGTTGGGAACCCTAAGCATGCAACTCATAAAATGTTATTGGGATCAAAATATGCTCGTTGGATAACATTAAAATAGCAAGGGTTCCTTGAGGAACTAAATGAGCAAATATATGTTGTGTGTGATTAATTCATTCATATAATATAAAACATAATCATAAAGGTATTGCTAAACTAGTTCTAATAAAAATAATAGGAAAAAATCTAAAAAAATTGTTATATAAAATTAATAAAAATAGAGAAACAAAAATAAATGTTTGATCCAAATCTGTTATGCAAAGTTAAAAGAATATTATTTAAAAAAATATGATAACGAGATAACGAGATGGCATAAATCAATAAGTTGAAGGAACTAATAAAAGTTACTCTGGGCAGTAATCCAGAGTACTATGGTTAAGTTAGTCAATTTTTTTTACGCGCTTCTAAGTTTTGTTCTGTTTTATTTCAGTTGGAATAATAAAACATAGAATAACTTGGATATTTTTACATCTAGAAATATTTATGTCTTCAGCACATTATTTTTGGTACGTATTAACCCGTTATGTTCCTCCCTTATGTGTGTTGTCGTCCTTTCCAGAATAAATCGTCCTTTTGCCCTGCCTCGAGTCCTAACCCTCTTAATACGATCTAGAAAAAGGTTGTTCATAAAATATTTCTCTAGGTTACTGTATTAAGTACCAAATAGCTCGCTGTAACCGAAAATTAAGTACATAAGTACATATGTGTAGTAAATGAAAATTAATACTAGTGACATTGATCAAAACTTTTAAGTAATCATGTAAACAATTCATTTGTGGAATTTAATAATCAGTAGTTCCATTAGCGGAAAAATTCTGTTCGTAACTTTTGCTCCAGGGCAATAAAGTAATGTGGAACCGGTTCGCTTCCGCAACTATTGTCTGCCTTTATACCAAACGTCAACGTTTTCTATAGCATTATCATTACACTTTATACATATTTGTCTTGTTAAGACCTAATTGTAATATTATTATAAAGAAATCACTCACCTGATGATTATTCCATTGCTGGATAAGATAATCATAACATAGGCGGCAAGCCTGAATCATACCACGAGGATCTTTTGGACGTGAACGTGCCGGTCTAGGATGTTGTTCATTAAAAATGAGAAAGTATGGACGGCTACGATCTTTTGATTCTTTTGGTTTAACCGTGCTCAACTCAATCAAGCTGCCACGTCTTTGCTCATCACCACACACATAGCAAACTTCAGTAGTTGAATTTTTATCAGGCATTGATAAATCGAGAATGCCTACGTCAACGATATTGGGTGTGCAATTGGTGGGCGTCAATGACAGCATATTCGACGATAGTGAAAGTGCAGCAGAGTCGCTACTACCAGCAGAATTACGCAAATCCAATACAACCGTAGAATCTTCTTCGGAAACGGAAAGTAAATTTGAGGAATAATGCCCTGCTGTGGCATTATGTGGACTCATACCTTCGTGCCGGTGCTGCAGTGGTTTGCCGCAATCATTAGAGATGACCGAAAGCTTTTGTGAGTGTGTTTGAGGGTACTGTTGTGAATTGTATGTTTGACCTGATATTGAATTCATGTAAGGGATTTGTCCAAGTTTTAACTTATGGTGGGCGAAAGAAGAAGGTTTTATATTCAGATTTTCATAAGCAGTTCCAGTTACGCTAGGAGGAAGCGAGGACGTTGAATTTAGTTGTGGATTTAATGAACCACTCCCTTGTGACTGGGAACTAGATAAGAGTTTGTCATTTGCTTGAGACATTATTTGCCCAACGCTACGGGCGTGTGCATTCGCCATTCGGTCATATGAATCACGCTGATGTTGTGCTGCTGGACTAGGCGAATCAGTTTGTGATCTAGGTGTGTGTGGCGACTCGTTGCGTTGGTACGAATTAAGGTTCGCATGCTGTCGCCCATAATCTCGAGGCAATTGTAGGTGAGCAGCGTGTGAAAACTGATATGCGTCTGCAGAAACAGCTCCATATCCAGATTGCATGGAATTGCTTCCCTCCTCTAGTCCACTGTGCGCTAAATGCTCTGCACTCAAACCTAACATTTGTGCGGCATACTCTCCTTGGGTAGTCACATCGGCTCCAATATAATTTTTTCCATCTACCCGCTTCATATGATAAATTCTTTGGAGATATGGCTTTTTCTTACGTTCGTATGCATCCCATTGTTCATTCAATGATCTAAAACACAAATAGCATGCCATAACAAACATTTGTGTTGCAGCAATTTTTGGAACGCCATTGGGAGGCTCATGTCGCTCCAGAAAGGGGAAAAACGATTCATTTGGGCATTCTGGATTAGCACGTACACGTATAGATTCATAGCCGCCTTGACCGCCACACACAAAACACAAAGGTAAAGGTTCAGGTGTTCGGGGATGTGCTGATGCAAGACCAGGTCCATTTCCAGTAGAATTAGCGCATTGAATGTTAAAATTTTTTGATTTAGTTGAAGATCGTTGATGATGGTATTGTTGTAGCTGTTGATACTGCGGATGATGTGGATTTTCCGGAAAAGTGGTTTGCCCTTCAATAACTTCGGATGGACTCGATATTGGCACAGTACCTGGTTGAGCTGTAGAGGTGAGTTCATGTGGATTCAATGTACCCCCACGTAATTCATTTTTTATGTAAGCTTTCGCCTTTTCCATAATATGTTGCTGAAAAATAAATTTAGGAAAAAAAAACTAATAAGTAACCACATTATAGTTAGTTCATACAAAAACAAATTCTTAAGTTATGTTATAATTTTCTACGGTCAGTAGTTTCTGGTACTGGTAGGTTTGGCAAGATCTAGGATGATAGGTTTGTTATGATTACAAAAAATACTTGCATTCTTTTTATTCGTATATAACGTTTATGTTAGTAATTAAGGGCTTAAGGCTTACTTGTGCAACATTAAGCGACTGTTGATGTAAGAACTAAACGCACTGCAAACAGAACAAAGACTTAAGCTAATAGTAAAGATTCAAAACAAATCCTATTAAAAACTAGCTTGATTTTATAAAGGCGTTGGAATTATCATATTGCTGGATTGTACAGAATTATCCAACTGCAGCTATAGTTAACATTTTGGAGGCATATTTCGAAAACTTATGTCTTTCTTGAAAGATTATGTTAGAAATACTAGAAGCAATGTTCTGGAGCTAATTACACTGTGTGGCATAGGAGGAAACTGTTTCAAGTAAACAGTGGTGTTAGGCAGGGCTGCTTACCGTCTCCGCCAGGTTACACTCAAAAGACGACTTAAATTAAAATTCTCCCCAAGTTCCAAGTTAGCCCTTACTTTCTGGGTGGTAGTGCCCCAAAGGACACAATGTAGGTATTAGCGACCGCATTCCTTGCAAGGTATTATTAGTACTTAGATATTTCATATTTTGTTTTATCTTTTGAACCAGAGAAGTTTTGCTCCCTTTACCAAATTTACAAATTAAAAATTTTGGTAAAATTAAGAAAGAGGAAAAATTGGGTTCTCAGTGGATGAATGAATGGATGGATGTGAAGAAGGTCAAGAACCTGACCTACGAGTGCAGGACAGTTCCTTAAGCACTCAGGCTATGTAGCCCATTGTACTTAAGGTTCTCACTGAAATCAGTTTCATTTATTCTTTGTCCAGACCAATTAGTTTTCATTCAATAGGTTCTCTATTTAACAGAATTTTTACGTAATTCTGAAACAAGTAAATGCAAAACTTTGCCTTGCCACGAAAATGTAAAATACTAGAGGATTTTTAAATTTTAAAGGACGACATTTTAAATTAGAGAAATAGAGGCCGGATGGTCACCGTACCCATAATGCAACAGGCACCCACTTTATATACTTAAACTTAGTAAATGAGAAATTTGTGTGGGCATAACTTATTTGGAATATTTGTTTATATAAGCAGATACACACAATAAACACGTATATACAAAAAAACAAAAAAAAAAGAAACGGAAATAAATAATGTGAGTGCGTACTTCTCTTTATGACGTTGGGGTTTGTATGCTGCTGGCTACTGTCGTTATCCTGCCGAAGGCAATTTGTTGTATCGTTTTTTTTTTAGGCACTTTTACAGTAATAGTTTGTTGTATGTAGCTTTAAAAGCTTAAGAGCACAACGGAAAATTTAACTCTCCCTAAATTTCTGCTTATTGCATTAAATAATTTGACCTCCATTGGGGATACGGAGCACTTAATTTATATTACTAAGATTAATAATTAGAAGTCAATACACATTATCTTTGCTAATTTTCCAGCTATTCTTTTAGTTAGCTGTCAACACACACAAGATAACAAGAAAAACACAGCGATGACGTTTTTCAGTCTCAATTTCAGATTTCGCTTTGCACTGCAATTTCTTTTATAACGCATACGAAAAGGAGCTCAAAGCGAGGTCACAAATGAATTGCAATTTTCTGTGAAAACTACGATTTTCTCGTCACATTTTTGGCACTCTCAAACGTTATACAAGTTATTAAAACTTTAATCTTCATTTTGTTTATATAGTATTCACAAATTTTCCAACATCTTGCAGTTATTTATTAACATTTAATGAATTATTTACTATGGTTTTGTGGTAATTATTGAATGAAAAATGTTCAGCAGTGTAATTCACGAATGAGGACACAAAGGGGAAAATGCGTCCATTTTGATAGTACTGTCAAGTTTGACAATCTATGCTACACATGACATCCGCCGGTGACATTAATAGAGCTGCCAAGTAACTGATAATTATTTTCAAATAGAACTTTTGCAATAATTTTATTTTATCCTGAAGTTTAAAATTCATATTGGGAAAACTTGCGCAATTTATATGAAATAAGTTTATGTTTTGCATAATAGCGTATCTTGATCTGATGTAGTTTTTAGTAATCACAAAATCTATCGCAGCTATTATGTACTACTTGTGGTGTCCTACAATTTGTTGTTAAATGTACAAGAATTCACAACAAAAGCGTGGACTGACCAGAATTAACCAATTATAAATTGAACTTCTTATTTAAGAGTACTTCTATCAACTTATGCTACAAATTAAGTAATATGAATAATGTAATATAAATTTAATTAACAGCGACAGGCTATTGACGTGCTGCTCCGTATTCTGTTACCTAATTTCATTACTTGCAGGAATTCATGTATAATAATTTCAATTTATGATTGTACCTATTTGGATTTCCTCAAAGCATGTATCAGATTGGTTTTACCTGATCCTTAATCAGCTGTGCTTAAATCGTGATTTATAAACGTTTTATCTATCCTCACGTTTTTAACTCATTTAATACCAAATGAAGTTTCAGGTAAGGGAGATTGCCTATCGTGTGACTTCTTTAACTTTATGCAGGAGCAAATAATTCGAGCTGCAAATCATCGACATCTCTGGCACTATCCCTTCTGCAAGAGTATCACGCAGCTAGCATACTCTGATGATATTGACTTCATTGGCTACAACGCAGTCAGCGGCGCATTCTCCAAACTGGAAAGGGAGAATGAGGATAATCTTGTGTCAACAAACAAAGAGTCTCGGCGTATTGGACAAACCTCTTGTATAACGTCTGGCCAAAAGGTGTTTCTACGGACTAAGTAGGGAATTGAGAAGCAGACCTCCCTCTTGACGGATGACATCATTCTTCCCGTCATAACGTGTGGCGCTGCGGCGTGGACTTTGAGCACCAATGAGAGGCTGTTGGGAACTTTCGAGAGGAAATTTCGCCGAAAAATCTATGGTTCAATAGCGTAGACGACGCGTAATCAATAACCTTCAGCTTTATGAGTTTTATACCGACATTAACTTAATCAAGCGTATATAAATCCAGCGGCTTCACCGGCTGGAAGAAAACGCACCAGCTCGAGGGGTATTGTTAATCTCCATTGGAAAGACCAGGTACAGGGGGATCTAACTGTACTTGGCCTTATAAACTGGCGCCAGCGCAGAGGCAACTTTTATCGAGACATCCAAGACCGATTATCATTTATAACGCCAACTAAGTAAGTTTAAAAAAATTTACCACAAATTTACTATTTTTAGAGAAAAAGCAAAATGATTAGCAACTGTTTTACATCAATCACTGAGTATAACTAAATTGGAATGAAATCATTTAATAAGAAAGAATTTTATCTGAATAACGCAAATTCAAAAGACTTTTAATACATTCTTATTAGATATTTGTCTTCTAACAATTTGTTTATTTACTGACACAATGTACAATATATTTACATTTTGAGATGTTACAATATTTTGCAAAAAGATAATATGCAAATACAATTAAGAATTAAAATCTTATAAAAATAATTAGATTTAAAGCTAAGGTTTTTTAAAATCAATAATGACTGTAATTAACTCCAATTGATTTATCGACAGCTTTCGGGGTGTCAGAAGCTGGCATTGATTTTAGGAGTTTTTAAGGCTTAAAATGGTCGAATATATTAGGTCCTATTAACTATTGCAATTGGCGATGTATCTACATACATAAGTAAATATGTTTATTTACAAATAATATTTTATAATAAACATAATAATAGGGTATTTACTTTGTAGTATTCGAAATGACTTCTTTAAATTTAAAAATAGCTTTCAGACATTTTTTTGTTTTTTCTTATATGTATTTCATTTTTAAAGATAATGTAGTTCCAAAACATGAACATATTTTTTTCCTTCATTTTGTTCTGAAAAGATTAAGCACTAAATATGCAGATTTAATTTAAATCTTGACTTGACTCGAAATTTTTATAATTTACAATGTAAATGCTCTAAAACAAATGGAATTTTTAACATTTAAATTAATTTATTATAACTATGTAAATATTTCAAAAAATATTCTCTTTCGCATTTTCAGATGAAATCTCACTACATAAAATAAGTATGTAGTGAATATATAATTTACTTGGGACTCAGCTAGTTAAGTCATCGTTTACACCTGCCAATGCTGGCATGCCAACACTAATGCACTCACACTTTTTCACTAATACAGTTAGATTTTTTTTTGTAGTGACAGAATGGCTGGCATGCCAATTTTTACCACAATTAGACTGCCAGCGATTTAACATAAGTGCACAATGTTTGCCGTTTCTGCCAAATATGAGGAAGAAACAAAGATTAAGAGCGAAGAAAAGCTCGATATTTTTAAACTTGTATAAGAAACACGTCTGATATTTTGTTAGAAATGAACTGGCACGCTAATTGGCAGGACGCCTACGTCACGTAGACAATTTTTCAATATTTTCTAGGGCATGCCATCATTGGCAGGTGTAGGCGCAGGGTAAAAGTTTGATTAAATAAAGTATTATTTTTCGTATTGCTGGCTGATGAGTACGATAGATATGTATGTAATTAAAAACAATTCTGAAATGCCTATTTACAGTTCTAACAACATCAATTTGATGAGTTCAAACTGTTAAGAAAGTCATCTAAATGTGATTTACTTCTTTGAAATTCTATAAAATAAATGAAATATGTAATAACAGGAAACAACGAGAATTATGTATTCTAGATGACAGCTGTTATTTGCTGAGGAGATGCAGGGTCTGTAGTTTTATTGCTACTGCTAATGCCCACTTCCTCGTTCTTGGATGTGACACTTTGTACTGTACCACAGCTGGAGCTGTTACTACTTTGATGTGAACGAAGCTCAGGGGGTAGGTAGATTTTAACAACGCTTGAAATTTTAACGCGACAGTGAGGACAGTTGATGCATCTGCAAGTAAATAATGCAATTAATATCAATGAATAAATTTTACTTCGATTTAGCTTTTAACATACCTTGCTGCACATTGCATACATGCTGTCACATGACAGCATGGATTGAACATTGAATTTATGGTTCGATCCATACAAATTTTGCATGTCATCGCTTCTGATATCCTGGTGTCGACGCAACGTTCAATTGCCGCTTCACATTCCTCCTTTTCGCGTATTACCAAGTCTAGCTTATCGGAAATTGTAAAGTTGGCATCACTAGTTAATTCGCTATTTAAAGCCAATGAGCTTGATTCCTGATCATATTCATTCCGAACGCCACCAACTCGTTTCGTCGTCGCAGACGAAGACAATGCTGATTTGGGCAGAAAACGTACAATTTCTTCTAAGCCACCATTCGATGCACTCGACGCATTTATCTCAATGCCACGTTCATGTAGTATACGGCGTGCCTGGTCATGCACTTCGCGACATGTATGCTGAATGTCAAACACATAGCGTTTACCAAGTTCCGTATCTTCCTTAAACATCGAGGCTATAGTGCCCTTGAGATCTCGAGTGAACTGATTTGTGACGACACCGCGCACTTTATCGCAAACGTAGAATGCATGCCGTTCCGTTATGGATCGGTAGAGGCCCGCAGCAATGGCGTGTTTCGGTAGTTTGATTTCGAGATCTCGGCGATCGTTGTGATCATCAACGTATTCCAACTTAAATGTTCTACGGAACGATTTGGCCGAGGCTATTGCACTGAAAGGGATGCTGAAAGTAAACCAATAAGAAAGAAATTAATCCCAAGTTCCACGCTCAACGAAATCAAATAAAAGCAGATAAGTATGTGTGTACTTATGAAGAAAACACTTACTTATTTGTTTCATCTCCTATGTGCACTGTTATGCCATGAGCTCCAACTGCAATATCACAGCGATTCGAACTTTCATTTGTAGTAACTCCACTGAATAGCTCCTCCCCGTAGTCGGGTAACTCTTGTATTTCTTGCAACAACCAGTACTTGGCAGATTTCGGTGTCATTTTCAACATTGACAGCTTACCATGCTCGACAGCTATTTGGTGCAGGAAATTATCAGGTATATTTGAGTGGAGATCATTTGCTGGACGTATAATGTAATCCTGGTAGATGCGCAACGGCGAACTGGATAAATCATTATCCGATGCATAACTAAGATTTTGATTATCGTTTTTAGTGTTGCTGTTGCTGTTGCTATTATGAAAACTACATGACACCGAAGAAGATGGGATAGCATCTGTGCGGCTTGTAGTCACAGTATTCGTTGCATTCGTCTGATGATTTGCAACTGTGCTGCTCGATGTAGCGGCAGACGACAGTTGTAATACTAAATTGGCTGGTGCTGTTGCAGCATTTTGCGAGTTATCAATATTTTCCATTGATTTCTGCTTTGATAGACGTCGTTTTTTGAATGACAGCACATACTCTTTATCCTTTTTGTCCTTGTGCTGCAGCTGCTGTTGCTGTTTCACTAGATCTTGCTCCTTCTTTATGAGTATGGGACACTTGGACTTGAGTGCGAGCTCATTGAAACGTATTCCATCCGCTTGACATAATAGCGCAGCCAATTTGGCAGCATTTGCCCAGTCATGCGCATTCAGACGTGCTTCGAGCAAGTCCACTTTTGCTTGCATGTAGAAAAGGTCACGCACACTCTCCTGCAGAATAAAGTGTATCGGCACCCAGAATTTGACGCGCAAAGCAAGCATTAGTTGAATGCCACTGCTGTTGTCGCATGAGAGACGATTACGCAGATTAATCCATTGGCGGGTACGCGATTCCACCTGATTGGGTGTCCAGTGCTCCAGTCCGAAATATTCCATTTCACAAACAATACCGAGAGCCTTGCACACCTGCAAACAATCAAAGAAAATTCATTTTTAACTATCATTTAGTACATATCTACGTATCTACGTTAATGGGACTTTTATCACTGCCTTAATCTCTGGTTAATCTCATTCATAAGCGAAATGCTCGGCCTAGGCCCTCCATGGGCTATTTAAAAGAAGAAGAATCTCATGCTTAAACTACTTATATTACTTGGAGCCGATTGTAAACACGAATTGCAATTGTTTTCTTTTTTTATTTAATTATAATAACGCAAATGCAGCCGATAACAACTTTACACATTTGGGACATAAATATGGATGATGTTTCTACAATATTCCTTTTCTCTATTGACTCTTCCTAATGATTCACTTAGCAATTCGATTATATTGTTTTGTAAACAATAACAAAATAAATTGTTATATGTAAATGGAAATGAACTTCGATCGTAAAACTTAATAAGAGCAACAATACCGGATTTACTTCATTACAGAATTCTTCGACATTGAACTTTGTTATTTTTTCTACAAATAGAACGAGCATATTGTTTTGTTTTTTCTTTTTTTTTGTGGTACGTGCAGAATCACGTAGTAGGTATGCCTTTCATGTGTATGATTTACTACTGCCTTCCTTCTAAATATATCTACTTATACTTTGGTATCATAATTTCATCACATATTGTTAGAAAAAAATTAAGCCCAGACCAAAAAATTAAGTGCAATAGCTTTTAAGAATTACAAAAATACTTTTTAAAGTGAAACTTCTCATGGTGCGTTTGAAAATTTTTAGCGTTGGGAGTAAAACTGAAATGTTACGATGTAATTTCACTCAACCCTAAAAGTTGTTGTAAATTATTACATTTGCTCATTTGTATGGTGGTTTTTTTTTCATAGCATCATAAAAGTATACACAAGTTGTTGCCAACAGACTTTGATATTTTTATACATTAAAAAAAAAACAAATAAAGCGAGTTTTAAAACTCTCCTTGGATTTTGTTCCAGTGTGAGTTTTTTGCCCAGCAAATTCGATTCTGCAAGAAAAGTTTTTCTCTAAGAAGGCTTGGTTGAAAAAGTAAAATTTCTTAGTATCACAACATATTTTCCGCTCAATTGTCAATATGGAAATACAAACTATAAGTCCATTGGATCTTAAAGGTCAGAGTACCCTCCCTCCTTATTTTTGTGTAAACTTGGACTGTGAGTTAGCTCTAACACACACACACACACACAAGTTAAGTCTAGTACACAGCGCAATTGCCACAGTTTAACTCGTGGATACAATTTTTGATTTTAATTTAAACAAAACAAAATAACTAACAGCTGGAAAATTAGCATGGCAACAAATTTATTCACCGCAAAACACTTTTAAAAGTACAAAGTCCATTTTAAGTTTACAATGAGAAATGAGCAAATTTTATTTATTACAATCCAACAAAATGTAGAATAGCTGACAAATGATGATGACATCAACATTTTAGCAAAATTAGTTTTTTTGTTTAAATACATTTGCACATACATACTATTTATGTACTCTGCTATGTTGAGTAGCGAGTAGATCAAAGAAAAACGAAAGCATGAAAATGATAACGCTCTTAAATGTGCAGTATAACATACATATACATATGTATTCTAATGGATTTAGTGGACCTTTTTGTATAAAATTGATAGGTGACGGATCAGGTTTGAAAAAGGGACCAGAAACCATTTCCGATATTATGTTAAGATTTGGCATTAAGATGTTATTTGTTAATGGCTTTCTGCGGGAAATATATGAATGGGCTTGCATCTCTCATAGTACAAACCTAATGCTTTTTTGGGTACATCTTCAGAACTACATACCATACTTACAGCACAGTACTGAGATTTGATACAAGGACTTAAGTCGACAATGCACTGCTACAGCAAAAATAATAATAAAAATATAGCATACTTTTAGGGTAATCGTTTTGAAGTGAAAGTTCGTTAGCGATTTTGAATTGTTCAGTGAATTTCTGCACGGTGTTGGGGATGGTTGATTTTTATGTAGTTTTCATGCGGCAGGAGACAAATTTACTATTTCACTGCTACTATTTTCTACTACTATTTTCTGCTACTTCCCTACTAATTTTTTACTACTAATTTCTACTAATTTTGAACTACTGTTTTGCTACTTTATCTACTACTTCTCTACAAATTTTCCTATCACTATTTCCTACTATTATTCCCTACTACTTTTTCTGTTAATATTTTCTACTACTTGGAGATGGTTGATTTAGATGTAATTTTCATGCATCAGGGGCCGAAATTGCTATTCCCTTTTATACCATTTTCTACAACAACTTCCCACTTGTTTTTTTGTTTTGTTAGAAACTTCTTTAGCAAGGTTAGGTATGAATTAAAAATTAATTCTAAAGCTAATGGGTGGTTGTTTAAGTATTAATTTGTATTTTTTTTTAGGTATAAGTAAAGTTAGTTAGTTGTATAGTACCAATAGGAAAAGATAAAAGTTATTGAAATGAAACCTCTGTGTCTAAAGAGCAAGCAACCTGGGAAAACAAAAATATGGTACACATCTCACATCACATGTGTCGCTACTCATTTTAGATTCGTTAGTAAGTATAAGTAAAATTAATTTAAGTAATTCGAAAAGTTGAAAAGGTGTTTATTTACATTCTATTTAGGTATTTTGCATTTGGGAGTTATGTTTATGTATTACCCAAACTTTGCCATGGCCGATCGGCGGAGCTGTGCAAAGCTCAGCTTGTTATCTATGTATATAGCTAGAAATAGTTTTGCAATAAACTGAAATATGTACAAAATGAAAACACAAATCTCTGAAGTACTTGATTTACATTCTCTTATGTAAATAATTTGTTACTTAGACTTAATACACTTGCAGGATAAAAACATAAGAAGGCATGGTCAAATTATGCAATTTACTTCATCAGAAATCGAAAACATGATAGAGCCAATAACACTTAATCTTTAAGATACAAGAACCCAGGTTATACTGTGTTGCATTAGAAAACCACAAAAGCTAAGAGATACTACATACGGCATTACTTAATTTTTTATATCACTGATGTACATACATATGTAGTAAAGAGAGATAATTTTACACAGAAAAGATTCATTACGATTATCGTGAAGAGCAATCTCAAAACGCAGGCACATTCATTTTTACAATATCCAATGGATAAGAGAAACCATGAGAAGAGAGAGAGAGAGAGAGAGAGAGTGTGTACATGTACCATGTAAATGAACAGCTACACAAACAATTTTATATGAATGTTAGTCAACCCGAATCAATGAGTGAGTTGAGAAAATTAAAGAGAATTTTATGAACAAAACAAAAATGAAGTAGCGAGTATATGAAAGTATAAATTGGACTTTGTACCGCGACCCAAACGATAATTGGACTTTGGACTTGTGTGCTGCTGCTGCTGCTGCTGCTGCTACTACGGTTGTTACCATATGTACCTACATACATACATACATATATATGTATGTACATATAAACAAACATATACTACTTATGAATGTGCGAGTATGGATGCGTATAGCGATCAATGCGATTTTGTGATGGTAAAAACTACCATACACATTAGTTTTGTGGGTTGTTATTATTGTTGCTGATTGGCGTAACATACCCAATATTGATGGCAATTTTACCGGCATCGCATCGATGATGATTGCATTGGACGCAGTATTTTACCCAAGTGTGGGGGAAGGCCAAAAAATTCCATTGTTTCTTACAATTTTTGCTTCTTAGTGTAAACAATTTGTACACCTCTACCCTCCATACGTATGCACCTACAATTGCTTCTGAGTGTTTTTTCAAGCTTTGCTTGAAAAATATTGCACAAGACATGGCAAAATTAATTCAATTATTAATGAATCCGGGATGAGGTAAATTTTAACATTTCAACGAGTTCATTGAATACAAGGTGAAACTCAATTCGTTTTCTATATGGATCTCTTGTTGAACTATCTGATCTCCTTTTTATAACTGCTTATACATAATTACTCCAGGTAAAATGGGCAAAGCCAGGTTGTGTCTGATGCACTAGGTCGGCGAGAACCTTAAGTATACCGAAAATTCGTTTCATTCTTATGATTGCTCAATCTAAAACAATCGCAAATCAGTGCCAATTTTATTTGACACCATGCTGCACATGATCTCCAAAGCTCCTATATTAGCAAATTCCACTGGTCCAAGTTTAATAATCTGCCAAGCATAAAACGTACATGTATATTTGACTGGTCTTCCAAATGTGCAAATAAGGTCCGTTCACTTATTTTTGAGTGCATTTTTCCACTGCAAATAATACATACATAGCTGAGTTTTATTCGGCAAGTATCTTAACACGTGCGAGTAAAACAATCAAGTGGTTAAATCTCTTCTTCGTTGTATAGTATTGTCATTCACAATGAAACAACTCAATGGCACTGGCATCTCTGGAGTTGGTGATCTTTCAGCACATAACCATAAGCATTCTTCTTCTCATATTATTCGTACTTGCGCACCGCATCACGTAACGTTTTAATTACATTTTTAGCTCACTACTTTTTTTCAGCCGACATTTTGACACACTTCCTTTTTGTTTATTGAACAATATGCTTCTTCTTTTTTTGTTTCTTTAAATAACAGTGTTGTTCTTTTTACATTATTGAGAGATCGCAGAAGGGTTTTTATAGAAACCAGGGATGTTAAACGACATGCTAGCTATACATAACTACGTAACAACTTCAGTTTCCCATGAATGTGAGTGACGAATCAAACGCAGCTAAAACCACATTATACAGCCTTTTACAATATCCAATGAATTGATTCGGGTCGACTAACATTCATATAAAATTGTTTGTGTAGCTGTTCATTTATTTACATGGTATCTCTATCCAGCAGCAAAATCCATTAAGCGTAACCTTTTCGTCCGGCGAATGCTAACTGTTTTCCATTTAATACAATATTATTAAATTCAATATTATCGAGAGCTGCACTATTTATAACTGATTTTCAGAAATTCTACAATGAAATTTTTATCTAAATTGTACATATTTGCCAAATTAAATGTGTATGTATGTATGTTTGTATGTATCTATATAAGCGAAAAAGAAAATCCATTTACAAATAATTCAATTTGGTATATGGGTTGCACTTGCATACATACATACATATGTATATACATACATAAATATATGTATGTATTTGATTTTGGTTTGGGTTTTTATTATACTTATAATATGTACAATAATAACAAATCGGAACAACACAACAAAAAAGTGTCATCATTTCATACGTATGTAGTATGTAAGTATCCGATGTTGCCCGGGCATTTTACAATTACGGTGAAAATCATCCAGCCCATCATGCCAATCAGTCAGCATATTAGTCAGGGCAAGTTGATTTACTTATATATAAAAAAAATTGTTATTGTATGCACATGTCTGCATATGTACATAAGGTGGCGCGTAAATATATCGAATGCCACGCGCTGTACGAGTGATCATCGTTGAGCTTGAAATAATGTGTTGAAGGAGACATAACGACGAATGGAAGAGGTTGCGGAAGCCTCATACTTTGTGGCCACATTGTGAGCCTACTGATGCTGTTGCTCTGTTCGGGCCGAATGTATACGTGCATACATGATAACAATCACGTCAGCAGCACAATGTTATGACTTGCCACAGCTGACATCGGTCAAACACAACGTTACGTACTTACATACATATAGTAAATATGGTATGTATGTCTGTATATGTGTATGTACATACAACTGTATGCATTGTCACTTGTATCTATGGTAGCTTCTTAATAATAAAATATGGTATTGTTGATTGTTCATTATACTTATGTTTGTATCAGGTTCAGATTGGTTTCAGAAACCTGCTCAATACCAGAGTATCAAATGTGGGAGTCAATTAACTAGACAATTAGTTGATCGAGGATTGGTTCCATAAACAGTTCAAAATAATACATCACGCTCATTTGCTCATTTCATAACTATTTAGTTTGTAGATTTCAAACCGAAAGGTAAAACTGTGCGTTTGACATTATGAATTAAATCATTTTCATTGATAATAATACCGACTTTCAATGACGTACGACAAACTTAACCCATCTGACCTGAACTCTTAATAGTCTTTAAAACTCAACAGAGTGATTGAGCGCTTTAAGAACTTGAAATAAAAATAGTAGGTAAGTATTTTACCAAATAAATTTTTTGTTGAATTAATGGCAAAAGTGTACGGTAATGACATTTACCATATTATAATTATGATATAATATATGTAATTTTCAATTCCTTTGACGTCGCGGGATGTATGTAGAATATCTTTCGGCAATATCCGACTGATTAATTATGGTTTCAGTAAACATTAGATTAGTAGTTATACAATATATAGTATGTTGAAGAAAATATAGAAACGAATTAAGTAGCATCATGCATAGGTAAGGGGTGAACCAGAAAATTTTTAGAGTTTTTACGGAGACATTAAAAACCAACCAACAGTTCGATTTCACTCAAATAAAGTTCAGTTTATTAAGCATTATAACTATATAATATAATTCACAAAACTATGATTCAATTATTATTAGCGGTTGCAAAATTGTTGAACATTTTTCTTAACGTTCTTAGTTAGAGACTGGACAGTACGTTCGGTGACTACTGCATATGCTTGATTCCCTCGATTTCGGAATTCTACATTATTTTTACAAACTTTCTTTGTTTTTCATAGATTATTTAAGAGCATGGGTGCTAATATAAAGATGAATGGTTAACATAAGATAGTAGAAAAAAAAGGTCGAACTAATGGATCACACATACCGTCAGAACAATGGTTATAAGTAGGTATATTGTTGACTTGTGTCAAGCTTGATCTTATTTTCTATTTGAATGCATATCAAATCTACACCGTGGTAAAATACTTATACTTTTATGAGATAATTTTGTTAACAATGAGATCATTTGGTTATCAGTTAGTTACTTTAATAAGTATTCAAATTGACCGTTTGGTGGAAAAGTCTCGTGAGGGATTTATATACACACCATATTTACAAATAACGATTATATGTAGTAATCGTTAAAATCTGGTTGCAATTTACTTGAAATAAGTATATACATAAAAGAAAATAATGGCGCTGAGCAAACCTGTTGTGAATTAATAATGTTAATTTAATTGTACAACCAGACTTAAATAACAATAAATGATTTTCTTCTTCTTTCTCAGAGAAAAGTGTACGAGTATATTATGTTTTAAGTACATAGACCGGTTTTTGTGACGATGTAGAAAAAATAATTCAAATATATTTAGTTTTTTGGCATTTCATCCAATAAAATAAGTATCTACATACTTTTGAAGAATATTATCTAGATACTTAAAAAAAATTGCCTACCAATTAAAAGAAATAACTCTATCATTGGGTAAAACAAGAATAAAGAAGTAGTACCAGTAGTACACTAGAAAAAAAGGATAAAAGTAAATAAAAAACGTTGATTTGATGGCTAGAAATAATTAATTTAACATATTCAAATTGTAAACAGACCATAAATATAACATTAAAAATTAAGACTGACAATACTTTCTACAAGTTTAACATTGACAATTTACACCGGCACAGCAATCTTAGCTGTGAAATAGCATTTCAGTAATCGTCTTGGAAAAAGTAATCGTTAAAAACAATTAATGAATAGATCCTAAATAAATGCTTTCTTTGTCTTAGCGATTACGTTTTGAGTGTTGCAGTTTAGTTTTGTAGTTTAGATTCAAGAATTATAGAAAACTGTTTGCGCATTTGTTTGGTAAAAACTTAAATTTACATCATACCAGACCCAGATGCTGTGATCTGTTTGGCTATAGTACCTTTTCACTTGACGGAGAGAAATAAGAACAAGAGATTCTGCGAAGCCCGTTGTTATTTTTTGTTCACATTTTGCTCGGCGAACACCATGAAATTATTATTGGCCCGAACATTAAGAGAGAGCTTACTCACTCTGACAACGAACACGATGTGCTGGGTGAAATGTACACCGAGCACGCTCAGCCTTCAGGGTGGTAATGAGCTATTTTACCAAAAAGGAACAAAAATGTATATAAAATAGTATGAAAACATGTAAACCATTACTTTCATTTGCAGGAAAAACGCTGCGAATATTTTTTTTGGTTTAAATGTGGATGTTACTTATTTTCTTTATGAAACTTATTTTTTCTTTCTTTTAATGGCACAGCAGCAGATGGAGGGCCTTGGCCGAGCATTTTGCATCCAATCGTGTTGTGTGTTTTACATTTGTACATGAGTGAAAGGCACCTACAGTTGTATGCCGAATCCGAACGGCGAAGTGAAAAGTTTTTAATAGGCAATTGTAACTTTTATAGGCAGGCAAGAGGTGCCTGCCAAGAGGTGGTGCCATGTAGAAAAATTGTTTTATAAAATTATGACAAGTATTTATATATCGTATTAAAGGTATTCACAATGTGCTGCAAATTGATTTGCATCATTGCAAATTATATATTAACTTCACTCTCCATCTTAATAAAAGTGTTTAAAGTTTTTTGGTATACCATTTAGTGTTGCAATGGCATGATAAATAATAGCTAGTATTAAGAAAAAAAAAAACAAAAAGCAACCCTGCAACGAGCTGAATGTAACCACCAGACCGAGCACGAGAGAAAAATTTGATGTGTTCGCCGAACAGCAAACACCAACATAACCATGGCCTAAGTAAACAAACAGTTACTTTTATAGCGATTTGATGAAAATTTTTTTTTTTTTTTTTTGAGTGTACAATGTATAAACATAATACAGATACATATTGATGTATGTATTGATGATGTAGTATGTATATATCTACATAAATATGTACATTGATTTATAGTTTTGTTGTTTTCCTTAATTTTGCATACTGGTTTTTTTGCCTTAACAAATGCAAATGTTATTTAAATATGTTTAAAAGTAATAACAGGAGTTAAGAGGCAGAGATTAGAAAAAAAAGGTTTTTAAAAGTATTGGAGTATTTATTTATTAGTGATATTTTTCACAGGATTTTCTTTGCCCATAGATATGTTGTATTTTCAACTAACTAAGAATTTGTATGGGCTTTTGAAGAAGCTCGAAAATGTATGGTACATATTTAGTTATTTTTTAATGGTTTTTTGTATTGTAATACAAAAGCTTAATAGGCCTACAATTATATATTTACATAGTGAGTATGTCAGCGAGTATTAAATAAAATATACAAATATAAAAGAATTTTATTAAATTAGTTAAATTCCATTCAATGCTAATCAATAAAGCCCCTTTAACATATTTTTAGTCAATGTACGAGTATTTTTTTCTTAAAAACACAATTTTAAATAACATATACAATATTTAAAAAGATTAATTTTTTACTTTTTAGAAACAATTTAGGGGCAACTTTTTACATAGAAAAAGCGATCAACTAAAAATCCAAGACACTCGCTTGATAGATAACAGAAATTTGCAAAACAGAGAATGATATTTATTTTAATGTACATTTTTTTATTTTTTTTTGATACAGGGTGTACCCCCTATGAATGCAAAGTACCATATTGTGTTGATTGGAAGGAAGATTGATAGGTGAGAGGAAGAAGGAGAGAGGGAATGCAACCACTTTCAATTAAACAAAGAACAATGAATGTGTTCAATTATTAGAACTAATTATTTGAGATGAAAAACCTAAGGAAGCCAGTTGGGTACAGCTCAATAATCTTAGTAACAAAATCAATTTAAAAATTAACTTTTTTTGTTTTCTTTTTAAATTATTAAATAATCTGCCAATATACCTTGTAATCGAAATGAATATTAATACTTTAAAAACAATATTTAATATGGTATGTTTACATAAACTCATATGATAATAATCAGTAGCTCTTAATAGGAATTATTGTTTTCAAATAATAGCTTAAGCTACATAAAGATTACAATTCACTTAAACAAATATAACAACCATATGAACATATATATTTAAAAATTAAATAATATGTATTTAATGTAACAAAAACATCAATCAATCGGTCGAACATAACTTTTTGATCTCAGTTTCTATGTAAGTAGTAACTGGCTAAATGCACACTCGTCAGTAATCAGTAAAAGTAACTTAATCAACAATTTTGTTTATATAAATGACCTCCTGTGACGTCAAGTGAAATTACTGCCTTTTTACATACATATACCATATGAATCTCTTATCAACATCAAACTGTTGCTAACTGATCGCAAGTGCTGATCAGAGTATATTAAACCCAGCTACTTACCAGCTACCAGTATGTAGTTAGAATAAACCATATTTCTATGACTAATATTGCTTGGAAGCCAATTGAATAAGCTCCAATTTATTGTACAAATGAGAATTGTATAGATTTTTCATTTAAGAATAATTAATTTGATTAAATAAATCAGTAAACATTTTTACATTTTCTTTCCCTACTTGAGAGATATTAATAAAAGAAAAAACTTGCACTTAAGTATCCCTCAGTAGTATGCGAGAAGCTCGGCCTAGGCCCTCCATGGGCTGTTGTGCCATTAAAAGTAAAGTAAAGTATGTAGTTCAAGACATTTCATATTTGACATTATCCCTCAGTTAAGAGAATCCCACTTGACGTTTATTGTAGGTAGTATTTATGCTAGTTAAAGTTATTTCATATTATTTATATACATATGTATGAACATAATTGAATAATGAGCAAAGCCCGCAATGTGATAACATTCTTAATTGACAAAGTCCTGTACAAAAACTGATGAACTTTAAGCCCAATTTAAGTCTTGTAATGTTTCCAGTAACAATAACATTCTTAATTGATCAAGTCCTGTACAAAAACTGATTAACTTTAAGCCCAATTTGAGTCTTGTAATGTTTCCAGTAAACTTACTCGTATTACTTAGCTGCGTTTTATTCGTCAAGTATTTTAACATGTGTGAATAAAACGATCAAGTTGATAAATGTCTTCTTTGTTGTATTGTCATTTACAAAGAGGTAGCTCAATAGCACTGGTAGCTAGATGTGATCTTGCAGCTTATAACCTTAAGCATTTCTCATTCTTGCGTGCTGATTAACATATACATACATAGATATAAATATGACCGAGTGGCGATTAAAACGAAGCTATTATTTATCATTGACTTAACATTTTTGTAACATTTGTAACAGCTGAATTAAATACTTAGTCATTGACAAGTAGTGGGAATTACAGCCTAGAGTAGCTCTTTGGCTTTATACTCGTACAGTAGAGGCCGATTTAGTGGGTATCCTTCAAAACATACCAAAAACATTTCGGGTTATAAAATAATGAGCCTCATTGGGCTTAATTAAGTCCTAATTGAAAGCTAGGGCAACCTATGTATATAAAAAGGTGTACATACATAAAATGATATGTAGATTTCAATCTGCAAGTACTATAAGTATTTGTTACATTACATAAAAAACAAAATAGTTCGCTCAACAACAAAAGGTTTATATAAATGTAATAAATTTTAACTTTTGAAAAAATTAAAACAAAAATAAATTATACTTTTGTTAACACACCTAAAAAAATACAGATACCATTTTCTACTTGCGATAATATGATAAGATAAACATTTTCTATTTGCTTCATTTCATATCTATGTACAAGAAAAACAAGAAAAAACGCAAATGAAATAATTAACAAAGGTATGTACATATGTATGTTTATGTACAGTGATGAGTAAAACTATTAACATGGAAAGGTATTTTTGTTGCATGCTTAGACAAAGAGCCCAAAATAAAGGCAGCGCAGAAAAGTTACCCGTCTTCCAGATCAAGACAAGGAGAAACAAATTTTTTTAATCACATAATTACTTCATGTTTCTCGTGGGTCTTGAAAGTATCGAATTTTCGACTATAATTTGATTTTTATTTCACAAATTTTCACATAATTACTTCATGCTTCGCATGGATCTTGAAAGTATCGAATTTTCGACTATAATTTGAATTTTATTTCACAAATTTTCAGCCAACGTTGAGTCAAACATAATGCAATATAAAATTTTTCAAATCAGATAATGTTTATTGGAGTCGAAAGAGGGTTAAAGTTTTGAAGTATTTGGAAAGTAAGGGAAAATTGTATGAAAATTATGCTCGAAACGTTTAATGTTTTACCATCTAGCGTCCATTGGTGCTGATTTAACCGATTTAAAGTTTTTTTCTGCTATTATGAGCATACTGAGCATACTATTATGATTGGTACTGAGCTTTGAAGAAACTTTTGACTTTCCAGGCACATTGGGACCTTATTTAATTTTAAAAATTTGTATCTTCTTCGGCTCATCTGGATAAGTAGTAAGTAGAACTGAAGAACGGGGGGTCTGGGGCGTAGGTGCGTCCATGGTCGATCCTTTCGCTTCTACGTTCAAGTCGACACACAGCCTCTTCGCGGCGTCCCCTGGATAACGATCTGACAACCGTCAGTGAGTTAACTAGGGTGTGCGGCGGGCTTCTCCATGGCCTTGAATGAATGGTTGTGCGTCGGGCTTGGAACCCACCACGTCAAAATATTTCTCCAATGAATCCTCGGATATTTAACACCCCTAATGTTGACGACCCCCACAAACGCGAGGCGGCCAAGACCGATCATCGGTTGTAGTGCCAGTTAAGTAAGTAGAACTGAAGAAGTGAAAGGTTCTTTCTTATTGGAAGTTTTGCCCGCCGCTGTAAGTGTATGTAGTAAATGTTGATGTGCGAATGTACATTCGAAATTATTTCTTAATAATGATAAAGGTACACAGTACCGAAACGTTCAAAACAAGAAAAAAAACATAAGCGAGGTTAATAATGAGAAATCAGTTATTGCTCAAAAATATTGTTAATTCTAGGTAGGTAGGTAGGTACTTAATAAAAAAGAAAAAAAAAAACAGAACAATATTTTCATAAGTAGATATGCGTCGTAGTTTTTATTTAGGCTTCTGATCAATAAGTAGAGAACCACCACTTGAACTTTAAACAATTGATAATAAAGTAATCTTGCACTTTGAATTATCTATAATTATAGAATTTGTAATAACTTTTATTAGTAAGTAAAGAAATGAAAGTGTAGCGGTAGTAAAATTAGTAATTAATTCATCACCACCATTCAATACAATCGGCGTAATTTGACGTACTTCACGTTTTATTCGCCTCTTGTTGCAAGTTATGTATAACTAGCAGCGATAATTGTATGGAGAAACAACACCAAAAGCTGTATGGATAATACCATAGCTGTTGAACATCCCTGTTTTCTATAACAACCTTACCGTGAGCAGTCAATAATGAAAGAAGAAGAACAATGTGGGAAAAAAGAAAATTTCCGCCAAAGAAAAGTAGTAAGGTAGAACGAATAATAAAGAATATAAATGCTTATGGTTAAGTGCTGGCAGATCACCTCCAGATGGCAGTGCTATTGATCCGTGACAATACAACGTATAAGAGATTTAACAACTTGATCGTTTTATTCGCACATGTTAAACTACTAGGCGAATAAAACGCAGCTTTTATTTTTAAGTACCTACTTTTGTCATTCAATTATTTTATCTGATATACTTACTTATTCTGTTGTGTGCATTTGTTATTGACTTTAACCTCACTACTATCTTTAACAGCTGCATTCCTCTTCTATAATGAGGACCGTGTTGTTTTGTACAAATTCTTATCAAATTGTCATAACAAGTTAATGTGGTTCAGTTGGTTTAGATTGAGTTTCGTTCTAGATCGAAGTTGATTTCGTTAGTATACGAGTGATTTCTTAAATTTTTTTTTATTACAGTCAACAGACAGGGTGTACCCATATAAATGCAAAGCATTGTGTTGATTGGAAGGAAGATTGATAGGTGAGAGGAAGAAGGAGGTAATTTGAAAACAGAAAATACTGATTTATAAATATTATAGGTTTGGACCTAATCAACATAGAAGATACCATACATCATATGTTTATCTCGGCACATATCAATGATTCAATCAATCGGAATATTATTTTAAATAAAACCTTATGATTTTTTCATATGTTCACAGTATTCGAATGCCAAAATTGAGTTAAATTTAGACTTAAGCCGTTGATCTAAATATTTTTGAAATAGCTGACTCGTTTGGAAGAGTGGAATGTACATATGTATGTCTGAATATACTTATACTTGTATCGCTTTTTTGCAGCAATACTGTCATAACTCAAAATACATAAATTTTAAGAAAAATGCATTTAAAGTTTTAAATTTACCTGCCACTCCATACAATTGATAACGGGAAATACACTTCTCACGTAAAAATTTCATAAGACACTGATATGATTTTTTTACATAAAATAAAACACTAAATAACGGTTATTTCTCTATACTTAACTCGAAATTTGTTTTAATAATTTTTTTTTATTTATGCTAGTATTGCATCAAACGAGCGATTTGTATTTACATATTGATACTTGCTTTTTACTTTATAAAAAATTTTAAATACATTCACACATGCGATTAGAGTAGGCTTTGATAATATGAAATGACTAGATATCCACAAATTGTTGTGATTTCATTTTTAATATGAGGAAATTCTTTAAGCGAAAAGGCAGAAAAATGGAGCTTGAGCGACGCAAGAATATATTCCAAATTTTAAATGAAAATCCTTCAAGGACCGAAAAATAAGATTGCAAAACTTGTTAGTGCCAGCATTGCAACGTCAAAAACGAACCATTAAAAAGTATAAAGAGTGAATCTTTCTGTTGAGAGGGTTAAAGGTTCTGGCAGAAAATGAGGTCCAGTGGGCAAAAAGCTTGCTGGTTTAGTTAAAGTTCACTTGAAGAGAAGTCCAAATGAGATACTGCTTCCTAACTTGGAACTTCAAAAAGTTATGTCAAAAAAATAAAAACAAATATTCATTTAAAATCATTCATATAAGCTGCAAAACGTTCCCGGTCGAAATGAAGAAAAGGAAATTGAAGCCAGAACTTGAGCCAGAAGGTCCTTACACAATTTACATAAATGCTGCATTATGGATGATGCAACCTACGTGAAAGATGATTTTCAGCAATAGTCTGGACAGCAATTTTACAAAGACCAGGCTAGAGATCTATGGCAGGCAAAATGCACTTGTAGAAAAAGAAGTGGAACTTTTATTACCACTGAGTCCATATATCAAGAAGTATACTAAATAGACGAATCAGCGAAGTCAAATAAAATAATTTATGTATAATAAATTAATTATAATAAAATTTTTTATAAAATTTAATGAAAGCAGAAAAAAATTATTTTTGAAAAATTATTTCTGTTTTGAAAGAAACACATTCCTTTTTCGGGTGATCAATTTGTTTTCCTGTACACTCCTTATATACTTTTTAAATGTGTATTCAAGCACTTATTTATATAATTAAAATTTCTGATGACTAACCTTTTCTAGGCACTCCTGGCCAATGGATTTCGGATCCCATTTGACTGCTTGCTGGGTACCATTTGGCAAGTTGATTATGCACCACATTTTCTATAGTTTTACTCTTCTACACTTTTAACTCACTAAATATTTTATTGGATTGTTTTATGTTTTTGCTTTCTTTGTTTTTTTTTTAATATTGTTAAATTATTCTCTCAGTTATTAACACTTAGTAGCGTTTAAAAGCTGCAAGTTATTTTGGCATTCTTTAATTGAAAATTCAAAAGCAAACATTGTATTTGTCCTCTAAATCCGTCGTCCCAGTCGCCGTCCCAGTCTCCGTATATTTGACTTTCTCGTATTTATATAAATACATAAATGTAGATGTTCTCTCTGGGTAGTATTTAATATTATTCGCGAAACAAAACATAAATATAACACGTTGAAAAGAATATCTTCAAATAAGAACAGTAACTTGTTTTACTTTAGTTGTTGTTGTATCCGTAAGATTCAATACTGGTTTCTGGTTGTATTGAACAAAGGAATATATAATATTTATACACTTTGTTTTTTCTTTAGTACTTTATTATTGTATCCACTTTTGTTATACACATACTACGAGTATTCGTGTTTAACAATCAAAACAATTTTTTCAAATGCTAACTTTAGGTATTCTCGTCTAGCTTGTTAGGCAATCCGCTCAACAACATCTAAGCAATATGAAATTCACAAAGCGATTAAATGCTATTTTACTTTGACAGTCGATAGAAAGTTACTGAACGACGGAGCAAGATACGCAAAAACACATGAAATTGTACAAATAACAAAAGAAATGAATACAGTGAACGCACTGACACAAGAGAAGCAACCAATTCATCGGTCGGTGCCTACTAGCAGCCGTGAGATACAATTCTTATAAAAGCCAAAAACAACAACAACATAAGTATTTTTGGAAGAGAGCACGTTAGCATATTCATATGCTGCTGCAAGTTGGTGTGCCATTACTCATGATTACTCATTTTTAAGAGAGCAATGTATATTACGTTATATTAAAGTGACCATACGTACATAATACAGCTGTATTGTACAGCATTTTCATACCATGGACAGCATTAAATTTTGTACAGCATTAAATGTTGTACGTGTAAAGCATGTGTAGAAGCTACGTTTGCTTTTTGTATACAGACTCCCGTGACCTCTACAAAGAACAACAATTTGCTTGGATTGTAGATGAATTGTAGATGGAAAATAAACTATCATATTCAAAGTTTCATATACAATTTAACAAAAATAGAATATTTTTTTTAGTGAATTCAAAGTATGTAAGTTTTCTAACCTTGACAGGTATCAAATTGTGAGAATTGTTTATTATTGATAGGTGGGAGGAAGAAGGGGGGAGAATGAGAGAGTTAATGCAAGCACAGGACACCGATAAAGAGATAGACAGCCATTGTGGCAAGTGTTATGACTTTACCACAATGAAATTGAATTTTTTTCTTTTATCAACGTCAACTATGACCGCATGTAGCACCATAGGCTGAGCTTTTCGCATCCAGTCATGTTGTGCGTGTTACTCATTTGTACATGAATGGAAATGGTGATGGTAAGTGAGATGCCGGCCACAAGCGGTGTTCCGCAAGGTACTGTTCTCGGCCCTCTATTATTTACAATATTTATAATTATAAATGATGTACATAAACTAATTTACTTTACTTTTAATGGCACAACAGCCCATGAAGGGCCTAGGCCGAGCTTTTCGCATCCACTCATGTTGTGCGTGTTATATATGTAAATGAATGCCGAATCCGAACGGCGAAGTGAAAAGCTTTTCATAGCAATTTTTACTCTTTTAGGTTTGCCATCGCCTGCCAAGAGATGGTGCCGTGTATAAAAATTATTTGTTCTACTTTTTGATTTTGCCTTTGCCAAGATTCGAACCCCGGACACTCTGCGTAGCAGTCCAACGCACTACCACTACGCCACAGCGACCACATAAACTACTATTTTCACTTAATGTAGATGCAACCGAAGTGGTCGAGGAGAGTTCAGTTAAGTACTTACTTACTTACTCACTCTGCAAATATCAACTTATGGTGCATGAAAAAAAAAACTTAAGTATCATTGGGTACCTGTGCTGTGGTGAGATGCCGTCTTGAGATGGCAAATTCAGCTTTCCGCATCCATTCATGTGATTCGTGTCGGCAGAAATTTGCAGACAATTTTTACTCAATGACAGTGATTAGCTCGACCTAGGCCCTCCATAAAGTGTTGTGCTAAAAAAACAAAAATTAAAATAATAATTCTATAATTAACATTGATATCAATTTGTTCAAGGGGTTTTTTTTTGCTGTCGACTCAGTGGCAAATTGAAAATGCCAACATCTACTTTTCAAACTTCTAGGTCATTTTTAAGCTTTTACCTTGTTAAGTCTACCAAATTAGTGTAAGTATTAGGATACAGTGAAGTACACTGCATTAGTATATGTATTTTAGAGAAATTATTTAGTAATTTTAATTTTTTTAACAAATCTTACCATAAAGTTTTCGAATCAACAAATCGTTGAAATTGTTTTCTACTTTCAAAAAAATGTTGGTATATAAGAATTGGGAATGTACTCTTTAAAAACCGAATCTTGTTCGATTCTACCGTAAGTATGCATGCTTAAAAATTGTAATTCTTTAATTGAGTTAAACCGAAAAAAAAAAAAAAAAAAATAAAGTTTTTTATCTGTCTTTGGCAACAGCGGCTTTACAAAAATATGTATTTATATTTTTGAACTCTAGTTGGAAATTTTATTGTTTTAAAGTACGAACTTTTATTTAACTTAAATGGAGTTTAATCAAATTAAATATAAAAATACAGTCGTGTCTGTATATAGTGAAATAATTATTGCAAGGACAGTGTTCACAGTAACAAGGTTGTAAAAATTTAGGTGTTCACTATATTCAGACACGACTTTATTGATCGTAAGCATAAATCTAAATCGTAAATCTAAAATTCAAAATAATTGTGGTTAAAAAGAAAATTAAATAGTTACATCTCTGCAAAATCTTTTTCACACCATAGAAATATGTTAATATTTATATGCCCCAGACTGTATCGTTTGAGACGCAATCGACCATGGCCACATTTAGCAAAGGTTATGCATGTTTGTTTTTTCAATACTGCATAGTTTTACCTACCCTCTCAACGGTCATGGGATTTTGCTTTCCGTTTAACTTTTCACCAACGCAGCGTTTCAGAAATTGGAGGTTTCGTGCATTTGTCTAACTTTGGGGCTTCCTTATTAAGTAGCTAATATATATACATATGCTTACTTATGTATACATATATATGTATTTATGTACAGGGTGTGCCATCTTTTATGTCGGTATGTAAAAATTTATCAACCAATGAGTAAACATGTTTTTGAAAGTTAAATTTTAACCATTAATCCGTCCACGTCGCTTGAAATACGGCCGCAAACAGCCGATCGAATGCTTCACAATGAACCTGATTTTTGGAAGAAAATTTTGATGACCGACGAGAAGCCCATTTCACACTCTCTGGCGCCGTTAACAAGCAAAATTGCCGCATTTGAGGAACGGAGAATCCACACGAGATCCGTGAGACACCATTGAAAGACCATTGACGTGTGGTGTCGAAAATTGGCGACATTGTCTGGCTGGATATGGAAATCGGTTGTTTATTTTTTCAAGTTATTCAATATTCACATACCGACATAAAAGATGGCGCACCCTGTATATCCAAAAATATCGATATTGACAATACCAAACTTTCATATTAGGGGTATAGTAGTAGTGGTGCAGAGTGGCCAAAATGTAGTTGCTCGCTCCCTGACACTTAACATATCAACAACATTCTAATTCTAATCACAAAATCATCATCAACATCTGAAGTCCACTTATGGTACTTACTTATCCGCAATTATCGGGTACCCGCAAATTTTCAGGTACCCATTGGCCAAAATGACCGGGTACCCTTGACATCGGATATTCGCTTGTGCTAGTATTACCCGACGGGTATCAAGAGCAATACTTTTAAAACATTTGAACACTTTCAAGATTTTTCTTTTTTTACACGCATAGTATAATCAAAATTGTATGGTATCACTGGAAACCAAGTGTAAAGTCTATTTTATTTCACAGCATACTTTTAGGCATACCTTCGAAACTACTATCTTATACACCAATATGTTGCACAGTGGTCAGCTTCACAGGAAGTGCGGACAAAAATATATAAGGAGTTATATCAGAAAAACGATTTTTAGCATGAGCTACTCTTAGGTCGTGGATAAGGAATGATGAATAATGAAAATGGGAGTGATCGGTTAACGAAGCTTTAAAATTAGTTTTAGATAAAATATCGAGATAAAAATTTATCCCTAATCACTTTGATAGCCGACTCCAACAGGAAAGTTGTTGGAACTGGTCAACAGCCACACTCACTTTTATGTAGAATTGACATTAGGTCGAATAATAAAAGAATTGTGTAAATAAGTGTGATAGGTCATCTGTCACACCCACCACATTTATAATTCAGTTGAATGCTCAAAAACTTGATAAGCATAAAATTAATCAAAACGAGATTCACATTTGTTCACTATAATAAATTATATTTAAATCAGATATGTGAAAATGAAATTATGAAAATTTGCCATTTAAAAGTATTTTAATTACAATTTCTTGTAATTTCAATTATGAACAATTCACATATATGTTTACATGTTATTAAAATTTTCAATTGATAAAAGTTATAGCTATGGTATATGATTTAACCCCTTTTCCCCCTAAGGGCTTTATACATTCTGTGGAAAAAAAATCATTTAAAAAGCCCGCTTAAAGGGATTGTTAAAATTATTTTTGTCGCTAAGTTGGCACTACTGTCCTCTGGATGACGTGAAATTTGATTTGTCATTTAGTGTGTTTACAGTGCTCGATTGTGTCAGCGTGTTTTGCAATTCTTAAATTAATAATTTAAATACTTTTGCTTGGACCTTTGTACTTCTTTTGAAAGTATCTCAGGTTCCGCAAATCTCCTCCAAATAATTCAAGTAACAAATAAAAATATGGAACAAAGAATTTGTCTCAAATTTTTTTATTGCAAATGGAATTTCGTGTGGAATTTTTATGAATTATTAAAAAAATGACACAGAAGGCTTACAGTGAATCGAATTTATTCAAAAGCGGTCGAGATGTGTCATAAGATTTGCCTCGCTCTGGTCGGCCATCAACGTCTCTTCAGCTTAAGTTAACATCAATACAAGGAAACACTAAGTGAAGGAAAACGTTTATGTATATTAAATCTTATACTTATATAGTAAAGTTGGGGTAGTTTAATTTATTCAGATGAAAGAAAATAATAAATATAGAGAAAAAAAAGCGAAAGAAATACAAATGTTGATTAAAATGAACCGAAATACAAATGTTTGATTAAAATGAACCGACTTTTCGATAGTTATCGATACGTTATTTTTCGCTAATTCGATATTGATAATTATAAATAACTATCGACCAAATTCTCATGCATATTAAAAACTAACATAAAAATCGCAGCATAGTTTTATGCACACAATGATTTATACATATTTTTGATTACTTTTGCTCGGATCTTTCTACTTCTTTTGAAAATATCTCAGGTTCCGCAAATCTCCTCAAGTGACATATATTTAGTAACATATCAATAGTCATCCTGGGGTACTTCTCGGCTTGGAGGGGATGGCAGCATATTTCTAAACCACTAGAAAAAATCATTGGAGGTGAATACAAAAAAAAAAAATTATACAAGGTGGCGCAAACGTAATATCATAATGTGAATGTGCCATCATTTTTGCAAATAGGGTCAAATGTCATTGTGCTTCGACATTTATATTGTAGACTGATAGAGAATTAGTTGATGAAGATTTTGAAACACCAATTTCCGGGAGGTGCGACCTCCCGTTTTGGTGACCTCCAGCCAAGAAGTATGGCGCTTTGCGGTTTTTTGAAATCTCGCGTTTACCAGAAAAAACCACAAACCTTGCAAGTCTTGAAAGCCAAAATTGAAAAAGAAATCACTAATTTGGAGCCAGGTGTTTGGTGGGCAATAATTCAAAATCTCGTAAAACGAGCACAAATTTGCATCAACACAGAAGGTGGCCATTTGACCGATATAATTTTTTCAACTTAATGTCATCAATTTTACACCTTCAAAAATAACCTTTCCTTGAAAAGAGAATCCAATTGTTTTCAATTCATAGCATTACTTTTGCCTCACCTTGTATAAAAGATTTAATATCGGTTAATCTAATAGCAGAAAGGTAACGAAATTTTGCCATTTCTACACCATATTATAGTATTTCTTTTGTTTAAATAAAAAATCGATGCGAGTGGCGTAGGTACGATGGATATAGGGGACATATCCCCCTTTAGGAAAGAGGTTGAGCCGCCATTGTATGGAATCGGAAAAAATATTCCCCCATTCGAAAATTCGTTCCATGCCACCGACTGATGCACATCAAATAGATAAAAACAAAGAAAAATTGAAAATTCCTTATTTCAATAAATGATTTTTTCCCCGCGGTCAGGTTAAAAGTTTTTTGATTGGTCAAGCAACATTTCGATGTCGTTTTTCATATACATAAAATGAGAAATTTTTATATCTTTTAAGGATTTATTTTTCAAACAGCTTAGCTAAACACAATTTTCAGACAAGAGAGAACTTTTTAGAATCTTCATAAAATAAACCTTTAACCGTGGTTTATTTAGCTTTATTTTTGCCTGTGGCATAAATATTCATATTCAAGAGGGTAGGTAACCTGCCTCTTTTCGACAATTGTATACATTTGCAACACAGCTTACGATCAAAAGAGTATTAAATGAAATAGATATTGGATGCATAAAGGAAGAAAACGGGTTTTATTTAACTCAATTAAAAATTAATTATTAACTAAAGAAGTCTGTTATAAGTATACAGAGTCAATAAAAGTGGTACTTTAAAGTGTTGACAAACAGCCGCTGGAAGTAAATTATTAAGCTGTTTCGATAAGGTGCAATATATGACCCCGGGCATAAACAATCCGTCTATAAGAGATTAAACATGGAATAAGCCTATTATAGCACAGTGTCTGTCTATAAATAGCCACGATACTGTGTCCCTTAGATCCATCGCTCTTGTTGTCTTGTAGAGGTATTTATGTATGTATGGCAATTGGTTGTTGACAGAAATTTTAAATAATAAGTTAGCTTTTGTTTGATACCTCGTCAAGATAACAAATTAAAGCTATTGACTTTGAGCTATAAAACAACAGAGAGCGAGTGACAGTCAGATTGTGGACAGCAATATTTGCTACATATGCATGCATCCATTCCTATATTTGAATAAATGTGCACCTACTTATTTAAACAAGTTCAGGGCTACCGTTGAGAGACTAAATTTGGAATTTGACCCTTTTATTTTGGTACATCGCTCCCATGCAGCGTTGTCACACGATTTGAAAAGTTACCCTTCACATGGGAAGGAGAAATTTTCGCCAAAATAAACGCAAAGCACTTACAACAAGTACGAGTATGTGTGGAGCTAATAGAAAGAAAGGATGGTTAAATTCAATGGTTGCTTTTCCTTAAACGCAAAGCCTAGCCATCGGCTATTGTGCCATTAAATGAAAAAAAGAATCTCTGTGGTGACGTTAAAATAAAACTTTATTTAGTCAGATCACAAAACTTCAGCAGTGAAACGAGTTTTGACATTTCTAGAAGTCTATTCTAATTCATCGAGGCATAATTTACTTGGCGCATTTATTCGTTTGCGATCTCCAACACACAGAGTTTTATAATTTCCAGCTTGAGTTTCCTCTGATTCAAGACGAGGCCAATGTCTACCCTCTTGTCGCCTAGAAAGACTAACAAAAATTATCCCAGAAATTTTTGCATGAGCTTCAACATCAGTTGGCTTGGGCGTGCTGAAAGATTTATATCGTGCAGCAGCTTATTGGCTTCCTCTGGAAAATTTGAAGCTTGGCGTACCAGACACCAAGGAGCCACAAAAAAACAGAAAAAATAAGATTCGAAACCAGATGGAGTTGCCTCCAGATTGGAGAGTAGGTGTTTTCTCAACATTTCTATCAATCACGGTTCAATTTCACGCCATTCCTCCAATACTCTTCTCTTTCTGCTATTGGTATTTGCATCGACGATTGTAATCTATAGCTCATCCCGAACTGCGTTTTGGCACTTGTCGATGGTGCGCCTGCAGAAGATGACAGCTTGGTGACTTTGCTGTTTTCTGAAACGAAAACCATCTCATCCTGAGACCGATTCCGTTTCGTTGGCTTCTCTGGTTTCCGTGTGTAGCCCCAGGTTTTTTTACGTACTTATTGATCAGTTATTGGTATTTTAACTTGCCCGTCTGGTCGAATTCGTTCACCTTGCCAGACGCTTAATTTTTGACAATCTTTCCAAGTATGAATAAAACCTTCTGGTTTGAAGCATTCCCTCGGATTTTGGTTTATTCGGTATTGGAGCGCCTTTCCTGCCGCATTTTCCTGTCACCGACACTGCCAATGTTGTTGATGTTGTAACTGGTGTATCCATCAGTTTTAAATTTTCTGTTATTTTGTTGTTTTTGCTGTAGCCTGCCTACTACTAGCGGCGATGAGTTCCTGAATTGAGGAGGCCAGCATATCGTCTTCGGAGCTTGTAACGGATTCGCTATCTGACTTGCTTGTTAGTTGCTTCCTCATCATCTTGCTTTTACGTTTATCTTCCCCAAAAAAACTCAAACGTTGAAATAAAAATGTTAAAATTTCAGTTTTCAATACAAAGTTTTGGAATAATTTTGGGAAATCAGTTCAGTGAATTCAGAAGAAAAGAGCAGAAGTATTGTTCCTCTTTTTTTTCTTTTAATTGCATAATTGCCGAAGGGCGAAGTGAGCAGAAATATTGGTATACTTATAAGCTAATAACACTGTGCAAGTTCAAAGGGTTTCATCTTTCTGAACAGTGTAATTTGTGCATGAAAAAATAAATTATTTAAAAGTTAGACAATTTGTATTTGTAGCACAGTAATTTATTATCTAATACTTTTAGTTTACCATACGAGTATAGTGCAAAGAATTTCCGAGAAATATGTCGGCCTATTGAATAGTGTGTCAATTGGCCACCTCGCTGGTCTAATGACTGAGTGTTAGACTGCAGTTCCAGTAGCCTCTGGATCGAGTTTATCAATTCCCCGGAATCATCGGGTTTTTACCGTTACAAATACTTAATAATTTAAAACATTTTTCAAATTAATATTTTCGTTTTCGGTAGAGCATCCATCACATGGAAACATCCACATGGTTTGTTTGTTTGTATGGTTCTAATATTAAAATAAGCACAAAGATTAAACATTATTTAATTGGTCTTACTCATCCACGCTTGCTTGTACTGATAACTCAACTTTGTTTATAAATTTGTTCTGTTTTGAGAATTTCAAATGTGGATGAATTGATTAAAAAAGTATTCGTATGTGGGAAAAATATTTTAACACATAAGTTATGGTATATTAAAACAAATTTTATAGTTTTTAAAAATATACCAAATGGTATATGGTAGATGAACATTGAATAAGTTCAGCTCAGTAAGTACAGAGCTAGAGGGTGAGAAAAAACTTTTTGATAACAAACAAAAAAAAAATGTTAGTAGGTAAAATTTTCCATTACAAGTCGGTTTCCAATGAAAGAACATCAACAAATATTTACTTTTAATGGCACAACAGCCCATGGAGGGCCTAGGCCGAGCTTTTCGCATCCACTCATGTTGTGCTTGTTATATTTGTACATGAATGGAAGGGACCTACAGTTTAATGCCGAATCCGAACGGCGAAGTGAAAAGCTTTTCATAGGAAATTTTTACTCTTCTAGGTTTGCCATTGCCTGCCAAGAGTTGGTGCCGTGTAGAAAAATTATTGTTTCTACTTTTTGATTTTGGCTGTGCCGAGATTCGAACCCCGGACACTTTGCGTAGCAGTCCAACGCACTACCACTACGCCACAGCGACCACAACAAATATTAGATTTTCAAAAAGAAGCAATTCAGGAACTATTTTTTCATCTAAGGGATCTTTGGTCCCAGTGAGATCGATTAATTGATTGGCATCACAAACATTTCAATATATGTATGAGAAAATTAGGCTTTCCATTGCTGCTAACCCCAAAAAAAAAAAGAAAATTTTATCAGCCCACTCAGCTCACGAGTAGGGCTTGCCGCGAAAAACGATTAGCGAAGATAGATTCCGAATGTATAAATCGCGGGGGTAAAAACATTTACTTTTAATTTTCGTCCATTTAATTAAATTTTTTTTTCTCGTCCATTCATCTCCCACGTCTTTAACGTACATGTGTATGTAAAAATAAAGTGCGGAAGTAGATTTATCAATGTGTTTCTAAGCAAAATATCAAAAACTAAAAGTCAAGAAAAAATTGTTTACGTAAAATTTTCAATTTTTTTTATTTAGTCATTTTTTTTTTATTCTAATGCAAACATTTTTTTTTTCGAGATGTTGCCTTAAATTAAAAATTTCAATTAAATTTTATGATTTATGAAATTTTATTTTTAAATAATTTCCGCTGTTTCTTAGCCGGCATTTTGTTTGTGAAAATTTGACCTTAAATTAATAATCTGCAACCCAATAAAAAAACCCATGTACTCAAAGTTTCATGCCAAACTGATATCTTTAAAAAAAAAAAAAAAAAAAAAAAATTGCTGTCATATTGTTGTTTCTTATTTGACCTCAAATTTTTAATCTTCTTCGTATTAATGGCACAACAGCTCATGGAGGGCCTAGGCTGAGCTTCTCGCATCCACTCATGTTGTGCGTGTTATATTTTTATACTTGATGCAAGCTGTACTTGAAAAGCTTTTCATAGGCAAATTTTTACTCTTGCAGGCTTACCTGCCAAGACATGGGTGGTGGTGCCATGTATCAAATTTTTGTTTTCTACCTTTTGATTTTGCCTGTGTCGAGTTTCGAACTCTGGGTAGCTGACCAAAGCACTGCCAACTACGCCACAGCGGTCACACCAAATCTCTAATCAGCTATCATTAAAACCTCCGGCACCAGAGTGAAACGGGAATAATAAAATTAATTAAGGGTGATTTTTTTGCTACTTGGTTTTTGACGTTTATATTTCTGACAGTTCACGCGTGATTTTTAACATATGTCAAAGTAAAAAATGCTCTGTTTGGTTTGACATTTCATCATGAATAGACTGACGCCTGAAAAACGTTTACAAATTATTGAAATTTATTATCGAAATTCGTGGTCTGTGAAAATTGCGTTTAATCGCAAAATTGTCTTCAGCGAAGGGGCTAATTTTTGGCTCAGTGGATACGTGAATAAGCAGAATTTCCGTATTTGGAGTGAAGACCAGCCAGAGGCAATTCAGCAGCTACCAATGCATCCCGAAAAATATACTGACAAGAAGGCCGCAACGTTACGGTCAATGGAGAAAGGTACCGTTCGATGTTAACAGACTTTTTTTTGCCGAAAATGCAAGAATAGGACTCGGCCGACATGTAGTTCCAACAGGACGGTGCCACATGCTACACTGCACGCGAAACCATGCATCAGTTGAGAGGCAAATTTAGTGAGCAGTTAATCTCACGTTTTGGTGCAGTCAATTGACCACCAAGATCGTGTGATTTGACCCCGTTAGACTATTTTTTGTCGGGCTATGTTAAGTCTCTTGTCTATAGGGACAAGCTAAACACGATTGCTACTTTGGAAGTCAACATTGAACGCGCCATTGGTGAGATTCCGGCCGAAATGAATGAAAAACCACTTGAAACGTAGCCGCCGGCAACATTTAAATGAAATTATCTTTAAAAAGTAAATGGCAGGATGGATTAATGGATTTATTGATCGAAATAAAAATTTCATTCACTTTTGTAAAATTTCTGTATTTTTTTGAATTTTCAAAAACCAAGCTCTTAAACAATCACCCTTTAGTATTAGGAAAAATAACTATTAAATAACTGCAAAGTTGTCAATATCTTAAAATATATTTCGTACCTAAGTGAAACGTGAGTACAGCCGCAATGTCGCAATCCACTTTGACGAATTTTAAAAATGTTGTCTGCGCAATCTAACAAGTGCAATTAACACTTAAGTACCCACTTGTATCTTTAAAGAGTCAACTGTGACAAACTGACTTATCAGCGTTCGATTTGTAAACTTAAAATGATAAACTATTTAGCGCACCCAAAAAAATTAGTATCGCAAGGGACCAGCAAATTTTGTTACGAATTACTGGGGGTTTTGATATAACGAGATTTCGATTTAACGAGGTTACAATAAGAAAATTACGATTTAACGGATTTTGTTTTTTTTTTTAAATTATTTAATAGACAGAAAAAAACAGAACAAATATGTAAATACGAAATATGTAAAATGAAACAAAGAAAAAAAATTGAACGATAAATGTAGCCCACTGCCTACTATGATTGAAACCATAGTTCCATAGAATTTTGCTTTGAATTACGAATTATAAGAGGTCGTCAACCAACAGTTACAATTTATAAGAGGTTAAACGGACCTTGTTCTTTATTCTTTATTTCTTTTAATGACACAAACGAGTTTCCCAGTAGTGTAGGTATTGCGGAGACAGCGACTCTTGATGTTCTGGGCATGTTCATTCCAACGAACATCAGTTCGTTGGAATAAACACATTTTTGACATGTCGAAAGAAGTCTCGGCTTTCTTAGGCGGTGTAAAAATATTTCACTCCGACTGATCTTCGCATGATCTGCACCACCTACACACGTCCCAAATTCTAGTTTAATTCGCACCTATGGGCTGGAACTTCACGAACACAACTGGAGTTCCTGGGCCGTATCCAACATCGAGCGCTAAAGCTAATAGGAGACAGTAGAGTTTCCAGCTCTATTGACTCCTTGGAACATCGTCGAAACGTTCTCGCGTCTCTCTGTTTTACCGTTACTTTCACGGTAGATATTCTGCTGAGATGCGCAAGCTGATGCCGCCAGTTCGTGTGCCGCCAGAACTACACGAACAGCAAGCAGAACTCACGCCTTCCACGTAGACACCGGTGTTCTACTGCACTACGCATTACAGAGAAATTAAATTACATATTTGGATACAGGAAGTAAAATTTTAATGCAAACCGATTAAAGTCCCATATACTTTTAAGAACAGAATCGAGTTTGTCAAGGACATCTTGCGAACAAAAAGGCTCATAATAAGGCTCATTAATTCAGATTAGGGTTAATATATTGAAGAAAAATATTCCATTATTGGTCTCTTCTGAATAAAATAAATCTATTTAATAAATATTTTGGCTGGAAATGTACAAAAAGCGAAATTATTAAGTTAAGTAAAACGAAAATAAATGCATTATTACATAGTAAACTGAACTTGTTTTGCAATATTTTCACTTGAGTATTGTCCTTTGGATATAAAAGTGAGAGTAGCAGCGGAGATTAACTTTTGCCAACAGGTGTTACTACGGACTCAGTAGGCAATAAAGACCGACGAAAATAATGCTCCATAAATCACTCATCCTTCACGTCTTAATATATGGCGCCGAGACGTGGACATTGATCATCAATAATGAGAGGCGATTGGGAGAGTTCGAGAGGAAGATACTCCGTAAGATCTACAGTCCAGTATGCGTGGACGACGTGTATCGAATAAGATGGGCACGATGAGTTGTATGAGCTGTACGCCGACACTGACATAGTCAAGCGTATAAAAATCCAGCAGCTTGACTGGCTGGGTCATGTTAAGCGACTGAAAGCGCGATCCGGCTAGAAGGGTGTTTTATTCGAGCCACGGTGTAGGAGCACGCAGAAGAGGACGTCCTAATCTCCGTTGGAAAGACCAGGTACAGGGCGACATGTCTGCACTTGGCCTTATAAACTGGCGCCAGCGCGCGCATAGCAGAGGCGACTGGCGAAGCTTTATAGACAGATGCGACTGGCGAAGCAGACCAAGACAGATTATCGGTTATAGTGCCAGCTAAGTAAGTAAGCAGTAGCAATAGGTAGCAACCAATGTTTTGTTTTGTTTTTCAAGTGTTAATAAAAGTTTTAGCTTTCATTTAATAGTAGCTAGAATTCGCCAGTTGAATGACAAAGTGACTGATTTTTTTCAACCCTCAAATCAGTGTGCGTCTTACCAAAGAGTTTCGTACAAGACGAAAAAAGCTCTAGTTGCTGTGCTATGGATGTTGTTTAAATGACTAAGCCAATTCATCCTTTTGCCAAGATATTTGACTTCTTCAAGAAGGAAAATCCCAAGAAAGAAACAAAACTTCTTTACAACCTCAAACAAATTTTACTTTCCACGATTTCAATTAGCCTTAGAAATAAAAAGATATTTTATGATGACGAGGAGGCGTCCTCTCTAACAATAACTACTCGTACGTGCTGATATTTGCTATAATAACGCGGGAAAAGTAGCAAACAATTTTTTACGGCATCAATAAGTTATTAATTGCGGCTAAGCAAGTAAGCTTGGCATATTTTCAGTTACGATCATAATTTTTTCTTTTTTTTTTTTGTTCTTTGCTTATAGTTCGTGCCGTACTAAAAAAACAAAGAAAATTAATCGACGAAGTACGTTTTCGCATACATACACAATGACAATATTAATACACCATAAATAATTAAACAAACAGAAAGTATTATCAATTATTCAGAACACAATTTAAATATAAACAAGAATATTTTTGTGTTTTTTGTTTTGTTTCTGTTTTTTCCTCTGCTGATGGCCAGCAGCAATAAAGAGACTACAGAATCACTCAGTTTAATGGGACAACAGGTTAACAATTTTCTTTAATGAAAATACAAAAACAGTCAAATCTCAGTTCTAATTGTTTATTTTTGGCATCAAAGGCTATCATCGCACGATTAGATTTGAAAGTTTGCGAAACGTTCAGACGATAGACGATCGATTTTAAAGTTCTTTCGCTTCCGATGGCTTCCCTTGCTGGAGCTAAAAATTGTATCTCGTGTTAAAGCATTTGTGCAACACGCTCAGTAGTGCCGAGAACAGATTTCACTTGCTCACGAGCCCAACAAGCGCGGACGCAATGAAACACCGGACGCCGGACGTTCTTACTATATAAAATATTTGCCGGCTGAGAAGAGGTTTAGTTGAAAATTTATTTTCGAAGCTACAATAACATAAAAAACTTTAACTCTAAAATATTTACTTTGAACTGATCAACAATTTAGTAGCGGTATAAGTTTCTGTCTGTCCAGTAATTACAATACGAAAATGAAATCAAATGTGAGTGAAAATATTCTGTAATAAAAAAAAACAAGAATTCTCAATATGATTTTCTGAAAAAAAAAAAATTCAATTAAATTATGTGCAAGAGATTGCAGAGTGATTTTTATCCACTTATATTATTTTTGACAATTTTCGCTATACAAAATGTTATACTTAGAAAAAAAAAACGAAAGACTAAACAATACACTAGATATGATCTCACAAAATAAACTGGCCAAATTCGGAAAAATAATTTGACAAATAAAAAAATTAAAAAGAAAAAAAAGGGGAAAAAATTAAAATTTTCGCTTTATGGAGAAAATATTAATTATGCATACCTCGAATTTAATATAATGAAATAAAATTGAAAATTTTCAATTTTGAGTTGTATCCCATTTTTTTTTACATTTTTTTAGAAAACAATTAAAAAATTCTTTTTTTTTTTTTCTTTTCTTTTTCATATTGAAACATTTTATATTTGAGTTAATATTTGATTAAATTTGTTCGGCTATAATGAACACTGATGCCAAAGAATAACCACGTTCATAGAACAGGCATATCATCGTTAAGGAACCCGGCACGGTTCCTCAGCAGTGATCTTTGCGATATCAGTGAATAAATTTGTATTGAATAGGATTGCAATCCTGCTTAAAAGTCTTTCGTTATAAAGTATTGAAATCATTTAAAAAAAATTACTTTCAACTTTTAGTCCAGAATCCAACGTAACAGTTATAAATTCAAAACTCAATTTGTACCAAAAAAAAGAAAATCATATGGTGAAATTGAAAACCGCACAAAATTGAATTATCAGCAATCACTAAAAATTATTCCGCTTCCGAAAATATTAGATTCCAAATATGAATTTTTAACTGTTATTGACATACTCTGGATTAACAATACCATACTAATAAATGTACCCAACTACAAAAGGGTCACAACTCAAAACTGAAAAAAAAACCTTTTCAGAAAAACGACAAAATAAATATATTTAATGTATTAAACAGGCTTAATGTAGGTTTGCGTTTGTCTTCAAAGCGGTGGTGCCTTGTAGAAAATTTGTTTTCTTTTCTACTTCTTGATTTTGCCTGTGCCGAGATTTGAATCTCGGACACTCTACATAGCAGATCAACTACGCCACCTTTCTTTACTGATTTCGTTAAAAAGCTGCTAATAGCTCCACTTCGTATAAATTCAACTTGGATTTCTACCCGATTACCATAACCCACCAAAGTGTGGTGAAGAAATGTCATCATGTGCCAATTGAATATGGCAGTACTTCTCTATTGTTGTTGTAATATTTGATGCGTTTTTTTTACGTTCCACATTAACGAAATTTGTTTCGTTATCTGTTCATATTTGCCATAGAGAGATTAATAATCGTTTCGGAACCAGCCATGGTTCCTCATCCGTGATCTTAGTGGTAAATCTTTATGTTTCAATAATCCATATAAGCTAATCAAATTCGAAAAGGTAACCACCGAGAATTACCGTTACAAGAATTCTTCAAATATTTTTACTGAACGGTATTATTGAAATATAAATATGTAGATATGAAGATGGCTGATAATGAAGAGCCATGGCTGGTTCCGAAACGATCGTCTGATCAGCAACCTACTCTATATACGATATAAGTACCTACATTTCTGTTATTCTCTCTATGGCAAACCTAACGTTCATTAAGCACTAGGTATAATTTCACCACTAGCCAATTTCGGCAAAAAAAAAACAAAATAAAAAACAAACAATATTAAATAAATATTTTTGCTTCATGAAGAAAATATTAATTATGAATAAAATAGAAAATTTTCAATTTCCTAAAATATTCTTAATTTTGAGTTGTGTCCCTTTTATAGTTAAGGTGCGAAATGATACGAATACATGAATATCATATTTACTAAAATCTAATATTTTTATTCAACAGATCCTAATCCTTTTGATAATTTCACTATCAATGTGTGGCACTATTGTCTACAGTCGCCCATCATCGAACGACAACGAAGAAAGCGATATTGAAAGCACTGTGGACCCCAACGAGTACCATGGTAATCTCAGTCAGGAAACAATACGAAAAATCCAGAAATGTGATCAAGACGTGAACGCCATGGAGATATGCATGCGTTGCGCCAAAGTTACAAAGTCACAAATTGTATACCCATTGTGCTGTGACAATGAGGATCACGTCAAGGACTGGTGCTACGAGTATATAAATTATGGAGCTTAAGTTATACTTATTTTAGAAATCCAATTGATCGAATTAAACGATCAATTAAACAATATATAATTTAAATTAAATTATAATACAAATTTATACACACATACATATATTATATATTGTGAAAAAAAAAAAACTGTATGTAGTCGTAATCGGTAACATTTCTATTAACTTGTAAATTGGCTGTGATTAAACCTTTAATTTATGTATAATTCTATAGCGATTATTTCTTTTTTTAATTTATTTATATGATGTACTGTCTGTTCGGCATATGTACATAGTAAGTATTTAATACATTAAATAAGAAATGATTTATTCGAAGTTTAGTTTTTAATCTGAAACTTTCAAATAAGTATCACGAATATTAAGCATGCTACGAAAAAATTTATATAATTAAAATTTAATCATTCCGTGGAGGAAACACATAATTTTGGTTCTTTCTTTTAATGGCACAACAATAGCCTACGAAGGGCCTAGACCGAGCTTTTCGCATCCAATCACGTGATATTTGTACATGAATGGAAGGGGCCTACAGTGAAAATAAGGTTGCTAGAATCAGGGTGGTTGAGAAAAAGTTGACTTTTTTTGTTGTTTGTTTCGTCCATTCCAGATGGTAAAAACCGGTTTGTTTTTCTGGTTTAAACCGGATTAAACCAGATTGTAGGCAGCCTGCAGATTTCAAAACCAACTAAATATGGCTACTCTTGCAAAGTCCATCTGCTTTCATTGCAAGAGTTACTTCGAATTTGGCCGTCGTTTAGATTAAACTACGCAATACATTTTTCTTTTAATGGCACAACAGGCCAAGGCAGATAAATCTTTGTGTTTCAATAATCCATATAAACTATTCATTTCGAAAAGGTAACCACCGAGATAAATTAGGACACAAAAATACCTCAAGGCTTAAATATTGTATAATATAACTTTCATTTTAATTTTTAGGGAATTATAATAGTTCTATTATAAATAGGAACCCCTGTTTTTTATTGCAGAGTCGGATTTACAGCAAAAAATACGTATTGTGCTGCATCGAAGAAATAATGGTTCTGGAGGTGGTTCCAATGCCGGTAATTTGACTTTTCCATTAGTACAACATAAACCTGGTGGCTCATTTTTGAATTAGTACGCTTTGCAATGATTACATACGTCATCCATAGCACCAATAACTACAGTTCGATGTAAAGTGTAATCAATCGTCGAATCATAATTGAACGCAGCTCGCTTAAGTGAATGCGTTAAGGGGTTCAAAAGTTGTAAGAATTTTACTCTTTTTTTGGGCGTCGCAGTGGTAAATAGCCTATGTCCGTCAGAAAAGCATGTACTTTAACATGAAGTTGAATTTTTGAAAAACCGTTTCCGAGATCATTCATCACACACATAACATATCTTCATTTTCATATATACGAGTATATAGAAGAAGATATCATTTATTTGCACGGCAAAATTGAACAAGAGTCTGTTAAAAAATGTGTATTTTTCAAATTTCCTTTAACCCTTCACAGTTCTCTTTCATGAATGCCTTTACATGGTATTAATTGAACTTATGTACAAATATTCATTCTTTAACAAAAAATCGCATACCCACACACCTTCTCTAAAGGATAATTGGTTTAATTTTAACCCGCTAGAGGAAATACTTTTGTTTGTGTACGGCTAACGATAGCAATTCATTGAGCAACCATTGTACTTTAGCACTTATGATTCATTTTGAAAGTGTGTTTTGGTTCTAACTATTCGACTGATATCGCAAATCAGTCTGTCTGGTGGCATACGTGCATAGTGTCTGGGCCGTCTAAAAGAAATTAATTTCTCTTTGCACGCAAACATAGAATGAATGCTTAAAGTTTTACGATAGTGCAAAGTCCCACCTCGCTTAATTAGCTATCAAATAATTGGGAGATATGTATTTCGTTAGCTAATGCATGATCTGAAATTTGATTTGTATTTCTTATTCAATTTCTTATCACGAACCTAATAAGAAATCAACCAAAAGCATGAAAAATTTGCTTTATGTTGTCAACCCAAATATTTAGTTGCTTCATGTTGAGCCATGTTAATTTCACCCCCTAACAATGCGAGGTTATAACCGGGTACCCTTTAACTTTCCCAAAGGTAAAAGAAAAGTTTATTCAGTTCAAGACACCACTTGACGGGCAAATCAATAAGAGAAGTCGTAAAGGGGACTCTAATAAAAGTTTTTAGGTATTAAATAGACACTTGAACATTGCATTCTCCACAAAGCTTACCAACTGGGAATACTGTAGTTATTAAAATCAATGTAAGTCCAAAAGAAGATATAGCAGTACGAGGGTAGATCAACAAGTACCCGTGTGTGAAGACAGGTGGCGTTGCTGAGGGAAGTTCTCATAACCGTCGTGTACTGCCATCTGACACACTAAATTTCAAGCTGATTTATAAATTAGTTTTTATTTGGCAGGCATTAGTATCACACGTGTTTGGTGTTTCGCGATAAAATGAAAAAAGAACAATATCGATCCGTAATTCGCTTTTTATTTTTGGATGGAAAAACATGCGAAGAAATAAAAGCGAAGTTGTACAAGGGGAACCTTCACCATCTATGACAACCGTAAGATATTCAATGAATTTAAACGTGGTGGTACATCTGTTTTTGATGAGGAGTGCCCAGGCAGACGTGAAAAGGTCCACGAGATGATTCTCGCTGATCGTCGGACGAAAGTGCGCGAAGTAGCAGAGGCCGTAGGAGTGTTGTACGGAACGGTAATTAATATTTTACATGGTTACAGGGTTAAGCATGAGAAAGGTGTCAACCTGATGGTGCCGCGATTGCTTACGGTGGACAACAAGATAATTGCTGCCGCACCCACCGTACTCGCCCGACTTGGCTCCCTGTGACTTCTTTCTGTTCTTACTTACTTACTTTACTTTTAATGGCACAACAGCCCATGGAGGGCCTAGGGCGAGCTTTTCGCATCCACTCATGTTGTGCGTGATATATTTGTACATGAATGGAAGGGACCTACAGTTTAAAGCCGAATCCGAACGGCGAAGTGAAAAACTTTTCATGGGCAATTTTTACCCTTGTAGGTTTGCCATTGCCTGCCAAGAGGTGGTGCCGTGTAAAAAAATTATTTTTTCTACTATTTTTGTTTTTGCCTGTGTCGAGATTCGAACCCCGGACAACTCTGCGTAGCAGTCCAACGCACTACCACTACGCCACAGCGACCACTTTCTGTTCCCCAACATGAAAACATGGCTCGGGGGTAAAAAAATTTAGCTCAAACGAGGAGGTTATCGTCGAGACACAAGCGTATTTTAAAGAGTTTGACAAATCGTATATTTTGGAGGGGTTAAAGAAATTTCAGAAACGTTGGGAAAAGTGTATTGTAGTAAAAGGAGATTACGTTGAAAAATAGGAAAAACAAATTTGTGAAAAACTTGCCTCTTCATTCCTAACACGGGTACTTATTGATCTACCCTCGTAGATATGAAAAAAAAACAATTTGGACTTTCTTCTAAAATTTACGTGACTTATTTTTTCGCTTTTATCTTTTTTTTTTAATTGCAGAAGATTGCAAATCATAAAGCTATAAAAAACAAAGGCAGCACCTGATTATGAGGTAAATTGGCCTAGTTTTATATAAGATAATTGAAGCATATGCATTTTGTTTGGAAAAAAACCCCTCTATAAAAAAATTATTTATTAATACTTGTATCCGTCTACATTGAGTAAAAATTCGAGTTCTATTCTTCAACCACGTGCATATCAACATTTCGGGCGGAATTGAGTTTTTTCCCCTTACATTGTAAAATCACCTAGGAATCAAAATAGAAATAAGTTGTCAGCGAACCTCCACACGGACACTCAAGTTTAACGAAAGATATTGAACGTGGTTGAAGAACCGTGGTAACGATTTACCCATCTTCTCTTCTTCTTTAATAGAACAACAGCCATTGGAGGGCCTAGGCTGAGCGTTTCACATCTATTAATGTTGTGCGAGTTATGTAGTTGCACAAGAATGGAAGGGACATACTGTTTTATGGCGAATCCGAACGGCGAAGTAAAAAGCTTTTCTTAGTCTTCTTCTTCTTTCTTTTAATTTCACAACAGCCCATAGAGGGCCTAGGCCGAGCTTTTCGCATCCAATCATGTTGTGCGTATTATAATAGTACATGAGTGGAAGGAACCCACAGCTTTAACCCGAATCAGAACGGCGAAGTGAAAAACATTTATTAAGTAACTTTTACTCTTGTAGGTTTGTGATTGCCTTCCAAGAGGTAGTGCCGTGTATAAAAATGGTTTTTTCTACTTTTTGATTTTGCCGGTGTCGATATTTGAACTTGGGACACTCTGCGTAGCAGATCAACAACGCCACCTTTCTTTAGTCATTACGTGAAAAAATTTCTAGTAACTCCACTTCGTATAAATTCACCTTGGATTTCTACCCGATTACTATAACCCACCAAAGTGTGGTGAAGAGTTTGAAATACACCAGAATTGCCATCATGTGAAAATTTAATATGACAGTACTTCTCTATTGTTATTGTAATATTTGATGCGTTTTTTTTACGTTCCACATTAACGAAATTTGTTCCATTATCTGTTCATATTTTTCGAGGTCTGCGCAAGAAATGGGACCAATATAGAATTCATAATCTACGATCAATTGCTTTAATTAATTCTGTTTCTCCGATGTTGCAGATGATAATATCGAATAATCATATTGGTTACCTTGTGTTATCTGTGTTGGATGTTGTATAGAAACTATTCTCGGATAACTAACAAAATATCTGCTTTAAAATAAAATTTATTGGTAATAAAAAAAAAAAAAAAAAAAAACAATAAAAATCACCCATAACTGTAATTTACAAATTTGTCCATTAAAAAGGTTCGATCCAATGCAATCACCATCATAAACGCCAAGAAATGCCTCACACGATGGCAGTACTTCTCTATTGTTGTCGTAATATTGTATTACCCCATAAAATAAATAGAACTGTGACTGGGACACACTACTAAAGATATTATCGTACTGCAAAATCGACCTACATCGACATAACAATTAAAAAAGTCATAAAAAATTGGGATTCAATTAAAAGCAAACAAATATCCCTACTCAGAAAATATTCCAAAAACTGTGTCCATGATTTTCCCAGTGACACCTTAAACTTCTTGGGGTGCTGTACCCCTATGAATGCAGAGCCTTGTGTTGATTGGAAGGAAGATTGATAGGTGGGAGGAAGAAGGAATTAAAAGTAGTTATGAGCGTTTGCTTTAAATTTTAAAGGATCATAATAAGCGGGGGAAAATATTTGGTCACAGAACGTGAGCAGTTTCAGTTTTTTGGGCATAAGCATTACACTGAAAAATGTTTTGTCTTGTTTAGTTTCAATTAATTATTTTGAGATATAGAAATCAGAAGGTGCTGTTTAACAGCTCCATTTCATCTTCTATTGAAGCTCCATCTGTAGTTCCTCGGTCACTTTTTACTCCTTATATTCATTAATGATCTTCCATCCAAATTTTTATTACCATATATGCTGATGATGTGAAACTCTTTATTTCACATCACGTTGGTATCAGTTTAATTGAATCTCTTTATATGTGCAGACTTGCAGCGACTTTTGCATACTTTCAGTGACTTGGGTATTGTCTGTCGTATGTAACCAAAATACTTTTTAAATCTCTGGCAAGGTCAATCTCGGAACACGGTTCTCCAGTTTAAATTCCCTAATATAACTGATACAGGGACAGATAAGAATCTGTTCAAAAATAATTTATTTTGTTTAGATTAAAAAGTTTTCGATGGAATCCATTACAAAACTTTCCTTCTTACACACATCATCTTAAACTTCTAGATATGACAACTTTAGAAAGAAGAAGAGTAATGTTTGGATGTCATGTTTTTGGCTAAACTGTTAACCTGAGCATCCAGAATCGCTGTACAAGGTATCCAGTTACGATTAGATTAAGTACCTGCCATACTAATATTATGCACAAAATTACCTTTTCCGTTGCTTGTGCAATGACTTCATGGCTTATTTGACATATCTGATTCTCAATTTAACATTGAAAGTATAGTATTTTAAAAATTATAAATGAATTAACCAACTGATGACTCTATTATCTGTAGCTGTTGTTTGAAAACCATTGAGAGTTGAGTTACTTCACCCTTCCACGTGTCGAGTCACACCAAACAGTGCTGACTGTGTCTGTTTCGGGCATTGATCCGTTCGAAATGCAGATGTGTCCCTTGTGCGGCTGGGCGGTCATTCGAATATTCTATTCATTTAAAAATAAAACTATCAATTTATTGTATAAAATAGTAATTTATTTTTAAGAATATTTTTTCTTAACATTACGTTACAAAATACTCTTTTACTAAATTGTTTATAAATAATTAATTTTTTAAAAACAAGTGTCTCTATGGTATGTAAAGAATCAAAAAGGAGTATGTAATTCAACATTTAAAAAAAAAAAAACAGAAAAAATTAATCAATACAAACGCAAAATATGGCACCATCGGATTATCTTATAAAATAATAAATAATGCTAATTCTTGAATAGAGACAGCATTCGATCGATCGCCTCACCTTACACGATGAAAAATTGTATATGCTTTTACCTTAGACACTGTTTTTGTTTCTTTTTTCTTTATACATAAATATATTTTGATATATACTTATACATATGTACACATGTATGTATATATGAAACACTCAAAGCAAAAACAGCTCAACCAAGAAATTTTTCAAAAGCGAACTTTTGAAGTAATGATATCAATAGAACGAAAATTATGTAAAATTAGTTTAAGGTATAATAAAAGTAGAGTTCAGGATAATTTCAATCGTAATTATCTCAAAATGACTAACTTCCACATAGGCCATTCTTGCCATGAGCGCCTTTATAAATAATATATATTTTCACTATATGTACATACATGTACGTATGTTTGCATTATATATTTATATATATGTATGTATATTTAATTTCATTATTTCCATATCAAAACGTTGTCACCAAAATCACCGAAAGTTTTCAACACCTTTTAGTGATTAATTCAAAGGAGTCAATTAACTTACCAGAGAAAGAAATAAACGTCAGACTGTTAAAATCTACATCAAATGTATCCATCCGTGTGCCACAAATGGAGGTTCTACACTGAATTAAGATTCTGCTCAGTCAAATGCATATATTTACAATCTTTATCCTCGCATCGACCCATTAAATCATAGGGGCATATAACGCCATTCGGATCCAATCGGCTGAAATAATAAAAGTACGTGCAAAAGTTGTTGGATATTTTTGTATGCATAATTTTATATGAATATAGCGAAACATGGTCGCAAATGAAACATTAGCGGCAAAAAAAAAAGTAAAAAAATAAATTTTGCAGGCGAAGAATTTTATTATAAAGGGTGGACCAGTTATAATTTGGAATTGGATTTTGATGTAAATAAGAAACGAATAATTATTTTTCAATGTGGTTTTTATTAGTCGAAAGTATAATTCTTCCATTTAAAGGTGGAATACTACTGACTTCCTCGGCTGACCTTGCAAGTAGCCCATACGATGAACCCAATTTTTCAGTACAATTTCGACTGTATGGAACTGTAATATTTCTTTTTAACAGCTTCCCACAAATAATAATCCAACGGAGTGAAGTCGCAACTGTGTGACATTACCAAAGCGACTAAAAACCCAATTTTAAAACTTCCCGCGCATAATATTTATTGTTGCACAGCTTGTGTGACACGGCGCGCCATCCTGTTGCAACCAAATGCTGTATAAGTCCATATATTTTAAAATACGCCACAAATAATCAGTTACCAATTACAGTAACGCATCGTCCTTCCTCTGAGCAAGCAGAACAGCAATTTTTACGATTGTGCAGACTGTAGGACTGTATACATCCAGTTTCACGCACACATTTCACAAATTAATCCACAAATTGCGAGGAAGATGCTTCTTACACTTTCGGTAGAAGTAAATTTTTAGTATTTCGCCAAGTTGTTCAAGCGTATATCGACTCATTTCGTTAACCGCAAATATAAAACTAATTATCCGTCATAGTACGAATGACATTAGAGTTGTCTCACTCAAAATAACAAGTAGTTCAAATTTCAAATGTTAGATGGACCACCCTTTACAAGGAGCTAATGAGAGTTTAAAATATGTAGAGGGGAAGGGGCATGTAGAAAATTCTTATTTCGGCTTCAGCTTAGAACGTTTCCCCTCGACGTAATTTCTTATATTTATAATTTTGTGAAAAGATGCATGTGTAAGGTGGCCAGATTTTATTTTGTCGTCTAACATGGAGTTTTTTCTTCGAATTCGAAAAATAAAATCTCCGATAACACTAATAAAAAGGACAACTTCAATAAAATCTTCACATAGTTAAAAAGAGTGAAGGTTTTACGATCAACATGAAACAAATTTATAATCATTTGGACAAAAGAAGAGAACTTCATTTTGCGTTGTGACATTACTGCTACAAAATGTTCCCTGAAAACAGTTTTATTTCGAAATGTTACTGTATTGTAGTATTTTGCATCAAATAAGTTATATGCTGAAATTTAAAAACATACCATAATTCATTTATTATACTAAACGAAAGGGACTAGCTAGCTTGTATCTGTGCAATTTTTCAGGGTCGTGTATTGTGATTTTAGTGCTGTAAAGTAAAAGTTATTGTGTACTTATAATTTCTTTCCTCAACGAAGGATATCTGGTCACCTTAATGTGGTGTAAATTTTACACTGATTAATATCTGACCAAAGATGATAATCGGTTTTGAGCCAAACCAATTTTAAGTTGCTTGAAACAAAAACATTTTTGTTTTCACTTGAACCAACTCAAATCCAAATCAGTTATAAATAGTGGAAAAACTTTGGATCAATGCAGAAAAAATTGCCATTATTATCTTTGTATCATGATTATAAAACATTAAAAATTAGGTTTGAAAAAAAACAAGAGAGAGTTTAAGAGCTCGCGGTTGAAGTGGAACTTCTCATGAACAACTTGTTTTCAGAAATTTAGGTCATATGTACTTACATAAACTACAGATTAATTTTATTTATTTTCTTAATGTTTTATACATTATAGCAAAATCTGATAGGAAAAAATTGTACATGCTTTTAGGATGCTATGGCCAAAACAGCAATGGCACAACCATAGCAATGAGCAAATGTATTTAGGATTGAGTGAAATTACAGCGTACGTGACTTAACAAAAGTTTTTTTTTGAACCTAAACAGCGGTTGGTTCCATATTGGCAGGCAATTCAATCGCATTTCATATTTAACGCAAACATATATTATTCGAGCGCTTTAATTTTTTCAGTGCAAATGGACGACATTAACATTCCAATGTACACTAATTAGTTATATGCAATTATATACACACACAAACCTGTCAAAATGTCTCAAATGTGTTAACGGTGATATGTATTCATGTAAAGCTTTCGTTTCTTCCGTTAATTCAGTTGTTTCATTGATGATTTTACATTCCTCCTGCTGATCCTGAAACAAACTCAACAAATATGTTAATATAAAATATAGAGTTCATATTAAATTACTACAGTTTTTAAATGCAATATATGTAAATACATGAATATGTTCTGCCAACTGTACACGCACTTCATTATCTCTTTTAAACGTCTGCTCTGAATGCGTTTCTTCTAGCACTTCCTTTGCCGTCTCAGTCACTTCATTTAGTGTGACATCTAGTTCATTGTTAGAAACTAATAAATCTTCAGTTTGTACTTTAGCAATAATCCCTTTACAGTTATCCCCCAATAGTGATTTAACGTCTGCAATGTCATGTGCACTAATTCCTTCGTTATTTGATAGGCCAGCATCAAGCTTCATGTCTTTACTATTTACAAGAGCCGGTGTACCCATGGGCTGAACGCTCTCCAAATCACTCTCTTTGATTTCAACATTTTGGTTTATTGTCGTGACACTTTGAACACAAGTCTTAGCTTCAACACTATTTTCTGTTTCTTCTAGATCACAATGTGTTAAAGAATTAACAAGTTTAATATCAGTGGCCAATTTTTTGGATTTAATTGTTATTTCTGTTTTCAAGTCATTATTTAATCTGCAGAAAAAAAAATAAAATTAATACATAAATTAAATTACCGCTTGATGTTCTTGAATTAACTAAAAAAAAAATATATTTATATAAACACTAAATTCCTCCAGTCCTTTACTTACAATTGTTTTAGGTTTCCTATGAAATTTTGTTTGCAAAATAAAATAAGGTTTGCGGGTATATTGGATTTCTAAAGTCACTTAAACTTTGTAATTGTAGGAAGCTTATGGAAATTAATAAAATTAAGCAGAATTTTGCATTAACGCTTATTTTATACTGATTTTAAGCTTCTACGAAACGGCGATAACTGTTGTTATTGAGGCAGCAAATTTTAGGATGTGAATTTTTTTTACATAACCTTAATGGATGTTCTCATTCGAAATCAAAAGTTTGGCTTTGCTAAAATGTTCACAATATCACTAACTCAATTCGACAAAAAAAAAAACTAGTCTGCGTGAGTTAAGTAATAAGCAGTTTAAGGTACAGCAATGGAGAATTACCTGTATTCTTCACCCTGGACAATTTTCCCCAGATTATTGGCTGCTTTAAACAATTTTACACGCTTCTGTGTTAAGGACGTTATATCATTATTTGATTTTGTTATTTTTGGATAAATATTCGACATTTTCTGTTGTTCTTGTTTCAGCTTATCTTGCGCTTGCTCCATTTCAAAACGTAGCTCTTTCACACGTTGTTCATAGTTTAATTTAGCTAACTTCGTTCTTTTCGCTTCCTCGACCAATTGTAAAGATTTGTCCAAGTTCGAAATAATGTCAGTACTAAAAGTATAGATAGATATAACATAGATTGAAAAACATAGCTTATTATGTCTTCTTGCCTAATTTTAAGGAATAAGCTTTCATATGCACGCAACACATTTGCTTTTTCAGCCGGTGAACTTGGAGCAGTTTTCGCTGCTGTTATTTTCTTATTGACAGCATTTTTAACAAGTACTTTTCTAATGAGAACATCTTTGCACCCAGGAGATTGCGATGGACGCGGAATAATTTTTTTTCGGCATAGGTCCTGTTGTACAGGCGTTAAGCTACTCTTTTTTGCAGTTTTTGCTTCAATCTCTTGTAACGGAGAACTATTATGGTTTAATCTAAGTTTTGAAGTATTTTTGCTTGTATCACTTGCATTGCATTTCAGCTGTTTCTGTTTTTCTAGCATGTTCATACGATGCACAAGACGTCGATATTCTTGTTGGGCAGTCGTTGGGAGATGTCGAACAGCCTGTAAAATAAAATATATTGAAATATGAAGCATTTTAGAGTTAATACCACAGTACAAACCACGGGAGTGGAATAGCTGCCAGTTGTGGCTGGAGTATTGCTTTCCATTTCGGTGACGGTTGCATTGCTTTGTGTGGCAGCAGTTTGCTGCACTTTAGAACGGGCATTTCTAAGAAAGTTTTCCAGCTTTTGTTCAAATATGTCAGCAGCACATATCTCTGACAATTCAATTGCATTGGGCGACTTACTTCTCGTAGGTGTGGTGCCACCGCTATCCATTTGCAAACTGATTGGACTTGTATTGTCGTACCTAATATTATTCATTTTTCCAACTGACTCTGGGGTTTTACAACGTTCTAGCGCTGTACTTGTTACCGCCATTGAATTTTCATTCCACGATTCTTCATCGCTGCTGTTTTGGCAGTCAGATTCTGTAGGTAGCAGTGTAATAACAAGTTTATCAACTTTAAGATTTTTCAAATCCACGGAAGTTACTAAACGGGAACTCATAGGAGTGCTGTTGGTGGAAGAATTAGAAGCCGTCGAATGTTGCAAATGATCAATATTCGTTTTTTCTAGTTTCTTACGCGATTGATGGTCATTTGTATCGGCGGGTTTACGCTTCAAATCCTGATTTTTATTAATAACTTTATTTGGTTTCACTATTTTGTATGCTGCAAAAGATGACACGTTGCTTGTTGGTTTCAAAGAATGAGGTGTATCGGAAGGGGCTGTAGCAACCGATGCGAAAGATCTTTTCGTTAAAGTCTCACTTGTGGAAGTTTTCGTTGTACTGCTAACATCATATAGTTTAACGAGTTCAGTATGAGTTGATGAAGTTTTCATATTATTTTCGATTATAGGGGATATTATTTTGGTAATTTTTGATTCATCTGCAGTCTTTAAATTTGGAATAATGGCAGCACTTGTAAACTTTGTTTCCTCTGAAGCATTGAGCGGATCTTTGGCAATATCTTTCTCACTTAAATCTGTCGTAATTGTTGCCACTACTTCATTTGATACTGGTGAACAGTTTTTAACTAATTCACTATGAATATCAGTTGGATGGAGTAACGTGATCTCTTCAGAAGCTTTCTCTTTGATTTGCTGATGTGGTGCTAGCAGTGCATTTGTTCCAACTTTTTCGACGAGCACTTTAGACTCAGTCGTCGGTTTTTTATTTTCTGCTTTCTCTTGCGTTTTAGCTCTTAAAGTATCATCAATAGCCTCATTTCTGGAGTAAATAAGTTTATCTTTTTGTTCAACGAAGTTGCCTAATTTATAATTAAATTCATTTATTTCAATATTATTCATATTAAACGTATTACTATTTATTTGCTCCTTCATTTCCCCAAAATATACTTCATTTATACTTTCAACACTTTTCACATCTACTTTTGAATTTTTACAATTTACTTCACTGGTTTCTGAACCCATTTTCCTATGCATTGAATCATCGAATTTGACATAATTGGCAAGTGGGATTCCCTTATGGTTTAGTATGATCGCATTTTCCACATTCTCTTCATCAATGGCATTTATCAAAAAATTTTGATTAAATGGCGAGGACGATCTAATTAGTGATTGCTGATTGTTTTTGTCACACGCACTTTGTTCCTCGCTGATTGATTCTAAATGCAACGTATTATTTGTTATGTGCTCTTTAATTTTAAAACGGCGCACAGCTTCTTTAAGAATTGATTCTGTCGGAGTTTTCCGTATCTTTTGATCAGGCAAGTTCGTAAGTAATAAGGAACGTAAAGTATCTGCATCACCATCGTCAGTTTCTTGCGAGAAATTTGTTTTCACCGGTGACGCAAAATGTTGTGCCTTCAGCTGATTGGGTTTTTTTTTATAATTCTTTAGTGACTGATATTGAGATAGCAGTAGAGAACGCAACGATTCCTCCTCCCCCTCGTCCTCCTCGTTTTTTTTCAATGAATTTTCGTTGTGATATCGTGATGAATCTTGAGAATTTTCTAGAGAAATTAATTCTGCTTCAGGTATCGTGTTTTCTAAAATATTTACTATTGATTTTCTTTGAATATCAGTTTGTACTCTAGTTTCATCGGCTTTCACATCAGGTCTAATAGTTCCAAAAGTCTCTTTTTCGTTACAACCAGTATATTTCATGCAGTAAAAGTTTTGTTCGTGTGTAGTATGACAATGGAAATTATCATCAGATTGCATTATAAAGGATGGTGGAGGTGGTGGGCTATCTTGAACAACAGCCGGCGGCAGTGGAGGAGGTACTACTACTGATATTGGCGGTGGTTCATATGATGCTTCCGGTATGTAAATACCATAAGGGACTTGCGTTGCATACTCAAGTGAATTAAATGGCATTGGCAAGTCAAATTCTGGCAAACACATGCCCGTAGGTAAAGGAATATTCTCAATTTGGGAGCATTTACTAATTTCTGGCATATTCATAAATGTCTCTTCTTCACTTTCACTGTTAACAATGTCCATATCAATAGGTTTGGTATCCACTGCACATTTATTTCCGATTACATCCATGCTAGCACTATTACTCTGCTCTTCAATAAATTGTACGGGGCTAAGCAGCAATTTCGGTGAATTCACCGGACTAATTTCCATGTCACCTTGTAAATCATCCAATTCTACGTCAACTATATCCATGTTATCGTAAGTGCCGACTAACATATCTTCAAAATCCGTAGGCGAATAGGCCAACTCAGCATTCCGTTTCTTGCGCGCAAAATGCTTTTTCATTATAGCGGATTTAAGTGCAATTAAACGCAACTCTTGTTCTTCCAGGGAGCTGGAGTTATCACTAATAGCTTCCTCAATGTCCTCTTTCTTATCGCTCACAATCTCTATTGGCTCCTTATTCGTTATGCTTCGTTTGTCGCAAATATTATTTTTTTCTTTCAGCAGCCTCTCTTTTAAGCTTCCAGTGGAACAAAAGTCTTTTTTTGTGTTGCGCATCAATCGTAATTCATCTCGACTTAAGTAAAGAGATTTATCTTCCACTCTTTCATCATCCATGCTTTCATATGAATCTAATGAAATGGTTTCAAATTCTGCCTGAATAATAATACGCTGATCAATTTGTCGTCGCTTCTTTTTTACATAATCATGACTTGGTCGATGTCCGCGATTGTGATACCTGCGGCATGATTTCCTATCATACTTTTTACTTTTGCTGCCTTTCTTTTTGCGACGCTTTTGCTTTTTTGGAGCAGAAAATTCAACGGAAGATATAGAAGACGCGTCTGTCGGCACCTGACCAGCACGTTGTGTAGCCCACGAATGGCCATGCTGTGGGGACACAGGCTCATTAAAATTAGATGAGACCGTCGTCGTCGTCGCATTTCTACTGAAATAATCTGAAACTATATTTTATGTAAAATTAATATAAATATAAATTTGCCAAAACAAAATTTTATCAAATATCTTACTTAAAAATATCGTGCTTTCTACATTTATGTGTCAATTGCTGTTATATTTCAATTTTAAACAAAAATATATTATTAAAACTAAATCGATTAAGAGCTGAAAGTTACATTAACTTGCTTATGTGTTATTTGATCAGACTGTTATATCAAACCTAACAAACAAATAAAGATTGAAAAACATAGACCATGTGGTCTCCGTACCATATATGCTATATACAAATATCCTCTACTATCCTCTGATCTAATTATCTAATTCCATATTCGCCTTCTAAGTCATAACTTGGCTAGGAATGAATAGGCCTAAACTGTGTTCCATATCGAAGAATTATTGAAGGCATGACAAGGGCCAATGTATTAGGCGGGGAGGCGGGGCTCAGCTTGATATACTCTCTCCCTTCACACAAGCTGTAGTCAAAAAAGCATAGAGAAATTTTGACCACAAAAGGACTCGTTACCGACTGTGGTATTATGGACTTATCGCACCCATTCGTATTATGCTAAATATGTCTATAAACTTGCGTATGCAGTTTTTAAAGACAATTTTCACTCTTGGAGGTTTATCCTTGTTAGCCGAGAGTGGTGATACAGAGAGCTGCAAATTCAAAACATCAATAAATTAAATGAAGAACATATTTCCATACTAGGTTGTTGTTGTTGTTACAATATCCAAACAATTGTCAGTCTAATTTACTGTTTAAGTCGGCCAATTCTAATCCTAGAGTATCTTGGGTGTCTTCTACCTCTGTCGGTGTCGACATTCGAAAAGATGCAGTGTTTCATATGGGAGTTGTTTGCACTGGAAGCAGCAGTCGGCAATGCCGTAATCTAGTCGCTACTTGTAGCGATGAAGTACTTTACTCCAGACTGATCGTCGTTACGCTAGTATGCATCTGGCCGTTCGCGGCTACTACTACCGCCTCGTCATGCGCAGCTTTTAGTTCGATAATGAGATGACCTGTCTCATTTTTATATGTGTTCAGATCATTGTGCGTTTCGTTCGCATTCATTAGGGAGTGTCTACTGCGCGAAAAGTCATGCAAAATGTGTGTTGCCAAGGAATAATTGCGAATCACAAACCTGAAGTGGACATTATATGTCGTCCTGATTAATTCTAAAAAATAATCTTCGGTTCTGTGACACCTCCAAGGTACATACATATATCACAAGGTAATGCCTGCTGAGCGGGACCATTCATTATGTATTTCATACTCACTGTATTCATTTGCAGCTGAACCAGAGATTCTTGCTATCTGTTCTAATTCATCATTTTTCGCTTCAAGCTCAAGTATTCGCTGCCGCATACACAATTCCTCATCAGAGGATATTTCATCCACAATCTCTTTTTCTTCCCGTTCATCTGCCATTTCCTAGAAGAAAGGAAAACTCGAATCCATTGTTTTAAAAACCTTAGATTTTTTTTCACTTACTTTGGGAGTGAGACAAGTTATCGAAAGTTTTTTATTTCCTGTCGTGATTCAAATTAATATCAAAAGCTACCTATCAATTTCTTCTATTGAGTTTTAATAAAATATCAAGTTATAATAAATGCAAGAATTCTCGTGCCAAAATAAAAAGAAGTCTTCTTCTTTTTTCATATTGCCATTCATCGTAACGCTGCATTTAGACCGCCCGAACGAATGAAGATTCTTTCGTGTAGAAATATTAGCAAATAAATTTTCATTCGCGCAACTATTTACATCGGACATTTTGTTCGCTCGCCAGGTGTAGATGTCAAATTATAATGTTCCCTAACAACAACTACGTATTTACCTCTTTTTCAGTTGTTTTCAGCGGGTTACTTCATTTTCACAATTACACAACAACAGCAACAGTGGATTTGCCAAAAAAAAAAAGATCGAACTCACTCCGATCATTCGTTCGGCGTATGTAACCATTTATACCGCGTGAACATTTTGTAACGAACACAATGCTCAACCATAAACCATTTACACTGGCCGAACGAATGAAGATTCTCTCGTTCGTTCGGGCGGTCTAAATTCAGCCTAATAAAATGTCATAAATTTGGTGATAACTTTAAAATGTCAACGCTTGTAAGTACGAACACATCATGCATCATGGCCAAAAGATGGCATCCGTAGCAAATGTTATGTTGTCTCGGACTGGAACACACAATGAACACGGCAACAACAAAATATCTTTAATCCTAATATTCACAATTTCTACAGATAATTTATTTAATACCAATAAAGAACAATAGACTGTAATAGAAAACTTAATTTATTTTCAAAGAAAAAAATAAACAAGAATATTGTATAATTTCACGGTTGATAATTTCATTCTGTCGCATGGAAAAATTTAAATATATTGAAGTCGACGGACAGTGGCAATTGGTATGATGATGTATCGCAATCAATATGTTTGTCTTCTTAAGAATGCATGGTATTTAAGCGTTGACTGATGACGCAATTATTACCCTGTTAACCGACAGATACACTTTGGCCTTCTTCGGCTTCGATTCGCCTGAAGAAACCTACTGTGTTGGTTATTTCTTAGTCTCTGGCGGTACTTCATCATAATATTTCATCCAGGTTTCGTACACGTTTACTAAACATCGCTAAACACTCCTTCGAATTTGCCAAATGATTACGTTTGGTGTCAATTGTGAGCAAGAGAGATTTGTTCATCTGTCCACCTCACGTATTCTAAGCGGAAGTGTTAGCTATGTGAGAGGAGGCGTATAGACTTCTGGAAGCAAAGCATATCTTTTAACAGTATTGCTACCCTTTCCGTTTTTGCCAGGCAGCGATCATGGCTATCAACTCGGCCAAAAGAACCTCCAATATAGTTAACCAGTGCAGAGGAGAGGAAGTCTGTAGGTATTGGCTCGGCGTCATTGTGCAATCTTGATATGGTTCCCGAAATAGCAATGGTAATGAACTAGCTAACGCGATGGGTAATTACCAAAAAATGCGGCACAGTGTACCGCATATTTTGGCTCTTGACTCATGTTAACAAATACATTCTACCATTATTTGACTGCTGCTTGCTGCCCGTTACCGCTTGCCTTTTTCATTGGCCCACAACTATTATTTCAACATGCACCTACGGGTGGCGACGACACAAAGTTGCATTTAACACTTTTTGTGTTCGGTAAAAACTAATTTTGATCTTATATATTAGCATAATTAAAAAAAATTAAAATTCTAGATTTTATTTTTATAATAAAATTAATATCAATCGTCTATATAAAAAATGAAATTAATTACGTGGGAAATATAATTTTGTTTGCTGGTAATACTTTTTAGCATATTTCACGTACAGATGTCGCTGCAAAACTAGTCAACGAATCTGTCGTTAACTGTCTTCGTTAAATTTTAGTTCATTGGAAATATCTTAACTTCCGGCCTCTTTCTATCAAATCGTTAAGCGAAATGCAGCAAAAAGTTAGTAATGGTTTTAATTGTTAACATATTTTTATTAATTTATTGTTTTTTTTTTTTTTTTTTGTTTATTACAGCGGAAGGAACCTATTCACGCTGTCCAAGTGTTCGGTCGCAAGGTAAGTTAGTGTGATAAATTACGTTAATATGTATTTAGCTCTTGCCTCAAAGTAGTGATTGCACGTGTGCTTCACGATTTTGACATTTGTGTATTATATATTCACATTTCAAGTGTTTTTTCTCTTTATCAATTTACAGAAAACTGCGACCGCAGTTGCATATTGCAAACGGGGTCGCGGACTTCTTCGTGTTAATGGTCGCCCCTTGGACCAAATTGAACCTAAAGTATTGCAATACAAACTGCAGGAGCCTTTATTGTTACTCGGCAAGGTAAGTGAAAATGATTTCAGAGGCTGCTAAATGTGTACAAGCGCCATAGAATGATGATAATAACTTATCCCGAACTTGAAGTCAAATGAAAATATCACAATTATCTGATATTAATATGAAAATAATTGCGATATCAAATATTTTTAAGGAAACTAACTTTACCTTTCTTATTTTAGGAAAAATTTGCTGGTGTTGATATCCGAGTACGCGTTAGCGGAGGTGGTCATGTTGCACAAATCTATGCTATTCGCCAAGCGATTTCTAAAGCTCTGATTGCTTTCTATCAAAAATGTAAGCATATACTATTTTTTATTTGAAATAAGCCTTCGAAATACCAGATTTTCGTTGAAAGAAATCTATTTTAATAATTTTGATTTCACATTTTCTTCGAAAGATAGATGCAAGGCAGATAAAAGTTGTTTGAACATATACCAACCATTTGTTGCCAATCTAAACAATATGGGTGATGTTCAATCAACATTATATATCATATTGCTATTAATAAGTCTAAAAGCCAAATGCCAAAGAACGTCCTCTTAGTTTCAATTCAAAGAAACCATCAAATTTATGCTTTCTCGCTTTTGGTGGAAATGTGTGGTTTCTTTAAAAGCTGACGCGCATATTTGTATAATTAGAAGTTTCAGCTCGTTGATATCAGAGAGCATATTTCCTTTTACCATAATTTTTTTTTCCGAAAAACTCATGAATAAGTAATTGGGTTGAATCTCATTGTAAAATATATGTCAAATGGTTGGTCAAAAAATACTTCAGCTTGATTACTTAACTTTTACAAAAGATATAATGAAAAACATAAAGAAATATCTATTTGGCGGTTACTGTAATTAATAAGCCTTCGAAATACCAGATTTTCGCTGAAAGAATCCATTTTAATGAATTTGGTTTCACATTTTCTTCGAAAGATAGATGCAAGGTAGATAAAAGTTATTTGAGCATATACCAACCATTTGTTGTCAATCTAAACAATATGGGTGATGTTCAATCAACAGCACTAATCATATGTATTTCTAGGCAAAAGTCAAAATACCAGGTTTTCTGTGAAAGTGATACACATTTTATTGTTAAGGGGTTATATCTGTATTGGGAACTAAAATATTCTTATAAAAAAATGTTTGTAATAGAAACTAATTTATTTGAATAATAAATCGGTATGGCACGCAACCACGCATAACAAAGAACGTACTCACAAGCTATGATTTCTTTCTAGTGTCCAATTAAATTAAAAATGTTCATCAAAATAAAAAAACACATCGTCGTTTTTAAATAAATATGTTTAAAGCTTAGCTACCACACATAACTTGCTGTCAGGGTTCTTAATCTTGTTGTTACTGAGAAACTAATTGAGAAGTTGTAAAATTAATGAATGTAAAAACCCATGCTAACTGGGCGTAGTCTCTTAATTTTTATAGGAATGATTGTTGTACCATAATAAGCCTTCGAAATACCAGATTTTCGCTGAAAGAAATCTATTTTAATAATTTTGATTTCACATTTTCTTCGAAAGATAGATGTAAGGCAGAGAAAAGTTGTTTGAACATATACCAACCATGTTGTCATCAATCCAAACAATATGGGTGATGTTCAATCAACAGTTTTAGAATTATCATTAAATTATTAAAAATTGGTTTAAAAGAAAGATTTTCATTATCTACTCATTGTATTAGTCTTGAATCATTAATTGTTACAAAATTTGCTCATCAGTTTTCAATTATGACAGTCAGATTGAATTATGCTCAATCCTATTGTAGAGAATCCGTAGAATCAATTTGAATTTATATTTTTCAGATACTCTTTAAGTTACAGTATTTATTAAATAAATTTTTCTTATACTATTTTTTCATTTTTTAGATGTTGATGAGGCATCGAAAAAGGAAATAAAGGACATTCTTATCCAATACGACAGAACACTGCTGGTTGGCGATCCACGTCGTTGTGAACCAAAGAAATTCGGTGGTCCAGGTGCTCGTGCTCGCTACCAGAAATCATATCGTTAATATGATATTCTCAATAATAATATAAAGTTTTTTGTAAATGTTTGTCAAATTGTATTTGCTTTTTGCCAACCTTCAAAAATGAATTATATATGTATGTATATATACATCTTTATTGTTTTTCTTACATACAGCTGACAGGAACCATTGACCTTATGTCTATCTTACTCTGCGTTTACATCTACCAATGCTGTTATGCGACTAATCGTTTTACATTTGTTTCATTAGAGGAGTCGACAGAATGCCAATTCTGATCACAATAAGGCTACCAGTCGATTTGACATAAGAGCTCAATGTTTGACGTTTCTGCCGAATATGAGCAAGAAAGAGAAGGAAAGCGCGACAACTTGAATACTAAAATATTTTTCTTTACACGCTCGCACACGTTTATGATGGAATTCAAAAACAATATCGAAAGAAAATTAAAATTCATGTCAATTGATAGCAAAACTTCTATTTTGCAAAATATTTAACTTTTTTAGTATGACATTGACATAAGGTGTCTAAATTAGACATTTTGCTGGCAAACCATGAACATAGCTTGCTAGCATAGGTCAATGCAAGGATTATGTTAAATATTGTGTTTTTTCTATACGTTTTGGCATTTTTAAAGTTCACTTGCGTGAATTTTGTTTTGAAATATATGAACAAGCGACTAGGAATAGCGGAAAGCGTGCGTGACGTGAGTGAAAAATAAACTCACACTGACACCAGTTGCATATTTTTTCACAATCCAATATTGATTACAATGAGGCTACTAACGATTACACATATGAGCACAATGTTTAACGCTTCTCTCAAATGTGAGAAACAAGGAGAGAAAGAGAGTAGAAAAGAGCTAAAATTTTGAATTTGTACGAAAGAACACAACCGAAATTTCATTAAAAGTGAATTGGCATGCCTACGTCGCAGCTAAGAAGTGTTCTCAATTGGCATTCCTTTTAATTTAAAATTTTTTATATATAAAATCTGTTAGAAACACCCTACACGGTCTAAGAAATATTAGTAAAGTTCTTTTTTTGTGGTACGGTACAATTACAGCATTAAAAATGATGTGTGTCATGCGACTTAATAGTTTGAAAAAGTTGGCATCACTCCTACCATGAATCAGTCTGGCAACTATGCAAATGTCAGAGAATTTGAAACATGAGACTTTTGGCGTAGCGTCTTTCAACGGTTTGGTTAGAGAATTGGAATGCATTTGGAAATTCATGAAAGTAATCAAACGAAAAATAAGTAATGTATATTAAATCTGTTATAATTGATGGATTTAAATCGTATGGGAGACGAACGGAGATTCATGGCTTCGACCGGGAATTCACAGCCATTACCGGATTAAATGGCACAGGCAAGTCAAACATACTGGACTCTGTATGCTTTGTACTTGGAATTATGAATCTTAGTCAAGTAAGTTGAGTGGTAAATAATAAATATGTTGATATAAAATACGTCTCGTCTCCAATAGGTTCGCGCAGCTTCTTTGCAGGATTTAGTTTACAAAAGTGGGCAGGCGGGCGTAACCAAGGCCACTGTAACTCTTATCTTCGACAATACAGATCCCAATCAGTGTCCATTGGGTTATGAGAAATGTCGTGAAATATCGGTAACGCGACAAATTGTAGTGGGGGGTAAGAACAAATATCTCATCAATGGGAAGTTGGTACAAAACAAGAAAGTTTCCGATTTCTTCTGTTCGGTACAGCTCAATGTGAATAATCCAAACTTTCTGATTATGCAAGGACGTATTACAAAGGTCCTTAACATGAAACCACATGAGGTAAACTAATTTGATTTACATTAACCAACATAATTATGAAGATTAGGCTTTACATTGCAGATTCTTTCTATGATAGAAGAGGCAGCGGGCACCAGTATGTATGAAACAAAGCGTGAAGCTACAACAAAACTTATTGAGAAAAAAGACGCCAAAGTGCGGGAAACAAACACTCTTTTGCAAGAGGAAGTTGAACCAAAGCTTGAAAAGTTGCGCCATGAGCGTGCAGCATATATTGAATTCCAGAAGATTTGTCGAGATATAGAATATTTAACGAGGATTCATATTTCCTATCGCTATCTGAGGCAAAAAGAGGCATTGAAGTCCATCGAAGCGACCATAGAAAAGTTAAACACACGTATTGACTCCTGCCGTCGTACGATTGCAGGGAATGAAGAGGAATGTGCTCGAATTGATGATTCTTCTAAAAATATTCAACAGCAAATTGACAGTGAGAGTGGTGGCGAACTAAAACAAATTGAGGAGGAATTAAATAATCAATTAAGGAGTGAAGCCACTGCAGCGGGTAATTTAAAAGCAGCGCAAGGAACAATTGATCAGGAAGAAAAGAAATTGCGTGCGCTGGAAAAGAACATCAGTGATGATGAGAAAGCTTTGCAAAAAAAGGAATCTCAAATGTCCAAGGTAGAAGGTCTATTTCATAGCCTTAAAGAAGCTGATGAGAAAGATGCGATTGCATACACAGAGGCGCAACGAAAATATGAGGCTGTCACGCAAGGCTTATGTACAAATGAGGATGGCCAATCTTCTTCCCTGCAGGATCAATTAATAAGTAAGCAAAATTTTAAAACTTAGAGACATTTATATATATCTATATGATATATTAGGAGCAAAACATCGCACCTCTCCACAGTTTATGTAACTAAAAACATCATTGCACTACTTATCCAAATCGTTTCTAAAAAAAAAATAGGGTTTCGTGCTGGTTTATTTAGTAGCCAAGCAAACCATTTTCTGTTATAATAATTAGATCAAGAAATAATTACTTACGCTGATATCACACAGGCAACATTTACCGCGTAGGTAAATGTGTTCTACTCTTTTGAACGTGTGCGAATCTGTCGCGAGTGACTAAAATTACTATCTCTCAATTCCTCTTTCGTTGTCTTCCCGGCGGCAGCTGTTCTCACTGTTATATCGGCCTTACGAACCTTAGAACCAAGTCAATATTGAATAGTCTTTCGTTTTAATCGCGTATCTAGTGTATACAAATGAATTTTCAAAGTATATAATGTACATATATTAATTAGATTTTTTTTTTAGATGCCAAACAGCAAATGAGTGAATCTCAAACGACCATAAAAACATCTGAAATGGAGTTAAAACACTGTCGCACTGTTTTGATGCAAAAACAAAGTGAAACACAAACAAACGATGCAGCTTACACAAAGGACAAACGCCTGAATGATCAACTAGTTCAAGATATCGAGAATCTTGAGCATAAATTAAGTGGCATTGATTACGAAAATGGAGCGTTCGAACAATTGCAAGAGCGCAAGAATGTATTACACCAAGAGATACGCCAATTGAAGCAACGACTAGATCGTTGTAATGCCTATCGTTACGAACTACAGTACCGTGATCCAGAACCGAATTTTAATCGTAACAAAGTTCGTGGTATGGTGGGCAAACTTTTTAGTGTATTCGATGAAAAAAATTATCTTGCACTGATGATGACGGCTGGAGGAAGTGTATGTTGTTATAATTGAAATAACTTTCTTAATACAAAAAATATATATGTGAGTACAAATTTATACTTGCAGCTGTATAGTTATGTGACCGACGATGACATCACCAGTAAACAAATTTTGCAAAAGGGGCAATTGCAGCAACGTGTAACTATCATTCCTATCAATAAAATTTCATCTCATCCCATTGATCAAAATGTCGTTGATTTCGCTCAGAATCTGGTACGATATATATATATATATACATATATATAGATGTGTATATCGGTGGCAATTTGACAGAGTAGCTAATGTCTAAAAATTTAGTTTTGAGTAAATCGCAGTTTAAAGACGATATTGGCTGAAGCAAAAGAGTTTATTGAACATGGTATAACTTGCGGTTTAAGCCTGCTTTTAAAATGTGGATAAGGCTACAAAGTGTCTTATATAAATTGGAGTATTTAGAGCAGTCTAAATAAATTTTCACTTATGTCGACTTAAGCTACTATGTCATGTTACCACAGATATCTATGTACAATATATTAAACTTACAGAAAAGGTTGTTGTTGTAACTTGCTAAAAATTTAATTTTGTTTTATTTTATGATTATTCTAAAATATTACGGCCGTTCGTGAGCTGGATTGTTTCGAGAAAAACTCTAAATATAGAAATTTGTATGGAAACTTTTCTCAACTTTAGAGTATTTATTACACTAATCGTGAAGAAATAACTTTTTAACCCCAACATTCGATTAAAAGTGTTAAAAAATGGTGTTTTTACTTTTTGAGCCAAAGAAACCTACTTCGCAAAACCTGAGAAGAAATGATGGTCTCAAAAATTATTCAAAATACGATTTTTATTGGATGCTTTTAAATATTTCAGCTCACGAACGGATTTCGCTAGAAGCAAAATTTTTGGGAATAAAAAAAAAATAAATTTTAAGTGCCTGAATCTTTTGAATTAAAAAATATGTATTCAACTTTTTTCTATAACAAGCTCTTGTTTTTTTTTTTAGGTTGGTAAAGAAAATGTTCAATCGGCTCTATCTCTCATTGAATACGATCGTTTCTATGACCCAGTGATGAAATTCGTTTTTGGACATACTTTGATATGCAAAGATCTAAATATTGCTAAACAGGTAATTGAATTTATAACTTCCCTCGGTTAAAAAATAGCGCTAAAAATTTACATTGAGCAGCAGATTGAGAGCAGCATAGCAGTTAGGCTGTAGAAAATGCCATATTTAAGAATGGACACTATTCAAGATTGTCTATAGGTTTCGCTGCCAGTAAATGTGAGCACACAAAGAACGATTATAATACAATGTTCAGTGCTTTTTATAAAACCTAATATCTGTTCTGAATATCCTGTAACCACCCTTTTACTGATTACTAGTGTCTGTTTGTTAGTAGTAAGTCTTTAGTTTTAAGTAGATACAAATCCTTACTTTCGGTCTTAGTGAAGGCTATTATAAATAAAATTTGTATAGGCGTTGAAATGACCCTTCGTCCAATGTAAATATTTTGTGCTTACGAGGGTATGCGATAAACTTTTTGAAATTATTTACTTACTACTTATTTCTTCAAAGTATTAAATTGTAGGACTTTAATTTTTAACATTGCAGGTTACTTATGATCGTAATATTCATTGTCGTTCAGTAACATTGGAAGGTGACATTGTTGATCCTGAAGGTACCCTATCGGGTGGATCTCGACCCAAAGGCAGCAATATTCTAGCAGAATTATCAGAAATTAAACGTCTGGAAAAGGATATTAAATGCCGTAAAGCTGAACTGCAAGAAGTGGAACAAAAGTTACAGTAAGTAATCGTGTGCATTGTACCGAATGATGTAATTCAGAGTAAATACTTTACTTATTGTTTACAGATCAGTAGAAAATCTTGCACGTTCTTATAATAAGATCAAAGAGACTTTGGATCTGCGTAATCATGAATTGAATGCGTGTAAACAGCGTTTGGCACAAACTACATTTCAGCAATATCAGGAAGAAATAAAATCAATAAAAGTTCGCATAGAAAGTCTGGAAGAAGGGCTAACAAAAGCGCAACAGTCTCGAAAAACGTCACAGGCAAAAGTAAAAGATATTGAAGCTAAGCTGGCTGATGCCAAAGGCTATCGTGAACGAGAGTTGAAGGCTGCGTCTGAAGCAATGAAAGATGCAAAGAAGAAAACAGAAGAATCGCGAAATAATTGGAAAAAACGAGAGCAGGAGTTTGAAACGTTACAGCTAGAAATTGAAGAATTGCGTAATAGTATCAACACCGCTGAAACGCAACGAGATGCATTAGCATCTAATATTGCTACAATAAAATCGGATTTAGAGACGTTACGCAAAAATAGCAATACAATCACTCAACACGTTGCTGACTTGAAGCGACGTATCAAAGAGCAAAAGGACAAAATCAATTCGCAAAATCGTGAACTTAAAAATTTGCTGGTGAAAAAAGATAAGTTGCAGAAGTACAACCAGGAATTGACGATCGAAATCAAGAAAAAGGAGAACGAAGTGAACAAGGTACGCCTCGACAGCAAAGACTCATTTAAGAAAATCGAAAACCTGGAGGAAAAGTATAATTGGATTGGCGAAGATCGTGAGTTCTTCGGAATGAAGAACACTCGCTATGACTACTCCAAAGAGGACCCAATAGAAGCAGGACAAAAATTAACAACAATGCGCGAGCAGAAAGAGAAGATGGAACGTCATATTAATCTTCGTGCTATGATGCTATTAGATCGAGAGGAGGAGCAATATCAAGAGACAATGCGTCGCAAGAAAATCGTTGAGCAGGATAAAGAGAAGATAAAGCATATCATATGCAAGATGGATGAGAAAAAACGTGAAGAAGTTGAGAAGGCTTGGAAGGTCGTCGACGAGAATTTCGCGAGCATATTTAGTACACTGCTGCAGGGTGCGCAGGCAGGTCTCAGCCCAGTGAAGCAGAGCAATCAATTAATAGGGCTTGAGATCAAAGTTGGCTTCAATGGTGTTTGGAAAGAGTCCCTAGGTGAACTCTCTGGAGGGCAGCGCTCTTTGGTAGCTCTATCCCTGGTGCTAGCGATGTTAAAGTTTTCGCCAGCGCCACTTTATATACTTGACGAGGTCGACGCTGCATTGGATATGTCCCACACGCAAAATATTGGAAATATGCTGAAGTCACACTTCACCAATTCTCAATTTATAATTGTATCGCTAAAGGATGGCATGTTCAATAACGCTAATGTTCTGTTTCGCACTAAATTCGAGGAGGGTGTTTCAGCGGTAACACGCACCGTTAACACAAAATTAGTGGCTCGTGGAAGGAAATAGTTTCTGTGAACTTTGTATTCCAATTTATCTTATTATTTAATATAATTGATATATTCTTTTCGATACAAATAAATTGATACTTTTCTTGCTTTTTCGAAAGAATATTCTTTTATTATTATATTACATTTGTGATTAAATACTCGGTGAAATTTTCGGATTTTAAAACTCCAAATTTTGGATTTTCGGGAGAAGCTTGTAAAGCTCAATTTTATATAGCGCACTTGGTACTCCCAATGTTTAAAGATAAATATCTTTGAGAAAATAAATAACAATGCATAAGGTGTTTTCTTCCGATACTTTATATTTCTGTACCGATTGTTTTCTTCCGAGACTTTATATTTCTGTACCGATTTCTACAATAATTGCTCTTCGTATTATTTGAGTTTGGAACAATGATGGAGCAAGGAGATAAGATTTGAGGTTCTTGGCATGCAATATTGGATTTCGGCACTTGAAAAGGGCGGCATTTCAGTAGCTCCCAGAAACACCTCTTTCCATTTTTCGATATAAATTTGGTTTTTATTCACATATGCACTTTATTCAAATCAATTTAACATAATTTCGAATTTCGTTCCAAGTCAATTAAAATTTATTAAATTGTGTTGTTATCACAAATATTGTACATCGCATAACAATGCTTTTTCTAATTCAACATGTGTACAAGTTTAAGAACGCGCAGAGGCTGTTTTTAATTTACAAAAAAAATTACAGCTTCAGGAATTTGTCCAAAGCATATAAAAATTATATTTGGGCATTGGTGGTGATATATTTTTGCTATTCTGGGTTTTACATGTAAATTACAGTCCCGAAAGTAGGTAATATGGGGTAAGATCAACTATAAAATGACTTATGTACTTATTACTATTTATGGTAAAAAATTAAATAAAGTCAATGTGACATTTCATTAATAAAAACCCTTCATAGCATTTATGTTAAATGGTAACTTTTTACTCTATGAAAATTTCTTATGGTGAGCAAAAATGTTAATTTTATGCAGCAGTACAACAAGCACGACACGGCAATAACAGCACATATTTATTGTTGCGGCCATAATGGCGGCACTTAGTGAATGTCAAAATCAGCTGAGTAAAACAAAAAGGCGGGAAAGCAATAAAACGTTGATTTTGGTAAAATAATTAAAAAAAAATTTATTTTGATTTTCTATTATTATTTGATTATTTTTGTCCCTTTAAATACGCGTTCTTAGGCTGTTCCCTATATTTAAATAGTTAATTAAGATAAACGTATTTTCGTATATGACAACATAATATTTTTTAATTTTCTTTGCTGGTGGCACCATCTTGAGATCCTGTTATTCTCTTCAAATTTTCGTGTAAATCTTCGTATTTACTTACTCAAGTGATTTGATGCCCTTCGGCACAGATTCGAAAACAAATTCGATTCTGTTCTTAACCATTTTTAAGTCCCACCAAAGTTCACCATCAGCCGATGGTTTCGTTGTTACTTAAGTCCCACAAAAGTACAAAAGTGGGACTTAATTTACTTTTACTTTACTTTTAATGGCACAACAGCCCATGGAGGGCCTAGGCCGAGCTTTTTCGCATCCACTCATGTTGTGCGTGTTAGATTTTTACATGAATGGAAGGGACCTACAGTTTAATGCCGAATCCGAACGGCGAAGTGAAAAGCTTTACATAGCAATTTTTACTCTTGTAGGTTTGCCATTGCCTGCCAAGAGGTGGTGCCGTGTAGAAAAATTATTTTTTCTATTTTTGATTTTGCCTGTGCCGAGATTCGAACCGCGGACACTCTGCGTAGCAGTCCAACGCACTACCACTACACCACAGCGACCACTTAATTTAATTTAATTTACTTAAATTATCTATCTAAAATCGTTTTATGTTTTTATCAGCCGATGGCCTCGTTGTTATTTAATTCAATTATTATTACGTATTAAGTTTATTTAACTTATTCAAGTTGTTTTAACAGTTACATGAGTTACAAAATAAAAGTGTTATGGAGCACTTCTTTGCAGGACAAACTAAAATATTACGTTTTCCAACATTTACACGGTTGCATAGAGTTGTACTTAAACTATTTTTTTGTACGAAATACATACGTACAATTTGACATGCACGACAGACAGATAAAAACGACGAACGACGACAAGGTGGAAAAAATTTTCAAAGTGCCGAATTTACTAAAAAAGAACTTGATCTAATTTCGTTAAATAACTACAAACCATTTAATATTTTGAAAAATGGTAAGTGTTCTGTTTGTTATTAAACGAGATAAGTTAAAGCTTTAGAAATATGTGTTGTAAAATTGCTAGAATTTCATTTTCCTTCGCTAGAAGAATTTTTTTTTGTCTATGACTGACATCGAATATGTAAAAAAAAAGGAAAAACAACAGAGGGTACGACAGTCGATTCGACGACTCGTTCGTATGTGTACAGAGGAGCGCCTGTTTGTTAAGCTCTGTTCATGTGTATCCCAGTAAGGAAAATATGTAGTTCTTTACTAGTTGTAACCGTCTAGGTAGATACAGCTTTCTATTCTCATGGGGCTGTCACATCCGGCAGTCAATTGGAAGTTAGTCGAACTACAAACTCCAAAGTATTTTGAGTTTGTAGAAATAACTCAAGTTGATTGACTCCTCATTCCATGCATGGATATTTGAAAAATATTTACATGCATACATAAACAATTCCGATAGTGATGCGTACACACATTCATACAATATGTACACAAAACGTCTGTCCTATGTTTAGATTTGTTCACTTTAAACTACTTATTTGTGTTAATTGCTGTACTGATTTTATTTTTATTTTCTTTTTGTAATTTTAAAGAAGCATTTTTGTGTGAAATTTCCACTTCTCGCCTCTTTTCGTTTCTTAATTTCAAGGTTTTCAATATTTTATTCAAGGATCGAGTAACAAAGCCACAGAAGAAGATGCTGATCACTCTCCTGCGTGAGACAAAGTATATGGAAGGAAAGAAGGAAAAGGAGTGGTATTGGGAGAAGATACAAGCCGCTTTAAATACGATCGGACCCAAAAAGACGATAATACAATGGAAGAAGGTATTTAATATTGTTCATTGTTTACCTATTATTATTTATTTTTTCAATATCTTCCCAATAGTATTCATAGTTTTCAAGGACCGAAAAAGTTTGTGAAGCTTTTCACGGAGATGACATTTGAACTTATCTATTTTAACAATTTAGGAATTTTAATTAAAAAATAAACTGTCTTGACCTGCAGTTTATTTAAATATATTCAGCCCAATTTTAAATAAAATCTCCCGGGAGATTTTTCTTCATTCTTCTGTAGCTCTATACTGAACAAAAACTCTCGTGAAATATTTTTTGCACATGGGAAAAAAGCTCCAAACGGAACAATTTAACGATTCTAATCACATGGGAGATGAGAAAATTTTGACATCACGCGAAATGTAGCTGAGGCTGCGTCAATTACACTGCGACCATTTACGGGGACTGGTTTCCTGCCGACAGTCGAATTTGTTTATTGATGCTCCAAGGGAGGATAGATTTAAGTATCTGATAAGTCTGCTAACGTGTGATTTGAGATCCATTGTAGGGCTCGTTACAGGCTGCTCTGCCACAGTTAATGTGTCAAGGAATCAAACTTACGTGAAGCATATCTACAAAACGATGAAACTGTAGGACATTTCATCTGTGAATGTATTGCTATACTAGGCACATTTAAGGCTATAGACGATGTTATAGCCTAACTCATTTAGGGGAGTGTCTCTCTTCGGGACGGAGTACAATGGACTTTCTAGTCTACGTGCTCTTCGCTCTTTGGCGGACTCTATTGGATTGGATCCCATTTGAAAGAAGGAACTACCTGAACTTTTCTACCAACACTGCTGTTGTATTCATTTGAAGTAATAATTTTATTTAACGATACTTATCACTCTCTCTTCAGTGTTGGCGAGACATGAGGTTGACTACTCGTAAAAAGCTTGCGGAACTCAAGCGCTGCCAATTAGCTGGTGGGTCACCACCTCCTGGAATAGAACTTAATCAAGAAGACAATGATATCATAGATATAGTAGGAACAGAATATTTTTACGAGGAGATGAATGGCGAACTAAAGCCTGAAAATTTTATGTCGAGCTTCGATTATGTGCCAGAACATTTCTGCGATGCCATACTTACAGCTGCAGCTGTATCCAGTGGTCAGCAACAGCACATGCCGCATCAGAAAGATCAACAGCAGCACGCTGCACAGCAGCAGCAACAACAAGATCATCACACAAATGACGGTGAAACTAATGATGCTCCAGGCTCATCTAATCACACTGATGCTCATGGTGGTTCTTTTCAAACATCTGGAGTAGCACAAATGCAGACGCACAACGGAGAGCACGTTGCCGGAACAAGTTCATCACAACAACATAGCACTATGCCTCACCATCCGGCATTTCACGGTGGCTTGCATCCCCATTTACTACGTCGTCAGCAGCACGCTGCGGTAGCGCTTCAAAGAGAAACAGCTTTTGAGGAGAAATTGTTGCAGTTCATGCAGGATGCCTTTCCAAAGAAGAGCAAAAAGCGAAAGAGCCGGGATCCTGACAAACTTTTCCTGCTATCATTGTACGAGGAAATCAAACGTGTACCAGAAGAAATACGCCTCGATGTAAAAGCTGAGCTCATACAAGTCCTGAAAAAATATCAGAAAAAATCTCCCGTCAAACAGGAGAAATCCCAATCGTCTTCATCATCCACATCTAAACAGAACTCATCGTCTGCTAACGATAAAATTCAATTGCCACAGCATTCACAGCTATCACACAGCATGTACCAATTACAAAAAAAATATGATAAGAACGAAAAAGAACCTTCTCCGCAATCACAAGTGGAGCGTGTGCAACAGCACGGACGAGGAGACGCAGGCAGTTCTGCTGCCACAGTTGCACTACATGCATCACAGCAAATACCACATACGCTATTCCAGCTGCAAAAGAAGTACGAGGAGAGCGCCGAGAAAGTCCATCAACAGAATGAGCAGCGTAAGCATGTTGAAGCTGCCCACCAACAGCAACATGGCGCACATCAACAAGCTCCACCTCCTTCCTCTAACGAACAACATCTACACCATCCACAAATGTCTCATGGCATAATGTTTCCCCTACCGCAAATACGCAATGAACAACCTACGACGCAGCAGCACCATCCACATAATCCCCACCAACAGCAGCAGCCACAACAACATCCCCACCAACAGCAACAGACGCAACAACATCACCCACCTACTATTTTTGGAACATCGGCTGCTTCAGCTACAATGAGTACAGAGCGTCCTGCAATGGCATACGAGAATGTTGGATGAATATTGAGTCGTTTATGGGAAGCTGCATGGGAAGTACGTTTTCCTACAACATCCATGCAGGAAGGTGGCAATAACTAGTTATGCTAGGAATTTGGATTTGGCATGTTTACGAGAAATGAAGGAACCTGTCTGTATCCATAAATACATACGTTCATACACACAAAAGTGATGTAGAAATGATCTATCTGTAAACAAAACAAAACCACTCAATTATAATTGTTAATATTTGTAACACAGTTACGTACTACTCCTACATTTGTTAATTTTAATTTTCAATCCTCGATTTTAGTTTTAGTTAGCACTCGTATTTGGTCTTAGTTTGGCTTCAAAATGTAGAAGAAAGGAATAAACACTTATGTTTGAGTAGAAGTTAGCATTCAAATTAGAACTAATCTTTTATCAAATTGTGATTGGATACGGATTGCCGTCAGTGGCTTCTATGAAATCGGTTTATACTCGTACTGTCATTTTTAGTCCTTTTTACATTTTTAGAGAGTTTAAAAATCATACAAATTGAAGTTACAGGGTGCGGCAGGTATCTGAGAACTTGTATACTTTTTAGAAAACTTATTGTATTTTGCAATGCAATTTTTACAGCAAACTGAGTGATACTTAGGCTATATAATTATTCGGTAAAATCGCCTCTAGCGTCAATACCAGCTTCAATTCTCTGCCATCATCATCATAATGATCATCATTCAATTTCGTCATTACTCTGGTAATAGTTGCTCTTAGGGAATCAAGCATGTTATTGGGATGTTTATTGTTCTCGCGTCCAACAATTCTCCAAACTTAGTAGTCCAAAGGATTAAGATCCGGGCAACTAGGTGGCCACATGTTTCGGGTTATGTGATCATGCAGATTCTCGGACATCCAATCTTGCGTCGTCATGGCTTTGTCAGAAGGAGTAGAGTCCTGTTGCAATAATTATAGCTTCTCACCACGCACGATATTTATCTAGCGTTTCACAACTGTTTCCAAAACCTCAATGTAGCCAACAGCATTCACTCGAAGTCCTTGAGGAAAGAAGTGTCCTGAGTTTGTGCCGACATAAACTATCTTCTGCTCATCACGTAGAATTTATACCGGATGTTTTCGTGAACAACTCGACTGATTGTGTGTTCAGAAACTTGAAGGTCCCTCGATATGGCCTTTATGGACTTGGAAAGGTTTTAATAAATAATGGCCTAGACTTACTGCATAAACTGTGATGTTCTAAGACTGTCTGAATGTGTATACTGTATTCTGCGCTTGGCAACACTTTCCATATTGCCATCAGATGCTTCCAACTTTTGACGAACTTTGTTAACAAATGATCAGGCGACATTAAAAATTTGGAGGATTTCAAGATCACTGTGAAGCGCATAGCGACAATAACAATTTCATTTCCTGAGTCAGCTCTTTGTCCTCCTTTTATGATCTGAAAAAAAATATATAAAAACTTGTTGCTGAGAAGTGGCAGACGCATATGTGAATGTCCCCAATTACCTGCCGTCTGTATGGAAAGTTGTATCTCCATTTTCGGCATAAACAAATCGTTAGGTTTGCCAACGCGTGAGCAGCTGAGCTTGGGAGAAACATGAGTTTTATAAATCCAAACCACATAAATATTTGATTCAACATTAATAAGGTTAAAATTTTAAATTACCAATCATAAGTTTAGCATGAGCAGAATATTCGTCCTCAGGCTCATATATAAATGCAATCCGATTAAATAATGATAATGTGAATGCTCTGCGTGTTTGCGTTCGTGATCGGCAAACCAGTCAAAAGTCTATTTACATGTGATCCATTATTACGTGATGTTATTAAAATTCTCGTAATGGCGTTGTTCGCTACTTTCTTCTGCACGTTTCTCTCCAACATTTATTCGTACTCTTTCTCGGCTTTGAACTTGTTGTTGTGGTGTTGAATTTTGTGAGTGGTGTGGCATATCTTGATTTCGTCGAGAATTTCGGCCGATATTTACATGCCAACGTGCAGCCATTTTTTTGTATTATTTTACTGTATTAAAAGCTTAAAATTTTAGGTTATGTTGGAAATTGTTGTTATTTAAGTTATATTAAAATTTTAAATGTATTTGTTCAACAGAACATATAATAAGCATTAATTTAATAAAATTGCATACAGGGTTGACCATTTATAATTTGATTTTGGTGTAATTTTTATTATTCGAAAGCACAATCCTTCCGGTTAACTGTGGAAAATTATTTAATTTAAATGATTTCCTCGGCTGGCCTTGCAGTAGCCCATACGACCAACCAAATTATCCAGCTGTTCTTAACCAATTCGTGCTTGAGAGCCTCAAATGTTGCTTCACTTATCTTCAACGGCTCCCCATAAATAATACCCGTGACTGCGGGGTGGCCATGTACATCGCCAAAACGGCTAATAACGCGATTTTCAAACTTCACACACAAAAGATCGATCGTTGCACGGCTTGTGTAGATAAAAAGCGGATAAAAAAACATAAATGTGCAAATGGAAATAATTTTTTTTTGTTAGAAACCGACAAAGAATTCTTAATTCGAAACCGAAACCGATATTTTCATCTGAAAGTGAACGAAAATGGAAGCCGGTGTAAATCGGGTTTGAGAAAAATTTTCCCGATCATTGTTATAAAGAGATCTGTTATAAAGAGATATTTCAAAATTTATTCAATTTGAATTTGACGCCAGTATGTATGGTGGCGATTGTAGGCGATTTAAGCGCCGCTCATCGGCGATGTTTTAAACAGAATGTCTGGCAACACTGATTGTGCATAATTGTGTGATGATTTTCTAATTTGCATAGTAAAAAATACATTGTCTTCCTTTACTTTCTAATTTGTATTGTTATAAACGTCAAATTCCAGCTCAATTGACTGTTCTTCATCTACGACACAATATGCCGAGATTATTTGAATATTGTGCTCGAACAAAAACAGTGAAGAGCAATACCGCCTAGAGATTCAAGAAAGTTTGCAAACCATAGAAGATTACTAGTTATTTATTAATTAATCACATGTGTGATTCTCAAACTTATTTTGATCTCTTACCTTCAAAACCATAACCGGAACGAAACTGAAACCCGTTAGAATGTTGAAGTACGAACCCGAAGCTGGGACGTTATGCTGATTCGGTTTCATTCCTTGTTTCAAATACATTCATAGGTATAAATGTGTCCAAATATGTACATATGTTTATGGATTTATAATTTAAATCAAATCAATTTAATCAATTCGTTATTATTATGTGATTGAAATCTCGCATAAAGTTCCATAAAACAATATATTAAGTATACATATGTGCGTGTAGGTACGAGTATGTAAGTTTTGTAAAAAATATTGTCTTAATAAGTATAAACAGTTTTACCGCGACAATTTTAAAAACACAATAAAAGTGAACAAACATCATGGCAATATTTCAGCTAAAAAGTATAATAATTAATTTTATTGTATAAAATATATTCTTTCGTGTGCATGAGCGCATGTACGACAACTCAGTCCAATATGTAGTACATATGAAAGCAGACGCACAGATACGTGGCTGTGTTACGGTCGCACTGCTAAATTTTGTTGTGTTCTTTTATCGAAATCTAATGTGAGATATGGAATGGAGGTATATTAAAGCGGATTAAAGTGATGAATTTGAATTAATGTAGAGGAAATATTATTTTCAAAATGATTACACTTGCTTACACGCTGTTTGAAAGAGTAACGAATCCGAGAGAAAGAGAGAGAGGGAGAGAGAAAGAAAGAAAGTGAGAGAAACTAATTTATTGCTATAATAAAGCTATCCGTATGCGCCTGCCCCGATAAGACTACAATTCCGATCCACGAGTATGATCACTACACGATTTACTCTGAAATATAATATGTTACACACTGGAGGTAATGTATGCCCCTTATCAAAATCATTTGTTTGACGAGTGTGTCGCGTAGTATAATGTAATGACACTCAAGATCGCAGATCATGATTTCATTGTAGCCTTAGATGTTTTGACGGCGAGACGTATATCGTCTGTTCTAACCGGTGTGCGCGTTCTTCGTTTGAAATTTTAAATTGATGCAAAATGACATCGTATACACATAAATTACTATAAATTGTGGTTTACTACATTTCTAAGTGATTCGCGTCTTTTGAAAGCCTATTATCAATTACCACCTACATGAGATCTCAGATGGTGTCTCTATGTTTCATTGGGAAATTTTGCGGAAGGGAAGATAATCGATTTGAGATTTTCAAATAACAATTGAAAACTCTTCACAAGTCAGAATTATATTAGCTGTGATAATATACATACATACATACTAAACAATATCCGTAGTATTTAAGTAAAATGGCTGAAGGTAAATATAATTTTATTTTATAAGTGTGTATATCTTCTTGTTCTTCTTTAAATAGCACAACAGCCCATGGAGGGCCTAGGCCGAGCTTTTCTCATCCACACATGTTGTGCGTGTTAAATTTATAAGAGTGCATAATTGTTAAAATGACTCGATGTGTTCGAAATGCATCTGTTAGAAATATGGCTAATAATCCCTCTAACTTTAAATCCTCCATTTTCCCTCTTTTTACAGAAATTCAGAAATTAATAAAACAACGATGAAACGTTTTACTTGGTACAGTCAAAAATAGAAATTTAAATAAATTGTCTACACAGCAACATCTCTTGGTGCACAACAGCCTTAAGCCTTTCATGGTCTGTTATGCCATTTATGTAAGAATAAGAACAAACGTTTTGTAACGCCCATCAGGGCATCGCTTTTTAAGAAAAGAGCGGTAAATACAGAATGTTTGATATGCTTCTTTTACTTTTGCTCCTGTTCTAAAACCTCCTCTTTCATTTCCTTCCACACTCTCCACGAAACCCTCAGGTAATACTTTGTGTGTGGGTTGATCCAGCAGTTAAATTCTCTATCTGTTCCTGCCATTCTCCGCTGCGTTCAACCATCGAAGCACTCTGAAAATTGCATTATTGAATATTAACTTCAGATTTTCCAGTCTCTTTTCTAATGCTATCAACGCAATGTCATCTTTTGCCTGCAGGAAGATCGAGTCTGAGAACGCTGTCTTACATCGCGTTCGATAATATTCGGCCTAATGGTACGCCACCTGTTACTATATACTCCTTGACCCCGTCATTCGTGCCACATAAGAGCCGTATGTTGCTAAAATAACTGCCGATAATATGACATAGATATAAAGGCACCTCGAAGATTTCCAGTGCCCGCATGATTCGCTCCCAGTTCGCCGAGTTAAATGCGTTTTTGACATCAAGTATTATGAATGCGCAATATGTACTGCTTAGTGCCATTCTACCACCGATTGCCGTTAGTAACTTCTCGTGTAATGTCCATAATGATATGAATAACATCCACCGTAGATCGCCTTTCACAACAACCACGACTGATGGTCCGATACCCCTCCTAGCACATCCAGAAACTTCTGCATCCTGTCACTTATAATTAATACGCCCCGGGGTTAAAATCTCAGCACAGGCAAAATCACCTCCTCTAAAAGTAAAAATTGTTAACTGTTGGTCTTTTCAATTATAACACGCACAACATGAATGGATGCGAAAATCGCGGCCTCCATTGGCTGTTATGCCATTAAAAAAGAAGAAGATTAGCTAATTTTCTACTACCTTTTAGTGGCCAAATTTAAGTGTCAACGAATGTAAGCAAATATAAGCCATGTTAGCAAATATTATTTTGCTTAAAAGCGATATCAGCTCAAATTAAATAAATGTTTATTTCCCTTCGCTTACAGTGCAAATAAATAAAATTGTTGTATAATCCCATCGCGATAACAACCTTTTTTGATACTCCCATTTATTTGAATATATTAGATTTAGTGGCTGTCCCAAGGACACAATTAGGCCAGAGCGGTTCATTGCGATACCATCTGGTTTGACTTACAGTTTAAAGCCGGTTCCGAACGGTGGTATGACAACGAGTATGTTTCAATATCTCCTTCTAATTCATCCGACCTATCTGCTTAAAATTATATATTTTTTGATGTATGTAGAAGGTAACTGATGATCAGTATATGTATGTATGTCTCTATTGGCGATTCTAATTAATACGTCTGCAGTCAATTTTTTCTTTTCGTCATTTTTCTCTAGCAGGGGAAAACATAAGCTGGAAAAAAGAGTATCTGATTATGACAGTCTTGTTTAAATATTTTTAATTGCGTAGTAATCCAAATTTACCTACATATTCTCATTACTGAGACAGTTCAAAAGTAATTTTCCAACAGAGTAATAGTGCTATATTACTGAGGGAGTTTTGGTAAATTTCACATAAAAGAAATTCTCAGTACCTACTTAAAGCACAACAGAGATTTGGAAAAATTGTTAGAAAATTTACTGAAGACCATCATAAGGAAAGAGGAAGAGGATTGATATAAAAATAAAAAAATTTTTAACTGCATACGAAGCATCAGGAAGCACTTTGACACAGACAACTAATGACTAGCTTTTGAAGTTTATATTCTTACCCTTTAATACTTTGACATGGCAATTCTTGGATATGCGAATAAAAGAACAGGACGTGGTGAACTTCAACTTTCTTTAGCAAAAATGTTCAACACAACATCCTGCTTCAGTATTTCACCACGTATGTTAGATTGATTTATATTTCATTTGAAGTCCTATAGAACTAGGCAACGGAAATGTCCGACCATGGCGATTTTTTTATTACTACTTCATAAAACTGTATTAACAAATATTTATCTTATTAATAATTCTGATTGAACTTACATAGATAGCATGAAGGCGTGGCAGTATACACACAGTTTCAGTTTAATCTTAAGTAATAACCCCGTGAAATCGAATGCCAGCCAAAAGGGCTACGGGGCGGTACAATATTCAAGAGCACTGATCTTGCACATAAATGGAAAAATATTATAGCTACTTTTAACATTTCCATGTTCTTAACATTTAACTAATATATTATATTTTAAATTAATTTTCAATAAAAAAATAAAAAAAATTAGCTTTAAAGCCTTAACAAAAAAATAAATTATTTTTTTTTTTTTTAGTTGAAGCTCGTACAGTCCTTTGGTATTTGGTATTCCTTGGTTTTGCTGTCAACTACATGATTCGTATTAATTTAAATATAACAATTGTTGAAATGATTGTTAGTAAACCGACATTGGGGAAAAGAATTTCGGAACGATTAATTGAATCAGAGACAGAAAATTCAAATTATGCTATAAATGATTCCGATGTTATAAAAAATTTCCAGAATATCACCGATCAAGAAAACCAGCACAGAATTAATAAATATTCTTGGGAAAAACATATTCTGAATTGGACCGATGTAAGTAGATTTTATATAAAGGAAAATGATTGCTTAAAAATATATATTATTTTTTATTATAGATGTGGTGAAAATAAATAACTCTTAAGTGTTTTAAAATTATTAAAAAATTCGCATCATTTCGTTATTTAGAGTAAAAAATTTGTGATAAAATGTTTTCCTTCTTAAGTCTACTTAAGCCGTTTTTTCTTTGTACTGCAGATATATGTATGTAAATATGATGTCAGAAAATAATTTGCAATTTTTTTTACAGATTTTTTTCCGATTCATACATGTATTTGTTGTCCAACAACTTTGACATAATCCTTTTTTTTTTTTTTTTTGAAGTAAGGGTGTTTTTATACCTAATTAAACACCACGCCCTGAATTGTTGCGTTACTTTACTTTACTTACTTTTAATGGCACAACAGCCCATGGAGGGCCTAGGCCGAACTTTTCGCATCCACTCATGTTGTGCGTGTTATATTTGTACATGAATGGAAGGGACCTACAGTTTAATGCCGAATCCGAACGGCGTAGTGAAAAGCTTTTTCATAGCATTGTTGCGTTACTGTAGTATAATTATTTTAGAAAACGCGGCAAAGAAAAAAATTATAAAATCGCGTTTAGCTAATTTCACTTACCATATATGATAACATCATATATCACTTGGATGATTTTGCCCATTTCTAAACTTCTCTCTTCTCTTCTTTTGATTGCCAGTTCGTTATTTAGAGTCAAGTTATCGTGTCCGAACAGGCGGGCATGCCTGAATCGGTTCCGCAATACATGTTGATCATGTAATAGGTCCGTTTCCGGTTTATTTCTTCGGATAAAATCGTAAAAAGTGGCAAACTATCAGCTGTTTTGTTTTTATCAACTCTTTTGTGCTAGTGAAAATAAATTGTAAATTTGAAATTAAGAAATAATAAGAATTTCGGAAAAACTAAGTTTTATGGTAAAATATTCAAAAAATTCTTGAAAATGTTTGTCTTTTAATTTTGTTAATATTCTCGACAAGTTTCTGCTTTCAAAGTTATTCGTTTTGTTTTGTCGAGCCAGAAATGTGGGGTTTGCGTTAGTATTATACATAAGAGCTGGAAATATATCAAAAACCTGATGTGATAAGCAAATACTGGATACCACATCGAGATCGGTACTTAAAAATTTTTTAAGGTTTCGTGATTGATTACATTTTCTATTGACTAATCTTGTCTAAGTTTAAAACGATAGTAATAACTATTTCGAAATTATAACAGGTGATAGCAGCGTCAACGCTCTCTTCCTCTTCTTTAATTTTTCTTTATAAGAAGAACGTCACAACTGCCAAAATCTTAGTTTTTGATTTTTATTTTGTTGTCCATGCATTGTTCTTGTATTTTTGTCATTTGTGGGTCTTTGCAATAAGCAATGTTAACTTAAAGAAAAAAAAATTATTTTTAAACCAAAAATACATTGTCATTTTGTTTTTGCAGACGAAATCAAAACACTTGAGTATACATATACATATGTATCGCAAGATATGCTGATGTGATAGCATTTAAACAGATTTCATTAACAGATATTAAAATTCAACGAGAAAAGCCTATAGAAACGTTTCAAAAACCAAACTGAATATATTATTTACTACTTATAAAGTAATTTATAATTGATACTATATCGGCTGGATACTATAATTTACGATTACTGCCCTACCTCTACATACCTGTACATAAAAAATGTAAATTTGTTTATCAATCTCTGCAGACGCGATTCAGTTACACGTACAGTATAAACTTCTTCGTCAAAATTACGAACTATTGACGAACAATGGGATTCGGGCGAAGTTAAAGAGCAATTTTGTCAACGTAAATTATGTTAGTTGACTTTCAGCGTTGAAGTAAGTAGGATTTCGCTGCGCAATGTTTTAAACAAGCAGCGCTGCTAATCGCTTAGACACGCACACACAAGCATGCATGTTTATGAATTGGTTTGCCCGACACTGCTTTAAATGCATAAGTATTTACACTATGGTGGATCGATTTAGTAACCGCCATCATGACATCGCGTTTTGAGACGAGTGGGTAAATACTAGATTTCTAGAATATTTTTTTTATTTAAAACAAAAATTTACCCCTCCTTTTGCATTTTTACTTTTATTAAATTTTTGTTAACTGTTTATCCAAAAACCCACTCAGGAATAATTTCTAGATCAAATTCAAGAAAAAATGTGTTCCTTAGCTCAAGAAACCCTGGTACACAAAATTTCAACCAAATCGGCCGGCCACAGATGAAACTCCGGAACAAGTTAAAAAAAAACTTCTCTCAAATTTACGAACTTGGTGTCTCGGTGCCCTCTTCAAGAATAATTTTGAAGATCACTGTTGAGCTTATAAATTTGTTCTTTGGCCCAAAAATTCCTAGTGTACAAAATTGCGGTTGGTCGGTCCATAGATAAAGTTCCAATATAAGAGAAAAAAAATTAAATTCTCTCCGATTTTACTAACTTTTCCTCCGCGCCTCCTCCAACATATGAGAGATGAGTTCGTATGAATATATCACATTTGTTACAGAAATGCTCTTTTCCCTCTCTCGCATGCTCACGATCATGACCGATTATGACTTAAGTGATGCTCTTAAGCTTACTATCGTATCTCTGCAAAACAACAACCCGCTTTCCCATCTCTGATAAGTGGAACTATATGCATATTTACATATAAACAACAACAAATATGACTTTTAATTACATATTACTTAATTAAGTTTGTTATTTAATATGAAGATTATTGAACTCATTATCATATATCAATAAATTAATAGTACCCACATGAACAGCGACTACTAATCAGAAGTACGCTATCGTACATGCCAGCGAACTGATTTAAAATTTTTTTTTTTAAATATAATATTTAATATATGGTATAATTATTAAATTGATGATAACAGTTACAATACAGCCAACTGTATAATAATAATTTTTAAGTATTTTTAAGCCAATTTATAGCTTTTTTCGTAGCACCACCAATCAAAAGTTTTATTTTATTTCTTTTATTATAACGTTCCATTTCACGTTGAATTGTGCGAATTATTTATTATAGTTGGTGGAGTGCACTGCCCCTATAATATATATTATGCCCCTACAAGAACCGACTGTACTTGCATAAGTCCAACATCGGATAGAAATTTTAGTATTGATCCTACTTCTTTGGAATAATAAAGGCAATATTCTTTATTAATTTAATCAATTACTATATTCCAAAACGATCATCTGATCGGCCTGTGGTATGTATATACATTGTTGTTAGTCTCTATGGCAAAAACGTTCATATTACTCTAGTTGATGAAATTCCACATTTAAAAATATAAACACAAATAAATTTAATTAATTACTTAAAAATAATGGATCTAATCAAGTCATGATCTGACAGGCATTGTAATTCAAAAATTTAATAACTTTTTTAAACGATTTTGCACTGACTTTGAGGGACTGAGTCAAATATGATTTTCACCCTACTAAGATCTTTGTAAGAAATATTCAAAGTGTACCAATTAAACTAAAATATTTGTATGTTAGAATAATATCTGCTGAATCGAAAAACTATAAAAATTTTGAAAATAGTCGTTGATTTAGGTTTCAATCGCCTTAGAGCGGGTTACTGAAGATATTGAGTTTTATTGCCCAAAGGAACAATTCGTTTTCCATCGCTTTTCTAAGTAAATAACCGCAAATTTTGTTATGCCCGGAAATCGATTAACATTTTTACACGTTTCATTTAAATTTTAAATGCATACTAAATTTCTATTTGGTTTATTTTCAGACTGACTACGATTCTGAGGGTTTTCATTGGAATGAATATCAGCAAGGTTTGGTATTAGGATCATTTTTTTGGGCACATTGGGTTACTCAAATTCCGGGCGGTATCCTGGCAAAAAAATATGGTACTAAATTAGTTTTCGGCTTATCGAATGCGATCGGTTGCTGGATGTGTTTTCTGATACCGATTTCATCGTATTGGGATTATAGAGCTTTAATATGGCTGAGAGTTCTACAAGGTTTAATAACGGTAAGGGTAATTTTACATTCACTTTAAAAGTTTGCAATCAAAATTCCAAAGTTTTTTAGGGTTTGTCTTGGCCGGCAATGCATGTACTTACGGCCAAATGGATTCCACCAAATGAGCGAAGTAAATTCGTAACAGCTTATCTAGGCAGTTCGGTTGGTATCGCTGCATTTTATCCACTTTTTGGTTATGTCATGTATTGGAGCTCATGGGAATGGGTTTATCATATTTGCGGTATTATCGGTACGATTTGGTGGCTGGGTTGGCTAGTATTTGTTTATGATAGTCCAGGTGAACATCCGCGAATCAATCCGGCGGAAGTGCGATACATTGAGAAATCACTAGGTGCATCAGTACATCAGAATGGCGATCAGAAATCAACACCTTGGTATGCCATAATGACTTCACGTCCCGTATGGATGAACGTTATAGCGCAGTGGGGTGGTATATGGGGACTTTTCACTCTAATGACACAGGCACCAACCTACTTCAGAGTTATTCATGGATGGAATATTCGAACGGTAAGCATTCAAAATAAGTGTGTATGTATGTATTTAACTAGCGTAAGTATGCCCTACTATAGCACAGCCACACTTACCAAACCTAATTAAGACGAAGAACTACCTTGGCCTTGCCTAATATTTTACGATCCACTTCTTCCGAATCGAAACAAATGTTAAAAATTTTTCGGCTTACCATACAAGGTGTGGGTGTGTATTTTTCACAACATATGTATCTGTCTGCGCGCTGTAACAGAAGTTTCTAGCTATGTTACAAAATATCTCAAAAATTGTCAAAAGTGAGCTGAGAAATAGGAAAAATATTATCAAAAGTAACTATAGCTTGCCTCGAAGAAAAATCTTTGTTTATGGAATGTTGTTAGTACAGATTGTTGATTGTACCGAAAATAAATAATATTTCATTGTATTTAGACTGGCCTTTTATCAGGCTTACCGCATTTGTTGCGAATGCTGTTTGCTTTTATATTTTCGTTGTGCGCTGACTACTTGTTGCGTACGGATAAAATGAGTCGAACTAACTTACGAAAACTGGCTACTGCTATTTGTGAGTACTAGACTTGTTTCAAAATCACATTTTTCGAAAATTTGATTTTTATTTAACTGCAGGTTGTATCGCTAAGGGAATAATGGTTTTGGCGTTAGCCTATTTCGGTCACAATGCAACAGCTGCCATTGTATTTATTACAATAGCCACAATGATTCATGGAACAGTTTCTTCAGGCCCATTGGCTTCGATCGTTGATATTTCTCCTAACTTCGCCGGAATCGTCCTAGGGATAAGTGGAATGATTGGTGTATTGCCGGGATTTATTTCGCCATATATTGTGGGAATATTGACTCTGGGAAATGTAAGTGTGAATTAAGTTTGGTTTATTTGTAAGCATTGTTTAATTTACAGCAAACATACGAGTCGTGGAAGAATGTTTTTCTCATTTCTGCTGGTATGCTGATCGGAAGTGGTGTTCTATATGTACTATTTGCGGAATCTACACTACAATATTGGAATAATTGCTCCGTAAGCGACGACGTGAACAAAGAACTGCAACTGTTGAATGAAGAAGACGGAAACGAACAGAAGAAGAAACTTAAAAATGATGCAAAATTAGAAAGAGTAAATTAAGAAATTATTTGATTTAACTACAATTAAATAATTATAAGTATTAGGATGCATAAAAAATTTGTAAGTTTGCATGCATGAGTATTTTTACAGTATCGGGTACATTTGAGTACCTACTATGTACATACATATGTAATTAAATAATAGATAGATCACAAAGGTAGTATTATTTGTCAAAACTCCAGGGGAACACTTGATACTCATTGTATGCGATTTCACCTCTTCAGACTCAGGTGTATACAGAATTAGAAGAACGTTAAAGCACCTCTCTCTTAAGTGCCTGTAGTTTGCTACTTTTTTCTGCAGATATCCATAGAAATTTCCCCTTCTACCTTAAGCCTTTCCCGCTTAAATATCTCAAAAACCTGACATCTTCAGTTGAGGTACTTGAACTGGGTTTTATTGTAATTTGGAATTCATTACTAAGTATTCGCTTTCGTATCAAGCTAAACCTCTTGATGGTGTACAGCCGCAACCATCGTCAATTCTAGTGAACGTAAAAAATGGCCTACCTAACAGCTGTTTTGATAATGATGTGTACTAAAATATTCAGAAAGATATTTTGGAAACATCAGTCCTGATATTAGAACTACATATATACATATTGTTCAAATGTATTCGTTGCAGCAGGAGAAATATTCTACTATTTCACACTAATTTCTGAATGTACGGATACCGATCAGTCTCTAATTTAAGCTTTGTGTTTGCTAGCGCTACGCAATTGTGTTGAGCTTCAAGTCTGGATAAAAGCGTAGTGTCAAATAGCAAATAAAATTTACAAAAATATTCGTTTAAATAATTCAGCTATGAACTGATTTGCCTGCGTTAACTGCAGCCAACTTCAATTTCGAATGATCTTTCAAAATTGGAATATGTTGGCGTTAGCACTTTGCTTATTTTGTTTTGCTGCATACAAAATGTTTGAGAGTATGTGGACAGATTCTCAACGCTGACGCTTCATTTTAGGCACCACAGTGCGGTAGCCGAAATACTGAGATATCCGATTAAGATATACAATACCTTAGATTATCTGTTAAATAAAAATTCCAAATCAGATGATGGCCCCTATTCCAGAATACATCGTAATAGAAATTTTGCTACTAATTGTAACTTTGGTGTTCCATATTCCGAATTGTTCCATCGTAATTTTGAAATTCGAAACGAATCTATTCTTGATTCCTAGTAAAAGTGACTCATATGAATTTATCTATGAGCAAAAATAGCTATCATAACTTGGCGTTAAAATAACAAGTAATTGTTAAATTGTGTAAAAACCAATTTAACAATAAGTATGGATGTGTTATTATTAAAAAAGTATAAAAATACATTTTAAAGTGGAAATGTCTTAATTTTGTGGTTATGATCCAGCCTCATTTTCACAATGATAACGCGTTGTTCCTTTGTGTATCGTTCTATTTTTAATAATCGGAACAGTAGACGACAGCTGTTAAATTTCAGAGCTGCCACTTGCACAGAATAAAAATGTTGCAAAATTTAAATCTTGCACTCATATTGGACACCCTACACATACAAAAAAGAAAAAAGTTCCCATGAAATTATGTAAAATAACAACATGAAACATTATTTAACTCCATTCTCATTATAGTTTAACGGAAAAGATTTGATTTTAGGAGAAGCAGGAGCTTCCACCCTTACCCCTTAGACTAGAATTAATGTAATTAGAAATGATACTAACTAGTAAGATTCAAGGTGAAAAGTGTAGAGGATATTTAATCGGACATCCTGTATCTCTTGACCATATAAATTTTTCACTCATCCAACTGTGGTGCCACATACTTGTGAACGTCGTAAATACGATTACATAAGATACTAAATACTTTATTAAAATTAAGAGAATCAAATACTTAAAGATAACAAAAAATTATTTCATGTTATATCGTCAAAGTAAATTCTTTGCACGTATCAAACTGTTTTAATCTGAAAATCATAAAATCATTTTCGCACATGGTAGTAGTTAAATTTTGAGCCTCATCCCTGTAAAGAATTACAAAACAGAAACATTTCATTTTTTTTTTGTTTGGGAATGTTAAAAAGTTTATCCTAACATTAATCATTCCGTTGAGAAGGTGGACAGTGGTTGTTTCGATACAAATTTGGATTAGCTTCAGCTTCAGTGTTGAGGTTGTTGTTCTATTCTATTCTGTTTTTTTTTTTTTTGTCAAGGGAACGTGTTGAAATTAAGAAATTTTTATAAATTGCAAAAATACGAAAAAATGAAATATTTCATTCACAGGACACAAATTTCCTTAGAGACTTCCACAAATAAATGCATTTCTCTACAACAATGACGGTTTACGGTTGGCGCAGACATTTGTGGTAAGGTATTTAAGTTTGACAGCCAACCAGGGACATGAGACGAGGATAAAAAACTGTCGAAAGCGGACATAGTCGTTCGTAGTGTTTGGAATTTATTGTTACTTAAATACGTGCATGTATTTGTTGTAATATTTATCATTAATAAATGCCTATTTACTGCGAACTGTGCACTGTGCAAATATTGAATTCGTTTGAGCAAAAGAAATATTATATTGACTTAAATATTATTCAATCGAACTATCTTCGAAACTTATATTGCCAAAAAATTTAAAGCACATACATATATTATATTTTAAGGAGCTTCCTTTTTGAAAGACAGAAAAGTCTGAAATCAAATGCACCGTTTCCAAATCTTTGGATGCACTATTGCGAATACCTTTTATATACTGATGTTTTAAAACCTCAGTGTTTTCCTATCTATTACAGCCCATGGAGGGCCTAGGCCGAGCTTTTCGCATCCACACATGTTGTACGTGTTATATTTGTACATGAATGGAAGCGACCTACAGTTTAATGCCGAATCCGAACGGCGAAGTGAAAAGCTTTTCATACCAATCTTTACTCTTAGGTAGGTTTGCCATTGCCTGCCAAGAGGTGGTGCCGTGTAGAAAAATTATTTTCTCTACTTTTTGATTTTGCCTGTGCCGAGATTCGAACCCCGGTTACTCTGCGCAGCAGTCCAACGCACTACCACTACGCCACAGCGTAGTAGTACTCTTATTACTGCAAATTATTACAGAATTTGCATTAGCTTCAGATAAAATCACCTAAATACAAACATCCATAAGTGGTTGGGCCTTTATTGCTTGTTCACAGAGTTGCCGTATTTTCAGAAAAATAACTGGAACGAATCAAAAAAGATTTCAATATTTATAGTAAGATCGATAAAGTCATCGATCATTTTAAGACTTTAATAAAAAAAAGAAACGATTAACTTCTTTTTGGTTAGTAGTTAAAAAAAAAAACACCAATCAGATACTAACAAACTACACCTTCGATGTTAACCGCTTTGTTTGACTCAGTTAAAGATTTGTGCATTTATTTCGACCCTAAATAATCTTTCAACGCTCATAGAGAGTATATGGTTCCAAAAGCTGATTCCTATGCTCGGATTTCTGAAAAGGAACTCGAATGAATTTTCGGATTCTCACACTTTGAAAACTGCTTTTGTGAGTCTGGTAAGATCGATCTTCGAATATCTAATTATTATCTAAAATTCTCTCTATGAAAAAGAAGAAGTTCGTATCAAAGCGACTTACGAGAATCGCTCCTCGACGCATGCTTTCCTCTGAGAATATTGCCTCCCTATCATGTTCGTTGCCAACTTCTAGGCATGCAAAGCCTGGAAATAGGGCGCAAATTTAAAAACATCTTATTCATTAAAAACATTATTGATAATTTGATTGACCCTCCAGACTTGCTGGCGCTCATTCCCCTTTATGCTCCTACTAGGTCTTTGAGGGTTATAAGTTCATTCGTTGTCCGTTGTCCATAAGACGAATTATAGGAGTACAGACCTAATTTGTATATACAAAAATTGGTTAAACATAGATTTTAGTTCAAATAGAGCATTGTTTTTAAAACTATAAAAATTATATTTGTTTGTTAAATAAATTAGGATAAGTATTAATGTGTAAGGGCTAAGCACAGTAGATTTAATACAATAAATAAATATAATCTATCAAGAATTATGGTATATTACTTTTTGCATATACAAGGTGATTCTGATTCCGATGCTCAACATGGAAGGAGATGAAAGGGGAGGTTTACACAACTAAAAAATAAGCATTTATCCAATTTTATTTTCATTTAATTCGTTGAAAATTTTAAAATTTTCCATATTGACTGTTGATATTCGAGTTTCAAATATCCGCTGTTTAATACTCAATATTAATGTGCGAATGAAATGTTAACATAAAGAAGCTAAAATCCATGTTAGATTAAATAAAATATCCTTTTAACACATTGTTTGCATTCACATATTGCTTATTTTTAAAATTGTTTTTTTTTTGTTGCGAAAATTGTATCCTTGAGCGGAAAATAAAGACATCCTTTCACATTAAAGATTATGGTAATGATGTCACGTATTTCTATTTGGGGAGTTTTAAATATGAAAACTGTATCAAGTGCCCACGAAAGCACTGGAAATTTTACACATATGAATGCATTCATGTGTATGGTATGTATATTTAAGTTCATATATGTCTAGAGACACATACATAAGTAAAATCATTCCTACTCTATCACTATCATAAATATATTTATACATACATTTTTTGAAGACGCTTTTTAATCGCAAAAGTCTATACAAATATTTTTTTATTCATATTCAGTTTTGTGTTTCAAAATACTTACATTTTGTTTCTTAAGAATACTTTTCTGATGATTAGTTTCAAAATAAGGGTGGAAGTAAATTATAGGTACACGTATTTACACATGCATACTTTTTTGATATTACGATATTTGCATTTGCAAATTACAACTTAAAGGACATTGGCAATTACTAAAAAAGATACTGTGCACAGGAGCAGAAAATTAACATTTTCAAGTTTACAGTCAAATACATTCGTTAGAAATTACAAATGCTTCCCAAAGTTTACATACATACATACATACGAGTATATAGTCATATGTATTCATACATGTACATATGTATCCATATATAAAACAATTTTATTGTACAAAGATAAATTTGTATATATTTGAAGAATACTAAAATGTAATTATTTGAAGAATACTAAAATAAATACTTTATACTAATATAAGTAAAACTCAATCATTTGCTTTCGCGTAATAAATAAAAAAAAAAACAAATAACCTTTACATACATATATTCATTTAATGATTTATTGGTTTTTATTCATACATTCGGAATGTATTCAAAATTATTTTAATGTTAAATTTCAGCTTTCTAGATGTGTGGTTTATAGTATATTTAAAAATATTGTACATTTGTTTTTGAAACTTTTTCCAATTTCATTCATTTCCAACAAGTTTTTTGGTTATTTTTATGTTTCGAAATAATACAAAATAAATTAGTATCGATTTAAAAGTTTAGTAGCTGGGCAAAGCTTTACTATTTTTCTTTTATTTTTGCGCAACAGCTCTTGGAGGGCTTAGGCCGTGCTTTTCGCGCCCACTCATGTTGTGCATGTTATATTTTTGTACATTAATCGAAGGGACGTACAGTTTTAAGCCGAATCCGAACAGCGAATTGAAAAGCATTTTCTTAGGCAATTTTTACTCTTGAGGGTTGTCATTGCCTGCCAAGAGTTGGTGCCGTGTAGAAAAATTTTTGTTTTAAATTATTGATTTCGCCTGTGCCGAAGTTTGAACCCCTGACACTCTGCATAGCAGGCCAACGCACCACAAACTACGCCACGGCGACCACACAAAAAGCATTACTCCAAATGTTTGCTTTCAGCCATTATGCTCAATTAATGAAATTTAATTTCCTTGAAATTTCGTCTTTTAGTCTTCTTGAGGGTGTTGTATTTTTTAGTTAGAAACAGTTGAAAAGTGACTAGACTTGTTCCATTTTTGTTGTTGCATACTTCTAGGCGTTTCTGTCAAAATTGTAAGTGCGTGTATACCCGCTCTTCTAATATTCGCTGTTAAACTATAACGAGGCTGTTCTTCTACTATTTACTGTTACCTTTTAGATGATATTTATTCGTTCTTTGTTTGGTGCAGTCGCAATTTTCTTAACTCTAGCATTTAGTTTTACTTCACTCGATTATTTATGGATGCAGCAAATTTTACGAATTCCAAGTTTCACAATTATTTCCGGTTTCACAGCAGGCTTCTGCTGTTATTTTTTTCTTTTTATTTTACAAGAGTTGCCAGACTCCCAAGTAAATACTATACATTAAAGTTAATTAATGAAAGCATTATAAAATGAGTGTGCTGAATTCGTAATCACTACTGTATGTTTTTAACATTCCGGATGTAGCTTGTAATGTAGCCTAGGTAGAGCTTACTTTATTAATATGTTGCAATGCAATTGACACAAAGTCATGCATTGTTTATGAATGTATGCAAATTGAATTAAAGCATTGTTAACGTCCCTACACATACACTTGCATATAATCAAGAAGCATGTTTGGCAAGGATTTAAAGGATGCTATTTTTTGCGTTGTTTCGTAAGATACAACATACATTTTGCATACATGCTTTCTATATTCCAATGTTCTTCTAATATATAACGACAATTCCCTGGATGAACATTTATTGTGATTATGCATATAATATTTGTATGAATGAGATGATTGTGTGTGTGAGAGATGTATGTATAGTAATATGAAATTGAATTTCTTATATGCATGTACATACATAAATACATATGTAAGAGTCAAAGAGCAATAGTTGAAAGTAATTTTCGTTATTGAATTATTCTTCGATTATGCCATTATACACATACATACATGTACTCGTATATCTTTGTTTTGTACGTATGCTTATTTTGGTATTTGGGGTTGATATTTGCAGCCAGCTTAATACATGAACAATATGAACCTATTTCTGAAGAGTTGTTTTCATTTTTAATTTTCGCACAAAACGGCTGACATTAACATATTTTCATATTTTCACTTACTACACTACTTGGTTCAATAATACGCAAAAGTACACTAGAAATCGGAGGGTTAAAATGTGTATTATGAAATATTAGATCTGCGTTCATAATAAAACCTTTTCCTCAGGTGCATCAACAACTGACTGCGAGTTTTTTGGAGTCACCTTCGTTTAGTCTGTTGCTACCAAGACGATTTTTGTTTACCTAACGCTAAGTCGAGACATTTGTCTTGTTTCCTTCGTTGCTATGCGGTATGTGCGGCGACATCTTGGTTAATATTTCATATGATAGCTGCAGCTAAGTGCTACTTTTATTTCTCCTATTTGTCTTCCTTAGGGAGTGATAAGAAGACGACCGAATAAGTAGTATTATAAAGCGAGCCAACATTGTGAGTTACGATAAACAAGAGAGAAAAAAAGGTTGTTCAGAAGTAAGTACAAAGTACAAATAAATAGTGTCAATATATAAGTATTAATAAATAAAGATTCATATGAATTGAAATATAACAAGTCGACGAGTCCAGATGTGATTCGACTTTCATCGAGTTTAGATACTTAAATACGCACTGTGATTCGGTCTCAAATAACAGCAGGACAAGAGTGTTCAAGAGTTCCCCGACCACTATGAAATTCCACGTACAAATAAATTGAAGGTTGGTTGCTAATCCACAAATGTAAAGTGGAAAAAAAGTTTTTCCCTTTTAGCCCAAAATGGATGGATAAATTACCTGAAATTGGCATCACTGAACCAGCTTTACCATTGAGTACTAAAATTCTCGTTCTGGCAACACTGACCAAATCGTTGGTAGCCCCATTGCGATCAAAATTGACAACCGACTCCGACAATTTAACAAAAAAATGTTTGTGTTATAAAGAAAAAATTAGTTTGCAAGTGAGTGCAATGAGTTGGCAAGTATAGACGCTGTAGGATACCACCAATAAGTTATAATGTAATTATAAAAATTTAAAATTGGGAATAAACACAGATACATGAAAAGTAGAATTTTAAAAGTATTTTACTTACGAATATTTAGTACCCACATATGTGTTCGTAAAAACGTTCGAAAAGCGCAATATATAGTGCTACCCTGTAGTCAATTGCAACGCTTGCTGCGTAGGAGCGATACAGAGATGAGGAGAGAGGAGAAACATCTCTTCAGGCGCAAGAAAAGAGAAGCGGAAAGACGTGAATTTAATTTAAAATTTACGACTGTTAAAGTATTATACTCGTTCCCCAGTAGTTTTGATGTGCATGCAACTTTGATGTAGTCGCAAATAAATTCATTACTATTTCAACATAACGTTAAATAAATATTAATATACGGCAGTATACACTACTGCCTACTTTGTTCAGAAAATCAGATTAAACCTCGGTATAATCAAGTAAATTAACAGCACAGAAGCCATAGAAAGGGCGTGCGTGCTTTACCAAAAACAAAAGAGTTATGAGCTCAAAGTTCAAAGTGCTTAATTATAATAATTAAAAACTTTCTCAAAACCAAGCGCGAAATGTCGCGTTGACATTCTTTAATGAATTGGGAGTGTAAATCTAAAAAGTTTTCCACTCATACATAGTACATATGTATGTACACGCATATAAACATACACGAACGGAATAATTTTCATGTGGCAGCATCGGCATTTGTTTATACCCATACACATCCAAATACGAATATATGTAGAATATCAGTTAGATCGTGATGATGTTGGTTAGTTTCCACGGCTGAAAGTTTATTTCAGTTTTGTTTTTGCTACTTGTTAATATGTAGGCGGAGAGTTGAGGGATTCAGGGAGTTGCCAAATGTCGAAATGGTTGTGACTTGCAACGTCTGACCCAACTGCTGCCGGTTGAATGCGTACAGTACATTTCATATGTATGCGTACGTATTAAAAATAATATGCAAAGTGCGGGAACCTGTTGAGATTTTAGCAATTCCCCAAGCAAATAACATATTCACATATTGCTATGTATTTACTGTTCTTCGCTCTACGACACCGTAGTCCTTGCTTAAAAATTTAGGGAGATATGTACGAGCATTTCCATATGCATACTAACACACACACACACACACTTGTCTATGTAGATGAGATACTCGAACTCTCTATGTGTAAGTGCGTATGCCTGCCCAAAAGATGTATGCAAGTCAGTTTATGATTTATCATCGCAGCTAAAGTTGATGCTTGTTATTGAAGATGGAAATTAAGAGGACTACACTCAACCGCAAAATAATTTTCGTTTTCTCGTACATTTCAGAATTTGGGGTGAAAATATCCTTAAGACTTCAATTAATTCAATATGACAGATAATGTTTGGTTAAAGTTGTACGCAAAAGCATCTAAGAAATACAACATTGTATAAACTACAATTTACATGATATGTATATCTTTAGATTTTGGTATACTAAGTATGTACATAGTAAAACCGTAAAATGATTAGGAAAATTAAATTTTTTCCGTTCGCCTGAAACTATACATCAAATCCAAAAAATAGGGCTGATGATACGTAGTAGGGGATAAATTATCCAATTAGCCGGCGTTCCCCAACAGCTGGCATTTTAAAGCGAAAACTAATTTATGTAAATATAGATAAATAGTTATTTAGCAATTTTTATCTTTTTAACCGAATTAAATTTTTTTTATTGAAATTGATAAAGAGTACATACTCTCTTCCAAACCCACTATAAATTATTTGTAATTCTTTTGAGAAATGTCAGGTCAGAGACATACTCAATTACGCGATTACGATTTCTTATAGCTGTTCAAAATTGTTTAACGAAGATTCAAATAATTTAATTTTTAAATTTGAACAGTGCAAACATATGACGGTAAAATTTAGCTTTTATCACCTTGATTCCAATTCTCAAAAATGTTGAATTTTTGGAATTACTTGAATTTCTTCAAAACTCTTGACAAAAGATTAACATATACTATTTTTTGATCGACAGTTTTGTATTAGCTCTTACTTAAATTGTTTTTATTAAAACGATATCATCTTCAAACTCGTACGAATAATTCAAAAGAACACTGCTGCTCAGGTCAAAGCTATTGGAGTATCAATTTTTGTAGAAATTACATTCATTTATTATGAAATTCAAATAATTTATCGCCGGGATAAATTATTGTCGTATGTGAAAATTTTACGGTTTTGAGCGATTGATCCAGTTATTTAAATGAATGTAATCAAACGAGATCTTTTAAGTGCGTTACAAGATCTCTCAGTTTTTCGCTATCGACTTTAGTTTCCGAGATATTCAGTCTGATTTCGTATGTAGCAAGGTCAGGATTTCACTAGTCGTCATTTTGCCGTATATATGTTTTTTTTTAACTTGTTTGTAAAATAAAGACCTAAGTAAGTATAGTTTCTTTTCTACCCATTAATTTTGGAGAAAATCTACAGTGGCGTTTTCGAGAAATCGGTTTTCAAACCAAAAATAATATACGGCAATAATTTATTCAGGCGACGTTATGTAGCATGATAATGTTTTCATAAAAACAATTTTTCTTTAAAAGGGAAATCGAAAATCTATAGAAATCAAACAACGAAAGAACTTAGATATTTTCCATTATAGGATTCCATCCACAGATGGCGCTCCAGTACAAGGGAATATATGTAGAGCATACCGCACACATCGCACAAATAACGGAAATATATTGCTCCGAAGCCAAAATATTCCTTAGACGTCAGATATTTTTATAGACCAAAAATCACGTTTTTGCCATTTTCAGGTAATTTTTGAGAAATGCTCAAACAAATTTATATCAATTGTGACTTTAGGATCATAAAGTAACACTTATAGCATGCGGGGGGTGGATATTACCAAATCGATCCACTTTAATGTCCCTACATATGTATTTATGTAGGTACACACATATTCAGCCAAAGTATTCCACGTCCAATTAGATTTTATTAGTTCGACCGACAATCCTCTTTTCGATTTTTGTTCTTCCGCATCAACGCGAACGGGATGTCAATGGTGGCAAAGTTGTTGTTGCACACGAATAATGAACATATGTGCCATTTTTACACTTGCGCTGGCATTTTCATCTACGATATTGAACGTTAATTCTATTGTTTTTGCTTACTTTTGTCAAACCTTCACGCTTTCTAGATAATTAAACGAACGTTCATGCATACAAGCAAACAAAAAAGGACAAACATTTCCAATCTTCTAATGAACCGCAACCATTCAATGAAACGCAATTTTTGTAATATAAAAACTACAGCATCTAAGTGTCTGTTCTCAGGTGTTTTCTACCAATAAACGCTGGACACATTGATGCGAAATTGTGCAATTTCATAATGTGATTTCAATTGAAATTGTAGACACTGCGACAATTCCGGTGGCTGGAAATAATTCTTGATTTTGTCAAGGCTTTATTTGACCAAAACCTTCATTAGGTACTGCAACTAAGGGGTCACTTCAATGTAGATAGTCATGCATTATCACTGAAAAATTAGTACAGTGCTAATAATATCCAAAATAAATAAAAAAACAAAGGTTTTTATAATTGTGGAATTTTATATTTAGCGTTTGCGAGAAATATCTGAATGGTCAATTTCTTCTCTACTCTCTTCATACAACGGATTTTGTATTCACTATGAGTTTCAGTTGGTTTATACACATATTTCAAAAAATTTAAAAAATTATAAAAAATGGATAAATTAATAATTTACTTACAATCCTTTAATCGTTGCATTAACTTCCAATATTTAAGCTTGAGATAACTTTTTTTTTGAAGGTGTAGTAGGCAACGTCGAAGAGGTCAGTTTCCTCTACCACATTTCGAACTAGGTTGCGAAATTCACAACATGTGGTAACTAGGTTCCGACCAATTCTCTTTTTTGTGTTGTGGTGAGTTCTATTGCACAGCTGTTCCCTTTGTTGGAAAATAGGAGACAAAAATCCATAACTTCTTGAACTTGAATCAGAGATATTACCAATATTCACGTCTACTTCCCAGACTACTTGGTACAGACATTTCTTATGTATCTTAAATCGGTTAAGTGGGTGTGGTACGTCTCATACAAATAAAACTGCTTTAAAAACAGGAGAAGTTTGCTGTCTTCACACTTTCGGAAAATCAAGAAATATGGCAATGTTCGATGAATCGAAAAATGATTTTAGAAAAATTGTTTATCTTTGTACACAATAATTCACTGATCCCAAAACACTTTTTGGCACACTAGGGTACATATACAAATACATATATTTTACGTAAGTTTATGTAAATACTTATGTATGTATGTATGTATAACTACTTATTGTACAAGCACAAAGTTTGTATATCCCACTACGTTCATACTACATACATATGTACATACGTATTTCATTTATGCATTATTAATCCATATATCAAAATTTCGCTGCTGGTTGATGAGCAGAGTAAATAGCTTCTAAATATTTGTGATATGCAATACAATCAGAGTTGTTGGTAAAGAAAAAAAAACAAGGGGAAGGGAGGTCAATACAAATTTTCTATATCACTTAGCTGCTGGTTATACTGGTGTTCGCTGTTCGACGAACATATTAAATTTTACTCTCGTGCTGGGTGTAGTGGTTACATTGGTGTTCATTACAGAGTTGCTTTTTGTCGAAATTCAGTTCTTTTTGTAATACAGTTTTTTGCGCAACGGCAACACTAAATGGTATACCAAAAACCTTTAAACGATTTTATTAATATGGAGCGTGAAATTAATTATATAATTGAAAAATTATGAAAATAATATGATTTTTCTTCAATAGTTTTATGATATGAAAATAATGATATACAGGTTTACATGTTTTCCTTCTATTTTACATACATTCTTGCTCTTTTTTTGTAGAATAACTCATTGACACCCTGAATACTCGGCGTGCTCTGCGTACATTTCACCCAGCATATCGTGTTCGGTGTGAGAGTGAGTAAAAGCTCTTTTTTCGTGAAATTTGAATATAACCACTGGCACTACATCCGATGATCGGTCTTGGCCGCCTCTACAAAGCTTCGCCAGTCGCCTCTGCTATGCGCGCGCTGGCACCAGTTGATAAGGCCAAGTGCAGTCAGGTTACCCTGCACCTGGTCTTTCCAACGGAGATTAGGAAGTCCCCTTCTGCGTGTTCCTCCACCGTGGTTTGAATAAAACACCCTTCTAGCCGGAGCGCTTTCTTCCATTCGCTCAACATGACCCAGCCAGCGAAGCCGCTGGAGTTTTATACGCTTGACTATGTCAGTGTTGGCGTACAACTCATACAGCTCATCGTTCCATCTTATTCGGTATACGTCGTCCACGCATACTGGACCGTAGATCTTACGGAGTATCTTCCTCTCGAACGCTCCTAACAGCCTCTCATCATTGATGGTCAATGTTCACATCTCTGCGATGAGGGACTTATAGAGAGTTATTTTCGTCGGTCGAAAGAGGGCTCTACTTCTCAAGAGCCCTCTCTCGAGTTAGTAGAGGCAAGAGTTAGTCTCCGCTTGATCTCAAGGCTGACATTATTGTATATAACCACAGCCTTAGATATTTCAACGAGGCTGTTTACACTGGCGCAAACATGAAAGACTATGCGACAGAAACAGCTATAAAAGTAAGGTAGTACAAAAAAGATGTAAAATTTCTATTTCATTCTTACTACTTACCTTACTTTTCTAACTGTCTCTCTCGCACAGTATTTTATGCTATGCTTGCGCCAGTGTAAACAGTCACCATTCAATTAAGTAAATGGTTTAAAAAAGTAGTTACTTAATTTTTAAATTTGTATAGCCAACATTTGATACATTCCCCATTGTATGTAAGAAAAATGATGCCATTTTTAAGGTAAATAATCTCACTTTGAAAATCAAAATATTCATTGGCTGATGGCCAGTAAACCCCGGTTTAGTACTGTTCTTTAGAAGATATTACCGTTTTAAAGTACTTAGACGAGGAAATCACTTAAAGGAGGATATGGATATTTTCAATAAAAAGGTGCAAATAACAGGCACTTAAGCGGGAATACTACTTAAGAGAGGAGTTATTTAACCGCGGCTTACTGTAAACTATTTGAAGCTTTATTAAATCTAAGGGCCGTTTTAGTTATGGGAGTTAGGTGCGGCAATAGTTCGATCTTTAAAGTTTTTTTTCCATAAATTATCACCATTGAACAAGTGAGCCCAGACCTAGCTAAATTATATAAATCATTGAAATTATTCATGAGGATTTCTTAGTTTCTCATTTGTTTTGCAGTTTTCATGAACGAATCTGAAGGCCCAAAAGTTTGTTTCATTTAAAAAAATACTTTCCGGAGGTCAGCCTCTTTGTATCCCTCTCCAACTACATTCCTGAAATATATAAAAGATAAATAATGTTAAGGTATACCGCTTCTCATAAGAACTTTCTAATTTCGAGGCTATTAGATCTTTCCATGTTGAACTTTGTGCAGCTGCGGGAATTTTGTTTCGCAAAGTTTTCAAGTCAAAGTTAAGTGCATGGATAAACTAATAAAGTAAATATTATACATACTACATACTGATATGTAGGTGGGAGAAAGTTTGCTGCTCATCATTTATATTTCAATAAATTCATAAAGACGTGAGAACAGAGAAGCTAATGGTTGGGGTTGATATGCCATAATTAAATTAACTGCATAGTTGGGTGAAATCATACATACATACATACATATATCAATATACAAGTACATATGTAAAGGGTGATCCATCTAACATTTGGAATTTGAACTATTGGTTATTTTGAGTGTGCAAACTTTAATGTCATTCGTATTATGACGGAAAAGTAGTTAAATATTTGCGGTAAACGAAATGGGTCGATATACCATATGGTACGCTTTGGGCATGGAGATTTTCATATGGAATGGGAAGGGAACATACACAGACTCAATACACTAGCTGGAATTTTCTGACTAGGCCAAGTTAAGCAACTTTTCTACCATTGAAGTTCGCGTTATTATTACTTTCAAAATAAATATTAAAATATGAAGGCGTTATGTGATTTACGTTATCAAGTGCTAAATTTAATCGCCAGTTATGGCGATATTATTTCCCCTGGAAATCGGGCCTAATAAATCTCTACACCTTTTCCTAGGAAAAACCTACAGAGTAACTTTAAATATTTAAAAAAAAAAAAATGTTATTGCACCAGGTAAAACGCAGTATCTTGCGTACTCAGGTAAAATTCTGGAAATGGTTCTGTGGGCTCAATATTTGAAGACCTCCAGGAAATACTAATGGGGAAAAATGATAAAACTGCAACACAAGCTTTCCAATTTCTAGCTGCTATTTCTTCTGTAGCATTCGAAGTGTCCTGCTACGTAAGGCAGCCAGTGCATTCTTTTGTTATGCCATTGAATGAACAATTGGAATCAGAAATACAAGATTTGTTCGAAACCATAAAAATTGCAGATAGGTGCTATGCAGGAATTTCACGAGATGTGGCAACAACAGTTTAAATATCTTAACTGTTCAAGTGGTATTATTTACCTTAAAAATGGCATCATCGTCATCAATCAGATATCGAATTTTAGTTAACAAATCGAGGTTGTCGGACCATAGACAATTAAAAGTCACAATAGTTGCCAAAGCATGAAGCCTTTTGTATGTTTTGACCTTTCTGCACATCGATTCTACATTATTAAACTAACATCAGATTTCTTATTTCGGGGCTATAAGTTACATTTTAAAACGTCTACCTTGAGATCTATAAAAATTGTACAAAAAATATCGGAAACTAGAACCGCTCTTTCCCTTGGGATTGAACGTACACATTAATTCAGCTTAACTCTATAAATTGTCAATTTTTGTCCTGTAAACAATTAAATATACGCCAGTGTAAGTGCATATCTTGAGGTTCATAGCTTCATTCATCATTTTTTATACATACACATAATAAAAAAATATGACTTTTATTTCAATAAAGCAAAAAAAAAAAGGTCTGGATATAAAATATTCAAGTATGAAAAAAATTCATAATCGTGTTAACAGTGTTTTCATGCATGCTACATACCGATTCTAAATGCAAATCGCATGTATTACAGGTGAATATGTTCAAAGTATATACTACATACAAACAATACATATGCACGTTTACATGTACTGTAAGTATATAAGTAAGCAAGAGCTTGTAAATATCTGAGTATGTACCTCCGTAAGGTTGGCACGAGCTTCCTTACCCAATGTGAGTTCCATAGAAATTCACTACGTACGAGTAAGTAATGGTTTCGCTGTTTTTTTGTTTTTTTTTGTTTTTTTTTGTTTTGTTTTTTGTGAAAATTAAATTTATTGCGCTCAGAGAGATTGTCAGGAATATGTATATTTATTTTAGAAAAACATACCGATGTACTTTACACCTTGCTTTATTCTACCGATGAGCAACGGAATTGTATGCAATATACTCTTCTTTGTTGTAGAGCCAGAACAAGACAAATGAAAAAAATTTAATGAAAAAAAAAAAAAAAAAATAAAAATTAAAAAAAATATATATTTGTACATAGTATGTGCGTATGTTTGTATATAAGAAAATTTTGCGGTACACGCAATCTATTATAGGAACATATTCATAAGTACATATGTACCATAAGTATGTATGTATAAATATATACGATAGTATACTTTATACACTTAAAAAAATACATATACAGTATGCTCCGGCGCCCCGTCATGAATAATTTTTAGATCAAGATTAAAGCCACAAATGTGTTACCTGTCATAAACCCTTGACACACAAAATTTCAACAAAATCGGTCGGTAGATGAAAATCGATCGATAGATGAAGTTCCTGATTTTTGTTTTTCTTTTAGTGGCACAACAGCTCATGAAAGCCCACCCCGAGCTTTTCGCATCCACTCAGGTTGTGCGTGTTATATTTATATTTTGTACATGAATGGTAGGGAATTACAATCTTACGCCGAATCCGAACGGCAAAGTTGAAAGGCTTTTCTTAGGCATTTGTATTCTTATGTAGGTTTGCCAAGAGGTGGTTTGCCGTGTGGAAAAATTGTTTTCTCTATAATTTTTTTATGTTGCTTGTACAAAGATTTCAACCCCGGAGACTCAGCGTAGCAGTCGACGCACTACCCACTACGCCACGGCGACCACAATGGTCAAGTATAAGAAAGAAATTCAAGTTCTCGCCGATTTTACTAACTTTGAATCCGAAGACCTACAGGAAAAATTTAAAAAAAAAAAAAAAGAAAAATTCGACATCCTCTTCTCAACACGCGAAAAGTTTACAAATGTCTCCTGTTGCTTTTTTCTGAGTGTATATATACATTCATTCATTCATACTAGTTATGTATGCATATAGTATGTATAGAACGCCTCCTTCCTACAATTACAATCAAACAGCAGCGAAACAGGTATGCCCTTTTTTCATTCCTATTCGCGTTCAGCTTTCGCGGGTTAAGCGTTAATGCTGCGTTTGAATGAATATTTGATTGCATTGTTTACGATTGAATTTTTTCGTTATAAATTTGTTGATTACGCTAAAATCCCAGTCTGAGTAAGGGTGATGGTGAGTGGGAGGGGAGGGGGAGGTGGAGGAAAGCAAACGCGTGCATAGCTTTGAGTTTCCTTACTGTTTTAAGTTCGCCAAAACATTGCGTACAATCCCGTGTTCTTTGTTGTTTGGAATTTGCATGAGGATTTTTGTCATTCATTGTGTTTAACATGGATTTATACAATATCTATTAAATTTGGTCCTTGTCAGTTTCTTTCTTTTTGCTCGTGCTTTTGGAATTCTTGTCGCTGTCGCTGTCGTGTTCAGTTGTTTAATGTTTACTTAAACGGAGTATGTTTACAAGTATACTGGTGCGTATGTATGTGTATACATGCATATGTATTGTGAAAAGCATACAAGTGAGTTACTGAGCTTGAATCTCCTGAGATATCGCTGGATGTTATCGTGAATTATACCCGTAAAAGCGATAAGGATAATGGCATGCAAAAATGCGAATTCTGCCTAAATGCCTGTAGAATATTTAAATTGCACATAATGCAAGCAAACATCATGAGGAAATTCATAAAAGATTACGAAATGCGATTGAATTAGGGATAATTTATTTTATTAATAAATAATAAACTTCTTAAAAGTAATTGTGCATTATGAATATGTCTTATGAATCGTTAAATTGCTAGGCAAATAAAGAAGCATGTCTGTATTTATTGTGCAGCCGTAAAATAAATTGAAATATCAGTTTGCAAACAGGTGTAAAAGCACTGATTCTCATATACGGAAAAAGTCGACAATCTAATTTTTAAGACTTTTAAAATAAAATATCTTTTGATGTTTGAAATATACTTTCTTTCTATAAGACGAAGGTGTTTAAGAAAAATTAAAATCTGGAAAGAAAGTTCTTCAAGAACATGGAATTTTAACTTCATTAGTTTGTAGGCTTAAGAGTTTGGCTTAAATAGCTAAAGTGTCATAGGTTCATAACTTTTTAATAGGTACGACATACATATTTCAGAGACTCTATTTTCAAAAATAACTTTTATACCAGCTTAACAAGGACATTGCAATAACTTTTTATTCTTGTCATGGCAATTTTATATCCATAAGCAACCCTGTGTGGCATCACGTCAGTTATTGCTCATTACCAACATTTTTCTTAATAAAAGTGTTTAAATATTGTTTGTATACCATTTAGTGTTGCGATTGCGCACAGAATAGTATTAAAAAAAAGCTTCACTTCGACCAAAAGCAATTTTACAATGAACTCAATGGAATCACCCAAACCCAGCACGAGAGGAAAGTGAGATGAGATGTGTTAGCTGAACAGTTAACACCTACATAACCACGGCTAGGCGAATACCAAGAAATTGTTGTTCCACCGAACATGAAGAGAGAGCTTTTACACACTCTCACAACGAACACGATATCCTCGGTGAACAACCGAGCACGCCGAGCTGAATACTCAGGTGGCAATGAACTATTTTCGAGAATAGGATTAAAATGTATGTAAAATAGAACGAAAACATGCAAACTATTGTTTCATTTTCTTTTCGGCCTTCTCTGGCTGCGAATATTTTTATGATTTAACAGTGGATGTTATTTTCTTTATAAAATTATAAAAATTATTTATGTATACATCATAAACAAAAATGTTTTTAACTTTATTAACTTAACTCTCCATCTTCATAAAATTGTTTAAAGTTTGTTTGTATGCCATTTAGTGTTTGCCATCACGCAGATAATAGTTTTATCAAAAATTGCATTTCGACCAAAAGACCGAGTACACGAAAAAAATTTTATGTGTTCGCCGAACAGCGAACACCAACATAACCACGGCCTTACTTTCAAGTGTTTTTTAAACAAAATAACAAAGTTGTAGAGAAGCTTAACAATTACATTAGAAAGCTTATATTTACCATGTTTTCAGATGTTAATGTTTGTTGGGCTTTTACGAAACTTTCTGTGCCAGTGTACATGTCTATGTCCTTATAATAAAGACTCACAGTTTCAGTGTCCAGCCCCAGGTGCCCATATATTAAACAATTTACAATACTTTCCATCAATCGGTTCATATAATGTCGTACATTTACCTTTTGTCCTTTAAGTTTTTATTTATTTAATACTGTCGTAAATTATCATGATCCTTACCGCTAATATGTAATTTATTAGCTACCAAAAAGCGCCCAGTTGGTATGTCCGAGTATGTGTGTATGGGCAGGATGCAGTATATTTGTAGTCATGTGGTCACTGACTGCGACTACACTAGAATAAATATAAATACATTAAGCTACCACACTCATATGATACTTAATTGGAAGGAGGTCAAAATGAAAATGACATTTACGTAAAGAAGAGAAAGCATTCAACATATAAAAAAGGGTTTTCGCAGTAAGTTCCAAAGGATATAGAACTGACTCACACGTGCTTCATCAGCTTATTTTAGCAAGAAAAATAATGTACATTCATACAGAAATGTTTGTACATGTTTTATTTTTTTTTTTACAGAACACATTAAAAGGGTTAGGTATCTATGATACACACGGTCATGTGAGCAACATTTTATTTCCAGAGATGTCCTTTCGCGATATAATTACATACATCAAAAACAAAAAAAAAACAAACCACAAAGCTTAAATTAGTTTATCTACACTACCTACACTTTAAGTTAAAGGGTTTCATATAATAAATACTTACTCGTACTTTAAAAAGTGGAATGAAAAATGACAAGAAGCAAATTCTTAAATATTTCATTAAACACAAACAAATCTGTTCTCCAAATATAAGAAAATATTAGGAAGGTATTCTTATGAGAACAACGAGTAGTACAAGAATACGAAAAAAAGGTTTAAAAGCTAAAACCTGTTGAGATGTTCTCAATTCCCACAACACTTTGTCAGTGCGAATCTGAAAGTATCTTGAAGATGCAAAATTTCCACTTTGCATTCCATTTCACATTTTTCAATTGGGTGTAATGTATTGATGTTGAAGCGCTGAAGCACTGTCATTGTTGTACTCAGGCAGCGGACGAACTGATTGGGGAGCAGTGAAGCGGCGGTAATCAAGTCGCTGCTACTGTCACTGCTGGTGTGGTGTATTATTGATACTTTAAATAACAATAGATGATAGCGATGATGTTAATGCAAATGGAGAGTGTTTATTTGCCGCACGCCATATTTTCGAAATCGAATGGGCGACAAATGGTTGGGTGAATGAATGCTTAACACAACCACTCTAATTTATTGCTACCAAGGACAAAGGACTTTTTATGAATTACATTCAAAGCTACTTACTTTATTCTTTCTTCTTTTCCATCAATGAGAATTATTATAAGTGATGGAATAGATTTTTAGCATCAAAGATTTTTTGAGTTTAATTTTATGTGTGCACATTAGTTAAGCTTTCGCTTTTCGATATTTCGTGACGTATCTACCTACTATAATATATAAAATTGTTGTATTGTAGAAGAGATGTTGCCGCATATTAACCGCAAATACGATTCGTCATAGTTTATTAAGGGAAGAGTAATATTGATACTGATACAATTTATATAATCTTTTAAGCGTTTAAAACATAGGAAGCAGAGTGGCAACTCAGTGTTTGCATATTTGTAATTATTCAAAATAAATTAATCGATATGCCCATCAATGGAAAATCTGTCAAACTTATTTCATTGGACTAATACTTACTCGTATTTACTTTACTTGTTGTTCGGTTATTGAATATTGTATTTAAGCATGGAGCACGTAGGCTAGAAAATCCATTTTACTCCGCCCGAGTGTAGCTTCGTTTATAGCCTTAAATCTGACATAAGCCATTCCAAACTTGCATAGCTTAGACAGATCAAGGGAAGAAATGAAACTTAAATCGTTTAAAATCGTTTAATTTTTCAAAACTGAAGCCGAAACCGTTATTTCCATATGAAAAACCACGAAACATATTCAAATACTCGAACCGATTCAAATCGGATTGTGAAAAATTTTCCTGATCATTGTTATAAAGGGATCTGTTTTTCCTATATTTTTAAATTTATTCAATTTGAATTTGGCGGCCGACTGCTTGCCGGCGATTGCAACCGATTTCAGCGCCACTCATCGGCAATGTTTTATCTAAAAGGTCTGGCAACACAGATTGTGCATAATAATGAGAGATTACATTCCCTCTCTCATTCTCCCTCCTTCCTCCTTCCACCTATCAATTTTCCTTCCGTTCAACACGATGCTCTGCTTTGTGTTGAATGTATAAATAAAAAAAAAAATTGTTTGATAATTTTCTAACCTACAAAGTAAAAAATATATATGTAAATGTCTTTTTTTAATTTAAAATAGTGATACAGGCAAAATTTCAGGTTTATTGATTGTTCTTCATATGCGACACAACATCCCGAGATTAAGAGACAATCCATGTGAATAGTTTACTCGAACAGAAAAAGTATATGTACACTCAATAAAGATAGTGAAGAGCCATTTAAGTAAGTTTGAAAATCATAGAAGATTACTAGTTAGTTAGTAATTAATCTCACGTGTGATGGTCAAACATATTTTGATCTCTTACTTCAAAACCGAAACGAAACCGAGACCCAAATGAAGGTTGAAGAATGATACCGGAACCGAAAAACATGACAAAATCAGAACGTAATTCAGTTTCATTCCTTGCGTCAAGGTCGACTAAGTCTTCCATCATCAAGACAAGTTTACCAAGTATTACACATCTCGTCCGAGAAGAGGCAGGGCATTCACAGATGAAATGACCTACAATTTCATCATCTAGACATGCTTCTTATAGATTACACTCGATACTTTTACATAGATTTTTCTGAGAAAATCATTGCGTAATCGAGAGTATTTGAGAAGAAACTACCAAAAACTGGGTTTTGAGATGTAGATGGATAGTTTTTGTGCTCACAAAAATTGTTCTTTTCGTTATAGTAAACCACTTAAACCAAATTAAACATGAGCTAGTATTGACTTTTCGTTTTTCTATATTTTTTGTACCGTTATCTCGAATTGATCACGTGATGAAGCAAAACGACTTCTACCTCTTCTTCTTCTTTAATGGCACAACAGCTCATACAGGGTTTAGGCCGAGCTTTTCGCATGTAAGTGGTTGGAAAAGATCTACAGCCAACAGCCGGAACCGAACGGCGAAGGGAAAAGCTTTCTCATTTGTTACTCTTGGACGTTTGTCAAAAGGAGGTGCCGCATAGAAAAATTTTGTACTTTTACTTTTTTACTTTTTGATTTTAGCTTATGCTGAGATTTGAGCTCAGCCGCTCTGCGTGTTAGTCCAGACGACAAAAAAAAAACAACATATATGGTCTCAGTGACCTCTAGAATATATGTTAAATTGTTAGTACGATAAAAAATTTCTGATTTTGTGGCACAGTGTAATTAAACAAACGATAGTAAACCACATTTTGGTTGATTTGATTTCATTATTAAAACCTCAACAAAACCAATCTCTGATACCCCATTGCGCTTTTGTTTTTTGACAATTCGTAGACATTCTATGTATGTAAATAAACGATTAATATTTTCGCTTCAATGATTTTCATTTATTTTATTCAACTAAAATAAAAATTAGCAAAGTAGTAAAATAAATCATTGTTTGTTTGTACAAATGCCAATCTGCTTAATTAACTTTGACACTCAAATAACATTTTCGCGCACAATGAACGAAAATCATAATGAGAATCATGGAATATTAATTACCAACAAATCAAAAAAGTATTTTCGAGTACAATTCTAATTACGATTTTGGATTTACTTCTTACTATATGAGCATAAATACATACATATCTACACATACATACATACATGCGCTAGTTTACCCTTGGAAACAATTAAATGGAAGACATTGCATCAGAGCAGCAGTATATTCGCCACATTGCCTGCAATCACCCCAATTCACGCCTAAGAACGCACATTTCACGCTTATAAGAATAATGGCAGTTGCCACTTCCACATCCACTTCCACTTCTCCAATACAACATAATGATGTGTGTTGAAAATAATTTGGTTTTTCGCATTCGGTTGCTCAATTTGTTGATTTTTTTTTGCTGCTACTGTTGTTATTTTCGTTTTTTCATTCTGTTGTTTTTCCTATTAAATGGAATGACTTGTTTCACCAGCTTCACGAACAAATAATGAACTCAAACCACAATGTACTGATGGGGAAGAGTGGAGAGTGTGTGAAGTGGGATACTACCATACACACACACCCACACATTCCAACAACAACGATATCCTTATGAATTGTATATGGCAGTGCGGCAGTGTTGAAATTTCCCAAAGGAGTCTGACGTCTTTATTGAAGTTGCCAGCTACAGAAACGAAGAATCACTTAAACGCCAAGAACAACAAAATGAAACAATAATTTTTAACAAAAATCTCATTTTGTAGGTACTCAGTTTTAAAAACCAAACAACTAAAAAATTATACGCGCCTATATGTTTTTGAAATTGTTTTCTATCCAAAAAGTGTACAATGCATAGTTTGCACCCTGTGCCGCAATAAATGCTAAGTTAATCAACCACCAATAAAACCCTTTTCCTTCTTGCACGTTAACTACCTAGAAAATTAAATTAAAACTTTTTTCGCTGACAATTTTCGTATCCCTTTTGTTCAGCAACCAACAACCGAAATAAGAAAAATTATTTCTGGGTGAAAAAAAAGTTGTGAACAAGAAAATTTGCTCACAATTCTTTTTGATTAAATTATTTAATGCTGTCCTGCAGTAAAATTGCAATCTGCACGACAAGTTAACGAAATTATGAACACTTTTGGCCAGTAAAAAGTAAATAAAATCCGTGTAAGCAAAAGTTTTACGCGTTGGATATTATTTTTCTGTTTTTGGGGAAATTGCAACTGTTGGAGTCCTGAGGGAAATGTGAAACAATAAATGAAAATAAATGAATTTTTTTGTGGGCACAGATGACTGCCCTCTGTGAGAAATTTAAAGCAATGAAAAATGGAAAGTTATTAAAAAGAAAATATCACTACATGAAGACACAACACGAAACTTGTAACTGGAATTGCCCGAATCATTTCACTATGTATCATTTCACTTAAATTCACTTAACTACGTCAATTTTTGGTGAATCTAAATTTTTGACCCTCCAATTAAATAAATTTTTTTAATTTGTGCCTTATTAGTCCATTTAATAGAAATAAGTAAACATTTCTTAATCCAAACATAAGCTGATTTCAGATTCAACACGGCCGCACAGTGGTCAAAGGTCCAAAAAAAGCTAGCCAAAATACGGAAATTTTGAGTACGTAGCTGATTACGAGTTTTAAGGTAAAATTAATTTAAAACAGAAACATGGTACTATAGAACAAGTACGCTGTATTGTCAGTGAAATAAGATAAGCTTTTGGAAAGAAATATTTCTGCTCCGTAGCATTCTTACGCATAACCCTAACTTTTGGTAAAGTATGGCTTGAAGGCGCTATTTCCAAAGTTAAAAACGATCTGCTGATAAACTTTAATCTACTATGTAAGTATTTATAGTATTTATAAACAGATAGAAAATTTATTCAAAAATACAAAGACTTCACATCCAGATTACTCGATATTTTGGCTGGAGTTCTCAAAGGCAGTTCTTTACTCTACCTTAACTTCACATTCGATATGCCAACCAGTAGTGATAGTGTGTCATGTATAAAGAGTTTTCCAATAAAAACACTTAGAATTGAAGAGGAGCAAGAAGGCCATCATAAGACAGGACAAACCTATAGCCTCAGAAAAGGCGAAACCCAAGATAACGTATGAGAGCAATTGTTGTTTGCGTTGCGTTACGTGTGACTGATGAGGTTTGGAATGATTTGAACTGTCGTGCAATGAAACTTGGGTTGTGTGATAAGCGGCTAATGTTTGGCTTTTTGGTTAGCGACTGCGCTGCTCAATGTTCGCAAGTATTGCTTTGAGTCGTTAAGGAGTTAAGTACTGGCAGCTGGAGCAATACGCGACACTGTTGACACGAACATTTTTTTGTTTTACATAATTTGATATTTGGTGATCAACAAAAAATTGAATCTAGTGCACGGAACTTCCGAACAAACGCTTACAACAGTGGAATTGCCTTTGCAGACTTGGACAACAATTTTGTACAATATTTAATGGTAAACTCACCTTTAAATTTTTTTTAGAATCTGCCAGTGTCAAAATGTCGCTCAATGTGTATATTTTTATCATGGAGAAGTTCACGAACGAGCAACTTTTGGAAATTATCAAAAATGAATACGAAAATTCTTAATCGGCGGTCGCAACTTTAACAGCGCTTACTCCAGTTCGTGATAATCGTCTCACCAGATAAGCTGTGCGTGTCGAGTCAAAATATACACTATTGATTGTTCCCGTGCCAGTGTCAAAATGTCGCTCAATGTGTATATTTTTATCATGGAGAACAAGAAGTGACAATGACAGTTAGACAATGCACCGGTCGAAGTACCGAAAATATAGCAGCCGTAAATCATAGAGTTCAAAATGATCCAAAAATCAGTCAATTCCATGCCGTTCACAGGAATTGGAAATATCGCCGACCACATTTTGCCGAATTTTGCGTTAATATCTTGTGTGGCTTACATCCTTACAAGATAAAATTAACACAAGAAGTGAAGCCTCGTGATCACTTGAAGCGCGGAAACTTCTCCGAATGGGCTCTGCAAAAGTTTGATGAAACTCATGAATTTCATGGAAAAATCATCTTCAATGATGAACATCATTTTTGGCGACTTAAAGCCGTCGAATTTCTTTAAGGGGTTACACGTTCAGTCGTTGGTTTATGCCAACTAGCCACCAACGTTAGAGGAGCTCAGGAACAATATCGAACGCGAAATTGCTAACGTTCCGGCCGATGCGTGTGAACGGGTGGTGGAAATTGACTCGGTGGTCATATGAGCGATATCGACTTTCATATTTAAATGTAACATGTGTACTACTACTCTTGTAAATATCTCAATTATTCTATGTTATATTTAAATGCAGAATTGTTATGTCCCTATTGAAAAACCCATTTACTATATCAACTTTCGCAGACAACACTGAAAGTCTCTCAATTCTCTCATTCGCTGGTTCAGTGGCGAATTGAAATAAACGAATCCATATGCGCACATATTACATACTTCATATACATACACATACACATATACATTTAGCAAAGGCTATCATTTTAAGCTTAGAGTCATATGGAACAAATTTAGTTAGATCCGATTTCGATATAACACGTTGTGAACTAGCTCGTTTTATAGGAAGTATGACTGTGACTGCACTACTTCAACTTCTCCTTCGTTCAGTTTTTCTCTGTGCTTGTATTCATACATAAGAATGTGCATATGTACAAGTACACTGAGAAAAAAGTTGTGGTCTAAAATTAAGCACGGTCATACTTATACCCAGCAAGTTCTCTTCTAATTTCATTTAAGACCCTAAAATCTTAAATCATTTACGACTGTTATTAAATCAAAACAAAAATTATACGAGGAACAAAAAAAAATTATTTTTATAAACTTTTCCACCGTAAATAAAAGTTTATTTCTTCAAATTAAACCGGAACAATCTTAAAACAAGAATAAATTCCTAGATTATTCTGAAAGCTATCTTACAAAAAGTACATTTTCAACTTAAAATAAGAATAAGCGATCTTGATTCTAGACAACTTCTTTCTTTCTTTTCTTTTTTTAATGGCACAACAGCGCATGGAGGGCCTAGAGCAAGCTTTTCGTATCCACTCATTTTGTGCGTGTAATATTTGCATTAATGGACCTACAGTTTTATGCAGAATCCCAACAGCGAAGTGAACATCTTTTCATAGGCAATTTTTAGTCTTGCTAAGAGGTGTTGTCGTGTAGAAAATTATTTTTTTCTATTTTTTGCGTTTGCCTGTGCCATCGCACTACCAACTACGCCACAGGGACCAACGTAGATTCTAGAGAACACATACATATTCTTAAAGAGAGAACAAAACTATTTGAAAATAAAATCTTAATTATCAATCTCAACAGTCAGTTCATCAACGAATCGGCTTGATTTATTACCGACTTTTTCTCAAATTTAGACCGTTTTTTCCCTGAGTGTACTGCTCAAAACGCAATGCATTCCTCTCGATAAGAATACAACGAACAAGATTCCAATTTGGGTAGAATGTTTTAACGTTAAAATCATCCTGTTAAAAATTAATGTGGATTTCCGAGCGGTTCGGTTCGAAAGGACATTTTGTAAAGTTTTGACGCTCTCATAGCGCGTAAGGTGAAAGGCAGCACGACATGGCGTAAAAAGGAAATGATATAATAAGGTGAGCACACCTCGTTATGATGCCGTAAAGAAGCAATAAAAAATGTCATTTTACTTTGGTCTAACTATCGTGCCAACTAAATGTAGGAAAAAGCGAAAAGGACACATACACATACAGGATAGAAACTTCTTAAATATTAATGCGAAAATGCTGCAAAACCATGAATAACTTTGCAGCTATGAATTTTCAATTGCCAACGCTTTAGTTTTAAAGGGAAGCCTCTTTGTAAATACTGCGACATTTTTCTATTTAAATGTATTCTTTAAAACTGGCTTCCGTCAACTTCCGTACATTGAAATTAATTTGAAATTCATTCCTCAATGTACATAAGCGAAAGTATTTGAGCATTCGCACCACTCTTCCAGATAATGTCATTCAAAAAACCGCAATCAATTTGACAAACGAACAGGTGTGTTCGCCATTTCATACAAATTAATTTTCAATTTTGGCATTGCGAAAAAATGCCAAAAAGTTTAAAGGCCGCTTAAGGATGGAAGGCAGAGGGGGTGTTAGGTGGGGGTGAGGTATCAGTGAATGGAGAATATACATACGTGCGTATTACATTATTTGCAAAAAGAACCCAATACACCGTCCGCTGTGTTGAACCCTAATTCGTAATAAAAAATAAAACAGGTCAAACGCTACCATTCGAAGTGTGCCAATTTCTGCAATTTCTGATGTCGTTGCGGTTGTTTAATCAAACATTACCTAAAACAAACATATTCACACGCACGAGCGAACAAATGTCAACCGATGAACTGTGGAATTGGCCGGCCATCATACAATTTGAACTGATTTTATTTGCCATTTTTATTTGTTTTTATTACAACCGCTTTTCCCAATTTTCTAATTGAATTGCGTTGTCCAAAACAACAACAAGATAAAATTTGTATGCCAAAAAGAAAAAAGGCCGACACGGTTTTATGGGTGATTGGCATTGACAAACACCCAGAGGTACAAATGTACATATGACATGTGTACATATTTAAGTGAATGTGGATATATGTACATATGCACACAAGATTGTGTGTGTTGGTGTGCGTGTGTGTATTGAAAACAATACGGAGGTGGTACTCGTATATAAAAGGATTTTCAATGAAATGACCATTCATTGGTGAATTGGTAAAATGGACATTAAAGGGGTTAGTTTTTGGATTCAAATCAATATGTACCCACCTAATCGAAGATGCTCTGAGGTTTTAGCAAAATAAATGACATTGTTGGAAAAAGATTAAATAAGAAATAAGATTTTAAAATGTAATATATCTGCTGCACGAAACTTAATTGATCTAACAGCTTCAAAGGAAATCCAATGCACATCTAAACATTATAGCATGCGCTTCCAACACTTCTTCTCAAGAATGGAGAAGGCGATGCAGATGGCGAAGCAACTCATCCGACCTAAATATGATTGAAACAAATATGAGCATTTCAATTAATTAGAATGGTAATTAAATATAATACAAATCGTAAATAGTAAGTATGAGACTGCTCCGTTCTATTCGCCACTCGCTACGAGTTATGTAAAGGGTGCGCCAGCTTTTACGTTGGTATGTTGTGAATATTGAATCACTTGACTAAAGCAAAATGTACGTTTTTTGCTGCGTTTTCTTTCACTTTTTTTAACCATCTCGGGCGGTATACCTATGATTTTTTCTTAAGCTCGTCAATGGTCTGAAGCATGCTGGCGTACACTTTGCTTTTCATAACAACTCTACTGTTTACAATAATGAGAGATGAACAGTATGGAAAAAAAATAAAAAAGGTAAGCAAGAACGAGTTTACCCATAGAATAGAGAAGAGAAATGCTTATCGATATGTGCTGAAAGATCACCTTATGCTGCCAATGCTATTGAGCTGCTTCATTGTGAATGGCAATATAACGAAGAAAAAAATATAACAAATTGATCGTTGTATTCGAACATGGTCAACTAATTAGCAAATAAAACGCAGTTATTATTTGGATTTACTTCCAAAATCTGTCTTAAAAGATACATACAAATCCGAAACTCCATTTAAGAATCTGAATAAAAAATATGTGTTTGAACCGAAGTAATCTCAAAATGGCCAAAATATCTGCTTTTCAGTGAGGCCACATAAGTACTTCCTTACTTAGTCTGATCTACAGCCGATGCTTGGTCTTGGCTGCCTCGATAAAACTTCGCCAGTCATCTCTACTATGCACACGCCGACGCCAGTTGGTAAGGCAAACTTCAATCAGGTTTCCCTGTACCTTATCTTTCCAACGGAGATTAGTATGTCATCTTCTGCGCTTTTCACCACCGTGGCTCGATTAATATATTTACCTTTCGAGCGCCTTCTTACATTCGCTAGTGAAGCGGCTGGCTCTGCTTCTCAACAGACTGTTGCGCCCGTAGTAACACCTGTTGACAGGAATTAATCTCCACTTAATCTCAAGACTGACATTGTTTTTGGTGTAAATGCTGTATCATAGGTATGCGAAACCCTTGACGACTTCAAAAGTATAATTATCAATAGAGATATTTTGTCCAAGACACCGTCACTCGTTGTTTGTTGGCACAAGGTATTTCGGTTTGTCATCATTCACTTTTCAGGATGGAGAATGCTGCACTGGCGGCTCCTGCTTTGAAGCCAATGATGTCTCTGCCTTCAGCATATGCTAGTAGCATGACACTCATATAAAATATAATGCCAGAGGTGTCGATATTTGTAGCTCGATTTACTAGCTTATAAGGTTGAAGAAATCGCACGATAAAATCGCTTGATATCAAATGGCGCGGCACCAGTTTTTACTAATCATTGTCATTTTCCAAGAACGACTTAGTTTTGAAGGATTCCAAAACGAGGCATTGCGGCGTACAAGTGATCTCTAATCGAGCTGTCGAAAGCGGCTTTATAATCGACCAATAGATGGCGAGTATCTATTTGTTTTTCTCGGATCTTTTCTAAGATTCGGCGTAGTGTGAAGATCTGGTCAATGGAGGATTTACCAGGTATGAAGACACACTGATTAGGTTGTTGACGATTAATCGAATATTAACTCTTCGTATGAGCAATTAGTTGTTTACACATACTCGTACATCACAACCCAGAAAACCTAACATACAACACTTAACTTCTCGAACGGATATTTTTTTTGTTTATACTTTATTCGTTTGTACTCCAGTAAGATGCAACTAGAGTCCCGTCACTAAACGGATTGCCGTGCTCTTGTCGAAATGCGAAAATCATGTACCAATGCAATGGACTTGCCACTGTTGGTGTAAAGCTTCCTCGTTGAATACAAACTTACTTAAAAACTTCCGTATTTTGCACCAGGTCATTAAAATTACTATTTCCATTTTATTTTGAGAATTCAAATAATTTGCAGTACATCGTCTCGGAAAGGTTGGTCCCTTACCTTCAGAAATAGCGATGTAATTTAGAAAGTCAACCTTTTTGCATAAATTTCCCGAAAGGCGACCATATTTTCATAATTTTTACTAGTTAACATAAGCTGCATTTTCTTCACCAAGTAGTTAATATGTACATATGTGCGAATAAAACGATTAAGTTGTTAAATCTCTTCTTTGTTGTATTGTCATTTACAATTAAACATCTCAATATCACTGGCAACTGAAGTTGATCTTCCAGAACATAGGCATAAGCATTTCTCTTCTATTTTTAGCTCACTATAATCATTTAAAAAAAATTTTGTTTTTACAGTAGCTTTAAATACACGAATTCTGTGAAATTTACCTTTAAAATTGACCGTTTTTGAGAACAGCTTTGTGATATTTTCTGAATATTTTTCCAAATTTTCTTATATGGTAAAAGTAAATGTGTTATTTGATGAAAGACAAGCAAAGTAAACGCTTTAAAGGCCATTTTCTTTGTCTCGTTAAGCACTAATCAGAACTGCCACCGAAGGTTAACAGAACAGAACCTTTGGGTAAACTTCTGATTAGTGCTTAATCAGATACTGAGAAAACGGCCCTAAAATAAAAACGGAGCGATAAATAAAATTTAAGTTTCAAAACAAGTTAGGAGCGTTCGAGAGGAAGATACTCCGTAAGATCTACGGTCCAGTATGCGTGGACGACGTGTATCGAATAAGATGGAACGATGAGCTGTATGAGCTGTACGCCGACACTGACATAGTCAAGCGTATAAAACTCCAGCGGCTTCACTGGCTGGGTCATGTTGAGCGAATGGAAGAAAGCGCTCCGGCTAGAAGGGTGTTTTATTCGAACCACGGTGGAGGATCACGCAGAAGGGGACGTCCTAATCTCCGTTGGAAAGACCAGGTGCAGGGCAACCTGACTGCACTTGGCCTTATCAACTGGCGCCAGCGCGCGCATAGCAGAAGTGACTGGCGAAGCTTTGTGGAGGCGGCCAAGACCGATCATCGGTTGTAGCGCCAGCTAAGTAAGTAAGTAAGTTCAAAACAAGTAAATGATGCCTGGCACCAGAATATGTGCACTGCTTAGTTCTGCCTGGAGGCGGAACTAAGCAATAACCGAACGGAGCTGATTAAAAAATCTCTGAACCACCAAATTTGTTTACATTTTCCATTGCATTCTTGAGATAGAAAAGAGATATTTTGGAGGAGTAAGATAAAACTAACCCTTGCCGTATGAGGGTGTCACTTTGGTAAGTCAATTACAAATGGGGCAATACCAATAACTGTAACGTAAATGAATCGATCAAATAATTAAAACATTTTCAAGTCGGTTTTGTAATACAGAAAAATCAATTCAAATCAGTACCAATTATAAACTTAAGAACAATCAATAGTCATGATAAAAATCAGTACAACTAATATTTAGTGCATTAATGTTTAAGTCGATTAAAGTCAGTAATTATCCTCGAAATATTATTTTCATATACCCAAACTATATTCGTTTATTAATTTTTAGTCATTTTTGAGCTAAGAAATCTCGGAAATTTTTATTTGTACATACAGTTTCAATTTTCTGCATCACATACTCTTTTCGAATTGATTTCGATATTGAATCTGCAAACTCCATTCATTTTTGTAAGCGTAGATAAAAGATTCAGCTCCATTAAATATGAGATTCGGGCCCAAGCCAGTTGAATTTAAAGTTTTACAACAGTTCTTTTACTTACTCTTTTGTATTTACCAAAAAGGGAAATAAAAAGGAAATTTTGTTTATTTAAAGTTTTTCTTGAATAGAACTTGCGATTGAGCCCTCCCTATCTCAGAATCACAATATAACAAACTTTTTATTTGAATAAGGCTCTTGGCTAATAAAATAAAGAAATACCATTAGTTGTGTTTCAATAAGCGCTAAAACATGCTCCGCCTTTAAAATGTGGAGCAATTCAAACCCGCAAATAAATAAAATGCTCTACTGCGCAAATGCAAAAATAAAACCAATTTGATCTGGAAATTCCATTGGAAATGAAAAAGTTGTTCGTTCCATTCCGTTGTGTTTCGTTTTTACTGTTAGGTGCTGCAGTATAAACAAACTTGTATTAAATATGTATGTAGTTATAAGAATTTTTAGGGTAGTAACATTCGATACTTTTTTTTTATTATTATTATTTGTGTTATTTAGTAAAGATTTTGCATTTGCATTTGCTCAAAGCTTACGTATTCAAATTTGTTAAATATTTAATAATTCGGCAATTCAATTTTCAATAATGTACTTACAATTAGAATTAGAATCAAGTAAAAATTTTGTGTAGTTTGGCATAATTTAATTTTGTACTCCAAATTTTGTCCTCGACTTTGGGTGGTAGTGCCGAGGACATCGGAAAGCACGAAAAAAAAATCTCATCAAACCTTCTGACAACTCAAGAACATTTGACGTTCATCGCCGTTATCACGCGGCACAGAAATTCGCATTTTCACTTCCAACAATGCATCTGTCTTACAGCTAGGGGAAGACATCGAAGTAAGCGAAATGAGTTTTAATTAGATTGAAGGATTATCCTTCGATAGAACTAGATCTAAGAACTTTGTAGCCGCCCTCTACCTCTCCCTGGAGTGAGAGAAACAAATATACATAAACTTAACAATATCTTCGTTTTATTTATCACTCGCTCCACGTGTATATTTATAGCTGTTATGTATAGCTAGAGGAACAGTAGAACTTTACTTACTTTTTACTTACTTACTTTTAATGGCACAACAGCCCATGGAGGGCCTAGGCCGAACTTTTCGCATCCACTCATGTTGTGCGTGTTATATTTGTACATGAATGGAAGGGACCTACAGTTTAATGCCGAATCCGAACGGCGAAGTGAAAAGCTTTTCATAGCAATTTTTACTCTTGTAGGTTTGCCATTGCCTGCCAAGAGGTGGTGCCGTATAGAAAAATTATTTTTTCTACTTTTTTTTTTTGATCTTGCCTGTGCCGAGATTCGAACCCCGGACACTCTGCGTAGCAGTCCAACGCACTACCACTACACCACAGCGACCAAATGAGGAAATGTGTCAAAACATCCGCCAAAGAAAAGCAGTGAGCTAAAAATCAAATAAAAAGGTTATGTGAAGAGTGGAGAGTTCGCAATACGCAACAGTTTCCGCAGGTCTTTCTGTTAGATCAGACGGAACTGTTCCACAAATATGTACTATAAGTGAAACGAAAGTGTTTGCTGCAAAACAGCACCTAGCAAATGCAAAGTGTCAGCTTGTCCCCAAAGACGGAATTTAAGGAGCAACCAAGGGACATATTCTCTATGGATATTTGCTTAAATTTCAACTAAGAATTCAAAGCATTGTGCTAATTGGGAAAGTAAGGCAGGTAGGTCAGAGTATTGGTGAACGAAGACTTTAAATTTGGCCAGGTCAAAATTGTAAGAAAAAACATGCGCAGGGAGTTTATTCCAAAATCGAGCAGTGCAACAGAGAAAAAAACTATTTGTAATCTCTGTGCATTGCGCAGTGCAGTGGAACATCGTATTCACTTGGAATGTCATCTGGATATCAGTCGAAGTGAAGTGTTTCTTACACCGTTTAACGAAGCCGATGCACTTGACTGCTTCTTTCGAGCCTTTAAAAATGTGATTATTCCAACGAACATCACATGTCCAGGATATCAAGAGATGCTGACTTCGCAATAAAAACCCTTTAATCAGGGGTTCAACATGGGCTTGGGATACTCGTTTCTGGGGAAACAGGCAACATTGGGTCATACGTAAAACCTCACTCGGAGACTGATTGGAGATTATAATTGAGTCAGTCATTCATAGTATACCTTAATCACATAAACACCAAAGAGTCGTAGGTGCCTATATGACTGACAAATTGTGCTGTCATCTGCAAAATAGTAAATAGGGTAACTTGTGAACGCCAAAAGTCCATGCTAAGAAATAAGTAAATGCTGTCACAGTCGTGTGCTCGAAATTATTTTTTTTCTTATATTATTTGGAATTTAAATATAAATTTATATAAAATAAGTATTTATGTAATTGTTCGCAATGGAAGAGCATGCTCGTAAATACAACTAAATGCTGTGAGTTTTTTGTGACTGAAACTCAAGGACTTGGTTATTTGCGAGCATTTCTGTACTCTGAAAAGTAATTAAAAATTGTTGTTTGTGGTGAATGTAGTTGAATGTAGTTAACAGTAGAATAAAGCTTTCAGTTTGGCCGCAAATAATTTCATTACCTATGCATTTACGCAACAAACACTAATGACACGCAACAGTTCGCACATTTACGTTGCAAACACATTTTCTTTCATAGCCATTACGTCCATTAGTCTCACATTATGGAATCAAATTAACCCATATGAAATATTTTCACGCCTTCTGGCATATTCAAATGAATGAAGTCCATCCCAAAAGAATAAAACACCTATTCAAATTAAAACTATGGCAACGGTATGACGCAATTTGTGTGCCGGTGTCGTCTAACAGGGAGCTGAAAGCAGCAAGGAACCTTTTCAAATTTGTGAAGTGTATGTAGAACAGGTTTCTCTGTGTAATGTACCTATCTACATTTACATATTCAGAAATTATGATTGTGACTGTGCTTGTTAGTGAGTTTGCCATTGTAAAGCATCCCAGTAGGAAAAAAAGAATGATTAAGTAAGAATTTCTAAAAATGGAAGTGAGCGTTGGGTGTTTCGTCTACACTTCACAGACTGGTAAAACGTATCCACTCTATTTTAATCTATCTTAATAAAAACTGAATTAAAATGTGTTTACGTTAAACAAACTTTACATCAAACTTTTTTTTACATTTTAGGAATCGTAAGTTGAAAAATTAATGCAAAATGTTTAAGTGCGCGGTATTGTTGGCTATCTCTAATAGCTTCCGTCTCTGTTATGTTTACTTCCATATTTTATAAAAATTGCTAAATATTCATGTATAGCCAGCAAAATAAATTAACTATTAAAAACAAACTTTTTTAGTCCAAAAATACCTTTGTCAGTTCGAAAAATCGTCTACTTAGCTATTATGTAGGATCAAATTATACAAGGGTCATTTTCCTTCTGGGATATTACCATTCTGTCTCTGCAAAGAAGCTGCCTACATAGTTCGAAAAATGGAGAACAACATAAACAGAATTATTCTTCTTCACTCAGGTTCTAGTGACTAGGACCAAACCATAGATTTAGTCTATGAATTAGTAAGCCACCTATCACTAAAAATATGTAGAGCTGCTTTGTGCTAATAGTTTCTTATTTTGCTGCAGGGATACTATTTGTGTGTTTATACTTTTACAGACTTGATATATTATCGTTTCTACATACATACTCGTACATACCCAGTGGCAAAACTTGATGCACATGCACTCATGTGAAGCAAAGGCGCATCATTTATAAAAGCACTTGTATACGAGTGAACGAAACCAAAAAAATAGAATAAAAAAGGCACTTTTGTATTGTTTTTTAGTTGTGTAGATGAAAGCGTAGAAATCATATACCATGAACTATTTGCAGTGTGTAATAATGGAAAATAAAATTTACTTTCCGGATAAGGATAAAGAAAGGAAAATGTTAGTGGATCAAAAGATGAGCGTCAATGAACAACATGCAACCAAAATTGTACATAAGTATGGTACACGCGCTTTGACCACTGGGTATGCTTAAATGTACATGTGTAGGTTGGGGCCCAGTATGAGGAGGGCGCTGGCCATCGGTGCGAAATGAAACAGTTTTGTTGATGAGGACATTTGGTGTTGATGAGGACATAAGGTGTTGATTACTCTTTTGATATGCAAATATCTATTATTGAGTTTTTCCATTTGTTTGCGTTCAGTTTTTCTGTTTGTTGGTTAGTCAATAATTTGTTCAAAAAACATGGGCATACTTGTTTTGGCATTTATTTATGTACATATGTACATAACATATTATGAGTTCATTTATGTAGGTGCATTACGTCTATTTAAGGGATGTGTAGGGAGGTTTTCAATATAAGTACATACGCATGTACTAGATGGTCCGATGAGGGGACATAGGATAACGGGAAGACGAGACGGAGAAAGATTCAAAATTGCAAAAGAATTTGCAAGAAAGGAAAATCGCTTTATATCGAAAAGTTTGTAATGCTAATCATTATGTCCTCACTCATAAAAAAGAAATCAGATGAAAAAAATGTCCAAAATACCAATGATTGTAATGAACACTATAGTTAATTTCACCTAAAAAATCAGATATTTAATTTTCTTGCGGCTCCATTTTTGAAAATCTAACGACTCACCAATATTTGTTGATACTTTCATTTGAAACTAACTTGCAAACCAACAACAAAAACTGTTTCCTTACTAATTTATATTTTTTTGATAAGCAAAATTCATGACGTTAGAGTCCCAATGACTCAATGTTTCAAATGCGCCTTCAATACAAATTGTACTAATTTTTCGTAAAAAGGATTGTGCCACACCAGGTCGAAACATGACTCGATCTCTGTAAAAATACATGACATTCTATACAAGAGTATTTTCAAAAACGCTGATCATGGATCTGAATAAGGTTCACAAAAAAGAAAATGGCAGACGAGCTTAGATAAAAAAAAAATTTTATATGTAAATATAAGAAAATGATTGCCGCAAAATGGCGAACGATTTTTGTTAAAAATAATTCTATCTACGTCGAAATAATTGTATGACGGTCTTTGAGGTTGCTGATTAAAAAATTCTATATATATTCTGGAATGTTTATATTATTGTTCAGTTTTTGCTAATTCTTTTACTTTTGATTTATTGTTTCAAATAATTTCTATTTGATTCGATAAACGATTTCAAAGATCCATGACCAGTACTAAGTACCATTGCTTTATTAGTGCCTAACGCTACGTTTAGATCACCCCAATGAACGAAAGAATATTCATTAGTTTAGCCGGTGTGCTCGCTATAAAATGTTCACGAACAATGTTCAGGCGATGTGAACGGTTAAATACTCCGAACGAATGAAAAAATCGTTCGGATCGAATCCGCTCGTTCGGGATGATCGGATTGAGTTCGATCCTTTTTTAGCGAATTCAATGTTGCTGTTGTTGTGTCATTGAGACAATTAAGTAAACAAGTGAAAAACAACTGAAAAGAAGTAAAACACTTAGTTACATTTTTCTAGAAAATTTAAAATAATGTTTGGGAACAATATGGTATAATTTGCCATCTACATACATCGGGCGAGCGAACTAAATGGCTTCTGATGTTAGTTCGGAGCGTATTTTAGGCCGATGTAAACGGTTTCGCGAATGGAAATTTATTAGCGCGAAATAATCTTCATTCGCTCGGGTGGTCTAAACGCAGTTTTAGGTACTGAGAAAATCTTAAATAGTTCTCTCTCATTCCAACTCTTTCTTCCTACCACCCATCAATCTTCCTTCCAATCAATACATTGCTCTGCATTCGAAAGGGAACACCCTGTGAGTTGAGTTTAACTTAAAAAAAAAACAAAACAAAATTGTTGCGGTTTTGGCTAGTTTAAGGCGGCCCGCCGTCCAAATTATTGGCGTTGAAATTTATTCGACCATTTTTTTTTCTTTGAATAAATGTTAATTAAAACAGTCTTATTAAATATGTAGGTAGTTGGTTAAGTTATCTAACATCAAGTCCACATCTTCTACACAATTTGTATGTAGTGTAATTATGTATAACATTCGGGATAGTCCTTTTGTATTTGCTTTTGCTGAAAGCATATGGCTTGCTGCTCACTTTGTACAATGCCTCATTGAAGTGCGTAGAAGCGATGTGGCAGTTTCAGCAATAAAAATGTCCATCTTATCATATTTCGTTTATTAACCTAATTCAATTCAATGTTACGAAGGACATTTGTAAAAAAATTCCATACATTCGGTACACATTTACGATAAGAAGCATATTCACTTGGGACAATAAATTTTTAATTTAATATGATACTTTTTTTTTAATAAGAAATAGTCGGCATATTTTTGATATACAATATATGGGAAAAATTATTATTTTCATTTTTTTTTTGCTGATGGGGTCATGGACAATCGTTGTCACACTATGAAGTTCCAGTTTACACAAACCTCTCATGGGAAATCATTTCTTTTAAGCACAGTATAACTTTTTAACGCGCCTACAATGTCATAAAGTTATCCTTCTTAATTATTTTATTGTTTTGACACTTGGTTTGAGAAGAGAAGATCTTTACAAAGAAAATATGTATGCAAATTAGCTGTGAATGTTGCTCTCTGTTTGGAAGTTTTTATTTTTTATTTTCATTATTATTATTTACTACCGGTGTGCATATATTTACGAACCAAATGAAGTATTTAAATATTCCATCGTCCTTTTAATCCAGAGTATATTTCAGATTTAATTTAATTAAATCAGGTAAAGAGGACGTAGAGAAATTGGCGAAAGAGGCGAGGCGATGCAGATGGTTGGCATGCAGATTCGTTCGTATTAAAGTAAATTTATTCCAGATGGGCTGACATCATGGGCAGTTATCGCATGTGTGTGTGAAATGTGTTCAAAGGCTTAATCGGCATGAATTATACTGCCGGGCAGAAAACATAATTGCGTGCGACAATGACGCAAGGAACACTAAAAAAAATGTTTGGGTTTCCCATACAAAAAATGAGCATTCAGTGCATAACAGAATTGACTGTTTTATGACTTATTAGTAAACAAGCGGTCTACCACATCAGGTGATGTTTTGCTTGATTTGCTTCCACTTGACTTCTGCATTCAAAAGGAAACAATGAAGGTGGTCTGTCGACTCAAATCAAACGGAAATTGATATGATGAAAATGATACGGGATACAGACGGACTATCGGAGCAATGTCCATTTTGGATTTCCGGGGCTGGATATGGCCTGAAAATGCGACACATTGCTAAAACAACAAATACAAGTGATTTTATCCGAAATTATGAAATTTTGGATTTGTTTTTGAATCATTGGAGATGATTAGACTGTAATTGACTTCGATGTATGAGCAAAGTTCTTCGGGGTTTTCACCAATGATTTGCTACGTTTACACGTTTGATTTTAAAACAAATTTTGTCAATTGCCATACTAGTGTGTTTTTCAATCTAGCAATACTTATTTCGGAGTTGGTCTTTTTGACAGCTGTCACTTGATTTATGGTCAGTTTGGTTTGCCATTTCATAATGAATAGACTTACGCCTGAACAATGTTTGCAAATTATTAAAATTTACTATCAAAGTTCGTGCTCTGTGAAAAATGTGTGTTATCGCAAATCTATCTTCAGCGACGATATTCATTTTTGACTCAATAGATACATGAATTAGCAGAATTGCCGTATTTGGAGTATAGACCAGACAAAGGCAATTCAGCAGCTACCAATGCATCCCGAAAAATACACTTTTTGGTGCGGTTTATGGGCAGGCGGTATCATTGCGCCGTACTTTTTCAAAGACGATGAAGGCCGCAAGTCTCTTGTCTCTCTTGTCTATAGGGACAATGCAAACACGATTGCTGCTTTGGAAGCCAACATTGAACGCGTCATTTGTGAGATTCCGGCCGAAATGTGTGAAAAACGTGTGACTTGACCCCGTTAGACAATTTTTTGTGGAGATATGTTAAGTCTCTTGTCTCTCTTGGCTATAGGGACAATGCAAACACGATTGCTGCTTTGGAAGCCAACATTGAACGCGTCATTTGTGATATTCCGGCCGAAATGTGTGAAAAATGTGCCAAAATTGGACCTTCAGAATGGACCACTTGAAGCGTAGCCGCGGGCAACATTTAAGTGAAATTATCTTTAAAAAAAAAATAGCAGGAATTGATTTATCGATTCAAATAAAAATTTCATTCACTTTTGTAAAATTTCTGTGTTTTTTTTCCATTTTCAAAAACTAAACTCTTATAAAAATCATTCTTTATAACCAATATGGGTGTCACTGCCGATCCGGCATGTGCATCCCGCCTTGAGGAGGAAAGGGGCACTGTAGAGTATTTTTGTTTGTTAATGTCCCGCCTAATCTTCTCCTACCTAATCTTCTTAAGTTTCTTTGAGTGACCAAAGAACTTAGTAGGGTATAAAATTCTTAGTTCCCTTTCATTTTCCTCTCCCTGTTTTCCCCTATTCTTTTCTCTTCTCTTCACCTTTTCCTCTATCAGGTCCAAAAATCTGAATGTTATGAAAAGTCTACACCCTTCCTGCCCACATTCAAAGCTAATCTAAACATGCTGTCTGAAAAAATCCATTTTATATCTAGGAAATCCTATTTATTGTATGTGAGTCCCTCTTCCATCAGAGCGATTTCGTCGGTTTGTTACTCAGTTCGGCTCCTTTTACATAATGTCTTGACTGTCATGTTGTTATTGAACGATATAAATGTGAGGAGAGTCTGGTTGGCAGTGTATCTGATCAGTTAGGGAAAACGTAACTGCTGACTTTGTTACTTACTTATTGAATTTAATCGAACCGATTTTGTTATGAAATACTTTTTCAGTGTACACACTGAGTCCTGCACGCATAGCGCAACACACAAAAATACTCATGTATGTACTTATGCATGTATGTATTTAAAAAAAAAATTTATGTAAATGCAATTGCAAATTTTATTCGTATTTCCTACATGTAGTATGTGCAGGACCTACTCGTGCAGGAGGCGTACGAGTACAAGGACGTTAAAAATTTCGCACAAATTTAATTGACTGAATGGATGGAAAATGACGACAGAATGCGACACGGGTGCTTAAGCCGCAACATAAATGTGGCACGGCAAAGTAATGCAAATGCGTGTGTCCCATTTGGGGCAATACCACGAGCGTGAATTTATGGGCTGAATTATATACCTATAATGCTTTTATTCGACTGCTTCCCAGCGTGCCTAAGTTCACCTCGGGCAGATACGATTATGGTGTTTGTGTATGTATGTTTATACATATGAATGGATGTGTGTGTGTGTGTGTATGGGTACCCATGTACAAACTGCTGATGATGTATTTTTTGTTTTTGTTTTTCATTTAATTCACTTGGGAATTCATATTAAATAATTACCGCAAATGGGTTTGGCGATAATTTTGACACAAAAATTAATAATTGAAAATGCAATAACAATAAACAAATGTTGTACTTTTCGACAATAGTAGGCACATATAAACATTTTTATGTTGATGCAGGTACCTGCACATGTGTATGAAATTATAGATGAAAATGTATGCAACGATGAAAATTGTATGCATAAACCAAAGATGGGAGCGTTCTTGTTTTTTTTTTGTTTCTTTATTGTCGTGACACTGCGTTTGCGTGGGCAAAATATATCGTAAGCATTTTTCTCCACTAAGGTACGTACATAAATTTGGAGCAATATCGTTGGGCAACGTGTGCATGATTAACCCATTTTGGACACCTGTACGATTTTTCGTACAGCAACTTTGAAAAAAACTTCAAAAAAAACCTACTTCCAAAAACTTTATCAGAAAGAATTCAACATATACTTTTTACTCGGCCTAGGCCGAGCTTTTCGCATCTACTCATGTTGTGCGTGTTATATTTGCACATGAATGGAAGGGACCTACAGTTTAATGCCGAATCCGAACGGCGAAGTGAAAAGATTTTCATAGCAATTTTTACTCTTGTAGGTTTGCCATTGCCTGCCAAGAGGTGGCGCCGTGTAGAAAATAATTTGTTGCTTTTAATAACTTCTCAAATAATCTATTGATAGTATTTGATCCCAGAGAATACTTAATGCCAATATGTTTATATATGTTAGAGAATGGTTGCTTTTTTGCACACTCGGCCAAAACGTTTTACACTCTTTAAAATTCACAATATATTTTTAAGAATTTTTTAGATTGGTAAAATCTTATATAGAAGACATATGGAACTTACTGCTTCTGGTATCTGTTCAAAATGGCTTAGGAAAATTATTATTCTATTATTTCAGCAGCAATTTTTCAAATATGAAGTAAATAATGTACTTTATATTTGATTTTTGAAGTGAAGCTGTAATTTCAATCAATCTTAAAAGTATGCACAAGTATTTCGTTGTAATTTAATATAATTACTCAGCGCTGTTGTTGTTCTTTTCCATAGCATCCTAAAAGTATGCACTTGATTTTCATATCTCACTGTTCTTTTTATACATAAAATAAAAAAATAAAAACTGCATTTTAATCGCCAAGTAGTTAACCAAGTGCTAATAAAACGACTAAGTTGTTAAATCTCTTGTTCGTTGTCTTGTCATTGACAATGAAACAGCTCAATAGCACTGGCAGCTGCAAGTGATCCATCACATAGTTCAATCAAGCATAATAGACGAAGAGCACGTGTCAAAAAAGTATCTGATTTTGTAAACGCTAATTTCTTAATATTAGGTTATACTTACTAGTGTAGTACATGAACATACATACTTTGGTCAGTCAAGCGTTTATTAGGACAGGTGTCATTGATGCGCTTTCACCATTCCGGGTTAGTATGGAATAAAATTCATAATTTCGCTAGTCAATCAGAAGTTCGTTAGCGCAGGACCCAAGTATGACGCGCTCCAAGTGTGCATGATAAATCGAATAAAACTAAAGCAATCTCAACCAAATTTCCCAAAAACATTTTTTATAGTCAGGAAGGAGTTAAGTTCTGAAATGGTCAAAATCGTTAACTCCCATACAAGTGAAATATCAAAAGTATGATAATGAAGAAGAATCTAAAAGAAATTAAACTAAATTCTATACAATGAAATAGTCTCAAGAATATGGGATAGTGCATTGACTTAAATGGAAACCACTGATAGGGAAATGTGACAGTCCTGACAATTTTGAAGGCTATCACAATAGGTATAGTTGTCTCCGAACTGATGGGCGCACCAAATCCAGCCTAAGATTTTAAAAATTATTGTTAGACTTGTTGTGATTCAATAACTAATTATAAAATGTTAAAAAAAATCAAATACTTGACAATTGATTGAGTATCCTTGGTTGCAACTAGGCTTGTCAACTTTTAAAATCACTTCTGGAGGAAAAAAATTGTGGAGGACTTTATATGCAGACAAAAAGGTGGACACAGTATAAATTGAATACCTACATAAATTGGTTTTTAAAAAATCGGGGATGGTGTAAATGAAATTGTTAAAGACTTCAGATAAATCAAAGACAGTGAAAAATTTATTTATTAAATATTAAACAAAAATCGCATAGTAAAAGGAATAAATTTTAACTTCTTAAACCATTATAAAAGAAATAACAGCAAAGATAATTATTAATATTCACTTTAAGTTTAACATTTTAAAAGCTTATTTGTCTGTGTCGTTTTTATCAAGTTGGGATATTTAGCGTTTAAGGGGGACTTCCCAGTCTTTTAAAAAGACACAGGACATTTTCTGACAAAGGAGCACTGTTCTTTTAAACTATAAACACAAACTATGATTGTGGAAGTGTTCCAAGCGAACAACTTAGAATCATAGAAACTGGCTATAAAGCCAGTTTCTATGATTAACACTATTGAACATTGATTACTAAATATTTGCTTTTGCTGTAAAATAAGTATTTCCTGAAACTAATTATAAAGTAAAATTCAAATTTATATCGTTTCAAAGTAAATAAATACAAATTAAAATAACATAATTACAAAACTTAAAAGTTACATATTGCAAAGAAGGTAAAATATTGTATTGGCAGTAGTTTGCATTTTTGATTAAAATGTCCTGAGTCAATATTACTTGTCATACATATATACATACATACTTAGTTTTAGTACAAGCCACAGGATGTAAATTTTTTGGTTAACATTTCCCCAATTGCTTAGGATTAATACACTAACGTACCATTTACATTTGTGATATTATGAAAACTCTTTCCCCAGAGCATAATTCTTACGATAACTTTCTTACATTTACTTGGTGATTATTTAAAAATTAATTTCAACAAGTGGCAAACGTCAACCCTTTTGAATGAATTTCAGCGAATAAAATTTCAACCTGAGAAGCATTAAAACGAAATAACAACAAGGAAATTAGAAGTTTAATTCTATTGGACAGCAGTTAACCCTCGGGAGGTTTCATTTTATTCTAGAAATCTGATATGTAGTTATTTTACTTATAAATATTTGTTTCGTGCAATAGATGGACTCGAAACTGTATAGAAACCTTACTAAAAAATTTGAAATTTTTACAAGCGCCGCAGACGAGACATTTTATCAAAAATCGTATTAAATTTATTACATATAATATATCAACAAAGAAAAAGTTAAAAGTTTTGTTAAAGAAAAGTAGTGAAACTCAAAAAACCACATATCTTGAATATCTCGAAAACAAATCCAGAAATAAAAAATGACCACTTAATATTTACAGCTTATTGCCGCCCAAATATATGCTATGACCATCCTCAATCATCAGAAATTCAGTTAGAATTTTTTTTTACAAAATTGCTCATAACTTAACAACTAAGCCGAACATCAAAATGTACCACTTAACATTTTCCTTTTATATCGGCCAAGATATGTTATTCGCTTGCTCAAATCTTGGCGCCGCAAGAACTGTAATCGTGCCCAAAACTCTAATCCAACCATTCGACAGCTGCAGTCCAGTCTTGAAAAAAAGGAATAAAAAAGATTTATTTTTGATGTGACAATATCTTTACTGAGGCGTATTTTTCTAAGTTTCCATGATCACACTTTTTCCAGGCACACTTTCTCCAGTCACACTTTTTCCAGTCACGGATTTTACAGGTTTTCATTTAGCCACTATTTTCATTAGTACTGCCCATACTTCATACTGTGCATATATTTGAAAACAACAAAATGTGTATCACATCATATGGCGAGTGCAGAAAAGACTTATTCGTTTTTTTTTTTAAATATTTAGCTAAACAAGAAAAAAATTCTTATGCTTTTGCTTAAAGGGTTCAGTTGCGGTACTCGGAGCATTTAAAGGTTAAGCTATGTAAATGTTATTATCTCACAGCTTTGTTGGCAATTTAACATTAACACACCGGGTTAGAGAATATAATCCTTTCATTCATTCATTAAAGGAACATCAGTTGTATTCTGAATTTGAATTGTCCTTTCCATTGGATATAGCTTCTTTTTTTTTTTTCTTCTTTACTATGTCTTAATAATCCCGAAGGAGTTTTTCATCATAAATATGCAAAATTTATCAACACCAGCACCAAGTTGTACACCGCAATGAAACCTAGTCATCAAGTGAACCGTGAAGAAGTGACGTGTCATCGTAATCACATCGTGATTATGCGTACAGAATAAAGTATTTCATAATTTCAAACTGAAGTTTAATTACTTAATGATGAAATGATTATAAATATGTACATACTTATTAACAAAAGTGTACAAAAACTAACCATACCTGAATGAACATCATTACATTGGACGGCAATATAGGAAATAAACGTACATACTTATGTATAACCTACAGTATTACTAAGGTACATAAATACATAAGGTAGTTACTAGCTAGCTGTAAGCAGAAAAAACATTCGCCCAGAATGGTCATTGGCATTTGCACAGTTTCGTTTCTGTTGATGCGCACGTGTTACCATAGCTCATCCGATTAAGACTGCAATAAAGTATTTTAAATGTTATGATGCGACTGCTAATGACTTTGTGTCGCCATTTTTGAATTAAAACGTACCGACAAACTAATAGACAACGTGATGCTATTTATTTATTGCGGACATAAGTTTGTAATACCCATACAACTATCGTAGGTCCTATGAACTTTATACATATGTACTTTTATTATATCAAGTATGTACATAGATATGTATTAGTTAGTTAATCAGTATTAATAGTAAATGTTTTTGTTATACTCGTACCAATTGTTGGTATAGCCTAGTCACTGACTGATATGTAGTGATGTACTGCAATACCTATATTTTAATATTTTGGATATATATTTTCCCGTAGTTCCTTGCTCAAACAAAGGGCCTCTAATTCATCTAATTTAGTTAAAGCTAGCAATTGTGCCTACCGCCAGGAACGGCCTGCTATTAACGCTTCTCTTTCAACTAGTCGCCTTCATGAGTTGGGTGGTCTGCCGCGTCTGCGACTACCAAGTTCACTCCAATCTAGAGCTGCTATTGTGATGTTTTTGTGAGATTGATTAGTGCCTTGTGGTCGCTGTGGTGTAGTGGTAGTGCGTTGGACTGCTACGCAGAGTGTCCGGGGTTCGAATCTCGTCAAAGGCAAAATCAAAAAAAAAGAAAAAAAAAAGGAGAAAAAATAATTTTTCTACACGGCACCACCTCTTGACAGGCAACGGCAAACCTACAAGAGTAAAAATTGCTATGAAAAGCTTTTCACTTCGCCGTTCGGATTCGGCATTAAACTGTAGGTCCCTTCCATTCATGAACAAATATATCACGCACAACATGAGTGGATGCGAAAAGCTCGGCCTAGGTCCTCCATGGGCTGTTGTGCCATTAAAAGTAAGTAAGTAAGTAAAGATTAGTGCCTACCTTGTTACCGTCCAGATATCGGTATTACTAATGATGTTGGGCTAAAATAGGCGCAAGTTCTTGCGGAGACAGCGGTTAATAAATACTTGCAGTGTATATGTCACAAATTGTCGTGTTCCACGTTGCGCAATTATACAAATCAACTGACGTCACACAATTGAAAATTCTCCACTTCTTGCAACTGGATATGTGTGACGATCTCCCAACTTTATCCAGAAAACCAAAAACAGCGCTATCCCTTTATATTCAGTTGCTTATATCTGCTGCTGACCGACAATTGTTTGTAATGATGCTACCGAGATGTTTTGATACACATCATCTTTGTCTTCGCGATGTTATTTATAGGATCGCTAGCTAGTTTTGACGTTATATGCGAGTATTTGTGCAATAGAAGGCATATTCTACGATTTTCACTCAGACCCTAAAATATGCCGTGGATGCAGCTATAGCATACATCTCTGCCTTACTCCAGGCTGCACTTAAATAATGTTGCGATCATCAGTGTAGCTGACCCTTTAAACTTTCAATTACGGAGCCGATGCATTAATCTTTTCAACGCCTGAGACTTCTGGTACAATTCAAATTTGTTTACTTTACAATATTTACATATTCAAACTTATTAGTAAAACGTTTATCTGGAAAAATGTCTGAAAGTCGGGACTCTAGACACGAGATTAATATATGGGCAATACAAACGAATCCCTACCATCAGGCAACTTCAGTTGGAGGTAAGGTTTAAGTATGCTCGGGGAAAACTGTTGGCCATTTACATAAAAGTATGTAATGGAGGTAATTTTTATATTTTCATATTTATATGGAGTAATTTGTCGATTTTGCTCGCCGTTTTTTTAACTTTGACCTTGATGCGACTACACTTATACCCTTCTTTTAATCATGCATGTTGGATAGCAAAAGGAATATATTACCGGAAAAGTTTCATTTCTCGGGAACAGTTTAAAATGAGCAGATGAGGACAGCGCGTAATACATTTATTTCTGTTTTCAAGGAAAACATCAAAGCTTGACTCAATTGCCCGCTTGCAATAGGAGAACCGGTTCACGACCAGTACTTTTTGAGAAAGCTTCATAATTACATAATTGTGCGCTGATTGATGAGGAGGTATCAACAGTCATACTTGAAGGCTGTGCAGATCGTCTATGATATTTGAACGCTGAATGTTCTGTCGTATTGTTCCTTGATGAGACGGTATCAGTTGAGGTTAAAAAGTTAAGGGTATCTGTGTAGGATTCCTTCAGCCTACATAAAGAAGTGTGGTTTTCAAGAATAAATAAAACGCATATAATTTAATGTTATGGCCAAGAATTTAGATTTATTATAAAGATAAGGATTTGTCATTATGTCTTCGGGCAAGTGGCGGCCGCGGCTTGTTCGAATAAATTCCAGCCGACCACTTTTCGCAGCAATTGGGGCCGTATGTCAGTAATAATGTGCCGAATATTCTCTTCCAAGCCATCAATCGTCTTGGGCTTATCTGCGTAGACAAGCGACTTCACGTAACCTCACAAAAAATAGTTCAGCGGTGTTAAATCGCACGACCTTGAAGGCCACGCCACAGGCCCAAGACGCGAGATAATGCGCTCACCAAAAGTTTCCTTCAATAAATTGATTGTTTCGTTGGCTGTATGACATGTAGCGCCGTCTTGTTGGAACCAAAGGTCGTCCACTTCAACATCCTCCAATTCGGGCACGAAAAAGTCATTAATCATGACTCAATAGCGTTCCCCATTGACTGTAACATTATGACCGGCTTCATCTTTGAAGAAATATGGACAAATGATTTTCTCTGCCCATAGAGCACATCAAACACTGACGATGTAACGGCGTTTCAACAATGGCTTGTGGATTATGATCACTCCAAATGCGACAATTTTGCTTATTAACGTACCCATTCAACCAAAAGTGAGCTTCATCGAATATTGAAAGAAGCGCGCGATGCGTTGCGCGAGACGAATAAGTATTTTGGTAATAAATTTATTTGGTAAGCCTATTCATTATGAAATGACAAACCAAACTGAGCATTAATCAAGTGACAGCTGTCAAAAAGACCAACTCCGAAAAAAGTATTGCCAGATTGAAAACCACACTTCTAAATAAAACACCAGTTACAATAATTAAATTTCGTACCATGTGGCAACGTTATTTTTGGTATGTCACTAAATTCATTCTTCTTTTCGCACTTGAATTTTATAATTTGTTCCGCTTGTGCGTAGTTTTGATTTTTAATTAAATCGTTGATTAAATAATTTAGTTAATCTTGTGATTAACTTACGATTGCATTTGAAATATCTCAAAAAGTATCAAATTTGTATTATATAACAATCAAAATAACGTGAATTTTAAAAAAGATGCGACGCGTTGTCTAACGGTAAGAAGATATTTTCAGAACCTTGGTGGTTTTTGGTACTGTGATTTTATTTTCTAACATTATTAATCCATTAATAAACCGCTTCTGGGGGTAATTAATATCTACATTATTTTTATTTTCTGACATTAAATTTCATTTATTCAGTTAATATTATATCTTATCTCGTATACTTATTAAGTTTTTCTTTTATCGACAGATTTAGACATTTGTTTGTACTACTTTAAAATGTGATAATACAAAAACGTTATTATGTAGGAAAACATTAAAATTTGCATATAAATAGGCAAGTTATTGTCAGCCTCTAAAAAGGTTCTCGAATCGAAATTTATAACTAAAAATTGAACTTCTTAATCTACACTCAGAGCACTCGTGGGTGCAATAAAAACTCACCCATTAGCATACGAACTCGCAAGCGTAACACAAGAATCGTACATGACGTTTACAACATGCGATTAAAATTTGTGCAAGCAAACAGTCATTGGAAGGAGGATTAAATAAAAATAAGATATACAAAAATGTATACTCGTATTCGCAAGTGGCTCTAAACACTTCATTTTTGGTTACGCTATAGAAATTTTATATATATTATGAAGTAAATTGACAATTTACTCACTACGTCTAAAACGAAGCGTTGGATGGATGGATGCACAAAAATAATTAAAGGTGCAAACATCTCGTAAAACGTAAAATCTTGTGTCATGTAACCTTTGACATGTGCAGATGTCTTTTTCCAGATATTCTCGAAGTCAAGTTACTAAACACTTTGAACTATGCGCCAATAACCAGGGCGTAATAAAAAAATATGGTCGAATTTGTCCCGAAACATGAAACTCTGAAATTTTTGTTAATAAGTTACTAAGGTTACAATTTTCCTAAAGGTAGCTAAATGCGTAACTATTGTAAGATAATGTTTGATAGAGCAAAAAATATGCAAAATAAGAAGTTGTGAGAAGCCCAAAAATGATATTTCATCCCTGTCTATTGACACATTACTGAAATTTTCCTTTTCAATTGCTAGTCTTTTCAGTGAATCGTTTCGAATTGTTGGAGTACCATGCATGAATCCACATACATATGTATAAATACGAGTAAATTCATGCTTACAACAAAAATACTAATTCAGTTTCTCTCATTTCTATGCGACAGCTTCTAATTGAAGTCGTTCCGCCTGTACGATTGTCCATTTTAAATTAACATTTCAAAATTTTAATGCAAAATTCATTCAGATGCAGTAGGTATCGAAAATGCATTTTCCAAGTGCGTCGTATGTTGCGTTCCTTCTTTTGTGAACCGGTGTAGGAAGAGCAAGTGTAACTCAATTACCGTTATGAATTACTCGCACTTCAAACTCTCCCCTTCTGTTATAAATACAGACAGACACATTAACACCCAGTAAACAAATTATTGAAGTTTTTACACTGCATGCAATGGGCTGAAAGATTGCAGAACTTTTCCAGAATATCAAATCACCAATGTACTACCTGTACTTACTGTCTTCTAAAAAAATTTCGAGCAAATAGTGATCACTTGCCATGAACCTTTCGAAAATGCTTCTAGTTAATTGTGATTACTGATATATATTATGAGTCCTATTTTCGAAAGAGTGGAGATTTTCATAACTAACACTTATATAACGAAAATTCTTTAAAATTCAGAATACGGATACTTCAGAGTTTTGCTTGCTGGGTGGTACACACACACAAACACAGATACGTGTATATTAGTTCAGACACATGTACTCGTACATTTGACATTTTGCGTGAGGGAGAATGAAGACTCATTTTGCATAATTGATGACAAATTGAAATCGTGTTTATTTCCTAATGTTGATTCTTCCATCTAAACAATAAAAAAAAAAAATAAAAAACCTTTCGACATCACGCATATGCTATTTTCAATTAACGAAATTTGACAATGATTTTAAATATTTACATTTCGCCTATTTGCTGCCAGAGCGAGGCATAGAGGCACTGAGCTTGTCACCATTGAAACTGCGCCACTTGAAGCTTATTGTATTTTATCAACTGACGTTGTAGTGCACCAATTTAATCACATGGTGTGAGCGCTTTATTATCAAAGTAGATACTAAAAGCAACTGTATCAAAACAATTCCTGACGAAAATTTTCTTTAACCCGAATCAGCACAGAGTGACCATAAGCTTACGTAAGCAAATGATAAAAACCACGTTAATTACCTCTTTTTCTGGGAAATTAGTAAAAAGAAAATTTCTGGGCTGATTTGGGTTAATGGTCAATCGTTCATGGCAATGAAACACCCTAAACACATAAATTGAATTTTAGTCATGATTTGAAGATCATTTTCTTGAATTTGTAAAATATAATAACGAATTCACATATCAAGTAACAGACACTCCGAAGAAAAATGTTCTGCCATTAGCAGAAATATTTGTTTTTTCAACATAGAAAACAAACATAAAATTTGGTAGAAATATTCTGTTTAAACTATTTTGCTCGAGACGTGGATGGTAAAATTGTCCAGTTCATAGTTCCCTCAATGCTGCCAAATATTGCACAGATAGTTTAAGTATGACTTAGAAGATCTGAATTTGAAAATATGCAGTCGCTTTGCTAGGAAAAAGATGAATGGAAAAGATGATGGGGAATAATAAGTGAAAAATTTCCATACAAGTTTTATATCTTTGGGTCCAGCTCTTCAATAAATTCTAAAAATATGGGCTGCTTTGAAATACATATTAATAAGTCTGTAGTCTAAATGGTGTAAGCTCCCAGGGGAGAGAGCTGATTTGACTTAATCGCGGTACATTCGAAAAGTACGATGTTATGCAAACGATCAAATGATCGTCGTTCATGTCACTTTTTGCGCTTTCTTTTTGCGCTTTCTTTTTGCTTTGTCAACTCTGTGATCACAGTATATTATGTAGGCGATTATTCGATCGCCGATCACTAGCACGTTTTTACAACTTACTTTTACTTTTAATCGCACAACAGCCCATGAAGGGGCTAGGCCGAGCTTTTCACATCCACTCATGTTGTGCGTGTTATATTTGTAAAAGCTTACCATAGGCAATTTTTACTCTTGTAGGTTTGCCATTGCCTGCCAAGAGATGGCGTCGTCTAGAAAACTTATTTTTTCTACTTTTTGATTTTGCCTGTGCCGAGATTCGAACCCCGGACACTCTGCATAGCAGTCCAACGCACTACCAATACGCCACAGCGACCACTGTAATTTTTAGTAATTTTTCAATACTTTTGTTTTGTACTTCGGACTTATTTACTGTTACTGTTTTTCTTGCAACTAACATTTTGTGAGATAAGTTAGTAAATTTATTGATATTGAGAGCAATTTTATTTCGTTTTTACTTACGATTTCACTAAAAGTGTACTATTTTACTCCTAAAACACAATTGTTTTCAATAATTTCACAAAGTAACACTGGTTTGATCTCATGATTCGGCATCGAAAGCCAAATCATATGGTGATCATATTTTACTCTCATGCTCTCTATCTGTCTCTCTCGCTATCTCAATTTTTCATTTTATAAATATTGAAGCAATAACATTTCGTGCCCACAATGTGATCGTCTGCATAGCAAGGTACAAAGCCGATAAACAATTTTGCACCAAATTTTTTTTCGTTAAAAATTTCATGATTTTGACAAGAATGAATGATATTATTTCATTAATCTTAAAAGTCGGCTTAAGTTGATGTTTATGACTTTCATAGCCGAATGTAAGTAGTGTAACATATTAACCCACCATTTTAAAAATCCAAAGTTATGTTGAAATTCGATATTTTCTATTGAAAATCCGCTATTAGATGACTTCAGGATTTTGAATTCTCCACAGAAAACATTTCTTGTAATTTTTATGGGAACAAATCATAAATTGTAACACATTCCCTCACCTCGCTCTATCTAAGAGAACTTGTTATTTATGCATGTAAAGAAAAATCAAATTTTCCTAGGAAAAATATTAAACTATTTGTAAAAAATTTAAAATGCCAAAAAATACTAGGTATAACTAAATTTAAAGCATTCGAATAATCGAAATTTGCTCAATTAGCATTTAGCAAATTTTACTATAAAATAAATGAAAAATCGTCTAACCCTTTTCTGTTAGTCGTAAATCTCTCTTAAGCATCATAAATTCATCAATTGACCGTAAATGAATTGTTTGGACGAATTGCGGCCGTGAATTATTTAGTCCGGTTTTCCCTGAGGTGACATTTAGTGGCCGCAAATTTAAACGTTTCCCCACTGAGTTTGCAAAATTGCAGTACACTAACATGTATTTGTAAATATTGTACATACATATAACATATGTACATATGTACATATGTATATTTATACATATGTATATACGAGTATGTGTGTGTGCATGCAAATGTGTGTGCATTCCAGCATCTTAAATGAAACACCACTCATTTATTAACTTATTGTTAGTTGATCTCTAAAATTTGAAATGTATTTTCGAACTAAAGATGGATGCGTGAACACTTTTTACTCACGTCACTCACGTTGTCGAGCTTAAAATTATTACTCACGCATGTTCTCACAAGTTGATATTTTTCCAAACATGATCATGATTTTTTTCGCATGATCAGAAACGATGATATTATGGGAACTTTATCATGCTCTCGTGTAATTATTTCACGTTCACGCGCTCATCTCTAGTTCGAACACCTTAAACGTACATACATACTTATAAATATGTATTTATTAGGGATAAGTTTCTAAAATTTCGATATAAAAAAATCTCAGGTAAAATCAAATTTTTACAATTTTTGATGCATTTTGGCATTTCTGTAATTGTTCAGAACCACTTCAAACCAATTTGTCTTTACGTAAATCCTTTTTATTTATTGGAAAAATGTAAATACTTAAAGTAGACTGAGAGGAAAAATGCTGTTATATATAACAGGATATAAAAATAAAACAGCTGAAAGTCTGCCACTTTTATGATTTTACCCGAAGAAAAAGTAAGGGTTATTCGTGCAAGTGGAACAAGATAATCACTCTCTCAATGTCGCTATCATTTGCAAGTTTTTAAAGTACGGGAACGCTTTTGTTGTTGCTGTTTTTGGGTCAACGCAATCATACTTATAAATATGTTGTAGTTCCCGTTCCCGTTGTAGTACGGGAACGGACCTTATGTAAAGATCTTATGGAATACAAAGTGTAAATTTAAAAAATTTAATTAATAACTTACTTACTTACTTAGCTGGCACTACAACCGATGATCGGTCTTGGTCGCCTCCACAAAGCTTCGCCAGTCACTTCTGCTATGCGCGCGCTGGCGCCAGTTGATAAAGCCAAGTGCAGTCAGGTTGCCCTGCACCTGGTCTTTCCAACGGAGATTAGGACGTCCCCTTCTGCGTGTTCCTCCACCGTGGTTCGAATAAAACACCCTTCTAGCCGGAGCGCTTTCTTCCATTCGCTCAACATGACCCAGCCAGCGAAGCCGCTGTATTTTTATACGCTTGACTATGTCAGTGTCGGCGTACAGCTCATACAGCTCATCGTTCAATTTTATTCGATACGCGGCGTCCACGCATACTGGACCGTAGATCTTACGGAGTATCTTGCTCTCGAACGCTCCTAACAGCCTCTCATCATTGATGGTCAATGTCCACGTCTCTGCGCCATACATTAGGACGGGAAGGATGAGGTACTTATAGAGTGTTATTTTCGTCGGTCGAGAGAGGGCTCTACTTCTCAATTGCCTACTGCGCCCGTAGTAACGCCTGTTGGCAAGAGTTAGTCTCCGCTTGATCTCAAGGCTGACATTATTGTTGGCCTTTATGCTGGATCCTAGATATACGAAATCCTTGACGACTTCATAAGTGTAGTTGTCAACAGTGAAATTTTTTCCAAGACGCCGTGTCTCTTTGTTTGTTGACACAAGGTATTTCGTTTTGTCCTCGTTCACCACTAGACCCACACGACGAGACTCCCTTTCCAGGTTGGAGAATGCTGCACTGACTGCTCGATCGTTTTTGCCAATGATATCAATATCATCAGCGTATGCTAGCAGCATGACACTCTTGTAGAAGATAGTGCCAGAGATGTCGATGTTCGCAGCTCGAATTATTTTCTCCAGCATAAGTTTAAAGAAGTCGCATGATAGGGAGTCACCTTGTCTGAAACCTCTTTTGGTATTAACTGGTGCGGAGAGTTCTGTCCCAATTTTCACTGCACTGGTGGTGTTGGTCAGTGTCATTTTGCAAAGACGAATGAGCTTTGCAGGGATACCAAAATCAGACATTTAATTAATAAACCTCTTAAATTTCTCAGGTGCTATAAATCGAATATCGTATTCAGTTGGTGAAATAGAATTTGATGTGATATCCAACAAATGGTTCATACCGCCAGCGAGCGAGTAAAATGTCCTTGCCAATTTCCATCCAAAAACGGCAATAGGTTTTCAGCAGGGACCCCGATGAATTCTATGCTTCTCATACTCGCTAGTGGAAATGCTAGTGGTAGTGTTAAAGAGTGACAAGATCCTTATCATACTTTTCTTAAACCTTGACGGTACAGAGTTTATTTAGTGCCATTAGATAGATCTGTGGAAAGAGTCTCTGTACTTTTTACGGCGAAACATCAATAAAGAAAGCCTTATGGTATAGGGGGAGGCTTGGTACCCTACTATTAGCTCATGCCCATTGGCGAGAATGAACAGTAAGGAATACATCGGGATCCTTGCAGAAAACCTTCTGCAGTTATTAGATGGAAATAGAAGGATGGACTTTTCAGCAGGATAACGTTGAAATTCACGCAAGCATATAAAGAGAAAATCGTGGTTTGCTGACTACGACATTAATGGTCTCTGCTTAGAAAAGCTATTGGTTAAAGCCGCATTCCGGGCTTATTTACTTTAATCCTTTTTTAACCGTAGCTGTTAAAAGCATATTCAAGTCTATTTTCAATTCCTTTTTAACCCTTTATTTTGCTCAATAACTTTTGATGGGCATATGCACAAATTATGTACTTCTTTACCAATTTTCTTTAAATTTACGATTTTTCTTTAATCTTACTATATTCACTACAATAATCAAACGAAATTTGCGCGATTTGTGATGCAAGTCACAGAATCCAATTGTTTTAGTATACCCTCATACTGGACATATCTAGTGCATACATATTTTCTTGTCACTAAGTCATTAAAATTCCATTATCCTTTTCTTGGATGAAAATGTTTTGATCCGCTAGTCTGTGAAATGTTCCCTTCATATATTTTTCTGTACATTAGTTCCAAAAACTCATGCAGGTTTCATACAACTTGCGTTTGTATGCATATACGAGTATGTTTGTATTATGTATAAGTGTGAGGATATGAAAGTCTACATGTGTATATGTATGTATTTATGTACGTATGTAAGTCTCTATACACGTTGGAAAAAATCAGTTATTCCTGGTGCATATGCAATACGCAGTGGTTTTTCATTTCGTATTCTGTGGCGCAATATTTCTCCACTTGTTCGTATTCGAGTAAGAAAATCTTTGGCATTGTGAGAATTGTGTTATAATTTTTATAACGCTGACGGAATTTTTAGTTTTTTTTTGTTTTTCCGTTCATCAAATCACAGGAGAAATCAACAAATTGTGAAAACATAATTTTAGAAAGGGAAATAGGTATGTAATTTAGTAGGGGATCCATTTGTGTAATGAAAAGTACAGTTCCTGAGTAATGAATGAAATGTATGAATGTATGATGTTTGCTCATATTTACACTTAGATGCAAGATGTAAGGGAATATTTTGTAAAATGTAATATTGTTCTAAAATTAATACTTCCACTAGAAGAAATCCATAAAGCAAATGTTATAAAATGTTTAATACATCCGTAGCACGGGAACGGGATACTTGTCATCAATTTACTTATTACTCTTTTTTCATGTAATAAATAAGTAAACAAATAATCGAATTTAAAGTTATCATATTAATATGGAATACAGTTGAACTTCCTTATAGTGAATGCGAAACGGTCCTGACTGCATGCGACTTAACTAAACTGCTAGATGGGGAGCAACTTGACGCAAGATGCGACACGACGATGCTGAAGGTTGCACTGAATTCCAAAACTGCTACGGATAACCTGCCGTGTTTCTTGCAGAGCAAGACGCCGATATCACCATCATCCAGCAGCTTTGATGACGAGGTGAAATGACTAAATGGAAGAACTACAATCATTTCTATGAACGAACACTGGGTAAGCCAAGGACATGTGTATCAGCCAAAGGCACCGTAATGTTTTTCTTAATCCACTCCAGAGCTCTTTTTAGATGTGACTGGGGTCACAGTGGAAGATACTGACGGTGTCTGAGTAATATTAGATTCGGTGTACGATTGACCAGCAATATCAGTTGCCCCGGACAAACAAGCACGAAACCTAGCTTCTAGAATATGATGCCAGCTCTAGGCATACATGTTCTTTGAAGAAGTTCGGAGAAAAATGAAGTGGAGGGTGAGTCTTTATTTGATTTTATAATTAGTACTTACCTGTTAATTTGTAATAGAGGTAGCACTTCATATGTTACATTCCCAAAGTACGGAGTACTCCAGTGGATGGGAGGAGGTGATAGATATGTATTACATTACTGACAGGCAATAACTTACTTAAAGTGGGTAACTGGACAGAATCTAATAAGAAGTCCTTTTCGGACCACAGTTAAACTCTGTTTCATCTGGATCTTAAGGTAGATTCTCCCACTCCCTAGAGGAGTTCAAAAAGAACCAATTAGACTCCGTTCAAAAGAATCATAGTCAATAAATTGGATCGTTTGCTGATATATGAAGCTACCATTGAAAAAGTCGACAATAAATACGAAACTCTTGAAAACGCTTTTGGGAAAGCCATTGTCCTTTAAAAAATGTATGGAGATATACTGTAGAACTGACTTTTTAAATGAAAGTACGTGACCTTGTTTTATTATTTTTGCGAAAGTAAACTGTAGAGTGTTTGTTGGTGTATGGTTAAATCAACTCCTTGCCTAGATACAATAATCAGGAATACCATACTTGTAAATACACATACTCATACATATGTATGTATGTATATATGTGAAGTGGAGTGAAGTGAAGTGGTACATATAATTAAGTATGGCACATTTCTGAACCTCGAAAACTGTTTGTCTTCCTGCGGATACCATGCGATTCGCTATAACATTTGTGCATTTAAGTAGTTCCGGAAGCGAATGTGCCAAAATTCGTTCCAACCCTAAAATGTATTTACGGATGAAAAAGAATAAATAAAAAAAAATTTGGAGTGGAAGTAAATAATAAAACATTGAAATGTAACCATGTTATAATTTCGCGCTTACTTTATGAAGAGGGTGTTTTAGCATTTTTATCTCTTTGTTTATTTTTATTCAATTTTCGAAAGGGTATTTTTTGGAGAAAATTATTGTACTTGTTCAATCCATTGATAAATTTTAATGCAAATTTTAGATTTTTTTTTTTAAGTACAAAAAATCATTGACTGACAGCCTGTGCTACATATGTAGCATATATTCCCCCATTTTCCTTAAAAAAAAGTCAAACAAAAACGAGAATTAATTTTTGATTACCTCCTTCCATTTTACATACGAGTACATACTGATGACATGGTAAGGAATGTCAGAATTAACGTATTGATAAAAGAATAATTTTATTTCCTTTCATTCAATCTACTTAAAATGTCTCATATGTATTGTGCATAATTTTTGCACTTTATATCAGAGGACAGATATAGGTTAATATATTATTGGGCTGATCATTTATGGCAAATTCAGCTTCGTTCGAATTTCGGCGAACCAGTTACACTACCTATCAACATCCACCAATTAGAAAAAGGAGTAAAAAGTTATTATAGAAGCCCTTCTCTGGGATGTAGAAAGCCTTACCATCTCGATGATTATTTTATTTTTTTTTATATGAAACGGATTTTATTGCTAGGCATTGCGTTCTCGTTTTTGAAATAATATCGTGTTCCGATATCGCTTCCAAAGAACAGCTTCATAGCTTCAGATATAACAAGAAACTAATTATATATGTGCGTAAAAATTGTGTTGTTTGAGCATATCACATGCCAAAAAAATAAGAGTTGCGGCCGATGTCTAAACTTGTACGATTTTGTACACTTTTACCACTTACTTACTTAGTTGGCACTACAACCGATGATCGGTCTTAGCCGCCCCGTTAAAACTTAACCAGTCGCCTCTGCAATGGGGCGCAGGATACAGTTGGTAGAGCAGCCAAGAGCAGTCAGGTCTCCTTGTACTTGGTCTTTCCAACGCAGATTAGGACGTCCTCTTCTGGGTGTTTCTCCACCGTAAATAAATACCCATAAAATACCCTTCTAAACTTCTTTTATTAGGTCAACATAACCCATCCAGCGAAGCCGCTGGATTTGTATGCGCTTGACTATGTCAGTGTCGGCGTACAGCTCATACAGCTCATCGTTCCATCTTATTCGATACACTGTGTGCTCTCATATTGGACCACAGATCATACGGAGTATCCTCCTCTCGAACGCTCCTAACGTCTTACTGTACACTTTTTGTTTTTTTTTTCGTCTGTTACTTTCTACACTTTTAATCGTGTTTACTTTAGTGCCATTCGTTACCTTTCATATTTCTTTTTTATGTTGTCGCGATTGTTTATGTTAATTTGTTGACATTATTTATGAAATAAAAGAAACAAGAAATTAAAAATGTATTTTCATAATCAGTCAGCAATATTTTTCACAGTAGCTGCTTTTTTTTTTCTAATATAATCAACACACAGGGGGTATCCCTATAAATGCAGAGCATTGTGCTGATTGGAAGGAAGATTGATAGGTGGGAGGAAGAAGGAAGGAGACGTAGTAATGAGCGTTTGCTTTAAACTTGCAAGGGTCATAATAATTGGGAGAAATTGTTGCAGAGAGTTTATTCCAAATACGAGCTGCTACTTTAACAGAGCAACTGAATCAGAAATACAGTGAAGTGATGAAAACAAGTTTAACTTTACGACAACGCATAGCCGGAATGGATCTCCCAGTTACCTAGCGAGCATTCTATATGCGATAAAAGGAATCTGTAATTAGAATCAATAATCCAGAATTATTCTTAAAAAGTTTTTGACGCTTCAGTGAGAAGCTCGACCCAGGGCCGTCATGTGATGTTGTTCCATTAAAAGAAAAGAAGAAGAGTTTCAGTGTAGCTCTACGTTTTCTGACTGTAAAGCGCAAATAAAAATCGCGTGTCGTCAGTAGCGGTTTCTGAAACTAGCTTCTTCTTCTTCTCGCTAGCTCGAATTCTAAAGGAGCCCATACATGATTCAATCCAATTGTAAATAGAATTGACTTTGGCTCTTACTTACTTACTTAGCTGGCACTACAACCGATGATCGGTCTTGGCCGCCTCAACTTTGACTTTGGCTCAACTGTCAAAATATAAAATATATATGTATAGAAGATTATCAGCTTCTGAAGCTGATGATGATGCAGAAACTGTATGTGGAGACAGCTGGTTTAATTGCCCAAGGGTTAAAATTTGTTTCCAGCACCAGACTTTATGGAATCCCATACTTTTTATCTTTTAATAATTGATATTTTGTTTTTAAGAGCTGTTAAATTTGGGCCGTGCACAAATTTTGATATTTTTCCAGCAGCGTGTCCCATGGCAGATTGTTTCTCTTTTTTTTTTGTATATACTGGAGCAGGATTTTCTCCCAATAATCAGACATTTCGCATGGTCAACTTTAAAATGATATTTCGTCTGAATGGTTCAAGTATTATGATATATGATATTGCCGTGGAAATATTGAAAATGATACACAATGATACCAGAGGCATACGAAATCTTTTCCCCTTCATGGATTCAACGATGTATTAGGTCTAAAGTATTGCAAGACAAGATCAAAAAACCGAAAAATTTTAAACTGCTGCAGTATTCATGATAAAATAAATGAGAATGTGTAACTCAGAAGGCAAACAATGTTTGTTATTCATTGTACTATGAACAAATGTCTGCATACATATTTTATTATATTATGTACTTATGTACCTACTACATCCAATGCGTTTTAGCTTCAATCTTCGTTTTAAATGGAAATGCGAATAATTTCGTAAAATGTAAAATATTTGAGTTACAATACTGACCTGTCAAGCAATTCTACTTATGACATTTTTTCACCCTTATGAATTCATATAGCTCTCTATACGAATTCACTCACGCATTACCAACAGGAGAGAAGGAAACGTCAAAAGTTCATCCTCCCTCACAAAATTAATTTAAAGTCATTTTTTTAACTTGTTTATGTTATGTGGCTTTTTATATTTTCAACTTTCTTGTTTCCATAAGCAAAAATGTGCAAATGAAATTTACTTCATTTGTTTATTTGTTTCATTCATATCCTGTGGTCCTGCGAGCATATCCTTGGGGAAAATGTACTCTGTCACGCAGATGTTTTGTTTGAATATGTTTTTCATTTCTATATTTTGTATTCTATACTAATGTATTACATACCTACATATAAAATGAAAATCATAAATTTGATTGTTCACAGAAAACACAAATTTTGAGATCAATTTATTCCAAAAAAAAAAAAAAGTATCCTTAATACAATCGCATTATTGTATCAAATGTATGCACATATGCTAAAGACCTTCACACATCGCTAGTTAAAGTATCAAAAATCGAATTTCATAACTTTTTGTCAAGGGTTTTCAATTTTCGGTAAAAGTTTTCATTTCGAATTTGACAAAGAACATTTTTACTTTTATTTAACGTGGGTCCGTAAATCCCATTTTTATTTGTTTTATGCATTTTTTATATCTTCTCTTAATATATGACATCTACAGAGTAAAAAAGTATTGCACAATAGACAGTAGCTATGATTTTTTTTGGCAAAACAGACAGTTCTCTACATAAGAAGTTTTTTATTTTATTTTGCGGTTTTGCTACTTCTATCTCTATATATACATAAATATATGTATCTGGTCCTTTTAGTTACGAGTTGTAGCTAAAACTAAAAATACTACATAGAAAAAAAAGCGCTTCGCCAATATTGAGTTTGGGCAGTGATTATTACAATTGTTTTTGCAATCAAAACAAAATGAGACTGCATTCGGCAGGTGTCTCTATCATTATTTTGAGAATTGTTTATGTGTACGTACTTAGCTCTTCCATACGGTTTATTCTCTTTCGATAGTTCGGTTGATTCTCTAATATATGTGCATTGATACCAATTTTTATACAATTGTGGTTGGGTCTGGGGACTTTGTCCAATGTGTGTTCATAGTCAACGACACATACATATGTATATGGGTATCAGGAATTTCTGTTCAAGAATCAGTATCAAGAAGAAACTGCAGTATGTCCTTCTAACATAGACGACGATGGGCATGTGTACAGTATGGCTGAATGAAAATAGTATAGGTTTTTGCACAGAACTTACAAATCAGTTCTGTGCGAGCTTTATGGACGATCGTTTACGACATTCAATGACCAAATCCCAGTTCCTCGCACTGGGACGGGGTGCTATCCTGTAACCCTCGAATACTATTTTCCATTAACAGACGTTACTGCTTAAGGTCAAGGAGCAAAACACCCTACCCACTAAACAGCTACTTTCAGCTTGCTATCAAGATGGCTACCCCAACCGACATCTAACTGAGCAACCGAAACCACACAAGACCATAGGAACTGACCTAACAATATATAAGGTAGACTCAAGAAAGTTTACGAACCCAAACCCTTCTTTGATCGACAGACCTACGTTACCGCTCGCTCCTGCACGCTGAAGCGGTTCCATCAGCGACACTTAACAAACTTATAGAAACACGTGTACCTGCTTTTTTATCTCAATAGGAAAATTCCATTTTATTTACATCGTTCCATTATTATAGAATAGACAGCTTTGTATTTTAGTGTATTAGAATCTTTTACTTTTTACTTCAAAAAAACACATATGTATTAGCTTTCTGCTCTGATCTTACGCCGGATTATTAAGAATTATTTTTATCGAATTTTACATAATTAAAAGTTAAGAAGTTCTTATTAATCTGAAGATAAATCGTAAATCATTGTTTTCTTAGCATAAATAAACTAAACAATCCCTGGGAAAATCAAACAAGTGAGTTACATACTGATAATGAGCGACGTACGTTAGAATGTACGTGTATGTAGATTGTCAACGATTGAAACCTCCCTGGAAACTGTGTTCATTCATTTGGTGGTGAATAATTGTTTGACACAAAGCTACAATTTCCGTCTCATCCGCATGTTTTACGCCCATTTTATTTGATGATGATGGTTAATCTATCTGAGTATGCGTCCGAATTGTAATCTGAAACATTTATCAGATTGGGTTTATTATACCATTATAGTAGCGCGAGTTGTTTGTTTTTCACGAACTTTATGTACATATATATGTACTTCCGTAGGTCACGTGACACAAAATGACACGTGCTAATCGACGTTCGCGTATACCTACATACATACACACACACACACCACTTTATCTACACACATATCACGCCAACCCTTACTGACATCACCAGCAACATTAACATTTTATTGTATAACAACTTCCTGGCAAGAACTTCCGAAATGGCTATATTAAAACTGGCATCGGAAGAATAGTTTACCATACATGTACATATGCACATGTATGCATATTAAGACACCTTGGCAGAAATCTATAGTAAGTCACTTTTGTTTGACCCCTAAATGATTTCATTTGATTTTAAGATTATCTACTCCTAATAAGGGACTCCTTCCTGTAGGTCTGTAATTACAGATGAAATGGGGGCTTTTAAGGAGCTACTTGTCTATTTGTTGAGATTATATGTGACAATCATGTGAAGTCCCTATAAGTCAGTATAACAAATTAGAATTTGTTGACATTAGAAAGGATGAATCGATGAGTTTTTGAAAGAGGAAATTGCCCTGAATAATTTCGCCAGAGACATATGTACTTGCATGCATACATATATACTTATACATACATAGATTGCTACGTTATATTTTGAAAAGCTGCACACACTCTATACCCGGTAGATCTATAAGTTTTGATCGAGAAATTGTTGTTTGTAACTCCTTCAATTAACGTGCTTAGTGTTCATAGCCGAGTCGATTTAGTTATGCCATTCTGTCTGGCGACACGATAATTAGAGTTAATAATATCGAGTTTGTGTGATAATTTCTGCGACTTTCATTCGTATGGAGGGCAATAAGTTATTTTGGGCTTTCGTATTTCTCTTAATGGCCAACAGCCCATGGAGGGCCTACGCTGAGCCTTTCGAATCCATTCACGTTTTGTTTGTTTTATTTGTACATGAATGGAAGTGAAAATCTTTTCATAGGCAATTTTTACTCTTGTAGGTTTGCCATTGCCTGCCAAGAGTTGGTGCCTTTGTAGAAAAATTCTTTTCCAACTTTTTGATTGTGCCTTGTCGAGATTCGAACCCCAGACACTCTGCATAATAGTCCAACGAACTACCACTACGCCACAGCCACCACTTTGGACTGTGCTAAAGCAAAATAAGATGGATTCTGTTCATGTCTATCTTATGTATAAAAACTATTCTTTTGCCATTCCAGAAACTTTTAACGTAGTAGATGGAAGCACTACATGCTTTTCTATGTTAAAAACCAGTTCACTTGGACTGAATCTTTCTGAATATATCTTCAGAAATCGTTTGCAACATTTTTCGCAACCATATCAATTTTCAAGTTTTTTTTTTAGTAAAACAGTTTTTTTTAATTATGTATGTACTTTGTGCTTTTGAACATCATTTGATTTTCAGCAACGCAGTACGATTTAAGATTGCTCCATATTTTTTCAGGTATATAACTTACATTTGGGAATTATGCGTTTTTACCATATGTAAAGGGAACATTCGCTATGATTTTATTATTTAGATCCTCCACAGAGGCGGTCTAAAATTGTTGTTTTTTTTATTTTTTGCTCATACGATAAAAGCATCTTCTTACGAGAAAAAGTATCTTCTCACTTTAATTTCATGTCTTAATTTATTAATTTGTTTTTCTTTTTATTATTCCAATGCAAAAACACAACGTTCAGGACCACACAAATGTCAAACATCTGATATGTAAAACCTATTTAGGTCTTTCTTATGCCGTGGTTAGAAATTGAAATGCACCATTATTTTGTTGTTGCACCAAATACTATATGCTGGGTGTATCGCATACCGAGCACAAAGTGTTCGCCGAGAAAAATTTTCAATATAACCACGGCCTAACATATCAAGCTATAGTGTTGCATCTACACGCAGTGTCAGATGTGCCTTTTTAAGCACTTTATAATACTATAAATTATAAAAAAAAAGAAAAATTTCATACTATTGTAGCAGTAGCTATCCATTTTTTCTATTAATTAAATAAAAAATAAAGTGTAAACCTGAAATTTCAAATGTAAGGCAATTGGAAATCACGAAGAAGATTTAGCAGAACCTAATGCTTAGTATAAACGTTACAATCGTCTGGGGAGTTCAAGTTGAACTTGCTCAAGCCGAACTTGAACACCCCGTTACAAAAAAGAAAAATGGTGACCTATGTATGCAGCAGTTCAAATGTGTCTTCAAAGCAACTGCGCAGGGTTGGGTCGCGAAAAAAATGCTGTTCAATTAATCGTTAGCAAGAAATCTTGCTTACGATTGCATAAACGACCACCACAACCCCAGTCATTTAGTAAGCACGTTGAAATGGGCAAAGGCATGACTGAGATTGTCGATAATAGAGTCTGCTCCTCCCCTGGCCGAGATCCGGCATACGCTTATGCCTTATTGAATTAATGAAATGTTTAGATTGCTATGTCCAAGTACAAATAAAATAGAAAATTGTGATATGATACCACAATAAATTGCAAAAATCACTATACATACATACATAATAATGTATTTGTAAGTAAATTTGGATATATTATATGTATATATGTAAAAGCAAGAATTGTTTGGAACTTTTTCTTTACACATACACACAATTACGTACTTAGGTTCATGTATGTGGGTGTTAATTTGGCTGCCTTTGGCATTTCGTGATATAAACTGTAAATATAACCTTTTTAGTATTCGTATTTTAAAAAAGATCACTTTTCAAAAATAAGTCCATTTAACGAGACACACAAACCTAATCCCTTGATACCACCCGTTGGTTATATAAATAACACATAATCTCACACCAATGAATTGCGTGAAAGAAGAATATTTACTGTTTAAGGTAAACACACTCTAATGCTATAAACCAGAGTAGGTATTTATAAATTAACTCATCTCCTAATTTACAGCTTGAGGCTTTTGCTGGCTTGGTCATACTTACCTCGTACTTATATACATATATATACCATACATACAAACATACATATGGACAATTATGTATGTAAGTGTATCTGGCACATAATAAACATTAAACAAACATTAGATATTCGCCGCAAATACCTTACTTAATAATAATCAAATTTATATGCATCGTTATGTCTGTTAAAGGTCCTAAAAACAACAACAGCAGCAACAAGAGCAAAGAAAAATCATGAGCATGAGAACACAAAATAAAAGAGTCACAATACATTCGTGAATATGCTTTTACATACATATATGTATGGTATATACACATACTACTACTTGAGTATGTATAGGTCTTTGTCTACACACACACACACACATACTAACACACACACACACGTACGAGTACATATGCATGTATTATTACTAATATACATTAAAGTTAGCTCGACAAATTCATTACAATCTCTTTCATAAACAAAAACAAAGACATGTTACTCTTGCAACTCAAGAATTTTCAGTCTAAAAAGGGGTTTCATGGCAAATTACGATTTCTGTGAATTACCCGCCCCCCTACATATGCATGTAGTTATTCTGTTGATGTGTACTTTTTTGTAGTCAGATGCTCTTAAACTGCAAATATGTTTTGAACGGACACATTAAAAAGCCAAAAGGTTACTCTCATGGGAAATATCTTAAACTCGAGTCGGTAACGACTACTTTTCCTACAGAGTCCTTGCACCTTCTTTCAATGAAAACAAACAAAACAAAAAACCATACACATATACATACATACATATGCATGCATGTATTTTATATACTCGTCCACAAATGACAAGTATCAGAATTTTAACAAAAATTAATTATAAATACTAGGAATGTCCATAGTATTTGTTTCCGTTCACACATGCATACAAACACACATAAGTTGGTATATATAGTATGTATGTGTGTATAGTAATGATATCAAATATTTTATTTTGTTGTTTCTCTTATTTTTAAATAAATATGTTATGATTTTGAGTTTATTTCAGTTTTTTTTTTTGTTTTTTATCTTCTTTATTCACAAAAATATAACTGTTATTTAGTGCTTTATCTTAAATCATTTATATAAAAATCATAACAGTATCTTATGAACTCTCCACGTGAGAAGTGTATTTGCCGTTATCAATTGCATGTACGGAGCGATAAGTAAATTGAAAAGTTTAATTGGGTTTCTCTCGAAATTTATGTTTCTTTTTCTACTAAATTATGAATGAGTATTGAGTCTTGCAGCAAATGAGCTATATATTATTTTCATTATTTCTCTATTGTACGACATGGTAAATGTAGAAGGAACGACAAAGGGTTTAGTTAAACTTTGCAGTAACCCCCGCTTAATTGAATCGATGAAAATGCACAGTTAATGGTTCAATTGACCGGAAAATGCAATTAACCGAGTAATTTGAGTGCATTGTGGTCGCCGTGACGTAATTGGTAGTGCGTTGGCCTCTGAGCTAAAGAGCTCTATACCAAATTTTGTCAACCTCTTTTGAAAAAGTCAAATATCATGGTTTACTTTTAGAGAGGAAAATCAACTAGAGTGCTTAAAGGTTCTACCCGGCACCTCCTTTTGGCAGGCAATGGCAAACCTATGTACAAGAGTAAAAATTGCCTATGAACAGCTTTTCACTTCGCTGTTCGAATTCGGCATAAAACTGTAGGACCCTTCCATTCATGTACAAATATAACACGTACAACATGAGAGGATACGAAAAGATTGACCTAGGACCTCCATGGGATGTTATGCTATTCATTAAGAGAAAGAAAAGAAAAGAAAATAAAAAAAAGAAGGTGTTGAGGCTGTTCGATAAGAACACACGCTGACCAATTGGTCTATTGCGATACCCAATGGTGGTTCTCTCGTGATTCTCCCTAATCAAAGCATTTTGTGTTTTAGATGAAGCGTTCTGTGAGGCTCTCAAAGAAAGGTGCTCCCAGAGTTTTGTGTGTCGGCGTGCATCTAGAGCAGGGCAATTGCAGAGTAGGTGGAATATTATCCTCATCCTCTTAATTTTTGCAGAAGGTATTATATGGAAGGCCTAGTCTCTGAGTCATGTAATTTGTCTAACTCTTTATAGTGGATACTCTTTGAAATAGATATCCACCATACTGCCATGCCATATAATAGAATAGGGCGTATTACACTGGTATACAATCATATGATTACCTTATGTTTTAATCACCATTTTCTGCCTGTAGGCTAGCCTGCCAGCATAGAGAGCCTTGCACTCTTTCTGACGTATTGGCACTCTAGTTGATTTTCCTCTCTTAAATTAAACCAAGTTATTGACTTGTTCAGAAGAGGTTGAACAAAATTTGGTATAGAGCTTCTTAGTCTTATATGCCTTGACCGAGGGTCCTCGATCCTTGCACTAGGACGACAAGGAATTTAGTGGTCTTTGCCATAGATTTACAAGAGTACAGAGTAATTTCCACGAAGTGACGATCAAAATATCATACCCATATACAAAATCGCGCAATTCCAGTCTACGCCACTGGCATGCATTTATACATATCGACACCTTAATGTAAAAAGCCCTATCTAACAATTTTTTTTAAATGAATTTCTTGCAAATTATAGACCGTATTTAATTTTTTCAGAATCTACTGAAAACTTAATAGTGAAAAATATGTTGATTAGGGCTTTTCTACATTAAGGTAAGGATATGTTCTTTTCAACAAAATTGGAAATACATATGGAGCATAACAGCTGACAATAATTTCAATTCTTCAAATATTACTTACTTTTGGATACACAAGCTTTGATACAAAGACAAAAAAAAGTCTATACTCAGACTCGTTCCTTCGATTGCATATGCCGAAGAAATGGCATATGCTATGCATGCATGGTGTACATGGATTTCAATATCAACCATAAACCTAAAGAGATTATTGCAAATGGCGGCGTCATTGACATTGTGCCACCGAACGAACCGCAATTCGATTCAAAGTGATTTCAATACGTTTTATATTCTACTGTCGCTACACTAAATTGACACTCAGCTCCGGGTTGAGTTCGTATAAAATGCAAGTGTCGTTATTTTACAAATGCCAAATTCAATTTGCACTCACGTTTGCTTTTAGCAATGAAAGGGTGTTTATAAAAATTTATTTATGCATCACAATTACCTAGTCAAAGCTGAATGCAAAGGATTGCTGCAGTGACGCAGGGAAGGGATGGAGACGGTAGGCACAACGTCATGACTTCTCAGCCAAAGAAAGTTACACCACTAGTAAGTTCTACTTATATTCAATCTTTCATTGCCCTGCCAGCCGAATTTCGGTTTTTCAGCAGGTGTCTTTTGTTGCCAATCACTTGCCATTTCACGTGTCACGTCGTCGTGAAAAAGGCGCGTTGAAAATTTAAATTGCTTGCAGCTTCCACAACCTGTCATGAAGTGATAGCATCCGATTAAATTCAATGCTCAGTAATGAATGAATTCCATACATTGAATGCTTACGTAAGCATAAGTGTGTGTGTGTGAGTGTGTGTGTGTGTAAATAAAATATGTAAATTAGATATATTTACTAAATAATTTCATAATGATAAATATTAAAAATAAAAAATTTGAAAGTTGGCTTTAAAAAGGGCTATCATTTTCAAATTGATCATTTTTCTACCACTTCGACTTCTTTTAGGTCCTTTAACTTAATTTTCTCAGAGTGTTAAAATCGTTCAAAAGTAGGTAGAGCATGTGACTGAGCATGCCACAAGGCCCAACCAAAGAAATGGAAACTGTGGGTAGGCGAATGCGTGTTACACCCCGAAATCAGAATAAGAAGTTTTCTCATTAACGAAGCGAATAATTTTCGCAGTTTCTTTTAATTTTATTTTGTTTTTGTTTTTTTTTTTTTTTGTTACCAATAATATATTTGGCCATATTTAGAAGCATTCACTGGTGTTTGACAACCGATGAATTCGCTTCGATTGCCACCAAACACAAGTACGAAGCTTTGCAAGCAGGCAATCAGTTTTATTCCGCTAACGTCGTCGTCTCTCGAAGCATTTATATGCCAGGCACGTTCACTTCGTAACTGCAACTGCAATAAAGTGATTTATTTCTTTGATTTTCTTAATGGTTTTCTTCTTTTTTTTCTTTTCTTATTTTTAAATTGGTGCAACAAAGAATTTGTTGCCGAACATCGATTTACAAAACTTGGACAAACTTAACACAGATATGAATGATGATGATTATTATTTAATTATGCGGATAGGCTTTTATTGGTGCACTGCATAAAATACGACTACTAGTTAGATTTAAAAGTTTGCTATTAGTGAAGGTAAGGAGGTCTGATAGTTCCACTTTCGTTATCTGGGTTAGACTTGTGAAAAAGCGCGATACTGTTAATCTGTATCCTTAAATGTTGGTATAGAAAGTGAAGAATCGATTCTACCACTTCCGTCATCGGAATACACCACCGTTGGAGCAATGGTGAACTTGTGACTACTGTAAGCAGCTGTACTGCATATTTTTTGTGTACTAAGAAGAAATTTGTCTTCTTCCTGTCTAACCTTCGCCATAACGGCCGTGAAACTTCGTAGTCATCTAGGTGAGTCCATACGCCATTTGACACCGTTACGGTGTAATCGTCTATTCTCCCAAAAAAGTTCTCACATCGGAGATTGTATGGAGGCATCCTTCTATTTAATTTGTTATTTCGAGCCTTTCATACGGCTATGTCAAGGAACTCATCAAAAATTGATCTTGTGGTGCTCAATAACGGTGAAGCACGATTTTACTTTACAATCGCTGACTGCCTTGTAGAAGCCTAGCAGCTTTCAGAATAGCAAAAATCTCTGCCTGCAAAAAGTATGCAGCTATCAGGAAGACGATACGACCGCTTTAACTGCTTGTCTTCTGAGTAATGACTTGCTGATAGGTAAATATGTAGTGTTATTGCCAAGCCACCATGGGGAAACGGAGGTCGCTGAGGCTTCAAATTTTGGAACCAGACTAATTTAATTCTTTGATCACGAAAATAATCTTAATTTTAAAATCGATCGACAGGGAAAAGTCTCTTGGTCAATGGGTTTAGGTTAGGATGGTGGTAAATAGTTATAATCACAATAAATATATATGGGTCAGAACGAACTACAAAACCTGTTTGGAGTCACCGACATCAAAGACTTTGCTTACATTAGATCACACACGTGGTGCCGACTAGCTAAATACATACAAAATGTATGCGATCGAGCATTTTCTGGACTAAATGACAGGACCGTAATTTTTTATGAATAGCATTCGGCGGGATGCAGACTAAAAACACCAATGTGATCGACTTTTTCCCCGATTTTTCTTTTTGATAGCTTTACGAAAGGTATTTTAATTTAATTAAAAAAAACCTACAAGAGTAAAAATTGCTATGAAAAGCTTTTCACTTTGCCGTTCGGATTCGGCATTAAACTGTAGGTCCCTTCCATTCATGTACAAATATAACACGCACAACATGAGTGGATGCGAAAAGCTCGGTCTAGGCCCTCCATGGGCTGTTGTGCCATTAAAAGTAAAGTAAAGTAAAGTAAGTATTTTAATTTAATTAAGGGGTTGGAGGGAAGAAAAGCGATCTGTTTGTACCGCTTGCTATCTGAACAGTCAATACAGGTATAATACTTAATAAATACCTGTACCGGGAAAAGTTCATTTAAAAAGCCAGCGCTTAAGGGATTGTAAAAATTCTTATTGTCGCTAAGTTGGCACCACTGCTCTTTATCCTGACGTGAGGTTTGAGGGCGATCTGTCATTTAGTTTGTTCACTTTTGTCAGTTCAACTCAATTGTGTTTGGCGATTTTTACAATGAATAAAAACATCTAATCGAAGAATTTGTTTCAAATTTTGTTTTGCAAATGGAATTTCGTGTGCTGAATCGTCGAAAAAAGCCCAGTTTGTGAAAAGACAGCTCATGGATTTTGCACCACGACAACGCACCATCTCACAAGGCTATCTTTGTGAACGAATTCCTGGCCAAAAACTCAACAAATATCATCCAACAACCACCGTATTCACCTGATATAGCTGCGGCTGATATTTTCCTTTTCCAAAACTCTAAGGCACAAACTTCGAGGCACCCATTTTCAGTCATTAGAAAACATACATAAATGATAATTCGCGAAGAGAAGTCGAAAGCGGAAAATGAGTTTGAAAATTTTTTTGATTATTGGCTTATTCGTTGTCAAAATTGTATTATTTTGAAAGTGGCCCACTTTGAAGGCGATAAAATAAAGTTTAATGAATAATATATATTTTATGGGTTATTGACCAATTGCCGGTACTTTTTTTGACAGAATATATACCAAGTTTTAGTCAAATCGGGTCAATAATATTTGTTCTATCGCTGGGTTAACAAGTCAATTGTAAAGAAATAGTCAACTATGGTTCAAAAGCAGAGGCGGTCAAGTGCTCTCGAAACTTGAGCTCATCATTATGAGCCTAAGTCAACGGCAGGATTTAATGCGGAGGTCACAAAAAAGGTGCAGCATCTCAAAAGGAGTTCAAGCGGCTGGAAAAATCTTGGGCACTAATTTTTGGGATACAGAAGGGATTTTGTTTATATATTAACTATATAAAGAATAAGGAGTCAAAATCACAGGCGGTTGCTATGCCTGCCAACCTATTAGAAAAATTAAAAGATATCATCAAAGAAAAAAGGATGGGAGAAAGGACGTGCTAGTTTACAAGAACCTGTATACATCTGTATTTACCACACAAAAAAAATCTAAAAATAACAGTGATTTTATTTGGAATGATGATCTAATGATATTTTTCGATGTCAAGTCATAAAGTCACAAAATATTTACATTATGGTACATATAAACTACGAGTATGTATAAGGTATTTCATATAATGCCGTCATAAATTACAAACAAAACAATAAAGCAAATTACAGTAACAAACAACACATATGACCACTTTTTTTTTTAACAACAAATTAATAATTCGAGAAGAGAAATAAAGACAAACTTTTACTAGGTACTAAAGGAGTCTCACTCACAAACCCCTTTTACGACAGCCATGGGGTGACAGCGGAGAACATAAAGCGACAAGAGAAAAAGTGAAATAAATTACCTAAACTAAAGGAACAACTGTTCGCATAATAAAGTTAAATTACAGTAAAGAATAGAACGAATTAGGGTGGCAAACGAGAAGGGCGTAGAAGGTAAACATATATGCACATACACATACATATTGTGTTTGTATGTATGCATGTATGTGCACCGATAATAATGTACGTACTATGCGATAAGAAGGCACCACTCGACCTACTAAAACCGTGAAGAATAGAAAATTATGTAAATTAAAGTAAATATATTATACGAGTGCATACATATGTACATATGTATGTAGATATTTTCTTGATATACATATGTATTGTATGAGGTGTCAAACAATTATTGTACTGAAATATCAAATGCTCAGCATGGTGCAAATACACACTCATCACATCAGAGTCAACGTGCATTTCCAAATTCATTCTTTCAATTTGGGTTATTGGATCCACCACGAACGGCGGACATTGTATTTACTTACAATGGCTAGGTGTATTTAATGCGATAGCTGCGATGTTATCATTTAATTCTTTGAAATTAACACGAACATTGTTAACTTTAAATGAGGTAATTAATTTACTAAATGAGTTTCAAATGGCGCCGTAGAAGCCATGCAGCAGCGAGTCCTTTACGCTTTTGTAGTTCTCCAGAGAAATCTTCATGCACGCACTCGTGGTTTGAACTTTATATGTACAAATGGAGGTTGATATAAATATGCATACATTAGAAGTGTCGCTGTAGGTTTTATCGAAAAGTAAATTATATTTGACACTCTTTTTCTCAAAAGAATGCGTAAGGCAACTGAATAGATAAAAAAAAAAATATTTCACACCAAACACTAAGTAAATAAATAAAAATAAAAACTAAAGCTAATGGTCGCCGTGGCGTAGTTCGTAGTGGCCTGACCTGCTACGCAGAGTGTTCGGGGTTTCAAATCCCTGCCTAGGCCCCACAAGAGGCTGTTGTGTCTTAAATAAGAAAAAGAAAAGAGAAATAAGAAGTAGCTCATCGATGTTTTTTTCGGAAAAACACTGTAGATTGAACTAGAACTAAAGTAGATAGATTGAAAAGAAAATAATTTTTATTAACACAGAGCAAAAAGTTTATGCCGTAAATTTTTGTTTGCAGTTAAAAAATTATTAGTTATAGAATACATCTTAAAATATCGGTATCAATTATTCAAACCCCGAAGTAAGCACAAAAGTCTACTGATTCCTACTCTTAGCTCTTTAACTCTAACTCTTAGCTATTTTAGACCCATCTGTGAACATCTATTAAGCTGTTCGTCTCTCCGACAATAAGCGAGACAGACACTGAGAAAGGGATCTGCCGTCTCTTCACATTTTTCCTCCGAACCTCAAGCAGCACATATGGTAAAGCACTAGCTCCCAGACTAATCGTATTTAAATGTTTGTTTCCAAGAGAAGTGACCTGTATCATATATATGTAATCCCATCAGCTGATTACAGCTTTTCCTGTTTCGTGATAACAGAAAGTCTGTTTGACGCTTCGAGATGGTAGGTAATTTGATCTTTGTGTTTTTCAACCAAAAATTGCTTGAAAAAGTGGGAAACATGCAACACAAGAGAGAAATTAAGATGCACCTGGAACCCGAAGCGTTTTTGTTTTTGGAGCCGATCGTGCAAATACACTTACAAAACAAGTTTGCGCTTGTGGAATTTATATTGTATAGCGCTATTTTAAAACTAAAATCATTGGTATTAATAGAACTTTTAGTCTGAATCAGTATCTTCAACAATGATACCAATATCCCGGCAAGTATCATACTAGTTTCCAATTTGCATACATCACATCGGCTTTCATGGCCTCTCCTTTAGCGAAAACATCAAGGGGTGGTAAGTAAGAGCAATGCATTCAATGAAAGACCAGTCCTAATGCTCTCAACAATAATTCTGCTCCACCAGACTATTGATGCATTTGTAATGATGGGTCTAATCACAGCCTTGTAGAGCCACAAGACTTTATCAGGTGATAGACCGCATGTTTTCACAAAAATTCTTAAATAAATTGATAAAAAGCTGCCAGTGCCTTGGATACCTTTAGCTCAGCATGAGAACGCCATAAGACTTTGGTATCTAGATTAACTTGAGGATATTTCACATCATGGGATAGGTGAAAAGTGATTCCCCTGAGTGCTGGTAAAATGAAATCATAAATTTTCCTTCTCCTGCTGAAAAGAATAACACAATCCTTAACTGATAGCCCACTTGAGCAACATCAAAAGTAAATCATAGTGAGAGCAGTTTTTGGGCTAGAAACTTTTTTGTATTATAATTTTAGGCTGAAGGAAAATAATACAAATCCTTTGCTTCCATTTATTTGGTAAGGAAGACGTATTGCTAACAGTTCTTCGTGCACAGGGCTAAGAAGGAAGCTGTGTGTAAGACGTACAATGGGAAAAATGTTAAGGATAACACCGTGCGGAATAAAACAGCAAAACATTGAGCTAAAAGCTAAATCGTGATTTTGTTTAGAAAATCCATTTCTGCATACTGGATGACGAGATTTACTTTTAAACGGAATTTTCCGCAGCTTCCTGGGCATGAATTTAATACAGCCGATTCTCAAAAACAATATCTGAAGAATTTAAAGTAAAAAAGTGACAAAATTCATAAGGAAATTCCTTGTCTGACACTCAACTTGCTGTTGAGGCAAAGGAGGCAGCTCTTTCGTGACATCGGGCACAATCAACCGCGAATCATGTTTGAAGAAATTCTTAGAAAATAGATTGCTTCCATTTCTTCGTCTTCTAATTTTAATGGCACAACAGCCCATGGAGGGTCTAAGCCAAGCTTTTCATGTTGTGCGTGTTATATTTGTACACAAATAAACCTTCGACCTGCTAACAAAATTTTATCATCAACTCAACTGTATCACCATGAACGCAAGTGGCCAGTGTAATATAAAATATATTATGCCTGCATATTGTAGAGTGGTTCGAACTGAGTTTTTTTTTATATTTCCGAATCGTTCCGTATTGAAGAGTTGTCCTTAATAAATACAAATATAAGATGCAGATATATTTTATAATATTAATTAAATTTATTAATTATATTGATTTAAATTTTTCTTTTGGTCCTATGATTCGTTGGATTTTTCTTATTAACGATAATGAAAATTGTAAGAGTTTGTAAAACTTATTTGTCATTATTGATTTTCCAAATAAAGTTCATCATGTTTCTAAGTATTTACTGTTGTATTTCCTATATTTTGAAATTCAGAAAAATAATCTCAAATCGAGCCACTCTCTTGTTTAGTGAGTTACCTAGTCACTCATTTATCAATTCATGCTTTGTGGGAAACTTTGTACTTCAGTAGTAAGTACTACGAGTATCTTTACCTTATTTGGTTAAAAGTACACAACCTTATCATTTAATAATAATCTTAATTTGAAATAAATAATAAATATTTATAATCACTAATAAATATTAATACGAAATTTTTATTATTGTGATCGCTGTAAAGTATCTTGTGTCGAAACATAACAAAACATACATAAGTGACGCAAGCCAGCAAGAACAATTATGGAATCATTTCCAGTCGCCGCTACCTAACAAAAGAAAATATGTACGAAGAAGAATCCTGGCGCGATCAACATCATTAAAAGCCAGCCACAAAGATTTCTTCATTTTCAATGCAATCGATACCGAAGATCAGTTAAGTTATTTGTTGCAACACATCAACACATGACGAAAAAAAAGTTATCGAACATATCATGTAGCAGCATAACGAAACACTTGTTAAATTCTATATAAAAAAGAAAATTTAAAAAAATGTGTTCACTTGTCCTGCACACATGATGATAAATTGTCAAGAGTGCTTGCAAAAAGCAGTCGATCCAGCGTGCAATATTGGTTGGAATACATTCGTATGCAGTGCGAACTCGGACGCAGTGCGAAATTAGACACATGCAACTGGCTAAGTTGGCCAACAACTGCAGACATAAAAAGCCCTTAAAATATTAAACCATGATAATGTTTTATGATTGACAGTTGTCATTAGTGACTTATATTTCAAGATTACGTGGTTAGTATTTCAAGATTACGTGATTACCTTATTTGAGTGAACTATACCGACAAAACAGCAGAAGCGCTGTTAGAGGTGTCAATAACGTTTTCCAACAAGGAGGATTGGATGCGTTGCACTCAGTCGCTGAGATACTCGTCAACACATTAGGATGATAAAACGTTAACGAGATGTTCGATACAGAAACTGAAATTATGTATAAAATATTTTGTAAGCCAATAGAAAGTGGCTGATGTGTATAACGAGTATAATGTGAATGGTATGTGTGAGATAGTCTAAAACAGTCAAAGTTATGTGCTTAGATATATTGTAAATATTTACAGCAATGCATATAGAAATAATGTACATATGTAGGTACCCTTTAGGTCCAAACCATTCTTCCAAAATGACTAGTTCTTAAATTAATTATGCAACATCTCGTTTTTAAAGTGGTCGAAAACAAATGCAGTGATCATCTACTTTAATAATACAATTCAGTGAAAATATTATCTTGTAATTCTCTTCTACTTTACAATATTTTTTACTTACATGGACTTGGAAATAACGAAACAATCACTGATGAATTTGAAAATAAAATATGTCTAATTTGGAAGAATTAAAAATATTTTTTTTTTGATATTAAACTTTTTTTATAATGCGATTAATTTAATTATTATATTAATAAATCTTAGAACAACAAAAATGTTAAAATTATAGTAGGTACTAGTCTTTAATTTTTCCATATTTTATATTTACAACAGCTTGCAAAACTGAAATAATTCGATTGGTCTACAAACTATTTCAAAAACATATATCTTCCAACTAGTTTAAGTTTGATTGGTTTACAAACTATGCTAAAAACATCTATCTACCAATACCTGAATAATTGACTTTTTCCTAAGACAATACAATGCTAAATAAACCAGTTCGCGATGCGGAAAGACACCAAATGTGGGAATAGTTGTGGTATTCAGTAAACCAGTTTATCGGCTCACTTTAAACCAGTTGGTTTCACTACAGTTTACATACCCTCAAATAAAATTTATAATTATTTGTTTGTGTGAGTTAGACCTAGACCAATTGCTTTTTAATTATGATTTATGTTTACGCATTTCAGCGTTTGATTTTGTTTGGCTAAGCTTGTTTGCTTATTGGAACGTAAACAGAAATCACATTTAAATTTTGTTTTTATAATTTAAAAGTTTTATTATATATGATTATTAGTATTTTATGTACAAATATAACACGCACAACATGAGTGGATGCGAAAATCTCGGCCTAGGCCCTCCATGGGCTGTTGTGCCATTAAAAGTAAAGTAAGTAAGTATTTTAGAAAAATACGAGCTAATTTTTAAGTTATCGCTTTGACCTAAGTGAATGTAATCCAAGCAGTGCAAAACTTGAGTATCGCATACGAAAACATCATATCGCCCGAGTGTCCTCATTGAATACGATGCGACATATCGGACTGAAAATCATGAGTGATTTCTGCCCATTCTTTATTAGAAACATTTATTACTCATATATTTCTTATCTCTTTTGATTCACAAACACTTTCGCTGTTGCACTTCTGCAAAGAACGTTCCATTTTCAGTTAAAAGTCCGCACACGAATGAATTAAAAAAGCAAAAACCAAGTTTGATTTGAATGCGATGTGGGCAATACGAATTTATCGCACCATGTGCATCATTTGTCACCTGCAGTTTGTTCTCAAAAACATATGGTATACGATAGAAAACTTATAAAAAGTTGTTTTTCTAACTGAAAATATGAAAAATATTGGACCTCTTCTAAGTTTTCCCTTAACGGAATATTGAAATATCTCCAGTATTTCTATACTCGTCAATTCTTGGGTTAAAGTATTCAATTAATGGTTATAGATAATACAGCAAGAAAACGATGAGTATTACCTTTCTACACTTGATATTGCTGCTTTTTAGAGCATTACGGATTAACCCATACTCGTTTTTAAGCCCTCTTTTTAAAAATTACTTTAAAGATGATCCTTTTAAAGCAGTAGCGTTGTGCTTTCATATATAATATTTAAAACCATCCCTGTATTCACGCATACGGAAATTCACATACAGTGTCTCACAACTTTAATGAGGCAGTAAATTTTTGGATTGAAAAGGGCAAATATTTCAAAATGTACGAGTAAATTTAAACTTTAAATTAGTTTTTATAAATATGGCACCGCGCTATATCTAGATTCCCCCAACTCCAAAACATGAATTTTCGATACTGTATTGATAAAAATACGTGATATCTCAAAGAAATGCGGGACGTTTTTAAATACAAATGCACATAATTTTAATTGGTGGCCGTACCAATACTGTCAGTGCCTAAAGTTTCTTTAAATATTTCTTCAGCACAACTATCCAACTTTTCCCCATTTTTGGTCTGTTGTTTGAATTGACTCCTGGTCGGAGTTTTGGTTCGATTTTAAGTTTAATTTCAGTATGAATTTAATATGAGTTTGGTTTTTTTTTAAATGAATTTCCTCTTTGGTTTGGTTTTTGGTTTGCATTTTGGTCTTAATTTTTCAGAATTAAGTGGAACCAGCTCCTCTCATGCACAATTCTTAGTTCACCCATTGGTGAGAATTCCCACAGTTTTGAGGTCTGATGCAAAATTTCTTGTCTTAGTTAGAAAATTAAATACTTCTTCGGGAGTGTTTCGTAGAAAATATAATAATTATTATCTAGGGTAAATGGCTCGAAATAATGATTACTTTCTTGAGAAAAAATGTTCGTTGCCTCCGAGACTCACACAAATTACCCGATTCCCATCCCGGATCCCGCTAAATCCTAGATAGTTGGCAACTCTAATTATATCACAGATTTGAGTTTTTTTCGTTGAACCAATTTTACTTCATGTATATTTCTAAATTTGTAGCGACTGTATTTTATTGTTATATTCTAAATAAGTAATTAAATTATAAGAAGTAGTTAAAGATGCATTTTTTCTAAAAGACTGTTCAACAAAAACTGACTGAATCATTTAAGAGTATGAGTTACTGTACATATGTAGTAAGTATGTGCATGTGTACCTCCAATGTACTCGCACGTAAAAACGCGATAAAGTAAAGTGAATCTATAAATTTTTTTTATGTTTACAATTGATAGTTTTATGTGCGTTTCGTAAATATTTAAACATGTTTTCCATTGTATTGTAAAATCGTTGCATTTGGTTAAACACGTGTTGTGGATAATTAAATAGAATGTATTTATTTGCAAACTTATTGCTAACAGCGTTAAAATGTTTAAGTAACAATCAGAAGCGATGGCACGCCAATGAAAAATAAGCTAAAGGGTGTCACGTGCCTCGCGCTAGCCGAGCACACTACAAGTTCTCAAGTGGCCACTTGCTGCAAGTGTACCGTTCTAAAGGTCGGTCTTCTGTTAACAACCACTTGTCGCACATTGAAAGAGGGTGGCGACTTTCAAGGTTTATTATAAATACTACATACGAGTACATGTGGTACATAAGTGATGTTTGTTTCTAAGACCAATCTTTGCTGCACGAATTGTTAATTCAATTAAAAAAATTGGTTTAAAAACAATAAGCGCAGTTGCGTTTTCATCACATGATATGCACGAGTATCTAGAAACGAATATATCTCTATGTACATTTGTATGTACAAGGTGGGGCAAAAGTAATGTCATAATGTGAATGTGCCATCATTTGTGCGAATGGCTTCAAATGTCATTGTGTTGTAGACAGATATAGAATTAGTTTACAGCAAGCAATCGAGCGATAAACACACCAGATAACGATGAAGATTTTGAAACGCCAATCTCCGAGCCGTCTGATCTCCTGTTTTGGAGAGTTGGGAAAAAGTAATGTCATAATGTGAATGTACCATAATTTTTGCAAATGGCTTCAAGCGCTATTGTGCTTTGATATTTTTGTAGTAGACAGATAGAGAATTCATTGGCAAGCAATGGAGCGACATAAACCTCCAAATCACCAATTTGGAGGTGGTCATTTGACCGATATAATTTTTGCACTTAATGTCATAAATTTAACACATTCGAGAAAACAGGGCCCAATTTTTTTAATTTCTAACAAAATGGCAGCCAATTCACATAATGACATTTCTTTTGCTCCACTTTGTATGTGCATTGACAGTACAAAATTTTTGAGATACGAACTGATTCCAGAACTGTAGCTTAAACCCATAATAGTATAAATTTGGAGATAAGAGCAGCAAAAGCTTGTCAAATTAAAAAAAATTAAAAAGATGCAATCCCATATATGAAGATAAGATGTTTTGTCAAAATTTCAGATATATTTAGAATTTATTTTTGTACATTGGCATGTGGTAGCTAACTATCCTTATTACTTTTTTTTATGTATTGTTCAATCAAACCTGAACATTTTTGATGCTCTTCTTTTTTGTATTTGTTCATTTATACCATAGAATTTCTATTTTATTAAATAAATATTTAAGGACATAAAGGCAGAGACAAAAGACTGTTTCCAAAAATTCTGTAAAATATCATTCACATGCATGACAAGCATAATTTTCTCTAACCAATCGAAACAAGGCTTGTTACATACTAAGGCCGTGGTTATGGTATATTGAAAATTTAGCTTGGCGAACTCTCAATATAACCACGGCCTAACATACGAGTAGATAATGCCGTATGTACTCACATACATACATACATAGATACATTTCACATACATATGTATGTAAATAAGTGATGTTCCGAATACATGTTTTCGCATTCGTATTCCAAAAACATTTTTGTTGATTTCTAGAACAACACAGTGCAATACAAGTCATGATTCAACAATAGGTGTCGCGATTTTATCGATCTTGTGCTGTTGATTGACCACAACTATTTTGAAAACTCCTCTGATTCACATCAAATGCATAGGAAAAATGTTGCGTATACTTTTAGGATGCTATGGGGAAAAAACAACAACGAAACTTGTGCGTATTTTTAGGATTGAGTGAAATTACAGCGTAACATATCAGTTGGACTCTCAACGCTAAAAATTCTCGAGCGCACTATAAGAAGTTTCACTTCAAAAATTGGATTAAGATAACACTTAAAATCTTAAAGTAAAACAATTATTTTACACAATCCACGACAGATTCAGGGTTTAGATTTGGATGGGCTGATTTCGCCAAATTATATATTAATTACCAGATTACATAATAACTAGACGAAAATACAAACCAAAAATCATATCAAAATTCAAATCAAAATTTTTATTAAATTTTAACAACAAATTTCAAACTAAATCTCAGCCTCAAACCAAAATAAGACTCAGGCCAAAACCAGTCTAAAATTAAGGCAAAAATTCAAAACAAAATCATGCGAAAAGTCAAATAATCAGATTAGAACTCTGATCAAAATTCAAATAAAATTTAATCCAAATTCCAGACTGAAACTCAATTCAAAAATTATATCAAAAATTGTACTAAAACTCAGACTAAATTCTATTTATGTATCTATAAGTTCCAATATAAGTTCTTCTTCTCTTTAATGACACAACAGCCCATGAAGAGTGTAGGTCAAGCTTGAATAAAGAAGATAATTTGTATTAAAACATAAACAAAACCAGAAAATCCACAGTGATTCGTTTCATTCCTAGAATCTAGAAGATAATAGGAATGAAACGATCAAGGATTTAGCTGTTGTCGTTAGTGGCAGAGTTTCACATTTTCTAAGTATTTGCTAGCAGTTTTCGGATCTACACCAGTCAAATAATTTATAGCCTTGTAGGTTTGTATTTATATAAATATGAATGTGTGTACATATGTGGCCAACAATTGTGCCTGTTATTCCTGTCATAACTTCAATACTGTTTCAATGATTAATGAGACTTCCTTAGCGATAGAAATTCGTCATTGATGTACCATTTATAAGTCAAAATTTTTCGTGACAAATTGAAAATATGATATGAGTATTGTTAAAAAAAAATGACTTTTATAAAAATGTCTGCATACATATTTCATGACATTGCTAAAATTCATAAAAGATAAAATTTCATGAAATTTTTCTACATTTGTAAAAACCAAAAAGTACCACATTTTTAGACAATGAGATATTAAATTTTCATAAGAAAATAGTTTTAACTTTAAAAAAGAGGCGTGTGAAGTATTCATGTGCGTATCACATGTGCATACTCATAAACCCAGTAGAAAATACAAGGAGTAAAAAGCAATGGTTTGAAGCACTTCTCGGATCCTGTCGATGATTGCCTTAATTATTTTTTAAATGAAACAGTTTTTTTTTGAAGGGTTACACACATAAAAAATAAATGTACTTAAAAAGAAAAAAAAAAACATTAAAGATTCTTCGGTAAGCTCATCAAGTAAAATAGTTACCATATTCATCATTTCACTTGTGTGGATTTTTCTATAAACTGTACTGTAAGCCATTTTTGCAAAAGTAGCATGCAATGTTAAAAATAGTAGTAGATTTTACCTCAAACGGAGTGACGGAGTAGGTTTTAAAATTGTTCGTAGTAAAATCCGAACCCTGAATTCGATCGAAAGCGACTTAACGTTTTTTTTTTTTTGAATACTTTAGCTGCACAATATATGCAAAGTTACTGTTGTCCACGGACAGGCATGAGGAAAGCGAGAGCATTCCCTCGGGGCCCGCATTTTCATTGACGCCTTTGCTAGTTAGACTTCAGTGCAATAACAAATCGTTTCGCTTCAGTTAAAGCAGTTTAGTTCATAAAAATATAGGGCCCGTAGATGATCATTCTCTTTTCCCCGGGCACGTATTTTTTCTGCACAGCCCTGTTCTCGGGCCAATCATACCTTGCAAGGCATTGAAGTTGAAAATTAAAATTCCCTTTCTTCCTTTGCAATGCCTAAAGGATTCTTGTGGTACTCATGGATAAGTAAAAAGGTTGTACCATACTTCATATTATCTTCAGCCTGCGCTTCAATATCCAAACTGTTTGCATCTCATGGCTTAACCAGCTGCTTTTGACGGAGCAGCTGGTTCTATAACGCCTACCACATCTAATATACTGCAAGTGTATTATCATATTTTTGTGACAAATCTTGGATTATAAAATCCACCAGAACTACAATAAAAAAAGAATTTTAAACAACAACAAAATCCACTAGATTTTTATACCATTTACCAGATTTTCGTACCAGCGGTTTAAAAAAACACCTATTGGTAAATTAATGTATTGGGCACTTTTACAGGCTGAAATTTTTGTGTCAGTCAAATGAAATTTTTGTTGTCGGAAATGAGCAGTAATTCCGTGGTTGTATTGAAAATTTAGCTCGACGAACACCATGAAATTGTCTCACAAAACACTATATGCTGAGTGTATCGCAGATATTGCGTAAAGTGTTCGTTAACCAATATTTTCAATAGCCAAACGAAATTATGATCACGCACCATAAGAACAAAAAAAATTACTGAGCTACGTAAACAGTGTTGTTAAGTCGAAAAAAAGAACTGCAATCAATTAAGTCGGTGTCGTTAAGTAAAAAACTAGCGCTGCCACCAAATGCAAATTTTTTCGCGTTTTATTATAGAATCCACTAGATTTGGTGGAAAAAGCATTAATTTAGCAATACTGCCTTGAAACCACCAGAAAATGCTCGGAGTCTCAAGTTCAGTCGAAAGGCTAGACCACAAATATTAATAATCAAAATCAATTATTACTCGTTTCAAGTTAAAAGTACGCATGTACTTGAAAATTGAGCATACGAAATGTATGAGTAATTTGTTCCCTTGTCCGAAAATGTTCGCATCATTCTTACGTCAAATATCAATTTTCTACCGATACGTTGTACAACATAATATACTAAATACTTACAGATGTACTGTATTAGAGTGGTTCTTATTTCGACCCTTCATAGTTCTTACTCCAAAATGTTGATTGTTGAAAATATTCGAATTTCTTGCTCTTTTTACTCCGATTTCCGTAAAATTAAATACTCAAATTTTCATTTATCTAATGTCCCAAGTAGGCTTTTAAATAAGAACCACTCTAGTGTACATGTGCAAATGAATATAATATCTGATTATTGGTTTTCCTCCCTTGCTTTGATATGATGCTCAGCGTTAAATACCAGTTTTGAGGCATTTTATACTTTTTCAATTGCTCTAACCGCAAGTGCATTAGACAAGGCGGGTTGTTTACTGTTCATTAACGACAATACATACATACACACATACATATGTGCATATTTACCCCTATACTCATATTCATTCGGCAATCAACTCAATTTCCTAACGGTGTGTACTTCCTTCAATTTGCAAATGTTAATTCAATTTCCTACTCGTATAATTTTGAAAGCTCAAGAATTACGTAACTAACGTTTAAAATTTAATATTACCTAATTGAATTATTCTCATTGCATACATACATAAAAATTGCTAAATTTTATAGACTTATGAAATTTTAGCAATCGTTATTTAAGACCGCTTTGCAGTGCCGACCTGTCAATATTTGTGTAAATAAATTGGATTGTGGTAACACAGCAGCAAATTGGAATTTATACAACAATTATTTCTTTGAATATTAATTAATGACTGCTTCTTTACTAGCACAACGGTCTATGCCCAGAAGAGCCTAGGCCCAGTTTATGTTGTGCGAGACATATTTGTACATGAATAAAAGGCACCTACAGTTTTATTCTAAATTTGAATGGCAAAAGGTTTTTCTTAGGTAATTTTTACCCTTGGAGGTTCGACATTGCCAAACAAGAGGTGGTGCCGTAGAGAAAAGTTGGCACATATCTACTATTTAAAATTTTAACTGTGGCGAATCTCGAACCAAGGCGACTACATTTATTAACGACTAAGGAAAATTAATTATGGAATAAAGAAATCAATATTACGTAATTACAACAAATTTGTTCGGGATGCAATTATAAGTAAATAAAAAATTCGCTTTACATCTTAATTTTTACTTGACGTAAATAAGTACATACGCATTTTGATGTTTACAACGTACTCGTATACAATGCCATGATATTTTACAAGCTTTTCTGAACACTGAATTGAATTCAAAAATTTTCCCAGCTCGCTCGTACATGATGAAACTAGCATCCGAAATCGACGCCTGCTAAAAGACGATTAGAAGGAAATGGGGCCTCAAACCGAAACTAACTATATGGATGTGCAAAGCAGCGGCCCAATTCTAACTTATGGAGCCTTGATATGGTGGAAAGCCCTCAGTAAGGAATACATCGGAACAAAATTAGGGAGAATCTAAAAATCAGAGTGTGTTGGAGCCGCTGGATTCATTCACTCATGCCCTAGGGAGGCTTTCAATGTTTTAATGTACCTGAAAAGAAACGAAAGGTAGAACATACGTGTCTCGAAGCCTGGTAATACATAGCCAACAACACGGACTAGATCATCCTTCGCGGATAGAATGAAGCAAGTTTTCCAAAATGGACTGTGGGGTCAGAACAGGTTTATTCTCAGAGAAGTTGAGTATTAGCAGATCTGTTCGTGTCCCCAACTCAGCTATGGTATTCAAGGCGGAAGTGTTAGCTAGGCTACTGGAAGCAGATAATACCTTTAAAATCAGTATAGCTATCCTGTCGGTTAGTCAGGCCGCAATCATGGTACTATAGAAAGTCTCATAGCATTGGTATATAGTAATCTTGAACGGGATCTACACTGAAGGAACCCCAATCTAAATTAGTAAGCAAATTGTACAATTAAGAGCAGTAGAACGTTAAGACCGAACTATAATTGGAGAAAGACAGAAAAACTAATCAACAAAAATCAAAGCGATATGTCAAAACTGACTGCAGTCATCACAGGTTTCTGGCACATTTAAGTGCAATTTGCTACAATGGGCATCCCTCGCAATACATTCTGCCGGAGCTGCAAACAACCAGAGGAAAAGGAAACGGTAGTTTACTACCACTTTTCAACAACTTTCTAAGCAGGATCAATAGCAGTCTAGTTGAAATGTTCTACGTTGGCTAAGTTATGCGCCAATATTGTTCAAGGAATGCTCGTCAGCAAGTCCTACTTGATTTTACTATGCACGAAAATGTTATTCCTAGTTGAAAAATAAGTATTAAATATTGGGCACTTTATAGTCGAGGAATTGGGTACAATCACATAATATTCTATCAGCACTTTGCCATTGCAAAATTATTGTAAACAGAGCAGCGTTGACTGAACAATTTACTTCATTTCGAATGTTTAGGCATTTGGATCGTTTAAAGTTTATGCTACCGAAAATTATCATATTAGTACATACATACATATATAATACAAGATGGGGCAAAAGTAATGTCATAATGTGAATAAGCTGCCATTTTGTTAGCAAGGCAAAAAAATGGGCTATCGATCAAATGACCACCTTCTGAATTCAAGCACATTTGTACTCGTTTTACGGCATTTCGAATTGTTGCCCGTAAATCATCTGGCTCCAAATTGTTGATTTCTTCTTCTATGTTGGCTTTCAAGATTTGCCAGGTTTGTGGTTTGATGTGGTAAACACGAGATTTCAAAAAGAATTTTATATTAGTCAGTTATATCTGGTTCAAATCGCCAAAACGGGAAATCAAACAGCCCGGAAATTGCTGTTTCAAATCTCCATCGTTGCCCGAGCTATATGAGCGATAGATCCGCCCTGCTGGAACAATGCTCGAGAACCAATTCAGTAGCAAAAAAAAAACTCGTTTAACATCTATCATGTTAAGCGCTCACCAGTTACGGTTACGGTGGTGTCGTCGGTGTGCTCAGCTAAGGGCCTATCGCTTTTTCACTGCAAATGCCGAACCCACAGGAGACTTTGAGGGGATGCAATACAATGGATCTTCACATAGCTACTTAAGCGGAAATGGGCTTCAGGAAATTGGTCAAATAAGCAGTAAGAAGAATTCCACGTTCTTCAGGTGTGTATCGTTACATTGCTTCTTGTGAACTAATTCTCTACCTGTCAAAGCACAATGACATTATGGAATTACTTTTGCACCACCTTGTATGTATGGCATCATTATTGGAATAAATATTTTGAGGTAGACTTAATTTTTCAGGTTCCATTTTTTCTTCGCACACCATAAAAAACTAATTTCGACCCTTCGCCGAATATCTTTTACAACCAACCCTAAGGCGTGCGTGTAACTAGCGTTCGCATATGTTAGTGTTCTTCCTTATACATATAATGTGCTTTGCACATTTCTTCCATGATGCACAGTTATACATATTTACATATGTGTGCACATACATAGATAACCTTTTAAAAATCACCCTAAAAATATTCAAAACACTGGTCCATACTAAGTATTGTATTTCAAGTTCGCTTTGAGTTTGCGAAGAACCTGAAATTGATTTGATCAAATAAGTGGTCCATATGTGCGAAAATCCTTTACTGTTACAAGTTGCAACCACCAAGCTGACATGCCCCGCACTTACCATTGTTTGACTTTTTAAATAACAAAGCGCCACTTGATTACTTGTTTGGTACCCCCTCCTCCTTTCGCTCATTCGTAATTGTTTGTTTTTTTAGTAGTACTTTTGTGAATTACCACAAGCACTTTTTAGGTATTTACATAAAGACAAAACTGAGATATTTACACACTCAAGAATTTTGGTTATTTCAAACAAACAATACCTAATGTTTATTGTTAAAAGATAAACCAAACATTTGATTATAAGTACAATATATAGAAAATGTAAACAAATTGCCCAACAATAAACAGTTTCACTGTTAATATTTTCAAATTAATGTGGTTAATGGTTGATCTGTGGTTACACGTTGTCACTTTTGATTTCTCAAACTTTATTCCAATACACGGGAGCTGGACATAAGATGAAGGTCGACGAGGCGTAATCTCCGCGGTTCAAATCTCGGCACTTGCAAAAATCAAAAAGTAAAGTAACAATTACACTACATGTCACCACCTCTTGGCAGGCAATGGCGAACTTCCAAGGATAAAATTTGCCTAAAAAAGGATTTCACTTCGCCGTTCGAATTCGGCATGAAACTGTAGGTTCCTCTCATTCGTGTACAAATAAAACAAGCACAACAGGAATGGGTGCGAAAAGCATGGCTTAGGCCCTGCATGGGTTGTTGTGCCATTAAAAGAAGAAGAAGAAGAAAGAAGACAAGGATTACAAGAAAACAATTGTTTTGAAAATGTATTTGACTTTATTTAAATCTATTGTATATATAGTTAAAAGTCTTATATTGGGTCCTTAATACAGGCGTGAAATGATAAATCGTAAGTATGGATACAGGCCCAAACTATATTGCCCAACTTGGCCCTCAACATTGGCTCTACATTGCGAAGCATTTCATTTCACTGTTGGGACAAGTCTGGTGTCAATGGTTGTGACCGTATTAAACCTAGGACCGTCCATAAAGGCCTTTTATTTATACTTAAGATTCATTTTCACACGGGACAAACCGACGAGGAACGTTGAAATATAAATAATTTTGCGTGAAACTTTTTCAGCTTTTTCAGGAACAAAATTAGGTGTCGTAGGAAAAATAAACCCCTAACTTAAACAAAATTTAGGGCCATTCTATGTACAATCTATGTTACTTACACATATGTATGTATATATTTTAATAAAAACAACAACGGTTTTGTTCGACCAGAGCAAGGTGGCTGACAATGTCGTCCATTCTTGTCAGTTTTACGACTGACATTTGAATTATCTTTGTCTTAGATTTCTTTTTTTTTTATCATTCGTTTATCGTTGAAAATTAAAAAGTCACAAGTTTTAGTCCTCCTCTTGCAAAGTTGCATGTGTAAGCAAAGAAGTTTTCGGAAACTCACATTCAATTGCAATGATGCAAGATACGCGCCCCATGAGTGCAATTAGGTAGCAAAATAGACATTTGCAATGGTTAACCTTTTGTCTGCGAAAAAGTAAAGAAACTAAAAAAGAAAACTACCCGCGCCTATGCGAATACAGCGTAGATATGTGGCATAAACTTACACATCCATACATACATGTGTATATATGTATATTCATACATATACACCAACAAGTATATGTAATAATACAAAAGATAAACAGTAAACGGAACTGGAATTGCAATCACAAAGAATCACATTCATACATAGGTACATGCATATATACATACATACATACACATATACATATATAGTACGTGGTAATTGGAGTGCGGTTGATGGCCAAAATGTTGTCTCAATATGGCACTTTGGAACTTTAATGGGCTGTTAGCAGTTGGTTATTTAACCTTTCCTTGTGATTAACACTGGAATGATTGTGGTAAAAAGCAAACAACTAAACAATTGATGTCTCCCACATTTTGAGGCCTCCATACCATCGTGATGAGTAGTAGTACAAAAGTTAGATTTTGTTTGTACACACATGCTCGTACAACCATAAACACATTAAGGCGCCTTACGAAAACAAAATTTGTTTTTGTTGCTGATCCCTATCCAAAGTGAATCTCGCTTTATTTTATGATGATTCCCAACATTTTTTGGCTTTCGCTATTGCCGTTTGTGCACCAGTATGCTTGCCGGCGATTGCAGTCGATTTCAGCTCCTCTCATCGGAAATGTTTTATCCATAACGTCTGGCAACACTGATTGTGCCTAATTGTTTGACGATTTTCTAACCTACAAAGTGAAAAATACATTACCTTCCTTTCCTTTCTAATTTTTATCGTGATGAATGTCAAATTTCATGACTATTGATTGTTCTTCATCTTCGATGCAACATGCCGAGATTAAGAGACAACCCATGTCGGCATTTATTTGAATATTGTGTTATACATATGTGTACAATCAAAAATGACAAAGAAGAGTAATGCCGCCCAGAGATACAAGTAAGTTTGCAAAGGAATAGAAGATTACTAGTTATTTAGTAGTAGTCTCAAGTGTGGTTGTCAAACTAATTTTCATCTCTTTCCTTCAAAACCGTAACCGGAACGAAGGCGATATCGAAACACGAATAAGTGTTGAAGAACGAAACCGAAAACTGATCACTTAGCAAAACTGAAATCGGAACGTTACATTACTTGATTTGAATACGCACTTACTTCGTCAACTTAGCAGATCGAGATATGAAAGCCCCTTAAATCAATTTCAATCATAAAAAAGGAGGATGACGACAAAGAAGCTGCACGCTGATGAAACGAATAAATAAGTCGTCTATTCTATAAAACGTAAGTTGGTACATTGTGTTATGCCTAAAATATGTAAAACCAAAAGCAAACATCACAATTTGGTTGCAGCACAATAAAACGTTCAACCATTTATGTAAATAATCAAAAAGACCCAGCAAAAGTTAAAAATGGAAGAGAGGAAAAATAAAATACTTAAGCGCATACGTATTAAATATTTATTAGGTCACCAACATTTATTTACTGTAGTTACATCGTTTGATTTCGTATATGACTGCACTTTTAAGCACTGTTTATCCCACATTAAAAACACAAAACACAGACGGAGAACAGAAAACGGAGAATAATCATCAGGGAATACACCTTTAAAATTTACACGGATAGCTGTTATTGCTTTCGAATCTGGGGGAATGTTCCAGTCAGAAGCATTTACGGAATATCTCAACTGATCTATAATAAGGAATCGTAAACATCGAATAAATTAGTCTAGGTAGTCTTCTTTGAATTCGGAGGCTGCAAGTATAAATAAGGTATCCACAATTAGGGTTTCTAATCGTAAGCGGAAAATTATTGTTATATTTTACCTGATTTCTTTTTCACTGAAATCTGAAATAAAAGAAAATTCTTTATTAATCATAAACGAAATAGAAATGCAACTTTCTCAAAAGCTCTCTTTCCCCTCGATTTTTATGTACTCGTAATGAGAGTAACTGCAAAAGAAGCTTTAAGACTGAGGAAATCCACCGTACTAAGCTAACCCACTATGCACATGCGGCAATACAGACAACAATGGAAGATATGGCCAGAATATTTAACTCTGAAAGTCTTACAACAACATCGGCTTCATAGCTCCTCACAATGACTTTACCCATTTCTATAAGTATTAAGGCACTCTGTCAGTTAATTCCACTTGTCATTTATAGTGACTTTGTCTTCTCTGCGATGTCTGGATTACTTTACTGTAATTTTAATGGCACAACAGTCCATGGAGGGCCTAGGCCGAGCTTTTCGCATCCACTCATGTTGTGCGTGTTATATTTGTACATGAATGGAAGGGACCTACAGTTTAATGCCGAATCCGAACGGCGAAGTTAAAAGCTTTTCATAGGAAATTTTTTACTCTTGTAGGTTTGCCATTGCCTGCCAAGAGGTGGTGCCGTGTAGAAAAATTATTTTGTCTACTTTTTGATTTTGCCTGTGCCGAGATTCAAAGCCCGGACACTCTGCGTAGCAGTCCAACGCACTACCACTAAGCCACAGCGACCGAAGTCTGGATTGCTTTCCATAAAACCTAACATCGTTGAATTTTGGCTAAGCAAATAAGCATTTTAAAATATACGAAAATACTGCTCCTACAAAGTTCCGATTTCTATATTCGCTGCACAAATATTATATTATTTTTGGTAAAGTATAAGAATGATGAGAATTTACAATATTATCAAATAAAAGCCATTCGGCGGTATTGAGATCATGGTTTAGTCTTTCAATCGATGGCATTGTCATCTTTTAATGTGTCCTTATAAATTATATGCTCTATTGCATTACATTATACATCCTCGTATTCATTACAAAAGTACGAGTATAAATAATAATTTCATGAGAGTACTCGTCTAAGGAAATCGAAATATATACTCAAAAATGTTTATTTTATTACGACCCCTCATGAATATACACAATTTGTTTTATTGCTCTGTTCCCGCTCCTTTTTTCTAAATATTTTGTTTTTTTTTTACATATTTATGTTTGCAGCTAAAACTAATAAATATTGTTTTCCTTCGCAATTGTCCTTTTTGTTGGTGCATACATACATACATACATACTGAAGGCAGACACTCAAGCCCGACATATGTATCGAAATGAAAATTTATGTGCGCGATGAAAACAGCATTTTTCCTTAACAAGGAAAATTTGCATTTTTATTAAGGATGCAAAAGTATCTGAGTTTTTATACGTAGGTACGTTATTCGATGTGTATGTGTGTGTGTATTTGTGTATCAGGTCACAAGTGGGTATGAACTAATTAAGACGTTCGCACCCATTGTCATTGTTGACTGCTACTTGTATTTTTATGAGTTTCCTCTTTCCTCTTTGGAGATGAGGAAATATGTAAATTTTGTAATTTATGAGAAATGAGTGCCAGATTTTTCTCTTTTGTTCATTCTATTTTATTTAATTTATATGTACGTATGTATGTAGTTAAATGTTAAGTAAGTATAAAAACACTGAAACTGAATGAATCCATATTTACATACAAACATGAACATTGTTACTTTTGGATTCGTCGGTATCTTAAATTATTGCAACTGATATGATATGATATGGACTCAGCCGTCGATTCTGTCCAGTAACCATTTCTCTCATAATGTACGTTGGACAAGAGTGATCTTTGGATAGCGAGATGCCTAGATGTGCTGAGTCCTTTAATGTGTCATGGAACTATAAAAATCTCTCCCAACCTTTTTCTGGGTTTATGTAAAGACTTTCTTGTATTCGCTAAGGCAGTCATTGTGTGGTTGGTAGACTTTGTTTCTTTAGCAGATGTTGAAAATCACCTTAGTGAGTTTACTCAGGTTATTCAGGACACTTCATTGGACCAGGCAGAAACTAATTCTTTACTATGGCTGGTAGAACAGGTAGAACAGGAAGCAAGGCCGCCTACATAGCGTCTTCAAAGTTTTTGCCTTCTCATTTAGATTTTCTGCTGAATTGCTAAATATTTGTAATGTGTTTGGGATGTAGCTTTGACTTTGCTATTCTTCTGAATGAGCTCAGTCTTGAGATTCACGTTGAAGAGTATCCATCGATAGTCAGCGAAAGACTTTTAATCTGATATTCTCCAATTTTCCACCACAAAATATATTTTCATAGTCAGCGATAAGGGTCCGATCAAGGACTTCGTCGCAGCCCTTGAATTCTTCCGTACTGAGGAAAACAAAGGTGTGAGTTTTCTCCTTCTTATATGGTATAAATTACCATATAATTACTTACTTACATATATGGTAAATTCAATTAGGGGCTCACCTCTTCTCTTTTCTTGGGTTTGCAGCATAGTTCAGTAGAAGTAGGTGGATGCCAAAGTTGTTGTTAGACGCACAAGTTTCTCTGACGGTGCCGATAGTTTGTGAGCCATATAGGCTGAATCTATGTAGGCGTTATCCTATGGATGTTCTAATTTTAATGACTTTTAAATCAGAAGTGCTGAAATTTGCACACAAGAAATGATTAATGCGTTTTCTAACTACTATGCAGGATCTCAGCTTATCGTTAGTCAGGATGTAAAAGAGGTTATATTGTTCGACGTTGGGGAACCATTTTATAATGGTGGCTTTCACCCACGGATCTTGTATGAGCGCTACGTCCCTCGCTTGCTCTGCATAACCCACATCATCGGTCGCCTGGAAGTTCGACGTCTACCACCATTTTGTCCAATATTATGTGAAAATCGTCAACCTCGTCTAGGCTATCGTCCGGAGTAGAACCTTTGAAGATTTTGAGTTTGGCGCTCCTGACACCAAACCTGTGTCAGGAGCGCCAGTTTTTGAATTTTCGACTGTCTGCAGGCACTATTCGTTTATGGACAGGAGAGGTGTCATGTTGTTATTACGGAGTTCCTCTGTTTTGATCACAGACCAATCGTTCACAGCAACCACCGGATTTTTAACCTGGAGGCCTTTCAGTATTTTTTTGAGCTTAAGGCTTAAGCCATTCTATAAGTCTCTAATCTTCGTTACGCAGTTTCCTAGGACAGCCTTCAATAACTCGTCCTCGCATTTGATCAAGGGACTACTACATACCCAGAGTCGAAAAAGGATTGGTTTCCTTCACTTTTTGGCCCAAGTACCTACTCATCAAGTACGTACTCGTGACAATTAGGATTCACCTCCCTCCACCTCCCCATGACTCCTTTGCCGCTGTTAGTATTACCGTCAATCATATAAAAATATATATATAAGTCGTTTTTGATGATCTTACTGTCGGCTGCTGTCTGTCTCAATTTTTCAGAATCATGTTCAAAGTCAAAACGACCTTAAAGTATCGTGACTTGAGCAAGGCAAATGGATTTTAAGCAAGTAATCGCCACCTTGAATGTCTTTAAAGATTCACTTTCTGCATTCCCATCGGAATTTCTTTCGAGATAATTGGGACAAGACTTGCGACGAGTAAGGATAACGGCCACGCTCAGATTTGATGAGAATCGATAAACCATTTCTTAAAATTTTCAGCGAATACATTTCAGTAATATCTACATTTTATACCGAGCATCCTGGAATAAACCACGTATTACAGAAATGTAAATTTGACATTCCCAATTTGGACATCTATTTTAGGTACTACTCGTATTTAAATAGAGAGCATACAACGCTTAACCCGCTGGCATTAGCGGTCCCCTGACATCACTAATTAATAAAATTTCAGCATCATTCTGATTTGAATGCATATATTCAGCGTAGAAAACTAAAATGCTGTAATTTCTTTAACTCAAGAGGAATTACAACAAGGCTATTTAGGTAAAAACAATATCTGTTGATTCCCACGTGACAATACTAGTTCTAAGTCAATTCGTTTTACTATCCCTTTTTAACGCGCTTAATTCTCAGAGGGCATAATTGAAAATAGGAATGCACCGAGTGGAAATTCTACTAGGTAACAGCTGCCTGTGCATGTACATACATACATATTTATGTATGTATAATATTGTAAATGGCTACGTACGCACCTATTAGCTAAATGCCACTAGAACTTTTGAATTATGTATTTTTAATTTTTAGATATGCCTTTGGAGTGACAGAACCTAGAAGAATTAGAATAGATACAAATAAAGAAGTACAATAAATACAAATAATTCATAATCTTCACATCACAGTTTTGTTACACCTATCTATCTGCGGTAATTTTTCATTGTAGCTTATGTCCGAAAATAATGCAATTTAAGTCGAAATCTTGTTATTATATAATATTGTTATGGCAACTCTGATGTCATTCGTATTATGACGGAAAACTAGTTTTATATTTGCGGTTAACGCTTGAACAACGTTGGGAAATACTAAAAATTTATTTGCAAAATGGTGAATCTTCTAGCGAAAGTTTAAGAAAATTCGTTCAAAATTCGATAGAAGAGAAACGTCTTTCATTGGTCAGTTACAGCTCCATACATTCGAAAATGTACTGAAAAATTGGGTGATTGTATGGGCTACTGTAAGGCCAGCCGAGGAACTCGTTTGAATGTAATAGTGTTCCACAATTTTTCCATACTTTCGAATAATAAAAATCACATTGAAAAAAAGTTATTCGTGTTTTATTTACACCTAAATAAAATTCCAAATTATAAATGGTCTACCCTGTAATTATGTTCTTATTCTCGTTCGTACATTAAAGTCACTATTTGTCCCCAATTTTCGGGAGAACAGTCCCGGGAATAAGCCTTTTGCCCTGGCTTATTTTTGTTTTTAAAGAATTCGTGCGCACATCTTTGATCTCTTCTTAGCAGCGTGATATTTCCGGAAAGCTTTCAACCCGATCTTTATAATCTTTATGAAATGTACTTTATTTGAAAGACGTACTTTGATCGTTGTCGATACTAACTCAACCGATGCCTGGTTAGAAATTTCGAAGTAAACAAATTATATACAAGCCGGTACACAGGCCTGAATAAATTATAATTCCCTCGTGACTCTTATTTTTTCTTCACGGCCTTGACGGTACCCAGGAGAGAGCTACTAATTGGTGAGTGACGACCACTCAGCACTAAAATGGCTTTCGCAGTTAGGTAATAAGTCCAGAAGGTTACCTGGTGCGATAAAGATAGAGCGATTACAAAAATTTTACCATTTAACACTGAAAAGGAAGTAAAATGGGAATGCTGATCCATTATTTTACTTTACTTACTTTTAATGGCACAACAGCCCATGGAGGGCCTAGGCCGAGCTTTCTCATCCACTCATGTTGTGCGTGTTATATTTGTACATGAATGGAAGGCACCTACAGTTTAATGCCGAATCCGAACGGCGAAGTGAAAAGCTTTTTATAGCAATTTTTACTCTTGTAGGTTTGCCATTGCCTGCCAAGATTTTATTCTACTTTTTTATTTTTTTTATTTTGCCTGTGCCGAGATTCGAACTCCGGATCCATTATCAGGACGCCCATATAAAAATGGATGTAGACATTGCTCAAGAGCTGATGAAAAGAAAAAATTGGAAACATCTGGGTATTAAATACAATTCCGACGAAAATGTACTTATGAAGGGTGAGAATAGAAAATGGTTGAGAAAAAATGGCCTTTAAAAATCCCAATTCAAAAGCTTATAGGAGGCAATGGTGCAGCTTGAGCCTCCATAACAATTACCTCTACCGAGTATGGGAAAGCGAAAAGGTAATATAACGAATAATCAGCTCGTTGTGCCGAAAAACACGAAAGTGGTATAAAAGATCCAGAAGAATCTATTGCCGATTTGTCGATGTGAAGGCGGAAGAAAGGAGTCATGTTAAAATTGGGCATAACGAACCTTCCTGGAGTGGGAATATGTACTTATGTTTCTAATGTAAGTGTAAATTAATACCGATCCGTTCTTCATATGTTTTTTGGGATGGGTCCAATAATTTTAATAAATCTTTAATACCTGAGGAACGAAAATTGGTAGTACTACATATAGCTGTGGTACATCGTGAATCATTCAGTCTGGAAAGACTATGACATTGATTGTTTTCGAATTACGATGCAGAAACTCATGCTGATCCTGTAAAATTTAACAGTTACCAAGGAGTTTTGGTTGTAGTGAGTAAGATGCTCACATAGTATATGAAGGTTCGGCATTTTACGGGGAAAAAACTGCATGTATGCATATTTGCACACATACATGTAGATACACGCCCCTTGTAAACAATACCAATGTTGAAAATGATTGCCAATGTGCAGGTATGTAACTGTAAATGTCGTCACAATATAAAACTGCAAGTATGTACTTAAAAAAAAGAAGCTAGCTAACGAAAATGAGCATTGTGCATGCACATAGTACATGTGTAAGTAAGTAAAATTTTTGTAATTTTAGTCCCATTGTGATAGTCTTGATGTTTGGTCATGCTCAAAACCGATAAATAACAAAAACAACAATACAAACACCAAAACCGACACCGACACCAACACCAACACCATCAACTTAGGGAGTCAAATCTAAATTTGTACTATTGTTGTTGCGGTTGTCTGTAGTGTGCATCGGCAGTAGCGTTAAAAGTCTCTAATGGGATTAACACACCCCAGCAATTAATGGTGCAAAAGGGTCACAGCATGTCACATCAGTGCAGGGTTAATGCCTAACATGCAACACTGATGACTGCCGAACAGTTAAAATGAAAATCTGCGAAGCTGATGGCAAACAAGAAATTCTTCCGTATTGTTTACTTACATACATACATACATATGCATGCACATACCTTCATATCTACATAAATATGAACTCGTTTGTACATTCGAGCACATACTAACTGTTCACTAATGATTTGACTGTGGATTGTGGTTACAATCGAGGTGTTAAGACAATGACTTGTAATTCTCTGAATCCTATTGTCAAATGTGTTGATTAGTTCTTTAAACTTAAAGATACCAAGAGCAAAAGTTTCTGGTAATTAGATAAAGAATGTGTTTCTTTAAAATGACATTGTGGGCGCCTCTTCTTCTTTTAATAGTACAACAGCCCATAGAGGGCCTAAATGAATGGAAGGGACCTATAGTTTTACGCTGAATCCGAACGGCAAAGTGAAAGCTTTTCTTAGGCAATTTTTACTCTTGTAGACTTGCCATTGCCTGCTCTTTCCTTTTTTAGATTTGTTTCTCTGCCATTTTTTTATATGCAAGCAATTTTTGGCAAATATGCACTTTTACTTTACTTTTAATGGTACAACAGCCCATGGAGGGCCTAGACCGAGCTTTTCGCATCCACTTATGTTGTGCGTGTTATATTTGTACATGAATGGAAGGCACCTACAGTTTAATGCCGAATCCGAACGGCGAAGTGAAAAGCTCTTCATAGCAATTTTTACTCTTGTAGGTTTGCCATTGCCTGCCAAGAGGTGGTGCCGTGTAGAAAAATTATTTTTTCTACTTTTTGATTTTGCCTGTGCCGAGATTCGAACTCCGGACACTCTGCGTAGCAGTTCAACGCAAATATGCACAGTTTTCCAGAAATATGAAGAAACATGCATTTATTGTAAAATATGCAAAAATATGGTCTAACGATTGAATGACATTTTAAAGAAAATTTCGTGATCCGTGAAGATTACTTAACTATCTCACTTTTGAGATGCCCAGTAAAAACATGCATTGTGTATGGAATTCCTCACCTTGTAATGAATATTTCCTCTGACCTGTAATTAAAAGGTTTCAATATAAGGTGCAAATATAATTCACCGAACACGAAAACTTACATAGATGCGGAAAGCTCAACCTCAATGGGCTGTTATGCCGTTGACCCTTTAATGACGATAGGCAAATATGATTGCCCACGGGCTTTTTGTTTTATAAATTTGATGGTGAGACAAAGAGAACTTCTGCTTAAAGGTAAATTATAGAGGAAAGTTGGGGCTATAAAAGTTTAGTGAGTGTCATATTTGTTCTTGTTTCCAGCTGCCCGCCAAATGAATTAAAAGTAGGCCAAACAAATTTTCTTACTCTGGTTCAATTTGGATGGAAGCAAGAAATCTTGTAGCTCATAAATCCTACCTTTCAAATCCAGATGAGTAAAAGTTTTATTTAATCTCACTTGACCACACGAACTTAAATTTTTCTTGGCATAGCCGCCGATGGGCAAATATATCTGACAAGCCACCATAGGAGAAAGCTGGGTGCGACTTAAAATTTTTAAAGCAGACTTATTTGAGCACCCTGATCAAGAAAATTATCGTTATTTTGAAATTGGGCCACAGGCAAAAGTCAAGACGGCAAAGGGTTAAAAGAAGAAGAAGAAATATGTTAAATATGTTATGTTACAAAGTTGAATTATGTAGATGAAATTCCATCTTGGTAAAATCTGCCTATTTTTCCATATGTTTTTTTAAACGTTTGGTCAGCTCTAGTCTCTGAAAAATATAAATGCAAAATAATTAAGCAATGCGAAATCCAGAATATGTAGAAATTTTAAACAATTGTTACTGTTGATAAAAGTTTATAAATGTATTTTTGTTGAATTTTTAAAATTGCGGACTGAAACATTGTACTGATTGGTTTCAAATTGTAAAGCTTGAAGTTTAAGCTTTATGTATGTACATAAGATGCTAGCCAGGCAATTCAGCTAGCTAAATTTCTTCCTATCGCAATTTGTTCTAACTTATCCGAAGACATGGAAAGTGAAGTAAACTTCCACTTAGTTAAATGTCTAGATCAAACGAATCTAACAGAACTCGGGTGTTGAGAAATGATATGACTAATTCAGATAAAATTTCACCCAAAAAGAAAACGAAGCTAACACCTGTTTGTGAAGCTCGTTGCGTAGAATGCCACAGTAGTATCACATCGTTCGAAAAATTATAACCTCAGAGTCTAACATAAAGTTCTCATAAATGACCACGATCTCCAAAACATCAAGCAAGGCTGCAGTGTCTATTCGTCATCGTTTGAGCGTAGCGATTTTATTGTTTCACTGGAAGTTGCAACGGAATGTTTCGCAGAGTTCCAGTATATAGATTTATCTATGGCGTTTTCCTCTATAAAGGAAGTAGTAATTCGGGAAGTAGTATGTTTGAAAATATAAAAAATTTATCGGTACAACAGCACAGACGCAACATTTCAACATCAGAAAGTGATTGCAAAAACTACAATACTATAAAGTCACTATATTCATACCATTCCTGGATCAAATCTCATCGGATTTTAAGCCCAGATTCGATAACAAGCTGTAAAATATCATATCCGTGGCGGGATTAATTCAAAAAGTACTTCAATAAACACAGTATTTATGAAAAATTTTATGAAAGTGAATAAGAAGCATATTCTGAATTAGAATTGAAAGCGAAGATAGCTTTCTGACAAGGCAGATGGAAGTCATCTACCGAAACTCCAGGGACTGCGATCGAGTCGTTAGAACATATTTTTCCACAATAATAAAAAATATTGCTGCAAGCGAACATTCTCTGCCCCGAAAAGAATAAAAACGTATCTGCGCTCAAACCACAAAATGGAGTGTCATTTGCCCATATTTACAAATGGCCCATATGTCAAAAAATATTGACATCACTGACGTGATGAAAACTTTTGTCAATTTGATATTGATCGTTGTTCAAGAATACGAAACTTACTTTCAGGAAAACGACTTGAAGACTGTATGAGATATATTTATGAGTTGCCAGACGGTTTATTATAAGTTTTATAATATTTTATTTGTTTTGGCATTGCCACATTGCTAAGTACTGTGGTGATTCCAAGAGCAAGCATCTATGCGAATATTAGGCATGGCACTTATGTACGTATTTTCTTAAATATTTTAATTTGGCAAAGCCTGAAAAGAAGCATCCTGTAATTTTTTATAAAATTTCTGCAAAATGTACTTATTGTATTTTTATTAAATTACTCCTACCTTTTTTTTTTTGTTGTATATCTTTTTTATGTGGATGTATCATTTATTTATATTAAATCTCGTCCTGCCATTTGGGAAATCCGGGATCCGCCCTCGTGCATATGTGTATGGTAAGCTAAATTAACTTTTATAATTTTACGACTGCCGCGAGGTTCTTAACTTTGTACGGAGGGTCGTTCCCTAAACTTTTTGTAAAGATAAATCAAATCAAAATCATTCAAAATTAAAAAAGTCAAATGTGTAATTTACTTACGTGTTTTATTATTATTATAAAAAATATAAATATGTACGGAGTTATTTGCTCCGTCCATATTTAAATTTGCATATTTTTGAGAAAATTATATTTATTTAAAATACCGACGGTCATTGCATGAAAAAGTAACTCCTCCCAGTTTAAGCCATTTTAGGGAGCGCAAGCTCTATGCAGCATACAATAACAAAACGATCTGAGTGTAAGGCAACGAATAAACCAATGGTAATCACAGTTTTTTGGATGTTTTTGTTTTTTTGTTGGTATATGAAACAAGCAATTCGACAACAAAATTTTTATAAAAATAAAAACAAACCACTTAACATACTTACATACACATACACATATGAATGTATATAAATTCATACATGCTCGCGTATATACTCGTATGTATTTAAATATATGTATATGTTTGTATGTATGAAGTAATGATTATGTGGTACGAGTAATTGAGCTGCATTATCGACTTGATGTTCGTTCCATTTTCCGTTAGTTCCCAAGAAAATCAAATTATGGCCTCTCTCTCGCTGACATTTTCTCTCAAATAATTGATTGGAAATAACAACCAATCCGCGTATTGCAAATATTCCAGCCAATCACCCCTATGCACAATGGAATAATGTTTCATTTCCCATGCGTTTAAGCAATTAGTGACGGTAGGCGTACACAACGTACACGTACATTCACTTGCCTTTAAATAATAATGGCATGTTTATTAATATATTGAGCGAGCGAGCGAGCGCTTAGCACTTGGGAGAGTGCGTGATACAAAGCCATCTTGTTCGCGCATGTTATTCAGAAAATGCTGGAATGAGCAGAGAGCCAATAAGAAAGGTGATTAATTAGTTAGGGCAATCAAACTTGCAGCTTTGTAAAAATTAATTTTCAATCGATTTCACCGTAGTGCATTTTATATATTATCATCTCTTAGTAGCGTTTCATCAAATCCAATCGTATGATCAATAAATTTGCAATAGAATATGCTTTGCAAAACGAGTTACTCAACTCGTCTTGTGTTTTTGATAAATTCCTAATCATAAAATCATTTGAATTCACTTGTGATTTTTGCCCACCTTTTTACCAATTTGTGTTTTGCGTCATGCTGCGTCCTGGACGTCTACGTTATTTTATTGTGTTTTCCAAATACACAGGCCACACACACTCAAAAACACGTTCAAGCACACGTTGTCCCACAATGAGGATTGGAACATTTCACATCGTTCCCAAATCCCTCTGCACTTTGGTTTCATATGTGCGTTCAAATGCAACAATGTACATCAGATAGCTAGCGCTCTCTTTCTCTCGCACTAATTTGCAGCAGTACAGAAGCGCATCACGTCATATTGCTTCGCTTCAATTCCTACTCGTTCGTAAAGAGGCGGTAGTGGTGGTGGTTGATGTGACGCTGATGACAGTCGCACTTGGTGATTGTATCTTCAGTTCAGAAGCAGTACAACGCAGCGGTGCTTAGATCTCGGTGGACTAGAAATTCGTTATACTGTATCTCGGTGTGTCGTGTGTGTGAGTACGTGTGTGCGTGCGTGTGTTCGTATCTGCGCGAGTGTTGTTTTGTATCACTCAGTGCGATCCACGAATCCACCACTTGCAGCACTTCTTTAGCCATTCTAGTGATAGGTTAGGATTTCAATTGTCGTTTTGTTCTCGTTCTCGTTGTTGTCGTTGTCGTCGTCGCGCTTGTTGTTGTTTTGGTTATATCGTTGTGTGCCTTACTGTTTACTGTTACTGTCTAAAGCCGTTCTGTTCTATTCGTTTGTTCCGTTTCTATTGCCGTTGTTGCATGCAACAGCAGCAGCAGCAGTTGAACCCTCGTTGGTCGGTCGATTGCTTGTCACATTGTGAGAATCCACAAGAAGAAATATTTCCGGTCATAACATCACACTGCGGGATTTCAGTTGGGGTTTAACAGCCACTCGGGACGGTAGATTTGTCGCTGAAACTTATTGCGAAAATAATATTTCTGATAATCCCAAATTCTCTATGGTGCGTCGTCGTTGGTGAAATTACTCACTATCAATGGGCAATCAGAGTTTTTGTGAAACTTGAAAGTGAAATCGAAATGGTTTAGATATTTGTATCACTTTTTGTAATGACAAACATTTGAATGACGATTGCCTCAATCATCTCTAGAGAAATGGGATATTATTAAAAAGTTGTTCTTTCAATGCTTAGTGAAAAATGCCTCATTCCTTAATAAATATTTGAATGTATGTATAAAAAACCAGTATTTATTTATTAACTAATTTACCGCGAGTGTGTACCTAATATTTGTGAGCTACATATCAAGTACAGTGACTTTGATCTCAATCAATTCATAGAGTTCTATAACGAAGATACTTATAGTCACCACTTCTCGAGTCACTTCGGAACCAGCTTCAAACTGCGTTCGGACGAGCCAGTGCCGGGCTTTAGCTCGGCTACCCCATGGCCTACACTGGATTTGGAATGGGGTCGAAAGCTATATCCAACGGCGGGGCCACGTTCCGCGGGTGGTCTCATGTTTGGACTGCCACCATCAGCCGCTGATATGAATCAGCCACGCGGCCCAATGACATCTCTGAAAGAAGAACCTTTGGGAGCAAGAGCTTGGATGCAGCCAGTGGTCGATCAATCAAAGTAAGTAAGCTAGCAGTTGATGGTGTTTGAATATAAAATCTGAAATGGTGGGCTAACGTGGCGTTTTCTGCAATTTGAGTTGTGACGGTTTGAAATATGTATATTGAATACCAAAAACAGGCCTTATGAAATCACTTTTCGCTATATATGACATCTTGGCAGTGACTTAAATTAACGATCTCGCTTTTAACAGTGATCGATATCCTCAGACTTGGGTTATGTAACCTTATTCTTTTAATGAAAATCGATGGCAGAAAAAATCAGAACCCTTGAAATCAGATAGAGTTAAAGAATTCTCGGCTGAAGTGAAACTTCTTTCGGCCAACTTACTCATGCATACATGAACATCCGATTAACTTTATCTGTTGTTGTAAAGTATAAAATTAGCAAAGTCTGATAGGAAGAAACTTGTGCATATTTTGAAGATGCTATGGAAAAGACAACCGGGATGAGCAAATGTAATAAATTACACCGAAAAACTTGCATACTTTTAGGATTGAGTGAAATTACGCTGTAACATTTCAGTTGAGAGTAATCTCAACGCTAAAAATTTCGAACGCGCCATTAATAAAAAAATAATGTTGGTATAGTTTTGGAGACAATGTAATGAACCGATGCATGAGTGTATTTGTTCTTTTGTTTTTAAGAAAATGAACAGCCGGTACGGTACACCTAAGGGAATTGAAATAAGAATCAGAAATTATTTGCACTTTTATTTGAAACCGCTCAGAAAATCAACGGATATAATCTTCCAGTTTAAGAAAGCAACAAGGAACTTTCTATCGAACTCATAAGTTTTGGTACAACCGCACAATTTTTGTTTGTTTAATTGTATATGAAAAAGCTTTCAATTTTATTTCTACTTTAAGGGTGTTTTTATGTTGGTAGACATTTTGAAACTTCTTGCCATCAACATAGAAAACATCCAACTAAGCATAATTGAAATAATTTCAAGAGTGTTTTCAATTGATACGGTAGAAATTGGGTAAAAGGTTCTAAAATTTCTGACTATATCTAAATTTTTTGCTATCTAATTTAATTTAAAATTTATACATAGTTAAAATCAGAATAGATCTAATTTCCATCTACCTTTTGAGATTATTTAGTACGTCATTTGAATTTTAAAACCCTAATTATTACAAAGAGAACTCGGTGTGGTCGCTGTGGTGTAATGGTAGTGCGTTGGACTGCTACGCAGAGTGTCCGGGGTTCGAATCTCGGCACAGGCAAAATCAAGAAGTAAAAAAAATAATTTTTCTGCACGGCACCACCTCTTGGCAGGCAATGGCAAACCTACAAGAGTAAAAATTGCTATGAAAAGCTTTTCACTTCGCCGTTCAGATTCGGCATTAAACTGTAGGTCCCTTCCATTCATGTACAAATATAACACGCACAACATGAGTGGATGCGAAAAGTTCGGCCTAGGCCCTCCATGGGCTGTTGTGCCATTAAAAGTAAGTAAAGTAAGTAAAGAACTCGGTCTTACATTATGTTCCCATTGAGTCGAAATTACTCAATTTCATTTGATCCTTTGGTATTTGTGGCCTAACGCAGCTCCTCACATTGTTTGGTCGGCTATGAGGTCTTTCTCCTGTGAACTCCATAAATTTTATTTTTTATTTGTATTTACGATTTCTCCTCGAATAATCGCACCAATTCGTATTATAACAAAACAACAGAAATGATAAAAAAAAACTAATAGAAATGTCAGCTTAAATTCATTTCAGTAACGAATTCAAAAGTGCATCCGACTTTTTTCTCAGTTTCGGCATAGTTTCGGTTTCATAGTTTCAACTGCATTAGTCGTTTCATTTAACATTTTTCTATTTAAACTTAGCATCTCAACGCAGTTTCAGCCGAAACCATGAAAATTACCGCAACTACGCAATTTCACCTGAATGGGAACAAAGTATTAGTGATTTCTGTTTCAAAGCTTACAATATGTAAAACGAATTATACTTGCCAAAGCGCAGAAAATTTTATGGAAATGAAGTACTTAGTATCGAATATTTAGTAACCATGTAGTAACCATTACGATGAACTCATGGCAAATTTTTTATGATAAAACTTTGACTATGGATTTTGCCCAAAAACTCTTTTTTTTTGCAGTCACTTGCAGAGAGAACAGAGGAGGGTAAACAGTTCATCCTGTTCCAGCTCCGTTTTCTACTATACTTCTTACTAAAAGTAAAGTAAGTGAGGGAGGTAAAATTAAAAAACTTATATTATTTATTCGATTTATTCAATAAAAAAAGAAACACCTTAACGCTGGGTTTCGCAAAAAAATAAAAAGACGAGACGATTTTCTCGATTGGATTGTAAAAATTTAGTTTTTCGAAATAAACAAACAGAAATTTTTGACGTATAAAATTAGTTCGTTTGGACTTAAATGGAATCGTCTATACCAGGTTTGTAGTACACCGATTTTTATAAAATTTCGGGGAGACATTCTCGAGAGTATGTAATTTTTTTTTTCGATTTTAGTCAGTTTAAGGTGTATAACGCCTAATAAAGGCATTAACGTATAATCATGGCATCAAAAATGTGTACTGTGTCTTGAGCATTCAAATGTAGTTACAGAACACTTAAATTTTTATAAATTTTTTTAAAATATTGTTTCTCTCTGTTTTTTGAGAACCGAAACCGTCAACAAATTGACTTACTACATTAGAACTGATACAAAAATATCTACTTAAGTGATATTTCCCCCTGTGTGGGATTTGAACCTGAGGCTCAGTCACTAGGACACCGAGGTGGCGCTACTTATTTTAATATAAATAATAGTTACATATATTAAATTTTGTTTTTGGTTTCGTGACTGTAAACTAAGCCTGTTCGATAAAGTCTCAGATGTTTCTTTCCATAAACCAATAATTTTCGATGACGCAATTAACCAAGGATTACTGTACATGGTAGAAGTAATTAAAAACGATGCTGTAACACTTTTTACAATAATCGAAATTGATCTCATCTTTCAGTAACAACTGCAATAAAAAATATTTATTCTAATGCACACACATGCTGACCAGTGTTGACGTTCAGTAGATACGTCATAGTGTCAAATTGCGTTGACAATAATAATTAAATGCAATTTATTACATTCATAACAACATACATATGTACATACGTACAACAATTGTAACAAATGTATTGATATTAATTTTAACTGCACGTTCGTTTTTCGTAGTCCCTTTACAAAAAAATGACTACCAAAATTTTAGCTTTAAAACAGTGAAATTAAAATAAAAACAAAAATGTGAACTTGAAATTTACTCCATAAACAATTCTCCACAATGTTTGTTTACACCATTCATATATGTTTTGTATGTATGTAACGGTTAAAATGCCCTTGGGGCACACTGCCCACAAAACGTGGAGACGTTCTACATCATCAATATCCTCTAGACGCCGCACACGCCACCCCACCCTTCCACAAATACGAAATGTCTCGCAAAAGTCTCCCCAAAAAAAGTCGGTATTTTGACACCGCATGAATTCATTATATGTAGAAATTTGCGAGGAATCGCTGAATGAAAATGCTGCGCTCTCAATGCTGTCGAGTGTATCTCAAGCGTTTTATGTACATATGTATTTTGTTTAGCTTTGTTTTGTTTTGTTTTCCTTTGGTGCTTGCTTTACCTGCTTCTGGTTACATCCAGTTTTCACTCAAACATTTGTGCGTAAATTTACTCCGAAATTAAGAACAACATAAAGAAAGAAAGTTCTTAACACCCAAATGGCCACAAGGAAGAATGTTTGTTTGTGTGAATGTAAATATGTTTGTGCGGATGTATGTGCGAGTGTGTGTGTATGTATGTATGTATGTATGTATGTATTATCATGATGTGTTCTTTGCGTACGGTAACCTCAGAACTTTCTTCGGTGTTTGTTTTGTTTTGCTTACTTAGGCATCCGGCAAGGATACAATATTAACTGTTTACTCAAAAATACTGCCCGATTGCGATTGCGACAACATTTCTACTACATATTTATTTATTTTGTTAGCGTAAAATTGATGCTAACATTTGCAAGGGGATGTTTTTACTTTCATTGGAATATTCTTTTTGGGGGGTTTTCTGTTTAGCAAAGCTTTTGTTTAGTTAGTTTTATGTGAGATGTTTTTAACGTGAGATGTTTCTGTCAGCAAAAATTCGTGAAAGTGAAAGTGTGGCTACGAGTGTTTATATTAAAATGACTGCAGGACTTTTTCATTCAGCGGCGGCAAATCACAATGAAGATAACAACGTAATGAGGTATGAAATTGAGTGTAGTAAAGAAGGAAATTTTAACGAGAATACACAAGCACATCTTTCATAGTATTCAATGCATACATCTTATGGTATATATATATAGTATACCATACAATATAAATACAAGTAGGTAGCTATAGAAAAGTAACTTAGGTACGCTGTGTAGGCACTTATGTTGAATATATTGTTGCTTTGTTGTCTGAGAGTTGTCTTGCTTGTTTTGTTTGTTTTCCCAGTAAACTAAGCATTCAGAACTAAGTAAAAAGTTTAATTTTTAAAAATAGCACAGGCCTGTGTGTTTTCATTTCATATGATTGATTTCATTTGAGAACATCACAGTTTTACATTGAAAAAAAATCGTTATTTTGCCACATAATCATGATAAGCTTACATAGCGATGAAGCAGTGGCATTTGGATTTATTGATTTTGTGACTTATCTTGTTTTTCAAAAAAGCCCTTCAATAACTAAAGTTTCCATGTGAAAAACATTGTAAGCGACAATGGAAACCAGTGTCGGTACTCGTTTCGTTTTTCGCGAGAGCGCTTGCTTCAATTGTAAATATACTTTTTTATGTAATTGATTTTCTTTAATTTAGTAATTTTCACTAGTGTTTTATTTGCAAATTGTCACATTTAATTATGATCGAAAATATCAGTTGTTCATTTGGAATGTATAAAAGATACACCACACGAAGAAATTATAAGACCAAAATCAAATTACTAACTTTTTAATGTTTATTTGTTTTTTATTGTGAATGTTTTTGCAGAAACAATTTTACACAATATTTTACTATTGTGTACATATATTAACAATTAGGGCAAGGAAATTCATGAACTAAAAAATCGAAAATAAGTATGTATTCAACTGCAAAAACTGCATGTCCTAAAATTCTACATATGGTATGTAAAATATGAAGTTGAAAACAAGATATTTGTTTTAAATAATTTATTAACGGTGAGAAAAGCAATAAACATTGCACGTAAATTATATTAAATTTAGAAAACAAACATCAAATGTGATTGCCGTGGCGTAGTTGGCTAAGCAGAGTGTCCGGGGTTCAAATCTCGGCACAGAAACATTTTTTTTAAGCGGTATCACCTTTTGGCGGAAAGGAAAACTTTTCTGTTCGTCGTTCGGATTCGGCATAAAAAAAACTGTAGGCTTCTTCCATGACATGAATAGATACAAAAAGAATGATCATTAAAAAATTAAAAATAAAACCTATAAATAAAAAGTTTAAATCGAAGTTAAATTACGGTGGCTAATTATATGTATATATAAATTATCGTGAGATTGTAATGTCTAATTAGTATATGTCCCCTGTGAGACACGTGCCCCATTTTTTATTTGATTATGTGGTATTTATATCACTACCCTGTTAAATTTAAGATATGTGAAACACCTGGTGAGATTAAGAATGGAAAAACCAGGGAGAACGGTTATTTTTCTCGCGCGAGCTAATTGGGTGTGGATCAAAGTAGAGATACGAAAATCTGAGCTGTTAAAGAACCATTTAATTAAATTTTTAATCCTCTCTAATCCTTTCTAATTAATGAAGAAGATCAAAAGATTAACCTTATTTGTCTTGTTGGCGTAAAAACTAATTTTTTTTTAAAGATTTTCTACACATAACTTACACCGCCATTAGGTCCAAAAAATGTGCACAATAATGACCGCTCTACATCAACAGACATTATAGGAGCATATTTAAAAACAAAATTCATCAATGGAACAGTTTTTGTTAGAACAATTTTCTTCTACCTTAATAATAACTATAAAATATTTTTAGTTAACGAACATGTGGTCGCTGTGGCGTAGTGGTAGTGCGTTGGACTGTTACGCAGAGTGTCCGGGGTTCAAATCTCGGCACAGGCAAAATCAAAAAAAAGGTAGAAAAAATAATTTTTCTACACGGCACCACCTCTTGTCAGGCAATGGCAAACCTACAAGAGTAAAAATTGCTATGAAAAGCTTTTCCTTCGCCGTTCGGATTCGGCTTTAAACTGTAGGTCCCTTCCATTCATGTACAAATATAACACGCACAACATGAGTGGATGCGAAAAGCTCGGCCTAGGCCCTCCATGGGCTGTTGTGCCATTAAAAGTAAGTAAAGTAAGAACATGAAAACGGAACTTTTATATGACCCATACTTTTCGAGTTTGAGAAAGAAAATCGAAAAAACCCATTTTTAGGGTATTTTGTGGGATTTTACTACTTATAGTATAAAAAGGCTTCCACAGCTTCAATATAACTTAAAAATAATAGCTTATATGCTCCTTATCAGCTTACATTTTATGGCTTTCAAATATTGATATTTTACGATGAGTTATCCATACTGAAGTCAGTGTTGCTGCGCGTACATGACCCAGTCTTCATTCATAACTCAGTGCAACATAATCCCTATTTTTTAGCCCACATAGCATTATAGATATTTCGATGCAGAACACGAATCCGAAATCAGAAATTAAGTTTAACAGAATTGATTTTCTTTGTTGCCTTCCAAAGGCAAAGTGGATAATGTATGTATGTAGATACTTGCTAACTTCACTGTTCACTACTTGATCACCCTATTGAAGTTGTTTTTGTCCTTAGAACATCTTGAGATTGTCTATTTTGCCTAGCCCCCTAAGGTAAAATTTTGCATTTTGATCGAAGTGGAAGAGGTTGGCTTTTTTGAGGCATTGTGAGGAATCACAAAAATATCTTCCTTCCCCACCATTTGAAAATCTTATCTACGCCGCTGATGTAAGACTTATTTGGTTTCCATAGCCTTGGTTTTTTTTTCGAATTCCTCTATTTTTGAATATTCACCATTTTAATATTTGTAGGTAAAATAATTTTTGTAACTGTATTGTCTTACTCTACACACAAACATATAAACATGAATGTATTGTATTTGAATAGAGTAAAACTTTAGCTCAAAAGTTATGAAAGTTATTAATCTTTTTTGGAGGTCATTGGAATGCAAATCTTATGACTTCCAAATTACATGACTGCATTGAAATCACTAGAAGTGGTGACTGCTTTGTAGTTACTTGGACTGGACTCACTTGAAGTCAATTTGAAGCCACTTGGAGTGGAATAAAATCACTTTAAAAAACTTGAAGTCACTTGGAAAAATAAATAGAATGCATTCTGTTACAGCTCTGATTGCTACAAAAAATTAAAATTCTTCATTGTATTGTAATTCTGTATTGCATTGAATGAAAGGTAGAACATAACTACAATGCATACCGAATTTTATGTAATACGAAATTTAAAAATGTAAAATGACTTGACTTTATTTATGTTTGTATGTATTGAAACTATATACATTCTTCATTCGGAGCTCGTCTTCGTATTGAATTGGGCATTAAAAGTGTGCTGAAATTTTTTTCTAAGATCAAGCTCTGAAATATCATCTTTCTAATTTATATGGCAAGTACATACAATCTACTTTAAAATGGAAATAACGTTTTTTATTTGGATATTTATCGGTTCTGATGTAAAACTTATAAAATATGATATTTGAAAACTGAAATAAATAAATTTCACAATGTTGCTATGTAGATTTTTAGCTTCATGTGGGAAAAATATTAATAACAAATTGAGCAATTCTACAACTTGTTCTGATAGATAAAAATTTAAATCAAATTTTTTACAAAAGTACTCTAAAAAAGCTACTTTCGTAAATGAATTTACGTGCCATTTAGTGTATCGAATAAATAAAGTATATTGATATCGCGAAAATCCTTCACTACGTTCTGGCTGGCCATAAATGCACTTTTCTCTTCTCATTTTGCTTACGCGTAGACTTGTTTTATACTCGTATGTGCTTGATAATTTTTGTCACTATACTCGTAAACTTGTTCGTAAACGCAGAAATGAAAACAAGATAATTTTTTTTTTAGCTTACATATACGTTTGTTGCACTACAAAATCGAGATATGACTTTTTATTTTATTTATATTCCATGTCTACATACATACCGACATACATACATTGTACATAGTTATTCCATATCTATGGTATATGCATTTTATTGCTTCTGTTAATATTATTTATTTTATTTTTCACATGGCTTTGTAGATAAAAGTTATTTCAGAAAAATCCTGAAAGTTACATTCAGTCGCGGCCGAACCTTTAACGCCCTCTGGTCCTAATTTCGAAATAAGTTTTAGTTCCAAGTAAATAATTTTTTGGAAAATGCACTTCTTCAATCTTTAAAAAGTCATAATCTTACTGCTCGCGGCAAGTAAAAACGATCAAATTACAGTTCAGTTTCAAAAAGTGAGGCTAAGCTGAAACAGTCGTAAGTCTTCGAACGTACATATACACTTTAAATTATGAAATAATTTAATCCATGAAATCTGTTAAGAACCTTTTGATACAAAACTTACAACCGTTATTTGCCTTTTAGTAACAGGTTTAAAAAAGTATAACAGCACTTCTATACATGCCACACAATATATCGACTTTGCAATAGATATTTTTAGAGCTAGAGGTACCCTGTAATTTTTAAAGCTACCAAATAAAAATAAATATGTTACATACTTATGTACATGAACATGATTTCATCCACCGTGATAGTGTAACCGGGTCCTTTTTTATTTAGCATCAACGATAAAAGACCTTAAATCGAGACATGCTCTGAAATTCTAGGCCGACTGGAAGCCCTAGACGTGCGGAAAAATTGAATATACAAGTACGATTGAAACAGGAAGCTTTAATATTCGTATTACATAAATTTTAAACTAAAATGATATTCTTTGAATTGGTTTCGACTAATTTATTGCAATAAAATCTACAGCGAACGCAACCACAAAGCACTTTACAACAAACAATTGAAGCATACAGCGTAAAAGTTAAATTGCAATGACTGCAATAAAGATAGTGAAGGTAGGAGGTGTAAGAGCCGAGGATGAAGGTGTAGCCGGAGATTTTCAATTCATATCTATGTAGGTATGTATGTGTGTATATAAGTTGTATGTATGAGAGCGTAAACATTTTTTTCTCACTCGCTCATAGGATATCAACCACCTTTCACCGAATGTAGCAGGCAAATATAATTTAGTATGTGTGTGTACAGTGGGGGTCATCTAAATAAGGACATTATTTCTCATTTTGAAACAATGAATTTTTTTTTTTTTTAAATAAAACGTTGCATCAGGTAAAAATAAATATACTTGAAGTTCCCAAAAGGTAGAATTTAACCCTCGCAATTCCTTACACATTATGAAGCATGGTGGGGGAAATATTATAATTTTTCGTGCGACCTATTCGTCGGATAACCCATAGTCTAAGCAAAAAATTTATATAAAGCCATTTGCTAGTGAGTGCGTATCTATTTTATACCACCCCCCCCCCCCCCCCCCCCCCGAATAACAATCTGAGGCACATTGGTAGTTTTGGATTTACATGCCCAGAGCCTCGGCTATAATCTAATTGAAAATTTCTGAACCGATGTGGATAGGGCTTGAAAGAAAAAATCAAACAAACTATTCCAACATGTAAAGAAAATTTTGGCAGAATATTCAAGTTGAACGAGGTCAGCATTTAATTGCTAGACTTCCAAGGAGGACCAATTATCAAAATTGCTTAAAAATTGCTATATTGTACTTGTGTCTTAAAAATAAAAACTCAAAGTGTCCTTGTTAGAAAAAAACGAAAAACAAAAATAAATAACGAAATTATGTGCGTGAGTGAGACGCCCCTCAGCAATGTTCGAATGTTTGAATGTTTGCGTTTAAATTTCTAACGATTCTTGTTTGAAATGTCAAATTTGACGAGAGGCTGATAATTTTTTATACGCTACTTTTGATAGAGGTCACATATGCATCCTCATTTTCGTCATACTCGATTGATAGAGGGCGCTACCTATCATTTCCGTGACAATTTTCGCTGCGACGATCGTCTTTTACTCTCGGCGTAAATACTCGTATAAAAAACCATTCTAAAGAAGTAAACTTCAGAAATGAAAAAATGGATAATATTTATTTATTTTATAAGTTGCCATGAATGCGTTTTAAATTTTTTTTGTTTCTATTAAGTATGTAGCTAAATTTTATGACAACCACTGTATGTAAGGTGTGATAGTTTATGATTAATATGCTCCCTACTTTCGAGTACAGTACTGCTTTTCAGGTTGCCTACTTCATAGCACATGAGAGTTTTTTATATTCCTGATAAATTTAGTTCACTAAAATGTACTACTTTTTGACTGAAAAAGTGTGAACTACTTACTTATTTAAAAATTAATATTTACCTTATTTCGTATTCGAAATGCTGGTCACATTGGTTAAGATATGTATTAGAGTTTGGTACATAAATACTTTCTAAATTTTCATACAGAATCATTGTTAAGTATGTACTCGCTCGTAGGCAAAATAAAGTTTTTATAAACTCTAGGGAAATGTTAACGAGATGAATTGATGAATTGTACGCCAACACTAAAAATTACTACGGAATGCGATAACTTCAACTTAAATTTGAATATTCCACATAGTAATGTGGTTATTCTAATTTTCAGCTACATAAATATGTATATATACGTCCATTACCAGCGTTCAGAAGGAGTCTTGAGGATATATATAGTACCTAGTAGGAGTAGTAGGAAACAACTAACAGGATACGAATGGGGAGAGACAAAAGATTTTTCAAAGCAAATTCCAAATTCTCTCCTTGAACGTTTTCTGTTATCTACACCCAGGGGATAAACCTATTAAATAAAGCCAGGAAACAAAATAGTTATTCCAAATTCCAGGGCCCTAGAGATAAAAGTCTGCAAGTATATGATTTAGGAGGCTACCTGATAAGAGTTTGCTTACTTAGCTGACATATTTCTATTTAACCGTTTTTAGCTGATCTTAATAAGAATAAGCTTATAGGCTTGCGTTTATACAAGTTATAAATGTAAATGAGCCATAATTTTTGCAAATGGCGTCAAATGTCATTGTGTTTGGACTTGGATTTATTTTATAAATAGATAGAGAATTAATTAAATTTGACTACCAATTTCCAGGCCGTGCGATGTCCAGTTTTGGAGCGGTGTGCCATTCGTTAATGGTGTCAAATGTTGACAACAAGCAATTGAGCGTTATACACCTCCAAACCATCGATTTGGAGCCAAAATTGCACAAATAGTCATCAACTCAGGAGGTCGTCATTTGACCGATATCATTCTTTCAACTTAATGCCATACATTTTACACCTTCAAATAAACTTTCCTTGAAAAGAGATCGCATTTTTGTTGCTGTTGTATTTCTAACGAAATAGCAGCCAATTCACAATATGATATTACTTTTACCCTACCTTGTATAAATAATATAACAATGTATAGGTGAACATCCGGTTAACGATGTTGTATTTGTTATGTTTGAACTGTTATGCTAGATCCGGAAACTGAAGTGTAATTTTTGCCATTGAATATTTGCCATTTTCGATATTTGCCAGATGCAGGAATTGAACCACTGACGCTACGGCAAACAAAACTCTTTTGTGGAGCCTTCAAATAGAAATCCTTGCTACGTGGCTCACATGCATGTACTCGTATGTATGTGTTTATGCATACAGTATTTATGTCAATGTGTAACTCTTACCATATCTATCATATGTAGTATATTTTTTTTTATCATACAGCAAGTGTTGTAATCTTGTGATGGTAATATTTTTTACATTTTACTTTCGGTATATTTTTGTTTTAGTTTTATTTTTATTTCTATTGAGTTCCGTTGTTAAGCCAATTACACACCAAATTCGGCTAAAAAAATTGAAGGCAATAAATTAAATTCAAACTTTTTATGATAGATTTTTTTTTTAATTTTTTTTTTTCGGTTTTAAAGGCTAATCGTTGAAACAGTTTAGAGGAGAGTGTTCTGCAATTGAAGTTGAGTTGTGAAAATTTATAGAATTTTTTTCTTGTAACGAAATCAATGGTGTACGATGTAAATTTTTTATTTTTCTGCATATGTATGTAAGTATGTGTGTGTGTGTGTATGTTTGTGAATATTCGAATACTTCAACAAGAGCACTTAATAATTGCTCTGCTAGCGATGATAAATATTTTCGATTGTGACAGCACTTTTAACACATATGGGCCCTTAGTAAGAAGAGCGAATAAAGTCCATTTTAAGAGTTAATAGTTAACTTAAGATTTTAATATGGGGGAAAAAACGTCAAACAGTCACTATTAAATATAGAATCGATTTTATTATCTTTATTACTAAGGGCCATGATAAAATCTATATTAACATGAAAGTAAATTAAATATGGTATACCATATATTTCCAGTCTGTTTATTTGCAGATAATACTGATTCAATATCACTTGCTTGAAAGAACTTTAGAAGTCATTCTTAAAAACATCGATGGGAACATAAATTTATGAAAGGATAAAATGTTATCTGAAAAGGATATAAGAAATACTCGGACTAGATCATTTATGTTTGTTCTGAAGAGAAATAATTTGTGTATTTCTACCGTCTTCAGTGCGATCCCGTGCGTTGGAGAATTTGTGAAGAGGAGGCCAAAATATAAATCTGTAATATAGTCTCTTTTTGTAGAGAGTGATGACTGCTTATGCTAATTGTTCTATAGCGTGTTTAACCGTTTTTGAATAATCTCCCGTACTTGGTTAATACTCGGTTGTAACCCCATCATTAGACATCTTATTCTTCCCTTTCTTCTTTTAATGGCAGAAAACCGTATGGAGGGCCTAGGCCAAGCTTTTCGCATCCACTCATGTTGTGCGTGTTATATTTATACATGAATGGAAGGGACCTACAGTTTAAAGCCGAATCCGAACGGCGAAGTGAAAAGCTTTTCATAGCAATTTTTACTCTTGTAGGTTTGCCATTGCCTGACAAGAGGTGGTGCCGTGTAGAAAAATTATTTTTTTTTCTTTTTGATTTTGCCTGTGCCGAGATTCGAACCCCGGACACTTTACGTAGCAACCCAATGCATTACCACTACGCCACAGCGACCAATTATTTTATTTACATAATAAATTTTGTTTTCATATTTGTGAGTTTGCAAATAACTTTACACAATTGCTTAATATCCGTTATGGAAATACTGCAAAACTGTGATTGCAGCCTTAAACTGACACTTAGAAGTTTTACTTAATTACAAAGGACAAATATCTTTTAACAAATAAATTTTCGATTGCCATTGATTTATGTATACAGTAGGTACATAAAAGTGAGAATGTACATTAGAAATGCCCAATTTCGTGTGGAATTCTTAAAATTCGTTCGTATCTCGATTGATGTCACTGTTACGACGCGTTTTTGATAAAATTTCATTTAGAGATATTTATATTAAGTTCAATATAAGTATGTACCATATATAATTTCAAAAACATAGAAACTCTGAAAAAGTAATTTTCTGAAAAATTTCTATCAACAAGTTGAACTTGGACGAGAGCGTCAAAATACTTATTCTCAAATTTTACTTTGGAAGTGGTGAAAGCGAAACTGCTCGAAATGAAGATTATCACAAATTTTGATCAAATTTCGACCAATATTGATGAAATTTTAACAAAATATGTACCATAAAAAATTTCGGCCAATTTTTAAACCAAATATTGACAAAAATTTTACTCAATTTTGACTTAAGTGTAAACAAACTTTGACCAAATTCTGACCAACTATGGATCGACCTTTGAACGATTTTTTTTTACCAAATATGAACCAAATTTTGACCGAACTTTGACCTACTATTGACCAACTTTTCACTAACAATGGGCCTATTATTATATTAAAATTAATAAAATTACAACCAAATTCTAACCAACTACCAAATATTGAAATATTTTAACCAAATTTTGACCAATCTTGGACCGAACTTCTACCTAATATGGACTAAGCTTTGATCAAATATTGACCAAATGTCGGCAAAATTTTGATAAAACTTTTACAAAATTTTCAGCTAATTTCAACCTAATTCTGACCAAGTTTTCATCAAAGATTATCCATATTTTGACCGAAATTTTATCACACATTGACCAAAATTTGATGTAATTTTGAACACATTGTAACTAAATTTTTAACAAATTGTAACTAAATTGTGAACAAATGGTAACCAAATTTTGACCACTATGGACCAAATATTGACCACATTTCAACCAAACTTTGATCAAACATTGAACAAAATTTGTATATATTTTGACCACACTTTGAACAACCTTTTACCGAAGTTAGATCAAATTTTAACAAAAGCTTCACGAAATTTAACCGAACATTGATCTAAATTTGATTGGAAATAAATGACTGATCAAATTTTAACCAATTTGTGACCGCTATGTAACAATATTGACCAAATTTTTACCACACATTGACCAAATTGCTAGTGCCGTGTAGAAAATATTTTTTTTTATTATTTTGATTTTTGGCCTGTACCGAGAAGTGAACCCGATCACTCTGCGTAACAGGCCCACTACCAACTACTCGACGGCGATCATGAAGACCGTTAGACTGAAGATTAATTGCAATAAAACAAACGACTTTGCTGAGGCAAAGGTAAATAGAGAAGGAAGATCAATTTAACTAAGTACATATCTACCATACATAAGTATGTAGTTTAGAATTCGCCAATGGTGGCACTGCCTTGGATATCGGTACTAGGATTTAGCAAATTCCATAGTGTCTTTTAATTTCTGTGGAACTTAATGCAATATCTTTACTCACCAATATTGGACGGAAAATTGTACACAGCAGGCATTCGAATTGAATCGTCAAGGCTCGCGAAATATTTGAATCCGGGAAGACCCTAGAAGTGAACACGATTGGTAGACGCAACGTAAATCGTGGATCCTGGGAAATAGAAGAAGGATGTCAAGAAAATATTTTGGTAACTAGGACAGTTTGTATGCCCTCCCTGGAAGAGTTAAAGAATATCGACATTTTGAGCATGTCTAATTTTTATGTGCTCGTTACGTTCATTGTATGCTCGTATATGAATTTATATACACATGTATGTACAAATATATACAATGTATGTAGCAAATATGTGTATGTATGTATTTTATTCTTTTGTTATAGGTTTAAATGTAAAATCGAATGCAACGCCCGAAATTATGTGCAAGTAATGAATGAGTAAAAGATATTGGGGAAAAAATTCACTGTAACGAGTTCATAAGTTTTGTGTGATGTCAAGGAATAACGAACGGGAGGGCGACTTGCAACAGATTTGCATTTAACAATTTTTCATTGAATGGATCAATTTTACAAATTGCAGAATTGAGTGTTAAATAAATCAGTAAGCAATAATTAATGATTGTTATTTATAGAAGAGAGACTGTTGTTTTAAAGTTTTTTTTGTTTTTTTTTTTGTTTTTGGTATTTTTTGTATTCTGAACAATAAACATTTTCATAATACATTTATTTGTTTTAGCCGCATATGAACGAGTATGTTTGTATGCACGAGTATGTATGTGTGTAAATATGTATGTAGATTATCGTTATGCGTAATTGTAGTCAATAATAAATTAAATTCGTTACTTTGTGATTTTTTGTATTGTAAAATATTTCAAAATCATTTATTATAGATCTTGTACAATAATTTATATCCATACACACACACACACACACACACACACACACATACCTGCATATTTAACCATCTATGTATGTATGTACATATATTTGCTTGTATGTATGTATGTATGTATGTATGTATTTATGTATATGCATATGCATATTTGTATGAACTAATTCCACATCGATTATTTGTAAACACTTTTATCATAATTATTCTTTCAGTTTCAAATGGATATATAATTGCTCGTGTCTGGCATGTAATATCTACTCGTATACTTTAAAATGTCGAGGAGCTGTTGGTATTTTCATGAATAAATAATTAAATCTGATAACATCAGCATTTTCTAAATTAAATTGTTTGTTATGCATACATATGTATGTATGTATGTGTTGGTTAGAGAGTGTCTGTCTGTCTGCATATCATTACAATCCGATAGTAGTAACACATGCGATTCGCCTCGATGCACAGTGGGCTGCAATACCTAGTTTTGGAGATTAAGCTCACACAAGCTTTCTAATAATCCCGAAACTATTTTTTTTATGCATTTTCTAATATGTACATAAAAAAGTAAAACAAAACATCTTATTTTTGTTTATTTTTTTTTGAAAATAGTTTGTAATAAAAAGGAAAAAAAAAACATTTTCCTACGCGGCACCACTTTTTGGCAAACCTACATGAGTAAAAATTGCCTGTGAAAAGCCTTGCACTTCGCCGTTCCGATTCGGCATAAATCTGTAGGTCTCTTCCATTCATCTACAAATATAACACGCACGACATGAATGGATGCGAAAAGCTCGTCCTACGCCCTCCATGGGCTGTTCTGCCATTAAAAGCAGAAAGAAGATGATTTCATACACATTTTTTACTCTTGTAGGTTTGCCATTGCCTTCTAAGAGGTGGTGCTGTGTAGAAAAATTGTTGTTTCTAAATTTTTTTTTATTGATAAGTACATTCAACACACAGGGTGTATCGAATGCATAGCATTGTGTTGATTGGAAGGAAGATTGATACGTGAGAGGAAGAAGGAGGCAGAATAAGAGAGGGAATGCAATCACAGCACACCTGTGTCGAGATTCGAACTCCAGACATTCCTCGTAACTGTCCAACGCCCTATCACTACGCCTCAGCGACCACTAGAAAAAGTAATCATTATTGTGGGCATATTTTTTATTAAATTATTATCGATTTTTTTGATTTCGGCAGACATTTCCGCATTTTGGAAAGATCGTCTAACTGTGTTGTCATCATTTGAGTTTCCGAAGCTGACCTTTGGCTGTTCGATAAATAGCCCAATTTTCTCGTTGAACTCTTTTTTTTCTGATTTCCACACATTTATCTTACAAATCATAATAGATTTCTCAAATTTTTTTTCTGTCTTCAACGGCTCTTTCTTTTGTTTTTGGACATGGTGCTGTTTTTTTGTTTTTTTAATTCTACTTTTAAAGATCTGCAGAATCTGTGTGTTTATTTTTACTGGGTATCAAAACTTATTATACTCCAAAAACCGGGTACTTCAGCCCACAGTGCGATGTTACGAAGGCGTTTACGAGGCATATACCATACATAAGGTCACTTCACTATTTACCATTCCATAACCATTCCATACCATTTACGAGTACATATTGCTGTTAACTATCAATGAAACTTGAGTGTTGACATTTAACATATGCGCCACATTTAATGCACACACATACTGACATACATACATACATAACTACACAATACATATGTAAATATGTATGTATGTATGTACTATTTAAGTACGGTTATGAGTTCTTTGGCTTAGTTGTTACACATATTTACTAACATACGAGTACGTATGTATTTATATTTGAATGTTTGTATGTGTGTACCTGCAAATGACGACAAGAAAATAATGTACCTAAGTTATCATATTAGGCGGGGTGCATACATTCACTTTTTTCATCTTTTTTTTCATGTATTTTTTGTTTATAATTATCGTGTTTACCTAACATACATACGTAAAAAAAATATAAATATTTTATTTTACGTTCTCAGAGAGAATTTTCTTTGGCAATAGAACTAAAAAGGAAATTTGTGCACATGGACGTTTAGTCTACAATTACGTTAAAATAACTTAAGCTGTCCTAATGACTGCGCCATTTACATACATAAATAGTCACATACACACACACATGCATACTCGTACGTGTACGTGTGCATACTTAGCGGAGATAGGTTTCTAGTATAATTTAAAGGTCAGCTAAAAAACTATCCAAATAAACCTTTTGTAAGTAGTTGATAGCGGTAAAGAACTTCTCCGAAAACTGTACCCTATCAAAATAAAAAAGACTAACTCAAGGTTGCTTTTTTTATGCATTCATTGTTCATGGGCTCCAAATTCTAGAATCTCTGCATAAATTAATTTTCCTTGTCTGACTCGTTGACTAACTGGAAACCCTTTGACAACGAGACTATTAACCGAAAACCTTTTCTCGTAATCAGGAACCTCAAATTAGATTTAAAATTTGGAGTCCTTGCTGATCTTCTTCTCTGTATGCGGAATTGGCAAATACTATACATTCTTATTTATTTGGCTTCAAGCTTAGTCTTCAAGCTTTATGTATAATTTTAGCCCAATCAGTAAAATTTTATTTTCTGTATGGACAACAATTTAGAAAATTCGTAAAAAAAAAATACTTTTTATAAACTTTTCCAAAAGCAACTATTGTTTAAAATTTTTTATGCAAAAAATTAAGCGCATTTCAACAGGAAATGGATTTTTCAGGCTGGATTTTTCTGGATTTCAGAGGCTAGATCTACTAAACTTTTGTTAAAAATTTATGCAAAAAAAATAAGCGCATTTCAACAGGAACTATTTCTCAAAAATTTTCAAATTTTATTTTCGAACACAATGAAGCGAGGGCGCGTTTTTAAAGCTCGAGTCCGGGGTATAACTCCCTTCTCCATCCCCTCTCGTCAAACTTGCCCACAGTCCTCAGTTGTATACGGCCAAGTGCGAATTCCCTGAAACTTTTATCTGTATGCAAGGTGCAATATTCTTCGAATTTTTACCGACTAAAACCACCTCCTGCATATCATTTCACTCCCAGCGATACTTAAGGGACAGTTCAGCTGTCTAAATGTTTCTGCCGATCTCTTCTTCTTCTCCCTCTTTCAGCGGCGTATGCATAGCTCAATCATAATTCACGTAGCCACTTTGCATTTTTTTCCACAGATTCGCACATCTGGGTTGTAAGGTTCTCTGGTGTTGATGGTCTGCCAAAGTCTTGCCTTAGCTATTCCCTCTCGTTTTCAAATCGTGAACAATGAAAAAAGCACGTGACTTACATTTTCGTTAATGACAGTTGTCCTCATCTATCCGCAACTGCGCAATTACCTCAACTATGATTGAACCAAATGATCATGGTTGGATTTTTTACACTTGAAAAATTGTTTATTTAATTACCTAGTTTTAAATCTGATACTAAATCATTTATAATTTTTTTGTTTTTTCACAGCTTGGGTATAGGCCGAGCACATTTCGAAAAGCAACCTCCGAGTAATTTACGAAAATCGAATTTTTTCCATTTTGTTATCGCTCTATACGATCGCGCTGGACAACCAATCGAGATTGAACGCACAGCTTTTATTGGATTTATTGAAAAAGACTCTGAGTCAGATGCGACCAAAACGAATAATGGCATCCAGTACAGATTGCAGTTATTATATGCAAACGGTAAGTTTATATTGATTCTATTGATTTTTTAGTTATTAGTACTTATCGATATACCATGCGAGTACCTACATATTGGTGTAATGTGCCAAAAATGTACCATAAATGAGTCCTATTTTTCAAAACTCACTTTTTGCACAATTTATGAGCTATTCACAAGTTGTCGTAAAATTTTTATATGAAAAATGAGAGAATTTATGGCAATTTCAAGGATAAAATAGAAAAAGATTCAATTCGATGGGCGCATAACTCACTTTGAAAAAAAAAATTATTTAGGTATGTAAATTAAATTTTTGTTTTTTTTTTTTTAGAATATTTGGACTTGAATTTGCTTTTGTTTTGTGCCACACTGTTCTTCTTCTCTCATTATTATCAGTTCACAGTAGGGTTGTTGTAGAATCCAGGGATGTTAAACAACATGCTAGCTACTCGTATACATAGCAGCTATAGTCATACGAATAAAACGCAGACAATATTCAACTCTTCCATTAATATTGGCTATTTTCCAGTAGATATAAATAAATACAAATAACCCAGGCAAATATGTATTAAATATCGTTATTATTATTTTATTAATTTAGCTAAAAATTCATTATAATTTATTGTTGCTCGTAGGACAGAAATAACTAATTCAGTTTTGTATTCATACCAAAACGGTTGGCATTTTATAATTATGAAAGTCTAAAGGCTTATTTTATTTTTGTAGGTGCCCGACAGGAGCAGGACATTTTTGTACGACTCATCGACTCCGTTACAAAGCAGGTAAGTTCAATTTATTGTGTCAGTCAGCGAAATTAATCCAAATTTTAGCAATTTAGAAACACAGGAATGGGCAAATACATTTTTCTCTCGAGTAAGTCTATAAATTATTGCCATTTCAATTGGCATCGTATGTTTTTTATTGTTCCTTTTTCTTCCTTCAAGGTAACTCCTTTTTGGAGATTCTAGCATAAGTTGCATTTGAAATTGATTGTCACAGTTAATTAAGTGTGTCCTGCACGCAGTATCAATACCAATACTAGTAGTACAGACATACATACATACATATGTACAGTAAAAGGACAACCAATAAATTGAGTTGTCAAACAAGGAAGGGACCTCTGAAAGGGGTGTCACCACCAACCTTTTGATTCTAATATCATTGCTGCTTTAAGCGCGTGTACGGGTATCGTGGGTTGTATTCTCTTATAATCGCTCACATGTATAAATACAAGTACCATATTTAATCTAGCGGCGAAGATATCCGAATCAGAAGCTCTTCTAATGTGCATCTTTGATACTACTGAAAAGTTGTTTTTTTTTTTTAATTTTATTTCAACCGGATTTAGGTACACACAATAGACCGCCTTACTCATTTGAAATGAAACGCCGTGTAATTTCATTAAATCCTAAAAGTATGCAAAGTTTTTCGTTGTTGTTTAATACATTCGCTCATTGCTATAGTTGCACTGTTATGGTTTTTTCTATAGCATCACAAAAGTATGCACAAGTTTTTTGTTGTAGTTTGCCATTTTTATACAAATAAAATTAATCTTCAATTGATATTCATCTACACTTTTCATCTATTTACTATGAATTTTGTAAATAAATTTCCCCAAAACGAAAGAAACGAGTTTGCCGTGAGAGGTTTTCCTTCACCCGCGAGTTCCTAAACTCCACACTATAATTTTTTTTACATTGCTTTTCATACCGCTGGCAATCAAATTTTCATTCAGATTTCGTTCACTGCTGATGTGCTTCCGATTGATGGCTGGCCCAATCTTTTTCACCGCTGGGTATGTAAATAAATGTTTGTTTGTGTTTCGAAAGTTCGCACTTGAGTAGAGTAAAATGCAAACGCAGCATTTGGATGTCTGCAACGGTAGCCATATGTCTCATTTGTGTTATTTTTAATGTTTTTACTTTGTGTTCGATAGGCAGCTAACATTATCGTGTATGAAGTCGTAATCTTAGTTTGTATGTTTGCTTGTATTGTTCCTTTTTCAAGGGTAATTAATTTCTAGGGTGACAAATTTTTGTAGCATTTAGAAAATCCTACGGGGCCGGATACATGAACGGGAATTCTTGAATATCGATGCTGATATACACATACGAATACACATAATAATATTTGATTGAAATTCGATTAACTACAAGTCTATTACAATATTATGTGTACCATAAGCTTCTAAAAGGGGTAAATAATTATGTTAACAAATGTTCTTTTCTGTAAACATTGTTTGTACAAAAACGCTGCTTCTTTGGCTCTAAAATGAATACCGTTTTTATGCCAATTTATTTAGTAAGAATTAAAGTTTTACATCAGCACCAAATAGCTAATGGTATCAAAATGTGAGAGTATCTTATCCATTTATTGTTTATCCTACCCCGTCTTTTGTCAATCTCGTAAAACACGCTGAAAAGGAGGTAGGGATCAAAAATATAACAAGTACATAATTTCGAATTTCTGATATTTTCACAATTCTCTATTTTTCATATTAAACGTTTTTCCCCCTATTTGAATGGTATTCTATGAAATTATAATGTTAGCAATATTTACTTACTTAGTTGGGTCTAGAATCGATAATCGGTCTTGGCCGCCTCAATAAAGCCTCGCCAGTCGCTTTTGGTATGCGCGTGCCGGCGTGCGTCAGTTGGTAAGAGAAAAACCTGGTCTTTCCAACAGAGACTACGTCGTCCTCTTTCGTTCGGCGTACAGCTCATGGTTCCATCTTCCTTGATACATCTCGTCTACATCTCGTATTGGACCACAGATCTTGCGAATTATCTTTATTTTGAATGCTCCACGTCTCAGCGTCAGCGCGGTAAGGATGTGAGTCGAGTGAGGAATCTGTTTCACAATTGTGTACTGAGCTTACACCTTGTTGATCTCAAGGCTAACTTTGTTTAAGGTATTAATGCTGCATCCTAGATAAATGAAATCCTTGACGACATCAAAATTATAGGTAATTGTCTATAGTGACATGTTGCCCAAGACGCTGCCACTATTTGTTTGTTGATACCAGGTATTTTGTTTTGTCCTTCAAGACCAGGCCCACTCGACGAGATTTTTTTTCCAGGATGGATAATGCAGCACTGACCAATGATGTCTATGTCATCAGTGTATGAAAGCAGCATGACATTCTTATATGTAAAAAAAAGTGCCAGAAAAGTTTGGTCGATATTTGCAGCTTATATTATTTTCTCCAGTTGACTATGAGATTCAATCTTTCACACAATACGCTTGATACAATCTTGTAGGCGATATTAAGAAGGCTTATCCCATTGTAGTAGACGGAGATCACGGGGTCGTCTTTCTTATGGATTGGACAGGGTACGCTGATTTGCCAATCAAATGGAATTTTTTCCACTACTTCTTTTAATGGTACAAAAGGTCATGGATGACCTAGGACGAACTTTGAAGTTGATCAGTGGGTTGTCGTTGGCTTGGTCGTGGAGACTGAATTTTCCGATTGTCAGACCAACTTTGGCATAAAAATAGCCTTACACGATTTTCGATGGCGGGGGCAATGCTCATAAGCTTTGTCGAGAAGCTCATAGAAATCATCGTTGGTCGCTGCAAGTTAGGCTGATGTTGAAGACAATGGCTTGATGGGGATAGTGGCTAGGCGCTCGCTCACGGGCGTGAAGCCCGAGACAAAATTACGCAGTCTCTTCCAAAACCAACAACAAATTCGTGTCTTAGATCATAAGTGCTGAGGTAGATGGCAAAATATCCTCTAATGGACTGGTAAAGTTCAATTTGAAGCTTGAACCTTTAACTAAAACCTTATTCTTCTTATTAGTACTCGTATAGTATAAGGCAAAGTATACTCAATACTCTGTAGCTCTGACAATTGCTGAGTTAATAATCTATGCATCATCATGAGTTGTAAATGCTCAATTACTCTCTAATTTTAAACACTTAAATTACATATTTTCTTCTATTCCATTTTTTTGTTTACCAAAAAACAAAACAATTCAAAATTCAGTGATAAACGGGGATATACTCGTATATGCAGATATCAGTATGTATGTATATATGTATATATATATATGTGTGTGTGCTGTACAATAGTGCTTACAAAATGGCATCATCTTACATCACTTTTTCACCATCCTGTTGCATTGTTTAACAATTAATGTACAAATTGTTTAACTTTACTTAAACGTTTTAAGCCAACAGTGCCGATTGAGCTGAGCACTGCTTGAAAAAACACATACATACATACTACTACATCCGCTTTGCAAAAAATGTTGCCATCGTTCTGCAGCATCCAACGTTATCCTGTGATGAAGTCTCATGTGTTTTTAGTGCTGCATTTACAATTTGTGCCGGACATCCTGGTTTGCCATTCGACCATTTTTTGTGAAAATTCTTCTTTTTTTTGTAGTTAACTTATCGCTCAGTTTACTGACCATATTTTTCTCGTTGCTGCAGATTTTTGCTTTTGTTTTGTTTTGTTTTTTCACTTATTTTTTGTTTTGTTTCAAACAGTTAACTTGATTTTGTTTCGAAACAGTTTGTGTGCTCCTGTTGAATTTAACTGTTCAAGGAAACACTATACAAGTATGCACGTACATACATACATACATATACATACAGTAGATACATATACAATACATATCTACATGCATATGTATGTATGTATGTTGTTTACCCGTATATGAAATGATAAATCGCGATCTCAACATTTAACATGAAAACTTCAACTACTAACATCACGTGCCATTTTGATGACACTTCTTGGGTTGCAGTCGTATTTTAGTTAGCAGCATATTTGATTCGATCATCCATTTGTTGAAATATTTCCTTTGGATACCTTGTACTGGATAGTACTTAGTGTACAAGTACATCCCTATGGTGAAATGTTAACTCTTTTACTTGGTTGCGCATGTTATGCGCCTCTTTTTCAGGTTCCTCATTTACTTGTACTAGTAAAGGAAATGAACGGGAATTCAATTCCTAAGCAATTTGCACGATTTCAAATCACCAAGCGAATTATAACTCTGTTTCTTAGCTAATTATGTTTTCTTTAATATCTATCGACTCAAAAGTATAAATATATATAAATATATAGTATAAAAAATTTACGTTGTTTAAGTATTTTCGGGGCTGTCCGGGTCAGCATCCTAAGATCAAGTGTTTTAGCTAGAAATTTGAAAGAACATTAGATTTAAAGTAAATAGAAGTAGCTGTCCTATAGTAGGACATATTTAAGCCAGAACGAGCCACTGTGATACCACATGATTGGACCTACAATTTAACGCCGGTTCCGAATGGCGGAGTGGCAATTTGTTAGCACTTGGTGATTTTGTCATTGCCTTCCAAGTGGTGTACTTTTACACTGAGATAAATAGTGTGGTCTAGGATCAAGGTCGGTCATACTTATTTGTAGCATATTCTCTTTTTATTTCACTTAAGACTGAAAAATCTTAAGTAAATAACAAATGCCCTGTCTTAAATCAAAACTGAACTTTTTTTTAAGCACAATATTCTTGATTCAAGAGCAAAGAGATCTTGCAAAAACTTTCCAGCCGTTAAAAGTTTACATATTTCTTCAAATTCAACCGGTACAATCGTAAAACAAGAATGAATTCTTAAATTAATCAGAAAACTATCTTAAAATAAGTACAATACTTTTTAGTCTTAAAATTGGAGTGGGCGATCTTGATTCTAGAGAATACATATTCTCAAAGATAGAACAAAACAATCTTGAAATAAAATCTTTATTATCAGTATAAAAATAAGAATTTCTTCTTAGTTTTAAAAATTTTCAAGCTTGACAGACTTTCATCAAAGAATCGGCTTTTGATTTATTACCGGTTAGTCTGTTTTCCCCCTAAGTGTACACTTTCTTAAAATTCTCATTTACTTCATATCGGTAGAAATATAAATAAGAAGCTTTTGTGAATTAATCAACAGACAAAGAAGGGCATCGAAATACTAACCTCCCAAGTGAGAGTCTAGTGCTTTACTCACTACTCCATCAAGGTCATCAAGAAAGAATATACATTATAAAAAGAATAAGATACATCACATTGTTTATACGAATGCACTTCAACACTTTTACACGATGTTCTCGTACATATTCCGATAAGCATCCCATCGCCGTTGGGTGTATATGAGTACAACTTTATTTCACGAAGATTCATCATTTTCATTGTCTTCGCTTTGTTAACAATATTGATTGATGGCTTTTCAGTTTGTCGCAAATTTTCTCCATCATCACGACGTTCACTGCTAAATTCTACTTACATATCAATACATTCATACATAAGCCATACGAATTGGTCTACAAATTCAACGCGGTCTTTCCAGGACAATTACACTTTCAATGACGTTCTGATTGCTGTTGTTAATATTCACTTGTTGTTCACTCAACTGATTAATTTTTTTTTTTTTTTTAATTAAATTATGCATTCCCAGACACGTCGAATTTATTTATTTATTAGAAGCATTTATTGAACAGTGCTGCTTTCATTAGCAATAAATTGTTCAATTGAAATTTACATGTAGGTAAAACAAAATAATATCAATTAAGCGAGTTGAAGTTTTGTCCAGGTTTGTGAAAGTATTTAGATGATGTGAAAAATTATCCACTACAGCCAAATGCAAACAGGTCTCCCTGTGCCTTGTCTTCCCACCGGAGATTAGGACGTCCTCTTCTGCTTGTTCCTCCACTGTGGCTTTTTCTGAGGATTCATTGGGAGATATTTTTAACGTGGTGGGTTCCAAGCCCAACGTACATCCGTTCAATCAAGGCCATAGAGAAGCCTACCGCACATATTAATTAGCTCACTCACGAGTATCAGATCGCAATCCAGGGAGCGCCATGAGGAGGTAGTGTGTCGACTTGAGATGGAGAAGCGCAAGGATCGAAAATGGACTCATTCCGCTTGTGCGACTATCACGAACTTTACAGCGAATGCAATATAAATTTGCATGAAAAAGATAGACGATTTCATTATTTTATAGAAAAAAATATAAGTTCGAAAATCTGTAGAGAGCCAAGCCCATAAGTTTCCTAATTTTTGCTTTGAAATACAGAAAAAAAAAAAAATTCAATATATCAGTTCAGCGATTATCAAAAACGAGGAGCAAAAGAATTTATAAAGAATTACCGAAAACGATTATGGGGAAACCTGTCAAAACATATCCTCACGCTATTGGATACGGCTAAGATTTTCTTGATCACTGTATTAACAACCCTATGGATTTCCTACATACATATGTACAAATAAATACCATAAATAAATATACAAATACCATACATATATATATATGTATAAAGCTATACTTATGTATGTATGCTAGCTACTACCACATAAGCAGTAGTTACCCTATCCGATGCTGTCGCACATGGCACACTTCAATCAGGGGGCAAGCGCACACGGTACGCACACTGCGACGCCCGTGCAACATAAAAAGAACAATCATTTGATCGGATTAGGTTGGATTGAAGTTACAAACCTGATAGGAAGAAAATTATAACATTTTGCATGCATGCGTTCGCTTGGTACTGAGCTCTTTATCTGTTTTACGTAACAGAAATGCATTTAGCTTGTAACGTTTACAGGTTGTTTAGGGTTACTTCAAATATTTTTGTTTAACAGAAAAGAAAAAATACACCCTTATGTGAATATGCAAATTAGCTCTCGAACATTTCTAGATCAAAAACATTTTTTGTTAGTAATATTTTAAGTGAATTTAATTTGAAATTGAATACTTACACACATTTCGTTTTGTTTGCATCACATGTTATGGATTATTTCCAAAAAAAAAAAAAAAATTTTAAAAATGCAAGAAATAAAAAGTGAAATATTACAGACGAAGCTTAAGATTTTTCAAAAATTTTAGCGTCCTACATTATAATTTTCTAATCTGTGAGAAAACATATAAAAATCGTGTTGCTTCTTAAAACGTGGTTTGACATTATTAGAAATTTCTATTACAGTGAAGCCCCAAAAGTCATCCGGCTAAAACAGAAATTCCCAATTGACCTTATCTCGTAGTTGGTTAAACAATACATATATCGATACTCGAGACGATGAGTGAAAGTTTTTTTTGATTCTTTTCGATGGAGTGTATGTTTGCTGGACGGCACTCAGGCAGCCCTGGTTCAAGAATCGGCGCAGCCACCATCTTTTGGCAGGCAATGGCAAATCTCCAAAAGCAATAATTTCCCAAGAAAAGTTTTTCACTTTGCATCTCAGATTCAGCATAGAACTATTAGTCATCTCCATTCGTACAAGGAAAAAATGCTCGGCCTAGACCCTCCATAGCCCTTTACATCATAGTATAAGTAACAGCAGTAATATTGAGCTAAATGAAAAGGACATTCAGAGGGATAACCACGTGCATTCAACATAGTCCATACATATTGATGCATATGTATGTGTGTATGTATGTAAAAATGTAAGTGCACGCGCACACAATCGAAACGGTAGATTAGCGTTTTACCCTTTCGATGGTGTTACCCACAAGTTAACAATTTTTGTGATCATAATTACGAGTACACTGGATCAGATAATTTTACTGGAAATTGTACTCTAATGATGGCGTTTGTCATTGTTGTATGTATGTATGTAAGAGCATACCTAAGAGAAAGCATGTTATGTTTGGGAACTCAATTCTATGGTTTTTAGATTATTTCGTCGCGCTCATATTTCATATTTTCCGAAAATACCAGCATTTTACAATCAGGAACAAAAAGAAAAAAATACTGCAACTATACACACATGCACACACACACACACACACACATAGATACATAAATAACTACAAATAACGCCTGAAACTGCAATCAAATCTGCTTTATCTTCTCACATTTTACGCTTTATTCGGAAAAACGAAATTTGAAACCAAAAAATATTGCGATTAATTTGCGAAGATAACAGTCAACAAATTCAGTACAGAGTGAGCGGCAAATGACTGGTAACATCATACATACATACACGGACATACACATATGTATTGTGTGTACTCGTATGTGCCTTTATCTCCTCCATTACGCGGGATACATTTTTGCCGCCTTTTTATATTGTTTTAGGAAAATGCAGTTCAATTAATGCACCTACTCGTATGTTGTGTAGTTAAGCATATGTCGAATGCTGTGAAAATGCGCTGAAAATTTGGAAATTTTTACAACTTTAGCATGAATGTGTAATTTCATTAAGCTATCCACAATGATGTGTAAATATGTATTAATGCAAGCAATAATGATAGAACGCAGTTCTATTTAGACCGGGTTTTCAACGTCAAAAATAAAAAGCAAAAAAAGATAGTGTTACTGTGATCTTGGTGCTAATAACAAAAAAAAAAAAAACGTTTAATCACTCGTTTGTAAACACGTTTTTCTTAAAAGTGTCATTTATTTTCACCTCAAATTCTTAGACACCAAGAACTGCCATATTCCACTCAACAAACAATTACTAACGCATTTGCGCACCACAATTTTTCGACACAAAACATACGAGTACCTTCCAATCTTCAGTTTAATCCTTGGTTTGATCTTATTGACTATTTATGTATATTATTTTGCTTCAATTAACTCATATACCATATTAACGCCACTGTAATAATATAAGCATAGTAGAATCTCTATATGCCACGCCCTTGTGATCTACTCTTTTGAACTTGTGCAAATCTGCCGCGAGTGACTAAAATATAACTCTCACTCTTTCGTTTTTTTTTTTTCTTTTTACATCGAAAACTGCTATAATATTGTCTCTTCGGCCGATATCACACTGGCAAGAAAGTGCCGGTATGATATCGGCCGTATCGTTTGTGAAGATGCCATATCTGAGCATAGGACATGCTATGAATTCCAAATCGTTTCAGCTGAAACTTATGTAGCCTAATAGAGAGCTGGTTGTGGACGGCTTAAGAGTGGTAGCATAGGTGGTACACCAGCACAAAAGGACAATGGACTCATAGAGATTAAACATGGTAATGTAAACTACCACCTTACACAATTATTGAGCGGACATAAGTGCTTTCACCAATACTTACACAGCATTTGGAAGTCCCATAGCGTTTATTCGGCAACAGCAGATACGAAAACGCTGAACACGTACCAATAGAATGTATGAGATTCGAGCACGCTAGGTACGAACTGGAGTAAAACCTGCAACAAGCTATCACGCTATGTGGCCTTATACGTGCTAAGCTCAGAACAGGCATGGAATGCTGTGAACGTCATAATACAGGGTGCAGAAGGCAAGAAAGCTTTCAGCAACACACTGAATAGATGAGTGCCAACAAAATTCTGCTTTGATAATGCCTAGGTAGCTTTTGCAGGGAGGATAAGTAGTCTGCAAAGAATATTGTGGACATTGTCCCGAATTTATGCATATTCATTAAAAGGAACAGGGTTATTTTGATGCAATACAGCCTGACAAGTTGAATGAAAATCAAGAACCTGAATTTAGCAAATTTGTATCTTGGCAGACTTAGGCGGTTTTGATATGTATCTAATCATTTGTCAATAGACTTTTATGATCTACTTATTCTAAATTTCGTATTTTTAGTTTTTGAGTACTGAGTTCTTGAATTGAAGCCTCTATGCGTACAGTGTTGATGAATTGTGTGTATTGCGCTTGTTTGGGAACAGTTCTTTCTGTCCAGTCCTGGCGAGGGAAATATCTTAACATATTTTCTGCCGGAAAATTATTCAAAGTTCTGATTTTTGATGAGTTAATTTTCAAGATAAAAACCGAGCTGCTACCTCAACTTCTTTTCTTTTTGTCAATATTTATCAAGTTGTGTTGTATTTTTAAGGACCTACCTAATTCATTATTTTATATATGTATTTCTAAAAATAATAAAAATTACCAAAACACAGAATGTACTTCTTTAGAATTATTTAAAAGGAAGTACAAATATTAAAATATTAAAAAGTACAGGCTCATCATAAAGGGCAAGAAGGGATTTCGAGATTGAGCTTTTTAAGTAATTATGAAAGTCTTGAATCCCGAAAATTATTCGGGATATTCATCCTTTGTAAGTACCTACACACATACATATATACATTGTCTATCTGTGTACAATTTTGGAGTACTCGTAGCTAAATATTTATTCAAGATTTTGGTGTATGGTAGGTGATAAAATTTTGTGTGGCATGGCGATAAATATGAGTGGACATTTGTCAAACCACTAATTATTGTTGTGCTGTATGCAGTAAGCTAAATTTGTTTATTTTTGTGGCGAATGAAAGAAAGTAACCAGCACATCGTTACCTTTATGTAGAAAGACCCTAACTGATATTTTGTTCACTATCGTGTTTATGTTCTATGGTACTCTCTTGAACTTGGTGGGCAAATCTGCCGCGATTTGAATTTGCAAGCAATTTTATTTTGAACAAAAAATATTAGTTAGACCCTTTCTACGTTAAGATAACGATATAAAGAAATATGTATTATTTACTTAGTTTGTTTTAAGCTAGCAAAATAAAAATTCAAAATTTCTGGCGATGAAACAATACATTCATGTTTTTCTATGTTTTTACTATGGTAATTGATATTTGTGCTTCCAAAAAACAAAAAACCAAAAATTGTTCCATATATTCTTATGTTACTAGTGAATGTTGCGAGTTAGAATTGTGCCATATGCATTGTATGTATGCATTTTTTTTTAATAGAAAAACTATTCTTGAAATGATTAACCATAACCGCAAGTGCTTCGCATCAGTCTGGGGTAATTTTCCTGATCATTCTTTTTTGCACCACAATATGTGCACATAAACACAATAATTCGAGTACTTGAGCCTTCTTATAGAAAACTAAATAAACAAACATCCCATTATAATTCAAAAAAGGGGGACACAGCGTAAGATAAAGCCAATGAACGAAAAGGCTCATAGTCTCGTAATTTAAAAATAATTAAATACGAATACGAAAACTATCTATCTATAAATTTGAGTCACCTCGAAAACGTCGAGGCATATGTACTGCATACATTTACAATATCAGGGGGGTGTCATTCATCAGTTTAGCTAACGGACGGCAGGAAGGAAGGAAGGAAGGAAGGAAGCAAGTATGTGTAAGTTATAATTTGTATTTTTATGAATGGATAATAATTTCGAACAACGCTGCAATGACCACGGTGTCATCCACCACCATCTATGTAGCACCAACTGTAACAACATAACCAGCATGAGCACCCGTTTGAACACCAGCAGTGCTAGTTACAAGCAATCCTCAGACGTCGGCAACATATGTGCATTGTTTCTGTTGTACCATCCATTTGATTCATCAGTCATACAAATCCCCAGCTCTCAAATCAACCAAACAGATAATCAGAAATTAATTTTCAAAAATCCCCGCGATAAAGCTCATCATCATACTTTACTTTTGCTACTGCAACAACATGCACTGCTACTGCTACTGCTACTGCTACAGCTACTTACATATTACAATTTTATGTAACCCCGCTGCTTACATATGTACATATTTATGAGTGTGTTTGTATAGACACACACACACACTCAAAATATTATCATCCCTTATTATCCCGTTTGTCAGGTTAATAATTTCCGATTGGGAAACAATGAATTGGCATTAGCTAAGCAAAAAGGTAAAAAGGCACTTTACTGTTTGCTGTGCTGTGATTGTTGTTGTAGTTGTTGTTGAGGAAATGTATGACATGACTAGAAAAGGATAATACTTATCCAGGGCGTTTTTAATGGGGATTCAAACCTCCCCAACCCTTGCGATCACGAATCAAAAGAAAACCTTCTAAATTTCAAGTTATGCACTAAATACACTAGACAAAACAATGTTTTTGTCCTTTAACTTACGAGCATAATACCAATGTCTATTGCACCTGTACATATTTTAAAGTTAACGAGTTGTTATGATCTAAAATTTGGAACAATTTTTAAACTTTTTCAATTTTGAAAAAGCTTGGTAAGAAAGAGTTTTCATGGCTAATATTATTGTTTTTTTTTTGCGTATAACATTAAACTTTGCAAATAACCCCACAAAAAGAATACCGGAGGGGTCAAATCTGGAGATCTGGGTGGCCAGTCAATGTCACCATTTTTTGACAACACACGTCCATGGTCATGCAATTGTTTTTCATGGATCTGGTGTGGATTCTCCCTTCCCCAAATGCGATAATTTTGCTTGTTAACGGTGCTAGAGAGTGTACTTATAAATGGGCCTCGCTTGTCATCAAAATTTTCTTCCAAAAATCAGATTCAGTGTCAACCATCCGAGCTACTGTTTGGTCGTATTCTGACGTGGACGGATTCCTAGTTAAAATTAACTGAATTAACGTTTCAAAGACATGTTTACTCAAGACAATCGGTTGATAAAACAATTATTCAATGTTTCCATATTGACATAAAAGAGGGCGTACCCTGTAAGTACAAAATACCTGAGCAAATAATACTCTGATGTATAGCCTACTATCAGTCTGAGATTCAATTTGGTTGATAGGATGGGCTGATTGTGGGTAAGGAGAACGACAAGCTCTACGATCTGGAATGTGGTTTCAATATTAGAACCATTGTATCTTGGCCCAGTCTCTTACGATCGGTTTCGACGAGGTCCAATCAAGTCCGTAGAAAGGATCGAGGCGAATGTTCATATGTTCTTGCTCTAGCTAGTTCATTGGCAGCTTCATTGCCCGCAATGTCACAGTGACCTGGAACATATAACAAAGCGTAAGTGCTGGAGACTCTCAAAACATTCTTTCACCAGTGACGATAAAAAACTCCAAGAAAAAAGAGATTTCAAACTGTCAGTATAGCATAGACTAACTAGCTTAATGCAGTACCAAATGATCATCTTAGGAGTAAGACACTACGTCTCACCAACGAGTTTCTTACAGGCCCAGAAAGCACTCACTGCTTATTGAGCCTCTTCTTTCTTTCTTTTAATAGCACAACAGCCCATGGAGGACCTAGGCCCAGCTTTTCGCATCCACTCATGTTGTGCGCGTTATATTTTTACATGAATGGAAGGGACCTACAGTTTTATGCCGAATCCGAACGCCGAAGTGAGTCTCTTATCAATCATAATACCCAGGTATTTGACTTCAATAGAATACACAATAACTGTGTCTTCAATGATAGGAGGACTAATATCCAATTTATATCTTCTAGTGAAAGGAACAAGAATTGCTTCACTAGGATTGATTGATAGGTCCTCAGTGGACCAACATTCTAAGACCAATCGAAAATATGATTTCATTACCTCAGCAACAGTTGAATTTAGCTGATTGAAACTATGAAACATGAATTGAATTTAAAGTTTACGAGCTATATGATATGTTTATTATAATTTGTTGGGCGGTATTATGTTGAATGAAATTGAGAATGAAACGCTCCATTGGGCTGCTGCTGTATACGCCTATGATTTTCATTGTTAATATACCGGTATTACCTAAAATATATGAAATATATTTTTCTAATTTCTTAATAATTACTATAACAACAAAACTATGTACTACAAGAAGTACATTCTTGCATTCACCACTATTTTTTAATTTAGTATTTTTGTTGTATTTTATTTAAATATTGTTAGAAATGTCCAACTCTCTATCGTTTCGATGTTAAGTTTCCGAACATAAAGAACTTCCAAACTACCTAAGCAAATTACCCGAATAAATTTGGGACTGTTTAAATAACAGTCAAAACTATTTTCCATCCAATATTGAGAACCCTATCGAAAATATGGAGATACCAAAAACAAAAATAGAAAACATTTGTCTATTCTTTACATGAGACTTTATAGTATATTTGAGTTGCTGTCCAGGGGACCCACAGTTTAACGCCGGTTCCGAACGGCATCGTGTTTTTGATTTTTTTACAAAAAGGTGTACTTGTTCTCATTCACTTCATATTAATAAACATATAAAAAGTTTATGAGAATTAACCATCAGACCCAGCCGAGAATCGAACTGATTCCTCCCGGTTGACAGTCTAGTGCGCTTCCCACTAGGCTATCGTTTTCGTCAATATAAAAAAAAGGGAAAAATGTCTTCCAAATGTTTTACATCGACCTAAAATTTTATATTATCTTGTAGCTTTTCCAAACCATTGAAAAAACATCAGATTTAAAAAAATTTTTGTTTAAGGTTAATGTTTTATTAGTCAAGTCGAAGCGGTCCATTTGATTCCAAATAATTAGATTGAATAAAAATAAAATATTACGAAAGGATCTTATGTTTCTTCAATATGATTTCACATGCATACATACATATATAGTACTATATACATATGTACTAAACATGTATTTGTTACGGCCTAATGGGATTCTTGTGTTTATTTTTTTTTTTATTAAAATTACTTGTTTATTTGAGAAAGTCCTTTCTTAATGTTTAAGCTTTCCCTTTTTATAATGAAATATCCCATAAAGGTACAGTCGTATTTATATATGAACTACATACACATACTTATATGTATGTACATATGTCTGCGGGTATTTTGTTGGCATTTACTAATTTCGGTATTAATAATAATTGGCACATGTCCTTGGAAATGATATGCAAACTCTAAACAACATACAATTTCGTCAAATAAATTACTGAATGTCAATCAATTACAATACTTGAGTATCTGTCTTCGAACTTTCTCGTAAGATATAGAATTTGGAATACTCATAATAATCGACATACAATAATTTACATAAATACAAATACAATATATTTTAAAATTATTTTATTTTTTTATACATTGAAGGGTGAAACCTTTTTACTCTATGGCAACTCGTACATCTATGAATTCTTTTCAAAAAAAGTGAAAAGTGTCTACTATGACTACTGTAAAAGAATACAGTCATTTCAAGTTTCAAGTTTGTTGACTTCGTTAAAAAGGACTGAACCATTTCATTATTTTTGTAACTGAAGAATTAAGACCACTAAGTCATAATTCATTTGGAAGTCATCAGTCATTCTTTTCTAAAATAATGTTTTGAAATCAAGAATGCATAGTCTCGATAGTGTCATTGATTGACTTGAATTAAGTAGTTAAAGTCAATTGAGGTCATTGAAGTCTGATAGATCTTAAATGAGTAACTAACATGAAGGTCAGAGTCAATATTTTGACTTCTCATATACAGATGAGAATAAAAGGGTTTTTCAATAGGTCCGAATTTTTGCAGGTGTAGTATACATTTTAGATTGAAGTATAGAATTCGATATCGCTCATAGGACCACCTCCATACACATTTACAGCGATCGATTCTTTGGACACAATTTTCTACCATTCTTACACATACATATGGTATATCGGCCTCCTCTTACGTTGTTGGCTTTAAATCGCCACAAATGATCTTCATCACTGAAGATGATTGTTCCATGAAATTCATTATTTTCATCAAACTTTTGTAGAGCCCATTCGGAGAAGTTTCCACGCTTCAAATGATCACGAGGCTTTGCTTTTTGTGTTAAATTGATCTTGTGAGGGTGTAGGCCGGCCAAGATTTTTACGCAAAATTCGACACAATCTGGACTGAGAGATTCCCAATTCCTGTGAACGGTGTGGAATTGACTGATTTGGCTCATTTTAAACTGAAGCACTTACGGCTGAGTCATTTTCGGTACTTCGACTGGCACAGAAACATTCAATAGTGAATATGTTAACTCGAATTTATCCTCTATAGCACGCATAGCCTGTCTGGTGGGACGATCGATATGACCGAAAATTGGAGTAAGCGCTCTTCAATTTGAGACCACCGAATCAAAAATTCAGTAACAATTTTTAAAAATTTCCAAACGTTGCTCGTTCGTAAACTTTACCATAATAAGAATAAAAAACCTTGCAGAAGGTTTTGACATTGACAGATCAAAAAAAAAAAAAATAAGTAAATTTAAGGGTGCATTTGAATTTAAATACAAAATTCAATAACCCTATTGAAAAACCCGGTGTGCCACTGATTGTAGTTTCTAATCCTGAGCTCTTGCCATCTTCTCCATTAGTGTAAAAAAGTGTAAGAAATCGATACAAATTTTGAATAAACAAAACCACAACAAATTAGTTTTTAGCAATGGTTGAAAATAAAAATAAAAAATTGCGCCCCATTGTCTCTCTCTGGATCCGCAACTATTCACTGGATATTTTAAATTATTTAATTTCCCGCATGTTATGAGCTAAAATGGCGATTTCATCGCTCATAAATGAGCATATCACTTCAGTTGACAAATTTATTAGCTATTGTAATAAAAACCTTTATGTCTGTTAACATATTTCGATTTTATATATAGTACATATGTATGGTATGTATGTATGTAAAATATCTGCGCTACGAGCACACGCCAATGCGCGCAATTTGGGAGCGAAATTCAAAGTGTGGACACATAAATTAATTACATATATCGATTAATTAACACATGAAGAGATAAACCGTAAATTGAAGGATGTGCCCTTTTACTATTTCTGTTTGAATACACAAATGTTATTGGATTGAGTAACCGCCTTCTACAGGTCCGGTTTGCTCACCAAGAATTTTTATAACTACTTACTTGAAAACAAGATTATCAGATTTGTAATGTTAAAATCTTAAACCGCTTAATAAAGTTTGCTTATAACATTTAAGATTTCTCGCAATCCTTTTGTGCCATATTTCCGGGCTGAATTCACAAAATTTCATACCATATAAAGGGTGTTTTTTTAGAAGTGACAGCTGTCACTTGCTTTATGCTCAGTTTGGTTTGCCATTTCATAATGAATAGACTAACTCTTGAACAATGTTTGCAAATTATTGAAATTTATTATCAAAATTCATGCGTTGTGAAAAAAGTGTTTCGCAAGCTACGCCCATTTAGCGACGAGGCTCATTTTTGGCTAAATGGATACGTGAATAAGCAGAATTGCCGTATTTGGAGTGAAGGCCAGCCAGAGGCAATTCAGCAGCTACCAATGCATCCCGAAAAATGCACTTTTTGGTGCGGTTTATGGGCAGGCGGCATCATTGGACCGTACTTCTTCAAAGACGATGAAGACCGCAACGTTATGGTAAATGGAGAAAGGTACCGTTCGATTATAAAATTTTTTTTTGCTGAAAATGTAAGAATTGGACCTGGCCACATGCCACACTTCACGCGAAACCATGCTCTGTTAAGTCTCTTGTCTATAGGGACCAGCCAAACACGATTGCTGCTTTGGAAGCCAACATTGCACGCATCATTGGTGAGATTCCGGCCTTCAGAATGGTCCACTTGAAGCGGAGCCACGGGCAACATTTAAGTAAAATTATATTTAAAAAGTAAATAGCAGAAATTGATTTATCGATCCAAATAAAAATTTCATTCACTTCTGTAAAATTTCTGTGTTTTTTTTTCATTTTCAAAATCCAAACTCTTAAAAAATCACCCTGTATATGCAGGTACCCACTAGGTTTCCTGTGTTATTAATGATGCATTAAATTCAGTGAATTATAAATCTTGATTTCTTATAAATAAATTGCAATAATGAAAATAATTTTTTGTTTCTTTTCAGGCTATTATATACGAAGGGCAAGATAAAAATCCCGAAATGTGCAGAGTTTTACTAACACATGAAGTTATGTGCAGGTAAGTTGTATCCAGTGGTCGCCGAGGCGGCGTAAACGGTCCAGCTTAAATAATTTCGGAATTTTTCCCAATAAGGATTTTGCTTTATAGAGACGTTATTTGTTTGTGCCCAGAATGCCTAAGTTCGTTATCCCACCAAGGCCATAAAGTAAATATAGAAACTAGAAACCTATCTACGGGCAATGAGAAACCACCGATAGTATGTGGTATAATGCAGACAGCATGCAAGAAAATTCTCGGCCTAGGTCCTCCAAGGATTGTTTTACTATGATAAATAGTACCTATTCGATGTTATGATGAAATACCATATTGTAAAAAAGTGTGAAATGGTTCTCCTTTTGTTTCAATACAAAGGTAGATTTTTGTTGTTGTTTTTTTTGTTTTGTTTTACAGGAGTGCAAGAACTAAATTATTCCTCATTATGTGCTTATACTTCACATTGAATATGTAAATGTAAAGTATGAGTGTTTGTATGTATATACCTAGTATGTACAAGGAGAGAAAAGTAAAGTCAATAATCCTTGCTAACACGCCAGATATTTCATTTCACTTTTGAAATCTACACCTTTGCCAGCATAACAAACATACATAATCCCAAGAGGAGAGAAAATATCCCCAGAGCTTATGAATTCGGGTTTTACGCTTCTATGTCCTCCTCTTCTACTTCTTCTTCGTCTTCTGTTTATTTTATTGTTTTCGTTAAGCAAATAAAAATACTTCGTTTCTTCAGTGAAAGCATCTTTTAGCCTACTTTTTTCCTCATACATTCTATGTATAAACTTTATCTTCTTTTGTATACTTCACATGTTGATTTCCCTATTAAAGCTTTTTCCATTCGTTTCATTTTGTTGATTTTTAAGTTGCAGATTCAGAAAACTTGAGTGAAATCGAAAAGGGATGCCCATATCCCTTTAATTCTCATTGCTTAGATGAAAATTCGTCAGAGTTATATTGTTCTTGGCTATCCTGTAGTCCTTACCAAAATACATACATACATACATACATATATATTCTCCATACAAACGAGTGTAAATAATACAATATTTGGAATTGGCGCCCAATGTAACTGTTTTATACTCAAAATCACAAGGGTAACAAGTAGCGGACAAAACAAACGGACAAACTGGCAGACGGACGTACGATGCTACAAAAGAACGAAAGGAAAGAAAAATCGTCAGTCATAGTAATACAAAGCAAACAACAATGGCGTCTTTATCGTTTGGCATTTCGCCCATTTTATCCTTTTTATACTACTCACTCCATAGCCACCCGAAGCCAAAGCCCATAATAAACTGTCAAAAAAAAAAGAACACGCTTCGTTAAATTGCGTGGATGCCGTTGACTTTCTGCCGATTTGTAAGTATGTACACATCATGTACATCCACACAAACATTAATACATACACACATCCATACACATGTTAATATGTATGTATGAATGTTTATTGGGGTAACGCCAATACACAAAGATGGCGGTGTATGCGTTTGCGTAAGAGAGCGTATGTGGGAGGTCGAGAGAGGACGAAAGCGAAGTATGAAATTGGTGAAAGTGCGTAAAGATAATAATCCTTTAAATAGCTGAAGAAAAAAACTTGAAAGTCAATGGACAGTTTCTGTCGACCAATGCAAATATGTATATTTTTATTTCGGCAACAAATTGAAATGTTGACTTAATTAAAAGTAGTCAGGCTGTACATATCTCACAGGAAATGGTTCCATTTTCCGCATGTTTGTTGGCTGGCACAAACCTAATGTGTTTTTTGTTCATTGCAACTACTACCATATATGTAATATCTGGTTTTATGTTCAGCCCGATAAATTGCTCTAGTTCTAGGTGTAGATATTTAATATAAAGAAATATGTGTGTTATAGTAGTATAAGGTTTAAGTTTTGATTACTAAAATGTTAATCTGCTGTTCGTCTGTCCAATTTTAGATCTCAATTTCGATCTGAATTTGATATGAATTTTGGTTGAACCAAAAGTCAGCTTCTTTCTGCAGTTTTCCTGAAATTCATCTGATTATTTTTATGTATAGATTGTCTAAATTTTGTTCTAAGTTTGATTTGATCTGCTTTAGGTCTGAATTTAATATGAGTTTGGGTCTGTATTTTGGGCTGAATTTAATGAGTTTTGATATGGATTTTGCTCTGCTTTTGGTCTGTTTTTTTTTCTTTTTTTTTTTGGTATGAATTGTGATCTGTTTTAGTCTGAGTTTTATCTGACTTTCATTTTGATATCATATGGTTTGCTTCTGACCTGACTAGCGATCCGATTTTGTGTCTGACTATGAAGCAGCTTTTGCTCTTAGTTTTTCCAGAATTTACCGAAACCAGCTCCCTCCACACTCAGGTTCTTTGAATTCCAACCACTTTGAATTCTGAGGAAAAATTCCTTTTTACTTTTGCTATCAACACTCTAACCTCTCTTTAGGCCCTTTTATAATTATTATTTTCTAAAATTTATTATCGAGTCTAAATGGCTTGTAATATACTTATACTTATATACTTTCTTTGACAAAAATATTCCTCACAATAAACTAAAGGGAGCGCAGCAAAATCATAATTTCAGTAAATATTCTAAGGTGGATTTTTGTCTGTCATTTGGGGTCCCGCAGATGCTATTTCGGGGACACACAAAAGAGACCGGATTTGCGAGACAACCCACGAAATCCGGTAAATTTAGCAACCCTAGTTGTAGTGCAGCACCATAATCCATACTTGTACCTTGAAAAAGTTAGTAGAAAATAAAAAAAAAATATTTGAATATAATTTTTTCAGAAATATCACATGGAATAAAGAAGTACTGAGATGTGCTCTGGGAAACGAGGCATTATATATTTTAAACTGCTTACAAATTTAACTGCAGTTAGGCCTTAATCCATAAGGCTTTAGTAATACGATTATTATTTAAAGTTAGTTAGCATCCCATCGAAAATTTAGAGAAAATTTTAAAATATATGTATACTGTTTTTTTGGTTAACGCACTTACATTGACAAAAAATACAAAAAAAAAAAAACCTATATATATTTTCAGCCGCTGTTGTGATAAAAAAAGCTGTGGTAACCGCAATGAAACACCATCGGATCCTGTCATTATTGATCGGTAAGTAAAACAATATTTTTATTGCTTATTTACTGTGCGCCATAACATCCTTTTGGAAATTTTGCGTTCATGTTTTTGTTTGTTTATTTTTCATCTTTTCCATCTTTGTCTGCATTTTACGCAGCGACATTGCAAAATATGACATTTTAAGCTCCTTTTCATTATAATGCTCCGTATGTACGCTGCGTACTCGGTATCATTGATTTATTGGCATTATTATCGTCGACAAGTACTTACAATACAAAACACGGTCTGAGTTTCAGCTGTAATGCAACATGGTGTGCAGTGTTCCGGAGGGAAAAGGGCTGTCGTTGCACATTGAAAGCTCACAATATGGATAAGAATGTATTTTTACCAAGCAAATTTTGCTCGTTTTGTTATGTACCATAAGATGTTGCAGCAAAATAACAATACAGGTTACAATACATAAGAGCATCTTAAAAATGTAAACTGATACAATTAAATATTTTGTCGTTGCTATTGCGATAGATGCAATAATTTATACTTTCATATCATACTTTCCTATCGAGCCCCCTTCTTCATCCTTTACATCCTTCAACTTGATAACGTCACGTGTCAAACAAATTATGTTAATTGCGTGCACTGCTGCTGCTACTTTCCTGTCTGCTATCGTGCACTTCAATTGTGGCAGTATCGGCTTAGGTTAAATTGCCTAGTCATGTTGGCAGCTTGTTATTGGGCGCGCTGTTGTACTCGTTCGCACTGCATGAGCTTGTTACAATATTCCGCCTAATTGGTTTGACAATAAAAATTGACACAACGCACTGCACGCTTTTGAATTATGAAATAGAAAAGAACATCATGTAGTAAGATAAATTCTATGCGCATCACTAAAATAATTGTAAAAATTAATTTGTTTTAGAGTGATGTTGATGTTTTGCCTTCCAAAGTTATTATTTTCAAAGGAGAAGGAGTTTATCACCTACATAGACTAAGGCTGATTTCGCTCCTGTTTGGGGCCCTTTGTCCTTCATGGTATTTTGTATACCATGAATTTTTGGGTTTTTCTGTTTGTTCGGTAATTTTTTGCATGTTATTTTGCGCGGATAATACTGACTATCAGCTGCGAAATTGTCGTTGCTGGTGTGCTAGAACCTATCTGTAATTCCTTGGTTTTCATCGGTCGTTCAGTTTGAGCCGCATATCGAAATTCTTGGAAAGCAATTTTTTCATCTTCACTCTACATGAAATGAACTTAATAAGTGTACAGATCTAAATACTAGCGGTCACCGATCACTGCACCACTCCAATAGCTTACGATTATAAATGCATTTAACTTAATTGTAAATCTTTTCGAAGAAATATTTTTTACTTATTTTAGTAGAATATTAAATCCGATGTCAAATAGTATGGCTAACAATTCTATTGAATTGAAAAATTTAATACAAATTTGTGAGTTCTTATATAATTTTTAAAAACTGTTGCTAGCGTGACCAATAATTTTGTCAACTTCAAAAAAAAACAAAAACAATTTAGCTTTTTATCTTTAAAGGTTGAGGGTAGTTTCTTTTTTCACTCCGCAAAAGTAATATACATAGTACATACATACATACATACATACATACATACAAGAGTCTCTAAATTTATAAGTGTCATGAAGGTATTGAATTGACTTGTCACGCAAACATAAAATAATATCCACTTATGGTAATGGAGCAAGAGCAGAAAAAGTACATCGAAAATAAATCGATAGAGTTTATTATGAAAGTACGGATAAAATGTACGAGCACATTACCTGCATACATGTGCATATCAGACCGTCACTATACGCAATCGATAAATTCTCTGCTTTAAACGTACTGCGTTCATGAGCTCCGTGTAATCAAAAAATATCCAAATCTCTTTAATCTTTAGAGTTTTATGGCTAGTTCAAAGCGAGTATGGAGTTTGTCTTGCCATTTATGAAAACTTAAAATTTTAGATTCTTTGAATTCGAAAGTGTATTTTTTGTACATGGCATTAGGTTTAGGTTACGGGGAAGTGTTCATAAACTCTTAGCGTGTATGGTAACAAAATATTAGTCCATTATAATTTCCCTATTCTTTATATTATCCTATACACCTACGAAACAGATCTTGTTAAAAACTTAACTATTCATTCTGAAACCAGTCACCACTCCTAATGAACCTTACAAGGTTCCGCCAGGTTCTGTAATTCCTCAAACAGTCTGTTTCTGCTGGTTGTCTCAGTCTCTTTTTCTTTCTTTCCACAGTAGTTAGTCGCAGCACCTCCAATCCTCGAGGTCATTGTATCAATGGCTCAGAAGCTTGTGACTAAGAATTCGAGCGATAGGAACCGAGTTCCTTTTTCTTATCAAGAATGGGCTATAGGCTTCGGACTATCTTTCAGTCGTTTCTTAATTTGCCAGAATATGTTGATTGTTTGTTTCACTTTCTGGCCCAGACTTACTTTTACTGTTGCAATGGGTATGTTGAGAGATACCAGTTCAGTTCCAAGTCTTAAGTCTGTCCTCCTTTTCAGTTGTTTATCAGTTTTATCGTTTTTGGTTCAATATTGCTATGTCCGGAAACCTAACTGAGTCAAGCTAAGGGAGTTTGAAGTGGCAGAATCAATTTTGTTTTGGAGGTATTAACTCCTAAGCAGTTTGGTTCCACCCACATGACTTATCTTTATGGTACTCTTTTTGTGGCCAGTTTTCTTGCCGTAGTCGTCGCTATTCAGGCGTTTATTATTCTGCTACTCCAAGGTCTCCTCTACTTTGCTGCTTTAATGGACTCTGTCTTCATGTCGTTAATTAAATGCTCTCTCGATGTCCAGAAAAGCTGCCAGTGTGTAATCTTTGTGGTGGAGGTTCCTTTCAATGGAAGAGATAACTTCATGTAGGGTAGGTACGGTATGGTATACAATATTTGTTATGCGATTACAGTGATCCCCGCTTAATTGCATCGATGAAAATCTACAATTTATAGTTCAATTAACCGGGGAATGAGTATTAACCGAATAATTTTAGTATATTTCAAACTAAAAACATAATATTCACAGCGCAATTAAGCGCGATTCACTTAACCGAGGATTACTGTATATGCAATATAATAAGTTCACTAGACAATATCATGTGGATGTGCATACAAAAGTACGATACTTTGCTGTTGCTGTTGCTTTTTATTGTCGTTAGAAAATGACAAATGACCTCTCTATAGAGCGTAAGATTTAAACAAATCTTCAGCGTAAAGTTAAATAGCATCTGGTCAGACGTATAAACTTGACAGTGTCTTACTCGTAAGTATGTATGAACCATATATGTGCATACATACTCGTATGTTTGTACGTATGAAAAGAATTGAAACTGAAGTGCAAAAAAACGTTAACAAGCTAAAACCACACACCGTGAAACTCGCAACAGTGACCCCTTTTAATTTATTTAATTTTTGAACTCACACGAAGCACACATATTTATATTGGCCCCGGCTCAATGAATGCATTGCGGCGGAAAAATGCTATGAATCTCAAAAGATATGTAGCAGAAAAAAAGGAAATACAACAATACCAAAGTGTCTTTTCGCCTGTTCAACTAACAACAAATCATAAATAAAAACCTCAACTTAGTTGGCAGATGAACAATTGTAAATTCGATCGACCATTCGCTCGCTGCTCGTTGATTGCGAATACAATTTCGGCAAAATACTACATAAAAGTAACAACCAACAGCAATGAGCTGCAGCAGAAATTCATCAATAAAACATGTGCGCATACTCAAAAGTAGCAGCAACAGCAGCCAAATTGCTGGTATTTTTTGGGCTCACCAACGTAACGTACTCGTGTAGATCTTCTTCTTTCTCATGTGTGTATGTTCGCGTTTTTGCTCTTTTGTTACGATTCTAAAGTAGCTGTGTGTAGTATGAACAACAGCAGCAGAAGCATCAGCAACATATACAAGCATTTGATCCGTCTTGCTTGTTTACTTATATATTTTGATGAAATGCTGCTTCAGCTATAGTAGCAATATGTAAGTAGTAGTAGCAATGACCTACTGAATTTCCAATCACATCCAATTGTTACGCGTTCGGTGACAAGTCTCAAACGAAATTAATTCCTGAGAGTGCCTGAGTGGCGTGGACCTCCAAGAAAGTTTGCGCTTAATGTAGCGCGGCGCAACTACTGCGTTACGCAGAAGCAATGATACAATTGTAATGGTTCAATACCTTTGATTATTGTGTGATGTGGTGATGGTGGCGGTGATGGTGGTGGTGGTGGTGGTGATTGTTGTTGTGAAGATTCTGGTGCACCGGTGCACCGTACATCAACCAAAATAAATAATATAAAACAATATAGAATATTAAAGTATCTGAAATATTACCCCACGGCATTGCACATTTTAGGAATTTGTAACAATGAGCATCTCCGATTCTAAGGATATTTATACATACCGCTACCTACAAATACATACATAATACATATGTATGTAGGTACACAAAGTTTAGATGATTCTACACTCAGCAAAAAAACGTTGTTTTTTGCTTCCTTAATTTATACATAAATTTAAACATTTTTACAAATTACTTTCACTCAATTAAGTACAGACATAGTTACAAGTTCCTTTAATGAATTACAAATACAAAATGTATGTTCATGTATATGTTATTATTAGCTGCTTTTTAATCGCTAAGTAGTTAATTGGTAGTCCGAATAAAACGATCAAGTTGTTAAATCTCTTCTTCGTTGTGTTGCCATTTACAATGAAACAGTTCAACTAGCAGCTAGAGGTGATCTTCCAGCACATAGCCGAAAGAATTTCTCCTCGTTATTTCAGAAGCCGCGCTTAATTGCATCGATGAAATTATACAATTTATGGATCAATTAACCGAGGGATGCAATAAAAAGAGTAATTTGATTCAATTTTGAATTATAAAATTGATATGTATATTGTATTTTGTGCAATTAAGCAGGAAAGGGGAAAATAAAGCCTGGTTAAATTAACCGGGGATTACTGTATATGGGTGAACTTGTTCTTACGCACCACATTGCATTTTAAATTAACTTTTAAAACCATTTGGCGGACATTTTTACAGATATTCTTTTTTGTTTTTTCACCCACAATGTTCTTCTTTTATCATTAATAATGAGCAGTAGACTTGTTATATAAACCAGGGATGTTAAACAACAAGCCAGCTTAGCATAACTTCCTTCCTTAGTTGGCATTACAACCAATGATCGGTCTTGGCCGTCTCAATAAAATTTCGCCAGTCGATCTGCTATCCGTGTGCTGGCGACAATTGGTAAAGCCAAGTGCAGACAGTTTTTCCTGTACCTGGTATTTTCACCGGAGATTAGGACGTTCTCTTCTGCGTGTTCCTCCACCGTGGCTCGAATAAATAACCTTCTTCCATTCGCTAAACTTAAAAGCCTATAGTTATACGCGTTATCACTACCGTTTTTCTGTTGTTCTTGTTTCCCATACAATTATCGCTGCTAGTTAACTACTTAGGAGCGAGTGGCGAATAAAACGTTGAACGTTGCTATTATTATTTTTACTATTATTATGTATTACATTGTTTTTACGGTGTTATCTTCTATCTAATGATATAAATATCAGTTTGCCTTTTATCTATCATTTTTATAATCGGAAATTTTATACTACACTAAGACCGAAACACACAAAACTAGAAACTATGATTTCGATCTACTTCGACAAATTCCGTCATGACAACATTTCGTACTTTGTTAGTTTTTTGTTGTTGTTGTTTTTTTTTGTTTTTTTTTTAAGTTTGACTGCTGCAACTGCTTTGATTGATATCGACTTTGGCTATGCCGACAAAAGCGCAACAGCCAAGTTTATGCGCACTATTTAAAATAAAGAAACACTAGTAGACAATGCGGAACGATATCAGAGAGAGTACGCATGTATGTAAGTGCTTACGTGTGGCTTTTAAATGCACGGCAAAGAAGTCCATTTTAGTTCCTCCATAATAGTAGACAGATATGAACATACATACATACATAGTATATTTATAAGTACGACAATCCAGCCAACACTCGCAATATTGAACAAACATATTTAGGCACTGTACGAGTATATACTTATGTAAGTTAATCGCTCGTACCAGTACCACGAATGTTGGTAGAAATCAATTTTGAGTAAAAACTATTTTAATACTTAAAATTTTACAGTACTCCTCATAATTATATTCTTTTGTGTGTAGTTAATTTAACATTACCTAATCAAAAATGAAACATCTGACTGCTGTTATTGATTAATTGTGCAAAGACGAATTCTAAATATCGGCACATTTTTAACACATAATTGATGGAAACAAAAACACATTCATGGTTTTGGTAATAAGCCGCAGATTCGTACATTTACTCATGTAGCAATTTGAAAATCACAGTATACATAGTATTGTATAAAGCTTAGCTAAGGAGTGAGTTGTAAATTATTTAAAGAATCGATAAAGTGAAATAATCGCTTAAACTTTACTCACTTTTAAGCTCGTCGGTTGTTTATGTTCGATGACAATAATTAAGAGAAAATTCGTTTTGTAATCGCAAATATTAGGAAAAATTCCAGATGGTGTTCTTGACATTTCTCTAAGTAATACACTATGATGCCATAGCCATTACTAGTGGTCGTAGATATGTAGAATTTTGGGAACGGGAGAAAATTTATGTATTCCTTTATTCCTAAAAAAAAACAGGTTTTTGTATACGAAACTCAAGTTTTTGAGAGAAAAAATATGGGTTCCAAAAGTAAAAAAAATTATATTGTCGTTATACAATTGTCGTTATATACAACTTAGGTTTAGGTTTACGTTTGGAAGGCCTTTGCGAACATACATATATCCGGACTTCCACTCGGAGACTGAATTGTCCATTGTGAGGCATATCTCTAACCACGATTCCCCTTTTCAATCCATATAGTATCCCTATAAACCCATTTAGGTCTCCAAATAAATGTAAAGAGGTCCGATAGTTCCACTTTCGTTATCTCTGTTTAACTTTTGAAGAAGGTCAACTCCAAGCATTGGTCTGTTCGTCTTTAGCCTTGGACATGGACATGTAAAGTGAAAAGTCGATTATACATCTTCACCGGGGCAACTTTTGCACACTCCTCTTATCTAGGTTTGACATTCGACACCGCGATGGTGTGCTCCTCTATTCTCCTAAATAATTAGTTCGCACAAAGGAGTTTGTATTGAGGTATCCGCTTTATTGGTGGTCGCTGTGGCGTAGTGGTAGTGCGTTGGACTGCTACGCATAGTGTCCGGGGTTCGAATCTCGGCACAGGCGAAATCAAAAAGTAGAAAAAATAATTTTTCTACACGGCACCAACTCTTGGCAGGCAATGGCAAACCTACAAGAGTAAAATTTGCTATGAAAAGCTTTTCACTTCGCCGTTCGGATTCGGCATTAAACTGTAGGTGCCTTCCATTCATGTACAAATATAACACAGTCTTCCCTGGTAGAATATAGAGTTTGAATTCTAGAAGTAAAATTCAAATTCCCATTGACCTCTCTTTGAAAATTATAGATTGTCCATAGTTAGCAGATTTCCACAAATTAGATTCTCTTAATCTGAAAGCACTTTTGGCGGCACAACCTTGAATAAATAAACGTGTACGGTAGGAAATGAAATATTCTATTTAGACCTTTCTCAGATGCACTATTTACAGCTTCTATGATTCCGAGTTTGGTTGCTCTTCTTACCCATCACCTTCCACCAATCGGTGGACCTATAGGTAATGACATCTTTCCGCAAAAAACCTTTTTCAGGTGTAGTATGCAGTCAGTCCCTTCTTCGTTCTCAATATCGTTCTCCAATCTAGTTTGTAACACTGAGGTAACCTTATTGCGGAAGAGAGGTTCAATATTACTTCATTTAACTTTGTTAAGTAAAACTTAGATATTATTTGTTTAGCTTAACGTAACTTATAACATTTAGGTTCAAGTCAAAATCCGATAGACCTACTTAAAATGTTATTCCAGCCATACCATAAGTAATTAGAATTGAACCAATGGAGAACTATCGCAAATTCAAGGTGATGAATCTGCACGTACTACATGTGATGGTTACAATATTGACCACCCATGTAGCTTAATTTGTTCCTCCAACTAAGGTCATGAAGTAAATTGTAGTTAATCTCTAGATTGTCTTTCAATTGATTCTAATTAGGATTCAGCGCACAACATCTATTCTCAATCACGTTTTTTATTTGTCTTTTTCTCAGTTCATTTCACATGGAGTATTTAGCTGTGGATGTGGATCAAAAGCAATACCGGTATTATTTAGTCCTTTGTCAGCGAACATACAGCGAACATACATATATGTATACATACCCATATGTCTATATGCACCTTACCTAACAACATATGTACGTAGCCGTATTGATGTTTCACATTATCAAAAAGCAAATGACAACAACCACGCGCCATCAAAATTTTAAATTTTTTTTATAATGTACATATACAATATGTACATACAATACATACATATACTCGTATATGTGTAAATGTGTGTGTCGGTATTTTTTGTACGAGTAACATATCGCTACTTCTATTCTTCAATCACGTATGTATCTCCATTTTGGACGAAATTGAGCTTTTCTTTGCTTACATTGTATAAAAGTTCCTAAAAACGAAGATAGATAGATATAAGTTCTCAGCGAGTTTTTGTATAAAAAATTTTAGACCAAGTTCTTGAACCTCATATCTCCACTTGAACACTAAAGCTTTTTTAGTTACTGGTTCATGGTTCGTAATTGTCTGACGCCATTTCAAGGCCCCAATTCACCTACTCAAACCCATTAATATTTTTTTGAAATTATCATCGTTTACTTTTACGAAATAAAACAAGAAAACTGAAGGCTAACTGCACAAATAAGAAAAGAAAGAAATATTAGGGCCACTCTAATGTACATTCTTGTATGCGCTCATCCCAAAATATACAAACTTGCTATGGTATGCACATGTACATACTGTATGTATATATGTGTGTGTATATGTATTATTATCATCATCGTGTATCATGTTTTGTTTGTTTTAACAGTTAAAAAGGAATTCCCTGGTCCCAACAGCATGGCATCGATTCCCAAAGCATCCCCTTGCGAGAGCTGTAAGTGCAAGCTTTCAGCTATAGTTTAGTTCATTCCAGGGGTAGGTAGACAGAGAATATCATATAAAAAAACGTACGATGATGTAGAGCTCAATAAAAAAATATTATATATATGTAGTATATAGGTGGATATAGTATGTGTTTCAAAACATGGTTTTCTAGTGATGGCAATAGATCTTTTGGAAAGAGATTCCAACCATATTTGCAAAGATTTTGCTATTATTATTTTGATTTTGTTTGATATTTCGGAAATTCTACACAATCGCACAACCTATGAAAATTAAAAACGTTTCAACCATTTCACTTTCGGTTCAAATTCTGTACGGAAACAAATATGTATTTTTCTATATCTGAACATGACTCTTTATGTGCGTATCAAACGGAAGGATAAAATTAATATATGTACGTACATATCTGCCTTTTACTCTTTGAGTACAATAATAAACAAACACTCTCACTTTCATTTGAGTGCAAAATTGAGTGTAAACTTGTTTTTGTGTTTTTTTTTTAATATGGGAAAGCACAAACGAAACGAAAACGAAAGTGTTTCCAACACGAACGATAAGAAAAGAAAGCTTTTGCAAAGAACTCTACTTTTCATTCATCTAGTAAACTCTTGTGTACGTATTTATGTACATATGTATATGTATATAATGCTAAAAATAAAAGGATACTCTTCTCTTCATTCCACTATAAGTTTCCACCCAAAGCAATAAACTCATAATGACAGGGCGACAAACCGACATTGAACACTGGGCCAAATAGCAGAAAAAGAGTATCATATTTGTTTTTAAAAAATGCATAGTAAGTAATCAGCCCAATTCTAAATAAAAATCCTGTGAGATTTATCGCCATTTATCTTCACTTATTGACCAATTTTGAACAACAAAAAATTCCCATGAAATTTGTTCGGACATGGAAGAAAAACTCCCATGATAGGGTAATAATAGTACCTAAGTATGTATACCGTTTCGTTTCGTAAGCACAAATAGGAGATGGGAAATATTTTGACATTTATCTCTTATTTCTTTGGGAAAAAATTTAATTTTTAATTTAATGTACCTAACTGGGTACTTAACTGAGGCCAACAGAGAAATCGCATGCGGTTTCAATAAACAAACGAAGAAGAGTATCATACAGTTTTGAAAGGCAGCTGCTACTTAGGAGAAGAAAATCTGTTGTGCACTTAGAGAGATTGAGCCTTAAACGACTCGACTAGGTTTAAGTATCCCGGAAACTCTTCATTATAACTCTTGATTCTTGCTACTCTTCAGCATATTCCTCCTCTGCCAATGTATTTGAGCAAATATATTATATTCTTATTGCAAAATTTCATAAATACTGAACAGCTGATTCGAACTTTCACTCAAAGTAAAAAGTTCTATCATGAGATTCGTAATGGGAATATTTTTTACCCGAGAGAAGTTCACTCTGTTGGAGAAAAATTAATGCGAATTTTTACATTCGGGTTATATAAAAACTATAATTTAAGTTTGAAAAGAGATTTTAATAATAATTGTCTTACTCTATACATATGTATAACGAATATGTAAATTAAGAGAATATTTTCAGATTACCATAGCCTATTCAATTTGTTTGCTCTTTGAGCGTTCTGCCTACTGTGCATAAAATTTTTTTTATTTAAGGATTTCCGAAAAAATGCTCTACGCAACAAAAACTTTTGTTGGCACGTTCTCCACTGTCTGGAAAATAAAACAATAGCATTAAAGAAATAAATACAAAATGGAGATGGTGGCGGCAATGCCAATAGCTTGAATAGCTTGGAAAAAAGTACTTTCGACTTTTGTGCGCAATAGAAATCAAGAATGATGGACTTTTACCATGCACTTAGTACATACATACATACATACATACATACCATAGTTCAATACTTTTCTCAAAATATCAGTTGAATTAATTGAAAATAGAATAGTAATAGAATAGAAATTTGTTATTAATTATAAAATCTTTTTTAAATACAAAGATTTTAAATAACTGAAGGCGATGACCCGACCTCTGAAACCCTGGCAACTTTGCTGCTTATTACAACAACAAAAAAAGGGGTTCAACTTAGTATAAAACAACATCCACAACCATAAGAAGACCTTTAACAGACCCATAGCAAAAACACAACGGAAGCCCGAGATACGTAAACTTAATTTTTGGCCTTAGAATTCACCGATGTATTCAGTTTTTTCCTAGCACTTAACTCCTTTTAGACTCTTTTTTTTGAAGTAACATACTTATTTTAGATATTCTTTATTAATTAAAATTCAACTCTTACGAGTACAATGAGAGCCGTCCATTTTTAGATGAAGTTTTGGATACTTTTGAACCCATTTTTGATATATTTTTTGCTGACATCCTAGTGAAATACTGAATGATACACCATCAGATCGACGGCTGATGAAATTAAGTTTACGTAAATCAGCATCCCATTGTGCTTTTTCAAAAGTTAAAATTTACCTACAATATAAAATTAGATTTATATGAGAATAGTTGGAATGCATTTTGAAGTGTTTAACATAAAACATGATTACTTAAGAAAAGCGAACTGTCTTGCCTTTTCCGGGAATCTAACTCGGGTTCCCTAAGTTGATAATCTAGCTCACTGTCACTAGACCACCGAAGCGATGCACGACGGTACTGAAATAGGAATTGAATATTTTTTCAAATTTCCTTCCAACAATTTCAAGCATAAGTAGTAAGTAAGCATATTATAACTTTTAACAATCTTGGTAACGATTATGTTAAATTTTAAACTAATTTCCGTGCAATTATTTTTAAAGGCATTAATAATTTATGTTGCATATATGCAACGCTGATCACCATTGGGTTAAAAGCAAGCAACAAAACACATCAGAGCTTGCATATGGGTCACGTTTGAGAAAGTTTGCAAGAGTTTTAATAGTCAATTACACACTTCATTGACTTTTTATTCGTGTTCTAATGCCAATTGAACAAGAGTTTATTATCAATTTTAAAGAATCATTTGTAAAAATCAAAGCTACAATTCTTATATATTATATCACAAAGATAGATTTGCAATTTTGGTAAATGGTAAAATAACCACCAGATCAAGAGGACAATCGAAACCCCAACCATCCCCCGGTGAGAGTCTAGTACTTTACTCCTAGACCATCGAGGTTGTCATCAGTAATAGTTAAAACAATTTCTCAAACACGAAATGTTTAATAAATTATTATTGAAATTCTTAAAAATATTGTACAAAGCAACAAATATTCGTAGACATTTGCTTCTAGATATGTGTACAATATAACTTACTTTTTTACTTACTTTTGATGGCACAACAGCCCATGGAGGGCCTAGGCCGAGCTTTTCGCATCCACTCATGTTGTGCGTGTTATATTTGTACATGAATGGAAGGGACCTACAGTTTAAAGCCGAATCCGAACGGCGAAGGAAAAGCTTTTCATAGCAATTTTTACTCTTGTAGGTTTGCCATTGCCTGACAAGAGGTGGTGCCGTGTAGAAAAATTATTTTTTCTACTTTTTTTTTTGATTTTGCCTGTGCCGAGATTCGAACCCCGGACACTCTGCGTAGCAGTCCAACGCACTACCACTACGCCACAGCGACCACTACAATATAACTAGCAGCGACAATTGTTTGGGAAAACAACAACCAAGTCGCAGAGATAAAGCGTATAATTATAGCTAGCATGTTGTTTAACATGCCTGATTTCTAACAAAAACCCCACTGTGAAATGTCACTAGGGAAAGAAGGAAAGTTTGGAAGAGAAATGTGCTCAAATGCCCGACGGCGAAAATGTGAGCTAAAAACACTCAAGGACGAGTATACCCATGTAAGAAATAGTTAAGAGAAAATACAACCTCTATCTACTAGTGCTTGATCAGTTTCATTGTGAATGACAATACAACGATAAAGGAATTTAGTAACTGTGTCCTTATTCGCACGAGTTGTTAAACGAGTTGGCGCATAAAACACAGCTTTTCAAAGATTTTCACAATTTAATTTTGATGTCGATATAATATGAAAATGTTGCTATATTTTGAGTACTATTTCATTATTTATTTTAGTTTGCTAAGTTGCTCTATGTGCGATAATGCGATCACTATTTATGTACATATCTCAAAGATATTTTGTATCAATATTATTGTCAATTAAAATATGTGCACTTTGATCACATGTGAAAAAAATAATAATTAGCTTTCATTATTGAAAATTAACACAGATGTTCTAGTAATGCAAAATTCGAGATAACTAGTACATATGTACATACATACATACTGATATTACTTTACTTACTTTTGATGGCACAACAGCCCATGGAGGGCCTAGGCCGAGCTTTTCGCATCCACTCATGTTGTGCGTGTTATATTTGTACATGAATGGAAGGGACCTACAGTTTAAAGCCGAATCCGAACGGCGAAGGAAAAGCTTTTCATAGCAATTTTTACTCTTGTAGGTTTGCCATTGCCTGACAAGAGGTGGTGCCGTGTAGAAAAATTATTTTTTCTACTTTTTTTTTTTTTTGATTTTGCCTGTGCCGAGATTCGAACCCCGGACACTCTGCGTAGCAGTCCAACGCACTACCACTACGCCACAGCGACCACTGATATACCATACATATATCTGTTTGTATGTATGTTATGTAAGAGCACATATAAATATTTCCATAAAAACACTCGCTCGCTTTGCCCATAATTTGAATAGCATCCCAGGAGAATTTTAAAAATAATAAAATAAATGCCATGTTAAAAAGTGTATCTGTTTTGTTCTCGACAATATTATGGAATTTCGAGTTGCCGATACTTGGTTTGATATCTTTTACTTTTAGTATTGTATTACTTCAACGTGCTCACATGAAATTTGAATACATTACACCAAAAAATGTATTCCATACTATGCATAAGTACCTACATACATATTGTATGTGCATATGTATTTTTAAGTATTTCTGTATATCTACTTAATTATTTAAAAATACAATACCAAGTTAAACTATTTGTCTTTCTAGGAAGTGATAATCTGTAGACATTAAAAGGACATGTTATTTTCAGTCACACGCTTGAATTACATACATACATACATGATTTCATAATATCGTGACAGTACACATAAATTGTTAATAATACACTCATGTTTCCTGTGCAATCATGTAAACAAAGTATCATAAATTTGACAAGTAACAATTTAAAAGAGGTGGGTAATTGTGACAGAATCTGGCAAACAGATAACATTGTGAAATAAATAATTGACTTTACTGTTCTTACTTTATTTATTTATTGAAAGACAATTTGTGTGGTACTTCCTATTACAACTAAACATTTTGTGAAACGATAACATAGGAAATACTGTGTCAAATTTGAATAAATTCTGTATTTTCGTTCAGTCCATAGATGGCGCTCCAACACAACATATCGCATATCTTGCACTTAGCGAAAATATGTACTATGTCTCTTGTAATGATGTCCGAGACGGGTTATGCATATTTTCTATAGAATTTGATGTGGACGATGAAATGCGAGGCCAACATTTCAACAACACGTCAGATTTTTGCGAAAAGTAGAGTTTTGCCATTTTAAGAACCAAGGTGCTTCAATTTCACAAAAAAGTTATTCCTACGATTGTACGTTTAAAAAAAAACAATAGTAAAATATGTGAGACATCTTGTATTTACACCCTCTTCTCCAAAAAACGTTTAATTTTTTCGAAACCGAAACCGTTATTTTCATTGGAAGAAGACCAAAACCGAAACCGATTCAAACACTGATTTAAATCGGTTTTAAGAAAAAATTTTCCCGCTCATTGCTATAAAAGGATATGTTTTTCCTATATTTAAAAATTTATTCAATTTGATTTTGACGCCAGTATGTATGGCGGCGATTGTAGCTGATTTGAGCGCCGCTCATCGGCGATGTTTTATCCAGAACGTCTGGCAACACTTATTTTGCATAATTGTTTGACGATTTTCTCTAACCTACAAAGTAAAAAATATGTGCATTATCTCTATTTATTTTCTAATTTTAATCGTAATAAACGTCAAGTTTCATGTCTATTGATATTTCTTCATCTGCGACACAACATGCCGAGATTAAGAGACAATCCATGTTGACAATTATATGAATATTGTGCTCGCATAAAACAGTATATGTACAATAAAAAACAGTGAAGAGCAATGCTGCCCACAGATACAAGTAAGTTTGCAAACCACTGAATATTACTAGTTATTTAGTAATTAATCTCATGTGTAATTGTCAAACTTATTTATCTCTTTCCTTCAAAACCGTAACCGGAACGAAACCGAATAAATGCTGAAGAAGGAAACCGAAATCAAAACAATTGAGAAAACCGAAACCGGACCGTTATATTGATTCGGTTTCATTCCAGTATATCCATTCACCCTACTATACATCACTGGCTGAAATTGGTTAAATGTTCAAAATACAACAGCAAAGTAAATGCAAAAGAAATTATCTATGAAAGTGGCAACCGTCGATTTTCACCCACTTGCCCAATATTAATTTTTCGCTCACTTAATACAGTCAGAATTGACCAGAATAACAGTACCCAGACGCATAACGGAAGAAGTTAAGCGGTTAATATTTTTCAGAAAAATAATCGCCAGACAATTTCAATAAAAGTCACTGAACACTCAAACTATCTCTGGACACAAAACTTACCAAGATATCTATCTTAGGTTTTATTGTTCCCAAATGGTCAAACTCTAAGGCCGCATAAAATATTAATTAGATTTAAACTTTTAAAACAACACGACAAGTACAATTTATATTTTTAAAGTCTATCATAATCCATTTTTACACCCATTCTATTTTTATGTGGGTTCTATCAATGACAGATCAATTATATCATGGGTTTTATAAAATGTATGACATCCTTGTTATGTTGAGGAAAAATGTATTACAATTTGGAGCGTAAAAGTTACAAAATGTGAACAGGTTTACCATATACAGGGTGTTTTTTTTAGAAGTGTAGTTTTCAAGAAAAAATAAAACGCATATAATTTAATGTTATGATCAAGAATTAAGCTTTATTATAAAGATAAGGATTTGCCATTATGTTTTAAAAACGATTTCGGGCAAGTGGCCGCCACGGCTGGTTCGAATAAATTCCAGCCGAGAGGCCCAATTTTCGACCACTTTTTGCAGCAATTGGGGCCGTATGTCAGTAATAACGCGCCGAATATTCTCTTCCAAGGCGTCAATCGTCTCGGGCTTATCTGCGTAGACAAGCGACTTCACATAACCCCACAAAAAATAGTCCAGCGGTGTTAAATTGCACGACCTTAGGGGCTACGCCACAGGGCCACGACGCGAGATAATGCGCTCACCAAAAGTTTCCTTCAATAAATTGATTGTTTCGTTGGCTGTATGGCTGTATGGCATATAGCGCCGTCTTGTTGGAACCAAAGGTCGTCCACATCAACATCCTCCAATTCAGGCACGAAAAAGTCATTAATCATGGCTCTATAGCGTTCCCCATTGACTGTAACATTATGACCGGCTTCATCTTTGAAGAAATATGGACCAATGATTCCCTCTGCCCATAGAGCACACCAAACAGTGACTTTTTGAGGATGTAAAGGCGTCTCAACAATGGCTTGTGGATTATGATCACTCCAAATGCGACAATTTTGCTTATTAACATACCTATTCAACCAAAAGAGAGCATGATCGCTGAACAAAATTTTCTTGTGAAAATCGGGATTGGTGGCCATCTCGTTTTGGGCCCATTCACCAAACGTGCGACACGCTTGATTTGATGGTCGTCCGGCTTCAATTCTTGAAATGGCAAACCAAACTGAGCGTAAATCAAGTGACAGCTGTCCAAAAGACCAACTCTGAAAAAAGTATTGTAAGATTGCAAACCACACTTCTAAAAAAAACACCCTTTACTATAAACCCAACATTTAGGCTGTAATCAGCCTCAGTGTCAATAATTTCGATATGATTATGTACGTAGTTGTGATCTAGGTATCATATGAGTTATAATTATTAGCTGCAGCAGAAGTTATTGCAATGCCACCCCTTTTATTCGAGTCTGCTAAGCTAATAACAACTGCAACCTGCACCCTGCTGCTATCAAAATAACAAAAATCATATTATGTATACTCAATACTTAACCTTGACTATTTGTTGTTAGTGTGAGGTGGTGTAACTACATAATTCTAATATATGCTATGAATGATTTCGTACTATTCAAGCTGGCCAGATAATACGGACAATGGAGCAACCTGCAGCACAAAATAAACATTTTGTAGCCTCTGGGTTATCTGAATACGATTCATATGGTTGAAATGGTGAAGAAGAAGCTCACTGCAAATAACGCTAAAGGGCAAACATCTGTTCTCAAACGAGCAAGTGCTTACAATTATTGAAAGTTACACAATTTAAGAAAATGTTGAAAATAAATTTCTCAGGGTTGAAATGCTAAATTAGATTACCTAGAAATTTACTAAATTTATATTTACCTCCATATATACATACATATGTATATACATATACAGAAGTGGCTTCTCATTATTAAGAACAGAAACGTTTAAAAGATTTGAAAAAATTGCTAAATGGCTTTCTGCTTTAGTTGAAAAATCTGAAAACATACCTTCTTGAATAATTTATTTCAAAATGGGCTTATAACATATTCTTTCCCAATGTCACTTGAACCCAGCACAGGTTACACTATAAGAAAACTTTTTTTAAATACTCAACCGAAAAGCCGAGATAGGAAAACTTAATTTTGGGCCTTAGAATTTGATATAGTTTCTCCCCAGCACGTTAGATTTTGAGATATTTTAGATTTATTTTAGATTATTTTAGAAAAACTGAATACAATTTTGACAGTAACCCAGCCATAAATAAGCCTAAGAATTATAAAATATGATAATGGAAGGATTTTTTCAGATTATGGAGAATAGTAGGATTGAAATTTAAGCGGAGTACGAATACTTCGATCGGAGTGCTTTCGACAGCAACCCAGCCATAAATAAGCTTAAAAATTATAAAATATGATAATGGAAGGATTTTTTCAGATTGGGGAGAATAGGAGGATTGAAATTTAAGCGGAGTATCATACAAGTATCATACATATGTAAATATAAAATTATTAAAAGAAAATCGCTTTCGTTTAAATCTTTACAGATTTTTCTTAAAGTTCTTCTTGAAGTGCAATCAAAACTGTTTGAAAAATGCTGGAAATCCAAGAGATATGCGAAGATTTCAGGTGAGAATTTATTTGAAGTAATGAAAGTATTGCAGTGATGCGAAAAGCTTGGCCTAGACCCTCAATGGGCGTTTGTGCCATTAAAAGAAAGAACGAAGAAAGAAAGTACTGTGAATTTCATAATTACATAATTACTAATTTCAATATTTTTGTATTCATAGGTTGTTATATCTACACAAGTTACTGTTGATGGACCACTTCTAGCCATATCTGACAATATGTTTGTGCACAACAATTCTAAGCACGGGCGTAGAGCCAAACGTCTGGATACAACGGAAGGTACCGGAAATTCCTCCCTGTCCATTTCGGGTCACTCCCTTGCTCCTGACAGTACCTATGATGGTCTGTAACTAAATTCGGATTTAAAATTTTTAGTTTATGTTTTAAAATTTTAATAAGTCATTGGGTTGAAATTAACCATTTTTGACCACACTGACCACCAATATTAAACACTATTTCTGCCCAGTAGCATGTTTAATGTTGCTTATTCACATATGTAATTCAAGAGCACTAATTTCAACTGAATTCAAAGAATTTTTTAGTAAATAAAATACATTATGCAAATATATTAAAAAAATAAAATAAAAAGAAAATTTAGATCAAAAAATATAATGTTAGTTAAACTAGCAAACTTGAATTATGTATATGTACATTTAGAAAATATATCTTTAGAGGAATGTGTGACAGAAATTTAGGGTCTGGAATGAACTTAAGCACTCAGCCACAAGGACCATTGTTCTATAATCGGGATAAAGCCAGTATAAGAGAGAAGAAAGGCATGCAAGATTTGTGAGGAAAGAAGTGGGAAAGGAAAATTCAACCTTGAATTTCTGTTTTTCGTGTATGACCCTAAGAAAGAAGTTTGGGAAGTATGAGAGAGAGAGAGTATGAATATTATTCATACTCTAGACATTACTACCCAACAACTTTAAACGACGGACCTATTTTGGATACGTCGGTATAGAAAATATAACTTAAAGCCTAGAGTACGACTTCGGAACTAAACCATAACCATCTGCCTCCGAAATTGATATAGGGCATATGAGAGTCCACGGACTTTTATGTGACATTCCAACACCGGCTAAAAACATTTTCAAAATTCTTTTGTATTTTCTTTTTTTTTAATTTTGAATACCTTGTTTTTAAAACAAGTTGAAAATTGACTCATGAGTACGATATGAAAATTCGAGAAGGTAATCCAACAAAACCCGAGGAAAATTAAAATTCCCGAAGACATAGGTGAAAATATATCAGTTGGTAACCCTGATCTGAACAACAACTAAAGCTCTACCCAGAATTGAGTCGGACGATGGGAAATTAACCGTCAGATACCCGCGGTCAAAACTTAAAAGAAGTTCATCGTTTACAATGGCCCAGAGTTGCGGCAAGACGAGTTTCCCCCTGCGCAAGCTTTCGCTTAACAAACCAATTCGTGACTTTAACTGCTTTAATATTGCAATCGGCGTTACTGTTATAGTTTGAGTAGGTTACAACCTGAAATTGTTTCAAAATAAAAATAATTGTTTTCGGATTTATCCATGCTAGTTCCAAATTCATTAGAGGGATTTATCTAAACTTTTAAAAGCCTCGCAAACGGTATAAACTCATAAACTCGAAAGAAAACGTTCAAATTTCTTAGAAATTTCGAGAAGTTTATACCCTAATAAACTTATGAGCCATTTATGAGATTATGTACATGAATCCATCTATTATATAATATGTATTCGTATGTAGTTCTTATTATTAGACAATTTTTAATGTATTATTAATTTTTTTTTATCTTCTTAATACTCAATCTCGTTAATCAATATTTTTAGGCTTGTATCCACCTTTACCTGTAGCTACACCGTGCATCAAGGCAATATCACCAAGTGAAGGCTGGACAACAGGAGGCGCAACAGTGATAATAGTAGGTGACAACTTTTTCGACGGCCTTCAAGTTGTTTTCGGCACAATGTTAGTATGGAGTGAATTGATCACTTCGCATGCCATACGCGTACAAACACCGCCACGTCATATACCCGGCGTTGTTGAAGTTACATTATCATACAAGAGCAAGCAATTCTGCAAAGGATCGCCGGGGCGCTTTGTATATGTTTGTACGTTATGAAATTATATATTTATATGTGTCTCGGGTTTAATAATCCCAAAGTGTATTACAAAAGTGTCACTGAGGATAATTTATATTTTTTGTACGATAAAGTTGCAATGTGTTAATGTTGCATTAATAACATTAATATTGAAACATACTTTATTAATATTTTCTTTTTTTCCAATTTAAATTTTTCATTAAAAAGCTCTTAACGAGCCTACGATAGACTATGGATTTCAACGGCTACAGAAATTAATACCACGTCATCCTGGCGATCCTGAAAAATTACAGAAAGAAATCATACTTAAGCGTGCAGCCGATTTAGTTGAGGCATTATATTCAATGCCAAGGTACGAGTACTGTCTAATTTATTTACGAATTATATTAATTAAATTATTTTGTGAAAATTTCAAGATCACCTGGTGGTTCTACGGGTTTCAACTCATACGCCGGTCAATTAGCAGTTAGTGTACAAGATAGTGCAGGCCAGTGGACAGAAGATGATTATCAACGCGCTCAGTCGAGCAGCGTAAGTCCACGTGGTGGATACTGTAGCAGCGCCTCCACACCACATAGTTCAGGAGGATCATACGGTGCTACCACCGCCGGAGCCAATGGCTACGGACCCACACCTAACATGGGAACATTGTCCTCTTCACCAGGCAGTGTTTTTAATTCAACAACAAGTTAGTATCAAAATCTAGCAAAATCTTCTCATACCTGTCAGTTTTATTATTTTTTCTACAACTCCACTTAAACTTTAACATTTCCGTTTCTTTTATTTGCAATTCAATTTCTCACTTTTTATTTTTATTTTTTTTTTATTTTCTTTGCATGTTAATTATCTCTTATAATTTTTTATTATCTCTCAACAAAACACAATCAAAATTGCAAAAAACCAAAAAACCAAAAACAATATGCTCAGCCAGTGCCTTTTCGCCATTAATTTCAACAGTGTCGTCGCCGTGGCATCAAGCTCTAGTCCAACATCATCATTCGCATCCGCATCACTATCATCACCCGCACCACCAACCGTGGCATAATCCAGCCGTTTCAACTGCAACGGCAGCAGTTTAGGGTCGCAATGCGAGTGGACGCTGGAAACATCATTTATGAAAAACTATGATCTTTTGCCAGCTTGTCATCCGAATTTTACAACATTAGAGTGAAATATTAAACAGATAATCAGTCATACGATCGATATTCAACTTAGCCATTACGTATTCAGAAACGTACGTACTGAAAGAAATTTGTCGTTATTCGATGATGACGAGCTACAATGTCCTTATATAAACACTTTATTCCACACATTCAAATGGTATCTATGATTTCGTTTAATGTTTAATGTTTTATGTTAATTTTATTTAATCATCTTAAATTGAATATCTAAAATATGGTATATAGACCGATTAAAGTATTCTAAGCCGATTTTGATACTTTTTCTGGCTAGTCCACCTTACAACTGTAACAACTGCTACAACTGTAACCTATTTAAGATATGGGTATAACAATTTTGATATACAGAAATATTCGAAATAAGACAAACACGGAACGTGCTAAGACAACTTAGAGCTCTTACTCCGTAAACTGAACCTCTTCGGCTCTAGCGATAAAAGTTCGTCAACTGGATCGTTAAGAAAAAAAGTCTCTAAAAATTGGCTTTTGTATCGGAACATTTTTCTTTAGGCTACTTTTAGGAAAATAGAAGCTCTCAAATATTGTAATAAGTAGATAATTAAAAATAATTAGGTTTTGCATTCAATTTAAAACTACTAACTGAACATAAGATCTTAGAATTTTTTAATTACCATACAAATCGTATTAAAAACATCTTTGAGATGGCAACCAAAAAAAAACTTTTTATCCTCGAGTGTGTTATCAAATTTTCCAAAATGTTTAATGCAAGTTTTTTTTTTCGAAATGATCCAGTACGCGAACGGCTATCGTTAAAGCGAACATCTTTTGGGAATCATTATAAAATTAGCTGATATTCATTTTGAGGCACATGACGCATTGGTAATCAATTTTTATTTAAAAAAAAAATTAACTTAAAATAGGTCAGAATGAGAAAACTTAGCTTAGACATGGACGATGCCAAACAAAGACGAAAAGTCATGAAACATGACCCGACACGGAAATAAATAGCCAAGCGCATTAAAATACAGTGACTTCAGAGACCAAATCATTTTAAGCGAATCGAAAAACACGTTTCAATTATCAGGAACAGGGATAGGATAAATGATAAAATATAAAAATGAGTGAAATCGCATTAGTTCTCCAAGCCCATTCCATTGCGATCCCCGTTTAATTACACCAGACTTATTACGTTCTTAGTTTAAAATGTACTCAGATTACTCCGTTAATTGTATTCCCCTGTTAACTGAACCATAAATTATACATTCCCATCAATGCAATTTGGTGGGGATTACCGTATATTTACAGCGGATCTTAAGAGAGGAGTTTAGGGTAACGATAGGGTTAGCGTGGAATAAAACATTCAAAAGAAAGCTGGAATCTTGCGTAATAAAGCTTGGAACGCTTCTTCTTTTAACTTTTATCGTACACACCTTTCCCCTACCTCTTTTTATTTAAATACTGAAGCCGATTTACACCATTTAAAGTCGATTTGTTTTGTGATAAAGTAGGAAAATGCAGTTAGATTAAAATATATTTTCGATTTAACCGCCTGACTTGAGACTTTCAGCACTTACCACTTACACCACGGCGACCACTGATGAATTTATATTGCCAGAAAATGTTATCAAAATCGAAAAGGAAACGCGAAACAAAAATTATTTCGGTCAGGTCTGAAATTATAATATAATATATTTTAGATATGCTAAAAAACGCTTTATCAGCATACGATATATGAAAGCGAAAAAATATTATTATTAATTTCTAATAATTTAATTATATATATAGTATGTGTATGTTTATTTCTTTTCCAGGAGTAAGCAGTCTTAGCTTCAATCCATTTGCACTGCCCACCTGCAATACGCAAGGATACAGCACAAGCCAGCTAGTGACATCAACTAAATAATATTACTACTAAATGGATACCAAGAATCATTAGGCATGCAACAACCATTAAATCCAAATTTTAAAATATACATACAGCTACTAACATATACATTAGAGTGGTTCTTTTTACATAGTTTTGTGGATTTTTCGCAAAATTATTTTTTTTAAATGATGCTAAAAGGACCGACATCCAAATTAGTTTGAAAATCGGGTTAAAGAATGCGCAAGGGTCGCGGTCTATATAAAGAAGAAAATAAAAGAATAAATTACATATCACAGCAGTTTGAAGAACTTGGTAACAAGTAGAAAAATTAAAACTTTGCGGTTGGTATTTTGAAAAGTTTTAAAGTTTAATTTATATTGATGTCATTTTAAAAGCGCGCTTCGTTTGGCATTTCACCTGAACTCGGCTATAAGTTCAGTTCTGTTTGTTGTGGCAATTTTTGTTTACAAAAACAATTAAGATTCTAACCTCATTCAATCTTATATGAAAATCTTAAGTTATGATTGTTTTAAAATCTGCTATATACCACAAAAAAACTTGCAAACTACGTCAAAAGTTTTAGTTTTTCTCTCAATTAAGTTTTATAATGTTGTACATTTGCCAAAGCATATCAAATTCTTAACCTTTCATAACTGATCTATTTGACCGATCTCTTTAACTGATTTGCTAAAAAATTGTTAAAATATATTTCTAAAATCGAATTTTCTCAAATTTAAGTAGGCCCTAAAAGAAGGGCCACTCTAATATACATATGTACATACATACATATATACAATATTTAAAAACATATACCAGTACATACATACATACATTAATATCCATCACACATATCTTACAACCCAACTTAGTTTTCTTTATGAACGTACGAGTATGTATTGTTGTAATGGAATTAGCCGTGCAATATACGACTTAAACATGTAAACTTATTTATAGCGATATTGAAATTAAATCTAATTGTGAATAATTATTTGCTATACTTAAACATAAAATAACATATTTAAATTAAAGTAATTTTAATTCTTATATATTATCTATTAGGTAAATTTGTATGTCCATATCAGACATTATCTATAAATAATTTATATCATTGTTATAAATAAATAAAAACTTAACACAATAAAAGTAGAATAAAAGTTCGATAGATAGATTATAATTGTCAAATATGATTGTATACGAACATTTATAATTACTTGTAATAATATCTAACACTTTCCTTTTCTTCTTAACATTAGAAAATTTTATTTTAAAATTTCTAACAATCATATTTTCACTTATGTAAGTGTACAACTAGAAAGAAATTCAGATCGGTTAATCCTGAACATATTGCAAACATTTAAAAGAAAAACTATTTTGAAATTCATGACAGAATAAGTTGGTAACCGCATAAGGGAAATGGAACATAACAGGGTGTGATTTACTGAGCGTAGTGATCTGATCCATCAGCTTAGAGTTGAGGAGTAATTTTACAAAACGAGACAATTCCATCCTTTTAAAATGTTGGGAAATTGAGAAAGTTTGTAGACACCATGTTAACGCTTAGGTTTAGCTTCGTAACAGGAAAATTAGTATTTACGGATTTGAAAGGTAAAAGGATTTAAAATTTGTAATGTGTAAATATTTTATTTATTTTTAAAAGTTTACATATGTAATATACTTATAGAAAGGTAAATTATTCTGCAACGGCACTGACTGCTATGGTCTTCGGCCGTAAAATTTTTTTTTATTTTATAGTTTTAAATTTTTATTTTAACTACTAAATTTTTGTTATCTTTTATACAACCTATTTGATATGTTGGTGCAAAAATTCATTTTTACTTACAATACTTTGGAATTGTCACGTTTTGACACGAAGTAGTGTTTTTAAGTTTAATTTTTTAATGAAAAAAACTACTTTTTCTGTTTTTACTGTATATTCTGACAGCCTTGATCCCAACAAAAACAACAAAACCAAATCGGGGAAAAAATGGAATAATCTCGTTTTATTAAGTTACTCCCCAGTGTTCAAACTTGTAAAAATTGTTCTGAAAATTGTTTCGATGCAGTTGCCTTAGTTATTCTTCCACGGTAAAATCAATTAATAAGTAGTACAGGTTAATTTGGCGCCTACCAATGAAAATTGTTAAATCAAAATAAAAACAAATTTTACCTTATTTTATTTTAATTTATGGTCTTATTTTTTTATCCTTTGTTTAGAAGTTGATTGAATTTTTTCACTTAACGTAAATTAAGTGATTCCAATTGAAATGTCAATGTCAATATCAAAGTCAAAGTTTTAGAACAAATCCATGATTAATATAACACAGTGCAACTAGAAAATAAAAGCAAAACCATGAATAAATTTTGATCATGCTGAATACCGTCGTGTTAATTTAAGTTTACTTCTCTAGACATTACAATCTGGTTTTACTGAGCTTTAGTCAGATCTATACTGCTTTACGGTACAATCTCTCGAAAAGGAGGTCCACTGCAGGCATTTGGCTAAGGTGCGAAGAATGACGTAACTGGCAACAGACACGTCATTCCACCCAGGATTAGACAAGTACTAGAAAACATGCTCTAATTGCTCCACATGGATCTTGCGCGTAAATATACACCAAAAACTACGGCCATAAGGTTAAACTCAGTCTCACCATGGGCACACTCTAACTACGGACATTCTTGGATACTACTTGATACGAGTAGTATACCTATATATATCGACTACAATCTAGCTAAATCCTCTTTTGATAACATGGGCGTTTTACTCTTGTCACTCTAAATAAATTCTCTATTACCAACATTGTAGCAATAACAACTGGTCATTGTTTGATAGCTAGACATGCCAGTAGATTAGGACTGCCCGCTAACGACTTGTGCAGGAGCTCCTTCGATGAGAAGGGTGAGGACACTACTTTCAACCATCTTTGCAATTGTCCAGCGCTTGCCACACGTAGGCTAACATCCTTAGGTCAATGGCTGATCCCTACTCTGCTGACATCAGGGATAACCTAGACATTGCAAACACTGCTTTAACTACGTTTCCTCGAGGCATTATATTATTTTTTCAAATCTTGCTGTTATTATATACCCACTGAGGAAGATAGAGCATAATGCAATATACAAACACATTCCTTGGGCAGGAAGTACAACAGGGTAATAACTTGAAAACTATGAAATAGATATACTCGTATAATTATGTATGATGATGGCTATTTTTTCTAGAACTTGCAATTTTATGTTTATTTTATGATTATTCTTGTTTGAATATACTTGAGCGTAAACTGATGTTACAATTGAAAAATTAAATTTTTTTAATGTAGAAATTTACAATTAAAATTTACTTTAATTCTAGATTACTAACCTTGTACAAGGACATCCTAAAATACTAACTCTTCGTCAATTCGACGAATATACTCGTAGTTTACCCCATTTTTTGTGATAAAAGCTTATAATTTTTTATAAAACACTTGAAATAAATATTTTATGATAAAAATTAATTTAATGTTATATACTTTTTTTTGCAAAAGAATGACTTTATACAAAGAAATATTTGAACAATAAAAAAAATAGCATCTTTGAATGCTTTGTCGAATCGATGAAGGTTAGTATTCCATGATTCCTCTAGCATTATATTGTCGAGTCATTCGCAGTTCCACCTATATTGGATGCCTGGATATTTCAGGTTACTGAGAGGCCTACGATTTAGCCAGAACGAGCTCGTTACATGGCAATAATCCCATCCGGCTGCAACGTTACTGTTTCTCTCGCTTCTGTTTGCCACTAAGCAAAAGGTAGAAAGCAAAAAGGTCCATGGCAGCAGAGTATACGTGTGGGTGTAACCAGGCAAAAATGGACTAAAATGGACAGCTACTCAACCTTGGGCGAAACTAAATCTGCATAATGGGGAGATATGGAGTAAGATTAGAATTGCTATTCAATGACTTCTATCGAGGTTGCGGCTCTGAGCAAGAAAAAGAATAATCTTTGGCTTGAAACAGACTAAAACATCTAGGTTCACATTTCCCATTAATACACTCAGACGACGACAATTATCTGCGCCATTGTTTATGATTTTCCAAATGAAGGAAAAAATGGTTTCAACGTTTCGAGGAAATGTTATAGAAAAACAAAAACAAAGTAGAGCAGAGCGAGCAAATTAAATGAAGCAACATAAATTGTCACAATAATTGTCTAAATGCCGCTAATACTTATTCTCAATTGCCTGATGTAAGCACATATACAACATTACACATATGTTATAATTGTGACAGCGAGTTTTTGTCGACGGACAAAATTTAGTTTGGATTATAAATGATGCAAGTATAAGCAATTTAAAAAAAGAATGTCAGCAAATTTGATCAACTAGTTTCAATATGTACAAGAAGATTATACATAATATGCTAATTTATATTGCCTAAAATGCAATAAACTAATTGAATTGTGAATTCAATTGCTAATCGATCACACATTATACAAGCTAAATACAAGCTATAAAAAAAATATAATAAAAATAAAAATCAAAAATCTTAAAAATCTCATATATTTTTTGGATTATTTTGTCAAAAAGGAAAAATAAAGCAAAAATGACTTTTCACAAACAAATTTTAGTTTTTTTCTTATTCTTTACTTACTTTTAATGGCATAACAGCCCATGGAGGGCCTAGGCCAAGCTTTTTCGCATCCACTCATGTTGTGCGTGTTATATTTGTACTTGAATGGAAGGGACCTACAGTTTAATGCCGAATCCGAACGGCGAAGTGAAAAGCTTTTCATAGCAACAATTTTTACTATTGTAGGTTTGCCATTGCCTGCCAAGAGGTGGTGCCGTGTAGAAAAATGTTTTTTTCTACTTTTTTTTTTATTTTGCCTGTGCCGAATTTCGAACCCCAGACACCTTGCGTAGTAGTCCAACGCATTACCACTACGCCACAGCGACCATTCTTATTCTTCTACGCAAAAGAAAACCAAAGATAGGAGATATTCATATATCGACATATCGATATTTTGTTCTGATATATCGTCTTTTTTATCGCAATGCTAGATATTTTTAGAGCAGGATTTAAATTTTCATTTTACCTTAAATTTTCTTTTTTTGCTTACAAAAATTTTCAAATATTTTCCCTATATAAAAATTTTATTTCTCAGAGTATCCTTGAAGGATTTGATGCTCTATTTCGAACGAGTTACCAAGTTGTTAAGTCCCTTCTTCCACGTACTTTTATTCACAACGAAGATGAAGGTGAAACATTTTAAGATATATCGACAACAATAGAAATGACTACCAATCATTGCGGTTAATTGCAGAAATTGTTTTTGGTTTTTACCCTTCATAAGAATATTTAACAATGAGAAGACTAATAATTGCAAATATTTTATTGAATAAAATAGTCTAACAGTGGTAACAGGTATCAAATTTTTTAATGCCTTTCATTTAAGAAAAAATTATCGATAAGCTGTTGGAAATGAAAAAAATTAGCACATCCCTAATGACAGCTGATTTCTTTATTTATATATGAGATTTTTTGAAAATTTTGTTATTAAATTGAAAATAAATACCTATTTTCGTGTATTTATATTATTACTTTCTTTTTTCACTGCTTGATATTTTTATACGTATTCTATATCCTGAGTTTTATTTTTTATGTCGAACTGTTTTAATTTTTGTTATTGGCAGTTCACGGTATGGTTTTTTGAAAACCACAGGGATGTTAGGCAACATAATAGCTTATAATTATAATAAGTGTTATTTTTGCTGTTTTTGTTGTTGCTTTCAAATACAATTATCGCAAGTAGTTATACATAACTAGTTGTGAGTGGCGAATAAAACGCAGCTAATGATTAAAAAATACTATAATAGTAGATGGACGAAATATCGGGCGACAAAGGCCCAATGCAAACACTTTTTATGTAGTGAAAAATCGATATTTCGCCCGGTTTACGAGTGTCAAGGTACGAATCGTACGGACAATGGTTGATATAATATATTTTTGTGGATTTAGGCAAATGAAACACTCTTCTCAGTAATAAAAATCGAATTCTTGCCCGGTTTACGAGATGCCGGTCGACAAGGACCGAATCTGATGGATGAGATGTGTAAAATTTAATACGTTTCTAGACAAAATAGCTTTAGTCAGAATGCACCGCAAGGAGTCCATGGCTACACATTCCATTTCCCACACAGCATAAAATTTACATTTTGGTCGTTTAAAACTTTTATGTCGCTCTGGCGTAGGGGTAATGAGTTAGACTGCTACGCAGAGTGTCGGGGGTTCAACTCTCGGCACAGGCAAAATCATCAAAAAAGAAAAAAAAGTAGAAAAAATAATTTTTCTACAGGACACCACCTCTTAGCAGGCAATGGCAAAACCTACAAAAGTAAAAATTTCTATGAAAACCTCGGCCTAGGCCCTCCATGAGGTGTTGTGCCATTAAAAGTAAAGTAAGTAATATGATGAATATATTGCAGAATTGTAAGCGCCATATCAAATAAACTGAACATATTGAAGACATTTTTGTAGTGATGCGCATTGTGTTTCCAATATCAATTTATGAATATTTTCAGTATTAATAAAAAATAACTATAAATCTGAAAAGATGAAATAATACGATATATTATTATTGAAGTTGTGTCCAAATTCAAACTGTTCTAATATTTTCTAGCTTTCCTACATCCAGAGTAAATGAAATACAATATACTTTGTTGCCGTCTGGGTAGTGCTGTGTTAATTGAAAAATGCTTGTATTTTCCGCAGCAAGTTTGTCAAATACGCTCGATGATATGTACTTTGCTTCACGCTTAAAAGACCACCGCACTTATTCACTCAACCATAGCGGCAAATGTTGATTATAATTATGACGAGAAATTTTGTAGATATGGCAACGTTGTGCAGCAATGAATGACGTCTTCTTTCCAATTTGATTTTGTTCGTAAAATAAAATTTTCACACTTAAAAAAGCGTCGCGATTTGCGGAATTTGTGCTAAAATAGGGAATTAACTTCTGTGTAAGTGTTTTGAAAGTGATGCAAATATAAATTATCAAATATGTTATATTTTTTCTGTAAAAAATGTATTTGGTAAAAGTTCCTTGCATTAAATCTGATCTAATAAAAAATTTCACTTTGTCTTCTGCGGGTCGTGGTCGCTATCTAATGTTATTCATAAGAGCAAAAAAGAAGCACAGTGTCGGATAAATATGTAATAAAAGACTACGAGCGAAAAAGAGAGAAAAAATTTAATCAAAAAGTTAAATAAGAATTCATCCCGAATTTGTATAAAAAGGAACACCACCTAAAGTTGAAGCCAAAAAACATAAATATTAAGTTCTTTAAATTTATTATTAAGCATAAATTATAGGAAAAGTGTGTCTTTCTGTCGGGAAAAATGAAAAGTCGCAACAGCTGATACATTGAACTTTTCTAGTGCTACAAAACCCCCCTGCCGGTTCGTCTTACAATAACATCACGGAATGATTCACATTTTTCAAGTTTTAATATTTTTCAAAATGTTTGCATAGTCTTAATTATTAAACTGAATGCAAAGAAAATCTTAATTTCAGTAAAACTAATTTGTTAATAATAATTGCTTGTGTTGATACTCCTTATTTCTTGTCGGTCAATAGTCCATTAATAGTAACGGAGGAGGCTCTGGAACTAAATCTACCCACAACACTGGATTAGTCAAAGTCAATTGTCGAGTTTGAAATTGCATCATGGATGCAGAATCACAAGAGATTCGACAGGTAAGATTAGTATATTTTTACCTTTTACTTACTTTATGCCTAGATTGCTATTTAAAAAGATATACATGTTTTATTACAGTGACTTCCAAATTGTAGGGAATAGTATACACTAAAAGAAAATGTATATAGATAGTGTCGTCTATAACTTAAAAGAACTGAAGAATGTTATTCCTATCCGAAAGTTATAATAAGCAGTATTTAGGGTTAATGGGAGTCTTGCTAAATTGGTAAAATTGTTGCACTTCTACTAATTTAGTCAATATGCTAAAGTATAACTAAGATATAAGTACACGCCCTTACTTTCACTTTGGTAGCAAATTAATTTAATAGAGATGAGCAAGTTTTGTTTTATATCATCAAACTAAATTTTCAATTAATGAATCTAGTGATAAATTTTAATAGTAAATGTTTATACAGCGCAAATGAAATAGTAGTAAGTATACACATTAAACTACAATTTAAATTTTTTTTTCTAGACTGTATTAATTTCTCTATTTATTCATTATAGATATGTGAAGATAAAGATATGTGGTCGCTGTGGTGTAGTGGTAGTGCGTTGGACTGCTACGCCGAGTGTCCGGGGTTCGAATCTCGGCACAGGCAAAATCAAAAAGTAGAAAAAATAATTTTTCTATACGGCACCACCTCTTGGCAGGCAATGGCAAACCTACAAGAGTAAAAATTGCTATGAAAAGCTTTTCACTTCGCCGTTCGGATTCGGCATTAAACTGTAGGTCCCTTCCATTCATGTACAAATATAACACGCACAACATGAGTGGATGCGAAAAGTTCGGCCTAGGCCCTCCATGGGCTGTTGTGCCATTAAAAGTAAAAAAAAGTAAGAAGATAATAATAGTATAGCTATTCGTTGATATGAGGAATCCTGATGCTATTACCTTCATTTCGCAGAATAACACTACAGAAAGAGGAGTAAGCGTAGATTTGCGTTTACGAATGAGTCTAATTGGTAAATCTAACAAACATTCTTATTAGGAATTTAATAAATGGAATATTCTTCTAATTCGTAGGTATTTTCGGTTACTGCCTCCAAAGTCAATTCCGACAGCAGTTTTTCGAACGGTTTAAACAAAATACACTTCGAACTAGTAATGTTTTTAAGTAAAACAAAAGCATTAGAGTAAAGAAAATCAGATTTCGTCAAATTTTCTGCGCAAGAGAACTTTACCATGCACCACAAAACGAGAATTATAAGACAAGACTGATAACGAGCCATATTCTAGAAAAAGTAAAAAATTCTTATTTTTCCATCGTAATTTCGAAATTTGTAACGTTGGTATTCTTTTTGATTAATTGATTTAAATGGGTGTTGTATACTACGAACCATGTTAAAAGTCTATTATATCCGCGATAGTGACTTGATTTCAATTATGTAATCTAATCTGGCAGATGAATCTCAGAAGATGTGGCTTCAAAGTTTTGATATCCCAGCATTCTAGGTGGTAACATATTTAATAATTCTCCTATTCTAAGTGAGTTACCCCATCGCTTTGGCAGAACCGATAGGTGCCGTCCTGGCCTACGCCTGAATTCTTCATGTGCTACCATAATTTGAGAGCTCTGAAAATAAACCTATGACAATTATGAGTAGATTTTTGCTAAGGTTATGATAAAAAGCCGGGTCGTAATTCTGAATTAGTTGCTTTGATTGTCTAAGTTTAGGGAGGAGTATCTAGTAGTAATCTGTTTATCAGGGGTTTTGGACCAATGCAGGTCTTGGCCCTTGCATTCTTTACAAGTTGCTGGGCTATCTCATTGCTATAAATACCTGTTTGCCCAGATGACCAAAATATGGTGACTTTATTATTGCATAATGAATTCAGAAGCTCTAGGTACTCCCAAACTATTTTTGAGGATATCTCAAAGGAATCTAGTGCTCTTATAGTGGCTTAACTATCTGAGTATATAACTATATCTTGGCTTTTACGCCCATGTTCGAGGTTAAATTGGTCGCTGAGCTATGTGGCAAGTATCTCGCTTGAAAAATACTTGGAATGCTTCTCATAGCTCCTGGTGTTTGTTTTTGTAGCATATAACGCTAAACCCGCTTATTTTTCTATTCTCGAGCCGTATAGCATCTTAGTGTGTGGTCTCTAAAGAGTTGTGGAACTGACGTCCTTTCTCTTATTGCTAAGTATAATCTTGAAAAGTATCTCGAATTTATATTTTTTGGTCATAATAGTTACGACTGTGCGCGACATTTTGTTGAATTGTTTTATAAAATGTCAAAATAATAAATAAAGTTTAAAATTTAAAATAAGTAAAATACGTGTTTTTATTTGTGGTTAAAGGACAAAGTTACAATATAAAAAACCAGTATGAAAGACTGGTAGAACGTTAACCAAGTATTGTGTAAAATTTCAGTAGTTGAACAAAGGCAGAAGTAACATCGTTTTGGGAAGTTGCTTCCTATCAACTTAATATCACTTTACAAGGATTCTAATAGATAAGCAAGTAACATTTTTTGATGTTAAAATTAAAAAATTATTTGAAATATGTACATCCTATTCGTAGGTATGGTTGCGGTGTTAGTAATGCTATATTGAAAGGAAATTAGCAATGAACCGGAGAGAAATAAAAGCCATTGGCATTGGATGTTTTATGACGCATTCATTTAGTCGAAAAAGTGGAAGTGTTGCCCAGTTAACAGGCCTGGAGACATATACAAGTACAATTTACAGAGCAGCTGCCCTTTGCAGATTGTATTCAAGTTGTTGTCGCACCCGTTTCCACCAGAGCTACAATCATACTTGCTTACATTCATTGATTGCACGGAACAGAAATAATGAATGCTACATTATTTTACCTCTAAATTAGTTTATGGGGGAAGCCACAAAATAAATAAGAACCTTTCTAGTTCACATAGTACCATTTTTAAAACTATTTTGAGTCCTTTGGTCCTTTGAGTTGCAGCAATTCTAAATTATCAGCAAAAATAATTACTAATATAATACAACTAATATTACAGATATTTGTGCTAGAATAAGAAAAAAGTCACAGATGCTTGATTTACATTAGCGAATGAAAACAAAACAAGTAAATAAAAAACTTAAATCAATGCGACTAATCATTCATTCATGATTTTAACTGCTATGTATACATGCCAGGGTGTACATAATACGCCTACTCTTGATACCAAAAAATATTATGTCCGCGGCGCGTATAAACGTTAGAAGCAAGTTAACTGCCCACTTAAAATATAACTAGTTTGTTGAAAGGCAAATATGTAGTTAAAAATAAGCAAATACGTAGTCAAAGGGGGATAGGGACACACCCCTGCATCAAAACAAACAAAAAATTTAAATACTTTAAAGAGATATTACAGATGCCTACATTTGCATTCGCGCATGTAAATAAGTATAAAAGTTGTTTTGCTGTTTTTTTTTGTTAATTTTTTTTTACTTAAAGCTTTTAATAAAATAATTATTCAAAATTTTAAGAAAATACCTAATAAATTTTTGTGGAGCACTTGCTTCCACTATGGAATACCAATCCACTAAAATTTCGAACGAAAAATGCGATTATTTTTATACCCTACACACTTAGCGTACAAGGTGTACTGCTAAATAGCTGGTGGGCAACTTCCCAGAACCATGTTGAGATGTCGGTTGTTCATTGCCCTTTTGCTACCTCTTCAGCGTTCATGAGAGCGTTGCAAGCATTTTGGTCCAACGGTTGTGTTTGTATTGTGTTATCCACGTTAAGCATCTTTACTTCGTCATACAGGTGGTATTTTTGTGACATAAGTCTTGTGCGCAGGGCAGCGTTTTAGCCAGCTTGAAGTCTCCTCCATGGGGATCTTTGATGGATGTTGACCAGATGGTGGTGGCGTAATTCAGAACAGAGCTTATAATAGCTTTGTAGGTGGTGAGCAATGTCTGATTTAGGCTTGATTATGCATACGTAGTGTAACGTAAACAATATATTGAAGAAACAACTCTACGCTGCGTTACGATGTTAGTAATCACTTGTACACACTGCTCATACTTATAATAGATCGATACATGACATTTGGTGTTACGGAATTCTACTAATGGTTGTCTGTTATTCATGTAATTGCCCAGCCGATGAGTTGCAATTTAATGCGCGAAACTTGGACCGGATGGTATCTGCATGGTTGTCGATTCAATCTATTTGGTTTGAGTCGACAGTAGTAATAATTTCTGACCTCGATAGTCTAGCTCACTGGACTCTCACCCGTGATGTTTTGCACTGTATTCCAGTCTTGGTCTGGTGGTTAATTCTCATTCATAACCTTACATTCCTAACGATATGACGTTAATGAAAATTACAACAAAGTGTACAAGTAAACCACTTAGTAGGCAATGGGAAAACAAGCTGCCATCCTGGCGTTCAAAACCGGCGTTAAGTTGTAAGTCTAACAATGTCTTATCACAATGGGACGTTCTGGCCTAAGTATGTCCAATTATAGGACAGTTAATCTAACCCAATTTACCTTAATACCAAGCTACCCATTAATGGGAAGAGGTATTTTTTTAAAGGTTTCTCCCCTGTGTAAAGTTCGGCCCGTACTTATTTTTTGTGATTTTTCTTCAAAATATTGCTATTTCAACAAATACTTTCTTTCTCTTCAATCTAAGTATAATCACTCTGATTTATTCGCAAACACACTTAACATGTGCAAATAAAACGGCCAAATTTTTAAATCTCTTCGTAGTATTACCAATTACAATGAAACTGCTTCTTAGCTCTGGCAGCTGAATGTGGCTTTTCAGGACTACTACGTTTGAATTCGGCCTTGCGCACCTCATAATTATTTAAATTTAATTTTTGCGCAGCTGAAATTTTAAGACTTTCCTTTTGTTCTTTTTCAAACTGTTCTTTCATTATTGACAGTTCACTGTGGGTTTGTTGTAGAAACAGAGATTTTAAACAACATACCATCTGAGATGTGCTATACTACAATTGAATGCCTAATGTATGTATGTGGCCTTGAAGTTAAATAAAAATTATTTTTTGAAAGAAATTTCCTTGGACAATAACTTTAATATTTGGACCATTTCTTAATCAAACCAGTTTTTCTTGATTCTAAGGTGTTGCGCCAATTAAAAGGTTTGCTTTTTCAGGATAATAATTTTGGAAAATAATTTTCCAAACTAACAATAAATCTAAAAAAAATTTAATAACTCAAATATTTTTTTTCTTTTTAGGCGCGCCAACGTGCTTCCGTGAAATGGCTTTTATCAAAAGCTTTCAACAATCGTGTTCCAGATAACCTTAAAGAACCGTTTTATAGGGACCACGAGAATCAAGAGCGCCTGAAACCGCAAATTATTGTTGAAATGGGGAATGCTACGGTTTACTGCGATACGCTGTCTAATTTGTATTCGGATCCAAACTACCAAAGTCTGAATCATTGGTCCATATTGCAGACATTAGCCAGGAAAGGAGTTCCAGTTGCAGAGTCAAGCGATATGCCGCTTACCGAAACTGTTCTGATTCAAACCAATCCGTTAAGAATTGTGAGTAACGACTGAAATATATTTTTCAAATAAATTCACCGATTAAAGAAATATCTTTGACAGTTAAGCTAAAACAAATTATAAATACTAATTTATGTTTAACACATTAAGTCTCACATCGTACAAAGCACTTCAATCTAAACATCCATTGTAGGGCTGGACACAGGCTTTGCCACAATCAATGAGTTTCTCAGTAAAATACGTCTCATGGAATCGAGCCTATGTGAAGCATCTCTAGAAGATGATGACACTGTAGCACATTTCATCTGTGAATGTCCTGCCTTTTCACGGATGCGATGTGCAAAGATTTCTTGAAGATTGAAAATTTAGTCGACTTTGATATGTTTGAGCTATGCAAATTTCAGGCAGATTTAAGACGATCTTGTAGCCTAACTAAGTTAGGACAGTGTCTCTCTTTTCGGGACTGAGTACAATGGGCTTTCTAGTCTACGTGCTCTTTGGTAGATTCCAACATTATACAATACAATAATAATACTTAATAATATCACCGGCAACTCTGAGTATTGGATGTAATCTTTGTATTCGAAAATAGAGGTTAGAAATAGAAAGATAATTTCTTCTCATATAGTTTACTTGTTATGAGCGTATGAGTTGGTTGTTGTTATTTTTAATTTTTGGTGAGCAACACTCCGTTCAAACTGTTTCTTGGCTGTGGAATAGATGGTACACAAGTAAGTCATACGGCGTCATTATTTAAATGCTTTCGCTTTTATATAATATGTATTTTAGACAGAGGTGTAATGATACAACCAACATTTTCAGTCGCCGTTTTCCCTGGAGAAAAACATGTTTGTCCTATGTAAACGAATAAAAAATACTTAATCCATTCACCAAAGGGCATAGAAGTACTTAAAGCACAGGAGGATAGCAAAATATGTTATTTAGAAAAATTTTCAAAAAAATATTTAAATCTGATAATGTGTGGGATTTTATTTACTCAGTTGTGTCCAGTGACATGTTCAAATATGTTCGATTTTGATTAAATGAGTATATATTTAATCAGAATCAAAGTTTACTGTAGTCTTCTAAAAATAAGACTTTAGATTAAAATTGTAATAAACATTATATTTTAATTAAATTAATATATTTCTTTATAGAATGCGCATATGGCAGTAATCGAGTCATTGATGATTTTATATGCAAAAGAAACAACATCGAGCGATCGCATATCGAGTACTATACGCAGGTTCTCTTTCACATTTTATTATTGTTTGATTATTTTGTCTATATACTATAAAATTTTTGTTTTTAGAATTTCTGGGAGTAAAATGCAAATACAACAAGATCAGTCATATGAACAGGCTTTACTCTCATGGATTTCGCATGCATGTGCTGCATTAAAAAAGAGGATTGCAGTAGAAATTGAAGCTCAAGTTGTTGATGAAAATGTGAGAAACAAACAATTTCATGTTGTTGGATTATAGAAAAACTTACTCTTTTTTCTGTTTTAAATATATAGGGTATTCGCCTGCAAACTCCAGACATTCCACCAGTACGCGATTTCCAAGATCTATGCGATGGAATATGTTTAGCCTTACTTATTTCGTATTATTGTCCCAAAGTGATACCATGGACAAGTGTGCGCATCAATTATTTACCAGCTGTCGAGGATTCCATTCACAATGTATTGTTAGTCAGTAATTTTTCTCAAAAACATTTGCCATATAGTGTGTTTCATATGACACCGGAGGATATCACCTACATGAGAGGGTACGGTAAACACTTCATTGTTGATTTGATTTTAAGTAAAAACTATTATTATCCCCAAATTGCAGCTCAATGAAATTAAACCTCGTAGTGTTATTAGCTGATCTTTTCAATCTTTTTGAGATTCATCCAGCAAAATGTGTTTGCTATCCAGGCATGGATGCACAAGGTTAGTATTTATGTGTATTATTACATTCTAACAGATTAATGCAATACAATTTGAACTACTAGCTTATACATACACACATTTTACTTCACAAGAATTTTTCTGTAGAAACGTCTTTTTAAATTTAATTGATTTTCTAATACTTATTTTGGTATGGGGTTTTTATGGAAAATGTGGTGTTGGGAATAACGAACAGAGGCTTAGTTTTTTGAATAAAGCTATGAATATATCTTGTATGATGAGAGTTTTAATATTTGGTTTCACACTCGAAAAATGATTATAGTAAAATGATTGCGGATATCGAGAAATAACAATAAGTCAACTTAGTTTTATGGAAAAATTATCAAAGTTCAAATGAGCGCAATTTCGACTTGGGATTTCTTTTAATTTTTGCTTTTAATTTTTGGTGGTTTTAAGAATTTGTTATGAAATTCATGAAAGTAGAAAATATTTGTTAAATTTCAGATCAAAGTCTACTACTCGCTTTAATCTCACTCAATATTAGCGTCAAAAAATTAAGTATTCGCTTTTTTTTACTTAGTTAGTTGTTTAGTAGAAATATTCGAGCAATTGTTTCTTTGCCGAGACTCTTATTTACGATCATTTTCGAGTCCTAACGGGGTCTGCATAAAAGATCGGGGATAAATGTACATATGTATGTATATTTTCGATGAATCTTCCCTAGCCAGTTTATTCGCAGCTCTATTCTTAGCAGAAATAAGGTTGACAGCTTTCTGGAGAAATGCCTATTTCTACATATAAGTGACTTTCAGAAACATTCGCGATAAATACTGACTAAGGCGTTTATCTGATCTTAGAATGAGCTGTTTGGTCTGAACTCTTTCTGTGGTTAAGACGTTTAATTGAATAGATATTTAGCAGCGTTGTTGATTTTCGTGCTCTTGATTTCTTGAACTATGTGATCGTCTGAAGGCGGTTTCGAATGTAGGCGTCTGTTGCGACCTTTTTGATAGATGTAGTCAATGGCTGAGCTAGAGTTGCTGCTGCTGGATTTATAGGAGTGCTCTTCAACGATAGATATGGTCCTCAGTTGAAGATATGTTCATGATTATCCCTTAATGACTCTGAATACATTTTTAATTTGCTAATCGATTTCTCTAATATTACAATAAAATTTGCTAACATTTATTCAGGATAAACTCAAGTCTTGACCGGAATGTTTTAAATACTATACGAAAGATTATACGTCGTCACTCGCTAGTTATCGCTCTGTTAGATAGTATCCAATGAGGTGTCTTTTTCTCAAACTTTAACTAGTAAACTTCCACACACAGAAGTTAAGAGTATATAATTACTTATTACTTTTAGTTAAAAGTGTGCTGATTATGACGACCTATCCGTAGCCAAAAAGAATTGTGGAACACGCTCAGTCAGGCAGCGCTTGATATTAAAAAATGGCCCAAACTATCTTTATCATGGTTTTTTGTAGAGTTACACCATCTTATGGCTTAAATTTTCGGAAGAGAAGAATAATATTGCTAGATTTAAATTTAACTCACAAAATCACATAGATAACCATACCTTGTTCTTAATAATTTTTTAAAGCCCTTAATTCCGCAGGTCTGTGTAGGATCTTCGAATAGATAGGTTCTATTGTTCATGTCTTATAATATAATATGTAAAATAATTATTTTTATTTACACTGATACAAATTTTTAATAATAATGCATGCACAATTTTGTTCACCAATGTACTGCTGCCATAATAATGAAAACATTATGCGCCGACATCACCATAAACAACAACAATAGAAGTCATCACTAAACGCAACTTTGGTACTAACGAACACGGAATTTGCCACCGACGTGGTCTCGTAGTGCAAACCGTAACGCCAATTCCAGATCTAAGAAGTGAATTAGACTCTTCTTGCAGTTCTCCAACGAATCGACCTCCATTTCAAGGTCTTTACAAATTTAGTTTATTCTTTTAGCAGTGTTTTTTTTTTCATGTATTTCGTTGTGATTTTTGTGTTTGTTATTGATTCATTTTACAGCATGCTTTTTTGTTTTTTAGTGATTTGAGCTTTTTATGAAGTGTTCAGTACATATTATACATACTCATACATCCATGTTTTTGTTTTATTTAAGCGTTAGTTTTTTTTAAGTAATATGACCCATAAATTTCAACATTGTGTTGTTAGTTTGTTAGTTTGTTATGTGTTTGAGGCGGTTCAATCTACAATATTTTTTGTTAACTCAAATGTTGTAAATTTTAAAAATAGACAAAATACTTCAAATTTTTAATCAAACTTAGGCAAGTGTTAATATTAGTTAATCATGTTAGCAAAAAGAAGAAAAGAACCAGGGCTAAGATAGTTAATATTCTCAATAGAATAACTAAATCTTGTGAGTAGTAGATCAAGATTTAAATACCAAAAATTTAACTGGTTGTGTATTGCTTTTGTATTGAAATAATAAATACACTGGTAAACAAATAAGCAATTGTTTAATAATCTTTTTATTCAACTTTTAAGACTTAAGAAGGAACATTCTTAAATCATGTGGTGCTATTTAATAAGCTGATTAACAGTAATAAAAACTAAGATGTTAAGTTAGCACCAGGCATTTCAGTAAGACATAACCTCTCAAAAGATTATTAGACTTTATGGTTTTTGTAAAAATAATGTACCAGAAATGAATATATTTCTTAATTTAAATAAGCCTTTCCCAAAACTTGCCTCTGCTGATGTATGATTTATGGTATATGATTTATGCGACAAAACTATACCGTAAATCTATCGGAGCTTTGAAAAAGTGGGATTGGAAATCAACATAAGCAAAACCAAAATAATAGTAAATCCAAATAAACTTCTGTTTGACCTTAAATTACAGTCGAACGGTCTGATTGAACGAATTTCATGTTAGTATTGCGGTGAAAATTCAATTGAGAATAGAATTGTTATGAATTTCGACTATATGACAACTACTATTGTGAATGTTCATTTTGCGGGTACTAATTTTCAATTATAAAAAAATTTTAATTTTAAGAAATAGAATTATGTTTGATGAGCACTTTGAAAATGGATGTCAACACATAAATATATTTAACACTACTATTACTATACTATACTTACTATAATAACAATAATTTATATATTATTAAAAACTTACGATTGTCGAAGTATGCGTTTATGTATCTACTGCCCCAAATTGTGAAAAGCTAAAGCGTTCTGTGAAAAGCTTCTTTCAACGTGTTTGTTGGTACTAGTTTCTTTGGCAACATCCCGGTTCTCCTCCATCAGGGCAACCAGTTTTTCAAGCAAGATACGTAATTTTTTACTCAACACTACCTATGAGGTGGAGGTTATGTGGCTTATGACACCAGCCGCCGACTCAAAAATTATATTTCGCCGCCGCTGGATTAAACTCAAGGGTCTACTCGTACGTCATAGTAAAATTCTATAAATGAAGTTGGAATTATATAATGCTCGAAAATGTTTGGATTGCAGCAATGGAGGTCGCATCTGTGGGGGTCTGAATGACCCCAGCTGTTTTAATACTAAGACTAATAATTTTTTTTAATATTTACTAATGTGGTCTTAAAATATTTATCTTTGCTTAAGTTAAATACAAAGTATAATTGCGTATTTTTTGTAAGCGTTGTTTTTATTTCCTAAATTTAATTTTTTTTAGCACTTCTACTAACATATATTTAATATTATTAGGTATGAATTGAGAATAATTACTCACTATAACACATAACACATATTTCTAGTACAGAGAATTTATAACTTACAATGACAAAAACACTGCTAATTATTTTGAACATGCTCATAATTTGAAATTATTTGAGATATTCTTTTCATTTTAGTTTCCCATTCAGTCTCCGCAGAGGTGTCAGCACATAGTTACACTTCACCAGCTGCATTCCAAAATGAAGCCAGCCATAATGAAGGTAATTATTTTTTATTTAATCATTATTGAATATTTAATTACAAAATTTAAATTTTATTTGCAATATTAAATTTTGTTTACATAATTTCTATCTTATGTTTTTTTTTTAAATATTTATATGCATATTGTTTGATCTGCTATTCACATTACCATTAAATTTATCACTCAGGCTTTGTCGTTCACAAATCGCGTGGCATTACGACACTTTCATCCATGAACTCCTCACAAAAGCAACAGGAACCCTTAGTTCCAGCTCGGTTACGCCAATCTAAAGAAAAATCCAATATCGAATCAAAGGCTGATGAAAGAGGTTTGCTAAACAATTTTTTTTTTTTTTTTATTATTTTTATTAGTGAATCAATGTACAAATTTATAACCAATTAGAGTTTGTACATTGTGTTGAGATTTGAAAAATTAATAAATTTGGCTGTTGGAAAGATGTTCTCATATATTATGTCTTGCACTGCACTTGCATTTTATTTCAATTCTGTTTTTCGCCTGTTTTAGTAAACAATTCACTTAAGCGAATAAACAATTTCAAAGCAATGATATTTAATTTTAAATACGATACATATTTAATTTTTGTTAACGTTAATATCATTTTTTTTTAATAAAATTGTAATTCAACTTTAAATATACTAAAAATACATATTGATATTGAAACTGAACTAGGCGATTATGTACCAGCAGGTCGACCAAGCAATTGGGAAGAAAATCGACGTCCAAGCTATGCAGGTAATTATATATTCATTTGTTTTTTAATTGAAATAAACTTTCGAAACCCATTTGGAATAATTACCTAATTAATTTTGTTTATATTTTAATTGCTAGGTCGTCGTTCACGAAGAAATTCTTCAAGTGAAGACTCTCAATTGACAATTGAAAACTTTGGTGGGTCACAGGATCAATTGAATACACTAGGGCGTTTTGATAAAGAGCGTGAACGTGATCGCGAACGAAAACTATCAATTGCCAGTGTTGGTAAGTAAAAATATAAATCTATGAAAGTAGCAAAATTAATATCTAATGGTGTAAATATTTAGAACCTGCTATGCCGGTGCGGTCATCTATTGCAGATGCACGTGGTACTCTACAGCTCGGCTATGACACGGACTCTGGGTCAGAGAAGCAAGACCATGAAACCGAAAAGTATTTAATGCAGCGACAGCCAAGGTGTGTATATGTTTTATTTTTATTTAAAAGCTGCCTTAAAATTGCTAAAAAAAAAAAAAAAAAAATTGTTATTTCTATTAATTTTAAAACTACAAATCTTAGGAATTTTAATTCTTTCGACACACTTAAAATTGTTCATTAAATTACGAAGTGTCAGTAAAAATATAAACGGTGATGCTTATAGTATGCTCTAGTTTAAATGACTTAAAAAATTTTCGGTTTTTTTCATGACTGTGTTAACTGAAACTTAATTTAATATCTTCGGTTGATAGACATACATAAGTAACCAAGTCCAAATATCATGCATCAGTGGAATTGGCCCAAATTATCCTCTGGGGCCCCATACTTAATATGTTAAACTCTTCTCTTACGTGGGACTAATCAACTAACTTCCAACACCAGCTCTTATTCAAACCGGATAATAAAGTCTTAATGCCCACCTTTTGTTTTTAAATTTGTTTAGAATAAGAAGTAAAGGAATTCTTAACAGCAGGGATAAGATAAGCAGTTTTAAGACAATAACATTTGAGAGATTTAACGTTTTATTTAAAATAATTAATTAATTAATTAACCTAGCCCTTAATAATTTTCATAATATTTTTTTTAAGTGTTGACAATGTATCGTTACTTGCTTCCAATGCACAACATAATAATACAGCAAATATTAGCAGACCAATGCCTTCGACGCAAAATCAACATTCCAATATAACAGACTATACCGAGGATAATTTGAGCGAAATCAGAGTCGGAAGTCAGGATTTCGATCCAAATTCAGTGAGACAAAAGCCATCGAATAGTGGGGCGCGAGTTAAAAACGAACCTTGGCAAAATAATCACAATGGTATCGTCCATTTTAATTGTACAATCTACATGAAATACATTTTCAAATTATATTTATCTTTTAGATCCCTATGAGGAAGACGTAAGATCATTGGACAATGCATCTAAACTATCTAGTATACGTATGAAACTTGAAGAAAAACGGCGACGTATTGAGCAAGATAAACGAAAAATTGAGTCGGCGCTGATACGTCATCAGGAAAAGGTAGGCCATTTTGGAAAGTGTAATGCCAAAAATATCGTAAACCGAAAAAATAAGTCAAAATTGAACATTTCATCCACAAAGCTACTTGATTTTTGATATTTTATGTTTTCCTAAGTTTAACGTAACTCTATTATAATGCATTTTGCTCTGAGATTGAAAATACCGTAAAAATATGGAATGCTACACTAGCCAGTAGCTAGTGCATACACCTAAGTTTTGTACATATTAAATTTTAGCAGAACAGTTCGATTTGATAGAAACCAGGGATTTTATTTAAGGGAAATTTTTTTTCTAAAGGCTCGGCAACAAATCTACATATTAACAAGCAGATTAAGGAACTCTGATTAACATATTTTCGATCTTTCATTTATTCATTCAAGCAGTTTCCCTTATCATCTCACTTGCGGTATTGGGCAGATTAACCAAGTTCGCCGGTATTTATTTTATAAATATTGGCAATATTGTTAACGAATTGTGGTTTTTTATTCTGCCTTCTATGTAATTGTCTTCGTGTATTGTGTTGGTGATCAATCGGATTTCGAAAACTCTTTTCGTCGCAAAACTGAACATTTATGTTTAAAAATCCATTTAACATTAAGTTGCTCGAGTTAATGGTGTTGTGCTTCGTTAATCATTCGTTTATACAAGGCATAATTTCTGTATCTATTTAATAAAAAAATTGCGTATTTTATTATTAAAAAATAATGATAAATCTTATTCACTTCGCCGACATGTATTTCAGGGTTTTTGGTCGTACTGCATCATGTCCTCATTTCTCTCATTTCTTCTCATTTATTTCACGTATAATTGATATGACTTTCATCTCATTTACTATTGTCATGAATGTAGAATAGTGTATTTTTTTTTCATTGCTTTCATTGTTAGTCATTCAGTTAAAGTATAGTGTTTAATTCTACCCCACGAAACTTGTTTATAAGATCTTGTTTTAAGCTGAGTGAAGAGAACATTATAAGTGTGTTGTTGCTCTTCTACTACGTTTGATCTTTATTTTTTTTCGACATTGCTTATGTCTAAATTTTTTTTGAGAGTGTCCAAAAATGATAAACATGAATAAAAACCACTTGAGTTGGGTTATTTCTTCACCTGTCATAAAATAATAGAGCAGCTCGTGACTATTCAAGGAATTAGACAATATAATCTGTCTTACCTTTTGAATTTAAAGGGATTAATGCATTTTGAACTGCCCAAATTTCACGCTAATATAAACATAAATATAAAATAATAAAACAAAATTGTAAATATATGTTTGTGGGTAGGGGTTAACCCGACGTATTTATATGAAATGATGATTGAGCTCAAACTTAGCTCACTAGTACCTACCTACATAATATGTATGTATGCTATTTTACTTATGAAGCATGTTTTTAGGTAAAATTAATGAATGTGTATCATCAAAATGACTCGTTGTCTGTAGAGGAAGGTATCAATAAGTTACAAGGTGAGCCTATTGCAATGGCTGGATATGCTGATAGAAGTGGGCCGGGCAACAACCTTGCCGATAAACAATCACAATCACCGATAGAGCATCAGGTACATAATTTACAACTAGTTTCTTTTTATTGGCGAACAATACTTTTCCCTTATTACACTTAATCAAGTACATTTAATTTCTTCTTACATTAGTAAAATTATAGTGCAATAGTATGTATTATAAAAAAAAATCAATATGATCACAAAATTAAATTCGAACTGCATACATTCATTGATATAAAGCTTAAGGGTTCGTTATTCCCTTACAAAATGTAAAATAAGAACAACTTGTTGTTTTTGTCGAAATTTTTATGTTGAATGTATTCAAGTAACACTACCTTAACTTCATTTAACAGTTGTCAACCACCATTTCTGAAATAAAATGGTAGAATTAGCCATTTATTCACTTTTTTTAAATAAAAATTAAGGTTTTGTTGTGAAAAATGTATAAAAATCCCATATGTTTGGAAATTAAGGTGGACAACATAAGTTTTTAGGGTACGAATGAAAGTTAATTCTAATTATACATAATATGTATTCATGGTGGTTATTATTTTCGTACTTTTGATTTTTTTTTGCATTAATTTGATAATGTTACCAAATTATTTTCGAGTCGTGAATATAGTCTACTTTAGGAACATGGGGCAATTTGCGCACCATTTGTTTCTTCTTCGGAACATTTTCCCATTCCAGCTATAATTACTATTGGAACTCTGCAAATATTGATGATTGCAATAATAATTGTATGATTGTGATTACGAGTAATTCTATTCAAATAAGTTTAAAAAAAAAATAATGATGATGAGTTGAGTACTTGTGTTTTTGGATTGCTTGTTTGTATGTAATCATCCTCAATTTTTTGATTACTTGTAACTATTATCATACTCTTTTGAGTACAAGAAATCATAAAATTTTCTATTTGACTTACAGACAATAATAATTAAAAATTTAATGAATACGATTACTCATAATCACAATCAGAATTTTCGAAAACCATAAGTAGGAAATTTTTGAAGAAGCTTTATTTTAACTTTTTGGGAATCGATTCTGAGACTACTGCATCCAGTTTAGCACTCATTCACTAGACCAACGAGATGGTCAAACCGATTTACCGATTTGAAGTGCAAATAGAACACAGAAATAAATTCGATTTGTCATTCTTTACGAATTTTAACGTTAACTCAGCCCATTTTTCCACGATGCCAAAGTGCATGTTGAGTGAATGCGCCATCACTTGTGACTGTTTTAAAGCGGTTTCAAAGATTACAAAGCGGCAGTATGAAAAAACTAGAGCAAGTGGAAGGACTCTCGGGCGAAGTGAAATTTCTCATGGCCAATTTACATCATACATGAGCAACAGATTAACTTTATTTCTTTTTGTAATGTATAAAAATAAAAAAATAGAAAAAGTTGGAAAGGAAAAACTTTTGCATACTTTTAGGAAAACCTACGGCAGTACCATTACAAAAACTTGAGCATACTTTTAGGATTGCGTGAAATTACAGCGAAGCATTTCAGTTATAGTCCTAACGCTAAAAATTATCGAACGAAGAAGTTTCATTTCAAAATTCAACTTGTCCTATTTAAACATCACAGTGTTTTCGCTAAATCGTGTTTTATGTTTTTTTTTTAATTTTTGTAGTTTTTTTTTTTTGTTGGATGAATATTGGGAAAACTGAGAGTACCGAAATACATACAAATCTGTTTTCCTTCATGGAGTATAATTAGTACATATCTGCAATAATACCATATGTGCATATGTTTAGTTTGAAACCTTATATGAAAACGTAAGGATACACATATACATATATATAAATATATTTTTTTTTTTTGTAAAACCATTGAAGAATCACGCCTAGCGATTATCTGGTATATTATCGCATTTTTCCTAAATCAATCAAGATGCATTACCCATATTATGAATTATTCTAATAATAATTAATATTTACATACACTTATCGCACCTCATTCATCATAACATTTAATGCTTTTTCACTAAAAACTTTTCATAAATTTATTGTTATTTTCCTTATCGTTACAAAACTTGCATTCGTCATGATATTTATTTGCTTCGATATTTTTAATACTGAAGTTAACACAAGATGACATAGAGTCAACTGCGGATATATTTAAATGGGAAACTTTAAGCAATGATTCTAATCGTACTTCTGATATTGATCCGGTCGACTTGGACAAATACCAGGTAAATACCAGAATTCTAAAAGCTGGATTGAAGATTTAGTAATACCACATGCATATTTATATATTGTAATCATTAATTTATTTTCTATTACGTAGATACGTATACATATGTATGTACTTTTTTGCGTATCATCAACCTATGTCAGGATAGAGCTTTAACACAAAAGTGTCAAAATCATAATTTAAATCTGCTTTTAATACAAGATATATGTACCTAGATATCATATTTATATACCTGTCAAATAGTATAACGCTTCCACAGCTAGGCTTCCATAAAATGTCTTTCGAAGAGGGAAGAAGTCATGAAGAAAACTAGGGAATCACATGTTAATGCAGTAAAGAAATTATTTCCTATTTTCATTTAAGTTACGTGTATCATTTTATAAGCGATACCATAATAATTTAATTTGAATTACATTTTTTAATTTATATCACTAGCACAAAAATAAACCACCTCGGTAACCCCTGTATCCGATAGTTACAATGTCTGAAAATCTATCGTGTTATGATCATTCATTTAAAACAGTTACCTGTGACTTAACCATTTCTGCTTTTCACAATTATAAACGATATTTAAAAATATTTACTGAAAAGTAAAAATTATAGTTTTCACCTGTAGGTGCAAAAGAAGTAAAAATATTGGCTCTTACTTTCCTGCTGGTTACTGATTTGAGAACTTTCAGACTTCCATTGACTTCAGTGATTTCAATTGACTTCAACTGAATGACTTGCAGTCAATCAATGAACTATTCAGAACAAAGCGAGTACATTTTTTTATTTTCTGTTTTAAAAAGGGGAAGAAATACAGAATTAAAATTAATATTTTAAATTTTTTCTGACGTCCACCGCTCAACAACTTGCAATACTAAAATAGCTAAATTCACTCTGAAATGTCATAACTTTGTTTATATGTAGTATAAATATTTTCACTGCAAGCATCGCATTGCTTATTGCATTCACTGTGACCGTTAGTACACAAATAAAATTCACGTGGAATATTTTTCTGGAAAATATTAATCATAGTTGCTTAGGTCTTTTCGGTTCTTTTTTCAAAAATGTAATTATGTAAAAAATATTCTGAATTCAGTATTCAGAATATTTTTAGTTTTTCGTGTTGGACCATGTATCAAGAAGTATTATTGTATGTAAATATGTCTTTCAAAATATTTTCTTCCAATAATTACATAATTTAAATATATGTTTAATGTTTCTAATGACATTTGTTGTATTTATTTATTTATTTTAATCCACACCTGAAACAATACTACATCCATATTAAACGAAACGAAAAAATTCATATCGAATCGGCAAATACATTCTCGACTACATGTACACTATACATAACACACTCCTTGCACTAATTTTTCACTAACACAGCAAAGCATAGCCATTATGAATATGAATCTGCAGGATATCCAACAGGATATCCAAAGGCTCGCATCTCAACAGAGTCAAATCCATGCGCAACATTTGCAAGCACAACAGTTGATTCAAGCCCAGCAAATTGCTAATATATTGCAACAGGTAATTTTAATCATTAATGTTTTGTCATTTGTTGTTAGTTTCGTTCGGCCATTGGTTCTTATGGACTTATTTAAAGCCCATCATCAACCCATAAACCATTTATGGCTTGATGCACCCAAATAAGAATTGATCGCGACATAACCATAGATTCATGTAATCTGATTACTGATTCTATTCAAAGATTTCAGTCAAAATAGAACGAAAAATAAACTTTTAATTTAAAAAAATTTTAATAAATTCTTTTTTTATTTTAATTATATTTTAAATAAATTTTCCATAAAATATATTCTAAATCACATCAGAAAACTCGCTCTTTTTATTTGTAATGTCAAATATTATAGTGCAAAATGCATACGAGTATAAACAAATGTTGCTGCAGTCTCAAAACCAAAAATGTATGTAATTTTGACACTATAATTGTAATTCTCTGAGGTGACTTCACCCTTTTAAACAAGACCTGTTCGAAATATTTGAATGTGGAATTTTATATTTGAACGTTTTTTGACATTGTCTACAGTTGACTTCCTGATGGGATAAAAAAAACGCCAAAACAAATGCCACATTTGTGGGTGAAGTTGAAATACAGAATTTTCAATGTTTATTACAGTTTTGTTTATTTAATTGACGTTCAACATGAAAATCAACAACACGAGCCAATGTTCTTGTGCCTGTTTGACATACTGAAATTGAATCTGAAAGTGGCGCATGAATTGTCTCTAATGTCTTATACATAAAAAGTGAGTTTAATATGACATTTGACTTTAACATTGCAGATACTAGTGCAAAAAAATGGAAAACTGCAGCTGCCCCATTCGGTAAAACCTTCCCCTACATGTGTAGGTTTGGTTGTCCATTATAATTCATTCAAATTTCCGAAATATCCTCGAACAACTCTGGCTTTTACTTGTCTACTTGCTGCGTGTTGCTCTGCTTTGGTTACCTTTGCTTTCTATGTTAAACTAATACTGCATTTTTTCCAGATTTTTTAACGCAGTCTCCAAATATCAAATCTTTAATTTCTATACCTATAGATAAGGCACATATCTTGCGATCTACAGATGATTGCGAAGCACCTGAATTGTTTTTTCTGTACCTAATTCCAGGATTAGATGTTCATTAGTACATTTCACCAAATTTTATATGAAACAAAAAAATTTAATATTGCATTGTATTGCAGGTATTAAGTACATTGTGTGATGACAAAATGTGTTCACAATTAAAAAAATGGAAATATCATGTTTCTTAAAAAATGGTTTGATGTAAAAAAATAGGAATATTTTAATATGTACCAAAAAAGACAAGCATACATACAAAATATATATTTAAAGGGAAAAGTTAAAAATATTTTACCATACTATAATTATTCAGCAAAATTTTGAAACTTTATTCTGATGAATACTAAAACTAAATTTGGCACATCTTAAATTTTATTGCTGAATATTTTTAAATCTTAAATATAATTTTCCAATACTTTTTGCTACATAAATGTGCACAATAAAGCGCCTTAAAAAACATTTGTTGTTGTACCCTTCTAAAAATGAACCCCGGGTAAGATGATTTCTGCTCTAACGATAACCGTTCGTGAGCTGGATCGTTTTGAAAAAACTAATAATCGTCTTTTGTAGGGGAAATTTTTTCTTTAAGCTACTTTCACGAAAATATAAGTTCACAAATAATATATACTCAGAAATTAGTAGGGTTTACATTTCAAGATATTAATTTTTATGTTTGGAGATATTCATTAGATATTTACTTCTAGTAAATAAAATGTAAACAATAACAATTTACACAAAACCCAAATTTATAGTGTTTTTAAAGAAACTTAATTCATTGCGACTTCTTTCATCGATAATTCCAATTAATACAAAAATATAAATTTTTGCTTTAACAGCAACAAACATTCGGGTCGCAACAACATCTAACTGACACCTTCCAACAACGGCCAATGCAACAACAGCAGAGCTTTGGCTCCACTCCACATCTGCCGCACGCTTTCAATTCATCCGTCAACACTTACAATTCCCGGCCGCCAAGCCGCGATCCATACCAACAGATGCATCCAATGCCAATTCAATACATAAACGAACATGGTCAGTATATGGCTGCACAACAGCAGCAACCGCCGCCACCCTTAATGCAACAGACACAGTACATGCAGCCGCAAAATATTTATGGAGACAACGTAATCCCATATAACAATCACAGTTTTATTGGCCCCCAATTTATTCCGCACCAATCTCAGGCGCAGCCGCAATACATTAACCGGCCAACTGCATATGATGATTATTCACTATCTCATCAAGGCCGTGATATCAACTCGCCTCAGCCGAATCATTTCTACCTACACGAAGTATCATCCCAACCACCACCGTCATCACAGCGTCGTACTTGGTCTCAACCGACATATGAACATCAGCAGCCGGTCGATATAAATTCGTGGCAGCCGCAGAAAAAAATGGGACTTTCAGATCAAGGATCTGTTAATTGGAAGAAGAATTCATCTTCGAATGTAACCCACCAACAAGGATTTGTTTTGCATCATAATGATGGTGGTGGTGAATTCCAGCAACTGTTTCAAGTGCACTCTTCACCACAGAGGGCATTAAATGATTCGGGGACAGGTGTGCAACGTCAGCAATCGATGACAAATTTGCATGACAAACGAACAACTAACGCAATGCCAAAAGTATTATCTAGCCCTGCACCTCAGAGGCATTCAGATGATATAATGGCACCGCAAAGTATTTGTTTCATTGGCGATGAAGAAGATGTGGAGGAAATCGAGCGTAACATTATCGAATCAATGCAAACAACGCGTATTACTGCAGACTATCTACAACAAATACAGAGTGGGCGTGGCAGTAGCTCAGAGGACTACGAAAACGAATTACTCAAAAATACACAAAAATATAATAATATCACCAGCGGAAATCTAACATACCGCATACCATCGCCATCACGTCCTTCATTGCATGCCAACAGTTTTCACGTAAGTAGTTTTAAACTAAATTATTGCGATCGTTCAGTTTACCTATGTGCATTTTCCACAGAATCCACACAAAGATAAGACAAATGAAAAAGGCTTTTACATATCATTTGACGATAGCCAACCAAAGCGTCCGAAACCGCCGTTACGTGCCAAACGATCATCCCCCAAGAAAGAGAAGTATGCCGATAATGTGGACCATCAGGCAGTTACGAAACGCGAATCATTTAGCCAATTACAAAGTCGACGCGAAGACGACGGCTTCAGTAATAATATAAACGAATCTAAACAGCAAAACTCCAATAATGATAACAACACAGCTTCCGTTGAGATCAACAACAGCACTTATAATAAATACACTGACTCTCCTCCTATTCAAATTCGTCAGTTGGCACCATCAGCTAATAGTAATAATCATACACTACATGAAAGGCGTCATTTGGGCGACGTTACTAATTCGCAACAAACACCTCAATCGTTGTCGCCTGCAAACTTATTTAATACAACAGCAACAGTTCGACAGCAAAATAATCATAATGCGGAGCCAAAAGCAATTGTCATTGGCACCGATGTTACTACACTGGATCCAGTAAGTTTGTTTTGTTTTTAATAAGGAATTTTTTAGAAATCGCATGAATAAATACGATTCAATTTCATACAAGACAGATTTCAATATTTGCCAATATATTCGATGTGTTATCGAGATTGTTGCATTATTTTCTTAATAAAATGGTTTTGTCCTGGAAGATCACCTCCAGCTGCCAGTGCTATTGTGCTATTGTTTCATTGTGAATGACAAAACAACGAAGGAAAGATTTAGCAACTTGATCGTTTTATTCGCACACCTTAAACGAGTTCGCAAATAAAACGTAGCTAATATTTCACGACGTTATATTGTTCCGCACATTGTATTTACGATTTTACCTGCAGTATTTTGTTTTAATTTCAACAACAACTATTAGTAGAGTTTTATAATTAAATCAAATGAAATTTATTTATTTATTTATTTATTTTTTATTAAATCCCATTTTTCCAAAATAAAATAGTTTTTTAAATAGTTAAAACTTAAAGTAACCACAAATAATTTTAGGATTCCGTTGAAGAAATGGAGCGTCGCAAAGAAAAAATTATGCTTCTCTCTTTACAACGTCGCCAAGAACAAGAAGAAGCAAAGGCACGTAAAGAAATTGAAACGGCTCAAAAACGGGAACGAGAACGCGAAAAGGAAGAAGAACGAGCACGTAAAAAGGAAGAGCAAATGGCCAGAAGAGCAGCAATTTTAGAACAACATCGATTGAAAAAGGCAATTGAAGAAGCTGAACGAGAAGTAAATAATAGCAATTTCCTCCATGGATACCGAACGATTTATTAATTTACCGTAAATCTTCCATTATTTCAGGGTAAAACACTGGACCGTTCTGACTTATCGATGAAACAACAATCACACAATCCTGCCCCTCGCCTAAGGCAACAAAGAATTACACGCCCACGTCCTAAAACTATTCATGTAGACGACGGTTCGGTTGATTTAAGCGAAGCTTCAAGCATTTCTAGTCGGGAAAGAAAAGGTTCAAACACGAATTTAACAGGTAATAGATTATAGTGCAATGCTCGTGAATGGTGATGTATTACTTTTATGATTACTTTTCTTGTTTTTTATACCTCTTTATAATTTGTATTGTTTTTTCAATTATTTACACCAATCACTTGTTTTCAATGTATTTAGGCTATGGTCAATTAAGTTCCAATTCATTGAGGCGAGATTTTTATAGAGGCTCTCAAGACTCTTTAGCTGTTAAAGGTAATAAATCCTTTTATTTTTTATGCTTCTATAGCACTTATTTTAAAACATATTTTTAATTGAATTATTCAATCTGTGTCGGTGAATTAAATTAGATATGCATATTGTCGAAAATTTCAGTTTTAAAATATTCCTTTTTTTTATTAACTTCGCTTGTCTGGTTTTTGTGGAGGAAGTTTTTAATAATAACATGAGAAGAATATTATATGAATATAAAACAAAGAAATTGTAAGTTACAGTGATTTGTAAGTGCCAATATTTATCAAAATAACGTCGCCAACCAAGGAGTAGTTTGTAGTGTGTTAGTCAGCTACGCAAGGATTGAGGACTCAACCCACTCAAATCTCAAAGTATGAAAATTATCATTATCACATGGCATGGTGAACCAAGATGCGATAATGAGAATTGACACCAAGTTAAAAAAATTTCCTATAATGCTTTTCACTACGCAAGAGAACTGTAGGTCATATCGACAAATATAAGTCGAAAATCTAGGCGGCGTGCCTTTACACATACTTATGTAACATATGTATGTATGTTAACCTTAATTTGCTGACACAGAAATAATGACTGGTGTTAGTTACTGTTTTAAATTGTAATTAATAAAATTAAATATGTACTAACACTAGTATAAATTGGGTAAAAAATTCCGTTCAAACTAAATTTTCAAGATAAAAACTCATATATATTATTCATCTCTAAGATTAAACAAAATCGGGCAAAACATATCTTGATTTCTCTGCGTTGACTATGCAGACTAGTCTGATCACTTTTATACCTTGAAAAACATAATTAACAAAATTGAGGATATCATCAGTAATTAGTCTACACTACAAAATTATGTATATGTAAAACAAAGAGTTCAGCTCTTTTTGACATGTTGATACCGCCATTGACTTGACTATAAGTAATTGAATCGATTTCACTCACATACAGTCGTATGCATGGCTCTCCACTAACATCGTGATATTCGATCGCAGTTCAGTATTGCGTTGGCTGCTTTTTCGATTGCTAGAATTTCTGCTTGGAAGACGCTGCATGAGTCAGACAATCTAATAGACTCTTTCTTTTTAAATGTTTCCGAGAAGAGTCCTGTTCCAGTTCCCAGTTCCATTTTGAACCATATAGTGATTTATTTCATCATCATAGTAAAGTCGTAGTGTGGAGTCATGTAGTCTGATGTTGTCGTACTTAAGACTTCAGAGTTAAATAATCTCCCCATATCTTACATTGTTTTCAGAATTGCTGCATGTTCATAGTTCGCTTACTCAAAGTGGATTCTCTCTGTCTGAGACCTCCTTTTGCAGCTATTCGCTATATAACTACAGATCGAGGGGTAAAAGATGAAGCATAATTTCTAGACCCACTTGCGGTGCGCTCCCGGTTATGCCCATTGCAGCAAACCTTGCACCTTGCCAAGTTTAATTGATTTGTTTTTTACACATGTTGCCTTCCATCAGCGGATCCGTAGGAAATAATTGGCCTTATGATTGCAGTATAAATCCAATTGCTGTCCCCATTTATTTCCAAAAATCCTTTTACACGCAGACAGTATTTAGTCCCCAGTGGAGAGGTGGTGGGTTACTCCATTTGGTTTTGGTAGTAGGCACCTTGTACTTCAGTGTAGCTACAGTAATCTCACTGATAGTTGTGAGACCAGGATAACTACATCGTCTGAATAAGCCAAACTTTTCGTCAATGATGAGAAGTCACTGAAGGGGGAAGGGTCGCTTCTATATTGATATTGGTTTAGACTATTGGAATGGCGAAAAAGGCTACACACTGGTTTTTATTTTTTGGTAATTAAAGAAAAGTACTTAGTTTAAAGTGTATATTAGTGGATAATTTCTAGAGTTACCTGGAGAGCATTAGAAATATATTTTTACACACATCAGGACAAAAAGAAAAACACAAGATTTTACTTTAATATTAAAACTCAATTTTTTATTTGATATGACGCCACACCGATTTCACGAGCACATGGTTCCGATCATATTAAAGCTCCAATGCAATCGAAAGTATTATTTTCAGTATTAATACCAATTTGCACTTCAGTTTACTTCTTTGATTTTTTTTCCTGAGTGTACGTATGAATATCTGTAAATTATTCCCTAAATTATCGATTTTTTCAACAGAGTCACCGGATGAATATCCAAGCACAAGTTCAACTCCGATTGGACGCAGGGGATCTTATAAAACATCAAGAGGTTGGTGAAGGGTACTATATATTTCTAACCAGTATGCACTTAAATAGAGACATGTTGATCTAGATTAGACTGAAAACACACTAGTTGTACCAGGCGATACATTTTATGCATAAAATTTTAAATTCAATTTTTTTTAGATCATCTATACTACTTGCGAAAAATGATAACTTTTGTATAGGCTAGTGTTGGCAACCATTTTTGCTATATAAAATAGTTATCTTTTGAATTTTCAACATCGTGTCCAATAAAGTTAATAAGTTAGATTTATTCCCAAATTTATTTAAAATTACAGAAGTTTACAAAACATTTCGAACAATAAATATTCAAATATGTATTAAACATAATAAATTTTGGCTTATATCAACCTATGCTACCTAATATATTGGCGCAAAAGTAATTGGATTAAACAAATATTAACTCTAGATCACCAAGTCTATATAGTTTTTCTCTTTTTTTTTTTGCAATTTTAAATTTGCACTCATCGTTAATTATTAATTGCATTTATAATATCAACATATGTTTTATGTCTTTCAAATATATTTGTTTATAATTTTTTTTAAATAATTCACAATTATCTAAGCAGTAATATAAGATTTTATTTTATAAGTCGCAAATTACGTACATATATACATACCAATTATTCTAACAATAATATATGCATAATGCGATGAAAACCAATTTCGCATACAAGTCCACTTTTTTCGGTTAACAACTTTTCTAATCAATGATTTCATAAATAATAAATGTTGTAATCAATTTCATATTCAAGTATTTTTCTCTTGGGATATCCCAAGTTATAAATTTACAGTATGTATGAAATTGGCATTTTTATCGTTTCATAAAATATATTCCCATGTCTAAGTTGTCTAAATTCCTTGGTAGCGGTTAAAATGCTTATTTTTTCGAAAAAGCGGCGACGGATTTTGTTACAAATATTTACTTAACTATCTGAAATAACTCCATTACATATTTTACTCAAATATTACTTAAATTCATTAATTATAAACAAATCCAAAACTGTCCCATAAACGGGCCTTCTTGCAGAACCAAACGCCGAACGAGGTCGCTCACGTATATCTGTAGCTAAAGGAAGTACTCTTAATTTCCGTGGCCGAAAGTCGAATTCACTTATGAATCTGTGCGGTAAGAGCTAGCAGAAACCTTTTTTATAAATACATCTTATACAGAAATCTTTTAAACAATTATTGCCCATATACATATAATAAAATCTCTCGAATATTTCTTTGGTGATTGCATTTACGTTTTGTCTTTCCACATAAAGTTCTTTGATTTTTCGGTGTGGGGTTTCTCTTCATATTTCAGAAAGTCGATCAAATATTATTTAAATTATTTTATTTACATACATAAATATTGTTTCCCCTTAAAAATTATTATATACATATAATCAATAAAAAAAATGTACGTGGTGATGTAAGTATTATTGTGTTAACCTCTCGTTACTACTTACTATGATATTTCATCAAGAATAACCTAGATCAGATTACCTTAATTTCGGATTGCTTTTACTCCTTTTTTCAAAATTTGTAACCTTAATATGTTATACATAATTCACTTTTGTCAAAAACTAAACATCAACTAATTTCTTTGGATTACACTTTGTACTATTTTAAATGTATGCTTTTTTAATAATACCTTAAATTTTCCTTCAATAACATAGTGTTATATTGAACGCCAGGATGTAGTGGTTGAAAAATCTGAATATTAGTACCTATGTACATCAGTAGCTCGTATCCGTAACACAATAGAGAAGTCTACGAATTTTACTAAGTCACAATTCTTCAAGAGTTGGCTTTCGATTATGGGAGAAGTGAATAGTATTTCCTCGACCTAGCCCTTCCATCGAAGGCATAGCCTTCCTATTCGCCCGCCCAGCAGCTTTCGCTTCAAACACCTTTTTCACCGGAACTTCTTCGTACATACGCACGATATGGATTAGCCAGCGCAGACGTTAAATGGTGATAGGCTTGACTATGTCAGTATCAGCGTAGAGCTGAGCGGTTTATTTGAATACTATAGGTAGTCGTCGTCGTCGGGAACCGGACCGAATAATTTTTCTCTCGAACATCCCAAGCGCGGCTGCATCAGTCTACGGCACAACCCATCCTTCTGCACCCTATGGTAGTGCGAGCGAGGGCTCCACTACATATTTGCTTACTGAGCCCAAAGTTTTGGCTGTTAACGACGGGACCAACATATATTAATTCCATAACTACTTCCAAAGTGCAGTTAACAGCTGTAACGTGAGATCCAGCATATACTTCGTTTTACTCTAGTTCACCTGAACTGATTCCCATTCGATAACAGAAAAATAAGTAGCATCACGCTTAAAACGTCCAATGATGTCAAAGTCATCGACACTTGCAAGAAGCTGGACACATTTGTAGAAAATATGTCTACGGCTGCACTGATATGGCCCAATCAGTGAGTTGGCAAATGATTTGTATCTTTCGCACAGTACGGTTGACAGGACCTTGTATGAGATGGCTATAAGACTGATTCGCGGGAAGTTAACGCAGATCCTCGCGTCACCTTTCTTAAGTACAGAACAAAGGATACTGAGATTCCAATCGCTGGGCATATATTTGTATAATCAATAATTTGCCTTGAATAATTCAGCAAGCAGGCCACCAGCACCAGCTGATTTATTGTTATTGAGTCGCTGGATTGCAACTCGGACCTGATCACGACTATCATCGTCGATTGCTGGCATCGTATGATTTCTATAATGACGTAATTAGTAATCGCCTGCAAGCAGTTTGTAAAAATGATCCCTCCATGATATCAACAGGCACGGCATAAGATTTCCATTTTCATGCGCAGGTAATACTTTGGGTCAGACGTTTGACCTGTTGGTAGAACTTTCGAGCATTATTTCTATTCTAATATAGCTCGAGTACCTCACGCTCGCGTCTTTCATGCTCCCGTTTTTTGCGTCTCTCTTCCTTTCTCTTTGTAGTTTTCTCGCACGCTGCGTCGCAGCTGACCACAGGGTTCATAATAATAAACATAATAGTATAAAATAGATAATTAAAACAAGGACAAAAAGTATTCAGCGTGCTTAAATGATAATAGACGTATTGTCATTTAAGCATACTGTACTGTACCCGTATAAAGAAACATAATTTTAGCCTTATGGTGCAAAAGAAAATGTTTAAATGTCCACACTTTTATTACTTGTGTTTTCATTTCATCAAAAATTGTCTTAAAATATAAAAAATGTTATTAATTGATATTTGTACAGCATAATTTAAGTTGTGAGCCACGTACATTATTCGGTATAATAAGATAAAAATATATTTTTCTTTGACTTTACATATTAACATTTCGTTTAAGTTTTGTTGAGTCATAATTAAAATTACTTTGTTAATTTATGCTTAATACTAAATTTTGCACATCTATTTTTCTTTATTTTCAAAAACAAAATCTAACATCGTCAAATAACTAAACAAAAATAAAACTAACAACTCCCTAATATCTTCGTTCGCAACATCCAAATATTGACAAATTGACATTAAAACCACTTAAAAATGTTGATATTGCTGCTAAAATATGTCTTTGTTGTTGTATAAACCAAACCGCCACTCGCTCTCTGGCTCGATACAGATTCTGGACTGGGACGTGCAACTCCACCACGTCGTGCACCGTCTCCTGGAATGGCGGTATCAGGTAGGCATATGCCATCTCCATCTGGACCGGGATCCTTGCCACCAGGTTTGATATCAAAACGTCGTGGTTTTGACGATGGATCAAGTGATATTTCATCTCATCTGAACTCAATGATGGAATATTCCGGTTTGTATTTCTTTACATATGTACATATATTAAAGTGGTCTTTATTTTATGCCACCTTTGCCACCACTTAGCTTACACAAATGATGAATGATGAGTGTTTGGAAGAGAAAAATATAATACTCTGTAGTTTGAAAAAAATGTGATGCACAGACATATTTGTTTGCGGAATCAAAGATACTAGCCAAATTATATTTAAATAATAATTACACTGTGCAACAATTTGGCACTTGCAAAATAAAATATATAACTTTTTAAGGGTAATACTTAGTATTACCTTACCTACTTGGTATTTTTTATTTATTTTTATTTCTTATGTGTTTTTTTTAACTCAAAAGAACACTCATTAAATACACCCGATTTATTTATAAACCTGAGCAGATCTTGCGATGTCAAAAAGCTCAGGTGCTCTATTCTCAAGAATGCAGTGCTAAATAGGCTAACTCTGTTCCGACAGAAAGCTGAGCTGACACTAAGAAAAAGAACTACCTTATCTTTACACTCCTGCTCCGAACCACAGCAAGCACAGAAAGCACTGGCTGTCAAATAAATCGTATTTAAATGCTTGGCCCAAGGCAACTGAGTGAGTCTGTTAGACGCTTCGAGATTACAAGTAACTTAGGATTATTGGTCAGTCAAATCGACCCACTCATTAATGGTGATCTTGATGACTATAGACAAAAGAGGGGCTCTGGGCCGAATAAACCACTTTCAGAACTTTCTGGCTAGTAGGTCAGCGGATTCATTTCCTGAAATTCGTGAGTGTCGAGGAACCGATAACAAAAGCAGGGTATTATGGTTTCCAACACAAATCTCGATTTACCGGTTTAATGTAGTTATAGGTTTTATTTAAGAAAAGTTGAGATAGAGTTTGGGTTTTTTGATGCCACACCTACTTCCCCAAAACATAATCTATCCATAAAATTTGCTCACAAAATTAAAAAATATTGTAAATGTATTCCAAACAATAATCTATATTTTATATTAATGAATAATTCTTAGAAATATTTTACACGTTATTGTACGAAATAGTGCCGAAATGAAATAATTTCAATATTTCTTTTTCTATGACACTTCAAATATTTAATTTCTTTAATTTTTTATGATTCTTATATGAGGCTTTGAGTGCAAAAGTGGCCCAAGCCACATTCAGGATTCGACTTGCGCCCTCATGGCGGTGAGATCGAATTAAGCGTGAAACGACATTGCCTGAATTAATTTGAAGTATTAGAAAGCCATCTGATCATTTAACTCGATTTTGAAGATTTTGTTGCTTGGCCCACCATTGCTCTTAACGCCTCATATTGAGTATTATATGGTACTTGTGTAGGATAATCTAACTAATAAAAGCTTAGAGTGGATAGAAACTCCAGCCAAGGTCATTAATTTCATTCTGCTGATTTCTACACAAATTCTTATAGAATGGCTTGCAGTTATTATCTGTTGAAAGCCAGCAATTTAAAGCATGTGTGCGAGAGCGTCCACGTCGGCTTTTGTATGTTAAGGGTTCCATTAGAGGACATGTTTTTTCGTTTTAAATTAAAAAAAGGAAAGACTTATAACTTTTATATTGGATGTAACCACTGATAATTAGATATCATTTGCATACTTTGTTTTGACATCTTACACACTCTTACAGATTTAGTCAATATTTCTGCCATTTGATCTGAAATCCTATTTTATTGAATCTATGTCTCCTTTTATTCTTAGGTCCAAAATTATATAAACAACCAGCGGCTAAATCGAATCGGGGGATTATACTTAATGCCGTCGAATATTGCGTCTTTCCTGGTGCAGTCAATCGTGAAGCTAAACAGAAAGTTTTGGAGAAAATCGCACGCTCAGAAGCGAAACATTTTCTTGTTCTATTTCGTGATGCTGGCTGCCAATTTCGTGCATTGTACAGTTATATACCAGAATCCGATCAGGTGTCCAAATTATTTGGTACAGGACCTAGTCAAGTCGATGAAGTTATGTTTGATAAATTTTTTAAGTAAGTTTCTTAATTATGTAGTTATATGTATGCATTTGGAAATTGATTTCTCTTTAAATTCACAGATATAACTCGGGTGGCAAATGCTTCTCTCAAGTCCACACTAAGCATTTGACGGTCACAATCGACGCATTTACCATACACAATTCTCTGTGGCAAGGCAAAAAGGTGCAACTACCTAGCAAAAAGGACATGGCTCTTGTTATTTAAAATAAGAAAATATGTATGTAATGTAAGCGAATGCCAACAGAAATGTATGTGATACATGCATAACGCATACACATATGAAACTAAAAAACAACTTACAATGCAAAAATTTTAATTCAAGCTTAAAGTTGGTAAAAAATTTTGCATAGCAGAATATTGATTAAGCATTGAAGTTTCAAAAAAAATTGCGCAATATCATTTAAAAAATTTAATTGTTGACATCAAATTGGCCTTTAATGCCAACACAATGAGACATATTTATTATATTATTATTATTATTATTATTTAACACAAAGGTAATTCAGCATGTCTAACAAGTGTAACCTTTGCCTTTTCTTACTTTCTAATAATCACAAGTTAAGTCAAATAAACTAATAACATTGCTTAAATATTATGCTCCAAACTTACACAATTTGAATTCGGTTTTAATGCTAAATATTATACCTACTTATATTTATAAATTTATGAAATATAGTACGATATTTTTATATTCAACAAAAATAATTTGTTTTCAACAATGAATGTATATATATATATATATGTATATGTGTATAGGTATATATATGTTCATATATATACCTACATATATATAACGAATCCAGAGGCTGTGGAGGGACTGGGATTAAAGTTTTCCGTTCATTTTCTAAAAATAATTTGATTGAGCATTCCTTCTGAGATATTTATCGAGATGGAGTGAGTTTTCCCTCCCTCTTCCGCATTTGATCAGCAAGTATGTTTATATATATATATATATATATATATATTGTATATACATACACAGATATATATATATATAATTCTAAGTTACTTTAAATTTTTTATAATTAGTTATCCGTTAACAAAAGAAAAAATCTAAAATCGGAATTTTAGAGTATAATTGAAACATATTATAAGCACGTAAATTTATCAAATGAATTTCTGAATGTGAAAAGATTCTACCCTACGTATTGTATATGAAAGAGTCATGCATATTTTTAACCAAATTTCAGTGTCAAATATACTCATTAAAATGTTACGAATTCTATTCAAAATATATTGCAAAAAGTCAGAAATGAAATATACTCTCAACTGCCATCTACGCAACAAATATTTAAAAGAAAACCCAGAAATATAATTTTCATCTACCTACATAATTATCGATGGGTTCGAGTAAAATTTCTCACTTTTTAGGAGAAACATTCGTAGTTGATTTTTACCTGTAATTTGGTTTACATTCAAATATAAAGTAGATAAACTGTAAACTATTGCATGAACCCATCGATATGTATGTTGAATTTAAAAGAAATATTTAAAATTTTAGTGTCTAATGCATACGGATTTTCCCCTATACTAATAAACTCTTATTTATAAATTGACTTAATTTTTATTATAGTAATATTATTTCAATCATAAAAAGTTTAATTGCGCTTACTCCGTACTCGTTTTTTATTGCTTAAATTAACTTTTTTTATGTGTTTTTAATTACAATTTTATTTTATACTTTGTGTAAAGTGAAAAATATTTTATATAAAAGCTGTAACAGTTTGTGAATGCACTCACAAAGCATTAGTTCAAACATGTATGCACGCAACTGTATGTATAAACTATAAACATTATATTAAATACATATAATAAAATAATGGAAAATTATTTAACATTAAAAAAAAAACGTTCGTATTTCAGTGCTTTTAGAAGTAGTAGTTTTTAGCATTGGGTTGTATAGCTTTGTGCATTGATAATCTCTTTTATAATTACTCGGGTTTGACCGCGTACTTAATTTTTTAGCCGAAGTCGGACCCAAACTCTGTTTCGACAGAGTTTGAGATCCCAAGTTGAATTAGAGAAGTCGGGGAAATTTCAATAATACAAATAAGGATTTTCATCACGGAAATATGGAATTCCTTTCTGGAGTATGGTTACCTGATATCTCACTAACATTTAAAACCAAACACAAAAAGGAAGTAATTTAAGGGGGGAATCTCGTTTAAAATGGAATTGAAAAATGTATTTTTAGACTGAATAATGTATTTCCAAAGTTTAAAACCCTAAAATTCCATTAAGAGTCATCAAAGTTATGTGCAGATACCAAGAGCAGGCGCAAACGCTTATTTCTCAAAAGGAAAATTTGTTCACACTGTGCAATGTAACACAAACGTTTTTCCACGTCGAATTTTTATTTACGTTCCATATTGTTGCTTTAAAATTTTCTTTGTTATGTCTCTTTGAAAATTTGACTATAAATAATGTCTGCTAAGTTTTACTCGATTTGTCGTGTACTCACACTTCTTTTATGCACACTTGGAGCCCTGACTGACGGCTCATGTCCTAATGTTCTGGATATAATGGACATGATGAAGTGAAGTAAAAAATGTCACTTCACCTTAGACAAAAGTAGGCCCAGTTATAATACAACGTGCCGCCACATAAAACTAAAAAGCTTATTTTTGTTTTCAAAACAAGAAAAAAAGAAGTAATTTGCTAATGGGATTCATATTTATAAACTCAAAAATGCCTCGCAAACCGCATAAACTTATAAAATCGTAAGTAAACTTTAAAATTTTAGAAAAATTTTTGAAAGATTTTAGTATACTTATGGCTTTATATGAATTTCTTTACTAAGTACATAAAGGGTGATTTTTATAAGAGTTTAGTTTTTGAAAATGAAAAAAAAAACAGAAATTTTACAAAAGTGAATGAAATTTTTATTTGGATCTATAGATCAAATCCTGCCATTTACTTTTTAAAGATAATTTCACTTAAATGTTGCCCGCGGATACGCTTCAAGTAATCTATTCTGGCACAATTTTCACACATTTCGGCCGGAACTCACAAATGACGCGTTCAATGTTGGCTTCCAAAGCAGTAATCGTGTTTGGCTGGTCCCTATAGACAAGAGACTTAACATAGTTCCACAAAAAATAGTCTAACGGGGTCAAATAACACGATCTTGGTGGGCAATTGACTACACCAAAACGAGAGATTAACTGCTCGCCAAATTCGCCTCTCAATTGATGCATGGTTTCGCATGGCATGTGACATCGTCCTGTTGGAATCACATGTCGGCCGAGTCCAATTCTAGTATTTTCGGCCAAAAAAAGTGTTATAGTCGAACGGTACCTTTCTCCATTGACCATAACGTTCCGGCCTTCATCGTATTTGAAGAAGTACGACCCAATGATGCCGCATGCCCATAAACTGCACCAAAAAGTGCATTTTTCGGGATGCATTGGTAGCATCTGAATTGCCTCTAGCTGGTCTGGCTGGTCTTCACTCCAAATATGGCAATTCTGCTTATTCAAACCAAACTGAGCATAAATCAAGTGACAGCTGTCAAAAAGACCAATTCCGAAAAAGTATTGAAAACAACACTTCCAGAAAAAACACCCTGTACATGGCATAGAATACATATTTGTAAATACATGTTAGAAACAAAAGCACATTTTTATTTAATAAAATATTGCTTTGAACTGTATTTCACTTTGCTTCCGGTATAATTTAAAATTCAAAGTTCCGTAATGTAGAAATTTATTATCTACAGATATTTCACCTCTCGATACATTACGTCTATTATAATTGCTTTTATTACTTATGTGTTCAACAACAAAAATTTTTTTTTTTTTTATCTTTTAATATTAAATAAAGCAAGCTGCCTTGGAGACATTTAACAATAGATTTATAAATAACAAAACAAAACACAACAAAATATTAAGTGACAATTTCATTACTTCACGTTACTTCACTTCAAGCCTTTTATAACGACAATTTCATTGATTATTATGAATTTTAATTAATACGTAACATGTATATAATTTTTCAGATCTTAGAAAACCGTTTTATTCATATTTATTCTCATACAAGTTTGAAAGAGCACCTATGACACTTGTTCTAACCAACGCTTGACTGACCAAAGTTTGTTTATGAACTTCATTAGTACAACCAAATATTAAAAAACCAGCCACTAAAAATCCAGGGACTTTTTTGCCTATTAGTGAGTACTTACATTGGCAGGAAAAGTAAGTGGAGTGTAGTTAAGTGTTTTGTAATATTATACTTTATTCATTTCAAACTGAGTAAAGTTGAGGATAGTCAAGTGCAGTCCTGTCGCACAGTTTTATTAATACCACCCATTTTATTAACAAATCTGATTTTTTTTTTGCTATCTGATTCACCCTGTACTTGGGTTTCATGATCAGCTGTCAGCAACATTGCTCAAACACACAAGCGTTTTATAAGTATTAAATTTCAGCAATATGGTACGTAAATTAAAATTCCACGAGCAAAAACTTCTCAAGAAAGTAGATTTTATTTCATGGAAAATAGATGGCTATGGCAGAGAAAATAATATTTTACGACGGTATCACATCCGCAGTCCAGCAGATTACACTAAGTACTTGAAACCACAAAGTTTTCTATACTTTCAATTAACACTTTCTGGTAATTTTAGATATAATAAATTGGCTCGTGATATACGGACTCTTACGGAAAAGATAGCTAAATTGAATAGAAGTGATAAATTCAAAGCGGAAGCTACTACTATGTTATTAGAAAAACTCTACGCTATGGGCGTTATAAGAAACACGCTAGATTTAGAGAATGCCAGCAAGGTGTCTGCGAGTAGTTTTTGTCGTCGCCGTTTGCCAGTAGTGATGGTAAAAAGTAAGTATATACATGTAACCATATCGTATCGATAATCAATTGGATACCACTATGTTACTAAATAGTAAATGTAGTAATCAACTCCGATTAGACGAATAAAAGACAGTTTTGCTAACCGGGATAAATGTTGAAAATCCTAAGTGAGGTTAACCCTTATCTCGCAAACACATTTGTTGTGGTTGTGTCTTTTAGTGCATCCTTTCAAAGTAGTCTTGTTTTTGTTACGGTCGAGTCCTGGTTTTAATTTTTTAAGCCGAGCAGTCAGGGTAATCTTTTATTATATATTTGACAATAAGAAACGTGGGTGCACTCGAGTACACTTCCTCGGCTATGTTCCGATTTTTTGGTTGCAACATTTGTTAATTTGTTATCAGGTATTCGAACATGTCTTGGTGTGCATAAATTTTTGTCCAATGGGTGATCTTATTGTTACTTTGTGGTTTGTTTGGATTACATTTTATGGTTTTGATGAAATTAAGGCATATATTCTAAATATGGAAATGCTGTTATGCTTATTTATGTAATTCCAACAAATAGTATATAGAGAATGAGAGGACGTTGTGAGTGACCTTGCACATAATTTTGTAGATCTAAATACTTCAATCCTAAGTAGTAGCGTCGTCAACCATCTAGAAGCTGTTCTGAAGCATTTGTTTAAACCAGTGTTTACTTTATTTTTGTTTGTGTCTGAGGTCCCTCCGAGGCATATTGAACATATCCGAACAAAAAAGATATATCTGGTCGTAGGATAAAGTTTATAAGGCGGATTTAATAAATTGGCGTGACAAACACGGTATTTTATCATAAATTTAGTAATGTTTTTTTTTTTTTTTTGTTTAGAACCTGAGCTATTTTTGGTTACCCGTTTACAGGTATTACCCAAAATTTTTGGGTACAGGAGTTGAGGTATTACCCGCGATTTCTGGGTATTCGCACTATTCACGGATACCTGTTGACCGAAGTGACCAGGTAGCCGCAATATTAGGAAATCATGGCATTTACGGTTACCCCTGTAGATATTGGCACGGGTATTAAGAGCACTAATGGAAATACTAAAGAAAAATTAAACCAAATTTGTTGAAATATTTTCTAAAATAACTATTGTGAAATTTTTTATTATCCAACAAAAACGTCGCCTACCTCCTTGTACAGTAGAACAATATTCATTTTCAGATTCAAAGGCCGTAGAGCGATTTTATAGTTATAAAGAAGTCAAAGATTTTAAAAGTTCTTTTATAAATTTTAAATTTATTTATATTTTTATCAATTTAAGAAATGCTAAATTAATAACTTTTTCTTTTAAGTAGTTACCTCTGCTAAATGTTAATAAACGTATTTTTTAAAAATAATTTTCAGATAAACTCTCCCAAAATTTAAAAAATGCCACCGATCTTATTGAGCAAGGACATGTACGTGTTGGACCTGAAATGGTTAAGGATCCTGCTTTTTTGGTTTCACGAAACTTGGAAGATTTTGTTACCTGGGTAGATACTTCAAAAATTAAACAGCACGTTTTGGAATACAACGACCTACGAGATGATTTTAATTTTAGTTAATAAAGAAGTTACATTGAATTAAAATGGTGCTGCACACATTTAAAATTTTATTTTTCTTTTACATATATTTTTCGAAGACTATGAAAATAAGATATTTGCTAAGAAAGAAACTTTGCGTCTACTTGAAATGCTTGAATTCCGCTAGCAGTTCCTGTGGTTCTGGGGTAAACGTTAACTGATGGCATCAAATAGAATATCTACCATGGAAATACAACAGAGCCGCGATTCCCCGATGTATACAATGTTCCAAGAAGATATCGGAGCTGCAAAACCTACTGTCTCCTACAAGCTTTATTATTCGGTGTTTAATACAAACGAGAAGCTCCAGTTGAGTTCGTGAAGCTTCTGACTATAAATACAAATTATAATCCATTTTGGGACGGACGGTGATACATAGGTGGTGTATATCAGTCATAGTGAAGTATTTCTTACACCGCTTTAGGAAACCGAGGCACTTGGCTGTTTATCGTTCAAATATGGTGCATTTGTGGTCTCTGTGGCGTAGTGGTAGTGCGTTGGACTGCTACGCATAGTGTCCGGGGTTCGAATCTCGGCACAGGCAAAATCAAAAAGTAGAAAAAATAATTTTTCTACACGGCACCTCCTCTTGGCAGGCAATGGCAAACCTACAAGAGTAAAAATTTCTATGAAAAGCTTTTCACTTCGCCGTTCGGATTCGACATTAAACTGTAAGTCCCTTCCATTCATGTACAAATTTAACACGCACAACATGAGTGAATGCGAAAAGCTTGACCTAGGCCCTCCATGGGCTGTTATGCCATTAAAAGTAAGTAAAGTATGGTGCATTTGTTTGTTTTCCTTATCAAAGTTTGCATACATTTTTCCACTCCAATTTTGTTAATTTTATTATCAAATTAGGTTATTCATCTTATTACGAGTCACAATTAAAAAGTAATTAATTTGTTATTCAACTTTTTACAAGCTTACGTTAATTTTGTGCAATGACTAATAAATACCATTCAAGCAGCTCATCGTAATTGTTATTTAAACGCGTGCACTAATATGTGGGGATCATTACAAAGACGCTTCACATGTCGAACGTGTCAACGTATTTCTGATTTACATCATTCAATAATTTGTTAATATTAAAACATCAAAATGCATCAGACGGTTATTTTATTATTGATTTTAATTATCTCTGCTGCTGTTTCATTTCCTCAAATTGAACACGGTTCTGTATTTGGGCCCAGTGGGGTAAGTAATAAAGCAACACGGCTGTTAATACAAAACCTATTACTTCACAGCAGGAATGAAATTGGAGAACTGTTCTATCATGTTCATTCAACTTACTCGTAAGACTCCAAAAGAATCCATTGAACGAAGAAACAACCAAGATGAAATTACATGAAATTGTAAGAAGTAAAAAGAAACGTAAAAAGCTGGACAACTCTCAACTTTATCCGTATGTTGTGCACGTTGACAGCTCTCTCCGACAATGGCTCTAAACCAGTGTGGGGCAATTTTGAATTTCTTATTCAAATGTGATTAGACTCTTACTGTATACTATAAACTTCTTCGTGTATTTCACGAAATATTGACAAACAGTGGAATTCGGGCGAAGTTTGAGAGCAATTTTGTCAACGCAAAACATGTTAATTGACTTTCAGCATTCATGTAAACAAGATATCGCTGCGTAATTTTTTAAAACAGTTGCGCCGTCATTTTTTGGTTTGCCCGACACTGATCTAAAGGCTTAATCATGAATACGTAACGTAAACAATCTATTGAAGCTAGAACTCTACTATGCGTTACGATTAAAAAAAATAAAAAATAAATAGGGAATTCCCCTCTTTTAAATTCATGCTGTGAATGGTTAACATGAGCACTTACTTGTAAAATTTGATTTGTTCGGGCATATTTTTTGATTTGTGATCAGTAAATAGACAAAGAAAAATGTTGGTTAAAAGGTAGATTTAACCTTAGCACCTTCCCTTTATTCATTTCAAACAAACTCTTACCACTGAACAACATTTCTGTGAAATTAAAAAGAGGCGAACGAAATAAATACAAATACGGCTTTGGCATTGCTGAATGCTTCCGAATTAAAACAAATATTTAATTATCACTCAATCGGTTTGTAATTTTTTATTTACATGTTTACAGCGTTTTCAGAAGACACAGAATGTAGCCGCCCCTCCGGTAGATTTAAATAAACCACCCATTTTTCTACCTGAGGCAATACCTATACATGAAGCAGCAGAGGAACCCGAATCAGCTGTGACTCAAAAAGTATTATAGAAAGTATAACAAGAATTTAAAACAGCGCAGATTTAGTAACGAGCAATCACATTACATTTATAAGAACTACTTTAATATGTACATATAAGCATTCACCGCTTATAAGCATCCAAATTCATGCATTTTCAAAGTTGCTTTTAAGCGGGTAATACTGAATTGACAACGTGTAAAAGTGCAAATTTTTTCACATTGTTAATACTTATATAGTTTTTCTTTGAATTGTTAAAATTTTTTTATTTAACGAATTTGTAATCTTACTTTTACCACTGGGTTGTGTGTGCCTAGAGTGACCATTGTCCTTTTTTTAAGAGAACTGCACCAATTTTTAATTGTAGTATCCTCTGGGATTATGATAACAAAAGAGGACAGTATATTGTCTTCTTTTCCGAAATTGCTCTCGAAATGGCAGTTTTCATCATTAAACCTATTGTATATTAAATGTAGTATATTAAAAATTTTAAATTTTTTCTATTTTCGTTTATTGTTATTATTCATAAAACCTTATTTAAAGAAATATTAACATTTATACGTAAACTATAATTCCTCCAACTTATTGTGATGTAAACTGTTTAATAATAAATAAATATATTCAATTGTTTATGTTTTTAATTTGAACATTTTTATTCCGAACTGTTGTTACTGAAAACAGACTAAATCAATTGTTTGTAGCTACAAATAATTTCGAAGGAGGATATGGCCTCAACAAGGGATCTGAATCTGACTCAGTTTGGTGCTTCACAACATATATGTTGACATACTACTGTGGGCAAAAAGTATTAAGACTTTGTTCATAATTTCAAATTTTTTTATTCATTCTTCCAAATCTATTTCGTCCCCTTCAAAGTAATCCCCCCCGGCCCCAATACACTTGTGCCAACGTTTTTTCCAATTCTCGAAACAGTTGTTAAAGCCAATTTCCGGAATAGCCTTCAATGCGCTTAACGATTCATGTTTAATGTCTTCAATTGACTCAAAACGGTGTCCACGAAGCGGTTTTTTGAGTTTAGAAAATAGCCAAAAGTCACACGGTGCTAAGTCAGGCGAATAGGGTGGTAGGGTGCTTGCGGAACGATATCAGTCGAATTTTTGGGAAAATGGTCTCGTAAAACCAATGCAGTGATTTTGGAACCAATCGTGCATTCACTCTTCTTAGGCCCAAATGATGTTTTAAAATGGTTTTCACTGATCCTTCCGATATTCCAACGATGCCAGTAAGGTCTCTGACTATTAATCGTCGATTCTCGAACACAAATTCCTTGATTTTATTGACGTGTTGATCATCAGTTGATGTTGATGGCCGTCCTGGACGAGGTTCGTCGTCAACGCGTTCTCGGCCATCTTTGAAAAATTTGTACCAATAAAAAACACTTGCTCGCGACATACAATTGTCACCGAAGCCCTTTTGAAACATTCTGAACGTTTCGGCACCAGAAATTTGATTCCGCACACAAAATTTAATGGAACTTCTTTGTTGAATAATTTCACTCATTGTGAAAATCGCCGAATGCACTTTTTGTACTTCAGAAAGACAAGCGTATACTAAACACTAATGATTATTTTGATGTGACATTTGGCACAGATGTCACCGACAGTCATAACAACCTTAAAAAAATAATATTTTGATGAATGGGTTTCCGCGCGAAATTTGAATTAAAAAGCCTTACTACTTTTTGCCCACAGTAGTATGAGGTTGACTAGAAACTTGGTAAATCTCGTCAATGTTTTGTTGTGCTAATGCGAGTTGTTTTCTTCCCACGTGGGAAATATTTTCAGAAAAATTTTTGCTGGTTTTTGCTGGAGATTTTATCGTAACACAATCGTCATCTGTTTGTGTTTCGCATCTTTTTTTCAGTCTATACTCGCTCATTCTTTCAGCTCTAGAAATTTCTAAATGTTTTTGTTTGGAATGTGAAATTCTTGTTTGAAATTTCAAATTTGACGAGAAAATAATAAACAGCGCCATCTTTCAATCGAGTATGAAAAAAACTCGACTGATAGAAAGCGCTGCTAATCATTTTCGTGGCAATTTTCGCTGCGACGATCATCTTTTAGCCCCAGCGTTAATATAAAAATCGATTCTAAAGAAGTTAACTTCAATAAACTTCAAAAATTGAATGAGAAGAAGAAAGTTGGTTTTTGGTTGGTTGGATTTTACAAATTATTTTACTAATAAAAAAACAAAAAGTACTTGCAAACAAAAAATGACACAGAGAAGAAACAAAATTGCTTCAATCACACATCTAAGATAAATTAGTTAATATATTTATAAAATCTTTGTAATCATGTGACATATTTGTGTATGTGTGCATCTCATGTACAACCTAAACCAATTGTAATTTTTAAGTGTTTTGTAAACATTATGCACTCTACCATTTGAATGGAGATCAATTAGTGTTATGGATTTCTATTAATGTTAAATCCGAAAAGCTCTTTCTCCACGATTAATTACTAAGCAGTCGTCGGTAATTCAAACCCCAGCTTAATAATAATAATATAATTAACCGTTTATTTTGCAATATTTTTTATGGTAATTTTTCTCATAATTACTGCGTTAAAAATATCGAGTAGGAAGAGTAAAAATAAACAAACAAAATTCTCAGCAGAGATGCAAATAGATACGGTTACGGTTAATCAATAAAAAATTTATTTAAAAATATTATATGTTAGGACTTCAGCAAATTAAGGCTTGTTATCAGCTTTTCCAATGGAAAAATGTATATTATATTTTAGAGCCACAGTAAGTTGCTATAATTAAGCCATGAATTGAATTGGAAAATTATTGTAAATAGTAGTGCAAATATAACACGCACAACATGAATTGATGCGAAAAACTCGGCCTATGCCGTCCATGGGCTGTTGTGCCATTAAAAGAAGAAGAAGTATGTAAAAGTACACCTGATAACTTCCAACACAACTTTCAAGTTACATTCCCTAGTAGAGATACTGGGGAAAAGAAATGTCCTCGCTTTGTTGGAGACTGTGGTACACAGATGGATCAAAAACAAACGAGGGAGATGGAACGAAAGTTTAAGAAGTTAGGCCGAGAAAGGATATTCTTGCTAGTATAAGCCATGAAAACTCAGTTTTTCAGGCGAAAGGTCACACAATTGAATTATGTCTTAGAGAATTTGAAGAAAGACCGTCGTGTAAACGAAACATCTATATTCTCTCGGATAGTAAGACTAAAACGCTCAATCTTAACACATGGCTGAACAGAAAGTGCCTGGCTACCTGGGGCGACATCTCAGGCAACAGACAAGCAAAATCCTTCATGCCAAATGTATCAAAGTGAAGAACAAAACAACTCTTTGATGTTAAACAGAAACGGAATCCGAGCTGTCATAGGATTTCTTACTGGGCACTGCCCAGTTAGGAATCATTTTGCTAACATAGGAATAACTTGGGATGAATTCTGTAGATTTTGTGACGAAGACGAGGAAACAGCAGAGCACATTCTGTGCCACTGTGACAAGCTCGCTAGTCAGTCTTAGACTTCGTCATCTTACTAGTGCATACCCAACTACTGTTGAAGTGGGCAATATATCACCCAGAAATATCTTGGCATTTTTAAATGCTACAAGCCTCGGAAGTGCATCTTAGGATATTCAATGGGCTCTTCACAATATGCCTTTTTAGGCCGCAGTGATTTGGTGCCTTGTGCCCAGCACCCAGCACCTGTTTCAATCTAATCTAATGTATGTATATCTGATATGACTAAAAATTAGAAGTAACGCAAAATTTTAACTAAAATAAGTAAATATGATTGAAGATTTACAGAAAAAAATCATACCATATAAGTAAAAACAAGTAAAACCTAATATTTTTTGTACAATAAATTAATCTTAATAACTGGCTTCCAGTATTGATATTGTGGTGATTTTTAGATACAGATACATATGTATACAGTTGGAAACCTGTCCGTTGCTATTAATTACTTCGGAATTCTGTAGAAAAACAACTCGCCATGTTACTTATTTACTAATTCAATTTGCATAGTGCTTTAAGGTAATAAACTATAAATAAAAGAAGATTTTTCTATTAACAGTTGATTACTGTTTCAGACAACGTTGAAAAGGTTGGTAATAATCTAACATCTACGAATTAAAGCAAATAAAATTTAAAACGTGCGGAGTTAAGCCCCTTATTTTAGCATTTTAGCTAATTCTTAAAACTTAAATAGTAACACCTACTTTTATTGCAAAACATACATAAGTAAAATATAAAAAAATTTTGTGCTCCAGTTAATTTGATTGCTTTGCTGCAAAATAAAATAGAAAACTCGTTAAAGGTTAAAGTATTATTGAAGTGATAGAAACTTAAGAGGTGGCATGGAACAAATTGTGTTATTTCTTTAAAAAAAAAAAATTATGCATACTAGTTGCTTATTTCTGTGTACTTGCGGAAATAAAGCAAAATGCTTGCTACAGTGAGAAAAAAAATGAGTTGATTTTCGAGTTAGTGTCTTTTTTCTTTTAATGGCACAACAGCTCATGACGGGCCTAGGCCGAATGCTTCTCGTATTCATTCATGTTGTGTCTGTTATATATTTACATGAATAGAAGGGACCTACAGTTTTATGCCGAATCCGAACGGCGGAGGGACAACTTTTTTTAGACAATTTTTACTATTTTAGGTTTGTCATTTTGCCTACCAAGAGACTTTTTGATTTTTGCCTGTACCGAGGTTCCCAATTAAATGGCCATCGAAAAATTGAGTTCCTCATTGATATGCATTTTCAAATTTTGCACTTTAAGCTAAAAATATATTTAAAAATTTCAGTTAATTGAGTGAATGCGTTTATTAAGTAAATAATTACTGTAGATATTACAATAATATTTAAATGAAGTACAAATGTACTTACTCTGAATTATTGATGACATAAATCGCATAACACTTTCATATTTTATAATATTTTCAATGGTAAAAAAGTCGCTTAACTTGGACAACCTAGAAAATTTCAGCTAGGATACTGATCCTGGAAACTGATCCTGATCATGAACACTTTCCATTCCATATGAAAAACACGATGTCCGAGAGATGAAATTTAAATTTATCGCATAGTGTAATATTTGATTTGTCCATTAACCAATCAATTAATAATTATCAAGCACAAAACAACATAGAATTCTGTGATGAAAATGAAAAACATCTTAAGTGTGTTACTATGTTGCGCGAGTTTGATAGATTTGAATAATTAGCAATAATTCAGAATATTCTATATTCAGGTCAAAGACCATTCTTGAAATAATATATACTTAATTCAAAATGTTATTTAAAATTCAATTCAGTTTGTTATTTAGTATAGTCAAAAATATGTGATAACATTTTTTACGTCTTAAGTAGACTTAAGCTGTTTTCATTTTCACTACAAAATTAATATGTTCGTGAACTCGAGAACTTGTATAGTATTTATTTACAAAAAAAAATAATAAAAACGTTAATGAATTAAGTACAATTATATAGTATAAAGGTGGTATGCTATCATATCAAAATACTTTAATTTTAGTTCAATGCTGTAGTTTTATTTTCAAAGCTATATTTTAAAATTATAATGTTTTGTTTTTATTATTTCTACTTAATACAAGAGTTTTTCTTAACAAATAAAGGAGTATATAATTTTTTAAATTTTTATTTTATTTCTATAAAATATTATGTACTAATATTAGTGAATAATGGATCTGGGTTTAAAATTTAAGTTTGTAACTTTACTACATATAACTTAATTCTAAAGTTCAAAATAGGATAGAAGTTGGTCAAAAATATTTATTTTTATTATAAATAACAAAACAGAGTAAACAAAAATTTAAGAGTCTGTATTTGTGAGCCCCAAAGTTAGAATTTTACCAAATGGTTTGCTGTCTTCACAAGTACAACATCAATCAAGTGGCCGCCGTTATTGACCAAAGAAAAATGTGCCCTTTTTGTTGTGTTGTCCATCACTTTTTCGTCGATAGACTCTTATATCGATGATTTCGGCACGAATGTTTACCTTGAGCTCGTCAATGGTCTGAAGCTTGCTTGCGTACACTTTGCATTTCAAATAACCCCAAAACTGCATAACCCAAAAACTGCATTGTTTGTTTTGTATTGTGGCATGGCGCACCGTCTTACTGAAACCAATTACTGTCCAGACCTTTTCACACATTTGAGGGCAGACATAATGAGCCAACATCCACCAATATCGATTCCCATCGACTGCTTCGCCTTCTCTGAAGAAAAATGACCCAATGATGGTTTTGGCGTAAACGCCGGCCCAAGCAGTCACTTTTTGGTCATACAACGGTGTTTCATGGATCTCGTGTGGATTCTCCTTTCCACAAATGCAACAATTTAGCTTGTTAACGGCGCCACAGAGTCTGAAAATTTTTCTGAAATGCGCCTTGTGGGTCATCAAAATATCCTTTTCAAAATCAGGTTCAGTGTCAACCATTCGAGCGACTGTTTGAGTCGCGACGATACGGAAATAAATGCAAATCATCCTTCAAAATGCGCCGCAACGTGATTGACGCCAAAATGCTGAGCGTGGTAAAGATACGACACATTTGGGTTCTCGGCAACACTCTCTCTTACCGCTTCAACCAGTTCATTGGAACGTCTTGTGTGTTGATGAATGGCTTGTCGACGATCTCCCACTGTCCCGTGCTCAACAAAATTCGACACCAAACGACATATAGTGTTGTCAGACGGTGCTTGTAAGCCACGATGTGCACGTTGAGTTAACTCAACTGAACAACTATTTTCAATGAACAGCGTCACTATTTCGTTAAAATCATTCAATGTTTACATACCGACATAAAAGATCCGATTGTAAACGAGAATTGTGAACATTTTAAATGGTATTGCGGTAGTCGTCCGGCGATATGTACTTTGCATAAATAAAGCTATATCAATTTCTTCTGTTTAAGATTACCTACAATGAAGGTTATTTTCGTATTACCGTTATTATTTTCCCTTGCTATGGCACAGTTTGGTGGATTCGGAGGCTTACGTGATGTTGCCAACACTTTTCAGCAAGGTGTTAGCAATATAGCATCCACTCTTAAATCCGTTCCTGTTGTATCGAATGTTAAAGATTTCGCAGATTTTGCAGTGAGTGATATTAACTTTATATAGAAAGTATAACGGGAATATTAATATTTATTAAATATGTACCTCCTTTATAGGCTCAAACTGGAAAGACTTATGCAAATGCCGCTGATCGTCAACTACGTGAAGGTTTATTCACTGCTCGGAAATCGTTAGTAGATGCCAATAACGCTGCCTTTGCTTCTGGGGCCAAAACATATGAATTGGCTGTAAATGCTTTTTCAGACCTCACTAATCTTGAGTTCCTAAATAAGCTTACTGGCAACAAAAAATCTGCTACGGGAGAGTATGCTAAAATTAATTTTAATGAATTCTTGTGTTTGGTAAATTTATTAACAAATTTTTCAGTGCAAAAGCGCAAAAGAGCCGAAAACTCGCAAAACCTGTTTCTAACGCCAACATACCTGACTCCTTCGATTGGCGTGACAAAGGAGGTGTGACTCCAGTTAAGTTCCAAGGTGATTGTGGATCGTGTTGGTCCTTTGCCACCGTCGGAGCCATTGAGGGCCATATTCTCCGCAAAACAGGCAAATTGCCCAACCTTTCCGAACAGAATTTGATCGATTGCGGCACGGTTGATTTTGGGTTAAACGGATGTGATGGTGGATACCAGGAATATGCTTTTGCTTTTATTGATGAATCTCAAAAAGGTATAGCCGCTGGTAATGAGTATCCATATGTAGACAAGAAAGACGCATGTACGTATAAAGCTGCAGCTAAGGGTGCTCAAATAAATGGATTTGCGGCGATCACTCCAAAAGACGAAAAGACTATGAAAGAAGTTATAGCCACCTTAGGCCCACTGGCATGCTCAGTAAATGGCCTGGAAACGCTATTATTGTACAAAAAAGGCATTTATGCCGATGAAGAGTGTAACAAGGGCGAACTTAATCACTCTGTTTTGGTGGTAGGCTATGGGAGCGAAAATGGACAAGATTATTGGATTGTAAAAAATTCATGGGACAAAGCATGGGGCGAAGATGGATATTTTAGATTACCTCGAGGAAATAACTTTTGCGGTATAGCAGCCGAATGCAGTTATCCCCTGATTTAAGAAAATAAAATTGAAATTAACACAAAATTTAAATTTTTTTTTTTGTTTCAAACAAATTTTAAAATTAAGAACTAAGAAGCAGTTTGTTTTTATGTACATTCATATATACTTACACTCATGAATATATTAACTAACTATATTAACTATATTAACAGAAATGAGTCTAAGGCTGTCCCATCGGAGTCTCCAGAGTTTTATTAAATTGACATACATATATTGACATATATTGAAATAATTGTAATAATAATAAAGAATAAAATTGGTGTTGCAGAACAAAAATTTCAAAATATTTCTAAAATTTTTAAAATTTTTGCTTTTACTATGTGTGGTATTTAAGAACGCGTGTGTGAAACATCCAATATTTCATTCGGAGGCATGTGAGTAGTTTCATCAACTGAAGTCTTTTCGCACGAAGTCTATGATTTAAGTCAATGATGACAGGGTCACATTTTTCGGCACTCGTTTTTTACTTACATTGTTGTCTCATATATCTCAAAACTCAGATTTTATGAGATTTTATGCTAAAAATGAGGGTGTGTGGAAGCATATCACACCTAGTTTCAATCACGTCAGGAATTCGAGAAATCATTACCTAAAAGTGTAATAAGGTCAATTTAACATTGAAACGATGATATAGATCACAAACAAAATTTTTAAATTTTCTCAAAAATTTTTATTTCAATTTTAGTTTACTGTTACGCGGAATCCGAAACAAAAGCAGTTTGTTTAAGTTTCTATGGTGGAATAACTTTAAAATAATTGGTTGAAAGTAAAAACAATATAGCAGATTAATGTTCCTTAGATAAAAATGTGCCTTGTTAGGACTTAGGGGAAAATGGCTCTAAAAATAATGATATATAAAACATTTGATTTTGTATATTTTTCTTAATTGTGTAGCCGCTAGACACTAAAGAAGTGAAACCCTGAAAGTCTTGTACTAAGTTCTTAATCATTACACTTAACAATAAGTATGTATGGCAAATATATTACTTACTTTTACTTTTGATGGCACAACAGCCCATGGAGGGCCTAGGCCGAGCTTTTCGCATCCACTCATGTTGTGCGTGTTATATTTGTACATGAATGGAAGGGACCTACAGTTTAAAGCCGAATCCGAACGGCGAAGTGAAAAGCTTTTCATAGCAATTTTTACTCTTGTAGGTTTGCCATTGCCTGACAAGAGGTGGGGTGCCGTGTAGAAAAATTATTTTTTCTACTTTTTGATTTTGCCTGTGCCGAGATTCGAACCCCGAACACTCTGCGTAACAGTCCAACGCACTACCACTACGCCACAGCGACCACCATATATATACTACATACATAAGCCACATCTGTTTATTATAGAAACTTAGAAGAACAAAGTTTCAGAAATCTTATTATCTGAACTTTGTCAGTGTTGATAACACTTTTTGTGAGTGTCAGGGAGGGTTAGACCCATTGTCTAACAGGTCCGCTCAGTTACAGCTAATGTTAGTCCGATGCAAATAATTTCGAGTAAATACTCGATACTTGAGTACCTAGTACTTTTTTTATTCAATGCTTTTATGCAAGTATCAGGTGGCTACACGCTATGGTTTTTGTACGGAAATGTAGCACCGCCCAAGTAGCAAAATCTACGGAAGGAAATTTCAGTATTTTTATCTTTCATATAAAGATTATTAAAAAATAAAATTGGAAGACAAATTTTTTCTACTAAAATAAATGGCAACAATTAGAATTATCAAATTTCCGCAACGATAAATTGATTAAATTTTGAATGAGGACTTCAATTTTGAGTTGTTCTCCTTTTGTAAACTTGTAAACAAGTTTTTCCAATTCACTTCAATTCGTTTTTTTCCACACAATTCTCAAGACAATTTATGTTTCAGTGTAAAATTTACAGCTCACAGTTTAACCGTATATTGTTTCCAAAAAAAAACAAAAACACACATTGTAGTGTTCTATTCCCAACAGCATCTTAAGAAGACAACGTTGTTATCAACATTGAATATAAGTGCTGTGTGAACAGACTTTTCTTGAAAGGCTTTTACACAAATATAAAGGGAAATCACAAATTTTTGGTGTCTTTCATTAAGAGAAACATAACAAAATCAGAACAAAAAAAGTGTTATCATCAAACTTATTTATCGTAAAAGAGTTATAAACTGTTTCGCATTCAGACATTTCTCTGATTATTATAAAATCGAACAATAATACTTTGGTGAGTCTTTGATTAGAGTTATTAATAAGATTGTTTTCCAATGTTACAATTGTGAGATATAAAATTAAGAATTAGAGATTTTCGAATGTGGCTAACATCAATATCTATATCCCGAATTTATAAATAATCAAATAATGGTCAAAAATCACAAATATACATTTCAATTTGAAATTAATTTCTGTTTATAAATTTAATATTATCCACCCCTAATAATAATGCTCACTTCATCGTATAGTACCCATATCATCTGGATGATATGGCCATACATTTCTTATCATTAATATTCTCTTTGTTTATCCTATGACAGAAATCTATATCTAAAAATGTATACATTGGGCCGTGGAGATAAATTACGGGCCCTGCGAAAGGGGGAGAAAGAGGATGATCACATATGAGCTCTTTATTTTTGAATCGTGTCTATACACATAATAATATTGTCTGATTTTCGTACAAAAGGATAAAAAAATATGTTTGCACTATGAGCGAGGAGCGCCATCAATAAACCGAATGATTTTATTGAAGTTTTGTGTACCAGGCATCTTTGGGCCAAAGAACACATTTTTGGCTTTCATTCCGATCTTAAAAAATTACCTGAGGAGGTTCGGGAGTAAAAGTTAGTAAAATCGGGGAGAATTTGATTTTTCCATATGCTGGAACGTCTTATATGCACTGATGGATTTTGTTTAAATTTTATGTACCTTATTTATATAATAATTACAAAAGTTGTAAGCTAAAAAGTACACTTTTTTTATACTAACATCATTATGTTTTTTATTTATTTAATATAATTTAATATGTAGTATTTTTCGTTATACGTTAATATAATGTTTTTTTTTTTTTTCATTTTAGGTTGTGACCAAGGCAATTAACGGGGATAATACCAACTAAAAAAGCAGTTCGATTGGGCGTTACCAAATCTCTAGTGATGGTTGAAAATATTGATGAGAAAGCGATGTTACGAAAAACTAGCACATTTAATTATAGATTTATATGATAAATAACTTTTATCAAATTCGTAATTGGTTTTGTTAGAACCGACTTGACGTTCTCTGATAAGTTATTGAAGTTGTCATTCTTCGACCAAAATTTATTGCCGTACTTTCCGAAAGAAGCTTGATTTTTGTTTGAGAAATAATCGATTCTGAGCAACCTATCTTAGCTATTGTGTTATTTCGATTTGTAAATACAGTCATTTGATTTTACTTTGGGTCATTGTATATCGTAAGCTTTTGTGATGTTTTCCAACGGTCTTCCGTGCAACCTGCCGTTTCCCAGTTGTCTTGGTGTTCCCAAAGACAGTGGAAGCGACGAGTTACTGCCTGCAAATATGGGAAATCGGGAACCGGTCATTTTAAACGTATATGATATGGTAATATATAGTTTTCTTTTTTGTTATTGTAGAGTAATGTATCATTTATTATTTGTGTAGTACTGGATTAATGAATACACAACTTCAATTGGCTTGGGTGTATTTCACTCTGGAGTGGAAATATTTGGTACCGAATTCGCTTATGGCGGTCATCCGTTTCCTTTCACTGGTGTATTTGAAATAACTCCACGCGATCACGACGAGTTGGGCGAACAATTTCAATTCCGGCAGAGCATACAAATCGGCTGTACCGATTTCACTTACGAAGAAGTGCGTCGCATTGTTGAAGAGTTGGGCAATCAATTTCGCGGCGATCGTTATCATTTGATGAATAATAATTGCAATCATTTTTCTAGTTCTCTAACACAGGTTAGGATTAAAACTTTTGGACTTTACGCATTGAAATATCTTTACTGATTTAAAAATTTACTGAACATTTTTTCAGATCCTTTGTGGCCAAGAAATTCCTAGTTGGGTCAACCGCTTAGCTCATTTTAGCTCCTGTGTGCCATTTCTCCAAAGATGTTTGCCAAAGTAAGTGAAATAAATTTTATAGTTCAATTCATAATCATAAATAATTGAATAATGTGTAATATTTGTATTTTTGTATTTTAGAGAGTGGCTAACACCGAATGCCTTACAGCAAAGTATAACTGCAATACAAGATCGCAATGATTCTGAAGGCAGCCCCCTTTGAGTCTGACTTCAATTCCAAAATATAAACTAATGACAAATTGGAGCATTAACGAAGTTTACAAATCTTAAATCTAGAACATTTTCTAATATAATTATTTAGCATTAGTTTTGTAAGACGAACATATTTAATAAGGAAACGAAATAACATTAGATATGATTTCTTGTTATTTTTATGCAAATGTATGATATTAATAGGAATGTGTGTTTTTCTTATTCACATTTAAGGGCATCTAGCTAATATTAGCTGGCTGTCATTATAAAACTCATTATCATTTTAAGAGAACTAACATGCACACTTACACATAATTTTTATATTAAATTGAGACATGATTTAAAATTATATTGCCTTTTGTTCAAGTAATTTCAATACTTTAAGGTTTATGATTACCTATAAAATAAAGTGACTCTTGTACGAATTCCTGTGGACTTTCACAAGTTATGCCACTAACTAGCATGGCGATTGCGCGATACCTGCTCAATTATTGAGAATCAAATAGATCATAACTGCGTCTCACATCGATGGAAAATGTATTTTGAAGAAACGCTTAATTCAACAATCGCATCAACGAAGCATAACGAGCCTAAAACTCAAGTGGCTGTGAGAAGCACCTCAATCTAGCCGTCTAACACAGATGAGATACCAACTAAGAAGTGGTAAGGACGCCAGCATGGATAGCAAACCCGTAGAGTTGTATAAGGCCAGCCCAGACGTTCTCGCCGAATTGCTGCAAAGATTGTTCGGAGACATATCGCTCACCGATTCCATACATGATAATTAGAAAGAAAGCTCCATCGTGAGCATACCAAAAAAAATTACTTCATCAGTTAGTAAAATTTTCAACAAAATTATTTTAAAACGCGTCCTCGATCCTCTCGATGGTAATCTGAGGAAAGATCAAGCTGGTTTTCGTCGAAATAGATCCTGCATCAACCGCATTAAAATTCTGAGACTTATAAAAGAACAAAGCAACTAGTACAACGCCATTGCTTACTCCCGTTCCTTGCCTTTGTTGACATTGCCAAGGCTTTCGACTCGATTGAATGCAACGCCATTTGGGTAGCTTTAGAGAGTGGAGGCGTCTTTCAAAATCAATTAGAATAAAGAATTCAAGAGTCCCCTAAAATCAGCCAGATCAAGTGAATCTTTTTCAATTACCGAACAGTCGTAAAACAAAAAGATACCTGTAAACCTTTACGTTTTTTAATGAAGCATCTAATGAATTTAGATTATGCCGACGATATTGTCCTTCTCGCCTGCTGCAGGGACCACATGCAATTGAAAATTAACGATCTTGAAACAAAGGCAGCAATATTGGCAAAACCGAATCTCTGATGACTAAGGACACACACAATGGGTAAACAGCAAACTTTACTTGCGCTGAAAGTACATTTTTGATTTTTTAAGGTATCGCACTGTTCCGATTTTAATAGAGTCTTCTAAAATGTAACCACAGACCTCTGAGTATTTGCGCTCTAAGCTATTAAATTCGTTCAGCAACAAAAACACATATACTGTTGTTCCTTTAAGCCACATATTTGCTGTAAGTTTAATTTGGTGCGTAAAAATGTATTAAGTCGATTCTTTTGACATATTTATTAAGAAGTAAAAGTTATGAGTATATAGTTTTTTCAATCCATTCGTCCATGCTGAATGTTGCCACATCTTTTTTATCTGCATCCCTTTCCTTGAAAATTTCTGAAAATTTATGTGCCTTAAGTAGTGATTTTATTTGGATGGATCGTACAGAACTTACCGATGTAGGTTTTTATTTTAACGGCGCACATAAGAAAATCATCAAATGCAATTTTTCCATCTCGAGAGCTGTAACGATGTGCTAAAGCGTTCAGAATGCGATTGTTGAGATGATATCCGGCCGATTTAAGAGCTTCTCTAAGTTGGAAACCATCAATGCGTCCTGTCTGCTCGGTGTCGTAAATTTTGAATACAGCCTTCCACTTAGCTATGTCTGTAAGAAGAGCTTCGAACTCTTCAAAGCCAAGCTTTCCAGATTGATCTGTATCCATCATGGCCACCATAGAGCGACAAACGTCTTTTGAAAATCCATTGCTTTCCTCTAACATAACTTAAAAAAGTAATTGAAAATCATTATTATTGGTAATCTAATACTAATAATCTAATATCAGGCGTTGATAAATGCTTAGTCATTATAGGTTTTTATATTTCCAAATGCATTGCCATGAAATCCGTCTATAATATGTTTTAGACATGTACCGAGGTTATTGTGTAGTTTAGAGTACTTAATTTCAAGTAGGCGTGGCTCACAATACACAACTCTCTTACTTTTTTGAATGCCTCCGCAACAATTTATAGTAGAGTACTGAGCTATGGAGCAACGCTGGTTGGTTGATTTAAACGATTTTAAACTGGGGAACCATAGCAAAGAAACCAATGAAAATTTATGTATGAAGACAGAATGCTACTCAGAAATTGGTGTTTTTGGACATGTGGCTGACACTTCCTACAATATACATAACTAGGGAGACATAGTAAGAAAAGCAAAGAGTGTGCAGAATGGAAAGCAGGATTGTTTGTTGTTTCCTAAAACACTACCACTTTGAATGCGTTGTTTAACAATTGCATTTAATTTTGTTATTTTCTTCATAGTGGATAGGGTTTCCAACTGTTCGAGATTAAGTAGGATGTCCTGGAATTTCGGTAATTTTTGTGAGTCCCGGAGAAAGCATCCATGAGACGCTAAATGTTCCGCATTACAGACAAAAATTCATCTTAGAATATTTATTGAAATTATGATTTTGCTGCGCTTTTAAATTCATTGTACGGGGCACTTTTGGCAAAGAAAGTACCTATATCATTATTTCAAGCCACAAGCGACAATAACTTATTGAAAAATTTGCACGAAACACTCCTACCTACCTACAGTGCCGGCTCCGAACGGCGGAGTGGCAGTGGTTTTATACTTTCTTATAATTCGCATTTACTTCATTTAGGTAGAAATACTTATAAGATGTTCATTAGAATTAACCTCCCATCCTCCGGGGTGAAAGTCTATTGTTCTACTCACTAGTCTATCGAGGTAGTCTACTTATTATGTAAAAGTAAAAAGTGTCTAGTTTTGAAAGATGAAGAGTTTGCTAGAAACCTTAAATTTGTAGGTATTGAATGTAGTATACCAGTAGTAGTGTCTCACCAGCGGCTGCTTTAAGTTAAGATTTGTGTGTGGGAGGAGCTGGTTTCGTTAATAAAAATTAAGATCAAAATCGAAACTAAAAGCTGGTTCAAGGTCAGACAAAAAATCCGATTGATAGTCAGGCCAGTGCGGATCAAAAATCAAAACGACATTCAGATCAAAGGTCGGACAAAATTCAAACTAAAAATCGGAATAAAGTAGAGGAAAATTCATTCCAAAAAAAAAAAACACATAAAAAATTTCAGGCCCAATCTCATATTAAACTCAGACCATCGGAACACGAAAAATCGGATGAAGTTCAGAGAGAAATGCAGAAAAGGCAGGTTTTTGTTTTAACCAAAAATCATACAATATCAAATTCAGATTAGTATTTATATCCAAAATCGGAAAAGCGAATAACAGATATAAATTTAAACCAGAACTTAAACCGATATTTAGATCGAAAGTGACGCCAAATTCCGACATAGAATCAAACCATAACTCAGACCGAAAGTAAGACTAATTTCATACCAATAATCGGAAAAATTGTATACAAAGCTTAGAAATGTTTATGGCAGTTTCGTATTTAATCACTTCACTCCCATATATTTAGGTTTTGAAGTTGGGAACCCTATCCATGGAGCAATTAATCGATTACATTGTTAAATGGTAGTTTATCTGGTTAATTGTATTTCTAGTTAGAGCATTTTTGAAAGTTCATTTAAATGGTGAATTCTGTTTTTAGGTTAAGGTTTATTTTGCGTAGCATGCTTCGAAAGTATTAAATCTAACAGCATTATACTCGTACTTGGTACGTTTATACTGAGGTATTAACAAAGTCATAAGTAATTATCAGACTATGGTAAGTAATTACTCTCAGTGTTAATGTATTATCAAGCAGAAATAATTGAAATTGCTGTAGCAATTTAAGCTCTTTCGAAATTTAAAACTTTAAAAATTGTGTTATTGATGCATGCCGCTGTAAACTAAAGTAAGGTTATAAAAAATATTTAATTTTCTCACCAGGAGGAAGAACGCCATCATTCGCATTAATGGCATTCATATTCATTGGATTCGTCTGATCAGGAGCATCATCGAAAGCAATTCCCTTGCAGAAAGGACCGCAAATTAGTGCAAGTAAATTAGCACCTCCATCATTATTACCTTCCACGCCTTTACTATCAAAAGTATTTGCGTTGAGTATATTCATGTTGGTTGGTTTCTTGGGTAAATCTGTCCCAATAAAGGAATACGTATGAAACAAAAGAGGTGTAAAGCTCTTAAAAACATTTCACTAAGATAATAACGTGTAAGACAAGTATTAGGTAAAACATACATAATACATTATGTATGGGTATATTGACATTTCGTGTATACTCGCGTACATATCTCGAAAGTGTTAAAGACAATTGAACTTAAACTTTGTAATAATAATAATAAATACATGCATACAAGTGTGCCTACGTAGTACATACATACATACAGGGTGACAATTAAGAAGTGTGTACAACTTTCTTCGCGCTATAGAAAAAGTATTGTTATTTTTCTACAATTTTCTTCATTCTTGTATTATTCTAGATTTCATTTAGTTATTTATTTTACGATGTCAAATAATTGGTCAGCTATTATGACATTAAACCAGCTAGGCAAACGCTTTTGTGAGACTGCGCGGCAGCTTCGCATTGCTCGTTCGTTAGTTTCGCGTACATTCAACGGTTTCCATGAGAAAAGTTGCTCACGAAACTGGCATCAATCGTGAATCAGTTCGACTCATAGCAAGGAACGTACTAGGACTCAATGCTTACAAGCTCCAAAAATGCCAGTTGTCACCTACTTCAACGTCGGGTCGCAGGAATTGCATAGGAAAAAATCGTCTTTATAGATGAAAAGCTGTTTACTGTTGAGCAAGCATATAACCGTCAAAATGACAGAAACTGGTTAACAGAGGATTGCTGGACCATCACTCGTCATTCAACATCGCCAAAATCCGTCATGGTATGGGGTGGGATTTGTGCAAATGGCAAGACTGTGGAATTCCCCTGGGCCCGATAGCAGTTTGACGATAATGATTGCACATGCCCGCAAGCCTCTGCGCCAGCTCACAGAGCCAACACGGCACAAGAATGGTGTAGGGCTCATTTTCCTGATTTTAACACATCTAAAAAATGGCCACCATATTCGCCGAATCTCACTTGGATGAATTACAGCGTATGGTCCATTTTAGAGGTCAGGGTCTGTGATAAATGTCAGTCCCTGAAACAGTCGTTGCATCGTGAATGGAATCAAATAACGGTGGACGAGCTGCGGCCTATAGCCAAAAACTTTCCCAAGCGTTTGAAGCTGTGTATTTCGGGCCAAGGGTGGCCACTTCGAAACCGGCTGAATATATTTTTACTCATTTATTTCTTCGGTCTGTTTAATTACAATAATTTTTGTATGTCCAAAACTGTTGTACACACTTGTTAGTTGTTACCCGATTTTGTCTACTGATGAGACTATCATTAACTAGACTCTTCTCAGTAAAAGCATAGCATAAAACGAGCCATCTAAAATCCAATTTATTGAAGATTTAGTTCTTCTTAAGGAACATGTATGTATGGTAAATATTATAGAATGTCTAAAGATTCAGGATCATTGAAAGATGTATCGATAATGTGAAGAATTGTTTTACAAAATCTCTTGACAAATACCGGAGTTTTACTTTATAGTGCGAAAACTTGGAAAATTTGTATGAAACTGAAAAAATTTACGGCAAAGTACTTGTAATATTATTATTTTTTATAAAAATTAATGCAAAACCAAAAAAATAAATCTTTTCTTCAAACATTATCTACTGGAAATATGTGTGCAATAAACGGATAAAATAAAGGTTTCTTATATCCATTGATCGCATAAACGAAATCCAAGCAACAAAGTCTTGTGATTTACCAACTTCCTTAAATCCTTTGTCTACTGTAGAGGGTTAAGACGGAAATATTAATTAATTAATGAAACATGAAGTGTATGTTGTATACAAGGTGCGCCATCTTTTATGTCGATATGTAAACATTGAGTAACTTTAACATTTATCAACCGATTGGCTTGAGTAAACACGTTTTGGAAAGTTACTGAATTACTATTTTAACCGTGAATCGTGCACGTCGTTTGAAATACGGTCAATCAGTCGCTCGAATCGTTTTCACTGAACATGACTTTTGGTGGTGTCAAAAAATGGTGACATTGACTGGCCACCCAGATCTCCAGTTTTGACCCCTCCGGACTTCCTTTTGTGGGGTTATTTGAAAAGCAAAGTGTACGCCAGCAAGCCTCAAACCATTGACGAGCTCAAGGCACACATTCGTGCCGAAATCATCGCTATACCGCCCGAGATGTTCGAAAAAGTGATGGAAAACGCAGCAAAAAGCGCACATTTTACTTTGGTCAATAACAGCGGCCACTTGATTGATTTTGTATTCAAAAGCTAGTCCAAATAAATTGTAAAAGATCAAATTTTTCCAGTTATTCAATATTCACATACCGACATAAAGGATAGCGCACCCTGTATACAGGATAAAGAGTGTCCCAGAATGACCTAAGTTCTAAAAAGAAAGTGTTCCTTCTGAAATTTTTTCAAAAATCAATATTACCAGCGCGCTTTCGACTAGATTTAAATAAAGATATTCTAGTTTTCAAAGAAATAGTTAAAATGAACCGTTAACTAAAAATAAGTTACAACTGTGAGTGGAAAGAAAAAAAAACCTCAAACTATGCCGCTATAGCTCAGGTCGAAATCGTTCTCTGAATAACTTTGTTAATACTTATTGATTTTTGAATTAAATTCCAAAAAGGAAAACATTTTTTAGAATTTCGCAAAAGAAGCGACCTTGAACGGTCATTCTTCGACAACCTGTATATAATAATGAAAAAATTTACCATCTCTCATTGAATGATCCAAGATTCGTTTTAACTCCATCCAATCAACTTCCATATCAGCACCTGCAATGCTCTTAAAAAGTCGTAACAGACTCTCGCTTTGTGGTTCAATTGCTTTTGGTGAAGGAATATTTGGCAAAACCTGCATTAAAAATGTTAAAATTGTAAGAATTGTATAAGTACAGTTGTGATTTCACATATCGAATGTTGGTTACCAGATCGTCACTATACGAAAATTACATATAATTTGTAAATGCTTAAAACTACTTTTTTATGTTTTACTTAGAAACGCTTTGGGAATCTAAAGATATTCATCCAAATAGAATCAAAACTTTCTCTTCTATTAAAAAAAAAAAATAGTGTGCGCTAGTGGGACGCCCTACAGAACGTTAGCGTTTTGGGGTTTTCAGGTTAGGTTTAGTAATCTTGTATAAACCAGAGTCTATCGCAGACATTAAAGGCGTGGCCGAAAGAATTTTTAACGAACATCTTTGAAATTGTTTATGTGCTGATTTATGCAAACAATAAAGTTTGTACATATTGTTCAGTTTGATGATTCTTTGATGTGCTACATCTGGATTAACTTCATTTTGATCGTTTGCATTTCCAATGAAATCAACGCCCTCTGCAAAATCATTATCTTCATCAAAATATTGACACTCAAAGTATGCGAATTTATTTGCTATACAATTATAATTATAATCTTACCATCATCATCGTTATTATCATCATTATAATAATCATCATCATCATCAAAATTTTCAGGTTATATGATCTCAACAGGTGGAGAATTTCCCACTTGCCGGTCTGCGAACTCGCGAATGTTATGAGGTTGACTAGAAACTTGGCAAATATCTCTATGTTTTGTTGAGCTGATGCAAGTTGTTTTCTTTTCATGGAGGAAAGATTTTCAATCAATTTCTCAAGTAAATCTTCTGCCCTTCTCTTTCGTTGAGAAGCTGGGAGCTGGTCATATGCTGTATAATCTGAGGACCTTCGTCAAGACTCAATCACATGAGTGCTTATGCAATTATTGGCTCTAACTAATTTGCCATTCATGCTGTTTCTCCGCATTTGTCTTTGCGAGTTGTTTTACAATGGAATTCGAATTCTATTTAAATGTAAACTTTTTGTTTGAAATGTCAAATTTTACTAGAAACTAATGGGCAAGCGCTCTCTATCAATCGAGTATGAATCATACGGGAATAAGCGCCGTCTATCAATGGATAGAGGGTTCCTCTATTGTGCCTTAAGTTGCTTGCCAAGTCTACACTCTCGGGATCTCTCGGTGCTGGTTTTTGGATTTTTTTTTATTTATGTGTATATAAGTACATAAGCATCCTCATTTGTTTTATGCTTGAAGATAGAGGACGCTGCCCTAATTTCTGTGACAATTTCCGCTTTGCCACGATAATCTTTTACCCCCTCGTAAATATAAATGGGATTCTTAAGAAGTAAACTTCAAAAATTCTTCGAGACGTAATATGTAAACATAGTTTTTAGATAATAAATATAAATATAATTACAAAATCCATTAAGATAATCCAAGAAGGCTCATAAAGTCATAAGTCCTATTTGAAGAAAAGTAAAGCAAGTGTGAACATAAATATTATATATCATAAATTTCGTTCCAAATTTATGTATTTCTGAAGTAGAAATTTCGTAAAAATGGTTTGGCATTAGTTTGTTGCCTTTTCATTGTGTAACATCAAATGCAAAAATAATGCAAACACAATAAAAAATATTGAACATACACAAATGCACATACGAGTATATTACAATAAAGAGAACAGCGAGAAAGAGGGAAAAAAAGCCATTCGAAATTTAAATCGAATTTGAAAGCACAAACACATCAAATGCAAACGATCGGTTTTCGAAAATCTTTGAATTTTATTATGTTGAAATTGAATTCCTTACTTAAAGGTAGCTTATGTCCGACTTATGTACAACAGCTTTCTATTAAAAAAAATATAATTAAATTTGGTTGCAGAAGTTTTGGAGCCAAATCACGACATACAATTTTCATACCAACAATTTTATATAATAAGTAGTTGACTTTTAGGACAAATTATTTGGGATTGTGAATCACTTAAATATGAAATAATTATTCTGGGCTGCTACTAAAATTCATACTCAATATACAGGAAATTAAAGGCATTATCAAAAACTCATTCTACCATTAAAAAAAAGTCATTCAAAACCAATTACTGCATCAAAATCTATGTAAAACAGACATTTTTCACCAATCCAAAATAAACCAATTTTTTCAATTATTTTGAAAATGCATTAAACCAGGATAATTTTTTACCCCTGATGAGTTCGGTCTCAACCATCATGATTAATCGAGGTTCTTCTCCATATGTAAATATGAAAAATGCATTATTACTAAAAACAAAAGTATATCTCTAAAGCAAAAACTAGTAAATATTGAATAGTAAGAGTTGACTTACATAATTCATAAACTAAACAAAAACATTATCAAAATGTTAGCACTTACCCTATCATCAACATCTCCATATCCAACATGGTCGTCATTCTCTCTATAATTAGTATTGCATAAAAAATCAAAAGGAAGAGAAAACAATCAACATTAATACTGTGAAACAGTATAACAAAAAACAGTAAGGTGACAAATATTTTTCAGCATTTTGAAATATTGTAAAATTATTTATTTTTTATCACGAATAAGTGCTTCGATATTTACTACATCCCTAATTCATTCTGACACACATTTATGTATAGAGATATTCCATATTCAATCGACAACATACAATTAAGAGCGCATATTTAGTGACATCAGAGAGCAAAATACTGGTTTGAAATTTTACATTTACCGATGTGATTGATTACTGAAAATTAATTTCTGTATTTTTCTCTTAAAGATCTATTACATATTATTCATTCTATCGTAATTGTGAAATACAATAAACAGTATTCTATTCCAGGTGTTTATTTTCTGTTAATTTCGAACATTTATTCTCCAAACTTAACAAAAATGTTTTTAAATTTATAAAAAAAAAAGGAAAGATATTCAGAAAAACGGATAGAGCTTTTCTATTTTGTTCTTGAATAGATTTCACAATAGACATTTTATTTTAGTAACAGTTTTCTTGAATGATTCTTTTGTAGAAATTACGATTTTTGGACATACATAATAAATAAATAGCAGAACAGATCTGAAAGCACTAAAAAATTTATCCAAAGAGATTTTCATTAAGGATGGTACCTTTGTATTTAAATACAAAGGTACCATTAATTTTTTTTTTGTGATCTTTCAATATCAAAACGTTGTCCAAGTTTACATTTTTACCCTCGAATAAGCCATGTTTGGAAATAATTAATAATATCTACCGAAATTTTGAGTCGGTGGTCGCAACTTTAAGAGCGCTTACTCCATATTTTTGATCGCAATAATCGTCTCATCAGTCAAACTGTGCGTGCTATAAAGGATAAATTCGAGTCCACATATTAACTATTGAATATTCCTATGCCAGTGAAACAACGCACCGGTTGAAGTACCGAAAATATCGCAGCCGTAAGTGTTTCAGTTGAAAATGAGAAAAAATTGTCAATTCCACGTCGTTCACAGGAATTGTGTATCTCTCAGTCCACATTGTGCTATGTTGGAAGACTAATTTTGGCCAGAATTAGATGGACTTGACATCAGTGATGTGTGATTCCAACAAGATGCTGCCACATGCCACACAGTTGGTCAAACAATTAATCTATTGAATTGGAAGATCGGTAATATAGTAATCGTGAGAAATGGTCCGATCGAATGGCCACATCGAGCCTAGGCCGAGCTTTTCGCATCCACTCATGTTGTGCGTGTTATATTTGTACATGAATGGAAGGGACCTACAGTTTAATGACGAATCCGAACGGCGAAGTGAAAAGCTTTAAATAGCAATTTTTACTCTTGTAGGTTTGCCATTGCCTGCCAAGAGGTGGTGCCGTGTAGAAAAATTATTTTTTCTACTTTTTATTTTGCCTGTGCCGAGATTCGAACCCCGGACACTCTGCGTAGCAGTCCAACGCACTACCACTACACCACAGCGACCACATCACTCATGCGATTTAACGACGTGGGATTTCTTTTTATGGAGTTACGTTAAGTCGTTGCTTGATGCCAATAAGCCAACATCGTTAGAGGAACTCAGAAACAATATCGAAAGTTTCGTCTGATATTTGTGTGGAAGAGTGGTGGAAAATTGGCTGCAAATAATCAATCGCGGCAAAATTGCTCGCGGTGGTCATATGAGCGATATCGAATTCCATACTTAAACGTTGCATGTCTACTACACCTGGAATAAATTTCAGCCCGATATCTCAGTTACTCTGTGTTTTATTTAAATACAAAATTATTGGTATGTCGCTATTGAAAACCCCTTTACTTGTCAGAAAGTGTGTTCGCGGATGTCGCTTTGTCGTTTATCGATTTGTTGTAACATATTTCGATATATAAAAAAAAATGTATACTCACTCCATATTATTCTGTGTTTCTGAAAACACTCGAATAAGAAATTCACCTTCTTCATTAGGATCGAACGTTGATGGTACGATTAAGTAATGTCCAGGAGGTAATTTGAAACGTGCACAAACCTAAGTAAGAGAAAAGCACGTAAGTATTTCGCCATAGTAAACACTTGTCAAGACTTAATGAACCTAACGAAATATCTGAATTTTTTATTTGATATTTAGACAATTTTTATGTTTCCTGATGTACTTTTTTGAGAAATAGTTTCAACCTTAAGAGCTTCCGTGTTAATTTGACTACAATAATACGAGTATAATAGAAATGGTTGATTTGCAAAATTTAGTACAATAGGATATAAAGAACTTTTAAATTACAAAACATTTTACATTTTGCAAATATTTTGTAGGCTTGGAAAACTCTTTTTATCTCACATACATTTTAAAAACCTTCACTCAATATATTTCGTTTAATTTTCCACTTTAGTTATATCTTCGGCATTTTTGAAAACTTATTTTAATCAAAACTGTGTCAGAAGATGATTATTAAATTTGATTAACTTATTTTGAATACATTATTTATGCTTACCTCACGAGTATTAATGAAATTCGGGGACCGTGCTACAGACGCGCGATACTTAAAGAAGGACATCCCTTGAGGACGTTGTTCTAAATCGCGATCACTCAGATGATAAATTGCGAACCCTATTGTAAGACATTCCATGCCTAAATTGCGTTTGGATCGTCGATTCTTTTGCATAAGCCCCACAATAATTGTGCACTTTCCATCATTGTCTTCCTCATCCGGATCAACTAAGGTCATCACATACTGGGGATTGTTCCAAAAAGTTTCAAGAAAATTGCGACAACCCCCTGCAGTGACACCCGGTGTCCACTCGCCTTCAAATACGGACATTTCCCACTTTCTTTTTCCGTCTTGCAGCTGGTCATCGGTTAAAGAATCGGGTGACAAATTACAAATTTCAACACGATCGAAATGATTGAGAAAGTCTTGATATGACATCCAAAATTCGCCATCTCTATCAAAAGTAAGACCAATTTCGTGTTTTTGGTCTTCGGGGATATAACGCCATTCGGCAGAGCTATCACTCCACGGTCCATTCCACTCAGCTTCGTTACCCCATGGGTTTCGCATGCGAACCATAGGAATTTTACCTTGTTGATTCGGAGTGACTATATCAATTAGACAGACCTTGGTTATAGAATAGGCATGTCCACGGATAAGGCCCTCTCTAGTTTCAGCTTCAAGGACATTAGGATCAGGTTCCAATGAGCAGCCCATTAACGAATTGCGTTCAACCGCTTTGTGAAGTATATTAAAAAGATTTGGAGGTGCTTCTTTCAAGTCATACCATTCGGTAACTCCACCTGTAAAATCCTCCATAGCTTCGCAAGTGGTGCCACCTTTAAGTGCTTCATAAGATCCATATAATCTGCAATTGAATTGAAGAAAATGTATTTTTACTCTTTCACTTAATGCCGCCCTAAACTAATTTACTTAGCATAAGCTTTCTCTAGCAATGCACTCCAGAACTCATTTTTCTCGGTAGAATGCATATACAGCAATTCGTCATGATATGTAGGCAACCTATCGTCGACCACAACGTCAATCCATTTGCCGTATTGCCAAAAACAAAAATGAAAAATTCCAGCATAGTTTTCCTCAAAACTTTGATCAGGTGGAACAACGCGAAAAAATAAATTTGAGTCTTGAGTCAAATTTGCAGTTGCCGCAAGCAACCAGCAATCGCCTAATTCGCCCTGTTGAACATCGAAACGAGAATAGCCTTCTACAAAAAATTGTGGATTATCAGCAATTTCCTATATATGTAAAGTTCAAACATTAATTAATTATGTTTTACATAAAATATTTTTAATTTTATACATTTCATAATTTTAGCTTACATGTGGGCGCTTCCATTCAATATAACGATCTGGCCGTTGAGAAAACATAAGTGATTCATCACTGGCTGGAAACAAAGAGTCTTCGAAAAGTGATCCATTAGTCAGGCAGTTAGCACGTAAGGAATCAAAATCTTGAATTTCAGAATAAGTGCGCAAGCCACTAGCTTTTTCACCAAGCTTTAAGAAAAACAAATTGCAGATTAAAGTACAATAGCAAAAATAATAATAATTGAAATAAGATAAATGAAAAGTTCTTTATAGATTGTGTAATAGGTTTAAAATCTATGAAGATATGTTTTACAAGTTGTAGCAATTAATTCTACTTATTTGATTCAAGTTTTAAGGTACAAAAGGAACTAACTATGCAGTGTGATTAAGTACATTTCATCTCGATGAGACGCCAGATACTGCTTTATAACTTTGAGAATACGTTTGATATCGTTTTTTTCCAAATTGTTACTTGTTTTTAATTTTAAGTGTTTCGAAATTTTGTTTCACAAAGTTTTTATATAAAAATGGTTTGAGTAATCATGCATTACAATTTAAAAATATTCAAGTGATAATATCTTAGAATCGACTTAAAATGTATCTGATACCGTTGACAAATCTACTACATACATACATACATACTCGTATAAACAGATGTAAATATATTGAAAAAATATATACATAACTTCCTGTAACATAGTATTTTCGCTATTTTATTGTTGTATTATTATGTAGAGTTGCATACTTTGTATATAGGTTTTCCATCAAATGTCCTTTTACGAGGCAACTTCTCCCACTCGTTCTTGTTTTTAAATACACCCCTACGTTTTTCTTCTTCAAGTCCTTTATCATTATTAGCGTCATCGTCGACTATCGGAAAACTGTCACACTTGTCTTTAAAACTCAAGGAAGCATCCAAGTAGGTTGTCTTCAGCAATGGAAATGCGTTTTCAGCTACGCGAATATCCCTTTTACTGATAACCTCGTATATAATCGCGTCAATCATTTCAGGCATTATACATAGGATGTAGTTTTCCTTATTAACTTTTTGAATGAAACTTGATGAAACAGTTTAAAACCTAGAACTAAATCATAGGTGGACTGACAGGCGGAGACAATTGCACGATTTTTAATTTGTATCCAATGACAATAATTTCAATAGCTAAAACAAATAATTTAAATATAGATTGTATGTTTTCAAGAATGTTTGTTAAATACATTTTTTACCTATGTATGTATATGAGAAGAGCACATTGTCTTTTGTGGAAATTTGGTTCACTAATGTTTTATAAATTCAATGTCTCATTTTTCAATTGTCTTCAACAGTTAGTTGCATGCTTAAAGCACATACCATAGACTTAATAAAAAATAAGCAAATAGAGAGAATACATATCAAGGGATGAATATGTAAATATTTGTATGCGATATGATTGTGTCATCATAGAAAGGGGAGCGTAGAGTATAGACAAAAGGACAATAAGAATGATAGGGAATAGGCACCCACAGTTTTCTACCAACTCTGAAACTTTTCTACATGCCAATTTTTCTTTTTCTTTTTTGATCCATAAACTGAATCTGTACTATAGACGTTTGATTAACATACAGCTTATGTATGTACGCAATCCATATAATTTTCTATAATTTTTTTTAAATATTTGACTTATTCTAGTAAAATTGTATTCGCCCTGTATCTGAAAACTGCTTATGAGTTTGCGTAGTTGATTGCTCTAAATACCACTCCTTAACTACTTACACAAAAATAGCTAAGTTATGTTTATATGCCTAAAGGATGTAAAATTATACTCCAAAACTATTTTCATATGGTAAATTAGAGGTGCCCAAAAAAAAGTTGTTCGATGTCACTTATCACTCTCATTTTTCCTTAATAACTCGAATATATGTATGAGTTACTTAGCATATGAGCAGCACAATTTTCAGCGGAGCCGGATTGATTTGTAGTTAAAATTGCTAATGAAAGTTCAACGTATTTTCAACTAATTTCAATGAATTACATTTCTTGGCAATTAAACTGTTTCAAGGTCGGGAAGTCAAAGGAAAGCAACTTTAAAATTAAAATACAAATTTGGGCATGTTTAATATGTATGTAGTATGTATCTACATGTACATATGTATGTATCTATATATATGTATTATTATAATCATAAAAATGTAGGCGCCGCCAACTGATTTGAATTCGTACTAAGGGAATTTAAATAGTTACAGATAATTTGAGTAACTCTAAATTTTATTTTTTGAGATACTGAATATAAGTAATGACTTAACAATTCTCGGGGTAGTGTGCAATTAACACGTGCATTAAGCACACACAAAGAGGGAGGGTTTTAGGAAAATAACTGCGCTGACTAAACGAAATTTTCACTTCTTATTTGATATAATATAGTTTACTTTTTGTTGATTTGATTCATTTCTCTTCAAATTAAAATGAAAACCAAATATAAATCATCGGTGGAAGTGGATCTCAGGGTCTCTGTGACACCAACACAGATGAGACGTTGAATGTTGAAGCCTTTCAAATAGTTTGTTGAGCGTTGTTTTGAATTCAAGGGCTCTCCACCAGACCACTACTACTCCATACTCATCACGACTGAACATTCTTTTATACGAGTAATAATGCAATATTTGCTTTTTTACACTCTCGCATATATTAGATTTCCAATTTAATTTGCCATCTAGTATTGTACCTAGAAGTTTAGCCGGTTTCAACAAGTTTAGAATTTTATATCCTGGAAAATAGGAGAACCTACGTTTTAGAAGAATTCACTTTTAGTCCTCTATTCAAGGCCTAGTGATGCGTAAAGAATAACCGCGTTTCGAGCAGAGTTGGGTAAGTTCAATTTAATTACTTTACATAGCAGTTAATTGTATAAAATTACATCAGAACCATGTTAAAAAAATTGATTACTATTCCAATTTCATAGAATAATTCAAATTGTAATTTTTGTATTCGCTATTACCAGGAATTGTAATTTGTACTTAAAATTTTTCATTTCACTGTAATGTAATTTAAATTTGTTCATTCCCTCTACAAAGAATTGAAAAGGTAATGCTTTTTCTTCAAGTTCCTTTTAATTCCTTTAAGTTATTATAATTCCTTGTAGTTTGTACTTAAACATAATTTAATTCATAAAGTAATGATTCCTACCCCGCCTCTGTTTTCGAGTAGCTCACTCACGTGTTCAGGCATTTTGCAGTTATTATCAATACTACTTTAATACATTTTTGTTGTGACGCGACTAGCAAAGAGTTAAGTGCTAAAATCCATAGCAGAAAGGACAGCATTCCCCCTTGAAGTGTGCCTGTCTCTAATTACACATTTTCTGCCCACTCTGCAGTAGTAGAGCGATTCAAATATAGCAATTAAAAATTTCAATGATTAAAATAACCACATGGCACATACAGATTATTATCATATTTATACTTACAACTCTCATATTTTTAATGCTCGGCAGAACACGTTTCGTATCAGCCTCTTTTTTGATAAAAATTTCGTTTATGACAGAGCCAACAACTTCTTTAGCAGCACCAACTGCAGCATTTCCAGCAGCATTTAAAAATTCTCTGCCTGTTTGCTTTAAAAAACCTTTTAGTTCCTCCATGGTGGAAGTTTCCAATAGCACTCCCTGTGTGGATTAGAAGAAACTAATTACTAAAATGAACATTCATAAGTATTGTAAGTAAACAGCGATTATCCATATTTACATTTAGATCTTTTAAAAACACTGCACTGTTCAAAACGTATTTTTCTTTCAAGCATGTATGTGATGATAAAAATTTTTCAATATAGGATAAAAAGCTTAGTAAACTATTTTAGACGGGGTACAGTAACTCGAATTATGTCAACTACATATTTTTATAGCACAAATTACAAATATTGCACAATCTGCATACATTTAAATAAGACCATGTCTTTAAAGTTCGCCCAGCTATCACCATAGATCAATGGATAAGCGCACTATTCTCTGATTGATATTGCACCAATGACTAGACTTCTGTTTTTACTCATGCAAAAAAAATTGAATTGGATCCGTATGCTATTTTAAACTACTACAACTTTTAGGATAGTTCGTCGTTTAATAAAGTTGTACATTTCTTATATGTATATACGCTACTACTATAGGTACATATATTTAAGGTTATCCGAAATACCGAGAATGATTATGCCGATTGTTTCGGTCTCGCGAAACTCAACGATGTGCTATTTTTATTACAATATTGGAACTGTTAGTGTAGCAGCTACGCCCATTTCGTATAATTGGCAAACAAAACTACACACAAACCGCTTTTGATGTATACAAATAAAATATTATACCCTTCCGAATAAAATTTTTAACAAGTTCAGCTGTTTTATTTCTGATAGGCAGAAGTGGTATCACGCCTCTTATGAGTTGGAGTATGGGAGCTATGTTATGGCGAAGGCATTGACATAGTACTACCGCATATGGCTAACTCTATTTCATCATTTATGAACCAAGTCCATTGTTACAGCATTTGTCGTGTTTGCAAATTTCAGTAAAACTTTTAAGTAAGCTTCTGCCTAGTCGTATAAAGAATTGATAAAAGAATTGCCTAGAATTTTCGATCTACATCTTTCAAAAGCAGGGCAGTGACACATATTTACAGATGTTTGACTCAAGAAGCCCCAACCTATAGGCCTGCCTACTTATTAGACTGTGACCTTCTGTCAGAGCCAACACCATGCGTGTACTCATCCGAGAGAGATTAAGCATATATATTTAATAGGGCAGCAATAAGGAATTTGATCCTCATCGAAAAGGGCTCACTTTCTGGCCAATTGGATCTGCCATCCCGTTTCCCAAAATGCCACAGTGTACAGAGATAGGCAGACTTTATTTAGTTGTGATAGCGAAACTAGTGTATCGTAGTACTCTTTTGAATGTTAATTACTCGACGATTAATTAACAATTTTCTGCCCAGATCTGGTTATAAAATTAGTGTTGTAAAAATTATAATGTCATTCATATTAAAAATATTATAATTCAAACCCTTAGAGGAAGTTCTAATTGGATTGCATTATGTAAAACTCGTACAGTATCTGTTGTCTTAACACATTAAACCCATTCCCCAAACAGTCCATCCTGCCAAAAAATATGATGTAAATAAGCAAAGTAAAAAAAACCAAATGCAAGTAAAAAGATTGAAGTTTCAAATACAAGTAAAAAACTTAACGATTACAACTTATTTTTTAGAAACTATAACTTTATGAAAAACTAAGCAAATAAATATGTAAAAACGATATATCTAGTACTTTAAGTACCTTAAGAGATTTCAACACATTCACCACAAAAGGTCCCTCAAATGACTATCGAATAGCATCAATATCTTGTAGGTATAATACTTAATACTTTCACATAACGTTCTACGTGAGCCACCTACAACACATGAAGTTTTGCTCAGCAGCAATTTGCGAATGCGAAAAGGAAAATAATAATAAGCAATAGGAACAATGTGGCGCACGGTGCGAGAGTGCGAAACTCAGCAGTCAAAACTAAAAACAAGAAACAGTTTTTCTACACGACTTATCTGAGCTGGTAAATCTCAGAGTAAACATTTCATAAAAAAGGTTTACACTTTGCCGTTCGGATTTCGTTCCATTTGAGTACTCGCATAAATAGATGCCTAGCCTCACCATGCTATATTGTGCCATAAAAGATTAGAAAAATAAGCTTCGGACATGGAATGTGGACGGATATACATAGAAGGAAAACTTAAGTCTTCGATTAAACAGAGGGTTTGTTTTACAGATTTTAATGCAACTGGTCGTATGCATTATTCCATACGGCAAAATCCTCCACAATTATTAAAAACATAATTGCCAAAATTTAAATTGAGTTCAAATCATCAATACGCTGGGGTTCCTGATTTAGAGGGTATAACTTCCAATCCGTTTAATTTTTTACGTGTGGAACTGATGTTGTCGCTGAGAGTTTTGAAAAAAGAAATCAAAGTTCATTAAACTTCTTGATCTAAAAATGTGCAAATGCACAAAGTCAAAAGTGTTAGTATCATTAATGTTTATAACCAGTTTTGGCGTGCAATCGGAAGGGCATCTATTTCTAGGAAGAATTTCATGTTAAAATTATGAAGTTTTAGGGATAAGTAGAGGACTGAATATTTTTTCCACAAAAATTTGTCACCATCGCACCAGTCATCACTTTCTTTCCATGCTCATAATATTTTGTCATTAATATATTCAAATGACATCATCCTGCCACTAATTTTTTTCTCACTTCCGTAAATAATATAAGCCACACCGAATTGATATCCATTAACAACAAAATTCCAATATCCAATTTACACACCTACTTTCTGCACTGGTTCAAGTTTAAGCACTTAGTTTAGATTAAATGAATTCGTGAATAAATAACTTTAAAATGCTGCGGTATTCACAAACAATTAGCAAACTAATTAATAACCATTGGCTCAATAAATGTGTTTGGTAGTGTTGGTGTGAATCATGCTGCTTGTAATTTTTAATCTACCTAGTAAACAACTTGATTCCGATAGTAATAGAACTGATTATTTATATCTTCTTCTTTGCCATATAATAATAAATGGAATATTGCTACCATTCTGGGCTATCAGAATATTATCGAGCTGCCAGATGATTTATTCAAGGTATATGTGTAATTCTGTGTTTACACCGCCTGCACAGACAAATATTGCTTCATATATCAGAGCAATATGAAAATAGATATTGTAAATAACGAACGAATTTATTGGATCATGAGCCGAATGTTGTTTTGTTGTCTGCGGCAGGAACAAAATGAAAGCGGCAACGATAAAGTGAATTTAATTCTATTCTTCACAATTTCCACACATTACTTATTTTATACCGATAAAAAACAATAATTTTTAATAGAACACTTCATTAATATATTAATTTTCAAAGAAAATAGCTCTGTTCGCATACGTAATAATTATTACTAATTTTAATAATTTGTGCCGCAAATCCGTTCGAGTACTCAAAAATATGATTATCTTCTGGTAGTTTTGGTGGCTTTGGTTTTGAAGAATTTTTGGGAATTTTGTGGGGACAACATCTATGGTTTTAAGATAGGAATTTATTATAAGTACTCTATTCAACAAATTTCATAATATGAGCCTTATGTGCATAATCATATAAAATGCAACTCTGAACCATTCCATTAAATTTTCCACTACAATTTGAATTGGCATTTATATACGATAAGAAAAGTTAAAGATTTTCTTGAATATTTTCAAACGTTTCTTTAAGAAATATATCATTGTTCATGTTTCCTGCCGAAATCTGTGTTGCCATATTCATATTTTATTAAAAAAAATTAGTATAAAGGCGAGTGGTCGCCGTGGCGTAGTTGGTAGTGCTGCTACACAGCGTGTTCAGGGTTCGAATATCAGCACAGGCAAATTGAAAAAGTAGAAAAAACAACTTAGCAACACATATTTGCTGGCAATGGCAAATTAACAAGAGTAAAAATTGACTAACAAAAGCTTCACTTCGCTATTCAGATTGTTATAAAAGCTAATTTTTTACATAGAAAGCCAAAATAAAGAATTAGAAGAAGGAGTCTTGACAGAGGCAGACTGAGATGTCAGTATGACATCGCATGAAGGTCAGCATTGAATAATAAAAGAAAAGATAGCCAGCACTACAATCACACAAAATAATCTCTCCCATGCGAGTGCTGTTGCGTTAGTAAACGCAAGAACAACTTCCAGGTCGAAACGGAATAGTACTAGCTCAGAAACTCCAGAAACTGGGTCTGGTGCGAAAACACGCATTTATTACTGATATATGCGTTGAGTTGCCTGTATAGTAATGATTTAGCTTGATAAACGCTGCGTCAACAATGAAACTTTGCCAATGTTTTCTTGTGGTCTTTTTTTTAAGTACTGTCCACCAAACCTTTGCACCATAAAATATAATTAATTTAATAACTGCATTGTGGTGGTCGCTGTGGCGTAGTGGTAGTGCGTTGGACTGCTACGCAGAGTGTCCGGGGTTCGAATCTCGGCACAGGCAAAATCAAAAAAAGTACAAAAAATAATTTTTCTGCACGGCACCACCTCTTGTCAGGCAATGGCAAACCTACAAGAGTAAAAATTCCTATGAAAAGCTTTTCCTTCGCCGTTCGGATTCGGCTTTGAACTGTAGGTCCCTTCCATTCATGTACAAATATAACACGCACAACATGAGTGGAAGCGAAAAGCTCGGCCTAGGCCCTCCATGTACTGTTGTGCCATCAAAAGTAAAGTAAAGTAAAAGTAATAACTGCTTTGTTAATCCAGTGAACATTTTAATTTCCCATCTCGGACAATTGCTAGGTATTTCGTTTGTTCCACTAAATTTAGAGTCATTCCACTTAGAATCGAAGTACTGAAGGTGGAAATTACTATGCTTATTATTATGTAAGTAAAACCAGTTTGTTTTTTGGAAGTTTGCAGCACCGTTCGGTTATAATTATGAAGACAATTTTATATCGTCCAAAAGAGGGCTAGGAAATTTACTGAAACTGATATCATTGGTATCAGCAACTACAGTGGAATCGCATCTTTCCAGATCTATTAACATTTCGTTTACAACCAGATTGCACATTTATGGTGTAGGTATCCCTCCCAGTGGTGTATCTCATACTACAGTTCAACTCACGAAAGAACTATGTTCATGCCAAGATTACGTAAGGATGCCGTTATATCATTGGCCTATACATTATTAAAAACTACTTCTACCACAATTTTTTCTAAAAAAAAAATAATAAAATAATTGTGCAGCAAATTATTTCCAAAATATATTAACATTTTTTTGCTCCCATTAGGGCTGGTAGATTTTTTCGGTTCATATTTATCTCAAATGTATCAGAATTTGCTATAATCTGTTAAAATTAGCTTTACGAGTAAAAAATTACATTTTTTGACAGCTGAAGTTATGCCGTCATATAATGAATCATATCCATGTACCATATATCATGGTTAACTTGAAGTTGATTTTATTTTTTCATGTTGTTCACCCTGTGTTTTTTTTCTATGGAAACAAAAATATGATAAACTATTATTTAGTTTGCTAGATGCCATTCAGTGTCAAGTTATTTGGAAGTGAGTTGTGTATAACATTTGCAGTTAATGTTTTTCAACAATAAATTTGGAAAATTGGAATTATATAAAATAATTTATTGGCTAAAAGCTTTCAAATCTAATATTTGTGAAATCGAAAAAGCTCACTGATGGGCAAACGGCGGACTCAATCATTAATCGATTCGGATGGCTCGAGTGACGAATCTTCGTCAAATCTTGAATCGGTATGAATTTATGGCGCTTTGTTGAAATTAAAATTTAATATTTATTATATATGTACGTAGATGTTGAAAAAGGACTATAATCATTGCTAAATTAAATTGTACTTTAACTAAACAATTTTCTATAATTCCCTAAGCAATGAGTTGCATTAAGCATAAAACTACAATCAGAGCTGGGTGTTTAATCAAGAAATTGCCGTCGTTAACCCGAAAATCTAATGTAGTTAACGTTAATTCCAAAAAATTTTAACGGTAATTAAAGTCCATCGTTATATTAACTTTTTGTATGAAAAAAATAAAAAATAACAGCAAGCAAGTTTGCCAATACCTTTTCGCTCGAAGAGGATTCATCTGTCTTCAATTCCGTGGAGTTTCTCTACAGCCAGCCATGAACTTAATCATGGATGACCTTTTAAATAACTTGTAGTTCTTCATGATTTTTTTTGACTGGGTGGATGACAGTACTAAAAAATTATCGGCATACCTCATTATTGCTGATTGTGTTGCACAAAATATCGGTCCAGTTTCTAATCGATGCCATGTTTTCCTTGACCGTATGCATCCTAATTTTCTTTACGTTACCGACATTGGAAATATTGTAGGTACTTCTCTAACCACATCACTTGGGATCTTTGGGAATAAATTTCTCTTAAAAGTATATTCCTTACGACAAATGAGACGATTCATATCAAAACCACCTGACGCAACTATATATTCTATGTTTTAATTATTTTATTAATAGATAAAACTACAATATACATATTTATAAATTATTTCTTTATGTGTACGTAGGATCTTCTTTCTCTTGCCAAAAAGAGAGTAAAAATGAATGAGGGCGTGGCAGCACCAGGTTTTTCTGGATCCGAGTCGGACTCAGACTGGGCTCAGCCCAATACAGGATCAGCAGTTGATCGGAAAAAGAAAAGAACAAAGAAAGTTAGCAAGAGTTCAGGTTCATCGGAAGAAGATTGGGATGCAAGTATTAACGATGACCAGTCAGCTGCAACGAATAAAGCGGTTAAGGTCACAACATCCAACGCGAATTTGGATAGCGAACAGGAGGAAGGAGAGGTTTCAGATAGTGACAAAGAAGGGGACGAAGATAAAAACAAAAATACATCGATATGTGGCTCGACTGTCGATTCAGGCAGTTCAATGGAGTCTAGTTCCGAGTCTGAATTCGATGATGGTTATGATGACAATTTGATGGGAGACGAGGATGACCGCAAACGTCTTAACGGTCTTTCAGAAAAAGAGCGCGAAACCGAAATTTTCAAACGTATTGAACAGCGTGATATCATGCGTACTCGTTGGGAGATTGAAAGAAAATTAAAGTTAGCTCGACGAGGTGAAAAACCAACTAAAACAAAAACGAAAAGAGATCATAGGAAAAGCAATAATAAAAAAGACAAAAAAAAGATAAAATTAGTAGAAGCAGAAGAGCAAACGCAAAAAAAAGTAACAGATACATTGGAACACAATCAGAAAAGTGTTAATCCATATCCTAACGAAGTCGAAATTAGCGATAGCGTTCCAACTCATTCAACTTGTATTATTTCGCCAGAAAAAGGCACTTCAGAAGAAGAACTCGCGCTTAACACTGTAGACTATTTCGACCATAAAGAGCGTTCTAAAGAACGTAAAAAAAATGTTGAAATGAATCGCACTGACGATAAACGTAGCAACGCCATGGCTCTGCTCAAGGCAAAGCGTGAAGGAAAGGCTAAGCGAGGTAAGTAAAACTTTGACCCATTGCAAATTTACTTAAGGAAGTTTATTGATCCCATTATTGCCATTATTAATGTATTTATCATTACGACTGCTATTCAAGCCTAATTTAAAATATCAACATTTATAATTACACTTATCTTTAATAGCATATAATGCTCAAATAAATTGTTAAACTAACAAATTTTTTTTTTTTTTTTTTTTTTTTTTTTTTTTTTTTTTTTGATTTGTCAATTGGTAGTTTTTCAATACTTAACAGTTTAGATTTTGTTTATCTGCTTCGGTTTCTGGTTAGTAGAAAATTTTGCCGTTTCGTATAGTTAATAAACTTCATTCACACATGTTAGACTATTCCTTTAGTAATCTGGACAACTATTTTTTGTACTGTGTATTCATTGTGTAGTAGAAGACGTGCTGCTTTACACAGAGCCAATTCAAGCTTTTTAACATTCCAGTTGTTGGTTTATTAAAACGTTTTTTTTTAGGAATAAATCTCATAACCTTGTGTTGTATTTTTGAAGTCTATCTTGTTGGAAAGTGCACTACGACTTATAAGATCTATAGTGCCCCTACATGGATCTGCAGTGCACATCCGGTTCAGCCTCCGGTACAAATTTTGCTGTTGGCTAACTTCTCTGAATCCAAAATGGGATCTGGTATTTGGTGGTCACTCATATTTAAGAACTTTGTTACTTCACCCTCCGTTTTGCAGTTTTCTGCTACTTGTTGTTAGAACCCGGCGATCAGTACCCTGAACCCTGTAGCGAACTGAATGCCCCTATTGAATACTTAATATTAATATTGCTGAAAACATTGAGTACTTGAGACTTGACCAACAATTAAAAACTATTAAAAATGTTTTCAAACGTATTTGGTATGGATCCTTTATAGCATTTTTGATTTTACTTGCATTAATACGAAATTGGATTTCATTATGGAAACAATGTTGAAAACATCAGTTATAAACACAAATCAAAAACGTGAAAAGACACAAGTAACGAATTCTCCCAATTTACCAGATTTAAAAATAAAAACTAAACTATTTTATACTTTATATCTAACATTGCAGAAGAGGAAGAAGCTAAGCGGCAAGCTGAAAGAGAACGTGAAGAGGACAAGGAAGAGCTTGAGGGGGTCTCAGGCGGCAAATCAGCTATTAAACTGAAGGCTTCGGAAATATACTCAGATGACTCAGGTAGTAGCGATTGGGATGACGAAAAGCCATCGGATAAACGATCACGATCAACCAGTAGCAGCAAATACTCTAGTGAATCAGAGGATGACGAGAAAATTGAGAAAATACCGGTATTTATTTCAACGCGGGAAGAGTTAAATAAATTGCGGCTTTCGCGTTTCAAAATGGAACGGTTCGTTAACCTCCCAATCTTTGAACGAACAGTTATGAACTGCTTTGTTCGCATCAGCATCGGGAATAATGGTCAAAAATCGGTGTATCGTGCTGCCGAAATCGTGGGCGTAGTGGAGACAGCCAAGATCTACAGTTTAGGTAAAACACGCACTAATCGTGGACTGCGGCTCAAACATGGAACACAAGAACGTGTTTTTCGTTTGGAATTTATTTCAAATCAAGAGTTCACAGATAATGAATTTGTCAAGTGGCGCGATATTTGCACTCAACAAAAAATACCAATGCCTACACTAGATATGTTGGAGCGTAAGCAACTCGAAATCAAGGAGGCACTGAATTATGAATATAAAGACGAAGATGTTGATAAAATCGTAGAAGAAAAAAACCGTTTTCGTAACAGGCCTACTAACTACGCAATGAGAAAGACGTGCCTAATGAAAGAACGTGACGCTGCAATGTTACGTGGTGATTATGATGTGGCGCGTGACTTAGGCCAACAAATCGAAGAGCTCGAGAGTCGTGCCTCTGAATTAGATAAAAAGAGATCTAGTAGCATCAGCTTGATTTCTTATATTAATGATCGAAACAGAAAACGCAATGTTGAGGATGCCGAAAAGGCCATAATGGAAGAAGTACGCGCTAACAAAGGCTTAAAAATCTCCGACCCATTTACACGACGTATTACGCAACCACGAATGGGTTTCAAATCAGTAGAAAAGCCAACCGAAGACTCACCCTTTCCAATGATACCGATCCCTCCTCCACCGGGCAAAAAAAGGACAGACGATTGCGTAGCAAGCAGTTCCAAAGCTAATGACACTAAAGATTATAGTCTATATTCACTGCATGACTTCGATATCGATTTGGATGTTTCGCTTCCAGGTATTTACAAATATTGCATACAATATAGCATTCAGCATTAAACACACCTTTTTTCGTTTTTTCAGTGAATGCAGTAAATGTAGTTCCTAAGCCAATTCCTAAAGTAAACGAGACAGCTCCCAAACGTTCGCTTAATCTAGAAGATTACAAGAAAAAGCGTGGACTTATTTAGCCGATTCGGAATAAGCGACCATCAAGATACTAGCGTAGATGCGTCCAATTTTTGTTGGGAAATTAATGCTATATATAATAAATAAAAATATTAAATAAATCGCTTCAATCTTAAAATTTTGTGAACTCTCTAATAATTCGCGCGCAAGTCAACCAACCAATTATTACCGATTTTATCGGTGGCTGTCGGTCAAACGGATGTAGCGTGCTCTGAGGGTGGGGGTCGCGGACCATCTTTCGAAGTCACGGGATTTGGATATTCTAAATTTTTGAGATCTCGAAGTTAGTCGGATAATTAAAAAAAAATTTATTGAAAGTCCACCCAAGATCTCTGCTTAACAAGTTTTCTTCGACTTCTCAATTTTAAATTTAGGTTAACATATTATGTAAAAAATTATGGTTCCGTTATGAACGAATAAAAGTAAAGTGTGAAAAGCTTATATGATGATGAAAATTAAGGAAGCAAATCCCGGAGCTCCAATCCCAATATTTCGGACGGGGGAAAAGAGTCCGATATTCTGTACACCCGGAGGCTATTCCGTGCTCTCAGCATAAGCCTAATTATTCAGCTAAATCCCCTAATTGGGACACTTAATATTCGGACTCCAATAAGGAGTGCGTCGAATAAAATTGTCTGGTACAGTCGTCCGATTTTTTTAAACTAAAGTATTTTATTTTGCAAATTATTTTTAGATTAAAAAAATACAAACAAGAAACCCCCACAAAAAGCGTTCCCGTACTCGAAAACCTGTGAGAGCATTGATTGGAGAGTAATTGCGCTGTTCTACCTGCACGAAATATCTCGCACATTTTTTCTTCAGGTAAAAACATTAAAAGTATCAAAATACTAATCCTTTTGTTTTTATCTGCTGCTTTGTGTTTGTGTAAAGAAATTTGAAGTTAAGTAATATCTATGAATTTCAGAAAAAATTAAAAGGTTATTTAGAATGAAAAATGTTCTGAAAATACTTAAAAATGCAAGTATTTGTTAATTTGATGACTACTGATTTAAACATTCTCAATAAGTTTCTGTTTCTACAATTTGACATTTTGTTTCGGGCAAGAAATGTGTTTTCTTTCGTCCCTGAACTTTTGTACATTTTTGCCTCATATGAAGATTATTTTTTGTTTAATCTCATTTTACTAGACTTTGCCCAAAAAGTGCAAGAATTATTATGTACGTCTTCGTAGGAAGGTATGATATTTAAGGTTGGAAAGATTGCGTTGTCGCGTTCATTGTGTTTGTACTTCAGCCCATATAACGATTAATTAGAATCGATACACGTTTGGTCGGTATCACACTGGCAACAGTTGCCGCGGGGTAAATGTTTTCTACTCATGGACGGGTGCAAATCTGTTGCTAGTGACTAATATTATTTTCGTTGTCACGTTATACGCCGAAATTCTATGCAGTCGAGTGAATTACACATCGATTTTATTGCGACGGAGTATATTGCAATATTATAGTGGTCGCTGTGGTGTAGTGGTTGTGCGTTGGACTGCTACGCAGAGTGTCCGGGGTTCAAATCTCGGCACAGGCAAAATCAAAAAGTAGAAAAAACAATTTTTCTACACGGCACCACCTCTTGGCAGGCAATACCTACAAGAGTAAAAATTGCTTTGAAAAACTTTTCACTTCGCCGTTCGGATTCGGCATTAAACTGTAGGTCCCTTCCATTCATGTACAAATATAACACGCACAACATGAGTGGATGCGAAAAGTTCGGCCTAGGCCCTCCATGGGCTGTTGTGCCATTAAAAGTAAAGTAAAGTAAGGAGTATATTGCAATTCTGTTCATACCTTAAGTGATGGCATTATAAATATAATTAACTTCTCCTATAAAATTGTCTCCAAAAGTATCGATTATGCGTTATCGAAATTTTTTTCCGATACCAAGTGAGATACTTGTCGTGTGGTATCGATTAAAGAATTACTTATATCGAATCGTCACTACGCGTAAGGCTGTGGTTATATTCAAATTTTACTCGGCGAACACCATGCAATTGTTGTTGCCCGAACACGAAAAAATAACTTTTACTCACTCTCACACCGAACACGATATGCTGCGAAATGCTGTCAATGAGTTATTCTACAAAAAAATAACAAAAATGTATGTAAAATAGAAGGAAAACATGTAAACTTGTACATCATTATTTTCATATGCAGAAAAGAGAAGTTGCGAATGTTTTTAATTTTTAAAACTATCGAAGAAAAATCATATTATTTTCATAATTTTTCAATTATATTATTAATTTCACTCTCCATTTTAATAAAATCGTTTAAAGTTTTTTGGTATACCATTTAGTGTTGCCATTGTGAACAAGTATAAAAAACAACTGAATTTCGAGAAAAAGCAACTCTGTAACGAACACCAATGTAACCACTTCACCCAGCACGAGAGTAAAATATGATGTGTTCGTCGAACAGCGAACACCCGTATAACCAACACCTAATTCGCTGAACCAAACGCATCGCTCACCATTGGTTTCATACGTCGAATCAATGTCAAACATTTATAACATGGCACGCTTGCCATGCAGACGATGTACTTGATTAACATAGTTCAGCGTGTTAGCACGTCGTGCTTACTCAGTCTGTTTCTAGCTTTATTGGTCTATATGACGCTACAAGGATTTCCGGCTTGTTTTGTTTAGGGATCAACACAATCTCAGCGCACTTGGAATGGGTTTGGAAGTGACGAATGCGGATCTTTTAGGATCTGCATTGAAGAGCCGTTAATTTCTCACCTCCTCGAGCAGACATTTCAAGTTGGTGTCTACTCTGTTATATGCTGTTTTTCTAACTGGGTTTCAATTCAGAATTTCCTCGCCGTTAGGCTAGTTGAGGCCGGTAAAAGTTTTATGCCAGATAACTGGTGCTGTTGGTCAAGATACTTCAGGTGGAGTGAGCAAACCCCCTTAAATAAAAATTTCCCTAATCCAGGGCCCATACTTATTGGTGTGGCAGCCAGGGGATTAACATCGGAAGGCCGGGCGCACCCGAATCAAACGTTTGTTGTCATGTAATGACCCGCTTCCTATATGCGAAATAAGTCATCGTCACAATTGGGCTAGGAACAATTGGAAAATGTAACTTACCTGCCCACCTCTTATTCAAGTACGAAAGAAATATCTGGACAACTTTGTTTTCGATGACCTAACAGTTCACTAACATCAAAATTAGACACATCCTTAACTGTATAAAAGGCGAGGTCCAGGTAGATTGTTAAATTTGAGGTATTATTGGCGTAGCAAACAAGGCGGCTTCTTGAATGTTCTTTGCAAACATTTCAACAGTATCGTTTGATCACAAGCTGTGATCAGGCTGTGTTAGCATGTCTGGAAAGATTCTAGACTACAATATTTTATTATACGGTCTACGGAGCTATGTGGAAAAAACTATTATTAAATATATATATACATAAGAAGTATTACATAAAAATTTTAAAAATTTTACATAATAATTCTGATAATTTTTTTTGTTTTCCTTTGGCCAGCTTTTCGGGAAAACGGTCATTATGGAATTGTTCATTTATGAATCACTTCATTCTACGGAAGTGGAAAATCGGAAAAACTTTTTCTGAAATTTACATGAACTACCTCAAAATCAATCTCTGAATTAAAAAACGCTAAATGATTTCAAGTATCAGCTTACGATGGGCTAAATGAAACAGCAATAAAATTTTAATAAAAAATCATGGGTACGGAGTTGATTTTTAATTTTTAATTTTAATATATATACGATATTACAAGTTAAATACAATCAATTTTGTAAGAATGTAATTTTAATACTTAAATGAGATTTGCCGTTTACTTATTATTAAATATACATACACGTGTGTATGTATGTATGTATATATGTATAAAATGTTCTTAATAAAATAAATGTAATTCTTACAATTTCATTTAAAATAGCTAATATCGAGTATAGTAATGAAGGTGGTAAATTAAGAAACAATTTAATTTAATCATTAAATATGTTAAATTTTTTTTTCTATTTCCCCTTTGTTATGCACACCTTTCCCACCTAACATATTTGCTCAAAATAAATTATTATTTACGCTAATTGTTACACAATTTTGTTAGTTTGCGGAATTTTTTATTTTTCTTGATATGTCAGTAAGTCAGTCGGTGATTTCTCTACTTCTAATGAAAATATAGATTTTCTAAGCAACCCAACACCTGGAAATTTATATTTTTAAGGGCGTAAATGTTTAGATAATTTAAAATGGCAATTCGCAGTAGAACTCATTTACCCTTGAGGGATTATCCAAATTACTCCTTGATATTAATAAAAGTTACAACTATAAATGTATTTGAAACTTATTTTAGAATACAGAACGTTTTGTATGATGGATGTCATCCTCTTCCTTGAACTGCGGCTCATCGTTATTGTTATTACTATTAACTATTGCAGATGTTTCTCCTAATACTCGCATTGCATTCGAATAATCGGAATCGATTTGGGGAATAATTTGCTTATCAACGGGCCGTAGCGTACGTATAAGATCGGTTAGCGAGAGAAATGACTGGTGTCCAATTTCATCATTCATATCGTTACTCATAACTCCAACATTTTTATATTGCTGATGTTCATTATTAGCATTTTTTTCGAGTTCCTGTGCAATTTTTTTTATACGAACTTCAACTGGTGGTATAGAAGGAGCTAACCCCGTTAACATTTCATCCAACTTATCTGTATTTTTTTTGACAGAGATGTCATCTGATTCATCATCTATGGAAGCCGATATATTTTCTTCTTCGTTCGCATCATCGGCACCATGTTCGTTAGTGGCAGCTGGTGGATTACCGTGCAATTCGAATACAGATTGTGCATTGGTTTCATGCCCCTTAATGTTATTGAATTCACGTGCGTGTTCGTCGTAGCTAACATTGTCGGCCTGTTGAATACCCAGATCATTGTCTGATAGTTCAGAGTCTGTATCATGCTGTTGTTCATCACTTTCTGCGGTCTCTTCTTCGGCGGCTAGCGCACGTTCGTGATCAAGCTTCAGTGAAATAAAAGATGGTTGAGATTCACTCTCTTTTTGGGTTATCTTAGAGAAGGAAGCATAAGTGGACATTATAACAGGAAGTGGAGTAGTAGTAGTGTGGAAGTTCATTAATATGTCAGCTGGGCGTGAGGTAGTTGATGTAATGGGGCGGCTAGAACGATGATACAGATTAAAAAAAAAAACGTAGCAAGTTAATATTTAGTAGATTGAGTGTATGTTATTGATAAAAAAAAAGTAAGTCGTATATAAAATGGATAGTTTAAGTGTTTTTTTGTTTTAAATAGATTACTACATATTTAAATGTTTTTATTATTTTATTTTGTATTTAGTACTGAAATATCGCCATTGTTACAAAAGCTAAGCCCCAAACCATTAAATTACAAAAAAAAAAGTAAAGAATTTACAAAAAGGGTTAAAGGTATGTAAGTGCATAAGGCTGATAGTTGGTTTTTTAAAATACATATTATTTATTTATTTTTTGTGGCTAATAAAAAAGATTCAAGCAAGATTTTCTATAGTGGCCCACTTAAAATCAAAGTCATTATTTGTCACGGTAAAGTACATTTTTGGATAGCGCAGCAATCACATAAAAAGGATTTTCCCACATTATTTGTACTTTTGCTGGTAAAGTGTTTGAGTGAATAAAAAAAAGAAAATAATAGCTCCGTTTTGTTCGCCAAGTAGTTAAGCATGTGCGAATAAAACTATACTATCCAAAAATGTAATCTATCATATTTAAAAAAATGTGGGTTGTCAAATCTATCGATATTTAAAGTTTTTAGAGGACCGGTCATGGTTTGGTTTAAGTGGCTGTTCAGGGTCACACTAAGGCCAGAGAGACCCATACCGATACAACATAGTTGGACCTACAGTTTAACGTCAATTCCGAATGGAGGGGTGGCAATTTATTATAACACCTTCCTATCTTATTATCAGGTACATCCGAACCCCCCAATTGAGACTTCGTCGCCCCTAAAAAATTAGTAATCTGATTATGGGATAAAATGCCATCATCCCTTATTAATTCCAAAATACATACAAGCTTTGTATTACTTTCCATATAGTTCACGTACGCAGATTGCAACTGCATTCATAAAATTAATCTATGACGTCATATTAAAAAAACAAATTTTAGTTTTTAAGCAGTCTAAATAAATAAGAAAATTTAACTACAGCAATCAGAAAAAGCAAGCATTTGTCGAGTGTCTAGTAAATATATAACCTTGAGCTCTTTCGGGTTTTACCAATTCAATATGAAAATTTTTTATTTGAAAAATATAAACAAAAGTTTAAGTTAGCCAATAGAAAATTTCAATTATTGATGGAAAACTAGGGCTTGTTTGCCATAGGGGAGATGGAGGATAGTAAGAAATTGGGGTTCACCTTGTGAGCTTTACCTAGTGGATTAAAAATTTGACGTCTAATTTCAGTGTTTTTGCTATAACATCCAACGGTAATTAATCTAATTTGAGGGGAGATAAAATTGTCAGGCACTACGGTCTAGAAGAAATTTTGTGCCAAACCCCAGACGAGAATTTTATAGGAGCCCGGCAGGGCCAGACATAGAATATGAGTTGTTGTCTAATCATCATACCTACATAGACGATAGAATGGAATAATTGAGGGTAAAGGGAACGACAAGCTTGTCTAAGACCTGTATTGCGATTTCAATATTCGAGCCATTGTTTATTGATCCAGTCTCTTACGATTGATTTCGAAGAATCCCAGCCGAGTGCGGAATGAGGCTGGGGTCATATATATAAATTCGATAAACCTTTTCCAGCTAGTTCACCGGCGGTATCATTTCCCGCAGTGGCCAGGAACCCAACATATCTTTAATTTTTTATGCACTAATAAACGCTGGAGTCTCTCAAAACAGACTTCCCCGGTGACTATAAAAAACTCCACGAAGAGAGAATTTTGAGAGCCTCCTCAGCATATTCATGTGTTGGGTCTAAGAGCACCAGCACCACAATCCATTTTCGAGCTGTCTGTATACCGAAGACATTTGTCAACCCAATCGGAACTGAAAGAAAGTTCGACATTGAATTTTCTGCCGATTAGAGTATTAAAAATTTTGCCTAAAATGCTCAGATCACCAGCATCACCTCTAAGCATTCAGACAGGATAGTAATTGTGACTCTTTGCTTAATATATAATAAAATTATATAATTGTACAAGACCTCAATGGGAGGGGTTTTATGGTAAAATTTTTTTTTATTTCTTTCTTTTGATTTTTGCCTATGCCGAGTTTTGGACTTTGTGCAGCGGTCTAGCACACTACCAACTGCGTCAACCAAAAAGTTGATACTGCACATATGATTGTACCTATTGCAACCTGAGATAAGTAAGAATTTTCAGAAGTTGTCTTATAGGAATAGCCTCGAAAATTAGTTGGTAAATTTTTAAAGCTCAAAACGTAATTAATATTTTTTTTTATATATTGTGGAGAATGTTGTTAAACTTTCTTGTTCGTTACAAAATTCATATACATTTCAAATCCTTCGCCTTCTGAGATATTGTAGAATTCACTATCTTCACTATCCCATTCAACACATGTCGCTTATTAATGCTTGAGTACAAATTGAGTCACAAATTTTGTATGTACCTTAAACTAAAATGTGCAGTATCAAACGATTAGTCGTTATTTTTCTCAAGTATAGCTAAATCACGAACTGTGATGCCAGGCATTAGTGTAGGAAATTAAATTTATTAATAGCAATACACGAAATTACCAAAAGCGTTTATTGAACTTTGATTTTAATAAATTGATTTATGGTAATGAAATGCTCTCAACCAATTCTACTATCAGGCACAAAATTTGGAGTTGTGTATTTTAACAAGTTTACTAGTGTAGGGATGATGTACCATGAACCATGCACGATGAGAATTTGTTGAGAGATTGTAAAATATATTTAATTACTTAGTTTGAGGGTATTTAGAATATAAGAAAATATGATGATATGATTTGGGGTTTAGCTCACCTAGTATTCTTGATTCTTCATTCATTTGCTTAGCAGAACGTATTCAGTTTACAATTACATAAATTTTTATTGTCAATATATAATTTAATTTGTTTTGTTTATTTGTTATTAAGTTTATTGCTTTATATTATTTGATTTTTCGTTATTATTACTCCTGTATTCATTTTTTTTTTTGTGGATTTTAAAATTTTTGAATGGGTCAATGACTCGATTTTTTAAAAGTCCTTACCCCTGCGCCGATGATACTGGAATGCTTCCATAATTATAATAGTAGCATCGAGTTTGTTCACAAATGAAATCTTTAACCGTTGAGCAATCCTCTGGCATCCATTTTAAAGTGGGCTGTTTAAGAATAACACAACCTTTTTCTGCTCCGCTACTACTGCAAAAGTAATAAAAATTATTAGATCTAAGAAAGAGAATGGAATTATGTAATAGTAATACTTTTATGGTTAATTAGTAACCTATTTTCTCTTACACTTTGTAGACAAAAAAAATAAAAATAAAAACACATAACCAAAAAAATTTAATGCACAACCTATTTCAAATAAAGGCCTGCGATTATGACAGATCGAAAAACTATATGGTAATACCTGCTAAAACTATTTTTCAAAAGAATTTTAAACGAAAAACACCACAGCAGAAATAAATAAAAAATTCCCGAAACACATAAAAATTTTTTTATATTTTTTTAGTAAAATTTTATGTTGTGGTAGAGCAGAACCCAAAATTCGTAATAAAAACTGAAAAATAGTAAACATTTATTTAATTTTCATTAGGATAATCACAACCCTAAGGTTTTTGATTTCATAGTACAATCCAACCGCGCAAATCAACTATTGGGGTATTCACAAGGTGTCGTATTCAGTGTCGTAAATTCTCTAATTTATCATACAAAATTTTACAATAATTATTGCAAATTGTAATTTTTCCGAAGTTAATTTTTGTTTGGGTACTTTAATATAATTTAAGGCAATAATATTACGAAGGTCTTTTAATTTTGTTTAAGTTTACCGCTACAGTTACCACAGTTTTAATAAAGCTTATGGTAATAGGATCCTTCCACTTATTTAGAAAGCCAAAGGATGTAACAATAAAGTAAAAATTCTGAAAAATAGACTCAAAATTTAGACTCCTTAAAAATAAAATTTATGTAAGAAAATCTTTATAAGGGAATAACTTATTTACAGACAGACAGGTAGGTATCTCACACATTATATGTATATATATTTTTTCTACGGAGTACAGTTTATGTATTATTCTTCGTTATATTTTCAGATCTTACCTATCACGAGCTGTTCTTTGTGGTGAAGTGTTGCTGTTATGGTCGATAGGATCCAAAAGACCGGCCTGTATAGCATCAGCGGAATTTTCAAAAAAGTCAAATGTGGCATTAAACGGCAAACCAGTACTCATCCAAAGAAACATGCCGGTTCCTAAACGGTTTCCTGAAGTCCAAAAATCGTAGTTACCATATCCAGCGTTTTTTAAATACATAGTCATCGATTCGGCCTTTTCCTTAGTTTCAAATGAGGCCAGTTGAAGTCCTAGCGAGCGGCAATATTGATAAGCGAGAAAATAGTTGAGTTCGGGTGAATAAGGGTTCATTCTGCTTATGAAGTATTGGACACCATCCAAATGAATAGTTGTAATGCGTTGACCTATTAAATAAAGAACGAAATCCAATGTTTGTATCATTCATTCGCTGCTCATTTTTTTTTTTTTCTTTTTTTTTAATTGAAGAAAACAAAAATCTTTTTATTTAATTAAAATTTAGAATTACGGGCGCTTTAAATTTGCGCAAAGGAACACAAGGTGCTTTTTGGGAGAAGAAACACAATGTAGGTGATTTTTGACCAAAGGAACACTAGGTGAAGAACTAATCCTTAAAAATAAACTTAATTTTTTTCTAAATCTCTTTAAGAACTAATATTTATAGAACTTCGGTCTGATCCAATACATGTAGGCATACCTATGTACATATGACGCGCTCAGAACAAAAAAGACTCATATATTTCGCGAGTGCAAAAGTTAACCAAATATTTTCTGCAGCAAACCAAACCTTCGCTGTAGTGTATGTGTGAACTTTGCATGTGTGCGTAAGTTTTCGATCTTCGTATGTGCTCGGTTCATTGCTGCAAGGGCTGAACAGAATCCAATACCAATGCCAATGTTTCTGTTTCTGCTATAAAAGATTTATCTGTATCTAATTGCAATTTTTGCTTATTATTATAAAGAAAAAAAATATTTAAAAAAATTTTAAGAAAGATACACAAAATTATTAAAATTTTAATAATATACGTACAAGATCTTGTATACTTATGTATATTATACATAACTTGAATTTTAAAGCAAACTCATACAATGTTTGCACTTAGTGCCACCAAACATGGGATTAAGATTTACTTAACACGATTCTAAGGTTAACAACCTTCAACAAATATAATACAATAAAAAACAAAATGTACCGAATATTTTAACCACTTCCGGAGAAATCTAGGTTTCAAAGCACCTGGCACCTGAAATTAACGAAAGTAGAAGCAACTTTTATATGTACGTATTGCACTTTGTACAACCCACAAAAAAGTTGTTGTATTGTCCCTAGGGCGAGGTACTGTGTATCATAGATACAGTTATAATTAGATCTCATAGCAAAAACAATGTCTACGCTCAAGCATGTCGTGCTGGAGAGATTTTTGTATATTCCTACTGCAAATTATTATTCAAACATTTTTTTTATAATTTTTTTCCATAATTGAATATTGGAAAATTAAAATGCACAGTTTCATTCAATTGCTATGCATACATATATGTAGAAATCCAAAAAAGTCAAAGCCACAGTTATGGTTCCGGCTCGTTTTCTTTTTTAAACAGTGTTGTTATGCACAGAAGCACACGAATGAAAAAGTCACAAGTAATGCAGAATATAATCATTGAAAAACATATAAATCAAATCGTTCCAGAAAGCCTAACTAAAAAATGAATTACCAATTAATTAATTTAATGTTTAAAGATTTTTTGAAAACAGGATAATTATTATTTATTTATCACCAAGGAAGAAATAACAGGCGGAATATAAGTAAAGCAAAAATTGTGTAATCGATCTGATATACTTTACATACATACAGTATAATCATGGATCAAACTATTAACCAACTCAGTTCAGAGACGTAACTGAAAAATAAATTTGCATAGAAAACCTTTTAACATTATGTTATTAAGATTTTTCAAATGACGATAATGCAAAAATATTATTGAAATTGAAAATTTGAAAACTAATATAATTAATTAAATGCTTGAATGTGTTTTCTTATTTTTATATAATGTTTATTATTTAAGTATTTAACTACATTAAGTATATATTTTCTAACTAATACAAGAATTATGTAGTATAATCTTACCCGAACTGTACGCCAATACGCTCAATACACAGATTATTAAAAATTTCGACATATTAATTTTTTACTGTAACTTAATAGATTATCGCGCACTGAACTTGTAGTAACTTGCTTGAAATCGATTGCTTATTAAACAGCTTCTTGCATGGGCACTTTCTTCCTCGATCGTTGCAAGCAACAAACTAAACCACACTATATCAAACCAAGAACACTAAACTCGATTTAAATTCTAGTTACTTCTTCGTCTACTTCTTTGATAATGTCGCTTTGTAGCCTTACTAATCCTTCGAACCAAGTAAATGCATGGGAATTTTAAACTTTGCTTTGGGCGCAGGTATCAACTTTATGCGTCTGATAGTCTTATTATGATACTGAGAATTTTGAGAGATGGCGAACTCTTTCTGAATCAAGTTCATGGACGTAAATGTCTTAAATGTGGCTTTAAGTTTGGCTTAAAAGAAATTTTAGCAGAAGAACATTGAAAAGATAAAATTTAACGCCGTATTAAACATCGCTAATAAAAGAAGCAAAAAAAAAACGGACGGAAGAAATACCAAAGAATTTTATACATTACAGTGAGGAGTAAAAATTAAGTATTAAATCTAGATGACGAATCCGCTGCCTAGTTTTTCGAATCCACCAATGTTGTGCGTGTTAGAATGAATAAAAGGGACGTACAGTTTTATGCCGAATCTGAACGGCGAATTGAAAAGGTTTTCATTGGTAATTTTTACTCTTGTAGCTTTGCTATTGCCTGTCAAGAGGTGGTGCTGTGTAGAAAACATGTTTTCTCCTTTTTTTTAATTTTGCTATGGATTTGCGATTAGTAATTCAATAGCTTTGATATAGATGCATGGCCTCGCAATTATCCCAGGGATTATCGATAGGGATTTCATTAAACACGAAATGGAGCTGAGGCTGCCTTGACCATTGGCGTGAACTGGTTTTCTGTCGTCAGTAGAATTACATTATTGACTCTCCTAGCCCTTTGCCTGTGGACCGATTTAAAAATTAATAGTATCGTAATCATGGACCTCAAATTAGTCTTGTTCAAAAATCTCACCTCTCTCTCCTTTCCCATATAGTGGGTTGCCTTTATGCCTGACAGGAGTTATGCCAAACAGAATTCAAGTTCTTGTGAGCAAGTGCGATTTACTTTTACTCATATGGATTTGAAATATATGAAAATGAGCTACAAGATTCCATGCTTCAATCCAGGACGCACTCCCACCGCCACTCTAAATTGACTGAGTGAGAAATATCTTTTGAACAACTGTTACATAATTTTGTGGTCAACTGGAACCAAGTAAAAATATGACGCTCACTAAACTTTTGACTTGAAATTCATTGCATGTCTAGAAGATGATGAATCGTTAGGACATTTCTGCTGTGAATGTTCTGCCTGATCTTTAACAAGATATGCTATACTAGGCAAGCATTTCTTGAAAATGAAAGACTTAGTTGATCTTTATTTGTCTAAACTATGTAAGTTTGCAAAGGCTTTTGGAAGATATAGACGAAATTGCAGCCTAACTAAATTAGGAAAGTGTCCCTCATCGGGACTGAGTACAATGAATACAATTGTTAAGAAAGTTGGTGTAAATGTTGGAAACCAATTTTCAAGAATTTTATAGATAGTTGAATATGGTCAAAAAGTTATTTATTGACTTTGTAGAAAAAGGAAAAATAATTTTAAAAAACTTACTTAAAAAAAACTTAGTCTATCATCTAAAAGAGAAGATTGGTACTTTTATAAATATTTTTAAAATTCTAATAATCTTTTTCAATTACCTTTTTATCTGATTTGGAGGCTGTTTACAAGGGCGCTAGCTTGAGAGAGGCAGTTAGGAAAGTAAGTAAGTAAGGTAGTAAGAAAAGGACCCAAAACTTCTATCTCATTCGTACTAACTTAGTTTTCTACCTGTCTCTCTCACGCAGTCTTTCATGCCTGCGCTAGAAAATTACTCCGTTGAATCCTCTTGCAGAACTATGGGAGAAAATGCGAACAGCCCTAAACGCACTGAAAAAGAAACTTTAAATACATACTACATATAAAGCTGAAAATACATAGAAGAATAATTATAATATTTAGGTATTGTGCTACAACCAGTAATAAATAGTCGAAAGGATATATCGTTTATTTTAGTTATACATACAGAGTAAATTATTCTAGATCGAGTTGAGTGAACACAGCGAGAGTAAAGGAATTCTTCATTTCCAGCTAGCAAAAGTAGTTTTGACTCTATTTATTCTTTATAAAATTAAGGCTCGTTTCTAAGTAAATTTTTGTGGCGCAAAATTGGAATTTTCACGCAATGTGACAAGGTAAGCTTCACTTGCATGCAAAGTGAAGTTTACAGCAAAAATGCGTATTTTGCGCAAAAAAACATTGACTGTAAAAACTGGCCTTTAATCAAATAATTGTTAACAATGAATTTTATCTTTAAATCAAAGCATTATTTGTGGGCACTCATATTTTAACTGCCGTAAACTTAACTGCCCTTAACACTTGAACTGAAAGGACTAGATATACCGAGATTGAAAAATTAAAATCACGTACAATTTAAAATACCTCGAATGTAGAAAGAGCTTGTTTTTGCTGAAAGTCTACATATATAGTATTTCACCTACCTATAAATGTGTGTAGGTGAAATATGTATCTATGTATATAAATATAATTTTCTATACAAACGGATTCTTAAACATAAATATCTGTGGCCTTTTGACAAAACGACCTCTTTCTGCATACGAGATTTCATCTTTTTAATTTCATGAGATTTTTCTGCTTTCATCACCAAATTTCTAATATTTTAGTATAAACCCTTTTGAACTGAAAGAAAGACTAGATGTATCGAGATTGAAAAAGCAAAATCGCGTACAATTCCAAATACCTCGCATGTAGAAAGAGCTTAATTTTGCTGAAAGTCCACAGAACATACATATATAGTATTCTACCTACCTATGTATGTATATGTGTATGTAGGTAAAATATGTACGAGTATCTTCATATGTATAATGCAAACAATTTTTTGAGTGATTCAATTTTACTCTTCACTGTTTCACCAAGCAGAGCCGAAATCGGGTATTAGCCAGAGAACATAACAAAACAAAAGCAACGGCAGAAGAGGAAAAGGTGTTCCGTTCCAGTAGGAATTTAATGTTCCTATTTCACTTTGCCACCTTCATTCTTAGTTTTTACCGCATCTCGATTTTGTAGTTTTGTGGTTGACTTTGGATAATTTTTTTTTTGTTTTGTTATAATGGGGTTCACTTAAACACACATACATACATAAATAAGTATACACAATATACGTATGTATGTATGTACGTACAATATATGTATGTATACATACATCTATACTTAGTAGGAGCATACACACTATTTATTTTTTTGAGCGAAGCTTATGTGATTAATTCTGCTGGCTAAAATTTAAAGCATGAAATAGCAAACGACGTTATACAAAAATGAATGAAGTTTACAGAATATGTATACTACATGTACATATGGTATGTATGTATATGTATAAGTATATACCTTCATATACATATACTTAGAGTATCTATGTATATAAATAATAATTCTTATTGATTTTCAAATGATAAGAAATTTAACGAAAATACTATTTTACATTAGATATTCTGATTGAAATCAGATTTGGAAGTAAATAAATAGTAACTATGTACCATATATACTTCTTCTGTGTGTATATATAAGTAAGTAAGAATTGAACTTATCACACTCCATAGAAATGATTGTTCTCAACAGGTAGATGCATTTGACAATACTGAATAAGTTATGTGCATTCATAACCACGTATCAACATGCGCATACAAGTACATGCATTGTCGGTTGGTACCAGAACCGGAATGAAATTTTGTTTATCAAATCTGAATTTAATATGCCACGATATCTAGTATTGGTCTATCAGCAATCCATCATCATCAATACAGAATTTGTAGTACAATTGCTGGCTCCATTTCAAATTGACTTCACACAAATGTACGAATATGAGTTTGCAAAAGTTCAAATATTTATGTATAATATTATGTATATTAAGATTGAATATTTTTTCGTGCGCAAAGGAAACAGAGAACGATGCCTATCGGGATTATCATATTATCGGGAGGGAGTGAGAAGGAGGAGGAAGGGAGAAGGAGAGGGAAGGCAGAGCGAGAGTACAAGGAAGGGTGAGAGGGAGAGGGATTTCAATCAATTAATTATGAAAAAAATCGAAAACGCTTTAGTTCATGGTTCGGTTCAAGTAACTCAAACTGCGGATGGTTCGGTTCAAATACGATTTGATCAAACCCGGTTTGCGTCATTGATTGTGGCAGCACAAGGTCCAAAAGTATTTTGCATTTGCAATGAATTAAAGCCGTATGCTCTTATCATATTATGTTATATCAATTATATAATACCGAAAATTCTCAGTTTTTTTTTGTTTTTGTTTTTGATTGCATTTCCTCTCATTTTCTCCATCCTTCTTCCTCCCACTTGTCAATCTTCCTTCCAATCAGCACAATGCTCTGTACTCATAGGGGTATACCCTGAGTGTTGTACAAAACCATTAATTTATAACTTCTTTAAAAAGCTAATTTTTGTTGCTTTAAAAGCAGACTCCATTCAATTTTACTACAGATTTGATTACTGTAGTTTGCTGAATTTATTTTGGAACATTCTCTTGAATGGAACTGCATTGGCAAAGAATTTTCAACTTAATTTTGCAAATGGATTTATCTGCTTTAAATAAGCTCGGTTTGGTTGTAGACCATCAGGAACCTAAGAAACGTGCCGCTGTGATATCACGTGGGTATTTCACCGTCTCACTCACCTCTAATATACCAGGTTTCTTAGACAATGTACACTTAATTATGTATTGTTTTAAGAGTGCACGCTATATTAACTATGCAAGTATATTTACGTGACCTCACTCAATGAAAAGAGTACATACAAAATTGTTCTGGTAAACAAAATTTTTTAACTCTCTTTAGCTTCCAAAATATTGAAGATAACCCTGCAATGAGAATGATTTTTTACTTAATGATATGATTTACTTAAATTTCCCCTTATTACTTCTTCGCGTATTGACTATCAGGCTGGGAACTTGACAGTATCTGGAGTATTTGAATATGTATGTATCTCTTGAATAGAATAAAAATTAAAAAACTAAAAACAACATCGTGCAACCATACATTCTTTTGTGAGTACCATTGGCGTACATACTTAGTTTATGTAATAATAATAATTCTTTACTGGTAAAAACAGCAAATAACGTAATAATTTAAAGTCATAGTCTTCAATAAGTTAGTTTTGTGACTACGAAAGATGTAGAAGACAAATCGCAAGGCATGACAATATACAAACAGCACTTTTGAGTCATAACCATTTAAAGCTTCAAGTTCCCAAACATGACAGAGCAAACTTCATGCTCACTTTTAGCCCAAACATTGTAGATAAAAGGTAGAACTATGGGGGTTTTGCATTGCCCGTACATACTTACTATGTAGTTACTGGATGCAGAACAAATGACATCAACAGAAGAAATTTGATAAATTTTCTATACTGACAGTTTGGTAATCTATGTGCGAAATGTATTAGCATGTATTACCCTACATATACGAGGGTAGATCAATAAGTACCCGTGTGTGAAGACAGGTGGCGTTGCTGAGGGAAGTTGACTTTATTGTCATGTACTGCCATCTGTCACACGACACCACACTAAATTTAAAACTGATTCATAGATTAGTTTTTATTTGGCAGCTATTAATATCACAAGTGTTTCGTGCTTCGCGATAAAATGGAAAAATAGCTTTTCATTTTTGGATGGAAAAATATGCGAAAAAATAAAAGCGAAGTTGGATGCTGTCTATGGGAACCCTTCACCATCTATGACAACCGTAAGATATTAGTTCAACGAACTTAAACGTGGTCGTACATCTGTTTTTGATGAGGAGCGCCCAGGCTGACCGGCAGACGTGGTTACCGAGGAAATCGTTGAAAAGGTTCATGACATGATTCGTCGGTTATCGTCGAGACAGAAACGTATTTTGAAGAGTTTGACAAATCGCATTTTTTGGAGGGGTTAAAGAAATGGCAGAAACGTTGAGAAAAGTGTATTGTACTAAAAGAAGATTACTTTGAAAAATAGGAAAATTTTTTTTTTTTAAACTTGCTCTTTCTTCCTAACACGGGTACTTATTATATTATTATATTAAGGTGGTCCAAAAAAAAATTTTTCGAAAATGGGACCGAAGGCTACGTGACTTTTTCCCGAGAACCCTGTATTGAAACCATTGGGGAGTCACATTTTAGCAGGAATATTGCCAGCTAACTTTACTTGTATCAAAATTGTGAAGATTGTCATCTTGAACTCCTTTTGTAAAATTTACCTCATTTTGTAAAATTTCAGAGGTATCAAGCATCCTGTTTTGGTTGCCATAAAAATCTAAACTTGGGATAAATATTGCTATTATTATACCCAGTAGGTCTAAAATTGGTGGGGTTGTTCCATGTTGAACTTGCTATTGAAAAATATAAAATATGCACTGTATAACAGTGGCGTTGGAAAAGGAACTATAAGATACAACAATCCAAAAAATCTTTCCACAATTTTCGACATTTTTTTGAGCAAATTTGCTCAAATTTGACCAGTTTTCGATAGCATTTTCTCGACAACTCGAACCAATCTCACAAAATGTTTGGCACCATCGAATTCATTCACATGTAAATCAGTCATTAAAATCATTTGCCAAAACAGCCCATGGAGTATTATTATAATTATTTTCTGTAATATTAAATATGAAATTCATATCAAATCACGCCATTCTAATGTTTGTATGCTCAAACATATACAAATATGTACATAAACATATCCAAGAACACATTGACCTTTAAAGCGATTTGATATGAGCCAAACGGAACAGTACAAAAGCAACATAAAATTATTTACTAATTGGGCAAATGAATAATAGTATGGGCAACGTGATAGTGTTGTTGTAATCGTAATAGATCTGTTATAGCATTTTATATTACGGTATTTTTAAAACTATTTTGAACATTTGGCGAAAATATAATTTACATCAATTGGACGGCATGCATACATACATACATATTTATATATTTAATGAGTTTATATGAGTTTGTTTTTGACGACCTCGATAGTCTAATGGGTAAAGCACAAGGCTTTCCCACGTGAGTTTAGGGGTTCGATTTTCTTCTTGGCCTGATGGTTAATTCTTATAAACTTTTAATTTTTCTACCGAGATGAAGTGAATGAGAATTATAAAAAATTGTACTTGGCAGGCAATGTTCAAGAATTAAGACTATCATATTAAGCTAGGATTAAATAAATAAAAGCGGTTTTAACCTTATGATGTGCTTCTAAATAATGTGTTTGATGATTTATAGTACGTAGGCTAAATAATTACAGGTTTTCTATAAATTAGACTTATGTAAGTATTTAAGAATAGTTAATTTCAAGTGCTATATTAATTCGATATTGCTTTTTCAAAAGTCTGGACTTATACAAGAAGATTCGTTAGCATACATATACTATATAGTATGTACATATGTGAATATATGAATACTTTTTCAATATAGATATGCACATACATACATACATATTATATGTATTATATATAGTATGAATAAGTAAACTATGTGGAATGTAGTTAATATCAGATGGTAAAGTGGAATTTCGCATTATGTGTGTATAGTATAGTAACAAGCTGCATTGAAATGCTGGTGGATATCGTCGGTACAATCTTTGTGAGTGCAATCATTTCCGTTGAAATGGATGAAAATTCTGAGCTACGCGAAATGATGTGTCAGGCGCGTTATGCACAGTAGGTGCTCGTGTTGTCGGCATTCATCGTGGAGAAACAACCGCCACAAGTTATGAAGACAAACACTAGATTTGCGGCTGCTGTACGATGGTTGATTGAACCAAAACTTGGCGTCAATGTGCGAGCCCCCTCAGTGGAATGCATCATACTGTCAGAAACACAGGCACAGCGCCATTTCGCACAACGCACTATGGGTGATGCAACCACCAGTCCAGCACCACCATCTGCTGGTGAAATATTAAATAATGTCGCCACCATGGAATACAATGTGCAGACACACCTTTTTACGGCAAGCTTTAGAAATATGCAACTGAAGAAAATCAAACGCGATGAGAAGAAAGGCACTGAGAGCGTTATGGACGCAAAGTTCGCGTTACTATTTTACACATCATCCGTAGTCGATGATTATAGTATACGCGTTTAGACATTATCATTACCGGTAGTTGTGATTGTGCATGGCAATCAAGAACCGCAATCGTGGGCCACAATCACCTGGGATAATGTATTCTCTGATATATCACGTGAACGATTTCAAGTACCCGATAGAGTTTCATGGTCTCAGCTCGCATTGGCATTAAATATGAAATTTGGCTCATCAACAGGGCGCCAGTTAACTGACGAGAACTTGAATTTCTTATATGAGAAACTTTTCCGCAATGAAAAAACTGGAGACCATAAAGAGTATATCACATGGGCGCAATTCTGTAAAGAGCCCTTGCCGGAGCGTACATTCACATTCTGGGATTGGTTCTACGCCATTATGAAAGTAACCAAAGATCACTTGCTAGGTCTATGGAAGGCTGGTCTAATTGTGAGTTTCGTCAGTAAACCCCGTGTGACCGATGAAATATTACCACGTCAGCGCATCGGCACATTTTTATTGTGTTTCTCGGTCAGTGAACTGGGCAGAGTAACTGTGGCTCTGGTAGATGAATCAGGCCACGCATTAATGTTATCGCCATGGACTTCACGCGATTTAAACATACGAATTTTAGCTGATCGTGTGAATGATTTGTCCATGCATTGTCATTATGTGTATCCATTGGATAAGCCGAGGGATGAAGCATTTGGAGAATTTTATAAGTCACGAATGGAGGAGCAAAGGACACGTGACGGTTACGTCGTGAATACGATAAGAGCGCATGTGCCTGCTATTGAACATGGCTCATCACCGCCTTCGCACGCTCAAACCTCGCACTATATGCATTCACCCAATCCCCAAAATATTCAGTTGACCAATTTCAATTTCAGTGACCGGTCTCTTAATCCTGATGACTATAGTTATTCGTTATTTGGATTGAAGATGATAATATAATTTTCAGCGACTTTGATCAATAATGGCATTGTGGAAAATCAAATTAGAAATCGAAAGAAGATGAATAAAATAAAATAATTAAATAGGCAAAAAATCAAATATTTATTATGGATAAGAAAGTTAATAGAATTATATTAAAAATGATGATGATGCACAACTCGTGCTCATATCTACCACCACCAACACCACCTACTACAACTTAAAAGCTGAATCTAAAAATCTGCATTAAATGAATTTCACCTCTTGATGATGAATTACAATTCGATTGAAGAAGAACGTCCAAATTTCGAGGATACTTATAAAAAACAACAAACATTATTCATACACTGCAGAATAAATACATATACATATATATATTATATTAAAACAAATACATAAGAAGCGAAAAGGTTGAAAACCACTTAGTATAACACATATGTACATAGTATGTATGTATGTATGCTTGTATCTGGATAATATTTGTACACAGGTTTTCCCTTGAATTTATAGTTCTGGCTTTAAATTAAATCCAGCAGCATTAAAATATCAATGCGCCTTGTTTGCCTTCTGCTTTTGGCCAACAACATTCATACGAGTACATATGCGTTTTGAGTCTAAAAATAAACTCATAATATGATTGTGGAATTTAATTCGCTCCAGGTTACAAAAATTAATTTATCAAGTAACTATGATCTCTTGTTTTTTTGAATAGAATGCATGGGAAGTGCAATGATTATTTCAATTTGTTCGATTTTTTAATATGCTTCGGTTTTGTAATATTATATTCTACACTCAGGTTACATTGTCTTATTGACTTGTAAATAGCAAGATTACATGAGTCAATTTTAAGTAGGATAAAATAATTACCTACTATATGAATCATTGTGTAAGTATCAGACCGGGGACTTATTCGCCGACACTGTAATTTTCATTACCACCAAATCTTTGGTTGCAGTGGACATCAAACCCAACTACCACTAAACGTGTAGTGGAAGTGGGAAGTGGAGTGTGACTCACACTGGCACTAAATGCAGTCTCAATAGAGATTTAATCACGCAATCCCCGGTCGGGTATGTATACTAGTACATTATTATATCTTAAATCTCCCAGGACTTTGATATGCCATCTCATTTTTCGTTTGCTTTTCGCTGGTAGTTCTATGTTTCTATCTCGTTCCATGAAAACTGTATAAAATCGAAAAAAAATCACTGATTGCGATTATAGGTACAAATTATACTAGAAACAAAAAAAATTTAATTTCCTGGAGCACTTTGCCCATTTGGTATCATTTGAAGGTCCCCAAAATTTCAGCAAAAATATTTAGGTTTAGAAGTCGATGGGCACATTTTTTTTACCATAAAATATGTTTTTCGGTACTGTAAGGGGGTTGACCAAATATAATATGAACCTAATCATATTACTTACTTAGATGGTTTTACAACCGATGATCGGTCTTGACACCTCAATAAAGTCTCGCCAGTCGCTTCTGTTGTGCTAGTATGTAAGGCCAAGGGCAGTCAGGTACCGCTGTAGCTTCCAATGGAGATTAAGCCGTTCCTTCTACGAGTTTCACCACCGTGGCTCGAATAGAATACCTTTCTAGCCGAAGAGTTTTCTCCCATTCACTCAATATGACCTAGCCATTTTCCATAGCCATGGTTCCATTTTCTTCCATACCCATGGTTCACGCATATGGGACTATAAATCTTGCAAACTATCTTTCTTTGAATGCGCCCAATAGCCCCCCAACATTGGTGGTTATTGTCTCAGCGCCATTAAGACGGGAAGAATGAGTGACTTGTATAGCTTACTGAGTCCTTTAGTAAGACCTGTTGAAAGGAATTATTCTTCGCTTAATCTCAAGACTGACATTATAATGTTGGTGTTGATGCTTAATCCTAGATATATGAAATCCTTAACAGCTTCGAATGTGTACTGAAAGAATGAGTGACTTATAGAGCTTAATGAGCCTTTTAGTAAGGCCTGCTGAAAGGAATTATTCTTCGTTTAATGACAAGACTGACATTACAATGTTGATGTTGCTGCTTAATACTAGATACACGAAATCCTTAACAGCTTCGAATGTCTACTTGTCAACAGGAACATCTTGTCGGCTATGCCACCACTAGACCCACTCGACGAGACCCCTTTTCCAGCTTAGAGAGTGCAGCACTGATTGCTCTCGTATGTAGGCGAATGATATTTTTACCATCTCATCAGCGTATGCAGCATGACATTATTGTAGAAGATAATTCCAGAGTTACCGATATTTTCAGCTCGTATCATTTTATACAGCATAACGTGGAAGAAGGCGCACGATAGGGAATCACCTTGTCTGAAACCTCGCTTGGAATCGAATGAAGCAGAGAGATCAGTTCAAATTTTTACTGCGCTGGTGGTGTCGGTCAGTATCATTTTACAAAGTCTAATGAGCTTCAGAGGGATACCAAAATCAGCTATTGCGGCATACAAGAGATCCTTAATCGTGCTGTCGAAGGCAGCTTCGTTCGATAGGAACTTTTAAGCGATATTAGGAAGGCTTATTCCACGGAAGTTGGCTCAGATCGTGGAATCGCCTTTCTTGTGGATTTGGCGGAGTAGGTTAAGATTCTAATCACTGGGCATGCTTTCATCCGACTATATTTTGTGAGTTCTTCACCTTCAGTCTTAAACAACTCATCATGTAAGCCATCTGCACCAACTGTCGTTTTTTTTTTCAGCCGAACGAAGGCTTTTTGGTATCATAGTCGGGTGACATCAACTTCGTCGGTGTTTGAAGTTTCCGGAGCAGCTTTCACATTGGTGGACTTATTGCCATTATCGCTATTAAGCAGCTGTGAGAAGTATTCTCTTCTAAATCTCATAATACCTTAGATATCATGTCGCCTCGATAATCTAGTGGCGTCGTGTTAGACTATCATCTCAGGGGTCCTGGATTCGATTTCAAGCAAGGGCTTGGCCGTACGCTTTTCTTAAGTAATAATTTTTCATGGAATTTCAAAATTTACCAACAATCACCATTAGCCGAAATAGCCAAAAATCGCTATTCTATCTTCAAATAATCCCTTCTGCGTATTACCAGTTGACTGACTCTTGAACATAAAAGAACTAACGACATCCATAATGATGAATATATACACCAACAGTGACCTATAGCGGGTAATGTCATAAAATCATCTAAATACCCCACATTCGCCATACATACATAACCGGAAACCAATAAAAAATAATTAGACTTGACACAAACCGGATATGCGTGTGATTAAACATTGATCCTGGGCAACGCCAACATAAATGACAACTCAGCACCGTTTGGCTGGACCAATCACCTGCACAAATGGTAAAATAAAACAACAGATAAATGAAACTAATACTAGGCACTTGTAGAAAGCCCCAGTCTCCCAAGAGCAGTAGAGGAGGACATCGGTCACCAGTTTTCCGTTATAGTCTTCGAAGAATTTTCTGATTCCGCCACGTATTGTCCGTTCCTTTAGTACACTGGAAGTATGCCTTCCGTCTATCACAACATTCATAATTTGGTTTCGGGTTCTTTGAACAGGGGACAGCAAGTGGCTTTACGGATATTTCGATGCTGGAATCTGATGCTGCTAACTGTCATGTTTCATGGCACAGAGAAAACGATCAGTCCCATTCGTTATTGGTTCCTTCGTCGATGTTGAAGAATTTTGCCTTGATGCGGATAGTGAGACAAGGTATACCTTTCTCTTCCTAAACATAAATCCAACACCAAGTTTGTGTCTCAGATCATGATAGCTGTAGTAGATGTCACAGGAAGCTCTCTCCTCTCACATTTCCTGAATAAGTGATATCAACTCGATATTTAACGATGATATCTACCAGCTGGATAGAGGCACCTTCTCTGTACAGGTTTTGGATATTCCAATTGCATTCCCGTAAATCACTGTCCTTCATAAGTTTACGGGGGTCCTCAACATTAGGGCGTTTATTATCCATGGCTTCTTGTGAGGATTCATTGGTTGTTGTTTTTGACGTGGTGGGTTCCCACCCCCACGCACAACCTTTTATTCAAAGTCACAGGAAAACACGGTCGTGAGAATAGAATACAAGGATCGCTGATATTTTACAAACTATTAAGTTTTATACGCCTTTATAAGCTCAAGAAGTACATACATACATACAATTTGTTGATCCATAGACGTCATAGGTGTTAGGAGTCTGCTTAATAGTGTTACAATTAATCATAAACTAAAAATTTTCTTTAGGTTTTTATTAAATTTATATGGTGTTCTCTTGAAAATTTGCCATAAGAATTTAAAAATGTTAACTAGCCTAATCCGCGCTCGCGGTTATATGACGTAATGCAATAAATACTCAAATACACATAGTTATATTTTTCTTTAATATTGTTAAAGAACACTTTCGGTAAAATGTCCATACAATCAACACGAAGAGTTGGCTATTAGCAAATATTTTTAAAGAATTAGTGACACTATTTTACTGTTTGTAGCTGGGTATAATTTCGTGAAATGTAACCTTTAAAAGCCGAAGTCGTAACTTTGTAAGTTAAGTAGTATTATTTGTGTAGTGTTAGTAACCAATAAAAACCAGTTTAAATTGGGCGTCATCGTCATTAATCTGCCAAAATTATCTTATACTCCTACAAAAATAAACAATTTGGACCGATCTTGGCCTTCATGGCAAACCAGCGCCATTTCTTTCACAAGCACATTTTGTTACTTTATATTGATTTAAGGTTTTTTAAATTAATCATTTGTATTTCAAATAAGACCATTAAATGTTAGCAACATAATATTTAAATTAATTTGTTTTTACAAATATTATTACACTTTGGTACATAAAATTTTAACATAAGTTTTTTGAAAAATTGTATTGTTGTCTTCTTGTTGTATTTAAAATTATTTATACACTTTTTGATAGTAGTTAGTAATAATAAAAATAATATGAATGTAAACAATGATTCCTATTATGAATTAATTTTCAATTGGACAACGTTTTCCTTACAAAAAGTTTCATATATGGTTCTTTCCAGTAGAGTGGATCGCAATTGTAATCCCCCATTTAACAACACTTTTTGAGAAGTTGAGGTAAATTCAGGATCGGACGTCTTAGGAAAATATCGGCTTCGGATTTGCTACCAATGTATGGAAAATTGTGATAAACCGTATCGAGCAGTGATATTACAAGCAATTTAAGTTTTTGCGTTATTCTCGTGGAAAGCATACATTCACTTGTATTGGAGCGCCATCTATGGACCGACCGATTAATTGAAATTTTGCAAACATTTAAACATATTACTTTAATTAAATCTGTAAAAGGTGGCTATATTGCGTTTGTTGTTGCCGGTTATCGGATATTTTACAGGTGTGCGTTGCTTGTCTCGAATTTTATTTTTGGTAAAACGTTAATATTATTACTAATACACTCATATAGTATTAATATGAACAATATGTTAGCCTAAATTAAAATTAAATTATTTTAACAGAAATTATTTAGCTGTGAACGCTAAGAACGCAAAAAAAACAATCAATTGATGCGCTGTCATTTGGGAATTCAACTCATGATAATCTACAATAATATCAATTTTGAACGAATTTCATTTCGTAAAGATCTTATTAGTATTTTTAAAAATATTTACTTTTTTTCATATCAAGTTTAATCTATTTCACCCTTATCTTAAGGGGCCCACACTACCAACTTGGTTACAATTCCTAATACTGCCTACAGAAACTGTTGCATCAATCGTATCCCTGTAGCCAACATCATTTACCTTCAATTTTCCGAAGAGTCCATAACAAATTTTATTTGACTGTGCTGTTTATTGGATATTAATTTATAATTTCTTTAACATTTGCATAAAAAACAAAAGCACATATACATTTTATTTAAATGATGTTGCCAGCTGAGTCGCAAACATTCCGATAAATGCTGTCACGCGTGTGTAAACAATCTGCAACCGTTGCAGGAATTTGAAATTAGGTTGCAAAAAGTTTCACACACGCGTAACATGAACAGAAATATTTGTGTTTTATAACCAAATTACGCAACCAAGCCGTTATAGCCAATTAACATTAGTATTAAAAAAATTATAGCAATTTAAGTGAAGCTACTGTACTTATAATATTTTTGGTCAAAATTGTGAAAATTGTGTTTATATGTATGGTATATTATCACTAAGTAAAAACTGTACGATAATTCAGCCTAAACTAGGTTATTTTTTTCATGGCTGTACGGTAAATAAGAGTCTCTAGGTTGGCAACACTGAAAGCGTGCGAAACTTACCGAACACGAAATGCTGGGTGGATCCCACTATAGTACGCAGGAATGCACGGTTGCTAATTTTACCACAATTCTGTGACTCTCTCTTTCACATCTTTTCTTCCATTAACATAAAATATTTATGCTTTATACGAACTACATGCAGAGTTGCATGCCTAAGTTTTTTGTGAGGAAAATGCTAGGTTTAAGGGCTAGGTCCCCTCGGAACAAAATCTTAGACACGCTAGTAGATATACATATTATTAGCAAAGAACATCTCAAAATATTTCGGTAATAAATTATAAAAAGATAAATAATGCAGTAGTTATCGGAAATTTGTTTTTATGTTTAATAAAACAGATAAACTGGCTTAGCAAAGTACCTAAATTAAGCTTAAAGATGTAACGCCTCAGTACTAATACGTGATTACGCATTATAATATTGTAGTCAAAACTTTTCGCTGCTTATTAACTCTAAGTCATCTCATTATCATTTTATGTGCAGTGGGTTTCCCCAAAGCCTAGGTTCAAGGTTGTGTCTTGGGCTTGAAACCTCACTGAATCCCCACAACAAGTCTCGTATAAAGAACCCCCTAATGCTGATGACCCCGGAAAACGTATAAACGAAAATGACTTACGGATAAGCACCTGACATGTCAGAACCCCTACAGGGAAGGCACCTCTATCCAGCTGGCAGATGTCTCCGGAAAATATCGAGCTGAGATCACTGCTATCTAGAAAATACGATGGATGGGACAGGATTTCTCCAAAAGAGCATCATGTGACCTCTAATACAGCTGTCATGATCTGAGACACGAATCATTCAGTTAATTCACAGGACTGTATAATTAAATATTTTTTGTAAAGCAAAATATCAAAATATCAGCGACATTGGCCTGTTCTATTTTTTATAGCCAGCTAAAACTTTAATTGGTTATAACAAAAATAATCAATCAATATATTATATTTCATAAAACTTGTTTAAGAAATGGTCAATGGCCTTTTAAGTACATATTTAACAAATTTCACGATTTTATACCCAACTATATGTAGGTATATGCACATTGAAAACATTTTGACGTGCATTAGTAAAAGCTTTTATCTTATAAATCAAATGCTACAATATTTGTAACAAGCTGTTCAGCTGAATTCATTTTATATGCTTCAGATAATTTCCTAAAGCAATATTGGTAGAACAACATACTGTATGGTATATGTAAACAAAGTGTGCATTATACATTTAAATTTAATTAGTTTTCCACAAATATATTTGATTTTAAGGAGTGCAAATTGTTCTAGAATTTGGAATTAAAAATTCGTTTCTAATATACCAGAGTTCTAATAAAGCTAATTATTTGTACCGTTGTAAATAACATTGCTATAGTAGTTGTGCTTGTTGTTAACATGTTTTGATTATTTGCCTTAGGTTTATCGTCAGTTGTCAATACGAAATCCTTGTGGATATTTCCCGGCATTACATTGCATTGGTAATTTCCTGCAGTTATATTAGAGTAATCATCAATTGTAAGTTTGAACTTGGAATCCAATTTGTATGTGTTAGAAAGCGGTATCTGTCCATTGGTAAGAGGTATCTCGTCTTTTAACCACATTATTTTATGTTTTGTTTCTGTGAAAGAAAAATATTTAAAAATGCACATTAAGTATAGTTCACATTGAAATTATAACTTTATACTATGTTCTCGTTGTGCCATAAACTCGAGTTAAAGGTTTTCGAATTTATGAACAGCTGATTTGCGTTCGCACTGGGTTGTATAAGAAACTCCGAGTTTAATTTCACATTTGTTTGCGATTATTCAGGACGAGGAAATTGGAAAATCTTGCAAAAAAATGTATTTGCCTATTATTTAATAAAAAAGATTTGCATGAACAACCAGGAAGTGAAAACTCACTTCGAATAACAAAAATTTTAATTTCAAAGCGCCCAAGGTTGGCACTATACTGACCATAAAAATTAAATGGGAATTTAATAGATTATGATTCATTCCATATCTAATGTGGTCTTTTCAGAATATCATTTAAAACTTTTAACACTTTAATGCAACTTCTTGCCATACATATATTGTTTGTAGTATCACTAAAATTCTTACCATCGTAATTTTTAACGGGACAGTCTAGCTCTATTTTCTCTCCTGGTTTTACATAAACAGTCTTACTTTTCTCTTCAAAATATGGCATTGTGGTCTTGTTTGAATTAGGATGAGCTTTTATCTGACCCGGTTCAATCTGTATTTCAAATAAGTTCATTAAATGTTAGAATCATAATATTTGAATTAATTTGTTTTTACAAATGTTATTACACTTTGGTACATAAAATTTTAATATAAGTTTTTTGAAAAGTGTTATTGTTGTCTTGTTTTTAGGTATTTAAAATGATTTATACACTTTTTGATAGTAGTTAGTAATAATAAAAATAATATGAATGTAAGCAATGATTCCTATCATGAATTAATTTTCAGATGGCCAACGTTTTACTTACAAACAGTTTCATATATGGTTCTTTCCAGTAGAGTGGATCGAAATTGCAACCCCCCAGTTAACAACACTTTTTGAGAAGTTGAGGTAAATTCAAGATCGGACGTCTTAGGAAAATATCGGCTTCGGATTTGCTACCAATTTATGGAAAATGGTGATGAATCGTTTCGAGCAGTGGGATTACAAGCAAGTTAAGTTTTTGCGTTATGCTCGTGGAAAGCGGTACATTCACTTGTATTGGAGCGCCATCTACGGACCGACCGATTTAATTGAAATTTTGCAAACATTTAAGCATATTAATTTTAATTACATCTGTAAAAGGTAGCTACATTACGTTTGCTGTTGCCGGTTATCAGATATTTTACTGGTGTGCGTTGCTTGTCTCGAATTTTATCTTTGGTAAAACGTTAATATTATTACTAATACACTCTTCCTTTTACTTACTTTTAATGGCACAACAGCCCATGAAGGGCTAGGCCGAGCTTTTCGCATCCACTCATGTTGTGCGTGTTATATTTGTACATGAATGGAAGGGACCTACGGTTTAATGCCGAATCCGAAAGGCGAAGTGAAAAGCTTTACATAGCAATTTTTACTCTTGTAGGTTTGCCATTGCCTGCCAAGAGGTGGTGCCGTGTAGAAAAATTATTTTTTCTACTTTTTGAGTTTGCCTGTGCCGATATTCGAACCCCGGACACTCTGCGTAGTAGTCCAACGCACTACCACTACACCACAGCGACCACAAATACACTCATATTGTATTTAATATGAACAATATGTTAGCCTAAATTAAAATTAAATTATTTTAACAGAAATTATTAAGCTGTCATTTGGGAATTCAACTCATGGTAATTTACAATAATATCAATTTTGAACGAATTTCATTTCGTAAAGATCTTATTAGTATTTTTAAAAATATTTACTTTTTTTCATATCAAGTTTAATCTATTTCACCCTTATCTTAAGGGGCCCACACTACCAACTTGGTTACAATTCCTAATACTGCCTACAGAAACTGTTGCATCAATCGTATCCCTGTTGCCAACATCATTTACCTTCAATTTTCCGAAGAGTCCATAACAAATTTTATTTGACTGTGCTGTTTATTGGATATTAATTTATAATTTCTTTAACATTTGCATAAAAAACAAAAGCACATATACATTTTATTTAAATGATGTTGCCAGCTGAGTCGCAAACATTCCGATAAATGCTGTCGCGCCTGTGTAAACAATCTGCAACCGTTGCAGGAATTTGAAATTAGGTTGCAAAAAGGTTCACACACGTGTAACATGAACAGAAATATTTGTGTTTTATAACCAAGTTACGCAACCAAGCTGTTAGATTGTGGGCCGTTATAGCCAATTAACATTAGTATTAAAAAAATTATAGCAATTTAAGTGGACGATAATTCAACCAAAACTAGGTTATTTTTTTCATGGCTGTACGGTAAACAAGAGTCTCTAGGTTGGCAACACTGAAAGGGTGAGATAATAAGGCCGTGGTTACCGAACAAAAAAAATTTACCACAATTTTACTACAATTCTGGGACTCTCTCTTTCACATCTTTTCTTCTTCACCTTAGTCATTCAGATTTTCATTAGACTAGAGCCCCAGTTACAAAAATTAATATATACTTAATAATGTCCATTAACATAAAATATTTATACTTTATACGAACTACATGCAGAGTTGCATGCCTAAGTTTTTTGTTAGAAAACTCTTAGGTTTATACATATTATTAGCAAACATCTCAAAATATTTCGATAATAAATTATAAAAAAATAAATAATGCAGTAGTTATCGGAAATTTGTTTTTATGTTTATGAAACAGATAAACTGGCTCAGTAAAGTACCTAAATTAAGCTTAAAGATGTAACGCCTCAGTACTAATACGTGATTACGCATTATAATATTGTAGTCAAAACTTTTCGCTGCTTATTAACTCTAAGTCATCTCATTATCATTTTATGTGCAGTGGGTTTCCCCATAGCCTTGGTTCAAGGTTGTGCGTTGGGTCTAAAACCCCACTGAATCCCCACAACAAGTCTCGTATAAAGAACCCCCCAAGGCTGATGACCCCCGAAAACGTTTAAACGACAATGACTTACGGATAAGCACCTGACATGTCAGAACCCCCTACAGGGAAGGCACCTCTATCCAGCTGGCAGATGTCTCCGGAAAATATAGAGCTGAGATCACTGCTATCTAGGAAATACGATGGATGGGACAGGATTTCTCCAAAAGAGCATCCTGTGACCTCTAATACAGCTGTCATGATCTGAGACACGAATCATTCAGTTAATTCACAGGACTGTATAATTAAATATTTTTTGTAAAGCACGGTTAATATCAGCGACATTGGTCTATTCTATTTTTTATAGCCAGCTAAAACTTTAATTGGTTATAACAAAAATAATCAATCAATATATTATATTTCATAAAACTTGTTTAAGAAATGGTAAATGGCCTTTTAAGTACATATTTAACAAATTTCACGATTTTATAACCAACTGTATGTAGCTTTTATCTTATAAATCAAATGCTACAATATTTGTAACAAGCTGTTCAGCTGAATTCATTTTATATGCTTCAGATAATTTCCTAAAGCAATATTGGTAGAACAATATACTGTATGGTATATGTAAACAAAGTGTGCATTATACATTTAAATTTAATTAGTTTTCCACAAATATATTTGATTTTACGGAGTGCAAATTGTTCTAGAATTTGGAATTAAAAATTCGTTTCTAATATACCAGAGTTCTAATAAAGCTAATTTTTTGTACCGTTGTAAATAACATTGCTATAGTAGTTATGCTTGTTGTTAACATGTTTTGATTATTTGCCTTAGGTTTATCGTCAGTTGTCAATACGAAATCCTTGTGGATATTTCCCGGCATTACATTGCATTGGTAATTTCCTGCAGTTATATTAGAGTAATCAATAATTGTAAGTTTGAACTTGGAATCCAATTTGTATGTGTTAGAAAGCGGTATCTGTCCATTGGTAAGAGGTATCTCGTCTTTTAACCACATTATTGCATGTTTTGTTTCTGTGAAAGAAAAATATTTAAAAAGTGCACATTAAGTATAGTTCACATTGAAATTATAACTTTATACTATGTGCTCGTTGTGCCATAAACTCGAGTTAAAGGTTTTCGAATTTATGAACAGCTGATTTGCGTTCGCACTGGGGTGTATAAGAAACTCCGAGTTTAATTTCACATTTGTTTGCGATTATTCAGGACAAGGAAATTGGAAAATCTTGTAAAAAAATGTATTTGCCTATTATTTAATAAAAAAAAAGATTTCATGAACAACCAGGAAGTGAAAACTCACTTGGAATAACAAACATTTTTATTTCAAAGCGCCCAAAGTTGGCACTTATACTGTGCATAAAAATCAAATGGGAATTCAGTAGATTATGATTCATTCCATATCTGAAGTCTCTTCAGAATATCATTGTTAAACTTTAGAAAATTTTTTATTTTAAATTTTTTACTTTATTTCTTTTAACACCTTCTTGTCATACTTGTGTATATTGTAAGTATTTAGTTTCACTAAAATTCTTACCATCGTAATTTTTAACGGGACAGTCTAGCTCTATTTTCTTTCCTGGTTTTACATAAACAGTCTTACTTTTCTCTTCAAAATATGGCATCATGGTCTTGTTTGAATTAGGATTAGCTTTTATCTGATCCGGTTCAATCTCGTCATCACCATATGAATAGTCGCCGTCATTTTGTGATGCTTCCTCCGATGCTTTGTTAAGTGGAGTTTTAGCTAAAACTATGAAATAAACATATATTAACATAAGAGAAACCCTTTTATAGTTTCAAGTTATTGGGCCGCAAACCGCTAAAGATTTAAATTTAAATGTGTATGAAAGATACAGAGTATGAAGAGTGGTAAATGTTTTTCTTTTGTAAAAAAAAAACCATGAACAAAAAATAAACTTTGGCTACTTCATGCAGAATTCGTGACAGTTTCGGACACTATTAAATATAAACGAGCAGCTCAAATCGGAGACAGTCTCTGCCAATCTGGGCCGTCTAGCTAGCTAGATAGCTATTGCCAAGTACATTTTAGCTATCATAGTCAGTACGTTGGATCCGAACATGAGATCATATTTCGTTACACAGTTATATTGTTTTAAAATTTGTCGCATAATCTTAACAAGCAGAGCAAAGAAATTTAATTCTTACATGGAATGAATAGTATAATTTTGACAAAAAAAAAAGTGCTTTTTAGTTAATTTTAATATTGAGGACAAAAAAAATTGTGTGCGTCAATCGGACGCCCTACAGAAGTGTACTTTTTCACAACGTTTTCGTTTTGGATTTTCAAGTTAGTAGTCTTATAAAATCCAGAGTGGCGAAGGAATTTTTAACGAATATGAAATTGTTTATGTGCTGATTTATGCAAACGATAAGCCTTGTATAGTTCAGTTTGATGATTGTCTGATCCCAGGTGTTCTATATCTGGATTAAGTTAATTTTGGTCGTTTGCATTTCCAATGCATGCAACGCCAATCTGCCTATTCAGATAGGCATATTGATATTCTCCATCAAAATATTTATACTCAAATCATGCGAACTTATTTGCCACATCATTATAATTATAATCTTACCATCATTATAATAATCATCATAAAAATATTCAGGTTGTATGATCTGAACACGTGGAAAATTTGCCACTTGCCAGTCTGTTGTTCTTATGCGAGATGTTTTTTCTTTCTCGGAGGAAACCTCAATGACTGCCTGGTGCTCTCTGATCTGAGAACCTTCAACGGGACTCAATGACATTAGTGTTGATGCAATTATTGGCTCTAATGAACTCTTTTGCCCTTCATACTGTCTCTCCGCATTTGCTAGTTATTTTCCAATGAAATTTAAAGTCTGTTGTGCCTAGCAGAATCTGAATTTCGTTGGGCCTCCATTTTTCGACAAAGTCTACATTATGCACCAGTTTTTGCTGAAGATTTTATCGTAACACAATCGCCATTTCTTTGTGCTTCGCATCTTTTTTTCAGTCTATACTCGCTCGTTCTTTCAGCTCTAGAAATTTCTAACGATTTTTGCTTGAAATATAAAATTTTTGTTTGAAATGTCAAATTTTACTAGAAACTGATGGGCAGCGCCTTCTAAGTATCAATCGAGTATGATTCATACTCAGCGCCCTCTATGGTTCGAGTACGAATCATACGCGAATCTATCGATAGAGGGCATATAGTAGATCCATACGCCATCATTTATGTGTATACATATACATCCTCATTTTTTTATACTTGATTGATAGAGGGCGCTGCCCTGCATTTCCGTTTTGCCACGATCATCTTTTACCAATTCGTAAATACAAAAACGATTCTAAAGAAGTGAACTTCAATAATATTTTCTGAAGTATTATGATTTATGTACAATGTCGTTTCATTCGTTCATGACGTTTCTTCTAAGGTGCACAATAGTTCTTCGCACACCCTACTGAAATCCAATAATTTCATAAATTAGCTTTGCCAAGAATTCTTTGCAGTTTGTTATTTAAATGTAACGCTGCTTTTAGAGTGCTCGAACAAATGAAGATACTTTCGCGTAGAAATTGGAGTTAATAAATATTTATTCGTGAGACCATTTACACCGGCTGAACATAAGCTCCGAACAAACATCAGAAAAAATCTTGTTCGCTCGCCTGGTGTAGATGACAAATTATAATGTTCCCAAACATCACTTTAAAGCGTTCAGTAGAATGCATAGAAAATAAAAAACTCCTCAACTTTACACTTTCACACTTTGAATCTATGTTGTTAGTGAATCTATGACATAGTGACTATGTTGGTGAGAAACATGTGAGGTTTTTCCATCGATTCAGATATATTTAACCTTTTTTGAGAACTTATTATACTGCCACAGGTGTGACTTTTACAGTGATTACACCATGACATTTGAAAATCGTGGATTGGCCTTAGCTCAATAACCAATAAAAATGTAACATGTTGGGTTTTAAAAATTACTGATTCAATTGTAAACTATTAAATGAGACGTTGAGTGTAAAACATTTTAATCAATTTGGTCCGCTTCTGTTGAACTTCGAAAATATGTTAACCACTTTTCACTGAACGCCTCAAATAAACAATGAAGAAATTTCCCTGGAACACACCAAAAGCAACTTATTCTAAATAGATAAAACAGCTTAGATTTTATATTCTTAACTGTTTTGAATACCAATTGGAAAAAGTGTTAGGTAGTTATTCATGAATTTCTGTATTTGGATTTGCTGTATTAATACTTTTTGTTTTTATAGATTACAATATTGTTATGCTTTGTATTTTTGCTGTGTTACCTGAAATACATAAATAAAAACTCACTAGAAAAGATATTCTTTTTTTTAGACAAAATTTTTAAATGCAGAATTTAAAAAAACAGAAAATTTGTACAAAAACAAATTTTGTTCAGACAGTATTTTATCATACAGAACTTCGACCCGCACCTTTTTTTATTATCTCTGTTATAAAAATAGTTTGCATCATCATACAAACTGGAAACCACTGTACCAAATTATACAAGCAATATGAAAACATATCTCCATATGTACAATATTATAGCATGTTTTCTATATATGTACATACGTGCATATGTATGTATCTAGTACTTATGTATGTGAAATTACATCATTGCTTTGTAAAAAATTTATATTTATAAGCACATATTGGAAAATTAATCAATGTAAATTCTAAAACACACACTCAACACATACCAAGATTGCTTAGAGCTCCAAAAATGAGTAAATCAATCCAAAAGTATGAGTATCTTTGATTCGACTTCATACTAATGTTTTTATGCCACGTCCTTCTTGTATTTATATTTATGTATTTAAATCGTTCTTTTAATCAGTAAACTATTCACTGGAAATCTTTAATTGGAAAATTTCAGTTAAAAGTAGTATCGCTCAGCCAAGTGATGCCGTTTCAATACACCTGATGTACATATGTAGGAGTAGTAGAATATGCGAACCATGCAGGATTTTATGCAAATGCAAACTAAATGTAAAAAATGAGTATTGAAGAATTTGAAAAGTAGAGAGAAGAAAAATGACGTGACTTTTGCATATTTGTACGATTGTTTTTGCGAGAAACAAAGATAAACACAAACATCTGATTTCCTTCTTCCTTAAAATCTCCCTTACATCCATGAAATGAATTTCCCAGTTGGAAAAGGGATTTACATTCTACCCACGACGCGAAATGTATATTGCCATTGTGAATGTTTACACTGGCGCAAGCATGAAAGACTGTGCGAGAGAAACAAGTAGAAAGTAAGGTTGTAAGAAAATATATTTTTCTTACTACGTACTTCTCACATGTATCTCTGCCACAATCTTTCACGCTGGCGCCAGTGCCAGTGTAATGTCTATACACATTGACGACAGAAGCTAAACGAACACTTGAGCACGAATTGCCGTCGGCAACAACTGTGGCCGTGTAGTCAGGTACATGATTACAATAAAAGCGACAGCAGCAGCACAAACGCAAGCAGTTCTCTTCACTCTCTCTCTCTCTCTTCTTCTTCCTCTTGTTGCTTGTTAAATCAGAAATAGTGTAGTCGCCAAAGTAATCCACTCCATAAGAATGTGTGTTTTTTATAATTTGACAGATGTGGTCCTGTAGCTGCCGTCGTCAATGTGTATGGAGCATATAGTATGCATCCACAAAGAATTTTCCAGGACAGTGATGTTAACCATACAGTCATTAGTATATTTTATAGTAGTAATTACGCAGTGTACACCATTTATCATAATGTGGTCGCCGTGAAGTAGTTGCCAGTGCGCTGGCCTGCCACTCAAAGTGTCTAGGGTTTAAATCTCAGCACAGGTAAAATAAAAAAGTAGAAAGAACAATTTTTCATACGCGGCACCACCTCTTGGCAAGCAATGGCAAACCTACAAAAGTAAAAATTGCCTAATAAAACTTTTCACTTCGCCGTTCGAAAGGGGGAATAATAACTGACAAATCAGTTCAATAAGTATAAATTTATTTCTTAAATATGTTTTACAATTCCGTATTAAAATCTTACTGTTACTAACATGATTAATATCATCAAAAAACGTTTCAACTCAAGTGAAGTAGACGTTGATTTTATAGAATCGACATAACTTATATCAGGCAAAAGCTCTTCTGATAGTGCTTCATCTGTATCTTTGTAATGAGTTTCTGATTCCGTAGAATAATTTGGCAGCTCAACTGAAATGAAAGTGAGAATAAATATTTTAAATATAATTCTTTATACTATACGATATAAAATACGTTATACATTATAATTCGCTTAACTACGTTAGCTCTATGTTTTAACATCATTAACATTGTCTAGAGAGCAGGCATGCCAAAGAAGATTTCATGTAATACATGAAATATCGAGAAAACACTACTAGAGGGTGTTTTTGTTTCCTAGAGTCGAGTTAAGTGCGACTTTTTGCGGTTTTTGGCCTATATCTTATAAAGGGTAAGCTGCTGGTTATACTGGTGTTCGCTGTTCGACGAACACATCAAATTTTACTCTCGTGCTGGGTATAGTGGTTACATTGGTGTTCGTTAGAGAGTTGCTCTTGTCGAAATTCAGTTTTTTTTGTAATACTAATAAAAAAAACTTTTAACGATTTTATTAATATGGAAATATAATTGAAAAATTATGAAAATAAAATGATTTTACTTCAATAGTTTTATGAATAATATTCATAATATTAACTTTTAAAAACTAAAAAAATTCGCAACTTCGCTTTTCTGCATATGAAAATAATGATGAACAGGTTTGCATGTTTTCCTTCAATTTTACATACATTTTTGTACCTTTTTTGTATAATAACTCATTGCTAACCCTGAATACTCGGCGTGCTCGGTGTACATTACACCCAGCATATCGTGTTCGGTGTCAGAGTGAGTAAAAGCTCTTTTTTTCGTGTTCGGGCAAGAACAATTGCATGGTGTTCGCCGAGTAAACTTTGAATATAACCACATCCTAAGGAATTTCTATTTACTGTCTTCAGCATAGTTGTAGCTAATATCTTTACGCACCCGTGTGTCATGACTGACGCTTAATAAATCTACATATAAATGTTTCTTTAATAAAATCGATATTTATATACATACATACATACTTAGTATTACATTTTGTTGGTTTGCCATTGCCTGCCAAGAGGTGGTGCCGTTTAGAAAAATAGATTTTTTCTACTTTTTGATTTTGCGTGTGCCGAGATTTGAACCCTGGACACGCGGGCCAATGCCAACTACGCCACGGCGACCACTGAAAGATAATCTTAGAAACTATAATAAACTCATCAGGTAATCTAAACGACAACCTTGGGCGGAATACAACAACAACGTTGAGCTTATCCCTACAACAAGCCGTTTGCGTAAAATATTTTGGTGGACAATTCTTGAAAAAGAAGTCAAGAAGTAGCTAGATATTGAACAAGGTTCAAAGAACGTCATCGTTGTTGATCACAAGTGCCTTAAGAGCAACCCCTTTCTTGGCCATTCTCTTTTTAATTCCTGTAGACCTCCTCAGTTTACATCCGTTAGGCAAAATTCAATTTGTGCCTGGATTGAACCTTTTGGTATGATATTTGAAAAATCTTTTGGAACAGTACATTTTTGCCTCTTTCTCACCACCATTTCTTCGAGAGAAAGTCGTTACGAGTAGAAGGCCATGGTTATGGCTCTACAGGTAGCATTCCACTTGAATGAATGGGTATGTCCTCAAACGATTTCTGTAAAAGCTGCTAAGACGATGAAGAAACGCCTTGGCTATCTATAGGAAAAACACCACAGGTCAAAACTTTCTAAATGACCTGTCCGACTTGCGATCGGTTGATTTGGGGACCTACTAAATACAAACAAAGTCTAAATGATTTGAGTTATCAGGATTTTTAAATGCGAAATTTTTAAAGACTGGTATTGATATTTAATAATGAACTTAGCTGTCAAATATATTATTTCTGGTCTTCCATATTTTTATATCATGTTTGCGTAAAATTTTCATAAGTAATAATTTTCGAGTGTTCAATATGCATATATACCTTCTCCTCCAGTGGCAAATCGTATAACTTTGCTGTTTTCGCTCCAACCATAATGATTGCGTGCTTGTGCGATTACCTCGTACACGCTAGCTGGGTGAAGTCCTCGAAGAGTGTATGTTATAGTATGAACAGAACCTGTATTATAAGTAACAGATTTACATTGGGAATTATTATTATTATTGTGAACACTTTAAAGTTTTCAAAAATTTTCAGCGTATTTCATAAAAAGGAAACTAAATGCTTAGTCTACTGGTTTTATTGTACTTTCCCTAGATAGAGGCAACAAAATTTTGAGAAGATAGAACGTAAAAGATGACGCTTGGACAGCATTTACTCCTACTGAATTCTCTTATGTTTCTCTTACTACAGACAGATAGAACAGCAGTGGTTCTTACTTACCACGACTACTTATATAGGCGTGGCTTGCAAACTGTTCTTACGGAGTTGCACGGTAGATAGCTTTTGGCAAGCATGTTAACTCTTACCCTCTCCTGTACACAGTTATTATGCCTTGGGTATTTTAAGTTATTTATATATATCGTAACCTACATACATGACCACGAACAGATACAACGCTAACAATAAACACAAGAGATACTCTACGAATCGCTAACAAAGTGAGTTGTCAGCTACGCGTTAGGCTCCAGGAACTTGCTGAGTATATCCCAGCTAAATGAAAAGAAACCATTTCAAAAGGTTTGTTAAAAAGTATGTATTTTAACCAAAAAATTAAATCTTTAATTAAAATATCTAGTTTTCTATTTTTAAAAAGATTCTTTTGGAAACCATTTGCATATTTACAACCCATATCGTGCATGTTCAACTCACGACATGGGAGGGATATTCTTCAGAATTACTTGTTTGTAGGCTGATTTACGGAAATAGATTATGTAAAATCTTATACGTTACAATTTACAAATCTATATCAGAACATGGATGTTTTTGGAAATGGTGAATTTTACGGGCAGTGATATTATATTATACCTAATATATGTATATTTTTGTATGTTTTATGCATGAACTTACCCACAGATAACTCAGATGGAATTGTTAGTAGAGTCCATTCCATTTTCAAAATTTGATATTGAGCTGTAATATTACCTAAAAGAAATAATATAATTTTTTAAAATAATTGATAAATTTGCACGTAAATATTAAGCAATCTCAATCGGTGTAAAATGCGATTATCGCTTGAAGAGCCGATTAGGTTAGAAAGATTTCCTGAATATAAAAAATTAACATAGATTGCAGTGTAATAAACTGAAAAACATGTCAGAGGTCATCAAATAAAATCAGAAGGATATTTACAAATATATGAAAGATTTGGTAAAAACCTCAATAATATTGATATCTAGTTACCTAAAGCTTAAAATCTAAACTCACCAGATGGGATTTGCCGAAATTTTAGTTTATACTCCATTATCGGGGATAAGCTTTCTGTTTGCCAAACAAGAATATGTGACGTGGAACTTTGAACACCTGAGTTAATTTTAAATACACATGGCATAGGCCGACCAGTAAGTTCAATATTAACATTATTGTAGCCAATCATATTCTCAGCACGACACTCGTAGAATCCAAAATCGGAGTCTCGAACTTTTTCTATTACCAAAATGTGTTTTATTTCGGTATAATTTTGTGATGAGGAATCATCGCCCTGTAGCTCGATGTCATGCCGACTTAGTCGTTTATCGAATATTACGTTTATTCCATGATGAAGCCATTTTACTATGGCTGATGGTGATGCTACTACAACACACTCCAGCTGTGCACGCGCATTTATCTTGGTATAAACAACATTTTGCGAGGTTTGAACTTCCGGTGTATCTGTAAAATAATTACACTGTTAAATAAATCATATATTTTTTGCATATGGCTGGTTATAAATTATATGCAGAGAATGCTTTTATGCAAACACCGCCTAATAGAATTCTTACTTTACTTTTGATGGCACAACAGCCCATGGAGGGCCTAGGCCGAGCTTTTCGCATCCACTCATGTTGTGCGTGTTATATTTGTACATGAATGGAAGGGACCTACAGTTTAAAGCCGAATCCGAACGGCGAAGGAAAAGCTTTTCATAGCAATTTTTACTCTTGTAGGTTTGCCATTGCCTGACAAGAGGTGGTGCCGTGTAGAAAAATTATTTTTTCTACTTTTTTTTTTTTGATTTTGCCTGTGCCGAGATTCGAACCCCGGACACTCTGCGTAGCAGTCCAACGCACTACCACTACGCCACAGCGACCACTAATAGAATTCAGAATGCTTATATACAAACCATGCTTATGGTATATTCCTATACAAAAAATTAATTCCTAGTAGAAAGAAAGTTACAAGTTCGTTCATCTCACAAAACTTTTTTGTCCGGGTTCTTATAAACGCGAGGAACTTTTGTGTGGTAAAATTGAAAGTAATAATGTTAGTGCTAATAAACGGGGTGCATATAGCGAAATAAATGTACATTTTAAAGGAGAAACTTAATTGCAATTAACTTGGTGTTACTAAACGGGAAATGCTTATAAGCGGGGAATACTGTGATCTTACCAGTAAAAAAGTTGGAGATAGCGCGCGTCCACTTCCACTAAACTAGCGAGGGAACACTAACAAAATCGGTACTCAAGAATATTAATCTTCTTTTAGCATCATTTTAAAAGTAGAGAAAACAGAAGAAAGTTAAAATTTTGGGTATAATTTTTATTAAAAATATGAAATAAACAAAAATCTGACTTGCATGTGACAGAACAGGCGCAAATTGCGCTGTTGGCGTGACCGAGTTCAGTAGAAGCAAAATATTCGAAAATTCTTCCGGTTCGATCGACCCTCATTACTAATATGTTTGTTTACATTTTTGTAAGTATTAATTATTTCGGCCACATCAATGCAACCAGACCAATTGCGTTGGAATCCCATTGCATAAGTGGGTGAACGGCCTAAAAGATTTTCGATCATTTACACATTTTTGCCTTTTACAAGTGATATTGAAGCATCCCTATGTGATTCTGAATTCGATGTAACCCTAACAAAACATCTAGAGATCAAGTTATAAGAGCGAAATACTATACATAATATACCTAACAGGGTATTAAAAACTTGCATAGCGACTACTACTCACATAGCACATTGACATATACTCCAGCTTTCGTGGGTTCTCCAACACCATTATTGGCTATGCACTCAAAATATCCTGAGATGTGGCGTGATTTTACTTCAATGAGAAAGCTTTGTCGGTTTCCGATATGATTCTTATCCACTATCTTATTATTGTGATGTAAAGTTATCGCTGGCTGAGGAACCCCTTTTGCTTCGCATAATATTTCAAAAATTGCACCGACTGCAAGTTCTATAGTTCCACTGGGCTCTATTATTACGGTTGGAGAATGTTGTACTTCAATTGCATGAACTTGCACTACGTGACCAGTATGAGCCATCATTTCACAATAGTAGTCCCCTGTGTCTTCTGTCTGCACATTCGTTACTTGTAGACTACCGTTTGACCAAAGTTGAATCCGATTGTTATATGATGTTTCGGGATGACGTGAATCAATAAGTAAAATATCGTCTCTATGCCAACGAACGTAACGAAAACTTGCTATGGAAGAAAATTTTAATCCCATGTAAATATACAAATTTTATCAACATATTTTCTAAAAATCTTAAGATGCAATTAATTATACTATGCGACAAATTTCGGTAGGAGTACTTATCGACTCGAGAATAATTTTCAAGGAACCCCTACTAGCCGCCAGTAATAAAGCAGGCAGAATAAATAGAATATTAACACAGTCGCGACTAGGAAGTGTATCTTAGGATATTCAATGGACAATTCACAATAGGCCTTTTAGGCCACAGTGATTTGGTGCCTCGTGCCCAGTCCCTGTTTCAATCTAATCTAAGTCGCGACTTTGTAGCAACAACAGAAATTGTGAAACGGAACACATTATGTTATATGAACAGCCACTCACAGTTCGTTTTTCGAACATAAACATTTTTTTGTTTGCCGCACTGAAGTTGCAGCTGAACGCAGCATGTGACAGCGTGTGAGAATGACAGCGTGTGAGAATGAATGAGGTCCAAGTCGAGAAGCACTAGACTGCAGGCGGAGTTCACTTTCTTCTTTAGGTAGCTCCTCTTGCTTCTTTTCTTTCTAATATTTAGTATAAATTTCATAATCCCCAGGATTCATGGCACGACGGACAAATTAGAAAATTATTGATGAATCTTTAAACTAGTTTGGATGGCATCATTTTACTGCTTGGAATCCGAAAATAATAAATGAGATACATTTCAATGCCGGGATAAATGGTTTTTCGTAGGCAGAGCAGAGAGGTCGTGAACTTGCTACATACTACTACAAAATTAGTCTAAATATCCCAGAAACTCTAGGCGATATCCTAAAATTTATCTCGTTTGATTACATATCACTGCATCAATAACTCAAAACTGTTCGATTATCACATAAGATAATAATTTATCCAGGCGACGATTTGTGTCATAACAACGTGATTTCAGTTCAAAAGCAAATACACATTTCCGATTCTAGTGACTTAATTTTATTTGAATTATATTTTCGTGAAACTTCTTTCATTTAAAATTATTATTTTTTCCAAAAAGCAAATAAGCTTTTTTTTATTTATTAGATATTTATTTACCAAATTAATTCCACAAATAAACTTAAAACTACTTTAACTTTTAATGAATATGTAAAAACTTACAATTATGATAGCACGGTAGCAACACGGTATCGTTCTCAGAAGTTTTTATTGTAGTTGGGACACTTTTAAAACTTTTGTTGTTTTCGAAATCATTGTTGAAATTAAGTTCGGTATTTGCAAACGCAAAGTAGGATACAAATACGATTATTTCAATAACGTGCAAATCAATATATTTAGTTACCCAAAACATTTCGAAAATTAAAAGTTAGTCTCAGATGAAGCTATACCAATGATACAAAATCAAATTTTATCAAATAGAAGATTATTGCTTAATATGATCTCAATATGTGTCATTTAACTTGCTTTGAGTGTTCCTTCGACACCTAATTTTTTATGCATGTAGAATCCAAATAAATATCCTTGATAATTAGTTTTAAGTAATACCACAAAAATCTAAAATGCCTACATGTGTACATTGAAATCAAAGTTAAGATTCTTTGAGTTAATTAACTTGGTGGGCTTACATATGTAGATATTGAATTAATATCAGATCAGGAAAGTTTATTGTTCTCTCTACTTCTATATGAGGGGTTTGGGTGCAAATGGGGTCTTCAACCTCGAATCTATACCTGGCTCTATACAGCAGTAGTTGAGCCGAATCTTCGTTATGGCACTGTCTTCTGGTGTCCAGCTACTGGCTAAGCTAAGTGCTCAGCTGCCAGACTCAGTGCGACATAAGGCGTCCAGGTCGGACCTGCGGCATGCCAAGTTTCTTATCCGAGACATGTATAAATATCCGTAGTAGGGAGAAATGTATGTAATGTATGTTGGTCACCGACATCTAAGTATATAGATGGTTCTGAACTAGAGGTCAAGGTCGGTTGTGGCAATTTCTCTAGCAAACTGGGTCCCATCTTCCCAATTGGGACAATTCATCATTTAATATTTTTTAAAAGCATAAGACAATAACTCAGAAATCCGTAAGTCAATATATAAACATAATACAAGGTCCTGTAATGATCACAAATAAACTTTTTTCTTAACTTGTGTGTAACTTCTCTTAGGTGGATTCGATTGCATTTCACAAAAAAACAAAATATCTTAAATTTGATTTACAGTGACTGAAATTTTTAAAATTCAATGAGAAATAATAAATTATTCAGTGTCCCCGATAGTTTAGTAGAGCATTCGAATTTTTAATATCGGATTAAACACAAACCAAAATCGTGGTTTGAATTCAATCAGTCTTTCAGTCTTAGACTTGGTCTCATTTTTGGTCTGAATTTTTATTTTGTTTTACTTTAAATTTAATCAGACCTTAGGACTGATTTTTGATTTATATATACCATAGAAGTGAACATCGCTTTCAATTCGTCTACCTTCTTTGTCCGGTGGTTAATTTTCGTAAACTTCGTATATTTCTATCGAAATGAAGTGAATGAGGATTTTCACTTGTCAATTAGAGATATTATTGTAATTAAAGGATTTCCTGATCGCCCCTGGTAGCATTCCAAAAAATACGAAGACCTATTTTTTTAATATTTTTTTATACATTTCTTAGAGTTTTTATATGCCCACTATAACCTTTCAAAATTATGTAGATTAGTTTGTTTAAACAATTTTTATATTTATGCAATACTTTTGGAAAAAAATTGCACTAAATGGTATTTTCGTTATTCACTTTAATCACTGTACAATAGTATGGGTACGTATATATTAATGTAAGAGACGTATGTAGACTCAGTAAACTCAAAATATTCTCCGAACTATTCAATGCGACGGCTGGATCTGAACTGCATTTATCGACATTGTCAATAAGTTGTCTGAAGAGAAATAAAGAACTAAATTTTTTTCATTCGCAATTGGTCTTACAAACAATAGTAATTGCTGACTTTTGTTAGCATGGCAAACATTGTCTGTATGTTCCCTGTTGTTCTTATTAAACGTGCTTCTTTCGTTTATACACAGATCAGTAATCTTCATCGGATTCTTCACCATTGTCCAATGAATTTAATTTTTAAACAATACATAATTATTCATATTTAAGCAAAATTATAAATACCAATGCACTTCTCCTTTTTTAAAAAAACTTTCTGTACTTATAACATTTTTTGTTATGGATTTTCTTTTAATATGGGAAAAATGGAATTTAAGATTAATCTTAATTCGGCATGATACAGTATAATAAGCACTATGATATGTCATTGAGCTTCTGCGAACATTAAATATACTACACACATACGAATGTTCAACTGGATAATTGCTTATAATATAAAAGTATGTACATATGTATGAAGACTCTTCCCTCATGAATTTTCAAAATGCGACAATATTTAGAATTTAATTAATAAATTGTGCTGTAAATTAAAGTACAATACAATACAATACAATTCACATTGAATACTGTGTGTACGAATGAAAAGCTGTTTTTTATTACTTGGGTAAATTTTTATAAACGAAATTGAGCTTAAATAAATACATATCTAACGAAAATTAAGTAATAATACTATTAAGAAATAGTAGCAACAACAGAAAAGTTAATCTAAAGTCAAGGCATATTTTAGTTCAGAATTAATGGTCGATCTAATACAACATTTAAAAATTGGAAAAATTAGGTTTTAGGATTGTACATGGCATCTTTAATTTTAGTGCCTTGATAAATTTTGTTTACTTTAAAATGGCAATATACAAATAATAATAATAATAGTAAAAAACATTGTGTCGTCAGAAGTTTACTTCTTCAGAACGTTTGCGTTTTGGTTTTCAGGTTAGGTTTAGTAATCTTGTAAAAACCATAGTCTATCGCAGACATTACAAGCGTGGCCGAAGGAATTTTTAACGAACATGTTCTGAAATTGTTTATGTGCTGACTTATGCAAACGACAAGCCTTTTATAGTTCAGTTTGATGATTATCTGATCCCAGGTGTGCTACATCTGTATTAACTTCATTTTGATCGTTTACATTTCCGCCCTCTGCAAAATCATCACCTCAATCAAAAAATTCAAAGCATCGAATTTATTTGCTGCATTATTACAAATACAATCTCACCATCATCATCATTATTATCATCATTATAATAATCAACATCGAAATATTCAGGCTGCATGACCTCAACAGGTGGAAAATTTGCCACTTGCCGGTCTGATCTCTATGTCTATGTTTTGTTGTGCGCGTTGATGCGAGTTGATTTCTTTACACAGAGGTAAAATATTCAGGCAAATTTACAAATAAATCTTCTGTCCTTCTCTTTCGTTGAGAAGCTGGGAATTCGCCCACCTCAATGACTGCCTGGTGCTGTATAATCTGAGGACCTTCGTGTCGACTCAATGCCATGACTGTCGGTACAATTATTGGCTCTAATCACCTCATTCGCCATTTATGCTGTCTCTACGTATTAATCTTATCGAGTTGGTTTTCAATGAAATTCGAATTCTGTTGAACCTCAAGTTGCTTGTGGAGTCTACTCTCTCGGGATATCTTGGTGCTGGTTTTGGTTTTTTTTTTCATGATAGCAGAATCTAAATTTAGTTGGGTGGGCCTCCATTTTTCGACAAAATCTATATTCTCGCTGGCTCTCAGACGCAATTTTTGCTGGATATTTTATCATAACACAATCGCCATTGTTTTTGCCTCCCAAATGAAGAATCGAACATTCGCCCAAACTTTCTCACCGAAGCAGAAAGACTGGCAGATTGACTAGATGCGCAACAGGCGATTGAATCCTGCCGATACTCGGATCAAAGAATCAAATAATGCCAAGAAGAGCAAAAGAGTCTCTTTGGTCCGATGATTTGAAAATTCAGTCTCAGTCTCCACAATAAAGCCACCGATATGAGACTAATCGATTTTGCCGCGGCATGGAACATGACAGTAGCACCAGATTCCAACAACTTGATATCCATAAGGCCACTTTGCTGTCCCCCGACCATAACATACGAAAATAAATTGATCACGTTGTGAACAGCGGAAGGCACGTTTCCAGTGTACTAGTCTTACGCAGGATACGTGTTGCAAACATCGATTGAGACCACTACTTGGTCGAAAAGCTCCAATCACAACGGACATCCGAAACCTTGGCCATTCGGCTCTCACTGGTCCTTTCGCAAAACAACACTCAGCTTTATGCGTGTTGTGGAACAGGAACGCCTTTTCAGGCGCAAGAAAAGAGAACAGAAAGACGTGAGACGTAATGATATCGGGATGTTACGGGACAGGAACGAGGTCCGAAAATCCTTCGAAAGAATAAGACGCCTGACTAACGATTTGAAGACAAGGGACTCTTTCTGCAATGGCGAAGACGGAAATCTGGAGACAGATGTCCAGGATATTATAAGGTTATAGATGCTCACAGATGCTTAATAGCACGGCAATAATCCCGCTGGGGAATCTGTTCCGGAAATCCCAATCGCCCGACTGAGGAGGTCTTAACATCCATCGCTCGGCTGGCCTGCCTGCTAAGTTGTTTAATAATCGTGGCGAAGAGCTCCTAAAACCTATGCAGACAAGGTGATTCGCTATCGTGCGACTTCTTTAACTTTATGCTGGGAAAAATAATTCTAGCTGCGAACATCGTCATCTCTGGCACTATCTTGTACAAGAGTTTCATGCTGCTTACATATCCTGATTATATTAATATCCCACCAAGTGGTGAACAAGGACAAAACGAAATACCTTTTTTAAACAACCAAAGAGACTTGGACAAAATGTCACTGTTGACAATTATACTTTAGCAGTCGTCGATGATATCGTTTACCTAGGCTCCAGCATTAACACTATCAATAATGTGCGAGAGAGACCTGTTGAAAGGTAGTAAGAACGAAATAAAAGTTTTACATCTTTTTCTTACTACATAACATTTCTCCATGTGTCTCTTGCACAGTCTTTCTTGCCTCTGCCGTATAAACAATCTCAATGAACGTCATTATTGCACTACTGTGAGCAAACTATGATTTTGTGAGAGGTTTTTTCAACCATGAAGGCGTTGTAAATGCAGCAAAATAGTCTCCCTGTATTTCGTTTCATCAGTTTATAGAAGTGTTCCTCAAATAGTTATACATCTTTTAACTAGTGTTGGGATAAGTTTTTACTTAAAAAGATTTGATAAGTATTCAATATTTATTTCTTACCCGTTACTCTATTAAACCTTCTTTACAAGCAAATACGGTTACAAAAATTGCATTCGAATTAAAAATGACAACAAAGTTTCGTTTGTGGGAATCACTACTACGGCTTAGAGTAAAAACTTTGGAGAGGGTATCAGTTGAACCAGTTTACATATCACCTTCTATATAATTTCACTATATTGGTTATTGAAACTTCAATTATTCCATTTTCATTTTGTTGGCATTTTGTTGTATTATTAGTGATCTGAACAACAACATCATGCATATCTATACAGTCTAAATTTTACCGTTATACCTTTTTCATTTAGTTCCATACAGATATGGAACAATTTCTTATTCCTTTTAATTCGTTACTTCATATACTAAAGAAAGCTCGGACTAGGCTCTTCGTGGACTGTTGTGCCATGAAAAGTAGAAAAAAGAAGACTCCATACACTAAAACTGTAAGAAATAAAAAAGATTAGATTCCGAAAATATTTACAGCGGGTTTGTCGCAACAAAATGATCGCCGAGGCGTATTTCGTGAGTAGTCAAGGTACCTGGTACCCTGGTATCCTGGACTACTGCGCAGGGTAGCAGGTATGGTGAAATTATATAGAAGGTGGTAGCAGCCGTACAATATCTACGACACGGCAATAAAAATACATCTTTGTTGTTGAGGTGCAGCAGTTTTTCTTTAGTCAAAATCAGCTCACGAAAGCAGCAGTACAACAAGCATAAAAATAGCATATCTTTGTTGTTTGGCTATACTGAAAAATGTCAAAATCAGCTGAGGAAAACAAAAAGGCGGAACATGAAGCAAACAAAAAATTAAAAGTAATCATGATTTTGACAATCGGATGACTTTTGCCACAAAAGAAGATCAGCGAGTTACCAGTTAATCCAACTTGTATAAATTGATTCGAGACTAGGAACAGTCAAAATTTGAAAATAGAAAAAAAAGGCATTTTTTAATGCATATTACTTTATATATTTAACAGCAGCTGAAAAATCTTTGATTGGCTTTGATTAAAAAGTGGCTGTTGAGTATTGCACTTGTTTGCAGACTTGGTATATGGTAATGGCTCATGCAATAGCAATAAAATATTTTCAGAAATGTTTATTTGTTCGTTTTAAAAATATTTTGATTTTACTGTTAGTAATCGCACAACCTGATTTGTGTATTTTGTATGTTGAGAAAAGAATCTGCTATTCTCTGCTTACGAGCATGTTCACACTTGCAAGCATGATCGACTGTGCGAAAGAGTGAGCCAGAAAATTAGGGTGTAAGAAAAAGACGGAACAGATAAAACTATCTGTATTTTTCACAGAACATCACAAAATGTAAGCGGAAAGTTAAAATTCCAATTGAACCTTTCAAAAAATTTATCATTATTGCATTAATGAACCGTATTTTTACACATCACTATTCTTTAGTGTAGTTATAATAAAGCGGTGCTTAATATTGTGAAGTAAAAAAGTTTCCGTATTATTATTATTATTACAAAATTAATCTGATATTTAATGACAAAACATACATGTATTTAAAATCAGGTAAATTATTTTTCGGACCGAGATTTAAAGCATTGTTAGTGTGTTTATGAAATTTTTATGTTAGAAAATAATTCTGTGGTGAAAAAAGAAAAACAGCATAACTTGAGTTGTGCTGGAAAATGATATATGTATGTATGAATTTTTTAAATAAATACCAAGTTTTTGTGAATTTTTAGGAAATGTAATTAATAACCTACCTATTAATTATAAATTAGGTATTTATTGAATTTCTTTCCAACATTGTGAAACTTATTCGACTAAAAAATTCACTTGGTATTTATTCCTTTTTCTCCCCGTAAACATTTACTTATACGTGATCCTTTTTATTATAATAAAATTAATTAAAGTTACATAAATGGATGTAATTATCGTGTAAGCTATAAACAAAAATAGGAATGGATTCATTTTTTATCTGGAACACCAATTATTTCCATATGAGAATGTAGGTATTGTAAATAAATTTCTGCATTTCATGCATCTTCATTTAATTACAATAAATTAGCAAGTATTCCATACTAAGTTAATCGTTTGATTATAGTTTTAAGTGTGTGTATTCCAAGCTGGATTTACAAAATACCTATAAAATAGTGTATATATGAATGAATACTATATGTATAATAAGATATATATTCCCAGTAGTAAGATTTAAAGGGCATTCAAAGATTTGTGCATCTTCTGATCAGCATCTCTTATTTAGGACTAGCTTACACAAGGCTAATAGAAAGACTAATAAGAGGATTGCATTGTTGTTGATTTATGTGACAGAAAAAAATTTGAATGAATGGTAGCTGCAAAACATACAAATCCAGAGTTATATTAGAAATTCAAATATAGCAGTGCTGCAAATGGGGCAATAATATGTCAGTCTCAGTGTAACATACCAAGTGTAAAAAGTTATTTTTTTTTTGGTAAAAAAGCAACCTTAAATATAAAAATGTGTCTAATTGACAAAAAAAAAACGATTACATTGTTCTAGTTGTGAATACTACTAGACAGGAGATATTTTAATTCTACCTAAAGGTGCAGCTCCATAACTTGCGCTAGCATGTGGCTGCTGCAAAATGCGGCATTAGCGCCCATGAACACCTTAAAAAGCAACTCGAAAACATGCGTTCTTCTGCGACATTCTCAGAACAAATAGTCAATTCCTGTCAAAATTGAAGTCGCCGCATTAATGTGTTGAAAGTTGTTTAACTTTTTGAGTTTGAATGCGCCAATGCGGTACATGCTGAAAGTAATGGAGTTTACTACATACCGAACGTTCTAGCTCAACTTAGCTGTCAACCGTCAAAAGCAGCCATACGCAAACGCATGTTATGGAGTTTCACCTTTATTTGAGTACTAGGAAAATAGTGAACAATAACAGCTTTGTGAGCAGTTTAACCGTGCCATTATTATATAATAAATCTCCATGAAACTTTGTGGATCTTGACTAAAACAGTACTCCACACAAAATTTAAAAACATTCCATTCATAAATATATGTACATAGTGCATAGTAGTTCAGTTTTTAAACAAAATTATTTTTCAATATATGATTTGAAGTCTTCAAATATCTTATTTGTCTAATCTCTTTCATTTATTATTTATTCCCGCTTAATCAATAATTTTTGCAATGTTGAATGCAATGCTTTGTTCAATGATCGAATTTTAAATAATTTCCGAAGCGAATACTTATTTTAAAGTTGTCTTAATCGTTTTCATATTTGATAATTTTGTCAGAGTTTTTTTATTTTTTCAAGCTCGTAAATTGATATAGAGGGTAATTTATCGTTGTTCGGTTTTTCAGTGTAGAATATTTGACAGTTACATTGTGTAACGTTGCCGAATGTCACGTATTGATCTGTGGTGTGAGCAGTGCGTTCAAGTGATTACGGAAATAGTAACGCAGCGTAGAATTCTAAATTCAATAGATTGTTCACGTCAGGCTACGTTACATTATGCAACGTATTCATAATTAACCTTTACGCTTACAATATATTGAATTTTATTATCGAAGTTCGTGCTCGATGACAAAGTTTTTCGCGTCTTTCGACCATTTTATGATGTTCAGCGACGAAACTCATTTCTGGTTAAATAAATATATTACAACAATAAGTATGATGAGCAACCAAATGTGATTTAATACCAATGCATCTTTTTGGAGCGTTATGGGCCGGCGGAATCTTCGGTCTGTATTTATTTATATATGACGATGGTTACAGCGTTACTGTCAATAGCGACTGATATCGTTCGATGATTTCGAGCTGTTTCTTGCACAAATGCATGAGCTGAATCTGTTCGACATGTGATTTTAACAATATGGCACTAATTATACACAGCCGTGAAACAATGGACCTATTGAGAAATGAGTTCGGTGAGCAATTTATCTCACGTATCCGACCAGTAAGTTGGCCAAATAGATCGTGCGATTTGACGCCTCTAGAAAATTTTTTTGAGGGTGGAAATCAATCGTCTATGCCGATAAAACTATGCCTTGGGAAAACAATATTACACGTGTTATTATTGAGATATCAGCTGCTATGGTCGAAAAAGTAGCTCAAAATTTAACCTCTCGGATGGATTACTTACTTAAAACTTATCGTGGTCAACATTTACTAAAAATTGCATTGAAATAACAAACATACAATTATAAAACAGGAGTAATAATTTTATTAATTTGATAATAATAGTTATTGGTCAATGCCATATTCATTATTATTGGTTAATTATTATTTTGGTTAATTAATTAACTGATGATTATAAGTTTATATATACTCGTATATGTAAGTATATATAAAAGAGAAAAGAAAATCGTATGTTTTCAGATTTAGCAAAATAATGTTAAGTATTTACTAATTTAGCGATATAGAAAGAAGTTCTTTTTCTTTTTTTAATGGCACAAAAGAGCAAGTTTTTCGCATCCACTCATGTTGTGCGTGTTATATTTGTACATGAATGGTAGTGAAAAGTTTTTTTTGGTCTATTTTTATTCTTGTAGGTTTGCAATTGCCTGCCACGAGGTAGTGTCGCGTAGACAATTTGTTTTTTCTACTTCTTCATTTTGCCTGTGCCGAGATTTGAACCCCGGATACTCTGCGTAGCAAGCTAATGTACTACAAACTATGCCACGGCGACCGGAAGGAAGTTATTATAATTTGCACATTGTTGGAGATTATATGTATCTTCTTTGTTATTCAAATGGTCAATTCATTAATAACTTCAAACCTTTAAATTTTATTTTCCTTCAACAATTTTCGACTACTTATCTTCTTATTAGCACCAGGTGTTAGATGGTCATTAAAGTAAATTCAAGATTGAACCTCGCCCCCAATCACATTACACAGTTTCAATAAGCGGTTTTTATAGTACTGCCTCATTAATTTTGTCGTGTTTATAGATAGAATTGAATCTGGCTCTGCAAATAGCGACAAATAGCTGTACGTTACTAGCAATTAATGAAATATTCAGAGCCGCATCACTCAGTATTTTAATTCCATCTAGATTGGCAATACCTGATGGAAGTCCGGAGATTATAACTTCAAGATTGAAAATTTAGCAATAGTAGGAGTAATCTATCTGCTTGGCCAAATCGATGCATTGAAGAATATCATCGTTTAACTCTTTTACCACCGACGAAAGGTCTGACCGAATAGCACTGCATACGACCTTTCCACAGGAACTATGATTCCGTTTGCTGCATCCAACGCAAGGTTGTGTTTTTGAAATATTTTTAGAGCAGCTAGCACATTCCATTTATATTTATACATACGAAATTGAGTGGATTGAGTGAACTACGATTTCTGGTTAGTGAGTACTCACGACTACATCAAAGGTGAGTGTCGTGGAGTTGAGTGTATTTTTATTAATATTCTTTATTCCTACCAAACTGAGTGAAGTTGAGGGAAGATGAGTGCACTCATTTCACTCAGTTTTATGATAGCTTCATACATTACATTTCTGAAATATCTCAATTTTGCAATAATTTTATTGTATTTCAGTCTTCTATCATCATTTGCCAATAAATAATAAGTTATTAATTTCCTTTGTATTGATTTTTTTTTTAGATATTCCGGAATTTAAATATGACCAAACGTCACAATTGTTATAAATAGTATTAATTCGAAATGGAGCAACTTGGTGAAATAAGAGTACCATGCTCTTCAGATTCAACAGGACACAACACTGATATAAAGATGCAAACAAACAATATGGAATCTATAGTGGATAATATAGATGAAAGTGAATCAAAAATAACCACAACGTTAACAGATGATAAAAAACAAGATAACAGTCCAATATTAGTAAAGGGAAACATCATGGACTGCTCCTTAGAAGTATCGGAAAAATTAGCATTGATGGAAGAGATATATCCGTCCTGTGATCTAATTCCGTCTGACACTATGGGTCAAAAAAGGAAAACAGTGTCAGAGGTCGATGAGACTCCAGACGTGAAAAAGCAATTAAACTCATTATCAGATGAAAAAAAAATTATAAATCTTCGTAAAAATATTCGGGATGTTATGGACGAAAATCAGTTAGATACCAATACAATTGCTGCTCAGAGAGAAGAATCAGAACGACTTGCACGAGTTGCTGAGCAGCAAAAAATAATTAGGGAACATCAACGCCAGGCGGCAGTTAACCGACAATTTGTACGTACACAAAATCGTGTATTGTCCTTACTGCAAAGTGGTACTACGTTTGCCAAGATAGCAGAAGAAGATATCTCAAACGAAGATACTTTAACCATTTGTGAATCTGCTGATGTTAATACAACGGCATCTGCAGTGCTAGCAGCATCGAAAGAAAAAAGTTTTAGTAGCGATTGTGATGTGAAGTCGGAAATATACGTAAAAGAAAATTCATTAAATACCGATAACTTGGACGTAACACAAACGGAACATCATATTACAAGTGATGTTGTAACCATAGAAGACAGTTCATCAGAAGACGATTGCATATTATTGTCTGATGATGAAGAGGAACTTGAAGAAGAAATTGAGGATGATCCTACCAACAGCGGTCTGCATGTAAAAGATACCTATAACGTTCCTGACGAATTGGGTCGAGTTGTTGTGAACATTGGTCATCCTGATGGAGAAGATGATATTTTTATAGCACCTCAGATCGCGCGGATTATTAAACCGCATCAAATAGGCGGTGTACGTTTTTTGTTTGATAACATTATTGAATCTACAAATCGATTTAAAAGTTCAAGCGGTTTTGGGTGCATTTTATCACATTCGATGGGTTTAGGGAAAACTCTTCAGGTGGTTTGCTTCTGTGATATCTTTTTAAGACACACTCTTTCCAAGACAGTACTTTGTGTAATGCCAATTAATACACTTCAGAATTGGGTATCTGAGTTTAATATGTGGATTCCTAAAGTGTCTGATGATACCGAAAATGTGCGACCGCGAAAATTCGATGTATACGTACTTAATGATCAACAAAAAACATTGAGTGCACGTGCAAAAGTTATTCTTAAGTGGGCAGATGAAGGGGGAGTCCTACTGATAGGATATGAACTATTTCGATTATTGGCACTAAAACTAATTCAAAAGCGTAAACGTCGTAATAATAAAATCTTACATTCCGATAACTCCGGGTCAGAGTCAAACAGAAGATTGATGGAAAGTATAAATCAAGCACTAGTTAAGCCAGGACCGGATCTGGTCATTTGTGACGAAGGTCATCGCATTAAAAATGCTCATGCTGGTATTTCTCTTGCGCTAAAGCAAATAAGAACACGTCGTCGCATTGTTTTGACTGGATATCCTTTACAAAATAATCTCTTAGAATATTGGTGCATGGTGGATTTCGTGAGACCTAATTACCTTGGAACACGTACTGAATTTTGCAATATGTTTGAAAGGCCCATACAAAACGGACAGTGTATCGATTCAACGCCAGAAGATATTAAGCTTATGCGCTACCGAGCTCATGTTTTACATTCACTGCTCGTTGGCTTTGTACAACGTCGTTCTCATGTTGTGTTGCAGCAAACTTTACCGCAAAAGCTAGAGTACGTCATTCTAGCACGGATGACTGCATTTCAGCGTCGGCTATACGATACATTTATGAATGATATTGTTCGTTCGAAGACCGTACCCAATCCTTTGAAAGCATTTGCCGTCTGTTGTAAGATTTGGAATCATCCTGACGTTTTGTATAACTTCTTAAAAAAACGAGAGACTGATTTAGATTTAGAAATTGATGATGGTGAAGTAATGAATGAAATAACATCAACTGACACTGCATCAACTGAAACTGTAAACAATACCAAAAACAAAATTGATGAATTCAGTGTTAGCGCAAGAGATGTGACAAAACCTTTAACCACCTTGTCTTCTGATGCAAGTACGTTCCAACCGAATCCTTCTGACGTAAATTCAATCCAACCGAAGGCTTCTGAAGACAATCTTATTGACCAGTCGGGCATGAGTTCACAAAATGTAATGGAAAGCTTAAACAGCAGAGGCCCAGAATACAGTAATTTAACAAGCAAGTAAGTACTTGATTGAACGTTAATAAATCATACATATATTAAAATGTTTATATAGCATCGAACGACAAGAACAGTCACAAGAACCTTAATACCTTAAGAGAAACTCTACACTCAAAGCGCAAATTTTTTTTGCTCTTATGTTCATATGTGTCCAACTTAATTTTCAAATATAAAAGAAAACTGGAGAATGATATTTTAGCAGAGTTATAAGAGTAACGAGATTTTTTAACATGCAAGAAGTTGTTACAATTCATAAAATTCATACGCAAACGAACAAGTTTTCATGCCAATGTGAATCTTTCTTGAATTGTGAATAGGTTTTACGGCAACCTTTTTCGCTTCAAAGGTTTTTAATTCGGCACCTCACTAAAGAAGTTCCACTTCAATTAGTATTTTCAAATATTTCTGAGTAACTGATAAAACTAAAGTAAGCAAAATGTTGAATAAACAAAATTTTTGAGAACAAAGCATTTTTTGACTTACATACTTAAGACAAAATTGTATATGTGTGTCATAACCGCCTGGCCACTAGCTAACTTTTTTAATAAGTTTTGTTTGGTTTTATTTTTTGCGTAAAAAAATATATATAATATTTTTTTAAATAACTTTAACCTCGTAGAAGTGCCATGTAATGTACACAAATATGTTTACCTATTTAATAGATACTGTTTGCATTATGTTTTTCTAGTTACAATAACTTATACTTCTCCGAAAATTATTGTCAACAAAATAACCAAATGGGTTACTCATCCAATTGTGGAAGCAGCTATTGGCCGGAAACTAATGCTCCATATTTTGGTTATCAACAACCGCCAACTAATATTGAATATGCTTCTTCAAAGCCAAATTACGTGGGAATTATGGTTAATGAAAAGTATGAGCAGTCAACTAATCAACCGCATAATCTTACTAGCTCTTCCGAAATTGTGGACTTGGACACGAAGGAAATAAAAACTGTGGAAACTGATATAAATATGAGTCGCAATCCAGTTATTAAAAACGAGATGGCGGAAGAGAAACTCGATTCATCAGAAAAAACAAACTCTAGTTTGAATGAAACGCCTACTGATAAGACTACATTATCCAATAATTCACAAGACATAAATAGTGCGAAGCAGAGTTCTAATATAACTACAGGTGGAATAGAAAAGGAACATTTGAAAATTAAAAGCGATGACGGAATTTTGCACGAATGGGCTATTGAATTTATGAAAAAATATCAACCCGGAATTATCTCGAATTCTCCAAAAATGGAAATATTATTTTGTATTTTGAATGAGAGCATTAAAATGGGAGATCGGGTTTTGGTTTTTAGCCAAAGTCTTCTAACACTCAATTTAATAGAATCATTTTTGCAGTCGAATTATATACCCGATTGTGAGATTTGTTGGTCCCGGAATGTATCCTATTTCCGTGAGTATTCAATCTTTAATTATTTATTTAATTTGTGTATATCATGAACAATTAATTGGCTTAGCTATAAAATAAAGTCAGAAACCTTCAACACTCTTATTTTTTTTTTTTTATTTACATATTTACACATTCATTTAACTGATTACAGTGGTCTACACACAAAATTATTCAAGAACCACAATACGATTCTTTTCATCTGAAAAATTTTATGTAAATATCTTCAGCTGAATAAGAATGTTACTATAACATTATATTATATTATGAAAATTATAGTAATCTTTAAGCTCCTACCTACAAAATTTGACATCTCTATTTACTTTAATATTGACAATTATCTTGAAAAAGTATAATTTTGTTTCAAATCGATTTAAAAATATTGAATATTAAATGTATTACATTTTTTTTGGTGTTGCACAATGCTGTTTACTTTCCTTCATTATACGTATGGTATATCTAAAGAGTGATTTAGTCCCGCTGATCCACACAATTTTAACCATCTATAGCTCATAAACGGTTGAAAAAAGATTCTTTACCATTACGATTTTTTTACTTATATTAATCCCCCATAACACCTCTTTATGCTGTCAATTAGTGTACACGTTACACACTGAATTTCAAGAATTATAAATTCGTTTCTCACCAAAAAATTACCCGATTTAAAAGCGTATACCTAAAATGGCAGATTAAAAATTAAAAATGGAGAAATAATTCTTAATAATTCTTTCTAAATGTTCATCTCTCGTAAAGATTTTTTAAATACTACTTTTAAAGCTGCGGATACGCAATGAGCGGCAACATCAAATACTATTGAAGTGGCGTTTCCATCTACAGCAATTGTATCCAGGTGTTCGCGGCTCTTGTAAAATTCGTAGTGAGTGTCCAATCCAGTTCCATTTCCGAATCAGCAGAATTTCAATCAAAAGTGGTTTTTGCTTAGTTTTGTTCTTTAAATTAGCATTCGATCAAAGGCAATGAAGACATGAATCGCATATATGTACATATATCAGCCGCTACTGCATTCCAAGTGTCACAGCCGTAGAATTGAATATTTTCAATTTTGTACGAGTAGCTTGGTTACAAGCTGTCAGACATATATCCTAGGTGACCTTATTTGTGTTGCCTAATGCATTCATTAGCTCTATGCATTCCCACAAAAATTTTGCGGATATCTCAAAGAAATCAAGCACTCTGATAGCGGCTTGACTGACTGTAAATTACTATATTTTAACTTACAGCGTATTTTACACCCGCGTTCGAGGTTGTACTGTGCAGAGAGACGTATGGCAAAAATAGGGGTAGGTAAGTAGAGATACATACTTTCCAGATCTCTACAGCTAAGGATTTTAACCCAGCCAATTACTTCCCTTACTATACTCATTAGTGTCCTTTTGGCAGCCGACTCTATTACTAGATGTAGAGGCGTAAGGTCCACTAATGCCTTCATGGCTGCCAGTATAAGTACCATCATGGTATACATCCACTTTATAATGTACGGAGTACATCCCCAGGTTTTTCCTGCACGCTATGAGTGATTTAGTCGCCTTGTTTGTTGCATTGGCTATTCCTAGGTATTTGACTTCCTGTGTAACATTGATAACTCATCATTCAGCTTTATGGGCTTCATGTGCGGAAGTTTTCTCTTCCTAGTGAATGCCACTAGGGTTGTCTTGAATGTATTTATATTTAAGTCTACCGACTTGCACCATCACTGCGTGAGGTTAAGCCTCATTTGAATTATATCGCAGAGTGCATCCTCCAATTTTCCCTTAACCATAATGTCAACCTTTCCACTTCAATTGCTCTGATATGTCTATCAATCACTTTCTCAATTGTTTTAAAAACAAAGGAGGTTAGACTGATAAACTTTGCATGTCTTTGGTATAAATGTCACTAGGACCCTTCCCCTGCTGCCTGGAATCAGTCCTGTAGCTAAGTTATCTCTAGTTAATTTCGTAAGGTGTGGCAGAATTACCGCTTTCCCATTCTGCATATACTTTTTTAGAATATATACTTTTTGACGTTCAGCAGCTAACGTCTACTTTGAATCGGTTTTTCTCGACTCTTACAATCACAATAGTTCTGATTTTTATTAAGTTCTAAATATATTTTACAACATAATATATACATACAACATAATATAATATATAAAATATACAACATATATATATGAAAATCGTTCTAGCCTTTGAATAATATTGTTTTGTTTAATTTAATTAGGTTTGGATGGCTCCACAACTTCACAAGAACGTGAAAAACTAGTAAATGAATTTAATTCAAACATAAATGTAAAACTATTCTTAATTTCTACCCGAGCGGGTTCTCTTGGTATTAACTTAGTTGGAGCTAATCGTGTTATAGTTTTTGATGCAAGTTGGAATCCATGTCATGATACGCAAGCTGTTTACCGAATTTACAGGTAATTCTTTTCTTAAAAGTGTGTGTTAAAATAGTACATTTAGGTAAAGAATTTTTGTCAAAGCGAATATAAAAGTAAGTTACATATTCGCATATTAGGTTATATTCAATAATTCGTATTTTTTGCTTAGACAATGTCTTAAGAATTTATTGAACACAATTTTTATGCTGTTTGATAACGATGTCATTAAATATTTTTGTTGAAAACATTTAACAACTTTGCAAAGAGGGCAATTTATTTAGTTAATTATAAAAATTGTGATTTTGTATTGTAAAAAAAAAAATAATTGAAAATAACCCAAAGATTTTTGCTTTCGACTTTTTTGTGTGATTAATCGTCAGTGGTCGCTGTGGAGTAGTGGTAGTGCGTTGGACTGCTACGCAGAGTGTCTGGGGTTCGAATCTCGGCACAGGCAAAATCAAAAAGCAGAAAAAATAATTTTTCTACACGGCACCACCTCTTGGCAGGTAATGGCAAACCTACAAGTGTAAAAATTGCCTATGAAAAGCTTTTTACTTCGCCGTTCGGATTCGGCATTAAAGTGTAGGTCCCTTCCATTCATGTACAAATATAACACGCACAACATGAGTGGATGCGAAAAGCTCGGCCTAGGCCCTCCATGGGCTGTTGTGCCATTAAAAGTAAAGTAAAGTTAATCATCAGTTTTTTCAATGTTACCAAATTCCTTCAAAATGCATTAGCCTGTATCGTTTACATATATATTTCTTACTAGTATTATTAATAATAACATCAAGAATTATAATCCTATTATAGATATGGTCAAACAAAAGCTTGTTACGTTTATCGTATAGTTATGGACAAGTGTTTAGAGAAAAAAATTTATGATCGTCAAATAAAAAAGCAAGGCATGGCTGACAGAGTAGTGGATGAATGTAATCCAGAAGCACATCTTTCAATAAGAGATATTACAAATCTATGCCATGACTATGACGACGATAAAAGGGAATCCGATTCATCTTCATTTACTAAACCTTTGGATTCTTATTTGGATCTCATAGTCCAAAAGCTAGTAGAATGTCACAAGGATTGTCTATCTAAAGAACCATTCTACCATGATAGTTTGTTAGTCGATCGCAAAGAGAAAAAGTTATCTCAAGCGGAAAAGAGACAAGCGCATCGTGGATATGAACTGGAAAAGAAAGCATCGGTTAAGAATACTTTAACTACAACGAATAAAATTCAATATCGTATTGTTCGCAATGATGGAACTGTTATAACCAGACCAGTAGCTTCGGTAAGAAAAAGCCACTTTGAGCGTTTTTGTTTGGTTTTTTTGTCTACCTACTAATGTTAATTTTAAAGATTCGTCCAATGCAAACTACTACTAAGTCTCAGAACTTTATGAAAACTGGAGGTTTACGCACAACACGTTGGATACCAGCAGAAGTTTGGCAACGGCAGGGGATGACTGCACAAGAAATGACTTTGCCGTTAGGTATGTACTATTAATATTAATTCTAATCATAAAATGTACATATTGTGATATTTTCACTTTACATTACTTAATTACCGTGGCGTTAGAGATAAGCAAAGAAATAAAAAAAACCATTAGGCGTTTACAAATTCATTTTCTATATACATACTCAATGGAAAATTTATGCAATATTATTAGATAGGGATAAAAGAAATAAATAAAACAATGAGCTTTTATTTATTATTATTTATTTCAAGCATTAGTATGAAAAGCAGGCTATTTGGTCGTTGTTTTTAATATTATTTGCATATGTTTGCATGCGTTTCGTCGCAAAATTTAAATTTTTTCAAATTATATTTTCATCTTTCAACTTTTTACTGGAGATATCTCATCAGAATCGTCATATAAATTAAACTCGTTTCAGATGTAGTCATTCCAACACATTCTAATGATAAATCCAACATCATTCTTAAGTCTGGTCAGCGTGTCATGGTATTAAAATCTGCAAAAGGAATCTATATGCAATTAGAAAGTGGAAAGATAATTGCAATTCGTACGACGACCAAAGGAAATGAAACAAGTAAATCTGATAAAGATGAAGTCATAGACATAACGTCTGAGCCAGATACTACATTTGACGCTAAAAATAACACAATGAAGCAAGTTACACATAATAACACTACTTCAAATTTTTCAAAAGAAGGTATGTATTTATTATTATTACTTTTTTGTCATACAAATACTATGTTTTATCCTCTCATTTTGAAGTGAACTCTTTGTCCCATTTTTTAAAGTTAAATATAGTACATATATTTTTCAATTTTACAGGACAAAGTGACATCAATGAAGTTGATAATAAGGATACAGCAGAATATAATAGCGTCAAAGAAAAAGAATATACCGATTTAAGTCCAAAAAAAATGAAGGACAATTCTCATGAAAATAACACTACTGATGTTAAAAGAAACTCACTGTCACCTTTAAGAAATTGTTCCTCAATGCATACGCTAGGGAAAAGCAGCGCCAAAAATAATGTTGGCCCATTCGTTAAGAAAAAACCATCTTCCTATGTAAACTCAAGCTATGAACCATCAAAACACATTTTGAACCATTCATCGAATAATAATCAAAGTTCATTACGACATCAGACACAATTCGAATCCGCTTTATTGAAAAGTAATATTAATAATAAGCAATCACTTTTACAATGTCATACAAAGGAAATAAAGAAACCATTTCAAGATGTTCCAAATAAAAACAGTATTAGAAATCAAGTTACTAAAATCAATACTCCAAGAGGCACATATAACAGCGAAATTAATCCCATTATTCCCATAACAATGCGACAAGAAAATCAGTTGCCCCAAAACAACAAAATGCATCAAATGCTTAACAAGGGAAATAGCAGCCTCCACATGCAAACAAATAATTCATATATTGGTGGTAACACATCGGAATTATCCAAACACTCACCGTCTCATCAACGAAAAGGTAAGACCATATTGAAGTTTACACATATACATACATACATTCACTTGCAGGAATATCTCTTTCAATAGGCTACATATTAATCTTATTCAGCCCGATTCAAAATATTTCCATTATTTTTACCCGGAAGAAAAATGTTCTTCGTTTGTTTATGGAAGCCACAAGCAATTTCGCGGTTTGGCCTCCATTAATTTCAGAGGGACATTCATTTGTTGTTTGTTTTAGATCAAGTAGTAAAAATTGTGTAAACCGACATTAAAATTTATAGGTACATTAACTAAAAATTTAATTTTTCGTCAATTTCTCAAAGATGTGTTTAGAATCGATAAATTATTGCCATGGGAGTTTTTCTCCGATATTAAAAAAATAACAGAATAGGACTATGGGAGTGTGAAAAAATTGTCGCGGGAGATTTATCTAGAATTTGACTGATTATATTTATTTTTCTTCTTGCTGAAGAAGTCGACTAATTATACATCGACATATTTTTTCTCCATAAAATTCAACGGCGTCTATACGTGTTTGGCACTTTTTTCGAGACTTACATCTAAAATCATACGGTTAAAATAGGTCACCCCCCACTCCCCTCTCCTACAATTTTAACTTTTGTCGACTGATTCTATCAACTGTATAAGAAGATATCGTATATTATGTACCTACTATCGAAAATAAACTATTAATCAAACCTATGTATATCTATTTTTATTGCAGGTGAACTGAATATGCCCACAGAAAGCTTTCAAAATACCTTCAGTTGTAAACCACCAAATAATGACAGCAAATCACCGACAGGAACAAGACTCACTCAAGCGGAACGTTCATCCACCCAATGTCATTCTCCTCAAAGCAATCAAGCACATCTTGCGGAGCCGGTTCAATATTCACAATATCCATTGTTTCCGCCGCATTCACAGAAGCAACCACAACCAAAAGCTCATCTTTACATGCCCAGCTATGACATAGAGCACCCGCAGTGCAATAATACAGTATCTCTTACACACATGAGTACCCCTCAATGTTTAAATCCAGAGAGCAATGTAGCAAATAATTTGTTTGTTCCGAATAGAGAAATTGACAGCAACCTACATCACAGTGAAAGTAATTCTATGCTAACTTCTTGCGAGTATCCAACACAATTCGTTGACTATCCTAACTACAATTCCTATAACCATCCACACTACTTTTCCCATTTCCATTCAAACACATACGGCAATAGCCCGTCCCCAAATATAAGTTCAAATCCTTATCATATGCACTGGCCTCCACTGGTAGCTCCTACGCCAATCCACGAACAATGTAATGCGATGTGCGCACCCACATGCACTCAAAATGGAACTCAATCTAATCAATGGCATCACAATTTATAAGTAATTAATACGGACTAAAAGTGCATATTTATATTTATACTGAAAATTAGTAATGATGCGCCGTAATGCAGGTATCTTGTGCTATACGCCAAAGTAAATTTACATCATATACGCCTTACGGCGCCCATATTGTTTCATTACTCGTTTTTGGTATATTTTTTTTGTAATTAATAGCAATTAAAAATAAATAATTAGTAACTGATTGCTTGATTTTATTCTTTTATTTTGCAAACAATAAAAACGAATTCTTGTTTACACATTACAATAATATTTGTTTCTCAGCAGAATCTTAACTTCTATTTAGGGGCCTGTTCAGTTTGTAATATAAACTTTTTTCATAGGTACACGATAAACTTGAATCATTAAGAAAAAGGTTGCAACGAGAAATACAATTTTTACTGTATGAATAAATCTGGAATGTATTTTATAACAATTAATTTAATAATGATCAAATCTCGATACAGGCAAAAATAAAAAAAAGAGGACAGGTCATGCATGGTAAACTTCCAAGAGTAAAAATTATCTAAGAAAAGCTTTCACTTCGCGGTATGAATTCGGAATAAAACAATAGTGTACAATTATAGCACACAGAACATGATTGGATGCGAAAAACACGGCTTATGGAGGGCATGCTGTTGTACTATTAAAAAGAAGAAGAATATGTGTCACTGAATACTAGTTAGTTCTGGATGGTGCTGCTGCTTTTGCCAATTAGCATGGCCATGAAAACAATTAAAAATTTCCCAATATTCTTTTTGCTGCTAGAATTTATATATGCCACCGCTAGTTAATTTCATTGCTAGATGTCGCTAGTCATTCTGATTTTCAAGGATCGGCATATGGCTAATGCCCCACACTTTATTTGTCTACATTAAGAACTCACCATAAAATAGGTGAGTTTTCTGAAAACGCAAAAAGAACGAAAAATTGTGAAACTATCTCTCTCTATCTGGTCATCTATTTTATTTCTTTAACGTTTAATGGCAGTTACATTTTCGCATCCTTAAGCAGCTTCCTGCACAAGTATAGTGTAAAACCATGGCGTATCATGAAATCGATTCCAAAGATAACCTCCGTCGATGGTTAGGTTATTTGACTATCGTTATATTTGCGATATAAGGACCTTATGTCAGTTACCATAGTTGCAAGATTCAGTTCATACCCTTTGAACTGACTTGGTTTAGTATAACTGGTTCTACGCAGGGTCTGATTTCATATTGGATCGTATATCCTTTTCGTTCCCAGAGAAAACATTTTCTCTTGAAGGAGCTCTCCAGAAGCGGCAATGCTTCCATAACAGCAACATAGTTGTTCTTGCCCACGTCCGGGATTGTTAGCAGTACCTTAGCAGCTCCAACCTTTCCTTTCTTTGAATATTTTAGATTCATTTCGAAAACTTTGTCCTATAATTCCTTATCTAACTTTGTACTTCACGTCGATATTTCCTCAAACTTCTGGTCCATTTCAGCACATTTCTCCTCCAGCTTTTCGAAAATAAGAGCTCAGTTTGTTGCTGCATCAGCTGCCGCTGCTCATCATGCCTGAAACTGAATATGCCTGTTCTTCCTCCCTATTCGGATTCATTAAGATTACTTCTTCAAGAAATTCGTATGCACCGAAGTTGATTCATTTTCATTCATTGTTTCCCCCCGCCCCCCTGTTTTATTTCACTTGGGAACATAGGGCTTCAGCAAAACATTGCCACCTTATTCTATTGTTAGCTATTCTTTTGACAACATTCCACGATTCTTCAGCTGCTCTCAGTTCTCTTTTAATGGTCCACTTCCAGGTGTTGCGCGGGCGTCCAGGCCGTCTGTGACCTTGAGGGTTACAGTCTAACGCAGTTCTGCTGATACTTTCGCATTTTCATTCATAGCGCTTCTTAAACGCTGCTGTAGTTACGATTTATTGCTAAACTTAAGGGGTCCAGCTTCTTTTTAAGGTGCTCTACTTTAGTTGCCGCAGTGGCGTAGTTGGTTCTGCGCTGGCATGCTACGGTGAGTGACCAGGGTTAAGATCTCGGCACAAGCAAAATAAAACGTTTAAAAAACAATTTTTCTACACGCGGCCACCTCTTGAGAGGCAATACCAAACCTACAAGGGTAAAAATTGCCTTAGAAAAACTTTTCACTTCCATTCATGTACAAATATAATACACATAACATTAGCGGATCCGAAATACTCGGCCTATGCCCCCATGGGCTGTTGCGCCACTGAAAGAAAGAGATGAAAGACTTTAAGTCGTTTAAGGTTCACCATTTTAAAACATTTCAGCGTTGTCTGGGAGGTTGTTGACTTGCCGTCGCTTCTGACGAATCATATAGGACCTTTAAAACATTTTTCTGCTAGGTACTGATTTTCACACTGCTTGCGTGCATGCTGTTGGATCTTTTACATTTGCAATTCATTTTTACTTTGTTCCAGGTCTCGTCACTGTATCTTTGCTCTCGGAACTGAGCCGACGGTGTTTTGTTAGCTGAGGTTTTCATGATGATTTTGATTTCCATTGCCGCAGAATGGTGGTGTTTGCGAAGCTCAAAGTGATATTACAATCTTACTAGCACGCTCTACTTTGTATTTTCAGGGGCGAATGCTCGCTTGTAGCTTTTTGATGCGAGTCAAGTCCTGGTGATCTTGCAGGAGGAAATTGCAGTATTTCGTACGTCAAGAAGACTCTTTTTAAAGCGGTAGTTCACTGCCAAATGGTATATTTGGCTCGCAATGCACTGTTGACAACCAGGATACTTTATTGCAGACCGAATGGGCTTCCATTATCGGTACCTACTTTTGCATCCAAGTCTGCTATTACGAAGATGGTGTCACCTCGTGAGAGCGAGTCGTTGCATTCAGCTGACTATAGCAATCATATTTTTGGTGTGTCCATTGGGAGAAGAGATTTGTTATCTCACTCACTCAGGTAAGTGAGCTGCTATCTACGGCTCCAAGCAGGACGTATTGTTAATTTCACTGGCACAGACTTATAAAAATCGCTGCCCGCAGGTAAAATGCCAGTATAGTGTTAGCGTGGCTTTCGAGAACACGGGTGTAATAAGCACGATCGTCTGGATGGTGCTGTAAAGATCCAAATTTGCCCGCAGAGACATCATACAAATTTCCTAAGACCAGAACGACGATCAACAATTAAACCGCAGTAGACAAAAACACCAACAAAAAGAAGAAAAATATATTTTGGGTGAAATGGGGGAAATTAGCATGGTAGAACCACTGGTAGAACCACAAGTTTTACGATGGCCCACAAGTAAATGAGACGATTCATTAATTTTTACCGCATTTAGTTTTGGGTGAGTTTATATGTCTACGTATACGAATGTACCTTGTGTCCTGCCAGTGTAGTACTTCTAGACAAGGGGACTGCATTGTTGTTGTTTTTACGTGCAAAAAGAACGAGAGCTGAAGAGTGGAGAGATAAATTTTCAGAGTTGCCAAACTACTAAAAATTGTGTACTATTAAAAAACATGTATTAACATCATTTAAAGATTTTTATTTAAAAAAAAATATGACAAATTTATTGTCACCATGACTCATTCGCTTTTTAACGCAGAGAATTTTGCATGTTCCATCGGAGTACGATTTTTAATTGATTTTTTGACATTTGCTTCACACTCTTTCGCTTTTCAACACATTAATCATGTTGTAATTCTCACGTATGGACATAGAACCCACATACTTCTTAAAAGTAGTGTTACCAAAATTTTAGTAAAAATGCAAACAACCGGAAAGCAGTGAAGCAGTTTATGGAAAAGTGTGGGAAAAAAGTGTCAACTTGTTATATAGCAACCAGTGTAGTTTCGATGCTTTTATTTTTGATAGGGTATTTTTTGACTCAATATAAGATAGTTTAAACTATCTCTTTGAGGAGTTGGACAATTATTGAGAGTAAAGGATGGGCGAGATCCTCTTCTTAGTGCAAAAGTAAGATGGACGCTTTTCTATTAATTCACTTTTATTCTCCATGTCGTTAAGCAATTTTCAATTGGTTCAAGGTAATCCTGTGGGTTTTTGGTCACTATTGTGTGGTCAGTATGGGTACTTACAATTGCTGTATCTTAAGCAAATATACCATACGTAGATGTATGTGTATTGTGATTTGTTGGAAAATCTGAGGTGAATAACAGATAGAGTAGCGGACCAAGAACACTCTGTTGTGGAACTCAAGCTGCAATTGGGTATCTGTTTGAAGTGTAGCTTTTGTGTTTAACGCACGGTACGGAGGTGCAGCGCTCAATGTTAAGTCGCAGACTCTGGGACAGGTACTGTGGAGCACTGAAAATCGAAACCAATCTAATCCCTTACCTGGCTAGTTGGATTATTATTGCCTCATGCAGTTTTTGTCTGGCCATTTATATTTTCGAAAATATTTACACCATTTGGAAAAGTGGAAGCACCAGACTGCATATATGGCGATGGACAAAAAGATGACGCTGAGCAAATATTCTTTCAATGTATTACTAGGTGGGAATGTGAACGAAATGCCTTAGAAAACGCGGTTGGCCCAATTACCATGTGTTTTGTTTTTGTAAACATATCAAATATCAAATTTGATATTTGAAAAAAATCAGTCTCACACTTACTAACGCTTTAGGCTTCTGAATCTTTATTTAACTCACAACTGTCAAATCTTACTAGCAGCTCATTTTATTATCGATTCACATAAGCTCTATATGCAAAAATGTATATGTGTGTATGTTTGATACACATATTTTCCAAAAATGTGTGCTTGTGCAATTAAAATAAATGGTTATGTGTTGTATGAATCCCGATTGTGGGAAATGCAACCATGAGTATTGGCTACTAAGTATTGGGTACTGTAATTTTGGTACATCACTATTAAAGATGGCTGTCGCCTTTTTTCTTCTCTGAATATCGTTTTTCGTGTATCTACAAAATTTTAACAATTTTTTTTAGCAGTTTTTAAAGTGAAAATAAATATAAAACAATTCTAATAATTAGTTGCTGTAATTTGAATACATTCTAGAGATGTAAGTGGTGTGTACAGTGGTGAATGCATAAAAATATTTCATGAACATTTACATACAATTCGTCCGGAAGGTGGAAAACGTTTAATGTTTCTATATATATAATTTTAGTAGTTGATGTGGAAATCTGAAATATATTGCTAAATACAATTAGCATTGAAAATTAACGTTCTCTTGGTGATAAAGGAAATTGGTGTACTTTAGTTATAATACGATGCTTTGACCTAGCATTGTTTATTTCAAAAACCGGAACTTAATTTTTGTGGCAACTTAACAAATAGTAGCACAAAGTTCCTGCAAATCATATATGCAAGAAAAAAACGGGTTTGGAGTTCGTGTGACGTCGACCCGTTATTCCGAATTCAGCCCTGGTAGTGCAGCAGTGTTCGTGTACGAAGCATTTCAATGAAAATTAGAGATAAATATACATACATTACTCTGAATTTTAATTCTTTTGCATTTTTTAATATCTAAAAAATTTTTTTATTGCTGCAATACTAAACCGACTGTCTGCACTTTTAATTTATGCTGAAAGGAGTTAACTGGCAAAAATTGGTAAGTGAAGAAAGACGTATTAAAAAATCGATAGTGTAGGGGCTGTGCTAGAAAGTCCTAACAAATATCAGTATTCTGAAAAAGGTAGATAGAAAATTAAAGATAACATCGTAAAATACTAAATTTTTCCAATTTATCAATTACAATTTTCTTACGCAATGTATCTACATAAATAAGTGTAGAAATTTTACGAATCTTGCTTTTAAAGGTTAATTTCTTTTATATGAGAAATAAAATAGTCCTGCTGAAAGCCTTCATCTATAGGAAGTTAGTTAACTTTTGGCATAAGATGTAAATTAGATATCTAATAACACCGCCAGAACTCATAATTTTCATTGTTGCTGAATATGCAAGGAGAAACTTTTCGTATGTTTAGGTCGAATCGAATGCTAATTGTTGAATTTACTTATTTTTTAATAAATCGCCCAGCAAAGGCACTTTTACCTTATTTGACCGAAAATATTTTGTAATACGTATGGGATGAACAATGACATTTTTAAAGTATTTAGCAAAGGAGAAAATGGACTATTTTGTATACCAGTCTTTTTAATCGGATTTACTCCGATTAATGCATTAATTTTGTTATTGCAATGTATTTTCAACATTGCTTCTTAGTAAAATGTATTGGGGTCTTTATGAACCATGGGGGCTTATTACTCGGGATGTGTGTGAAACTGAATTGGTTGGAGAGAAAATATTTACACTATTGAGGTGAATATGATTTGCCAAAAATTTCACTAGCTCAAACTTTATTGTATCTTATTGTGATAATTCAACATGAAATGTTTATAACCAACTGAAATTGAAAATTTCCTATAGTAAATACATATATCAAAAGCTAATATTATGAAAAACCAACTAAAAGAACAAAGAAAACCTACGTATCTAGTAAGTTGTACTATTTATGAATACAAAAAATTGCATTCATATATGTAATAGAAAACGTCTTATAGAAAAAGAGAAGCTTAACGCTATAAATCCTGTTGCAATTCTATAGTTGCATTTACATACCATCCATTAAAGGTAGTAACTAATCCCTTAGTCCATGGACCATGCCTTTTGCTTGGTATGAAATTCATATGTATTTTTTTTATCCATTTACAATACTTACAGTTGATGTGATCTGAAATACCTTTCGATTGCAAATGTTAAATATTTTAAATTAAGTAAATTAAAAGCATCAATTAAAAAATAAGTTTACAAATGAGATAAACAACAAGCAATAGTGGCCAATGATGATAACTTAGAAGCTAATTTGGAAGTTATTTCAACTAAGAGTATAGAATATTTGTGTTTTGCCATGCCATCTTCATTAAAGAAATTAGTATCAACCTGATCTTAAACAATGTTTTCCAAGTATGATTGAGATTGGTTAGGTTTCACTAGATTTATATTTTTTACTGTCTCTTGGACTTTATGTGATATGGTAGCGAAGTAAGCTTTTAATGCAAAAACTTCTATGCTTATGTCGAAAATTTCAAAATGTAAAAATAAAAATATTATATCTTTTCATCAGGAACATCTTTTTCTCAGACATCTAGACATGCTGGAAAAAAACTACAGAAAAAAATCTTCATCAATACATCCTATTTCAGAATTATACCTGTTTGCTCTGTTGAAAAAATTTTGGTGGACCGTGTTGAATTAATATCACGATGTTTGTTTTCTTGATAATTTACTACTGCGTAACTTTAGAGTTAAAAACATTTTTGTTCATTTTAGTGGTATTGTTTGCAACGCCAATAATTATTCTTAGTGTATGGTGGTATAAGTTTTTCAATATAATCAGTAGAATTCATTAACCACGACAATTTAGGTTCAAATATTATAATTCCTAAGCCTATTTCCGGTGAAAAAAAATTCCTACGAAAATTTACGAGGGCAAATCCGATTGTATCAAAAGTAATAAGGATTTTAATACGGCATATTAGTCGGTCATGCTGGAGTATAATCTTTGAAATGCTAAGCATATTCAGCATATTCTAAAAAATTTTTTGGATATACTGAAAATTCGCCAAATTGATAAAAAAAAATTTTATAATTTTCTAAAACATTTTGTGCTGCGTAATGTTTTTATACATTTTTGAACCTTTTTTTTTGTTATATTTTTGATGTTAAAATTATGTAACTATACATTGGTTCTACATATTATAAATGCATGCGTAGCCATTGCGAATTACTTTCTCCACTACTCTGTCCTAGTCTGCAATTTAGATCTTTTCTTATATAAATAATGATCGAATGAGAATAATATCGAATAAAACTCACCGGGAAAAATATTTTAAAGTCATTTTATATTTATTGGAAAAAGTACAGTAATGTAAGTATATATATTTTTTAAAAGTAAAATATAAATTTAATGATTATTTGAAGTATATGTACTTAAAATTATGAATAATGATTTTTAGTAATTTATTTAATTACAGGTAAAAAGAAATCAAATAAATTCAAATTGTAATGGAACGTTAATGGAAATCTCCCATACGTTGCATGTGGTTTACACAATAAAAGCATAAAGGCCAAAATATTGTTGAAAACATTTTGAGTTAAGCATCGTGATCAGGAGGAGCGGAACCAGAATCTATAGATGCTATTTTTTTTTTTGTTTTGTCAAATGTGTTTTTTAAATAAATCTTTTTTTTTTTATAAGGTTGAGGGAAAAATAGAAAATCACATTCCTCAAACAACTGCAACAGTATCAAATTGTTAGGTGCTCAAGAGAAAACAAGCATGGGAAACCCCTGCTAAGCTTTAGATAAAGGACAGTTCTTTTGATATCGTAATATGCTTTTATTGTCTAAACTTGGGAGGGTTGTCGTCCAATATGACAACCTACTGTTTCTTTCTTTTTTAAAATATCTTCTACGGTTTCTCTCTTTGTTCTTTGCGAGGTGGTCGTCTATCTCGTTACTTTAAGTACCTGTGTGTTCAGGCAGAATATGGTGACTTCATTGGTCTAATGCTTGCTCTAGGTATAGTTTTGAGGATATCTCAAAGAAATCTAACGTTCTGATAGAGGCTTGACTATCTGAGTATATAACTATAACTTGGATTTTACATCCACCTTGAAATGTGCACAGAGCTGAATGGCAAGTATATCCGCTTCGAAAATAATTGTTGTGTTTCCCATATTCTTCAAATGCTTGGTTTTTGGGCCAGATGGCTCTTTATCTTATCTCGAGTCATCTGCGTACCACTTTTATATGATTTCTAAGAGTTCTCTATCCTTGAAGAGGATCTCCAAGCTATATTTTTTATTCATATCATCCCCATGAAGTTCATTCAGGGTACATCAGTAGAGATACTTTACAGATCTCTGTTACTAAAGACCTTCCCCCTGTCAGCTCCTTCCCTTAATACCCCTATAAATATCCTTTTTGTAACCGTCTATATAATCATATGTAGAGGCGTCAAATCTAGCAGTGTCTCCATGGTGGTCTAAAAATGGTTTTGGTTGAGGCTTTCTGCACGCCAAGGCAGCAATCAGTTTAGTCATTTTACAAGTTGGGCAGAAATAGCATATTAATTTGAATCTCAAACATATATTTTTCTCATATATAAATAATGGTTCTTTTTTCCTATTTGATTCATATAAAGGAATATAAACTTTGAATTGCTATGTGATCTTTTAAAAGTATTGATTCGCTTTACTGAATTTTTTAGTCAGTGGTGAAATGCAATGTCCATGTAATTAAATCCACCACATAAAAATGAATAATCGGTATAATTTACTAAACGATGTGGAACAGTTAATTGTGCTACTGTTGGAGGACTTTATCGCAACTGGCAATAGCAGGTTCAGATTAGTAAATAATCGCAATTGGTTGAACTACAAAGTTAGTGACGATGATATGCTGAGGATTCGTAAAGACGAAAGTTATAGCTTTGTTGCTATTAGACATATTGGATACAACAACGCCAGCAGTCGTAACCGTTTTGCAATTAATCTGTACGTACTTGCGCAAGGGCATTGCCATTTGTTGTTAGGAGGCAGCTGCAGGTCGCGCGAACTTTACTACAAAAATACATTATTGATCCGTAATCAAATGAACATTGATAATGCTATCAATGATGTATGCCGCATATTACACATCAACTATTGGGACTTGGGTATAATACCGTCCACAAAAGGGCTGATTGCAGGTATTATTTGCTTTCATAAAAATATGTTAATTTTACTTTTCTAATGTAAGTATGTTTAACTTTCAGGTGCACTTAAAATTTTTATTAACAATGGCGATATAATCGACTGTTACGCACATAGAGGTGCCACAATGATACCACAACATTTAACATTAATAGACTACATGGAAACTAACGCCATGTTTGTGCTTGTTGTTGAGAAGGATACAGTTTTTGCGAATTTAATTACTCAGAATATGTTAAATATTATTGGTACTGAATTAATACTCATTACGGGCAAAGGATATCCAGATATGTGTACACGTGCTATGGTGCGTCGACTTCATATGGAATTTCGATTACCAATTTATGTGCTTGTAGATGCTGATCCTTTTGGTGTTGATATAATGCTTGTTTATCGGTACGGTTCTCGAAATATGGCTCACAACGCTGATATTCTGGCCTGTCCACAAATTAATTGGATCGGTGTTCATCCATCTGAGATACAATTATTGAATATTCCGTCCGTTTCGCTCAATCATAGAGATCGCAAAAAGGTTGCGGAATTGTTGAGTAGAGAATATCTTAGTCGTGGCATACGAAGGGAGCTGCAGATACTCCAGCACTTACAGCGAAAGGCAGAGATCGAGGATATTTCACATGCTTCGTATAATTTTTTAATTAATGACTACATCCCCAATAAAATCAAAAGAAATTTGGTGATTTGATTTCTTTGATGGTAAACAAATTTCTTTATGTTAAGTTTTTTTTATGATCTATGAGAATAAACTATTAAAAAATAAATTAAACAATACAGAAGATAATTTAACTAGATTAAACTAGTTTACATGAAAAATGTACCACGAGAAAAAATGGTTTTCTAGACTAGATTAATTTTTGAGACGCTTAAAAAGAAAATTGCGATGATTTATTTTTCCAAAGACTCGTTTGTGGAATATTAGCAAAAATTGTTTTTTTTTTGTTTTTGCTGTTTGTGATCTTCATATATATTCTTCATATATTTTACACTTTTACATTTTTATATTAGGGTAAATAAAAAATGCACTTAATGTTATTATTAGTACTTTTAGCTTTCTATTCTTAATGAACTATCAAGGATTTATTGAACTAAAGTCAGTACATAAATTTTCTATTGGAAGCTAGAGCAAGAGAAAATTATTTTTGGTTAAAAATAAAGTAAATTAATTAGGCGAGGCGGCCAAGACCGATCATCTGTTGTAGTGCCAAACTAAGTAAGAAGGTTAGTAAATGACTATATTATCTTTCAGACGAGGGGGTTTTCCATACTGGAGTTGGCGAGTTAAGCTAGTTTTTTACTATTGACTTGCGTGGTTTTCATTAATTAGAAATGATTTTCCAAAATATGGAAAAGTAACGCGATTTACGTTATCAAGAACTCAATTCGAAAGTAATTGAATAATCATGAAATATTATGACGTATTGCAGAGATATGGGACCCATGACTGTCTAAAGACATAAAGTGAACAAACCCCAAATTCTACGTGTAGGGAGATTTCCACTAAAAATTATTTCTCAAAGATAGATTTAAAAATACATGGCATAAAATCTGGGTAGTCTTATGCGATTAAGTAAAAGTCATAAATATAAGCAAGGGAATTATTCTTGGCTATTTTAAAAAATGTATAAAGGTAAGAGATAAACATTTTATTAATGACTTTATCTATGTGTTAATTGTTTTCCTGAAACCCTTATACTTATAGCCTTATTTTGTAAAATGCATCGTTCGGTTATTCTGATACAAAAAAAAAAAACACGCTACACCCAATCTGCGACAGTTAGAAACTGTGAAAACGAAAAATTTAGAACACTTGTTAATATTGTTAATATTGATCTTATAACTTGTGGCATAAAACCGACCCAGAATCATGTAACGCTGCTGAAGGCAGCTCAAAGATATACGAATTTTAGATACCAAAGAATATATGTCAAAGAAATCACTGATTCTTACCATAACGCTATAAAAGACAAAATACTAGCCGTATTCACCATCTGTAGTTTTTGGACTTGTATCGTGTATTCTTGGTTTTTGTGGTAAATTGTGTAACTTTACAAAAACAAATACATGCAACTGAAAGTACAACCAATTTACCAAATTTACAATCGCAACACCCTATTGTAACATTGCGTAGTATTCTGTATTTTATTGATAGTGATCTCACTTTTTAGATTCTACATACTATCGATAAATTCTTCCACTCATGGCAAGTATTTTAATTTTCGCCAATTGCTTTATCATAAAATTTTTTGGTATTAAAAAACAGTATTTGAATTTAATTTGATTTCCGTCAATTGCTATTTCATAAAAATTTTTTACTTCTAAAAAATCGCTTTACAAATATATCGGACGGTTGCTTAAATTTGTGTTCATCGGCAATCCAATCAGCTGGAATAAATTGTTTTTGCAAATAATAAGTATTTACAAAGGTCGTTCACAATCTGATGTAAAATTTTATATATTTTAACAAAATTACTACAAAAACTACAGATCGTGAATACGGCTACTGTGTTTTTTGTTTTAAAAAAGTTTCTCCACATTTCTTCACTGAGGAAACTTCACAATTATTAACAAATGGGAACGAAATTGCCATGAATTCTAGGAAAAAACTACTAACTAACAAAACATATCTGAATCATTAAAATTTAAAATGACAAAAAAATAAAATTACAAGTCAGAAGGACTACAGTTGCAGTCTACAGGCCGAAATTGCGAATCTTGATCGATTGTCGAGGCTCGACAAATTTTCCTTTTGTGCAACTTAAACGACAAATGCATATGGTATAAGCAACTCTATTTTAACTTTTCAGTTGCACACCTAACTATTGTGAATATTTCGATGTTAATGGTTTTGTACATTTCTATTGTTTTTAAGTTAGATAATAGTTTTATTTATATTGTATATTTACACACATAGGAACACACGGATCGTTCGTCAAATACCGACTGGTAGTTGGTCGAATCTGACTGATCAGATCGACATTCACGATAAAATTGATAGAATGTTGATCGACAGTCGATGATAGATCGAAATTCGCAATAGGCAAATTAAAATTAGTCGGTCAGTGATAGTCGACAGTCTATCGAGATTAGCAATGGGCCCTATGTCACCATATACAGTGTCGGACAAAAAATAACAACCTGCACCACATAAAATTATTAGTGATTTTTTATTAAGGGAGTGGGGTGGAGGGTTTACCAGAGAATTTTGTTAAAGTTTTGGGATTAAACTTAGTTTTTGCTTAATATTTAAAGCTGTCGCATACAGCTTTATGTATATTTTATTACAAACTAAATCGAAACAACAATTTTGAATTATTATATGTGAGTTTTACAATGTTCCTGGTTGAGAGTTGATATATGAGAGAGCGTATGTATCTCAATTCAGTAGTTTAGTGGTTATATTTTGATAAGTCGACAATCTTAATACGTTGACACTTCTAACTTACTCGGTAATGCCACATGATGTCAATAAGTCAACTGATCAGTAAACACGAACAACTCGAAAAATACCAATGTTGACACAAAGGGAAAGTAAAGTGTCGAGGAATTTTGGACAATGGGATTGGCGTTATGATCTGGCCTGCTCAATCTTCCTACCTCAATCCAATTAAAAACTTGTGGGGCATTGTTAAAGAGAAGCCGTAAAGTACTAAAGCTTGGGATAAGGGCGAGTTGTGGCAAAATACCCAAAGAGCCTCATGTTCCATACTCGAGGCTATTTATGCATCCCTAGTGGGCTCTATGCCACGACGGAGCAAAGATGTTTCGAAAAACAAAGGTTGTTCCAAAAAATATAAGTCTTAAAGAGTAGTTCTAAGTAATACCTTATTAATTTTCATTATATGTTTGAAGTAATCTTTTTTTGTTTTGTCCTTCTGAAATGTGATTTTTCTTATGTACATTTTTTGTATTTATCTTTTTGTTTTAAATTGTTTTGTTTTTACAAAAGTTAAACTAGTTGAATTAATAATAATAAATATAAGTAAATACTTATAGAAGTTTTCATTATCTTAAACAAATATTTTTTTCGAGTTCTTGACTTTAGAACATGATGTTCCTATTTGATTGTCCGATACTGTAAATACACAGCGGGAATTAGACTTGGTTAAAAATACATTGTTAGGCAACCAGAAGAGACTATTGCTCCAAGTGTTAAGAATTTAATCTGTGATGTGAAACGAAACTCTGATTCCTTCGAAACTTAATATACATAATATTATATATTGCATCATTCGTTTCATTTGAAAATTTTCAAATAGTTGTAGTACTATGAAAAACAATGATAATAATGATTTAGAATTTATGCCGGGTTAAAATTTACCAATCAAAATTAATTCAAATAATTTTTCTTTTCTTTTCAGAGGATGACCCCTCATTCGAATACTTAATGGCTTAGCATCGATTTCGACTAATACCTACCCACACATACACATGAACTGTTTTCATAATCATAGGAAATAATATTCTTAATTTTCTCAAATGCTGAGAAGTTTTTTTTTATTTAAATATAGTGCAAAACAGAAATCTTATAGTGCTAATGTGTGGGATTAATAGTAAGAATTGTTTATAGTCGTTCGAGTAAATGGATTACTATAGCAAAAGTTAATGTAATATAAGAAATAATTAATAGAAAAAACTGCTTAAGTACGAAGAGGAAATTACTTTGAATAAATATTAGCATTTTGCCTGCTTCTGAATTTAACTTTTATCACATAACACCGGATCCACATGAAGTAAAATAATGTCTGCTACAATGCGTACAACATTGCAAACAGTTCCTGAGTCCTTGCCCACTGAGCATGTAACCAACGATACACCAACACCCTCAACGGTAGCCGCAACAATAACTCCATCACTTACGACCACTGCTGTTGTAGCAAATGCAACGCAACAACAGCAGCAGCAATCTCATCAATATAGCACCAGTAGTTCAGTGCATTCGGTAAATGATCAACCACAACAACAGCTTCATCAGCATGATTCGGTGAATGCCAATACAACCGCACTGCCACCAGCAACTGTCGTTTGCGCGACAACTACTCCAATCGTAACCCCGATCAGCACGACAATAGTATCTACAGCCAATACAAGCCAAACATCACAGCAACAGCATCTCCATCATGTCGCTAATATTTCTACGACTGACGGTGGACGTTTATCTACTAACAATTCATCCACCGCTCCCGTTATGAATCATCACCACCATCATACTCCTGGAGTAGTTGGTGGTGGAGGTACATCTATTATTAACAAGAATGTTTTAACTCCGCTATCAAATACGACAGCTTTAAAACAAAGGACTTCATCAGCAAAGGTGAGTTAACACATATCTTTAATATCACTTCATATTTATGTTTTTGGAGCAACAACAATATATTTACATATGCATATTTATGTACACACACGTTTTACACATACCTACAGTGGCAACATCATAAATATTAAGCTTTTATTAAGGTTTTTCTTTTAGTAACTCATATACTTAATCAAGAACATTTCCATAGAGGTCCCAACCTTCACACTTTTAACTTGTTTTTTTTGTTTTTGATTGTTTGTTAAAGAAAGAAATTAAAACTAATGACGTGGGCAGTGTAACAAAATTTCAAACGGCTAATGTTATAAGGAAAGGAAGGAGTTGCCATTTAAGAAAAATTTTGGAAGTACAAGTACAAATTGATATTGAATTTGGCGGGTACAAATTCACTACCTAGTAACATTGCCCATCTTTGCTCATTTTAGACCGCCGTAATCGAATTTTATTTGCATGTGTTTATATATTTTACTTACTCGGAGCATTAGTTGAATTATTTATGGCGGTGGAATTATTTCCAAAATTCGTATACTGATTTCTTCTGAGAAAATATTGGAAGTATTTTTTTTTTCCAAGCAAAGCAATTTTATTGACAATTATCTGTAAAATGTACAAACATTTTAGATTCTCGTTGATGACTCCCGATTTTTCTTCAGTACGATTTGAGACTTCAAATGACACCCAAAGTTTTCGCGGTTTTTTTTTTGCGTCAATGATTTTTGTAGTAAAGCAGGAAAGGGCCTTAAATTTTTCAGTGAAATGCCATATTTAATCTGTAAACTCTTTTTTTAAACAACCTGGTCTAAATACATATAAAGTTTCAATCGCACACTCTAATTAATCGAGTACCTTACTCAAAGCAGTATAGGAATATAATTCTCGTCGAATGACCTTGCATTCATATAAAGTTGGGTTTAAGGCACAACGTGCGTACATATAACAAAATTTATACACTGTACAAAAAAATTAAGAATTTTTATTTCTAATTTTGATATACATATGTGCGAATGTAAGTTAAGGGTTACTGTTCGATCACCCTAGATTAATATTAGGAAAAGTATAACTAGTTATAATATGCCCATAAATGGAAGTGCTTAATATAAGTTGTCGCCACTGTCTACATATTTTCACAATAGGTTTTTTAGTTCAAGACCTAGCTTTTCACTTATATATGTGTTGTTCTTGTTATATATTTGTTCATCAGTGGGAGAGAGATAGGTTACAGTTTCATACTGAATCCAAACGTCAGAAATGCAAAGATTTTTCATTGTAACTTTTATTGTTGAAGTTATATCATTAAAATTAATTTGTTTCAATTTTGTGTCTTTGTATGTGTCACCTTTCAAAATTTATATATTTGTGTAATTCCAAGTTCTATGTTTTATTTTATATATGTAGTAATTCGAGGGAATTAAAAACAAGTGGGTAAGCTTGTTTGTGTTAAATTTGATTCATTACACTTAAACTTTTTTAACTTATCGCCTACCAGATAATCGACAAGTATTTTTGGGCTAAGAGATAATGGTAGTTGCAATTTATTTCAATTTAATTCACTCTTATTAGTTTATCAGTTTTTTTAAGGTATAATGATAACAGTTTCAAGTAAGAAATAACATAACCTAGAGATAAGTACATAGTAGGAAGGTATGTGTTACAGATTTGTCAATATAAAAGTGCTAAATTTTAACAACTATGCTATAATTATAGTGGTCGCTGTGGCGTAGTGGTAATGTGTTGGACTGCTACGCAGAGTGTCCGGGATTCAAATCTCGGCACAGGCAAAAACAAAAAAAAAAAAAAAAAAGTAGAAAAAATAATTTTTCTACACGGCCCACCTCTTGGCAGGCAATGGCAAACCTACAAGAGTAAAAATTGCTATGAAAAGCTTTTCACTTCGCCGTTCGAATTCGGCATTAAACGGTGGGTCCCCATTCAAGTACAAATATAATGCGCACAACATGAGAGGATGCGAAAAGCTCGGCCTAGGCCCTCCATGGGCTGTGCCATTAAAAGTAAAGTAAAGTAAATGCTATAATTATAATAAATGTTTCGTTTTTAAAAGTGTTGAAAGTTTTTTCAAACCTTATTAGTTTTGAGACAAAAGTCTATAAGCTATTTCAATACTGAATTATCGTCGAAAACAATATGGCCACACTACAGTACAAAAATTTATCTATTCGATTAAAAAAAATTATAAAAGAAGAAGTAAAATGTATTCTTTGTTTGCTGCTACATACGACTAGTTAGTCTTTATGCATGTAAGTAATATCTTGTTCATGTAGTATAAACAATTTATACAATTACGGGTCGTCTGTATTAAATCGTTTAGTTTTCCTATTATCCTGTTTGAAAACCTGAAACAATAATTTATATTTTGTTTTGGCAAAAGTTTACAATTGTACTTTGAAGAATCTACACAGTTGCGAATATTTTCTGCCATTATTTCCATGTTCGAAAAAAAATTTGACATCTCGAAAATAAATTTAGTTTTTTTTTTATTATATGCGGCTTTCTTTTCTTTTTTTTAATTTTTTGTCTTTTGGGTCGTTTAGTATTATCACAGACTTTCCGTGAGGTTGGGAATTCGATTCCTCTCTTGGTCAGCTTATTAATTTACATAAACTTTTTATATTTCCACCGATATGCAGGAAAACAATAATCGGAGTATTTACTGCCTAGGTATAAAAAGAGATCAACCATATTGAATTCAATGATTTTTAGAATCTTGGGTACAATAGTGAGCAGACTCTTGGAGTGTATTTACTACATTTTTACTACGCAATAATTTTCTTTAGTGGTAGTTGAAGCAAATTCCTACTATCACTAAACATTAGTAGTAGTAGTGAAATGGGTAATATCCACAAATAAAGGCGGCTTATTAATAGTCGTAATAGTCCGTTTATTGCAACAAAGATGATTTAAAAGCTGTAACTCTATTCGTCTGCGCCCTAGCGTCTTTCAAAATCAATATTTCGTGAAAATCAGAAAATTATTTTTGCGTGTAAATTGATATTATTTGTGATCATTTAATGTTTTTTGGTGTAGTAGTAGTATTAGTGGTATTAGTATTACCGTGTAGTAGTACTAGTATTAGTAGTAGAAGTAGTAGTAGTATTTCTATTGGTAGTAACAGTAGTAGTATTAGTAGTAAATGCAATAGTTGTAATAGTTGTACCAACCTCAAAATTAAACAATTCTCATTTTTTAATAGTAATGGAAATCCAACCCAACTAACACTAAACGTTTAGTGATATTGGATTCTTACTGACATTGGCACTACAAGTAGTGGAGATCGCAATTTAGGCACTGAATCCCCAATCTGATAATGAGTTGTTTGGCCTGACACTTATTATATTTTATAGAAGTGTTATTTATATTTTAAGAAAAAAGGTAAAAAAAAATTTCGTAGGGTACACGTCCAATTAGTAATTAATACTACCTAAGTATATTTGAAAATAGTGTTTTTCTTTTTTCAGCTTAAATATGAATGTGTGTGGTTGTTATGGAGTCGTTATACACCGATTGTACTCTACGTTTTAAGCTTTTTGCGCTGCAATTAAGTATAGGATCGAAAGCTTTTCTTCATTTTCTTTTATTGGGGTATTCTCCATAAATATAGGTAGTTTGTGAGTGAAGATTTTGTATGTGTGTGTTAGTTTCGTCTTTTGTAATTCTAGTACGATTGAAAAACAAGCAAGTTAAAGTCGAAATCAACACTCAGTATGACGGTGACGTTTAACGGCTTCGTTGGCTTGTCGTGTTCAGTTCTGGTCGTCATATTCGTGTAGATAACTTTTTTTTTAATTTTTTTTTTTTTTTTTTGTACTGTCTCATTGAAGTTGAACTCCCGTGTACTACATAATTATAAAGCTTTGATACAGTATTCTTAATACGTACGAAAGAGAAGTAACAATAACTCAACAAGTGTTATAATATTTCCAAAAATTTTTGTCTACTTTTAATTTTATGTGCGAACAAAGAGTGTCAAAATATCAAATATGAGAAAAGTGATATTAAGATAAAATAATTTTAAACGAAGTATAATTGGTTGTGTGTGCTTTAATGTTAGATCTCCGTAATATTTAGCTTGATTTTTCGTGTCTGCATAAATTAGAAAATAAAATAGAAATATAAAAATAAATTTTAAAATTGATTAATTAATGAAAAAAGTGAATCATAAAAAGCTTGTACTCAATGCAAACAATGAGAACCCAGCTAACATTTTCGTGTTGTAAAACTGATTTAATATAAATAATAATCTCAGACGAACAAAATTACTCATTTATTAACTACTATGTTATATTCGAAAAATTTATAAAATTATAAATTGAGTTATTTCGGTGACGTAAGATCCATCATTATTGTTAAAATAAAAAATTTAAATTAAAAAGAAATTAAAATAATCACTTCTCGTCGTCGTTGTTGTCGGTCGGTTTCTCAATAATTGTAGACAATCGCTTTGATCACATGAAAAACATAGAAATGTAAATTCTCAGTAACTTGAGAATGTTGAATTCGTGCATTCATATAGACAGACAAACTGAATGGAAAAGTCGTGCTTTAGCTTTTTCTTAAAACTTTTATTAAGTTTGTGCGCAATATATTTATAAAGCTTTTAAGTTTTCTTAGTTCTTCAAAAATGAAATGAAATTGTGTCATAGTCACATAGATCAAAACGTAATTCGATTTGTTTTAAGCGTTTTAATTCAGAAAGAAAATATATTTTTGTATTACTACTTTCCATAAAGGTATAAATAAAGTTAAACAAATTCAAGGTTTCGATGCTTAGCACAGTTGTAGTTTGTATTACGAGAACTGCAATGAAATGAAAATCATTCAACACTGATATCGTTTTTCTTTAATATTTGTTTAACGAGGGCGTTGCTTATATTTATTTTCATTAATTCTATTAACGTTGTAAAGAACATGAGTATGCAAGTGGGGTTACGAACAAATTTCCCTGAAAAATTTATTTACAGTTAGTAGGCAGGTATCTATTTATAACCAGTATGCCTTCTTCACTGATTTTAGAGTAAACTTGAAGAGAGGATCACATACATACAAATTTAGTTTTTATTAAAATTGGATAACTTTATTTTTTAAAGTTTGCCAATACTAATGAATCTCAATTAATTGCAAATTTAGTTTACTGTAACTTCTAACGCGCAAAATAGTGGTTTTACTTAAAAAACAACATCTATCTGTAGTTTTATCTACTCTTAACTTAAATTTTTTTTATCACTATTATTGCATCAAGTATTCGTTAAACTTATGATATTATCTTATTTGCAATTATACCATATTTGTCAGTGTGTGTGTGTGTGTGTCTGTTATATCTTTGTTAATAAGGCGAAGTAGTTTATGACTGGTTTTATATAATTGCGTTAGGGTTTTAGTTGGTTGGTTTGGGTTGCTGTCCAGAAGCACACTTAGGCCTGAACGGCTCATTGGGATACCACATGGTGGGACCTGCAGTTCAACACCGGTTCCGATTTCGGCTGGATGGCCACCGAACAAGACGGGAATCGAACGGAATCCCGGATGAGAGTACTGTGCTATCCACTAGATTATCGACGTCGTCTAAGCTTAAGCAAAATATTTTTTAGGAATGTATGTGCCAAACAAGATTAAAATTCAGCAATTCTAAATGAAAATTTCTACATTCATTCAATTATAAAACTGTAGAAGTCTCGAGTCCACTGAGAAACTTTTCAGACCAAATCCATTTTCTGTGCAACCATGCAAGAGAAAACACTTGACACTAAACATTTTTTAACAACACTTTTGAAATACTTTTTTAATAACTGTTAATTAATTCTATTTGAGGCTCACATAAAAAAGCTTTGATCAGTTTATTTTGATTAAAATGAGAAGAAAGATTACAATTATTTAGTATGTATTTATATTCTCTTAAATAATTAAGGTACGTAGAATTTTCACCTTCTTGAACTCACAGAGGGAAAGTATTTACTAGACTGTCTGCCTATCAAAGTTTTTTCTAGCATGTTTCACTCTGTTCTTATAAAGTTTCTAATCAATCCGTATTTATTAAACACAAAAATAATTTAAAAAAAATTATGTAAAACTTGTGTCACGAAAATATATGCTGCGTTTTATTCGTCAAGTAGTTTAACATGTTTGAATAAAACGATTAAGATGTTAAATCTCTTCGTCGGTGTATTGTCATTTACAAAGAAACAGCACAATAACAGTGACAGCAGCTGGATATGATTTTCCAGCATATATGTATTTCTATTCTTTATTATATGGGTCAACACGTTCTTGCTCAGAACATAGCGCTTTAATCAAATTTTTAGCTCACTACAAGGTATGGGCATAACAGCTATAGTTATACGTGTTATCTTTGCAGCTTTTGTTGTTGTTTCCCCATTCAATAAATATCGCTGTTAGTTATACCTAACTTGGAGCGAGTGCCGATTAAAACGCAGGTATACTTTTCTTGAATTTTCAACTTTGAATAACTTTATTTGTTTCTTTCAAAAGCCTTTTACCATTCAGTAAAAGGCGAATGCACCCTCTTTACAACCATAACAAGCATACCTTATGTATGTACCTACAATAGCTATGGAATAGTGCACGACTTTTCGATTTGGATACTCTGGAACCCTTGTGAGGTTCGATAAGAAATGCGTGAGCCAAAAAATAGTGGGGGTACAGCGAAAAGCGTCCTTTAAGGAGGCTGTCATACAAAGTTGATATTTTTAGGGGGATAAAATGTAAGACATATGTGTTTGTTCTTATATTAGTAGCTTAACTTGCTCTCTTTTCCGATTACGTTGAGTATCGCACCCCTACACATTCAACGCGGCAGTTCAGCACTTATACCTCGTTACGGTGTCCATTTTCTGTAAAAGAAATTTTTCGCTTTGTTTCACTTTAATTTTTTTCCCCCAATTTCAATTCATACCTTCAACGATACACTGGGCCAAACTAATCAAGTAGAGTTTTAAATTTGTCCACATTTGATATTCATACTTATGTAGATTATAGATTATAGTATAGTTTTTCATTATGAAAGAGGAACTGATCTACCGTGTCTAAATCTTTCGTATCATTCTTGCATGTGATAGTACATTCATCATCATCGGTTTCTTGAATCCTTCGTGTGACATAGGGCATCAACATCGCCTGGTCTCCGTCGTGTTCGGCTTTTAGATAAAAAAACTCCGCCGGACCCCGGACAATCGTCTAAACCTTTGGTCTTCTTAAAATTAATACATGGCTTTCGTATTAAGAGCATTGGCCATCTTCGAGAGATTGAAGAGCGAGCTTGTTGTCGTCCACCTCAGCCCACAGTTGGGAATTGGATGTAGAGCCGTAGAGCGTCCATTTATGTGTTTTTTTTTTTTGGCACTAAAAAAATATATAATATTAGAACGTTCCATAAACAAGTTAGGGACATGTTTTTGGAATTAAGAACTGTTCTTTACAAAAAAAAAAAAAAATATATATATACATATGTAGGGCTCGAACGAATTTATTAGTTTTATGTCATAGACATAATTTAAGCTCTAATAGACAACTCTATCACGTCAAGTTTACTCGCGATCAGAGCTGTAAAGTTATGCAATCATTTGTGGTTAAAAATCATATTATTTTATTAACAAATCATTTTTGTATTCATTAATTAAGAATATAAAAAAATTAATTTAAATCATATTGTCATCAGCGAATAACTATGAATTTTCTATCATATTTTTGAAATCATATTACTTTTGCCTGCAATCTTTAAATGTATTTAGTCGAATTCATTTGAAATCATTAGCAGTCACTTGAATTCATTTCTACCAGATCTAAACGGGAATAATAAAGAATAACACATACCATCAATGCAATGTGTGCGCTGATTACACATATGATAAAACTCAGAAGAATACATGCCAACAGCAATCACAATTAATCTCAATACACTAATCCATTTTATTGTTGTACTAGTTTTAATATTGCAGGAGTCCCTCGAAAAAATTACTTACTTTGAACTTTTGTTTCTTGAGCCTTCGTACCTCTCAGATTTTTTAGGTACTATATTATATTTCGTTTATATTTATATGCCGAGAAATAACAAAAACATAATTTAGCCAGTTGTTGTTTTCCTTTCCTGCCATTAAATGCAATGAATTTAATCAATTCATTGCGTCGATCAATAATTAAAATATATCTGATTTCTCTTGCGATGATTGTGTGGAATATAACTTTTTCATAGAATTAAAACAAAAGAAACAAAAGATGTTCTAAACACGATCCTTCTATGATAAAACGGCAAAATAAAATATATAAAATTATATTAAATATCAGAAGTCTGAAATTTTTATACCAACCAAAATGAATAAAACAAAGGCAATGATTTTTTCGTTTAACTCGTACTCACTTATGATTGCAATAAATGATTATTTAGTCAATCACAGGAAAATTATTAATGATTTCAAAAATGATTTTTGAAATTCTTGTCGATTAATGAATGCAATCACAAAATATTCATTGAATATGACTTCAATGATTTAAGTCGCAAATGATTGCGTTATTTTCCAGCTCAGCCCGCTATATATGTACATCTGATTAAAAGTTTGAAAAGGGAATTTTCAGGCTTTTTGAACTCATTTTCGTACGAACATAATGGGAATTCAATTCAACGATGTGAATCTAATGTTATATAATAGTCGTATGTTATATAATTTTGTTGTTAACCAGTCTAAGTTACATTAGGTATCCACATATAAAATATTATAAGAAAAAAGTGTGGCCACCGGAAATATAACCAGCAATTTATCACTTTGGCTGCTCTTCTCGAATAATATATGTGACCGTAGGTGTATAAGTCAAACCATTAACCACTAACCGTTTTTTGAACTTTCATATTCATGTGATTTTTGTGATTATTTTTTTTTTTTTTTGCTGAAGAACAACAAAATCCCAAATTATAATTAAAATTTCGGATCTTTCGAGACACTTGCGGGACCTAAAGATAATAACTAATTAAAAAAAAATTTTCCGCTAAGTTCATCCATATGAGTAGCTACTTTTCAATTTGCAAACATTTTTCGCATATTTACTCCACACTGTAAAATTTCTACGTGATAAGATGATTGCTTTCAGCATGTTTCAGCTATTTGAACTAAGTTCCAAGTTTATGGGGTCGTGAAAGTTCAGGAAAAATCCCTATAAGTATTCGTTGGTTAGGAAATTAAAAGAAAATATAAATGATAGCCATTGAAAAAGCCAAGAAAAACTTTTATTCGCAATTGAAAATGTTTTACAATTTAACACGACGGACTCTCTGATTACCTACGTATAAACTATTTAATATTAAATCAAAGGAAGAGTATTTTGAGTGCAATTTTGTACAGTTAAATTTAGTTGGTGCTTCAACAGTATGCTGAAATTGGCATCAGTGCCGGAAATTTATATTGAAGATATATTCTATAATTTAAAATCAGTTATGGGACAAATATCCAGTAATCATCATATAAAAAATTGCAATGACAGCCATTTACCTGTTCATCTTACGAGCCGTAAAAAATCCATACGACAATCGAAAACACGATACAATAGTCACTTCAACGTTGAACCACTTTGTAAAGAGGAGCTTGCGATCCTTCGTAATCCTTTGGAGGAGAACGAACAATCCAATAATAAAACTAATTTACGCCCGGTTACCATTAGCGAAATAAATGCCTACAATGCTGAACGGAAAGAAGAGCCGCCACTATCACTCAAGGCTAGCTTGGTGTGCACTGAGGTCATCCCTAACATAAACACAACAAAAACATCAACATCTGCACTTCCAATTGAAAAATGTAGTACTAAAACTGTTGCACCAAATGAATTCTATACAATCGGAGATGGTTACCACAAAACAGATCACTGCTATTATCGTAGTCCTAATGGTAACTTCTACAAACTACCATCGGACTCATATCACAAAATGACCGAAGGTTGTTTCGTACGTTCTACTGACGGGACTTTCCGTCGCCTTGAACAAAATGCCATTTGCCTAAGCACTGCTAAGTTATATCCAGGTAATGGTGCTGTGAATAATAACCATTCAAAAATTAAAAATCAAATGATGAAATTCCTCAAACGATCTAAAAGCCATACACCTGCTACAATAAAAGAAGCAGAGAAAGAAAAAGCAGCAGAACGTGAGCGAAAACAACGTGTATCTGAAGTATTACGTGAAGGCCGAGCAGCGGCTGCGGTGACTGGAGGTTCTGGGGGAAATCGAAATAATAAAGTTGTTGTGACGATGATGGAGAATGGCGGGTTGCCAATCGTTGCAACTAGCAAAACGGAACGTTCTAAGAATAAAGATGGGATAAACTCAGGAATGACTGTGGAATTAAAACGTAGCTGTAGAGCAAGGGTATGTATCGGGCTTTGAATCAGTTGAAGTATATTTGTGCCTGCTATATAATTGTATTCATTATTTTGACATTCATTTAAATCTTATGACGATAAAAACACCAATGAAAATAATCAAATTGCTGTTCTGCTTTGTGTACGAACATACTACATACCACATATGTATCTAACAAGTAAACATACCTTAAAGTAAAGAGTTTATTATTATACATACTATATATCTTGATACGGTGGACCTTATTTATATAAACCATAGGGTGTATTTGAGTAATATAGTCGTTTTTTTATATTCGGTTAAAACTGATCAATGAAAACAGCGGAAACCTGTTATTTTCATAGCAAATGTGTCCTGTCTGCTAAACTACATAATTGCAACGAGTTTTATTGGATTTACTTTAGTAGTTTGCCTCATATGAAGCTTTGAAATGGTCACTTATAAGCGAGGTGAGTGTGGTTTTGAACCGATTTCGGTTATTTCACAAAACCAGAAAAAAATTTATTTCGTGGGATTGTATGTAACTTGCATTAACATAATTTAATTTTGTATTCTTTGTTTATAATTCAAGCCATTTTCCTAACTTTATTCTTGAAACCTTACATAAGTTTTTTTAGCGGTTCATAATTTTCGTAGCTCTAGAAATCCTTTTTTTGAAAGATATATATCCTTAGTTTATTCACCCTTTTTCTCAAGTTTCTGCTTTATTAAAGCCCGATGACCCTTGCTGCTGTTACCAATTCAGCATGCAACTGTTTGATGGCGGCTACTTGAATTGTTTGGCCTAGCGAATTATTGTTTGTGAATGAATCGTTGTGTGTCGTAGTCATAAATCGAAAGTTCTTTCCGGATGTCACGTGGGGGTTGTGTAAGAGTTGTGAGTGTTTTGTTCGAGTGCTGATCTGTGTGGCAGGTAGGAATCAATACCTGGTTTGAATCCAACGGTTACTTTAACCGAACCCAGGCACCAAATCGTTTTTGTTTTATTTTTCGCTGGAACTAAACCAAAACAGCTTGGTTCAATCTAATAACAAAATATTCTGAATTTTTTCCTTTTGCAGCAAAGTTTTTGTATGTCTTACTAGACTATCGCTGCAAGTGTTCGGGGTTAAATTCTCGTCTATGGCATGGTTTTTCTTTATGCACAAGTGTTAGCACTTTTTCCAATTCTGATACTGAATTAGAAAGTTCTATTATTGTTCTTTAATCTTGTTTTTGTTTGCATAAATTAAATCATTTATTTCTAAATTATGAAAAAGAGTAGCCAAAAAAAAATTTGGTATTTGAATATTCACAACTATTGAAATAAAATTTCTTGATTATTTCTTTAGGGTGTTTTTATATGAAGTTTTCGCTTTTTTTGAGATTGAGGTGGGAATATCTCGAAATTACGACGTGATAATTAATACGTAAAAGAACACTGCATTTGATAGCTGCAAAAGTAAAATTATAATGACATTTTCTTGTTTTATGGAATATTGAAGAAACTTTGGTGGATTAAAAAAGGCTCAACATAGCAGAGTAAAATTCCAAAAAAAAAAAATCTTACTCTATCATCCTCCTTGTCGCTTATTGCTTTAAAAATTGTTCAGTGCTAAGCTGAATTTATATTAAATAACTATAATCTTTTGTTATTATGTACAACTCCATGATAGTACTTACCTTAATACATAAATATATCATTCAAAGAAATTGTGATGTTTTTCAATCATTGTTTGTCTAAATTAATACTGGCTTTATTTGTTGTAGTCATGTCCCATATAATTTTAATATGTGAAGTGTACTGCTCTTCAGGGTAACGGTATTTCTTTGTTGATAAAGTAAGCAACTAATTTTTTATTTTAATTTTTTTGTATTTAATTTCAGATTTGTGCTATTATCCAACTCCTTTTCCTAAATCAATCCAATATCTATGAAATAATATCAAATATTCACGCACTTATTAAAGTTTTTGTTAACAAGTTTACGGCCGCGTCGGGCGGGCGGATATCATATCCGGCAGTTAACTACTAATTTCGGAAATCACATTTAATAATTATTATTTTTAGAAATCTTCTGTAGGACAAAATCATAGCTAAAGTTACCTTTTTTTACATATATTTTCAAAACATTTTTCGAAATCGAAAAATTGTTGAAAACAGTATCTATCCTCTCACGTATTGTTTTTGGTCTATGAGTATGTGAAATTAACAATTGGTCAAATCATGTTCTGATGCTGTCTATGCAGCACTGACATCTTTTAAATCTAACTCTATCTAAGGAGTGCGTCGAATAAAATTGTCTGGTACAAAAATGATGAAATCTTTTGAACCAGTAGTCCGATTTTTTTAATCTAAAGTATTTTATTTTGCAAATTATTATTAGATTAAAAAATAAAAACCAGGAACCACAAATTATTAGTTTTTAATAAAAAGTTTTAATTTTTCAGGAACCCCTTCCATTAATGTTTTTATGGTAGTGTCCGACACCCTCACAGCTGCTGCAGACTACTTTCTTTTGAAATCTTGAAGGTCTTTGGCCACTTTTTTTGTTACCTTCATCTCACTTTTTACTAAAGCCAAGTACCTCTCAATCGGCCTTAGTTCTGGACAGTTTGGTGGATTGGCTTTTCTAGGCACCAAAATCACTTTATTCCGTTGGAACCACTCTAAGGCCGTTTTGCTGTAGTGACATGAAGCGAGGTCAGGCCAGCTTCCTTCATGTTGGCGTAAAAATGGAAATCTGGCAAAAATGGCAATCTCTTTTGTAAGCATTCCTTCAAATATATTTCGCCGTTGATTGTACCCGATGTCACGAATGTGCTGCTCCTTCTGCCACAATTACAAATTGCCTGCCAAACAAGGAATTTCTTTGGGAATTTTGTAATTTTTTTGGCTTTGAATTTTTCAGTGACATTTCCTCGAGAATCAGCTGTATAAAATTCCTGGCCATGTAGCTGGGAAAAGTCCGTTAAAACATAAGTTTCATCGTCCGTTATGCAGCATTTAAATTTCTTGACAAAATCTCGGCTCAGCATTTTCGCTCGTTGTTTTGTGGTTTCATTCTTCACGACGTTTCTATCAGGAACTTTTTGAACTTTGTACGTCCTCAGCCCAGCTTCCTTCTTAGTCCTGCGCACGAAAGATTCTGAGCAATCAGCCTTCCCCGCCAATTTCCTTCCCGAAATGTTTGGATCTCTCTTTAAAATGGTCACAACGTTCTTCGCCTTCTCACACTCATGTGGTCCCTTCATTTTACCAGAACCTTTCTTCCGATCAATACGCAGTTCTTCCTTAAAACGTTTAATAACGCGAGAAATGGTTTTAGGGTTAGCCCCTACCTCTTTGGCAATTTTTTTGATTGGCCAGTGAGGTTGCTTTTGTGAAATTTTATTAATATTTTCTCGCACTTCCGCTTCGTTTGCCATTTTCGCGTTAAATAAATTTTTATTGTCTTTAGCTGACACATAATATTTTCTGACATTTAATTCAAAGCTACTAAGATAAAAATTTTTGATTTTGAATTTTTCAATAGCACAGTATGGGAACGGACAATTTTATTCGACGCAGTCCTTATTCTAGCAAAAGCGAAAATGTAATTAATACATTTTTTATTGCTTTGACAAGCGCTTGTAAATATTAACCGATTTCTTACTTAAAAAAAACGGACGTTAAATTGTCAATATTGAGTGGTTAACTGCTCAATAACTCCAGCCTCTGAAATTTTGAGTCTAAACAGCAACTCCGCTTTCAAATCAGATTTATTAAAAACCTCACACACGATATAACAGGTCATGGTCGGTAGCAAGCCAAGCCAAGGGATCTAAACGAGACGATCGCACAATCTTGTCGCTAAGTGGTAATGATGCTGCTGTCGTAATAGAATCCATAGAGATAAGCTTAACAGTGACTTTTTGGTCATTCGTGACCTGTTAACAGAGACTTTAAAGTCGCTGATTAGTTTAACAGCGACCAAAATCAGCACTGACATACAGTGTTCACTGGTGATGGTCGCAACTGAAGGCCGTTCGGAATTTTTGATACATGTGAAATCGTTAATTTCTATTATATTTATCGCCAGATAGCATGTAAAATTCCACTTCTTCACAGATTCATAGAAGCTAGTTAGTTAGCTTTTTCTAGCTCCTACCTGTTGAATCGAGAAAAGGGAAAAGCAAATTAAACTGAACGGGTCTACTTTTTGCTTGAATCTGAGCAGATAGTGCTTAAAACTCCCATGACCGGTCAAAATTTGGATGAGGTAATTATAATCCTCTTCTCTGTGTGTGCGCTCCATCCATACTACGATATTAGAAATTAAAGGAACAGCGACCCTTTTCGGATTACTTCCACCTTCGCTGCTATTCCATATTACAGAGCAAGTCACCGCTGAGAGCAATTGACGCTTTCCTTCACGTGGGCCCCGCATAATGCGCGTTAGCACTTCCTTTACCCTGGCTGCTTTATCACTGATGGCTTCTAAGTTTTGCTTGAATATCATATTTAAGTATTTATCGATATCGATCAGTATTTTAGATGTGGTTGCGAGGTAATTCAATGGTCACTAACTTTGATCACCAGTTCTTCGCGTTCATTTAAAGTGCTTAATAGCACAACCTCAGTCTTCTGGGCTGCCAATTTCGAATTATTCAGCCATCTCTCTCATCATTGAATTTAGCCTGTATTAAGTACAGGCCCTTGACGGCTATATAATTATGTCATCGGCATATGCGACGGGCATCTTCGGGGAGATCCAGTTTCAGAATTTGTACATTGCCTTCCATAGTGGTGGACCGAGTAAGGAACCCTCTGGTACAAATACGGCGACCTCATACTGCTTCACGCCGTTATCATTATCATATAAGAGTAACTTGTTTTTGATAGTACCTCAAAACGTTGTAAGGCACTCAGGCCAGCTCGTGAAATTGTAAACAGAGAACTGCATAATTGCTTAATATTTCTTCCATTATGTATTTGCCACTACTGGCTTCGCGAGCTATACTCATTACAGTATGTATAGCGTCAATAGTGCAGCTAGCTACTTTTATTCGATTTATTTTAAATACCTAGGTAAATCCCCAATACATTTTGGGGATTTACCTAGAAATATTTTTGAAATACTACTTAATTGAAAAGTAAATAAAATGTTCAATGTTTTCATTATTATTTTTCTATTTTTTTCTTGAGAGTTCCGTATTACTAAACGAAGGTCGCTCGGAACCATACGTAGGGGATACTGGGGATATTGCAATGCCATCATGAATTAAGTCATGGACATTGTCAGTTCAAAAAATTACGTTAAAATGTTTGTAGATACTAGAAGGAAGTTGAAACTCATTTTGTCATCAATGCGCCACCTGAATGGAATCCATTGATTTAAATAGTTATGCAGGTACACATGTACTTGCACCAATAGTGCGTTGACATATTTTTCAAGTACTTAGCTTATTCTTAGCTAACACTTAGTAACGTGAAAATCAATAAATAGGTAATTTGAAAAGGGAGAAATGTGTAAGCTTCTTATAGCATGTACGAATGAAAATAGCGTATTAACTAGTAGTTAGAAAAACGTTAACACTAACAGCAATACATACTAACTTCATATAAAATTAAATTTAAGTATACTGTTTAATGGAAAGTACTCGTCATATGTGCATTTGAATGAGAATTAACTCTCTAACCGGCCAAACAGAAATACGGTTAAAAATACTAGTTAAATTATGGTCAGAGGGTTAAATTCTTGTGTCTGCTATTGACTTTTAAAAAAAGTGTTAACTCGTATCTGCATTAATTGAGAGTATTTTACAAAAACTAAAGAGGAGTGTGGTCATTTACCCTTAAAATAAAATACTGAAATATTTAAGCCAAGATCTATTACTTTGTAGCAACGAACCAATGCGAAATATGGATTAATACATATTTAAAAGGAAAGCACATTTTATTTATTAAACTTAGCCAAAAACTATCGTAAATAAATTGGTGTAATTAATTTGTTTATATAAATTGTAATGAGAAATGAATGAGTGGAAAATCTCTTCTTGCAAACAATTGTTTTAATATATTTCCGATTCTCTTAATAGTATTGAAACAACAGCAGGTGACAAAAAATAATATTTGAGTGTTTTTATTCATGTGATACTTGTGAAAAAATTATCAATAATTTTAAATTGAAATTAACAAAATAATAGTTTGTGCATATAAAAATACGACTATGGAATCGTCTGACTTAAACCGCACCGATATAACGCGTAAAAGTATTCGTCTACGGACAAATTGTATGCCGCAAAGCTCAACACTGACATCAGAAATCAACAGCTGTGAGGTTCCGCCTACAAAGATTCAACAGAGCAACTTAAACGCAACCGCTGATTCGTCAATTTTAGGCGTTGAATCAAATTTAGTTCAATCTCCGTACGATTCTAATTTAACTTCCACCCCGGAAAACACATTGCGTGTTCTGCGTACGAATCGTGTAGTTTCACTACGAAACCCAATGGAAGGTGACATTGATTCAGTGCAACTACGTGAACAGAGGATCCGAAATACAGCCTCTTTAATACCGTATTCTAAAGTCTTAGTAAAAGCGGACATTAAAGATCAACGCATGCTTCTAACCGATGAGGATGATGTTGTCTCATTTGCACTTGGATCAATCGAAAAGCATATCAACCAGATGGAAGAAAGCTTGAAACAGTCAGCGGCGCAACCCAAGCAGCAGTTAAGCATCGATGAGCTGAAAATAGATCGCAAAAAGCAAAGCAAACGTTATGGTGAAACAGAGAATCTATTACAACCGGGTATTAGTGATATGTCTTCTGGAGCCGATTTCCATTATCTTCAGGGTCAATCTGATGTTGAATTGTCATGTTCAAGTGAAGTAAATAGATTTGAACGCGGTACTGATTTGCGCAACTCAATTGGAGCCTATACAAAAGGTAACGCCGTTACTCATAAGCCCAAAATCACACGTACAGCTTCCGATACGAAAAATACTGAAGTGTTAGCTGTGCGCGAAACACTTAAGCAGAAGAAAAGTATTGTTAACAAAGGCGATACATATTACACTGCCAAACCGCCAATAACTTTAGCCTCCAACATGGCCTCTGTCAGAAACAGCTCGTCAATAAAAATGGAACCAGTCTCAATCGACAGGCGACGAGAGGAAAATCTACGTAATTTTGAAGCAATGTTAGCTCAAAGAGCTTCTGGGAAAAAAGCACCAGCTCCTACTGTTCCTAAGCATATCAATGAAAATACATCTACAATTCCTGTAGTAAATTCAAGTTCTTCCAGTGCCACATCTAGCTGGTTGAAACCCGCAATACCCGCACAACACATTCCTTCAGTGACCCCTATCTCTATACGGCCGCCACCAACTGTCTCAAATCGAAAAACCACCCGTTATGTTGCAGACAATAAATTTCAGGTAAATCATAAACAGTGTTGAAACCACTTTGATAATTGAAGATTTTTTTTACAACTGGCGGTAATGCGAAATCCGCTATGAAACATCTAAATCCTGGTCCTAATTCTAAATCTTAGTCTTGCTTTTAAATTTTGAGATTATTATTCATTATCTCTAAAAAAAATCATTGCGGTCCTGCATGAGCTTTTGCGCCCTTAAAATGAAGGGGAAAGAAACAAATGCAAATTAAAGAAACTTAAATTTATCTACAATATTTCAATAATTTGTTGTTCATGTTTCTTTGTATCTGGTTAAAAAAAGGTGAAAAAGTATCATACGCAAAGCCGGTATCATAGACTGATGGAGAATTCAAAGATTATACAAAAGCAATACCGGAAATATACGTGGTGTCCCAAAAGTCAACGTCATCCCTTGGAGGTATGATAGGCAAACTCATAACTAACCAAAATATCAAACTATAGCCTTAAATTAGCTTTCGAGTTACCAGCTGCCCTATCATCCCTCCAAGGGATGAATTTGACTTTTTAAACACCCTGTGTATGGGGTATTCACAAGATATCCTACTCAGTGTCGTATCCTATCAATTGGATTGAATTCCCTCAACAATACTACGGCAGAGTAAGGCACATTTTTACTATAAATATAAGACACCTTGTGAATACCCCAATTATATGTATTAAGAACCATATCTGGTTTTGCAAGGATTGAAATTTTTTTTCTTTCAATTTGCAAACTAACTTTTAACTTTTGTAAATCTTCTTCAATAACGTATACCCACATAGTATGCATATCATTCCTTGCGGCACGAATTGTTGCAGTTTTTCTGTAGTGTTTAGTGGGTTTTCAAATGTGGATTATAAATTGTAGCTTTTGTAAAAATATTTTATTTTTTAAGTAACGTTTTTAATGTGTGTGCCATTGGGCACAATTATTGTTTAATGTTACATATAAAGATTAATAGATTGCATTAAAGTTAAGCTTAAATAATTGCTTAATTATTAATTTTAATATTCCTAATCAGTAATATTAAAAGTTAGCCCTATCACCTGCTCAGATGGTAGAAACTACACATTAAAGAACGAATAATAACCACAGAATCACTTATAGAAGCTCCCTAAAAGCGAGAAATAATATTAATATTATTAAAATTTAGTTATTCAAGGATCTAGTAGGATCAAATAAACGTCAGATTCTCTCTAAAGGATACAGGATCCTAACCTGCTAACAGTTTCATTTTAAAATCTGACTTGATATCATTCATGTTATGAGATAATAAGCTGTTTTCCAATTACTTACACTTTGCGGAAGAAATAAAGGAGCTGCCAGACCTATAAAAAAAAAGAAGTTGTTACTTACTTTCACTGTTAAAAAATTGGTCAATGTTTATTTTATAAAGATTCCCACAAAGTACTTCGGCATAAGCTGTCGTGACCTATATTGTTTTGAAAATTTTGTTTAAAAGTTTTTTGTAGGTGAAAACGTTTCGTTATATCATCGTTATGTGAAATAAGTAGGATCTGACGTTTATTTGATCCTACTAGTTTTTGCAATGAAATTTAAAATTCTAATCTGGAAATTTATGCCAAAAATCCTAAATATCCTGGAAAGTATACTTCGAATGAGACTGAAGTGTAGTTTTCAAATCAGAACCGATATTTTTAATGAGTCTATGGGCTTCAGTGATGGCATCATAATAGACTAACTAAGCCTATACTAAGCAGAAAATTTAAAGTGTTCGCCAAATTTATGGTTTGCGAGAATTTTTTAATTTTTTTTTTATTATTTTGTCTTTGAATGTTACATTACTAAAAAAAATTTTGCTAACGAAAATAGTTGTTTGTGGCATCACTAATATTTCGACCTATTTTTGTTTGGATCTAGTTTCTCAAAATTTAAAACTTTAGGATTACAATTATATATATATATATGGACTGAAACAAAATCATGTTTATGATTTTAATTAATCAAACACTCATACATACATAAATGCATATGTACATATTATATTTTAATGAATTATATAGTTTTCTAATTTTGAGTTTTATCTATTGTACTTCCAGGGCTCACCCAATATGCAATTACGCAGTAGCGCCCCAATGCGCTGGCGTGCAACAGAGGAGCATATTGGGAAATATAAACTGATAAAAACCATAGGTAAAGGCAATTTCGCCAAAGTAAAATTAGCTAAACATTTGCCAACCGGTAAAGAAGTGGCCATTAAAATAATTGACAAAACTCAGTTGAATCCTGGGTCTCTTCAAAAGCTCTTCAGAGAAGTAAGTTGGCTAATTAATTATATTAATTATACTATTCAAATATTATGTTCTGTTGTTAAGGCGAAAAACTCTTATATGAATTCTTTACAATTTGTCAAATGCTTATGTCGATACGTAGTTTTTATCAATGACTCTCTCATTGACAAGGAACACCCCATATACCGCCCTAATTATTTGGAGATTGAGAGTAAAAGGCGCGCTATTAATGACTCACTCAATAATGATCTCCAATTAATATCCGATGATTCGGGTCTCGCAATATAGTTAAATTCAATCCTCTTAATTCCCAGTGTTGGCTGCTGTCTCATTTGAAACTCCAGTTTCCCTACCCCACGTTAACACCCTGATTATGAGTGGGACAGATATTACGTAGCATTCAACTCGATTCTTTGCGTGTCGAAAGAAGCAGCCAAGTGCCTCAGCTTTTTATAGCAGTTCAAGAAATACTTCACTCCGACAGAGTGAAGTATGATCTACACCACCTATGTCTGACTCAAAATGGAGTTTAATTCATATTTATGGGCAGGAGATTCACGAATACGCGATATAGCTGATAGGGCCAGTAATTATTTTCGGTCATTCCCTTGTCAATAATACTGTTCCACAGTTGGAAGAGGCCTAAGTTCTTGAACAATTTTAAACAATAACGCTTTAAAAAGTCCCTACGAATCAATTTACCATAGAATGCGAATAAGTGAAAAATTAGGCGCCCATAGTGGGCGTTACCAACCAGCCTAGTCAGTCAATCACTGTCTCCTCTCGATTTCATCGTATTTGATGTCAGCATGTAATCACGACTTTTATCGGCGGCACCAACAAATTTACATCTTAGTTTGATGTTCTGAATACTTAAGCATTTCTACCAATCTTCTTTTAATGGCAAAAAAACAACCCATGGGGAACCTAGGGGCTTTTTGTACATGATTGGAAGGGACCTACAGTTTTATGCATGCATGGTTTTTATGCCGAATCCGAACGGCAAAGTGAAAAGCTTTTCATAAGCAAATTATACTGTTGTAGGTTTTCCTTTGCCTGCCAAAAGGGTGGGTGCCTTGTAGAAAATTAGTTTTTTCTACTTTTAGATTTTGCCTGTGCCAAGATTTAAACTCTGGACACTGTCTTATTTACAATATCGTTCAATTAATTATGATCACTGCGTGGAGTTTCCGACTTAAATTTTCTGTTAACTCTAGATATTATTCAAAATAATCACATGCATATCTTGTTATTTATCATTTAAGGTTAGAATCATGAAAATGCTTGATCATCCTAATATCGTGAAACTCTTTCAAGTGATTGAAACGGAAAAGACATTATATCTGGTTATGGAGTATGCATCCGGTGGCGAAGTATTCGATTATCTTGTTTTGCATGGCCGCATGAAAGAGAAGGAAGCTCGTGTGAAGTTTAGACAAATTGTATCGGCTGTACAGTACTGTCACCAAAAGAGAATAATCCACAGGTGAGGAGAAATTATAAAATTATAAATTTCTGTATCTGTGGCAAAATATTAATATTAAATTTTTTAGAGATTTAAAAGCTGAGAATCTGTTATTAGACAGCGAACTAAATATAAAAATAGCTGATTTCGGATTCTCTAATGAATTTACGCCTGGATCGAAGCTAGATACTTTCTGTGGCAGTCCACCTTATGCTGCACCTGAATTGTTTCAGGGAAAGAAATATGATGGGCCTGAGGTTGATGTTTGGTCTTTGGGTGTAATTTTATATACTTTGGTCAGTGGTTCGTTGCCGTTCGATGGCTCTACGTTGAGAGAGTTGCGCGAACGTGTTCTGAGAGGCAAATATAGGTGAATGTGATAATGTGTGCTGAAAATTTATAATTATGCATTGGTTTTATGGTCTCAATTTTTTGTTATATATGATGCAGAATTCCTTTCTACATGTCAACTGACTGTGAAAATCTTTTACGTAAATTTCTTGTATTAAATCCGGCTAAGCGTGCTAGTCTGGAAACAATTATGAATGATAAATGGATGAATATGGGTTTTGAAGATGATGAATTAAAGCCCTATATAGAGCCAAAACAAGATCTGGCCGATCCGAAGCGGATAGGTAAGACGGGTACTGTATACAAAATATCATCAACTGTATAAGTTCTGTTTTTTTAATTTTTATACGGTGTTCAAACTATGTATTATGGCCATAGATCAGAACAAGTTGGTCGACTCTGTATTTTGATTTATGGATTATTATGTAGTTTTTTTTTAATGGCCGCGTTATTTAAATTATGATAGAACGCATTACTTTTGAATCATTGCGCGGCCAATGAAGACTCTGCCTCCTACCCCAATATTTTTCTTATCTCCAATGAACTTTTGTCGTTGCCGTATGAAATCACCATATGTCATTAAAATTTTTGTTCGAAATTCGATACTTCTTTAGATATTGACAGGGAAATTTATTTTATGTACAGGATTGTCTCTTTATCACAATTGTGGTAGCTTTAGCACCAATTCGGAATATCATCTTTAGCGTAACGAAGTATATCAGCAGTACCCAACTCGAACTTCTAGACCGTATTTAACACAGAGAACCAAAGAAAATAGGAGACAATATGGGTTCTGCGCTACTGGTCCTTTGAAACATGGTTTGCATGTTGCTTATTTTTGACTTTATCGAAAGATGATGAAAGAAGATGAGCGTAAATTAATTTGCGCACAGTACGCTATGCATCATATGCTTTGTATACCTGAAATTTTAAAGTGAAAACCAATGTTTGTCACTTCTTCCAGTTTTATCTTAAGTTAGAAAACAGTGATAATTTATGTAAGATACAGTGATGGAAAAAATAATAGAAACGACATACATTTTAACAATTCTAACCATACCGATAATTTTCTTGGCGAATTCTATGCGTGAAGCCTACTGTGCACGATTTGCTGATAACGGTACTTTATTTTGTTTTCAATTTTGTGCATATTTCGGCATGAATACTTGTTGCATTGGAGTATTTTTCAATCAACCACGTTTTTGCCTTGGAAATAGAAATAGAAACGCGATTAAATTTATTTATTTTAATTGAGGTAGTTTTTGGACATTCAAAAAAGGAAAAAGTGTCAGAATAGCAATTCTTGCGAAATTCATCCTTCTGCATTGTTTCTAGATTCAGAATGGGTCGTGGAATGCATTGCACAGATGTGGAGAGAGAAGTCATGGGAAATCTCAAAAATGAAGGCAAATCAATGGCTGAAATTACGCAAATAATGAAGTGCTCCAAAAAATGTTTTCCGCAATTCATTTTGAAGAAAAACGGAAACGAGGCAGGAAGCGAAAAACCTCCCATAAATTCAATCAACTTCTTATTCGGCAGTCGAAAAAAATCCATTTCAATCACCGGAAGAACTAAGGAAGGAGTTAAATGCACCTGTTACCAGCCGTACAATAAGGAATAGGCTGATAGAACGTGGTTTGAATGCACATTCAGTAAGGAAAGTACTATTCCTCAGTAAGAAGAACATCCAGAACCGAATAAATTTCACAAAAAGACTTTCAAAGCGAACAAATTGGAAAAACGTCTTGTGGTCTGACGAAACAAAGGTGATTTTGGTTGGATCTGACGGAAAACCCCAAGTAAGGCGCCCCAAAAATACTGCACACGATCCAAAACACACAATAAAAACGATTAAGCATGGTGGTGGCAACATTATGCTATGGGGATGTTTTTCAGCATTCGGTGTTGGTCCAATATATTGGGTGAAAGGTAAAATGTGTGCCACCGACTATGTTAACATACTAAATAGTATAATGCTGCGATATGCAGAGGAAGAAATGCCAATAAAGTGGGAGTTCATGCAAGATAATGACCCCAAACACTCAATAAAACTTGCCAAACAAGTTGCCGGGACAACCAAATTTCTTTGATGTAATGACCCTCACAATCACCAGACCTGAATCCAATAGAACATCTTTGGGAAGTCTAAAAAAAACGAATTGCTGGGTTTAAGTCCAAAAATTAGGAGGATTTATTGAGAAAAGTACAGGCTGAATGGTACGCCATTGATCCTTCAATTTGTGCCAAACTGGTGGATTACATGGATCGTCAGTGTGTCCAAGTTATAAAAAATCGTGGTAGAACTACTAAATATTAAAAACAAAAACATTCTACTAATTTTTATCAAAGACTTTTACTGTTACTTAGTTTCAAGTTTTTTGTTTCTATTTTTTTTTTCAAGCGTAATAAATGAAGTTAATTTTTTTTATATATGGACTTTCAGAAATACCTTCTTATTTTTGAAATATAATGGAATAAGTAATAAATAAAAATTATAACATTGAAAAGAAAATTCATTTTACAAAAGAAAATTTGAACATTAAAAGAAAAATAGGTCGTTTCTATTATTTTTTCCATCACTGTATGTTATTTTGATAAATTGTTTTTTATAAAATTATTTCCCATTTTCTTATAATTGATGGGAGTAATTTAAACTTTGGGCGTGTGGTATTGAGATTCGCATTTTGTGGAAATTAATTATAAAGTATTTAAAAAAATATGGGATATGCTCCTTTAGGAAAACTCAGGTAGATTCATTAATATTTGTACTTAAAAGGATTATTCGTTTCACTTCAAAAGTCTATAGCTGTAATATTTTTCTAATTGGTTAAATAGAAGCAAATAATATGGAAATGAAAAACTCTACAAACATAGTATTACATAAAAATGCAATTGAAAGAAGTGAAGCGAGCACTCCAATATTTAGAAATATGAATTACTTTTGGACGATTTATTATAACATATTTTTTTTTTTTACTTTTATTTTTATAACAATTAATTTTTTATTTATGTGCTGTTTTTACAAAAAAAAAAAAAAAAATAAAAATGATTCATCAAAAGTAGAAGCTCTTGTCGCCATGGGTTACAATAAACAAGAAATTGAAGTTTCTTTGACACAAGTTCGATACGATGATGTTTTTGCCACATATTTGCTTCTTGGAAGAAAAAACACTGATGTGAGTTGTACTTTAGTTTATACTTGAAAACAAACATACTCATAAATTTAATACTTTAAGATTTACCAAATATCATTCTGAATTAAAAATTATCTAAATCATATTTAAATTTTGGTTTACTTTGCATAACTATTTAAAAATAAGATTTATATCAGAACATAATATTTAAATATTTTTCCAGCCTGAGAGCGACGGGTCAAGATCCGGATCGTCTCTGTCGTTGCGTAATATCGCTGGAAATGATGCTGGAGCTACTATTACGAACACAACTGCACAGAGCCCAACACATCGGGGAGTACATCGGAGCATTTCGGCTTCAAGTACAAAACCAAGTCGTCGGGCTTCATCGGGTGCTGAAACATTACGTACGTATATATATATATATGTTGCCATTTTTTTTATAACCACGTAGCTCGTACGTAATTGAGGGATATAGAGAAAAAAAACCTCTATTCTTCAACTACATATTTTCATTTTAGACGAAATTAGGTTTTTTTTTGCTTGCGTTGTATAAAATCACGTTAAGAATGCCAATAGAAATAAATTTTCATCGAGTATGTGTGAAAAAAAAATGTTTAGAGCCAGTTGTTCATAATAAAATAATTTTCTCTGTTGAAATAATTTCATTTTGCAGACTAAAACAGTAATATACCATATTTGACTTATAATCTATCAATTTTGAACAGGTGTTGGCCCAGCAAATGCAGCCGCAACAGTTGCTAATACTGGTGCAATGGGCGCAGTACCATCAAGCAATAATTACAGTGGTACAGGATCTGGATCATCAGCTGATCGCTCTTCAATGTTAGTACTAGACACAAATCTCTTGAAAATAAAATTAATTTATTTTTTATTTTTGAACTTCTTGTAGTAGCAGCAACTTCAAGCGTCAAAACACTATTGATTCTGCCACAATAAAGGAAAATACAGCACGACTTGCAGCACAAAATCATCGACCTGCATCAGCCACACAAAAACTTTTAACCGTAGATACATGTAAGTATTTGATTCAAAAATATGTATCTACATACGTGTATGTATATTGACATAAATGAATTTTTAAAATTTTTTGTTTGTTAATTTTTACAGCCATTAACAGTCCGGCTAAACCGCGTTCTACATCTAAATATGATCCTTCGAATGGCAATCGTACTGTTGGCACAAGTGGCATGATACCACGCCGCTCAACTACCCTCTACGAAAAGACTTCATCAACAGAGAAAACCAATGCTCTACCAACAGAGACAAAGTATGTGTTTTGTTTCAAAATATATTTTAGAGATATTTACCTATTTATCATTTAGTCTTTAGCAATGTTTCGTTTTTATTTTAACGAATTAATTGGATATAGAATTGTTTTTTATTACACTATGTGTATCTCATTTTGGGATATTGCCACCATATATCAAGCTCTTTATATTTACATTAAACGGGTTTCTTCGGGAAGTACTTGTGTAGACTTGTTAATAGAAATAGTTTTTATGGTTCTTTTTGTTGTTGTTTTCTTGCATAGAGCGAGCGATGTGTACTCCGCAAACTTCTTCAAATCCATAAAGTTTATAAACCAATAAAATCCGTGCAATTCATGTTTCAATTTTATCCAAAAGTGAAACAGAACATGACTATAAGTTTCATACATACTATAGTGATATCTGTTCGTTTAAGCACATTTGAAAAATAATTATTTTTTTTTTCATATATTTACAATAACATCGAGTTGTTTATTGTCGTGTCAGTGAAATTTGTTAAATGAAAATGTACCTCATTTGGCTTAGATGACATTAAGAATTGGAATTGTGGATTTATTTTACATCATTATAACCAACATCATTATAACCAAAGTTTAAGATTAGAAGTTGTTAATAATAATAGTACCCCGTGGTTTAAAGGGTGATCAAGTTTTTTTTTCAATTTTTCTCAATACATGTAGTATATATCATTTAAATCACAACTTAACAGTTTGATATATGTACATTTTATTTTATTTTGGTGGTACTGAAGAAAATTCGCAAATTTTAAATGCAGGGAAACATTACACTTCTCAACCTTCCTTATTTTGCTTTGATCGTGCAAATCGTTCTAATCGTTTGTTGTTTATTCGTGTTTCGGCAACTGTTGTTTATTCTGTTTTTGCCTACGATTAGGCAGATTGCAGGCAGCTTCTTCAAAGATTTGTCCTTTTTACTGAGGATTAAGTTTTTCCACTTGTTAAGAAGAACTGTCCTCGTACTTTTAATTTCATTTGCGTTTCGTCTGTTTAAAGGACGTGAGTTGGTTACTTCGGAAGCTTGATTTGTGCAGATTTTATGCTTATCAGCAGCTTTCCTTAGGCATAATAGATTACAAATATAAACAATAATTTCCCAACTTTTAATTTTGAATGTAGTTAAGACAAGAGATATGTTTATAGTTCTTATCGATAAAAGGTTATCAAAATTTCAGACGTATCGACCTGAGTTAGTGCACTCACACTTGAGGTTGCGAGTTCTATTCTCGTCTTGGTCCGGTGTTTAATTCTCATAACTTATATTTCTACCTATATGAAGTGAATGGGAATTATGAGAAAGTATACAAATACACCACTTGGCAGGCAATTGTAAAACCACCAAATTGCCCTCCCGCCGTCGTTCGGAAACGGTGAAAAAAGTACAATGGTCCAACCGACAGGGTGCTGTGGAAGGTCCTGCCCTCCTGCCCTCATGCAAAAAAAACCCAAAATTTTATCAGGAGTTGACTAAGCATAGGATTCCAAAAATAAATAGATGTAAAAACAAAAAAAAAGGGTATTCTTAAAAAAACGAAACACTATTTTGGATTACAGTTTAATTTTTATAATGCACATTTTTTACAAATTATGCGAATTCATTTGATATGTGAGCAATTTCAAAATTATAATTTAAAATACATTTTTCTAAATGCGTAAGTAGTGGATCAACTACTTCTTCTGGAAAAGGGCATATAAAAAGCGCCTCTGTCTCAAGTCCAGGCTCATCTGCTGATGGAGGTGTCACCATTTCTAATGACACTCTTGGATCGAGGTATTAATTTTATATTGCCACATTTATCGTACTGCCCAATTGGTTTGATTTATGTATTGGTCCCTGTATATAATACTATATCTATCAAAGTTGATTTTTTTTTTGTGGATTAATTCTTGTCTTGTTTTTATTTCATTCATATTACATTAGGCTGACATACATACATATAATCAAATTATATCCTTGAACCGGATAAAATCTGGAAATTTCAAATTGAAATAAAACAACATAATATGTATTTATTAACGAGAAACATCTTTAGAAAAATTAGTTCATGCAAAATAATCACGTATTTCATCTATTTGTGGATTCTCTTTTTCATTTTAAACCAAAATTGGCAATTTAATGGCCATACCAACTAGACGTAATTCAGCGCCTAGTTAGCATGGGGAAAAAGCGATATTTTTAGTCACGCTAATGGGAAACAATTTGGTGTTAGTAAATATTTGATCCCCTATAGTTAAACTGATATGTGATGTCATGTTTCATCAACGTTTTCTACTGCTTGTTAAATCGCATTTTAATCCCAGTCTTGTTGGTTGTCGACGGAAAAATAGTGTTGTCTTAGCACTCTTGTTATTCCACCTTCATGTAATTTTTTATGCTGTCGAAAGTTTTATAACCTGGTGGCGATTGAAACACACAACTAATTTTTTGTTTTTGTGATAACTCCGGGAAGTGAGCTTTGTTTTCTATACAACTGAAAATTTAGGTGTGTTTTTTGCAGAAACAACCTTTTTTTTATTTGTCTGTTTTCCAAAAGATTTGAATCAAAATTCCTAAAAGATTTGTACTGGTTATATGAACCGTAATAATACAATAATCATTACTAAGTTTAAGTAATAGTCAAACTTCCCATCATACCATACATCCCATATACCATTACACAGGGCATCGGGAAAAATATGACTGAAACTCTTCCAATTACACATATTGTATAACTATATAAGAGGAAGATCGAATTGGGAACACTGCCAGCATCAACTAACTTAGCGATTTCACCTGCCAATGCTGACATGCCAACACTAATACACTTACATTTTTTCCATTACCAGAGTGGCATGCCAATTTTAATCACAATGACGCTACCAACGATTTGACATATGAGCACAATATTTGACGTTTCTGCAAAATGTGAGGAAAAACAAAGAAAGAGCGAAGAATTCTAAACTTGTATAAGAAAGTGTTTGTCTTTACACGACCGACATTTTGTTAGAAATGAACTGGCATGATAATTGGCAGCACGTCTCTACATCACAGACAATTTTTCAGTTTTTTGACAGCTAATACGTATTTTTCTTTGGCATGCCAGGGTAAGGTAAAACACTTTTACAATATTGGTATTGTTTTTGTAATTCAAAAAACTACTTTGGTAGTTTTGTAATTCAAAAAAACTAAGTTATGCAAATGTCAGTTGCATATATGCAACTTCTGTCTTACATGTTTTGTGTGTTGTATTTGTTCATTAATTGAAGAGACTTACAGTGTTATACCGAATCTGAACGGCATAAGGAAAAGTTTTTCTTACTCAATTTTCACTTTTTAAGGTTCGTCATTGCCTGGCAAGAGGTGGTGCCGTGTAGAAAATCGTTTATTCTACTTTTTTGATTTTTGTCCGTGCCAAGAATTAAACCCGGGCAGCGTATCAGTTTGCCCACATCCAAATCTACATACACGCATGCCAAATCTTACACTTTTCGGTGGCACACTTCTCCAATACGAAGAATTGGCGTTACATTTCATTGATGTAGAGATTCAGGCCTCTGTTATTTAAAATTATTTAGATGTAAATTCTGATTTGCTAAACTTACTTTGTTTCCATATCCAAACATTTTGCTTTTATTTATTTTTTTCGTTATTTAAAATAATAAAATTATATTTTAATAAAAATGTTTTTTTCATCTTAGCATTAAACGAGGTTAATCAAATGGGATTCTATAATTAAGTATATGGTAGCACTCGATATAAGACGATAAAGAAATGTAGTTTGAATTACTAAGCTATTTATAATGACGCATGGGTCTACCTTGAGGTGATACATATAGCACCGCATTCAGATTTTTGAGAAATGGTTTTAATTTGATATATTATATTTTGAGTGAAAGCGACACGAAATTTTTTTCCTTCCGCTGTGGCTTTTGGAAATTTGTCTGCATCTTTCTGCTTCAATAACTCAGTTATTTAAAATTTAGTTTTCTTCGGTTTTTTCACGTCATAAAATAATTTTTTTATCAGTTAATTTTTTATCTTAAACAGTTGCCATAATAATAAAACTTAAATGAAAAGTAAATAATATATTTTTATTTTCTTTCCATGTTTTCAAAATCATCACTTTGTACTGACCGCACCGCACATTCATCCTTATATTACAATGGTTTCTATTCCTTCAACATAAATAAAATTTGGTGAGTGATAATTTTTAAGATCTTTACACAAGTATTAATGTTATATTTGTTTTAACATTTTGATTTTAGTTAGTCTTTATTTTAAAATAATATTCTCTAAAATTATTTGTTTAGGCTTAAATACTTTTCCAACTTAGTGTACAATAGATTTAAGAGAAAAATAGTTTATTAGTAATTACTCTTTTGAAACTGAGGAACAAAATTATTATTATTAAAAAATTCCTACGTAATGGAATTAAACTACGACAATTCATTTTAGGTATAGGCAGACACAAAAACTGATTCACACCCATTTTAATTTACAAAACTGAAATTGAAAGCGATATCTGCATAATAAATTTTTGTCATAAACCGAATGAAACGGTATTATTTTCCATATACCATACATACATAATAATATAAGAAATCATTATACATTAAACCTCGAAGGATATTATTGTCTTTTCATTAAGTTGGTAATTTTCTCCAGTTCTTTTTCACAAAATAAGTTGACTTATGGTATATACCTACTTATATGTCTTTCCCAGTCGCAGTTTGAGATTTGCCATTGCCAGCTAAGAGGTTGCCGCTTAGGAGCTTTCTTCGATTTAGGTACTAGTTTAGTTATTATTTTTCATCTGCTTCGAGTATCAAACCCCATACTGCGCAGGAGTCTATGCTGATGTCTCTGATGCCACGACAACCGCACAAGCAAATCAGAAATTACCAACAGAAACTAGATTTAGTTAATGATGGACTCAAAATTTAATTGCGGATTGACCTCATTGACCAAATGGCAAAATATCACAAATTTATGGCTCATTGTTTGTTAAATTGCCCCATTATAAGATCGTAATAGTATCACATTTGTCAGAAAGAAATCTCATACAGTAATCTCTAGTTAATTGAACTACTCTTAATTGCTTTCCCCAATTAAACAATAAATTGTAATTTTTAATCGATGCAATTAAGCGGGGATTACCGCGCAACACAGTGTTTCATTAGGATTCTGTAATAAAGTGTATTTACTTACAGTATTCATTTTAAGATGACATAGAAATTGTAAAAGTGTAGTAGGGTGATACATACATACATAATTAGCAAAATACCTGTTTGAACACAGTTCTGTAAGGCTTAGTTTCGCATCTACAAAAATAGTTATCAATAAAAAGTAGGGTTGTGCCTGAATTTGCGAATGCGAATGCTTTTTTTCGAATTATTCGCATTATCCTAATAAAAAGCCCTCATTCAAAATTTAGAACAATGACTTTTTCGGACTGTTTTATTACGCAAAGTTTTTGAATTGGAATTTTATCAAAATAAATCTAATATTATTTTATATTGGTTAATCAATGTGATCTAAAGGGTGATTTTTTTGCTACTTGGGATTTGGCGTTTATATTTCTGACAGTTCACGCGTGATTCTTGATGCGTCAAATTAAAAAAGCTCAATGGCAAACCATTTCATCATGAATAGACTTACGCCTGAACAACGTTTGCAAATTATTGAAATTTATTATCAAAATTCGTGCTCTGTGAAAATGTGTGTTATCGCAAAATTGTCTTCGGCGACGAGGCTTATTTTTGGCTCAATGGAATAAGCAGAATTGCCGTATTTCGTATTTGGAGTGAAGACCAGCCAGAGGCAATTGAGTAGCTACTAATGTATTCCAAAAAATGCACTATTTGGTGCTGTTTAGGAGCACGCCCTATCATTGGGCCGTATTTCAAAGAGCTTATGCTGATGTCTCTGATGTCACGACAACCGTGGCATTTGGTGCAGTAATTGGCCACCAATATCGTGTGATTTGACCCCGTTAGACTATTTTTTGTGGGGCTATGTTAAGTCTCTTGTCTATAAGCACAAGTCAAACACGATTGCTGCTTTGGAAGCCAACATTTAATACGTCATTGGTGAGATTCCGGCCGAAATGTGTGAAAAGTGTGCCAAAATTGGACCTTCAGAATGGACCACTTGAAATGGCAGGAATTGATTTATCGATCCAAATAAAAAAATCATTCAATTTTGTAAAATTTCTGTTTTTTTTTTTTAATTTTCAAAAACCAAGATATTAAAAAATCACCCTTTATAACATTTCTCAGACATGATGTTCAATAAATTAATTTATAACAACTGCTACTTGTTTTTTTTTTTTGATAATAATAAAAATAATAAAAGATAGTAATGAAAACGGTCGAACACGCTGCGATGTTGTTGTGTTAGCATTTCTTTAAATAACTACTTGGCTTGAATTATTATTTTGTTCATAATTTCTTAATGTCTATTTTACTAAGCTAAGTATTTGTATCAATTTCCTTTCTAATATATTACATCAAATGTGGGAACGAATTTGACATGCTACAATTTATTAATGTAAATAGAAAATATTGTGTTTTTCAAAACAAAGTTCTCTGCATATGTTTCTCGAAAACCTCTTAAGCGATAAAATTTGAATCACTTCTTTTACACTCTATTTAGTCTGATTGATGAACGAGGTCTTTTAAATTAAGAAATACTTCATAGTTTCAGTTTCAGAAATCCATATTTTTATTTAAATATATGTGTCACTATCTCTATTCTTTTAACAGGTATCTCCATTTTGGAAGAAATACAGTTTTTTTTTAGATAGGTAGAGAAAGCTTTGATTCCATTTTGACCTCTCTGTTTCATGTCACTAAAACTTATAGGTAGAGTAGAATAGAGAGAGGTCTGGTTAGTTTCCAATTATTTAATTAACACTTGAAGTTTTTGAGATTTAGGCGGTTTTATTTTATAATTTTATATTCATTCATATTATATTTTTTATATCCTACACATTGGTTTTCATCGAACAACTATTGTTTGTAACGCCCATAATTAGGCGTCGTAGATATGAGCCGATTTAGCCATGTCCGTCTGTCTGTGTATGCGATAGCTCGAGTAAAACTTAAGCAATGTCAACTTAACTCGGAACAAATATTTGGAAAAGGTCAATTTCTGAAATGGGTAAAATTGATCAAGTGAGCGTAGTACCTCCCATACAAATAAAATTTTAAAAAATTCTATGCACATTATTGAAATAGTCTTGAACAATTGTAAGAATGGTTAACATTGAGAAAGGAGCTGCTGATACAAATGCTACAAAATTTGGTATAGTGAGTTAGAATGACAAAAAAAAAATAATGCAAATACCCACCGTTGAATAAAAAATTGCTTTAATTCAAAGTTCGGTCGCAATGGATCTTAGTTTTTAAATAATTTTTTTTTTTTATGTATTAGTTACATCTTGATTGCTATCTTTTACTATTACTATATGTATCTTGATAACTGTAGTATTTACTTGTATACTTTCATTTGGCGCGTAAATTATCAACATCCAATAAGATGATCTTAGTGTAATCCAAACTATGTATATTATTTTTATCCGCAAACCCTTGTGTTAGATATTTAGCTTTTTTCTTACTATTTTGCGCCATCATTCAGAATGAGAACTATTACATTAAGACTAAGAAAATCACCCTTTATTTGTATGAAAATCTGAAAATTAAAATTCAGATTTTCCACCTCATTCCATTAAATTATACAAAGCATTTACGTTATAAAATTTTATTTACTTTTAAACTTTAAACGTGAAATCTAGTCAGATATCACCGAGTATGTTAAAAGAACTAATATAAAAATTGCCTGTGTTGAAAAAGTCAGTTCCATTTTAAGGTTTCGTGACATTTTGAATTAAAATTTATGGGAAGCACATTTGCAAATTGCAAATATTAAAAAGAAATTTAACTAATATGATATGTTTCATTGTAAATCGCTGCTAAGCAATTTCGCTATTGCGAAGAGCGCGAGTATTATTATTATAATTTTATCATCTAAATACATAGAATTACCATCATAAATATAAGTATTTAAACTTTTCAAATTATTATTTATTTCCGTTTAATTTTTTAAATATCATACTATTTAATATTTGATATAATCAATTTTGTTAATTTATTGTTTATTTCTTTTTTCATTTTTTCATTCTAATTTCTCCTTGGGCATGATAAAAATATATCCATTGTCGTCTTGCTTTTTTGGACATCGCAACCTTCAAAAAACAACCAACACGAAATGACTCAACTACTGCTCGTTTCTTCCTTCGCTTTATCAATTTCCATCACATTTAACTGAATTATATGTATGCATGTTTAACCGTAATCGATTCAAAATTGATACAAATTTGTCGCTGCATTTTGATAATATCCCGAAAATATATTATCCAAAATGAATTAACACTTCAATGCAATGCTTAATCAAATTTGTCACACTGATAAAAATCTTATTAAAATGGTAGTTTCCTCGATCGACTTAGAATGACGTCGGCTGTTAAATCTAGCAGACATTTTCCACGGAATGTACCATCACGATCAACCTTTCATTCGGGTGAGTTTTTGCTTTATTTATAGTATACTACTTTAATGGTATTTTAATTAGTGCTCTATTTGTTAATTCCGCCATTTTCGTTTTTAATTTAATACATGCCTATATCATTTAATTTGTAAATATTTTTTTCAAGCTTATCTTAGTCAACAGCAAATATGAACAAAATAATAAGTAGTACATATGTACATGCTCATATACTCGTACTTGTTTTAACGAAACGGAACAAATAACATATGTTGAAGAAAGAACATATTACAGTTATCATTCTACATATTTTCTAAAATTATGAATAAAAATGCAATTAAAAACAAAAACAATTTCCCGGCTTAGAGTTAGAGTTGAGGGTTGGCTGGACTAAACCGAAGCCTCGAGGATCATTGAGCTATGTTTATCCGGAATAGCGTCAGTATAAAAAAATAGAAGACATGAAATGGTTGTGAGAGGAGGTATGGGAAGAAGAAAAGTCTAAAGTCGCTCAATATCGAACTTCAGTTTTTCGCTGATGAACCTATGGAAATTATTCATACACCCAACAGCCTTAATTTGGTTCTTGCGAACGCCAGAGAGCTACAGAGATATTGCTAGTATTGAGATTCCCAAGACAGGATCGGCAGGGCAGATCGGCGATGACGCCCATATTGGTCATATGCTGACCACATGTATTATGCCCAATGATGACACCTACCAGTAATCTCAGGTCCTTCCTTCTCATTTTGGGAATAAATTCTGCTGATTTCGTATCTGGTTGGCTTACGAAGCACTTAGCATTTCTGCAGGAGCTAAGTTCGGACCATTTTATATGAATGGGATACACGAAGCTGTTGATCCAAAGCATGACCTCTCCAGACTTTTGCCAAAAATATGTTCCGGACCCCACGGTGAAATTGCAGAGCCTTTCTTGGACAGTTTGTCGGTTAATTCGTTCGTTGTCTTGCACTCGTTGATTAATTTTGAAGAGTTGGCAAGGGCCTTCAGCGCAGCCAGCTCACTACTGCAGACACAGTATATCTTGAGGTTTCGGATCCGTCAGTACCAGGGTAAACGTTTCTGCGGTTATTATTTGATGGGTATCAAGATCACTACTTACAACTGACTTATGACTTCCCAAAGTAAATCCACTAAATTATTTAGTGACCAGGGTACTGCTATTCATTTCACAAAATGTCAGCCATATTTCATCACTTTTTATACATCCACATTTCATATATGTACCATACATTTAGGGTAAAGTCAGGCAGATTGGTTATAAAATATGTACAATCGATTACAAAGGACTATCTAGAACATTTGGGATAAAGTATTGCATACCTACTACTTTTTAGGAATTTTTGTGAGTATTTTGAGTAATGAAAAAACAAGTCTTATTTATGTATTTTTTTTTCTAACATTCATGAGATGTGAAAGGTTTTTAACTTTCTCCAAGGGATTTTGATGAACTTGAATTTTTATTTACGTATAAAAATCGCTTTTCATCGTTTGATTGCCCACAGAAGCTCTGAAAGTGGATATATTCTCTGACACTCGCAATTTAAATCAAACATTTTATTTATCTTATTTTGTCAAATTACTAATGGCTCGTTGGAAAGGTCTTAATGAAAGCTAATGATTGGCATCACAAACGTTTAGATATTTATGCAAATTAACCTTTTCATTACAGGTAAAAAAAAAAAAAGTAAAATTTTCATAACATCCATCTCACGAAGAATTTTAGCAATCGAAAAACGGTTTATTATGCTAGATTCTCAATGACCCAGTGAATCAAAACATTTTTTCTATAATTACTAAGTTTGATATAGATAAAATAATTTTTCTTACTTTCATGTTTAATAAAATGCATACGCTAAATTAATAGTAAGAATATAATTCATTAATAACTAGATTTAAAATTTCAAAGTCATGAATTACTGATTCAAATTATGAAAATGCTAATATTTTCCGCCAAGACTTTGCGGCTCGTATACTGCAATAGTTGAAAAAGTAATAGATGCATAATGAAAAGTAATAAAAATAAGCTTTCTAAAATGTTAACAAAATAATATGGGTATTTAATAAAAGACGTAAATGTACCGTAAGTGACGTATATGATGTAAATTTACATTGGCGTATAATACAAGATGGCTGCATTATATGCCAAAGTAAATTTACATCACAAGTATACTGCGCGTTTACGTCTTCGATTTAATATCCATAATCTTTTATTTACTCGTATAATAACGAAAATTTTGTTTATTCAACACTTATTTCATCAATTTGAACTTGTTTTCCATAAGTAACTTAAATAAAAAATTCCATTCGGAAACTGTTAGAAAAGTCATATCGAGGTTTAATTTTTCATTATTTTCTCTTTCTGACTCCTAACTTCAGAGATGTTTACTCAAGTAGTTCGAAAGAAATTCCAAATTTAAAAATGATCGTGTATAATATATTTTTTTTATTTATTACATATATCACGAATTAATCTATACATATCGCTACATCTAGATGTCAATCAAATATTTCTTTTTTTTTACGAAATTGATTTTTTTTTTTTTTACATTGTATAACGTCATTAAGGATCCGGATAGAAATAAGTTCATAACGAATTTATATGAGTACAAAAACTTTTCAAGCCAGTTTCTCAACCTCATATCTCAATTGTACACTAAAGTTTATCGAAAAATATTTATATTTTTTTTTAGTATGTATTTCGTAACAAATTTGGTTCACTTATCTTCGGCACATAATTTACAGTAGTGATATAATTTCCAAACCATTTTTGTTTATGTTACACAATCCTTAGAAGAAGATTCAGACTTTAAGAGCATGCAACATCTTTTCTGATATTTACACTACTTTTTAGTTTAAATTGATTTAATTTATTTTTGTCTTGTGTAATAGACAAAGTATTCTTTGAGAACACAAAATGTAATGCATGCATGCTAATATTATCAATTTAAAACCAATGTATGTACATATGTATGTAATTCAAAAATAGTAAAGTACTGAGAATATTAGTACGTCCTCAATGTGGTTTAGAACGATATGGGAGAAATAAGAAATACTACAAAAGAATCAGCAATAAATAGTAAAGTAATGTATGTATGTATGTACTTATTATTTTGTCCATATGTACACTTTCTACATTTGAATAAATTTAATATGTAGATACTTGATTTCAATGAAATCAATGGAAATGGATAAAAGAGATAATATCAGTATCTATAAATTTGGCAATTTATACCATCGCTTCAATTCATGAGTTTTTTAGGCACTTTTTGTTCCATTTGTGTTGTAGTAACTTAGTACAAGTTCTAATTGAAATGCATTGTGAACATAACTTTTTGTGTAAATAATTTTTTTTTTAAATCCTCAAATATTCATATGAATAAATCGATTTTACAAATAACTATACGTAATTTTGATTGGTCCTACAAAAAACAAACTTTTTTTGCAATTAAACTTGGAAAGGTTTTGACGGATAAAGCTGTTAACAATGCCAGCAAATGAAAATAGCCGCTCTATTTGCCAATTGAATTTTTTCCCCTTATCACTAAACTTTTAGTGGTAGTGTAATTTCAACCGCACTAAACGTTCAGTGGTAGTTGGATTTGGTGTCCACTACCATTAAGTGCTTAGTGGTAGAAGAGTCTTACTCTCTTGGCCCTAAAAGTATTGAATAGCGAAATTTAATCACTAACTGCTCATACCGGGCAAAAGGGGTAAAAAAATTATATAGAAAACGCTTATGTTAAGACAAATTTTATAGCTAAACACACAAATCCTAAAAAAAATACGAAATTTTTTGTCGATTGTGAAAGGGTTAAGTCGTAATATTCTTTAGATACACAAAGTTTTCTCAAAATCAAATTTTAAATTAATTAATTTGTGTAATATTGTGGGTAATACGTTAATTTCAACAATAAAATGTGTGCAATGAACGTCTGATCTATATCTACCTAATTATTATACTTTGCATTAATATCGTTTGCTGTGCAGTTCTACTTCTTGCTTAAGGTTTTCAGATATGCTGTTTAAAACATTTTGTTTTAAAGAGAGTTGATTCGATTTTTAGTTGCTGAGTCCAAATCTGGTCTGAGATTTTGTAGATATATATATCTCCTAGTGTGAAAATTGTTGACTTATACTATACATAAAATCGGTTTTTTTTATATATCGGTGTAAAAATCAAATTCAAGCCCTGTCAGATTGTATAAAATGAACTATTATGATGTTTTTTCAAAGGTACGGTTATAGACTGCCTAAGGTTGCGGGTGTAAAAATTATTTATTTGGAAAGATATTTTGGCCGGAACGTGGAAATATGTAATGTTAGTATCCGTAATTATTTTATTTATTAAAGTTTTTTTTTTATTAACTATCAAATGGTTAATTTGGTTTATTTGTTGTCATCTTTGGAGGTTCTGACGAAAAGACACATCTTTAACTATCTATAGCATGTAGGAGGATGATAATAGGGCCATTACCCAACCGATTTTTTACTTGCCTCTCCCATCTCCTTTCATGTTGACCATCAGAACGGAATTATCCTTAGCAAAAATTGCGTGATCCTTAATAGATTCCGCGATTATCTTCAGACTTTTAACCAAAAAGTAGTCAAGCAGTAGTAGATATTCTGAAAATTATCAGTGGATTTATCTTCGGATCTTTCTATAAAAATTTTCGTTTTGTTTTTCGTTTTATAGGTTACAAATATTTTTTTATTCGTTACAGTATTTTGAGAAAAAAAATTGTGTACACACATATGTATGTACATACCCTATGGATGTGAATAAACGAAAGAAATTTATGTTCATAAAGATGAAAGAAATATTTTGTAATGACCACCATGACAAAGTGATAAGTCAACAAATGAGATAGATATCAACAACATAATTGTACAATCCAATAAAATTACTTCGCAACCATTCAGCTATAAAATACAGGAATGCATTTTCTGTTCTGTTATTCTGTTTAGCATTATAGAAATGAAAAAACCATTTTACAATATTTATTACCCGATATTGGGAAGATTAGATACACAGTGCGGCACTACATGGGATTTTTCATATGGAATAGAGGCTATATATTCCACATTAACATTTTAGCATTGAAATTCGCGTTTTTCATATTTTAAAACAAACAAAAGGAGTATATATTAAAATATGAAGTCGCTATGGAACAAAAATCCAAGTTAATTGAAAGAAAAATATGAACTATATTACAATATATCTTAATTTAGGGCGGGTAATACGTCCTAATGGGGTATATTTATACGGCAGCTAGAAGAATAAATTGTATGGGATTTGCTTTTAAATATACTAAATAATTTGTACTCACAAAAAATTATAATGTTTGGCTTATCTTAGCAAACATAAAAAATTCAAACTAAGGTACTGCGGAAGGTATGTACCCGTTCGATTCCATATGAAAAACCCCATGCCCAAGAGGTGAAGTTGAAATTTGTGGCATAGAGTTATTACTTACTTACTTACTTAGCTGGCGCTACAACCGATGATCGGTCTTGGCCGCCTCCACAAAGCTTCGCCAGTCACTTCTGCTATGCGCGCGCTGGCGCCAGTTGATAAGGCCAAGTGCAGTCAGGTTGCCCTGCACCTGGTCTTTCCAACGGAGATTAGGACGTCCCCTTCTGCGTGATCCTCCACCGTGGTTCGAATAAAACACCTTTCTAGCCGGAGCGCTTTCTTCCATTCGCTCAACATGACCCAGCCAGCGAAGCCGCTGGAGTTTTATACGCTTGACTATGTCAGTGTCGGCGTACAGCTCATACAGCTCATTGTTCCATCTTATTCGAAACACGTCATCCACGCATACTGGACCGTAGATCTTACGGAGTATCTTCCTCTCGAACGCTCCTAACAGTCTCTCATCATTGATGGTCAATGTCCACGTCTCTGCGCCATACATTAGGACGGGAAGGATGAGGGACTTATAGAGCGTTATTTTCGTCGGTCGAGAGAGGGCTCTACTTCTCAATTGCCTACTGAGCCCGTAGTAACACCTGTTGGCAAGAGTTAGTCTCCGCTTGATCTCAAGGCTGACATTATTGTTGGTGTTTATGCTGGATCCTAAATAAACGAAATCCTTGACGACTTCAAAAGTGTAGTTGTCAACAGTGACATTTTGTCCAAGACGCCGTGACTCTTTGTTTGTTGACACAAGGTATTTCGTTTTGTCCTCGTTCACCACTAGACCCACACGACGAGACTCCCTTTCCAGGTTGGAGAATGCTGCACTGACTGCTCGAGCGTTTTTGCCAATGATGTCAATATCATCAGCGTATGCTAGCAGCATGACACTCTTGTAGAAGATAGTGCCAGAGATGTCGATGTTCGCAGCTCGAATTATTTTCTCCAGCATTAGGTTAAAGAAGTCGCACGATAGGGAGTCACCTTGTCTGAAACCTCTTTTGGTATCAAATGGTGCGGAGAGGTCTGTCCCAATTTTCACTGCGCTGGTGGTGTTGGTCAGTGTCATTTTGCAAAGACGAATGAGCTTTGCAGGGATACCAAAATCAGACATTGCGGCGTACAAGTGATCCCTAATCGTGCTGTCGAAGGCGGCTTTATAATCGACAAATAGGTGATGGGTGTCGATCTGTTTTTCTCGGGTCTTTTCCAGGATTTGGCGTAGTGTGAATATCTGGTCGATGGTGGATTTACCAGGCCTGAAGCCACACTGATAAGGTCCAATCAGTTTGTTGACGATGGGCTTCAGTCTTTCGCACAGTACGCTCGATAGAACCTTATATGCAATATTAAGAAGGCTGATCCCACGGTAGTTGGCGCAGATCGTGGAATCACCCTTCTTATGGATTGGGCAGAGTACGCTGAGATTCCAATCACTTGGCATGCTTTCATCTGACCATATTCTGCATAGAAGCTCATGCATGCGTTTTTTGAGCTCTTCGCCTCCGGTCTTAAACAACTCAGCAGGCAGGCCATCTGCACCTGCAGCCTTATTGTTTTTCAGCCGAGCAATGGCTGTTAAGACCTCCTCATAGTCAGGCGGCGGTACTTCAACGCCGTCAGTGATTGGGGTTTCCGGAGTGGGTTCCGCAGTGGCGGGATTATTGCCGTCTTCGCCATTAAGCAGCTGCGAAAAGTGCTCCCTCCATAATCTCATTATGCCCTGGATATCTGTCACCAGATTTCCATCTTCATCCTTGCAGGAAGAGGCCCCGGTCTTCAAACCAAGAGTCAGGCGTCTTATTCTTTCAAAGAATTTTCGGACCTCGTTCCTGTCCCGCAACATTTCGATATCATTGAACTCGCGTCTTTCTTCATCTCATAGAGTTATTTATTGAAGCTAAATTTTGGTTTTGATGTTTGATAACTTTTTTTCTCTAGATAAATAGTATGTAATAAATGTAATATTATATGATGATTTAATAAACACAATGTTTTATTATTGTATATCTTTGATATAGGACAAACAAGAGGACGCAATAATACCGCATTGGAATACTCTGCAACTGGCGGCGCGTCGGGCGATTCACCACACCCTGGACGTATGAGTTTTTTCTCCAAACTATCATCACGCTTTAGTAAACGGTGAGTTCAGTTTATTTCTACATTAATTTTCACAGTAGAAGTAATTAAAAGATTTTTCAACACATTCATTAACTATTTATTTTATACAAATTTCCAATGAATCGATGCAATAGTGTTCTAAGTCGGCTTACTTTATTTCTTAAAAGGGGGGAAAACCACTGTTAAACATATAACAGGCCGAATATACCACCACTTTTCATACATGAAATATAATATAAAATATGTATAGATTTATAGATCGAATGTAGAGTAAATGTAAAACTCGTTTAATCGTATTAAATTTTCTAAAATATTGTTAAAATGATACAAAATTATTGAAGGCATTGAATTAAAGGAATTAAGCCATACGTTCTTGGAGAGAAGTTGTTCCGCTTCAAAACGTCCAGGATTATTTTTTTCGAGCCCAAGATTTTTCATGATTGAAAGTCATAGGACCCGTGAAACTTGATACTTTCCCAAATAGTTCACACATCGTTTATGTCTATTTCAGAGCCCCTTCTGACCATTTCATCTGTTATTTCGTTCTATTCAATATTTCTATGTTTAGATACCCAGCAGAGAGAAGGATCTTGCGATGCTCAATGGCCATCAGTGAAGAATGACATTTCTTTACAATCTCTGATTTAACTATTTTGAATTATATTGCTTTCATTGCACTGTCAATAAAAATAGTGATGTTCGAAGCCTGAATCATACTGTATTGTAGAAGTTGCTTTTTCAATAGCCTGAAAAAAGACTGCAGATGTGAAGAAAACGATAGGGCTGAGTAAAGACCTGCTCCGGTTCCATCTTTTCAGCCCGAGTCCCAGTCTTCCCTGATTGAATATAAAGTCAGAAACTGAGAGCTCCTTTGGGGGTAGAGCCTTGGATATAAACACCTGTAGTGGTAGGAGATGAAATATCATATTTAGACCCTCCTGAGGTCGGTCGTATATTTTATTTCTCTTGGAGAGACTCCAGACTAGTCATGTAAATATTCTTCGATTTTCCTCGAATTTTTTTTTTTAGCTTTGTACTCCTTTCTTTAATTTTTTGACTTACGCATTTTTTATTTTTTATCAAACCTCTTAAAATTAAGAGTTCCCGCTTAAACATCGAAAAGTCGTGCACTATTCCACAGCTAATACGATGAGGAAATAGGTACCTGGGTCGATCAATAAGTACCCGTGTGTGAAGACAGGTGGCATTGCTGAGGGAAGTTGGCATAACCGTAGTTTTTATTTGGCAGCCATTAGTATCACACGTGTTTCGTGTTTCACGATAAAATGGAAAAAGAAAAATATCGATCCGTAATTCGCTTTTTATTTTTGGATGGAAAATGATGCGAAAACACAGAAGCGAAGTTGGATGCTGTCTATTGGGACCCTTCACCATCTATGACAACCGTAAGATATTGGTTCAACGAGTTTAAACGTGGTCGTACATTTGTTTTTGATGAGGGGCGCCCAGGCCGCCCGGCAGACGTGGTTACCGAGGAAATCGTTGAAAAGGTCCGCGAAATGATTCTCGCTGATCGTCGAACGAAAGTGCGCGAAGTAGCAGAGGCCGTAGGAGTGTCGTACGGAACGGTAATTAATATTTTACATAATAGATTTAGCATGAAAAAGGTGTCGGCCCGATGGGTGCCGCGATTGCTTACGGTGGACAACAAGCGGATACGGCTGTCAATGTCGAAGCAGTGTTTGAACCTCTTTAAGCGAAATTCGCAGGAGTTTTTGCGTCGAGTCGTCACCGTTGATGAAACCTGGATCCATTATTATACGTCAGAGACCAAGCGACAGTCAAAACAATGGATTTTTCGGAGTGAATCTGCTCCGAAGAAAGCTCATGTCCACGATTTTTTGGGATTCCAGGAGAATAATCTTCATGGACTTTTTGCAGAAAGGAAGAACGATCACGGGGCAGTACTACAGTGAATTATTGGACCGATTCGATACAAAATTGAAAGAGGCACGGCCCCATTTGTCAAAGAAAAAAGTGCTGTTTCACCACGAAAACACACCAGCACATTCATCCGGAATTGTCGCGGCCAAATTGCATAAATTGAACTACGAATTGCTGCAGCACTCACCGTATTCGCCCGACTTGGCTTCCTGTGACTTCTTTCTGTTCCCCAACATGAAAACGTGGCTCGGGGGAAAAATTCAGCTCAAACGAGCTCAATCGTCGAGACATAAGCATATTTTGAAGAGTTTGACAAATCGTATTTTTTGGAGGGGTTAAAGAAATGACAGAAACGTTGAGAAAATTGTATTTTACTAAAAGGAGATTACGTTGAAAAATAGAAAAAAAATTTGTGAAAAACTTGCCTGTTCATTCCTAACACGGGTACTTATTGATCGACCTGGTATACGGTATACGAAGAAGGAAATTAACCGGCAATAGTCATCTTGGCATGTCAAAGGTGTGCGCAAGATGGGTGGCGAGAAGGTTCACGCCATATGAAACATGGGTCCATCATTATGAGCCTGAATCGATAAAGAGTCTATACAGTGGCACAAAAAGGACACACAACTCCCCGAAAAATTTCAAGGTGTGTAACACACCAAGAAAGTCCTGCCTATTTTACCGAAAAACAGGAATCATTTTTGTTTTCGATGGTATAAACAAACTTATTGATAGATCTGAAACATGTATTTTTAAGGTTAATATATTGCAAAAGGAAAAATAATTTTGAGTTTAATGAAAACATTGTCACCGTGAAGAAGTTGATATAAATATAAAATGTCGAAGTTGGTTTTGATTCTTTCTGCAAAATTTTTCAACGACTATCAAATATGTTATTAAATTGGTTTAATGGCGTTGGCTAGTAAAACTTGCAATCTACTTCAATGTCAGTAGAAAATAAAGTACATTTCTACTATTGGGCCGTATTGCGAATCTCAATCGATAGACTAATTTTAGTTTTCCCATAACGAATCTCGATTAATTATCGACTGCCAATCAATGATCGACTAATATTAGTTTATCTATTCTAAATGTCGATTTAATCAATCAGAATCGATCAACTGTCGAATGACAATCGCTTGAAAATATAGGTACATAAAACCATGATTGCTGTAAATTTTATCAGCTCTACAAAAGAAACACGCATCGCTGCTTAAGTATTTTGCCAACAAGACTTCCCTGTCTTATTGATAAATAAATCAATTTAAATGAATTTATAATTTAAATAAGTAGAATTTCGATTCATAAAAACAGTTCAAAGTTAAAAGAGAACCTTTTTTCTTTCTGAGACATGTTTTTGTTTTCCTGTATTAAAAATACTTATTCTTTTAATGGCACAATAGCCCATGGAGAGCCTAGACCGAGCCTGAAAATAAATTAAATAAGAAAAATCTCATACAAACTCTTTTGTTTACCTTTTTACTGTCACTCTTCTTATTTGCTTTTTTCCACATTGATAATACATAAGATAAATAAATACACCGCTACTATTAAAATTAAATCTGTAACGAGATTAAGGCTGTGCGTACACAGTGAAGCAATAAGGCTGTGGTGAGCGTGAAACGTTTTCGAACTGGACAACTAAAAGCGTTTCGCAAAGCGTTGTGCTGCGATGTCTCCAGTGAAGTTATACTGTGCTATCATCAAAAGTGGAGTCTCATGTAAATGAAGAATTTATGCAAAATATTTTATATTTTAAACTATTATAAAAACAAAAGAAAAAGATCAATATATGAAAATTAACTGCCGATATCAACAAAGTTCTACTTTCATTTTTAATAATTAATTAAGATTTTATTTTATTAACGCAGAACAAAATATTTTTAATAAGATTATTGTATATGCACGTAAGTTGAAGAGTTCGCAAATAAAATAATTTTAACATGTAGCATTTGTGTTTTCTTTCAAATACAGATTTTGTTCTTTTTCTATCGTCTTCAAAACAAATAAAAACTTCTGGAAACAGACAATAGAATGCATACGAATCGAACAAGTAAACGCATGAATTTAGTGGTCAGAAGAGTTTTTATGCGAATAGCTTGCGAATAGCTTGCGATAACAAAACAGAACAGCAACGAACAGCAGCACAGCCTTACAGTTTCACTATTTGCACGTACTCAAGAATACATGAATACCCAAGCAAAGCGTTTGGACGGCACAGCTTCACTGTGCGCACAACCCAAGATGGGCGTGACTGATTATGATGAAGAGAGAAGTGAGTTTGAAATGAGCGATGGACAATAAAGCGCGTTTTCGGTTTTCTTGAGATATTTCCGAAGTTTATTCTAATTTTTTATTTCTTTTAAATGTTTGTGCTTCATTCGTTGAAAAATTTTGGTCCTCGATGTCGGTAAGTGACGTTTGGACTGTGATCGCCGTAAAGTAGTTGGTAATGCGTTGGCGTGCTACGCAGAGTGTTCGTGGTCGGGGTTCAAGTCTTAGCACAGGCAAATTCAGAAAGTAGAAAAAACAATTTAAATACAATACACCACCTCTTGGCAGACAATGGCGAACCTACAAGGGTCAAAATTACCTTCGCCGCTCCGATTCGGCATAAAACTAGGTTCGTTCCATTCGTGTATAAATATATATATCACACACAACACGAGTGGCTTCGCGGGCTATTGTGCCATTTAAAGAAGAAAGAAGAAGAAGACTTTTCATAAAAAGGAAATAGTTTACAATAGAAACTGGCTTGTAGTCAAATTTCCAGCTTGTCATTTTTTAAATTCTTTATAATTTGCACCATAGAATCAAAGGTCAAAAAAAGCACGCGTCTGCTTGGGTGATTTAAGGAAACCGCAAGGTCTATGACTTGACTACACTTTTTATTTTACAGGCTTAATTTCTTCGCGGGATATATCTCGGCGATCTGAGCATACTTATATAAATATACGATTAATTTCCCTCACAAATATTGTTTTAAGCATATATAAGCTAGAAAAGAAACAGCTATTGCTTGTTATTTGAATAATTTTAAACTAACTAACCCTTTAGAGTTTTCGACCTTAGCTTCATATACTACTTATGCATACATACTTTCATATAAATACTACAATATAAATGTAAATACATTTTAAAATGGAAAGAAAATGGTCACATGCGTTCTAAAGTGCCAAAAGAAGAAGGTTACTGTTATAATAATGTAAATATCAGAAATTATATGGGACTCTAAGGTACTTATTTCGTTTCTCTCCTTCTCCGGTTATATGTAACTATTATTGCACTTGTTCTACTATTCTAAATTATTGAAATTCGTATATAAAATATGTTGTTTTTTGTCTTCATTATTATTATTTCTTTCTGCGTATTCATCATTTGTAGTATTCTTCAGTTGAAAATTTAATGTTTTTCTATTTTTTAACTATTAAAAAAATTAATCTCTTTTTTTAACAGTAAATAATTTTTTTTACCATTATTTTTTCTTTAATTTTAGGCCAAACCAGTAAATAACAAAAATGTATCGATTTAACGAATGCTAGTAAAAATTAAAACGAAAAATAATCGTGAATGAAGGAGAGAAAAACATTTCAAATCTGCAGCAACGTTGAAATGAGATAAAGATCACAAAACACAACATTTTTGTATTATGTTTTATCTATATATATATTTTAATTATTGTAAAGCAAATGCAAGAAAGAGAAAAAATTGTAATTTAGACTTTAAATATATATTTTATATTATATTAAAACATTCTATAGTCATAAGATCGCGCAGAATGGTATAAAAACTTTAGATTATTATTTTCACAATTTTAGAGATTTAAGTAAAATAGTAAAACGCAGTTGTGACCATTTTGTTTGTATAGTTCTTTTTCTTTTTTTTTCTTTCATTATATAGAAATCGTGATCTAAAGAGAAACAAATTCTTAATAAAAGGGGCATATATCTATTTATAAATCTTGATAAAAAAAATGTCTTTAACTAATAGGATTGGATGATTTCAATAAATACCTACTGATCTACAAAAATGATTTTTACAAGCTACCATATTTGATAGTACACAGAATATTTCTTTTTTCCTTGAGCATATACATTCATACATTAAAACAACAGAATCTAAATGTGCGTTGGTGAATCTAATTTTATTTGTGAAACTTTTCTAAAAAAAAACATATTTTTAACTATAATTAACAACGAAATTGTCTGTACGTTAAGTAGAAAATAGTTATTAAAATATATTTTGTGGTAATCATTGAGCAACAATAAAAAAAAATTGAACCTTGTTTAAATATGACATATTATTATAAAAAGAAGTTACTAAAACTCATTTGGCTTCCTAAAATCATGTTTTTAGTAAATAATCGTATCTATTTGTTGCTTTCGTAATTTATAAAGGCCTTTGTTATTGCAATTGAAATTATATGTAGAGCAGTGACCAGATAAAGCCTCGGAGACAGTTGAAGGTAGGGGAAATTGGGGGAAATTAAATTTTTTTTAATATCTAATTGAAAGGACTCATTTTTAATGATAATTGAGTATTAAATAAAAATAAACGGTTTCTAATTTTTCTAAATAAGAAACCAAAGAATACTATTAATATGTTGATACCACCTGGGCCGCATTCCACTTTTATCTCGCTATTCAATGGCTCTGTTATTGCCGAGTTCTACTTTACTTTGTTTTTTTAGATACTTCTTCACGATCTTTAAGGCTATTTATTTTATTTTATTTACTTATTTACTACATACGATTTTAAATATGTAAATCAATTTGAAAACAAATAAATTAATGCACACAAATAACGGAGATTTAAAAAAAAATGGGATCTTCAATTCTGGTAAGTGTTTCGGCGAAACTAAAATATCTGGCCTGAATATCATAATGGAAATTTCGGTCCAACAATTTACTTAAAATTTTGCTAAATTAGAAACAAAAGAATACTATTAATATGTTGATACCACCTGTGCCGGATTCCACTTTTATCTCGCTATACGCCTGATATATTGCCAATACTTCCGTATGAAAGTTGCTGCAATGGTCAGGAAGATGGAAGGAGAGTTTGAGGCGCAGTTAAAGTAACATTTTATACACAATTTTGTAACTTAAATAAGACAGAGTGGTGCAGAAAGGTGAGTCTAGGAGTTTTAGTCTTATCCTAGTCAGAGATGATCATTCACACAAAAAGAGGCACAGACAGAAGAAGTTATTAAATGGGAGCCTTAATCTTGCAACATGTCTCCCCATTTGACAGTGTCCCGTGAGCACCGAAGACGTTATGTTAATGGTTGCTAAGGTTGAGTAGCTATCTAGTACGTATAATGTCCATTGTGGTCCAGGTAAGTCTGGTAATACCACAAATGTGCTCTGCTACCCAGGATTTTTTTGATTCCCCAAGGTTGTTATGCTTAATGATTATAATGCGCTTAATAGACGTGCGAAAAATATCGACTGTGCAGGAGAGTGAGGTGTCGGAAAGAGGCCTCGCAGTTGCTTTATCTATAGGTCCAGGTGCTCAGTAGAAAATGAATCTGTGAATGCTCGGCAAGATGTGCTAACAACAATCTTTGATATAGTGAAATCACCAGACAGTGACTTGATTGCCGCTTAGCTGTCAGTAAGATATGCTAACAACAATCTTTGATATAGTGAAATCACCAGACAGTGACTTGATTGCCGCTTGGCTGTCAGTATATATGCAAGTATTCGTTACAAATAAGTCACTTATACACCTGATATATTGCCAATACTTCCGTATGAAAGTTGCTGCAATGGTCAGGAAGATGGAAGGAGAGTTTGAGGCGCAGTTTGCTAAAGAAACTGTACAAAGAAATTGCTGCAACCGTCCTTGTCCACTAGTTAAGAACCTTTTGTATAGATGTCGGTAGAATTTACAGTGACCAACTTATCTTCAATCCATTTCTCTCTACTGGAGATATGGGTGGAAAACTTGTAGCTTAGATTCGAAGTAGAGCTGATAAGGTGAAAGTATTTTTCTACTTACACACATTTTTGTGAAGAAATATATTAATTGCTGCAGCTATTTATGCGGAAGGAGAGAAGAATGCATCGCAAATGCCAAGTTGAAGCTGCAGCTTTTAAGGAATGGATGTAATACATCTGAACTTACCAATTATTGGTAAGAGATAAATGGCAAACGAGTGGAAAAATTAATATTTTATATATACTTATTTATATGTATACATTATAAAAATTGTTGGTTGTTTTGTGTGTTGTGGTGGCACTATACTCTGGCATCGCATAATTTCTCCACTCATCTGTTGATTCTCCTTAAATTGGTTATGATCTCTGCCAATTGTAGTGCTAGTATTCTTGAAATTTTTCGGTTTTTGGATAAAACTTTATGTAAAGATATATTTTATATTTTAGGTAGTTGGGATTTGAATTATTTCGAATATTCTCGTTTCGTCGTTGCTGTAAATCGGTTGTATCGGCTGCACTGGATATAACGTCCCTCTGTCCTCGGAGGCCATTGAAGCATCCAAGAATGCAGCCTCGCCATAAGAATCCCGCTGGTCTTGCACGACATTTATTGCCGCCTACAGTCGCATTGATTTCTCTTCTGTTACATGAAATTTTTAGCTTTATGTCACACTTCCTGTCCAGCTATGCCTTAATTTAACATCTCATATAAATAAAACTTTGAAATATAAAATTCCACTTCAATGTTTTCATTTGGAAGCCTCTTTTTGTAGGTGGTCCAAAGCAGTTCAGACCGATGGCTACGCTTTTTCAAAACGAAAACACTTTCTTCATGTAACATCTGCGGAATTATTCAGCAATCTCTGTCATGCTTTTGATATTGGTTTTTGTTTATTGTTACTTTAGGTAGATCTGAAACGAAAAAAACAAGCATTTTATTAATTACATTTGCTTTGCACAACTTCTTTCTTTATTTTAGTCATATTTTTTGTTTAATTTTAAACTTTTTTTTTTTAAACATACTCTTTTTGTCACAATGAAATTATTAATGATTTCAATGGATATACAAAAACTCACAATTTCGAACATTACGATGAAACAAAACAGAATCTGGAATATCAAAGTTACGATTCGTAGGAATCTTCCGATTTCGATGATTTTCAAAATAGGAGTCATTAATACAGTTAACGATCGATAACGTGAACATCCACTATTATGAACCTTTTTTTTCTTCCATTGACTTTTCTAAAACGTGAAAAGTTTCTTAAAAATTTCGTATCAAAACTCTTTATTTAATTAATTTTGGTAATTCCCTAAACAAAAATTAAATTAGAAAAAAATGTGAGAAGCAACTCAAACTTTTGACGTAAACTACATGAATAACAGGCCCCCCAAATTAAACAAATCAAAACATTTTCGGCTGAAAAGTTAATATAAAGAACCAGAAATCCCAGAAAATTACAAAACTATTTCGGGGTTGAGTTTAGTGAATACATACTTAAAAATTTTAGCGCTCAGAACTTGAGAATACCTTTAACAGCCATTTAATTCAATAATTCGGACACGTTGTATCGCATTTATTTATTTAAATATTTACTTTTTCATATACTATACTATATATAAGTACTATATTTAGATTTGACATAAAATTCAATGCAGACATGTTTCATAAATAAAATTGTTTATTTATTTGAAATTATTTGTCTTTTTGTCTTTCTTTTTCTAACAGCGGTTCTACTACTGAAGAATCGGCCAAGCCTCGTGTTTTGCGTTTCACTTGGTCGATGAAGACGACATCTCCTCTGATGCCAGATCAAATAATGCAGAAAATACGTGAGGTTCTCGATCAAAACAACTGCGATTATGAGCAACGTGAACGGTTAGTATACATACATAAATGTATGTAATATGGTATACACCGCTGCCTTAATTTGCTAAAGTAATAAATTATTAAAACCGAGTTTTTGAATGATTATGATTAAGAGTAGGTATCGATCAGCATCTTCGTCAAAAATTTTGTATCACTACTCCAAAAACTTAAAGTTTCAAAATGTTTGTTTTTTGTTTTTCATGAAAAATTTAAAAAGTACGTGTAAATGCGTTTAGAACAAATCGAAGCCTTTCTCACTTTATTATTTTTTGTTGTTGTTGCAGATTCGTTCTGTGGTGTGTACATGGTGACCCCAACACGGACTCATTGGTTCAATGGGAAATTGAAGTCTGCAAGTTGCCACGTCTTTCACTTAATGGGGTACGTTTTAAACGTATTTCTGGTAAGATGGCACAGATAATGGAATATTCATTGAATAATTACTCAATAATATTTTATATTCTAAACAGGCACTAGCATAGGCTTCAAAAATATTGCCTCACGTATAGCTTTCGATTTACGACTGTGACTCGATCAAACCAGTAACAACGACATTATTTCCATTGTTACCGATACTGCTAGCTACTCCAACACACCTAACACTACAACACATTTCTTTACCGAAGCTACCATTGATTTAAGCTCACCTACGGATAACGCATCATCTGATTTGGCTGCATTTAATAGTAAACTATTTGAAAAGCAACTGAGACGAATATTCCACGATTCCCAAAAAGATGAATTTTCAATTCTATTAAATAAGGTTTCAAATCCATTTACATCCCCTGAAAAGCTAGATGCACTCAAAATTATGGACGGCTGCTTAAGCAGGGATTTCGGTATTACGAATAATTATAAAAAAGATAATATATCAATCTGCATGCCCACCGCATCAGATATATTCTTTAACGACACAACTATGAACCAGTGTTTTCCTGCTCACTGCACAGGACCTATTGATATGAGTGAAGCTGCCATCAATCCAGTCACCGAAAAAGACAAAAACATACTTTCATCCCCGGACCCTACAACTCTCTAAACATTAAAATAAACGACAAAAACAAATCCATAAGTAGCAGGCCACTAATTATTTCTTCTTTAACAAAACTACACAAGATTTCAGATCTAGTAATGCGAGCCTGAAACACTCAAAATAAACAACAACAAAAAAGTGGGACATAATCTCTTAAGCAGAACCAAATTGGAGTTGTGGTGCAGAGACTAAAGTATGGATGGAGGAGACCTTAAGCAAAAGCAAGAAATTATGCAGCAGTAGTGGTAGTGATGGCCTCATTTAAACCAAAACTCCAAACGAGTTGCAGTAGTATAACTGTTTCAATGTTATGTACCACAAAACTTTAAATTAGTCAATATTTGTGAAACAATGCCCCAGTCGATTTTCACTCCTCTGGAATCTCAAAACTGAAGCTCATTAAATATATTGAACATTTTCAAAAATAAATGCTAATGATAGTTGTCGTTCAGTTTGCTATATTTTGGCGTTATGCGTTAAGATTTTTACGTTATTATCATCAATTTACATAACTTTGTTTTCATATTTAAATTAGACCTTAATAGCCAAATTTATTAAAAAATAGTTCATATTTCTAGTCCAACAGACTAGAAATATTTCAGGTCCACGCATACTAGTACTACGCTAGTAGTATGCTAAATTGATGAAAAAAGCGTCGTTCTTTTTGACACCAAACAAACCCGATTACACTTGGGAATCGCTAAATTGTACGGAAAACTCGTTTTATTCTTTCTTTTTTTTAAATAACACCGCCTCAAAGAATTAAACCTATGGATACTCGATTTATATGATTGACATACCAGCGTTCACAGATGTTATTCATCTCAGCTATTTACACTGGCTCGTTGAGGGTGTGGCAAAGCACCGAACACCAGTCCTTTTTTGTTTTACTTTACATTACATATTGCTTTTAAAAGGATCGTACGCACAATGCTCATGAGGCTCAGCTAATAAGACTTTGCCACTGCTGAGAGCCCAGTAAACTTGATACAACTTAAAAAGTAATTCAATTATTAAAAAAAAATATATATATACATAAATAAATAAAAAAAATTACATAATTTTGATTTGTTTTCTTGTGCCACGAAATGATAGACTAGTTTGAAAAGACCAGTGCAGGACTATTGATAAGCCTGTATAGAAATAACTAGTCTGTTCTCATATGTTTAGACTAGACTGTAGAACTGTAAATTGTTGGAAGAACATAAGTACAAGAAAATTTTATTTAGAATACTAGTTTTTTTTATATATTTTTATGCAGTGCTTGCAAATGATACTTACTTACTTTACTTTTAATGGCACAACAGCCCATGGAGGGCCTAGGCCGAGCTTTTCGCATCCACTCATGTTGTGCGTGTTATATTTGTACATGAATGGAAGGGACCTACAGTCTAATGCCGAATCCGAACGGCGAAGTGAAAAGCTTTTAATAGCAATTTTTACTCTTGTAGGTTTGCCATTGTTTGCCAAGAGGTGGTGCCGTGTAGAAAAATAATTTTTTTAATTTTTTTTAATTTTTTTTATTTTGCCTATGCCGAGATTCGAACCCCGGACACTCTTCGTAGCAGTCCAACGCATTACCACTACGCCACAGCGACTACTTGCAAATGATACGTGTACAATATTTTTTTCACTGAGTCCTAGGGTGTAGCTCATTTCATCTTCATATGGTAGAGTAATTACTACTTATAAAGGGTGATTTTTTAATAACTTGATTTTTGAAAATCAAAACAACTCAGAAATTATACAAAAGTGAGTGGAATTTTTATTTGGATTGATAGATCAATTCCTGCCATTTACTTTTCAAAGATAATTTCACTTAATTTTTGTGGTACATTCTGATGGTCCAATTTTGGCACACTTTTTCCCAATTTCGGCCCAAATCTCACCAATGACGAATTCAATGTTGGCTTCCAAAGCAGAAATCATGTTTGGCTTTTCCCTATAGACATACCCCCACAAAAAACAGTCTAACGGGGTCAAATCACACAATCATGGTTGCCAATTGACTGCACCAAAACGTGAGATTAACTGCTCACCAAATCCGCCTCTCAATTGATGCATGGTTTCGCGTGCAGTGTGACATGTGGCCGCTGTGGCGTAGTGGTAGTGCGTTGGACTGCTACGCAGAGTGTCCGGGGTTCGAATCTCGACACAGGCAAAATCATAAAGTAGAAAAAATAATTTTTCTACACGGCACCACCTCTTGTCAGGCAATGGCAAACCTACAAGAGTAAAAATTGCTATGAAAAGCTTTTCCTTCGCCGTTCGGATTCGGCTTTAAACTGTAGGTCCCTTCCATTCATGTACAAATATAACACGCACAACATGAGTGGATGCGAAAAGCTCGGCCTAGGCCCTCCATGGGCTGTTGTGCCATCAAAAGTAAGTAAAGTAAAGTAAGTAAAGTGACATGTGGCACCGTTCTGTTGGAACCATATGTCGGCCAATTACAATTCTTCCATTTTCGGCAAAAAAAAGTCTCTTATCATCGAACGGTATCGGCAACTTTCTCCATTGACCGTAGCGTTGCGGCCTTCGTCGTCTTTGAAGAAGTACGGCCCAATGATGCTGCCTGCCAATAAACCGCACCAAATAGTGCATTTTTCGGGATGCATTGGTAGCTCCTGAATTGCCTCTGGCTGGTCTTCACTCCAAATACGGCAATTCTGCGTATTCACGTATCCATTGAGTCAAAAAGGAGCCTCGTCGCTGAAGACAATTTTGCGATAAAAAACGGATCGAATTTTGATAATAAATTTCAATAATTTGCAAACGTTGTTCAGGCGTAAGTCTATTCATTATGAAATGGCAAACTAAACTGAGCATTTTTTACTTTGACACATGTCAAAAATCATGCGTGAACTCTCTGAAATATTAACGTCAAAAACTAAATATCAAAAAATCACCCTTTACTTAACCTTCTAATCACACTTTATATAAATTTTTAAGGGAAGAAATTTCGTTGCGGATAATTCTTGGAAAATTTATTATGGGGAAATCAATGAAATGAGAATTTGGCTCACCCTAAAAAATGAGTTTAGCCACATAATATAATCACATATATTTCATAAGCTGTTGCATAGCAACATTGTGTTTATAATAACATATTGTTTATACATTACTTACATATTTTGATTTAGAAAATTTTGTGCACTAATCAAACATTTTTGGAAAAAAAGCCATAAGTTTTTATTTAAATTACTACAACAGCCATGTAAGTTTTATAAATTATAAAATATTGTAAAAATATGAAATTTTGGAAAATTCTTTGTTTTATTATTTTATTTATTTATTTTTATTTTCTTTTTTTCACAGTTGCAATGGGGATGTTTAATAAGCTGGCTGGTATGCTAAAGTCGAAGACAAATAAAATCAAAGTTTTAGTAATTGGCTTAAACAACAGTGGGAAATCAACAATTATAAATCACTTTAAGAATCCACGTGAACAGTCAGCTATTACGGTGCCGACTGTAGGTTTCACCATCGAACAGTTGCAAAGTAATATTTACTATAAGAGAAATAGAATTTTATTTTTAATCATAGTTCGCCAAAAACTTCCCAATGATGGAAAATATTGTGCTCTTCCTCCTCAATTTTCCTCATTTATGATGAAAAAGTAATGAGCTCTGTTTCGTTAAATATTTGATGGAAATTATATTATGTATATTCTGGTTTCATGCAATGGCTTTTAAAAATTCCAACGGACTTTGTCAGATCAATGCGAAAAATTATCCCAAGAGGAGAGGAGTCTGTTTCCCCGTTTAACCTCCCTTTCCCCTTTCCAATTTAGAATCCATTTTAATTATTTTAAATTCCGTTTTTGGCATATTTTCTTAAATTTAAAAATTATAAAAATTTGGATTCGAGTAGTTAATGCTCACAGAATGCTTTCTAAGAAATGAATGGAAGATTATTCTTAGATTCTCGCTCGCTTTATATTTCCCGCTAGAAAGTTTTGCTATGGTAAACTCATTTCCCGTGAAGCAACTTTTGAATAACTAATTTTTCACTGATTCATTTCTTCTCGGTTCTTTTACTATTCCATGCTGTAAGCTTTACTCATTATTCGTCTTTCTTTTAATGGCACAACAGCCCACGAAGGGCCTAGGTCGAGTTTTTCGCAACCATTAATCTTGTGAGTGTTATATTTGTATGCAAAATTAAGAGGGTCGACAGTTTTATGCCAAATCCGAACGACTTTCGAAGGCAGTTTTTACTCTTTGAAGTTTGCTATTGCCTGCCACGAGAGACGGTTCCGTGTAGAAAATTATTGTGTTTATTTTCTACTTTTTGGTCTTTGCCTGTGCCAAGATTTGAATTATGTGCACTCAGCGTTACACTGCAATACACTACCCAACTACGCTATGGCGAGCTCATTATACCTATACAAAAACTGGATATTTACATTTTTAAATGTAAAAAAGGTTTATCAGTAGAAGAAGAAGAACTCGGATGAATGAAAAAGAAACGAAACACATCAAAGCAAGGAGCTTTGAGGACCTTTCAATAAGAGGAAGACATTTTGCTCTGGCTACGTTTAGGAGTTTTTATAATGTTATGCTCAAAGAGCAATCGAAATAGTGTGAGCGTATTTTGATTGCTCTACGCACTATGCTTTTAATTCAAACCAAATTCTCTTTTACACCGTATGTACATACATATTTCTTCCAGATCAAGGTATGTTATTTACATTAATTGACATGTCTGGTGCCGGGCGATACAGGAATTTGTGGGAACATCATTTTAAAAATTGCCATGGCATAATCTTTGTTATCGATTCTAGTGATATAATGAGACTAGGTAACGAATTGTAGACAGATAACATTTTATTTTATGTATGTATTTTATTGAATTTATTATTTTAGTTGTGGTCAAGGATGAACTGAATTTTCTTTTGGCACATCCCGATTTGGGAAATCGATCTATACCAATCCTTTTTTATTGCAATAAAATTGACTCACAAGATTCATTATCCAACGTTAAAATTGCAGCAGGTAAGATATATAGACACTGTAAAATACCATAGGCAATTTCTCGGTGCTACACAGAGTTTAAATATAATGTCACACCATAAATCACACAATCCAAGAATGTAGGCTATTAATTAATTTCTATCTTTACGTACGTGGATATGGATTATTTCACATCCGTTCATACCCCAGAGACAAAAAGTTCTTTGATTTCATTAAAAATCGACAAATATTACAGTAAAACAATAGGTTGGCCAGTAAAACAAAACATTCGACAAAAGAGCGACTAAAATGGGTCGTAACCTTACTACATATGACAAAATCAGTTTAAATATCTCGGAAACTAAAGGCGATATCAAAAACTGATAACGCCAATCAAAAAGTCTCAATAGATTACTCAAGCCTGCTCGATCTTCTGAGCGATAAAAGGTTTCCAACATAAGAAATTTCAACTAACCACATTTAAATTATAGCGTCTTCTTCACTCTTTAGCATCACCTTCTTTATCACTTGTGGCACGCTCATTGTCATCACGTCACCTCCTCTCTATAACTCAGTCATTGCGTTAACTATCTCTTCGTTCGTATGACCCTTGATAATTTCGACATGATGTGAAATACCGACGTCATCCCCGGAATTCTTTGAGTCGACGTCAACTTCTTAAATCACTACGTTATGGCATTGTCGTAATACCATTTCCGTTTATCTTAGTGATTTTTTCTTTTATTTAATTTTGCACAGATGCAATAAATGGCCGTAACAATGATATCACCCTCTTATGACCATCTTAACTTTTCTCAAATTCTTGCCATCATCACTTACTATATATTTGTGATATTTATTATTTATATAAGTATTACGTGTATGTTTATTTTTTCAGCAATGGGCTTAGAAAATATAGAAGACAAGCCCTGGCACATTACCTCAAGCAATGCAATTACGGGTGAAGGATTACAAGAAGGAATACAATGGTTAGTGCAGCATATACCCTTCTCAACAACTTAACTCTACACTTACAAACTACAAAAAAGATTATTACATAATAACAAATCAAGCAAATAAAATTAGAATAGTAATAAAGTTCTCGAATGATTTACCATGTTAAAATGTATGGAAAAGCTGTCAAAATGAAGAAGAATAACGTTCACATTGACATTTGAGCCAACGAGAAAATAGAGAAATATCATCGACTATCTTCTACTGTAGTTGAGAAATGCGTGACCTTGTTGAGAGTTTGATGCCATTAGTGGGAAATAAATTATGGAGGTATGATTTCGAAGTAGACTTAGAATGCAAACTTCGTTGATCTTAACTTTATTAATTGTTTGTGACATTTCTTCTGCCGTAGTCCGAGCAGAGTGCACCGAGCAATGTTATAGCGACACTTCCTACTATATTAATTGTTCCGTCTATCCTTTCTCGCCCCGTCTACACCATGTCTATATCTTGTTATAACTCATCTCTTATTTGATTGAAATTGTTGCTTACGTCATTACAAGTTGAATTTTGTTGTGATCATGAATATAGTTTCTGAAGTATTATTGAGGGCGAGAACGTATCGGTTTCTGCTCAAAATAGGACCAAGTATTTTAATTGCTCCTTAAAATGAATCCAGAAAGGGCTGCAAAGGTCGACTTCTCAAATGATGAAAAATGGAGGTGCCTTTAGTTGGTGAAATAGTTGGGGTTTCGCTGTAGAGCAACGGATACAATGCTGTACAATTGACCGTGTCATAAAATATCAGTATAATTTCATAGAAATATTGAAATTCCTTTTTCATTTATTTATTCCATTTTATTTATATATTTTCTTTATAAACTGTAACATACATATTAAGCTTAACTTTGACGAAGTTTACTGGACTCGAACCGGTCGCTGTACATTACCGAGAAATGGTCTTGCCAAAACATGAGCATTGTTTAGCTTTCTTTCTTCGCTCCAGCCGTTTTACCACGCGCAATGAGGTTTCATTTCAAAAACATCGAAACGAAATTCAATTAATTCAATTTTCAATTTAATCAATTTTATTTGAAATCTCATTTTTTTTTGCGAAAAAAAAACATGTATTCATTGCAGTTCTTTATTTGTTGTTGCTAATCGTTTAGTTATTTTCTGCTCGAACTTTATTTTAACGTCCGATCTCTGCTACTAGCAAGAAAAACCTCATGTCCCACGTAAGATTTTTTCTAAAATTTTTATCGTAGGACACAAATAATGTCATGGGTAAAAAACATTTATTTTTAAATCAACGTCTATAAGCAGTAGATAGACTGCTCTCAATAAATTTCTGATACGAAATTCATATTTATAAACTTCCAATATTATTAAAGCGTTTTAATTTCTCCGGGAAGTTGTCCTTAAAAAGTACAGGATCTGCTCTAAACTCTACACTACGTAGTGGTATGCGTCCATAAATGCGAGAAAACTTATCAATACAGGCTGATCGTACACGCATGTGATTCAAGTCCGCCGAAAGCATTTCAGTGTTTGTACATTCAGGACATTTAAACTTCTTGCGGGGTGTTACTTTTATCGGAGGCTTATTAGTAACATTTGCGACTAGGAAATTCATAGCGATATCTTCGCAGTTCATGTGTTTGTCCACCCATTCCTTTATATATCCAGGCATTGAATATGTATACATATGGCTCCAGAATTTATGGTGGAATGCGGCACCAGTTAAGACCATTGAAATTTGATTTGTCCACTCAGATTCATAACGCCAGCTCATTGTTAAATTGTCCCATACGTGAATTCTGCTGGGAAACCCTACGATTCTATCAGGAAACTCTCGCCAGACCTCAAAACTGAAAAAAAAAACAAATTGTATCATAAATTGCCATAAGTTAGCAAGAAAATTCTGTTAAATAAATAAGAAATAAAATTTATTTTGGAATTGTTCTCTTCTTATGTAAGAAAAAAATAGTTAATTGCTGAAACAAGTGGTCTCTGTGGAGCAGTTAAAAAAAATTTAAAAAAACAATATTTCTACACGGCAACAACTCCTGGTGGGCCATTCATGTTGTGCGTGTTACATAATGAGTTTTATGATGTCGAATCGGAAAGGCTATTCTTAGGAAATATTTACTCTTGGAGTTTTGCCATTGTTCGTTAATCGGTATTTAAAGTCGTTAAATTATTGGTTAACGTTTAACTTTTCGTTAATTTCAAAAACCATTAACGTTTTGATTAACTTGGGTTAAACTTCTTCCGTTAACTAAAGTCCATTAACTGTAACTAGAAATGTCATCTAGCTACTGCCTTCCACACCCAAGTTCCGGCTCACGTGGTTGAAAGTTAACAAAGTAAACTTTTTGGTTAACAGTTCTCAGGTGGCCCACCGTAATTTCTTGATTAACGATGCCCAGCATGGGTTTAAACAAGAAACTATTTCTGCTCTATGTGATTTAGTTTTCGATAAAAAGGCATTCTAGTACATTTTAATTTAAATTTTCAATTTCTCTCAAATATCGGTAAGTGTAGGCAAAAATTTTCTTGTAATCAAAAAAATATACTGAAACGGGAAAATCACCTTTTTTTACATACTTAAAATTATTAAATTAAGCTTGTGGGACACGGTAGAGGGACGCATTGGCTAACAAATTATAATGATCAGGCAATTGCTACGCACTGAGACTTACCCAAAATCCAATTCGTCAGTGGTGAGCATATTGATGTCATCGTCGATGGTCAGAATTGCTTCTGTATCAATTTCAGTATAAGGATAAAATCGATTCGATAGTTTGTTGGCGCGAGTCTGTATTACTTTGAGTGGTTTATTTATCGTTGGAAAAGTAGAAACTTGAAAAAAAGATATAATAATTAAATGAATGGGGCATTTAGTTATAGGCACTACTCACGATGAGGAGGTGTTTTCTTTTGATTATTCCAAACAACTAGAATGCTTTGTAAAGACGGAACCAATGCCAGCTTTTTTATAAGCATAAAAAGGCTCTCTACACGATCGTATGTAAGAATAACAGCAGTAAAACCCTGCGCTTTGGGAGCAATAATTGGCAGATACAGTGGATTAAATGCGACGTAATTGTTATCGTTAGCATTCCATTGATGTAGACTTCGTGAACGATGCGGAAAAATTCGTCCCTCCAAAATTTCCAATGTCGTTAAAGTAATAGTTTTCAAGTCTTTAAAGTATTGATTATACACCCAACTACTTTGCCGTCGTAATTCGACAATTTTAGAATGCGATACAGCTTTTAGTCGCTTTAAGATGGAATGCATTTCTGCCTCGCGGATCCGTATGGAAAAAAGGGACCAATCCAATACGTCAGTAAAAGGAAGTACATAATTGTCAACTGCTATAACCGGAATACAGTTGTTGGCCAGTATTTCTAACAGATCCGGTTGACCTAATCGTATACTTCGACTTAATAAACAGAATGTACCTTTGGATAATATACGAGGATATTCGTAACGTGATTGCGAAAAAGCGCTACAACGGATATTTCTTTCAATTGTTTCCGAATCTCTGCAATTCTTCAACAATAATATATCTTTTGGATGATCTTGTGCTAATGAGTCTAGAATTCTCATTTGTTCCGGTAGAATATTTAGTTGTGCCACTATAAGCTTATGATCACGAGGCAAATCCGAGTCCACGTTGGGCGGCTGAAAAGTTTGTAATCCGGGACTCCAAACGGGCACAGACACGTCAAAACCATCACGATATGTCCATGTATCGAAGCCACCACCAAGAATCATGGCACGTTCAGAAATTACATCAACTCTTCGCTCTAACGACAGTGAAATATTCGATATCATGTTGAAAAGAATATGGTTTTCACCGCTGTCCCAAAAGCTCATAGCAGCAAAAGCGTTTGCTATAGAGCTTGGTTCAACCATATTATGATTAAGTAAATCAATACTAGGTAAAAACAAACATGCTTCGTTTGGATTTGAGGTGTAGTAAGTGCTACGAACAACTGTTTCCAATATCTGGTGGTATTCACGAGTCATTCCAGCTACTAGTTTGCCATTATTTTTATCTGTATAGTCTTTAAGTGGATAAACATAAACAGAAAGCCGGTTGTGTTCTCCCTGGCCACAACGATAAAGATTTACACAATTCCAAAACCTGCAATTCTGGTTTCTTGAAAGCGATACGTCCACTTCCGAAGACAATACAACTTCTCCAACTTGACTTAAATCGAGTGATATCTTTTCAAAGTAATTTCCGTCAGATGCATTTTTCCGTAAATCTAAAGTACCCCACAGTAGACAAACACCGCAAAATATTATAATAACAACCAATGTATATGACAATAAGGATATGAAACGATCATGCCGAAGATCAGCGTTAATTAATGAAGTACTTCCCATAACTTTTAAACCATTCTAATTTTTAATAGAAACTTATTAGTTTTGCACTTTTGCAAAACAGCTGATATGAAAATGGTGAAATAACAGAACGATTCAGATAACATAAAATTTAATCAAATAAACTAACTAACCATTCTCAGAGACAAAAAGCTCAAAATGTTTACTTGCTACGCAGAGCGTCCAGACCAGCAGGGTCAAATCTTGACACATGCTAAATCAAAATGTAGAAAAAAAAAGTTACACACGGTATAAAACAAATTTTGACTTCGGCGTTCGGATTTGAAATATAAAACTTCCATTCATGTACAAATATATCATGCACAACATTACTGGATGCGAAAAGCTCGGCCCTAGGCCATCCTTGGATTGTTGTGCCATTAAAAGAAAAAGAGAAAAGAAGGAAAGCTTCAATAAGTAAACCATATATATTTTTCATTGTAATATGTACTTATACAACAAAAACTGACACACACTAAAACACTAGTTCTGAAAAATTGCTGACTGTTATGTTCTGAGTAGTGAAAAGGAGAATAACAGCAAATATGTATAAGTATATATTGTAGAACACGACTTTATCTGAACCATTCATTGAAAATATTTGAAATTCTTGTAACAGCCCATGGAGGGCTTAGGCCTAGCTTTTCGCATCCACCGACGATGTGCGTCTTATATCTGTGCATGAATGGAAGAATCCTACATTTTTTTCGGTAAAGAAATGATTTTTTCCCCCTTGCCGTATATTTCTGTATTCTTGTCTATCATGGAAAGTTATTTTTTTTTACTCTTAATTTACCAGACTTTGCCCAAAAAGTAAGAGAACAACAAAGCAATTAAGAATCTCAATGAGGTTACACTTTTTGATACTACATAGATTAAAAATGTGTGATAAATATTGTTTCATGAAAATTATTTTAAATTGTTTTTTATTGTTTAATTAAATTAAATATTTTCGGATATATGTAACTCAGTCAGTAGTCGCTGTGGTGTAGTTGGTAAGGTTGCTACGCAGTGTCAAAGTATAGCACGGCTATTTATATGGGATCAATAATGTGAGGCAAAATGGTGTTGTTTCCGAGATATTCAGTTTGGTTTGTACACTATTTTCTCTTTTACAAAGAAAATAAATTCCTACATCTTCGATTACACCTTCATTTAAAAGGACACTGGAATTAAAATATGTACTTATACGCATATGCTCAGTTTCTGTTGAATATCTCTTCAACTGTACAAAATATAGAATACAAGATTTTGGCCAAATATCGCTGAAAAAAAATTAATACAAATTGTATAAAATGTAAAATAAAATTTAAAAAAAACTACATATTAGTATTTTGCATTTGTTTTATTGAGTATATGAATCTAGTTATTAATCTTCACCGGCGTTACCATGTATATGATATTTGGTGTTTGGCTCACTTAATTTGAAAATATATGCTTTTAAAAAACGTCATTTGAAATAGCCTGTCTCTCTTGCTTTCTAAATTTAGCTCTGCGATTCTGAAACCAAACCTGAAATGAAATTGAAAATTTTATCAATATACTTATTAATATCGTAATGACCTACATTTAAGTTACAGATTTTCAAACAGGTAAAAATAGTGAAAGACACAATCCACAAATCCAGAAAAGATAGAATCTAAACAAGGTAAAATTTCGACAAGACACAATATAGGTAAGAGAAAATTCAGACAAGACATGACTGCGACTTTCTAGAACGACTAAACGACTGAACTGCATATACTAAGTATTTTCACAGTCCATAATATTATGCTATTGATTTATACCTGGACACGAGCTTCTGTTAAATCAATTTTCATAGCCACTTCTTCTCGAGTATATATATCAGGGTAATGGGTTTCATGAAATATGTTTTCAAGTTCCTTTAATTGTCTCGATGAAAATGTGGTACGCATTCTTCTTTGCTTTTGTTTATTTCTATATGTTGTTCCAAATTCTGAAGATGTATTAAAAGGTGGATCTGCAATATAAAATGAAAATGAACATTAAAACGATGAAAAATATGTTTTTGGATAATCATTCATTTTGTTAAAACTGGATAAGTGCAAGTTCAAAATTTAGGTGAAAGTCTTGGTTGGTGATTTTTTTCGAGCTATCTCGAAAACTCGAACCAATCTGACAAAACGGTTACTACCATTGAATTCCTTGGGCCATAATTAGGCAAGATCGGCCATTAAAACCTTTGCCCAAGAAAAAATTGTGCATCCGAACACAGTATAATTTATGCGCTTTAGGTGTCCGATACATACGCAGATAAATTTGATGACTGACAATTCCAATATATAGGATAGATACCTACGTCATTAACATCTGGACGCTGATTGGTCGAAGTATTTTTTGCAATCAACTGATTCCAAAAATTCTTCAGCACACTGAAATGAAACGATTTAAACTGTACATTTTTTCTACAAAAAATTTCATTTATATCAATTTTTTCAGAAGATCTGAAAGATTGTTTTATATAATTCGAGTGTACTTAATAAAATTTTGTCTTCAGTTACCCAACAACAACAAAAAACTTATAACCTGCTGAAGAAAAATGTATGATGCCATCATGTTCAGTGTACCTTAATAAAACAAAGAAAAATGTTTTTAATATCCATGAAATTGAATTTATTTTAAAGATAATTATTGATATTAATGTTTGAATATGATTTTGGGCAAGTTGTCACAGCGGCTGGTGCGTACTGGCGTAACTGGAGGTCCAATTTTAACACAAGTTGAATCTTGTAAGCATGTAAACCAAGATCTTTACGCAAAAATGTCCATAAAGTGGATGGACACAAGCTTAATTATTGAGCCCGATGATAATCCATAAGCCATTCTCGAAACACCATTACATCCAGAAAAAGTCAGCGATTGGTGCTTTTTATGGGTCGGTGGAATCATTGGTCCATATGTCTTTAAAAATAATGCTGGTCAGAACGTTACAGTCGACGGTGAGCGGTACAGAGACGTGATTACTAACTTTTTCATGCCTTAATTGGAAACATTGCCAACTACGCTTCCTAGAAACTCATTTGAGTTTGCCTTCATACCGTACCTAGCCTTCATTTTGTCACTTACCTGTTGAATACGCTTCCTGAAAAAACTGTGAACTACATCCAGCTGGTTTCGCTTCCTTTGTTGAATACTCAATTTCCTCACTATGTGTAGTTACTTCAAACTTTAATTCAGATAACCATCTAACGTTAGCACCAAAAAATTTTACCCCCGGCGTAGTCGTAGTTGTATCATTTCGCGCTGATCGATACGTCATCAGGAACATGGGTATTACCTCATTCCAATCCTTTGTCCGCTACTTTCCGTAGGCACTCCTCTTGTATTCTGTTGATGCACTCTACTGTACCATCAGACTGGTTTAACGGTGTTGTACGAGAGTTTCCGGATGCCTAACCCGTCGCACGTTGCCTTCAAGATAGAGGACTCAAAATGTCCGCCTTGATCTGAATGACATACCTCTGGCCACTTGCAGAAGTAGTTAATAACTACCAGCACGTAGTACTTGTGATGCGTCCTTGATTCGCTTTTTCAGCAGAACCAACAGATTTTTCCTTAGATTATCATCTTCGCTGTGGTCGCTGTGGCGTAGTGGTAGTGCGTTGGACTGCTACGCAGAGTGTCCGGGGTTCGAATCTCGGCACAGGCAAAATCAAAAAAAAAAAAAAAGTAGAAAAAATTATTTTTCTACACGGCACCACTTCTTGTCAGGCAATGGCAAACCTACAAGAGTAAAATTGCTATGAAAAGCTTTTCCTTCGCCGTTCGGATTCGGCTTTAAACTGTAGGTCCCTTCCATTCATGTACAAATATAACACGCACAACATGAGTGGATGCGAAAAGCTCGGCCTAGGCCCTCCATGGGCTGTTGTGCCATCAAAAGTAAGTAAGTATCATCTTCGCTTTCCCATGCTCGGTCGAGGAAAGAATACGAATTTGAAATGGACGGACTCTTACCAACCATTTCCTTTTATGTGTGCCTGACGTTGCTTTCCTTATACTTTATAATTATAGCGATATTTTCATCAGCTTTCTGGTCTTCAAATTGTCCATAATGTCTTGATTTTCTTCAGCTTTTGTGTTTTCCATTCCCCCTTACACGGATGTCTTGATTCGGAATTAACATTCTCATTGTGACTTCGCTGCTTATTTTGATTCAACATTGGATTGGAACTATTTTTGGACTGTGTAGTATGCTATGAACAATTAGGCACCATATGCGAATTGCGGATCCGCCCACAAATCCATCTAACTTTTGTTTCTCCGAGAATTTCACTGGTGCATTTGTATATGCTAAATGTACTAGCGCTCTATGTCTGATGCGTATTCTTACAGAGCCTAAGTGTCGCGCTTTTCGGCGATGTTCCAAGGAGTCAATAGAGCTGGAAACTCTACTGTCTCATATTAGCTATATCGCTCGATGTTGGATACGGTAGAGGAGTTTCAGTTGCGTTCGTGAAGCTCCAGGCCATAGCTGCGAATTAATCTCCAATTTAGGACATATAAAGGTGGTGTAGATCATGCGGAGAAAATCGAGACACTTGACTGCTTCTTTCGACACGTCAAAAATGTGTTTTTTTTCTAACGAACATCACATTGGATGGACATGCACAGAACATCAATAGTCGCTATCTCCACGATACCTACGCCACCCATATCTAGGGGGTTAAATGGTCCAGTATGTGTGGACGACGTATATCAAATAACATGGAACAATGAGCTGTATGCCGAGACTGACATAGTCAAGCGTATAAAAATTCAGCGGCTTTGCTGGCTCGGTCATGTTTAGCGAATGGAAGAAAGCGCTCCGGCTTATTCGATGGAGAAACACGCAGAAGAGGACGTCCTAATCTCCGTTGGAAAGACCAGGTACTGCACTTAGCCATATAAACTGGCCCCAACGCTCGCATAGCAGAGGCGACTGGCAAAGCTTTATCGAGGCGGCCGAGACCAGGTTCATCAGTTGTAGTGCCAGCTAAGTAAGTAAATAATATGATGCTGACTTGCCTTTTTCTAAATACCGTGATGTAGAATATACATAAGTTAATTATAACCCTCTAGACGCAACCAGACACATCATCCGCCATCCCGGAAAGGCACTGAACTCTGAATATGCAACAAATGTTATTTTATCAGCAATTTAACTGAACTCTGACTTTGTGGATGTCAACAATAATTGGATGTATATTATTGTTTTGCACCTGCAGATCATTTCTACTTATATTGTTTATATAGGCTTAATGCTTAGTACAAATGTAAATATTAGTATTTTGCAGCTTATACTAATATAGTAATATATTTAGTTGCACATACTTTTGTACTTTTATTGAATTTTCATTACACACTATAAACATGCTACCAATTTTTTTATAATAAAGATTCACAATCAATTGAGTATTTATGGCGTTTATTTTTTTCTCTGTGCGGTTATGCGGTTTTGGGTGACCAATAACAATTCAACGAGCTTGACAGTTTCAGCAAAAACAAAATGTGATATTGATGTCAATTGTTGAACTGTTCGCGAACGATCACTTTCGAACCACTTGACACAAGCCAGATTTTATCAATCAATTAAAGGAACGTTTTTTTTTTATATTATCCGACTGTATAAGAAGCTTAGGAGCACTACACCTGGTAATTACATATGATATTTATGAGATAATAGTGTTCCAGTACCCACCTGTAGAATGGCTGGACAAATCGGAATTATAGCCTATATAAAATATTGGTTCGTTGGTATTTGGAATAGTATTTGTGTTTGACACTGAATTGAAGGAAACTTTTATGGGTTCATTAAAATTATATTTGTAGTTCGACTGAAACATTACCCGATAACGTGATCTGCCATTTTTTTCGATAGAGTTATCATTAAATGGCGTAGTGTAGTCATTCGAATTAAATAAAACATTTGTATCGACGCTTATTTGATTTCTGAATGAATATTCCATCGAGTCAATCAATTATAATATACTTAATTAATTTAATAAATATTTCCTTATCAATTATTTTAGTGAGTCGGTAAACTGAATTCAATAATTTATGATATATTATTTTCACATTATAAAGTCGAGACAGTTATATAATCGGTTTAAAACGTATACTTGAGCAATAGTAGAGCAATAACTATTTTGTACATATCCAGCAAAGATGCTGCCTGATAACATGTATACAGCAAGAAAAACAAATATGATATATTTTTGGGTGGCGCTAAGGCTGATGAAAATTAAGGGTGAAAATTACTTTGTGCTCTACATCCAGCAATTTAATTAAATCCCTTATACAAATCAAGAATAATAAATATTTTTTGTTCACATGTATTTGTACTGAACTGAACTTGAAGTTAAAATTTGTTAGTTATTTTTTATTCAAAAAAACAAAAAATTACAAAAAATTTTTTATATAAAATTATAACTAGTTAGATTAATTTATATTTAAAGTATTTTTAAGATACCGACAAATATTCCAGTCATTTTGATATTTATTCCTGAATTGAAAACATATGGATTTCTTTAAATTTTAAGCACGTTCAGAGATGACTTAAAAAGATTAAGTTGGTTATATGTAAGTTATACCATACCTGACTTATTTACATATGTAGGTAGTATATATGTATAGCCAAAACTCAGTTTTAGCGGGGTATAAAAACAACTATTTGAAGAAAAATTAGTGGATACATTTTGTATTGAAAGCAAAACCAACAGAAAAATGTACGAAAAATTCTTTCCCTAAATTTAAAATTGTTGTTTTTCTAAATATTGTTAAACTGTTTTGTAAAGGACAAAGGGGAAAAACGTTTCTTAGGAAATTTTTATTCTTGGAGGTTTGCCATTGCCAGCCAAGAGCTAATACCGCACAGTGTTTCAGTGCTACCGTCACAGAACTGGACAAAAATCTAAGAAATGTTTCGATTTTAATAAAACTCCATATACGTATGTCACTAATTTGTTTGACAATGTGGTAAATCAGAGAGGAATGTAGATGTTTGTAAAGGCTGTATAATGGAGTGAGGTTTGATTCCTTGTCCACCCCTTGGCTAGTTCTCTGCGGTTCAATTAATTATATCACTGTGTGACAGCACTTCTACCTAACACTCTAAGTGGAACGTAACCACACATGAAAGTAGAATATAGTATGTATGTTAAGCCCATTTAATCGTATCTGGACCAATGCTTATTTCGCTTTGAGTTTGCAAAAACTGAGTTTTCTAAAAATTATTTTAAATGTATAAAATCATTTAAGGATAACTTTATGTATTCCATCGATATAATATAAGAATAACATATAGTTACTAAAAAAAATATTATCAAAAATATTTTTGAAGAAAAGAATACAAACAATTTTTATTTAAACCATGAATATTTTTTAACAGATACTAAATATTTTGATACAAAACCTAAATAATCGTGTTTGAATTTTATTTATAAAGTGTTCTAACGAAAAATTGTATCTACTGGAACACACGATAGTTTTTGGAGGTTTATTAAGGCAATCCAGATCACGGCAGCCTATCGCTACAGCTAATATTTTAAGGAATTCTTTCATTTCATTATTTAAAGCGAGGATCGTTTTTAGTGTGGATAATCAAATTTTTTGTTTGAGGTTTGAGGCCCTTTGAAGTCTTCATTTAAAAATCAATATTTATATATTATATAGGAGGCTGTTAGAACTTTTGATTGTGAACTACATAATTGAGCATGTGGAATGCAATTTTAGTACGTGTTAACCATTTTACATATAATAAGTGCTAACAAATTGTTTAGACGATAACATAGACCTACGATTTGATAGAGAATTCTGAGACAGAGACATTTGACCTACTTTTTGATAGAGATAATAATCATAATTGCAATGTTATTCGTGCCCAGTACTATTTAATAAAAAAAAAATAATTTAAGCTCCCTGAAAAATTATCTGAGTATCAGATAGTGAAGCTGCTCATAAAACTTTGAAAAGCCTAAATCGATAAATGCTACAGCTCCTTCCTAATTCTTAATGCAACTTAAACTCTGCTGGGTACCAGGACATTCTGATATAATGGAAAAGAGGTGGCGAACGATCCTGCAAAGTAGGGTCCCTTTTTAACAATTTCTTATAAAATTCATACGATATAAAAAAACGGATTTTCTTTTCTCACTTTTCTCCATTTCACAAATTTTGTTTATCCATAAGTTTATTGCATTCTGTCTTCATTACACCATTCAAAATACTTAAAAGATGATAGTAAACAAAATTAGGCATTGCGCGGGTTTGCCATTTTTTGGCTACGTCATACCAGAGCTTTGTTCACGTTTTGTTTAGCAAAATCTCTTGCTCTTATTTTTCGCTGTTAATTGAAAACGTACTATAGCCAATCAGATTACTGCAAATGATGGATCAAACAGATTCATATCGTTGGTCATACGTTAACTCCTCGTAACTCCCTTTTTACACATTTTAAAAGGGATCAGAAAGAAATGCTTTTCTTGTTAAACATAATATAAATAATTAATTAATAAAATGGTAATGAAAAGAATATTCTACTATTTAAAAAAAAAGCAAAACGGAAAATTTCTTTTACACATCCCATTTTCTGTTTTTTTCTATATTTTTCGGCTTCTGAAATTAGAATAATCAGTAAATGTCGAAATGTGTCTTTCTCCTCGTACAAAAAATTCTTTTCCGAAAATGCATTTCATCAGTTTTTACTATGTACTGACGAAAAGATAAGAAAGACTTAATAAAATACCAGATACACATTTGTGGACTTTTGACAAAATAACTTGTCTCTTCTTACGAGGTTCCATCTTTTCCCTATCTCTACATGCATATCTAGTCCCTAGAAAATTGTTAAACCTCGTATGGAGAAACAAATTTATTTAAGAAAAGTCTACAGATATGTGGTATTCTTTTAAATCGTAATTTTTGTTTTAGTTTTTTATGCTTGTTTCAGCCAGATATTTTGGGTTTAATTTATCTTTTTAAAAATAAAAGAAATAAAAAAAAATAAAAATTGTATACGTCAGTGGGACACCGTACAGAAGTTTACTTCTTCAGAACGTTTGAGTTTTCAGATCAGGTTTAGTAAACTTGTAAAAAGTAGCATCTATAGCAGACATTACAGGCGTGGCTGAAGGAATTTTTAACGAACATGTTTTGAGATTGTTTATGTGCTGCTTTAAGAAAACGATAAACCTGGTATAAGTATAGTTCAGTTTGATGGTTCTCTGATCCCAGGTGTGCTATATCTGGATTATCTTCATTTGGATCGTTTGCATTTCAAATGCATGTAACTCCCTCTGCAAAACTATCTTCTCCATCAACATATTCATACTCAAAGCATGCGAACGTATTTGCTACATCATTATAAATATACTCTTACCATCATCATCATTATAACAATCATCATCACCAAAATATTCATATTGTATGATCTCAACAGGTGGAAAATTTGCAACTTGCTGGTCTGAGAACTCGCGAATATTATGAGGTTGACTAGAAACTTGGAAATCTCGTCTATATTTTGTTGCTCTGATGCGAGTTGTTTTCTTTTCTCGGAGGAAAGTTTATCAGACTAATTTTCATGAAAATCTTCTGCCCTTCTCTTTCGTTAGGAAGCTGTAAATTCGCCCACGTCAATGACTGCCTGAAGCTGTATAATCTGAGGACCTTCGACGGGAGTGAGTATTGATACAATTATTGGCTCTAATGCCATTCATTTACCATTCATGCTGTCTCTCCGCATTTGTCTTTGCGAGTTATTTTACAATGGAATTCGAATTCTATTTTGCCTTAAGTTGCTTGCGAAGTCGACACGCTCGGGATATCTCGGTGCTGTTTTTGGTTTTATTTGCACGATAGAAGAACCTGAATTTTATTGGGCCTCCATTTTCGGACAAAGTCTACATTCTCGCTGTCTCTCAGCCGCAATTTTGCTGGAAATTTTATCGTAACACAATCGCCATTTGTAGTTGATTTTTGTTTGATTTTTGTTCAATCTACACTCGCCCATTCTTTCAGCTCTATAAATTTTAAATTTTACTAGAAACTGATGGGCAGCGCCTTCTATCAATCCAGTATGATTCATACTCAGCGCCCTCAATCAATCGATTATGAATCATTCGTGAATCAGCACCCTCTATCAATCGATAGATGGATAGAGGGTTTCTCTATCGGTTGATAGAGGGCGCATGTGAATGCATATGTGCTGCCCATCATTTATGTGTAAACTTATACATCCTCATTTTTTTCTTACTTGATTGATAGATAGCGCTGCTCTTCATTTCCGTGACAATTTCCGTTCTACCACGATCTTTACTTACTTTACTTTTAATGGCACAACAGCCCATGGAGGGCCTAGGCCGAGCTTTTCGCATCCACTCATGTTGTGCGTGTTATATTTATGTTATTATACATAAACGGAAGAGACCTACAGTTTAATGCCGAATCCGAACGGCGAAGTGAAAAGCTTTTCATAGCAATTCTTACTCTTGTAGGTTTGCCATTGCCTGCCAAGAGGTGGTGCCGAGTAGAAAAATTATTTTTTCTACTTTTTTTCTACCACGATCATTACCAAATAAATATGAATGAATGTATCATATTGAATTTTGGGATAACTTTCTTTATCACACCTAACTTTCAGTTGAAATCAAATTGATAATCGCTAAAAAAAAAACGTAATTAAATTACTTTAAATAATGTATTTCAATATTTTAAAATTTTTTTTTTTTATTAAAATTAAAACAACTAAAGAGAAAACATTTGAAATTATTAATTTTTTGCCTTTCTAACCAAACATCCGCCTTAAATATGTAGCAGATAATTTTTTGGTGGAAACTTTGTGGAAAATCAGGCTGACCAACCTAATATAAAATATCAACTAACAACTAATAAATAGATATAAAACCTAAATATTTTTACGGACTATCATAAATAGTCCGTACTGGAATAGTTTTTGCCAAAACAAGTGTTGTGCGATATGTTATTTTCGGATACTATGTAGTATAATAACATAAATACATACATATGTACATATGTAAGTAATGAAAAGTGTGTACACAAATATGTATGCATGTAGGTACCTATGTGCCATAGATAATATCCTCCTCTCTGCCAACGCGTTTTTAATTTAAGTATTGTACACAGTTGAGCAGCCAAACGGAACGACTCTCTCGTTCTTGTACAGTGCTCTTAGGGATAGAGACTTGCACAATCGCGTCGATTACTATTGTATACATTTTTAGCTTAGTACATTTTGAGAAGTGATCTACTGAATACGCAACGGTATGGTGCAGTGTGCTATAAATTTCTTTCAAATGTTACTTTTAATTTTTTCATTTTATTTAAGTATTTTTCTATAAGAATGAAGTTTTTCATGATCTTAATATTTGTTATTACATTGTTCCTATTTCGAGGTAAGAACTTCTTTCTATTGCTCTACAACTCGGTAGCTTTTATTTATTCTTTCTGAATGGGGGCTGCTATTTATAGAGAGAATAGCCAAGGCCATATTTGTACTTACATATATGGGCGAATATACAAATTTTGTGTTTTTGGAATTGGTATCAAAATAAAACTTTATTCAAATTCATAATTTACTTACATACATACATACATACACATAAATGATGAAAAGGATAAATAAAAAACAGGCGGATAAAATAGGTAGTGTCTAACGGCAGAATAAACTCAAAATAATCTAAAAGTTCAAAACAAGTTTAAGGTAAGTTTTAGCATTGTAGCCCTTTCTATTGGCAATTATTTTCAAAGTTTGCATGGTATAAAACAGTATTTGTTTAATGTAATTGTGATTCATTGGAATCGATATTTTCTGGACGGTTCGAAAATATTTCACAACAAATTTTTATAAAATCTATTATTAATTGTGAAATCTAAATTTTGGAGATTTTTTGGAGTAAAGTTCACCGTAGTATTGGCTTATCAGATACTTTTTTTTACCTTTAATGGCACAACAGCCCATGGAGGGCCTAGGCCGAGCTTTTCGCATCCACTCATGTTATGCGTGTTATATTTGTACATGAATGGAAGGGACCTACATTTTAATGCCGAATCCGAACGGCGAAGTGAAAAGCTTTTCATATGCAATTTTTACTCTTGTAGGTTTGCCATTGCCTGCCAAGAGGTGGTGCCGAGTAGAAGAATTATTTTTTCTACTTTTTGATTTTGCCTGTGCCGAGATTCGAACCCCGGACACTTTGTGTAGAAGTCCAACGCACTACCACTACGCCACAGCGACCACAGATAAGATACCAACCTCATTAAATGCATCGATTTTTAAAAGATAGTTGACTACGGAACACTAAGTTTACATAATTAAACTTTGCGGATTGAGCAAAGAAATCTAAAGAAGTAATAAAACATTTTTCTCAGAAATAGGTTCCATACTTTTTTATTTAAATTGATAATGGCGAAGAAACGCTTTAGAGCTATTAAATAGTTACATTTTTTATTCATTTAGTGTAAATAAATACTTTTGTTTAGAATCTTTTGATAGTAGCTGCGTTTTATTAGCCACTGGCTCCTAGCAGAGATGACGCGTATAACTACCATATAGCTGCTATGTATAGCATGTTGTTGAACATTGATTGTGTGTCAATAATGAAAGAAGAAGAAGAGTGTAACAAAAAGACAGAAATTAAATGTATCTATAACCCAGAAAACCCATAGTCAAGACTTATTAAGCTATATACTTTTCAAACACATTGTTCATAATTCTTTCAAATGCTTTTAGTGCTGCCTTCAGCCATCATTTCCACCGAAAAGCGTAACGAAATGCTGGTTGAAAATGCTAGGTATACCAAGGTTTATTACTCTCTATACTGAATTATTTTGGGGGGCCCCAAAGCATCTAGATGTTCCATCTGATTCTGTCAGATCAGCCGTAAAACTCATGCTCTTGTGCATGAATTTAAAATATATGGAAACCTTCCAGATAAAAAAAATATTTCAGTGACCTTAAATTAACCTATTGCTTATTATTGCCGCTGTCATTAAACGAGCTCTTCTCAATTTATTGATTTTTGTTTATATTTTCAGATGGGCAGTGTTTACATTTGAACAATATAACAGTGCCACCAGTGGTTGTAATTGATGGAGGAGACACTGATCCAATTATTCTAGATTGTGATTATGACGTTGAAGATGACAGTAAATTCTTTGTTCTTAAATGGCTGAAAAATAATGTAGCTATATATCAATGGATTCGAGGGCAAGAACCATCAGTATTTGTAAGAAAAAACCACACATATACTTTTAGTTTTAAGGTCACATTTGAATATTTACATTCTTATCAGGGTCCTATTTATTCTCGAATAGCATGTTGATGTGCAGATTCGGAAATTCCAGATTAAAATATCAAAATATTCTGAATTTCGACCCGATCATTTTAGATTAGGCTTAAACTCTGCCCATAATTCAGTCTCATGTCAAATCCAAGAAAAAGGAGTGCGGTTTTTACAGGAGTTGCGGGAGTTCCTTTTAGGAAAATTATTTAGTATTTTTTCAAGAACTGACCACTGGACCACTTTTCTCCAGGAGCATAACTCATTTATTCGTTGATCCATTGCATAGTTACTACCAAACTAACGCCAATCTTTGGTTTCGGCAACATTGGGTGTTCGGACTTTCGTTACCAGTAACATAGAAATGTCCAAGAACCCATATAAAGCACAACTTTTTAGAATCACTTACGATCTTCGAAGAATTGACGGGGTTTAAAGGGCGTTTGGTACAGCCTGACTCAATATTAATTTTCCTTGCTAACCATTTTCGATTATCCATTATAAATCAAAAGATCTCCGTTTGGAACACCTTTGCCATTTCTATTATAAAGAAAAATTACCTGTAATTATTTATGAGCCGTCTGTAAAAAAAAACCGGTGGAAGACCTCTAAGGATGTATGCTGGGTTGCTCCATTCGTTTGGCTCAGAATATGTAACACTATAATTCTTTTTGAAAGTGGGCACAAGACTGTCAACCGGCATCCAAAACAATGGGCATCGCTCCGATGGCTGGCGGTAAATCCATTTGTGCCCCGTTTTATTTTTACTACTGCAGACACCATTTGATTTGAGTACACATATCGGCTTCATTGCTTTCCTGTGAATATATACATCTAGGGGAAGTAGGTAGCGCCCTGGATAGCGATCTGACACCCGCCAGTGAGCTAACTAATGTGTGCGGTGGGTTTCCCCGTGGCCTTGAATGAACGGTTGTGCATCGGGCTTGGAAGTCACTACGCTAAAAATAATCCCAATGAATCCTCAGAAAAAGGCTCGGATAAGGAAAACCTCTAATGTTGGCGACCCCGCAAATGCCCAAAGGACAATGATTTACGGATATGCACCTGATATGCCCTAACCCTTTACAGGGAAGATGCCTCTATACAGCTGGTAGATGTCCTCGACAGATATCGAACTGACACCACCGCTATACAGGAAATGCAATGGACGGGGTAGAGTTGCTCCAAAAGAGCATCCCTGTGACATCTACTCATGATTCCAGACACAAGTTTGGTGTTGGATTCGTGGTTGGGATGTGTCTGCGTCTCGTGTCTAGTCTCGGGGTTCACGCACGTGAACGGACGCCTAGCCACTATCCGCTGTCGAGGCACAGTTTTTCAACATCAGCCTATTTTGTGTCGATGCCCCGACGGCGAGAAGGACAAAGCGACTAAAGATGACTTCTACGTGCTCCTCGGCACAGTGTATGGGCATTGACCCGCCACGATATTACAAACTCTTAGGCAAATTTAATGCCAAGGTGGGCAAGGAGAGTCTCTTTGATCCGACGATCGGAAAAGTAAGTCTCCACACCGATACCTCCGACAACGGTATGAGACTGATTGACTTCGCCGCGCCAAGGAACATGACCGTTAGTAGCACCAGATTCCAACATCTCGGTATCCATAACGCTACTTGGCTGTCTACGCTGATCAAAACACACAACACCAAATTGATCAATAGAAGGCACGCTTCCAGTGTACTAGATGCACGCACGATACCCTAACGCCTGTCCTCCAGAAGACTTGTCGGGAAGGTTCACGTGCAACTACACGTGAGATGGTAACTACTGCCAACTTTACGGAATTTGCTGCTATTTTTGATTCAGGGTTAACCTTCATCCTTTTGCCACTTCCAGTGACAAGCTGACCATTCCGGATGATTCATCATCATCATCCGTTCTGTTCCATATCCTGATTTCCACTACGTGGATGGAAGAGTGCATTTCAAATTTTTTTTCGTCTACATGTATCTATGTACACATAAACGTCCACTCCGTTCAGAAGCTTACCGACACTATACAAGCTTGCGCCAGGATTGTCCGTTGTCGCCGAACCCGCAGGCAGCTTCTAAACGGTATAGTACTAGCAGGCTACCAAAGCTTTATCGACTGTTGTTCTTAGATTTACAGAAATTACCTGCACCTCGGCCGAATATGCCATGGAAAAATGTTAAATTTTGAAAGCAAATAGGAAAGTTTGAATTATAACTAAATTATTTCATGCAAAAATCATCTTAATTAGATAACATGTTTAATTTTTAAGGAATATGAAGTTCGTTCGCACCAGAACCTAGCCTAAGATTTTTATATTTTAGTTTTCGTCCATACAATTCGCTTTTTAATATTTGAAATATGTTCATTTTCTTTCAGCCTAACTTCAGAGATCAAGTGGACGAAACATTTTCGATATCCTCCGATCCAAAACAGAAATATAAAGGCCTGTCACTGACAAATCCAAATATGAACACCACTGGCATATACAAGTGTCTCATTCAAACTGCCAAGGCAACATTCGCTTTGGAACAGAAACTGCAAATAGTTGATATAAGTAACTACTCTTTAAATGTTTATCATAAAGAAAATCAAAATGAGACGCAATTGGAATGTAAGGTCGATGAAGTTTATCCAGAGCCAACAATACATTTAACGTAAATAGAAGTACAAGTTTTATACATAAATTTTTTAACAAATTAAGATATTGCAAAATCTGAGCTATTTATTGAAAATTACTATTTTAATATTCCACCGTCCTGAAATCGTGACATATGACACAAAAAACATATGCTCGTACAAGTATGAAGTAATATTGTGACATTTATCGTTAAGTAATTCAATTTCAAAATTTTAAATAATAATAGTAAACAATGCTGTTTAAAAATTGAATTAAAGAAATGGTTTTTAAATTATGTTTTCAGACACAAAAATTTAGTCACCCGTAAAATTATTTCGACATAAAAGGTTATGGGCAATTATAAAACATTTCGTTTTATTTAAATATTTTAACAAGTTTATTGCGACTAAATAGCGTCGAGCAAATTTCGATGGGGCAGACTACGTAGTCTTGCCCGTTTTAGGAACGGGTTGACCATAAGTAACTTTCCATCATTCACACTTTTCAAGACTTGATCGTCATGTTTCGCTATTTCCTTTTGAACTTGCTGCCCTCAAGCTTTTTCACTACCCTTCTCTTCAACACACTCAAAACATGACGACCAAGACAAGAAGCGTGTGAATAACGTAGTAGACGTATTAGAAAACGCAGCTAATATTATTTTTTTTCATTTTCAGGACAAATGAGGGCGATATTGTTCCCCTCGTAACATCAAAACCAGAGAGAAAAGAAAATGGCTTTTACAGCGGAACTGCAACAGCTGTTATAGATCCTGATGATATGGATACAGACGGTTATATATGTACGGTAACCTTCATTGGATTTCCGCGTAATTTGACTGCAACTGTAAATTCAAGGTGTAGTGTTAACACAATATTGAATGAAATATTGATATTATGTATTTCGTCTGCTGTATTATTTTATTGGAAATACATATAGAGTAAGATTCATATAAAATAATATGTACATCATATCTATTGGTTTGTTAAACATAAATAGTTTATTTTAGAAGAATTTTGGTGGAATAAAATGTTAAGAGTTACGTTTTTATATTTAAAACATTTTTCTCACTTTTTTTCAAAATATCGAAGTTAATAAAAGTTTATGTAGGTACAGATTAGTCTCAATTACTTCGCAGCATTTTGTACTCTTTTTTTTGGAAGTTAATCTTTTTAGGCGCGGCTTATACATACATACAAATTTATAGTATAAGTGGTTTTTTACTGGCGAAAGCATGAAATACTATGGGAGGGAGACAAGTAGAAAAGTAAGTTAGTCAGAAAGAGAGGCAAAACTTTTTCCCCTTTTTTACTAGTTTTCCTTTCTACCTGTCTGTCTTGCACAGTTTTCCATGCCATGTTTTGTGCCAATGTAAACAAACTAACTAATGAACCAACATACCATAGTATTCGAAGTAGAACTCCTGCTCATTTAATTTTCTCTCAGTCAGTAAATTTATGTTTTACACACAGATTTTAAATAAAATATTCCAACCCCATAGTGGCGTGCTTTTATTTAACAAATTTTTTACCGTTAACATTTCTTGTAGAAAGTAGTTGACCTATAAATATAACCAGATTGACATTAAGATTGAGATTTGTGGAATGCCCCTGCAATATCAAGAAATACTGCAAGCATATGCTCCTGATTACGGAATGATTTCTCAGCCTCTTCAATGAGCACGTGTAGCTATGTTTCCACAGACATCCACTTGATTTGATGTTTTTGTGAGAACAAATGCATTTTTTTGACTTTTGTAAATTTTCTATATAAGATCCTAAATCATCACTCTAAATTACAATAGCAACAATATCGCATTCACCAACGAAAACATAGATTGAGTCCATCTAAAGGCTGCAATCGCTTTCTTTTTGTGCTAACTTCTAATTATAAGTTAATATAAAAATAATAAGTTTATGTAATTTAATAAGGATAAATTAAATTAAATATTTGGTACGGTAAAGCTGCAATGTATCAGCATATGGTACTTTTGCTCTTATTCTCTTTCTCATTCTTTATTGTACGCATGCGCTCTAAAATATTTGATTCCGCTGTCAGAACTACAGTTGGATATTGTCACTAAATTATAAGTTGTAGATTAAGAACCATTTTAAACATTTCTTTTTCATTTTATTAATACTTTATTTTCAATTATTTAGGAATATATTTTACAAAACGAAGTTCATGACTTAACCAAACAGCGAATGACAACAGCAGTAAAGAACCGGATTGATGAGCGGCAGCAAGTGGCACTGGTACATGATTTAAAAGTGTAGTCACACCTAGAGTCGCTTGCACCCAAGCCATTATTGCAATTGAATTGATTGCCCAGTATGATCGCTTTGGCAATTTTAAACGTCTCGACAGCAACCAAAGTAGTGAAACTAAAGTTACGGTTGAAATTCCTAAAATCCTATGATTAAATTGAACAGTAGTTGGATTTTCCGTAAAGTTCTTTTGCATTGGTTTTAAAGACAATATATCTTCTGGTATCCATTTATTCGCCATTTTTGGAAATGAGTTATACACTAAACCAGCATCAAGTCCAGCAACAAAAGCACCAGAAATCGCTGTTAAGAATACGGATCCTTTTGCTAGATGTGAAAATTTTTTAAATCGATGAGCATTTAATGAAGTTGTGCTAAATTCTAAAGCTGGTAATAAGTTTGATAATGCTCTTGACAAAAAAAGACCATAAAGTACAAATGCTGCTGCCAAATGGGAAGCCAATCGATATTGTGAAACTCTTGGTACATCATTAATGTCTTGAAATTTATCCTCGAGACCTGATTTCACCATATACCATCCCATTAAACCTTGAAGGCCTATAAGTGTGCCTAGCAGCAGCACATATTTCTTAGTTGTCTTGCAAAAATATCCTCGTTTCCAGAAAAATGCTGCAGGTATCAAAAACACAGCACCAATAGCACGACCCCACATCCTGTGTATATATTCCATCATATAGATAAATTTGAATTCTTTTAAAGTCATTCCATTATTTTTCCTAGAAAGATGAAAACATATTATTTCGAGTTAAATGGAGCACTCATGAAAATTATTTACAATAATAAAATCTTCAAAAATAAACCCTTTAATTTAATTTGAGAGATAATTTTTTTTTCAAATCCTTGGAAGCCACACCATCTTTGGCACAGATTGAGACTGGCCCTAAACTTGGTCAATCCAGAAAATTCCATACAGGATATTTGTCCAGGCTGAAGTTGAACTATAATTCCTAGTGCTATGTTAGAATATATGCTTGTAGTTATAGCACGCCTACAACCTCCACTATGACTTGTGCAGTGTTATTTTAATATTTAACAATATTTTTGACAAAAATCTCTTCATTTTTTTAAGATTATTCTCTAATTATTAACTCATTTTGCCAGTAAAATCCGATTGAACAATCATAAAAATTATACCTACGCTATTAAAAAATTGTTTACGCACAAATGTAATTGTGAAAAGTGGAAAAACTTTGTCAAAAACAACAATATTCTAACTGCAGATTATAATAAAACTAATAGAAATTGTGCTTGCGTGAATATTGTTGTATTGAAGTATACATACCACTTAAACTCAGGAAACTGCTGGTAATTTAAGAATTCTTGTTCCCATTCAACTTGACTTCTAGGAACTCTTTCGCCAAAAAATTTCCATGTTACCATAGATAAACCAGATTCAGTTAATCTAGTTACTCCACCTAACAATAGAAAGTACGATTTTAACTGAGTCGATTAAAGCAAATTCGAAATGGCATTGACTTCTAATGATTAGTACTAGTTTTAGAGGTGCAATTAGAATTTTCTCTGAAATATGCTGAAATCACAATCTTAGTTCTATGATTTATAGCAATAGCGCGAAAGATATCGACCCACCAGGCCGTGGAGAGAATATGCGGGCCCCGCATCCCCCTTTTGTAAAAGATCGCTTAGGACATTTACTTCTACCAAAAAGTAATTGTTTATTCTAAATCAATGTACCTACACAAAAATTATTAGCTAGCAAAATAAAATACAAATTACTTACCCAAAGCTACAGCAACATACACCATAGCACCACATCCAAGGAACCACTTCCCAACATACTGTTCAGATTTGTTCTTCAATGGTACTTTCGAAATTTGAATGGCTTCAGACGTGCTTTGTATAGAAACACTCTGGAAATCAGAAAATAATTTACTCACGCACACTTTTTACCAAAGAATGGTACCTTTAATTGTGTTCTATGAGGAATCTCATACCTCCTACATCGCAAAAAATTAGTTTTATTTATATAATCCAAGCATGTCCTAAATTTATTCAATCTTGTCAGACCAAACATTTTGATATAATAATTATCCAGTGCTCCCAGATTAATTAAATCAAATAATGCCTTCAGAACAAAATATTAAAGTACACTAACAAAAAAGTTATAGTACATTTCTATTTTTGATAAATTTTGATAAAATCCCAATGATGTACATATTATTACGAAATTTGTTATAATATATTGCCTTCTTTGTTAAAAACTTTTAAGATATTTAGATATTCACTGTTACTTTTTTATTAAAAGTGACAAAGAATTATTAAACGTTGCATGTGATTGATTTTTCTACGAATATATGATTGTGCTTTTTCCAGTACATTTTGAGGTCCGAAAATACGTCAGTACGTAAGCCGTATTTTCAGTTCACTTTGACTGATAGATCGGTATCACAATAGCAACAACAGTTGAACGGGGGCAAATGTGTTCTGCACTCTTGAACGTATGCACATATGTCCCACTGACTAAAATTATTCTCTACATCTCCATCTCTTATTCATTTTACATGAAAGACAACTTGTTGCCAGGCTATTTTTATTCTTTTTACTTATTTGACGTAGAGATGGAAATTTGTTTTGATAAATTTCGATAACAAATAACAAACTATACTTTGCCAACACTGTTTTTTATCCATAACTAGCAGCTAATAAGTAGGACAGAATATCGTCATTAGCCCTTCATACAATAAAATAGCGTCAAAAGAAATATGCATATTCTAAATTTAATTGCCTTTAAATTGAGCTCATTATCAAAACTCATGAACTTAAGCAGTTTTTTATCGCAAAATTGTCTTCAGCGACGAGGCTCCTTTTTGGCTCAATGGATACGTGAATACGCAGAATTGCCGTATTTGGAGTGAAGACCAGCCAGAGGCAATTCAGGAGCTACCAATGCATCCCGAAAAATGCACTATTTGGTGCGGTTTATTGGCAGGCAGCATCATTGGGCCGTACTTCTTCAAAGACGATGAAGGCCGCAACGTTACGGTCAATGGAGAAAGGTGCCGATACCGTTCGATGATAAGAGACTTTTTTTTGCCGAAAATGGAAGAATTGTAATTGGCCGACATATGGTTCCAACAGAACGGTGCCACATGTCACTTTACTTACTTACTTTTAATGGCACAACAGCCCATGGAGGGCCTAGGCTGAGCTTTTCGCATCCACTCATGTTGTGCGTGTTATATTTGTACATGAATGGAAGGGACCTACAGTTTAAAGCCGAATCCGAACTGCGAAGTGAAAAGCTTTTCATAGCAATTTTTACTCTTGTAGGTTTGCCATTGCCTGCCATGAGGTGGTGTCGTGTAGAAAAATTATTTTTTCTACGTTTTGATTTTGCCTGTGCCGAGATTCGAACCCCGGACACTCTGCGTAGCAGTCCAACGCACTACCACTACGCCACAGCGATCTTATTGGTACCATGAACGTGTAAAGGTTGAATTTGCGTGCCACGCTTTTTTTTGTATTATTTTTTTATTGATACATTCAACATACAGGGTGTACTCCTATAAATGCAGAGCATTGTGTCAATTGGAAGGAAGATAGATAGGTGGGAGCAAGAAGGAGGGAGAATAAGAGAGGGAATGCAATCCCAGGATCCCAGGACACCGATGAATGCGGTTGACAACTAAGTTAAACCAAACTGTATTAAACACAGTGATCTAGATATTAACATGAACGCCTATTTGAAATGACATTTATTACTCTCAATCACTTCAACTCATCGAAAAATATTTTCAGTATTGTTTAGGTTTATAACTTTAATTAGCTTTTCTTTTATTAAATGTAATTTGTAAAACAAAAAAAAATATTCATATTCCAAAAATTATAAATTACAAATGTACATCATGCCAAGGTCAATGCCAGATATATTTCGATTGTCAAATTGCACGGCTTCAATATATCATTTCTGATGCTTCCCAAGTGAGGACATCTGGAACACTTTTCCAAAGTGCCTTAAGTTTTTGTAGAAATTAATTTTTAGGATTCCTTTAAGTGTATTGATTCAATATCTCGCATGCCCGAGAAATGATTTTTTCATATTAATCTGACAGTTGCTTCAAGATATTTGTATGAAAAAATATGCTTTCATTTCGAAATCCTATTTACAGCACTGGATAAGATATACTATGTACTTGTCTCCATTTGTAATTCGAGAAAGGAATTTTCCAATTGCTAATGTTTTACCCTCGTTTGCTGTTGTTAAAATACGATTTACATAGTTTTATCATTTTAAAATTTTTTTTTTTTTTTTTTTGTACAACAAATTCTTATTCAATGTTTTAATGGTTTCTATCATTATAATCGAAATCTAATTTGTTCAGTAGGGTCTGACTTGTAGCTAATTCATCAAGTTCTGGATCGGCATATTCTAGTATATTGAAATCATCTCCGATTTCTGCCGTCAAAGACTTCAAAAGATCATCGTCATCTCCATCTCCTAGACCGCCCAAAATGTCTCCGAAGCCAGCGTTTTCATCTGGATCAAGTTTTTCAAGCTCAGAAGAATCTGTCCCTTCCACCATTTTAACGTCTTTTCTAGTCTTCGAAATTTGCTTTCCAGACTGATTATTTTCCGATTGTATTATATCAAAATTTTGAGGCATCCCAATATTTCTCATTGGTACTGAAGGCATTTGAGTTTTGATTTCATTGGACTGTAATGTACTCATTTTTTGTGGATCATGATGTTTATTTGTTTTGAATACATCACTTTGTGGGAATAATATCGTTTGAGTAGAGTTTATTGCTTCATTATCCGGGGTCCAAGATGCTCCAAGTCCTTGTTTTAGTAGAAGACTACGTAGCTGTTTATTGTTATTACCAGCAGCATCCTTTTCATTCTCATTTTCTTTTAATAACAGATTTGATTGTTCCAATATGGTAGTGGTATTCTGTTGAATTGGCATCGCCGATGCTCCTGCGTTTCCGACAAGACAATTTGATGGAACCTCTGATAAGAGATGGGTAGTGTAGATAAGAGAACGCTTCTCATCAATTGAGCTTCCATCAGTTCCAAACTCAATTTCGAAAGTGTTTGGTGCTGTAATATAATATGAAAAACAAAATTTTTAGGGTATTGCTTTTATAGCTTCAACTTTTTCTGCTCAACCAAAACTTTGTCATTTCCTGATTAAATATGGTTCAATATATTGTTATCGATTATTTCTTGATCTCGAATAGCTAGAAACTAACGATACTATCATACTTAGCGCAATAAAGTAATAGGACCTCGATAATCTTCTTTCTGAGACATAGTTATAGTTACAAACAATTTATTAAAAGCGTTTTTTATCGAAATGTATGATGTTCGTTTTTAAATAATTATGCCTGTGACTATCAGATTTCAGAACCTATTCATAACAACTAGTGCTAAAAATATAATACTTACTATTATTGCCGAAAATGTTTGTTTGAGCTTCTTTTGCTTTAGCCTGATGTTGTTTCCATATACGTTCTTGTTCTTGTTCTTTCAAACTTTTTTGTTGGAAGCACATTCTTTCTTGATCCTATAATAAATTTCAAAGGAGCATAAAAATTATATCTTAAATCCACTTGGCTGGCTATACCTGTTGCGTTCTTCGCATTCTTAATGCTGATCGATTGTCCTTTGCATGCTGCAAGAATGGTGCTTTTTTTTCAGTAGAAAGTGAACGCCACCTTTTTAATATTTGCTTGCAGCGATCATTCCAATTGGGGTAAATTTGCTTTAATTCCGGATGCTGAGTATTAGCATAAAGTACAGCAGAAATCGTTGCCATCTCACCGAGTTCTACAAAATACACAAAAAAACCTTTTATTCATTTTAATAAAAGTTTGTTTGGTTGTTTATTAGTGTCCAACCAAAGGTTCGGTTTCAGTCCTTCGTCCCAAAAACCTAAAAAGTATTAGCTTTTATTTTTACAAAAAAAAAAAAAAATTTCAAGTTTTAGTTTAAGAGTTTGCGGAAATCGTTTCTAAAATCAAATTGAATGATTACATTTGTATGTAATACATCCAAGTATCACTGTTTAGTTCATCTGAGGTATCAGATTCACACACTAACATACATATTAGAATACATATTTAAAGCAATTACCTTCATCCCGTCGCATTTTTTCTGCTGTCTTCTGGGTTCCAGCTACTATTGCTTCTGTATGCTCTTCTGAATTTGTTGATGAAATATACACGTTCATACTGTTATCATTCAAAGATTTTGTTTTTTTCAGTTGATGAAGAAACTGGTGGTTCGCCACTTCTTTATCTATGGGTTTATCACGCATCGTGTTCTCCGTAATTTGAGGAGGATGGGATATTTGAATCTGTACTGGCAATCTCGGTTTATTTACAATATTTTGTCTATGCTGATTTACTATTATTTCGTTCGGTTGATGTAAAATATGTGATACACGTATTTGATTATGATTTTGCGACGTATTTTCTTGAAGGGAATGGGCACCTGACATTGATGACTCGGAGTTTCGTATTGGGACGCTAAAATAGTAATTTTCAATCATTATTGGATAATAAAAACCTTCTTCTCATGTATTACCTAAATTCGTTATTAGATTTTACTTGAATTTGAATATTTTTTATGTCCAATGTCATCGGTTCAGGTTTAAATTCCTCAGGTAAATCCGGCAAAGTCTACATTGTGCAATACGAATAAACATTTTAAAATTTTGTTAATATGAGGGACGCTAACATTTAGTAGTTAATACATTTTACCAATGACTGGTAAAATATAGAAACATAATCGTTCGAATAATTTTTATATTCTGATTATTCACTCTCCTAAAACTAGTTATTTCAATATTTCTATGTAACGGTCCTATTGAATTTTTATAACAAACAAAAACATCAGTAAGACAACATGAGTTTCTGTGGAACCCTAATTATGAAACCAAAAACATTTTTTTTGTTAAGTTTTTAATCTCGGACACACATTTTATTAATGAGAGTATTAGACTTACGAAAATCATATGAATCATTATGATTCATGGGAACCTATAAAATTACATACAGCACCAATAGTTCAACTTTTTGGACCAAAATACTGTAATACTTTTATATAAAATACTCACATGATCTTCGGAAGATGTAATGCGTTTTGTTATGACCTCCCTAGAATTATCTGAAGCTTGATAAGTTCCTATAGAACAATAAGATTATTATTATGGTCCCAATACAACTTAAAATATTTTCACCTTTATTTAGATCTATTTGTTGATTATCTGGCATCTTGTTATCAAACAATTTCGGCGATATTATTGGGATATTCACACCATTCTGACGAACTTGAGATGCCAGAGCATACTCCTTCTGTTCTTCACAAAATGTTTGTGTAGTATTCTGAATAGATGCTTCTGTCACTATAACTTGAAGTAATGATTTATTTTTGCTATTATCTACTTCGGTTTCCACCTCTAATTTGTGAGTTTTTGATTCTTCATTTTTATCCGCATTTAGCTTATCGGTCATCAAACAATCCTTAGAATTGATTTTATCACTGTTTAGTTCATCTGAGGTATCAGATTCACACAATAACAAATCTTTATTTTTATTATCAAGTAATGTTTTACCGAAGAAGGCCTCTTGTAGGTAAATAGGATATGTCTCGCTTAGCTTACTCTTAACCTTTTTACGTATAATTTTTTTCTTTTTTTCATAATCCAGGTTATTTAAGTTATTGCCTGCGGTAATGACTTCTTCGTTGTCTTTCTTAATAGCTCGATTTCGGACATTAAATCCGCCAACACCCAGTTTCTGTAAGTTACGCTGTCGTTTTTTCCTCAAAACAGATACGCCTTCATCGTTTGTGGAAATGGAGAATCCTTCAGGAGGATTGACATTAGAATTTGGCCACGCCATTCCGTCCTTGTAAATGTCACCTTTTTTTTGTGCTAAGGATCCGTCACCATCTGCTCCATCTTCGGGAACGGCAGACCCGGCAACCACTGACTCGATCGCAGCCATTATTCCCGAATCTGTTGTGTTAGTGTCATTTGGACGCATTTTTCGCTTTCTTTTAATTTCTGTTGAAAGTGACTTAATCATTTTTAATCCCCTATCACTCATCCAAACACCATCAACCCAGTGCATCCCATCAACGAAATCATTTGGTTCAGTTCCCGAATGTAAATTTGCAGTACGCTCATTTCCTATCCCTGTTTTAGTACTATGAGTGCATGAAGTATTTGATTGTATACTTTTTTGTAGAGTACCGCCGATGGAACGATCTTTTGCATTTAAGAAGTGGGGAATAGATTTATCTTTAGGTCGACAGAGAATGCAATAGTAATTAATATTATCGCAAAACTGTGCTTCTTGTTCACTGTTTATTGAGTCGCATTTACAGTGCAACCAACGGTCACAGTTTCTACATTGAATAATAAGCTCATTGTCTATGTATTGCTGAGTACAGACGCAACAAGCTGATTGACTTGCACAAGGACCACACTCTAAAAAACCATTTCGCCAAGTTGAATTTTTCCCAGGTGAATTACGGCCGCATTTCTGGCATACTGCACACCAATTGCATTTCCAATTACCATGCGGCACTGTATCTAATGGCGGATTCATGCAATAAATATGGTACGAAATGTCGCATTCATCACAGAGAATAAGGCGAGCTTCGTCGTTCTTCTGCCCACAGCCCTCACAGACAGTACAGTCAAGGCAACGCCATCCTCTTTGCAAAATTATTTTAGACAATTTGATATTAACACAATATGGATGATAACATTGGCCACATTGGGCGCAAGCAATAAGACACCCTTCTTGGTCTATACCCACTGAACCGCACATTACGCATATATCTTGCGATAGTATGAATTTGTCTTTGGCTGAACACAGTATCAATTTCTTCTCCATTGCTAAATCATCATCGCTGATATAGTTATTGCGATCACCAATTATTCCACTATTAGCATTGTTTAGTAGTAACATTTGACGGCCCTTGCCACGCACACTACGTTTTCGCCCAAATTGTGATAAAACATTTGCTTTTTGTACCATCAACTTTCCACCGCGACTGCGAGGAAAATCTTTGAAAACTAAACGCTTTTTAGATATTCTTATGGTGTCCACAAAAAATCCGTCAGTTGAATTATTCTCCATATAACTCTTTTCTAAATATTCAGTGTCGGTATCTTTAAATACGCCTTCGTCTGGAGGAAAATATCCTAGAGCCAGTGTATCGGAAGAGGAACGTATTTGATTAATTATCGTTTGAGATCTTTCATGATGAATTGATTTACATTGAGGGCAAACGTAATCATAGTCAGGATTGACTTCCTTTTTTTTATGATACACAGATAAATCAGCATCTTCATCGCAAGTACTATGGACAAATCTGCAATAAATAAAATTAAATTTTAATTTGGGCGAAAAAAATTAAAAAAATATGTTTTAACTAAAATTTATGATGTAACTGAGTTCATTCATTGGTTCGAAAATTTACCTGTCATACAAAATTTACCTGTTGCATAAACTACATTTCACCATTTCTTTATGAGCAGCAGCTCTATAAGCTTTATGACAAATGGGACAAGAAAATCCTTTATTACGTTGTTGATAACAAGAATCGCAAATTGTATAGTGGCAGTGCCAACGAGATGAAGTACCCGCGCCAGGTGTTCGAGAGCCACAGTCACTGCAAACTCGACAACGCTGAAAGAAAAGTTTAACGTTTCTATGTATCTACTCTGTTAAATAAATCATTAATCTATTTTTAAGAACAATAGTGTGTGAAATAATTTTAAAAAGTGGGGAAAGAGCACAGTTCCACTAATAAATTCAACCCTGCATGGTCTTAAAGATGTATTCTTCCCCAAGAACCAATTTATAATGGCGTAGTCCTAATTCCTTTAACGAAAATTTTATCCATGTGACACATTCACTGATTTCTCATTCATTAATTCTAGTTTTAATACTTGATTTATAAGATTATTTACATACATTGCATTTCCATCCATATTTCGGAACAGATGAAATAATAGGACGCAAGCAAAAAGTATGGTAAATTTTTTGGCACTGCTCACACTTAACTGAACGTCCTTCTACAGAATCAGATTGCCTGCAAATCTGGCATTTGTTGCACTGCGGACAATTCCAACCCGCTCGTGTATCTAAAAATAAAATAATTTATTCGTTTTAGCGAAGATCTTATTAGAATTGGATGACATCATTTTTTTGTATAGAATTCTCAATTTATTGGGTCATAAAAAAGGATTCCGCGGTTTTTGATGTTGCCACCTACAAATCTGGCAACACTAGTCCAATTATGCACATGTTCGAAAGGTGGCATTTTAGGCTACATTTTGTGTGAAGTCAGTTGTGTAATTCGTTGCTAGTGTAAAAAGTTACATTGTTTTGAAAATTAGTGAACAAATACGTTACTAGAAAAGGTAAATCCGCAGCAAAAACAAGCCGAAAAATTTTTGCGGTTAACGGTGAGGATGCTTGATTCCTTTCCGGAAATTTCGTTATTAAAGATGCACTGAAAGTCACTGAAAAAACCGATGAAATTTCGCAACTGGTGAAGCAAGATCGACACGCAAGTTGTCAGGAGTTAGCGGAGGCACTCAACCATATAACATATTTGTAGACACCAACCGCAGATACATTTTATATGACCCAATACATAGGCGGGTCAGTATGTCCCTGAAAATTTTAATAAGGAACACTCTTTTCAGTAAAAAAAAAAACATTTTATTTTTCAACACAGTCGGTCGTTACATATTGTTCAACGTTTCCCAATTTTTTGATGCCCTCCAAATAATACGATTTCTCGAGGATCTCAAAGTAAGAAAATTGCAATTGAACGTTGCCAAACATTCCTTTAAGTGGCTTTGTTGCGTTTGTTGCGGCACCCATATTCTATTCTATTCTATTTCCAAATATTTATGAAAAACTGAAGTTAGTGATCCACGATATAAACCTGTACCTATTCAAAGTCTCGCACCTTCACTCACCGATTGTCCGAAATTGAGTAAAAGAGAAAAGTCATAATATTTCACAAGATTTTCTGGTTTGCGCGATAGTTTTTTCGCGCAAAAAACAATGTTTAATTAGCACACGAAATTCACTTATTTTCATTTTTACAAATAAAAACTAAATAATGTTAACAAATATGCATTAAACCTATAATATTCTACGTTAAACAATAATACCTGAGAGATTGACCAGACCAATGCAGGTAGTATGATAATGGTCACCACAAGTAGCACACATAATCAACTTTGAAATATCACCCACATTAGAACATTGACGACAATCTATGTTAGTGCCCGAGCCTAAAAATAAAAAAAAATTACAATGAACTCATTTATTTGCAAAATATTACTTACATATAAAAGACACCTGATTTAAGTGGTCACAGCAAAAAACTGAAAAGCTTTCAATAATAAGAAAGCATCCTGATGCTGCAGCGCAAGGTAAGTGAAATACCTTCGAGCAGCTCATTTTACAAGTAACGCTAGCACCATATTGTCCACAGAAGGAACATTTCCGAATGAGACTCTTAACCACAACTGCTTCTATATTGCCTTTTAAATCGACTTCGTTTCGACCGGAACCCAGAGACCACATAGCACACATACGATGTATATGTAAATAATCACCGTCAAGTAATGTTCGCATTGATAAAACTTCTGCATGACCAACTTTATCAAGTTCATTAATATTATCGACGGTGCTTGGCCATTTAAGTTTACCAGCATTTTTTTGACGGCGAAAAGCAAGCTGTGCCAATCCAGCACTCTTGACTCCTTCGCCCATAAAATTTTTCTCCTCTTCATCATGAACGTCCAATTGTGAATCGGGAATATCACCAGCAATTTCTATCCGCAAAATATCACCTTGTCCTAATCCACTTCGTTCTCCTAAATTGCAGAAACAGCATACTTTACTGGGATATTTCTCCAAAAAATAAGGCGAATCTTCCGGGCTTAGCGATATTTTGTCGTCCGGGAAGCCCATGTTTGAACTCTCAGATGACGAAGGCACAGTGAGTAATGCAGCACGATCAGTAAGTTGCAACTCTTTATTATTTTTTCGCTTTTGAGAAGTTTTATTTAAGCCACGAAATGCAATCATAGGCATATCTTTACGTGGACGACCAGGCCCACGTTTTGAATTTAGTAGTTTACTATCTCCTGGAAACGAGCCCAAGGTAGCATCACCGCTTAGTGTATCATGAAGAAAGTTTTGTGGCCCAAAATTTAAATCATCGTTGATAACAGGAGGAGACGAAGCATTAGAGTTAGGTGTCGAAGGAGGAGCTGTAAAGGAGGAAATTGTTAAATGAAATATGTATGAGATTTCATTAATTTTGAGATAACTTTTTACTATTTGCAATAATTTTCGATTAATGCCAACAACAATAACTTTGTTGAATTTTTTTTTCATAGTTGATTTGAACAAGCATTATTTTGTCAATTGTTAATAATATTCGTTTTCATGGTATTCAGACTTTTCATTTGGCGTTATAATTATGAAACGTAATTGTTTCCGGTGGTATGAGATTCCTTCTACAATATTGCGAAACAAATTCTGCAATTGAAATTAGGAATTTTATAAGTTTGAAATTACTTCAAATATAAGTGAAATTTTTACTTTGAAAACGATCGTCTGATCTGCCTGTTCTATATACGATTCGTACAATGTAGTTATTCTCTTTGGCAAAACTATGGTCATTGAGTGTTTAAATACATTAGACAAACAGTGACCTGACTGCATTTGGCCTTCCCAACGGCGCGTTTAGCAGAAGCCACTGGCGAGACTTTATTATTACTAAATCATACATTCTGCAAAGAGTGTTGTGTAAATATCTGAATCACTTGAGGTATTCACAAAGTGTCGTATACAGTGTCGTATCCTCTCAATGGTTATACATTCTCTCATTTTTCATTCATTAAAAAGTTGTTGTGTAGCCGTGGTTTGGTTGATAGTGCGGTGATCTACAAAGCAGTGTCCGGGGTTCAATTCTTCGGCACAGGCATTGACCACTATTGACCACTACAACATATTAAAAAAATATTTATAATAGAAACAGTTAACAATATAGAAAAAGAAAAAGCAACCATTCCATAATCAGACATGGTGATATTATTTCCCCAGGAAATCGGGCCAAATAAATCTTTACTCCTTTTCCTCGGAAGAGCAAACAGAGTAACTCTAAAACACAAAAAACAACAAAAAAAACAACAACAAAATAAAAAGCTGTTCGGCTGTTTCGTTTCATTTTGAATTTGACAGTAGAAACAGTCCTCCAAACCTTCTTTCAAAAGTAAAATAATCATTAGATTTTGTTTTTGCAACTGATATTACCTTATTATTGCTCCTTGTTAAATACACTTTGCAGAAAATGGGTGCTGACAACTCCTTTTCTCTATGGGAGTAATCAATTGCCCCTTTGAATATTTATTCTTGTCAATATATGTAACTTTGTATCAACCATTCTTGTCAATATCTGTGTGTACCTTTCCGTTAAGTACACTTAGGTTTTTATATATTTCGGCACATGTTTCTAAGTGCAATGCTCCACATTTAATAGATAAGAATAAGAAAAAATAAACTTTGAAACAGTTTAGGCAAAGGAACTTACTGCCCCAGGTTAATTGAACCCTAGCTTAAATGAATCCATGTTTCAGTTTTGCTCACAGGTGCCATAATTAATAAAATCTAACCTTAGGTAACTAACTTACCAGAAGGCAAATGTGGAAATGACGAATCCGGGAAAGCATTTAGCTCGGTTTCCTCCATATCAGATTCAAAATCCATGTTGTGAATTACTTTTAAATCGTGAAATCTTAACACCACAAAATCCAATTCTAAAATTTCCAAAAATTACGATAAGTGAAAAAGAAACAGAGTACGGTTTCAAAATTATTAATAATGAAATTTAAACTACACTGTAAAAACTAAATGCTTATTCCCCAAATAGTTTTGAAAAACGCTTGTTAAGTGTCGAACAACGAATAATTAATAGCCGCTGCCAAAATCAAAAAAAATCTTTACTGCACTACACTGTAGCGTAGTTGGAAGCGCGTTGGACTACTACACACCTAGGCCGTGGTGTAGTGGATAGTGCGGTGATCTACAAAGCATAGTGTCCTGTGTTCATATCTCGACACAGGCAATCAAAAAGTAAAATATATTTTTTCTACACGGCTCCACCTCCTTGGCAAGCAAGTTCGGATTCAGCATAAAACTGTAGTTCTCTTCTAGTCATGTAAAATAATAAAACTCGCACAACAAGAGTGGATGCGAAAGGCCTGAATTATGCCCACCATGGGCTGTTCCGCCATCAAAAGAAGAAGATGAAAAAAGTAACGGAGTACGGTTCCAAATTTATTAATTTAGAGCATTTAAACTGCACTGTCAAAAATAATTGCTTGTCTCGCAGCTCGTCCTGGAAAAAAGCTTGTTAAGCGTGGAACAACGAATAATTTATGGTTGCTGTCAAAATTAAAACAATATTTTAGTGGTCGCTGTAGAGTAGTTGGTAGTGCGTTAGCCTGCTACGCAGAGTGTCCAGGGTTCTCTGCATAGGCAAAATCAAAAAGTGGAAAAAAATGTCCACCTCTTGGCTGGCAATGGCAAACCTACAAAAATAAAAATTCCTATGTAAAAAAGCTCTGCATTTATTAATTAATATACCCATATACAAAAACTAAAACTCTTATTAATAAAAAATGGCAATTAATTAGTAACTTTTTCTTTAATTTTGGGTTAAATAACAAAACAAAAATTTATTATTATTTTTATATTACCTGCTACAATTAGTCGTCTCATTCACAGAAACTAATGCCATCTTCATATTTCACATAACTGACACTTTGGTCTTTTTAATAAATTAAACAATTAACAAAATGTAGGCAAACCTAAGTATTGCTAAGTTAAATCCTCTTTTTCTTACTACTTTCTAATTTTTTGTAACTTTTCTCAATTCATGCTTAATTTTTAATTTTTTCCAATTTAATTTTGACTTTTTCTTAGTCTTTAGGTCCACAAAATCCTCTCCTTGATTAATATTATCAACAAACTCACATCTATGAAACGGCAACACTACGGCACAAATTGATAGGATTTAGTATAAAATAACCTGCATTGTATAGAGGAAAGCACACAGATTTTGACAGTGGCTCAGGTATCACTATAAATACCAAACACTAAAGGAAAGACATTAAGGGTAACGCATATCAAAGGCAACATAAGACAAGCAACGGAGGCTGAATCGATTCAATGAAGTAAAAAGAACGATAACGTGGATAAACAAAGTAAAACACAGAATATTAAAGAGGTATTCATATGAAATTTAAAAGTTAAGAGCTAATAAGTTTATACGGTTTGCTATTTATTTATGAGTTTATATGAAACCCACTAATAAATAAAATTTGTGAATACAGATATTGAAATCAAGCTCTGTTAATTTTTACTAACACTGGTTACCCACTGAATATAAAGATACCTCAGCCTATAAAAAGTATAACTTCGTTACATAATGTAGAACGTTTACGGAAGATGGTAAGTAATTTATTGCAGCCGAAATTTGTTTAACTTAATTTTTAATTTTGTAATTTGACATTCCCGATTTCCGGGGATAGTTCCGAAATGTTTACTATTTTCTTTGTAGTTATTATTTAAATTTGAAATTTTTGTGTTACCGTGGACTTGGTTTTAGTTCTGGACATGCCAGAAAGAGTTTCATAAATAAATAGTCAATTTGCTACTCTATCGCTAGCGATTTAACTAGTGGTATATGCACTAAATAGTTTTCTGACCCGGGGTAAAGCAGTTCAACATATTTCATGTCTACTTAGTTTCGCGGCTCCCTACAAGCTTTGGACAGGAATAGAAAAAAATGATTGTAGAGCAACCAAATTTAGCATGTGGTGTTTTTGGAGCAATCCTCCTATAAAACGTGATTTATCAAAGTTTTTTCTAGAAAGTTGAAGGACGAAGAACAATTTTTAAAGTTACCAGGATAATTTAACGCTCACTTGTCATTCGTTTTTGCGCTATCAGTTTTTAACTATTATCCATATCACTATTATATAATTAATTACCACAATATTTAATTTACATTAACGATATAATATGAATAGTTAATTTATTTAAATAATTTAGGAACAATTCGATATATTCATTTAATTTATAATCAAATTCCATATGATTATCGTTTTATTTGGGAAACAGCCATAACTTTGTCTCCTCAGCGCTGTTGCTAGTGTCCCCGGGGATCAAGTTAATATGGATTAATTATTATCGATTAACCAGTCATCAATACTCACGCATCACTAGTAAAAAAGTTATATTTCGTACTTTCTGGGCAGTATTGGTGATATTTTTTTTCGCTCTTGTTTAGTAATACAAATTTTATTTGTTAATACATTATACGGAATCAGAAATGAGTTTGGCCGAAAAGAGTAAAATACGTATGAATTTAGCGGCAATTAAAAAGGTCGATCCTTATGCCAAAAATATAGTTGACACATCTTCTCATGTCGCCTTTTACACATTCAATTCAGATCAGAATGAGTGGGAAAAAACTGATGTAGAAGGTGCATTTTTTATCTACAGTAGAAATGCAAAGCCATTTCATAGCATATTTATTAATAATCGGTTAAATACAACATCGTTTGTGGAACCTCTTACAAGTCAGCTTGAGTTACAGTCTCAACCACCTTTTCTACTGTATCGCAATGAACGATCGCGTATTCGTGGATTTTGGTTTTACAATAGCCAAGAGTGTGACCGTATAGGTACTTTAGTTGGCGAGCTTGTTCAAAAGATTGGAGTGAAGACAACTTTGGCAGAAACAATGGAAGCTCCTCGTCCGCAGCAAACTGACGTCAATATCTTCAAAATGCTTTCTAAAGCTCAGCAAGAATATAATAACAGCCAACAAAATATTGCTCCATGCAATGTCCTAGAGTTTTTTGCGTCAGCAAAACCAACAATATCTGAAATTCCATTTTTCCAACGTGCACTTCCAAACACATTATCTGTTGAACAGTTAGAAAAACAACAACGTGCTAAAACACCACGGCAAGAAAGTCTAGTTACTAATCAGAAGCAGATAATTCCTTTCCAAAGAAGAATTATGCAAAACAATGCTTTATTGGGTGACGTCTCTACTTTCTGTCCTGTTATTGCTAGCTCAACTGAGTTGGAGGCGGCACAACTCCATAAACTATTGGATTCTACAAAACTTAGCCCTGCAAAATCACTATCTACAATAAAAAAAAACACACTTTCTGTCAAGGACACGTCAGCAAGCAAGCCAGCCCTTATGCCGCCAACGATGTTTGATCAGCCTCTTTGTGCCTCTGACAATTTCACTCGGCAGGAGCCGCTCAATCAAGTTCAACTGGCGCAAGCTTTTAGTTACCTGATTGAAAACGACGAAGGTTTTATTCAAAAGTTACATGAGGCATACCTTAAAACATTCAAGAAGTCTTTGATGGATACGCATATCAGTAATTAAAAAAAACAACATGTAACAAATACTTTCATTAAAGTTTAGAATGTCAGAAAACGAAAATAAAATTTTGTATTGGCTCAAGTGTAAGTAAATCCGCTTTGACATTGACCATATTTTTGTTTTTAAAGACGTGTTATCAATTGATTAGCATTGTTTTTGAAATGGTAGGAAGACCACATAAATCAAAATTATTTTGTTATTTGGATGGATTTAACTAGTAATGTGTTCAAGCAGTAAAAACAAGTTATACGCAAGAGTTAAATTTGATTTTATAGGTCCGTACTTTTTCTCCAGGTAAAAATGTTTAAAGTAGCAAACTATTAGCGGTTTTGTAAAAATAAATTCCAGAATTAAAATTAAGTAATAATAACCAAGAATTTTTGAAAAAATCGTTTTATTTAGGAAGGAAAGTGTTCAAAACATTCTTGAAAATGTATGTTTGTGCATTTGTTATTTTTTTTTACTACAATTGGAATATTCTCGACAAGTTTCAGCTTTCACAATTTAACGTTTTTTTTCGGGTGATGGATTTTTTCTTTCCTTACTTTTGTTTGTTCTTGTCTTTCACGGAGAGTATTTTTTGTTTTCTCTCCTTTTACCAGACTGCCCAAAAAGTAAGGGAAGAGACCTTGTATTTTATAAATTCCGTCATCTATGCGATTTGCGATAAGAAAAACAGAAAAATTATGGTGAAATTTTATAGAAGGCTCTGAATGAATGCCAAAATCAACAGTGGAAAATAAAGGAAACCAAGAGAGAAGCGAGTTGTTAGTAATTCCACACCTTGAGAAAGACCAAGGCGAATTTAAGGTAGTTACTTCCGAGAATTACTGTTGTGTTAAAATTGCAAAACATTTCCGATTTCAAGCCTACAACATTTGACATTTCAAACAAAAAGATCAAGCTCTGAGGTAACTTAGCTCTGTTAATTTCGCATTGAGAAATAATTAGGGTCTACCCACAATTGCGATGAACGACAGTAGGGCGGTTAACCACTGTCAAATCAAAAACCATAAAATCGTATGAAATAGCCCAGAAATGCAGCGGCTTCGTATCTATTGCCGCATTGGTCGATTTCAAACTATTTCTATTTTTGCAGGGTGGTAATTTTACAGAGTGAAATTACCAACCTCGAAATTGTATAATTTGCTTATATTTTTTTTTAAATAAATAAATCCAATAAGTGCCATGAAGTGTTCGCAGACAACATGACAACACTAGCCGTGGACGCCATCTTATTGTCATGACTAGTGACAATAACTAGTGAGTGGTTTCTGTTAGAATTCTTTGATAACAAAACGTAACACAGGGTGTCGTTATATAAACCAAAAACATTTAAGCCAAAAATAATTGAGTAAACCCTGTGCCTGCACATCGGGTGGGTAGCGAATTAGACTCTCATCCGTTAGGTTTCGGGTTCGACTGCCGTCTAAGTCTGGTGGTTAATTTTCTTTCATAACTTTCTTACATTCCCACCGAAATGAGGTGAATGAGAATTATAAGAAAGTGTACAAGTCTAGTCTAGTGGGACGGGCACTAGACTTTTAGCCGGGAGTTTGGGGTTCGATTCCCCTCAATACTCATAAACTTCTTATGTATATTTTTACCGATGTGAAGTGGATAAAAATTATAAGAAAGTGTAAAAGTACACCATTTAGCAGGCAATGCCAAAACCATCAAATGATAACAAATTGCCACCCAGCCGGTTCGAAACCGGTGATAAACTGTAGGTCTAACCATGTGGTATCACAATGTGCTGCCCTGGTCTAAGTTTGTCATATTAAAAGACAGCCACTCTAATCCAATCATCTATTGACTTATGCCGGAACTGTAATGACTCTGTGACTGAGGAGAACACATTCTTTGCCATTGCCAAATACTAAAAGGCGTTGGTAACGCTTTCTTAAAAGTTTTTGTTATATGTAACTACATATTTATAAAACAAGATTATAAGTATTAAAGCTAACCAATTTCATTTAAATTTTGTAGGTGCTATTGGCATTTTCAAGGATGCTACAGAGAGTACAGCACGTGTAGAACTTCATACTTCTTGTCAAACTATATCCGTTGATCGTAATCATATTGCAATGGTTGGAGTACCTGGTAAGGAGAGAAGCGTGTCTACTTACTGACGTACACCAGCACGCACACCAGGCTATGGCTCACAAACGCCAATTTACGCCGCTGTTGGTTCGAAGACACAACTACTTGGTAGTCAGACACCAAATTGGGATTCCGAGGGTCGCACACCGTACAGCGGAACAATGACACGCATGATGGAAGTATGACTCCTCGTCATAATGCCTGGGATCCAAATATAACAAATACACCGGCTCGAAATAACAAGTTTGACTACTCTTTGGAAGAACCAAGTCCTAGCCCAAGATATAACCCTAGTATGATACAGAATAAATTTTTTTTTGGTTTGTGTGATTTTCTAACTTATATTTATATATTCTAGGCACCCCAGGCTACCAAATGAATACACCATTTGCTCCGCAAACTCCAGGCACATTATATGGATCGGATCGCAGCTACAGTCCATTTAATCCCAGTCCAAGCCCAGCTCCATCTCCATACCCTGTTGGCTACATGAATACTCCTTCTCCATCAAGTTATTCGCCTAACACTCCAGGTGGCAATCCTCAATCTCCTTATAACCCACAGACACCAGGTGCCAATTTAGATTCCCCAATGGGTGATTGGTGCACAACCGATATTGAAGTGAAAATTCATACACATGACGATACAGATCTTGTGAGACAGACTGGCATTATTCGCACAGTGTCAAATGGAGTATGTTCAGTTTTCCTTCGGCAGGAGGATCGAAGTGTGTCCATAGTTAGTGAGCATTTAGCTCCTGTAGCCCCTGAGGTCGGTGATGAATTTAAAGTTATATATGGTGATGAAAGAGAGTCTGTTGGCAAAGTTGTGTCGCAATCTGACAAGGAGTCAAGCATCTGTCATATTAATGATGATGTAAAAATGCTTCCAAGTGCTTATTTGTGCAAAATGAAGTCAATAGATTAAGAAAAATTACACAATTGAAATGATGTCATTGGTCAATTGGTTGAAATATGTAAAACAATTTTTCAATCTACAATTAAACCTACAAATAATAAACAAAATGTTTTTACTTTTATATCTTTTTATTTAGTTCAGGACGCGTAGAGCAAACCAATTCCGATCCCATTCTTGCATGTGAGCACATCGCTATAGAAATTAGCAGATGAAAGCAGATACCTACATTTCAATATACTATAAATTCGTTCCTAAAGTAGCTTGACATAAAAATGTAAAGTAGTCCGGAAAAAAATCGGAGATTTTAAGCCCCGGACATTTTGGATAGCAGCACCTTACCAACTACGCAACGGCGACCACTTTAAGCAAATTAGCTAATCTTTAAATAAAAAACTTTGCAAACATTTTATATTATCCAAGTGTTTAATGAAAATAAAGAGAACTCTTTCTTATAAGATGACGTCCTTTTCATTACCACCTATATCAACTCAAGTCAGCGTTTGATGGCCATCTTTATCGAGATCCTCGAATTGTAAATATTTTACGTCGCCAATTTGGTCTTTAATCAATTGTCCACTCACACTATTGATAGCATCATCGTTATCCTCACAGCCTTCATTTTCTGTATTCGTTAATATACTCTTGGTACTTTGCATTATATTTTCGAATGATTTATCACCGACAACCAGTTCATCCTCATTCGCATTGCTAGGTGCGTCAACAAATTTGATTTCATATCTAGACATTTCTAGCATGTCGTCTTGAAGTTCCTTAATTTGTGGTTGATTTATAATAATTGTGTCATTAATGTGCTTCGCGTGCTTCATATGATTCAGTAGCATTGGTTTCCGCATAAAGCTAACACCACATTCAAGACACTCGTAAGGTTTTTTATCACTATGAACAAAACGATGAGCATTTCTATTAACGCAATTATGAAATCCTTTCCCACAAACTTCGCATGCATATGGTGTCTTTCCAGCATGTATAAGCATGTGCTTCCTCTGTTGTTCAGGGTACACAAATGCGGCGCCGCACACATCACATTTGAAAGGACGTTCGCCGGTGTGCGCTGCATTAATATGATACAAAAGTAAACGACGTCGCTTAAAGGAGCGATCACACTGGTCGCATCTATGCAGTTTTTCATTGAGGTGAGTTGATTTTCTGTGGGACCTGAGATTAGAACGTTGAGCAAATGATAACGAACATATGTCACATGCAAATGGCTTCTCGCCAGTATGTATACGTTCATGATCCTTAATTTCAGCACGACGGGCAAACGATTTTCCACATGTTCGGCAAACGAATGGTCGTTGGCCAGTGTGCACAATCTTGTGTACATCCAAATTATGTTGTGTTCCAAAAGCTTTCGAGCAGACATCACACATGAATGACTTGACACCAACGTGCAACTTTTTATGCTGTGCTAGATTTTGTTGATTGAGAAACGCTTTGCCACATTGATTACACCGGAATGGCCGCTCACGTTCGGAGTGTATCTTAACATGTGCTTGTAGTGTATATTTAGATGCAAAATCTTTTGGACATTTGATGCATTTAAAAGGTCTTTCTCCAGTATGCATATTTATATGTTCTTCTAATAAATTTTTTGAATTATACTTCTTGTGGCATTCGTTACAATCTTCGTTATAATTTGCTTCTTTTTTTTTTTAAATAAATAAATTAAATAAGTGCCACGAAGTGTTCGCAGACAACATGACAACACTAGCTGTGGACGCCATCTTATTGTCATGATGCAATGACTAGTGAGTGGTTTCTTTTAGAATTCTTTGATAACAAAACGTAACACAGGGTGTCTTTATATAAACAAAAATTTTAGGCCAAAAATAATTGGAAGAGTAATCCCTGTGCCTGCACATGCTTAAGAAGAATAGGTATTAGCTGTTAAAATCTTAAATATTTTCTATTTGACTTAGGCTTCCTGACAATTATCATGCCAGTTCATTTCCAACAAAATATTAGTCGTGTAAAGACAAAAGCTTCCTTATACATATTTAATACTTTTGAGCCTTTCTTCTCTCTCTGTTTCTTCCTCACATTTGACGGAAAAGTCAAGTATTGTGGTCGCACCAAGTTCACAGTTAAAATACAAACGTTATACTTTTTACATTATGTAGCGTTTTAGTTAGTTTCACTTTCTGTTTGACACTTTAGGCGTCGCAACTGTATTTAATTGAACTGTTGTCACAGCGGCAATTAATATTTTTCTCTTTGAATATTTTTACAATTAAGTTTTATGAAAGAAGAAAATATTTTTATGTACATAAATATAAATAATAAGCTATTCATTTTGTTCTTGGCATTTTTTATTTCAGTGTATTATCACCGTGTTCGATTTATGCTGTTTGATTCGTTTCAATATAATCCTAATGAGAGAGCAACAAAACTATCATATCTATGAAGTTAAAGTACGAAGAAACAAGTGCAAAACGAAGTTGTAGCAAACTTATGTATTTTATTATAAGATTGTTTTAATCCGACAAGTTTGAGTTGATATTGTAATAAAAAGGAGAGTATGTCTGATTCGGATGGAAGTAATTTATCCGATAGTGGGTCGGAAGAAGGGTCTTTGAGCTCGAACAAATCACAGCATAGCGCTCGTTCAAGATCAATGTTTCGATCTAGGTCGCACTCTCGTTCGAAATCTGCATCCAGGTCTCGTTCACAGTCGGTGGTTTCAGGTTCGGGCTCTGATAGCCCATCAAATAGACGTCGGCGTAAAAGTCATAGCCATTCTAGAGATGAAGAAGAAGAGGAGGAAATCCGAGACAATGATGGCGAGGAGGTGGATTCTGAAGAGTATGAAGAAGAGGATAATGACGATGGCAGACCTAAAAAGAAGAAGAAGAAGGAACGTTTTGGTGGCTTTATTATTGATGAAGCGGAAGTGGATGACGAGGTACAATATATCATATGTAACATTGGATGTGGGCAGTATTTTACTAATATTATTAATAACATTTTTGCAGGTTGACGAAGACGATGAGTGGGAAGAAGGCGCTAACGAGCTGGGCATAGTTGGCAACGAAATAGACGAATTAGGACCAACCGCACGTGACATTGAAATTCGTCGTCGTGGAACAAACTTATGGGAGTATGTTTTAAACGTACATATATATGTAACTGTATTAATTATTTAATTGTTTAAAGTTACTCTGTAGGCTTTTCCTAGGAAAAGGTGTAGAGATTTATCTGGCCCGATTTCCTGGGGAAATTATATCGCCATAACTTATTATGGAATTGTTGCTTTTTCTTTTATATTGTTAACTGTATTTCTATTATAAATTTGTTCAATATGTTGTAGTGGTCAATATTCGGAATGTAACTGTATTAAATTTGAGATTTTGTTTTTCAGTACCCAAAAAGAAGATGAAATTGAAGAATATTTGCGTAAAAAATACGCTGATGAATCCATTGCCAAGCGACATTTTGGAGATGGCGGAGAAGAAATGTCCGATGAAATAACGCAACAAACTCTTCTACCAGGAATAAAGTAAGTTCTACAGCCCTGGGTAATTGTGTCAGTGGCAGCTATATCATTATTATAACAAAGAATTAGAAACCCCATTCTGAACATTTGTTCGTATCGAATAAATGCAAATCCCTGTCTAGAAACAAATTTTAGTTAGGGCCTTTCTGAACTAAGGTATAAAAATATTGTGTGTACATACAAAAAAAAAAAAAAAAAACTAATTTCGAACTAAAAGGATAGATTTTTACATTGGCTGAATGGCACTTGCAAAAGTAAGAAAGTAGAGTTCAAAAAGCTAATATCCCAAGATATTAACCAGATAGATCAAGTAGTGGCAGTAGTAACTGGTTACTGGCACATGCTACTAGAATAGGTATGCGAGAATAGGTAGTCTTGTAGAAGCTGAAATGACGAAGAGTACGAGCTAAATGTATCTTCCCAGCATTAACTATCTATTGGGGAAAATACACTAGATTAATACTTTTTAAATGACCTTCCGACCTTCCGGAGTCCGTTGTCTTAGGGGACCTACTAAAATAGATAACAAATTTCGAATGGTTTAAGTAATATAGAGTTTAAGTGTGTCCTGATGGGCACTTTACCTAACCGTCCATTGGATTTTTTTTGAAGCTGCAATGGCCATTTTCCAGGCCACAAAGAATTTTCCATTATCAAAAACTACATACATGAAATATTTACTTTAGTTCCAGTTTAGGAAACGCAGAAATTTAATTTTTTTAACGCAAACTATATTAACTTTTAGAGATCCTAATTTGTGGATGGTGAAATGTCGTATAGGGGAAGAGAAAGCTACTGCTTTTCTTTTAATGCGTAAATTTTTAACCTACTTGAATACTGATGATCCGTTACAAATAAAATCAGTGGTGGCTCCTGAGGGTGTCAAAGGCTACATATATCTGGAATCCTACAAGCAAACTCATGTGAAAACAGCTATAGAAAATGTTGGAAATCTCCGTATGGGCAAATGGAAACAAGAAATGGTGCCCATAAAAGAAATGACGGATGTTCTTAAAGTGGTAAAGGAACAAGTCGGACTAAAGGTAAAGCAATGGGTCCGACTCAAGCGTGGATTGTATAAGGATGATATAGCTCAAGTTGACTATGTTGATGTAGCTCAAAATCAGGTACATTTGAAGCTGCTGCCTCGAATTGATTATACAAGAATGCGTGGAGCTCTAAGAACTAATGCAAATGTGAGTAATTAATGATTTATTATATTACATATATAGATATGTGTATCCGAATGATAAAATTCAGTTGGAATGGTTAGAAAAAAAATTCTTGGGGTAATTTTTCGCGAATTATTTTTGATACAGACCATGGGTACGACCCCACCTCTCAAACTCCGCTGAGTTCGTAATCGTATGTTTTGTTCTATGTTTGTTCTACAAAAAAAAGTATGTAAATATAATTCTACTAAGAATAGATGCTTTCCACGAGACCACTAAAAATTGTCTTTTGTAATAATCTACATTTTTCGGTAGGTTACTATTGGCAAATTAAAAATTCACTAATAAATAATATAAAAGTGGGAACCTAATTTTTTACATAATTTAATTTTGTAATTACTTATGCATTCTCTTTTTCTTATCGACTCATGTCTAATGATTTATATGAGTTTATAATCGCTGTTGCTGTTTACTTATAGGAAACGGATGATAATAAGCGCAAAAAGAAGCGTCGGCCCCCGGCAAAACCATTTGATCCTGAAGCTGTCAGGTACGCTGTTTGAAGATGCAATTCAATTAGCAAACTTATTATATATGTATTATATTTTTTAGAGCGATTGGAGGAGAAGTTCATTCAGATGGAGACTTCTTGTTGTTTGAAGGCAATCGTTATTCTAGGAAAGGATTCTTGTATAAAAACTTTACAATGTCAGCAATATTAGTTGACGGTGTTAAACCAACATTGGCAGAATTGGAACGATTTGAAGAGCAACCAGAAGGTGAGGAATCAATACAATTGATTTATGAATTGAATTAAATCGAAAAAATATCTAATTCTAAAGATGTTAACTTGGAAATCGTTGCTACTGTGAAGGATGATCCAACCTCTGCTCATTCGTTTTCGATGGGAGATAATGTAGAAGTGTGTGTTGGCGATCTCGAAAACTTGCAAGCGAAAATTATTGCTATCGATGGAGGCATGATTACTGTAATGCCTAAACATCAAGATCTTAAGGTACAATTACATTATGGTCTCTTATTTTTAATTTACATTGAAACCAAATTAGGCAAGACGATATTAAATGCAAACTTTAAATTTATGAATGGGAATTACATTAGGGCCTAAACCCAAAGCTTCAAACTTTTAAATTGACTCAGATTAACCTATCACCCACATCACCGATCGGGTTTGAAACTGTTCTGAATATTTAAGCGTTTCATAAAATAATCCAGTATCAAATTAATATTTATTTTTTTCAAAATTAATCTGGAATACGCTTTAAGATTCATAAATTTTATTTTAAAAATTTACAATTTTGCTAAATTTTGTGGCATTGCTTATATTAATTATTTACATTCCATTAGGATCCACTTATTTTCAAAGCAAACGAATTACGTAAATATTTCAAAACTGGTGATCATGCTAGAGTTTTAGCCGGACGTTACGAGGGAGAAACAGGTCTCATTATTCGCGTGGAACCTATGCGAATTGTTCTTGTGTCGGACTTGACAAATCATGAACTAGAAGTATTGCCAAGAGATTTACAGCTTTGCTCAGATGTGGCCACTGGTGTTGATTGTTTGGGCCAATTCCAATGGGGCGATTTGGTTCAGTTGGAGTAAGTTTTTGTGGAGTTGATTTTTATTGTGACTATATATGTTTTGTATATAGCCCTCAAAATGTCGGTGTCATAGTACGATTGGAACGTGAAAACTTTCATGTTTTGGGCATGCATGGCAAAGTAATTGAATGCAAACCGACCGCTTTACACAAACGGAGGGAAAATCGTAACACAATAGCCCTGGATGCAGATCAAAATCAAATTAGACGCCGTGACATTGTAAAAGTAATGGAAGGTCCACATGCAGTGAGTATCAACAAAACAACAATAATTAAATTTTACACTACAGGCACACAATTAATAATATCTTTAGGGACGGTCAGGTGAAATTAAGCATTTATACCGAAGTTTGGCGTTTTTGCATTGTCGAATGTATACAGAGAACGGAGGTATATTCGTTTGCAAAACTCGTCATTTACAACTAGCTGGTGGCAGTAAATCCCAATCGCATAATTCTGGTTCTTTGGGCAGTTTTGGATTCATGTCTCCACGCATTCAATCCCCAATGCATCCCTCTGGTGGTCGAGGTGGTCGAGGCGGAGGACGAGGCAGAGGTAGTTTCCGTGTAACTCGGGACAGAGAAATTCTAGGAAAAACTATTAAAATCAGTGGCGGTCCTTATAAAGGTAATTTACAAATAATATTTTTTTTAAATAAGTTAGTATTTGTACATTATTTTTCTCCCCTTTCTCAATCATTTGCTTTGTAAATACTAATAAAAACCTCATGAAACTCGTAAAAGTATAAGGATAGCGGAAAGAAACGTTAGGGACATAAAGAAAATTTGTCGGGCAGCATTTAGATGAGATCTTTTGGCGTTTCTTTTTGTACACATTCGTAGCTTTTATCATATTTCTTTACTCTAAGATCCTCAGCACTCCAATCACATCGAATAATAACACAGTGTTACAACATTTTCATTAGAACCTCGATAGTCTGGTGGGTAGCGAATTAGACTCTCATCCGTGAGTTTTCGGGTTCGACTGCCGTCTAAGTCTGGTGGTTAATTCTCTTTTATAACTTTCTTACATTCCCACCGAAATGAGGTGAATGAGAATTATAAGAAAGTGTACAAGTCTAGTCTAGTGGGACTAGACTTTTAGCCTGGAGTTTGGGGTTCGATTCCCCTCAATACTCATAAACTTCTTATGTATATTTTTACCGATGTGAAGTGGATAAAAATTATAAGAAAGTGTAAAAGTACACCATTTAGCAGGCAATGCCAAAACCACCGAATGATAACAAATTGCCACCCAGCCGGTTCGAAACCGGTGATAAACTGTAGGTCTAACCATGTGGTATCACAATGTGCTGCCCTGGTCTAAGTTTGTCATATTAAAAGACAGCCACTCTAATCCAATCATCTATTGACTTATGCCGGAACTGTAATGACTCTGTGACTGAGGAGAACACATTCTTTGCCATTGCCAAATACTAGAAGGCGTTGGTAACGCTTTCTTAAAAGTTGTTGTTATATGTAACTACATATTTATAAAACAAGATTATAAGTATTAAAGTTAACCAATTTCTTTTAAATTTTGTAGGTGCTGTTGGTATTGTCAAGGATGCTACAGAGAGTACAGCACGTGTAGAACTTCATACTTCTTGTCAAACTATATCCGTTGATCGTAATCATATTGCAATGGTTGGAGTACCTGGTAAGGAGGGAAGCGTGTCTACTTACGGACGTACACCAGCACGCACACCAGGCTATGGCTCACAAACACCAATTTACGCCGCTGTTGGTTCGAAGACACCACTACTTGGTAGTCAGACACCAAATTGGGATTCCGAGGGTCGCACACCGTACAGCGGAACAATGACACCTTCGCATGATGGCAGTATGACTCCTCGTCATAGTGCCTGGGATCCAAATATTACAAATACACCGGCTCGAAATAACGAGTTTGACTACTCTTTGGAAGAACCAAGTCCTAGCCCAGGATATAACCCTAGTATGATACAGAATAAATTTTTTTTTTGGTTTGTGTGATTTTCTAACTTATATTTATATATTCTAGGCACTCCAGGCTACCAAATGAATACACCGTTTGCTCCGCAAACTCCAGGCACATTATATGGATCGGATCGCAGCTACAGTCCATTTAATCCCAGTCCAAGCCCAGCTCCATCTCCATACCCTGTTGGCTACATGAATACTCCTTCTCCATCAAGTTATTCGCCTAACACTCCAGGTGGCAATCCTCAATCTCCTTATAACCCACAGACACCAGGTGCCAATTTAGATTCCCCAATGGGTGATTGGTGCACAACCGATATTGAAGTGAAAATTCATACACATGACGATACAGATCTTGTGGGACAGACTGGCATTATTCGCACAGTGTCAAATGGAGTATGTTCAGTTTTCCTTCGGCAGGAGGATCGAAGTGTGTCCATAGTTAGTGAGCATTTAGCTCCTGTAGCCCCTGAGGTCGGTGATGAATTTAAAGTTATATATGGTGATGAAAGAGAGTCTGTTGGCAAAGTTGTGTCGCAATCTGACAAGGAGTCAAGCATCTGTCATATTAATGATGATGTAAAAATGCTTCCAAGTGCTTATTTGTGCAAAATGAAGTCAATAGATTAAGAAAAATTACACAATTGAAATGATGTCATTGGTCAATTGGTTGAAATATTTAAAACAATTTTTCAATCTACAATTAAACCTACAAATAATAAACAAAATGTTTTTACTTTTATATATCTTTTTATTTAGTTCAGGACGCGTAGAGCAAACCAATTCCGATCCCATTCTTGCATGTGAGCACATCGCTATAGAAATTAGCAGATGAAAGCAGATACCTGCATTTCAATCTACTATAAATTCGTTCCTAAAGTAACTTGATATAGAAATATAAAGTAGTCCGGAAAAAAATCCGAGATTTAATGCAAAGCAGTACCCTACCAACTACGCAACGGCGACCACTTTAAGCAAATTAGCTAATCTTTAAATAAAAAACTTTGCAAACATTTTATATTATCCAAGTGTTTAATGAAAATAAAGAGAACTCTTTCTTATAAGATGACGTCCTTTTCATTACCACCTATATCAACCCAAGTCAGCGTTTGATGGCCATCTTTATCGAGATCCTCGAATTGTAAATATTTTACGTCGCCAATTTGGTCTTTAATCAATTGTCCACTCACACTATTGATAGCATCATCGTTATCCTCACAGCCTTCATTTTCTGTATTCGTTAATATACTCTTGGTACTTTGCATTATATTTTCGAATGATTTATCACCGACAACCAGTTCATCTTCATTCGCATTGCTAGGTGCGTCAACAAATTTGATTTCATATCTAGACATTTCTAGCATGTCGTCTTGAAGTTCCTTAATTTGTGGTTGATTTATAATAATTGTGTCATTAATGTGCTTCGCGTGCTTCATATGATTCAGTAGCATTGGTTTCCGCATAAAACTAACACCACATTCAACACACTCGTAAGGTTTTTTATCACTATGCACAAAACGATGAGCATTTCTATTAACGCAATTATAAAATCCTTTGCCACAAACTTCGCATGCATATGGTTTCTTTCCAGCATGTATAAGCATGTGCTTCTTCTGATGATCAGGGTACACAAATGCGGCGCCGCACACATTACATTTGAAAGGACGTTCGCCGGTGTGCGCTGCATTAATATGATACAAAAGTAAACGACGTCGCTTAAAGGAGCGGTCACACTGGTCGCATCTATGCAGTTTTTCATTGAGGTGAGTTGATTTTCTGTGGGACATGAGATTAGAACGTTGAGCAAATGATAACGAACATATGTCACATGCAAATGGCTTCTCGCCAGTATGTATACGTTCATGATCCTTAATTTCAGCACGACGGGCAAACGATTTTCCACATGTTCGGCAAACGAATGGTCGTTGGCCAGTGTGCACAATCTTGTGTACATCCAAATTATGTTGTGTTCCAAAAGCTTTCGAGCAGACATCACACATGAATGACTTGACACCAACGTGCAACTTTTTATGCTGTGCTAGATTTTGTTGATTGAGAAACGCTTTGCCGCATTGATTACACCGGAATGGCCGCTGACGTTCGGAGTGTATCTTAACATGTGCTTGTAGTGTATATTTAGATGCAAAATCTTTTGGACATTTGATGCATTTAAAAGGTCTTTCTCCAGTATGCATATTCATATGTTCTTCTAATAAATTTTTTGAATTATACTTTTTGTGGCATTCGTTACAATCATAATGCTTTGCATTACTGTAATGCATACGTTTATGAATGCGAAATAGCCTATAGTTTGTAAAGTGTCGATGACACGTTTCGCATTCGAATTCAGCGGCACTGCCGCTATTATATTCACCATCACACTTAGTATTATGGTGTTCATCCATGTGATCGTTAAGATTTTGACGACGTAAAAATCCACTGTCGCACAGTTCACATGTGTAAAATCTTGTATTGTGAAAGTTGCGAAAATGATCGGCAAATAATTTGGCCTCCATCTCTGGGCGATCATCACAAATAAGGCAAATAGTCATGTTTCCATGTTGTTCATAGAGCTGCTTGGCGCCACGTATCGTGCGAGGCGTGCGTACAAAACAAGTTTCTTGCTCACTGACATCTAAAAGTTTACGTTTAAGAAAGTAAAAAATCCATATAAAAAACAAACATTTTTAACTAACTCACCTTGAGTATTAAAAGTGTCTCCATGAATACTGCTGCATTCCTCTTGAGCCAATTGCCTAATAGAACTATTATCTTCCTCTTTATAACATGATTGAGAACTCTGTTCCGTGGTTTCATCATAGATGATAATATCTAAAATCATATATTTCGAATGAGCTTTACAATTTTCACAAGAAAGGGTAGTGCTGATTTAATTACAGAAAATATAGAAAAATATATCCTTTTGTTTTATAAAATTCATTGCGTTTTTACCTTCTGTTCTAAATTGAGAGGAACGGCTCAAGTATCAAAAATTTACGATTTTCACTAAAAAAAAATCTAGCCATCATTACATTTTAGCAATTCTAGCTTGAAAATACAGAGTATACCGTCCCCTACCCTTTCATCCAGTTTGGATCCATCAGTTTACAGGCGCACCTCATGCCACAGTTTTACTTGACTTTTCATCTTCGTCACATTTTTTCGAGGGGATGGAAGTGAAGAAGTAATTGTGGAAGAAGGGTAGGCAATGTTCTTTGATAAAGCGGAAAATTCGGAAATGATTTTTGAATATGAATGGTTCAGACCATTGTCTAACCGAATTTAGCAGAATGATATTCATGGGTAAGTAACGGGTTGTTCTTAAGGCACCTGTGATCAACAATGATACCGTTCTTTAAACCTTCCCCAGTACCTTCTTGTGAAATTCTTTTTGAAGAGCTGCCCACCAAACCATTGCAACATATAAAAGAATTCGTCTAATGACTAGTATAAAGTCAGTGAAATATTTTAAGTTTTAAGCCCCAACTTTTCCCAATCCTTTTCGTGACTATTGAGTGAATAAAAATTTGGAATTATTTTAGGATTGTGAAAATAGCTAGAAAATATTTTTCTAGTGAATCATACTTTGCCAATCATACTTTTGGTCAAAATAATCACACCTTGCTCATTAATTGGTAATTCTTCAACATCTAATTCACTCTCGTCCAAAGTGAACTCTGACACAACAGATGGTTTGCTTTTTGGAATCACTGCAAATGCGTAATCACTAGGATTATCCTGCAAGTAGGTCTCGCTTTCATAATCGTCATTAACCTCTTCTACAAGATCATTTTCAAGGTCAGAATTGGAATAGAATGCATTTTCCTGTATTAATTCGATTGCATTCGGTTTTTGTGGGATTATATCATGGAAGTCATTCACCTCCTTACGACATTTCTTATTTAGATCAGTATCATAGACTTCTGTATCCTGGAGTACACCATTAATTTCAACTGTAATTGGATCAAGATCGTTACGACGTGCTGTGCGGTTGTAAGTGCTGAGAATTCGATACCGAATATCACAGAAATTCCGCTCTAGTCTTTCAAATTCTAATACAACATTGTTGCAATCACTGCAAAGTAGCTGAAAAAAAAATAGAATGAGTTAAATATAAAGTGCGGAAGCATATATTTAAATACGTGCTTTAGAATGCGCTGACACTTCCTTTAAATCTAGCCCCAGTGCCGACGACAATATAGCAGCTAATGAACTGTCCATTTGCCCATCGTCTTGTATCCGTTTCTCGAATACCAACCAAGAATTTTCACCTTCCGTAAAGGTGTGATCACATAGGAAACATTTAACAATATAGTCAGGACTTAGTTCGCTTGCATTGCTTCTATAATCATTGCCCACTTCCAATACCATAGAATCAATATTCACCGATGACGCCGATAAGCTGAAGGACATTATTAAACAAAACACTCTTATAATAATAATACTAATTACAATTACTTAAATAAAACATCAAAAAATTTTAATCTTCCTAGGACTCATGGAAGAATTAGTTCAATAAGTGTTGCCAGATGTGACAAATCACTCAAGCACAGAATTTTTATAAGAGGTGAATCAAATGACATATTCTTGTTTATTTTCTCTGTATGCTTCTTTGGTTTTAATATGGATGTGAATAACTGTACTAAATAGTATTTCATTTAACACTTTTTGCATTGGTCCGTATCACACTAGGTAACAATTGCCGCGGGGGCAAATTTTGATTACATATATTGAATTGTGCCCGATTTTTTGTTTGTTGACGAGTCAAAACCGTCTGTACTACCGATTTGCCACGATTTTAAACATTTGTTTCCTACAGTGTTTGCATGTCTTCAGAATTTTATACACCAAATTACATACAGTATGAAACATGTGTATATAATATATCTCTCTATATCTACCTTTGTGGTGAAAAGATGATTTTGACAATATAATTATACCGCTATTATGGACGTGAGTAACGCCAACATGACTGCATGTGACATCATAATAAAGATGCTATTTTGTTCTTGTTGTAAAGGGTTTTTTTTAGAAGTGTGGTTTTTAATCTGGCAATACTTTTTTCGGAGTTGGTCTTTTTGACAGCTGTCCCTTGATTTATGCTCAGTTTGGTTTGCCATTTCATAATGAATAGACTTACTGCTGAACAACGTTTGCAAATCGTGCAAATTTATTACCAAAATAATGGTTCGGTTCGCGCGACGCATTTTGTTCAGCGATGAAGCTCACTTTTGGTTGAATGGGTACGTTAATAAGCAAAATTGTCGGATTTAGCTTGATCATAATCCACAAGCCATTGTTTAGACGCCGTCACATCCTCAAAAAGTCACTGTTTGGTGTGCTATATGGGCAGAGGTCCATATTTATTCAAATATGAAGCCGGTCATATTGTTACAGTCAATGGGGAACGCTATAGAGCCATGATTAAGACTTTTTCGTGCCTGAATTGGAGGATGTTGATGTGGACGACCTTTGGTTCCAACAAGACGGCGCTACATTCCATACAGCCAACGAAACAATCAATTTATTGAAGGAAACTTTCGGTGAGCGCATTATCTCGCGTCGTTGGCCTGTGGCGTGGCCTTCAAGACCGTGCGATTTAACACCGCTTCACTTTTTTTTGTGGGGTTATGTGAAGTCGCTTGTCTACGCAGATAAGCCCGAGACGATTGACGCTTTGGAAGAGAATATTCGGCGCGTTATTACTGACATACGGAAAAGTGGTCAAAAATTGGGTCTCTCGGGTGGAATTTATTTGAACGAGCCACTTGCCTGAAATCGTTTTTAAAATATAATGCCAAATCCATATCTATATAATAAAGCTAAATTCTTGGCCACAACATTAAATTATATGCGTTTTATTTATTCTTAAAAACCACACTTCTAAAAAAAAAACACCCTGTACTACTGCTTTCATCAGATGATTTAGACATTATAATTATGCCGCCATTATGCCCGCAGCAAGAAAAATCTGTTGTTGTTAACCAGGTGAATTTGTTGTACTGCTGCTCGTATCACCTTCTATAAATTTGTCTTGGTAAGAAGAAGCAATTGGTAATCGTGGGATCGCTCCAGTTGTCTTTAAAAGCTATCGATGGCACAATCGTTGAGAAATATTTTGCATAAATCGGTGTGTGTAAAAAATGTGGCTATTACACTGAGTGTAAGATACTTGCGAAAAGCTCGGCCTAGGCCCTCCATGGGCTGTTGTGCCATCAAAAAGTAAAATACTTTAGTCCTACATTAGGGGAAGGCTAACAAGGGGATTGATTGCATTGTTATTTTTACATGCAAAAAATAAACGAATGGGAGAATGGATGGATTTTCAACACGGAATCGATTTGAGTCCAATGCGCATATGGGAGATCGATGTATCGTGAAAGCAGTTAAGCAATTTATGGGGAAAAGTGCGAGAAATCTACGAGAAAAGTACTTGTTTGGTCACTTTGTTTCAGTTTTGATCCGTAAAATACCACAAAACTTACAAACTCAGAATTAGAAATTCAAAGATAATAACTCTGCAAATGATGCAAGAATGTGTAAGTCTCAGTGTAGCACACCAAGGGTAATGGAGAGTTTTTTCTTTGGAAATGCCCTTTTTAGTCTTAACCGTAATGTAAATTAGGATTTTGAAATTATTATAAAATTGTATAAAAAAAATTTTGGCATTAACTTACCTTCCTCACTTTTCTACCTTCCTCTCTAGCAGTCTTTCATGCTTGCGCTAGTGAAAAAAGCCTCTGTCACTTACTTTGAATATTATATATTTAAACCAATGCAACCAAAAAAGCACAAAAACTTCATAGTAAAACAAAAGGGAAACAATAACAAATTGTTGTAACTATTATAGTAACTAGAATAGTATAACAGGGGAAACATAAAAATATTTCCGGAGAGTTCTTATCCCGGCTATAAAAGTAATGATAAAAAGTGTATGATGGGAAAACGATGACGCCTGCATCGAATGCCCACTAATTCCAGTTAACTAATAACGAAAACAATTATATTTTGTATGCCCTCTTTGGGTACAAGGAGATTAAACCATAGAAAATTATAAAGCACACTGATGACAAAAGTTACTGAGAGAAGCAAATGGCAATTCCTTTTGAAAATATGAGTATTGTCAGCATCCGTTCCACTTGATTATTATCCTACGGTTACATCTATTCCTCGAAAACCATTTGCAGTAATAACAATATTTCCTAAAATTTTTTTTCCCGAGTTCAACAGGTTAATTTAAGGTTAAAGTGATCAAAAAAGTAGATTTTATGTAAAAATTAAAACACAAGACTTATAACATTCCTCTGAGGTGTAATTCACATTTTTAAGATTTATTTTAATGACTACAAATGAAACAATTATTAAAATACTTTTTTAGTTATTTCAGGAGGAACATAATCAGTATCAACCACTTTGGGATTCTTTTTCTTTCCAAACCACCTCTTAGGATATGTTACTCTTTTACGGTAAATATCAAGGTCAATTTTATCTTCCAATTCAAAATACCAAAGCCTTTGTTGAGTTTTGTCAATATCAGCCATTATTTCTTCCACAATCGCCTGACGGTACAAAACATTTTCACGCTTTGCTATTTCACTTTGGCTATTCTCAGATAACTTAAATTTGTTCTTCTGGGTTCGTATTAATATCGGCTCTTCTTCATTAACAGTTTCTTTTATAAATAACTGAAATAAGTTGTCGAACGATTGAGATTGCTGAGATTTTTCTAAATGCTGCTCTACGCAATCCAAGACTTCCTTTTGTGCCTCGTTGTTATTCTTTAATAAAGCCTGACATACATTTAATATGTCAGTGCATAGTTCACTGGATAACGAGTTTATAGTTGATACAAATTCTTCCGTTTTATTGCATAACAAGAGACCGAGGCATTTTAAATTTAAACAAATTTGTTTTGGGAATTTTTCGGGTAAATTGAGAAAGACTTTTCCTGTAAAATCCTTTATATTTTCCGATTCTAAGATTCTGCGCACATACTTCACTCGAATTTTTTTCTGGAAAATATAAACATATGTTAGATTTTTTATAATTTATAGTTTTTGAGTTTGGAGTTTGGAGAGACTGTATAAATTAAATCATAAAACAGTGCTAGCACAAAATCAAAAAAATTCTTATAATCCGAAAAAAAAATTAACCCTTTACACGGCCCAGCTGCATATCTGCTAATCTGTAATGGGCCATTGTCTCAATAACATTTATTCAAACTAATTTTTAAAGCATTTTTAAAACGGCATTTCTGAGCAATTAAAGCTCAGTAATACTGACAGTATTAATACTGTTAGTATTACACAGTCTTAATACTGTCAGTATTACTGATTTTTCCCAACGAAATCTAATCTTTGACGATCAGTACTACTAACAATTTTCTTCATTAGTATTTGCGCTTTCTTTCCATTTCTATTCATATCTTTACATTGAATACACATTAACGACGGCAGTTACATATCTGTCAAATTATAAAACCACGTTCTCGCTTTACATTATCAATTTACTGACAAAATGCGTACAACAAATGGTACTGAACAGCATTCGAGTTATTGTTGTAAGGAAACCCCATCTTAGTGGTCTAGTAGGCTTTTAAAGTTTTGGTTTCTTTTCTTCCATCATATTAACCTAAAAATTTGCATATATAGGGTTTATACAGGTACCATTAAAAAAATATGTATTTCGTATAGTAACGATTTCGTAATCAGTGTGCTTGGAGGGCTTCTCCAATAACATACAACAGACATGCTCAATTACTTACCTCTTCCGATGCAACAGTAGAATCAATCGAATCAGACGACTGATTTTTTCTCATAAAATCGTATAGTGATTTTATTGATAAAGCAGCAACCAATTTACTGTCCAAGTCTTCTTGTGATAAAATTTCTTTGGCTACATGTGCGGCTGCAGAAAAATCCTCTTTCTCTAGCAGATGATTCAGCATGTAACAACTTGTAAAATTGTCAAGGTACATTCCATATTGCGTTCTATTACTAATAATAGAAAGTAAGTCCGGGATGTTTCCGTTGTCCAAAAGATTTCTGACTACTTCATAATTTGTGGTACTTGTTGGTTGCGATTTAAATTTTATAGACAAATTATTCATATCTGATTTTCCATTTCTTATTTGTCCTTTCCTCTCCTCCCAATATGATGATTCTGGATATCCACCTTGAAGATTTTTAAACTCATTGGAAAGATAAAATCTGCAGAACTTAATCCCACCTTTGAAATCAATTTGCCCCAATCTTAGCCTCAACATTTTACTCTATTTAAAAACAAGAACTTTTTACAGTAATGATAATACAAAACAGCTGAATAAAAATGGTTGAAACACAGGGTAATTCTGCAGACCTGAAAATCCATTAAAAAACTACTTGTCCTAGGTTATACTAATATAACTTTTTTGACAAAATAAATATCAAGTATAATATTAGAGCATACACGTAGAGCTGGGTATCGTTAATCAAGAAATTAATGCCGTTAACCCGAAAAGCTTCGAGCAAAAAGTTAACGTAATAGGTTAATTCGTTAATTGAGAAAAAAAATTAACGGAAGCTAAAGTTATTCGTCATCAAAACTTAAAAAAATAAAAATATTTTCTTTAAAAATACTAAAAAGAAGACAAAAGTGTTACGAATATCGGTCTCGTTTTTCATCGAGATCATGGCTCCCCTGACCTGGCCGTACGTATCAAAACTTTCTTTTACCTTACTTACTTACCGACCTTGGCAATATTCCCCAGTTATTGTTAAAGAACTAGAATTAACAGAAAAAATTTAACTGAAGTTAATGAAACTGGTTAATGATTTTCGAAATTAACGTAAAAGTTAATATAACTTTTTAAACATATTTCTGTGCAAAATGTGGCAATAACGACCTCAAAAATTTCAGCGAAAATTGGAAAGACTTCCACATTTGATTTTTACGTTACGCAGAAATGAATTGAAATGGTGAAAAAATCGCAATAAATTCCAGTTATTGTAGTAATCCTGGAACGAGGTAAATCATATGTCCCTTCCTTCTTTTTCACTTCTCTTCCATATAACGTAGCTGTGGCTATAACTCTCGTAAGATGCATGGATTCTTACATTCCATAGAATACTATTTACGCAACCGTGTGCACTGAAGCAAAACATGTGGTTTTTAACAATCTGTCATACACTGTTGCACAACTATGTACTTTCATACCAAAAGAAACATATTAAGTGTTGACTTGTACAATAGATCCTCTACTGGCAGAAAAGTTGAATATCTCACTATATATTTTCAAAGAGGTGGTGCCGTGTAAAAACATTGGTTTTCTTATTTTGATTTTTGCCTGTACCGAGGTAGACACTACCTACTACTCCACAGCGATCACTCAAATGGATATATACACATTATGTACATATACATAATTTTATTGAAATACAAACAAATTGGGAAAAAATGAGAAGTAATGACCATTGCTTTTTTCTTGCTTGTAGAAAAAATAAATAACAAAATAAATAAATGTAAAATAAAAACGAAAGTACCTTTCTATTTTAAAAATACAATTTTATTTTCACTTTATACATTTTTATTTCCAATCTCTTACTCATAGTTTTAGCCTTCAGTGCTGTAGCAAGAAAAGCCAGAGTGTTTTGTATATTTATGGGGTGCACAAAAAAGCTGGTAAATTCAAAGTATTGCCTGATTTAATTTCGGTTTAATGCTTTCGTTTCAAAATTACTGCTTCCTTCGGCCAAAGAAGTTTCACTTCAAAAATCAAATTATTTTCGTGTAACTCGATGCGATATTAATTTTAGTATTGTATTCGTATCACAAAAAGTATCGATAACATTCAGTATCGATAATTTTTCCGTGTTCCTATATATGAGCCGTTGAGTGGTAAAAAATCTGATTTTGAGCAATTAATGCTAAATTCATGTCAGGGTTGATAGCAATAAATCTGACTTGCCAAAATTAACTTATTAATTTAAACTTTTTTGGTACGATATAGACATAAGGTGTTCTACTTTATACATTTTGATGGCACAATATGAACAATATTCATTAATATTCATTGATGAAAAAAACACTTTTTATGTACAACCTCGCTGTTAGTCTGCAAAAATTGTGAAAATAATACGGAAACGTGAGTTTGTTATGTTTATTTTTTATTTCAATTTACATAAATCTGTATTAAATATTTTATAAGTGATTTCCAGTAGCTGGTGTTTAATTATTACTTAAAAAATAATAATCACTTTCGTATTCATGTAATTTTTTCAAAAAAGCACTTAGTCGAATCAACCCTCCCTTAAAAAAATTTTTTTGTATGACCGCTGACTATACAAAATATCTAGTCAATGTCTTTTGAATGCACAGCACTATACAAGTTTTTTAGAACGTCTAGAAGATTTTTTCTGAATATCGGATTATAAATATTCTCAGTTGTCAGTCAGCTGTTACTTCTTCTTTTTGTCTTTTAATGGCACAACAACCCATGGAGGCCTAGGCCGAGCTTTTCGCATCCATTCATCTTGTGCGTGTTATATTTGTACATGAATAGAAGGAGCTTCCAGTTTTATGCCAAATCCGAACGGCGAAGGAAAAAGCTTTTCATAGCAAGTTTTACTCTTGTAGATTTGCCATTGCCATCAAGAGGGCACCACCTTTGAATTTGGCTGTGCCGATACTTGAACCTCGAACAGTCTGCGTAGAAGACGCCACGGCGACCACCAGCTTCTTCTATCTTTTTAAAACATAAAAAAGTAATGTTTTTCAAAATGTTTGGCAATTTCAAATTTTTAAAAAATGCAATTAAAAAATGGATATAGGATTTCAGAATGTACATTTTACTCAAAGGAAGCTAAATATGAGTTACGCGATCGGCAAAAATGTATTCGATTAAACACAAATAGTTAATTCTGAGATGCAAATGTGGTTTCAGTGATACATTCTGAACATAGTATGAAGTAAATATAAGCTAAGTTGTGAATTTATATGAAAGTCATATTTAAATCATATTCAGTGCACTGGGAGCTACAAGGTTTGACAATGAAAACGACAATTTTCAAATATAAAACGCGATATATATCTGAAGACTTTTTTGTTACGAACGAATCCCAGCGAACTTAATTACCCGCCCAACCGCACGAAAAAAAGTAGCTTAACATGGCCAACTAAAACACCATTAACCGAAATCACTGTGTTGATAATTATCAAGAATCATTCGATACGATTGCTGAAGTTCGGTCTATGGATCGACCAATTTTGTTGAAATTTTGTTTACTAGGATTTTTTATGCCAGGGAACACATTTATGGCCTTAATCATGAGGAGACGCAAAAGAAAAAGTTTGTAAAATTTGAAAGCTGATCTATAAAATTTTGTATACCAGGGTCTCTTAAGCAAGGAATACATTTTTGAGCTTAGATTTCAACTTAAAATTATTCCTGAAAAAGTTAGTGAACATTTTATAAAAGTAAAAATTAGGGTAGGAACGCTGAATCTCTCTCTTTCGAAGCAAGGTACCATACTGGATTCCAAACTAAATTAGAGAAGGGACATCGAGGAGAGAATATAGAAGAGACTGGCTGCATTCTATGCCTGTAAAATATGGGAAGATATAGGGGTTGCCACTGAACAGTATTCCCAGAATGTATATCAGATCCATTATTACCTATGAGTCTCATCTAGTGGCAGGCAATGGGTAAGACGAGCAACCAAACTTGAATTGGAAAAGTACAAAGGCTTATCAGTCTGGATCTCAGGAGCTGTAAGTCGTGCACCTTAAGAAGGTATTAATTTTATCTTCTACCGCTACTGGGTTTATTCAAGGCTGTGCTGCCAAAGAAGACAATCTAACGTGTGGAAATCAGCTAACCGTGGACACTACAATTTTAAGAAAAATAAAATAGAGTGGTCAAAATGGAATTTTTCTACTATAATTACAACTCTAAATTCAATCAGGGAAGAATGGGTAACAGGTATTAACATCCTTACCGATGGCTCAAAGTTTGAGAATGGTACTAGAGCTGCTCTCCACGCAGATGAGTTGCAGCTGAGTCAGTCATACCATCTTCTTGAAATCTGCAGCGATTTACTATTGAGAAATCAGCTAGACGTCTAAGCAAGGTGACTCTCTGATGGATTCTTGGACATAACAATATTAAAGAGAGCGAAATAGCAGATAAAATGGCCAGAAGGGACTCTAAAATGGACATAAACGAGTAGGATACCTCTATACAATCTCCTATGTACGAACTATTTAGCAGTATAGACGAGAACACCATCGAGGTGTCAAATAGCGTATGAACTAACCTAGATGACTGTGAAGTTTCAGGAGCTTGTAGCCAAGTTTAGACATGAAGAAGACAGTCACAGGTGTTATAACTGGACATTGAGCTATTTGACCATTATTCCAAAGATGGCGTATTCCGACGAGTGTGCAGAAGTTGTCATTATGAAGAAGAGGTTTTAATCAATTCTTCACTTTCTTTGTCAATGTCTAAGATTATAGACAAACAGACTCCAATGCTTACCTTCATCCGAAGAACCAAATGGTTCAATTCAGATACTACTTAGACTGAAAATGGAATTGAATTATTCTTATAGAATTAAACCTAGGACACTCGATTGATATGTTGACATGTTGAAGCATCAAAAAAGTAGCGAACAGCAGTAAATTTATTTTTTGCTTTGCTCGCTGTTTTTCATTTAATATTGCTTTTAAAAAGATCGTACTCACACTGCTCATCTGGCACAGATACACAGGTTCGAGCCCATTAAACTTCATAAAATTTAATATCTGATTTATTTGTTAAAAAGAAAATAATATAACAAATTACATAAATATATTTTTTTTAATGCCACAAAATGGAAATGTAATTAAATGTTTTTGGACTAGTATATAAAGACAGTGCAGGAACAGTACTAGTCATGTCCAATGACAAGCTTGTATAATAATAACTAGCCCGTTCTCATATGTTTAGACTAGACAAAGACTTAATTGTGGTCCCCGCGGGCTAGTATAATACACTACTTTTGTAAGACTAGACTAATTTATTTGTTGTCTGTACAACTGTTCTGGTAGTAATTACTTTCGGCTGTCTAGAGATACGCTCGGGAATCTCTGTCGTCGAAATTCAGACTACAGATAAAATTAAAATTTTTGCTGTTACTCAGTGGAAGGAAGATGCGTTACGTTGAATGGTATTCAGTGTTTGGTTCCAACAGGATGGCGCGCCGTGGGGAGCCATAAAAGATAAGTGTTACGCTAACTATCCAGCAACGATTGAGGTTCTTAATGACGAAATAGGTGCATCCGTCAAGTCACCTCCATATAGTCGAAAATGTACTGAAAATTTGGGTTGAGCATATGGGCTACTGCAAGGCCCGCCGATGAACCCATTTGAATGAAATAGTGTTAAATCACATTGGAAAAATGTTTTTTCGTTTCTTATTTACACCAAAATCAAATTCCAAATTGTAAATGGGGGATCTTTATAAATAAATTAAATAAATAATGATATAAATAGTGAACACTTAAAACGGTTAAAAGACCCGAGAATTTAAGAAACTTAAATCATGTAGTAACTGCGCTTTATGTATCGAGTCTCATATGCATAAATAACAAATATTTTTGGTGTTGCCCGTTTGGAGATCACAAAAAGATCTAAAACCTTTAAATCAATAATAATTTTCCATAAATGTTTATTGTACGTCACAGAATCCAGAATTAACTTCACGGAATCATATGTTGTATCCACATCAACCTTGGGAGTGTAACACGGAACAACGAGCCAGTATTAAAACAGTTACCATACATATCCCTCGTTTAAGTAAAATGAATATAAAAGCAGGTGAATTATTTCATTTTAACTACTATTCCAATATATTTTTAATTGACAAAATTTATTGAATTTAGGCGTATTTAACAGACTGGACATTCGTAAAATTGATGAATGACGATAGTTTTAGCGATGTTCTTGAAGAGGAAGAACTTATTGCTTGGCACAAATCTGAAAGACGTCATAGAAAATATACTTGGCATTCATCGAGTACCCTCTTTGTAGCTCTCTTTTGGCTCACTTTTGCTACAATTTGAAACGGGAATTAGAGAAGGACTATTGAATATGCAGTAAGTGCCGGATAATTGCCCACGCTTAATTGCGTTTCCCGTTTAATTGCGCAACAAATATTTAAATGTTTTAACGGCAAAATAAAGGAAATAAAGTGTAAAGGTAAATATTTATCTTTCCGAATTCTATACTAATAAAGCATCACATAGCGTATTTCTTTAGATGTTTCACTAATTTTCAAATCAATGTATCTTTTTACACTAGCTACGAATTACACAACTGTCTTCACACAAAATGTAGCCTGAAATGCTACCTTTCAGACATGTGTTCGTTTGACACCATCCGACTAGTATTTTCAGATTCATACAATTATAATTTATATTATTAGATATTGATACACGCATAAACAATACCCGAAATAACGTATACTTTGAGAGAGGTGTGGAGAAAAAAAAAGAAGAAAAATCTAAGTGTTCAACACAAACTTGTATTAGTTTATGGCAACGAAACGTGGTGCTTCACACAATCTATCTTGCAGAATCTCCAAGTAATTATTGATGATTTCGAAGAATAGTCCGCTGTTTCTGGCCTAACACTATAAGCAACGCCGACCTACTCTGGAAAACCAATAAAGCACCGATTCACCATGATATACCAAAGAAAACATATCGTTGAATAGGACACACTATCATATCAAACAAAGAAATTACCAAGGTGGCCTTAATATACAACCCATAAAGAAGTCGTGGGCTAGGACGCCCTAACGAATTGACTGCAACAAACTTTACGTGGAAACAGCGCCCAACAGAGCTGCTACCCAGCTGGAGATTAGCGAAACATCATCATAAAGATAGTTTTGATATAATATTGAAGAACCTATGAAGCGGTCTTGAAATCAAGGTTTTTTTTTGTGATTTGGAAGGCGGAAATCTTACAAAAATACTGTAGTACTCCTTTTCTAAGGTTATGTCGGATTCCTACCAACGTCAGGCAACATCAATGTGCCTTTTCTGGCACCAATTCGCTGTGAAGGGGATCAGCATACATGGGCATCGACCTTTCGTGGAGAATTCCCAGTGCTTGGTTCATGCTACCACATTCGCACTTTGAATGTGTGGCTCGTTAAAATTTCGGTTAAAGAATGGGGAGCAAGTGTGTTAAACTGCTACGCAGAGTGTCCGGATTGAAATCTCGCACAGGCAAAAATAAAAAAAATTTCTCGGCACCAACTCTAGGCAGGCAATGGAAACTTCTAAGAGTGAATATTGCCTAACAACTTTTTTTTGATTCGCCGTTCGGTTTTGTTATTAAACTGTAAGCTTCTTCCATTCGTGTACATATAAAACACGACCAACTTGAATGGATGCGAAAACCACGGCCTAGGCCCTTCATGGGTTGTTGTGCCATTAAAAGAAAAAAAATATGAAAAATCCCATTTTATCATTTACATACATACATATATTTCCAATACCAAATTAAATGGAATTGAAAATAAACCAAGTAATGGGGCATGTACATAGGTAGTGTAATTTTGCATACTGAATCGACTTTAAATTCCAGTGTCTCTTATAAAAAGCTCTTTTATATGCATTTAAATAAATCTATATATTTATAGTGTGTACTTATATTGGACCTACTTCATTAATGACTTCAGTGTGATCGCGATTATATAAAAAATTGCAAGATGGCATTCCAGAAAACTAATCTACATACATAATATCATTTACTATTCTCGTAGTTATGAATTGGGAATATACAAACTTAAATACATAGTATGTGGTGGATACTTTTGTATACGCATATGTACATATGTCTTTATTGTGTATTTTGTATTCCAAAATACATACTAAGTATATATGTATGTACATAGTTTCTGTATAAACGTACATACTTACATACATATGTACATATAAAAACATATACATACAATGCGTATGCATATGCCATCACAAAATTGAAATGTGCAACTTCCATTAGCAGCAGTATTCACTACATATAAAGTTTAGCTTCTCTGCTCAGATATTAAAGCTAAAGTATACTATGTATGTATACTCAAAACCTGTATTACTAAAGATCTGTTGTAATGAATCATAACATGAAAGCTTTTTAGATGTGATTTCATAAAAAATGCTTGATGCATAGCAGATATGTTATGTTACTGCTTTAACCAAAAAAAAAAAAATAAAAAGCAACCAACTGAAATATGTTGAAATTTTCGATCTTATACGATCGTCAAAGAGTTGTAGGAAAGAGATGTACGAATATATGTCGCTGGTACAAGTGAAAGGGACAATAAACTACAGCGCTTTGTGAAATCTTTTAGCCGTCAGTTGTCTCTCGACACAGTTTGTGTTATGCTGAGGGAATAGTGTACTCAGTACGTGGAATGATAGTTAACAAACCACATCTGAGAGATTCCGTGTATACTTGATATATATTTATTGAATTTTTTTTATTTACAATTTCGTAATAGGTACAATAAAGCAACAATATTGAAACGTAATTGTAAATAAAGGGGTTTAGTTTTTATGTTACTTTGAAAAGCAAGTAAATAAATGATTGTGTTACTCGTAAAAAATTTAGTAAAAAGTTGTTCGTGAAGTAAAGATCGGGAATGTGAATGACAAACTTTGTAATATATGTATAAGTTATAGCAATATATATATATACATATATATATATACATATATGCTAATATATATATATACTAATATATACATATATATGCATGTGGATATTGTATACTTATATATTTATTATTTACATGTGTGTGTTCCTGTTCTATATAGATTATACTACTCGAACTTTTTGAGCGGAGGATTTCAATAGTATTTGATGAGACAGGTAATGGTTTTAATGAAATTTTATTTGTGTAATTATTTAGTCTCAAAATTGTAACTTTCTTCTCATTGATGTGATGTGCACATATGTAAAGTATGTACATACATATGTACATACATACATAAATATTTAATGCTAACAAACACTAGGCCACTAAGGCAATTTAAAATAAAGTGTACGAGTATATAATATTAGAAAGGCTATATGACCTTCAGCGTTTAAATTGTTATTTTTGTTCTTGTTTTTATGCAATATGCATGTTTCATCGCTTTGTCTTTTATTCGGTATGGTAATGTGTGAAGTCTGCTTCCTCAATAACATTAAAATCACCAGAAAAGGGAAAGATTTCTCTTGTAAAATTGTTTTTGTGCAATACTTTATGTGATCGCCGTGGCTTTAGTGATAAATGTACTACGTGGAAGGTCATTTCGACTCCGAGATCAAACAAACAAAAAAAAAAAAAACCAAATTTCTACATGGCACAACCTCTTTACTGGCAATGGCAAATATCTAACACTGTGTTGATCGTTTCACTATTCGGAATCAGTATAAAACTGTAGAGCTCTTACATTCGTGTAAAAATCTAGGACTAAACTCTCAGTGGGCTATATAATACAATTCGTTTATCTTATATTTAGGTATGTTATTGAAAATTTTCTTAATTTTATATATAATATATAATATTTATACAAAGACATTTTGATAGTTTCAAAGTTTCAGTTACATTCACATTTTTGTGAAAGCAAAAGATTATTAATTTCATATAGAAAATGGCATATGAGTATATTGACATAAAGCTTAACAAAAAAAAAAATAATAAAAAGACCTATTAAAAATTTAAAGCTGTACTAGCAACAACTAGCAACTGAATTTATCTTAGAAACCATAAAACCGAATGTAGTGACTATGTTTTTCAATTCAACTAGTACATGTATAAATCACGCATTAAATTTTTGGGTCATTTTGTAGCTTAGTAAAAAAGTTTTAACTAATGAATAAGAAGAGCTTTTTGTGAAAGGGAGTACACATAAATGTGTTCGTATGTCTTTTCTCAACAAAAATCGTTTTCTTTGGTAATGCGAAAAACAAGTTGCTGTTGTTTATTGTATTAAATTTTAAATCATTTAACTGTCTTTTTCGTTTTGGATTTTAATTACCTGTAGATAAAATATTTCTCAAACTGAGTTTTCGGTTGTAGATACATACATACATACATATACAAAATAAAATCCACTCTCACAAATTGGCAGCGTTTTCTCACATATGGTAGAAAACAACTTTTTTAGCAGACAAAAAGCTTTTTGTGAAAGGGAGATTTCTGTATTCTCAAATCGTTTGTAGTTTTTACTTGCGAGCAATATACTCGTACTTACTTGTGCATGTATATGTATACTCTCATGTATGTATTGTAGGCATATACAAGAGTTGTATATGATATAACACAACCCGACTTATTATTTCACAGCATTGATTCGTACCATTAAGCGAAAAATAAATGCAAAAGAGGTACTAAGCAAAAACAAGAATACATACATTTCTTGGAGCATCGATGGCCGATGCATAGTGTGACAGAGAATCCCAAACTTGGTGTCGTATAAGCTTTCATCGAATCTACACTCAATCTGGTATATAGGATTTTGGTATTCGAGGTTGTTGAAAATAAATTTGGTGTTAAACTTTTTAAACTTTAAAAAACAAGAAACAAAATATTAAATTTACCTCTCCCATTTGAACTTGGCATATTTGGTATACAATATTTATATGTATAGTAGGCATGAATTCTTAAGGTTTCCAAAAATAAATGTGGTGCTAGAAATGTAGATTCTAAAATAAATTGATATAACGTAAATAAATATTGCCATATATCTATTTTACCTATTCCAGTGAAATTTGCAGGGCTTTCGAGGTCGTTGATTCCGATGCAGCTCTCAAGAAAATTAAAAAAAAAATTTTATTTATAATTTAACCATAAAAAAGTAGTAGACGAGGAAATTTGATAGCACAATAATTTTAAATTTTTTTGTATCGGGCAAAAATTTGTGAAAGACTTTTCTTCTTTCTTTTAATGGCACAATAGCCCTTGGAGGGCATAGGTCGAGCTTTTCAAAAAAGACTTTAATTTTGGTAATTTAAATAGTTTCTACATACTTATTTTAGGAAATATTTGCTATTCATCATCACTTGCGGTGTTGCCATGAAAGTCGCGTAGTTAGTAGCAGCTCAGCAATTTAATGTTGGCGCTTACACAAATGCCATTCTTCTTGAAGGCTGTATTTATTTATTAATTCTGAATATTTTTTAATATATGTGTATGCAGCGATTTTTTATTTTGCCATTCCAACCACTATAGTTTATACAGTTTTTAACCGGTTCAAGAAATATTTGACAAAATCGTGTTTATTTGGGAAACAATTAAGTTTTTAGTCCTGTAATTTTGAAACATGGATTTTCACCAAAGAAAATGTTTTTATAGTACAAATTTCAGTGGAAAACAACTACATAAGTATGAAAAAAATCTTTACAATAATTTTTTTAATTATAGTAGATTCAACATTAATTCCGAAAGTAGATGGCGCATGGATAATGTGACCAACCGTATTGTTTTCAGCAGTACAATAAATACACTTGATCCTCTTTTACGGTTGATCCGTTCTTGAAACAGTGTAAAAAAGAACACTTGTATTTTATATAAAAACTTGTGCCGAGTTCCAAGTAAAGAAAAATTATATGTACATTATTATAAAAAATATTTTTTCATGGTCACCGAGGCGTACTTGGTAGTGTGTATTGGGCTGCTACAAGACAGCAACCTATACTTTTTTGGCTGTGTCGAGATTTGATACTCTGCGTAGCAGGCCAACGCACTAGCCACTTTGTCTCGGCGAAAACTTGGGGGATTAATGCACCCTAAATAGGATTTCGGAGACAGTTCATGTTTTTAAGGACCCTAGGCATTTTTTTATGTTCTATTTCGGGTTGATACTTTTTTTGGGGATTTTAAAATTTGATGGAATCCAAAACAAAACAAAAAAACTCCTCTGGAATAGGGAAGGAGTAGAAAGTGGGGGTAATCGATAAGACAAGACGCCAAGACAATTTCCAATTTAGTGAACCACAATTTAAAAAAAAAATTTATTTTCACTGACGATAAGGATACAGAATAGAACATTTTATATTTTTATTTTTAAATACGTGTATCCTTCAAGTCCTTGGTTGATTTGTTTCTAACTAGTACGAGTTCTAATTATACGTACTAATTATAGTATACTAAAATTTCATGGAGATTGCTCCATTAGTTTAGAGTCATATATATATTCTTTTTAATATGTAGTTTCATGTAAATAATATGTAGCATTATAAGATATTTTAATCATTTATTGATAAAAATAATGACATTGATATGATGATATTTCTCATTAAGAAAATTAAACCTCTTAGGATTAAATTTGGGTTTGTGATCCAATGAATAAATGTTTGAAATAATTTTTTAATTAAATCAATTTTAAAGCAAGAAAATTTATTAAATTTTTAAATAATCTTGATTTACTTGTTGAGTTCTTATTTTTGTTATATTTAAAAATATTGTTGAAAAAATTAGAGCACGAAACGTAGTGGACTACCACTAAACGTTTAGTAACAGTTGGAATGAAAATTATAGTGCAGACAAAATTTAGTAAATAAATCCCTGGTCTGCTCCGTATAATTCAGGTGATTGGCTTTTATTGTTAGACTCTTCAATGACTCTTCAATTAAACGAGTATTTCTGCATATATGAAACGTATATCCTTCTGTTCCGATCATTTATGTAACAGATATCACTGCGAACTATGAAAGAATGAGGTCTATACTTAAGCTTGTCAGCTAAGATAAGAGATTTTAGTAAATAGTAACGAAAAATCAATCGGGATTGGCGTTTTCTCACTGAAACGGCTAGAAGAAATGTAGGGAACATTTCTTTAACATTATTTTCACTGGGTTGGCGAAGTTAAGTTACTATTTATTCATAAAACTTGCTCTTTAGCTGCAAACCCTAAGGGTGTATGTGACGCCTATGCCGCCACTGTAACCTACCTTTCAAATGAACTATCGATGACGTAAATTGTAGTCTGCCTTCATAATTTATTATATATAAAATTTAATGAAAATCCGTTAACCCGTTAAAAAGTTTTTCGTAGTAAGTAATAGTAATAGTTTCCGGTACGATACCGCTATGCAACACTGGCTAACTTTGAAATGAATATCTGTTTTTAAATTATTTTTAACTAAACAATATTTTCTCTGCCGAAATTTTTTTTCTAATATATGTACATAATTAAATGTCCTCATTCTACATGGCATCCGCAATATTGTTGAAATATAACCTACAAATTGCATTCAAAAAAATGCATTCGATCTATTTGTATTGCATTTACTACATACATATATACTATATTTTTCTAGAATAAGTATAATGCTGGAAAAATAAACATTTTATCTAATAGGTAAGATAAATTGTCACTGTTTTAGAATTTTTTTTTCTTTTTGACGCTTTTGATGCTCTTTTTCTTTCTTTGCTTCTTTAGTCTGTAAAATTTTTCTTATTTTTCAACGCTTTTCAAGTCCGGAGAGTGGCTTGCACTGGGCTATAGCCTAGTCCAAGTTGTCCTTTACCATTTTTTGCCCTCCAAATATACAACTTTTTAAAAATATTAAATTATCGCTGCTGCTTTGCCGCAAGCTATTCTGGTATTTAAACAATTATCAAAGAGCTTATGTAAAGTATGTAGTACACATATATTTACAAAAATAGATACAAAATCACGAGTATAAGGTAATAAGAAGCACAGATTTGCTGATTTCTCAGATGAGCAAAAATGTTCTTGGATTGTATAATTTGGACTGTATATATTTTACAAATGTACTGAAGATGGTCTGTGAGAAGTAAGAAAAAGTAAGCTTATTTTATTTTTTTAAGAAAGACTGGGTAAATTTTATTTTAAAATTATTTTTTTTTATATAAATATAGTTTTAGTTATAAATAGTTTTCGTAGATTTATTGCCAATTTTAATAGACGATATGTTAGGCTTTCATTAAAAACTGAGCTGGTTTAAATATTTGAAAAAGATTAATAAATAATACCAATTAAAATTTTTTTATTCATTTTTATATGAATCTATTCACAGTTTTCGAGAATGCTGATGTTGCAATATAGCAAACATGGGGAGTGTATACTCAAAGAAATTGGCGCAGCCTTCAGGGGTGAACATCCCGCTGATCTAACAATCGTTTGTGAAAATAGAGTGAAGCTTCATGCACATAAATTGATCTTGGCAGCGGCAAGTCCTCTTATCAGGTAAGCAAAATACAAATTTTTTTTGTTAAAATTTATTTGCCCTTAGTAATAGTCGATTTTAAATTCACTAGTTAACTTTTGACACATTTATGTATTAAATTTAGAATCGAATTTATTTTCTTTATTACTAAGGACCATTGATTGCACTCAGCACTGAAATACGAAATACGACAGAAAAATTATACTAGGTATTGCTTTCATGAAGCAGAAACATAGGATGCCCTTAAAAAGGTTTAATTAGGCCGCTACGAAGTGTAAAGCAGATAATTATACTTAAATATTTGGACATCCAAAATAATGTTAGTAAAGGTTAATAATTATTAATTTCTAATATCAATACTAAAGTTTTTAAACTTAAATAAGATATTTTTTAAATAAGTAATGAACGATTATAATACAGAAGCAAAGTGAAGATGAAGTCAACTGCTTTTCCAAGAATGTGTTCCACATAAAACTGTTTAAAATTTTAACGTTTTTATATTTTCTATGCGGATATTCTACGTTCAATATTCAATTCCACAATTTTTGCAGAAAAAATATTCTTAACTAGCCCCGAGATTCACATGGACCAATCCCCGGATTTTCGGGACTTTAAACGAATCTGTTCTCCCCACTGTAAAGCATTCATCCTATGTTATGGTCTGAGGAGCAATTACATATTACGCTATAGGTGAAATCATTATTCCAGAAATAATAATTAATGGTGAATATTCCAACTATAGAGCAACATGAGCAAATTGTTTGTTTTCAGGATGACTCAGCGCCATGTCATAGGTCGAAATTGGTGGGTATTGGCTTAAGATACTTAAAAGTTTTTGTTTAATTGTAAATTAGTTTTAAGTGCTGTTGAATTGTAAAAAATTGCATACACAATAGTTTGATTTAATACACAATCCAGAGATGGAACCTTTTATTTGTTGATATTACATGTAATGCAAACGACTAGTCATCATCATCATCATCATTGTTGGCTCGACGGTCCTAGTTGAAGCTTGGCATCGCTCGCAATATTTTGCAATCGCCTTTTGAAGCGTCGTTGCGGTGTCTTCCCATCTTCTTTTAGGGCGTTCTCGTTTTCTATTTGTGGTGAATAAATTGCTGTATATTCGTCAACTAACTCATTGTCACTCATTCGTAGAAAGTGCCAGCCCACTTTAACTATTGCAGTTTGATGAAGTCTGTTATTTTGATATAATTTCGTTCACGCCACCAGTCTTCGTTGTATCGTTTTCAATATGGCTTCTGTAATGGCGCCGAATATTCTTCGCAGGACCTTTCGAAGAAGCCTAGTCTATCTTGTTTTGTCAATGAGGATGAGCCCAGCATCATACATATAAAGAGAAAAATAGGCCCTTTTCATTGCCTGTATTCTTTCACTAGCTTCACTTTTACGAAGACGAACTTTTAAGCTTAACGAACTGCATGAAGAAATGGCTTACAGTAAAGTTTGAGTGTTTTTTAGTAATTTTTTTTTATACTTTGCGCTTAATTATTCATTTTTATATCAAAAAAACGGCTATGACCGTTTTTAGGTATGAATTGAAGTTTTTTTTAAGGATGTTGGCCCTTTTTTGTATTGTCTCGCCATGGTAATTATTTAATATGTGTGTTACATATATTTATTTAGCAATTAAAATTTTTTAACATAAAGATCTCAGTGCAATTATGTCGGTTAGGTCAAATGGTGTTAGGGTTAAAAATTATTGTGAAACTAATGGCATACCTACAAAGATGACACTTCCAAACATAATATTATATAATATTTTAATAACAAACTGTGGAGGAGACTAATTTATAATATTTTTATATTTTCAGAACATTGTTGGAAGATACACAACTATCAGATTGCGCTACAACAGTTTATTTTCCAGATGTAAATGCTACTTACTTCAAATTTCTCCTGGACTTCTTGTATTCTGGACAAACATGCATAACTTCCAGAGATGTTAACTACCTACACGATTTACTTCTATTATTGCAAATAAAATCTGATAATTGGAAGACCACTGACTCCGCTGTCCTTAGCGGAAAATGTAGTAATTTATGTGATCGCTTTAATAGTGACACAAATAGAAAACAATATGTAAACTGTTCAAAAATAGAACATGATTTTTTCTCCGAAAGAGAGAATATTAGCGAGTTGAGAAAAGGATCTGATATTCTGGAAAACTTAAATGAAGATCATAATACCAATGAATTTTCTCAAGATGACGAAGAGAAACAAAGTTCTCAAAATATTAAAGCAACTGATGAACTCGATAGCTACTCCGAAGTACCAGTCAATAGTTCAAATAAACTCATTCCTTCCTTAAACCCGGTGAATTTGTCCATGGGCCTACGAACTAAGCACGAGAGTCATACTAAATTACCACATGTAGAAAAAGATAATTGCAATTCAGAAAATGATACATTCAGTGGAAGTGAAAGTACAAAACGCAAAGGACTATTTTTCGAGTGTAACAAAGAAGCTGAAAAAACATTACCAGACCACGCGGACATACATAGCTCACCGGAAAATTATGTTGTCACACCGCATCGTAAAAGAAGACCAGGTTTTCATCATTCCCCAAGCCATAACCAACCATTTGCTTCATATCAACGTAATTTAATAGAAGAGTTGCGTTCTTCGAAATCGGCTGCTTCACCTATTCCATCTTATGTGTCTGAACGAAATTTATTATCTCCGCTTGAAGTTGGACAGTTAAACTCAACAGATATATTGACAAAAAGTCGGAAATTAATTGAAAATCATAGACCAGGACAGAGTCCAGAAGCACCATTGCATATTAATCCACAGTTTGCTTATCAGTGGCAATCCACTCAGAACTCAGCCATAACAAGCTTCTCCAATTTACAATCTGGCCTTAATAGCATGTCCCAAATAAATTTAAGTATAGACGCAGGAAATCGAGATAATTCTGGAACAATCAGAGAGAGCTCTTCCACTAATTCCAATTTATGCAACACTAATAGCACTGCAAGGGAATATCGCTGTGAGTATTGTGGTAAACAATTTGGAATGTCATGGAATCTGAAGACACATCTGAGAGTGCATACTGGTGAAAAACCATTTGCTTGCCGTCTATGTGTTGCTATGTTCAAGCAGAAGGCACATCTTCTGAAGCATTTATGTTCAGTTCATCGGAATATTATAACTACATCATCAAATGGAACTGAATCCGAAAGTCGCTACAGTTGCTGCTTCTGCCAAATGGCTTTCGAATCCGTACAAGAGTTAGTAAGACACTTGTCTGGCCATCACAATAGCTTGCTTCTTACTAAAAACTTACGGGAATAAAATCAAGAATTCAAATATTTTTGAAATCATATATTTTACGTAAAAAGTACACAAAGTGACCTGAATATTACTTTGTTTTGATATAAAACTTCTATTCTCATAAATTCTTATTACTTCATGTTCATTTTTCATCAAAATTAGTATTTCTTAAAACTTCTATTATTAAATGTAAAATTAAAATAATATGTAAGAAATTTCCTCTAAGAATATGTATGTACTTCGAACTTATCTCTAAAATTGTATGTGTAAAATAAGCTTATTATTTACCAAAATTAAAAAAAAATCTTTGGAAAACAAATGTATTGGATTATTACAATAGAATGAACTTAAGAATTAGTTCAAGAAAGGATTATAAATATATAGAATATGTTCCGATAAATCCAATCCAGAAATTTAATATTTTGTGATTTTATTTTGGTTGTATGAAAATCAAAATATAGAGCTTACAAAAATAAAATCGTGCCCGTAAATGTTATGAAAATTGTTTGTTCTGTAGACAACCGATATTCGTTGGTGCTATCCCTGATATCTCCAAAAAGCTTTACAAAGTCAAAAATCAGGCGGTACTTTGACTTGCTTAAAGTTTTAGATAGATGTAGATTGCCTCGTTGACGTTATATTTAATTTTACATATGCTGTACTTTCATTTATGAAATATATCTTTTGAACAAAAATAATAAATATGTAAGTAAATAACATTTTTGAGAAACTTGGAAATGCCATTAACGTCAGAAAGTTCAAAAGAAAGTTCTGCTTTAATGCACAACCGCCCAAGGAAGGTCCAGGTCGAGCTTATATATTAGTTTATTAATTATATATGTGCATGTATGGAAGGGACCTAAATTTGTATGCGGGATTCGAATTGTAACGTAAAAAGCTTTTCTTAGGCGATTTTTACTTTCTTGCCTTTTTACTTTTTTATTTTTTTTGACGTGACGAGATTCGAACACAAATGATTGAAGATCAAGGTGCTGCTTACGCGTACAGCGTAAATCCCAACGGAAAAGGAAATAATAGTGTAGGTATGAACACAATGGCTGCGACAGCGTTATTGCATCATGACAACAAGATGGGGGCAATTTGCACATTGGCGTAATGGTGCAATGTCGCAGCCATTATGTTCGTCTTTAAAAGAATGCATGGTCAAGTTTCACTAACTTCACTGCAAGTCTTGCGAGCAGTCTATTTACTGTTTTCACAATTGCACTCGGAACCTTTGCATCTATTGCGTGATGTAGGTCGATGACGACGCCTTTTTTCCACGTGTTTCGTTTAGCGTTCTTGTCCACGATGACGACGTGGTTCGCGGCGATGCAGTCTGGTAACTCGTCAAACAATCTTGTCAGGCAAGGTAAACATTTCCAGAGCCACAGCTTCCAAAATTGGACTTATATGACTAGAAATGCGAACATTTTTAACCAAAATGGAGTCGTCAATTCTCTGAATGTTTCGCCCACGAATTCCACTGGAATTGCAGAAGAAGAAATGGTTGGCAGTTAAGTCTGCAATATCTGCAGATTCACCGGGGAAGGACGTAATTCAGCTGTCGCGAGTTCAAAATATGTTCTATGTCGGCTTAGGCTGCCCTGATAACTTTTTCTCGCAAACCAGTTTCAGGTAGGATATGCATGGAGATGCTGTAGGTATGAATGATAATTTAATTTCAGTGTAAAGACGCACACTGGGGTAAAAGTATATACTTTTTGGAGATTAATTAAAAAAAAGAATGTCATGGTACATACAAGCTTTTAGTATTTTGTAAAATTCTGCATCACTAATAAATAAATAATTGCAAAACAATTTACCTCGTAAATAATTGTATAACAATTTATGATTAAACCCTTTTTTTGAACATTTTAAAACTACATTTCTTTTTTCTAAAAATAATTTAAAATGGAGATTTCGTGTTCAGGTATTTTAGCAATATAAAGTGAAGTTTTTTGTTTGAAAACGTATTTTTAAGTATTTACTTATATTTTGTGAAGTGAAAAGCTTCTTGTAGGTTTGCCATTGCATGCCGAGTAGAAAAATAATTTTTTCTACTTTTTGATTTTGCCTGTGCCGAGATTTGAATCCCGGAAACTCTGCGTAGGAAGCCAACGCAGAACCAATTACACCAAAGCAACCACTTGTGAGTCCTGAGAGGTCAAGGAAACTTGTTTTAATTTGAATTGGGAAGCATATCAATCTCTCAACCGACAGAAATACCGCTCTATAAGTCCATTCTTCTCGTTCTAATGTATGGGGCTGAGACGTTGGTGTTGACCACCAATGATGAGTGGCTGTTAGGAGAGTTCGAGAGGAAGATACTCAGTAAGACCAGGTACAGGGCGATCTCACTGCACTTGGACTTATCAACTGGCCACCAGCACGCGCATAGTAGAGGGGACTGGCGAAGCTTTATAGAGATGGCCAAGACCGAACATGGTAATCATATATACATATTATCATGGCGTAATATATGTACCTCGACTGAACATACTTTTTTAATAGAAAGATTATTACTTATGCTCTAAATATTGCCAATTCAATAGCTCTCTGAAGTACCGCAAGGTGCCCGTAATAAGGATTTTAGAAAATTCAGAGAACACTTTTCCCGCAAATTCAGTCAAGTTTTTAGCTTATTTTTAATAACTTCACATCCCGTAAGTAAAAGGGAAATACCGAAAAAATATTATGACTACAATACATGAAATGAATTTAGATTTGATTATAGTACCACCAGTTCCAACAAATGATAACGGTCAAGACAGCGGTGGACCCTTCCAAAAACTGGTAAAGACCCATTAGCTTGCTCTCGTTTTTATCAACATTTTTGAAAAACTGCTACTACAATAGCTAACACTAGGGATCGAAAGAAAGTTTATGATCACAAATCATTAGTTCGGTTATAGAAAACAGCACGGCACCATTAAAAAGTGAATCGGCTAATAAATAAAGTGAGTTCTACTTTTGAAAAGAAAAATTCTCGGTGATCTTTCTGTCACGGAAGCCTTATCTATAAAATAAAACTCTTACTTCCAGTAAACACAAACAAAATACTTGAATCCTATCTTGCGAATCGAAAATTTCAGATTAAAGTAAAAGAATTTCTAACCCAGTATATTTCCCATATACATCAACATTTGCTGATGATACGGCTATTCTAAACACTCACTTTGCATCACAAAACCTCAGCGTACATCTTAAAATTAAGGAAGATTCGTTGCTGAAATGAAGAATACGTGTTAATAAGCTGAAAAGCACACATGGGGCTTACCTTGCGTAATGACATTTATCCCCCCTTCAACTTTATTGCTGTTCCACAAACTACAACAGTAATTTACTTAGGTGTTCACCTTGACTGTCGTCTTAGATGACGTAAACACATCGGAGCGAAACGCACACAACTAAATCTTAAGGTTTTAAAAAGTAACTGGTTGCTGAATACCAGATCCCAACTTCTATTGAACCACAAAGTTATACTCTACACCTCGGTAATTAAACCATAGTGAACATATGGTGCACAGCTGTGAGACAGAGCTAGCTCCTCATCGACGAGCTAGCATCGAGCTCATACAGCGTTTGCAATCCAAAATCTTGTGAACCATTACAGGCGCCCCTCAGATTTTGAAGAACTAAGGCATTGACAACGACCTTTGCGTTTGGTGAAATGTGTACTTCTTGGACTTGGTAACATATTAGTTAGAAGGAAAGACTCAAAAGGCGCCCAAATGTTATAGCCAAAACTTTAAACTCTTCTTGGATAAAACCTTCCCGACTAAAAAGACTCCGACTCCATTGATATTCCAACTGGATGATTATTTATTATTATAATGTGTTCCTTGTGAATTGGAATGCGATCTTTGTAAATTAACTTTTTAAAACTACACAATTCCAACCACTGGTCTGGGTTATTAATTAAGTATTAGCATGTAAGATTTATAAGCTTATTGTTAGTTTCCTTTGGAAAGATTCAATAAAAAAATAAATAAAACTGCAAAAAATAAATTAATTAATTCTAAATTCTCAAGAATGGAATGCGGGGAAGTGATATAATAATTTTAATCTTTCCAAAACATGAGATAGGAACCGTCCACATACTTTCTACCGGAAGCCTTCTCTAATTTTTTTAAGGGATGATTTCCTATTCACTCAGGTAATTTATCAGATACTTTTAATGAATCTAATTATTACAAAAAAAAATTTTTATTATTAAACTTAAATATTATCTTATATTGTCATTTGTGATTCGTGTTTGTTACATTAAATTATCGGCTCAAAACCGGTTTTTATTCGCCGCCGAGGAGAAAAATGCTTCGGCGTAGGTCTCTAGTTTGAGTGCAGACCTTTTTTTAACTTAAAATTTTGTTATGGCAAGGCTGCCAGAGAAGTGAAAGGATATTTAAATTTTGTTCGTTATAACTAATATAGATAAAAATTTTCTTCAATATGTTTAATAGAATTCTACATCAATATATGTATATTGGACCGGTTTCACAATTTTAATACGACAGTGTTGTGGTTCATTCCGTTCGTCAAAGCGTCTTATTTTCGCAGAAAGTGCAGCGCAGTTGGAATTTCATGTGCTTCCATATATTTTAATTAGTGTAGAAACTCAAAGTTTATAAAAAGTCTTGCTTGCATTTGCGCATTGAGGCGAAATGATGTCGAAGTCATTGTGAAATAAAAAAAAAATAGATTTTAGTTTGGAAACATATGAAAATTTTGGCTCTGTTCAGTATATATGGTGGAAGGAGAATACGGTTCTATAAATTAGTGGACCAGCAAAACTTGAAAGCTGTGTCGAATGCTATCTCTGGTGTCAATGCAGAATGTATAGATTCGTGTCAAAATTTTGGTAAAAATAAACAAACAACAATAGATGTGAACTGCACCTTTTTTAATGCACTCTTATAATCGACATTATTCGATTATTAACTACAACTTACGAATGGGAACTTGGTACGAATGTACATATGTATATGAATTGAAACAATTTTTTTCGTTCTATAATACTAATTTTATTTGGACAAACTGAAAAAGTTTAGTTTAACTTATACTAGTAAAGCCATGTTCATATCAGCCTCAGTAAGCAAATACATTTTGACTTCTACTGGCAAAGGTGGAAGTTGCGAGACAGGATTTTTTATTTTGTTAAAAATTTCTAAACTCAATTATACATTTTTTGAAATGGCATTTCAATCATCGAAAAAATAATTTAACCGTAAAAAAATTTATTTAGATTGTAAAAAAATAAACAAAACTAAAAATGAGTAATTGGAATTTCTCCACTATCACTCATTGCTTAATTTTCTACTGCAGTAAATATTTGTGCTGCGATAAGAGCTGGTAAGCTTCAAAAATGAGGTGGGGTTGTTCGGACCACATTTTAAAACGAACATGACAGAGTGGACTCTTGTCAAAATGAGTCGGCGCTCTGAGGCTAATGTGAAAATGGTCTAACAGACAATTCCGAAACACAAAAACCAAACTAAACTTTGCTACGCACCAGATCACAGTGGTTTTACAACACAGACCAAAGGGAAAAATCCATTCTATGAACAAAACAAAAAGAAATTTTCTTCTGGATAGTTTTAAGATACATACAATACATCATCTGCATAAGCAACAACAGTGCAACCCTCCTTTTCAGAATTCTAAAACATTTACAACAAGGGTCCATTGTATATAAAAGTGCTAAAATTACCCCCCCTGAAGAGCACCTACTTCTTGCTGCAGTCCTATTACTAACTTTGTTAAGATAAAAGCCAAGAATATCTGAAATAACCCAACACATTTTATTTATATTATAATATTACAGTTTTATGTACCGAAAACGCCCAGTTAGTGATTATGTTCAAGATCTGCAATTCTGCAACGATAATTTGTATTATTAGGTTGCAGCAGAAATAATTTCTCGTGGACAATCTGGAATGGCACATCTCATAGCAGACAAATTCTTGCAATTAAATTGTTGTAGCACATCTAAAAGAATTTCATTGCTATTGCAAAACAAACATCCTTTAGAACAAGATGGTGCATTTAACGGTAAATTTAAAATTTCCCAAACTTTTTTCATATCGGAAACCAGTGCGTTCATCATATCATATGTATGAAAAGGTGTTGGTGCTAGACGCAGCATTTCAGCACCACGAGACACTGTTGGATAATTAATAGCCTGAATGTAATGTCCGAACTTATCCAACAATAGATCTGAAACTTGAGAATTCTTGAAAGGATCTCCGATTTTAATTGGAATAATATGACTTGGTGTATCTTCAACTGGAAAGCCTGTAACAAAGAAAACAAAAATAATCATTTAACTTATTATAATAGTTATTTACGCAAACTTGTTTAATATTTCTAGTTGCAAATCAGAAAAAGTTAAATTTACGAGAATCAGTTTTTCAAACAACTTGAAATGAAATAATATGGGGCGGAGGCAATAGTCACCAATACAAAAAAAAATTAATTTTTCTAAACGGGACCACCTTTTGGCAGGCAATGGCTAACTTCCAAGAGAAAAAATTGCCTATTAAAAGCTTTTAATTTCGACGTAGGTCTCCCTCCACTCATATAACTAGCACAACATTAATGGATAGGAAAAGTTCGTCCTCCATGGGCTTTTGTGTCGTTTAAGAACGGGAGGCAATAGATTTACTAAAAATTCAACGAAATGGGGCAGACATACATACATAGTACTTTTGCTCTTCAGAATGCCTTGAGTTGATTTGAATAGATACTTTACCATAGCAAAGCAACTTTGTTTGTCAGATATTTGTTTGATTTTGCTTAACTGAAAGAGGAAATGACAAATACATTAACATAAGCGTCAACGAATCATATAGAAAAGTGGACTTTGGTCAAAATAACTTGTTTTTAATACGAGGTTTTCTTTTTTCTTTTCATTTTGCCTCTTTTGCTTTTTCTATCTTTCTACAAGTTCAAGAACTGTGGCTTAAACTCAAAATACTATAAATTTTTAGGTAGAGCAGTAAAAAATAAAATAAGTAGAAGAAAAAATTCATTCAATTCATGTACAAATATAACACGCACAACATGAGTGGATGCGAAAAGCTCGGCCTAGTCCCTCCATGGGCTGTTGTGCCATTAAAAGTAAGAAGAAAAAATTAAATCTGGTATGTGGAGATAAGGTGTTTTGCAAATTATCCACTGATATGTATATTTAAATATAATATAATAAAAAAATTTGCTGATTTACAAATACCCTATTTGTTATATGTATGTGCATATATCATATAATTTTACAATATATACCAAAATATTAAAGGATAATACAACTCTGCAATGAAAGTTTTTTTTTTTGTCAACCGTTATAAAAAAGACTTATTTTTTACACAGATGGACCATGTTCTGAATTTCACTTTCGAGTGAAATTGAAATCGAAACAGTGCAATTCGAAAGTGTATTTCAGAGAACATGGCGAAATTTAAAAATAGGTGTGTTTTCATTTATGGAATAGTCGGATTGCATTTGCAAAAGCCCTAACAAGAAATTTTACAAAATTGATCATTTTATAGAATATTATTAAGCGTATACATCCGCATCTCTTCAGATATTTTTCCCGAAAAACTTTAAAATGCGTGTTATGGCTTTTGCAAATTATGGCAGCGATATGAACATATAATTTTTGTCTTACCTTCTCGATGGAGCAAGCTTTTCAAGTATTTTACATTTTTTTGATGTCGATGGCGTAGCTCGCGCCCTTCATCTGAAGCAAGAATGTTAATTGCTTCCAAAGCACCACAAACAACAGTGGGTGGCAATGAAGTTGTGAAAATAAAACCAGCAGCATATGAACGAATCATATCAACAAGATTTGCAGAGCCAGCAATATAGCCTCCTATATTCCCAAAAGCCTTTCCAAGAGTACCAGAAATAATATCCATCTTATGTAATATACCATCACGTTCCCCAACTCCAGCACCGCGGTCACCATATAGACCAACGGCATGTACTTCATCAATAAAAGTTATTGCACCGTGTTCATGAGCAACTTCACACATTTCTAACAATGGGCATATAGCACCAGTCATCGAATGCACCGTTTCGAATGCAACAATTTTAGGCAAACTATGATCTGCTCTGCTTAGCAGCTCCCGTAGATGTTCAACATCGTTGTGACGAAACACATATTTCTGAGCTCCACTATTTCGAATACCTTGAATCATAGAGGCATGATTTCCACTGTCAGAATAAATATGGCATTCAGGGAGAAGCCTTGCTAGAGTAAAGAGAGTAGAATCATTGGCCACAAAACAGGAAGTAAATATTAATGCTGCTTCTTTCTGATGTAACTCTGCTAATCGTGATTCTAAGTTCTCATGGTGTAGCGAATTTCCAGCTATATTTCGTGTACCTCCTGCACCAGTACCATGATACTCCAAGGCTTCTAAGACAGATTTTTTAACACGAGGATGAGCTGACATACCCAGATAGTCGTTCGAGCACCATACCGTTATAGGTTTCTCTTCATTTGAGTATTCGATTGCATGCGGAAACAAGCCATTACTAGCCAGACGGTTTACCTTTTTAAATACACGGTAGGAATGATCCTGCTTCTTTTTGAAAATCTGTTTATTAAAAAATTCATCGTATGCAAACGTCCTAGTGTTGACACTCGAGCTTGGAGTGGAATCCAAAAGTGCTGTACTTTTCTTAACGTTTTTAGTAGATAATGACCGTTTTCCAGATATATTAGGCCTTGGGCAATGAATGCCTCTCATTTGCAATTTCATTTCCAAATTAGTATAAGAATTTTTACTCACAATGGGGCAATACGGACCATATGTCTGAAGTAAAAATTCTGCGTAATTGCGGATATAATTGCTGCTGAATCGATTTAAAAAGGGACACGACATATTTTAATTCCAATGTATTTTTTAAACACGTCACAAGAAATATTATGCAAACAACCTTGCTGCTAACCTGTAGTTAAAAACGTTGGTGCAGAGACATAAAAATTTATTCGTAATAATATGCAACAGTACAGGGTGGCTAAAAGCAGAAATATTTGAATAAAATTTTCAAAGAAAAGAAACAGAAAGTGTGAAATTTTCGAAACTATTATTCGCATATGGCCTTCTGATTAAACATGTCCATATTTCTGACCGACTGAATGTAACTTTTTGGCTAAAGCCGAACTTCTACCGTTCCTCTAACCTTCGGCAGATAACGAAGACTTTTTATAATCTTTAAATGCAGACGTATTTATAAATATATCTTAATTGATACTAAAATTTTATTTTACAATTTCATAAACACTTAAGTTCAAAAATGTATGGATTGTGATTTATTTTTAATTCGAATTTAAATTCGATTTAGTCTTAAATTTACCTATAGGGTACCCTGCAGTGAAATCTGCATTTTAACTGATAGGAGGCAATAAAATTCCTACAATGTCCTGCTCTACATAACAGATCGTCTCATAACGAGATAGCCACGGCATACAATCTGCTTCTTATATGATAAAGATTTATAATATTCAACTCACGCAAATGGAAAGCTCTACGAAAAAGCACACAATTTCGTTTTGGTATTGACACCAAATAAATCTTAAAGTTCAAAAAGGAGCGATGAAAATCGACTAATTACTCCAGTTAGTGAGGAGTCGTTCCTAGAATGTTAAAATCTAGGATTGACCTCCATTAATTTTCAATGGCCAACATTTTTCAAACATAATTACCCTCCATTCCTATTTAAGGGTATTCCCATATACATTTTGTTATGAAATAGGCTCCCTCTGCTTCCAGGTTACTACTGGAAGGAATGTAAGCCTGCCCGATTAATCTTCTCTTTTACCACAATGCAGTTACCCCCATCTTTAACGCTTGAGGGAAGCTTAAAATACAAAGTTGTAATTTTAAAAAAATCGACAAGTCGTTGTTAGAGGGTTAATATGTTCGGCCGACCACCATTATTTTTCACTCCCAACATACTTACCTTTACACGATATATGCTGGGTGTATCGCACACCGATCACAAAGTGTTCGATGAGAAAAGTTCTCAATATAACCACGGCCAAGGGGGCTCCATACGCCCATTAATTTCTGTCTTCCAACATTTTACACAAACGTACCCCATCTCAATTAAATTGGCTCCCCTACAAAAAGAAAGTAAGTGCCACCTGAAAACTAATTTCATTTTATATTGTATAATAACTTATAAGAGGTAGTTTGATTTTCTTTTCGAAAAATATAATTTGAAATTTCTAGACTAGACTAGCTAAACGAATTTAGCTATTTAAGGAATTGATTAACCCTTAAATGCTTACTGTATCTACTGTAAAAGTGATACCAGAAATGGATTTTATTCTTATTCTACAATAATAAACTTATAATTTAAAATAAGCTTTACTTTTATAAATTATTACTTTGGAACTTACAGATTTATAACTGTTGAAATTTTTTGGTTGGTAAATTGAAAACTTTAATCATTTTGTAGAATATTTGAATATTTTTTCATCCCAGAAAAAGGAAAAGTCCAATATATTTTTAAGGGCGCAATCGTTTTTTAAGGATATCATAGCATTTTTGTGAATATCTTGGCAACTACAACTGTTAGAAACAAAATTACTTGGAAGGACACTGAATACGCACTGGAAGTTAATACGCACTGGGATTTATACTGAATTACCAATAAACATTGGAAATCAAACCCCAACCCCCTACATTTGGTGTTAGTGAAAATTACAACTTAACTATTACGGTCCTGACGGCAAACTCAACATTTCAAAATTGTCCTAACAATGAACCAATACAACAGTATTTGCAAAGGAATATATACAAGTGCATACATATATACGTATGTAATTCGACCACAGTCACAATGACTGTTCTCCTTCAACCGTTAAATATTGTGGTTATTATTTTGTAGGACTGTAAGTTCTAGTACCTATTATATTTGCTTTATTTTAATGCCACTGAAGTTTTCGGTTTTAACTAGAAAATTTATTATATTTCAGTAGGTATTAACATATTTTTAACATGCACTTTCGATACCAAATTTTGAGTTTATGAAAAATCTATCACTCTGCAGTTGCATCAGGATGTCTCTCAAGTAGCATAGCCACACCTTGACCTCCAGCAGCACAGGCCGCAATAACACCGAATTGGCCATCTTCACGAACTAAACGATTCGCTGTATGCATACAAAGCCGCACACCAGTTGCTGCAAAAGGATGCCCTATTGACAATGAACCACCCCACAGATTCCATTTGTTCAAGTCAGGTGCACCAAACTTCTCACTTAACCCTAGATATGTTTTACAGAACCAATCAGATTCCAAGGCTTTTAGATTAGCAACTATTTGGCCAGAAAAAGCTTCATGTATTTCCCAAGAATCAATGTCCTTGAGTGATAGAGAAGTCTTTTTTAATAGTTTTGGTATGCCATATGCAGGACCCAAAAGCAACTGGTCCACAGGATCTTGTGATACATACAAGAAATCACGTAAATATGCTTTGGGCTTAAGGCCAAGCTGTTTCGCCTTCTCCTCAGTCATGATAACGCAAGCAGAAGCTCCATCAGTCTGTAAAAGAAACAAAATTTAATTTTAACTTATTTTTCGATATACTATACTATAATACATACTAAATAAGAAGCATTTGCTGCGGTGATGGTCCCATGTGGTTTAATAAATGCAGGCTTCAATTTTGACAAATTCTCTAGTGTTGATACTCGTATACCGTTGTCCTTATCGATGGCTTCATTAACACCAGATACTAAATACAACGTAAAAACATTTACTTGCGCTGATTGTGAAAACATTTTTGGAAACAAACCTTTGAAAGGAACTAAATCTGTTAAGTATCCTTTAACTTGAGCCTCCTTCGCTAATGTATGCGATCGCAATGCATACTCGTCTTGTTCTTGTCGGGTCACATTAAATGCAGCTGCTAAACGATCCGCAGAATGGCCCATTGTTTCACCTGATGAAAATTCGGCAACCGAGGGTAACTTAAATTCGGAAAAATAAAAATTTGTTCACATCAATATACTCTAAGAAATCAATAAATATAACGTACATTTAAAAATTATAAATAATTGTGTGAAATATAATCATACTTATATATTACGAAGTTTATAAACATTTTATATATAGTGAAAATAAAAAATAGGGCATTGGAGTAGTGACCTAAGGCTCAAAAGGCTTTGCACGAAAAAAAAATAGAAATTTTCGATCTCTATTTTTATGCAATTTTACTGTTTTCAATATTTTTATACAAATTCTCAGTTCTCATACCTGTTATAAGTATGTACAACAAACGAAATTTAATTTTTGTTCCATTTTTCCATCGCAACTGAAATAGTAAAACTAAGAACATCGCTGTGGCGTAGTGGTAGTGCGTTGGACTGCTACGCAGAGTGTCCGGGGTTCGAATCTCGGCACAGGCCAAATCAAAAAAAGTAGAAAAAATAATTTTACTACACGGCACCACCTCTTGTCAGGCAATGGCAAACCTACAAGAGCAAAAATTGCTATGAAAAGCTTTTCCTTCGCCGTTCGGATTCGGCTTTAAACTGTAGGTCCCTTCCATTCATGTACAAATATAACACGCACAACATGAGTGGATGCGAAAAGCTCGGCCTAGGCCCTCCATGGGCTGTTGTGCCATCAAGTAAAGTAAGTAAGAACATAAAAATATAGACCAGATTCAAAGGCTATTGAAAATGCTGGTTTACAATTTTCGACTTATGAATTGTACCACAAATAAAACATTTTGTGTTACTGTGGAGACAACAAATAAAAAAAAAAAGAGTATTTTTGGCTGTAATATTTTATTTGCACTATTATGTATAAAGTTTTTATACCATACATAAATATTGCTGAATAGATTGAGAAATATCATACACTTAATTGGATATTACCACTTAAAAACGAATTGAACAATATCTGAAAAACTTCCAGATGAAACTTAGTAGTTCTTCTTCGACCAAAAATTAACCTTAACCCATTATGTCCATTTTGTTTCCAGACTTTAGATAGAGCATAGGCTATTGTAAGGGTTACAATGTTTTCTGCGTTTATATTTTGTTTATAACGTTGGGTCATAGTACATAGTAGCATTACTTTTATATTTGAAAACCTCATTGTTATTGGGAAAATTAAATTTCTCAGGAAAGATCCCAAGCCGTTTGTAAAATAATTTGTCTGTTATTAGTTTTTTGATGCTTTCGTTCCCTTGCGCAACAATTGTTTCAGTGTCGATTTCAGTAGTATACCACTTATATAGAATATAATACATAGCAATGATATACTTACTTCGGGAATAAGAAAGTTTGGCCGAAACGTAGATAGCAACGAAAATTTCTGTCCCAAAGATTTAGCTTTATTAGCTCTTAGCATAAGAGAGCGCATTGGACGGGAATGACGGATAGGAACGTCTGTCAAAAATTCCACTCCACCAGCTACTATTATGTCATAAGTGTTGGTCGCAATAAGACCCATTCCTGTGGTTATTGCCTAAAAAGATAATATTGATTTGTTTTTAAATAATTAAATTGAAAAAAGATATTTATTAGTTTTTTTTAGTAGGTACGAAGGTTAAAAGGGAACCGTTTGCCGCCAAGGTTACAACGTTTTGTATGCATTGCGTGAGATCGGTAATAACATTGCCAAATTTTTATGCCTTAATGCTGACAGGATGAAATTAAAAAAATTCATATGTATAGTAACTGAATCGATACATATCAAAACCGTAGAAGTCCACTATAATACAATTTTTCAAAATTTCAGGTTCTTATTTATCTTGTAATTCGTCAGTGTGTACATCATAAATTTGGAAAATTAATTTTTTTATATGTGTCGATTCAACACACATTTTTATTCCATTACATAATATTAATTCCATATTAAATAGCAAGCTTCACTGTTTATGATTAGTAATTAAACTGCTTAATAATAGCTAATTACCGCATTTGAACTAATGCAAGCCATTGTAACAGTATGGGCCGGTGTCTTCTCACTAAAACCAGCTGCTAAAGCCGCTTCACGAGCTATGTTTGATGTCTTCACTTCTTGTATTACAGAACCATACACAATGTAGTCAATTATATCCTTATCGAGATTGGTTTTCCGCAAAAGGCTCCTATATTGATATAAATACATTATATTAAATTTTTTATAACATTAAACCTTTACATATATTTTTCTGAAAACAACCGAATCACGCAAATCTTTGCGCAATTTGCGGGGTCATCTCAGATATTTTTGTAAAAAAAAAAAATAAAATTATTCGTTATGGTTATCTCTAAATGGTTGGATTGAGCGGCTGCCCACCTAGGCCAGCCTAGGTTTTAACAAACCTACATAAATGAAACATTAAAAAAAAATACGTAAATACATATGTGTAAGTATATAAAAAATTTCCCCAGCTGAAAACGTAAATAAATACATATAAGTCTTATAAAACGTCAATATATAGAAGTCTTGAAAATTCCTGAAGAAACGGGGATAGACGGGGATAGACGTTTTACAGTCCCGAAAAACTGGCGTTGCATAAATATTTCCGGATTGCATGCCTTAATACATTAAAATTAATTTAAAATTTCAATTACAATTACATGTTTACTTTAACAATTACATTACAATTAATCGCAAAAAGACAACTGCATATTTCACTTCCAATACTAATTTCTCGAATTGTGAAATGTAAGATTACGAAACAGTACTCTGTACTCTCAAATTACAATAATACTTTGGACTTCTTGCAATACTTACAATAACGAATGTCTGGCAAGTTCATATGGCATTAGTTTGGCGTAATCAGTACCCGACATCAAAAAGGGACTGCGAACACCATCAACAAGGACAATATTTTTTCCAGAACCATTATTAATAGTTTTACCTTTTTTTTGAGATAGACTGGTATTTGTGGACATGCATCGAATACCTGCAAGAAACGAAAGAATTAATTGTAATTTATTGAAAAATATCTTATTCTAGAATAACACTTAACACCGCGATTTTTATTGGAAAGCTCATCACCAAATTTGCTCAGACACCTCATACATTTACAATTTTAAAAACAATATAACACAAAAAGTACATGACCTATGACATCAAAAGTGACATGTGCCTAAAGTTTGAAGGTTTATCTAAATAATTAATCTAATTAAATGGCAATCAACTCATGCAAACATTTTCGGAATTTTGCGTTCAGAGTGATTAATTCATTAATTTTTTTTAGTTTTATGTGTAACTTCGCGTCGTTCTTTGCCATCCCTTCTGTCCGTTTGAAACAGTAAAAAATTTCACAATTTGTTTTTTCACCAGACGGAAAATATTTTATTTTACTAGCAATTCATTTTTTACGTTTAATTATTAGTTAATTTTTTCGCCCGCCTTTTTATTTTTCCCAGTTGATTTTGACATTCACCGATTGACGTCACAACAACAAATATGTTTAGTTTTTGTTTTTTTTACTTGTTCTACTACTGATTTTGTCAGCTAATTTTGACATTATAAATATACCACCATTATGGCTTCAACAAAGCTCTGTTGTTGTTGATATAAGGAATTTGTTGTATTATTTTCATCGAGTAAAAACTTAAACTTCCACACAATTTGTTGTACTATTTTCATCGAGTAAAAACTTAAACTTCCACACACACCCTAAAAATACTGGGCAGCATGTTTCTTTTCTTACCAAAATTTGCTAACGATCTGTCAAAATTAACTTGAAAAATAAAAACATTGCTGATTGGCACAGAGCCAAGAATACAATTTCGGACTTTCATTATTACTATGCTTTCTTATACAACGGTCACCTCAACTTCTTTAGGTGGACTAATTACAATTACAATTTCTTTGGAAATCAGCGGAACACTATCAATTTATTAATAGCAACTGTTTTGTTACTGTTGTGTACCTAAATACTGCCTACAGTTTTCCCCGAGGGAAATTCCCTCTTATACAAATTTTACATTCACGATATATCGAACTTTGTACCCTACTTTCTGTTTTGATAATTGATTCACAAATTTTTTTGTTAGAATTTTTTCCTTCAATTTTGCTTTATAAGTGAATATGTAAACGTAAAATTTTAAAAAATTTTTAACCATTTAAATAAAGTGTATTCTCATGTAAGTAAAGATGGATATTTCGGAAAAAGAATTAATGTAGAAATAAAAATATATATAAACACAGGAATAACCCACCATCGATGCCACGAAATGCAATAATTGAAGTTTGTTTAATTGTGTTGATGTATGAACACAATTTAACTAATGAGTTCCGCTGCATATTTATTTATTTACACCACAAAAAGACTTGTTGAATTTAATAAAAATTTCGTTCTGATTTATCGAGAAGGTGGAATATAACTTTATAAAGAAAAAAAACAACAGGGAGATTCATGCAACATAGGACGTGGGTACACTACGAAATCGTCGAATTTTCTATTACAGAAAAAGGTATATATAAATACAATTGCTGTAACGCCGATATGCTGCAATTGTGTTTATATCTTAAATTTTACAGTAAAAGGTTTTATGGTACTTTTTTTTTATACCTACGCTATATAGACCAAAGCATGCAAACCAAATAAATGGCATGGTTCAATGTAAAATAGAATCAGTCAATAAAATCAGTCCGTAAATACTTCATCAGTTGATCTTAGGTTTAAAATCGGCTGAACTCTTTTCTTAAAGTTTTTATACGGCGTTATCTATTGGAACATAAATAGTTGGAAATTATCTTCAATCAGATGTTGGAGATTCTAGTCAAAAGGTGTTATTACGGAGTCAGTACGCAACTGAGAAGAGGAGCCCTCTCTCGTCGGACGAAAATAACTCTCTTTAAACAGTGGTAAAAAGCGTAAAAGAGGACTTCCTAATCTCCGTTGGAAAAATACAGCGGGAACTGACTGCACTTGCCCTTCGCCCGAGGCAACTGGCGAAGTTTTACAGAAGCGGCCACGAGCAATCATATCAAAAGATAACACAGGTACAGCAAAAAAAATTACTTTCATCAGAAATGGCAGGAGCAACCTGTCAGTAATTTGCTTTCATGACCAGGGTGAATTTTTCCTTGTTACAAACTTGCCAGCTACAATGTTTACAAAATTGTAACAAATTTACGGTTACAATTTATTGTTACCAAATCCTTACTTCGGTTTATAAAACCTTAATCCACAGTGAATTGTCAAAGTTAATATCGACATTATTTTTGTCGCATACAATTTTTATTCTTTCATTATTCTTATAATTATTGTAGAAGTAAATACAATCTTTAATTAAGTGAAATCAAGAAAGTAAAAATTAAAATAAAAGGTAACTTGCAGCTACCATTTATGAAGGAGGCAATGCCCAAAGTGTTGATGTTTTATCAGCTGATGTAGACAAAAACGAGAAATCAGTTGGATGCCAACGAGCAGAAATAGCTTTATCGTTGTGCTGTGCTACAATTACAGATGGTAAAGGCAGTGTTAAATCTCCTTGTAAATCAGTTAGTATTATTTTGCTGTCATAACCACATGTGAGCAAATAATATGCAGAAGGTGAAAAACGTATTGAACTGAAATAGAAAAAAAAAATTATTAATATATAAATATATGTTGTAAATATATTCCGTCGAGACTAACGAAATAGGTGAGTTTTTAGATTGAATAGGATGTACACATTTATTATATTGAAACAATTTAACTAAAAAAAGACACTTTCATTTAACAAGACCGTCCAGACTGACTTAATGAAATTAAATCATGACATCTGTTTGTTTACAAATTAAAAATATTTTATAACGTAGAAAATAAAAATTTTACAAAATAGTTTGGAGAAACAACACTTAAATCTTTTGTTGAAGATATTTTATTCTCCCTTTTAATTTTTCTTCGATCCAAATTTCTGTTTTTGGTTTGCAAATATTAGGTTTATTTGCTTCAATTCACAATTTGTTTGTAAATTGTTTGTTCAAAATTTAGCTGCGCTTAGGCTGTGGTTATATTAAAATTTTACTCGGCGAACGCCATGCAATTGTTGTTGCCCGAACACGAAAAAAGAGCTTTTACTCACTCTCACACCGAACACGATATGAACACCGAGCACGCCGAGTATTCAGGGTGTCAAAGAGTTATTCTAGAAAAAAATAACAAAAATGTATGTAAAATAGAAGGAAAATATGCAAACCTGTACATCATTATTTTCATATGCAGAAAAGTGAAGTTGCGCGTATTTTCAGTTTTTAAAAGTGAATATTAAATTTATTATTCATAAAACTATTGAAAAAAAATCATATTACTTTCATCATTTTTCAATTATATTATTAATTTTACGCTGCTTATTAATAAATCGTTTAAGGTTTTTTGGTATACCATTTAGTGTTGCCGTTGCGAATAACCACTACACCCAGCACGAGAGTCAAATATGATGTGTTCGTCGAACAGCGAACACATCATGTTCGTATAACCATTACCTTAGTTAATAAAAAAGCTTTTTCACACAAAGCTTTTAGACACAACTCGTATGTAGACCTGCCGAATTTGAGCACCAGGCGTTTTTGGTCCAGAAAACTATTTATTCTTAATTTTTATTTCTGAGGAGGTTCCAAAGCAAAATTTAACATATATTTTATAAAACTAAAAATGCGGAAGGATACGTCGTTAACAACAAAAAATTATGTAAAACAACTTTAGTGTGCATCTTACGGTGCCAATACACCACTTACTTGGTGCATTATTTACATGAGTATTTTTTGTGTGAATTTTTTTAACACTTCTTCTTAGTATACAATTCGCACCATTGGTTAAAAAAGTGTACCACATTTGCATATGGAGAAAAAAATACGAACGGTAAACAAACAAAAAAATAGTTAATATCTGTTTAATTGTTTCATGTGATTTAGACTAAGTAGGTTTACTTGTGGAGAAAAAAAATTTTAAAAATTATCGGTACTCCAATTTTACAAAATTCTTCTTCTTTTAATGGCACAACAGCCCATAGAGGGCCTAGTTCGAGCTTTCCGCTTCCACTCATGTTGTGCGTGTTATATTTGTACATGAATGGAAGGGACCTACAGTTTTATACCGAATCCGAACAGCAAAGTGAAAAGCTTTTCACCGGCAACTTTTGCTCTTGAAAGTTCGCCATTGCCTGCCAAGAGGTGGTGCCTTGTAGACATTTTTTTTCTACTTTTTGATTTTAACTGTGCCGAAATTTGAACCTCGCACACTTTACGTAGTAGGCCAACTACAGCTATATAACTATATAAAAGCGTTTTTAAGAGCATAGCGATATTCGCGTCAAACTGCCATTATGTAAAACTTACCGTATATCTGCCGTATGTGGTCGGAAACATTGAATAGATCTGTTCCCTCGGATATCATACAGTACGCAACCACTATCTTCATGACCAGAAACTAATAAACGGCCTGAAGGATCGACACTCACGGATGTAACAGGTGAACCAAAACTAGATCCCTGACTTGTATTCGGTACTATCGTGTTAACACATTCCTTGGTACGTAAATCCCAAAAACGAATAGTTTTATCCTGAAAATATATGCAAAAAAATTTTTATTTTTTTTTTTTGTATTCGAACAACACATTGCATGACCATGCCATGCCGGGTTTGTTAAAAAAAATGAACAGATTTCAGGATTTTACTTTCCTAAATTAATTTTTCAGCTTACACACCACATCACAATGGGCCGTTCTGGCCTAAGTTTGTCTCTGGACAACCAACAAAAACAACAACAACAAAATATCGCATACTAACGTCAAAAGGGACATAACTCAAAATTGTGAATTGTTATAAAACAATTCGCAGTGCTGCACATCTCTGATGACTGTAAAACCCTGTAATTTTGTATTTTTTTTTATCTGCATCTCCAATATCTTATAATTCTACTCGGCATACAGTATATTTAAAATACTTCGTTTTAAAACACTTTTGTTATGACACAGGGTTGCTATTACAAAAACAAGAACACAATCAGCTGCTTCCATAAACTATTTATCTTACATTTGAGGGAAGCGACAAATATTTTTGTTAACAGATAAAATCCTCTTGACTTGCTTTTTCATTTTGCAACCTCAACAGGCTATGGTTCCATTCATTCATTTCAGTTTTCATGTCAACTACTAAATTTGTTAAATCAATGTTCCTTTTTTTTGTGCTATAAAAGATTTACTATACTTATATGTGTCTTCCTGTGCTAATGTTTGCTTATTAATAAAATAAAAATTTCATACTTAAATATATTTTTCATAAGTTTTCAAAGTTAGTTAGTATTTCTAATACGCAATGATTTTCAAAAATGAATTGCTGTAAAACAACAATTTTCTTTCGTTATTTACCTGCGATCCAGAAACAAACGTTGCACCACCCCAGTTATATAGAGAAAGAATATGTCCACAGTGACCACTAAGAGCATGATAAGGAGTTGCGATTTCACAGTCAGTAACATAAATTTTACAATTTCCAGCTCCTCCACTTATAAGAAGTCTAGATTTCTTTGAAGAATCTTCCAAAAAACACAAATCTCTGACAGTTCCATCATGCATACACAAATCAATTTCACGACCTTCTAACTGTTTTTGTTCATTGTTGAATCGCATTAACTTAACCGTCTTATCATTTGATCCTGTTGCTATCAAAATACCATCCGCCGACCATGCCGTGCAGTAAATTGACCCCTTATGATGTTTGGTACGTTTAAATAAAACTGTTGGTTGATGCGGCGTATGATTTTTTCTGAAATTGAATAAGGTTGTTGTTTAGCGTTTTTATTTGTTATATATAATATATATATGTATATGTATATATGTAAATAACTACATACGTATGTTTATATTTTTAATATAAATAGGAACTATGGAAGTGATTGAACAACGATTTGGTATAAAGTGAATATGTAATCAATAGTGACTACTACGCCCGAGCGAAAAAATTATTTTTCTACACAGCACCACCTCTTGGCGAGCAATGGCACACCTACAAGAGTAAAAATTGCCAGTGAAAAGCTTTTCACTTCGCCGTTCGGATTCGGCATAAAATTGTAGGCCCATTCCATTCAGGTACAAATGTAACACACACAACATGAATGGATGCGAAAAGCTCGGCCTAGTCCAATCAGCTGCTTGACAATTGGTTTCATCCATTTACACAATAAAACCTTTTACAGGTATAAAGAAGAATTGCGGAACAGCGTACCCAGTGTTGGGAATATTATATTCTCTATCGGTGGTAGAGTTGCTTTTCAACGGTAGTCGTACGCATTAAGCGGAAATTCCCAAAAGTACCATTATTATTTAAGCAACAAAACTCGAGAACCCTGGCAGGTTCCGATCTGCATGTTTTATATATCTACATTGTTGTTATTCACATTGGCATACATCGTTCTTTAGACTGTTTAAATACATTTACATTAGTATATTCTAAATATGGTAATATGATCTTAACAAATTTAGAAAATAGTTTTCCAAATTAATAACAATAAATCTTCTAAAAAATTTTTGAATTTTGAGAATTTATATTTAAAACTGGGGAAAATAGATTTTCCAAAATTCAGAATACATTTTACCAAAAACTTTTAAAGTCAAAGTTTTGCTCCGAGTAAAAAATTTAGGTCAAAAGTCAATTATATATTATAAAATTTTCGCTCACTCAAAAGTTTGAAACCCCTTCTTAAAGTTCATGTAAATATTAAGCATATTTACAGTTCAGAAATATACTGTTTTCGAAATGATTTAATTTTAAATGATGAATTTTATGATTAATAAAGAAGCATGTTAACACTCTTTTTTTTTACAATTTCGCACATTTATTATTATTAATGCTATTAATAGCAGTTTTTTTCATAAATTATCTGGTTTCAGAACAGCATTCAATGATGGTAGAAAAAAAATAAAAGGAAAATAATTGAAAGATCTTAGCGTTTGTATCTTATTGAAAAATATGGCAAAATTCAGAAAATATGCAAAAAATTTACAAAGCAAAACAGTAAAAAGATGGAGCTGCTGCAAAAAAAATTAGCAAATGATTAATGGCAAGGCCAATACGTTAAAATAGTTCAAAATATTAAACCTCACTTAGAGCTAAAAAAAAATATCTGGCAATGTTGCTATTCCAAATTCAGCAACTCAGCATAGCATTGCGGCACACTACCAACTACGCTACGGTGACGATGGTCACCTTGACAGTCTGGTGAATGAGTGCTCTGGATCAACACACATATAGTAAACAAATTTTAAGAAACTGGACACATTATTTTTTTTCTATTTTTCCAGGTGATCCACTAAGGATTTTTTAGTTTTTCTTTGGCCCAAAACGTGATAACTGATAAAAATTTTACAACAAAATATATTTTAAAATAAAAATTTACATTAAATAAAATGATAGTTACAACTGCTTCAGAAAATGACTGTAAATAGTGTACTCTTTCACTTTTGTGTACATTATTGAGTATTCTTTGTGCATTAGTTTTTGGAAAATTGGAGCAGGTCTAATATAAATAAATAGATATGTATATACATATTTTATTATGTGAAATAGTTCTTATACATACATTATTAAAGTACCTTATTTCAGACAGTTCTGGATATTGGCAAATTCTAAAAGTTTTTGAATTCGACCCGACTACATATAGTTTTCCACTTGGATGGAATTCTGCACAGCGAACTGCTTGAGCATCCGATAAAGTAGTTACAGCTACAAATTGAGGCCGTTTCGTTCCGATCTGTAAAATTATGGTATAAAATATTATGACAATCTATACAAAGTCATTTAGATGGTCATAACTTAACAAATCGAAACTACAGGTTTCAAACTACTACTTCAACTTACAACAGAAGACAAAAACTAAGTTCCGTTTTTAAAAACTAACAAAAATCTAACAAGTTTGACTATTATTCAACAGATGTACATAGGTATCAAAAACAAAACAAGTGTCATTATTTCTCAATTTGAAATGTATTTTTTCCATATTTAAAAATAATTTTAAATTGTAAAATGTAGGTATTTTAAATAATTCCGATTAAAGCCAAGAACAATTATGTGGCAAATATGGGAGCATTGCAGCGTAGAGACGGAAGTGACCGCATGCAAGAGATATACAGGTTAGAGTTGAAGAGTAGGACTCAGCGCGACGATGACGCTCTCCAAGTAAACGCTTCGGACATAACGCGATTGACATATTTGGTATACACAAATGCTCCAGTGAAATACTTGGAGAAACAAAAGACTTATGCATTTGTGGACGGTATTCAGGACGGCAATCAGGAAACAAAACGTGTAATAGTGATGCTGCCGAAACAATCGTTCGAATAGGCCTTAGCAAAGGCATTAACATGCGAAACATCTGTTGTGTCGTCCCATGCCAAAAGTACGAAGAGTAGAAGCAGAACTTAGCGACAGCACATGGAGCAACTAAGTTTATGTACTGCAACAGGTCAGGATGCACAAATACTTGGAAAAGTCTCAGAGCGAATAAACATAGACAACACAGAGCTTTTCTTCTTTCTTTTAATCGCAGAACAACTCACGAAGGGCCTAGTCCAAGCTTTGCGCCGCAGAGCTAGAGCACGACTTTATTGTGGCATATATCGTTGATGAGATAATCATTGCATTGGATTTATTTTTATTTATTATAATATGCCATGGTTTGGCACTAAATTTGGGCGGAAGCTGCTTAAGTATGCAAACATTGAATTGCCATTAAACTTTAAAAAGTCAGAAGCAGCAGCGTAAGAAGACATGTGCCTATCATAAAGAGACATGAAGTTGTGGGTTGAAGAAATGCTTAAACAACATCATATTCTGAAAAACCCTCGTTAAAACTAGAAAGGACGGATAAGTGCCTACAAGGGTTTTAAAACAAACATATACACCAACCATTATCAAAAAAGAAATGATAATTGGGCAAAAAAAAGAGTTTTCGGCCAGGTGCAGGAATGGACCTTACGGAACAATAAAAGAGCAAAGCTTATAACATGATGAGTAAGTTCTGGAACTTACTCATCTGCATATAGCAGCAAATTAAGTAGAAGAACAGCAATTGTTAGACACCAAATCCATACTGGAGATTAGAAGCCTATTCCTCAACTATATACCAGTACTTTTGACTTTGGCTGCGTTTCGCAGACGCAACTGCTCAATTTATGCTACTACTGCTCCATGAGTGTCACAGAAACGCAATTTGCTCAGTTTGCGGTCAACAAATATTTGCTTGAGCTGTCGGTATTTTTTCGAGCGCATTATTTTTCTGCTACTTTAGCTGAGCATATTTTTTTAATGATTTTGCCAGTTGACAACAGCTGACTTGATTTCAAAAAAAGGTAGTAAGCCGTTTCGCAGACGCAAAGGTACCTCAAGAGCACAAAGCATCGGGACCCCACAACTTTAACTAACTATTTGAAAGAAGGCTTATTTATGCGAATGCAAGAACTGGAGAGGATAACCTGCTAAGAATGGTGAGTAAAATTATTGTCCACATAATCATTAGAAGACTGTTAGACTTGCTGATGGTGAGTCTCGGAAAAGAATAAGCGGAATTCCGACAATGCTGCATATGCATAGATCATATCACAAGTCTTGCAAACTTCGGGCACAAACATTGAAATTGGAGATATCCGCAATCTCGCCAGTGAGTCAGCAGGAAATAGAAGCAAACGAATATCAAAGTGTGGTGTAGTTTACTGAAAAAATTTTGTAGATCGCCCTATATATTCAAAAGCATGAAGTTCAGAATTTTCAATTCTAATGTGAAGTCACTTGCTTTGTATGTTTTGCGAAACGTGGAGCAAGACAATATGTCTTGCTGCAAGTATTTATGAACTGCCGACTCTGCACTATCTTGCGAATTTGTTGGTCCAACACAGCTAGTATGGTAACTACGGGAAAATATATGTATAATTATAAAACACGGAATAACCGATTTCGCTAAAACTTAGAAAATCTGAGTTTTTTGACTTGAAAAATTAGTTATTGGGAATAATTTTGCTAGCAAATTAACAGTACAGAAAATTCGAAAATATGGATAAAACTTGGAAAGTGGCAGAGGTATGAAATAAAACAACACATGATGCAAAAATGCATACAAATTTTACGAATTCCGCGACGGTTTGGATCACTACATTTTACCTAAACTGAAGCTTATTCTTCGAATACAATGAATAATAGAAAATGAACTACTTATTAATAAGTAAAAATACATGTTTATATTTTCATTTTATGTTTGAACTAGAATTCCAACTGCACCCAATCGTTGCAAACAAAAAATATATTTTCAACTAAAACAAGTAAGTAGTTATAATCATCATCTTAAATATGTTTTATATATGTACATATTAAAGCAGACTTGTTTTTACCTCTTTAATAAACGAATCCGTTTTCCTGGGAAACATTGAAGAAAGTTATAATATACCCTCCTTAATTTTCTATGATTAATTTACTTTATAGTAAATGTAATAGGTTGATAAACTAATATTTATAACAATGTGAAAAGTTAACTACTGGGGAAATTATTATCAATAGGGAAACTTTAAAGTGAACGAACCATGCCTAACCCTTAAAGAAATATATCAATATTCTTTGGCAAAGAATTAATCATTTCAAATGGTTACACAGTCTAACACAAGAAAAGCAAGGGCCTGATATCGGACAGTACTAGAATTTCTACCAATTTTTCTGTATTTTTACGTGGATTTTATATTTAAAAAGCGTATTTCCTGGATTTTACACGAAAAAAAAAACAATTTTTTATGAGTATGTAATAAAACCTAACTAAAACACATGCGCACATATTTCGCATTGCAAACTCATAGTCAAAAAATAAAGTGCACTTTGGTTACAGTTGACGTTTATTTTTAAAATTCCCCAATTTCTGAGGTATAATAGTCAAAAAGTAGTACCTATTTCAACAGAGTGCACTAAAATATATGGTACCTAATAGCATGCAAACTAATATTTTATAAACTCAAACTTACTACATTCCTACGTCAGCTGATTGTAAACAAAAAGTTAATGTGATATGTTCTTCTTCTTTTAATGGTACAACAGCCCATAGAGGGCCTACCCCGCATCCACTCATGTAGTGCGTGATATATAATGTTTGTGCATGAACCTATAGTTTTATGACGAAGCCGAACGGTGAAGTGAAAAGCTTTTCATAGGCAATTTTTGTCATTTATACCGCCATTACGGCAGCAACAACAAAGCTCTGTTGTTGTTGTCCTGGTGAATTTTATGAGTATTCAAATATTTTTCTTGCGAGTGTGCCACAAAAAATGATTTCAATAAACTATCACTTGGTTGAGGTGTTGCTATTTTAAGTTTAATTTAGAAACAATGGATACATGTGAAGAATCACAGTACTGCAGAAAGTTAGCCTAGTTTGTAAAATACAATACTGCAATTCGATATTTTCTAGCTTCTATGTGCAAAGGAATATTTCCTTAAGTTCATTTCGAAGTTAATTTGAGAGCATACTTAAATAAAAACTATACCGCGTGTAAAAAAGCGAAATTATTGTAATTTTTCTTAAAAAGATGACGGGTAACTTCTGACTCGACAAGAATTACTAATGCTTCTTTCAAATTTTATTATTATGTGCATTGGTAAGGGTTTAGTACCATGTCGTTCCGCAAAACCTTGAAGGATACTTTTCTTTTTTAATTGCTATCAAAAAGTTTTTGTTTATTTTTCACAGACAAGCGTTAAAGGCACATAGAAGCCGTTGTGTACTTGGGAGCATATTATACAACTGACAGATAAGATAAATTAAGGACTAATAATAGAAACTTATCCTGGCATAGACAACTATTACATAGAGATCTATTAAATACACTTTGTGAGTATCTGGTTATAACAACTTACGTAACTTAACGTAACATTAATAAATCGTAAAATTTATACGTAAGCATGAACGTCATTAAAACGACTATCGAGCTTACAAAAGTGCAACTATGAGAATTTTTTGCAACGTTCGAATTGGAATTTTGACATATAGCTTTTATTTTATTCCAATGCTTGCGGACCCACGTTGTTGCCTTTTGTGAAAATAAAGACAATTTTGGTTAAACATACTTGTTTGTAGAAATACTGAAGAAAAAAATGAGAAAAACTGTGCATATTGTGGGTATTTTTCCACTCTCCTTGATAGGAATTTCAGGATTTCATAAAAAAAAATCTGGCAATATTGATTAAAAGCGAAAATAAATAATTAAACAAGAAATCTTTTCGGGAATGTAAATATTATCTAAACAGAAGGAAAAAGATAGATATGAGCTGGTATTGTCCCCGTGGGACTCTGGCTAGAGCGATATATGAGAAATTTCATAATGATCAATTTCTTGAGGAGTATGATACAAGAAATGTAAGTTTCAAATATATCTTTATTCGTGTTAATTTATTGCAATATGTTTAGTGGTACAACCTTAACCATGAGTTGCCGGCAGAATTCCAAACTAAATTTTTACCATTACGTCAACCAGATGAATCGACGGTGTTGTGGATAGAACGGACGAAAGCATTGTCTACAAATACATGGCTTCACCTGTGGCATGCTATAGCTCGTACCATCTTGCAGTTTTTCATGACACAAACGGATATTAACGGATTTTTAAAACGAGGTTCTATGTTTATTCTATCAGAAAAACAGTTTGCTTCATTGCTACGTGCTGGTGGATTCGATGCGAACTCTTATGAAACGGTACGTATCAATAAACCCATTTGCCATAAAACTACATATTCAATTTTCCAGATGAACTTATTGGACATAGGAGCAGGCGATGGGGAGATATCTCTGCGTTTATTACTATCAATGGAAAGTATGCAAAAAAACACTAAACAAATCAGAGTGTTTGCTACAGAAACTAGTTGGTTTATGCGTAAACGTTTGAAAAAACTTAACTTCAATGTGATTAGCAGTGTAAGCGAAGTGAAGAATGTGCAGCTAATTTCTTGCTTGAATGTGCTGGATAGATGTATAGATCCATTTGAATTGTTGAAAGATATAAATGAAGCATTGGCCCCTGATGGTCGTGTTGTGTTGGCTTTAGTATTGCCATATGCACACTATGTTGAAAACAATACCTCGCATTTACCCTTGCAACCATTAATGAATCATTGGCCGGAAAAAGCTAGACAACTATCGTTCGAGATGGAAACTACTATATTCTTTGGAAAGTTGGAGAAGTTAGGCTTCAAGGTAGAAGCTTGGACTAAAGCGCCCTACCTATGTGAAGGTGATCTAAGGCAATCATTTTATTGGCTGGTAGACTTAGTAGTTATATTATCAAAGAAATCCATGTTACCTTTAATATGAAGTTATTTAAAGCCATTTATGTTCGTTAACCTCTCTTTTTTCAGTGGATTTAAGAATAAATTTAAAATAATATTTTCGCAATATGGGAATTTTTTCATTGAAATTTTTTATGAGGTTTTTAAACTTTTCGAAACCAATTTTAGCTAAACTATTTTATTGCGTCTTTGCCTCAGGTCTATAGGTAAATGTATAAATTTGTCAAAATTCTTGTTCATAGAAGGCTGTTTTAAAATCATGCACAGAATATACTCTAAAAGATGAACTTGCTAAAAAAAAATTAGGAAACTAATCTTTCAAATATAACAAAAAATTGTATTTTAAAGTTTGCTCACAATTTTATAAATTTATACGGTCTCCGAGGCATTTATGAGTTTATTGGAATCCTACTTTCTTGTTTTTAACAGTGTATGTGGGCTGGGAGACGTAGTAGTTGGGAGACGGGGAAACGAATTAATTTTAACACTGGAAATTGGCAAAGTTATTCCTCGACTTGAAATTGTGAATAATTACCTACACTATCGTAGCCAATAGTCTCGTTTATATTATTTATGAAAAATTACATTTTATAAGTCACAGCGTTAGCTGGATTACGCGAGAACATCAATTATTTGGGAGAGATAAGTGGATTGGTTGAACCTTTATTATCCGGGAAGATTAAGCATAGCGAGGTTCGCCTATTTTTCGCTACGTCATCCCAGACCTTTATTTACATTTCGATTTACAGAACCTCTTGTTCTTACATAGTCAATCAGATCACAGTATAGGGTCTGGTACGACGTACATGCGCATTTTGACACAGCTATTGCGCAATCTGTTTTCTATAATTCCTCATAGAACTAAAAGTTGAGGTCCCAGAGCGCTCATAGGCCGATATCACACTTGCATAGTTGCCGCAGGTGTAAATGTATTCTACTCCCTTGAACGTGTGCAATTATGTATGAGTCGAGTCGTTAAATTACTCTCTCTATCTCCCTCTTTTTAAAATTTGTTTTTCACGTTTTTTCTTTAATTTTTTTTTATTTATTGATAAATTTCTATAAGTTGAAGCGACAACATCGAAAGGTAATTTGTACAGTTGGTTAAAGAACCAATAAACAGCAATTATTAAAATTCCAAAGAAACAAAATAACGCCTCAACTTTCAGACAAAATATGGTTAAGAAACAAAATATGGCGTTTGATAGCTCCGCAGTCGCTAGAAGAAAAAGACAGCGAAATGCCAAAATTCCAACATTAAAAAAAATTCATCATGCTTGCACTAAAGTGAGCTCGTCGGTCATCTCAATGACGCTTTGCTTGCACCAGAGTGAACATGCTCTTTATAATTTGATTGGTATATTTCCTCTTTTTTTGGGATGTCTGAACCACCCTATTGTTTTTATTATTCTGAACAGCTGTATGCCGGCATTATTGTAAATTAAAAATGGAGCCGGAAATTTTAAAATTAAACAAAAAACAGATTTTAGAAACAAGTTTGCCGCTAAGTCGCATTAAAGTTATAATGAAAAGTTCTTTAAATACTGGTCAAATAACAAATGATGTTCTCTTTCTTATGGCTAAATCCACGGTAAGATTCCTCAATGCAATACCAACATATTAGCGTGTTTTTACTGCTTTGACTAAATACAGCTTCTTCACATGTATTTACAATGTGATTGATTACAATGCAAGTACGACTATAAACACTTTCGGACCTGAGACAAACAGAAAATTCAATGGTGAAAATATCCTTAAAAAGATGTGCGAAAACTTTATTGTATCTATAACGTGAAGATGCGAAGCTGATAACACAAATCTTGATTTCGCCGCCAAATATTTAATAGTAATAGGAAATATTACGAATTTTTCAATTTGTATTATTAAGTTATATGAGGGACCAGACCAAAGTATCGGCCACTGCGACCTTAAAAATTTGTTGTGCTATTCTCCAATTTGGGGCAAAAACCTCTATACATATCTAACAAAGGCCAGAAATATTTTGTAGCAGAAGATCTTACCACTTCAACTGGTAGAAATTTCATTTCGTAAATTTCTGGCGTTTCAAGTGTTGCGTGCAACAACGACAATATGAACCTCAATTAATTATCGAGCCATGTGAATACCAATTATGAGCAAGGAAACCGGAGTGAGAACAATGCCCAGAATAATTGGGCCTGGAATGGAAGTACAATTCTGTAGCTGATGTCATTGAACTGTATGACTAAAAGCACTTCTTACTTTGGCTGCCCATAACCTCTCTCATTCAACACCTATTATTAGAAAAAATAAATTTTATATATTAGCGACGTATACTATTTTATAATATGCAATAAAAGAGCACCTAATTAAAAACTTTCTTTTTAGGAGATATTTGTGCAGCACTTGACCAGGAAGGCCTTCAAAAAAGTTAAGGAGTCCAGTACGCTTAAATATAATAATTTGTCACAATATGTTCAAGAGGAGAAAAATCTGGAATTTTTGCTGCAAATTGTACCACAAAAAATAAAGGTTAAGGACTTTAAATACATTTTAGATCAAGAAGGTAGCAACAATTCATCTTCGGAAAGTGAAGAAGATAGTATATAGCAGATACGAGATTTTGATATTGTCTTGATATATTAATAATACACATAAAATATATTAAAATTATTTAAACGTTGTTTCTCTTAATTGTTGTTATATTTAGTCTTATTAATTACACTGCCATAAATGAAAAAAAAAAATTTGCTTGATATTTTGTGAGAATATTTCTATACTTTTAAATTTTCCAGTAATATCCAACCAATTTGCTAAAGCTTTACACAATATGATCGATGCAGTTTCTGCTGTGTACGATTCATTATTGTCTCTTGGTAATGACAGGAACATAGGCAATGCTATCATAATTCATTTACTATGATCATGATCATATATTTACCTTCTATATTGGCAGTAACATATATTCACAATGAGTTTCAATTGCGCAATAAACGAGAGCCAAATCCTTTAAAAGACCCAAGAAAAACAAATCGACACCTACCATCTACTTATTCTTCGATTATAAAGCCGCCTTAGACAGCACGATTAGGGATCACTTGTACGCCGCAATGTCTGATTTTGGTATCCCTGCAAAGCTCATTCGCCTTTGCAAACTGACACTGACCGACACCACCAGCGCATTGAAAATTGGGACAGATCTCTCTGCGCCATTTGATACCAAAAGAGGTTTCAGATAAGGTGAATCCCTATCGTGCGACTTCTTTAACCTTATGCTGGAGAATATAATTCGTGCTGCGAACATCGGCATCTCTGGTACTATTTTCTACAAGAGTGTCATGCTGCTCGCTGATGATATTGACATCATTGGCACCAACGCGCGAGCAGTCAGGACAAAACGAAATACCTTGTGTCAACAAACAAAGACGCAGTTCTTGAACAAAATGTTACTGTTGGCAACTATACTTTAGAAGTCGTCAAGGATTTCATTTACCTAGGATCCAGCATTAATACCAACAATAATGTCAGCCTTGAAACCAAGCGGAGATTAACTCTTGTCAACAGATGTCACTACGGGCTCAGTAGGCAAGTGAGAAAAAGAGCCTTCTCTCGAAAGTCGAAAATAAGTTTCTATAAGTCCCTCATCCTTCCCATCCTTATATATGGTGCCGAGACGTGGACATTGACCATCAATGATGAGAGGCTGCTGGGAGCGTTCGCGAGTAAGATCTACGGTCCAATATGCGTGGACGACGTGTATCGAAGAAGATGGAACAATGAGCTGTATGCTGACAGTGACGCAGAAGAGGACGTCATAATCTCCATTGGAAAGATTAGGTACAGGGCGACCTGACTGCACTTGGTCTCATCAAAAGGCGCCAGCGCGCGCAAGGCCGTTCATCGGTTGTAGTGCCAGCTAAGTAAGTTACTCACGTTAATCCTAAAGCAATTACAATTAATCCTAAACACAATTACTCTTATTATTGTGCTCGTACATCCACATACAAAACTGCCATAAGTCCAACCTCCAAAATAGTCTAAGCCTTATAGCAATTTTTATTAACACAAATGAAATTCACATTGTTTTTTAATTACAAAACTATTTAAATATATTCCTATTTCGCATTAACTTTGCAGCCACTCTCAATGCATCAAACTTTTTCCGACCGCATTTCACGGATCTATTAATATTTCGTATGTTTGTGTTCGGATAGTTTCGCGTTGTCATATGTAATAATCTCAAATTTCAATACTGTTTCTTTGAATACGAATGCTGTAATCCCAACCCAAAGCAAACAAATTCGAAATACAAATGCTTCAGTTTTACCCGCGCTATATTTAATTTAAACATATAAAATCTCCGTTTCCTTTCTTTATATTTCATATTTACAGAAATAACATATTTGGATACGAACAAGTAGTACAAATTTTCAGATTTTATGCCCTCCATGCTCTTATGCCATATTTTGGTATATGCAAATTTGACTGAAAATATCCTGCAGCTATCATTTCCTTTTCTGACAAATTATAAGGAAAATTTAAACTTGTTGGAACAAATATTTCACCAATAACATCTCTGTAAAATATAATTTTATGAGTTAATAAACAAAATAATAAGTTATTCAACGAGAAAATACATACAAATCTGGGTTTTCGTTATATCCGATCGTAAACCTGCGAGGTATGTTGTGTGCGGGGTTACGCGAAATGCAGCGAAGCGGCTTTGTACGCATTGCATAAAAAGGATAATCAAATGCATTTATATAAATTTGTACACATAGTCCGTGACTGCTATAGTAAGGTTGACTAGCAACAGCAGGCTGATTGAATCCACAATTACCCAAGCGTACATTTTGGTGACAAGTATAGACATGTGTTCCCTTGTCACGACTTGTGTGTAAGCACTGAACATGTTGTGCAGCTTCACTATGATCAATATCACTAACAAGATCAAAACCGGGTCCGGCCATATCACAAGCTAAAACATAAAATTTATGAACCCAGAAAATTTAAAAAAAAAATAACTTCGAGATGTATCTCAAAGTTATTTATTAGGTGTTTTTTTTAGGCGGATAATTTTAAATTGAAATAAAACACAGAAAAATGTTTTTAATGTCCATGAAATTATCTTTCTTTTAAAGATAATTTTTTAATATTAATGTTTGCATGTGATTTCAAGCATGTGGCCGCCGGGGCTGGCGTGTATCCGGCGTAATCTGAAGGTTCAATTTTAAAAAAATCTTCGTAGCAAATCAGGCTGTATTTCGGCGATAACACGTCGAATGTTGGCTTCCAAGTGCTACATTGTCTCTGGTTTATCGGCGTAGACATGCGACTTTACATATCTTCAAAGAAAATAATCTAATGGCTTCAAATCGCACGAACGAGGAGTCTGTTAACTGGTCCATTTCATGAAATTAATCGTTCGTCAAATGTTACTGTCAGTAAATTAATTGTATCGCGTGCTGTGTAGCCTGTGGCGCCGTCCTGCAGGAACCACATGTCTGTATCAAATTAATGCCTTCCAATTGAGACACGGAAAAATTAGTAATCTTGTCTCCGTACCGTTCACCGTTTTGTTCTGACCATCATTTTTGAAGACTTATGGAGCCCATAAATCGCATCAAGCGGTGACTTTTCTGCTGGAAGTAATGGTGTTTCGAAAATGGCTTATACTTTGTAGACAATTTTGCGTAAAGATCTTGGTTTACGTGCTTAAAACAAGATTCAACTTGTGTTTAAATTGGACCTCCAGATTTGGCCATGTACCCAGCCGCGGCGGCCATATGCCCGAAATCATAATCAAACATTAATAACAAAAAATTATTTTTAAAATAGAAAGCCAATTTCATGGATTTTAAAAATAATATTCTGTGTTTTATTTCAGTATTAAAGTTGACCTCTAAAAAAACACAGAAATTTTGTTTTTGACGGCTAGTGTGATCAGTTTCAGAAAGATAAAAGTACTTACTGTCAATATTTTTCATCAGATTGCGAGTTCCCAAACTTCGACCAACTGAAGTTGCTAATTGACCGCCATAGCTAAATCCGAACATGTATCCGTTGTTGGGATTAAAACCATCCTTTATCAATGCTGAAAACCTTTCGGTTATAATATTGCTTATAATTCTGAAACTTCTGTACAACCACATATATGATGCATCAGCTAGTATACCGTAATCAATACATATTATACATCCTCCTCGATGATATGTGAGACCTAAAAAGAAATTCAGATATCTTAATACAATTTTCAATATTTGCGAAATTAAAAAATAGAATAGAAACATGATGTAAAGCCTATCAATTTCAATACTTTGTGTTATAAATAATGGTTTTCTCAGGCAATTTTTACTATTGTACGTTTGCCATTGCCTGCCAAGAGGTGGTGGCAATTTTATTTCAGTCGCGTTTGATGCATAAAATTTCCAATTTATTATAAAATTATTATTAAAAATTAGTTTATTTTTGGTTCACACAACCAGAAATATTTTTTCACCATCTATGAAATTTTCACTTAAGTATCGCCAACAGAATTTTCTTTATGCATTTGTTAAAAAAATATGGTTAAATATTTATTTCAATAAAAAACTATAAAAAAATGGAAATTTTTTAAAATCATTTAAATTGTTTTTAATAAACAATTCTGGATTTTCGCGAACATTTTGTGTAACAGTTGACATGATATCACCCAAACATGATGGTATTTCAAACATTCCTTATTGATACGTCAGGCCAGAAACGTGGGCCGGGGCATTACACAACCCAAGATTCTTATATCATTCTTTTGCAACTTACGTTCAATTAATTTTAGTACCCAATCAGTATCACAATTTTGCCTCCAACCGTGCAAAATAAATGAAAATTTATCTTCTACTGAACATCCAGAGTATTCCAAATTTGTTGTTTCTTTGCCCGAGTCTTCGTACGTCTTTTCTCCATTTCTGATTAAAGTAGGAAATTCAAAAATGATTGGTACATTTCTTTTGATTAAATTTACATACTTATAATATATAAATTTTATCGATGTTCTGAAATCGTTTTCGGTTTCGAAGCTATTTCCAGCTTTTAAGAAAGTCAAATGCTTGGTTACGTGCTTGCTTAATTGCTTTCGGCGTTGATGATGTCTGTTAATGAAAAGACCTTTCAATTGCATCTGTTGTTCCAGATCTTCATCGTATTGTACACTCTTTTGCTCGTGATCATTTTTACTGCTTGATATAAAACACATTCGACTAGCAATTAAATATGTGATTATAATACAACTTTCAAAACGGAACTTCATCTTTATTAATTAAATCATTTTTAATAGTTATGAGCAGTGTGCCAATTATGAATGCAAATTTAACATACTATAATAATCATTTCTTTTATTCAAAGTGATAGAATATTTTTCTCAATAAGCTTTTGGCTGACGCTCAAAATAACCAGTTTTTTTTGTTAAAATGTTTTTTTTTGGGTAATTTGCGTTGGCTGAAAAACATAATAAAATAAATAAGTTTTTCAGCCGGAAGGTAGCCTTCAATTCGGTGTACTCAGGGTTTAAAATGTCGATATTTTCAAATGAAGTATCAATATTTTACGATTGGAACCCAGAAACACTTATAATATCTGAATCGATAAAATTATTTTCAACCGAAAATTGAGAAATACATCTGTGGCCCATTAAATTAGAGTAGCTTAAGTCCACATATGTATGCAAGTGTAAATTTAATTTTTAAATTAGTAGTATTGACCTTTTTAAAAGGCTTATTTCTATTAAAAATTTTACTAAAAATAACGTATTTAAGCAAAGTTAAATTATTTTACTTTATGATTTAAAAAAAATTTTTTTTTAACTAGCAATGTATTTGTCCAAACATCTTAAGTGAAGTAATTTTTTGGTTATATTATTCAGCAGCGACCAATGCATACATTGGCCCAGAATTCCTAACAGATATTGGAAAACAAACCATAAAAGACACATTGGAAAAGAGGGAAGGAAATAACAGGTCGTCTTACTGGACGAATCTTTCTAAGCTTAAACCATCAAAGCAACTAATTGGGAATTTCGACCCCGAAAGGGCTGCCTTAGCTTAGCAAAAACTAACTCAAAACAGTCATTCTTGGGTATTTCTTTTCTTCTTGTAATGGCACAAACAGCCCATTCAGGACCTAGGTGGAGCATTTCGCATGCACCTATGTTGTTTGTGTTATACTTTTACATGAATGGAAGGGACCTACAATTTTATGCCGAATTCGAAAGGCGAAGTGAAAAGCTTTTCTTAGGCAATTTTTACTTTAGCAGTTTTGCCATTGCCTGCCAAGAGGTGGTGCCGTGTAGAAAAATTGTTTTTTCTAATTATTGATTTTGCCAGTACCGAGATTTGAACCCCGGAAACTGTGAGTAGTAGGCCAAAGCGACCATTCTGGCTACCATTGAAGTAAAATTAAATTTTATTTTTTATTTTATGGTATTTTATTATTAATAATGGATTCTATTGCGACGGCAGCATCATTACTGCTTCTTCTAAGCGACACTTTTGTGCGATCCGCCGGTTGAGTTCAGTTGGAGCCATCAATAATCTTTGCCTGCTATGGCGTTTGATGAGTATAAGTAGCGTCACCTCCGTTTCCACTTCTTGAACGCTACAAGTTAAAATTTTGCTGGAAGTGGGCGTTGCATGCCCAGTCAGTCTAATCACTGTCTCCGTGGCCGTGACCTGTTATAGTATCGTCGTATGAGAATTTAAATGTCGTATCCGGGTTTTTAATGGTTTTGATTTGAAAGCGGAATTGATGTCTAATAAATATAAAAGTGAAAGGCTAAATATAAAAGTTATATGGATTTAAATTAAATTTATTCAAAACTATCGAAAACTACATACGACAATTAATTTCGGTATGTGAAATAGTTTTAAATAAACCCAAACAGGCTTTCACTTGGTAGTACATACATATATCATTTTGCTCCCGACGTGATCGTTCATTCAACGATCCCATTCGCAAGTTTTTCAATTTTTTTCGGTACAATTTCGTGGTCACGCCGGCATCATCGTCGGAATTAATTTCAAATTTCAAACGTTGCCAGGTATTAACTATGAAATAACGCAATTTACGACTTGAAATCATATACTAGGGTTGGGCACAACCGATACTTAAAGTAAGAAATTTAATATTCAATATCGAATCGAAACTTAAACTCAGTGTCGAATTGATACTTGTACTCAGAATCGAATCGATATTGTACTCAGAATCGAATTGATGTTGTGCTCAAAATCGAATTGATATTGTATTCAGTATCGAATCGATATTGTATTCCGTATCCAATCGATATTGTATTCAGTATCGAATCGATATTGTATTCAGTATCGAATCGATATTGTATTCAGTATCGAATCGATATTGTATTCAGTATCGAATCGATATTGTATTCAGTATCGAATCGGTTATGTATTCTGTATCGAATCGATATTGTATTCAGTATCGAATCGATATTGTATTCAGTATCGAATCGATATTGTATTCAGTATCGAATCGATATTGTATTCAGTATCGAATCGATATTGTATTCAGTATCGAATCGATATTGTATTCAGTATCGAATCGGTATTGTATTCAGTATCGAATCGATATTGTATTCAGTATCGAATCGATATTGTATTCAGTATCGAATCGATATTGTATTCAGTATCGAATCGATATTGTATTCAGTATTCAATCGATATTGTATTCCGTATCCAATCGATATTGTATTCAGTATCGAATCGATATTGTATTCAGTATCGAATCGATATTGTATTCAGTATCGAATCGATATTGTATTCAGTATCGAATCGATATTGTATTCAGTATCGAATCGATATTGTATTCATTATCGAATCGATATTGTATTCAGTATCGAATCGATATTGTATTCAGTATCGAATCGATATTGTGTTCAGTATCGAATCGATATTGTATTCAGTATCGAATCGATATTGTATTCAGTATCGAATCGATATTGTATTCAGTATCGAATCGATATTGTATTCAGTATCGAATCGATATTGTATTCAGTATCGAATCGGTATTGTATTCAGTATCGAATCGATATTGTATTCAGTATCGAATCGATATTGTATTCAGTATCGAATCGATATTGTATTCAGTATCGAATCGATATTGTATTCAGTATCGAATCGATATTGTATTCAGTATCGAATCGATATTGTATTCAGTATCGAATCGATATTGTATTCAGTATCGAATCGATATTGTATTCAGTATCGAATCGATATTGTATTCAGTATCGAATCGATATTGTATTCAGTATCGAATCGATATTGTATTCAGTATCGAATCGATATTGTATTCAGTATCGAATCGATATTGTATTCAGTATCGAATCGGTATTGTATTCAGTATCGAATCGGTATTGTATTCAGTATCGAATCGGTATTGTATTCAGTATCGAATCGATATTGTATTCAGTATCGAATCGATATTGTATTCAGTATCGAATCGATATTGTATTCAGTATCGAATCGATATTGTATTCAGTATCGAATCGATATTGTATTCAGTATCGAATCGATATTGTATTCAGTATCGAATCGATATTGTATTCAGAATCGAATCGATATTGTATTCAGTATCGAATCGATATTGTATTCAGTATCGAATCGATATTGTATTCAGTATCGAATCGATATTGTATTCAGTATCGAATCGATATTGTATTCAGTATCGAATCGATATTGTATTCAGTATCGAATCGATATTGTATTCAGTATCGAATCGATATTGTATTCAGTATCGAATCGATTTTGTATTCAGTAGCGAATCGATATTGTATTCAGTATCGAATCGATATTGTATTCAGTATCGAATCGATATTGTATTCAGTATCGAATCGATATTGTATTCAGTATCGAATCGATATTGTATTCAGTATCGAATCGATATTGTATTCAGTATCGAATCGATATTGTATTCAGTATCGAATCGATATTGTATTCAGTATCGAATCGATATTGTATTCAGTATCGAATCGATATTGTATTCAGTATCGAATCGATATTATATTCAGTATCGAATCGATATTGTATTCAGTATCGAATCGATATTGTATTCAGTATCGAATCGATATTGTATTCAGTATCGAATCGATATTGTATTCAGTATCGAATCGATATTGTATTCAGTATCGAATCGATATTGTATTCAGTATCGAATCGATATTGTATTCAGTATCGAATCGATATTGTATTCAGAATCGAATCGATATTGTATTCAGTATCGAATCGATATTGTATTCAGTATCGAATCGATATTGTATTCAGTATCGAATCGATATTGTATTCAGTATCGAATCGATATTGTATTCAGTATCGAATCGATACTTTATACTTCTTTATTTTCAAGCCATAAACAGCCAGTATTATGTTAACTTAAAGTTAATGCATTGAATTCAATTCATATTCTGCAGCAAGTTAGTATAAAAGTGGAAAATAATTTTTGTTTATTTTAAAATTTTAGCGGATTTTCCAATCTTTTGTCATAGGATATGTCCAAATATTTCTGCACTACAACGTTTTTATATTAGTGTTTGTGAAGCACCTAGAAATCCGTGCATCAAAATGTGATCGCGTATCACATTTGTTCACTCCTTAGTCGATCGAATCTGATAATGTTCAGCAGCAGACACTCTTTTGTATGGTTTGTGTTTGAGAGACGTTATCAAACCAATGGCTTTAAAAAGCCCGTGTCAATAAGAGCTTTTAACACAATTCTCCCAAATGTTTATTGTTGGCGGCATGGGAGCAAGAACAGCAACGTATTTTCCAAAATTGAGTAAAAAAAATCAAGTTTTGTAAGTGCTGATAGATTGAAATTTATTTTAGGTAATGAAGTGAAATATGTATTTCCAGACGGAAAAAATTTCTTTCGAAAAATAGCCGGCTCTTAAAAGTATCGATACCGAAATACTCGACACTTACCGCCAAAACAGCGAGAAATCTACCCACCTAATTTTGATAGCAGGGGTCTACCCCTTAAAATATACTTTCCCCCTTCTTTCTGAACACAAATAACTACCAATTTAAAATTTATATCGGGATTCAAGATTTTATTTTACTTTGTTAATAAAAAAACAATGCGTTTTAATATTTCAATTTTAATTTATATCGGGTTACATTCTTGCGAAAACTTTAATTCTCATCGACTTCAGCCTCTTGTTCTTCCTCGAATTCAGCGTCTTCATCGGCAGTAGCTTCTTGATATTGTTGGTATTCTGAAACCAAATCATTCATGTTGCTTTCAGCTTCAGTGAACTCCATTTCATCCATGCCTTCACCGGTGTACCAATGCAAGAAAGCCTTACGACGGAACATAGCTGTGAATTGCTCTGAAATGCGCTTGAATAACTCTTGGATAGCAGTCGAATTACCGATAAATGTAGCAGACATTTTAAGACCTCTGGGTGGAATATCGCAGACAGCTGTCTTCACATTATTGGGAATCCATTCAACGAAGTACGAACTGTTCTTGTTCTGAATGTTGAGCATCTGTTCGTCCACTTCTTTCATTGACATACGACCACGGAAGATAGCAGCAACAGTGAGATAACGACCATGGCGAGGGTCACAGGCAGCCATCATGTTTTTGGCGTCAAACATTTGCTGTGTAAGTTCAGGCACTGTGAGAGCACGGTATTGTTGAGATCCTCTTGAGGTGAGAGGTGCAAAGCCAGGCATGAAGAAGTGAAGACGTGGGAAGGGCACCATATTAACAGCCAGTTTTCGTAGATCGGCATTCAACTGACCAGGAAAACGAAGACAAGTTGTTACACCAGACATTGTCAGAGAAACGAGATGGTTTAAATCGCCATAGGTAGGTGTTGTCAACTTTAGAGTGCGGAAGCAAATATCGTAGAGAGCCTCATTATCAATGCAATAGGTTTCATCTGTGTTCTCAACGAGCTGATGCACCGACAAGGTAGCATTGTAAGGTTCTACTACAGTGTCTGAGACCTTAGGTGATGGTACAACGGAGTATGTGTTCATAATTCTATCAGGATATTCTTCACGAATTTTTGATATGAGAAGTGTTCCCATTCCGGATCCAGTACCACCCCCAAGTGAGTGCGTCAATTGAAAACCTTGTAGACAGTCACAAGACTCTGCTTCTTTACGTACAACGTCTAACACAGAGTCAACGAGTTCGGCGCCCTCTGTATAATGGCCTTTAGCCCAATTGTTTCCAGCGCCTGATTGACCGAAAACAAAATTATCTGGTCGAAAAATTTGTCCAAAAGGTCCTGATCGTACCGAGTCCATAGTACCTGGTTCCAAATCAACTAGAACGGCACGAGGAACATATTTCCCACCAGAAGCTTCATTGTAATAAACATTAATGCGTTCCAGCTGCAAGTCACTATCTCCGTGGTATGCGCCAGTAGCATCGATGCCATGTTCATCGGATATGATCTCCCAAAACTGAAAACGAAAATAAAGGTATTACTTATAATTGATTGATATGAAATTATATGTTTATATTCGTAATTTTTTATGCAATGTTTACATGCTCGATAATAAAAGTTGGCATTACTGAAGTCTTCCTTTAGATTTTTAATTTTTTTTCTCTTTTTTTTTATATAATTACGAGTGTTTTTTTGTGCTCAAACAAAGAACAAAAAAGCATTAACATTTAAAATAATTATGTTTTTATGGGTAGAGCATTAGACTTTCAGCTAGGAGGTTGGGGGTTCGATTCTCATCATGGTACTGTGGGTTAAGACTCATAAAATTCTTATATTTCTCCCAAAACAGTACTCTTTTCAATGTGATAATTTTCATTCATCACCCATCAATGGAAATTTTTTTTTTAAAATTACCTAAATTCTTGTTTTTTACGGCAGCCATTGTCTGGATAAATTATTGTTTTGACAACTTTTCGGAAAATTTAATTTACTTTAACTGAATACCAATAATTGTCTTTTGTTTACTTTACTTTTTTCCATTTTTTTTTTTAAATATTCAAGGTCTTACTCGAGAAGTTAATTAGTATTTGACCCATAAATGTTTACTTCATGAAATCTTATTATGGCCTGTTGTAGGGCTTTATGACACATGATCAACGACAGTACACATCGAAACTTGCCATCTGCCGCCCGCTTTTTTAAAAAGGAGAATAACTTCTTTCCAGCCGAAAACAAATTTCCACTTTTATAGAGGTGAATATGAAGAGTATATATGTATATACATGTACAAAAATAATACTAACACACCTTCAAATAGAAAAAAGCATGACCTCACCACTATCCCACATATTATTGTCGAATATGTAGGCAGCTACTACACACAACACTATTTAGTCATACGAAAAAAGAATCGCTTACATCATACTTCAAACACATATGAACAATGTGGGGCTAAAAAATTTGTGGCCGGCATAAATGTAGCGAAACACTAAGCAGCATTAAATATGGTATTGTCACCCACGGTATAACTCAATCGTAAAGAAGCTTACAAGATTACGTCTATACAATTCAAGAAAAAGCTAACAAACTTTAAGGTGGAACCATAATAGGTATATGTTAGTAAAAGCCAACTTAGACATGTATCCGAACACACGTAAATCATAACGTCATAGCCATAATGAGAAAAGACAAGAATTTCGTTCAGTTTCGTTAACTCTTGCTAGCGAAAGCAGAGAAACACACCGCTTGACATACGGTTCGTTTTTATGCAGATGCATGGAAGTTTCAAGAAAAATTGTTTAACCACAAAAGAATATTTTATCTTTCTAATCGATAACATTGCGTCATTTTTATTTTATTATAAATTTAGTTAGCATTTAGCTAAACTCGCAAACATAGAGATCATTGACTCTCAAAATTAAATTTATTTTTCATTTAAAAACTGGTTCAGTGGCACTTCTAAATACTTTCAACAAAAATCATTAGAGTACATTAAAAACAGTTTTCATTTTAACTTTTACCACTTAGCTTTAAAAATAAACTTTTGGAAGTTCAATCGATTTCAAATTAATTTTTCTGTGACTGAGATATGTATGTATTTCTTTTATTTTTTAAGCGGCTTTGCCGATAATTTTCGCTTGTTTGCTGCAAGACTGACGTAACTTAAAAATCTAATTTTGTATTACAACTTTCCAATTTATCTGTCAGTCCATTCAATTGGAAAGGATAAATACTCTTTTCTCACGTTGAGTTTATAAAATACAATACATATATCATTTTACACAAGATTAAAGCACTAAATAAAAGTTGTTTCTGTATAATTAAAAGGAATATATTTTTTATTTATGACTGTCTTGTAGCAAACTAGTAATTTGTGCTTAACTACATTGTCGTAGTATGCATACACATAAAACCCGTTTAGAAAACATAAATCAAAGAAATAACATCAATTAACTTTAGAAGTGTGTCAAAAGCATTAGTCACAAATTTACCTAAACTACACACCCTTTATACATTTCGAAATTTGTATATACTATATAAGAGCAACTAAGCAACTAAAGTAGCACAAAGTTTTTAAACCAAAGATATGCTTCTAAAAGCATTTAGCCGGCGTAGAAATTTAAGAAACTGTAAATGCAACAATTAAAATACTTTCTATCAGCCATTTCATTAAAAGTACATTCCCTTTTACAAAACCGTTAAAATACATTTTTATCGGTATACATACATAATTTTTTTACTAACATTGTGAAATCGATAATCCAACAGTATACTATTTAATGTATCAAAAATAAATAAAATTTCTTACCTTAGCTCCAATTTGGTTTCCGCATTGACCAGCTTGAATGTGAACTATTTCTCTCATTTTGAACTTGGTAAATCTCAAACTTTAATCTTAATAAAACAATATTTTTCTCACAACTCCTCACAAATATATTACCGAACGCTTCAAATGACGACTTCTTTCTGACAATTACAACTAGTTCGATCAGTACTTTTACTTGCCGACAACGCCCAATGCATCCCGCGTATACAATCGCTTATAAGCGTGGTTGCCAACAAATTTACACAACATACCGAAGACTTATCCGTTTTTTGTACTAACTTAAGTGCTCATTTGTATTTCAGTGCTTTCAGTGAGAAGCTAATATTTATAAGAATATGCATGGTTGATACAAAAATCTTTCCCGCAAAATAAAAGTAAGTAAACAAAATTTGTGTTTTGCAATTATATTGTAGGTAATTAATTAAGGCCCGCTACACAGTAAATTTGTGTTGCAAAAAAAAAAATTAATTCTGCATGCAATTTGACAATTAAAACTTCACTTTGCAGCATTGTTTACACTGTCAAATTTTCAACTTCGCGCAGAAAACTATTTCTATAAAGAAGAGTATTTAGAGAAAAGTTAAGCCAAATATAATTTGCTCAAGCAAGAAAATGGTCGCAGATTCCCATAAGGAAGCACATGCGCAAATTGAAAAGCTGTGATGAAAGTTAAACAGCTTAAGTGTACTATTGTGTTGGTTGAGTTTGATAGCTTTGAATGAAAATATCATGGCATCAATAGCAATATATCAGAATGATCTATATTCAGGTGAAATACCGTTCTTTAAATAATATATTATTCCTAAAATTATTTAAAAATTGGATCCCATTTGCTATTTATAGTAAAAAATATATGAAAAAGTATTTATAACTAATTCGACTTAAGCTGTTTTTAATTTTCACCACAGATATTGTATATGCTAAATACATTTTGTTTGACATTGCTGATTCCTTCGAACGTCAAATTCTATAAAAATTCTCTCATTGATATACATTTTTGTATGGATTAGAAAATTGCGGCTTCGATTCTCCTCTTGGTCTGGTAGTTAATTCTACACTTCTCATATATTTCTATCGATATGAAGTGAATAAAAATTCTAAAAATGTGTACAATCACACCACTTGGCAAGTGATAGCAAACTGCCACCCGCGGTTCGGAACCGTCGTTAAACTGTAAGCCCAACCATGTGGTATTACAATGCTCTGTTCTGGCCTAAGTTGGACCTCTGGACCAATCCGATATACGCAAACTTATTAAATTTTTTACAGAGAGTTTAAAACTGCATTTGAAAAACAAAAAGAAAGAAATTTTAATCAACAACTTTCGAAAAAACATATGAGTTATAAAATTTAGCATTGAGCGCTACTCTCTTATTAAGACTTGACGTTCAACACCTTTGCGTAGCAACAACAACGCTCCAACTTATGTGCATCACACACGATTCTATCCAACCATCAATTCAGTAGGTTGTTCTCAAAATCACAACGTAAATATTTCTTATTTGACGGTTGTTGAGGTGGTTAAAAAAATTAAAGATTTAGATTTTTGCAAGTTTATTGGTAAGTCTTTCACACATTTCGATTGAAATGTGTCTGGCTGGATGATTTGAACATTATCATGACATATGCCATCTTGTTGTCATGATGCAATAACGCTGTCGCGGCCATTTTTATCGGACCTTAATTGTTGAACGATGTTTTGGTTTTGGTTGTTAATTTTAAAGCAATAGAAAAACAAGTTTACGGAGTCATTTGCGCATTGAATTCTTCCTGCAAACTTATCTGGTTTGCGTAAATAATTTTCCATACAAATTTCGTCAGCTGATTTACCAGCTCATAAACATATGCTGTTTTCGAGGTATTTGCACGTTTGCAAGAATACCTTCAATGTCAAAACAATATACCGTCGCGAGCCTTAAAAATATAGGATTCCATAAAGATTGTTGCTGGAAACACACTGATCAGCTTCTGATACATATTTCCAGTCTTTCAATTCAATTAATGCAGTTTGTGGCCGAGCATCAATTCAATTGGATTTTTGCACGGTGTGCGATACTCCCAGCATATCATGTTCGGTGCAAGAACAATTTCATGGTGTTCGACGATCAAAATTTTCAATATAACAACTTATTTTACATATTTATATTTACACCATTTCATGACAGTTGACATAATTTTGCATTCGTAACCAAATTCAAAACCTCTTTGTCATTGTCGCAATGCTCAATTGTCATAAAAATTATTATGTAGTATATAGGTGACAGGCATAAACAACCAAAAATGTATGGGAAAGACTTGTTTCGGCGTTTTTTTTTTTTAATGGAAGAACTATTGTATATGTATGCCGTATACAATAGTTTGAATAGTTTGAAAAAAATGAAAAAATTAAAAAAAAGTTTAACAATGCGGATCAGAATTGAATCTACGACTGCTTGATTCATGCTCCATAAAAATACTTTCCTCTTGGTTTTCCCATTTTGTTTATTTGTTTACATTAAATTAAATGCACAGTTGTTTTTATATCATACATTTTTTCATATTACTGCCGCTATCTTATTTAGCTGGGACTGCAACCGATGATCAGTCTTGGCCACATCGTTAAAGCGTCGCCTCTGATATGCGCGCGCTGGCGCCAGTTGATAAGGCCAAGTAGTCAGGTCGGCCTGTACCTGGTCTTTCCAACGGATATAAGGACGTCCTCTTCTGCGTGTTCCTCAACCGTGGCACGAATAAAACACCCTTCTAGCCGGAGCGCTTTCTTCCATTCACTCAACATGACCCAGCCAGGGAAGCTGCTAGATTTTTATATGCTTGACTATGTCTGTGTCGGAGTATAGCTCATACATCTTATCGTTCCATCTTATTCGATACACGTTGTCCACGAACATTCCTCTCGAACGCTCCTAACAGCCATCATTGATGGTCAATGTCCACGTCTCTGCGCCATATATTAGAACGGGGGGAATGAAGGGCACATAGAGCATTATTTGCGTCGGTCGAGAAAGCTCGTAGTAACACCTGTTAGCAAGAGGTAATCTCCGCTTAATCTCAAGGCTGATATTATTGTTTGTGTTAATGCTAGATCCTAGGTAAACGAAATCCTTGACGATTTCAGAAGTATGATTGTCAACAGTGACATTTTGTCTAAGACGCCGTGACTCTTAGTTTGTTTTGTCCTCATTCACCACTAGACCCACTTTGACAAGACTCCCTTTTCAGATTGGAGAATGCTGCGCTGACCAATTGGTGCCAATAATACCAGCGTATGCTAGCAGCATGACAATCTTCGTCATGCTGCTATTACCTTATACAAATTCGCCTTGAATGTAATAAAAATTTCAATAACACGGAAACATTTTAATTTAAATAACAAATAACTTCTCATAACAATGCAAAAATAGAACGATAATATTAAAAAATGCTCTTATTAATCGAGAAACTAAAATTTATTCGAGCCCCATCACTACTTCACGTACTTATTTAAAGCCAATCTAATTAGTACATTCTTGCAGTTTTGCTATGGTTGTGTCGAATGACTATAATATGTTAAAAGATTATTTTACCAAATACTACTTTGTAATTCTTTTTTAAAATTTCTAGTTAATTGTTCACATCAAATAAATTCATTTGATTCATAAAGTTCTTTTTGCTTCAACTTGCTTTGAAGAATATCATTTTCATTGTATGATAAATGAAGAGGTGGAATTAAGGCTGAAGCAACCATGCGATTCTCGGCATTTAGGAAGTTAAAAGTTGCACATGCCTGTAAAAGAAAATCTGTATTATAATATATTTATATCAATATTAAAGAAAATTAGGGAAAATTACTCAAAATATCTTAAATAATAATCGGACGCTTACAGCGTTGTTTTTGGTTTACGATATGATTTTTAATTTCACTGTTTTACCAAATTGCAAAAATTGTTTGCAAAAAAATACAACGCTCTGCAAACTCATTTTTGAAATGATAGTACCAGCTTTTACACAGCTATTTTGCTCGTATTTGTGCGAGAAAAGATGGAAGAGGACGGATACATGCTTGCACTTTGTAAGTTGCCTTTTATGTCTTTCTTTCTTCAGACATTTCTTTTTATTTTACCCAAGATTTATGAAAAATATTGTAATGGTTACAATATCATTTTAAATGATTACCTAGATTTGTCTTCATCACCGGAGGAAAGCTGGGGTCGAATCATTTGAACCGTGAATGTAATTTACTTCAAAAATTCATACAATTTCGGAGTGAATTACGTCGATTTGTCCCCAATATTACGTTATTTCGTGATTAAGAATTTCGATACGTTCTATCTACACACCTCACATTTGTATTCTATATTCTGAACCACTCAGAACAAAATTGAAAACAAATACTTGCGTGGGCTAAAATAAAGTTTAAACACAACATCAAAATAACAATATTCCCTTATAAACACATAGAAATGTATGTTGGATCCGACGAGACTCGTGCGGTGCGAATGCGACGATCAGAACATGTTTTTAACGGGGAGTTAAACAACGAATTATCCGTGCTTTGATACGAGTATGCCCCCTTTTATACACGCTGAAACAAATAAAATGAACTTTTTGAAGTTTACTTCTTTAGAATCGTTCTTATATTAACAGTATTCTAACATATGTATAAATGCAATACATTTGCAAGCATTAGAAACGATTGTCAGAAGCAAATCGAAATTCAAAATCGGTTTGTATAAAAGCAGACTATGTCTGGATCATGGCACAATTATGCAAGGTGACAGCAACGCTACAACATTACAAAAAATACTTTAGAAATACACAGTCTTGTTTGTGTAAAGAATGTTGAATGTCAAAATCAACTGAAGTAAATACAAAGAATTGACAGACAACATTCTCTTAAAAGGAAATAAGAAGAAGAGGGTATTGCAGTCAAAACCACCTGCTCTCATATCGCCATGGTCTAGATTTACATTTCTCCCTCTTCGGAACTCTACCTCTTCCGTTTTTCCTCTTTTGCCATCAAACAAAATATAGCCGCGAAAATCTCTTTGTGTGCGTATCCAGACGATCATGTCATGGACCAGAGTTGGGAAATATGGCCAGCAGTGGAACTGAGTTTACTTTCGAACCGAATCATAAGATTAAACCAGTGTTACATTGTGAAATTATTAGCAATTGTCTGTTAGCTATAATATAGTATACTTTTGGTGACAATATATACGAAAAATAAATAAAACTGTTTAATATTAATTCTAACCGTTTGTTTACATTTGTATGTAAATAATATCTCAAAATAAGTTCGAAGTGAAAATAAAAAAATAGCAAAAATATGTCAAAATCATAATAATAGTTATCAGTGATAAAACGATCGTCTGCATAACATGATTTGCACAACGTGCTTATGTAGACCAAAATCACAATTTATGTAATTTTTTTTTTATAGTACTTAATTGATATGAGGGAATTTTTTTATAGAAAACACAAATTTACCTGTTCAGTACGCAAAACTTCAACATTAATGCCGTATTTTTTAATGAATTGAATAATTGCTTTAGAAAAATCGGGGGTTGGAGCTTGATCTCCTATTCCAAGAATAAGGACATCAATCTTTGGTTCAATTGTGCAAAATATTTTCAGGCTATCCTCGTTGATATCTTTATACGAATTAATGTTCCAAGACAGTACACTCCTTAAAAAAATTGAAAAGATAATTAAACAGATTATTATATCGAATAGATTTAATTACCGTGGAAAAATAGCCATAGGTCCCATAATGACCATATCATTATTTAAACGGAATCCATATTGGCTAAAACCAACAACCATCAATCCCAAATCGGTTTCTGTGTTGAGGATTGAAACTTTTGTTTTACCATCACCTTCATAAGATTTGCTATGTTGATTAAAATTGCTGACACTAAGATTCCTTATCACATTATTATAAATATTGCACTTTGAAGGAATTCTTCTCAAATTCCCTTTTAACAGCAAGGTACTAATCCACTGCAACGACATTTCCTTTTTGATTTTATAATAATAATATTTGTTATAACTACTAGGGATGTTCCGATACTACAAAATTATCGATACATTTCTCTATTTTTACAGGGTTACCGTTGAGAAGGGAAAAAAGGGCCAATGAAATAAAAAAGTACCCCAATAAATTTTTCGCTTATTTACTAAAACTTTACTTTTGTAAATATCAATACACACATAAAACTAATGTGTTAAGTGCATATGAATCTGTCATTTCTAAATACAGCAAGTAATTTTTTCAGGAGACCAAAATTGTGGAAATGAAAAATGAAAGATTATAGGTACAGCTGTGGTATAAATAATAGTAGTGATATTATTCAGTAATTAATAACTGAAATTATTTTGTTTTGTTTTATGCTTTCAAAGTAAGATTCCGATACATAGAGATAGCAGAACAAACACGTTCCCGTTTAGTATGCAAAAGTTTGATATTTTTATTGTATCTTTATAATTCTTCAAATGCACAGTCAAATATAATAGTAGTGTGTGAATAGCTCAGTCGAAAAAATGAAATTAAGGATGATTATTTCCAATAAATGTCTACAGAAGGGTAAAACCCAAGCGCAGCAAAGCCAAATTGGTCAACAAATCGAATGAAAAATCGCATAAATTGGAGCCTCTGTGCGACCTTGCCGAACGACAATTTGTATAGTACATATTTGGCCGTATATGTAACATCTAACTACTCAATGATTGCTAAGACACATATTTGGTTTTTCCATGAACTCAAATACAATAAGCTTTTTTTGAGTACATCTGCTGAAAGCAAATTTTTTTGGTATTGTTGATCCATAGATTAAACAATATTTTGAACACTTGGAAATATCGTCTAAATACAATGCTGACCCAAGTAAAGGGTCAAAGAGGATGTAATTTCACAGCTGCAAGAGCTGGGGCAGAGAAAATGTACAGAATGGTGTATTTGACGAATTTCAATTTATAGAATAAAATTTAATATTTTATTTAATATATTTAATATACGCTTAAAAAAGAATTTCCATGCTCCGGTCTTAATCTAAAATGAATTTTATAAATTGAATTTAAGGTATTCTAAATATTTTCTTTAAGTTTTATCAATATAATCAAATTTCAAATTTACTTGTCCACCATTTTTGCTTGAGTCGACGCTTAAAAGATTAAGTTAAATCAACTACACCATTCTGCTTAAGATTACGCACTGTTATAAAATGATAAGAGACAAGGAAAACTTAAGTAATGTCATTGGCATATTTAAAAAAGGTCATTTAGTCGCTACTAATTAACGAAAAAGTTCAAATTGAATAAGTACTAGAAGTGCCTAAAAACGACAAAATTTGCCACATCCGTCGCCCAACGGTAACCCTAACTCTTGCTACAATTTACGATAGTTAACGATAATGTTGCTTGTCGATAATATCGACAATTATCAAGCATATTCACATTTCTAGATGACATCTATTTATGTATTGGCAAAAGTGTATGAATCCCGCGCAAATCTTATTGGTGTAATATTCGCATTATTGGAAATTATTTCAGGAAAATATGTCTCAGAAGAGTATAACGTAAGCGGAATACAAATAGTTGGAAATGTTTTAATAAAGATATATTGCAGATCATATTTCAAACCGGAAGGGGGAGGAAAAGACTGGACTATTCAATCAAGGTAAGAGCGGTATGTTGTTGGGATTCGTATATCATATTTGAGCAAGATAATCTTCAATTCTCCGGAGTTACTTCAATGACATAAAGAAGCTTACTCAATTAAATTTTCAAGTGGCTATGATAGATGTTGGGTGAGGCAATTTGTAATGATGTTAATTGTCCTTTGATTAAAGTAGAGCCGCTTACAATCTTGATCGTAGTAATGTTGAATGTGTAGCAATGAGAGCTGTAAAGGCCACCTTGGTGCTCTAGTGAATGCCTAGAGTTTAAGTAGCTTCAGGATCGATCGATTCCCACAGAGCCATGTATACTTAGAAACCTTAATAATTCATTACTTAGAATTAATAAAGTTAACACTAAGATAAAAGAACAAGATAGAACTAAGACTGAAGCTATGAAATGGTCTTATATAGAAGAATGTAAAAGCATTGGCAAATGTTGACCTTTTTGAAAGTGTCTCGGTACTCGGTAATTTTCGTACTCAGTTAATATTTATCTTTAGACATGTATTAATATTTTCTTGTTCTGTTTCTCCTGACACTAACAAACGGTTAAGATTAGAACAAATTTAATTGTTTTTCTCCTCCTGTATATCACTTATTCCTTTCTTTCACTTTAATTTTCCATCCATCAATTTTATTAAGTTTTAAGTTTTCAAATATAAATGAAGAAATAAGTAAAGAGGTTTAACAACATTTAAACTGACTTATAGATTTAGTGAGAAAAACAAAAGTGAATCCAAGAATAACGATGAAGTAAAGGCGATATCAGCTTCGGAAGTACCCATGGTTGATAAACCGATAGAAAAACTCCAATCAACTTCACAAGAAGGAAGTAAATTAAAGAAGGATATATCAGTGAAACATGAGCCACAAACAGGTTCTGATTATAACCCAGGAAAGTTAGATTATCATCCAATAAATGATACGTTTTGGGAAGCAAAGAAATGGTAAGTTATAAATACAAAAACTAGACAAGCGTATTCATTGTATTTTATTTTAGTACACCATACTTAGCTTTGGCACGAACACTGCAAATAATAGAAGATACAAAAGGACGATATAAAATGGTCGAAGTGCTCTGTAATTTTTTTTGTTCTGTTATATTGTTAAATCCAGCAGATTTGTTGCCTTGTGTCTATTTAAGTATAAATCAACTAGCTCCAGCTTATGAAGGCCTAGAGCTGGGTGCAGCTGAAGCTACTTTAATGAAAATTATTTGCAATACAACTGGGCGTGAGTTGAAGTACATTAAATCACAAACACACATCACTGGTGACCTTGGACTTGTCGCCGAGCAATCTCGTATCTCTCAAAGAATGATGTTTAATCCAGCACCTCTCACTGTTCAAATTGTTTTTCAAAAACTAAAGGAAATTGCAAAATTGTCTGGGCAATCCAAAGTGAATATAATAAGAGATATCTTTGTTGCATGTCGTTGCTCGGAAGCTCGATTCTTTATACGTGCTTTGATTGGAAAAATGCGTATTGGAATCGCTGAACAATGCCTACTGCAAGCTTTGGCAACAGCAATTACAAAAGTTTTACCCATAAATAAGGACGATGTGCTAAAATCCTATAATATATCAAAAAAACTGACTGAAGTAGCTTTCAAAAGCAAATGTGAAGCTAATCTTTTGATTTTAAAAACAGCCTTTAGGTAATTTATTAAGTAGTCATTTTCGTAAGTTTTTTCTAGAAATTCAAAAACACATAATACGCCAAATTTTCTAGAAAAAATTCATATCAATTATGTAATTAATATAATATAATTTTGTAGCCAATGCCCGAACTACGAGAAAATTATTCCTACGCTATTTGATTATGGAATTGAAGAGTTAATAGAACGTTGTCCAATGGAACCAGGTCTCCCCGTTAAGCCTATGTTAGCGCAACCGACAAAAGGCGTAAATGAGGTTTTGGAACGTTTAAATGGCTATCGTATAACATGCGAGTGGAAATACGACGGTGAACGTGCTCAGATTCATTGCGACGAAAATGGTCAAATTAGTATCTTCTCACGAAATCAGGAGAACAATACTTTTAAATATCCGGACATCATTTCTCGCATTAGTCAATTTAAAAAGGATGAAGTAAATTCGTACATTGTTGATAGTGAAATAGTTGCATGGGATGCGGAACGTAAGCAAATTTTACCATTTCAAGTATTGAGTACACGTAAACGCAAGCAGGTTCAAGAAAATGAGATCAAAGTTCAAGTATGTGTATATGCTTTTGATTTGCTGTACTTAAATGGAAAATCGTTAGTGACTGAGACTTTTGCTGAACGTCGACGTTTATTGCTAAGTAATTTTAAAGAGATAGAAGGAGAATGGCAGTTTACAACATCATGTGACACTGAAGACATCGATGAGATTCAAAGTTTTCTAGAAAGTGCTGTTAAAGGTATTGTAGAGTCATTTAAATTTGTAAGAAAATTTTAATAACTTTTTTTTATAATTTTTTTATTCAATGGAACCAAGTCTACTCGTTTTTTTTTTACCAATTAAGAAAATAAAATCGACTATTAAATTAAATAGTTAACTTTTGACACATTTTAATATTTGGCTGTTTACATTGGCGCAAGTATAAAATACTGTGAGAGAGAAACAGGTAGAGAAGTAAGGTAATAATAGATGGAAGTTTTGCACTCCCTTTCTTACTACCTTACTTTATACCTGTCTCTTTCCCACAGTCTTTCAAGCTTGCGTCAACGATTTGCAATTTTTCAAAAAAACTTACACTTAAAATAGTCTTACCGTTATGCATTAAATATGCATACTACATGTACATTTTTATGTATTTTACATAATATAACTTTTTAATTTATCTACAGGCAACTGTGAAGGCTTAATGATAAAATCTTTAGAAACAGAAGCTACATACGAAATAGCAAAACGCTCAAGAAGTTGGTTGAAGTTAAAAAAGGATTACTTGTCAGGTGTTGGAGATTCGTTAGATTTAGTGGTAATCGGCGCCTATAAGGGAAAGGGCAAGCGTACCGGTACCTACGGAGGCTTCCTACTTGCCTGCTATGATAAAGACAATGAGGAATATCAGAGTATATGTAAAATAGGGACAGGTAAGTTTTGAAAAATGCATATGTACATATATGTGGATATATTTTGAAAAACAACATTAATGGTTATTTATTTTAGGATTTTCTGACGAAGATCTCCGCAAACACGCCGATTATTTTAAACAATATATATTAAAGGGCCCAAAGTCTTATTTTCGGTACGACAACACATTAGAACCTGATGATTGGTTTGAACCTGTTCAAGTTTGGGAAGTTAAATGTGCTGATCTTTCACTTAGTCCAGTTCACAAAGCGTCTATTAGTATTGTGGATCCTGAAAAGGGTATATCGTTGCGGTTTCCACGTTTTATTCGTATAAGGGATGACAAGTCACCAGAAAATGCCACATCTGCTCAACAAGTTGCCCATATGTATTGCTCTCAAGATCAAATTAAAAACCAGAAAGCCGGAGTAGTAATAAATGATTTTGAAAATGATTTTTATTGAAAAATATATCTTTAATATAATTTAAAAAAATTAGTTTCTATAAAATTTGTTTTGACTTGCGTTCTAATATTGTACATTAAAAACGATTGTTACTACATGCTTTCATCAAATGAAACGAATTCGAGATGAACTGTAGAAGGAAACAATAGAATTCACACCGTTAACAATATTGAGGAGACAGTAAGAAGCAAGAAAAGTTTTAATTTCAAGGGATCCTCGATTTTTCCATGCTATCTCAACCGAAAGCAACCGCAAAAAGTATTGCCGATAGGCCTGTGTATCGGGCTTAAAACTTTTTCCGACAATTTTAGTTTTTCTCTTCCAAGTTCTTCTCCTTTATACAATTCTGTCTTTTCGTCAAACACAGTGAGCTTTAACATAGTTAAAAGTGATATAATAGATAATTAAACTTAATTTTCATGAAACTTAAACATAAAAGGAATTAAAGGTTGGATATTAGATAAATAAACTGACTGGGATATTTTAAATCCTTCAATAAATGCATCAAGTATCAATAAACAGTCTCAGTCTATAAAAGTATCTCCTCCATTTTACATACTCACCTTACCGAATGACGTATTCTATGACCTATGTATGTAAAACAAAAAACATATTTCATACTTATACATTATTTATTTCGCAATATTATAGCAAATGAAATTATTAATTCGGAGATGTCTGCATTATTTATTCCAATACCGTTGACTTGTAGTAATAGTGAGAAGCCAAATCGTTTAGCCATTCGCCTTTAATAACTGTTACATTGTTTATGAAAAATTTTGTAGTTTGCGTTAACTCACAATATATTATGTATTGAGGTGGTGCCATAAAGTATAGCGATGAGCATGGGTGAACAGATAATTCTATATCACCACGAATTTTCCTATATGCCCCAGAATGATGGAGGTATGCTGCATTGAGGAAGAAGCCCGCAGTAATACACTTACAGATCACTTCAACATTACCCTTGGAGGAAAGTAAGGGGATACCAAATTTTTTACTTGTTACAGACGCAAGCTGTTTCCGTAACTCGAATGCTAACTTTAGGTTGCGATATGATAGATAATAATAATCACAAAATTCTTTGCATTGGCCGTTTTCTATAAATGCTGTGTATACATTTAGCAAAGTAATTAAGTCACCTTCAGAAACTTCAAAATTTCGTTTTGCAATGCGAGCTTTAGTTTGTCCTTGATATGAAACAGGGTTCGAAAAAATCGGCTGCATTTGTAGCATAGCTATAATTGTAAGTATTTCCTCGGAACAACCCATTTGCCCTGATACATACAGCATTTTAGCCATCATTGGGTCAAGTGGCATTTCAGCCAATATATATCCTACAGGTTTTGTGATGTTTGTCTTCTCGTCAATTGCTTCTGAAAATATAACACAAAATATGAAAATAAGTTAAAGGGATGCATCGTCATCATTTAAAAAGGTTCTAGAGAAACACTTTTTTTGTAACAAAATTATGGCCTTTCTATGGTGTTTCAAAAACCACATTTTTTTTATTTTTCTTGGTTTTATAGTCCAAAAATATAGTTTCATTAAAAAAAAATCTCCCAATTTATGTCTATGAGCTGTGCTGCTTTTGAAGTAGATTCCCCAACATCGGTTTTTTTAAAGAGTAAATTTTTCACTTTTAGTACTATAAGTTCCTAAAAGGTTGTTACTTTGTAGGTTATGTACAATTATATAAATATTTCATATTTCATCAGTTAACACTATTATTTTTATACAAGAAGAGAAAGTGTCCCATAAAATAAAACTTACCCAATGCATAAAGTGTCTCCAATGCCGCCAGAAGGTTTTTAATTGGAGGAGCTGAAGGGAAGTCAAACCTCAAAATGTTCTCTATGCCAAAGGTTTTCAAATCCAATATAACTGAGCTAATTTCTGCACGACGCATCTCTGGTGGTATTCCATCGGGAAGATTTTCGAAATCGGTTTCTGTATATAAACGATACACTTTTCCAGGGCTTAATCGTCCAGCTCGTCCAGCTCTTTGGATGGCAGTAGCCTTACTAATGGGTACAATTACAAGACTTTCGATGGCATTGTCCGGAATAAACCATTTTAATTTCACGAAACCACAATCGATAACTACAATTTTACCAAAATTTTAACTATGTAACTTTTTATATTTTTACTGTAGTATAAAATCACCATAGACAATTCCTGGAATCGTAATTGAAGTTTCCGCTATATTCGTTGCGAGAACCACTTTACGTACTCCTTTCGGTGCGGTGAAGAATACCTTAAGTTGTAAGTTCGTTGATAATGTCCCATATATAGGAAATACTTGCAAATTTTCACAGTTAGAGGTATTGATATATTCTTTCAACAAGTTTAATGCCTCTAATACTTCATCTTGTCCAGTAAGGAAAGCTAATATGTCACCAGGTGGCTCTGTTGTATGAATTTTCCAGACAGTTTTAACTGTTTCTCTGACATAGTTTGCGCAAGATTTAGTAAGATAAAAAATGCTGACGGGGTGCGTCTTTCCATTAACCGAAAGAATATTACTCCCGGGAATATTCTGCCGTTCCCCTTTCAAATTAAAAAATTCTTTGAAGAAGTCAGTATCAATAGTGGCCGATGATATAATAAGTTTTAAGGTTTTCCTTTTTTTTACTATTTTCTTTAGGAATCCAAGAATAGTATCGGTGATCAAATTCCGTTCGTGCACTTCATCAACTATTACAACACTGTAGTGCATTAATAACGGATCTGCCAATAATTCACGCATAAAAACACCTTCCGTCATGAACTATAAGAATTAATTATTATTTATTTTTTAAATTTTCTTTACTCCACAGTACTTGCTTTTAATGCTGTAGCATTGGAGACCCGATCTATGAACTTCACTGTTAGCCCTACGGTTTCACCAACGGATTCGCCCAGTTCGGAAGCGACTCTGTTAGCTAGCATCATTGTACATATTCGTCTTGGTTCTACTATACCAATTAATCCTTTGACATGCCATCCTGTTTCGTATAGATACTGAAAACAAATATTTGTTCAAATCTTGCAAACAGTAATTGTATTTTACGCTTAAAATAATATTTGAATACATTTCGGAATAAATTAAATTAACAATTGTGGTCGCTGTGGCGTAGTGGTAGTGCGTTGGACTGCTACCCAGTGTCCGGGGTTCGAATCTCGGCACAGGCAAAATCAAAAAGTAGAAAAAATAATTTTTCTACACGGCACCACCTCTTGGCAGGCAATGGCAAACCTACAAGAGTAAAAATTGCTATGAAAAGCTTTTCACTTCGCCGTTCTGATTCGGCATTAAACTGTAGGTCCCTTCCATTCATGTACAAATATAACACGCACAACATGAGTGGATGCGAAAAGCTCGGCCTAGGCCCTCCATGGGTTGTTGTGCCATTAAAAGTAAGTAAGTAAGTAACAATGAACTTTCAGTTATAGCAAACCAATTTGTTATTTAAAGGGTATTCCAGTTTTAGAAACTGTAGAAATCTAATTAATTTCATCAGATGATTCTCAATAATGATTCTTTTTTAAATATCACTAAAGATGGGACATGGGTATATACCGGTAAATTGGATAAAAATGGTACGAAACTAGGTTGGGGCCTTGTTCGATCCTTGCGCCTCTTCATCTTAAGTCGACACACAGCCTCCTCGTGGCACTCTCTGGATAACGATCTGACACCCGTCAGTCAGCTATGTGTGCGGAGAAGTTTCTCCGTGGCCTTGAACGAACGGTAGTACGAGAGTGTAAGATAAGCTAGAATCAAAATTCTATTTCTGAATTCCGACAGATATCAGCTGATTAATTTACTCGCAAAAAGATCCGTTGTCAACGTATGAATTGTGCCACCTCTCTCCTTTATGCCAGTTTTATACTTCGCTCTCAAGCGCACAACGGATTCTATGTGCCACCACCTTTACACCCCAAAGTGTAAAAAAAACAACCCTCAGCTTCATGAAATTTACGCGTAGTGGGCACACATTTCCCGGTCTATGCATACGGTCTCCGAAAAGGTGTTAGGCTACCATCGTCGACGGAGAAATATGTGGCACGACCAAGAATGTCGCAATACTACTGAAGCAAAACACGCAGTAACTAGAGCCACCCTGCAGTCAGTTATAACGCGATCTGCTGAGGAACGATATAGAGAATTGAAATGGTAGGAGAAAAGTATTTCAGGCGCAAGAAAAGAGAAACACATGAGTTCGATTATATCGAGATGTTCGTGGACTGAAATGAGGTCCAAAAATGCTTCGAAAGAAAACGACGCTTGTCTAACGCTTAGAAGACCGGGGCCTCTTATGGCAAGGACGAACACGTAAATCTGATGATGACTGAAATAATAATGCCGTCACTAGGGAAGGAATGACAACATTGAAGTACCGCCGCCCGACTCTGGTGAGGTTATAACAGCCATCGCTTGGCTGGAAAACAATACGGATACGGGTGCAGATGCTGATTTGGTCAAAATTGGATGAAATCATGCCGTTAGTAGAACCTTTGTAGAATCCACAAGAAAATCCCACGATCTGCGCCAACTAAGGTTCTATCGAACGGCAAACAGCTTTAAAAATTGTTACTTAAAAAACGCGTGTAAGCTGGTCGCACATTATCACCGAACAAACATAAACTGCGCAGTGTTGCTCATTATTGTTGCTTTTCCAAACATAGGTAATATATTCTCATATCTAGATGCATGAAATTAATTCATGAACCTATCCGTCAATAAATGTTCATTGCACAACTCATTCTAACTTAATTTTTAAATATATTTTCGATTAAACATCGACAAATTACTTTACTTTTAATGGCACAATAGCCCACGGAGGGCCTAGGCCGAGCTTTTCGCATCCACTCATGTTGTGCGTGTTATATTTGTACATGAATGTTATTTGAACAGTTTAATGCCGAATCCGAACGGCGAAGTGAAAAGCTTTTCATAGCAATTTTTACTCTTGTAGGTTTGCCATTGCCTGCCAAGAGGTGGTGCCGTGTAGAAAAATTAATTTTTCTACTACTTTTGGTTTTTATCCACATAACATCGACATATATAAATAAATAAAATAAATTGACACATTGTCTACATGGAAAAAACGTCAAAAAATCCACTATTAAATTTAGAATCGACTTTATTTCCGGCCTTATTCTTTAAATTCAAGGTTTTTGATTATATTGCCATAATTACAACATCAACATCTCTGAACATCAAGTTTCCATTGACCAGTTTTGGTAATTAGATTCCTTTTTACGAAAACTTGGTTCTACTGTAATCATTTACGATTTTAAAAACAATCATATATTTACAAATTCAATTTATTTAATAAAAATGTTTACAATACAAATTTTATCTCTGGTAATAAACAATTTATAGTATAAAACTGCATGAAATCATATTGACGTATTATTTCCAGAATATGAATTAAAAATGAAATGTTGAGCTTCTAAGAGGTGCATTTCGCTGATACAGATGACAAGTAGTAATATAACATATCCACTGTATTGAATGGCTTTAAGGAAATCCCACAGCTTATCGCAAAAAATGCTGAGTAGAACGCAATGCAATAGAGAATGGACGTTAACAATGCGCCACAGCCAGGCTACGCATAAAAACCATGTTGACTTGAACACCGTGTTCTGTCGTGAATATTGTATTTGATTAACATCATTAGATTCTAACATTTTTTGGTACACGGCGATATAGCGATTCCAAGCGGTGGAGCTAAGAAGTAGCTGTCCAGCAAAGCTAATAACTTTTTTAGCCATCTTAGGTGTAAGAGGTTTCATCTTAAGTCTTACTACAGGCTCAGGAAGTTTGGATTCACTGAGCGGTAACTGCGTGTAGCCACGGCGTGGTGGATTGTTTTTAAGATAAAAAAACATACCTAAAAGTAGTGCGATGCAGCCGAGCCCATCGCATAAACCGTCTATGTAGTAACCAGAGGTGCCGACCTCTGAGCGCTCACCACGAATATTTTTTTTTACACGCGCTACGTGCCCATCTAAGTCATCGAGAAATGTACGAAGTTGAAACAGCAACACGCCCAGTCGGCGATAGCCCAAACTGTCAGATGACACCAATTTGCCTGAAACACAGGCAACGCCCACATGGAAAAACGAAATCATATTCGCTGTGATAACTGAGGATCGAGAAAATCCAACTACATTATCGAAGATTGTTGCAAGTGGTGCGAAAATGTAATGGTTTGTGTGATCCAGTAAAACAGCTTTTACCGTCACATGACACAATGGATTAATGTCGCAAGAGACCCATACATGCTTTTCGTACACATCACCTGCAAATGAATCTGGTATATATGTGGCAGCCACCGCCGGTAATTGATTTTCTGATGTGTTGAAGTGATAATTTCTTTCAATTGGATAATTTTGTATTCGCAGATATAACTCGACATCCATAAAAATGTAAAATATAATAAGAAGGAAGAGAAGAGCAAGTAGAAGCCTGCTAACTTGCGAACTTGGGCCCACCATGATCGTGTTTTCGTAGATTGACGTTTGGCGTGCGTTAAATGCAGTTTTAAGAATTTTCAAAATATATATTCTTCAAGCGCAAATTTTTTTGATTATATCGCCATACATTTATTACTCAATATTAACTGCTTTCAATAGATGTTGTATTATCTGAAATAAAATATATTTCAATTGTTGAAAATTTATTTTTTTTTTTAATTTAGACTTGCGAGGAGGCTTGAATGAATACATACATAGTTAGATTAAAAATTTAAAATACAAAGATTATCTTACAAAGAATTGTACTACTGTGGGCAAAAGTTAGTAAGACTTTTTAATTTAAATTTCGCGCGGAAACCCATTCATCAAAATATTCTTTTTTAAGGTTGGTATGACTGTCGGTGACATCTGTGCCAAATGTCACATAAAAATAATCATTAGTGTTTAGTATACGCTTGTCTTTCTGAAGTACAAAAAGTGCATTCGGCGATTTTCACAATGAGTGAAATTATTCAACAAAGAAGTTCCATTAAATTTTGTGTGCGGAATCAAATTTCTGGTGCCGAAACGTTCAGAATGTTGCAAAAGGCCTTCGGTGATAATTGTATGTCGCGAGCAAGTGTTTTTGATTGGTACAAATTGTTCAAAGATGGTCGAGAACGAGTTGACGACGAACCACGCCCAGGACGGCCATCAACATCAACACGTCAATAAAATCAAGGAATTGGTGCTCGAGAATCGACGATTAACAGTCAGAGACCTTACTGGCATCGTTGGAATATCCGAAGGATCAGTGAAAACCATTTTAAAACATCATTTGGGCCTAAGAAGAGTGAATGCACGATTGGTTCCAAAATCACTGCATTGGTTTTACGAGACCATTTTGCCAAAAAATTCGACTGATATCGCTCCGCAACCACCCTATTCGCCTGACTTAGCACCGTGTGACTTTTGGCTATTTTCTAAACTCAAAAAACCGCTTCATGGACACCGTTTTGAGTCAATTGAAGACATTAAACATGAATCGCTAAGCGCATTGAAGGCTATTCCGGAAATTGACTTTAACAACTGTTTCGAGAATTGGAAAAAACGTTGGCACAAGTGTATTGGGGCCGGGGGGATTACTTTGAAGGGGACGAAATAGATTTAAAAGAATGAATAAAAAAATTTGAAATTATGAACAAAGTCTTACTAACTTTTGCCCACAGTAGTATAATTTTATCTAAAGTAGTTTGTAAAACTTTGGTCACTGCCCGAAAACTCTCAACTAAACTTGAGGCATATTAAGTACCTATGTTAGGAAACAAACAATACTGTTTAGTAGATGAAAAACGATAAACATCTTAAGCGCGAATAAAAATATATTTTTCACTATAGATAAAATTATGACATTTACAAAAATAAAATAACATTTAAAAGGTTGTTGCCGGTGTGGCAACAACGGTTTATTAATTCCGAACGCAGTTGTTGAAGCATGGTCAAAGTAAGTAGCCAAGAATATTGCAAGTTCACTAGTTTTTTATTAAATTTCCAGGAGGATTTAAATCATCAAATAATGTCGAGTATTCATATATATATTATACTAAATTTTTAGTTTCAATAATTTAATAAGTATGTACATACATATGTATAAATGAAGCTGATATCGAAAGTCATAGACTAGTTGGTAGTGAGCTGACTTGCTACACAGACTATAAGGGGCACGACAAAAATCAAAAAGATGCCTGTCAGGTCAGCATGGAGTACATCTGGTTCTTGTTGACTGGATACGCATATGCTGTCACATAGACATGTAGCGGATCAAGCTGATTCTGGTCAACCCGTGACGGCGTGAATAGAGCATGTCCCCTAGGTTGCGTTGGCTCCTCTTTGTTGGATTCCCTAAATTACTTAGTTGGGTATAAGGAGAGGCTGCCAAAACCCATCTGTAGATGGAAACACAATGGGTATTGGTACATATGACACTTGTTGAGATATGGACATAGACACATTTTTGCAATCATCAAGGCAATGCCCTTGCTTAATCATCTACCTACATCTAAACTAGTTCCTCATTGTAAATCCAGGCTCAATTGTGTTGGAAAACATAAAAACCTGGTGTTACCTGTTCGTAAACCGGTTTCCTGAGCCCAGAACCCGTACTCTCTTTGTCGTTTACAGTCATCAAGACCACCATTAATGAGCTGTTTGATTTGACCCATAATCGTAAATGGAACTGAAGGGCTACAGACAAAGACTATGTTATCTGTTTTCTCGAAGAATCGAACAGACTTTCTGTTATCACTTAACAGGGCTGCCGAGCATATTAACCTAATTGGTCTGGGAGCCAGTGATTGTTGTGCTGCCTGTGGTTCGGAGAAAGGAAATGAAGAGAATTACTCAGAGTTTGCCTAGCTTTCTGTCAGATCTGAGTTAGATATTTGGCACATGAGTATTGAGAGTCGATTTAATGTATAGCAAAAGGGTACAAAGGATATATTACTATGGACGTTATACAAGCTCGACTGCTGTATCTTTGAACACTTCTTTTGTAGTTGTAAAAAAAATCAGAAATATTTAATAGAGTGTGAGTTGTGAGGTAATGACGAGTGAAACCTAAGTCACTTTTTTATAGGGGAAAACTTTTTTAGGTCCATTTGCAACCATACTTTACTTACTTTACTAATCTAGTATTTTCATACTGAATTGGAATTTTGGTAATTCCGGTAGGAAACTAAACCATTTGATAAATTCAACAGTTTTGCTTCAAATATCGAATTCTTTAAAATTTATTGGTTCCAGATCAAGTTGGGATTTTCGTGGAACATTTATAATAATTTTGGCCTAAGACGGTACATTTCACTACCGTATTTTCATCTATGATAATTGCAAGTGCAATTGTATATTGAGAGATATCCCTTTTTTTTATAGGATTCTTCGAAAACTGAATGATATTTTGTGTACCTGTGGAACTTGAGTACTCTTTCCGCTACCTGTTTCGCCAACCAAAATTAATATTTGATATCGTTCCAAGCAATATAATATCTGATCCCGATACCTCCGAATAGGAAGACGTTCTCGTTGGATACTTATTGGCAGTGAGTGGTTTGCATTAAAAATAAAAGAGGTTTCCTGATCAGAATTCCTTTTTGCAGCTAAATCATCATTGTCTGAAAGAAAGTTAGTTGTACATTAAATATTTGTTCATGGAACTAAGAGGCAAAAATAAAAAAAATTCAAATATTTACTATCTAAATACTATGACCATTTAAAACACATTAAAAGTAATATGGTCTATAAAAATAGGTAACGGTTTAGATAGAGTGGTCGCTACTGGACTGCTACGCTGGCTGACCGGGTCCAAATCTTGGCACATTAAAAAAAATAGAAAATATTTGCACAGGGACCAGCTTTTAAGTAGTAGGAAAGGCAAAATTGCCTAAGAAAAGTTTTATAATTAATTTGCGTTGACGTCAGAAAAAAATGGGCAAAAATAGGAGTTTTTATAATTTATTAATGGATTATGCAACTCTGATTCCAAAAATAATCTCAGTATTTACAGAATTTTATCAAGCAACTTTTTTTCTTCTTGTTTTGCACATAATTCATACCGAAATATTATAAATCCTTACAAATAAAGAAATGTATGCAAGTACAAGTTCGTATACTGAAAATTCGCAAATTTTCGTAATTTTGGTATTAAGACAAATGTAGGATCCAAATTCTACAAAATCCTTATTATTAAGTAAAATAAAATGATTTTGCTTTGAACTTGGCCTTAAGGGAAATTATTAGTTTGTTTATATATTTGCTATATTTTAATTTCGGCAATTTTGTTCCTAGTCATCACGAACAAACTGTAACCAATAATTTGGGGTGATGATATTAATAATTCAAGCAATAACACTGCATTTACAAACATTGATTCTTAAAATATTGCATTTTCAAATTGTTTTTTGTTTATATTGAATTTGGAAAAATTATTTTTCCAAGTTCATCAACTAGAGTAACATTCTAAATGTGAATTTTATATGGGCTACTATGAATGTTTTTGCCATAGAGAGAATAACAACAATGTATATAGCACAGGCAGATAAGACGATTTTTTCGGAACCAGCCATGATTCCTCATCAGTGATTTTAGTGGTATTTCTTCGTGTTTTCAGTAATTACTGATAATTTTTAAAATGAAAATTGTTATACAAAGTTTTAAAGAAGTGTTAAACTACGTTTCTAGTAAAACTAAGTTTTATTTTATAGCGAAGTTATATAGCTCGTTACAAATCCATTTATTACCCTCTGGTTGAGTTGAAGCAACAGGTTTAGTGATAAACATAGTTACAACGTGTTATAAATTTAAAACTTCTTGTACAAACCGGCCTTTAACGTTTTTAAATGGAAATGTAAATTTTCTTAAAACTCGACCAATAAATGTATTTTTAAAATTATATTTTTCGATTAAATATTTAACGGCTTTAGGATTCATAATAGATAAAATTTTCTTAAAAAATAATTAAGCAAAATTTTTGGTACTTTTTTCACTGCATTTTTGTTTACATTTACATTATAAATCACAAGCCGCATTTATCAACTCTGATCGTTATCCTCATCTTGAAAATTAATATTTCCACTATCCCGCTTTCGTAATTTTTTTTGCAAGTAAAAACAACAACAAAGCAACACCTGTCTTGCCACCAAAGTAAACTAGCCCTTAGTAAAACAATATAAAGATTTGTGTTAAAACTATAGATTTATGGTCGCTGTAGCGTAGCGGTAGTGCGTTGGACTGTTACGCAGAGTGTCAGGTGTTCGATTATCGGCACAAACAAAATAAAAAAATAAAAAATACACAAAAAAAAGCAACAAAAACAAAATTTATACACGGCACCACCTCTTGGCAGGCAATGGCAAACCTACAAGAGTAAAAATTGCCTATGAAAAGCTTTTCAATTCGCCGTTCGGATTCGGATAAAACTGTAGGTCCCTTCCATTCATGTACAAATATAACACGCACAATATGAGTGGATGCGAAAAGCTTGGCCTTTGGCGCTACATGTGGTCAAACTGAAGTTCATTGTGGTAAAGGCATAACACTTGCCACAATAGCTGTCTATCCCATTATTGGTGTCCTGTATGATTGCATTCCCTCTCTGATTGTCCTCCCTCCTTCTTTCTCCCACTTATCAATCTTCCTTCCATCTACAAATTCTAGATATTTTTACAATATCGCTTATCTTTCCAAAGCCAATTTTTTCAATCAGTTTCAAAGAAAAACAAAGGACTAAATTGTAGCGGTAGCGGGTAAAGTTAATTGTTAATTTTTGAGAGCAAATCAAAATAGCTAATAAGGACGACGTACAACATTGGCAGATCGTAAATTTCTATTTCGATTTTACTTTAAAAAATGTTTATTTTAATTTTTGCTCGTTACAATTTTGTACTTTTTTTTTGCTTTCAGACTGTCAACTGAACATTTGATTTTTAATTAAATATAGTAAATGTAATTTGTCTTTACATTTATGACTACTTACTCATAATAGTATGACTGTCCTCTGTCCTAGATGCGTTACACAAATATTAATGAAGGTGCTACAACTACAACAACCACGATTTTACTTAACTCCAGCAATAAAAATACTACTATTGTTTCACACTACTCACCTGGTATAACAAACTTTGATTTCAAATTTACTGAAACCATAACTTTTACTAATTTATATTAATTATAATTTCACAAATTGTAAACCGTGCCCCAACCTTTGGAATAGTCGTAAATATTAGAGATGCGAAATATATCGATACTTGCGTACAATTATCGTTAACGCCAATATCACATTGGCAACAGTGCTTAGGGAGCAAATGTTTTCTACTCTCTTGAACGTGTGCAAACCTGTTGCGAGTGGCTAAAATTACTTTCTCTGCCTTTATCTTTCGTTTTTATATTTTACTTGGAAAAACAACAACGATTCTGTCTTCTCGGCGGCAACTGTTGCCAGTGTGATATAGGCCTAACCCAAATGCAATATTTAATGAACATCCTTTATGAAATGTAGCAATGTTGTCTGATCAAATATTTATCAAGGCTTGATTTGATATATTAGATAGTCGTTAGATTTAAGTTTTGTATAGCAAAATTCTTAACTCGACTTTAGCTGTTATTCCTTATCGCCACACAGCTATAATCAGGAGCTGCTTTTGAGGAGTTGCTTTTTGAAACTGTTGCTTCCCAATTTAATGTTATTTTATTGTATGTACTATGTACATACATATATTGCTTATGTATGTATCATTATAAAGTCGACTTTCGAAATTTCTGCGACTGCGCTTTATACACGAAAATTAAAATGCTTGTCTGTATTATAGTTTTGTTTTTCTATTGTGCTATATTGCTTTTGTGATAGGCAATTTGCATTTTAGTAAATTTTATAAAAAATTGTACAAAAAGAAATACGTAAAAAATGATAACTTAAAAAGTATATATAGTATTATACCGTGAATTATGGTTAGTGCTTAAAACCAAAGAAAGCTAAGGTCAGTTAATACTAAGAGTAGTGAATTTCCACATTGTTTTACTGTGTTTGCGCATTGTGACAATTAATTAGTTCAAAAGCCATTTTAATTCTAAGCTATAATCAATATATAATATGAGTTCAGTAAATTAAAATATTGATTATAAAATATGAAATATTAATTATGTTAAATTCGCATTATTATTTTTAATAAATAGGAATATATATTTTTGTATCGCTTTAAACGGCTTACTGTGAAACAAGAACATTTCATAATTTGTTTTTGGAAGTTCAATAATCAAGTGGTGCTTTATTGGTGTCCCTAAAAATGCAACTAAATGGCTGCTGAATTGAAATATGAACAGCAAAATTTGCACGTTGAAAAACAACGAAGACATTTAGTTTTACTTCTGAATGGTTGCCATAAAAGCATGTTACTGAATTTACCGATTAGTTCTCAAGGAGCGAACGCCAAATTTCTTAGACATTTTTTCTAGGGACTAGATATGAATATTTATGGTAATACGTTGACCCCTCGTAACTCACTTTTCACAAAATTTAAAAGAGTTGAGAAAAAAATTAGTTTTTGTAAAACGTGGTAAACATTGTGGATGCCGTGGCGTAGTGCATTGGCCTGCTACACAGAGTGTCCGGGGTTCAAATCTCGGCACATACAAAATCAAAAAGTTTCTACACGGCACTGCCTCTTGCCAAGCCATGACAAACCTACAAGAGAGAAATGACTAAGAAAAGCTTTTCGCTTCGCCGTTCGTATTCGTCATATAATTGTAGGTCTTTTACATTCATTTATAATTATATCACACGCAACATGAGTGGATGCGTAAAGCTCGGGCTAGGCCTTCCATGGGCTGCTGTGCCATTAAAATAAATTAGAATAAATCTTTGACAATGTTTTAAAAAAATAATTTTTATCGCTACAACTAAAATTACTGCAACTTTCCATAGCAACTAGTAGGAGCTAAGGGTCAAAAACCCTTCCTCAAATCCGGCTATAGCTAAGATGGTAACAATATCTTTAACAACTTTTTTTGTGTTTAAAAAGAAATATTTTGGTAATCATAATTAATTTTTGTATTTCAGATATAAGTTTTAGACGGATAAGAAATACGTGATCATAGCAAGATGGCGACTGCAGATTGCGAAAAACGGGTGAGTACAATTAGGATATCGGAACATTCTGATATATATCACATTGATATATGGTATTAAGTGACATTGTCCTTGTTTAAAATTCGTAAATAAGTACAAATTCTTATAACATATGGAATGGATAGCTGGTACCATGAAATTCGCGTTTTTCAATTATTTTTTATGGATCAATAAACTTTACAGATCTTTTCATTTCTATCCAAAATTTAGAATTATGATCCTATATTTAGTGAAGAATTCTTAAGGTAGTCGGACTGTTTCTCATTCTGAAACATGCAGTATTTCAACAAACATATTTCTGAATCTAAAGATGACAACGAAGAAGAAATATAATGATATAGAAAATAAAAATAAAGCTTATAAATCCTCCTCGCGACAACTTTTGAAGTCTTCAAGTAGGGGGATTATTGAAAGTAGTAATAAATAGATTTAACGTATAACGTATATACTGTTTATCAAAAATATCAGATTTTGAATTTGCAGAGTATTAAATTTTTACGAAACTCAAATAGCTGTAAAATATCCACGCACTATTCTTTAATTTTGATCACAGATTCAGACTTTGTCGCCGCATTGTATTCGCCATTTTAAACTTGGTACTTCAAATAACAAATTCGGGTTAAGCGATACAGCAGTACTCATTTTAAGTCTAGGACATCTTAAATGTTTTTGGGCAAGGAAAAGTGGGTCATTAAAAAGTGTCAAATTCAATACTTTCAACCGATTCATTAGGATCTTCTGAGCAGTTTGTGTATCTCCTGGTGAAGTATCAACATAATCGATATTTTCGATTGGAAGACGTTGTGATTGTTAAGGGATTGAAGAGTTAGCCTGAGAATATACAAGCAGTTCTGAAACCAAAGGTTTCTTTTCGGTATATATTTGTACATGAATAGAAGGGTCCTACAGTTTTATGTCGAATTAGAACCGCAAAATTAAAAACTTTTCATAGGCAATTTTTCCTCTTGTAGGTTTTCCATTGCCTGCCAAGAGGTGAATCCCGGACACTGTGCGTACCAGGCCAACACACTACCAACTACACCATGGCCATCACATACTAACGAAAATTAACTGACAAATTTTAAATTTATTGTTAGATTAGTAGATGTGTTGGACATATTTTTGTATAAAATAAATCTTTTATCTTACTAGGATATTTTGGAAGCTCAACAGGGTATCACTGATCAACCAAAAATGCAAGCAATTGGAAGAGCTGGTCACGCTGTTAATTTGGCAGTTGACAGGTTTATGACAATAGGGGAAATAATTGCTGATGATAATCCAGAAATAAAATTGGATATGTATAGCTCATGCAAAAGAGCAAGAGATGCTGGTAAGATATTAAAATTGTTTTTCTGAACAAATTAAAAACTTTTTTATGTATATTGAAAACAGTTTACGCATATTTGCAAGATCTAAAATTATAAAATCATAGAATATTAGCGTAAGATTGAGAATTATTATTTACATTTGAAAGATAACTCCACAATGAAGATAACTCCAAAAATTATTCAACTTGCTTTTTACTCTTAAATCTTAGTTAGGGTAGGTTTATTGGGTAGTTCATTTACTACTAGTAACAAGTATATATTCTAGATAAATGTTGCTGATAAAATTTTAATTTTTGTTACTTAAGATTAGAAACGTGTAGATTTAGTTTTGTACATAAAAAATAAACAAGAGAATGGTCCACTTCGGCTACCTTATACCAAATTGGCGAAACTTTTCAGTGGAGAACGAGCTATTCAAACCCAGTATAATCTCTTCTAATCTGGAACGTCTTGTAGCTTTAGTCAATTGTATTGTCCACGAATAAAAAATGGTTTTTATCATGTTATGATACTCTGTAAAGCTGGCATCTTTCAAATCCAGCCAATCCATTTTAGAAAAAGGAAATTTTCAAATAATTTTTTTTGTTTTGAATACCCCTTTTAAAACTATCACGCATATAAATAAGTATGACGTGAGGCGTTTTTAAAAATTGTATTTCTATTATACTTATATGTCTTTGCAGGAAAATCCATGGAGCGTTTGTGTGAGATTTCCACCATAAATGAAATTAAGTATTCAGAGCTTATTGTACCGTTATGCGATAAGAACGCTATTATTGTTTCAGCGAAAACACTACTTACTTCTATAACAAGAGTTCTTTTATTGGTAGATATAGTTGTGGTGAAACAGCTTCTTACGGCAAAGAAAGATGCGTCGAAGAGCTTAAGAAAACTTGAATCGGTTATAAACTTTAGTGAATTTGTGCGAGCTTACTCAGTTTTCGGAATTGAAATGGTTGAGCTAGCCTACTTAACTGCAAACCAACATATTAATATTAAAGAAGAACGACGTCGTGCACAAATGCATTCAGCAAGGCAGATTCTTGAACGGTCTATTACTATATTGCTTACTTCTTCAAAAACATGTCTCTTGCACTGTGACTGTATGATAGCAAAAGAAAATCGAGACACTGTTTTTTGTCAGATACGAAGAGCAATGGATTTAATTCATTTTGTGGTAAAAGATAGTATTTTCGATACATGGCTCTCATTTGGTGATCAAATTGAATCCTATAGAAATGCCGAAAAAGGAACGGTTTATTCTACTTTGAAACATTTTAAGTATTTAATGGAAAGATTTCGATTTAAAAATAAAAAAAATGAACAAACAGTGGTCAAGGGTATTAAAAATATTTCAAATGAAGACAACTGGGCTAGCGAAAACATTGAAAATCCACATTACTCTCATTCTCGAAGTGAGTACGATCAAAATGTGTCATTTACAAACAATTTACATTATAATCAAAAAAATTCAACGTGGCAAAACAGTGATGTAATAGCTGCACTTAATACTGAAATAATAGAGGAGTCAGCATACATATTCGAAAAATTATTGGAAAAAACACAGGATTTTACAGATTCTGCTTATACAAGTCACGAAAATCGAGAGAGTATATTACTTCTTTGTGATCATTCTAAGATTGAACTAAATAAGTGCTTGAATATTATATATAGAAATGGAGAATTTGAGAGAACGCATTTAATAGATTTAGAAATAGATAAAGTTTTAAATGCTGTTAAACATCTTTCTGAACAACTGGTAATATCTGTTACCGATCAAATGATGGACCTTTACAATTCACTCAGGATGTCAGTAGAATTAGTTAACAGCTTTCACAGTTTGGCAATCAAACAAGATATGGGTTGCTTACAAGAACGTGCCAATAGATTTAATGATTACTGCGACCATATTATCGACGTTTGCAAGCTTCTACAACATATAGCGCTTACCGAAACATTGCAAGTTCAAGTTAAATGTTTAGCTATTAATATACGTATATATGGTCCTCAAGTAATAATAGCAACAAAAGTTTTATCAAAATATACATCGAGCGTTCCAGTAAATGAAAATTTTGAAGCCTTCGTAGAAATGTGGAAGTGGTTAATATCAGAAATCACAACTGTAGTCAAACAAATTTTAGAGTCAACGAAAGAAGTAATCGAGCCTAATATACTGGAGGTAAGTATTTTATTGTGTATTGAAATTGTTTGATTACTTAATGGCACAAGAATTGGTCTTCATGAGTTTCAATTACTATGTAGTATAGTCAAATCATCGGATGGATTGCTTAAATAAGCTCGAAAATGAAAATTATGGCTGTTTGAATTTACGAGTGCTATTCCTATTAAACCACTTGGTTTTCCAGATGAAAGCTAGGAGATCCGATAGTTCCCCTCCCGTTATCTCTATTAGGTTTGTGAAGAAACGTGACTCCAGGCAATGTGCTCATTTCATCTGTAGCCTTGGAAAACGACAGAGGCAGTGGAGGATCGGCTCTCATCGTGACAGCTAAATATTGCACATCATCAGCGTAGGTGAAACTCCTGTAAATTTCATTAACTACTAAAGCTGCTTCTTAAGGCACGACAAACTGCATGTCATTCACATTGCGTGGAGGATCTATAATATAGTATTAAGTATATAATACTTTTGTTGTGACACAGGGTTGCTATTTCAAAAGCACAAAGGTTGTTTCCATAAACTATTTATTTTTGTTTTGAGTGTAAAGCAAATATGATATTTATTTTTTTTTAAATAAAAAATTTTACCACTGCGAAATTTGTTTTATAACAATGCCGTCTCGTCTATAAGCAGCTTGAGAACCATAGAAAAGGTGATAAAACCCCTTCCTGCGGCGTACGCTTTGTAGTCCTCTTGCTCACAGAATCCGTACCTACAGTGGCATTAATGAGCCTACTTTTCAACATTGAGCCAATCTGTGCCACCACAAAGGATTTAGGTTTCAAAGTGACCTCCGAAGGGATTTGCGTTTATACGATTAAACATTTTTCATTGCTTTTATAAATTTATCAATAATTATTTGTTTCATTTCTTTACAGAAATATAAATCGATAGCGAATTCATCGATGAACTGTCAACCGGGGCAAGAAGAACAAGAAAAATGTTCCTATCCTGAATTAGATACAAAAAATGATAATGATAACATTAACCCTTATAATGAAAAATGGAACGACGAACTAAGTGAGAATAATGATATTCTGAAAAGGGCGAAAAACATGTCTGCAATGGCTTTTGCAATGTATCAGTTTACCAAAGGTAATGGTACTTTAAGGACTACGCAAGATCTTTTTACTCAAGCTGAATATTTCGCTGAAGAAGCAAACCGGCTTTATAAAGTTTTGCGACAATTTTCTTACCAAGTAAGTATACTTACGATTTTTCGTTTCAAAAGAGTTGATAAGGAAAATCAAATTTTTTTTACTCTTTCGCTCAATAACAAATTGTGTATGTAGAAGCCATAAACAATTAGTGTTGGATTGAATAAAAAGGTTTTTTATTCTTACATTCAGCCAATGAAATCGAATTTAATTATTCTAGGAAGACTTTTAAACACATCGGGAAAGAAAACAACTCATAGGTATAACGAAATTTGGCAGTTGTCGCAATAAAAAACTATTGAGTTATTCTATTGGTATCGAACACCCCAGTGTAGGTTTATTGTTAGTTTTTGATTTGTTAAGATGATAATTGTTATTTTTTACACGTAAAGAACAAGGTTTGTCGAATCGAACATTTTTTGAACACTTTTAGGGTATACATAATATAAATATGTACACAACTAAATTAAAAAAATATATGAAATTTTTAAATTTTGCTTTAAATTACACCGGAATTCATTTTAAAAATAAAACATAAAGTTATAGGCTAAACTATTTTTGTTTCTAGGTTCCAGCCAGTCAAAATAAAAAGGATCTTCTAAATATTTTGGATAGAGTTCCAACATTCGTTCAAACTCTGCAGTTTACTGTTAAAGAGCATACAGTCGGAAAAGCTGCCACTTTTGTCAAAGTTGATCATGTTATAAGAGAAACCAAAAGTCTTATGAGTGTAATAAATAAAGTTGTGACTAAGTGCTTCGAATGTGCCAATAAGGTAAATAAATTTAATGTACAATTTGTAAATTAGTTCTAAATATTTGGTTATTAATTTCATTACATAAAGCAACATTACATAAAAATTAAACACTCTTTTAGAGTCATCACACTAGATCCCTTATACACATTCAAAATGCCTATCGCTCGTTTGCTGGAAGACATAAGTCATAAATAAAAATTAAAAAAGTTGAATTAAGTATAGAGAAATGACTGCCTTGTGTAAAAAGATCATAATTTATAAACTTTTATAAACTCTTCACGTGAGAAGAGTAGTAATGTAAATTTAAGTCGTTTGTTTAACTTTAGATATATGTCCAAGCCTGTCCATGTGTTGATGTTTTAGGTACAATTGTAACTTTTTCCTTTTGGCTTCAAGGTACTTTAGGCACTTACGAAGCATTTTAATTACAATTTCGAATAATTCCGATGAATGCACTGTGTTCTTTCTGCAGTGCTATTTCCTGATTTTCATTAACTGCAATGAAGGCAGTCGCTTCCAAATAAGACGTCATTAAAATGGTCTTGTTCCTGCTTTATCGTCGATTTTATTTTGTTCACGTGCCAATGATTTACTCAAATCACCCAAGCTGACGCGAAATTCAGGTTTTTGCTTTCTTTTAACCTGCCAATGTGTTTTGCAATACAAGTTTGGAAAATTTTCGCGCATGGACTTAGGCGGTGTTGATATGTATCGATTCATATGTTCTTAAACAAATTACATATAAAGAATTTAAACGGTTTCTATTGCAAACTATTTTCTTTTCAAGAAAAGTCGAATTAAATTAAAAATAAATTGTTTCCGAAAGAAATCGTCAACAACCAATTTCGTGCAAGAAAATTTTTGAACGTCTAAACTTTTCGCACAGAACAAAGCGAAAATAAATAAAAGAAAATTAGAATAAATGTCAGCAATGCCCCAAGAGCATATGCTTGATTTTTTATCCACTTTACAACTCACCTCCCTAGCCTTAAAAAGCAGTCAAGCAGGGGCAATCCAGTCATCGTATAAATACCGTATCTTGTTAGGCACGATAACAATTTGATGCCTAACTGATGTAAATCCAGCGCTACCATAAATTCTGTTCAGAAAATCGCATTGCCATATAATACCATTTTATCCCATTTCAAAATGTCAAAAATATTACTAAAATTTTTACTTATAAAACAATAATTAACATAATTTTTGAATAGCAATTCATGTATTTTTACATAGCATAACAGCAATTTTCACATAATAAAAGAGGACAACAAGCAGAAAAAAACTGCATAATACAGTTCTTCTGTACCACGTCAAAATTTTGTTTAAATCAAGATTAAAGTTGTTGCTGTTTTCGCGTTGTAAATGGATATCTTCTGAACATATTGTCCGATCTGAAATAAGTTTGGCATGTGTCTTTGAAGTAACTACTTAACAGGTTTCTATTTTTTGAAAACGGTCAATAAATGTGGATAAGTTTGTATTACGCATAAGATTATGTAAATATTTATACTGTGAGCCTAAGTTTTCAGAATTTCTGTGTCATGACTAAAATTTATTTAGATTGACGTTGTCGATAATGGCAACATGCATTTACATTAGATAATCAAAGCTGACCGAAGAGTTTTTTTTGGTCGTGAGCCCGCAGTTCTTGGCTTTGACGTTATGTTGGCAACGATACATTCAATGGTCTGACCAGTTGACTACTTTTCGAAACGGTAGGTAAAGGTGCTGTTCGCTTTGAAGCATGCATTTCGTACTTCCCGATAAAATACTTCTCTTTTTTTGTAATGGAAGAAGGATTCTTCTCTTTAATTTTCTTATATTTGGTCGATTGCGCTATGTCTACTACTTTTCTGCCTCGTTTACCGCCGTACTAGCATCGTCTTTGGAAGTTCAGTTTTTTTCAATTTGCTAAATAGTGATCATATACCGTTCTTAAAATTGAAACCTGTTAATTTTCTTGCGCAACTATCCATCGTCATGTACAGTAAGTACATAGCTGTTCACGAATTTTTCAATAAATAAATACCTAACACAGTCCACTACACATTCATTGATTTCATTAAACCAAATCAGTGAGTATGACATGTTTAAGATATACTATATAGTTATAAGATTTTGAAAATTAGTTCTTAGCGTTTTTTAGTTTTCATCCGGTTCAAGAGAATGTAAAGGTTTTTTCAATAGGGACACTACAATTTTGTATTTACATAATTAAAACACAGAACAATTGAGATGAGATATCGGTCTGAAATTTATTCTACGTGTAGTACATATGTTGTGGTCGTTTTGGCGTAGTGGTTGTGCGTTGGACTGCTACGCAGAGTGTTCGAATCTCGGCACAGGCAAAAATCAAAAAGTAGAAAAATTAATTTTTCTACACGACACCACCTCTTGGCAGGCAATGGTAAACCTACAAGAGTAAAAATTGTCCATGAAAAGCTTTTCACTTCGCCGTTCGGATTCGGCATTAAACTGTAGGTCTCTTCTATGCATGTACAAATATATCACGCGCAACATGAGTGGATGCGAAAAGCTCGGCCTAGGCCCTCGATGGGCTGTTGTGCCATTAAAAGTAAAAGTAAAGTAGTACATATGTTACATTTATGTACGGAATTCTATATCGCTCATATGACCACCGCAGGCACGTTTTCAGCAATCGATTCTTTCAAGCGAATTTTCCACTTCTCTTGCACAAATATTGGCCAGAACGTTGACAATTTCGTGTTTGATATTGTTCCTGAGCCCCTCCGGTAGTTTTTAATTAGCTTTGACAAACAAAAACTAAACGATGCGTTTGTATTTAAACACAACATTTTTATAGCCCTATTGGAAACCCCTTTATAAATTCTGAGTACCTTAATTAAAGCGCCTCACGCTCACATTTGGATATTTTGAAAAATTATTTGATTAAAATCAAATATTTGACATATGTATTTATGTACAAAAATACTATCAAGTTTTCCTTAAATTTAATATTTATGGTACTTTGTGAGCTATATTCTCTCAATAATAATGTAGCATTAATTAATCATAATGTATGTATATATTTTAAATTATTCTTGCTTTTCTAGTATAAACTGGATTTTACTGGTCTTTCTGGAGGAATATCTTCTGGTTCTCTACATGGAGATGACAGCAATACCGGTGGAATGGGTGATTCGAAAGGTACAACAAACAGTACAGAAGGAAGTATGTGACATTACGGTATGGCTCGTAGAGCCAAAGGAGACGCAAGAAGGACTCGAGTATCATTTCTACTATTCTGATTATATTTGTTTTGTTGTAAAAATATTGAACTAATCATAATAAATAGCAGAATTTCTTTACGTAATAAATATTTAAACTTTATAAGTCATATAATGGAATGAAGAGATTTCCATAAATTGCATACCATTGGAAAAGTCTCCATCCAGCACTTTTCGGAAATATGTGACATTAGGTACCAACGGTGTTTCGTTTCCAAATAGTAAAGTGCCAGTTAGAGACAACTAAGTTATTGACTTGATTTTTGATATGCAGAACGTAAATGGTAGTGCTCATCAAGTTTGTTTTTGGTTCTATAGCCAGGGTTGCCAGATGTCCGGTTTTTACCCAGATAGTGCCCGTAATAATAAATAAAGAGTTCGTGCTGAAATTGTTCCTCACACTACATCGTAAAGTATGGTTTGGTTGATACAGTACAGCTTTTTTCGACAATTATACTTAAACTTGATCATTAATGGGTTAAACCAACAAATGCAAAATTCTAAGAAAATCTTTACCTTTTTTTATATTAAATAGTATAATTTATTACAATATTAAATTGCGAATAATTTTTGGTTTATCGTGATCTGATTATGTTTGGTATGTTAAATATTGTACATATTTGTTGTTTCTAATTACCTGAAGGCTATGTTAAAGGAAATTTAAATAAAACACAATTTATTTATTTATGAGTTCTTGTTTCAAACGCAACTACAAGTATATTTTTTATTATAATATATAATATAATTTTGTTACAGGTAATACGGATAATTCTAGCATATAATTAATCTAACCTCTTATAGGCAAAAAGAAAATTTAGCCTATCGTAAATTAATTTTCGTTAACTTCTCAATTTTTAAAAATTACTGAGAAGTGAAAATTTATTCACGATAAGCCTGAATATAAATATTCTACGGGTATTTCTAGGTTTTTATACTGATAAATTAAATAAAAAATTTTAGATTTTTGGAACATTAGTGGAATTTACACTTAATTCGTTAATTCGTTAAATCTTTATAATTTTATGTGCATTTTGTTTTTGTAAAATTTAATTCAACCGTTTTACAAAAACAAAATGCACGGAAAAAATTAACAATTAACGGCTACTGAATTAACGAGTCAAGAGTGAATTCCACTATTATATCGTCCGATTTTTGTGCGCCGAATTCGTATCTCGCAGAAAGACACAACTTAAATAGTGTATAATCTCCGAACAAAAATAAGAACAGAAAAATAAAATTGTTTTTTTTTTGAATGATGTTTTCAATTACAAAACTAAATACTTAGCTTTCCGAATATCTCAAAAACATTTAGTGGTAATAACTGAGAATAACATCTGAAGAAGCTTCACTAATTTTGAAAACTACGATATAGACTATCGTAGTTTTCGTGTTAATTAGTTTGATTATGATTCTATCATAAATGTGACACTTCAGTAAAAAATTGTTTTCATAACTTCTAGAAACAATTAACAAGATTCACTTGTATGTATATTAAAGAAGGTAACATGATCTCCGCCAGTAACAACAGCAGCAACGAACGTGATGGTAAGATCTACAATAATATTTTAGATATTTGTGACTGCTGCAATGACGATGGAAAGAAGTGTGAGAATAGCACGGATCATGCAAACAATACGAAAAACAAGTGGTGTCACACATAGTTGCCCTGAAAAAGAAAAAAATTACTATTTATATTATAAATATTATATTACTTAATATTGTATAATTTGGGGTCTTCCTCGCACGAGGTGTTGAAAAATTAATTTTTTTCCCACACATTCCAAATTATTAAAAATGCACCTTGTCATAGATTTTGAGGAGTATACTTTAGCTATCGAATTATGGAACGTACTTTACGGTGGTCCTTTCGCGTACCATTGTGCCGTCACGCTTTTCTGTTAAAGTAATCCCTCCTATACCATATTTAGTCGTAATAATTCGTAGCTGAAATTTTTTCATCCAAGAAACTAAAATTGCATAATTCTTTATAACTAATAATTTTTTTATCCATTAACCCCAAAAAAAAACAAGATCTACCAATTTAAATTTTATGAAAATTTTTATCTAATAGTCGAAAAATTACAAATAGCGTGTAGAATATAAAAAAATTGCAGAAGAAAATTTCATCTATGAACCCATGAAATTTTCAAAGAACGAAGATTTACAAATGTACACGAAACCTGACGTGACCCGAAATCATTTGTTACTGTTTCTTTCTTTTGAAAATATTCCAGAAAAACTGGCTGTACCACAACTCAAATACTATTTTGTTGATGTACTGTGTTATTTATCGCATTTTATTTTTATTTTATATTATAGAAACGCAGTGATTCTAGATAACCGGTACAAACGATTTCGGAGTTTTTATCAATTAATTTTTTTGGATGCAAATCTTGGCATGAAAGAAAATGGGAGAATATAAGTATAATAATCACTGTTCCACAAAATAATAAGTTAGAATGAATAATAAAGCAAATTAAGTCAACTTGCACAAGGGAAATAGATAAAATCTAAAGCACCTAAAAAATGTACACTGTTTTTGTAATATCATTTGGATCATTTCTTAAGTATTTCTGGTATAGGTGGAATAGCCAAAATTTAAATGAAATTTTATTTTTTTAATATTATTAGAAAAAATTCGGTTGTAATCGGTTAGTTATACCAAGATAGTTGGGTTAAGAATTTTGTTTTCTCCTGAAAACTGAAATATTTTCTGCAGGAAAAATATTTTGCGTAATTAATTGTTTTTAGTATGTATATCCAAAAGGCTGGATTTCACTATATTTACCTGTCAAAAATTTATTGCAATTCTGAATATTCCTAATCACTCTTACTAGTTGAACTAAACCTAAACTATTTTTCAACATAGCAGCATGATTCGTTTTTACTTCATTATGTAGGTAACCATACATTAATATTGTTTTAGTTGATATAGCAACCGAAAAATATTGATTTAATAGTAGTAATGGATTATAGATTTTATAATTTGTCTTACTCTATGATAAATTTTTCATATACTTATATGTATGTAGGAGATGTAGCTTACAAAACGACACAATTTTTTTTTTTGGTGATTTTGATTAATCGTGGTTTTTGTTTTCTTTGGACTGAATTCTATCAGAATATATACTGTAAACATAGAAAATGTTGTTTATTAAATTATAAAATAATAATTAAAAACACTACCATGTACTTCGATTTAAATAGCGAGAGATTTAAGGAACAATTAAAGGGGTGTAAGTGTAAAGGGTCTAAGTGACAGGATTTTTTTTTTGTGAATTAAATAATATTTTCTTACATATTTTCCTTGTATTGTAGGAGTAGGTATTAACCGATGTTGGCAATTTTCCCAAAAAATATCCTTGACTCTATCTCTAGAATTTTCTTCAATATCACTCTTTGAAAATTTCATTACATTTCATTTTTGATGCATTTTGTTACGGTAGCATGCCTATTGCCCTGAACTTGCTTTAAGAAATTTTATTTTTGCCGCCTAAAAAAGCACCTAACGGATCTTCCATTCTCTTCCTAATAATGTCTAGAAACAGGATTTTCTTACCGACAAATTCAATTAAATATTTTATCCACAGCACCGTGCCCAGGGAGGAAGGGCTTGAACACAAAGTTCCCCTGTACCCCTTGTTATGAATATAGAAAGCGGTTGTGCGTCAAACCTTAACTTACGGAGTCTTGATGTAGTGGAAACCCATCAATAAGAAATACACCGTATTCAACGATCAGTGGGTGAAGGAACTACGCAATCCATACCGTCATACCCAACGTCATCCTAAGTTCTAATTTGCATCTGAATTCAAAAGATCTTTTTATCCCACAGAAAGTAACCATGAGCACGTTAAAGCTGAGGGCCGCTCAACAGAAACACCTTACGACCATGGGAGTTTGCTTATGCCACAATGGCCACAGATTCCAAATAAAACAGATTAAATCATCCCGACCATGATGTTCACAGTATGATAACAAATAACTTCTTCATCCTAGTATTCGCAGGCGGATCCAAGATGAACTGCAGCATCGCAGAAGGGATCTTCTCTGAAAAACTATGCTTTACTGGATATGTCTACTTCCCTAACTCAACTAGTGTATTTCAGCTAGACAGACTATACTTTTAAGGCTAGAATTGCTATTGTTCGTATAGTCAGGCTGAAATCAGGGCCCTTTATTCGGCCATAACAACATATAATTTGGTGAAAAAGTGCAAAGAAAGTCTTATGGGCTTAGCCCAACAGTATAATATGTGTAAAGGGAATGTGCAAATGGGAATTTAGATTTATCTTCCTATACATATAATGCAGTCGATTGGTTTAGTTTTCATAAACTTAGATTTACGGTTTACGTCGTAAATTTTCTCAGTTTTCATGCAATATTTCAAACATTATGACATGATACGATACCTTCTCAATCACCTAATAGTTTTTTATTTATTCTTTTCTTTTTCTTTCTTAAAGTAAAAAGTAAGTATTTAATGTATGTATGTAATTTTATGCGCTGAATACTTACCTGCTTTTCTATCACGGCAACATTTTGAGAAAACTTAACCCAAATATGCTAAATTTTTATTTTATTGCGCATTGTTATTACTTCGAATCGCAGTAACGGAGTAAGTATACATAAAATTATATTTTCTAATATGTTACTATAACAAATTTTTATTAAATGTTTGTTTAAATACAAAAAATAACATTTATATTTGGACTTTGGATTTAAATTTACATACTTAAAACAAAATAAAAACTGATCTCTTTGAAAGTTGCCTACATTACTTAAAGTTTACAGAATTTTTTATTTGGTACGTTCTTAAGAGTAGATAGTTATTACTTCACGACCTCCTCCTCGTACCATCAGCACCTTTTCAAGTCCCTCTGTCAGCACTTCCAAGAATTCCATATCTGTTAGAGGAAAATATTAAGGAAAATTATATTTTAAAGACGATGCCTACACAGATTAAAATTAAAATTGCCGTTATTAGGTTATGTATTATACGTCTTTGATTGAATACCCATATTTGTTAATCTTCCTTCTTTGCTTTATGAGGAATTCACACCAATACAAAGACGAGATCGTTGCTGATACTCCAGTATAACAAGAAAAAATAGCAATTCTTAGACCCAATTTCAGCTAACATATAGTCCCATACACGAAGTTCAAGTGATTGAAATACTATATCTGCATTCCTATATCATCAATTCCATAATGTCTAAAATGTCGTAAATACTTTTTAACACACGGTCATTACTCACGCATGTTCACGCACGTTGATATTTATCTCAAAAAAATGCACGTTGAGAATTTTCCAGAAAAACAATTAAGATTCAAATCGGTCAAATTTTTTGGATATTACACATCCTTTCTTCTCTTCGCTCACGCTTCCGTACGCAAACAACCGAAATTTACGACTCATGGACGAAAACTCACCGAAAAAATTTTTAAAAAAGATTATTCATATCAAAATGTTAATAATTCTCTATACCATAAGTAGTTAAATACATACTTGTACATACAAATAGCAGCCTACATACATGCCCGCTATTCAGCAATATTTAAATAGGTATGCGTATACACATAATATATAAAAAAAAAATAAAACTGAAAAAAAATTTACCGTGACTCACGACGAAATTAAATTTACACATGATAAATTACGACATTTTTCTGATTTTTCTCTAAGAAGAAGGCCGTGAGACGCTGTATCGCGCCGAAAATCACAGCGCGCTGTCATCTCTACCTAAAACTACTAATTTCTAAAAATATATGTAGCAATTGTGTTCTATTAAACTTAACATCTGTGATTGAAAAGGATACAATTACTTTCACGATCCATTTTAATATCTCTAGGAGGTCCAGGTAAATTCATTATAACCAATTGGGCATCTTGTGATTTATTTACAATAACTTCATTAAGTTTAACAGCTGTATGCATTCGACGTACGTTGAATTCATCTCTGAAAATAAAGAAAACGAATGTAAACACATACATACATATTTATATATATGGCAAACGACATTTTAATAACAGGTTAGGTTAGAGTGGGTGGCCTATAGTAGGACTTATGTAATTAGGCCAGAAAAGCCCATTGTGATACCACATAATTGGTCCTACAGTTTACAGCCGGTTCCGAAGAGCGGGGTGGCAATTTGTTATCAGTGGTAGTTTTGCCATTGTCAAGAGGCGCAAAATGAAATATCGCCAAATATTTGAGTGAACGGGAAAACATAGAAGGTTACAAAATCAGTCATATCCATTTGCCAATAATTGGCATAAACTGTAGCTATTTTCTACAGACATTGGGTGGCAATAATCCCATTTGAATAAGAAACCCTTTTCTCTGTGCCGTTCGGATACAAAAATAGCAAGTATTTGCGAGTATGCACATACATACGTGTTTAGTACAACAAGATCGGATGCAAAATTCACTATTGTACTATAATATTTAATAGTATTTTTTTCTTTGATCACATAATTGAATTTGGGAGCTTTTGCACAGAAATTTTAATGATTCTCTGTATGATTGTTAAAACTTTAAAAACATACGGTTTTGAGCTAGATTTTGAGCTTCTTTCTGAAAAGTTCTTTTCTGGCATCTCTTCTTCGGTTTGACCTTTTTCTTTCACATTGAATAATGAATTGCTTTCGTCTCTTTTGTCATTTGATTCGTTATCAGAATCAGTTGTTTTCGTCTTCTCATCTCCTTCCATTTCCTGAAAATATTGAATTAGTGATAACAAAGTAATCATAGAGCATTTTAGAAAAAGTCACTCACTTGTTCATGTTTTTCATCTATATAAGTTGTTGGATCGGCAAATCGTACTTTCGATGACGTTTTCGTTACATCATGATGATGATCGATAATTGTCTGAACCTAGGACAAAAAAGTGCGTTATTTTAAATCAGATTAATATAGACTTTTGTTAAATAAGTATATGGAAATATTACAAATTTAAGCATTATATTCATTCATTAAGAGTTGTAAAAAAAATTAAAACTGGATAAAGTTTAAGAGCTCGCGGGTGAAGTGAACCTTCTCATGGCCAAATTGTTTTTTTTTTGAAATTTAGGTAATACATAAATAAATATTATTTGTTAATTTTATAGGAATTTGTGACATTACAGCGCAACATTTCAGATTTACGCTCAACGGTAAAATTTCAAGAACGCGTCATAAGAAGTTTCACTTCAAAATGTAATAATTTACGTTTTTCAATTTCATGAAGTCATAATCCAATAAAAATGATGTAACAGTTAAGAATGGTAAAAACAAAATAAGGTTTTCGTTGTTTTAAAATGATGCCTTGAAAATAATATCTTTCATCGAAGGTTGTCGATTTTTGTTTCAAAACTGAAACATTTGTATAGATTCTATATTTATTTAGGAATGACTTCAAATTTCGTGTGAAAAACTATTTTAATGAAAACGGCTAATACCACTATTTATATTGAAAAGACATGTCTCGCCGCAAAATTTTTATTGGAAAAACTACAGTTTAAGGTTCACAAACTGGACAAACAAAAGATTAGAAAAATATTTTTAGGTAAAAAACTACTATACCCGGAAAAATATTGTTCGGCACTTGCGGGCAGATGTCGGAGTCATTTCCGATGCCCGAAATTCAGTTCACAGATAATCCAAAATCGATAATTACATGTTCGGCAAAATATCGTTCTTTTCTTTTAGGCCGACATATTCCAAGTATTTTCGGCTGGTATCGTTGAAATGAAATCATCCCGACCATAGACCTCCGAAATTACAAAATCATAATAAACGTGACTTAAAATTTAACAAAAATTTAACCCACAAAGAGAACAATTACGGCAAACACGAAAAACAGAACGTTAACAATAGAGTTTTTGGAGGAAATAGAGACAACGGCAGCAAGTAGTAAAATTGATTTGATTTAATAAAATGTAAGAAAATACAATAAAAATACATAATATTAAGTCGAAATCCCTTATCGATACCGGACCAAATAGTCGCTATTCCATGTCGGCTCGAAATCGTTTAATCATATCAGTTCAAATTCGTTCAATGATTTCGGTCGAGTTTCAATAGCGTTAAATTTATGGTATCTGTTCGGACGATACTGTTATCCGACATATCGGCAAGTCGACGTAAACGATATCGGTTTTATATCGAATGTGTATTATTAGAAAACAACTGAAGAAACAAATATTATGATTTGACGATATCGTTTTCCGACATCTCGGCAAGTCGGCAGAGACGGAGTCGATATCAGTTTTATATACTCCCGAACCTATTTTTTCGAAAGGGTTTTATTAGAAAACAACTGAAGAAAAAAAAGCACACAGAGAAGATAACTTATAATTTAGGCTCCAAGCCGTAAATTTCAACCGATTTGATTTTTTTATTAGATCTTTATAAATTTCTAAGAAAATTTCGCAAACAATTTCTTATCTGTTATTTTAAATAGAAGTTAATTTAAATCTGTAATTTTTAATATAATTTCTTTCAATAGCAATGAGAATTCCTAATCATATGGGATGTGTTGTATTTCTCTAACTACATAAAATATTTAACCCTTAGGGTAAAAAGTTTTCATTTATTTCCTTTGCTATATGCAAGCTTTGAAAAAAAATTAAATTGACACCTGCCTTTGGAATGTCAGGCTTTGAAATTTGATCTCCCAACTATGTAGGCAAAGTTTCTTAAAGTTTTACAACAGCGTTGTTTTACACCTATTATGATGTCAAGAGTTTAGGTTGACGAACATAAAATTTCAAAAAATTTCTAAAAACATAAATTGTAAATCTAATCAGACGAGTCTTGTCGAGATCTTATTTTTAACCCAAGAGTGTATTTTAATGTTTATAAAATCTTCTTCGTCTTTCTTTTAATGGAGGGCCTACGCCGAGCTTTTTTCTATAAAATCTAGAAATTTTAAATTAATTGTTTTAATAAATATAGCTGCTATGCAGTAGGAATGCAGTAATAACTAGTCAATGCAATTAAAAATTTTATTTTGTGCAAATCGGTTCAAAGTTACCAGCTATGGAACTTTTTGATTACCAAAATATATAAATATAGTAATGATAAAATGTAAATATGGACGTTCAAGTGTTCAAAGTTTTGAGCAGGTAGAATTTTTTCAGTTGTCTGTAGTATGATGTGCATGCCCAAAAAATGAAAATTTTATATTAAATGATTTTAATAGCCTTATTAAATTTTTTTTAATATAGGCAATTATTTTTGTAACTAAAAAGATATTGAAAAAGCCCTTCTTAAACTAGCACTTTGTGCATTATATTCACGTCTTTACCAAAGGCAACTTATCCTCCCCGGTGGCTTCCTTAAAATCCACTAAAGTCTGTACCTTTTTAAGAAATCAAATAATATATAGAACGTATTTAATCTTTCCAAGAATCGGAAAATATAAGATTAACTTCAAGCAGCACTACTATAGTTAAACTATTACTTACAATTTTGGAATTTTCCTTCTTATTTAGCCGGAGCTCTCTTAACATCTGATTCCGCTGTTCCATCATAAGTGTTCTCTCATATGTGTATGCTGATATATCACTATTCGACTGTTTAAGTAATATAGAAATTAAATTTTGCCTTTTTTTTTTTGTTGTTTAATTTTTTTGATTTTAGATTATACCATTTCCACAACTTCTACGTCCGCTTCTATTCTCAAATGATAAAGAAATGTTTTTAGGTCTTTCTTCATTTGAATTGAGTTGTCTTCCATTTGAGCTACAGTGAAAATTCGTAATTTACAATTTCTCCAAGTTCGATGTTGCTTTAACAAGAATGGCAGTAACATTAAAAGACCGCCATCGTGAACTATCCACCAAATGTCGACATTGCCACCAATCTAACAAAAGAGTTAAAAGCGTTCGTTGTAAAATTTTAGAAATTTCAGGTAAATTCAAATTCTTTAAAATCGTATCGTATCGTGGTTTTGATATACATTTTCCTAAAATCCTAAAAATAACACGCAATAATTTTTTTTAAGTTAACTCGAACTGCAAACTGTTATAAAATTAAGGTATATTAGGTATTACTTTTAAAAAATATTCGTTCATTAGTATAGCAATTCGTTTTACCAAACCAAAAGTTTAGCAAATAACTACATATAAAAAATACAAATATGGGTTTTTAAAAACGCCACTGTAATTTAATTTCACGCGCAAAACAAAGAAGTCGCACAATTGGCGATAAATTGACAATCTGGCCACACTGCCTAGGACAGAGAACACTACTCTGGGCCGATATTATATTAGTCAAACTTGATTGGCCGCTTCGGTTGGAGCGATATTTTATTCGAAACATGACGGCTCGATTATAATTTATAGCAGCAATAGCCTAAAATATTTTACCTTGTGATTTGACTCAGGAAAGAAATTTATTCCTTTCGGCACCAGAAGAGCCATATGACATGCAGCGACAGTTCTAACTGTCTGAATAAATGTTTTCCAGCTTTGTTTGCCTTCTTGTCTCCAGCTGTAGGGCCAACCTACTATGACAGTATTTGGTTTCATTCCTCCCAGACCAATAGTTTGAATCCTGTAATAAAAAGATTGTTCGTATATACATACATATCTAAACGAAAATTATAAAGTTAGCCAAATTCGGAAAAAATAATTTACCAAATTACGAGGGTGGATCAATAAGTACCCGTGTTAGGAATGAAGAGGCAAGTTTCTCACAATTTTTTTTTTCTATTTTCAACGCTAACGTTAACGTTAACTTATTGATCTACCCTCGTAAAAACATAAAACAAAATAAAATATTGTTGAAATTCTTTGAATACATTTTTGTTTGTCTTTGATGACGAATTTTAAAAAGTTAAGTTCTTCATGGAGGGCCTAAGCCCCAGGCGTGTTATATGGTATATATTTGTACATGAATAGTTTTATGCTGAATCAGAACGGCGAAGTGAAAGGCTTTTCAAAGGCAATTTTTACTCTTGTAGGTTTGCCATCGCCTGCCAAGAGGTGGGGACGAATATAATTTTCTTTAACTTCAGATTTGAACCTCAGACACTCTGCCAATACACCAGACACACCAACGCACTACAAACTACACTACCTACCTAGATAAATAAATCCATTATATGGAATACGGGTGGTATGCGTAATTTTATTTAAATATTAGCAATCAATACATCGTGGTGATAAATCGCTGAATGCGATTGCTGATGTAAATTAAATGAGACTTAAAAAACCCAAGTTTATATTTCAAAATGAAATCTCACATCAAAAGCTGGAAATAACTCAGCGAAACGAACGTTGTAATTTAACGATCAAAAAGTTAGAGATGCGAATTGATTGAATTACATTTAAAACGAGAATACGATTCGATCTAAGTAGAAAAACTGGGAAACACGGATATTTTAATTGCTAACACATCTTTCAAAATACATTAGATTTTCTCATGTGTGCAATAAAAAATTCCATCGGTCGTACAGATTGGTATTTGTTATATACGACCGTCTTGTACGGCGGATATCTCATAGCCCACATAATAGGGGCTTTTTTGAGTTTGGCCCCAAGAGAGTTTTGTCCGTTGCTTTTCGAAACAGGGTCATTTGTTAAGTTCAAATAATGCAAATTATGGCAAAAATTATAATGTTATGAAAAAAAAAAAATTATTTTTATACATATGTATGTTTTTTTTTCAATGCGACGATGCGACGGTGGTATCAATACATTATTATATACTTTTGAATAAAGTTAAATGTTTAAACAATTCATCATCCTATTCGTTGCTCTATGTTTTTACGTAAAATAAAGTTCTTACTGTTAAAAGTTTAAAATAATACAATTTTTATATAATTTTAGATTAAGTATACGATATTTTTTTCATTTTACTTACACAGAACTCAGCCCTTCACTTATTTCATGTGCAACCATAACATCACAAAAGCCTTTGACTTTTTCATCGTCCATTAATTTTCGCAGTGCTTGTTTTGCCGCTACAGCTTTTGTTCCAATTTTAGTATGGTCTCCTTGGATAACTGATACACATATCGTTAAGCCTTTTCCCGCTTTAAGTTGTGTAGCAAATGCAAAGATTTTTCTATATTTCGGCACAAAACTATCGTTAAATTTAGACAGAACTAAAATTTGTGGACGCCAATTCTTCGTATGTGGTTGGCCTTCCTCAAGACGCAAAAGCGAGTATCTGGCTGCTGTTAATGCCATACCTCTTATACCATCTCCCCATTCTTTTTCAGCACTAAAATATATAACAAAAATAATAAAAAATAAAATTATGATTTTAGATAGAATATCTGCATCACAAAAACTTATAAATAAGCATTTAATTACAAGTGTTCGACCGAAACTAAAACCCTAACCATGGATAAGACTTTCTGAAGTGGGCATCCAATTTAAGAAATTAATAGTTGACATAAATGTTATTGCAAAATATTGATTTGTTAATTTTTTATAAACAATTAAATTTTTCAGCAGAGATTACTAAACATTTTTTTTAGCAACAAAATGTTTTGTGTGAGTTAGTGACATCATATCATACTTCGGTACAAATAAATAAAATTTTATTGAAACTTACCCCCTATATTCAATGTATTTGTATATAATTATCGCCATTCCCATTGCAACTAATGCAAAATACCACGATGTCATAAACATCACTGATATGCAAAGTGTTAGCCCCAGTAACGAGAGTGACCAGTGATAGAATTTAAATCGTGGTCTCCAATTAGGTGTTCTTAGTAAAGTTTGTACAGCACATGCCAAATTTACGAATCCGTAGCACATAAGAAAGAACATGGAGAGTAGTGGAGCCAGTAGATCAACATTGCCTTAGATGATCAGAGCAATGTCGATATAAAAGTTTAAATGATAAAGTACAAGTCTCTTACCCAAAAGTATTCCACACTGGCAAATAACTAGCGTTAACAATAAAGCTCGTGTTGGCTCACCTCGGCTTGAAGATTTTGCAAACGGCGCCAGAAATGGAATAATTTCATCTCTTGCAATAGCTTGAAGTAAACGCGGTGCACCTGTTAAACTTTGCAATCCGGCTCCAAGTGTTGAGAGGAATGAACCAATAAGTATAACCCATTGATTTGGCCACGCCATATTCGCCACAACTAACTTTCCACCAATTGATTGTCCAAATCTGAAATGTAAGAAATAAATTTGTATTCGTATGATTCGTAATGGGATGTCAGTTAAATCCTCTCTTTTTTAAAGATGTTCTCAAAGTTCTGTAGAGCAAGAGCGGCGCAAATTGAATAAAAAATAAATGTGGCTTGGGCTACTTTTGCGCTCAACGCCTCATATATGAGTGGCTGAGAATACATAAAAGTGGTAAACAAGTGTGGTCGCTGTGGCGTAGTGGTAGTGCGTTGGACTGCTACGCAGAGTGTTCGAATCTCGGCACAGGCAAAATCAAAAAGAAAAAATATTTTTTCTAGACGGCACCACCTCTTGGCAGGCAATGGCAAACCTACAAGAGTATAAATTGCTATGAAAAGCTTTTCACTTCGCCGTTCGGATTCGGCATTAAACTGTAGGTCCCTTCCATTCATGTACAAATATAACACGCACAACATGAGTGGATGCGAAAAGCTCGGCCTAGGCCCTCCATGGGCTGTTGTGCCATTAAAAGTAAAGTAAAGTAAGGTAAACAAGTTCAGTAAAAAGTGGTATACATCGTTAGGTCCTCACTTTTTTAAGTACCCCACCCACTTAAGTAGCCAACATTCGATTACTTTTAACATTTATTATAAGACTTAGTGACATTTGTGGAAAACTTTAAGTTTTACCCATATGTGGTGTGTAAGTGTATACAAATACTCACTTGTCTCGCAATAGGAGATTATCCACAGTTCCAGCAAAAAGTAGAACACTTGATAGATATACTGTACTTGTAGTCAAAATAGCACAAATAGTCCCGATTGGTATACTTTTCTGAGCATCTGCCAAATCTCCAGATCTGTTTGATCCAGCCATAATACCTAGATAGATATTAAAATAATTAGTTTAAATATGTTTCTTTATACATACTATTATACATTAATCTTATAAATATTTGTTACAATCGATTTCATTTCGCCGCTACAAATTTCTCCGTATTCTTTTTCTTTTTTGTTTTACTAATGTTAATTAAAACTTTTAATGGGAATTTAAATAAAATAGCGCACAATTTAAAGTTCGAAAAAGTCTAACTAACAGGTGAGACCATGCCCCATCCCTGAGCACCTCAGTCACAAGTGGACACACAGCCTCCTCGTGGGGTTCCCAGGATAGTGATCTGACACCTGTCAGAGGGCTAACTATTATAAAGCTGTGCATTGGGTTTTGAACCCGCCACTTTAATATTCCAATTACTCGTCACAACAAGCCTCGGATAAGAAACACCCTTTATGTTGTCGACCAAATACATGGAGGGTTTACAATAAGCCTACTTATGAATATTTTTTGAAATTACAAATTTTTTGTTCCTACCTGTAACAGATGGAAAAAATATTCCAATAAGAAGTGTAAACGTGGTTGTTATATCAGCCGCAATTTGATTATAAGTTGTAGATGCCATGTTTTCAATGTCCACTGTATTCTGTCCATAAGAAATTAGTTGGCCTTTCTGCAGTTATTAAAGATTTGAATTTAAAAGATTAATTTTTTCAACCGTTACAGATACGATATACTTCTAGGTACTAAATATTTGCTAAACATTAAAAAAATATTAAAAAATTGTGATACTACTTATTTAACGGTGCTGAAAATATTTCTCATTTTTAAAGCCGTCTGTAAATTTGACACAAAAAAATTGTAGAATCATAATAAATATGTATAAAAATATGCAATAAAATACTATAATTACAAAAATGTGTAATACGTTAACAGTAAATTTTTTTTTAATTGGGAAAATAATAATAACAATTGGGAAAAATTGTTGCAGGGAGCTTATTCCAAATACGCGCGGTACGACAGATGAACTAACTTTCTTCGTAATGCGTAGTGCGGTGGAACACCGTGTCTACGTGAAAGGCGGTTTATAAACGCATATACATAGAAGAAGTTTGATCTAAGTTCGCGAATATTACAAAAAGCTATACTAAAATTTCCCTTTATATTGATTTATGTTCAAAATAATTAATTTAGAAATACTCGTAACTTACTTCTAGAAATGATGGCATAATATTATCATAAAAGACGCCGCTGGCAAGTCCTTTGATTCCTTTAACCGTCGTAACGTTATTAGCTAATGATGTGAGAATTATAGAAATATTAACATTTTATATATTCAAAATATTATATTATAAGTCATTCCATTATATTTTGACCAAAAACCTCAAACAAATTTTTACGCTTTCGATTCACATGCAATATTTTTTGGTAATATACTAATTGATTTTCTAAGTGAGGAGGAACCGAAAACTACCTGGAATATGTTGCCAAAACCGATAGCCCTGGCAGCTAGTGTTCTTATCTTTATATTAGTCTTAGAATTTTATTGCAAGAGAGACATTTCATATAATCGGCCTCACCCTTTCAGATTTCACTTAAATTTTGCCTATTGTTTCGTTTGAGGCTAGATTTAATAAAAATAATCGCCAAAATAGAAATAGCTTTACGAAATAGTCTGTAATACAGTAATTTCTCAACCTATATACTCGTAGACGAATAGAGTATCGTCGGTAATAAAATGGCCTATAAAGTAAAATTAAAAATAAATTTTTTTTTTTTTGACAACGGATGATGTGCTTGTAAAAAGCGTGGAGCCTTGCTGCGACGGACAGCAAGCTCCAAACTTCACGGCCAAACTGGGTTTTCATCCAGAGTTCAATGTCTTCTACACAGATGGATCCTTAATCAACAGTAAATATGTAGCTGGTATATATGCTGGAATTAATGGAATAGAGGAATCAGTTGTATTTGGTAGCTACAACTCGGTTTACTGCACAGCTGTTGCTGAATAGGGAATGGAGGGGTTACTCTATTTTCATCTGCTAAGATAGCCAGGCAGCTATTAAACCCTGTACAACTGTTACTATTGTCTCGAAAATTGTGGGCGAAGCGATTGTCAAGCTTAACAGACTTACAAGTAAGAATTCAGTAATGCTGGTATACATACATAGGTGCCTGGGCACGCACCTATTCAAGGTAACGGAGTGGTGGATGTGATAGGGAGAAAAGGTTGAGTAATAATTTTTACTGGCCCGTCATTGATTGTAGCCCGTCTTTCGTTTAATTCGACATGAAGCTGAGGCTTAGTCAATCACACTGCGACCATTAGCGGGTACTGGATTCTTGCTGACAGTCAAAATTGTTTATTGACTATCCTAGGCATGACAGACCTAAGTATCTGTTAAATCTGCGAAAGTGCGCGTCGTAATATCACGAGGACCTACAGTTTAACGCCAGTTTCAAGTGCAGGGTGTCAATTTATTATCTCTGGTGGTGTTGCCATTGCCCCACAGGGGTGTATACTTTATTATAGGCATGCTTTTTCTTGACAATAATAATTTTCCAACCAATTCAAAACGTTCCAAACCAAATACTTTTTAACAAAATATTACATATTTTTAGAACTATCCGTGCGGAATGTGAATTTAACAAAATTGAGAAAGTCGAAATTTCGCATCTTAGCTAAAATTTTATGGAATGACTTCTATATAAACTTACTCAAATAGTAGTCATCACATTTGTTATCCTGACAAAATATATCATGTAAAAATGTGTCATCTTTGGTACAATTTTCAATTGGAATATCTTTCAGCAATCTCTTACCAAGAACACATAAACTGTAAAAATATTGAGTTAAATATTTAAGAATAAATATAAATAATCTCAAAAATATGAGAGCTATAAAATAAACTAGTTTAAAAATTTTTGGTTCATCGCGAGTACCTAAAAAAAAAGTGTTTTTCAGACAAATTTTAATCCGATTGTCACATAACGATTTATGTGAGATATGAATTTAACATGAATTTAAAAGACTGTTTCACTAGCTTCAGAATCAATGCCCATACAATAAAAATTGCTAAAAAGATAAGAAAAAAGAAGGGGAAACAGGTACACAAAGAATGTGTTTTGTTTATATAAATCTCATTAGCAACACTGCTTTGTTGCGAACGCATTCGGCTATTAACTATACGATCGCCGCCTACGCAGTCGTGTGCATAGGGGAAAGGCATCAGGAAATTTCATGCAAATATCGTTTTCTGTAAGAAGTCATGAATGAAAATTCTTCGAAGAAATTCAAACGATATACAGTTGAAGTTAGTTGAATCAATCGTTCTCCCGTATCTGAAGAAATAAAAAAAAAACAGATTTTTTCCAAATATCTCGAAAACGTCTCTTTGGAAAAATAAAAAGCCAAAGCAAAATACAGAATTACTTACATACATATGTATAACAGAAATAAAAAAGATTTGTAAAATACTTATATTTATTTGTTTGAGTTTACCAAATTATTTGACTTACTATAGTTTTTCATTTCCATTGATGTTATCAAATATTCCAACATAAACTGCTATAATTGAAAATATTACGCATGCCAATGCGACCGCCGCAAATTTATTAACAAATTTAACGCCCAAGAAAACAATCAGACCTAAAAATAATCAATCAATAGTTAATTCAGAGGTGCTAACATTTTTATTATTTCTATAGCAATATTGTAGTTTATAAATTTACAGTAATCCCCAGGTAATTGTGTCGACAAAATGTTCATAGTTTTGCACCCAATTCACCCAATTATTTTTAATACATTTTTAACTTAAAGAGAACAATGTGGAAACGCAAATAAACCGATAACGCATTTAAAGTAAGAGTCAATTAACCAGGGGTTACTGTATATAAAACATGTATGTACATGAATATATTATTATGTATATTTACAATAGAATGGTTTTCTTTTTGGGTTTTATAAGCAAATTTAAAAATTCAACCATAAAAATTATTTTGAAAATCAGAATTGGGTGATGGGCATGACCTGTTGTATGGAGGAGATAGATATTCTAAATAAATTAGAAGTATAATATCATACCCATAAATAACAGTAGAAAAGTACCATACACTCTGAAATTATTGTACATCGCATCGGCGTCTTTGGTAAAATCTCCGAAAATTGAGGCCCATGGAGCCATGTAAGTCTGAAAGTAAATAATTTATTTTAAATAATCATAATATAGGGTCCAGACTTAGATACGAAATTATTTTAGTTAAATTAAGTTAGTTTGAAAGATAATTGTAGAGTTTTTTAAGCGTTGTTGAATTGTAAGAGAATTTTACAAAGAAGAAAACACAATGGTCGAACTTTTTATTGGATGAGAATAAATAAACAATAGGAACTAGTATATATGTATTTAAAGGGTGTCCCAATAAGAATGGACGATTTAAATTTTTTGAGCGAGTGGTGATATTTTTATTACATTGTAAAGTAGACATGTTCCGATTAAGTATGGAATAAAATGTCCAGCAAATGACCCCCACAACTCTGATCACAGGCCATTGTTCTTTCAAGATGTGCTGTATCTCACCGTTGGAACTCGGCCTCGAGCTCAGGAATTGTTTGTGGTTTGGGATTTGACATCGGAATTTCGGTTGATGATATGTTCTGGAAACCGTTGCTCCAATAAATCGAAACCACATGTCGTCCAGTTGAGGCCACAATAAATGCGTTATCATATTCCTGTAACGTATGTCATTCACAATCACTGCACTTCCACCCTTATTTTCACAATGATAAAGCTTTGTTCTTTTTTAAATATCTGAACAATTTTAGACGACAGCTGTTAATTTCAGAGCTGCCACTTGCACAGAAAAGAAAATGGCACAAAATTTAAATAGTGCACTCTTATAGGGGCACTTTATATTTATACTGCGAGATCCGAGAGAATAGACAAATTTTAACCGTAAAATAAAAACATTTAGCTTGTTTGAAAATAAATAAGAAAATTATTGATAGTTTTTTAAGTTATGTCTGTGATCGCTATAAAATATGAAGAATAAAATTAAAGTTAGTTTCTTGCTGCCGCGTTTAAATTGTTCCAATCGCAGACAACAATTGGCACAGACGTCTTTCTATTGTCATGTTGGAATCTTGCAGACGCATCCATTGTGTTCAACACTTAAAGTTGACATCGACTTGTACGATCCTATACTGTGGGTACGAGTATATGATAATATATTTTAATTTTAATTTATACGATTGAGTAATTTACTTATATTCAGATATATGAAAATGGATTTGACTAAATTGAGCAAATGTTCGTGTTTATGCTTAATAGTAATATTAACAAACTTAAGAAAATTAACAACTACTTAAAAATTAAGTTAAAGTACCAGAACAATCTCCACAGCTCCTACAATGTACATAGCAGCAGCCAGTGTGGTCCCTGTATAAAAAAGCATCCCCACTGCTCCACCGAATTCTGGGCCAAGAGATCTGTTTTATCAATGATAATATGTTAATAAAGAAATATTATTCATTATTTCAGCTTAAGGTTCTATGAAATTTGGAGATAATAAAATCTTTTTTTATTTAATGTTCAAAAACGTTTATCATAAAAATCACACAATTTTTAGTTGGAAGCAACTTTTAATTTTTAGTTTGTGTTTTAGATACTATTTAATAGATCTGCTATAATGAATATTAATGCTAATTTTTATTTTTATTTTGATTTATCTGATCAATATGCAATAAAGTGTTAAAGAAAATAATAACAAAGAATGGAACAGTTCAGTGAAAATGTTGTCTTGTATAATTTTTCACACATACATAAGTAATTTTATCAAGATTACTGATGAGGAACCGTGGCGGGTTGGTTCCAAAGATAGTACGATCTATTTTAATTAAAAAACTCATTGTTTTCGAGCCTGTAAGCAGATTTTATCTACAAATGTAATATTTGAGAGTTTATATTCCCCCAAAGTATCTTTTCCCAATTCAAGATGATTTTAGAGGTTTTTCTTCAAAACGATCCAGCTTATACTTAAGGTCGCTGTGCCGTAGTGGTAGTGCGTTGACTGCTACACAGAGTGTCCGGGGTTCGAATCTCGGCACAGGCAAAATCAAAAAGTAGAATAAATTTTTCTACGCTGCACCACCTCTTGGCAGGCAATGGCAAACCTACAAGAGTAAAAATTGCCTATGAAAAGCTTTTCACTTCGCCGTTCGGATTCGGCATTAAACTGTAGGTCCCTTCCATTCATGTACAAATATAACACGCACAACATGAGTGGATGCAAAAAGCTTGGCCTAGGCCCTCAATGGGCTGTTGCGCCATTAAAAGTAAAGTAAAGATCCAGCTTACAAACACTTATCGTCAGAGTCAAATATTTTGGAAAAAGCGAGGATAATTTATAGCCAGGTATAACAATAACCACAGCGAAATTTCACTATACATACTATCATAGAACAAAAATGTATCTTTAGTGTTGAAAAGCATAAAAAAAGTCACCGAAATTCATGTCAGTTTTTGAGATACTTTTGTTATCAACCACCGAAAAAAATGCGGTCGAGCCGTCGGGACAAATAAAATTTGCAGTAAAAGTTTCCATTTTTACATCGAGTCAAAAAATAAATTAAATAAGGAAAAATTGGAACATATATATGAATATTAGTATATATTGACATTTTATTTTGCAATTCCGAGAGTTACACGAGTTATTCATTTATTCGTTAATTTCGTTATATATATTTTTTTATGCGTTTACGTATACCTTGATATCATGAAATAACTTCCACCCGCTGGTACCACTCCATTCGTTGCGATTGCAGACATAGATATAGCTGTTAACATAGTCTATAGAAATATAAAAAATATGCATTAGTTTAAAAGAAAAGTAGTAATGTAACGGATGTCTGCATATGCATTCGCAAAGTTTTAGCATTCGCATTTGCGAATGTACAAGGTGATGTAAAAGTAATAACCCGATGCAAAAGTAATATCCCGATTTCCTAAGGCTATAATTTCATTTTTTAAATGTAAGAATGTCAGCTTTAAGCTTATGCGATCGCTAAACTGACTTCCTTTACATCACTAATAAAAGTACAAGTATATGGATTAGATAGAGTTCATTGAAATCCAAAAATGTCTTTGGATCGGATCGCAATAGCGCGAAAAATTACTACTGGTAAAGTGAACCCCAATTAAGATTTGTTTACTGTTTGTCGAATATATAAAAAATTGTGAAAATTTAAAGTTCTCCAAATAAATAACCATTGGGGTTTTTCCACTGGACATTACAATTTCTTTTTTAGCAAATTTTATTTTTTCTCCTTAGCTATCTAAAAAACAAAAATTACACATTTGTGTGTTCTAATATCGTTACCTTAATGTAGAAAGGCCTGTACTAAAATTTTTTTAAGCGGATTTTCAATGGATTGTGATTACGATCGATTCAAATTAGCGAAAAGTTTAATTAAATAAAAATGTTAGTTAGGGTTTTGTACATTAAGATTACGATATATGTTGCTTTTACCGAAAGTGTGCTTTAACCGGTTTATACGTTCGATTAAATAGAAAAAAATTGTTAAATAATTTTATATCACTAGTAACTATTATCACTAATATCGTAAATTATAATTACCACACAGCAACAAGTTAGAACTATGAGAAATCCACATATTGCTCCCGCAGTGCCTACTACCCACGTTAAGCGAATGAAAAGAATAACTCCGAAAATATTCTGGATACACGGTAGGAATACTCCAATAAGTGTACCTGTTAAATAAAAATGGGAAATTTTTTAAACAATATTATAAACGTAGGTACATAAGTATGTATTTATATTTTAATTAAATATTTTGGTAAATATTGAGTTAGAAAGTGAAATGAGAGGTTGGGAATAAAAGCGATACAAATTTTAACTACTAACTAAGTGGTCGCCGTGGCGTAGTTAATATGGTAGTGTGTAATAGTAGACTGCAACTACGCAGAGAGGCCTTGTTCGAATCGCAGCACAGTCAAAAATTTAAAATAGAAAAAATAAAAATTTTTCTAAACGCGATCACCCCTTGGCAGGCAATTATTCATAAATTGGCCAAGAAATACTATTCACTTCATGTACTTCAACACACTTTACATGAATGTCTATGAAAAGCTAGGCCTATATACCCTATAGGCCCATGGGCCATTAACGAAAAAGAAATTATAACTATAGTAAATTATATTCCTAAATACTTCTTGGAATATATTTTTAATTGGGAATATTGGAAATACCATAAACATATAAACCAGCTTTTTGTAACAATGCTTTACCCAAACTGTGTGTGTAGCCTACAATTGGGGTTTTTTTTTATTTTTTGTTTAAATTAAAAAACATAATCATAATCTCTTACCCATTCGAGCGGAAGGAGCCGCTTTTTTCGAGTCAGGATCAGTCGCAGATGGTATTGTGTTCTCATAGTTGGCAAGTGAGGAAATAAATGCAGATACATGTGGTCTTGTATCCAGTTCATCATCATACAAATACAAATTGGCTTCAAAGTTGGATTTTTCTTTGATTTCATCGACTGTTTGACTCTCACACGGATCTGGAATAGATTTAAGAAAAAAATAAGTTCGAACAAATGTATACAAACTAGTGTCCGACTTAAGATTAAGCTTTGATTCTTCATCGAAAAAATTGCCGACGGCCAAAGTAAAATATTAAATATAAATAAATATTAAAGTTGGTTAATAGAGACTAAAAATCATTTTAACGATAGCTTTATATAATTATTTCTCGTATTAGCCATATTTCGTCTCCATAAGACTATGCTAATTGTATACCCTTTCATATGGGCTTACCGATGTACACATTGAAAGGGGCAAGTTTACACTTAAATTACCTGTAGAATTATTTGAAGTTTCCTTGGTGCAATTCGTATTTATTTCCATTTCATCAAATTACTCATTCACACCTTTTTCAATAACGATAATTAATATTTTTATTTGGGATTTGGATTAAAGGTTCTTAATATATTTAAGCATGAAAATCACATCATCGTCTGAATTTTAAATGTAGAAAAACCATGTAAGAAATATTATAGTTTGTTAGTATCACATTAAATGCACTACATCTGTACCATATAGTAATATCCATAAAAAAATTAACGTCCTATAAAAAAGAAATATTACATACTAGTACAGGTAATACGTAAAAAACACAACAAAACTTTTTTTTAAAAAAATACCATGTGAGAAGGGCATTTACAAATAAAATGTCCATTAGCAAATCTAAGTAGCTGTAGGCCGCTGGTTTCTGATATATTCCATAATAAATATTGTTATGATAATAAATTATTGTTTCATGTCCCTTTTCCAACTTCTAAAAATCTTTTTATCTAGCATAGCCTCAGTATTATACATACTACATATAAGATATGGATTAGGGTTGTATTGTATTCCCAATCGAAATTAAGATTTCAAACTACATATTTACATTCAATCCACAATAACCTCGATATTGATATATTTTACTCCAAATGAATATTCAGGTTATATGGTTGGTGCCACACACCCTTTTCCAATCCCACCCATGGTATGGCATTACCGACCAATGTGAATAGATCCGCAGATATACCGAAAAAGGAGCTGTCCCGCTCACTTATAATTACATCATTGTACAAAATTTTTATGTCAATCTATGTAGCAGTTTAGGTATTTAGTATAGTCGAATATACAAGGTGTGGCAAAAGTAATGTCATAATGTGAATGTGCCATAATTTTTGTAAATGGCGTCAAAGGTCATCATTCTGCTTTGACATTTACCTATATGTTGTAGACAGATAGAGAATTAGTTGACAATAAGCAATGGAGCGATACGCAGCTCGGCCAACGATGCAGATTTTGAAACAATTCAAAATGTCGTAAAACGAGCACAAATGTGCATTAACTCAGGAGGTGGTGATTTGACCACTTGATGACATTGTTCAACTTAATGTCATCAATTCATACATTATCAAATATACTTTCCTTTCCACCTAAACGTATAAATAGTGCGACATAATATACTAATTTGGAAATCCTAGCTCCATAGAGTAATAGAAATTGTAATGTTTTTTTATTATTTGTGGACACCATGACGTAGTTGGTAGTGCGTTGGCCAGCTACACAGATGTGTGGGATTCAAATCTCGGCACAGCAAAATTGTAAAGTAGTAAAGTAAACAAGTATCGCCAATTGGAACATTTTGTAATAACTTTAAAAAATTATTGCTTTAGAAGAGCGTACGTGAATCGAACCACGGAATGCTGATATGATAGTCTAGCACGCTGCCACTGGACCGTTGAGATGTAGCTTTTTATTTTGAATTATTATGGTGAAAAAAGAAATCACTATAGAAACATCTACTTAGTATAAAACACGATTTTTATTATTGTTCTCCTAGTAAACTCTACATCGTTCTTTCTTCATATCTGATCTCTTTTCAGTGTAAGTACCGCAGTGGAATACCGCGTAATTTTTTAATAGAAAAATTATCCTCACTGTTCTATCTTTAAATGAGTAAGTAAATTTAACAAATATGAATCCTCGTAACTCAATTTTCACAAATTTTACAGGAAGACGAAAAAATATGATATAAAAAATCAATAAATATTACCGTTTGTTAATAAAATGTTTTATTAGTTTATTCATGAAACAAAATTCATGAAAACCCCAAATTTTTTACCAGTATTCTTAAACGAATGAAATGACATTTAGATTACTCATATTTGGGTCAATGTATGACCGACCATTCGATACCCCTTAACTTGTTCTTTTTAAATAAATATGTATGTATATTTTAACATATAATTGGCGAAAATTCCACTTGAGCGAAATTTGCAGTATGAACGCGATTCGCATTTGAGAATAATTCGTATAATTATCAACATTCGTATCCCCATTTGAAAATTTTTATGTGAATTTTTTGTTCATGTTCGAAAATGATTATAAAAGTAGGCATCACTGAAACTGTTTGCCAATTTTTGTAATAAAAAAAAAAAAAAAATAGGATAAAAAAAATTTAAAATTTATCGTTTTTCTAAATTTTGAATTTTATTACTCGCATTATCTTTTTCATTATTCGCGCAACCCTAGTATGTATTCATGTATATTTTAGGCAGAAATGTTTTTTTTTTTCATTATATTGCCCTAGGTATTACCAATTATTTTACTTCTTATCCCTCTACTATTTTCCATTGACAATTTCAAGTATAAATGGGAAGCATGTAAAAAAAAACAACGAAATCGAGGAAACTCAATGAAATTAATTACTTATTATGGCAATAGTATAATTTCGCCTCAAATCAACGATGTAGATGTAATACATTTATTGCTGCACACTGAAAAACTATATTCTTACATTTGGCTCTCATTTTATGCCTTTAATTTAACTATTATGTAGTAAAATTCATTGCTGAAAATTGTTCTAATTGTAGATTCAATTCATATTTCACTCTTTTGATATATTTTAATCATATTTTATTTTATTTATTTTATTTGTAGGATATATTTTTTTCGGGTTTCGAATTACTTTGTATTAACACCATTTGAAAGTAGTTTTTTTTTTCTTATGTAAGCATTCTTATGGAATATTTTTATGTTTTATTTCTTATAAACAAACTATAGTATCACAAAAAGCCATAAATACACAAATTAATACGATTTCTATAATTGCATTTATATTAATTTTTCTAATTTTGATATTATCAAAACAAAAAAATTTGACTGATAAAATTCAACAAAATTCAACTTTGAATCGGTTAAGATTTTCTACAGATGAAATACTGAGCAAAGAAATCTCGTGCAAATTTTTAAGTAACACATTAGATACATATGTGTATGCGACAAATGTAAAAAATTAGGGACCTGCGTATTAAAAAGTATAACTGAAGATACACAATCTTAATTAACAGCATCACTGGCTGGCATCCTCTCGGTGTCCAGTCCAAAGCTTTCGTATAACACTTTGTGAACATTTAAATTGAAAAACGAAAGCTTTGATGCTAAATTATCTCAAATCTAAAAATTGGGAATTGGTACAGCAATTCACTTCAAGAGGTAATTTACAGTTATGTTATAGTTTTAGTTCGTCCTTGGTCTTTAAGCCGTTAAAGGAGTTCTGTGCCGTAAACATTACATTGTTTGTTACGGAGTCCTTAAAATTTCCATCTTAATACAAATATTGTAAAATAAATCATGATAAAGCCAATTTAAAAAATACAATGTGCCAAAAAAAATTTATTTATTTTCTCTGGTTTAGCAAGTTAAAGTAATCAATCACTGGCACATATTTAAATCGTTATATTCTATACACTCTGTATTATAGATTTAAATACAAGACTCACTTTCAGATTAAAAGTAGAGAAACCGAAATCTTTATCGTTACTGATTTATTCTCATTAATGTTGTAGTTACCGTTATCGGAATGCCGTGACCTGTACAAATTCGTATTACTTAAAATAAAATTCTTATTGAATGATAACAATACATGAGAAAATCCAATATAAATAATTAAAATTGCTCATACCACCCGTATTCCATATGATAAATTTATTTGTTTATTTCTTTCTTCTTGAGAAGGTGAATATGAAAATTATAAGAAAAATCTAGTTTATTTATACAAAATAAATTTTATCTGATTTGTGTACCCAAGGGTGAAAGGTCTTAACTTCCGCTTCTCCTGTACTTCATTCTATTTTTATTCTTAACCTGCATCAAATGTGAAGAGTAAACTTCAATTATTACATCAAAACATTCAAATTAACAATTTTATTGTGCATTTCTTAGTAAATATTTAACTAAACTTTCCGACAACTATGGGCTCTCCCCCATTTATGTATCCGTCGTGATCGACAGTACAAACAATGCGTACATAGCATAAAGCTGTGGCAACACTAATTAGGTCATACCGAACAAATATCACGCCACCCATGATTTGTGTTTAATTTAAAATTATGAAATAACTAGGAATTTCTGAAAAAATAAGAATTCGACTTTTTTGGTATGAAAATCTACTAAAACGTAGGATAATCGTAGTATATGTAAAGGAAATTTAATACATTAAACCAGTAAATGAACTAAGTATATATTTAATTTAAGTAACTTTGAACCAATTTGTTAATCTAACGTGAAAAGTCAGTTTTTTTTAAATTTATTTTAAATTGTATACAAAGTTGCACTTTTGCCCTGGGTGCCGAAAGCACTTCCGCCTGCTTTGTTTGCAACGCTCTCAAATAAAGGTAACGGATATAGATTTTTCACTTACCATTGTTGTCGCTTAATAGTTTACCAGTTGCTGTTTCGTCGTTTTGAAATTGGGATGTTGCATCTTCTTCAGTCTTTGTTACTTTAAATCTGTCCGGCATTTTGTTTTATACCTTTACTGTTAAAATTACCTATAAAAGAAAGATTTGGTTTGCTTATTTATGAAAATAAGTTCAGTTGTTTGGTACATTTATACAGTACAAATATGTACATAACACATGCTAAAATACATAGGACTTTTTTTAATTTTCTGTGAGTGAGCCGTAACGAAATTAAAATAATTACGCTACAAGTTGTTTATTGAACATTTAAATTTCTACAGGCAACAATTACCCAATTATTCGCGGGGCGAAGCTGGACTAATTTTAGTACTAATGTAAATATTTACTCCGCGGTGCGCCTGGGGGTGGAGAACACAATGTAAAGTTCGTGAGCAAATGAGTGAACTTTGCGCTTCTCAGTCTCAAGTCGACACACAGCTTCCTCGTGGTGCCCCTGAATAGTGATCTGACACCCGTCAGATAACTAATGTGTTTTGACCAACGCACAACTTCTGATTCAAGGTTACGTGAAAACCCGCCGCACACATTAGTTATCTGACGGGTGTTAGATCACTATTAAGGGGCGCCACGAGGAAGCACGAGGAACCCATCAGGGCAAAAACAACGTCCAATGAATCCTGGCAACAAGCCTCGGATAATGAATCCCCAATGTTGACAACCCCGACAAAAGTATAAAATTCAATGATTTACGGAAATACTTACACTTGGAATGTCCTAACTATCTACAAGAAAGATGACTCTATCCAGATGTCCTCGATCACTGCTATCTCGGGAATGCAATAACAGGGTTGCAGAAAAGAGAATCCGTCAACTTGTCTCGAGGTTCACACCAATGTACGAGCGTCTAGCCTGAAGTGTGTGTGTGACCAAAGATGACTTCTCGACAAAACGTATATCCAATGCCCCCGCCACGATATTCAAATTCAAATCGACATTAAGTAATAATATTAAAGTGAACAAGATAGTCCTTTTTTTCCTACGATCGGAAAAAAGACTGACCGATTTGGACGCGGTACTGAACATGACCAAATTGTAGCATCGAGATATCAGTAGGGCCCCTGATTAAAGTACCCAAAACAAAATCGAAAGCATTTCAAGTTATTGGAACCTCAGCGTACTTCTTCCGATTCAACTAAGTACGCTCGATACTAAGCTAGATTTCAGGTGATTCCCTATCGTGCGACTTCTTTAACCTTATGCCCATGTTGAGTGAATGGAAGAACCTGTGCTCCTGCGGCATTGTTCATTGTGACTGTTTGCTTGACACTTTTGTTGTTGTTTCAATAGGGTGTTAGTTTTGTTCTTTTCTTGGTTTAATGTATTATTTTTAAACAAATTTTTTTTTTTTGTTTTGTTTTTTTGGAAATGTAAATATATCAAGCGCAAATATCTATAGTATTGATTTTTGCAAAAAATGCCAGGAGAAAAAAATGTTTTAGAACTTCTAAGGAATCACTTCATAGTTCAAGTGCTTTAAACATTATAATAATGCACCTTAAGATCTTATACAGTTTGTTTCATAATGGTTCTAACTTTAAAAAGTTATATAAATAGTTATAAACATTGTAAAAAATCTAGTGAAAGGCCTTACAAAGTTACAAATTTTAATGCTTGTAACTTTGTAATCAAAACTTTCATCTCCCCAAAGTAAAAAAATTACCACATAAAAATATAGTACTTAATTATTATCATAAAATGTATAAGCAAAAATCAACAAAACTTAAAGCCCACCCACAATAGTTTGAAATTTCGCTTATTTAAAACTAACATATCTCACAAATTTAAAATTATTATTGGCTCCGTATTAAAAAAATTAAAATATCAGTAAGCAAACTAAAATTTGTGAAATCAAATAAAAAATTTTAAGTTTCAAAATTAATTTTATAAATTTAAAAAAGGTTAAAATTTTTTTTTTTTATATAAAAGAAAAATCAATACAATGTTAAACATGTTTTTTTTGTGATATGTTAAACTAATTAGAAACCACATTTATCCCTTCCAACTTCGCCCGACTTTTTAAAATGTTGCGAGAACCATTTGCCTGAAGGTATGCCAATATTTTTACAAGTTTTTTTTTTAATACAAAAAATTTATTGAAAAAATATGCATAATAATCGCATTGTCATTTCCCAACCAAAAAATTTATAAAATAATGGTTTTTAGATATAAATTTATATTTTAAACTCATGTAAGTTACTTGAAATATGTATAAAAAAATATAAATATGTATCGAATTACTCATTTCGCCCTGATATGCTGTCACATATGATAAAAATTTACTTTGTACAGCTGATTTATTTTAAAGGTATAGAGGTTACAGATAAAACTGATAACCTTTTTAAAATCAGAGATATTAAAATAATGTATGAAAAATCTGATAACGAATTTATAGTCAGGACCTCAAGGACCGTTCTATAGTTGTTTTGATGTGGATAGAGCAATTTTGAACAAAATTCGTCTGCCATTTTACTACAGTCATGATTTTTCTTTTAATTTATATCGAATTTGTAATCAGCTAACTCAAGGACACATCTTTAGTTACTTTTATGTACCTTTTGTTTTTTGAAAATCTGATTCCGGATCCACGATCAACGACCTTAAAAACCCATATATTTTTATAGAGGCCTTAATTTTTTAGTGAGCGTTTTCGAGTTTCGCCCCAGGGTGCGTTGGATCGGAACACTAAGTGCCGTTTTCTCAATATTCGGCTAAGAACTAATCAGACAGTTCGGTTCTGTTAACCTGTTCCGCGCAGAAAAATATTTATTTTCTAAATTAAATATTTTTAATTCGTAAAAAATTAAAAATTTTGTCCTCTTCCAATTATGCCAAAAGAATAACCATGGAACTGGAAGATTATACGACCGTTTTGGAATCCGCCACGGTTTCTCATTAGAGATCTTTGTGATAGCTCCCTTATTTCGTAAAGTCGATTTATTTTATGTTTCTTTCCTATTTTAGATTTTTTTTGACTGTGTCGAATATTGAATACAGTGTAACCACTACCCCACGGTGCCAAGAAGAAAAAAAGAAGTTATTGCGATTTTTTTTTTGTTTTTTTTTAATTACACCGCTACATTTTAAATCGACATTGACAAACATATGACTTCTGCAACGACTGTGTTCTTTTTCTTTTTATGCTTCTCACATCTAGTCTGAAAGTTTCGTTTCATGACGTAAATTTTTGTTTATATTATATTTTCAACTCACCCATACACACATGGCCTGGGTTTCTCTGCAGACAAAAGTTTTATTTGCAATCAGTATTAGTTGTCTCTTGCTTTGTAGCAGTGCTTTTTAAAGCAACCATTCGACATTCAAGCTTTTATATACATACATATATATATATATATATATATATATGTGCTGTAATATGAAGGGTTGAAGTTATTTATGAAGGGACTAAGTGCCACAAAAATATTTAGCTTTATAATCCTGGATTTACGCAGCGCTTCATAAATGAAGAAAACAGAAAAATATATTCAATTTATGTTTTATTTTTTTACCTCACTTCTAGTTTTTTCTAAGGATAAATAATTAATCTTTAATGATAACCTGACGCAAAGTATTATTATATACAAAGCAATCCAAAAGTTAAAGCTTTTGATAAGTATCATAAATGTATTTTACGGGATTTATGTATGTATTCATATGCTCATATTTATTTATGTTCATAACTTCTGTTTACTTTTTGGTACGTAACATAAATTTTTAACTACAGATATGTTGTTGTTTTTGATGTAACTGGATTTAAGCTTACTGTTTGTGCACTTTTTCCGGGTAAGTATTTTGATACATAAAAAAAAGCAAGCAACTTTTCAATTGTACGTCTAACAGAAAACTGATATTTTTAAGAAGCGCATGAGTAATGTGAACAAGTTTTCTACTGTATATAATTTATGGTGCTAACATTGGTGGAATTGTTTCACTTTAGATATTAGTCTTTTGGTTGAACATTTGAAACTCTAAAACAATATACATGAGTACTTGTATATATGTATAACAATAATATACATATATGTATGTATATGGATATATACTTATATACATAAGTATATATCCATTAATTGAAATATTTAGAAACAAATCAGAGATTCTTATATATATGTATACATATAAATATGTACATATATACATATGAACGGCACATATTTGTAAGTACATATAGTACAAGGATATGCCATTGTACGTTGGATGTATTGATAATGAAGTCAATTTCGGTCTGATAGTAGCATAAGTACTAAAACCAGAAATATAATTTCTATAAGACTGTATTCTCATCCCCAGATATTCATTTATATTAGTAATATACATAATATGTGTAATTATTCTTTCATTTACCCACTCAAACATATCACACACGCTATGAAGTAGTTGTTGAATTTATTAATTTACTGGTCGTTACGTATTTTGGAAAATGATTAATATAGTTATGCACATATTTTTACAATGCTTTTGCAGCAAAATACCAATCCATTATATTCTGCACTTAGCGAAAAAACTCTAGATCAACAAAATAAGTAGGTACATGTGCTGTCAAGTTGTTGTTCTATTATGTGTGTCATTAGCCTTTGAAGTGTCTAGTTCGGACTTTTCGCATCCATTCATGCTGTGTGAGTAATAGCTGTACCCAAATGGCAAGGATCTAGGTATCCTGGGCTCCACTTTAGTATATGGTATAACCAATACGCCACTGTGAGCACACTGCCAAAATATTACTCTTTTTTCACTGCCTTAACTGTGTTGTAGTTCTTTTGTTTTTACGATTACAATGCATATCCGACGTTAAAAACGATTTCAACTTTCGTATAAAAAACTTTGGTTTACGAAAAACAAATACACTGTGCGGGAAGTAATTCCAAAATGAAAGTAGGCGACAGTGTTGCCAAAGAGTCGGGGAGAATAATCGTACGAAGATTTCCAAATTGTCGTACTCAACTAGCATTATTGCACAAAGTAGTACAACTTTATAAAATTAAATTATATTACTACAATTAAACCTAATTTTCAAAAACAATACTTTTATTCAGTAAACCCGTGGTTATATTGAGAATTTTGCTCGGTGAACACTTTGTGCTCGGTGTGCGATACACCTATTTCGTGTTCGAAGCAACAATAATACCCACATCATTTTAATGACAACTGCTTATTAAAAAAGCAGTGGTCGCTGTGGCGTAGTGGTAGTGCGTTGGACTGCTACGCAGAGTGTCCGGGGTTCGAATCTCGGCACAGGCAAAATCAAAAAGTAGAAAATAATTTTTCTACACGGCACCACCTCTTGGCAGGCAATGGCAAACCTACAAGAGTAAAAATTTCTATGAAAAGCTTTTCACTTCGCCGTTCGGATTCGACATTAAACTGTAGGTCCCTTCCATTCATGTACAAATATAACACGCATAACATGAGTGGATGCGAAAAGCTCGGCCTAGGCTCTCCATGGGCTGTTGTGCCATTAAAAGTAAAGTAAGTAAGCTTATTAAAAAAACATAAATTTTGAAAAAAATGTAACGCAATTTTTTACTTATTTAATTTTCTACACATAATTTAATTTATTTAGCTTATCACAACAGCAGTTACAATGGTTTGTTGCGAAAAGGCATCAAAAGCTCCTGGTTGGGAAAACTACGCCTGCGCCACGACAAATAAAAACAATGTGGAAAAAAGGGGTAAACAATTTAAATACGATAAATAATAATTCTTCCACCGAAGCTTTTGAATTTTCTGAGTTTTAAAATTTCTTGCTTTCTGGCAGCTAACAATTTTTTTAACTTTTCTTACGGTAACAAGAATTTAAAATACTGATTTTTTACATTTGTAACCAAAGTATACAATTATAACTGTGGTGACTATTGTAACCACATCGGAGTAGCCCTGGCAAAACAGCCCGTGGAGGGCCTTCGCATCTACTCACGTTGCGCGTTTTATATTTGTACATAAATGGAAGGGACCTACAGTTTTATGCCGAATCCGAACGGTAAAGTGAAAAACTTTTCATAGACAATTTTTACTCTTGTATGTTTCCCATTACCTGCCAAGTGTTGGTTTTGTGTAGAAACATTTTATTTTCTACATTTTGATTTTGCCTGTGTCGAGATTCGAACCCTGACCACTGAGCGTACAAGTCAACGCACTACCACTACGCCACAGCCATGTTAAAACTACAAGAAGATTACCTATAACAATGGTGAAATTGAAGCGAAATGATATTTTTCAGATGCCCAAAAGCATTTTCTAACACCCTTTCAGATTTTGACAAAGTATAATTAAGTGATTTTTCAAATGATTGATAAGGCTTCAGTAATTTATCCAAAAAGCGGAAAGCCTAGTCTCCCAATATAACGCATTCAGTACAAAATTGTAATATTAAAATAAATGTGAAATACTTAAAAAAGAATACATAAGAAAAATAATAATAAATTAAAATAAATATTTCGGTGGAGTTACGCTTTTTCTTGTAGATAGTTATTGTTGTAGTCGTTATGGAGATTTACGTGAAAAACCCCAACAGTTCTCACGGCAGATGAGCAAACCAATTGATCCAGTGCCTGCACTAAATTAACGTAATCAGGTGAGTCGGCTTGTGATCGTTTGACAAAAACAAGAGTAAACATTGCCAACAGAGGTTTTTTGTGTCGTATGGCAGCTCGTATATTGTAGTGATTTGTTTTTGTTAAACTCTCATTCATATATTTTTGTATATAGTAGCATTGCGTTGCGTTTAGACCGCCGGAACGAATGAAGGTTCATTCGCGTAGAAATTTTAGCAATCATTTACACAGACGCGTTCTTGTTCGCTCGCCCGGTGTAAATAGCAAATTATAATGTTCCCAAATATCTCTTTAAATTTTTTAGAAAAATGCTTTGAAAATATGCATATGTTGGCAGTACATATTGAATTGCACTATACGTCAACTACGTTTTCACTTTTTTCCAATTGTTTTTTTCTTTTTTACTAAATTTTCATAATTTCAATCCGATCATCCCGAACAAATATTTTGACATTCATTCGGAGTATGAACCTTTTACACCGCCTGAATATTGTTCCTGAACATTTTATAGCGAACACAATGTTCAACGCTTAAACATTTAGACGAAGCAGACAGTCGAAGCATGGAGCATCTCTCAGTATTAGGTCTGTTCAAGTACTTTGCTTATAAAATTTTAATAGTGTCTAAATTCAAGAGCGTATACAAAATGGTCTCTTGAAAAGAGAATATTCTGAAAAACTACGCGAAAGGTAAACATGTAAAAAGAGGTTAAATAATCGTCGGTCATGTCGCTTTTTACGATCTCTTTTTGTTTTTTCACCTCCGTGCCCAGTCATTTGAAAATATGGTCGACCACTAGTAAGTTTTTGCATACGTTTGTACTACTTTTTAGTTATACTTCGAAGTTATTAAAACAGTAATACACATATAAACTATATAAACGTATATTTGTACATATTTACCTGAATTTTTTTTTATTTCGCGAAAAACCAAGCAAATATAAATTTGAACAAATGTAAGTGTTGCTATTAAGCAGTTTTATTTGTTTTTTGCATACATTTTATCAAAAATGTACTATTTTGCTCCTAAAAGTGAATTATCGCAAATAATTTCACAACGCGTTTTGATCGCGTGATTTCATATCAAAAGCCAATTCGTTTGGTAACCGTGGCGGTCAAATTTTACTCTTTCGCTCTCTCAATTTTTGGTTTTATATTGAAGCAACAACAGCTTGTGCCCATGATGTGACAGTGACCGTCTGTATAACAAGGCACTAAACTTACTTACATGTCAATACAGCTGTTTTGGAAAAAAGTAATTCAATCATTTAAAATTTTGATTTATTTGCATCGATTTTTTATATACAAAATATCAAATTTTATATACAAAATAATCAATATGCAAAATGAAAATAAAGTTCACTTATAATCTGATAATATAATCTTCAAAAATACTTATTTTATTATAAAATAAAAAACATGGAAAGAGGATAATTTACTCTCCCGTACGCGAACGTATTGCCAATAAAAAAATAGCAAAACTAATAATTATTACGCACGTCAACCGAGCTAATTCTTTGTTCAGTGACCAAATTTTAAAAAACTTCCGAGGCTAATAGGTAGTGTATCTTTCGAAGCTTATCCAAAATTAAGTGCTGAACAGAATGTGGTCATTGTGGCGTAGTGGTAGTGCGTTGGGCTGCTACGCAGAATGTCCGGGGTACGAATCTCGCCACAGGCAAAATCAAAAAGTGGAAAAAATAATTTTTCTACACTGCACCACCTCTTGGAAGGCAATGGCAAACTTTCAAAATGCCATGAAAAGCTTTTCACTTCGCCGTTCGGGTTCGGCATTAAACTGTAGGTCCCTTCCATTCATGTACAAATATAACACGCACAACATGAGTGGATGCGAAAAGCAAAAGCTCGGCCTATAGGCCCTCCATGGGCTGTTGTGCCATTAAAAGTAAGAATAGAATGCAATGCCACTGATAAAAGAGCTGCAACAGTGAAAATAGGTGCTAAACGTTTGGAGCGCAGCATACACAAAAAATGTACAGAATGGTGTAGTTAAACATGTCAATTTATAAATGAAATATTAAATATAGGTTTTAAAAATGTATTTCAAGCTCCGGTCTTCTGTCTAATATTTTTATAACTTGAATGACTTGTATTTTAAGAACTTTCTTTAAATTTTCTGGGTAAAATCAAGTTTTAAATTTGCAATTGCAGCCGCTATATTTGTAGCTGCGCCGCACTATTTGTATATTCAGTACATTTTAACTTTTGACAGTATACTACCTACTACAGCTACACTATTCTGTTCGCCGTTTTAGCAATGCGTGAGAAACGAAACACACATTCAAAATTAGGTAAATGATATCAAAAATTTGTCATCACTATCGACAATTTGCCACTATTACCGACAGCTGTTGTAATAAATATATTTATAATTTACTTAATTAATTGATGCTGGAACTCGTCATTTCGGACCAAATAGCACTTCAGCAGCTACAACGTCTCTGCTTTGGCTTAATTTTTTAGATTTTTTCAAATATAAAATATCAATTTTGTACGAACCCTTTTTTTTGCTCGGCCATTTTTTCTATTTACCTATTTGCCGTTTAGAAATGGAACATTTTTGGCAAATTTCGATAACAAATAGCAAACTACACTCTTTTTACCAACACGTCTTTTTATTCACAACTACCAGCTTATTCTCTGGCTATAACAGACGTAAAGTGAATTAAAGTAATGAAATGTCACTTAATTTTCTGTTGTACGCAAAAGTAATAGAAGTGGTTATAATAGACGTGAAGTATCGTGAGGAGAGGTAAATATCTGTCAATAATAGATTTATACCTTACTTTAAGGAACTTTGACTGCTGAAATCTTAAATTTCACAGGAACAAATGTGAGAAACAGTTCAAAGCCGTATTTTGTTAAATAAAAATGTGCTATTGTTTTTCAAATGTATTTATATATTGTAGAGAATTTTATATAAACTCATAAATGGCACTTACAAACAGTGGATAAATTTGTCAAAATTTATATGAAATTTGAAAGTTTGATTACGATCTTATAATTGCGATGCTTTGAATCACTTTAGTTATTTACTTACTTTTTTTTAACAAGCAAAAATAAGCTGTTTCATTGCATGTAGCGCAACGTTGTTTTATAAGTATGTCATACGTATGTCTACGGTAAAGTGACATTTTATTATTATGGTTACTTCACCTCACGCCCATTATAAACAGAGCTGAGCATAAGTAGGGATGAATTCCCATACAAATACGAGTATATATGTATGTAACTAATTGTGTGTCGCTGTGGTGTAGTGGTAGTGCGTTGGACTGCTACGCAGAGTGTTCGGGGTTCGAATATCGGCACAGGCAAAATCAAAAAAAGTAGAAAAAATAATTTTTCTACACGGCACCATCTCTTGTCAGGCAATGGCAAACCTACAAGAGTAAAAATTGCTATGAAAAGCTTTTCACTTCGCCGTTCGGATTCGGCATTAAACTGTAGGTCCCTTCCATTCATGTACAAATATAACACGCACAACATGAGTGGATGCGAAAAGTTCGGCCTAGGCCCTCCATGGGCTGTTGTGCCATTAAAAAGTAAAAAAAAAACTAATTGTGTGTAGTGTCAAAAGAAATGCAAATAATATAGAATTAGCTAACCGACTTCAAATTTGATAATTTTTTACCAACCTGATCGCCAAGCTCTTTAGTTTCATATATAATAAGCTTGTAATACTTATGGAACTTCTATGATATGTAGTATAGATTACCAATATATAAATCAAATGTTTATTTATCGTGCGCACTATTCTGCGTTAACGCATTGAGTTGCATCGTACTTCACACCATACGTTTGTATTGAATATGAAAATGGAACATTGACGATTTCAATTAGTATTCACCCTGTGTTCCGTTTTCGCTTTTTGCCGTACTTTTGTCTTCTACTTAAATCCATACATGTTTCGGAAAGCTAGTTTTTTGGTTAATGAAAGATTTGCGAGTAGTATTTTGATTATAGTAACATATTGTAAGTATAATACAATAATTATAATATATAAAATATATCGTAATTATCAGTTTCGAAAAGTAAAGCAAAATAGTTTAAGGATAATAAAGTAATTTTATTAATATTAGGAATGGCCATAATTTGGAATTGGTGAAACAATGTCGATCCATTACAAATTTAAAAGCGCTCTCGACTTTGACACTGTTACATTTGATGGACTTCATATATCTGTTGGTGATCTTAAAAAAGCTATTATTCATCAAAAACGATTGGGTAAAGTTACCGACTTCGACCTTCAAATAACAAATGCGCAAACAAAAGAAGGTTGGTATATTGTTGTAAATTTGTGCATAATTACAATGAAAATCTTCATATTTATAGAGTATGAGGACGACAGTTGCCTAATCCCCAAAAACACTTCACTGGTTATAGCGCGTATTCCTCTGACTCACCAGCCCAAGAAAACATGGAGTACGCAGCCTGAAAACTCCCTTCAAGTTCGTAGTGTTTCCAAGGCAGAGAGTACATCCTTGGATTTATCTAAAATGAAGGGCACAGAGGAGGAGAAAATCCAAGCAATGATGCTACAAAGTACTGCTGATTATGATCCCAAAAGGTAAGTACACACTTAATTTTTAATAATCTGTTTTCATGACAATCGTGAGTGCGAATAAAATCAAGCGAGATATCGGTTTGTTGATAAATGAATGTACATTAATGAAAAAATTTGTGTGTTCCTGCTGCAATTAATATAAGGCTTCCAGAATTAATAGTAAATTAAATCCTTCGAATCAGTAATCTTCACTTCCAAAGTAACTCTTGAGTCCCTATGAAATTTTTGATCAATTTGATCTGAATTTATTTGATTCCTGGTGTACAGAGGGACACCGGGGAAAGAAACTGCAGACCAATTGACTTCAAACACCATTAAATAATGGTTCAAAATAGAGGTTCCTGTTCGCGGTCGGCTCTCTTAAAGCGATCTTCTGTCACGCGTTGTCATATTTTCCAGGTATTCTCTTCAATGTCTGTCAAGACTGTGCTCAACCAGGTTGCTTGTAGTCGTCCTCTAGTTTATCGCGGTTCCTGAATGATCATGGCAGCTCTGACCATGTGGTTATGTGTCGCTTCCCATTAGTAGTTCGTACCATTTTAATCAACTTTCTCGCTGTTTTTCTGATAGATGCAACCGTCCAATGAAGCATTTTCATTTCGATCACATGCATCTGTTAGTTGTGTTTGGCCTGAGCAGCCCAACATTCGGTACCGTAAAGCATTACTGGTCTCAAACATGTCGTGTATACTTTATCTTTGAGTTTTGTGCGATTCTGTCGGACAGCACCACTTGAGCCAAGCCGGGCTTGCTCTGTGCGTCACATCATCATCTATAACAAACCCTTTACAGCGGTCAAACCGGGTCCATTTTGGTTAACCGAACCCGATTTGCAAAAATGTCGGATATTCGTATTCGCGACCCAGATATTTTCTCTCGAATGTATATAGTTTATAATAAGATTAAAGCAAATATAAATAAAGAATGGTATCTTTTAAAGTACATACAGTCAGCAAAATAAAACTACGAATATAGAGATTGATCCCAAGGAGAAAGTTGAATTTTTAATAGTTGTTTTACTTGGATAGGAGTTTAGTTAGTTTCGGAGAATGGACTAAATAAAACTACATGTAACTACTTGTCCAAAGAAAAAACCTTAATAATATATAAAAATGTCTCACCCTATTTATTTATTTGTCCACATAAAAATGTATGTTAATGCAGAAAGAGAAAATATTTGAAATGCAGGAGAGTGAGGAAACCTAGACAGTTAAAAATACAGTAAAGAAACACCATGTTTTTCTGTTTGGTGTACGTGTACGTTCTCGAAATATCAAGCAAAAAATTTGCCAAAGCATGGAAAGAAATGGCAAAGAAATTTTATAAAAAATAATAATTTATATTTATAATAAAAATGTACACACTCATAAACGCTAAATATCAATGAACAGAATACAAGCGAAGTGCAACTGTACTTTCATACACTTTAAATATTTTTGTCCAAACAAAAGCAAATAAATTTTGGGTTTTAATATAGGTACACAAGTTTTTTTTGTGCAAACAAACACAAATTTGTGAAGGTGAGAGACAATGTGGTCGCTGTGGCGTAGTGGTAATGCGTTGGACTGCTACGCAGAGTGTCCGGGGTTCGAATATCGGCACAGGCAAAATCGAAAAGTAGAAAAAATAATTTTTATACACGGCACCACCTCTTGGCAGGCAATGGCAAACCTACAAGAATAAAAATTGCTATGAAAAGCTTTTCACTTCACCGTTCGGATTCGGCATTAAACTGTAGGTCCCTTCCATTCATGTACAAATATAACACCCACAACATGAGTGGATTCGAAAAGCTCGGCCAAAGCCCTCCATGAGCTGTTGTGCCATTAAAAGTAAGTAAAGTAAAGAGAGACAATGTTATGCCAACAAACAAATACGTGAAAAAAGAGCTTTTACATGTTCAAATTTCTAAGAAATGCCCTTAAGGCTTATTTTATGATCGCAAATCTTGCAAATGTACCTTGCAATCTAACAGCCAGGTAAAATACAAAGGAAATTAAATACATTGTGTCTATGGTCTACTGCAAAATAAAGAGGTATTTTGTTTTATCTGTAGAAGTTCTTCAGGTAAACTCTGTTAACTATTTTATTTATATACGCTTTTATATTTCGAATATATACGACAATATGTAATTACGATGATTTTTGGCACTTCTCTTTATTTTTTATATCGGACCCAAATTTGTATACTGGCGCGCAAATGTATGGAAGTGAGCCATCTTTATAATATTAAGATCTTTGCTGGTAGTCTGTTATTTGAAGATGTATTCTTGGGAGACTTACAGAATATTAATGGCGTTAATAAATTATAATTTTTGCACCAAGTATTATTTCACCGAGCACATTTATTAAAAGAATTGCAATCAATGTCTTGGACGTGCTTTGATATTTATTAAACAAAAGTGTCAATGAGGGAATCTTTCGGGAAGAGTTGAAAAAAGCTGAGGTTTGGCTTTGTGCAAGAAAGGAGACTATTTCAATTCTGCTTGTAGAGCCGTAAACACAACGAAAAGTTTCTTCAATAACAGTTTTTTAGTGCATGCCAATTCGGATTTAGAGCAGTAATGTTCCCGGAAGATGCGCTATAGTTTCTGTACGGATGTACACAGCTGGACAAAATAATACATAGGTGTGTGAACATATTTTTTTCTTCAAAAAAGCTTGTCTGTCATATATAATATTTTTTTATTATCCCTCAAAGAATAAGTTAGTTTTAAACATAACCATATTTCATCATAACAAACAATAAAAGGCCTAACAAACTATAAAAAATAACTTAACTTTTAGTTAATTCATAAAATACGCAAATTTTCGATTGCTCAGTATAATGTGTCCAACCAACTTAGTAATAAATATTGAAACTTTGTTTGTTATGGTCCCCCATTTTATTGAATTCCTTAGAACGCATTTAATATCCTGAATAACTGCCATTATTCTTGGTGACTTTTTCCAATCTGTCCATTACGTCATCAATTCGATGTATCGGAACTTTACGAGCAATCCTACCGTTTAGATTTGCGCTTACTAATCGTCATGGATGACTTCAAAATTTTTGTGATTGCACATGAGCTCATTCTTCCTATACCAATAGAACCACCTGCCCTAAATAATCAGCTTGTCATGTCATACGTATTCACCCTCTTGCTGTTGTTAAGTGCCAAAATATCCTTCCGTACACAGCATAATTTTTGTTTTGTTGACGCTTGCAATTCAGGTGCTGCTGTATGGAGATTGCGGTATTGGCTGAATTTTTGGTATGTTTTAGTACTTCTTGCACAGTTTTAGCGGATCATAATTCAATCAAAACATAATAATATTTCTGCGTTTCATTTCATTTTCAATCATCTAAAGGCGTCGATCCTCCATCTTTCAGGGTCTGATTTTCCGTTGCTAGTATTTTTACTTTTGTTGCCAAATCGTTGACGTGTAGTTTTGCTTCCTCGAAATCATCCTTAGTTGGTAGATATCGCCGAGTAACGTCTACTTGCAGAACATCAGAACTTTAATTTTCTTTTCCACTCGTTCTTCCATTTCCGGCATAGTTTCGTCGTTTTTACGCTCTCCTGTCGAATCAGTTGTGCTGGATCACTCATGTTTAGGTTTCTTGGATTTTCATGTGTTCGGTCCATACTTCTAGGCTGTTGCGGCAAATGATTGTAAATATTTTTTATTTTCGTTTTCCTACACTGAAAAATTCATTGCCAGATCTTCTAGTTGGACAAGGCCAGCCATCCTTTGTTTATGCGTGACAAGGCCCACATTTTTCTTTTAATGGCACAAAAGCCCATGGAGGGCCTAGGCCGAGGTTTTCGCATTTTCGTAGGCAATTTTAGTCTTGTAGGTTTGCCATTGCTTGCCAAGAGGTGGTGCAGTGTATCAAATTTGTTTGAAGTCCGGACACTCTGCGTAGCAGGCCAACGGACTACCAACTACGTTATAGCGACCACAAGGCCCATACATGTTGCACAATTTTAATTTGATTTTTTTTAAATTTTCTTCGAAATAAATTAGACATAGTATATTTTTTTTTTTTTATTAATCATGTGTACACTTTTCGGATACAAAAAGCATAAAACTTATTCAGGCGTCACTTATTTTCTTGTGGAACCAGTTTTTAAACGAACTTACAACCTTCATATCACTTAAGATATTGTTGTTCTTCAAAAAGAGCTTCCAATACTTCCTTCGAATTGGATAACCATAGTTTTACATAATTTGTCGTCCTTTAATTACAGTTATCATAGAATCAGAGGACAGTCCCAGACAGGAGAAGTGCCCGCAACATATCGCTGTAACAAATGCAAGAAAGGAGGACATTGGATAAAGAACTGTACTGTAGTTATAGGAAAAGAACATATGGATATAAAACGAAATACGGGAATACCGAAATCATTTCGAGATAAAGATGAAAAGTAAGTGTATGTCTGATAAGAATAGACATTGAATTTTTTAATAAAAGAAAACAAAAAAAGTACATTATTAATTGAAAACAAAAATAGCAACAAAATATCCAAAATATATTCGTATATTTTCAAATATCTAACTACTTATAAATATACATATAAAAATTCATAACATTACAAATTTCAAATACTTTCAGTATTGTTTTCAAAATTTGTAATTTAAAGTAATAGTGTGGACGCTCTTTGTATCGTTAAGAAAGTGAAATAGAATGTCTCCTTCATCTTCTTCTTTACCTATTTCAGTACAGATATTATTTCTTACAGCTTACAATAGACATATGATACATTTATATATATAAAACTATTTTACTAAACTTACAGAGCACTGGAAGCTGAAAAAACAGAACCTATTTCTATTGGGGAGAAGACCCAGGAAATTCCAGACGATCTCTTGTGCAGTATTTGTAATGATCTTTTTGTAGACGCAGTGATGATCCCTTGCTGTGGAAGTTCATTCTGTGATGATTGTAAGTATAAATTCAGAAAAAGAAATTACATTTTTATCGAATAAAGGAAATATGTGCCTACATACTTTAGAATATCGAGTTAAAATTTCATTTAACCATTCAATTGTAATACAAAAAAAGTACATATTTAAAAATATATTACGTGCCATATCGCATGCAATTCTTGTTATTTTATTAATAGAATAACCGAATTAATCGGATAGTTAATTATAAGACAATGATTTTTACAAACACGAGCCGTTAGAATATATTCCCATGTACTATTTTAATGATTTCAAGTCTGGACATTCGTCCAGTGCATTCCAGCAAGGGTATATTCCGTAAATTTAAAAAGTCTTTGACTGAAAAGTTCAGTTATCTTCGTATATATCTCCTGCAACTTCGGTATTCAAAAGCGATCCAAAATGAAAGATGCCCTGTCTTGGTTACATATATGCTTAGTCTGTCGTGTTTATCGCAGATAATGCCAACATTTCTGTTATCCTGACGGCCATCGGTGCCCTCAAAATACAACTTATGAAGCCAAACCTTAATTTTTCTCCGGAAATGTGAGACGGGCAGTGCTCAGATTGACCAACGCTCATTACTTTTCGGGCATTATATTTTTCATACGGCACGGAAAGTACACATACCCAGGATCAATAGCCTAGCTGGAATTTTCTGTGCTGGCCAATTTAAGCTACTTTGTTAACATTTAAATTCGCTTTTTTCATTAAAAAATTGTTGATGAACTACTATATAAATATTTTTGATGTTTACAGGTGTCCGTACTGCATTGTTAGAATCCGAAGACAATGAGTGCCCTGACTGTAAAGAAAAAGGCAGTTCTCCAGGATCTTTGATACCAAACCGATTTTTAAGAAACTCTGTGAATGCATTTAGAAATGAAACTGGCTATAATGCAAATCATCTCCAAAAGGGTAATTTTGTTTTGTTGGAAACTAAAATTAAATTAAATTATTAAACTTTTGTTTGTATTTGTTTGTTTAGTTTTGCGTTGCAACAAACCTACTGAAAACGTGGAAGATAAGCAACAAACTGTTTCTTCTACCGAAGAAGTTCTGAGCAAACCACTTTCAAAAGCAATAGAAGAAGATATTACTGGGCAGACAAATTTAAGTGAGGAAAGTTCAATGGAGTTGGAATCTAATAAGAATTCTCACCGAAAAGCGGAAACACCAAGCTGTGAAGACATTGACTCTGACTTTGAAGACAATATTACTGTCATGATGCCACCAGCAAGAATTAAAAGTCCGCATGCAGTGTTTCGAGAGCGACCTTATAATGGGCGCAGTTCCCGCCATCCGAAACCTCCAGGAATAGAAAGTTCACCTCGCAATCATCTACAGGTTATTATAAAAAAATTACTTAAAATTTAACTATAAATTAATGTGTAATTTCCAAAAATCTTCTGCCCATATCACTTCGATTGAGATATAAAAAATGAAGTACATTAACTTTGAATTTATCACGCTAGCAACTACTTAAATGTTAAAATGTATTGTTGCAGGGTCAGGTCTCATGGCTTGAAAGGGTTAAATGGTTTTTGATTCCTATTTGCATCGTATGGAAAAAGTACCTTAATAACAAAGTCGAATAGATAAGAAATTTTTCATCATTAGACAATAACCACGCCTTCCTCCCATACAAGTGAAAGTTTCAAAAGACAATATCAAAGAAAGTATTATACAAATACTACAAAATTTGATATACATAGTGAGTTTTTAATCAGTTAAAATAATATTTAATTCAAAAACCATAAGAATTTAGCACACCGTGTAATGCCAAAATGTGTTTTATTTCTGAGGGTATATAAAGTTCGGCCTCACCGGCACTTAGCTTTTTGACTAGTTTTCATTTATTAGTTATTTTAGTTTTTCACTGTTTGAACATTTTTTGCTCGCTTTTAATGTTAATGTCTATGTGTAATTTTATACTTTATTCTAGGTATCCCCATTACGTTCGTATCGTGATAACAAGCACAGATCGCCAATGGAAACCAACAACATTGAATGGGAGCGAGAATGTGATCGTGAACGTGATTATCATGAACAATCGGCCAATTTAAAGACTTTATGTCAATCAAACTTGATACCTCATTATTCTTCATGCAAGTCTCAAGTTCGACCAGTTAGACCGATGAATTCACACGATGTGTTTTCAGGCCCACCAAACAGAATTAACACGTATCCACAAGTCCCAACTCATCCACAAATTATTCAAGTTCCGTCAGTTCAAGGCCCGTCGATGGGATCTTTTGATAATATGTATAATCAAATCGGACCTAGAACCAATCTTGGGTAAGTAATTTTTTCAATATTTTTATTTGATTTTATCTCTAAATAATAACTCAATTGAACACCACTTTTCTGGCATGGCGTTTTTAAGTTAAACAATTTACCTTTAAAGTACGCGTTTTCCATTAATTTCATAATAATATTGAAATGTAAAGAAGTTATGAAATTATGTCTAGTTTTAGCCACGAAAGGCATTTTTCTACAAAGTGGTATAAAAATCTAATATAATGTACAAATACAGATAATATTCCTGTGTATTTTGGAAAAACAATGTTTGAAATGTGTGAAAAAATGGTGTAAAAAATTTATTAATATTAGATTAAATATTTTTTAGAAATAACCACTCACCGTTTTGTGGTAGTGGATTATTAATTCGCAACAATAATTTCCCAAATTAAACATGAAAACAAACAAACTTCAAGATGAATGAGTACGCTGATCAAACTAGGGATTGATTTAAGAAATTTCGCTCTCCATTACTTTTAGTGCCAATTTAAATATGATGTCCACTACCACTATACGTTTAGTGACAGTGGTATTTGTCTTACACTACCGCTAAAGTTTTAGTGGCATCTTCTGTAATCACGCTTCTGTGAAGTCTGGTTTGTCCTAAAGATTTAGTGGTAGTGAAAACTATAGTGTAGTCAAAATTTAGTGTATAAATTTCCAGTCTGATTGATAGATTCATATCTACCTTTAATTATCTTTAGTAAATCGAATTACGCTTTCCTATATTGACGCTGAAATTCCAGAGAATCCATCTTTGAGTCATTGACGGCGTTGTACAGCAACCAAGCATTCACTACTGTAGAATTCATCATAGATACAAAATGAAGCCACTACTAGTATTTTACTTCGTATTTTTATTTTATTTACGTTGGCTACGTAAATCATGAAGATTTACTCCACATATGCCTTTCTTGCAGTTAGGAATCAAATATTTATCTTTCATTTCTAATCGGATGACCAACGTTTGAAGTATTCCAACTGTTCGACCGAATCAAAGTTTGTACCAATGGTATCCACGCTATTCATTCATTCCTTTTTCCGCAAGTAATTCCATTATTGACATTGTATTTGTACTCTAAATGCCCTATTTCTCTTTTTGGAAATTGTGTCTAATTGAATGTTGTCGGCTGTATGAATATAATACTTTATTCTTTCTCAAATCCGAAGTTATAGTCGTTGTGTTGGATGCATTCTATTAAAAAACCGGGAATTGGTCAATAAAACACAATATATTTATTATTCATTCAAATTTATTGTGTTGCCTCCAAAGTAGGCCCCTTCCGAAATACACTTATGCCAACGAATAATGCAATCATCAAAACATTTTTCAAATGCATTTTCCGACTTCAGTTCTCGCTGCGAATTCTCTTTTACGTCCTCTATCTACTCTATCCACAAACTGGTGCCACGAAATGGTAATTTGAGTTTTGCAAAGAGGGAAAAGTCAACCGGAGCCATATCAGGTGAATACAGTGGATGATATTTGTTGTTTTTTGGCCAAAAATTCTTTCACAATCATAGCCTTGTGCAATAATGCGTTGTCGTAGTTTAAAATCGATGAGTTTTCTGTCCTTTTTCGACGAATTTTATCTCTCAAACGCCGCATAACACCCAGCTAATATTCCATATTTACCTCACAGTCAGGTCCGCCTGTACCTATTTTTTCCAACGGAGATTAGAACATCCTCTTCTGAGTTTTCCTCCACAGTGGCTCCAATAAAACACTCTTCTAGCCGGAGCGCCTTCTTCTTTTATTCGCTGAACATGGTCCAACCAGCCGCTGGATTTTTATGCGCTTGACTATGTAGGTGTCGGCGTACAGTTCATGGCTCCATCTTATTCGATACACGTTATTCAAACATATTGGACCTTAGAGTATCTTCGTCTCGAACGCTTCTAACATACTCTCATCATTGGGGTCAACGTCAACGTCTCACCGCCAAAAATTGGGACGAAACGATGAGGGACTTACAGAAAGTTATTTTCGTCCGTAGTAACACCTGTTGGCAAGAGTTAATCTCCGTTGGATTGTTATTGCAGTTCTTAATATTTGTTGGTGATCTTCCATTGAAACCAACTTGCAATGGGGTAAATCCAAAAACAACATACCGTCCAGCTCACGAGGTGTGCTCGCAATCGAAAATCGGTTTATGGCGATACACTCCCAATTACCAAATGTATCAATCACGGTGGAGAAACACTAATTTTTTTTCATTATTTTTAAAAGTATAGAGTAACATGCTCCAAAAATGCAAGGAATAATCGCATGAAAAAAGGTACAGGAATGTAACTCTTTGACAGCATTACAATTTAATTTCGGCGTGGACTTTTGGTCGTGGTAACCGTGCCGCAGCTAGTAGTGTGCTGAACTGCTATGTAGGGTACACGGGTTCGAAACTTGGCACTATCAAAAATGGGACAATTTTTCTTTTTTCACTCGTTGGCCACTGTTTGAAGGCCAAACCTCCATGAGTAAAAACTACCTCAGAAAATCCGTTTACTTAGCTATTCGGATTCGGCATAAAACTGTAGGTCCCTTTTTTCATATACAAATATATCTCGCACAACATGAATCGTTTCCCAGCCTAAGCTATGGGCTGTTGTGCTATTTAGAGTGCGTCAGGTTTTACTTATGTCCGTTTTGCAAGTATTTTCATCATCCGTTTCTAGGAATGACTGCTATACTGTCGTAATTCGAAAGTTCGATGTAAGCCGAAAATATCTCAAATAATTATTTTTTATAATAGGTTTCGTACCGTAATAAATAATTGCGAACTTCAAAGCATTTTGTTTAACTTTTATCCATAAAAAACATGTCCATTCCGGTGTAAGTGGTAAGTGCGGATTTAATTTAAAAATGAGGGGAAACCCGCAAATATAATTTTGTATTTACTCGACACTACCTGAAAATTTGTCATTTCATCGTTGAAATTTATCAAAATAAATAAATTCATTTATTGCATTGTATTTAGGTAATATAAAAAATTATTTTTTTTTATGGACGAGTAAAAATAGAGAAAATCGATGCAATTTGGCACAAAGTTTATAAGTTATTAAGAAATTTTATGTACAATTTTATTTTTTTAAATTAAATTTTCTAATTTGGAAGGCATTATATCATAATTTGTATTATTACTTCATTTCTATGTATAGAATAAATTAATTTATATAATCAAAGTCTAAGAGAATATAAGTTGTAAGTACTTAAATAAATAAAAATATAAATAAATTCGAATAGTCCCAGAACTCTTTGTTTTTATTGTCAACTTTTTTCAGCAAGAGTGCATGGGTTCGAGACTAATCAGTAAAAAAAAATTGTTCACTTTGCCGTTTGTTTTCCGTATTAAATGTAAGTCCCTTCCATTTGAGTACAAATACATATATCACGCACAACTTGAGTGGATAGGAAAAGCTCAGCCTAGTCCGTCCATGGGCTGTTGTGCCATTGAAAGAAGACGAAGAAGTTTTTTGATTATTGTCTATGGGACGACGTACTGTGTAACGTTCTCCATACATATTATTTGGCAATCCTGTTCACAAAAAATGAACAGGATGTGCTACGCCTAACTGAACAAATATGAGCTTTTAAATACATACATAACCAATTTCTAATGTTTTCAAAAGTCGAATTGATAATAGTAGACTTATTTTAAATGTTCTTCAGCATTATATTTGGTTTTTCTCCGCGCGTCAAGTTTTTTGATGCCAGCGAAATCATAAAAAGTTTCATTTTCACAGTATGTGCCACTAGAAATTTGTTGATATTTAAAAAAGGAGCAGTTTATTTCTTAATTATTCGATATGAATTCTTGTAGAATCCCGTCAAACAAAAAAATCGAGATAAGCTTTTACATTTTTTAAATTAATGATCCATCAATGATTTAACACCGTTGTGCTGATACGTTTTTATAGGACATAATTTTTTTTCTTTTAAGTTTCAGGTTAGAAAATGTATTACCTGCGCCGCGCAGTGTAACTTGTAAAAATACTAACATAATGCAAAAATAATTTTTCAAATCGGTGATGTTTATTAGTGCCGAAAGAGAGCATAAGTTTCAAAGTTTAAGACAAAAATTTTCTAAAAACATTGAAATGATTGCAATCTCTCGGCTCCAGTAAACATTATCCGATTTGAAACATTATTTTTTCATTATGTTATAATAGTATTTGTATAGGGCAATATAAAAGGTTGGAGAGTTAAAATAACTTTTAGCTAACAAATTTTTAAAAATAAATTTCTATGGCCCAAGTTTCGCTACTTGCGAGACCTAGGGTATCTAAAAATACCCTATGATTTCAAAAAGTTATTCCTTCTTGTATTTATTGGAGTGAATGTCACCTTTACTGTGCTATTATTTTACGATTTGTCAACATCCTTGACTATTTATCATGTCCCAAAAATGTCCTTTCATTTGATCAATTGGTTGAGTCACTGTATACAGGATAAACGACAAATGCTGATGTTGTATGTATTTATTGTCATTGATTTAAGAGTATTTAAACATTTTCTGCTCGAAATGTAGCAAATACGTTTTTTTTTTTTTTTGTTTTTTAATTATTCTAACTTTTTATATTTGCGCTTAGATATTCACATTGTATACGACCAATGTTTCACAATACATCATCTGGATATTTGACAATGAGAGGTCATCCAACGGACCCAATTCAACCACTACATACAAATAATCTTGCTTCTGTGTATCAAGGGGTTGCTGCTAAAGTGGGAACTGGGTAAGAATTATCCCATTATTGTTAAGAAAAAATTTTTAATGATTATTTTATTTCAGGATTATTGATGATCCTCTTGAAGCTTTCAATAGACTCATGAAAGAAAAGGAGAAACGTAAAGAAGAACGTCGTCGATCACAGGAACATCGCCGCTCCAGATCAATTGAAAGGCAACAAACCAGCCGCTTTCGGTCATCACCATATGATCGAAAGACTGAAAAGAAAGACAAGGAAAAACTGCCGCGAATGCGTGATCAACGGCTTAAACATGGCTTTGAAAAAAGGCATGAAAAAGACAAATCATTTAGTCATAGATATTCGCAATCTTTCAGTGACAGAAGCTCAAGGTACGAATGAATTTTCATTTAAAAATTATTGTAGTCTGAGAGAGAGCTCCGGGAATAAAAGTTTAACACAAAGATTAATTATTTTTAATTAGTCTTATGTTTTATAAATAAAATTAAAAAATTTTCGTTTCTGTTTTTTTAAGATCACCATTTTTTTCGGTTTTGAACAATCGTTTATAATAATTTATTGTTCATAATAATTAAATTTTGTATTATTTAGATCGAGATCATGGTCGAAATCACCACACAAAAAATTGTCCAAGTCGCCAATTCATAACAGGCGATCCAGAAGTCGGACTCACACTATTGGAGAAAAGTATATAACAATGTTTTAAAGATTTAAAGAAAAACTCATTTATTTATTTTTTTTTCTAGAAATCGTCATATGGAAAAAAGGTATTCCCTCCGTAGGGAAGATGACTTCCGCTATCAATCTCCTGTAACAAATCTTAGGTATGACTCAATTTAATCTTTTTTCCCCCCGAGCTTGTTTAATTACAGAAAACTATTAGTAGTGTAGAAAAATTGATTTATACTTTTGAATTTTTCCCCCTGCTGACATTTAATCCAAGGTAAAGGGTTCAAATAGAAGGCCTGCAAACCACAACTACGCACTGCATCGAAAAAAGAAAAAAAAACAAATTTAAAGTTTTCCATAAAATTTGTTTGCAAAAGAAATTTTTGAAATTTTTCTTTTTCTATTGTGTTATTTCAGATCCTTGGAGTAGTCCATACTTTTCCTCATAATGGACTACTTATTATTTCCGATTCTCGGATTTTTAACTGAGGAGATGAAATTTTTATTTATAGTTTCAATGATATGTACTTTTAGATACATACATATATTACTTATATAATTTTTGATAGGAGTTGAATTTCTTTATAAAATTTTAACAAATATTTTGGGATATTAGATTGGATAGTTTGTAGTGCACTGGCCTGCTCCGCAGAGTGTCTTGGGTTCAATTTCTTGAGATAGGAAGAATGAATAAAAAATTTTCTACACGGCACCATATTCGGATTCGGCATAAAATTATAGGTCCCTTCCATTCAAGTGCAAATATACATAACACGCACAACATGAGTGGGTTCGAAAAGTTCGACCTATGCCCTACATGGGCTGTTGAGCCCATTAAAGGAAAGAAGGAAGGAGGAATTTCTTGAATTATATAAATAAAAACGATATAATTTACTTAAATTTACGAATTTTTCTAACAAACAAAATTTTTTTTTAAATTTTGGGATTTCAGGCGTAGCAGAAGTCGAGAACGACCACATACTCTATATCACACAAATTGGTATCCTCCGCATGTATCATCCACACATACAACTAATAAATTTAAAAGGGAAAACATTCGGTAAACTGCAAGTTGTTTTTTAAGAAAATACGATATTTAATTTTTACTTTTTTAGGTCACCACCATATAAAAGATCTATGACGCCGCAACTAAAACGTGACCAACAAAATTCATTAGTAACCTTAAAACGAATCGAAGGCAGTCCGCTAGAAATATTGGAGCCGCCGCCCCCAGGTTTTGAGGGAAATCCTTCTCAAGAATGCAACAATTGGAATATTTTGCAGCAAGAACCTCCAAACAAATTGCGTCAAAGAAGAAGAACGCCAGATTTATATGAAAAATGTGTTTCACAAGATGTGGAAGAGAAGAACGTATATGGCCCTCATAGTAATTTTAATAGATCAAATGCAAAATATGCTAACCACACCAGCGAAAAGAATAAAAGGCACGCACGTACTAGGACTCCGACATCAAAGCCGCCCGCTAAAAATGCGGAAAAGCTAAAAGAGACAATTAATAGGAGACCACGTAAAAGTGCAGAACGAAGAAAGCGAGAGAACGTTATTAATGATATTGAAAGAAATGCAAAGCAGAATAAAGAACAAAAACGAGATCGTAGTAAAGAACAAGAAAATATTGAAGATGCAATAAATGAAAGCGAGATTTCTAAGCAAGAAGAAGAAAATATGAAATATGTAATAACAGAAAAATGTGAGAACCAACTAAGTGGAAAAGGAATCGATCGCACTCTAAAAAATATAGAATTGGAAAAAGAAAAAACCAAGAAACCATGTTTAATGGATGAAGAAAAATCAGAAAAAAAACTTAAGTATCGAAAAAAGAAAAGAAAGGAGAAGAGTGAAAGGAAGAAGGTAAAAAAAGATAAGAAAGAAAAGCGTGAACGGGATAAAGAGAAAAATACATCGGAACAACTGCAAAATGACGAAACGGAAACTATCAAAACTCCAGACTTAAATATGAATATGACGGCAATGGAGGAACATCGAAAACTACAGATAGAAAATGAAAATGTTCCCGCTATAAAATGGAATCCAGAAACTAAGTATGTCTGCAAAGAACCAATTGAAGATGGTGAACTTGTTGATGGTAGCAATAATGGAACAAACAACGTTATTAATCAGCTACCAACAAAAACCAAAAATGAAGCAACAATAGAGTCTGAAATTAAGCGTGTTGATTCCATTCTGGATATTCATGGATATGAAACCGATTTTGATGAAACAAATAGTTTAGATCAGAGAAATAAAACTATTTTAGTAGCACCAGAACCTTCTAAATGGGAGCGTGATGAACAAATTTCGGTAGGTGTGCCAGTAATAAACCATTATCATGAGAACATATGTTTTACTGAAGAAAGCAGGGAAAAAGTAACTAATGAGGTACTACGTAAAGCGGAGAATGCAATATTCGCTCGTGCTATAAATGCTATACGTCCTATCGAAGTAAAGAATACAAGTACAGAATATCAAGAGACTCGATCAACGTCACCTCAAACATCTGCAATTTTCCAAAACAATGCAAAAGAAAATATGAAAAGTTTTAAAATAACTGTGCCGCTGAGCAACAGCCAAGAACGTTCCGTTGAAATTAAAGGCGATGGTAAGAATAAATCCGGTTCACCAAAAGTAACTAAATCTGTTAAAGACAGACTAGGGAGTAAAATTGTTAATAAAAGAGATTTTTCTCGGCATAATGATATGCAAAATAATCGGGGCGCTAACAGAAGTCGTTCTAGAGATCGCCATCCTTCATTGAACAAAACCTGTGAAACACATAAAGAACGTTTGGATGATCACCGAGCTAGGTATAGAGATCGTGCCCGTAACAGAGATCGTGAAGGATTCAACAAGAGATTTGAAGAATACAAACCATCAAGAACGTCATTCAATTCTATGGTTGACCGACGTCATGGCGATGACGGTGCACGAAAACTAAATAGCGATCATTTAAGCAATCGCTCGATAAAATCTTCTAAAAATTATAAATCAGAAAACAATAATGATAGAGCTGGAAGTAAACATGATGAAAAATCAGGTATATATCGTAAGAACGAAGAAACTTTGCGCTCAGAACTTAAGCAAAAAAAGTCAAAGGAACATGGCAAAAGTGAAGATAAGCCAGAGGTATCCAATTTTAAAAACGAAGAAAAGGTTAAAAACCCTTTTTCCAAAAATGAAAATACTGACGGCCTTAGATGCCTCGATAGGAACTACGAAATTAAAAGGCAATCAATCATCACAGATGCAGAAAGCAACAGTGAGTCTTTAAACTCAGACTCAGACTCAGAAGATCATAAACGACGAAAGAGACATAAATACAAAAAAGATAAGAAGAGGATCAAGCGCTCTTCCTCCACAGAATCAGTAGCAAGTGCAAAAAAGAAACATATAAAAAGCAAGAAAAGGAATAAATCTGCAAAGAAAAAGAAAAAGAACAAAAAATAACTTCATTTCTAATTTTCTATATTATTTAGATAAATAAAGGAATACATGAATGTCAACAATGGATTTTATGGAGTTATCTATTTGAATTTTTTTAATGTATATAAAATGTCTTACCATATATACTTATACAACTATATAATAAATCTATATACTTAAATAAATATATAAACGGAAGTATGTTTTCATGTATGCTCCTTATACAACGTTCAGCCTTAATTATTGAAATTTTGTGCAGGTATCTCCGAACATAAAGCCAATATTGTATATGTGAACTAGAAGAAGTACAGACTTGAAAATTGTAAGTACTTTTGTAGTCCCCATTAACAATTTAAAAACAAAAATTTGTTAATAGCGTAGTACATAAGCGTTTAGGAATCCGCAATGATTCCGAAAAAACACTGGTCATATTAAGAAATGATCAAATTTTATCATTATTTTAGTAGCCATTAGATTGAGGGTTTGATTCCCAACTCTAGTGCTTAACTCTTTCTTTTCTATCATAATGCGCGAACAGAGAAAGAAAACATGTTCTTCTACAGTGTCCGGTACTGTTGTCATCATATTTAAACGTATGGAAATAGGATTTATAGTACCCATGTCCTGCCTGTAGTTGGTTCATTTCACTGTTCGGATTCGGCATAAAACTATAGGACCTTTCCATTCATGTACAAATATAACACGCGAAACATGAAAGGATGCAAAAAGCCCTGCCTAGGCCCTTCATGGGCTGTTGTGCCATTAAAAGAAAAAGGTAGATGTAGGAACTACAGTTTGTGGCTTTGACTCATGTTGGTGCTGCATACATCAGCATCGAGTTTACCACACTGGCAAGAAATTGCCTACGGTTTTGTTTAGGATCCCTAGTGTTCATCATCCGTGATAGGGACGTCACTGCTCCGATCGCTTTAGAGTTTACGTACGACGAATGATACTTAAAGTTCAGCCTCTAATTAATTATTGCGCCTAGATATTTGATGTAAGGTTTAGATTCGATTAATTGCACACCAATGACTTATTTCCTGCTACTTATTAGTATCTACCTTGTCACATCTATAAACCCTGAGAGAGATCGAAACCGTAGCTGATATCTCTTTCTGGCATTCAGTGCGATTAGCCCTTAGGTTCACTAACCTTTTCGAATCTTCAGTCGCTGATGAAGTTGGGTATCTGTTCTTTGGCGTCGACTTGACCTTTTCCGACAAAGAAGAACAGCTTGTAGGCAATTCAGAATCCTGAAGTCGGACCTTGTGAATCTACACTGGACTGGTGGCGGTCAAGGCAGGGTTTTTGATGCCCTACACGAGACTTGCAAATATTTTGAGGGCTTCTTTAGCTGACATTGAAAATATTCTCAACTCACTATCGCCTAAAAATAACTTTTTAATTGCATGTTAGAATGGCATAGGCGAACGATGCAGTCAAGACAACAACGGTTCGTATATTCGCAAAAATCAGGCGGATCAGTTTTGAAAGTGGTGGGTGTGGAAATACTTACCACATTGAACGAGGCTTGGAAAATAGGTTCAATAACCGCAAAATTCAATAGAAGTAAATGACGCAAAAATCAGGCGGATCATTTTTGAAAGTGGTGGGAGCGGAAATACTTACCAAATTTAACAAGGAAATACTTACCAAATTTGCAAAAAAGGTTCAATACACCGCAAAATTTAATCGAATTGAATGACTTTGTGGTCATTGTCGACAAATGCTGCATCCGTTCATGGAAGCAACATACTGAAATATTTGAAGTACCTGTGTGTCGTCTGTTATAACGTCGCACCAGCAAGAAAAACGTAACAACCTTTTAAAATTAAGATATTTTTAATTTAGAACTCCAAATTAAATTAATATTGCAATGGTATTAATAAAAAATATAACAAGGTGTTACAAATTATGTTCTGGAGTTATGGACATTCCTCTGAAATGCCTTGGTCATCAAGTTGTCTATGTCTATGATGAGGTATATGATGTTTACAAACAAAGTGGTAAATTTAAGATTGTTGCAATTATGATTATTGTTTAAATTATAAGCAAAAATTATTGAGTATATTTCTTAGCATTATCACTTAATCAACTACTTATACAAATTTTAATGAATAACATTACTGGGTTTCCAGTTGTCATATAATGAATTAATACAGCTCATAGTCGCACCGAATGCTAAAATTTATCCAAGATATGCATATGGGGGATATGGTGGCGGAAAATACCCCGGAAAATTGGCAGAAGGCTGAACTGGCAGCGATGTAGTAATATACATAACAAGAGTGGTTGGCACTACTTCGGTTGAAAATATAGTAGTATACGCAGTTTTAGCGCCGAACGTTAATTTCAGGATCTTACTGTTTGTTTGCGTCACAACTGCTTGTTGAACTACAGATGAAGTTATTGTTTGAAATTGCGGAACTTGTAATAAATATGGATTTATTGACACTGGCGGAGGGGCAGAAGGTAACGCCAATGTAGTGGAATCTAATTTATACTCCGTTTTCTCAACCACAATTGATTTCGAAAGAGTTCGATAAGTGGTCGAAAGTCCATTTACAATAGGCAATACGTTTGATGTCCAAAGCGTTTCAAGTTTGACTACTGGATGAGTATTTGTAATCACAGTTGATAATTGTGGTAAGTGTAATGTTTGCAATGGAAGTGTATTTTGTATTATAGCAGATGGAATTAAGGATGATTGATTCGTGTTAAAACTAATGTCAAAATCATTGTTCTTTATCTTGACATCACCAATATCTTCAAGATTATCACTATCTCCAAACTCAAGTTCCAGATTAATTTCAGATCCAGCTTCATCAAGATTGCCTCCGAAATCTTTAAAACTTTGTGATGGTATAAAATCATTATCTTCTAATGGAGAAATAGTTTTGGTAACTGTAATAAGACTGGTGAAATCATATGTTTGAACGAGTGTAAGGTGTGTTGTATGATTTGCTTTATCGTTAACGATTGGCAACAAGTGAGTTCGAAGTTTCGTTTGAGTAATGCTGAATGATTCTGTTATTGTTTCCAAGCTAGGAGTTTCCTCATCATTAGTCAAATGAATAGTGTTAAGAGTTCTAATGCTGCCGTCCTCCAAAAGATGAATTCCTCTGACCATATCCGAAGATGAAGCTAAGATATTTTCTGTTAGTGGAACATTCTTTGGAATCGCTGATGTAGTTTCTGGCTTCAAAATTTTTTCTATAGTTGAAGTTACAGTTATGTAACGTGTTTTTTTCACTACGCCAGCCTGAATAAAAAGAAAGTATATTAAAAATTATAGGAATGCATATGAAAATATATTTTCTATCTTAATTCGTTTAAGGCTGTTATTCAAGAATTAATAATGTTGCATATTCAGCATTTGAAATAAAAAGCAGCTTTACATTAAATGAGTGCAATTTTTTTTAAACTCAAAAAATGCAATTAGAAATTATAATGACTTATAAAAAGCAAATTAAAAACAATAGATAAGATTTATGGGCGAGTTTAGAAACAAGGAAAATATCATGAATAGTGCTTTGACACCTTTCAGAGAACATGGTACTATACATGGGAGTGCCTTTATCCAGCTGACATATGTCTTCGAGAAATATCTTGCGTACACTTACCTGAAAAGCGTATGGAGTCTTGATTGTTGCTATTTCGTAGTAAGTGTCTTTAAAATTAGCAGGAGTTGATATTTCAACATTTAATGTTTCTACGAAGGGCTTTTGGTTGTTTTCTTGAACCAAATTATTTAAAACTGCACCGTTTTGGGAACCCGAAGACTCCAAATCCCCCTGCTCCAGAATTGAGTTTGGAATTGTTTGGTCGTTTGTTATTTGATCCATTATTGATAAACTTGTATTTTTTGTTGGACCATTCGACACAGTATTTTCATTTGAAACCTTGCGAATGGTGACCCTGGGCTTCGGGGATGATTTATACTGCCATCGACCAGGCGTTCGGTTTAGCTTGAACATGTACAAACTTGTTGATGTATCAGTTTCACTGATAGATGGTTGTATTTTGGAACGGAATGATCTGCGACCACCAACTTCTGAAGAGGAAACAGTTGCCAAAGGGGTTCCTTTGTGATCGCTTGATGATCTAGAATCTTTATGTTTCCTAAAATTCAAAATATTTTCAATATATGGCTTTAAAAAATGTGTAACTAACCTTTTTGATTTACGGGATTGACTTTTTTTAGTATTTCGGTGATCTGCTGTTTGTAGGGTATGTTCCCCTAAAACAGTAGATTCTTTGGTAGTTGAACTTAAATTTTTGTTGTGCAATCTATTTGATATAGAATGACGATTAGTAATTTGTGCATTGTGATTACTTTTCGAATCTGCAGTTTTTAAAATACGAACAGAAGTTGTAGGGCGTATTTTATTTTTCTTATTTTTATGAATATTAGATGAACTTTGTAGTATTTGTGCGTACTTTCCCGAAATATAAGTGCCAACTACACTTGTTTCATGAATTGTGGTTATTCCGTCCTTCAATTCTACTCCACTCAATTTGGTTACAACACCTATAGGATGATTGGAGGTGGCAGAGGTTCCTTGTTTTCTACGGGAATTACTTCTTGCTTTATTGTTGTCATGACTTCGTGATTTTAGATTAACAACACGATAGGTTTCTTCTGCATATTCCGCTGGTTGACGGGAAAGTAAATCATATTCGAATTGCTTCAAATTATTTTCAACGTGAACAGTTGATTGCTCGTTTCCGACATCATAGTAACTGTTAACAGTTTTCGTGTACTTGCTTGTGGAATCATTATTGTGGTTGGATTCAGGCGAACTACTAGATTTAAGATTTTTTATTGATTCAGTGATTGATTTACTTGGCGATGTTTTCTCTGTTGATATTAATTTAGTTGGTTTAATTCCATTTTCAAAACCATGTAGATTGCTATTTATAGGTTTAGTTTCAATAATATTGAGAGGTATATCGATTTTCCCTTCGAAATATAATAAATAGAAGTAAACATAAATATGTTTAGAAGTTATAAAACTTAAAACAATTTTTCTTACCTAAAGTCGGAGCGCTTTGAGGAGAGAATACCATTACAGTGTTTCCGATAGTGGTGGTAAAATCCAGAAAACCATAAACTGTTTGAGTTACAAATCCGGACGCATCATCCGATGAAATAATCTGAACTAAATTAATGAAATAAATAGTATAACGTAAGATTACTGTAACGCATTTTAAAATTGTGTAAAGAAGAGAAAAAATTAGATCAAGATTTTCAAATTTCGAAAACCAAAAAGTATTTTTAAAGTAAAGGTTCATCCTAACTAACACAAATAGTTAAATTAACGTTTTTAACCAGAAAAACTATTACTAACTACAAAATTACTTGTAGTAGTATTTTTGGTTCATTAAATTTCCCAAAAAAAAGTTCGAAAGCATCTTGTATTAATAAAGGTTTGTAAATGGATACGGATACTTTAAAGTTAAATATCTTATTACCAAATCAAATAAAGAATTTTTTTTCCAAACTATATTTTATGTTACATACATTTACAAGGTAAAAGTTAATCAACAACAGAATAAGAATAATGTATTTCGTCATCTTATTCCTTTTAAATAAATCATTTATCATTTTAAACGTATGGAACCGTAAGATTGTCTCTATTTTTTCACAAATTTAATTAAAAACTATGGGTTGGTGTAGTGTATCATTGGAACCAAAAAATTTAGAAATTTGCAATGATATCCCTTAGTAAACTTAATTGTCCCAATTCTTGGTTGCAATTGTTAAAACTGTCACTGAAAACTTGCTCGATTGGAAACCACATGAAAAACATGTGGTCAATGATGTATCGATCAGTGCCTTCAAAGATTTGATATATGTATCGTTCATTAGTGATTTAAAAATATCAATTCAAGATATCTAGTCAAGAATTTCACGCGATGTGTGGTATGCTCATAAATAAATAAACAAACAAAAAATTGTATGCGTCACTGGGACGTCCTACAGAAGTCTACTTTTTCAGAACGTTTTCGTTTTGGATTTTCAGGTTAGGTTTAGTAATCTTGTCTATTGCAGATGTTACCGGTGTATCCGAATTTTTAACGAACATGTTTTGAAATTGTTTATGTGCTGATTTATGCAAACGATAAGACTTGTACATATTGTTCAGTTTGATCATTCTCTGATGCCAGATTTGCTACACCTGGATTAACTTCATTTTGATCGTTTGCATTTCCAATGCAATCAACGCGCTCTGCAAAATCATCATCACCATCAAAATAATCACACTCAAAGCATGCTTATTTATTTGCTATATCATTATAATTATAATTTTACCATCATCATCACTATAATAATAATCATCATCAAAATATTCAGGTTCCATGATCTTAACAGGTGGAAAATTTACAACTTGCTGGTCTGAGAACGAGCGAATATTAAGAGTTTAACTAGAAACTTGGCAAATCTCGTCGATGTTTTGTTATGCTGATGCGAGTTGTTTTCTTTTCACGGAGGAAAGATTTTTAGGCAAATTTTCAAGTAAATCTTTTGCCCTTCTCTTTCGTTGAGAAGCTATAATCTGAGGACCTTCGTCGGGACTCAATGCTATTAGTGTTGATGTAATTATTGGCTCTAATGAACTCATTTGCTATTCTGCTATCTCTCCGCATTAGTGTTTGTGAGTTGTTTTGCAATGAAATTCGAATTCTATTGTGCCTCAAGTTGCTTACGATATCTACATTATCGCGAGTGTTTTGGGATTTTTTTGCACGATAGCAGAATCTGAATTTAGTTGGGCTTCCATTTTCGACGAAGTCTACATTCTCGCTGCCTCTCAGTCTCACTTCTTGCTGGATATTTTATCGCAGCACAATCGCGATTTGTTTGTGCCTCGTGTTTGTGTTTTCAGTCTATAATCGCTCATTCTTTCAGCTCTAGAAATTTCTAACGAATTTTTGTTTTAAATGTCACACATTCAAAAAGTAGTCGTTGTGTGAATCGCTGAGTGCACTTTGCGAAATCATAATAACTTTCTGCTCACTTTGCGGTTAGATGTCGAATAATACGCTCTTTGGTTTTGCATTTCCACATGCGTGTGAATATTTCGGCAGCCATCGTGTGTTGCTCGTGCGATCTCGGCTACTTATTTTTCTGAGAGAGCGCTCCGCGAGCTGAGTGGCGCCGGCCAAGAGCTCAAAAAACGCATGCATGAGCTTCTATGCAGAATATGGTCGGATGAAAGCATGCCTAATGATTGGAACCTCAGCGTAGTCTGCCCAATCCATAAGAAAGGTGATTCCACGATCTGCACCAACTACGTAGGATAAGCCTTCTTAATATTGCATTTAAGGTTCTATCGAGCGTACTGTGCGAAAGATTGAAGCCCATCGTCAACAAACTGATTGGACCTTATCAGTGTGGCTTCAGGCCTGGTAAATCCACCAGCGACCAGATATTCACATTACGCCGAATCCTTGCAAAGACCCAAGAAAAACAGATCGACACCCATTATAAAGCCGCCTTCGACAGCACGATTAGGTATCACTTGTATGTCACACTAGGGATCACCGCAATGTCTGATTTTGGTATCCCTGTAAAGCTCATTCGTCTTTGCAAAATGACACTGACCAACACCACCAGTGCAGTGAAAATTGGGACAGACTCTCCGCTCCATTTGATACCAAAAGACATTTCAGACAAGGTGACTCCTTATCGTGCGACTTCTTTAACCTTATGCTGGAGAAAATAATTCGAGCTGCGAACATCGTCATCTCTGGCACTATCTTCTACAAGAGTGTCATGTTGCGAGCATACGCTGATGATATTGACATCATTGGCAAAAACGCTCGAGCAGTCAGTGCAGCATTCTCCAACCTGGAAAGGTAGTCTCGCCGAGTGGGTCTAGTGGTGAACGTGGACAAAACGAAATACCTTGTCTCAACAAACAAAGAGTTACGGCGTCTTGGACAAAATGTCACTGTCGTCAAGGATTTCGTATCCAGCATAAACACCAATAATAATGTCAGCCTTGAGATCAAGCGGAGATTAATTCTTGCCAACAGGTGTTACTACGGGCTAAGTAGGCTCTCTCGACCGACGAAAATAAGGCTCTATAAGTCCCTCATCGTTTTCGTCCTAATATATGTTGCCAAGACGTTGACATTGACCATCAATGATGAGAGGCTGTTAGGAGCGTTCGAGAGGAAGATACTTCGTAAGATCTACACTCCAGCATGCGTGGACAACGTGTATCGAATAAGACGGAACGATGAGCGAATGAGCTGATAAAAATCCAGCGGCTTCGCTGGCTGGGTCATGTTGGGCGAATGGAAGAAAGTGCTCCGGCTAGAAGGGTGTTTTATTCGAACCACGGTGGAGGAACACGCAGGATTGCAGGGCAATCTGACTGCACTTGGCCTTATCAACTGGCGCCAGCGCGCGCTTAGCAGAGGCGACTGGCGAAGCTTTATAGAGGCGGCCAAGACTGATCATCGTTTGTAGCGCCAGTTAAGTAAGTAAGTATATAAAACCGATATAATATTTCAATAGGATATTAAAAGTAGTTATCCAACCGATTTAATTTGCATTCAACCGTATTAAGGCGTCGGATAAACGTAGTATATGTTTAAAAGTAATACTTATTTTGCATACCTTTCTTAGAACTTGTTTTTTGGTCGCTAAATGAATAGGAACGTTGCGTTGATATTAGTATTCAAAGATACGCTTTTTACTTTTAAGGACTACACTTCACGAAATTACACACAGTTTCAAAATTATAACTATTACACTAGTGTCAATATTCAAGCAAAAATTTAATACTAAATATTCTTTCATTAATTTAAAAAAAAATTTATAAATAACCAATCTTAAATATGTACGCACATACCATTCAGAATAAGTGCTATTACGAAAAAGTGGTAATCCATTTTCGGCAGAATTTTGTGAATCGTTTAGTTGAATCTAAATTACCGCCGTTTTTATTTTCAATTTTGATGTCAGCTGAAATAAAATATAAAAAATTTTCTTAAATTCATATCAGGTACATAACATTATTATACCTATTACTTATACTATTTATTTACGATAGCAACATTTTTCAAATGTCATTAATGCCATATAAATTTGAAAGCACTTTATTTATTCTTATTCCTCCAGTGAAAATAAACAAATATCAGCATTTAAAAACATACGTGTAGCTTATGCCTTAAATAGATGTTCAAGATAATTTTCTCTTGTTTAATATAATTTTTCATAATCTAGCGTTGACGTTGCCAACTGTGATCTGTGATATGCATAGTACGAGCAAGAGATTATCAAAATAGTAACGCAAAATCATCTCGCTACGTTACGCTACGTATGTATAATCGAGCTTTTACACCAAATTTCACAGTAGCGAGCTAACTTATGCAAAACTGTCAATATCCATAATCAGGGTTTCAAGTTATTGACCAGTTAGCAGGTCAATAATGTCGAGTTAACACCAAGTTTTACAAATTAAGAAGTCGTATGATATTTCACAGCGCGTGTTAAAAACAATAAAAATAAAAAAATTTGTTAAAGTGGATTGTCTGGGTTTGAAAGATGTTAGCTCTGTATACTATCAGAACATGATTTCAAAAATAGATACTTGTGTACAGAAAACAACACATTGGAGAATAATTTTTTCATTTTTTTGGGTGAAAAATTATTTGCACGATTTTTATCTTTTATTTCATATTTATTAGCTTTTAACATAAATGTCTACATGAAAAGTTATTTTGTTTTCTTTTGTATTATGTTTCGCCAAAGCAAATACTTCAGAAATCAAATGAAAATTATTTTAAAGTTAATTCTTTAAAGCCAAAATTATTTACCTCGTTCTTTAATTTTAAATCTGCTTAAGCCACCAGTAAGTAAGTAAGCCACCGTAATGACCCTTTCCCTTTTAATTTATTGCTCTATTCTTTCTTCTTCTAATCCATTCAGTTAAGTTGCCACTGTGAAATAGCCCCTCATCTGTTCCAATTAAATGTGGCTTATAAAAATTTAATTATGATCGCAAACGTGTGAACTAAGTTTTAGAATAGCCACAACCAAAAAATTAAGAAGTTATCGGTTCATGCTGAAGTCAGAAAATTTTTTGGGAGCTTATTCATTTCGAGACGAACAACTCAAATCCGCTACAGTCCTTCCTCTAAATCCGGGAGGCTGTATTTCTTTATTCAATTGTACGTTCCATATATTCTTTTCTGTTTATTTGTCCATTCGTTCCGAACAAAAAAACCTTTTTATGTTTCTATATTAATTCCGGAACGTTTAGACCGCGCATTCGAACTAATGAGATGGTATATTTAGAAAGAATATTCTTTGCACGTATACAATACGAATGTGTCGTAACGCACAATGGCTGCGAAAGCGTCATGTTTTCTGCGTCTGGAACACAATGAACGCGGCAACTACAATATGACTTTAATATTAGTCTTCCCAATTTCCACAGATTATTTATTTTATACCGTTTTCAAGAAAATAAGAAAATATCATAAAAAAGCAAATTGTATAATATCATGATTGATAAATTGTTTTTGTTTTCATTCTGGTGCATCTCAAAATAGAATTAGATTGAAGTCAACGATAGCGGTAATTTACACATTGACGTAATAATGAAGAGATCAAACATTTGTTAAAAACATTGAAAAATAGGCTTTCTCCAAAAGCTACAAGAACTTTAATACCAATTTGATACTTTTCGAACTCAATGACTTCTTTCTTTGTTTTAATAAAAATTAACTGAGCAAATATTTTGGAATTATCAAAAATTATAAGTCAATGCAATTGCCGTTTGCCGATATTTATAGAGTAAAATTCTCATCCCTAAAAAAATATGAGCAAGTGTTTAACAGTGAAAAATTTTTATAATAACGAAAATATTAGTTGATACTCAATAAAAAGAAAAATGAAAAGTGGAGAATTGGAAAATCACTACTTCTTGTAAGTACTCAAAGTCATGGTTGCAATTGCCAATCAACTGAGGAGTGCTATAGACATTCAACTTTCCAACTCTATATTGATTATTTATTAAAGACTTAACGACCATTTTATAAGTCATAAGGAGAATATTAAGGGTGTGCAGAAGCTGGAATAACCAAGTTGTCATACTGAGTGAGTTTGAACTATGGTTGATCAAATGTAACAATAAGGGGGCCAAAAGTAGCGTTCGAAACATGGCTGTAGCCACATTAGATAGACACGCTACATTTCTAAAAAAAAACTTTAAGAATTAAACACTGCTTACTGGTTCAACTAAATGTTGATAACGAACTTATTCTGAATAAATTCATCAATAAAAAAAGTCGAATTTTTAGAAAATGTAAAATATTTTATTGCAGCCAACAACTCGCACTCCCCTAAAATTTTGTTGTTGGCTACGCCACTGATAACTGCATTACCAAACTATCGAATCACCGAAAGACTTAAGCAGACTCTGAGCACAATACCAATTTCAAAATAAGTACTTATTACATATATTCTATATATCTACATTACATTAAAAATGCGTATTTTGTAAATACGTTAGTGAAAAGTTACTACAATGATCACATTAGACAATTTCACTGGTCACTGCTAAGTGGATGTTTAGACTGGTGTAAACATGAAAGACTGTGTGAAAGAGAGGTAGAAAACTAATCCTACAATGAATAAAATAAGTAAATGAGTACATGTGACCACGAGTACAAAAAACATTAATACAAGAGGTCAAAATTACAATTTGGCTGTTCTTCATTTGTTAAAAAAATATTTATGTTGTGTAGATACGGCAGTTATGTCCATAACTTTCATGCTTGCACCAATGCAAAAAGCCACTTTACAGCCATGGGATATTGAAAGATTAAAATAAATTTTTGATTTATGTAATTGAATATTTATTAAAATAATCAAATATTATTTAAATTCTCTGAATTGTCGCACTTTTGTATCTACGTTATTTACTGTTTGTATATATTTATTTGAAATTAAATGTGTATAAAAAGACATTCACATACCGACGGAACCTGTTTGAGACAAAACACTAGCTTAACATTATTAAAAAATATTGAAATCTTGTGTGTTTTTTAAGGAAAATTGAATTTATTCTCATTTTTAGTGGATTTGGAAATTAAATATCTAGTTGTCATCACTGTTAAAACGTATTTTCAAAACCTATATTTTGCATTTTAACTGTTTCGCGTTTCTGCATCCGCAAACGAACTCTGGATTTATTTTTATTGAGATATAATTTTGTGTTCAGTTTTGAGATTGCATTACATTTTCATATTGTAAATGAAATCATAAAAATTATCTACAGAACTAAAAGCACTAGCAGCTAAAAAAAAATTACTATTCATATCCTTTTAATACATAGTTTGCATTGTAACGCATATATGCTGCTTATTTAGAATCTCTACAAACACATATGTACATATGCATATATATGTATGCATATCCGTGTATATTTACTTTTATGAAACAATTTTTTTTTTGTCTTTACATACTGGAAAAATATAAGACTTAGCGCTCAATTGTGTAATAAACTCACTTTCACTAAGTATTTATATATACACACAACACATACGCAGTATAAAATATTAAAACACCTTTATTCGAAATGGTATTATGTAATGTTCACATATTGAAGCTAGAAAGAGAATGAACAATGAATTCAAGGTAGTACAAAATGTAATAAAATGGCAAAAACAGCTTGGGAGTACTACAACGCGACTTACTCCAAATACAACTAAAATGGATTTGAAAAGCAAATCTGCGATTGAAAATTAGTTATGTACGATAGTTGCAGAAATCAAGCGAGCATATTTACAGCATGCAATACTTCATCTGACACCAATAGAAATGTTCATGAGATGAACTAAACGACTATTAACAAGAAATTTTTCGGTCGAATTCGAATTCATAAGTTAGATACAAGTATTGCTAATATTCAATCAAATCATTAAGTATTAATTTTATTTCATTGGTTAATTTTGGTCGGTATATTAATGATACCCCAACATTTTTTGCTTTTTTCATTTTATATTAAAATTTAATTCAATTTTAATTTATTTTGCAAATATAGAAGAGTCTCACGTAGCATTGTCTTGAATAAAAATATACAGTTTCTTATAAAATTTCATTTTAGGTCACTGAATAACAAAAAACTGTAAAATTGGTTTTAGTAAAAACTAGCTGCGATATCCGGCACGGATAAACTACTTTGACAACATATTTTTCATTCCTTGTTTTAGCTTCATAAACATAAACTCTTCCGCATTATGTGTTACTTTAGCCCAAAAAAAAAATAAAATTTTTTGGAATTTATAAAAAAAATCATTTTCTTCAATAACAATTTGAACACGCCACAAATATAACTTTACAACCTCCTTTTATCTCTCTCGGCCACACAAGACCATGGTCTAATATCATATATATTGGGGCATATAAAAAGTATCCGCGTTTAGTACCCAAAAATCTGTCATGTATATGATATTTAGTACCTCCGATATCTCCAGCTTGCGTGTCGATCTTGCTCCACCAGTTGCAAAATTTCATCGGCTTCTTCAGTGATATCAGTGAATGTTTGATACCGAAATTTCTGGAATCGAGCAAACCACTCCTGGATCTGGCGTTCACTCACAGCATCCTCACCGTAAACCGCACAAATTTTTCGGCATGTTTTGCAACAGTTTTACCTTTTCTATAGCAATAAAGAATCACATAGCGTATATCTTCAGGTATTTCACTCATTTTCAAACCAATGTAACTTTCTACACTAGCGACAAATTACATAACTGTCTTCACCGAAAATGTAGCCTAAAATGTTACTTTTCGTTCGTTTGACATAATCGGTCTAATGTTACCAGATTTGTGGATACCAACACTAAAAACTTTTTATATGACGTTATATAATGTAACAACAACAAAAATTTGTAAGGGGAAAGTGAGATAGAGGCAAATGAAACAAAAACGAAGCTTCTTTCCAATTCCATAAATAAAAAAAATATTTACAGAAACATATTCGAAGGGAACAAGAGATAATGCAATTTTTAATATAAGAACTCATTTTAAGCATAAAGTATTGAAAAACAATTGAACAATGAAACAATTTTTGTAGGAAACGATATCTACAATCTTTTCGTACATAATTTCAAATTATCTCTTATGGTTTCAGATACATTTGAAATTAAGATTTTAAATGCAAAATTTCATGTAAATCTGCTGAGAAATGTAGGAGTCTATTTTTACCAAACATTTACCAAGGCTTGAATTTATATATTGTACATATTAGACTGGATAAACCCAGTTTAAAAATATTAGGAAAATATATTAAATAATAACAATAAATACATATATTTTTCCTGCAAGGATGAAGACGGAAATCTGGTGACAGATGCCCAGGGCATAATGAGATTATGGAGGGAGAACTTTTCGCACCTGCTTAATGGCGATGATGGCAATAATCCCGCCTCTGCGGAATCTGCTTCGGAGACCGCAATCGCTGACGGAGTTGAAGTACCGCCGCCCGACTATGAGGAGGTCTTAACCGCCATCACTCGGCGGAAAAAACATAAGACTGCAGGAGCAGATGGCCTGCCTGCTAAGTTGTATAAGACTGCAGTCGAAGAGCTCACAAAACACATGCATGAGCTTCTTTGCAGAATATGCTCGGATGAAAGCATGCCAAGATATTGGAATCTCAGCGTACTCTGCAAAATCCATAAGAAAGGTGATTCCACGATCTGCACCAACTACCGTTTGATAAGCCTTCTTAATATTGCATAAGGTTCTATCGACCGTATTATGGGAAAGACTGAAGCCCATCGTCAACAAACTGATTGGACCTTATCAGTGGCTTCAGGCCTGGTAAATCGACCAAATCCTGGAAAAGAACCGAGGAAAACAGATCGACACCCACCATCTATTCGTCGATTATAAAGCAGACTTCGACGATTAGGGATCACTTGTACGCCGCAATGTCTGATTTCGGTATCCATGCAAAGCTCATTCGTCTTCACAAAATGACACTGACAGACACCACCAGTGCAGTGAAAATTTGGGCATACCTCTCCGCGCCTTTTGATACCAAAAGAAATTTCAGACAAGGTGGCTCCCTATCGTGCGACTTCTTTAACCTTATGCTGGAGAAAATATTTCGAGCTGCGAACATCGTCATCTCTGGCACTATCTTCTACAAGAGTGTCATGTTGCGAGGATACGCTGATGTTATTGACATCATTGGCAAAAACGCTAGAGCAGTCAGTGCAGCATTCTCCAACCTGGAAAGGTAGTCTCGTCGAGTGGGTCTAGTGGTGAACGTGGGCAAAACGTAATACCTTGTCTCAACAATAACAAAGAGTCACGGCGTCTTGTACAAAATGTTACTCTTGACAATTATACTCTTGAAGTCGATTTCGTTTACCTAGGATCCAGCATTAATGCCAACAATACTATCAGTCTTGAGATCAAGGGGAGATTAATTCTTGCCAACAGGTGTTACTACGGGCTCAGTAGGCAATTGAGAAGTAGATCCCCCTCTCGACCGACGAAAATAACGCTCTATAAGTCCCTCATCCTTCCCATCCTTATATATGTTGCCGAGACGTGGACATTAACTATCAATGATAAGAGGCTGTTAGGAGCGTTCCAGAGGAAGTTACTCCTTAAGATCCTTAGTCCAATATGCGTGGACGACGTGTATCGCATTAGATGGAAAGATTAGCTGTTATCAACTGGCGCCAGCGCGCGCATAGCAGAGGCGACTGGCGAAGACCGATCATAGGTTGTAGTGCCAGATAAATGAGTAAGTAAATATATTGACTCTATTACAGCTGTTATCGGAAAGCTGTTATAATTGACTTCTCTGATCTGAACGTACTCGAGAACAATATGTTTTAAACCAATATTTCTTATCACAATTTTCTAAAAGAGTTCATAATATTTATCTGCATAATTTTCCATTTTGTGGAAATTAGAAAATATCATATGTATTTCACAAGGTGTCGCATTTTCATAATGTTGTTAAATATTGTAAAAAAAATTAGAAAATTTACAACAATTGATATGACACTGAATATGATACCTTGCAAATCACCTAACTATGATGAGCCGGAGCACTTATCACTTGGCATGCTTTCATCCGATCTTGTTCGGCATATTGGATGTATGTACGAGCTGCGTGCGTTTTGTGAGCTCTTTGCCTCCAGTCTTAAACAATTCAGCTGGCAGGCCATCTGCACCTGAAGTCTTATTGTTTTTCAGCCGAGCGATGGCTGTTAAGACTTCCTCATAGTCGGGCGGTGGGACTTCACCGCCGTCAGTGACTGGGGCTTACGGAACAGATTCCCCTATGCAGTGAAGTGCTCCCTCCATAACCTCATAGTACCCTGGACATCTGTCACCAACTTTCCGCTTTCGTCCTTGCAGGAAGAGGCCCAGGTCTTCAAACCGTTAGTCACATAAGTTTTTTATGAGCAGGCTAGAGCTCAAGACAAGATTCTGCGCAAAGGTGAGGCACTGCAAGAATACGCATCTAACATAGAGCGCTTGGCACATACAAATGAATCAGTGGAGTCTTGGGGAAATAAAATACTGATGCACACAAAGGGTTTCCGCAGTCAGTAAACAAAACGTGTAATGGTGATGCTGCTGAAACAATTATTCAAAGAGGCAATAACTTTAATATTGTACCGCCCAATGCACGCTAATTAGAAGCGGGAATTAGCGGCATTGTACAAGAATCTGTTTATCGGGCCGTCAAATCTATGAGCATGGCAGATGGGACATTCAGGACGAACAAGAAGGAAAAATGGCGCATGATTGCCGTTTGGCACTCACACTCCATCATAAAGTGTGGTTCAGTTGATAAATTACAGCACTTGAAAATAATAAGATTACATACTGCAATAGGTCAGGATGCACAAGTACCTGGAAAAGTCTCAAATCCAATAAATATAGGCAGAATTACTACACCACTTTATTGTGGTACTTATCGTTAACATGGAACAACCATTAAAAGTTAATAAAAGAAATATATCCCGAGCGTATAGATTCCAAATTCAGAAGCAACAGTATGGGTTAAGGTGGATGAGGACGAAGGAGACAGGGAGTAGTGGGTTGTCGAAGCTATCACAAGAAATCTCTGAACAACATCTTAATCGGAAAAACTAGAAAGGGCGGAAAAATACCGATCAAGGTTTTAATCCCAACTAATATGCAAACCATAATCAGGAGGTTCCGAACATTGTAGACTGCGAGAAATCAGTCCAATATATTTACTCTAAATCGAAGATCAGCGTTAAAAGTTTTGAAACATATTTTCATCTAGCAGCAAATTAAGTGGAAGAATGGCAATTGCTAACACCAAATCGATATTGGAGATACAAAACCTATTTGTCAACCACGCCGAAGAATTCCTCTTGACAAACAACCAAACTAAATGCAGATATGCAGTCCATGGAGTTCAACGGTAGTTCTAGTGAATAAAAAAGATGACAATAAGTAAGAGAATTAATGAAAGGTAGCTACCCCCTGTCCTGCTTGGTATACCTCGATGATATCATAGTGATAGAAAGAGACTTTAATGACCATTTGAAAAAGTTGGAAGAAGTGTTTAAATGTGTTGATAGTGCAGGGCATACATCCGGATATTTACCGGTAAATACCCGTTTTTTACTTATTGGGTATTTATGAAAAACACTTCAATTTTAGTTATGATAAATTTGTTAACTGTGCCTCATTTGGATTTAACTCTTTCTTCTTTTAATGGCACAACATTCCACGGAGGGCCTAGGCCGAGCTTTTCGCATCCACTTGTGTAGCCGTTCTTTTTCTGTGGTATGTTTTCTATCTTCTCCTACAAATTAGAAGCATCTTTGGATGTTTGGAGACGATCACTCAGTAGTTAGCCTAAACTTTTGAATTGATATCGTCAGTGTTGCTGACCTGCGACAACGAATAGTTTTAGGTCACGTTGGCCCTGAAGCTGGGGCCCTATGAGGTTATCCTCCTCCATCCGTGGTCACGACTGAATGTCTGCCCAAAGTTGGCAAAGTTGCTCAATGGGTAGATCTTAGTTCGTTGCTAATAAATCGTCCTGCCTGGCATGGAAAGTCCCGTCGAAGCAGCTTTTGAGGAACGGTCGTACAGTTTCTCAGGCCTAGGCGCTTTGACTTATTATGCATGCTAGGGCTCTTCATGAAGTTCACCCCTTAGTGAACCAGAAAAATTTTAGAATTTTTACGGAGACATTAAAAACCAACCAACAGTCCGATTTCACTCAAATAGAGTTCAGTTTATTAAGCATTTTTTTTTTTAACTATAATTCAAAAAAAAATTGATTCAAACATTATGCAAAATTGTTTAACATTTTTCTTAACGTTTTTAGTTACAGACTGTACAGTACACGTTCAGTGACTACTGCATAGGCTTGATTCCATTGATTTCGGAATTCTATGCACATCATTTTTTCAAACTTTCTTTGTTTTTCTTTGGGTTTGCTTCATTATAGCCCAATATCTCTCAATATGCCGAAGTTCGCAGCAGTTGGGAAGATTCGCCTCTTTTGGGACCAGTGTGACATTATTTTCCTTATACCATTCCATAGTTGACCTGGAGTAATGACTTGTGGCTAGGTTTGGCCAAAACAAAACGGTTCCTTTGTGCTGTCCAATAAATGGTAGAATTAATTGTTCCTGTCGTAATGTGCGCTTGAAAATAGGCCAGCGATTAAGCGGTTAAAATTTAAATCTTTAAAATACAATTTTATTTTATTACCTCTTATTACCAGTTATCCAATTTAATCACAAAATTCATTTCTGCTATGAAGATTTAAAACAATTAAAAAACGATGCAACTGAATAACAGATTCCCTGAAAGAGCTTGTCACCATAGAAGTTACAACGGGACTTGCGATAACATTAAAAAATTAAAGTGTAAACAAGGTGATTTTTTTTAAATTGTCAGAAGAAAAAGTTTAAAATATTATTTTATTTGTATATGTACTATCTACATAATTTTAGAAATTTATATTTAAAGATATTTACTTCATTAATTGTCAGCATTCTGTTCGTTTATAATGATGTAACATGCAATTTAATTTTTCGATAATTTTTAATTTAAAGAATGACAACCAAAACTTGACAACTCATTTTACAAATGTCTTAAGTATAGATATTATCAATATACTTATATACTTTATCTTCTCATAGGACCATTAAGTGGTATATACGGTGAATAAGTGGAATACATAGGGTTTTGCTGAGCAGCTCTTTGTATAGCACATGCATCTTGATACTGCGACTGCATGTTCATTACACCCATCTGCATCGGAATTTGCGAATTAGAGTAGTCACCGCTGGCGGTGTATCCAGCGGTAGCAGCAGATTGTTGAGTTGACATTCTATAACTATTAATGGTGCCATACGGGGTCATCAAATTTGGACTAATATGAACATTAGTGGTCCTGCTGGATGTCGATGACGATGTTACAGAAGAAACGGCAACATGTTGAATTGAGGCAGGCGCGGTGCGTGTGGCTCTATTAACATTTTGGGATGCTGCTATAGGTGGAATATTCATATTACTTGAATAATATTTATGGTATTGAAGGGGCGTCATTTGAGCTTGTAGCATATTAGGGGGCGTTCTGTTCTGTGATACCAACAAATGGGGTGGAGGTGTCATCGAATTATGTGGTAGAGGATGATGTGGGGGAGGAGTTAGGTTCACTTGACCAGCAGGAGACGTGTTACATGGTTGAATATCTAAGCCGTTTGTTAGCTGTTGCAACTTGGATAAACTACAGCCAACTAGAGTTGACGTTGTGCCTGTGTTAGCGGAAGTCGATATCGATTCAGAAGCATTTTCCTGCCTTTGTGATAATTGAGTTTCACTTGTACCACCTGATGATGATGTGGCATTATGAATGCTTCCTGCTGTTGAATTTGTTGAAGCTGGAGAAACTGAAGTCAGATTACGAGAATTGGGTATTGCTTCATTGGATGCTACATTATTCTGCAAGTAAAAGTTATTGACAGCGCACGCTGATGACGACTGTTCCAAACGTTGCTGTGGACTTGATAGCGGATGTACAACGTTATTAATTGCCATGCGCTGCTGAATTACAGCTGGCATCGATGCAATATCATAGGAGTTAGACGCACTTGCAGCGTAATTTTGACCAATTTGTGGAATAGGTATATAATCAATATGCTGCATATTTTGCTGGTGAGTATGTTGACCATCTATTTGCGAATACTGCATATTGTGCAGGTGTTCTTGCTGTGGTTGGCTTATATTCTGATTATTGGCAATTGCTTGTTGATGCGATGCGTTAGCTGACGACGTAGAATTGGCTGGAGGCGCACTTTTAGGTTGCCGATGTTGATTGCTGGTAGATGCATTTGTATTCCGGATTAATTTCGGTGTAGATGATCTTTGTGTTGGAGTAGAGGCCACAAGCTCGCTCTGCGAATACAATTTAAAAAATAAATTGAAACAAATTTGATATACATAGGTTTGTTGTAAACAGCATGATTAATTATTTCATATACCATAATATTTATATTAAGAACAAAAAAAATAGTTTCGCAGGAGGAAATGCTCAAGTTATGCTGCACCACTGCTCCATGAGTGTCATAGAAACGCATCTTGCTCAGTTTGTGCTCAAAAAAATTTGTTTGAGCAATCGCCATTTTTTCAAGCGTATTATTTTTCTGCTACTTTAGCTAAGCAAATACAAATTAATAATAAGTTTACCACTCTTTTATCACATTTATGCTGTCCATATCGCAGTTGTCAAACAGGTTTTCTATCAAATCTAGCAAGCCGTTTCGCAGCCGCTAAAGCGTTTACGAAACGCGAATATAACTGAATAGTTTCATAATTGTACAATTTGATGTATGTATATTACTGCCTGTGAGAAATGAGTTAGTTTGAGAGCAAATTGTTTTTTTCTTTCAGTTATGTCAATTTTTATCACCACTCACAAGAAGTGATTCAACGAAAACTGTTAGGTAGTATAAATTTAATAAGCGAGCCTCATATATAAAAAATAGGCTACAAGCTAAAAAAAAATGGCATGCTGTTGCTAAATTGTACATTTAATCTAGCCTTTAAAAATCATATATGTACATATCTAATTTATTATGTTGTACATTGATGTTATATAGGTACTTAAATGAGAAAACGTGAATCAGAAATATTCTCACCTGTTGATTAATTTTCCGATTGTGATGTGAATGTTGAGAATTTCCTAAAACATTGATGTTAGGCGAATTTGCTGATGACAAATTTATATTTAAAACACCTTGCTGTTGTATGTGAGGTGCATGTATTGTCATATGCATTGGTGTATTTGTCGAGTGGTTTTGCATTGAGCAGTCCGTAAATTGTTGAGATTGCTGCATTTGCACAGTGGTAGAGGTGCCATCATTGGAACTATGTGTTATATCGGTTCCAATATTAGATGGAGACTCCATGTTTAATTGAGAATTTAAACCACAGTCATAATGGTGCAAATTCGAGTTGTTGTTGTTTGATGATGATGTATTATTATATATTAACGTAGACACCATTTCCTGGTTAACTGTTTCATTAGTTTGTTGTTGAGTTGGATTGTTGTGTGTCCCCTTAGCTTTATTTTCTTCAGGTGAGTTAATAGTGGGACTCAAATTATTTTCAGCTCTCGGTTTATGGCATACCGGTTGATGAGAAAGATTATTAGGGATTGGAGCCGTCGATGCAATTGATGCAGGTGAATTATAGAATCTAGTACCTGAATTTTGCACTAAGTTCAATGATTTGACTTGTTGAGATTGATCAGTAATTTTATAATTTTTTGACTGACTATTGCTTTTTTGACTATATCCAATTGCTTGACTGTTGGGAAATCCACATGAAAGAGATTCATCCCTAGCAAAATTATTTATATTAGCATTTCCGATATTTTTTAAAGAATCTTCTTTTTTACATGCACTGTTTTTGCGGTCAGCTCTATGTTTATCTTTTGAATGTTGTTGCATATGTTGATGAGCGTGATGCTGTATTGCGGATTGGTAAAGATTTTGTGTAAAATTATGACTATATGCCATACTTGCCAAGTCTTTATGGAATTTATTTTGACTTTTCTGTGTAGATGCATCAAGGTGAGATAAATTGTAACCGTAATAGTCCCATTGCCAATATTGCGAAGTATGATAATTAGGTAATTGATTAATTGGAGGAAACTGTTGCGTAATTTTATTAAGGTCCATTGAATTCTGTAATTGCGAATGCTCCGTTGATTTAAATGGTATTTTATCGTGAATTGGGGCAATAGACATTTCACCTGATCCCGCTACAGATCTAGTCTGAATATTACTTTCTTCTTTGATTTGAATTGAAGGTTGTGTATACACCGGTCTTTGTTTTTCTTTGCACACTTTCTCTGTTGGGTTCTGATCAACTTTACTAGTATGTTCAATTATTGGGGCTGTAATACATTTTTCTTGACATTTATCAGAATTACGTTTATTATTGCCACCTTCGAAATTCGATTCATTTTTTTCTACATTCACATTTAATTCAATTAATAAATTAATTTTTTTTTGTACATTAGTTTCTTCATCACTCAGTATAATCGGTTTAGTGTTGCACTTAACGCCAGCATTTTCAGTTGTAGAACCTACTGCGCACACTAATGAGTTATGATTTGATTCATTCTTTTTTGTGAACTTCTTATCTTCCAATTCAACTTTTGTTATGTCATTCAAACTTTCTATGGTTTTTTTTTGACAACAATCTGCATCTTTCTGTGATACAGTAGTAAGTAAAGTTTCATTTATCCTGTTTTCTGTGACATCCTTGTCAATACTTGTTTGAACTTTAGTGTTCTGCATGGATGAAGTATCATTTTGAATGATTTTCTCTGGTTTAAAAGGTGATATTCTAGTTGGCCCCTTACTTTCGTTTAGTTTTTTACTAATAGCGTCATCTTCTGTAGAATTATCAACCGGAGGAGAACATTCTTTATCACAATTAGTAGTTTCCGTTATAGGTTTACTTTCCTCGATAGCTATGCTATTATCGCCCTCGATTAAAGTACTATCGATTTTGGAATTATCAAGCGTCAAAATGGGCGACTGCCCTGATGGTGAGCTAATATGGTCGTATACAGCTTTGGAAGACTCGCCAATATTTTCTTTGCTTTCAGTTGTCATTTCTGTGAATAAAGATTTTTTGGTTTTTTTTGCAACAGCTTCCAAAACTTTTTCACCATTTTCATGTATAGTACTACAATTGGGTGAATTGATTGGTATTGATTGTAAACTAATTTTCACATTTTCAGTAACATTTTTTTGGCTACTAGAAGCTTCTGATTTAATACAGACATCGATTTTTTCTTTTGCAGGAAACTGAATGTCATCTAAGACACTATTTTGATCGCTTTCATTTGTCTGAACAGCGCTCGATTCGTCTTGCTCATCAATTTTTTTGTCACCACACTTTTTTCCTCTGAATTTTGGTACTGTTGTTATTGGCCTCTCATTGTTATCACCGGTCACTGATATCACCGGAGTTCTTTTGTCGGTGGTAGGATTTAGACAAGAACTGCTTACCTCGTCGGACTTGCAAACTTCAGAATTTAACAAGTTATTTGAATCTGAGCAGTTTTTCTCTTTTTCATTCGATTCTATTTTATTACTATTCATTTCAGCATTACAATATCTATCAAAATGTTTTCTCTTATTCGTAAGAGAAGTACATTGTTTGCGATTAGCTAAGCGTTGCGCTCTACTTGTTAAAGATTTATCATCTTCACGACAATCTTTCTCATCACTGACGTTTTCCGAAATAGTCTTTTGTTTTGAGTCGGCATCAATATCAACGTTCAAAGATGGTTGATCAATACATTCCATTTCATTATTGTTTGGATTTAATTTACTCTTCTTTGCGTCTTCTTTATTTGCTTTGCTGTCAACATCTATACAACGCTTCAAATTAATACTTGCATCATTATTTTTCGTTGCAATTATTTCATTACTTCGGACTTGAATATCCTCAGAAACTTCAGGGCAAGATAATTCTTTAATAGTAAGTAAATTTTCTTCTCGCGAGTCAATTTTTAAAAAAATTTCATCAGTTTTATGTTTTAAATCTACTTTTTCCTCTGAAATTATGCCTTTAGATTCATTTTTGTTAACTGAATTCATGCTTTTAGACTCATTTTTGTTAATTAACTCACATATTTGTGCTTTGATATTGTTCTCCCTTTTTTCTGATTTTTTTGAAAAATTATTTTTTCCAATGGTGTCTTTCTTTGTTTGAAGTTCTTGTGATGGCTTCTTCTGCACCTTAGATTTATTGCAGTCGTCGTCCCTTTTCTGTTTTGCAATATCTATTGAAAGCGACTTTGTATTTGACAAAAGTGGGCTCCATCTTAAACAATCTGTTTCTATTGCAATTCGAGTCTTAAGATTTTGCATTTTATTATGATGACTGATAACTTTGGTCCAATCAACTTTGATATTAATCTGGTATCGTATGTTGTCTTCATTTTTCCGTAATTTTATAAAGTTTAGTAACTCGAAGGCCAACGCTACATCAGACACAGTTAACCCAGTTTTATTTGCAATATGATTGAATGTTATTCGGCCATCATTTCTGTGTTCATATATATATTCCAAAACTATAGATTTCCAGTACGAAAAATATGAAATCCTCCCAAGATCAGATAGAGGCTTTTCTGGTGTCCCTACTTGTCCCTCTTCACGGCTTAGTAAATAACTAAAATCAATTAAAAAGCGCCCAAATCCCTGCCTTTGAAATTGAGGCATTGTCAGTATACATGATACATTAAATTTTTGGGCACAATGTTTTTCTTTAGAAAAATAACCGACCAGATGGCATCCTTTTTTATCATTTTTGGTTAAAACATAAAATAGAAATGGCTCAACATCGTAATAAAGAGTTTTATGATCGAGAAAAAGTTTAGCCAGAAGGCACAAATTCTGGCAGTAAATCTTATTAATGTTTCCATCAACTTCAAATACAGATATTTCCTTACGGCGATAAATTTCTGTTCCAGGTGGTTGTTTCCAAAAGCATTTATTTTGATGTCTATCCAAAACCGATCGACTCTTGGTATATTTCAAACAAAATTCACATAAATATAATTTTTGCAATCTAAAAATAAGAATTGTGTAGGTAAAAAATGTTGAATTTATATGTTTATTTACTATGAACGTATTGGTTTTAAAAGATCTGCTAGCATTAGTTATGTAGATTTGGTTAAATTTTATTTAAGCTGAAATACGAAAGCAAACATTTTTCTAAACCAGATAATATCTAAAGGCCCAGCATGGATCTTGAAATTTCCCAAATTTTTATCAAAAGTTTCCCATTACCAAAATTTTTCTGCAAAAAATTAATTCGAATTCATCAAAATCAACCATTTATGAGATAAATGCTACCAGATCTTTAAAAACTCACATGTTCGCAATGTTTTAACTACATATATATATAGTCATTATCAATTTACCTTGCATATTCCTGTGGAAAGGGACTTGAATACCATGTCTGAATATGCCAACGACCAATTTCAATTGCTTCTGGGCATCTATCTTGCGTTGTCTTAAGTAAAGATTTAGATGTTACTTGTAACTTATTAACATCAGTCCCAATAGCCGCATTGTGCTTCTCAAATTTCTCATCGGCATCCGAAACTTTATTCACGGCCTTTTCCCTGATTTTTTTGTATACTACAATGTCGTTATGTTCCACGCCAATAGGATATGTTTGATTTTCTAGAAATTTTTTAGTATGTAAGCAAACTTTGGATTTTTCATATTTGTACGCGGTCATTACACCAGCAATTGTATAAAATCAAATTATTATAACATATGTATACATATGGGGTCCTTCAGTATAAAATGAGTCAATTATCGATATTATTGATAAGGAATGTTATTGTTAACTATCGACAATTGTAGCAACTTAACGATAATTGTCGATATTTAAAAAAATTTTCTTTGTTTAATTTTTATCATAACAAACATAGAACTCGTTGAGACGTTCAGGGACTCAGAAAATAAGATTTGGACATTTTTTTAAACATGTAACTTTTGTATAAAGGCTACAATTCTATGGTATGTTTTATTTTACAAAAATTTGGTAAGCTGGAGACTCAGAAAAATAAATGGGGACCTGTGGGGTTAAAATATCTTTATCGAGTTTGTTAATTTATGTAAATGAATTTTTTATTTAAAATGCAAAATAATCTATTATTTTTTTGTAGATTTTTTAAACTACTTTCCAAACAAGCATGTCTGTTTACCTCTAAACTCTTGGTAAGGTGAGACCCAATCATTTTAAATTATTTAACTCCAAACCAGAATAAGTAGACATTTTAATCAGTAGCTACCTTTGGGAAATGTTTATAAATGTAATTTTTATGAATTTTTTAATATTGGTGGATCAGATTAACGTGCTTATTTTAAATATAAGGGGTCCGTGGATAGATATTTTGTTTTGTAAGTTTAGATATGGAAGTTCTTGGTTTAAAAGTACTACAATAAAGTTATTTTACAAAGGCATTGTTGTTTATTCACGTCAAAACTTATTATTTTTAGCATACATACCAAATGGGTTACTGTGGATTGAGTTTAACCTCGCTCTTTCGCTGTTTGGTATTAAACGTTCATTAGCTGGAAAATCATTCTCATTTTGAGCATAGTTCATATCATCTATTAACTGGTATTTCATAACAGAACTATCAGCTAAATATGGAACTTTATCATCATCATCATCATTTTTAGAGAACACTTCCTTCGACTCCAAAGAAACGGATTTCAAAGGAACAATTTTCTTTTTAGGCAATTTTTTATTTGTTGTTGCATTTAAATCAGTGTTCCATCCCTTTGCTGGTACTTCCTTGATATTTAAAATGTCATTTTCAAAACGTGGTGTGTTCAATGGAAACTTATTTGTGTTTCTAAATTTCTCATCAACGGGCTTTAAATTCAATTCTAAATGTTTATCAACATTTCTTAAATCATATGATACCAACGATTTTTGCAAACCATCATGTAAATTACTGCATTTTTGGGAGATAAAAGATTGCTTATGAAAAAGTTGATTATTAGAAAATATATCAACTTGATTTTTAGCAACCGCAGCGAATCCCCAATGTTCATCCTTTAAATTAGTATTTTGAAATGAATTGGTGTTCACCACATTTGAGTTTGCTTCTTTTGTATTTTTTAATAGAATTTGAGAAACAAAGGCCGCGGACTTAGATTCACTTTTATCTGAATCATAATCATCGTCGTCGTTCTCTTCGTTATTGTCAAATTCATCATTATCAAAATCAGAACTCTCGCTGCTACTGTCACTAGAATCTGAACCAGAACTTGTAGAAGAGCATGAACCAGACGAAGAACTATCATCCTGATTATTATCATTGCATTCAGCGTTGTCATCGTCATCACTTTCACTCGATGAACTTGATGAAGATAAATCCGATAAAGGTCTTTTTCTGGTATTATGTTTAGAGTCTGTATTCATTTTTAGAAAGCTGGAAAATTGCTTGCGTTGCTTATACATTTTCATTTGCGAAATTTGGGGAGCACTCTTTTGTAAATGTTGGGGAACTTTTATAACACGATCGCTTTGGGAGGCATCCTTACGGTAGGTGCCTTGCTGCTGTTGAAATTTCGAAAGTTTCGAAGTTGTTGGACTATCATCAGCATTGATAATTTGTCGTTTGCATGAAGATGTTGAAGAAGTTATTTTTCTATCCTTTATTTTGACATTAGGCCAGGTTTTACTTTTCATAGCACACTGATTGTCGATACTAGCAGGCATGATTGATCGCGTTCCAACAGACGTTTTTGGAGTTACTTTACTGACGTCAGTGCTAAGAATATAAATAAGTAAAATAATATCAAGTTACTCAAATAAAAAAACTTCAATTTTTTAAATCTTAAAACAATGGCCCTTAGTTATAAACAAATTAAAACGGTTTTAACGACTTGGAGTGGTTTTAAAATAAACACCGCTTTAAGTCTGTTATAGTTGACTTAAGCAGGTGAAGATGGTTTTAAATATTTGAAAGTAGCGTCTAAGCAGTGTCGGGCAAATCAATACATAAACATGCTTTTGTGTTTATCTGAGAGAGCGACAGCGCTGCTTGTATTATTTACACTGTAAATGAAATAAACTTTGTAATAAAAAAGTAATAAATAGTAAATTTCTTATGCTCTGACAACGTGAAATAATATCAGTATTTTTATGACGTTTATACATATATTAGCAATGCATAACAAACAAAATAAATGCTGAAAGTCAACTAACATAATTCCAATGTTATAATGCATTTGCCTTGACAAAATTACTCTCCAAATTGCCCGACACTGCTGTTAAGTAACATTTTATTGAAGAACACATTTTCTATTTATTTTAATTTTTTATTTAAAAAAAAGGAGAATAACAATCAAATTAATACATTATTTGTAAACAAATAGAATAAGAAAATTTTATTTAAAAAGTAGAGCAATTCTGTTAAATATTAAAAAGAAATTAATAAATATGTTTCGTAACGAAAAGATGTTGAGAGATTTCGAGATTTTTGATTATGCTGCTGGTATCAGAATGAAAAAAGGGCATCTCTTCCATAGCCTGCCACCAATATTGTCTAACTAATTCTCTTCCATGCTGATATGGTTATTAATGCATTCTCGCAAACAAACCGTTTCCGCCACAGTCCAGTTTTTTAGGCGTGATCTTTTTATTTTCTATACACAGAAGTATTTTTAAACTTTAGACTTTATAAAATCGAATGTATTTATTACTTTACTTCCTCGTGCTCCATGTTTGAACTTATTTACGATTTCCACCTTTTTTATATCACTTTACACAGAGAGGCATTTTAAATAAATGAATTTTAAAAAATGAATAACTGGATTTTTTTCTATATTTCATGGAATCACTGTTAAAACCTGATTTTAAACGAATATGATTTAAAAAGAAACTGTAAAAGATTTTGTGTGTAATTGAAAGCAGACTATAAAATACATACATACTTATGTACATTGAAATTATGTTTTTGGAATAAATAAGAAAGCAACATACCGATTTTTCTTAGATTCCACACATTTTCTTTGCGGTTCTTTCTTTGTAGAACATGACTTCGAAATGTCATAATTTTGCTTCATACAGACATTGCATCTTAAAAGAAAACAAAAAAAGAGATTATGAAAAATTAGTAAGACTGCTTATATGTATTCGTAAAAAAAAATATTTAATGAAATGAAATTATGTTATTTGCTATAAAAAATTATAATAACTATACATATACCTGTTTAGAGTCCGATCTATTAATATACATCGGTATCGGCTTAAAATTATGGGACAGGCATCCGGCAAAAATTACCGATCATTTTAAGAATTCTTAAGGCCAATAAAAACCGAATCGGTCGGACTCCATACCTGCTTCTAAAAATATTATTTTGTATTCAAACCTTGTCCTATTTTATCACTGTCGTATGAAATGGTCGTTGATGATTTTGTCTAGTGCTGACAAAATTTGCTCTAAACGTGTCAACGTTTTTTACAGATGCATTGGATATGTATTAAGGGTTTACAGTTTTGAAGTAGTGAAAAATTCGATTTTATAAATGTCGTATTTTTTCCATTTTATTGACACGTGAAAATTGAAGCGACATATTTTACAATCAAACATATGGACTAATTTTTACCGAAAATCTTGCGAACATCTTTGCTCAAAATATATTTATTTTTTAATTCTTTACTATATTCACCAACTAACAAAATATATATATTTTTTTCAGTAACGGGAGTTCTATTACAAGTTATCCTCTTGTTTTTTTAAATGTTTTATATGTTAAAATCTTTCTTTTGGTTCTTTCATGTGACAAAAAACCATTTAGTATGTTTAAAGAAAATATTACCCTCCAAATTCCATGTAAGCCCAAAGAGCAAAAGCCATACACCCTAATTGCTAAGTTAAATGATTGTGATATTCTAAATATGTATTGACAAAACAAATTACCTGTACGGATGCTTAGGCTTCTTATCGGGCACAGTATCCAAACATGTCAAATGAAAATTTTTCGCACATACAATACATTGAAGCAAACATGGTCCTTTGTCACCATTATCGCAAACACTGCATTGCGCGCAATTCTGACAATACCATATGCTACCCTTTGTGACCAGCATATAAAGCAAAACATAGGACTGTGACTTGCAGTTAGCAGCTATATTTGCGCATGTTGTATGTAATGAGATTCCACATTGCTTACAGGAGCTGAGCGGTTCAGGAATTCCATTTCGATTTTGTTGTGAATTTCCGGAACAATGCGTGCACTTATCGTCTCCCTAGAAGATAATTTTCTTAATTTAGAATTTACATATGTACGTATTAATTAGCGTTGGGGAGAATCGATACTTAAAGTAGTAAGTACTCGATTCTCAAAAGACTCGATACTTGTACTCAGTATCAAATCGATATATGTACCGAATCGATACTAATAGCTTTGCAAACCATAAACAGCCAGTTACGTTGAACGTAAATGTATGCGATATTTTATTTTAACTTAAAGTAAATTTACTGTGTTGAATTAAAACAAAACAAAAAAGTTTCACAACATATCAATTTATGACTAATTTACAAATATGTATAATACATTAACAAAAATTCTATAAAGAATTGCAGCTATTCAAAAATATTATATTTTAGTGTTTCAGCGAGAGGTGGTTTCTTCTTTGGTTCTTTCGGGTAATATATTTTTGTGTATTTTGCCAAAATTACAGCGGATTTTTCAATCTTTTGGCATAGGGTATGTCCAAATTTTTTCTACACGGCACCACCTTTTGGCAGGCAATGGCAAACCTACAAGAGTAAAAATTGCTATGAAAAGCTTTTCACTTCGCCGTTCGGATTCGGCATTAAACTGCAGGTCCCTTCCATTCATGTACAAATATAAGACGCACAACATGAATGGATGCGAAAAGCTCGGCCTAGGCCCTCCATGGGCTGTTGTGCCATTAAAAGTAAAGTAAAGTAAGTATGTCCAAATATTGCTGCACTTAAAACTCACTAAAAGTTTTCGAATAATTGTTTGTGAGACACATAGAAATCCGTTTCAATAAATCTACTTTGCCAAAATCAAGTTTCAAACTTCCGTTTACTAGTGGAAATTATGCTGCAGGCTTTGATTGGAGTTGCAATTTTTCTAAAAATACGCACTACCACCTGGATTATTTGCACAATTGTCTTCCGACTCTTTTGAGCAATGGAGACAAGGTATAGAGGCGGAAAAAACTTGTTTGGTAGCTAAATACAGCATTTGTAGAAGCTGAAGAAAAAGAAAATAGATGAAAGTGAAGAAAGTAACTAAAAGAAATGATACATCTCCCAAACTATTAAAACTTGTAATGTACCAAATTATTTAAAGCGTAATAAATGTAGAAAGAAAAATTTATGAAGTAAGCTGAGCATGAGTTTTATTGAAAAATAAACTCTAGTACCGAAAAATTTTACAACAGTCACTTTCCATTTAAACAGATTATTCTATGTACTAGTTGTAGTATTAGAACAAAATAAATATCCGAAAATTAAAATAAAAAATGGAAGAATTCGATTCGAAAGTTAATTCAGTTTTTTTTCTGTTCACCATAAAGTTCAATAGAATTTTGAACATAAACAAACTTGTTAACCTATTATCCGAACCCAGAAAAATATTAACTTACTGTATTAAGAACAATCTCCACTGTAGATAATGATTTTCGTGGTGTTGTTAAAGATCTCCCCTTCTTATATAATTTTCCTTCTTGTATTAGAAAACCAGCATCCACAGCTTTTTTTATTGAAATCCTAATTACTGTTTTGAAATCAACTTCAGCAGCGAGATCAATATTATTAAATTTTTGAATGTAATTTTCAATCGTTTTTAGAGTTGAGCCTTCACATTCCCCCAAATCATGAACAGCTTTCGCAACAATTTTCCACAGATTGGTGTTTTTTTCAACTTTAATTCGACGCTTTGCCATTGGAGCCTTATAAGAATGGAGACCTTTATTGTAAACTTTAATTACAGCTCCGGATTCCACAGCTTTTTCTAATTTTTCTGCGACGATATCCTCGTGAAATTTGTGATGGGTTCCTATGGCCTGACATATTCTCTGAACACTTGGACGTTGTTTTTGTGATCGTATCTTGGAAATTGCGTCTAAGATCCATTGTTTCCATACATCCAGACTTATTTCATGAGCTGATTCCCTCATATTTATGCTGAAAATTTGAATAAATTGAAAACTTTTATTACAGCTTTAATTTAATATTTTTAAACTATTCATATTGAGATTCAGCATAAAATTTCCCCATTGTCATAAGTTACACTGGCCGATAAAACTGACCACTTTTCGATTTTCCCCTTTAGTAGTTACTTGATTTCTTGACTTATTTTAAGACTAGAGATTAAAAAAACCTCTTACTTTCCTAGAAATTTGGCTATAACTTCTACATATGACGCGCTCATAACAAAAATGACTCATATATTTCGCTAGTGCAAAAGTTTACAAAATGTTTTCTTTAGCGTGTGTGCGTAAGTTTTTGATCTTGGAAGTTAGGCGTGGCTATTATTCAATGTTGAACATATTACTACTCCAAATATCAGTAATCGAAATTTAACACTCTCAACAACAGTTTGAGTGTAAAATGAACCTTACGGGTTTTTAAAGATACGTGAAGTTTAAAAAATCTTCATCCTGTTTCATCTAAAAAGCATCATCATTTGAAGCAGCTAACCATTTTACCATGTTTTTTTAATCCAACATTGATAATCTAATATGTTTTTGCCGACGGTCTAGTTAAAATTCAGATAACTCTGTTGACTTTGGAAAAAACTGATATTAATGGAGTTTTTGTATTCGGACTCGTGACCTCTACAGAGGACAATGTTTTGTTTGGATTTTGGTTACATAAAATTTGAAATTTTATACACAATTTCTACTAATGAGTGAAAATTAAGTTTAAGTCGGAATTCGTTTCAATTGGTGAAATATGAGTAAGCTGTGAGCGCTACATTGCGAGGAATAGGTATCAATACAATATATATAAGTTTAAAAACCGATTCCAAAAAGTCTGATAGTTTCGACTAAAAAGCCAAAAGAAATCCATAGAAAGAAAACCCTAACCAATATCATCTACTCTGCTTAAAACTCGAAACCTGACTCAGGGTTTAAATCGTATGAAGTCGCAGGTCGAAGCAGGTTTACGCATGCTCACTTAATGTGTCTTATTTTTCAGCGAACGATCTTTGGGCTAACTAATGAAAGAAAACATTAGCATTGTGCCCATGAGCATACGCTTGTTATCGAACTGAATAATATATGTATTATACACTAGAAGTCGTCCAAACTAATTGTACTATATTCACTTCTAAAGTATATTCAGAATTGCCCAACTTTTTATGTGAACAATTTCCATGTTCGAAAAAAAAACGAGAAATTAATTTTAAATGATTTTACAATTTTATTCAGCCAGTTTTCTCCGTACAAACAGCTCTTTTAGTGGAAACAGATTCAAGAAAGGGAACATTTGGTTTCATTTTACTTCCACCTAAATGTTAGTACCTAACTGAAAAAAATATGGCATTTTTATTTATTAATGAAGAGGAACAAAATTTTTTTTCGTGTAGTGAAGCTTGCAGGATTTAGACACTTTGTTTGTTTTAGTTTGCATCAGACTGTATATCTTGCGTGTCTCAATGGGTCGAATAAGAATTTCATTCTGATCCTCTTTGGTACTTTCCCTCTTTGGAGTGGCTTAGATCTTACTTAACCGACATCTGTCTTATAACGTTTGTTAGTTTTCCGTTCTGGGTACCAGAACGCTTCATTTTGATACCACATGATAGCAACATTTGTTAGTGCCCGATAATCTAATGTGCAGTTTCTTCTTTTATTCCTTCTATAATTATCGTTTTTAATACTTTTTACAATCAAAATTAAATTAGTCCACTTGCAAATGGCTGTAGCACGCAATAAAATACCAATACTTTGCAAACTTGCAAATACCATTCACTAATCGAGATATACATTTTCCTTGGAAAAGTCACAGTACCTGCACAAATTTTTAAGAACGAAATAACATTTTAACTTGTAGTCTACAAAATTGGAAAATTTCTTACAACTATCGATATAGTCGAGTTTCGTCAATAAAAGTTTTCTCAATATTTAGATTCTCAATTTCAGAATACAAATGCAGATAAAAATAACCTGTGCATCTACTTATTTACTGCATTTATACAATGATTTTAATCAATGCATGTTTCTGGTTAATTTTCATTTAGAATATATTCATTATTTGGCACTATTACCTTATATTTAACAACTTTTTTCTCACTGTGATTTATATTACCATACAAAGTTAGTTAAGACTCTGACACTTTCCAATTGTATTGATGCACTGCAAAACTTTTAATCGTTACTAAATATAACTACTTTAAAGGCAATGATCCGAAGCTCTAATAAGCAACCGATTCCGCACAATGTTGCAATAGCCGACCTTTAATGCTCTGGTTATAATAGACGTGAGGTAATATGAAGTAATGAAATGGCACATAATTTGCTGTTGTTTGCAAAAGTAATAGAAATAGTTATAATAAACGTGAAATAACGTGAGGTTAAGTAAGTATCTGTATATAAGTATTATTAAACAAAGATGTGCTATTGTTTGCAGCATGTATTTATAGTAGAGAAATTCATAAATGCCTCATTGCCAAAATGTATATAATTTAAAGTTTGCTTACGATTTTATAAGTTTATATAGTTTGCGAGGCATTTGTGACTTTATATGAAACCCGTTATTAGCTTAATTTCTTTGTTTTTGTTTTAAAAAAAAAGTATGCTTTTGCGGATTATAAAGGAGGGCCACTTTTGTCTACGGTAAAGTGCCGTTTTTACATCACGTTACTTATGTTCACGTCCATTATAACCAGAGCATAAGGGCTGATTATGCATACGTAACGTAGCGTAACTTTGTCAATTGTCACGCATCGATATTTGAGATGAGTAATGCCTGCAAGTGATTACTCAAATCGAAACACATAAATTGTTTACGTCAATAGATGGTTTACGTCACACCACGTTCCGGTACATAGAAGAACATATTTACCCCCCCACGGCTACCATTGCCAGTGTTACACCGGCCAAATATATAAGATACAAACACAATCTTACTGCTGCGAGAGCGATATTGTATCATGATAATGGTTTCCATGTCTGGTGGAAACAATATGTTACAGAAACACTTTCATTTTAGCCGCTTTTAGACGAGAAAACATTCAAATTTTTTTATACTACATTTTTAGTTTTTGTGAATTTTATTGTTATTTTTAATAAAAATGAGTGGAAAAAGAAATTTGAAATAGCTTGAAGGTATTTGGACAATTTCACTTAAATTTTGGATCGCTCGATTTAAAAAATATAATTGATAGAAATCACAGCCATATAACTGTTTGCGCGCTAACAGCTTTGAATCCCAGACACTCTGCGTAGCATGCCAACAAAGCATTGATTTATCGACCTAAATTACATTTTCATACTATTTTTGCACTTTGTTTTGTTTAATTAAAAACCGAACGCTTAAAAAATCACCTTATACTTACTGTCATTAAATTAATCTATCTTTGAGCTAATTTGTATTTAGTTTTCTATACCTCTAGGCATCAAGAATAGGTATTTTGCCGTTAATGAATTGTTTCTATTATCCTATTGATGGCACGGCTGATTCGTAGATTGGGCTACATTATTCTGGACCTTAGTAGTGTACTATCCAGCAATCTCCAACTCCCAGCTCTATCATGAAATCAGCATTGTATTCGCATTAAAACACTGTCTACTAAGTATTTACTGTAACAGCATGCTTCCCATAAACAATGTTCTCATGAAGAATATGAAGTTTTTCATTTCGCCGTTCAGATTCGGCATAAAACTGTAGGTGCCTTCCATTAACAAGGACAACATGAGTGGTTACAAAAAGCTCGGCTTAGGCCCTACATGGGTTGTCATTCGAAAAGAAAAAAAGAAGAAGAATATCACCACAACACACTATAAATTAAAATTTTAAACACATTTGTTAACTGCAATTTTATTTAAAAATTTAAGTTTTAACGAGGACAGGAGCAAATTTATACAATTATAAATTTGTATATTTTTTTTATCTTAAATTAGCCATTTTGTCAGATAATTTTCACTGATACCTCTAAAATACAGATACTAATGTCATCTTTGAAGAAGTTACCGCCACAGATCCTGAAGGTAGCGACGTTCTGGTTTCAGGGCCCACCAATTCCTGAGATTGATCTGGCATCACTCTATCAACAACATGTTTTTTTATCAAACCGTCATTTCCTAAATAACAGACGGAGAAACCATCATACCAGGACTCTTGTTCGTCGAACATTTCTTTTATTTCCCATAGCTTGTACTTCCAAAAAGAAAACATTACTTTAAGTCCAGAGATACCTCGAACACGCCATCGAATCTTCACGGTAAAGTCCTCAGTATGTTTTGTAATTTTAAGAATTTCGAAATTAACGTAAGCGTATTTAAGATGACCGACTGTACGCAGAAGTGCTATTTGTTTCACGTAGTGGTAAAGACCAACAGTATGCTTGCCTGTTATATTATTTTGAAAAATTAGATCGGGACTGTAAATAGAGTAATCCAATGGTTGCACAAACAGCTTTGGAAGCGTATCTTGTAGAACTTGAAATACATGGTTAAGGTCTTCTATGCGAGGATGCGGCAACTTGTCTGAGGGTAAATTATTTCCTCCGTGCATAAAACGCACTGGCTGCTGTTGCAATATTGAAGGACTCAATTCACCACGCGCGAGGTTCACAGTTGGCGGATATAAAATATTCGTCTGTTGATCAAAGATTTTACTTAGATATTTGAATAAATATGAAGAATCTACCGGCAGGATCTTGTTAAATGTAAAATGCAATCTTATAAATGGTTGACGGCAAATGCGCAATTTATAAAACCGCAACGACCGTAAATTATTTGTGAAAGGCATTAGGATAAAGAACCTGTTAATGAACATTTATTACGGATAAAAAATATATTATTTTATTTTTCTTACCAAACAAAAAGCAACTGTTATGTATTTATTCGAATTCACCAATACTTAAAATTGGTACCATAAATGAAGAAGTTTCCTAAATTTAAGCGTTTTTCTTCATGCTTAGTTTTATTAAGCTAAAATACTACCACAGACTTATTTTGACAATCCTTAGTTTTAATATTGTAATAATCGTGAAACTCCAGCAGACATATCGAAAAACATTTCACATGTTAATAGTATACATTTGGGACAAAAGCCAAAAATCTTATTAATAAACCAGAACAGGGTGTTCACAACATAGTTATTTTGCCGGGGCGGAGATATTAGTGATTGTTTACACTAGCAAGGGCAAGAACGTCTGCGTTGGAATGCGAGGAAGAAAAGTAAAGTAGTAAGAAAGAAATGGAAGTGTCTGGTCTTTTTTTTACAACCTTACTTTACAACTAATTTCTCCCAAATAGTTTTTCATACCTGCGCCAAATATGCCACACAGTCCTCTTCTTCCTTTGTGGTGGGAAGATGAAATTGGCATTTCAATTATGTCGTCATTATGGCCGCAACAACGAAAATATATTGTTATTGTGTTTCGTGCTAAAGTAGCAGTACGAAAACAACTGCTTTCGTCAGCTGATTTTGACATTCTAATAAAGCGCAACAACATAACTATGTTGTTGTTTTAGTCCTTGTTAATGTTGTTGCTGCTAACACCTCATATCAATCTGCATTGCTTGTAAAAATACTTGTAAAATTTTGTAATCAAGCTAACAGCTATGTCAAAACAGCTGGCTTGGTAAGAATTAATTTTTAAATTATTTAGTTAATTTTATCTGCATCGATTTTAAATACAAATATTGGAAAAAAAATATTGTTCGGGAACTTTACATAAATTCTGAACAAAAAAGAGAATGAACACGTTTCGCTTCAAACTTCTTTGCTAACAGAAATAACCTAAAGATACACTTTGATACACTGTTACATTTTATTGGAAAATAGTAATATTTAATTAAAAAGACTACATTTTTTGACAAGAAACTAATTCCGGCGTGCCATAAAAATGTGGTTCGTGAAGCCTATCCGGTGAAGCTGAATGACTAATCAATCGTCAAATGACTACGAAAATACGTGGACTGTTGTTAAAAATAGATACGAGAACCCTCGATTGATGATAAACGCATCATGAAGTAAGCTTCTCTCCCAAACGACAATTGCCAATGAAGTACGTGTAAAGGCTGTTTGAATTTTTTGATAACTAATATCCTGCATTTTCCAAACTTAAACGGTTTTGCATAAAGCTTTATACATTTTACTACAACTTGTTATAGTGCCGAATTTGCAGCAGCTGCATGCTAAGTTATGGCGTTCTATCTTAAAAATGCAATTAGAAATTGGATACAAATTAAACTGACGATAAAATATCTTTGTTTTTTACTGTTCACAGCCATTGTGTAAAATGAAACGCCCGAATGAACATGAACATTTTCTTAAATTGTAGCTAGTCCTTCCGAGCATAAAACCTTACCCAATTCTTAGATTCTTAGAATAATATTAGTCATAGTTATTTTTTTCGTTGGTGTCATTGTCGTTGTCAATGTCGCTTTCATCACATAGGCATTGAATAAAGGCTGTGTTTCTTTATTCATTCTTTTCTGTTTCTTTAATCATTTCTTTCATTTAAAATAAATATATTTTATGTTTTTTATTAATTCCAGAACGTATAAAACACATATACCTTATGAGATGGTATAAAAAGCCTATTTTGTTATTTGTTATTGTATTGTTAATTGAAAAACTGTATTTAATCATATTTATTATATTTTTATTTTACCCACAAATAGTTCTATTTCCTAGTTTATTCTAAATATTTTAGGATTTTCTTCAACATACAGAATCCGTTTTTTCTTTTTGTAGGCCAGTAGAAATAAAGAAATATAGGCAATTTGTCTCCACTATACCTTTTGATGGCAAAACATGAGCTTTGTCTGAATTATGGCTACATAGTAGAGACATCCTGTAACATTGCTGGTCACAACATTTTTTGTTAGCAACGACGATCATGCTTGCCGTCGTACATGTTGGCACTTCGAACACAATTTGTTTACAGTGTATTACTTTAATGTACACATTCCTATGTTTGATGCACTTTTTGTAGTTTGGAAATTTTTGTTTTAGTAGTACGTATAGGTAGGATTAAGTATAATCTTTTAAGGCCTGTAGGATGAAGGAGGTTAAAATCTTTTAAAAGTTATGATTCTTTTTGTGTGCGACACTTCGATATACTATTTTGTTTACTAAAATATATTTATGAAATAGAAGGCAAAACTTGCTCAATGAAGTGTGTATTCTTTATTTTATAAAAAAAAAGACATTTGCTCTATTAAATCAGTATAAGAAATTTTCATTCGCACAAATATGAAATTTACATGTACATACATATTTATATATACATATATGAAACTATAAAAAAAAATTTTCCAATTCGTCGAACGATGTCTGGATCAATCAATGCACACAAATGTTTACTGCTATTATCCGCAAACTCCTTGAACCTATATTTTATAAAACAATGCAATGGGCAACTTATTTGTTGCATGTGAAAAATAGCTTTGAATTAAGTAGAAAGTGAAATCATAGCATATTCTTACATTTTAAAAATAGTTAATTTGATCTTAAATTAATTTTAAATTCAATCTTTCTTTTTCATGGAAACAACTTCTATCATTTGGATCGATCAACTCTATAGGTGGACGCAAGCAACTCCACATCGATTTAGGAGAATAATATATGTGTTCAAACCTATATATTTTCAATGATATAAGCGTCATACCTAAGTGAATCTGATTGCAAGCGTTCATACTTTAGTTGGAAATAGTAGAAAACATGGCAGACCTGGAGGCTGTACTGGCAGACGTTAGCTATCTAATGGCGATGGAAAAGTCTAAATGTACTCCTGCGGCAAGAGCTAGTAAAAAGCTTGTTCTGCCCGATCCAAGGTCAGTAGAAAGAATAAAATTGAAGACTAAGTATGTAAGGTAAGTGGCCCAGTGAAATTAGTGATATATGGTACAGACAGTTTATACTGAAACTTTGATCCGCTTGAACTTTTTTACTCATGAATGAAAAACAAAAATTTTCTTAGCAAAAGTTTAATGATTTTTTGAGAATTAATATTATTTTAAAAAAGCCGAAATTCCGCTTTATCTCGTTCAGAAATTGGAGTAACTAGTTGAAGATGACATTGGAGGTTAATAAGACAAATAAAGTTCTCCAACGATATTGACAGTACACTTTATGATTGCACTTCAAATAATAAAGTTATGACAAAAAAAACAAAGAAAGACCCCACAGGGGAAAAATGTTGTTTGCCCTAGGGGAATCTTTGAAATTAGGGGGTAGCATATTCAAGCTTTTTTTTGGCAACCCGGTCTAATGTATATACGAGAAATTTATGAAAATATTTTTTTCATCCAAAACACAAAAGCAAAACTGAAAAACATTTTCATACATATTTTCATTATCAGATTTAAAAAAATCGTATACTTACAAATATAGACTAAACCTGACGTTACTCACAAAATTTTACACATTCGCAATCAATTGCAAAAAATACTAAAGAAAAGCTGGGCCACAACTCAGATACTGTTTTGAAGTCTGATTTTGTTGTACAGTAACATTAATTTGGAAAGCATATACCTTGTTTTGGTGTAAAAAACATAATTTTAAACCTTTTCTATTATAAAAAAGCAGTAGGCATAAAATAGAGTAACTCCAATTTTTTATTAGTTATACAAAAGATTGCATTGATAATAAATCTGTGCAAAAAAAATTATTTTTGTAAACTAGTGATATTACTCAATAATAGAAACATTCAAACTTAAATATTAATAATTTTCCATAAAAAACAACACTTTTGTTTTATTCTGATTATTTAATATTTATGATAAAAAAGTGATTTAATAATGTATTCATAATGTTTTATGTTTTCTTTGACAGTGTTCGCAGCGTTATGTATAAGTATTTGGAGAAGGAAAACGAATTGAATTTCCAAAAAATTTTCAATCAAAAAATAGGTTTGGTTATGTACATATTAAGTAAGCTTTATTATTAATTTAATTTAATTTTCAGGATATATTCTGTTCAAAGATTTTTGTGAAAACGATTCCGAGGAACCAATACAGCAACTAAAATTTTATGAACAAGTAAGTATATAATATATTATTATTATTTTTTTTTTTTAATTTTTATTATTGAATCTTTCATCATATTGTGCTCAAATTATATCATACCATGTATGTTCTGATATCCAAAAAAATTAAGACAAAATCAGTTCATGCAATTTCTCCAGCAATCTCCACCTAAGATTGTAAATTAAATTAAATTATGTCCTTATGAATCTTCATATTTCAATAACTTCGACATCATTTAAATGCTAAGAGGACTCATATAAACTCATAAAAGCCTCCTAAGTTTATGAGTGTGTGAACTTGTCAAAATTTGTATGAATAAGACAGTTTATTTACGTACATATTTACACAGTTTAAAAGGTTGACGAGGCTTTTACGACTTAACATGAATACGATTGTTTATTCATAAAAGTTTATATTTGTCTGATTCGATAATTAAGTTGTGCCTTTTAAACCATTGAATTACTTTTATTTTTAATTTTATTGCAGATAAAGAATTTTGAAAAAACCGAAAGCTATGAAGAACGCAAGGAATTAGCAAGAGAAATATATGATAATTTCATCATGGAAGAAATGCTGTCCCACACATATGTAAGTAGCATTCAATCCTAATATTTTTTTCAGTATTATCTTTATAACATGTTTTACAAAAAGTACATTTTTTTTAATCTCTTTAAAAAATTTAAAAAATTAAGTTACACGAATTCAACGTATGATCATCGATATGTTGTTATTTTGTGATCATTTGGCACATGTAAAAGATAGTATCTTAGATGCGAATATACACTAACAAATTAATAAAAATGAAAAACTGTAGTCTGGGGTCATTCGGACTTCTACAAAAATCAAAATTATTGTTTTACCCATTGGTTTGACTCGGAACACATATCATAGCTGGAATTTGTTGGATTAATTGATTTAGAAGGCGATTTTGCCATTAAAGTTGACGTTCATTTAAAAATATCACAGTGGGACAATATTTTTCGAGCATGTGGTATTTCATATAGGATGGAAAAACCAGGATCAGTAAATACTTAGCTGAATTTTTTTTAGGTTGGCTCGGATAAAAGTCTTCTTTACCATTAAAGTTCACGTTTTTCCGTAATTAAAAAAAATGAAGACTTCAATAGTAAAAAAATCTGATTAACTTTGCTTATACAGAAAATTCCATTCCATGTGAAAATGTCCATGCCCGAGAGATAAAGTTGAAATTTGTTGCATAGTGTAATAAAAACTATAAATAAAATATTAAAAATTAAATTAATAATTCAAATTGTAAATACGGCAATTATTATTTACTCATTTTTTTATGTACAGTCTTTATTTAAATATTTGGGTTTTTAGCTTTTTCTTAAGTGTATTCTTTTTTGCCATTTCTCGAATATGTTCCTTAATAAATCAGAATCATGTTCCAGGCAATTTTTTAATTTTTATTTCACTATTTTAATAAAGATTAATTATTAACATTTAATAATAATATTATATTTAATATCTGTTTTCATATATATTCAGGATTACTCGAAGGATGCTGTAGCCAGTGTACAAAAATGTTTGTTAAAGAATGAAGTTCCAATCAACTTGTTCGAGGTAAGTTTTTTTTATAAAAAATATAGTGTGAATGAATATCAATAAATATGTAACTTGGCAATAATGTGTTTTATATCCAGTGTACAGAATGTATTGGAGTGGTACGTCGGGATGTTCCATAACTCGAGATTAGTTAATGGCGCGAGTGCAGGGGTATATGTATCAAGTATTCGGGTCCTGTGGAAGGCACTCCAATAATTTTTTATGCGGAGACATCGAATGTAGATGTTAAACTAAGTTATATCAATATAATCAGTTAGCCATGGCGCTATCAGAATATTAGATTTCTTTTAAATATTCTCAAAACTAGTATAGTAATGCCTAGAGCTTCTCAATACATTAGGAAATAATAGTAAAGTCATTGAATTTCGATTACCTGGGCACACAGGAATTTATTAAAACGAGATATCAGCGACCAAGACCTACATTGGTCCAGAAACCCTGATAAGTATAGAGAATCATGTCATAATATATACTTTCAAAAAGGAAGAAAGTCGCTCTATAAGCTTAGGCAATCAAAGTAACTAACTAGTTGGAAATAAAGACCTCAAATGAGCTGGCATTTATCTTACGCTTAGTAAAAACCATCTCAGAATAGTCATGGGTTTCCTTTAAGGGAACTGAGGCAACAAATGAAGAAGTTAAACATAGATCAGAATGGCACCTGTCGGTTGTGCGATGAAAAAACTCCAAGACTCATCCTCAAACACAGCCAGGCAATCACTCGCAGGAAAAAATAAATTTTTGGCAGTACCACCCAGAAAGTGAGGACATCATAGCCTTGAAGCCACACCTACTCAGATTCCACAGCAAAATTAGCTTATTTGACGGCTTGTAACCAAGCCAAATAAGGGTAGAATAGACCTTTAGGTTACAGCACACATTACTCATCAAAATTAATCAATCAGGGATCTAAAATGTCGAGGGTATCGAAAATCAGTTTAAAAAATCCTTTTATATTATAATTTTGGAGGCTTTTTGTTAACTATTTTTTATGTCCATGGCTGCGTCGATGCATATTATATATAGTTTTTATTGAACTGACTTCTATCCCTTCCACTTTTTTCCAACCCACTGATATCTATTTCTTTAACAAAATTAAATTGAATAACCTTTATTCAAAATCAAGTCGAATAACATTATTTTTAATCTCTTATAAATTTCACAGCCTTACATTGAAGAAATTTTCAACCATCTTAAAGGGAAGCCATTCAAAAAGTTCTTAGAGAGGTAAGCTATGTAAACATCGCCAGCAAAGTACATATAAATCAAATTAGTGTTTTCTCAGTGATAAATTTACCCGATTTTGTCAATGGAAGAATCTAGAGTTAAATATCCAGGTACGTACAAAAATATGCCATTAATTATATAATTATGTATATTCTATATGCTGTATATATTATAGTTGACAATGAACGACTTCAGTGTTCATAGAATTATTGGTCGTGGGGGCTTTGGTGAAGTATATGGCTGCCGAAAGGCTGATACTGGAAAAATGTATGCTATGAAATGTTTAGACAAAAAACGTATTAAGATGAAACAAGGCGAAATGTTAGCTTTAAATGAGCGTACAATGCTCCAAGCTGTTAGCACTGGGGTAAGGCGTTTATATTTTATACTACGAAATAATTTACCTCTTCTATTAAATTTTTCAGATGGACTGCCCTTTCATAGTCTGTATGACTTATGCATTTCACACCCCTGATAAGTTGTGCTTCATTCTAGATTTAATGAACGGAGGTGATTTGCACTATCATTTGTCGCAACATGGTGTATTTAATGAGGATGAAATGAAATTTTACGCTGCAGAGGTTTTTATAGTTTCCTTTACTGAACATATATCATAATATTTTGAAAATTTAAGGTAATTCTGGGCTTGGAACACATGCATAAACGGTTCATTGTTTACCGAGACTTGAAACCAGCAAATATACTACTCGACGAAAATGGACATGTTCGAATTTCAGATCTAGGATTGGCTTGTGATTTTTCGAGGAAAAAACCACATGCCTCAGTGGGTACCCATGGTTACATGTCTCCCGAAGTTCTTTCGAAAGGAACACTTTATGACTCTTGTGCTGACTGGTTTAGCTTTGGTTGTATGCTATTCAAACTTTTGAAAGGGCACTCACCATTCAGACAACATAAAACAAGAGACAAACATGAAATCGATAGAATGACTTTGACCATGGTAAGAGTTTCGCAACATTCTGATTAAAATAGCCATCTTAATTAACGTTCTGTCTTATTAAGAATGTCGAATTGTCGAATGAAGCATTTACACCAGAATTGAAAAACCTTTTGGACTTACTACTCCAGAGAGACATAGATAAACGCCTCGGATGCATGGGAAACGGGTAATTTATACAATTTATCTACCTACATTTTTTAAAACACAGACCAACAAAAAATAAATTATAGTGAGAGTTTAAGCACGCAACTCGAATGGTACAAAGTTGTAATTTCAAAGCAGAATTCTCTTATGAAATTCTTTTAGTTCCTTTCAAGGCGGATTTCTATAAGGTGATAGCAGCAGTACAACAAAATTCACCAAAGCAACAGAGCTTAGTTTTTGCGGTCATAATGGCGGTATAATGGCGGTATAATTGGATTGTCAAAGTCAGATTTTCACCATAAATTCGCGTTGGGTAATTTTTAATATGAGAGAGACTGTAATAGAATACATAACCAGACAATGGGAGAACCGGTATCATGATCGGACTGTTTTCAAATATAAATAAATTTCTTCGTATGGGAATCGGGCCCATACGATATTTATTTCTCTTGACTACCACTCCTTCTAATTCATCCGACCTATCTGCTTCAAAATTATATATTTTTTCAGTATATGTATGTATGTCTCTATTGGTGATTCTAATTAATACGTCTGCAGAAAATTTTTTCTTTTCGATATTTTTCTCTGGCAGAAAGCTGGAAAAAAGAGTATCTGATTATGACAGTCTTGTTTAAATATTTTTAAATGTGTAGTAATCCAAATTTACCTACATATTCTCATTACTGAGACAGTTCAAAAGTAATTTTGCAACAGAGTAATAGTGCTATAATACTAAGGGAGTTTTGGTAAATTTCACATAAAAGAAATTTTCAGTTACTACTTTAAGCAATATAGAGATTTGGAAATTTTTTTTAAAAATTGACTGAAGACCATCGGGAATGGGTATAAGGAAAAGGGAAGAGGATTGTTATAAAAATAAAAAATGTTTAACTTGTCATCAGGAAGAACTTTGTCACAGACAACTAATCACTATCTTTTGAAGTGAACTACAACTTTCCACTATTATCTTCCTTCATTTTGAAAACGCGTTAGAATCTGCCTGTATATTTTCGATATTTATTTATTTTAACATTATTTTCAGAGCTGTCGAGGTAAAGAATCATCCATTCTTTTCTGGTATTGATTGGCATCAAGTTTACGTTCAAAAATATATACCTCCATTAATACCACCGAGAGGAGAGGTTAACGCTGCTGATGCATTCGACATTGGATCTTTTGACGAAGAAGACACAAAAGGAATTAAATTAACAGACAATGATCAAGAGCTTTACAAGTATTTCCCATTGACTATTTCTGAAAGGTAAATGTTTTATATATTATTTTAAACTTAAGTGGTGGTGCGTTGGACTGTTGCGCAGAGTGTCCGTGATTCGAATCTCGGCACAGACAAAATCATAAAGTAGAAAAGACAATTATTCTCTTGGCAGGCAATGGCAAACCTACAATAGTAAAAATTGCCTATGAAAAGCTTTTCACTTCGCCGTTCAGGTTCGGCATAAAACTGTTGGTCCATTCCATTCATGTACAAATATAACATGCACGACATGAGTGGACGAAAAGCGAAAAGCTTGGCCTAGGACCTCCATGGGATGTTGTGCCATTAAAAGAAAAGACAGAAAAAGGTAGTAAGAAAAAGACACAAAATATCTCTTTCTATCTATCTCTTACTACCTTTTTTACATGTCTGTCACGCAGTCTTTCGTGCTTGTGTAAGTGTAAATAAGATCTAACATAAACAGCGCAACTGAACTGAAGAGACAAAGTTGTCATACAAAACAATATAGTAGTATGGTTTAAAATTTCTTAGAGTTAAACTAATAGTTTTGTTAAAACTGGTAACGCTTGTTTTCTTTTTGCGAGAAATGTTAGGAACAGAGTTGAATATAAGCGTGAATATCTTATTTGCACCATAATGTTGAGACGCAAACGCCGTGAATAATATTGTTTATTATTTTCGGCGTTGTAAACTTGTGCGATATAAGGCTATTGTCTTACCAATAAAGATAGGAGGTATCCCATCCTGAGCGAAGAAGATTGACAAATTAACTTCGCAGAGTTATGTTATATAATGTTGATTATTGTTTTTAACTTATTAATTTAAGCCCAGTTATTGTACTATACAAAATTTATTTACATACTTGCGCGCATTCTCTTTGTGGTCTTCTATTGACTGAAAACGGGTGCCTCGAATTGGTAATTTGAGATTTTGAAAGATAGAAAAGTAGCCTTGTGAATACTGCGTTTTCGTTGTTCAAAATCCATGAGTTTTCTTTCCACAAACTTGGTCTTTTTCGACGAATGTGCTCTCCCAAGCGCGGCTATCTCTCGGAATTTAAATGACGATTCTCCATCACAATTTCCTTCACTTTATTGATGTTATGGTAACTTCAGTTGGAGACGTTAATGGCTGATCAGAGCGAGGATCAAGGACCGAGAACTCGCAACTTGTTGTTGGTTGCGATGCTAATGCTTACTATAGCATATGCCATGGTAAAACAAGCAGTAATTAGTGGATTTCCAGAAGTTGTAAGGTCTCTCTATTAGCCAACCTTGAGCCCGAGGCTGCGTATTCTGTAATGGTACTTTCATTGCCCAACGTTTAAAAAACGGAGCAAGAAAATTACCCAGAAGTTCTAAAATGCTTAACACTTTGTCTTCAACACTTAAAACATTTAAATAAATTGAAAACTTTATGCTTTGCTTTCAGGTGGCAACAAGAAGTAGCTGAAACAGTATTCGAAACCGTTAATACAGAAACTGATAAAATAGAGCAAAAGAAGAAGTCGAAGCAAAAACATCATTTTGATGCTGATGAAAAGGAGTCGGACTGTATATTACACGGATATATAAAGAAATTGGGAGGATCATTTGCCTCTCTTTGGCAAACGAAATATGCCAAGCTTTATCCAAATCGGTATCTTAAACAAAATTTTATGTTAACTATTTACCTTAATTATTTTTATATAGTTTAGAACTGCATTCCGACAGTTGCAGCAATAAACCAGAACTGATATTCATGGATCAAGTCGAAGATATCTCATCAGATTTTGTGCATTACAAAGGAGAACAGTGCATCCAAATTAGGGTAAATGACGGATCACGGGATGGAAGAATAATTCTGACAAATTCAGTAAGAAAATATGTATACTAATTTATTCAATATTTATTAATTAATTTTGGAAAACAACAACAAAACAAATTTTAACACCTAATGGTAAAACCAAAATTCTCGCTAAGCCCACAATCACTCACTGGTATTTGTAGGGTTTATTTTGCAGTATTTAATTCATTATGTAAATTTTATTTTTTAGGATGAAATCGGATTGAAGGAATGGGCATTTTCTCTGCGATCAGCTCATAAAGAGTCTGAGGAACTTTTAGGATCCATGGCAAAAAAAGCTGGCAAAATATATGGTAGTGAACGTGATGGTAACAAGTCAATGTACATAATAAGTGGCAATAATACAATGACAAAAACTTCAAACGGATCCAACTAGCATAAACTCACAATCAATTAACGAAGAAAGGACAGGAGTTTTTTCGACTTGGAAATATATAAACGTCTTTTGCGTATTTCGTTAATTTTATCTTACCTTTAAGTTATGTATGTTATAATTTTAGTTATTGGTTTTCCAAACAATAAAGAAATCACTGCATTATAATTATTCATTCTAATGTTATGCTGTATAGATGATGTGGGTGCATTTTTAATATACATATGATCTGAATCTTACACATTTCTTAAAGGTAACCTAGATGCTAGAGGCTAAAACTGCATAAACCGCAGATTTTTATACTGACAAATTTATTAGCATTTAAAAAATATAACTTTTTTATGGCTAGATTCGTGTTTAAGACTTAAAAATCTATGAAAAATTACCAAAAGTTAACACCAAAGTTAAAAACTTATTGGTGCTGATTGGAGTGTTTTAGGTAAAAGTTTGTTCGTTTTATTAAAGCTATAATTGTGTCTATAGGATTTTTACTGTGGCGTTGTGGTATTGTATAATGAACTAGAAACGAGTGGCTAATTACTAAAGCTGCTTAAAGAAACGCAGTAGATGTGTTTGTATTATCATTAATACTAAAATTGCAGGGAATTATTATGTCCTCCTGTTGTTGAAATGTCAGATTTGGAATCAAAAGAATTTGATGGGTAAAATGTTTACACTCCAAAGTAAAACGTAAATACGAGAACAACTTTCGTTTTTGGTTTAATAAAATCTACGAGTTTGGAGCTTGAGAAAGTTTCTATATCAAGCCAGAGATAACTGGAGGGCCAACAAAGTAATAAGCGATCCACCATCTTCACTGATGGTTCAAAAATGAGCCGGAACCGGAGCACGTCTCTTCTCGGAAACACTGAACAACAAGAAGAATTTTATGTACTTTACTTTTAATGGCGCAACAGCCCATGGAGGGCCTAGGCCGAGCTTTTCGCATCCACTCATGTTGTGTTATATTTGTACTTGAATGGAAGGGACCTACATTTTAATGCCGAATCCGAACGGCGAAGTGAAAAGCTTTTCATAGCAATTTTTACTCTTGTAGGTTTGCATTGCCTGCCAAGAGGTGGTGCCGTGTAGAAAAATTATTATTTCTACTTTTTTTTTTTTTGATTTTGTCTGTGCCGAGATTCGTACCCCGGATACTCTGCGTAGCAGTCCAACGCACTTCCACTACGCCACGGCGACGACACAATTTTATGTACCATATCTTTATAAAAAATTTCCTGAAAACTGAACAAGTTTTTTTTTTTTATTGATATATTCAACACACAGGGTGTATCTCTATGAATGCAGAGCATTGTGTTGAGAAGGAGAAGGAATGAGAGAGGGAATGCAATCACACAGGACACCGATAAAGGGATTGTGGCAAGTGTTATGCCTTTACCACAATGAACTTGAGTTTATCAGTGTCGACTATGACCACATGTAGCGACAAAGGCCAAGCTTCTCGTATCCACTCATGTTGTGCCTTTTATATTTGCACATGAACGGAAGTATGAAAGTATGACAAATATATTTAAAACACGATATAATATATATTTTAAAATTAATCAATTTTTATTTAATGAATTTAATTCAATTTATTAACACAATTTAATTGTAATTCAATTTAAAATTATCTTTGAAAAATTTGTAGAATTTCCAATCTCACAGTTGATGTACAATATTATTTTACGTTCTCCTTAATATTAAATAAATGTCCCTATGCTTATGTCTTTTTTCTGTATAAATTTTCATAAAATTTATTTTTAAAATATTCATAATTTTTATTTAAATTCAAATTTTTCAGCTCTCTGTTTAAAAGTGTTGACATAGATTTTAAATACAATATCTTAACTTTTAAATTAAATTATATTACATTTTTTTTACACAAAACATATGCAAAGGAAGCCTGATACTTTCGCAAGCAGATACGATTTTTTGTTTATTTGTTTAGCACCGAGTTTTCTTATACAGCGTCATTTATTATTAGCCTTGCTAATTCCGTTCTCAATCCAATATTGTATGTTGCTACATTTATATCTCCTATCTCCTTATGCTGCATTGACCAGAGCGCCTGAATCATCGTAAATAAAAGAGAAATTACATTGCATACTGTCCAGTATTTACGGTTTTCCTTCTGTCTGATTATGGTTAATTCTCTGGAAAAATATGATTTAAATGTGATACGGTTCTAACTGCTGGTTTGCAGTGCTTTGGCTCATTATTTGTTTACATAAAAGACCACTGTCATTATTTTGAGTAGCTTCTAATTCACATATTTCAAGTGCAGTGTCAATATAATCTTCTTTGGATTTCAATATTTTGTTGTGAGAAAAATTGTGTTTCCGTGTGTGTTTTATTGCGCTATTTTTTATTTCAATTTTTTTTACAGTACTACTGACACTATTTTGAAGTGACTTATTTTGTTCATTACTGCCGTTGCCTTTAGTTATAGGCTGGTATATTTTGAAATCAATTTTCTGTCTAATTAATTTTCTTAGCTCTGAATCAGTTACTCTTTCTGTAAAGCAATTTACATTATGCTTTACATTTGATTGAGTAGATTTAGAAACTGCATCTTTATGACCGTCTTTTCTAACATTGTTTTGAAATAGTTCATTTGCATTTAGAAATGTTTTATCGTCTTTGTAGCTTAATTTATTCTCATACACGTGTTCGGACTCGTTCAATGTTTTAGATTCCATTGAAACTTGAGTCATTTTGTCTTTACGGAAGGCACTAATAAAGCTTTGTAGTATATGTTCATTATTTTTTATGTCCGTGAAATATTGATCAAAACCTTCACTGTTTAAATTAAATACCTCCGGACGATCCCATCTATGCAAATGCTGTGAAAGATTTAAACTTTCACATGATACAGAATTTTTTTTTAAATCGTGCACAACATAATTTTCGCAATGAAGATTTCTATGTGAATGATATTGATCAATTTCTCTGTTAAAGATTAAATTTTCATCTTTCTCAAGATTTGTATCATTAGTATTATCAGGGCACTTTAAAAAGGGAAGAATTGATACGTTATTACGTTTCTTTGCCTTGCTTGCACAATCTTTTATAGAACCTTGTTGATGTTTTTTTATAGAATCTTTTTTTATTTCTAGGAATACATTTGTTTTCGCCAGCAAGTGCCCTAAACGCTTTGAAACATTATAATAATCTTTTTCAATTTCATGCCATCCACTTTTTTCTAAAAATTGACCATTTTTATAATTCCAAATATCATCAACACTTATAGATGTTGTTGAACATGGGGTAACATTATAATTATCCTCATTTTCTCTGAGCTTATCCATTTGATTGTCAGCAACTTTTGTTTCTTTCAATACATCCCAACTATTTGCATTGTGCAATCTTCTTGAAGTTACATTGCCATTATGAAGTAACTCTAAACTGCGACATCGTTTTAATGTCTTCTGCGGATTCATGTTTATAGTATTATACGGCATTAGTCCTTCTTCAACCTGCGAACATTGTTTAAAAAGTAATCGTCTGCTTTCGCATTGAGCTCGACTCACAACCATTGATCGAGTAAGATTCTTTATTTGGTCATTCGTGCGAATTGCCAGATTTTGCATTTTATAACCCAAACTTTCATTTCCATAATTTACGTATCTTCCCGTTATCTTTTGGTTTGAGTTTATTTCGTCTTCAATGTGCCTAAAAAATGGTTTACAGTAACAAACATTTCCAATACCAATGGGACCCTTACGTATGTGTCCCGCTAGGTCTATAAAATATTGTTCCCCTTTTTTCAACGGTTCTTTTGGTAAGGTTTCTAACTTTGGAGAAGGAAATGAACGTGGATCGGGGAAGTAGTGGCAGCCATAGGGAGACCAATTTATGCCATTCACACAACCTACGTCATCGTTTGAACTACTGACATTATTACATTTTTCTCTTTTATTGCGCATTCTATGTGGATTACTCAAAATATCCAATATCTTTCCATAGTTTTTGCGTATCGCGATGTCACGTGGGGTTTCACGTTGAGCGTTTGTTAAATTAGTTTCACAATTTGCTTCAAGCAAAATACGTGTAATTTTATGCCTCCCCATTGCACAACTGATATGCAAAGGCGAATCACCGTTAACGTTTAATTTATTCAAGTCACAAAATGCAGAAAGAAGAATGCGACATGCTCCGGCATGCCCATATCGACATGCAGTGTGAAGTGCTGTGTCACCATACTGAAAGAGAAAATTCTAATAAAAATAGAGAACTTGCATATTCATGCGCTATAAATATCTACATACATAATTTTGCCGGTTCGGATCTGTGCCAGCTAAGAGTAGTTCTCTGCAGCTTTGATTATGACCATTTTGTACAGCTAAGTGTAAAGCTGAAAATCCGCCATAGTTTTGTATGTCTAGAATTGAGCTGTGCAATGCTTCTCTTGTCTCTTGAAATGTCCTTTTATGCTTTTTGTCTTTTAAATCTGAGCTTGTATGGGGTGACGCACAAAGGATTTTAACACAGCGACTGTAGCCTCGGCTTGCGGCTTCGTGAAGTGGTGTGTTCCCATGATTAGATTCTTTGCTCATACGATCCACCTTTCCAGCTAAAAGAGCCAGTAATTTTTTCTCATCACCATTTGCAGCGGCATCATGCAAACTAGTCCAATTTGTAGTGTCATCCTATAATAATATGCTTGTTACTCATGATTAATTATCAATTTATTTTACATTAAAGATCAATTTAAGGTATAGTGAAAACTATACATTGCATACGTTACAAAAAGAAACTTATTAGGTTCATTAAACTCAAATTCTTCAACTTTTAAAAAAACACTACAGAGAGCTGAGAGAGCTTAAATTTCGGTTTTAAAATCCGATTATGGAATCAATTTTTAACCAGCCTTTAAAAAAAATCAGCCAAAATGGGTTAGAAAATAGTGCGAAAAAAATTGACTATCATCATTGTAAGAGCTGAGTTTCTGAATAGATATTTATGTATGTACATATTCCATATATTAAAATAGAGTTCTAAATTCAATAGATTGTTTACGACTTACGGCTGAAAATTAAGTTTGTGTCCCAGCTTTCTACTGAGTTTTTTGACAGTTCTTTTTTTGCGTGCAACTTTTTAAATCTTTCCCCAAAAAAATGTCTTTCCATAATTCTTACCAACATTCAAATTTTACCTTGCATCGAGTAGCGAAATTGGTTATGAAAAACTTTTTCAATATTCGTTTTGCAAATCTTATTTTCTTTGCAAGGAGCTTTCAGAAAATCTTTCAGAGCATCAATATTCTAAAATTTTGGACAGCATTATTTTTCCTTTATTATTATTTTATTTATTATAATATTATTTATTATTTATAATAATAATAATAATGATAATCTTGTGACAGAAGAATTACGAAATTTTTGTTTTTCGTTTTTCTTGTATTATTTTTATTTCATTATTTTAAAACATATTGTATTTACCGTACAGTACATATTTCGGAATCGACCTGGGGATGTGTTGTACTTTTTTGGTTTTTTTATTAAAAATTAACACAACTGCAATTTGATTTAATTACAATTTTCCGTATTTTTCTTCATGAACTCTGGGTAACCGTAATTACATATTTATATATGTATGTGTTAAAGTTAATTACCTGAATTATAGCATTTGGAAGCGTAAATTGTTTTGGATTTCGAGAGGTTTCGTACTGCATTTTCTGAAAAACAAAATAAAGATCCAGTTTTTGTGAAAAAATAAAAGGAATAGTTAATTATGTTGGTCAATATTATGTACATATTTAGCTTTCTCCCTATAATTAACTGTTTCCAATAGTCATTTGCACTCAGAACACGTATTCGTACTAAATTTTTATGTATAAAATGTTTTTTCACGTTGTGACAGAAATTCGAACGCCACAACCATAAATTTCGTCACAAGCATATTGGTCATAGCGAGCTTTGATCACCAAGTTATCATTAAAAAAAAAACTAATTGTCTCTAGAATTGTTAACAATGGACATGAAAAAGAAAACAGATGCTATTGGCTAAAAAAAAGTTTAAAAAAATGGCTAACCTACAAATTGGAATTATTTTTTTTTGCGTCAGACACCTCATCTCTATATAATTCGTGGACTCTGAACACGATGGCGTACAAAGTTTATCTGCAAATTTCTCAACGTCTTGAAATATAGTAAGAATTCTGCGAAAAAATTCTAGGAATCTGGGAATGTACCATCCTTTTCATACCATTGAAAAAATGTATGTCCATGTTATGTTACACATTATTTTTTCAGTAGCACGACATGGATTCGTGTAACAAGCTGATGTATAATGCCCCGCGTTACAGCCAGCTGACTAGATTTATTCTACTTCATACTTATATACGACAAAATTTAACTCACAATAAAGTTTCAGCCAATTTGGTTTGGCTGAATTTGTTCTTTTTTTTAATGTTTGGGAGGATGTAGCCTAACGCACTCATGGTGGCAGCAAGGTTCCATTGCACTATCATTCGAAGCACATACATAAATGAAAATTAACCGACGAGAAACCTCTGACGCAAGTCTGTCGCTGACCGGACCCGGACTATTAGGGCAGTACATATCTCTCGTTTGTTGAAAGACGATCATAACTTAAAATTCAATTTACATACCGCTCTATACAATTGATAACGACAAATGGTCTTCTCACGTAGAGTTCATGAGATACAGTTATGATTTGTACACCAGATAAAGCTCAAAATAATAGTTATTTCTATATACTTAATTCGAAAATTTGGTTTTTTGATGTACGGATATTTGTATGACCTTGAAGCAAACGAGTAGTTAATTAGATAGAAAAATTAAGAGAAAAACATTGGAACAAAATACAATAATTTCATGCAGTTTCTTATTAAAATCCAATGTGAATATAAAAAGTAATTAATTAAATATGCAAGATTTAGAGGTGTCTCTATCGTGTTGAAAATTCTCCCTATAATTTACACAGGGAAATTTTAATTTTCACTTTGACGCATACAAAGATTGGAAAAGAATTTAAAATAAAATAATTTCTGCTGTTGAGGCTTAGCTTATTGATTGATTACTATAAAAAAAAAAAACATCTGAGCACGCGCAATCAGTCTAGTATGCGCAGGTCATAGCAAAATCAATGATATTTATTATCATTATTACATTTTTAATTCAATCAATATCTGTAAATACTTACATATGTAGTATATCGCTTTTCTTTCTGTTATATGTATTTATTGAATTAACAGGCATAAATACAAATTGTTTTAAACATGCTCCTCCAAAAAATTATGTGCTTTACTTGACAGCTTTTTAATTGCCACAGTTTCATTTTTATTATCTAGCAAAATATGACATCAGCCAAAGTCTAATTTTTTTCAATATTTAAAATCGGCAGGAGGTAATATCGACCTACCCTAATGCAACAAACTGACTAGATTATGGAAAAAATTTTGTATATTGGCTCAACACTCTGTAGAATATCTAAAACTATTTGCAATCGATTTATTTAGACAAAAATTATCATTTCTACAATTCTATGTTGTAAGCTAAATTTCTCCGATCCGCTGCCTAAGGTACACAGAAACATAAAGAATCATTTAACTAAAAATGTTCCGTATTTTTTTACTTACACAATTCAAATATCACGTTCACTGAATTTCTAACTTTTTAACTTTCTAAACGTAAAAAATTTTCTTATAATATTAATTCTTATAATAGTAGTTGTTTTTTTTCTATCGACTACAACAATTTTCACTCTACAAGTCTACATAAGTATTTCACTCACTCTGTAGTTGATTATTGTGGTTCATTTGAAAAAAGCAGTCAAAAGAAACAATTTTATTTCTGTTATGGTCAGTTCACATTTACACAAATATTAATCCACTCAGCTTAAAACCAGTAGTTTTGCACACGCGCAAAAGCATCGTAAACAGTGCAAACTAAATATGCTTGTAGTATTTACCAACAAGATAAACAAGATTTTCAAATTTCTATGGAATAAATGTCATAGAAAAAGTAATTTGAATTCTACCATAAACTATTAGCTATGGTATATATATAAATATAACATTTTCATTGTGTAAAGATCAACACAGTAATATTCAAAATTGGACTGTCACAAATATAGTTAGGTGCTGGTTGTACTGGTGTTCGCTGTTCGACGAAGACATCGTATTTCACTCTCGCGCTCGGTGTAGTGGTTACATTGGTGTTCGTTACAGAGTTGCTTTTTGTCTAAATTCATATAATATTATTTTTTCCGCAACGACATCACTAAATGGTGTACCAAAAAACTTTAAACGATTTTATCAATATGGAGCGTGAAATTAATAATATAATTGAAAAATTTTGAAAATAATATGATTTTTCTTAGTTTTATAGTTTTATGAATAATATATTTAATATTCACTTTTAAAAACTAAAAACATTCGCAAATTCGCTTTTCTGCATATGAAAATAGTGATGCACAGGTTTGCATGATTTCCTTCTATTTTACATACATTTTTGTTCTTTTTTGAATACTCGGCGTGCTCGGCGTACATTTCACGTAGCATATCGTGTTCGGTGTGAGAGTGAGTAAAATCTCTTTTTTCGTGTTCGGGCAACAACAATTGCATGGTGTTCGCCGAGTAAAATTTGAATATAACCACAGACTTAGCAAGTTTTTCAAATAATGTTCTCGTACAGTCGAATATATTGGACACTCGAAAAGGAAATGAAGTAGCAGGTTTTCATTTTGGATAAGATAACAAACTTTATATTGTATATTGTTTTGATCCGGATACAAATTCGTAGCATTTATTTGGTTGACAAGCGTAACTGCGCAAACACTTTATCCATGTAATATTGACTGCGATAAGGTAAAGCGCTCGTTATCACGTACCTACTTAGTTGGCACTACAACCAATGATCGGTCTTGGGCGTCTTGATAAAACTTTGCTAATTGCCTCTGCTATGCGCGTGCAGACAGGTCTCCCTGTACCTGGTGTTTCCAACGGAGAATAATAATTACCCTTCTAGCCGGAACGTCTTCGCTCAATATGACCCAACCATCGAAGCAGCAGGATTTTTATACGCTTGATTATGTCAGTGTCGGCGTACAGCTCACGGTTTCATCTTATTCGAGCCTTTCATCCATGTCCACTTCTCAGCGCCATACATTAGGACAGACAGACATTAGGGCGAGAAGGATGAGGGACTTACAGAACGTTATTTCCTTCTGTCGGGAGAGAGTTCTGCTTCTCAAATGCCTACTGAGCCCGTAGTGATACCTGTTGACAAGAGTTAATCTCAAAAATTCAGTCTTTCACTCAGTACGGTCCATAGAGCTGTGTATGCGATATAAAGAAAGCTTATCCTACGGTAGTTGGTGCAGATCGTGGAATCCCCTTTCTTGTGGATTGGGCAGAATACGCTGAGTTTCCGATTTCATCCGACCATATTTTGCATAGAAACTCGTACATGCGTTTTGTGAGCTCTTCGGCTCCAGTTTTAAACAACTTAGCAGGTAAGCCGAGCGATGGCTGTTAAGTCCTCCTCATAGTCGAGCGGCAGTACTCCAACGCCGTCAGTGACTAGGGTTTCCTGAATAGCTACCCCAATGGCGGGATTATTGCAGTCATCGGCATTAAACAGCTGCGAGAAGTGCTCCCACCATAACCACATTATACCCTGGACATCTATCACCAGATTTCTATATTCGTCCTTTGCAGGAGGAGGCCCCGGTCTTCAAACCAATTATATTCAGTTTACACGACCGAGATGTAATGAAGTTGGACTAACTGAATTAGATATATTTTTGGCAATCGACTTCGCTCCATCGTTTGATAATGAAGTTCCAACAAAGCTTAAATAAGTACTCTACACGCCTTTACTAATCTTAAATTATTGTGGTCGCCGTGGCGTAATTGGTAGTGTGTTGGTCTCCTACGCAGAGTGTCTGGGATTCAAATCTCGGCACAGGAAAACCAAAATTTTCTACACGGTACTACCTTTTCGCAGGCAATGTCAAACTTACAAGAGAAAAATTTGCCTAAGAAAAGCTTTTCACTTCACCGTTAGGTTTCGGCATAAAACTGTAGGCCCCTTCCATTCATGTACAAAAATATATCCGGCACAGCATTAGTGGATGCGAAAAGCTTGGCCTAGGCCCTCCATGGGCTGTTGTCCATCAAAAGAAAGAAAAGAAGAATAGACAGATGTTTTTGGAATAATTTTTATTAAACCTTGCGAATTTCAAGTGAAAAATATTGTAAAGTAGATTAGAATTACAACACAATATTTTCACTGACTAGTGTTATTGAAAGGAGTTATCAGAAATGTTCTATGTAAGTGAAACACTTCCACAATTTCAATGTAGCTTGTTGGGTTTCTGCTTGCCCCCTCTCGTAGATATGTTTAAAAAACGAAGATATTAGATTTTCACATTTATATATTAATTTAGAGAAAGATATTACATATTATAAATTATAGCGTATGCATGTGTGTATAAACTAAAAATACCAAATGCAATATTCATAAGGGGCCAAAAAACTTTACGTAGAATTTATTATTTTTGTTATTTGGTGATATTTGAGTTGCAGTAGTGATGCTCAACGTCTAGATTATTTGTGTTTTCTGTTATTTTCAGTTGATCGTCGATCGCTCCTTTAGTTAGTATAGAAGTAGATATGTCCGCTAGTTTTTCTTCTTTTGAATCCTCTTTTTGAGAAATTAACATGTATTTAGAATGTGGGACAAATTTGTTAGCTTCGGCATTGTTATAGGAATTTCGAGATGTATTTCTGGACATTAACTGATAACCATCTTCGCTTAATTCGGATAGAGGGGTGTAAGTGCTACTTTGAAAGTGGGTTGAATATTCTATTGGTTTTCCAAATTCATTTGAATCTTTTATTGTATTCGCGTGCTGTTGCATATTCGACTGCGTAAATAAATGTCGGTGCCGCTGACGGATAGAATCAACTACATCCAGCAAGTTTTTAGCGTCCATAGCCAGAATATGAGCAGACGATAACATACCTCTAAAAATAATCGAAAATATTTTATTAATAAATGTGAGAAATAATAATGCGAAACATTTCTTGCTTCAAAACGAAAAATAACGATAATTGTATTGAGTCGATACATATCAAAACAGCTTAAGTCCACTAAAATACAATTTGCCAAATTGAAGCAGCTTTTGCAAATGGACGACTCATCAAAAAAAGTTGAATGTCTCACCCCTATTTGGGCAGTTTACCCCGAAAGTGATTCAGGAAGATTTTGGAAAAATGTGTGTCTCCCTAGGACATCTTTAACTACGATACCTGAGAAAGGCAACTCAACCAGAGTGCGTACAGCCATAAAAATCCGGTGACACTCTTTTGAGCGCTCTCTCATGTGAGCACATCATTATAAAAACTCGTGAACGTAAACAAAACAACCTTTCACTCTATTAAAAACTCCTCAAATATGTTTCGTTTCTTTTTCATCCCTCTGAGTTCTTCTAATGATAAACTCTTATCAACTTTTTTTGACTCGCTCGATGTTTAGCTAGCTTTTGAGTTAATTGGTTGCACTGCAGGGTATAAACGAAGAAGAAACGACTTTCATTCACTCAAAAAATTTAATGAATTCGAGTATCAGACTCTAACTTTATAGGCTTTGTTTTTGTGTTTATGGGAAAGAAGCGATTTCAATAAAAAAATTTTTGTTTCTTTTTATAATATATGACACTTATCGATGTAAAGTATTACTTTCTGTATTCGTTGTCCAAGGTTGTATCATTGTACTGCTGCGCTAGCTTCATTGCCGATACTAAGTCCTGCATATCTTTAGCAAGTACTTTGTGTGCCATTTCCACTTCCCTGAAATATTAATTTAATATTTTTTAAAAATGTAAATTAACAATTTAAATAAAACTACTAACTTGTGAGCTGGAATGGGAAATACATGTGATAATTTGTCTACCGATGATAATAAGTTACGCAACTCGATGCCAACATTTTTTACCAACTCTAAATATTTACAGGCATTTGATTTTTCTACATCTTGTGACAAAGTCATTATTGATTTTACTACATTAGTTGTTGCCTTGTAAACTTCATCATTACGACGATCTAATGTAGAATAGATTTTTCTAATAGGAGGGGTTAGTTTTGTTATCTCAATGGCGCTTGAGAGGGATTCATTTTGATCTTCAGAGAAAGAACAACATGTTGAGTCTTCAGTTGATGATTTACTAGATTTGTATGTCTCTGGATGAGAGTTGGGTGTTTGAGGTCGTGAAATTCCTAAAAAGTTGTTTCTATTCTGCGAGCATTCAGGCAAACTTGATGGACCAAATTGATAGTTGTCTTGGTTTAAGCCATGATATCGTACGGCATCTAACTCTAAGTTCGGTGTGACGAGACTGAGACGTTTCCGCTGAAAATATTTTGTTTTATTTTTTTAATAGATTTTTATAATGGCTCAAAAAAAAGATTACTTATACAAATTTCGTTTACAAAAGCGCTATTTGAAATATATTATTCTAAAAATGTTCGATGTACATAGTATATTTTGAGATATGTTAGTCCAATAAAATATTCCATTTCTTTATAAAAAATCTTGAGACAAAAACATATGGTTATATGACTTTCACCTTATGAGTAATGCAAATCTGTAAACTCCATTTGCGAAAATTGTGAGATTAAATAACTCACCAAAATATTTTCCTCCTGATGTAACCACTTACTATCCCCATCGCTTTCTTTTTGTTGTTTTTGTATTTTCGCTAGTATTTCATCCTTAGTTTTCTGAAATTTAAGTAATATATTAAACATTACTAAAACAAATAGCTGAAACTAGAGACATTCACTTTTTTAAAATTTTTTCCAAAAATGAGACTAAGAAGTCTTGGTATTATGAAAGAAAAATCTTAGAAAAAGCAAAAAAAATTTTGTGATTTATATGGTTTATACATTTTTAAATTTAAACAATATTATTTCCGTTTTATTTGATAAGTTCTTATTTTGAATCATATTTTTTTTTATTTTTGTATTCGTGTTCCTTGATTTGTGGAGCTTTAAAGTAAAATTTTGCTTCAAAGAATTTATTCATTAATTTAGTGGGAGTTTATATTTGTGAACGTATCTGCCGTTTAATGTAAGGGGTGGACCATATTTTCTTCCTATATCGGCTATGCGTTTTATTTCTTCATAGACTTTGATAAAGCTGGCGATTCAAAAGACATTTACAAATTTTAATATTAAAGTTTAAAATTTATGTTTCAAAAGTACTTTTAGAAAGGTTAATTTTTTATCAAATTTTTATTTTACTTTATCTCTTGTGTTTTTATTGAGGAAAACTTTTTAATTAGTTCTTCTGCTTGTACAAAACAAAAATGATAAGCGTTCGAATCAAAGCATATACCACTTTATATGTAAATCACAAAATTTCCTTTTTAATAAATTATTAATAAATTAAATAAATAATTTATCAAATAAAAAAATATTTCAAACAAATTTACGCCATAAATACTACTATAAAAAAATACCGACTTTATCAAACAATAATTTTCGAAAACATTCTGGACAAAAAACAATAAATAAACAAAAAATAATTAATTTTAATAAATATCACTGGGAAAAATGTTTGAACTTGGTCAGGTCAAAATTCTCAGGAAAAATATTTGTATGGAGCATTCCATAAACTAACGTTGCGACAGAGAAAAGATCTATCTCTGTAATGCGTAGCGTGTTGGAACACCGTACTACGTACAATGCTTGAGTTTCGCTTGCGGCGCATTTCTACTATGTCCCAAGGAGTCAATAGAGCTGGAAACTCTACTGTCTCTAATTAGCTTTATCGTTCGGTATTGGACACGGTGCAGGAATTCCAGTTGTATTCGTTAAGTTCCTGCCCATAGATATACTCCTTTTTGGGACAGATATAGATGGTTTAAATCATGGGAAATGTCGTATTTCGTACACCGCTTAAGAAAGTCGAAGCACTTGGCTGCTCCTTTCGATACGCTAAAAATGTGATAATTCCAAAAATCGTCACTTTTAATGGACATAGTAGAGTCACTGACTCCGCAAAGCTACACCACCCATTAGTCAAGGGGTTGACGAGTGTTTGCGAAACGCGTTTTTTGAGTACCAGGCAACTCGATTCGCGAAACTCTAATCGGAGATTGATTGGGGATCATAATGGAGTAATTCATAGCATGCCTTTTTCTCTCAATCTCAATCAGTCAATGACAGATCAGACGAATATAAGGAAAACGATTTTCGAAGCAATACCTTCTATCACTCTAAGAGCAATAATTTTTTTTTTTAATCCATTACCATACCACAATACTTCAAAAGTATATATATATTTTTTTTAAGTAGAGTATTAAAGAAAATCTTCGACTAACTTGCCACTAGAAACAGTTTTCCAAAAAATGCAAACTCATCATTATTAATGAAACAAATTTAACACACACTACATAATGTATTTAGTTGTTAATACAGATACAAACTCTTGCTGTAACAATGTACTAACTTTAAATAAGGTTGGGCTGCTAGGTATATGTATATATTTTTAGAAGATATTGGCCAAATTAAAGAGTGAAATTTATTTTCTAAAAGAAAAGTGAACTCAAAATAACTTACATAGTTGAAAATAAAGTTGAATATCTCAGAAATCATAAAAAACAGAGAAATGATGGTGTCATAAATTCAAACCTGATTAGTGTCGATGTATGCAGAGGACTGAGATAATTCGGCCTTACTGTTGTTACTTTGCAGCGTATAAACACCAATTCTCGCTTTCTGTTTTAATTCTTCAATAGGTTTTAAATAACCCAGTTCCTCTCTTGGATCATACATATGACCAAAGCAGGAAGCCATGGGAGTATATCTAGGTGTTAAATTGCAATGGGTTGATGGAAAAGAAGTGAAGGAATTTTCCAAAGGATGTAATTCAAGATTTGCTACAGTACAACATTTTTGAGTTGTTTCTGCATTATTTGACACTAGTGTTTGTCGGTCGGTTCTATTGTTTCTTTTCATAGCAATCGAAGCACAACTTTTTAAATTACTTCCACCAAAGTCGTAGATCTCTTCCTGAAGTGGATCTGATTCGATTGATCTCTTTATTTGATTACAATGTGACTGGTAACAAGCACGTTCCATGTTATCAGACTCGATTGATGCTTTTGTAATCAATGATCTTTCTAAACTGTTGCTACGCTGAACATGGTTTCGAATTAAGTTATAAGAGCTTGACATTGTTTGATTGCGCTCTAGGCTACCACCTTTGCAACCCATTAACTTTACGGAATTCAATATAGGTGCTGCTAGATTTCGTTCTAAACTGCCATATGAAATACGACTGCATCTTATAAAATTTTCAGAATGCGCAGCTGAATTAATTGGATCAATGAAAGTGTTAGGCTGGATCTCATCGTGGAAATTCTGTTGAAAATCTGACAAGTCTCCTTGCGGTTTATAAACAACAAAATTGCTGTGAAACTGTGAATCAGTGCCTGAAGCAATCTGTGGGGGCATGGTATTAAAAAGAGGAACATTTTTCATAGAAACATCGGGATGTATGTTTTCTGTACAACTTGAACATTCAGTGGTAGAGGAAGAAAAATTATCCACTAATAACTTCTTTGCAACATTGGTGCATTTTTCATTTATGTTATAATTATAAGATCTATTAAATACTGACATCTGATTGAGTGAAAGTTTATCGTTGGAAGTATATTCGTTAGAAAGTATTATATTTTCATTGGCGATTGGATCCAACTTTAGTAACTCGGAAGCTGGAAGCTTAGAAGTTTTTAATGGCATATCTTTGGAATTAGTTATGCTACTTGACTTAGACTCATCTAATTCTACCGCTAATGTGTTAAATACCGAAGCTGGCGTGGTGTAAGCTGATGGATTTATCCCGCGATTTTCATTATCAATCATCAAACGAGCTAAGACCTCTGGATTTTGTGCAATGATATATGTATGCGGACTCAATTGATTTTCGAATGCCATCCGTCCCATCGTAGAAGAATCTGAAACCAAATTATAACTTAATATTCAAAATTGGAGCTGATAATTATTATGTATGTACCTCCACTCTGAAGAACTCTTGCCGGCTTCGATGGCGGAAAGTCAATATCACAACCACTCCATGACATAGCGGCAACACGTCGATTTTCGCGTCGCATTGTATCAGAGTCACTCATTTTCTCATCTACCAGAATTTCACTAAAAAGCACAGTAAGTGAAAAAAGGCAATAACATTAATATAGTATGTGTAACTGTTAAATATTTTCCATATAGGTAACTAACTTCAGTTACATTGCGAATTATTGGTTAAAAAAAAATTGGTTGAATAAAAACAAACCTAATTTTCATCAATGTACTAAGGAATGCGATTAAATCACAATTTATTAATTCGGTGTACATTTTACAGTTTATTTTAGTTGTAATTAATTTGCCACTTTTAATCAATTCCAAGAAAATGATCCCCATACGAGACTTTCACGTCCGCAATCGAAGACATCGTCCTCGAGAAAAACAAGAGGACGACAGTAAGCAACCTGGTTATGCACGGCAATGAGAGACATTAGAGAGCAACACCTGGAAGATGTGACAACGTAGGAAAGCAGATCTCGCATAGGCAAAAGCGAAGAGAGAGATATCCAAAGAAAGATAAATTATACTAACAATCATGATTCTTCTTTTAGTTTTATTCAAATTAAAAAAAATTTGCTCCATTGCTGTTCTATATTTCTAATACATTCAAAATTGAACAGCAATTGAAATATAAAAATAATTTGTACTTACTAAAGCGTTTCCTTGATTCTCTTAAAATTAGGTCTTTTTAGTGGTTCGTATGACCAACACTGCGACATGAGTGAGTACAATCTTGGTGGGCAATCGATGGGTAATGGCAAACGTTCTCCATTTTCCAGTTTCGTAATAACGTCACTATTTTTTATGCCCTGGAAAGGCTTTACTCCTAACATCAGTATTTCCCAAGCACAAACACCTGCGAAGATGTACATAATAAGATTTGCATTAACAAATTAACCAATTCATCGCAATCTGCATACATAGATCGAAATTATACAGAAATTAATAATATTTTAACATATATGGTAAGCTGTTAAATTCGTAACTATTAATGTAATTACCAAACATCCAAACATCACTAGCGGTAGTGAATCTGCGAAAATTTATTGACTCCGGTGCCATCCACTTAATTGGCAGCATACACATGCTTGAATGGTAATAAGATTGATCCGATACCCAACGTGAGAGTCCAAAATCAGCAAGCTTAGAAAATTCAATAAAAGTGAATTCCAAAAAATTACTTTTTTCTCATATACTTTATATATTTTTTATAATATAATTAAAAAAAAAAAAAATACCTTTATACAAGTTGTGGTGCTAACTAACACATTTCGTGCTGCAATATCTCTATGTACAAATTTCTTGGACTCCAAATAACTTAGCGCAGTTGAGAGCTGGTAACAATATAAGAGAAGGATCCCACGTTTTAATCTAGAAAGAAGAGTTAATAGTATAACACAATGCGATTTTATCCGACAGCGGATATATCATTTTATGTTGAAAAATCAGATGGCTGGGACAGATACTGTCGCTTGCCAAATAAGAGTTGGAAATTAAAAAAACCTTCCCCGCCTTCTACTATACAATATTGGCGCGATCTCGAAGGTGCAAAAAAAAAGGAAATATTGCTGAAAGATTTATATTTCGACAACTGGCCGTGCACACGACTTAATAAGGGCGCCTGTCTACCTTTATACTACGCCGTTGGGAATCGATTTATTAGAATATCAAAAGCTTTTCCAGCTGGATTTAAATGTGCTATGCTACCAATGAATCTTATAGAAGCAAGAGCAATGAAAGTTAAAATGAAAGGTAATAATTATAAAATTATTCATTGGCCTATAATCAAATATTTTGATAAAATTTTCCAGCAGAGAAAAATAATAACAAGAAAAAGGGCAAGAACGGAAAGAAAGAAAAATTAGCAAAATAGAAAAAAAATTAAAATACAAACATCGCCACCAACATTTTAGAATAGATAATTTAAAAAAAAATATTAATTTAAAAAAATATATTAAATTTTAATAAATTTATGAATAAACTTTAATAAATTAAATTTTGACTCTCTCTCTTCTTGTTTTCTTGTATTCAAAAATAAATATTTTCGTTAAAATAAAATGTTGTTACCTTCGTACTTTCACTGCTCTTATTTGCCTTCTTTGCACACCCACTATTCCAAGCCTATCCATACAAACCTTCACAAATATATAGCTGGACCGTTCTAATTTGTATGTAATCGACCCAATTACTCGTTAAGCCAGAAATGAAATTGAAAAAATAGCCACTTATTATTATACTCGTATAAGCTGTCTTTTATTCGCCAACTTGATTAACTTCAGCGAATTAAACGAGCCCGTGGTTAAATCTCTTACGGCTTGGTTTTTTTTTTTAGTTATATTGGGTCGTATCAAAGGTACCCTCGGTAGGTACCCACAAATTTGTCATGTATATGATGTTTAGTACCTCCGCTATCTCCTGACAGCTTGCGTGTCGATCCTGCTGCACCAGTTGCAAAATTTCATCAGTTTTTTCAGTGACTTTCAGCGCATCTTTGATATTCAAATTTCCGGAACGGAATCGAGCAAACCACTCCTGGGTCGGGCGTTCACTCACAGCATCCTCACCGTAAACCGCACAAATTTTTCAGTATATTTTTGCAACGGTTTAACTTTTCTTTAGTAATAAAGCATCACATAGCGCATTTCTTCAGATATCTCACTAATTTTCAAATCAATGTAACTTTTTACACTAGTGACGAATTATGCAACTGTCTTCACACAAAATGTCGCCTGAAATGCAAACTTTCAAACATGTGTTCGTTTGACATAATCAGACTAATGTTGCCAAATTTTAGGGTACCAACATCAAAAACAGCGGATTCTTTTTATATGACCCAAAAAATAACTAAAAGCTAGTGTCGAAGACAACGCTGCTTTATTAGCTATTTGCTAACTTTGAATCTAACTTACTTGAAATCCCTCAACGTCTTCTATTAAATATCTGTCATTTGCGCTTTACTTTTTGTGCTTTATAAAGACGGTCAATTTATTTCGACACTCCAGGTATTCTTACAAAATTCTTAACCATTACATAATCTTCTACACTGTATTTGTTACCAATTTGTTGTTTCATGCGCAAACATTTGTTTCTATAATCTTGAAATTTAGCATACACATCTATATTTTTAACTTGCAATTATTAGCTTGTAGAGGGAGTACCAAAGAGAGCACGTTCAACACATTAATTTTTTTTCTTACACTATAAATGTTTACCCCTATTACGGTTAGAAATTTTACTCGCAATTTGGTTGCCATTGGCAAATTCGTATTATCGATGGCAACACAACCGACCAGGTAATTTACTTAGTTGCCTTACGTTTGTTTGAAGTGGTGATTCGATCCACGAACTCAATTATCGCTTACGCGCCGTTTAATAGTCACATCCTCAGATAATTTTGGCTAGGTTCAAAAGATTCGTTACAGCCATTTCGTTTGGTTTAGTTATTTAATTTTATCATTGATGTTGGTTTTAGACAGCTCTCTAAGGTTTTCGAAGAGTGACTTGCCCAATGCAATCCACCTATCCTCCCATAAAGCTGAGTTCTTCTGCTTTCCTCCATTTATAGCTCGGCCACAACGTTCTATTGATCCTACATTAAGTTAGCCTTTTCCACATACAATGGGCATTCTGGAGGTAAATTGATACGATTCCGCTCTTGACTGTACTGTTATTAACACCATACCATTTCAGCCTGAGACACGATCAGTGAAGATCGGCAGCCACTTTATTGTCCTTGATATTCCGATATCCCGGGACCCAGATCAAGGTCACTGATGCCGAGCAAATGCGATGAGATCTTCTTTGCACTGGTTAACTAAATTGGAGGTTGTTGCGGCCGAAAGCGATATATAGCTATATATCCCCTATCCCTATATCCCATATAGCTGGCACTTCCTCCTGAAATACGCTAATGCTCATCGCTATTGTTGTGCCGTTGTCAAATTTCAAAAAACAATTTGGTCGGGAGAAGTTTCACTTCACCTGCGAGTTCTAGTTTTCTCTCTAAACATCACTTTTTGGACACATTAAAGTTTTGCACACTCCAAAACCGCTTATTCCAAAAGAAGAATTCTATTAGTAATACTATATAAAAAATATATTCTTTTAAATTAAAATTCCCTAATATTTTGAGTTTCAAAAAATTCGATTGGTTAAACTGAAAGTGAAAATTATAATTTATTTAATAAATTAATGTAAAATTTTTCCCAATATAAAAAAATAACTTATTTATATGCAAAATAAACCTAATATATTTAAAGTCTATTGTTGAAATGCGGTAGTTTCTGAGATATATTTATTTCTTCCGTGTCGCCTGCGTACGACCCTTTTGTACAAGTCAAAGTGGGTCGTACATGGAAAATTTACCTTGAATAGGAACATTTTGTGATCATTCGTTTTGTTTTTTGTAAGGTAATCTATTCTAATTTAGATGCAGTACAATTTAGGGAATACATACTTTTCACTATTGGCTTTAAGATACGCTCGTAATTCGCCGTGACGAGCAAGTTCCATCACAATCCATATAGGTGAAACGCTGCAAATGCCAATTAGACGAATGATATGCGGATGATCAAATTTCTGCATGATATCTGTAAAAAATAGTTTTAGTAAAGTTTTTGTATATAAATTTTCATTATAACATACATGCTTCCTCAAGAAATTTTTCCATTTTCTCAGGTTTGTCATTAGTTTTACAGGTTTTAACCGCCACTTGAATAGTTGTCGACTTGGTATTATCATTGCTTTGTGAAGAATTTGTAGTTTCTGGTGTATTAGAATTGGATTTTATAGTGTACGAACCGATGTGAACATCACCAAATTGACCCACTCCTATTTTCTCATTGAGAATTATTTGAGATCGATCTAATTCATAGTTTCGAACTAATTATATTTAAGAGAATTTAGATATATGATTATTTTAAAAATGTTTGATTAATTGAAAAATGTTAAACTTAAAAATATGTACATGTAATTTAACTTCCTTCCTGTTATTTTATATAGTACATACAAGTAGACATTATAATTATATTACAAAATATGTTTTCTTAAATTTAAATTTACTATATTAGTAGTATTATCAAGTGAATTGATTGACTCCTTGTCATCAGCAAAAATAAAAAAAAATAAAAAAGGTCTAAAGAAATATTTATTGCTACTTTGTTGTTTGGAAATTGAGTGGCAAGAACTTAACTGGAAGTTAAGAAGCTAATAATTCTCAAGAACTTTAGACAAACTATGCAAAATATAAAAATAATATTTGTCAATTTCCATTCTTCAGGAAACACAGGAGTTGTCACAATTCAATTAAAAAAAATTAAGGAAATTCGCTTCAATTTACTGCAAAATCTGGTTAAGCCATTGATTGCTTCAATTCTTCCTTTACATATTCTATTCCTTTTACAAATTTGTATTTTAATATTTTTTGATTTTGATAATAGATTTACTTAATAAAATGCAGTTTTCAGAGTTGCAGAACATAAATAAAAAAATGTTTGCTTGCAAAGAGTAATAATGAGAATATTTATTTGAATTGAACCAAGCTATTTTTTCAAACAAAACTTGTTTGGTTCAAGTGAGAAAAAAAAACATAAATGGTTTGGTTAACTGAAACTGCGGATGATACTGTTCAAAACCGGTTGGCACCCTGTTTAATAGTAAATTAACTTCGGGTATTGTGAAGCAACTAGAATCGTAACTAGCTCTATACAACATTGTGGTTTAACCGACAAATTATAATAATTCATTCATTCATTCGAGTCGAAGCCGCTGCTGTGCTTTTAACCCTAACTGTTCACATGTTAACAATATTAAAGAGTGTTTGTTACAATGTAGAATTTTAAATAAATATTATGAAAATCTGATCTAATCTATTAGGCTTACAGAATTTAATTTAAACATACCAGCGGGTGTTGAATAGTCACCTTCCTCCTCAACTGTACCAACTTCAGCGTAATCGTCAGTTAATATTGGCTTCATCATATTTGGTGTAGCAGTTTGGCATTCGGAATTATTCTCACCGTTGTTTTTCTCCAAGCCACTATTAATTTCCTTATTTGTTCTAACTAAATTAGGTGATCTTTCAATAGTGTTTCCCGCGTCACTGGATGTTGTATTAAAATGCAATCGATCCCATATTGAGCAATCGACGGACTTAACGATACGACAATAACCATCAATAAGATCCGCAATACTATCTGCAGTCTAATGTTAATAAAAAAAAATGGTATTTGAATAACTATTTATTATACATTTGTATGTAGGTATGTAAGTATGTATATATTATATTTTATTTATTATATGGTATATTTTAAGTATAAACATCAATTTAAAATTTTCATGTGTTATTTAATAAAAACAATTATGAATACCAGTGTTTAATACGGGTGTGCAAATACCAAAGTTAACTATTTTATCTTTAGGTTATTTTTAGCGATGAAACACTGACGGAGGTCACCAAATTTCTTCGTAGAAGTGGAAAAATCTATACTAAGACCCTTCCATGGTTCCTACAGTAAAACCCCCGCACGTGGTGATGATTTGGAGCTGCAATGCAGTTGGGGGTCCCGGTTCAATTAGGACTAATAATTAATAATATTATTGATATCACAAATATTAAAACTAATATAATAAAACGATTAATATTTTCATCATTTATTATGTACTCTTGTCTATAAAAAATTACTAAAGAAGAAATTAATAAAACAAAAATCGAGAGAATAGTACGCTCTGCTCAACATATTAACGTGCTGGAGAATATTTTATACCCCCTCATAAATGACCTGCAACATTCCAAGGAGGAATACGTATTTATTCATGATTGTGCTCGTTGTCATAAAACAATGACAAGCATGAACGTTATCAACGTGTTCTGTACGCGAGGTGTTATCGTAGCCAGGCAATTCTGAGGATCTAAATCCAATAGAGATTTAGTATGTAAAAAACAATTTCCTACATTTAGATATCGGTCATAATTCAATGATCAGGTAATGTATATATCAGCTATATATGGCTAAATCTTTTTTGTCTTAGAAAGAATATTTTTTTAGTCTTAGCTTGATGCTTACTTACGTTTAATCCATCACATGTAATTACTAAATCCTCGTCATTACTACAGGTTGATATCTTTATTTGGGTTTTTATTTCTCGACAGTTACAAATTGCATAATTAATCTCACTGACGGATAAATCCATAGACGTTTGACCATGGCAGTATTTTTTCTCTAGCTGAGAGATGTTATCCTTTGGTAAAATATATGTTGAAATTTTTACAACATCTTTAAACATTGCGACCTTAATAATGTCTGCTTGAGGATGTGTTTGATAAGAGATTCCTGATATTTTATTATTGAAAAAAAAAAGAATATATGGATTTTATTATGGAAAATAGATAGTATAAAAAGTTATACGTACCAATGTGGGGTCCGACGTACAAAAATCCCGATATATTCCACGCAGAACTTAATGTTACAGAAAATTTTTCGTGATCGACGAATTCGATACAACTTCGCAAAAGCTTAAAGAATCTGAAAATTATATAAAGAAAATAAATTAAATTAATATGAAAAATTTCAGCTTTAGAAAAGCAAAAATTATAGCCGGAGATCGGAAAAAATTAAATGTATATGTATTTACATTTACCATTGATTTTTAAATTTTAAAATTTCATATTTGTCGCTTAGCAGTTAGGCAAATATGACAATGGAATAATGCTAAATTAATTATTGTGACAACATACTGATCAAACATATTTTTTCAAATATATCAAAATATTGAAAGCCCATTTCGATTTAAATATGACGTTTAATAATGTGGTAGCATTTCTTCATCAAATTCACGTTGTTGTAGTAACTAACATTTTGATATTTTTATTTAAAACTTTACTATAATTGTCAAAAATCATTTTTTTTTTTTTTTTTGTTGATATTTTTTGATATATTTATTTTTTGATAGGTGAGTGGAAGATAGTGAGATGGAAGATGGAGGAAGAATGAGAGAGGGAATGCAATCACACAGGACACCGATAAAGAGATAGGCAGCCATTGTGACAAGTGTTATACCTTCACCACAATGAACTTCAGTTTATCTGTCGACTATGACCGCATGTAGAGCCAAAATCCAAACTTTTCACATCCACTCATGTTGTGCGTGTTATATTTGCACATAAATGGATTGCATTTAGTAAGTGGAATGTAAGCATTTTATGATGTATGAATGATTCAAATATCAGCTTGATAAACAAATGTTTTCATGGTATAGAAATGATTGAAATATCAATATTTACAAAAATAAATCATTTAGTGATGATGAAAGCAGTAGGATATGATGATAATCATTTTCATCACGTTTTGAAAAAATGAAAAATAAACTGAAAATTTTTAGCCATATATGTACATATGTAGTTTGAAATTTTACAACCACCAATGGCGAAGTAGAGCAAACTAAATTAACAAAAGGAGTAAAAAGGAGAGATAATAATGAACAGGGAGGGACAAAGAGGTGTGAGATTTTTAGACGCCCCCTCTACAATATCCTTCCGTTTTTCAATTGAGCTTATAAATTGAAATAAAACGTAGTTCAGAAAATTCCAACTAACTAACCTTTTATAATATTTTAATTCGGTGAACCGTGTTCTCTTGTACGCGATACCATCTTACCAACTTAAAACCAGCATTGGCTTATGTTAATATGCTTATTTTACTTGAGGGTTTAGGAAAGTGAAAACTAAAATCCCTATTTTTAATAATTTCATCATAAAAATACGTCAATTGCATACGACTTTGTATTCTTACTTGCTTATGTATTCAATTTCTCCGTAGTTATATATTTTCTTATATCCAGAGTGTATCAATTTTTTAAGATTCTTTGGCTTTACTGAATTTATCACAGATTTTGGAAGAAACATTTTGAACCCGATTTCTTTTTCTATGTAGTCAACGTGGTGCTTCTTGTCTGGCGTCTTTGTAGTTATGTTTTTAAAATAGTGTCGAATTCCTAAACAACACAACTCAATAGCCACATCAACGTCCATGGATGGTAAGTTAGACTGGATAAAATCTTGTTTTGCCTGCAATTAAACTTCAATAGTAAATTTTTTTTTTTTTTTGTTTTGTTACATTTACCTGATCAAAATAATAGTAACAGGTGATTTTATCTTTCTCGTACAATTCAAATATATTATTAGGAATGTAACGCACACGAAGTTCTGGTCGCCATATACTGTTTGCCGAACAACCCTCATTTAATTCGAGTTGTTCATCACGTTTACTTACAACCTTGTTATGATTAGGACATTCAGCGTTTAAACACGACGGGTTCCATATATGTGCCATAAGTTGACGCATCGGTGTAGCTCGGGTAATCCAAAGCACCTCATCAGTGACAACATTATGCAGTCGAAGAGCGTAATAGTTGGAATTGGTATTATGATCTGCTGCCAAACTTTCAACAGCTCGCTCTAAGACTTGATGTACAGTATCACTGGCTTCATCAAATTGGATAGCTCGAAACCCATTATTAGGCATGTATATATGCAGAACATATTCAATTATTGGCGCTATAAGTACATGTATAACAATGAATGTTATTATAACGCAGTGAAATAGTTACTTACGGTCAGTTTTTGGTTGAGTATTTAGTTGAGGTGCTAACTCACTAGTTAACTGTGAGCTGGACATTGGGTTTTGTTTCTTGTATTTGATCTTTCCGAAAGCTTTAATAATTAAAATGATCTATTAAAGTCTTATTGTGTAAAACCATCCATAGTGTACTCATATCAAACACTTTTGTAGTCTCTTTTATCTTCGTAGCTGTTCAATCCATATCTAAAAATAATTTTAACACAATCTTGTAAATGAGGCTTAATAGACTTTACTTATAAAAATATTTTATTGGAAAACAAATTGGCACCTTGAGCCCAAATTTCAAAATGGAAAACTGCACATAGAGGTATGAAATCTAAAGAGCTGACAAGACATGAAGACTACATTAGATACTGTATACAAGGTTGTTGATTTAAATTTAGATTCGTATGTACAATAACAAATTGACATTTGAGACATTTTACTTAAAGACATTCAATAATAAAAAATCTAGGGAGGGTACAAGTTCAAGTCAGATATAGTCCCACAAGTGGGAGATTCCACATTCGATTCACTTTCGTCACTAGTTTACACACAGCCTCCTCGTGGCGCTCCCTAGATATAGATATGGCATCCATCCGTGAGCTAACTTATTTGTGCGACTGTCTTGTTTGGAAGCAACCAAGTTAATAATATTTCAACTGAATTATCAGCTAAAGCCTCGGATAAAGAAACCCTTTAATATTGACGAGCATCACAAACGTCCAAAGGACATGTGCCCAATGATCAATCTCATCAATCATCAATTCTCCCCAGAAGAAGAACAGCTGGCATGTACGTTCTGTTACGTTCTTTCGCAAAGTACTTCGTTGTTTTACAGGAGTTGACACTGGACAATCTTTCTCTATAAGCATAACTCATGAATTCGTTGTTCCTGCCAAACTGACACCGATTATTGGTTCAATTGGATTTTCCGCACATCAGCCAGTTTTTTTGCCATTCATACCAGTGTGCTGGCACACACTTTTTTAGTCTTGCGACAAGGTTAATTTTACATTAACTTGGCTGAAGATCTTTTAGTGCAGCCAATTATTATTTTGGAGCCGTCTGTAAAGAAAATATGCGTCAACCCCCTGAGGAAGACCTCTGGATTTTTCCGTTTGACTTGATTCGACACACCTCCTTCATTGTCTCTCTTAAAACATATAAAAGAAGATATTGTATGTCTACTTTTTCTTTGAGCTTGAGTCATATTGTCCAAAATAAGGACCTATATGGTATAAGTAAAGCTCGAAAAAAGTGGCCACATATCATCGATACTTTAAACCATTGATATGATATTAAATAAACTCCTGAATTTTTAACATTTTTAATTATCAAGAGTTAGCAATTGTTGCAAATTATAAGCATGAAAATATATTAATTTTTATACATTTATAGCACATTATAAACATTACTGCAATTGCATCAATACACAGTTCAAAAACAAGATTGCTTGCCAGATGCACTATTACACTTGATAGCAAACCGTGGTCCCAAGTTCATATAAAAGCAATTTTTTAGATCCTATGCGTGTATTTTCACGTGTGTGTATATTATAAGGTGGTTGTTCTCGATATTTACATCAATTGTTTTCACTTTTTTACATAATGACATTTTCCGTATATTATACTAACGATAGATAACTTAGATCCAAGTCGACGTCAATCGATGTACTACATCTAATATGCGCAACACTTTAATTTTCTATTAGTTTTTCTTAATTGAAAACACAAATTTAAGTTAAAATTGTTATTTTTAAAACCTTCCACCTTTTTGTCAGTCGCCCTTCTTTTTACACTTCAGAAAGTGACAACATAAGTGTACTGTGCACATAAAATTATAAATGGTTCATCAATATTTGGTTGCCATACAACATTTTTTTATAGGATTTTATAACAAAGTGCCAGTTCTGCTATTTGTTTACTCGCTCAAATGAAATATAAGTATGAACACTATTGATGCGACCGCGTCATTGCATCATGACATCCACAGTAATGACGAGATGACATCCACAGTAAATGTTGCATGTTGTCTTCGGCTGGATCATAATGAACGCGGCAACGATAAATCGACTTTAATTCTAATTATTCTTCATAATTTCCACACTTTTTTATACCGATTAAAACAATAATTTTTAACAGTACAGTTCATACATTTTATATCTTTAAAGAAAATAACATAAACAAGCAAAATGTTAAATTTCAAGATTTATAATTAGATTTATTAATTATTATCCTTTTCCACGAGGAGAGTTTTCTCGAAGGGGAGTCGAATATGTTGGCGAGAGATGAGAGGCGACTGGCTCATACTAGGTATTTGATCTCAATTTAATAAAAAAATGGCACATTTTCGTTCCCGAAATGGCACTTTGTACCTAAGGCCGTGGTTATATTCATAACACGAAGAGAAGGCTTTTACTCACTCTCACAACGAACAGGGTTTGCTCGGTAAAATGAACACAGAGCGCGTATGTATGTATAAAGGCAAACACACATGTTTATGTGTAGTGATCACCAAGTATATACACATACAGAATTATTAAACATCTTCGCCATCTAGCGATTAGGAATGTATTAGAATAAAAACTCAGAAAAAGCTTCGTAGTTCTTGACCTTGCTAATGTTCGATGCTATGTTAACTAATGACATAAAACATAACAGCATTTTGATGTGCTCTGGGATGATCGTGACGGTGATATATGGGCTGTGAAGACGACTGCAACAGCGGAATGCAGGGAGTCACAGTTCGACAGTCTTAGTGAAAACATAGATCAATTTGCATCAATTTGTTTTTAACACAATCCAGTGACTGAACTTTCTTATTTGCTGAGAATAAATAAACAGTAGAAACGAAATAATAAATAATGACAATATTTATATATCGAATAAGCGGTATTCATGTGATGCAATGGTCTTAGCTTTATTAACTTACACTCTAGATCTTGATTAAATTGCTTCAAGCTTGTTTGTACACCGTTTAAAGTTGCCATTGCTCAAAAAAAATAATATAAGAAGGTGATTTTTTTGCTGCTTGGTTTTTGACGTTTATATTTCGCGCGTGGTTCTTAACATGTGTCAAAGTAAAAAATTTTCAGTTTGGTTTGCCATTTCATCATGAATAGACTTACGCCTAAACACCGTTTGCAAATTATTGAAAATTATTATCAAAATTCGTGCTCTGTGGCTAAATTGTCTTTAGCGATGAGGCTCATTTTTGGCTCAATGGTTACGTGAATAAGCAGAATTGCCGTATTTGGAGTGAGACCAGTCAGAGGCAATTCAGCATCTACCAATGCATCCCGAAAAATGCACTGTTTTTTGCGGCTTATGGGCAGGCGGCATCATTGGGCCGTACTTCTTCAAAGACTATGAAGGATGCAAAGTTACGTCAATGAAAGAAGGTACCGTTCAGTGATTTTTGCCGAAAATGCAAGAATTGGATTCGGCCGACATGTGGTTCCAACAGAACGGTGCCACATGCCGCACTGCATACGAAACCATGCATCAATTGAGAGGCGAATTTGATTTGACCCCGCTAGACTATATTTTGTGAGGCTATGTTAAGTCTCTTGTCTATAGGGACAAGCCAAACACGATTGCTGCTTCGGAAGTCAATATTGAACGCGTCATTGGTGAGATTCCGAAATGTGCAAAAAACTGTGCCAAAATTGGACCTTCAGAATGGATCACTTGAAGCGTAGCCGCGGCCAACATTTAAGTGAAATTATCTTTAAAAAGTAAATGGCAGGAATTGATTTATCGATGCAATTAAAAATTTCATTTTGTAAAATTGCTGTTTTTTTTTGAATTTTTAAAAACCAAGATCTTAAAAAATCAGCTGATAGTATGTATTATCAAAAACTGCATTTCGACCAAAAGCATTTTTGCAACGAGCTCAAAACAAAGCTTATAAACAACATCATCGAAGCAACTATTTTAAACGAAAAATATAAAGGCGAAGACGTTTTGATTCCCCGAATTCCAATGATCTCACCCAACTTACCATTTGATTTAAAGCGACTTCAATTTCCTGTTCGTCTAGCTTTTGCAATAACCATCAATAAGATAAAAGACCAGCCTTTGGAAGACTTCGGCATAAATTATGAGTATTCATGCTTTTCACATGGGCAGCGCTATATTGCATGCTTGCGACTATACTAAAAATTGGTATTTAGAAAAACAAACAAAAAACAATTTTAAAATTTAAAGCATTTCAACTTTTTACTTTTATAATTTTGATATTACCAAAATTTTGCACAGTCAGACAGTATACCATAAAAATACAGTGTATTAGCACTGAAAACTATAGAAAACCACATAGGACACTTAAATTTCTCATTCGACGAAGGAGATTTGGTTCCATAATGCCTTTCATCGAATGTATTGGCCACACTCAGTGACGTAGGTATCCTATTTACCATACAGGTCCCACTACATGATGTGAAAAACATTCTAAAATGGTAACCATGTTTAACAAGAAAGATAGAATACAAGATAAGCCACTTCGAAGGTTCGTCATTTTTGGCTAGATCAAAGGTCCAAATCAAATACAATTTGCTTAGCAGAATCTCTTGTTCTTATTTCTCTAAGTCAAAAAAAACGTAATTTTTTCTATCATTCTTGCATGTTTAACGGGTTTTGTCGTATGGAGTTACATATCTATTATAGTTTTGAGTTACATAGCACTATTACTGCGGGATTTACTCTTTCTAGTAGTAGCTGATATTTATAGCAAAAGTTATGTACTTTCATATACATATTTTCAGTAATAATTCAGCACTTTTTTCTCATTTTTTTTTCACAAAAATTGCATTGCACAAATAGAAACCAAATGTCATGGCGCGTAAAAGCACAGAAAAGTTTCTCAACTCTTCGCGTTCTACGCATTCAGTGCGCGGCCGCTTTTAGTCGGGTGAAGGTATAAACACAACGACTTTTCAATTCTACGTATATATGTTGAGTGTATATTGGTCGGCGTAGCAACTCTGCCCCATTCCCTATACGAGTTCTTATTTGACAGCTTCGGTTTTTGGCTTGTGCCGAGATTTGAACCCTGGACACTCTGCGTTGCAAACCAACGAACTACCGACTGGGCTACAGCGATCCACAGAACGCGCATAAAGCGTTCACGCGTGGTATGTAACTCAAATTTTATTCTATTGGGCAGAAATGTTATCGGGGACCAGTTCTACCGAATAAAGTGACTTTACTTTCGTCAGTCCAAAGTACAGTACGGTATTTCTTTGCACGCCTATAAGCATGACGTTTGACTATTTTAATACGATACACTTTATTTTTACGGAGTGGCACTACGCGACCTCCTAGCACACTAATTTTTCTCCAGAAGCGTTCTGCTATAGTAGGCGTCATATAAAAAGTATCCAAAAATCTATAATGTGGTTGGTGTTTAGTGCCTCCTATATCTCCTGACAGCTTGCGTATCGAACTTGCGGACTTTCAGTCGAAATTTCGGGATCGGAACCAAGCAGCAAACCTCTCCTGGGTTCACACACAGCGTCCTCGCCATAAACCACACAAATTTCTTGCATCAGTTTTACGTTTTCTATAGTAATAAATCATCAAATACCGTATTTCTTCGGATATTTCACTCATTTTCAAAACAATGTAACTTTTTACACAACTGTCTTAACACATATGTAGCCTGAAATGCCACCTTTCACAAATTTTTTCGTTTGACATAATTGGACTAGTATTGCCAGATATGTGGATGCCAGCACCAAAAACGGATACTTTTTATGACCTAATAGTTCAGTCGGTATGACATTAAAAGGTAATAGCGAGTTCTTAACGAATACCTTATGTACAACAAATCTGTCATTAGTTTTTGGTTTTAAGGTTTTGTGTTTCGGTTTAGGCTTTGACTTTTCGGTTTATTGGGTGGCATTTGCGATTTTCTTAAAATTTCTTTATAAAATTTTCATATTTGGCGAAACATGCAATGTATTTTTGTTTCTTAAACTGGTGTGCCTTCGTCGGATAAGTACCTCAGCTAAAGATTTCAGGCTTTTGAGGAACTTAAGTGGGGAAATTTTATCAATATTTACAGATCGAACATGCTGGGCCAGGTAATGAGTAACATTTATTTGAAGAGCGCACTCCTATTATCTGTGGCCTTTTGACAAAACAACCTATCTCTACATACGAGGTTTCGTTTGGTTTTTCATTTTATATGTATCTACTATTCCTTTTAGTTCAAAAGATATAGCTTAAACTAATTGGTGAGGAAAAATGAAACCTCGTATGTAGAAATAGGATGTTTTGTCACAAGGGCACAGCTATGTTAACTAGTTAAAATTATGTTCTAATTTCACACTACCAATACATGTTCAACTTTCAAATTGTTGTTTATTTCTACTGCAAAATACAAAATAAGTAGAACATTTTATTATAATGCTTATTGGCGGTCAGTCGCGCGTAATTTTTCCTCAACAGCCTCTCGGGAAGCTTCAGAAAGATCTGTTGCTTGAATGTACTTCTGTACACCAACTAATGACTTTTTCAACGCATCAAAGGAGCTGGAATACAACATCTTCTTCTTAACCTGTTGAAATGAACTATTTATTTAAAGATATTTACGCTAAGATATTTAATGTGCATATACCTTAGCAGTATCTGGGCACCATGACATAAGAAATAGTTTCTGCTTCTTAGAACTTTCAGATGTTCCTTGGCATTGATGCATGTATTCAAAGTCAAATAGACCATAACTGAAAATAAATTTTTAAAATCAATAAAAAATCGTTTTAAAAGTACTAAATATTAAAATACAAACCGGCATTCTCCGGGGCCACACTTTTGAATATCTTCAAGAAATTGGTCATACTCAGCGTTACGATCGCCAACAGTCTCAACATCAATTTGTTTCTCATCACGAATGTAAAAAATAACATAGCGATGTTTTTTATCCTTCTTTATTTCTTCGTATGTGGTCTTACATACATCTGATACAGTAACACCAGAAGCCTTAAATAAATGCAAAGAAAATTTGTATTACTTTCCAAATATAATTGAAATCCAAAATTCCATGAGAAACAAGATAATTTTGCAGAAATTAATCTGCTAATTCATTATCATAACAAACATTTCATTATAAAATTGAGTTATTTAATTTATTTTATTTATTATTCCTACTCTACCATAGCCATTATTATCATTGATGTCTAACGAACTCACAAAATCAATTTCCAGTTTTTAAATTCGACTATATGTTTAACATTTCGTTATTCATTTGTGTGAAAATTTTTAAGATTATCAATTGAGGGAGTATTCCACGTTCGACATACATATATCCTGAAATCTACGGCGCTGGTGAATTGTAGGTTTTTCCAATCATGTTATTCCGTCATTTATGTATGTTTAAGTGCATTTTTCCAAAAGTCGGGTTTTTCAAATAATTTGTTAATACTTCGATCAGAATTATTTGGGCTATCAGAACATTTTTTGAAATTGTTCAGCAGATATGTTAGTTTTGTTAAATTTTTTGTTTAAACTGTCATTCAGAAAGGCGAATGATAATTCGAATAAAAGGTACAAAACTTTTTTCTAATTATAATGTGTTTCAGATATTTTTAAAAGAAAAAAAGGTTTATAATTATGACCCGAACGTGGGAGGCCCTGTTAAATAATAAAATTTGTTTAAATATATGACGTAAACAAAATTTATCTTAATCTAATTCCAAGTAATATACATACATATGTATATTACTATATGAATAATATGTATGTATATAAAACATGAGTCATAATTCATGACATGACTCTTAGACATATGGTTATCTTTTCAGCAGATAAAAATAAAGTTATCACAGCTGGGTTAATAGAGTGTATAAAAAATAATAGTCTACTCACAATTTTTAACGTCGATATAAAAAGTTTATTTTAAAGTGTTTTTAATAATTTTTTATTTTTATTTCTTAAATTTTGCCAGTGGTAAAATACCAATAAGATAAGAAAAACAAAATAGAAAATTTTAGTTTTTTTAATTCATGTTTAAAATGTGTATATGTATATTTGGCCTCTTAAAAATATAGTTGACATTACTGGGTTAACAAGTTAGTTTTCAGAGTTTTGAAAACTAATTAATTTTATAAAGAAAAGATATAATATTTAAGCATAGTCCGAAAAAAAACAGTCGTCCCGCATTTTCACATCGAAATAAATAAGTTACTCTGTTACCCCGCTAGACTGTTGCCTTTTATACCACGATAAAATAACAAATAAAATGTAACATTGCAATGTTAATCTACTGTTTTGTAATGCACAATAAAGTTTACAAAATAATATTTTTTTTTAATTTTAATTATAAATCGAATTTAGCAGATTATAAAGAAATTGTGAACAATTGAGAAGTAACTTCAGCTTAACTTCGTTTACCACGATCAGCGGATTTACAAGGCAACATCCTCACCCTGTCATTAAATTGTAAAACATGCTCAGATGGCGATAGAATTTGAAAATATCGAGAAATGTCAAGAAAACGCTATTATATTATAAAGTAAAGCATGTACATGCAAATCTTTGCTTTTGAATTTATTTTATTTGTTTTCTAGTGATTTATAATTTTTTTTTACTTTTTAATAGTTTTGATTCTCACAACACAGTTGTCAACATTTGACAACTCAAATGAAGCTTGCCGGTAGCAGCTCTAAGCGGTATCATTAACAACTCTACAGTCACACATGCAGCAGTGGCAAAGCGGTGATCGCGTTGTGAATCCAACCATTATAATTCAATAATTGAAGTAAAATCTGTGTTCCATATCGACATTAATCCTTTGTTCACAACCAGCCATTTCTAAATATCTTCAGTTGCGTGAGTTTTCCACAACTACAAATTTTGAGATAGAATTGAAAATTATTGAAATATCAGAGGTAAAATTTCACTCACATACATAAACAACAGGGTCAAGTTCCATTTATAGAATAGTTTCACTTTAATGGACTTCAAAATTCCTTTTAAGGCATTTTTTAAAGAAAAGTGAACGAACAGTAAATTATTTGTATTTACCACTTGATATTACTGTGTTTTAAAAATATATGTAAAAAATGTGTTTTTAATTTATGGTATAATAAGCAAGTCAAGAAATTACCTATCCAATATTGTCCAGAAAAATAGTTCATGGAAGTCAACTACTTTTTAAAATATGCTGTAATAACATTAGATCACCCACTAAAACAAACTAAAAACTATTTTAATATCGCCAAATGCGCTTTATACACATGAACTTCTTATATTGCGGAATTATTAAATTATGATTCATACATTGCTCGCATAAGTAACCATATTGGGAAAAAATTGCATATGAACCATTGTGAAAAAATTAGTGAACATTTAAAGATTGTCAAGAAATAGAATCATATTTCAAATACAATAGTGTACATATAAGGGAATACATTAAATTTCTATTTTCGTCTCTTAATAACCAATGGAATAAAATGCGAGAGCAATCAAATTCTGCTTCTTCCATTTAGTTTCTATTATTCACTCAAAAGATTTCCATTTTTCCGGTTTGTGGAAAATATAACCAAACATTTCAGTTTTAACTTTCAAACAAAGCCAAGCACTCTGATAGGTTCGAAAGAAGTTTAACATAAGTAGTAGACTAAAAAAAATTTGGTGTAATAACTTCTACCACCATAAAAATAAAACCAACAATTTGTGTCTACACCAAACACCAAAATAAAATTTTGATAAATTTCTATGAAAAAAAACAGCAGTATGCAATATAACATTATATCAAACAAGTATAAATTTTAATTTCAACATACCATATTTACTAGTTTTGTGCAGAAAAATTATAAAACGAAATTTATTTTATAGCTCGCGAACTGCCTCTATACGTCTAACACACGAAAACCAAATGGCATACATGCACGAATTCTCCAAAAACCATGAGTTACCATGTTCTTTGTAAAAAGGGTGTTACCATTTCATTCTCTCCCGTTTCTATATTAGGCGTTCGCGTCACTGTAATCGATAAACAAACTCGATGAGAAGAAAATGTAATCAAATCTGAATGATGAACGTCAACAGCTCTTCTCTAAATTAGTGAATTAGGTGCGATATTTTTTAATAGAAAAATTGGATATATGTGAATAAGTATAAAAACCCTAACTTAATATGAATATGCCAGCTAACCTATTGAAAAATTTAGCGATAAATTCACTAAACCACTATATAAATATAAATCGAAATATAAAGAAGTGAGTGACACTTGTATTAGCGGTGCGCTGATACAATGAAGCAAATGCAATCTTCAAGCCTTAAACATAATATGCATATGCCAACTTAACAGCATGCATAAGTGAGTATTAAAACACACAAGCTTTATGTGACATCCACATGAACATTTCGTTAGCTTAAATGAGCTTACGAAACCACCCATAATTCATATGGAATAAAGCTGATTATTTTCAAAAATTCACAAAGAAAAAAATTAATTAATTTTATGTACAAAATATAAAAAAAAATTTTAAATAAATTTTTTTTCTACCAGAAGTATTTGGAGAACCGGATATTTTTTCTAATTGTTCAGAATACATTCGGTAGGTGAGGACATACAATTTTTAAAAATGTTTTGTTTAATTTTAACAGCCTTTATTAGCTAAAAGGCTGCCATTTTGAGAGATTTTTTCAAACTGTTACCAATGAAACGCAAACAACCACTTCTAATTCTCATCATGTGTAACGCAGCGAAGGTGCTATTGGTACAAATATTTAACCAACCGTTGACTGCAATAAATGGGTATATAAAGTAAGGCTGCGGCCAAACTTAGCTTTCCGGCTCATTAAACTTTCTCTTGGACAGCTCAAGAAATTTCATAATCTAAAAAGTTGTGTGGTAAAAATATTTTATTTTATTTTAAATAAAACATATTCGGCAATTTTTTATTATTAATTGAAACACATTTATTAAACATCAGTACAGCGTTTAGTACAACACCAATTTAACGTAGTAATAAACATGTCAGAAAATCCAAATATTATAACACAATTTTTACAATATTATTACAGCCATGGATGCCAGGCTGGATCCATCCGGCATAAATTATCAGAATTAATTGCGGATTGTATTAAAATCGAAACTTTTTTCGATTCAACATTATCAAAGTAGGAAATAGCGTTGAGTCGCATCATAATAACAGAAACTGCTTTAATAACTAATGCTGTTGTATTTTCCATTGCATTTATATCAGTTGCAGTATCTGCACTTGACACAATTATGGACTTATTATCTCTGGTAGTGCGTTTTTTATATAATGCTATGATTTCATCTCGAAGGATTGCTTTCAAAATTGAACATAATTTATAATTGGGTAGCACAAAACAACGTGCAGTGGCAACAATTGCTGCTGATAAAGGTCCTGTTATACCAATGTTGGTAATAAATTCCGCAATATTTGGTGTCAGACGGAAGGGAACTGGTCTATTTGAGTTTAATTCTTCCCTTTCATCATTAACATCAAATTTATAATAAGAGACATTCATTAGTCCAGAATCTTGGTGTAGATACATCATATCTGCATTTAGACGGGTCAAATGTAGAGCATGTTCACACAAAAATGCCAAAGCCAACTGCAACGTTAACTGAAAGAGAAAAATAATTTTATAATAATCAAATAAATATAAACACTACTATAAGTTGTATGCGAAAAGAAGGGTAGCGATCTGGTTGTTGGATGCAATTTAATCCGAAAGTAGGCTTTTTATTGATATATTCAGTATTTCCACAGAGCGTCAGTATTTTTTAAAGTTACTGACTTTTTTTGGTTCGAAATTTTGATAAGAAAAAAATGCATTAGGAATCATTACCAATAAATTTAGACTTTTTGATATCAACACCAATGGCGCGTTAGAAGTGGGAAGAACAGAATGCGTAAATTTTAAATTTGCACATCTGTAATCATTTAATTTAATTATCAGTTTTGGAAGGTTCGGAAACAATAATGGTTGAGAGCTGTTTTAACAATAATTGTGAAATAGATAGAAAAATTAAAAACTCTGACCAAAACAATTTGTAACAGACAACCACTCGCATTTTAAACGAAAATTGGAGCACTCATAGCATTCAGTGTCATCACGCCAAAAAGTTTCGCAACCATGCTAGAATGGTGATAGAATGGTATTTTTGCGTGCGCAACCATGAATTTGCACATTTTTTTATGACTATAGAAACATTTTTTTTTGAATTTTCAACATCGGGCAATAGACACACCTACCTATAAAATTCAAGTGAGATATTCAAAGAAGACAACTATTGAGAAAATAAACATTGCGCAATAGCTACGCTTCTTCCAAGAATGAGAAAGGGCGACATCAATAAAAATATTTATACAAATATAACAAACCGTATTGCAACCACGCTCACCAGCCGTTAAATAAAAAGAGGTATGTGAGGAATGTCGCTAATTTAATCAATATCGTCTACACGATCTTGTACACTCCATGTTAACGGACGACGTCAACACAAAAATTCGTAAAGCTTCAAAAAAAAAATCGTTTAAAAAACATTTTATATCGCTAAAGCGGCCCAAAGAAGCTCCCCACTTAAAATTTATTTACTTTTACTTTACTTTTAATGGCACAACAGCCCATGGAGGGCCTAGGCCGAGCTTTTCGCATCCACTCATGTTGTGCGTGTTATATTTGTACATGAATGTTATTTGAACAGTTTAATGCCCAATCCGAACGGCGAAGTGAAAAGCTTTTCATAGCCATTTTTACTCTTGTAGGTTTGCCATTGCCTGCCAAGAGGTGGTGCCGTGTAGAAAAATTATTTTTTCTACTTTTTGAATTTTGCCTGTGCCGAGATTCGAACCCCGGACACTCTGCGCAGCAGTCCAACGAACTACGACACAGCGACCACTGGTCGGAATTTTCGAATTTGAGATTGGTACAACTTTTAAGTTACTTAAGTTTTATATTCCTAAATTTTACTGAGTTAAATATTACTTACCATTTTTCGGAATTGCCAAAAGTCAGAGGCAGATAAAAACCGTTTAAAAGCCCACTTTTTAAGCAATGTTTTTGGAACCATTGTTGACTGTACTTCGCAAAAAATGTCACACAACACTGAATGTGCGGTTTGTGTTCCTCTAGATTGAACTTCAGATAGTCTATCGTAATATTTAACTATTGGTGCATCATGATCCATTTTCAAGTTCAAACAACAGTTTTTATAAATTTCTCGCAATGAAATACTGGCAGGGTTGTCTTCTGCTAGTCTCATTTGAGGTGATATGGGAACAACTCTCGGTACAGTCATGTTCAAAAATCGTCTAGTAGTTTCCTTCTGTTTTTCCAAATAATAGTTCAACATTCGCATTAGTTGTAACACTCGTTCTTCTCGACGTGCATCACCAAGTCCAGTATCAATAACTACTAAGTATGGATATATTTTTCCATTTGTTCCCCGAATATAAAGCCGCCTAGCAGCTGTGTTATTCTTCTGAACAATTTCGACTCGTGGCATAAATCGTGCAATACGTATATGGTAATGTGACGAAGATGGAATAAGTAATTCCCCAGGTAATTCGACCTCGGCTGTTTTCTGGCTGAAATTCGAAAGAAACCTGCACTTGTCTTCAATTAGAAATGATGTTGGTAGTTTTTTTACTTTGGCTTCTAAAGCTTTTATCCACGTTTTCAACTTAGAAATAAGATTATGTAGTTTCATAGCTCCAGGCTTTGAAAAATCAAAATCATTGGTGAATTGTTCTTTCATTTTTTGGAAAACTGGATCCTGGAAAGTGACTTGTGCTCTACGTGCAAGTGATTCTGAAGCAGCTGAATTTGAAATAGAAGATGTAACGGATCCTGGAATATTTTCAATTCCTATACCGAATGTAGATCCTAATTTTTTAACAAAATGAAGTGTATGTGGAGTTATTGTCGCTTCGTTAACCGCATGTCTATTTTCAAAAGCGATTGCATAGCATTTAATTAATCCTTGTCGTAGTTGTCTGAGAACTTCTTCGGTCCAACTTTCTCTAAACCAGACCATTTGATCAACAATTCCTTCTAATGAACTGAGAATAGTAGGATGAATTTCGCGTTGTACGTGCATTACTTTGGAGCAACGCCACATTGACGGAGTTGCTTTAATAGGATTAACTGAAGTTGACCCCGAACTATTTTGTGATGAGCTTGAAAACGGTTGTGTTATATGACCATCTAATAACTGAAATGCAAAAGTTTATGTTCTTTCATTATATTATACATAATCACGTGATGTTGTTTTTTACATAAACTTATGTACATATTTTATTTTGTTTTTTCTTTCTAATTTCGTTATTTGACACTCTGCATCAGCACGTTCAAGCAGTAGTCATTAAATCTATTTTTTAATTTCTGAAATCAAGTTAGTTTATAAAAAACATGGTACCTTATTAACACTGGCAAAACTCAGATTATTAACACTGGACTTACCACAGATTGAAATATATGCATACATATGCATAATTATACACTTTCCAACTGTATCAACAAAAATGGAATTAGTATGTCATTAAAATTTCAGAAGCTAATTAATACGGACTGAATAAATTAGTTTGTACCTAGGGATATCTGCTTGAACGCCTACAGTACTAATTAGTTGAATATTAACAATTAACTTATGAGAAACTTACCGGAGTATTAAGTTTTCCAGCAAAAACTGTCTGCTCCGCTGTTTTGTGCTTTTCTCTTTGTTCAATTTTTAATGTCAAGTACAATGTGCGTATAGGAAAATATACTGCTTGTGGGTATAATCTACCGACCTAAAATAAAAAATAGTAATTAGACAGTGTTTGAAATTTATTTGAAATAGTTCAGTCCAAGTTCTTGGGTCCGTGTAACTCTTGCATCATTACGTATGTATTATTTTATTTATTATGCTTAAAGACAATTTAAGTGACAAATGTAGAAACGGTACAAACGCTGATTTATAAATTAGTTGGATTCATATAAACTCACAAATGCCTCGCAAACCGTATAAACTCGTAAGAATACACAATGTGTACGGGTAATTGATCAGCGTGAATAGCGAAATCGATTTAGCCATGTCCGTCTGCCTGTGTATACGGTAATTCGAGTAAAACTTAAGCAACCTCAACCAAACTTGTTACATACATTTGTTATTGCTGAAATGGACAAAAGCGATCAAGTGCGCGTGATACATCACACAGCTAAATATTTCAATGATATTGAAGAAAATTCTAAAGTGAACAAGACTCGTTACACATCACTGAAATAGACTTCTGAACAACTGTTCTGAAAATTGTCAACATCGGACAAAAGCCACGCCCATCTACAAGTGAAATATTCAAAGGGCGATATCAAAAAGAATAGTGAAATAAATGGAAGAAAATTTTGTATAGACAGTTAAAATAACTTCAAAAATAACTGATGTGCAATAATTACTCATACTTCACATACAAAATTTTATATACTGAGTGAGTCAGGTTGATAAACAAAATATTTTCCGCAAAAATTCGCCGTGCCGTAGTTAGTAGTGCGTTGCTACACAGAGTGTCCAGGGTTCAAATCTCGGCACAGGCAAAATCATAAAGTAGAAAAAACAATTTGTTTACACGGCACCACCTCTTTTGGCAGGCAATGGCAAACCTGCAAAAGTAAAAATTGCCTATGAAAAGCATTTCACTCAACCGTTTGAATTCGGCATAAAACTGTATGTCCCATGTACAAATATACATACATATCAATTCATGTACAAATATACATAGTATAATACGCACAACTTGAATGGATGCAAAAAGCTCGGCATTTTGGGAGTTTTAGTTATTGTAGATTGACAGATTGACCTTCTTAACAGATTGACCAATTGCAATAAACTATAATTATATTTATAGTTAAATAATTATTTAATATATTGCTCGTTTGCTGTAAGACTGTCACAAATCAAAAAATCAAGTTAAGTATACAGATAAAGCCGTTATTTAGTGCTTTATATTATGAGAAGAGTATTTGTCCTTACCAATTGTAAGGAGTGACAGGTAAAAAATAAGTTTAAGTAAGTAATTCAAATAAACAAAGTATTCCATTTTATTTTAAATCTATTTTTCTGTTCTGTTATTGGTAACAAGTTAGTGTAAAAGTGCAACAGCAAAAATCGGACCTCAAATTAATCTAGAATACAAGTTTAGTCGCCAGTCCGATGCAAATTTTTATTTTGTGGAACAGGGTCATCAATATAAATAAATAACCCACGAGTTATTTTTAACCCATGAGTTTTTTTATCTCAGCAAAAACTCATATGTTATTGAAATTGGTCAATCCTTTAAGAAGTTATTGTTAGATGACTTAAAAGTATTTTATATTTTCTACCTATCTTTCGTGCTTTGGTCCTTATGGGGCGAAACGGTTTAAACAAAAATATATTTCCACTGTCCGTATGAATTCGAATTTTACCTTAGTTAGTAGCTTATCACACGTTTTACCATTAAATACGCGTATCTTATTATTTTATTTATTTTTACTTACATGGCTCAAAAGATTTAATATTACATTTCCTTCGAATTGTACAAGACAACATAGTAATTGCGGTATCCATGGCAGCCAATATAACGGCGGTACGCCGACTACATATTTCTCTAATGTACTCATAAGCGTATTAGTTCCGTTGTCATATGATAAAAACCACAAAACCTTTGCCAAATATTTTCGGGTCTTGCTCTCAGTTTGATGGCGACAGGCATGCAAATAACATGTTAATGCACTAACTCCGAGAACCATTTGTTTATCTCTTAAAAACATTTGCTCCATGTAATCACCCCACATTCCCCATGCTTTAGTAAGACCATCATGTAATTGAACTGCAGCGCTGAAAGCCTTACCAGCTTCTTCAGAACGTCCAATTTGTGCCAATAAAAGTCCTTTTAGGGCATAAAACTCAGCATTCATATCTCCAGTAAAATATTTCAAATTAGTAGATTCAATGACTTCAAGTGCTTCGTTGAGCTCATTCTTTCCTACTGATGAAGCCATTTGTAAGTAACACTTAACTTGTTGACGAATTTTCTAAAAAGGGAAAATATCATTTTATTTAGACTGCAATATCTGTAACGACGCAGCAGCAAATGATCTGATTGCATAACTTAACGAAAAATTGCTCAAAGTACCAGAACCACTTTGCTAATGTTATGCACATGCTTTCAACTAATTATTACCTGGAAGCAATCTACAATAGGTACTGAAGGAATAGTATATATGCGAGATAAAGTTTCCTGACATACGCCGGTGAGGTTGTGCTTTCTAGCTATTTTTCCAAAATATATAATTGCTTGTGCAGATGCATGGACACCGAGCATAGTGTTTCCTTGATCAGATTGCTGTTCCAAATGTTGAGTAATTATTTGATAATGATGTTGCCTCCAAGTAAATATATCACTCCAATGAGAAAGATTATCTGCTATTACTGGTAGACGATTTCTCCATGTTTTGACAATAGCCTTCATGTCGTGCAGCGAAGAATTTCGAGATTGCATTAAGCCTTGATGAATTTGACTTGCTTCATGTAACTCCATAATTTGTTGAGCGGCTTGCAAGTATTCCAAGTGTATATGAGACACGATATGTGGCAGTTTTCTCCATTCACGCATGCACAATCCAGATGCAATTTCAATATACCGTTCGACATTGGATAATTGACGATCCTCTTGATGAAGAATTGCTAAAAATCCTTTATACAGATTAATTTTATAACCATATTGTTTTGCAAAAGACTGTTCAATTTTTGCCACAGCGGTTTTCATCAGATTCCAATCGGGAACTCGCCAAGCGCTTTCTAATATTAAAAACATATTTTTTTCTTTGTTGGTTTGAGCGTAATCTAGCAAAATATCCCACTGATTAAGTTCTCTTGCACAACGAATCCAATGATTTTCCCATAACATCAGCTCGCTATTTAAATCCACTTTAGCGGGTGTATTTGTTTGGTCTTGTTTAAACTTTGACATAGCTAAATCATATGCACCCTGAGCTTCTTCAAAAAATCCCATCTGTTCGTACGCAATAGCTACATTTGTTTCAGGATATTGAGCGTTCTTGAGCCATAAGCCTGCCCATAAATCTTCTTCATGTAGTGCGGAATACATTTGCGATAAAGAATCATATATTATGCATTTTTTTGAGAACATATCAATATCGCTATGATCCATCTCAAATCCCTCTCGGGATAAACTCTTCTTACTTGGCCGGTTTGAAGCCATTTCTTCTAGTACTAAGGTCATTCGATGCCATAAGTTATGAGCTTTTCCCATATAAGTCATCAAATTGGGAGGAATATAAATCGGTGGATTGCAATGCATTAAACTTTCCACAAAAGTATTTAATGCACTAGGACAACAATCTTTTTGCAAAACATTGCATCCAGATGATAAGAAAGGAATAAGCTCTCTCACAATCATATGTTGTTGTTCTTCATCAAATATACTCCACAAACGAGGGAAAATACCTAACCACACATTTTCAGCAAGTTGTACATCCATATGACATAATTGTGAGGTAGCCACAAGCATCTGATCTGTACGAATTTTACGATTTGCTTCTAAGAACTCGACCTGTCTATTAATAAGTTTCATGATTTTCATGTTTCTTGTAGGAACACTTCGCTCACTATCTTCGTTGCGAACAATGTTCATATCCGAATTTAGTTCAATATCAAATACATCTTCTTTGTCGTCTATATTTTGGGCCATATCAAAGCATTCAACTTGTGATGAGGTATATATAACAAAGCTGCTTTTATCATCGCTATCTGCCAAGTTTATTACAGATGCTATACTTGGTATCTTATGCATTTCAGTGGAATTTTGGATTTGCGTCATAGTATTTGCGGTAAGTATTAGCAGTTCAATGCATTGCTTTATCCAATAGTGTGTTCCAATCGAATCCCAAGCTTGTGAACAGATTATATACAAAAGTCGGTCGTGAAGTCGACGTCTCATTGAAGAATCCAGAATTTCAAAGAATTTCGCGCGAATTTGTGGATTTTGGCAACGAAGTCCACTTAAATAAGCTCCCTCAAGTTTAGCTGTTAATTCCGTTTGTTTAAGATATTCGTCTCTATATATGTAATTAATCATTTCCAAGAATTGTATATTTAAATCGTTTTCTTCGGAGAACTTCTTTTCCACATATTGCATTAGTTTAACTAAAAGAACAGATTTTTCCCGGATTGAGGGCCCCTGAATTGCAGGATTTTGTTCTTTTGCTCTAATCCATTCGTCAAGCATTTTCACAATGCATTTTAATACTTTCACATCCAAACTTTTTTCAATAAGACTTACAAGAATATTTCCAATGAAAAGTTTACGCACTTCTACTGCCATAACAACAATTCGATTTTTAATCAAATCTAATGACAAAACTAACAACTCTAATGATAAGTGATTGCCTTCAATTGAAGGTGTAACAACTTGACTGTTATTCTGTAAATTCAAGTGATCCTTTGTTAATCGGTTTAGGACACGTATAAACTGTAGCATTAGAAGATCGATATAGCTTGGATTGTTAATGCAACATGCTTTCAGTACCATTAATGTACCAAATAATGATGGTGGATTAGGTTGTGGACTTTTTTCATAAAATGCTAAGTTATCGAGAATCATTTTGCTTATCGCAGTGTAAAGAGTATCCAGTTCGTCGTGTTTGTGATGCATATCAGGTGGAAAAATTGTCATAAGGCGAGTTAAAAATACATGCATTAAACGCACGATTCTAGTATTATGATGTATTATACATGAAGATAATCCCCTTTGTATAGGGCGTATATTTAAAAGAAGCTGATCGGGTTTCAAAATTGTTGTCAAAAATGTTAAGAAGTCCAATCCAGTACATATATTATTTAAGTTAGAATGCGGTGTTTCAACAGTCGAAAATATCTTATCCAGCCAGTTCAATTTCAGTTCGAATGGCTGAGGCCATACTTCGGGACGCATAGCCATTTTTAGAAGCATTATGCACCTGCAAAAATATTATTATTGGAGTTTTTTTTTTTCTATTTTAGTAATTAACCTACCTTCTAGATAAGCTTTCACCTGGAGAAATAATTCCTGGTTGAATATCGTTCACATGACACGCAAGCCGAATCAAAAAGTTTAATACTGTATCAGAGTGACCTTTTTCTATTGAACGAAAAACCTCATCAATTTTTGTAGATTGAGGAGTATTGGTGAAGCCTAAAAGATATAAAAATTTACAAATAACAAGGATACATGACGAAGAAACACTTAAATTTACAAGAGTATGTACCATATTGGAAAGGTATTAACAAGTGTATGCTGCAATATGTTTTAATCCGGTTTAAACCAGAAACACTGTTTTAACTGTTTTCTGCAAAAAAAAGGCTTTTTTTTGTACATATATAAACTTAATAAACAACATACTATATTTAAAAACTTAATAAATTTTTTTATATGGAAATTTGTCATATGTGATGCGTAAAAAGTGAACATTTCATATCTCGAAATATGTTTGAGTTATCGAAAAACAGATGATGTCATATAAAATTCTCATACGACGGTATGTGTTTATTCATGATCTTTGTATTCTTCATTTAATAAATGGATGGTTTATTCATGATCTTTGTATTCTTCATTTAATAAATGGAAATCTGATCCAGGAAACTTCTGAAAACATAAATAATACCCTAGCAGAATAAGAAATGACTCTTTAATTAGCATTTCTACATAAAACAATTCGAAACAACCGCTACATAAAAAAAAAACATTTTGACATTGGTGATGTCAATAAGCGACATCACCACTCAACCTAATTTCTTCGAATCCATTTCGGATGCTCAAAACATGGAATGGATGTGCATCGATGTATGTATTATGATTTTAAAAATTATTAAAGAAAATTAAAAATTATGTAATTTCATTAATCGTTGTTTTCGATCCGTCACCTTAATCAAAGTTGAACTGTGATAGAAAAATATTTAAATGATAGGTACATACTAGGACTATTTTGATGTCGCGTGGTATCTGTTGCCAACATTTTTTTACGATGTATGTTTGTGTCTTCAGCAGAAGTACGTTTAACAGCAGCGTCATTTTTATCGCCAGCAGCACTCCCTTCTTCTGCCTGATCAACATTGCTTTCCTTTTCATCTTCTTTAATACGCTGTAATTCCCATTTTATAATAACTTCTGCAATATCCACAGCAAGTTTTCTGTGTTCTAGGGAAGAATTAGGTGGAAAGCCAAGGCGTTGCATATAGCTTATTAGATGTTGAACTAACTGATGCCGCACGGGGAAATATACCTAAAATTATATATATTTATGATTGATATTTTTATATGTGGGTATATATGTATACTTTGTGATAATTCACTTTAAATAAAAAAGTACAAAATCAAAACTGAAAACAGTAGAAAATGCTTCAAAATTTAACAGATGACATTTATATTGTATGCAAATAAATTCTATATTTTCACTTTCATTTAAAATAATTTCATTAAAATATAAGAAAATAATGTTAACGTACCTTGTAGTGGCGAACAATCAGCTGCAGTATATGAAACAACTGCTGAGAAGAGTGTCCCTCTTCCGCAATAATCTTTTTGGTCCAGTGAGTTAACATTGTATTACCATCTTCCATACGCAATGGCATTGCAGGTGTTAGCACATCCAGTGCTTGACGTACAACAGGTCTTGCTTCAAGAGCATGGCCTTTTAGTAATGAATGGAAAACTTGCAACACAATTTTTTTATGTATAGCTAAACGTGCAATTATGTGTGCGAGCAGCAAGTGCCCGTGGTATCTTGCTGTAGGGTCAACGGAATTTTTACTAAGAAGACAAGGCCATGCAAATGTCATTAAGCGTCGGAGTTTGTTACCCTGACGTTTGTTGTTCGCATCGCCATCATGTATATGCTGCGAAGCTCTTTCAACAAGGAGACAAGCAAATTGCAGTAAGGCAATTCTGACAGCATCGTCATTTGCAAACGGCTTATCTGGATCAAAAACTTTACTAATAAACACTGAAACGACATTATTCTCATCCTCGTTGTAAGGTGTTGGTGGTGCGCCAATTAATTTATTTCCTTCACCTTTTTCAAAACTTACTATGAAACAGGGTATGAGCACAACTGTAACGATTTTTGCTTTCAGCTCTTCAGATAGTGACGGATTACTAAAATTCTCTACGAAGTGGAAAAACGCATTTCGTTTCCAGTACACTGTGAAACTTTGAGCAACTGTATTTTGCAAGAAATCTCGAAGGAAGTGGAAGTCAGGAATAAAGTGTAAACAAAGTGCTCGCAAAAGTTGGAAGAGTAAGTCAATGTCATTGGTGTTATGGGAAAAGTAAAACAATAAAATTTTTCCCACAAGATGCCACATGTCACACACAACATCTTCTTTGCAAGTTTTATATAAACTAGTCTGCCATAAGTGCTTTAAAGCTACCACAATATCATTTTGTGTGGGAATCCATTGATCGTCCAATTCCATTAACGTATATATTATAAGAACAGCTTGATGTTGGGATTCGTATTTCTGCATTTCATTTATTTGGACACTCGTGTTGTAAATACCATTAATCAGCTTTATTAATTTGTTGCATTTTTGAGTTTTTATGACTGCACGAAAGGATTGCCCATTATCATTGTTTAATAAATAAATAAAAAATCGATTCCATTGTGAATTGATTACAACAGCGTCTGAGAGAAAGAAATCAACTGTTTCAGAGGGAAAACGTAGGAGAAATTTAATCAAGGGCTCGCGATATGGGCTTGAAGATTCAATCATAAGGCTTTTTTCAGTTTGCAAGACCAATTGTGAAAGACTTTCTATATATTTAGGCGAGGCGGCTGTTATTTGGTGGAACATTTCCACAAGAGTTACAACTTTTTGTTCATAGTCTCCTCCTTTTGACAAAGCAAAAAAATTTCCTCCTTGACTAGCGGAGTTGTATGAAGAAACAGATAACTCCAGAATTTTTTGGCAGTGCTGCAATATTTGCTCGCTCAACTTTTCATTGAACATTTGTGGAAATAATTGTGTAAAATATGATAATCTTTTTGTTGCTGTTAAAGATAAATTTCGATGATCACCCAAAGTCAAAAGTAAAGGCCTCATTCCAGCATGAACCTATGTAGAATAAACAATAAATTTAATTAATTTTAAGGTTTTTTAGTCAAGTAGATTTTAATGACCCAACAATTTTTAAGCTTAATTTGAGGCGTAAGGACTAATTATTTTTAATTATATACAAATTAAAAATTTTTATTTCAAAGTGCCATTTGAAAGTTTAAAATTTGGTCAAAGTGAATGCAAATATATTGAGAATTGGACATATAGACATAGAAATCCAAATTAAAATGCATTAATATGCGCGTGTATATGTTTTTTTTTACTTTTTGCAAAAGGCATTATTGCACCAATCATAACTAAATGGTGTGCATGTGTTTGTTGAGAACAAAAAACCAATAATTAGACAAAAAAAAAATTTCCCAACTATTTTTAAGATATGCATATGTATGTTTTTGATCATTTTAAAAGCAAAAAAAAAAATACAATACAAAAAATAAATAAATAGTGAACAGGGCTCGTAAAGTACATAAATATGTAGAAAATGAAAACATACATTTTTTTTTGGTCATTCGAGTAAAAATTTTATAAAACAAACATATATAGTTGGTTTTGGCTGGTTTCGCATAAAAAATGTTCGTACGTAAAAGAAGGTTAACCAGTCTTCTGTGCCGGACAGAGTTACAAATTTCATACCTGTTTGTGAAAGATTTATAACTAGGCTTAAGTTTATGTACATACCTTCTCTTTATCAATTTGTATTCCAGCTATAAAAATTTTTGTGCAGTTGAAAGCACATTCCTGTAAATCAACTTTGCTACTTTCCATAACTTTAAACAGTATGTTGATAATTTTCTCTTTATATTGGTTATCAGTTATATAATGGCAAGCAGCCAATGCACGCAAGGCGCTTTTTCTTAGCGGAATTAGGTTGGTTACATTTTTATAACAATCTAATTTAGCTAATGTAGAATCTTCTGCTTCACTTAGTGTTAGCAGTTCATGGAAAAATAATTTGTGATAACTGTTGTTTAGGTCTGAAATTATAAACATTTCAAATTAAATTCATTTAAAAGCACAACATAAATATATACACATACATAAAAAGAATGAATAAGAATAGTTTAAATATAAAGAAAGAGGGAACAAGATGGTAAGCTAAATTCGGGCGCCTTAAATATTTAATTTGAACTTTTATTTCGATATACATAAGTAATATGTAAAAATAACAATACGCTGATCTAGAGGAGGAAATTTTTAAATTTTCACCAACGTAAAGTTTTCTTATTTTACAATTATATAAAATTATTAATGTTTTCTAGTTTGGAAAAATTCATGTTACAATAAAAATAAACTTGCTACGGCACATAGTTCATATTATGGGTTTAGTCGATTCTTTACTTTACTTTTAATGGCACAACAGCCCATGGAGGGCCTAGGCCGAGCTTTTCGCATCCACTCATGTTGTGCGTGTTATATTTGTGCATGAATGGAAGGGACCTACAGTTTAATGCCGAATCCGAACGGCGAAGTGAAAAGCTTTTCATAGCAATTTTTACTCTTGTAGGTTTGCCATTGCTTGCCAAGAGGTGGCGCCGTGTAGAAAAATTATTTTTTCTACTTTTTAATTTTGCCTGTGCCGAGATTCGAACCCCGGACACTCTGCGTAGTAGTCCAACGCACTACCACTACGCCACAGCGACCACATCGATTCTATAACACGAATTTATAATATAAAAATCTGGACCGATTGTCAGAGGTATCACCGTATTTTTGCCCTTGAACATGAACTCATTCACAAGAAAATAAATAGATATAAAAATAGCTGCATACCAACTTTAAATACCTGAAAGACTCCCATACCTTACACTTTTTTTTTATATTTAGTATAGATTTATGAATATACTCCAAGGTTTGAATTATTTTGACAATATAAAAATTGTATTCTATCTATTTTTCTGCTACATTAACAATATATAAACTTTACTCACTTATTGTGAAAAGCCTTGGCTCAAGAGTGGTGCAAAAGGTATTTCCTTCCATTAAACCAATTTGTGCATTAGCTGGTTGATGGCGAAGAAGATGTTTTTTAGGAGGAATTATATCTGCTAAAACTTCTTTGTGGGGGTCCATGATCTCAGAGACGGTTTTTTGTTGAAGTTTGGCAATAAAATTTAACGAAGCCATTGCTTCTTCGCGAAGAAGTTGATTAGAACTGGTTATTTGACGAACAAGTTCGTGGACGACTTCATACGTTGCTTTGTTTTGAATAGATATTATTTCATCATTTTTGTTATCACCATTTTGAGGAGTTATGCATATTTCAAGCATTTTTCTTAGATATAATTTGGCAATATCAATGGCTCCACTTGAAACTTCACATTCTAAGTCCATAAGAACGAATAAAAACGCTTTTAAAAATGTGAACATATGCTGATATAGTGATTTCATCGACATATGTTGATACAAAAACTGAATAGCTTTGCAACCACCTATTTTTGCATACCACGGTCGCTCGTAGCATAATCCCGTCATTTTTTCAACTAGATACTGTATTAAAGGTAACCGACATGCTCTTTCTTTAGAGCCCATTATATTGGTAGCAGTTTCTAATATTAAACCAATACATAGCTGGCCAGGTTTGCATAATTCCTTTTCTTCGTGTCCCATACATACTGCTAAAGCATCAATTAGAATCATTGGATCAATTCCGTTCATACTGTGATGTTTGAATGGAAAGGGGCCGGCTTGTTGAGCTACGACTACCATCGTGTAATGTCGTACCAAAGAAACCATTACAGGGAAAACTGATTCTCGCAAGTCTTTTGTAGCGGAAGCAACCAGCATCCCAGTCAAAGCCGTTTGGTGAGTCTTCCGTGCTTGTGCTTCTTCTAGCTTATTTTGTATTATTGGGCAGTTCCCTGTATTACCATCAACAAAGCTTGAATGCAAAAAAAGCTTTTGCAGTATATGTTTCTCATCGTCAAGATTAATTGACGCAGCCAAATAACATCGGATTACTTCCCAGCTTTGTCTTCTGTAAAATGAATCCGTTATATTGGAACTCAATGATATAAAAGCGATTTCTATGGCTTTGTCCATTGGAAAATCAATAGGGTTTTCATGATCCTGAAAATGCGTTACAATAGCAGACGGCAAAGAATCGCTTTCAGAATATTGCAAAGCTTGTGGTTCAATCATCATCTTTCTGTTTCCACCACCAAATTTTCCCAAAACACGAAATGCAACAAGAGCAGCACTGTCCTGATTTCTTAATGTTCTCCAAAGTGCTTGCATTAACGCAGCACGAACTGGTTGAATGTGATCATACAAAAAATCTGGTTGTAAATTATCAACACAAAGTTCCAAAGTTCTTAAGCCCTATAAAAAAAAATTATATTTTTTAGTAATTATTAAAAAAAAAAAATTAACTTTTCGCAACAGATTAAAAAATAAATCTACAAATGAAAGAAAAATTAAAACGTTTAATGCTTTTAATACCCATACAACTGCAAATTTTAAATATAATAAAATAATATGATAAATAAAATATAATAAAAATGAATTTATAAAGATTTTCAAATAAAAAATACAAATATTATATCAATACACTTTTGCAAGTTTCCCCTTCATCGCCTAAAAGCAGACTAGGCTCATCAAAATTCAACAATAAATTAATAGATAAATTAACAGAGGACGAAAAATATCCATCCATACTTCACGAAATAATCTATAGATAAGGGGAAACGGCAAAGACTACGAATCCGTAGTCGACAACAGCGTTCAAAAATAGTAAAACTTATTATTAATTCATTAATTTGTTTTTTCTTTTGAGGCTGTGCAAGAGAGACAGGTAAAAAAGTAAGGTAGTATAAATGTAAACGACCCTAACATTCTTAAAATTGTAAAAATTTTAAAAACTGTCTATTTGCGAAGAGACAACAAACAGTTGGACAGCTCAAAAATGTAAAAAACTATGGCAACTATCCCAATCATTTTCACCAACAAAAAATGCTGAACCGAATAATACTTTAATAAGGCAATTTAAAAAAGTTTCTTCTTTTCAAGTTTTTTTAATGGCACAACAGCCCATGGAGGCCCTATGCCCACCTTTTTTTGCATCCACTCATGTTGTGCGTATTATATTTGTACATGAATGGAAGGGACCTCCTTTTTTATGCCGAATTCGAAGGGCGAAGTGAAATCGTTTCATAGAAAATTTTTTTTTTTGTAGATTTGCCATAGGTTGCCAAGAGGTGGTGCCGAGTAGAGAAATTGTTTTTTCTTCTTTTTAATTTTTCCTAGTCAACGAAGTTACTTAGTTGGTGAATATGCGCGTAAGAGTACGTAGTAATAAAACAATGACGGAAACTTTAGTAATTAAAGAAAATTAAATACCTACAACACAAAACTATGAATTGTACAAAATAACTGTAGCATGATGTAACTAATGTAAAACCAACATATTGTAGCAAAATAACTAAAACTAAGATGTACAATAACTATGAATTTAATATTTAAATAAAGGTTAAAGAAATAAAAACATATAAGTATAAAGTTTGATATTACCTGACTTATTAAATTTGGTGATCCATTTAGAGCAGAAACCAGAGGGTCCATTAACATTGGTAAATAAGGCAGCAACGACGACAGTCTCACTGGTACAGTCAAACATAATTCAACGAAAATATCTTTCATATGCTGCTTGTGGAATCCACTCTGAAGACGATTAAGCCCTTCTAATAGGTTTGGCAGCAAGGGCAAAAATTCCTGATAAAGCAGATCATGACTTCCTCCTCCAATGGATCGAAATAAAGCTCGTAGTAGTAAAAAGTAATTGTAAGGTTCTTCTGCAGTTAGAGCCAGTTCCATAGAACGATTTACGATATTGTGCAGATGAGGTCGTAACATTTGTTCATTTTCAACAGGAAATAAGCTCACACTCCCAAATACTAACTTAAATAATCGCAAATATAAGTTAGAACGATCAATATTGGATCCCATTTCATCCATTTTTCCCAGCAAATATTCAACCAACACGGTTGCAAATAACGGAGATGTTGTAGGGTTAGCAAGAAATGAATTCGCAACAACTTGAAGTGACGGATTTTTATAAATTCTCTCCACCATGAAACTAATGGTTGTAGAAAAGACTTCTTGAAAGTTCTGCGGATGCATCATAAGGAACTAGTGAAAAAAAAACAAGAGAAATATTCAAATGCATCCATCAAAGTTAAAAAAGATAAAATCGTATAAAATTTAACAAATATAATTAAATGAATTGTATACATTTTTATTCAACATTTTTATTGCAATGTTCTTTTCCAGTTACATTTAACTTAAAGAACAAAACTAGTGATTCAGAGAAATCTTGAGCCAATGAGCCGAACCGTACTGCTAAATTTTGTTGATTCAGATCCCTGCTCAGAAGTACGTTTAAATCATTAAATCAAACATTATTTAGTTTGCAGATCGATATTAATATGTAAACATTATACAAATTAACACAAAAAGCTATTTAGGATATTCACAAGGTATCTTATTCAGTGTCGTTCATATCTTCTCAACTATCATATCTCAAACAAATTTTTAAGATATTATAACAATAAGACACCTTGTGAATATCTACCCCAATTTATACGCGAAATTAAATGTTTTCTTTTGGACGTAGTATAGCTACCCTAAAAGTATATACACTAACCAATTTTTGTTTAAAAACTTACGATTCCACTAAAATGTTCCAAAACTTCCTTTTCTTCCTTAGTTCTAGGGAGAAGACCAGATTGTCTTTGCTGACTTGTAGTAGAAGTATTCAAAGTGTATATATCCAACGCTTCCATAGCCCAATATACCAAGTCAATATATACACTTAACTCACTAGGCCAGAAGAGTTTTTCTTGGTTTGGTTTCACAAAGTCAGTAGAAATGGGCTAATAAAAAATGTGGGTATATGTACTATGTATAATTTTTTTTTCATATTCAGAATACCTTGGAGCTGACAAATCCCCATGTGATCGTTTTAACACCGCCTACCAGTGTTTTAACTAAACTTCTGTATTCCGCAACATTTAGCCACTGACTTCCAGTTGAATTTGTTTTTGACGTATGATCAGAATTTGCATTGTCCTTTTAAAATCAAATTTTGTTTTTATTGACATATTTAAGACGAAAGTAGAAATTTTTTTAAACTTACCGAATCTTTAAAGTCAAGTCCATTTATCGAAGTTAGACTAGACTCGAGCGATATATTTGTGCTGGAAGCAGATTGTCCCTTCCTATTGAAAATAAATTGGATGATTAAAACTAACTAATTTGTTTGAGAATATTTGTTTTATTTTTATATTTTTGTTTGTTTTTAAATAGATCGTCGTAAAATTTTCGTGTGATGGTACTCAAAAACTCCTCCTCCGAACTAGACGCGTATACGCGTTCCGCAGCAAATAATTTTAAACAATTTTGAATTATAACATGTTCAATTCTCTGGCTATACAAAAATGTTTTAAACGGTTATTATTATTAAATCCAAATTTTTTCTTGACATGCTCAAATTCATCACTTTTTTGAACATACCAAATATAAAATTTCGCCAATAATAACATATAAAAATAATCTACGTAAGTAAAAGATTATCGTCTAATAAACAGTCGGCAGTGTGGAATAATAAATTCCACTTCTCATACCAAAAATCTCGAAAAAATAAATTTACTTACCACCTTTGTAGAATAATAGGTAGCTGAATATTTGCAATGGTCTTGAATTTATAGGCGAAAACTTTTAACAACGTTGTCAAAATGTTTCTAGCTTTCGAAGGATCTAATTCACTGTGTTGTCGTATGCAATCTACCAGATTTAACAACAATTTACAAGACATCGTTTGGATACCAGTAGCTAGTGACTCATCATGAACATTTTTTGAAAATAAATTTACAGCCTTTTCCAAAACTTCCAAACTTAGACTTTGACGAACATGATGAGCCAAATCAGCTAACGTTGAATACGCAAGTGGGCGAATAGATTCCAAAGTAACTCCTTTTCCAATCAGTAAATCTTCGTCAAATAGCTTTTCAATCGAAGGAATGAACTCTAAGAAAAAATTATATTGATTCGATTTTTATATATTTAACTTATTTAATAACAACTTACTTTGACGTAAGTCGGTCGCAAATATGTGCCGAGCTGCTATTAGTAGCTCTTTTCTTAAATGAGCAGCTTCCTTCGGACACAACTCCATAAGACTTAACATGCCAGTTGTAACAGACGTGGAATGAGCTAACACTGCGTCCTACGTATCGCATAGATTTTATCTTTTCAAATAATATAATATAAATGTAATGTTAATTACCTGAAATATTCTCACTATATAGGCTAAAAACGACAGAGTTTTGACCTGAGCTCCCATAAAATCAACAAATATTTCCTTATTGAAGAATGGAGAATTTCTAAAAATAAATTTTCATCATTTTTAGTACTGTGCCAATCAGTGATTGCAAACCTTTGTAATGCTGATGGCTGCAAATTTATTGTATTCATAATTAATGGAATGAATTCGGATACTTCCTGGTGAACTGCATTTTTATATATTTGATACATCAATACTACTATAATTGGAAGTTCTTGCAAAACCCTAAGCGACAACGCACCTTTGGGTAGAAGATTATACTAAATTAGAAAAAAAAAACATAAATATAAATGTTCAAAGAACTAAGAAAACTATATAATGACTATGAAAATAATTTTTTACGTTTGATGGTTGACTGCCAAATTTGACGTGCTTCAGAAAAAGTTTTTGTCTATAAAATCCATAAAAACTTACCATGTTTGTGAACGGCATAGACTCCGAGGGATTTTCAACATGGATAGTTTTTGTCGCAAATGTATCTGACAACAAATGTTCGATATTTAATTCCTTAAGATCTTTTACACGTATTTGATGAACAGGCTCAAAAATTGCTTTCATATGGTTTGGAAGATCCGTATATATTTCTTTGACAAATATTAAAAAATGCTGTACCTGCAATAATGGAATTGTCATGATTTCGAAAAAAAGCTAACATTTGTTAGATTTGAAGAAGATTTGAACATCTTATATGATGAAACTAGTTTCATAAGAATTTTTTTGTCATTTCAAAATCAACCAAAAATAGAAAATAATACTTACCTCTGGATTAAACGAAGGTCGAAAATGCTTGTGCAACTCAATTATTATTCGTAAACTAATTAAAACGTTTTCCTCGTTGTCAATTCTTAAAATTTTAAGCATTATAGAAATTATTGCTTTAACATGTTGACGCAAGTTTTCGGTAATCTGGAAGCGATGTAGCATTTCCAAAACTAGTTTACGAACCTTTAATTAAAATAAATTTGAGAAATCATAATTTATTTATTGAAAAACTAATTATTTTTTTAAAACTAATATTTTTTTTTTTATTTTTTTTTGTTTAGAAGTTTTATATAGGGTACTCAAGGCAAGATACACTATCATCAAGGCATCTGTGACTAGAATCATTTACTTCCCAAGTACTGCTGGGTACGACACGTAATTTTGTGATTGGATAAGCTTGATGATATTTGGAAAGAGTTGTAAAAGATGTTATGGCAAAAAAGGGAGCGAAAGTTCTTGTACTAGAAATTATATCTGATTTAACCGAGTTTGAACCTAATATTTTGAGTGTAATGGTCAAATCCATGCAAGGGACAAATAATTTGAGAAACACACAATCAAGACTCAATAGAAAAGTCACACATTTAAAAAGTCCTCGTTTATCCTTACCATGTAACTCCAGCTGGATCTCAGCTGTGCAAAGATGCATCTTTTCATCCCAAGGAGCTGAAACTCTTCTGCGGAAGTGTAAGCCTCTTGGTCAAATTGTTTCGTAAGCAGAATTCCAACTCTCTATCCAACCAGAAAATAAAAAGTCTGGCTCTGTAGCCGGTAATTCCGGAATTACCATATACACTGACGGCCCACAGATGAAGGGAGGAACTGGGTCTGGTATCTACTCGGATAGCGTGCAGATAAGGCAGTCTTTTTGTAATGGGCATAGATGTCACCCAGTGGAAAGAGCAAATTTCGTATCCTTACGCGCCTTTGCAACCCAATTAACCTAAGTTTTTTATAATATGCATAAAGTTTAATTAAAGAAGATGAAATTTATTCTTGTTAATTACCGCAAATGATCGAAAACTCGGGCTTACCGATAGGTTGTCGACAATTTTTATTTTATAACGATATTCCCAACCATAAACCAGTACTACTACTTACATGTTGAATCGTATTTTCTTGAATAAATTGTGGTTCGCCTTCTTGTAGAATTCGTAGAAACACCTTCAATGCCAGTTCCATAAAAGAAGGATACGACGAACTTTGAAGAATAATGTCAAAGTGCTCGCTAAGTTCCTGGGCAGCCTTTAGCTTAATTTCATCCTTGGCCATAGAATCACCCAAGATATTCACATAACTCCGAAATGTGTTGAACTGAATAGTTTCATTTTGTGCCATGTTTACCAATTACACTTAAAACTGAATAATATAATCACGACCGCTTAAAAATTGTTTAACATTATTTTAGCAATACTAATTAGGGATGAAAAAAACGGTAACTTAAACCGAATAAGTTATGTTATTGTTACAAAATCCGGTTTTTATCGAGTACTTTTCAAACGTAAATAAACCGAAATTTTTATAGTAAACTATAAAAAATAGTTTGTTTTGTACTTTATTAACCAGCTACCAGTATTTTACTCTAAAGTGAGAGTGTGTATTATCTTGTTTTAAACTTTAATTTAAGCTATTTATATGTACACGTGTTTATTTAGAGTAATTTTTTGTTTTCTTGTTTTCCTATTTTTTGTTGTTAACAGTTAACCGAAAACCTTTTTCGTTTCTATTGATACAAGGTGATTCACATATTATAAAAATACTATACACCGAAAAAAATCAATAAACGTATTCACTAACAAGTAATCACAAATACGTAACTAATATTGTTGTTTACAAATACGAGATTATACCATTTGCATGCTTATCGTAATCCATACAAAGTTAATTTCGCACAATAATCGCGCAAGAATCAATCCGAAGGCTTTGTGTGAACAACTCAGTTTAAATCGAATAGTTTGAACACTAGAAAATAAATGTCAAATAAAACCAAAAAATAATGGATAATAAAAAAGAGAAAAAGTAAGTAAAATTTTTCCTGTTACCAAAATTAAATAAAAAAATTTTTCTTTAATGTTTTCATAAAAACTCTCCACGTGACCCTGCCGCTGTGGGAGGAAAGTAAGTCACAGCTGCGAGGCACGAAAAAAACTCACAAGTCTATAGGGACGCATACGTGAGGCTGGCAGCTCGCATATTCTCCACAATTTCTTTTGATTCAATTGCGCCAACTAAATAATTATATTTAACTGATCAACTTCATTTAATTAAAATTTCTTAAAAGTATTACAAATTTAAGTTTTTCTACATATGATTAAAAGGAAGAAACGTGCAAAACAAATAAGCAATGAAATTTAAAAATTTGTTATCGCGATTACGATGAACTCGTTGAGATAATCTCCATACGCAAACGTATTATAAATAATAATGAGTTCTTACGAATAAAAGTATAAAATAAATTCAAATGCGCAACTTTCTGCGGTCGATAAAAGTGAAACATTTTTGGTGTTATTTTACTGCCGCTTCTGAAATTCACAGCACACCTCATTTAAAAACAAAAACTTGTCTACAATTTTAATTTTATACATTTTAAAAAATGAAATTGTAACAGAAATGATAAAAGTATGTTTTAGTATGCAGCTACGTACAAAGTTCTCAATACATTTTAACTTCTGACTGTTCAGTGCTGCTTACCCAGCGACACTATTCTTTTCACCGCCACATTAGATGTGTTTCTTTTATCGCGTATACCGTCTTAAGACACGAACACAATGGCTGCCACGGCGTAAATGTCCATAAAGTAAAGAAAATTACGGTGCATACGTTCAAGGAAGCCATGATTCGATGAAAAACAAGACCGATACGGTTTCCGGGTTAACGGCGTTAATTTCTTGATTCACCACGACAACACCTCTGCTTATAACTGTGATATTTTACATCACCAACATATATGTAAAGAGTTTATGTATATGCAGTGATTATTTTTTCTGTACTGATACTTTCAACGATTACACAAAGGTTAAAGTTAATTTATATTTGTGCCCGTAGTTTTTACATTCGTTTCAAATGAGCATATCGTTTTGGGGACATTTTCTTGTTAGGCAAGTTATTTATACGTATAACAGTTGTGTAGTTGCATTGTATATAAATACTTTCAAGTATACGGCTAATAAAATTATTTAACTTATCAGCAAATTTGTTTACAACGTCGATCTTTTCATTTTATGTATGTAAGGAAATGTTTCATTTATAATTTAGAAGCTAAAGCATTGATTTTATTATTATTAATATTTTATCGGTGAAAATCCTACATATGTATGTCTCAATATACTAAAATTCTCAATGAGTTTGTCATTTTAACTGTGATCCCTAAAATGGAGCGTTGGGCGTTGTTTGCTAGCGCTACGCAATTGTGTTGAGCGTCAACCCTAAATAAGAGCATGGCTTCAAATCAAATGTATACACAAATTTATTTCTTTTACTGCAGCGGGGAACTATTTTTCTCCTTTATTGCAGCCAACTTCAATTTCGAACACTCGGCCAAAATTGAAAATTAGATTAGGTCGGCGGGGGATGATGCGTTGCTTATACAAAATGTATGGGCATGGGAGAATTTTGACATGTAAGCAGTTTAGCGTTCACAGTAAGACAACGATTATTTGAACGTTCGTCTCAGAAAATTTATCTTCATAAAAAAAATGTTGTTAGGTTCGAATTCACATTGGGATAACTAATGACGAAGGTTTAACCAACAATATTTTATTGTCAGTGTTTTTTTTTACCATTCGTTAAACCTCCAAGTTGCACTGATTATCCATTAGAAAAATAATACACATACCTTTTTTTTGCGACAATTTATGTATAACTCTTAGTTTACCTATGGTTTAACTAATAACTATCCAATTTGCCTCTTAGTTGAATACTTGCGGGAGAAGGCTTTGAATTTGGCCGATTTACTTTGATTTATTGAAAACAGTGAGAGCAACAACTGCCGCTAACGTTAGAAACGGAAAAAACTATCAAGTACATAGTGGAATTTGATCCCTGCCGGAATCGACTTTGAATTTCCAGTTTATCCAATTCGAACATGAACAACAAAAGAAATATGCGAAAATAATCTTTCTAATCTTTGATATATTTTAATTAGTGAGTTATACATATTTTATTTAGTTAGTGTTTATTTTATTATAAAACTGTATAAGCAATTTAGAAAACATTTGTTTTAATGCATTTTCTTTCTCATTTTGTATTTTTTTTGAATGAATACTTTAGAAATATTTTAGTAGGCAAGAGATTTTTTAAAGTTTTTAAAATTTTGAGGTTCTTTTGAGAAAAACAAGCTACATATTTATACCCAATGCCACTGAGGTTCGATCGCAAATTTCATAGTTATTTAAATTAGGAACTTCTATTACAAAGTTTTATATTTTTTCAGTATTATAATGGATGTTAACGAAAATGATAAATCTGAATGTGAAGAAATGTTGGAGCTTAAGGCTTACCGAATTGATCAACATAACGATTTACTTAACATAGGAGACGAGTTTGAAATTCATTCACACGGTAAGTTTTAATATCATAAAAGGTCTGTTCGGGTACTTTACTAATAAAATTTTACTTGTAACAAAATTCAATACCTTATAAGAAACGCTGTTTTAAAAAGCGAATAAAATTTGTAATTAGCTAACTGCTATGCTAAACCAGCGGTTTTGGAAAAAATTTAGTTTATATTATAGTTTAAAAGTTCATTTTATCTGCATCGATTTTCTTGTTCTTCTCTTGGTATTTTTAAAAGTAGAAATTGGTCGCTGGCGCGTAGTGGTAGTGCGTTGGACTGTTCCGTAGCGTATCCGGAGTTCGAATATCGGCACACCAATCTCAAAAAGTGGAATATCCAATTTGCTCTTGACAGCCAATGGCAAACCTACAAGAGTAAAAATTACCTATGACTTTTCACTTCTCCGTTCGGATTCGGCATAAAACTATAGATTCATTCATGTAAAAATATAACACGCACGATATGAGTGAAAGCAAAAAGCTCGGCCTAGTCCCTCCATGGCCTGATGTGCCATTAAAAGATATAAGAGAAATTTATCCAACAAAAACTGGGTAAAACTAACAGGGCAGTTATTTTTGTATCAGGCGCCTCATACATCTTTTCTACATGATACGCGGTTATATCATGAAAAATTATTAACTTTTATAATTTTTTTTCCAATCTATGAAATCACCAATTTCTCTAGAAAGAGAAACTTGGAAATTTTGAATTAAAACCGAAAATGGTTGTAGGTTGGGTTGGATAAGTTACAAAAAACGAATTATGCCACAGTGCTGTTATTAAGCCTGTCTTTTTAAAAGTGCATGTACCAAGTAGGGTTAAAAAATCGATCCACTTAAAAGGAGATATTGGAGGATACAGAGAGAAGAGTCTTGTTTTCAGCCATTTAAAATTTTTTAAAATATTCATATTTTCTTCAATAATGAAAAATAAAAATACTTTCGATCGGCGCGTTAACTACGCCATGTACAAGAAAAATGCTGTTTAATATAAACCAATGGAACACTTTATAAGCAAAACACATAAATTTGTTTCATATTATTAGATACATTCACGGTTCAGCAAGCTGTTAATATTTTTGGATTTGGATGGTTTCACGTAAAACTTTCTCTTTTTGTTGGGCTTTGTTGGATGGCAGATTCTATGGAAATGACAATATTAAGTATCATTGGACCGTCAATGCAATGCGAATGGAACATAACGAAATATGAAAAAGCGCTCACAACTGCAGTTGTGTTTTTGGGTATGATGTTAAGTTCAACATTCTGGACACAATTAAGTGACCGTTATGGACGAAAGCCCGTAAGTATTGACAAGAACTGTATGATTTAACAGAGACAAAATTTTTGTGAAAAATGGTTTCCTACTCTCTCTATTGAGTTACATGAGCTAGTCAAATTATTATTTATAAAATATTTTGTTCTATGTACTTACTCATAAAACCCTATGGTTGTCAATAGTGAACGTAATACGTGTACTCAGCCGATATTTCAAGTATTCTGTGTTTTATTTAAATACAAAATTGTTATGTCTCTATTGAAATAATATGTATATACATGTATGTATGTGCAGTTGGGAAAAATTTATTATTACTATTAATTTTAAACATTTTTTGAAGGTACAGTTGATTCCTGAAAATTATAATTATTGTTAGATAGAATATTTTTTTAATTGTTAGATAGAATATGAGGGAAACCAGTAGAAACATTTCAGGTCGAAATCGTAAAAATAACTTAATCGTAATAATTCCATACAAATCAAAATAAATTAAATTCAACTAAAAATTTTGACTTGAAAAAAGAATGAACCAAAATATAATATAAAGGAATCACAACTAGTTACTGCTTAGAGTATAATGTTGATTAGAAATAGACAAAATGTAAATTTTTGCACTTTTAATTCAAGATTCTCCAAAATCTTGACGGGATATACAAATCGACCGGAATATTAGGTTTCAGCGTTATAAACTGCATGTCTCTTAAATATGTCAAAAGGAAAAATAGGTTAATTTTACATTGCAAATTTCGGTACATTAACAGGTATTATAAATTTGTATTACATTTATTTGAAATTTGGCATAATTTTCGGATTTGAAGCAAAACAGCTGATTCTCAGATCATTTAGATTTGTAGGCTTGTTTATATGCATTTTCAAATTGACTTGTAATATTAAATATTGTAGCGATATTCCATCAATATTTCTTTATTTGTTAATTGTCTTTGTGTTCATTTGCTTTTGTATCTTTTGTATATCCATTTCATTCCATTTCATTTCAACGTTCGTTGATTCCTTAATATTCAAATGAATATTTTTAACCAAGGTGAATTTAATAAGGTTGTGTTACTAACCGTACGCTCCTCTTCTTTTTTTCTTCTTTTATTATCATTATTTAGCTACACTGCAAAATTGTTAAAATTAAATAAAAATCTATTGAGTGTTTGTCATTGTGGGTGCATGTTTAAACTACAAACACGCTACGGTCATTTATACAAATAAAAACTGTATAATAAACCAACTGCTCTACAATATCGGAAACAACATTGAACCAAAGCGAAGTAATGTATAGTACTTATAAAAGAGGTAATGGGAATATTTTATTGACGCTTATACAGCTATTTATTTGTATGGAGAGCTAAGTGGCGATATTCATCCCTACTTAGCTACTAATTGTCGATAAAAAACAGTGTTGGCAAAGTGTAATTTGGTACCGAAATTTACCAAAAAATTTCCAGCTATAAACCTCAAATAGGTAAATAGAAAAAATTGTCGAGCAGGAAAGAAGATTCGTACACGTTTAATTGAAATTTTAATTTATTTAAAGAAAACTACTTAAAAAAATTGTGTTATGGCCTCCGTGGCGTAGTTGGTAGCGTCCTGCCATGTTACGGGCAAAGGTAAAAGCAAAATGTAGAAAAAATAATTTTTTTACACGGCAATAGATCTCAGCAGGCAATGTTAAACCTATAAGTATAAAAATTACCTAAGCAAAGGTTATCACTTCGCCGTTCGGATTCGCATCAAACTGTACAAATAAAACACGCACAACATGAATGGATGCGAAAAGCTCGGCCTAGGCCTTCCATAAGCTGTTGTGCTATTGAAAGAAGAAGAACTTACAAATGTAAATTTTTCTAACAAGCAAGTGAAGAGCAAGCAAGGAGACGTTGCAGCTGCTGAAGTGCTATTCGGCACAAAATGTTGATTTCCACCACTAATATACTGTAACGATATTCGCAAGCATGATATGCTTAAGACGTGCCCATGTTTATTTGTAGTTATCTGCAGTCGTGTGCACGCATGTAGTTATTACTCATCTACGTCATCTAACGACTTCGGAATGTATTATAAATAGCAACTCCGAAAGAGCTTCGAGGTTCGTGGGTATGTTAACTAATGACATTAAACATAACATCACCTGCAAACTTTGAAGTGCCTTGAAATGTTCCTGGCAGCGATGAAATCTATGCTATAAATACGAATGCAGCAGCGGAATACGAGTGAGTCACAGTTCGACAGTCTTAGTGAAAACCAAAGTGTGTAATATAATAATGAAGCAATTCTTAAGGGTTTAGTGAGAATAAATCAACAGTAGAAACTAAATAATCATAACAATAGATTAAATAAATAATAAATAAATATATTTTTTCTAGGCCTTGACTTTCTGTGGTATTTTATTGGTGTTGTACGGCCTTCTAAGCTCTGTGGCGCCTAGTTTTGGCTGGTTGTTAATCTTACGTGGTCTTGTAGGATTCTCTATCGGATGTGTGCCACAATCGTAAGTTGTAATATATGATCTGAATTTTAGGTACTGTTTGTTTCGATCCTGGTTATTAATTTTAAAGTATTTTTACGAAGAAACGTTTACTTTTTTTATTTCATCGTCTGATTTCTATCAAAAAAAAAATTGTTTTCCATTAGGGCTGGCAAATGTTTTGAGGCTTTGGTCTATATATTTACTTTATATGTAATTAGTGGTGCGACTATTTTACCATTGGTACTAATTTCATCAGTAAGTTTACTGATTTTTAACAAAAAAAAAAAAAACTAATTAATGATGCGACTATTTTATTGAAAATACCATGCTTAGAAAATTTTGCCTCGACAATGTAAACTTATTTGGTGATTATGTTGATGACTCCGAGATGATTATACTTATATAACTTCTACTTGGTTATAATTCCAGTCTTTATGGAAGTGCAAATTACTTTCACATCGAGATTTTTTGAAATTTGTTTTAAATCTTCATTAAATTTTTTAAATATGTAAATGTAATTTTGAAAGTGGAAACTACAGATGTAATGGTATTATGTATTTTTAAGCCCAGTACACTGACCCTGCCTCCCACCATACAAGATTCTTGAACGAGGGCAGTGTCCTCAACTTTGGGAAGGCGGAGTGCTTCCGTATTGACTTCCAGACATCCCCGTCTCGATGATCGTCTTTTCGTTGTCATCTGACGACTTAAGGAGGTTGCCCCATCGATGAAGAAAATCTCACTCCATCTCTGTCGGCTGTACGTTGTTTTCAACTAATGGGAGGCTCTCTATATAGCCAGTAGGAGCCACCGGGCCTTCGTTCCCCAACTCCATTTTGGTAGCCTCTTCGGTTCTACAATCTGTGGTACGCACCAAAACACCCTCGTTGGCAGCAACCATAACAATCTTCGAGTCAGCTATTGGAATGGTCGAGGTGGTATCTGAATGAACTCAAGGATATCCTGTGGAAGGAAGGGTTCAGCCAGGATCCGACCTCTTGCTCAGACCGATTTGCGATTTTATTCAACGTTACGACCTCGAGTTTACAGCCTGATCTTGGTACCAACTAGCGTCGCAACCAAAAGAGGCCAGTCCGGGATTCCTTGAAAGGATCTCCCGATAGACCTTTAAAATTTATATCTGAAACAATTTCCAATCAGTAGGATTTATTATGCCATCCACATTGCTGCGATCAATGACCAGTCTAAAGATTAACTCTGGTGATGTCACTGAAGAAGGGTGTTGGATGCATAAATTGTTTGGGACCAGATTTATGCCGTTTAGTCTGAATGGTTTGCTCTTGCTCAAGCGAGCGTTGTCTCTTATTAAGGTCCGAAGCACTCTTATTGGTGATTTTGCTGAGCACTTTCTTTATAGGCAAGATGAGAAGGCTTCATGTGTGCTCTAGTACCAGGGTACCCTATGCGCAAGAGACATAGCGTGCCTGGAGTATGTGCAGGCGATCAGACTCTGGGTGCTCCTCTGACTTTAGTTGCCCGTTGTTTCGTCGCACCGGCGCCGAAATCGTGAGAAGCAACCCATGCCTGGATTCTCTTCCAACTTCCGGCGAAGATGTTATAGCCGTATGTATGCTTGTGGTGGCGCCGTTGTTGTTTATTGGGAGTCTCGGTTTCATCCGAGACTGGGTTTTGAGGTTTCGTCACCATCTGTTGCGCACCTACTCCAACGAGGCTTTTCGGTGACCCAAATAAAAAAGAGGAAAGTTCATCTTTCGTCCATGGGTTACCCATCCACAGTTACTTCCGGAGACGGACAGGTATCCGGAAGGCTTCATCATGCTGATATCACATAATTACCTAGGTATAATTGCTTGAAATCAAACAGAGGATCATATAAATTGGTCTTTTTTTGTTAATCTGCTAACTTCCAAACCAATAGGCATGAGTCTCATGACAACCTGGATTAGGGGAAATTCTATTTAAAAGGGTTTGCTTCCTCCTCCTCCAATTTGTTGCAAGTTGTTTTCTGTAATACCTGATAATATAAGAATACACCAGTTAACCAGCCTGCATCTGTTACCAGTCGTCACCACGAGGATGTAATAGTCCACACTACCATCGGATCAAACAATTACGACACGCATCGAAATGCGTGTTATTGTGTAACTGACGGCCCGACGTCCACAGTAAAAAAAAAATAATATAAATGTTCATTAATATATTTTAGTATAATTTAAAACAGAACTATCGTTTCTCATTTATATATTGTTTAATTATTCTTTTCAGCGTAACACTGTATGCGGAATTTCTTCCAACGAAACATAAGGGGAAATGTGTCGTTCTAATGGATGTAAGTTACTTGTTCAGTATCTTTTTTTGCGCCTTAAAATAGTCTCGTATCTCAGAAAGTATTTAATAGCATATTGTGGATTATTAATATTGATCAACATTTTTTAATTTGTAAAATAAACTTAACCCATATTTTATTGTTAAAAAAATATATTTAAATTAAAATAGTTAATAATTTTTTGAAAAAATACATCTTTCATTTTAAAAACGTATGTTATTTATAAAGTTTCTTGGAAAACATTAAAAACAGATATTTCGGTAACTACATATAGCATGTACTGAAATAAACCAACTAATTGTGGAAATATATATTTAAGTAAAAAAAAATTTTACATTCGGAAAATAAGACAAACGAATGACGAAACTATCAAAAACTCTATTTTAAAAGCAACTAAGACAATCAATTAATTTTCCAGATTTGCTATATTTATTGTATGTCATCTAACTAGCGAAGAGTGTGTAAACCTCAGAAAAATTCAGTTTTACCATACAAAAAAAAACCTAAAATTTTCAACTTCAATTTTCGGGCATGGGTTTTTTGTATGAAATGGAACGGATAAGTAATTGTAACATTTTCATTGATATTAACTGTCTCACAATCGTTGTTTGGTACTGTTTACATAAATATTTGAGATAAATTATTATAATGAAATATTGTACTTAATTATGTTACAAAATATTTAATGATTTTAATTAATTTTTTTTTTTATCAATTTTAGTGTTTTTGGGCTTTTGGTGCTTGCTTTGAAGTTGTATTAGCCTTGATCGTGTATCCAACATTAGGCTGGCGGTGGTTACTAGGACTGTCTGTTACGCCATTATTAGTTTTTACCATGTTAACACCGGTAAATATTATTACTATTAAGTAATTGTTTGCATATAGACAAAATGGTTGAATTGTGAATAAAAATTAAATAAATGATAAAAATAAGATCCGGAGTCGAACTCGAAAAACCAGAATCGCAAAACCTAAAACAATTTATCCCTTACATTTTTATATAAATATTTATACACTTTTGTGTTTCTGGGTATGAAATGACCCACCACACCAATGACGGGTTTAATATAACTTTCAAGACATCAAGAAACTAAAACGAAGTATGTACATATGTACATGCTAATAAAAGCCAAAAAACGTTACATGTATATTTTGAACGTAATGGCAAATTTTGGTGATTTTTGTAATTTTTCTCAAATTTTAAAACCTTTTTAACGAACTGAAGATCCAATGTATAATTTTTGAAAATATTTTTTTTTTTAATTATCAAGCAAATATACAATATAGAAAAATTTAGTTTTTCTTCCCAACCCAAATACACATGCATACATATCGCAACCTAATATGTAATATACATACATACATATCGTGGTTATATTGAACATTTTGCTCAGCGAACACTATGACTTGTTGCACCGAATACGATGTGCTGAATGTTTTGCAAAGTGATCAGCGAGTAAAATTTTCAATATAACCATGGCCTAACTTGTACTAAAGAAGCACATATCAAAATGGAAAAATATTAAGGAAATGATAAAAAAAAAGATTTATGGAAAATAATATGCTATTGTAAGTGGTCACCGTGGTATAGTTGGTAGTGCGTTGGCCTGCTACGCAGAGTTTCCGGGCCTCAAATCTCGGTACAGACAAAATCAAATAGTAGAAAAAACTATTTTTCTGCACGGCACCACCTCTTGGCAGGTAATGTCAATCCTGCAAGTAAAAGTTTTTCACTTCGCCGTTCAGATTCGGCATTAAACTGTAGATGACTTCCATTCATATACAAATATAACATGCACAACATGAGTAGATGCGAAAAGCTCGGCCCAGGTCCTTCATGGGGTGTTGTGACATTAAAAGAAGAATATGCCTTTAAAAATACTCATATTATTTTCCATAAAATAAGTATATATAGTATACGTGCATCCGGTATGCAATAATATTTATTTCACGTTTTTTTTAAGTCTGAGTTGGTCCAGGGTGCGATATGTACTTATTTCTTTTTACATATATTTATTTTTAGTTCCTTACAGAATCAGCACGCTTTCATGCATTAAATACCAGGGGTGACAGGGCTGTTCGAGTTTTGGAACAGGTAAGAATATTACTGCTCTTGATTCTCTTTTTACACGGTTAATGCGTTCTTGAAAAAACCTTGTATAAAATATATGGTTTTTATGTGTTCCAAGTAGAGCTGGGTACATTACTTAGTAATTTGAACCATCAGAACCATGATCCGTCAAAGGATTTGAAAAAGGAAGTTGAGAAAAAGTCATTACAATTTCAATTCCTTATAATGGAATTGGAAAATTTTTAATTAGATTATAGAGGAATTGAAAATTTCAATTAAGACATACAACTCCTTGTAGGTAATGGAACCGTAAAAATTACAATGATTCTAAAATAATCTATTACAAATATCAATTCCTTGCAATTTGTAATTAAGCATAATTTAATTCCTACCCAGCTCTGGTTCCATATAAAGAAAAAATTTATTTTTTGTTTTGCAATAACAATGACCAATTGATCAAATGGCTGTTTAGAATGGTAGGAAAAAATACGGAAATGGCTCACACGCTACTCCTTTATTTCTTAATAAAATACTAAAATAGAGTGTCAATTTTTCATTTGAGATTACTGTGAGATTATTAAAGTTAAGATGATTGCAGTTAAAAAATCAACCCAACCCTCTAAAATCAAACCAACTTCAATTTGATGGGCTCCTTTCTTCTACATATTTAAAACTAAATAATAAATAACATTTTGACACTTTTTATTGCAATTACTGTAGATAGCAAAAGACAACAAGCGGCATATGCTAACAGGACGGTTAGTTGCAGATGAAGAAACAAATCCTTCGGCTCATATAGGAGCACTTTTTAATTCTGGGCTGAAACGAACAACTTTATTACTTTGGTTTATATGGATGACATGCGCCTTTTCTTATTATGGGCTTGTCTTAATTTCCACCGAGTTGTTATCTATCAAAAAAAAAGATAATATGCATGAAAGTGATTGTACGACATTTGACACAACGGATTTTATGGACTTACTGTGGATAACATTTTCAGAATTTCCGGGAATATTTGCCACAATTGCTGCTATTAAAAGATATGGAAAAAAAAAAACGATGGTCGTACAATTTTTAATTTTTTCTGGATGTGTTTTATTGTTGGCTATTAAAAAAAGGTGAGTTAATATAATTATATGCACATTAGACTTGCACAATAAACGTATGAGAATTTTAAAATATGATTTTTATGTACACGGAAAATTGTTTTGGAGTTCCGCTGTCCACAAGCATACTCCGATTCTGATAATTTCTTATCTCCCTCAATGGTAACAATTAGTTCTAACATATTTTGATACTCGGCACAGCTGGCATCCTGCAAATTCAACCAATTTATTTTACAATAGCAATAGGGGAAATTCACAAATTTATTTTTCTTTTTGTAAATATTTTTTTGGGATTTTTCCTTATCTACGTCCTTGGGACGGATCTTTGTGAAATTTTATTTGATAGTCTAGTCTCTTAAAACGATTATTAATTTTAAATTTTTCTTTTTAGGCATGCATGTAATACAACAATTTTGTTTGTTGCAAGAGGAGTCATATCAGGACTGTTCCAAGCTGCATATATTTATACTCCTGAAGTATATCCAGCTAATTTAAGATCTGTGGGAGTAGGTGGCTGTTCAGTGGTAGCACGTCTAGGTGCTATGGCAACGCCATTTCTGGCCCAAGTTTATTTACAGTCTGCAACATTTCAAGTTCTCGCAATTTACAGCGCAGTCGGTTTGCTTTCTGCAATAGCATGTGCTTTACTACCGCAAACAAGTGTCAACATATGACAAGATTTTTATATACCCAATTTATAACACATCACCATTTTCCATCTAGAAAGTAATTTTTAAAGTATAGATATACATACATATAAAAAATATATGTAGATATATATTAATATTTTGTATATTTTTTTATTACAACATACAAACACATATACATTGATTAAAATACTCTAATTAATACATCGTAGAAAAAGGTCAAAAATACTTTTTTTTACTGTAACAGTAAAGAAAATTTTAAATTTGTTCTCAAACATTATTAAAAGTTAAAGTAATAGTTGTTTAAAAAAATTGAACTATTTAATAACTATCATATTTATTATATTTGTATCTCATATACTTAAATGGCGAAGTCAATAAAAAATAACATATGGAATTTATTTCAAAGAAATAAGACATACTGACTTTCCCTCTTTTCTTTACTTTTAATGGCATAATGACTTTAACAATTAAGAAATAATGTATTTAAATTACCCACTTGTGTGATCATAGTCGCCTGAGGAAACGAATGTCGTATGTAGCAAACCACAGTTTTGAAAAAATCAACTTCAAAGTTCAAATTGGCTTTATTTAAAAACTACGCAGTAGATTTGTCTCATTTTTGAAAGATAGGAATATGATGTAAATTTGTATTTTAAATTCACTTTTTATTAGTAAGCAACAGTCATATGTTTTACTTTGTGCACAAATTACTTTTTTAATAGCACATACGACAAAACTCCGAAGAACCAATGCAATGTAAATACAATTGATGCAAAAATAAACATATTAATAATAATAATTAATCAAAAACAAGAATTATTAAAAACAAATAAATCCACGCATTAGAAATAAATGGAAGGTGTTTTATACAACGTATATGGTATATGCATGTGTATATTAGAGGGAGATCCTTGTTTTAAAAAAAGTTGAAACAGGACAAGAACGAAAAGCGGCTGTGAATCATTGCCAGTGTGATATCGGCCATTTCATACTGGCACAAATTGCCGCGGCGACAAATGTGTTGGCTGGAACGTTTGCAAATGTGTCGCAAATGGCTACCCATGCGACATAAATTGGACTATCCTCGAATGCTTTTATTTGCTGCAGTCCCCTTCCATGTTTTTTCGGCAATGGGGTTGGCAAATATATTACGCCAGCAAACTCTGACAAACTTTTCCGTGCTTATATAATTTTGGAGTAATAGTGCTAGCACATGTTCATTCAAATCCTTGTGTTTCATATATGTGTCACATATCCACTTGAGGTTCTTCATTAGCGAGTGAGACTAACTAATCTTCTTCAACGTATTTAACACATCTTTGCATTTCGTTGAGTATTTATATTTTTTTTCACCTATTTTAAATTACCATAAAACTAACACAATCACTCTAATTCCATTTCATTTCAACGTTCGTTGATTCCTTAATATTCAAATGAATATTTTTAACCAAGGTGAATTTAATAAGGTTGTGTTACTAACCATACGCTCCTCTTCTTTTTTTCTTCTTTTATTATCATTATTTAGCTACACTGCAAAATTGTTTCAAATTGTTAAAACTAAATAAAAATTTATTGAGTGTTTGTCATTGTGGGTGCATGTTTAAACTACAAACACGCTACGGTCATTTATACAAATAAAAACTGTATAATAAACCAACTGCTCTACAATATCGGAAACAACATTGAAGCGAAGTAATGTATAGTACTTATAAAAGAGGTAATGGGAATATTTTCTTGACGCTTATACAGCTATTTATTTGTATGGAGAGCTAAGTGGCGATATTCATCCCTACTTAGCTACTAATTGTCGATAAAAAACAGTGTTGGCAAAGTGTAATTTGGTACCGAAATTTACCAAAAAATTTCCAGCTATAAACCTCAAATAGGTAAATAGAAAAAATTGTCGAGCAGGAAAGAAGATTCGTACACGTTTAATTGAAATTTTAATTTATTTAAAGAAAACTACTTAAAAAAATTGTGTTATGGCCTCCGTGGCGTAGTTGGTAGCGTCCTGCAATGTTACGGGCAAAGGTAAAAGCAAAATGTAGAAATAATAATTTTTTTACACGGCAATAGATCTCAGCAGGCAATGTTAAACCTATAAGTATAAAAATTACCTAAGCAAAGGTTATCACTTCGCCGTTCGGATTCGCATCAAACTGTACAAATATAACACGCACAACATGAATGGATGCGAAAAGCTCGGCCTAGGCCTTCCATAAGCTGTTGTGCTATTAAAAGAAGAAGAACTTACAAATGTAAATTTTTCTAACAAGCAAGTGAAGAGCAAGCAAGGAGACGTTGCAGCTGCTGAAGTGCTATTCGGCACAAAATGTTGATTTCCACCACTAATATACTGTAACGATATTCGCAAGCATGATATGCTTAAGACGTGCCCATGTTTATTTGTAGTTATCTGCAGTCGTGTGCACGCATGTAGTTATTACTCATATACGTCATCTAACGACTTCGGAATGTATTATAAATAGCAACTCCGAAAGAGCTTCGAGGTTCGTGGGTATGTTAACTAATGACATTAAACATAACATCATCTGCAAACTTTGACTATAAAACTAACACTTTATTTTTCTTTTCTTCTTTCAGTGCGTCAGGTGACGCGGCGGAAAATGTTTTAAGTACCCTTGAATGTGTGCAAATCTGTTGCGAATTGCTAAAATTACTCTCTCCATCAACCTCATTCGTTTTTGTTTTATTTACATAGGAAAAAAAAAAAGATATGTCTCCTCAGCGACCTCTACTGTCAGTGTGATATCGGCCTACTGGTCATTGTGTTCGTTTGTACATTACAAATGTATATGTGGATGATTTTTACAAAATTTCCTTACTCTATTTAAAGGAAAGTGGCAACACTGTGAAATTTGCTTTTTGCCTTTCCATACACTATTTAAATAAAACAAGCAGCGTATTATTGTTTAAGTTTTTTATGTTGTATCAATTCATTCTTTCTAGAAAAAAGTTGCAACTGATTCCACGTGAATAATTCTAAATGTCTTGAGACTGTAAAAAAAGTTTGTTTCACATAACTTACAAAACATAAAATACGAACTTTAATTAAATGTTACTTTTAATATATCGATTTTTAGTATCCTAATTCATATCGTCGATATGCAAAATCAACAGTCTCAAGGCCAGGGTCAACAATCGCAGCCACCTGCAGCCCAGCAATTGCAGCAACAGCATCAAACTTTGGTCCAAAATTTAAGTAGTGTCACTGGGAAATTAAATGAGCCTCATACCTTATCTTCAGTTGGTAAGTACGTTTTTTATTGGAAGTAGAAAGCGGATATATTTTTAAACTGCATGGATTTACATACACACTAGTTTATTCTGACGATACAAAAACTTTTTTTATATTTCCAAATATTCCATATATTTCTAATTCGACAATTATATAAATAAAACAATATTCTTTAAAGTCTGAGGAAGAAATCATTTGAAACGAAACATTCTAAAACTGACCGTAACATATGATTGCACAATCAAAATTTGCAATTACTACTATTATCTCGAACAGAAATTTTTTTGTGATTGAAAACATCGTGGATTTGTTGATGTACATAGACAGATCTTCTGTGGTCGTGGCGGCGTAGTTGGTAGTGCGTTGGCCTGTTACGCAGAGTGTCCTGGGTTCAAATTTTGGCACTGGCAGAATCAGAAAGTAGAATAAACTTTTTTTCTACAATCTAAGAAGAAGTTTTTGACTTCGCCGTTCCGTTTCTGCCCTTTCAATTCATGGGCATATGTATATAATACATATAACATGAGTAGATGCAAAAAGCTCTACTTAGGCCCTCCATGGGCTGTTGTTCCATTAAAAGAAAAAAGACAGACATTCTGGCAGGGATTTCAAATCAACTAAAAATTTATTTAACAAGACTTTGTAGTTACCACGGTTCCAGCCGTTTGAGTTGTCGATATCCAGGATATCTTTGGAAATCAATCAGTGGAACTGGACTCAGTTTGGAGTATTGAAAATATCAGAAAACTCACTTTCAATTTGTTCAATAGCTATCGAATATTTTTGAAGTTACTTTTTTTAAATCAAAATCGAACGTTTTCAATGTTCGGTCTAGTTAATAAAGGTGGACTCGCGATACAACAGCAACAATATTTTTAGTGGTACCCCGGTATGTAATTAAAGCGTTATGCTCACCTAATAACATAATGCTATCTCCGCTATAGTCAACCTGACATTTTAGTAATTTATGTCTAACGCTTTTTGCAAACATAGCTAGGGCCAAGGATTTAGGGTGCTCCAGTGTCACAGAAAAGTGGTGGAAAATAGAAAAAGGTATTAGAAAATAATAGTGGAAAAGGTAGTAGAAAAGGGTGGTTGAAATAGTACTAGAAATATTAGTAAAAAGGTTGTAGAAAATAGTAGTGGAGATACTAAAGCACATGAGATGAAACTCGATTATTTTCGCACAATAAAGAAATTCTATAGTTTTTACCAAATTTACTAATATATTTACAAATTGTGTATTAACACATTTCCCATATCTTAACATATTATATTGCCACAAAACCTGTGCAAATTTACAACACCTTTGTGCATTTCGTTCTCATTAGCTAACTTTACGTCGTTTGTATACTTATACAACAAATTTTCGAACTTTGTTTTTGCTTTTCATGTAAACTAAAACCGTGATGTTGATGATTTTTGTTGCAAAATAAATAAACTTATTTTAACTGTGTATTATAATAAAATTTTGCAGGTCTTCTTGAGTTGGCACATCGTGAATATCAATCTGTGGACTATGAAAACGCTGAAAAACATTGTATGCAGCTGTGGCGACAAGATAGCACCAACACTGGTGTACTATTACTTTTATCATCTATTCACTTTCAGTGCCGTCGGTTAGATAAATCAGCTCAATTTTCATCTCTTGCTATAAAGCAAAACCCTCTTCTTGCTGAGGCATACAGGTAAAATATTCACTGTAAAGATTTATATATATTATAAGTTTGTCTTATTTAATTTCTTTCTTCTTTTTAACTACTTTTCTACTACCATTAATATTACTGTTCACTATTTTTCCACTATTGTTTTCTAGTACTATTTCAAGTACTTCTACTACTTATTTTAAAATTAGGTTTATAAGGTTATTACGATACACGTGTCACCTTTTTTTTCTTGGTTCACCTTTTCATATTATATAATATATTTATCATGCTAAGAAACACTACTACAAAAGCCTGTGATAGCAAATTGGCGACTCGAGGTTAAATTGTAGGTCCAATCACAATGGGTCGTCATTCTGGTCTAATTGTGGCTACAGTCATTAAAAACCACAACAACACTATTAGGGTGTGATAGAATTTTAGAGTGTTTCTAAAAATTGATCGAACAATGAACCCAATTAACGCCTACTCGCTGTTTTAATATCGCACCCTCAATTATCATCTGGTTAACTTAGTGGCCGAATGTACAGTGTACATAAATGTCTTAATTCACGGAACTATCACCTCAGGCACTTATTATTAAGCCTCAATCAGTGAGTGCCGAGTTTCACACAACTAGTGACCAATATTTGCATAGACATAAACAACAAAAATTTGTTTCGTCAAATCAAATAAAAAAAAAAAACAAATATTGGTGTTAAAGTGGAATTTAATGGATGTACTATATTTTATTAGTTTTGTGTTGGTTTTGAAATATAAATGATACATGAAAGTGAACACCACCTGTAATCTGTTTTCGTACCTAGAGATTTTTTATAACTTGTAAGTGAAAAATGGGATTCAGATTCTTGTTCAGCACCACAAATTTATTTTTTGTTTTTGAATTTAAAAAAAAAAAAAGGTCGGTACTCATCCTTTCAAAAAATCGAAGTTTATGCGTTTAAAATGGTTGAAGTTTAAATAAGGCACTTTAAGTTTTTAAAAATAATTTTATGACTATGTTACATAGTTACAATGATTTTTTTCCTTTTTTTCATTTACAGTAACCTGGGAAATGTATATAAAGAACGTGGTCAATTGCAAGAAGCCTTAGAAAATTACCGACGGGCCGTCCGTTTGAAACCTGATTTCATTGATGGTTATATCAATTTAGCAGCAGCATTAGTAGCTGCACGCGATATGGAGTCAGCGGTTCAAGCATACATCACAGCATTACAATACAATCCAGTGAGTATTAGATAATATTATCAAATACATATGTTTAGTTAATTTTGTTATTAATTAGGATTTATATTGCGTTCGAAGTGACTTGGGAAACTTATTGAAAGCTCTTGGGCGACTTGAAGAAGCAAAGGTATGATGTCAAATATGTGAATACAGTACACCTACCAAAATAATTATATGTGCATTTCTTTTTATAAAGTTTTTTCGTAGAGGGGAAAAAATTAGAGCACTTTTATTTTATTTTTTTTTTTAGTTTTTCAGTCTAAATTTGACAAGTTGATATTTAGAGTATATATATGTTAAAAAACTTAATGTAACAGACAACCAACATGAAATACAAGTAAATGTAAGAAGTGTGGCCCATTAACAACGTATGCGATAAATTAAAGCAACAAATCGGCAATCCTCAACTTTTCCGTCCATGGACATGTTCTTGATTAATTTATTGTGATACATTGTGATAGCGCCTGGTTGATTAATTTTCTTTGCGAAAACATCCGCTGACAATATATTCATTGAACCACTTCTCTCCTTCGTTCATAGTGTGTCAGTTGCATATTTCGCTCTAACGTAAACAACGGCTTTAAATATAATTACATGAATTAATATTTATTATTACAAAAATTATCTACTTGTTACTTGGATGTTAAAAATATTTTGCTAACATTCTAAATTTTCATGGGCATTGGCACTAAAATAAATTAGTTCAATTTGTATTTTATTGAAAATACCGATAACAAGAAATATTGTAGGCATGCTACCTGAAGGCAATTGAAACATGTCCGGGCTTCGCTGTTGCTTGGAGTAATTTGGGTTGTGTCTTCAATGCACAAGGTGAAATATGGCTTGCAATTCATCACTTCGAAAAGGCCGTTACGCTTGATCCAAACTTTCTTGATGCTTACATAAACTTGGGCAATGTCCTCAAGGAAGCAAGGATTTTTGACAGGTAAGATTCAACTAACTTAAACATTTTCCATAATTTTAACTCTACATTAAGTTTATATTTAAAAAAAATCGTACAAAACAAAAATATTTTTTCCCCCTTTTTATACTTAAGAGATACGGCTTAATTATGCATAAGTAGCGCCACGTGACGTAAACATTCTATTGCAGATAGAACTCCACGCTGCGTTATGATTTCGGTAATCACTTGCACGCACTGCTCATATCTCAGATCGATACATCACATTTGGCAACATTACGTATGAACTTTCTTTTTATATAATACAGTCAACACACATGGTGTACCCCTATGAATGCAGAGCATTGTTGTGATTGGAAGGAAGATTGATAGGTGGGAGGAAGAAGAAGGGAGCATGAGAGAGGGAATGCAATCACAGGACAACGGTAAACAGATAGACATCCCTTGTGGCAAGTTTTATTTATGCCTTTACCACAATGAACTTCAATTTATCAATGTCGACTATGACCGCCAACGAAAGGGATAGGAAGGACAAGGAAAATGTATCGTTGCTTGCGAAGTGGTGGTGCTGTGTAAAAAAATTGTTTTTTTCCTACTTTTTAATATTGCCTGTGCCCGCACTGCTCATATCTCAGATCGATAAGTCACATTTGGCAATGCATCACATAGTATGCATTGAAAACAACAACTGTTGAAAACATGCCTAATGAAGCTTTTGGATTCGGAATTAAAAATGCTATATGCTATATAAATATAACAGTCCACTTTGATAAAGAAGTTAACAAGAATGAATAATAAAATTTGTTCGCGTTTTAGGGTCGCAAGCACAAGGACATTAGTTGACAAATTCAACAAATTTTAGAGGATGTTGTAGATATGATTGAAATAGTGGGTGTGGCACCTCTCATATTATTTGCATTTTAATTTTCATTATGGGATACCATTTTTGGTATGATACTAAAAGCTGATATGGAGGTATAATTTGACACTGGCATTCTGTGGGAAAGTATGGGTACGTTTACTAAAGTGAACGCTGTAACTCCATAGAGTATCTCTGGAACCGAACACTACTGAGATTACCACTCAGGATTAGAAAAAGTTCGAGAGTTAATTTAGTCATAATTTCGAAAAATATAATTGGTAATATTAAGTTTGGAGACTATGGAACAAATTTCTGGAAATTAAGTAGATACTTAATGAACTTGAAAATTAAAATGATTAAACAAAATTAACTCAATTTATGGCCTGTCTTATTACTAGCGCAATCGTAGTTTTAGACGATTTAGTAAACGATACCGTGTTAATGATTACGATTAAATAATGTTAATGATTTAGTAAATCAATATTGGCGATTGGGGTCTCAACACCGGTGAAAATAAAAATTTTTTTTTCGTAGCCATTTTTGTTGATAGTGATTTGAAACAATACCATTGTTAAAGTTTAAGTGAAATCTGAAAGTATGAGGTCGATTATTTGATATGTTTCATCTGAAATGGCCGATTAGTCAACTTTGGAACAACAAATTCATTGTGCAGATAAACGATATGATCAAAAATGATATGCGTCCTTTACTCTTACTAAAATTTCATTCTGTATTTTGTACATACTTTATCTACCTTTATATGTGTGGTATTTTTTTTTTTTTTCAATAAATCGATTATAAATAATTTTTTACATGAATAGTAAAATGATGTAAAGATACATTATAATAAATATTTTTTCTATGATTTTTACAGAGCTGTTGCCGCTTATTTAAGAGCTCTGAATCTTTCCCCAAACAATGCTGTTGTACACGGAAATTTGGCATGTGTTTACTACGAGCAAGGTCTGATTGATTTGGCCATTGACACATATAGACGAGCAATCGAGCTACAGCCAAATTTCCCAGATGCCTACTGTAATTTGGCGAATGCACTCAAAGAAAAAGGACAGGTAAATATAAGTTAAATATAAATCATTTAGATTTAATAAGCGGTCTGTTATAAACTCGTAAATGCTTTATAAGTGAGAAAAGTGTGTTTGTTTATCTGTTTATACAGTTTACAAGGTTTAAGAGGCATTTACGAGAAAAATACGAATGTTTTAGTTAACTGACTTGTTGAATTTTTAATTTACGCTGAACATTAATTTGGAAGTTTGAATATGTGAACATATTCTTTTATTATGAAAATAAAACATGAAATTACCGCACCCTCCAAGAAAATGGTCTACACTAAAACTGCGATAAATAATTTTCTGAGGAAAGAAACCATTATTTCAAACATTAAATAAAAGAGTGTTTATAAAACTTTTTCTGTACTTTTTAATCTTCACTGTACTACAAATTATAATAATAATAATATCTTACATTTTCTATTAAAAATTTAACATTTTACATTAGTAACAATTTATACTTTGCAGGTCAAAGAAGCTGAAGAATGTTATAACACAGCTCTTCGCTTGTGCCCAAATCATGCTGATTCTCTTAATAACCTAGCCAATATAAAGCGAGAACAGGGTTATATCGAAGAGGCAACACGCCTTTACCTTAAAGCACTTGAAGTTTTTCCAGATTTTGCAGCTGCGCACTCCAACTTAGCATCGGTACTTCAGCAGCAAGGCAAACTAAAGGAAGCTCTTATGCATTACAAAGAAGCTATTAGAATTCAGCCTACTTTTGCGGATGCCTATTCCAATATGGGGAATACACTTAAAGAATTGCAAGACGTTGCTGGTGCGTTACATTGTTATACACGCGCCATACAAATCAATCCAGCTTTTGCTGATGCACACAGCAATCTGGCCAGCATTCACAAGGATTCAGGAAATATACCTGATGCCATTCAGTCATATCGCACAGCTCTTAAACTGAAGCCTGACTTTCCGGACGCTTACTGCAATTTAGCTCATTGTTTACAAATAGTTTGTGATTGGACTGACTATGAAGCTCGCATGAAAAAGCTAGTTAGCATTGTGGCTGAGCAGTTAGAGAAGAATCGTTTACCATCGGTACACCCACATCACTCAATGCTGTATCCTCTATCCCATGAGTTTCGGAAATCTATAGCAGCTCGACATGCTAATCTTTGCGTTGAAAAAATACATGTGTTACACAAATTACCATTCAAATTCTCTCGCGATCTGCATACCGATACTCGTTTGCGTATAGGATATGTTAGTTCGGATTTCGGAAATCATCCTACTTCACATCTTATGCAGTCAGTTCCAGGACTCCACGACCGCTCACGCGTTGAAATATTTTGTTATGCTCTCAGTCCAGATGACGGCACCACTTTTCGATGTAAAATTACGCGTGAGGCAGAACATTTTGTAGATCTGTCACAAGTTTCATGTAATGGCAAAGCAGCCGATCGTATATATGAAGACGGCATCCATATTCTGGTTAATATGAATGGTTACACGAAAGGAGCTCGGAACGAAATATTTGCTCTACGTCCGGCTCCAGTGCAAGTTATGTGGCTTGGTTATCCTGGTACTAGCGGGGCCAGCTTTATGGATTACATCATTACAGACGCCATCACCAGCCCAATGGAATTGTCATCACAATATAGTGAGAAATTAGCATATATGCCATACACTTACTTTATTGGTGATCACAAACAGATGTTTCCACATCTGAAAGAACGAATTATAGTATGCGATAAGCAACACTCTTCTGTAGCCGATAATGTGGCTGTAATAAATGCTACTGATTTGTCACCTTTAGTGGAAAACACTGACGTTAAGGAAATTCGTGAAGTTGTCAACGCTCTGAAACCGGTAGAAATAACTCATAAAGTTGCGGAGCTTCCAAATACTACTCAAATTGTGTCTATGATAGCTTCCGGACAAGTGCAGACTTCACTCAATGGCGTTGTAGTTCAAAATGGCTTAGCCACCACTCAAACAAATAACAAAGCTGCAACTGGGGAGGAGGTACCCCAAAATATTGTAATAACAACACGTCATCAATATCTGCTACCAGATGATGCCATTGTATATTGTAATTTCAATCAACTATACAAGATTGATCCACAAACTTTACAGGCTTGGGTAACCATTCTTAAGAACGTGCCCAACTCTGTCTTATGGTTATTGCGGTTCCCTGCGGTAGGTGAACATAATATTAAAAAATCTGTTGAAGACCTAGGTGAGTAAAACGGTGAAACACGCTTCTATAGAGCACAAAATTTTAAATTTTATATTATGTAGGAATAACACCTGAGCGCGTTATTTTCTCAAATGTCGCAGCCAAAGAAGAACATGTACGCCGCGGGCAACTGGCTGATATTTGTCTGGATACTCCTCTTTGCAATGGACACACAACTTCAATGGATGTTTTATGGACTGGAACACCAGTTGTTACTCTTCCTGGAGAAACATTGGCATCTAGGTAACATTTTTGCAAACAATAATTGCGTTACTAGATTAATTGCATCAGAAATCTCATACATTATTTCTATAAAGTTCGGGCTCTGATGGCGATAGCGCACTGAGTTCTTTGCCAACACGTCAGAGCTTTGAGTTATTTGCCTTCGAAGTTTTTGGAAAGTTGATTTTCTGCTACAAATAAGGTACCGATGATTTTCTCGTTAGTTTCGATAACTTGACTTTGAGAACTTTTATGTTTGTAGTTCGATTTTTCTTATTTGATTATTTGGGTAAGATCACAGACTGTAGAGATCATAGAAATAAGTTTTATGGTTGATGAAACTTATGTATTTGAAGGTTCAACAAAGGTATAAAATATGAAAAACCACTTTTCTAAATTTAAACGTTTTGCTTTCTATTTCTTAGTAGCTTTCATAAAGCTTTTTATTTCTAATTTTTACTCCACTACAATATTTTAAGATGTTATTCCGATAAAAAGGGTAAATTTTAGTAATAATAAGTTTTGTATGTACGTATGTACATGCTATTCAGAAGACACGCTGTAGTTGAGAAATTGAGTTCCTCTTACGTTGCACGTGCTGCTACGCCAAATAATCTGTTGTGCAAAAGCGTCCATTTCATCCTTTCACAGTACATCATCAAATTAACATTAATCGCTGGGGGTGGTGGTAGGATCCGTCATATGGAAAGTAGATTGAAGCCATCGCAAAATGTTTCCTTTCTCAATTATCCTGAACCATTTCTTGGCTTGGTGATTTTAAAATGTTTTTACTTTTTCTGTACCTTCCACGATCATGTGTCAATGCCTGGATTATAGGTACTCCCAAAGGAAAGCAATTTTGATGTAAAGTATGAAATCCAACTGATCGCTTACATTTGGGGAGTATAATTTACTCTTTGTGTCACTGTCGCAACTCCGGGATGAATCACATCGGAATTTTTTCGTAGCCGTTAAATATAAAAGTCACTATAGTATTAAATAAAAAGTATTTTTATTTTTTCAGAGTTGCCGCATCACAGTTAGCTACAATAGGATGTCCGGAACTTATTGCACGCACGAGGCAAGAATATCAAGAAATTGCTATTCGACTAGGAACCGATCGCGAATTTTTAAAAGCAATACGTGCTAAAGTATGGAAAGCTCGCATGGAAAGCCCTCTATTTGATTGCTCACAATATGCCAAAGGTTTAGAAATATTATTTTTGCGTATGTGGGAAAGGTTTTCGCGGAACGAACCTCCAGACCACATAGCAGCTATAGCCGATAAGTGAAAACTATATTCAACAGCTTTTAGAAATTCTATAGACCTAAATCAATCATGAACAGAATGAAGATGGTAAAATTAATGCTTTGTGAAAGGACGTTGTGTGCTTTTATTCGAAGTTATATATCTTACAATGTCATTTTTAAAAATATTTGGAAAGATAAATGTTTTAATTCATTACATTATTTTCCACTATTAACACATATGTATATTATTTACACTATACAATAAAAGAATAAAAAAGAGGTAAGGAAAAGAGTCAAAAGTTAATTTGGCTACAACAACTATTTCATTAACAATACTAAAGCTCAATTTAAACATCTTAACTTTATGCGTTTGGTTCGCTCGCAAACGAACAATAGTAAAAACTTAAATCGTTCGATCGTTATGGATCAGAAAATGTTTGAAGAGCTAACAAAAACGAACCATTGCTTTACATTTATCTCCTCACATCGGGCCATAACCGCTAAATTTATGCAAGCTACTGCGCAATTTTTTTTGTCGCTTGCAAGTTTTCTTAAGCCGCAGATTTTGCTCGGCGAACACCATGAAATTGTTGCACCGAACTCAAGAGAGAGCTTTTAGTCACTCTCACAATGAACACCGAGCACGCTGAGCATTCAGGGTGGCAATGAGCTATTTTACAAAAATTTAATTTGCAGTAAAAGTGGATATTATTTTCTTTACCTTCTTATTATCGGTATTCACAGAGAAAGCAAATGGTCTTGCATCATTGCAAATTATTAAAAAACAAAAACGAACAAAAGTAACTTGCCTTGGCGAATTTACATATATTAGGTGATAGCAGCAGTACAACAAAATTCACTAGGGCAACAACAACAGTGTTTTGTTGCTGCGGCCATAATAGCGGTATTATTATAATGTCAAATTCAACTGATGAAAGCAGTAGTAAAATAACTAAAAAAAAAAGTAACATATTAGTTGTTAAAATGTCAAAATCACCACGTTCGTGGTGAAAAGCCGTAATCAATTGTCGTCGACCGCTCTACTATTGTACTTCGAAATTTTGGTTAGACTATTACACGAATTTGGAGGTTATGGCTCGATACATAAAAACATGTTCAGTATTCAAATTTTTAATTACATTACGATTTATTATACTAACTCATATAAACTCGTAAAAGCTTCATAAGTTTTTAAGTGCGAAAACTGGTGAAATTTTCACATTTACGTGCTTACATGAATCCGATGCAGTTGAAAGAGAAAGGTATGTATACCAGAGGTGTGCGAAAATTTTTTAAGAGGGAAATATGGGGGGTAAGTATATTAGAGAAAAATGTTGTAGAGTGAAAATTAATGGAGGTCGGTGTTACATTTTGCGCCTTTAGGATTACAAGGAAAGGCAATTTCATGGAGATATGGAGGGTAAGTATGTTGGGGAAAGACGTTAGCCATTGAAAATTAATGGGAGTCTGACATTTTAACTTTCGACTTCTGATCGATCGAATGGAGGGCAACGAAAGCGGCGACGGGCGGCATGCGGTTGTCACAATCGCCGTGCAGCAAAGTCCACTTTGATTGGCATCGCCGTATACATTTGCCCATGGCTCATGTTAATACATATTTTCTACTTTTATTTGACAATGGCACAGACTAACTGATACTTGCAAAACACAAAGTGAGAAAATTACGTTCAAACATTTCATCTTACAAAATGGCTTTGACCAACCAACAAAGATGCGCTCTCATATATATCCAGTTTCTGTATTCAATTTCCTCCCACATTTGTCTTCTTAAGTCGGCTATTTTATATTTTTATTTATAGTTTGTTCTGCATATGATAAGTTCAATAGGAGTAAAACGACTTGATCTTCTACAACGTATGTATATTAAAGTTAATTTCGTTTAATAAATACGAAGATGACAAAATGTCATTCAAAAGCTTCGTAAAAAATTTTATATTCAGCATATTTCTTATGCTTATTAATGCCGGTAGATTAATAAGTTTTAATCCATGTTCATAAGGTGAAAGATATAAAAGAGGATTCTAACAAAACCGACACAATTTTACTTACATATGTGGCAAATATGGGATTCCAGGCAGGAGATGCATACTCAGAATGGATATAACAAGTGAAGTGAATATGGTTTTTATTTTTGTTAAAGGGGCTTCAAATTCTTTTGGCCATCTTTTAACAAAGAACATTTAACTTTGTTCACACACGAATTGCAAGTTAAAACTTTAATTTGTCATATATCGTTTCACTTTTGTTTGAAAAAGAAATCTACTTGCAAATGGACAAAATTGTCAACGTGAGTTAATCGAAACATATTACAAATTATATTTCAAAATCAGGTAGACGCATCTGACATACCCTCCCATTTTTATACTGGACTCTACTGTCAGCTGTTTATGACAATAAAATGTAAACAACTAATTTAAATAAAATGCGGTATGCATACGATTTCAACTTATTTGTTTTGTAAGAATGTTAAGACTTAAAGGTTCCATTGCGGATTCATTTTTAATGCCAGCTCCTACCTTACTATCATTAATCTAGTACAATTACTATTAAAATACAAACAATTGGCATTCTGCAAATTTACTTATTTTTGTTTTGGTTGTTATTGCGAGCCATGTCCGTAGGGAAAACTCTAGCTGGACATATTCCTAACTACCTTCGAGTGAATAGCGCAAGAGACGTTAAACATCAAACACTTACAATATGTTTTCTTAAGTACGTTTTCTAGTGATCTACGTTATAACGACAAAGTTGTTAAATTTTCTAGATTGAGTACAACAATGCAACCTTTACAATTTAAAAACTATTCGGGCATGCCACTGGCAACCACGAAATTCAGGCAGCTGTCTTGAACCAGACAAGGGTGAGATATCTGATTGAACCCACATGCACAAATACCAAGAGTAGAACTCCAAACGCTCCAAGAAGCTAGTATTTCTAGATAGGAACCAGATACATAAAGAGGTGTCAGTAATAACCGGTTTACTGCCTCATAGACACACATGCCTATAGAAAGGATACAATCCCAAATGACTGTAAAGGAGAAGAGAATAAGGAGTCATTATCTCACGTGCCTCGAAGCTCTATTAATGTCAATATACTTTATTGGTTGTTTCAACCTAAAAATTAGTAATTAATTTAAACCTAAAGGTAAAGTGTTAAAGAATACTGCAATATACGTTTCATGCAAATACATATGTTGACGTTAACGTGTGGGTACAATACAACAACAACAGCAGCGTATATTTTAATTTTAACATTCACACAGTACAGAATCACCGATAACGCGTGAAGAGTAAAATGTTGTGAATGTAAATGTGCGCTCTCACGCAAGATATAAACACAATCGCAACATATCGGCGTAAAAGCGTCTTGATTCGACGTAAATACAATATCTCGAGCGTATAAACACCGTCGTCGCAATTCTGTCAAATTACATACCACTTGAGTTCTTATTTAACAGCGTGTACATGCCGATATGCTGCAATTGTATTTTAACATTCAGTCAGCACAGAACAACCGAACAGGCGGGAAAAATTGTTTTATTTTTCATTTCGTTGGTCGGGCATCTCGAACGTTCTCAAATGTTTCTGTACTGCGTAAAACATTGTTGCTGTTAGAATAGAAGCTGCCAATACATTCAAATTTAGAATCATTTAGAATATGAAAAAATTCCCAATGAGTTTTTAATGAAAATAGGAGGAAAGGAAAAAGAGAAGCAATTCGCTGGGAGTTATTATTCAGAACTGGACATATAACCTCTCTTATTGTTATTTCTTGAGTCCCTTTTGGTGCCAGCTGTTGAAGTCTCCGTTTATTACGCATGGACGCGTAATGTTGCTGAAAATGTTATGTATCTTGTGGAGATTGAAATCCTTTGTGGGTGGTATATGAGGAAGATTTCAAATTAATCTTGAGGATATAGTGGCTGCTGTTGTGTCAAAGTCTTGCTTAATAGTTAATAAGTTCGTGCTGTAACGTTTTGTGCAGAGTTTATCATCGTTAATCAAGAAATTAACGCCGTTAACCAGAAAGTTAAGGTTAATTCCGAAAAAAAATTAACGGAAGTGGTAGATTTACGATATATTGGTAAAAATATACCGAGATATGACTTCCTCAATCTGCTGCTGCAGAAAATAGTTCGAACTGCGAACATCGATGTCTCTGGCACTATCTTCTGCAAGAGTGTCATGATAGAGGTAAACGAGGACAAAACGAAATACCGTGTGTTATCAAAAATCACGGCATCTTGGACAAAATGTTACTGTTGAGAATTATACTTTTGAAGACGTCAAACATTTCGTTTAACTAGGATCAACATTAAAATCAGTAGGTAATAGAGAAGCAGAACCCTCTCTCGACTGACGAAAACAATGTTCTATAAATCCAACATTCTTCCATATTAACCACCAATGATAGGAGCATTCCGGAGGGAGATACCTCGCAAGATCTATGATCCAATATGTAGGCTAGGTCACGTTAATCAAATGGAAGAAGGCGCTCCGGCTCCGTACTCTATTCAAGCCACAATGGAGCAACGCGCAGAAGAGACAAACCTACACTCCGTAGGAAATATCAGGTACAGGTGACCTGACTTTACTTGGCTTTACCAACTGGCACCGACACTGAAGCGGCTAACGAGGATTTACTGATCATCGATCATCGGTTGTAGAGCCATCGAAGTAAGAGTTTTCTGTTGGAGTCAGTTGCTTGGCAATAATATGAAATGATGGAGAAAAAGTAGTTTGTTAATTTGACCTTAATTCTTGCTAATAAAAATATGTATATTACGTTACAATTTATTATACATCTGTTCTTCAAAGATCGATCTTTACATGGTATTAAATTACACCGATGTTTTATAGATTAGCACGTTGCTTCTTCGAAAAGATGTAACACAATTCAAAAACTAATATTTTGATCAAACCTGGTATATTTATTTAGATTTTTAAAGTATTTTTTATTTTATTTGCATATTTTTATATTCACTGACATTAAAGGTAAACCTATAACAATTCATATTGACGAAGATGCATTCTTTGAATTATATCTCGGCAATCATTAAACACTCTTTTGATATTTTCCGTGTCAACGGCACATGTAAAATGCGGATAGCAGTAATGTTTCCCATCCCCACTTGCAGTTGAAATGCGCTGTGAAAAAAGGATTGAATAAAGTGTTTAAATTAAAGAATTATAGTCTTCTTACCAAAAACTCATCTCGAATAAAATATTTAGCTCTGATTACTTCTGGGTCATCACCAGTTTCCGTAATTGCATCACCTAAATTATAAATTAAAGACAAATTACATAAGAGAACATTTTAGATTTTAGCTTTCTTTAGGAAAGATTTCCTGGCACTGGTAACATTGAAGATTTTCATAGAAAATATGGGGTTCAAAAATTTTAACAACTCAATATTTTTTAATCGATATGGAATAATAGAATGATAGACGAATTTATTTCAACAGCACATCTTTGATACTGTTGAAATAAAATAGGAAATTTAGTGTATTTCTATATCCACAGGGTTTTCAGTTTTCAATTGCTTTAGATTGAAATTCCAAAAGGATCAAAACTTACTTGGCGTTTGATATTTGTTAAATTCGGAGAAATAGTCCGAGAGTTTGCTCTTCCCAGCTTTGATTTTCTCAGCTAATAAATCTTGTTTATTGAGAAACAGGATAACAGAAATCGTACGCAACCATCTGAAATCAACAATGGAAAGCATTAGTATATTATTTCAATAACCAGTTTTAACACCAGAGCTGGGTAACTTCAAATTTATTTCAATTACGTTCGCTGGAGTTAGAAATCGAATGGAATCATTGAAATTAAAATTTTCCGGTTCACAGGAATAAAATTAAGATTGAATTTTCCAACTCCACAAGAATAGACTTCCGAAAAATTTTAACTTCTATTGCACTGAATTCTAGTTTTGAAGAAGTTAAAAATATGCATATACAATATGTTAAAAAATAAAGTAAAAGTCTTTTTTATATATTCAATTGTCAACAAAATTATTATTAAAATCTCATTTACATATTCTTGAAATGAAATTTAAATATTCAAAATAGGAGCAATCAGTTGTTATTGAAGTGGAATTTAATTTCTAAAGTAATTATTACTACCCAGCTCTGTTTAGGACTCTGTTCAGAGGAATTCCAACCGATCCGATTTTAGATATGGTACAGCGCGATTTCCATGATTTTTTGTGCACTAACAAAAAAAAAGTACGGGATATTTCGAGCAAGAAGAACAAGACAATTACTCTCTCATCGATGCTCTCACTTGTTTTTCGAGTACGGGAACGCTTTTTGGGCTGTTTTGAGGGAAATGCAGTCACCCGCATTGTAGTACAGGAACGGGCCTATTATAATTTAAGATTTAAAAAATAAAACAGATGACAGATTTCACTATTAACGCCACCTATTGAGATGTATGGTAGTAAAACATGTATTACATAGAATCAGAAGAATGAATCCAATGCTTTTTTTCATCCAATCAATCCAATCCAATCAAATCAAGTATGAAAAACATGCGCATGGATATTATTTAATCACAGCTATACTAGCTTAAACCCTTAACCCGCAATTCAATTGGTTAGACTCTACAAGATTCATGTGATTGAGTAAATAATCTCCACTGCATAAATTTTGTTTTCGAAGCAAAGGTATTTGACGGGTTTCCACCATGTAGCTTAGATTCTAGTAAGTAATCGAACACGCTACAATTAATGATTTTAATATAGTACTGTTTTTAGTAGCTATAGTCGTGGCGGACTATAAAATCATTCGTTGCGCATTTGAATAAAAATTTGAATTACAATGCAATTGCATAAAAACTTCGTTAAGTAAACAGTCCCACAAAAAAACGAAAAAATAATTAAGGACCTCGGTGTTTTCATAAATTTACGATTTCGAAGTCAAAATTAAATTTGTAACATTGTAGATTACTAATGTCCACACGGCCGAAGGCAGAACCAACTTTTTGGAAAAGGGGCCTAGGTCGAACTTTTCGCATCCACTCATGTTGAGCGTGCTATATTTGTATATGACTGGAAACTACAATGGACCTACAGTTTTATACCGAATTCGAACGGCAAAGTGAAAGGCCTTTCATGAGCCATTTTTACTCTTGTATGTTTATCATTGCCTGACAAAAGGTGGTGGCTGTGTAGAAAATTTTGTTTCTACTTTTTTTTTTTTAATTTTGCCTGTGCCGACCTTTAAACCCCGGACACCGGCGTAGCGCAATACCAACTACGCAACTGCAACCACTCAATATAATAAATATACCAGTAAAATTTTTCAAAAGTTAATATTATATTTTGTGGGAACTCAGAAAATTAATATGGGGGCTGAGCTCACTGACTCCAGCGTAGATCTCGCTACGGCCGTGAGTGTACGTGTAGAACAGTGTTTTTTCCTGTCAGAAAAGGTTAGATACCGGAATTATATTCCACTTGAAGGAGGCTTCATTTATTTTACTTACACGGCTTAATAGTTACCTGTTGTTCCAAATGCTTTTAAATAAATCCAAAGATTCGCGAAGTCGGTTTTGTGTTGGATCTTCGCGTAAAACCATATTGTAGCTGGAACAAGCAGTCACAAATATAATAGCTGTTACATCATTGAAGCACTGGATCCATTTACGACGTTCATCGCGCTGGCCACCAACATCAAACATACTGTAAAATAATTTCAGATATAAAAATATATTTTTGATAAATTTAATCAATTATACCTAGTCTTTGTAAAATTATGTTTTGTTTAAGGAAAGGATCTAAGGAATATTTCTTAGAACATTTTAAAACATCAACTCCTATCTTTACGAGTCTTTTAATACTTCTAAAAAGTCCTTTTTAAAAATTTACTTTAAGGTATTAAGAGTGGTTTACAAAATATTTTCTCATTTTCCTAAAACTATTATGTTCAGACTATTATCTTAAAGTATTAGTAAATTTATTTAAACTGTAATTAATATTGCTTTCAAGAACCCATGTTTTTAGAATTCATTCAGCCAAATTCCAAACAGAAACCAAGCGGGAAACTACTTGGAATTTCTAAATGAAATCTAAAACTAGGAGAATTTTGCGGAAAAAGTTATAATTATGCATATTGATAAAATTAAAACTAAGCGAATGTTAATACTTACTGAAAATTGACTTTGTCAACTTGAAATCTGGTTTCAAATATACCAGAAGTTAATACACGGCATCTTAAGATGTCTTGCTCATTTGGTGTGTAATTTGGTTGTTTGATTATGCTAACTCGATCTAGGAAGCTAAAAAGAAAATAGAGTATGTTATTATGTATTTGTTTATCATTACTTATTTAGAAGGTAGATCCCAACAGTGGAGAATGTCTATTCTCAATATAAATCGGTAGCCCTGGTATTCCACAGAGGCAATTCAATTTTCATTATATCTGCTAATGACATTTTCGCAACTTGTAATAAAGTGCATGTTTATGCGTATTATAGGTCTGCATCGAATAACTTTTCGCAGCACATGTGAAGTTAGTCTTCGAGTAATAAACAATATATAATAAAAACAATTTAATTTTAACTCGGAAAATTTTTTTAATACTTACTATTTTGCACAGTCAATCAATTGATATTCATTAGATCTTTCAAATGTTTGCAAAACCCCTCGATCTTTCCACAATTCTTCTGTATGCTCATAAAATTCTTGAGGATAGTTAAAATCTGGACCTGAAAATTAACCAAATATAAACCTGAAGTTAATTTTTAAACAAAGTTTTAAGTTATAACTTGCAACCTTATCTATCACTGATTCATTTCTGCCACAACGCAAAATTTTTTTCGATAGGATAATCGTTAATGGGCGGACATTTCTGATACACTTTCAATTAATATGTTTTTGCAGAAATGGACAAGCGTACAGTTAAAAAAATTATTCAGAAAATATATTTTGATTGTCTGTTAAAAGACTAGGATTATCATTTCTTGTGGGTACAAATTAATTGGTATTGGCAATAATATGGCCAAATTTAAAGGCAATCCAATAATTTTTTCTCATAGCTGCCATATAAATGTATCCTATTATGGTTGATTATCCGCCCTCAGGCGCCAAAAAAATGAAGATATACATTATTTCACATTTTTCCTATGTATAGAATATGTATAGAATGAAATGAAAATATTATTAAAGGATTAAAGACATGCATTGAAGAGTTTATGGTCGTCACAGTGATTAAATATCTAGTTTACAAACTTTACTTATTATACTTACTTGAAGCATAGTCCTGAATATATTCAAATCTTGCCTCGTTTTCTTTTTTCTCTAAAGTTACAGGTGGATTCAATGTGCTCATTGCACCAGTAATTGTCTAAATAGGTTGATTAATTAATCAGAGTAATAGCTTGAAGCTAATTTAACATACCAAAATCGCATCGCGGATATTTTTTTTAATATCATCAACTTTTTGCTTCTTCTCCTGCTCAGAAAATCCATCAACGTGCAATATTCGCATTTGCTTTACTATAGTTGACTTTCCAGATTCTCCCGCTCCCAGTAACAACAACCTATGGGTAGCACGATATAGTTGCTTATCTTTCTGAAGCTGCTTTGATATAGCATCACTTCGACGCTTTTGACTTTTTGAATCTTCAGTATTCACATCCGTCTGTTTTGAACTAGGAGACCCAAAGCAACCCATAGCCATCCAAGGGGTCCACCAACAAGTCGCTCTTCCTTCTTGCGTTCCGTCGGGAGACTCAGCCTCCCTATTTTCTCCGTTTTGAGCCAGTCTAAATACACTCAAAATTCGACGAAATGATTTTAACAACAGCAGGTGTCAAATTCAAAAATAAAATTGTGCCTTATTGCGGGAAGTCTGTCTTTGTTGTGCGTTTACCAAATCGAATGTGTTTCTGTAAAATAAAAACAAATAATTTTAGTAAAATATATTAAATACACTATTTAACCGACTAAAGTTTATTTATACGGAACGAGTTATTTTCATAGCATTGACCTAAAACTGTTTCACATAAATCATTTTTTTGATTGACAAAATATTCGATAAAATATCAGCTCTGATGACTAGATTTCGTATATAACTTAAGGAATTGCAACTTAATTATATATTTTTTTTTCTGGATGAAATCCGATGAACGTAAAATGACAAATGGTAATTTGGAGAAAAAAAATCTTAAGTAAAATGGACGTTCAGCAGAAGTAGAAGAACAAAAACCATGAAAATGTTGCACCAAATACGATATGCTGGGTTAATAGCACACCGAGCCCAAAGTGTTCGACTCACTAAATTTCATTATAACCACGATATATATGTATAAAAAAAAATTTTAAATTAATGTAAATTCAATTCATGCCCGTTAACGTGGAAATTAGATCACGCTCACTCACGATCACGTTGAAATTTAGCCAAATATATAGAGTACAAGCATGCTCACGTGGAAATTATTTCACGCTAACGCGTGTCAAGTAAAATTCACATCTCGCTCCCATCTCTTCTGTGTAGTTAATAGTAGTCATCAGAAGGTTGTTGGCAGCAGTAATTATAATTGATACAGGCAAGTGAGAATTAAAGCTAAAGAGCCTGTGAAGAGTAAAACACGTTCGAATTTAAGTACTTAAAGATAGCTTCGAGTCGATGATGGCAAAAAGACACCTCAACTTGCCGACAAATTTAATAATAACTCTAACTCAGTAATGGAAATAAGGGTGTAGAACTTTCCGAAGTTATTAAATCATATAGCTTTAGTTTTGCTTTGATTGAGAATGAGTTCATTTTCATCTATTCATCATAGCTTAGATACAGTTTGGTTAATTACAGAGGGTGAACAGCTTCCGAAGAGAATATGATATGCAGTATTCCCACTTGCACTCTTCAAAATACATAAAGTTGGGTGCATATAAGGGAATAATGCGTATATGTAAATCCCGCTTAATAGCACCCAGAATGCTGACAGCGCTGACTGTGCATATAAATATATGTTTTATATTATGTTTTGTTTTTTCATCATATGCAGTCCAACACTTGCCACAACACATCTTTACTCAAACGAAATTCCTTTGTGTTGTAGTTTTGGAAAATATGAGAACGATTTCAGAAAACTTGTTACCGACGGTCAACAATATTTCGTCATCTGCGTCACTTTCTATATTTGACCCAAAATTTTATATGCACACAGGTCTGAAAACAATTTTATAATTTACACAAAACGAATGTAAATTAAAATTTATCAGCATCAGCTGTTGGTTAACTAATAGTTAACCTATGGCATATGAGAATAAAATTTTATTTGTTAAACGCTTGTCATTAGGAGAGGAGGTACTGGTACAGATCACAAACTGTTCATAAGTGGGCAGAAATAGATGAGTATAAAAGCATTGTTTGAAAATAGGAAGTTGTATTTTATATTGTGAATAAGTATGTTAAAATAAACAAGATCAAAGACTTTGGGCAAATACCAGTAAAGTAATAGAGAAAGCTCATTCCTGTTAACGTTCATGCGAATTTACCTGTTAATCCAAAGAGAATTTTTGTAGTACTGAATCCATCACGAAACCCAAATTGATTGGGACTCAAAAGGGGTTAAGATATGAACAGATTAATACTTAAATTACTGGGTTACCCACATTGCTCGTTTGCTAGAGACTGTCATTAGAAAAAAAAAATTTATTTAGGTATACACAAATAAAGGTTATTTAGTTCTTTATGTTATGTATCTTATGAACTCATCACGTGACAAGAGTATTTGTCGTTATCAACTGCATGATAGGTAAATTGAAGAGTTTAAATGCATTTTTCCAAAATTTGTGTTTTCTGTAATTGTTTGCTCTGGCGCCAGCACGAAAGACAGTGCGAAAGAGACAAGTAAAAAAGTAATGGTAGTAAAAAGGGGAGCCAAAAATTCTTTCTCTTTCTTACTAACTTACTTTTCTACCTGTGTCTTGCAGAATCTTTTATGCTTGCGCAAATGTAAACAGCCTCCTCGAGATATGACGGTCTTGCAGCAAACAAGAGATATTAAAGGGGTCTGGATCGATAAAGGGAAATTAGGGGAAATGAAAAACGTTTTGAGACTCTTAAAATAAACTCAAATAATAAAGGTGCTCGGTTTTGTGATATTCCACCATTCTAAATGATAAGCCCTATTCACTCCTCAGAGTAAAGTAATATGTTAAAAGTGTAATAAAAAATTACTCAACAATAACGTACGAGTATATACTGCATCTGGTTTTACCCTCACTTAACTCTTTTACTCTGGTTCGACCCTTGCCTAAAATGTTTGTTAAACTTTTACTCTGAGTTAAATAAAAGTTCAGTGGTACTTATTTATTTTTTTTTATACGACATCAAAAAATTGCTAGCGCCTTGTATAGGTAAGAAAATAAAGTGGACCGATGCACTTTTGCAACCAGCGAATATCAATAAATAAATGAAAAAGACCAAAACTAAAGATCGAGTGCGACCGAACTTATATAACCCTACACACTCCCTGTGTTACATTTATACATCCTTGTCCATTTCAGATTTTGCCTATTCCTGACGATAACATATGTCTGCAACAGGTTTGTTTGTGATTACTTAAGTTTTACTCGAGTTATCGTGCACACAGACAGACGGGCATGGCTTAATCAACTCCGCTACGTACGCTTATCATTTATATATATGTATATGGTCATACCTACGATACGTAATTGTGAGCGTTACAAACAACCTTTACTCGATTAAAATCAATTTATCCTGTTCACAGAGTACGATGGGCATAAAAGCAGCTGATTGATATTTACCGAAGAGTGCATAAAATTAGTTTTAGGTCCTAAGGTAAAATATTACTTTTATACCCCGTTTACTCTAAAGCGTTAATATGGCTATTGTGCTCTTCTTAAGATCTTTGTTTAAACGGTATTGTGAAGGGGGAACAAAAAACAGATGAAGTTGTGAATCGTCTATTTCCTCTTGCGTATTGTATTATGGCTTTTTAATATCGATAGTCATATGTAACTGGCAAATTTCGCAGGAGACGAAACAACACATTACAAATTATTCTTCACAAACGTGTAAAGAATTTATGTTTTATTTGTGTTTTGGTGTTTTCCATTTATAACTGTTTTGAAAAATAGTTGAACTCGAACCAGTTAACAAAACTGGTATGGTTTAAGATTCAGAGAATATTTAGTTCAGAGTTCGGGTTTCGTTCAAAATCCTGGTTTTGACTGTCACTGCATGTACAGCAACAATGAACCAATTCACAAATTCACGTACTTAAGTAAAAAAAAGTTTAAAAATGGATGGGAGGAGGTGGGTTATTGTTATTATTTTTTTAATATATAAAAACAGTAACACATAATAAAAAGAAAATAGTCATATTTGAAAACTAATTAAAATTAAAAAAAAAAAAAAATTTTATATATATGTACATACATACAAATGTATATCATATTAGCAGAAACATGACCTACCTTCAGAGTATTTTCTAAAAACTGAAACCATGTAAACAAAATTAAATGTAAGCCATTTAATTTTGTGTTTAATAAATTTGGTGACTTCGAGGAACTATCATTCCATTATCATCGTTGTTTTATATTAAACAAAAAACAATTTTTTGGTTAATACTTAAATCATTAATCCACTATGATTAGTAGCTCCTACACCAATTGTTTGCGCCTCTTCCCCCTTTCAATTTATGATACTTAGCTTAGCTCGAACATTTTCTCTACACAAAGTATGTACTTTAAAAATTGCAAAGTAATAATTGAAATATGTGCAAATAATAAATGAAAATTCCACTAAATAAAAATAATACTAAAGCAACTCAATAAATATTACCACCAGATATTATTAACAATGCAATATATAATTTAGGATTGACATTTTTCACAACCCAGTGCTTACGATTAGCCAATATCCAATATTAATTTCATGTGAACATATATTTAAATCCATATATCGAAATTTTTATCAGATACAAGAATGTGAAAAAATAAATTAGAACTTTAAAGTACATATGTAATTAACAGATCTATGATGTATATAACTCCGTTGCGATTTTCATATAATATAGACACTCATAGATTTAGGTGTGGTGACAAACTACCCTCTCCTGTTAAGAATATTCTTGTTTGTAAATATATAATGGAGAATTTGCACATTTCTAAAAATGTTATAAATCATTTTATTTTTATAAGTTCTTTATTATCTTTAGTGTATGCAATACTTTTTCAGTATATACATTTGTATAGTATGCGCTATATTGAACTTTCTAAGCTTATAGAAGGAAAATTGCGCGAGTCGTTTCTCTGCTATGGTTGCTTAATATTGTTTTGCAACTTATTTAAGTTATTTTATATCACATCTTCATATGAGTAATTTACACATTTGAACCATAGAAACGCTAAAATATTTTTGTTTTTATCTTTATCAGCAAAATTTTATCACTATTGGTAACTCACTTCACATTATTTTTTCTAGTGATGTAAAATGTTGGAGTATCGAATGTCCCTTCGCAAAATAATTTGTATTGCGAGTTGCCATTTTCGCTACGAAGCATTCAGCATATAGAAAGAAGTTAGTACAATTTTCATCTGGCATCTTAACAGACAATTTAGTAATTTATACAGAGAGAAAAATAAGCACTAGAACAAAATGTTATCTCGAGACCGAAATAGACGTTTACTAAATTAAGTTAATATGAAAATCAATAACATGAAAATGCCCCGTTCTCAATTTCCTCAATATAACTCGAACGCTGCTTTCGCCTAACTGATTTTATAACTCCCAACGTGGGCCATGGTCGGATAGGCGGTTTCTGAGTTATAAAAATTAATTTATTTTTTATTTTTCAAGTCAATTCGACGTCGTACTAAGCTTGACCTTCGACATCGATTTGAGGACAGAATTAAAGCTCCACGCTTACACAACAATGTGAGTATCATGAAAAACAAAAAAAGGCTCAAAATTAATTGATTAAATAAGCATTTGATTGTTTCTGTTCGCTCGCACTTCCTTATAAAGTTCTATCGGTACGTGTTCAAATCTTTGTTTTGGGCTGTCTGTGCTTCTTTAGTTAATTGTCCTAAAAAATAAGAGAAGTATGTAAAGTGGGTAAAACTATCATGTAGCAAAGCTCGCTCAATAGAGCGATGAATCACTGCGCAATGAATCACTAACTTTTCGATTATTGATAGCGACAAAGTCTGCGTTTGAGTTAGTGATTTCATGCAACATATTTTGTACCTTAAATTGGTTATTTTCTCTAAATTCAATTTGCACACCATAAACTAATACAGACACACTGTATAAATTTCTAAGCTCTTCCAGTATTTGGCACTTTCTTCGCTCGGCACTATTTTCAAAGGCCACCCTTAATTGTTTTTTTACAGAGGTCAAATAATAGTGTTTTTACTTAAAATGCGCTGTTATTATTATAAAGAGTGCGTTTCATCGACCTGCTTTAGAGATTAAACTTAATATCTTCTTTATTAGGCTTTAGAAATTTTTTTTGAGTATCTTTTACACTTAAGCATTTTTTTGTAAACTAAATTCACCAGAACTGTGACACACAATTATAAACAAAGAATCTACAGCAAAAACGTAAAAATTTTCTGTTTTTGCATTTTGCACAAAGAACTTTGTATGAAAAAAATAAATGGCAAAAATGTGAAAAAAGTGCGATTACGATGCACCAAATATCAAAGTTTCAAAATCAGTTAGAAAAAATTAGTTACAACGATTTTAAATTTTGGTCGTTCTGCCATCTTTTGATACCGCTGCCCCAATGTGCGACGCCGGTTGTATCAGCTCTCGTTTCCTCTAGTGAAATTGCATCTGGCACATATATGAAACGGTCGACAATAGTGAAGCATTGGAGCAATCCTCTTGATGAAAGAAGTGTTACTTGCTGTTACGCCGATAAAGGTTGTTTATACGGGCGCAAGCGTGAAAGACAGTGTGATGGAGGCATGTAGAAAATTAAGGTAGTAAGAAAGAGTTAGAAGTTATAGATCTTATTCCTTCCCCTCTCCCCGCGGGACTACGAGTAGCCATCATTTTGCAGGTCTGGATCCAACGGTTTATTTCTCTGTCCATTTTTTTGCTCTGCTCTCTTCTGCGAATGTCACCTTCCATTTTTCTACAGATTCCAACATCTGTGTTGTAAGGTCCGCTGGTGTTGGTGGCTTGCCAAAGACTTGGATAAGCAGCTTCCTCTCGTTTTCAAAGAATGAACAATGAAAAGCACGTCTCTTGCATTTTCGCTTTCATTCGGACATGTTGGACAGAGGGGTCATCTTCATGCCGGAATTTGTGCAAATACTTGTCACTAATCCACTATGAAGGTGAAATTTGTCTGTGCATGTTTATATGTATGTAGATGTTTGTGTACATACTCGTACAATGAGCCGCAACCAAAGTGAAAGTGGTTCACCCTATCCCAATTTTTCTTCCGCTAAATACATATATATTAAAATCAAGCTATCTATATACGAAAAAAATTATTTTTCGAAAATATCGTATATAATTCTTGGGCTTTATGTTATATACAAAGGAATAAGTATATATATTTATAAGTTTGCGAGTATATGTGCTTTATTTCTTCTTTTATGTTATTCTGTTTCTCAAATATTCGATATATTCATTTTTATATACTTACCTGGCATCTCTGCCTACACTATGCAGCGATTATTATTAAAATTGCTTATCGATTAATGGCGAAAACTAATCTCATATTTTATGAAAATTTAAAGTTATAAAAATAATTATTCTTAATAAGGCAAATTTCAAAATTGTAATGTATCGTTCTAGAAACGTTTCCGTTTTGATAATTTTAAGTAAATTTTGCGTAAATGGTAACGGACGCTGATTTTTGTCGTCGAAATGCCCGCAGTTAATCCATATTGATAGCGGGGCTTTCATTCAACCAAATTCTATACACAATATTCATCTACGCAAATTGCTAATACTCAAGAAATCCCCTCAAAAGAGTTGTATGATTAGAACCAAATTTTGTAATGGCATTTATAAGCGTTTGAACCTTTTTATTTTTAAAATGGAAGAGGATAAATGTTTTAGACAGACAAAAAATTTGTTGCCATTTGTTTCCGCCGCGACACGAATTTCGCTTCAATTTATTTCTCACCTTCTACATGGCCGACGTCGTAGTTGGTCGCAGTCCACTGCCAAATTTTTTTCTGATTATCCAATGTCGAGCTGACAACACCGCCATAAGGATATGCAATGGACGAGACTGGGTTGGTCCAAAAGAACAGCCTGTGACATCTATTATAGCTGTTATTATCTGAGTCACGAAAGAATTTGATGTTGGGTTTGGGAAGAGACTGCGTCACCCGACCAATACACAATAAACCAGATTGATCACTTTGCGATCGACAGAAGGCACGATTCCAGTGTACTAGACGTACGATACGTGATGCAAACATTGACTCAGACCACTACTTGGTTGCAGCCAAGGCTTGCATACGTCTATGTGCAGTAAATCGCGTACGGATAGGTACATAAAGAAAGCTAGATATGAAAAAGCTGCAATCACAATGGTCAGCCGAAAGATTCTGCAATTCACTCTCACTCGTCCTATCATAAAATACACCTCAACATACATACGACATACATTTCGCGCTTTATGTGTACCTATGCCGAAAAGATGCTAGGCTACCATCGTTGACCAAGAGTGTCGCGATGCTACTGAAACGAAAAACGCAGTAGAGCCTGTCTGCAATCAGTTGCCATGCAAGCTAAGGAGCATTACATGGAGTTGAGTAGGGACGTATTTCTGGAATCTCAGCGTACTCCACGATCTGCGCCAACTACTGTGGGATAATTCTTCTGGTTATCGCATATAAGGTTCTATCGATCATACTGTGTGAAACACTAAAGCCCAACAAATAGATAGGACCTTATCAGTGTGGTTTCAGACCAGATACCAGATACTCCCACCATGCCAAATTTTTTAAAAGAACCGAGAAAAACACAAATTGCTCTTGGTATCCTTGCATAGCTCATTCGTCTTTGCCAAATGGCACTGATCAACACCACAAACTAAGTGAAATCAATTGGTCAATGTTATCGATCAAACTTATGCCGATGAAAATCTTTTCATCTGGGAATATCGATATATTCTACAAGAGTGTCACGCTGCTAGAATACGCTGATGATATTGGCAACAAAGCGCTAACAGACAATCTGAAAAGGGAGTCTCGTCTAGTTGTGAACGAAGATGAAACGGAATACCTTGTGTCAACAAACAAAAATGTCGTATTGACAATTATACTTTTGAAGTCTTCAAGGATGTGGACATTACTTTACTTACTTTTAATGGCACAACAGCCCATGGAGGGCCTAGGCCGAGCTTTTCGCATCCACTCATATTGTGCGTGTTATATTTGTACATGAATGGAAGGGGCCTACAGTTTAATGACGAATCCAAACAGCGAAGTGAAAAATTAATTTTTGTTTTTTTTTTTTAATTTGCCTGTGCCGAGATTCGAACTCAGGATACTCTGCGCAGCAGTCCAACGCATTATCACTACGCCACAGCGACCATGGCTGTTGACATTGCTCACCAATTATGAGAGACTGTAAGGAGCGTTCGAGAGGAAGATACTCCACAATATCTATGGCCCAATATGTGTGGACGACGAGTATCGGTAATATGGAGATGAGCTGTACGCCGACATAGACGCATAAAAAACGCTGGGTCATGATGAGCGAATTGCAGCACGCTGTTCTATTCTAGCCAACACGATGGAACGCGCATAAGAAGAGGTTATACTGAGATGGTCAATATAACCACGGCCTGAATCGGTAAGGCCGATTTCACACTGGCAACAGTAGTCGCGGTGGTAAATGTGTTTTAATCTTTTGAACGTGTGCAAAACTGCTTAAATACTTTCTCAATCTCTCTCTTTCTTTACTTCAGTATACATGGGAAACAAACATTCTGCTCCTTGTCGGTATCTTTTGCCAGTGTAACAGCGGCGTAAAAGTTAGTTTTCATTTTGTAACGATCGACAAACAATAATGAAATTACAGGGTGTTATGAAACTTGTCAAAAAATAATCTCCGTACCAGATTTCATCCTGAGTGGCTCTTCACACGGACGGAGGCATGGACGCGACTGAGTGGATGTTTACACTGTCTCTAGCTCACAACTGTGCGAGACAGGTGGTTTCAAATAGATAGAAGTTTTGCGTCCTCTTTCTTACTATCTTTTTTCTGTCATGCTTGAGCCAGTGTAAACAGCCACTGAGAGGTAGTGATACATTTGCGCCGAAAACCCAAAAATAAAAATCGACAAATTAATGAATGTTCCATGTTCCGATTTTAACTCTTATAAATTCTTAGAGGTTGAGACAACATGGAGCAATATGTTGAATTCGGCCTATGCCGTTCATGCTTGCTCTCGTCTGAACAGCCACTGTAATTTAGACCGAGTGAATTAATCAGAACTCTCTAAAATAATTTTATTATACATCAACTAATCCCAATCCCAATCTACAGGCAGCGTTATAACATATAACATTTTACTGTTATTTAAACTACGTCTCACAAGATTTTATTATTTATTAGTAATAATTATTCTTAGAAATATCGGTCAATTCATAAAATTGATGTAATTAACACCAGAACATAATGTTATCTTATAAGATTATATTTATAGGAATTTGGACTTATCAGTTGATCCTTGTGGTGTTCCAACAGTGTTTTGTCTTGACCAACCTTGACCACCTGAGCTGACACTCCCATTCTGAAATATAATTATATTGTTTTCGGAAAATATTTTAATCTAATTAATTACTTGTTGCGATTCATTACAAGACGATGGATTAATGCCTTGATTTCCACTTGACCCTGCATTAGCATTATTTGAATTATTAGCCGATTTTCCGCCTCCACTGCTGTTTAAGCCACCACTGTTACCAGTATTCGCTTGAGCCATCCATGACAAAAAGTTGCCGCCCTGGTTGGAACCCTTTTAATAAATAAACATGTTACTTGAGAAAACAACAAATGATTTATAAAATATGTCGTCGTATAAGTATGCAATTTTACTTTGACTAGTAAACTTTTTAAATGTATTCGGTGGAAATATTTAAACGCTACGCTTTTACTAATGCTAAAGCCTTTTTATAGAATTGATCAATTGGGATGTGTACTGCGACCTTAAAAGTCTATTGTACGCACTATAGTAGCTTCGTTACAAGTATCAGACATGGCAATCTTGCTGAGGAATCGTAGTAGTAGATGCGGCTTCAAGGCTATGATGTTTCCACTTTCTGAGTGGTAGTGCCTCAGATATCTATTTCTCCTGCGAGTATCTCGCATTGTATTAGGCTATGTTCTGGTGTTTCTCCCTTTCCTTGGCACAACCTACAGGTGCTTTTCTGACGCCAGTGCTGTCAGACATAACTCACGAAATCCGGATGAACCTGAAGTAAAGTTTATAATAATCTTTGGCTTCGGCCAAAAATTCGGCCACATTTTGCCGCAGCCAAATATGCTTTTCTAGGCCGAAGAACCAAAGCCGAGTATCAATCGGACATTAGTTCCTTGTTTTTGACTTGTAGCGTTGCTATCACCTTTTATACCATAATTCTGCCATGATACCATTTTTACCGACGTACAATTTATCGACGGGATGCTTTTCGGAGTAGCTCATCTAGTCCTAGCTATTTCGAAATTATTTTTCCCTTTTGGTTGGTTTCTGGTGGCGAAGGAAGAATCTGAAATACTTTTGCGAAATAAGTCATACCACATATACCCTTTTGCAGATGACAGCACAGTTTGTCAGTTCATACACCAAAACACTTTGTCTCTTTGTAGATTAAGAGAAAAAAGTATACTATGAAAGACTTAACCACATGATCTTCGATCAATTTCCAAGTTGGGTTAAACGAATAGAGTTGAACACAACGAACATATTCCCACTTATCTATGTGTGTGTGTTGATTTGATTTAGATTTCTGATACCTATTATTGTAAAGGCTTCAAGGACTAACTACTAGATTTATCCGCCTAACTGCAAACCAATATGCCAAACATTAGAAACAAAAATTTAAAAATTCCACATTAAACTTAGTTTCACAATTTTTAAATATTATAAATTACTACAACGAAAAATAACACAATATTTTAGTATACATTTTTCAGTACCTGTTGATCTTGAGATTGATTCTGTAATTGATTACCCAGAAGACTCCATTGATTTAATGCTGCTGCGACTATAGCAGGGTTCATAGGCAAAGAATTTAAATTAAGTCCTACGCCCAATGGATTGTTCATATTTTGCCCTTGATTTGATGTATTAGCCCCCTGAGGATTAATACCAAGTGCCTGCAAATTCGGCATATCTAAGTGTCCTCGATTTTGTTGATTGCTCCATCCACCACTGTTTCCGCTGCTTGAATTATTGCCATGCTGCGGTCCAATTAAGTGGTTATTCATATAGTTTCCACTACCACCACGATTATATTGAGCTGATGAATCCTGCCGATTCATAGGGCCCGAGTTCGACATTATACCACCAATACTTCCTCCTCCGTTATTAAAACCTCCCATGCCGCTGCCACCCCCACCATAGCTACCACTCATATTGTAACCACTATTTCCGCTCATTAAACCATTATGATGACTGCCCATACCACTATTGTCTGCCATCATATTGTTTGTATTACTTCCTCTTTGGTGTCCACCACTTCTACCTCCCCCGGGATTCATACTTCCTCCTTGGTAGTGAACTAAATGCATTCCACTACTAATGCTGCCTAGAGAATTGTAATGGTAATTATGATGATTTTGGCTGCTACCATGATTTTGCTCCGTTTTTGGAGCAGCGTTTGAAACATGAACAGAAACACCTGGCGAACAATACAATTATTTAAATAAATAAATGTAGTTAGTGCGAAAAACATAGTACCTTTTATAATATGATCTTCACCACACAGAGATTGTGCTACTTCAGGATCCAAAAAAGTTACGAAACTAAACGCTCGAAATGGTTTTGGTATAAAAACATCGGTGACTTCCCCATATTTCGAAAAATATTCTCGTAAATCTTCTGCGGTAATTTCTTCGGTGCAACGCCCTACGAATACCTTACATGGTACTTGGTGTATCATTCCCTGTTATGGAGCGAATTGCGTTATGATTTTAATTTTTAATAAGGAAAAACAAACAAACCTTTGAATTTGGAACTTTCACTTCACACCAGCGCCCATCAATCAAATGTCTAGTAGATAAAACTCGCGTTTGAGCTTCGTACGAACCAAACCGTACGAAGCCAAATCCTTTTGATTGACCGGATTTCATGTCCTTCTTAACTTGTGACATTAGAACTTCGCCGTATCCTTCGAAATACTCACGTAGACTATCCTCAGTTGTTTTCCACGGAAGCCCTAAAACAATTAAATCGGTACAACGTAAACGTGTCTCAATACGTTTTGTTTTTGCGGTTGAATTTTCTAAATGATCATCGCTCTTCCGCTTGTTCTCTGCAAATTGGAGTTATACGTTGAAATGTATTATATTTACGCCGCACAGATACAATATTCATACCTTTAGGGAAGACACAGAAAAATACATGTGAACCCCACCCACTTTCACTAAATGGTGGATAGAAACGTCCTTCATTGGAACGAACACCACGTACAGCTTTGCTTTCTTCATTACGGTATTTAAGACCGCAAGAACCAGGAAATTGTGCTTGCAAAGTTGAAAGAAGCAAAGTTCCATCTTCTTCTGCTGGTAGCTCTATCGGCTCTTCGCCTTCGTCTTCGGCTACTTGTACAAAATCCATTATGTTTAACACTTTAAAATAAATTTTTTTTATTTTTAATAAAATTAAAATTAGAAAATCTTTTATGTATAGGCGCTCGACTCATCCAAGTGTTGGATTTAACTTAAAAGTAAAAGCACTGTGTCACTTGGAGACGATTTTATCAAATTATATATACACACATAGGTACATACATATACTCATTAGTGTTTTAGGTTCTGGCCCACCACAATTATTTATGTTGCAGTAGGTAAAAATTTTCACGTTATTAGAAATTCAGCAAAATTTTATAAAAACCATAGCCTAATAATTTCATTACCGGCATATATGTAATACCTATACGGTTTTGGGACTGCTATATGATTCTAGAAAGGGGGTGTTGGAACATCGATTTAGAATTTACCATTTTAGGTAACTAGGTAATTTACAAGGCCTCACAAACTTGCATGTAAGTCATGTCATATAATTTTACAATAGTTGTAAAAATGTTGTCGTAGATCTCTATAGAAAAATATTATAGGACAATACAACTTTGTAAAAATTTTTTTAATGTCCTATTAAAGGTAGGAACACAATGGCTGCGACAGAGTCATTGAAACATGACAACAAGATGGCATCCTTAGCAAATTTCTTCATATAGTCTGCGACTGGAATTTTCGCAAATTTCTGTCGATATTATATTTTATACCGATAAAAAGCAATAATATTCAATGGAACACGTCATTAATTTATTTTTCTTCAAAGAAAATAATATACGAAATCAAAGTGTATAAATTCACCGAAGAATTTTTGTTTACATTATACTGCATGTCAAATCAAAAATAGATTCAAGTCGACAACAGTATTTAAGATAAATTGTTAACCTCAAAAATAATTCAAATAAACCATAAGATAATTGTAATATTAATCTAGAATTAAAAGTGGGTAAGTGGGTTTAAGATTTTTTTTATAAAGAAATGTAAACGTGTTTTGATTTAACATAAAACATATCATAAAATAGACTAAAATATTTCAAAATGGCGGCGCCACAACTACAGGAAGTCGGCACCTCAGTTTTGCGCCGTGCATTCTTTCTCGCATGATGGAGGAAGAAAAACTAGACTGCTTTGAAAAAAAATTGGACATTTTTGTATAAAGCATCGGTAAAAACATAATATTTATTTTAAAAAAAATTTCGAATATTGTACAATTGGCAGTAAGTTAAAGTATATTTATGGAAACTTTCCTCTAAATTGGTTGAAAATACGCTAAGCTACAATCAACGCAAGGTTGGAAAATATATGATATTTATGTATTGAGTCATATAAAAAGTATTAACAGTTTTTCGTTACAAGATGATGTTGGTACCCATATACCTATCATGTGGTTGATGTATATTGCCTCAGCTATCTCCTGATAGCTTGAGTGTCGATCTTGCTCCTCCAGTTGAACATTTTCATCCGCTTTTTCAGTGACTTTCAGTGCATCTTTGAAATTTCCGAAACGAAATCGAGCAAATCATTACTGTTTCCGGTGTTCACTCACAACATTCTCACCGTAAACCTCACAAATTTTTCGGCGTGTTTTGCAGCAGTTTTACCTTTTCTATAGTACTAAAGCATCACATAGCGTATTTCTTCAGACATTTCACTCATTTTCAAATCAATGTAACTTTTTACACTAGCGACGAATTATCCAACTGTCTTCACACAAAATGTAGTCTGAAATGCCACCTTTCATACATCGAACTACATAGTATTGCCAGATTTGTGGGTATCAACATCATCTTGTAACGAAAAACCGCGGATACTTTTTATATGCCCAATATATGTAAATTTAAACATAAAATTGCGGATATATGGTACATACATATATGTATAAAGTCCCAATATTTATATTTAAACCAAGGGACTATTTACGAGTAGGTAAATATCTTTATTGATATAATTATTTTTTTACAAAACATCAACATTGTTAATAGTTAACTATCATTGGTTTTGTCAGAATTGGTGGAATGCTAGCGACGATTTATTGCAACTCATGGCAGAACCATACCAGGCGGTGACGCTAGGTATAATTGAGTGTGGCAATTCTAATGTCATTTGTAGTTTGACGGGAAATTTGTTTTATATTTGTGGTCGCTCTAATGCAGTGCTAGTGCGTTGGACTGATATGCAGAGCGAATCTCGGTAAATTTTTCCACACGGCACCACCTCTTGGCAGGCAATGGCAAACCTACAAGAGTAAAAATTTCCTATGAAAATCTTTTCACCGATTGAGTCTCTTAAAGATAAATTGGTGCAGCCATCGGCCAAGTACAGCTCCATACAGTCGAAAATGTACTTAAAAATGGAATTGCCGATTGTCTTTTGAATGAAAGCCTTGTTCGTTACAAGAACAAGGAAAGAAAGATCCGAGCAAAGGTACTCAGAAGTTGAAATCATCGTCTGTATTTAAAACTTTTAGGAGTTACTAAAAAGTATAAGCCGAAATATTTAGTTTTTCATCTTTTATAAGATTATATACATAAAAATAATTTTTACACCAGACAGTTTTGTCGAGACAAAAGCAAACATTCACACTTTTTCACTAATATACTCACACAAAGACTTAGCTTTGTCTCTGATTTTCCATAGACAATAGACATAGAAACAATAATTTTGACGTTTTTAGAAAATATTAGAGAAAACTAAACAAAACTCATATAAAATTTCCCGCGCAAAAAAAAAATTGATTTTCCTGTTCGGAGATTCTGGTAAGTTTTATTAAAATTGTTGGTTAAATATTTTTAATAAAATATATTTATAATTTGCAGACTACCAGTTGTACAAGTATGAAACCGGTAATGTCATCTCTATGTCGCTAGGTAAAACTATACACTCTGTCAAACCAAATCATTGGCGCCATGTCTTCGCATTTAGTTCTGCCAACAATATTATAAATATAAACAATCAACTTTCATATAACATATTTTTTTCGCTCGTAAAAATTTCGACTTTTGTGCCTACAAACTACGATATGCGGACATCATTCATTTTCTGTTTCCAATAGAAGAAATCTGCTTTGGAATCTCATCGAATGCTTACGGCCAGCACGCTCTAGGCAAAACACAGTGCAACGAGTGGTTCAATAAATTTAAAAGTGGCTCTTTTGATGTGAGACACGAAGAACGTGGAAAACCTCCGAAAAAGTTTCAAGAATTTCCAAATTTCAAACTTTACTTGATGAGGATGATGGTCAAACGCAAGAACAAATTGCAGAACATTTAAATGTGACCCAACAATGCATTTCTCAACGTTTAAAAGTCATGGGATTGATTTTGAAGGTGGGAAGATGGGTGCCGCATGAATTGACTGAAATTGACAGCAAGAAAATCGAAAAACCACTTGTGATATGTTGCTCGCCAGGTACAAAAGTAAGCCATATCTTCATCATTGTTACTGGCGATGAAAATTGGATCTATTTTCAGAGTCCCAAACGTAGACAGGCCAAATCGACAACAAAACTAAATCACTTCGGAAAGAAGACAATGCTCCGTGTTTTCTGGGATCAGCGAGGTGTTATCTGGTTTGACCTTCTGAAACTAGGTGAAACAGTTACTGGTCAACGCTACCAACAACAATTGGCCTATTTGATCCGTGCTTTTCACCAAAAACGTTCAGAATATCAGGCTAGGCAAAGTAATTTTTCTTGATGACAATGCACCATCACATCGAACAAAACAGACTCGGGAATTGATAGATTCGTACAGCTGGGAAAGCATTCCCCATGCGTCTTATTCACCAGACTTGGGTCCATCTGACTACCACTTATTTTCATCAATGGGGCTCGCACTTACAGAACTTCGATTAGTACGAAAATGTGAAAAAATGGCTCGATGACTGGTTTGACCCAAAATACGAACAGTTTTCTTGGCGAGGCATTAACAAATTGTCAGAGAAGTGGGAAAAATGTGTAGCTAGCAATGACCATTTCTTAGAAGATTGAATGTATAACCATTTTTCTTAAATAAACATGTAATTTCTTAAAAAAATTACGCTTTCATACTTTTACACCTGGTACATAGAATGGAAAAAGATATTTTTCATGTTAATAAATGATCAAAATTAGATAAATGTAAAACGACAACATAAGGCAGCTTGCTAGAAGTAAATTGTTTCAGTAATTTTCAGGAAGCCTACGACACGAAAACAAATTTTCTCTAAAACATGTTCTCATTGTGTCTTCAGAGCATTTTCTGATGTAAACGTACGCATTTTGCAAATGCAATACTTTATGTTCCACTTCCACATCATTCACTTGCAACCAATAATTTTTATTAAATCAACGCGTTCATAATTTTACAAATATTTAATTGCCTGTAAAGATTTATAAGCCTAATTGTTTCGGGCTTATTACACTCCCATTGTTGTGTTTGCTACAAAAAAAAATATTGTTTCAATGAAAACATATCTATTAAAAACTTAAACGAAAGCTTTTGGTTTACGATAACTCGCATACAATATATTTTACCATTTATTGCATATTTTGTACTATAAACGGTCTACAGCTCTACAATTTAACGCAAGCGAGCAATGGTATGTGCGAGACTTCTCGCTAATGTAGACGGGCTGTTATATCACAATCTCCACCGTAAGTGACCAATAATCAAGTATGTATAACAAAGTTTCCCTTCACATACAACAGCGCACACTCTGTATTAGGCAGAACTTATCGTCGAATTTTTTGGGAATGTAAGCCAGAAAAGTGTATTGTCACATTTCCCGGTGGTACTTTGTGTGCGTTTGCATTCATAGCTTTCCAATGTAGTCATTAATAATTTCCCCTTTTAATATGCGAGCGAGACTTCTCGCTAATGTAGACGGGCTGTTATATCACAATCTCCACCGTAAGTGACCAATAATCAAGTATGTATAACAAAGTTTCCCTTCACATACAACAGCGCACACTCTGTATTAGGCAGAACTTATCGTCGAATTTTTTGGGAATGTAAGCCAGAAAAGTGTATTGTCACATTTCCCGGTGGTACTTTGTGTGCGTTTGCATTCATAGCTTTCCAATGTAGTCATTAATAATTTCCCCTTTTAATATGCGAGCGAGACTTCTCGCTAATGTAGACGGGCTGTTATATCACAATCTCCACCGTAAGTGACCAATAATCAAGTATGTATAACAAAGTTTCCCTTCACATACAACAGCGCACACTCTGTATTAGGCAGAACTTATCGTCGAATTTTTTGGGAATGTAAGCCAGAAAAGTGTATTGTCACATTTCCCGGTGGTACTTTGTGTGCGTTTGCATTCATAGCTTTCCAATGTAGTCATTAATAATTTCCCCTTTTAATATGTTTATGCCCACATAGAACAAATTTAGTTTCAAGCATTAAAATTATGTATGTAAAATTAACTTACGCATGTATCACAACATACCAAAATCTAGAAAAATTAAGGCAATTAAAATTTTGTCTTACAACCACCTAAAAATATACACACAAACAATGCACAAAACATTAACTTTTTCACCTTCACTCTTTAGCTTTCGCACGTTGCTTGCTCGCTCTCACAATTCACACCCAATCTTTGAAAGAAGCGATTTATTTTCTTATAGTTAAAAAATATAATATTTTTTATGCATGTACAATTTGGTATTGCAAATGTATATTTAATGTTATTTATCACCGCTTCTTTCTTTTTTCAACTCGCTCGTTTACACGCCATAACACTCGTCAGGAACAATTTTCACGTTCTTTCTCTCACGTTGACTCACTTCACAAAATGAATAGGGATAAAAATATATTTACAATTTGCAATTATGTGTATTCAACGTTTTCATATTTTAATACTTAAACTATCTTTTATATTTGCAAAAGAAGTTTATATTTCCAATCTTGCCGGTGCTACTGCTCTATTTATGACAAATTCTTCAGAAAATGTAAAACCCAGTTAGAACAGCAGAAGAAAGTGAACACTGTAGAATAGCACATCAGTATCATTTTTCGTTAGGCCGATAGGTCAGTATCACACTGGCAGCAGTTTCCGCGGAGACAAATATGTTCTGCACCTTGAATGTGTGCATATTTGTCGCTAGTGACTAAAATTACGCACTCCGTCTCTTTAGTATTTTTATTTTTATTTGGGAAACAAAAACATAAGCCATATCACACCGGCAATAGTTGCTTACAAACAAAATTATTGTTGTTTACCATCTAAAAAGGAAAAACAAAACAAAGAGATGGAGAAAGTCATTATAGTTGTTGGCGGCACATTTGCATACGTACAATAGTACTGAACAGACTATTGCCAGTGTGATAAAGACCTTACCCATAAAACCAGTGCTGCAATCCGACTGGACACACGGATCGACATCGATTCTTACATTATTACACTACTTACACCAAAACAAAAGCGATGAATCTGCCAATTTTTTAAATCAGCTGATATTTTAGAAAGTTCTACTTAGATTTGATTATATTTTTGATTTGAAGCAGGGTTTTAAAGACACAGGGCTCTCAGTCTTTTGGAAAAGAAGAATTGCCACTAAAGCTAAGAAGTACAAGTAGGGAAATGTAGTGAGCTGAACTAATCTCCAAGATATCGCTACCCAGCAGGCGTCTCCTCCTTCTTGCAAAGGCGGGACAATAAAGTAGTAAGCGCTCTGTAGGTCCCCTTTCCTCCTCAAGGCAGGATACACAAGCCTAATCGGCAATGACACTCAAATGTATTGTACTCCGTTATCAAACCCACCAGGGCTCGCAGATCCCCTTCCCGTCCTGACATCGATAGAAGGCATAACTTACATATTTAGCCTTGCGACAGTGTTACGTTTGTTTTTACAGTGCCGCGGGGCAAATATGTTCTGCCCTCATGAGCGTGTTTTAATTTGTGGCTGTTTATACTGTTGCAAGCAGTATAAACCTCTTGCACCAGTTCGAGGGAGACAGTGAGATTTACAACTTTTCTTACTACCTTACTTTTTTACCTTTTTCCCCCGCACACTCTTTCATGCTTGAGCCAGTGTAAACATCCGCTAAAACTAGCTCTTCATATTTGCTTTTTTTTATCATTTTACATGGGAAACAACAATTGCACCTCTTTGATGACAAATGTTGCCAGCGTGAAATCGGTCTATTCTGTCATTATAAAGGAATTAGTTTATACTTGTAAGATATGGCAACCTTTTTTTTTTTTATTATTTATTAGTTTTTGAAACACCCAGTTTTATAATTTTAAATTTTGTTACAAAAAGAGGTCCAAGAACTTAAATTTAAAATAGTTTGACGTTTGTATGTAAATTAAATATATTCGGTTGAAAATGATATTTGCAAAGGGACTATGCACACTTGGATGGCACACTTTTCGTCGTACTTGTGCTTCTGCTGTATGTACAAAAAAAATCGTTGGTTATGAATATATACGTAGCCACTTGGTTTACCATGGGTTCAAATCTTTACTGTATAGTAGAACTATAAATATCAGAGTGGACGCCTTCGTTAAGAGTCACACTCGAGATTTCTATGGTGCTATTTCGCATGTTAGAAACATGCAACAATGGCCGATATCACACAAGCAAGTTTCCACGGCGGCAGATGTTTTCCAATCTCTTGAAGGTGTGTAGTAAACTCTGTCAATAGTGAAATCTAGCTTTTTCCCCCTTTTCGTTTGAACATTTTAATTGAGAACAAAAAAATTTTTCCTCTTGGAATCAACTGTTGCCTGTGTGATATCGGTCAATGCAACCCACGAGTAACCAAGCACATTTTCGATTACTACCAAGGCATATTTAACAGAGTGAAGTCGTCTGAGTATACTAGCTCTTTTTTATTTAAAATGTCAAATGTGTTGTAATAGTACAAAATGTTTTAAAGCAAATATTGTCCTAAGACCAGAAACGTAATTTGGACATTCAGTTTAGCTCCCTGAGGTTATTTCATCTAGTTAATTTCTAACAAGATGAACTTACCAAATTCAAAAAATAATTTTCCAAATTAATAACAAATTTACTAAGGTTTGTGGGGAAGTGGTGGAAGTATTCTTGTGGTGGGTCATGCAGTCCTGCGTTATCGTGCTAATATGTACACAATATGGCATTATGTGCGCTGATAGACTTGTTGACAAATACAGTAACGCAATAACTCAGTCAGTCGAATAATGTTCAACTTAATGAGATGATGTTACTGAAAAATAATAAGCTTCGAAAAAAGGAGTCGATAAAAAAAATCAAAATGTTTAATATGGTTTTATCGTTTTTATGAATAGAAAGTTTTTAGATTTTGCATACAAAGTATTATTGTCTCATGTCGCAATTGTGGTACTAATTGCGCTGATAGACTCTGCTTTCTTCATTATAACAAAAATTATTCGCGTTACGCACCCCTAGAGTGTTCGCAATCGAAAAACGGTTCATGGAGTTAAATTCACAATGACCCAATGTATTAATCACGGGGGAGTGTTTACTTAGTTTACTTGGCGAAGACGTGTGCGGATATGTAAATATTCATTGTGATTGCCTTAAATTTGCCAGAAGCAGGCATCTGTGGTTTCCATTTGATGTTAATGTGCTACCCCTATTAAATTACTTGGTTTTCCCAGATGAAAGCAAGGAGATCCGATAGTTCTACTTCCGTTATTTATGTTAGGCCTTTGAAGAAAAGTGATCTTAGACAATGGAGTGGTTTTTTCTGTAGCTTTGGACTTTGTCACGGGAAGTGGAGGATCGGATATACCTCCTCTTCATCATGACTTCTGCTCAGTCCGCTGATTGGAATACGCCAATGGTGGATACCAGAATGACCTGTACTGCAGATTTATTGAACATTAAAAGAACTTTCGTTTTCTTCCAATCTTACCTAATGCATTACCTAATGTGAGACTTAACAGTCATCCCGATTAGGCAACAAGTCGTTTGCCACCGCAATGCCATATTCGTTTATGATCTTAAATAGTTTGCATATCAGAGTTTGTATTGATATGCACTTATTTTATTGCATTTGTATTTTATGTACTTATTTGATTATTACAATAAATGGTCAGGACGTGTTATAACATGCAATATAGCATTTTTCGGACATCGGTTCAACATACGGTGGCTGACTTGAATCGGACCATCGGTTGCCGACTTAATTTTTGGATATTATCTCACAGGAACTTGATCCATGTCTATTTATGTTTGGTTTCTGACAGTCACCTGAACTTTGTGCGAAAGTGCAAAGTGCAAGGAATCGACTTCACTTATTTTTAACCGTGAGGTTTTGATTGAGAAAGTTTTTGTGAAGATTTGAAGCTTTCTAGAATAGACATAATATACCAAGAGTATGTAAATTAATCTTACAAACTTACAAAATGCAACTATGTAATAATCGCTGCACTTTTAGAAAATTTTTTTTACTTAAATAGAGTTACGCGTTTACGCTTCTGTGCTCATGCCAAAAAATATAACTCAGATAAATTTTATGAGGTGAGTTACATGAAGAAAAGTGGCGACACACAGAAAAAGTAAAACTCGTGCCATTTAACTCGACGCGTGAAACGCGCAAAAATCGTAGAACGCGAAAACCGTTTTTGATGCTCAAAAAGCGTTGACGCGTACATATGTAACTCCATTTTATAATACCATCATTATTATAGGTTTTTCAACGTTTAGAAAGCATAATCAAATTACGCGAGAGTTTTAAAGCTGATGAAACAAATGAATGTGTGGTCCCGTTGTTTAAAAAATCCCTACTTTTCGCTGATCAACTTGCAATCACAGATTCAACTGGTGAATATACATACTTGCAATTGTACGTGAGTGCCAAGAAACTATCCACTCAAATTTCAAATATCTGCGGTAAGTCACCTAGTCAACATATATGTATGGAAGAAGAGCAGAAAAAATACATAGAGCAAATATGATTTTTTTTTTAAATACAAACACTGGTGTTTTTTGTGCTCTAATTAAAAACACAAAATTTGTTTCTTTCACCGCTACATAGTATTCTTAATGTAAACACAATGCAGCAACCTCAGTGATTGCGCCTATTTCTCATTATATTATTTAAATTGCCACATGACAGAGTTCCACTATTGATTTAAACTCAGCGAAGAGTGGCAGTTCAATTATAAACTGATATTTGATAATTGAATAAATTGAGTAAGGTACGAACACAATGGCTGCGTGAGGGTTACGGTCCATGCCATTATATTAAGTTGCGATATTAATAAATGCTGCTAGAACTTTCTTTGCTAGCAAAGATCGTACAGCCTTTTTGCTCTGCTCGTAAACTCCTGTGCTACTAGGAGTTTTTATTCCAATCATTTTGTCACAGTACTTATATATACATATAAATAATGTCCTTTTCACTGCGGTCTGTTCAATTCGTCATTCATAGACGATCCCTCAGTTAAGCACCCTTTATAATGACTTCTTCGCGTGTTTGATATATGAACAATATATACAATTTATTGTGTTTTTTAACTTTTAGGAAGTGCTTCATCAACTCATGTGGCTTATCTCTGCCCAAATAATATAATGTGGCCTATGACGCAGTGGGCTTGTTGGATGTCAGGACAGGTAGCCATACCACTAAATTGTGGTTACTCAATTCAAACACTTAAGTACTTAATTCAGGATGCAAATGTGAAACTCTTAATTTCAACCCTGGAGTATGAATCAACTGCAGAACAGCTTGCTACATGTTTTGATGTTGCTCTCGTTATAATTGATCATTCCTTTTTGCCGTTAAAAGAGTTACTTGATTCCTCTATGCAAAGAATACTTCTAACAGCAAATAACCATATCATGATCGAAGGCACTCTCAGCAATGACTTTTACACGAAATCCACCGCTTTAATTTTATACTCTTCCGGCACGACTGGAGAGCCAAAAGGAATAATACTAACTCATAAAAACATAGATGCACACATAAGAGGGTTGTTGGATGTTTGGCAATATAATGCTTCTGATACTGTACTGCACACACTACCATTAAATCACATTTATGGTTGTGTTAACAGCTTAATGTGCCCCTTAAGCGTTGGAGCCAAAATAATTATGCAGGAAAGTTTTAATAGCCATACTGTATGGAGTACAATATTAGGTATAAACGCTTTCACAAAAGAACGTGTTAACGTAATCATGGCATACCCAATAATGTATAGTCTTCTAATTGCTGAGTACAATCAAATTTTCGCGAAAAATATACGAATAATAGAATACATCGAAAATTATTGCAAAACAAATTTTCGTCTGATGGTTGCTGTTTCTGGGATATTGCCTATTAACGTATTCAATCGTTGGCGTGAAATAACGGGGTATAGTTTATTACAGTGCTATGGCATGACTGAAACGGGCATGGTTCTAAGTAACCCTTACACAGAAGATGGAGGAAGACAGCGTAGACCAGATACGGTTGGTAATCCCCTACCAGGAGTAACAGTACGTCTTGTGGGCTCGGATAATAAAGTGCTATTGACTTGCCAAGGTGAATCAACTAAAGGATTCTGGGCGGTATCAAGATCAATACCAATATCTACAATGTCTGAAAATATTAGCACTCATAATGCTGTAGCCATGCCCACGATTGTTGGAGAGCTGCAAGTTAGTGGACCAATTATATTTAAGGCATATTTAAATCATCCAACGTTTTCTGAAACAGAACTAGTTGATAATTTTTTTAAAACAGGTGATATAGCTGCCTATGAAGATGGTGTATTTAAAATACTTGGCCGCTCTTGTGTTGATAATATTAAAGTAGATGAACAAGTAATAAACAGTCCAGAGATTGAATCGCTATTGTTCACACATCCGAGCATTAAAGATGTGGCTGTTGTAAGCATTCCGGATGACATATGCGGTGAACGCATATGCGCAATATGTGTCCTCAAGCCCAATACGAAATTTGACTTAGAAGCTTTGAATTTATTTTGTTTAGAGCTACAACACAAGTTCAAACAACCATCGATGCTAAAAATTGTCGATGAATTACCACGTAACAATGTATACAATATAAACAAAAGAGAGCTGATTAAGATGTGTTTAAATGATGATTATTTTAAATAAAACTTAAAAATATGTTATCCTTTAATTTTATTAAGAAAGCGATGGAAATTTTGATTTTACGCTAAGATAGTTGAAAATTATTTAAATAAAATTGGAATTGGAAAAGACAAATGTTTCGACAAAATATATCTACATATATTTTTTATTATAAATCACATTTAATTTAATGAAGACAATAATAGTGATTACCGGAAAATATGATTACAAAAAACTATTTGAATAGATGTCGTTTGAAATCAGATAGAAACCAATAACTTTAATTGGTAAGTGGATTATATTTAATAAAATATATGAAATAATATTACGTAATTCCATCGATAGTGTGTTGCCAAATAAATCTTTCTCACTAGATTTACTACCGTTTCTATGGTTCTTTACGCTTACTTTTTGTTAAAAATGCACTAGAATGCCGAAAAATTTTCTTTAAGTGCTGCCACTGGTTGCCAGTAGCACTATGAAACTTTGAAAGCAATTCACCGATGCACTTAGATCTTGTCTTGTCAGCAGTACATATTTACATCAGCCATCCGTTATTTGCAATGGCTTTTTATAGTTACGTTTACATTTATTTTGGTTACTTGAGATAGTATCATTATATTTCTCTACTCACACCATTACAATTGATGATTTTGAATCTGAAAACAATGATACTGTACCCTTATTTTACTCAAGTTGATTCTAAGAAAATGCTTCATATTCAGATCTTTCATCGCAAATTGTTGAAATAATTTTTTTTCTTGCACGATTTAAATTGTTTGCCATTTTTTTCTGTGGCAGCTCTGATATTTAACACCTTATTAAAAGTGGAGCACTTATTGTTCCGATAATTAACAATGCATCCGCTTTATTTTTTAGAATATAGTCCAGCAACACATCAAGCCTAAACTTCTAGTTGTTACACCGCACAAATGCATTTTAAATTTTCATTCTTCCGTTCGGTGCCTGGGCTCATTAACCTAGTAAATTGTAGTAGGCAAAGTGTCGGAGCCATCGAATAAATAAGAACACATTATAAATACAATCTGAAGCGAAAAGTCAAACAAAAAGTTCTCTCGATTTATTTTTTAATCGCATTGTTAACATTACTCATTTCATATATTATTGTTTTCTACGCGAATTATGGAAACGATTTAATTTGTTTTTTTTTTTACAAATATTAAATATTTATAAAAAAAAAACCCTACAGATAAATGCAGGGGTGACCCGAAGAAACTGGGTATAATTCCGTGATCAGTAAACCAAAGTATAGTTGTCGACTGTTTTTGAGCGAAATGGGGAAATTCCGTAAACTGAATGAATACTTACTAAGCTTTAAATAAAATTAAAAAAAGCAAAAATAGTTTTTGAACCAGATGAAGAAGCAAATGAAACTTAACATTTTATTATTATTTTTACAAAAACTTTATTATTTATGATTCTTGAGCATCTTGGTGCTGTTTCAAAAGTGCACTAAGACGAGTTAATAAAAATTGTTTATCATGGCCTTCGAGCACAAGCTGCTTTTTTAATACCTCGACCATATTTTTGTTTGCATCGGAAACTGCATAAAAATAGTAAAGAAGTAATGTCAAAATAACAAAACATGGTATAGCAAATCCTGCAGTACCAAAAAAGAAGATTATATTTTTGAAAAATGTAGGCATATTAATAAAAACTGATACAGGAGCATCCCAAACAGAGTTAAGACCTTTAAATGGACCACAAGTTAATGATGGAGAAATTTCAGCAAATGCATATGTTAAAGGTACTACTGCTACAAAGTATGATATTAACAAAATAAGCATGAATAATGAGTTTGATCTAGATGCCCCATACAATATTTTAGAAGGTTTAGAGTTTACTAAGCACTGAAATTTTTTTATATAAAACATACAAAATGTAATCGAAGCTACTAGGATCGGTAAAAAAGGAATGTAGAAGCTACCAAGCCAGCAAATTGTTTGCGAATATACAATATCTAAAACGTGCTTTGGTAATTCAAATTCTTGTTCACCAATGAATCTTACAAAATTGTGATCAATATTTCTAGCGAAAAAAGCGCGAGGGAAATTTATACAAAACGTTACCATCAAATGACTTGCAAAGTCAGTTACAATGAGCTTATAAAATTGCTGACCTACAAAAGTTTCCCAACAAGCATGTGATTCATTTATGTGATTTGTGGATTGCGGTATAACAACATAATAAAATCGGCTTAAAAGAATTGCAAGAGATGCTAGTCGCAAAAATATAGTCCTTAGAAGGCTAATTTTTACTACAAACAAGGGAGAATACTTTTCGAATTTACACAAATAATTAAAAATAGTGGGTAAAAATAAATTAAGACCAACTATAGCAATATAGGGAGCAAAGTCGATAATGAACTCCCTAACTTTGGTTGGTTCTTGTATTTGGTTAAATAAGTTAAGTTTAGAGTGTGCATTTGTGTTGTTTGTGTAATTCGAAATAGTATTTTGAAACTGTGTTTTAATATAGTAAATACCATTTTGCTTCAAACTCACATTAAATAATATATAAATAAAATACGCCGAAAGTATTAAAATTGTCAATATTGCACTATTTATGAAAATTCGTATTATAATTAACTTAAACATGTAATCCTTCGATCGATTATTTCTTTCAATCTCTATTCGTTTGGATTGAAGTAAGCTAGTTATTTCGTTACACACAGCTTTGTGTTTGGTATTTCCAGATTTTTCATTGTGTATACAAAAGTCCCAACCACCAAAAATGAGATTGCAATACTGATAAAATTGCCATTTACCATTAATGAGACGATCTTTAAATTCAAGTGATGCTGCTTTTACAATCGCCAGCAATGCTATTGTGAGATAGGCTAGAGCAACGAAAACGTAAGCTAACGGTATATCGTAATGGAAATTTAATTTCATTCCCAAATCCGTATTTTTATCATCTTTTGACTGATTTCCAATTACTTTATTGGAATATGATCCATAAAACATAAGAGAAGATTTCAAAATGCCTGTTCCTTGAACTATATCTAAAATATTAAATACATGTGTGTCCTGACTTGGTGTATGTAAACATTTTGTAGAATTGTTCTCTATTAAACTGTTACATTGGTCTTCTTTTATACTGTGCTGAATATACCAATTTGGCAGGATAATAAATATTAGTATTATTGCGAAAGTTATACAGTTTAGGAAAAACAGCCATCGCAAAAATAAGAAATACGCCATCACGCCAGTTCCAAAATGCCCTTCTATTTGCTTGATCGATGACTGCCATAATTCAAAGTTAGCAATTAGTTTAGACCACTTCAAACCAATTTTTTGCCAAACCTTACGATGTTTCCATTTTAGCTGATTAAAACCTTGGAGCCGAAGTTTAGTAGCACTCTGCAAAAAAATATATATAAATAAATTTAAGGTAGCTTAAATTATATTTGTAGTAAGTAAACGCCATTTTTGGACATTTTAAACTGAGTATGAGGTAATGTGTTTTGAGGTACACTCTTTTAAAATTATTTATCAGTTTTGCTATAAATACTACGATTTTCGAAATATTGAGTATAAGTTTGTTCCATATCCCAATTTTTTTTACTTTTTACTTTTATAAGTACGTGGCATGTCATACTACACATGAATAATTTTTTTATTTTATTTTATTGATACATTTAACAAACAGAGTGTACCCCTATGAATGAAGAGCATTGTGTTAAATGGAGAAGATTGATAGGTGGGAGGAAGCAGGAGAGAGGGAATGCAATCACACAGGACACCGATAAAGAGATAGGCAGACATTGTGGCAAGTTTTATGCCTTCACCGCAATGAACTTGAGTTTATCAGTGTCGACTATGACCGCATGTAGCGCCAAAGGCCAAGCTTTGCGCATCCACTCATGCTGTGCGTGTTATATTTGTACATGAATGTGAGGGACCTACAGTTGTATACCGAATTCGAACGGCGAAGTGGAAAGCTTTTCATAAGCAATTTTTATTCTTGTAGGTTTGCCATTGCCTGCCAATAAGTGGTGCCATGTAGAAATTTTATTGCTATTTTTTTTTTGCCCGTAGTATATTCGCACACTATTACTTGTTATTTTAAAACATGAATAACTTCATAACTTCCACTTAATAATATCGGATTAGTAGAAAAATATATTAAAATTGCTCAAAAAAGTTTTTTCAATAAAAAAATATATATGTAATTTAACGCAAACTTTCAAATTCGATTTACTCGAAACTAACCAAATGGCGTTATATATAATATAATTCTCAAGCGACGAATTTGAACCAAATACAACATATTTTTAAAGAAGCCTTCTTTGCAATGTTTATTGGTAACATTGAGAAGCCTTCTTTGCAATGGTTTTCCAGTTAAGTATGTAGTTTGGATGTGAGGTGCCACGACCACTTTTTAAATTGAATTAAAATATAACCTATGTATGTTCAAAATGGGGGAGTGCCAACGTTATAATACCGAAAGAATTCTTTAAATCGGGATATTAGAGATTATCCAAAGATTACCTCTGATAAACATAGAAACTTTACCAATTATTAATAGTATATGTCGATATAGATTACCTGTAAATGAGACTTTAACTCCTTCTTCTGTTGCATTGAAACTGGCATTAGTTTTATTTGAAACATTTCTTCCCAAATATGTTCTTCGTTTGTAAGAACTTGCGATAAATCCGGAAGTATTGAAAACTGAACGTCATTTTGTTTTTTGAACCTTTGTGTTGTTGAAGAAAATGTTTGCCAACATTTTGCACTTTTAATCTCTTGTGGACCATATTGTATTCTTTTATTAGTTCCTGAAAATAAATTCTTTTAGTAATGACAAATTAAACAATTTGGCAGATAAAGGAGGTAATTTCATTGTTTTTAATGTTTTTTCAATGTTTTAACAATAAATATATATATAATATATATATATTTAAGGTTTACTAAATTAAAGCAGTGCACAGTAAGATGGTAGATATTCGAGAAGCCGTGGGCAAATTGTTGCAAACTATCAACTAAGAAATTTGTAATATATAGCAGTTAACTACTATGAACCTGGTGAGTTACATAACTTCTACTCTATTACAATTATGTAATTTCCAGTGTAACCGTAAATAACTATTTTTAGTAAATTTTAAATCAAAGTATTCAAAGTACAATATGTGAACCTACAAGTTTAAATAAATGAAGAGAAATAAGTAAGTATGTGTTTTTGAACCAAGTCAAGTAAATATAGATCTTATGATTTTAAAATTATAGCTACTACCTTTTTTTATTTTTGATCTGGTTTATGGTCTATTTCTATTGCCAATATGATTACATAAATAATACTAGTCGATAAATACCGGATAGTCGGAAACGAATGTATAGTTAATCTTGGAATTATAACTCTTATTTCACTGGGACATAATAGGAAATAAAAAGTGGGAAATAACTTTTGTTCAGACTTCTCTGTTAATGCAGTTTCTGTAAAAGTATACTAGCAGCAATAAACTGAGTGAAACGAGCTTCGCTTTAAATAAGTGCCACTGCTGTATGAGCCTTGTCTGGAGGAAAGGCGCGCAAGAGCTGTGAACAAACCCATCAGAGTAGCTATTGACGAAACTACAGCAGCGACTAATTGTCAATATCAACTGGAATACTGAACGACAAAGACGAAAAACTAAGCAAATATTGTTTTTTTTTAATGTGCAGATATGGATAAGGCCAACGGTCGCATTATGGCAGCATTTTTAATGACTCTTTGTACCTTCTGTGGCCAGAAGTTTAAATGTAACTTAACTTTTTATTTACCAGTTTCACATAAGTTTTATTTCAAGACATTTTGTACAACCAAGTTATAATTGTAGTAACTGAAGCACCAGCATACAAGCTTTTCTTCATTCGCTTCCTGCTACATTATATATGCAAATCTGCACTCGATTAATATATATATATATATATATATATATATATACTATATATATATATAGGTAGGTGTCACCCCTTTATTTAATCCCTCCCACATTGTATTCCAATCACACCCACTTATTCTATAACATAGTATTCTTACCATGTTATTCCATTCATGTACAAATATATCACGCACAACATGAGTGGATGCGAAAAGCTCGGCCTAGGCCCTCCATGGGCTTTTGTGCCATTAAAAGTAAAGTATTCTTACCAAATGCACTAGTGCAATATGTATTGTACTATAAATGGTTCCGAATATATCCAAAAGAGCACAAGGTTTGAATGAGAGATGTACCGCACACTTAAAATTGTGAACTCTTACCAAGGCTGGGATTGGTCAAACTCAAAATGCATAATTTTCTGCGTAGCGGTTAAGGTAGTACATCCGGATATACAGATTTTCACTTTAATATATGTACGCATAGTATATGTGGCAATAGGACAGAGTCGCTTAAGTCGACCAAAGAGAAAATTAAGTTATACTACTCTCCTATTAATCTAAGATTCATTTCTGCGTTATCTGCGTTTTAAAAGAAAAATGAAAGCAAGTTATATCATTTTCAATAATTGTTTTCGATTCAACGGCTACACAAACTGTCATGCACTTGAAATAACATTTTCAGACATAATCTACTCTCTCAAATTGCCACAGACATATAGAGAAAACAATCCTATTAAAAGTCTGTAAGAGATATGATGAATTAAGTAAAGTAAAGGCCACTTCAACTAAACTGTGGGTACATACTTAAAATGAGTGAAAATAAGTATAGCTTAAAGTACATTTGAGTTTTATGATTATGTGCCTAAATTTTTTCTTAATTTTATATCTTACCAATACGATTCTGTTTAGATGGCAGTAATGTTGTTATTGCAAAGGCAGTCTTAGGAAGCCCTTCTAAATTAGTATTGTAATTTTCTTGATAGAATTCGCTTCCAGCCTCTTCCCATCCTTGCGCCTTCCTAGATTTATTACGATTCCTCGGAGGCTCGGGCATGCTACACAATATACACTAAACAGTTACCAATAAACATTGGACAATAAACAGATTTTGCCAACGACAAATATTTTGAGAATTGAAACACAGAAGGTGAACACCACATTATTTATTTACAATGCGACCAGGGTTGCCAGAGCTTTTAAGTGGTTGTCACTTAGGCCAGAATGGTAATTTTTAATTTTGAAGCTGTATCAACTGAGGTAGCCGATGTTGACAATTTTTGCAATAGATATTTCTGAAGCTATTTTATTGACTAACTTGACTGATTTTGCCAATTTCATAATTTAACCTCTTCCTAACTATATAATAAGAAATATCTGCCAAGTTTGGTTGAGATTGCTTGAGATCTACTCGATTAGTGCACGTGGAGCTTGACTGACCCCTTCTGTCGCAACGAACATCTTACTGACTAGCGGAATTATGAATTTTATTGCAATCGTAACCAGTATACAATTTTTCAGATTTTAGAAAAACATTTTACTTTCAAGTTTGAAAGTGGACCTGTGGCACCTTTCCTTGACTGACCAAAGTATGTTCATGTACGCTACTAGAACAACCAAATATTAAGAAACTAGCCAGCTTTGATGAAAGCCAGTCAATTATGCCTGGTGAAAGACTATTTAGTTATTTTTCGGCCGCGACACTTAATGATTATGTTCGGAATTAATGCTGAGTTCGTTCTGCATATCACTATGAATGCAAATGTTGCTTTTCTATCTGGCAAAAAATTAAAAATAAATTTCTGTTGGCAAAGTCAATAAAGTATAAAAGCTTTTATTGTTACTTCCTTATTATCCGTACCTTTATTATGACCCCTTAATAACCCTAAATTTATGGTTAATACAATATGCGACTAAGATTCTCATCCTGAGCAAAAAATACAAATTGATGTTTCCACTATTTATTTAAGTTTCGAAAATCCAATTTTGGAAGTTATATAAAAATTGTGTTTGAAGTTCAATATAATTTTAAATGCCCTAAAAGTTCTTAATTAAAAAGATTTTAAATGATTTAATTTTAAATTTTTAAAAACATTTTAGCATGTCATGTGGGCAGTACATTCTCATTGATTTTGGCATTCGTTTGGCGACGGTTTTTTCTTATTTTCAATCGATTTGTTTGTTTCTGTATTCTCATCGCCAGACTCCTCGTCTTCGTCTTCCCCTTCACCATCATATTCATCATCGTCGTCATCTTCGTCGTCGATAATGTCGCCAGTGTAATACAGCACGGCTTTTGGGATAATTCTTGCACGCAAAAAATGCCCAATTTCAAAATCGGTAGCTAAAATCTATACATAAAAGAAATTATTAAATCATAAATAGCTGAAAGATTTTAATAATATTACCCCCTGTGATTCTTCATCCTGCTCATCACTATCCTCTGGTATCTCAGGTGGATTAAAAAAGTTGAAAAATGAATCATTTGGGATTTGTTTAACGATAGTCCTTACTGCACCGCGCTCCTTGTGTTTTTGCTTTTTCCTTATTGTTTTGATGGTTAAATTCATCTTTTTTTCCCAATTTATGTTACATCCCTTCAAAAATATTAAATTAAGGGTTAAACAATATTGATAATTGAACACTATACGAAATAATGCTAGACAAATATAAATTGTGAATTTTAAGATCTTATTACTTCGCAATTTACTTTCATTCCAGTGTGAAATTATGACACATTTGTTTTTCAGACAATGAATAAGAAAACATTTTCTCTTTTAATTTTGTTAAATTTCAGCTTTGGTTTGCTCCAATGATTGATTGAAAAATTAATTTTTGCGTTGTTTATGTAAGTAAAGTTTTGAAAACACAAGCCATGTTGCAAAAACCTGTAAAATGTTCAACCTACCTTACACTTATATATTTCAGGTCCTTCAAAACCGAACGGATAATCTTCATCCACCATAGCTTTCAAGAAATATTTTTTGGTTAAAAGTGCATTAGAGAAATATTTATTTTTATCAAAATAAAATTCCAGGGTATAAGAGTGCTAAAAATATAGAAGAAACAAATTGTTAGTGTAATGATAGCCAGTGCATTTTCTAACTTTTAATAATTTGGAATATCTGTAAGTTCAATGAAATTATTGTAGAATTTGGCGTGAGATACGTTCAAAACCAGCAACAGAAATTAAGAAAACAAAATTTAATCCCAAGAAAAATTATACAATCGTTAAATTCAAAAAAGTGTAACTCAGAAGAAAATAGCCAACAAAAGCTATAACTTGGACAAATTCATTCAGAATTGATTTTTCCTTAGTATTTCCAAATTTTCAATCTTTCCTCAGAATGCCCAGATTTTATAATTTATTTAGATTTTATAATATAGCTACCTCATCATCGTATTTGATTTTAATGTCAGTAAGTTTTTTTAACACAGGCTCATCGTGTTCTTGCACCATTTCAGAAAGAATCTCCGTATTTCTAAAGATTGTCAGCCAGAAGTTAGGAATTCCTTTCGTATCATTGGAGATTTGCTTAAACTGTCTGAAATAATAAAGATTTATTAACTATTCACGTACAATTCGGACTTAATAAAATACTCCATAATGTTTTTGAAATCATGAATTTTTTCCACTTTTTCCAAATCTTCCTCTTCTGCCTTCCATTTTGGTTCTTCCTTGGTAGGTTCAATATCTCCGGTGACAATTTCTTTTCTTCTATCAAAAAGTGGTTGATACTTTTCTTGATATTTTTTTTCAAGATTATAAACTTCTTCGAAAAATTCCGCTTCCAATTTTAAATGCTCGAGTTGAATGTTTTTTAAAACGGTAATTCTATTTTGCACTGGAACCGGAAGATTTTTTACCATTTCTTGCAAAAATTGGCGACGCATTATAGCACCCATGTAAGCTGGCCTAAAAATTAAGTTGAATTTTTATATTATTTTTATAAAGTAAAACCATTAAAGGGTATTGTTAAAATTATCATACGAAATATTCCCTAAACTTCAAGCCGAACGAATAAAATTTCTACTCTTCTAAAAATTACTTACTTTACTTTACTTATATTTGTACATGAATGGAAGGGACCTACAGTTTAATGCTGAATCCGAACGGCGAAGTGAAAAGCTTTTCATAGCAATTTTACTCTTGTAGGTTTGCCATTTCCTGCCGAGAGGTGGTGCCGTGTAGAAAAATTATTTTTGTCTACTTTTTGATTTTGCCCGTGCCGAGATTCGAACCCCGGACACTCTGCGTAGCAGTCCAACGCACCACCACTACGCCACAGCGACCACTGTTAGGAAATATTTAAGCGTAAGAACCACTTAAAACTGTCACCGTCTTTTTTGAACATTTTCATAACTACGAACAATGTGAAATTTGGTTAGTCAACATCTCGGAAGATATGCAAAATTTCACATATACTTTCAGTTCATTTTTCATTTTTACATTACCTCAAAAACATAGTTATAAATGTATTCTATGTAATAAGCTATATTTATGTAGATGCCTGGCAAAGCCTTGCTTGCACTTCTTTATTTCTGTGATGAAATGGAATTGTGATATAACATTTTAACTATAATCCAATTACATAATTTTTTATTTTGGTAATAAATAAATTTTTCTGCCAATTGTACTTTTTTAGGTATTGGATACAAGTCAGTATACAATTCTATCTAACAAAAATGAGTAACAATTATGTACAGGCAATGATCTACTTTGGGTTCCCGCATTCTCAAATATGTTTCTTTTGCAAGTCTTTCCATCTTAGCTGCTTACAAAAATCAAGTTGCTTCGCTAGAGTAAAATCGGTGCACACAGTGATATGGATTAAAATTTATAAATATTACATTTGGGGTGTTTTTTCACCCTAAACAGTCCGAGGCAGTGCACGTGTTTATTGACCCAATAAATTTGTTTGTTTTCTTTCGTGTGTCTTTCGAAATTTGATAGTATTCAAAAAAGGCTCTTAAAACATTCTGAAAGGGGAAGACAACAAGGAAATCGGAGTTCATATGTAAAAAGCATATCATTACATATGAAAGTATTTTTCTTTGACCTTGAAGAGCCAAAAGTATGGAAATGGAGAACTGATTCGGATGGATTCAAATCCATACAATTGTTGATCGATTCCATTCTCAAATTTCATCTTGCACAGTAATATTAAGGTATGTGAGAGATCAATCTGACATTCCCCAATTTAGGATAAAGGAAGCTCTGCTGACCTAATGAACGCCAAAGAATCCTATAGAAGAGAATTTTATCAGTCAATCGGTGCTCGGTTCTTGGTAGATTCAAAAGCTTTTCACTTCGTTCGGATTAGGCATAAAACTGTGGGTCAATTGTATTCGTTTACAAATACAACGCCCGCCATGGGCTGTTGTACCATTAAAAAGAAGAAGAAAGAAGCAGGATACAATACTAAAGAGCATGTAAGACATGAAAAACGTATTGCTAATGGCGAATATGCAAAATTAAATGGATATCCATGGATGGCGATAATGTTTTATAATGACAACCATAATTTGCAGTGGTTGTGAAACAGAACGTTTCATACAAACTGCAGCGCATTGTGTTGCACGATTTGCCAGTGTAAGCTTCATTTTTTAATTAAAAAATTTTTTTTATTATTTTTTATGTAATTAATTGTTTATGTATTATAGGATAGTTGTAAAGTAGGGCGTCTACAATTTTATGAGACTTAAATCTGTACATGTTCAGGCATAACCCAAAAGTGCTTTGAATCTGAGAATCATTGAAAGTAGATGTTGAATTTAAAAGTAAGATATAGTAACTAACTATAATAACTATATTTCAATTAAATTTGATCGGCTATAATTTTTTTTTGCCTTACCCTAATATTAATATTTTATGTATGTTATACACTATTCTTGTAGATACTGTTAACCCAATAAAGTACAAAAATATTATTGTAGGTAGGTAAACTTCGAAAAAAAAATTTTTTTTTTTCTATTAACAGTGATTAACATGTTTGGTTTGCTTGATTTGAAAGTGATTCACTCTGTTATCCGGGAACACGAACGTACAAAATTTGAAATAATATTCAAAGTAAAAGCCTTTTTTTAACCTATGAGTTGGAATTTCAACTAAGTTTTTACTATTAATTTCAAACACCCTTTGCCAAATTATGTAAGAAAATTACAATACATTTGCCAAATAATTCTTATTGTTTTAAAACTTACGCCATTTGATTGTCTGCACTCTTTTTCCCATCTTCTGATTCATTGCACGACTCCGTGTCAATATTTCCCTCAACAGCAGGATCCATATTTCTAATAAAAATCAATATCTGTGGAATGTTAAGATTATTAAAAAGTGTATTTGAGTGTATCACATACATATTTAGTTCGATTTTATTAATCACAGTTAATTTCAATAAGCAAATAAATTCGCCGCTATCATCATCATAAGTTTGATGAATTACTATTGGCAACTACAGAGGATAAAAAGATATTATGCCTTATTTGAAAGAATACTGGCCTAAAAATTTGAATATATTTAGTCTTCTTTACGAAAAATATATATTGACGAAATTAATTTAGAGAGCAAAGCTATGGCCCCTTAGGATTTAGCCAACAATTAAATTTGTAAAAAAAATGGGTGTTTCTAAGGTTTATTTATATTGTAGGTAACCACAGCAGTTTTAATAGTCTTTTAAGTCAAAGTAATTGAACCATTCCAATATAGAATAGTATTTTAAAGTATATAAAAATATTTTAATATTGCGTACGATGTTATTTTGGCCAAAATTACTACGCTGAGAAAGTTTGCTGAAATGGTTCAACTAAAAAATCCGAATTTGAAAATTCTATCAAAATTTCATATTGCGATTCACAAACTAATTTCTGTGTTCGTCATTTAGAAACTTGTCTGAGTACTTAACAGAGATCTGCAACGAGTAGTCACTTTCTAGTATACTCATAATTTCATGAACTGTTACTGACTACTGTAACATGTATAAGGAAAGTATATTATAAAACTGTACTGCAAATTTTGTTTTTTGTGGTTTGGAAAGCTTTCACAAAATACCACTTTTTCTATATTAATATGCATCGCTTCATAACGCTCAAGGCATATATTTAAGTTAAAACATCCATGTGTACATAAAAAACTATTTCTTGTAACAAGAACGCAAAACACGTGTTCTTAAAAAATGAAACAATTTCTTCGAAAACTAATTAAAACGATGGAATTTAAAACCGGAAAATATGATCACATGTTTTGATAATCAATACAGACCTTCTTTCTCACGAACAATTACAATTCAAATAAAATTTCAATCACCTGGATTCTTTGCTTCCTCTATAAAAGAAATTTTGGTATAAAGAGAAATAGTTATGAGTGAAATATTTAAAGCATACAATAAAGAAACAATACAAGGTGAATCAAACCGAATTCACCCCTTTTTAGAGCGTACACTAGACACAAAATTTTGCGCAAAACTTGGCGTAACTTATTATTTAGTCATGAATTACCACAAAATTGTTTGCACAAAATTTTGTGTCGTCTCGTTGCTTGGATATTTGCGCAAGATGTTGTGGAAAATCAAATATATTTTAATACTTTCGAGAGTCTTTCGCTTAACATTCGATTATTCAGTTTTATGTGCCTTTAATTGAAAAGGCACAGAAAACATGAATTTAAAGAGAAATGCAAATTTTTTCAATTAAAAATGCTCCTTAATCCTTTACTTCGCCGCTATCATCATCAGCGACATATTCATCATCACCTGGTATTGAGCGTATCAATAGATCAACTGCTTCTTTCGGCAAAGTCTGTACTTTTTTCCTGGTAATTTCCTTTTATTTCACATTATATGATCAGAACACATCTGAACATGAAAACATCTTCATTGGATATCTGCCTGCTAAATTTATACGAAAAAAATTTCCCTGAAGATTTCAAAGTATTTGTTTCTAACTTCTTGAGCTATCGATATTATTTCCGGCCAATGTATAAATAATTTGTGCAGAGTTGGAGGCATGTAATACAAGGGATAGTTTTGAACAAAACATCTTGTAAATTCCGAAACTTCATGACCACTGGACTAGAATATTTATGATTCCTGCTGACATTTACTATGCGTAAATTGGTGCTATTTCCGAATTCGGGCTTTATTTTCGGAAATAATTTTTTTTGTCATCTACCTGGCTTGATATTTATTTCAAAATTTAATCCAATCATGAAGGATCAATAAATCACATTGTAAATTTTCGGTTTTAACTTCTCTTTTAACGATTTTTTCAATTTGATTGAACTCTTTATAAGTGGCGCCACATAAAAAACACATTAGTGTTAACTTTGTTTCTGAAAGCGCATTGCAAAATCCGCTAATATCAGATTATGACCAATTTCCATGCATTTACCTCCTAAAAGCACAATAGATTTTTCAAAAGATTTTCATTTCGTTTTTGGACCTCTACCTTTTTTATATATTCTATTTTTAAGGGCTTGAAGAACCTGGTAGATGATGGTCTTCTGTGATTTTGCTGAATAATTTTGCTTCCACAAATTATATTGTAATATTATATTGGAGCCGAAATAGTTTAGCCTCTACTGATAAGGATTCTTCCTAAGTCAGCTGTTTTACTTGTATCGATTTGGCAAAACTTTGTCGGTAATTTTTGCTTTCAACGGTGATGTTGTTGATATTTCTTTCTGCAGTTTCGAGGCATCTACTTTCGCAGCAGCTCTTAAGCTCAACATAGTAAGGGACGTATTTTCACCAAATTGAGAACGTTGCTTTGGCGCCATGAATATTCTGCTTCGCCGTTGATGTTCCTGGTTGGCCGAGTTTCACATAGGACTTTTCCATTTTTCGCCACCAGTAATAATTCGATGCAAAAAAGACATATTTTAATAGCGCTGAAGCTGCATTTCACACATGCCTTCCGACGTCTCTCGACTTCAACCTCAATGATTTTAAGCGCTTGGAAATTGCTCCCAATGCTATTGCAACTTCCTCTTACGCTTTGCACAAGTATTCTATATATAATCTATACTTTTACAACAATCGATGACTTTCAGCAACACTTTTTTCGAATTAAATAAGAAAACCAAAATTGCCCACAAACGCTGTTTATTTGACACGTATGCTAACTTGTTTGTAGCGATAAAAGGTTATAATATTTGCACTTTGGCAAATTGATAAATAATCAAAACAAAAGTTACATGAAAGTAGTTACAGTATTGCCGGATGTGATTTAGTACAAGCTACGCCATCAATTGTGAATTCCTCATTTACAAATAATATACCAATAGAATGTCATGAAGAATATGACATACATATATATAAACTGTTACAGAAAATAAAACCCATTTCGCAGTACCTTACAGGACTATAAATACTCAGATACAATTTTTTTAAGAAATAAAACCACCAAGTATTTGAAAAATACCTGAAGTTTATATAAGGTTCCATTACAAAAATCTATTTATAACTTTTTAAGAAAAATATCATTTCCAAGTACGGAAAAAATCAGTATTATTACTGTGCATACGTAAAACAGCGATATTTTTGAGAGTGAATAATTTTATATATTTTTTTTATATATTTATATATTTTGTATTTATATTTACTGGGTTTGATACCCATTAAAAATAAACACCTTAAATTTTTTTTTTTTAATTAATCTCCAAAAACGTCAACCCATTAAATTTACATAAGTAATTGTATTTAACTTGTTGGTGATGAATGATGCGCCTCCTAAAGGTTGTTTACATCTTCTACATTCGGATTTTTGTTTCCGTGTATCCGCGCAGCATGTGCATTATTGTTAACAGAACATTAAAAATTCACAATTCAACGGAAATGTTGTGCCAACTCACTCTATATATCTATAAATTTGGCGTTGTACTTTGGCCTGATGCGTTAGAGTTGTCGCAGTGTCGCAATATTTCTTTGACAAATATTCGTACGAAGTGAAGATTCCACATTTTTTACATTGCTTAACTTTATTTTTTTGTGAAAATTATTTGAACCGCTCGATGTTCATTAAAAAAAAAACAATTTAAATATTAAAATTAAAATTTTTTTTTTAAATTTTAATGCTTAGGTACTAAGTTTTAATAAATTGATTTACAAATACTCTCTTATACCAAATGCTTATTTTTTATTTTAAATTGAATTTCAAAGAATAATCAAACGGATTGAATTTTAATTCATCCATTTTCGACAATTTGGGGCTCCGCACATACATGGTATTTTGTGAGCATCATCTTCGATGTCAAACTTATAGTCATATGAAAGCTGATAACAAAAGAACATCTCATATGTTGTAATTGGAAATTAAATATTGCGAAAAATACCTCTTCACCCCTATTGATTCTACGTTTTGCGAATATTATAATTCGTAGCTCACGATCCACATCAACAGTTTCGGTTACGCAGTTAGGATTACAGGCATGATTAATATATCGAGCTAAGCCCCCAGATAGAGTAGCATCCACAACTCTATCTTCATCCAAACGAAACATATAAATGCCTCGATTCTGTAAAAACACGATACTAGAAATTCGAAAAGATTTAATTGTTTTACTCACTTTTGCCTCGAATTGTTTTTCCCGAATTTCAGAAACCTCTGAGCGTATTACTTCTCCAATGTATTCTATTATCATAGTATGTTTCTCCATATCTCGAGCTGCATACAAACCCAGTCCCTGTATTTTCGATCTGAAATATAAATTGTAAATTAATTGTTTTTATTAGATACAATAGTTTTCGTGTTCGTTCATGGAACAAGAGCCCATGGAGGGCTTAAACCAGGCTTTTCGCATCCATTCATGTTGTGTGTATTATTTGTACACGAATGGAATTAATTAGTTTTAGAAGGAAATGTTAATATTATTTATTTAGTTGTTTTCAATTTGGCGTTTTAAGGCGTTTTTTTTGTTGTTGTTGAATATAGTACTTATTTTTTTTGAAAAAACAGGCATCTGGCAAGTAACAAACATCATTTTAAAATAGTATATATTTAAAAAAAAGTCTGTAATTTCTTAAGATACATATCACCATTGAGACTCTTGTCCGTGAAAAATGTGGTTGAATTTTCCAACATTATTGCTTGCCGAACCAGTTGCACAGAAGCAGTTTTTAACAAAAAAATTTACTTGCCTGCCTTCGAAATTTCGTTACGTTTCGGTACTGTGCAATATTTTAATATTTTGGTCCTCGTAACATTTAGTAACCCAATTTCACATTTTAATTTTTGTTTTGAAATAGGCTAGTTCAACTTTCGGGCCCTAGTTTTCAATGGTTGGCTTTACTGAGTGCTCCGTTTTGGTTGCCTTTGCTTTCTTTCGTTCACAATTGGCTTCTCTTCTTAGCTCGTTGAACAATTACTACAATCGATTCAGCTTTTTAAGCGAAGTCTCGAACAGATAAATTATTATTTGTTTAACTAAGGCACATATCTTGCGATCCAGCGATCGTTAGGTAGCATCCTTTTATCGACGCCACGCCTCGGTAAATCTTTGAGAATAACAGAGATTGGTTATTGATTACATATGCCTCTATTACGGTTGCCAACTTTACTCAGTTTAGTTGCTATAGACAAATTCGTACTATCCATGGCCAACCGACCATCTGATTTACCAGTTGCCTTGTAATTGGCAAACGTCAAAAACTGGCAACTGTCTATTAGCAGTTGCCTATAAACAGAGCACGGAAAAATATATGCGAAAAATGGAAAAAACGTGAGGTAATTTTTAAATTATAATATATTTTAATGTTTAAATAATTTTTAGGAACATAAAACTTATAACTAAGCGTTTTTTCTCTATACGCAGATTTATTTCTTTACAAAAACTTGTTTTCTGTCAGATAGTCAATATTTTTTCTTGACAAACCAGCCAGAGCTGCCAGCCGTTCAGTTCCACCACCCTGACTCGAATAACACATACTTCTAGCCGGAGCGACTTTATTACGTAAGCGGGAAGATTTTATCGCTGATACAAATCGTTGCTACAGATAAAATATTTTTGGAATCATCAGAAAATAAATCGAGGTTTTTTTTAAGAAGGGAACAATAACAAATTTTCGTGGACGCTTTGATATACATATGTAAAAATTAAAGGTGATAGTTAAAAATAAACTTTTGAGAACTTCTTAAACTTTGCGATTACTCTTTCGATTTTGCTAAATAAATATCTATTAACCAAAATGCAGTGTTAACTTACCTGGCTAAAAATACGTTATTCCGCCATTCTTGCTTCATTTTTTTGTATTGAGAACTTTTAGAGTGAACGAATTGTTTACTATAGGGGCACGCAACTTCTCCAGCTACCATAGACGTTGTGGTATTGGCTATTCGCTGGTTGCACGTGGTACCTGTTCGTTGTGTCTGTGGTTTTCGCCAACCAATAACTTGACGCTGTTTTTGCTCTGTACGTGCAGCTCCTGAGGGATTAATGGCGAGTGGTAATTCTAATAAAGGGTTTCGGCCATACTTAAAACGATAATCAGTTAACGTCTCTATTCCAGGCAAGCTTTCTATGATTCGAACCACAGACGGTTCCGTAAGACCAAAAAGATCTTCACCAGATATAAACTGTGGGAAAGATTGAATTAATTTGTTCTCTTTACGCATCGCGGCTATTGGTTCCACAATTTTTTGCCAAACTCCTTTAAGCGATGAATCTCTTAGCTCGATGTCATTTTCCATGGACTCTTGCACTAGAATACGGAACTCGGGACGACCAGCTACATCGGCAATAGAACAAATATAACGACATCGCTTGTTTGGTTTTCTTAGAGACCAATAAAAACGTATCTGGAATAAAAATTTATAATCACTTTATTAATTGACATTTTGGTCATCTGTACGATTTTTCCAAGGAAAGTTTTAAAATTCGTGAAAAATATGTACGTGAAGGTGGACAGAGATGTATGGGCGAAAAAAATGAATGTTTGTCAATGGAAGAGTAGCGCCATAAGTCGAGTCGATTACGGACCTTGTCAGGTGGATGTTCTTAAAGAATATACTTTTTTTGGCTTAGCGACAATGAAAGGCTTAATTTTCTCAAATATCGAAACGTTTGTGATGCCAATTAAGTCTAGATTTTGAGGGTGCATTCGAAATTTCTAGTATGCAGTTTATTTCAGTTCATACAACCGGTACTAGATCGCGCAATCTCGGGATCACTGGATTGAACTAAGGCAGCTAATAACTAATACTCTCTTTAGTTGTAATAATGTACCATATTTAATATCTAAATATAAAAAAGTATAAATAATTACTTACAATTTTATAGCCTATGGGATATATATGGTTGACTGAATGGAATGATTCCAATTGATGTGGTAAAAGCTGACCCACATTAAGAAATGTGAGACTGCCAACTCGTAACAGGTTGCTGAGTTCTGAATGATGCATTACAGATGCTACTTGTCGATTTTCATCGCGATCGACAAAAACCCGTCGATACACGGCAAGCGAGGTTAGTTCATTTTCTTTCTCTGTTCGAGATGTGTGCTGGTGACAATGCATCGTTTTATTTTTGTAGAAGGCACAATGCTCTTTAATAGCGCATGATAAATGGAAAACCATGCCACATCTGTTTTTAAAGCATTTGACAGTAGCGCCTAATTTTTGGCAGAAACTGCATGACTGATTAAGACCCATTTGCAAAGCACCTTTGAAATTCATAAGGCCACCGCTTATTGTTTCATAGACGCCATTAGACCAAAGCGCACAGTTTAAATGTACCTAAAAAATTAATTTAATTTATATATCTGTTATATAGCAAAAGTAGATGGTGAACAGGGTCTATTTAAAAGCAATTTATTATACGCACCCATTTGTCGACATCAAAATTTAATAATCGTGACGGACCATCCGTCAGACCATCACCACGCTGATTGCAAAAAACGCACTGACGAGTATCTTCAATCGGTGTAAAGTTGGAGTTAGCCACGCAGTCATTTTGCGGCGACACGGTGATATCCATTTTAAGAAGAGTATCGGTAATCTCCTTGTCGGTGATTCGCTTTAATTGTGAACGGTCGTAAAAACAATTATCGGCGAAATATTTAAAATATTGTTTTTGAGCGGTTTTCTGTTCCAATTTATTATCTTTTATTCTTTCTATATTATTCATATCGTCAAAAAACCTACTAATATTCGAATTCATCGTCTCTTGATGTAACTTAACTGATGTTTTGGTGTTTGAATTTACACCATAGTTGTTACCACGACATTTAAACTGTTCATAGCAAATTTTACAGCAGAAGTGTTTCCGTATTGCTGACATTGGCGATGATGTGGATATTGGACCATTTCTATTAGCACGTATTCCTATAGTACCGACTGCTTGGCCACAATTATAACACATTTTCTTTCGTCCACTGAGAATGTTTTGTAAGTGGATATATTTAGAACTTGACTTGGTTTTGACTCGCCCGCCTTTACTGCATTGTTTAGTTAAAAGGTTTATAGGGGCTTTAGTTATTTTATAAGTGCTGGGCGGAGTAATATGAAGAAGATTTGCTAAATCTTTTAGAACTCCAAAAATATTTTCAGCTGCCGATGATGACAAAGACAAAGTAACTGTTTGAGTTTTAGAATCAGTTTCACACCTTGCAATTCAAGTAAGAGAATAGAGGTAAAAATTATTGTTTTTTTATTAGCCTTATTTGTTTTTTCTTTTTTCATAAATAAATTAATCAATCAAATATCTGTGAAAATTAAACAGGTACCCTGGGCATTAGCAAGAGGGTTAGGAACACATATCGGGTAAAGCACAACCTTGTGGAAATGAACATTGGTAAGGCCACCTATTATTATTATAAAGGTTCTATGAAGACTGAAGACGGCTGCACAATACAAAGGTTTGCCTAACAAAAACGTATATGTGTTTAATATAAGCATTCCTTATACCGGATTTCAAAACATAAACTTATAGGGGCTCAACATAGGTGTTCTAAGCATTAGCCTACGTAGGTTATAGGCCCATTTGGGCTGAATATATATAGGCGCCCTACATAAAATTTCTAAAAATCAGCCTAATGTAAGTGAAATGTGTGCTTCGTAATTTTTCTTTGCTTTTTTTTATAATTTCAGAATTGGTTTAAGTTCCTATACTGCTGTAATCGACACAGAAACAATTATTGCACAAGGTTGAAAGTAACAAGAAACGAATAATAGAAAAATTAGTTTACTACAGCTTGGCATCTTGCCTGATGAATTCAAAACTAGGATGGAGGTAAAATCGGAACTAATATTAGTGTTAGCGATTTGTTTGTTTTTTCAACAATGTACGAGGATTACATATACAAATACTGAGTTATTGGCCAGTTAACTCTCCACAGTGAAATCGACTCTTAGAAGAGGCAAAAATTTAATATAGAAGTGATTTTATATTCTCATGTAATGTTTAACACTAGTCAGTAGTAATAAGTAGCGATTATAAAGTGGGAAAAGATCCATCTAAATTAATTGTTTTCCTTTTTTATAAAAATTTTTTTATTAAAATACGTACCTCAATGTATGTAACTCCTCATTGATATAATCCTTTGTATTAAAATTTGAAGTCAGCTCATTTTTGACTAAATTCCAATTTTTTTTCGATGAAAACGGTTTAACAAATGATACAATGGGCGACATAAGACTCGAATATTGATTATTTACATTATTCATAATTAAACCGGGAAATATAAATTGCGACAAATTTTCGCTGATATTATCAATTGTAGATTTCCTATCATAACTGATTTCATTTTTATTATTAATAATTTCTAATGTTTCGGTATTATGTTCGCGTATTGTCTTATTAAAACGAATTAATTTATTCATTTCATCATTATAGATAGCTGGTGAAAACTCTTGATCATAAAAATCATTTTGTATTGTGAACGGCTGTGTTTCTTTTGCACTATCTAGTCCACTAAAACGTTTTTCATCATACAAAGCCATTCGATGCATAAATTTAATACTGCCATATTCACTTTGAACATGTTGATCAAAAAATTTTTCATCATTTTCCTTACTGTTAGAAACACGAGAAAAACTACGCATACCATAGATGCTACAAATTCCGAAATTTCGATTTAGTAGGGGTTCAAGCACTTGCAGTGGTTGCATTTGTCGTACATGTGCCATTAAGTTATTAATGAAATTGTCATAGTCTTCTTCAATTTTCGACAATTTGCGTGCCCGTTTTTTTGTGTTAGACAAATTAGGTGAAACTGAATTAACTGTTACATCTTTGTTATTGTTAAGAAGCTGTCGGCGGTGTTTCTGATATTCCCGTTTACGTTTTTTACGTAGCTCTACATCCTTAACCGCAGATTTTAGCTTATCAATTGTAATTTGCGACCTCTCTACGTTGAAATTGTTGTCTATCAACTGACTGGGTTTTGAATTTGAACCAGCCGAAAAGGTATTTGATATGGCATGCTCATCAGTTGAAACTTCCAAGTGTTTTACAGTATTTCTTACTTTTGGGGTTTGATCTGTTATTCCTTTCAAATTGCTCTCACATTTTGGAGACATATTTGTAGAATTCAAATCATCCCCAGTAACGGCTATTTCTTGAGTGTACGTTGTGTTTGAATTGCTTAGGTTGTCAGCTGGATTTGATTGTATATACAAATTGTTCGTTTTCTTCTCCAAAGGTGAACATATTGCTGCTGATATTGATTTTTCATTTATGGACTTGGGATCACCCAGATGATTTTTGGTTACAACCGGTCTTGGGGTTGAAACTTTTCTGTAAAAAAATTAAAGAAATATTTTACTAATTGTTAGATAAAACCAAACGACCAGGGAGACAAAAAAAATCATTTTGTCTGATTAGGGATAACCCTAACCTGATAGAAACTCATATTAGAGCTTCACTCAAAAACTCAACTAAAAAACTGTAATAAAAACCAATCAATTGATTTGGAATCATTTACGAATCTAAAAGACTTCAAAACTAGATTTTTTGAACCCAATTATCTCAAAAACCAGAAGAAAAATTATAACGGTCTATTTTAACAACATATAACAAATAAGTAAACATTATATTCAATTTCCATGTTTTCCAAACCAAAAGCTGTCGCAACGAAAGACAAAACTTTCTGCAAATTATTCGACAAATTTCATGGATCCAATCCTTTAATTTATGCTAATTTCTAGGACTTCAACAAACGAAATTTTTTTAGTACCACACCTTCATTTCCAATCCGAGAGAGGTCATTAAGTATTTTACCATCTGGATGAATGCGTTATCCCGATCTTTTTAGGCGGTGGGTATATCTTAATGCGACTGCTGTCGACTATGCAAGGAAGATAGCCACATAGCCGATCACATACTTACTATGTGAGTGCCCGGTTGCCGCAAAGATTCTGATACGTTCTGACATATGTGGCATAAAACCTAACACACCGCTTAGATTCATTAGTAGACTTAGACTACTAATGCTTAACTTAGACAAAAAATCATTAAAATACAAGCGTTAATCGAAGCTTAATAAAATTAGTTCATAGGTAACTATTAATAGATGTACTTACATTTGTGTGGCAACTGTGCTAGTTATGTTAGTTGATAAACCGGGCGAAGTATGAATATTCTGTTTATCATTGTTAAATTCGCTTGATTGTTTACCCTCGGGTTCTGTTGGATGATTCTGATTTATTTCTATTGAACTGGTATTAGTTGTCTGTGGTACATTCTTTCCATCACCAATTGCAGATTCCGATGAGTCTAATGATAAATTACGTTTAATATTTGGACTTGAGACAAAAGATGTCTCTTTTGAGATCACATGTATTGATGATTTTATTTTAAAATCATTTTGAATAGTATCATTTTCACATTCTGTTGTTGAATTTTCAATACTATCATTTTTTTGTGATTTTTGTTGCGTTTCAGATTTACGATTGTTAGCCGCAGCAGTTACAGGTGGGATCACGGGTCGTGCTAACTGCGCCTCGAGAGAACTGACCAACCCCAGACTGGGTGCACGTACATTTATAACTTTACGTGCGGAAAGTACATGACTACTGCATATTGGAGTAGCGGAAGATACTGAGTTAATAGAAGAAACATTTGCTGTTGATGTAAGTGTTTGACTTGTGTTGTGAGATATACAGGAATTTTGAAGAAGCTGTTTTAACAGAACGTTGTGTGTTTCTTCAGGTTTTAAAAGTGTTATCTGATTGATTGCTTGCGAAGTTGGCACAGGTAATAAATTTGCATCGGGGTTTGTTTTTTCAAATGCAGTGTTGATCAATGCATCGGAACTTGCCGAGCCTCCTGTTTTCACTATTGCAGTCACTTCGGAGAGAGTCTCCTTTGGATTATCTGTGGTGCAAACTCGATTCGAAGACAATATCTCTAAATTCGGTCGAATTCGTGAAGATATCAAACGCGATTGCTGGTCCTCATCGTTTATAGAATTAGAACGCTTATCTGCATTTTGTCCGAAAGAAGATATCTTAAAAGCCTTCCGAGAATTCTGGTCGGAAATGTTCATAATGTTAAACGGTTGTACTGCAACGGATATAACTGTTTGCTTTATTGATGAATCGGATGGCTGCGAAACAAAACAATTTGCTTGTGGTAAAGATACTGTGGAAATATTGACAGCATTGGACACGGAAAGATTCATCTGTTTCACTCTCTGCTCTGAAGAATTTACCGATTTTGTTGTAACAAGGGTAGTCTTTGACTGCTGACTGATATTATTCTTAGCTAACATAAGAGAAATATTCCTAGGAATTATAAGAGGGGTAGAATTTAATTTTCCGTTGCTGCTGTTGAAGCTAAATGTCGACTTAGCAGAAAGCAATTCCGTTTGTAGGTTGCATTCGGAAGCAACAGCCGTCGTAGAAACACAAGTGCCAGTTGCTGATGTGGTGATCAATTGGGGTGCATTTTGTTTGATTATACTAACTGCAGGGCGAATGCTGTGGTGTTGTGAAGTATTGCTTTGTTGTTCTGCTTGCTTAGATAACGGCGTAAGAAGTGGCGGCATATTTGTGCTAACAGAATTTAACTTTGTGGTAGTACTTGTATTTTCATCTGTTCCTGTGTTTTTATCAGGAGCTACTATTGCCAACGATGTCTCAATATTTGCAGTATTTGACTCATTTATTCCTATATTCTGCTTATTATCAGCAGATATTATAGTAATTTCTGGTGATTCCTCTGCCACTTTGTGTTCATTTTCCAAAATTTTATTTGATGAGTTCACTTCCTGCATTAATGTTAACTGCGACATTTTCGGGTAATTTATGTTATTTGCAGTGTTTTGTTTAGGCTTCGATGCAGTTATAGTGACAACACCTGCATTGGCCTGTAAGTGACTGGGAACTAAAGGGGAAACTTGTGGCAGTTTCTTACTCACCACCTTTGCTTGGACGATTTTTGCATTAGATACCGGTTTGATTTGCAGCTGTGATAGCGAAACAATGGTTGGATGGTTACCTTTTGAACTCCGTTTCACATTCAATATTTTACTAAGGTTAAGCTGAGTCTGTGGGTGAGGTGAAGCATAGGTGGATGACTGTGAATGTTTCTGAATTTCCCCAGTAAGACCACTAGACTGTATAAGTTGCGTAGAATTAAGAGGCTTCAATAGTGGAACGGATATTGTTGTATTGCCTATAGAAACTTTAGCTGTTTTCTGGGTAACTTCAGAGACAAGTTTTTTAGCTGTAACCATTAATGGTTGGTTTTTTAATGGCGACTGTATATTGACCCGATTTAAAACTGTCGTTGCAGATGTTGTGTGATTTGCTGTACCGATGCGACTATAGGTAACTGTTCCATGACGCACCAAATTGTTGGATGTCACATTACGCATTCCAATACTGGTGACGGTTTGCGAAGTACTTTCTATGTTCAGAGGCATCGCGGTAGCTTTAGCCTCCTGCACAGATGGCAAGATTACTAATTCAATTTCATCCGAAGCGCTTGATATCGGTGCATTTAAATCAGTAGAGTCCGTTGAATGAACAGCACTTACTGCATTATCCTTAGAAGAAAATGTATTTGCTGAACTATTAACTTTTGAACAAGGAAGCGTTTCTAATAATGGTGCTGACGCAGCTTGATTTACGCTGCTATTAGTGATTGTTAGTGATTTGCAAGAACTTTCATTTATATTGGCGTAATCACTAATATTAGACCTTATGAGAGTATATTCATCAGGTAGGTCTTCCGAATTTAGAGAATTAGCAATATCGCCTACATTTGTAGAGCTAATATTTCGAATAGCAATTTCATCGGTCCTTGTAGCTCCAGTAGCATTAACATTAACAGTAACTAACTTAGTAGCATTGTCTTTTAAAGAAATATTTTGAACTTGGTGCAAGCTTTCTCCCATGTCTGATTCCGGTCTTTTTTTTTGTTGTACTTTGTTAATTTGCTCACATGTTGATGAGGCACCTACATCAAGTCTTAACTTTTTATTGCTGACATTATCAATCGTTTCATTTGTAGTATTGCGTTTAGTAGCATTGGTATTTGCTCCAGAGTATAAAACGTGAGCTTGCCTTATCTTCTCAGAACTATTGGTAATTTTATTATGATTCATTGTGACAATTTTCCAGTGTTCGTTTACAAAGCAAACTATTGCGGTTGGATTCTGACTTTTTCAATTAACAGGCAGCGATGAAAGAGCTATATAATCTGGAAAATAAAAGAAATACATTAACATTAATAAAATAAATGAATTTGAGCAGTCGTTAAGTAACATTAGCTATATTCATTTTGATTACTTTCTTTTACTAACTGATTTATTAAACATGTATTAATTTTGCATTTGTATTTAACCAAATATTACAAAAATTGTATGAAAAGGATAAATTTTGGTAAGAACTTCTATACTTTTGAACCACTTGTTCAATAAAAATTTAATTTGAAAAACTATTTTCCAATATGTATATACAATATTTATAAAAGGCAGTAACAGAGCTGGTGGCTTTGAAATAATTTCACTCAAAAAATTCTAGTAAATCAAAACTTATGATAAAAATTTTGGAATTTCAAGACCCATGTAGGGCTTTTAAATATTATCTGATTTCAAATCCTATATGTTCAGTCGAATGAATATAAACTTTTCTGTGCTTTTTAATTTTTTGTTCTTAACACTCTTGGCTATTTATCGTACCCCAAAAATATTCTCTCATGTATCCATACTGTATTTACATTTGCAAAGGAAAAAGAAAAATATTTAGCTATATAAACATATGTATAAATAAATATATGGCACACAAATGGGCCATGAAAATATATCCATGAAATCAATGCCAAATATTACCAAAGAGAAAAAAGGTTTTCTGAGAAGTGTGCCAAAAATTAGATATTTATATCTACTTTTGTGAAGAAGATACATACATATTATATATAAGAGCTTGAAGACATCAATGAATTATATTTAGTGTTGTTTTACCCAGCTGGAGCAATTTGTTAATTAAATCTGAACGAAGTAACTGGTTTACATTGCAGCTTGCTGTATTTAAACCATGGCTCAATGGTTACAGATGTTGAAATTGAGTAAAGATGACGACCGAGCTACGAGTTATTCCAAAGAGATTACCATGAACTTATAACAGATGATTTGTCAAAAGATTCTACGTCACATACATACAGATTGTCCAAATTGCCATCACGCGGGTGACAAAGATGCAATTTGTTCGGCATAGTTATTGCCCATCAATGCCCATATGACTTGGAACCCACAGGAAATTAATGCAAAACCCTCTATATCTAAGAAAAAAGAAGTAGTGATGTTATTCTAAAACTATATAGGTTACAATTACTCTTGGGATACGATGACAGGGCCGTTAAAACAGATTTACTGTCAGAAATAATTAGAAAGTTCGCACTTTCCTGCATAGAAATGAGTTCAAAAAAATTTTAGTTTGGTATATAAAAAGATAGAAGAACGACTAAAGGACCTTGCGCTGTTGAAAATACAACACCTTTTACTTTACTTTTAATGGCACAACAGCCCATGGAGGGCCTACGCCGAGCTTTTCGCATCCACTCATGTTGTGCGTGTTATATTTGTACATGAATGGAAGGGACCTACAGTTTAATGCCGAATCCTAACGGCGAAGTGAAAAGCTTTTCATAGCAATTTTTACTCTTGTAGGTTTGCCATTGCCTGACAAGAGGTGGTGCCGTGTAGAAAAATTATTTTTTATACTTTTTTTATTTTTTTTATTTTGCCTGTGCCGAGATTCGAACCCCGGACACTCTGCGTAGCAGTCCAACGCACTACCACTACGCCACAGCAACCTACAACACCACATACCTTAATAACAGTGGACGAAAAAGGAATATTTAACACCTTAAAAGGAATGGTTTTGTTGATAACAATGGCAACTCTAAATTATTCCAGATTTTGGAATCATCCATAACAATGGTTTTGGTTATAGGTCTAATCTCGGTAGGGACCGAATAGGAATTATTAGGTAGATTGAAAGAAGGTGCCGGAAAATGCACGGAATTGGAATGCATAAGAATCGGTTTCGCGTACGTATAAACAGCGAAGGACAACGGACTAGGTTTGAAAATTGGAGGAAAGCTAAAAACTGCAGAATCATGTATAAAATCAAAATTAAGACATAAGCACTTTGGCCGAGAACAAATGCGATCTGTGTAGCTATAATCCCAACACTCTCTACGTTGCATAACGGGCTCATGAAACTTGCTAACATTTATTGGATCGTGACGCGAAAAATTTTTTACTTCAGCAATATTGCAATAGTAATTTTAGAACACTCTACTTTGCCAACAAACCTCACAAAAATCGGACGGAATAAGAGTTATAAATTTTTCATTTATTGGACTCATATCGAAGCACGTAAAAACAACAGTGCAATCAATGATCGCGTTTAGCAGGTGCATGTGCTCAAGTTATGCTAAACTCAGAACAAGATTAAATTCAAGTTTATCACATCCAAGAAAAGTTTGTAGCAGAAAATATGAAAATTATAAAGAGACAAACAATATTACAAGTGTTTTAAGCAATTACTTAATTTAAAATTAGTTCTAGTTGTTCACAGTCAAAATTATACCTGTATTTTGTTTTTCTTATATTGTTCACACCATGGCAGAAATTATACAAGGTGATCAGCAGCGCTACACTTCTTTGTTTATGTAAAGAAAGTTAATTGCCAAAATCAGTTTACGTAAATAACAGGAATAGACAATCAACGTTCTCTGGGGGAAAATAGAACAAGACCACCTGTTCCAATTTCGTTAACATGGTTAACACGAAAACGTTTGTATGTAAATACATACATAAATACGAAATATGTTTATTGTAGAAAATACCTACATATACTAATATTAATAAAAAAAAAAAAAAAAATCATTCACAATTTTCTTCAATCAAATGAAAATCGATTATCGATAATCAAGGTGGCTTTGTATTCATATTACCTGAAAATAAAATAAATAAAAACTCATATTAATTATATATTAATCGGGTCTAGAATGTGGAATGTTCCTCACTAATCATTTCACATCTTGGGTACAAGGAATGTCAATACCTAGTTTGGTTAAGATTGCTTGATTTATTTGATATAAAGACGGAAGAGTGTTCATATTTCTCATTATATTTACGTATCCACTTATATTTCTGCTTGAATGGAGTTAGGACTAGGAACTCAATGACATGTGCCATATAATAGTAACATATTACTACTATATTATTAAGAATTCCAAAACACAAGTACTCACACAAAGTAGAATAGTGCGAAAACAAACTTTTATCACTTGTACTTATATCTGTAATATCTCTTTCAACAAGACGACGAAGTAAGACTTATTTACTTATCTACCCGAATCAACCAATTTGACGAAAAATTTCCATATTACAAAAACACAACACATACCACTCTCAGTGTAATAATTCATCAAATCTATCAATTATAGAAAAGAAACACAAGCAGATTCATAATCAATGTTGCCAGATTGCCCTAAAACCCCAGAGAAATATCACAGAACCTGTTCACACTAGGGCAAGCATGACACTCATGGAAATGATTGTCGCGCTCAAACAAGTGAATTGAAATTTTAATACCTTGTCTTTATTTATTCTAACTCTCACGGAGGGCCGTTATTGTCTTTTGTGAAAAATAAATGAAATTGAAGGTAAACAATTAACTTTTTTGGTTGTCGACTAGCACAAAATATTGCTCCTTGATGTGGTAGCTTCATTAGCAATAGATTTCATTTCATGAATAATGTTAGTGACCTGATGGGAGCATCAAGAATGAAAAAAATTCGCATTTGCTTCTGATTAATTAAATAATTTATAGTAAAAATGCAACGGGGGATACAATTTACCGAGTATTTTAAGTTCATTTTGAAATCAAAATGTAATATTTCGGATTACTTGCAGATTACTGTAATATTTGTCGAAATTAGTAGATATAATTTTTGTTCGTGTTTCAAGATATTTCTAATCTCTTCAAATTTGCTATTATTCTTACTACGAAATTTATTGATATATGTTCCATTTTCATATAAAACTTAATTTTCTACTCGCTACTAAAAGGTGGTCTAAGTGGATGTTTACACTGGGGCAACTATGAAAGACTGTGTAAAAGAAAGAGGGTGAAAAGGTAGTAAGAAAAGTAGGAAAACTTCTAACTCTACCTCACTTTTATGCTTTCGCCAGTGTAAACATCCACTTACAAATGGTGTAGTCGCTTAACCAAAGCGTGTGGATTCCTCCTAAAACGTTGAATCGAGGTTGCTCCTCATAGAATTAATATTTAAAATGCTTTTAGTGCATAATTACAATTAATCGCTTTGTTTGATGCTATTTTCATAATAAAATGGAAGAGCCTGTTCACACTAGAGCAAGCTTGAACGACTATGCGAAAGATAGAGGTAGTAAAGTAGATTATAAAGAGATAGGAAAGTAAAATAGAAATTGGTTAATTGATGAAAGTACCTTGTCGAAGGGAAAGCGACCACATTAAAGAGCAATATTGAAGAACCAAAAAAGGCAATTATTAAAATTGTACATTGTGTAAAAATAAACAGATATTAAGTATATTTTTCCAAAATTTTTGGTTTTCCATTTTTATATTTGACCGCAATTGTATATATTTTTCACAAATAGCGTGTCTGTACGAACATTAGAAAAAATTAAATCAAATTGTTATAACTCGAATTCCACCACTGTTGGCATTTTGAAAAAAAAATTTCTATTTTCAAATTACATAGGTACCAAACGAATGAATTCAGTTAATTAAAATTATATATTTGCCCAATTCATAGATACCTACAGTTTTTCATAAAATAGTTAAAATACTTTTATAGTTGATGTCAAACTGGAGCGGGGCAACAATGTGTGAATGTTTGTAAATCTGTTGCAAGTGAATAAAATTACTCTCTGCATCTCCCTCTTTCGTTTTCTCATTTTACATGAGAAACAACAAAAGTTTTTCTCCTCGGCGACAACTGTTGCCAGTATGTTCGACCTATTCTATAAAAATTGTTTCAGTGTATATATTGCATAATGTGCGAAGAATAAATGTATCTGAAAATATAATCTCTTTGCATAGACAATATAAGGTGTAAATTTTTCTATTACGAGTGTTAAATTGAATGTATCACTTCGGGAAAATAGAAATTACTTTCTGAATTTTATAAGAATGTATTGACGAATCTCGTTTATTGAATCAATATGAATTGCGGAAATCTTAATTTAGATTTTTCCGGTAAATAATATATTTATTAACTTTTATCGGATGTCAATATATCTGCTGGATTGTGGTTTGAGAAATAATGTTCTATGAAGGCTCTAAAATATGTCAATAAAAGTACAAGTAGTGAGAGTGTATAAATAAGATGTTTATAAACACACTTCTTACTATAAATCTGAAAAAGTTGTTGGAAGGGAAATAAATTGTGTTATGTGGACCCGTTCATTGTGAATGTACTGAGCTTGGATATCTGATTTATACCAGAAACAAAAATCTACGATGTTGTGTTTCGACGTTTATTTTAGAAATATTGGTGTCAATTATTGAATCGGCGACTGCAAATTATCCCTATTATATATAATTTTTGACATACTTATTCAGTTAAAAAATATTGGAGTAACATTCAGTAACTGTCGATCATCCTCAGCTACGGATGATTTTAAGCGTAGTTTACACTAGGGGATTGCTATAAATAATTTATCCGCTGCGCTTGGTATATTAGGCCTAGTTTACTATAGAGGGAAGATTCTGAAGAGGATTGTAACAAAAAATCTTTCTGTTATGGTTTGGTTAAAATAGACATGAAGTAATAAAATGTTATTTAATTTTATGTTGTAACGCAAAAGTAACAAGCAGTTATAATAGACGTGAAGTTGCGTAAAGTAAATATCTGTAGATAATTGATTTCTATGTTACATCATCCGTCATGTTAAGGAACTTTAAAAGCTGAAATTTTCAATTTAACAAAAATAAGTGAAAAACAATTCAAAACAATATTTTATTAAAATAACAATGTGGTATTGTCTGTAATATGTATTTATATTTAGAAATTTTCTTTCGTTTTATGTTTTCAAAACAAACAGCAGTCGAGTTGTATGTGACGGGGCGTTGTATTATAACTGGACCTATTTTTTTCCACGGTAAAGTGATATTTCATTACTTTACGTCACGTAAATTTTTACCAAAGGGTAACCCTTGGAATGTTACATTAACCGCAAAGCTGTCAGTCGTCGGATTTCGACTATATTTTGAGATTTTTGACCCCGAAAAGAAATAGTTTTTACGTATTAAAACTGGATTTTTCGTCATAAATACCTTCTTTTCTTCTTTTAATGGCACAACAGCCCATGGAGGGCCTAGGCCGAGCTTCTCACATCCAGTCGTGCGTGTTATATTTGTACATGAATGGAAGGGACTCTTTTTACTCTTGTAGGTTTGCCATTGCCTGCCAAGAGGTGGTGCCGTGTAGAAAAATGGTTTTTTGTACTTTCTGGTTTTGCTTGTGCCGAGACTCGAACCTCGGACACGTTGCGTAACAGTCCAACGCACTAACACTACGCTACAGCGACCACTATCAGATTAGTTTATATTGAAGATGCTACTAATAATAAAGAAATAAAAATAATCACCTCAAAATATGCCCAAAGATTTTAAACGCAAAATTTCATGAAAATCCGTTGAGAAATGTAGAAGCCTTCTCAGGTCAAACATTTATCAAAGTTTTCAATTTACTGAAGTTTTTTTTTAAGAATTTGCTTTACGTTGTGTAAAATTGTATGCAATAATCAATTAAAAAATCTCTATTATATCTATTTGGTTGCAATGTGCTAAATAGAGATTTTCGTATAAGACAGTGGGATCTTCGGAGCAAAGGACTCACTGACTGTGAGTTTGTGGTATTTTATTTATTAATATTTATATTTATAAGGGAGTGAAGTGGGATCACTATAAAAAACAGAATATTTCCCCTGTTCCTTATGTTTTGTATGTACCATCGATTGGTTGTGATTTTTTTGAGAAAACAAGTGTAGAAATTAAAAAGAATCAATTCCATTTATTTTAATGAATGCCTTGACCTCCAAAAAAAACACTTTCATTTGGAAAAGGAGCTTGTACTATAATTAGCATCTGTCATAGATGTCTGTAGAACAATACATATATCACTCCTATTGCTGAAGCTAGGAAAAATGTAAGAAACCATACAAGCTGGAGCACTCAAGGCAATGGCATAAAGTTCATTCATTGGGAATTACTTGAACTTAAAGATTCGGTTGATATTTAATAATGCAACGGTTCGAACTTTTTTAAACTTTAGACTGTTTCTATGATGTCGGTGTTGTTTAGAAATAAAGTCTGTCATAAATTAGAAATAAAGTCATGACATAAATAAGTTAATAAAGTAATAAGGTTCCTCCACACGATTTAGTTTTTTTCTTTAGAAATTATTGTTAGTCGAGAATCGAGGTTACTATTATGTAAGAAAAATTAATTAGGAATGCGTGACAAATAAAAATCGCATCCATAATTAGGTATATGAGATCAAAAAATTGTATTATTATTATATAAGTAAATAATTATTTATTATATTAAATATATTTATTACATTTACATTACATACATATTTATATTACATGTATATTACAGTATATTACTGTTGCAACTTATCATTTCGGGCCGAATAGTACTTTAGTAGTAGTATAACGTCTTCGCTTTGGTTAATTTTTTTCGCTTGCTATTTAGAAAAATTTACATTTTGAAAGTAGGTTTCTTTAAATAAATTAAAATTTCAATTAATTGTGTGCACGGCCATTTTTCTATTTAACCATTTGAGAGATTGTACTTCTTGATATCAAATAGCAAACTACACTTTGCCAACACTGTTTTATCCACAACTGGCAGCTAAGAAGGGATGAACATTACTATATATAGCTAATTGTGCATAAGCACTAATGAAATGCATTAATGAAAACGTTGGGTTTTATTTTCAGTTGTCGAGGCCTATAGTAAGAGATTCAAATTGCTTGAATCTATGATATTGGACAAAGGTGTAACCAATGGAATGTTAATGGTGAATTGCACAAAAAATAATGCTGACGAATTATCTCCTCCGGAAGGGAAAGCAATTTCTATAGAGGCGCTTATAGACGCTCTTCTCGTACTATATGATGAATGCTGCAATTCTTCTTTACGAAGGGAAAAAACCGTATCGGATTTCATTAAATTAGGTATGCTATTATGTACAATAAAAATAATTTGTGTATCAGAATTCTTGAAATTTATATAAAAAAATTTTTTTATTATTTAATGATTTTTTTAAACCTATTTTTATATTATGGCTCTAGCATATCAAAGAAGATTAAAATATACAAATTACGATTATTCAATAGGTCGAAAAATCAGAAGGCGATTCAATATAGAGAAACAAATTACAGTTAGTCGATTATTTTATAATAGCCGCGATTTGTTTGACACTCGCTTCCAATTACGTGTAACTAGCAGCGATAATTGTGTAGGAAAACAACAGCAAAGCATATAACTAATTCTTATTATTATGCTTAGCTAGCTTTTTCTTGAAAGATTATACTTATGTATGTTCAGTGCATTGAGCATTAATCGATGTGGTAGTAGTATTTGCGCAAATACTTATACGAGCAGTTTACGAATACACCTGATAAAAGTATGCAAACGCTATATTTATTTCATATCAGGAATCCTACTATCACTATTCAGCTTTAAATAATATTCTGTTGTAGAAAGTTTATAGCTTTAACTGAAAATTTTAGATATACATAAAATTTTCTAGGTGTATAGATTACGTTATATGAATTGAAATAAAGATTGTACCAAATTAAATTTATTTCTAAATTACGACTTGTCTTGAAAAAACTAAAATGTATCAGCTAAGACAAAGAAAATGCAACTGAAGTAAAGTTTTAAATTTTGTGATTTGTGATATGTAATTGCTTATTATAATTTTATATATTTTTAGTGAAACCAGTTGTTACACTAATTAAACAGTTCCGCCTTTCCCGTGATGATTTCGAAACAATAAAAATTATTGGCCGTGGTGCTTTTGGAGAAGTTTGTGTAGTGCGTATGCTTAGAACGCAGAAAATATATGCGATGAAAATTTTAAATAAATGGGAAATGCTTAAACGCGCTGAGACTGCCTGCTTTCGGGAAGAACGTGATGTTTTGGTATTTGGAGATAGACAGTGGATAACAAACTTGCATTATGCGTTTCAGGACGATACAAACTTGGTAAGCAGTCAATATATACATTTGAGTTACATGTTGGAATTTTTAATGCTTAAATAATATAAAATTTTGTATATGTAATATAAATTTTGAATATAAAAAGTAGTTCGATTTAACTCAAATTCACATATGTATATGTACCTACCTGACATGATCGTTATGGTTATAATTTTGTTTTTAATATATGTCAAAAAATACCTTTAGGTTAGGTTGTTGGGCAATTCCTAAAGAGTACACGGAGACCAGTTGGTAAATTTTGATACCCTTTAGAGCGAGTTGTTTGCTCTTAATCCCTCTTTTTTGCTTTCGATGTTTCTTATTTCAGGGGATACCAGTTCTGTTGCTTTTTCAGAAGGGTGCTCTTCCTCCGCTTCATTTCTATAGCTTCCGCGAGCATGATTGCCAATGAGACAATGCCCGGTAAAATAACTATCTAGCAATAGCGCAATTTGGTTCCAATATACGATCTCCAAAATTAATTTTTTCTCGACAAAAAATAACGCTTCTATCTCAAGTATTTTCGTAGTTCAACAATTGTGTTAAATTTAGGCCAGTTTGATAATATATCTTCAGAGTATATTCCATTAAAATGGAGAATGACCTTATGCTATCATTAAGAATTTTAATGGGATTATTTATTTTTCCAAAATTATGTACTCAGAAACATTTTTGTTCGGGTTACACCCTGTTTGATAAATTATAATGAAGTGTCATGGGGTGTTCAACATAAAAAGACCTCTCGACTCGGCTCGGCTCGACTTGGCTAAGACTCTGCACTGATATATGTCTGCAGAATAGAAAACTTGAGCTCACCATCGGTATAGGGCTTTAGTTAAGAAAGACCCTGTTGTTTGAGGCATTATTTTATTTATTTAGATATAATTTTTTAAGTGAATTATAACTCACATTTTTTAAATATATTTACATATAAAATATGCATTTTACTTTTCAGTACCTTGTCATGGATTATTATTGCGGAGGCGATTTGTTAACATTGCTAAGCAAATTTGAAGATCGTTTGCCTGAGGATATGGCTAAATTCTACATAGCTGAAACAGTGTTAGCTATTGATAGTATTCATCAAATGCACTATGTGCATCGTGACATTAAACCAGATAATTTGGTATTAGATATGAACGGACATATTCGATTGGCTGATTTTGGATCTTGCTTACATTTGGGATCAGACGGAATGGTACAGTCAAATGTTGCGGTTGGTACACCGGATTACATTTCTCCAGAAATTTTGCGTGCCATGGAAGATGGTCAGGGTAGATATGGAGCTGAATGTGACTGGTGGTCGTTAGGAGTGTGCATGTATGAAATGATTTACGGTGAAACTCCTTTTTATGCTGAAAGTTTAGTCGAGACGTATGGCAAAATAATGAATCATCAAAATTGCTTTGATTTTCCACCAAAAGAAAGTCTTGAATACCAAGTGTCAGATGCTGCCAAGGATTTGATGAAGAAACTTATTTGTTCACCAGAAGTTCGTCTAGGCCAAAAAGGTATAGATGATTTTAAGAAACATCCTTGGTTTGAAGGTCTTGATTGGGATAGCTTAAGAAATGGTCAAGCACCTTACGTACCAGAGGTTTCAAGCCCAACTGATACATCAAACTTTGACGTCGACGACAATGATTTGCGCCTATCAGATACAGTACCACCCACAGCTAACCCTGCTTTCACAGGACTTCATTTGCCATTCATTGGATTTACGTTTACTCAAAACAGCTGCTTATCAGACTTAGGGAAACTTGATATGTCTTACGATAAGAGCGAAAAAAGTTTTAGTGTCAGTAATTATCAACAAAAAGATGATAACGCCTTTGTTTCTGAAACACAATATAAACTCTTAGAAGAAATTAATGCTTTAACTAAGAGAAATATTGATTTAGAAAATCATATTAAGAGTTTAGAATTGATGAAAAGTACAACGATAGTGAAAACAGGCTCATTAGTTGGTGATGATACGGATGCTTCGCATCAAACGCGTCTCAAAGAGCTAGAACAACATCTAAACGAACTACAACAGGAAAAAATAGAATTGATAAAGAAATTCAATGATGCACTGGACCGTATAAAATCACAAGATGTTGATCTAAAGGATGCTATTAGTCAGCGGGAATTAGCAATGATGGAGTACTCTGAGGTTACAGATAAACTTTCGGATCTCCGTAGCCAAAAGCAGAAACTTTCTCGACAGGTAATTAAATTAAATCTATTACTTACTCCATTTATTTTATGTAACGATGTGCAAAAACGTTTGTAACGATGTGCAAAACATCTACGGGTGGAAGGGGGAGCAAAGTCTGGCAATAAAAACTTGTACATACTTTTAGGATGTTCTAGAAAAAAAAACAACGTGAAAACCATAGGAATGAGCAAATATATTAAATTACAGAGAAAAAGATTGAGTAAATTACAGCGTAACATTTCAGTTTTAGTCCCAACGCTGAATATTCTCGAACTCGCCATAAGTTTCGCTTCAAAATTCTCCTTCATATTTTTAATTATTATATTTGCCACTATAAAACACATAGTATCACTTTTTTCATATGTGAAAACGAAATATATACATTTTTGCAACACCGTATAACAAAACCGCATTTATTTTATTTAAAGAAATACCATATATTTTTCATCTACTGTGAGACAAATAATAGATTTAAATTTAACATTTTATTAATAAATACTCTTTGAATTAGGTGCGTGATAAGGAGGAGGAGCTCGAAACTGTTATGCAGAAAATTGATAGTCTTCGCAACGATTTACGAAAAGCAGATAAAAATAGACGAGATCTAGAATTACGTATCGAAGATGCCATTACCGATGCAGCTAAAGAAAAAAAACAAAGAGAACGATCTGAAGAATATTGTCGACAACTTCAGTCGGAATTACAATCCCGAAATTCATCCGATATAAATTTACCATTTTCAGTAGCGTTTTCCCCAGAGTCATCCCCTTATGAACTTGAACGAATTGAAGTGGAATATACTGAAAAATTAAATCAACAGCAATCACGCTATAATGCAGAGACTTTAACTCTACGTGAACAGTTAGAAGAAGCTGCAAAATGCAAAGATATTTTATTGGAGGAATTACGTCAAATGCGAGAAAAATGTGATTCGAATTTACTAGATTCACAAGCAGAAACAATTTCGGAACAGAAAAAATTATTGGAACAGGAAAAACTTTTGTGGGTAGATGAAAAACGAAGATTGCTTACAGAAATTGAAACACAAAGCAAACATTTTCGGCAGTTGCAGACAAAACAGTATGAATACGAAAACAACTATGAAGAGTTGAGGTAAGTTTTTTTTATAACGTAATTATTTTTTTTCTTAAATTATAGTTTTATTCTCTGTTTCTTCAAATCTAATCTTTGGGGGTAGCCCAATATTTGACCATATTTTTTATTATTAGCGCTCTTGTTGATTTAATTTCAATCGAGTAATCAGTTTTTATAGCGTTAAGTTAAACTGAAAATTTCGGTAAAGAGCTGATACAACTTACAATCGATGATCATCATAACCATAGTTGAATGAACATAGTTGTCCAAGTGAAGAGAACAGGCTTATAACATGCTTATTGCTGAGTCGATCATTTATGTAAATAACCTCACAGTTGAAAAAAAATGTAGGAAAAAGGTACAAAAAATGTTAATACTTTTTTGTTAAAAAAAAATTAGTACATAAGCAAAATAAGAATGAAACGCGAGGAATGCTCAGAAATCGTAACTTAATTTCAAACTGCTATAAAGATACGAGTAATTGTAAGATTAGTATCTTCTTCTATTTTAGTACTATCTTTACTATTTTTTTCATAAATTTACTAACTGAGACAAAATTAAAAGATAAAAGAGGGCTGGAGTGCTACATAGAATTTTGAATACTATCTACGTTCATTATACTATGATCGTAGCAATTTCTAGTATTTATATTTCAGACATAAGTAGGACATGTACTTAAAATTAAATATTCTTTGGTGTCCTCTCTCAAACTCAAAATTTATTATTTTTCTGTTGAAATGTCATTCATGTTTTACTATGTCTACTACAAAGTTTATTTTGTTTTAGGTTAAAACGACAAGCTATTGTACAATGGGAAAAGCAGATGTCGGAAATTATACAATGGGTGTCTGACGAAAAGGATGCTCGCAGTTATTTGCAAGCACTTGCAACAAAAATGACGGAAGAAGTTGAATATCTAAAACATTCAGGTAATTATTTTCAAGATATTCCACATGCATAATGATTATCTTATAAATGTATTTTTATAACTCAACCTTGTAGAAATTCACAGGTTTTTCTACCATTAATTCCGAACGTGCTCCCGTGAATCAAACGAAAAAGTTTCCAAAGCTTTTGTAGTTTACATTGCCTTCTATCTAGACCAAGTTCGAATCAGCGTTGCTAACATGAAACAAAATTTAGTTGCCATTTGTGGCGATTTCTTCCATCTTTTGCTCACTGTCAGATAAAACTGTCTCTGCATTGTAATTTGTTTCTTTAAAAGAGACCAAAGTGGTGTCATCCCTATTACCGGCACTACTTCTTCTCGCCGACATGTCAAGTTTTTTTTACTACGCATATATATTTCTTGGTCTGTATCCTTCAGAATGAGTTTAATTTCCTTATCTAAACACAAATTAACAACATGTCTAATTTAATCTTTGATATTATTCAAAAATCTAAGAATTATACACACTACCATTGAGTTTAAAAAAATTGTTTAAAAGCATTTTAATTGCTTCTCAAAGTTAGATGTTTGAAATAAATTTTAAAATAAGCTAAAACAAGATAAAGAACAAATAATGTGTATTAAACAATACTTGCAGGATCATTTCACCAAAGTTATTCAGACAGTAAAAATTGGCGTAATAGACGTTCACAGAAACTTGATAAAATGGAATTACTTAACCTGCAAAGTTCACTTCAAAGTGAAATTCAAGCTAAAGGCGCTATATCGGAAGAGCTCAGTCTAACAAGGGCAGAGCTTATAGCAACTCAAAAGTATGTATCCATTTAGGAGGTATGAATGAATAAATTATTACTAATGTTTTCCTTTTTTTCAGAGAATTGCGTGAGATTCGTAAACGTTGTGATACTGCGTTGAACGAGCTACGTTACAAGGAAAATCAAATACGGGATATTCAAAAGGGTTTGGAGTCTTCTGATGGATGTGAGTACATATTTCTTTTGCCCTTTTTTGATAACAAAGAACAGTAAATTAAAATTTGTTAATTTTCCCTACTAAGTATTACCCGATGTTTGTTTTTTTTTTAAAAGAAACACTACCATGCCCTGATTCATTGCCCCAAATTTATATTCAAAAATATAATCAGGGCAGTGTCTTATAAAAAAATCATCTACTATCGTCGACGTTGATTGCTTCGAACAGCTAAGTATAGAAAGCATCATAACTCATAGCCAAAGCAATTTCGTATACGATAAAATAAAGTGTAACTGTAGACAACTGTTCTAGTGGTAATTACACCCGTTTTTATATAGGCCATTCATTTCTAGATGACCTATTAGAGTGGGACATAATATGATACATAGAAAGTAGTTTTTTTTTATTATTTTATTAGCAATAATAGTGGAATTTACTCTTGACTTGTTAATTCGTTACTCGTTGTTTTTTTTTTACCTGTACTTTGTTTTTGTAAAACTGTCTAATTCATTCTTAAAAAACAAAACAAACAAAATTAACGAGTCATGTATTCCACTTTATAATCATTTACAAAGTTGTGAAAGCAGCATAATATATTTATATTTTCCATACCAAAAACACAAAAACCAGCTATTAATTCTGTGAGTTTGAAAATGGTTATACATATATACTTAGTACTTTTATCATTCCACTTGATTTTTTTTTGCGGCGTACAAGTGGTTCTAATCGTGCTGTCGAAGATTGAATTGATGGATATTCGATTAACCGAGTACCCGAATTACATAACCGGATAGCAAATTATTCGACTATTAATAGGAATTAACTCGACGTAAAATAGAGAGTGGTTTCAACGTGGATAATTATAGCGTGGAATACGTTTGATGGATTTCAAAAATCACCAGCAGCAGTACTAACACCTGATCCGGAGTCAGCTCCATCAATGTGCTCAGAGATCTAGATTTCTTACAGAGGAAGATTCTGAAAATGCATCGACGCTACTCGTGTTTTAAATAGAAGACAGACGAAGTGTCAGACTGATAAATAATTTATACAAAATTATTTAACTTTCCATTCACAATTGCAATGTATCGCAAAAATGTCTATGTCAGCAAATCAATTTTTTACAGAAATTGTCCTGTTCACCTAGTTCGATAATCGCTGTTTTAAGTCGATTCGACAGAAAAGTCGACAATCATACAAGTCGACGCTCGACAATGATGATAGGGTTGACTATCAAGAATTATTGAATAATAATTTTGTTGTAAATACATACTTTTTTCGTAATACAAAGGTTTGAAAGATTTCATATACATAAGTGTTTGTTGCATAACGATTAAGTAGCCGGAGTGTTGAAAATAATTCGATTGAGATGATGATAAAAAGAAAAGCCAAAGTTTTATTTAACATATTTTACTGAAAAAAAATGTATTTACTTATTATTATTAGGCCCGTTCCCGTAATTTTTAGGTAAAGTCTGGTAAAATGAGAGTCAAAAAAATTTTTGTATCCAAAAGTTTGGGAACAAAAAAAAAAAATTTCTTATCCGGATCAAAACATCAAATTGTGCAGACACTTGGATCATTAGTTTGCGGATGATGCTCAAATTAAAGTTAAAAGATTAACAAATATAGGAACAAATACTTGCATTTTAAAGCATTTTTTTTTACCATTTTCTATCCTAAATAAAAATTATTGTTCAACAATTCTTTAGATATTTCTTAAAATTTCTTACCCTGAACAAAACGTAAAATTGTGCAAACAGACACTTGGATCATTAGTTTGCCGAGGATGCTTAAAATAAAGTTAACAGATTAACAAATATAGGAACAAATACTTGCATTTCAAATTTTTTATTCTTTTTTATTAAAATTTATTTTCACTGAGACTTCTAATAATTTTACCCGAAGAAAAAGTGCGGTCTATTTCAGGCAAATAAGTTACTCTCTCATCGCCGCTTTTATTTGCAAGTCTTTCGAGTACAACGTTCCCCTACTCGAAATACTGTTGGGCTGTTTTCGTTCAATGCGTTGCCCCGTTGTAGTATGGGAAAGGACCTATTGTTTGTTCATTGAATTGAAAATACTTTCTCTTGCTTTCAAAAACTGTCAATACAGAGTTGTGAAAAATCTGTGTCAGATTTTAGAGGTGGTTGATGAATTTTTTTTATTTTTTAACTTTTAAGTGTGGGTGTCAAGAAATCCAAACGTGACATGTCTTTTCAGCGATTCCCAACTAATAAATAAAAAATTATTTCTCTATAGCAAAAAATATATTATTTAATAGTTTAGCTGATCAGTTTTTGATTTAATATTCTTAATTTTACTTTTTAATTAATGATTTTATAGATAAAATGTTAATGCAACCACATAACAAAGTTTTTCTTGAACTTAAAGATGACATTTTCACTAAAACGCTTGATAGTAGCTCAAACCTAGCGGAATGTTTAAAAATTATGAAACAACGAAAAATTACGGAATACCACAACAAACCTGAGTTATGCAGAAAGCAACTATCCGAATGCATTGAAAATATCCAATATTTTATTGAAATTTTAAAAATTTTAAAAAATAATGAAAGGATTAACTTACAAACGCAAAACTCTTTACTTCGTATAGTAAATATTAGTCAGGAACAATCGCGACATTGTTTACAACACCATACAACGAATTATGATAAATCCTTGCTCAGTGAAAATTTAAAAAACAATAAGAAGAAAAAGGTGCCTCGTGTAACGATTTGGGTTGGAGTAACATCATGCTTCTTGGGAATAATTTTACTATTTTTACGTAATTGCAACATAACAACATTTTTAAAATAAAAGAATTTTTTAATAGAAAAATCATAAGATAAAGTGTACTTTATTTAGTTTATACAAGGTGGTCACCCGATTACTAAAGGCTATAACTTATTTTTAAATTAAAAAAGCAGATGTTTGTGAATAATGCTTATTATTATTGTGAATAAAGTAATGGAACAAACTTTCGATATTGCAATTATGGCCTTTGCCTAACCAAAAACGAATTGAACCATTCTCATTGGGTGCCTCAATGGCACGTTAGGTGACTAGGCCTCCCATATAATGACTTCTGCAAAGGCTGCACAAATAAAGAGGAGGAAGAAACAATATTTCTCCTGCTCTGAAATTACCCTGCTCTAGCAGCAGGTCAATACAAGACTCTGGGAACACCTTTCTTTGAGAGACTCGCAGAACTGGTTTCCCCTGTTAACAGAGACATGGAAAGCACAAAATGGTTTCATTAGGGTGGATCAGGATGGAAAAACTCGCCCCAGAGAGTATCACAATGGGTCAATTGATTTCCGTATGTTCTCGAACAACTTAACCTAATGTATAAAAATTGCAATCTCATAGGAGAAATCTTGTGTATACTTTTAAGATGCTATGGAAAAAAAATTAAACTGCAGTTTTTCTCTGCAGTGCGTTTATTTTCATCTGTATAACGACATTTTCTTGTGTGAGAACAAAATATAACTATTGTCACATTGTAAAATAAAACGACTTATTTTCAGCATCTACTTTTTGTCGGTTAAAAAACCGAGCAACCTATAATTGTTTTTTTTTTTTTCAATTTTGTCCGGATATAGCATTGAAATACCGGATTATTTAGGTGAAAACTGGGCCTGGCAATCCTGCCCTAGGTTCGCAACTATTTTTCACACAGTTCTTAAACAACATTTGGCTTGACTATTCCTTCCTTAATCGGGATATGATAAAGTAATTAACTTTATCTCGATACTTAAATTTTTTTTTGCGGGTGACGTGGTAATAATGTCATACACATCATCAAAACTGTTATCACAGTTGCACTCTCTAAAACATCCGCTTCTTTCTCGTTGGACTCACTTCCACCCTGGAACCTCTTTCGCATTACTTCAGGGTGAAGTCCACCTAAGTTCTTGTTGGACTATCATCATTGTACATGCGTCCAGGACCCGGTTCTTTTAACGTAATACGTTGTTACGCTGCCGGTGGTAATCGAGCTAACCGCATTTTCTCTTATTTCGTTCACATTGCCACCTCGTACATTACAAGAATGTATGCTCTGCGTCATCTTTATCACAATATAAGAGCCATGGACTCATACTTAGTATACATTATGAGTTGTTGAAAGTGCGATGCAAAGAAAGGTAGGTTTCGGTCCTGTGTGCTTATACATCCACTTAATTTTCGCTCTTTAATTGCAGTGATAGCTTCCTCGTAACACAGTTTTGCCTGAAGTCGGGCAAAATGCGCTTTCCATATTTTAGCCGCGATCACCTTCGAGCTAACTTGAACTACATGATAGAAAACCAGCGGAAGAAACTTTCGCTTGTCGCAGGTTGCGATGCGAAAATGCATCACACCATTTGAGGTTAGTTACGGCACCAGTGAAATGGGTGAGTAGCTAATTAATATTTTAAAGGGTATGCATTATTGTGTTCTAGCCTATATACATTAGAGCAGTTCAAAATTTAATACCCGTTAAATTCAAAAGATATCGCGGATTATATTTTCTAATCCCCTAAATAGCCATGAGCCAAAGTTTCATGGGAATCGGTTTATGCTGTATGAGCTATTTTTTTATGAGCTATTGACAAATGAGGTATTAAAATAAAAAACCAGAAATTTTCTCTGAATTTCAGTAAATACGACAACAAGATATCGCTAGTTTAGAGTACAAACGTGGTGAAACTTTTTTAACTTTTACCTTAAATTTATTTATGGATAGTCATGACCAGAAACTGGAATGATTATCTGGACTTCTACGCAAAACTAAAATTTTTAATTTTGTTTTTTAGTCGATTATGTAACGCTGATTTCAAAAATTTCAGCTAATTTCAGTTTTCGTAAGTCTTGCGGTTTTACGCAAATTGTGTTTTTTAGATAAATTTTTTCTTTCTCGCATAGCACATATTGTAAATTCGTATAAATTAAGAAATATATATAATCGTTTATTGCACAAATCAATTACAAAAAGTGCACACATCGCACATTCTTTTGGTGTGCTGGGCAGAATATGATTTGTATTTGTTTTCTGATTATTTTTGAGAAAACGTATTGTAAATTGAAGTAACTTTAACCTTTAGCTCCACAATATTCTCCAATCTTTCTGTTTTATCACAACATAAAAGCAAAAAAATTGGATTGGAGAAGATCAGCAAAAAGTAAGTGCAGTTCATGAAAAGGCAAATTATGTGTTATGATTGAACCAAAAATGTTAAACTTTAAAAGATCGGTGGATTTATTATTTTAATTTATTAAAAAAAATGTACATTCATTTAATAGAATAAAAATCCATATTTTTGATTAAAATAAAAACATTTTTCGTTAAGCATATTTGACCTTAAGAAAAATTCTGTGTATATATGTATGTATATTGTAATTCTTAAAATTGTTCACAAATAAACTGCCCCCAAGAATTCGGCGCAAAAATATTATTTATTGTAATTTGAAGAGTTGTAGAACCCACAAAAACAATTGGAGTATTCACAAGGTGTTTACATTATTCATTCATATTGTTATAAGGCCTTAAAATTTTGTATGAAAATTGAGGGAATTTATGACAATTGAGAGGATACGAACACTGAATACGACACCTTGTGAATACCTCAAATATCTCTTCAAAATTATTTATATTTTTCTTAATTCAGGTATCACTTTTAACACAACTGCTTCATTTGAGAACAATCGATTATTCGATTTGTGTCCAGCTTGAACACTTTGTGCGTAGTTCGTATCTGTCATAAAATTGAACTGTACGCAACATGAATGGATGCGAAAAGTTCGACCTAAGCTCTCCATGAGCTGTTGTGGCATTAAAAAAGAAGGAGAGGCATCTCCAAGGCTGTCGGATCACAGCAAGATCCCTGGGGAAAATAAAAGAAGTCGCTTAACGTGTGATTTAATTTGAAAATAGAAGAAATTCTCTTGATTCAAGTTAGTCCTTTCATGCCCAGTGTTGCGTATAAGCAACATTAACTTTGATGTGTCATAAAAGATGTGTTAAATATATTTAGCTAATAAAGTCATTTTCATTACATTTTATTAAGTCTTCTTCAAGAGTAAAAATTGCCTATGAAAAGCTTTTCACTTCGCCGTTCGGATTCGGCATTAAACTATAGGTCCCTTCCATTCATGTACAAATATAACACGCACAACATGAGTGGTTGCGAAAAGCTCGGCCAAGGCCCTCCATGTGCTGTTGTGCGATTAAAATTAAAGAAGTAAGTCCTCTTCATTTATTTTTTATTTTCTGTTCCTTGTCTTTGATATCAAATTAAAAACGTAAGACCATAAATATATTGTACAATCTTTTGAATTAATGGAATTTTGTGTTTTGTAACATTTAGTAAATATGAAAATAGAAAAGGAAGTTATCATGTTTTTATCTATAGCTCCATAACTATAATTGTTTAACCTTTCTAAAAGACCAAGCAAGGGTGAGAGAGGTCTAAAATTTAGTGTCATAAATCTGGAAGTCCTAAGAAACCGCGATTGTAGCACAAAATTTATGTATCGAGCTCTATTGAAATTCGGGCATCAAAGCGTTAACATTACTTAATTACAGCAATGCTTTCGTTCACCTTATCTCTAAAAGATATCAGATTTTTTAATACAAATATATGTAGTAATCAAAATTGAATAAATTTGTTCAAAACAAAAATGGCAACATTTCCTTAACTTTGAATTAATGCATTAGTAAAAATTATTTTAGGTTATGAAAATTGTCATTTTGATAGTTTCAGAATTATAGTTATTTTCTTCTCCATTTCCAGCATTTTTCATCTCTACGGAGATTGTGAACAATCTACGTCCTTTTTTGGAGTTTTATATGTTTGCCGATAAACTCCATGCATGCCCTACAAAGTAACTCGATATTTTGCGGAATATTCTATCGTTAGTTTAACCTACTAAAATACAGAATTGAAATTTATTTGTGTATGGTTCTTTTTTTGTACTGTGATAAATTCCAGTTGTTCCAGATGAACTAGGAACAAGTTACATATACCATCCTGTTCAGCATACCTAAATTCATTAAACTTTTTCCTTTGGAGAAAAATTGGTGTATGACGATTCCCGGCCTAAAAACAAGCCCCACGAAAATCTCTGAAGCTCTACCTGCGGTGATTAAAAAAGAGGATGGCGGTTAATGCAACTCCTACTTTATATTAAAAATTTTGAGATAAGCGTTTCAAAATGGTAAATCAGAGGCATAGAGTGTATGTGGTTTCCTAGATATTTTCAAACGCCCACGTTTTTCTTTTTTTTTTGCATAATTTTCGCTAATACAACGAAGTAAAATCGGTGCACACAGTTAAATAGGGGTTATAATAAGTTTTTTATATGAAATATCTCTCGGATTTTATGGTTTGCTATTTTATTTATAATTTTTTTCCGAAGGTGTATTAAAATCAACCGTCACTGATTTTCGCTTAGAAGTTAGGAGTGCTCAAAAATTAGCATGATTTCACATTTCCCGAGAACTTGCTTATTTTTCAAAAATTATGAAATTGATTATAGTTACGTATTTTCTTCGTAAATTGAAAACACCCACTATTGAAAATTCTATAACGATTTTCTTTTCTTTTTTGGTATGTATCACATAAAGTTCTGGATAGACCTTCATCACAGATATCGTGCAATTATTTTTTTAAGGATACTACTGGAAATATGGAAATATTAGATTCGAACAAGGATGGTAGTACATCTGCAGAGGCAATGGTAAGCAAGCTTTATATACCACGAACAAAACAAGGACAATTAAACTGTTCTAATGCTCCGATTTTTTGCAATACCTTTCAATTTATATTAAATGGCAAATCTTTGCCTTCCTATCCTGAATTCCTTCGTAGATCATGGTTGTGTCGTAATTTGTACCTACACAACTTAAGTAGCTAGTTTGATTTTATAATGGTTGTAGAATACGAATTTATCGATCTTATCTACGACGGAATACGAAAATTTCACAAGTAGTACAAAAATTCGCTTTATAAATACCTAGTACTTATTTTAGAAAAAATAGTAGTACTCACAAAGGACCACCTATTCAAATAGAAAATAGGGGTAAAGCATTAAAGATTCAGGTGTGAATGCCATTATTTTTATAAAATAAATAATAATTTTATAAAATAAAAGGACACACACATATCTGAATATCCAACGATCAAACTAGGAACATTTATTTTTAATTTATTAAAACATGTGAGAATTAGTGTTTTAGGCAACAGGTTTCTGTTTCTGTAACAGGGTAACCGTGGTGTAATACTGAAAGTGGATGTTGAGTTGAACATTTTTGCTGAATAAAGTTTTTGCCCAGCATGTTCTAGGATGTTTACTTGCATTATAAGAGTTGTCAAGTCAACGGTTTTTTGGCCATTATATAAAATTCAAGGGATAGAGATTTGAGGTCTGAGCCAAAGCTGATCCTTATGAAAAGATAAACATTTTTGTTTCTACTTATTCTCATATTTAGTAAGCTTAAATTTACCTTAAAAAAAATTCTCAATTTATGTAAAATGGAAATTTGAAAAATTTGTTTTAAACAAATTTACGAAAAACAGTTAAAAATAGGAGTAAAAAAATAATGTTTGTCTTTCAATCAGGAACAAATTTCTCTCAGACATCAAATTTCTGGCTCCGTAACTTTCCAAAACTCTCTTTAAATACATACATAAAAATTTAAGTTTTAGTCGAACTAAAAGGCTTAAATTTAACCGAGAAAAAAAAATAATTTAGAATTTTTTAATCATAAGAATCTTAATTCAATCAAAGTACTAAATGACTTTACTCAGAATTAAATTATTGCCTATAACTTAATATATTTTCAGACTAATTCCTATACAAATAATTTAATAAATAATAGTAAGCAAGATCTAACTTCATCTACTGTCTCCAGCGGTTCTTGCACATTGCGACATCCAACTCTGGTCAAACAAGAACATCACCCATATTACGTGCTATCGAAAAAGAATTTCTTGCAGCCGGATCACATTACTGAACAAGATGATAGTGACATGGATGGTAATCACACTTTGAGCATTTCGAGTTCTAAAAGCAATATAAGTGTTAAGTCTTCGGAACATAATGCAAACTTATCCAAATTAAAAATTCATCAATTTTTGGTACGAACTTTTAGCAGCCCAACAAAATGTAACCATTGTACATCGCTGATGGTCGGTCTTACCCGGCAAGGAGTTGTTTGTGAATTTTGTGGATTTGCGTGCCACACAGTTTGCTGTCAGAAGGTTCCAACCATTTGCCCAGTACCAATGGATCAAACAAAACGTCCTCTTGGTATAGATCCGACACGTGGTATTGGCACGGCTTACGAAGGTTACGTAAAAGTTCCTAAAATGGGAGTAATTAAAAGAGGATGGGTGCGTCAATTTGTAGTCGTGTGCGACTTTAAACTGTTTTTATATGACATTTCGGCGGAACGCAGTGCTCTGCCCAGTGTTAATGTGTCACAGGTGCTAGATATGAGGGATCCTGAGTTTTCGGTGAATAGCGTTCGAGAGAGCGATGTTATTCATGCTGCGAAAAAGGATGTGCCATGCATATTTCGGGTATGTTAAATATTGTAAAGTAATTTTACAAAACATACATTCATATTCAATATACAATATTAAGTTTCTACCTACAGTACAGTTAGAATTAAATGATATCTTCCATACCTTTTGCAACGGACCGATATTTTCAGCAATATTTTATTTACCTTTGGAGCAAGATTACGACACTTGTAAAAGTTTTGAACTTGATAATTCTAGCGTACGAGTAAGACATGTTTTTTAGCCTCATTGAAAAGAAAGTTACATAAATGATTTAGATCACAAAGACACAAAAGCATTACAGTGTCATCGCACGGAATGGAACTTACTTTACTTTTGATGGCATAACAGCCCATGGAGGGCCTAGGCCGAGCTTTTCGCATCCACTCATGTTGTGCGTGTTATATTTGTACATGAATGGAAGGGACCTACAGTTTAAAGCCGAATCCGAACGGCGAAGTGAAAAGCTTTTCATAGCAATTTTTACTCTTGTAGGTTTGCCATTGCATTGTGGTGCCGTGTAGAAAAATTATTTTTGCAACTTTTTTTTTTTGATTTTGCCTGTGCCGAGATTCGAACCCCGGACACTCTGCGCAGCAGTCCAATGCACTACCACTACGCCACAGCGACCACGGAATGGAACAGCACTCTTAATATTATTCTTTCAAACTCTCAAAGACGTTTATATGATTGTAAATATCATATTTAATATTTAATTTTAATTTATTTAATATAATTGTTTTTAAACTATACCTTAGGTTTCCCTAAAATATAAAGTTTAAATATGATTGGAAACATCGATAATCTTATGTAAAATAATAAGAATCATATTGAAGCTATATTCAAGCTTTAAGTTTTGTTCAATTATAATTCATCTACAAATGGCTTCTCGTCTCTAAATAAAATGAACTTTCCCGAAAAATTCTTAAAACTCATTTTGTTTATAACATTTGACAATGCTGCTTGATTTGAAGCTGAGGATTTTATAGTAATTTGATATGTTGAAACACGTTTAGATTTGTACTACCGAATTTTTGGGCCATGACTCATCATGGAATATGGCCCAAAAAGATTAAAAATGAAAAATCACCCCAATCACAACAAAATTTTTCGTTGCCTCCCATATATTTTATTGGCGTAATTTTTCATTTTAGTTCACCAAAGTTAGCCCTAAAGTCCAGCTTTAAATAGTGTTTAGGTTAAAAGATCTCAAGCTAAACAAAAAAAACCAAGGCAATACCAAAATTAAATTCTAAAATGTTATTTATTTTTTAAAATTTTTCTTTTTCCTTAGATTAAAACATCGTTAATTGAAGCAGGTCCAACCTTGAGTACGCTTATGTTGGCTGACAGTGAGTCTGAGAAAAGGAAATGGGTTGTTGCCTTAAGCGAATTGCATCGAATACTTAAACGAAACAATCTACCAAACACGGTCATTTTCAAAGTACATGAAATTCTAGATAGTTCACTTACAATAGTAAGAAGTGCTCTCAGTTCCCTTATTATATATCCTGATCAAATATTACTGGGTACTGAAGATGGTTTATTCTGTGTTAATTTGGATCAGTATGGTAAAGAAATTACATAATATTTATAGGAAATATCGTTATAATTTTACAAAATTCTTTCAGAAGTCGCACGCATTGGTGAGAGCAAAAAAATTATTCAATTATGGTATATTGAAGAAGAGCATATTCTTGTTGTACTTTGTGGTAAGCAACGATGCATTCGACTTTTGCCAATAAGAGCACTGGAAGTAAGTGATGTCGAGTGGATTAAAGTTATCGATTCTAAGAACTGTATAGCAGTTTGCACTGGCATAATCAGACGCAATCCAAATATTATGTACTGTTTTGTTGTGGCATTAAAGCGCCCAACAAATCAGACTCAAATTATTGTTTACGAAATCAATAGAAACCATTTGAGGCATCAAAAAATGTGCGAGTTCACTGTTGCATATCCAGTGCAAAACTTGCAAATTTTATCAGATATGCGTTTGGTTATTGGTCATCAAAGCGGTTTCACTGCATATTTCTTGCAAGGCGAAGCAACAGCAATATGTAAGTAAAGTCCTTAGTATTTTCTTATTTATCACATACTTTCACACCAGTTTTAAACGAAAGTTCTTCGATTTTATTCAAATGCAATGCAAAAAAACATGCTAAGTTTTATAGCTTTAAACAATGGGTCACAGGACCAGACCTGCTTTTTGCTGTAAAGGTTGTAGCTTCAATGTAAACAATTGGTAAATAATCTCATTGCTTAATATTTGGATAGAGTTGTTAAGTAAATTCCTAAATTCTACGCGGCTAGGAAAACATTTTTTAAAACTTATATGGGAAACAGTTTTTTAATTTTCCATAATAATTTAACCATTTCTCCGATAATTTTGAGTTGGTTCAAGAAAAAAAAAAACGATAACTGGTAGGTTCATAGTTCGGTTAAACTCAAACTTCGGATGGTTTGGTTAAAACCGATTTGCATCCATCATATTTATTAAACATTACTACTCCATATATTAATATAATATTATTATTAAAATATTTTCTCAATTTCCCCGTTACAGCTTTAATTCACCCTGAGAACCAATTGTGTGCCTTTTTAAATTATTCCGGTGTTGATGCTATACGTGTTATTGAAATCCAATGTGCTGGAGGAACGTATGGAGAATACCTATTAGTATTTCAAACGCTAGCAATTTATGTCGATTTACAAGGTCGAAAGTCACGTGATCGTGAAATCACATATCCAGCCTTTCCATCTCATATAAGTGAATCATATAATTTTTTCTTTTTGCTAATTGTATACGAATTGTTTTACATTTATCCTTTGCAGCATATTCTGATGGCCACTTGCTAGTATTTTCAGAAACACATCTGGATATTTTCAACACTCAAACTGCAGAGTGGGTACAGTCGATTGGTTTAAAGCGGGGGCAACCCTTAGGCAACCAAGGCAATGTTCTACTTACTACTATTAATGATGCACCACTAATTGTTTATCTAGCTAATATCCATACAAGTACAAACATATATTTTTTTTCATATTTTGTGGATCTTTCAAAACTAAACTCTTTTCTTATAGAAGAACTTCTTCACACAAACGATTTGGACCGAAGCTCCCAAACGAATGCAAAAAGACGTTTTTCAATGCGAGAAGTAAATAAAGTTATAAAGAGGTAAGAACCTAGTTGAAATTCACTTTATTCCAAATAAACTCTTTCGATGATAATATTAAAACCAAACAAATGCCATTTAAAAATTTTATTGTCGCATTGTGATATTTACAATTTTATATACATACATAGAACTGTGTTCTTAATTATTTTAAAAATTTTAATTTCAATACTAAATTAACGATTTCCTTTTCATTTCACTTTTACCAAGCTCCGACCGACGGTCGAAAATGATTTCAGCACCAACAAATTTCAATCACATTTCACATATGGGACCAGGTGACGGTATCCAAAACCAGAGACTCCTAGATCTTCCCACAACTGTTGAGACAGCCGATCAAATTAATAACCAAACATTTGCCGTACGTCAATCCTTACCACAAGCACCTTCTCGACAGATAGTAATCCCTCAAAATGGTAAACAATTTTTTTTGCAAAAATTTTTTTTACTCAATTTTATTGTTTTTTAGGAAATGCTCAAAAACATTTAGCAGTTGATGCACAAAAAGAGCAACTCAGTCAACCTCGTACACCAAGTCCTCTGGCTAATCTATCTTCATTTATCGATATATCAGATGGAATCGAATAGTTTAACAATTAAATTGTATCTCAAAACTTTTTTTAATATATTCTCAGTCACTTAGATTTGAATGTCTTTAGTACTCTTAATTTTATTACAAGTTTCCCGTGATGCACAGGTGACCAAAGGTTATTCTTATTGACCAACGGTGATAAGGGAAATCGTAACAAGTAAAATAACTTATGGGTAAGAGCGGCCCACAGTCGCGAGCATGCAAATTGAATAAAATTTAATTGCTTTTAAATATAACGAAAACATAAACCAGCTCCTTATTTCAAATGATATGTTATATAATGAAATTATAGAGAATCCAAGATGCAGTAACCAGGTGAAGCTAGAAAAAAATTTCGCTCTATTTTGACATAATTGTAATTAAACAGTATATGGAAAATACCTTAAGGCAATTTTTTACTTGTTAAAAAATTAGCAACAATGGTAAAAGCAAAGTCAGATAAACAGCAGGGATTATTAGGAATTCTCCCTTTTTTCTAGTTCATTCTACAGGATGACCAATAAAATATATATGCGTTGCAAGTGCCCTGATTCATAATTTATAAGTTTTATTTGGCCTTTTTTTCATTTAAAGAAAATTATGATTTTTTTCAGTCTTTAGATTCTTTTTTATCATTATTTTTTTTTTACTATTTCGATGTATAAATTTTCATACACTTATTTAATTTTTCCGATCTGGCGATTTTTTGTTTAATGCGTGCAACAATTATTATTAAAACCACTTATCGATTAAGGGCAAAATTCTCCGAATTAGTTCGGGAACATGGAGTCTGTCGCTGCAGACGTCGATGTTCCCCCTTTGTCTGTAGAGGAAAACGCTGAAGTCGCCATGATCGGCCTCCCAAAAGTTGTAAAATATATTAGAGTTTAACCTTCACCACTCCACAACTGCCTGGCTCAAAAAGGAGAGAAGGTCAAGGAGCACCCAGATCCTGTACGTTAATCCAAAATAATATCAACGCTCTTCAATTTCACAGGTTTAGCGATATAGACATGGCCACCTGGATCACATCATCGCGACACGATATTTTGAAGCGTCTGGTTACAGAGGCTAACAACAACAAAAGACCTCGTCATCATCGATTCCTACGCCAATGCCCTTCACGAGTTGTGGGGTAGCACGATGTGCAAGGTGAGTCCCTTTTCGATTTCAATCTTACTTATGGCTTAGTTATTTTTAATCGAGGGAATGAACCAACCTTGACTTCACACAGAAGTCTTCTAAAGGATTGGAGCGTCTCACAAGAGTACTCCTTTTCTGATCATAGCTGCATCATTTTCACTATTGATACCATGGATCATTCAGACTCTGCAAGTTCTAACAACCAAGTCAATAGGAAGCGTACAGACTGGACAAAGTTCAAGGCCATTATTGAGTCTGTCATCCACCCACTTAACTATGATATTGACGGGAAGGTTAATACCATTACAGCATTATTAAATTCTGCTGTCAAATCGGCTTGCAAATCCTCGAAACCAAAAGGTAAGACAAACTTCTTATGATGGAACTCAGAAATTGCAGAGCTACGGAAATATTATAGAAAGCTCTTCAATAGGACCAAGGCTTCTAATGAGTGGTTTCTCTTTAAATGTAAACAGAAGGAACTTAAGTATGCTATAAGGAAAGCTAAAAAGCGTCTGCCTGTTTCTTTCTTTAAATGGTTTTAAAAAAAACAATTTAAAATTGTTTTATGTAGCAAAACTTTATTCACATAGCAAAAAATATACATAAATACTTGCTAATTTAAAACTGTACACCATTTTCACTACATTTATATAATTTCGAATGGCAAAGCCTTGTTATAATTTATTTTTATTATTAGTTAAACCAATGTACAAATAACTTTAATGCTTAATATAAATATACATATGAATGCACGTATGTATACTACATTTTTACCAGATAATATATACATGTAGTGAATGTATAAAATGAATCGGATCGGACGACAGTCTGTTGCCGGAAATACGTTCCGTGATAATTGATTGACCTCGTTAAAAAGATTTTATGCAACAGACAATATATGCCCTGATTCATTGTAATCGTATAGTCCCAACACACGACGGTTGGTACTTTTGTTTGGTGTAATACGTATGAAATGTACTAGGAGCTAATACCTACATCACTCGTAATCAGAGTCAATTTTGAAATATTGACTGAATTTTTTTATAAATACTTATTGCTATTATCTAATTATTTGTAATGTGAAAAATACAAATAAAGCACATCGCCCTCGATGATATATATTTTAGCCCATCGTTTAAAATTTTAGGTCGTAGTTCGTTTAACATTGCATATTTTGCAAATAATACTCTTCAGAGTTATTTTTTTTCTTAAATTAAGTTGCTTTTCGTTTCTATTATCGTTTGGAAAAGTTCATTAGGCCATTGTTAAGGTACCAGCACCAAGACCATACCCAACACCTTTTGGGCCGAAGTTTCTGCCATAACATGACCTACAATAAATGTCACCATCAGGTCCATCATTCAAATTTGTAGAATCAAGCGATTTTCTGCAATCAGCACAGTGGAAACACCTTTTATGCCAAATTCTACTTTTACTTATCATTTGTTCGGCAGCAAAGACAGCGTAACCACATCGAGGACAGCCACCAGATGATCGAGCTCCACTAAATGGCTTGCCATCAGGACTGAAAGAAATTTAATTTTTAAATATATTACTTAATAGTAAGCATATGTGAACAAATATACATATTTATATCATTGTACATTAAATATTGTAGATGACTTATTTGCTAACTTAATTAGGACACTCTCCTAATTAAGTTAGGCTGCAACTTAAACGTCTATAGCCATAAGTCTACCACAAACTTGCATAGCTTAGACAGATAACTAACTCTTATATCTTCAATAAATGTTTGTCTAGTATAGCATGGACCGTCCGAAAGAGGGCAGGACATTCACAGATGAAATATCACACAGGCTCGATTCCTCGACACCGATTTTCCTCAGAAAACCATTGACTGTGACAAAGTCTGTGACGAGCCATACAATGAATTTCAGGTCACACCTTCGCTGACCTAACAGATACTTAGATTTGTCCTGCCTAGGAGTATCAACAAACAACTTCGACTGTGGACAGGAAACCAATGGTGGCATTGCAATTAAAACAGCCTCAGCTCCATTTCATGGTTTATGAAAGAGGGAGTTGATGGTGATTTGTCCAAAATTAAATTAGTTAAGATCCCTAGAAATCGAACAGCAGGGGGAAATTAGGAAATTACAACCAGCCTAACATGGGTAAATTATTAAAACATCCTATCCATGCGTATTTGTATACTTACAATTGCATTGTTGATTCTCCAGAGGTTGACACCAATGTTGGTGCATGACCGTAACCGAAACCTTTTGGTCCAAACAGCTTTCCGTAACAAGCTTTGCAGTAAATATTCTTATCAGGTCCATCACATGCTAGCATTGAATCTAAAGGTCTATGGCAATCACCACAATTGTAACATTTTTTATGCCACATTTTTCCTTTAGATAATTGCTGTTCGGCTGCAAATACAGCACCCCCACAACGGGGGCAACCTTCACCCTCTCGTGCTTTAATTGAAGTTGTATCAGCATTACCGAATGGTCGCTGGGAAGATATTTGATCTTCGCTAATAAAAAATAATTAAGAATAGTGATAATAAATATTTATTGTAAACAAAAAAATAAACTTACGTTAATCCATCTGTTTGTAGAAAACTAGATCCACATGCGAAACCATAACCATGGGGTCCCCATTTCTTTCCATAACACGTTTTGCAATAAACTTCTTTATCTGGTCCATCGCAAGCTATTATCGAATCTAATGTTTTGGTGCAATCTCGACACTTAAAGCACTTTCTATGCCACTCGCGGCCTTTTGACAGCACTTGCTCAGCGGCAAAAACTACACCTCCGCAACGGGGACAACCCTCTCCTGGACGTGCCTGAATTTTTCCAACATCAATATCAGCAACTTTCGGAGCCATTTCACTAAGTAGAAAAATGTTTCATACATTAATTTTACAATTGTATGTGTATTTAATAAAAACAAACAGCTGCAACCAGGTAATTTAAGATACGTATTTAAAATATTAGAAAAAAATAAGTCTATTAACGGAGATCGCAATATCTATGATCAGCATTCAACCACATGTACCATATTTCTAAGTATGTATAGGTCATATCTTTTAAACATGTATATTAGAGCGGGTCGGTCCCCATACAAAAGAAAAAGTATGAAAAAACCACCCCCTATCTGAAAGCTATTGTTGAAAGTATTTCAAAAATTGCTTTTAGGGGTGGTACAACTCTGAGTACGCGACTTAACTATTACAAATGACTTCGGAGATGAATAACTCTTAAGAAAATCGTTGAGCCTTTTACAACAATATATCATTTATTAAAATCGGACTGCCTAAGTTATAAACAAAAATTCATTTTGGCGCTTTTTAGGGTGGTAAAAAAAAAACAATTGTTTTGAAATACTCTCAATACAAGCTTTTAGATGGGAAGGGGATGGTTTTTTGGGGTTTTTTTTGTGACCCGCTCTAATGTACATATGTAATAGAGGGGATCTGTTTGGCAACCCCCTCAGGAAAGTGGTTCTTTGGCCCAGAAACCCTTGGTGCACCAAACCAGGGTTTTGCCTAAGACACTCTGGTAACAAAATAAAAAATTAAATATAAAAAAATTAAACTTCTCTGCGATTTAACTAAATTTTCTTCCAGAATCCTTTCAGGAATTACTATAAAATCAAGATGAGCGCCAGAAATACGTTCCTTGGCCCAAAAACCTCTGGTACGCAAGATATCACTGTCCTACAATGGTAATGATTATTTTTCATAGATTATGATTCGCTGCTTACGAATGTGAAGTCAACATTTTACTAATATGTCAGAATTTAGAGAAAAGACTGGTAATAGGGACCAAAAATCATGTTTCTTGCCATTTTTAGTGTGCACGTACATATGAAATCAAAGAGCCATTCAAAGAGATGCGATGTGAAAGTGTCCGTAACATTGTAAACCGCACCCGTATTCAGTGGCACCTCTTTAAAACAGAATTTTAGCCAGGTAGAAATAAATCTCAATCACTTGATGACAAGGTTAGGTAGGATGTTGGCAAAGGATTTCGGAAAGACTTAAAAAAGTCTTGTTCTTTAAAATATAGCAAACAAAAACTCCATAGTGGACTGAACAACTCTTAGGACTGAGGAGAAAAGTAGGAGCGGCATTCAATCAGAGCAATTCCACTACAAATTGGCAACTTCACTCTCTCTTATTTAATATCAAATACTGAAACATAATCAGAGTTAATTGTTAATTAACTGCATTTAAAACCATTAACGAGTTGATTAACTTCCGTTAACTAAAGTCCGTTAAGTATAACTAGTAATATCTTCTAGCTGCTGCCTTCCACACCATGTTTTGGCTCATGTGGTTAGAGAAGTACAATATTGTTGGTAAGGCAAAGAAAATTATGGAGCGTATGGTCAAGGAAGTCATGATCTCGATGAAAAATGAGTCCGATATTTCGAGCAGCGCAAGCATGACAGGATGCTGATAATTTTTTTAGTACTGTCACCTAGTCAAAATATATCAAAAAAATAAAAAAAACTACAGACCGCTTAAAAGCGTTATCCACGATTTAGTTGATGACTGGCTGAAGAGAAACTCCACGGAATTGGTAACACATACTGCCTTTGACCTAGAAAGTGTTGTGGTGAAGTTGTTTATCAAATATAACACAGCCAACCCCTGCTGTGTAGTTGAACGTCTTGTACATATACGTAAACCTTTTGTTAAAGAGTTTTTGGAAAAAATAAAATATTTTTTATTTTCCATACAAAAAGTTAACGTTAACGATTAAAGTTTTTATTCGGAATTAATGAATTAACTTTACCGACGTTAAAATGTTGTTTAAAGCTTTTCCGGTTAACGGCGTTTATTTCTTAATTAACGATGCCCAACTTTGCAAACATATTTCGTGCAGAAGATGCCATGAAAATGACGAGTTGGAAAAATCGGTACTAAAAAGGTAATATAGACCCGTGAATTTAAACAGCTTAAAATATGCAGGAATATTGAGGATAAAACATATTTTTGTTTTAATTAAGACTTGATTCTTCCCGAAATTTGTTTACAAACAATTTTTATAAATTTCTTTTTTAAAATAATTTTTTGTTCGTTAATTTATCGATAATAGATACTCCACAAAAATATATAAAGAAAGAAAAAATTTACTCTTGACAGATCGAATATGATTTATTATATTCAAAAATGGTAGGTAACAAAAAAAGTAGGAATTCGTTTAAAGGAAAGACGATATAAGTATGTATATATGCCCAATAATTATACCTTTGCCGTTCAGCATCTTTTATGTCTGACATAAGCCCCAATGAAGACATTCCAATATGACCATACCCTCGGGCTCCAAATTTTTGAGCATAACAGCCTAAATAAATCATATAATCTTAGAGAATAGTTAAAACATTGCAATCTCACATAAAACCACTAGTTTATTAGACGTTGTGAACACTTAGCTACTTACATTTTTCAACTATCGAGACTTATTATGTACATATATTTAAAACTCTGGTCTACTTACCCATTAGCATAACAATCTGACTGAAGAGCACCACCTCCCTGGCCATATCCGTAACCCTTTGGTCCAAATTTTTTTGCATAACAAGCTACATAAAAGTATTTTTTAATAGTATAATTTGTATTGTATATTGTATGTTTATGTTAATAAAGCAGTGGTTAATACATAGTGTAATATTCAGGGTCTAAGATTGCACACATGTGCCCACCAAAAAATTCGGTATTATATTAGGATATAAATAAAAGTGTATTTATTTATAATTTAAAATTTATTTTAGTTTTTGTTTATATTTTCTGTGTTGGGAGAGAATTTTGTTAATGTAGTCTAATTTTTTTCTGTTAATAATAAACTAAAATTGAAAAACCCCGGCATGTAAAGTTTGAACGAAAACGGACGTTTCACATATTAGGGATGTAGAAAGCTCTCCCTTTCTCTCTACAAGCAAGTGAAGAGTCATAAATCGTAAGCTTAACGCGATAGAAAATAGTTATAATATTAGTATTTTCACCTCTGTACCGCCTAAACTTGATATAGGAAACGTAGACATGTTAAAGCGGAAGCATTCAATTATTTCTTTCAACTTAATATTGAGCAAGAAATTGAGCAATTAACAAAACCTGTCAAAAAGCATTGAGATTAGTGAAAAGCTTTGAATAGCAAACAATCGCTAGCAAAAAGATATTGGTACCTTTGCAGTATATGTTTTTATCTGGTCCTTCACAGCAAAGAATTGAATCCAATCCTTTAGAACAGCTGCCACATTTGAAGCATTCCTTGTGCCATTGCTATTAAATTCGTAATTAGTAAATGGTAAATAAGATAAATGAAGAAAATCCTTAGTGAGTGCAAATAAGTGTATATAACCCCATTTATGCGTTAACCTCGCGATAACGTTTTCTATAAAATTTAGATTTTTAATTCTTCATATTGTGAAGAGACTTCTTATTGAAAACGAACATATTACATTTTGAAGAAAATGTAAATGCGAGGTTAGCAGAAACGGGAAAATATGTTTTATCATTTAAGGTTTTATTTAATGGCCTGTCACTACTAAGGCATTTAATCCCGAAATATTTTCACAGCCTTCAAAATATAAAATGACAATACCATCCGGGGATTTCCCAGTACTTTTCGGGATTTCATACATAAGGTATACACAAAATTTCATAAAAATTAGGATTTATTAACAACAACAAAAAAACGGCTACCCGCAACCCTTAATGGAAAATCTTATACAAAAAACAACATCCAAACTAAAAGCAATACCAAACCAAAACAAATCAAAGCAAACCAATTATAACAAATACATTGCAGTAACATGTACATATGTATTGTAAGTATTTATGTTCCAAATCGCAGTACATATATTAGCGGTATTAACGATCTGGAATAAATGTTCGAAAATACAACGGCGAGAGCCAATCATTTGACACGAAAATGTAAGTTAGTGAATTTTTTATGTTCTTCTTCTGCTAAATACTTAATACCTAAATATCACAATAATAAAGTTCACAGTCTGTAGTATAAATTTTAAAATTTTTTAGAAAAATACTAAGGATACATACATCGCGATCGTGAATACCGCTATTATCAAACAATAAAATACTAATGTATTGGTATGGTAGTGTATTGGCCTGGTACGCAGTGTGGCGGCAGTTCAAATCTCGGTACAAGCTAAAAACAAAAAGTAGAAAAACAATTTGTCTACACAACACCACCGCAAATATAACACACACAACATGAATGGATGCAAACCAGCTCGGCCTAGGCCCTCCATGGGCTGTTGTGCAATTAAGAAAAGAAAAAGAAAAAATAATCAAACATCATAAAACGCAAACAGATATCATATAGCAGAAACCAAAGCGGACGCAAGAAACTAAAATACAACAACAGCAGATACACAGTGGACTTTGATTTCGCTAAGATATTAGGAATAGAACAAAAACAAGGAAACAGATTGACACTCGAAACACTAAGAAAGGATGACTGGGACAACATAAAAAAATTTACTTGCCAGCGATTAGCTGCAGAAAATAAAATTGACATATATAGATATTAGATAAATGTAAGCGTGTGTAAACATTTTTGTTTGTATGTATGTGTATTTAACCAATGTTGTTTTTTTTTTGTTCTTTGATTTCATTGTTTTTACAAATAAAACGGACTCCTTGAGAGTGACTGTATATAAGTCACAATGCGCAGGAGGAGATAAAAATTGAATTAAATCTTTAATTTTCAATAAACCAACCACCAATTACGGCATTATAATAAATAATTATATATTTAAATTTGTTCAACAAATAAAACAAAATATAATAATATATATTATACAATATTTAAACAAAAATGTTATAATTAAAATTTTGTACAAGTTTCAACCCTCTATGTTCGTAATTTTTTTTTAAAATTTTAATTTTAAAAAATCTTAAAACCCTAGTTTTTGGCAATAATTGTTGCAAAATAATCCTACTCCCGACTTATTAAAATATATCACAACTAAAATATTGTGGCGTTTTTATTTTTTTTATTAAGGAACTTCTAAGACCTAGGCTCAATCGAATAGTAAACTTTAAGGACTTCAGCATAGTTAAAATTTTTTTTTTTTAATTATTAGCAAATAAATGTAAATAGTTGTTTTAAGAATATTATCTTTTGGTCTTTCGATCATGTGGGTATTTTGACTTTATTATATTAAGATTATTCTTTATGAATTTATCTTCAAACAAAAATTATTGCAGACTTTTCTGGATATTGACTTGTAGATATTTAACCGATTTTACTTCTCGTGGTTTTGAGGTTTTCATAACGGGTATTGATTTTTGCCCCATTACTAGTATTTCTATTTTGGCTTTATAACATTCAAAGTAAGAATGTACTCCTTATATAGTCTCATATGGTTCCTGAGCATATACACTTGAACTTTCATATGTCTCTATAATTTTGTCGGAAAGTGGAATGTATTATTTCAATAATTTCTTGTCAAAATTAATAGTGTTTTAACAACAAAACATATAACTTTTAAGTAATTTGAAAATTAAAACGAAATCATCGTGCATATCTTCTCCGATTACCTGTTTTAATATGAAATTTTAGGAACCACTATCATACTTAGTTACGTACAAAATTGATTTTAATTACATCAAACCTTTAGCCTAAATTTAAGACGCCTTAAATTCACATATAAATAACAAACATAAAATACATTATTTTGAAATACCTCTGCAGTAAACATCTTTGTCGGGGCCATCACAGTGTAAAGTAGAATCCAATGTTTTGTTACATAGCACGCATTTAAAGCACCTTCTATGATATCCCTAACAAGATGAAGTAAATGGTACATTTTCTTCAATTCAATTAAAATATTGCTTAAGAATAGTTGAAGTCAGTGGCGTAAAGAGGATTTTAGGAATTGAGAGTTTTATTTTTCTGACCCACAATATAATGGCATTGAAATATTTTGATATTTATTTTTAATTATTTATGTATTAAAAAAGGGACACTATTTTACAAATTCCAACTTTGTTTTGCTCAAAAGCCCTATATACTCGTATATGAGTAAGCCCTTCTAAAACCGAATGCCGTCAAATCGTTCCGATCCGATCGTTTCTAAGATATAGAGATTTTATTGGACCGAAAAAGAGAAAATAATTTTGTATAACGTGTAATTTTAAATTTTACATTTCTCCAACAATAAAAATCGAGGGTACTTTATTGATAACTTATGACACTTATATACTGAAAAATATATGCCGATCGATGCCACTAACAATATTATCTTCTTCCTAGGTAATATCAAAAGCCGTAATTACAAGGAAATCATTGCTTAACATAATCACTGAAACATAATTTTTTACATTTACTTTAGAAAATTTGGGAGACGTGAGCGATGAACACGGCGAGCAATTCCATCAGGATTTGAGGGTAATGCGAGATCGTTATCAAGGATATTGGGAAGAAAACAATCCGAAAAAATGAAAGAAAAAATCGTTAAATAAAATAAAACTTTAGTTTTCACATGAAATAATTTCATTTTACGTGTACAAGTTAAAAAGAAATGGTTATGTAATATATCGAAAATGATCGTACCTAGACTTGTTGATGCCAGATTAATTTATACTGTGGTCCCTAAATTTTGACAGTTAATTTGTATGCCAAAATACTTTAGAAAATGATATTGGTTCTTGTACCAACAACATTGTAAACTAGTGTTATATTCATTTTATTCTTTTTGGCCGTTTTGATAAATTAGTCATTTCAGTGTTTCGAGATACAGCCATCGATTTTACATAGGTATTGGTAGTGATATTCAATGTGAATTTTGGAAAATTGTATTTCTACGAATATGTGTTGTTTTCATAAACGTTAACTTTCACATGGTCAGGCCAAACATTATGCAGAATCGGAATAAGCATAAAGCAGCAATGGTTAGCTTTACGCTATCCTCGGTAAACTAAAAAGAGTCAATGCAGACGGGCATGAGCTGGCTCCCACAACTGACCGTCCCAAGGTCCATATATCGCAAAAAAATTGCAAATGACAATAAAGGATAAGTGCTTACATTAGACACAGGTACATCGCGCTTTCATGGTAGGAATAATATTAAGTAGCGACAGGTAAAGATGCATAAGTATATCGAAAAGTTACAAAGCGAATAATCATAGACAAAACAGAGCTACAGCATGAATTTATTGTAGCACATACCTATACCAATGGGGTAATCATTGGAGTGGATTTCAGGAGATGCAATGGTTTTTCACTGCATATGGGTCGGAAAGATGTCTAAGGAACAACTACCGTAAAACGTCAACAGGCTACCTATTCGGGAAACCCTTCTACAAAACTAGAAAGGTAAAACAAATATCTCTAGTTTTAATCCCAGATGACAACGATAATTGAACAATGCCAAGATATTTTGACTATTGTGGACTGCGAGGTGAATCAATAAAACAAGACGAAAATGCCAGATATGAATGGAGTGGATCTTTATATGAGTCCATGGAGTTCACTAGTGGTTCTTGAGCAGGAAACAAAATGGTACTTTTCTATTCTATATCAACTATCTGAAGTAAAATCAGGTCACAAAAAAAAATTAAATCGATGACACCCTGAACGTACTATCTGATGGCAATGAGGATCTCGTTGTAATTATGGAGCGCAAAGGAAGCAGAAATTGTAGTTGAGAGTCCTATTTCAAAAACGTAATAGGCATAATGACGAAGTTCTCACATAATAGTTGCCACTAATGAGCAAGCGCAGTTTCCATCAACAATTGGGTTAGGAAATTTGGAGTTACATCGAGGCAGAAAATTTTGCTACGCGTTAGGCATCCGAAAAACTCTATAACATCATTACACCAGCGGTCCGATAGTATGGCAGGGCACTTCAAAAGGACTCTAGAAAAGTACTAGAAAAATTGCGAGTTACGACGTAAAACCGTACGGCGTATGCACGTGCACAAAGATACGATACATATTAAGAAAAATATATTAGAAGCTGCCGCATAGCTTATTTTCGAGTGTAATAATTGTACCGAAAGTGATAGAAATCCAAATTTTTTAAATGCTTCATTCTAATTTTTTTCGACAATTATGGCAATGTGGCATAATTCTTTATTTTTACTTTGACCTACATTAATAGCCTATAGTTGAAAATTAATTGTTGTAGTTTATGATTCCATAAAGAGATAAACTGATCAAGGAAAAATTTTTTTCCACATTTAACCATCATATAAGTATAAATATTGTACTCGCCTATATCCTTTGGTGTGCGGTATTGTTATAAACTGCTGATTAGCCTTCTGGCAAAAAATGATTGGTAGGTTTCTTAAGTAGAGATATTTATTTTTATAATCATTCTAAGGTCGGCATACAATATTTTTTGGAAAGAAGTTTTTGAAAAAGGTACAGAGCTAAAAGTTATATTCTGAGAATTTTTGTTCATGTGTATACATTTAGAGCGGATCGACATACAGCGGACTTTTATAAGCCCCATTAAGGCAAAGGCCGAAGTTTTTCTAAACCGTCAGATTTTTGAGAAAAGTAGAAAAAACGTAAATGGGACTAAAAATTACTTCTTTTTGCAATTTTTATGTTATTTTTGTGAAATAAAATGAGATTTTAAAGGAAACGAGTTTTACTTTGTGAATCTAAAGTCAAACTTGAAATAAATCATTTGAGCATTCCATTGTACAATTTACAGTTCAATAAAAAGAGAAACTTGAAAAAATAACACTTTTTTTGGTTAAAAGTATTCTTTAAAAATGCGCTCTACGAATCTGGCGCTAAATTTGTGCTTGAATTGACTTCAGTTTCAGAGAACAACTTTCCCAATGAGCGACGTCGGCATGTTTACGTCGACTATGTATGTACTTATATCTATTTATATTTTTAAAGTCAAGCGACAGCGCCTGATAATTTGATATAACTATTCTACAATCTCTCAAAAAAATGTTTACTTCAAAATAATTTATGCTATAAATGTCAGCTGTTTACGTCGTATTCTGCAGTCGGTTCACTATAGTATATTTTTAGCTATTGGCTTATACCGGACACTTTTGATACATCGTAATTATATTTAGGCTATAACAATATTATTAAAAATACTTACTCTTCCTCTGGCTAGCATTTGTTCAGCTGCATAGACATAACCACCACATCTGGGACAACCTTGGCCCTCTGGTGCCTTTGCAATAACTCTCGGTTCTAAGCGTGCACCATTGCGCACACCATCCAGATCTCTATTAAAAAACAAGTAATTTTATACACTTAATTTAGGTCAAGATACAATTTATAATAAAATCTGTTGCAATATAAGCACAGATTACAGGAAATGCGCGATTTTCTGGTAAAATCTGAGTCACTAATCATGAATATGGCTTTAAATTTACTGTATTCACTCTATTATACGAAATATTTCAGTGAACCATTCCTTTTATGTAAAAAGCCATAGCTATTTTTGAAGCTATTTTCAAAGAAATACATTTATTTTTTAAAGAAAAGATATTTGCCAATAATGATTATAGTAAGCCTTGGCTAAGTACCTCCCCTCTTAACTACTATATTTTATCCTATAAGATTGTTATTTGCACCTTTTAAGTGTCACTTTAAAAATTTAAATGTACATATTAATATAAATTTCAAACATGTGGCAACATACAAAGATAATTCGATTGCCCGGAGTCTACTCCTACCAATGCTGACATGCCAACAATAAACACTCACACTTTTTGAATTAACACTCACATTTTTTACATGCCAATTTCGATCATAATGAGGCAACAAATGACTTGACATAACGACACAATGTTTGACGTGTCTGCCAAATGTAAGAAAGAAACAAATGGAAATAGAGTAGACACATAAGCGCGAAAATTTGTATAAAATTTGTCAAAATGACATTTTGAGAAAGATGTGATTCTATCTCACCGATAACGCGTTGGATCACGGTCTTGAGCAAAGGAATTGTTTGTGATTTATTTGCATAGGCCTGGTATTTCGCAAAACCCCAAAGAAAGAAATCGCATGGAGTTAATTCGCACGATCTTGGTGGCGTTGCTCCAATAATCGATTATTTAATATGGCAGGTGGCGCCATGCTGCTGAAACCACATGTCGTCCAAATCCATATTGTCCACATACGTTGAGGCCACAAGAACTCCGTTACCATATTCCTGAAACGAGTCCCATTCACAGTCACTGCATTTCCGGCCTGATTTTCACAATGATAACGCGTTATTCTTTTGTGTAGCGCTCCATTTTTAAACAGAATAAAAGGCGACTATCAAAAGCCACTTTGGAATTAAGTGATAAAATTGCTAGGATTTTTATGATAGGTTGGCTATCACTGAAAAGGAATACATCACTGACTGACACTTTGTTACATTTTCGCCATTCTGCTGGTGCCTTTATGGCCATCATTTTCTTTAGATTGTCAATATGATTCCCGTCAAAATCGTTCTACGGGTTTGACTAATCAAAATTTTCATTAGTCGAATAATTGATTAATCAACCATTTGATTAAACAGAATTCCTGGTTAAATGATTAATTGCACAGCCGTAATATTTATTTACTGAAAAGTTTTGATTTTTATAATCGGCTGAAATTTATTATACTCCATCAAAAGAGGAGAAAATTGTAAAGTCAGATGGAACCAAAATTTAAGAATCTCAATATTAATGTGTTAACAGACGAATTCAGAAATGTGATGTTTTTTGTGCTGAGAAAGAAAAACCAACATTCGCATTTGATTATCTGAAACACCAACTTAGGCATCCTGCCTAATAAATAAGATAACATATAGTATAAGGCACAAAGAAGACAACCAAATCATTGAAATGAATATAATTTTGTCAGACGAGTTTTCTGCAGAAGCAGGTTGAAAAATGGTTAGCTGTAGGTATCGTGTAACCAAGCACGTCAGAATATGCCTCGCCAGTAGTGCTAATGAAAAAAAATGGTCTTACTTAATGTATGTACGTAAGACTAACAAAAAATTATAATATCTTAAATACTAGGCATAGGCAGACAATTTTTGGTTAACGATTAACTTTTACTTTAATTTCGAAAACCATTAACGGTTTGATTAACTACCGTTAAATTAGTTCAGTTAACTCAAGTCCTTTAATTACAACTAGGAATGTGTGCTAGCTGCTACCTTGCATCTCATGTTTCAGCTCATGTGGTTAGAGCAGTACAATATTGCCAAAGTCGGTAAGGTAATGGAAATTAAGGAGAAGGAATCATGATCTCGATGAAGAACGATAATGATATTTTGTGCAGCACAAGTAACAATAGCAAGATGCGAATTATTTTTTTATTACTATCACCCAGACAAAAAAAGTTAAGTAGAACCACAGGCCGCTTAATATCGTCATTTACAATACGAGTATAGTGAATCACGGGTTGAAACTTCACGAAGTTGGTGACAGATGCTGCCTTTTCAAGCGAGAAAGTGTTCGTAATCTTGTTTATCAAATATAACACGGTCATCCCCTTTATTGCTACAGTTGAATATCTGTGGTCTTTTAACACTTTTATTTCAGTGTTTTTGAGAAAAAAATTTATTTATTATTCTTTCCATACAAAAGTTAACGTTAACTATTAACGTTAACTTCCGCTCTCTTAAAAAACATTCTTAATTATCTACTTCTAACGAACAGGCCATATAAAGTATTTCATCACATGGGTGGGAGATCATTTCTTCGCAGTCGTGTTGAGTTTCTGGTGCGTTTTAGGTAACTAGCTAGTATGTTCGGGTGTTGAGATGATTTTGCAATTAGTTTGAGTTGAGATATTCCATTTTTAACGCGAAGGATGTTTAGAACTTTGTGAATGTGCTCAATTTGGATATATGGGAGTGCCAGTTATGGACAATTAATGTCCAGTTGTGGGCAAGTATAGAGTGGAGGGTGAATGAACGCAATGGGCGGTGATAGCCGAAGCGCGGTGACCAACTTTATACTTTGTGTATAATATTTTTTAACTTGATACATTTTTGCTGAGAGTTTGCGGAATATTATTTCAATAAGGCAATATCTCATCCACCTGTTTTCAAAAAAAAAAACATGTTTAATATACATATGACGGTTAACGAAATTCGGTAGCATACAAATATTTACCAAAAGGTTAGTAAAGACTTAATGCAAAATAAAAAGATAGACAAGTGACGCGTATCTCTAAGTACATCTCCTCTTAAAGCGAAAGTTTTGATAGCAGTTTCCTGTCCGTTGCTACTTGCCGCATTACATGGCCCCCCCTCTATTAATAAAAGAGAATCGCGTTGGTGAGTTAGGACGTTCGTACGACGGGCAATTGTGGCGAACAATTGTGTGAATTATGAATTTAACTAACAAATGCAAATTGAATAATAAACTTAACATAAATAATAAATGTTAAATCACTCAATAAACTATTATTAAAATTAAACTTACATATAAACTTACATTTGTGATAAAGAAAACATATTGTTAGAGCAAGCTTTTCAACGACTGAAACGCGTTTTATTGAGTTGGTCTTCAAGTATTTCAAAAACTATCGATGGTATTTTATAAAGAGTAAAGATCGGCAGCACACCAACTTCATTTTAGAGATTTTTTTCTTGTTTTTGGTCATAACAGCCAAACTGTATGTACCATAAGTAAGAACCTCAAAAGTTTTTTTAGGGATGTTCTCTACGACTCTTACTTACTTTGATTTGAAATTGATTCAATATCAGATTTTTGGATTAATAAGATTTTGGAAATCTGCACGAAATATTATTTCGTGCAGACATATGGATCAGGTTCTATAATTTTTTTTTAATTTACACTACTATAAACGAAATTTGCGTCAGACATTCACTTCTATACTTATAAGGTTTACATAGAGAACTTGGGTAATATTTTTCTTCTTCCATTTTTGATATAAGTATATATTTTAGAAAAAGGGTATAAAAAAGCCAAAATTTTTCGTAAACCACACAAATTAAAGCGCTTAATTTTATTGAGCTATTTAACCTTATTTATTTGACTTTGTCAATTAGATAGCGTACTTATATGTATTTTATGCAAAATCTTTCTGTTTAAGAAATTATATATGAGGTGTTTAACGCAGAAAAAAAAAGTTGAAATTTGTTGAGTTTCGTTAGTGTTGTTGTTATTAAATGGTCCACACTAGAGATTTAATTTGAAATTTTTATACATCTTTAAATATTTTCTTACTTTAAAAGAAAATATAAGATTTTGTATGTACATAGATGGCGGTACAGGAACTGCTACTGGCTGTTTGTATTTGATTTTTTGGAGTACGCTTTTTCCTTTCTGGTATTTTCAAGTTACTTGTTCAAATTAAATGTCTTTTACTAAACTAAATTTTTTCTAGAACAAAAGTACAACTGCAACTCTGTTAGTTAAACATTGTTTAAAAAAGCCAAATATGAGTAAAGCTGTTTTTTTAGTTTTTGACTTAGAAGCCATGCGATTTCTTATGCGAATCATAGTAGCACAAATTAATTAAATATCAAAAATCTCACCGTGTTCTTTCATGTTGCTCTTATTTTGCAAATAATGAATGTTTAATGTATTGTTAAATAAAATTCAAAATTTCATTTTTATTAGAGAAAGTTTTATATAAATTTCATAGACATATACACACACGTATATTCATGAAATATGCATCAATACAAAAACATAAAACATTAAAGTTATTTAGAGATAAGACATCTGATAAAAAAGTTCTCACGGCACATGTAGTAAACTAAAATTAACAAGAAGGTGTTTAAGACGACAGAACAATTACGAAAGTTTTTTGAATCCTGAACTCCATCGGTGCGTCTATCATTCGCCAAGAAAATTAGTCACTGCGATTATACGAAAAAATAATAATATGTTTGAGATTTAGGAAGATTTTTGATATGATATCAGAAAAATGATATATCCTATTCTGTAAGTAAGCTTCTTTTATCTAGTGAGTGCCAATTGAGAATTGAACAAAATTAGACTACATTTTGTTAATTATATAGAGTACATCATTTTTTTTTAATCAATGTTGTGATCTTTTATATTTACAATGAGTTAGAAGATTATAAAAAAAATAAAGTAGTATGAAAAACATCATATTTTTTTGTTGAAACTTGATTGAAACTATTGCTAGCCGACTTGACTTCTTTTGAAAATAATATTTATTGATTTTGAACATTTTCATTGAAATGCTTAGAAATCTTTTCATTCATTTATAATTTATGTATTTAAAAAAAAGTATAATTTTTATATAAGATAAACCATTATTAAATGATGTAATTTTCTCAACTCATTCTCATTGATGATAAACAATTAGTTTTTAAATAAAACATTACAAATTTTATTTAAAGTTAAAAAAAGGTTTAAGTGTATATTAGTTTAAAAATAATGGCGCATAATCATACATCCTCACCAATAAAGAAAAAAAAGTTGATTTTAAATTTAATAGTCGACTTTTTGACTTTCGTTTGATATGTAAATGTGTCACAAAATAACTATTAAATTAAAAATTGACTTTATTTTCTTTATTAGTACGGCAGATAGTAGAAAATACAGTATTCTTTAACTAAACTATACTTTAATGTCATGGATTTCGTATGGAATTAAAGTAGATATAATTTAATTAAAATACATTTATTTTATTGTTTGCTATGTTTAGCGACAATATTTTATGGAAAGTTCATTAAATGAAAGTTCATTATATGTAACATTATGGTAACAAATGATGTAGTAACACACGAATACATATTCCCACTTTCTCATTAAATTTGTTGTTTTTTTAATATTCCACATCTACATACATAACCTGCAATATATGTACATACATTCATGGAATGATTTTTAATATTCGTGTGTATATACTATTTGGGCTATTTTTAGTTGGGCTGAGAATTAGGTGTTGAGTAAAGCAATTGTCAATGAATTTGAAATACATACTTATTGCCGAATAATTTCTATCAATATTAGAAATACATGCTTATGTATTTCTTGATTCAAAACTTGTATCATTGTATGTACATATATGTTTTCAATATTAACAATATTTTTCTCCCCTAATATATGGTTATTTATAGTACAAATAATGCAAAGAAGAAAATTGACTAATCTGACTTTTCGTTGTCAATGGCTAAAATCTCTTAAATATTACTTTCAGCAATATGCTGAATACTTACTCTCTTAAATGTGCGCCAGTATCCATTGACAAACAGCCAGCACCTCCGCCAAAGCCGTAACCCTTAGGACCGTACTTGCGTCCGTGACAGTTTTTGCAAAAGAGTTCTTTTTCATGTTCTGTGCAGTTTGTAGAATCCAAAGCTTTATTGCACATACCTGTACAAATGGAAGATTTTTAAAAAAGTTTAAATGGTATTTACATACATACGTACAATAATATAATATAAATGGCTTGAAACAAATTTTAAGAAAATTAAAATTTTTTTTTTTTTGTTTTTAAATTTAATATTAATACAGTCGCATAGAAATAAAATATTTTTTTTTCACTACAAAATTATTTTATATCGTTGAAATATTTCCTCTTTTTTAATCTTTTTTCTACATATACTAGCCCTAACATTTTGCTCATAATTTCATTTGGATCTCTTCTGCTCCAACCCATCAATATTTTATATATAGTATATTTTTTTATATATACACACACATAAATATATATATATATTTATATATATCTATATATATATATCTGTATACTTACTGCATTTGAAGCAAGTTTTGTGGAATTTGTATCCTCCAGCCACGCGTTCTTCAGCAGCGTAGACTGATTTTCCACACTTTGGGCATTTTGGGGTTTCAACTGGTGTGAATGGCATTTTATTTGTATTTATATCTGTAACCGATCATAAAGTTGCTTTATATTTTTTATAATAATTCCAAATAACGGGGTTATATAACAACTCACACAAGTTGGTTGTTTACAAAATTTTAAATTAAATGTGTTAAAAATATATATAAATTAATCCTTAATATGTTGGTCAAAGTTTTATTTATAAAATTTAAATACATACCTCAGCTAGCTGGAGTCCAGAAAACGAATCGAAATTGTGGCAAAGCTTTCGTAGTACCGCGCTAAAGTACTTTTCCTTGATTAGCAACGATCTCGAATGAACTGGAGGGTAGCTGTACGCAGGTAGTCTATATTTGTGAGTGCACACGGCACAACATATCTGAATTCCGACTAATTAGATAGAGATAGCCACTACTGACACATGATTCATTTTATACTGTCGATCCTTTTTAACTTTTAGTTCATATCCGAAAGAAAATGTTCTTTCACATATTGAAATTTTATGAAATGAAACAAAAAATCAATTCTTACACAAATTATAAATTGTATCTCTATCTAAAAGAGGCTAAGAAAATATCATCAATCGCTTACTCATTCATTTTGTTTATTTCCTGACTAATGGCATACTAACACAGTCTAGTGGAGAAAAATATAAAATATAATATCTTTTACTTGATACAAATTGCATTCTATTTATATTCATTGATTTTAATACTCTACTTATTGAAGGTCCGGGTATATTAACTTTAATTAAATGTTTGTCGCAAATAAGATGTAAATATGTATACAGTGCTGTGCATATCAATAACAACCGTTGTATAATGAATTTTGTTTTTATGTTTTCGTTACTTTAATTTAATTTTATATTAAAGAAAATGCATTTCGTTCGACTTAAATCTTACATAATGGAATGAAATAATATTAACTAAAAATTTTGACTAAAAATTGATTGCAAAAAACTGCATAATTATTAAGTATTTTCCATATTTTCTTTATCATTTGTTCCAATTTTTAAATTTAAATTACTACTAAAATTAAAATCCGGGGTCTAATTGAATGACTGGAATTGTAAATTTTAGGAAATTGTAATCGCTTAAATAATAAAAGGTAAAATATATTCCTATGCATGAAACAATCATACCATAAGAAAGTATAACTGCAATCATCAACTTGTGCCAGCATCTAATAAAAAAAATAAAACAAAAAATATACATCAATGAATGATAGGTCTTTTGCACACTACATGTGTTTCGCGAAAAATGTTGTACGCGACAACGAAAACTATTGCGAATAACGTTATAAGCGACAGTCGTTTCCATTTCGCCTACAACGTATTTCGTGATGGTTTCCATTGAGCTTACAACGATTTTCGCGGATATGCTTCATATGTACTATATTACCATGTTTATCCGATACAGTGGATACAGTACTTTATACAAAAGCTAGCCATATGTACTAAAAATACAACAAAGCACTTGAAATTTTAAATATGAATTGGATATCGATTCTCACTATATTGGACGCGCTCGCTGATTTCAAAAATGCTATTATTTCTTGTGTACTTTTCAAGTTATGAAGAAAAAAAATAAAGGTGTCCGCCCAAAAAAAGTTTTCTCATACCCGAAAAGATTAAAACAGACGAAAAGATTAAAACAGACGGCAATAGCATTAACGGCAAGTTCGGGAGAGTGAATGTACACCAACAAAAGTGCGCCATGACACCCACAGAGGTTGAAACGAAGAAGAAAATTAAGGAGGAAGTTGAAAGGAGCCCCGATATCATTTCGAAATGGACATTGGCCGTTGACATTATGTCACCACACCTTTAATACTACATGACAAGCTTACATCTAAAATAGAAAAGGGCGAGAAAGTTTTCTTTTCTTAGATGGCGACTCAGCCGTAAGAGGACTTTTAAATGCAAATAGTCAAATAACACAGAGAAAAGTTAAAATGGAAATGAATTTAGCTACAAGCGCCTCTACGAGTTTTAAAAAGTTTTGCGCTAAAAGTCGAAAGTAAGTCGACTTCAATCGAGTATCGAGTCGACTTTGTATCGAGTTGTCGAAATCGATTTGTATATCTCTAGTGTAGACGCAGCATAAGAACATCAATGTAAATTCGCCCTAATAAAAACAGATTTCAACTACAGCTTAGCATTTGAAGCGGATAAAGAAAATTTATTTCAGAAAGGTATAAACTAAATATAGACTAAGTTATGTAGGTAGAAATAAATAATAGCTAATTATTGCAATTCTGCTGCATTTTCGGAACAAATTGTAAACAGTGGCATTGTTAAGTGGAATCCCATTGATTGTGTTTGCGTGTGCCTGCGATAACTGCAGCCTATGCGCACTAAAAAAGCAACTCCATTAATTCTTCTGCGGCATTCTCGGGACGAATTTTAAACAATTTACTGTAAAAACTTATAACAACGCATTTTCTTTATTAAAAAGTTGAAAGTAACCTTATTTATTTATAACTTATTGCGTTTTAAGGCGGTACAAGCCGAAGGTAATGGAATTCTACATACAAAAACTTTTAGTTCGAAATCAACCGAGAACTGCGATCGACAAGAGTTACAGAAACGTGCTACAGTGCTTGCGCAAATGTTATCTTTGTTTATATATATAAATGAATGTTCACAAACACCGCTCTTTTGATTAAGACGAAAATTTCGGAAGTTTATATATATGTAGGTGAAGGATCAGGTTTGAATTTATATGATGGTGAAATTTGTTGATTGGGTGTGACACATCTCATACAATCTTAATTATTTTTTTGCGTATACTATCTTCGGAATTACATATAAGACAAAACTTAGATTCGGTACCAAAACGTTAGTTGGTGAACCCATATTACAGCAAAAATAGGATAGGATCGAAAAAGGGGGTGTGGCATACCCCATGTAAATTGAATTTTCATTGTAGGATATCTGCGGAACCATTTCTGGTACGATACTAATTATAAGGTTTGATTAACTGTTATGTTTAATTAACATGTAGTTTTCATTCATCAGGGGGTGAATTTACGATTTCACTACTACTATTTTCTGCTATTTTTTACTACTATTTTCTACAATTCTACAGCCGTTATTACTATTTTCTATGATATTTTCTACCACTTTTTTATTACTATTTTTACTACTTTCATCAGGTATTTATTTTTAATTTATTTTGCCATTAAAAAGTTAAGCTTTTTTTAGGGTCGTTTTAATAAAAAACTATATTTAAATGAAGTCACTACTATGGAGTTGTAAAAGACAAAAGTTATTGAAATTGAACTTATCTAAACAGTTTACAACATGGAAATACGGTACATATCTTCGATCACGAGTGCTTCTACTCATTTTAAATTTGTTAGTAAAAAATAAATTGAATTTAATTGGAAAAGTTGAAATGGTGTTTATTTACATTTTATTTAAGTGTTTTGAATTTGAGACTTTGAGTATAACAAATTATCCAGGCCACAGGGTGGGGAATTATTCAAATATATATTTAATTAGTTCCCAATTTAAATTAAGTTTAAAAAAAAAATTTAAACGCAACTCTGCGTACTCGCCAACCGATGTTTGAATTAAATCTAATTCGACGTCCCGCCGGCTCTTTGGACTATTTCATATGATGAACGGCGTTTTAATTTCAACAGCGGGTAACCGATGGTAAATTCCCGTCGTCCACCACAATTAAGGGAAGATCTTCGGCGTTGTGAAAACAATTTTGAAATATGTGGCAGGGCTTCAATTGATGAGATATTTCATATAAATTAGTGACAAATAATTAGAGAATTCTCTGCAAATAATAGTGTCCGATACACAACAAGAGTGTATAATATACATATATTTGTTTGTACATTTAATTGGTTTTAGACAATATAAAAAATTATAACTATTAATGGTTCGTTAAGTGCGAAATATAGTTTTCTTACTAAGATGTGCTAAAACAAAAGGTTCAAAATAAGCAATAACAAATGTGTGTGCAAAAAATGTATAGTTTTCTAAACATATATACTTGAAGTGGTAAGTATAAAATTCATTTGGCAGCAGGATTAACCATTTGGATATAAGGTTGCAATAATGTTTAAATCATTTACTATCTACACCAAGTATTCAATTGTACCATTTGTAAATTTTTTACCCCATCCAAAATGAATTTAAATGAAAAATCGATAATCTACTTCGTAAAAACGAACTACACGGAATACTTTAGTTTACAGTTTGTTAATACCACACCCGTCTTCAATACATTTTATATACTTACAATTGCCGGAAATAATATTTACTAAAATATAAGTTTTTTACAAGTACGGCAATGTTTCATATAAATAGAAGGATATTCGATTAAACCAAACAGTGTATTTTAGATGTCAAAATATTGACATTTTTCATAAGAAACATTGCCGAAATTTTGCAAAAATGTTTTCTGTTAAATTTTTAGATCCATTTTAGCATTGACTGGTAGATTCAATCTATAGATGTATAGTACATAATTGATTGAAAAATTTTGATATTATATTTTTTGGTCGATGGTTTTGCTTAGTTGGTATACTAATTAAATAGATACATAATATCAAAGAACTATACCCTTAAACTTTGAACTGTGCATTCCATGACCCTTAACTGCTGTATTATGTTTAGACGATATTTTTGATATTAATAAACATCTAAATATAGTGCCGGTCAATGCTAAAATATATGAATTATTGAAATCATTGGTAAGTAATATACGCACATACCAACATATCGTATTTTCGCACCTGATGTCCCAGATTACCTATGTGTTTTTTGCAACTAAACCTTTTATTTGACCCATGAAGACCTAGTGTTTCTGGATCAGTACTATACCCTATAATTTAGCGATATAATCTTGCAATTACTAGCAAAGCATCTCTATGGTGGAGATTAATTTGTACGGTTCTAGTGCTGGCAGTCTCTTCTCTTATTGCTGCTGACCGCCATCCGTTGCAAGAGTGACGTCGCTGTCTGTCTCTGCAAAGGTGCTTTACTCGGATTCATAAGGTGTTTTATACCTTGAGACGATATTCTTGATTTTTTTTGCCATGATGTATATAGAATTAAATATACATGTTTCGTTTCTGGTCACATATACTTGTGACCAGAGATGTCTAGAAGCACAATTTTTCAGTATGGTTTGCATTAGCGGCACATGGCCTTTGTCGAAATTGTGCTGAAAAGAGTAATAATAGAATATAATATTTCTTTGAGTTCAACCAAACCATTTTATTAACAAAACTGGTTTGTTTTAGTATAAGTGAACAAACCAAAAAAAGTTTGGTTCATGGTTCTTCGATTCAAGTAACTCAAACTGCGGATCATTCGGTCAAATTGGATAGTTCAAAAAAGGATAACATCCCCGCTCCTGACAGGATTTTATAAAAAAAATTATGGCATTTGTCCCAAAACTAATTTTTGAACATCAAAAAGTTTGAATCGATCTGCAAAGGGGTAGTTAAAAAGTCGTAGTCACCACAACGTACAGTGCGGCCGATTCCGAAATATAGTTAAGGATTTTGGCATATTTGGTTGGCTACAGTATACCTGTAAAGGCAAATGTATTCTCTGCAATATAAAAGAAAATTAGTTGCACCAATTTACCCCCACTTTTTTATTAAATTTGTATATCCTATACACTATGTATAAGGTACATTCTTTTTGATCGAGTAACGGTTGATTGTAACAATTAGGCGTCGTAGGTATGCACATATATATGGACAACGTACATAGCTGAGTCGATTTAGACATGTCCTTCCGTCCGTCTGACCGCCCGTGTCGACGGTATCTTGTGTTAAACTTAAACAAACTTGATACAAATATTTGTTATAGTCAGGAAGAGGATATTCATAACTTATTTATTATAAGCAAAGTCCGTCATTGGCTGTTTTGTCATTAAAAGAAGAAGAAGCAGTACACATTATACAATACATTTAAGTATTTAATTCGATATCCCAATTTTCCACCACTCTTCCACACATATCGGCCAGAAGGTTGGCAATTTCGCGTTCTATATTGTCCATGAACTCCTCTAATTTTGTTTGCTTATTAGCATAATTCTTCGACTTAATGCAATCCCATATAAAACGAAATCTAACGACGTTTGAGGCGCAGACGTAGCATCACCTTGGAGGGGAAGACTTACTTGACGAAGTGAAATAATAACAAGCTGTTCTGCTAAGCAACATGTAAACAAAGGTCTGGTATGACGTCGAACTTGCTCAATGATAGTGAAAAGCAGCGAAGCATCTTATGGGAAAATAGAAAAGTAGTTTTTTGGTCAAGATATTTCAGATTCACTCTTTAAAATAACACAAAACATACAAATTCAGAGTTGAGAAATAAAAAAATATCAAGCTGCAAACGACGCAAAAATATGTGAGTCTCTCTGGCGATCCACTTATGAGTCTTCCTCCCTAATGTAAACTAGACCTATGCGATTCGACCAAGTTGATCGGCAAGTTGTTTAGTGCATGACCGCCATAATGATAAAGATGACTAGTTACAATAAATAATTTTCTTCTTTTTGTAATATTTACAGGTTTGATTCTTTAAATAATAAAATGAATAATTCACACCAAAAGAATAAAGACTCCTCAGTTTGTAATACAGATGAAACTGAATTACATTGTCAATATACGGCACTACAGGATTATGAACAATATCCATCGGGATACCCTAATTCTTCTATTTATGTTACAAAATCTCCAGAACTTGCCACATCGCGAATAGCTCCACAGTATTCATATGGAACAGATGCAATAATTAGATCTCAAGTTGGCACCTCTCAAGATCGTAATGTTACTGGAGTTCAAGAGCTTGCTTCGGTGTCGACCATGAGATACATGCAAGCGTCTCAATATGATGAAATGCCTGAATATGGATTATCTGGTTGTCCTGGAGAATCAAGCTATGCCGATAACCCTGCACTTGCTTATGGCTATGTATCAGATGTTAATTTTGGTATTACCCTTGGTGGTAATGATACCAACTCATATTCTCCAAGGCCTCTACTTTTCGATGATAATCTTAATGGATCGGAAGCAGCCCTACCTTCGGATGTCAATTCTGAATTTCAAAGCAAAATATCGCAGCATGCACTAAAACCACTCGAAGTAATTTCGCAAATTCGAGATGATAAAGATGTATTACTGGAAGGGTCAGGAACTGATATTTGTTCCACTATGAGATGGCGTGATCCAAATCTCTCAGAAGTAATTAGCTTCCTTAATAATCCCAATAACGCGATTAAAGCAAATGCTGCAGCTTACTTACAACACTTGTGTTATATGGATGATCCAAATAAGCAGCGAACGAGGTCTTTAGGCGGTATACCACCTCTTATTCGCCTCTTATCTTACGATATTCCAGAGATTCATAAGTAAGTAAACATTTTCAAGAAATATTTGAATTGTACTAATTAACTGTTAGGTGCTAAGTTTTTATGTATGATTAAGGTTATTTCTGCAACTACTGTTATTGTAATGGTGGCACTTCTGGTTTGAACATAGAAAAAAATTTTATTTCAATTCAATAAGTGGGCAAAGTACGTCCCATATATTAAATTTTACCAAATATATTGGTAATAGCTAATGGGCAACATGTGAATATTTTCGATAAAGTGGGCGTGTTACCTTTCTTCTTTTTTAAAGGCATATCGTCTCGCATCAAATCATGTTATTTGATTTATATTTTTGCATGAATGAAAGGGGACTACAGTTTTTATACCGCATTCGAAAGGCGAAGTAAAAAGTTTTTCTTAGGCAATTTTTACTATTGGATGTTTGTCAGTTTGTCAGCCACGACGTGGTGCCGTGTAGAAACAGCAAAGTTTCAGTGTTAATAATTACTTATATTGCCTTTACATATGCACTTTCATCTACAAGTGGCGACTTTACTTGACTTAAATATGCATTGTAGACGTCCATATACAGCATTATAAGTCTTTAAACAATTATTTTATTGTTATTTACTATTACAATTATTTGTTAATGTAGTTTTTGGCACAGCTGCACAAAGTGGCAGTTTTTCTTAATTACAAAATGGATGTAATCATTTTTACACTTAAAATCCGTGTAAAACCTAATTCATTAACAAATCCCTCCTGCGATAATTGAAAAAGAGGATGGCACTTGAACTAAATAAATATATTAAAAGATTTTGAGATAAGCTTTTCAAAATGATAAATTTCTGTGTGTAGTAAATTATTGTAATTTCCGAGCTAAGTACTAAACTTCTTTCAAGATCTACTTTTTGGTAAAATTTTGATAATTTTCGCCATTATATTGGCAACTAAAGTAATTAAACCCTCATTTGGAAGGACACTTACAGTGAAATATATTTGCTTATTTAAAACTTGACAGCACTGTAAATAACATAAAAATGCATCCATAAATTACAAAAAATGAATTATTGCACCAAATTAATTAGTTAGCACCTATATCAGTTGTTTTTAAATTTAACTTATTTTAAGTTTATAACTCATAAGTATGTAAACCTTATCTGAAGTAATTTTTGAAATTGTTTTGTTCAAGGAATGCTTGTGGAGCCTTGCGTAATCTTTCATATGGAAGGCAAAATGATGAAAATAAGCGCGCAATAAAATGTGCTGGAGGTATAACCGCACTTATAACTTTGCTGTGCAGGACTAAGGAATCAGAAGTTAAGGAATTGGTTACTGGAGTTTTGTGGAATATGTCCTCTTGCGAAGATATAAAACGGTCGATTATTGATGAAAGTCTTATTGCTATAGTCAATAATATAATTATACCTCATTCTGGTTGGGATGCGGTTTGTCCTGGCGAAACCTGTTTTTCAACTGTTTTTCGCAATGCTTCTGGAGTTCTACGTAATGTTAGTTCAGCCGGAGAGTATGCTAGAACTAGTCTTCGTGATACCGAACATTTTGTAGAATGTCTACTATATGTAGTAAGAAAGGCCATCGAGAAAAATAACATCGGTAACAAAACTGTAGAAAACTGTGTTTGTATACTCCGTAATTTGTCTTATCGCTGCCAGGAAGTGGAAGATCCCAACTATGATAAACAACCAATGTTAATACAAAATCGTCCTTTACCGTCTTCTAAAGGTAATTAATTGATTCCAGTTTCATTTTCAGGATTTTGTACGAAAATATATATGGTAGACAATTTTCCTTACCTAAGTACTATCAAATTTCTTTTTAATTTTTTAATTACGAAAGTCTAATAATTTTTACAATATATTTCCTACTATAAAACAACAAGAAGCAACCATTTGTGAAAATTTTGAATTTTGACAATTAAACCAGGTCATTAGGACTATAGTGTAATGAAATATCAATGGCGAAAATAAAAGGCCTGTTTTACGTTTTCTTATTCCACAAAACCCAAATTTAGAATAGAAAATCATTTATGTAAATTAAATTAAACCAAAACTTTCGAAATCAAATAACACATCTATCTTATACTCGTGTACGTTTTATTATTTTTAGGAGAAAATCTTGGGTGCTTTGGCGCGAGTAAAAAAAAAAAGGAGTCAACTCAAAATGAACAACCTGATAACAGTTTGAATATTGGCACTTCTAAGAATGTGGTACCGAATAGCATATCCGTTAAAGGATACGAACAGTTATGGCAACCGGAAGTTGTCCAGTATTACTTAGCTTTATTACAAAGCTGTTCAAATCCTGAAACTTTAGAGGCTGCTGCTGGTGCTATACAAAATCTTTCAGCATGCTATTGGCAGCCTAGCGTGGACATTCGAGCAACAGTTCGTAAGGAAAAAGGTTTGCCTATTTTGGTCGAATTACTTCGGATGGAAGTTGATCGAGTAGTTTGTGCTGTGGCTACTGCCTTAAGAAATCTTGCAATTGATCAACGCAACAAAGAGCTGATTGGCAAATACGCTATGCGGGATTTAGTGCAGAAGCTACCATCAGGGAATCCCCAGCATGATCAAAGCACATCAGACGATACAATCAGTGCAGTATTGGCAACTATTAATGAAGTCATCAAAAGGAATCCTGAATTTTCCCGATCCTTGTTAGATGCTGGAGGTATAGATCGGCTGTTGACCATTACAAAACAACGACAGAAATACACATCATGTGTATTAAAATTCGCTAGCCAAGTATTATTCACAATGTGGCAACACCATGAGCTGCGTGATGTTTATAAGAAAAATGGTTGGAAAGAGCAAGACTTTGTAACGAAATCTTTTGCGGCACACAATACAGCTCCAAACTCACCCAATAATGCGAACAGCACTTTAAATAGACCTATGGCATCACAAAGTCGCACAAGATATGAAGACAGAACGATACAAAGAATCCCAAATAATGCTGTCAGAAGTAATGGAGGGGAGTTCGTAATTCGGAATGAGTCTTCAATGCTATGTCAAATGGTAGGCTAATAATTGTATATATTGGGTAAATTGTTTCACGTTAACTTTTCACTTTGGATTGTTGATAAGTGAAAAATCCACGTTACAATTTATTTAGGATGGTCCTGTTTGCCTATTATGACATACAATTAAAATATAACTATGTTTTTTAATTTTTTAAGACTGATGACATATCGATCAATGGTATTGGCGATGAAACCTACCAACGTGGAATACAGAATTCTAAAGTGGCGGTGTATATACCAAACGACAATGGGCGAAATCACTCCAATTAAATTACTTTCCTTTATTAATTTTCATATTTAATAAAATTGTTCGAATCTATAAAATAATATTAAAATATATTGAAATATATTAAAATATAAAAAAAATATTAAGTGACTACGATTTGTATAACGGGAATTTTCAATGTAGGCTGGTACGTCCCAGTACATAATCCCTATCTGTCTACGATAACGAGACTAAAAAAAAGGTTTTTCTTCTTTTACGGAATACTTTAATTATCTCGAAAACAAAAAATGGTAACTAATGAGCAAATAAAATAAAGCCGTGAAAACTCCTCTTCTGCTTCGCTCTTAAATGCGAGACAATTTGAAACATCAGAAACTTTGATGTATGCAAAAGATCAGGTGGGCGCCTTTGATAATATAGCCAATGATGTGAATATCATCAGCATAGGCTAGCAGAATGACAATCTTTATAGACAATAGTACCAGAGATGTCGATATTTGCAGCTAGTATTTTCTCCCGCATAAGATTGAAGGAGTCATGCAATAGTCAATTGTTAAACTATGCTCCCGAAGGCACTTCCCTCACATAATTTTAGATGCGACTTCCTAAGATAAAAATGTTACCTTTTGAACCCGGTACTCACCAATGTAGTCAAAAGTTTGATTTAGAAGAGCTATTGTTTTCATTTTCTACACAGCAAAAAATAATAAAACTCGTAAGATTTCAGAGAATTTTTATTACCAAAACACTAATACATGTTGTAATAAAAAAATGGTAGAAGTATCCAATACTCCAGAGAAATTTACACTTCTTACAGCTTCAACTTTGTGCGTCTCCAATGGCGCCTTTTAGCATTGTACCTGAAAACAAAAAATTATAATTTACTATGGAATCAAATATTACTAAATTGTTCGGTAAGATGTTCCAATTCCCGATTTAAAAAAAAATTAAAAACCCTACGAGAACACGGTAAGCTTTGATCCCAAGAATTTCTTTAAAACCTAAATAAAGTTTGAAGACAAGCTTATGTATATTTGGCTTCATTTGTTATTATGTTATGTTCCCAAAATAAATTGAAAACAAATAAGTGTAGCAGGTTACTACACAACTAAAATAAATTGACCAAAAACTTGTTCTAAAATTTTTTCCAATAAAATGCTTAAATACTTTCAATATACCCATTCGCTCATAAACATTGAAACCATTCCACATTCCCGCGCTCATAATTTTTTCCCACGTAGAAACAGTGCAACCCCCTTGTAAATTAGACATAACCATTTCGGTGGACAGAGTAGTTACCGACACGTTGACCACTTGGGATACATCATCGTTCAACACTTACCTTATGGTATTGCCCGTACGAAGACGCACCCACTGAGGAACAGATCTATTCTGCTTCAGCTTTTTTGCCAGCTTTTGTTTAATTCTAAAAGATTTATGAGCCGCCTATGAGAAATAAACAAAGAAAGTATCTGCATTAAATCCAAGGTCCTTGTCATAATGATTAATTAGATATATAAATTTTATTTTTGCACATTACCATCTTAAGTTCTCGGTTGCTCGATCAAAAAGAAAGGAAATGTTATTAGTTATTAGACAATTCCGATATTTTAAGAAGTTATCGATAGCATAAATTGAGTTTCGTGAACTGGCAACACTAGAATGGGCAATCTCGTCGTTGCGCATGCAATTTTCGAATATTGTTGGCATGAATGCGTTATTGCGGTCATTTATGCATGATAAAAGATGTTTAGACGGGCACGCAAGATTGTCTGCAACTGTGTCGTATAAATACTCATGTTGACATTCATGCAGACATTCATCACTTTTAAGAAAAATTGGAAACGTTAAACCGCGATAGCAAATACTCTAATTGCAGTAAATAACAAATTGAAATACAATGGCCCTTAGTAGTAGTGAAAATAAAGTCGATTTTAAATGAAATAGTTAACTTTCGACACATTGTCATATGGGACAGCGTCAAAAAACCCACTAATAGCTAAATTTTGCAGAGAGTTTCTCCGTGGCCTTGAATGATTGGTTGTATGTTAGGCTTGCAACCCACCATTTCGAATGAACCCGCGGTGAAAGCCTCGGATAAGAAAACATCTAAATGTTGATGACCCACGAAAAACAATGCACGGATATATGCCTGAATTGCGCGAACACTCAGCTCGAGAGATAACGAGCTGGTATCTCTGTTATACAGGAAATGCGATGAACCGAGCAAGGTTACTCCAAGAGAGCATTTTGTAATTTTTGTGTCGGCTTTGTGTTTGGTAAGAGACTAGGTCATCTAGTGTCTAGATTCACGTCAATTCACGAGCACTTAGCCACAATCTCCAGCAACGCAAAATTTTTCAATATCAGCATGACGACAGATGAGATTGACGAAGCAACCAAACCTCTACGATATTAAAATCATGTTAGGAGACTTTACCGCCTAGGAGATAAGAAGTTTTTTTATCAGACAATGGAAAATTTCCACATGGTGAAGCCACCGACAACGGTATGATACGGATGGACTCCGCCGCGTCGCGGAATATTAGTTCCAAATTCCAACATCTCGATATTCATAACGCCACCCTTTGATCAAAAAACATGAAACATGACCACGTTGTGATAGACGGAAGGCACGCTTACATTGTATTAACGTACGCATGATACGTTTTGCAAGCATTGACGCAGACCACTATTTTTTTTAGTTGCACCCAATGTTTACTCATGTCTTTGTGCAGAAAATCGTGAAGGGATAGGTACGCAGAGAAATCTGAAGTGCAGTGGACACATATTTCACGCTCTATACGTAAAATAGAAGCACAAGAACGTGAGTTTGATGATGAAGAGATGTTTGTGGACAGGAATGAGGTTTGCAAATATTATATGTACTTCGTAAGAATAAGACATCTGACTAACTGTTTGTATCCCGAAATATGGTGGCAGATGTCCAAGGAGTTATGAGGTTAAGGAGCAAACATTTCTCGCTGCTGCATAATAGCAGCAAAAGCAATAACCCCACTACTGCGGAAGCTGTTCCGAAAATATACCATCACTGATTTATTTATAGCCATAGCTCGACTGAAATACAATAGGGCTGTGTGTGTAGATGGTCTGCCTGCTTAGTTGTTTAAGACTGGAAGTGAAGAGCTCAAAAACGCATGCACGAGTTTCCATGCAGAATTTGCTCGGATGAAAGCATGCCCAGTAATAGGAACCTCAACATACTCTGCTAAATTCATAAGAAAGGTGACCAACTACCGAGGCATATCGCATATAAGTTGCTATCGATGATTTAACCTTAACAGTGTTGCTTTAAGCATGTTAAATCCACTATCAATAATTATTCAGACTACGCCTAATCGACATCCACCATATATTCGTCGATTATACAGCCACTTTTACTTTGGGATCATTTGTATGCCGTAATGACTGGTTTTGGTATCTCTGCAAAGCTCATTCGTCTTTGCAAAATGATACTGACCGACACCACCAGTGCAGTGAAAATTGGTTGAGACTTCTCCGCGCTTTATTATACCCAAAGAGGTTTCATGTGCCTTCTTTAACCTTAAGCTGGAGAAAATTATTCGAGCTGCGAACATCGACGTCTGTGACACTATCGTTTCATCTTGGATCTAGCATTATTGCTGGACAACATTGTCCAATTGTCCAATTCTATTGGTAGAATTGTTATCAATAAGAAGAAGAATAACTCTTGCCAACTAATAGTATTGCTATGGGCTTTGTAGGCAATTGATAAGCAAAGCCACCTCTTGATGGACCAAAATACCGATCTACAAGTCACTCATCCTTAATGTATGGCGCTGAGACCTGGACAAAGACCACAAATGATGAGAAGCTATTGGGAGTATTCAAGAGCAAGTTACCTTGCAAGATCTATGTTCCAATCTCCGTTCGAAAGACCAGAAACAGGGAGACTTGTCTACACTTGGTCTCAACAACTCGCGCCAGCGCGAAGGTCGCTGGCAGATATTTACCAAGGTGGCCAAGATCGATCATCGGTTGCAGTGCCAACTAAGTAATTAATTTACTTACTTACTAAGTAATAATTTACTACAATTTAATAATTTTGTTAAGTAATTTACTTAATGATCGGTACCTTTATATGTACATTGTTCTTATTTTTTAAATAAATATATATATTGCCGAAGAGCAATGTTCCCTATTGGATCACATTCCTTCAAATAAAAAAATGTGCTATGAATGTTGTCATAACGGCATGCGTGTTAAGTTAGTTGAAATTGCCCTGAAATCGCTCTAAAATCTCACTGCAACTCGGTTAGGCGATAACATCATAAGAATACCAGTTGTAGAAAAGTATAAACAATACTAAAAATAATAATGTATTTCGCAGAAATATTTTGTCCGTTTGCGTAAAAATATACAAATATAATGGAGAAAGAAAATATCGAAAATAAGAATAGCACAATTACGAGGGCGAGGTCGAAAACCATTTCACGGCATTTCTTCCTCATTCTTTTAAAGTACTTTTATCATGCTCAAACAGGATGGTGTCCAACAAGAGCGTAATTAGATTAGCCACTCGGTATGCTCTTTTACAGTCATTAGAGCACCTGTTTCTTGTTATTATTAAAACAAAACATTTATTTTAAAATTATTAACAATTGATGCTTTTTCCGATTCAATTTTCATCACTGCTAAATATTTATCATAATTATCATTATCATTCTCGTCACATTTAAATGGTAAAGAACGAAATACTTCGCAATAATTAAATTTTTCGTCGACATTTTCTTCTTTCTTCAAGGGGAATATGGGATAAAATTCGATTTGATTTTACACAACGTCATGGGTTTTGCACAAAATTTTGTCGTGTGTAGGCCCAATAAATTCCGGATCACATCACACACTATCTGTGTTTTGTTCCTTTTCTCTTGATCTCTGTGTAGGGTAGTAACATAGTTACTCTCTTGACACTGGTCGTATGTCTACCATTAAATTGTCGTTTTATTGTTTTTACTTTTTTGTTTAAGTAAAATCAAGTCTAATGAACTAAAATAGCCGCAAGAGTTTAAGAATTAATTCACAATCGGAATTGTTTGAGTTATAGTTTTAATTGAACAGTCAAATTAGTGACTTACATATGAAGTGTTCTTGTGGAATGAACAGATAATATACATAAGTACGCGTGCTCTGCAATTTACTGAATCTCAGTAAATTTTTTGATAATCAATGCAATTTAATTGAAATAACAAAATTTGTAATAACTGTGGTAGCTGATAAAGTTAATTGAAGGCCTGCGTCCGTCGTTCACGGGCTGGCCTAAAAGCTGTATCTTGCATAGTTATGCGTGAGTTCAAGGTTGTTGTTTTGGGCTCGGGCGGTGTCGGCAAATCTGCTCTTACTGTGCAGTTTGTTTCCGGGTGTTTTATCGAGAAGTATGATCCTACGATTGAAGACTTTTATCGTAAAGAAATAGAGGTATGTGTCATTTAAAATGTAAATATGTAGTAATAAACATATCTACTCAAAATCCTACAAAAAATATTAGATTACTTGAGTCATTACTTTATCTTTTAAATTAGCTAAGTCTTGATTATTAGTTGTATCATATGAATAAGAAATTGCGTTTTATAATTCATTACTGTAAAGTCAACAGCCAACCATAATTGTCATAAATTGGCTCCATCAAATCTGAAAAAAGCGAATGCATGCAAATCGAAAAGTATATACACATAATGAGAATTGCGTGAAGTATCGTTGATTTCAGCAAAACTGAAGTTTTTGTTGTGTCCTTTCCACATATCCGAGGGATACTTACAACCTAACAGCTGGAACTTTAAATATATTAATAGCTCTAATTCCAAGTTTCCTGGACAAGCATGTGTTGGTCGTCTTACATATTAAAGCCAATAACTGAAAACTAAATGCAAACAAAAAAAAACCGCTAAAATAATGAATTACAATTACATTTTAATCTATGATCAATAAGCCCAAAATTAAACCAGAAAAAAAGATATAATTTTTAGTAGAAACTTTTAAATAAGTCGAAACACCTACTAACTTCATTACCTCGGTTGATTTGATCAGCATCGGATTCCGATAACGATTCTTCTGTTTCTTTCATTTCAGAGTTCATTTTAGAGGTCAACTTCTGGATTGCCATCGGCACAGTCACACTGTCGTAACTTTAATTTTTGTATCAAGCAGTGTAGTTATCTTGCTGTTCGATATTTTTGAGTCGTTGTCTTTGACAAAGTTGTTTCTGATGTAAAGATAGAAATTTCTTCTTATATCAAGCCCACATCCCTTTCTTAACCTGATTTTATGTGGTTTTCGGAAAACCACGCTTAATGAGTCTTTATATAAAAAGTTCATTATTACTTAAATAAAAGTTCACAATTAAATCACATATTATTAATTTTATTTATGTTTGGAGTGCACGGTGCTGCACACTCGTTTATAATCCGGCTCAAAGAGCAATGTTTGGGTGTTTGTATATGAAGTTTTGAATTCATATTTACACTGAAGATAGTCCTTTCAAAATTTGTGGGTAAATTCCTTTTTATAACTTAACAAAGCCTTATCTTAGCTGGATAAACTTTATTCAACGTTTCTCCAATTTTTTGAATCCCTTCCAAATATACGATTTCTCAAAACCTTCAAAATAGACATTCGAAATGGAAAGGAAATGGCTGAACCTCAGGTTTGAAAATAGGAATCTAGAAAAAATGTAAATGAGCTATTCTTAGCTCAATTCTTAGCTATTCAATATTCTCAAAACAACCGATGGCGCTATGACTTCGTTGGTCGACAGATCCACATGGGGCTTCTTCGTCATCGATCCGACTAGAATAAAATTCGGTAAAATCAAAATTTGTAGTGTAGCATTATATATTTCATTTTCTAAACGCAATGTTTTACCACGCATATAGCGTGTTCGCGCTCCGAGTTCATAATGACACTGACAGTTTGCTGTCATCGACGCTAGCTTCCCAGCACACACGTATATCTATGTGGCGGTAGTACAAAATTTTTTCCCTTAACTAAAATCCATTATTGCAGTTCAACAACTATATTTTTCTATATAAGTTACTAATATTTGCAATTTAAATTTGTTTTTTATATAAATTATTTTTTTCTTGTTTTTAAATTATTTAAAAGTATTCATTATATTTAACAGGTTGATAATTCACCATGTGTCCTGGAAATTTTGGATACGGCTGGAACAGAGCAATTTGCATCAATGAGGGACTTGTATATAAAAAACGGACATGGGTTTATTGTAATGTATTCGCTAACAAACCATCAAACTTTTCAGGTAATTTTTTTAATATATACTAACATTACACACAAATTTATGGATGTTAATTTTTAAATCAATTTTTAAGTCAATTTTAAATTTAGTATGATATATGATGATATATGGATTATATTATACAATAATAACATGCTGATATTAACCCTTTCATACACACAACTTTTTTAAACTCACTATCATATTTTAAAGTTCAATTTTGTAACATAAAATCAAACAGCTTCCCATTGTCCATGACAAATGTAATTAAAAGTTAGATATTTCTTTGATAAGCAAAATAAATAAATTATCTTGAATATTTTAAATAAATGCGTAAAATATGCCCGAAGTCCACAAAAGTTCGTCTTCCATTTTACATACCCTCTATGTATGTGTGTGAATAAAACTAAAATGTTTTAAAAAATTAAGACTATTTCTTCAGATGTGGTCAAAATGAAAAAGTGATAAAAGTTTTTTTTTAGTATATATTTTTATTGTATGATAAGCTCAAAAAATAAATATATTGGCATTATAACTTTGTAACGCTACAGTTCCGAAAGATATAACAGCTTACGAAGGACCGAGCTTTTATCATGCTGAATACCAACGCGAAAAAATCTTTTCCTATGCGATTTTAAATTTTAGCGGTGCAGTGTACAAAAACTTGTATATTGTAGTTGTGTTATTATGTTTCTCTCAATCTTCCTCCCACCTATCAACCTTCCTTCCATTCAACACAATGCTCTGCATTCATAGGGGTACACCCTGTGTGTTGAATGAATCAATAAAAAAAAAAAAAAATTATTGAACTGGTGTTGAATACGGGCACCATACCTTTCAGTACAGCGCTACCCATCTCTATAGAAACTTTTTTGCAGAAAACAAATTCATCAAGCCATAAAATCTTATGATTAATCATATCCAGTCTCATCTCTGTCAGAAATTTTGGAGCCACACAACCAAAAGTTTACTTATTTTTCATTTTAAATTACAATCTTTTGAAAGCAATATTAAAAATATTAAAGTAAAATAAATAGCTCTTTTTTGCATCTCCTGAAAAATTTTAAAAGTACGAGTTTAGGGCTTTAATAAATTAAGGTAGAAATTTGTCAAATTAATATTTTCTGTTAAAAATTTAATTCACACAATCACTATATAATAATACAACTTGATTTCAATTTTTTAGGACATATCTGGTATGAAGAACGTTATTACACGAGTCAAAGGAAGTCAACCAGCTCCGATTTTACTAGTCGCCAATAAAATTGATTTGGATTGTCAAAGAGAAGTTTCTACCGCTGAAGGTATGCGTATATAAAAGTATTGCTATGATATATTGTGCTCAAAAATCGTCCATCATTTTACGAAACCCAAACGAAATTTATTTTCTAAATTAACCCTCTAACCGGAATGACGGTCATTATATATAACCAAATTACAACTTCACAACATTTCGTTCAAAATATTAATATTATCAGAATAATATACAGTGATGTGAGAAATTAAAAGGACACTCATATAATAATTTTATAGTTGGTATTGGCCTGAACACAAATGGCAATTATTTAACACTGATCGTGATATATATGTCGTACGACAACCTCCAAATATAGAGGACCATAAAAAATACACTATTAAACAAAAGTCAATTACAGGAAAAAGCCAAACGGTATAAGCAAACATGTTTGAAGAGAGAAAGATAGAGATAGAGTACAGGAAACATTTATGTCAAAAGTATTCTCATAAAACACTGGAAAATGTCAAATTTAAAACTGAAGAGAAAGAAATAAGAAAAAGCACAAAATGGAAATTTATTAATTAATTAATTAATCAGACATTACGTAAAATTTTTTACTTTCAGGAAATACTCTAGCACAATTGTGGGAATGCCCGTTTATTGAAGCTTCGGCGAAAGACAGAATCAACGTTAATGAAGTATTTGCAACAATAGTTCGAGAGATGAATATGACACAAGAAAAGCGCCAGAAAAAAAGTTACTGCTGTTGTACACTTTTATAGAAACTTTGAACGTATTAACATATTAGCTAAAACATATTTTATTTATGCCGTTATTTAAACCATCTTAAAATGTGCAAAATCATTTTGTAGTACTTAACGAATTACACACATTTTATTTATATGGATAGAAGGCTACCAAAACAAGCGAAGAAAGAAAGATACATTTTTGTTTGTCAAAACTATGTTTCAGATGTTAAGGAAGTTTTGTGCAGATTTTTCTTCTGACTTTTGTACATCAAATATCAAATTCTAAGAACTATCATCCGTGAAATTTGAAAAATTTAGGAAACGATGTAGTTTTGCTCATCGACAACTCCAGCTTAATATATATACAATTTAAAATTTAAGAAATAAAAATCTTTTCGTATGTAAGTAACTATGTTTTTTATTTGCAAAAACGATTCCAGAAAACTTCTGTTTTTTTTTTTTTCAAAAATCTCACCTATGTATGAAATGTACAAGCACGAACGAACAGGAGCGAATGATGACAAAATTTATGCAGTGAACGTTAATATTTTTACTCAAGGTTTGTGTTGAAATGAACAGGTGATGACTAGTTCGTGCGTTTGGCACAAAAACGTCTACTGTATTGTAATGTTATTTTTCAACAGTTCTTATATACTTACACAAGCTTGGTTGAATAGTTAGTGAATAAAGTGAAACAATAATGTTTGGCTTGCTAGAATTATCTGCGGAAGATGAAACAATCAACGTCAATTAGTGCCAACGTTGGAAAACCAGTATTTTTTATTTCAGTTTCGGGTTTTACTGCTAAAAATACGGAGGTTTTGTTTGAAATGTTTTTGAAATGATAGATGTATTCGGGGTACAAGTGTAAAATTGCCTATGAAAAGCTTTTCACTTCGCCGTCATTCATGTACAAATACAACACGTACAACATGAATGGATGCGAAAAGCTGGGCCTAGGCCCTCCATGAGCTGTTGAACCATTAAAAGAAAGAAATAAGTAAAAAATAAGCGGAACATAACATTTTATAGATTTTTATCGAGCTCAGCATCCCTGGTAACACAATACGACATCCAACAAAGTTTTAGGGTGGTTCGCAAAAGGGGTTTAAAAGAAAATACTTGTTTTCTTTTAGGGTAATTGAATTTAATTTATTTAGGTTTTAGTATGTTTGTTTATGTTAGTTATTGTTCTGTGTGTGGATTTAAAAGGAAATTTATGTTACGTTTTAAACTTATTTATAAGATGTCGGGATCGGGTTATTGATGACCAATGGGGTGATGGAATTAAAGTTTGGTGGGTTGCTGTTGAGTTGATGATGGTTGCTGCTGTAGGATGTTGCTCATCATAGGGTTACACCCGATTTTCGAAACAAACACAGAATCTTCACGAAAATCATTCACAGTGAATCGCATATATTCGAAACCACAATTGCCTGAGCTAAGTGTGCCGGAATTCACTGGTAACTATGTCGTAATAGCCCGCGGTTATTAAGAAAATCTAACATTTGAAATGCCGAATGAAAGGTAAAACATCAACCACCGAGCGACGAGTATTTTGAAATTGTGTGCTAATACTCTGTGACAAGTGCGAGAAACCTTTAATTTCATATTGTAGATACGCATCTAAAAAGCTATTTCAGCAGAATATCTTACAATCGGAGAGTGTTAATGAACTTAAGCATTTTTATAACATTACCAATGAAAATTAATTATTAGGGATCACCTATATACCGTAATGTCTGGTGTTAGTATCTCTGCAAAGCTCATTCGTCGTTGTAAAATGACACTGACCGACACCAGCAGCGCAGTGAAAATTAAGACAGCCCTCACCGCGTCGTTTGATATCAAAAGAGGTTTCAAACAAGGTGATTCCCTATTCTGTGACTATAACCTTAAGCTGGAGAAAATAAGTAGAGCTGCGAACATCGAGTTCGCTGGCATTACTTCTACAAGAGTGTCATGTTGATGGTATTGACATCATTGGCTCCAACGCGCAAGCAGCCAGTGCAGCATTTTCCAACCTGGAAAGGGAGGTTCTTCTAGTGGTGAACTAGGGCAAAACGAAATACCTTCTGTCGATAAACAAATAGTCACGTCGTCTTAAACAAAATGTCACTGTTGACAATTCTACTTACTTTACTTACTTTTAATGGCACAACAGCCCATGGAGGGCCTAGGCCGAGCTTTTCGCATTCATTCATGTTGTGCGTGTTATATTTGTACATGAATGGAAGGGACCTACAGTTTAATGCCGAATCCGAACGGCGAAGTGAAAAGCTATTCATAGCAATTTTTACTCTTGTAGGTTTGCCATTGCCTGCCAAGAGGTGGTGCCGTGTAGAAAAAATGTTTGACAATTCTACTAGGAAACAGTTTTAACAGTAACAATTTTGTTTGTCTTGCCAACATGTGTTGCTTCGGGATCAGTAGGCAATTGTGAAGAAGATCCTTCTCCCGACCGACGAAAATAACGCTTTATGGTCTAATATGCGTGGACTTCGTATATAGAATAATATGGAATGTATGAGCTGCACGTCGACACTGACATAGCCAAGCTCATAAAATCCAGTGGCTTCGTTGGCTGGGTCTTGTTGAGCGAATGGAGGAAGGCGCTCCGGCTAGAAGTGTGTTTTATTCGAGCGACAGTGGAGGACGTTCTCATTTCATTTGGAAACACCAGGTACATTGAGACCCGACTGAACTTGGCCTTACCAAATGACGTATGCACGCGCATAGCAGAGGCGACTGGCGAAGTTGTATCGAGGCGGCCAAGTATCAAGGTAAGTACAATATTACAAATATTTGTCATTGATAACAAATGGCGCTCGAGTTACGGTGGTGGAACACGCAGAAGAGTACATTCTAATCTCCGTTGGAAAAACCGGGTACAGGGGGGCCTAACTGCACTTGGCCTTACCAATTGGCGCATAGCAGGGCGACTGGCGGCCAAGACCGATAATCGGTTGTAGTAACAACTAAGTAAGGTTCAGATTATGGGTCGATCTGAATATTGTCCAGGAAATCATCGATAGGGCCGCATTGAGCGTTGGTATATGTCAAGTGATACATTTTAAGATTTTTATGTTTAATGGTACACTTTCTAATGTCCTCCCCCTGACTGTCACATGTACGTGACTTTGTTAAAACCTAGCATTTTCTTCCATAATCTCAACTAAAATTTTAAATAGCATCTTATTGATTATTTTCAACCCAAAAAAAAAATTAACAAATTGCATAAGAATCTTGTTTTTAAACAACTTATATTTTCGCTATGATACCATTATTTTAAAATTTCTCAAAGAAAACGAATTTTTTGTCTCTTTCCCCTGGTATTCTTATGTGCCCTTCTTTCTTGAGCCCTTCTCCTATTGTTGCCATGTTCTAAAATATGTAGCAAATATTCATTCATAGGAGAATGGAGAAACGCTCCCATTCGTATTTTATTTAATTATCAAGCGTGTTTATAAAAATTAAAAAACATTTAGTACACAAACAAAAAATTATGGCTTTCGCCCACTTATCAGCAGTGGGTCGTTTTTGTAACGTGCAAAAATTTCACTTTTAAATTTTTCAAAACGTTTACGATTCATATTGTTTTGTTGTTCTCGCCATGCAGGACGCCACTTTTTTTGCTGCAAGCCCCAATGGCATGTAAAAACAGGTGATAGTACATAAAATACATATCCAGCCACGTACATTTCATATACCTGGAATAAATTTTCAAGGATTAATTATAAGAACGATTTTAATATAATTTGAACAACAACATACCTGTGAATTTCTTGTAAAACCATAACCTACAAATCTTGGATCATGAGCTGGAACATTATCGAGTGCAACGTAAAATGGCTCGTATAAAAATTCAAAGTTGGTTACAGTATGGCTGATTTGAATTTCTAAATCCGATGCAGAATTGGCTAGCCATCTGAAATTTAAAATTACTGTTTTTAATTTTGAGGACATGATTTGTTCTAAAAAGAAGTTCCTTGCCGTTCTTTGGTGCCTTGCAAGGAACTTAAAAAATTAAAATTTAGAATGAGTGAAGCCCAGACATTAGAAACTTGCTTCGACGCTAGGTACTAAAAGACTTTCTAGAGATGATTTTGCAAGCATGGAATGTTGCTTATAGTTTGGTATTCAAATATAAGGTTCAATTCTTCTAACGGCAATAGTGAGCAATTCTTGGCCGTTTTTTAGTTTTTCGGGTAAAACTATGTTTTCTTTAGTAATCAATATGTATAGTAGTGCTAACGAAATAAAAATGAAAATATAATTTTTAAGTTTAATACGCATATCTACATATATTACCTGGTAAAATTAGTGGCGAATTGATTGTAGATAAAAACTTTTTCATGAAATGGACGAGCCAGACCTTTCTTATACAGACGTAAGAGCTCCAACTTTGAGGAAGGGAATTTAACTCGGACATCTATTTCGAAGGTAGGAATCACATAAGCACAACGATCTTTGCATTGGACAGAATGCAGAAACCTGTTTAACAATGGGACAATATTCCCACTAGGTATTATGTCCACGTCGGTCAGAAAGACAAATTTATTTTGGCATCCTTTACGAGCGAGATTACGCATGTGATTCTGTGGATATTCGTTTTTCAGCCGCCATCGAATAGTTTCAGCCGTACGCAGATCCAATAATCGTCGCAGTATATGGTCTGGATACTGACAGTCAAATTTGTCTAATTTTCCTAGGCTTATTTTAAGAGTCGGTTGCTTTTCACGTGGCACTGCAATATGAAATGTCACATTCCTACGAATAAAAGCAAAACACAATCTCATATACGTCACGTAGTATTGCAAAATAGAAAATTCATCATTTCCTGCCACATAAACAGCTACTGAAATTGGACCACTCCATTGACGTGCTACTTGTGCTAAAGAATACAACCGTTCTACAGAGCTCTGTGTTGCCATGCATACAATACTTCTAGCAGAAGCTTTCGCAAATGTATCTCCTATCAATGCAAAGTCGTAAAATCTGTATAGTCGTTGGTTGTCCCATCGACTAATATTGAAATTTATATTATCAAAGGCAAGCTCTGCGGTCTTTTTCTGAGAAATTGAAGGCGTTGAATGCAAATTGAAGGAATTTTTTGGCGAATTGGTGTTTAATATAGGCACAGTTTTATTTTCTCTGTGTTCAGATAAGTGTTTTTCGGATTGTAGCAAACGCATAGTCCAATACAAGTTTAATATTATTAGTAATAACATGGACAGAAGGCTTAAAGTTGTAAAATTTTGTTTAAGCTGAAAACAAAAATATATGATTATATATTAATACTTTTCATTAAACATTTAGGACGATACCTCGCCTCTTCCATTTAGCTAAAGGTAAAAAAAAACTATCTTCATAAAGTAACGAACAGTAAATAGTGTTACTAATTTTGTAAAATATCTAAAATTATTCTAAGGGATTTTATGAAAAATATTTGTTTGTGTATTTAATTGTGCTGTTTTTTTTATTAACGTTATACAGCTCTACTCCAGAAAACGTCCCAACAGTTACAAAGTCGTAACTCCATTTAGAAATCCAAAAAAAATCATATGCTTAAGTGAAAAATTAAAAAAAAAATAAAAAATTAATTTTTTTGAATGAGACAACACTATTTAAAATACCGATTGGATTCCAGATAATAATTTAAATTTGTAAATTCGTAACTCTTACAACGGATTCCAGAATAAGGATGAACATAAACATTTTGGAAATTCAAAAAAGTAAAGAAATTACAACAGATGACGGCCAACAAGATGTAGTAACTGTAAAATATTAGAAAACCCAAATTTGTTGCTTGAAATTATTGGAAGTCTGCAGTGAATAAATTTAACTGCACATGTGACTTTAGCATTTCATGTGTTTCCCCAAAATTTTGTACGAATACTGAATACTTTAACAGATGAAGTCATGTCGCTGCCGCTTTTATTCTGTTCTTACTATAACAATAACTTATTCAAATGAAAGAAACATTAAATGTTAAAATATTTTCTAAGCATAAAGAGATAGAATTAATCAGAAAATATTCAAATTGATAAAAGTTATAAGTATATGATTTAACTCTTTTTGAACTGAAGAAATGTTTTGAAATGCTCGTTAATTAGCGGTAAGTCGCTATAATTGTCGATATCGTTGCTTGTCAATAATATCGAGCAAACTCCCGTCCATAGTTGCTTCAATTGTCGATCGTTAACGACAAACTTGTTTCAACCGCAGCCAACTTCCTCCATTCGCAAAAAAAAAAAACTACATCAAAAACTACATATAATTTTTTGTTAATATTTACTTAATAAAAAGAAAAATGCATTGTTTTTGATCACTTATTTTCTCGTCGCTTCATTTTACAGAAAACCCCACCAACATTTTTCCTTTTTTAAGTCGTTCCAAATATAAAAAGATTGCGATCCCAAAAAATCCCGTGATTATATTTGAATCCCGCAATTACCATCCTTAGTTGCTTGTCGATAATATCGACAATTATCGAGAAAAATCTTCATCCCTAATCAAAACAATGTTTTTCAAAGCTATTTATTTACATAGTCAACTTCTCTGCAGAGGACAAATAGATTGAATTCTGCCCACAAAAAGAAACAAAAATTTTAGCTAGAACTGGAAAGTAAAAAGAAACACTAACATTTTACAGCTCTTGTTTTGTGCACAACTTAAAAAAATAACATTTAATACCTCCGTTAACTGATTTTACCACAGTTACCACAAATAGTAGACTTCGAAGTTGTCAATTCAACTTTCGGTTCAAATCAGACGAGGTATATGCTCTTAAAATAAAACATTTATTATTATTGTCATTATTTACCATAATTGAAGACAACCTTTTAACGAGAATAACACAGAATATACGAAGAAAAACTGATGATAGAATATGAAACTAGAAAAGGATTAACTTAAAACCAGTGATGCCAGACATAAATTACAAATTTGAGATTTTACATATGCTACAATGAATTTATAAAGGTAGTATTTTGCCTATAGGCCCCTATAGGCGACCAATTTTTGCTTCAATCAATAAGCGGTCCCATATAAGCTTGTAAATGCCTCGTAAATTTATAAGTGTGTAAACTTGTCAAAATTTATATGAAATTTGACAGTTCGTTTCAAGTTAATAGAGTTTTCAAGGTTTAATAGGCATTTACGAGTTTACATGAATAAAATAAAATCTCTGGCCTATAAAATTCTTTATGTACGTGGGAGCGAAGTGAAGAGCAGACATGAAGCAAATGTAAAAGAGATGCGACACAATGATTCCATTGAGCCCAAATTGCGTAGTTTCGGTAATTTTCAAGGTTTCGGCTGAAACTACGTTGATATGCGCAAATTCGGTATACAAGTAATTGTCAACCCACTTTAGTTTTAATTTTCACAGTTTAATTGTTATTTTATTTTAAAATTTGAAAGAGATACATTATAGCACTATGTTTAAATAAGTTGATTTAAAGTACTGAAAGTAGCAGACGTTTTGTCGATTTCATCAAAATTTTTTTTTATTTTGCTGTTCCAACTACCTTCTCCATACGAAATATCTTTTTGAAGTGAAAATGCGTCTTTTGATGAATAGTTTACTTTACAAATTGCACATACAAATGTGCCATCACATTCATGGTGTAGATCTCTTTGAAGCTCATCGTAGATGTAACAGCTTAAAATTCGATGCTCCAGATTGAAAATAATTCTAAAACGAAAATTATAAGGCATAAGAAAATCAGTTAGGATTTTGCTGCATGTTGTTATCGTATGTAAAGTTATAAATAAAATAATATATGTATACAAAGTGGTTCCGTCCCGATATTCAATACCAAAGCAGGTGAGAAGATAGCCCAAGCCAGTTAAAATATCGTTTGTTTTAGAAGTGAGAGTTGTTGTACATTCTGTAATTCCGTCTCTTGACAACACCTGAGCTGTCGTTCGTCTATTTTAAATTTAAACCTATTTCACAGTGCTACACACATATGTGCATAATCTTTCCTATTATTTAATTATGATTCTTAAGTGGCTTTGCAAAAAAAGTAGAACATCAAACTATATAGTCCAAAAGGTGTACTAAATGTCCCAAAAAAAAAAAATTACCAATCAAAAGAATATAAAGAAGACATCTTTCAAATCAAGAACTGAGACCATTGTCATACTCGTAAGCTTATATATAAGTTTTTCTAACGTTGGAATATTAAATTGCTTCACCAATAATGAGTTATTTAAATTTTTGGTTCTTTTACTTTTTTGCATTTGTTAAAAAGTAATGCAAAATATTCGTTCGACATATCTAACTCCTCCATTCTGTAGAGTACAAGACGGGCAGTTGATGATCGATAAATCGGTTGGTTATCTGTGGTCTGAAGAATACAAATCTTAAACACAAAACACTCGAGAGCAAATTGCGACGTGAAATTGGGTTGCAAAAAAAACCAAAACGAAGCGCTAAAGAAGGGGAAAAAATTATTATACATTAATTCCTGATTTTACCGGCAACGATGACAGTTTTCAACACTGGGAGTTTCAATTAAAGAGTGTCCAAGCAGTATTTAAATTAGATGATAGTAACATGTGGGCATTAATTTGCTATAAATCGACAAGCAAAGCATCAAAGTGGCTTCAGGAAGTGGCTTTGCTAGCATTCAGCGTTTAGGTGACGCTAGTAGTTTCTACATAGATGGTACAGCTATCATAACTCAACTGTCAGTTTTTTTAATACAGCTAAGTTTCTGCAAGGTGGCGCTGTTATTTCGATATTCAGTCATACTTTGCTGAAAGCGAATAAACTGAGAACCTAAATTATTTCAGTTCTTTAAAAACTTGTAAACCAATATAGTTTTGGATTCTAGATCATTTTGCAGTGGCTACTTCGGAACTCAACTGCCAATGCAATTCTGCTAATGCTTGTTTATGCTGTCTCTGTTGTTCCGGCGTACTAAATTCGATATTGATCTCGCACACGATACTTTATTATCTATATTATCTTTGGAGTTGATGGTGAGTTCGTTATGATGCCTTTGCAAAGAAATGCTACTTTTTGTTATTTGCCTTGCATCGCACTTGTAGTAAGTAGATTTTATTAACAAGCACAGTTTAAAATCAGTAGCAGTGTTTAGACTTAAAAAACAAGTTAATAGATTTAAAAAATTTTATGTGCCCATCAAAACATACAAAGATACATACATATACACATAGAGATTTGATGTATAATTTATATACTTACATAATTCAAAATCAAACAATTCGTTTATAAACTTAAAAATCTATTGGGGTTATTTTATTTTATTAATAAAATTATTGTCGTTTAAAATTTTATTAGATTACGAAATTTCAAACCATTAGATGTGTGAAGCAAAAGTTTTATAGTGCCGTGGTTTGGTAGCATAACAACTATGTACATATTATTTATATACATACATAGATAGTTATTGAAAACTTGTCTTTATTACTTTCCATAGTGTATTGTTTTTAATATTTTCGAAAATAAATAGGTATTAAATTTTAATTAAATTTGCATACGAGCCGAAATAAAATACTGCCCTGAATGCAATTTGTTCTGTGTATATGACATGTATGAGGCTGTTTACATGGGCACAAGTATGAAAGACTGTGCCAGAGAGACAGGTAAAAAGTAAGGTAGTAAGAAGGATATAGAAGTTTTAAGTCTCTTAAAATTGATACTTCGAATCAGTGATGCCAGAAGAGGGAATTTCTCTCGTTTTCCGGAAATTTTCATCCCAAAAGGGAAATCGGGAAATACAGTTAAAAAATGGGGAGAATCAGGTTCATCTCTCAGCTCATTGCTTAATTCTCTCAGTGAAACACGTAAAAACGCTCTGAAATCGTTCCAATGTTCGTGCCTGAATGAGCAAGCCTTCAGCATCTGGCTGTTATTTAACTATTTGTAAAAACTCTTCAACTTGCTAGACAATTTGAAGACATTGGCACTAGAAGTTGTTGGCCCAGCTGCCAATTAGCCAAACTCGAGTGCAAGATTAAGTTCCTCGAAGAAAAAAACATATAGGTACATAGGTATCGTTGGTACAAAAATTTCTGTTGTGAAAAGATATACTGATTTACCTTTTCTTAAGTGATTCTGTAACAGCAGTATTTGCTGCCTTCCATATATTACTTGCCCAAAAGGCAGAGAACGCGCATACCCTATCTCTTTATCGGTGTCCTGTGATTGCATTCTCTCTCATATTCTCCCTCCTTCTTCCTCCCATCTATCAATCTTCCTTCCAATCAACACAATGCTCTGTATACTGACTTTAACAAAAAAAATATATATATATATATATATATATACAACTCTGAAAGTGGCGCTTGCTTCAGATGCTGATTATCGGTTTGGCACATCTTTCAGCACTCTCTTGGCTTAATGGACGTGTAACTAATTATTTTGGGCCACACCTACATACAATATAGTGGCATATTTAATCAATAAATATCAATTTTCCACTAACAAAATTGCACCGAGTAGCATCTCCATATTTATTAATTTTACTTATTAAATCACTTATTTTACTTCACTTATATATTTTTTTTTTATATAAAAGTCATGTTTTGCTTCTCCTAAATTGGCAACGTTAAGTTCGAATCCGTCGTAGTTAATCATACCGATTTTTTATATTCGTAACGCAGGCAAAATTATGAACATGATTACGTCGAATCCATAGCTAAACCTTCTAAATGTTTAAAAAAAACTGCAAAAAAATATACGGAATTATTTCAGTTTTTATAGAAATAACTTAAACATCAACAAATGGTAGCCGTGGGGAAGTAATGGTAACTGGCGCTGGCCAATTACGCAGAGTGTTCGGCGTTCAAATCTCGGTAAAGGCAAAATCAAAAAGTAAAAAACTATATTTTGACCAGTCTCGGCAAGCAATTGCATACCTACAACAATAAAAATTGTGCATTTCGCCGTTCAGATTCAGAATAAAACGGTTGGACCCTTCATTCATGTACAAATTAGTGAAATCAGTGAATCCCAAACCATAGTTGTATAAAAGTTCTTTAGTAGATCGCCTACTGGGGTCTATCTATACTTACCGAATTTGTTATCCGATTTGTATCGCACGGCGAATTAATTTTTTTTCGCGAATTTTTGACATTGCTTTGACTTGTCACAATTGGAAGGAGACGTAGTTTTAAAAATTCTCTAAACGATGTCGATCTAAAGGAACGCTTGCAAGGTATACCATATAATGTTTTCTTTACAAAATAATATTTGTTCCATTAGAAAATTCAAACAAATAAATAATCTCCATTCAAATCTTTTTTGTTTTGTATGATAGTATATAAATATAAGAAAAATAAAATTACCTTATTAAAACATTTTCCATATTTGTGTTCTTGGAGCCAGCTTGTTAGAATGATAAAAAAACATACTTATTTTATTTTTTGGTGTAATTAACTTTATTCAAAGATATGCATTAGAAATATATGTATGTATATTTATTTATTTATTATTGTAATTTATTTTTTAATGAGATGACCACCTCCAATACTATCTAAGCTTCTCTTTGGATGGAACTGCAAATTTTCAAGATTTTGAAAAGTATGAGACGCCCAAAACTTTGCTTTTTGTAGTTCTAAAAAATTGTGGAAAGTACGATCCAGATTACCAAAATATATTATTAAAGCTAAAAACCGTCCACATTTGTTATAATCGTAAGCTTGACAATTCCGATAGAATCTTTCAAATATTTTTAGTGATGAATCCGCTGTTTAATTATAAATAAATAATATATTCTCGACTGCCATATTAAATAAATAAAAAATAATAACTTTTTTTCATTGTTAACATATATAGATATGGATTTTATGTTTAAATAAGTTAATGAGAAGTGATCGTAACAATTTTGGCACATTGGACAATTATGTTGATATATTTCGATTCCTTTTAGGGCAAAATACCGCAAGTATTTTTCAAAAATTTAAGTACAAAGACGCTAATCTAGCTAATCTAATTAATGGCAGAACATCCTTTGCAAGCGAGAATTTACAGACCGATAAAAACGGATTTCCAAAAATTCCAATCCTGAGCCGGACCAAAACCGGACATTAGACATCACATAGATAGTGAGCTGTTATCTAGTCATCTTCCATACATAGACAACACTTTGCCTCATCTGACAGACCTAAGTTATTTAGGTAATATCTTAACACACAAAGCCCAGATATATAGCCCACTATTAGTCTGAGATCGGATTTAGTAAATCGCAGGAACTGACTGTGTATAAGGGGACGGACCTTGGATGTAATTCCTATATACGATTGATTGCGAAGAGCACCAGTGGAGAGTCAGCAGAAAGGATCGGGGCATTGCTCGCAATGTCACAATAGCCAAAGCGTAACTTTGCTACAAGCGCTGGAGAGTTTCAAAAGTCTTTCACCACTGAGGGTGAAAAAATCCACGAAGAGAGAGCTTTGAGAGCCGCTTGGCTGGTAGAATAAATAATGATAACTGCACCTTTTAAACCGTTCTGAAGGTTTTTTTTTTTGCACAGGTCGCAATTGAGTAAAATTCGGCTCGGAAAAGACTGGGCCAAATGCCAAGATTGATTGAATTATTTTTTTGGGTTCAACAATATCAGCATCGAAACCACAATCCATTTTCGACAGAAATTCAAATAAATTGGTTACAACAGAAAGATGGCGTTGGATTATTAAAAATCGCTGATTACGAATTCTAATAAATTCTTCTTTTTTTAATGGCACAACAGCCCATGTAGGCCGAGCTTTTCCCATACACTCTTGTTGTGAGAGCTATATTTGTACATGAATAGAAGGAACCTGTAGTTTTTTATTCCTGTAGGTTTGCCATTGCCTGCCAAAAGGTGGTGCTGTGTTGTTGTTTTTACTTTTTGATATTGCCTGTACCGAGATTTGAACGCTGGGCACTCTGCGTAGCAAGCCAACGCACTACCAACTACGCCACAGCGACAACAGAGGGTAGTTCAGGAAAAATGTATTTATCATTTTGTTCTCAGACATTAGAGACGAAATCCAAAGCCTTTTAGCTCAAATTTGGTTTTGAATGGGTACCGAAACAAGGCCGCATTCGGAGATTCATGGTGGCCATACCATCATACCATGATATGCGGTACTGCCAATGTGGACATTTTCTTTCCTCATTGGTCACTGTGTATTCTGACTTATCAGGGTACACCACCCATTCTAGTCTGAGACCAGGTGAACATAAGAACCAGGTGACATAAATTCAAATAATAAATCAGTTTTAAATCAGTATCGTAAAAGATTGAAAACCCAATCCAAAAACAAACTCCTATTCGGGAAACAACAATCCCATAGGGAACCAATGAACGGAGGTAAACAAACAACCTCCACCTAGGTAACACAATCAAAGAACAGTCAGCGTACAAGCTGTAGCACCGCCAAAAATGCAGCAAACGTAATAGACAACTTGCACAGCCTTCCTTAGTACTCCACTCTACTAAGTACTTTTAGGCGGGTAAAGATGCATGTTTTTTCCGCAAGTACAAACAAAAATCTTTGATATAATCGTATGTACATATGTACTCATCTTATGATCTGAAGCTGGGCATCATTTGAAATCTTGATGAAATCATGAAGTCTAATAACTATAACATTTATTATATTTACCTTTGTAGAAATATCCATCATCGTTTAACGTTGTTGCTAACTGAAATAAGAAAATAAAATAAAATGGGATTAGTTTCGGTTTAAAATCTTCTGTCCTAGTTATTAAGCTAAAATGTCCTGCTTAAGCTATTACAGCCGATGAAATCATGTGCTTTTTTTTATTTTAAACATTTCATTTTGCTCCGAAAATGTAAAAGTCCCTTGCGGGTAATGAGTGGCGGGTAATGTGTGATATGCTGTGCAGAGCTGGTAACTTCAATTAAATTACAAATTACATTAAATTTTAATTACCAATTACAATTCTTTGCAATGGAATTACATTTTTACTCTTGTTATTTTGCCATTGCCTGCCAAAAGGTGGTGCCATTTTTTTTTCATTTTTTTGAGTTTGCCTCTGCAGAGATTTGAACCCCGGACACTATAAATAACAGGCCAATGCCACGGCGAAGACCAATTCCAAACTGTAATTACTGTTTCCAAACTGTAATTAATTTATTTAATTTAAATTCAATTTTTTATATTTAATTTTTAAACAATTATGCTTTTTTTAAGTAAAATTTTTAACACCGATTGGAGTAAGATTTATGCTTTTCGAATACAAAACTCGCTACATTTTACAAAATGAACTATTATCTGTATAGGGCTCCATAAAACACCGTTAAGTGTTTAAATTTTTACGAGTGAACTTAATAGAGGATGCAACTATATCTTTATTTTGAAATTAATCTTTGTTTATCCCACACAAATTGGCAAAAAAAACCGTTTTGCCGTTTGCTGACGGTTCTGTAATGTATAATGATTACGTAATGATGTGACAACATCAATAAAATTTAAAATATATATCTCTTTTGCCACTAAACCGTCACAACTCGAAATTTTTAATTTTTCAACTGTCAGATGACATTAAAACGGTATTTTCTGTATCAATGACTCGAAAACTTCCAACTTTAAGTTATGACGGTATAGTAACAAATGGATGATATGAGAAACAATTAAATACATTATTTTATGAATACCATAACCGATAAATTAGAGAAAATCTTGTTCCAGAATAATTGATCATGTCTTCAGATATACTTTGAAGCTTTACGCTCCGATTTTAGGTGTAGTGATTGTCACATCTTCAGGACGCTGAGGTACACTGAGTACAGAAGCAGAAGAAGTACAGGTACACTGAGTTTTTAAGCCAATTTTGGCTTATTTTTACAACTTCCTATTATCACTATTTTAATAATGATTTTTCATATCAAAAACAAATGTTTACCCTCTTTTATATACTATTGAGCCTGCTTACTCTAGTGCAAAAATGAACGTCATAGAAATAGATGTCATGCTCACACTGGTGCAACAGTGGAATTAAAATTTTGAAGTTTCGCTTTTCCAACATTTTTCAGTTCGACCAATTTAACATATGGCGCTTTGATGCTGTCGCTTCATCTTATAGAAATTTATAAGAAAAACTGCTAGAACAATATGAACATGGAATACACTGCGATACAGTGAAAAATTACTTTGAACGGGAGCTAGAACATGTTGTAGGTCTATTTGAACTTAAAATAACTGCATACATACTAGCAATTTCGAATATACCCTCAAGAACTAGCCTTAGGGCAAAAAATGTACATATGTATATTAAGATAAAACTTTCCAATCGATTTTAAACTTTTGAATTTTGAATAAAAGAAATAGAATAGACGAATCGTCTATTTATATGGTACTCATAAGTACTTAGTACTGTCAAAAATCTGCAAAACTTTTTTTTGTTTTTAATTTTTGGAGTATTTTACTCATGTATATTTTTACTTTCAAAACTACTTTCAATTCTGTGTAATGAGAGCCATAATAGGTTTGAATTGAATGAGCTTTAATTAAGTTATAGAGGATTTTAAATGATCTTAGACGCTTAATTTCCGTAAAAAAAAATAAGTGCTTGATTATGCATGCGTAACGCAATGTAACGTAGGGCAACATAAACAATCTATTGAAGATAGAACTCTACGCTGCGTTACGATAACAGTTAATTATTGAAAAAAAAAATTTTGAAAAAAATTTCTTAAAATTAAGCACTGACTTACTTTTGGGGGAATTCCCATTGTTTTTGAAAGACATAGTAAAAAGAACACGAAACTTATAAGTTTCATTGTTAAATACTTCACTTAAAAATATAATTGCACTGTTTAATTCTTGAAGTTGTCCACACTTTCAAATTATAACTGACTGCGAAAATATAAGAACTGCAACCATTTATAAATGTTTCAGTCTCTAATTGAAACGTAAATACACATGTACACATTAAACAGAGCACAGGGTATTTCTTACCATCATGTACATGGATACTTACGGATTTACTTTAGTTGTAGTATTTTACGTTTCAAATGATACAATGCAATACCCTGTCAAAGATACATATTTGCCAAACTGTTAATATCAAATAAACGAAAGAACTTGTGGTTAACTAAAACATTTTTTGTCGCCATAGAAATGATCCCGTTGCACAGTGGCCGATTCTACATCAGTAGCGCCATTTAATTCAATATTTGTTGTGTGTGATTTTTATATAGTTTTACCATAGTATGATTTCAGAATGAAAAAAAAAAGTTTTATTGTAACACAAATTGATATATTGCGATAAATGATTTCTGATTAATTTTTTTGTTTCGGAAACGTCGCCCTTGGTATCACTTTCATATAAAATGTGAAAAATATTAGAACTAGAATAGAAATAAATAACATTCTAACCTTTAAAACTTGGTAAAAAAATTTTTTTTAAAGGAAACCACATTAAAATCATGCATAGCTTAGCAAAAAAAAAAATATATAATATAATAGGATAAATGACTGTTATGTAAACAAATTAGAAGTATCTGTTATAAAAATTTCCTTAAATGTGCATTTTGAGTACATTATAGGATCACTCTGAATTCGGACGCATAAGGGCTGACATCACAGTCATTGGTTAGCTAATGACAAATGTTCTCTCAGTGTTTAGTTTTCATTGGTTAAACCCAATTAATAAATTGTTTGCAGACGTAGAATATTTTGAGTCTGATATTGTCAGTGATGTATATATTAACATAGTTTGGAATATTGTTGTAAATTGTCGGAAACAAGTTTTTAAAAATAGTGACCAATTTTTCCATAACTACAACGTTAAGGAAGTTCGTACGATGAATTTTCATTCCATAAGTTTAATTTGGCAAACTCTCTTGCCAGTAGAGGATGAAAATTCATATTTTGGGCTGATATTCTTGTAGTTTATTTGCTCTTCTTTTTTTTCGAAATTCCATGTAATTGGTCTTGAAGTCTTTCAATTTCATTTTGACGATGGTGAGACCTGTTTTGGATTTCTTGTTTTCTCTTTGGTATATATCAATGATATCTGGCTCGGCAATTTGTGGCAACTTTATTGCCAAAGCTAATAATTACATCTTTAAGATTTGTACTCAATTTTGGCAGTTTGATGATGATTCTTGAATTCGCCAGTTTAACCTCGCTTGCTGTCAACTTATCAATGTCTACTCATTTCTTTACTTTCAATTTTCATAATTTGAGTGACTAAATTTAATAATTCCATAAGATTTTTCACATACTCTCGTTGTTCTCTGTACTTTTTCAAGCTTGCCGAGATTTTTTGATATTTTTCAATCAACTCGGTGTCACTGTCGTCGCTCAGCTCTAAGTGTGCATATCGGCTACTTGTTTTGCTTTTGCGCATTTTCGGTGCCATCGTAAAATTTTTTATATATATTTTTTTTTTTTTTTTGTTTCTACCACAACTTAAAATATTTACTGGTTGCAGTTGCTTTTACTATAAATTTTGATATAATTTTAGGGCTGATTGGTATTAAATTAATTTTATTTACTTTGTTTGATAATTTTATAAGACCAGAGTAGTCACAGTAAATTAGATTAGAGTGACTGTCTTTTATTGGGGCACACTTAAGCCGGAACAGCCCATTGTGATACCATATGTTTAAACCTACTGTTTAACGTCAGGTCCGAGCGATGGGTGGACAATTTTTAACACCTGGTTTTTTTGCCATTGCCTGCAAAGAGGTGTATTTGTACACTTACTTGTAATTCTCATTCACTTGATAACGGTGGGAATGTAAGAAGGTTATCAATGAGAATTAACCACCAGAACAAGATTTTAATCGAACACGAAACCTCATGAGTGAGAGTCTAGTGCGCTCCCGACTATATTACCGAGGTTGTACTTACAGTAACGCAGATAAAATAAACATTCCAAGCTTGATATTGCCTTTCAATATAAAGAACTTTAGGTCCATATCTGTTAGAGTTCTGCGATTGTGTGAGTTTTGCGGTTGATTTCGTCTACTATCACACATAGTGTTGGTTGCCGAATTTGAGCACTATTGTGAAAAGATGAATTTGGGGCTCCTATGTATAATATTGTGATGGAAGAGGGACTTATCTTCTCAACTACATCTTGTCTCCATTCTTGTCTTCTAAGCTGCGAAACAATTGAGATCTGGTAGTAGCTTCGATACCAGTTTCGTGGTGAAGCAAGGAGTAGCAATTTCTACGGGTTGAGTCGAGAAAAATTAGTAACAGAGCTGTCCAGTTATATCTTAATGAGCATTACGTTCTGCTCGTCAAAAGCAGGAGTATAAAAACTAATTTGAAAATGGGCATATTTTTTTAATTTTGGCAATGGTACCGAAACCATGTATGAAAAAGCTGGAAAACCCTCAGAAATGGTCAATCAAACCGACTGCGTTCACTTAACATTCAACATTCCACTTTTCAAGAAGCAGGGGGGTTAGTTCGACAGTTTCTCAGTGCAACTGGTGATTAAGTTTGCTATTGCTAGGCTGGTAAAAGTTGTTTTCATCTTAAAAATTGGACCAATGAATTTAATGTTTTTCTTACTGAAATGTCTTGACCGACAAGGAACACCGCTTCCGTAGCGTGTCACTCTTCAGCATGCAAACCAATGCTTAAAATCCTGTGAGACAGACATGTAAAATTAGCTTGGCCGCATAGAGTGAGCCCTGAACAAAAAAGATTACACTATTGGTATTTTTTTCTGATATTGAGAGTAATTTTGACTTTACTTTTGATGGAATGTGCAACTCAGCACGGACTGGATCCGGTTCTTGTTAACTAGCATAGATTGTGGTATACCCGTGAATAGAGGAGGTAGGCGGCGTTCTGCTAACTAATTTTGAGTTATTCTACCAAACTTTTGACGTTTTCATATTGAGCTAAAGGTATCCAAGGCACTGGTAGCTTTTTGTCAATGCAAGGATACTTATGGCTCTGATTAGACCCATTATCGCCTATGCATCCATGGTTTGGTGGGGCAGTCTTAATGTTAACAACGTTAGTATTGCTTTTGGCAGACTTCAAAGGACTGTGGCCAATTGTTGCCCTTGGAGGCATTGCTCAACTTACCACTTTGCTTAAGAGATTGTCAAAGCCATCTGTGTAGACTTAAATACAATGCAAAATAAGGTTTCTTGCTTAGATATTGGTGCTATTGTTGAAGATACTGATTTGCACTTAAAAGTTCAATTCCATCCGATACAATGCCAACGATTCCAGTTCTAAAACAGCGTTGTACAATGAAAATTCCAGATGGTATTTGCAATCATCAAGGTAAAGAAAAACTATCGATGCTTACCGATGTTTTTTACAAAACTATCTATAAAAATCGACAATCATCGGAAATTTCCTTTTCCATAACGTTGAGCAAAGACGGCGGCTGATGTGGTCTATGCTTGACACTAACACTGAAATTATCGAAGTGCACGACCTACTGATATAAATCGATATTATTACCACAGTTAGGCTGTGCTTAAATCCTTGCTTAGTTCTCTAACCATATAAAACATAGTACTGCTTGCAAATCCAGGCTCAATTGTGTGGGAAAACATTATAGACTGTTGGTTTTATGGCTTTCTGGAGACTCAGGAATCCCAGGAAATGAATACACTGACCTCCTGGCCAAAAAAGGTTTTAGAAACTTGGGTCAGGAGCCTTTGTCGTCCACAGCCATAAAGACCACCATTAATGAGAGGGTCGTTCTCGAGGCGTCGAAAAGTCTTTCTCATAAAGGGTTGCAGGCAGCTGTTGGGATTATAAACAGACTCCTCCTTTTGGTCCAACCTTTTATGATTCTATGTACATATAATGAGTCGTATCTGTGTCATCGTGCTCATCTCATGGCTATAAAAAAGGTTATTCCACTTTATTCTTTGAAGAAAAATCGATTTGAGAAAATTCCTGATTTAAAAACAATCCATAAAATAATATAAATTTGGAATCGGATCTTTTAACATCCATTCCTTCTTACAAAATTTAATTTTTGCTAATATTTTGGCAGCTGCAGATAGTAGAAAGGGAATTAAACCTTTTACAATTTGGAAGAACATTTACTGTGAAATATATTTTCTTATTTAAAGTTTGACAGCACGTAAAGTCAAAATTTTGAGAATTTGAAAATTTGAGTTTTTTCTCTTAGCCTGACTTTTTTTATATCTCTTAAACAGGATGAAAACTGAAGAAATTAAAACCCCTTATGCTTAGAATAGCAAAATACATATAGAAATCTTATTTTCCATTCCGCTGCTTGCTGTCGTATTTATTTCAAGTGATATTTCAATAATTATTATTAGTTAACATGGCCTTGAACAATGGTCAGCAGATCAATTGGCTCCTTATAACAAGGAGAAACTGTTTTTTTTCTGATATTTTAAAGCTAACACATGAATTATTGTTTGTTCTTTTCTTTGTCACATTTTTTGTATGTTGATCTTGCTCCAGCAGTTGCAAAATTTTATCGGCTTTTTCAGTGACTATCAGTGCATCTTTGATATCGAAATTTCAAGAACGGAGTCAAGTAAACCACGCCTGGGTACGTCGTTCACTTACAGCATCCTCAACGTAAACTGCACAAATTTTTCGACATGTTCTACCTTTTCTATAGTAATAAAGAATCTCATAGCGTATTCAGATATTTCAATCATTTTCAAATCAATGTAAATTATTACTCTAGCGACGAATTACACATGCGAAACCATTAAAAGTAGACCTACCTGTGGACGCAACAAGATATTTCATTTCATACGGTGTGTAGGGCATTTAAGATCGTTCGCGCCGGATCGTTCATCGGAACGATGAGACAATGAAGTTACCATACTATTTTACGACATTCACCCTCATCTGTTTTAGCAAATTTTCACTGTGTGAGAATCGAACTAGAGACTACTTATACTGCAGTCTAGCATACATTTCTCACCCTATAATTTATTTTTAAATATTTGCGAAACTCTTTAAATTTTCAAAAAATAAAAATATATATTTTAATTATAATATGGTAGCAATAAACAAAAACAGAAACGATTTATTTCTCTTCAACTTTTTAAAATAGGTACATGTACTATATATATATTTTACTATGCTTACATAAAACAATTCATTAAAAAACGTATAACATGCATAGTGGACAATTGTCATTGCGTTGCGCGTGAACCTCTTTAAGCCTGGCTCGCGCAAATGAAATTTTTTTTTTTAAATTTAACTTAAACAAAAATGTCAATTGACAATGGTCGAGTTTCGTAGAAGCAAAAACAGTTTCAAACAGCTTTGTGCTTCTTATAAACGCTGTTTCGGATTGAAATAACAGAAAAATCGTACGATGGACGAAATGGCTTCGAAATAGTAAGATTTGTACTGCCATTTGTTCAGATCATAAACTCACAACTCTGAGTTTCTGAAGCACAACAGCGGCGAAATTTTTGCGTTTTAGGAACGAGACCAATGTCGCCATGTTTTTGATGTTTGTTTGCGATAATTATCGTTGAGGATTTTTTTCTTAATTGTCCTTAACACATAGTACCAGGCATATCGTTATTGCAAGCAATGAAAATCGTAAATTACGAAAGCAATTTTCGGTCACTAAGAAAGCTGCTGAATCGCACTATACGTAAATCTCATGGGACGGCATTTTTTACCTTGCATACGACCATGCACAGGTGTGACAAACGTTATATTCTACGGATATCCAGTAACAAGATCCCATAGACCTACGCGTGTTTATATCCATAGATATATTTTTTTAATTTATATAAATTATAGCATTTACAAACGTCAGAAATATTGATATATTGATTAAAGTTATTTTAAGCATACTACTATGTATTATATACATAAATTTAATGCTTTAAAATATTCCAGATATATGGCTATAGTCACGTTTCCAATAATCACCGGTGTACATCCAATCCTCCAATCCGGTGAACGTGTTTTTATCGTATGTAAACCATCTGAAAAGAGATTTATGAAATAAACTTAGTGTGTTTTTAACCAAATACTCTGCGCATAAATTGATACAATTTAGAAACAAACTATGGAAACCGATTTCCAACAGGAGCTCTTTTAGATAAACTCTTATTTCGGTGCTGTTGATAAAGCAATATACTTGGCTTCCGTTCTACTGAGCGCTCCTGTATTTTGTTTCTAGTACTCTCATAAGAAGACACAGACACTCATAAAGAAGACGTAGCCGATACAGAACTTTCTATTCGTGGCCACTTGTATCTAGCAAGTTTTAATTTTGAATTTATTTGCACACTTACCGCGGCTTATAAGTTTCTGCGCTTTGACCTTTACGTATTCGTTTAGTGTCACGTTGCTTCTCTTCTAAACGTGTTTTTTGATTTGAAGCTTCATCCATATCTCCAGATTCCAAACACGCAATATCGGGACGCAGACGTGAATCGGTGGGGCATATAGTATTTGGAGAACTAATCGCAGGTACTCTTTCATTCAGTTGCATTGCGAAAGTTGTGAAGTGAAAGTACTAAAAACATTTTAATTTTACACACGTTTTAATAAAATTAATTTAGATATTCAACCTGTGAACTATATTCTGGCCGTTCGTTAGCTTTCCAAAGCAATTCTGATCCAGGAATATCGAACTTGTGTGTAGAATCATTATGTGCGCTTTTGGTTTCAACCGCTACATCACTTTCATTCTGATCATCACATATATTTAAAATAAAGAAATTAAATGAGATATTACATACATTTTAATAAATAAATTTAATTCACTTCATTGATCGATAGGCTTCTGAATGAATCCATCTTGAAACTATGCAGCTTTGAAAATACATTTCGTTGAGTATTTTCTGATGGTTCGTTTGTATTTTTCTTCATTTCTTTGAGATATTCTTGGTAACAATCGTATGCAGAACATTTTAGAAACTCATTCCACTTTCCATACAGGAAATATATATTATGATTTCTAGAATATACATAATAATACATAATAAAATTATACTAAAATTTACATCAAGTTGTCAATAATAACGTATAAATCTACGTTACCACCTAAAATATTCACCTAAGGCCCATTCTGCGAGAACCAGATTCAAAGAAGGAAGTTTCAACTATAATACAAGTCAATTTTTATATCGTTGTTTTTTAAGGCAAAACTTTACTTTAGTAAGGTACAAAAAGATGACCAAAAGATGTGGATTGGAGGCATGGGTGTATAAATTTTTAAAAAATATTTACATGTTAGTTTAGCTCTCAAGATTATCAGTAACGATCAAAATAAATGAGGTAATCATCAAAAAGGTGGTCGCTGTGTCGTAGTTGGTAGTGCGTTGGCCTGCTACCCAGAGTGTCCGGAGTTCAAATCTCGGCACAGGCAAAATCGAAAAGTAGAAAAAACTATTTTTCTACACGGCCCCACATTTTGACAGGCAATGGCATTCAAGTACAAATATAACACGTACAACATGAGTGAATGCGAAAAGCTTGACCTAGGCCGTCCATGGACTGGTGTGGTATTTAAAGTAAGAAACATTTTGCTTTATAGATATTTCTAATAAGTTACATTGAGGATTGTAAAATATATAAAATACAAACAAGTTTCAGAGAAAATCAGGACGTTTGAGCAAAATATGTTAGGTCATACTTTTGCATATTTGAGTTATAAATACTTTTTTTTTAATATAAAAGTATTTATTTCTAGCTTATTTTGCTTTTTTGGTATATTTTGGGACATACTTTTACGTACACTTTGTACAAAATTAATCACACATAAAAATTTCATTAAAAATCTTGCCTTAGTAATTAAAAAAAAGATTTAATTTACACAGCGGCAACCTATGGCTTTCTGCAGGCTTCGAACACAAAATTTGAAGCTTTAGGTTTTTTGCATTTGCATCAGGTCAAAGTATCGACGAAAGGATTAGAAAGAACTTGTTTAAGCAGTAGCAAAAATTAAAAAAAACATGATTTTCTATGTTGAAAAATATTGCAAAGTGCTTAAGTGAAAAAATAAACAAAAAATATTGACATATACACCGTTTCGATATGTATTTTCTTTAAAAATTTCTTTTTATTTTTCGATTACCCTTATTCGTTACACATTTGTTACGTCGAAGTGGCGGGAATCGGCGGTAAAACTAATCTCACTTGGTCGCACTGAAAAAGATGGCCCATCTTTAGAGGATAGAGGAATTGTTAGATCTATTCAAAGTTCATAATTTAATATTTTTTTACTTCTTAAAATATATGTTATCTTATACCCAAATGCCTATTTTATTTTCAGAAATTTCAAATTTAGGAAATTCGAGGAACAAAAAACCCATCTTCAGACAAATTAAAATTTTATTAAAACACTTTCGGGACACCCATCTGGTATTTACGTGTTGCAGAATGTTATTAAAGTAGCATATAGTGAAACTAGCGCAAGTTGTGTACTAAAAGGACAAAAAGTGTATTTACAAAAACTGAGTATAAAAATAATTTATTACATTTATTACATCTTTACCTTGCATCCTGTACGTATCCATCAACTTTGTGCAAGTTCTTCACCGAGCATCCGCCAGATTTAAAATTCAGTACAGCTTTATTATGAGTTTTATGGTTTACAATCTCCATAGTCCCATATTGTTCGATCCATAATTTACCAACGACAATATTATGCACACAGCAGTTTACATTGGTCCATGTATATGCCTCGTTCCATCTATAATTGCAATATTTTTTAAATGTTGTTATTAATTACAATTAATTAACAGAGGTTAAATAAACAGCACAATATAATGAACTCGAGTCAAGGGCGTAGAAAGAACTCAGCCTTAAAAAGCTTAGATAAAACAACTATTTCGAAAAAAGACAGTAACTACATTTTGAATTGTATACACTAATACACAATTTATATTGCATTTTGACTAACTTTTAAATTTAATTATGTTTTAAGGCCACATATTTTTCGGTATAATTCAAATTATAAATTTATTTCAATCTTTTAATTTATTGTATATTTTTATGTGCTGAAAGTTTTTCTGTAAGCCCTTTGGAAAAAATATGATTTATAAAAGATTGAAAAAGTTTTTCCTAACCTATTCCATTATTAGCCGCAAGGTAAACTTTTAGTGTTTTTAAAATTTTTTGTGGTTTTCCTAGAAAGACATAATTTATAAACTTTTAGGATAAGATTTGAAAAAAATAAAAATGTATAAGAATATTTTTAATCTAAATAACTGATTTCTGCCTACAGAAAAAAACAATTTTAACATGTATTAATTTATTTATTGCAATTTTATTCCAATTTTATAAAGTAACCTCACGCTCGATTTTCTTTCAAAATGAAGCATTATTTTTGGCTTGTTTAATATATAAAGAATAATACCATCTCACAAAGAAGAAATCTATTTGCTGACACACAAATTTTACAATTAAAAACGCCAAAAACAAGAAAAAGAAAGGTGAGCGTTGGAAGGCAAAAGATCAGATTAATTGCAGTGTTGCATCGACTAGTAAAAAAACGTGTGGAAAAAATACAAGCGGTTTATATAAAATAAATTAGAATTAATGTATAAATTTTCATTGATATGTATACTTCTGTAAATATCGATATTTATCGTTACCAAGAAATGTTGTCGATACATTCATATATTACAGCTTAAGGATAATTGTACCGAAATGTTTTCCCACCTTACTTTAAGGCTAATTTCACTTACTATTGCATAAATCACATATGCAAGATTACACGTTCTACGTCTACCTATATAGATTTGGGCATGATGACTCCCCAATTTGCCCTATCTGTAGCGACCAGCAGGAAGACCGAACACATACAGCGTCGCCAAGTCCATCGAGTATAATTAAGCATATGATTCAGTCGGAGATAAACTGGGCAGGAATAAGTGTGTTTATCACGAACCTGCAAAACGATCTGAGAAGAATCGAGAGTCTCAGGGGAAAAGACTTGACGAATACAGTCTAACGGCAGTACCGCGGAGATAGTGGTTGACGAGCAAGTGGGTGAGGTTTAGTACGTAGGCGCATTACTGAGCAAATCCAGACAGTATGCGAGTCGTGCATGGCAATAGCTCGGACTACTGGTATCTTTGAAGATTCATCACCATCAGGGTGCAACCAAAAAAAAAAAAAAGGTTCTATATCTACACAATCTCTAACGCTGATTGTTTGAAGTAGTTTTTGCACTTTTGACTTCCACTTTTTAAAACTTTACAAACACAAGAAAAAGTTACCACTAAGAATTTGTTTCACTGTATACACATCTCGTCTAACGTCATGCGTGTGTAATCATGTATGTACATGTTATTTGTGGTTCTATTGCATATATTTGTGAAAAGTGCTGCCGCGTGGTGTTATATCATATTTATTTTCAGATTATATTATAAGATTTTGTAAACTTACTTTAGCAACTCAACAGTGACGATTCCTTTTGGCTGAATTTCAATGCTCTTCCCCAGGAATTTAATTTTTGGGTTAATTGAACCATAAAATTTGAAATCAGGAGACTCAGCATGAAAAGCCGACACAGGTGGATGGTGAGACACCTGTTCACATATTATCTTGTAGCCATTTCGCTGTAATTCATATGTTTCTCCTAGCAGAGGATTAAATGGTTTGCCAATTCGTTCCCAATTAGAAGCCAAAGCGGATACTGCAAAAGCTTTAATAAAATTATGTTAATTTCATAAACTATTTCCGAATTAAGAACTATTACATGCAACATATTTCATTCGGTCAGCTGCATTTTCTTGTCCTGCTGCTTCCTTCAAAAGATATGCATACTCCATATATTCACATATTCGCTGCAGAAAACTTAAAGGTTCATTCAACACAACGGGCATTGTTATTTTACTCAAATCTTTTCCGAGGCAGTTTTTAAGTTTTGCCCAAATATTTATATCGCTGCGCGATAACATTGGAGAAGGTAGATATAATCTGAAATTACATTATTTGTGCGTATATCATCACAATTAGTAGTATGTATATGCACAATTTTGTCAATGGTTAAAGCATACACAGTCATTAGGGTTTTCATATGGAATGAAAAGGGGGAATAGACAGAACCAATAATCTAGTTGGAATTTTCTGGATTGGCGAAGTTTAGTCTCTTTTTTACTATTAAATTTCACGTTTTTCACAAATTTAAATAATAATATTAAAATATGACTGCGTTATGCGATTTACGACATCAAGAGCTCAATTCAAAGGTTTATGAAAGCAAGAACAGAAATTAATGCAATATATGGCTTTGTACAGCTACCAGAGGTCGACCACCAAAATTCGGATAGACCGTTATAATAGCAAACATTTATAATGCAGATATCACGAGTGATAGAATTAAGCCTAACGATGGTTCGTCAAGTGAAAATGTACTATAGCCAATTACATATGTATATATGTAGTATACTATTTTTTATTTCAGTACGAATAACTGTGGATCTGTCGTACCACAATATGACATTGTCACAATATTATTTAATCTTTTTGGGTTTTCTTCTTTATGAAGTTTACTGAAGTTTGGATATTGTATGTATCGATATCGGTATCAGCTTCGGCCAAACTTTAGCTGATAACCGATCGGCGGTTCGACCAAAAATTGTAATCGATCGGACAAACAGTTCTTGTAAAATATTTCACTAACATCTTAAACCGTTAAAATTTTCTACGTTTACAAACAAAATTAGCGAAAATTGCAGTGTTTCCAACTGAATCCGAAACGAGAGATTTGACGAATGTCATATACAACGTGTTTTTGACGTGTTTTTGCAAGGCGTAATGGTATGGTGGAGTATGAGATTCAGAGTTAAATTTAGTTATACTTATGGTTATCTGAATATAGGTTGAAAATAAAATATAAAAAAACTATTTGATGAGAAACAATGCATATTGATTGTCGGCATTGACAGAGACATACATGATGTTTCGAAACGTACCTGTTTTGGAATTCACTCTCTGCCATGACCAAATCTCTATTGTCGTCTGGAAGTTATCTGGAAGAAATATTAATATTTTTTGTGTTTAACATAATAATTACACGATGTGACATAATAAGAAAAATATTATGAAATTTTGTAATGACCTGGCGTACTTATAGTTTGTAAGTCTGGTCAGAAATTTAAAACCTGCAATACTCTAATTGTGTAGGACCTTATAACTTTGTATATTTCGCAGTTTACAGTCTTTCCTACTTGAGCACGTGAAAACAGCCTTTAGTGGGATATGTGCTAACCTGTATAAGTAAGTATATCGGTTTCAATTAAGCAAACCAATTTTTGTAATCGTACTTATATTTTATTGGTCACTGTGTTGCAACTAGTTGGTAGTGCAGAGTGTTTGGGGTTCAAATCACGACACAGGCAATATCTTTACTTTACTTTGAATGGCACAACAGCCCATGGAGGGCCTAGGCCGAGATTTTCGCACTTTGGGGTTCGGCAAAAAACTGTAGGTCAATTCCATTCATGTACTACAATATATCCCGCACAGCATGAGTGAATGTAAAAAGCTAGGCCTAATCACTCTATGCGTTGTTGTGCCATTAAAATAAAGTAAAAACTTGTATTTTTAGAGAATTCCCTTTTTTTAAGAATTGCAATTATAAAATAATTAGTCAATAATAGAATAATTGCATTCCGTCAGTATATAAACTCCAAAATGCACGGTAAACACAAATAATTGTATAATTTAAGTACATGTGTACGCATTAATAATAACGCGTAGTCTTTAGTTAGACTGAATAAAAGCTTGTATATATATGAAAAATAAATAATAATTAGCTTTTTAATATTGTTTTATTTAGTTTTGTTTTTAAAAGACAGACTTTAAGGTCTTTTTAATATTAAAGATGGATTAACTGTTATTTTAATGTAAATACTTCGCCGGAGATGAAATATAGTAATTACCTCCCCCTTTACTAGCAGCATTTATATAACACTTTGTAAAAAATTTTTTTAACCATTCTTTATATAGGAAATATTAAATTTTCTCACAAGATTTTCATTAATTTGAAGGCAGTCAAAAAGATTCTAATCATTTTATTGCAAACTTTTTCTACATACGAGTATGCGAATATCTTCTATATCTTGTATGTACACATGTATTTGATTTGCTATTAAAATTTTATACCTATACATATATTAATGAATGTAATTGTATGATTTTATGTATAAGTTTGTTTTAGACTTTATACATACGAGATAACAATTAAATGCTTACACGGAAATAAGTAAATGATAACAAGCAGTACCAATGTGTATACTACGATAACTGTATTTAAATTAATCAATAGTGTAGATGATGTCTAAAAGATTTCCTAAATTTTGTACGGAGTTTTTAGGAGTTGTTTATGTACAAGCTCGAAAAATCAAGGTTAGACATTTGTTATAGTAGTGGTGCAAATGATATTTAGAATTTCAAATTTAAGTTATTTTTAGCCGTACCGTTTATAAATGTTTGGATATGCAACTTATATGTATGTATTTCTTTGCGCAATTATATAGCTTTTAAATATTAACTTTTAATTATAAATATTGTATGAAAAATGTTATTCATAGATGTTAAGAAATTAGCAACTGTTTGTGATTTTGCTAGTTAACGAATCAGAAATTTTGATTCTTATATACGCATGATTATAATATACTCGTACATAATATGTAAATAATTTCAAAAACTGATAATATAGTTTTATTTTAATTTATAAATACTAAAATATAAAATATCTCCACACAAATCACTTTATCATACATAAAATTTATAATTGATCACATTTTGCATGCCGCTTCCTTTAACTCTTTTGCGTGCAAATCTATCAAAACAAAGAAAGAGTAAAGGGCAAACATAAACACTGGCAAATAATTAAATATTCCTTTTTATGTGCTATGTCCTTATGGCGTTATGGCGTTCGTAGAAGTCACATTTTTATTTAATATTTAGTGGTAATGAGGTAACGAACGGACTAAGAGAGTCTGTTGCCGCCAGTATAACCTAGCTGCGGATAACGGGTGCGGCCAAAATAGTGAAAAGTTTATGTTGGTTTTACTGAAAAATTCTGATAGGAATTAACTCAAAATACCTCCACATGAACAGCCTAAAAAACATTGTTAATATTTTTCATGATTCATGAGCCTTCGAAGTCTAGTGCTCGAAACCAATGCTACGATTATTCACGATAAAAATTTATATACATATTTTTACAGAATTTAAAATAGTAAAACCCTTTCTTTTTTATTTTTATTACCGTTGATGACTTCTCCAAAAAATTTATAATTTTCCTTCATGGTACCGTATATATATATATTTAAAAAAAAACATTGGAGGAAATAAATCAAAAGTTTCGAGAAAGAGTAAAATTTTCAATATAACCACGGCCTAAATAGGTGTGCGAAGTGCTAAATAGTGAAAGAGAGTTTGAAGCTTCATGTAAACTCACTCTATAAAGAAGAATGCGTGAGTTACAAAAGAAATAAAAAATGAAGCAAATAAAGTCACGAAAAAATACAAATTATATACATACATTATAAAAGTAGATATAAGTGATTTTGTTTAGTAAATTGAAATTAGTAATGGTAAAATTCAGAGGTTTCGATGCAATCAATCGAAAAAATTGATTTTTCAAATTGTTCCATTAACTCAAAAGAAACCCCGGTTAATTGCGCAGCGTACTCAATAAATCGGAATCATAATGGAAATTACAAAACATATTGTATGGAAGAACTGATGCCACAGTTATAAATTAAAAATATTGCCATTTATTTATTTTTTCATATTGTTTAATATAGGAAGGAGTCAACTAAGAGGGTAGCGCAATTATCCGAAATCAATTAAATGGGACTTTAGGAAATGTTAATTGCCATTTAATTGCATTCGGGTTTAATTGATATTATAAATGCAATCAAAGAATAAAAACAACAATTTAGTAATGTTCAAAAAATTTCTATATTTTTTCTCTTAAAAGCAACTCTGTGTCACGACAAAAAAATCTTTTAAAATTTAAAACAATCATTAAATATTGTCAAGAGAGAATTTAACAGGATTTCGTTTTAGGGCACCTGCATGATGTGATATGCAATATTACGTGACTTTTTTGACGTCTTAAAACAATGACTGCCTTTTATACAACACCTATATTCATGCAGCCTAACTTTTTTTTATAGACGAGAGATCAACGGCATGAGAAATAGACAAACACGCATAAGTCTATGTCGACTCATCTATTCATTCATCTATTTGCCACATATTATGAATATATTGCAATGAACGATTGCTAGTGGAGACGCGGTGTAGAGACACATGAAATACCCAACATTTACAGAAATTTACATAGAGGCTGGCAACACCGCATTCAATTGATGGTCTTGTTTTAATTCTCCCGTATAACTTTCACAAAGATTTTATTTTAAAATAAGGTTGGTGTGTAAATATGGTTTCATATTTTTTAATTATATATTTTATATGTTTCTAGGCAAGTAATGCTCAAAGACAATTTGGAGAGTCTAAGTGACGTGGAATTACATCAGGAACTTTTGAAATGCGGTTTGCCGAACTTGGCTGTCACAGAGACTACTCGGAAAATACTGATTCAAAAATTAAGAATACACCAAAATAGACATAGTAAGGAATCTAGTAATCATAAGCATATTCAAGGATCGTCAATTAATTCCGTAGATCAAAATTTTGGCTTAAGTAGTTCTCAACTTCGATCGGTTACCAAGAGAGCGGATAAATGCTCAGCTAGTATGGTTTCTTCATACAACGTTGAGAATAAAAATACACTAATAAGTTCAAATAATTTTAATGATAAGTGTTTGACAATGCCACAGCGAATAACTCATTATCCGAAAATGTATGCTCCACCTCCCATATTGGCTTCTGAATCCGAAGAAGATTCAGATTATTTAAGTCAGTCGGCTTGTAAAAATATGAGGAAGCGGTTGCTCAGCTTTCGTGATTCTACGATACGTAAAAAAGGACCTTCGTCGCCAATATACACAAATGAATCGGAGGCGGGTTTGCACCATAAAGCCGCCTTAAGTACTGTCTTGGCGACAAGCTTTATGAAGCCTAGAAACTTAATATCTCATCTTATGAACTGTTTTAATGTGCATACTGAGCTGAGTCAAAACTTGGTACCATATTTTTTAATTTGTGTATTTGTATTGTTTTTTGTCTTCATCGGCTTTATGTATTATATAATTATTACACCCGATTTGGCTACAATAAATGAAAAAAATACATATTTTAACATATGCAGCGATTCGGATCAAAGATATATGAAAACGCACTCACTTGAATCCTGTATAGAACGTGATTATTTGGAACGTGCTATTTTATTTAATAGTGAATTGCTTCGATTGTTACAAGAGCGTTCTAAACGTAACTACTGTGGAGATTTAAATAAATCGGCATCAATAAGCGCTTCTGACGTTATAAATTATCTCGATCGGAGTCAAGTTCTACAAAAAGCCTTGCGGGGTGATATGCTTCGTCTCTTACAAGCTGCCGCATATCTCATTAAAAGCAACCCTCAGTGGAGGATAACTATCCGAAATTCAGATGAGACTACGCCATCATCGCCATCGGTCATGTCATTGAAAGACATTGACAAGTTTTTCCCCAATCGTGAGATATACTTTACACAATTACAACAGCGTTTGCCTATAATGTGTATTTTTTATAACAAGATACAAAATTTTTTCGTAATAATTGGTACTGGAAGTATTTTCGGATTAATCTTCTTATTTTGTTATATAGCGTACCGATACTTTAGAATGTTACAGAAAGATCGTTATATTGCTGTTGAACAATTCACAGTAGATATTATAAATGAATTGATATTTCGGGCATCCATAGGTAAGACTTCAGATGAACGTGAAGTAATTATAAATCATTTACGCGACAAACTAATTCCTTTAAATAAGCGTAAACGTAGCTCATATATGTGGTCGTGGAACGAAGCTCTTAGTCTATTAGAAGCTAATGACAGTCGCATACAGTTTGGAGTAACTATATGTAATGGCGTTGAATTTCGAACAATGAAATGGATTGAAAATGCATTACCCCCCGATTCAAGAGATCGTAATAATACAAAACAATGGCAAAGTCCAGCATTTGATAATACAAATAAAATTGTTAATCCACCTACGGCATGTTTAAAAATAAGGCACATGTTCGATTCTTCGGAGATAAAACATCCGGATTTGAAGCAAATAATAGAAACGGCAATACTAGAGAAAGTAGGGTCGCGCTGCAATATTCACGACATTCAAATAGACAGCCAAAGTTGTTGTGTTTATGTTCGTTGCGCCACCGAAGAGGACGCTGGCATTGCTCATAACGAGATAAATGGTTGGTGGTTTGACAAACGCCTGGTATCGATCAAATTTGTGCGCTTACAACGTTATTTGAGCCGTTTTCCAAAATCATCAAATCTTACAAGTATACTACACCCAAATCGTACGCACTACTTTAACGAACGCAGAGTTCAAGATGGGGCATCAAGCGACAAACATAGTGTATCGTAATAATGCTCTAAATCAGTAGTTTATAGCATTCTAAAATGTTTAAGAAATACAAATGACGGAATACATCCAAATATTTTGTACGCTACTTTTTATGCAAATAAAATAAAATAAATAATTTAGAATGTTTTGTAGAATTAATTATTGTCATGCATATCATGGGAAATTGCCTTCCATGAGATCTAAAACACTTATTAAAAATATTACTAGTCATAAAAATTAAACTTTTTATAATACAAACCTGCACCATTTGTACATGGATGATTTTGAATAATAAGTTTTTCCCGAAATTTTGCATCGGGATCTTAGACCATAAGCTTTCGTCCACTGGATATTGTTGAAAAAACAATATTAATCGTTATGTGATCCGTAAATAAATAACTTTTGAACTTTTTTAATAACAGTAATGTTCATAATAATAGCAGCGGCAATACATAAAAGCTGTACATTATTTTACAGCGGTATATTTTTAGAAGAAAATTCAAATGAAAATTACACCCTAATATCTTAAAGTCTCTGATACATATGAACATTTTTTTTTTTTTTTAAATAACGAGAAATATACTTTAATATAAAAAACACACTAATGATAACTCACTCTGAGTGGTATTAGCTCCTCAAATAGGTATTCCAATTAGGAAAAAATCTTCAACATAATAGAAAATTCGGCGATAAATCCTTTCATAGCACTAAAATCAAAGGCCCAGAGAATCCTGTATTAATCCATATATATGTAATTGATTTAATCCTTTGGAATGTGTATTAAAATAGCTGAACACCGCTAAGTAAAATTTTAACTTTTCGGAGAATGTGTGAACAAGAGTAACGTCATCATGATAGTAGTGTCCTGTAAAGAAATGCTAAGTCTTAGTGAATCCCTGTCGTATATTCTCAATTATTTTGAAAAAATTATCCTATCCTCTGTTACAGGAACCATTTCTGAAGCGCTGCTATTTTTATGAACAGAACATTTTTGTGATATAGTTTCTTGTTTTTTAACTTTTGTTAAAACTTTAATTATTAAAGTTCTTATGTTTTAGAGAGTTAAAGATGCATTTTTTTTTTTTATTAATACATTCAACACACAGGGTGTACCACTATGAATGCAGAGCTTTGTGTTGAATGGAAGGAAGATTGATTGGTGAGAGGAAGAAGGAGGGAGAATGAGAAAGGGGATGCAATCACACAGGACACCGATAAATGTTCCTTGGGATGTGTTGCTTATGTAGTGGCACCTCTCACCTAAATTTCATTTCAACAACTTTGATTCACAACCTCCCTAACGAAGATTTCCTAAAAAAAAAAAAATTAGTAGTAGAAAATTGGGGAAGTTAGTGGCAAAAACTAGAACTAGTATAAAAAAGTATTTGTAGAAAAGGAGTGTGTAAAATGTAGCAGAAAACAGAAATAGTAGAAGTGCTAAAGTAAATTTGCCCCTTGCTGCACGAAAACTACATACATTAAAATCAACCCATCCTTAATGGAATTCCAAATTATCTGGGAGGTGCCACTCACCTTTTGAAACAAACCTATATTTTTCCTGTAGCGTGGCATTATCAACTAACGCCTTTGTACCAAACCTCACTACTGTACTTTAACAAGTTCTGGAGATGCACCCAAAAGAGCATTAGGTTTGTACGGGAAGTGCTACACCTACTTTTTCAAGCCTATCTATATTTTTCTCATAGAAATAATAACTTCATAATAAATTTTAGAATCATGCCAGGTTCTGTAATGAAAATTCAGGTTGTATGGGATATGCCACACCCCTATTTCCAAATCCACCCACATTTTCATTGTAACATGGCATTTTAATGTATGGGAGTTTTACCGCCTACTTCTCAAAATCTTACATTCAACTTAAGTTTACATTGTCAAATTTTCAACTTTGCGCAACAAAAATTGACTGAAAAATATTTACGGAAAACGCATTGAAAATAAATTCAATAAATTTCAAGAAAAAATTGCATTTATTACTTGAGCATATAAAAGTAGGACATGGATTTCTAAGTCTTTTCTCTTTCTTACAAAAAACTATTTTACTTTGGTAATTTTAATAGTTTCTACATATTTCTGGAATAAAATCGCGTTCAAAATCATTTTTGCTATGGCCATGACAGTCGTGGAGTTGGCAACAGCGCAGCAATTTACTGTTGGCGCGTACACATTCTGTGTATGGCACAACAGCCCATGGAGGAGCTGAGCTAGGCCGAGCTTTTCGCATTCACTCATGTTGTGCGTGTTATATTTGTGCATGATTGGAAGGAAACTATAGTTTTTTGCCGAATTCGAGCGGCAAAGTTAAATGCTTTTCATATGTAATTGTTCCTTTTTTAGGTTTGCCAATTGCCTGTCAAGAGGATGGGTCCCGTATAGAAAAATAATTTTTTCTACTTTATTTTTAATTTTGCCTGTAGCCAGATTTGAACCCAGTACACTCTGCGTAGCAGGCTATCGCACTACCAACTACGCAACGGCGACCACGTTGGCTCGTACACATATGTCACTTTTCTTAAGGAAATAATATAACGTTCATTTATTTCTTTCCAAGACCAGTAGTGTTACCTTCCGTTGTCACTTGTCGTTAAATAAATTGTAATAAATTTCATGTTATATTTCGTTAGAGGTATATGAGTATATGAGTAATAGTTGAAGAAAATTTGACGCAACAAAATTTCTTGAGTATATCTTTATCGTTTTTTATGTGAAGTTTTAGAGAGGTGCATACCTAGCTTAAGACGGAAATAATCGAAAATCTGCCAGAAAAATATTTACATATGTTAATTTTTCCCAAAGAAGCAGACATTGAAGAATGTATTTACTAAACATTGAAATGATATTTTGACTTGCGGTAATACCAACATCTAGCCAACGTAAGCCAATGAACACTGTGCGATAGCGCCATTGGATCATGAAAACAAGATGGTGCCCGCAGAAAATTTCTTCATGCTGTCTGAGACTGGAACACAATGAGCGCGGCAACGGCAAAATAATTACCGCAATAGCAAGCTATGGAGTTACACTTCAAAAATTTAACTGTTAAAAACAGCCGAATCACTTTATTGGTTTTACTGAAGTTGCAAATGAATCAAAATTATCTTTGTTCATTGAGCAAGAAATAATTAATTCTCATTAACATTAATTTGGCGATTATTGGCTATAGAGTGTTAGAGATAGCAAACGATACAATCCGGCTACTGATTGGCCTTTGTGAATAATGCTCTGGTTATAAGAAACGTGAGGTGAAGCAAAGTGAAGGAGTAGTTATAATACAACTGCCCGCCACATACAACTAAGCAGCTTATTTTTTGTTGTAAAACAAAAAAAGGCAAATACTTACTAATGGGGTTCACTTATAACTTATAAAATCGTAGGAAAACTTTCCAATAAATATAAATTCATACAAATTTTGACAAGTTTATATGGGATTCACTTATAACTAAAATCGTAAGCAAACTTTCCAATAAATATAAATTCATACAAATTTTGACAAGTTTATATTAGCCCCACTAATAGCACATTTTTATTTAATAAAATACAGCTTTTAACTATTTTGAACTTCTTTGCTATGAAATTTAAAATTTCAGCTGTCAAAGTTCCTTACCGTAACTTGGAAATCTATTATTAAATTATATATTATTTCATTACTTTACGTTACCTCACGTCCATTATAACCAGAGCATAACCAACGTATGACCATCAAATATGTTTAGTTTGCATTCACGTATATATGAATTAACCCCGCCCTCAGTTTGTTCATGTAACATGTTCGACCGAACATGTTACATGTTGAATAGTAAATGGAAACTCTATTTTGAATAAGTTTTTTTCTCAAATATTTCAGTAGTATGAAATTTTGTGAATTAAAGTGTTTGAGAAATGTTTTGTAACTAATGCAATTAAATTTATTTCTTTATGTCAACAAATTATTAAAACTTGCTTAGCCAGAAAATAGTGAAAATATATTAAATAATTTATGTTTAAATTTGCACAATTCACAAATGGAAACAAGCTAAGGTGGATGTTAACTATACACCGCCATTTTATTTAATGGTACTGTTTCTAGTACTGTTATAGGAGCTTTATAATAAAAAAAAAAAAACGAATTAGGAGACAACCTGCCTGTATTTGAAGCGTACAACTAACGTTCAACAATGTCTGTTAGCAAAGCTAACGAAGATGAAATTAGATCTGCAGTGAAAGATTCCAATAATCTCGTTGTTCGCATAAATCATGATTCGGACGATAATTTACAAGCCTTATTTGATAGCGTTCTTAATCCAGGAGAGTCGAAACGTCCATTACAATTGCCTTTTCGCATGCGCCAACTCCCTGAATCATTTTTTAAGCCACCTGCTGCTAGTGCCAGGTCGCCATCTGTTACACATTCACGTGCTAATAGTGCTGATTCTGCTTATGATGCGGGCTCACAACCTAATGTTAATCAGACAACTGTTGCTTCACCACCTACAACAAATACCATGCAAGTGACCCAAGTGTCACCAAATGGATTAGCTATATGCCATTCACGTGCCCATAGTAGTCCAGCCTCTCTACAGCAGACGTATAATATGCAAATGAATAACATGATCAGTGATTCTGGACGTTGTGTACAGGAAGGGACTGCATCCAATTTTTCTGCCAATGTGGTGGGTTTCGCTTCCGGTATTACTCCAAGTGGCACTGTTAGTATTGATCGATTGAGTCAATGTCCATCTCAAGATACTACCAGCTCTATACAAACGTTTCACATGAAGCAGCGCTCTTATGATGTGGTTAGCCCTATTCAATTGCAAAACGAGCTTGGAGTTCTTCCTACCGGTTGGGAGCAGGCAAAAACAAATGACGGACAAATCTACTATTTAAAGTAAGTGGAAAAATAATTAAAAAATAGTTATACTCTAAAGAAAACTATGAGAAAATATCAAAAACAACATCTCAGTCGGAAAAAAGTAAGGTTAATAACATAACATTTTATTGTGGAGAGTTAACGGGCAAAAAACCTTAACTGAGGCTCAAGAGTATATAGTGAGTCAAATTTAAAATTTGTGGTGTGCGTTGCCAACGCATTATAAAAAGTAAACTAATAATAATCCATGCAAAAATAATTTTTATGCAGGCGCTTTTGATAAAAGTAAACAAAAACTTCGAAAACGGGGAAAATAATTGTGCAGGCAAGAAATCGACCTTAGTGCGTTGAATTACTATGGCAATTCGTCACACTATATTGGTTATTTAAAAAAAAAATTTTCCCAAAATCTTGAATCGGGATCTTGTACTATAGTATCAAGAATGGTAGAGAGCCGATTGCGCATTTGCTTGGTCAAAATGAAATCTATTGCGTATGTACATATATATGTACCTAATCTGTGCTCTGATTTGTTATATCACTTTTTCACTTGACGGAGGGAAATAAGAATAAGAGATTATGTTCAGCAAAATGTAAACAAAGGCGATCCTGCGCCATGCCTAATCTTGTATGTATTCTATGATTCTACCTATAGTATGAGCAAGGCTGGTATGCACTGGTTAAAATATTTAGGGGAAGAACTAACGCTTTCCTCAACGTCCTTTATCTAGACCTAGCTAATATTGACAAAGAATGTGTTGTAAAGTCTCCTTGGTCATAGTCATTACAGTTCTTACATAAAAAGGTGGTTTTCCGACAAATAAAGCTTTTTGGCATGATAATTGGAAAAACAATGTCAAACACAAACTGTGTACGTTACGAGAAAGTGGGTGCAAAAGTTCAGTTTTAGTACAAGAGTGTGTGTAGCCAACACACACTTTTATCTACGATAAATTTACATTCTTTACTTAAAGTTACTTCCTCTCACGTCTATTAAATATGGTATAACCACAGCATGAAACTGAGTGTCTTGTGTAGTTGTCCCATTGCCTTTACTCATACTCTGACAAGGAAAATTGCCTTTATCAAACAATCAAACATTCCAAAATAATCAGGGCAACTGAAGCGCCAGCTTATCCACTTGCATATCTACCATGGTATAACAATAGCAACAATATTCACAGGCTGCATATTACTTTTACTTTTAATGGCACAACAGCCCATGGAGGGCCTAGGCCGAGCTTTTTCACACAGGCTGCATATCGCTTGTACAATTCTGGGATTTGACTTTTTGGTCGGTTCTTTAAAACGTTGCTTTTTTTTAGCGTGCAGAACCATTAGTTCTTAACTTCAATGTATTCATATTATCGAAAATCGAGATTAAAATCACGAAATAATAGTTTTAAATTTTAATATTTTAGCCATACTACGAAAACTACACAATGGGAGGATCCACGAGTTCAGATAAAGCAACAACGAGTTCTTCAGGAAACTTTATCCCGAGCTGGTCAGTACTTTTAAATTTTGATTTACCCCAAAACTGAATTAATTAATTTTAGTTAACGTGAAAAATACCAAAAGGGAATCCTTAGCTCTAACGGAAAATTTGGGACCATTGCCAGAGGGGTGGGAGCAAGCACTTACTGAATCAGGAGATATATATTTTATCAATCACATAAATAGAACAACATCTTGGAATGATCCTCGAATACGTAAGTCTATTTAATAAAAACAAATATTTTATTAATTTATAAATTAACCTAATACTGAGTACTGAACTAATAAAATGTTTGTGCATTAGGTCAGCCCTAAACAGTAATAAATTTTTTTTGCATATTGGTAGGAATGTAAGAAGGTTATGAAAGAGAATTAACCACCAGACTAAAACAGAAATCGAACCCGAAACCTCACGGTTTAGAGCCTTGTGCGCTTACCCACTAGAATATCGAGTGTCGAATTGACAACACATTTCGTTTGGTCATAAGGTGCAAAAAATGCAAGCGATTTTATATAATTTCAATGGGTTTTTAGAGAGAAACTTTTTTAGTTCGGAAGTAAATTAGACTAAATTGTTTAGCCATGTAACCATTATTATCTTAGGTTGCAAATTTTCATGAACTAAAAAAATCAAATATGTACATAAAGTATACAATGGAAACTCAAATAATGCAATAAAAGACGAATAACAAGATTTAAGATTGTGGACAAAGAATTTTTTCATACTGGTGGCCAAAAGAATAACGACAAAAAAGAATATACCTACCTTACTGTTAAGAATCAGTAAATAAACTCCACGAAGATCAACGACGACTTACAGAAATAGCTAGATGTTGCTGGAACAGGGCTTCGTCTGCTAGAAGTTGGGCAAAAAGCTCAAAAGTTCATAAAGGAACAAAAAAAGAGGAAAAGCATGACTTAGGCAAAGGCATGAAAAAAATGAATTTTTATAAAATTTTTATTAATTACAAAATTAAAAAAAAAAATTTTTTTTAATTGTATAAAAAACTAAATTCACAAAATTTTTTTATTTCTTATGCTGTGCCATTGAAATGTATAAAGTAAATATTTTTACAGGAGTTTATTATTAATTAATACTAAATAATTACAGCTGACTTTCTTCAAAAATCTGTAAAATCACCAAAATCAGAAATGGCTTGGTCAAGTGTTAATCAGCCTGAGAAGGATCAGGACTTTTTTAAACAGAAACCAGAACAGGTAAGATATAATCTATGTAGTATTACAAATCATTGGCAGCAAACTGGTATTGGCATTGGTTTTTCATTTACACGGTAATGGCATAAGTTACGTTTAATTAGACCTATCTAATTTTTCGGGATTTATTATTTTATGCGCTTAGATTCTATTGCGATGAAAGCATTATTATTGCTTCTAGATTTTTTACTGTTCTTTGGATCAGTCAGTCTAATCACTGTCTCAATATTGTTTAAGGTTTCTAGCATTCAATTGCTTTCCCCTCCTGTTGCTCGCGCATTTATTTTATTTGATGACAGCATGTGATCACGACTTTTATCCGTGGCGCCAGACTGCAGAGTAACTTTTTCCGAAAAAAACAGTCTCCTGAAGTTTTTGGGTAGCCTGGGTAGAGCGATGTCTGGATACTTATGCAGCATTAGTTTTTAGTATGTGAAATATTTTCAATTAAACACACACAGGCAGTAAATTGTGTGGTACTTAGATCTTTTAGCAATTAAAGTTTTCGACGAAAAACTCAATATTTTAATTCACTCGGAATCGGTGATGCCATTATCTCCGATTAATTGGGACAATTTCCTTGCCACGTCGGAATTAATGATGATGGGCCTGATAATGTACTATGCTATGATAATGATTGAATAATAATTTTATAAATGAATTGTGTGATAAAACGAAATGCTAAATGCTAAATATTTATGATTGTGACATGACGAACGGTGACAGTTCATTTGGAACTGGTTCCAACACTAATTATTTTTATTTTTTAGAATGCATTAACTAGACAGAGCGCTAGTCTTCAAATGGATCCATTTCTATCTGGTGATAATCATGCACGTCAAGAATCCAGCGACAGCGGACTTAGTTTGTCTTCAAACACATTTACAGTTAACGGAGAATATATGCCGCAAATTGATGATAGCATGGACTGCATAAGTGGTACGTGTTAAATGCATGTATTTATTAGTTTCTAAAAATATAAAAAATAATGCAATGTAATTATTTTTTCGGTTTTTTTTTTTATAAATCTATATTTACGAACATTGGCGTAGGTAAATATGGGCTTGGGGGAAAGGGCACGGTATAAAGTGTCGCGACTTCTTATAAGCCGTCGCCACACGGCTGTTCAATCACAATGAAATTTTGTAAATAAATGTAAAGAAAATTTATGTTTTTGGGTTAAATGAAGTTTGAGGTGGTCGCTGTGGCGTAGTTGGCCTGCTACGTGGAGTGTCCGGGGTTCAAATCTCGACACGGGCAAAATCAAAAAGTAGAAAAATTAATTCTTGTAAAAGGCACCACCTCTTGGTAGGCAGTGGCAAACCCAGAAGAGTAAAAATTGCCTATGAAAAGCTTTTTATTTCGTCGTTTGTTTTCTGTACCTACAGTTATGGTCCCTTCCATTCATGTACAAAAATATAACACGCTCAACATAAAAAGGATGCCAAAATCTCGGCCTAAGCCCACCATAACCTGTTGTGACATTTAAAAAAAATACGTAAGTTAAAAAAATAGCACCAACTTCCCCGCCCACCTTCCATATAAATGAATCACTTATTTTGTAATAATTTTCTAAATATAAAGAAGTAAAGCACTAGAATGTTAAAATTCGGTGTGTAGCGGTGATAGAATTTGTTGTACCGAAAATGTATGGGTTACCATTGCAGACACTACTTCTTTGGAACTGGCTTTGTGTGCCTCCAGTTAAATGTCTATAAATTTTCATTTATTTAGTAGATTTATAACTGTCGTAAATATTAACATCCAATTAAAAAATTAAGTAAAAATGTTATTATTGTTTCAGAAAGTGGAAGCCTGAATACGTTGAGTGGAATAGACTGCCCGGATAATTTGGTTTCTTCTTTACAGGTACAAATAATAAATCTTAATACACAACTTCTATATTTTTTGGAAACAATATTGTTTTTGATGGATCGTAATATATTAAAAAATTCCTAAATATTGGTCGATTTGCGATTGCTAGAGATGTGACAGAATTTCTGGAAAGCCTTATTCATTTTACAAGCTATATATATACATAGTGGTCGCGGAGTTTGTCAAAGAACCTTTACACTGATGAAATTTGAGTAACTACCCTAGTCTGTTCTAGACGGATTTCTAAATTTTTTGGTATCCAGCTCAAAATCAATATTCTAGCAAATCATAAGGTGATTTGTGAAATAATCTTTAGGTCACATCGTCCCATTATTTGCATTGAGTTGTTTGTTACTGTTCCTGAAAGTGAGATCTAGAATTCCTTCAAAATTTTTTTTTATGATAAGTGTTGACACCTTATTTACGAAATAAAAAGATTGACTCACTTCATTTATATTCTTGCTGCCCCATTATGAGTGGTGTGCATTGGGAAGCATTACATCCTCTCAGCAATGGAATGTTAAGTGTTGCGGTAAAGGCTAATAGTTCCCGAACTTTCTCTGTTGGTGGATTGCTTTATGGTTTATCGCATGGCATGTATACGGAGGAGAGAACATTAAAAGCCACGGTTTCTGGATCAAAGCCACATCTGTTAGTTTTGGTGGTTGTCCACAGACACAGGCCAGAACGACCCATTGTGATAACATATGTACATATGTTGAACCCCGGTTCCGAACGGCGGGTGGTAATTTTTTATCACTTAGTGGTTTTTTCCATTGCCTACCAAAGTGGTGGTGTACTTGTACACTTTTTTATAATTTCCATTCACTTCATATCGGTAGAATATATATGAAGCTTATGAGAGCTAACAACCAGATCAAGAGGGGAATTGAACCCTCAACTTCGCTAGTGCTCTACCCTACCTACTAGGCTATCGCGTTCGTCAGTCACATCTACTTCCTCAGAGATACAGAGCAGTAGATCCTCAGTTATTGCTTTACAGTGAAGTAAATCAATTTGCTCTGCCAACAGTCGCTGACGTCACGTCGCTTTGTCATTTGTTATTTTTGCTATTAAAGCATGACTGTTCGGCCATTTAGAAGCTCTATCGAGAGCTAGTCTTTGCTCAAGGGATGTAAAATAATGAGAAATACTCCTCCTCGGTCTAAACCGTGGTTTATAAAACTGTCTTGTTTTTACCCTGACTTCTCAAAAAGCGATATCATGATGTGGGTTACAAAACCGTTGCACTTAAATGACATATTGATGCAAAAAAGATATAAATTACAAAAAAATGTGAATATGGTATAAAATTTTAACATTATTTTATCCTTCCATCCACTACAATATAAAGGATTTATATCTACTTTCTTGTTTTTTTCAGCTGGAAGATAACATTTGCAGTGAAATGTTTAGTGATGTTCACAGAATGTTAAACCCATCATCATCAACAAAGCAAGATAATTTGGAATGGTATAAAATTAATTAGCTTTTAATAAAGTTTTGATTTATTTAATACATCATTATATATTTTTTATTCAAATAAAATACTTACATTTGTATCAAATACGTTTTGCAAATACATTTTCATCTTACGAATATTTACCAGAATCAACAAAAGATTGATGGTTGGACTGCCGTTCCTGTCTTTCCTCTATGGTCGCAAAATATTAATCTCATAGTGCTCTCCAGGCTTAAAAGTTAGAGGATATATGGTATATATGATAATAACAAACTAGTTTCTAGATTTGATGATCTCTACAACGGATATCGCGCAGCACGCATGGTAAAGCTAGATCTGTGGATAGCATTCTTCAAGAGGTGGTTTGTAGGCACCTTTGAGAAGTCAATGGGCCATGAGGAGTACACTTTGTTGGGTCTTCTTGATATCGAGGGTGTCTTCAATAACGTAAACACTGAAGTCTAATTGTAGTTGCATGGATTGTCTCAATGTGGAAAGTAAGGTCAATAATACCAGTATTAGAACGGGCTCTGTAAGCAAGACCACTACAACGGTTACGCCGCAAAGGGTAGTGCTATCACCTCTTCTATGGCTCTTAGTAATTAATTTAAGGATTTTCAAAGCAAAAAGTACAAACGATGTCGTTATGGAATCAGCATTTGGCGAGATTTCCGACTGGGCTGGACGGAACGGCGTAGAATCGAGTTGGTTCTGTTCACGAGGAAAACTAATACGTGGATGAGGTGGCCAACTGAATCATGGGGCAGATGAGCTAAGCCTCTTTTTGATTTCATCAGTGTCTACTGACAAATCTATGCTCTTTATGATTGCTGATTTACCTAAAATAAAACTCGCTTCCTTTGTTTTCCAAAGTTTTACAATTGTTATGTATATTTTCAACTTTATCTACGAATATGGGTGGTGGCTTGGAAGTTTTCTCCGGTGCTGGATCTTCATTTGCGAAGCAATCGTTACAATTTGTTGAAACTGAGCCAGTAGTCGCTAAAACTGTGACGAGATGACATTAGATAAATTTTCTAGCGACTGTTAAATTTTGTATTTTCCAAGATCTCTTCTCAAATTTGCTTCTACACGATAAGACATTTCTTTGTAACCTAACAGCTAATCGAGCTATAAAAATAACTTTATAAAAGTGCAGAAAATTAATGAAAAATGAAAAGGCGACCTTGTGTTTTCTTTTTTATATATGTATATTAAATATTTTAAAATATATTGCCATTTGAAGTCGCAAGAAAATATCACAAGGCTCTGTCCTAGATATTCGTCAATTTGGCGTAACTTTTTTGCGGCAATATAGAGTTGTAGCAACAGTATATATTGAAGGTGGGAGTGTCTTGCTGAGGTTTACATTAGTTGCTCTGCTTACCGATTGGGGTGTTCGGTCATTACCCAACATTTTGGTATTTTTGGTTAATCTTATTTTAGTAGTATGGCAACTACTAACCGGTTAGAAAGTTAACTTTACCAATTTCTGATGAGGTGGTTTATGTCTCTGATAACTAAGTTTTCGTCAAAGAGCTTTAGAAAATAACTTTGAATTGTAGTTTGATATTATACTACAATTGGGGCTGATTATACGGACGGGAGCAAAAATAAAAGACTGTGCGTGGGAGACAGGTAGAAAAGTAAAAATGAGATAGAAGTAATGCGTATTTTTTATACTACTTTTCTTTCCTTCCTTTCACTCTCGCACAGTATTTTCATTGAAGCTTACCATTCATAATTTATTGTATTTTTGCATTTTGTTAAATTTATTGTTTAAGTTTTCTGATAAACAGAAAAAATAGGCAACAGCCGAAAATACATTTCTCAAAGATAAAATGCCATCAAAATCGCGTTGCATTTTCCTGTAAAGATTAAGGAGAGAAAATCATACCTGCCCGAATAACTGAAAAATGCCACACCATTTCGGGGTACATGTGAGGATTATATGTAAGTAGCAAAACCAACTTCAAATCACACCACATAGTGTCTCAAGGATCAACTGGCAACGTCAGTGATACCAGAATCAAATCAAAAGAATAATGAGGAGATTGGCCTTCAAGGTCGCCCAGATTATGTCTTATATACTCGTATATGGTTGTGCATTAGGACACACGTATCATATCATTGCAAACAGCTTCTGTTTCATTCTCTCACACGCCGCTGTATAATTTAGTAGTATAATTTATTTTTTATTAAAGCAACATAAAACGAAACCTTGACCACTTCATTTCAGCAAACTAAAGTTAGTTATTTCCATTATTATTTTTTAAAAGTAAGTGCTGCAATATCTCACAAGTAGAACGAATTATTGCGATTGTGCATAAAGCTACTAATTTCATATGAACTAGTATTTGGATTTGGAGCACGTGGTCGCGGGCCAGCCAACAGATGATGTGGATATGAAGCGGGTGGGAAGGCGCTATGAATTCCGCGACGGCGATGAATTGGCAATTGATTGTGAATAATGCTGGATTCATCCGTGGTTGAGAGTTGTGCAATTGGCACATTTGGCAAATGCCTGCGATATTCCGCTTCACGTCGAGTGCTATTGAATTGGCAACTATTGAATTCTCTAGGAATCAAATTAAATGAGTAAATTTAAAAACAAACCGTTCTTCTTCGATTTTCTTGCGCTGCTTTTGAATTTCTCGAACACGTTTGACTAAACGCGTACTTTCAGCGCGTGCCAATTCAAGTTCCTCAAATTTCTTTTTGGCATTTGTGCGTATGATGTCTATGCTCTCGGTCATTTGAATTATCTTGCGTTCCTATTAAAAACAAGAATAATTATGCACATATCGCACCCTAAATACAGAAGAGGCACAAATCAAAAAATAATTTATAAAATGTATTTTCAATTTAATGTAAATAATATATCATTTGGCTAATTCACTAAGTCTCATAAAGTCGTAAGTCATAAGTCCTATTTCAGGAAAAATAAGACACTTGTGAGCACTTTATAATATTTGAATGTGATATTGCCTCACTGAATCGGCTTATTGCTTGTAGAACAAAATATACCATAAATAAATGCTCTCTTCTTGTGCTAAATTTCACGCATACAAGAAATTACCATTGAAAGTTGAAGAAGAAGAATCAAAGCATCAAGAAACAGCCCATGGAGGGCCCGGCCGACCTTTCGCATCAACTCATGTTGTGTGTGTTATATTTGTAAATGAATGGAAGGGACCTACAATTTTATGCTGAATCCGAAGTGGCGAAGTGGAAAGCTTTACATAGGAAATTTTTACTCTGGTAGGTTTACCATTGCCTGCTTGTTTTCTTTTTGATTTTGCCTGTACCGAGATTCGGATCCATTTTTCCCATTTCTGCCATTTTTATAGTTAGTTTGTGATATGCGCTCTATTTTATGTTCATATGCCAATTACTTACCACTCTATTAATTCCCTGCATAAAGTGCGCTCGATGTGGTCCCTGAAAGCGCATAATTTTCATTTGCGGCAAATCAGCCAAATACGGATATGGATGAAAGAGTTCTTTGATATGTGCTGGCATATTGTTGGCTATTTGACGGCCTCGCACCATATTACCGCATACTGGGCATTTGAAGCAAAGAGTTCCTGCTGGCGTTGGCCCCGGTTGAGGTGGAGCACATGTTTCGCACGCAACATGTTGGCAAGCCAATAAAAATATGCGTTTCTGTTTCTTAATATAGATTTCCCAGCATTTATTGCAGTGTATCCATAGCAAATGTGAATCGGCAGTTGATTTTCCAATTGCTGTGGCTTTAACTACAGGTTGTTCCGCCATATTGATAACACCGATTAAACCGGATTCCTTTTTTAATCAGCAGAACAGAATTGGAAGCCGTTCACATTTTAAAGTTTAACTGTTTGCCGGAACTTAAGTATCGTCTTAATGGTAGTAGAGTTTTAGTAAGTAGGTATAGTAGAGCATATTGCAGTTCAGCTCAAAATTAGCGAATAGTCGATGCCGGTCATTTTTTCAGGTCGCCGTCAACAGCTAAAATGATCGGCTTGAAACGGCTGAAATTAATTTGAATTCCTGTTATTTTGCTCTTCCGAATAATCTATTTGCGAATCCTTCCGACGGTTGTTTTGGCGATAGTAACGCAAATAAACATAAGCAATTTAAACAAGTAATTTCGAAAAATTACTTACTCAAAATTTACTGTCATAAAATATTAAATTGATATTTGTTATGTGAAGGGCAAAAAGTATACTTAATCAACTTTTAATCAATTACACCATGGAGAATGAATATTCAATGAGTATTTTTTGTGCGAAGGATAAAAGGTTTTCTTAATTTTTATTCAAATACACCATGGAAAATGAATATTCAATGAGTTATGGTAATGTTTTATAATATGCTTTAATTATCTTACTTACTTTTAATGTCACAACAGCCCATGGAGGGCCTAGGCCGAGCTTTTCGCATCCACTCATGTTGTTCGTGTTATATTTGTACATGAATGGAAGGGACCTACAGTTTAATGCCGAATTCGAACGGCGAAGTGAAAATCTTTTCATAGCAATTTTTACACTTGTAGGTTTGCCATTGCCTGCAAGAGGCGGTGCTGTGTAGAAAAATGATTTTTTCTACTTTTTTTTTTTGATTTTGCCTGTGCCGAGAATCGAACCCCGGACACTCTGCGTAGCAGTCCAAAGCATTACCACTACGCCACAGTGACTTTAATTATCTGTTTAGTTTATTAATTCGGTGGGCTTTTTTTAGTTCCAAAATTTTAAGTGCAAATATGTAGACCCTCTTTCTTCTAATCCAAATTCCAGTGTTATATAAAATAAATGTACATATTCGTTAAAAAGACATGTGTAAATAAAATTAAGAAATAAGACAAAATAAAATAAAGAACCTACTCTTTTAGATTGATTTTTTTTTTTGCATTTGATTAAAAATCGTTTTTGCGAGTTTTTAAAGACTAAGTTGTTTTAAAATTAAAGTAACGAAATTACTCTCTTGCGATTTTTCGGAAATTTGCTGAAAACTCCTCTGAGTGAGGTTTTAAGACTCTTTTAAAATTCCTTCGCGGAAAACCTTGTTGATTCACATAATAAATATGGTACATACTTTCTGGTGAAAGCTTCTTTTTTTGTGCACTTTCTTAATGGCCACTACTGTAAATGCAAAAATGTTATAGCATATATTTGTTATAGTGTTTTGATTGCTATAATAACAGAGCGTATCCTGAACTTTATTGTACAAGAATACATTTTTTCTATAAATCTGAAAAAGTTTTTGTTTTTTGTAATAAAGTTTGGAGAGTGCTTTTGTAAGTTACTCATATCCATAATGCTATAAAAAGATAAAATATGTCAAAACGCTTAATATAACTTGTGCTGCTGTGAATATAAAAATGCTAACAAAAATATTACTAAGGACATAATATATATAGTATTTATAGTGTATTTAGACGTTATTACATTGTACAGAATGAATATAATATTTCTTTGGCTTAACTTATAGTATGTAATGTGTTATGATGGTGGGTTCATGAAAAATAAGTAAAAAGTTAGGTTTGTGCATGGTCGTGAGCAATTGTATTAGGCACCCCAATTGAATCAGAATATCGCAGAATGCCATTTGATTAAGTAATAAAAAATGATTAGGGTGAATAAATAAATCAATATATTGTATTACTTTATTAACATTTTGTTTTATGTTGTTTTATGACGCGCATCGTCATTTAAATTGAGCTATTGTTGTTGTTGTGCAACTTTAAGTGACTCTTTACATTTTGTATGGTGCCAACGAATATTTTTCTCTGACTGAGGCGCCAATTTTAGTCAGTCTGTGATCACTTTTTGGCCTGCTGCATAGAGTGTCCGGTGTTCAAATCTCGTCACAAAATCAAATGTCGGACAAAATCAAAAAGTAGAAAAAACCATTTTTCTACACGTCAACTGCCAGCTCTCGGCACGCAAGAGTAAAAATTGCCTAAGATTCGTTATAAAAATGTAGGTCCCTTGTTGGTCCCTCATGTACAAATATAACTCGCACAACATGAGTGGATGCGAGAAGCTAGGCGTAAGCGCTCTATTGTTGTTGTGCCATTAAAAGAAGAAGAAAATGTTTTTGATTTGGTGGATTCAGTCCATAGAACCAATGACAGAAAATTTCGAGACTTTAAGAAACAAATATATTCTCTGAACGATTTTTGAGCAGCAGAATTTTCGAAGAAATAAGGCAAGAGTTTAAAATAAGTAAGAATCAAGCAGAAAATCTTGACTCAAATTTCTATTTCATTTAAAAATGTAAAAAAAACAAAAAGGTTTCTCATTTCACATTTTGGTTTAGACCATTTTAGCAAAACCACACTGAAACAAAATTCGATATTCTTCAATTCCTTCCAAGGGCCTTGGTGTACTCACCGAAGTTCTATTTCTTCTCACTGAAATTCGAGATATTTTACCCAAGTTCTAAATTTTTTCATCGAAATCTTAGATAATCACACTTCTGGGTCTCAAACGAAAACCTTGCATGCAGATCTATCAACAGTTCTTGTAATCAATTAAAGTCAAAGTGTGGTTTTTGGCATGAATGGTAGCTTATGCCGATAACTCCCATAGTTTTGACATTCATTGAATTTGTTGTGACTAGGTTATTTGAAATTAAATTTGTACTTAAAAGTACACAAAATCACATACTATGCAGTAATACGTAGTAAACGCATAACAAATCATCAATGAAATCGTAGCCAGCAATTGACTGATAGCAATCTACATATTTCGCGATAACGGTAGTTAATCAATATATTTATAATACAGCTCCAAAAATGCTGCACTTTAATAATCATAAAATGTATATGCCAGTAATCAGGAAAAAGGCAATAATAATATGGTAAACACGTTTTTTTTCAACTTACTTACTTACTTAGCTGGCGCTACAACCGATGATCGGTCTTGGCCGCCTCCACAAAGCTTCGCCAGTCACTTCTGCTATGCGCGCGCTGGCGCCAGTTGATAAGGCCAAGTGCAGTCAGGTTGCCCTGCACCTGGTCTTTCCAACGGAGATTAGGACGTCCCCTTCTGCGTGATCCTCCACCGTGGTTCGAATAAAACACCTTTCTAGCCGGAGCGCTTTCTTCCATTCGCTCAACATGACCCAGCCAGCGAAGCCGCTGGAGTTTTATACGCTTGACTATGTCAGTGTCGGCGTACAGCTCATACAGCTCATTGTTCCATCTTATTCGAAACACGTCATCCACGCATACTGGACCGTAGATCTTACGGAGTATCTTCCTCTCGAACGCTCCTAACAGTCTCTCATCATTGATGGTCAATGTCCACGTCTCTGCGCCATACATTAGGACGGGAAGGATGAGGGACTTATAGAGCGTTATTTTCGTCGGTCGAGAGAGGGCTCTACTTCTCAATTGCCTACTGAGCCCGTAGTAACACCTGTTGGCAAGAGTTAGTCTCCGCTTGATCTCAAGGCTGACATTATTGTTGGTGTTTATGCTGGATCCTAAATAAACGAAATCCTTGACGACTTCAAAAGTATAATTGTCAACAGTGACATTTTGTCCAAGACGCCGTGACTCTTTGTTTGTTGACACAAGGTATTTCGTTTTGTCCTCGTTCACCACTAGACCCACACGACGAGACTCCCTTTCCAGGTTGGAGAATGCTGCACTGACTGCTCGAGCGTTTTTGCCAATGATGTCAATATCATCAGCGTATGCTAGCAGCATGACACTCTTGTAGAAGATAGTGCCAGAGATGTCGATGTTCGCAGCTCGAATTATTTTCTCCAGCATTAGGTTAAAGAAGTCGCACGATAGGGAGTCACCTTGTCTGAAACCTCTTTTGGTATCAAATGGTGCGGAGAGGTCTGTCCCAATTTTCACTGCGCTGGTGGTGTTGGTCAGTGTCATTTTGCAAAGACGAATGAGCTTTGCAGGGATACCAAAATCAGACATTGCGGCGTACAAGTGATCCCTAATCGTGCTGTCGAAGGCGGCTTTATAATCGACAAATAGGTGATGGGTGTCGATCTGTTTTTCTCGGGTCTTTTCCAGGATTTGGCGTAGTGTGAATATCTGGTCGATGGTGGATTTACCAGGCCTGAAGCCACACTGATAAGGTCCAATCAGTTTGTTGACGATGGGCTTCAGTCTTTCGCACAGTACGCTCGATAGAACCTTATATGCAATATTAAGAAGGCTGATCCCACGGTAGTTGGCGCAGATCGTGGAATCACCCTTCTTATGGATTGGGCAGAGTACGCTGAGATTCCAATCACTTGGCATGCTTTCATCTGACCATATTCTGCATAGAAGCTCATGCATGCGTTTTTTGAGCTCTTCGCCTCCGGTCTTAAACAACTCAGCAGGCAGGCCATCTGCACCTGCAGCCTTATTGTTTTTCAGCCGAGCAATGGCTGTTAAGACCTCCTCATAGTCAGGCGGCGGTACTTCAACGCCGTCAGTGATTGGGGTTTCCGGAGTGGGTTCCGCAGTGGCGGGATTATTGCCGTCTTCGCCATTAAGCAGCTGCGAAAAGTGCTCCCTCCATAATCTCATTATGCCCTGGATATCTGTCACCAGATTTCCATCTTCATCCTTGCAGGAAGAGGCCCCGGTCTTCAAACCAAGAGTCAGGCGTCTTATTCTTTCAAAGAATTTTCGGACCTCGTTCCTGTCCCGCAACATTTCGATATCATTGAACTCGCGTCTTTCTTCATCTCTTTTCTTGCGCCTGAAAAGACGTTTCTCCTCCCTCCTCAACTTTCTGTATCGCTCCTTAGCAGCTCGCGTTGCAACTGACTGCAGGGTGGCTCTGTATACTGCGTTTTTTGCTTCAGTAGCATCGCGACACTCTTGGTCGTACCACATATTTCTCCGTCGACGGTGGTAGCCTAGCACCTCTTCGGCAGCCGTACGCATAGAGCGGGAAATGTGCGTCCACTGTGCGCATATATCATCAAGTTGAGGGGTGTTTTGCGAAAGGAGAAGTGCAAGTTGGTTGGCAAAGACTTTGGCTGTCTGTTGTGATTGCAGCTTTTCGACATCCAGCTTTCTCTTTGTACCTATCCGTACGCGATTTGCTACACATATACGTGTGCAGACCTTGGCTGCAACCAAGTAGTGGTCTGAGTCGATGTTTGCACCACGTATTGTGCGTACGTCTAGTACATTGGAAGCGTGCCTTCCGTCGATCACAACGTGATCAATTTGGTTTCGTGTGTTTTGATCAGGGGACAGCCAAGTGGCCTTATGGATATCCTTATGTTGGAATCTGGTGCTACTAACTGTCATGTTTCGTGCCGCGGCGAAGTCGATCAGTCTCATACCGTTATCGGTGGCTTCGTCGTGGAGACTGAATTTTCCGATCGTCGGACCAAAGAGACTCTCCTTGCCCACCTTGGCATTAAAGTCGCCTAACACGATTTTAACATCGTGGCGGGGGCAATGCTCATAAGCTTTGTCGAGGAGCTCGTAGAAGTCATCTTTGGTCGTTTCATCCTTCTCATCCGTCGGGGCATGGACACAAATTAGGCTGATGTTGAAGAATTTTGCCTTGATGCGGATAGTGGCTAGGCGCTCGTTCACCGCTGTGAACCTCGAGACTAGATGACGCAGTCTCTTCCCAACCACAAATCCAACACCAAATTCGTGTCTCGACGCATGACAGCTGTAGTAGATATCACAGGATGCTCTTTTGGAGCAACCCTGTCCCGTCCATCGCATTTCCTGTACAGCGGTGATGTCAGCTCTATATTTTTGGAGGACATCCACCAGCTGGATAGAGGCACCTTCCCTGTAGAGGGTTCGGACATTCCAGGTGCATATCCGTAAATCGTTGTCCTTTGGGCGTTTGCGGGAGTCGTCAATATTAGAGGGGTTCATCATCCGAGGCTTGTTTGGAGGTTTCATTGGAGGGTATTTTAACGTGGTGGGTTCCAAGCCCGACGCACAACCATTCATTCAAGGCCATGGAGAAGCCCGCCGCACACATTAGTTAAATCACTGACGGTTGTCAGATCGCTATCCAGGGGACGCCACGAGGAGGCTGTGTGTCGACTTGAAACGTAGAAGCGCAAGGATCGACCATGGACGCACCTGCGACTGTCACGAACTTTACCTTGTGTCCTACGCCCCAGGCCCCCCCGTTTTTTTTCAAACCCATTAAAATTTATCGACAGTTTATTTTTATCTTCTTTCATGTATGAAAATTATTTGCGAAAAGTTTGAATTGTTTTACATAGCTCGATTACTAGCGGTGTTTCTTTTCACGAGTACACACACTTGGGAAATTATTTCTATGGAGAGCTAAGTGGCGAGATTCATCCCTTCTTAGTGTTAGAAAGTTGTAGTTTGCTATTTGTTATCGATAATCCCCCATCTCTAAACGTACTAATAAAAAATAATGATCGCCGTGGCGTAATTGGTAGAATGCTAAACTGCTAAGCAGAGTGCCCCGGTGCAGTCAAAAATCGAATTAATATTTTCCCAAACGGAAACTAAAATTGTCATAATAAGAGTGTTTTTAGCCTCTTAATTCTATGTGCTCCGCTAATCATTCTAAAATGTGTATTTTAAGGCTTCTTAAATACACTTATTTAGGAATAGTTATAAATTAACTTCGTTACAACACTTATTTAGGAATAGTTATAAATTAACTTCGTTATGGTATATAAACTATATAATAAAAACGTAATTAAAAAGAAATTAAAAATAAAAAAAAAAATTTTGTTAAATTTGAACCTAGGCCACAAGTAGCCGTTCTCTATCATTAGGCTATCGTGCCAGGGACTCTGACGCAAACTATTTTAGTGCTTTGTTTATCTTAGCTCGTGGTTATATTGAACATTTTGCTCGGCGAATAGCATAAAATTATTGTTGCACCGTACATGATTTGTATGTTTGGTGTTTCACATACCGAGCACAAAGTGTTCGCCGAACAAATTCTCAATATTACCACGCCATAAGAGAATATGGTACAAGTAAGATATGCAAATACATGTAAATCATGGGTGTAAGAAATGGATTCAAGATCACAAGTATAGAAAATTTGTTATCATACCTAATTGTCGATGCTTTTTTCTGTTGTGACCCATTGCTTATTGTATATACGCGTTAACAGAAATACAGCTACTATCTTAATTAACAAGTAACAAACTGATGCAAAAGGTAGCGTCAATATACTTTTGATTGAGCTCTAAAAATCGTTAGGAATGGATTCTTTAATTAGTTACATATACAATTTCAGAAAATAAAGGAAGAAAGATGCAGCAAATCAAGCTACTCAAATGGAGTTCCAAAGTTGTAAAAGTAAAAACATTGATTTGAAAGACGAGATTAATTGACATCAATGAGCTTGCGAAAACTGCGAAAACAGAAAACATGTTATTTGTGGCATTTTATATATAGTAGGATTTTTTTTTTTAATATAAAAACACATAAAAATATTTCATGTATACATATTTAACTATGCTCGTATGGCTTTGATCATATGCGCGAAACTTCTTTTGCTACATGAGTAATTGCTCTCCTGTGTCCAGGCTCGTTTGAGCCGCATATTCTTTTTATATATCGAGCTAAAATATATTGGAAAAGTTTACTTTGTAGAATAGACCCACGATCAGCAGCAGGATAGAGTTCGTGCTAGATAGATTGAAAAACGTATGCTCTTCCATGGATCCGCTACAAGGTACAATATTATAAGGCTTTTGTACATTTTACAGTTGGAAACCCAGACCCAGACATTTTCTAAAATTAAAATATTTCTTGTGATACTTCTAAATTTATTCGAAATCTTCCAGAGAGTAATTTAAATCGTTTGTCTAGGATTTGTGACGGTGTAGAGGAAAACTAACTTTGGCTTTAATAAATTCAAGGAAAAATATGTATTATAGAATTATCCCGTCAATCTTGTAAATATATTTTACAAATAAATTTTAATCATTTTTTTATTTACATCCAAAATATTTATACATATGTAGAAACGCAAATTATTTAAGCTTTCCATTCGGGCCATTTATTGATCTCGTTCCACAAGTTAGTGCCGGGGCATTCAGTGGAGCCAACTTGACGATGACCATGCAAAATGTAGCCAGACTTAATTTGCCCACGGGAAACGGCATTAGCCAATAAATTCTTGCCAGCCGCGATTTGCGCTGCAGTGAGTTTGTCAGCTGTTGAAAAGAAAGTACGCATGTTTAGGCGCGGTAGAATTATATTATATGTATTCGATATTGTATACGCTATAATTCCTACTTACTATTGTAGTTGCCCATATACGAGATACCAAGACTCTTTGAATTCCAGTTGGTAGCATGAGCACCAAGTACATTCCAGCCGCGACCCTCATACACGTTACCATCACCGCCAATCAAGAAATTGTAACCGATGTCAGCCCAGCCCAAGGTTTTCATATGATAATCCTGAATGTTTTTCATTTCTTGAATGCACAAAGCCTTGGTGGAGCAATAAGTACCGGCAGTATGATGAATGATGGCATAACTTAAGCCACTTGCCAAAGTGGTTTTGCTGGTGGAAGCACGTCCTCCCCATTCCGCTTTCGATATGATATTAACACCGAAAACGGCCTGAGCGCAGGAAAGTGCTGCCAAAATGCAGAAAAGAGTTTTGGTAGCCATTGTTGTCACTGCAGTAAATACACAACTGATGTGAGATTACCGCGCTATGGACTTTTATACAAAAGTTTATTTTCTCGAAACTGAGGTGGTAAAGTGCACCTGCTGTGGCTTTTCTTTATCGCTCATTAGTCTTGAGTGTTGTGGGTTGCGAGTGTTGAGCATTTGCTGAATATTTCTTATCTTATAAATAAATTATTTATTTTCCTACGGATTTGCTAAATTTATAATGCAAAATTTTAAATGTCAATTCTTTAATATAAAGGGTTTTTTTTAGAAGTGTGGTTTTCAATCTGGCAATACTTTTTTCGGAGTTGGTCTTTTTGACAGCTGTCACTTGATTTATGCTCAGTTTGGTTTGCCATTTCATAATGAATAGACTTTCTCCTGAATAACGCTTGCAAATCGTGCAAATTTATTACCAAAATAATGGTTCGGTTCGCGCGATTTTCACAAGAAAATTTTGTTCAGCGATGAAGCTCACTTTTGGTTGAATGGGTACGTTAATAAGCAAAATTGCCGCATTTGGAGTGATCATAATCCACAAGCCATTGTTGATACGCCGTTACATCCTCAAAAAGTCACTATTTGGGTTTGGTGTGCTCGATGGGCAGTGGGAATCATTGGTCCATATTTCTTCAAAGATGGAGCCGGTCATATTGTTACAGTCAATGGGGAACGCTATAGAGCCATGATTAATGAATTCTCGTTCCTGAATTGGAGGATGTTGATGTGGACGACCTTTGGTTCCAACAAGACGGCACTACATGCCATACAGCCAACGAAACAATCAATTTATTGAAGGAAACTTTTGGTGAGCGCATTATCTCGCGCCGTGGGCCTGTGGCGTGGCCTCCAAGATCGTGCGATTTAACACCGCTCGACTTTTTTGTGTGGGGTTATATCAAGTCACTTGTCTACGCAGATAGCCTGAGACGATTGACGCCTGGGATGAGAATATTCGGCGCGTTATTACTGACATACGGCCCCAATCGCTGCAAAAAGTGGTCGAAAATTAGGCGTCTCGGCTGGAATTTATTCGAACCAGCCGCGGCGGCCACTTGCCCGAAATCGTTTTTAAAACATAATGGCAAATCCTTATCTTTATAATAAAGCTAAATTCTTGGCCATAACATTAAATTATATGCGTTTTATTTCTTCTTGAAAACCACACTTCTAAAAAAAACACCCTGTTGCATGTTATATATGCATGTTGGATCATAAATATTTGCAATAATATCTACAAATCAAGGTCAGTTGTTTTATTTTAGAGCTAATCACCATAGCTGTGTTTTGGTAGTGCTTTATGTGATTTGAAAAATATTTCATCGATATAATGCATACTTAGTGTATTTAAAGCTGAACTACAACAGACGATTCGATGCTTGTGTCGACCTATCATAAAATTACCGACATTACTAGGTTTAAATCATGTAGGTGGTAAATATAAAAATTCTATTACCGAATACTATTTTTAAGTGCATACATTAATGTGGTTCACAGACGGCTCAGGGATTAGAAACAGATGCATGAGTGTATTGACTCAGAATCAAACACTCTGAGTCTATGGGGGAAAACTCTAGCATTTCTTAAGCAGATATTTTTGCCACAAGGCTTGTGCACAATTCTACCTCGTACGAAAGTACAGAAATCAAGATGTATGAATATTCTTAAATAGTCAAGATAACTTCAAATAGTTTGGGAATGCCTTGAGATACTGAATAAATTCGGCAAAAAACATACTACATCCTGGATATAAAGGAATATATACATATCTTCTTATATACGTATATAGGAACTAGAAGGACGATTGTCTGGCAAGAAAGGCAGCAGCCAAGAAATATATTGTCCCCTACCCTCTTTAGGTATCGGAAAAAAACACTATTTAAGATGAACTAAGAAGAGATGAAAGGATCAGAAGGGCAGCATACTAAACTCAAATCCATAAGCTTAGACAAAGTTATGCCAAAGTAACTAATGGGGACTTTAAGTCAAAAACAGCTGCACTGCCTCAGAATTATTAAATTATCAAATAGAAATAGATCTAAATGAGCGACAGCCACAATTGTCATCATGTTCCAGTATTCTTTTGCCTCCATAAGAGTACATTAGTTTTAAGTTTTGACAGATGTAGTCGTGTCGCTGCCGCGTTGATTGCATTTTTACTATTAAACTTCTTCGTCTTCTTTTATGCTTTTCGTATCGAATCATGTTGTTTTTGTACATTAAAGGAAGGAACCTAGTTACAGTTTTATGCAGTTTTATGCCGAATTTTAGGTATAAGTTTTGAAAGATGTAGTCGTGTCGCTGCCGCGTGCCATGTGCAAACATTTTTTTCTTCTTTTTTTTGATTTTGGCATGTGCCGAGATTTGAACTCCGGACACTGCGTAGCAAGCCAAATACGGTGACCGCTCAGAGTGACTACAGGTTTCATTACTGCTGGACGCTGGGCTATGGTATATGCTTCTGCATTGCGAGATACTCAATCGCTGGAAATAAATAATATCTGTGGCACTATATTAGTTAGTAGTAACATCATAACTATGTATGTATAACACGCAAATACTTACTGAGATTCCTCAGTGAGATCGCCCTGTAGGACTGCCAAGCAATCTCTGGCACACACACCCAGTTATAATCAAAAATTGTACCGCTCTTTATAAAATTTGTTTGGGAATTCTTGGTCTTCCTGGATAGATTTTTAGACTTTACTTCGTTTGAGTAACGACCGGTTAAAATATGGTCATATATATGTACTGTAATCAGGTGGATGACAAGTGACTAAGCGAGTGAAATGAAAGTAATCCTGGATTCTACCTAAGTGCATGGATGTGTTCAAAAACTTTCCGAATGTGCCGAAAATACTGATGTTAATTTCAAAAGCTACGTTTACACAGTGCAGAATAAGATGGCTGATGCCACGATACGGGCAAGGTTCACAGAATGTCCACATCATCGTTTGACTTGACAAGAAAGGAATGATTCATTGAAAAAAAAATCTCTGAGCTGATTGACTTCAATTAACAGGGCACGACCACTTCCGGTACGATCGCAAGAAGTCTAAAGGAGGCTGAATTATCCATGTACAGCTTTGGCAAGTAGAACGGTTGCAATTTCTGAGCTCCAATGCGTTGGTGGGGACTAAATCTACGAACTTTTGTTTTTCAAAGTTTTAGGAATTCGCGCTCGACTTGTATAGTTAAATGATGTAAAGCGTGCGGAAAAAATTATACTTCGGCAAATCTAACAAAATTTTAGTTTTTAAAATACCATACATATGCACATTTATAAAATCTGGGGCTATTGTCATGGATTTTAACTCAAACGTTGCAGCCATGCATTAATAATATTGGCAAAAAGTCTTTTTTGCTGACTGAGGAGTCAAAGCGTTTGACCCGTGAACCAACAACTCGTGACGCAATTTTCCCCGAATTGTATGAATTTCGTAGTGAATAACGTGACGAATTTGATAAAATTACGACAAAAACAATTTATTGCCCTTAATATTTTTAATACTTACCATAAGTGAATATATAAAGCTTTTATGTACCTATAGTATGTACATACCTATCAGATTTCCAGCGGTTGATAGATGGATACTCAAGAAATTAGCAATTTTCTACTTGTATCTGTAAACATGAAACGCCAATGTCATTAAGTACATTAACGTCATTTCCATTACAGCAAAGTACTTTCTATCACTTTTGTCTTCGTCTTCATTGTAAAAGTCAAAAGGAACAGAGCATGAGAAAAAAGAAGGCGAACATGCAAAGAAGATGAGTAAGAGTAAGAAAGCAAAGGGAAGAAATAAAGGAACGTGAGTTGATTACGTGATCGGAAATTTAATATCGTTAAACCCTCAGTAGTACAGTAATATAGTATGGAATAAAAAATAGAAAAAAATACGGATTTTATTTATATACAATACGACAAAAACTGAATAAATGCAAATGAATGCAAAATGTATAAAGGAAGAATATCATACATTTGTATGTATGTACATAAGTTTGCGAGTACATACATACGAATACGAGTTATTTATAATTTATAAGTTAAAATAAATATATGGAGCTCTATATGTATACTTGAAAAAATTGTAAAGATGATTGTAAGTAGATATAAGAAGTGTATAAAAGGGCAACTGAAGTACTTAAATAAATAAATAAAGAAAGAACTCCTACATAAGTTCTTATGTAGTAAATAATTGAAAAATTTAAGGGAGAGCAAACAAATTGGACCACAGTTCTTCACTAGAATGTGTGTAATCCTATTTGTAAACGCTGTTATGAGCTTGGGAATAATGTTTGCGACCATCCGGACTCTGGCCCATAGACCAAAATAGATGTTCTTTTTTAAGGCGATGTTGGAGTTGCGCAGGTTGCTCTAGCTTACATAACATAACTTTCGTTGTTTCTCCAGTTGCTGGATACAATCAATCCCAAGTGCGAAAACTAATCAACGGCTCTGATATTTGAATAATTTATCATTTCTGAGGAGTTTCTTTATTTTAAATATTAATTATTGTTTATTATATTATCCTTTGTGACACTTCGCCGCTAATAGCACTCCCAGGAGTAGAAGCTACCTCCCTACTTTGACAACTTTTCGTAGAAAATTGGCTTTTGTACTAAGTATTCCTTTCTTTCTACGTTGAAGATTGAAATATAAAGCTGAAAATTTATTGCTCTTCAATGCAATACCAACAGATATCTATGAATATGATTGTACTATTTCTAAAGTAAAAGAAATTACTTGTATGTCGAAATTCATTCGAGCGAAAGCTAGTCCTGGGCCGTTAAAAGGCTGTTGTGACATTAAAAGAAGAAAGACGAAGAAATTCAACGTGGGCCACATGACTACAAGAAATTATGCTTCTTCTCTTTGTTAAGAAAAATAGATCGGAATTCTGCAAAGAATTAAAAATTCAATCTAAAATCGATAGCATCAAGTTGTCAAGGCGAAATGCTACAGTCTTATTCTTAATATTATGGAAATTTATTTATGTAGCTCCATCACTCCTGTCCATCCATCTTCCATGTCTTCATCATTACCTCCCTTTCCACTCTTTTCATAAATTTAACCGATTCTAACAAACCATCTGATGATGAAAAAATTATAAATTGGTATGCTAGAAAATTTCGCACTTTATTAACTTTTAAATAAGTCTTGTATTTATTACTAATTACTATTACAAATTTTTATACTTTTTAATCTCTGTCCGAGGACTAAATTTCAATATTTATAAAAATTTTTAAAAGTATTGGATTGCTTAGTTGTCCAAGAAAAATCCAAAATCGAAACCCATGTGTAGAAACTTTTATCCAGCGGTAAGGAATTGTTCCTATTTCGTTTCATTTTTCATTTGATTTCTGTTCCTTTAGCGTTTCATTCCTGTCGCCAGCGAGTTGGTATAGTGATTTAAGTTCGACAGTTTTGTGAAATCTCTGATTTGACTGTGATCCTACACTTTTTTGCTACTTATGAAAATCAAGAATTGTTTTTTTATATTCGCGATGATTAAGGTTTATGATCCAATATTTTACCTACTTTCAATGATAAGAATAAGAATTAATATCTAAGTATTTATTTGGCATGGCATTGAAGTTCAATTCTTTCTGTGCAACTTTTACTTATCTGAATATGCTCAAATTGATAGATACTCGTATATGTAGGTTAAATTTTGTATAAGTATATACGAAAGTAGATATGTGCAAGGGTGAAAAGGATATTCGTTCATACTGGTACCTTTAAATTAAAATAAATTTTCAATTGATATTGTACATTCATAGAATTCTAAATGAAAAGAATGTGAAAAATACAAATATATAGAAGATACGAAATGGTAAACCACTCAAATATGGTAAATAAAAAGAGATTTCTTTATTTAGATTTTTATATTATTCGAAATTATTACGTGTATTTTCTTATACTTAACCAATTTTGTTGTTGTTCCTTGTATCTACCGTGGCATCGAATTTGACATTCTCAGCAATTGGAAAGTAATTTTTTGCTGTATTTTTATTTTTATTTTATATTTTTGTACTTTTTGTTATTCCGTCAAAATAAAGTGCTGTGTATTTTATTGTCATAATTTTTATAAGACATTTCAAAAGGATGCTTGTATTCGCTTTGAGGCATTTCAATAATAAATAAATAAAAAAATTCAAATGTTGGAAACGAAAAAGAAAATCTGGGTTAAACTAAAAAAAAAAAATTGCGAAAAAGGGTTATCGCGTTAACTTTCAAAGCAAATGCTTAAAATATATAACTTTTTAATACTTCTTTTCTTATGACATTTTTTTTTATCAATATTCTTTCATCACTTTTTTTTTGAATTTGTGGCGGCAGCAGCTATTGTAAGTAAATTTTTCAAACACCTTCTTTTGGTTTATTTATTTGAATGAAGAAAGATGTGTTGAAAAAAAACTGTTAAAAACTTTTTTATTTGAAAAAGTAAGTAGCAGAAGTAGCAGATAAGTAAAATAAAGTAGTGAGGCAAGGAATCAAAAGCGAAAAATGTGTTATTGAATGTAGTGGATATAACTCAATATATTCCAATATAGTAAAATCTTCCATTGTTATTTACAGCCTTGCTTCATATCGTAACTTCGTATCAAATAAATCATTACGGAAGGGTCGTCGGCTACTCTTTTCAGCTTCCTTCGCCCACATTAGTTTCAATTCAAAACAATTGGGATTGCAATCTTTTCTCGTTTGATTGAGATTATAATTTTTTTTTAATAATACTTATACTTTAAAAAATTTATAAATTTTTTAAATTTGCTGCAAAAATTATAAGATGTTTTATACTGAGCGGTGGTCGCTGTGGCGTAGTGGTAGTGCGTTGGTCTGCTACGCAGAGTGTCCGGGGTTCGAATCTCGGCACAGGCAAAATCAAAAAGTAGAAAAAATAATATTTCTACACGGCACCACCTCTTGACAGGCAATGGCAAACCTACAAGAGTAAAAATTGCTATGAAAATCTTTTCACTTCGCCGTTCGGATTCGGCTTTAAACTGTAGGTCCCTTCCATTCATGTACAAATATAACACGCACAACATGAGTGGATGTGAAAAGCTCGGCCTAGGACCTCAATGGGCTGTTGTGCCATTAAAAGTAAAAAGTAAGTTTATACCGAAAAATGATTAAGTTGGAGGATATTTTGAATTAATCTTTTTGATAATCTTTTGATAATGGCATAACAATTGCCACAACGGCTGTCTCTTTATCGGTGACCTGTGATTGCATTGTCTCTCTCATTCTCCCTCCTTCTTCCTTCCACCTATCAATATTCTTTCATCACAATCAACACAATGCTCTGCATTCATAGGGGTACACCCTACCTGTGTGTTGTTTGAAATATAAAAAAAAAAAGCAACAACAACTAAAAACAAGCAACGCCGATTATCACCTCGCGATGCAATTTACAAAATACAGCTATTAATATTCATGGGAAGGCATATGCTTTAAAAAAAATCTCCAGTTCTTCTGGTTGATTGGAATGTTTTTTTTTTATATTTTTATGACTTACTTACTTTTAATGACACAACAGCTTATGTCAATGGCATACGAAAAAAATTAAACTTTTCGGCAGGACAGAATTTTCGCTATTAACTCTGACATGAATTTGACACATAATTAATTTCATAAATATTTACCGCGAATACGTTTATTTGTGGAATTATGAAAGTGAAAAAAGAATAGCGTAAGAGGATATGGGATATAAATTAAACTGACAGAAGCGAATCTTTGTTGTTTGTTATTGTAAAGTGAAATTTGCCCACATTTTGTTTTGGGAGTCATCAGCTTCGCTGACATGAACATGCACATTGCACATTGTAGTTAATCGAGACGCTTTTTTAATATTTAATTTTTCATCCACGCTATTCACTCTTTTGCTCCTACTTCTTTGCTCTGATACAATGTAGATTTGGTTTTTCTTCATCTATTTTACATTCTTATGTACATGAAAAACAATGCAAAAAAAAAAAAACAGAGTTTCTTGACAATCGAATTTTCATGCATTTCCATAGTAGCAAATCTATTTTGAATTTTGTTGTTGTTGTAACTGTGCATGGTTTAGTACGTATGTATGTGTGCTTGTGCGTGTGCGTGTTCACTTTTCCAAAGTGCTATAGATGCACTCTTTAACGTCACTGTCTCACTGTCAATCTAAATGCATTCACTCAATCTTATTCTCATTCACACAAGCACATGCATATCCCAGCGGGCGCGATTGTTAGTAGCTCGCCTAAAGAGTAGAAGGTAAACATTTACTTTTTTTCTTTTGTCTAAGACCACTCGTTGAAGAAAAGCAATCGTTGTGCACACGACTACAAGTTTATCGTGATCATAACTTTTTATTACTCCAAATCAGAGTAGAGTAAAAAGAATGAACTGCTGACCCAAAGATTTCGTCAAAGGTCAAAAGGCCTTCAGAAAAGAAATAAAGAAGAAGAATAGTGGAAGAAGAAACTGCTGCCACAAAAAATTCGTGAAAGGTCTCTCAAAATACTACAAAAGGGGCGTAAAGAGTATGCTTTTTTGCAGCGACATGCAATGTTAAAATCTAGTGATGCATCGATTATGATTATCCTTAATCGTAACCGTAGGTTAATATGCGTTTTACTGTTAATCGCAACCGGCGATTACTAAGAACGGTAATGGTAATTTCCGCTTCAATAGAGCTGAGCAGAGACGTCGACGTTAGTTGAGCAGTGACGTTGACGTCGGCCCAATGTCTGCTTATGTTCTCTATGCTTGTCATTGACAGTGAAGTCACTGTAACGTCGTTAATAACATCGGTAACACTAGAAACTATCGATACTTCGCGATATGCACGACCTATCGATATTAATCGATAGTTTTTGATGTTTTTCCCCAGCCCTAGTTTATACGACCTAGTCTAAGAAATAGGTTAACTTCAAAAAATTTACAGATACTGTGCTTTTTGCAAAAAAAATTGCCAGTTCTTAATTTTGTTTATTAGCCTTTTTTTGGTAATTTTTTCCGAGTTTCCCATGAAAAGTTATAAAATTTAAAAATGCCTTATTTTTATTTTGCTTTTTCTCTCTTCAATTACATATGTAAATGTAATCACCTAAATCTTTGAATAAAATGTGTATAACAATACATAATTTCTAATTCCACAATTTAGACTCAATAATCGTAATAACCGTTTTTAAAAATGATAATCGTAATCGTAAAAGCCGTGCATCACTGCTAAAAACGTAATGGTGTTACATATGGAGAGTCATCGGCTACAGCTTACTTGTCAGCACTCCGAAAGGCTTTTTGGAGTGCTTTTCCACACCATGGGGTACTATTGTATGTAGTCAATGTTTGTTATTGCAATCGCTGTGATTTCCAAAATGTGTATGCACTTGTACTTGGGTATTGGGCGTGCTTGCTTTGCTTCTCTTTTGTTTGTTGTTGCTCTAAATTGAATAGTCCTTTGGAGCTTTTCCATCTTTGGAGGAATAAGTGAGAAAAATATTCGTGCATTTACGAAAAATTGGAAAAGGAAAATACGAAAATGCAAACATTCCAGAATTGGTTAAATCAAAGAGTAAACTACATTATGCATAGTTTTTTTAAGCGGAGAGTGCAGAGGAAGTAGAAAGTGTGTAGTGGATGAAATATTGGATCAGTGAACTCTCTAAATCCAATTAGTTTGGAAATTTCAAAACAAACAACGTCAAGAAAGTCTTTATCCACTGCTGTTCGTTTAGGTTTTGGCCACTAGAAATTAATTAATTTTTTCCCCTGATTGTTCAGACTATTTTTATTCGTTATTCGTCAAAGGGAAAGGAAGAAAATTTCTCGGAACTGGGAACAATGATTTCAGTCAAGTCATTCATTTCAATAATATTTCATGCCTTGTGGTTAAACAAGGCGACGCTTTAGGCATAGTGAATATTTGCCGTCTTATCATCAGCGAAAACAAACAAGGGCCACATTTGGTAGAAATTACATTATGAAGGTAAGTAAGTAATCGGTTTTCGATTATCAATTGGTAAGTTTTACTTTAACTACTATTTTTAATATGAGTAGATTTTATTATAGTCTAGGTTTGACTTCAAACTGCAAAGTAAAAGCAATAAAAACTTTCGTTATGAAAACAAATCCAACCGTTTCCAGATTTCCTTTTCCATTCTTGTCAGGGTATGTTTTAGTCCTCAAATCATTAGGTAGGCGTTTAAAAATTTGTATGATAGTTCGGGTTCGGCTTTGGCTTCTATCTAACATACGGATCTAGTATCCAGGATTTTTATCTTTCTTTAATAATCGAATATGCGAAGGTTCGGGTACTTAGTAGTCCTAGAAAATACCATCGAAAAAATGAATAAAAATATTATTTTAAGAAAAAAAAAGAATAAATTTTAAATGAACAAGTTAATTACTGAATGCGATGATGCCAGTTGAAACTTTTGCAATGTGAGAGAGAGAGTAAGTGAAAATGTGTGTTTGTGTGCGTCTGGATATAATATTGACAAGTCACAACTTAAAATTAATAATTATTTAGTGGCACATTGTAGGCATACAGCAGCGTATTCAAATATAGGAGTACTTAAGGTTCCATTTAAGTTTTACTCAGCGAACGGCACGATATCCTTAGGCTTTGGCCTAAGTAAAATGGTAATGGCAGTGCAGTGGTCATGTGCAACATATCAGACAGAAAAACAGATAGACGCAGACACTGATGTACAAAAATGAATTCTTAAAATTTCGGCAAAAAACTATACATATATACTATACAAATTTGAGTATGAGCGTCTTGCCTGCTGTTGCAATTAAATAGCATCAACAACAGCAAGACCAGCAACAACAGCAAAATCCCTTTTTCTTTAGCTTCCGATAAAAATTAAATTAATTAACAAAGCCACTCTTGATGTTAAACAGAAACGGAATTCGAGCTGTCACAGGATTTCTTACTGGACACTGCCCAGTTAGGAAACATCTTGCTAACATGGGAATAACGCGGGACGAATTCTGTAGAGGAACCAGCAGAGCACATTCTGTGCCACTGTGACAAGCTTGCAAGTCTTATACTTCGTCACCTTACTATTGAATACCCAAATACGGTTGATGTGGGCAATATAACTCCCAAGGGTATCTTAGCATTTTTAAATACTACAAGTGTATCTTAGGATATTCAATGGGCTCTTCACAATAGGTCTTTTTAGCCCGCAGTGATTAAGTGCCTTGTGCACAGCCCCTGTTTCAATCTAATCTAGCTTCCGCTTTTACCTAAAACCCTTTGTGCAACGTTTCGAAAGACAAGCTTCGTGGCACGCTTACTTACCTCATATTTTTTGGAAACTTTTAAATTGAGTCGTATTGCTTAAAAATATGTCGTTACAGCTGTAAAATTTGTAAGCCATAAAAATATCTGCTTCCCCATTACGATATCTCTTTTTTGTTTTACTCCATCACAGTCATTCCGTGCTTTTGTTCATTTCGAAATATTGTTCATTTTTCGGCGCAAAAGAGTGGAAAACTTTAGCAATTTTTGTTCATTCAATACGTGCCAAAATGCAATATGGGCAACAAACGCACTAGAATGGCGCTAAAGAGCAGGGTGTCAGGGAACAAATGGCAGCAAGAAAAGCGAGTAAGCGAGACAGACAGAAAACGAGAGAGAATGCAAGGATAAAGCGAAGGAAAGCTTGACGTGTAAAATGTTGACATTTATTTAATATCCACGTAATATTTTAACTACATTTATAGTTCCTTACTTTTTATACTTTATTTTTTAGTGAGTTATGTACCAACTTTAGATCACTCTTCTTCTCCTCCTGCTCTGTACATTTAAAAGGTAATTTTTTTTTTTTCATTGCACATTTGCTTTTGATATACGTGATGTGCCATTGGGAATATTATTTTAATGTTGTAATATTGCCATTAAATTAAACGATTTATTATTACGGCATTCATTTTCATTTTTGATTTTTGTGCTGCCTATAGGCTATTAAATTTTTGTGACCAAAAATCTAGTTAATTTTTTAACTTATGCAAAATCCGATGTTTACCTATGTTGGGCAATAATGACATAAAATCTTTAATATTTTCTTTAGCGAGGAGTCATTGTTTTGGCTTTCTACATCGAAACTAGTGAAAGAGTGTGGGTTTGTTGGCCATCGAACCACTGCGATATGGCAAATAAAGGAGCAGTCGATGAGTCAGCCAGGAAGAGTATTCGTCGATCATGAAAGGATATTGATCCGAACTTTACTGAGAATTTGGATAGATTATTTCCAATTTGGTCATGAACATCGATGTGAATTAAACGCAATTTGAGCTGAGATGTAAGTGATGCAAATTATGCTGAGATTAGATAAAGTTAAGTACTTTCTATATCGCTTCAGAAAAATAAGTTTACAAGATAGTGTTCTTTCGACTAGTTTGGAGGACAACGAGTTTCTAAGGACAACATATTATGGAGATGAAGTTTTAGGCAGAGCGTTTTTGGGGTGAATGACAAATTATCCATAAAACGAGCTTCACGAAGGAGTTACTGGTGCTATAAGTTTTCAGAACGAGAACCCTCAGTACGATTATTCTCAGAACAATGAGTTCTCAAAATAACGATTTCTCAGAATCTCGATTTTTAAGCACGATTTCTAGTTAATTTAAACGTGACGGTCAGGTTCTACACGGCACCACCTCTTAGCAGGCAATTCCAAACCTACAAGATTAAAAATTGCCTATGAAAAGCTTTTCATTTCGCCGTTCGGATTCGGCATTAAACTGTAGGTCCCTGCCATTCATAACACGCACAACATGAGTGGATGCGAAAAGCTCGGCCTAGGCCCTCCTAGGAAAGGGCCTGAAGCCGGTACAATCCCCGATGTGTGAATTATTGTGGCGATAAATAATCCAGTAGTTTTATCAAGATTGTGAACAACGAGTTCTGAGCCAAACTTTAAGTTCTCTATTTCAGCTCTAGACACACACATCGGTATCCTTGTAATTATAGCTCAGAAAACGTCCACGATACTGGCGCGCCATCAATGTAAGCTTCGTGGTCTACTCAAACAAAAAATACTTTTTGGTATTTTAAGCTTTATGTAAGACATAAGAATTACATTCCCGGTATCGATTTGAAAAGGATACAGTACCGCCTTTGATTGATGTACTTAACTTTTAAATTAAATTTCATATTTCACTAAAGTATACTAAATGGCTGTGCCAGATGACGTACAGTTGTTTGCTAAATAACATTACATTACACTCATCATTTGAATAGAATCATCAAGTATTAAAGAACTTCTATTCACTACGAACTTTCGTTTGCAAATACATGAATACACTTAATTCAATATTTTACCTAAAGTCGTGTTCATTTGAAAAGGTTAAATATATTGGAAAAGCACACAATCACATTTAGGCTTCATATTACATATACACACGAACGTATACATGTGTTGTGAATATACACATGCATACAAACATACATACATACGAGTATTTACTCTAATCAAATTTTGTCAAAGTTTCATGTGAGTATGTGTGTGTGTGTGTGTATGTATGTGCGCTGACAAAGTTTTGCACTTCGCTTTTTACCTTTTAAATTAACAAAGCAAATTAAAGAATAAAACTTTTTCAGTTTTTTTGTTATTGTTGCTGTAGCTTTTGCTGCCACTTGCCGCCTTTACAGCGATTCAATTTGCACATGGCAAATTGATTCAATGAAGCATTTCCAACAATGAAGAAGTAGAGTAGAATGGAGTGAAGCAGGCAAGAAGAAATAAATGCAACACATAGTACAAGTCCGTGTATGTGTGTGTGTGCATTTATGTGAGCTCATGTGATTCAGCAACAACAACGCTGACATTGTTATGCATTGCATCAGCAAGCAGACGATGAAAGCGGAAGGTAACAGGCAAGACAGACAGAGGCAGCGACATAGTGCCGCAACGAAGGACGGGTTCATGCCATGTTAACTTTTATTTGCATTCACACACTTACACACATATTGCACACATATGTACACTACATATACGCTGCGTGTGTTCGGCTCACTGCATTGAACTCTTCTATACGTAGTACTCGTATGTGTAACTGCTGTGTAGCACCAGCAAGCGACAAATCCAATTGAGTCACAGTCAATTGAATCTAAAAGATGCATTGCTAGTACACCTCTACATCCACAGCTAGCCTCGCCTTCAAGCTTCCACGTTATTTTAAGAACCGGCTAAAACTCCACCCCGGTTCGCCATCATCATCACCATTCTACACCCTTTTGTGTCGCCTGCACTTACTATTCCGTCTCATCATTTTCTATTAGTGAATGGTGCTGCTGATGTGTGTACATTTGCTTAGTTCATGCTTCTACTTACTTATATATTTATATATGTATGTATATAAATATGTAGGCACTGAATTTGGTTCCACTTGTATGTGTGGTGCTCCATATTCATTCGCTGAATTATCTATGCGTTTCTCAGACTTCTCATGTAGAAAGTGTGCTCGTTTCTTGTTCTTGTCAAATGATTTTCAAACTTTATATATGTTTGAAAAATCGAAAATGATATAAAAATTGTTTACAAGATGTACAACAAGGCACATTGAGCCATGATATCCAAAAGCATGATACACACTGACTAATTAATTTTAAAATATCACTTGAAAAAGTTTTAATAACATTAAGCTATCAACTGCAAAAAAACCCTGTGAAAACTATGACGTTGTTCTTCATTTTCTTATTATTCCTCGACACATCTAATTATTTTTTTATTAATTAATTTGGGGGGTCGCTCCTATCAGAGCACAGAGTGGCAGTAAACTCTATCCATTAATCTCGATCAAGGGCATTGCGTCTGATCTTGTTCCACGATGCACAGTGCATGTGGCGGTTTTATAAAATAAATAAATTTTGGTCTGTGGCGGTCTGATCTCCTGGCTCGCTTTGGGGTTAAGTTCATTGGAACGACATCGTGGCAATATCTGGCCTGTCTTTGCGCAGCATTTGACCTATCCCGGACCAGTTGCGGAGTTTAATTTCATTAGCAGTATGTTTGTTAAATTAAGCAGGTCGTTGTTTTTGATGTTTTTTTGGCCAACAGATTCCGGAAATGCTCTGCAGGAATTTATTAATGAAAGTCGTGAGTTTGGTACAGATTCGATCCGTAAATTCCCATGTCTCTACACCAACTGATTTTATAATTGTGTTAGAGTTTCGGAGCTTTGTGTGTATTGATAGTGTGCGCGATTTCCAGACCTTCCTCAACTTGTAGAAAGCTTCACCTACCTTCCAAGGTAGGTGAAGGTAGAGACATCGTCGATGGTGCAGTCTATATACCAAGTTCGAAGGTCAGCAGTTAATGATCGTCAATAAAAAAAAAATATATTAAATTTAAGAATTTATTTGATCTTTGAGATAAAGTGTGGAAAGAAATATAAATAAAATCAGTTCAGCATAAAAACTCGTAAAACATAACAAACAATTTCCATACTGAAAATAGATTTACATTTAAAGAAAAATCCGTTCCTCCCCTGCTCCACATATATGTATAAGTAAATCCGTGCAAAAATGTGTGTGTGCGTGTGTCAATAAGCTCCTGTTTCCCATTGTTGATGCAGCATACAGTTGCTGTATATTAGCGCTGTCTCTTGAGGATGCAACGTTATTTTTTGTAATGCAACATTATCATTCCCTTGCTTTCACCAAGAAATGCCTTTCCTACACCCGTACACTTATGTACATCGCATGTACTAGGTACTCCCATACTTTTAAATTGATTTTCTATTCCAAACAATATAAAAATAACTGAGACTGACAAGCGGCAACTACTGGCAAGTGGTAAGTGAAATTGAGTTCGCTACATTCATTCAGTTTCAGCTTCAGCTATGAGATAATGCATTCCTTCTTCTTCTACTGCTGCTGTTACTTCCAATCTATGCACTGCATATCCTTTTGAGTAGAAAGCTAAGCAATGAAAAAAGAAGAGGAAAAACATCAAAATCCTTTTTGCATGCGAAAACAACTTGTTTGATATTTCCACTTCATCTGTTCCTTATTTTGAGTTAGTTGTGTTGTTGTTTTTTAGCTTCTGATGCTTGCTTTATTTTTTATCTTTTCCTCTGCCTCTCTTGATAGTTTTTGTATATAGTCTCTCAACGCTCATCGTTGTCATACACAGGGCGAGACAAGTACAGTTCATTCAATGTTGCACTCTCTTTTTATTTCTGCTATATCGACGGCGACGAATGCAAGTGACGATGATTCTTGAATTTTGTTGTTTTAGCAACTGATTTTCCTTCATTTTAAAAACAGTTGTTCGTGTTTTTCGTGTTTGTTATCCTTCTATTTATTCATTTCAATTGCGTAACTTGTTCTAAATTTGGTTTTTTCTTTTGTTTGTGCACTTGAATATTTTGGTTTAAAATTAAAATGCAAAAACTACAGAGCACGAAAAGCATTGAAAGAAAGAAATTTTAAATCAACTATGGTGATGGTGAAGCAAGCGAACGATTGATTGCGAACCAAAAGGAAACACACAAGGATGATGAAGGAAGGCCACCAACGTGATGAAGTTACGATCTGAGGAATTTTAACAAAATCAGAATGAATCTCATACAAGACAGTAAACCAAAAGTTAACCAAACTGGAAGAACTGGAAATGAAGTACACATTCAGTATACAAAATTAAGTAGCTGATAGCTGATGAAGAAACAATGACATTAATTATAGGAAATCGATATAAATCAGCTGTTTTTGACCCGCCAGGTGGGAATACCAGAAGAGTGGAATTTTCCATTAAACACGAAACTCACAGCAGAGAGTATGCAGTTCAATTGAAGAACGTTAAGGACATTGCTTTCCATTACGTTCGGTTAAATTAACTGATGACGCCAAGAATGAAGCACGAAGTCCTAAACCCTTACTAATTCTCATGTGCTTTGAAGAACTACAGGAATTATCAGACTGTATATCCACTCTTGGCTTACCACCAAAGCCCTAACTCAAAAACTGCAATATTTAGTTACCCGCTATCTACGCCGCATACTACAAATTTGGTGGCCGTACATGATCAGAAACACAAACCAGTATCGAACATTTGACGTGGATCCTAACTCCGTTCAAATAAAATGCAGAAAATGGAAATAAAATCCTGGGAATGAAAATAAATCGCAGAAAATGGAAATGGTTTCGTTAAGACCATAACAAAATTTGCTGTCAAGTCCTAGACTGGAACACGCAAGACTTAAGGAAGCGAGGACGCCCTAAGATCACGTTGAAACGCAGTATTCTAAAGGACAAAGAAAGAACAGGAAAAACATGTAGTGAAGTGAAGGCACTAGTTAACGACTGAACATTCTGATGCTTTGTAAAGGCCCTATAAATCGCTAGGTGTTAAATGAAACTGACGCACAGACGATGCACGTATGTGCTTTGATGATTTTCCTTCAAGATCATCATCATTTTATGTAATTTGCATTCCCTACATTATTGATACCTGCACTTTTCTATGAGTTCATACGTCCGATGCTTAGACTTGCATTCTGGGCCCTGGAAGCATGGAAATGATGAAAAATAATCAGTCTCCTGCTGCTAATAAATCTATCTCTCTTGCTTTGTTGTTGTGGCCTGTAGTTGATATTTTATTTGGCTTTCAACGTTTCCATAATATTCTAATAGTAACTGTAATATTTTATGAAAGTATTTGATGCATTATTACAAAGAAAATCAAATCGAGGAAAATAATTTGACCGCCCAAGAAACTATTATTTTTGTTCTTACTTAGTACGAAAAAAAAAATAAAACTTCTTTAAGAACACATTATTATAAATCTCTTTCAAATTGTAGTTTTTCTGTTATTGCCACAACGACGAAAACGCAAATTTATACATCAACAACGCTGATGTCCAACGGAGGATATCCGCTCAGTGACATGTCTGCCATACGTCTTATTTACTGTACAGTATAACAAAACCAAAAATTTATGGTAAGTAGATTTGTGAATACGTTACACATGCAGAAAAAATACATAAAATCGATTTCATCAGCTTTCCATTTTGAAGTTGTAACTTTATCGAAACTCTACAAAATTACTCCTATAAGAAATATATGACAGGTCCCTTTTGGTGCGGGGTTGGCAGAAATTTGGAGTGGTCGCTGTGGCGTAGTGGTAATGCGTTGAACTGCTACGCAGAGTGTCCGGGGTTCGAATCTCGGCACAGGTAAAATCAGAAAGTAGAAATAATAATAACGGCACCACCTCTTGGCAGGCAATGGCAAACCTACAAGAGTAAAAATTGCTATGAAAAGCTTTTCAATTCGCCGTTCGGATTCGGTATTAAACTGTAGGTCCCTTCCATTCATGTACAAATATAACATGCACAACGTGAGTGGATGCGAAAAGCTCAGCCTAAGCCCTCCATGGGCTGTTGTGCCGTTAAAAGTAAACAAGTTGGCAGAAATTTGGGATCATAAAATCGAATAATACTGGTCTAACATTCATGCATCTCATCTCGACTGGGTGATAAAATATTCTCCCATAAAAACATTAATTGACTGGGACACAGTCCTTCGAAATTTGTATTTTGTATGAAAAGAACCCAAGTGGTAACTTTCATGCTGTTTTGTCATCGATTTTGAAACCGGAAGCTCAAAAATTGGAATACCTTGGCCTTCGTAATTTTCTTTTTTTTTTCAGTGTTAAAATATTTAAAACATTTTTAAATATTTATAACATTTGTAAATATTCTATATCACAGTACCACCAACATCGTAGAAAGAAAAATTTTCTTTTTTTTTCTTTTCTCTCGTTCTGTCGACAAGTTCAATTCGAAAAATTGCGGAAAAAGATTTTCACATACGATTGCTTCCATAAGTGTAACAACGTCTTCAAGTTGAGATTTCTTGAGATTGTTTTTATTTTTTAATTTTTGTTATTTTTTTCGGTGATATCTTCAGACAGACCGACACACAGACAGATTGTGTTTTGTATGCTAGTTTGTGTGTGTGTGCGTGTGTGAATGGGCGTGCATCGAATTATATCATCGACACTTATCAAAAAGATGAAACCACCACAAAAACAAAAAATGGATGAAAACTACACAACAAAAATATATGATATACTATATAAATTTTATTCCTTCTCATTTTAGTTTAGAAATTTTCACAACGAAATTATCATCATGAAATTCCATGTGCATCTTCTGGATTTTTTTTTTTTTGTTTTTAGCGCATTCGTTTCTTTATAGGAATTGCATTGCAATGCATACTTACTTTTGGTAGAAAGCCAAAACAAAAAAGCAAAGACAACAAAGCGTTAATATTTTTATACAGACACGTTCGACACATTTTTTCACTCTCTGCTCTGGCATGGCTCTGTCATGCTCTTCTCTATATCTCTCTTTGTATTTATATATTAGTACTTTATCTCTATTTCACTTGCGCTCTTTTATATCTCCTGTCCATTTCTGCTTTGCTTCAGTTTACTGTATGTATGTATATGAATTACTTAACCTAATCTCTTTCCTTCCTGGCTGTCATGTCGTTTCCGTTCTGCATAAAATATTTTCCGCTTCCGGTGCTGAAATTTTCCTTTTTTTTCGTTATTACTATCAGTTATTTTTATTTTTTTTAGCCTTTAGCCTTTGGTCAATTTCTCTATAATTTCCAGTGTTTTTTACTATTACTTTATGTCTGGCATTATATTTGCATCAATTGCTTTTGAAAAGAAAGAAATGCTTTCCATTTGGTTTCGGAATTGTAGAAATCGTTTGCACTTGAACGTAAATTTATCATGTGTACCTGTTTCAACTACCCAGTAGGAAATCTTTGTCACAAATTGGAAACTGGGGCATTATTAAAGGCATTCCCTCTATCGTAAATACACATTTCTATTTATCATTCATAGAAAAAGGTCTAATTTATGTGAATACGTAATTGCTGATCATCCGCGGTAGATTCAAGTTTTATTGGAAAGGATGTCTCTAGTTTAGGAGGTGATTCACAATTCTCCGACTCTAGGGACTTCAGGTTTAAGCCTTGGAAGGCATGAAATTTAGTAGTCTGTCATTATTCAAACTTAACAGTAGTTTAGCTTTCCGTTGCGATGAGTCCGTAATTATGGATTTAATAGTTGGGCTGAATGTCTTCAAAACAGTTAAGTGCCTCTGGTGAACGATTATCCTCGAAATAGTAGAAGAAAAGTAGAAGTAGTTCATAGCAATAAAAATAAAACCTTCTTATAAATCGATGTTTTGTTAAGTTTGGCACGGTGAGAATGTTTTCTTTAGTCAGGACGCTCTTCTCCGATATTTTACCTCGGTAGTTCCAATTATTTATATTGAAATTTTAGAAGTATTTACATCTCTGTATTTCTACTTTAAAATATTTTAATTGCAAGCCTTTTTTTAAATCAAAAATCGGAGCTTATTAAAATTTCAAAGAGCTACTCCAAAAGCCCTTTAAAATTCGATTATCTGTGAATTGAAGAAGGCAATTTTCTAGTTTTGGCAAATTACCCTAAAACTGTTGTTTAGATTTAGTTTATTTTTAATTTTGCTGTTTCAGCTTTCAAGCTTGTTTGATTTAAAACCTTGGGCGGTTTAAGTTCAAAGCTTTTGGCGCATTCCTTGGAAGAACGGATGAAGTTTTATTTAGTGTTTATGATCAATTCGTTCTCAATTTCTGTTGCGCTGTTGCTGAAGTCGTTTTTCTCGTCGTTTTCTCTTTAGCCAATGGTTCTCTCCTGTCAAAGCTATTCGAGTTGATTTTAACTGTCATCCCTTCAACTAAATCTAATGAAACTTGTATCTCAAACACCAACATGATTGCAATTGACGTTAAAACTGAGAAGTTTGAACCTTTAAAGTGCAGCTTTATGTAACCTATTTTAATGCTGCAATCGTTTTTAAGTTATACACCTACTCGAAGTTAGAATAAATTGTAGCTTTCAATAGTTATTCCATAATGATAAATCGAATTTTAATGCACTCATAAACACACACACACATACACACATTGAAATACATATACATAAGGATATGCTTGCTCTACGCTTATTATGGTGATGTCGATGGCTTCCTTTTTATTCATTTTTTGATAGCTTTTATTATGAAAAATCTTTTACGAGTATGAGTACTAATAAATCAAATTTGATTTCCATTTTTTTTTTATTGTTAAATCAAAATCGACAACGAGAATTTAAATGGTTGCTTGATATGTGAGTTGATGTGTTCATCGGAGTAACAAAAAAAAAAAAGTGTAGAATAAATAAGTTTATAAAATATGCATAAATATTCAATCTGCACAACAATATAATAAAATATGAATTCCGCATAAATAAACTAATACATGAAATATAGAGCAGAAATCGAAATAATAATACAAAAAAATATAAATAATAATAAATACAACTGACGGTTTATCAATTTTGCATGAACATTATTTCCCAGCAAATGATTGATGTAATTGATTGTAATTGAAAATTAAATGCACAATGGGCATGGAATTGTGGCAACAAATCTAAATTACTACAGGAAAGCGAAGTTTCCAGGTTCTAAGTGCCTGGTTATGCAGATGGTCACGGTCACAGCATGAGCATAAGTTGTTATTGCTTCATCAATATCAAACGAAAAATTGAGAAAGAGAGAGAGCGAGAGAGTAAAATTTGATCGTGGTCACCAAACGATTGGCTTTCGATATGAAATCAAAACAGGATTACGTTTCAAAATTATTTGCAATAATTCACTTCTAGGAGCAAATAAGTAGTACACGTTTGGTGAAAATGTATGCAAAAAAACAAATAAAACTGCTTAATAGGAACACTTACATTTGTTAACATTTATATTTGCTTGGTTTTTTGCGAAATTCACGGTAATATATGTATATAAATATATCCTTATATACATAGTTTATATATCACTATTTTAATAATTACGAAGTGCAAGTAAAAAGTAGCAAAAAGTACTAAAAGTATGTAAAAACGTACTAGCGACCGGCAATCAAATGACCGTCTGCATAACATACTTTGGGCACACAGTTAAAAAAACTAAAGAGAGCGTCAAAATTGACATGGCCGACTTTCATTTCACCGCCTGCATAACATTGCCCTAAGAGAATTATAAGGAGAGACAAAAGTACGAAATAATGCAACCTTGTTCGGTTACCATCATGAAAATAGAAACCAAACTAAAAATTTAATAGTTGTAAAATAATTTTTGGAAAAAAGGAAAGTAAAAATTTAAATGAATTAATAATTTGCATCTTCTTAAAATGGTGAATAATCGGTAGGCTTTTTGTAAATAATCTAATAATGGAAAATTATAAATTATTTCAACTCATTGAGTTGAATCTTGGAATTACAGAAGCCATTCCAAAATATCTAATAGTTTAAAATTCAACATAAATACTTACATTTTTTATGTACATGAGATTAACAAATTTTCCAAATTTCTTTATGGAAGCAACAGTATTTCCCTTGTTTTCTGAGAATAAACAGTTATAAAAGATTTAATTTTCAGTGTTTACAAAAAAGCACAAAAATCTATTACAATATTAAGTTAAACTGGAAACTGATTTAAAAGAACTTGTACAATAAAAGATTTCTTGAGAATTTCCAAATAAATAATAGAAAATTTGTACGAAATTTTGACATTTCTACAGAGCTGAAAACTTCCATTACATAAGTAAACTGAGGAGAGTTGCATGGGTAAAATTATACTGGTCCAAATTAGTCCATTATGATGTCCAAAAATGTGATACCCCATTAGCACATGGTTGGACTTACAATTTACAACGGTTTCGAACAGCTGGGTGGCAATATGTTATCATTTGGTGGTTTCGCCATTGCCTACCAAAAGGTGTACGGTACTAGTACACTTTCTTATAATTTTCATTCACATCATATCGGTTGAAATATAAGAAATTTATCAGGCCAAGAGGGAAACCGAACACCCAACCTCCTGTGTGAAATTCTAGTGCTCTACCCACTAGACTATTGAGGTAATCTATGTACGATAATAAGTCGATACAACTTAGCTGAAGGCTATGAAGTGAAATTCCTTACTATTTGTTATTCTAGTTGCAGGCAACTCTAGGAATACAAACCATATGTGGTGTTTTCTGCTTACAGCATGTTCGTAAAAGTTGTATATTACGATATTAACTTCAAATTGGGTGAAGACAGTAAAGAGAAATTTCTTTACTAAGGTAAAAACCCGAATCACGACACAGACAAAATCAAAATTAAAAAAAAAACAACATTTTTTCTGTGGTGCCGCTCTTGGCAGGCAATGGCAAACCTACAAGAGTAAAAATTGGTATGAAAAGCTTTTCACTTCGCCGTTCGGATTCGGCTTTAAACTGTAGGTCCCTTCCATTCATGTACAAATCTAACACGCACAACATGAGTGGATGCGAAAAGCTCGGCCTAGGCCCTCCATGGGCTGTTTTGCCATTAAAAGAAGAAAGAAAGAAAACCCGAAAAAGGGTATTTTTGGGCATGGAATTTTCGAACAAGTTGTGTATTAACTATAACTTGGCAGAATAAGGTAATAAGCAACTTTTTTCTGTGGTCGCTGTGGTGTAGTGGTAGTTCGTTGGACTGCTACGCAGAGTGTCCGGGGTTCGAATCTCGGCACAGGCAAAATAAAAAGTAGAAAAAATAATTTTTCTACACGGCACCACCTCAATGCAGGCAGGCAATGGCAAACCTATAAGAGTAAAAATTGCTATGAAAAGCTTTTCACTTCGCCGTTCGGATTCGGCTTTAAACTGTAGGTCCCTTCCATTCATGTACAAATCTAACACGCACAACATGAGTTGTTACGAATGATTTCATTCTTGTCATTTTTTATTCTATCATTTTGCAAAGTTTACGAGTATTCACAACATTCAACTGTCATTAGAAGCGACAGCACAACAAAAACGTTAAATTGTTTAATTCGCAACGGTAATCTATTTGACATTCTTCATGCATAGATGCTAGGTACATGTTTTAGTTGTCAAAATTTTTGCTGCGTCAAAAAAACCAAAAAAAATAAAGGTTAAATTATGCTTTCGTCATGATTATGACAGTTAAGAATTTTCTGACATTTGTTTTTATACATACATACATACATATTTTTGTTTTATTTCATTCGTTCACTGGTTGTTGTTTTAAGTGCCACTCAAATCAAACATTTTGACATATTTATATGCTACTTCAGCTTTATTTTCTCCTGCTTCCAATTGTTGAAATATCAAATATTTGCAAACAAAAAAAAAAAAAAAACCAAAAGAGAAGGTATTGTTTTGATAGGATTTATTTCTTTCGTCGTGCTGTGTGTATGTGATGTGTTTGCTTAGTTTTCTTCTGCTGTTCAATATATGTTTTTTATCCCTTTTCGTAGAGAATTTACGCTGGCCTTTTTTGTTTTTTTTTTTTTGCTCGTACACAGAAATATTATCGTTATGTTAAGTTATTGCCATAATCCGACACATTTTTCTAGATTAAATTCAATGCCAGTGGACTACACTCAACTAAACTTAACTTGACTTGACTTGAATTGAGTTGAATTGAGCTGAGTTGAAAATGCTTTTCGATTGATACCCAATTTTCGTATAATATCTACTATGCAATACACAAACGCACACACACATACACTCAAAACATAGACGCATACATTGCTATACGCACACATACACATATACCATAAACAGCATCCTTTTACATACATACACAAGTATATGTTTGTATTCATCTATCATTCCGGTGATCCCTTCTCATTCCATTTCAACTCCTTCCATTTTGCTTTCATCCTTTTTTTTCTTTTTTTCTCTTTCTTCATGCTGTTGCTTCCTGTGTTCATCGCTTCTATTTTCACTTTAAAATTGATAACGATTCATATGTATGTTTTCTGTCTTTCATTTTTTTACTTTTCCTGTTACTCCTCCCTCTTAACCACCTTCTTCTTTCAATTACTACCTCCTTTCTCTTTTTCTCCTTTTGTAACTCCTACTTGTTAAATCGTTGGCAATTCAAAATGTCTGTTTTTCTGATTTTCCCGACTCGTCTTCATTTTCTTCATCGTTGACTTTAAGTTTTCTTAGTTTCTTGTCTGTTGAGTTCAGTTCAGTTCAGTTTTATTTTTTTAGGTTATATGTCCAGGCGTATGAATGTACTTGTGTCTGTATGTGCGTGTGTGTATTTGTGTTGTGTTTGTATTGGTGTAAACATTAGTTTCCGTCATGCGTTCCAATAAATTTTTTAGTAGATAAGCATTACACTCATAGTTTTATTCTTCACTTCAAGTTGTTTTCATTCGATAGCTATATTTAGCTGAGAGTGGCTCGATTTGGAAAAATTTTCGAATTAAAAAAATATCGATTCCGTAAGAGATTTGAAGTTGCGAAAATCTCAAACAAACTTAAGATTTTCTATAAATTACGTGAAATCAAAACGTTGCCTTTCAAAATTACCTTCCAACCGGATGGAGGGCAAAATAAAAATTGTAACGAACTACATAAAATTCATCAGACACCCCAATCAAAATGGATCAAAATCTACTCAATTCAGGCTGTTTTCGTTGCATTTTACGAATCACAAAGAAACTTCGTAAATGAAAATTGGCATATAAACAATCTCGAAATAATCTCCAGACTCGAAATCTTTTGATAGTTCACGAAAAAGACCAGAAAAAAAAATTTTCCTACTAACAGCAATTTTTCATCATCACTATTTAATGCAATTACTTCGTTTGGAGTTTGGGACTGGTCAGTTTCTTTCGGGAGCCTTTGTAAATTTACGAATTATTCAAATCTCAAAACGTTGTGGCCCGAATCTCAATGAACAGAAAAGTGACCTAATGACGATAAGTAATTTGGATAAAGACAAAAATAATATTTTAGATATTTTTCAGAAGGCTGTCCGGGTTCGAGGCTGGGCAACAGGAATAATAAATGGAATCACCTCTTGGCAGGCGATGGCAAGCCATCAAGAGTTAAAATTATGTAGGTTCTTTCAATTGTGTACAAACACAAAAACCTCAACATGAATGAACGCGAAAAACTTAGGCTGTGACCTCCATAGGTGGGCTGTTGTGCCATTAAAAGAAGAAGTAGAAATATCGTCGATTTAAAATTTATTTCAAGTTGTTGTGCCATTAAAAGAAAAAATAGAAATATCGTCGATTTACAATTTATTTCAATTACATTAAATATTTTGTCACTTTTCCAAACAAAATTTTTCCTTCAGATTAAACCACTCTAATTTACATAGGAACTGGTAAAAGTGCGCAAAAAATGTTGTACATAATAAATAACTGGTATGTTTAAAATTTTGATTACTTTGTGATGCGTGTAAGATTTCGCACTGTGATTAACTTATGCATCACGCCACTAAGTTCAGATTGGAAATTGTTCATCTAAAAATCAGATGATGTCTGAAGAATTTAAAAGTAGCTATCTCACAGCATTTTTAGGTATATTGCTTTAAATTGATTTGGAAAAACTTTTGGAGAAATTGGCTGTATTTATATTTACTCATGTATTCACGGCCCGTTTTTTCTTCAAAATTTGTATTTCTCGAGCAGCGATTACAGAAATATTGATATTTGCGAAAAGGAAGGGGGACGAGGAGGAGGGGGTCGGGGGGGAGCAGAGTCAGTGATTTATCTCCAAAAATCCCACCTCAATTCAAGGGCAAAGAAAAGCAAACATTTTTTAATCTAACTGAAGTATAGAGTATTACAATATGTTATAACAAAGTTGCACTCAAGGGGGGCGATTTTTATAGTTAACTTTTTCATGCTACGTAATCTTACAGAAGACCCCCGCAAACAGTAATATTTATTAATATTTACCTTAGAACCATATATGTAAAACTTGATCTAGGTTAATAAACGTTTAGTCTTTCCTATTGGGTTCCACCAAAGAGGGCTTCTGTAGTTGCCAAGATGGGATAAAAGTAGAGTTTATCTCCCATCTCGTATGTCAAAGCCCAGTGGATGGTTTATAAAACAGACCTTGGCAATTGTGTCAAAAGTATTACGATAACCTAGCAAACCTTATTTTGCTCTTATTTTAGATCTCTGAATTTCATCAAAAACACCGAATAATATTATATTTAAATATAAGTATGAAGGGGTACTGCAATAGTCCAACACCTACCAGCCTTGGTAAGCCTAAATCTCTCCATAACGCACTACTTAATCATTGTCCCTTTAAAATACATATGCAACTACTTATTTAAAATTGCATCGCTTAGCCTAAACTACATGAAATTTAGGAACGTTAAAAATGGGGAGCAAATTCTTTACATAGGTCTGTAGATTGCACCCACTAAGAATTATTGGACATTTTATTTCTGATGAAAATGCCCGAGGTATTGGTTAATTGTCATACATACATATTCAATATAACAATTGGTTTACCAAAATTTGGCTGGTTGAATTATTTCATTCGAAGATGTCGAAGATGTTTTTCAAAGACGTTGAAAATACTTCAAATATTTGAAAAATTTTAAACATGTATTTTCATTGGAATATATATTGGAATATAGTATAATATAATGTTTTTAATAGTTTGTTATAATTTCAAATAAAAACTGATATTTTAATATCATACGTTGCGTTGCATAAATTTCTTTTTGTCACTTTTCACACTTCAATTGTCAACTGATTCAACATTTCTCAATTGTGCTATTGATAACTATAAAAAAAAAAATCAAAAATTAAAAATGAAAGATAAAAGGTGTAAAAATTCAAAAAGAACGAGAAGAATAAGAAGAGAAAAACAATAGCATCGTGAGTAGTTTTTGTTAGTCAAGTCATAAATTTCATGCATGCTAACTGAAAATGGCGCACATTATGAAAGCGAGCACACGTGCCCATACACAACTGCGTGTACCCTGCAAGCATTGCCGGAACCCAACGGGGGAAGAAGCACGACACAAGGACTTTTAAAGTAATCGCAAGTCAACACTTGATACGTAAATTTTAGTAATGGATGAAAGGGCCAATTAATTTGAGTTCAGCTCTATATAATTATTACTTAGGTGGAGTCGCTTGTAATTCAACTGAACAAAAATTGAGTTGATATATTTAATCTATCATTTCCTTGCTCTTTCAGAGCTGCAAAAAACTTGAAGAAGAGAGAGGACTCTCTCAAACTTATTATTATTATTATTATTACCATAGACTAAACTTATTAGATAACCCTTTCCTTGAGAAGTTGTGCGCGTGAGTACCATATTTCTCAGCTAATGATAACGCTATAGGTTTTGAAATTATTATTCACGCAAGTTTATGCACGTTGGTATTTTCGAAAAATTAATTTTGTATGCATTTTTACAGGAGCGATTTTAAAACTGTTCCAAAAACGAATAGAAAAAACTAAGGTATCGTTTTTGCAAGCTTCTTTAAAATTATGATTTTTAATGACTTCATGGTCAAAATGACACTTGCTCAAGCATGTTCACATGGAAATTATATCTCGCTAAATCAAAATCAGAATAGGTACGTTGTTAAAACGATGCTGCTTCAACTGTCGCGCTGAAGGGAGTAGGCACGAACGATACCTACCTACTTATCTACATGCATTGCAGGTACGGTTCCCAGCTCCAAATCTTCGGTTTCAACTTACTAAACTTACCCGATTTACGGGATATCCTGCAAGGTATTTCGTTGCAGAAGCAGAATCTTTACAAGCAGAAGTTAAAGAGTCATTCAAAATATCCCTCAAAGAAATCTTTGTTCGAACAGTTCGTTCGATTTTCCTTACTTTCTGAATAAAAAGAGAGAAAAAAATAAATAAAAAAATTCTTAATTTTAGTAATTAGAATACGATGCTCTTGCCTTCGTTCGTCTCATTAGCAATTTCTGTTACTGGAATAGATACCAGCTAGAAGCAATGAAAACAAGTCCTGATCTTTTGCTTCTGATACGAGCTGTCCGATTTGTTCTCTTTTTAACTTTTACCCTTGAGATGTGTCACTTATTAAATTAAATTTATTGGTCGTATTCTTCTTGGACTTTTTTTTCACAATATTGACAAGATTTCTTATTCAACTTATTAATCTCCTTCTTGTGCACCTTATTGTTTCTTACTGTCCGCGCTTATTTTCTAGCTTTCTCGTTTCCGTTTCCATGTTACAAAATGCTTGCTGGGTGGTAAAAATACAGAAAACTCACACTAAACGTAAACAATAGAGAACTTTCTCAAGAGGCAACTTCAGGCGCTTTAAAACTTTTTAATGTCACATAAAATTATGCACTTCGCGCCATTTATTTGCTTGTATGTTTTTGAAATGTGTGTGTGTTGTGTATATGTGTGTGTGCATATGAGTGTAAGTGCATTTATGAATGAAATATGGGGCAAACAACAAAAGAAAAACTTTCAAGGATTGAAAGACACTGTGAAAAGGTTATAAAAATTTATATAAGTATGGTATGAACATAAACACTTTAGATATTAATATGACAATTTATAGGAGTCTTCTGTGACAAACTGTGCACCATGGTATTTGCAAGTGTGAATAAAATTGCAAAAATGTTATATGCTTAATTACCGGCTAAAAAATAAATTGTGGTTCCAGTTGTCGTTGTTCGTTTTGCAGTGGCTTCTCTGCAACTTCTTGGTTGAAGTCAGTTTTCAGCTGCAAATACAGCGAGTAAGTTATGCTCCAAAAGTTATGCATAATAGCTGAAAAGTGAGGTGACCATTTTGAAATCAAATCCAAGGAATTTATTTCCGATAGGCATGCTGAATATAATTTTTTTTTAAATTAAATACCTTAGGACTTTGGGAAAAGTACAGTCAACATATTTTACTGGTTTTGAATCATATTGACTGTTAACTGCGTTATAATACAAGTTTATAAAGCTCGTCTTCACTTAGATTTACTTTTTGGGTCTGTAGGAACATTCCGCAACTATAACCTGTAGCATTTTCTTATAATCGATTTACTTTACAATGGTTAAATCTTAGATTATGTTATTTATAAGTTTCTGGGAGCGCATTTTGCCATCAAAGACACCAGCAAGGCTGGATCTAATGCCTTATGCCTCAAACTAAGAGAGACTAGACTTTTAAATCGGAACTCTTATGCGAATGCATTGTTTTTTGTGTACTTAAAAAATGTACTAGGTCTAACATACCGATTATCTGATCTTATCTGACCGTCAATTTCGAGTTTAAAATATAATCTTTATCACATCGATGAACTACGTGTAATGCCCCTTAGATATAGCTTTGATATAAAGCATTTTATAGCTAAAATAGGTCATAGAGTTATCTTTGCTACTCATGGGAATATAAAAATTTATGTAATTGCTTATAACTCCAGAGAGTGATTTTTGCAAAGTGTCATTATCTCTTTATCGATGTCCTTTCATTGCATTCCCTCTCTCATTCTCCCTCCTTCTTCCTTCCTCCTCCCACCTATAAATCTTCCTTCTAATCAATACAATGCCCTGCATTTATAAGGGTACAGGATATGTAGTTTCAAAACAAATCTGGAAGGGATCAAATAGAAGTTATATCGTTCCTTACCTTTAAAGTAAATAATGGCAATCTGGGATTTAACTGAATGGATTAAGTTAGTCTCATCGGAACTGTGGCAGGTTTATTTCAAACATAACTTACCAAAAGCGAAACCAAACACTATAAACATTTTAATCAATGTAACGCCGCCTGGCGAAACGTCGTCAGCGCCCAATTTTGCCATTGAATAATATTTTACATGTTTTTTATGTAAAATATTATGAATATGCCAAAATTGATAAGCCAAGATAGCTGCAAAAGGGGCGTTTCTAAATAACAAAATAATAATAACACAACGATAATTGAATATGATGATTATGTTGCTATTAATAACAAAAAGTTCATGGCAATTTGAACTTAGACCTACCTTATGCATACCGACAATTAGGATTACGGCCGTAAATAGATTGTTGATATACAGCAAAACAGCAAAAGGAATACGTATTCAAAAGCAAGGACAATTGAAAAGTGTGGAGGCAGTAGGGAAAGTTAAAAAATAAAAGTTTTGTTTCTTTTGTTTTTTAACTTCCTGGGATATCTTGATCCGACGTCCAATATAAGTATATTGGCATAGATCATTCTTGTCAGAAAGTAATAAGTAATTGTTACACCAATTGATTTGTAACCGAAAGCACCCAGCCTATTTAACATTTTATTGTGGAGAAATTCTTTAATAAAATATAAATAATTAACAGTAGTTTTTAACACCACTCGTTATTTTTGTTGATTGTAACTGAGCGATTAGTTTATTACTATTTTCAGATAAGAATGCGTGGAGCAATCAGTATCCGCTCGCTCACACTCTTTGAGTACATGCTCCTTTATGTAAGGAACACGCCATTACTGATTGCTCTAAAACAGAGATGGGCAAACAGTGTAGATAGCTTCTTCGTTCCCGATGATCGGACTTTATGGCTCGCGCGAATGAAAATTTATTAGCTATAGTTTGTACGCGAAATAATTTTCAACGATTTTTCAGCGATATTCTAAGTTTACATGTGTAACTGCAAGTTCGAAAAACTCAATACAATCAAACTTTTTCATTTTTTCACGCGACTTAACGATTTCGACCATTCCATACATTGAAAGAAGGAAGCTCTCTACGCTCTTTGCCCATCCCTGTTGTATAAAAATTTTCCCAAATATTCGATTTCGTTCGTGCGTTGATAAGGTGAACAGTGAGCCTTTTTAACAGTGAGCACTTCTCGTCTTTTTCATCGCTCTAAGTTCTCTTCTAATTATAAATTTTTTCTTGAGTTCTTTGAATCGCTCACTTAGCTGTGATGATAATTTTTATTCGAACTTTTTATTTTTTTCTAAGTACAGCGACCAGTTATTTTGATGTAGATAGGTCAATCTATTTACATCAAAATAACTGTAAGACGGTGCTTGAGGGCGCTGACTACAAATTCGTCGAATTGACTCTGATTTAAATTTACTAACCCTTAAAATTTTGCATAAATTTTATGGTTGTTAGAGTTGCAGCAAAGTGGAAATAAACAGGGTTGAAGCAGTGATGCTTCATGCAGTGTGGTCGCTGTGGCGTAGTGGTAGTGCGTTGGACTGCTGCGCAGAGTGTCCGGGGTTCGAATCTCGGCACAGGCAAAATCAAAAAGTAGAAAAAATAATTTTTCTACACGGTACCACCTCTTGGCAGGCAATGGCAAACCTACAAGAGTAAAAATTGTTATGAAAAGCTTTTCACATCGCCGTTCGGATTCGGCATTAAACTGTAGGTCCCTTCCATTCATGTACAAATATAACACGCACAACATGAGTGGATGCGAAAAGCTCGGCCTAGGCCCTCCATGGGCTGTTGTGTCATTAAAAGTAAAAGTAAAGTAAAGAAGCAGTGATGCTAAATGATAACGCAGTGAACAGTCTTATCGACATTTTTTCGCCATCCAAAAGGTAAGCACCACTGCCTTCGATTAATTTTTATTTTGTGAAATGTATGTAAATATGTAAATTATTATTGTTAACATTTTGCTGTATACGAAAATATACAAACAATTGTGTCGCGAAAGCTACACATAGTATTTCCGAATATGAATTAAGCAACATATTTATAAATAGAAAAACTCTTTTGCGTAATAATATTTTTTATTCATTTGTTTATATCACAAATTTAATTGCAACAAAAGTCCCCTACGAATCACAAAGCAAACAAGAATGTATTTTCTCTCTTTCTCTCCATTTCGGTTTATTATTGTATTATGTAGACACCGCAAAATAATCGTTGTATGATGTCATCAAAAGCTGTCGTTATTTAGTTGCTCCCAAAAATGTATTCTCTTCTTTTTGATCTATGAGGAGAACACAATAGAAATACGCTTCGGGAAAGTATCTAAGCAAGTAAAAGTAATGCATTGCAAAAGCAATCGAGCAAACAATCAATTTGTAAATCACAAGTTCAAAGCTTATCCATTATTTTTAGCTTTATACGATAAGCGAAGAAAAAAATGTATTAAGTTTTGTTTCTTATATTCTAATGCGGATTTTTTTTGGATTATTTTTTATATTACCAAATAATCGTTGTGTAAATACAAACAGATATCGCCGTGTAAAAATAATTCTTCCATATTAGTGATTATTTTTTTGTTACTAACGATTATAATCTACCGTTGGTAAATAGAATAAGGCCTTTCTTTATGTATACTAGAAGTGCTCTGTTGGAGAGAGCCTGTTTGTATATGATGCGATGAAGGTTGGGAGAAAGTGCAGGTATACAAGACCTGAAGACGTCTCATTGCTTGAGTGTATAGCGGCTATGCGGTTTCGTTTCGTGATTATGAAACTTTATTAGATCCTTATTATTTCATTTATCATTATAAAAGTTTAGTGTAAAATATGGTCACATTCGATATTTTCTATGGTGTACTCCGAACCAGTAGAATATTTAAAGATATTATATCCGAGAATTTATTCCATGCAGTTTAACTACGATTTATTTGGACACTCATTGCATTCGGACAAGTTGAATAGCTTGCATCATATCCTCTTGGCCGATTGTTTTGAGCTTTGATCTTTTTATACAGGGAGAATATAACAAACCAAAAATAAAATGTGAATACTGCAAGAGAAAGAAAAGTTGCAATAAATAATAGGCAGATACCTTTACTATTAGTATTATACTAGAATACATGTATATCGAATTTATATAGAGCATGCTAATAACTCACCAATACTTAGAAGAAAGGTCGCAACGGTATATCCCACATTATTATGGTTGTGTCTATCTATAATTGCAAAACAGAAGCCCAAAATAAACAGAATTATTGTAAGAACGGAAGTTATAAGCCATGGGATTATGAGTCGGTGACGCGCCTGTAAAAAATGTGCAAACAATTGGAAATAATAAACATTTGTATATGTGTGAGAATTATTTAGTTGCGCTGGAATCGTCTTAGATTCATCAAGCCTTTTCATTTTCTTGATTTAAAAAGCATGATTCAAGCAGTGGTCGCTGTGGTGTAGTGGTAGTGCGTTGGACTGCCACGCAGTGTCCGGGGTTCGAATCTCGGCACAGGCAAAATCAAAAAATAGAAAAAATAATTGTCCTACACGGCACCAACTCTTGGCAGGCAATGGCAAACCTACAAGAGTAAAAATTGCTATGAAAAGCTTTTCACTTTGCCGTTCGGTTATTAAAAAAAATTTTGGTCACATCGCCCAACATTTACACACATTTGCTTTGTACAAACATATAAATTTTTTGAATATTGTACTTATGGATTGAATTGATTGCATTGGTGGCCACTGCTGGTGTGTACACACAGTTATACTAAGCCCGCTCATATTTTATTGCGTACCACTCGCCTAGCACTTTCGTGACTATGCAATCTACTGCTGGCAGATGAGGTGCATATTCAGGTTTCCTGACTGAGACGACAAATCTAAAAAAAAATTAAAACGCAATTCAAAATTCCCTACATAATAAAAGATCGGATCTAAATTGAGTAAATCATTAAAAGAAATATAAAATAGATCGGTTAAGATAGATACTTTTGCACTTTTCACTTCAAAATTGTGCCGCTGATTCTGGAGAAAGGTTTACTTACATTCGATTTGTTTGGAACAATTTATGTTCAAATAAAAAGTCCAGCATTTCAATGGAAATCATTCACTTGGAGAATAAATCAACAAACATTCCACACGACCAACAAATATTCAATATAATTAGTTACAATACACACCTGAATTGAACCAATCAGAAGACATACGGATGCAATTATATTTACAGCTTGTAACGAAAAACTCGCAACGGCATCAGCACCTTAATAAATAAAATAATGAGAATTGTCGAAATATTGATCAAATAAAAGCGAAAAGTCAATGAATCAACATGGTATACATATGTACAACGAGAGAAAAGCACCATATGTATAGTATGCGTTTACGTATAGAAATTTATACAACACCTTTCACGATTTATTGGATTTTTTGTTTTTGGATTCAGCTATAACATTATCACTTTAACCAATTTGCACAAAATAGCATTTTGATCCATCAGACTTTCAATAATTTCACTCTTTTGCATTATTTTATACCTATGGATTCATCTCGTCCGATTTTATCGATCACAATATTGGTCAATGTTACTGCAGTTACTATAGTACCAAGAATTTCAAGTGAAGCGATTAATTTGCCACCGGTTTCAAGAGAAAAACAATAACAACAATTATTTAGCATTTTGGTATTAAACACTAGAAATTTTTTAAATTTTTATTGATATTTTCGTTTGGTGGCCGTGTTTTGAATGGAAACGAATTTTTGTGCACTATTGTGTTTTTTATTTGCCTCTATAAATAAAATGATTTCCATAATCTTAAAAAAAGTAATGCAAATAAAAAAGAGAAGGTTCTATTTATGTTCTATCCTCTTTTTCAAGCTTTCTCACTTTTTGGTCCGATGGTTTGCGAAAGGTACACGGTTGCCAATAGTCTCGTTTTCGCCGGTACTGTACCGTTTTCGAGAGCATTGTCCCGGTCCCATTTATCAAACGTAACGGGACGCAAAATGTTTAGTTATTTGAAAACTTCAAAAAAAATTTTAATTTAAGTATAAATACATTTTCTTTCATCACATTTATTAAGCTATATGCTAGTTTTATATTATTATTTTGTTTGCATTAATTTATTTCGTTTGGCAAATAAAATTTATGTATTACTTTGTTTAACAACTTATTTTGCTAGGGTGTGTTTATTTAGTTTTATCTGCTGACGACTATTTGTTACAAAAAACTGTTTATAACTCCTTTCAAAACTATTGACTTGTGTACTTAAGTACATTATATTGTAATTTGCTAACAAAAATTTGAATCTGCAAATAAAATTTGCTTGTGTTCCGTTTTCAAAAATCTAAAAGTTGGCAACCATGGTAAGATATGATGTCAGCGAGAGGGAGTATTGACAATTATGAATTTCAAAATGAACTTAAAAAAAGTACTAAAAGAACAATTGAACAATTTTTTGCGTCTTATTTTCAAAAATCCACCACATTTGGTGGAAAAAGCAAGAAGTAGGCAATACTGAATATAAGATAAGTAAGAATTCGCGATCTCTATGTTTTTGCTCTATATACAGAGATGCAAATGGATACGCTGAATCATAGTTTATCAAAAACTCGATTTTGAAAAATTTGTTGTTGGGGGCAGCGATACTTGTACTCGTATGTAGATTATGGGTTAAACATAAGGCTTTCTTAAATGTTGAATATTAAGAGCATTATTATTAGCACAATGGGCCATGTGCAATTTGCTTGATGGAAGCCACCTGAACTGAATTTTCGCTTATGCCAACTTAAGCTAATATGTCGTTTTATTCATTGTTATTTTGCTTCAGTTTTGTGGTTACTGTTTGCTATTATTTACTTAACTCCCTGCAGACTAAAAATATATTTCTGGTAGTAAAGAGCAGGCCGCGGCGGATGGAAGAAGGAAATCATTTATGGTAACACGAAAATCGTTTACCCCTTTTTCACTTTATTCTGCAACGTGAAAAAGGATTTTTCAACAGTCAAAAACACACTCGCCAAATTTTTTTTCTTTTTTTTTTTTTTTTTTGTTTTCTGAGTTTTTTTTGTGTGCCACTGACAATAGGAAATACATAGCTAAATAAATCTGTTGAATTTCAACTCAAACTGCGTGTGATCTCTGGCTATAATATTTGGCATGGAAACGCTGGTAGACTAGCCGCTGATCAAACAATTAAAATCCGAAAGTTCCTCTGTGCAACAGGCAATTCGATAAGCGTTTTCTGTTTCCGATTTATTCCGCGAGAACGGAGTTTGAACATGTTCCCTTAAATAGAAATTCGTGCTTAATGTATTTATTTGGAATTTACGAAATCTAGATACATATATTTGAAAACTTTCGCTTCTTTTTAAACTTTAAGAAATGCTAATTTATGTGAAGTTGTCGGAATAACTTGTGCTGGCTGCTTTTCTTGTGGTTGCTTCTCCTGTTCGCTCCGTTGACGGTGGCCAGCTTTAAACACGCCATAAAGTGAATATATCACATACCATAGATAAGTTTGAAGAACTGAAATAAAAACATAACATAAGATGTATGTATATCAAAAAAAAAAATCAGTTTTAGATAATATTCAAATATGGTATAAATACATAGAATTACAAATGCCAATTCAACTAACCACCATTTATAAGATAAGCTATAAATATAATATACGGATTATATTCGTTGTAATCTGAATTGCCCAGTAGTGATGCAATAAAGTCAAAGATGCCAATAATTGAAACAATAAAAAGCCAGGGTAAGATAAGGAAGTGTCGCTTCTGTAAATGAGAAATTCAGCGAAAATCATTGTATCAGCAGCAATAATTCAAACTGAATGCGCGCCTCTTTAAACATACCAAAATGGTGCCAGCAATCAGCAACACGGAAGCAATTAGATTTGTCACAATTAAAAATGTACCCACATAACCAATTATAATAGAATCTACCAGTGTGAAAATAAAACAGGAGAAATTCATCTTTTAGTTATTCGAACAAATTCCTGGAAGTGTTTTATGCTTGGCATAAATCATCTCACTTTTATTTAGACTTTCTTCAGCGGTTCTCACGGTGTCATCAAAAAATATTATAAATCTAGTAATTTTGACAATTGATTGTACAACAAAGAGACAACCAATTATTATGCTAGCTTTATGGAGACTCAAGCAACCACAACAACAACTATTTAACATTTTAAAAAACAAGAAAGAAATTCTCACAAAAAGCCAATAAAATATTAAAATAGATAATATGAAATTAATTGTATTATCATTTGCTTAAGGCGGATGGACGTTGTTAATTGCAAAGATGACTTTTCGAAACTGAGCAGATCCAATGCAATGATCGACTTTATTTTTTATTTATTATGTTCTTATTCTTATTCTTCTGCTTTAGCTTTATCTTATCAAAAATTGTATTAAAAAAATTTTTCACTTGCGATTTTTTTGAAATGCATAACGCAAATGTAAAATCTGATTTTTGAATGTATTCGATTTTATTATATCCAGAAAATAATGCATTTACTTTCACATGAGACTACGTTCAAAAAAAAAATGCATTGCGGAAAGAATGCATTTCCAACTTAAATATGGGATTTGGGTATACTGGTCCTACATTTCACAGTTCTATGAGGGGAATTCATTTCATGAAAAAGCTATTTATCTATGGGAGCCCCCTTAAGAGTTGGTGATGAGGCGTAAGAATGTTCGGGAGAAATGTTGAAGAGTGAAAAATAATTGAGGTCTGCCTTATAGTTTAACCATCTAGCAGCGACTTTTCACCAGTTGTCGGGTGATTGGTCGTATTTCATATAACTTGCACCTTAGTATAGGAGTTCTCTTATGGGTTGGAAATGGTAAGTACATATGTACATACATTTTGACCTCGATACGACTCAACCGAACTCTTAAGTGAAAAGCTTTTCTTAGACAATTTTGACTCTTGGAGGTGGTAATGTTTAAAAAAATTTTTATTCATTCCTATTTTTGATTTTTGACTGTGCCGAGTTTCGAAACCGGGCACTCTTCGTAGCAGGCCAATGCACTACCAACTACGCCACGGCGACCATCAAACATGGTAGTATATTCATAAAACATTCACAGACGAACGAATTCATTCATAACGAAGCCATTTACAGAAGAGTTCATTTTCAGATGATATACTATATTCAAAGAAGAATGCATTCAAAGATGACTGTACTCTGTACTGTACAAGTACTCTCACATTTCGGAGCGGAATGTCTTCATAGAACAAAAGCCTTCACACAAGAGTGCACTCTCAAATAATATAAGTGTTATACTCGCATACTGAGGAGTAATGCAATTTTGAAAAAAAATATTGAAGTAATTGAATGAGTTTTAATCACCTAGTCCTTAACCCAATATCGTTTATATGCAGATATTTGATAGCATTATCAGTAAACGAGTATGTATCAGTTAGAGATTATATTTATACTTATGTATAAATTTGCCTTGGTAAGCAAGAAGTGTGTATTATTATTTTGTCCCTTTGCGGGTTTCACATAGAGCGCGGTCGTTTGGTATCCAACGTTGCACAACTGTTGTTGAAATTAAAAATTAAATAGAAGATATCTAAAAATTTTACGCGCTACTGGGTCACATCTTTCAATTCATTCCAGTTTTATCGCTAATTATTTTGGCGAAAATACCACCGTACAATACAGTTCTACATTCTGAACGGGCTCAACACATTGACCTATTTTTGCTTATCTCATCTCACGCTAAATACACCGTCTGCTGAACTTAAGTTTCGCTGAAACGGATGAATGGGCGTTGTGCACCATAACTCATTTATGATTTTTGGCGTTAAATACAATTGTTTTTATCTGCATACTCATACGAGTATGTACATAAAAATGAATACGAAACCGATCAAAACAAAGCGGGCTTGACAAGTCTTAAACTAAACTCTACGTATCAGATTATTCATACATATCCAAAGATAGCAGCACTTCAGAAATCAATTGTGTCTTTTTTATGGCATATTTTCAGAGCAGTCATACAACAGAACCTCAGTTGAAAAGTAACGTGAAAAATGTGATAGGGTGGAAATAAATGTTATAGTTATGTTATAGTTATGTTTGTAAACAGTATTGGAATTGCAAATGTAAAAATTGAGATTTTCTAGGCAATACCTCTCATTCCTTAAATCGTTTCAATACAATTTATTATTAGCAGGAAGTTACTTTAATCTACTGCTCCATTCTATTCTATGTAGGATAGAATTTAGATTGGAAGAGGAAAATTCTTCTGCTTTCATGCAATGGCTGGAAAAAAGTTGGAAGGGTTATCAGCTCAATATACCACTTAGACTCACTCTGCTAACAGCCCAGATAACCAGACATACTTTTGTGAGTGGTAGCAAACAAGAAAGTAAATTGAATTATTTTGCATTTGAAATATTCAACATCATACAATACACCTACTCTACTCCACTTCACTCCTACTCAATTCCTACTCTACTCCTACTCTACTCAACTCTTACTTTATTCCTACGCTACTCCAACTATACTTCTACTCTACTCCTATTACGCTTCTACTCAATTCCTACTCAACTCCTGCGCTATTCCTACTATACTTCTATTCTACCCTTGCTCTACCCCCACACCACTCCTACTCTACTGCTACTACTATTTTACTCTACTCCTACTCCACCCCTACCCTACTCCTACTCCTACTTACTCCTACTTACTCCACTCCTACTCCACTCCTACTCCACTCCTACTCCACTCCTACTCCACTCCTACTCCACTCCTACTCCACTCCTACTCCACTCCTACTCCACTCCTACTCCACTCCTACTCCACTCCTACTCCACTCCTACTCCACTCCTACTCCACTCCTACTCCACTCCTACTCCACTCCTACTCCACTCCTACTCCACTCCTACTCCACTCCTACTCCACTCCTACTCCACTCCTACTCCACTCCTACTCCACTCCTACTCCACTTTTACTCCACTCCTACTCCACTCCTACTCCACTCTTACTCCTACTGCACTCCTACTCCACTCCTGCTCCAACTCCTTTTCTACTCCAACTCTAGTCCTACTCAAGTCCTATTCTACCCCTGCTCTACTCCTACTCTACTCCTACTCTACTCCTACTCTACTCCTACTGTACTCCTACTCTTCTCCTACTCTACTCCTGGTCTACTCCTACTCTACTCCTACTCTACACCTATCGTACCCTTATCCTACACCTGCTCTACTCCAACTTTACACTCACTCTACTCCTACTCTACTCCTACTCTACTCCTACTCTACTCCTACTCTACTCCTACTCTACTCCTACTCTACTCCTACTCTACTCCTACTCTACTCCTACTCTACTCCTACTCTACTCCTACTCTACTCCTACTCTACTCCTACTCTACTCCTACTCTACTCCTACTCTACTCCTACTCTACTCCTACTCTACTCCTACTCTACTCCTACTCTACTCCTACTGTACTCCTACTCTACTCCTACTCTACTCCTGCTCTACTCCTACTCTACTCCTACTCAACTTCTACTCTACTCCTACTCTACTCCTGCTCTTCTCCTGCTCCACTCCTACTTCACTCCTCCTCCACTCCTACTCCAATCCAACTCCACTCCTACTCCACTTCTACTCTACTCCTACTCAACTCTTACTCAACTCCTTTTCTACTCTAACTCTAGTCCTACTCAAGTCCTACTCCACTCATACTCTACTCCTACTCCACACCTACTCTACTCCTACTCTACTTTGACAATGCAGTTGCAAACAGTGGATTTTTAAACTGTGGTTTTTGTTGCCCACTATAAGCAAAAACAAATTTTCGATTGGAAACTTCAACTGCAAAAACACTGATTTACTTAATAATTAACCGCTGGCGGAATATAAATTTAAAATACATTCTGTAAAAAAGAATTAACCTGAACTAATTTTAACTTTAGAAAGCGTGAAATATACCATGAAACAAAAAAGAAAAACAAATATAGAAAACAACAAAAGGGCTACTTACATGAAAATTGCAATCACAACTACAACAACCAGAATAGTAAAACGACGAAAGACAACAACAAGAACACCAACGAAAAGAGCAGAGAATTCATTAACATTTTGCTGTATAACAAAGTAGTTTTAATTAGTTTAAGTACTTGAGACCATTATTTAACACACTTGCATTGTTAACATTTTGAAGCATTTCCGTTCTTAATACCCCCTATCTCTCCCTCTTTCATGCTCCCTAGATTTGCAGCAGTACCACTCCAATTCAGTGCTACACTACAGGAGCAACCAAAGACTGTTGCTACTGCAAGTATAAAGTACAGGATCAGAGTATGATACCATGATTATGTACATACATATACTTAGTAATATAGCATCAAACAAAAGAAGCTCATTACTTGTGGAACTCTGCAGCAAGTGGTAGTTAAGTAAGGTTGCTTACTATATACAGCTATCGCCTTCTATCCATATCTCTTTCTCTCCCCATCTGGTACTCCTGCGCTTGTGACAGTACAAAACAATGGCAACACTTTAGCTCAAAATCGGAACAATACACTTTGACAAGCAGCCAGACAGTGATTGCGGTGTTCTCTACGCAACTGTTTTACCTATACTTAGAGATGAATATCCTAAGAAGAATGCTTTGGTACCAGCTAAAAGCACACACCAGAAAAACCTAACCTAGGAAGATAATACAAAAAGAAAAGCGGAATATGAGTTTACATTGTTAGTATAATGAAAAGATGAAGGAACAGTAGAAAAAGACTGAACAAAACGAAAAAACGTTTACATTAAACTAAGAAAATAATAATTTGCATTTGTGAAAAACTATGAAACATTCATAAAACATTAAAAATGAATGAATCGGACTTGGTTTCTGCAGTCTGTTGGTCGCTATTGTCGTTATTCATGGAGTGGGAAAGTGTGACCAGGGTAGAAGAAGAAGTGCTTAACATTCTATTTTGGGCGTACAGTTTGTGATATTATTAGACTACAAAAGAAAGCCAGAAAAAAATTAAGCAAATACAAAAACAACAAACTGGCAGCTATGTGAGCGAAGGAGTGAATAAAAGAAAAGGGCACAGAGTGCAGTGTGAAAAGCAGTGTGAAAAGCAGTGTTGCCAAACATTTTTACTCAATAGTGACGTCAATTATGTCAGCGAAATCAGGTGACTGAATTACATTAATTACGTTTGTCTTAAGGAACTTCGTACGTTTATTGCGGGAAATTCTTTCCGGTTGCCGGAAACTGTGGCCATAAAGTTAAACACAGTCTCACCACGGGTTCGCTCTATCTACGAGAATTCTAAGTATGATACTCCTATATATATACAAGTAGCTCAATTCCCATAGATGTCGACTACATTCCAACAAAATCCCCTTTTGATAACAGGTTTATCACGCATATTCCCACCAGACAGGAATGGGCAGAGAGGGTAGCCCAGGCCGGAAGTTCAATTCGGGTTTTTATTGATGGTTCCAATCTGGCTGAAGTGCAGTGACCTATCACCTTGTGAAATTTATATCTTCACTGATAGCCTAGCAGTCGTTAATTCTTCGACTACAGTCCAAGAGCTGACAGATCATCTCGAATCAGCTGAAATCAGGGAGTTTGAAAAACCACAATAGGTTTCAACAAAGATTAGGGTAACTGTGGAAACAGACTGTGGAACTAACTACTGTATCCGAGTATATAAATATGTATGTATAATCACTGATGTCATTGGTTCTTGAGGGACTACATAGATTATGTTTAGAGCTTCTCAGCTATTCTGCGATTGTGGAGGTTTGACCTCGAATATTCATCTGCACCCATTTTAGTGAAACATGTAAGAAATTTAAAATTGTGGCAGCACTAATTAAAAGTAGTTAGACAATGAGCAGAGTTTTTAAATCCACGTATCATTGTCTTGCAGTAAAATGTAGTAAAAAACCCCATTTCCTTCCATGTGCAATACCTTTGCAGATTATTGTTTCCAGTTTTACTCTTTGTGGTTTTAAGATTTTTACTGTTGGCTTAGACGTTTTTGTTTGTAGGAACAATCCAGATACTTGAATGATAAATGAAAGTGCGGTGTTCTTAATGGGAAATAAAATTACTTTCAATTAGTGAAAATATACTTTTTGCTTGACATTTTTTAACCACTTTTATTATTTATAGATTATATTATTCAAAGTAGATATGCATTCTTTGACTAGCATCACATTGCACGCCGAGGCGGCGTGCCTCAGTTCACTGCGTTTTTCACTTCACTTCTGTCAGTTTCTTGGCGGTTGATACTTTATACACATTAATGGCAAAAGTTACACGACAATGGATACGATTATCTTGGCCACGACACGTGACCACCGACCACAATTGTCGGCAAATTAAATGTATTTCTTATTTGACAAGCAACAACAGAAAGAAGAAGAGAGAAATAAAGACTAGAGAGAGAGTGAAGAGACATGTTTGTGTTTGTGTTTGTGCTGCTGCTGTAGCTTTCTCATCGCAATGGCATCGGAATTTTCATATATTTTATCCCAAGGTTTCGCTCCTCTTCTTCCTTGGTGAAGCTGAAAACTGATGATATCAGTAAGTCGTCATGATCATGGTTTTCGTTTGATTGTCTCTTTATTTTCACCCCTATAAAATAGATAGCAGCTCTGTGTGGAAGATAGCTGTTAAAATTTGAATTTGCCTCTTGAATTTACCTCTATTCTCTCATTTTTCATTACCCAGTCGGAAAGTGACTACTGAAGAAAAGCTTCAGTAATAGAAAAGTTATCAATAGGCCCCTTTTTCTTAAAGTAAGGAAACAGTTAATGCATCCACAGTGAAATTCATACGTCAAAAAGTTTCAATGATAATATCATTATATTTTTTTATAATTTTTGCAAATAATTTTTTCAATAAGTATTTAATTCAAAGTTTGTTCTTTTGAATGCGTTCGCTATCACCTTATATGGGAAATAAATCAAAAGCTTCATAACAAATTTATACAAAAAGAATAAATACAATAAAGTATCTCAGAATTTTTCTTATATATTTATTTGCTTATTTTTTTCTTTTAAAACAAATTAAAAACTATGTTGTTCTATTGTGTGAAAACTTATCCAAAAAATTTGCGCTTAAACTATTCTCATACAACTGGACTTCTCCAACTTTATTTTGTTGAGCTATTATACATATTATATAGATGAACAAACATCTTCATTTTCGTTGTTGGTATTTGGGTTGGAGTTTGTTGTGTGCTGCGAGGTGAAAGTTTTGGAAACTTGGACTAAATCCAAACTTTACAATAATAATCTTAAAATTATGAACACTTTTTTCTACGCCAGTTGCAACTTAATTAAAATTTCTGGCACGTTCGGGGAACTTTATATGTATATTTATAGACTTTTTTCTCGCTGTGTTGTATTATCTTTTGTCACAAATTTGTACGTTAGCCACGCTCAAAATTAAGATAAACAATGCGAATAACGTGTCAAATTTATATATTTTCGTTTTTATGCAAAATATATTTAAACATTAATAAATGGCAGGAGAAAAGAAATAACGAGTAGAAAAACTGAAAAGCGAAAAGAAAAAAATTAAATTAATATTTGCGCTTGCTGCTTTAGAAAGAAGCTTATATTTTTTTCTTGGATCTGTTTTTGGATATTCTCTCCCCCCACTCCCCACTTTCTGAGCTTGTTTCATGCATTTCGATTATGCAGCGCCACAAAAGTGTCCTGGCAGCAACGGGATAATGCAGGATAACAACTGACATCGCAGAGTAGCAGAACAGAAACGTAGCATATAAACAAGAGAGTGTGCAAAGAGTACGCGGCAGGCAGTGAGAACTTGTCGTGTGGAAAACAAATCAAAATCCGGAAGAAATTCTAAGAATAACTGTTTTTTAAACCATTATCTGGTAGGCTGGTTGCTTACCAGATTTTCATACCAAATTTTTATTTACCATTTGAATAAAACAAAAATTCTGCCAGATTATTTATTTAAAATTGAACTATTAGAAGGTTAATGAATGGGGCACTTTTACATATAAGCTGAAATTTTCGTGTCAGTCAAACGAAACAGTTGTTTTCATAAGTATACACACCTAGAAACTGAACACGCATCATAAGAGAAAAATATTATTGAGCTGCGTAAACAATGTTGTCAAGCGTAAAAAATAGCAGTGTCACCATGAACCTGTGAATTTAAGTTTAAAAAAAAGGATGGCCACCAAATGAAAAATTTTTCATGTTTTAATTTGAAATTAAACTAGATCTGGTGGAAAACATACAGATCTGGCAACATAGTTGAAATAGCTTTCTCTAAAGCAGAGATGGGTTAAGAAAGTATAGAGACCTTCTATTTCAATGAATTCCATATATTAGAAGTTCAAAAATTTTATGTTCTGGTGCAAGGGACTGCCGAACAATGCTCTAAAGTATTCTAGTCAGTCTCTTAACGGTTTTCAATGCTATACATTGAAAGAGAAAACAACTCTTCTATTCTAGGCAGTCTCTTAACGCTACGCTCTTTTCCCAGCACAGCTCTAAAACGGTGTTGGGAGAAATATTATTTGCGTACAGTGTCACGTTTTCAGACAACAAGTTGCCAAAAATAGTAAAATTGCCTTGCAGATCCGTTTCTAGTGCCCATGTCTTTATTAAACGAGCTTGCGTACAGTGTCACGTTTTCAGACAACGAGTTGCCAAAAATAGTAAAATTGCCTTGCAGATCCGTTTCTAGTGCCCAGGTGTTTATTAAACGGGATTGCGTACAGTGTCACGTTTTCAGACAACGAGTTGTTAAAAACAGTAAAATTACCTTGCAGATCCGTTTCTAGTGCCTAGGTGTTGATTAAACGGGCTTTTAGAGAATATCTCTGGAACAAGTTGATAACGGAAAAAGTTGACAAGTAGCAAAAGTGAAGCCAGCAAAATCAGCAAAAACTAAATTCATGATTGTTATAATGCACAATTTTACAAGGAAGTTATCATTATTATTCATTACACAGTGATTTACGATTTTCTTGAGAGTTCCACTCTCAGGATTAGCCAAATACATATTTCATCTAGCGCTAATATAGTGTGTGGACCCATTCCTTTACTCAGCCTAACGAAGTTTCTCATTAGCTAAGTAAAGGTGTGACCTTGACTTTGAAATATATTGAATAACTTAAAATTTATACAACACCTCATGTTAGATGTTTGAAAATCTTATACTTTTCTACTCCTTCTATGGCGATTATACCGTGCGATAATTTGCCATCTTCTTCTTTCTTCTTTTAATGGCACAACTGCCCATGAAGGGTCAAGGTGGAGCTTTTCGCACATAAATGGATGTGACCTACAATTTTATGCGAAATCCGAAAGGTAAAGTTAAAAAAGCTTTTCTTTTTGCTCTTGTAGGTTTGACATTGCCTGCCAAGAGGTGCTGCTGTGTATAAAATTATTTCTTACATTTTTTAATTGTTTGTCGATATTTGAACTCCGATCATTTTGCGTAGCAGGCCAGCACGCTACCAACTACGCCACGGCGTCCACATTTGCCACCTTACAACATGAAAAAATGGTCGCTAATTCCGACTATGTACTAACAATTGCTTTGTAATGGGGTTAGCGATATAAAGGTCCCAAACCCATATTATAGGTATATGCAGGGTCAATAGGTGTAATAGTATTGTCATGAAAAGGAAAAAAAATGTAGTTGGACAGAAATAATCCACTACTCCTTCCCTTTATCGAACTTGAAGTGTTATAAACTGATAATGGACTATCATACTGAGTTGAAAAGGTCGAAAAACAATCATTGTCTTGGAGGAAAAAATTTTCCATCAAAAAGTAGATGGGAACACTGAAGATCAAGACGACCTATGTCCATCTTTATTTTTTCGAGAATTTAACCGTTTTTCTAATTTCGTATGATCCTTGATCCTAACAGTAGTGAAAATTTAACACATGTAGTTGTCCACATGAAATTCTTCATTATTCAACAATTCAATGCATTTTAGTATTATGCCAATTTATTTTTTAAACTATTATTATCACACACGTCACACTGTGCAGCGTAATAATTTCTGCTGTTGATTTAAAAAACAAAAGAAGTTCATTATGTGTATTCGTATTCGGCAGTTATTGCTCTCTGTTTTACTTTCGTACTCTCGCACTCGTTCACTCATTGTCTCACTCACTTTATTTATACACATTCTGTTACATATATTTGTACGAGAAATTTGAGCAAACATAGCTACGCCAGCTATATGTGTGCAGATAAGAAAGCAGAAGCGTCAGTCGCAGCAGTTACGGACAGACGAAACAAAAGTAAAAAAAAAAGAAATTAATTCAATTCATCGTGAAGGATACGAAAAGCATGCAGGATCTGCTTGAATTATTGTTATTTGAATGTGTTGGAGAGCGCATCACATCCTTGCCACTTGGCAATGGCAAGGATGTTTGTCATGGAATTATGGCACTGGCACTGGCACAGGCACAGGCACAGGACAAGAAAAGCCAAAGTTACAGCAACAACAACAACATTGCCGGTTAGAGTGTTATGTTGTGAAGCTTTGATGAAAATATAAGATGTGCCAGAAATGCAATAGGAAATTAAATAAATTATTTATGAAGCAGCAAAGGAGGTTTATTAAAATTGAAGTAAAAATAACGTTAAGGTTTTCTTCATTTTGTTGCTGCTGTTGCTGTTGCTGTTGTTGTCAGTTAGTTAAACTCAGTCGTTGTTACTTTTGTGGAGATTTGGAAATCGTTAAGGAGAATCTTTATCAGTTTTTTTTTAAACGTCATAAATACTTGTTTTAGAGATGTGTGTAACTTGCCAATATGTTCGGTTATTTAGTTTGCCGTAGGTATTGTTCTTTGTAAAGTTATATCAGAGCTTATCAGATGATTCAGAAAATCAGCAAGCTAGATTGGTATAGCGAAGTGGATCGAAGATATGACGTCAGCTTCTCAAATGCCCCTAGCTCATTCATTCATTACAAATTTCAGTGCAGAAGCTTTTCGAATACTAACATAAAAGCATTAGGCTAATGGTGGAGAATGGTCGTCAATGGCTTAAATCCATTTTTTGATACTACATTTCAATGCCAACCTCTCCGAAAGAAGTTAAAAGATAGTAAGGTTTGCTGATAACCTAAGGCATTTTCTTTTTATTCGATTTTTTCTACTTGAAGACATGTTAAGCCCATCAAAAAGGTTCTTATCTTCCTAACTTGTGCTAATAATGATTAAGTAATAAATTAATTCAGGATAATGAAGACGAATTCAAATTGACTTGTTGCCAAGATTTCCACTTTACTACTACTTTGCTCTTACAAAAATAAACTATCATAAGAATTGCCTGCGATTTTTATTGTAGACTGGTCAGTTTTCCTATTATCATTTTTTTAAACACCAGAATTCATTAATGGCGTCATATTGCCGGTCTTCACATAAATACATGGTATTTTTATTTCTGTGAACATTCAAATCTAAAAAATAGACGACTCAAAAAAATTAAAAGAATAAGCCTCAAGGTTAATGCATAATATAATGCATAAGTATTTGTTACTCTTTCAAATCTCATCGAGGCAAAGGTTGTTGCAAAAACCTCTTTCATGATACGAAAACTTTATGAACAAGCTTGCCCTGAATATTATATTTAATTTAAAAATTGTTTTATAAATATGCCTAAAAGTATACTGTACTATAAATTGAAATTTGTTGGGTGCATTTTTCCGCTACAAGATAATTAAACAATTTTTTAACACTTTGCCTACGTATTTATTTTAAAAAATTTGAGATCCATATGGCATCTGGCATGAGTGCGCTATTTAAAACAATATAAATCAAATTTACATAAATTTCAATTGAAAATCTATTTTCACATATTGACAAAACATACACAGCCTTAGAGACATGGATAAGTAGATATTAGATGTGCTGATTCAGTGGCGGATCCAGAGGTGAGTCCCATTTTATTTTTCTGATTCTCCTGATTTTCTTTTTTTGGTTGGTAGAATTTCGTTTTGATTTTCTTATTTTATATGATTTTTAGTGAGTTTTAATATGAATTTAGAAATGCCTTTCTCTCTGAAATTGGTTTTAAATTTTTACACATCTAAATTCTGATCTAATTTTAGAACTGAGTTTAGAACTGTAGTCTTGTCTGAATTTGGCCCAATTTGTTCTCTGAGTTTTTTTTACAGATCTCTTGTCTGATTTACAAACTGAATTTCAGTTTGATTTTTTGTCTGACTTTAGGCCAGAATTTTGGTCTGACTTTTGGCTAAAATTTGGTTTTATTTTCAGTCTGATTTTTGTGATCTGACTTTCAGTTTAATGCCTAGAGTTTTTGTCAGATTTTTGGTTTAAATTTGATTTAATTTTTAGTCTGAGATTTCACATGAGATTTTGTTTGATTTGTGTACTGATATTAGTTTGATTTTTTATCTCGTTCTAGGCAAGAATTTTGGTTTGATTTTTGATTTAAATCTGGATCTCAATTTTTAACTCATTTTTGTTTGAAATTTCGACCGGAATAGTGTCAGTGCCCCTTAATTCTGATAAAGCTTCATCCTGAGTGCCAAAATTATCCTAGCTGTGGCACAGGAGAAGTGTCTGGTTCTACTTCATGGTTCAAGGAGTAAAAGGATAGAACCGCTCCAACCTTGTCAAGTGCGATTAGAACTGATTGCGTTTGGGATATGTGACTATACCATATAATTGGAGTATTTTCTCAATAGCTACTCAAGCAACTTAAACCATATAAAAGTAATGCAAGTCCAACAATTTTAGAGATATGTATGGAAGTTATTAGCTTCATGGTCTGTCAATACCATATACTCATAAATAAGTATGTACATTTGTGATATGTGCTAAATTTTCACGCGTTTGGGTTTGTGGATCTGGATTATGGATAAATAATGATCAATGAAATAATAGAAAACTTTCGTTATTTGAAACGGCCCTAAAATGCATTTTTTAAATTGTTCAAGAGAAGTAAAAAACATTAATATCCTTTTATATTGTTATTTAAAGTTAAAGAAAAACTATGCAAGTTTTTGGTATATGGATCCAACATTGTTGGCATAAATGCTGATCGATGCGCTTAATCAAAAACTCGATTTTGAAAAATTCGATGTTAGGGCTTTTCGAAAGTAAGGCAGCGATATATAGTTTAGTTTTCTACAATCTCATATTTGCCCACAAGGTCTCTCTCTCTACCATCGGTGTTTCCTATGCCCAAGCAAATTGTTACATAATTTTGTTCTTATCAAATCATTCAAAAACCGAGGCTTTATTTACTGCCTCTTGGAGTGAAAAGTGCTCCAAATCTTTCTCATTGGGATACAATAAGAACAAAAACAACAACAACAACAACAATAACAATTACAAAGTTCAATTTAATTGTATGATATGTACATACATGAATATTTCAATTGACTTTTACTAAATGCCATGGCATATTGAAGAGGGCCACTTCACTTTTGAAAATAGATTTCGGAATACTTGTGTAGATACGTACATACTTACATAGATATGAATGCTTACTTATATATTTATATTGAAAAAAAAAGATTGGCGTTTTAAAAGTATGTGAAGTATCGTTGTCATGCTTTTCTATCGTTGTCATGCTTTTCGACACATGCTCACAAAGGCTCGTTTATACAATTTTGATCTCAAAGTGAAGCAAACAAGATAACACATACAAGCATACGTAGACATAAACAAACACTGAGAGACCGTGTGGTAGAGATGAAGATAGATAAATGGAGAGAGAGAGAGAGGGAGAAAGAAAGAGATAGTACATAAAAAGCAGGGAAAACGAGAAGATCCAGAGCTGTTTTATGTCATTAATACAAATAAGCGGAAAGTATATTATCCACTGCTTGTATGTACTATATGTGAGTTTGTGTGCCTGTGAATGTATGTGTATGTATTGCTATACATAGATAGGTTTAAGTATCTGCTAGATACTCAATATAGTAATTCATGTTGACCTTTATGTGAAATATAATCTTTTTATTATTTTTTGATTGTGCGTAAATGTACGAAATGTGTGATTGTATATGTGAGAGTAGATGCTGTTTGAAAGCAGCAGCTGCTGTTAGGGGGAAAAAAGACATTGGAGTATACGAGTCGATATATGCACGCACACACACACACACACACAGAATCAAGCCAGTCCAAGTAGATGGACACACAAATACGAGAGCAATCATACATACTCATAAGTTCAATAAGCCCTTCAGTTATATCATACATACATACATACATACATGCTTACTTACTTATCCGTTTGTACATTACTTCAGCAATACTTTATGTTTTCAGATTTTATCTTTATGCTTTACTTTTCTTTATTACTTTTCATTCCCTTTAACGTACTCTTACATAGTACATTTTATTTTCATTATTATGACTTTTGTCATGCCGAACTCAAACAACCTGCCTGGCTTGCCCTCTTGGAAGTGAACCCACAGAAATATGTATGTGTAAATGTGCGAGTAACTGTATTATCGGTAGTATATTTATTTAATGAGGCATCGATTTCTAATGGCTTCAAGTTTGTATGGGCTTAAATAGCATTTAGTATATTGCAGATATTTACACACTGGCACATATACAAACATATGAATATGTATGTACTCATATGTACGTTTATTTATATGTGTGCACTGACGAAGATTATTTGTATTTACAGGCTTTAAAGTTTTCCTTTCATCAAGTCTTAATTAATTAATTTACAAATTATAAATTATACAAGCGCATTAAATTGATTGATAGTTTAATATTTAATCTGTTCATTATATCGAAAGTAAATTCGTATCTCTTTGATCTTTAGTGTTTGCTTTACTTGTATCTATGAATTTTTCTCATATTAAACTTTGTATTGCAGCCAGTACTCATTTGAGCTTATACAAATAAAGTTCATGATCTTTCAGAGGACTTCGATTTCCGAAATCGTTTTTGCCTTCATTTGGTTTTGTTTATTCTCATGTCTTTGATTAAAATTAAGTCTCATAGTCATAGGAAAGGAGCTGGAGCTACGGGTAGGTCTCTACTTACTTAGCTACCACCTTCCTCAGAGATGAAACATAAGTTCGACAAATTTTTCAAAGTTATACTTAGCAATAGGTGATAATGGGAAATGGGGACAATACAGAACACGCACTAAAGTGGTATACTGGCGCCTCGAGAACAGTTGCAGGTTGCCGAATCAAGAGTGAAAACCATACCCTCAGAGCCGATGGGAAGCTATGCAAGTATTTTCCAAGCAAAGATACTTTCCATGAGGCAAGATAGTGCACTGTGCACAGTTTAACCTCAAACGCGGGTGTAAAAGTCAAAACATAGTAATTTATTCAGACCGTCAAGCTGCTATCAGAGCAATAGATTCCTTTGTGATAACCTCAAAACTATTGTAGTATGGAAATGTATAGAGCTCCTGAATGCATTAGGCAAAACAAATTATATCACAATATTCTGGATAACTGATCACACAGGTATTTATGGTAACGATGTAGGTGACTGCCTAGTAAAGAATGTAGCGGTCAAGACTTTGGACCATTAGAAGCCATGTAAGGTATAAGGAAACGAACCATAAAGAGCACTTTAAAGAAAGAGAAAGGGAAGAGTAGATCCTCCTATTGGATACAGCTCTCGAACCTTAAAAAATCCACGCTTCTTTTCTTTCATTTAATGGCCTAAGCCGAGCTTTCGCATTCACTTACGTTGTCTTGTTACTTATATGATTGTTGTACATGATTAGAAGGGGCATACAGTTTTATGCTGAATTTGAACGGTGAAGTGAAAAGCTTTTCACAGGCAATTTTTACTCTTGTAGGTTTGCCATTGCCTGCCAAGAGGTGGGGTGTCATGTAGAAAAATAGTTTTTCTACTTTTTAATTTTGCCTGTGCCGAGATTTGAACCTTGGACACTCTGCGTACTACCATCTATGACACAGCGACCACAATAAAAGCTACTTACTAATTGGAAATTTCAACCTCAAAAGAGCTGTCTACTGATATAAATTAATAAAAACCAATTCAGAATAGTCGTGTTCTTCCTTTCAGTAAAAAACAGAACGTACACATGTAGAACTGATGTATTAGCCAAGACAACACCTGTACTCATAGGTTTTGTCAAGGTAACTGGCGAAATACTATAATACATCATAATACTCTGCAAGGTACGCACTCGCAGTAGGTGGAAATATCTGGAACTCTACCATCAATATAGTGGCGACATCATAGCATTGAAGTCACATCTACTACTCAGATTCTTCAGCAATATTGACTTGTCTGAAAGCTTCCTACCAAGCTAGTATCGGGGGAAATAGATACAAAACCAGCAAAGACTCAAACCTTCTCCACTAATTGAAATATTAACGTGGATACAAAACGGATAATAAAATCATGGTACAATAAATAAATTTCAGTAAGGTAATCAAGTTATCATCGGTTAAAACAGCAGATTATTTCAATGCAAAAACTAGTCACTGTTTTTCAACTTTATGCTTCATAGAAAAATGAAACTGAAAAATAATTCTAGAAACGTCACTCTTCCCCTTAATGCAAAGCTGAAGATGCTTAGAACATAATAAACCAGAGTACTACCGACTAAAGGCAATCCCTATTTCGATATGTCAAATTAAATGTTCTCCTTAATAGGTTTAATAGTTTCTATAGCTAACAAATACAAGCTTAAAAATGGTAAAATAAAACTGAAAAATATGAACCAAATCCAAAAGGAAAATATAAGTACATAAGTGTTGAAATTAAACAAACAACTGGAAATTTTTTCCTCATTTTAATGTTTTGTGTGAGTAATATAAAAATAAATGAACTACATAAATACATTTGCCAACGGCAAGAAATTACTAATGAAATGTCGAAAATAACAAGAACAATTCAGCAGACAATAAAACCCCATCATTGAAAATGAAAATAACATCAAAAACTTTTGACTTCATCAAGCACATCTAAGTTAGAGGATGTTGAGGGAGGGACGACAGCACGTTTCTCGCAACAACTCGCATTAAAAGCAATACAAACAACGACAAAAAAAAACAGAGCTAACAATGAAACAACATCCAAGGCAAAAAGTATTAAAAGCAGTAGAAGCTATTCAGCAGTAGGGAAAACATTGACATTCACACTGACAAACACAAACAGAGGAAGCTGACTGCAACCACATCGACTTAACCAGTTGCAAAAGGCATCAAGGCAATGAAAGCGCAACTAGAGCTAGAGAGACGGGTGGAGATTGTTGACTGATTGCAACGCTTTCGAATAAACATAACTTGAAGCTTCTTTAAAACTGCTAATTAAATTTTTTTTTAATTTAAACCGCAGAGAACAATAGTTGATATGTTGCTGCTGATGTTGTTGATTCTACTGTCGTGATATTAAAGAGATATTAAAATGGAAAGTAGTTTTTTGGCTGTGTAGCGATATGTAAGAAGTAGCACTGATGCATACCGCATAGGAGTCTGTATGATATAATGTATAGCATTTGTGGAAATGACTAATTTTTTTTGCTTCATTGTAGGGTGTTTAAAATTATATTCAATTGAGTTATTGCTAAACAGCAACGATGAACAACAGTAACTATATACGATATTTAGAGAGATGCTATCATGATAACGACAATTATTACAAAAATTATTACAGGGATTCTAATAAGACACTGAAGGTCGAACTACTTACCACCTTACAAAACTCCATATGAGTGACCATTAAATGCTCCATTTAACTCCATAGAAGTAGGACTACTTGCTACATAAATACAAAGGTGGTCAATGCAACAGTTTCTCTAGTTACGGCAACGGACTAATAGATACTAAAATTTCTATCGGAGGTTGGACTCTTGAAAGTACTCCATATGGATCATAGTGACGTATGAGTGATATTAGTCAGTTTTCCTCCAACTTGTACTACTTATTTATTAATTTTTTTTTTTAATATTTTCTCCACACTATAACTTTATATAAACTTTAAAAACAACTGATGTGTTTTTGTAGTAAAGAAATTATTTAAAATAATTAATTAAGAGTAAGAAAAAAAGATTTTCTAGATTGCAGTGCACCCCGCATCAGTAACAATAATGAGACCGAAGAAGTTATATCTTACAGATGCCGTCAGCTGTCAGAAAATTGCATCCGCTTTGCATGATAAATGTGGACTCCGGAGGAGTTTCTTATCAAAGAATAAGAAAAAAAATTTGGGTGTATCTGGACTCAGTGAAATGTCCTCGCATTGAGACTTGTCGTCGTTTTTTACGAAAGTGTTTTCGACTTCATTAAAACTGTGAAGATTGAATTGTTCAATATGTGACAGAGCAAACATAATCATATTATAATTAGTTCTTTCTTAGTAAATTTACTTATGACAACAAAATCTTACAATACATTTTTTGAACATACATAAGAACAAATTTGTAAATCAATCATCATGATGATGAAGAAGAACAAATGAAAATAAATGAGATGAAATTATTTCAATGTGTAAAAAACCAATATTAATTATGAAAAATATCATTATATGATATTAAAATCACAACAATTTAATTATGTACCTCATGTATACCATACATACAAATATATTCATGTTCACATGTGTCAAATATTTGAAATGAAAAATTCACTTTACTGGCCACAATTATCCAAATGAAAACGATTTTTATTTTTTTGTATATCATTTCTTTTTTTTTACTTTTCCACACTTTTTTCACCGATTCAAAATTCATGCATACATGCAGAAAAACTGAGCCACTGGTCATGTTGTGTACCCAGTGGGAGCTAGAGTGTTTTGCAAAGCGCTTCACTATCAAACATCACTTCTGTGAAATATATCAAACTAAGTTTAAGTCACGCTTCATGGTATAAATTCGAAAGGTTACTAACTTTCGATTGCTTAATGAAAATAGTGATAATTCTCCGCTGATGAAATAATTCGCTGAGAAAAACCGATAACGTGTGCACTTCTAAGTACTAGCGCTTAACGCTTAGCGCTTTTCAATCAACTGCTTCCTACTTGGAGTACCCTCACTCATACATATGCTTGAAAGTACATATACATATATGGTATATACATTACATATACATATATATTCATGCCATTCTTTTTCATTGTAATCACAGTTCATTGACAATAATTTGCATAAATATTGACACTATTGCCATTGTTGCACAAATTAATTTCGAAATAATTGACAAATAATGGAAAATGCGTTTTTTTGTGAAAAACAAAAAAAATATATATATATATATGCATAAGGTTGGGTAGGAGAATGCAAGCAGAATAACAGACAAAAATAATACGCAGCGAAAAATTACAAAAAAAAATGTCTTTTTTTTAATATGTTTTGTTTTTTAAATAAGTATAATTGTCATTAAATTGTGAATATTAACAATTGAATTAAATGCAAAATCAAAGTATCAATTAACCTAATTAATAGAAAAAAATTCACACACAGAAAAAAAAACCATAATTAATAATAATAAATAAATATTTTTATTAAAAATTAAATATGAAATATGTGTCACACGTGATAATGGCACCTGGCATATAACTTGTAATATAAATTTTATAAAAATAGTGTACATACATTTTTTAACCCAGGTTAATTCTCATTATAACTGAGTCGTTATGGTTGTGAGATAGAAATTGTGAATCATTTTATATATTGTAACTACGAGTATGTAACGACTCAGTTATAATGAGAATTAACCTGGGTTAAAAAATGTATGTGCCATTATCACGTGTGATTTAAGTTAAGTTCTTAAGTTTCAAAATATAGAGATTTGGAATTTTCGCCCATTATATATCAATACAATATTCAAGACTCATACTAAATAGCAAGCATAATTCCTTTAAAGACTTTGACTTTCTCAATTTATGAAGATCAGTATACAAAAAGAAGTGAATATGTCCATATGGATCATGATAGTGAATGAGTAACATTCGACAACTAATTGATACTCAAATTTCTATCGGAGGTTAAACTTACCCCACCAGGTTGAACATGGTGGCGTATGAGTAATATTCGATTTTCCTTCAACTTTTAATGTATGCAATTACATTTTTTCAACAAATATTTTCTCCACACTAAAGCTTTATGTAAACTGAAAAAATCAACTGATGTCTTATTTATGAAAATAAATTATTTATAATTACAATAGTATCTGCTTAATTACATTTTGTGGGGAATTTAAACATTTTCAAAAGCTTGAAAATTTGATTTTTTACCTTTTATTAATTTGAACTTTCCACTATAAAACATAAATCAGCGATTAAAGCTTTCTGTCTAAACTAGGTACTTTATACCAGTAAATAGATTTTTTGTTTGTTATTACCTAATGTGAACAGTATCTACCACGGCGTATGAGTGATACTCAAAAAAGGACCAACATTTTACATAGAAACTTATTTATTTTACAAGAAATTATGTAAGTTTTTAATATGTAGTAAAAATTAAAAAAATACATAAAAAAGAAGAAAAGAGAACCTTCATCCATTTATTCAGAAAAATTTATAATTTCAAGCAAATCATATTTTTCATTTCACTTTTTCGTAGCCCACTCCGAACTCTAAGAAAAATTAAGGAAAACATATTCATAATTAACATACATATATTTATAGTTAAGGATTAGTATAAGATTTTGTAGCTTCAGACAATTTCAGGCAAAATCTAATTGACTTTAATCACTTTCTTGTATGCTGGGTGTATTGATTTTCGTCATCAACATACAAATTTAGGACACAGTTGTTTTGTCACAGTTGTTTTGCCAGCGGAAAGCATAGCAATTTTAAATAAATAACTAAAATTAAAATTGGAAAAAACACAATCCGCAAAAAGTAAAACGAAATACAAAATAGAAAGTCAAACAGAAACTGAACCACATTGAAGTTTTTGTTTTTAATGATAGTCATGATGGCATAAATGTTTTCTTCTTTTTCTGGATCACTGTTTGCTCATTTTATGCTTGGACTTTGTGTGCAGCATATTGCCACATAAAAATCTGTATACATTTCGTATATATGTACTCGTATATATAAACAAATAATATGCGCTATCATTATCCTTGTTATTCTCACTGTTGTTGTTGTTACCAACAATTTTACCACAAACATTTCATAGTAGCACATCCGTTTCCGCTCCCGCCTTCTACTACTGCTGCCACTGCTTTCTTTTCTACTCCTTGCATGCGCATGCATGTGTAAATTTAAAATAAGCACCTCATTAAATTGAAAAAGTGTCTGCAATGTACTGAAAATTATATTTTAATATGTATGCACACATACTTGTATACGTATGTATACATATAAATATATACGAGTGTATTTGCATATGTGTATTTTTTTTTTTGTATATAACATTTTGTTGTACGCTATATACAATTTTCGCATACTATCACTGCTGGAATTCATATTAGAAAATAGGAATGTCCACTAAGAAATGTTGCCTTGGTTTAGAAAATGAAGGAAAATTCCTTATGTGAATTTATACATGTTGAGTTGAGATTACAATCGTTTAACATGCAGCAACATTTTATGTTATTAAGTATTATTGTTATTGCTAGCAACTTTTCCAAAGTTATAAAAATAAATATATTTGTTGGATAAATAATTTAACTTAAATAGTAGAAAGGAAAAAATACTCTAAATTACCATTTTGTCGTTCATTGTTATTCATTGAATATTCATTGATTAAATCATTTTATGTTGTGGCCGAAGATGCGATGAAATAGAGGAGTTTGCTAAAAACTGGCAGTAGAGAGTACTCAGGGGGGAGGAATGTACAATTTCAGCGAGAGACACAGCTCGAGACATAACTCGACATTATGATTTTGTAATATGAAAACTTCATTCCATCATGACTTCAGATGAGTCACCAACCACTCCATCTTATTGTTGTTGTTGACTTATCACATATAATTCAATTTGGTAGGTGTGATTAAATCCAAATTTCTTAATGCCAATTCAAATAAATAATAAATTAGAATTGAAATTAAATTATAAGATAATTACCTATATTTCCATAACTTCAACCGAAAGTAGCTCATACGCCACCGTGGGCATTATTCAGAATGATAAGAAGCATGCAATAAATTTGAATTCAAAACAACTTTGCGCATTTTAGAGCAGTGCTGTTCAACCTTTTGTGGCCGCAGAGCCCTTTTAGTTGGCATTCGATTTTGTGGAGACCTTACTTAGGAATAAAATAAAAGGTTCCACAAGGCTTCCAGGTCGAAGACCAATAATTTTGGAGTATAAAACGTATAATATTTAAAGAAAAGTTTCTCGTGCACTTATCAAATAGGATGAGAATCGTTCTGATTCAGACTAAGCGACCCCCAATGTTAACAAAATCGACTCAATAACTTCGTTTTCTATCACCCCCTTACTTTACTTTACTTTTAATGGCACAACAGCCCATATAGCGCCTAGGCCGAGCTTTTCGCTTTTCGCATCCACTCATGTTGTGCGTGTTATATTTGTACATGAATGGAAGGGACCTACAGTTTAATGCCGTATCCGAACAACGGCGAAGTGAAAAGTTTTCATAGCAATTTCTACTCTTGTAGGTTTGCCATTGCCTGCTTACCTGCCAAGAGGTGGTGCCGTGTAGAAAAATTTTATTTTCTAATTTTTGATTTTGCCTGTGCCGAGATTCTAACCCCGCACACTCCGCGTAGCAGTCCAACGCAATACCACTACGCCACAGCGAAAACTTTCTATCACCCCCCCAAACCTTAATTCTAGAACTGCCATTTATTCTTTAATTTAATATTACTCATACGTCACGATGAACAGTTTTCAACATAATAAAAACAAGACAACGAATTCATTCGTATACGTATTAGAATTGACAAGAAGATTAAAACGTTGCTAAACAATTACTTTCTAACATTTTTTACACTCGCTACATTTTATTTGGACTTCAACACCTCGCGATAATTTTAAAATAAAAAGGTTCCATAAATTTTATTTTCAGCATGAAAAAATAATGTTAGTTTAAAATTTCTGTTGAAAGAAGCAGCAAGTGATAAAGAGCAGTTTAAACGAATTTTATGTGTTGAGAAAATATTATTCTTCTTAAAACTTAATCCAGAATTGAATGTTGCTTATACGACACGGCGATTAGAATTTAAAACGATACAAAGCAAAGAGAATGTATTTGATTTCTTGTTTTTTATATAAGACTATTTATAAACTAGAAGCTTTGGCTGAATATTGTTTCTTTTAAGAAGTGTAAATAAATTTAAAAATTTATTTCAGAATTCCTTGAGTTTTAGAAAGTTTGGAAAGATTTTCAAAATGTTAAATATAATTTAATTTAAATGATATTTCCTATGTATTCTTTTAACTTAATTTATCCTTTTTGCCTTTTATTCTAATTTTGTAAAGTACAATAGTAAATATAAATGTCTTTAAATGTAAATGCAAGTTGGTTAAATAGAAAACGCACATACACTCACAAAAGCTAAAACAAAGCAGCCACAGCAAAATGTTGCTAATTGAGGTCAGCTTTCATACATATCGTATTTGTAAATGCTTTTATTCGTAAACATTTCAATTTCATCACAGCACTTCTTAGCTAATGAATAAAATAGCAAAGTTTAACATATTTGCAACATGCAGCAACAGCAACAGCAACGGCAGCAAAACAGTTTTCTGTGTTACACTACACAAAAACATTTATGTGCACCAACAGCAACAACAATCACTTTATGGTGGGCAATTAGGCGAATAATGAAAGCAGCTTAAAAGTATGCAACAAGGAAAGTTGCAAAGTATTTTTAATTAGGAATTTGGTTTATTTATGCAAGCAAAATCAAAAACAGAAACAAAAAACTTATTCTTTACTTATTTAACTACAAATACTTGATATTTATGGATTTAAACTTTATTGGTTTCTCTGTTTTTTATTGAATACTCATCTGGTTTTAAAGCGGTGAAACAACTTTGCATACGCCTAAAAATATGCAACAGATGTTACTACCATAAACCTGAATATTCTTATGTTTTTATACAATTTACACTTGTAGTTGGTGTGTTTGTGTTACTTAGACATTTGTTGCTCAATTGAAGGAGCATAGCACAGCATTAGAAGTAAGTAGAGATTATTAATTCAGGTAGGAAGAGCTTGAGTTTAGGCCTTGTTTAAGGAAGACATGGATTCAAAATTCAATAAAGAGTGCATTAATTCAGCTCTAAAAAATGAATGATTAAGAAAAGAGTAAATTCGGGATAAATTAAGAGAACAAAAATTCGATTCTAAATAACTAATGTTCGATTAACAAAAGTCTAGATTTAAGCCTAAGTAAGGAGGGTATTACTTTTGGGTATTACTGAGGTAGGAAGAACTAATCCCAGGTCTGAAAGCTACGAAGAAGTAAAGCACATTATCGGCTTCACTTGCCCAAAACTGAGCTGAGAAACTGAGAAAGTGAAAGTTTTACATTAAATTATTACTGATTACTTAAATAAAATCATTTAGCAAAAATGAATGTTAAGAATTTTCTCTTTAATATTCGTACCTACAAACGTACAGAAATGGCAAATTGCATCATCATTGGAGCTTGAACCACAAATCTGCTTTTCAAGCGGTCTTTATGCGTGTGTGCGCTTACAAAATCGCAGCCTCACTCCTTCCCACCCGTTCTTTTTACTGTTGAGAGTGTGTGCCTCTTTAAGCAATGTACAAGCTTAAAATTAAAGACCAGCGAAAACAAGCAGTATAACTAACAACTGCCAACAATATTGAATTCATTCAAGAGCAGAGCATTTCACACGGCATGACAAAATAAAAGTTAATAATGCTTAGTCCTGTAAAAGGCCCGAGAAAAGCAGATCGACACCCATCATCTATTCGTTGAGTATAAAGCAGTCTTCGACAGCGCGATTAAGGATCACTTGTACGCCGCAATGTTGGTATTCCTGCAAAGCTCATTCGAACATCGACAAATCTGGCAATATTTTCTACAAGAGTGTCATGCTGCTAAGTAGTATACTGTGATAATAGTGACATCATCAGTTAGGAGCTTTCGAGAGTAAGATACTTCCTAAGATCTATGGTCTAATATGGGTGGACGACTTGTATCGAATAAGATGGAACCATGAGCTGTATGAGCTATACGCCAACGTTGACATAGTCAAGCGCATAAAAAAAACAGCGGCTCCGCTGGCTGGTTCATATTGAGTGAATGGAAGAAAGCGCTCCGGCTAGAAGGGTGTTTTATTCGAATCACAGAAGGGGGCGTCTTAATCTCCGTTGGAAAGACCAGGTGGAGGGCAACCTGACTGCACTTGGCATTATCGACTGGCGCTAGTGCGCGCATATCACAGGGGACTGGCGAAGCTTTAACGAGGCGGTCACACCGATCATCGGTTGTAGTGCCAGCTACGTAAGTAAGTATAAGATCTCGACTATGTCCAGTTGCCAGTAGTTGCATCGATCTTGTTTTGCTGGGAACTGGGTGCATTCTGCATGACTGCGTGTGCGTATGTGTGGGTGTGCATTGGCATTAAGCTTCCATGCATTATAAATTATTCATACTCAGGCACACAAACGCACGCACATACTCACGCGTTATTACATGTGTGTGTATCATTGTCAATGAATTTATGCATGTGTGTGTGTGTGTGTACGAGGATGCACGTGTGTGTGCCTATGTAAAAATATGGCTTATTTATTTCATTGCACATCCTTCGTCATTCTTCACAACACGCACATAAATACTCGTATATATTTTCGCATTACAATGTATTACATTGTTGCAACACATGCATACATACATATATACACGGATGTATATGGCAGTTTTGCGTACATGTGTGCGTGCTTACCCATTGTATTACTTTCTGCTATTTGAATAGCATATTTAATTTTTGATTTTATACGCAAGATTAATTCTTTAATATTTTTTCGCTGCTGCACTCCTTCAGAGCTCAAGTATAATGTGAGTGCGTGCATGCATTAATAGCGATAAGAATACATTCGGAGCAACAGTAGCAAATGGCATATGTAATTATGCTATCGCTCTTGCAGTTATTCATTTCATTTAATTATGGTGATTTTTATATGACATTTCCGAGTATCTTGGTAACGACTTCCTAAAAATAAAATTTCTTTTTTTGCTTCAACACTTCGATCACTTTACTATAGTTTTCCTCAGATATCATCAACCCAGAAAGAGAGCAGGAAATGGTAAACTAAAAAAACAACTGTTGCAATCATTAGCTATAATGACAATACCCACCATTATGCCATTATGCCAGTACACGTCAATTGTTCTTGAATGGCAACATATTTTTTTCAGGCTCCACTGTTGCTACTCCTGCTGACTGACACCATTTGAGCAGCAGCACTGCACTGTCGCACTTAATATTTTCGTTTTGTTGTTGCTAGCAGCGAACATTTGATATGATACCAGTTTATATTTGCACCCACTCCTTGCCGCGAAACAATTTCAATATCATTACCACACAAAATATGCCAATAGTAGCAGAAGCACCAAGAGCAGTTCTGGTGCTATCAGCAAAGACCTTTAAAAATAATATTTCCACCGTCGTTATTGGCTTATTTTGCACTATGCGATAAAATTCAAGTTTTTTTCTTGCTTTTCTGTGATTCGAAAGGATATGAAGTGCTGCTGGGCAATTCAGCAATCACAATTTTATGGCAATTATCTTGAAATTTTAGTCCTGGGGCTGAGCTTAAAATGTTTAAAAATTATTCCAAAATATTAAGCATTATCGAATATTTATGAATTTACATTTATTTAATAGATAACAAAGTGTCGAATTTTCAGCAGATATTGTTTGGAATTTTCTACCGCAAGATGGCGCGTTTTAATCGGTTAAACTTACAAAAGAGAGTCCAAAAGAGAGTCCAAAAGAGAGAGGAAACTGATGAAATTTTGCGAAAAAAACTCTCCGAAATTTTTGCTTTGATAAGACAAAGTTTTTCATTTTTAATTATTTTTTTTAAGATCCAATTAAAATTTCATAGAAGCAAAAAAAAATTTTTAAATCGCCAGGATGCATTTATCAACTTAAAATTATTCACTCTTTTTACTAACTTTTAGGAGATTTTTTTATGGAAATCACATGCTTTCTCGTCATCTATGCCTCCCCCGATTTCATCCTTATCGTTTAACTCTATTTGCTTTATCCGCCACAATTGGCGTTGGTAAAATTACAAAAAAAAAGACTTGTTAAACTTATGTCACTTTATTACCTTTCAAAAAAGTCTAAATCTAGAAGGATCTCCTACGTTTTTCTATTTTTTGTTAATTTCTAAAATTTCTAAGCTCCGACTCTGAACGAAAAAGAAGATTACTTAACTTTACTAGCCTAGTGAGACTATGACTGTTCTAGACTGTTAGACTGTTCAATAAAACTTCCAATCTTAGAATACAAAACCAAAACCATTAAAAAAAAAGTATGTCACATAGTGTAATTTGTTATATCGTTCTCTTTCTCTCCCTCTGTTTTCTTGTCTGACCCACTCTCGTTGTAAAATGCACTAGTGTTTAGCTCATACTTTAATATCCACATTAATTTGAATTTCTTTTTAACTTTTATTTTTTTTTGTTTTCTATTTTATGTCTGTTATTGAAATATGCTATAAAATTTAATGTTATCGAATATTAGTGGGGTAAATATTAACGCCAGCAGTTCACCTATAATTTTTAAAGTAGGTACTTATTATAATAAAAAATTCTCTCTTGTGCTGCACACTCAGGTGTTCGTTTGTTGATACAAATGTACTTGAGGTGGCTGTGCCACACTCAGATCTTATAATATCAATGTGCTGGCAAAATACTCAGACGAGTTATTCAGGATTCAGAACTCTTAAGTACTGAACAATCTTGATCTCAATGCACAGGTATACAAGCTGGAAACAAGTAGTAATAAAGAGCAGTTGATTGGCTCTGAATTTTACTGGGTTGTAATGTATTAAACATTATTGTAATATGAAAATTTATGTAACACAATTAACACATATTATAAATTTAAGTGAAATATAGGTAAGCCTTAAAGTATGCAACACTTTCATACTCTGATAAAGTATTCTTAATTGGGGCAGCGTTATTCGTTACAATATTTCACAATTCACAAGTACCTAACTTATTTCATTTGATCTACATAAAAATATGTAGGTACATAAGTACCATAAACGAACATATAAACATACATATATTACATAGATATAGAAAAATGTTGATTCTCGAAACGGTTTCAAAATTCTTATTAAATTTTTGCAAATAAATCAGTTCACCATGGTGCCGATAAAACCAATGATGATGCACAGTTTATGGCTAATGATGATGATGATGATGATGTTGATGTTGATGTTCCAATTTCAAATGTAAAATACTTTATTAAATTGGTAATACACACACACACACGCACTCAACAACACTTAAGCATACCTTTAGAGATTTTCATGTAAACATAAACAGCCACAAATACATTTATACATACATACTCGTATATATACGAACATTAGATTGTGTTATAATATGCTACTCTTTGTTGCAATTGCTGTTGTTGTTGTTGTTGTTGTTGTTGTTGAGTTGCTTTTTAGCCTTGTTGTTGCATTACTAGTGCTTTTTACAGTTCACTGCACATTTGCTGAGATTCTTGGGGTGGTTGCTGGTTGTTGCTGTTGTTGTTGTTGTTGTTGTTGTTGTTTTTGCATGTTGCTGCTTCTGTTGTAGAACCGTAACAGCCACAACTTATTCTGCATATTTTTCACTTGAATTCACCAACGATTTAATACCGTTAAATATATGCACACACACACACACACACACATGCATTCCTGAGCATGTATGTGTGTGCATTTGTGTATTTTGTGTGTGTGTGTGCGTGCTCGTATTTATTTCAGTATGTGTGAATTCTTGTAGCATTTCAAAAGCTGAGCACGTAAAAGAGCAAATAATTTAAAGAATTTTTTTACCTGTGAAAAAAAAACTTCCCCCCAAAAGAACAACTATTAACGTCACATGTAACAGCAGCAGCACGTATCATGCAACATGCAATGACATATGTAGCAACAATAACAACATAAAATTGGTATTTTACCGCTAAATAGATATTATCATCGTCAGCTTTGTCATAATCACCATCATCATCAGCAGCACTATCAATATTCTCAGCAGCAAAACAGGAATAGCTTCATAAGCACAGTTGCAACAGCAACAACAATATTAAGAGCAACATATCATTATCTGGCATGCCAACTGTATCAATTTTGTACAATAGCAATGTTGCATATTTTGGTTGTGGTTGCGTTGTTTCCACTCCAAATAAAATCCATCATTCAATTCCTCATCTGTAGTATTATTGTACTCGTATGTTGCACACATTCTTTGTTACTGTTGACTGTTGAAATTTAGAAAATGTTTTATTTTCTTTTTAATTTGCATTTAGTTTGATTTAGGTACCGTCGATGTAATTTTGGAATGACTATTTCTTATCACACTATTTCTTTTATCACATTTCATTGGTTTTTCTTTTTTTTGTAATTAAATAACTAAGATATTAATTCTGATCTGTTGGATCTATGTGGGATTCACACCAAGGAGGCCAGAAACTCATGATTTTAGTTTATGTAGCAACCATACAAAATATTTTCAGTTTAAAAACCCAAATGTTTTCTGCGTAAGAAAAATTTGTTTAACATAAATTGGCAAGAAATGTTCACTTGAACTGAAACATTAATCCTCCTATCCTTAGACCTCTTTTTGTGTGTTATATAAGAACTATTACTAAAACTATTCCTAGCCAATGAAGGATCTAGAGATTCTGGAAAGGTGAGCGCAGGTTTAATTTTTCGCTCCCTTAATATTATTTTTTTTTTTGATTCACAAACAACGGACGAAATGTTTTTATGAAATATTCATCGGGTAGGTGGAAAAAGATGAACCGTTCCTTTTTCCGTCTTGGATCAGCTAGTCTATGAAAATAAATGGTTAGATATTCGCTAATGCTATCACAGAGTCATTGAGAAAGGTATTCCTCATTGAAAATCACTTTCTTTTTGTCACTAAACGGTAAAACAAATTGACACCATTTTCTTTTAAAGAAATTATCCATAAAATCCATAATTTTAGTTTTCTCTTGCAAGAATCAACTGATATTGATTAGCTTCTTGGAGTTTTGAAAACACACCAGAGTTGAATTCACGATCAACACCTTAAATACAGCCCTGGCACTCTAACTTACATATTTCAGCTAATGAATTCAGCAAAACTTGTTATCTTCATACTCGTAGCTAACTCGTTCATCACTAATTTCTCCTTTTCTTTCGTTTAATTCTTTAACTTGACATTTTTACTAAGTTTAGTGATATTTTCTTTTTAATAATAAAGTTAAAACTTCTAAAGGATTCTTGCCAATTTAGTTTTGCAAAAAAAAAGAAAAACGAATAGAAGAAAAAGAAACAACGTAGACGAAACTGAAAAAGAATGAAGAAGGTAACATTTTATAAATAAGGTAAACAGTTTTAATTATTCATTTTAAAGACAATGCACATAAAAATGTAGTTAAGTTTCTTAAATTTTTTTATTTTGCGCTAAATAGTAAGCCAGCTAGGAGTTAAGTTAATGAAAAGTTAAAGGGAGTGAAGTAATTTATGGGATGAAAATGGAAAACATCAAAAGAATAGATTAAATTTGGTTGTCATGAGAATGAAACATTAATGGCATTAAATTTTCAAAGGATATTAAGCGCTGGCGGTATAATTTCGCCATAGGTTTGTGTAGAAGATGGAAATTGTGATTGAGGTGGCAGTCTTTGCTAACTAAAAGAACCAAATACGAGAATGGGATCACAATTTTTTTTTAAGCATAATAAATAAATATCTTAAATCTTGAATTTTTGTTTTTGTATATTTTTATACATATATTTGCACATAAAAATTTGTGGTGTCAACAAACTTACGTAAGTATTTTCCAAACGGATTTTCATTGTAACAAATTACTGTAAATAAACAACTAGCAGACATTGTCGTTGACGTTACCGTTGCTGTTGTTGTCGCTGTTTACTTGCTTGTATTTGGTTTTTCTTGTTATTGCGTGGTGTTCCCATTTCGTATTCATATTGTATGAATGGCTTTTCATATTATTTCCCTTGAGGGGCGTAACAAAACAAAATACAACAAAAAATAAGTAAGTAAGTAGTTGAAGTAGATAGATACTTTACTCAAATCGAGCAAACATTTGTATTAAGCTGAAAAACCAAAGCAAAATCAGCACACAAAAAAAAAAACAACAAAGACGAAAACAAAAGCTGACGGAATCTATGCAAAGTGAGAAGGGAGCAAAAATTCACACCACAATTTTGGTATTACAACTAAGCCTTAGGCAAATTAATTGTTGTTACTTGCTATTGCTGTTGCTGCTGCTACTTGGCGTGTGGCTACATTGCTCACAAAATACAAGTAGTAGTATTTTTCAAAGAGTAAGAGTGGGAAAGAGTACGAGCGAGAATGAAAGTTGCCATCTCTTTTTAATTTGTTCATGATATAATAGGTTATTTATTGAAAGTCAAATGAAAGTCTTTTGCCTGTGTTTCAAGCACTAATCCCAAAACTCAAAATTGCACGCATTTAGTATCTTGGCACTGGTTACAATACTGGTACTCTGGTGCTATACCGATAAAGCAACTGACGCTGGCATTGGCATTAAAACTGATACTGATACAGAGTATGGTACTCTACTCTCTTGCTAATCTGGTACTGGTACTATTTTACTGGTACTCTGGCACTGGTACGGTTGCGAAGAGCTTGGTCTAGGCCCTTCATGGGCTGTTGTGCCATTGAAAGAATCAAAGAAATATTTCTTTGAGAAGATAATTTCCTTTCGTTTCATTCGGTTCTTTAGTTTTTTGTTTTCAAAATTTTTGACCTCATTCCACATTAAGCTTTATGATCATATTTCGGCATCAAAAAATCGTATCCAGCGAACACCTCAACTTCATTGGTCATCTCTATCTACTGCAGCATTGTGAACTACAACTCATTGCTGGTCCTGCAAGTGTAGTCTACAATCACATTCCACATTTCTTTTGCGAATCTGCAGCTAAATTGAGCTAGATTGTATAATATTATTAGAGGAGCCTATACTAAAACAGCAATAGAGCAATAGTTTAAACTACAACTCTCAAAAGTTGATTCTCAGGTCAAAAAAAAAAAATTCAAAACCATACGGAGTGGTTTAGTTCTACTTCAAAAATGCTTTTTGTCGGGCATTTTTACAGATATTTTATTAGTCAATTTTGTCGGGCATTTTTACAGATATTTTATTAGTCAATTTAACGAAATGTGGCCACTTTATATTTTTGCTTTATTCGCTTTGAAATGCCATATTGTTTTTAGCGCGCATACAGCATTAAGTATAATTTCTATTGCCCCCAGGAATAATTACAAAAATACAAAAGAATTACAAAAAAAAAAAAAAAAAGTACCAAAACGAAATATGAAGAAAACAGAAGTAAAATTCAAAAAAAAAAAACAACAACAACAACAGCACCAGCACCAGAAAGAAATTCGCTTTCGTGTTTTCTTTATCATTTATCTTGTTCCATTTTCATTATACATACACCGAGTACTTGATGGTGGCTAGTGGCAGCTCCATTTAATATTCCACAACACATAGAAGAGTTCCATTTTGCATAATTCTCCACTCTGCACATTTTGGTTGTTGTTGTTCGCTTTTCTGTAACGGCGCCGTGTTGTTGATGAGTGATGTTGGAACTCAGGTCCTCGCAATTGTAAATAAATACGCTTTGAGGATGAACGGCAAATCGTCATTATGATGATGACGACATGGATGACGATGACTCACACAAATGTTGCCTGCCTTTGGTCTTTATTGCTATGCCAATGCAAATGAGCAACGTCTGCTCTCCCTACACACTGCACTTCTTTCCTTCTCTCTATCATTTTATCATTGCAAAGACTTTCTTTCGTGGTAGGCCCTTTGTTGTATTAAGTCATATCATTTTGATAATTTCTGTGTGTTGTTGAAAGCCGCATTTGTTTATTGTTGTAATTCCAGGAGGAGTAACAGAGCAGAGCACAAACCACCATAGCCGCCGAAACCGAAACGAAAACCAAAACCACAGCTGAACCTAAACCTAAATCTAAATAATAATAATAAGACTTAGAAGTACCTATTAATATTCTAGGATTATATAATAGAAAGATTTTTCTTATGTTCATTGTTAGTGTGTTGTTGTTGTTCCTTCTTGCTTCTGCTATTGTTTAGCGGAAGAAGCTTTTCTTTTTTTTTTTGTTTCTAAGAATTTAAATAAATGATTTCTACATAGAATTTAATAATAATGATGAAATATTTTTGTACATTTCTTATTTTAATTTTTTACTCTTTTATGTGGAAATTGTTTTTGCAATTACAGCAAAAAATAGAAAATAAGTTAAACCTTTATAAATGAATACAAGAGTTGAATTGTGTTTTTTTGTTTTTAATTGGAATTTGGAATAATTAAAAAAAATATATATTATGTATTTTGATTAATATTTTAGTTTAAAATTAAATGGAGAAAAGAAGTGTTGAATTACAATCCTAAAATAGATTAAGTGTTGCTTCAATGATTTGGAAATATGTATGCCTGTTTTAGTATATGCTCCCCTTATAATATTATCAGAGATAACTGAGAAACTCAGAGAAGGTTAAACTACTTAGTTTAGTTTGAGGACAAAATTTGTTTTGCTACAGTAGAAAGTATGTTTGACCCTTCAAAGTGATAGGTAATATTGCGTCAGAAAATTCCTATTCAGATCAATAATGCCAGTAATTTACCATATATCAGCGATAAGATTTAAAGCTGTTAATCAGATATGAATCAGTGATGCTACTTAAAGCTTAAATCTTGTTGCTAATGGATGGATGGATGTGAAGAAGACCGAGAACCTGACCTACGAGTGCAGGACAGTTCCTCAAGCACTCAGGCTATGTAGCCAATTGCATTTAAGGCCTAGCAAAATAAGAAGGGGTGGTCGCTGTAGCGTAGTGGTAGTGCGTTGGACTGCTGCGCAGAGTGTCCGGGGTTCGAATCTCGGCATAGGCAAAATCAAAAAGTAGAAAAAATAATTTTTCTACACAGCACCACCTCTTGGCAGGCAAGCAGGCAATGGCAAACCTACAAGAGTAAAAATTGCTATGAAAAGCTTTTCACTTCGCCGTTCGGATTCGGCATTAAACTGTAGGTCCCTTCCATTCATGTACAAATATAACATGCACAACATGAGTGGATGCGAAAAGCGAAAAGCTCGGCCTAAGCCCTCCATGGGCTGTTGTGCCATTAAAAGTAAAGCAAGTAAAAGATGAAGGGGTGATAGCAAGTAAAGGGTTAGAGAAAAAGGGGGGAAATGTTGAAAAAGGGGTTGATGAGAAGATAAAAATATTTTCAAACAAATTTTAGTGGTGTAAATAAGTGATGCCGAGATTCTTTTACTCTACAGCTATAAACTTTTAAGTATTAACTATAGGATCAAAATTAGTGATGGTAATTAAAGTTTCAATACTTAAATCTTACTGCTTTTATGATTCAGAAGATTAAAATATATTCAAACTGGCTTAAGTTTGGTCCAGTGATGCTAAGATTCCTGTGCCCCAGAGCGATAAACTTTTAATCTACTCCATTTAATCCGATTAGAGTCAGTGATGCCAATAAAAACTTTAAAGCTCAAAGGTTTTCACTGCGCATTGGTCAAATAAGATTTGTAAGGAAAAGTGGTTTTTAAGAGCTTTTCGCTTCAGAGGAAAAGAAGCGGCATCACTGACTTTAAAACTCACAAACGAAAAGCTTTTGAATTTGAAAACTGTGATCGTCGTCACTGCTTTACACAAATAAAGAATTGATCGGCATTTATTTTGCTTATATGTAGTTTTACACACATTAATAACAATTGACAAATATAGTTAAATAAATAGTTATGTCCTTTCATTTTAATGACACTTAATAGTTTATAAGTGGAGCTTGGTTAAGTATGTTGCATCACATACACTTTCTTCAAATGAAATGTGTAGAGACTTTTTCACTACTTTTGCATTTGTCAGTGCCAGTGCATAGGTATTCAATTAAATTTCACAACATTTTCCTGACGTTTCATCACCATCGTTCAACAGCGTTTCCCTAGAAATGATGGATAAGCATGGAATGCTCCTCAACATGTTTCGTAAAAGTTAAGCCAAAAGTCATGTAAAGTAGTGAGGAGGAGCGGTAGGGCGTTAAAAGATGAAGAGGAGAAATCACGACCAGAAAATAAAGTTGATGGCGATGCACACAAAAGTGAAGTGCGGCACATGTACATTCCTACATATTCATGCATACTTACACAAACATGCACATATACATACACACACACAGATATAAACAAAACACACTCAAAAGAAAACATACACACACACGCACTCAAACACAAAACGTTTCCGGCTGTTGATGATGAGGACAAATGTTGATGGTGATGGCGACGCGACGCTGACGAAGACGAAGACGAAGACTAGCATGTTGAAGATGATGATCATGATGATGGCGGCAAAGATGGCGATGCAAACGACAATGGTAAAACAAAACAAAAACACAGCTACAACTGCATTGGTAAATGCAGCAACCAACCATAACCAAAACAACAACAACAACAAAGAGAGCCCGGGCGGTAGTAGGGGAGCTGGGGCACAGAAATGAATGTGACGGAGAAAGAAACAGCAGGACGGACGGATCAGGAACCGTTGTTGATGTTGCCAATGCAACTAGTTACAGCAAATGAAAGCAACAACAAGCTGGCAACAACAACAATAACCGCGTCATCCCCGCAACACCAACAACACTCGCATGAATGACAACGAAAACATTTTATTTGAGTGCATTATGCAACATTTTCCGCCATAACCGGACATTCAGAGCTCACCAACTGCAAAAGCAAACAAGAAGAAGAAGAAGAAATTCGATGAAAAAAATATACATATATAAAAATAAAGCGAATGTGAACGAAAAAATTAAAGTAGAAGTTTAAAACTAGAAAATAAATGAGAATGAGAGAATGAAGGCGAGGCCGAGGGCGAAGACGATGAACTTAGAGCTGAAGCAGGACAAGGAAGCGAAGAAGACAACAAACTAAAGACGCTAGTGTTTCTCTCATAACGTGAAATGCATATGTATGAGTTTCAATCAAAAGCAAACACACACAAACATACACAGACACACGCTTTCAGAGTTGCTTAGACATTTGGAACTCAACAAAAAAAAAAAAACTCAAAACTTTGAATTAAAAATTTAATAAAAAGTGATAAGGAAGAAAGAGAACGAAAGCAAATAACTAGTAGAAATTTTGCATATAAAATTGAATTTCATTAAAAAGTTACTAGTTCATAGAGACGTAGGAAAATTGTTGATAAGTTCAGGGAATATTGTAGCTAACAAATGCACTAGCAAACAAAAACACATTCACAAGTGGCGCAACCACTGACAGATAACAAGGCGCAACTACATTCATTTTTACATACTAGGTGTGCCACAATATTAACGCTAAGTCTCTTGAAAAGCTTTCTCCAAATACTTAAATATCAAACAAAAATCGGATCAATTCAAAGCAAAAACGAAAGACCAAATCTAGAAAAAATTAGACTAAATTGAGGCTTAAAATCGAACCACATTTGAGACAGAAATCAGCCCAGAATTCAGGTAAAAACCAGGCCAAACAAAACGCAATCAAAACTCAGACAAAAACTTGGACTAAAAAGACTCAAACTAAATAATAATAAAACTAGACGAAAAGCCAAACCACAACCATTCTCAAACATTTCAAAACCATTCTCAACCATCTATAAATTTACCATGAAACAATTCCAGTGGATTATGAATGGGTCTTGTTTTCCAGGAATTGTCTTAAGATTTCTAACAATTTAAGATTTACATATTTTGTACCGCTATAAAAGAGATGCCTAACTTTGCTAAGTAGCCATAATACGAGGTATGTACATAAATCTAAAGAGAAGATGGGCAAAGAGAGTAACGAGTTGCTCTCTTTCAAATGCATTCCATATGAGATGCACAACAAATGTTATGTATTCGTACAATTATGTAAAGTGTTAGGGACTAAAAGCTTTATTTCTATTTAAGTTACTTATTCATTAGAGAATTTTACTTGTTGCACACCTTGTATCCACGCTCCTCAAACTGGCAAACATTCGTTTATAAACTTGCATGTGCATAAATTTTAATTGAAATTCCAGTACCTGAATATTTGAATATTTGAAGTATGTCTGTCTGTCTAGTGCTAGTACATAAATGCGAGTATATGAATTTATCTCGTCAATTTTCAAATATTCTTATTTCTCTGTGTTTTTTTACTAGAGTACTTTTATTAGATTTTTAAAATTTTTGTAAATATTTCATGTTGTATGTGTTTCTCCGTTATTTTCTACAGATAAACACATACGAGCATAAAGCATACCCAATTGAAGAGAGATGCACATCAAAATACTAAAAAGCATCACTTCTTTATATTTTTGTACGGCAAACACAAAACATCTAATTTTCTAACTTCCATATGAAGCGATAATGATGCTTACTTTCTTACTTAGTTGGCACTTCAACCGGTAGTGCATCTCTTTTATATCGGTACTCAATTTAGTCGGTCTTGACCGCCGCCTCGATAAAGCTTCGCCAGTTGCCTCTGCTATGCTCCAGTTAATAAGGCCAAGTGCAGTCAGGTCCCCCCTGTACCCTGTATCTGGTCTTGTTTTTGTTTTTTTTTTTGATACATTAACACACGGATCAATCACAGGACACCGATAAAGAGATAAACAGCCATTTTGGCAAGTGTTATTTATGCCTTTACCACAATGAACTTCAGTTTCTATCAATGTCGACTATGGCCGCATGTAGCACCAAAGGCCGAGCTTTTCGCATCCACTCATGTTGTGCGTGTTACATTTGTACATGAATGGAAGGGAGATTAGGACGTCCTCTTCGGCGTGTTCCTTCACCGTAGCTCGAATAAAACATTGTATTCCATACACGGCGTCCTCGCATATTGGACCATAGATCTTATTAAAGAAAACAATGAAAGTGAATGTTTACGGTTACGTTTACGTTCACTCACTGTGCTGCCCAAACATGTGCATGAAATGCACATCGAACTGGGAGTAAGCGCATCAAATATAGCCACAGGTTACGTGCATTACGTATCCGATGTATTGCACACTTTTGTGGTTGTGGCGTTTGGCTAATTTTTCAGTTAAATTTTGTTGTAATTAGATTGTAATTTTATACACAAATTATGCAATGTAATTCATATTTGAGCCTATGAGCTTAGTGGAATTTTGACAATTATGTTCAGAAAAGATTTGGCAATTTTTTATGTAGGGTTTGTCAGATTATTTACATTTAATATAAAATTTTGATATTAAACTGATATTAAATTTAGGAAAAAAAATAAAAATTATAAATAAAATTTTGGAATTCTTGTAATGCAATTATGTGGAATTAAAATTTTAAATAAATTTTTAGATAGGTATAAAAAAATTATTTTTTTTAAATTTCATTGCATAGTTTTATTACATGATTTTTATTTTTTTTTCTCTATGTAAAATAGTAAAAATTGCCGGCAAAAAAAAAACAAAAATCTACTAGCTTTCGTTATATTTTAAACTTTGACCTTAATATTTTCAATGTACGAGTATGTGCATGAAGGAGGGCGGAGATGTATGGACGAGAAAAAGGTTAGCTTTTTACCACCACGATTAATACATTGGGGTCAATGGAGTTTAGCGCCATAAATCGTTTTTCAATTGCAAACCCTCCTCGTGAGGTGAATGGTCTGCAAAAATTTATTTTTTTTATTTGCAAAGAAATGCTTAATTTTCTCAAATATCGAAACATTTGTAATGCCAATGAATAGATCTTACTGAGACTTTTCCAGCGAATTCTTACTTGTTAAAATCAGATGAGAAAATGTGTGATATACGAACGATTGTAGTGAACATTATGAACATTACCATAAAGTTAATTTCACCCCAAAAATCACATATTTAAATTTCTTCTTAATATTCTCTGCGCGTTTTTTGAAAATCGAATCAAAAACCGGTTTATGGCGCTGCACTCTCCATAACCGAAACGTGCGAGTATCAAGCAGTAACTTGAACTTTTCTTTCCGCCCACTTTAATGTACATATTCTGCCATATTTAGGATAAAGTAGAAATTAATTTAATGAATGAAAATAATTTTGAAGGTTTTCATTTTCATACTAAGTTACTGTAGTCACTTTATTACAATAATTATAATAATGATGACTCGCTTGAAGAGCGCACAGAGTTGAGACAAACAAACACACATACACAAATGTACTTATTCATACATATATAGTACTTATGCTTCCTTTTATAAGCAACACTTTAACACATACGTACACACACACACACACACACACACACACCTAAGCTTGAGTATCAGGATAATGAGTGTTACAGCAAGTGTCTGTGTATATCTCGAAGCAGTTTCTTCGTTCAAGTGGTGTGTGTAACGTATATGTACTTGTGTATCCAGGTATGTGTGAGTGTTTGAGCATTCTCTAGTTATAGATGCATGCGTTTGTCTGTGTGTGTGTGTTAGTTATTTGCCATGCAACACCTCTCATTATATTCATGATGTTTGGATGCATTGCAATGCCATGCGATGATGCTATGCTCGAGGAGCAGGAGTACCATTCACAAAATTCTTAACTCCACTTGAAGCTGTCAACGTTGTCACCATCATCAACGACAATGACGACAGCAACAACAAGAACAACATCAACCACATCCACATCGTCAGCTGCCATCGTGTCAGAGTTACATCATTATCATCTCTTCTCCATTTCATTTCCTTCTTCTTCTTGTCTTCTTCTTTTGCTGCTACTGCTGAATTCTTTCCCCACTGCCAGCACTTCTTCCTGTTTTATGTAATTCATCATTCTTTACATTTCACATCTCATCGCATCAGCATCAGCATCAGCATCACCATCAGCTCTTAGCTTCAGTTTTAGCATTGCATCTTCCTTGTGGCATTAAAACATTGCTGGGAGCAACACATTGCATTAAATTTCGCTTATGGAATGCGATGCGTTGTCATGCGATGCATTGGCATTGCAACTTATGGGGAGCAGCAATATTACGTTTTTGCTGTTTGTTTCTCTTCCTGTTGCTGTTATTTTTGCTTGTTGCTGTTGTTGCATTGCACTCTGCTGCATTTTTCCTTTCTATTTATCATTATTATCCTGGCTTTCTTGTTCCCATCCCATTTTTGCTGCCACTCTCGTTTTATAGTTCATCGGTTTATGAATATTCTCAGTGCGATTGAAGCGTTTTAACTTTTTCTACTGAGTTGTTCTAATTAATGAGATAACATAATGGAAATGGTTTGGGTGTTGAGAATTGCGTGCAAGAAGATGTTTCGGTGATGACTGGAGAAACGGGAGAAAATATTCCTTGTAAATGGAACTAAATAAAATGTCGCTTGATATCGATTACATTGTTTACACTAGGTACTACTGGCTCGATGGTCTGAGATAATCTCTCTAAGGTAAAACGTGCTGTTTGTATTAAGTCCGGGTAAAGTCAAATATTCTTCTCATGCTGCTAGCATATGCTAGCAGCATGACACTCTTGTAGAAGATAGTGCCAGAGATGTCGATGTTCGCAGCTCGTATTATTTTCTCCAGCCAAAGGGTAAAGAAGTCACACGATAGGGAGTCACCGTGTCTGAAACCTTTTTTGGTATCAAATGGAGCGGAGAGGTCTGTCCCAATTTTCACTGCGCTGGTGGTGTCGGTCAGTGTCATTTTGCAAAGACGAATGAGCTTTGCAGGTATACCAAAATCAGACATCCAAAAAATCGTACAGATTGGGCTGAAATTATAAAGCTTGAAGACTTGAAGGCTTTATGTGTATGTTAAAAACAAAATGGGGTACGTAAGATCCACGGTCGTTTGTACTTACTATGTATAATTGATCTATAAATTAAATTGAAAACCGAGTATAAGTCACAGTGTTCGTTTACCCTGAGTTAATTCAAAACATTTCACGAATTCTCATCTGGTTTTTAGCTGTTGTACAGTGTAATCTATGCAAATAAACATTTCCAAGAAAAAGGAAATTATATGCATTACTAGCAGATGCAGGGAAATGTTTCTATTTAAACTCCTACCTTCCTGATCAATAACTTATTTCATTCTTTCTGAGTGAAAAATCAGTTTTAAAAGGCAAATCACCTTAGTAACCTTACACTTTTTGACTAATCTAATAATTTGTTAATTTGATTTCTAAGAGTTTGCATTGAGGTCTCAGTAATTCATAGTTACTTAAAGGATACAATTCAATAATTTCATAGGTTGTTTGTTTTCTTTTGATCCTGATTGAAATACTTGAAGATTTAAAATCAATACAAAAACCAAAAACTCATTGAATACAAAAGAAAAAATACAAAAAAATAAAAAAACGAACAATATTTCAATTGTAACAATATTCGGGCCATAAGGTAAAGGCGTGTTAAAGCCAATATAAATGTGTAAAATGTGTAGAGGAGAAAGTTTTAAAACAATGAAGTTGCAATCATTTATTTCCACTCCTTTTCATTACATTTCATTTCTTTCCATTTCTTTCATTTCATTTCATTTCTTTAGGTTTATACATTCTTTATGTGAATGCCCGCATTGCAATTTCTGTGAGCATGAATGTATGTGTGTAAAGTTTATGTAATCCTTGCATATCCTTATGAAGTTTTAATGCTCTTTTAATACCATTTATAGCTCGTTATATTGTGATAAATGTATAAAGAAATTCAATTTTGACTTTGGCTTATGGAATACGTTCGCACATACACACACACACACACACACACACACACACACACACACACACACACACACACTCACACTCACACACACACGTATACATCAAGTTATAGCTAAAAGAAACAGTAGTGGAAAGAAAGATTGTAACAAATCTTAAGGATAAAGTTTTATTACTTTATATACAAACAGTTACAACTATATTTTGAGCTCTTCTATAAATACAACTACAACTACTATACTCGTAAGTATGTATATGTATGTATGTATGTATGTATAACGTCATCAAATAGAAATGAAGATGTTCACCGGTTTTTCTTAAGTTGCTGCTGTAATGACTACTAAAGAATGAAAGAAAGAAAGAAAGAAAGAGAGTAGAAAATGGAAAAAAAACCTTATGCTACTGTATAGTATTAAATTAGAGTGTATATGTGTGTGTTAAAGCACTAAAAGATGACTATGACTACTGCTAAGTACACACATACTTACATACCATAGTACCAATATACACACACATATGCTACATGCATGTACGAGTATATATGTATGTATACAACACCGTATTCGGAGATTTATTGCTCATATAACTGAAATTTGTAGTCGCCGTTGCGTAGTTGGTAGTGCGCTGGCCTGCTACGCATAGTGTCCGGGGCTTAAATTTCGGAACAGGCAAAATAAAAAATAAAAACATTCTTCTTCTACACGGCACTTACCACCTTTTGGCACACAATGGCCAACCTGCAAGAGTAAAAATTTCCCAAGAAAAGCTTCTCCCTTTGCCCCGTTCGGATGCGGCATAAGACTCTAGGTCCCCCTCCGAAAAACTCGGCCTAAGTCCTCCATGGGCTGTTGTGCCATTAAAAGAAGCAGAAGAAGAGGAAGAAGAAGAAGAACCGAAACTAGAGTAAGTGTAGTTTCGTAGAATATTAAAGAAAAATTTATTACCGTGTAGTAGCAGCAGCGTGTAATTTGCTGCTGAGCAAAAACGTACAACGAATTTAATTACATTCGTTAAAGATAAATTTTTATTAGTCGTCGTGACTAATTAAATTTCAGCACACAAGTGTGATGATGAGGAGGTGTGTAGAGAAACACATACCTACACACGAGCAGCATTTCTATGTGTGTGTGTGTGTGTGTGTGTGTGCGTGGGCATACACTTATTTGAAAATATATTTGAGGGCAATTAAAATTGGTGTGGTGGAGGAAATATTAAAATGTTTAGCACTGTCGGAATGCTCTCTCTTTCTCTCTTTCTCTCTCTCTCTCTCTCTCTCTTTCTCTCTGACATATGTACACACGTTTTATTGTAATTAATATACTTACTTGAGGTTTAATATAATATAAATTACAAGTGTTTGGGAAGCATTGAAGAAAACACGAAACCACGAAACCACTCAAGTCAATATTAACAAAAAATGTTCTTTCTGGAAATGACGAGGAGTTGTAATTTGTAAATCTCGTAAATGTCATTGGCAAGCGGAAATGAAATACATCAAATTTCTAAACAAAATGTTAACTAAACCTAGGCTTACCATGTTTTGTAGATGGGAATATATTTAGTAGGTTGGTACAAAATCAGAGCATTATAAAATTTGACCAGATTTAAATATAATTTTATTTTGTAAAACTCTAAACTGCAGTTAGCAGACTAGAGCATTTAAAAGGTATGATGTAATTTTCATCTTTAAAATGTTCTCCTTATGATTCCATTTCATTTCTATACATCGAGGCAATAATTACGAGCTTTTTGGTTAATTTGATATATTGGAATCAGTCGATGACGGAGTAGTTCTGTGGTATGTATATGATTATATTCGTTTAAACTGATGACGTCAGACAATTAAGATTGGTGGTGATTTTAAGTTGACGGTGTTCAGTAGCGGTGTTAAATGAGTGACTAATTTCGGTTGTCAGCCTTGAGATCAAGCGGAGACTAACTCTTGCCAACAGGTGTTACTACGGGCTCAGTAGGCAATTGAGAAGTATAGCCCTCTCTCGACCGACGAAAATAACGCTCTATAAGTCTCTCATCCTTCCCGTCCTATTGTATGGCGCAGAGACGTGGACATTGACCATCAATGATGAGAGGCTGTTAGGAGCGTTCAAAAGGAAGATACTACGTAAGATCTACGGTCCAGTATGCGTGGACGACGTGTATCGAATAAGATGGAACGCTGAGCTGTATGAGCTGTACGCCGATACTGACATAGTCAAGCGTATAAAACTCCAGCGGATTCGCTGGCTGGGTCATGTTGAGCGAATGGAAGAAAGCGCTCCGGCTAGAAGAGTGTTTTATTCGAACCACGGTGGAGTAACACGCAGAAGGGTACGTCCTAATCTCCGTTGGAAAGACCAGGTGCAGGGCAACCTGACTGCACTTGGCCTTATCAACTGGCGCCAGCGCGCGCATAGCAGAAGTGACTGGCGAAGCTTTATGGAGGCGGCCAAGACCGATAATCGGTTGTAGTGCCATCTAAGTAAGTAAGTAATTTCGGTTGCCGGTGTTTAATACATAATAACAATCGGGTGACTGGATGTAGTGATAGTCTTCAGTTGACGGTGTTCAGTTCCGACCATTTTGTGGTCTTTGGTTGTTCAGTACCGGTAATTGAGTGGTCAACTTCAATGGTGGTCTTCAGTTGACGACAGTGTTAAATATTGACAATCGGAAAACAGCTTCGGTGATAGTGTTCGATTGACGATGTTCTATACTATGACATTCGAAATTGACTGAATTTTGAGGGTAGATTTTGGTTGACAGTGATTAGTAACAATAATCGGATGGTCAGCTTCGTTGGTCATCTTTGGTTGATGATTTTCTGTATCGACATTTGAGATTGACGTAGTTTTGGTTGTAAGCTTTGGTTGACAATTTTGAGTACTTAGTCACAATCCTGTGACCAGCTTCGGTAGTGGTCTTTGATTGGAGGTCGGACGAGCAACTTCCTTGGTGCTCTTCGGATCACGATATTCCGTACCAACATTCGATAATGATTGTGTGTTTCAGCTTCGGTTGACGGTGTTAAGGAGCAATAATCAGATTGCCAGCTTTAGTGGTGGTCTTCGGTTAGCGGTATATGGTATCGATATTCGGATAACCGTGTTTTAGGGTTTGCCTTCGGTTGAAAATGATTAGTAGCGGTTTACAGAAGGTAGGATAGGTTTTATGGAGTTGACACAGTTGATCACAGATGGTGATCAAAAGCAAAAATCGAATGACCAATTTCATTGGTCGTCTTCGTTTGACGGTGTTCAGTAGCGAAAAAGGGATGGATCGCTTCGTGAATGTTCTTCAATAAACGAGGTACAGTACTTGGTTTTTGGGGATACGCTTTGGTTGGCAGTGTCCCGTTGCGGCACTCGGATGAACGAGCTAATTTAAACTTCAGTTGTCGGTATTCGAAAGCGACGTTTTCGCCATCGATTTAAGTGTATTCTTCCACTTATGGTATTCGGTAGTGTCATCCAATTGTTCGGCTTTGGTAGTCTCCAAGTAATTGTATTCGGTACCGGTGTTTTGGTTCCGTTTCTACTTAACCGATTTCGAATCAATAAATAATTCTTTTGTTAAATAAAAGTATAGCTGTAGACTAACTAAGTTCTACTCAAATCCCGAGAATTTCTCTATTTTAAATGTGTTCGATGAAACGAGCATTACCTGTGACTTATACCTATGCCATCGGGTTGTTTGCTACTAGTGCTACTGTTAGCGAGTGTTTAAAACAATAAAATTATATAATTTTCAAAGGATACATATTTGTTTTGGAGACCACAAACTTTGTATTGAAAAATGCTAGATTTTACTATTTAAAACCCATATCCTGTCGTTTTGCTTTTTTTGTTTCCTTCCATTTCTAAGTCGATAGTTAAACTTCCACTCTAGTGGAATCGAAACCAAACAGATTTCCTCTAATTGAAAATCATTCTTCAGTTTTACTTTGCAAGTGAAATATGCTGCAAAAAGTTGATTTACCAAAATATACAATTTCAAACAATTTTCTTCTGTTGTTGTCCAATGCAATCATTATTCAAACATCATTTAGAGCGTAAATGAAGTGCTATTCTGCAATAAATCTACAAACAGAAAAAGAAGAAATATGTATCATTTACATAAAATATTATTACACAAAATGAAAGCAGCTAAAAGAAAATTTGGAACTTATTGCTGCGGGCTTATCATTTGGCATACACACACACACACTAGCACAGAAAAATAGAAAAATGGAGAGCGACTGTGAAAGAAAGAGAGAGAGAGAGAGATCAACAGAGAATAAATGAATGAAGTCATAAACGATTTATCATCATTAAAGCGAAATTCATTTACAATATTGCTTTCTTACTTTCCTTCCCGTTTGTGCATTTTCGCTTTTGAACTGTGCGGCAATGGTGAGAAACAGTGGCGCCGCAAACTATAATGCGGAGAGTACGAAAAGTACCTGCTCACCATACATTATTTTAATATACTCGTAGTTTTCTCTACTTTCAACGAAATTAAACTTAAGAATATAGGTAAAAAAAAAAGATTAGAGTCTGTCGTTGAAGACTTTTGGGATTTCAGACCTACTCAGTAAAACTTATTCTGTTTTATGTTGTTCCGAACTATTTTGTTTTTATTATTAAGTGGTTTTCAACTGGTTTCATTAATTATAAGTTAGTAATACTTTGAAAATAGCCTCTGAAGTCCTAGGCCACAAAACTCTTGAAAATAATAAGGTTTATCGTTTTATTTGTATCCAGTTTCTTCCTCATCTACACAGAAAAAAGAAACTTAGTATGGCAAGGGAGTGCTTTTGCTGCCTTAAATCAGAAGCCTTGAAACAAAGTTTATTTACAATTTTTTTTCCTACCTTTCCTGTTGAAAATCTCTTAATTTCCCATTCACCCTCTTCACCTATTCCCTCCACACACAAAATTTCAAAAAGCCGATACCCCTCTGCTATAAGTTTACGCGTCACTGCATTAGAGCGACCTTTGCTGTCCGAACTGTCAACATGTTGAGGAATATATTATATTATGAACTCCAACATTGCATGCGATGTGAACCCCTTTTCTTTTCCCTTTTCTCTTTCCCTTCCCTCCCCCGATTCTTCATATTCCTCATAAGAACTTAGCACAACGTCTTTGACTGCAAGAATATTTCATATTCATTTTATTTAGTATTCACAGGGCGATTGTTACTGCTGGTGTTGCTAAACATTGTTGTAGTTGTTGCTGCTACTGCATTATTGCTGTAAATCGCATGGAATGTGTTGATATTATTAAATTCTCATGCAGCTTTACTCAAAAAAAAAAAAAAAAAAAAAAAAAATTATTCTTCACAAGAAAGAAAATAACAAAAATTTATAGAAATAAATAAAAAGTAGCAAGCGACAGCAATAACAACAACAACTAGCAGCAGCAGCAGCAGATAATATAAAATACATATATAATTCTTGAAGTAATTCACTGTTTTCGCACACATACAAATATATTATACAAGGATATCAAGGATTTCTATTTTTAAAGGATTTCATTCTCTCACTCTCACTCTCCATCTCAATTCTATCTCTCTCTCTCTCTCTCTCTGTCTCTCTTCCCCTCTTTCAGTTCGCTGCTAGGTTGCTTTCTTTCAATATCCTACTTTTTATACAGTTGTATGCTCCGCTAAAGTTTGAGTGTGTATTGTGTTCATGTATGTGTGTGTGCTTTGTACAAAATATTTGTTAAATTCAACAATATTCTATTTATATTTATAATGTGCTTAATGCTAATGCTAAAAGCAACATAAATCATGCTACTCTTGCTCCTCAACATTTTCCGAGCAAGTTACTTTCTTATTATTTATTTGCTTAACATTGGCAACACTAGTAGTAAAGTAAAGAGCAATGCATGGAAAACTCAACTGAAATCTAAAATTGAAATGTTCATAGTTACTACGAATTGTTGTCGGCACTCACACAGCAACAGCAGCAATAACAACGGCGGCAGCAGAAATTTTTCAAAGCTTAACAGAGCTTCACTCAGTTTATTTATGCTTCCTTTGCTTAACGCTCCCTTTGAGTATAACTTGCAAGGCAACAGCAGCAGTTGTACAAAAAAAAAAAAAAAAAAAATAAAAATAGTAGCAACATAATATTGTTGCAATGCACAACTTTTTTGCTAGGTAACTAGTTGGTCTTAAAGTGATTCGAACTACGCCCACTGCCATCTACCTCCTTCATTCACATTTCCCTCTTTGCCCCTTGCCTTTAGTTTCTGAAACTAGCTGCTTTCAAATTATGACATTCTTTTCTTTCATTTTTAGTAATAAGTAAGTAGCAGTGCAATGAAATTTCCTCTCTCTAAAATTTTGTTACTAAGAAAAATGATGATGATTCCTCTCAACTACTCGTATTTTCTTTTGGGTAATATTATAAATAGTTTTTCGCTTGTTTCTTGGCAGAGTTTCTCTATGTACGGCTATGGATGTGTGTGTGCTTGTTTGTTTGTTTCCAAAAGTCAAGTCAATTGTCAGCGGAGTTTAACTGTGAGACGTGAATGTGATTGTCTAAAAAAGTGATTAATGCATTCAGGTTCGAGGTTCGGGGTGCGTAGGGGTGGAAAAGTTGTTCCCTCAGTTGAGCTGAGTTGATATGTTGCAATTGTTATGACAATTTGGTTGTCAAGTTTGTCATGAAAATAGAAATGAGCAGACTAGATAATGTATTACCATACATAAAGTGTTTAAATTCTTTATTCTTTGCAAAAGTCTAATACTTTAATACAATAACTTTAAGTTATTATTAATATAATTAAAGTTTTGTATGTATGTAAATAGTATCAACGGTATAAACTCAACTTCCTTTAGAGATTATTTGCTTTAAACTAAAAATGACTTAGGCTTAGGAAATTATAGGCGTTCATAAAGAGCATAATTTTTGAGCAGAAATTCATTTTAGAGGTTACAAGACATCACTCTCACTCTCTCTGATTTATAGGACAGAATCTTGAACGTCACCATAACGGTTTTTTAGATACACATATGCAATACATTGAAAGAGAGAAGATCGCTACGCTCTTTGCCCATCAGTGATGGCCATATGCACACATTAGAGAAGAGGTTACCATCAAAATTATTTTGGGTCACCAAACAACAACAACGATCACAACATCATGAAATTGCTTATGGACTGAAATACACACACACTTCGAATGATGCAGGGACAACAACAAAACAAGGATAAGTGATCAAGAAAAATAAACTACACAAACAACAAAGTGCTGGAAACAGTGATGATATTGTTAGTACAATTGTATGTACTTTTATTGTACAATTTGATGCCAAAAAGTACATAGGTATTACAGTAGCATTTTTGGAACAATTTACTAGTGATGATTCCTCACAAAAGCATCAGTTCTTATATACAAAGTGTTCGAGCGGTTCATCTCTATAGTGCACCAGTTTATTAGGCAGCTCGAGTGTAGGAAAACTGTCCATAAAACATGAAGACTCAAATACTTCCTTATGGCCTTCCTTTTACGAAGGCTGACTCTCTTTAGACCAGTGTCGGGCATTCGATACCATTGACAAAATACTTATACCATTGCCACTGTACTTCTGTTCCTCGATTATGTAGTAAACAGCTTAAAATCTTTGGTTGTCACTGCTTTAGACGAACGAATCTTCAATAAATTATAAATCATTTAAAAACTTTTTTTTTTGTTAAATACTGGACAATTGGGTGGAGAAGAATACTCAAAGTAGCTGGATTAAGTTGCACCAGCGGATACAACAGGAGAAAGGGAAGTTTTAGGTATAAACTCCCTTCGCCTTTTCTCCTTTCTAAACATTATGGTCGTGGAACCTGAATAACTCAAAATTATGAAGGAGATGAGAACATACAAAAAACTTTAGATACGCTAGTATGGGTCTTAACTTTGCCCACGCATTACCACCAGACTTGGAAGGTTTTCTGAAAAATTGCACGGCCTAACTTTAAAACTCTTTCAGCTATAAAGACATAAATATTTGTATAAACTACTCAATCTATTCAACATTTCACCTCAACTTGCTAATAGAGTATGCATAAAAAATAGAGCAAATAAAAATCTAAAAATTATTACCATTTAAATTGAAAAGTTTAGTGTGAAGAATGTACATGGAGACCCCCTCCTCGGTTTCAACCATGCAAGCCGCCTGAAATAAAATGGGTATTTACATTTTTCATAGTTGATATTCTAATATTTTGTACTTCCACCTACTCACTACACGACGTACAAGCAAACAGAAATACAAACAGACACAAACACACAAATAGTGTATGCATGCAAGATCCATGGATATTTTTTTTATTATTATTATTATTACTTGCAAACAATTTAACATGAGCAGACACAAACATCACACACTAACAGACACACACCCAACTGTGGTACATACGAGTACAACAACAACAATGTCACGTTGACTTTTCTGACAGCAAATGTCAACATGCAACATGCTGTAACACCTGCGCTGGTTTTTGTTGTTTCATATACACGCTAACAACTTTACACACACACACACATGTTATTGATATGTACGCTCGCCTATTTGTGTGTGTCTGTGCCTGTCTGCAACACCACATGAACAAAATTTTGTATAAATTATTATTATTATACACGTTAAATAATTTTATGAAATTGCAATAAATTAATTTTATTAATTTCGAAAAAACTAACGTTTTCAACTTTAAATTACTTAAACTTTCTTTTCATCCATTTTTGTATCCCTTCTTCCCTTTTCTCATATTTTTTATTTCATACTGAAATAAAATACTATAAATATATCATTGCACCACTGACTTCCAATCACAATCAAGATAATGCCAATCAAATCAATCAAATGTGATTAACTGGAGAATATGTCACTCACTCACTCACTAATTCGTAATCTATGCCAGCAGGCTTGAAAACAGAAATCACTATAAAAACGTATTATCTATCACACATCATGTATCATTTTAATAACAACAACGAACAACAATAACATTTACCAAAACATTCTAATTCTTCTGTTTGGTCTTAGGTTTAAAACATGATGGGGCAACAGATTTTTGTCAGCAATTTTACGCTATATTTACGTGAATGTTAACGTTACCGTGCTCATCACTTGCAATTTTCGGTTTTTATTGCTAACGTTGTTGATGCTGTTGTTTTTGGTTTTGTTATTGCTATTGCTGTTGCTATTACATTCGTTGCTAGAGTTAACGATGTCGCCAACAATGATAAGTATGTCATTGATTTTACAGCAACAATGACAACTAAAGCAACAACAACATTCGCAGTAAAACACCAACGAGACCAACCTACTACAACAACAACAAAACAAGAATCAGCCAACAAATGACAATCGCTTATTTGGCAGATTTCAGGACTGAAATGCTGATTGCAAAAACCTTTAACACCACATTGAGCCATAGATATCACGCTACACATACATACATACACATATTCATGTGTATTCACATGTGCACATATACAAACATACGTACATACCATATGTACGAGTATATATAGGTATGTATGAACTTATGTAAACAAAATGAACACTTCAACGTATGTAAATGATAAGTTTGGTACAGCAAATTGAAGATGAAAAACGAACACAATTCCGCAATAATTGTACAGTGGAATGCTTAATTCACTTAACTTAATTCGCAAACACACAAATTCTAAATTAATTTGGTAAGCAAAGTTACTTTTAAAGTGAAATAACATAAAAATCCATAAATTCAGAAGAAATTAAAAAATAAATTATCCTCTCTCTCTCTTATACATATTAACAAGCCCAAGAGAGCTATGCAGGGCTTCTTTGCTTTCCATAAAAATATTCCGTTTCACAAGAAATAAACGTAAAAATCACAAAACCATCACAGTAGAACAAGGCGAACAGTGCGTATCATTACGTACTCTTATACCGGAACGGGCATTGTTACCAATGCCAGCCGCTGAAACATCATCACCATCATATTTATCGTCATCAGTTTAGTCTTCGCAGCAAGCTCTAGATTTAACAAGCTGGTATCCTGCTTCTAAATAGAAAGCAGCCATCACCACCATCACTCCCTCACTCTCAAATCATCATCATATCCGGTAGGGAAACGAACTGGTTTAATATTAGTCGATAAACTAGTTAACTGAACACCACAACTAGTCCTACACATTACTACTATGTATTAGGATTTATCTCTATAGTGCATATGTTAAATAAATAAATAAGTAATATTTAGATTGGGTTTTCCACCCAAGCTGTATAGTATTCCTCTGATCATGTTAAGAATCATAGAAGGGTCATGATGTATTGAAAAACTGAGAAACTAATAGAAATCACCTTACGCCAGTTTACCGAACGCTATGTTAAGGGATGTCAACTCATGCAAAATGTTTGGTAACTACTTAACCCGCAGGGGAAAGAAAGATCGATTAGAGGGAAGAGGAAAGAAGCAGAAACATCAGTGAAAGTTTTTTCGGCGAATTTCGTCTATAGTCAGGCAGTGCCACAGAGAAAATAACTATTTTTATTTATGTAATGCAATAGTGAGTGCATCATAATCTCGAGTCCACGTGGAATGCTTCAGATCCTTGCTGAATTTAGAGAGGAAAGTTAGTTTTAAAGCAATTGAAGTCGATTGAATTCGATCGTTGGCTACATTACATTACATTCAGATCATCAATCGTAAGTCCGGTGGCAATTCACATCAACTCCAGTACAACGAGTGCATCAAGGAGATAGTCACTCATATTGATTACGATTCACACTGGTTGTCTTTCAATCATGTGAAAAATGAGGCTACCGATGGACTAACTTTCATCAATTGAAAATATAAAGAAAATGTTTAATGATGCGAGTAGAGAACATTCTAGAGCCAATTCGATAATTTCCATAAATAAGTAAAAATCGTTAGGTTTAACCTTAAAAAGAAAAGTTCTTAAATAGTACAAACTTGAGAAGACTGTAATGCAGGATTTTTCAGTAGAAGTTTCTTACTGGAATCCGAAAAGCTTTCTCATCCTAATTATAAGCTTCAAGATCATTTTGGGAGTGCTATTAGACAGTTGCAATTCTGTCTCGCGAGCAGTTTGACTTAAGTTGTACGTTCTAATTAAATTTTATGGGATTGCGCTGGTATATGATAAGGTCAAGGTAGTTCGTAGTGCTTTCTCCTGCTACGCAGGGTTCAAATCTCGGCGCAGGTAAAATCAAAAAGTAGAAAAAAAGTTTTTCTACACGGTACCACCTCTTGGCAGGAAATAGGAAACCTAGGCCTAGGCCCTCCATAGGCTGTTGTACTATTAAAAGAAGGCAGATGTGGTATATGAAATTTCCCATGCTCATCAAGAAGCGATAAAACCACTTCCCCTATTAAAAGTTACACCATTTTTTAACATTTTTAAGGATGCAAGAATTAATGTCATTCCCTTAACTTTCATTGACAATCTTCACAAAAAAAGTTGCAATAAAGCCCGCAATATTTTCATCTCATAATTGTTTAAACTATAGCAGCCACAACAACAATGAAGAAATACAACATTTTAGAAAGCAGCACTTTGAAGGAGTTTTATGAGATTTCAAAATTTAGAAAGTTTGAAGTAATGCAATGTTAGAAGTAATTCAATGTTAAAAGGTTTCTTTGAATAAACCATAAATATTCCCCGATTTCAAACCCCAAGGTTATGATTCGCCAAAGGATATCGATTTATCAAAGCATGGCTTAACCTGCACAACAATAATAAAAATGGCAATTAATTCGAGGGGACCCACTGTAAACCATTTGAATAAAAACGATACATTTACACGGAGCTTCCTTGTTCTCCCACTAGTTTTCTATCACACTCTTTCCCTCTCTCTCTCTCTCTTACCACTTCTGCCAACTTACCTACCTACTGCAGATGTACACGTTTCAAGTTGTTGCTGCATAAAAGCAACATATAACAAACAACACCATTGTTATTTCGATTATCAAATAAACAAACTCCTTCTTTGTATACGAATGAATCCTTTCGTATATTTTTATTACGTATGTATGCTTTACCAGCACCACCAATAGTCCACCACAGTGGACACAATAACAAGCCATTCATTTCATCCATTGGAATAACAGCAGCAGAAGCAGCAGCAGCAACAACAACAACACAGAAACTAAGTATGCACACAAACGTAATAAATCTTTGCAAGCAAATGGAAAGAAGACACGAATAGCAAAATAGGAGCAAAGGACACTGAGGATACCGTGGTAGGGCCATCAAAAGCGCCAAATGGCCGCCAACAATGGCACGTCCACGTCATGGTATTGTCGGCGTCGTTGTTGTTGTTGTTCTTGTTCTAGTTGATGGTGACGGTGGTGCATATATAGTTAATGCTGTTGTTGTTGCAGTGCCCTGAGTGTGTCTGTGTCCTGAGAGTGTTGGTGTCGGTGTCGGTGTCGGCGTCGGCGTCGTTCGTGTGTCCCCAATGCATTGGTGTCGTAGCGCACAACAAAATATTGTGGTAGCTAAATGTGTGATGCTTGCTTGGCTCTGTTTCGAATTCCGATGCCACTGCAGCTACATTCACGCATACATTTGCCTTGCGCCACACTTATGCAAGTCCATTGCTGGACTTGTTACTTGTCCATTGCAGTAACATAAAAGAATTTGTACCATCGTTTCTCAGGTAGATTAGGGCGGCAATTTAATCATTAATGGAGAAGTGGTCGGAATCACTTCAGTTAATGATGCGGATTCAGCATAAAATATGTGGTTTTATTTCTACTTTGGTGAATGAGTTGTAAGAGTTTTGAATCTTCTTATAAGTCAGTGGAAAGTCTCTGTGAGTGTAAATTGTAAGAACAGAGTTAGTCACTTCCATTGAAATCGGTAAAAATGTTAAATCTCTTATGACTTGGCATGGTTAACGAATATTGTGCCAAAGGATCTGAAGTAATCGCAATATAATCTCTTAATCGCAATACTAAAGGAAAAACAATATAAACGTGTAGCCGTTACACTTTAAAGTAGTCAAATATCTTTACATGTTTTATATCTCGCTAAGTTTTCTCTACACCATCGCTTAATTTTCAATGCACATACACACACACTTCTATAGACAGAAACCTATTTTGTTCCCATTGATTGAGAGAATTGAGAGAATTTAGGATTTCGTGACGGAATTTTCGATTCGCTCTCTCCTCGCTCCAAATCTAAAAGGCATCTGGGTGACCATCAAATATCAAAGGTTAATTTGATTTCTATGGAAGTTAGATCAACGCTAAAATTTCTATCGACGGTTGAGCTTAAGGCAAAATAGATCTTATAAGAATAGGTCGCAGTGTATAATGAAGTTCCGATTCAAAAATGATAGCTGTTCTTTAACGCCCTTAATGCCTCACCCTTGATGTGGCTTACAACGCCACTGACACAATCCATTGGCAATAGATCTTCAAATTTAATGATTGAAAATTTTGCGCTACATTTTCGGACTTTACTCAACGCGAATTTACTACTTTTTTTTCTACTATTGTTGTTGTCTTGATTGCATACTACAAAAATGTAGCAAAATAAATTAGAAATGCAAACAACAACGAGCGAGCTAGAGCGCTTGTTTTGCTGTTGCTTTTTGTTGTTTTAATTTCACTTGTGCATCTCTACATTTTCCCATCCGCGGGTGACATTATTTTGCTGGATTGTTTTACTTTCCGCTGTATGTTGGCAACCATGTACGGGCGGATCGTCGGTCGAAGGATGGACACAATGGAATTGTAAGCGCGCTGAATGTATGAAATTGATTTTGTGCCAATTCGTATTGAAAATTTTTGTGGCTATACGACGGCAAACGTAAATAAAATCAAAATTGATTATATTTTCAACTTTCTACTACCCAAATACTTATGTATGTACAACTCAATGTGCGTTTGCAGTTGCTGCTGTGCTGCTGTGCTGCTGCTGCTAGAACTCTACTGGTGTTGTTGTTGTCATCATTCTTGTGTTATTGTATGTCATTGTGGCATTTTGGCAGCACCAGCAGCAGCAACAATAACTACTACACGCATTCACATTTTCAATAATTTCTACATTCTGTTTTCAAGTTTCAGTTGAATTTTTTGGAATACTGCTTCAACTGCCGTGTCTACGTATCGGTGTGTCGCCAGTTGACTGAGTGTTGCATGTTGCAAAGCGGCGACGTTAAGACAAGTAGCTGGTGATACTGTAGTCGCCATTCACCCATCATCACAACCGCCTCCACCAACGCTAAAATTCCCCCACTACATGCAGTGATTCTATACAAACGGCGAGCACAACGTGGACGACGGCGACGATGAATGATTTTTGTTTTGCTTTTCACTGTTTCCACAGAGATGCATTGAAATAAAAAAATGAGAAAAAAAATTAAAAGGATTTTTGCTCCTAGAGTAAATTGCAAAGGCGTCGAATGATAAGTGAATGGAAGGCATGTACACATATAGTTAGAAACACACACAAACATACTTATACACAATTCGGAACCGGAAATCATTCGAGCGCACTCAGCATGATTGAATCAATGTTTTAGTATTGCATTCAGTTATGTCAACGTGAATGGTGAAATCTGGTAACGTATCTTTGATATTCTTGCAGCACTGCAAAATATACCTTTTATAGAAGGGAGTGAAAAATTTTCAATACTGGTTACACATCACTGGAAAGTGTTTCATGAGTACCCGTTAAAGGTACTCGTTTGTGCTTGGAATGATTTAAGGGTTGTCAAGTATTTAATAACAAAACCACCAAGTTCCGTTCTGCCGGTTCCACACCTTGCAATTCTGTCGGTTATGACTCAATTAAGATCTACTCATATTAAACTTTAATACATTTTAAAAGGTACAATCTACTTCCTGCAATTCCAAAAAGTTACTCCTGGCTTTCGAAGAAGAAGAAACGACAATTAATCTATACTTTCTGCCTCAACTTATTTGATTAGACTCGGTTAAAAGCACAACATTTCAGTGAATAGATTTTTTAGTTTGACTTGAGCTATCCAGAATTTCCCGTATCCGTTTTCCTTCGAGAGAAAATTTCCTATACATAGACACTGATTTTATAGTGCTCTCGCTTATAACTGTACTTTGACGAGTAACACAAAACAAAGGAACAAGAAGTGTTCGGATTTTAGAGGAGTTAAAGCAATGGATCTAATCTAATATAATCTCAACACGTTTTAATATTTCAAATTTCTGAAAAAGCTGATCAGATTAAATCAAAATGGAGTGACATTAAAATGGAATGAGAATAATTTTTACAAAAACTAAAAATATAATCTGAACCCATTAAATTCTCTACAGCACTAGCCAGAAAAAACCCCCAAAAAAAAAATTTAACATGTAAATTAAATTAAATATTGATAAAGTAAAAAGAAAAACAGAAAATGTCGTTGTTTTTCAGCCTGCTTTATAGTGCATTGTCCAATTTGTTTTCTTGTTGTTTTTGTTACCATTGCCATTGCAATATAATTTCACTGCTCAATGGATTCCTCAGTGGTCATTGTGTAATATTTTTGAATGCTGCACACCCTTCAATTTTCAATTTTCTTATCCCAGTGAACCAGAAAATAATGCTTGGCAAATGTTTCTTTGAATGTCACCCGAAAATGAAACAGAGTCAGTTTCACTTCCACATGAGTTGGCAGGCAGAGCACGCTGTTCAACAAATCTTTAAATCACACTTTAAAAATTGTACCACACAAATGGTGGCAACCAGCAACCAGCAACCAGTAACCAGAATCTGCTATCACCGCCTGCCACGCAAACATTGCTGCTACCAGCAAACATTTGCTGTCGAATTGAAAAGAAACTATGGAGTCGTCGTTATTTTATAACAATATTGTAAAATATTGACACAAGTTAAGTTATTGTTATTGAAATAAATATACAGATGTCCCCCCTCGATGGAACGATAGATAGTAAGTAGAAATATCGAGAAAATTACTTTTCTTTATGGCAATGGCCAAGTTTGAGAGGTTGAGAAGGTGAATGAAAGTAAAAGAAAATATGAAATAATAATAATCTATAACGTTTACATTTCATTTGTCCAATATCTTTATAACTTTATAATTTGTATTGGTTTTGTATTGGATGCCACCCAGTCAGAAATTGAAAGAAATCGATGAAGAAGTTTTATAAACGATAAGATATTATTTTCGCTACAATTACAACAACAATCACAATTCGGATAAGGAACTACTCACATTAATAGATTTAATTTAACGAACCTTCTCCATTTGAGCTAACTAAGACAATAGATATGACTTAAGCATTATACTTCATACACACAGACGACAGCAGCTACACGAACACATGACTACGAATTGCCGTCGGCTTCTTGATCACAATGAAAACGACAGCAACAGCACAAAATGCAAGCACATCTCTTCGCTCTCTCTCTCTCTCTCTCTTCTTCTTCCTCTTGTTGCTTGTCAAATTAGAAATAGATTTAAATCGGTGACAGCCGCAATTGTGGTTGGTGGTCACGTTGTCGTGTCGTCACCAAAATAATCGTCTACATAAGAATGTGTGTTTTCAATAATTTGGTAGATGTGGTCGTGTAGCTGCCATCGTCAATGTGTATGGAGCATTATTTCTTGATCTTCAGGAGAAAATGCATAGTCCCTCATTTGAACCCAACTAGTATTACCCTTAGAATAAGCTAGGTATGCAGACCTTTCTGTACTAGATAGACAATTGATTTAGTTGGACTGATTTGCAACTAGAGCATCTTAAACTTATAAATATTAGCTATTAATTTTGTGCGAATGCAACAACTGTATATCACAGTCTCTTTTGCGGTATCTCTTCCTGAAATTGTATCAGTTAATGGAGCATTTTTAAGTGATTCATTCTGTATTTAATAATTCAATAATTTATGACGGTATAGTCGCAAAATATGCATTATAAACTAATTTCCTACTGGAACTAAAGAGAGAGAGAGAGAGATCTAAAAAATAAATTATATTTATATTGATTCTTAATACATTTCTTCATTGTCTCTATAACTCATCCATTCATGATTTTTGATCATTGTAAATGCACTTGGATAAGTGCCAATTGTCCAAAATAGAATATGACCATTCATTGTAAAGTGAAAATGATAAAAAAAAAACAAAATGTAATGCGGTCATATTTGAAAACTAAATAGATTTGTCAATCCGCAGTGGGAGTAGTATCAAAAAGGGGCTTTCAAGAATGTGTTTACTCGTAAACTTTAAATAAACTTGTGCTATTTTAAATCTGAAGACTTCTTGGTCAGTTGATGGAATGGCTTTTTATGAGATCTTGGTTTTTCTACTGGTTTTTTTATTTTATGTATTTTGACCTCATTTTTGTGTGGTGTTCGGTTTGTTTCTTGGGCTGTTCTTTTTACGAATTTTGTTCTGAGTTTTATGGTAGACTGAATTCTAGTGCAAAGTGTGGGCTGACTTTTGGTGTGATACAAACATATTTGGTTTCCAGTAGGGTCTGATTTTTTTATTTTTTTTGTTTTTTGAAGTACAGTCAACACACAGAGGGTGCCCCTATCAATGCAGAGCATTGTGTGTGGAGTTTTATGTTTGGTCTAAATTTTGATTTTTTGTCTCGATTTTGTCCGGGTGTTTGGTCTGAATTTTTGTCTTAACTTTGGTTTAAATTTGTTCTGATTTTTGATCTATTTTTAAGTATGAGACTTGGTTTGATTTTTAGTCTGATATTTGCTTTCCATTTGCGTCTAACTTTGAAGTTTTACGTTTGGTTTGAATTTAAATTTTTAGTCTGGGCTTGGTTTGATTTTTTTATCTCAATTTTTGTTTGAATTTGGTCTGAGTTTTGATCTGAATTCTAGTGTGACGTTTAGTCTAATATTTGGTATCCATTTGGATCTTAATATGAAGTTTTATGTTCGGTCTAAATTTGGATTTTAGTTCTGGCTTTGGTCCGGATTTTTGGTCTCAATTTTAGTCTGAATTTTGGTTTGAATTCAGTCTCAGCTTTGATCTGTTTTTTAGTGTGAGATTTGGTTTGACTTTTGGTTTATATTTGGTAAATGGAAACCTTTTGGTGTGATACTTGGATTCCAATTGTATTTGATTTTGGGGTTTTATGTTTGGTCTAAATTTTGATATCCGATTTTATTTTGTCTCAAGTTTGGTTTGAATTTGGTGTGGGTTTTAATTTGAATTCTACTAAAAGGTTTGGAAAGACTTTTGGTCTGATATTTAGTTTCCATTTTTATTTGATTTTTGAGTTTTAGTCTAACTTTTGATGTTTGGGCAGCTTTTGATTTGAATTTGATGTCTAATTTTGATCGGAGTTTTGATCTGAATAAAAGCCTGACTTTTGGTTTGATATTTGAGCTACTTTTTCTTTGCGTTTTGGTCTTATTTGTTTTTAGTTTGAATTTTCGTCGGAATTTAGACTGAGTTTTGAATTGAATTTTGTGATTTTGATATGATGTTTGGTCTGCTTTTGTTTTGAATTTTAGTGTAAGTTTAGTCTAAGTTTTGGTCTAAATTTTTGTGTGCATTTGGTTTCCTTTATGTCTGAGTTTTGAATTCGGTCGGAGTATTGGTCTGGCTTTTGGCTGGATATTTAAATAGCTCTTATTTTAAATTTCTGACTGAATAATGTCTGAGTTTTAGTGTGAGTTTGAACCTGACTTTTCACCTGTCTTCAGGACTGACTTTAGTATATTTTTAGTATGGACTGATTATTAATTGGAGTTTTGATTTGGGTTTCAGCTCTTTTTTTTTCTTTTTTACGTATCCCACGCCCACCACCCTTCAGCAACCTTCAGCTGGTCTTCTTTTGGTCTGGATTCAGTCAAATTTTGGTCTGAGTATAAGACTGATTAATTAGAATTTTAGTTGGAGTTTTATTTAATTTTTATTTTTCAAGTTTTGGGTGAACTTTTGATCGGAGACTTGCCATGTTTTTGATTGGAATGTTGTTTCGATTTTTCAGCTGTCCTTGCTTGAATTTTTAGTCTGAATTTTGTCTGATTTTGTGACCTATGTTTCTAAAATTAAGATTGCGAATTGTAGTACAAGGATTTCAATAAATAAATAAACCAAGTTTCGGATGGACCTGAATTGTAGTTAAAATTTTGATCTTGTCTTTATTTGAATTCTGGTTTGAATTTAGTATTTCTTTTGCCTGAATCTTGAGCACAGGTCTTCTTTTCCTTTTGACCTAATATTTAGTGCGAATTTATATTTTTGAACTGATTTTTGGTTTGATCTGATGTTTTATCTAATCTTCGGTCCAACTTTTGATCTACTTCTTAGTCTAGGTTTTAGTCTAATTATTATTCTGATATTTTGTTTATAATTTCAATCAGTGATTGTCAAATTAAAATCTTAGATCAGCCAAAGCTTTTAGAGGTATATTTTTGTACCCGTTGAGGGCATCCATAAAAGGACAATGTTTCGCTTAAAGCTGCTGATCTGAGGTTTTCTTTCATTTACACATAGATCTTAAAAAATTTAACCCTGAGTGGCAATTCATTTTAAAGCAATTCTCACATTTGAAACCTTGCATTCAATTGTGCGAAATGCCACTAAATAAAATATTTAATTTTCTTCCACTGCAAAAAGGAAAAGGATATTATCCAAAGTGATTTACTACATTATTCATTTCAATGAGTATTTTTCCTATTAATTAAAGTTCACATATCCTCTAATGATATTTATTTAAGCGTTAATTACAATTAAAAATTAAACTCCAGTATCCAGAACCTTATAGCGTATAAAATTGCCCCCATTCGCAGTCACAATCTCTTTATTTTAATTATAAGCGATGTTTTTCAACGATGTGCTGCACCTTTTAATGAAAATATAAACAAAAATTGTGTTTAAAATGAAAGCATTAATGAAGTAGAGAATATACCATCTTCAAAAGGAAAACGATGGATTAAAAGCACACATACTCAGAGATACAATCACACACGCATACACAAACTGACACATTTGTATGCATTATGTATATGTATTAACTACCTCTATTTTTGTTTTGGGTTTAACAGTGTTCGAGTATACAGGATATAGTAAAAGGAAATGAATGAAAAATGCTATTAAAATGCATACACTTGGGATATATGAACACACGAGTACATACCATACATACCTGTTTACATGCATATGCACATACTCACACACATACCCTCACATACATGTGCGAGAATATAGATGAACAGCGACTAATAAATGAAAGGACAATACTGTTACAGGGAACCAGAAAAGCATACATGTGGAAAGATGGCGATTCGATAGGGAACCTCTTAATAGCGCTGATACTTTTCTTATTGTTGCTGTAGTCGTTGCTGTTGATGTTGATGCTGATGATGCTTTTGTTTTACTTCTTCTTCTTCTACTTTTTTTTTACTCGTAGTATTTTATAATAATCTCCTGAGAGACATAGCATAGTGGAGGAGGGGGGAGAGTCATAGTTGGGGCAATTTGGGAGTCTTTAAAAAGGAAATGACAGACAGTGCCGCTGCTTCAGTTACTGTGCGTTCAGTTACTACATACCATACATAATTCCAAAATACTTACTACCAGCATGCGACGAAAATTGGAAATTCCAGGGGGCACGCATTAAATAACCATTAAAATGTTGGTCTCTCTTTACTGGCATATTTACTTAAAATGGTTTTGTTGTGCTTTTCATTTTGATAGTGATGCGATTGTGTGCGATTGTGTGAGAGGGGAGAGGAGCACGAGGAGATTACGATGCTGAATATTCAATATTAAAGTAAATAATGACCGCAGTGACACTCTGCACTTGCCAACATGTTTTATGCAGTGATTAAAAACGATTTTGATATAATTTTATTTATAGAATACGGGGCGTTTTAAAGAGGTTGAAAATAGGTCAATCAAATGACAAACATACTTTTAAAATGCATAAACTTTTCCATAAATATAAATTTTATGATTTATGGTAATAAAGAAGTTAATAGAATGAATAAGTTAGTGAAGAGCTTACGTCCCGAGTGGAACCCTTGTAGAACCTCTGAATGATGTCACACCTTACACGTTCAATTCATCAAAACCTTCTAGACTGATGATTTCCTACTAGAATATCTTCAAACAAACAAATCATTCAAAACATCATTCTAAAAGCAATAAAGTTTTGTGTCAAAGAAATGGTTTGAAAAGCAATTATCAAAATTATTCCAAATGCAATAATAATGAATAACGAACACATACGAGCACATGGAAACAAACACTTGAATATGCAAATATTGATCTCATTTGGTCACATATGTCGAATGTAAATTGGGGCAAGAATTGAATTCTTTATTAGGTTTCATATTGAAATTGTGAAAATGTTGTTTAAATAATAAATTTTACAATTCGATATTAATTGCAATCCAATTATGCGCTTTAAAGCATGTAACAAATGAGAAAACAACAACAGCAAACAAAAACAACAACTGGGTAATCAAAAATATAAATTCCTATATGAAACTGATGGATAATTGTCAATAGTATTTAGTTTACTTATAAACAGTAATCCCCCGTGATATGCGTACATTAGAACATCGAAAATATTGAGTACATACATGAGTAACTCTCGGTCAAAGTTCATGTTCCAATAATTCCATATTGATCCATTCGTTTCCAGTTTCCAGCCTACTCGACTCAAAGCTTTTGATTCAACAAATTAGAGAAATTAGAAAAAGAAAAATATTGATGGAAAATATAATAAAATCTTCGATGCTATGTTATGAATTATAGAGTAAAACTAAAACTAAAAAAAAATAAAGTTGAGGTAAAACCTGAGACAAAATACTGACATAACAACACACCAGGAACAACGTTGAGTTAGAATTCTTAGTGAACGAGAAGTGAGAAACGGAATATAAAGTCATCTTTCGAGAGAAATATACCTAGCAACAGGAAATATTGCCAAATTCAATTCAATTTGAACCATTTATCAAATGATTGTTCGATGACTGACTCCGATTGAGTTGAAATTTAGTTCTGATGTAATAATAAAGTGGTCGCTGTGGCATAGTGGTAGTGCAGTGGACTGTTACGCAGATTGTCCGGGGTTCGAATCTCGGCACAGGTCAAATGAAAAATTAGAAGAAAAAAAACAATTTTTCTACACGGCACCACCTCTTGGCAAGCAAGCGGCAAACCTACACGAGTCAAAAATTTGCTTTGAAAAGCTTTTCACTTCGCCATTCGGATTCGGCAGAAAACTGTAGGTCTCTTCCAGTCGCGTACAAATATAATACGCACAACAGGAGTCGATGTGAAAAGCTCGGCCGAGGCCCTCCACGGGCCGTCCGGCCATTAAAAGACGAAAGAAGTAATAATAAAGTTCCCATTGAGCGCTAAAGTAGTTTCGATGAGGTGCTAAATCACGTTTCGATTACGTTCCGCTGAAGTAGCGTTGTGATTCCGGATGAGTTCCGATTAAATTATGATTGATTTGCTTTTTACCATAGTGTTATTGTAATTTCCATTGAGATCCGATGGAGTTCTGATGAAATTCCAATGTAGTTCCCATAGAACTATGGTCGAGTTTCCTATAACCTTTAGACTGAGTTCAGATGAAGTTCCGATTGAAGTCCTGTTTAGTCCCAATACAATTGCGATTGAGTTACGATAAAGTTTCATTGGAATTGCAGGAAGATCCGATAAATTTTTGCTGAAGTTTCGTTAGAATTCTGACTGAGCTCCGAAGAAGTTCCTATAGATTTCCAATTTAGTTCCATTGAAGGTCTATTAAAGTTCCCGTTGAGTTTCAAATGAGAACTGCTGTAAACTCAATTGAATTCCGATACAGTTTATTTATTTTATTCTTTATTCGATATTTTTTTAAATTTAATTTAATTTTTAAATGTCTTTAAATGATTAATCCCCGACGTAACTCCAATTAAATTCACATGAACTCCAGATTGCGAAAAGCTTGGCCTAGGCCCTCCATGGGCTGTTGTGACATTAAAAGTAAGAACTCCAGATTGAATTCCACTTTACTCCCGATTAATTAACTCCGATAGAGTTCCAATGAAGCTTTGTTAATGTTTCACTAAAGTTCCAATGAAAATTTCATAGCATTCTACCTGAGTTCCAATGAAGTCCCTATTAACTTTCGATCAAGGTTTGTCAAAGTTTCTATTGAGTTTTTATTTAGTGCTGATGACAACCCAATTGAGTTTCGATGGGGTGCCAATGAAGTTGCGATACAGTTCCAATGAAGCACCGATGAGGTTTCGATATTATTTCGTGTGATTTCGGATGAAGTTTCGATGAAATTCTTATGCGATTCTGATAAAGCTGCTACTAAATTTCGATTAAATGCGAATGTATTTCCGATTGATTTCCCATGAAATTCCGATTAAGTTCCAATATAAAATTATCACAGATTTCCAATGATGTTGCGATGATGTTGGGCATGGAGTTGCTTCAAATTTCCATGCATGGAGTTTTGTTACAACTACATTATACATATTTTTCTTTCGTCGATCTAAGTTTGACTATCAAAAGGAGGCAGTTTTCACACGGACGCGATACAAAGACGCTACGAACACAAGGCGGACATAAGAAGCATCTCTCATTTTGGTTGTCGATATCATTTAAATTCCAGATGGATGGGGTAAACGATAGCAAACGCCTACATCGCTGATATGGCTGCTAGATTACAGAAACACTTTACACCTTTGAACAGTCGAAATTAGTTACAAAGACCGTCAAGGGAGCGTCTCTACATTTGATAGTCATAATAATCAGTTTTAAGTCAGTTTTAAGTCAGTTTTAAGTCCAGATTGTATATTGTAATTTAAAAAATTTAAATTTAACTTTAACAAGATAAAAATATATGCAAGTCTTAAAAGCTTCAATAGGTCAAAATGTGGTGAAACACTTTTCTCACTCACACACAAACAGCCACACCAAAGCAACCACAAGTTCATTAAAAGCATGCGGTTATGTGGTAGTCGTATTTATGTAAGTGTTTCTCGTAAGCAAGTGTAGATGCGTGTCCAAGTGTGAAAAAATTGGAAACACATATGAAATAAATATGTATCTGAAAAAATCTAAAAAGCTATCTTACAGATGTGCACACACATGCATACGGACAAAGGGAAGTTATTCATAATTTTGTGTATGTGAAATACAGCGCAAATGGTTATATTTATGTGTGTGCGTGTGTGTGTGTGTATGTTTGTCGGTTGGTTGGATTTATAGCCCCCTGTCACAGTATAAAAGCTTAACTAACTTTCCGTATTGCATATTTTCTGAATGAATTTTTTATTTTGACGCTTTTGTTTAACATGAAAAAAAAAATAACTTTAATAAATGCCTTTTCAATCATATTCACACTCACACTTAAAGCACACATGCACACGCTTACAGGAGTAACTGAAAACATATGCACGCACACAAACCAGACTCGGTACATAAATTTAGAAAAAAAATTAAGTTTATGCCGCCCTCACAAAGAAAACAAAAAAAATAAAACAAACATAAAAAAAAGGTAAAAGAAAGAATACTTTTTTAAATCCTTTTGATAACTGATAAATAGATTTATTTTATATATGTACACACACATATATATACATACATACGTGTATAGTGTTACACTTTAGGGTAAAGCAATAAAAAGGTATTTTTGGTTCTGTTGTTGCAGTGATTTTGAAGTTATTATCGGATTTTTCGTTCCCTTGTCATTTTTTGGGTATATTTCTTACTCCCACCGAGTGTTGTGTAGATTGAATCAATATGTAAATGGATTTCATATCACAAATCTGTGATATTCATTATAATAATGCATGAAAAGCACACAGACATTTTATATTCATATATTTTACCACAAAACAAATCAAACTTTTGTGGACTGTTAGTCAGAAATATTGCCCAGAAAGAAATTCTTTACAGATGCAATCAGAATCTTTTAATTAAATTTGGTTTAGCCTTGCCGTGAAGGAAGGTGTCTGTGAAGCTCGAGTACATCAGTGCGTATGAGCAATTAATCATCAATTATTATTTTGCTTATATTTACAATACTGGCTGGCTAAATAATAGGTTGAGCTAAATAATATTTATTAAGATATGCACTTAAGTTACATTGATTTATGTTTGTAAATACATATGTATGCATAAAATCTTCAATTATACAATAAATTCAATCGAAATTTCAAATATCTACTTAGGTGCAATTGAACAAATAAATAAAGATCACTTAACAACTCACATATTCCTGTGCAAAAGTGTATATATATATGTACAGTGATGGTCAGAAGATTGTAGGTGCACCTGAGATTAAATAATAATATAAATAGCTTCCTCAATTGAGTCGCATCGAGAAGACGTGAGCATAGAGCGAAAAGCAGAGTGATAGTTTACGAGCAAACCACAAAAGAAGTCTGCTTTTCATTTCTTTACTCTTAGAATATTTCTGAGCGAGGGGAAAGATAGAGAATTAGTACTTCTTTCGAGGACTAATTGCATCTCTTTGTGGTGATCTTTTTGGTGATTACATTTTATGATGCGAGCACATAGAAAAGTATAAGTAGAGTAAAAATCTTACGGTTACGCACGACTTCTAAGTTTAGGTTCTTCTACTGAAATATAAGATATTTGAGTTTTTAAGTAGCATGGATGGATGGATGGATGGATGTGAAGAAGGCCGAGAACGTGACTTACGAGTGCAGGACAGTTCCTCAAGCACTCAGCCTATGTAGCCCCAGAAGAAGGGGTGACAGCAAATAAGGGGTTAGAGAAATAGAGGGGAAAAAGTCGAAAAAAGGGGTTATAGGGGGACTACGTTTTCTTCCGCAAATTATCAGGGTTCTCTCACAAATCTCAGAAGATCGCAGAAGGGGAAGGAGTGAACTTTGTCCATTCCTGTGGCATCGAAACCCAAAATGCGCCATCTCGTTCTGGTAAAGGCGGGACATGTTCAGAGAAAATACTCTGTGCTGTCCACCTCCTCTAGACAAGATGTGCAGGTCGGGTCCTCGGTGATGCCGATGGTGGTCATACATATGTTGGCCCCATGGATTATGTTAAGTAGCATAATATTTTCTTTCTATGAAAGTAAGTAAGTATGAAAAGGAAAATGTTATGATATTTAAATACCTACCACTGTATTATTAAGACTTTGAAAATTTCATTCAAGCATTCCGCATGCAGCACAAATATTGATAAATGTTATTGTTGTTGGTATGAATTAACTCGCACAAATGCACATTAAATTGCAAATGCGTTTCAATATGTTTGTATGTATATGTGTGTGTTAAAACATGTGTCTTTGTGGGTGTGTGTGGGTGTGTGCTTGTAAGCTGCTTTTGCACTAGCAATAATTATGCAATAACAGTTGCTTTAATTGGTTTAAATAGTAAGGCATTAAATGCAAAATTACCGCAGATTTATATTGCTTTCCATTTAGATACATACCTGTTCAATTACTAATGCTAAAGAGATAATGGTTGGATGCTTTTACCTGAGGTCTCAGCATAAATTTTCCAGCACAAAAAAATAGTGGATCGCTAATAATCAATAATCATAAAATCATACTATTGTGGGCAAAAGTTAGTAAGACTTCTTAATTTATATTTCGCGCGGAAACCCATTCATCAAAATGGGTTGGCATGACTATCGGTGACATCTGTGCCAAATGTCACATCAAAATAATCATTAGTGTTTAGTATACGCTTGTCTTTCTGAAGTACAAAAAGTGCATTCGGCGATTTTCACCATGAGTGAAATTATTCAACAAAGAAGTTCCATTAAATTTTGTGTGCGGAATCAAATTTCTGGTGCCGAAAAGTTCAGAATGTTGCAAAAGGCCTTCGGTGATAATTGTATGTCGCGAGCAAGTGTTTTTGATTGGTACAAATTGTTCAAAGATGGTTGAGAACGCGTTGACGACGAACCACGTCCAGGACGGCCATCAACATCAACTGATGATCAACACGTCAATAAAATCAAGGGATTGGTGCTCGAGAATCGACGATTAACAGTCAGAGACCTTACTGGCATCGTTGGAATATCGGAAGGATCAGTGAAAACCATTTTAAAACATCATTTGGGCCTAAGAAGAGTGAATGCACGATTGGTTCCAAAATCACTGCATTGGTTTTACGAGACCATTTTGCCAAAAATTCGACTGATATCGTTCCGCAACCACCCTATTCGCCTGACTTAGCACCGTGTGACTTTTGGCTATTTTCTAAACTCAAAAAACCGCTTCGAAGACACCGTTTTGAGTCAATTGAAGACATTAAACATGAATCGCTAAGCGCATTGAAGGCTATTCCGGAAATTTACTTTAACAACTGTTAAAATTATGAACAAAGTCTTACTAACTTTTGCCCACAGTAGTATGTGTTTAAATACAACCCTGGCATTATTGTCACTTCCAACCGCAACCATCTTCATCCTAGATTTTTCATTTGTATGAGAGAACAGAAACAAAGTAGGTAAACCAACTATAAAGTAAAACAATCTTGATAAATCAAAGAGGTTTTCATTGAATTGTATAATAAATTTATTCAAATGAACAATAACTAATACGAGTATGTAGTAACTAATAAAATATGTATAACTATCCATTTAAAAGTCTCGAGTTTTGTCATGTAAAAAGCTCAGACAATAAGAGAGAATCAGACTAAAATCAGGCACAAAATTATGAAAGAGTTCAGTGCCTAAATGGATTGAATTTTCAACTGAAATTCAACAGGATAATTTCAGTTGAAATGTTGCTGCATTAATTACTTTCTTTTCGTCGAAGAATTATGCGGGGAAATGTTATTGATTTCATATAAAGTAAACATATTAAAATTCTAATCAGTTGTAAGCAGTCAAAAGCCCTGCATGGGCGAACTGAATACAATTTTAGAGGAAGGAGAAGAAAGTTAATCAAAAAAGTAATTGTTTTACTTGTATGTTGGAACCGTTTAATACTTAAGGACACTTGTATACCATATTGCAGCATTGTCTGATTAAAATCAGATTAGATCTTGGATTAATATTCAAGCGCGATTGTAAATGGAAGAATTTCGATCATAGTCGATCGATGGCTATGCATGAAAGATCGATTAAATTTAGTTTCCCTGTTATGAATTTGATTGAACAGAGGAAAATTAATTGTGAACAATGATCTTTCGGATTCTTGTCATTTCCACCATGTATGATCGCGAATCCAACGTAGGCCAACCCTGCAGTGTATTGTGCTGCTCAAGGCAACTTCATGCCCTAACAATTTACACAAATTACAGAATGTCCTTTATGGACTCCGATACCTTCATGACACTTAAAACCTTTGATGGTTCGATGGTCGGGAATTCAAAAAGTTTTTAGGAGAATTAACTACCAGATCAAGGCGATAATCGAAACCGTACCTGCCGCGTGAGAGTGTAGTGTGCTACCCACTAAACTATCAAGGCCGTCAAATGAAACAGTTTTTTGTCATATTTCTATGATATTAACATTTCGTTTTATGCTTATTGAAAGTCATTCGGCGGAGAGTTGAACCCTCATAATTCACTCCGGAGTTTACTTCTTTGCCTACAAATACATACATACATAAATACAAAGTCAACCAAAAATACATATTGAATTTTTTCATTTAAGCCTTTGTATGTTTGAATTATACAAAACAGATGGCAGCATATAACGCTTGTGTATACTACATATATATTAAATTTGTATAATTGTATATTTATATATATATACACTCAATATATGTGTATTATTTATGGGCATTAAAGATATTTGCATTGTGCTTATCTTTTAATTATACTAAATTAAACCAATAGGTACACGTATTCATCAAAATGCAACACACACTTGAGATGCACTTTCGCAAACACAAACATACAGAGACAAGCCAACGTCCCAGTGGTAGAATGAAGTGGATCAGAAGACGTGATAATACTAGTTTTTAAGGTAATAGTAAATAAACATGATTTGTTCCTATCTTTTGTGACTTGTTTTTTACATCTATGTATGGCAATGGTCGGCAAAGCCTTTCAAAGTCTACAATTCAAAAGCGTAGTTGAAGATCAAGGGAGAAAAGAAGGTCCTCCATGCTTGCTAATTTTTGGTCTAACAGAAAGCGTACTTCCATTCCTTCTGATAACGACCATGATAGATGCTCCTCTTTTGTTGGTAATAAATACTTAGTAAGTTAACTTAGCTGGGACTACAACCGATGATCGGTCTTGGCTGCCTCTATAAAGCTTCGCTAGTCGCCTCTGAAATGCGCGCGCTGGCGCCAGTTGATAAGGCCAAGTGCAGTCAGGTTGCCCTGCAACTGGTCTTTCCAACAGAGATTAGGACGTCCCATTCTGCGTGTTCCTCCACCGTGGTTCGAATAAAACACCCTTCTAGCCGGAGCGCTTTCTTCCATTCACTCAATATGAACCAGCCAGCGGAGCCGCTGGATTTTTATGCGCTTGAATGTGTTGACGTATAGCTCATACAGCTCATCGTTCCATCTTATTCGATACACGTCGTTCACGCATATTGGATCGTTGATCTTACGGAGTATCTTCCTCTCGAACACTCCTAACAGCTTCTCATCATTGGTGGTCAATGTACACACGCAATGTACACGTCTCGGCGCTATATTTAACGTGGCGAATTCCAAGCCCGACGCACAACAATTCATTTAAGGCCACAGAGAAGCCCGCCGCACACATTAGTTAGCTCACTAATGGGTGTCAGATAGCTATCCAGGGGACGCCACGAGGAGGCTGTGTGTCAACTTGACAAATAGAAGCGCAGAAATCGAAAATGAACGCACCTGCAGCTGTCATGAACTTTACCTTGTGTCCTATGCCCCCAGGCCCAGTCCTGGTAATACACTTTTACTTTACTTACTTTTAATAGCACAACAGCTCATGGAGGGCCTAGGCCGAGCTTTTTCGCATCCACTCATGTAATACAATCATGTGTAAAAGATCTCTGCGAGAAAAGCAAAACGTAGAATCTTCCAGAAGCACACTTTAAGCATTTTTCCCGTGGGATGTACATACTTACACCAGCATTTATCTACATAGTAAGTATGTTTGTATGCATTGTATGCATATGGATAATTGCAACTAAGTCTTTTGTCAAGGAGAGGATACAGCACAGAGTAAGAAACAAAACAATGCCAGCATATCGGTGAAAGTAACAGAAACAGCAATTGTAACAGCAAATGTAGATGTAATGCAACAACAATAGCAACATCTACTGCTGCAACAACAATAACCGACAACTTGCAATAGCACTAAGGAGCCTAACAATCTGTAATGAATATCTTATAATGCCAAATTGCTTTTGGGCGTTTGTTACATAGTGGTGAAATAACAACAACATCCAACTTCCACTTCGGCACCTTCTGCTTTAACTCTTACTCTACATTAAGAGCAACAGCAACAACAACACCACCATCACCAGAAATTGTTATAATTATAGCAATATGGCGGCATTTTGTGAATGTGTCCCGAATAATTTTAATCATAGGATCAACAATGAAAACTTACAACAATCTATTAAGTAAGCATTGCTCTTACGGCATGGAGTGGCAGCAGCAGCAGTAGCGGTTGCAATTTTTGACGGTGTATAATTATTGTTGTTTTAACTGCTGCTGCTGCTGCTGTTATATAGGTAGATACTGTTGTTCTTTGTGCCTATTGCGATTGTTAGAATATTTGGCATGCTTTAGAAATTCGCAAGCAGACGCCATGCAGCTAGTGTTTTGTGTAATAGTTGCTCGCACAGCGGAGTGTATTGTTACTTGGTTGCAATGAATGGATTTGATAACTTTAATATGTAAGTATGTACACGCCTATGATCCGTTTCTATAATTGCAATTGCTAGGCCACGCCCATTTATAACGTTATTACTATGTAGATTATTGAATTTCTTTCAAATTGCATTCAGATCTAATGATGTTGTTAAGATGTGTCCCATCCGCTGACATCTGAAATGCAATTGAAAAATATTGCAACTTCATGTTCCAAATTGTAGAGAATGAGCAACATTTTTAGGTTTCCGAGGTTCTGCGTAATTTGATAAATATGTCTTTTATCTTGATTGCAACGTAATATATAACATTTTTTATGCAAAACTATATTATATATTATATCTAATTGCCTTACGTTCTGAAAGCTTATTTAAAAAGGCCGAAAGGGTAATCAACTGTTACTTTTCTATCGACTCTCAACTTTATTTTAAAATTTTTGTTTCGTTTAGTAAAATAACATTAAAAAAGAAACTAGAAGTCAGTTAGAAATCGATGGGTGAATGTCAACTTTAAATGTAAATTTTGGGTGTGTAAGCTATAATTTGACCAACCTGCAGTGTATTGTGCTGCTCAAGATGTTGAAATAGTCTTGAAATCGCTTACAAGGCAATTTCCTATACTAACTAACCACACAAATTACAGATTGCCGGAGGAAAGTATCGTTAATGGACTGCGATACCTTCATGATAGCCAAAACCTTTGATGGTTGAGAATACAAAAAGTTTTTATGAGAATTAACTACCAGACCAAGACGAGAATCGAACCCGGACCTCCCGGTTAAGAGAATTGTGAGCTACCCACTAGACTATCGAGGTCGTCAAATGATTCTTATTTGAAGTCCTACATGCTTGACGTCTTTATGGAAAGCTTAACAGTTTTTACTTTTGCACCAACCATCTATGTACAATATGGTACTTCCTTCATGGGCCTTTAGTTCTGCGACTTTTTGATAAATATTTCCTTAAATTGATTATAACTCTAGTGTAAATGGCTTGGAATAATGACATACTTTCTTCGGAAGGTACTAGACACAATGTGATAGTTATTGGGCAATTAGATGTGGGTACCTTACACCAATTTCGTACCAAGAGGGAAGAAAGTTTGGAATTAAAGGTAACATCCCTTAAGAATAGGGAATAAATTTGATAAAATTTAATCCATTCCTACTTAAAGCGTTGAAACCCCATCCTCTTTAGGTTGGCTCTGGATAAGCACCTGCCTCCCATACAAAAGTACAACTTGGAACGGTATTTCTGGGGAACCATAGAAAGGAAGAGAGTCGAAGCTTGTAAGCGAAAGTAGAAATGGTTGTAGTACGAAAGGAAATAGACATATTTAGTTGTAGTTGAACAATTTTATTGTGAAAATACTGTGAAACAATTTGTAGTACGGAGCTAAGATTTTTAATTATAGAGATTTCTGGAAAATATATGAATGAGCTTGGATTACTGTGATACCTCTCATGCAACCTTAATTTTCATCCAGAGATCAATAGCAAGGAAGACAATTCGATATGTAGCGCATTCAAGATTCATCCAGATCCAAACTTAACTTTCCAACTTCTGGGTTTTTAATCTTTTTACCTTTTTACCACAATCCATTTGGAGCAGTTCATTCTTGTTAACCAATTTATTGAATATTTCTCCTCGAGTATGAAAGCGAACAAGCATTTTCCTTTTTTGAGTAGTGTTAATAATGCTTGAAAATATACGAGCACATAGTGTAATTAACATTTATGAATCCATTTTCTGTTTTTAAATCCCTTTTTCATATATATAAGTTTTTTCCTTCTTTTACATTTCCGACTCATTTACATTTCAATCAATTTCAATTCCATTTAATTTGTAAACAACAGCAACTACGAGTGCAATTAAAAATTTCCACACAAAAGTAAGAGTGTAGTTAATATAATTGTAATTTAAACATATATTATATATTGAATTGTGAACTTTGTGGATATAAAAACAGTTGAAAAATTGTGTATGCGTTCAGCTTTGAACTATGAAAATTTAACAACAGCAGAATGATTTTACACCTCGTGAAAAAAAAAATCCGATATTGCAAAAAAAACCAAAGTGCATCCAAATTCAAACTCTTTCGGGTGTTTTCGGTTTTTTTATTTTTTATTTTTTGTCGGTTAAATTCCAAGCTTTTGTTTGTTGGTGTATAACTTTTTCCACATTCACTGCAGTTACTTACCAACATGCATAAATATTTATTTTTTTACTTGCAATGTTGTCATGTTACTGACATGTTGAAAATATTACTTTTACAACGTTGAAAACAGTACGAACATATAACGAGAAAAGAGCGAGAAAAACGAGAAAAAACGAGAAAAAACGATTAATCGCAAATGCTGAAAATCACACGAAAAAAATGTTAAAAAACAAGACCAAAAAAGAATCTTTCACATTTTATGATATTTTTTTTTATTTTTTTTTTTTTTTGTGCAACTAACTATTTAGTTTGTTTTATAACTTACGTCAGATTATTACTTTTATGGTACTACCTTTTTATGTTTTATGTAACTGAACGCATAACGTGGTGTATGTGTGTGTGTGTGTGTGTGTGTGTGTGTACATATGTCTCTCCCTCTCTCTCTCTCTCCCTCTCTCTCCCTCCCTCTCTCTCTCTCTCTCCCTCTGTGTGTGTGCTGAACACACATAAAAAAATATATAAAATAAAAACTAGTAAAAAGAAAAATTGTATTAGTTTGATTAAATGCAAATCAGATTTTTACTTGCTACGAGCTCTAAAAATTTCCAAAAATACAAACAGATTCAGCAGGTGAACACGTTTCCCTCTCCCCATTCCTGCTCCCCCATGCACCTGCTCTCCTTCCACCTCTTTCCATACACTTCCCTTTCCCTTTTACAGCAATCAAATTCTGTCAATATATTTTACATTGCTGCTGGTATTTCCATATAAAAAAAAGCAAAGTAAATAAACATAAAATTTCCATTAAGCAAATTAAATGACAGATTTTTGTTGTTGTTCGAAATGCTCCTACAAAAATATATATGTATTTGTATATATGTAAAATAAATAACATCAACAATGACAAAAGGATTAAATTGCATTTTATAAACATTTACGAAAATTAAATCATTTAAACATTTTGACAAATAATTTTACGCTTTGTAGATTTTTACATGGATTTCGTTTGCTTTTCTGAATTTTTTTTCTTTTGTATTTATGTTTGTCCGTTCATGTATTTCCATGTGGGCAGCCACGTCGTATGAGTGTCGATTTTTGACTTTTGTTTTTGTTAAAAAATTTTTTTATACCGCATGCAATTTTTTAAATATATTTTTTTTTTTTTACTGTTTATGTTGCTACAGTTATGCATTAATTTATTATTGTTGTTGTTGCTTTTATTTTTGCACTGATAGCTAGCGACGATTGCCAATTTTTTAATACTTGGTGGCAAAATTGATTGATTTCAATACATTATTTCAGATTTCAGCATGTTATTTAATGCAAAAACTAGTAAAGATTCTGAGAATAGTAATTCAGGCATGTCGAAATAAAGTTACGAAGAAATCATATCACGGATCTCTTTAGGAAATTTTACTCTTCATGGAACGTAACAGCAGGGCTGGATTTTTCGTTCCTTCGAAATATGTTCCCCTCACTAAATCCACATTTAAAAAATCGCAACTGTAAGACTCGATTTTGTTCGTTTCTATAATAGCTGCATTTTGTATTTTTTAAAGGCAATTATTGCACAATGGATAATCCTATCAAAGATTGTGTTGATCTAGCTAAATATATGATACTTAGAAATAAGTTTAACGTCCCTGCCGGAAATCACCGCAGATAACATGGAAACTAAGGAAGAAAATTTTTCTAATTTTTACAAGACTTAATAAAATTTGCCTGCAAGATTTTGCACTGAATAAGAGATTGTAATAAACTCATATTGCTCTTCCTGTCATTCTCTTCTCATATTGCTCTTCCTTTCTTTTCTTTCTTCACTTCTTTTCACTGTCACCTATCCCTACCTCCCCTTTTCTTCTCTTCCAACGTTCTACTCTTTTCGGCCCTTCTTCTTTCTTCTTATTCCTTTTTCTCTCCCCACTTTCTCGTCATTTTTGTCTTGCTCTCACTTCGTTTTTCCTCTTTATCCTCTTTTCCTTTTCTACATTTATTCCGATTTATTCTTCCGCTATCTAATCCCCTTCCTCTCTCCACCCTTTTTATTTTTCTTTCATACTGCTTTTAACTTACTTTCCTCTGACTCGTTCTTCTTTTTCTGTCAATGTTTTCCTTTCTTCTTTTCCCTCTATTTTCCTTTCTTTTACCTCTACTTACCCTTTATATTCGCTTTTACGATATCCCCTCTTGCTTTCCCTCTTCGCACTCTTCTTCTTAATGCTGCTTCTATCTTTATTGAAGCTTGGTCCTCTTCTCTCTATTCTCTGTTCCCTTCTTCTATTTTTCTTATCTCTCTCTTCTCTTTTATGTCTTTGAATTAGTTTTATCCTTTACCCTATTTTATTTTACCTCCTTTCTCATGCCCTCCCTCCATTCATCTATAATCTTACCCACCCACCTCTTTCTCTCTCCCAATTTTCTCTATTGATCTTTCCTCATTTAATTTCATCTCAGCGCCAATCTTCCCATATCATTCTCTTTCTTTCTCCCTCTCCCCTTCTTTATGAAGGTCTCTCTGTAGTAACCGCAGACAGTTGCCAAGCTGTGTGATTCGGTGTGATTTCTATTTTTGCTTTGAGTAAGAAGCGCTCTCTTGCGATGACTTATAGAATTCTAAAATATTCATACTTTTCCGAAACAACATATTTAATTAGAGAGCAATACAAATGTATATATTTATTTTTATTGAAGATGCGTCCTAATGACAATTTCTGAAACTATTTGTTCATAGAAAGTCTTTTTCTCTTTAAAATTTCACCATCAACTATTAAAAACATTTTTCTTTATCCAACTGGCATTCGTATACAATATAAATATTTTTGAATATAAAAACAGAGTTCGGCTTTTTTCTTTCTTTCCTTAATTCCATTTCCACAGACACACACACACAGACACACACACACACATACACACACACACACACACAGACACACACACACACACACACACACACACACACACACACACACACACACACACACACACATACACACACACATACACACACACACACACACACATACACACACACACACATACACACACACACACACACATAAATATGCTTTCAATATAAAAACCACGCTATTTATCCCTCAACCATCGCTAGCATTGCCTGCTAGCATTCTCATTCATTTTGGGCAAATTCCGCTTGCGCTAATTACCGGAGATTGCAGCCCGCGTAATATTAATGCTCAGTCATTTTCAATGAAGAGCTCGTTGATGCTAAAACGAAACCAAGCAACAGCAGCAAAAGCACGAGCAAAAACCAATTCCAGCTACTTAAATGGTTCTGTGTGAATGTGTGAGTGTGTGTGGTAAATGTGATGGCTGTGTGTGTGTGTTTGAGTGTGTTTGCTTGTAGTATCACTCACTCTCCACTTCTTCGTACTTAATTATTACAGCTAAAAATAAAACAAAAACAAGGAAGTATTCTTAGAAAAATGTAACTCTTTTTTATTGCACTCATTTCGTTCGACAAAGAGAAATTGCTGTGGATAAGTGGCTGCTAGAAATAACAACAAGAGCAAATAAGTAGTACACATACTAAAACAACAGCAACAGCAACAGCAGCAGCAGCAGCAACAACAATAGCAAGCACAAATAACAAACAACATATACTCGCATACTCATCGTAAGTATGCCATTTTGAAAATGGCTGCTAAAACAGCAAACATATTGCTAACGAGGCTACTAAAATAGAAATGAACTTAAGCGCGTTATCATGTACATGAAAAGATGCAGAAAAAAAATGTAAGGAAAGGGTCTCCCCCCCTTTGAAGTGCAACGGCAGGGCAGCACAAAGAACCTGCTTATATTTGTCTGTCCACTTTTTGTTTTCTTTTTGTTACTCTGCCTTTATTTCATCGCATAGCGTGCCCTTTCTTTAGCTATCGTTGTGGGGAAAAGTGCGCTGCAATTGTGCTTCATGGTATATGGTTTTTGTTGCTGTGAAATAGTAAGAACAACAACAACCCAGGATTGAAATGTTTGCCAACATGTTTCACCAATTATCAGTTGCCATTCTTTGAGAAAATGCCTTCGAACTTGCCTTTAATGGAGGCACACACTTGAAGCCAGAACATAAAGAAGAAGAAGCCTCATATAAAGGGTAGCAACCTCTACCATGGAAAAGTGGGTAAATAATCAATGAGATCATAACAACTTTAACAATCACAGCGTTCAAAGCATTCCGAGCTATCAAGAAAATCAAAGCAATTGATGCAATAAAGGCAGTTAGAAGAACCAAGACAATCAGGTAAATCAAGGCATTCAGGTCAATTGGGGTGTTTATGTCATGTCCATATCTGATCAGGTCATGTCCATATCTGATCAGATCAAGCAGTGCCGTCAATTAATCCTGGCAAACAAGGCAATCAAAACAATCAGGGCAAACAGAGCAATCAGTATTCACTAAAGCAAAAATAAAAAAAGTAATCAATCAGCAATCAAAAGAATCACGGCCATCAAGTAATGAATGTTATCTTCTTCTTTCTTTTTCTTTTAATGGCACAACAGCCCATGCAAGACACAGACCGAGCTTTTCGCATCCACTCACGTTGTGCGTGTTATATTTGTACATGAATCCAAACGGCGAATTAAGAGCTTTCCATGGGAAATTTCTACTCTTGTAGGTTTGCCATTGTCTGCCAAGAGGTGGTGCTGCGTAGTGATGATTTTGCCTGTGTCGAGATTAGAACCCCGAACATTTTGCATAACAGTCCATTGCAGACTCAATGCAATTAAGCCAATCAAGATTATCAAGGGACCCCTACCCCTTGCCTGTGGTTTAGAAAGAGCTTACTGTACCACTTACTGTACACCACTAGATTGTCGATTCATAGCATACGCAGCTGCTCGGAAGCCAGGTGATGAAGGTCACTCAATTGATTAGGACACCACCATTCCGCTTAAGTCAGAAATTTCATTTACAATATATCGGATCTCCAGTAGGACTTTACTCCTGCCACGATAACTTATGAATTGAAACCTTTTTTGCTTTCAATCAAGAGTTTATTACAGGGATGTGAAGCAGCACACTTTTACAGTATGGTTCGGTTCAGCCATTCAACCTTTTCATCCATTTCAACTTTTCTAACTTGTCCCTTCTTTACCTCAGTTTTCTTTATTTCTTCCTTTTTTTTATTTCTTTCTTTCAATATTTTTTTCTTACTTTACATTTTCTTTCTTTAATTTTTTTCTTTCTTCCATTCTTTTTTCTTTCTTTCTTTCTTTTTTCTTTAATTCTTCCTCTTTTTCTTTCTTTTTTTCTTTTCTTATTTCTTTTATTCCTTCAATTTCTCTTCTTATTTCTTTATTTCTCTCTTAATTTATTTATTTTTCTTTCTTCCTTCCTTTATTTTTTCTTCATTTCTGTCTTTCCTTTATTCTTTATTTCTTTCTTTTCTTATATTTTTCTTTTTTGCCTTTTCTTTTTTCTTTCTTCCTTTTTTTCATTCTTTCTTTATTTTTTTCTTTCATTCATCCTCTATACTTTTCTCTTTCCTTTTTTCTCTCATTCTTACTCTTCTTTCTTTTTTTATTTCTTTCTATATTTATTTATTTTATCTCTTCTTTCTTTATTTCTTTCTATATTTCTCTTCTTATTTCTTTATTTCTCTGTTAATTTATTTATTTTTCTTTCTTCCTTTCTTCCTTTCTTCCTTTTTTCCTTTTTTCCTTTTTTCCTTTTTTCCTTTTTTCCTTTTTTCCTTTTTTCCTTTTTTCCTTTCTTCCTTTCTTCCTTCCTTCCTTCCTTCCTTTCTTCCTTTCTTCCTTTCTTCCTTTCTTCCTTTTTTTTTTTCTTTCTTTCTTCCTTCCTTTAATTCTTTATTAACTTATTTTTTTCTTTATTTCCTTTTTTCTTTTATACTTTATTTATTTTTTCTTGCTTTCTTTCTTTCCTTCTTTCTGTCTTCCAATTTTATTTCTTTCTTCTTTCCCCCACCCCTATCCTCTGTTCTTCTGTCTTTCTTTCTTTCTCTCTCACCCATTTTCTCTATCCCAACTTTTCCTTGCTTTCGTTCTTCTTTTCTCTTCTTTTATTGTATAATTCTTGTTTTGTTTTCTTTATTTGCTTCTCTATCTTCCTTCCACAATTAGTTCTGATATTAGTACTTCCCCATTTCCAAGTAGCTACAAAGTTTATTCTACACTGGGTCAGAAAATCTCTTCACCACTCATTGTTGTACTACATATATTTTCTATTTTCATAAGTACCTATTTTTGTAGCCTCAGAAAACTCCGCTCGTGTTGCTGCTGCTGTTACAGCTGCTTTTCCCCATCTACCATACACATGCAATTCTTTATGGCTATGTCCATCCATATGTATTCTTTCAAGTAAAGACATTCTGTAATTATCCAATTACAATAGCTGTGCAAATACTCCATTTTCTCTATTACTTAACAAGCACAAAAAATTTAATTTTCTGTTTCTTTTTTATATTCTTACTGTTGCTGCTTGCTACTTAAGTGTTTTCAATTTCTTTACAACATTATTTGTGTTGCAGCAACAAACAGTAGCAGCCTCAGCAGCAGCAGCAGCAAAGGGAAAGGCTTAACGTTTGTTTGCTTTCTTCTTCTTGTTCATCCTCTTTTTCCGCATTTCACCCATCATCAAGTGAAATGTTCGTAAGAGTGGATTTTCATGGACACTGAAAAAGTCCTTTGAAGTTCGTCGCTTTTTCTTTCTCAATTCACTCAATAACATGTTGAAAATATTTCTTATGGTACAGTTTACAGCTTACAGTTGCAGCACGAATGCATTTAATTGTTACCATCATTTAACAAAAAAGAAAAAAAACACTACAAGCTTAAGATGAAGATGAAACTAAAGACAATATGCAATATGGTGCTATGTGGTAGAAGTAGTAGTAGTTGCTCTTAGTAATAAAGTATTTTAGGAGACCGGTATAAAAATAAAATTATTTACCCAAGTTTAACATCATCGTAAAGTGTGGAGAATAGTTCTTAAAACGTCGGCTACTAACATTTTTGTGTTTAAGTTTATTAGGAAAGATTTTATTGACATATAAACATACATACGTATATATATTTTGACCACTACAACGATCTTGGTCAGATTTTAACTTAAGTTAAATCGTAAATGAATACTTTGAATTCATACATTTTTTTTTACACTTTTCTTTCCATGGGAGAGAAAATATTTGAAGAGCCTTTATTCGACTTTACAAGCAGTTTACAAGCAGTTCTCTTTCTCATATTATTCTACATATCATTCTCATATATTCAGCTGGCTAGTGAGTTTCATTCTCCTGCAAGGATGAAGACGGAAATCTGGTGACAGATATCCAGGGCATAATGAGATTATGGAGGGAGCACTTTTCGCAGCTGCTTAATGGCGATGACGGTAATAATCCCGCCACTGCGGAATCCACTCCGGAAACCCCAATCACTGACGGCGTTGAAGTACCGCCGCCTGACTATGAGGAGGTCTTAACAGCCATTACTCGGCTGAAAAACAATAAGGCTGCAGGTGCAGATGGCCTGCCTGCTGAGTTGCTTAAGACCGGAGGCGAAGAGCTCAAAAAACGCATGCATGAGCTTCTATACAGAATATGGTCAGATGAAAGCATGCCAAGTGATTGAAATCTCAGCGTACTCTGCCCAATCCATAAGAAAGGTGATTCCACAACATGCGCCAACTATCGTGGGATAAGTATTCTTAATATTGCATATAAGGTTCTATCGAGCGTACTGTGCGAAAGACTGAAGCCCATCGTCAACAAACTGATTGGACCATATCAGTGTGGCTTCAGGCCTGGTAAATCCACCATCGACCAGATATTCACACTATGCCAAATCCTGGAAAAGACCCGAGAAAAACAGCTCGACACCCATCATCTATTTGTCGATTATAAAGCCGCCTTCGACAGCACGATTAGGGATCACTTATACGCCGCAATGTCTAAATGCTTTTTGATTGGCAGACTTCCAATTATTTTCCAACCTACATTTTGTCTGTCAAACAGACAATTTTGTCTAATTCCAAATCATTAACTCTGTACATTAATATTCGGTTTTCACTGTCATTTCATTGATGTACACTTAACTTTATAGAGATTTACAATGTAGGTACCATATTTATGTAGTTTAAGGTATGTAACTTCCATAGTCTACTAAATTTTATTTAAATTTAGTTTCATTTAATTTTTTAATTTCATTCGGCACCACATTTACGCAGTCGTCCATCGTTGTCCGATGCCCGATGCCCGATGATGTTGGCAACCCTGCTCTCCCGCCAACAATTGTGTGTTTTAATTTACTCGCCTCAAAGCACTCGCCTCGAAAGCACTTCAATTCGACAACACATTGGCGGCCGTGGCGGCGATTTTGCATTAATTGAACTCCCAAAGTAATTAACAAATTTTCTGTTAAATCGCTCGAAAATGGCTGGCAAATTGGTAGCATTGGCGTAATAATAGTGTGGCATTGATGTAGTATGATGGTATTATTGGTTGGTATATGGTGACAACGATGGTAACGGTGACGTTGACGGTGACGTTGACCAATGTTGCTGTCATAGCATTTTAAAATATGTAACACTCTCCTGCTGTTGCTTTTGTTTGGCTCCTGTCGGCTGACTGGTCGGCACGTTGGTGGTGCTAACTGCTCCTTGTTGTTGCAGCATGAATGAACTGTGAATTTGGTATAAAAATCAGTTTTAAATTATTACCTTTAAATTGTTGTTAAGTAGTCAACGATAAAATACAGTGTGTTGCATTGACTCATTCGCACGATAATACCGCCAATGTCTATGTTCATTGCATGCATTACTTATATGTATGGTATACTATATATTCGCAAACATACATGAATCGCCTGTACATATATTTACATATATTTACATATATTGTGTAGTTTCCATCATTAACAACAAAAATGTAAAGCGAAAAGAATTTCTGGTTTACCATCGGCTAAAAGCGCATTTAGTGTTGTACTTTTCTCTTTTGTTGCTAATGCGAATTTTGTGGTCGATTTTAAACACGCATACAAATCGCATAGAATTTTAAAAGGGGGCATGCACTGAGAAAAATCACTGCTACAAATTCAGATAAGCAGGACATATCAATATTACGTGGTAGAAGACTCCAAAGATGTGATCACATACAACTGAAATCATGTCTCCAGTCTAGTCAGCATTCAACGCTCTTGATGCTATTGGTTTCATTCTTTCTCACTTCAATTAGTTAAATATCACGTGATTGGCAAGAAAGCGAAGACTCAAAGGTCGCTAGATACTTGTGTGCGCTCATGTACCGGCCTTAGTGTCTATGGATTTCATGTAGGTGTATCGGTCGTCCTGTACATTAGTCAAAGCCAGATCGAGATGAATTTCATGAAATCCACTGCCGATGTTTCCGCCACATGATAAACGTCATGGTATTCTAATCTAAGCCCCTATGTAGAGATGACGGGGGCTGCCTAGAGTATGATTAGTTAGAAGTAAAAGATATTCAGATCCTTTATGCCAGTGGACCAGTAATACTTTAAAAGACTGGCAGAGTCATTCACATTCAAATGTGCAACGAAACTTCACTGCCTGCGAAGTGGATCTTATTGCTTTTTGCAGTGCATTTAATACATGTTATTTTATTTGTGGCCATTTCACATTAGCATAAAACAATTCGACAACATCAACTAATTATGAAGCAATCCTTTTTAATGCTGCACCAACCAATCATCGCACTCTTTCTTTCACATATTATCGCGCTCCCTCCCTTTCACACTGCACCACGCTCATTTTCATTACACCTCCCACCACCCCTCTGCTTAACTCCACCTCTTTGTCTCTTCACTTACGCTTGAATTAATGAAATTCCATTTTAAAATAATGCGGTCAATGCATTATAAATGCATGCAACATACAAAAACACACTCACAGACACATAATACACATACATCCACATACAACAGTTACGCAAGCACAGACACTGGCGTGCACACACACACACACACACTAACAGTCAAATGCATTTGCACTCATGTATTTGTAGGCACTTCAATGTGCAGCGAAAATCACTGCAAGTTATTTGTGCAATTTGAACAACAAAATGATCGCAAAATATTTACAATAGTTGCGGCAACTTTTGCTGTTCATGCTTATGAAATTTTTGTTGCTGTTTGTTATTGTTAATATTTTAGTTTTCAGTTGTTGTTGTTGTTGCTGTTAGTTGTTGCTGTTGTTGTTAGATGCTGCTTCTGTGTGATGATACATTTTCTAATTAACCATTTTGTGACCACCACATCCACTGCCAGCACTGCAGCCATCATAATTCACACTAATGAGAAATTTATTATGCAAATTGGTTATTAACTTTATGACTTTTATGTGTTAACGCATGGAAATTATATTTATTTCATTTTTCTTTTCCATCCATAGTTTTTAATTATTTTCATTTTTTGACTTATTTTGTGTGTGTTTTGAATACAAAACAATATGTGAAATATTCGTAAAATTTGTTTGGAAAATGTTTTCGATTTTTATTTGTTTGCTTTGCTAAAAGGATTCCGCACACAACAATTATGCTACAAAAAATAATTATAATTAATTTAAAATTAGTTGTAGTAAAAGTTATTGACACTTTGCCAATTTGAGTAGGTATTATTTCTTCTTCTATACATCCAGGGAGGTTAGGACTAGGTTAGGTGACTGTCCAAAGATACACTTAAGCCAGTATTTGCAGTTCAACGCTGGTTCCGAAATCCGGCAATTTGTTATCACTTGGTAGTTCTGCCATTGCCTACCAACTGGGCTACACTTTCTTATAATTCTCATTCACTTCATGTCCATGTATAAGAAATTTTTTACGTGAATTATCACTATACCAAAACGGGAATCTAACAAGTAACCTCGTGTCTAGTATGCTAACCACTAGACTATCGAGATCGTCAATTTTAGGGCTTCTACCAGACGAGATTCTTTGCCTAGTACTAGTTTCGTTAATCTGTTGTTTTTGCTACTTGAGCAGGTGGTTTGATGTAGGATTTTGAAGAGCAATAAGCAAAAAGCTACTCTCCTACAATCCAGAGCATCATTCACATGCACCATACTCATGAAATAATATTACTCAGACATGAAGAAATACTATGTCTATAATTGAATTACCCCTCTCTGAAATCTGAGGCGCCTTAGAATAAAGTAGCAGCCTTACGAAGGTACAGAACTTTGCCATAGCAGACTTAATATTTTCATTTAAATCCTCAAAAGTCGCAGAGCATGGCTTATGCTCGGTAAAGTGGTTGTAAGTTACGTCTAATTTCGAGCGAGGAAAATTGGATAAAGTAACGATTCAAGAACTTATGCAATGGTAGCAGAAGTCATAAGAAGAGCATAGAAAGATCCAAGAAATAGTAGCTGCTGTTACAAAAACTGCCCCCAGCAGGTCACCAACGGTCACAATTGGCAAAGGTCGAAAGCCTCGAAAAACTATGACGGTGCCTCGCTCAACTCACAATTCAGTAGGGCAGACTTCATTTTCAAAAATTTCTAAGAATCAAGGGTTCAAGAATAAAAAATAATACCAATCGTGGAGGAATATAAGAAAAACGAAATTCTCACACGCGGACAAGGAAACGGCAGATGTGAAAAGGAACAGATTTCACGATGGACACACCCATGAACTGGAGAGGCCGAAAGTACCTAAGAACTCCATCAAAGAAATGCAATTATGTATCCAGCCAAGGGCTGTCGTCTCTACTCTGCGTTGATCGACGTTCGAATGCAGCCACTATAACCGGTAAGGTATAGCTTACGATGGATTTGGCCAGAAACCGGAAAAACCTAAAGGTTTCTAAAATCTGCACGGAGGAAGTATTTTAGCACCGATGACAAACAGCCAGCCAGCCTGGTTGCCACCAATACAGTTTTTATTTTGATCAGAAGACTAAATCTAAGATTAGATACAAACAACCCAACTTAGCTTTACTAACTGGCTATATTCCAGAGACTGACGCGCAAGTTCTATCAGAAGCAAAATGATTTGAATATGAAATTCTAAATTTAATACAATTGTTGATAGTAATCAGGGATGTGAACTATAGTCTTCAACTTGATCTTAAGCTTTTCTTGTCTGATTGCAATAATGTATGAAACTGATTTGAAATATTAAATCATCCCAGAATTGGTAGCTCTTAAACTACTGCATATTTCTAAAGAAAATTATCGAAATAATAACCACTATTGCAAAACTTTTAAAGTACGAGTATTTAATTCTTTCAACTAAAAGCAAAAGAACTAAATCAGAACAAGTAGCCAAATGAGCAACAAGAAAACCGGACTACTGAATTGCTTTGCGCTTTTTATAAAATGAGATATCTTTTATACTACCTTTTTTTTTTTTGTAAAACACATATACACAAAAGGCACCCATACATGAATATAAACATATGATTTTAAAACGTATCTGAATTATTTACCTATGTTAAACTGAGACAAAAAAGTAGGTATGTTTCGAACAAACATGAAAGCAAACAAACAAAACAAAGAAAACAAAAAAATTAAAACGTAAAAATAAGAACTGTAACCTTTTGCTCATAAATCCAAGCAACAAAAAATAAGTTGAAAGGTATAAAAATTAAGCTAAACAAGAAAAGGTAGCAAGGAAAAAGGTAACAGAGCAAATATGGTACCTTGGAAAAGAAACTATGTAAGAGAAATGTTATAAATTAAAAGCAAAATGTAACAGCAAAAACAACAACAGCATATACAAAAAGGGTTAAGTAAATATTTGCGTTTATTTGTTGTTATTTTTCTTTTAAGAAAGTAGTAAAACGATAACCAAACTTAATTTTGTTTTTCTTTTTGTTTTCGGAAAACTAACAACAGTAGCAGTAAATGTTTAAGCATTTTTTTTTTTTTGTGAAAAGTTTTAAATTCATATTTACTTAAATTTTTTGGTAAAGAAATCAAATTTAAACTATTTCCTTTTTGAAAGTTTTCATTGAGTAGTTAAACTAATAAGCTCAGTACGTTTTTGTTTGGTTAATAATGGAAGAGAAGAGTACTTCATGCATAACAATAAATTCAATTAGTTAAATGGTTTTTAAGGTTGTTCTTTGGATGTTTTTTGTTTTTTGTCAATATTATTTTCAATTGGCATATAACGAAACCACAATTGTGTAATTTAAACCACTTGCCACCACCACCTTCTTACCGACTGCTACTGCTGCTTCAGTAAACTTCAAGTTCAAACACACAATGGAGCATTTTGTAGGAACGAATACGTTGCAAACCAGAAAAAAGGAAATAAAATAAAAAGAACGCAAATAAAACTTACTCCCAAATGCACATTTAGCCTTCGATACACTCAACTGAAACGCTGTGTACATATATGTGCAGGCCTGTGTGTACTTACTACTGTGCATCTCTGTGCTTCTGTGTGCTTCTGCGTGTGTGTATGTGTGTGTGTGTGTGTGTGTATAACTTTCAACTTAATTTCAATGTGAAACCTGGCAATGTCAACAGAATAACTGTAAATATTTATGTGTATTAGCAAAGAGAGAGTGAGCGCGCAATTGTGCAGGTAACGGTAAATGTAACGACAGCGACAATGAAACCACCCCTACCAGTGTTGCCAATTGAAACTTTGTTTTATTTTTCAACTTGTTTTTTATTTTTTTTTTGATATCTTTTGCTCCTTTTTTTTAAATTTATGAGCTAATTCGCTTGCATTTGCGTTTCACTGCTCCGAACCGGGGGGAAAGCAACCACCAACGTCATCGACGAGCGACGACAACGAACTCAAAGACGATTGCTAAAGTTTCGATTGTGTCTGTGTGTGTGCGTGTTTGTCGTGCTAAATTGCATATTTATGCAGGTGAATGTAGTAGTAGTAGTAGGTTATACTATAACAAAGGTAGTAGTAGTAGTAGTTGTAGTTGTAGTAGTAGAAGTTTCAGCATAACTACTGCACAAATACAGTGCATACAAAAAACTTATTTAGCAGTGGCAATAAAAAATTGTAGTTTAGAAAAACGATGGCACTTTAACGTAAAACGGAATTAAAAAAAAGGAAAAGTAAAAATTACAACAACAACAGCAATAAAAAATCCAAATGCTGCGTACAATTTATGTGCTCGACTCGCCAATGACTCTAATGGCTGTTGTTTTTGTAGTTCCTTACTTGCTGCTTCTGCTAATTGAAAACTTTTTAGCTAGCTACCTTTTTTAGCAGCTGGAAATTTATTTATGCTCCTTAGCGTAGTAAGTAAAGGTGAAAAACTGTAGTAGTAAATCATTTGGGAAGGATTCAGCTGTCAATAGCTCAATTGCTTTGGTTTTTTTGCTGTATAAATTAAATTTTTTTTGTTCTTTAGTTGACATCAATAGAAAAGAATTAAAGCATCGAGGTATTAAGTGTGTGTTTATAAATTAAACTACGAATCGATAACAATAAATATCCTGACCTGAATGGAGTGCCTAATACAGCTTTCAAGGCGGCAGTGAAGGCAAGACCGGATGTCTTTGTAGATTTATATGATACCTACATGAAGCAAGAAGATTTTCCTGATTTTTGGATACCACTGAGATTGGTGCTCCTCTTGAAACCATGAAAACCACCCGAAAACCATATCTTCCGCTATGCTTGCTGAACATGGTCAGCAAAGTGCAGGCTGCGGGGGTTTTACAGAGACCAGGAGGTCTATCTGGCCACCAGTTTGTTTAAATATCCACTCTATATTATACAAGCCTTTCAAACCAGAAGAAGGTATTGTTTAGATTATTTGAAAATAAAGTTATACTTCAATTTTAAGGCTGAATGAGGTACATTATGTAGATACATATTTCATATTCAATATATTTTTCAAATTGCCTTCCCATTTTATTGTACACATTTTGCAATCATATTTCGCTTGCATAATATGTCAAAGTGAATATTTTTTATTAAAAAATATAACTTTTTTCTGCGTTACTAAGTATTGGGTATATACTCGTAGTTTGAGGCAAAACTAAAAAACAAAAATTCTGCTAAAATTTATAATCTAGTTTTGTGCATAACTGTCCAAAGCAGCGCGGAGCCATCATCATCAGCCGCATCCAACTTTGTGCACTGATTTCCGATGCATTCTCTCTGCGCCTTTCTTCTATATATTTTTGTGTTGTGATGAACGATTTTCATTTTATTCAAAGTTTTCATTTTTGTTTTGGCAAGCACCAACCAACCGCTCGTACCTCACCTTCTTTTCCTATCTTTAGCTTTTTTACACTAAAGCAATGGAACTTTTTGAAAATGTTTTGGTAAAAATTAAATAAATATGCTGGACAACTTTTTGACTTTGTGTCTACATAGAATGTGGAAGAGAAGAAAGAAGCATTAGGCAAGGGAAGAGGGGTGCTTGTAGTTAGTAGACACACGACGCATGTGTGTGTGAGTGTGTGTGTGTGTGTGTGTGTATGTGTGTGTGTGTGTGTGTGTGTGTGTGTGTGTGTATGTGTGTGTGTGTGTGTGTGTGTGTGTGTGTGTGTGTGTGTGTGTGTGTGGGTGAATGCAATTCAATTTTCTGATCACGTTCGAGCTGTCAAAGTTTTCGTTCATTTCGTTTCGTTCACTCGAACGTTAGTTCGTTCGTTCAGTCGTTGCACATTTCGTTTGGTAGCAATTTTACAACTTTATGTCCGTCGCACGTCCACGTTATTGTTGCTGTTGTTGTTGTTAGTGCTGCTGCCACCAACCAAATCTCTGACATGTTTCATTATCATGCACTTTCATCATCCTCGCCGCTAATGCCCGCTCTCTAACGGGTCTTTCTTACTTTTTAGGCACTCATTGCACACAGTTTCCCTCTCCCTCTCTCTTTCTCTCTTCCGCTTACTCAGTCCTTGTCAGCTGAGAACAGTCGCGCGTTCGCATCACTTGAATTATTACAATTGGCATTCACCATGGAATTGTCAGTGTTGCCATTGTCGTCAGCGGCAAGCACTGCCGTCAATCGTTTTATGTAGCAAAATTTAAGCAATATTATTACTATGTAATATTGCCGTTGGCTAAAATTTTTTCTTCTACTAAAAAATAAAGAAATAGATAAATTTTTCATTTCTTTGCTTCTTCACAAACACATACACAAAAATATATCACGCAAATGATAACTTCTTTTTTTTTTTTGGCTCAAAACGCTAAATATGATGTCTTACTTAATGGTCGAAGAAGCATACCACTTTGTAATATTGTAGCAGGAAAATAGATGGAAATGGGCTGAAGCGAAGCAGTCGTTAAGGCAGAAGCAGACAACAAAATGAATTGTATGTAAAAAGTTCGTCGAGAAAAGTGTTGACGTTGTAATAAAGTTTTCTAACTGCTTCTTGCTGTTTCTTTCTCTTACTTTTTTATATTTACGCGTGCCAAGAAAAGCACCATAGAGCGTAAAAGAGTGTGATGGAGAGCGTGAAAGGAAAGTGTGAGGTAATGTTGTAGCTGGTAGTAATTTTACAGATAATAATTTTATTGCTTAGATTTATGTGCCAACCGGAAAAAGAGATTGCAATTGTAATTTACAAATAAAATAAAAAAACACGGCGAATAAGTAAATTTGGCAAAGCAGCTAATTTATGGGTTAATTAAAATTAGGTACGATTTTATTTGGAAAATTTCAGTTGAGTTTAAATTGAAAGTTATCGAAAATTAAAAGTTAATTAGTGAGCAAGCAGTAAGTTAGAACGAGTCAAGTAAGAGCTTGTCTGTCCAGTAAGAGCTTGTTCAGCCTAAAGCCTCACAGAATCCGTTGTGTACATGGGAGCGAAATAAACGATCAAGATGAATTACATGAAAATGTAAGAGGTGTGGCCCATAAACAGCGTTGAAGTAACGCAAGAAGTTGGGCAGCTCTATGTAACTTGTTGCAATACGTTGAGAGTGTGTGAGAGCGTAACCGATATCAGTCGTCTCTCCTCGATATACTTTGTACACTTCGCTCTTACGTACAAAAGGTATCCTAGAACCAGAGTCTCAATCATATTTTTCATAAGATTATAGAGGAGATTATTTCTCCTTCTTGTTTTGCCACGGCAAGTTAATTCACTTCGAAAAACTAATTTAGTCAGTTTTAGGTAGCCAGTTTCGCCAAATACATGGGCAATTCAAAAACATTCATTCCCAAGTGGGTTCAGCGATACAACGCGACTCAAAATATCGATGATTTTACGAAGCTCCCTGAACTTTGCCGAACGATTTGTCGCCATCCAATATTACTTTATCATCAATTCAGTTTTATTTCTTTTTTCATCAATACCCTGTGGATATATGGCAGCCATTTATGATATAGTATGTTTTAAATAAGCTGAAAGCCTGAACAGCTCCTCTCAGTGCTGAGAGCTGCATGCAAGTTCCTCGACCAATCTTTAAGTGATTTTAAGTCGACTTCTACCACCTCTGCCTGCAGTAGCTATTTTCAATAAAATTTCAACGATGTGTAATTGGAGTGGAAATCAATCCTCAGCACGCATTATACTAGTTTTTCATAAGAAGTAGCCTAAAGGCTATTAGAGAAAAACAAAGCCAGTCAGTGATAATTGAAGCAGTCAAATTCTATCACAGATTAAAAATTTCTATAAAGCTATGAAAATTTATGCATTAACAAAACAAAAATCTTTATTTGAAATGATATTTATTTAATTAACTTAGTGAGAATATATTTTTAGCGCACTCATCACGCTCAGCCAAATGTTAGTAAGTAAGTTAGGCTTGCTTGCTGGTAAATACAAAATGGAGGGTGAATTTAGCGTAGAGTTTATTCAATCTAGTACATGACAGGGTTTCATTTACCATTCATTAAGTTGAAAATACAAACTTAAATTTACTAACATTTTCTTATCTCATATAGTACTTGATAGCCGATGTTAAAATTATTGAAAATTCAATAAAATCAATTAAATAATTTAAGTTGCACTTAAAATACGAATAAAAGAGAAATTTATAAAAATACAATAATTTAATTATTAAAAGTTTTACGCAATAATAAAATAGCAAAAATAATAAAAAAAAAATAACATTAAAATCTTTACAATAAAAGTACAGCAAACCAAAAATACAAGAGTATAACCTCTTGCTATTTGCTGCAGCGAGCCAAAAACCGCTTAAGTGCAAAAACAGCATGTAATTAAATGCTTTCAACACAGGCAGAAGCAAACAAACAAACAAACAAATGAGGAGCAGTACCAACAACAAAAACAACAACAGCAGGAGCAACAACAACGACAACCCGAAAGCAGCACATAAGTATGCAACACACTGAAACGTGTTAAATATATGAAAGTACTGTTCATGTTATTGTTGTTGTTGCTTTTGTAATTGCTTGCTATGTTATTGTAATTGTTGTTATGTCCGCCGTTGTTGTTGTGTGTGTTGTTGTTGCCGCTTTTGCCGCTTGGTAAATACGTGTCCAACATGAATTATGTTACCGACAATTAATTTCGGAAAAAGTTCAAAACTTAAATTGGGCGAAATACTTAAAACATTTTTCAACAACAACAACAACAAACAAGCAACAACCAGCAAATGGCAGCATCAGCAAGCACCACCAACAACAAAGTACAAAAGCAATTTACACCTGCTGCATGTAAAATTTTCAACACATTCAACAAAAATCATGAATTATATCAGCGAAGAAAGAGAGAGAAAAGTACGTTGGAAAATATTTGGTTAATTTAAATACACTCGTTTTACAGTAGCAGCAACAACAACAACAACAGAGCAAAAGTAGAGCAGCAGACGAAGTAGAAGGAAAAGCAGCAGCAGCAGCAGCAGCAATATTGCTACAGACAGTAAAAGAAACAGAAAAAACAAAAAGTGAAAAAGTGAAAGAAAAATGCCAACAACAGCACAGTACACGATAAAGTTGGCAACCAGCAAATTAATGTTGCTATCTCCGTTCGTTTGTTTCTAGATAATAATAAAATAATAATTATGACTCGCCTCAAATATAATTAGCATTTCAACAACACAACTGCGAAAGCTAAGAAATCATCTGTGTGTGTGTGTGTCTGCGGATGGCTCCTTAAAGTATGCTAAAATAAATGAACTTGAACAGATGCAAGTACATACCATATTCCCAAGGTAGACATATAATTATTAAACGAGGAGATATTCACGCACACATACAAACAAACATGAATGTAGTCGCTTAACATTTTTTTTAAATTTTTTTTTTGTATTTGTATATGTTTACCAAGTACACAAACAAAATAGAAACATGTACATAGAACAACTGCTGGCATAACATTGTTGCCTTTTCAAATATTTACCTTACTAATTTCAAGTCACCTATAAGCTACCCGCACCATTCCTCCATCAATCGTTTCCCCCTTTAGCAGTCACCGCCACCGCCAAATGTTCTAACCCTAACGTTCTTTGGTGCTTGCTTTCTCTCAGTCAAGGTAATGAATTTGCTTAATTTGCACACGTCACAGCAATATTGTGCACATATACACGTACAAACGTGCATGCATATGTGTGTGTGTGTCTATGTTGCTGTAAAATTCCCCAACGAATGTTAATGTAAGCACATGCTTGTCACTGTGTGCATGTCTCTGCATCTGTGAAAATGTAAATGTATGGTATATGCGGTTTGCTGTTGCAATTATTTTCACGGCAAGTGTTGCTTGTATCATTGTATGGGTGAGTAAACGAATATGTTTATGTATGAGTGACTGTTTTTTGTTTTGTTTTGAAAATATGCTTAAGTTATACATACATATATACGCTTGTAGAATGATGAATGAATGATTGCTCTGTTTGCTAATTGTATTGTCTGAATTTATGTAAATATGTTGCGTATGTGTGTGTGTGTGTGTGTGTGTGTGTGTGTGTGTGTGTGTGTATGATGAGAAATGTGAGCATGTATTGCTCTACATGTTTATGTTTGGTTACTTGTGGTGAAATTGCAGCTGCAGGTAAAGTAAACCTACAAGCAATTTAAATGTTCTCAAATGCAACAAATTACATAACAAAAAGATCTTAAAATCTTTACAATTCCAAATTCCAAATGTAGAAATGTGACATAAAATGCATACACAACTCAAAATAAGATACATGTACAGTGCTTTTCGCTTAATTGAGCTGGGAAAGTCGTATGGTTTTTGATGAAATTAACCAGATGCAATTAATATGAATTCACTTAGAGTTGAGCTTTAGAATTGAATTCTAGATTTGAGCTCCCTACATAACCAACGAGTTGCAGAGAATTCAAAAAAGAAAGTAATCCAAAATAAAATTAAAAAAATGGAATGGATTGGATTGGAGAAGGAAGCTATAGAGGCTGCAGCACTTTCCAAAAATGTGAATGCTTATAACTTATAAAAATCTTTCTACACCAAAACTATTTATTAGAGGGTGAGGTGTCTGGTCAGCTCTACACATTGGACAAGCGCAATCGATAGCAACTCCTCGGAATAAAGTAAACATACCCTCTAGTTGATCCAACAATGGCAGCCTTCAGATCAAACCAATACAAAATTTCGCCAATTCGTTCAGACAAACTTTAACTTTAACTCTCTTTGGATGCACTTAAATAACGCCCCATAAGTATCTTATATTTGCCGTATGCAAGTATAGTATTGAAACGAGGACTATAATGACCAATGATGTGAGGGTATTAGAAAAATTCAGAAGAAAGATGCTTCGTAATATGAATGACGACTATGAATCACACATAGATGATAATGATAATGAGCTGGGCTGGGCTGGGCTGTCCGCCGATGCGAGCATAATCAAGCTAATAAAAATGCAACTAACAAAGTCGAACGGCAAATAAGCATGGTAGTGGAAACACGGAGAAGAGGGTGACCTAGTAACGGTTGGAAAGACCAGAAATAGAAGGATAAACAAAATAAATCATCGATTATTGTATCAACTACAAAAAAAAGTAAAGATCCAAATACTTAATTGACCACATGAAAATTAACGTACCTAGCACTCACAGGCTAGGAGTAAATCAGATTTTATTTCTCATCCAGAAATTAAACTCAGTTCAGAAGTAGCAAAATAAAAAACACTTCAAAAGAGACCCTTCCCTTTGTTTCACTTCTTACTAAGTGGTACTTGCCAATACCAGGCTTTAGAGCCTTTTCATATTCCTAATCTTTTCAATTAGCTATCATTTATGTTTTATAAGCTTTATAAGCTTCAAAAAATGTTATCAATAAGATCTTTCACATAATTCAGATAATGCCTCCTATCAATGGCATTCGAAAGTAGTCCGGTAATTTAAATTCGAGGAGCTGGAAGGCCAAAAAAATGTGCACTTTTTTCATATTATTTTTGATTAAGATTTCACAAAAAAAAAAAAATCCCCACACCAACGCTGCATTCTTGTGCGTTGTGGCTGGGTTCGCTTACTGTTCAAACAGGTTGGGTGTTGTTGTTGTAGCGACTTAAATCCAAGTCCATTGTGGCATATATCAATCATATACTTATTTCTTAGCCTGTTGTTTTATTTGCATCATAATAAATGTTTCGCTTGAAACTGTTACCCCAAAATGTTTTCAAAATTGCATTTTGAGATTCCTCTTTTTCCTCTTCTTCTCTTTTTCTTTCAAAAATTGCAGAAAACTGTAGTGAAAGTTTTGTGCTAATGTATTGGTCATATAAAAGGAGCTTTTTTTGAAGTTTTAGTTTTTGACGTTAATATTTCGGACAGTTCACGCATGATTTTTGACATGTGTCAAAGTAAAAAATGCTCAGTTTGGTTTGCCATTTCATCATGAATAGACTTATGCCTGAAAAACGTTTACAAATTATTGAAATTTATTATCAAAAATCGTTCTCTATGAAAAATGTGTGTATCGCAAAATTGTCTTCAACGGCGAGGCTCCTTTTTGGCCCAATGGATACGTGAATAAGCAGAATTTCGGTATTTGGAGTGAATACCAGCTAGAGGCAATTCAGCAGCTACGAATGCATTCCGAAAAATGCACTATTTGGTGCGGTTTATGGGAAGGCGGCATCATTGGGCTGTACTTCTTCAAAGACGATGAAGGCCGCAACGTTACAGTCAATTTAGAAAGATGCGGTTTCATGACAACACGCTTTTTTTTGCCTAAAATGCAAGAATTGGACTCGGCCGACTTGTGGTTCCAACAGGACGGTGCCACATGCCACATGCATCAATTGAGAGGCGAATTTGGTGAGCAGTTAATCTTACGTTTTGGTGCAGTCAATTGGCAACCAAGATTGTGTGATTTGACCATGTTAGACTATTTTTTGTGGGGGGGGGGGGGGGGGGGTTGGTATGTTAAGTGTCTTGTCTATAGGGACAAGCCAAACACGATTTCTGCTTTGGAAGCCAACATTAAATGCGTCATTGGTGAGATTCCAGCCGAAATGTGTGAAAACGTGTGCCAAATTGGACCATCAGAATGTACCACTTAAAGCGTAGTCGCGCGCAACAATTAAGCGAAATTATTTTTAAAATTTCTGTTTTTTTTTTTATTTTCAAATACCAAGCTCTTAAAAAATCACCCTTTATAAATCAAAGAAATATCTTTTTACATTCCGGAACTTATTGGGCATAGTGTGGAGCTACTAGACCCTACAACTACCGACCTGGTAAAAAAAAAACACATTCATGGTTCTAGTTTGCAATCTACATTATGTCCTTAAGTACATAAATACTTTCTTTCACTCAAATAATGAAATTACACAAACAACAACAAAAAAACATAACGTAACCTTTTTTACCAACTTATTTGTGGAGTAATAAGTTAGTAGAAGTACTACAATAGAAAAAACCAAAACAAAACAACAAAAAATAACATTTTAACCACAGAAACAAACGTACACAAAGTCAGAAAAACAAAAAGTTCAAATATAAATACCTACTACACACACACATCACACACAAGTACTCGTACTTGCACACGCACATACAGGCGGCATACATTGTATAAGTACACACTTTGGTTATATGATAAAGGCAGCTAGTGTGTAAGCATGCAGCAAAGCAAGTAGCAGAAAACGGAAGAAAAAATGCTATTACTCATACGCCACGTTGAACTTTATGTGTGTGTATGTGCGCGCACTTTACTATTTAAATAAATATTTTTCCCCCATGTTATTATGGTTATTTTTGTGGCGGTGCTGGCGCTGGTGATGGTGCTGGTGAATGCTTCTACTGTTGATTTTGTTGTAGCAATTTTCTGCCGGTTGCCACTGCGCGCTATTTTATACTTATGTATTGTACTTTAAGAATATTTGCATAACTTTATTTTTGTTACGCATGAGGAAATTTGATTATACCTTCAACAATGTTCAACAATGTGGAGGCGATATGCGGGGGGCAACGTCCGTGTCGCGCTTTTTAAAAACAACAAAACTTGCAACTCATTTTCATCCACACCGTACAAAACGATTTCAATTGCCACACCTACTACTTACTGTTTTTCGCCTGTCCCACCTACGCATTGTTGCCACCACCTCCACCTCGCTCACATTTAAATATTTGCACAAGAAATTATACGCATTCCAATGCCATCAACTACAGATGCCGGAGAAGTCAGCAGCAGCAACAAGAAGAAGCATAAAGCACACTCAAACCTGGTGTATATTTTAAAACGGAAAGCGTGGAAAGCCAGTGGAAAATATATCGCATCTTGTTTAGATTCTGTAGGAGAGAATCGGTGCAGCACAACACAGCACAGAACGACATAACACGACACGGCGCGGCACGGCACACTAAAGTTAAAAGTCAAACGAAAGGATTTCGAAAACTATGCATGCGGAAATTTTTACGCGCTCATGCTATCGTTAAATAAAACGCAATCGTACGTAGCTAACGCACGTTTTGTGCTTTGCCTTGCCACGCCTACTACACTCACGCCCATACATTCGTCGACATTCATTTTGTTATTGTTGCTAAACGTTTAATGTAGTGTTACAGATATTCTGTAAACTTTTGATTTAAATATTAATTAAATTTCCAGTTTTCTTCTTTCGAAATATTTTCGTGAGAAATTTTTTCTTTCATTAAATGAACTTTTATTTAATTACTTTTTTAAATGGCTCCTCTAAGACAAAGACGTCCTCGACTCAATGCAATGAAAAAATTTTATAGCGACTTGTTGGAAAAATTAACTCAAATGAAAAATAGTAATAATTTTAAAGCAGAATTCTTTTACGAAATTCCTTTCGTTCCTGTGAGAGAATAAGAGAGAATATCATAGAGTATGTGAGCAGACAGTGTGAGCCGGTATTGTGAACGAACTTTCTTCATACCAAGTATATGGAACAAATATTAGGGATCGGGCCCATGCAGAGACCTCGGCTATCTCAATGTCATCTCATGTCTACATACTTACATCTACACGCGGTCGACTGCGAACAATCGAGTTATTTTCATATTAGCGAGAGTGATTGACTTCAGAGAAATTTACTGTTATTGTTAGACGCATTTTTTATATGAGAAATTCCTTTAGTGAAAATACATTAAAAGAGGGGGAGAGAGAGAGTTCTGTTCGTGTTGTTCTTGCAGGAGTGGATATTATTTAAAGAACTTAGCTCGTTAAGTGAAATTTACTGAAATTTTACCTACAAACTCAAAATCGTCCGCTGATAACAACGACTATGTATTTTAAGTGTATATTCATATTCGAAAACCGGCTATTTTCACTCGAATAACCCGAAATTTCGATTAATTTTACTATAGGTGTAATAAGCTCGCTGGTCGCTGTGGCTTAGTGGTAGTGTGTTGGACTGCTAAGCAGAGCGTCCGGGGTTCGAATCCCGGCACAGGCAAAATCAAAAAGTATAAAAAATAAAAAATAATAAAAAATGTTGTGCCATTAAAAGTAAAGTAAGTAATAAACTAGCTTTTTAACTACTTTGCCCTACAATATTAAAAAATTTATTATTAAGTAATAATTAAATCTTTTTGCAAACGAAATGTGCACATTCTGAAATGGGTACAATAGTTCAAGCGGTACTTTCCAGAAGAAGTACAAGTGAAATTTGTGATATTGATGGAAATTCTGAAAGAAATTAAATCAAATTGGGTAAAGATTTTTGAAATAGTCTCTAAAATAACTCCTGTGAAAAATGGAATCTTTAGGCAATTACCAGGCGGTAAAATTTCAATGGGCAATATCAAAAGAAATACTAAAGCAAATTTAACGCAATTCGGTTTTCACAGATAGCTTTTTTTGAAAAAATGATCATTACTTTTAAGTAATTATTAATTATTAACCACGCCTTCCTGCCATATAAGTGAAATCACTGCAGGACAATATCTTACCGAGTACAATATATTACTAGTCGAATGATAAGTAAAACATTTCATGCTAAAACCATCAAAATCAGACAATATCCAAGCCCACCTAAAAGTATAGAGAACTGGATTGACATATTTATTGCGGAGTTTATTATTCCCCATCAAGGCCTTGGGTTTTAAGAAGAGGGGATAACTACAAGATGTCTGACATCTTCATTATTTTTTTATATATATTATTCTACTTTCATAAAATATTTACTTTTGCTCCGGATCCCCCTCAGGAGTAATTTAAAGTTATAATTCGAAATTTAAAAATGGGTTCCTTGGCTTAAGAAACCTATGGTACATGAAATTAAAGCTAAATTGTTAGTCCATGAAGGTTCGGCGTCGCCTTAGGAATATTTTTTACATCACGCTAAAGGCCAAAACTATGTTCCCTGGCTTAATAACTCGGTTAAAAAAAATTTCAATAAAATCGGTCAGTTTTATTGAATTTATAATAATTCAATTTTTCCTTGATTTTACTAACTTTACTCTAGAGCCCGCTCAGGTAATATTTTAATATCGAGATGAAGGTCAAAAATGTATTCTTAGGCCCGAAAATCCCTAGTACATAAAATTCTAACAAAACCGATCGGTCCATCATAGATGGATGGCTGTCCATTACAAGGGCTTACGAGTATAGCTCATACCTCCCACATAGTAAATATTTTGCTTGTATTGGGATTGCTTGTAATAACATCACTAGCCGATATTGGCCATAACCATTTTTCATGGATTGATTGCCAATCTGAAACCGACATAAGATTTTGGAAAAAAGGTTAGAATACTCGTATATTGCCCGAAAATCATGATTTTTGCCATTTTCATGTTATTTTTGTCATTTTTGTGGACTGCTCGAAAGAAATATATTAAAAACCGGTTAACCGGTTAACCGATTAATTTCTACTCTTCGTATTCGAAATGTATTGTATGTGTAATTAAAAAATCGAACACAATTGGCATAACATTTTATTTCCATTATTATTGCATGTAGCGTAGTGCTATTTTTTGTCTCTATATGTACCATATATTGTTCATAATTGATAATAAAACCAAACCGCATTGTGTGTCCAATGAAAAAACATAATAAAAGAACAAGTGAAACCACTAAAACAAATGGCCACAACACTTTGGTGGAATAGTCGGAAAAAAAATCATACAAATACGAACATGTGGGAGAGTGAGGTGAAAAACAAGAGAGTGTGGTAAATATGTAGTTACTTTCATTTTCCAATTTTGAAAGCGATAGCAAATTAGTAAAATATATATTTTAGGCATTTTTGTCGGGAGGAGCATTAATTTTAATTAATAAATATTGTTGGAATTTATTTCAGTTTGCCACGGGGGAACTTAATTTTGAAAATGTATTTTTTCTTAGGTACGTAGTATGTTAAAAGCAAAAATATATGCGAGACAAAGTTTTTAAAATGTTTAGCAATGGCCTTGAGGTCATGAGTCAACAACTTATAGTGGTGACCATGTAGTTCATTGGTTGTCCATATAATACTCAAAGCTTTGTTCTTCTTAAAGAGGCTGGAGTTAACGAAGTCTACCTGATACAATGAAGTTCCAAAGGGGACATACCTGGTACGGGTAGTCACTAGAACATGAGCCTTGCACTGAAAATAAATGTCTAATTAGTGCCAAGGCCCTTGACAACTACCATTACAGTGATACATTTACGACCTTGCAGCTTCGACCTACATGTTAGCAATGTGTAACAGCATAATATTGTTTTAATAAAATATTTAAAAGTTATGACTTCATGCTTGTCAACCTTCAGAATTTCTACTCGGGTGTACCAAAAGAAAACTTCATCCCTTGGAGGGTCTTTAAACAAGTTAGTCAATTACGCTAACTGAACACAATATCAAAATATAGCCATAGTAAACAATTTTTAGTGTTTGAGATATTGGCACTTTTATAAACTTCGAGATTATCGACCTCACAAGTTTCAATATTTCATATTATACGATTCAAATTTGATTACTGTATGCTGAATAACGATTCATAAGTTTGTACGGAATTAACGATAAATGAGTAATAATATCTGGTGGCGCAGTAGAGTGTCCGGTGTTCGAATATCTCGGCACAGGAAAAATAACAAAAAGGAAAAAAAAACGGCATCACCTCTTGGCAGGCAATGGCAAACCTACAAGAGTAAAAATTGCCTATGAAAAGCTTTTCACTTCGCCGTTTGGATTCGGCATAAAATTGTAGGTCCCTTCCATTTATGTACAGATAACACGCACGTCATGGGTGGATGTGAAAAGCTCGGCCTAGGCCCTCCATGGCGTGGACCTGAAAGCAGAAGAAGAATAATAATGTCTCAAAACCTAAAAATTGTTTACAAACGTAATATTCCTTGATTCCTTATTTTGGTTAGTTATGAGCTGACGTATAAGCCAAGTACAAGTGATTATGTTAACTCTTAGAACACCCTGTATGTAGGTTAGTATATATGTATGTAGGTATACATAGAAAAAGGTCGCCCAGGCAAAACTCTATAGAATATTCCATGAAAACAACCAAAAAAAAAAATAAGCAACGATTCATAAAAGGAGGAAAGTACCAAAAAAAAAAAACAAATAAAAAATGATTTGCATATACAAAAACATAGGAAATAGAAATGCATGTACCATACCTACAGCGGATACAGAAGCAGAAACAACAAAAACAACAGACAAGCGCAGCTACACCTGCAGCTAAACAACTACAACTATGTATAATTATGCCTGCAACTGCATCTTCATGATACTGTGAGACGTAAACAAGTTTATGGCTCCCCGAAGATCACATTTCATCATTATTTCGTACCAAAACGAAAAAAAAAAAAAAGCACAAACAAACAAACAAAAAAGAGAAAAGCAATAACGCTAGCAAACATAGCTCAGAATTATGGTATGTATTTGTGTATACATACATATGTAAGTATGTATGTGTAATTGTGTGATTGTGTGCTTGCGCTGGGGAGAGCCGAAGGTTAGGAGTTACTCAGTGCTTTTTCACTCCCAATGGCATGTGACAAATTCAAAAATGTGGCATATTTCTGGGCGAACTTAACTGCGGCAGTGGTGAGCAAACGACCTCCACAACAACAACAGCAGCAACAAAAAGGAGATGACAAAATTTTCCAGCTTTAAGGCAGCAGCCTCAAGTAAAATTTGTACAAAAACAAAACGGAAAACTAAAGCAAAATTATAGCAGAAAACAAAGTAGGAATAATTTTGATGGTAAAGACTTTTGTTTGCCACTCTAAATCTAACAATAAGTTGTTGTTATTGTTATTGTTGCTGTTGCTGATAGATTTGTTGCTGTGGAAATGATGTTGTTTGCTGCTACTGCTGCTGTTGCTTGCTTTTCTATGTATTGTAGTTTTAGTTGCTTGCTGTTACTTGTGGTTTATTTGCAGACAAAAGTAAAATTCTTAGTTGCATAGTTTAGGGCGCTGTACTCATGCATGCATACATTCATACTCGAGTAAAGGCTCATGCATACACTTATTCATACTCATCAGACTGAGCTCTGCTTAAGTTTGTAGTTTTGTCAAAAGTTTAGCTGTGCTGCTAGTGTGGTAACTGTTGTTATATATAGATACAAGTGAACTGAACTTCTACTGTTAATATAATAATAACAACAACAACAACAACAACAACAACCACTAGTACTAGTAATAGGGTACTCAGTTTAGTTGAGCATTTCAGTTTCAGCGGTTTACAACATCCGCCACAACAAAGAGCGGAAGTGCATTTCCCATATGTAATTTCTACTAATTTGCATATAGATTAAAGCGAGTTTCAGGGCTAAAACCGAGACCCTGTGTGTGTAGATATTGCTTGTGGCTTTATACTAACAGCTACAACAATAATAGAGCAACAACAATAACAGTAGGTGCGGTGCAGCAGCTATTGTACAACAGCGGCTAAAACAAAATGAAATTGTTTCAAAATAGTATTTTTTGTTTGTTTTATAAACAAATTGTAAAGAAACAGAAGCAAGCCAGAGCAAAAAAACGCTGAAACTGCAATTAGATTGTAGGCATAAATAGGTCGGAGAAAAAGAAAAATAGCATTACTTTTTATTATTAAGTATTATTGTGATCGTTGTTGTCGTTGTTGCATAAATAACAACCTCCGGGGAATAATCCAACAAAGTTATAACAGCGAATTTATCACTATCATGGGCAACTGCGAAGCATAAACTTAAAGCTGTAATTTTGTTTAACACATTTTGAACCGGTACCAGAAGCTGGCATGCAATTGTCTTCAGTGTAACACTCTCACCGCACAGGAGAGTTTTAAAAATGTTGTTATGAATTTGAGAAATGGTAATAATTTTCGACCTTCCCCGAACAAATGAGGTGACCAAGTTTGCAGATAAACCTCGTGCAGAATAAGCGTTTTCCAGGTTCAAATGCTGGAAAGTGGAAGACCTTGAAACTTTTTTAAGTTTTAATGCATTTTGAACATCTGTACGTTTTTTTAACGTATATATAACTAGCAGCGATAATTGTATGGGAAACAACAACAAAGATTTATAACTAACTTTATCGTTTTATTCTCACATGGTTAGCTACTTGGCGCATAAAACGCAACTGTTAAAAGTTAAAATCAGCAAAATAGAGAAAAGTTGCATTGCTGTTGAAATTCTAGTATTTTTTCCAGCTGGTTTGATCAGCTGTAATCTCTTAAAATTACATATAACAATGGGAAGCAGCGAGCTTATAAATTTTATATCAACTTTGTTATTTTATCTAGATGAATTTCATATTTTAAATACCAAAAAAAGTAAACTTACTATTTTTCTGTTTGTTTTCAAAACTACCTTAAAACTATGTCTGTTTACCTGAGCTTTTCGCAAGGTGTGACTAATTACAGGTGCTGCGAGAAGTTAAGAGGGTGAGGGATGATGGATGGATGGATGGATGGATGTGAAGAAGGCCGATAACCTGACCTACGAGTGCAGGACAGTTTCTCAAGCACTCAGGCTATGTAGCCCATTGTACTTAAGGCCTAGGAAAAGAAGAGGGGGTGACAGCAAGTAAGGGGTTAGAGAAAAAGAGGGGAAAAAGTCGAGAAAAGGGGTTATAGGGGGACTACGTTCTCTTCCGCAAATTTTCCGGATTCTCTCACAAATCTCAGAAGATCGCAAAAGGGGAAGAAGTGAACTTTGCCCATTCCTGTGACATCGAAACCCAAAATGCGCTATCTCGTTCTGGCAAATGCGGGACATGTGCAGAGAAAATGCTCTGTGCTGTCCACCTCTTCCAGACAAGATGTGCAGGTCGGGTCCTCGGTGATGCCGATGGTGGTCATATGTTGGTCCCATGGATTATGTCCTGTGATGAGTTCCACCATCCGGCGAAGGTCCTTCCTTCCTAATTTAAGAAGGAATTCTGCTGCCTTCCTGTGTGGGCAAATCACAAAACACCGTGATTACACGTTTACGCCGTTTTACAGATGTTTAGACTGGACCAGCGTCTCTTATATAAATCATTAGCATAAGATTTTATCCAATGCATGGCACGTGCCAAACTGGTCCCGACTATTGGCTCTGATCCCAAAGGCATGTTCTTTGATCCCCAGTTGGCCAACTTGTCGGCTTTCTCATTCCCAGGAACTCCACAGTGCCCAGGAACCCAGATAAGATGGAGCTGATTCAGTCTTGCAACTGATCTACTTAAGTTTCCTCTTACACTCTTGGGCAATGTTTGAAGTAATTCTCGCGTTCTCCAGAGTCTTAAGTGCAGCCTGACTGTCACTACAGACACCTATACGTTTCCCGCGTCAGGGAATAATACTTAAGGTTATGTGCGAGTACATGTAGCTTTAAAGCCAGTATACTTATGTTGGAATATGAGGCAGTGATTACTTTTGGATTAAGTTGTAAATGTATTTGTGCCGAATTTTCAAAGTTTGTGCAATATGTAAAATAATTAAATTTACCGTTTTCTTTTTAACAGAGCTCAAACCCTTTGCTATTGTTGTACTTATATGAATATTTTGAGCCTTTAGATTTTAAATTTTCTTATTTAATTGTTTTTTTTTTTTTTGAAAAAAAGTACAGATGTTCAAAATGGGTTAAAGCTTTAAGAAGTTTCAAATACTCAAACACTTTTACATAATTTGTTAACAAAAAATAGAAAAAACTTAAAAGTTCATTAGATCATTTCAACATAAGAAAATCTATTGTATCTTTAATAAGTATTATATAAAATGGAAAAAAATATAATTATATTTTTATTTCATGTTCAAAAATCTCTTATCTATCAACTCATCAACTTTCTTCCTTCCATGAAACATTTAGAGTAGAGCGTTCGTTGTGGAACTTGTTTCAACCCGAAAAAAACATTTAAACTTTAGTTTGTTTCAAAAACGCGAAAACCAAACTAAATTAGCATCTTAATCAGCATCGAATCGCACGTGTTTTCAGCTAGTTCCACTTAAGTAATAGAGATTCTGAAATCAGCCCATCGAAAATCTATAAGGATCAGATTTTAAATGAAGATAAGACGGAATCGTGTACATCGACATTTGCACTTGAAAGCTCTAACATGGAGTGTCTTGGCATCCAATGCCATCATCATCACTTAATTGCACAGAGCCCTAAACTTCCCACCATCAGAAAGTGGCATTGAGCACGTTTCAGAGGCATTACAAGGACTGGCTTAACCGAAGAAATGCCCTTAGACTCAGAATACATCATCTGCAACACAGTGTGGCCTGAGAAGTTAAACGTGTGCTCGAACCATTTTAGGCTCACTGCTTTTGGTACCAAGATGAATCAAATAACTCTGAATTCGGGATTTTTTTTTTGTAAGATTTATCTCCGCAAAAAGAAGGAGACTCAAAAGGTCTTCTTGGTTTCTCTTTGAAGTTAGTTAAGAATGAACTATGGATGGACAACCTTTTCGTAGCTAGAAGACAGTGAGCATTTTTTTCCTTCTTCATTATACAAACCCACTTGAAATCTAGAAATTTCAAATGAAACAAACAAACAACACAGCAGCAAAAGCATACTTCAACTCATCAAAATGCATTTAAAAGTTTGCAAAAGCAAAGCAAAATTTGCTGAACTCATGTGTGTGTACAAAATATTTGTAGGTACTTGTTCAACTAATTAGTATGTCAATTGCTCCCCTTTTTCTATTGCTACTACTTCAACTACTTCAACTATGCACATACCAGCTACAACTGCAACTGCTATTAAATCTACATAATTTCGCACCAACTAATCAACACCGTTTGCAGCACCAACAGCAGTCAGTAAAGTAAAAAAAAAAAAAAAAAATTAGAAATAATGAATTATTTTGCTTTTACTTTAATGGGATACTGATGTGACTAACTACTACTTACCACCACTGCTATGAAGCTAGAACTACTTCTACTTCTACTTCTACTTCAACTTACTTACTTCCTTCACTGCACACAATGCACCTACTATGTACCTCTAATGGCTGCCTGAGGGTGCACGTGATACTCCCACTAATTATTTGTACCATTGTCGGTATATTTCTAAGCAAACATTTAAAGAACCCTTGTGGAATTGTGTGTGCCCCAGATACGAGTATGTATGTGTTTATATTATATGTAGTGGTAGACACTGTGGTAGATACTGTATATTGGAAAAGTGAGTGAGTATCGCACTAGAAGAAGTAGTGAAAGTTGAAAGCATGTGTATTTTTAGGCAAACATTTTTCCATTTTAAGTAAGCACACATGCAAACAAACAAATACACAAGCATGCATTCATGCATACATGCAGGGATATAGCTAGAATACACAGATAGTAGTTGTGAATAAGTGCAGAAGTAACAATGACTACCACCACATCAACAGCCACAGTACGCAAGACAAATAGCAGAAGCTAGTAAAACCTATCCAGGAACTGTAATGAATTACTGACTAAGCAGATGGTGGAACACATTCTATGGAGCATTCTCATACAAATACTTAACGTTTGCTCTCAGTTCCTCGTAAGAATGTAGCTTATTTATTGGCGTAGTTACTGGACATAGCTTTGAGGAGTATCATGCCAAAAAGATTGGTTTGTTAGAAAACGGCCTATGCAGAAATCGTAATGACTCTGTAACTATGGATACTTTGTAATCAACAATCGTTGTCATGCCCCAAAACTAGCAAAACTAGCTTGGACTAGATAAGAGACTTTAGAGAACGCGTTCTTTCTTTCACTAAATAACTTAACCAGGTCTTTTATGCCACAAAACTTGGTTTGGTACACGGGAAAAAGTAGTTCATTAAATATTAATGAATATCATTCATTAAATGAAAAATCAGCAAATTAATGAAAAAATTCATTAAGTCAGTTGAAATCCTCATTAGTTAGAGTTAATGAATTTGTACATTAAATTTTATGAATGCTCATGAAAGCGTTCATTGATACTATTCATTAATATTGTGTAATAACGAACTTAAGCAAATGATTCTAATAAATTTTAATGAACTTAATCGTTAATCGTTAATGAACACATTCATTTATTTTGCTCAGCACGCGCGCCAGAATAATTTCACTCGATACTTTCTATTTTATTAAGCAGTACAAACGACATGGATAATCTAGTGGGTAATGAGTGAATCGGACTCTCACCCAGGGAAATTGCGGGTTCGATTCCCATCTTGGTCTGTTGGATATTATAAAATTTTTTTTTGTAGTAAGTCCATCGGACACTCACCCGGGGAAATTGCGGGTTCGATTCCCATCTTGGTCTGTTGGATATTATAAAATTTTTTTTTGTAGTAAGTCCATCGGACACTCACCCGGGGAAATTGCGGGTTCGATTCCCATCTTGGTCTGTTGGATATTTTAAAATTTTTTTTTGTAGTAAGTCCATCGGACTCTCACCCGGGGAAATTGCGGGTTCGATTCCCATCTTGGTCTGGTGGATAAGTATTTTTAAATTTTGTTTACTTTTCCTCATAAATTTTTCATATTCTTACCGATATGAAGTGAATGAGAATTATAAGAAAGTTTACAAGTTCAAGCTTATAGAAGTTTTAATGAACTTATTCGTTAATTTGAACATTTTCATTGATTATGAAAACCCATTCATTGATTTTATGAAGTTTTTCATGGGTTTTGTGTTTTAACGTAACTTTTCTTTAATTTTCCATTGATTTTGTAAACATTTTTGGTTCCGTGTAGTAAACGAGTAGTAGTAATGGTCCCTGTGGCGTAGTGGTAGTGCGTTGGACTGCTACGCAGAGTGTCCGCGGTTCGAATCTCGACACAGGAAAAATCACAAAAAGGAAACAAACGGCATCACCTCTTGGCAGGCAATGGCAAATCTACAAGAGTAAAATTGCCTATGAAAAGCTTTTCACTTCGCCGTTCGGATTCGGCATTAAACTGTAGGTCTCTTCCATTCATGTACAAATATAACACGCACAACATGAGTGAATGCGAAAAGCTCGGCCTAGGCCCTTCATGGGCTGTTGTGCCATTAAAAGTAAAGTAAGTAGTAACCGACCTAGGCAGGCAACTGTAATGATTCTGTGACTTTGTAATACAATATTTTCCATTCCACAAAACTAGCTTGGACTAGACGTTGAAGACGTTAACTTAACCAGTATAAACCTAGCTCTTTTAAGAAAACACATGTCACGCATACTTTTAAACCGAACCAGTGGTGGCTGATAGCTTGATGTTCTAAACACTTTGTGGTAATATTATGGACTTAACGGTCTATGTGAGGCACCGCCACCTTTTTCAATGTAACCTTACCTAATTTTTCTCTACTTTACTTTTAATTTTTAAATTTTTCTCCCTCTCATGATATTTCCATCTCTCTTTCTCCTTCTCTCTTGCATTGCTTCACTTTTACTTTCTCTACTTCACTATTTCATTCCCTCTTATGATATTTCCATCTCTCTTTCTCCTTCTCTCCTGCATTGCTTCACTTTTACTGTCTCTACTTCACTATTTCATTCCCTCTCATGATATTTCCATCTCTCTTTCTCCTTCTCTCTTGCATTGCTTCACTTTTACTTTCTCTACTTCACTAAATCACTCCCTCTCATGATATTTCCATCTCTCTCTCTCCTTCTCTCTTGCATTGCTTCACTTTTACTTTCTCTACTTCACTAAATCACTCCCTCTCATGATATTTCCATCTCTCTCTCTCCTTCTCTCTTGCATTGCTTCACTTTTACTTTCTCTACTTCACTAAATCACTCCCTCTCATGATATTTCCATCTCTCTCTCTCCTTCTCTCCCTCATTGCTTCACTTTTACTTTCTCTACTTCACTATTTCATTCCCTCTTATGATATTTCCATCTCTCTCTCTCCTTCTCTCTTGCATTGCTTCACTTTTACTTTCTCTACTTCGCTATATCACTCCCTCTCATGATATTTCCATCTCTCTCTCTCCTTCTCTCTTGCATTGCTTCACTTTTACTTTCTCTACTTCACTATATCACTCCCTCTCATGATATTTCCATCTCTTTTTGTAGTGCTCCTTCTCTCTTGCATTACTTCTACAAAAATTTTTTCGATACCTGAATTTATGGTATTAAGTAATTCAAAATGAATGAAAGGCATAAAATCTAAAGTAAAACGTGGTGCTTTCAATTTCTATACAATGAAATTTTCTTGGGCATGGTTACTGGAATACGTCAAATCAATGCTATGGCATATGCATGCATATGAATAAATTTGAATTGTAAGTTCTGTTGAATGGGAATATTGTCTGTGGTGAAAGAAAAAAGTGTTGTGTGCACTTGCTGCCTAGTGTTAACTTCATGCATATTCCGTACTTTTTGCATCTGCACACATACACACACACACGGACAAGCACACAATAGAAACACAAACCACATAGTTGAGTATTAGTAGCATAGAGAAGAACATAGAGTAGTTATGTATGCATTCTATTGTAGGTCATGGTCATATAATTTTCCGAAGAGTTCTCCATTTTACTGCAATAAGTAGTACTATTGAATTTCCATGCATAAAGTACATGCTGATTTGAGATTGTGAGTGAAGCGCGCACTTGAAGCATTTGAATGCAAGGAAATATTCAACGTGCAAACGAATGAGGATGGACGCCGCCGCGTAAAATCGTTTAAGTATTAATAAAGTAAAGACTAAATTCTGAAAAATAAAATAGATTATGCAAAATCAAATAGAAAACAAATTACAAAATTATTCTATGTAGCAATAATTCACCATATATACCCGTAGGAAAAAAATCACAACCGCAGACAAAATTGACCGACATTTTTCCGTTTTTCTCATTTCTCTTTATTTAGGACATGCCAAAAATTATGCTACATTATTTTTGCATGTTTGTATTAAATCATAAAATCGAATAAAAAAAAAACAGCAAAAACACAACAACAAGAAAAAAAACAAGAAAGAAAAAACACGCTCACAAATTTTGTTAAAAGAGCAACAACAAAAAGAAATTAGTTTTTTCTACTTGTTTTTGTACGCATGCATGCCAATTCAATAAGCACACACACACACACACACTCCAACACATACACATGCATACATCTGTACGTACTTACAATCATACGCACACGTGCACTCACATCACGTACATGTTGTTATTTGGTTTTGCTGAAATAGAAATAGGAAGACGAAAAAAAGGAAATACACAAAAGAATTTGTTTCATGGCCTAAAACATTTAGTGAAGTTTCGGTTTTGGTTTTGTTAAAGTTACCAAAAATACAAGTAAATAAAAATCAGCAAAATAAAATATTAGAAAAACAAAATAGAGAACACAACAAGAACTACAACAACACTATAGCCTTTAACATTGCATAACAATAACAATTCAATCAATGAACGCCAATTTACTACTAAAAAGAGTACGACAGGTTTCAAAATTTGCGAGATTTGCACATGTACTTTGATATAGGTACATACATATGTATGTGTATGTGTGAGTGAGTGTGTGTTGAAGTGTTTATTTGCATTTTACTTGCTTTAAACCGTTTCGCGCTCTAGCTGTTTCCTCTCTTGTTTGTAATTCTCTCTCTCTCTCTCTCTCTGTCTCTTTGCACTTGCTAACAGGCTAACAGTGTTTAACAACTTCAAAGCTTTTTCCATTTTTCTCCCACTTTGTGTTCTCTCTTACATCTTTTCTAACTCTCATTGCACATGCGCCATTTTAAATGTCATAATTTAACCGTTTTGTCCCAAGAAAAGACTAAATTTTGCAGTTTGCAATTGTAAACAAACAATTACCCCGCCCGCACTTGTTCGAAAAGGGGCTCGAATTTGGTATTTTTATTCGAAGTTAACCTGCATGAATGAGGGGTATTAAAAAGTATGTGTATTTTTATGTGCAAAAGTAAAGCCGAGATTTTATTATATTTCAAAACATATTATATATGGTATGTATGTATATACTATATATGTCATATGTGAATGTCAAATACTCTTCGCTACCTCAAACCAAAATAGTGATTATCTCTGGTCCCGAAATTATTCTGCGGAACCTTTGCTGTCAGTACACATACAAAATATAATATAAACACTATGCTTCGGAACATTTGTATATAACTAACAAATTAAATGCCACACCGCCTCGCCTCCTGTTGAAGCTCATCCACTTTTTGTATTGCATTGTGCGAAAGCCATTGCCGCTGCTTTATGTTCGGGGGTTTCATTGCTCTTTGATATAGTACTTCTACTCTACCGTCAATGCCTCCTGTCGTGTTGGATTTGGCGCTATAACTGGGACTGCTTTTGTGTTGGCAGATTCAGGAGTGCTTCCATAACAGTGGTCGGTGTCTTTTCATCGCCACTATGATGCCAACACATTTTTCTGCAGAAAGAGGAACTATAGGCTTCCCAGCGGAGCGTTTCAAGGAACCTGCTCTCAGCCAACATATTATAGCTCAATTCACTATAAATGGTCTGGCAATGCGTTGTTATAGCCAATGAATTAGCTTGAGGTATAAGCCCCAAATTCGCTCAAACATTCTACGGCATTGTCAGATTATTTCTACAGCTTTAGCCGCCCAGTAAACAAAAGTTCAGGGTCGAGAGTGACTCCCAAGTATTTGACAATATTGGCAAGGAAGGCTACGGACATCGATACAATTGGACCTATTTTTCCATTACAGGTTTATTGTTCTTGTTGACTGTAGAGTTGTTGTTGTTGTACAAAAACTATGCGCCTTGACGGTCTGTTTGAAGCAATCGCCACTACATCTAGCGTTTATTAGTCTCTCAACTTAGCTTATTAATGTAGGACTAAAGTTTGATTGGTGGTCGCTGCGATGTAGTAGTAGTGCGTTGCACTGCTACGCAGAGTGTCCGGGGTTCGAATCTCGGCACAGGCAAAATCAAAAAAAGTAGAAAAAATAATTTTTCTACACGGCACCACCTCTTGACAAGCAATGGCAAACCTACAAGAGTAAAAATTGCTATGTAAAGCTTTTCACTTCGCCGTTCGGATTCGGCATTAAACTGTAGGTCCCTTCCAGTCATGTACAAATCTAACACGCACAATATGAGTGGATACGAAAAGCTCGGCCTATGCCCTCCATGGGTTGTTGTGCCATTAAAAGTAAAAGTAAAGTTTGATACACTGTTCCTAGTTTATTTAATTATTGTTTCTTAATTGTTATCTTTAAATGATTTATTTATTTATTTATATCTGTCGAAAACCGGCACAACAAGGTTTAAAACCTTATTAGCAGTACGGACAGCATGTAGCGTAAACAAGGATTAAATATATGACTTATAATATATATTGCATGAGATAAAAATTTAAACTTATAGTGACAATCATCTGGAAGTGCAAAATATAGTATAAACAAATTAGAACTAAAACTAAACATTTTCCAAACTTTTAGTAAACATTTTCAAAACATAAAATAAACAAGTAAGCTACTGTGAAGCACAAGAATATGAATTTAATTTTATTTATAATACAAGGTGCGCGCGCATCTTGTGAAATTCTTATTTTCTATCAGCATAAAAGTATGCAATAACATTTTGCGAAAAACTTGATGAGACAAATAAAAGCTTTAAACATTTCCATATAAGTAAATGGAATAAAGTTTAAAGAAATAACCACAGATGATATTTGCTAATGATGGGGGGCGAGAAGACCCCCTTGCACTGAGAAAGCATTGGTTGCGCTGAAACCAAAAGAGTACGTATGCACAAAAATTGAGCGAAAAAAACATAAAATAAAAAATTACTTATGATTCATTAAGAAACTTACTTACTTACTTAGCTGGCGCTACAACCGATGATCGGTCTTGGCCGCCTCTAAGAAACAGAAATTCATAAAAATAAATAAACAAAATGTTGAGGCAACATATTTGCTTTGCTAATTCGGGGAAAACCCGATTTTCTTGACAACACTGAACTTCCAGTATAAAAATTTCTGAAATATGTATTTTCGGAATTTCGAAATATTTGACTACATAGAATTTAGTACCAATTGACACTTGCACCCAAAACGGTAAAACGCCAACGAACGGCACTGACTAAACTGAATTGTGATATTTCATTATTAATTGTTTGTTTTTTTATGTAACACAAAATAATTAACAAAAATTATGGATATCGTGGTAAATCAAAATAAATACAATGTTTTCATATTCAATTTCATAAAATATAATGATAAAGATATCGATTTTTTAACGAAAGCATTTCAAAATTTCCGTTGCAATGTGAAGGTGTTTAATCATTTGACAGAGAAGCAGTACTATGAAGCGGCAAAATACAGTGAGTACTCCCTCCCTCCCGCACCGCTTACTTTTCATCAAAACTACCCTAATAATAGATTATTCTTATTCCAACACGAAACTCAAGTTGTTACCTCCAATTTCAAATCGTTCAATTACATTGCTATTGTAATTTTGGACAATCGCAACAAAAGCGGTGAATACCTGCGCACCAGGGATAAATGTGACGTTCATCTGCAATGCTCCCTGCTTTGCTATATTCAGAACAATAAAACGCTTTTGGGGAAGAAGCGTCTCTTTGTTATACAAACCAATCAAATTGTAGCCTACGATAGCACCAAAGAGAGATACAACAGGTGTCGGCACTTTCGTTACTCGGGACCCACTGCAAAGTTGTATGCCTCGTGCAATGATGCACCGCTCGAGAATCACTGGTCACCACGGGAAGCTGGTGAAAGTCCCTTTATTAAATCGTTTTGCAGACATTTCATTATATACGCGGATATTTCGAAAATCGGCGATATCTGCGACGGTGTGATCGAGGAACTGAGGGGACATCAGTAAGTTTTCGAAATGTTTTTTAATTATTATTATTATTTTTTTTATTTTTTTAATAATTTCTCCAATTTAGAGATGAACCGTTTAAAGAGGGCAATGCCGCAGGCATGAAGTGTACACTTGGCATGGCAACGACGTTGGAAAATTACAACCAACTAACAAAAACTAAAAGTCAGCTGCACGATTGCATCCGATTTTGCTGCAATATACTTTGAGGCATGCAATGGAAAAACAAAACTTATTTACCTACAATTTTGTGTACTAAGTCGCCTTAAAAGGCTCTTTTTTAACCACGCCTTCGTACATGGATATTTGAAAAAAAAAAAACAAAAAAAAAAGAATTTCCAAAGTCTTCCTATTTTTAAAAAAGAATCTTTTCAAGTTGTTCCAGAATTTTCAAACTTTTGTATGACCGCACCAGGCAATGAATTCCAAATTCCGATTTGAATAAGTATTTCGAAATGGAAGTCATAACTCTCCAGATTCATAAACAATCAATAAATTCTTGTTCGGCAATTGTAATATGAGAAATTAACGAAATCATTTGTGCGGGATTTTCGGGGTCTTCGGGGTTTTACTGGATGAGAAACGTATGCCAAAAGTTATGCAAAAAACACACGAGTTCTAGAAGACGCTATCGTATAGAAATATGCGATCGTACGAAAATCCTGGAAAATTACGCTTTCTTTTCAAAGAAATGCTGGCAAAATACTTTAATGTAACCAATATTGGTTTTTTTTTTTCAATAATCCATGATCATTCCATTGTAGTAGTTATATAAGTAGTCCAGTTATTTTAAATCAAGTAATACTTTTCTCATTATTTATACATTTTTCTTTGTGCCTTAATATTTAAGATCATAACTGTTTTAATAAAATACGAACATTTTTCGTAAATCATTGCTTTTATTTCTCTTTTTTTTCTTTATGAATTGATGATGCGGAGCAGTGTCAAGGAAAATGGTAGCTCTCCTTAACTTAATATAATTTGTGGTAATCCAAATTGATAAACCTAAAATTGAACCAGGAACAGCCTAGTAGAAGCGCCCTAAGCTCCCAAGAGGAGTAGAATGACGACAATAATGTCAAAAAAAACCTGCAAAATATTTTTGTCCAGCAATATTTTGTACAATTAAGTACATGACCCCAAATGCTCCACAGAGAGAAAACCGAATTAGGTAGTAGATGTGAAAGAGTATCATACTCTCTCTCCACTTGCAAATCAAGTTTGCAAAGCAGAAAGAAGGTACTAGATGTGAAAGAGCATCATATTCTCTCTCCACTTGAAAATCAAGTATGCAAAGCAGAGAGTATTTAAAACATAAGAACCTACTCTCATGAGTTTTACTTGTGTTCTAAAGAAACACACTTCAAGTTCGGTGTTTGGAATCAATCAAGCAAACATATGCACATAATTATAAATACAAATAGAAAATGGGAGTGGTCGCTGTTGCGTAGTGGTATTGCGTTGGACTGCTACGCAGAGTGTCCGGGGTTCGAATCTCGGCACAGGCAAAATCAAAAAGTAGAAAAAATAATTTTTCTACACGGCACCACCTCTTGGCAGGCAAGCAGGCAATGGCAAACCTACAAAAGTAAAAATTGCCTATGAAAAGCTTCCGGGCTCAGGAAACGAAAATTTTTGGTAGGACAAAATGACGAAAATTGCCAAGACTTGCAATTTTATGATAGGTACTATATCTGAAAAACTGACGAATGGGCAAAATTTTATAAAAAAAAACAAACTCCGGCGCCGTGGTAGAGTGCCCGTGTTCAAATCCCTGCACTGGGGAAAATCAAAAGAAATATGTGGAACAAAGAACAATTTTTCTATACGACAGCACCTTTTGCCAGGAAATGGGAAACTTCTTATAGTGAAAATCGCTTAACAAAAGTTTTCAACTTTGACGTTCGGATTCGGCATGAAACTGTAGGTCCCTTCCATTCATGTTCAAACATAACAAGCACAACGTGAGTGGATGCAAAACGCTCGTCCTAGACCCTCCTTGCGCTGTTGACCCATTAAAATAAGTAGAACAAAAGAAAAAAATAATACGGATAAATTTTTTTTTGTTTTGATTTCGTTCGAAAAAATACTGACCTTATAAGGTCCTATTAACTTTACCTTCTAATTCACGTTCTCGCTCAAAATCTCTCTCTCTCGCTCTCTCTCTCTTCTCTCTCTCTTCTCTCTCTCTCTCTCTCTCTCTCTCTCTCTATCCCCCTGTCTCGCTTTCCTTTTAATAAGTTTCAATGTGTTTAACTCGTTTACTCGTTTGGAATAAATAAAGAAGAAAATGAAAAAGAAATACATACTTAACGAAAAAATGCTTAGAAAAATAAGAAATGTATGTGTGGTAAAAACTTTTCTTTCTTCTTAAGTATTTAAAAACATTTCACCCTCCATCTTAGAATTTTATTTGTTACCGTGTTTTATCAACTTTCAGAACTCTTAACTTAACGTGTTGCAACAGTTGAGCGTACTGCAAATATGTTGCAACAATTTTAGCCCTTTTTGAAAGCACCAACAACAATAACAACATTAGAAATGAACTACAAGTAGACAGCAACATCAGCAACAACAAATCTACTATGAAATAGATTCTTACACACACCAAATTTAAGCCCTCTCTCTTCTGCCACTCTCCCTTCTACACACTTCATTAACCGTACATTTCACAGTTTCCAAAAGTTTTGTTCTGATTTCAAACAGGAATTCGCAGTGACGGTGCTGCTGTAGTTTTTATTTTTCTGAAGTTAAAATTAGGTAGAATTAAGTTATGGTGATTAAAGTCGAGTGTATTTAATAACTGAGTGAGCTTCTTTTCGAGTTATTGGGGAAGACGGAATTGTACACACCTAATACATAATGTTTCCGGCTAGACTCCTGACGTACTCTTATGTAAGTAATTAAATCCCAGATCTTAAGTTCAATATATTGTCGTCTTTGAAGAGCTGTGCATTGAAATAGAGACATTTCTACCCCCTTCTCTTCACTGCAACTGCTTGAAATCGCCAGAACATGTGAGGAACAATTTTCAGTGTATTAGTCTAGTGTACAATGGAGAAAGCATTTACCTTAATCTGAGAATTTATATTTTTGATTGGAACTGAGTGAACAAGTACACCGAACAGTACACCGAAATTACTCTATTAAACAACGTCTTGATATTTACTAAACAACGATTTGAACCGGAACTTATGGAATTTTAAACCATTCTCTACCTAAGTTATAGAAAGCTGAATTCTAGTATTGTATGTAATTTTATTAGTAGAAAGCATGTCTTTACTACTTTTGCAAAGTTCTGTTCTTTTTCAGTGCTGTTTTAGTTCATTTATAATTCTGTTCTACTTTGTTTCTAATTCTATGCTAGTTCTGTTACAGTTCTATTCAAGTTCTATTCTAGTTTTGTTTAAATTCTGTTCTAGTTTTGTTCTCATTTTCTTCTAGTTCTGTTCTATTCTAGTTTTGTTCTCATTCTGTTCTAGTTCTATTATATTCTAGTTTTGTTCTCATTCTGTTCTAGTTCTATTCTATTCTTGTTTTGTTCTCATTCTGCTCTGGTTCTATTCTATTCTAGTTTTGTTCGCATTCTGTTCTAGTTCTATAATATTCTAGTTCTGTTCTCATTCTGTTCTAGTTCTATTCTATTCTTGTTTTGTTCTCATTCTGTTCTAGTTCTATTCTATTCTTGTTTTGTTCTCATTCTGTTCTGGTTCTATTCTATTCTAGTTTTGTTCTCACTTTGTTCTGGTTCTATTCTATTCTAGTTTTGTTCTCATTCTGCTCTGGTTCTATTCTATTCTAGTTTTGTTCTCATTTTGTTCTAGTTCTGTTCTATTCTAGTTTTGTTCTCATTCTGTTCTAGTTCTATTATATTTTAGTTCTGTTCTCATTCTGTTCTAGTTCTATTCTATTCTTGTTTTGTTCTCATTCTGTTCTGGTTCTATTCTATTCTAGTTTTGTTCTCATTTTGTTCTGGTTCTATTCTATTCTAGTTTTGTTCTCATTCTGTTCTGTTCTAGTTCTATTATATTCTAGTTTTGTTCTCATTCTGTTCTCATTCCGCTCTGGTTCTATTCTATTCTAGTTTTGTTCTCATTTCGTTCTAGTTCTGTTCTATTCTAGTCTTGTTCGCATTCTGTTCTTGTTATATTATATTCTAGTTCTGTTCTCATTCTGTTCTAGTTCTATTATATTCTAGTTTTGTTCTCATTTTGTTCTGGTTCTATTCTATTTTAGTTTTGTTCTCATTTTGTTCTGTTCTAGTTTTGTTCTCATTCTGTTCTAGTTCTATTCTATTCTAATTTTGTTCTCATTCTGTTCTAGTTCTATTCTATTCTTGTTTTGTTCTCATTCTGTTCTGGTTCTATTCTATTCTAGTTTTGTTGTCATTTTGTTCTGGTTCTATTCTATTCTAGTTTTGTTCTCATTCTGTTATGTTCTAGTTCTATTCTATTCTAGTTTTTTCTCATTCTGTTCTAGTTCTGTTCTATTCTTGTTTTGTTCTCATTCTGTTCTGGTTCTATTCTATTCTAGTTTTATTCTCATTCTGTTCTAGTTCTATTCTATTTTTGTTCTAGTTCTATTCTTGTTCGCGATTTAAAAAATTAGGTAAATCTTCTAAATTTCTGGTACACTGTCAAATATGTATATGAAAACAAATTAGAAACTTTTAACAAGCATATTAATCATTTTTAATAAAAATTTAATGTTAAAACCGTTTTGTGTTTCGAATGCAATCAGTGCCTTCTCTCCTTTTAGTTAACATAAGTAGTAAAATTACTTATTCTTCGAAAAAATTCCTTTTTGTATCATCATCCATAGCCATTCCAAATTTAGCATTCATTCCCCAGGCATTACCTTCTTTGTGTGGTTGATCGCTAACAAAAAATTAAAGGAAAATTATTTTCAGAATTTTTTAATTTTCAACTGATTAAATTTGCAAATTACCGAAATTCTCGCAGATCATCTACAACAATGTCGCAGATTTCCCCAATGCTGAGAGTTGTTGCATTTTCTCGAAAATGTTTACAAAACGCTTTTATAAATGGGCTTTCGTCAGCGTTTGGCTGCCGCCAGTGATCCTCCAGTGGAGCATCATCACAATGCGTGGCATAGAGTCTTACAATTGGTGCAGCAGAATGTAACCTTTGCTCGCATACATCTATAGTACACTCCTCGGCAACTGTCTGATTTGTTTGCATTACAAATAAAAGTGGTCGTGGGCCCAGTGTTTCATTGCGTTGAACATGTGTGAACAAGTCCCGATTCAGTTGTGCTTCAGAATTGTCACTCATACGCACAAAATGCCTATATGTATTACGATTGTCCAAGATCACAATTACCATATAATCGAATAAAGTGAATTCTGATATTTGTACTAAAAATCAAGTTGGTAATATTTTGTTAATCAATTCATTATTGAAGATCAAATACTCACTAAAAGATGCAGCTTTACCAAACTCCTTTTTATTCAAGTGTTCGTACAATTTCACTCGGCAATTGAATTGCTCAAATGTTCGTTTTAAGAGTGCAACATCTTTTTCATTGTTTTTTATAAAATTAAAAATGAACACATTGTACTCACAATAGCTGGCCATAATTTATGAGCTGTCGTTTCACTTTGATATGTTCAACACACTGACGTTCAATCGTAATTAATTTACAGCAAACCGCACCAATAACCAACAATGTGGAAACTTTTATCTCTAGCATTATAATATGACTGGAAATACTCACTCTCACTTCTTTCACTTCTCTCACTTCATTGATTTTTTTTTAATTTGAAAGCTTTTTTTTCCTTATCAAATGAACTTTAACGCTGAAATTCTGTTGCCTACTTTTATACTGTATGGCAAAGCAAGATCCACACACAAGGTGCCGCAAATAGAGAAATTAAATATAAGCAAAATTATTAATAATAATAAGTAAAGGGTGTTTTTTTCGGAGTTGGTCTTTTTGACAGCTGTCACTGGATTTATGCTCAGTTTGGTTTGCCAGTTCATAATGAATAGACTTATTTATTATCAAAATAATGGTTCGGTTCGCGCGATTTCCACAAGAAAATTTTGTTGAATGGGTACGTTAATAAGCCAAATTGTCGCATTTGGAGTGATCATAATCCTCAAGCCATTGTTGAGACGCCGTTACATCCTCAAAAAGTCACTGTTTGGTGTGCTCTATGGGCAGAGGGAATCATTAGTCCATATTACTTCAAAGATAAAGCCGGTCATAATGTTATAGTCAATGGGGAACGCTATAGAGCCATGATTAATGACATTTTCGTGCCTGAATTGAAGGATGTTGATGTGGACGACCTTTGGTTCCAGCAAGACTGCGCTACATGCCATACAGCCAAGGAAGCTTTTGGTGAGCGCATTATCTCGCGTCGTGGGCCTGTGGCGTGGCCCCCAAGATCGTGCGATTTAACCACGCTGGACTATTTTTTGTGGGGTTATGTGAAGTCGCTTGTCTACGCAGTTAAGCCCGAGACGATTGACGCCTTGGAAGAGAATATTCGGCGCGTTATTACTGACACACGGCCCCAATTGCTGCAAAAAGTGGTCGAAAATTGGGCCTCTCGGCTGGAATTTATTCGAACCAGTCGCGACGGCCTCTTGCCCGAAATCGTTTTTAAAATATAATGACAAATCCTTATCTTTATAATAAAGCTAAATTCTTGGCAATAACATTTAATTAGATGCGCTTTATTTCTTCTTGAAAACCACACTTTTAAAAAAACACCCTCTATATACCATAAATATCTTTGTTTGTCAACAAATAAATCAAAGTCAAACCAAAAATCGGAATAATATTTAATGCCAAACTTAGTTCAAATTTCAGATTAAAAGTTCAATCAAAACTCAAACTAAAGCCACTTAAATTAAACCAATTTCTAACGTAAAAACTGATCAAAGGTAGAATACGTGAAATGGTTTGTGATGATCCAGAAGTGACTAGATCAGACAGGACAAATATCCAGACCAAAAACCTGCCCAAAACTTAAATAAAAATACAGACCAGAACTCAAGACAATAGCAAAGCAGAAGCTAAGTAAAAATTTAGACTAGATTTAGAAAGATAGATTAAAATTCAAATTAGAAATCGAAATCAGAATTAGACCATCTTCAAATTAGACCAATTTCAAATTCAAATTAGACCAAATCCAAATTCGAATTAGACCAAATTCAAACCAAAAATCAGACTCAATTCAATTGAAAAGCAAACCAACAAAATTCAAGACAAAATTCAAACCAAAACTCAAAGTAAATTTTAGTTGAAAAATTCAAATCAAAGATTATCTTGAAAACTCGAACCAATCTGACATAATTGATTTCCTTGGGTCCGAATAAGGTAAGATCAGCCATTAAAACCTTTGCAGAGAGACTTTGAACTGGCACAATGTATTTAATCGCAAGCTTACAAAAAGAACTTACACCAATAATTATTTTAAATTCAAACCAAAAATCAGACCCAAATTCGGTCCAAATTTACTTTACTTTACTTTTAATGGCACAACAGCCCATGGAGGGCCTAGGTCGAGCTTTTCGCATCCACTCATGTTGTGCGTGTTATATTTGTACATGAATGGAAGGGACCTATAGTTTAATTCCGAATCCGAACGGCGAAGCGAAAAGCATTTCATAGGCAATTTTTACTCTTGTAGGTTTGCCATTGCCTGCCAAGAGGTGGTGCTGTATAGAAATATTATTTTTTCAACTTTTTGATTTTGCCTGTGCCGAGATTCGAACCCCGGACACTCTGCGTAGCAGTCCAACGCACTACCACTACACCACAGCGACCACTGTGGTACAAATGCAAACCAGAAATCCAACTCAAAATCAGTACAAAAGGCAAACCAAAGTCCGACTGTTTTTCATAAGCCAAAAACCGGACATAAACAAGAAGTAAATAAAAAAAAACATACCAAAAAAAGGAGACAAAGGAGCAAGCCATAAATCACACTGAAATCAGGCAAAAATTCAGAAAATCTAGCTAAAACAGACCAAACAGCGAACCAAAAAAGGAATGTTCCAAAAATTACACCAAACACCATTACTGGACTCACCAAAAGCTAAAAATAAATGGCTTCTGAAGTTATAAATTATTTTCGAAGATAACTAATAAGTAATTCTTGATTTAATCGCTTACTCCACTTCAGACTACAGCTCTGAGTGAGTTTTCGAAATTACCTAGATCTGATTTTTAGTTTATTTCACTTCTGAATTCAGATCTACGAAAAGAGGTCAAACCAGAATTCAACCCATAAGTATTTAATAATAGGTCTAGGTCATTTCGCTGACTTTAATCCTTGGATTTAGAATAGGTTCATCTACTGGACTTCCAAAATTCAGGACACAATATTACTTTTAAGTACAGATCTGATTTCGTTGGGATTGAATCCTAATTTCAAACTAATTATTCATATTCTGATTTCAGTTGTAAAACGAATTTTTAAATTTGAGATCCAAGTGCAGGCTAAAGTTGTGTAGAACCAACACATCAAGTTGTGTAGAACCAACAGATTTTAAGTTCAGGCCTGAATGTTTTTTTCGAATTCAAGTCTGATTGCAATTCTAATTTCAGACCTATGCAACCTACGACAGGGAGGCCGAATATATTTTCTATTATTTTATCGATTTCGCTAGGAATTTAGACCAAAGTAGAGTAGGGTATTTTCTGAAATTGAGCCTGATTAGTGTATTTGAAATCGGGTTTGATATAAATTTTAACTATGTTCTGAATTCAGGCATACAGCAAGAAGGTCTTGGACTGTTTTTCGATTTCAGACATGAATTGATATAAATTTTACCTGTGTTCTGAATTCAGGCATACAGAAAGAAGGTCTGGGACTGTCTTTAGATTTCAGACATGAATTGATATAAATTTTACCTGTGTTCTGAATTCAGGCATACAGAAAGAAGGTCTTGGACTGTTTTTCGATTTCAGACATGAATTTAGAGCTGGTCAAACTAGTTTTCTAGTATTTCAATTCTGAACTCTAGAGTCCAGAATCGTGAAGTTACTAACGATTGAAGAAAATTAATTAAAAATTATTATGATTAATAAATATGATATAATTCGAATAACTCTAAAAAACAGAGTAGTAGAAACAATAGGAGAAAGAAGAAGAAGAAGAATATAAAAGGAATATTCAATTTTAATGTGACGTAAACCAATATTCAATTATTGAATATTGAAAATTGCCCTTAATATTTCTTTCTATGTATTTTCATATCACTTCATAAATTCTTCAAATCGATTTCATTTTACACACACACACACAGACACATACATACACCACACACGAATACACTTCAGCATACAAATATAAAGTATTTCGCATTGACACACATTTCAGATACAAATACATACAGACATACGAGAATGTATTTACATACATACATATTTACATAGGTATACATATGTATCTATGTACATACATATGTATGATTGCTTTTCCATACTTAAAATGTACATCTCAATTATCTGTCATTTCAGTGTCTATTATGTAAATGCCATTCCACTTTTATTCTCCACATACTTAGTTGTTGTTGTTATAGCTCTGGCTGTTGTTGTTTTTGATGCTAGTTTTGGTGTTGTTGTGTGCTGCTGGTACTGCTTTTGCTGCCACTTTTGTCCTTCACTAAAAACAATAAAGTGCATTTGATAGTCATAATATTTACAAAATATGTATGTACGAGTATGTATGCAAGAATGTATGCATTTCGAGATACTCGTATGCATTTTGTTGACTTTCAACTCAATCGATACTGTTTGTTAGAAGATAATATTGAAAATATTTGAAATTGAAGTATGCCCTTGCAAACACAGTGCATTCGCATACATATTGTACTCATATGTACCAGTATGTATGTATGTATGTATGTATGTATGTATGTATGTATGTATATATGTATGTATGTATGTATTTGCTTCTATTTGTAATATGTCCATTTGAGCATGCTTAAATTTGTATGGTACATTTGATCACAAAAATATATGAACGTCAGGACATATAAGTAATTAACTTTTTTTGTATAAATCTATTTCTTAAAAAAAAATATGGATTTGTTTGCTTTTGACCTTAAGGGAACCCAAAAGTTTCTATGGGAAGTAATTATTTTTTGTCGAATATTATTTGTTATTTTTTCTAACACGCAACCCTGTATAAAAAGATTATTGCGAAAATAAAAATATAAATATAAATGAAATACAAAACGGGTCAATAAATCCCTGCAAATTGAAATGCGGAACACTCTTTTCGGCCAAAAGAAAAGTTTTATTTTTCTCCTTTTATGTCCATACTCCATACGTTCAACGTTACTCTCATTTTTTGATGCCCTCTCTAAATAATACGATATCTCGACCACCCCTCCATCCGACTCAAATCTCTTACTGCCAAACCAATTCTTGACGTTTGAAAGCAGAAAATAGTCGCTCCCTGCTTAAACTAGAAGAGGGAGCAATTGGTAACCTAATTCATGCAATTTTGCCATTGCGACTACGGCCTGATGCGTTGCCCTGGTAGAATAGAACTTTTTTCATCACCAAATACGATCGTTTCGGATCGTTCTTCAAATCGGCATCGAATCGATCAAACAGCTCTGCATAATATGCGCCAGTGATCTTTTTACCCTTTTCATGGGAATCGATGTGAAAAAAAACGGTCGCCATTACCTTGTATTTTCCCCGATTATTATGAACCCTTCTCCTCTCTCCTTCTTCCTCCCACCTATCAATCTTCCTTTCAATCAACACAATGCTCTGCATTCGTACCACCAGTGTATTGGCTGTATACAAAAAAAAAAAAAATTACCTTGTTGGCCGACAAACGTTTCTTGACCTTCTTCGACTTCGATTCAGCCCTTGTTCCTTTGTCCTCTCTGGTGTATTATGATGAATCCAGGTTTCATTCACTGTTACGAAATGGTGCAAAAACTCGTTAGGATTGTGATTGACCAACAACAAACACTCCTTTCATTTGAAGTTGTCAAACGATTGCGATGTTGTCAATTGCGAGCGATTTTCGCACCCATCTTGCGGATAACTTTTTCATATCCAAATATTTATGCAAAACTGAAATCACTGATTCACATGATAAGCCTGTAGCCTCTTCAAGTTCGCGCACCTCCACTCGCCGATCGTCCAAAATCATATCGTAGAATTTATCAGCCATTTCTGGTGGGGTGACCTCAGGTGGGGCAACCAGAATTATACATTTCCCATGCGATGTTGTAAAATGTGAAAAGTTTCGTACAGCGTAACTTATCATCTTTCAGTTAAAAATCTTAAAAGATAACCACAACACAGGAATTGCCTAATGCTTTTACTCTTTTTTCATGATTAACTGGTGAACAAGAAAAGCGCGTTGATCCGATAAAACATATTCCAATCTAGAATTAATTGAAAATCGCAGCTCTGAATGACAATTTTTAGTTGAGCAGCTAAATGAATGTTGGTACTAGGGAGTACTTAGGTGCTGCAAACTGCTTGCTGGGTGTATGCGGTAAGTGCGTCATCATACCATATTTAATTTATTTAATAAGAAATATTACAAATACATAAAATTTAACATGAAATGTTGTGTTTTTTTCTAACGTAAATTGCAGAACTTTATCTTCTGCTACTGTTGCTGCTACTGCTGTCTCTTCACAGTATTCATTCACTCACTGTCTAAATATGTAGTTACATATGTACTATACATACAAATGTATGTATATGTAATATTTATAAGAGTATGTACGAGTATGTATGTTTCTGTACATGTGTATGCTTGAGCAAATTCATCACTTTCTCCCCTGTGTTGTCATTTTGTGTTGTGAAGCACACTTCCGCAGCCATTTCCGTTGCGCTGTCAGCAGCATCCGTTTCACTTTCCGGTTTATTTCAGCGCAATTGGTGTCCTGTTGTTATCTGTCTATATGTAAGCCATACACTGGTGTATGTATGTTGTAACTTTTAACTTGTAAGTATGTACACACACATACAAGTAACAAGTAACATACAACATTGTTACTTTCAAGTCATCGATTATGATGTTATATTTTATAGATATTTGGTATGTAGTATGTTTTGTGTGTTAACGTGATCTACTTTTAGGCGTTTGTGTGATTGTACGTGGGGTCCTTCATATGTGAAAATGAAAGTTTTGTTATTGTCATCGTTATTCTTCACTTTGTAAACATTAATTTATTTTTGTTTTCATTGTTTTCTATTTCTTTACCTTAAGTTTGTGGCTATTACTTATTCACTTCGATTCTTGTTGTTGTTCAAATTAGCTTAGCAAATTCGTGAGATCAGAAAAACCACTATAATTCTAGGTCCATCGAAATTTGAGTTTTTAAATGAGAACATCTTTTATTCATCTACTCCTTATCTGGATAGCAAAGAGCTCCTTTGCTGGCACATCAGCTTATCCTAGCCCCACCACAGATCATCAGTGACACATCAGAAGTCAATTTTCAATTACATATCTTCCATAGCTATGCACAGTATTTAATACTAGGTTATGTTAGTGGCTGTGCTATAGTTGGACACACTCAGGCAAGAATAAGAACGATCCATTGTGATTCCAATATGACAGGATACCAAATTTGTATCACTTATAATCTTCTTAATTCATTTCATATTAGCAGGAATGTAAGAAGGTTAACTATGAGAATTAACCACCAGACCCAGACGGAAATCGATCTTGAAACCTCACGGGTGAGATTCTAGTCCGCTATCCACTAGACTATCGAGGTCGGATTACCATTCGTTTCACTCGTTGCAGAATTATCTTAATGGCGTAAAGTTAAATTCGCAAAAGGACTACAAAATGGTTTGTCTCCGAGTTTTTCGAGCAGAAACCCCAGGAATTCTTTAAGGACGGTATTATGGATTTGCCCGAAAGATGGAGAGAAGTGGTCAATAACAATGGATAATATTTGACTTAATAAAGTTAATTTGATATATGAAAAGAAATTATTACTGCTCTAAACAGTCCAAAACCTGCTAGAAAAAGCAACGAACCAGATTAAATGAACTTTGTTTTTAATTCGGTTTTTAACTCAAGAAATACTTGATTAAAAAAAGTATGAAGGTGATAAATGAGGTTGGGTATGAAACCAGTTTAAACAATTGAAAATGTGATTAACCAGAAAAATGAAAAACTATTGAGTCTGTTAAAATTTTGATCCTCATAGGAGGATCAATTGATGCATATGAAGGTGGAAAGAAAGTCCATTGGGTATCCATTTCGAAGGAAAATATGGAAAAGTATAAAAATAAGAGATTATAATTTTTTACTTACCTCTTTCTAAACTTCTTAGAAGCAGCAGAACTCATGCCCAAAGCGTCGATACGCTACAGGTGCCTCTGACTTTTTGGGAAAGTCGAGGTACTTAGGTAGAGCTTTATAGTTCCCCTGTCCTTGAGATCTTGTTGTCAGGTCATAGATAACTTTCATGTTGGTCATAAGTTGTTTCTCATTACCCTCATAAAAAGAAATAACTACCATAACTACCCTCAAAAACTAAAAAAAAAAATCGATCGCTCAGGGGAATGCTAGATAAGGTAGTTGCTTTCATATTTACCTTTCCATATGCAAGGTATACATAATAATAAAATATTATCTTAGGTTCTTATGTTAAACTGAATGTGAATCATACAAGTACTACTTATTATACCTAGACATACATTCTGCCAAAAAAAAGTACAGGGAATTGGTCAATAAAACAGAAAATATTTATTATTCATTCAAATTTATTGTAACGCCCTTAAAGTAGGCCCCTTCCGAAATAATACACGAAAAATGAAGGTTAATTAACAAAACATTTTTCAAATGCATTTTCCAGAATCGTCTTCAGTTCTCGCTGCGAATTCTCTTTTATGTTTTCTATCGACTGAAAATGGGGGCCTCGAAGTGGTGATTTGAGTTTTGGAAAGAGAAAATAGTCAGCCGGAGCCATATCAGGTGAATACGGTGGTTGTTGGATGATATTTGTTGGAGTTTTGGCCAGAAATTCGTCTACAAATATGCCTTGGGAGATGATAAAATTCATAAGTTTTCTTTCCACAAAATTGTGCTTTTCAAACGAATTTGCTCTCTCCAACGCCTTATAATACCCTAGGCCGAGCTTTTCGAATCCACTCATGTTGTGCGTGTTATATTTGTATATGAATGGAAGGGATATAGTTTTATTCCGAATCCGAACGGCGAGTTAAAAGCTTATCTCATTGGCAATTTGTGCTCTTGTAGGTTTGCCATTGCCATTGCCAAGAGGTGGTGCCGCTAATAGTTTTTCTACTTTTAGATTTTGCCTGTGCCGAGTTTTGAACCCCGGTAACTCTGCGTAGCAGGCCAACGCACTACCCCAAACTAAGCTACAGCGACCAGATAATATTCTTTATTTACCGTGTGACTTTCAGGCAAGAATTCTGAAAGCAGTCAACATTACCGACCAGAGCAAGGCAAATGTTCCACCACATCTCAACCGCTTTTGAATGCACTGTACCACTCATACGCACATGTTTTTGATAAAGCCGATTCACTGTACTATAAGCCTTCTGTAACATTTTCAGCGATTCGGCACACAAAATTCCATTTGCAATACAAAATTTGAGAAAAATTCTTTGTTCGATATTTTTGTATTTTCATTGTGAAAGAGTGACGTCACGGTAGAGGATAGTAGTGCCAACTTAGCGACAAAAAATGACTTTACAAACCGTTTAAGCGGGCTTTTTAAATGATAATTTTCCAGTACTTTTTTGACAGAATCTACCTAAGTATAAACACTCTCATGCCAATGTACTGTTTATGAGTCTATGTAAGGTTTGTATATGGGCCTACATTTTTGGATACTGTCTGCATACATATGCTGTCTACATACATATGCATAAATGAATAAATATATTAAAGTTCATGTTTATGTCTGTGTGTTTGTTTTTTTATTTGTGTTTGTATGTAAGTATTTAGTAGGTTTATTTACATTTTTCCTATCGACTGCACTTGAAAGCTATTTTGTAAACAGAAAAAAACACACACACACACACACACACACACACACGCACATGCAGACACCAACATACTCGGTGAATATGTAAACATTGTTACTCTTACGCCCGTCACAAGCAAGCAACAAACAGTTCCAACATTATGCTCATCATCATCATCACCATCGCCGTCACCGCTATCATCATAAGCATCATCGTTATCGTTAGCGCTGTTGAGCTATGCATGTACATAAGATGTACGTACCTGTGTAAAGGTATTGGGGTCCTTTGACAGTGATGTTGATATCCTTAATGTATACAATGCAGGTTTTGTTTGTTTATTTATTTTTACTCTTTACAAATAGATGCACCCATACATGCGTATTATATGTGCAAGTATCTATGCTAGGGATTGTTTATGTAGGTGTGTAATTGCTGCATGCATATGTATGTATGAGACTGTGGTAAGTATGGTATGTATGTATGTGCATGTGTGTGTGTGTGTGTGTGTGCGCGCATTGGTATCTTCTCATCTTTTCTATCGTCGTATGTAGATGAATACACCACAACGACATTTCACTTTGAACATTAAAGTTGACTTTTACTTTGCCTAACACACACTCACACACACACAATCTGAGTGAACCTGACACTGTGTTTACTCTTCTTTACTATATACTCGTAAACATACTACAACATCTACTTATGTATATGCAAATGAATCTATCACATGCTGGGCACACACGATAACTAGGTAAATCAGCATTTCATTTCATTTCATTTCATTTATTTCAATGTTTATTTGATGTGTGATATTTTGCTTAATAATTGTGTCTAAACTAAAGCATGAAATTTATTTAGGCTCTCCATCGAAGGCAGGGATTTAGTCAGATTTCTTAGGGATAAGAGTTAGGAAGTGTTGAGGTCCTCGATTACATTAGACTTTTCACAATGCCGACAATTCGATTTATAGACTCTTCGCTGGAAAACTTTGAGGCATCCTCAGTTACCTAAACATAAGCTCTGTGGCAAAGTTAACCATTTGTGATATTTTCATTCCGATACAGAAAGAAATATTGAGGTCGTCCTACTTGTCAAGGCATTACGATCTTTTAAAACCTGAGTACTATATAACGAGGATCTTTCAAGGGTCGAAACTAGTTTAAAAAGATCCAATTCTGGCTTCCTACTTGATCTAACTCCATTAAAATTTGCCTATGTAAGAATTTCACATCAACAATTGGGCTTAAATTAAATGAGAAGAATTTATTTTCTTTAAATAAGATAGAAAAGAAATTTACGCACAACTACATATGCACTATAATGCGCAACATGAATACACACACATACACGCATAAATGATACAAAATGATTTCCACTACATTTACACATAAAGAAAATGCTAATAGAAGAGTGCTCTAGTTACTACTGCAATGCTATAAAACCAATTCACATACTTACGAGGTACAAACATAAATATTTATCTACATATCTATGGTATGTAATTCAATTGTGAGAAAGCTCGAAGAATAAATAAAAAAAAAACAACAATTTAGCTGGCTTTAAGCATGCAGTAGTAGCAGTTTGCTGCGGATGTGAAACTCGTAATATTGGATTAAATTTATGTCTGAATTATTATCGATAGAAAGAAATCTGATGATATTCTAGATATTCTATAGAACTGCACTAATAAAATTAATAGACTGTGACAGTGACAGAACGACAACGATAAACATACATACATACAAAACATACGAGTATTTGTACATACATGAATATGGGTACGATATTATGCTTACTCACTTGTGCATCTCTACTAATCCAAGTACCAAGTACTGGTACTTGGAAGTGGATATAGTTTGTTTGTTTGTTTGTTTGTCCTTTGCTTGAACAAAAGTTTGCAAGTAACTGGAATTTGACCATTTTTCTCTATTTGAATTTTTCGTAATTTGAATTTCTCTCAATAAGTCAAGAGGCCGAGTCTTGTCGTGTGTCAAATCGCTATCCAGGGGCTTCACTATAGTAAGCTTTGTGTAGATTTGAGTTAGATTAATGTAAGGTTCAAATATGGATCACTCATAATTGAAGCAGTCCCACACTTTACGTTAAGTCCTTTACTCTCAAGCACCCCGAAAGTTAAAACTATTGACAAATTCCAAGAATCTCAGCCTCAGGATATTTTCTATTCTTCACTACTTCCACTCGGGTTTCCCATGATTGCTTTTCAGGAGTTTTTCTACATCATTAGAAATACTTTTCTATTTCAAGTTATGCCAATTGTATATGGTTTTAAAATTCGACGGCTTAACTCCATTCAAACAAAAGTTATACCAAAGTTACCTGCGCCTTTTAGTCTCGATTCGATTCTATCGATTTCTTAAGCTTCTCTTCTTAATTTCTAGAATTTTTCTTATCAACCATTTGGTAGTCTTGATTCACAATTTGAGGGGCCTGGGGCGTAGGACTCAAGGTAATGTTCGTGGCAGTCGCAGGAGCGTCGATGTTCGATCCTTGCGCTTCTATGCTTCAAGTCGACACACAGCCTCCTCGTGGCGTCCCCTGGATAATGGGAGCGGCGAGCTTTTCTGTGGCCTTGAATGAATGATTGTGCTGCGGGCTTGAAACCCACCACGGTAAAATATTCCCCAGCGGGCAAATATTCCCCCGCGGGCAAGGCCTAAGTAAGTTAGTATTTACAACAACTAATAAAGATCAATGAAGTACTTATGCTCAAATCACAACGCACCTCGAGCAAAGCCGTGAACTAGTTTGCATACACACTGGAGCCTTTTGCTCAATGGACTTTCAATACAATACAATGGGAAATAATATGAAAAAATATATTTATGTATATAAATATATAAAACGTTCTCGTATGTGTTTATGTACCCATACATACTCGTATAAAATAAAGTAAGCTTATAAAATTTTGCAACGACATACGCCAAAAGTGGAACAGGAAGCACTGAATTATAGAGAAGGAGAGAGAGAGAGAGAGAGAGAGAGAGAGAGAGAGATACAGAGGGGTGAAAAAGGGAGCGAGCAGTGAAGTAATAGCGTGTGTATGCGGATAGAGGTGCAATAAAAAATATTCATATTTTATGTTATTCTTACGTTCTTTTATATTTAACAAAAACAAAAACACACACACACACACACACACACACACACACGCACACACATACAAACATCCTTACTTGCAATACTTACATTTATTTATGTATTTATTCAAGTAGGTTTTGCGTAAAACATAAATTGGTTTCTGCTTCGATTGGCTGCAGACACATTTCACATTCACATTCTTTTATACGCTAATAAATTTTTAATATAAAATGATATTTTTATTTTTACACATTCACAATTTTCTTCACATATTTTTAGGATTATAAGCTATAAATTACACTTACATAAATACACGCGAATGGCATCGTTATTATTAGCAACTGCGCGGAGAAAACAAGTAGTGCAAAGAGAAGAGAATATCAGGTAGTAGTGGAGAGTGGAGAGCGAGTACGAGTATATTAGAGTTTCACTTCAGAAAACACAAAAAAAAAAAAAACATAAACCAGGAAGATGAAAATATAATAAAACATAAATAAATCCGCTAAAAAGGTAAACTTAAAAGCAAGTGAACCCTAGATTATGACACTTTTTGTAGATGAGTATGTACATGTGTGTGTACGTGTGTGTATGTGTGTGTTCAGGAGAGTGTGCCTGTGTGTAAGTGTGTGCTTCTCTCCAGTGTAGTTGAGTTGAAAGGATTTATTAGTTGCATTAGCACACATACTCAGAAATCACACACTACCCACAACACACACACACTCACTCGTGTGCCCTTTTGCTTTACAATGGCCTCTTAAAAAATGCGCTACAAATTTCGTTTTTACACGCCACACATGCATTGAGAGATATACCATAAAACTTTATATATTTATTTCGTGGATTATTTTTTTTGGGTTTTTACGAGTACCTACATATATTTCTGCATGTCTGGAAAATGTTGGCACATCGACGTAAGTCACCACAGTGTCGGACTACGGTTCACTTTTCAAACTCATCCAGTGCCGGACCAGTATTTATTGGAAACCACGTCAGTTAGTATCAGCCATTTCGCGAAACCAAGTGTCGACTGTCTTGCAGGATCTACCGATGAGATCTACCGGTGAAGTAAAAATTACTTTATACGTTTTATAACTCTATGCTTTCTACTGACTACCAAAGTACCAGGAATATCGCTTAGTCAAAGCCAATGAAACTATCTACAACCACGCTCTTATCCGGTAAGATCAGACTTAACTCCTCCAGCGGGCGGAATGGTCTAAAACTACATACTTACTGCAAGATACACTGTTCTCCATGGTGCCTACCGTTTTGTCTGATTGGTTCAAGATTTCGAGATAACGCTATCGAAAAATGATCAAATCTGAGGAAACTTATTCAAAAAAAATCGGAAAATTTTGAAAAAAACAAATTTTTAAGGGATTGTATATTATTCTTTTGTACCTTATGTTAGGTTTACCATTGATGTAGATAGGATTTTAAAATGGGGTAATATTTTTCTCGGTTCCATGTAATAGCTCGAAAAAAATCAAAGCACCCCACAACCTCCCTCCCTGCCCCCCCCTGCCCTTCTACCTACGCCACTGATAGTCTAAAACGAGTTATTGTCAGATACGCTGTGCTCGGATTTTGAACATCTTTTTTTTGGCCAATAGTTTTGATGGTCTTACATGAGGGCCTACAAGGAAATCATTCAAGATACCGTTATCTAGAGAAATATAACCAACCTGACAAAACAGCTGGGTACTAATGAATTTTTCGTGCCCGAATCAGGTAAAATCAGCCATCAAACCTACTGCCCAGGTTTTTAACTATCACAGTGTAATTCAAAACGAAGGTAACCCTTACTGGGTTACCCATTTTTTTGTTTAAGTTCTATCTTTCTGCTAATCCAAATACCCTGGAGAATCTTAGTATGAATATGATATCTCAACTTTCTGGCTCCGATATCGATTCCTCCTCGGCCAGTTAGTGTATCTCCAAGAAGACAACAACCAATTCTAAGCCAATGTTGATAACAGATAAATGTGATGTGTCAATGCCAGACCAGATCAAATAAGCTTTGTCATTATAGAAATGTTTTTGACAAGGGCTGACAATGATGATCTTAAGTTTTTCTTTCTTCTTTTATCGGACAACAATCCATGAGGCGCCTAGATTCGGATTCAAGTGAAGTGAAAAGCTTTTCTACGGCAATTTTTACTCTTGTAGGTTTGCCATTGCCTATTACGAGGTTGAGCTTTGTAGAAAAATTGTGGTTATACTTTTCGATTTTTTCATGTGCCTAGATTTGAGCCCACTCTGTGTAGCAATCGAGTACACTACCATCTTCGCCACGGCGACCACTTATCTTAAGTTGAAAATTGATTATTACAAGGGCAAGGAGTTCCATGAGATTTGCATATTTTTACTGTGAATCTTAAAAGTGAAATGGTTAAGTTTTCTGGAATTCCCTTTAAAATGGTATTCAATATTCAATAGCCAGTGCATATTTTTACATAATTTACAATAATTGCATATTTTTGCATATTTTCGAAAAACTGTGCATATTTTAAAATAAATGCATATTTTTTTCTTTTTTTTTGATATTTTTGGAAATGAAATTTTTTGATTTATTGATTGCTTATTGATTTCGTTTGCAGTACGAAAAATCACATCGGTTTTGTTTAACTCCTAACGGAACATAGGATCTCTATGGAGTATGTTTTAGCAAGGTGTGTTGCTAGCTAGTACCTTCACTTCATTCCATGATTTCATTGTTTTTCCCCTGTTTTAAAGTTTAGCATTTATAGTACATGTGACCTTTGGATGTCCTCACTTTCTTGAACTGTATGGATGCCAGACAAGTGCTTGGCGGTTTCATAAATGTATATACTTAATTTCAATCATAGAAATTCACTTTAAAAGCTAGAATAACCTTTAGTATGCCGGATATGAATATAGAATGATTAGAAAATAGAAGTTTAAAAGATTCCTTTTTTTTTTAATTTCGGTTTGAAAAAGCAGAGTTTATATACTATATCAAGTCTCGAATGATTATGAGCTGCAAAATGTTGAGAAATTACTTTTTCTATGTAGACGTACAGCTAGCAACGTTTGCACTGACTGTATTCGGTTCAAGCCGCTAGCCTTGGTAACTATGTATAGTTTCTCAGTATTTCAAATAGTCAATTTTGGTCTTAATGTATAGCTCATGTAGCTGATTGGCGATCGGCTACTTACAGTGGAGATATAAATCTTAGGTGATTTTATTATCTATTGGCGAGATGAGTGTTTGCATCTCCATTTCCTATTTACCACTTAAAAGCTAAATACTTATATTAAATTCCTTCATTACTTTTCGGCTAGTCTTAACTCCTCCGGCAGGCGGAATACTTAGTCTAAAACTACATACCTACTGTAAGATGCGATTCACTCAAGGATTACTTACTTTTACTTTACTTTTAGTGGCACAACAGCCCATGGAGGGCCTAGGCCGAGCTTTTTCGCATCCACTCATGTTGTGCGTTTTATATTTGTACATGAATGGAAGGGACCTACAGTTTAATGCCGAATCCGAACGGTGAAGTGAAAAGCTTTACATGGCAATTTTTACTCTTGTAGGTTTGCCATTGCCTGCCAAGAGGTGGTGCCGTGTAGAAAAATTATTTTTTTTTTCTACTTTTTGATTTTGCCTGTGCCGAGATTCGAACCCCGGACATTCTGCATAGCAGCCCAACACACTACCACTACGCCACAGCGACCACAGCGATTCACTCAAGGATTACTGAGGAATAAAACCTCGGACACTCTGGTTAGAATAGAATCTTCCACTCGTTTTTCTAGCTTGAACCTCAAAGTAGTCTTATCTCCTTCTAGTTTGTTTAATCGCTGTCATAAATCCAGATAAATAGAGTATCATCATGCTCCTACATAACCGAACCAGCAAGTTTTCCACTTACTACTTTTTTCGCAAACCTCGGACACTCTGGCTAGAATGGGATCTTGCACTCGTTTTTCTAGCTCGAACCTCAAAGTAGTCTTATCTCCTTCTAGTTTGTTTAATCGCTGTCATTATTCCAGATAAATAGAGTATCATCATGCTCCTACATAACCGAACCAGCAAGTTTTCCACTTACTACTTTTTTCGCAAACCTCGGACACTCTGGCTAGAATGGGATCTTGCACTCGTTTTTCTAGCTCGAACCTCAAAGTAGTCTTATCTCCTTCTAGTTTGTTTAATCGCTGTCATTATTCCAGATAAATAGAGTATCATCATGCTCCTACATAACCGAACCAGCAAGTTTTCCACTTACTACTTTTTTCGCAAACCTCGGACACTCTGGCTAGAATGGGATCTTGCACTCGTTTTTCTAGCTCGAACCTCAAAGTAGTCTTATCTCCTTCTAGTTTGTTTAATCGCTGTCATTATTCCAGATAAATAGAGTATCATCATGCTCCTACATAACCGAACCAGCAAGTTTTCCACTTACTTTTATTTCGCGCATACTTCAGCTACGTACACATTATGTACACTATCCTAAATTTTAACTTTAAATGTTGCCGTTTTAAAGTACTACGTACATGGGTGTGAGTGTGTGTGAGTACTATCAAGTGTAGACACTGTCCATAACACTCCAATACATGCATATATACGTACAAACATACATTATAAAAATAAGTACATACGAGTACATACTGACTCATATTCGCAACATTAATAATTGTGTTCATATTTTTGCGCTATTTATTTTGAGTCTGAAATGATTTAAAGCTCTTTCATTTTTGGTAAAATTCGTTAAATTGAGAGCAAGACTAGTTGATGTGTAGTGGTGAACTATTGTGGTATGTGTGTTATTAACTTTAAAAATATTATCATGAATTTCATAAGGACTTACGTGCATTCTTCTCTGCTTCAATACATACTCGTATTTTGATTTAAGGAATGATGAAATAACATTTTAAGAAATTTTATATTTTTATACATTTTGTTTGTTTGTTTGTTCGGGTTGTTCTTTATATCGCTTTTCTCTGAATTTTATTTCTAACTATTTCAGGTTTAGTTCTTATCATTTCTGGCTATGATAGTAATTTTTTATCAAGAGGAGTTAATTTTATCCCGGAAGTCAATCCATTGAACGACCATTACGTTTATTTAATGCCATTACCAAAGTCTCAGGTATGAGTGGATGTATTATGAGTGGATACTACTGTGGGCAAAAGTTAGTAAGACTTTGTTCATAGTTTCAAATTTTTTTATTCATTCTTCCAAATTTATTTCGTCCCCTTCAAAGTAATCCCCCCCGGCCCTAATACACTTGTGCCAACGTTTTTTCCAATTCTCGAAAGAGTTGTTAAAGTCAATTTCCGGAATAGCCTTCAATGCGCTTAGCGATTCACGAAGCGGTTTATTGAGTTTAGAAAATAGCCAAAAGTCACACGGTGCTAAGTCAGGCGAATAGGGTGGTAGGGTGGTTGCGGAACGATATCAGTCGAATTTTTGGCAAAATGGTCTCGTAAAACCAATGCAGTGATTTTGGAACCAATCGTGCATTCACTCTTCTTAGGCCCAAATGATGTTTTAAAATAGTTTTCACTGATCCTTCCGATATTCCAACGATGCCAGTATGGTCTCTGACTGTTAATCGTCGATTCTCGAGCACCAATTCCTTGATTTTATTGACGTGTTGATCGTTGATCATCACTTGATGTTGATGGCCGTCCTGGACGTGGTTCTTCGTCAACGCGTTCTCGACCATCTTTAAACAATTTGTACCAATCAAAAACACTTGCTCGCGACATACAATTATCACCGAAGGCCTTTTGCAACATTCTGAACGCTTCGGCACCAGAAATTTGATTCCGCACACAAAATTTAATGGAACTTCTTTGTTGAATAATTTCACTCATTGTGAAAATCGCCGAATGCACTTTTTGTACTTCAGAACGTCAAGCGTATACTAAACACTAATGATTATTTTGATGTGACATTTGGCACAGATGTCACCGACAGTCATACCAACCTTAAAAAAATAATATTTTGATGAATGGGTTTCCGCGCGAAATTTAAATTAAAAAGTCTTACCAACTTTTGCCCACAGTAGTACTTATTCAAATTTTTTTTAAATATAATTCCACAAATAAGTATTTCCCTTACTACGAGTACCTTACTAAAGATTCTCCAAAAGCAGAAAGTATTCATGCTACTACTCCTAAACTATACAAAAGATTTATAACAAGCACTAATTTCCCATTGCCAACTTGGTATAAAGTAACTCTCCGTGTAATACTTTACCAGTTACAGCTAACACAAAAAACGATAAGACATTATTCCAAAAATAAAAACGAAAAAACCGCCAAAAGTAAAAGGCTTTCCATTTTAGTTATTTAACACAATAATGCTAACATATGATAATATTAATTTATGTATTGTATTATTATTACATACATATTATCAAAGATAAAGTTTATAAAGTTTTCAGTTGAAATAGAGACGAAATTGTTGCGGTTATGTGTATGTAAGTTTTTAGTTTAGTATACTTTTAGGCGGAAACGCACAAATATGTATGATACAATCGCTCCAGGCGCATTTCATGTAAAATGCTGAAAAACTCGTAAGTATATATAGTATGTATGTATGTATGTAGTTACCGCCCCCGCACCGCCCATCCCTGTTCAAATTTACCAGTGTAAGCATATTCTTGAGCGAGCTGGTTGTTTAGTTTTAACAAAAGTTGGTATTTGGTACCATAACCAACTATGGTTAGAGAATGTATGTATGTATGTATGTACCATATGTACCAGCAATAACGGCAATACTCGTAAAAACAAGAGCAATAGCAGCAGTCTAGATGCTTGATATGATAGCACACTTTTAGGAATTTGAAGTTATACTATACAATTTCGTTTCCTTCTAACTTAACTACACGCGCATAGTTTATTACTGCTACGTTGTGGTTTTCTTCAAAGTTCACTTTCTTTGGTTTTTATTATTATGATTACTTTATATCGATATTTTTTTTTCTTCTTCTTCTTGTTTTGTTTTCTAACTAAAGTTTAGTTTTATTTTTTTTTTTTTTTGTTTGTTTTTATTTCCTAAATATGATTTATTTTCCTGATGGACCGTAGAATATTGCCTGCATGGAAAGAACAATAAAGTAATAATATGTGGGAGTAGGTCATTGGTAGATTCTCCTGTGGCTTACATAATTACATAATTGTTACGATTTTGATAACTTAGTGTTTTGCAATATCTTTAACTTAATATTGATTTATTGCCTAATTAACTAATTAATTAGGTGGCTGTCCAGGGACACATTTAGGCTAGGACGGCCCATTCTAATACCACATGATAGATACATTTTAACACCTGAACGACAAGGTACCAATTTGTTATCACCTAGTGGTTTTGCAACACTCTGCAACACTTTCTTATAAAACTCATTTACTTTATAATGTTAGGAATATAAGAAGGTTATGACAATTATCCACCAGACCAAGATACGAATCGAACCCGCATCCTCTCTGGTGAAACTCTAGTTTTCTACCCACTTGAGCATCAAGGTTCTGTTTAATATTATTAGTTATGAAACGCCATAGTTCAGAAAATTCGACTAAGGGAAACCCTATTTGTGGACGTCAGCACGATTTTAGTTCCTGTGGCCTGCTTATTTAACACTATGTTCTGGTAGATAAAAGCCAAATAAAAAGTTTTTCGTATGAAAAAAATCGATATATTGCCTTACTTTTACTTTTAATGGCACAACAGCCCATGGAGGGCCTAGGCCGAGCTTTTCGCATCCACTCATGTTGTGCGTATTATATTTGTACATGAATGGAAGGGACCTACAGTTTAATGCCGAATCTGAATCCGAACGGCGAAGTGAAAAGCTTTTCATAGCAATTTTTACTCTTGTAGGTTTGCCATTGCCTGACAAGAGGTGGTGCCGCGTAGAAAAATTATATTTTCTACTTTTTGATTTGGCCTGTGCCGAGATTCGAACCCCGGACACTCTGCGCAGCAGTCCAACGCTCTACCACTACGCCACAGCGACAGATACATTGCCTGGTTTACGAAATATTGTGGAGCAAAGAGACGGTTTGAGTTGCTGTGGCTCGATTTTATACTACATATATTCTGGTATATTAAGGCAAAATAAACTCTTTTTATATATAATAAAAAAACGATATCTCGGTCGGCTTACGTGATATCGGTTGATAAAGTCTAAATCAGTCTGTTTTTTCTTCACAAATTTTATAGTGGATAACACAAAGTAAAGTCTGTGATAGTCTCAAAAGCGGATAAATCCACATTCGATCCTTGGGCTCCTCCGTCTCATGACGACACACAGCCTCTTTGTTATGCTCCCTGGATAGCGATCTGTTCATTTTGCCTTAACCTACCAGAATATACTTAGTATTAAATAAGCTGGCCACAAGAACTATAATCTACCCTGGGTGTCTTTTTTAAACCTGCCGAAACTTTTTCTTTCACTATATCTGCTCATTTTTGAGAATGCTTTTATACGACTCTTATGTGCATATATGAATTCAGGCAGAATGACTTTTTTTGAAGGCGTGAGAGATGAGCAACGAGAGGAATCGCCCTTCCGTATTTCGCGCCTTATTTCTGACACTCGTACTTTTTATGTAATAATGTTGCTGTTTCATGAGTATTTTATTAAAAAAAAAAATAGCAAATCAGCTTCAATGATTTCAAGCACCATCTAAAAGTAAGCTGCCATAGCAGAAGAGAATCACCAATTGCACAGCCTGAATATGTATATGCAATGTATAAAACCAGTGCTTCATCTCAATCCCAATAGATTTGGCAGCAATTCCTACAATTCCTACAGTTGAAAATAACATATGTTTTTAACATCCCTGCAACTGCCAATTGTAATCAATTGTGAATGAATAAGTTGATTTGCTAGAAGAAGAAGGTATTTGACATTCACTTGCTTCAAGTTTGTTGTTGGTGGATTGTTTTGATATTTTATTGTTTTTTTTTAAAATACATAGCAAAATTTAAGTTAGATATGTCATACCATGTCCATTTTAAAATTGCTTCAAAGGCAGTCGCATATATCAAGTCTTAACCAATTTGTGTGTTCAAGTGATTTTTCTATACTAAACTTAACAAAATTTGTGAGGTCAAGTTCATTGGAGAGCGAAGCAACTGCCACAAAATTCCAAGAAAAACAATCTGTGTTTAACTTTTTTTTCTACTACAGAATGTCATTCAAATTTGTACTTTAAAGGTAGTGATTTTCAAATGGCTATTTGTTGGTTTCAAAACTGCAGCAGTAAAGACAGAAGCTATTTCAGTTTTACCGGATACCAACCGGAAAGGAGCAGTTTTGAATTTTTTTAATTTCAATAAATTTTCTAAAAATCTATTGATGTTTCAAAAAACCCCTTTTCCTATAACTACTGAAGAAAATATTTGGCTACGCTGTTTGGGCGTCAGTGGTTCCCAACCAAGATTACTGTATTGGGGTGATTGACATTTTTCCATATCGATGCATGCTGCTCTCTTGCTATTCATGGGGTGCCAGGAGGCTGTATGCCAACAGGAGACATTGTGGTCTTATCAGTAGTAAGTACTTACCTTAATTTAGAATACTTTTTAACCTTATATATTGTTGAAATTACTCAATTTTGACCACGAACTATTCACACCCTTCGCTGATGCTTACTTACTTAGCTGGCACTAGAACCGCTGACCGGCCTTGGTCGCCTCAGGGTTTATTGGGAGATATTTTAACATGATGGGTTCCAAGCCCGATGCACATGGCCACGGAGAAGCCTACCGCGCACATTAGTTAGCTCACTGTCGGATGTCAGATCGCTATCCAGGAGACGCCACGAGAAGGCTGTGTGCCGATTTGAAACGTAGAAGTGCACAAATATAACATGAACGCACCTGCGAATATCACATAAATTAACATGTGTCCTTCGTTCCCAGCCCCACCCTCTTCGCTGATGCAGAGTATACAGAGTATTCCAAAGTACAAAATAAAGTAAACACAGTTAATATTTGATATATTTATTTTAATAAATCTTATATGTTTTTATTGTTTTCACTTGCAACTGAAAATAACTTAAAATCTACTTAAAAATTACTTAAATAATGCTAACAAATTGTAAATTTCTTCATTTTCTGGTTGCTTTTCTTTATTGTTGTGAATTTAAAATATATAGAGTACTCGCAAAATTTTTGTTTTATCGACATTATTTAAAAACTAATTTCAAAACTAAATACTAAAATAAGTTGTTTAATGTATTCTTTCTTCTTTCTTTGTTTTTTAATTTTTATATCAAAGTCTTTTACGATAAAACATCAAAATTTTGTTTGTTTGTGGTTTTCCAGTTTCTTTTTAAAAGCAATTTAGTATATCTTTGTGTATGTGTGTTAAAAATACAAAAGTGCATGTGTTTGAAATATATAAAATTTGAAAGAATAAAATTATAAACTATTTCTTTCCACTGGCATACAAATTTGTGTGTGTGTGTGAATGTTTTATTTATAGTTATATGCAATTATAATATTGTAAATAAGAATTTGTATGCATGGATGTAGTTAATATAAGATACTCTATGTATGTATGTATGTACATTTGCTGAATGGTTAAAAATGTTTTGTTTGTTTTTTTTTAAGTTACTGGAAAAATAAGAAAGAATAAGAAAGAAAATATTATATAGTAGTTTCTTAAAAAGCTTCATTGTGTATCTCCTCTGTGTATGTGTATGTGTGTGGGAAAAGTGTTACCGTTAGTTTATGTGTGTGTGTGTGTGTGTGTGTGTCGCTGTTAGTCAGTGTATGTGTGTGTAGTTTTTGTATTTGCGTATATTTTGTAGCTTCCAATTAATAAAGCATGCTTAACTTAATTCCTATAGTAGATATATTTACAAATTTTGTTATTTTATTTGTGTTTAGCCTTAATGAACGACATATAGTAGTAAATGTTTATACCCATTGAAGATGTTTAATTGCATTCTCGTTTTTAGTTTCTTCTCTATATACTTAGTTTGCGAGACATTTACTTTGTTTTTATTAAAACCACTTTGTTTTCTTCTTTCTTTATGTTTTTCTTTGTTTATGTTTTTTGTTTTTATAATTTCTTTTAAACTAAATTTAGCTTAAAGCTATTTTCAAGTTACAAGTGTAATTTTATATAAGACTGGACACACTTGCTTGCTCAAGTACCACACTTCAGCTACTTCTTCATTTATTTGATTGTTGTTTTTCTTTTTTTTTGTATCAAATCATTTCATTTTTATGTAAATATACTAAAACAAGATGTACTAAATGTACTACTTTTATAGAAGTTTTCCTCGAAAATGCTTCGTTTTTTAGTTTCACTTTCATAATAATCGCACAATTTTCAATTTAGTACAATTCGTGAACATCAGCGTGAGTTTTAATAAAAAAAAAAATTTCATTATTTTAAAACATTTTTAAAAAGTACAAATCTTTCAAGGCAACAAATCTTTTTTTAGTACTATTTCATACAAACAAAAAAGATTATAAGTACTAATATATCAAGATTTGATGCCAATATATTGTAAAAACAATACATTGTAAAAATATTATAAATAGGGAGGATAGTAAATTTTAGTACTAAGAAATAAATATTGTAAATCGAAAGATTTTAGGTCTTATAGTTTTCCGACCCTATTTTAGTACTAATTCATTGCATTGAAAAATTAATTCCATTGTACATACATTGTTTTAAAGACATTCAATTATCAGTGGGCAGCATTTTGCGAAGTACACACATACCAGTTTTTGGTACCAAAATATTCGCATTTAGACAAATTTGATATAAAATATCTACCACTTGTAGCATATTTTGAATAACATTTTTAGTACATTTTTTGTTTTGCAAGGAATACGAATTAATACCGAAAGAATATTTTTTAAAAATGATCTACAATTAAAAAAAAAAACTTTTAAATGGAGAAAAAGGAACTGATAAATATGTTTGTTTTTAAATTTTCGTACAAATACACAGATGTTTTTGAACTTGAGCTTGATTCAATGGTACACTTTATGGTAATAAAATGTACCAGTTTTCAATAAACAAGTCAAAATATTTTGAAATGAAACATATTTATGTGATGAGTTTGGGATAAATGCGTTCCAATGATACATTGTACTAAAGCAATGTACTAAAAGGATTTTACCGCTTATGTTATCAACTAAAATGCTTGTACTGACCGACTGTACCAATGTTATGCCCCAAAAATATTGTAGATATAATGCAATGTGCTAATAATTTAGTATTAATCCATTTACCAAAAAGAGTTTAGCATCTACATACATTGTACTAACCAGATTTTAGTACTAGTGATTTGTACTCAAGTATTTTTTTTTTGCTAAAATAAGATGGAAAAATTTTAGTACCAATAAGTACCATTGCATATGCTCAACCAAAAATTGTTAGTACTAAAAGTACGATTTCAATACTAATTTATTGCACTGGTAAAATTAGTAGCATATTGCTCATTAACTAAAAAATTAATACCAATTCAAAACACTAAAAAAATTTAGTACTAAAGCATGCGCTTAACAGCTAGCACCAAATCATTGTTCAGAAAAAAATGTAAGTACTGACGCAATGTATTTAAAAAGATTTTAGTAAAAATGTAATGTAGGTACTACATATGTAATATTTACATATGTAAGACGATAGATCGATAGTCTCGTAGGTAGAGCACTAAATTTCCAACCGAAAGATAATGGGTTCGATTCTGGTAAGTAATTCTAATAAATTTCTTATATTTCTACAGATATGAAGTGAATGAAGAATTATAAGAAAGTCTACAAGTGCACCACTTGTTAGGCAATGGCCAAACCAAAAAGTTACAACAAATTACCACACCGCCGTTCGGAGAGGTGCTTCACTTCAGTTCGCTAGACATATTTGTGTATTAGTGAACTACAAATTATAATTATATTAGTATTAACATATTGTGCCGAAAAGATTTTTAGACACGATTTACTGAACGAAATTTTGCACTGACAAAGTTAAACATGGTTACTAATTTGCACCTTCAATTTAGTATTCATAAACTGTACAAATATTCAAATTTTAGTACTATCACTGGCATCATTTCACACTAGTAATTCTTAATCTTTTTAATATTGGATATTTCTTTTGATATTTTTCAATTCCGCTTTCTATTAAAACACTCACTCACAAATTGTACTAATCGTCCAAAGAGAATATTACTACTATTTTTCATTCTATGCATTTCATTTTTAGTACATTAACAATCTTTAGCACATTTCTTGTGTTACCCAAAGAACTAAAATGATTCGTTTAATGCCACTTTTTACACACAATTTGAAATGAAAATTATTTTGATTTATGCGCTATTTTTTAGTTACTAAATTTGTTTTCATTTAGTACATTCATTTTATGTATATAGACAGAAATAAATAATGAAGATTTATTTTATCTCACAAGCAAATTAATGTTTTTATTCTATATTTTTTTGTCTATAAATTAACAAAGCATCAAAATAACGAATTTAGTAATTATTAAAAAATGTACTAAAAAACACATTAGAACTTTCATTATGATTATTAATTATTTTACAAATAGAAAAATTTTTTGTTTGTTTATTGGTTTCTTTATCGCAAATTTACGTTAAGCACATTTTGTTGCTGTTGTTGTAGTGGTTGTTGATCTGATAACAAAAAGCTTTGTTTCTTTCTTGTCTTTGACTTAACTTTTTTCATGATTCTCTATTTTACTTCTTTTTGTTTTTTGTGTAATTTATATATGATAATTTTTTTAAGTTATGTTTTGTTTTTAGAAAGAAAATTAGTACACACTAGAACTAATGCAGTCACTTTCATGAGGCATACATGCGATTAATGTCATGCTGGTATTTATCCTGAATATCTTTGCGTTTCAATTTGAAGGCAGCTGTAACGAGACCCATATCCGGTGACCACACTTCTTTGCAAAGTGTAATTGCTGCTGGTACTTCGTACTTTTGTAATTTACCTGAAAACAATAGAAACAAAATTATTGTTGATATTTCGGCCTACATATGTACTAACAATGAATGATATCGTACCAATTTAATGAAACTACTAAAAAGATGTCGAAAAAAAATATTTCAGTACTATTATAATGCACCAGAAAAGTTAAGGAACTGATTAAGTGCACATGAGTACGAAAATACATTGTACTAAAGCATTTTAATCCTAATAGATTAGAATAGATTTGATTCTAGTACTAAAATAGCACATGCTCTACAAAGGGTTAGGTAAAAGTTAGTTAGTACTAATGAAATGCACTAACTTTTAGTACTAAAATACCATATGCCCCAGAAATATTTAAGTAGTAACAAAATGTATATTTCAGTACTATTAATTTTACACAAATTGTATTCCAGTACTGAAAATTTTATATTATATATCCACTAAAAGCAAATGAATGCTTACATTTTCTTGCATGCTCGGCGATTTCCTTAATTACAGCCTTTTCAATTACCGGCGAAGCGCACAATTCCTCAAATGTTTTGTTTTCCATGCCATGACGCAGTGCTAATTCATCCATGTGTTTTTGATTCGGCACCACTAAAGCCACAGTATAATTTTTTGTTGGATCACCATATATACAAATATTCTCAACGACCGGACAAGTTTTCAATTCGGATTCAACTTTGCCCAATGAAATGTATTCGCCAGCTTGCAATTTAACCAAATCCTTTTTGCGATCTAATGGTAGTAAATATAAATAGCAATTAATATAACGCAGCAAATCAAAACAACAATAACCCTTTTACCAATGATTTTAAGTACACCGTCTGGATGAACTTCACCAATATCGCCTGTCTTAAACCAACGTTTACCATCTTCTTCAAAGAAATCTTCGGCAGTTTTTCCAGGCAATTTATAATAACCCAATGACACACAATCACCGCCAATGATAACCTCTCCCTGAATAAATAAACAAAAATTAATTAACATTTATTTACATATATGTATGTATAATTAACGTAGTAGAATAACTCACCTGTGGATAGGGTTTATTTGTCACACGGTAATTGCCTTCCTCCCAATTAACCAAACGTATATCGCATACAGTTAATGGCGCACCAGTGCGTCCATATGACATATCACGATCTTTGTTTTGAAAATAAAATATTATTATATTACATTCATTTTTGATTTGAGAATTTGCACAACTTATCGTTCAACTTACAATCCATCACAGCTGCTCCTGACGTGGTTTCTGTCAAACCATAACCTTGTACCAAGTCAACGCACAGGCATACCTTTATTTGTTCATGGGTATCGGGAGATAATGGAGCACCTCCAGACATAATCATGCGCACGCGTCCGCCCATCAATTTGGCGACTTTATGGAAAACTAATCTGTAAATAGAAAAATCAAAATTTTGTAGGATATTTCGTGTATTCAAATATTAGCAAAAAGCTTAAGCTTAAGTCCCTGATTATCCCATCCCAAACAAACTAAATGTATTTAAGAAGTAAAGTGCCAAAGTGATTTAGTTTTTACTGATCTTTTTAATATAGTATTTAAATGTTTTAATACTAAATATATACTTGACTTTTGTAGTACCAAATGAACAAATGTTTAAGTACTGACTTAAAATATACAGTATTTTTTAGTACATAGCGTAAAAATGGGATTAAAACGTTTTTAGTACTAATATATTTGAAATCATATTTTGACTTTTGAAAGCTTTGCATTAGAAATGAATTCATAAATTTAATTATGAGAGAATCTTATCTACTTATCAGTAGAAACAAAAATATAGTTCAAATAAATATTTTTAGAAATACATAGTTTCAAATGCGACTCCAATTACGGACATCAGTATTTTCCTATAGCCGAGTTTGGCCTGCAACATGTAATATGACGCACAACGCCCGCTTACCAGAACGCGGTCTTTTTTTAACGAAGTCTAGATTTTCTTATATACCATGGGCAGACAAAATTCTAAAAGCTGATTCCCAACCAGATATTGAACTTTTCTGCTTTATATCAGATATCTTGAAATTAGATTATAACGAACCTGTCTATTAATGGCGTCAGATAACCTCTATGCGTCCATTTCACTTTATATTGATAAAGAAATTTGAATAATGCCTTTTTGAATGCTGAGCCCGAATTGATTTTGTCATTGATGCCCTTAGAGATGCGATCCAAAATGAGCTGTAAATCAGTGAAAAGAGAAAGAAACATTTAGTAAAAGAAAGCATCATATTAAAAATTTAAGTATTCTAGAACTAACCGGAACGGAAGTCATGCATGTAGGTTTAAGCACAGTAGCATCACCTTTGCTGCCACGCATAATTTTACTGCTAGTATCAATTAGTGTAAGAGGTGTAGAATAACCAATTGGTACACCGGTAATGAGGCAAACACTCTCAGCGAGCAATTCGAAAACGTGAGCCAATGGTAGGAAGCTGAAATGAAATCAAAAGAAAAAGATTGAATACAAATTGAGGAAGATACTAAAACAAAAAAAACAAATCTGATAGACAAAATTGATGGTATGCTTTACTTTACAACCATAACGCAGTCCTTTTTCAACGAAGGATTTATGGTATACAGCTTGAGTATACTTACCCAATTAAAACATCATCAGATCGCACTGGTACGACATCGCAGAAACCTTTCATTGTTGCAATTAAATTTTTATGTGACAGTAGAACACCTTTGGGTGTCCCAGTCGAGCCGGATGTATACATAATGATGGCAATATCATCGCCTTTTGGTGGTACACTCTCTGTGGAAAATAAAATTATTAGTATTGTATTTACTACATACTTAGATGCGAATTTTTGTGTAGACAATTACCAAATTTGCTCTCCTGTCCCAGGCGTACAACTTGCGCGAATGGTAAAATTTTAATACCATCCTTGAAACCGGTAGTATCGGTTTTATGCAATTGATCTTCCATATAAATTACGGTGTCTACTTTAGGACAATGCTCCAGTAAAGCCTTAAATTTAGGCAAGAGATCATGTGAAGTGATGACAGTGGTCACTTCAGTTTCACTAATGCCTGTAAGAAAGCATGATGACAATTAAGCACACGTTTACATACACACATATGTATATTGCATTCTACACTATAATATGTCACTTACAATGTGCCACGCCTTCATCACCCAGTGTAGCATAAACGGTAACAATTTGCATTGATTGCTTAAAGCATCCATGTGCTGCAATCATCCATTCGGCACGTGTCTCAGCGAATATCACAATATTCTGACGCGGCGCCTGTCCACATTCACGCAATCCACGCCCAAATGATATTGCCATACGTTCAGCTTCAATGAAGTTCTTCCATTTATATTCGCCCATGTTGTATTTTTTGAAAATGCGCCCATTCGGTTGCACTTCATCCTCCTCACTGAGTATCTGGCGGGTGCCCAGGCAACGTTTGGTCGAATAAGTCTTCGCCACATAGTTGAACATCTTCTCCAACGTATCAATGTTGGCCTGCAACATTTTTACGTGCACTTCACGTGGTGGCTCAATTGTGCGATACGTCAATGAATTTTCTTCATTGGTCACGATCTTAGCCTAGATGCAGGGAAGAGATGGTGAAAATTATTAAAAATAATTGAATGTGATTTACATACATATGTATGTACATAGGTTCTAATGTAAGCAAAAATACAAAGTGTTTGTATGTATGGAGTTTTTATTGGTACAAAAAGGTAGTAGAGTTGAGGTGCCTTTGGAACAACAATAATAAGAACATCAAATAACCAATAAAAAAAAAAAATTGTGAAGGAGTGTGTTGGTTAATAGATTTTCAACAATTATCACCTTGAGTGGGGTAAATATAACATATTAAAAATATATTATAGCAATATTTATACATAAAGAGAATGAGTAGATTATGTTTTGTATATTTAATGCATTTACAATTGTTAAAAAAAATTCAGTGTGCGCGTCTAAAAACTTTTTAAGTAAGTAAATTTTATTATTTTCCCCGACACCTTAGAAAAAAGGAAAAAGTTACTCTTGGTCAACAGTGAAATTTCGGGCACATGAGAGAGAGAGAGTACGTTTAAATTGATAATGTAACTGTCGAGGTCGGTCATGCAGTTCTCCTGATAAAAAATAAACGATAATACAGTACTATCACATTTTCAGGTGTGAACCAAGTGTACCGTTGTTATGACGATGGTAGTCGTCTAATGCTACTACTACCAATTTAACTAATTGCGTAAACTACATTATTAACCACTAACAATGCAATTTATAAACTGCACTATCGACTCCCATATTAAACGTACTCCCACACACACGCACCCTCAATATCTTGAAAATTAATTAATTTTGAATATAAAAACCAACGAAAAAATTATTGAATATATGTTATTGTAAATCTCAACCTCAATATCGTCCGGCGAGTACTTGGATTTCTCAACCGTTTTATCGACAACACGTACAGCCTGGTTAAAAAATATATAATAAAACAAATTTTAATTTTAAATATTACAATAGAAATAAAAAACAATTTAAAACCACACACGTAGCTTCTGGTTTCTAGATATTTGAAGAAAGGTTTTTTTACATGCATTTGTGTAGATAATTTACCCACCCGAACTTTTAGAATTGTACCGAGCAATTTGTAAATGCAAATTTTAAGTCATCTTTTGTAATTAATTCCCTTTACTGCAATTAAAATGCATTTTTGAATTACTTAACTCTAAATTTACATCAAAACACACGACAAGGTATTTTTGGTTTTTAACACTTAAACTTAAGTAATTTTTAATATATTTATGTATTAGAAAACGAGCTGCTTTCAATAGAAAATCAACTCAGAAAATACACAGTCAGTACACATAAGTATATGCATATAAGTATACATATATGTGTAAAAAAAAAAACAAAAGTAAAGTTTATGCACCATGGGCACATGGTATCTTTTCTGTGAATCTCATGGCAGTAGTTGAAATATTTTCTGGGTATATTCATATACCAGGGTCTAGATCTAGTTTATTTTGTAGACGTATAACCCATGTGGAAATGAATATAGATGAAAATATGGATTGTCCTAGGTTTAACCTGGCACCAAAAATTGACACCAGCCGTAGCCCAACATTAAAATGTCAAGCTTTCCAATGTAGGGCCAAAGTGGGTATTCCCAATTCCATTCCTCCCGATATTTCAATATCGCGCCTGTATTAAGGGCCAATATAGGTATTATCAAGAGTGACTTTATAGATTCAAAAAAAAGCAATAAAATGCTCACAATAACAACCGGAGATTCCGCAGATAATAAATCCGAATATTATCCTAACAGAGTTCTCCGTTCAGTTGCATTTTAAAGTATAAGTAATAACATGATTAGATTATCTGTCGTATAGCTTTTAAATTGCCTCAATCCGACTTCTCTTCTTTGACATATAGAAAGTGGGTATGAATTCCTTACCTATAAAAGGTAACAACAAATGAAAATAATGAGAAGAAGGCGATCACTTTTCGCACTTCGAGGTTATGATTTTTCAAATCCCTGAAATGTATGCTGCCAGATTCGGTTTTAGCGTTGAAAACTGCTGTAACATAGGCATTTCGAGCAGAAAATGCAGAAATTTCGAGTGTCACTGAAAAAGCTCTGACTAAAATCTAATACGATTCGAAAATTCTCGGAGAAAACTCTACTGGCAATCCATAAAAATAAATAAATAATTACTAAACACGGAGATCAGAGAAAGTATAAAATTCGTGGAGACTTCCGGTGAATACACAGCAATTGGTAATCCTGAGTGGCAGAGATTTGGATTTCACTACTAAGTATTGTAAACAGAATTTAATGGAAATCAACAATTGATCATATATTATGGGATATTCTCACTCTCTCTCACTCTCACTCTCTCTCACCCTCACTCTCTCTCTCTCTCTCTCTATCTCCCTTACCGAATGTATAATATATTCACAATTATCAACTATTTTGCAGTACTCTAGTCACAAAATCAATTACTACTGTGGGCAAAAGTTAGTAAGACTTTGTTCATAATTTCAAATTTTTTTATTCATTCTTCCAAATTTATTTCGTCCCCGTAATCCCCCCCGGCCGCAATATACTTGTGCCAACGTTTTTTCCAATTCTCGAAACAATTGTTAAAGTCAATTTCCGGAATAGCCTTCAATGCGCTTAGCGATTCATGTTTAATGTCTTCAGTTGACTCAAAACGGTGTCCACGGAGCGGTTTTTTGAGTTTAGAAAATAGCCAAAAGTCACACGGTGCTAAGTCAGGAGAATAGGGTGGTAGGGTGGTTGCGGAACGATATCAGTCGAATTTTTGGCAGTGATTTTGGAACCAATCGTGCATTCACTCTTCTTAGGCCCAAATGATGTTTTAAAATGGTTTTCACTGATCCTTCCGATATTCCAACGATGCCAGTAAGGTCTCTGACTGTTAATCGTCGATTCTCGAGCACCAATTCCTTGATTTTCTTGACGTGTTGATAATCAGTTGATGTTGATGGCCGTCCTGGACGTGGTTCGTCGTCAACGCGTTCTCGACCATCTTTGAACAATTTGTACCAATCAAAAACACTTGCTCGCTACATACAATTATCACCGAAGGCCTTTTGCAACATTCTGAACGTTTCGGCACCAGAAATTTGATTCCGCAAAACTTTTTTGTTGAATAATTTCACTCATTGTGAAAATCGCCGAATGCTCTTTTTGTACTTCAGAAAGACAAGCGTATACTAAACACTAATGATTATTTTGATGTGAAATTTGGCACAGATGTCACCGACATTCATACCAACCTCAAAAAAATAATATTTTGATGAATGATGGGTTTGATGGGTTTCCGCGCGAAATTTAAATTAAAATGTCTTACTAACTTTTGCCCACAGTAGTATTTCGTTCAAAATCATTTAAAACTACAGGAAAAGTTTTCGTTAGCTCTTACGACATTCTGGCACAAAGGTTTCAATAAATTTTCTTTAAAATTCTCAAGTGTCTGCAAGAAAGATCGGCATGCACCTGAAGGCCATTTGAGTGATATAAATTAAATAACTTCTAGGCTAAAATAAATCACACTCACAATAAGAATATTGTTTTTTTTTTAAATCCTTCAATTTCTTCTCCTCCTAATAAATAAAAGGACCCTAAAAACCCTAAACTTTTGTATTAAAATTTCCATAAAATATTGAAATAAAAAAAGCAATAAAAATCAAGCATCACATGAGATAATGAGATGACATGAGGAAGAACTTTAAAATGAAAACTAAACTTTGTAGTATTGTTTATTTGCTTGCGGTAACCTTGAAATAATGATTACAAAGCACAAACACACACACACATTTTAATATTCTGCACATTTATAATACAACAAGGAAAGAGCAACACTGCACTCACCTTAACACGTCTAGCCTCTTCCCGTCGCTTCCATGGTCGTTGCAGTACCAAATAGACCGGTAATGTGATAATATCACAAACGAATGCGATTGCCTTAATGGCACCGATCACGCTCTGCACCCATAAGCTCTCCATCCTAGAATAAAAGAACAAGCGAAAACAAAATTAATATAATTTAGAATTTAGACATAGAAAACAGCGCAGATAGAGAAGAAGAAACAAGTGGAATATCAAGCAATTTGTTTAGAATAAAAAATTAAAAATTCTTAACTCTAATGCGCTTCGCTGTCAGTTCTAAACTAAAAATCAAAAATTATAGTTCTTTCCAAATCAAAATATCTTTTCTTTACAAAAAAAAAAAACAAATACAAAAAATAATAGTAATTTCACGTAGATAACATTGGAAGGTGTTATATAATAATAAATGTTTATATCATTGCCTTAATTTGAAAAAGCCCTAATATCAAATTTCTCAAAATCGAGCTCTCGATGAATTTTCATTAAACGTATCCGTCCGCAGCTCTGCCCAAAAATGTGTACGTGAAACTTTCGTGTTTTTTCACTAGCTTTAAATTGCAAATACTGAAAATATTAAAAATTTTCAGTTTTTTGCTTCTGAATAAATTTAATAATGCGTGTTAGGGCTGTAGTAGATTAAGGTAGCGATATGTAGGCACATACAATAACAATGTTTATTTTGAATACTCGCAGTGATTATATGGTAACATTTGATAATAATTTAATTTTAATAATTTTTTGCTTTTATTTTAACAATTTCTACATGCAATCATGTATTTTATATTTTTTTTTTTAATATATTAACTTATCAGCGTACAAAATTTGATAAGTTACAGGCAGCCACAGCTTTTTGTTATACTGCCTTCAAAACTGATCTTATCTTACTTCACTTATCTGACTTTATTCATTTCACTTAAAGATATGCCAATTTATGATAAGCTCTTAGTAGCTTTAACTTTATATAGTAGCAGGCACCTTTCACCATTTAAAGGAACTAAAATAATAATTATAATCAATGGTGTAGATAGGACTTTGGTATGGGGGGGAGGGGAAACGCGTGATATTTTGTGATTCCATTTCGCTCTTTAAGTATAAAAAATTCTGCTCCTAATTGAGCCAAACATTTTTGTCCATTCAATTTATAGGGTATTACTCCAGTTGAAAGCACATTGGAGTCAAGCATTTCAATGCTAAGTCAACTGGTTGATTATATGAAAAAAGAGCAGATAGAGAAGAAGAAAAAAGCCCAAACCTCAAGTTTAGCAGGACCGTTAGTGCGTGTTGAGGAGCCACAGCTTGTACGAAGCGGCTCCACTTTCACGTATCCAGACTGGAGAGTCAAAAACAACCTACCCCTCCCTAATCCTGAATAGCCATCCAGCTAGTTCTCAATCAAGGGTAACGGTACTGTATTCCAGCGACGCATCTCACTGATACTTGTCCACCTTAGTAACTATGGATTTGCCGTAATATTGAGGAGTTAATACTTATGAGCAAAACAGTATATCATTCATATTAAACAAACAAACTAGTTTGTTCTTATATATGTACCTGCATCTGAACTAAACGATCAAAAGGAATATACACTCAACGATACTGTTAGTCAGCTTCTAACAACAAGCAGCAGGTAAACTTGCAGGTCGCACGAAAGACGAAGGCAGCAAAGCTCTTAAAATTTGCACCAAAGTCAAGCACAGTAGCCCCCTTCAATCTTCTTCAATCTCCTTCACCCTCAAATCCGCATAAATTATGTTCTAAATTATTGGTGTCCACTTCAGAGCACGCGTGCTCGAAAGTATTGCTGACTTCACATGTACCAGGCTCATTTACATTGAAGAAAAAAAAGAGTTCAGCTGATCAGCTGTGCATGTATTGGTGGCCACCACTGTTCTACATACAGTGTAGACATTCACAGAATTATTTTCCCCTAATTTTCACGGTGGCTCGGTCTCAACATATGATTTTTTTTCTATAAATTTATTAATGAATTAATTTTACGTTATATTACCCAGAAATTATTAAATAAAATAGATTTTGTCATTACTCTTCATAATCTTACAATCTTATTAAATTCCTCATTTGTTCTTTTCTTCTTCCTTTTCTTGACCCATTCACAATAGATACTGAAAGTCTCTTGTCAAAATGCATGGAAAACATTGTAATATCAACTTTCACCTCTATGCGAAGCAAATCGCATTCCAAAAAGCGAACGCGCTTTACGATCCACAGCGCTGCTTTGCATAATCGGATTTAAAGAAATTAAACTTTCACATATGAGAATAATTCGGGAAGGGTTGAATTTCATTTTAAATAGAACAGTATCGACTACCTCTGAATGAATCTGAGTCCAACGAGGGAGAGCTAACTTTGAGATCAACTTCAATTATACCTACTGCCTCTAAATAGTAACTAACTCGTTCGATGATCGCGATTTCTATGACCAAAGGTACGGGCGATGTATTCTGTTATCAGACCATTTTTCGATTGGCATCTATAAACTTCCACAAACATTAACCCTGCACGCAACTAATCAATAATCAAAATATAAAGCGTATTATGTGTAATTTGCTATTATCGGACATCATATACTTTTAAATTACACGTAAGTATGTATGATTGTGGAATTTTTACTTAATTAAGTTCAACTTTAGCGATCATAAAAATATAATTGGTGTAATAAGAAGAAAAAAAATTAATAAAAAACGGTAATAAACGGTAAAAAAGTAAAAGAGAATATAAACTATGGTAAAGAGAATATGAATATTTATGACAAGAGTTCCGCCGGCTAGAAGGGTGTCTTATTCGAACCACGGTGGAGGAACACGCAGAAGGGGACGTCCTAATCTCCGTTGGAAAGAACGGGTGCAGGGCAACCTGACTGCACTTCACCTTATCAACTGGCGCCAGCGCGCGCATAGCAGAAGTGACTGGCGAAGTTTTGTAGATGCGGCCAAGACCGTACATCGGTTGTAGTGCCAGCTAAGTAAGTAAGTTCCGCCAATATTTGAGAATATCATAGCAAAACTAAATTTAGACTGATATCTTTGTGTATGTCGAATAAAAAGGAAGAAGAATATGTTAAAAGTTTTTATGACCACGTGATCACTGGAGTGTTATTGATTACTGCATTAAAGATCAAAGCTTTCCGCTTGCGAGCATTCAGGCCAGCCAGTAAGGTCATGGTTATGTTCAGATTTTGCTCGGCGAACACCATGAAGTTGTTGTTGCACCGAACACGAAGAGCCAGCTTTTACTCCCTACTCTCACAACCAACAAGCACGCCGAGTATTCAGGATGGCAATGAGCAAAAAAAGGAACAAAAATTAATGTAAAATAAGTAGTACGAAAACATGCAAAGCATTATTTTAATTTCCAGAAAAGGCTGCGAATTTTGATAGTGTTTAAAAGTGGATATTATTTTCTTTATAAAACTATGAAAAGTGTTTATACTCATCATATTAGCGGTATTCACTATGTGATACAAATGCCCTTGCAACATCATTGTTAATTATTAACTTCACTCTCCGTCTTAATAAAAGTGTTTAAAGTTTATTTGTATACCATTTAGTGTTGCCATTGCGAGCTCAATGTAACCACTAAACTGAGCACGAGAGAAAAATGTGATGTGTTTGCCGAACAGCGAACACCAACATAACCACGACCTAATGGGCAAAGTGCATAAAGAACTTCATTGCTTTCACTAATGCATTTTATATAAGAGAAGCTCAAACGTTTTTTTGTTACACATGAGCACTGAAATGCCCATTACTGATTTAGATCTTTCAATTAGATCGTAAGTACAAAAGATTTTCGCTCAGTAGCTTAAGAATACATACCTATAGGTAGTATCACTAGTTTTACACTCTCAAAAGATTTAATTGAAGCCTAAGTAATATCACAAAACATTTCCGAGATACATATATGCTAAAGGTTGATGAATTAAATTGGAGGAATTGTAAATTGTATATTTCGAATACTAAGTACACTTGTGTTTGTTTACTTAATATTTCTTAATTGGTTTTAGCAGCGATAATTGTTCAAAATAATTTTGTTTTATTAATTATAATTAACTAAAATAGAGAAAGAGAGCGGAGGAAAGAAGGAAGGTGCGTAGTACGTATGATCTAAAGTCATTGTACCGAATCACGTTATCAATATTTATATTAATATGCAAATAATATGAAAAGTGTGTCGCAATAATATTTAAATTGTGTTTGTTAAATTTCTTCTAATCTCGCTGGCACATGCAAGTACAATTAGCAGATCGAATTGCGTTGGTTAGCGATTGGCGTGGCCGAATTCAGTGCTTAATTTCAAATTGCTTAATTTATAATTGAAATTTTCTGACATAGTATATACACATATATAAAAATAAATTTGTTGTTTACAAAATGTCGAGACGAGTAGCTGGTGTTTTATTCGCCAACCCATTGAACATGTGCAAATAAAACGATCAAGTTGATAGCTTTTTTCTTCTTCGTTATGTTGTCATACACAAAAGAGTAACAAAAAATAATGCTGGTTATTTTGCAGCACAAGAGTTTATGGGTGACGATGAACCTATCCTTGTATAACTCAGTTCTTTTTTCCGACAAACATTTTGACATACACGTTTCTTCTTTGTTTTTTGCCAAAATATTTTTCTTTTTTCATTACTAATTTTTGTAAAGGCGAGGAGATGGTAAACAGAATGTCAGTTATCTCTGCAGCTTTTGTTGTTGTGCCCCATTCAATTATCGCTGCTAAATAGTTATACACAATCAGTAGCGATTGGCGAATAAAACGCAGCTAATTATTCATTCTACTCTTCTTTGCCGCTTCAGGTGATAATCTTTGTAGTTAATCGATTTACGTGTGTGTATTACGTAGTAAAATTTAACATCACACTCCAACATTACTCAATACAAATACGAAATTCTTGTGTTTACTAGTTAATTATCGTATTTTTTAATATAAAATATCCATTTGAGTTGAGTATTGCCTGCCAATATAAAATTTATGGTCAATTCTGGCAATTGTTAGATTTACCAAGTATGTACCCCACCCCTTCAACCGTTGCCGTTCAGAAAAATGTTCTGTTGTGTTTATTTTATTCGGGCATAAAGCTGTCCAAGTTTTGCTTGCGAATAGTATAAATAAAAGTAGATAATAATATGTAAACAGAAATATTTGGACTTTAGTTTGGTGGAATGAACAACTTCTATGTAAATATTATGGTATTTAATATTATTAAATTTTAGTACCAGAAACTACTTAGCCTTAGCCTTCGCCTGCGGCTTCATTCGCATTGATTTGGGAAACTTCGTTGTTTATTTCCTTTGCTTGTGTTGATTATATTTATTAATTTATTACGTAATTGTATGGGATTTCATTCATTCTTCTTAGAGAAAATACACGAAATATATAAAAAAAAATGTTAATTCATGAAAATGTGTTCAATAATTCTTGAGTGCTACACGATTGTAGTTTCACAATGTGACTTAAATGTTTAAAAAGAACAAATGATTGCATAATTCTTTCTAAACTTCTGATCCTGAGATGCGATCGATCACCGATGTTTCCCCGACGATGTTATACCAGCTACTACTCTTCTTTTTGTCACTTTTTTACTTCAAATATGTTTGGCATGCATCCAAGTCTAGATTCATTGAATTATTTTATTTCTTGGTCATCCCTAATCAGCAGATCATTTCCTTTTTTATAATTTTATAGTTTTTCTTTCAGAGATAATTCATAGTTCTGAAGATGTGTTCTAGCTCGTAAACTAAGTCCATGAAAAAATTTAAATCTATATGATATAAGATCTTTTTAGTTATGATTCGTGGTTCTAGTCATTTTGGTTTTTTGAAATAATATTTAGAAATCTCTCACTTGACATACTTCTACATTAATCTTTCATTGAATAGCTCTAGATCATATCTGTTCGATTTATAAATTTCTAGATTATTTCTAGATCTATTCTGTCCTCTTTAAGATTTTCTAGTTCTTTTGTTTCCAAAATGGTCAATGGTTCAGCGAAAAGCTTAGTTTAAACTTAGATCAGTTGCAAGACTGAATCAGCTCCATCTTATCTGGGTTCCTGGGCACTGTGGAGTTCCGGGGAATGAGAAAGCCGACGAGTTGGCCAACTGTGGATCAAAGAACATGCCTTTGGGACCAGAGCCAATAGTCGGAACCTGGATAACGTGCCATTCATTGGATAAAATCTTATGCTAATGATTTACATAAGAGACGCTGGTCCAGTCTAAACATCTGTAAAACGGCTAAGAGTTTTGTGATTTGTCCAAACAGGAAGGCAGCAGAATTCCTTCTTAAATTAGGAAGAAAGGACCTTCGCCGGATGGTGGGACTCATCACAGGGCATAATCCATGGGGCCAACATATGACCACCCGACCTGCACATCTTGTCTGGAGGAGGTGGACAGCACAGAGCATTTTCTCTGCACATGTCCCGCATTTGCCAGAACGAGATGGCGCATTTTGGGTTTCGATGTCACAGGAATGGACAAAGTTCACTCCTTCCACTTCTGCGATCTTCTGAGATTTGTCAGTGAATCAGGAAAATTTGTGTAAGAGAACGTAGTCCCCCTATAACCCGTTTTTTCGACTTTTTCCCTCTTTTTCGACTTTTTTCCTCTTTTTCTGTAACCCCTTACTTGCTGTCACCCCTTCTTCTTTTTCTAGGCCTTAAGTACAATGGGCTACATAGCCTGAGTGTTTTAGGAACTGTCCTGCACTCGTAGGTGCAGGACAGGTTCTCGGCCTTCTTCACATCCATCCATCCATCCATCCAAACTCTTCTTTTAGTCAACTAAACTTCGGAGACGATGTACTGTCTTCCGTGAGGCATTGACGTCAAGATCTTTCATTAAGTTGCTCATGATTATTGAGTATCGATAAATCACATCTATTTGATTTAAAATTTTTCAGTTTATATCAAAGATAATCCTTGTTTCTATATAAGGACAACTTCGATACACTCTCATTTTAGTAAAATTCGAAAAACTACAAAACTAATTTCATCAGATCACTACAACAAAACTATAATATTCAATGAATATCTCATGATCATTGAGTATCGAGTATCTCTAGATCACCTCTGTGTTTGCTTTACCATTTTTTTTTTTAGCTTTTTCTCGGATGACACCTGAGCTTGGAAAAGGACTACTTAGAGACACTCTTCTAATCAAAATTAGGAAATCTACAAACTTTAGGTATACATAAACTCTACTTGCTTCTTTAAATGGCACAACAGGCCATGGACCGAGCTTTTCGCATCCACTCATGTCGTGCTTGTTATAAACACATAATGCACATAAACACTTCAAGTTTTCTCATTGAATTTTCATGATCATTAAGTATTTCAATATCACATCAATTCGATTCATATTTTCCTAGTAATTTTTCGAAAATGATTTCATATTTTTGGAACAACTCTGAACTTGAGTGAGATCGTTGAGTAGGAACATAGTTAAATAAAACCAGTAACATTGCAATTCAATGATAGATTCATTGAAGATAAAAACTGTGTATTCTGAAACAGATTCGGGATTAAAATGTTTCATTTCCCTACATCCACTAAATCAATAGGGATAGGAAGATAATGGAATGAGGCTAAAACTTTTGATCGATTCATCTAAGAGTGTCTCATAATTATCTACAGATAAAAAAAGCTGTCCTTGAACCCTACTCCTGTGCCTCTTTGGCATTTATTTACTTTGTACCACATCAAATGCAACCAACCTAATAGTTTTATATGAGCCGTTGGTTGTAAACAAAACAAATTTGCCCACAATTTATGTATAGTCAGTCAATCCAAGATAAATTTTTGTTTAGACTTTGTACTTGTACTATTTTGAAGGTTAAACCAAACAAAAGCACGTTTTACTTTGCGAAATAATAATCAAAAATAATTTTATTTGCATTTTTATCTTCAGAAAAACTACTGTTTAAATTTGAAAGTTGCGGCCAAGCGTTTCAAATTCTAATAAATTCAAATTTAATTTCGTGAAATGGCGCAAGTTGAATTTTAGAAGTAACAACAACGATTCCATCTTCCTTATTCTTACAAACTTGGCACAGTACATGCGATTATATAATAGTATTACATTTACACTAATTTGCGATTGTTTTGTATCAATTACTTAAACATTACTTTGATCGTTAATGGGTTAATACCACCACTTAACATAGGTGGTTGGATTTAAAATGATTACGAATGCCTCACATAAGCCGACCGTCAAAGTCCTTAGTCTTTCCAGAATTCTCTAGGGTAAATGAGGTACCTCCAGCACTGTTTTCAATTTGTAAGTATCCGCAGTTACTTAGTGAAAAATATTTTTAATGCTCCAGTTTTATGCATACTGAGTTAGGTCATTTCGGGAAAGAAAGAATGCCAATAAAATTATAATAATAGCAAATCTTTTCTTATTGTTTCAAAGTCAATTGTGTCCAACAAATTAAAATGTAAGTATCATACAATTCACACTGTCCTTAGATCCCAGTAACTAGAACTTTGATGAGGAACGGTCTTTTTTTTTAAGTCCAATGAGGCGTAACACCTTTGAAGAAACTCATTTTTCGATCTAAATTTGAGAAAACCTTTCAATCGTAATTGTTCAAAGTTCAGGGAAAGGTTCAAAATTACCCATGGTAAATATGTTGTGTGTGGTGGACGTGGTGTAGTTTTCTGGACTGCTACACAGAGTGTCCATATCAAATTTCGGCTTTAAAATCCTCAATCCCCATAAATAATAGTCCAACGGAGTCAAATGGCAACAGCGTGGTTAATGCACATCACTGATGAAATCGGCTTATAACGCGATTTTCAAACTTCCCATGCAAAAGATCGATTGCTGCACAGCTTGGTGTGAATCAGCACGCCACCCTGTTGGAACCAAATGTTGTCTAAGTTTATATCTTCTAAAGTATACCGCAAATAAACAGTTATCATTGCGCGGCAGAGCACACCAACCATTCGCTGTAACGCATCTTCCTTTCTTCCTTCCTCTGAGCAACAACAGTAACTTTTTCAGTTGTTCGCACTGTAGGAGTACGAGACAGTTTCACGCACACGGTTCACAAATTGATCCACAAACTGAGTATAAGGCGATTCTCTTCTACCGAATTTTGAATGTAATTTTCTTACACTTTCGGTAGAAGATTCGCCATTTTGCAAGTAAATTTTTAGCATTTCCCAACTTCCTTTAACCAGAAATACATATATAACAAATTTTCCGTCATAATACGAACGACTTTAGAGTTGCCACACTCAAAATAACAAGTAGTTCAAATTGTAGAAGTTAGATGGACCACCCTTTATACGAGGGTAGACCAATAAGTACCCGTGTGTGAAGAAAGGTGGCGTTGCTGAGGGAAATTGGCATAACCGTCGTGTACTGCCATCTGTCACACGACACCACACTAAATTTCAAACTGATTCATAGGTTAGTTTTTATTTGGCAGCCATTAGTATCACACGTGTTTGGTGTTTCACGATAAAATGGAAAAAGAACAATATCGATCCGTAATTCGCTTTTTATTTTTGGATGGAAAAACATGCGAAGAAATAAAAGCGAAGTTGGGTGCAGTCAATGCGGACCCTTCACCATCTATGACAACCGTAAGATATTGGTTCAACGAATTTAAACGTGGTCGTACATCTGTTTTTGATGAGGAGCGCCTAGGCCGCCGCCCGGCGGACGTGGTTACCGAGGATACCGTTGAAAAGGTCCGCGACATGGCTCTCACTGATCGCGCGAAGTAGCAGAGACTGTAGGAGTGTCGTACGGAATGGTAATTAATATTTTACATGATTTACATGGTTATGCATGAGAAAGGTATCGTCCCGATGGGTGCCGCGGTGGACAACAAGCGGATAAGGAATTTGTCGCAGCCAAATTGCATGAATTGAACTACGAATTGCTGCCGCACCCACCGTACTCGCCCGACTTGGCTCCCTGCGACTTCTTTCTGTTCCCCAACATGAAAACGGGGCTCGGGGGAAAAAAATTCAGCTCAAACGAGGAGGTTATCGTCGAGACAGAAGCGTATTTTGAAGAGTTTGACGAATTGCTGCCTCACTTACCGTACTCGCCCGACTTGGCTTCCAGCGACTTCTTTCTGTTCCCCAACATGAAAACGTGGCTCGGGGAAAAAAATTCTGCTCAAACGAGGAGGTTATCGTCGAGACAGAAGCGTATTTTGAAGAGTTTGACAAATCGTATTTTTTGCAAGGGTTAAAGAAATGGCAGAAACGTTGGGAAAAGTGTATTGTACTAAAAAGAGATACGTTGAAAAATAGAAGAACAAAATTTGTGAAAAACTTGCCTCTTCATTCCTAACACGGGTACTTATTGATCTACCCTCGTATAGCACAGCATACACAATGTTAGTGTGAATAATTCAGAATATCTTACTCCTTACTAGTCTTTTCAAATAGACAAATAGTATAAAATACAAAAGAAGACAAAATACTTAATTATACATAATTATAATTTCGCCCAGTCCGTTTATCGCTTTTCTCCTTAAAGAAGCTTTTAATTCATGTGCAAATATAACACGCACAACATGAGTTGATGCGAAAAGCTCGGCCTAGGCCCTCCATGGGCTGTTGTGCCATTAAAAGTAAAGTAAGTAAGATGCTTTAAATATGAAACTAGGCATTATTGTACTAATGAGTACATTATGAAGTTTAAATAATCTGTTAGCTGCCGTCTAAATTTAAATAATAAAGAAAAAACTTATATTATAACTAAATCCTTCCAAAGTGAAAGAAGTTAAACGTAAAAACTTCAAATTAAAAATCTAGTTTAAATTTATCAAACCCGATTGTATTTCTCTTCCATTCCAAAAAATGCAAATAATGCAACGATTGTAAATGAGCGAAAAGATGAAAAAAAAATAATGAAAAATATAATTTAACATTTACCCAACATTTATACAACTCAAAGTCGGAATGGCATTTATGCAACTTTATGTAAAAAAAAAAAAAAGAATGAATAAATAACAAAAAGCAAAGCGCAAAGCAAATGAAATAGGAAAAAATGTGAAACAAAAAATAGAACCAAATCCAAACCAAAAGAAAAGCATAGAAACATATAAATTGTATGTTAAGAAAATACAATAAATTCAATATTCATTAAAATACTTACTGTGCATCATCTTCAATAAACATTTTCGAGATGGAGCGGAGTAAAGCCTTAAACGAGGATTCGGCAAAGTATGGCTAATTGAGCGCTTACTTAATTAATGTTAGCTTTTTCTTTTAATATACTTATGTAATTACGTAATTGTTGTCTTTTTAGCGAGCGTATTAATAAAACAGCTACTGAGGAGACTGGCGCGGTTACGGTGGTGGTGACACCTATGATGATGTTTGGTGGTGGTGGCGGTGGTGATGGTGTTGTGTTTGTGATTTACACTTTAGAATACGAGTATGTATGCCTGGCAGGCAATGTAGCGCACACACGCACACAAATACAGCACAGCGCTAAGGTGAAGAGAAGAAGCAAGAGCACAATTTTCTATGTACATATATGAAGTATGTAAAGTTGTTTGTGTGGTTGTAGGTTTTGGTTGATTCTATGTTGTTGGTATCGGTGGTGGTGGTGGTGGTGGTGATGGTGTTGTTGTTGTTGTTGTTGCTGCTGTTGTTGTTATCAATTATAATGCAAATGAGACAATTCTGATTTTTAATTAATATTCCTTTATTAATCCCAAGTGTGGTGATGATGTAACTGTAACAATTAGTATACACTCGTTGTTGTTGTGTTTCTGCACAAACAATCTGCAAGAGAAAAGAAGAAAAGAACAACAAAAACAATATAGAAACAAAATGATCGCGTGGTGAATATGAATATAAACGAGTAGTACAAGAATGGAACAAAAACTAAAATAAATCAAAAACAGGAATCCATCCCATCATCTTCCTCATACACGCACATACCATACACAACGGAATATTTAATGAAATCAATATCAATAATGTAGGTAGGTAGGTAGGTAGGTATGTATGTTAGTTATTACATACACACTTATTTATTCTATATATCCAAGTACACATACGAGTACATAAGTAAATAATATTCATGTAGATGTATGTGTACCTGTAAAAATGACAAGGACACTCTATATAAATGGCATTTATTATTAAATTGTCAAGCACGAATTGGAGATGTCGTGTTTTATTTATGGGTCAAGGATATATATGTATGTTGGATATGTCTGAATTTTGTTGTCTCATCTTGTTTTGTGGTTGCATGATGCATTACAAATGTTAATGAGTGCAATTTTAAAAAGTAAAAAACAAAATAATTATAATTATAATAAATTAACGAATACATACATACATATAGCAAAACTACGTAGAAACTAAAATATAAACAGCAAGCACCTTAATTGTTTTTAAAATAACAATAACAAATAAATCAATGCAAATAAATAAACTTCAATTACAATTAAAAAGCCAATATTGAATGCCGAAAAATGCAAAAACAATGGAATTTAATAATGTAAGTATATTAAAGTTTAATTTATAAAAATTTATACTTGCCATGACAAAAAGTTGAGTTATTTAAATAATATAAAATGTATAGGTAAGTATTATGATTCTCATCACAAAAGATATGAATCGAAAAGAAGAGACACAGCTTAAGTCAAAGGTCTGCAGAAAATAAAAATTTCACCATGCCAAGTCTTTACTTACTTTACTTTTAATGGCACAACAACCCATGGAGGGTCTAAGCCGAGCTTTTCGCATTCACTCACGTTGTGCGTGTTAAATTTGTACATGAATGGAAGGGAAGGGACCTACAGTTTAATGCCGAATCCGAACGGCGAAGTGAAAAGCTTTTTTACTCATTTTTACTCTTGTAGGTTTCACATAGCCTGCCAAGAGGTAAGAGGTGGTGCCGTGTAGAAAAATTATTTTTTCTACTTTTTTTGATTTTGCCTGTGCCGAGATTCGAACCCCGGACACTCTGCGTAGCAGACAACGCACTACCACTACACCACAGCGACCATGCCAAGTCATTTTGATATAAATCGGTTTTTTATGTTAAAAAACGCGTACTTCTGGAATGAAATTCCATAAAATTCATTTAAAACGAAATGGCGAGCGCTGATCCCTTCCTAATTTAGGCCCAAGAAATCCAAGAATGCCAATCGTTTTGTTATATTGGTTCGAGTTTTCGAAATAACGGTATTTCGAATATTTTCCCTTGAATGCTTCATGAGTTCATTGAGAAAAACGACCTTATATCAAACTTTTGAAATATGAAATAGTTTAAATATTTATGTATATATCAGTGGCGTAGGCAAGGAGGGAAGGGTAGATAAACGGGATTTATCTATCCGGCCCGTCCCTACTCCCCCTGAAGAAAATTTTTCCATATTCGATTACGACTTTTTTCGAGATCAGTAAAAATATCACCCAATTTTTAAATTCTATCTGCGCCACTGGTATGCATAATAAGTATCAGATAAAATAGAACAATTTACAATCTATAGTATGCTAATTTTTTTTTCCAAATTTTTCGATCTTTTTTAAACAAATTTGCTTAAAGTTCTCCATTTCTCGATATCGTTATCTTGAAAACTCTAACCAATCTGACAAAATGATTGGACCCATTGAATTCCTTAGACCAAATTTGGATTTGAGGTAAGATCATTCGATAAATTTTGAAAGACTCTTCATCAAGAAGCAGAGTAGTTGTCTGCTTTTTTGAAAACCAGATTTATATTAAAGTTCTGACGTGACTCGGGCAATTGGAGCCCGGAATCTTATTCAGTGCATCGACATACAAATGAACATGGCCTGGTCAAATAGGCATCAGTTTTCTTTTTTAGACCGGTGTTATTATTGACCTTTATTTGCAATTCGATCGAAATTAAAATCGATCAGATACACTACGGATGGCCTGCGGTTTCGATAAGGCCCTTCTTCTCAGCATTTTACAGTTCATAATACTCTGCGTAGATCAATGCAGAGGTGGAATCGTCTGATCCGTGTACCTACAACTCAGAATAGACTTACTCCTGACCAACGTTTGCAAATCGTGCCAATTTATTACCAAATAATCACTATTGGTTGAATGGGTACGTGAATAAGCAAAATTATCGCATTTGGAGTGATCATAATCCACAAGCCATTGTTGAGACGCCTTTACATCCTCAAACAGTCACTGTTTGGTATGCTCTATGGGCAGAGGGAATCATTGGTTCATATTTCTTCAAAGATGAAGCCGGTCATAATGTTACAGTCAATGGGGAACGCTATAGATCCATGATTAATGACTTTTTCGTGCCTGAATTGGAGGATGTTGATGTGGACGACCTTTTGTTCTAACAAGACATTCCATACAACCAACGAAACAATCAATTTATTGAAGGAAAGTTTTTAGTGAGCATATTATCTCGCGTCGTGGGCCTGTGGCGTGGCCTCCAAGGTCGTGCGATTTAACACCGCTGGACTATTTTTTGTGGGTGGGGTTATGTGAAGTCCCTGGTCTACGCAAATAAGCCCGACACGATTGACGCCTTGGAAGAGAATAATCGGCGCGTTATTACTGACATACGTAAATATTTATGTACTTTTATCAGTAACGTTTAAAGGCACAATTGTATAACTAGCAAAAAGTCAAGGAGATTTAACAAATCGACTAAAGTCCAAATGATATTTTTGGCAACCACTTTATTTATAATTTTATTTAGATACATTATCTTCTATTTTTGTTCGACATTTGTTGCTGTTGTTTATTTTGGTTTCTATATTCTTTCTCTTTCTTTTCCTTGTCTAATTGTCTTTTTGTTTTTCTTTTCATCATTTGGCAGCGAATAAATTTGAGTACACAAATTTTGATGGGAAATACGAAAAGAAAATAATATAAATAATATTTATATTTTCGTTAGGAATGTACACATCACATCAGGTGATTGTTTTATCTACAAGAAGATACCATGCATACATACATACATAGGAAAAATAAAAGATGCGCTGCCATGTTGTGAAACTTAAAGCAAATTATGTAAGACTAATTCTAAGTATTTGGAGTACTCTCATGAACTCAAGCTCCGGATGTATTTCAAATTCTCGGATCTACAAAGGCTCAGTACCGCAGCATTATTTATTTGATATCCCTTCGAAAATGTTGAGAACAGTATTTTTAGGACCTCTAAAGTTCCTGTACTGGAGTAAGACTTAAGTATGGTATAAGAAATAGCAGGCAATGGGTTGCCCACCACCAAATAATAATAAATTGCCAGCAGCCGTTCGGAACCAGCCTTCAACTGTAGGAACAACCAGGTGGCATCACAATGGGCCGTTCTGGCCTAAAAGTATCCTCTGGACATGCATCCAACCAACACAAAACAACGAGGACGTTGTGCACAGCAAATTTGCAGGCAGTTTTTGAAGCCAAAGCATTAAAACTTATCAGTACCTAGCATTCAAACGAAATTTGAAATTCTGCAATGTCCCTTACCTTGAGAAACAACTCGATTTTTGTTGAGATTTATATTAGATTGAGAGATTGTAATCTTTTTCCTAGATCTCAATCATTTTTTATTCATAAGTTATTGCAATTTACGTTTCTTAATTCCCATCATTCAATTCGATTTGATTGAGAGATTTCAAGATTTATCATATAGTATAGTAAGTGATTGAGATTCACAACGAGTGGTTCAATAAGTTTAAAACTGGCGATTTTGATGTAAGAAATGAAGAACGTGGAAGACCGCCGAAAAAGTTCGAAGATGCCGAATTGCAAGCTTTACTCGATGAGGATGATGAGGTCAAACGCAAGAACAACTTGCAGAATAATTCAATGTGACCCAACAATGCCAACAATAACATTCATGTATAAATATAACACGCACAAGATGAGTGGAAGCGAAAAGCTCGGCCTAGGCCCTAGAAAGACCCAACAATGCATTTCTCAACGTTTTTTAAAAGCCATGAGATTGATTTTGAAGGTGGGCAGATGGGAAGATGGGGTCCCGCATGAATTGACTGAGAGACAGCAAGAAAATCGAAAACCCACCTGTGAAATGTTGCTCGCCAGGTACAAAAGAAAGTCATATCTTCAACGAAATTGTTACTGGCGATGAAAAATGGATCTATTTCGAGAATCCCAAACGTAAACGATCATATTGTTAAGCCCGGTACACGGTACACCGGCCAAATCGACAGCAAAGCTAAATCGCTTCGGAAAGAAGACAATGCTCTGTGTTTTCTGGGATCAGCGAGGTGTTATCTGGTTTGACCTTCTGAAACCAGGTGAAACAGTTACCGGTCAACGCGACGTCCAGAATATCAAGCTAGGCAGGCAAGACAAAGTGATTTTTCTTGATGACAATGCACCATCACATCGAACACAACAGGCTCGGGAATTGGTAGATTCGTACAGCGGGGGGAAGCCCTCCCCCATGCGGCTTATTCACCAGACTTGGCGCCATCTGACTACCACTTATTTTCATCAATGGGGCATACGCACTTGCTGAGCAGCACCACTTCGATTCGTACGAAAATGTGAAAAAACGCCTCGATGACTGGTTTGACTCAAAAAACGAACAATTTTTTTGGTGAGGCATTCAGAAGAAATTGCACGAGAGATGGGAAAAATGTGTAGCTAGCGATGGCCATTACTTTGAAGATTGAATGTATAACCATTTTTCTTAAATAAACGTGTATTTTCTTAAAAAATTACCGGTTTGAGGTAAAATACCTTTAAGTTGAACGATTGCAATCTTTTTTTATAAATGGTAAATTTACATTACAATTCCTAATCCCTGTGATCTAATTGGACTGTGTCCTGTAAATGATTGGATTTTTTTTTTTTTTTTTTTAAATATTATACATTCAACACACAGGATGCACCCTTATGAATGCAGAGCATTGTGTTGATTGGAAGGAAGATTGATAGGAGGGAGGAAGTAGGAGGGAGTTATGCAATACAGAGGGAATGCAATCACAGACACACAATCACCACCCAGCATCAGAAAGTCATAAATTCTTTACACAAGATTTCTATAGTGTAATGCAGCAAGCAGCTTCTTGTTAGTGAAACATAGATTGATTAACTATGATGAATCGAAGATGACGAAGTCGCTGCTACCACCAAAAACTAACAAAAATGAGAGAGAGAAGTTTTTCCCACTTACAATAATATAATCTCAAATACACCAACTAGCATGGACTTTAGTCCAAACAAAATATTGTCTACTAATCAATATGTTTTATTTAAGGCTCAAATTTATGTTTATCACTCAATTTATATTCTAGATTTTCATACTTAAGCATTTTCAAAAAAAAAAAAAATTTAAAAAAAAAACAAAGTACAATATACATATTATTCAATGTCAGAGAAACCGTTGATAGTGCAAAGTCTAAATTGTATAATAGGTTTGCTATTTAACACACGATATTCGTTAACTTTACTACTGAGACGATATCAATTTCACGCTGACAGTTAACTTCCTTTGAAATTCACAATGCTCATTTCATTATTATTATTATTATTATTTTTATGATTACTACTTATTATTTTCCTTTTACATAGTAAGTACATAGTTAGTATGCATGCATACCAAAGTTCAAAATATTTTCGTATCCATACATTTCAATTAATAAATACATACATACATATCATATATATTTATAAAGTACGTACGTAAATTGCCAACATGTGTGCGTGTGTGTTCTGATTTTCGATGACAATATGATTTTTCTTCATAACAATACAAATAATAATATTATTAATAAAAGCGCAAAGAGTCCATACAGAAATGCGCGCACGCACACGCACACACTCACACTCACATGCATTCATACGAGGGTAGATCAATAAGTACCCGTGAGTGAAGACAGATGGCGTTGCTGAGGGAAGTGGGCATTACTGCCATCTGTCACACGACACCACACTAAATTTCAAACTGATTCATAGGTTCGTTTTTATTTGACAGCCATTAGTATCACACGTGTTTCGTGTTTCGCGATAAAATGGAAAAAGAACAATATCGATCCGTAATTCGCTTTTTATTTTTGGATGGAAAAACATGCGAAGAAATAAAAGCGAAGTTAGGTGCAGTCAATGGGGACCCTTCACCATCTATGACAACCGTAAGATATTGGTTCAACGAATTTAAAAGTGGTTGTACATCAGTTTTTTATGAGGAGCGCCCAGGCCGCCCGGCACACGTGGTTACCGAGGATACCGTTGAAAAGGTCCGCGACATGACTCTCACTGATCGCCGAACGAAAGTGCACGAAGTAGCAGAAGCTGTAGGAGTATCGTACGGAACGGTAATTAATATTTTACATGATTTACATGGTTAAGCATGAGAAAGGTGTCTGCCCGATGGGTGCCGCGATTGCAAATTGCATGAATTGAACTACGAATTACTGCCGCACCCACCGCACCCACCGTACTCGCCCGACTTGGCTCCCTGCGACTTCTTTCTGTTCCCCAACATGAAAACGTGGCTCGGGAGGAAAAATTCAGCTCAAACGAGGAAATTTTCGTCGAGACAGAAGCGTATTTTCAAGAGTTTGACAAATCGTATTTTTTGCAGGGGTTAATGGGATAGAAATGGCAGTAACGTTGGGAAAAGTGTATTGTACAGGCAAAAGGAGATTACGTTGAAAAATAGGAAAAAAAAATAAATTTGTGAAAAACTTGCCTTTTTATTACTAACACGTGTACTTATTGATCTACCCTCGTACATACATAAATTAACTCATATGAGCGCATGCATGCATGCATGTAGCTAAGAAGCCAGTATACTGGACTGGAGGTATACCATATTTTATATGCCATTTAAAAAGTATTATAGGTACTACAGCAACATGCAACATATTGTAGAAACACACAAACCGACAGCAGGAGACAGCAGCAAGTAGCGACTGCACCAAGGGTAAGTAAAATTAATGGAATTGCAAAGTTCTTTCTTTACCTCTTTGTTGGCATGTTGCAAGTAATAATTTTTAAAAACAACCAACAAGTAGAGCGAGTAGCGATAACAGCCAAAGGAGAAGCAGCAACAGAAAGAGCAATAACACTATAAAACAAAATTTAATTAACCAAAAGATTGTTTTTTTTTTCAATATAATTTTGCTTATTTTTAGAACTAAGTATGGCTACTATGGATGAACTTTATACTGTGGTTTTTTTTCAAGACACTTATATTTAAAAGTCTTTGAAGACCATTATTTTTAAAAGTCTTTGGAAATTTTATTTTTAATAGTCTTTGGTCTTTTATTTAACCAAAAGTTCTAAAAAGAATAATTTCCCCATATACATACATACATAAATATATCGATTCAGCTTATGAACGGCTACCGCTTCAGACAAAATACATTAGAATCATAAATAAACCGATATTCATTTTTTGGGAGTCACAACAAAAACTTATTTTTTACTAAGGTGCCTTAATGTACATAATTCATGAAAGGTAAAAGCAGGGAGGCTCTCTTTAGAATTTTGTCGTCTTCAGGAAACAAAAAAGAAATGGAGTGTGGTTTCTATTAAGTTCATTTCATTCTCTCTCAATGTGAGAGAGCTCGTTAGAGAGGGTTTCAAACATTCTTGCATGCTCTATTTTTTAAACATACTGAACGATTTCACTCTCTCCCCCTTTTTCTCTCTCCCTTTTGTGACTGTATCGAACTTCTTTAAGTTACAAATAAGGACAAAATACGCTATATGCAGCTCATTTTGAAATAAATTATTAAAGTACGTTGTATGTTTTCAGATTTCTGATAAAACTATCGAAATGAGTTACGGGACCATCACCAGAATTTCCTAAGAAAAAAGAAATAATAATTAAGGTGTTGGCCATGTACATACTAGAAGTAATTCACTAAGTAATTTATTGAAATTTTAAGGTAAAGGCTGATTTTTTTTGCTACTTAGTTATGATTCTTGACATGTGTCAAAGTAAAAAATGATCAGTTTGGTTTGCCATTTCATTATGAATAGACTTATGCCTCAACAACGTTTGCAAATTATTGAAATCTATTATCAAAAATCGTTCTCTGTGAAAAATGTGTGTAACGCAAAATTGTCTTCAACGACGAGGCTCCTTTTTGGATCAATGGATACGTGAATAAGCAGAAGAAGACCAGCCAGATGCAATTCAGCAGCTACCAATGCATCCCGAAAAATACACTATATGGTGCGGTTTATAGGCAGGCGGCATCATTGGGCTGTACTTCTTCAAAGACGATGAAAGCCGCCGCAAACATTACGGTCAATGAAGAAAGGTACCAGTACAGTTCGATGATAACACACTTTTTTTTGCCGAAAATGCAAGAATTGTACTCTGCCAACGTGTGGCTCCAACAGGACGGTGCCACATGCCACACTGCACGCGAAACCATGCATCAATTGAGAGCAGTTATTCTCAAGTTTTGGTGTAGTCAATTGACCACCAAGATCGTGTGATTTGTCCCCGTTAGACTATTTTTTGTGGAGCTATGTTAAATCTCTTGTCTATAGGGGCAAGTCAAATGCGATTGCTGCTTTGGAAGCCAACATTGAACGCGTCATTGGTGAGATTCCGGCCGAAATGTGTGAAAAAATGTGCCAAAATTGGGCCATCAGAATGGACCACTTGAAGCGTAGCCGCAGGCAACAATTAAGTGAAATTGTCTTTAAAAAGTAAATGGCAGGAATTGATTTATCGATTCAAATAAAAATTTCATTCACTTTTATAAAATTTCTGTATTTTTTTGAATGTTGAAAAACCAAGCTCTTAAAAAATCACCATTTATTCTAAAATATTCCTCCTTTTTAAAATTTCACAAACGGCAGCACTGATCACAAGTAGTCAGTCGATTCCATCAATCAACAAGACAAAATAAGATAGAAGAAAGGGCATGGAGAGAAAGAGGAAATGAGAAGCTTTACTACAATATTTCAAGGTCAGATAAACAATGCAAATTATGTGAAACGTTTGCACACGTAAGTGAAGCAAATCAGCGAATCGGGTGTTCTAATGTGCAGTAATGCCGTCACAACGCAACGACGCGTTAGTATCGCAGCAACGCAGTTTGAAATTGACTTGCGAGTATGCATAACTATCATGTTAATTATATGAAAATTTCCTAAACACTGTGTATATAGTAAGTAAGTAATTAATAATAAATATGGTAATAAAAGAAAATATTTTATGACATCATAAAAAATTATAGAAATTTTCTTGTCACATATTTTAAAAATGGATTGATTTTCTATTACATAATTTTAAGATAACATTTGTTTTAAAGTGCATACATATGTAGACAAAGCGACAAAGCAACAAAGTGGGAAAAACAAACAAACCTTATTTCTTGAGCAATCTTATTTCTAGAGGAAATCGACACAGGAATACAGTCAAAAACTCAGACTGAGCTGCTAACAACACGTAGAAACTTCAACAAAAGATTCTTCACATTAATCTTCATTATTAGATTTATTCAGAATTCAAGTATTACAAAAAACCTAACCAGTGGCATAAAAACGTATATTTAAAATAAAAAAAAAACCCGATATTTACCGCTAAGTTTTATTCTATTTTCGTACTAAATAGTTGTCATGCTTCAAAACAAACAAAAAATCAAAAGAGGTAAACAACATCAAGCAACGTCGTCGAATGCTTTGTCGAACGTGATTTGATTTGTAAATAAATTAAGCAAAAAACGTAATAACTGATTTTGATGTCAACAAACCATGTAATTAGTAATGCTATTTATACTTAAGTTGTTGTAGCAACATAGAGGCAATGGCAATGTGTAGCATGTACTTATGTGAACAGAAGTCGTCCGTTGACGATTGATTTTCTCAAGTTTGTTTCACACACAAATTTTCTGATTTCTTCTAACTTTTGTTTATGTAATGAAAATTCAATTTAGAATGAAACAAAATTACAAAAATTTCAATGTCAAATTTTTCAAATTAAATTGCGCTTACCCCATCATATAACAGTTCGACATCGAACAATGCAACAGACATTTGTACAAAACCTTCGAAGTGTTGATTTTTTCTGTTTTGCTTTCGAAATCAAATAAACAATTGCATTGCATTTTCGTTTTCATAGTAGCATTTATGTATTGAAGCTAACCGAATTTAGTTAATTTTCTTCAATATCACTCCTTGAAAATTTTACTTGGACAGGAGGTGCCACATGCACTTGAACGATATTACCCCCATTTGAGAGCTTAACATCTTTCTGACTATTTCAAATCTCTTCATCAAGTTTGGTTGAAATTGCTTAAGTTCTACTCGATTTATCGTGTACTCCTGTCACACATAATGAATGTTCATACAAGTTTGAAAGAGTACCAGTGACAGTGACATTGACAGTGACAGTGACAGTGACAGTGACAGTGACAGTGACAGTGACAGTGACAGTGACAGTGACAGTGACAGTGACAGTGACAGTGACAGTGACAGTGACAGTGACAGTGACAGTGACAGTGACAGTGACAGTGACAGTGACAGTGACAGTGACAGTGACAGTGACAGTGACAGTGACAGTGACAGTGACACCTGTCCTAAGCAACGCTTGACTGTTCAAAGTATGTTAGTGTACTTCACTAGTGTAACCAAATATTAAGAAACTAGCTTTTAGAAACTCAGAGACTTCTTTTTGTCATGGGCTCTTGGTGTAAAAGCTCTTCTATCGCAAGTCCGTTGCACATCTCGCTCTCATTTTATTGTATTTCAGCAATAACTTTTTTTTTTAAATGAAAAACGGGCCTTACTAGTGATGAGCAAAGAGAGTAAAGAGCTTCATCCCTACAATGTATTGCACGTAGGATATTCAAAACCGTTATGCACCTACATTTGCAATGAGATTATCAACAGCCGACTATACAAATCAAACAATAGTGAAAATATATAGAATTATTATTTTTTTTTTATTGTCACATTCAACACACAGGGTGTACCCCTATGAATGCATAGCATTGTGTTGAATGGAAGGAAGGTTGATAGGTGGGAGGAGGAGGAAGGAGGGAGAATGGGAATGCAATCACACAGAACACCGATAAAGAGATAGACAGCCATTGTGGCAAGTGTTATTATATAGAAGGTAATAGCAGGCAATGCAACAACTTTGGCACGGCAATAACAAATACCTTTTATTTTTTGCGGTGGAGAAGTCCTAGTGTCAAGATCTGCTGGCGAAAGTAGCAGTACAAGTGCAAAAACCAATAATACATCTTTTTTTTTGTTGCGACGAAACTCGGAAAATATCAAAATCAGCTGAGGGAAACAAAAGGACGAGGGAAAAAAGTAAACACACAATCAAAGGTAAACAAAAATGATTTTGACAATCACCAATCGCATGACCTTCACCACAAAATAAGAATGTGAGTTGATAGTAACTCCTTACCCTACTTACTTTTAATGGCACAACAGCCCATGGAGGGTCTAGGCCGAGCTTTTCCCTTTTCGCATCCACTCATGTTGTGCGTGTTATATTTGTACATGAATGGAAGGGACCTACAGTTTAATGCCGAATCCGACCGGCGAAGTGAAAAGCTTTGCATAGCAATTTTTACTCTTGTAGATTTGCCATTGCCTATCAAGAGGTGATGACCTGTAGAAAAATTTGTTGTCCTACTTTTTGATTTTGCCTGTGCCGAGATTCGAACCCCCGACACTCTGTATAAATTCCCGTTAACTCAAACAAAAGGCGATATTCACGCTTTGCTCGCTCTCTCATAGTAAGGCTGTCAAAGAAAAATTTCGTTGAGAGTAGGCTCTCATAGTAAAATTTCCTTGAGAGGAGGTGCTGCAAAAGTTTTTGTTTTTGTTTACAACGGCATTTTACTCTCTAACTAAAACATTAGGTCTTGTGTGATAAGTGTTAACTCCGCCTTAGAACACATGGAAGGGACTGAAATCGCTATAAAATTGTTTCCTTTTTATAAAAGAAACACTTTATTAGTTAAACATCTACTACAATGCATACACATACTGTACACATAAATAATTAATTTTGAACTTGTTGCTTATACACGATCATACTAAAAATAACTTGGCAATTGATTCAAAGAAATTATAAACTTGAAACTTTAGTTGCCAAAAGAAAAAACGACACAAAAAAAAGAATCAAAAACACAATGAACTTTCTGCACTCAAGGAGAGAAGAAAAAGTATAAAACCGGTGAAGGCTTGACAAACTCAAAAACGTAGAACCGTGGGTACTTAGAATGCAATATAATAAAATTAGATACAACAATAGCAAGTGAAATTAGCAAATACAATTTAAAACCAATTAGAAATTACTTAAATCTTAACGAGTTTATCTTGTCTCCGAAAACAACACAAACAACTAAAAGAAACAAGAGAAAATATCACACCATACAATTCTAAATAAAAGATGCGCATTAAATACGATTAAATAAAATAAAATAATAAAATTATTTTTTCTACAAAAATTTAAGATTTAAATAAAATCATGAGATTTACGGTGAATGCAAGTAGCAAGTTCCAGCAGAGTTAACTGAGGCTGAGCTGAGACAACTAAAACTACTTGCTGGAATGGCAGCTAAGTTATTGCTGTAGACTATGCAGTTACTGGCTACAGTTGCTATTGTCTGTTGGAAGTGCGAACAGAATCCGAGTTTAAGTACTTGACTGACTACTGTGTGAAATGCTGCTGTGCTGTACTTTGACCCCAAGTTAATAGTAATCTTCAATTGCTTTTATCCGGCAATTGTTTTTATCTGTTGGCTTAGCTGCTAATATTACACACACAGCCACACACACAATCAGACTTAAACATTAAGTAGATACATTCACACTTTAGTGGTTCAAGATGTACATATTTATGTATGCTATGATTGCCCGATTATTACCCTTTCAAACATCCACACCCACTCCCACACCCACACCCACCATCCGTCGTTTTAGTTATTTTGCGACCACCATAATTCCTGCTATTGTTCTTGATTGATCGAATGTTTTCAGAAGTTTTTGTTCTAGTATGTTTGATTTTTTTGTATTTTCCATTTTTTTATGAGTCTAAAGTTCACAACACATAACCGAGTGCGCCATGTATCTTAAACGTGCAAAATATACTTGCGCACGAAGCGTGTGGGGCAAGGAAAAACTTTATTCTCGGTATCATTAAGATATCATACGATATGAATATCAGCGAATGGTGTGGTAACGTAATTTATAAGGCTAAAGTCAAATTGTGTTTAAAATAAAACACAACTGATGGAAATTATTATGATACTAAATATTTAAACGCAGATTTGTTGTACCTTGTGTTAGTACTCGTATATGATTTACGGTTTAGTGAATTCACATTTTAGTGAGAGAACCGAAGGGGAAATTTTCTATGGTAACCGAATTATAAAAGTCCCACAAGCAAAGTTCGACCTCGTCCAAACTTTATATACACACTCAACACTTAAATAGAACACCACCTTTTTGCATTCAACGATAGTTAACCCATTGTTTTTCTTCTTTTTTTTTTTTGTCAAATTTTGTATGGGAAGTAGGCGTGGTTATTGCCCAGTGATTACAATTTTCGCATCAGATATTTCGGAAGATATTTTTAACTTTGTACAACAAATTTGGTTCCATTTATTTCGTCCACTCAATTATTTCCAACAAATATGCATGAGTATGTAGGTATGTAAGTCATAGTTTCCTCTCAATTTTCAACCAAGTACATATCACTTACTCTTCACTCTTGCAGTAAAGGCAAGGCCACGTGTAACATGCCAAAGAACAACAATTCACTGTATAGCAACATTTTATATACAGCATCCGCCATCTTTTGAGTCTCCTCTCAATTTTTCTTAGCAAGCTCAAAAGAGAATATACTGCCATTTAAAACAAAAATATAAATGTCTCTCTTTCGCTCATTAGTGTATGATATGAGTACCAATGAAATTGTTACTTACTACAACAAATATCTGTCATATTGATCAAAGTCAAGTGGAGCAGGATAAACAATGATACCCTGTATATCACCCCCTCATTAATTAGCGCATGACAGTGGCGTAGCCAGGGGGGAGCATGGAGGGGAGGGGCGGTCCGCCCCGGGTGTCACCATTTTGGGGCAATGTCCAAAAAGCGGAAAAAATATTATAATTACCTAAGTAGGTGTGAATGTCTAAAATTATACTTTCATTTGTTTTTTGCACGATGTGTTGCAGGAATAGTTGCAATTAGTTCCTGGACTAATTGTCGATAAAGTAATAGCGAAATCGAATGCCCCAATTTTCTTTTTACAAGAAAAACGGGATTGTTTAGTGGAAGGTGTATTGGAAAAGGCTAGTACTATTTGCTCAAAGCTCGGAATAAGCATCAGCCGGCGCATAAGGTACAAGAAAAGAATACCGGGTAAAACGGAACGAGATATTGGTTTAACTGCTAAAGAAGAAAACAAGAGGACGATGCTTGAATGCATCGATCGTTTCTCGACAGAATTAAAGTCTCGAACCATGACATTCAATGATAAATCCGATATCTTTCAAATTGTGAAAACAAATTACTTGCTGTTTTGCACGAATGAAGAACTGAATATCAATGCAAAAAAGTTGACGTCGCACTACGATGAAGTTGTAGAAGAAGAACTTAAAGTAGAAGTTCAAAGACTTCGTAGACAAATCAAGGCAGCAAACATTGAATTTAAAGTCGCAAGTAAATGGACTACGCTTGATATGCTACCTTTTATTGTAGAATGGGACTTTATAGAGTCTGTTTCAAACGTATCTATAGCTCTTCAATTGTTCTTAACAGTTTGTGTCTCTGTAGCTGAATGTGAAAGAAGTTTTTCAAAGTTAAATCTAATTAAATCAGAACATGCTGTAAATAAAAATTTCCCTTATTGGTCTCATACTCGTAGAGGTTTTAACTATTTTGTGACTTAAATTAAGTACGTATTAATTTAAGTTCACTCATCTTTATGTAATCGTACATATCTACACATAATATAATTCTTTCAAAAGAAGAGGCGATGGAGGTATTAAAGCCCTGGCTGTCACCCGACCTGGCTACGCCACTGTGTACATATACTCGTCCTAGAAATAAAATTAAATTACAAATTATGTAGTTTAAGTTTCGCGTTAAAAATGTAAATAGAAAATAAATTCACAAAAGCAAAAATCAAGTTCGAGGTCGTAGTATACCTCGTATATGAGCAGATTTGTATTTACGTAAAAAATAAATAAAAATACATACAAGTAAAAAGACATCAAGTAAAGTATGTATAAAGCACAATGGCAGCATAGTGCGAAAGTTAAATAATTGCAGTTATGGGTTTACTTAAAAAGACATTGTATTGAACATTCGGCTTGCTCCTGCTATTCGAGCGTTAAAAAAACGAAGTTTCATAACATTTTGCTGGTAATTTTGATACCATAACTTTCGACTTAACACTGGGGTGTTTGAATTTTATTGAGAACAATTAATTATAATCAACAACACACAACGGGTGGGGAAGTAGTTAACTACAACATACGAGGTGCATATAACACTTTGTACTTTTATAAAATACTTACATTCATTATCAATCGAATAGTATGTAGTTATGCAAAATGTGCAAATACTTATATGTGTAGTATGTACGCTTTGACTTTCACTATACATATTTAAATATCATGATATTTTCATTTAATTGCTGTCACAGTTTAATGAATTCTAATTGCAGGTTATTTAAATGCAAACCAAAACTAATAGATACAATTTTTTATTATTTTTATTTTCTATGAATAATTGCTTGTTAATTGACTATATATTGCATAATATTAGTTATAAATTATTATTTCATATATATTATAAGGCATCTATCTATTTTTAAATGATAAACGGACAGTAGTTAAATTAACGCCACGTTTAACAGTCGTGAAACTATAAAACTTAGTAAAGTATTTTACATTTTTAAAAGCAAATTTACAGCATTAGGTAATTAGAAAATGAGGAGTTTTCAGTCAGCCTCTTCTAAGCGTTTTTGAGCATCCTCCATGTGCAATACATTGAAAGAAAGTAGATCATTACGTACTTTGGCCACCAATGGTATAAATGTTCAAAACGCGGTAATATGTCTAACAAATTAATCCATCCATGTTGAGCAAAAATATCACACACGTCACGTAATTCAAATGTTTTTATATTTAGCCAGAATTGATAAATTTATATTTGAGTCCAAATCATAGTTTGGCAGCGACTATGTAGAGAGAACCTCCCTACGCTCTTTGGCCATCTATGGTGCAAATACACATAGAAAAATAGAGAGAGAGAGGGAGAAATCACAACACATGTTTTCTGCAAAATTGCATATTGTTGTTGTTAAGTTTGGTCTCCATTAAATCTCTCACCAAATGAATTGAAAACGTAGATAATTTCTCTGAATCCAAACAATTGCGGTGTTAGTGTTAACAATGTAAAATACGACAAAATAAGACATTTTATGTGGTTTGGGGTCCACTGCTGTCATTAATGTGCTCTAGATATATTTTTAAGTTATTTTATTACTTATTTTGATTGAGATTTGTAATTACTTCTAGTCTGTAAGGAATAGACTTAACAAACAAGATGAAATGAGCCACATCGCATTTCGGACGGATCCAAGATGGACTGCGGCATGAAAGCAAAAATCTACTCAGAGAAACTAGACTTTAATCGATCTGTCCGTCTCCCTAACTCAGCTAGTGTATTGCAGGGTGAATTGTTAGAAAAGCATTCGCGGTATACTAAATACTGATTATACTTTTAAAGTCAGACTTCGCTATCGTTTCGAATAGCCCAGCAGCATATTAAGTATAACCCTGATATGGATGCCGAGACACATAGAGAATAACGAAAAGACAGACGAGGTGGCCCGTACTGCCGCTGCACTGTAAAAATCACACCACTGAACTCGATCAGGCGAAAAAATCTCAACAAAACAAACTTCCCAAAAATCAGTGGTCAGGATGCTGACTTGCAAAATAAACAGATAGATATGGTTTGACTACAAAATCTTGAGACTGGCGACGGTCATTGCCGGTTTCTGGCGCATTGGTGACCAAACAGCCAAAATATGAATCCCCCATAACATAAATTGCCACAGCTCAGACTTCCCGGAAGAAAGAGAGACTATTTCTCAGTTTCTCTGTGAATGCCAGTCTCTGGGACAAACTGGGATAAAAACCTCCGTCAACTGTGTGAAATAAGTTCCACTGAACTCCAAAACTTCTTACACTTGATTTTCTCACCTTGTCACACACAACCAAACAAACAAGAAAAAAAACTGAATTTTCATTTGTGGTAGATGTGTGTAGATGTGTATCGCAACAATGACAATAATAAAAACAACTACAACACATCTCATTTCACAATGAGAGAAATTTATATATAAAGAACATTACATACTCGTACATAGTACTTATTTTCGTACAACCATACAAAGAGAGGTATGTAGTTTTTGGAACATGTGATTCATTTGCCCATAATAGAAGTTAGCAGTTAGATGATATTCCCATAAAATTTCTTAACCTCAAACAAAATTAAACTATAAAAAAAATAATTTCCTCTACACGAGTACATATACTAACTCCTTAATGTATAAAAATAAAAGTAAAAAAAATTACAAACAAACAAAAAATGATTCATTTAAGTAAATCCACCCTTGAAAAGAAACAACAGTAGTAACATAATAGGCGGCTGCAACGAAAGAGGCGTCATTGTATCAGGCTACAACAGCAAAACTACTAATGCATAAAAATTAAATGAGAGCGCAAGCACGAGCAAATAAATGCAATACGTAATATCAGAGTTCGGCGCGGAATAGGGTACACACAATTTTGTGCCTACCGTATTGTGAGAAAGCTATTAAAAATGTACACGTCATACTTAAATAATAATAACAACTACCAACCAATAACTAACTAAGTGTAAGAGAGCGAAGAAGAGGCACTAAAGAGAGAAACCTGTGGTGGTAAAATGAATTCCTACAACAACAAAGACAACTGTGAAACATCGCCATTTACATAAGAAAAATATGAATGTAATTTTTTTTACGTACAAAAGTAGATACGAAAATGGTAAAAAAGAAAGAAAGAGAAAAAGTAACAAACATACTACATATAGAAATGCTTTAAAAAAAAAATCAGCTGTTTTAATTATCTATCTTTTTACAGTTATCGTTGTTCGTTGTTGTTAGAAATATCATTCGTTTAGTCCTTGGCCTTTGTAAAAAAAAAAGTAATAAACAATTATTATTTCAAATAAAATAAAAACGTGACAAACAACATTGATTACGTTCATACACAAAATAAAAACCTTGACTTTTTTAACATTTAATTATAATAACGAATTACTCACGAGTTTAAGAAAATATTTTCAAAACAATTTTCCGCACTTCAATTTTTAATTTATTTATTTTATTATTCAAATAAAGTGTTTTTTGCCCCCTATTTTTCTTTGTTCCATCAGTTGCTGGCTGGCGCTGCTGATTCTGTATACGCTCCGCATCCGCATACAACGAGTGCAAGTATATATAATACGACAGTTGAGACTCAGTGAAACTCTTCTGTACCCCCAGGGTTCGCCCGCTGTCATCCCAGCCAGCCCGCCAAGCCCATCTACACATTAGGCATCTGTCTGTGTACAAAAATCATATTTAAAATCGTATGACTATGTCAAAGTCCAATTTGCACAAAAATAAAAATAAAAATAAAAATTACGGAAATGTTGCTCGCTCGCGCTCATTCATTCATACATAAAATGGCGAGAAAAGATGCGTTACATTTATAAAGGGTGTTTTTTCTAGAAGTGTGGTTTTCAATCTAGGAATACTTTTTTCGGAGTTGGTCTTTTTGACAGCTGTCACTTGATTTATGCTCAGTTTGGTTTGCCATTTTATAATGAATTCAGACTTACGCCTGAAAAATGTTTGCAAATTATTGAAATTTATTATCAATATTTTGTGATCTGTGAAAAATGTGTGTTATCGCAAAATTATCTTCAGCGACGATGTTCATTTTTGGCTCAATGGATTCGTGAATGCAGAAGAAGACCAGCCAGAGGCTCGAAAAATGCACTGTTTAGTGCGGTTTATGGGCAGGCCGTATCATTGGGCCGTACTTCAAAGACAATGAAGGCCGCAACGTTACGGTCAATGGAGAAAGGAAACAGTACCGTTCGATGATAAAAGATTTTTTTTTGCCGAAAATGCAAGAATTGTGGTTCCAACAGGACGGTGTCACATGCCACACTGCACGCGAAACCATGCATCAATTGTGAGGCGACTTTGGTGAGCAGTTAATTTCACGTTTTGGTACTATTTTATTTAATATTTTTCATCTGCTTCTAGTATCAAACCCCATGCTGCGCAGGAGTTTATGTCTCTGATGTCACGGCAACCGTGGTATTTGGTGCAGTAATTGGCCACCAATATCGAGTCTATAGGGACTTATCTATAGGGACAAGCCAAACAAGATTTCTGCTTTGGAAGCCAACATTGAACGCGTCATTGGTGAGATTCCAGCCGAAATTTGTGATAATGTGTTCCAAAATTGGACATTCAGATTGGACCACTTGAAACGTAGCCGCGGGCAACATTTAGGTGAAATTATCTTTAAAAAGTAAATGGCAGGAATTGATTAATCGATCCAAATAAAAATTTCATTCACTTTTGTAAAATTTCTGTTTTTTTTTTTTCATTTTCAGAAACTAAACTCTTATAAAAATGACCCTTTATTACTTTTACTTTATACATACGAGTTTATAAACAAATTGCTTTTAGGTTTATTTTGAGAAAGTTGGAGAGAGCAGCAGAAAAAGAAGATATGTATGCAATTTTCAATAAATAATAATCATTCGTATTCCAGTATTCGTACTAAATATAAACTCATTTTATATTTCACATGTACCAGGCAATGGCACATGCACATAAATTGAAAACTTATGTGCAGAGTCACATGAACTAATGCATGCCATGCAAATGATTGACATGAGTCGATTGACCATGTTAGCTGCCTATTAAGGAATTTTTGGGCAGTCCCTTGCAACCGAACATAACGGTCCCACCATATATAACATTATACATTATACCATACAAGAGAAGCTGTCTGCGCTCTTTGTCCATCGCTGCTTTAATGCACTTTGTGACTCTCTTATTCTCTTTGTGATAAAGCAGTTCAGGTATGCAAAGTTGGAATATATTTCAAACTCACCATGATTGCTTTATATTTATTGATGCAATATCCCTGAATTTCGGTCAGTAATAATGACAATACTACATATTATTGTACTACTTATCATTTTCATTAAAATACTAAAGCCAGACTTACACGATCAGAAAAAATTACATTACTGCAAGCAATAAAAGAAAAAATTAAAATTTTCTGAATTTTTTCAACATTTCCCCATCACTCATCATTCCAAGTAATTATGGGGTATTTTGCCTTGAATGGTCAACATAATACTGTCCGTAGTTTTTAATATTGTCGTTATTACTGACCGTGTGAGATCCGATAAACATAGTTGAGGTATATATTTTTTGTCTTCTTTCAAATAGTGAAGAAGAGAGTTAGAGCTCTTTTAGGTTTCTCCTTGTATGGAAGAGTTCAGGATTCCAAAGTTGAATTGCGTTTCAACTACGGATATTGACTAGAATTTGAAAAGGCTAAGAGAGAGCGTAATCTCGAGAGTATACCATATTTCAAAAAGATTTAATAAACTTCTATAGTACTTCACACAGATCGAATCTATAATAATCATGCACGATGATATTTACATGCATTTAATTTATTATATTTCAAAATAACATTTGTGGTATTCACAAGGTGTCTTATTCACTGTCGTACCCTCTTTACGGTCGTAAATTCTCTCATTTCTCCTATAAAATTGTACGAGAAAATAAGGCACCTTGGGAACAGATCATCCCAATTGTTTCCGCCTCTAGAAAAGTAAGTTCTAGGGGTGAAGTAATTAGTAGAAACATTTACGACATACAGAGATCAAGGGTTGCGTAATTTATGCATGACCGCTGTACGTTCTAGGGTTAAATTGACATAAACAACAACAGTTAAACAATCAAAATTAATAGAAATAACTCTATTACTTTTCAACTGCATATTAAGAACAATAACAAAAGCATTTGTTTATGCAAAAAATTTGTTAATACATTTCGCATATGTGTAGCTAATACGTTTTTGTAACTGCGCAAAAACAAAACAGCAAAACAAACAAGCAACTCAAAAAGTTTCTCAATTACTTTCAAAGTAAATTACAACACAAAATTATGATTTATGTATAGTAAAAAACAATAGAATTAGAAAAACTCTAATTACTTTCTGTAGGTATAATCACCTTGTAATGGCGGAAGGGGGCTGGGGAAATGAGAGAGAGGCATTCCTCTGACATGACCATGATCATGAGAGATAAAACGGTCATAGAAATACACATACACATGCACTCATACACATATATATATACATATATGTAAGTATATGCATGTATGAATATGCCTGTACATTAAAAATAGTGTAAGTATACACAACAAAAAAGAAACACAAAATTAAAGAAAAACTATTTCTAGAAAACATATTGCTAGACATCATAGCGAGAGTGTCTTGTTGTTGTTGGTTTGTTTATGGCAAACACAGCAAACAAGTTTCCCACTTAATATCCACTATGCAAGTGTAGTCGGCATATTTTAACGACTACTTAAAAAAAACTACATAAAAATAGCAACAAATTCAGAGTCATTGAATATGAAAACAGAGCAACTTTAGCATATACCATCCATTATTTTTCGGCTTTCACCAGCGAAATGTACATGAAAAATTACAACCAAATGCATTTCATTACATTTCACATGAAGATAAATACTTTTTTTTTGTGTATGTATGTATAGTATTTATATGAATTTTCCAGTTTCTTAGTAAGTATTTGCAGTTAATTGTCTTAACACACTTACTACAATTGTTCGAGTGGTGTGGAACATGAATATCACGGATACAACCAATGTAAATATATAATCATATGCAATTAAATTATATGTATCTACATATGTAGAATGAAGTTAAGCCAATAGAGTAAAGAGAAATCAAATCATATATGTACCATATGTATTTCATATAAGAGTCTCTTAAGAGAGCTGCAACCTAAGATATGAGAGCGAAGCCTTATAAATCTATATCAGATAAGCTTCTCCCACAAGTGCTAAATCATGACTGATGAAAGAAATGAACCAATCACATTGCAGCTCTCTTTTGGTTCAATGAAACTCAAGAGAACGGTTGTATTTGCCTTATACATGTATGGTCTATGAAAATGTGCAATTGTAAGACTCATAATCGGGGACTGATTCTTTAAGTCTATCATATGCAAATGCATGATGCAAGAGTAGCAGAAACGCAATACTTTGAAACCCCTTCAACAAAGAAACAACAAAATTTTGCCATTCTTGAACCATGAAAGAGCATATATGCTAGCCTTAGAGAATTCTTTATATTGATTTGTTTTTATTGGAAAGAGGCGGCAGAACGCTATCACTAGATATGTATGTATGTATAACATATGAAAATTAAATTTGGACCCATGTATATAATTAAAAAAATGAAAGACCGAGATGGATAAAGTAATTTTAATTACTAGCAACACATTTGCTCCCGCGGCTACTGTTGCCAGTGTGATAACGATCTTTCGAGCTAAGGCAGGGCAGTCAGCTTGTCTTTCTTATACGAAGTTTTCTTTCAACTAAATTAGAGAGCAAAAAAAAACTTCATTTGAAAAAAAAAGAGAGGAGAGTATGACACTCGGCCGCCTAGAGTTATTTCGTCAAGAATAATTCTATTAAAAATTTATATTGTACGATATCGTTTTACCAAAAGTTCAATAAACATATAAATATGGCAAGTCTGTCGTGTCAACCATGATAATTGACACATTTGTGAAGTGACAATTGTAAGTGAAAATACAGCTGTGAATTTGAAGTTGAAGCAGCAGAGTAAAATGCAAAACACGAACATCTGCTACTGCTGCTGCTGCTGGTCCAACTACTGTAAAATGGAAAAAGCCATAGATTGTAACGCCCATAAAATAATAATAGAAAAAGGCAGGGTGTTGGAAGTGCGCTCAGCAGCACACAAAGCTTTAATTGCTGACGTGCTAAGTTTTGAGGTATGCTCGCATACAATTTTTCATATGAAGTTATTAATGTAAAACAAAGAAAAGTGCATATAACTGAGGGAAAAACACATGATTTTTTCGCAAAAGAGAAAATAGACGTCATCGGCAGCTCACAAATTGATATGCGAGCAATAGCAGCAATGTGGTGAAAGGTATTATCTGACAGTTGGCTAGACAAATCAGCCAGTTAGCCAGCCAGCGAAATTAGCTGCCAAAACAAATCAACTTTACACACAATAGCAATAGTAAAAACAACAACAACACAGCACCAGTATAGCAATAGCATGTCTATTTCCGTAATTTGGTAGAAAATTAGAAAAAAAAAAAAAATTAACAGCAATAGCAAACAACAACATGAAAAAACTAGGTAGACAAGCCGCCAAGTAAAAGAAAAAATGTAAATACATATATAACATACAAACCGAAAATCGTATGAGATTGAGGGGAACATTTTGTGTACTGACTGACTCTGTCTACTGCGCTGCTGCTGTTGCTGCCTGCTATATGGTGCGCTGAGGAGTGGATATGTATGTTATCATCTAGCACCACTTCTCACCCGAACCAAAACACACAGAAGAACATTCTCTCGCTCTCTCTCTCTCTCTCTCTCAGGCCTTGAACAATACAAGAGAGCGAAAATGATTAATATATTTTCTAAATTATTATGTACACAGGAGAACACCAATAACAAATACGTGCATTGGTTGGATAAATATGTAAGAATGAACTCTGTTGTGATGTTTGCGCGCTCTTCGTCAAAATGCATTTCGGATGAATTTGAGACAGTTAAAAGAGGGCACCTAGAAGAATGGTAGGGCTCTGTTTCAACGAAGTACAGTGATGGCTAAATTTGTATGGTTTGCATTTACCGTTGCTGTTTAATCTTTTAAATACCCAATCAAACCCGCAACTAATTCCGAACTAATTCCCATCGTGAATCGATTTTACGTCACGAATGTGGAAAAAATGGTATCATCTATCTATACCTATGTTTCGTAGTTAACATTGCCAACTATCTAAATTAAATTTTAATTATTTTTGCCAAAACTTTAAATAAAATTCAGCTATATTGTGTTTACATCCTTGGCAATCAGAGTAAAATTCTACTTTCTTTTTGATTTCAGCATATTTTTATTATTAAAAATGTATTATATTGCGACAGCAGCATCAAAACTGCTTTTTCTTAGCGACTCGTTTGTGCGATCCTCTCTAGCGTTTGAAAAGTTCCACCAAACTAAGATTTTGCGCGAAGTCAGAGTAATATTGGTAAAAGGGTGCAGTATATTGCTTCTAGCAAAAGTTGCTCTCAATTTTATTTTATTTGATGCTGCAAAAATGCTGCTTGAAAAGAGTGAATATTGCTATTCGGAAAAATTGCTTGTTTGAATGTTGCATGCAATAGAAATCCTATATAATCTATAAAAATATTCAAAAGCTATGTAAAAAATTTTATGCAAATGTGATTTAATTTTATATACTTCTGCAAGACCCAAATTTTAACCGAAATATTTAACTTTCACTTTACGGCACAATATTGCATACGTAGTTATCAGCACATAATATATTTACAAAAATATGCACCTACAACTAACATACTCGTACATAAAAGAAGAATATCTGTTGGTCTCGTATGATTCTGAGTTGGTATAACATCAGCAGTTGTCAGAGTTTTGTTTTTTTTTCTTCCTTTTATAATATGTATATTATTATTATAATAAAAACACGTGTTAGCACGTGCGCAATGAAAGCTACAAACGAAGATATAGAATTTCAAAAGAAAAGAAAATACCAAAAATTAATAACAAAAACAAAAAAGGACGAGAGGAGCAGCATTCGCGCGTTCGCTCTTTAAATATCTTTAAACAATCTGCCCTACACACGCCATTGATATTTGAATACAACAACAACAACACCACATCAGCTTATGCCCATTCATGATTTGTATTTTATTATCATTGTGTTGTTGGGTTTTTTACATTTTTTTTTCTACATTAATAAAGAGGGTAAACAATATAGAATTTATTTGGAAAGAAATAGAAAACCTTAAAATCAAAAAAAGGAAAACAAAATTTAATAGATGAAGCTTTTTAGCAAAACAAAACAAAAAGAGGAGAATAAATTGTGAAGGTCATTTTCATTGACTGCCTTCTGTTAATGGGGTATTTCGATAAAGTAAAACAGTTAGCGCGAGAGAGAGAGGGTAAGGTACAAATAAAGGATATGTAAATGTTCGCCACCACTATTGCCTAAGAATAGAATAGGTGAAATAGTTGGGGTGGTAGGATAGAATGGGGAAGTGAGGTGCAATAGACTGGGGAGGTGAAATAGAGTGAAAAGGTGTAATGGCGTCAGGTGGTGGTATAGAATGGGGAAGTGGGTGCAATAGACTGGGAAGGTGAAATAGATTGGAAAGGTGTAATGGCGTCAGGTGGTGGAATAGAATAAGGAATTGAATGGTAGAATGATATATGTAAGCATAAGGGAATAGATGAGCGTGGGATGGTGGAAAGGCGTGGGATGATCTAATGTCTTAAGGCTCTAGTGAGAAATGACTGACTGAGGCAAGCTGAGAGAAAAGTAGGCGGCATACTACTTTTTAAATAGGTATATTCAAAATTTAATATCTAAATCAAATATTTGCATGCATATGCACGTATTCAACTTCTATGCGTGATTATTTCTTTTGAAATGAGAACACTATATGTATATATAGTATACATTTTCCCACTTTGGGGCTTAGGTCTGTCTATACGGTGTCTAACACGTTTTCTGCAAAACTATCATAAATCAAAAAGTTTATTTAAAACAAATTTACTAAATATGACAGAAACATCCGTTATTTAGTGCTTTAACTTATGTAAAAATATCATTTATATCTGTATCTGACGAACTATTTACGCGAGAAGATTATTTGTCCTTACGAATTGTATGGAGTGACCAGGTAAATTCAAAAGTTTAAATGCGATTTTTTTAAACACAGTCTTGCAGCAAACAAGCGATAGGTACACACACAGAAACTTAATATTAAAAAAAAAAAAAATAAAAAATTAAAATCAATGAAAAATAGTAGCACAGCTGATAGCATAAATAGGTAACTACTAAAAACCAAATTACATAATGAACTGAATATTTTGTGAATGTATGTAAACAGGGCAAGAGGTAGTTAAATCTCAGTGCAAGTGAACTAAAAATAACTAGGTCATATAACTTTTATACTAGGTATTATCTATGTACACATAGTCATACATACAAACAAATATTTTATTGTATATACATGAAAAGCTAATTAATTGCTCACAGAAAACTATCACGCTCAAGATTGTATACTTGAATTTTGTACCAGGAATGTAAAATTAATCTAATAATCAAAGTACAATATTAAAAACAAATCTCTGTACTTTAGTAAATTATTTAGTAGGTATAAAATTATAATTATAATAGAGTGGAGTTGAGGAAATATCTATGTACATAAATCTCAAATGCAACTTCATCATTATTTTCGTTTAAATTAAACATTTCCTCAGAAATCTTAAAGATAATCTGGCCTCTGTCAACATTACGTTTGTATGTGTACACATATTTTACTTACAAATAAAATATAACGAACATTAATTACTCCCTTCTTTACTCTTTTAAGCGTAAACAAAAATAAATAACATTTAGCATTTAAATTAAAACAAACAAATAGCAACAAAAAATGTGTTGTGCGAAAGAAAATAGCATATGCAAATAGTAAATAAATCGAAAATATCAAAAACACACAAAAACTAACAAAATGAGAGAGAGCAGAAAAAATGAAAAAAAAAAAAACAGCTCCAAAACTAAATAAAAATAGAAAATAACGGGAATAGCAACCTTGTCCATTTTCAAAGTTCAATGGTGGGATGCATGTATAATGGTGGCGGCGGCGACGTCGTCAGCGGCGTTGTCGATGAAAGTAGTGTGTGCAACGGCTCAGATATTAAGCGTGCGATTGATACGCGGTGTGTGGGGGGAAAGTAACTAGTAGTGGTGGATAATAGTAACTAATGGCGATAGAGGAGAGTAGAATAATTAAATCAATCGTATAGATGGTGTGTTGTTTGTTGGTGTATTGTCTGCAATTTATCAGTTTATCAGGTGTTGATGTTGAAGAAATAATTACATATATTTAAATTTAATGTGCGTTTTTCCTTTTCCTTTTCCTTTTGCCATAGTTGAGAAATTCAATGATATTTATGTTTTTTAAATTAGAAAGTCACAAATTGCATTAAAATCATATTGGCAATATCAAGAAAAATAAGAAAAACGTTGGTTGCTGTTTTTATTTATGTCGTGATTAGTTACATTTGAATAATTTTTTTTTTCTAAACTCGTTTTAAAAAAGTAAAAAAATATGGAATCGAAAGGATGCTTTTATCAACAGAAATCTGTTGAAACGTCTTTTTGAAAAAAGATAACAATGACATTTTTATATAAAAATCACAACGTCCGATTCTAAATATTTTTCTCCCACTGAATAAATTTCTCGGGGAAAACAGTTCATATATCAAATCTCTCGGGGTAAAAAACCTAATTGAGTGGCCTCAATATCTCTGAGTGTACAAAAAAATTTATTTTCTTAAGAAATTTAAGTGGATCAGCCTTTCAAACTGTAGGACCCTCTTATATGTACATATGTTTGGAATACATACGTAAGCAATTTTGAGGTTACTTACTTTACTTTTAATGGCACAACAGCCCAGCCCATGGAGGCCCTAGGCCGAGCTTTTCGCATCTTCTCATGTTGTGCGTGTTATATTTGTACATGAATGGAAGGGACCTATAGTTTTTAATGCCGAATCCGAACGGCGAAGTGAAAAGCTTTTCATAGCAATTTTTTCTCTTGTAGGTTTGCCATTGCCTGCTTGCCTGCCAAGAGGTGGTGCCGTGTAGAAAAATTATTTTTTCTACTTTTTTAATTTGCCTATGCAGAGATTCGAAACCCGGACACTCTGCGTAGCAGTCCAACGCATTACCACTACGCCACAGGTTTTGAGGTTGGCCTACATTAAGTTCAGTGGGACTTCTTCTATTTGTTGATTTAGACAATTTAATAAAAATTTTCTCCAACTGTGTATTAATTTTTGGGTAATTTCCGAAAGAAACTTTTTGGCAATAAAATCTGTGGGACTATTACTATGGGACTTTTATGCCCAAGTGCGAAAAATTGGACGGGAATGTTTTTTTCAGAATAGAGATATAGGAGAATGAAGAAAAATATATCGAGAGTTTTCATATACCATAGACTAGGTACAATTCCACCTAAAAATTTAACCATGATAGCAACTTCACTTAGATTCGTACGTCTCTCTAAATTGTGTCATGATGTTTGCAACGAAAAAAAGGATCATAGTCCTTCTTGGTCCGCACTTCCTTCAAGCAGTTGATAAATATGAAATAGAATAGATATATTTTTAAACTCAACCAGACCTCTACCTACAGATAGTTGACAAAAATGTATACTCTCCACAGGGTCTCTCTCGCTGAGCAACAGAATTAATTCGGACCATACCCTCACCGTTACCCTTTTTTCTTCTTCTTTCCCATGGCAGATAACATGGAACATATTCTTTAATAATCTTAACTTCGTTTTTAAGAAAATCCAACGAGTCATTATAGCCATTGAGTACGCAAAAACTAATTTTAAAATTTCAATTTCCTCACAAAAGAAATTTAAACCCCGATTTTATTTTTGTTTTCACTCGAGAAACTTAAAATAGCAATTCAAAAATGTAGAAAATTCTGAAAAAAAAATAAACTGCACTGCTGCAAGCAGAGCATTGTTAAAACCACACTGCAAGAATGGAAAGGTACAAGAGAAAACCACCAAAGAAACCAGAAACGTACTAAAAAGCAATTCGACAAAAAAAAAAAAAAAAAAGCTACAAATATTCGAGGTAACAGCAGAACATACGATGAGAAAGAAATCTAGGGAGAAGGTAAAGAATGGAAGAGGTGGTGTATGTACAAAAAACGCAGGAAAATTAAAAGAAAAAAATAAATAAATATCGTGTGTTTATTTGCGCACCATACAAGAAAAGAAGCAGAAGACGAAATTTAATAAGTCCACAAAATCAGACGTCACGGTTACTGTTTTCACCTACACACGCACACATGTTCGACATGTGGGAGAGCGACAGCGGAGCGCAAGCTATTTCATTTTGAAGGAGAGTAAATTTATGCCATTTTCGTTTTGTGAACTTGTAGAGTTATCAATTTATTTAATTTAAAAATTCCAAATAATAAGAAAAACTAACACACAAATGTTTAACTAATTAATTTTTTTTTTCTATAATTACACAATGGACGACATACCTGTGCTAAATGTAACAGCGTCGTTAAATTATTTGTTTCATTTGTTGTTGCGGTTGTGGTTATTGTTTTGCAAAAGTAAATTTGAGAGAAATCAAGAGAAACAGAAGAAGAAAATAAATAAAAGTTTTTAATATCAAATTTTGAGGTTAGATCTTAAAAATGCTAATGCTTTTATATAATTAAAGAAATAGTTATTTACATACAAAAATTTTAAAATAAACACGAATTTGTCGATTTTCTTTGCGATTAACTTGCGCGCATTACTTCTACATTGACAAAAAAAAAACACTTTTTCACGTGATTTACTTTTCTTTTTGAACATAAACTTCACTTTTGGATACTTTCGAATTAGGGCAGACGCCGCACAACAGTAGACTGAAAAAGGCGTTTTTCTTTTCTTTTTTTTTTTGTTTCAATTTAAACTACTAATTTTGGTTTTTTGTGTATTAATTTAACTGCAGTTGCTGCTTTTTTACCTTCTTGCTATACTAAAATTATTTTCTTTTTCATACGGCGTATTTAAAAATGATTCGTCGTCATTGCAGAAAGAAACTTTCACCAGTTTTTTATTTTTTTATTTTTAATTGGTGCACTTTTTCTTATTGTTGTTATTTTCCTATCAAATTTTACTTACAGAAATTTGCAAACACTTTCGAGTAAACGTTCTTTTTATTTATTTAACTAAACAGTTTTCTTTCTGTTAATGTATTAAATATTTTTGTATTTATTTTTCTATTTTATTGCGCCCGCATTGAGTTTGTAATATCAAAAAACGTAATACTCTCAATCACGTTATTTTTGCTTCTGATTTGCGATTTCAGTTTTCTTCTCTGTTCAGCGGCGGCGGAGGCAGCGACAGCAACTTTTCGTTTCAGTTGCGTTTTTCTTTCAACTTAATCGACCTTTGCATTTGTGTTCGCTTTCACCCTCCCCTCTTTGTGAATTAACTCGTTTCTTTCGAAACGAACTACAGAGACAGAGAGAGAGAGAGAGAGAGAGAGAGAGAGAGAGAGAGAGAGAGAGAGAGAGAGAGAGAGAGAGAGAGAGAGAGAGAGAGAGAGAGAGCAACAAACCGAAGAATATATCAACATTTTCTGTTGTTTCTTTTAAAATATTTATCTTTCTCGCGTATTATTTATGTTATTATTATTAACAATTGTATTTTCAATTGCAAAACATAATAATAAACGATTTCAAATAAAATTAACACATATTTACATTAAAAATAGACGTCTATATTTCGTAAATATTCGATTGCATCCCATTCAAAACAAAACACATCATCACAAACTCGATGCAAAACGCGAGAGAGAAACCGCTAAGTAATCCCTCTCTCCTTTTCCCACTGCTCCTATTTGATTCACGTGGATTATCAAGAAACAAAACTCGTTTTTTTTATATGCACTGTCAATTTGGGTATACACTGAAAATTACTAAATAATGTTAAACAGTATTTATTGCATTATTCGATATAAAGACATATTTGTTAAACAGAATGTTGCATTTTGTAATCATTTCTTATCAGTTACTTTGTAACAATTTGAGTTAAGCAATTAGCTAGCAACGCAATCTTTTGTATAAAATATTTATTATTGCAAAATTTGTTTCAGTGTGGTGGCGTGATATTTTGAAAGCATTGCGCATGACTAACTATCGCCTTTGATTGTAATAAGTGTAAATGAGACGGAGATAATTGCTTAGCAGCGATAAATTAGCGTTGCCGTATGTTTTAACATACCCAGAAACTTGTGTTATCTGTTCATAGAATAAAATAGCGTATCACAAATGCATAAGACACGTTGGCAAGCCAGTTCGACGAGCTTTTTTTTTCGGTAGAAAAAAGGCAGGAACACGCCAACAACGATTTTCAAAGGGCGTAATGCCTTTTAAGAGAACACAGAGATACTGATGCCGCAATTTATTTATTTAAAATTATGAAGATGTTATAATGAGAGCAGCGTGCCAGAAATGGTTACAAGGATTCCTCTTCCTTCAAAAGAAGGGAGAACTGTCTCATCAAAAACCACAAGAAGACCGTGGAAAATTTCGAGAAGAATAACGCCGTGACCTCCTCATGCCAGAATATGCCCAAAGACCAGGCTACGGATGTTTCCTTTGACGACCTTTGCCTCAAGAAACCGAACCATCAGCCTCTTTCGACACACCTATGAAGCTACAGGTAGCCCACCATCGACAAAGTCGACCCGGGTGCCAGCACACTTAGGCTAAAAAGGTCAATTGTTACTATATACCATAGGGAGCTCTGTCCCTATCCCTCTAATTCAGACCGTTTGAACCATTGGATGTCTTTTATGAAGTTACTAATTTTGTTGTTAGTGAAGACTGTTTGGTTATCGAAGATAAAGTTATCTAGAAGCTTATACCGTACGTGAATAAGTGCAGGATATTCACATAAAAGATGAGCTACTGTTTCCTGTCCCTCTTTGTTGCAGAAGCTCCCGCAATGATTTCTATATGGAAAACCCATTCTTCTTGCATGTCTTCCAATGGGAAGACACAGTGTCCTTTTATCACCCAAGTCACTGTTTTTATATATTGTCAACCTGTTGGTAAAGGATCCTTCGGACGACGACTATCCATTTTTGGCCAACTGAATCACGTTATTTTGTAGGTTGATTCGTACGATAACGTTCACTTTCCGTTGGCTTGTTTTATTGCATCGGAGTCAGCAGCAGCTTACACGTTGCCATAAAGACTCCTATGCATTCCCGTGAAGGATCTATCTGCAACAGTGAGCTGTTTTTGGACAACTCGTCTGCAGTTCCTTCCCCGGTATTCGTCTGTGCCCCAGCAGTCAAATTAAGTGTACATTAGATATGATGGAAGCCTAGTAGCTGAGTATTTTTTTCTAGGATGAGGCGTAGGTATTTTACTTTTTCTACAAAAGCGAGCCTAGTGCCGTTAAGTGAAGGTGGAATAACAAGTGTTACCTTGTATTTCCTGGTAAAGAATATCACTTTGGTTTTTTGGATCAGTTTGGTTTTCTTTCTGATGTCACGCGGAAGAGAATGTTGGCTGAAACTAATTTCAGTGGTGAAGATTAATCTGCACAAACCAAAGCATCATGGCTAGCGGTGGCAGGGTTTTCCACTATGGTGGAGTCATCGGGTGGCCTTCGTTGTGAAAAGTAGGGAAATACCGAGCAAGCTCCAACTGCGACAATGAATCATTCCATGTCGGGACCCGATTCCTTAACGTTTACAACACTCTCGGTGTCTACCAACTCATCCAGATTGAACACCTTCAGAGTGATTCTTTATTGACCACTATGAAAACACATCTGTGAAAACCTCGAGGCTCCAATTGAGCTCCGGGTGATATCTCTTTAAGTTTGGCAAAGCAGCTTTCTTTGTAGAGTTCGGCTGATCTAGGATTAACACAAGCTGTTAGTTTATGAAGCCTATATGCCTCAGCATCTCTGCAAAGGGGGATGTTAGAGTTTTGTTGGCTCACACGAGAGAGTCTATGTGTTTCTCAGTTAAGTCTCCCGCTGCAGTTTTTCCTTGTGCCTTAAGAAGCCTTGTACACTTTTTTTCGAAGGAGCGATGTGGTGCCACTTGGTGGTATTTTTATGCTGCTTCCTTCGACGTACTGGATCCAGAGGTGCTGTAATACTTTCTTTACATGGTGGTGTTGATTCAAATGCGTAATGAATAATGGATAAATGCGCCACTAATCCGTCACATAAATTGCTATCGGACTTGATTTGCGATAGTGAATGTTGTAGTGATGATGTGACTGTGTTTTTGGTTGTAGATCGAGAAGATAAAATTTAATAGTAGTAAGGCGTGGTTCATTCCCATTTAATCTTCCACATATGGAGTAACTCTAAGTTTCTGAAGTTTAATATTTTCGTTTGAACCTGAGAGCGAAGTCGAAGAGATGGAAGCGAAATTCATAATACCAAAACTCATTTCTGCCCCCAAGTGCGATTCGCCGCGCTTTGCATAATCGGCTTACAGGCTTAGAAGAGAAACTCCTCAGACACGGGGGGTTTTTGTCATACTGGCGTGGCGAGTGCGCGTTGAAGAGGTGCGCGGAGGCACCTGAGCACCCAATAAAAAGAAGGTGATGGTCGGCTGTGGCAGTACCCCACACCAAGGTAAACAATTTAACCTCAAGGTAACCCGGGTACCGAGGGGGTTACGTTACAAGACAACCTAGTTTTGACACCAGAAACCGAAAACTCGCAGATCCAACGTGCTAATTCCATAAAATTACTTGAAAACAAACGTTGGATTCGGATAACTCGGTCTTCTGGGGTAAATCCCCAAACTAATAGAAAGGAACGGGTCGCAAAACAAGGTTTGCGACCTGAGCAAAAAATATCTACTACCCCAATTGTGGTGAAGTGAGAACAGAGAAAACATGTTCCAGTTTCAATCGCATTCTTTAAGTAATTTAGCATTTTTCAAATAACGAACGGAAACGAATCTCTGCTCTATTTTGAAAACAACTAGGACGAGGAGAAATCAGCGTTGCTCGTGCATTTATGAATGTTATATAATTTAAATCTTTTATTAAAATGTATGTATTTGCATGTATGTACATATTTGTATGGTTGTGGGATTAATCTTAAGGTAAATGAATTTAAAAACAAACAAATTAAACTTTTAAGAGCAAAACCCTGAGGAAACAATTCAAAAACTTCCCAGTAGTAGAAGAAATAATTATAGTTTAAATAACAATATTGAATTTCATCATTGTTGTAAATTCAAATTTATATGTAATGAGAAATGAAAGTATGTAGTGCAACTTTAAATAAAAAAAATGAATAAATTCCGCTATACATATGATAATGTAAAATTTCGCATTTGAAAATTGAACATTTAAAATTCAAAAACTCTTTAAAAGTAGTGTAAATAACTAATATTCTATCAAACTATATAACGATTTAATTATGCTACCAAGCGAGCACAGCGAGTGCAGTCAGCTCAATTGTCCTCTCAGCTTGCACCAATGAAATCTTCATCATCTTTTTCGCTTTTAATTTGAGGTACGCTGTCGCCATCCGGCAGAATGCATTCATCCGATGTGGCATTACTATCTTGTGTGATAACGATCACTTGGGCAGCAGCAGCGGCTGCCGTTTTTCGCGTCATTCGCTTAAGTGTGGGTGGCGCTGTCATTGTTATAGCTGATTTTGTTGTGGACGTTGTGCTAGCGGCAGCATGAGTGGCTGGTGTGAGATTTGGATTTCTTATAAGCGTAGGTAAGCGTACTGGAACTGAATCTGAGGCTGAAACTACTGGCGCTGGTGATGCAGTAACAGTTGTTGTTGTTGTTAATGATGTTGTATTAAGCTAAAGCAATTGAGTGTAGAGAAAACAAATTTAATCGTTGAAAAGAAAAATTAACTCACTTGTCGAACGGTAATGTCTCGACCCAATCGTGTTGCACTTCGAAGGGAAGCAGACGAACCAGCGGCCACTGAAGTTGCAGATGCAGTTTTAGTACTCCCTACTGGCGTTGAGGGTTGCATTGTAGAGTTTGTATAGAAAATGCGCGGCGAGTCTTGCAATGGTTGCTTAAGTGAAGAAAGTTTTCCTGTAGTTGGAGAACCATTCGTTGCTGAGGCATTAGCTGCTGCTGGCGCAATTGATTTGGTGTTAAAACTGAGGGACGACGGGGGGGAATGGCTGGAGAAAGCCGATGGTGCCGATGGTGCCGCAGCCGAAGTTGCTATCTGATAACCAATGATATTTTTGTCGATATCAAATATGGGAACATATTGTAACGATTTTTGGTGTGCCGTTGCAGTTGATGCTGCTGGACCTGTACGTGTAGACGAGGACGTCGAGGAAGGGGATAATTGAAACTTGTTCACCGCTTTCACATGTCCTTTATCCAATTGCTGAGCAGCAATACTTGCTGGCAATGATGAAGTGGCTGTCGAGCTCATAGTTTGAGATACAGAAGCCGCCATCGATGATGTACTTGTTTTTATCATGAACTCATCGAGCACGCGTGCCGTGCTGCTGTAATCCGTAAGCGTATGCGCAGACGTGTTGTAGATGTGTTCGATCATATTCTGTCGCTCCGCAACGGAGAGCGTAGTGAAACGTGGTGAGAGTTTTTTAAGGCTGGCATCTATGCGTCGCAAGTACGAGCGCATTGCCAAACGCTGATTCTCGTTCAGCTGATTTTGCGTCACCCCAGATTGGACTGCATGTGTTATTTCACCGCCGCCGGGCTTGGAAATAGTGATTGATGCCACGGCTGGATTTTGTTTCGGCGTGATAATCGTTGAAGCTGGCAGTTGCTTTTGCAATGCACTCAGGTATGGCGGCGTCGCTAGCAACGATAATGGCGGTGGCGGCGGTTGTAATTGCAATGTTCCTGTTGATGTGCTTGCTGCGGCAGCTACTGATATTGATACTGAAGGTGAAGTGGCATTAGTTGAATGCGATGTTATCTTTTCAACTTTCTGTCGTATCGATGCGGGTATTGTGTTATTGTTGCCCTCCAAGTCGGCGCGTGTTATCAATTTTGTCGTCATCACTATGTAAGCGGGCAACTCACGCACTGGCGACTGCACTTGTGAATGTATGCGTGTCGGGTCAATGGCCGGCATGGGACCATCTAAATTCGGACAGCAATAGTCGAGTAGAACATGACTGTGACTGCGATTGTATTTGGCAGGATGCAAAAATGAATAGAGGCGTGTTCCGTTCGAGTCGACGTTCGGAGGCGTCAAACCGAACATAGACGCAGTAGCGACGGCAGCACTATTTCCTAGTTGTTGAGATGAATTCGCAGTCGATGATGCAGAAGCAGCTGTTGTTATTCCGATGCCTGCTACTGCTGGTGTATTGGCAGCACTCATACGACTGGAAGTCAATAAATCCTCTGCGTCTTCGTCAATTTCTGCTTTCGGTTCCAAAGTTGAAGACGAAAATGATACCAGTTCTGATACAACATTAGAGCTTAAGGACGATGATTGTGGTAAGCTAAATGCTGCGCCAATAGCGGGAATATCAGGTCTAGGTGTGGTATTGGTTGACGATGCTGCTGCCGATGCACATGCCGCTGGTGGTGGTGATGGAAGCACATAGGTGCCGGTAGCTGTCGCCGTGCTCGTGCCAAAACGACCTGGATGCTTTTGTGTTCCTCCTCCAGCTGCGCCCAAATTAATTTTTGCTTGTTTTGGCTTTTCAAATTGTGGCTGCTTTCGCAGTGGCAGCGATGGTGCATTAACGGCGAAAGATCTCATTGGTGTCAGCAGATAGGATTCCATATCCTCACTGTAGAGTTGTGTTTCGTATTCATCTGAAATGGTTAAACAACAAATTCAAGAAATTAAAATAGAATCGGAGCCATGAGAATGTAAAGCAAAATTCTAATGGTTTCCGTTGCTTTATCGACGTAAATTCAATTGAATTTGATAATTTATACTAAGGCACTGATTTCTTGAAAATTTACATATATAAGTTCAAAAACATAACTGAATTTTTCAGAAATAATTACCAATAATAATGGTAAACAAATATTAATGCAATTTATTGTAATTTATTTATCATGAAGAGTTCACAATTGAGCAAGGTTTGGCAGTTATTAAGAAGTACTACCGAAATTCTGAGTCGGTTGTCGCAACTTCAAGTTTATGGTAAAGAAAATCCTGAATTTCATCGAAAAGCCTTACTTTTGCTTTAATGGCTTTGTCAATGAGCAAATACTCCATTGCATCCACAAAAAGTGACCGGGTGGTGTACATTGCATGGAGGAGGTGTGATTGGACCGTATCCGTATTTTTTCGTCGATGAAAATCATCACCATGTTACGATCAATGCGGTTCTTATTAACAATGATATTAATTAATCTGATATAATCTTAGTTTAGAAAGCGTATTGAAAAGCAGTGCAAGGATATAGATACCGAACTTCTTAGCAAAAGTTCCAAGTAACTCTCGGCATATTAAAATCACCAATGAATCGATTGTTCTCATTTTACAGCAAATTGTTGCTAGAAACCGTGCTTCCATGCTTAATATAAATTCTTTTTCTTCTGTTTTTTAATGGCAAAACAGCCCATGGAGGGCCTAAGTCGAATCCGAACTAGGCAATTTTAACTCTTATACGCTTGTCATTGCCTGCCAAGGGGTTGTTGCATCTACGCCACGGGGAACACTAAGTCGTGTTATACGAACATGTAATATATAAATATTGCTCATCGATCCTTATGCGGAAATATCATAGGTAAATGTCAGAGGGATAGAAGAACACGCAATGTTTATGAACACGATCTTTTCTAAAAACTTGAAGGTTGTTACAAAGAATTTCAGCATCATGATGATTTAAGGAGTGAGTTCGAAAAAATCGGATAACTTTGCAAGACCACTGCTTTGAAACTCTTCATCTGAATGAAAAAATTCAAACAGTAGGCTTTGCGTTGGCGAAATTCTGATACATCACATGTTTTTTGACTTGTGAACTTTCAGTTGAGTCATGGCATCGGAAGTGGAAAGACGCGATTTAGCTGTTGAATTATTTCGAGAAAATCCGCAGTGGAGCCAGAAAACCATTGCAAACAAGGCGAAAGTTGCACAAAACACTGTCTCGATGATTTTTAAAAAATTTAATACAGACTTAACAGTTGCTAGAAGGAAATGCGGTTTCGTGTCTCCACAAAAGGCTAAGAAACTCGTTGTTCTCTTAGAGAAGAATCCAGTGTTTTCTAATTGAAAATTGGCGGAAAAAGCGAGTTGCAGTGAGTTTTTAGTTCGTAAAATTAAAAATTAAAAAAAGATGAGGGCCTTAAAACATGAAAAGTGCAGTCAGTACCCGACAGGAACACTACTAAGAACTTGGTAGCCCAGAGTCGAGCTAAAAAGTTGAAGACAGATTTTTTCCAAAAATTCGATTGCATTGTTATGGACGATGTTATGAAACATACGTGTTGTCTACATTTTCTCAATTGCCTGGTCAAGAGTTTTACACCGCAAAGGAACGAGGAGGAGTTGACGAAAGATTAAGGACCAAACAAAAGTCCAAGTTCTCGAAGAAGTTTCTGGTATGGCAAGCGATTTGTAGTTGTGGGCTAAGGAGTAAAAGTTTCGTAACAAGTGGCACTGTTAACGCCGAAATTTATGTGAAGGAGTGCCTCCAGAAGAGATTGCTGCCCTTCATTAGAAAGCACAATGTATCTACTTTCTTTTGGCCTGATCTAGCGTCCTGCCACTACAGTAAAGTAACCCTTAAATGGTTGTTCGAAGACCAAAACATCAAATTGGTACCAAAAATCGCCAACCCACCAAATTGCCCAGAACTTCAGCCTATCGACAGATATTGGGCTCTAATGAAAAGAATATTAAAGGCAAGAAACAAAGAAGCTAAAATCCATGGAAGATTTTAGAAATAAGTGGAATGCTGCCGCCAAGAGAGTCTCAGAAATGACAGTAAAGGCGCTAATGGCAGGCATACCGGAAAAGCTGTCCGAATTCTGTAAAAAACAACAAACAAATTAGTTTTATTGATCATTTTATCATTTTTGAATTTCTTTTCAAAACTGTATACATTTTTATATTTGCATAAGGGATTTCAATGCTAGGACAATTTAAAGTTATCCGATTTTTTCGATCTCATTACTTAAGCCCAGTTTCAGTGGAAGCTTAAATGTGCGCATTACAAGTAAAACTTTTAATATACATAGAGGTTGCTTAACCCTCTGACACTTTTATATAACATATAAAAAAAAATCCGAAATACTAATTTTAAAAGAAGAAATATTTCTTTGATTTGAAAAGTTAAACTTAACAACGCAAAGATCATCAATTTCAGTTTTTGGTTTTTATATGGAATTTTATATCATCGATTGAATTGTCATTTGAAAAGCGTGATATAAAAACAGTATTTATTATTTTTTTTTTTTGATGCAGTTACTTCCAGTTTTTTTTTTTTGGAATTGGTATAGCACAATCAGCGATAGATGAAGGTGAAAGTTGATTTTTAGTTGAAGTTGAAATAGTGTGAACAGCTGGAGATTCATCAATAACTATGAGATATTGACCCATAGCCAAAGGAGAAGAAAATAATGTTGGAGAAACACCGATTCTCGATTATTACTACATTATTAACATCAAAGCATTTAAACTTGTTAATAATTTTGAGGTAAAGTCTCTCGTAAAACACAAATTCACGAAATATAGAGCGACAGGTTGCTCTTTATTTGAAATTTATCGACTGTTTTGTGACTTTTTAAAATTTTCCATACAAATAAAACTTTTTCGAGACTAAACAATACTCTAAAATATAAATTCTAGAGAACTTTTCTACAAATAGAAAACTTTTGAGATTAAGTATTTTAAAAAATTTTAAATTATAAATATTGTAGGTTTTTTAAAATTACTCAAAAAATCTTTATAAAAATTCTCAAACGAAACATATTTTTAGACTTTTCCGAAATTTTCCAGTAATTAATTAATTTAGTAAGTTTTAAAAATAAAATTATTTCGAGGATTTTTAAAGTTTCCGAAAAATAAAAATACATACTAAGTATTTTGAAATTACTTAAAATTTAAAAATATTTTGAGAAATCTAAAAATTTCCTCAAGTTTACCCACTACGAATCGGTAAATGGATTCAGTTCGATATTTTTATCCCTTAAATAATACTTCAGTACGATTCTAAATATTCCCGGGTATTCCTGCTTCCGAGGATTTAATTTTTTCCCCCGGAAATAAAACAAATTTAGTAAAACTAACATAAAAAGTAAAGTTTTATGAAAATTGCATTGTGATGAGTGTTGTGACCGAGACAGATAATGCATTTGAGGTTACACAGAAGAAGATTACGAGACTCCTACAATCCGCTGGAATTGCCACAATCACTGTAAACTTGATTTTATTTATTATTTTCTTAACAATCGGATTTCAGTACATATATTAAAATATGTATTAGTGTTTGCACCGTAGATTTGATTACTATCGAGTCAATAAATCTGCTTTCCAATATTGGTTGGAGATGCTTACGGAGTCTTTGCCACAATCTAAGAAACAATTTGCTATTCATAAGTTTTATATCCAAACTCCCCCTCCGCTTTTGCAGTATTGTCCCTAGATGCTAGCAAAAAAAAAACAAAAATAACAGCGCAAGCAAAAAATACGTATAAAAAATAAAAAAAAAATAATTATACGTTAAATTTTCACCACAAGACTAACCCTCAGTTTCGCTGGTGGTATCATTCAATAACAATTGAGCGAATGGTGTCAATGTCTGTGGAGGACGTCGATTTTGAGGCGGTATTGTTAAAACATTGGCGGGACCAGCCTTAGCAGCAGTAGTAGAACGCATGTTAATAGATGGAGCCGGTGCAGAAAAGATAATTTTTGGAGAAAGAGGTGGCGGCAGCGATTTGTTCAAAGCAGAGGATTGTAATGACGATGGCGAATGTTTTAGTTTTGCCTTAAGAGTTTTCGATAAAATTTTGCCCGCTGTATACGTTACTTTATTTGTGGTGATTGTAAGATCTTTATTCCTAGCGTTTGAGAGCGCTGCAAGCAAAAGAAAAAGTTAAGAACGTGAAGAAAATCTCCATTATTAAAATAAAATTAAATATTACCAAACTGTTGGTTATTTTCCGACGGGTTCGTTTGTTTTGATTTTAATTTTTTAAAATATGAAGTAACATCACGACGATTAATGCGCACGAGTAGCTTGCGCATTTTAGCTGACGAGTTATGGGTTATGGATATCTAATGTATTAAACAAAAATAAATTTATTAATGGTGTAAATAATATTCTATATTTTCTACCAGCAGAAAGTAGTACATACTTTTCCAAAAGTTGCCACACTAGCAGTTTTTATTTGTGACTTTTGCAGCAACTTTCTATTGCCTGCTATTTTCTGGTGGTCATCTTTCAATATTGCATCAACGGCACTTAAGTCTACGACACTTGGCTTATCCGGTATCGGTGGCATTTTAAATATTTCTGGCGACGTCTTTGCAATGACATTAGCTTTAGCAGCGGCTTTACGTGAATCAGCTGTAGCTACCGATAATTTAAGTGGCATTATTGCAGCTGATGTTATTCCTTTTGTTGCTACAGCTGCAGCTGTTGCTCCTCCTGTCGCTACTCTTGCTGATGTTGTTATTGCTGCTCCAACATTTAAAATTTTTGGAGACGTTCTTAATCTACAATTTTTAGTTGCAAATTCAAAACCACTATCCCTCATTTCTTTTGGCATTGATTGTCTTAATATTTCAATTTCATCTTTCAGTTTCTTTTTCTTTGACTCTGACGTTCTGAGTACATTCTTCGCTGCTGTACCATCCTCACTATGTGGAGATTTTGTTTCCATCAGCGATGATTTTTCCGGATTGTTTGTACCATCACCACTATTGCTTAACAATGTATCGTCAGTTTCACGCTTCAGCAGTGTCATGCTTTTTGCCGATGTTGTTGGAGTCACCGGTGGCATTGTCTCACCATTGTCATGTTGTATTGCTGGTGATTCTCCTAAACATTTATTTTCTTCTGCCGCTAATTTTTGTCGACTTAACCATTCATTTAATGTCATCACTTGATAACCTGGAGATTTTGTTGGTGATGATTTTGCTGATTTTCTCGTTGGCGAAGTTTCTACAGGAGTTGCTTTTGTGGTTGGTGCAGCAACGATTGATTTCGTTGCTGTTGTTGGAGTAGTAACAGCTACTGTTGCATTTGTTGTATTTAATATATTTGCTGGTTCCTTCTTATCTACTGCTGATTTCGTTGTTGGTTTTTCATGGTGTTTCTTATTTTCAGCATTCACCGATGTCGCATTTATCTTTTCCTTTTCATCAACATGAACCCTTGAGCGGAGTGATTTTCTTACAGATCCTTTATCTGTGCTAGCATCAGCTTCTCTTGTACGCAGAGATCTTCTTTGATTCGTTTGTTGTTGTAATTTATCATCTAACTTCTTCTCTCCGATGACCGCTGACTTTGATGGCGATTCACAGATTCGTATGTTAAATTTATTCTGCTTTGTTGGAGTCTTCTGCCTTCTGGTGGTATTCTGAACTTGTTGTACCACTTCCAAACATTGTAATTTTCGAGGTGGTTCATAGGATTCTATTTTAAGTTTTTCATTTTGTTCCTTTTCAACAGCTTCATCAGTGGTAGGAGCTTTTATGACTTTCTCATTTTGCTTTGATTTACTGGTTTCATGGCCTGTGCTATTAGCTTTCTTAACAACATTCATCGATTTTATTTCAATACTTTTAACTTTGGAATCTTGTTCTTCTTTATGCGTTTTTTCCTCTTCTATCTCAGTCTTGTGTTCCACAGCTGTTGACTTAACATTTAGAGAATTTTTGTCCTCGGATTCTGCTGTCTTATCATTTTCAGTTTGTTTCGTAGAGCCTTCAATTTTTTGTTCTTCTTCCGATTTCTTTTCACCTTGTGATGGCTCCTTAACCTTAAGCTCGACTTTCTTTTCGCTCTGAAATGTTTCTTTAGTCTTAGGTTCAGAATTCTTTTCACTCTGTATTGATTCATTAGACTTAGGCTCCGATTTCTTTTCAATTTTTGGTAGTTCTTTCGTCCTAAGCTTGACATTATTTTCACTTTCTTGTTCTTTAGTTTTAATCTCCGATTTACTTTCATTTTGTGATAGCCCATTATTTTTAAGCTCAGACTTCTTTCCACTTTGAGGCTCCGTACACTTAGGCTCAGATTGCATTGGTTCCTTAATTTTATGAGGTTCGCTTTTATTTTCAACATGCGCCTCCTTAGCCTCAATTTTATTTGGAACCTTTCTCGCACATTCTCTCTTTACACTTTGATCAATAGCTTCAGGCTTTGATCGTTTGCTAGCAGTGGATGTATCGCTTTCACTGTTCTCTCTTTCCGATGACGAATCATTATGGCGTGTGCGAACTAAATTACAATAAATATTATGTGAAAAATAAAAATATTTCTAAATGCTGAAAAATAATAATCAAACTTACATAATTTACGGCCTAAGTCCAACTTTGGTTTTTTTTGTAAAAATGATGAATCATGATCTGGAAAAAATAATACATACATATTAGAAAAATGTACTCCATTCTGTGGGAGGCAATTGCATTGCTTGTGCAAAAATTTAACATGTTAGAGTAATGTTCCCTTAGACCAGACCCTTAAGAGTTTCTTAAAACAAGTTAAACTTAAACGGTTATTATTATTAGTTACTCCAATTTTTGTGCTGGGGAATATTGTCTTTGTACATGTTTCTAAGAATTAATCCAGTATAAAGGAAAAACAAAACAAAACAAAAGTTTTGATTCCAAAAAATTTAACTTAGGTGATTTTGATAAGATTTATTACATAATCTAATGCATAAAGTCAAGTTTTCCTCAAAACTTTGAGTATTGCAACTAGTTCAGTACAATGTACTTGATCAGTATATTGATCAGAATACTCACTTTGCATTGCTGGCGATCTCAGATTTCGTCGCGGTGACATTATTTTATTTTCTTCACATGTATCATGTCCTCCTCCTCCTCCTCCTCCTCCCCCTCCTTCCTTTGGTGTCTCATAATTTATTGATGGTTCTTTGAAGACCTTTTTAGCCGGTGTAGCATCTGCAAAGAAAAGAAAACATTGAAATTTAATTAAACTAATTGAAAAAATATTATATAAAGCTTAACCATTAGTAGTGGAAGGTGTTGTTGTTGTTGTTGATGTTGATGTAGTTAAAGTTGTTGGTGTTTCAGCGCCACGTTTTCGTAATGAACGCCTTGCAATCCCATCTTTGTCTTCTGTAGTTTTTTCATGATCCGAACTTTCCGTATCCATTGTAGAAGTAACTGCAACAGTTTGTTGCGGTGTTTTATTTGTTGATTGTTGGTGTGATTTTTCATGGTGTAACTTTGCGTTATTAGAAACTGTTTTAGCCTCTTGTTTTGGTGTAGTATTTTTTTTTCCTTCGAGTTCTTTTCTATTACGCAAATTGCGTGCGTTTACTTTGTCATCCATATTTTTAATATCTTTGTCTTTCACACTTATTTCATTTTCCAACACGGCAGCAGTTCCATCTGTACTATTTTCAACTACTTTGCTTTCGTTGATGGTTTTATTTGCATCGCTTCTTTTCTTATCAGTTGATTGCAAAATGATTGTTTGCTCCTTGTCCTTAGAACTGGATACTTTACTGGGCGTTGGTTTTAAGTGTTTATCTTTAGCAATCTTTGTATTATCGTTGGTTTTAGTTTTATTTTTGCTTTCGTTTAAAACATTAATACTTTCTTCTTGCTTAGATTCTTTATTAACTTTCAACGTGGACAATGTATTTTGTTCTTTACTTTCTGGTTTTGCGGCAGTTGCAGTATTTTTATCTTCATTTAAGACCATTATTCCTATGGTAGTATCTGTTTTCATTGTTTGTATATCTTTTGCAATTTTATTTGCTGCATCTTTATATATTTTATCTTTTAATGACAATATTTTATTTTGACTTTCTTTCATCTCAACGATGGAATCGTCTTTACTTTTGGTTTCCTTATTGGTTTGCTTTTGTTGTATTATTTTCTTATTACCGTCGCTTTCTTTGGTAGCACCACCTGATTTGTCGTCATTTTGTTGAGTGGTTTTTGTAGTCGCTTTATGGCTTCGCGATAATGCAGTTGTTGTAGATGTCATAGCTCTTCCCTTGATCTTATCTTGTATATTTCTTTCTACATAATTTTTGTTCTGAGCGAATTTGTCCATACTTTCTCCAGCTGTCACATTCGAGACAGTGCACTTAGACTTTTCCATATGCTTAGAGGATGCCGTGGACATTTCCTTCTCTTTTGTTTCTTCGAACCCCTTAAATTCTTCTGAGGCATTTGCGAAATCTTTAGATATCGGTTTAGGCTTTTCTTGGGCTTTTTCTTCTACATTACTGTTCGATTTTTCTTTATACTTTTCAGCATTCGTTGCTTTCTCTTGCATTTTTATTTCTTCAGAATTTATAGACGATTTTTCCTCGATCTTTTCTAGATCCTTGGATTTTTCCTTAGCCTTTTCAATATCCTTTGATTTTTCCCTAGTCTTGTCTGTATTCTTGGAATTTTCATTGGATTTTCCTTGTACTTTTATTGCCTCACTATTATTTGATTTTAGTTGGCTTTTGGATTTCTTCCTCGAACTTTCTACATCCTTGGTTTTTTCTTGCACTTTCATTGTTTCATCACTTTTCGAACGTTGTAGAGTTTTAAGCACAACACCTTTGGATTTACTTTTAGACAACTTTTCTGTATCTCTGGAATTTCCTTGCATGTTTTCGTCAACATTCTTAGGCATTTCAATATCCTTGTATTTTTCACTAGTCTCGCCCTTCTCCTCAGACTTTTCATGCGATTTTGCTTCACATTTTGTGGCTTGAAGAATCTTCGATTTCACTTTGGATGTTGTTTCAATGTTCTTGGATTTTTCTTCTGTATTGTCCATATCTTTAGATTTCTCCTTCGTCTTGTTATTATCTTTAGAGTTATCGTTAGATATTTCTCCATGTTTTGTGCTTTCAATGTTATTCTTCAATTTCTCTATGGGTTTTCCTCGCACTTTAGAAGTTTCAATATTTTCAGACTTGCTGACCTTGGACTTTTCACTACCATTTGATTGTTCAGAATATTTTTTTGTATTCCTTGACATCTCTTGATCTCTTGTTTTCTTACTAATGTCATATTTCTCTTTGGACTTTTCAATAACCTTAGATTTCTCATTCGACTTTTCAACATTCTTTGATTTTTCCTCAAGCTTCCCTTGCTCCGCACTTGTTTTTTCTTTCGTTTGACTTGTGGTCTTATTACTGTCATATTTCTCTCCGGACTTTTCAATATCCTTAAATTTCTCATTAGATTTTTCAGCATTTTTTGACTTTGCCTCAAGCTTTCCTTGCTCCACAGTTGTTTTTTCTTTCGTTTGATTTGTTTTCTTATTACTGTCATATTTCTCTTTGGACTTTTCAATATCCTTAGATTTTTCATTCGACTTTTCAACATTCTTTGATTTTTCCTCAAGCTTTCTTTTATCCGGAGTTGTTTTTTCTTTCGTTTGACTTGTGGTCTTATTACTGGCATATTTCTCTTTGGACTTTTCACTATCCTTAGATTTCTCTTTCGACTTTTCAACATTCTTTGATTTTTCCTCAAGCTTTCCTTGATTCAGAGTTGTTTTTTCTTTCGTTTGACTTGTGGTCTTATTACTGACATATTTGTCTTTAGACTTTTCAATATCCCTAGATTTCTCATTCGACTTTTCAACATTCTTTGACTTTTCCTCAAGATTTCCTTGCTCCGCAGTTGTTTTTTCTTTCGTTTGACTTGTGATATTATTACTGTCATATTTCTCTTTGTACTTTTCAATATCCTTATATTTATCATTCGACTTTTCAACATTCTTTGACTTTTCCTCAAGCTTTCCTTGCTCCGCAGTTGTTTTTTCTTTCATTTGACTTTTTGATTTTTCGCAGTTTACTATCTGCCTCTTCGCACTTTCCTCTCCTTTCACTTCTGCTGTTGTATTTTCAGCAGCACTCTCGGATTTGTTAGCCTTTTCATCGGCATTTCCTTTATCAATTGTTTCAATGAATTCAGTCCTTACACCATCGTTTTCATTTTCTATACTTTCATCAACTTTCTTCTTTGTTGCTGTTGACGCGGTTATAGTGATACCAATCGTTTTTGCCTTTTCTGCGAAAAAAAAACACATTTAATATGACCAATATGCACTAAAGTGTTAAAGAGAATAAGAAAAAAGTAATGGAAAAGCTGAAGTTATGGTAGCTCCTTTCGAATATACGATTCAGTGAAAATATTATCTAGTAATCCTCATTTACCTTACAATATTTTTATTTTTGTATAGGTATTTTCGAAATATTAAAGATGCTAGACTCTGAAGTTCCAGTAGCTTCAGGATCTATCCCCAAAAAGTGAAAAATTTCTAAAGTTGATAAACGTTGAAAGATGTAAGCTATTTTGGTGGCTTGATTCATTAGTGGTGGGCTGGAGTTCTCGAACTGCCACGGTTTCAGACCTCAAGTAGAGAAACGAACGCAACCAAAAACAACAAAAAATTCTCATGAAACTATCTAAATTCCCCACATTTACCATATAAGTATAACTGTAAACCCGTCCCATGGTTTTATACATATCTCAGGACTGTGTGCTGTAGCCCAATCATCTACTCAGATGGTGAAAGAAACAACAGATTAATGAAACAAATGCTGGTCGTAGACTGCTTTGTAGAAGACCTAAGCTTCCAAGAGGAATAGAGAGTGAAAAGAAAAGAAAAAGCGCACCTCTTGTTTGCTGCGATGTTGACAACGATGTTTTATATTGATGTTCCACATAATCCTTTTCATCAGTTTCTTTCTGAATATTTGCATCTTTCTTATCAACTACTTCTTCTTTTGATTCCTGCTGCTCTTCCGATGATGATGTATCCTTTATAGCTTCATCGAGACGCGTCAACAGAGTATCGCTTATTATGGTAACTTTATCAAGTACACCTTCCTTTCCAGCTAAATCATTTACTTTTTCCGAGCCAGTCCCAGTGCCATTGCCGTCATTAGCTAAAAATTCAATATCTGAGACTGTAGGCGATGGTGTTTCACCGCGAATTTTTTCTAAATTTATATATATTTGTTTGTGTTTGATTTTATTAATTGCTTTAGTTGCATTCTTTATATGTATAGTAATAAAGAAAAACTTACCCAAATTAGTTTTTTCATAGCTAGAATCATTTGATATATCAATTATATTTGGTGGAATATCACCCAAATCGCTTAAGGATGCAAATGAATCACCAGATATATCGGAGAGAGTAAGGGAATCTGAATCCGAATCAATATCATCGCAAATACCTTCAAGACCTAGAATTTAAATATAGAAAAAGATAATGGTAGTGATATGTAGTGATATATAGTGGTATATCTTTCTCCTACTTAATGGATCTTCTGCAGGATCTTTAGTCTGTGACTTTTCCGGCTTAATAATTGTCGGCTGTGGGCGATTATTTTTTCTTTGCACATTAAATGTATCCGTATCATTGGTTGTTGATGTTGCTGCAGAAATTTGTTTACGTGATGTAAATGCTACAGCGTTAGATGATGCATTTGGAGAATGCTTCGCACCAGATGAATGTTCGCTAAGCTTTCTTTGAGCTTTTGCTACTGATGAAGTCGATGCAGTTTTCGTGGCAAATGAACTTGAAGCTTTTTCAGCGAATGGATTTGAAAGTTTTGCAGCCAATGAACTTGAAGGTTTCGTTGCAAATGAACTGGAAACTTTCGATGCAAATGAACTTGAAGCTTTTACTTGAGGTGAATTTGATGTTGTTTTTGTATTAGCCTTCAGTGCAGATGCACTTGCTGTAGCTTTCGATACAGATGATCCGGAAGCTCCCGCCACTGATGTAGTGGATGACGATGTGCTGCTGCGACTTAAACCAAAATTCTGATATAAAGGAACACAAATACAAAAGCATTAGAATCAAATTAAATGTAAATTTCTATTACAATATATAAATTAAAAAATGTAAAAATTACGGTAGAAGAAAAACTCGTTTGTTGATTTGGTTTTTTTGGCCGTACAGTTGCTATTGATTTTGATTTATTAGTGGGAAGTCGCAGTAAAGAATCCGATTTATTTGACATCTTCTGTTTACTGGCAGCTGAAGATGTTGTTGGTCTCATTACATTTGGGGTACTGTGTCCTTTTGCTACAATTCTTGCTGGCGACAATGTTGATGACACTAAAATATTAATGAAGAAATAAATATAAATATTGAACAAATTTTTCCATATCCAAACAGAATATATACCTTTTTTGATATTGGCGACTTTTTGAGCACTTTTTGTAGGTGGTGGTGACAATCTTTCGCCTACTAAACATTTATATTACTACTTAAAGAATATGTTGGTGAATGTTTTAACAAATAACTCTACACTTACCCAAATCTTTGACAAGCATATCAAGCGAATCCAAAGATACTCGATCATCACGTTGGGAGCATAATTTTGGATCTGTTATAAGAAAGACAAATTGTTATTTGTAATTACAATTAGAAAAGCCAAAAATAAGTAGCAAGAAGTTTCCTAATTATCTCCAAAGCTGTTTCCGACAGTGAATGGACCCCTAATTTTTTAAAAGTACAAGTTATATAACAGCAGCAGTCCTTGAGTTTTTACCCATGCTGTTAGCTTTCACAAGCTTTTATAGCAGCAATGTAAACAACAAAACCTTGCAAAATTATTCGGTTAGAGATGTCTCTAAACTAATGAAACGGTTCTTCCGCAAATTTATATAGAGAAATCCGAACAATTTTCGTATGGAAGAGTCATATTGCATCGATTATTATTTGTGGGTGTTCACAGACTTACATTGGCGAAAACATGTAAGTCTGTCTGAAACAGAAAGGTAGTAAGAAAGAGATAGAAGATTTGTTCAAGTGTAGGGCAACGAGCTCATATACAGTGGTTGGACCTACACTTCCAATCCGCGGGGTTGTAATAAGTTATCACATGCCAAGGGTGATCCTGTACACTTTCTTATAATACTCATCGGCAGAAATATAATAAGTTTATTAGAATTATCTACCACACGAAGAAGCGAATTGAACCCCAAGCTGGCGGGTGAAAGTCTAATTCTTTATCCACTAGACTAACGAGGTAATCATTTACTCCTGAATATTTCATATTTTTCCTTCAAATTTAAATCATTTAATAAAAATCTATAGCAATCTAGTTGAAGTTGTTCCATTTTAAGCCAATCTTCGTCTAATTTTTTTAAAATTAAAGACCCAACTTCAAAGAGCAATATGATGCTCGAATGATAACAAAAACAAAAAATTCTAACTCGTGTGAACATAATTGCCGTGAGCTGGTGTTGCCTTCTCTGTTGCAATTTCATTGATGAATGGAATATGAATGCAAATGAAGGTGAGTCGGAGCTGGTGTAGAAAGTGCAAGTATAAAATACGTAAAAACTTTCACTTCTTTAGTCTGTAGCTTTAGTTTTTATTTTATTTAATTGAATTGACATAGCTCGTAGCACGACCATATGATCGGTCTAATATTCCAACAACAAAATAAAATTCTAACAGTTTGAACGAATCGAAGTACAATTTTGGAAATTCAAATGTAAAAGTAAAAAGAAACAAATCAACATTCAAATTTCAATATTCAAAATTTTCTTGCCTTTTACTGCGCGTTGCGAACACTAAAAATCACAGTAAATTATATAAAAAAAATATGTAGGCAATAACTTTTTGACGCACTACGATTGAAATTGAACGATTGAAATGTTTCTTTTTCGTTTCGTTCCATACCTGTGCTATACGAACAGATAGAAATAAGATTAACTAGTGATTAAGGAAACTGGATACTATTAATCTTCTAATCTCCTAGTCCCAAATAAAATAATACAATTTGTATGGACAAAGTTTACCCGAACTGTTCGGGGAAATAAACCCAGCCTATGGACAATACTATAGAAGCTTTAAATAAGTTTAACCAATGACAAATTGCGTTTAGAAAACACCAGAAATTTTTTATTATATCTTTGTGGAGCCGTTCGTACTTACTTTTTTGCAAAATATTATCATCGTCAGATTGACCATCGAATAAACTTTCAAAGATATCCTGATCAATGGATGAAGAGTCTTCATCATCGTGGGCAGTTGCCATGTTGGGTACAGAGCGTGTTGACTGAACTGCTCTTGTATTCGAATTTATTGCTGCAAGAATCAAAATCAAGAAAATAACAAACGTAATATTTTCCAAATTCATATACATACAAAAAAAAGATAGAGAAACCTATTTTTACTTACTTGGTAAAATTAAATCTTCGTACTCCTCCAAATACTCAATCTCTTCCATTTTCCACTTTGTTCAAGAAAATTCGGTTAAAATGTTGTTTAGAGTTTCCACACACATTTACACCCCATCAATTAGCTGTTTTCCTTTGAACAAAATTAACCAAAAAATGAGAAGAAAAAATTACCACTGAAAGCGACTCCACTGGCTGAATTTTACGATGCGATTGTCGCAAAAAGAACACTTTATGTAGTTTTCATATAGTTTCTGATTTACTTTAAATCTGCACTTTGCTGTAATTGCTTTATGGTTTCGTTCACTTCAGATTAATACACTGTTTTTTCCTAGAGTTAGGCAATACAAATTTTTATTATATTCAGCAAAAATGAAGCAAATTAAAGAATTACACTAGCGCGCGTTCCTTCTCCGTAAACTATTCTAGATGACACTTTAGGACGATAGTCTTCTTCTTTCGGCAAATTATTCACAATGCACAAGCATCTTGACAGTTGCTGTGGGGCATCTTATAATCTTACTACTGTTTACTTCTTAAACACAATAAATTAATGTGGTAAGTCAGTAAGCGAAGTTTCGTCAACGAATAATTCGCCTCTCAATATTAATTCTTGACTGTGTATTAAGATTCAAAATAACTTTTGTTATGACTTTTAAGTATACACTGTCACTTGTCATTCACAGTAGAACCGTCATACATGCGCCATTTTGTATTGAAAATTCAGCGCAATGAAAATACACACACATAGCCATATGTGCTTTTGTATTATGGCAGGGTTCTCTGATAATTGCTGAATAGCAGGGTTGAGCCAGCATAAGGCAGCTGTCAAATAAATGTATTTTAACTTTTCAGATATACTTGTTGTTATTTTTTGTTTCCTTTCTGAACTGTTCTACATTAGGAGAAAGTTAATAGCGTACTTCCTGTTATATTTGATAGTAGATTGAGATGACTAAGAAAGTAGATTGGGAAATGTTTGAATGTGGACAATTGATAGTCTGCTATGAGCATTTACAAAATGGCACAAACAAGGCTAGCTGCGTTAGTGTGCTTGAATATTTAAGAATATTTCCACAGACACTAAAATTGCTTAAATGTATTGATTAATTTTAAATTTTTAGATATTCACCACTCTATATATTATATTTAATTACATGTTATCTAGCTTTCTGGATGTTTGTTATTTTGCCGCTGCTTGTTTTTCCTCTTTTTGTAGCGTGATGCAATGAAAAGTTTTGCCGCGCGGTGAAAAATAGCTGTATATAATAAATGGTAAACTATCTTGTAAGCAGTACTTATATTATATATTTACTATGTGACATAAGCGATCTCCAATTGCAATTTATTACAAACTATAAAAAGTAATAGACGACCTCGATAGTCCAGTAGGTAGACTACTAGGCTTTCATCCAGGAGGTTCAGGGTTCGACTCCCCACTTCGTCTGGTACGTAGTTCTCATAATCTTATATTTCACCGATATGCAGTGAATGGGAATAATAAGAAACTGTAAAAAAAAATTGTTGTTTCCAATATAAAATGAGAAAAAAAGAGACTAAAGGGAAAAATGTAAAGCTGGGCAAAACGATAAAACGATAGTTTCTAGTGTTAGTCCCGTTTTCCACACGGCAAGTTTTCGAATGGCTCCGATTATCCGTTATTCTTGCCACTTGCTTTTCCAAAATTCTTGATCAATTCTGCTTTTATATTGTTTGACATGTCAAACAACGAACAGAACAAAAGAAAACTTGCTAGTACGAGCAAGTCTGAACTCGTCGTTGTCTTTCCTCTCTTGCCAACAATCTCAAATTGCTTTTACTTTTATTTTACCAAGCTCTAGAGAAATGGGGAGAGTATTATTTTAAAACTCTGTCCCATAGAATACTTTTCTGATCTCACTGACACTGTCTATATTATTGGCCGTATAACTACTAATTTCTGGTCTCACTTACCGGGTACGACTAACCGTAATGTAACTATTTGCCTGTAAAAACTAAATCAAATTCAAAAGACTATAATTTGTAAGTGGGTAGTGTTTTATAATTTTAGTATACAGGGTGCGCCATCTTTTATGTTGATATGTGAATATTGAATAAATTAAAAAAAAAACCCTTTTTCATGTATGAGTGATTTTTATTTAATATAGTCCTTTACAATTTATTTGGATTAGTTTTCGAATATTGACCATCAATATTCCCATCACTTTTTCGAGCATCTTGGGCGGCACCAATGTTTGCCTTGAGCTCGTCAATGGTCCGAGGCTTGCTGGCGTAAACTTTTCTTTTCAAATAACCCCACAAAAAGAACTCCGGAGGGGTCAAATCTGGACATCTGGGTTGCCCATTTTTGACATCACACTTTTGGCCATATTTCAAGCGACGTGGACGGTCAATTGCACTTTATACGGAAACAAATGCAAACTGACGACAATCAGCATGTGGGTTCTTGGCAACACTCTCTCTTACCGCATCGACCAGTTCATTGGACGATCTCTCACAGTTACGTTAAACGGTGCTTGTTGGGCTTGCTGACGATATTTTCGACGATATGAACGTTGAGTTAACACAATGAAACGACTATTTTCAATGTGCAGCGTCACTATTCCGGAGCGTTGTTCATGGTTAAAATTGCATTGACGTTTCAAAAACATGCTTCCTCAAGTCAATCGATTGGTAAATATTAAAACCATTCAATGTTTACATACCGACATAATAGATGGCGCACCCTGTATATGTATATAAATACAATGAAATATATGTGAATTATTACATTTATAATGTAAAGGAATTTAATAAATAAATAATTGTGGTTTAAAAACTATTATAAGTTAAATATGTAACAAAATTCATATAATTTATTTGTTGGCAATTATATTCGCTTGAGGCCCATTTATACAGACAATTTTTGTTGCGCAAAGTTGAATTTTACTTACAATTTGACAATTTAAACTTCACTTTGCAAGCAACTTTAAACGCACAGCGAAGTTTACATTGTTAAATTTCTTATAAACGGACCTTTAATACAATACCTATCTGATTAAGCTTGTAAGTACTGTTTATATTTCATTAACAAACTTTTTTATTTGAGTGTAAGTAGCTTTGTATGTGCAACAAGGTTCCCGTGTTTGGTAGAATTCTACCAAAACTTTATAACCTTTTCTGTGCTTAATAATTTTTGGAAACTTCTGATAGTGAAACATGAGCTTAAAGCAAATGATTGTTTTGTTGTTCAATGGCTCCAGATATTTTTTGCAAGCGGTTTTTATTAGTAATATAGTTTTTACTTCTGAACATTTGTTTATTTAGGCGTAGTTTCTTAAAAAAAAACTTGATTTTTAAAGATTTTCCAACAACTAATTTTTCCAAAAAAGAGCATGAGATTCGGATTTGCCAAAAAACTTCCAAATAGCTATCTAACGCATAATTTGTATGATTTTTAAAGCCATGGTATATTTGTCACGGTTGCTGGTATATATGTATGTAGTAATTCTATATTGGTAGTACATACAAAGTACAATTAGGAACTATGTTTTAATTCATATATGGTTGTTTGTAACGCCCACAACTAATAATAGCTATGGATTTATAAATGATCAACGTATAGTCATTTAGAATTGTCTGTCTGTGGACACGATATCTAGAGTAAAACTTAAGCAATCTCAATCCAACTTGCTGCAGTATTTGTTATTGCCAGAAAGAGATTAAGTTCTGAAATGGGCAGTATCGGTCAAATGGGCGTGGTAGCTCCCATACAAGTGAACTGTTCAAAGAGTGATGTTGAAGGAAATTCTTAAGCGAGTTGAATAATACTCAATATACATACATCATTGAAATAGTCTCTTGAACAAATGTTCTGAAAATTGTCAACATTGGGCAAAAGCCACCCCTGCTTCCTATAACAGTAAAATATCAATATCCACTAAATGGCACTCGAACTTTGCTTTCTGTTTCTTCTTCTTTTGTTCTTCCTATGGCGCTTCATTTGTTGTACCTATGGCACACCAGTATACTGAATTGCAAATAAATATAGGATACAATTTAGAGAAAATTCAGGGAATTAATTTTCTATATTTATGTCATCTGCTAACTTTATAGTTTGGAGATATTCCATTCACATTTTCGTTGATACATAATTTGTCCTGAAACTCTGATCCACTGCGACTTTTTTTTTTGTCATGTTTGAAAAAAAAAAATTTTAGCAAATTGTTAATAATTTTTTGTGCACAGAAAATCAATGTTAAAAAATTTATTTAAATTGAAATATCTTTTTACTTTTTCTTTTCAGCCTATCTCTCCAGCACAGTCTTTCATGCTGGCGCCAGTGTAAACATCCACTGAGAAGTTCGGTAGGCAACAAATTTGTAGAGTGGGAACCGTGATAAGCAACTCTGTGATACGCCGTTGCTTTAAAATATATCACCTCTGGTTTCGGCAATTGAAGAAAGAACAACAAGTTTGCCAGTAACAATTAGAAAGTGAAACTATTGCAAAATAAAATAATTAAAAAATATATACAGCAAGAAAATATAGTACAAAATATCCGGAATAAAATGGTGAGTAAAAAATGCATAAAATATTGAATCAATAATATACGTAGCAATTACAAAACCACAGCACAGAATGCTCGTCACCCAAGCGCGCATATTTTGTTATTAAAAAATTCTCAAGCTAAAGTTGCTAAGCAATTTCTTTTAATTGCAATAATGGATGCAAAATTCTTTTGTCCTAATGAAAAGTAAGAATATAAAAGAAGCTTAAGAGAAAAAAAAATTATATATATGTGTGTACAAATGTTCGAAGCATTGACATAACCTCACTTTGATGCCGCTTCCTAAGTTTTATAATTATTTGGGAGGAAAAGTGTTTGAACTAAATTTCTGCGAAATCATATTTGAAAGCATTTTTATTTATATCTTACGAACTTCGTAAATAATTATGCAATATGTTTTTGCAGAGTCCACGCAGTCGCAGCAACAGTCCGCGGCGTAGTTATTCGAAATCACCAGTACGCCGCAATGAACGCAGGTAAGATGCTGAACATGCTTTTTTTTTTTTTTGTAGGTTCTAGTTTTTTTTTTTAACAATGTTCTCTTTCTTTTAAACATATGTGCCATTTCTTACAGGAAGTCTTACAGCCGCCATTCGAAAGATCATTTATGTGATTCGCGTAGTCGTTCCAGTTCGAGGCATCCACATTCACCGCCACCATTGCCTCCGGGTCGGAATGGACGCTATTCTGGCGGCAGCAAAAGTCCTTCTAAGTGAGTTTTATGTCCATGAGTGTATGAAATGTGTTATTATGGTTGTTGTAAATGTGTATTGTCAAATTATTTATTTCATCATGGTCTGTCTCTATGGTAACCACGTTTTGAATTTATGGCATAATTTGAATTTCAATTGCTTTTTCGTTTATTACACATGAAGGGGTTTTGAAATTACTAATGAATATGCGGATTGTGATATCTGATGTAACAGATTGTGGAGAATTAAACTTTGATTAAAACATTTTTGTTATGAATTTTTAAGGAAATATTTTTCAGTAGTTCTAAAGATGTTAATTACAGTTTACAGTTCGGCCTACTTTTTGCGTAGAGGTTTTTTTTAAGTTTTTCAACTAACTAAAACGCTCATATATGCTGTAATTCTAAAACTTTCTTAATGTGAAATATTGTAAAAATGCAGCACATTTCAGGACATCGTTTAAATAAACTTTTATTTTGTTCTACATTGTTGGGAAGTTGGGAAGAATCAAATTTATATTGAAACACAAATGATTTAAAAAAAACTGTGGTTAAAGTTAATTAATAGTATAATAGCTATAGTTATAGATTAGTAGTGGGCACTTATAATATTTGTATTTACGTAATCTTATTCAACAATCCCTCAACTTTTCCCATCACAACATCATTCAAGAAATCTACAAAATAAATATTCTAGAGCTACTCGTATTTCTCCCTCCAACATCATCATCCTCAACATCAATCAGTCCATTATTGTCTATTGGTTGTACGCTAACTTGATGGTTATTATTTTTTAATTTCAGCAGAGAATTTGAATAGTGAAGTAAATAAGTGAATGCAAAAGCAAAAATCCAAATGTTTAGTGTACAAAAAAACTGTTTTCAACCACATCAAATCCCACATACAATATTCGCAAAAACGCAAGTTTACGAAACTTAGTACGAAACTCGTACCAAATTCAAATATCAATTAAAACTCAACTTGCAAAACACGATAATCAAAATCTCAATTTCCATTCGCAAAAAACAAAAACTGTGAAGTATTTCAAAAACAAAAACAGTTTCAATTTTCAGCCACGCAAATTGTATAGTTTTTACAACAAAAACCAGAAACTTAAAAGATAAAATTGCAACACTTACATTAATTTATGTGCTTAGCAAAATAAATAGAAAAATTCTATACTTACTTAATTGAATTTTTTCATCGTCCTAATTCACATATGTTCTATCATCAAACAAATAAAGGTCAATTTCACCACGACATCGGAGACGCGTTTCCCCACGTTCGCGATCACGCTCTCGCAGTCCATATAAGAAACGTGGCACCAGGGTAAGTGCACAGCATTATTATTTGTATCTATTCTTGAAAATGTTTTCTTATTTTTTTTGTACTCTTCCACTAATTGCAGGAGAAACCAAAACAAAGCAGCTGCATTGGTGTATTTGGTTTAAGCGTTTACACAACACAACAGAAAATACGGGAGATTTTTTCAAAATTTGGCGCCATCGAAAGAATTCAAGTTGTAATTGATGCACAGGTGCGTCAACTTAATTTTGTTTAGCTAACATTTTTATGCCACTTTAAGCTTAACTCTTTTCAATCACAAGTTTTTCTGTTGAAAGGATAAAGCAATCCAGGCTAGAGTAATCCATTTCTCTCCTTGATTTGGATTCAGGAATAATTTGTATAGCACCTGAGTTTCATGTTGCTCTACTAAAGGCTTCCTGAAATAATTTTTTACAATCTTATTTATTTTTTAATGATTTAATACTAATAGAATAGGAGAGACGCTGTTCCAATCTGGATTTCTGTAAAACGGCTAAGTGTTTTGTGATTTGTCCAAACAGGAAGGCAGCAGAATTCCTTCTTAAATTAGGAAGGAAGGACCTGCACCGGATGGTGGGACTCATCACAGGGCATAATCCGTGGGGCCAACATATGATCACCATCGGCATCACCGAGGACCCGACCTGCACATCTTATCTGGAGGAGGTGGACAGCACAGAGCATTTTCTCTGCACATGTCCCGCCTTTGCCAGAACGAGATGGCTCATTTTGGGTTTCGATGTCAGGAATGGGCAAAGTTCACTCCTTCCCCTTCTGCGATCTTCTGAGATTTGTGAGAATCCCGAAAATTTTTAGAAGAGAACGTAGTCCCCCTATAACCCCTTTTCTCGACTTTTTCCCTCTTTTTCTAACCCCTTCATCTTTTCCTAGGCCTTAAGTACAATGGGCTACATAGCCTGAGTGGTTGAGGAACTGTGCTGCACTCGTATCCATCCATCCATCCAATAGAATAGGAAATAGTCGAATCGTCTCTTTCGCGAACGTAATATTTGTCACGTTATTCATTATAGTTAGTTTAGTGGTAGTAGCCTCTGAGCTTTTGCTATTCAGAGCTAGTTCTGTGACTTCCTTCGCATGAGTTCAGACGTTTTTTTTTTGTTTCTCTACTTGAGAATCGAACCCGTGGCAACTGGAACACCAGTCAATCACTTGATGCATAATATTTGGCTCTGATTAAGTTCTATCCAAAACCGTTGGACCTGTGACTTTTCATTATTTTACTCCAGAGTGCGTAGAGCGCTCAAAATCCGCTCACACTTTTGTGAGTGCTCTTTGATATGAACATAACATCAACTAGTGAACTTAATCTGAATAACATTTCATTGGCTCGCTTGTTAATGCAGTGAGCATTTTCAAAGGCTCGTTCATTGCTTTGATGTGACTTATTTCTAAAATCTAAGGACACTTTAAGGATAGCTAGTGACAACTTTTAACATAGAAGAAACGAGATAATTCACTCAAAATATTTAACAAATAGCGCGCATTCATTTTTTTCATAAATGAAAAAAATTGGGGGAATAATACAATTCTGACAATGCAAAGGGATAGCAGATTTACACCTGAAAACGTAAAAATAATAAGAGAACAGTTCAATTCTGTCGTTGTTCTTGGACGCAAGTGGAGTTAGTTCATATTTTTACTGCTTTTGTTGATAGCGCGGATTTTATTAGCACTCACAGGAATCCAACGGCTGTGATTGATCAATTAATTATCTCTCTCTCTCTCTCTCTCTTGCTGCAGTTGTTATTAATTTTCCACTACTTTCTAGCGAAAATGTAGTGTAATGCGCGCACATTTTACTTAATGTGACAATCCAATATGAACTGGTAAACCATTTCTCTTCAAAGTATTCTCAATTATTCATTTAATAAACGCTTTTGTGCGCGTACGGCTCTATCTCCAGGATAACGAAAAAGTGATTTTTACTTACTATAAAAATAAAACCGGATACGTAGGCTGAATCATCTTCTTCTTCTTTTGTCCTGGGACTCCTAGGGAGAGCATAGGGCCATAGCTGTATCATCTACATACTATAATACATTATTTTCTGTTATCAATCTAAGGGATTTCTTTAAGGAAACCCTAAAGAATTTAAGTTTTCTGAATTGTTCAATAATACCATAATATCCGCACTTTTACAGACTGGACGTTCCCGCGGTTTTTGCTTCATTTACTATGAGGATCTGGCCGATGCAAAAGTAGCCAAAGAATCATGTTCTGGCATGGAAATTGATAGTCGTCGCATACGTGTTGATTATTCGATAACTCAGCGTCCACACACACCCACACCGGGACGTTATATGGGACATGCTACTAGGTAAATAAATATAAACTTATTTTTGTCTTATTTTACATATATTTTTCTCTGAATTACTAGATCATATCGTGGTGAACGTGGTGAATATCACGATTGCTATCGTGATGAATATCGTCGCCCACGCCGTCGTTCTAATTCTCCATACGCCAGTCGCAGCAGCAACGGCTATCGCAGTGAGCAACGTAAACGCTATGACAGAAGTAGAAGTCGTTCATATACACCACAACGTATATATTCGATGTTTTACATTGAAATTCAATTATTGAATTACTATGGTAATAATAATCTTTTGTTTTGGTTTTCATTTTTCAGGTCGCTCACGTTATTAAAAATGTGTGCTTTAAGCTATTTTCTATTGAACGTCGTTGATAGTTGGAGCCCAAGAGAGAAAAGATTGAATTTGCACTATGGAATCATAAATACACACGCAGACAACCACAACCACAACAACCATCACCACCATACCCAAACAAGGAAAATGAAAACCTATTATAAATTTTACTATATTACCAGCAACAAGCAACAAGCAACTAAGGAAAATCATAATTTTGTGTCATTTTAAAGGAAAAAGGAGGAAAGCAAATTATGTTGCTTTGATATATTTCTCTAACATAAACATGAAATCAGATTATTATTAAGCAATCACTCTACCAGCTCTAATTTGATATTTGTTAATCAAACAATTTATGAAATTTTGCTTCTTTTTTTTTTTTTTTTTTATTTTTGTTCTCGTTTTGGTTATGCATACAAAAGTTATGCACACATTTAACTTTAACTAACTTTTTACTATTTTATTATTGATTGTTCACAACACTCGACAATTTGACTATCTAATTCTTACTCGTTTTCCGCTGCCCTATGTTCCGGTTTGTTTTTGTAATTTATTTTTAACTATGAATCTGGCTCGATGGTATCTTTTCTCTATGTTTATTCGATTCAAAAACAAATTGTCCTAATGAATTAACTATAACGCCCATAAATATTATCCCCATTGCAAGCTGGCAAAAACAAAAACGACACTTGAATTCTTTGTTTATAAATTTATTTGCTTTAATTTTAATTTTTTTCTTCTAATATTATTTACATTAATATTATTACTATTAATATAAATGAAGTGCAGTGATAACTTATAACTTAATTAAATAGATTTTCTATATATATTACTGTATGTATAATTAAAAAATACTAAAGGCAATAAGAAATTTTTAAAAATTCTTGCAAAGCGGTCATTTGCATTTAACTTTAATTTTTTTTTTTTTTGTTTTTGTTAAATAAAATATAAAAAAAATATAATGCGAGTTTTAATGCTCTTTAAAATTACATTATTTACTGTGTTTTTGTGTTAATTTGTTCCTTTTATTATTACAATACTATTCGTTTTTGTAATTAAAATCTTTGTATAATAAAAGGGAGGGGAAAATGTAAAGGAAAATTATGAATTAGAAAAAAAAGTTTTTAAATCTCAACACCTTCGATTAAAACGTTTTCATGCACATTAATCAATTAATTTAATAATAAAAAAGTTATGTTTATTTTTTCGACTTTTACACACAATAATTATGTTGTATTTTGTGTTTGCCTTGAAGTTTTATATGCTATTTCCAGTGTATCTTGCACCACTTGCATATCAGCTTCAATGCTACGTGCCCAATTCTCGACATCGCCAAGTTCCTGGGAAAAAACGGGAACATTCAATTTAAATATTTTAAGGGAATAACAACAAGTAATGGAACACGAAGTAATGGAACAGTTGTGGTAACTCCTTTCAAAAATACTATTCAATGAAAATATTATCTCGTAATTCTCATATACTTTACAATATTTTCCCTTTTATGAATTATGATTTTTGAAAAATAACCCTCGCACGGAGCAGTAAAAATGCAAAATTTTATGCTTGGATGAGACTTACCTTCAAAGCACTACTGAAATTATCAATTAATTGTAACCATTGATGTGTGTGCTTTGCAAACGTTGTAGCACCCGCATGCAATTGCTTCGCTTCGGCATCTAAGCGTTTTTGATTCAAATAAGCTTGTGCCACTCTAAACAGAAAATAGCAGACAACATTTTATTGAAATGCTGATAGTTAAAAAGAGATTTTCATGTGAATGTGAATTGCAATTGAGCCTAATTGACATCACTAGTTTTGAGACTTACCCCACATTTAAATGATCGACCAGCGCTTGTGTTAGCTCATTAGATGACTCGATAACTTCCTTGCGACGTATTTCTAAAAATATGTAGAATGGAAAAGTTAAGCATAATTGTTTTGCTAAAGTCGTAGCTTAATTTTTAAGCTGAATTAAAGCAGCCCTAATTTATAAATTCCAAAATAATCATATGCTAGAATTGAAAACGGCTCAAAATTAAAGAATAATCGTTTTTAATAAGGCAACATTTAAAACGATTCAGCTTGGATTTTCAATTTTTTGTAAATGCAGCTACGAATTCGTAAATGTTACGGCAGCAACTGGAAAAGACTTGTAGATTTTTGTATTACAGTGCTCAGTAAAATGTTCCAAGGAAATTGCCGGTATTGAATGCTTGGCCATCTAAAGATTTGTGGAGCACTGATGCGTGTGTGTTCTGCTCAATTTAACGTGTACAAATCTGTCCCCAGTGATTAAAATTACTCTCTCGAAATCATTTTATATGGAAATAAAAAATAAAAAAATTCTCTTTCGCAGTAAAGTGTTACCACTGTGATAACATTAGATCAAAATGCTGAAATCAGGGTCGTAGGAAAATCTAGTAGAAGCATAAGAGGAAAAAAAAGAGGAAGAGGAGAGTTGAGTTGAGTTTTAAAGGATCATGCTTTTATTTTTTGCTTTTTATCATATTTTACATTTTACCATAGTCCTCATAATATTGGATGAGTTGCTTTACCCACCCCCCCTATGCTTTATCAAAGGCCTTCGAACTATCGCTATACAACTTCAGACTGTCAATCTTGGATTTGTCAGCATACAAAACCTTCTGGGTTCTTATTATAAATTTTTGTTTGATACATTCTTAATTGTTTTCTGGTTTGATTGGTTGCCTAAGGATTAAAGACGGGAACTTAGATCTGTATTGTTCCACACAGTTCCACCCAGAAAGATGAAAGTGCAATGCTGAAAACATTGCACACCCTTTTGCACTTATGAATGAATGTCCAATGTACAAATTCAATGTAGCTGTAGAATAAGTTTACCTTGTTCTTGTTTCCTTTTAGCTTGTTTTGCTTGATGCTCTTTTACCATTGAACTTAACATATTTCTTAATTATTTTTTCTATTTCTTATAATCACCGAGTTAATTTGTTCTAAAAATGAAACAAAGCATTAACATTATTTTTCTTCTTCCCAAATAATATCAGTCACGGTGAGTCCTTATCTCAGCTAACTGTTGTTATGTTGTTGAGAGTTGCCACATGAGAAGAATTTTAATTAAGAATATATTGTGGAATTTGACAACTTTACCATAAAGGGGTTTCTTTCTATAAATGCTTTGCATTTTTGGAATAAGAAAGTAAAGGGTGTTTTTTCTAGAAGTGTGGTTTTGAATCCGGCAATACTTTTTTCGGAGTTGGTCTTTTTAACAGCTCTCACTTGATTTATGCTCAGTTTGGTTTGCCATTTCATAATGAATAGACTTACGCCTGAACAATGTTTGCAATTTATTGAAATTTATTATGAAAATTCGTGCTCTGTGAAAAATGTGTGTTATCGCAAACTTATCTTCAGCGGCGATATTAATTTTTTGCTCAATGGATTCGTGAATAAGCAGAATTGCCATAATTGGAGTGAAGACCAGCCAGAGCCATTCAGAAGCTACCAATGCATCCCAAAAAATGCAAAGCTCTGTTTGGTGCGGTTTATGGGCAGGCGGCATCATTGGGCCGTACTTCTTCAAAGACGATGAAGGCCGCACGGTCAATGGAAAAAGGTACTTTTTGAAAAAATTGGACTCGGCCGACATGTGGTTCGAACAGGACATACTGCATGCTAAACCATGCATCAATTGAGAGGCGAATTTGGTGAGCAGTTAATCTCACGTTTTGGTGTAGGCAATTGACTTCCAAGATCGTGTGATTTAACCCCGTTAGACTATTTTTTTGTGGAGCTATGTTAAGTCTCTTGTCTATAGGAACTAGCCAAACACGATTACTGCTTTGGAAGGCAACATTAAACGCATCATTTGTGAGATTTCAGCCGAAATGTGTGAAAAAAGTGCCAAAATTTGACCTTCATAATGGACCACTTGAAGTGTAGCCGCGGACAACATTTAAGTGAAATTATCTTCAAAAAGTAAATGGCAGGAATTGATTTATCGATTCAAATAAAAATTTCATTCACTTTTCTAAACTTTCTGTTTTTTTTTTCATTTTCAAAAACTAAACTCTTATAAAAATCACCCTTTATTATTTTGAATAAAAAAAATATACAAAAATATTAGTAGCAATGAACGTTTTTAAAGTTTTCTTCTGAGTTGAAACTGCCAGCAATATCGTGCGCTTGGAGAATTAAAGTATTCAAAACCTCTTTCGTTTTATATCTAGTGTATTAAAGAGGCTTACCATAATGAACTTTATCAACAATGTATATAGGCTGATCAGACAGACGATCGTTTTGAAACCAGCCATGGTTCCTCATCAGTGACCTTAGTGGTCACTGGTCGCGTCTACACCGTTATTGAAATTAAAGTAAAAATCATTTTTTCATATTTATTTTATTTTCAATTTGATATTTCTTAAATTATTTTACAATGAATACTGATTTTTTTATTTGTTTTTATTTTGATATTTAATAAACATAACAAATTATGATTTTGCTAATAATATGAGAGTAAATACAATAGTTAAATGTATATTTTTACTAAAATTTATGTTTTTCTACTAATAATTATTATTGTTACCAATAAATTCACCATAAGATTACAATACAATCTTAATGTTATGCTTTTTTAAATTTTTTAAATTTTTTATCATTGGATTGGTAATTTTTGTATTAACTATCATCACGCAGAAAAAACAAAACAAAATCTTTAGAATTTTTAAACATGAATATTTTTAGCAAATAATTTTATGATTTTTATGATACAGGGTCACCTAACCCTTGATTTCATTGTATGACTTGCTTGATAACGTTCTGGTATATAAGTAATCGTATTTTCTTTTGTAAACATCTTGTAATTATTTATTAAATACATATGTTTCATGGTTAATGATTACTTGTGCCACTAGTTTTATAATGTTATAACATAGAACTATTGACAATGAGAAATTCATGAGTTCTTGCGATTTCGCTTGAAAATTTTTCAAAAATGTTTATAATTTTTTAAATCTGTTTTTCTTCAACTATGAGATATTTTAGGAACTTGAAATTTTAAAACTAAAATTTGTCTTAATAACCTTTTTCTTACGAATATAGTATAGCGAATTACCTTTTTCCTATCGGTATCGGAAAGGGTTTACTCAGGGAAGGGATATCCTTATTTCAAAGTTATATCTTTTGATCGTAAACGTCTATAGAATTAATTTAAAAATTTGAGTGAAACTCAGTAAGTGTTTACTTCAAGCCTTGCTCATAGTTTAGACCTAAAGTAGTTGGCCTAAAGAATTCGTATGAAGTTTCCAATGAAAATAAGAAGTGGGATAGAAATCGGCAAATAATAATACTTAATTTTAAGTTAATTTGCTATGAAATGCCCATATTCACCCACTTACAAGTACAGCTCCATTACAACTCATTGGGGAGACCCTTCTTTCTTTTTGTCATGAATGAGAGTGGATCTGCATGAAGTTTTCAGTTTTTAACCGATATATGCTTAATTTTTTTACCAATACTGCAGATACTTCTCTAAAAATACATATTCAAATAAATTGAATGAAAATTAAAGTTATAGCTACACATTTTTAAAATAAATAGGTTAATCACAAGTGCAGTGTGTAGTGTGAGGTTGAACAAGTCACTCATCGGAGTGACAGAAGAACTGTGATAAGTTTCACAGAAGCAACAGAGTTAAGCCACAAGAGATACATTTCTCTCTCTTTCATAAATACATAAGTAGTTGACTTTATTTCATTTTACTGTTTGTAATTCTTTACTATGTAAATTTGCATTTAATGTAATTGTGCTATTTATTGAACAATAAAAATTGTAAGTTTTGTGCAAAATATAACTACTTTTTTATTTTAACTGGTCACTGTTTTTATTCTTTCCAGTAGCTTAAATTTTTGGTGGTTAATCTTTATTTTTTTTTATTTTTAATAATCAACATCAATATTTTGAATGGATTACAATGATCAACATGTGGTACTTAATTTAGAAATGTTCCTATAAAAAATGATGCAAATTTTCCCATTTTGAACATGAATAAATTTTGAGTATCAAAATGCTAGTTTTTAGGCTTACATAATCGGAGTAGTAAATTTACCAACAGTTTGCCAAACGCTTTGCTCCTTTTGGAACGAAATTGAACTTTCGGTGTTTCGACCGAAGTAATATTCTAATAATTTACAAGATATCGGTCCTTTCGTGAAGTAATTTGAATTCCAATCCAATTTAAGTTTCTTAGGTTTATAAAAGGAATTAAGAGGGAAGAAGAGAGAAAGAAGTAGCCTTCTTTAATCTTTCGTCTCATTTTTCCTTCAATTTCTTGTTTGTCTATGAGGGAAGTACAATGGTTCGAAAGACATCGATCTAATTCAATTATTAAATTTTTTTTACCTTCATATGTATATTGGAAGAATTTAAGGGAGGTGTAATTTGTAGATATTTTTCTAGAATGAAACGAAAACCGAACTATTTTATATTTCTACACGGAAAATTTGTCTGAAACGAAGTACTTTACTTAGATCTGATTGCTGTTTGAAGTATGTAAGGGCAATCAATATATAGCTGATACCTAAAAGAATGCAAACCATAATAATGTTAACAACGAAAGAGGGAGGAAAAGGCGGTTAAGAATTCTGTATACCGTTAATACCAGTAATTTTTAGAGGCCCATTTTGATGTTTACATTTAATGTCTCGAGCCAATTTTCGAAGTAAGTCAATCTCCCTGATATATTCTAGTAGTTTTTTTTTAAGAACCTTCTTCTTAAGCGTGCGAAATGCTGTTTGTGAAGTGAAGGGATTGACATGTGTTGTGACTAGGGTTCCCAACTCAAATATCATGAAAATGCGTGGCACTTTTGGAATTCAAATGATATTGATTAATTCAAGAAGGTATTTGAAATGTTTAAGAATCATACCACTTTAAACTCCAACAACTTTGGCAAGTTAACAAAGCTTTAACAATTTTTCACTTTCACAAAGAATTATCATAGATAGTAAATTAATTGAGTGGACCATAAAACAATTTGCGAAATTCAGGTTCTTGATTTTCTTTCGACTTGTTTCGAGTGTATTATATCAAAAGTTTGGAAAATTTTCGTTCTACTTAGCACTTCAATAATGTAGCCTTTTTTAAAAGGTTCAATCGTGAAGTCCCGCAAAAGTTTTGTCCGAGATTCGCAAAAATTATCCGAATTCCGGGAAATCCCGAAAAATCCGTTTACAATTCGGAAACCTATGTGCGACTGCGGTTTATGGTGTTGGTATTCACAAATCTGGCAACACTAGTCAGATTTTGGCATTTAAGGCTACATTTTGTGAAGGCAGTTGTGTAATTCAATGCTAGTGTAAAAAGTTATATTGATTTGAAAATGAGTGAAATATCTGAAGAAATATGCTATGTGATGCTTTAGTAGCAAAGAAAAGGAATAACCGCTGTAAAATCATGTCGAAAAATGTTTGCAGTTTACGGTGAGGGTGCTGTGAGAGAACACCGGACCCAGAAGTGATTTGCTCGATTCCATTTCGGGAATTTCTGAACCACATGTCGGCTTTTTCAACGACTGAAAGTCACTGAAAAAGCCGATGATATTTTGCAACTGGCGGAGCAGATTCGAGATTTAGATTTTATGTATGTACATAACCACAATGTAAATAGGACTAATGATGTGACTTAAAGGGAAAGTATCCAGTGTACAGGCGAGCGCGAATCTTTCACGTGGTTTTTGAACATATTCTATTGGCTATTTAAGACCACTACAGTCACTACTGATTGCTAGAAGAATATTTGTGTCTATAAGCAGTGCGTCTAACTCAGATTCTTCATCTTGAAATAATATTTTTTTGTTCCGACTGCAACGTTCCTGCTGCAATTATCTGTTCCTTTTTTCTTTTCGTTCCACAACTATCTGAGTGTTATACGAGTACACTGTAAAAAATATTTGAACGTGTAGTTTTCTACATTCCAAGTTTTTCTCCTTTTCTAACTCATTCCCTTCTACATATGTACATATTTATTAACGAATATGGTGTTTATTGTATGAGTATTCAATTTTATTGTGTCGTTGAATTATTTTATTGTTTAATATGAATGATGATAACAGTTATGAGTAAGCTGATCTTAATGATTTAAAGTGGCTATGAATTGACATAGTTAAACAACCTATTGTTTTTTCATGATAAATGTGTGTGTGTGTGTGTATGTATGTATGGTCTGATATGTGGGTATAAGCTTGTGGGTGTATGCAAATACATATTAGACGAACCTGCTAAGTGAAGTTTGTGAAAGATCGAGCCAGTGATTAGTTGTGTTAGCTTGTGATACTTTTTTTTCGCCCATAATAATTGATTACATTTCTATTGTTAACATTTTCGTTTGTTTTTCTTGTTCTTGTTTTGAGTTTTGTTTAGCCGAGAATAGGCGAGAGTATTTAACATACAAGTACCTAATTATTATTCTAAATTGCTTTTGAATTTTTGAAAATATTTTATTGATTACATTTAAATTAAACAAATTACTCTAATTAATGTATGCTGTTTATGTAATAATGACAGTATAAAACATTTAAATTAATTTCGAAACTGAACAGCCTAACTACATACATAGAAAAACAGAATAATGCCGATATTATTTTCCTGGATGTTTCATTTCAAGGATCCTAGGTAGTTCATATTGTATACCAACCGTGGCGGTATAACAAAAACAATTGTTTCAGATATTGTTATTGCTAGACGTGAACAATATGAACTAAATCAATACGGTAATAACGGTAATGCCGACATTATTTCATAATTGTTAAAACCGGAAATGTCTTCAGAACTTTTTTGTGCCTTTTTGAAAATAATCAAAAATTAAATTTTTAACAAATAAATTGTGCTACTTAGAAAAGTTGTTTGCTGTTTTTTTTAATTACTCTTATACATATGTATACACATATGTACATATGTATATACAAATATGTATGTATATAGGTATATATTGTTGTTATTTGTTTTTGTTCATAATATGAAGGCATTTATGTAGAGGAAAAAGTCTTTAATTTGATTATAATAGTTTTTGTTTTTGTTCGGTTTTCTGTTTTACATATATTATCAACAAATATAGTACAAATTACACAAATACAATTAATTATTACAATTACAATTACAACAAGTTAAAATAATAAATAGTTCTCTTTGTCACACAAAATAAATGAATTGAAAGATTTGTTTGTTTTGTTCATTTTTCTTCTACTGAATCATGTTGCAATTGCTGCATTGTTGTCTGTTGCAGATGATATACGAGTATGTATGTATGTGCATACTAATATTGTTGTTACCAATGTTGCGGTTGCTCTTGTTGTTGCTTTTGCTGTTGCTGCTGCATTTGCCCACCATATAGAAAACTCGATTGCCTTATCACAGATACAGTCGCTGCTGCCACGCCTGCTTGTGGTGGCGGTGCTGGTGCCCGATGTTTCTTCATTGGTTGGTAAGCGGGTTGTAGTATTGGTTTCGGAATGTTGCTTGCTGGTGTTGCCGTGGCTGTTGTTGTTGTTGTTGTTGGATCAGTGGTTGAATTGTTATTATCCAATGGATTATTATTGTTATTGTTAGATAGCAGGGATGCTGAAAATTGGTAGTTTGTAAAAAAAGTGTTTGTTGTTCTCACTTTGCTTTTGGTTTGTTTGTGAATTTTTGGTTATTTTCGTTTCTTTTTGAGAAGAATATTTTGCAAAATAAAAAGTTCTTCAAGTTTGTTCTATACAATTATTATGATAAATATTATATGAATTACTACTATATATGCAAACTATTTAATGCAATGACAAAAATGTGCTTAAAATATACATAAACTTTTTTAAATTTGGCTGAGAAATCAAAAACAAGCATTTATTTGGTTTTACAATTAAATTATTCTAGATTTTTTGTAACTTCTCTACTTGAGCGAGGGGAGAGAGCTCTCAGTACAATAGAAATAAGATAGTGTCGCTCTATAGAATCTATGCAAGTGAGCGTGTATGTACGTGGGTGCTCAGAGGCAGTTAGAACGCGATGGTGAGACAGAGCAGATGGAGAGAGAAAGCGCAGGTATAAAAGGCCTATCATTAATTCGGGTCGTGACACCGACGGGATAAGGACGGGAAATTGATATTATTAATTCTAACGTGGCCGCGAAATTGTTCCGAATAATTTGAATTTCTTGAGAATGGCATCACTGATTCCGAGTGAATATCAATATTAACCGTTAATCATGATAATTTTGTACGAATGTTCGCGATCGTGTTGGGAGCAAGTAAGAAATTTATCATTTTGTATTATTTAAACTTTAATTGCAAAAAGATGCAAGTAATCGCAATTCATTGCATGTTTGTGTTTATTTAAAAATATTTCACAAATTTGTACAGGTCTTGGCCAGATACAAATCGCAAACAATTGGAATTATTGGTGGAAATGCTGCGAAAGTGTCCAGACATCAAGGTTCAAGGCTTCTCGAAAATATCAAGGAAAGATAAAAAAAAGGTCGGTGTGCAATGTGGCGCCGCCTATAAAAGTCGTGACTTCATGCTGCCATCAAATTTAGAGCAACTGTAGGATGAAGCAATAGAATACACGCCTTTAAAAATATTGAGGAGGGAGTAATTAGACTGACTGTGATCCACTTCGAGCATATTTACAAGAACGCAAAAGTTTAGTTTGGAGCTTCCCAGAAGTGTAAATGAAGGAGATGCTTCTTCTGCGCATCAAACGCCAGTACTGGCAGAATTTCCTGACGGCTACACGCGATCTAAAACAGAAGATCGCATAAGCAAGCCGCCACGAAGAAGCCGTAATGTTGCTGCCATCGCAATACTAATAATCCATTATTAATCCATTACTAATAATAATAATAAAATGAAAGCATTGAACCTTCATGGCGATTGGTCTTCTAAAATAAAATTGTAAAACCAAAAAAAAAAAAAATAAAATATATAAATAAAGTGGAATTTGGACATCAATCATTGGACGTGAACATAATACAGCTGAATTTTTTTTTTCAAGTTTGCAACTATGATTCAAACTTACTTTAATCAGTTGGTAATGTTAACTACGTCGGAATAGATGATACCATTTTTGCCGCAGTCACGCAGTCACAACTTAAGTGTGCAGCGGCTGCACGTTTTCGATTCTTGGGTCGCAAATTTGCTCTGAAAAGTCCTAACTACATATATAAGTGTCTGCGCTACACTGTACTAAGGATAAATATAGATGATCTTCGGTAGTATAGGCGAAAGAGGTTAACGAACGACTAGTAAAAATTAAGTAACTTCTTCTGGTGTGTTGGACTGATGCAGCGTATGGAACGGTAGGCTGCCGAGAGAAATTTTGCATACATAACTCAGGTAACTGTTGAGAAAAACTCGACAAATAATGAGGAAAATATAAAATGATAAATTTTGAGTTCTATCAAACACCAAATACAGATTGTGAGACATTACGTGGAATTACGTGCTAGGGAGAGAGACTATCACCCGATGAAGTCAAGCGGAATGCATATCTAAATTCAGTGAATCCATTAAGATACGAATACATAGCTATGGTCGGACTAATTAATCCTTTGACGTTAGAGAGCCTAACCATTACATAATTAAGCAAAAAAAAAAAAAACAGGTGAATTCGAAAATCTTAGACCTTTTTTGAGGTTAAGGCCGGTTAAGGCCTAACCATGACCTGATCGGGTTAAACTCACAATGTGATCAGCATTCTGTCGACATGTCTGCTGGAATCAGGTTTGAATCTGGCAGAAATTTCGTTACAGCGCGTGCATTCCAAATTTAACAGTTTCCTGATCGAATCGGACTTCGAAACCAATTCGATTCGAACCAAACCAAAATGAAAGGTTTTAAAGCTATATCATATCTTAAGTGCCACATTTAATTCAGTGAAATGATGTACTCATGTATATGTACATATAAATATTATTTAAGGAAATATAAGAAACAAGAGAAAAACTATTTTTTATAGACAAAAAATTAAAACACAAAAAACAAATTTTTATGCCCAAGCAAGCAACACAAAAAACTAACGACACTTTCATACCAAAAAACCAAAACAAAAAAAACAAACAAATAGTTTTATGGTGTTTGTGAACGATGACAAAGAAAATACAAAAAATAAAACATAAATACAAGTTAAAATGTTTTTTTTTATTCATAAATTTTATTCACAGAAAGAAAAAATAATTATTATAAAAAGTTTTGCATGTTTTGCTAAACAAAATGTGTGTGTGTGTTTTGTGTTTATAAAGCATGCAATAGACAATTGATTTCATATTTGCATACCTAGTTATTGTTTTTCAGGATGATGAGAGATAAAAGTAAAATAATTAAAAAAAAGAAGAAAATAATAAATAAAATTAATATAAATGATGAGCTTAAAAAAGAAATCAATTAAGTTTCTTTCCCCCAAATGGTCACATAAAAAAAACAAATTTTAATCGATTTTGATTAAAATTTTAAACAAAATTCTATTAGTTAAAAATTTTAATTGAAATTCTCAAAAATTAATAATTTCATAAAGCTATTGTTAAATAATATTTAGTAGAAAAAATTGTTTTATTTTTAATTTTCATAATTAATATTTATAGCTAAAATTAATTCATCCTTTTCTATTTTTTTTTTCTTTGAATACTTTTTAAAGTTTCTTTACATAAATTTGCAAATAATTGTTCACAAACTAAACAAAAAAACAACGTAAAATTTCATAATTTTTACTTTACTTTAGTTTTGCTTTTTGTTTTTAATAATAATAATAATAATTAATAAAAGCAATAATTAATTAAATTTTCTTTTTAAATATGATTTAAAAAAGTATAATAATAATAAAAATTAAATGACATACATACATAAATATGCTACGAAATCAATGCATATTTAATTTGCATTCAACGACTAAGAGTATGCTACGTTTCCTTAAGCTCATTTCATTTCATTTCATTTTTTGTTTTGTACGCGTGCATATTTCAAAAAATGTATTAATAAAACAAAATTGGTTAATAATATACGTAAATAGTAGATATGTAGGTATGATGTATGTGTATGTATAAAGTAGATAATGCTTAAAATTTAAGTTTTAAAATTATTATTATTAACATATTAACAGCATTCCGTATATAAATAATTGTTCCATCATCAATTCATATATATGTAAATCATTGTAATAATTGTATTCCTAAACAAACGAACAGAATATTAAATAATATAATAAACAAATGAAAAACAACTGCTCTATTTTCCAACGTGTTTTTGTTGTTATTGTTTATGTACTTCATCTACCACAATATTTTCTTCGTATTTTATCATCTTCTATTTCAACATCATATTCTTCATCTATTTCATTCAACTTCATCTTCTTATTGTTTACATACCATTTGTTGCCTTAACCGTTCGACTAGGATAAATTTTTTGTATATTTAAAAATGGAGGCGGTTTTGGAAACTCAGTAACCTTATGAAAGCTTTTGCCAAATTTCGATTCCAAATCGATAACTAAACGACTAACCGAATTCGCATTGTTGACAGCATTTGGATTGTTGTGCTGTTGCAAACCGAATATTGGTGGCGTATTAGTGTTGCCAGTTGGAGGCGTTACTGGTGTATTGGCGCGTATGGAAGAGTGACGTTGTGGTGGTACCGGTGGTGCTCCTCCAGTGCCAGTCTGTGAAGAAATTCGCGGTGGAAAATATAGAATTTATTATTAGATTTATACGTTTTTATTTAAATTATATTTTCTATAGTATACTTTTAGGATTATGTAAAATAGAAATTTGCCCATTCTTTTAGTTTCATACCAAATTTATATTGAATCAAGTCAAGTGGGAATAGAAAAATTACCAAGACGAACTGTGAAAGCAAGATTTTTTTTAGAAACAAAATTTTCTAAACGAATAAAGCTACCAAGTTGATCTATTAATTCTATAACTTAGAAAGTCACATTATTTTTCATACATACAGATGGCAGCCATTAAGCCATTATTGTTATTGTAGATCGGAGCTCATTTCTCTTCATTCCCCAGGGGAAGATCAGGAAGACTTACTTTACTTTTAATGGCACAACAGCTCATGGAGGGCCTAGGCCGAGCTTTTCGCGTCCACTCATGATGTGTGTGTTATATTTGTACATGAATGGAAGGGACCTACAGTTTAATGCCGAATCCGAACGGCGAAGTGAAATGCTTTTCATAGCAATTTTTATTCTAGTAGGTGTGCCATTGCCTGTCAAGAGGTGTACAAAGTGCCGTTTACAAAAATAATTTTTTTTACTTTTTGATTTTGCCTGTGCCGAGATTCGAACACCGGACACTCTGCGTAGAGCTCTGGCTAGTGCGGACACTACCACTACGCCACAGTGACCACATCAGGAAGACACTGTTCCACTATTCCTACTACCAAAATGGTTCAGCTTTATCTAGCGCTAGAGGTCCTTGTTTTCATTCTCCTGCAATATTAGCTGTTTCAATTTTGAACTTTTGCCTCAGCAGACTGTTTTAGGAATAATTTAAAACAAGTTTTGTGAATATTCAAAGCTTCGAAGGCCACCTGAGTAATAAATGTTGCCTTATCCAAAAAAGTCCTGGCACTGTATTGAGAAATGTTTCAGTTCAGCAGATATTCTGATGTTTCTCCATATGTGATTGACACATTATAATCTTAAAAAAAGAGCGCTTCTTAGATATCTTTCGATTAGTTGAACCAACCAACCAATCACATTTCTATATTATAAAATGATTAAAGCACGCCTGTGGTCGCTGTGGCGTAGTGGTAGTGCGTTGGACTGCTACGCAGAGTGTCCGGGGTTCGAATCTCGGCACAGGCAAAATCAGAAAGTAGAAAAAATCATTTTTCTACACGGCACCACCTCTTACCTCTTGGCAGGCTATGTGAAACCTACAAGAGTAAAAATTGCTATGAAAAGCTTTTCACTTCCCCGTTCGGATTCGGCAAAAATAATTTTTCTATACGGCAACACCTATTGGCAGGCAATGGCAAACGTACAAGAGTAAAAATTGCTATGAAAAGCTTTTCACTTCGCCGTTCGGATTCGACATTAAACTGTAGGTCCCTTCCATTCATGTACAAATATAACATGCACAACATGAGTGGATGCGAAAAGCTCGGCCTACGCCCTCTATAGGCTGTTGTGCCATTAAAAGTAAGTAAGTAAAGCACGCCTTAAAGCTGTAAATGATGTGGGCCTAAAATCGAATTTTAATGCTCTTTCATCCCGAAGATTGTCATTCACAGGTTTTTACTTTCAGTTGCTTTCCTTTTAATGATTTGCACACGTAACGTAACAATAATACATGCATAAAAAACAAGAAAAATCAATTCACCCCTTAAAGTATGCTACAAATTTATAAATATACTCAAAGCTTCAGTTTTAATTCATTTCATTTCTAAATTGAAAACAAATAGGAAACACCATTTAAAAACCAGAAAAGTTTCGATTGATTTCGACAAGAAAGTTACTAAATTTAAATATTTATTTTTAAAAATCTTTTCCTATTTTAAAATGACTTTTTCTAATCAAATTCAAGAAAAGTTATAATAGAAAATAGTAAATAGAAAACATTTACATTTCTTTTGTAATTCATCATCATTTTTGTGCTTTGTTAAATTCCTATTTGCCGTATTTGTTTGCTCTAGAAAAACTTTATTTACGCTAAAATTCTTAGAAATTCCAAGAAAATAATTCACAACAACATCACAGTATTTAATTTTCTACTACATACATATAGCCACGTCTGTGTATAAATTCGCGCCGTATAAAATATTAAAAATTCTCTATAAATATATTTTCAATTCCTTGTTCAAAAAATTAGTTCACATATTTTCACAGATAATGACTTTTTTTTATTTTTGACGTGTGCAGTAGCAGCAATCGATTGCTTGTGATTTTCACTCGCTATTAAATTTGTATTCCTTGGCAATTTCTATATAAACTATGCAATTATTTCTGCGACAACACTGTTATGAAACGAGAAATTTTGTGGTGCTGTTGTGCCAAAAAGCATGCTTCAATTAATTTCTTATTATTCGTTTTAGTAGTTGTTGTTGCGCTACTAATTTTGTTTTGATACTTTGGTTTCACCTTGTAAATAGAAAACAGAAATAATGTACAAGAAAAACAGAGAAAACAGAGAAATTGTCGCCCTCAGTGCTGATGACAAAAGGGAAATTTGTAGAAAAATTGTACTACGCCTTGGTCTATTAGTCGGGGCAGCCTACGTAAGAACAACAGAGCGGAGAGAGAATAACAAAAAAAATGGAAATAAAACTTAGGTGTATGTGTGCGTGTGGGTAAGAAAAGTTGACAAATGCGCCGTAAGTAATAATTTGTCAATTAAACTACATGCATAAAATCAATATTTCTTACATTCGAGGAGCTTGGATGTTTTCACAAATTCGTTTGTATTTTTTTTATAAAGATAAAAGCCTAACTAAAAGTTTTGTTTGAGCACTGAAAAGTATAATATTGAGATTTATTTATGTAACATTATGCATACGCTTATCTCTTTTCAATTCTACGGACCAACATAACAATCAACAGGGTGGTAGACAGACAGTCTGGCAGATAGACAATAACAAAAAATACTCTTTTATACTATTTCATAGAGCGAAAATGTTATACCATAACATAACAACAATTGCCCTATATATGTACAGAACAATAACAACAACAAACATAACATCTCTCTACAAACTACCATGAAATAAGCGTAGTAACATCCTCAGACCAATCACCCCCAACCACACCATGATAATAAAAAGGAAGTCTGAGTACAAAACAAAAGAGCGAGAGATAGAGAGTGCGCACACATAAAATCAACCGTAAATTGTTCAATGAAAATTGTATGGTAGACATGTTGACGCGGTATGGTTTTCGTATTCCTTTGTTTATCTCGTGCATTCTGATCTTTCTCTTTCTCTTTCTCTCTCTCTTTGAGTACAACCATGGAAACTGTGTATAATACATATACATTCCAATGGATTTTACATATTTACAGATGTTTACATTTAAATATTTGTTGTTGTTTTACATTGATAGTAAGTGCACGTGTTCCAAGAAAAAATACCAAGAAAATATGAAATACTGAGTAATTTCTAAGTAAGTTCTCACATATAATAAAACGAAAATATAAATGAACATTTATTATAAATTCACCTAAAAGTATGCAAACATTTTGGGCCAATTATCACTTTTTTACATTTAAATATTTGTTGTTGTTTTACATTGACAGTAAGTGCACGTGTCACAACTTTGTTACAGTTTTTCTCCAGCTCGTAGAAAAAATCGATCAAATGGCTTGAAAAGTACCCAAAAATTTAAAATTTAACTGCATCTGTCTAAAAATGAACAGCCAACATTGTAAGAGCAGAGTTTGAATTAATAAAAAATAGCTAAAGTAATTTCAAAAGAGAATTCAATGTTTGTCTTTCCCTTCAAAATTGGGCAAACTTTAATATCAAAAATATAGAACGAAAATGGTCAACACGTGCCGAAAGTGAATACACCATCAGATTCTAAGGCCGAAAATTAAGTTTGCGTGTCTCGGCTTTCCGCTTTGTTTTTTTTTTGACGTCCCTACAGTGTAATTAGGTCCCATTAACTTTCATTTTCTTCTTTCTTGTCTTTTTTTTAATGGCACAACAAGCTCATGGACGCCTTAGGCCGGGTTTTTCGCTTCAAGTCATGTTGTGCGTGATATATTTGTACATGCTTAAGAGATCTAAGGATTAGCTTTGGCTTGTTAGTTTCTGTTTAGAGTGTTCCAGATGTGCCACCATTTCCTTTCACCAAAATCGACCAAGTTGGGGCATAGAAGCTCATTTATAAATATAAGACAGTAGTTTCTATTACATATTTAACTAAGATCCATAGTTTTTCACCATCAGATGTAACTTCAATATCTGTATGCGAATATCAATTATTCCTAGACTATCAAATATTTCCTAGACTAGTTTTTCTTATAGTAATCGATAAATCAAAACTTTCACTATGTAATTAAGAATTTTTCACTTTTTACTTACATTACTTGACTGCCTCATGGGTGGCGGTGGTGCCGGGCACGTTCGATGCGGTGGCAATGGTGGCGCATTTATTGGACCACCGTTTAATATAATCGGCATTGGAGCCTTTTCACGACTACTACTGCTCGTTGATTTCTGGCTACCGATAGGGCTGCCAACAGATGATGCTGATGCCTTATTACTGCCGCCTGTTAGTGCTGCAGTAGCTAAGGGGGGAGGCGGTGGAGGTGGTGTAGCAACGCCACCACCACCTGTACCACTTCTAAATTGGTCACGTAACGTTGAGACGCTACTCGAGGAGGATGATGTTGATGGTGGTTGTGTTGATGGTGCCGACGAGTATGAATTCGCTGTATTAATCAACGCGGTATTAACGGCGCTATAAGGTGCAGCCGTTGATGATGACGATGACGACGTTGTTGAGTTGGAGTTGGAGTTGGCGGAGTGTTGTTGTAGTTGATGCGTTATACTATTGAGATTTGAATTGGAAATGCTGCGCGCCGGTGTGGGTGGTGGTGGCGGTTTGACTGTTGGTGGTTTTGGTGGTGCAACGGTGGGGCGACCTGATTAAACAAATAATAGTTAGTAACAATTGATGATTCAATAAGCGTACAATTAATTACCAATAGGAGGATTTGGCGCTGTGCGTATACTTGAATTGATCGCATCCTGTGACTGGCATAGTTGCATTGGTGTGCGCATCGTTCCAAAATGTTGTTGCGCTGAAAATACTGGTCCACCACCGACTAATGTTATTGGCGGCGATCTGGGACATGGAGAAATTTTTTATATAAATTTTTTGTTTTAATTTAAAATCATTTAGATACATATACCATAGAAATAAGAAGTAGTTATAAATTTTTTGCACAAAATTAATTACAATTATACTAAAATAGTCTTTTTACTTGACATAGTTTCTTGTTTTTATTTTTTGGTGATTCCCAAAAGGTTAGCGGTTGTCGAATATCTTTCTAAGTTGTTTCATCTTTTTCTATTCTTCGATGGCTATGCTAACCACAAGCTTTTAACGCTGTAGTTGAATAATAGATATTTTCATATTACGCTGTAAATCTAGGCTAATGCTAACCTTTGAGGTTGTGAACTTCTACCAGACAAATTTGTCAGTCTCAACACAAAAGCTGCCATCTACAGCTTTACTGTTCGAAAGGACACTATCGATTTTTAAGTTTTTTTGAAATACTAAGAAGGACTCAGACCGTATATCAACTACGACCTCCCGGATTTTCTATTCAAAAATATAGCAGTTTTCAATTTAGTCCTCCTTTACCGAGTAAGTTTCTCATAAAAAATTTTTGTCTGGGTGGTGAATTTTGGAACTTCCCTCCTATCCTCAGGTTTAGCGCTGAAAGCTATGATTCCACTATCGTTTCAGTCAAAATGTTTAAGTTTTGGCTAGGCACAAAGGTCCTTCTCATTTATTACTTACTCCTAGAGGGAAGCCACTTTCCACTTTTTCTGCTGGTAGGATAGACCAGTCTTTACAATTCTAACGGTTGAAATTGATTTTGTGAAACTTCAGATGCATGATACCATTTGTTTGTTCTTAGGGTTAGATCTAGTGCTTGACCTCAAGACACACTTATGTTAAAGATGGCTCGTTGTCATACCACGTGTTTGTTTCAGCAACCCCCATTTAAAACACCTTTAAAACACTTGACTACTCATATCATTTGGTATTTGGTATGAAATTTAGTTGGTCCTCTAAATCATCTGACCCTCAGTGGTTTAGAAAGTTTTGACCTGGGGTATTTTTCCTACAAATATTCATGGCTGAACAAAGCTACATGTAATCAAAGATAGATTTATCCTCCTCTTCATTTTTATGGCTTCTAAGTATAACTCATATGAGGGACGTGCGTGACGGGGACCAGTTATTATATTATGCCACCATTGGCTTTATTTGATTTCTCTACTTTATCTTTCAGTAGTTTATTGGAACATACTCTGCCCATACAGTATTTAATTTAACATTAAACCGTTAAACATATTCATATAAATACCTATTTGTCTTATGTACAATTGATAGTCCCCGACAACCAGACTAATTTTGATTACTTGTGTGCCAATTTTGTTTGACTCAAATAAAAAAGTACAAGTTTTTTAAAAACAATAAAAAACAAATATACAACTAACTATAAAAATAATAAAACTGTATACTCGTATGAAAGAATCGAAAACTATAAAGCAGTGAATAATAAAATCAAACCCAAAACAAAACAAAAAACCAAACTCTTAAAAATAGTAGGTAATTGAAAACTAAGTGATAATAACTTTAAGCTAATTCAATTCAAGCAATGCTGTTCAAATCGAAGCATATTATAAAACAAGCTGAAGCATTTGAGACTTTAACTGGTGACTAGCGGGCGGTAGTTCAAAATTCATAATATTTTGTTTCGGCTTTTAACTATGGTATAAAAAAAATTCAGCTCTGTGCATTGCAAGATTGGTGAGCTTGAACACACATACGAATATTTATGTTCTTGTACCTTGGCGATTTCATGCTATGATGTCGTGACACCATCGAACGTTGACCATTAGCCATGACAAGCTGTTGTAATCCTGGTGGTTTTGGTGCGAAATTTGGTTTACCATGATTTGGCATAGGTTTCGCTGAAGGCGTTGGTGATTTACTACCACCATTACCACCACCACCACCAACAACATTCATTGAGTGTAGGGAAGACGATGACGTAGAAGAAGTAGTAGCATTAGTACCAGTAGCTACGCTACCATTACCAATATTTGTTCCGAAGAGTGCAGATTTATTTGGGGCTAAATTGCGCGGTGACGATGATGATGATGATGATGATGATGCATTCGTGGTGGCGTTGTTGGTGATGCCCGATGACGTTATTAGTAATTGTAGTTGCTGTGGTTGTTTTTGCTTTTGTAGTGTGTTGCTATTGTATTTGTTGTTGTTGGTTGTTTTTGTTGTTGTAGAAGTTGTAGAAGAGTTTAAGGAAGATGTTGATGTTGATGTTTGACTAATCATATTATTTACAAAATTTTTATTATTTCCTAACGATAAACTGTTGGAAAAAGAAAAAATATAAAGAAACGAAAGAAAAACAAATCGTACATAAATGAAGAAAGAAATAAAAGTAAAATACACATCCAGACAAGAAAGAAAGGCACAAACAAACACAATAAAAATATTAAGTTAAAAATTTAATTATGAAACAGTAACGAAAATACCATAAGAAAATTAAAGCCACACATTTTATAAAAGTACAATAAAACCAATGATGGCTGAACGATTGAATGAATGAAATAAAAGTGTATAAATGAATTTGAATGAAATCATAACTAAATTTTCAACTACTTAAATACCATGAAAATAATACATACATATGTATATAAAATGTTGTCGAATTATTCCGAAAATGAAATTTGTGTACATATTGTGTTTTTTTTTAAATGAAGAAGTGTTCTCTTAAAAGTACCACAACAATTATAAGAATTCCTTTGAGCTACACTCACTTTAAATTAGCCGCTTTACTTCGAACGCTGCCGATAATTTTATTTCCACTGCCACTTCCGCTTCCATTGCTACCTTCAGAGAGGGTAGGTGATGATACTTTGGCATTGTCGTTTGCTGACGTACTCTACAAATAGAAAATTACAAAAAACATTATTCAATAAAATTAGAAAAGAAAAATCTTAAAGAAATTGACAAGGAAAAAGTATAAGAAAATATTAGAACATATTCGATTAATCGGAATTATTTTATTCCTAATGATTCCAACAACCAAAGCAATTAAATTCTTCTTTTTTTTGTCGGTACATATTTTTATTTATTTTCTCTACAACTTACTAGTTGAGCTTCTGTCTACAGGTATCACAAATCTACTCATTACATACTCTCCGTTTGAGCGTAGGAGTTATTAAGAACTATAAATTAACTATTTCTAATTTCAAATGCCTTTAATGTTATTGCGATTGTTATTTTGATCTTGATCTCACTCTCGATATGTCCAAAAACGAATGATAATTTTCCACGCATTCTCTTCAATAGCGCAAAATTTTATTTATATTTCAATAAAATATCAAAGCAAGAGAGAACTAAAAATGGAAAGGCATAAGTAGCAAATAGCAAAAACAATAATAGAAACTGAAAGAAAACACAAATATAGAAATACAAATCAAACCATAGGAAACTAAAGAACATGAAGCAAAATTGATTTATATAAATTGGTAGAAAATCAAGGTACCCTACACTATGTGATATGAAACAGCAATACCTTGATAGAGTGATGTGAGACAGCACGATTAGAGATCACTTGTATGCCGCAAGTCTAATTTTGATATTCCTGCAAATCCCATTCGTCTTTGCACACTTTGACACTGATCGACACCACCGGCGCAGTGAAAATTGGGAACACGATATTAGATACCAAAGCGGAGTCAGACAAGGTGATTCCCCATCGTACGAGTTCTTTAACATTATGCTGGAGAAAATAATCCGAACTGGCACTATTTTCTACAAAGAGTTACGGTGTCTTGAACAAAATGTCACTTCTGACAATGATACTTTTGACATCTTCAAGGATTTCGTATGCCTAGGATCCAGCCTCAACACTAAAAAGAATGTCAGCCTTAAGATTAAGCGGAGATTAAAAAAATATTTTGTATGAATAACGAATGAGAGGATTCGAGGATGGTCGAGGATACTTAGAGAACCATGACACACGTAACATTACCGTGCACATGTCACCTTTGTATGTGAAAGGAGTGAAGGTTTCAGAGTCAGATGTGGGCAGATGGTGACAAAAGGTGGCTTTTTGTCCTCCCTAATTAATATATGGAATGGTTAAGCATGATCGATTTATCTCCTTTTTCGATTGTAACCTGTTGACATCGTAATTCCAGAAATTATTTAAAAATAAGCACCACTCAGTTTTAGCCAACTTAAATCTATCTAGACTCTGGAAATTTCCACAGGTTTCGAATAGACTTAAAACTATGGACGAATTAAATCCTTACAAACCTAGGGGCAGTGTCCCTCTTCGCAGCAGTCCATAAAGAGGTTTTACCATAACTGCTTTTGAAGGATGGCAAGGGTTCAAATACTTTTTCCTTCTTCTATTTCAAAGGGAAAGGAGGGCCTTAAGCTTTCCATAGCAGTCACGATTTCTCAGGTACTAGGTAAATGACAATTTGTAAAAAATGTAAATCTCCTACACTTGAGCATGTAGCGTAGAGGGAAAGCACTCCTAAAAATATTCTCCCACAGCAAAAGTTAATTTGCTGGCAAAGGCATCGAAAAAATAAAACACAAAACAAAGTGAAAATAAGAATTCTAAAGTGAAAAAGAGAAAGAGGAAAACGAAGAACCCAAACATAAAAATAAACAATTTAAATAAATATAAATAAATGTGAACAGCGCATACAAATATAAACAATAAAAAGAAATATTAGGTATAAATTTAGATGACGTCAAAATTAAAGTAAAAAAGCGAATGAAAAAAGAGAAATACTCATGAGCACACGCTCATGCATGCTACCACATGCTGGCTAAACGAAAGAAGCATAACCATAAACATCTAAGAAGTTGTAGATAATTCAAATTTTGCTTATGCTAGTAGTAGGTACTTGAAATTAGTTACACAAAATTTAAACTGTGTGTTCCATGTAAATCAATTTCGATCGATTCTACTTACCGCTGCTGATATTTTCGGTGGTGGCGCTGTTGGTGGTTGCGGTGGTGGTCCACGATTTGTTCTTAAATTAGCTTCAGTTGCATTGATTGGTTGTTGTTGTTGCTGCTGCTGCTGTTGTTGCTTTTGCCGCTTAAGCGTCAAATGCTTTGTTAATTCGGTATTGAAATCCATTGGACCATTATTGGATGACGATGACGTCGCATTCGCTGTGGGGGGACTAACACTGCGACTATTATTGCTCGTTGCATTCGTTGTTGTATCGTTGTTGGTACGTGCAGACGCAGAACTGGAAGTAGTTGTAGGTGCTGCTGCTGCTATTAAAAGTTTTTATTGTCATTCATATGTATATGTAAATAATATTTGTATTCATCATTTACCACGACTGCCATTGACTGGTTTCAATTTTGGCATCGATGAGAGCCCTTCAAAAAGTCCACCCAACTTGAGTGAACCATTGGCAATATTATTATTATTACTATTGTTGTGGCTATTGTTATTATTAATAGTGGTAGCAGCAGTACGTTTCGGTGAGCCAGTACCACCACTTGATGAATCACAAATCTGGATGTGAGTAGAGTGAAAACATTTACAAAATCAAATTGTAATTTTAGTAGCAAGTAAGTAATTAAATGAGTTTGGAAATTGTCAAGTAATTCCAAAAATATATGTAAGCATGTACGAGGTACGAGTACATACCTTCCCCGATAAAGCTGGTCCACTCTTATCCACAGTTGTCGTCTTTTTCAGTTTTGTACCCTTCTGTATTGATTGCAGGAGTGCAGAACGCATGTCAGGGCCACCGGCGCCTAATTTCAAGCCACCCATAGCCGGAGGTGGCGGTGGTCCTGGCGGTGGTGGAGGGCCGGGAGGTGGTGGTATAGCCATCTGCGAAACAAAAGGAGAAAACCAATTAATATATTTAGTTAAAACCAGAAAGAGAAATGAAAGTAATGAAAAGTAAGTAAAGAAGTTGACAAATTCATTTAAAATAAAAATTAAAACACCAACAAAAAACAAAAATAACTATTTAAAATTTGAAGCTTTGCTTACAACATTTTTGCGACTTTCTCTACGTTTTAATTTCATTTATAATTGTGTTTTGTCTTTTGTTTTGCAAAATAATTACTACTTGCAATTGCAAGTGACGAATATAAAAACGACTTAACTAAAACAACAAAATGTATTTAAATTAACGAAAAAATTAGCGCATCTGTGCACACACAACACTTGCGTTTACAACAAATAACATTTGCGAACTAACAACGAAAAGACATTCAATTTTATTTATTAAATTGTTGAATTTAATGTAATTCTATAAAACAAAAATAACAAAAATAAACTGGTGGGTAAAACAAATGAAGCAATGGTGAAGTGATGGTGAGCAATAGTGATGGACAGAATCGACAATTATGATTTTTAAACTCGAATACAAAAAACAGGTCCAAAATAAATTTAATAAACGCAAGCTTAAGCTTTTTAAATTGTAGAAGATTTATCGATTCAAACATAAGTATTGGGAGATTTTTATTCTGTTTATAAACCAAATAATGTGAATGTGCCATAATTTTTACAAATGGCTTCAAATGTCATTGTGAGATTGGCATTTACATATGTTGCAGACAGACAGATAGAATTAGTTGACAATAAGCAATGGAGCGATACAAAGTTCGGGTGATCTCCCGTTTTGGCGATTTGAACTGGCCCGCCAGATCTGACGGCGCCAGACTTGTTCCTTTTTTGAATGTCACGTTTACCACAACAAACCAGCAACCTTGCAAGTCTTGAAAGCCAACAATGAACCTCGAGGAATCAGATGTTTTGCTAGCAACAATTCGAAATACCGTAAAACGAGCACAAATGTGCATCAACTCAGGTCAACATCAGGTGGTTATTTTTTATCAATAATGCCCTCAAATAAAATGTCGTGAAAATAGTGCTATAATTTTTTCATTTCTAATAAAATGATAGTTGGTGGTGCGTTGGCCTGCTACGCTGAGTGTCCGATGTTCAAATCGTGGCACCTACAAGAGCAAAAATTGCCTTGAAAAACTTTTCACTTTGCCGTTCGGATTCGGCATACAACTGTAGGTCCATTCTATTCATGTGCAAATATAACACCCACAACATGAGTGAATGCGAGAAGCTCGGTCTAGGCCCTCCATCATGGGCTATTGTGCCATTAAAAGAATAAAATGGCAACCAAAATTCACACTATGAAATTATTTTTGCTCCACCCTGTAGTAAGGAAAAAGCAATCTCGCTTATTCTTCAATTATCTGTTTTTTGAATACGATAGGTCCAACGGAATTTGCAAAAGGGAGATATGGAAATGGAAAGTGGTCGCTGTGGCGTAGTGGTAGTGCATTGGACTGCTATGCAGAGTGTCAGGGGTTCGAATCTTGGCACAGGAAAAATCAAAAAGTAGAAAAAATAATTTTTCTACACGGCACCACCTCTTACCTCTTGGCAGGCTATGTGAAACCTACAAGAGTAAAAATTGCCAATGAAAAGCTTTTCACTTCGCCGTTCGGATTCGGCATTAAACTGTAGGTCCCTTCCATTCATGTACAAATATAACACGCACAACATGAGTAGATGCGAAAAAAGCTCGGCCTAGGCCCTCCATGAGCTGTTGTGCCATTAAAAGTAAAGTAAAGTAAGAGATATGGAAATTTTTAGGGAGACTTGCAGTCAGGGAGGAATCTATTGAACGTAAAATCAAAATTTTTATTAGCTGATAAACTTAAGAAAATACGAAAAATATCGATACTTGAAATAGGTTAGTAAAAGTATTCAATTATGCAGAGGAGCACTGTGTGCAATATAAAGTCAGTAGAGAAACTCAATCAGGGTAGATTGGCAGGCATACGGATAGCTCTAGAGTACAAACGTCTTTGGGTTTTCTATGACACAATATTCTTTTTACCTTCTCTCTACACCTGCTACAACTCACCATTGCATACTAACAGTATTTCGATACACACATACACTACATACACGCACACTTCCATGTACCTACTACAAAGAGAGGCCAAACTATTCTATTAGTTAGGCCTGTTGAGATTACAAAGAATTCTATGTGACAATTTTCATTTCAGTCTCTCCTCTCTCCAATCAATTTTACCCTACCTCATGTAAAGAAGTTTCACTTTTTAAATACAAAAAGTCATTAAAAACTACATTAATGACAGCGCTGTTAGTTGTTGCCAGTTGAAATCATTAATCGAATCTGCACATCACTAGTACATAAGAAGAATAGTTAGCTAGGAAGGTAGGAAGGTAGGCTGGATAGTCATCGGAAAAAATAGGCGACTAGGCGGGTAGCAATTGGGATGAAGAAATGAAGTTCGGGGTTTACGCTCAATGATTGTTAGTTGCCCACGCACCGAAGTTTGTAATAACAAAAAAATATCAAAAATTTCAACTGCTTCTTATTATTTATTTGTACATATTTGGATTGATTTTTTTTGCTACATTTTTCTATGCTTAAGATCAGCAATCAATAAATAAAACCGCGAGCAAGCAACAGGCGTTTATTTTCCAGTGTTTTACAAAACACTGAAAAGCCCACACACACGCACACACACACACACACACACACGCAAATATTCATCACATTTCTTTCACAACTTTTTATTTCATACAAAAATATAATATTGTATTATTGAAATTAATTAATTTCTGTTCTCTTAAGCCAAATTTGACATATGACAGGTTATTTTCATAGAGCTAGTGTGTGCCGCTGCTTGCTCCATATAAACCAAATTTATTTTAATGCGAGTAGAAGAATAAAAAAACAAAACAACGAAAATAAAAACAAAATCTATAGATAAAAAACTTGTTTTCGCCACATGTTTTCTTATGGTAGTATTTTTTTTTTATATATTGCAATTCTTCGACTCGAACAGATGCGCCTCATACTTTTCCAAAGATACCATATGTAAGTACTTATGTACGTACTTTGTATTTATGGGATCTTTTCGATTTTCAAGTTGAAAGGTCAGTCAAAACACGCGCGCATGCGCAAGTGTCATTCACAGCGTTTAAGCTTACCGTTTGCTGCTTTGCTTGTTGCATATCGAAAACTTAATTCAACTTCAAGTTTAGTTAGAAAAATTATAAGGCAGGTACAGGGTACAGTGTCGGACAATTCAATAAGAACACCTTGCACTATAAAACGCCCATTGATTTTTTTTATCGGACTGCTTATGGCAAACAATTTTTATAGAGAAGAAAATGGTATGGTACATACTATAAATACTTTATAAATTTCTAGGTGGCAACACTACATTTAAATATTTTTTGGGGATTCCCAAACAAAAAAGTTGAAGCGAAGCATTCGAAGGCGGACAATCAAAAGAAGTACAGCAGACGAAAAAATGTATATTTTAAAAAGAAAACTTAAATTTGTTTGTAATTTGTACTGGTAAACATTTAAATTTGTTGAATTACCCTCAATGCATTAATTGTAAACTATTCCGTAAAGCCACAGCAAAATGGGTCGAGCAAAGCACAGCAGCACGGAGGAGCGTGATTTGGTGAAAAAACTGCGAAATGAGGGACAAAGCATCCGCCAAATAGCTAAAACTATTAGCGGATCCTCGACATTTGTCTACCAATCTTTATTACCTCAAGTGCAGATCCATTAAGGCAGCTGCCGCAATTAGAGAGGAGACAGGGGTTCAAATTTGTGCTCGATCGGTAAGGAGACGTTTGGTGGGAGAAAAAAATGTGTATGGGAGAACAGCACACGAAAAGTACCAATGTTGACACAAAGACATCGAAAGTGTCCCATAGAGTTTGCTGAAGCGCACATTGAGTGGGATGGTTCAATTAATGCAAAAAAATGGCCTAACGTATTATGAACAGACGAAAGCAAGGTGAATCTTGTTGGAGGTGATGGCAAACGTTGGGTTAGACGCCCGAAAAATGCAGAATTGAGGCCAAACTAAACTAGGAAAACGTTTAAGCACATAGGTGGAAGCATCATGGTATGGGGATGCTTCTCTTGGTATTATATGGGCCCTCTGTATTGGATAAAAGAAACGATGGAGAGATTTCTTTACGTAAACATCGTTCAGGAGGTGATGCTTCCTTATGCTGAAAGGGAAATGCCCCTGAAATGGCAAATGCAACAAGATAACGACCCAAGGCACACCTCAATCCTTGCGCGAGATTGGTTTTCCCATAATGGAATTCCCGTTATTACCTGGCCTGCACAATCTCCTGACCTTAATCAAATCGAGAACTTGTGGAATATTGTCAAAGAGACGATTGGCAGTGCCAGAGCTAAAAACAAAGACGAATTGTGGCAAAGCATTCAAAGAGCGTGGTACCGGGGTATGCCCAGGCTACTTGCGCGTCTCTGATGGAATCAATGCCTAGAAGGTGTAAGGCGGTTTTAATTAACAAAGGCTATTCCACAAAATATTAGCATTAGTGAACAATTTGAGTCAATATTTTATAAATGGTTTTTTTTTAATTGAAGTGTTTTTATTTGATCACTGACGGCGTTGAAGTACCGCCGCCTGACTATGAGGAGGTCTTAACAGCCATTGCTCGGCTGAAAAACAATAAGGCTGCAGGTGCAGATGGCCTGCCTGCTGAGTTGTTTAAGACCGGAGGCGAAGAGCTCAAAAAACGCATGCATGAGCTTCTATGCAGAATATGGTCAGATGAAAGCATGCCAAGTGATTGGAATCTCAGCGTACTCTGCCCAATCCATAAGAAGGGTGATTCCACGATCTGCGCCAACTACCGTGGGATCAGCCTTCTTAATATTGCATATAAGGTTCTATCGAGCGTACTATGCGAAAGACTGAAGCCCATCGTCAACAAACTGATTGGACCTTATCAGTGTGGCTTCAGGCCTGGTAAATCCACCATCGACCAGATATTCACACTACGCCAAATCCTGGAAAAGACCCGAGAAAAACAGATCGACACCCATCATCTATTTGTCGATTATAAAGCCGCCTTCGACAGCACGATTAGGGATCACTTGTACGCCGCAATGTCTGATTTTGGTATCCCTGCAAAGCTCATTCGTCTTTGCAAAATGACACTGACCAACACCACCAGCGCAGTGAAAATTGGGACAGACCTCTCCGCACCATTTGATACCAAAAGAGGTTTCAGACAAGGTGACTCCCTATCGTGCGACTTCTTTAACCTAATGCTGGAGAAAATAATTCGAGCTGCGAACATCGACATCTCTGGCACTATCTTCTACAAGAGTGTCATGCTGCTAGCATACGCTGATGATATTGACATCATTGGCAAAAACGCTCGAGCAGTCAGTGCAGCATTCTCCAACCTGGAAAGGGAGTCTCGTCGTGTGGGTCTAGTGGTGAACGAGGACAAAACGAAATACCTTGTGTCAACAAACAAAGAGTCACGGCGTCTTGGACAAAATGTCACTGTTGACAACTACACTTTTGAAGTCGTCAAGGATTTCGTTTATTTAGGATCCAGCATAAACACCAACAATAATGTCAGCCTTGAGATCAAGCGGAGACTAACTCTTGCCAACAGGTGTTACTACGGGCTCAGTAGGCAATTGAGAAGTAGAGCCCTCTCTCGACCGACGAAAATAACGCTCTATAAGTCCCTCATCCTTCCCGTCCTAATGTATGGCGCAGAGACGTGGACATTGACCATCAATGATGAGAGGCTGTTAGGAGCGTTCGAGAGGAAGATACTCCGTAAGATCTACGGTCCAGTATGCGTGGATGACGTGTTTCGAATAAGATGGAACAATGAGCTGTATGAGCTGTACGCCGACACTGACATAGTCAAGCGTATAAAACTCCAGCGGCTTCGCTGGCTGGGTCATGTTGAGCGAATGGAAGAAAGCGCTCCGGCTAGAAAGGTGTTTTATTCGAACCACGGTGGAGGATCACGCAGAAGGGGACGTCCTAATCTCCGTTGGAAAGACCAGGTGCAGGGTAACCTGACTGCACTTGGCCTTATCAACTGGCGCCAGCGCGCGCATAGCAGAAGTGACTGGCGAAGCTTTGTGGAGGCGACCAAGACCGATCATCGGTTGTAGCGCCAGCTAAGTAAGTAAGTAAGTAAGTGTTTTTATTTGTTTGTCCTTTTGAAATGTGATTTTATGTATAACTTTTAAATTTCTTTTTTTAAAACTGAATTGATTTAATTAAACTTATAGAATAAATGAATAAAAGTAAATCCCTTTTAAATTTATCATAAGCCTAGAGCAATATTTTTTTAAGGTTTTTGGTTTCAGAACAAGGTGTTCTTATTTGATTGTCCGACACTGTAGGTATGCATGATGAATGGATATGAGACATGCAAGAAAGTGAAGTATGTAGAGATAGATACCAGCAACAGTTCAATCTATCTGTAGTTATATTGATTAACTAAAAACAACATTAAACTCGTAGCTAATTGCCTAAAGAACTTAAGTGTTGAGTTAAGTTTACTTAGCTTTGCATACAGTACACTCGCATATGTGCTTGTAATTTAATATTCCTCAAATGAAAAATAGAAAAATAAAAAATAAAATGAAACGAAACAGAAATTAACATACTAAGTTAAGAATGTAGAACCTTGATCAATCAGTACAATTTCGTAATTAATTCATATTAGCTTTTCACTATTCAATATTACATATGTACATACCATATGTACTTACGCTATTATACCTATATAAACTAATATCTACAGTGAGTAATTACAATTAAAATATATATGATATCTGTAAGGATCGATTACATATCGAACGATAAAAATGTGATTATAAATTTATATTAGATCGACAAGTGTTAAAAGTGTTTCAGGTTTAACTCAATAGCCAATGCTAGTGGCGATGCTAGGCTAGTTGTAGTTGAAAATGAAAAGTTCAAACCGTTTGAAATAACTACATATTTAAAATTTTATACAATAAGTCGGTAATAATAACATTAACTGGATCAGCTTTCCACAATTTGAATGACATAACCTGACCTTAGTCAAAAGTGAAATATTGTTAAAATTTTAGCTAAATCGGATTAATCGTTTACGAGATCTTAACGTAAAACGAACGAACGTTACTGGTAGAAATCATGCAACCCTGTAGCAAACTGCTGAATTACCCGCTTTTCTTAGCACCTCTGTTAAGGACAAAGACGAAAATCTTATGACAAATATCGACGAAACTTTTCGCAACTGGTTGGTTTATGGCGCTGACAGCAATAATTCAACAACTGGAGAAGTTATTTCGCAAACACCAACCGTCAGACTGTCCTCCGACTAGATATCCAGGATATTGAGGTTTTTGGAAGCAAACATTTTTCGAAACTAGGTTAAAATCTTCTGCCTCTTCTTTTGATGGTACATGAGTAGCTTAGGCCGAGCTTTTCGCAACCATTCATGTTGTGCGTGCTATAATTGTACGTGAAAGGAAGGGACCTACAGTTTTATGCTGAATCCGAACAGTGAAGTGAACAGCAATTTTCACCCTTGTGGAGAAATTATTTTTTTTTACTTCTTGAATTTGCCTACGCCGAGATTTTAACACTGGACACTCTGCGCACTACTAACTACGCTACGGCGACCAACACTAGTAGCTTAAAATACTGGAGAAAATAATTTGAACTGTAAACATCGACTTTCTGGTAACATCTTCTATCAAATCTATCTAACATCGCTGATGATATCGACATCTTACTTACTTACTTTTAATGGCACAACAGCCCATGGAGGGCCTAGGCCGAGCTTTTCGCTATCATATATCGACATCATTGGCCTCAAAATACTAAATGGGCACTCACCGTATCGTTCTCTAACCAAGAAAAGGAATACCAAAACGTTAGATTGTATATATAAAATCACCTAGGAATCCAAATTGAAATAAGTTCTCACTGATTTTGTATGACGTCAAAATTTCAGAGTTCTTCACCCTCGGTAAAATTAGGCAACTATGGCATTCATTGAAAGTTGCAGCGAACGCAACGAAAGACCCCACTCATATTTCAGTCTATCAGAGTGGGGTAGAGAACCATCTCCATTCGAATGCTTGAATGCTTTCAATTTGTTTCGGTTCGCGTTTTGTGGGTTCTTGAGGGTTTCATTACAGTTCGAGACGGAAAATATCGTTGGAACGGAAGGCTAATTCCTTTTCCCTTGCGATGCTAGATGTAAACAGCAAACGATTCTTGCTGGTATCGAGTTATCATGTTAAATGTTCACAATATAGCGAAAGCAGTTCTCCGAAACACTCGTAAGTTTCGCAAGCGGATTTATTTAATTTTCCGAGTAATACCCTGTCAGCATCAAAATGATGAATGGACATTCCCAAATAATGACTTCTTAGTCATAGGTAAGACATTCCTTTAACAGAAGATATCGAGATATCAAAGGAGAAAAGCAAAACTTGACGTTCTAGTCGTGAATAAATGGAGTCTAAACATTTCCAACTTTCCTGTTTGGTCTTTCTAAACACTATTACCATTTCTTATTTGACTTGAAAAGCATTAGGCTAGAATGTGGCGGTCAAGTGCGGGTGATTGACCGTGTATAAATATATATTTTTTCTTCATTAAAAATGTGTATAAAAGGAAAAACATTCAAGAATTTGCAGCAACAACAACAAATGTGAAGGGCATAATTTTTACAGGAAGAAATTTTCAAGTACGAAAACAACAAAATAAAATAAGTAAAATGTAAAACAAACATCATTGTTCCTTCAATTTTTTTCTTTCTTTTTTTTGGACTTTAAAAGAATTTTACAATAAACTGATTAATTGATATGCAAAACAGAATAATTCTTCCAATTAATATTTTGCTCACGTTGCGCTGAGTAAAAATTGTTCTTTATTTTATTTTATTTTATTTATTTTATGGTGTTGGTTTGGAAACAGTAAACATATTAATGTCCGGATGGATGATAAACAATGATGCAAATATAAATAATAAAATTATATATGCAAAAATAAAAATAAATTAAAAAAAAATTATTTTTCCGTGTTGGTGAGTGAATGAGGTGGAGATGGTGAATCATTGAATCGAAAAAAATCAAATCAATATTTTATAGAATCCGGCAATATTATTTAATTAAATTTATGATACAAAGATTAAGCTGTCGGAAAGGTTAAATGAGTAATACTTAGGCTTTCGCGTTAGTAATAAAAATGTAATTACCTTTCACAGATTGCGCGTAAACGTTACTTTTAATATCAAATTATTATTTATTTATTGCACTTAGAAGAGTGGGGAATTTTTCGTTTCTTTTTAATTAAAAATTGAAAACAATTGACGCAAAAATTATGTGTCTTTCTTTAGCCAACTTGCCTCACCTAAGTTTTCTTTGCACTACTAGCAGTTAATTGTTGTAATTGTTTAGTTAACACTTTGAAATGAGGATGAGATGCGATGCACTTTCCACAATGGCACGTTTAGTTTATCATTAGTTGTTTCATTAAAATTATGCACTGTAAGCAGAGCGTTCGTTTTAGATAAATAATTAACTCAAATCAAAGATATTTTATTTTGTGTAAATTTTTATTAGGTAAATTAAATTTAAAATAAACATAAAGTGAAACAATTTTTACGCACGCACGCGCACACTGTAAATACACACCGCTCGCTCGTCTGCGAGTCGAATTTAAAACTGCATTTGCACGATAATCCAATGGGCATGCAAACCAAAGAGTTGAGCTAATAATAAAGAGAGAGAGAGAGAGAGAGAGACAAAAAAAGATGGGGGAGAGTTAAAGAGCTAGATGTAGGTGCATTGAAGAGCAACAGCTCAAAATCAAAAATAACAGCAGCGATGAACGAGAGATCAAAGAGAGAGAGAGAGAGAGAGAGAGCGTAATCATTCGATGATTTAATAAAAGGTATGCAAAACAGTTTGAGTCATAATACTCTGATATTTTTCCTCACTATTTCTTTTGTTTTTGTTTTTACATGATATTAATTAATATTAGCAAATTATTTCGTTTCACAGAGAGAAAGAGATGATCACGTTTTAGTAATGACGTCAGTTAAATTGGGGTTGATAAAATGACTGGTTTATTTTCCAGCTGTTGTAGTTTTCAACATAAATTCACTTGCTTAACGTGTAGGTATATGAAAAGTATGATTATGGATTACATATGCATGTTGATTGAAAGCATGAATAAAATTTTGAATTTTAAATAAATAAAAGCTTTGAAACAAAGGAAACGAAATGGATTTTATAGAGGATTGCATTGCATTCTCATTGTATGAGATATGAATTTAAAATAAGGTAAAAATCAAAATAATGGAAGATAGATTGCCCGCTACTGGATTACCTACCGTAAATAGTTTTCGCTAACTTATGAGACAACTTGTGACAGTGGAGCAGTTGTAAATATTAACAATAAACTGAAGTCTAATGAACTCAAAATCAAAGAGAGCAAAATAAAAAAAAGATAATCGCACACCAAGCAGGTAATGACGCCGAGAGAGAGCCACGGAGACTAAGAGATAACGGTATATGGCTAGAGCCTTCAGATAGATTTGCTCAAGATCTCATAGGAAACTAAACCACGGTATTGCACTAATCGAAGTGGTGGGAAATAGTTTTCCAAATTCAGAAAAATACTTATGTAAATAGGTTTTAGTGTACTGCGACCAGTTGGGTCCATTGTACCCCTAGTAAGAAGAATTTACAGACCGATTTGACTGAGGAATCTCAGTAAGATTTTGACAGTTCCAAATTTATGATGCCCAAAATGCAACAGATATATTTTTCTTTTACGGTTGAGTGCCTCGCAGTGCAGTAGGACGTGCTCCGGCGTCTTATCATATTTCATACAAACACGCCAGGTTCATTTCTGTCCTATGCCAAGTTTTTCTTTTCTCACAGTTTACAGTGCCCTGAAATTAAACCTGTGATGAATATGAATTTGTTTTGTGCTTAGCTTGAGACGTAACGCAGATCTCTTTGAGTTAAAGGCCCCACATCCGTCGTCCGGGTTTCAAATCTCGGAACAGGTTAAATCAAAGAGTAGGAAAAAAATGGTGTCTACATGGCACCAACTCTTTACAGCCTACAGAAAAGCTTTTCACTTCACCGCTCGAAATCGGCATAAAACTTTAGATCCATTCATGCACAAAAATATTACACAACATGAGTCGATGAGAAAAACTCGGCCTAGGTCCTTCAAGGGCGGTCGTGCCATTAACAGAAGATTGTCAAAGGGACAATATCATTTCCTAATATTGCTGTATGTTGAGGTCCCCAGAATATGGCTACCTCGAGGTTTAACAATTTTCATCTATTTGGCATCTCTGCGTAAGGCAGTGGGAAAAACTTTTGCAACAACGAGATAAAGAGTAAAATTTGTAAACTTGCTGGCGAGAGGGGGAAGAAGAGCAAATTAGTACTCTTGTCTGCCCCTTCTTCCTTACAATTTCAATAGTCGACGTAAAAGGGAACTTTTTTTCTACAGCATGGACTTGTAGGAACTAAAAGGCAGTAAAAAATAATGAGTTGTTTTATTTGAAAATATGATTTTGAGAGCAGAGATCATCACTATTTCTAATTTTGCGATCATAAATTCGCTCCAATGCGAATCTAAGTTTCTGGCAATATTTTCCCGTTGCTAAAGTTTATAAAAATATTAACATATTTCAGTAAACATGAGTCAGCGCACCATTGCCGACTTTCGGACCTATATATTTCTTTGTTTGAACTTTAAGCAATTATCACGTACATGGTTATACAATTCTGTAGATTTCTTATGCAAATACGTTTATACAGTAATCCCCGGTTAAATATTACAGAAATATCACAATTTTAGTTCAAAATTAGTTCAAAAACCGGTCAATTAAAGCATCGATTTTAGTACATTTTCATCGATGCAATTAAATCATTGTTTACAAATTGTTTTTCTCAATAAATCGATTAGTCATTTCTTGAATCAACAACGGCGGCAATGACAGCGACAGCATCACCTCAATCGCACAAAAAATGATCACTCATTCATTCAAACGAAACAGAAACAAAACAAAACATAAGTCTGAAACCAAAACAATAACCACCATGGGAGCAAAAACAATGCACGATGCCACACTTTAGGAGATTCCAGTTTTTCATTCGCACTAGAGTCTTTCACGAACGCGTCTTGATGTGCGCCCTCGTCTCTTCGCCTCTCTTACTTACATATGTACGAATATGTCTTTGTTGTTTTTGCACTACATAACAGCAAACTCAAGCCTTTCTTGCTTCACTATCGCCCGAACTTTTTCGTGGAAACACTTATGACCAAACGGACCAGCCCAGCCAGCTATAGCCAGCCGTCCAGTCTGTTCGCTAGCTCGCCACGTCACTTTTTGAATGTCTGATTTTCGGATTTAAAAATTGCACATATTTTTGTAATTTCATTTTGTTTTTCCATAATTTTATTGTAACTTTTTTTTCGTTTGTTTTTTATATATGTACTTAACCAACAGATAGTCGAACCATTTATCCATCCGTCTGTCCGTCCGTCCGTCTGTACATATTTGTCCTTGTCTCTCGAATATTTGCAATTGTTTTGTATTGTCATCATGTTTTTCTATCTATCGTTTACGTGATGTCAGTTAAGCTAAGCTCATAACAAAATAATGTCAAAATGTACTTAGACTTAAATATATAAATTTTGTGTGGCTCGTTTCATTCAATCATTCGCTATACAGTGACTGCTGACATGGCTGTGACTTTGAAGAGTCCATCAAATTTAATATCTGAATGAATAGATATAGCTAGTTTATAAGCATAACATATTTTGAGAGAGAGAGAGAGAGAGAGATTTAGTAAATAGAAACTTGAAAATCGATTAGATACTTATAATTAGTTAAATTTTGTATTTATTGTTTATTTTCATACTGATTTCAATCGTACTTCTTTAAAAAGTTCATTAACTCTTTAATTGTACAGACAGTACAAACCAAAAGTTCTGTAGCGATCTTGGGTAGTATTTTCTTGAGGTCGCTGAATTTAAAACTGACACAAACAGCACATATGTACATAAAAGGAGGAAATGATAGCACTAGCACTAACTAGTACTAAATGAAGAGCAATGGGGAAGATTTCTTCTCAGATTTGAGAGAATACTATAAGACCAGTATCAACAACAAGCAGAAAAATACTTACTTAACTGGCACTACAACCGATGATCGGTCTTGGCCGCCTCTACAAAGCCTCGCCAGTAGCCTCTGTTATGCGCGCGTTGGCGCTAGTTGATAAGGCAAAGTGCAGTCAGGTTGCTTTGCACCTGGTCTTTCCAACGGGGATTAGGACGTCCCCTTCTGTGTGTTCCTCCACCGTGGTTCGAATAAAACACCCTTCTAGCCGGAGCGCTTTCTTCCATTCGCTCAACATGACCCAGCCAGCGAAGCCGCTGTATTTTTATACGCTTAACTATGTCAGTGTCGGAGTACAGCTCATCGTTCCATCTTATTCGATACACGTCGTCCACGCATACTGAACCGTAGATCATACGGAGTATCTTCCTCTCGAACGCTCCTAACAGCCTCTCATCATTGATGGTCAATGTAAACGTCTCTGCGCCATACATTAGCACGGGAAGGATGAGGGACTTATAGAGCGTCATTTTCGTCGGTCGAGAGAGGGCTCTACTTCCCAATTGCCTACTAAGCCCGTAGTAACACCTGTTGGCAAGAGTTAATCTCCGCTTGATCTCAAGGCTGACATTATTGTTGGTATTTATGCTGGATCGTAGATATACGAAATCTTTGACGACTTGAAAAGTATAATTGTCAACAGTGACATTTTATCCAAGACAAGTATCACCGATCTTTGTTTGTTGACACAAGGTATTTCGTTTTGTCCTCGTTCACCACTAGGCACACTCGACGATTCTCCCTTTCCAGGTTGGAGAATGCTGCACTGACTGCTCGAGCGTTTTTGCCAATGATTTCAATATCATCAGCGTATGCTAGCAGCATAACACTCTTGTAGAAGATAGTGCCAGAGATGTCGATATTCGCAGCTCGAATTATTTTCTCCAGCATAAGGTTAAAGAAGTCTCACGATAGGGAGTCACCTTGTCTGAAATTTCTTTTGGTATCAAATGGAGCGGAGAGGTCTGTCCCAATTTTCACTGCGCTCGTGGTGTCGGTCAGTGTCATTTTGCAAAGATGAATAAGCTTTTGCAGGGATACCAAAATCAGACATTGCGGCGTACAAGTGATCCCTAATCGTGCTGTCGAAGGCGGCTTTATAAACGACGAATAGATGATGGGTATCGATCTGTTTTTCTCGGGTTTTTCCAGGATTTGGCGTAATGTGAATATCTGGTCGAAGGTGGTCGATTTGCTTTAGGGTTGTTATAGAAACCAGGGATGTTAAACACATACAACTAACTATAGATAACAGCAGCTTTTGTTTGTTTTGAGCGAGGGCGAATAAAACTCAGATAACAATTAATCATTTACGAAATCAACTAATTGTCAAACTGAGAACACAACAAAAACATAAAAAAACTTAACAATTCTTTATGTTTTTGAAGAGATATGTAGATAGATTTTATTGCTTATAACTGAAAAACAATATATTTTTCTGTATTGCTCCTTTGTCTATTGCAAAGAGAGTACAAAATACAAAGGATTTTGAGTAAAAGAGCGCTCGATAATTGGCATTGACTTTGAGACCTAAGTGAATGCAAGCGAAAAAAATTTAAGTTTGATTTTAGTAATCAAAATCAAATATCAAAACTATTTTTGTATTTCGAACATGTCTTCACCTGTACGCAATACTCATATATTATTCAGTTACAAATTGCACTTTCATACATCTACTTATACATACCATATGTATATACAGTGCACTCGCGGTAACGTGAACACGCTTCTTTTTACATTGACTACTCTGTAACGTGAACAAACTTAGAAAGCTCAGTAACGTGAACAAAATTTTTATTCACTACACTTCTTTTTTAACATATGAACAACATATTTAATGTGAAATTTTATTCGCAATTTAATAAATATGTTCAATCCCATAAATATTTGTTTTGATCTCGTTTTGTTTTTTTTATGAATTTTAATTAAAAAAAAAAATATATCTTAAAAATCCTGAATTTAACAATTTGAAGTTATTTTGCGTCTTCAAATTCGACAATCGCTAACGCGAACATTTTCACTAACGTGAACTCCCTTGGTTTTAATTAGTTCACGTTACCGCGAGTGCACTGTATGTACATATGAAAATATATTATATTTGCAAGTGTGTAAGAATAGCAAAATTGATAACGTGCACTTATTTTGTTTGTTTGAAAAACGAAAACAAAAGTTTGAGCAACAACAACGCTAACAATAGCAAAGGTATTAGAAGAACAAAACAATAACAACAAAACGCTTACCTAACTCAATTGCACTCCAAAGAGTGCATATACAATACATAAAAATATGTGTACTAAATAGTATATGCATGTATACTTATATATACAGGTACTCGGAAAATAGAGTACAAAAAAAAATCTACTTTACAATTGCAACATCCATAACAACAACAATGAAAAGTGCACTACTTCAGACTCTCAGACTCATCAAAAATCGAAGATTTTAGCTTTCAGCGCTAAATTCATTCCCCTCTCTTACACATTCTCTTGCTTTCGACGACTGTTAAACGTGAATCGACATATGCATATACACACACACACACACGCACACATACACACACGCGAGCTGTGTACTAAAAATGTCAGGCAAAAAGCATTTTTAATCTGCATAGGTATGCATGAATGCGTGAGAGCAGGTGCCCCGTTACTTATCATCACGCATACATAGGCACATATCTAAAGGCAGGTGAAATACCTTTTAGTCTCTTCTCCCCACATTTCATACGTAGAGTAGAGGAAATTGTAAAGTAAATAGAGTTCAATAAAAAACGAAAACGGAAAAAAGATTGCTAACAACAATCATTGTTGTTGTTGCTATTGCAGAGATTACGTAATGGAACAACGCTATAGCTTACTGCAAGAATATTAAACAGCAGGGCATTTATGTAAGTAAGTAGTAGGTATTAAATTATGTGTAGGCAGCTCACTTTACTCTACCTCACCTCACTTCACCTCACCTCACCTCACCTCACCTCACCTTAACCTTACCTCACCTTATAGCCTAAGCAAAAGCGCAGCTATCGCATTTTACACCCATTTTAATATGTTGTTGTTAGATAATAGTAAATAAATTTTTCGGCATTTCGGATGGTCATCATGTATGTATGTAGTTACAATATCAGTAATAGTTGACATGTGTAGCATGTAGACAACTGCTAACTGATTTTCGTGATTTTTCGTCTTCTTTTCTTTTGTTTTCGGTTAGTGCTAAAAATTTGGCCCGAATGTTTCCTTTGTTGTTATAAATATGTATGTAGTGTAAAGCTACACCTATATGTTTGTCAAATTAAATCTTTTAATTTGTTCTTTGGTTACGCCCTTATTTACACTTACAGTTTACATTTTACACATACTCGTACACACTCCTTTAATGGGACAAAGAATATGCTGTACTACCTAGCTTTGTAAAATTCTATTTTCTGCACACAAAACACACCCAGGTTCAAAATTAATTTCACTAAAATGTATTTGTAGTTGTTTTGTTTTAATGTGTGTGTGTGTGCGCAATAAATTCAATGGCCCTTAGTAATAGAGGAAATAAAGTCGATTTTAAAATTAATAGTTAACTTTTGACACATTTTAATGTGGAAAAAAGGTAGGCACAGAAAAAAACACTATTAAATTTTAAATCGACTTTATGACTTCACTAGTTTTTTCTTTTAGAAAATTTTCTACATCTGTTGAAATTGGGTTAAAAGTGGGAAGAGTAGACTTTCAGCACGTGTTAGATAGCTTTGGCGAAAGTTAACTAATGTTCATGTGGTCGCTGTGGCGTAGTGGTAATGCGTTGGACTGCTACGCAGAGTGTCCGGGGTTCGAATCTCAGTACAGGCAAAATCAAAAAGTAGAAAATATAATTTTCTACACGGCACCACCTCTTGGCAGGCAATGGCAAACCTACAAGAGTAAAAATTGCTATGAAAAGCTTTTCACTTCGCCGTTCGGATTTGGCATTCCCTTCCATTCATGTACAAATATAACACGCACAACATGAATCGATGCGAAAAGCTCGGCCTAGGCCCTCCATGGCCTGTTGTGCCATTAAAAGTAAAGTAAGTAACTAATGTTCAACTAAAAATTGAGATGAAGTTTAAACAAATTTTGAACAAATTCATATCATTTCAATTTATATCGGAGATTCTCTAATTTTTCATACAAAGTTTTGCCAATTTACTACAGTTGCTACAGATCGACTGTGAACAGCCCCCAATTTTGCACCTACAGATGTTTTATTGAGCAACTACTTCTTGAAATCAGAGTTACAGTAATATCTTCAATAGGAGCGACAGTATCGTTTATCTGCCGAAATTCTCTTATGCCGATACAAAAATAGACAATTTTGACATATATGATAAGCGACATGATGCCCTAATTTAGGTATAACTGTCAAAGGCGTAGCTTTAAAAAAATAGAAATTATCTCAGTTTGGTTTTTGAAATTAAGAGAAAGTGAAAAAATTCGATAGTAATGCTTGAAACATATTGACCAAGAAAGCGACACGACTGCATTTGTCTCAACGAAAACTAATGCTGCTGCAGAATTCAGTCTATTTATATTTTGATATATCTGTCATGTAAGAGAAACATATATGGAGTAACGAAGTATTCACAGTTGATTGTAAATCTATCATAACTTCCAACAATGTGGAAAATTGTTGTATGAAAAACACGAGAATTTGAGTGGATAAGATAGGACCCCAGAAATGACGATACTATGAATTGAACCAACTATCGTTTTCTAAGGTAAGGTAAAAAAAAATCATTTCACGAAAATAAGAATCTACTGGTAACGTTTTTGAGTAAACTTAACTTTTCAGTACACTTTCGAATTTTTTAATTTGGGTTAACACAGTCAAAATAAAAATTAAAAAAACTGAGAATATATTGTTTTTATTATATAAGTGCAAACATTAAATTTCTGCGTAGAAATAATAATAATTATGACTGCGATGATTCAGTCTTCTATAAAAAAATTGTGTTAATTGAATATCGATAAAAGAATTTATTACGTTTAAAGAAACCTTTTCTGTACGTAGTTTTGAACGTCGTATACATAAATAATTAAGAACAAAATGTATGACTAATTTATGACTGTTTTCAACAATTATGTTGCAATTTTAGAAATGTATACAAATATATTTTTAAGACAAAGTTTAGGTCTCCAGAAATTTATGTTTTTCATATGAACCTTTAAAATTGGAATTTTAATCGTTTTTTTTTTCTCTTGTAGTTAGATTTGTAGGCACTCAGTAGTCTTTTGGACCATTGTACCGCTCACCGCTCACTCATCGCCCGGGTTCTGTTTGTTGAAAACAACACAAGGAGTTGAAGATTTAAACAGGACCAACAAAAGAATTTTTAATTTTCCATTGATGCTTTATATGAAACTGGCAACCGAACACAGAGATCACATTAGGATCTCGAGAAACTCGAATCTAAATGTGAATAATTGAGATGCGGAGTAAAAAATTATGGTAGTTTGTGGATTCTTAAAAAACGTAGAACTTACGAAATTATGTACAACATAAAAAACATAATTTCTCCAATTAAAGTACATGCAAAATTATATTTAATATAAGCTTTTCATATTCCTATTGTACTTGTGAATTCTAATGTTACTTAGATGTGGAAATTATAACAAGGCAAGAACAAAAATTTAAATTCATATCTTTAGATAAGATTACAAGAATATTTCATTTAATTTTTGTTATACTTAGAAGTTACGCTGAATGATTCATACATTTTTTATGAAAAACAAAAGAAGACACCTTGATTTACTTAAGTAAGTGTGAGAGAGTATGACGAGATATGGTATTAAGAGAAATGTGCTTCAACTTGATAGGGTGAAGAAATAATGCAACATTTTCAACATAACAATAATTTCAAAGAAAACGTTTAAATCATCTTTAAAAAATTCCATTAAAATCTATGCAAACTTGAGAGTAATGAAAACCTTCACATTAAGATTCTCTCATCAATTCTCTCATTAATTCTCTCACCAAAATTTCCACTTCCAATGCATCCGTGTTTTCGATTAACAGTAAATTCCAGTGTATCCACCACTAATCAAAACATTTCGCATTTCTAATAAACAAATAAAGCATTACGCTTTTTGTGCATGTCAATAATACAAAAATGTATGTAGATCGTGCTAAAATAGAAAACGCAAGTGATCATGAATATGTGTGATCATGTTGCGGCACGCACATTTCCATGCCAATTTCGTTGTTATGGTATTTATTTAAATAATTATTTGAAAAGTTGAGTACTAAGTTGAGGGCAAATTATTGAAGATATAAAATAACACTGCAGCGCATAATAATTCACACTTGGCTTACGCACAACTCGAAGCTGAAAAACACATAAAACTATGTACATATGTATATACAAAACAGTTACTCAGTAAATAATACAGTGATCCCTATATAATTGTAGCAACAGAAACGCATAACTTCTGATTCAAATCATTTGGAACTAAGCAATTAAACGCGGCAATACTGTAAAAAAATCTACTTGTGAAGTTAGATACGAGTTGGTGTATGTAGTTCAATTTTAAATATGTAAGATAGTGACAAGGGAAGCAACTAAAGAAATGATAGCTGAGTTTTTGGCATTCCAATTAATTGAACTAAATGAATTTGATAGCATTTACTATACATATGTAAATTAATTTCAATCGTTTTTTAAGTTCGAGTAATTTCTATTTATTGCATTTTTATTGGCACATTTAGTGCGATCACAAAAACAAAAATGAAGAAAAGAAATTGAACGAAAAACTAAAAAAATAAGTAAAAGAAATCATGATTTCATTTTAGTTTATATGTATTGTTTAACCATAAAAAAGCGAAAGTAAAAATTTTTGAAGGTAATTACACTGACACACACACACACAAACACACACACAGTATATATGGAAATGATGGAACGAAACGAAACGGAAAGAGATAAGAATGAGAAAAGAACAACTCCCAATCGCTAACATTCCACGAGCAATAGAACAAAGAAAACGACTGGTTTCCAAAAATATGACAATGACACCGAAGACACAACCATTTTTACTAGCTGCAATCCCAATGTAAGCCTGGACACAAACCAGTGCAGAGACAACCTTTTGATTGATTGATTAAGAGAGTGATGTGCACTGCTGCGAGCTTAAAGGTATGTTGTAGCCCCGATAATAGATTGGTTACACAAGCTGTCAGGCAAGCCAATCTTGCTGAGGAATCGCTGTGGTAGATCTGGCTTCAAGGCTATGATGTCCCTACTTTCTAAGTTGGTAAATAGTAGTACCCCAGGTCACTTTTCCTCTTGCGAGTGAATGCCTTGCAGTAAATTAGGATGTGTTCTGGTATTTCCTCGTTACTTTAGCTGATCGTACAGCTGCTGTCCTGACTAATGCCTAAGTTCTTCATGTGCTCTCCCAGTTTACAATGCCCTGATAGAAAACCGATGACAATTCTGAGTTAGTTTTTATTAAGCTTAAGACAAACGGCGGCAGCTCTTTTGAGGCTGAAATTCCCAATTTGTTGCTTTGATTGTATAAGCTTTGGATGGTGTGCTCAGTAGAATGATCTAATGTTTCCTTCCTATTTCTATAAAGTATTCTTTATGATTTATTTTCCTATACCTATCATGGGTTCTGAGACAATTTAAGTCTTGGACGCTACGTTAATTTCTAGGTGGTCGGCTACCTTGTTTCCATAGATATCAGGTATCCAGAATATGGTGACCTTGTTTGTTTTAGGAGCTCTAGCCATTTGCACACTAGTCTTGAGGATTTCTCAGAAGAGTTAAGTGCTCTGATACTTGGTAGCTTGCCTTTTTATTTTTCTTTTAACGGTACAACAGATCATGGAGTGCCTAGGCCGAGCTTTTCGCATCCACTCATATTGTGAGTGTTATATTTGTACCATACATGAATCGAAGGGACCGACAGTTTTATACTGAATCCGAACGGTGAAGTGAAAAGCTATTCTTAAGGCAATTATTACTCTTGTAGGTTTGCCATTGGTGGTGCCGTGGAGAAAATTGTTTTTGATTTAGATTTTTTAATTTTGCATGTGCCGCAATTTGAACGCTGGACACTCTGCGTAGCAGGCAAGCGCACTATCGACTAAAACACAGCGGCGACCTATCACTACCATAAATACATCACTGGTCAAAAATACGCGTTCAGTGATAGTATTTTTTAGCATAATCGGTATTTATCCTCTTAATTTTGGATTTGGTTTACAATTTGATTTACAATTTGGTTTACAATCCTACCCTTTTACTTCAAATCAAACTCGTGTAATACCGAAGTACCTATTATTAATAAGTTTTTCATCACTGCACCCATATTTATACTGAAGTACAAACTATTCTACTACTTCTCTACTATATATATTCAAGTATTTTGACATTGATTGCAGTAATTTCTATCAACAATAGAATAGTAAAATGCTCACTTGTCTCTGTGCTGAATATTTATTGCAAAATTTGTGCAACTGTTTGTCTTCTAGGTAATTCCTTTGCCAATAGCAATGACCGATGGATAATGAATCACCAGACATCAACAACTGAAATTAGAAGAACCAATTGCAACAGATGGTGTTGGAAAAAGTTCGCCTTTCGATAATGTTATCGAAAGTTCTGTGAAATAAAATTTCTTCATTGTCACTCCAAATTGACTTCAAAAATGTCATCATTTTTTCCCTGGCAAATAAATTAAACCACTATTTATTAATAAATTAATGCCAAGTTATCATTATTGTGTAAGCGATACAAAGAAAATGATGCAACCAAAATCAAAGAAGTTAACCAGTGTGTGTTAGTATGTAAATAGAAATGTACAATGTACATACTTATGCAATACTCTCGTTTACACCCAAGCCAACACCAGCAAAACGACAAATCATAACAATAAAAATAAGTAAATACATAAATAAAGTTTATAATGTGGACGAACTGAGGTGCTGCATAAAACTTGATCAAATTGCATTAACTAAATGTCATTCATATTGAATGTAACTCCATTTGAGTGGAGCAAAAGCAGCAGCAAATTAACAAGTGTGAAGAAGAAAACAAAAAGTTAACTTTACTTGACTTTGAGCAGACACAGAAAATAATTTTTAAAAAAATTAAAAATAACAAATCGAACGAATCAAATGCAAAAATACGAAAATATTACTATAAATAAATATTTCTGAGAAAAGCAGCAATGGAAATTAATTGTAAAACAAGAAGCTAGATATTTGAGCTATAAATATGCATTGTCATGACATACTGGTTTATGACTACTAGCTACCACCAGGGCATGAAGGGGTCGATTAATACAAATACTCATTGAGCACTAACGCATCCAAAGTTTACGAATAGTGGTTTTCTGGTTTTTCAGCGAATCCAAAATTTCGTTTCAAAAGCAATGATAATTTTTTGTTTTGATATACTTCTTTAGAATCGTTTTTCATATTCACGCCGGGGGTCAAGGATGATCGTCGCAGTGAAAATAGTCACGGAAATGATGGGCAGCGACCTCTATCAATTAATTATCAATTAAAAATTAGGATGCATATGTGTGTGTAAACACATAAATGATGGGCAGCGCCCTCTATCAAAAGTAGCGTAAGAAACATTATGTGTAGATACGGCTCCTCATTTTTTCATACTCAATTCATAGAGAGCGCTGCCCATCTGTTTCCCGTCAAATTCGACACATATTTAAACACAAACATTCTGAAGAAGTAAACTTCTGTAGGGCGTCCCGTCCCACTGACGCACACAATATTTTTTTGTTTGTTTTTTTTTGACGAATTCCAACGGACCCAATAACGCACTAGGGGCACATCCGCTTAACGAAAGGATCATATGGTTAATATTCTGAGTTTATGTCGCCATTTAACAGTTACTCTTCTGGTTTCTAGAGTTGGCATAGAAGATCGAGAAGTTTAAGACGATGTGTGTGTACTCGTTAGTATGAGTTTTGTGATGGCTATCATCGAAAACTTTTTATCGAAAACAAAAGATACTGTTTTTGAACAGAACAGATTCCGATTCCAAGTGGTCCCTTACTTTACTTTACTTTTAATGGCACAACAGCCCATGGAGGGGGGCCTAGGCCGAGCTTTTCGCATCCACTCATGTTGAGCGTGTTATATTTGTACATGAATGGAAGGGACCTACAGTTTAATGCCGAATCCGAACGGCGAAGTGAAAAGCTTTTCATAGCAATTTTTACTCTTGTAGGTTTGCCATTGCCTGCCAAGAGGTGGTGCCGGGTAAAAAAATTGTTTATTTTACTTTTTGATTTTGCCTGTGTCGAGATTCGAACCCCGGACACTCTGCGTAGCAGTCCAACGCACTACCACTACGCCACAGCGACCAAGTTGTCCCTGTATCAGTTATATCGGGGACTCTAAACTGGAGAACCGTACTCCAAGATTGGCCTTGTCAGAGACTTAAAATTCCCTTTTCGTTAAATACGGATCATTTAACTCTTTTAACCATATTTTAATGAAATGCTAATATTCCCTTAGTTAATTGAAAAATAAAGCTTAATTTAGAATTCATGGCAAGGCCCAATGTAATCGCTGTGCTGTAGTTGGTAGTGGGTTCAAATCTCGGCACAGGCAAAATCAAAAAGTTGAAAAAACAATTTTTCTACGTGGCACCATCTCAATAGCAAACCTATAAGATTTAAAAATTTCATATGTAGAGGTTTTCACTTCAAAATCTCAGCCTAGGCCCTCCATGAGCTGTTACTTTACTTACTTTTAATGGCACAACAGCCCATGGAGAGCCTAGGCTGAGCTTTTCGCATCCACTCATGTTGTGCGTGTTATATTTGTACATGAATGGAAGGGACCTACAGTTTAATGGCGAATCCGAACGGCGAAGTGAAAAGCTTTTCCTCCATGAGCTGTTGTGCCATTAAAAGAAGAAAACAAGAAGAAGAAGACAAAACCCAAGTCACTGAAAGTATGCATTGTTGCCAAGGTATAGTCATTTATAAAGTAAAATTATAGAATTGGTTACCCGTGGAATATTTGACGGCAGGGGATGGTTTTAAACCCACTGCAAGGATCCGCTTATAAATAATCGAATTTGTGGCAATAGACATTCCCAATGAGTACTCGATATTCGAGCATTCGATATTTTATCAAAGTTAACACAAATTCTATGGGAAATCAGTAGTTGTAGATTTTAGTTCTGAAACACGTAGGCTTGTATAATTAAAGAACACATAACCCACCAAAGTAGCCATTACTTTAATAGCTGAATGTGTTTCGTAACTACGAATAACTTATAACATACATATGAACATATACCGAATTACAAGTATAGTACTATACATACCTATAAATAAGCAATTCATAAAGCTAAGCTTAGTTTTAATACGATCTAACCGAAGACCTTGAACACTTGTTTCGGTTGTTACAAATGTCGTAAATACTTACTTACACACAAAAATACCAACAATTATACTAGGCACAGACTTGGATGTGCTTTGCTTAGTAGGTAAGTAATCGTTTCGTATGATTAGCTAAGCTTTTATTTAGCTCATATTATTCCGATTTTAAATGTGCATACATGCGACAACCGCGACATACGAGTACATACATACGTTGGTATTGCGGCTGAGGCGGTGTCGGCTTCCCCGTTGATGTTAATATTGCGGTTAAGGGGGCAATTTGAGAATTGCGTACATAATTCCATACACAGAATGCCTGAACATTACTGAGCAATGACAGCAGCGATGTGTGAGTATTGTTTGCTTGCTTGTTCGTTGCTTTTTATTACAGCCTCATTTATCAGTGATACACACAAAAAGTAAGTAGCATGAGTCATGCTGCGCACGCTGGAGGCCTAACATCGACATCAACATCAACATCGACATCAGCTCAGTAGTGGTGAATGGGGAAACTCGAGACCATGATTCAGATTAATAAATATGAGTAAATACTTATGTGGTAATTGTTACAAATTGTACAAAGAAGGAAGGAAGCCACAAGCGCAATGCGGTGGAGTGTGTGCCGTTTATTCTAATCGATGGGAGAAACACAATATTTAAACTACAAACTATTATTCTCATCAACATTTTCGGAAGCTTGCTAGGATTACTTGATACTACATAAATAGTTTCTGATGTGGATGTAAAATCCCGAAATTCTGAGAAAACTTCTAATAGGGAATTTGTAATAACCGCGAATGTAAATTTTCATACAAGCAGAGTCAAGAGAGAGGGATTAACAATGAGAGAATCAGTTGCTGAGAGTAACGTAATGTGTGCTCTCAACAAAAAAAAAAACAAATTCGTTAAGTTTGAATTTGGGTGTATGAGAAATTGATTGTATCCATACACTCTCTATGAACTTTTCAGGAGAACTCGGTTCACTGATACGACATGCCTTTTTGGTGAAAATTATAAGAAAATCAAATGATAAAGCAATATCTGTTCAAAGAAGTGAAGAGTTTGAGGATAAGAAAGGTTTTTTCTTATGCTTGCCGGTAAAAAAATATCTTCCATTCTGAAGTAAAAAGACCTTGATGAAGTAAGCGCAGTGAAAATTTGGACAGACCTCTCCGCGTCATTTGACTTCTTTAACCTTATGCTGAAAAAAATTTGGTCTACTACTATATTCTACAAGAGTGTCATGCTGCTGGCATACGCTGATGATATTGACATCAATGGCACAAACGCGCGAGCAGTCAGTGCTGCAAATCTCCAACCTGGAAATGAAGTCTCGTTGAGTGGGTCTAGTGGCGAATGAAGATAAAACGAAATACCTAGTGTCAACAAACAAAGATCCGTGACACTTGTCTTGGATAAAATGTCACTATTGACAATTTAACTATTGACTTTTAAAATTGTCAAAGATTTCGTTTACCTAAGATCCAGCAGTAACACCAACAATAATGTCAGCCTTCAGATCAAGCAGAGATTAACTCTTGTGAACAGGTGTTACTACGGGTTCAGTAGTCAATTGAGAAGCAGAGCCCTCTCTCGACCGACGAAAATCACGCTATATAAATCCATCATCCTTCCGATCCTAATGAATGGTATTGAGACGTAAACGTTGACCACAAATGATGAGAGGCTGTTAGAAGCGATCGAGAGGGAGTTACTCCAATGCAGCGGATTCGCTGGCTTGGTCATGTTGAACGAATGGAAAAAAGACGCTGCTGCTAGAAGGGTGTTTTATTCGGTGGAGAACACGCAGACTAATTCCCGGTTGAAAGACCAAGTACAAGGCGACAAGTACTTGTCCTTACCGACTGCAGAAGCGACGACTGGCGAAGTTTTATCGAGGCGACCAAGACCAATCATCAGTTGTAGCGCCAGCTATGGTAAGTTAGTAAGGAAATAAGTAGCCTTGATTTGTTCAATAAGTCACACTATTACTCACGATTTTTATGCAGCATTTTTTTTATTTAACAAAATTTTTTCCCTTCATCATTGACAAATGTTTATGTACTTACATATAAATACTGAAATGCGCTATCATACTGATTCAAATTTAGAAATCTTCATTCTTCATAGTGACAACATCTAGTTGAGCTCATCGACAACAAAATATTTGAGCAATTTCATTATTTATACAATGATATAAATAGTATTTTTTTGCAAAAAAATTATAATTATTTAGTTATGTATATTGAATTAAGTAGTTTCAAAGAGATTGTCTAAACAATTTCCAAAACTTCAGAGATTATTATCAGGAATTTTCAGTTGAATAACTGAAATCATATGTTTTTCAAATTAATTTTAAGTAGGGCAAAAAACAATAACTCATGATAATTTGTGGATTCGAAATAGAACTATTACTGAACTGAACGACGTAAAACGAAATTTGAACTTCTTAAAAACTCACTTCTTTAGTGTTTAACGGCTGAACGTTTAAGGTCTCCTGTTTACGAAATTTGGTTTTGATTTCTACGACAATAAACGAAATTTGAACTTCTTAAAGACGTTTCACTTCTTTAGTGTTTAACGGCTAAACGTTTAAGGTCTCCTGTTTACGAAATTTGGTTTTGATTTCTACGACAATAAATCGATGTTTCTTTGATAGAGGAGATTGTTTACTCTGAAGTCATGTGAAGGCATGGGTCAAGCTTTTCGCAATCACCCAAGTTCTTGAGATTTATTTTTACTCGAATGGAAGAGGACCTATATTTGAATGCCGATTCCGAACGAGGAGGTAAAAAGCTTTCCTCAGGCAATTTTTACTCTTGGAGGTTTGCCATTGCCTGCCAAGAGGTCAGAGGCCATTCCGTTCAGAACAATTGTTATTCTTCTATTTTAGATTTTTGGCTGTGCCAAGATTTGAACTCGGGCACCCTGTGTATCAGTTCTGTGATCAGATGATGGAAATCGATAAGCATTTTTGTGTACCTACACTTTTGAGCTCCTACTACTTTGAAATCTGAATCAAAATTCCTCAAAGTTCAACATTAAACGTTTGCACCAATAAATTCATTCTCTTTCTGGAGACCTTTCACTTGAAGCACGAATTTTGTTATAAATTTTTCATAAAATGTTTATGGGTAATGTTTAAAATAGTACCTAATAATTTTGTCGACATAAATATTTTTGAAAAAGAAATTATATTTTAGTTCTTAATTATAAAATGAACTATGTAAAATTACTAAAAAAAAATATTACTTTTATTTACTTTTAATGGGCTAAAGATGATCGTCGCGGCGAAACTTGTCACGGAACTGATGGGCAGCGCCCTCTATCAATCAAATATGAACAAAATGAGGATGCCTTTGTGTATACACATAAATAATTGGAAGCGCCCTCTATCAAAAGTAGCGTATGAAAACTTATCTGTATAAAAAATATTCTCATTCTCATTCTCATTTTGTTCATACTCAATTGATAGAGGGCGTTGCCAATTAGTTTTCGTCAAATTTAACATTTCCAACATAAATCGTTAAAAATTTAAACGCAAAGGTTCTGAAGAAGTAAACTTCTGAAGGGCGTCTCACTATCGTACACAATTATTTTCTTAGACATTTGTATCATAAATTGAGAGGAGAAGATGGAGCGAGTTTTTACCATTTCATACCGAACAGCTTGGCTTCAGATGTCCTACAAAATTGTAGGACGCTAAATTAATTAAACAATAAACTCGTCGTTAACAAAAATTATGTTATTTTTGCTATCGGACGGAGATAAGGATTATGACATTATGACAGTGTCCTCTTTTAGAGCAAATCAGACATTCTTATCGCAGAATAAGTTATTCACCTGGAATTCCTTTTACCTTGATATATGTATGTACTCTTTTATTTCGTATAACTACAACTTAACTCAGAAAACGATGATGATGAAGAAGAACAAGATAACGATAGACATCAAACAATAAGATAGAATGAAAACATTTAGAGATAACAGATATATTATATTACTCATACGATATGAGTATCTGTTGAACTTTTACAGCTCAGAGATAAAACTGTGATACTTAGAAACTAGACTAGACTAGACTTAAGTATATAGAAGTACTTATTTGCTATTTGTGGCAAACTTTTTAATTTGCATTAGATTTTCTAGTAAAAATGCATTTTCTTACTTTGATTTAACATTGTTTCTATTACTTTAATTTTGTTATTGTTCGTTGAATTCGTTTGTTTCGTTTGTGATTCTTTTATGTAAGCAATCATTTACAAAAACTACTCGTATCTTATCTGTGCTTTGGTTGCGATTTTTATTTTAATTTTATTTTATATACATATTTATTTAATGATAAGATACTAACTTGTACGTACGTCAACTGCGAATTGTTTTGTATTTTTTGTAAATCAAAAAGAATAGAATTTGCTCTTTTCTTTTCAATTTTCTATTAATTTGGTATATCTTTTTTTAGGGTTTGTTTGAAAGATATTAGTTATCGTTAAGCCCTCTTCCAACCCTAATTTAGCATGTTAATTATTTTATTATTTTTGCAATATTTTATATTTTTCATTTATTTCTTAACAAAATTTATTTCTAATAATAAGTTTCGAGTTTAGTCATCATCGACTTGAAGTTCAAAATTTTGTCTCCTGCTGTTTTAATTTATTTTCCAATAACTTTAAATATAGCCAGCATTCTGCCAACTGAAAAAAAATGTCTCCCACCTTGATTTATGTAGACACAGCTACTCTGCCTGTTGCACCACTTCTTGCTTGCTTCTACAGACACTCACTAATGTTTTCATATTCTCCTGCAGCGCCTCCTATTACAATAAGATTTGTTTCATTGACATGAGAAGGAAGAAATTGCGACAAATTGCCAAACACCTGCTTTTGGTTGTTGTATAAAAGTCAGTGTAGATGCGGAAGACTATGGGGCACTTGCTCTAGCTATTTATTTTCAATGATTGTATTGTGTATTGTGAGTTTTACGAGTGCACTTAGGAACGATAAATTGAGCAATGTGTTGGCTGGCTGAAATGCAATTTAGGTAGGCTTTTTTGTTCTTTTCTTTTGTTCTTCTTGTCAAAAAGTTCTTCAATAAGAAGAACTAGAATTATTGAAATCAAGAGTGATGCAAAAAATATTGGAAAGACTAAATGTTTTAAGTAATCAATAAAATGAGATTAAAGTTTTCAAAGTTATATAAGAGAACGTAACGCAAGCTTTGAGAAAAATGTTGATGAATTAAGAAAATTCATAATAAAAATTCGGTAAATTTAAACCAACATCACATTACTTTAATTTAAAATGGTCCCACCAACTACTTAAATTAAAAATACATATTTATCAAAATCTATTTTTTGCCATGAATTGTATTCGACTGCATTATAATTTGATTTAGCTACTTTGCAGATTTTGAAATGAGCAAAAAAATAGATAATAATAATAATAAAAAAAGTAACAACGTTCAATGAAGAAAATCAATGTAAATTATTTGAGTGGAAACTCTAAATTGATCGTGACATTAACGTAATTGTTATTTTTGTTTTTCGTATAAAGTAAACGGAGCAAACGAGGTCTGTAACGAAGTATACCACAATTGTTAGAATATTGTTCGAATTGTGTAGAATACTTATGAATTGAAACAATCTGATATGAATTTTTTAATATGAATTAATGATTCATGATGATTTTGTCTGTGATTAGAACGTATGGAAAAAGATTTAACAATGGCAATTGAAAGAAGCTGCAGTGATATAGAAGAAAAAAGGGGCATGATATTCACTCACTCACTCTCTTTGTTTATTTTTTTTTTTAATAATACTACAGCACACCTGGCACCAAAGACGAGCTTCTCGCATCCTTTCCTGTTGTACGTGTTATATTTGTACATGAATGGAATTATAGGTCCCAATTCTATGCCGAATACGAATGGGGGGAAGTGAAAAGCATTTTCTGGGCAAAAAATCACTGCGACCACCCTCGACTTTACAGGCAAGAGTAAACTAAAGTCGATATTTTTTGATGAAGTAAAAATATGCGGTTTAAAAGAATTTGTTTTTGGTGTCTTAAAAATTTTCGCGACGCTAAATAGAAGGTTTTTTAATAGAAAACTCTGCGCCCTTCATCAATAACTCCCGAGACACATATACCATAGGTTGGCTGCCATGTCAAAGTCTTTTTGTTTTTACAAATCTTACAGCCTTGATGTCTATATTTATGTTCGTATGGTCCCATCCATTCCATAATTGGCTTATTGTGGTTGGGAACAACTCTACCTAACACGTCACAACAACCCATGGAGGGCCTAGGCCGAGCTTCCACTCATGTTGGCGTGTTATATTTGTACATGAATGGAAGGGACCTACAGTTTAATGCCGAATTCGAACGGCGAAGTGAAAAGCTTTTCATAGCAATTTTTACTCTTGTAGGTTTGCCATTGCCTGCCAAGAGGTGGTGGGGTGTAGAAAAATAATTTTTTCTACTTTTTGATTTTGCCTGTGCCGAGATTCGAACCCCGGACACTCTGCGTAGCATTCCAACGCACTACCACTACACCACAGTTGAATTACGTGGGTATATTTTCTATGCAAATCCGCCATAATTAGGGTGAGAAAACTCTCTTGAATGTTGCTGAATCAACTTCATTTTCTTTATGGAAATTACCCAGCTATACTTAGCTTGGCCAGAGAAGATTCAATAGCTTCCTTTTTTACATTAATTGAAAGCTCCCTTTATGCCTAATAGAGTAGCTAGTTGGTCCAAGGATTTTTCAGTTGTACCGACTATCTCATGTATTGCCGTTTCGGTAGACTTGCCGTTGAGGTAGGCATGCTGTAATAATATGTGATAGAATAACGAAAAATGTGTTTAAGCATCTAATTATTATTTAAAAAAAACATGCAAAATATGTAACTCAGCCAACCTTTTAACCTCTTAAGCTTAAGTAAGTAGCTAGACAAAAACAATAACACAATTTACGGTACACTTTGCCGTCGTAACCTTTTGACTTGAACCTTATTTTCGCACAGAGAATTTAATAAGTTTGAACTCAGGCTGTGTTGTAAAACTTTACAAAATATCAACAATCTAATAAAATTTGTTGCCATAATTTAATTTAAAAGTTAAATATGTACTTTTGTAGTTATTTTTTGGCAAGATTTTAATGGGTTTTATTTATTTCCTTTTGTATAAACCTACCTCAATCATAACTCTATCTATATGTATGTGAGAGTGTGTGTAAATGTTTCCGTCTACTCACACAAATAAAGTGTATACAGACACACACACACACACATACATACATGCATACAGATAAACTGGGAGTATTTTGAAATTTCCATGAAAATTGTAACAATGACATTGAACCCTGTGAGCTTTTCTTTCATTGCTCAACAACAACCACAACAAAAACAACGGTGGCGGCGAGACACAACAATTGCCTCTTTTGTTTAGGGAAGTGATTTTTATTTGCAATGGATAAAAAAAAAACTGAGGCCGCAGAGCGGTGAAGAAGCACAACCACTTCCTGAGTTAAAAAGCCTAAAAAATAAATTTTATACTGAATGTAAGCTCAAGCTCTATTGTCTTCACTAACTATCCCATAAAAAATTCAATGAATTTTTACTCTTTTACAATAGCATGAAAAAAATATAACAAAAATTCAAAAAAAAAACAAAAATGTTTATAGTGCATTTGAAAACGCTATTTTCACGCTTGCTTACCTAAAATGCATGCAAGTTTTCGGGGGGTGTGTGTGTGTGTGTGTGTTTATTTGAGGGTGAAAATAAAAGCTTGTAAATGAGGGTGGATTTTCTCTACATGAATGTGCAAACAAACCATTTCTGTTTCATCTGCTTATGAATAGTAGTATGCACGAGAGACCGTAAGAGGACAATAGACTTTTTGTAGGTCAGAAAATGAAGATGTCAACGAATGTTTAATACGATTAAAAATAAGGTAGGCAAAGAAAGTAGTGTGCAAGCGCTGATAGTTTGAAAGAAAGATTAAATCAAAGTTTTGCATGTAGTTTGCAATAAATAATTGCAAAAATATATGTAAATATTTATCCACTTCATGTCATGCCTTCCAACTTACAGCTTTTTCCCACTGGGTAATTTAGCTTAATACGTTTACTCCTTATTCCTAGTTACCTCTCTGAGAAAAATCCTTATAATATCAATCAGCAAAGTGAGCAAACAAAAATGGCATGAAAGTTAAATTACTCTCACAATTTGACTCTCTCATTCCTTCATCGAAAATATCACATTCACTGATCCCCGTTATCTTTGGTTAAAATTTCTGAGGTAGGAATTATATGAACTACAAAGAGCTTCTAGCAAGGCATTTTTATCAGCGTGAAGTCACCTAAAAGTTGTAATAAGAAGAGCGAGCTCTCCGAGTTAACTTCACTATGAAAAATTGGACTTGACTGGAAGTAAAGATCTTCTACTTTGAGTAATTTTTTTTTGTCAAAATAAATATTTATAAATAAATATACATATAAGGAAAACCTGCTAAAAACATTTATCCATATTTGTTGCTACAACTAAAGTAAAGAACATTTATATTTATACCACTTTAAATTAAGTAGATACAAGTAAATTTTTTACACCAAAAACCAAACTTACCTTGAACGACTGATTGCTGAACGTATTAGAAGAAATTTAGCTTTTAGTGAAATTAATATGAAATCAGATAGAAGAAATGTTTGTGTTTCTGCTTCGCAAATTGATAATCTTAAATTATGTTCCGATTGCAAAATTACTTTATAACATATGAAAAAATTAAACTATTAACAAAGAAACAATTTAAAAAAATAACACACACAGCAACAACACAATAAAGGTGGTTTCGCAGATAACAACAATGCCAGTGCGGCGGTGGATAACACCACAAGATAGACGATGTACGGCGATGGTGAATGTTATTCCTCGCTAGAGCCGTGTCTATGGAAACTTCACGCGCGAATCACGGAAGCAATGTATACGTTGGTGCTGCTCTTCTTGTAATTCAAGTGGGCGTTAATTTTTATACTTTTTAATTAATTTTCGCTTCCGAATTTCGTTTTAATGGTTAGCAAGGCAATAGGGTCGGGGGGCGGAAATCGCGAACGTCATCAAAAAATGTACTGCAATATTTGTGTGAAAAATGTTTGTTGTTTTTTTTTTTAATGAACACCTTTTTTGATTGTTATAAACTTTATCTTTGCAGCTTATTTTTATTTTTTTTATCAAGTAATTATTTGTTATTTACGCCTTTCTCCTTTTATGGTTAGCTTTTATTTGTGTTTTTCTTCTTTTTCTATATCGAAATAATGAAATCAAATCTTTTTATTGTATTGTTGTCCACTTTGTCTTCTTCATTTTCATCATTTGACGAATCAACATTTTCTTTTGACTTTTCCGTTTCTTTTTATCTCTCGCTTTTGTCCCTTGGTCAATTTCTTATCGCATTTTCGTTACAGTTGTTTTATTTCAAAACACCACATTACAACAAAACATTGCGTTTCTGTAATATTTATATATGCTTTATTTAAAAAATGTAAATTTTCCTTTTTTCTTTATCGTTTTTCCCACGTTACGCACTTCTTTCTACCTTGAACAACGACGAATGACGAGCAATAGCGGAATGATAATTGGCAAGAATTTTGTAATGGGCAATCACACGGTTGCAGATGGAAGTACCGGGCAAATTGTCCTACAACGTACTAAAAGGGAGTAACTAGGCTGTGAATATATGTACAAAAATATTTAAACGGTGTGCCCTTATTTATATTTGATAACATATGAACTTATTTTCATATGAATATTATTTACTGCTCCATTTGTATTGACTCAGTTACACATCTTCAAAATCGTCATGCAACTCTGTTTTTATAAGAAACTTTGAGAAAAACAAAACTTTGGATAACCATTAAATGCCAAATTCACTGGAGAAAATCAAACAGAGCTGCAAAAGTGTTTTTCGATTTGTCCAATTTAAACGATGGTCTTTTTATTTTTTTGTTATATAATTGTTTTTCTTGTTTGAACAATTTACCATATATATCTTTCAGAGTGGGTTACAGCATATTGTAAACGGCTGACAGGCCATTTTGAATCGTTTAGCAGCTTAGCATTTAGGGAGAGGAGTAAGTTGAAGAAATTTGTTGATGCATTCTCACTTTACTTTACTTACTTTTAATGGCACAACAGCTTATGGAGGCTGTAGGCCGAGCTTTTCGCATCCATTCATGTTGTGGGTGTTATATTTGTACATGAATGGAAGGGACCTACAGTTTAATGCAGAATGCGAACGGCGAAGTGAAAAGCTTTTCATAGCAATTTTTACTCTTGTAGGTTTGCCATTGCAGTGATGAAAGTGTAGAAAAATAATTTTTTCTAATTTTGTTTTTGTTTTTCCTGTGCCGAGATTCGAACTCCGGACACTCTGCGTAGCAGGCCAACGCATATCTACTACGCCACAGCGACCATTCTATACGGAATAATCGACTGTAAATTTCAACAAAACTGCATATAGAACAGACAAATGTCAGATATCACAGACTCATATGTGACACTTGGCAACCTTACGATATGCTTCGTTACATATGCAAAATCAAGTGACTATCAATATACTATAGTCTTCTGCATTCATGTTTTTTTTTTTAACAAAAAAAAAGTGAAACGTTTTCCTTCGTACTAAATATTACAGCACTGGCGGTTGGGCAACCATGACATCATTGTTTTTTACCCTCTTCAAAAGCGGTATATTTTCAGAAGAAAAAAACATCACTGGCAAAAAGGAGACGCTTGAGTTTGAAAAGTTGCAGAAATGTTGAAATTCAAATTGATCAAATAAAGGATAAAAAATATATTAATTGTGTATAAAATAAACTTTTAACACGTCTTTTAAATAATCTCATGACAACAAGCGTCCAAATAGTGTAAGGTGAAAGGGTAAAAAACCAAAGAAAAAGAATTAAACGGGAAGCGAGTAGTGACACGCAGTAGCGACGATCGAGCATCGAGAAGAGATACAAAGATCAGTAAGAATTGTTGGTGATTTAGAAGTATTCCATCGCCGCATCCATAATAAGAACGAATGGCATACATCTCTTCAGCTTTAATCATAGCTCAAAAATGGACCAATATAAGCAAATAAACCAGGAGTTGGTGGAATCGAATAGCGAATTGAAGGCGCAAATTGGAGCCTATCAAAAGGAATTAAATAAATTACAGGGAGATTTAATGGATCAACGTCGAATGTATGTTGAATTGAAGATACATGTGCAGAACATACTCGGCAATCACTTTCGAATGTTGCATTCTTCGTTGATGGAAATGAATCCGAGTAACAATATATTAGAGCTGCTGGACCATGGCAATGGTGGAATGAGCCGAAACAGCCACAGTGGGAATGGTTGTTATTCTCAACGTTGTAGCACATCGAATAGTATGCGGCGCAGTTCACGCACATTCCAAGAATTGCTGCAGCGTTGTAGTGATGTGCAAGTATCTCCGACAAGACGTCGCTCAAGTGGTGGTCTATCTTCTGAAGCTGTAGCTGTTATAGCTGCTATAGAAGTTGCCGCTCCTTCGGATGATATATCACGATATATTGAAAATGATAATGATAAAGGGTTACATTCTATATGTGAAATGAACGAAGGTGAGGAGGAGGGAGAAGAAAAGGAAGAAGAAGTGGAGCTGGATGGTGAGAAGGATGGAGAAGAAAAAGAAGAAGAAGAGGAGATGGAGGAAGAGGTAGAAGAACCAGGTAGAATAGTGCAGATGGAGGTAGAAATACCACAAAGAGTGACTCGGTCGGAGGAGGTAGAGGAGCCAGAAGTCGATAGAGAGTTGCTTCTCGCTGAGAAACATACGGGAATAACACAAAGACGGGGCAAGACAGCACAAAAACAATTGCAGTTTGTACAAAGAAAGGCAAGAGCACAACGAAGACAGGTAGAAACAGCGAAAGGTGATAAAACAGAGCATTCGGACGTGGAAAGTCCAGAAGGAATAGAGCAATTGGAGGTAAAGCAGCCAGAAAGAATTGAGCAGATAGAGTCACCTCAATCTCAGAAACACACGGAAATAACAGAAAGACGGAGGAAAACAAAACAAATACGCACACAGTCTTCTGTACAAAGAAAAACGAAGAAAACACTAAGCCAGGTAGAGTCAGTAGCTTCAGATCGAATATGGCAGATGGGGGAAGAAAGTGTACAAAGGATAGAGCAGTTGGAGTTAGAGGAGGCAGAACAAATTATAAACATACAGTCAACTCAAGCTGAAAAAAATACGGGAGTAACACAAAGACGGAGGAAGGCAGCTCAAAAACAGGTACAGTCTGTACAAAGTAAGATAGTAAGCCCAACAAAAAGACAGGTGGAGTCAGCACAAAACCAGACAGATCCAACACAAAGCCAGTCGTTGGCAGCACAAAACACCGCAAAGTCCACAGATATCGAGTGTACAGAATCTCTGCCTTCTCCTCCACAATATCAAACATTACGTTCAAAGCGACGTAATATATTAATCTTCCACACGAGTCCCTTGCAAGATATAACCAATCACAGTGTCCTAAAATCGCCCATTCCAAAAGAAATTCCAGCCCATTCCGCTGCAGCTTTAGTATTGACAGAAGAGCTATCATCTTCATCAGATTCTACATTGAAAAGTCCACAACTTATTGTTTATAGAAAGCGTGGAAGAAAAGGAACGCCGCACAACGATTTGAGTGACATTGAGCCACCACGGCGTTCAACCAGACAGACAGGTAACTATCAATTACAAATATAATTCACACAATACGAACTAATTAATGTTATAAATTCAAGCCTCGGACCAGCTACCAATTAACTTTAATACTAAAGTTTTTATAATCTCTTTTCCTACAGATAAAGCAATGGCATCACCATCCATTACCTCTGTTAATAGTACACATAAAGAGCGTAAGTAATTAAATGTAAAATTATACTCATAAAAATTGATACTTGTTATACATTGAAATTGGGGACTACGATCAAAGATAACACTTTTGATCTGGTGGAAAACTCTTGTGTCTTTAAGCTTGGGTGTTACAGGTGCCCTAAGATTCACTTCCAGCGAGTCCCTTAATATTATACTCAACCTATTATCTTTTACATAAGATTCGCTGGTAAAACGGCTAAGTTTTAGGGAGGAAGGAAGGACCTTCGTCGGATGGTGTGACTCATCACAGGGCATATTCCATGACCACCATCGGCATCACCGAGGACCCGACCTGCACACATTGTCTGGAGGAGGTGGACAGCACAGAGCATTTTTTCTGCACATGTCCCGCCTTTGCCAGAACGAGATGGCGCATTTTGGGTTTCGATGTCACAGGAATGGACAAAGTTCACTCCTTCCCCTTCTGCGATCTTCTGAGATTTGTGAGAGAATCCGGAAAATTTGCAGAAGAGAACGTAGTCCCCCTATAACCCCTTTTTCACTCTTTTTCTCTAACCCCTTACTTGCTGTCACCCTTTCTTCTCTTCCTAGGCCTTAAATACAATGGGCTACATAGCCTGAGTGCTTGAGGAACTGTCCTGCACTCTTAGGACAGGTTCTCGGTCTTCTTCACATACATCCATCATCCATCCAACCTATTATCTGTAGCTCTTTTTGTGAAAGGAATGGTTTTTAAGACTTAGCCGAGATTAAAAGAATGTAGTAGTTTCAAGTTTAGTGGTCGCTATGGCGTAGTTGGTAGTGTATTGGCCGGCTACGCAGTGTCTCACTGTCACTCTTTTTCAATTATACAGTCTACAGCATAGAAATTGGAATAGCTTAAACTTATTCCGTGTATCAAAATTGTTATATAGCCCCAACACTGTCGTACTGAAACTGAGCTGTTGCTCTCAGTTCCTCGGAACGAATACTGCATAATGATTGGAATAGTTACCGGGCAATGCTTTTTGAAGTATCATGCCAAAAAGTTTGCTTTGATGGAAAACAACCTATGCAGGAACTGTAATGACTCTGTTACAAAGAAGATTTTTGAACACATTTTGTACCATTGCCCAATACTAGCTAGGACTTGATTAAAGACGTTGGGAAACGCGTTCTTTCTTTCACTAATTGATTGAACCAATGTAAACTTGGTTCTTTTAAAAATCTTTCCATTTAATACGGGTACTTTCCAACTGAAAACAGTGATGGAGGTAGCCCGAAATTCTAATTGACTCTTGAGAGTTTGTGGTAACACTATGAAGACATCCGTCCCTCACTTCTAACCAAACCTACATTGAGATACAACAGAAATTAATTAAGAGAATTAATCCCATCTTTGCCCACAGTTACTCCCAACAAATCGGTAAGCAGTGCAATGAGTGAACTGACCATTGGTAATTTCGTTGGAGCAACCAGCAGCACGCCGCACAGCTTATCGTGTCCAAATGATGCCAGCGATGTGACCACTCAGAATGCATCAACCAGACCGACACGCAAATGTGCACCAACAAACTTGGGTGAACCCAATTTAATAAATAAATTACGCAATGAAAGTAATCCCAAGCGGAGAAGAAAGAAATGAAATTTAAATTTTAATTTGTTTATTTATTTTATTAAGATTTCAATAATAACAAAAAATTAAATAAAAACCTTTTGTTTTTTTATGTTTATCACTTAAGAAGTATGTATTATGAAACATTTTATATATGTATGAGTTTATGAATATGAATTTAGGTAAATATGCAGCATCAATATGAAGATAGATGCTCTAGAAATTATGGAAAAGGCTTTAATAAAAAAAAAAAAAACTAAAACAAAGTACACACAAATACCATAAATTCAATTTGGTTTTCAATGCCAAGGCCAATAATATTCAACCCCACGATGTAGTTATTTACAAAGTAAAATGAAATAAAAAGAAAAAAATATATACCATATGTACAAATATTAGGGTGCACCGATTTTTTTTATTGGTTTGTTGAGCAACAGAGACAAAAACCAATCAACTTTGTCGAAGAAGTTTCCACTGTTTTATATGAAACTAATAAATTCACAGTCAGCCCACTTTTCTCCATACTCCATATTCGGCCAGTATGCGACAAAAAAATGTTCTGTCAAATCGGTACGCTCCAATATATGTTTAAAGTCGATATGCTAAAGCAGTTAGCAGCTTATTTAAACTATGGAAACTACGAAGCAGAAGAAGAAGAAATTTAAACAATTTCAAATTTGCCCATACAGCAATTTAAATGATCCGCCGTATAAGTGTTAGCATTCACAGATGGCACTTCCCTGGTGTTCTCCTTAATTTCGGTTATAATATTTTGAATTTTCGTTAGTATCTCTTGCGATTCTACAGAATTTAGTTTCTCATTTAATGCCATCTCATCGAACATTTCTTGTTGCTGCTGTGTTGCAGCATCATTTAATTGTGGTCCTTCGCTCGGAGGTGCTGGACTTTCTGCGAGCGCTGCATTCAAGTGCTCCTTCAGTCGTACGTTTTGTGGCAGTTCAGCGCTTAAACTGCTTACCAAGTTATTGAGCACTGTAATCTTTTCGCGCATCTGCTCACGTTCTTCGGCCAACAGTTGCATTTGTGCCGCCTTCTCGTATTCGCGTTGCTTCAATATGCGACGCTGAGTCTGATACAGTGCTATGTACTCACCAATTGTCTCGGTTTCACTTTGTAGCTGTAGCACTAGATGTTCGAGACGTTGTTTCTCTTCGGTAAGATCGGCTACTTGGGACATTAGTTGAGTGAAACGTTGCTGTAGACGTTCGACTGCATCGGATGTGGCGATGTGCGCAGTTGTTGAATGTACTTGATGTTGATGATCGTAAGAATGCGTATTTTCAGCATATTTGTGGTGCTGTTGTGTAAGATCACTGTGATCGCTATGATCAATTTCTGTAGCTTCTTCGCAGTATTCTTCATCTCCATGATGATCATGATCCTCATTATGATTATGTGAAGCGGCGCAATGATCGGACGAGTGGTCATGATCATCATTTTCAGCAAGAAGATGTTCTTGGTCATGACCTGCATGCCCTTCTTCTGCTTTTTGATATTCGTCGCTGTAGCCTTTGGCCTAGAATAGGAAAGTATTTGATTACAATTGAAAATAATATGGAAATTATTCATACCTCATAATGCTGCAAACGATCGACACGCTGCTCTAGCACTAAATTCTTACGTGCCAATTCCATATTCTCATGTGATAAACGTATCATCTCTTCATCTTTGAATTTGAAACGTTCATCAATAGTGTGCAGCCGCTCTTCCATTTCAGCGTACTTTGTACGCATTTCACGATTTGCATACTCTTCAGAGTCTAGTTTATTCATTAGCTCCGCCTTATCGTTGGTGAGCTGCACAAAACGAAGCTCTAGCTCATCCAGCTGGTTCTTTAGTTCGTTGTTTTGTGTGAGCGCACGCGATGCTGCCACCTTATCTGATTCCATGGTTGCCAGAAGTTTAGTTTTATCTGGTTGTTCAGAGTTCACATTTTCCAAATGTTCTTTCAGCAATTCTAGCTCATTCCGTTTATCATTTAGTTCTGAATTTAAAGTGTCGAGACGATCTTCTTGTGATTTAATTTTCAATTGGAATTCGTGACGTTCGAAATCGAAATCGGAAATTTTCTCGTTTAATTTCGCTATTTCGTTTGATAGTTCCGTTGAGGAATTTGCTAGGGAAGATTCCTGTGGAGAGTGGAGAGAAAATTTTAATATTTTAATATTTAGTTTTAGAATTTAGAGTTGAGCATTGAGACTTTAATTAATTGAATAATCAGAATTATGTCTAAAAAATAGTTCAGCCTTGAGTATACCTGTTTTTCTATTTCCTTAAATTGATCCTGTCGGTTGATGTTCTTCTGTATTTCACGCTCTAAACCGCTAATGTGATCAACAAGTTGGCGCTCACGCTCCTGCAGCTTCGCGCTCTCATCCATAAGTTCAGCGTTTTTTTCATTTAAATTGGCCACTTCTGTGTTCAAATGTTGTACATAATTTTGATATTGAATATTGGCTTGCTCCTTATCTTGACTAAGCTGTTGTACCATTGCCTGTGGAGAGCGGAGCGTAGACACAAAAATACAAAAGTAAATATTAGTTTCTTTCAAACTGAGACTTTCTGGAGCTAGTTCAAGTCAGGCGACACTAATTATTACAGTATACTGCTAAGATTTTCACTCTACCTTTGATCATTATCTTCTTCAAATAAATGTACTTAAATCGTTTTTAACATACCTGCAAATCTCTAATTTGCTGCTCGTACATAAATTGCGTCTGCGTTAACGTTTCCACGCGATTATCTTTACTGATGTTAGCTTCATCCGACAGTTGACGTATGCGTATTTGTGCCATTTCCAACTCATTGCATTTATCCTTATGCTGCTGCTCCAATGCGTTGCCCTGAGCTTGTTTCACATCCAATTGCATTTTCAGTTCATTCAAGTGTGCCACTTGATCTTCGCTAGTCGCACTCGCTTGTGCCAGTTTGTGCTGTAGCTCAGCGTTTGAATTGCGCAATTGTTCAGCGCTTTGCTGTTGCTGTACGAAACGTTGTTGCAACTCTTCCAAACGATGTGCCGTCATTGAGAATTGTGTACGCAATTCTTCTAATTCGAAATCTTTTTCACGACACATATTACGATATTTATTAAGTTCAGCATTTAGTTGTGCCTTTTCTCCAATTAGCACATGAATAGCATTGAGATTTTGTTGCTGCTGTTGCTGTGCTGGTCCTGAAGTAGCAGCCGGTTCGGGAAGAGTAACGGCCGCAGTGGCAGCATTCAATACACAATAACTTTCCGATGATGATGATGATGATGTTGGTAGTGGTGGTGCTGGTGGTGTAACTGCTGCACTGTAGAAACTTTCGTTTGACTGAGGTGCAGCTGCACTGAAATAACTTGAAGCCGTGGGTACCATTGGTGCTTCTGCTGTTTCAGCTTCAACTCCTGCTTGCGTAGCTGGAGCGGTGGTCATCTTTTCTACCACCTCACTTTCAAGCGCAACATTTATGGCATGTCCATTTAATGTTAATTCTGAATCTGATCTTTCGGATAAGTTACTGGATACGCTGCTTCCAGTTGCCTGGTTGTGCTCCGGATGCTGGTATCCAGCCGCCGCCCCATCTCCTATTGTTGCAGCGCCATTGTTTCCATCGATGCCACCACCTCGCTTCTGATATTCTTTTAACTAAAATTATGAAAGTTTGTATAGTGACTCTCCTTGAAATCAATAAATTAACAAATATTTTAAGTTCTTGACGCCTTTCCACTTTACCCCACTCCACTAAGAATCTTCGAAGCAGCCACACACTACACTCACTCACTCACTCACACACACAGTTAAGTGACGTGTCAATATTGTTTTTACCTTTTTCCTTGCGGCTGCCAACTTTTTTGCTTTACTTTCTTTTGATTCCTCTGGCATCGCTATCCAGTAATTTACTTTTTTATTTAATTAGTTTACTTTTGATATTCTTCTTGCTAAAATTAACCGAAATTCAATGAGGGAAAAATGAAAATCGCCACTTGCAGAAAACTGAAATATTTAACTTGACGTTTTGTACGTTTCGACAAATTCTATTTACGTACATACGTACTCAGTGTTGTATTCACAAGGTACTCGTATGCAGTAGTACTTTTGAATATGAGAAAAACAAAATACTTAAAAAAGTGTGACTCCGAAATCAGTCGTTTTTCTACAATTAAAAGTCATTTGCTTCAAAAAAAAGAGTCTCCAATATAGTCCCGTCTAGCTATATTCAAGGCAATATCCATTTTCATGTCAGCGTAGCTGATGGCTAGCAATAAGCAGTCATTTTTGACTACAGTTAAGCGCCATTATCTTTACGCAATTAGTTTTACAAAATGGTTTCGAACAGTGAACAACAAAGATGCGTTCTCGTACAGTTCAATTTGTATAGAATTTCCGCGAACGACTTCCTTTTTCAGTTGGTTCATTTATATTATACACATTTATAACTTCACTATAACAACTACACGGTAAATATTTATGAAATTAATTATTTCGGTTTTATTAAAATACATTTGCATGCTTAAGTAGAATTTCGTGTCAGGGTCTGCCTTGCCACAATGTTTAACTTTTTTGGTATGACATTGACATAAAGTGTCTCTCTTAGATATACTCGTAGTGATGGTAAAACATGAACATTGCTCTGAATTATGGCACTAAGTTTTTTGTTTTTTGGTTTCTTGAGTATTTTCAAGAATGCCTCCCGTACTTCATCGCGATATAGTTTGTCAACGGTAAAAAGACGGACCCTGACAAGAATTTCCACTTAAGAATGTAACTGTATTTTAATAAATAAAAAGCTTTCTGTTCGATTTCATAGCAGCTGTAACCGCAATCATTATGTAGAATAGGACTTCTTGATGCATGGGAAGCATAAAAGCAGCGTAATTTTAGAGGCAACATATTAATGGACTCAGACTTTCCATTTGAATTGAGATTGAAATTGAAAAACCAAGCCAATTAAGCTTATCTCACACGCCTTTTCAATTGTACTTGCACTCCGAAATAACTTCTACGATTTTGAAGCTAGATGGATGGTTGATGATGATTCTAAAAGTATATTTAAACTTTTAAAAGTAGAATTTAAACTTAATGTATATTGGTCTTAGTGGTGAATAATACAAACCATGTTTACTCCAGATTAGCCCCTAGGCTACATTGAAAAACTCACAATATGAATATTATCCAGAATTTAGAACAATTCTGCTTCTCCAGACTATTAAGTGCTTTTAAGGATTTCTCAATATCAATTTCAGTGCACCTGCCTTGATGATACTGAAAAGTAAGGCCTATCCTGCAATTCTATTATTGTTATGTTTTTGTTCTTTTAGAATGATGGAAGTTCAACTGAACGGCCTTAAGTCTCTCGAGTTCTATTTTTCCTACTTCAAGAATAAAAATCACTACAGCTTCTATAAAGAACGAACAAAAGCCTATGTTTTTACAGCAATATCGACATAATTCCTGCGAATTTATTACCGTATTCATAGATTTAGTACTAGTAACTTTATTTCTTGTTATTAGGTTGTACTAGAAATTAGTTAAGTCATAGGTCATGAACTCAACGTCCCTTCATTTCAGGAAGCTCATACTAACTACCAGCAGCTCTTGTGTGGATTCCTTTCTAGTATCATTAGACCTCAGTTGAATATTAAAAATTCGGTTTCCTCATCCAAGGAGCTGTTGAATGAATTCCTTCCAAATATCATCAAATTTCAGTTGAATATTAAAAAAAAACACAAATATCGAAAATTCGGTTTTGATTTCGGTTTCGGACATGAACTGCTACATACAGTGTAGGACAATAAATAAGAACACCTTGTTCTCAAAACCAAAAACCTTAAAAAAATATTTCTTTAGGCTTATGATAAATTTAAAAGGGATTTACTTTTATTTATTTATTCCATAAGTTTAATTTTTTCTTAAAACAAAAACAAAATCAATTCAGTGTAAAAAAAGAAATTTAAAAGTTATACATAAAATCACATTTCAAAAGGACAAACAAATAAAAACACTTATATTAAAAAAAAAAAAATATTGACTCAAATTGTTCACTAATGCTAACATTTTGTGGAATAGCCTTTGTTAATTAAAACCGCCTTACATCTTCTGGGCATTGATTCCACCAGAGACACGCAAGTAGCCTGGGCATACCCCGGTAGCACGCTCTTTGAATGCTTTGCCACAATTCGTCTTTGTTTTTAGCTCTGGCACTGCCAATCTTCTCTTTGACAATATTCCACAAATTCTCGATTGGATTAAGGTCAGGAGATTGTGCAGGCCAGGTAATAACGGGAATTCCATTATGGGAAAACCAATCTCGCGCAAGGATTGAGGTGTGCCTTGGGTCGTTATCCTGTTGCGCATTCAGCATAAGGAAGCATCACCTCCTGAAGGATGTTTACGTAAAGAAATCTCTCCATCGTTTCTTTTATCCAATACAGAGGGCCCACATAATACCAAGAGAAGCATCCCCATACCATGATGCTTCCACCTCTGTACTTAAACGTCTTCCTAGTATATTTTGGACTTAATTCTGCATTTTTCGGGCGCCTAACCCAACGTCCCATCACTTATAACAAAATTCACCTTGCTTTCGTCTGTCCATAATACGTTAGGCCATTTTTTTGCATTAATTGAACCATCCCACTCAATATGAGCTTCAGCGAACTCTATGGGTCACTTTCGATGCCTTTGTGTCAACATTGGTACTTTTCGTGCTGTACTCCCATACATTTTTTCTTTCCACCTTCCACGTCTCCTTACTGATCGAGCACAAATTTGAACTCCTGTTTCCTATCTAATTGCGACAGCTGCCTTAAATGGATCGCGCGCGGCCAAAATTTGTATGCGATTGTCATCTGCACTTGTAGTTTTGCGGCGTCTACCCCTCTTCCAATGAAACGTTTGAGGTACTAAAGATTGGTAGACAAATGTCGAGGAACTGCTAATAGTTTTAGCTTTTTGGCGAATGCTTTGTCCCTCATTTCGCAGTTTTTTCACCAAATCACGCTCCTCCTTTCTGCAGTGCTTTACTCGACCCATTTTGCTGTGTCATTACGGAATAGTTTACATTTAATTTGTTGAATTACCCTTAAATGCTACCAATGTGGCCGCTTTTCACTTCGATGTTCGGATTCGGCATTAAACTGTAGGTCCCTTCCATTCAGTTACAAATATAACACGCACGACATGATTGGATGCGAAAAGCTCGGCCTAAGCCCTCCATGGGCTGTTGTGCCATTAATAGTAAAAAGTAAAAAGCTACCATTTAAATGCTTACCAGTTCAAATTACAAACAAACTTAAGTTTTCTTTTTAAAATATACATTTTTCGTCTGCTGTACTTATTTTGATTGTCCGCCTTCGAATGCTTCGCTTCAACTTTTTTGTTTTGGAATCCCCAAAAAATATTTAAATGTAGTGTTGCCACCTAGAAATTTATAAATTATATACTCGTATGTACCATACCATTTTCTTCTATAAAGAAAAATCTATAAAAATTGTTTGCCATAAGCAGGCAGATAAAAAAAAAATCAATGGACGTTTTATAGTGCAAGGTGTTCTTATTTGATTGTCCGACACTGTACGAGTATGTACTTTTTTATTAACTGGACCACCCACCACTCCAGAGAATCATCATTACAATGAAAAACACTTATTAGTTTTTATTTTTGTTTTACAAATAAAATAGTCTTTATTTTACCATTTAAATTAATTTATTTTGCGATTGATTTTTTATCATTAAGTTTCATTGCCTAAAATTAAACAAATCATACGAGTCATTTTTAATAACTATCAACGAACACACACGATAACCACTTGAAAATAATAATATACAAACAATTGCATCATTAAATTATTAATATTAATAAATTGTTGTTCCTTGTTAAGTTTAACTAAGAATTAATAATTCGCTTAGGCATTAGGAAAACATTTAATTCTTTTGGGATACAAATAAAATAATAAAGAGAAAAAACATTTACAAAATATCTAGTAGGGACATAAGCTAGTAATTAAAGTTAAAAAGAAAAAAAAAATAATAATTTTATTGATTTTGAATTCAGTTGGTGTACGTTGAGCAGTTGAAGTCATGTTGCTGTTGGTTTCAAATTTTACGAATCGTTACTTATATCGTAAGTAATTTAATTAAATTAACTAAAAATATATTTAACCATAGGTTTTTGTTGTTGTTATTGTTGTTGTTGTTGTTGTTATAAATACAAATACACTATACACATCATACGCACATTCCATAATAATACAATTACTCGTAATAATAATAATAATAATAAATATGTTTACTAAAAAATGCCATTACTGTGTATGAAAGCTAAATTTTATATACATACTCGTACATTATATTTTTCGTTTATAATAAAAGGAGAGAAAAAAGAAGAATATACTTAAATGCATTTATTTACAATTTGCAGTAAGTATGAGGAAAAACTTGAAGAGTCTTTCAAATTTCTATGACAACCTGCTAATATTCCCAAAATCTATCCGTTCCGTCGCTGGGGAGTACGAATTAGAGCAGTGCTGGCCACCCGTGCGTGAACGACTGGGTTATGTAAGTGCGACTGGGTTAAGAAGGAGTGCGCACGAAAACATTGCAACATAGAAAAAGAAAAAAAAAAAATCAAGTAAGTCGTGAGGAATCCAAATTATGCGGAAACATTTTTTATTATGAAGGGTGTTTTTTTTTTGCGAAAAAGCTCGGTCTAGGCCCTCCATGGGCTGTTGTGCCATTAAAAGTAAGTAAAGTAAGCTTTTTTTTAGAAGTGTGGTTTTCAATCTGGTAATACTTTTCTCGTAGTTGTTTTTTTTTGACAGCTGTCACTTAATTTATGCTCAGTTTGGTCTGCCATTTAAAAAATATACTTATAACAGACTTTTTCATTACCAAAATAATGGTTCGGTTCGCGCGATTTTGATGAGAAAATGTTGTTCAGCGATGAAGCTCACTTTTGGTTAATAAGCCAAATTGCCGCATATTGGAGTGTTCATAATCCACAAGCCATTGTTGAGACGCCATTACATCCTCAAAAAGTCACTGTTTGGTGTGCTCTATGGGCAGAGGGAATCATTGGTCCATATTTCTTCAAAGATGAAGCCGGTCATAATGATACAGTCAATGGGGAACGCTATAGAGCCATGATTAATGACTTTTTCGTGCCTGAATTGGAGGATGTTGTTGTGGAAGACCTTTGGTTCCAACAAGACGGCGCTACATGTCATACAGCCATACAGCCAACGAAACAATCAATTTATTGAAGGAAACTTTTGGTGAGCGCATTATCTCGCGCCGTGGGCCTGTGGCGTGGCCTCCAAGATCGTGCGATTTAACACCGCTAGACGATTTTTTGTGGGTGGGGTTATGTGAAGTCACTTGTAAGCCCGAGACGATTGACGCCTTGGAAGAGAATATACGGCGTGTTATTACTGACATACGGCCCCAATTGCTGCAAAAAGACCTCGAAAATTGGGCGTCTCGGCTGGAATTTATTCGAGTCAGCCGCGGCGGCCACTTGCTCGAAATCGTTTTTAAAACATAATGGCAAATCCTTATCTTTATAATGAAGCTAAATTCTTGGCCAAAACATTAAATAATATGCGTTCTATTTCTTCTTGAAAACCAGACTTTTAAAAAAAATACCCTGTACTTCTTCAATGTATGTAAATTTTATACAAAAAAAAAAATAAAAAAAATTAATTATATTAATTCATTTATAAGTTTTGAATTTTTCAAAGTATTCCCTCCATCAAGGCCTTTACGGTGCTTGCATTAATGTTTTTGAAAGCTCAAGTCCACTTAAGCTTAAATTCCATTCTATACTTCGTTTTAACCTTTCGTCTTCTTTACCTTTCCGCTTAATTAGATCCCAATAACGTTCCGCTTAACCCTCAGCTCTGGACAGTTTGGCAGATTAGCTTCTCTACGCACAACATTGATATTATTGCCATTGCTTTTTTCCCATAGTGGCATGTCGCCAGATCAGACCCAAAACAAGTTGGATACTTTATGCTGCATTACAAATGGTTTTAACCTCTTTTGCAAGCATTCAGCAATATAAATAAATGTGTCGATTGACCCAGAAGTTATATACTGCTGGCTACATTTACCACCGCTACACGAGAAATGTCTTAGAGAACTTGGATTTTTTTTTGTGGGTTCTGTATTTTCCTGACACATTTTCCCCCACTGACGTGCTACGTAAAAGTCGTTGCCTGGAAGCTGCGAAAAGTCTGCCAACACTTATGTTTCGCGATGCATAATGCAACACCGAAATTTTGTTACAAAGTTTGCCAATTGGAATTTTGTTTTTTTTTTTTTTGGTTCTATTTCTTGCGTCAACAGTTTTTTGTAGCATTCCGATCTGGGACTTTCTGAACTTTGTATGATTTAAGTTCAGCTTCCGTTTGCACTTTGCGCAGAAATGCTTCAGAGCAACTGCTTTTTGGAGCTAGTTTTCTAACCGAAGTATTTGGATTTCTTATGAAAAATGTCCTTGCCACATGTCCTAGCTTTGTGTTGGCTTCAATATCCGATCAATATTTTTTGCCAGATCCCTACTTTCGATATTCCCATATTTCGATCTATGCTTAGATTGTCACATTAACGTTTTTCAAAACCCAGCTATCAGTTTGCCGGGGCACTGTAACAGTTTTGGCAAGTGACTCCATTTCGGATATTGTTGAAAAAAACTTTCACAATGATTTTTCGAATTTCACAGCTTGAGTATCCAATTTTAGTGAACACTTTTGTGGAACATAAAATAATTTATTTTGACTACATCTGGCATTAAAACCAAAGACGATGATATGGTATTTTTTTTTATTTTAAATCGCACACTTCTGACAAAAGTGGGAAGTAAAAAACTATGTTACAATTTTTTCGTGCACATTCCTTAAATGAGTCTTCTAAATGTGTAATTAATTTAGCTCTTTCGCGTGTGTGCTATGGCGTGGCCAGCACTGATTTAGAGTATTGTAAAAATGCTATTTAGTTAATTTCAAGTGAGTTCATATTTTTAATGTGAATATGGAGAGTATTTGCTATTGTTATGCTCAAAATTTAAGCTGTTTACAACTGAGAGCTGTCATTGAAATAAACTCTCTGCATTTGTTACCCAACATCAGGTCAGAGGGAGCGAGAGAGAGGGAGCGAGAGAGAGAGAGAGGGAAGGGGAGAAAGATTCATAGAACGTTTGCACTTCTTTTAAAGCTGAATAAATACTAGTTACATATAGTTTTAATGTTAACATTTGAGTATTCTATGTACATATGTATACTTATTTTAAATGCACCGGATGAAAATTTATAGAAGACATTATCAGTATTTGCATTGTTGTTTTTGTTATCAGTTAGAGGAACCGGTTTGAAACTCAGACCATGTTACAAGCTCCTACGACTTGCCGCTTCTATTGTTAGAGGCTCTTCCATTTCCGGGTGACAATCACTTACTTCTACTGCCTCTGATAATTTATGAGATAAGCTAAGGTATGAAATACGGTCTGAATTAGAACACAGTTCCCATGACGATAGAATTATATATGATTTGGTAATGGTAGATAATGGAAATTTATATTTTAAGTACTACTTTTAAGTGTAATGTGTCGTGTGAGTGTGTCCAATTCTTTCATATTACAATATTATTATTATTATTTTGGTTTCAATATCAGTACTACAGATATATATATATATATGTATATATATATATATATTATATATGTATATATGTATATATATACATACTTACAATTTAGTTTTGGATTATTATTATTATTAACAATATAGCCGAACTTATTCAATGCTTAATTATTGTTTATTATTTTGGAAGAACTCTTTAACTTAACTTTCGTTTTCAATTATTTCTCAAAATTGCTTAACATAAATACATTTATTTTCTTTCAAACTCTCTCTCGCGCTGCATACTACTTATTTTAAAAATAAATAACAACTAACTAGAAAGGGTTCGTCAGGGCGTAAAATTGGTTTGCTATGCAACAGTAGTCAAAAAATCAATAATAATGAGAGAAATTCTTAGTTTCTGGGGAGCGTATCAAATCGAATTACTCTCATCTCAACTGATCCGCTTTGTACCGCTTTTAAAAGATTCGGAGATTGAGATGAGAAAATGCACTCAATTTATTAAAAGTGAGAGACTAAGTATCAATAAACGCAGTATCAACTTTTTGTTACGTACTAAATCGGTCCGGAAGGGTTTGAGGAAGAGAAATAAGAGGGAAGATCGAAGGGGTAGATGGTGGTAGATGACAGAGGTGGCCTCTTATGCCATATGCCATAATAGCAGTAATAGTTAATAAGAATCCTATTTTTATAGTTTAATAAATCGTTTTTTTTTTAAATATTTTAACAACTACGGCTTTCTTCTTTTTTCTTCTGGCATCTCATTTGTACTCTAAAATGTGAGAACTGGCCTCTGCATCAAATATGAACGGTTTAGGTATGATAATATCGATTTCCAATCGGTTTTGATTCTTTATTCTTCTTCATTAAATTTCGTTTTTTATTTGCGTTCTGGCTAAACAAAGCAATTGCACACAGGCTGTTTAGTTTGTCTTGGTGTTAAAGAAAGTTTCGGTTCAAATGTTCGTCTGTATTTGTTACTGGTCTCTCTATACTCTCACTTAATGGAAATCAAGGACTGGGATTGGTCAATTGAAGGCATAGCTAGATCTCTCTCTCTCTCTCTCTCTTTCTCCCTTACTCTGCTCTTGTAAGGCACTATCTCAACTCGTTTGAAACCTACCACTCGCAGATGACGCTCCCTGCCAATTAGAAAACTTTAGCTCAAGGTCAAAGCATAAGAGAGGGTGAATGAAATTCCATTCTCATTGTCCTTTCTACTAATTTTTTACTATGCGTTATCATAATTATAGTACAAATCGTTAGACTACCTACTTAAAAAATAGAAATTTGTTTGTTTAAAAATAAATTAGGTTCACCTATAAACTAAAATAAAAAAATAAAAATAATAATAATAATTTATAAAATTCACTGCTACAATTGAATTATTCAATTGAAATTGTTAATTTAACTATAATTAAAATAAAACAATAAACCAATATGGCGTCACACATACTTGTACACACTATTAAACCTAAATATATTCACAACTACATGTAAACGTAAACACATTCTAATGCTAACTTGAGAAAGTGTAATTACGTACAGCGCGTCCCGGTGTCACAAGCTCCACTTTGATATTCGCGGTAGCGGTCACTTTCGTTGTATTCATATCGGAGTGATGCGTTTCGACGGTAACTTCCGGTTGCACAACGATACTCTGCAGTTCTGGTGGAAAATTATTCGAATCATTGATGAGTTTTTCATTCGTTGTTTGAGGATATTGCTGCATGGGCGGTGGTTGTGACTGTGATGGCGAAGCGTATGATTGTTGTCGATTATGATTGTGATGTTGCTGTTGCTGTTGTGATTGATGCTGTTGCTGCTGCTGCTGCTGTTGCTGATGATGGTGATGACGATAATTATTCGTATTCACATTGCTATTCATTTTGTTTAAATTTGATGCTGAAGCACCACCACAGCCTCCAACTGCTCCACCACTGCTGTTCACATTCCATTCACTTCCACTCATTTGTATCGACGATGTCGATGATTTCCATGAAGGCGGCTCTTCCGTGATGGTCGTGAGTGATGGATCATGAATATTGACATCTTTATGATGGTAATGTTGCTTATTGCAGGGCGACGAACGTGATGCTCGCCCTGAACCACCACCACCGATACCACCACCACCACCACCACCACCACCACTGCCGTTGTGTACAATTACCGTTTTATTAGCACGTTTACTGCTGCGTGACATGACAGGGGATGGTGTTGAAATACGATCTGTATGCTCGAGTGGCACCAGTTCAGCTTCTGGTCCAATCATACTCAATATAATAGGGAAAACGATGAGACTGTTACATGCGCCGACACACAGCACGACCAAGAGCAGCCAAAAGAAGTGGCGTATTACGAATTCAAAGGGCGACGTTGATAGCATAAACACAGCCAAAGCGGATGTCAGTATGCCGTGTATAAGCGGACCGAGTGATACTTGCATCGAGAGATGTATGCGTCGTTCGCGATTACCCAGGGATGTCATGAAGCCCTAAAAACAAACAATGAAGAAGAAACATTTAGAGTATGGTATTTATAGGTCAATGCCTGAGAACGATTTAATGTAATGATATAACATACCAGTGATATGTGCACCGTAAAGCATACAATCATCCCAACGCTTAATATTAATATTACCGCTGGAATGGCTGAGAGTTTAATGCCGAGCAGCGTCATTGCTCCGAATATTTGCGCTAATGATGACAGGACACTGAATACCACCATTACGGCAGCCCACACCGACAGTAATAATATCGAAACGAGCACAAAGGCTGCGACGATAGAGCAGCACAGTATGAGGGCGAGGGAAAAGCGAAGCGTCATGTATTGTTCCCAGAATATGAAGGGAATTCCTATAAAGAAAGAAGCATGAGGAAGTGTTGAATATTGTAGATATTTAAGTTACAAACCAACCTGATGGATAATTCGGCAAACCGCGCCCTTCAAACTTTACGCTCAAATCTCGTATATGTCCAATTAATGTTTTAATCTCTGATGTATCTGTCAGTCCATGCAAATAGAATGGTAATTGCGCATAGACCAAGGGCAAACTTTTCGGAATTTTCAAATCAAATTCAGAGGGTACATGATAATACTGACGTGGTTCTGGATGAAGCTTTCCCTGCAAACACCAAATAAAAGAAAACATGTTATTAGTGAATCAATTCAGAATCGAATCTTTCCATTCAATTACCTGTGATGCCCCATAGGCAAAGACATCATTTGTCGCCCATGCTGATAAATAATTGTAGAAAGCTTTCGGATTTATGATTCCGTCACTGTCGACCAGACGATTCTGCATAACCAAACTTTTATCGATGGGATTGTCCACGTAGCCTGTTTGCACAAGCAGCTTATAAGCTAGAATCGCATCACTGCTGGCATTGCTATGCCAGCCCTCCTGCGTAAGACGACCATCGTGAAATTCACGATCGAAGATACCCTGCAGATTGTGCAACCAATCCCGAAATAGTGACAGCCAAAAATCTGGCAGTCCACCATTGTCGTTCTTGATGACATGCGGCACACGTACGAAAGCCTCATGATATTCGTGCAGCAAACGCTGATTTGTGGGGTATTCGAAGTTACCCTGCGTCACTGCGTACATGCTATAGAAACCGAACATTGAGGATTGTGCATTCAGGAACTTGTACTCATTTGTGTCCTTGGGCACTAAATCGATTAAATCGAGACCATCCTCAAGGCGTGTCGAAGCGTACAAGCTAAATATGACAGTGCCAACGAACGATATCACGGTGAGGAATTTCACCCAGCTACGCATCAGAAATGGTGTATAGTATTTGACAGCGAACTTGGCGAGTGAAAAGTTAGGCAAACGCTTCTCAGAGCACGAGAGTAGCGCCTCTTCTTGGTGTGCCAGCTGTTGTGCCATTGAACAGTTCGATGTGTCGATGGATGTGGAGGTGGAACTATTGGAGCGATTATTGCAATTCTTCACGGGATACGATGCATTACGTCGATTGTTGTTATTGTAGCGGTTATTATTGATGACCGCAATTGTGGCGGGCTTCTCTCTCCACACGGGGAAACAGCAGCAAAATATATCGGCGCGTCCCGCCATGCGACGTCTCAAATCGAGCGAGATCATCGCCGGGAATACCAAGAGTGCTGCCGCCAAATTGAAACACATAACGATAGCAGCTTGCAGGCAGAAAACCTTTAACGCAGGCACCGGTATAAAGACAGCAGCAAAGAAAGAACCTGCAGTAGTTGCAGCGCTGAAGAGAATGCTTGGTCCTACTTTCTTCAATATATACTTGGTTTGTTCTTTGCGATTACTTTCCGCATAGGCTGCAGTTAACATGAAGATGTAATCAACGCCTAAACCGAGCGCCAGGAAGGGTACAACTTGTGTGCTCGCTGCATTGAACACAATACCCAGTAGAGCACACAAACCTAAGCCTGCAGCTGTAGAGAACCCAATGAGTAGAACGCCTGCAACTCCAACACTACTTTGGCCCTTTACAGGATCTCGCCAACGGATAAGCGTGCAGAAAGCATAGGAAACTGTAGCAATGACACCAACAACTATACTCAAAGGACTGGGGTTCGAGAACTTGGCCAGTATATCGTCCAGGGTAGCCGAGGAGAAAACGTATATATCGTAGTTTTTCGAAATGCGTGAATTCTTAAGGAGATTTTCAACTTCTCTGGAAAAGTTGCGCTGCCATGCATTCAGCACTTCGGCAGCTTTCTCTTGCGTCCAACCGATGTGGTGAACTTTATAATGGCCAACCCACAAATCGTACATCTCCTTATCGGTCATAAGCTGCACTACAGTTTGTAGGCCCTTTGCCTTTTTCAAGTGACCAGAACGATTGCGTTGCACGCCCCCCACAATCAACTCTTCCGGCCAATGCATATACTTCGCGGCATAACCAGAACAGCCACCGGTGAGTATTGAACCAACATCCGGCGGTGTCTGGCTCATTTTATTCGGTGATGTGTCCGGACATTGCGGATTATTAGGATTCAAACAAGGTTTCTCAGTGTAACCCGAAGAAATGCCGGCACGTTTCATATATTGTTCGACCGTATCGAAATCGAATATTTTCTGATCCAACATTTCCTTTTTCATCGATTGCACGAGACTAGAGGGATTTAGAGTGCTCCACAAAATGCGCTTATCCATGCCACTGTTGTTGGAGAAGAAATAAAAATAAAATAAAGAATGCATTGACTTTATTGTACACAAAAATACACATGATTTTCGTTTTATTAGACTCACGGTATCGGCACTGGATAGTCTGGTCCCAGCAGTTGACTGCCCTCCCAAAAGCAATCCAACGGCGTTATTATCGAGCACGGTATCACATTGTTAAAGATTTGCTCAATATAATAATGGCCCTCGAAGCTAGGCGTTGTCGGTGCAATGCACATATCTCGTAAGCCCCATTCCGTATCGAACATGTGCACTTTCACCGCTGTCGCTTTCTTGAGCACCTCCAAGTGCGCTAGCATCGCAGGCGGATGCAGCACCGAAGCATTCGGATCGTGCGCCGTCTGTATTACCAGCTGATGCGTTGAGAATTCATCCTCACCGATTGTCTTTTGCGTATACGCCAATTCGGATTCGAGGCGACCACCCTCTTGTATCCATAGCTGATGGACTTTTGAATGTATTTGAGCACTTTTGAGGCCAACACAAAATGTACTTAGCACCAATATGGCAACGAATAATACTTTGCCCGCATGTTTTTGTACTGAACTACCGAGTGATTCGAGGTGGGATTGAAATACTGATCGCAGATAGATGGCGGTTCGATTGCCGCGTGCTTTGCCCTGTGAAGAAGAGGGAAGAAAACAAGAATATTAATTACTTAGTAGGCATTATTAAATCGATTAAATTATGCACAGATATATGGTAGATGTATGATTGATCAAATGAGCGGTAAGAACATGATTTAATTGGATCGAAACGGTACGAACGGAACTAATTGTACTTAAGTTTTCAGTACGCTACCACAACCACCCTAAGACTCTTTTTTAATTACTAACTTAATATCACAAATAACAAATAAGATATAAAACCCATAAATGTTTTTATATTATTATGTTCATAAAATTCCAGCGTCAAACATACAAATTTACTTTAAAAATCAAGCCATATCTATGTAGAATGTGCATCGAATGCACATGCGAGCGCCACTATCAGGCAATGCTGCTGCTGCCGCCGCCGCCGCCGCCAACTTCAGCCGTCATCAGCTTCATCACTGTCGCCGCACCCAACTTAAACTTTTTCTCTATTTAATTCTCTATCGAATGTGAGGTTGGTTTGAAATAATTTGAAAAGCATACATTGGTACATAAGTATGGTATACTCGTTGTATATTGAAAGCATCTACTACTTCTCTAAATCATAGAAAGAACAAAAACCGCCTGTAACTAAAGTTATGTATGCTTTTGTTTTTGTGGCGCACACGCTAAGCCATTTTAATGATAGGCACACCACCACGCTACCTTCATTTTGTATTGGTTAGCTTAGAAATTCTTACACATAGTAACAAATTCCAGTAATTCCGACTTGAAATAGGAGGAGGGTTAGTTGTAATATCAAACGTTTTAACATAACTAATATCATCATCATCTACCTAGAAGCGTTTGTACCCAGGGGGAAAATTAATGAAGCGCTTCAGTTGGGATACGGTCAAAAAAGGAGAAAAAGAAAGGAGCAAGATGTGAGAGCTTTTTCACTCTGGAATAGTCTATATAGTTTATATAGCAACCGATTAAAAATTTGGAATATAAGTCAATCGTTTAGATCAGGGGTAATGATTTAACTTTTAGTTTTAAATTCAAGTAGATCCAAAATTAAGATCAGAAAACACTCACAGAAAGTACAAACGTTTTTCTTGAAAAAGTGCAGAAAATATTCGCTTTTTTTTTGGATACTTTCTGTGAAATGCCATAGTCTGCATTTAGACCTGAGGATTATTGGACATTTTTCCCCGAAATTTTTTTCAAATTCTCATATATCGCATAAGATTTTGGCTCGTTCATTTTCGATTTCCTTTTACCCTCTCGTTACCCCTGGCCAACAAAAAGAAAAATACGTAGAGAAAAATTGTTCAAAAATCGTCGTCTCCCATTTCAACTATGTCAACTATTGAATTTAACTTTTCGAGTTTGAAGAGTAGAGAAGAAAAGAGTAGTTATCTTCTCTCGCTATCAAGCTGAAAAATTACTTTTAAGAGTAAAAGAAAAAATTTAAAACCGGACTTACTGCAGGCATAGGATATATGTATATTGAGTTTTCAAACTGAAGTATTTTAATATTAACTACTTAACCTGTAACAAATTGTTCTTTTTAGTCGTACTAAATTGGAGCGCCGCGTCGTTTATCTGTCAAAATTGCCTATTTTTGTATGGGAATAAGAGAATTTTCTCTTGCCAACAGGTGTTACTACGGGCTCAGTAGGCAATTGAGAAGTGGAGGCCTAAAGAGACGTGGACGTTGACCATCAATGATGAGAAGTTGTTAGGAGCGTTCGAGAGGATCTACGGTCTAGTAGGCTTGGACAACGTGTATCGAATAAGATGGAACTATGAGCTGTATGCCGACACTGACATAGTCAAGTGTATAAAAATACAGCAGCTTTGCTGGCTGGATCATATTGAGCGAATGGAAGAAAGCGCTCCGGCTGGAAAGGTGTTTTATTCGAACCACGGTGGAGGAACACACAGAAGGGGACGTCCTAATCTCCGTTGGAAAGACCAGATGCAGGGCAACCTGACTGCACTTGGCCTTATCAACTGGCGCCAGCGCGTGCATAGCAGAGGCGACTGGCGAAGCTTTGTAAGTAAAGTAAGTAAAGTAATAAGAGAATTTTCGCCGATAAAAAACGTTGATTCCCTAATTTAGGTACGAAATGCTTTCGTTCTCTAGTACATATCAAAGAAAGAGAGAGAGGGAGAGAGAGAGAGAGAGAAGTTTCCAAAATGCTCTCTAAAGAAACATCTCAGTATCTTACCGCAGGGATTACTTCATACAGCCTAAAACATTTGGCTAAAACATTCATGAGCTTGATGTTTTGTGGAAGATGTTTTTGTTTTTATTAATATTATTTTTAGTCTCATTTAAATATGTGTATTGAATTTTTGGCATTTTATTTCAATATAATAAGAAAAGAGTTGCATGATGATGTCGCGGCTGGGGAATTAAGATGTGCATGTGTGTAGTATGGGAATAAATAATAGTTACATAAATATGCTAAGCAACACACATTTGATCATCATTGAACCTGGTTAAGAACTTAAAGTTGTTTCTGCTTTTCTTTGGGATCTTAAATTGTAAAATTATAGACAATTTTTGAGACATGAAACAGGGAAACAAAGTATTACATTTCTTCTGTGAAACATTTGGCAATTTTTCTTATTTAGTTTTCCCCAAAAACTAAATTTACTAAAAAATTTTTTTAAGAAAACTAATTTTATTTTCGATCTGTTCTCTTTAAATTCTACATATGTATTGCCAGTGAGAGAGAGAGAGAAAAAGCTATTTATAGTAAATTTTATGGTTTGAATAAGCACGTGAATAGCTTTTCCCGATCTTAATGCTTTTTGAGAGTAAAAATAATATATAATACTCTCAAAATTCAAAGCTCTCTTCTGTGAACTGGTCAAAAGAATCTACTACGTACTCTATAATACAAAAGATCTAGATTTGTTGGGTTAATTCTTAAAATTTATGCGAGATAAGTTTTAACAAATTATCAAAAGATTTTATTTTTTGTAAACTTGCATTCAAGAATGAAATGACAGCAAACACGCATAAAACCAACAAGCATGACATACATTTAACATGCGCATATACTCGTACATACTATGGTATATCTCTGTCTGTCCGTCCATTTGTCTGCCCATGTTTTGTTTGGTGTATCCAACGTAAATTTTTTAACATTCATTTAGATTGCATTTGAAAAGTGAAAAAAAGAATTTATTCATGTTATATATACAAACATATTTATGCACGTTATATGCAGGCAGCTTCTTCTTAGCATTTCCGCATGTCCGTCCATCTGCTCTCTGCCCAGTGCACTTCATCCGTATGCAATCATTGCATCCGTACGTTTACGTGCATCCCAAACAACTTGTCTCGACGTATGCATTTACGAGTATGCATATCTGTCTGATTGTCTGTATGTCTGCCTGTTTGTTTATTTAACTTCTACTGTCCATATTAATTAAGACATCACTGATGATAGTATGGAGTATATTTAAAAAACTGCATTGCGCACACGTATTCACCAATGAATTGGCGATAAATTTAAACTACTGGTATATGCAGGAGTATGTTTGTTGCTGCTGGGTTAAATGCACTATTAGATGCTCGTATAGCATTATTAATTTGAAGTTGAAACGCATCATCATGCACAGCGTGCATTTTCCCCCCCATGTTACCCTCGCTCTTTCGCACCGTCTCATCTCTCTCGCACTACCTTCATACTCTCTCGAATTCGCTCAGTTCAAAGTCGGTTGAAGAAGCCGTTGCTTTTGTTTTGTTTCATTGTGCATGCATGTGTATAAGAGATACGCACTTCCTTGAATTCATCAACAAATAATAATGATAATAATAAAAACGGCAACAACAACAACAACAACAACACCAACTACTCACATACTATATGAGACAGTTGAGAGCGTGTACGATTTGGGATATATGAAGCATACAACAATAAAATTGGTTTCTACGAATTTCATGTAGGTATTATAGTCATGTGTGTGTGTGTGAGAGTGTGTGTGTGTGTGTGTGTGTGTGTGTGTGTGTGTGTGGCTCCTTTGAACTTTTTTGTGTCGACACGGCAGTGGTGTGTTTACACTCAATTGAAATGATCAGTGATATGCCATAAATTATACGAGCAACAGGTGCGTTAATGTGTCGCCCCAAATGATCGATTTCAGTTTGTAGTTAAGTCCTTAGATGAACTTGGAAGGAAAATGTTCTGCATAGATAGTAAGCCAACAAATTAAATTGTTCACATCTTTTGAACTGTTCAATTAAGTTGAACCAAATTTTGGAAATTTAGTTTTCTTCAGCAAGCAACAATCATAAGAGCTACGAAAACAGTTTGTAATGAATGAAAACTAGAGTACAGAAGAATTGATTTGTAGAACATGCATGTAGAAGGGAAATAAAAAAAATTACTTGAATTACAGGAGCAATACTATCATGTGATATTGAAAATTGATTAAGTGGGCGTGATACCTTCGTGATGAAATTTTCGATAAAAACACAACACAACGACAGACTTATAAGACCAACCTAGAACGCCCATTAAGACTCAGTTTTTTTTTTCTTAAAATCTTTCCTCTCTCTCTTTTTGTTCTAAGTCGCCGCTTAACATTGGGGTGCATGCAGCACACGCTTGGCAACATCTTTCCCAAAAAAAAAAAGAGATCACCAAAAAAAAAAAAAAGGAATAAGTAAAAGAAATTCAAAAGAAAGAAATCTCTACATAAATATCTTTAAGTCAATGAGATGCGAACCTGAACCTCTTTTTGTTTTACAACTTCTTCTAAGAAATTGTTCGTTTTTCTTTCTCCGCGGTACATTTTCGAGTTTCAGCTGTGATGATGATGATGATGACTTTGTAAACGACACGAACATCGACAACACAAAACAATAAAAATCAAACAAAATATAAAAATAAAAGAGGAGTCTATGTGGAGCATAAAAGGGAGGAGGACAATGGCTACGGAGAACTGGAGGAGTCTACCAACGAATATTCGCTGAAAATGAAAGAATGTTTTAGATATTTCCAGAGGCGAATTATTGCTGCCTTTCAAGTAGTTGCTGTTTATATGCTGCTTTTGATGTTGCTGATGATGAAGTTATTTTCGTTGTTGTTTGTTTGTTTGTTTGCTGTTGTCCTACCAATGGTGATTCCAATAAATTCCTAAATTATAGGTCTGACAATATCAACAAATACACAATGCTTACAAATGCCTGATGGTGGTCAATGTTCTGGTGAAAAACGACAGGTATATTTTTACAACACAACAACAACAAGCACTATCTATATATATACATACATACATATATACATAAAATAGCACGAAGAGAATTTCCTTGGGTGATATTCGATATAAGTTGTTGTTGTTTTTGTTGAAATGTAGGTGCATGCTTTTGTTATTGTAGTTGGTTGCAATATGTACTGCAAAATCTTTACGAGCACTCTAAAACCAAATACTATAACTGTGTTACTTCACAAACATACATATGTGTGTGTGTTTATGTATTACTGAACCAAAAAGCCGAAAGAGTGAGAGAATGAAAATATCTAGCATATAAAAAATCAAGAGAGCGGTTTTAACGAGAGAGTAAGTAGTTGTAGTTGACTTTTATAATTGAGTTATTTTGTATTTCGAGCATGCGAGATGATTACCACCACGGGGACTCTCTGAGGACATTCGTGTTGCCCTTAGATCGGTGTGCGGTGCTATAAATTACAATTGTGTTGTTGGTATGCCTTCTCTGTCTCACATTGTATGTATGTATGGTATGTATGTAGGTATATCTGCTGCTTCTTTGTCTTCTTCTTTTTCTACTGCTTTTGCTGTTGTTATTTATTATTGCCTTCAAGATATTTTCTGTGTGGCTCTTGTTGTTGCTGTTGTTGTTGATATCTCTGTTTGAGAAATGAAGTCGTGATGTGCGCGTAAAGTCTTAATTTCGTTGAAACTTCCCGAAATCTCTTGCGCTTGTGCTCTGCTCTTTTTCTTTTACATACATTCTCCCTGTGGATTCAAATCAACAACAATAATAATACATTTGAAATATTTTCTTTGCTGCTGTTGTTGTTGTTGCTGTTGTTGTTGTTACTGTTGTTGTTGTTGTAGTTGTAGTACTAGGTATCTTCGAGTAGGGTCTGGGGTTTTTTCTCTTCTGTTATTAAGAAATCAGTGGAGATTTCGTGGCTGTTAACACTTTATGGTCATGCAAGCGGGCGGGCAAAGCCGACCGACCATTGTTGCTGTTGTTGTTTTTTGTATATCGATTCGATCGTTCGGCCGGCGAGCAAGGTAAGTATGGTTTGTTGTTAGTGCACACATACTTTCGTACATATTTACGTTTGTATGTATGTGGCCAAGGTTGTTGTTAGTTGAAATGTTCGTTGCACGTTTCTTTGAACTTATGCTCATGGCGTAACATCATTTGTTGTTGTTGTTGTTTTGTTTTTGTTTTTCTGTCAAATTTTTTATATTGTGGGCTTGTGTGCACTGGTGCCGTTGCCTTCTTCATTTTTGCTCCATTACATTACTGCACTGTTTTTTGTTTTTGTTTTTTATGTTGTTGTTTGTGCAGCATTTCTTTCGGCAACAAGTAATTTTCAATTCATTTTTCTTCTTTTTCAACATTTATATTCTATTTTTGTTATTGTTTTATTTTTCATTTTTGCTTCACTAATTCTTTATATTATTGTCATTCTTTCAGTGAATTTTTGAACAGTGAAAAACAACAACAGCGACCAATTGCCATTGCCAGTGAGTGAGATGTCACAGTTGATTTATGTGTTTGAGTTTTATTTTTTTTTTTTTTTTCGGTCTATTGAAAATGGCAACTAAAGTTGACCATAATGAGCATTTATGCTTTTCTTAAATAAGTTCATTTCATTGTTGGCGGTAGTTGTAGGTTCTTTTTTTATGTTTGTTATTGTTGTTGTTTGCTGATGTTGATAGATTGATATCTATCACATGTAGTATTCAGGATAGCAATGTCGTTTTAGAAAGAAAATAATGTGCCTATTTATACGAGTACATACATATCTACTGTGTAGATACCTATACTTAGGGTGTGTATTAGGCTGAATTTTGTTTTTTTTTTTTCTTTGAATTGAATTTTTTTTTTGGTATCAAAATAATGTGTACCAATCGTTTTCAATGCGGCCACACACTGGATACTAATGACAATATCAATTGATCTCTCTCTTTCTCTCTTTCTCTCTCTCTCCCTCTTTAAACAGAGAGCAATGTTAGATGGAACAGCTTGTTTGACAGCCAGGTTTGACAACACGCATAACAGTGAATAGCGCTTAACATCGTTAAAGGAATTCTTGTTAAAATTGATTCTAGACAATATGAAACACATGGTGTACCCCTATAAATGCAGAGCATTGTGTTGATTGTAAGGAAGACTGATAGGTGGGAAGAAGTAGGGAGAATTAGAGAGGGAATACAATCGCAATCACAGGCTGTTATTAGGCTCTATGATTCTTGTTGTTTATTCTAGGTTAGGTTCGAGTGGTTGTCCAAGAAAAGGACAACCCTTGTACAACCATGTGGGATGTTATCACAGTTGGCGTAATCTTTTCTTGGACCTTTTTTGGTTAGCTAAATAATCTTTAGAATCCCTTATGCCAGCAGATTCAACTGAAGGAGAGTTGAATTATTTTATGGTTTTTATAAATTCTTTTAAATTCCTGATGCTAGAAGATATCTAGGTTGCTGAAGACCTAGTTGCCTGAGGAATGGTAGTCAACGTGTGGAAAGTGCTGAAAAATTGCAAAGTAAAGAGTGTGTTTTTTAGAAGTGTTGTTTTCAATTTGGCAATACATTTTTTCCGAGTTGGTCTTTTTGACAGCTGTCACTTGATTTATGCTCAGTTTGGTTTGCCATTTCATAATGAATAGACTTACGCCTGAACAATGTTCGCAAATTATTGAAGTTTATTATCAAAATTTATGCGCTGTGAAAAAAGTGTTTCGCAAGCTACGTCCAATTAGCGATGAGGCTAATTTTTGGTTCAATGTATACGTGAATAAGCAGAATTGCCGTATTTGAAGTGAAGAGCAGCCAGACGCAATTCAGCAGCTACCAATGCATCCCAAAAAATGCACTTTCTGGTGCGGTTTATGGGCAGGCGGCATGACTCGGCCTTCTTCAAAGACAATGAAGGCCGCAACGTTATGATCAATGGAGAAGGGTACCGTTCGATTACAATACTTTTTTTGGCCGAAAATGTTAGAATTGGACTCTGCCGACATGTGGTTCCAACAGGACAGTGCCAAATGCCACACTGCACGCGAAACCGTGCATCAATTGAGAGGCAAATTTAGTGAGCAGTTAATCTCACGTTTTGGTGTAGTCAATTGGCCACCAAGATCGTGTGATTTGACCGCGTTAGACTATTTTTTGAGGAGCTATTTTAAGTCTCTTGTCTACAGGGACCAGCCAAACATGATTACTGCTTTGGAAGCCAACATTGAACGCGTCATTGCATCATTGGTGAGATTCCGGCCGAAATGTGTGAAAAATGTGCCTTCAGAATGGACCACTTGAAGCGAAGCCGCGGGCAACATTTAAGTGAAATTATCTTGAAAAAGTAAATGGCAGGAATTGATTTATCGATCCAAATAAAAATTTCATTCACTTTTGTAAAATTTCGGTGTTTTTTTTTTCATTTTTAAAAACTAAACTCTTATAAAAATCACCCTTTAGTTTTCGCTCGCTTCCTCTTCATCTTGGCAGCTCCTGCAGAAGTTGTTAGCGGGCAGTCTCAATCTACTGGCATGCCTACCTCTTAGACAATGCTCAAAGATTATCGTGATAATGCTTCTCTCCACTTAGAGAGACAAGGAACTTTGACCTACTCGGGTTGTAGATAAGACAGATATATTTCGTGTGCGAGCACGTGTACGTTTCTCTCCACCTACTGTTAGATATGTACGTTCAATTGGCAAGTGTCCAAATGCATACCTGGGCCTTGGTCCTCGTGAGGAGTAAGGAATGTTGTTTGCCTTGAATCGCTCAGATAGGCGGCATTTGGACACTACCTTGGAGGTAGTAATTGTACTATTATGTGTTTTAATAGCTGTCTGGCTATCAGTGAAGATGTAAATATCACTAGGTGATAGGCAACCAGTTACTTCTTCAATCCCTAATAGCTCTTCCTTTACCCACACCGCAACTGCAAGTGGTGTATTATGAATACCGAAATTATTTTTCTCTTTTTTTTTTGTGAATTATTTGGGGTACTCACAGTTGATTGTAAAATTGTAGTAATTTGAGCAATTACATTTTTAGCCACAAAAGATTTAAGTACATAAAATTGAAGCTTAAAAGTTCCTAATGAAAGATACTAAAAAAATTATTTTCTAATTAACCGCATTGTAAAATATTAAATATAATCAATCATAAAATAAGCAGCTTCATTAAGAAAATCCATCAAAATAATCCAATATCGTAAGATGAGAACTAAAAAAAACGAATTAATAATAGAAAAACCTTGAAGCATTTGCCTTAGTTAATTACAGGCATAATTAAAATGATTGTGCACACAAAAAACCAAAAACAATAAAAAATTAAAGAAAAAAATATGTAAAAAAAAAGCAAAAACTCGAATGAGAGAAAACAATAGAAAAAAAAATAATAAGCAAATTAAATCGAAAATTCCCTACTAAGATTATAGCTATAGTAAATTACAAGTTTTAATCAACCGAAAAAAAAAAAAAAATAATAATAATCGAGACAATAAAAGGGGGCAAAAAAAACTCGATAAAAGAAATAATATTTGTAAGCCACCCAAGAGTTACAATAAAATTATTCTCGTCGTATATTTAATTATAGACGATTAAAATTAAAATTTCCAAAGAATATTACAAAAGAATAAAAATACAACAACAACAACAACAACAACAACAACAACATTAATAATAATAATAATGGCAACAATAACAAACGTCATCGTAAAATTGTTTAGAGCGCCGTAATAATCATGAACTGCAAAGTCTGCTGCTGTTGTCGATGTTGGGCGACCACCCAAGTTCCATAATTATGCCGAAAAGAATAAAAAAAAAAAATCACAACAGCAACAACAACAGCAAAACACTGAACTGAAAACAATCGTTAAAAATAATTGGTAGTTTTGCGTCGAAACACAAAAGTTTCACGAAATTTTTTATTTATATTTTTCTTTTGTTTATTCTTTTCGTGTGTTCTTAGTCTAGTTTACACTAAAAAAAATTTTTAGAATTGAATGATTTGTTATACCGTAATTAACTTGATTGAGGAGATTCTGTGGCAGAGAAAAACTCTCTCACGCTGTACTCTCTTTATTAATTAATTTCTGATAATGAGAGTCAAATCTCTTTCCTTCTCTCTCTCTCTCTCTCTCTCTCTAATTTCTGAATGCTTAGTCTTCAATTCCAATGTTTCACCTGCTGAGCACAGTCTACAGTTCAAAGACAGCGTATATCGTTTGTGATACGCTCTCTCAGTGGAAACATAAGTATGAGGCTGTTTACACTGGCGCGATTATGAAAGGCTGTGCGAGAGAGGCAGTTAGAAAAAAAGGTGAGGTAGTAAGAAAAGTAAGCAAGTCACCGTGACGTAGTTGGTAGTGCGCTGGCCTGGATGGATGTGAAGAAGACCGAGAACCTGACTGACGAGTGCAGGACAGTTACTCAAGCACTCAGGCTATGTAGGAAAAGAAGAAGGGGTGACAGCAAGTAAGGGGTTAGAGAAAAAGAGGGAAAAAGTCGAGAAAAGGGGTTATAGGGGGACTACGTTCTCTTCCGCAAATTTTCCGGATTCTCTCACAAATCTCAGAAGATCGCAGAAGGGTAAGGAGTGTACTTTGTCCATTCCTGTGACATCGAAACCCAAAATGCGCCATCTCGTTCTGGCAACGGCGTGACATGTGCAGAGAAAATGCTCTGTTCTGTCCACCTCCTCCAGATAAGATGTGCAGGTCGGGTGGTCATATGTTGGCCCCATGGATTATGCACTGTGATGAGTCCCACCATCCGGCGAAGGTCATTCCTTCGTAATTTAAGAAGGAATTGTGCTGCCTTCCTGTTTGAACAAATCACAAAACACTTAGCCGTTTTACAGATGTTCAGGTTGGACCATCTTATGTAAATCATTAGTATAAGCTTTTATCCCATGCATGGCACCTGCCAAACTGGTTCCGACTATTGGCTCTGGTCCCAAAGGCATGTTATTTGATCCACAGTTGGCCAACTCGTCGGCTTTCTCATTCCATGGCCTGCTACGCCAAGTGTCCGGGGTTCAAATCTCAGCACAGGATACATTTAAAAATAATGAAGAAAAAAAAGTTTTTAACTTGACACCAAATTTCGACAGACAAACCTACGAGAGTAAAAATTGACTAAGTAAAGCTTTTCATTTCGCCGTGTGTGGATGCGAAAAGCGAAAGCTCGGTCTAGGCCCTCCTTGAAAGAAATTAGAAGTAAGAAAGAGATGAAGTTTTGCGCAAGAGATGAAGTTTTTGTAGCACCATAAGATAGCCTTACTTTTCTACCTGCCTCTCTCGCACAGTCTTTCATGCTCGCGCAGAGTGTAAACAGCCTCCATTTAAGTGAGAGAGCAGATATTAAAGATTCTTTCACATATACTTCAAGATTTGAACGTCAAGATTTGCTATTCTCTTTTGAACTTGTTGCCCTTTGGCTATCCTTCTCGACAACAAACTCAAAACTTGACTCTCAAGTCTTATAAGATGAAAGCTGTAAATGGGGACTTATTAATTTTTGATTCCCTCTACAAGTTTCTCTACAGTTCATACCTCGGGTTTCTTCTTTTTCTTGAGTTTTTTTCTATTAAAAAAAAAAATTATTTCGTAATTATTCATTTGGTTCTAGAATATATGCTGTGCTTTTAAAAGAAACATTTCCATGTTTATTGGTTTTTACTGTGAATTTGACAGCAGCTGTCATTTTAAATTGAAGCCAGTATTTTTCTAAATACATAAAACATATGCTCATGTGTCAGTGATTCTTTGCATAATATTTTCTATAATTTTTTTTCCAAAGTAAAATGTTAGTAAATATGTAGCACTTTATGTTGTGCTACTGCTAATTTTTCTTCTGCTTCTTGTTCTATTTCGAGACTATTTCAAGACAAATAAATAGACAAACAAAACATTCCATTATTTAGATAACTGGGCTAAAGAAAATGTGTTGAAAATTATGTTAATTGAAATAATAGAAAAAGAAAAAAAATTGAATAAATATGATCGTTTAAAAAAAAAAATTAAATGGACTAATAGGTTTCGTTTTACAAAAAGGAAGAAAGAGAGGGAAAGATTTAAACTTATATACAAGTTTTGGATTTATCGTGAAATCAAGCATAAACAATCAAAAGATGGTTAGAGAAAAAGGATGAACACACATTAACTTGATATTTCTTCAGCTTCACTGTTGCTGAGATAATGAAGAGAGTTTTTGAGTTTTAAGTACTCTCACTTAATGGAAACCAACGGCTATGATTGGTCAATCAAAATTGCACAAGAAACTGTGACAAGGTGAATTCATATAAAGTGATAGCAGCTAATTTATCACGGAACAATAACAGAGATTTGTTGCTGAGGTGTGGAAGACCTTATATCAAAATCAACTGACGAAAGCAGCAGTACAAAAAGTATTAACAACAATAACAACACATATTTGGTGTTGCGGCCATAATGGCGGCAGTCACTCAGTGAATGTCAAAATCAGCTGAGGAAAATAAAAAGGCAGGAAAAATGTTAAAATCTCAAAGAGTAACTCAAGGTTAGTCAAGAGATATTCTAAGTGAAACCGAAGGAATTAACGCAATTAAAGTCAATAACAGTCAGTCAGTGGGACTACTAGAGCCTGCCAATACTAGAATACTTTTCCAGCTTGTTAACAAGAGGGGAAAGAAGGGAGAGGAGTACTGTTCTTTTTTTGCCTCCAGTACCCCGCAAAGTTAAAAACTTGATTTCAACAGTTGACATATGTAATTGATATCAGAGTAAGTAATGGAAACGCTATCAGAGTTAATGAGAAGTTGAAGAAGAAGTAATCAGAGGAAACCTCAGACTGTTAAGTGCCGTTCAGCGGGTGGAGCATGCTCGAAGACAGAAAAAATGATGGTCTTTGAGAATTCTCGATGAAAATCCAAAGAATTTTGATTTTCCCCAATGGTTGGAAGGCATGCATGCTATGATCGTGTCAAAGCAATCTCGAACGTGTTCAGAATAAGCCCATTCGCTTATAATACATGTCTTAGAGTACCGACTTTAAGCATACTCGACCACCTGATCGGCCCCTTAAAGATAATGAAGAGTAGTCAAGGGCATTCTGCACCTACAGGCGGCAGTTTGAGGCTACTAAAAGCAGCCCGAATGAAACTTTAGTTATTCGCGGTAACACCAGGCAGTCGGAGGTAGTCCTATACTTTTGTTCCTTGTACTTTTGTCCAGGCAGTCGGAGGTAGTCCTATACTTTTGTTCCTTGTACTTTTGTCCAGGCAGTCGGAGGTAGTCCTATACTTTTGTTCCTTGTACTTTTGTCCAGGCAAGCGGAGGTAGTCCTATACTTTTGTTCCTTGTACTTTTGTCCAGGCAGTCGGTCCAGTAGTCCTATACTGTTGTTCTTTTCAAACAGTAGATTTCACATATACATATAAGTACATAAATGATACATAGGTGCCTGTTTGGGAGTAATAGAAGCACCGGAACTCTTTCCGGGGAATTAAGAGGCTTTTAAAAGCAATGACATACAATCATGCTAAAAGTGGAAATCAAGGTTAGTCTACAGATAATCTAAGTGACACAGAAACAATTAATGCAATTAAAGTCAATAACAGTCAGCAAGGGACTACAAGAGACGAGAAACAAGGAAGGAGAAACAAGAAGCCAATACTAGCATGCTTATGTTGAAGGCAGTGAAGAAGTCTGCCAATAATTTGACATTAGAGCACAATGTTTGACATTTCTGTTAAATGCGAGAAAGAAACAAAAAGAAAGAGAGTAAAAAAACATTGTATGAAAGTATTTGTCTTTACACGACCGATATTTTGTTAGAAATTAACTGGCATGACAATTGGCAGGATTCATACGTCATACAGCCAATTTTTCAGTCTTTTGACAGCTTACACGTATTCCTGATTGGTATGCCAGCATCGTCTGGTGTGGACGCAGAGTAAGTAAGAACCTATTGAATTGAAAGTAAAACTTAATAAAACCAATAGCAAAACGTTACAAATGAGAGTATAACATTTCGTAATAATATCACTAAATATTTTCTTTTTACTAAATTAATGCGAACAAAAAATTAACAGAAAATAATAAATACATAAATTATTCATGGCGCAATTTGTAAACAATCAATTTTATCAATAGTTTGTTTAATTAATTTCAACCAACTTTATGCCTAATTTATAGCCAATATTTTTCAAATGTAAATGTCAAAAGAAATCGCACAAAAAATTATAATTCAACAATGCTTACAAAAAAAAAAAAAAAAAAAAAAAAAATTAACTAACACTAAAATTAATTAATTTTTGAGACCCTTTTGAAAAACGCACAACTGAAAATCTGTGGACTTTTGGAAAAACAACTTAATACTAAATACGAATTTTAATTTTTTCTTTTAAAACCGATGCACTTCTGTTGTTTTTATTTCAAGTTTATAGTTTTTTGTATTTTTTATCTATTCTATAAGTGTTCAAGTAAAAGGAATAAGAGAAAAGTTTAAATTTCATATGTAGAGATAAGTTGTTCTGTCAAAAGGCCACACAGAAATGTTTTGAATGAAAAAGTTGTATGTAAGAAAACGAGCTCACGAACGATCGATCTTGCGCTTCATTTGGGCAGGCAGACTTTGTTATGGGCATGACGAGTAGGCATAACGAAGAAACAAATCCAAGGCAGACAGACAAACAACTCTATCTCTAGAAACACTTGGGCGGTCCCTTCAATGTCTGCAATCACTTGATCGATAACAGAAACAAACAACAGCGGCGCAAATTTCGGTATTTTTCCCCCTTCCTTAATCAATGGGAGTGCGAGGGGAACCTCCTAAAAACAAAAATAATAATAAAGCCAAGAAAAAAAAAAACGAAAGAAATAAAAAAAATTCACACACACACACACACACACACACTCACTCACATTCATCAAGAGACCACCCAGCAAGCGACTGTGTCAGATTTCCATGTTGGGGTAATAAATGAGTTCCGATCGTGTGTTCAATATGCGAAGTATCTAGATACATACATACAACGTATTAATACTTAAACAACAAAACAACAAAATCAAAGAAAAAACAAAAAAAAAAGCACAAAATAAATTAAGGCTAGCGTAAACGTCATGATCATCGCGTATCGTATCGTGGTAAACAGAAAAACAGTTTCTAGTTTTGACATTTCAATCGAAATCGATCGAGGGGGCCAGGCAGGGGGCAGGGGGGTACCACAGCCTCTGTGAGAAATGAACAAACATTCGAAACTATATCAGAAAAATGAAAAAAGAGTGAAAATATATTATGATTACCTGCATGAAAATAATGGATTTCTGACAGTTTCGTTATTCATTGGCTTGCTTTTTTCGTTTGTTTTGAATGGAAACAACTCAATTAAATGATAAATTGCTGTTAGATGTTAATTATGGTATGTCTGTATGTATGTTGTACATTATTAATATGAATTTTGTTTATATTTCGAAAGCGTTGAAAATTGAAGCTACCATTGAAAATTTCAGGAATTTTGGGTGGGAAGCATTATTTTCACTTGAAAAATAATGATAAATTTAGTCTCATCTCTCAGTGCCTTTGACTGAACACTGAACATCGCTGACTGCTCGTTTTATTGCCTCGGCCACCTTCTGTTCATCTCTTATTGATTTTTAACATCTATTGAATATTTTCTGGTTTTTCGTGACTTCTAGCGACTGCCTCTGTTTTAGTTTTGTTAGTTCATATGCATTTTAATTATTTCTGGGCCCTCCACTGATTGCCTCTGATTTAAGTGCTTCTGTCTGCGGCTTTCTGGTTTACTTTGGCTACTTCAGTTTTTTTTTGTTTTACTGTTTTTAGGTTTCACTCACTGCCTCTGGTTGCCTTTATTTTTTATTCGAGTTCCATAAACTACCTCTGATTCAGTTCGACCACTTCATCGTTCTTCAAACTTCATTTAACTGATTCTAACTACCCCTGACTTCCACTTCCAATGAAAGCCTCTGGTTTTGTCTTACTACATCAGGCTGGGGGGGCCTGGGGCGTAGGACACAAGGTAAAGTTCGTGAGAGTCGCAGGTGCGTCCATGGTCGATCCTTGCGCTTCTACATTTCAAGTCGACACACAGCCTCCTCGTGGCGCCCCCTGGATAGCGATCTGACAACCGTCAGTCAGTTAACTAATGTGTGCGGCGGCCTCCTCCATGGCCTTGTATGAATGGTTGTGCGTCGGGATTGGAACCCACCACGTCAAAATATTTCACCAATGAATCCTCAAACGAAGCCTCGGATATTTAAACCCCCTAATGTTGATGAGGCGGCCAAGACCGATCAACGGTTGTAGTGCCAGTTAAGTAAGTAAGTAACATCAGGCTTCTTCAGATTTCTTCTAGCTGCCTCTGACTACTACTGCTATTCAGTCTTCTTCAGAATGAGTCTGACCACCTCGGAGGACTTCTAGTGATTGCCTTTGATTTATTAGTTTCTGACTTTGACTGCAGGCCTCTGTTTAAGTTTGAATACTTTATACTTGTTATCACTTTCACTTTCACTGCCACCTTCTACTTATAGTTTAGTTTGACTACTTTAAACTTCTTTTGACTGTGTTTCAATTTCAGCGACTACCTCTTTTTGAGGTTAACCACTGTAGCCTTTTTTAGACTTTATCAACTGCTTCTGATTGCTTTTGACTTTCACTGATTTCCTCGGTTTTACTTTGACTACTTACAGCTTCTTCACCTTGCTTCCACAGGTTACCTCTGGTTTAGCCTGCCAATTTAAGACATATTTTAACTTCCAGTGATTGTCTTTGGTTCAGTCTTCTTTAGATTGATTCTGAATACCTCTGAATTCGGCTGACCCCCTTTGGTTTCATGTGACTACTGCAAATTTCATCAGACTGAGTCTTACTCTCTTCGAGTTCAACTGAATTTTCCAGTCTTCCTTCACTGATTCTGGTTTCTACCTCCTCCTTCTCTTCTCACTTTCTTCTTTCTCAACTTCTGACTGCTTTCAGTTGCCACTAGCTGCCTTCAACTACCTTCTTCTGTTTACCTTGGACTTCCAATTATTGATCTTGATTTCCTCTTTATGCTTCTCTGGATGCCATAACGTGGTGGAGTATTGGAATCTTTAATGATAATCTTAACCAATACATTAGTTAATAAGCTCTGGCCAAAAAATAATTATCTCTTTCTATATATCAAGATTTCCAGCAGATTTGTAATTATAATTTTAAAAATTAATCAAAAATAAAAACTAAATGATAATAAACATTATTTATTTATTGCTTTCATTTAACCACAAAAATCAACTTTGCACCTTATTTAGATACAATAAACAAAACCAAAAAAATTTAAACGAAATGAATTGAAGAAGGCAAAAATAAAAATAAAAAAAAACAAAAAATTTAAAAAAAACATTCAAAAATCCCTTAATTTATAACAGTTTATGCTCTTGAAAATTTACGATTTTGTTTTGATCCTTTTCTTCAAAGCCAAAAAAAAGAAGAATTTTTTCATTATAAAACTCGAGGGTTTTACCCCTTAAAAGCAAATTCATGAGTGATTTTACATTATTTCATATTACCCTACAAAAGTAGAAGAAAATTAATAATAAAAAAACACACACAATAAAAATAAAGTATGCAAGTACTGAGAGACAGCAGCAGCTGCTGTTACGCTCAACAACAGCAATACCCAAAACAACAACATCATACAGCCCAGAATATAAAAAAAACCATTAAAGTAATGGATTTATGTCAATGTTGGTGGTCTCCAGTTGGTTCTTCCTCTTCTTCGTTTTGTTTTTGTTCTCTCCGATTCACTGGCGGGGATGCGCAATTGTGAATGAATGTGAATGTACGAGAAGTTCTCCTTAAACCATGTAGCTATAAGTATAATTCATTTAAATTTTGTATACATGATGTGCGTGTGTTTACTTATTTATGCTGTAGATCAGCGTAAGTGGATTTAGCATTCAATTTTAACCCTGTGAACTTACGTATAGTACAAGTAAGTATGTTGGTAGAAAATTATTCAGAAATTTTTCTTGTTTCATTTCGGGTCATTTTAATGGTTAGTTCAAGAGGAAAGAATTTCATTTCTGTACTTGTTATGTCTCAAGAGATGCAGTAAAGTAAACCATAAGTCAAACCATGGATAAGTCCCCAACAAACAAGTATGAGCCAAACAGCTGCACACCTTCATATACATATGTACATACATACATACATACCTATTTCAGTGAGAGGAAAAGCTTTCGAAAAATGCAACCATGCAGAACTGTCTTCCGATTGAGAGTACATAGGCTAAGAGATATTGCGTTCCTCGCATCTCTTCTCTCTCTCTCTCTCTCTCTCTGTCTCTCTCTGTCTCTCTCTGTCTCTCTCTCTCTCTCTCTCTCTCTCTCTCTCTGTCTCTCTCTGTCTCTCTCTGTCTCTCTCTGTCTCTCTCTTTCTATCTATCTCTCTCTCTCTATCTCGCTCTCTCTCTCTCTCTCTCTGTGTGTGTCTGATCAAACTCAAAACAAAATCAACAACAATTACATGGTTGACATGATATATAAAGGGTGTTTTTTGTTAGAAGTGTAGTTTTCAATCTGGCAATACTTTTTTCGGAGTTGGTCTTTTTGGCAGCTGTCACTTGATTTATGCTCAGTTTGGTTTGCCATTTCATCATGAATAGACTTACTCCTGAACAACGTTTGCAAATCGTGCAAATTTATTATCAAAATTATGGTTCGGTTCGCGCGGTTTTGATGAGAAAATGTTGTTCAGCGATGAAGCTCACTTTTGGTTGAATGAGTACGTTAATAAGCCAAATTGTCGCATTTGGAGTGATCATAATCCACAAGCCATTGTTGAGACGCCATTACATCCTCAAACAGTCACTGTTTGGTGTGCTCTATGGGCAGAGGGAATCATTGGTCCATATTTCTTCAAAGATGAAGCCGGTCATAATGTTACAGTCAATGGGGAACGCTATAGAGCCATGGTTAATGACTTTTTCGTGTCTGAATTGGAGGATGTTGTTGTGGACGATCTTTGGTTCCAACAAGACGGCGCTACATGTCATACAGCCATACAGCCAACGAAACAATCAATTTATTGAAGGAAACTTTTGGTGAGCGCATTATCTCGCGTCGTGGGCCTGTGGCCCATCGATCGTGCGATTTAACACCGCTGGACTTTTTTTTGTGGGTGGGGTTATGTGAAGTCGCTGGTCTACGCAGGTAAGCCCGAGACGATTGACGAATTGGAAGAGAATATACGGCGCGATATTACTGACATACGGCGCCAATTGCTGCAAAAAGTGATCGATAATTGGGCCTCTCGGCTGGAATTTATTTGACCCAGCCGCGGCGGCCACTTGCTCGAAATCGTTTTCGAAACATAATGGCAAATCCTTATCTTAATAATAAAGCTAAATTCTTGGCCATAACATTAAATTATATGCGTTTTATTTCTTCTTGAAAACCACACTTCTAAAAAAAAACACCCTGTATAAGTAAGAGTATCTTATTCTTTAGATATAACAAAATCCCACTTAAGTCTTCTTATTGTATTGTATCTTGAAGTAAGGCCTGTAGTTCTCTGTATGAAACTTTAATTACTTATTCAAAGCTTAGAATAAAAAAAAAAACAAGTATACTATCTCTAAACATTTTCCTTTTTTTCTTCAGCTTCCCATTGCATTTTGCGTGCATTTCATAATTCGTTTTATATGAAGTATGCACATAGTTTCTGAAAAATACGTATCTTCAAACAATATGTTGTCTAATTAAGATGAAGGAATTCGTTTTATTTTCATACATACCTAACTAAATATTTTTATTTAATTAGTGAAAATCTCAATCCAACTCTCAACAACGTAATGCCTTAATTCTTTCCAATTTTTTTCCTGCTGCGCCCACATTAAGACATTGAAATCCCGCATCTTTTCTGCCACCTTTTTCCTCTCCTTTTATTATTTCTTTTTCTTTTTTTTTCTTCTTTAACATTTCAACTTGTGTTGATTCTTTTTTTTAACAATTTAATTTCTTTATTATTTGTATACTACTCGTACTTATGTGAGTGTATGTGTGTCTGGCTGTTAGTCAGGCAGCCAGCCAGCGACCAGCAACCAGGTAGGTAAGGTCGGTAAGCAGTTATATACACAGGCATTATAGTTGATAGTAAGTTAGATTGTTCGGTAAAAAGGTAGGTTGGTGATTTGATACCTTACCATAATTAATGCAATACAAAAAGAGAGCGTGGAAGTGAAGCTCTTCTTACGACTGGATTAGTTACGAGAGAAATGTTCGTTCTTTCTGGTGTTGCCTTCATTTTACGAGGAGACAATGGAATTCATAGGTAACAGATGGTAGCTGGTTGAGTAGCTGTTTGCTTTGCTGTTTCATCGTTATTCAGGGATTAGGAATTTGGCTATTCGAGATAGGACAGGATACCGGGCATCCATGGAATAGGATTTCGGATATCCAAAACAGATCGCTGTGGCGTAGTGGTAATGCGTTGGACACGCAGAGTGTCCGGGGTTCGAATCTCGGCACAGGCAAAATAAAAAAAATAAAAAAACAGTAGAAAAAATAAGTTTTCTACACGGCAGGCAATGGCAAACCAACAAGGGTAAAAATTGCCCATGAAAAGCTTTTCACTTCGCCGTTCGGATTCGGCATTAAACTGTAGCTCCCTTCCATTCATGTACAAATATAACACGCTCAACATGAGTGGATGCGAAAAGCTCGGCCTAGGCCCTCCATGGACTGTTGTGCCACTAAAAGTAAAAGTAAGAGATAGGAGAGGATACCGGGCATCCATGGAATAGGATTTCGGATATCCAATACAGAGTAGAATTAGAATTACAGTGTTCCGAGATAAAATAGAATTTCAGATATCCGATACACATCAAGATTCCGAATACACGAGACAAAGCAGAAAGCAGAAAGCAGATTTAGTGTTGCACCCCTATTTTCCCCGTTGGGTAGCTACTTAGGTACACATGTAGGTAGGTAGGACAGATTGGTATGCAATCTAAAATGTTATACTTATATACGAGTATGCATGTATGTATGTATGTATGTGTGTGTGTGTTTACGAAGAAGTGTGGACAATGCAGGCGGTTCTTATGTCGAGACACACACACAATCATCAATTCATTTGTATCTTCTAGTGACCGTTGCTCGATTTGTCTCTCCTCCATTTCTGTGCGACTATTTTCAGTCCCTGCTTAGTTTCGTTGGTTACACTTTTTACGTGAATTCATGATTATGTGCTTGGCTGGCTTGAATATTTTCCTTTCCGGTATGAGGCAAAAAATTTCTGTATGTGCTGCAGAATAACGTAATAGTAGAGATAGAGATAGTTTTACCTACACACAACTTATCGCTGTGTGTGTGCTTGCTGTTTGTATACGCTTGTGTATGTGTGTGGTCGACTTAATGTCTTCATAATTCTTCTATTCTTTTGTGTGTGTGTGTGTGTGTGCATTTGGGAAAGATATGTGAAGTGGAATTTTTAAATGAACATTTCTCTTTCAAATTGACTTGTCAAGCACGATAACATTAAAAAAAAAAACAACAAATTTTGATAATTTTGTCTTAAGTCTAAAATAATTTTTTCACGCTTTTTACTTTTTCTACTTTTTATTAATCTATTCACTTTTTTTTAAATTTTTTTTTTTTTTTTTTTTTTTTTAGTTACATCATTTCATTTTCGTGTCTTCGTTCATCGTCATCAAAATGTTGTTTCTGTTTCTATAATTTAACGGAAACAGGAAATGCTTGTAGGCGTTACTTCATATTCACTTTTCTCGGAAATACAAGCATCGAATGGTGATAATGTCGAGTAGTGTATACTTTAAATTTGTCTTCTTTTTTGTATGCTCTTTTTCCTGGAGGAATTTTATGCAGGTATTCAATTAAGAATGCTCTCATCGACGTGCATAGTCTGATGAAGCTTGTAGTACTTTCCTCTTAAGCATAGCACACATATTTTTAGTAATGGGGAAATGTCGCCGCCGCTTTATCTTTTTGATCTTTTGTTTGGTTTGTGAATTTTTTGTTTTGTTTTCAAATTTTTTTTGTGTATTTTGTTTCTTATTTACCTTACTCGCTTATAATTTAAACAATAGCAAAAATTAAGGGCGTGTTACTGTCGGCTTTTGTAGACATATTTTTTGTGGGTTTTGTTTGGCAAATGAGGTTAGGGAGTGTGAGTGTGTGAGATATATGTGCGTCCTTGGAGGTAGGAATTTGAATTTGCTTAAAAGTTTTTGAACTTATGCTTCCTTATTACTAATAAGTACTGGATCAGATAGGTCTACTGTCAAGTCAGAAAGAAGAAATTTAGTGACGTTCTGAAAAGACGCAATCACGCTGAGGAATCTCAGTACATTTATGATGACCTATTTACCTGGAGAGGAGTGTCCCAGATATATTTGTGGTCCATTGTGGTTAAATGCCTTGCATCATTACAGGACGATGTGCCTAGGTGTCCCATTCCCTCGTTGACTATATTGCTCTATGCGAAGATTTACCAATATGTTCCCCTCCCCCCCTTTGCAAGGCCCTGAAAGGTAACCCGTGATGACTCTAACTTTGCTTTGCTTAGCTAGAGACATAAAACAGCGGCTTTTGAGTTAAAGTCACCAATAAATTGCTGTGACTGTCTAATTTTAGGTGGTTGACAGTGCGCACTGCCTAATTTCAGGTGGTCGCCGTGGTAGAGCGCTGGCCTGCTATGCAGAGAGTCCGACGTTCAAATCTCTCAGCACAGGTAAAATCGAAAAGTAGAAAAAACTACCACCTCTTGGGAGGCAATGGCAAGAGTAAAAATTGTCTAGGAGAGGCTTTTCACCTCGCCATTCAGATTCGGCTTAAAACTGTAGGTCCCTTCCATTCATGTACAAATATGGTATAACACGCACAACATTAATGGATGTGAAAAGCTCAGTCTAGTGCTAGTACCTAGAGAGGTTAATGGATGTGAAAAGTTCAGTCTAAGCCGTCCATGACCAGTTCTGCCATTTAAAGAAGGAGAAGCCTACTGGGCTCAGGCTCCTTTATCCCCTTTTCTCTTTTCTTAGTTCCTCTTTGATAGTGCTAGTACCTAGAGAGGTTAATGGATGTGAAAAGCTCAGTCTAGGCCGTTCATGACCTGTTCTGCCATTTAAAGAAGGAGAAACCTACTAGGCTCAGGCTCCTTTATCCCCTTTTCTCTTTTCTTAGTTCCTCTTTGATAGTGCTAGTACCTAGAGAGGGTTCGGAACCAAGGTAATTCTTAGCTGTTACCTTCCTTGTGAAAGCATTGCATGACCAGAGACCTAGAATATGATTACCTTTTATGTTTAATTCAGCAGCTCTAGGCATTCTCCCCAGACTCAAGATATTAAAGATATGTCAAAGGATTCTAATGCTCCAATTGCGGCTTCCCCATACGAAGTATCTGTTTTTAGGTCCATTCACTCCTGGTCCATGTGCATATTTCTATTTCCGTTCTCGAGCCCTCTGTATAACACTTTAATGTATACTGAACTAACTTAAAACAATAGTAAATTTAAAAAAAAATTCAAACCTTTTTTTTTTTCTTAAAGAAAAACAAATTTTTTCTTGATTTTCGAACAATTTTAAACTCAGAAGATAACAACACTGCAAATAACTGTATGTAGTGGGTTAACAGTTAGCATCACTCTCAGAGAGCTTAGGAGTCAGCTCAACTTAACCCAATTTAAGTTTTATCTTTCTCTCTCTCCTCCCACGCACTTGCCCACGCATGTGTAAGTGTGTGTGTGTGTGTGTGTGTGTGTGTGTGTGTGTGTGTGTGTGTGTGTGTGTGGTCTTGCAAATCCTTTCTGTTCAACTAAAAAGTAAACATTGAAATCTTATCATCATAATTTAAGATGATAGACGACAAAGATTTGTTTATTATTATAATTAACAACATTTACTTTTTGTTTTTCTTCTCTTCTCTTTTCTTTTCTTTTTGCTGCTGTTTTCATTTGCTATTTATTATTTGTGCAGCGTGTCCGTCTGTCTTTTTGTCCAGTCATACATAAGTGTTTTAAATGATCAAAAGTATTCATCAGCATTTGAGTGAGAATTTGCTGATGTTTGATTATTACTGCTGCTGCTGCTGGTGCTGGTGCTGTTGCCGTTGCTGCTGTTAGCTGACAGACTTTGTAGATTTTATTATTTGATTTACTTATTTGATGCAGTGCGTTGATCTTCAACAGAATGTAAATATTTGTAATGAATGAATGGTTGTAAGTTTATATGGGCATGCTAAATGCTGGGTATTTTCTTAAAGCTGCTGCAGCATATGGCGGTAAATTGCTGATCAGCGTCCGAAGCTCAGAATGCCATAGCAAAATTACACGCTTCAAGATCTTTTATGTGTTGTACTCTCTCGCTCACCCTCTCTTTCTCACTCTCCCACTCAGTCTCTCTCTATCTCTCTCTCGTTCCCTTTTAACATTTTCTACCTATCTATCTATCTGGATCTTTAGTATGGCTCTGTGAATATAGGCCGATAAATTTTTTATGTAAATATTTATTATTTATCAAAGTTGAATTTGGCGAAGCGAAAATGTTTATTTATTTTCTTTTTTCATCATTTTATTTGTTTTCTGTTTCTGTTTTTTTGATTCTTTGAAGATAATTGTATACGTTGAAGAAATGTGGAAATTCAGCAATGGATGGAAAATAGTTTTGTGTCTTTTCTTGTTGTACTTTAGTGATGATTAGTAAAATTTTGTTAAGAAAAAATAACTATTGTCATTTACAATTTAAAATTATTTGGTTTTTCTACTATATTTGTTTAGACTTTCTATTTACGAGTACATCTACATCGTGATTTCTTTTGAGTACCTATTGTTTAACTTTCGCTTGTAATCAATTCAATTGTAGTATAGTATGTAAGTACATAAATACTACAAAATGATTTTCAAAATGTTCGCTTTAATGTTTTTTGGAGCATGCATATAATGGAAAACTTTAAATCCCAGTGGGGTAAGTAAGAGAGTCTGACACTACTGAAGTTTTTCCGACTAGCTATATCGTTTTTTAATTTGGCCGTGAAGTGAAAGCATTTGAAAGCGTGAATTCAAAGAAATTAATATCTCATACAATTTCCTACTGGGCCATTTACAGTACAACGAAAAATATCTTTTTCCTAACATGTACAATTTCCTACTGGTCCATTTACAGTACAACGAAAAAGATAATTTTTCTATCAGAGAGAAAGTGATAGAGAGCAATTGTCAATCAATTGCCTCTCTTTATGAAGGTCTCTACTTCAACACTGCAACATATCTTGCTCACAACGAGTATTACTTGATGTAGCTTGACGAAACAATCTAAGGAAGATTGACATCTACTCTGCGTTACGATTTCGGTAAACACTTGCTCTCACTGCTCATATCATAGATCGAAACGTGACAGTTGACAACGTTACGATACGATACGATACGATACGCCACGTCAAGTTTGCAAAGTCAAGCCTTTAATCCGGTTTTACATTGACCAAGTTTTGAAATCAAATTTTTTCAGCTTTATTTCCTTTGGCTTTTAAGAGGCTGTTTACACTAGCGCAAGCCTGAAAGACTGTGAGAGAGATAAATGTAGAAGAGTAAGGTAGTAAGAAAGATATTGAAGTTTTGCTCTCTTTCGCTCTCTTACTTCTTACCATACGTTTCAACCTGTCTCTCTCACTCCGACTTTCATGCTTACACAAGCAGTGTAAACAGCTACTAAGGGAGCAAAATATATGGTTGGATTTTTATCTTTCTTTAGCGAAAGCAATGATTGCGATTGGTCAATTTTACGACATTTTCTCTAAGGGCATTGTTGTAAATATCAAGTCTTTTGAAATTATTGAAGCTGACCACATGGGAGCAATTATGCAGCATAAAACCGAAACGTATGTGCAGTAATTTATGCTAGACTGTGATCTGGTGCAAATAGAGGAAAACGTACTGCATAAATGCGTAATTGCTCTCGTGTAGCCAGGCTCAATCATGCAATAATAATGAAATGCACATAAAATATGTGAGATGAGAGTTGAGAAATCTACCGCTCTCTGCTGATCGACTGGATTCATTTTCCGCCCATTAGTTGGACAATTAAGTAGCATCAGTCAGAACTTTATAAATCTATGAAACTATTACTCATTTAAATTGATTAATTCATGTATCTATTATATAATTACAAAATTACTTCCATAAGCATGCATGCATAAATAAAAGAAGAAAAAACCCGATTTAGATTGTTGAAAATCACATCTTGGCTACCGTTTCATGAGCAAAAAGTATGTAGTTTTTTTCGGCTTTTCTGCAAGCTCACGTTCTCTAATTTACCGCAAAAATAAATAAACCTTTACTTAAAACATAAAAACAAAACCACACCAAAGAAAAGAAACAAAAAAAAAACAAAACGCGAAAAAAGAAAGATCTACAAAAGAGCAACACACAGAGACACAGAGTAATGTTGAAGCAACAATTTTGCTCGCTGCCATTACATTATTTCGCTTCGCGCTTTACCTCCAACAATCAAGAAAATGCTAAAGCACATGCAATGTGCTGCCGCCGCCGTCGAACAACCGTCGCCGTCGTTGAGCTGACTCTGTTATTATTTTTGTTTTTGTTTCTCTTCATTTTTCGTTTTTTCATTTCGTAGTATTTTGTGGGAGAGGGAGCCCCACTTCACCCTCTCCACGATCGACCGCCAGCACCACTTGCCTCCATGGGTGGTCACTGGCTGTCGCCAGTGCCGGCTGCCGCTTAAAAGTATTCGTACTTGCTTTTGTTATTGTTGTATTTACATACATACTTGCAGACATACTATGTATCTGCACATAAGTATGTATGGCATACACGGAGTAGCAATATTTTGTTTTAGTATTGTTGAGTTTGTTTGATTGCCAAAAGCACCACTTTATCTCTCTCTCTTCTTTCTTTATTTCTCTCTCTCTCGCCCATTTATTTGCTCCTCTTATCTCCCAAGTTAATAGCAGCAACAAAACTAAGGCAAGGCATCGCGGCGGTTTTTTAACAGCACAAACATACAACACACAGTCAAACGAACAGTGGGCAACAATGGTTCGTCAAAACGTCGCGGCGTCGTCATCTCAGCATAATTGTAAGCGAGTATCCTGCATTGCTTTGTAAAGCGATGTGCATGTAGTAGCAATTTATTTACATATTTGCACATATGCAAATGTTGCTAGCAACTTGCTCAATTCGACTATGCCGCGGCATAAACATTGTTGCATCTTAGGACGATATCACACTGGCAACAGTTGCCGCCGAGGAGACAGAGTTGTTGGTTGTTGTGCTCATAAAATGAAAATGAAAAATATCGTTAGAGGAAGATGGGGGAGAGTAATTCTAGTCGCGACAAGAGAGTAGAACATATTTGCCCCGCGGCAACTGTTGCCAGTGCAATATCGTCCTAAGCAACTGTTTGCACTGGCGCAGACATCAAAACCTGTACGAGGGAGACAGCTAAAAAAGTAACATACTTAACAGCAAAACTTCTATCTCTTTCTTACTACCTTACTTCTATCGTATGCCTGTATCTCTCGCACAGTCTTTCGTGCTTGCGCCAGTGTAAGCAGCCACATACGAGATATCTCGCGATAATTCCATTGAAGAGTGCTCAATAGAGAGGAATTTACCGTTAGTGTGAGCAGAAACTAAAAGACTCCGATAGAAGATGATATAATTGTGTTGTACAAGGAACAAAAATTGTTTTTGATACCCAGAATATAAATGTGATCTGGGATTGTAGATCTCCTTTAATCCGTAATAGGTTGAAAAATCTCCTAAAGAGAAGAAACGGATCATTTTAAATTTAAAATGAGTTAGGCCTAAAGCTAATTGCATTCAAAAAGAAGGTCAGGGTTGAAATGGTTACGTTTTAAAAGCTCCAAAGAAACTTTAACGTTTAAGTTACTTTGATTCATAATAATAATACCGCTCTTAGCAAAAAGACAGAAAAATAAATAAGTATTTGAAAAAAAATATTTCGTTGATAATTGAGAAATGTTGGCAAGCCTACTTTGCAACGTACAATTTTACTACTACTGCTGATACTTAATTTTTTTTGGGGGAAATTTACGGGAGGAGCATAGGGAGGCAGAGAGCAGAGTGGTTGGCAGAGCAGGGTGGCTGTTTTCTTGTTTTCTATTTTTCATTGTTTGTAAGTAAAAAGGTATGCGCGTGATTATTTCGCTGTTGGCAGCTTGATACATTCTTTTTAAATTTTTTGTGTGTGCTCATTTTTGTTGTTGTCGTTGTTGCTGTGTATTTTATGTCTTCATTATTATTGTGTTTAGCCTGTAACCCATGCGTTTTTTTCTCTTAACTTTTTTCGTTTCAATGCATATTGAATTGTTGTTGTTGTCGTTGTTGTTGTTGTAGGTACTGATCTTGAGCTTGTTGCTAGTAGTAAGTGAGCCTCAGTAATTACTGGTTTCTGAGAGCTACTCTTCGAAAGCTTCCTTGACCCTCTCGGCTCTCTTGCACACTCTCTCCATCTTTTTCTCAATGTTTGTGTGTGTGTGTATATATGTATGTTGTTGTAATACCCCACACCACTGAACTCGCGTGGAAATACAACATTGTTTTTGTTGCTGTTTGTTGTTTGTTTGACTTTATAAATATAAATATACACACATACTTACATATGAGTAACTATGTATGTATATATGTATGTATATATTACCGGGCATAACAGTTTGAAAGCTCAATTCATCGATGGATTGATCGCTTAAACGAAATGAACGAAACCGACAAGAACAACAGCAACATCAACATGAGCCACATTCGAGATGAGGCCGGTCGTTTCGTTTATTACATACGCTGATTGTTTTTGTTGTTTTAGAGTAGGTATGTGTCTCTGGGACTATGACTCTCTGTTGTTGTGTTTTGCTTTTTAATTTTATATTGTTGATTTTTTTGTTTTATTTTTATTTTTTGTTTTGTTATTTGCTCTTGCTACGTTTTTTTTTTTTTTGAGTTCAAAGTTGTTGTTGTTGTTGTTATTGTATTTTTACAAACTCTTGCGCTGTTAAGTATTATACTATAGTAAGTTGTTGATATCAAGCCAGGCCAAAGGCAAAGGCAAGCAAGCGAGTGAGCTAGCGAGCCGCCAAACCACCAACGATTTATTTTAATGACTCAATTTAACGAAATATATTAAGACATTAAAATTGTCTATAAGATTTAAGTATTTTTTTCTTTTATAATTTTTCATTTCTCTTCGTTTTTCTGGTTGATGTTTGTTTAATGTTTTTTTGCCTCAGTTTTTTCCTTTCGGTAGACGTATGTACTACATAGGTATATGTATGTATACTATATGTATGTATGTTTAAAGTTTTTGTGTACTTTGTATGTGTGTGGTGGCTTGAGTTTGCAAATGTGTGTGGCACAGAGTGGTGCGCATGCGCATGTGTACACGCGAGTATCTGCGCTTTATACAGACTTACTACATACAACGATTGAGTTTATGCATTAACATTTATCAGATTGCTCGCTTGTCGCACATTATTACTGTTTTTGTTTTTTTTAAATTTTTTTTTTGTTTACTATTGGAATTTGTATTTATAGTTTTTTTATTTTAATATTTTCTTGTGTTTTCCAGTATAAGGCATTCAATATTTGAACAACTGCTATTTGAATGAATATAAACTTGCTTTCATACATAAAAAAGTTATTAGTTTTTGTATGGTGTATGTATTGTTGTGATGGTTTTTAAAATTGAATAGGTCACATGGCCACCCACCTTTGTATGCCTATCATTAGTTATGCAATGCAATGCAAAACGTTCAGAATAAATTACATATTCTTTTGTTTTTTTTTTTTAAATTTTTCTGATGTGTAGCAGATTTATTTCGGTTCCCACACATAAGTTTCAGAAAGCACTAGAAGCACTTGGTTTGTGCCAGCAGGAGAGAGAATAAGAAAAAGAGCAGAACGAATAAAAGCATTATTTTCCATTTTCTCACCCCCAACCAGCACTGGTTCCCGAAGCTTCAGAGAAGTTCTAATAGTAATATGCTCATATGTATTACCTCTTCTAAAACCTTAAGTATGATTCGCTTCACCCATTCACTTATCCGAATGCTCGTCTCGTGAGGGTGGGCGGTTAATTGGACCCGCTGGCATTCGTCGTTATGTAAAAAAACGAATTGGAGCAAGTAATCACATTTAATTTGTAAATCTGTTGCAATCTGTAAAGCTGAGGGGGCAGAAAGAGCATTAATCTAAAATAAGAAAAAGCTCTCTATTGTCTCCCGCACTCGGCTATCAATTAAAAAAAAATTGCTTTCAATAATTGTTAAATGTTAAAGCGGACTTGAAGCTTTATTATACAAACATACTTAGCGTATCGTAACTTGGACAACTGTTAAGAATCGATCGGTGATATGAGCAGTGCCTGGAAGTGACTACTAAAATGCCGCTGCGCAGCATAGAGTTCTATATTAAATAAATCGGTTATTAAATGCTCAGATCTCGTGGCATATTTTCATAATTCGAAAAACTTTTCATAAAGGAATCTGTTTTCTCCTCTCCGTCCCTTTTCATATGTTAGAGTGGACAACCACTATAGAGGCAAATACAAGGCAGGACAAGGCAATACTGTCATAATGTGAATGCGCCACAATTTTTGAAAATTACGTCTGCTCTGATTGTGGTCGCTGTGGTGTAGTGGTAGTGCGTTGGACTGCTACGCAGAGTGTCCGGGGTTCGAATCTCGGCACAGGCAAAATCAAAAAGTAAAATAAACAATTTTTCTACCCGGCACCACCTCTTGGCAGGCAATGGCAAACCTACAAGAGTAAAAATTTCTATGAAAAGCTTTTTCACTTCGTCGTTCGGATTCGGCATTAAACTATAGGTCCCTTCCATTCATGTACAAATATAACACGCACAACATGAGTGGAAAAGTTCGGCCTAGGACCTCCATGGGCTGTTGTGCCATTGAAAGTAAAGTAAAGTAACGTCTGCTCTGATGTTTAAGTATGTTGTAGAGAAATAATTAGTTGACAACAAGCAATTTAGCGATATATAGCTCGGATAATGATGGAGATTTTGAAAGACCAATTTCCGGGCTGAGTGATCTTCCGTTTTGGCGATTAAGCAGATCACCCAGATCGACAGTCTTCTTCCTTTGAGGCTTTTTGAAATCTCGCGTTTACCACAACAAACCAGAAACCTTGCAAGTCTTGAAAACCAACATTGAAGAAGAAATCAGATGTTTAGTGGGCAACAATTCAAAATGCTGTAAAACAAGCACAGATCTGCATCAACTCAGGAGGTGGCCATTTCACCGATATCATTTTTTCAACTTAATTTCATAACTTTTACATTTTTTTTCCGTGAAAACAGAGCCCATTTTTTTTCGTTTCTAACAAAATGGCAGCCAGTTCACATTATGGACATTACTTTTGCCCCAACTTGTGTTTTCACAATTCGAAAAGTTTTTCATAAAGGGGTTTACTGTAGCTCTTCTCTTAGTTTTGAGTGGTTGTCCTATAGGAGGACATATTCAGGCTAGTGCGGTCCGTGGTAATACCAGGTAGGCTGTTTCCACAGTTGCCCTAATCTTTATTGAGCCTTAAAGGTTTATTAAACTTCAGAATCTCTGGATTTTATTGCCTTTAATTCCTTGTGTTAAAAATTGAATCGGAACCAATAAAAATATATTGGATTGCAAAATACATTTCCTGTTTACCTTTTTTTTTTTGCTTTCTTTACCCTTTATTTGTGTTCAAAATTTATTGCAAATTTAGAGACTATAGAAAGCAGTAAAGGTTTTTAACAATATTTTCTTTTAGTGATGAAGATATTTCTTAAAGTATTAGGGTCTCTTTTTTGACAAACTTTTCATCAAAAATTTAAAAGTAACCAACAATAAAGTTAAAGCCTTTATTTTGGAATATATATTTTCGCCCTTCTCTTTTGTTCTCAAAATTTAATTGTAACTAATAAAAACACTGTCGCTGTGGCGTAGTGGAAGTGCGTTGGACGGCTACGCAGAGTGTCCGGGGTTCGAATCTCGGCACAGGCAAAATCAAAAAAGTAAAAAAAATAATATTTCTACACGGCACCACCTCTTGGCAGGCAATGGCAAACCTACAAGAGTAAAAATTGCCTATGAAAAGCATTTCAATTTGCCGTTCGGATTCGGCTTCAAACTGTAGGTCCCTTCCATTCATGTACAAATATAACATGCACAACATGAGTGGATGCGAAAAGCGAAAAGCTCGGCCTAGGCCCTCCATGGGCTGTTGTGCCATTAAAAGTAAAGTAAGTAAGTAAGTAATAAAAACAAAAAACTGAGAGTAAATCGTGTAACCTACTCACTCCATTGTCTTTTGAGCTTAGTCCAAAGTATACAGTCGAAAATGGTGCAACATTGTATCACAAAGCAAAAGAACACTCCAAATAAATAGCTAAGACTCTTGAGTTTACTCAATACCTCTCAATTTCAATAATATCGGAAAATTGTAGGTTTCTAGGGAATATATTAAAATAGGCAATTTGGAAATGCTAGGCCATGCTTCTAATCAAAATTTCGAGCTTAATGAAATAACAATAGCAGCTAAGTTTGGATCCAATCAAGATTTAAAAAATGTTTGAAGGAAATATTGATGGAACGTTGTTTGCACACTCAAGGAATATCATGAAACGATGGCTCTTTACGGTATTGATCCCATTCAACTATCACTTGCAAAACAAGCAAACTTTTAATGCAATTCCATTTGCGTAGCTTTTCTCACACATAAACACGCACACACACACACACACATACTAAGTATAGGCAAAGATATAGACATATGTACATACAAAAATATCCATTATCCGATATAAAGTAGGTACCATAAAAAGTAAAAATTAATAGGAACATGTCCAAATGTCTTAATGACTTCATTTACCATTTGACAGCAGCCAATGTGAGAACCCTAAGCAGAGTGTTAGGGACAGGCAACAACAATAATAAAGAGCGCCAAAGTATAAAGCATACGTAGAGTTATAGAGAAGGCTGGAGAAGAAGCGAACGAAATGAAACATGAAAATTTACAACAACTCTATACTCTACTCTACTACAGCAAAATGAACTTACCTTATCGATTTGATCGAGTGCAACATGTGCATCAACCCAACTCGTGCGTATGTATAAGTCCGAAAATAATTTTTCATCGACAACATCGCCATGTGTGTCGGGTACTCGCGGCAAACTATCCATTGTGGGTACAACCATTTTTGTTTTTTTTTTCTTTTACTTTTACTTGCACTCCTTTTATTGGGTTTTCAATTTGATTTACTGAAATTTGCTATGCATGCAGCCTTAGTAGAAGACTAAAGAGTGCAAAATCCAAAAAAAAAAGCAATAACCAAAAAAAAACCAAAACCGGAGAGTAACTTTAGGCAACAACAAATTGCTTTTGCTTGATCAAGTACGACTCAGAGAGTAATAGAAGATTTTGTTGTTGTTGCAGTGTGTTTTTTTCCTGCTGCTGCTGTGTTTAAATTTTGTATTATAAATTAAGTATTATTCTTTTAAAACTTTTTGCCAAGCTTAATTTTTGAATTATTAAACATTTTTCTTAATTTATTAATTTTTTGTAATTTTGTTTCAAAAAAATTTCACTTTTTAAATTTCTTTGGGTACGCATCTTTTTTGTTGTAATTGTTGCACTCGCCACATTTATGAAATTCTTGAGACTTTCATTATTTAATATTTTTATTTGAATTTTTGTTATATTTTTCATCCACTTTTTCTATTTCCATTCATTCATGCACTTAAAATTGTTGTCAACAAGATTTTATTTATCTTCATCACGTTTCAATTTTATTTTTTTCTCTTCTCTCACTTCTTTAAAGATTTGTTGAGCAGTTGTTGTTGCTGTTTGCTTGTGTTTGATGAATTCTTCAAGAAAACAGAAAACAAACTTTTTCCTTATTCATTAAATAATTTGTGTTTATTATTTGTTTTGCCGTTTTTTCGTAGCAAGCAAATGTAGTAAAATAGTTAGTTTTTTAATTCAAAACTAAAACTTTTCTTTTTGCATTTAATACTTTCGGTATTTATTTGATTTTCTTCCTTTAAATTTTATTTATTCAACAACTCAGCAAGAATCTATCTTTAAAATCTATCTATATGTATATTTTTTCTTCTACTTTCCGCTAAGACGTCTTGCCACACCGAAGATCGTACGCAGTCTGATGCATTCGAATACTCAATTCGCCGAGATCTATCTTTGGTGTATAGTCTTCTTCAAACAAACAACTTCATTAGTGTGTTTTTATCTGCATACACACACACATGAAAACTCTCTCTCTCCCGTTTACAGTTTAGTTTTGTATTCCTATGCGGCCATTTTGATTTTCGTTTTCTTTCTAACTTGGGATTTTGTGTAGGGTTTACTTAAATGCCCTCATATTGTTATCTCTTTTCGGCGTTTTAGTGTTTAGCTGGAAATATAAAAACTCTCTCTCAGTATATGAGTTTCTCTCGCAATATATGTTATTCTTTCTCTTAGCATATGATATTCTCTGTTAAACTTTTATGTTTTTGCTCCGTATTACTCTTCTCCGCTGCTAATGCCATAGTATTTAAAGCCAATTCTGTAGAATGCGATTGTTTGGATACTAAATAAAGTTATTAAGTACAGTGGTCTCACGATTGGAGTGATATGAATGTAAAGATAAATAATAAATAAATAATAAATATAAAAATAAATATAAAAAAAAATATAAAATTTTTCAAAATTTTACAGGATGAACAAAAAGGTTTTTTTTTTAAAGATTTTTATTGTAAATATTAATTAAAATACAAAATTTATGCTAATAATTTAGCAGGAATTCGAAATCGTATTGAAAGTGACTGCACAATTTGACTGAAGTTGAAAAAAAAAGGACTTAGCACCCTTTGAATCGGATCTACCGATATATAACTTGTTGTTACTATTTTTGAACAATATTGCTGAAAAAGCTTTATATAAAGGGTGTTTTTTTAGAAGTGTGGTTTTCAATTTGGTTATACTTTTTTCGGAGTTGGTCTTTTTGACAGCTGTCACTTGATTTATGCTCAGTTTGGTTTGCCATTTAATAATGAATAGACTTACTCCTGAACAACGTTTGCAAATCTTGCAAATTTATTACCAAAATAATTGTTCGGTTCGCGCGACGCATTTTGTTTCAGCGATGAAGCTCACTTTTGGTTGAATGGGTACGTTAATAAGCAAAATTATCGCATTTGGAGTGATCATAATCCACAAGCCATTGTTGAGACGTCATTACATCCTCAAACAGTCACTGTTTGGTATGCTCTATGGGCAGAGGGAATCAGTGGTCCATATTTCTTCAAAGATGAAGCCGGTCATACTGTTACAGTCAATGGGGAACGCTATAGAGCCATGATTAATGACTTTTTCGTTCCTGAATTGGAGGATGTTGATGTGGACGACCTTTGGTTCTAACAAGACGGCGCTACATGCCATACAGCCAAGGAAAAAATCACAATCAATTTATTGAAAGAAACTTTTGGTGGACGCATTATTTCGCGTCGTGGGCCTGTGGCGTGGCCTCCAAGATCGTGCGATTTATGTGAGTTATGTGAAGTCGCTTGTCTACGCAGGTAAGGCCGAGACGATTGACGCCTTGGAAGAGATTATTCGGCGGGTTATTACTGACATACGACCCCAATTGCTGCAAAAAGTGGTCGAAAATTGGGTCTCTCGGCTGAAATTTATTCGAACCAGCAGAGGCGGACACTTTCCCGAAATCGTTTTTCAAACATAATGGCAAATCCTTATCTTTATAATAAAGCAAAATTCTTGGGCATAACATTAAATTATATGCGTTTTATTTCTTCTAGAAAACCGCACTTCTAAAAAAAACACCCTGTAGTTTTTTTTTTTTTTAAGTTTGTTTAAGAAATTTTGAGTGTATTTTTGTCCGATTTGTTTTGTTTGAATCTTTTTATACTCGTATACGAAATAAGTTTGTTAACAGAGGTATTACTGTTTTCCTTTAACATTTCAATTAGACAACTGTTAAAAGCAGACAGTGACGTTGCATGATTTTTGGAAATCATACAAAACCTGAAACTCATTGTAGATAATAAAATTCAAGTTAGATCTAGAATAAAATTTTGAACCCGGCAGCAGCATTTTTCTTCGTGTCGGGAACGATTTCGTGAACTCTTAACCCAAAAGACCATTATAGAAAAATTCTGTAGATTCGATGGTTTGTTCTCAATTATTGTATATACTAGAAACCTAAAATCGCAGATTTATGAAATTTAACACTTTCTAAGACTTGAGGCTTTCACTTGGGTTCTTCAATTCACCAACGTGGATTACTCTGTTCCTTCCAGAATCCATGATACAAGTTGGGTGTTTTATACATGAGCTGTCCCTTGATCGCCGTACTTGCCAAATTTTATAAGGCGTTTGCAGAAATTCTGCATTTCCAATAATTAGGTATCCCTAGTTCTTGGTAAAATGAAAACAAACTAACAAAAAAATAAATCCAAAGAAATAAATCAAAAATTAAATGAAACAAAAACAAAAACTTTACCTGAACAACATCAATTCGCCAAACTGGCAGCAACAATTTGCAACTCCAATTCAATTTTCAACGAACGAACGAAACTTCGCTGTAGATCGATAACGCGCCAACGGTGGCAACGGCGGCGGCGGCGGCCGCGTTGTGGATAGTTCGACAGATCGCAGACCACCCACATTGCTTCCGCTTAATGGCAGCAAACATAACAAATTTGTTAAACGAACTGGCAGAATTGGCCAATGGCTACCATAAATTTGTGCAAACGAATCGCACCGCGCACACACACACACATACACACGCGCAGACACACATACAAAGGAAAAATTAAATGAAACAGGGGGAAACAAAAAATGTGAAAAGATCTTACGCGAATTTATTAGCCACATAAAAAACGTATTTATGCATAAATGAAGGCCGAGTTGACGACTGGGATCCGCCAAGATCATCATGACGCCAACTAAGATGTGGTTATTTTTCTTCCTTTTTTTTTGAGTCTCTAAAAGATAAGCGAGTATACAATTATAGCCACATAAATACATACCATACATATGTATGCATGGTACATCGAAATGTAGAGCGGTTAGCTTTATGGTTTTTTCTAGTAGAGTTGGGTTGTCGCCGCAGAGGGAATGGTTCTTGTGAACTTCGGTAATTTCGAAATTATGTTAACCCTTATTTATTTAAGACGTAGTATTAAAAATATACTTATGAATAAAATAAATTTTTGTTTTCGTGATTATTAAAACCAATAATTAAAGTCATAAAAAAGGTAATTTCAGATACACTCGACGAAAAAACTTTGTAGCGTTTACCGAATTGAATTTATGACTAGGGCAAACTATGCTATGATCATGACTTTTGGTAGACTTTGTTCGACACTGGCCTTCTACAGGTACAGGCTTTCTGCCCCTGATAGAACATGCTGAGTATTTTCAGTAATTTAGATCTGTAGTGGAAGCACTCAGCCTTTGTGCGTGTAGTTTCTATTCTACACTCGGCCGAGATCGAGTGAGTAAGAGTTTCCACAGCTTTTGATCTCTAGCGACAACTCATTTTTTTAATACTTATCGATCAGGTCTGGTTCCCTTTCTTTATTCTTTTAATGGCATGCCAGCCCATGGAGGGCCTAGACCGAGCTTTTCGCATTTCGCATTGAATGCATTTCTTATTTACTTACTTAACTGACACTACAACCGATGAACATTCTTGGCCTCCTTTCAATATACATTAATCTCCTCCAGGTAGTTTACAAACAATAGAAGCTTCTCAAGTCTCTTCGAACTTTGGTTTGAAAATACCGAATTTTTACCTACATAGATCTCAGAGTTACGTCGTAATTCTGGATTAAACTATATATGTTGGTAAATTTTGAATATCGTCGTGTAGATCCTAATTGCGTTCCATTATTTGAAGTGGGTGTCTTAGGTAGGATGGATTATTTCCAGGTCACTTGGGCCTGGCAGAATCAGAGCTGAAATAAATCTTGTTAGTGCTCACATCTCTAGAGGCAGGTCTCCTACCTGTCTTCCAGTTCATTCGTGGCCAGTATAGCCTGATGAGTATGTGTTTTCAATATTCTCAATCTTAATATGCACCTTTTAAACTTTTGACTTACCCCTTCTAGCTAGACGCTCTAAAATTTGAAGTGAATATCTCAAAACCAATTTTCATTAAATTTTGTAGATCTTTGGTATAGCGTTCAATAATTCGATGTTTTAGATTTCAGATTGAGTTATATGGGCAAAGTTTGGCTACCTGGTAGATACATTTCAACCTCCAAGGATTTTTTCAGTGTTATATAATGAATAATGAATGGATAGGTTATATAATGAATATTAAGTAAGATTAAGTTATACAATTTGATGTATTAATTTCAATTTGAATCTTTTTGAATGAATTTCGCGCCCAGAAGAGCTTCCGATCTTTGACGGGAGCTCTCAAAGTTCACGTGCGAGATTGAATTAAACGACAAATTGCGGTCGCTTTCAGTCTTTATGAATCTTTTCCAAGGCATTTGTATCCGATAGAACTAGCTGTAGTCAGAGCTTTCAAGCTAGATTTAAAATTTCTGGCTTGTCGATCTAAGGGCCTAACTCCTCAACTTGATGAGAATACACCACATCAATCTGATTTGCGACTGATTTGCTGATTATTTGAATGAGGCGAAAATGTTAGATGAACAGAGTTGGAACAGAAAGAATTTACTGGACACAAATCTCCTAGAATATAGACTTTATTGACTTAAATTTCTTCAGGCAAATCCTCTTCCAATGAGGAAGTCAGAAGTACCTCAGCTGAAAACGTTGTGGCATGCATTGCGATAGCTGAATCTAATCACGCCTTATCAAAACTGGAACAGAAATCCATGAAGATTCCAGGTCAAAGTGTTGAGATTTGGAATTGTGTGAATTGGAATTAAAACCGAAGAACCAAAGTGGATATTTTCTATATCACATGAGAAACTCCCCTAATACTTATATTTTTGACCGTATTCACAAAGTTCGGCCTAGGACTTGCCATTAAAAGAAGAAACAAGAAAGAAAAGATTTAGGATTCCATGTTAGAAACTGCATGTGAACAGTGCAGCCCTTTAAAACGGTTTTTGTTCCCTGTATCATTCCCGTTCCGTTTCATTTTATAGAGAGCTGAGAGTAGTTTGGGCTTTTCACTTTTCAAACTGGAACACTAATTTCATTTTCAAACTATGAATAATAAAACGTTTACATTTAACATTTCGTTGACGTACTCATGCACGCGAAATTATAATTAAAATCAAGACTCGTTTAATAGAAATCAAAATCACCATTCACAAATCGTATTTTATTTTATGTGCATTTATTTGTTTTTGTTTTTTTTCTCAATTTCCTCTCTCTCTCCAGCAAGCATGTACAAATTACGAACAGTAGCAAAATTACTTTCTGCAATTTAGTAACAGAACGTAACGCGCGGAGCGCACGTTACGATCACTTTAAAAACAATTTGAAACGAATTGAATTGTGAATGAATGCACAACGTAGCGATGTGATGGACGGACAGAAAGGACGGCGGTGGCGCACGGTAAGGGGAGGCGCGAAATGACTTGGACAGACATGCCATGCAATGGATAAGATGCCAAAGTAGGAGAAGTAAATGCATGAGTATAGGAGCAATTTTTTGGTATTAAAATGTACCAACTCGTATTAGTACCTACACTACATATTGCCAATGGAATGGAAGAAAATCAGGCAACATGCAATAGCAACAACAGTGGACAGGCAGACAGACAGACAGAGAGACATTGCAGATTGCGTACTCTCCCTTTGGACAGTTGGAGTTGGAATATATGAAAACGATGGGTATGAAATTGAAGCTACAAACTTTACATTTATTTACAAACACATGCCGATAAATTGTATTAAGGCAGAAGATCGTAAGGTATCAAAGATATTGCATTACGAATGATATGTACACAACCAAACACAGTTGAGGCTACATCTACTGGTCAGTTATCAACGGCAACAAAAACAACAATAACAACAATTGAAATATTGTTGATACAGATGCAAGGAATATTCACTTGAGCATCAGCAGCATCGCTGGCATAAGTACAAATTTGAGCGAGTGCATTCGCACTTGAGCACGTAACCCAGTAAACCATTTTACTTTTACTTACTTTTACTTGGTAATCCAATAACTAAATTTCCTTTTAGTGTTGAGACAGAACTTTTATCCAAGCTATTTCCGGTTGGTAGTTGTTATTGCCTTATTGAACGCTGGTAGTAAACTTTGGTAATGATCAGCTCAGTTGGCATGTTAGTGACACGCCTGAGTCTTGATTTGTAGTACCTGTTTGATTCGATGTCTGCGATGGCTCAGAGGACTGCAATCGGTGGTAGTCTTCGGTTGACAGTGGTCGGTAGCAGTGTGTGGGTAACCGGTGCCGGTATTAATCTTTGCTTAACAGTATTCGGTATTAATTCTCGGGTACACGCTTCCAGTGGTAGTCTTAGATTGGCGATGTTAGGTAGTCTATGCTTCGTGAGCGGTGTCTGGGTAGCCGATATGATGATGTTTGGCAACGGCTTTTGAGTGACCAGTTTCTTGGATATTCTTTGATTCATGGTGTTTTACTGACAGGTTTCGGAGGTAACCTGTGGTGATAGTGTTCAGTTGACAGTGTTTGATTATAATATTGGTTGTTGGGTTCGAAGATAGTCTTTGGTCGAAGCTATGCAGTAGGCCGACATCAGCTGGTGATGTTTGGAATCGACATTTCGGCGACTTATTTCGGTAATAGCTTTCGCTTGTTTATTTCGCTGATAATTTTTGCTTGAAAATGTTCGATAGGGGCATTAACGCAGTCAGTTCCGAGTACAGTCTTCACTTGACGGTTGTAGTGGTGACGAAGTATTTTTCCATGAGCAGTGCTCGGGTAACCGGTATCTTCAAAACAGCAGCTTTAAATGATTATATTAGTACTATTTGTATGGCCGGTCGCTGTGGCGTAGTGGTAGTGCAATAGCAACAACAGTGGACAGGCAGACAGACAGACAGAGAGACTGCTACGCAGAGTGTCCGGGGTTCGAATCTCGGCACAGGCAAAATCATTAAGTAGAAAATAATTTTTCTACACGGCACCACCTCTTGGCAGGCAATGGTAAACCTACAAGAGTAAAAATTGCTATGAAAAGCTTTTCACTTCGCCGTTCGGATTCGGCTTTAAACTGTAGGTCCCTTTCATTCATGTACAAATATAACACGCACAACATCAGTGGATGCGAAAAGCTCGGCCTAGGCCCTCCATGGGCTGTTGTGCCATTAAAAGTAAGTAAATGTATGGCCGTTTTCAGTAAAAGCCTTAACGGTCTTCAATAACTTGAGTGATCAGTTGAGTGATCAGTTACGTTGATAGTCGTTGATGTTTCGGTTACGTTTCGGTGATAGCTTTCGGCTAATGGTGTTAGGTTACCAAGTTTAGATTGTCGGTTTCGAAGGTATCCTTCGGTTGCCGATGTTTCATCTTGATGGTAGTTCACATCAGTTGTTGGTTTTCACAACCAACACAAGAAAGTGTTTTGCAGACTTCTCTTTTCTGATAAACAGAGCTTGACACCGCAAATGGTCATAAAAATTGCCTTTATTAATCTAACGTACGATGTCTTCACCTTGATAGCTTTCTAACGATCTCCTAAGCTGTCCCAAAATTTCAATTAGGTTGGTAAAACATTTACGAAAGCAAAGGCTCTGTCCGATGTTTTACCATTGAATTCTTCGAAAAAGCCAAAAAATTGGCAGCTGGGATACAAAACAACAGCGAAGAGAATGTAAAGAGATTTAAGTTTTACGATTGTGGTAGTGTGCCGTGGCAGTTTTAGCGAGTGTTAGCGGAGTAAAAATATGGTATCGGTGTACACACACACTCTCACACAAACACACACAAATGCCATAAATGATAATTTTGGCGCATATAATTGCGAATGTAATGCAACAACAACAAACATTTCACTTCGCCCAGATATGAATGCACTTTACTCAAACATAAAACAACAACAAAATAATAGTAACAAAATCTCAATAACAACAACAGCAATCATAATAAAAAGTAAAGTAAGGTAAAGTTCAAATAAAATCAAAAACAACAAACTAAAAAGATATGGAGACCCACCAGCACGAGGCTATTACCGCAGCAACAATAATAAAAACAACAACATCAGCAACAACTTTGATGACGACCAGCACACGCGCTGTTGTTGTTGTGGTGCTGCAGCAATTTCCTTGCCTAACTGACTGACTCGACTCGTTACGATTCTCTTTCTTTCTGTCTCTCTCTCTCTCTCTCTCTCTCTCTCTGCGATCAGCTTCAATTCAACAATTTTGCCTTTTTTTGTTTTTGTTTATTTTTATTTTTATTTTTTTTTAGTTTTTGATGACGCTTAGCGATATGGGCGGCAAAAATGCCGAACAATCCGCGCATTTTGGGGCCAACAGCAGCGCCAACAGTCGCTGCCGCCAATTCCAGCAATCGTTTTGGCATGTGTAAGGTGAGGTTGGAAGGCAGATGGGTGGGTAGGTAGGTGGCAGTTACAAATGCAACACTATTAACGTTCACTCACTCTCTCACAGTCTCTTTCTTTGTCTTGGGCTCGGTTTGTTTCGCTCTCTTTGCCTTTCGCTCTTTTTGTTTTTGCTTCTTCCACTGCTTGTGCTCTTTTTTGTTACACTTAGTGCTGTTGTCATGCTGTGTGTTTGTTGTTGTTTTCGTGTTTCTGTCTGTCTGTCTGTCTGTTTGCCTGCCTGCCTGCCTGTATACACGGTGTAGTTGTAAAGTGAGACCACCAACATTGATTGCTGATCTTTGGTGGCAATTTTGCTTTGACTTTAACGACGCTGTTTGTTTTTAATCGTATAATGTCTTAATTTATTGTATATACTTTTTGTAGTTGTTGTTGCTGTTTTTGCAATGCATTTTACATTAACGATACGATCGCAAGCAAACACACTTCACTGCACTGCCCTACGCTCCATAATCATAAACAGTGAGCTGGAGAACGGCTAGGCACAAGACGGCGAGAGGGAGAGGCATGCATTGCAGTGCGGCGTAGTGTTAGTTTGGGTGGTACCAACATTCATGGATGATTGCTGTGCAAAGCCGTTGTCATTTATTTCCGTCTATCTACCATATCTGTCTCTCTGTCTCTCTGGTTGTCTCTCTGTCTGTCTGTCCCTCGGTATGTCCGTTTGCCTAACTGTCTGTCTATTTAAATGGCTGTTATTCACTTTCTGTCCGTCCATCCGTCCGTCCATCAATTTCTGTCTTATATTTTGTTAGATATTATTGCACTGTTTAGGTTGTTGTTTGTCTGCTGCTGGAAATTGCTTTATTCGCTTGCTTCATGGCTTGTTCGGCATGATTGTGGACATGCAATGACATGGCAATGTTGAGTTCTCTGATCGCTTCGTTGGATCGCTGACGCTGGATGGCTGACTGCCGGCTGCTTGACTTGCTGCGTCTTAGAGTGGTGAATGCCACAGTAGAGTATTGGCGGCATTTAATGTAATAATTACTACTTGTCACCGGTAATACGTGTTGGTCACTTTGCTCCTGCTGGTACACGATCACTATGTTAGTTGCAGTAAAACAAGAGGCAACAACAACAAAAACTATGTATAGAAAAATAAGCTCCGCATATTTTTACGTTAATTTCCAACTGTTACCGATCGCTGCCTTTAGATATTTTTGCTTGCGTGTGTTCTCACTTGGGTGGTCGTTTCATTAAGTTATTATTGTTGCCTACAGCTAGAGCGCCGCAAAAAAAAAGAAACAAAACACACATGAAGAAGAAAAACGAAACAGGCAAAACAATCAACTGAATTTAACAAACTACGTTAGCTATGTTTGCTAGCCGCTTGCATGTGGTACGCAAAAAAGAAGTGGATAGCTTCTTAAATGAGGAATTTACGGTATCCACACATCTGTGCCACAGCTTTGTACATACATACATACACCTTCAAAGCTATGAATAAACAGACATTGAATCGTAGATTTGCGAGCATTAAGTAGTTTTCGAGATTCGAGATGATGGCATTTCAAAAATGTAAATAATAGATATGGATATGGTACTTAGGTGCTGCGAGGAGCTGCTCTAGTTTACTTTCCATCTAGTTCGGAATTGGCATACTGTAACCAGAATAGCTAGGTGAAAGCGGGAGTGTTCGTTTAAATGAATTTCAGCAGAGCCGCATAACTTGTGAAACTACTTATAGAAGTTGGGTTGGTTACGCTATCGTCTTGTAAAATCATAACCTCAAATTCGGTTGGGAAAAGCGGTTCGGATCTCAGGAAAAGCCTCTGACCAACTTACAACGGTTGAGGTCATGGTCGATCCTTGTGCTACTTCATCTCAATTTCCCCCTAGCGATCCAGTTATCGAATAAAGTAATGAGTGCCATAAGTAATACTTGATTATGGATCGGATTTGTAACTCACAACATGGAAAAATAGTTTCACGTCAAGCTTCGCATAGGATTCACTTTTCATGTTGACAGCAAACAAGACTAAGTAAGATAAGTAAAAATCAGTAAGAATCCTTAGAATGAACGGCACTAAGATCAGCTGAAAATCAATAGCATGGGGGAGATTTTTCACAGATTTAACAGAGATAACGAAAGTGACATCGAATCTTCATGCTTTCATACGGAGAATGAAATATTTTTTAAACCAGTTAGGCAATAACGTGCTCTCCTCCATGGCACTCGTTCCTAAGGGTATACGTTATGGAACTACTGGCCTCCGAGTGGATGTGTGGAATTGATCCATGTTGCCTTTACCTAATCATAAATTAAAAAAAGGAATGACAAGAAATCGCTAGGCATGGAGCACTATAAATAATAATAATTTAGATAATTTATATATGCTGGCAGGTATCGTAAGATCGGTACGAATGAGAAGGTTGCAGCATCTATATATGGCAAGTGTGTTGGTTGTCTTTCTGACAGCCTCTTGCGTAAATTTCGCAAAAGAATCAATGCCAATGAGGTACAAATTCATACAAGTACGAGTATCTCTGCCATATTCGTATTCTGACATGAAAGCGATTCCATAAAGATCTCATACATGCATACATATGCATGTGTGTATGTTTATATATATGTATGTATGTGTGTTATTTACGAGTATGTAGTACATTGAGGAAGCAAGGCGGCAGCGGCGGCAACGACGACGACGACGAGCACAAAAATCGTGGACCACCAAAGATGAAACAGAAAACGCACATTTGCTTTTCGTATCTAACAAACAGATTTTTTGTTGTTGTTGTGTTTTTAATGTGCATGTGTTTGGTTTTTTGTGGCGATAATGTTGTCGGTGCTGCTGGTAGAAATTTTCATAAATTAAAAATATTTTTTTTTTATTTTCTTTCCAATTTTAATAAACATATTTCATTCAAGTTTATGTGAAATATTTGCGCGCATTGCTTTTTTGTTAGTATAATTTAACAGAAAAAAAAAAATAAAATAAATTTAATATATAAAAAAAAAATTTGATATTTAAAAAAAAAGTTTCAAATTATTTTAAGATATTTTTTCGGCACACACAGAAGTTCTGTTGTTATCACTCGTATGTTGTTGGTTTAACACTAACGCACACACACACACACACATGCACTCATACAAAATAGAGCTGCACACGTTCTACCTACCAACATTACCACGCCTACGCTTTAAACAAATTAATTTCATTTCTCTTCCATTTCCCACAAAAAGTCGAACCAAATTTTGTCCGGTTCTCGTTTCTTTCTGCTTTGCTGTTGGTGTTGTTGTTGTTGTTGCTCCCGTTGTTTGCTCAAAGCGCATGCGTCCAAACAACTATACCTGCACCATTCAATGGCACCACCAACCACCACCGGTACACAATAAACACACACACACACACACACACACACACACACACACACACATATACCAATTGACAGATTACCGCATTACTGAATTGTGAATGCGCGTGCATCTTTGTTTGTTGTCGCTGTACCTTACCATAACTCCTTGTTGCCGCGTTGGTGGTGGGTTATGAGTTTTTGTTTTTCTTCTCCTCGTTACTTTGTTAATTTGTTAACTTGTCTGATGCATTGTCAGTGGCTTTAGTCACTCACTCGCTGTTATTATCTTTGTGTTTCTCTGAAACTGTCGCATTTTGTTTTCATTTCATCATTTGTGTTTGTTTGAAGTTCTTTGTTCGAGATGCAAATTGGGCGAGAAGTACGAAGGTGTGACGGAACGCGCTGATCCCCGGCAAATGATTTGTGGGTTTTCATAATATATGAAACATGGTTTGCTGTTCAACTGATGATGACGCATAGTATAAACTAGTTGTGAAGCTGGTAGGGAAATCGCAGGCTACGCTTTGGTATTCAAAGAAATAACGTCGGAGCCAGGGTTTGCCATTTAAGAATATCAGAGCCTAGGCACTATGCCTATGGCAAACACAGAGAAGAACAACCCCGAATCTAGTTGGAGAAAATTCGAAAATACCACATTTGGTTATCAAATTGTTGGAAAAGCTTATCGGGGGATTTCCAAATCGGTGCCTTCCAATGTTTTTCAAAACAACTTGTACTTACCTGGTACTAGGTCTGAGGAATACATTTCGTGATTTGTATATCAAAGCCATAACTACAGTTTGCGTAGTCAGACTCTATCTGACAGACTCCGAGTCTAATCGTAATAGCATCTTGTAGCAGTTGTTGATTTCAGTCCCCAATCTTAAACCTTCAGATAAATTTTCAGTATCACATTTGGCAATATTTCTCATACTAGATTGTCTAAATACCTTGGCCTCCTGTAAGCCGGAAATATACTAAATAAAACTTGGTAGAACAAAAAAAAGAAAAAAAATTTTAACAATATGAAATCTACAGATTGATGAAAATAAAATGTCTCCACCTAGTCCTATAGACGCCACAATGACTTAATTGATGAAACTTAAATAAAGCTAAAACTTACTTGGTTTTATCGAGCTGATCCCTAAAGGGTCCAACAGAAACCCCATCAATCTTGGTAGACAGTTTTTGATGATCCTGCTTATCATTGCTACTACCGGCAAAGTATATAGTGCTCCAGTCTAGATCCAGTCTAGGTTACGAGATGTATTTTCAAAGAACGAGTTAGTAAAACCCATGAAAAACAGATCGACGCCTATCACATTTTTGTTAATTACAAAGCTACTTTCGAAAGCCCAATACGAGATTGTCCAAATTCCAACCAGTGGATCGGTATTCCAGCGAAGCTCGTTCCGTTTTGCAGAATGACGTTGATCAACAAATTCAGCAACAGACCTCTTTCAACCATTGAATATAGTACGAGATTTCAGATAAACCATTCCGTTATCGAGCAACCTCTTTAGTTTCATCATGGAAGAGGTATATGCAAAAAGACGGTGTGCATTGTAATGGCCATATTTTCTACAAAAGTGTCCAGGTACTTGCAGATGCCGATAACATTGATATCATTGACTGTTCTAAGCGAGATGAAAGGGAACAAAAAGCAAAACACGGACACACGGCATATAGATTCTCCCGTTACAACGGACAAATATATTTTCGAAGTGATTAAGGAGGTTATGGTACATATCTTGGCAATGTCGTTAATTCCCAAAACGATGTCAGCCTGGAGATAAAGTGAGGGCTAACTCTTGAAAATAGGTGCTACCTTGCGTTCAGTAAGTAAATGTGACTAGGCTCACACTCCACAAAACGCTCATCCCACCCGTGCTACTTTATAGGCTAATAAGCTGGATTGTGCAGCACACTGATACAGCTGAGTTTGGGGTGTTTCGAGAGAAAAATTTTTCGTAAAATTTTCTTTTCGTATTCGAATGAACTACGAATTATACTATACGAGCTCTTCGCTAATATTGACATAGTCAAGCCGACCAATATTCAACGTCTGCGCTAGCTGGTCCATGAGTATGGACAAAGAAGCTGCGTTGAAAACGGTGTGTGAAGCGAAAGCCGCTGGGCGGCGACGAAGGGGAAAGCAATACCTTCGATGGAAGGACTAGGTCCATGAAAGATCCTACCCGCCTGCATATGACAGCACAATTGCAAGTCGGTATTCTTATAAAAAAAACCATGAAAAGTTATAATAATTTCTTTAATAATAATTATTTACCAATTTCAATAACATTTAAACCTTACTAGTCTCATGATAGGTGATAACTAACAATAATATTGGATCATATAAAAAGTATCCGCGGTTGGTACCCACAAATCTGTCATGTGATTGTTGCTTAGTGCCTCCGATATCTCCTGACAACTTGCGTATCGATTTTGCTCCAGCAGTTTCAAAATTTCATTGGCTTTTTCAGTGATTTCAGTGCAGCTTTGCACTTTGAAATTTTCGGAACGGAATCGTTGAGCAAACTACTCTTGGGTCCGGCATTCACTCATCATAGCATCCACACCGTAAGCCGCACACATTTTTTGGCATACTTTCAGAACCGTTTTACTTTTTCTATAGTAATAAAGTATCACATAGCGTATTTCTTGAGATATTTAGCGCATTTTCAAGTCAATGTAACTTTTTACACTAGCTACTAGAACTAGAACTACACAATCTATAGCCTGAAATGCCACCTTTAAATTAAGTATGTGTTCATTTGACATAATCGGAGTAGTGTTGCCAGATTTGTGGGTACCAACAACAAAAACCGAACTAACTATCGAACTAAGACTTAAGATCGGATCAGGAAAAAGAAGATGAGGAAGAAAAAGGTGTGAGAAAATGAAATCTCTCCATCAAAATCAATTTGTTACGTAGAATTACGCAGAAGAAACACATACATACATATGTACATACATAGTTCTTTCTTCTGTTACGATAAATTACTTTTGTAACGGTTACGGAAATTGCTGTAAGCCAATCAACAACAGGTAGCTGCTACACGGTAGATTATGAAACATACCATACAAACATACACTTTTCTATAAGCGGCTTGACTTTTCGACACTTTGATCTATGGACACACACATGCAAACGATAACACACACACACACACACATACACACACAAAAGAATAACATAGAGAGAAAGATGAGAAAGATCATGAAGAGATTTGACCTTTTTTTGCGCAAGCAAATTTTACTTGCCACTAATTATGGTACATACATACATACATACATATGTATGCTGCTATACAATAAAATAGCAATAACAACAACAAAAAGTTACACACACACACACACACACCTTTACCACTTAGCTTTATTCCCTGGAAGAAATTAATGTGGTACAACCACAAAATTCATTTTAATTTTAAACCAAGAAAATGCTCAACAATCAACCGAAATTAAATCGATTTTTTCTTTTAATTATGCCATCAAAAAAAAAAAAAGAAACAAAATATAACAAAAGATTTAAAGAAGACATTTGATGTCTTTATGCTTGTTGTTGCTGGTTCAATTTGGCCGCTGGTCTTTTCACCTTTTCGCATCTTCTTTTCATCCGATTGTAGTTTTGTATTTGGAGATTATTTGTTTTTGGGAATGCATCTTTTATCTGCCCTTGTATCTGCCAGCTACATTCGTAATTATGAGTTTATACAATAAAATTATCGTTGCATCCATTAACGGTTGCGAATATGAAAATCGATTATGCACAGTTGGATTCAATTTTCGAAAACAAAATCTTTCAATTTCTACTTATGTCATTACTATTAATGATGAGTGATAGTTATCTCTTCATTCTGATAGCTGATGTAGCTGATGAAAGTGAAAGAAAAGAACGCTGCATTGTTAAGGTGCAATCGATAAAAGTGATTATGTTGTATCGAGACATATCGTAAATGAATTCATCAGAATAAATGAAACAGATTGTTGACACAGGAATATTGCTGATCATGCCGCGAGCACAGTTCACAGTTCCATTTAACCACAGCCCGAAGAAAAGGAAAACATCGAGCATTTTCTCTATAAATGCCCTACTCTCACTAGAGCAAGATTTATTGGAAGAATTCTTATTGAAAGATTTGAGAGCAGTATCCAAAGATTAGGAAGCTGCGGAATTAATTTGAGAATTCGTATATGAAAGCGAATGTGTTAATTACTTTACTTACCTCACTTTTAATATCACAACAGCCCATGGAGGGCCTAGACCGAGCTTTTCGCATCCACTCATGTTGTGCGTGTTATATTAGTACATGAATGGAAGGGACCTACAGTTTAATGCCGAATCCGAACGGCGAAGCGAAAAGCTTTTCATAGCAATTTTTACTCTTGTAGGTTTACCATTGCCTGCCACGAGGTGGTGCCGTGTAGAAAAATTATTTTTTCTACTTTTTGATTTTGCCTGTGCCGAGATTCGAACCCCGGACACTCTGCGCAGCAGTCCAACGCACTACCACTACGCCACAGCGACCACAGCGAATGTGTTAATTATTGTAGAAAAGTCGTCTGAAGTCGAAAAAGTTGTTGTTCTTCTTTTAAATGGCACAACAGCCCATGACCTAAGCTGTTGTGCCATTGTGCCGGATTCTTTTTGCTGAATCCGGACAGCAAATGAAAATGTGTTCGCAAGCAATTTTTCTGGTTCCATTCACCAAAACTTTATTTTTCTATTTTAAATTTTTGACTGCGCGGAAATATGAGACCCCGGGGGAATCCTGCGTAGCAGTACAGCACACTGAGAACTACGCCACGGCTACCAGAAACATCCAATGACAAAAAACGATGAAAGTATCTTCGACAGCTTTCTTCAGGTTGACTAACATATCATCTCGTTTCTTATCCAAGATATCAACTGTTACGTATTCACTCCTTCTCAGGAATGATTAAGCTGCTCTCAAAATTCTATTGAACGCAATTTCAGCTATGCCAGTTTACCTATTTCGGTCGGTTCCAAGGAATTCAATGGCACCAAATGTTTTGTCAGATTGGTTCGAGTTTTCGATATCATTATCTCAAAAACCAGAACGCTTGGTACCATTCAATTCCTTGGGCTCAAATGAAATAAGATTAGCCATCGAAACGAAAGAAAATGTAAAGGGGAACTTGAAATTGTAACATTGTTGTTAAATATGCTACTGAGTTCGGTGATTAATGAAACGAAAATCTGTAACGTTATTGACTCGTGTATGGTAGTGGTAGTAGAACTCTGGACTCTTAAGGGTCAGGACGCGTACTCAATACCTTCTGTGGTGCTTTCACTAATCTATTACAATCGAATCCAAGAGGATGAGCTCAAGTAACTCTGAAAAAATCCACGATAATCCTTGAACTAGTTCAAGCCAGACCGAAAGATCGTTTAAAGCAGTGCAGCAGTATAAAGACCTTTTACATTCATTTGGTTGTGGGTTCAATTTGGAATCGGTACCAGTATTGGCTGGTCCATGTTGCTGCAGGTTCGGTTACTGAACATTGATTCCCTAAAAGATCTAATTGAGTGAATAAGTATATGTTGGTCTGGTACTAGGAAATCGTCTGTTGTTGATCGTTGTCTCACAGAGCATGGTACACACCATCGTCGCTGGTATTTGTTGCTCGGTAAATCTGGTATCTTTTGCCTTAGAGTACATACGTAAACTAATACCGATTCCTTGCGATGGTATGCGTTTTTAAAGTAGGTAGTACGCAGTTGTTTGAATTGTAATACTTATCAAGAATAAGAAACGATCTTTCATCATTGTTTTAACGGCACAAATCGGCTTCTGAATTTAAGCTGATTTTCTACACTTCGACACACTCAAATTACAGCCACACACACACACGCACGCATCACATACAAATTTTGTATAAAGACATTTTTGATGCTGATTTAAGCCGATGAATTAAGACAGTGGGAAAAATTGTTGTTTTTAAACTTGCAACATTGCCGCACGTATACTGGAACAAATTCACGACTGCATACAGTGTGCGGTGCGATCATCATTGTCGGTCAACATCATCATCATCATCATCATCGTCATCATCATCATCATCATCATCATCATCATCATCATCATCATCATCGTGATGGTCGTAATCATCAGTAGCAGTAGCACCTAAGCAATAAATGCTATAAAAACAACAACAAGAAAACAAATAACAAGAAAATAAGAACAACAACAACACCACAAATGAATATAACTTTTTTTTGTTATTGTTGTTCTTTAACATCAGAAATTGAGTTGAAATGTTGATGGGTGTGGGGTAAATCGCTTTGGGCTGCCACTGTTCTACGCTTCTTACTTAATACTTACATATATACATTATAAAACTACAAAAACAAAAAAACAAAAATGGAGGACAACTGAAATGAAAGGAGGAATGAATCCAAAACATACCCAAACGAACGAACGAACGATCGAATTAAATAATGAACGAACAAGCGGCAAAGAAGCGCGGTTTGGTACATTCAAACTACTGGCGTCTTAAAGTCCGTCCGAAAGTCCGGATGTAAAAGCGGCTTCAACTTCAACTGTTTGTTAGTATGTACGTATGTGTGTGTGTGTGTGTGTGTGTGTGTGTGTGTGTGTGTGTGTGTGTGTGTGTGTGTGTGTTCATGAGTTGTATCTAAATAGACTATATGAAGCATACTTATTTACTTGTATGTATGTATGTATGTCGGTATGTATGTATGTAGGTAAGTCAATTTTTAATTCACGGTGGCCTGTGCCGAACGTCTGCTGCTGCTGCTTCCACTGTGGTGCTGTAGGCTCTTTCTCTCTCTCAACTAAATCATGCTGCCTGCACTCAAAGCTCAGCTCAATGGCGGTGGTCCAAGTTAATGCCGATTGCCGCCACTACGCCGCATCTTAAGCCCAGAGGCTGTTATTTTTCTGTATGCTAGTAGTTGGCTGGCTTTTTTGCTTTTTGTTTATGCCAAGAAGATTATTAAATAAAATAAAATTTAAAAAAAAACGAATGCTTAAAAACAGTAACTTTATTTGAAATACAGAAAATTTAACGGGGTAAAACCATTTGTGACGACTGAGAAGATGTCCGAAGTTTAGCCTAAGAAACTTTTAGTCTTAATCACACTTAGTCTTAATCACCTCACCAAAATGGGAACGAGCCAATATACCGTTTTGGTGAGGCCAACCGAGGAGTGATTGACTGGTATCTTTAAGTAGTTTGGAATCTCCGCTTGTAAGCAAAGCTAAATCTGTGGCACAACCGCCTATGGAGGGCCTAGGCCGAGTTTTTCGCATCCTTTGATTTTCGCAAAAACTACTTTTTGATTTTGCCTGTGTCGAGATTCGAACCGCAGACACTCTGCGTAACAGTCAAAGGCACTAACACTACGCCACAGCGACCACTGAGCCTACAAAGTGTTACTAGACAAGATATGCTGAGTGCGTTGATTAAAGCTTTATACAGCGTAACTAACTGCGCCATTCGTTCAACAAGACCTAATATGCTTGACTGATGTCAATGTCAACGGACCGGAGAGCTAGTGACCGACCGCCTCACAAATGGTTGACTCCATATTCGTTTTGTATTTTTCTCCGAGGAAAGTTTACTCATTCATAGCTCCTGTTGAATAAATTGACCTATAATCAACGATTCTGCTAGAACAAATTTCACAGACACCTCTAACTAAGAAGCTTCAGTCATTGTCCAATTCGCTCACCATTCGCTCGTGGATCCCGTGATTTCGAGTTTTTACTTTTAAAGCCATCGCAAGGAAATCTCTCCGTAAGATCCAAAGCCCTTATTCATATTGACTATGCATGAGCAACGAACTGTATTTACGACTTCTGTGTGGACTGATCAAAATTGGAACAGTTCGTTCGTTGACTAAACGCCGGCCAAATATTCACTCATATGTATAAATTGTTGTTGTTGTTATTATTGAACTTGGCTTACTACAATTTATACGAAAAGTTACTCGTATGCAGATTGTAACTTGTACTTTGTACTTCTACTCTACTCCCATGCGTACTTAATGCGTACATATGTACCATATGTATGTGCATATGTGCATATGTATGTATGTATTATGCGCTTATATCTGCCCAATGCAGCGGCCGCATCAACAACCGATCCAATCGAATGCATACAGAGTTGCAGTGTAGTGGAGTAAATGGCGAGTGTACGAGCAATAGCGTAATGTGTAAAGTGGGATTAGCTGTGGCGCGTTTCTGCATATTAAGCGTACACATACACACACACACACACACACACACACAACCGCACACACACACACAAATATTAGCATTGCTGCGGTCCGCTACTGCATTAATGTTTATTTGTTTTAGTTTTTTCAGATACGGTTTTTGTTGTTGTTGTTGTTGTTGTTTGCCATTGTTGTTATTGTTTTGCCTGATGTCTGTTGTATTACTGTTGTTGTTACTGTTTAATTAAGCGAATAATTATATTTACTCACTATCAGTGATGCAATAAATCATACAAATGAATTGTACAAATAGACATACATACATACATATGTATGCACTTACTTGTATGTGTGTATGTATGTTTGTAAGTATGTATGCGTGAAGTTAACTTGCATGTATTGCTTGTTGTTGTTGTTGTAGTGTTTAACACGAAACATACATAGGTACCTACAAATGCACACATTATTCAGTTACTCAGTTACTCAGTTACTCATGAGTAGCTGGGAACAACACAAGGTGTCTACGTTTCGATGCATACTGGAAAAACGCGAGATAGGAGTTTCTTGAAACAGTTGCAGATTTCACATTAGGTTAAGTTCTGTCTGGCTGTCTTATAGTTGGACACACTTAGGCCAGTGTAGCTAATTGTGATACCACATTGTTGGAGCTATAGTTTAATGTCGGTTCCGAATGTCGGGGTGGTAATTACAGTGCTGGCACACTTTCACCAATAATCGTGATTTTTATTATTATTTTAATATAATTTTGCAGGAAATATACTTTATTAATGTTTATAACAAGAATCATATGAGATATCGGAGCTTTTTTTCAATTTTATGACACGTTATAAAAAGATGCAGGCGCTTTTTCAAAACAAAATTTGTAAAAATTTTACAAAAAACAAATTTTTATGTAGGTAAGTCTTGAAAATTTAGTTTTATTTATTTTGTTTTTGTCGCATTATACTAATTTTTTTCTTTTTTTCCTAATCAGATCACTTCCATTGGATATGACAATCGCATGATATTGCATAATTTTTATTTAGTTTCTTAATATTTTGTTAGCAAAACGCATAAAAAGGAATATTTGATTTAATGAATAAAAATTTTACAATAGTTTTCTTAAAAATTTTTGTATTTTTCTTTAATTACTTCACAACATAAGTATGTAAGGTATGCTAATTATCTCGCCAGAGCTGTTTATATCGGATATGATGGTTTTGACATTGCATGCCAAGTGGTGTACTTGTGCACGATCTTATAATTCTCATTCACTTCATATCGATAGGAATGTAAGAAGGTTATGAATAAGAATTAAACACCAGACCAAGACGGGAATCGCACCTGAAACCTTACTGATGAGAGTTTAGTACACTAAACACTAAACTATCAAGGTCTAGTAAATATCTTCAAATCTTAGGATTTGAAAAAAAATTCCCATATCCAGCTTCTATGCCCTCTTCGCCCTCTTAAACATAAATTCTGAGTTGTAACTAGTAAGAATTCGTGAGGATGGACTAGTGTAAAATCGAATTTGTTAAGAAGATTATAGAATTTGTATTTTTTGGTTGAGCTATTTGTCTCTTCCCTTGTTATTTGTCTTTTATCCCGCTTAGGCATAATGTCTCCACTTCTACACCCGCTCCCAATGGGCCCCTAGCCCTCGCTTTGCCCTTGCTTGTCTCCTTTGTTGACTAAATAACCGGTTAAACACATCAACTTGCATGAGGTGGACTTTTAGGATGTGTGCGGATCGATCGGACCGACCGAGGCTTTTGTCTAGCATTAACTCTCTAGGCCACCGCGGAGGCTGAGATATTTTGGCATGTTCCTTCGTAAGATTTCGTACTTGAAACCATTTCGACCTGACGATAGTCTACCGAGTATGTAGAAATCGCGAACTGTTCGATCTTTCCTGCTGATCTACTTGAATATCCCGCAAAGGAGAAATTTATGACAGAAAGGTTTTAAGGCATAATGTCTCCACTTCTACACCCGCTCCCAATGGGAAGGTCACAAGGTTTGACAAAGATCGATGACAGGACGAGTAGACACAGTTCCTGTAGAAAAAGTCTTCTCTCTTAATGGGCACAGTGAACGTTTTAGCACATAACTAAAGCGATAAGATGAGGTGAACTTGATGTCCATTTACATTATGGAAATCAAGTTGTGCGTTAAGTTCTTGACGTATACGAATACCGGACGAAACGAATTAGAAAGAACAAACTTCGAGCTGACAATTGCGGCATTTTTCTAGGACCATGGAGAGCCTAGGACCGAGCTCTTCGCATCCATTCATGTTGTGCGAGTGATATTTGTACACGAATGGAAAGGACCTACAGTTTTATGCCGATTCCGTTGAACGTAAAAAATTCGGATTGACTAACAGCAAATTTGCCGACAATAATCATAAATCCTAAGGCATAAGTTGCAGAAGTCAGTGGAGCGCCCATTATGGATTACGTCTTTCGGATCCAGGCGGTTGTGACAATTATCGTTTTCTACTTAATAATTACGAAAATCTACCCACGCTTTTACTGAGTTGCACAAACCTTCGTGAACTTCTGATCTGAGAGCGATTGTTAATTGCAACATCGAAGTGGGTTGAGGGGCCAATATAAAAATCTAGTAGACATAAAATGGTGTCAAATTGATATTGCTGAAAAGATAGAAGCTCTCAATAATGACATTAAAAAAAGACAAAAAAAAAGCTATGGCAGTAAAATACTAAATCCAGCTGTGAATATCTCTTCAAAGCAACCCTACGTGCGGATAAAATTTTAAAATTACCTTTTGCCATAAACACAGTGGCTGAATGTTTAGCTTTCGGACTGCAACTATTTACTGTTTTGTGTTTGTATGTGTATGCGTGTGTGTGTGTGTGTGTGTACTACAATTTGGCAGAGGAAGTGGCGGTGGCTGGCAGTAGTAGCATTTTTCAACGTAATGTACTGTTGCTGTTTGTGTTTGTTGTTGTGGTTGTTGTTGTTTTGGGGCGGCTTAAGATCAAAGTAAGCGCCAAAATGAAAATTATTACAAAGTGATGTAGCATGACTAAATACAATTTTATGTTTTTATTTCTATTTATACTTACTACGGACGATATTGTACAGCCAAAACCACTAAAGCGACCCAAGCCAATATATGGTAAGAGGAAATAATGCCCGAAAGCAAGAGGAAAAGAATAAGATAGAAAGATCTTATTATATGTATGTAGAAAGAGAAAGAGAAAGAAGAGAGCAAGGGCGTTCGGAAGATTCAACCGCTCGACTATCTATGTATCTGTTTGTCCGTCTGCCTGCATGTCCGTCTATTAGTAAGTGTTTTGTATGCGGCATTGTTGTTGCTGTTGTCGTTATTGCTGATGATTGGTGTTGGGTGTTCTTGCTGCTGCTCCTGTTGTTGTTGTTGTTGCCGTTGCCATTTGCTGTCGGCCTTTCCATCCGCATCAAAGGCAATTTGGGGGGCTAAACACAAAATGCATAATACACAGGAGCCATAAAATTACAAAGTGAAGGTGTTGGTGCTCAATGTACAGCATACAACATCAATGAAATAAAGAAGAGGAAGTAGCAACAGCAACCAACGACGGGCAGCGCATGAAATTGTCTAAATTTTGTTTGGTGGAATCATCATCATCATCATCATCATCATCATCAATAATGTTAAATGTTGCAAACCTCTGGTGTAAAGTTAAGTCATTATGTCGCAACATTGTTGGGTTGTGTTTACCTTATCTAGGTTTTTTTTTCACCATTTGTTTGTTTAGTTATTTGTTTAATGGGCACTTCAGGGTGTTTGTTGCAAGTGTCATCTTATGTATGTCGTTGCATAGTCGCACTACAACGAGTATGCGCTTTGAATCACCGTTGCCATGCGCCGCCCCAAAGTGATTTTAATTACATTACTAATTACGAGAGTTTTATTTCACATTGCAGGCAAGAGAGCGTACGTTTAGATTAAGTTTGTGGCTATTTTACGAGTCAACCGATGGAATACGTGATTAAGACGGACACTATGTGAATTTAGATACAATTAAATGAAGAAGATTCCTTCCATTGTAAGAACCATTAAATGAGCTCACGTAATTCGAGATACTTATAGTATGTTTTATGAATGGCGGTAAAACAAATAACAACGGATGGAAAAGTTTCGTCATAGATCAGCATTGCTACGACTGTGGGCTGGGCGCTGGCTAGTTGCTGTCAGGCTACTTGCTTTCAGGTAAATCTGAACAAAAATTCGGATCTTCTTTTTGCCATTCGCTTAACATAAAGTAAGTACTTGGTAATACTTAACAAAGTACCGTTTGATTCTTTCATATTTCCTTATTTTACATGAAACTATTAAGCACGGTTGCATTTTTTCTACATACTTACTTTTAAATGTTTTTCTCTTCACTGCGATATAGAAAAATATGCAGCTGTGGCAATCATATTAATTAAATTTTGTTTTTTTTTAAAGTTTGATCACCTTAATATTTCGCTAGTGACTAATACCATGTTGTCTTCTTCTTCTTTTTCTTCTTAACATGGGCATAACAGCCCATGGAGGGCCTAGGCTGAGTTTTACGCATCCAGTCATGTCGTGCGTATTATCTTTGTATATGAAGGGAGCTACAGTTTTATGCCGAATCCGAACGGCGGAATGAAAAGATTTTCATTGGCAATTTTTACTTTTGTAGAACATTGGCAACTTGGTTTCGTTTGACAGTTCATTGTTTATTTCTTGTGTGTAAAATGTCGATGAAATTTTTAATTATTGTGAAGTGCTTCGGTTTTTACCATTTAAATGTAAGGAGAATCAAAATGATTCACGAAATATTTAGCAACGAGATAAAAGTACACCAGAGAGATAGAGAGAGACACTCGATGGTTAATTGGAAATATATTGAATATGCAGAGATAATGAATGACGCTTGCAACGGTTCTAACCTCAATGGTTTCAAAGCAAAGATTGCGTTGGAAGATGGCAAATATATAAATAATAAAAAAAAGTGTGTTATAAAATTCAATGAATCAATCAAATATAAATTCAAATTTATTTAAAAGAAAACACAATAGTAATTTCACGTAAAATTCTTCTTCTTCTTCTCCTTCTATAATTTGCAATTCACAGTGAAACATCAAAAAAAGTACATTTCTAGTATACTCATTTCAGTGAATCAACTCAGGGTTGCATTCAATTTTTAACTCAATTTCGACGTGGTTTCGGCGAAACTGCAGTATTTCCGTGTTTTTATTTGACATTTAGGTATTTAGCAGCCAAAACCATGAAAACTATCGAAACTACGCAATTTGGGGCTAAATGGGAACATGGTATTAGTGAGGTTCCAAGGAAGCTTCAGTACTGTGTTTTTTTTTAAATAAATTTTGCTTCAAATAAATTTTTTTCCAGTATAACTAAATCTTTTTGATATATGGTACATAGATTGTGTTCTTGGTTATTGTTCGCGTACGTACATAAGTTTTATGAAGGCAATAGATCTTCTTTCCTAAGGAACTACTTACCATACTACACCATACCTACTCATATATAAACATGCATCTAAACACATATGGTATACATGAAAGCTACTAAACATTTCTTTTACTTTACTTTTTTGTTTTTCTTATCTGTCTGTCCTCTAGTCACAACAATTAAATTCCAATGAGTGCATAAATCTTATTCGACATGAAACCACCATGGAGAAGTAAATTCGTATAAAGTTAAGTATAAAGTATAAAATACATACACGAAAAAAACAACAAAACACATTTTTGAACCAATTTTTCTTCTTTTTTAGAATAAATAAATAAAAAAAAAGGGCCATCAAGCCCACGCACAAATGCTAAAAATTACAATACAACCAAGAGCCACAAAAAACAAAAGCCAAATCTTGATGTAGCACATTTTTAAGCGAAGCAGCAATGGCATAGAAGAAAAATATATAAATATATTATGGAAATAGAATGCACGCAATGTAACCGCAACCAAAACAACAACAACAACAACAACCTGAGGTGGGTAACCCAACCACGTTATATTGTGTTTGCCTACCACTTGCTAGTCTGCCTGCATTCAGTGCGCGACTCCAATGTTCTTTCTATGTGTGCGGCAATCAACTTAAAAGTCAAAGTGTACCAATTAAAATGTCCAATAGAACGAAAGGTAACAACTCAATACCCCAACAAACAACAAACAACAACAACAACAACAACAACAATGTTAACAATGATATACGAGTACAAAAGCAAAGCTGCACGCTGATCTTTTTTTTTTTTTTTTTTTTTGGATTTTTATTTTTGGTTCTGGTTTTTGAGGTTCGTATATATGTATGTATATGTATCCATCTACCTACCAGCAAGCGAATAGGTATCTACTATTGATAACTATGCACTCAAACACACCAGCTACAAATACCGAACAACCTACTCCAAAATTGAGTTACAAACAGGCGAGAGGTTTCTTGTTGCTACTTTTCCGTTAAAAGAAATTTTGAATTAAATTCAGAACGCTGTGGAGTTGAAAGAGGAGGGGCGAATCTAGAATCTAGAATATTTCAAAGAATACTTATAATGTTTCAAATACAAAGACCTTACAAACTGCATAGCTGCTTACTTACATAAACTTAGGGTGTAGCCTTTGCGCTTGAAATATTCTCAGGATGATAGCGGTGATTATGTTTACGATTACGTTGCCGCCACTCACTTTTCTGAAAGCTTCCTGCTGTGGTTTTTATGGTGCATTTTACTACGATGCAGTTCTACTGGAGATCTACCATACAAAATTTCAACCATTCATTCACCAATCTGAATGGAAAACTAACTCAATTTTCCTTTCAACTTTTTCTCGTGTGGTGTGTGTCATTATATTTTAGCTGCACAGTTTTATGTTTAAGGTTTGGTTTATTAATTCTTCGTTAGCGTTCGTTCGCTCGCATTTCCGCATTTCCTTTCATAATTGTTTAATTTAAGTCTTTCACCTTTGGAATTGAATTGAAAATTATTTATAATCTACTTCCGCTCGGTGAATGTGATGTATGTATTTATTAGGTATCATTTAGGAGTGATTGTAAAAAAACAAAATAATTAAAATCTGAGAAAATATTTATAAGTATAGGTATATAAAGTTATATTAGATTTTTCTAAAACATACTTTATGGTAAATTAAAGTTAAATTAGTTATCTGGGAAGATAGTAGAAAGAAACTCTTCATCTGCCCTAACCAGCAGGCAAGAATGGCAATATAACGCGGTTACTACTGCCACCGATCTTAAGTTCTACACTGACGGGACTAAGATGGAAGAGGGTACTGAATCTGGCATGTTTTACGGCAAATGAAAACCATGGAGCTCTCCCTACAAACTTCATGATTTCTAAAGTGTTTTTTAAACAAAAATTTTCGAAAAAGCTGTGAAAGATAATATCACCATGAACCTTGATCGTTTAAGGATCACTATCTCTGTGGACAGCTAAGCGGTAATCAAAGCACTGGACAACGTTATCATAATATTTAAAACAGTATTAAGCTGCTTAAATGTGCTCTTATGGAAATAAGCAGCACTCATCAAATAAAAACTCTGTTGGATTTCCAGACAAAATGTTATTGAAAGGAACGACAAGGCAGTTGAACTAGCCAAGGAGCCTTAGCTTCTGAAAATTATCTGGCATTACTAAACATACCCATATAAATCTTAAATCAGTGATACAATCGACAGATCCTGCCAAACAGGGAACGAATTTTATGTCCTCTTGATAAGAAGATAACTTAGAGTTTCATTCTTCTTTAGAAGAAACAAGATCGAATTCGGACTGAATTTCACACAAGCTTTTTTTGACTGACTGTCATCGGAAAATTTTGATAGTCACCAATTTTTGATACTCCATTACCCAGTAAGTTAATTTAGCTTCAAATAGTGAAGTTTTGTATTTGAAAAACTGACATCGTTTCTTCTGTAGCATATGTAAAATAACCTGTTCTCATCACCCAGGTAGAAATTAGAACTAAGTTTTGCTAATATTTATTTTATAGTTTTCTTTATAGAAAATATGTTTAAAATTCATGGATTGTTTGATTGATTTAACGGCTGGCTTCTCCGTTGCCTTGAATAATTGGTTGTGCGTCGCGCTTGGAACCCACCACGTTAAAATATTACCCAATGAATTGTCAGAGGCGGCCAAGACCGATCCACGGTTATAGTGCCAGCTAAGTAAGTAAGTAAGTCTTGGTGCAGTAAATCAAGCAAAATATTATCTGAAGTGGTACTAATAGCACTAGTGATGACCATTAATGCTGAGTGCATATAAAACTGCTAGCTCAAGACTCCAAGTTTTGCTACACTGTTAGAGAACCTTACGCTAATTAAGAAAAATTTGCGCTCACATGAGTTTTCGACAAAAGTTTCCAATTTCGAGTTACTCCTAGGTAAATATGGTATAATATATCATTTACATACCGAATCACTGCCTTCAGTTGTACCTCGCGTTTAGAATCTGAAAACCCAGACAAAGTTAGTTGAGTTGAATCGAGCAGCTAAGTTTTTATGTATTTCTTTTCTAACCCGTTTAGAATTTTAGTCTGTTTTGAACTGTCATATGGATACTCTAACTTTTATTATGGTTATTATGACTACGGTTCAAAAAATTATTTTGTTAATGTAATTAGTGCATAATTTGTTGCTATCCACAGCACAAAGTGAACAATAACTATTAAAGTTAATGCCCCCAAAAGTGTAATCATATTGTGTGATTGCACACCATTAAATGCATTAAGCAATAAAAAGTAGAGGAGAAATTTTGTAACTTCTGCAAAGTGATTTAACGACAAAAACGTCACGACATTTAACACACATGCACGCAATACTGCGAGCAGCACGACAAGTCGCCAACTAAGTATTTCAGTAATAGATTAACAGCAAAGGTGAATCGAAGTTCGTTCGGTGGTTGAGATGAGGCTGCTGTTTAGAAAGATTTTACTGTCAACGATATTGGTGCCAATGCTTCAGGTACGCACCTGGGACCTCGAGTATGTTGGCAAACAAATCGTCCTTCCGGTGGTGGACGTAACACAGGAATTGCTGTACTGCGTTTGCGAGAACTGCTTCGACGAGCGTTTAGCTACACTCATGAAATGGGCGCAAGAAGCCTCGATGCATCCACAGCTAGTGATATCGAATCGTGCTGATTTTGAGCTGCGCCTAGCTAATAACAAGCGGAATGTATTCACCATAGTGGTGGCGCAAACGCCCGACGACTATGCATTCGAAATTCAGAATGCATTACTACGCACACGTCATTTTCAGCTTTGCTTAGTGATTATGATCGAGCCCATTGATGATATACAGATGGTGGAAAGAGTGCTGGCGAAAATGTATAGAGCTAAATTCGTCAACACGTACGTATACTATCGAAATGTGACAACGCTGCGTAATGAGATTTACAGTTTTGCATACTATCCGAATTTCAGTCCGCTGAATAAAACCGAAATCATGGTGGGAGCACGTGTAAAATATGAATTTTTCTACAAAATGATGCTGTCGATGAACGTGCATGGAAAAACATTTTACTCACCGTTAAAACAAGATGCGCCTAGGGTCATTTGCTTTAGAGATAAAAAGCATCGTTTGCATGTTGAGGGCGCTGGTTTTAATGTGCTCCAGAGTTTCGCCCAGTATGCGAATGGCTCGATAGGGTATTACCGTAGTGATGATGCGGATAAAGTGATAAATATGCGTGATATTTTGAGCAATGTGAGTGCCGGGTACATCAGGCTGGCGATGTACGCATATGCGCTATTCGAAATTAACTATCACGTTGATAAGAGTTATCCGTTGCTGGTGGTGGACTGGTGCCTTATGGTTCCGATTGATAATAGCTTTACGAGCTTGTTCTATCCTCTGTTGCCATTCAATAGAGCGGTTTGGCTTGTTATTATTGTCGTTTTCCTACTTTCCAATGTGGTCGACTATTATTGGTTGGAGCGTCATCCCTGCGAACAGCGACATTATGTACTAAAGAATTTCTGTCATTTATTGAATATATCGCCACCGCATCGTATTACTGCCGAATCGTGGTTAGGCATGGGCATACATTCTATCCATTTCGTGTATGGCATTTTACTAACCGCTTTTTATACATCCATGTTGGGCAGCATTCTCACTGTCACGATTAAACACATCCAAATAGATACAATCGAGGACCTGATAGCTGCTCAATTGCCCGTCATGATTATCGACTATGAATACGACTTTCTTCGCGGCAGAAATATGACTTTGTCGGAGGAGTTTTTAGCGCTACTGCGCCCAATTGATTCTGCAACGTTCTTCGAGCATCAAATTGCACTGAATATCTCATACGCGTACTTTGCCACAGACGACCAATGGCATTTTCTCGATTCACAGCAACAATACTTACAGCAACGCATCTTCAAGTACACGAAAATCTGCTTTGGCTCTTATCATTTGGGTTATCCGATGGAAACGGACTCGCCGATTTGGCGTGAACTGGAATATCACATTTTCAGAGCTCATGAATCCGGTCTGTATTTCTATCACGAGACGAAAGCTTTTGAATTTGCTGTAATTGCGGGATTAGTGAGTCGACGAATGGATACTCGTGTTTTTGAATCGGTTGGCTTACAGCATTTGCGTATTGTATTTGCAGTTCATTTGCTGAATATTTCTATGGCAACTGTTGTCTTTCTGATTGAGCAGTGTATGTTTAAATTGGGAAATAAATCGTGCAAGTTTCGTTAAAAACTGATAGTATTGTTGATGTTATTCAGGGAAAAGTTTGATCAAAGGTCATGCAGAGGGAAAGATCTGGCGAAAGAGATGAGACTTTGAATACGGAAGTCGCGGCGAATTGCCCTTGAGGGCCTTGATTTTTGGTATAACGTTCGACGTTCGCTTCAGCCTCTGTCGCTAAGCTTCATGTGCGCGATGAACGCCATGAACTTACGAGTTACTCAATATGTGGATGGATAATTTGGGTCATGAACGACATCTCTTCTCATTCTGCTACCAAAAACACACTTGCAGCAACGTTTTTTTGCTTCAACTTTCTCTCTCTCTGATTGGTGGCGGATATATCGTATTCTTTCTATTAAGGAAAACAATTTATTCGGCTACCGAGATGTCATTCTAATATCAGTCTAACACCGGCTGTTCATATAACTTATACCAAAGTTGGGTCAACCTAACCGACTCATATCGGCATTATCGCTAGCTAGTCATTGATCATTGATCGTTAAATAAAGACAATTCACTCACGAGCTCATATCACATTAATCTGAGATATTTTTCATAATATGATTGCATACGCAAATACGAAGACGATTTCTGTCTTTCGAAATTGAAACAAATGCTATAAACTTTCCCTGGAGAATGACAACCAAACCTACTATCATTAGTGATACATTTACCTATAATACTCTACATATACCCATTGCGATAAACTACGTGTGTGATCCTTCCAACATTTTTATGCATCAGTTGAGCTGTCAAAAGATTTGCCACACTGATTGCGTCACGCTGAGGAGTTTCTAATTCTTTTTGTGTTTGCTTTGTTTTGGTTTTTCTACCGTTTCATTGCAAATGAATGAGCTTCATATTAGTTCCGTCTGTCCTTTTTGACGATGTGTGCGGTCGACTGTGCGTGCATGTGTATATACCAGACAGCGACAAGAAAAACGTTGCCGCATACACGCTTACACACACACACATTTAGTCATATCACATCTACAACTAATTCTTAATGGAATTAATTCAAAAAAAAAAAAAAAACATTCATGACACATAATAAAAAAAAATGAAAAATGAAAGAAATAAAATAAAAACTGAGATATATTTAAATGCGAATTGTTGAAATACAAATAACGAAATAGTATGCCTTTATATAAGCGAATATTCCTACATGATGCAACACATCGTGGTTGTGAAGTGTCATTGTATATTTTCAAGTATGTATTTATTGTTGTTTTTTTTTATTGTTACTCAAAATCATCTGCCCATTCAACAATAATTGTTATGCCTTTGTTTATAGACAAAGCGACAGCACTTGAGAATTTGTTTTCAATTTATTCCATTTTCAAAGAAAATATGCAGTTTGAATGTGTGTCCAGAGTTGCCGCCATCTGAAAAAGTTTTCGAAAAACCCAGCCTCGAGAGGACAGTTCGTTTACTGTCTCACTACTAAATACTTGTCGAACTTGACCAGGCGAGCATGAATGTTGAGTTGAAGTTCAACATATTAAGCAATTTTCCCTTCGAAGATTCATAAACCGATTTCGAAGGACCTATACATCTGTGTCATTGGAAGCCAGAAATAAACTTACTATTGGTATAACTACGCTCAGATCAACAGATCACCGCGAAACTCCAAAAGCTGAAAGCTTGCAATAATTGCATGATCATCAGCTAGGAAATCAAACGATCATCGGTTTGCGTTATCAGAATCGATTGACTTAACCACGCGGGACGCAACTTACTCGTTATTCTCAGAATCGATTGACTTAACCAGGTTAGTCGCAACTTACTCTTTATTGGAGGAGATAAATATTACACGGAAAAAAGTTATTAAATCAGATTCAGGCACAGCATATCCATAAGCCGATATCAGAGGCTCTATTTATCGGAGGCTAGGAAAAAAAACTGTTACATTTAAACTAGATAAGTCGAAAAGAGCACCCAAAACTTCACAAGCTGAAATTCATGACCGCAATCAGGTATTCAATTGATGACTTCTGTTACATTTAAACTAGATAAGTCGAAAAGATCACCCAAAACTTCACAAGCTGAAATTCACCACCGCAATCAGGTATTCAATGGATGACTTCTGAAGTCAGTTAATCAACAGCAACAGCTTTATAATCTACTGAATCCAGACAATCAAAGGTTTAGGTCAAAGACACGTTAGGCAGTCGAGTTCAATAACTAAAACTCGATCTCCAAAAGCTCAAAGCTACCAGAAGCAGGCTATTCACCCAGAATTACTTAGTTAGCAAGTTATCTAAATATTGTATTACCACTGAAACCGAATAACCGAACACGGAGCTCGTGAGGAAAATAGGTTCAGCAATAAGAACACCATTTCTTTAATGGTGGTGCTTTAGCATTCAATCAATGCTAAAGCTAGTTATCCGAATACAGCCAAAATAAACCGTTAATTCACTTACAAAACAATCGCAACCAGGTTTCTTAAGGAAACCGGATAATCGAAGATTGAAGATACGAGGCTTGAAAGGAAAGTGCGGCATGTATGTAATTAATGTACGATATGGTAAAGCCAGCTAATTCAACTGAAGTCAGTTGAATATGAATTATCAACGGTCCCAATGCGATATTTCCAGTAATTAATCCCTTGAACTGCTGTGCTTTGGTATCACATAATTTATGCGTTAGTTGCTTAAAATTTCTGTGATCGTTTTCGGTTAGGTTGTCTCGGATGGATTTGTGAAATGCGCCAATTCTGGTTCTAACTAAATCTGAACAATGACAGAGGAAATGTAAGAGGTTAAGTTAACTTAACTCTCAAGACTGCTGTAATCATTCAAGCAACATTTGCTGGTGGTAGATGCCACATTCGTTTACAGCCGTACTTGGACTATGTTTTTCTAGTTGCGACGCTGATTTTTCGTCCTACTATCTGCAAAGTTGAATAAATTAGAAAGTACACATATATGTATGTAAGCCCTTACTTTCTCACGGAAATTATTACCACCCGGCAGACTCTGCAACGTTTGGAGCTGATGGTCACCTCGCTAACTCTTCGGTCTCAAATTAGGCCAATGTCAAGCGTTTAAATGAGAGTGTCAAGTATGAAGAAATATGATCTTTTTAGAACTTTAGGTTCCTTCGCACACGAGTTGAAATGACGTGACTTTTCACCTGTCGTGAGCCCTGAGACATTAACCCATAACTTCCACAGAAGATCCATCACCACTCCGATCATCGCAACCCTGATAGTTACTTAGTTAATTATATATTTAGTACGTTGGCGCCAACACATTGATCTTCGAAATAAACCAAAGAACATAGAATAAATGCTCCAATACGCGGCAAGTACTCGTATGTAAATGTGATATGACCAGCAGCAAAACCGACAACATTTGACGAACTGCTGTTGAAGCAAAACATTATCATTTGACTGGCAGCTAAAAATGTGATAAGCAGAAACAAAACACACAAAAGAAAAATAGCAACAACATGAGGAAAAATAAGAACCCGTTGATGAAGAAGAAGAAGTTTATAGTAAGCGCCAAGCGCCGCATAATAATAATAAATTTTATTGTTGCGATATGAAATGACGATGGCTTTGACAGTCGATCGTTGGAGCGCGTTTATAAATGGCAGCAGCATCAGCAGACGGAACAGCAATAGAACCATTGATGATGATGAACGAAATAATGCGATGATATCGCTATAATAACAAAAACAACAGCAACGAGGGCACCAACAGCAGCCACAACATGATGCAAATCGCTATTATCAACAACATTTATAACTACATAATTTGCCGCAATGTACGCGACGCCTCAAAATCGCTGAAGAGGGAGGAGGCTATCAACATTTCATAAACAACACAAAACATCAGCATCAACAACAAATGCTTCTTGCCTGCATTACAAGATTATGCAATGCAGGAGCAGCAGCAGGAGCAGTACTAGCAGCAGCCACATCATGGTGGTCTGCTGTTTTTAAAATATTAGTGGCAATGGCATTATGTGCTGCTACCACATCATCAGCAACAGCACCAGCAGCCGCATCATTGCCAACGTGCGGCATCCGCATCACAGATTTACCATACTTGCTTTACTTTGGACGTCTATCAGTCGCAAATGTTGTATTCGTCGTTGTTGTTAGTGCTGCTTTTTGTTGTTGTTTTTTATTTTACTTTGTTTTTTGTTTTTAGTGTTGCACCCTAGCATTTAGCTGAGCCCACATAACGCCACTCATTCACTCACCGATATCGGTATCGATCTTGGTCGGTATTTATTTTTATTTTCCATCCACATGCGATCATTTGAGCTTTCTTTTTCGCGCGGCCTTTATACTTTTTGTCGCTGCCGTGCAACGCTGCTACGATGTAAGCGACAATGCAATGCCACCCAGAAGTAGCAGAAGGGGATTGCTGTTGCCTTTCTCACTATAAAACAGCAACTGCAGTATTTGTATGTTGTTGCTGCTGCTGCCTGCCTGCCACGCGGCCATGTGTGTGGCATAAAGTGCGTATGGGTGGAATTTATTTATTTTTGTCTTGTATCTTGTCAATATGTGTGGTATTTCACATGATGCTATGATTGGAGCTTCATTGAAACGATTGAGTCTCTGTGTAGGGGGAAATGGAATCGCATTACGTTTATGAAGGCTGCCGCCGCCTACTTAAAGGCATGTGGTGGCATGGTACTTATTATACGAGTAGCTATTGAAAAGTAAAATGCACCCTCCTACATATAAGTTCCATTATCCATTAATTCATATGACGATAAAATGAATTTAAATGAAATCATGCAGAAGTGTCATAAAACCATTTGCCCACACCATTTTAACATATGACAATCATATAACATTCCTATACCGCCCAAATAGTACCTATACTTATAACAGATTCATACATCATTGATTGATAATTTTATTGACGTCATTTATCTCTAAGGGGATGATGGAACTAGGAGAAAAATAATAATCCGGATAAAATCACAATGTAACGCTTTAGCATAACAACATAAATTGTGATATGGAATGCTTTCAGCGCAGGTTGGAAAGATTAGCGTAACAGACTTTCTGTTATCACTTAACAGGAGAAGCTGTGGGCGGCTGGTAGGATTACTCTTGGGCCAAATGATTGGTTTGGGAGCCAGGCGCATATTGTGCCACCTGTGGTTCGGAGAAAGAATGTGTAGAGACGCCAGCCAGATCAATTTCTCAGTGTTTGTCCAGCTTTCTGTTGGACCATATTTAACATATTTGGCACTAGAATGTTGAGAGATAAAAACCAGAGCTGTTCAACACCTCGTGATCTACTTTTATGTTCTTCTTTTATTGGCACAACAACCCATGGAGGGCCTAGGTCAAGCTTTTCACAAGATCTAGTCAGGCATATTAATAAATCGAATAGATTTAATGAATATTAAAAGGGAACGAACACACGGATAAAAGTATTACAATGGACGTAAAACATGTCAAAGTGATATTGTTGTTGTTATAGAGGCGGTTTATGCCACGAAACCAATTACAGCTAGCGCTAAAACAACCTTTGTTATTTTCTGATTTGTTTGGTTGTATAGGATAAGGCGGGAGGATCACATCCATCCCAACTGGTTTAAGAAGTTTAGGAGTTCATTTTTGATTATTTCACTCATTTCTCTGAGAATATTGATATAAGGTTTACCCAGGGTTTTCATCCTAGTTCGTCCTAGAGCAGGGCATCCACAGAGAAATCAGCTCTCCGGGTAGCAGTAGCTATGATATTTTTTGTTATACAATTTGTCTGTCTATTCGTTACCTTCTATGTTCCGGTGTCCCGGCATCCATATCAGGGTAACACATTATACTGAGTGCTGTGGTAACGAACACTTCTCCTGTACTTCCCACAGCAAAAAAAAGGTATTAAGTTCGACGCATCGTCCTAGTAATCGTAGATACCACGACAATGCTGTGGTAACGAACACTTCTCTTGTACTTCTCACAACAAAAAAGATAAGCTCGACACATCGACCTAGTAATCATAGATACCACGACATTTTTAGCTGAAATGGATATGAAAGCCGTGTCTAGCTTAAATCTTACCGGGTAAGCAAGTATATTCTACTCGTACCCTCGGCCACCCAAATGATAAGCGTCTATCTTCAAGCAACAACTGGCTGGATGTGTGCGGTCTAATCCGAAAGTTTATTGTATTGTGCAAGCATATTCGCTACATGTGGCATCAGCATATCAAATTGAATTAAGTTTTACATATGATGATCGATAGACAACAACAACTACAACAACAACAACAATAATAATTGCTACAGCAACAACAACAACAACAACAACAACAATTGCTACAACAACAACTTCAACAAATTACATCAATGACGATAATGCTCGTGTTGTTTTTATTATTACTGTTGTGGCTGCGGCTGTGGCTGTTGCTGATGTTATGCCTTCTTTCTGCTACGTTTCCTGCAGATGCAGGCAGGCGATCAATCCAACAACGACAGTGTAGTGGTGAGCAATTCATTTAATTTTGTGCTACGCGGTGTGGTGTCATTGAGTTATTTGTAACGTAACGTAACGTATAAAAAAAAAAACGGAAAAATACGCGATATATTTCAGTTCATAGCACGAGTACTTTGTAAATCTTTATATCTACTATCTACACATATGTATATATGCACATACATATGTACATATGTAATACCATACATACGAGTACATATGAGTATGAGTCTGTGTAGCCTTCTAATTTTCAAGTGTGTCCGTTTTTCTTTCCTGCTCTCCGCCTGTCTGTCCGTCCGTCCGTCCGTCCGTTCGTCCGTCCGTCCGTACAGTTTTGTGCATTTGTTTGTATACTATTTGTACTGTATATGTTGATTATGTTGCTTGTTTGATGGAGGTTCATGTTGCCAATGTTTTTGTTGTTGTTGTTGTTGTTGTTATTTATTTATTTTTTTTTGTTTTGTATCGTTTTTATAATTTTTGTTTTTGTTGTTCTGTTTCGTTTCTTTTCAAAGTTAATACATTAAACATTGGTTTGCCTGCGTGTGGTCCTTAATTCGTCTTCTGGGTGGTCTCATCTGAAATCGGCCTGAGTGTGTATGCACTATGCCAGTATACATACATATGCATGTGTGTGGTCGTCCGTCATCGTCATCGCTGTCGTCGGCGTCGTCGTAGACGACTTCGTTTATCGTTCGCTCATTTATCGCACATAGTGGTTGGTGGATGTACTCGTATTTTTTCTCTAAAAAAAAAACAACAAAATATTTTTATTATTTCTTTTGATGCGTCGCCAACTCACACGCACACACACAACCACACACACACACACACACACGCAGTTTAACAGTTTATGCCAAAGTAAAATTAACAATTATTATATTTGTTATTTTAAATTGATGTTAACGCATTATATTTAACATACGTTACAAAATTTCTTGCAGTTCCACACACAAATGTTTGTTAAAGAATGCAGCAGATAGAAACAGAAGAAACGCAAGTGAAAACTTAGTGACGATCCTTCTCTTGACACACATAATCCAAAAATTGCTTGATTGCCAGACTTTTCATTTCTGAAGAACTTTATTCGAATGAAAATATTTTTGTTTTAGCAGTTCTTAGTCCAACCTTGGTCGCTGTTAGATTACTCTTCTCGAGGCTCCTGCAGTTAAAGCTTTCTGAGCCATGGTGATATATGTACCGTTACTTTACAATTCCCGGTTAGTTACAATTCCATTAACTATGAGCTATTAACAGTGAAAGTATAACTCCCGATTTTATTCATATTTAGCCAATGACTAAAATGAAAACATCAATATGGAGGACTATGGTGCTTGTGTTGTAATTGAAGAGTTCTTCCATTATTTTATACATATTTTCAAAGCATACATATATAATGCGAGAAGCTCAGCCTAGACCCTTCAGGGACGGAAATTGGTAGGAAGATTGATAGGTGGGAGGAAGAAGGAGGGAGAAGTAGTTGTGAGCGTTTGCTTTAAACTTGCAAGGGTAATATGTAATAATTGGGGAAAATTGTTGCAGGGAGCTTATTCCAAATACGCGATAAACGAACTTTCTCTGTTCCAGGAGGACCCACCGTCCAGACATGGAGGTGGTTTTAGTGGGTTGGAGTCTCACACTGGCTGAAGGGTTTCGGTGCTTTCCTCCTCCAAAATTAAAACACACAAAAGCTTTCTTCCTCGATTGAATTTATGGGGCTGAGGAGGAGTAGTTATCAATATCCGGTGGAACACCGCGTGAGTTCCGCTTGCTGATCGTGTAGTTCTGGTGAACACACGAACTGGCGGCATCAGCTTGCGCATCTCAGAAGGAGATCTACCGTGAAAGTAACGGTAAAACAGTGAGACGCAAGCCAGGTTTCGACGATGTTCCAAGGAGTCGATAGAGCTGGAAGCTCTTTAACGCTCGATATTGGATACAGTCCAGGAGCTCCAGTTGCATTCGTGAAGCTTCAGTCCATAGATGCGAATTAAACTCCAAATTTAGATTGGCCTTTCTGCTTAGTAAATTTTAAGTTTCATATGAGTTTTCTCGAATTCGATTAACTTTACGAGTATAAATAAGTAACGGACAGATCTCGAAACTTGAATCGCTCTTTAAGTGCCAGATGTTGATATATTCGATCCAAGAAAACCATTACGAGCGGAGGCTTTCTACTAGCCTATTGAGTACTTGATGACTTTTTAATTTGATTGAAATCTAGTGCACGCACTTAGTGAAATTAGTTGCATTGACTTTTAGCCTCTGATAGGCTTAGTAATAGGGCTTGCAACATTTTTTTCTAAATATATCTGACAAATGTCATTGCACGGTACAAGAATATCAGAATTGCAATACTTTGATGTCCCTGCAAACGAAGAAACAACAAAAAATTCTGATATTCTTGCACAGTGTAGACTTAGAGACCCCCTATTGAATTTGATTTATGTATTACTTCAAGTGATTTAAATCGGACTTTTATGAAGTATGACTTCGTAGTAAAGAAGGTTCATTTACAATCTGCTTAGATATTTTGTAGAGGATTTTTAGCTGAATTTTTTCCCCCGAGCCACGTTTTCATGTTGGGGAACAGAAAGAAGTCGGAGGGAGCCAAGTCGGGCGAGTACGGTGGGTGCGGCAGAAATTCGTAGTTCAATTCATGCAATTTGGCCGCGACAATTCCGTATGAAAGTGCTTGTGCGTTATCGTGGTGAAACAGCACTTTTTTCTTAGACAAATGGGGCGAAATATATCGAATCGAAAATGTATCGGGCAAATGTATCAAATCGGTCCAATAATTCACTGTAGTACTGGCCCGTGATCGTTCTTCCTTTCTGCAAAAAGTCCATGATGATTATTCCCTTGGAATCCCAAACCCATCGGGCCGACACCTTTCTCATGCTTAACCTATCATGTAAAATATTAATTACCGTTCCGTACGACACTCCTACAACCTCTGCTTCTTCGCACACTTTCGTTCGGCGATCAGCGAGAATCATGTCGTGGACCTTTTCAACGATTTCCTCGGTAACCACGTGTACCGGGCGGCCTGGGCGCTCCTAATCAAAAACAGATGTACGACCACGTTTAAATTCGTTGAACCCATATCTTATGGTTGTCATAGATGGTGAATGGTCCACATAGACAGCATCCAACTTCGCTTTTATTTCTTCGCATGTTTTTCCATCCAAAAATTAAAAGCGAATTACGGATCGATATTGTTCTTTTTCCATTTTATCGCGAAACACGAAACACGTGTGATACTAATGGCTGCCAAATAAAAACTAATCTATGAATCAGTTCGAAATTTCGTGTGACAGATGGCAGTACACGACGGTAATGCCAACTTCCCTCAGCAACGCCACCTGTCTTCAAACACCTGTACTTATTGATCTACCCTCGTATTATGATATGAGCAATTTGCTAGTGGAGACGCGGAGTGAGCAAAGAATTATAGAATACATTAGGCATTGCGCATGTTCGCCATTTTTTTTGTACGTCATACCAGACTTTTGTTTACATTTTGCCTAGCAGAATCTCTTGTTATTTCTCTCCATTAAGTAGAAACATACTGTCCAATCAGATCAGATCAGCATAGGTATGATATCTGGTAAGACCAGTGGTGCCAGTGCTTTTGTTCTACTTAAACACACTGTTGTTTGCTTTTTTTCGACCTGATAACACTACATATTTACGTAGCTCTTCTTTTAGTTTAGTTTTCATTTCTGAAAATAACAATTTAATTTCACTTGCACTAAAATTTCACTTTGTAAAAGGGCCCAATTAATTAATTTTTGATAAGTTCACTTTTTAATAAATAATGTGGTCTTTTTTTAACGCGATTTTTTATTACAATTGTATATATGTAACAATCTGGTAAGTTGTTATAAAAATATGTAAATTTTTAACAAAGATTTTGTAATCCAATTTTGAATTAGAAAACTTTTGCCAAACAACTTGCACATTTGAAAATTAGCAACTACAATAATGTTATCGCATTTATGTTTAGTAAGACTTAGTAATTTCAAGCTTGTCTTTTGTTTTTCTCACGAAATTACCATTTTCTTGAAAATCATAATTTAACAAAAATCAAAAGCCGACAATAATCAATAAATTAACCAAATGCATTAAAAAGCAACATAATCATCAATTTATTGAGACGCATTTTTGTGTACCACCCTGTGACCTAATTCATTTTTGCTGTAATATGAATTTCAAACCGTCACACACACTGGCAACACTCTCTAGAATAGCGACACAGCTGCAATTTGACAACTCAACTAGGGATGTGAATATCGTTAGAGAAAAATTGTGGACACTTTATCGATATGCCCGAGCAGTTCTCGACAATTATCGATAATAAACAAAAATTAAATTCATCTACATAATTAACTTACTTTACTTTTAATGGCACAATAATCCATGGAGGGCCTAGGCCGAGCTTTTCGCATCCACTCATATTTGTACATGAATGGAAGGGACCTACAGTTTAATGACGAATCCGAACGGCGAAGTGACAACCTTTTCATAGATAATTTTTATTCTTGTAGGTTTGCCATTGCCTGCCAAGAGGTGGTGCCGTGTAGAAAAATTATTTTTTCCACTTTTTTTTTTGAGTTTGCCTGTGCCGAGATTCGAACCCCGGACACTCTGCGTAGCAAACCAACGTACTACCACTACGCCACAGCGACCACTACCTAATTAAATTACATAGAAAAAAATTTAGACCTTAAAAACAGCTCATGGAGTTCGAGCTTTTCACATTTGTTGCTTGCCGATAATTATCGAGAAAAAAGTACCATCCCTAGCTTCAACTACCTCATCTCGTTGCTTATTAGCGTCGTTCGCCGTGGAACCGTTTTGGCAAGAAATCTGGCCGGACGAGCACAAAAGAAAATACGTGAGATTGTGCAAAATTATTGGCGTGTTAATAATTGATAAATTTGAAAAATGCCACCCAAAAAAACATCATCAGCACCAGCGCCTAGCAAAAAAACTGAACAAAAGAAAAAGGAGAAAGTAATTGAGGTGAGCGTGGATGAGAATGAAAAACAGCCTGTTTCGACAACGGCACACAGTAAAAACATAACCTCAAATTGTAAATATTCTAATTTTTGTTGTTTTGCTTTTAGGATAAAACTTTTGGGCTTAAAAATAAAAAAGGTTCCAAACAGCAGAAATTCATTCAACAAGTTCAGAAGCAAGTGCAAAGCGGCGGACATCACCCACGAGCCGAAGGCGATAAACGCAAGGATGAAAAGGATAAGAAATTAGCCGAGCTGCGTGAGATGGCGCTGATCTTCAAGCCAGTGGGCACGCAAAAGGTGGAAAAGGGTACCGATCCGAAATCGGTGGTGTGTGCATTCTTCAAGCAGGGCACTTGCACCAAGGGTGACAAGTGTAAATTCTCTCATGACTTGTCCGTGGAAAATAAGGTATGGTGTTAAAGGGCGGAGAGGAATACTTTACTGTGCCAAGTGTCTTAACTTTTAAATGTTCTTAGGTTGAAAAACGGTCGATTTATGTGGATATGCGTGATAATGAAGAGGACGCCATGGAGAACTGGGATGATGCCAAGCTGAAAGAAGTGGTGGATCAGAAGCACTCGAATGAAAAGCGACGTCCCACCACGGAAATTGTTAGTACTCCACCTCCACCCACATCAACAAATAACTTAAATGTGATCAATATTCCTTTTTACTTTTGTTGCTAGATATGCAAGTACTTCCTTGAAGCTGTTGAAAAATCCAAGTACGGTTGGTTTTGGGAATGTCCGAACGGAGAGAAATGCATCTATCGTCATGCGCTGCCCGCCGGTTATGTCCTCAAAAAGGATAAAAAACAAATTGAGAAACCTTCGGAAATATCTTTAGTCGATTTGATTGAGAAGGAGCGTGCTGCACTGGGACCCAATCAAACACGCGTCACACTCGAAACTTTCTTGGCATGGAAAAAGCGTAAAATCCAAGAGAAAACGGAGAAGATGGCGGCAGATGAGGAACGCAAGAAGAACGACTTCAGTAAGGGCAAACAATTTGGCATCTCTGGCAGAGAAATGTTCAGCTTCAATCCCGATCTGGTCGACGATGGCCCCATGGAAGATGGCGATGCTGCATTCGATAACTATACACGCGACGAAGATGATGACGATGTCGTGGAATTTAAGGAAATAGACTTTTCAGCGCTCATGCTGTCAGCACAAGAAGTTGATGGCACGGGCACTATTGCTTCAACGTCACGCCTTAAAGATCAAGCAGAAGAGGCGGCCAAAACTGCGGCTGCCGAAGAGGCGGTGGCAGCAGCGTCTCCAACTGCCGAGGATGACAATAATACGGATTCTGATTCTACGACACCCGCAAATGATGCAGCCCCTATCAATAAAGAGCTTTTTATGGGCTTAGTAGATGAACTAGACGATTTGGATATCGATGAATTTGACGACGACAGCGATTAATTCGTTGTGCGTTGACCAAAGCTGAGAGAACGAGTGACAATGGACGATTTTCAATGGCATTTCAATAAACAGTAGGAAGTTATTTGGATATCTCGTTAACGAAAACAAAATCATAATCTAGAAGGCCCGCTCCCCCTCCCAGTTGCTTCAAATTTCATCTGCTATACAACCACATATTAATTGTAATTATTATTGTTAAAAAAGCTGAAAATTATATTAACAAATTCTATAATTAGCGTACGTCTTGTTGTTTCTACAAATGATACGGCACGAAATTTGAAGAATTTTTATGAGAAATTTAAATAAAATTTTAAATTCGAGATATAAATCATTAAATTTTTGACAAACTTTTTGTTTTTTAATTCAAATGGGAGTAGCTCCCAGGAACTTTTATGCTTGGAACTATCGAGAATTTTCCATTGCAAATTTAATAATTCAAACTTTTTTTACGGAACGACATGAATTTTTAGGTAAAAAATAGATCAGAGCTTTTGTTTCCCAACGACTGAAACTTTTCCTTCTGAACGATCGAAAATTTAACAACGGGTACATTCAGATTTTCTGATTGGGAACGATTGGGGATCCCGCCTCTGAGCTAAGCTCCTTTGCTTTCTTTCTCTTCTCGTTCTCGACCCTTGAAAAACTCAGTTTAATAACGAGAAGTTTACTGTTGCAAAAAAGAGTTAATTTTAAATTCCAACAATGAATTTATTAGTAACTAACTACATACACATTATAAAAAAGGAATACTAAATTTAAGTTAAAATTATTAAAAAAGACCGTAGACCGTAGATCGTAGATCGTAGTTCTTTACGATTTACCAAAAATTATTTGGCAGTACGTTCTGCGGTTTCATTATCTTCTTAGCTAAATAATCACTTAAAAGCATTTCGAAACGTGTACGTGGTCCGCCCTCGTCCACAGCAGCCAAACGTGGCATGTAATCACGCTGTAAGTGTAGCAATAATTTCAGGAATTGCACTTGGTATGTTTGAAGCATCTCAAAGCCAACGATTTGCAAAATCTCCAGTATAAGCGTAGAGCTAATATCGGGCAGAGGTTGTATGCGTGTGAACGCCGCTATCCAACGCCAACAGTTCTCAATGCCATAGGGATGGGGTGCTGAGGCATCGGCTTGTCGGCCGCTTGTCACCATGACAGCGGCATAGAGACGTGCCACGCCTGCTTGCTTCTTCAAATCGTTATATTCGATTGATTTAAAGTGTAGCGGAATGAGGAGCGGTGACTCACTGAACATACAACCGAGGAAGAGCTTACCGAAGTCGGGCACGTGTTTCCACAGTGAAACAATTACCGAGGCCACAGGGTAGGCTGCTTGCGGATTGCTCGATATGGCTGTTTCGCCTTGGCTAACAAATTTCTTGGCCATGAGGAAGAGACAGAAATCACGTCCCTGTGGATGATCGTTAACGCTCACTTGTTGACCGTCGTTGGTGGGTATTGGTTGGCCGCTTATGATATTGTACAGTTTCTCAAACTTATCCTGCAAATGCTGGGGACTCACCGCAGAAATTGCATTCACCGGAATATTAATAGCTCTCTGGCATGCAGAACGATATGGCTTCATGGAGTCGTCATTCATTATTTGTATCTTTTGCATTTTCTCAATGAGAAATGCATGGATCTCTTTATAAAACTCGGGACAGATGTTTTCACCATCGGTCGAGCTGGCAGCGGCTGTTGTGTTTGCGGCGGCATCTGCTGGGGTCGGACTATTGGTTGTTGTTGCTGCACCCATTGCAGCTTTTGCATGATCGATGGACTGTTGCTGGGCCGTGGCATTCGCCTCTGCTACTACAGCAGCTGCCGCTACCGAAGCAGCAGCTGCTGCTTCTGAGGCCTCAGCCGCCTGTTGTTGGGCTTTTTGTAGCTCTATTTCAATTTCTCGACTTATAACATCGTACAGCGCATCGACCGTTTTACACAAATGTTCAGCCATTTTCAATTCATTCTGCCCGCATTCTCCCCCTTTTATTTTACCAATTAAACGTTCAAACATTTGCACTAAATCTTTGAGTTTCCCATTGTGTTCGTGGCAAGTGGGCAATATAGATTTATCGATTGATAGCAGCAGCTTGGCGACATTCTCATATTTCACACGAAATACTCCTTGGTACTTACAGACACCTTGAAAGGAGATCGCTTGCAATTGTCGCTTTGTTTGTTGGCGCAACGTTTCCAATTGTTGCTCATATTCTTGTTGCTCTTTATTTGATTGCTCTTCAGCCTCAACGGCGATTGCATGCTCAAAGTTGATCTTGTTGGCTATGGTCTCTTTGAAGTGTGTTTCGTATTGAATGCGTTTTTGTTCTGCTGTCTCTTCCATTTCGGCGGTGTGTCGCTCCTGCATGCCGGTAATCTGTTGACGCCGTAATTGTTTCCTTTTTTGTTCAGCTTCACGCATTAACACGCTGGTGTTGATCGTTTGGAAATCCAAATTCTATGTTACGGCGGTATAAATTAGTATGGTTCGAACTTAGCAAGGGCATTTCATAAACGTACCTGAAAACTACTTCTGGTTGGTATTGGCAACACGATGTGTGGGGTGCTATATTTAGAGTTTTTTGATTTTGCATTGCTTTCATTTTTTGTTGCGGGTGAATTCTCTTTTTCTTCAGCTTCTGTCTTTTGCTCGACGTCGTTGCTGTCTCCATCATCACACCACGGTGCTTTATCTGGTCCCAAGGTACGTTCTGTGACATACGGCGATATCTCGGCAGCATGTTGCAATGTAGCTTGACGTCGTTTAGTGACGTCTCCAAAAATGTCATCAATGCAAAGGGCCTAAGAAATTATAAAAGGATTAGCAATGAGTTTTAAAAGGAGCATTATTTACTACGCAATAATCATGTACAAATATAATACGCGCAACATGAGTGGATGCGAAAATCTCGGCCTAGGCCCTCCATGGGCTGTTGCGCCATTAAAAGTAAAGTAATAAAATAGTGAGTGATTAATCTGTCCACAGGCTGCCATTTCATGGAAATATTTCCAGCATAGACTTGCAGTGATCGTCTCAAGGGATCTAGATTCTTATTTTTTTTATAGCTTTTTGGCTTTCCCTGCCCATGCCAGGTGGATAACCAATTTTCAAGTAGAGGTTTTTATATTTACGAATTTTAAAACCCTCACTCCTGCCAATACAAAAACTTTTATATTTTACCATTTTACTCATATTCATGTTTAATAACTGTTATTAATTATGTCTATTCCAATTAAATTGATTAAATTTTTTACTTTAATATAAAGTAATTCTCTTTTTTAAAAACCGCAAGATTTCGTTTCGTCAACAACGTAAAATAGTTGATAATTCACTAATGGAGAAAGAAACAAAAGACACAGGCTGACTATGATTTCAAAAATATTTTCATATGTGTTACAGGGCTTTTAAAACTGTATTTGCTGCTAGTGAAGGTTATGTTCAAAAATTCGGATAATAGTTTTGAGACAAAATGTAAAAATAATTTAATTTAATCAAATTAAAGTGAGATAAAACTTCGCTTACAGGTTGTGCTATTTTGGAAGAGTTGTTGATGGCGACTTGTTAGGAAAGACATTTACCATCTTCAAATGAAGAAAATGGAGTTCGCAAGGAAAATACATATTCACCATAGTCAAATGAAGAAAATGCATTTCGGATTTACAGTGGTGGCCCATGGAATAAGAATCCTCTATTTACTTTTATAATCATTGCGGCCTGCAGTTACATGTGGTAAGTGTTGCAAAACGAACGAAATAAAAGTAGTACGTCTCGGTCTGTTACAGACGAGCTATAAATGAATTGTACATCACCTAAATTTACATATCTATTTTCCCAATGTTATAAATTTTCATAACAAGTGAACAATTGACCCAGTATTTACATAATAAAGACCAAACTTACTTTAAATATTTGACTTTTAATCGGCGATTTTAAAATATATGCAATGTATATCCAGTGTACATACATAGATAGATAATGTAACAAACAGTTTCAAATCTATTTATCTTCCTTCCCTAAATGGAATAATTGCTTGTTGCTACACCAACCTAAAAGAACTTAACACCATGACTATCATCCAGATGGATAACTTCACATTTACCCTTCTCCTCCAGTAAACGCAAAACATTTAACATTACCGCTTCATCGGTACCATGAAACTCTGTACCCTCTGTATTTTCACCCGAACAAATTTCATACAGCGTGCACACGGTATTCTGTTGGCCAGTCTGCTGTATCCATTCATAGACCATATTGCCATACTCTTCCAGCGTATACCAGTACACTTGCCACTCCGTGCGTCGTTTATCTAATGGTTGAGCATGTCCCGTGCTCTGCAATTTCTCCAGCACCTTCAAAACATTCTCAGGCGATAGACGTCTGTTGAGCGATTCATTGTGAAATAATGAAAAATTATTCTCGTTTATACTAATTGAAAATTTGTTCAGATGTTTCAAGTATTTGAGGAAAAGATCTGCCCAAACATTAAGCTGATGATGGCGCGTTTCTTCGTGTGGCTGTAAACTGTGAGTAGATTTTGTTAAAATGTTATTGAAGGCTATGAATAGTAAAGAAACTCACGTAAAAAATGGTGGGAACGTGTATTCCCAAGGCCACTGAAAATCTGTCATATTGAATTGTTGTTCTTTTGCTTATTTACTCGAATAAAGTTTTCGTGTTTTTGTTTTCTTATATTGTGCAGCCAGACAAATGACAAATGTCAATAACAAATAAAAAGGAATTATGGAAAACGGATGATGAAGTACAGGGTGACACTTTAATTTCTGTTTTAGATATATCATTGCAATTACTTGGCGCCAGTGTTGCATTTATCACTTTCACAACTAAACGACTAAAACTAGTTCAAATTGAGTCGAAAAATGCAATTGAACTTTTTGGGACGAGACTTTTGAAAGGTACCGTAATTGAAGAACACCAAGAACTAAAAGAAAATTATCACTTTTGGTGCATAGCTTTTTTTGCCAGGTGAAAAATACGAAGGCAAATATCGTAAAAATAATAATAATAATAAGAAATGTGTGGTAGCTGTGGCGTAGTGGTAGTGCGCTGGACTGCTGCGCAGAATGTCCGGGGTTCGAATTTCGGCACAGGCAAAATCAAAAAGTAGAAAAAATAATTTTTCTACACGGCACCACCACCATCTCTTGGCAGGCAATGGCAAACCTACAAGAGTAAAAATTGCTATGAAAAGCTTTTCACTTCGCCGTTCGGATTCGGCATTAAACTGTAGGTCCCTTCCATTCATATACAAATATAAGACGCACAACATGAGTGGATGCGAAAAGCTCGGCCTAGGCCCTCCATGGGCTGTTGTGCCATAAAAAGTAAAGTAAAGTAATAATAGGAAATTGTTAGTCCAAATGTCCCGAATGGAGGCACAATTCTTGGTTCTTTGTCCTATGGAAAAGAGTGAGTTGAGAGCTTGTGTCTTAGATTACAAAATTTTTGCTCCTACTCGGTTCTCATGTATTATGTATTGTTGCTTTTAGTGTAAGCACGTACCCACTTTTTTAGTTATACCTTGGCATATGAATATGAAAAAACCTTGTGTTCATTGAATTTTTTCGGCTCTGCCTTTGATCAATATCTCCAAATACACATATAGACTGCTACATCAAAATTTCTTCACAAGTTATTTAAATTTACCATAGAGAGCTGGTGGGAGTCGATGAGAACGATTTTTGTCTGTTAACTGCTGGTTATACTGGTTCGTCGCTGTTCGACGAACACATCATATTTTACTCTTGTGCTGGCTGTAGTGGTTACATTGGTGTTCGTTACAGAGTTGCTCTTTGTCGAAATTCAGTTTTTTTGTAATACTATATTGCTCGCAATATAAATGGTATACCAAAAAACTTTAAGGGATTTTATTAATATGGAGCGTGAAATTAACAATAAAATGATTTTTCTTCAATAGTTTTATGAATAATATATTTAATATTCATTTTTAAAAATTAAAAAAATATTCGCAACTTCGAAAACTTTTCTGCATATGAAAATAGTACAGGTTTTCATGTTTTCCTTCTATTTTACATATATTTTTGTTATTTTTTTGTAGAATAACCCTTTGACACCCTGAATACTCGGTGTGCTCGGTGTACATTTCACCCAGCATATCGTGTTCGGTGTGAGAGTGAGTACAAGCTATTTTTTTTCGTGTTTGCGCAACAACAATTGCATGGTGTTCGCCGAGTAAACTTTGAATATAACCACAGCCTAAGACTTACAGCTTTGATGTCTGAGGACAAGTTTTTCGTTATAAGTATATGAAAATTTGTTGCTTTTTACATCAAAGCTACACCTAATCTCTATATCCCTCTTTTCGGGGATTTTTGATGCAAACATATGAAAAAATTTTCATTTACATAAGTGAGTTAGGTAGAAATATTCATATATGGGCGTCACCTTTTTCTTATTATGGGGAATATTTTGGCGGAAGAGAGTAAGAAAGAAAGTATGTCATCCAAGGTATGAGTATTTCAGGTCATTCTTACCAAAAACTCCCAAAAATATACCTATAGGTGCTGTGCGGAAGTAGAGGGCTAGTGTAAAAGTAACAACTGTTAGTACTGTAGGAAAAAATCTCAAAAAAAAAAAAAATTTACCCATCGATTTCTATCAGACCTCAATACTGCCCATGAATCAGTCATAACAAAAAATTTTGAATTAGCGGTCTATATGTGTCCTCGAACAAACTGATTTTGACAGTGCCCTCATTCAAAAAATCATCAACTCACCTTAGCGGAAATCAACAGGCTCTAATTTTTTTCTCCTGTGCCACTAGGAGTTTACCAGTTGCCTGGTAGCATAGAGAAGTGTTAAGTTTGAGATGCTAAGATCAGAATCCTTTACCGACTATTTTCAATTAATCGGTGTATATTTTCCAGTTGAACCTCATCCTATTTGATTTTGAATTTGCTCCCTCAATTCACTAATACTTAGTTGCAGAAAACTACATCTACATTATTTATGGTAAGTGTTTGTAAGTGTTTGTTACTTGATTACCAATATTATTTGTATTGGTGATCAAGTAACTAAGTACAGGTGTGTAACTGTGTAACCTCTGTGTAATCAGTTAGTAAATCGAAGCACAATCGAAAAGGAGTCATTTAGTCCTTTTTATTGCAGTCTGGCACTAATTAAGTTAGTTACAATATTATCGAATGAAGTTTGCCACCACAATGAATTTCGACTTAACACTTTCATCGGTTAAGCAATAATTATACGTGTAAATTTAACAAAACTCCCAAATCCATTTAAGCCCATAATCATGGTTGTTTGTAGTATTTACGAAGTTAAGCCATAAATAAATCTTACTTATAGAAGTAAGTATACAAAGCACATGTTGTACGCTTCTGTGTGTGGTGAATGCACCCAGCGGAAAAAAATGTTAGCGCACAACAAGGAAGCGAAATTTAAACACTTGATTTGTGCGTATTTTGTTCAAAGAAATGAAAGAGCAGAAGTAGTCCAAGACAACTTCTTGTGGGGCACTTATGTAATAACATTTCAATTTGGGTTGGGCTGAGTGGCTGTCCTGGGACACACTTAGGCCAGATCGACCCAATGTGATACCAATGACCAACAGTTTAACGCAGTTTTGCCATTGCCTTTTAAAAGGTTACCCTAGAAAAATCAAATGCCACAGAAGTAGTCGTTTATTACCAAACTGTAGCTAATAGTTTTTACTGCGGCATGAGATAGGAAGATAGGATAGTTAAATAATCAAACTGCTGACTTACAAAGCCAGAGCGCTTTAGTGCTGCCAAATGGCCGCTCGCAATATGCTTAATTCTTCCACCGGGTAGTTTGATTGCTCCTTTTTTCTTTCCACTATCGTAAGCCATTCATATGTACGAGTACATACTTAGTTATCATAACTTAAAAGAATAAACCGAAATGTTAAGTAATATAAACGTTAGGGAGAGTCACTAGCACGAAATGCCATACCATAAATATTAAATTACTTATAGTCAGTAGAGTATGGTGCTCTCGCTCCAACAACCCAACAACAACAGCCAACCAATATTAATGGCAACTACTTACTTACTTTCAGATACAACGTACAAAATAGCATTTAAGTTGATAGTGTGAAAATTCATTTCATTCAATAACTCCACCACCAATACCACCACCACCGCCACCAAGATGAAAACACGTAAACCCTTTTAAGTTGATAGAAAAACTAAAAAGAAATCGAGAGCAGAAAGAGTGAGTGAAAAATCGAAGAATTTTCAAAGGTTTCACGAAATGGTTGGAGTGAAATAAGCAACAAAATCATAGTAATCATAGCAATACGAGTAATACTTATGCTACATTCTCCATCTACTTTTGAAAGTAGCTAGTTACTCGGTACACTGTAAAAAGTGTATATAAAGTAATTTTGTAATATGTGTAAAATATAGTGTGATACATAAAAATCAATCTACCCAAGATATGACTGACATAATAAATGGTTTACAGTTCAAGGTAGTATAAGAGAACGGGTAGCGAAAGGGTCCCTATTTGTTTTAACTACTTATTTACTTAGCTGGCACTTCAACCGATAATCGGTCCAGGCTGCCTCTGAGGATTCATTGGGGAATATTTTAACGTCGTGGGTTCCAAGCCCGACGCACAACCATTCATTCAAGGCCACGGAGAAGCCCGCCGCACACAGTAGTTAGCTCACTGACGGGTGTCAGATCGCTATCCAGGGGGCGCCACGAGGAGGCTGTGTGTCGACTTGAGACATAGAAGCGCAAGGATCGAACATGGACGCACCTGTGACTGTTACCAACTTTACGAACTTGTTTTCCTGATAGTTATGGCTAAAACAGCACAAAATATAATCTAATGAAGGCCCTTTTTAGATGACTTATGGCGTAGAATTTGTTGTGTAATTGAGAGTGAAGTATTCAACTGACTATTAAGATAACTTATATGAAATCGTATGTGGTGTGGTACATACACAACGTAAGTAAGGGCTTGATTATGCTTACGTTATGTAGTGCATCGTTACGCTACCAACTGTCACGTATCGATCTATTAGGTGAGTAGTGCGAGCAAGCGATTACCGATATCGTAACACAGCGTTTTACAGTGTTCCATCCTCAATAGATTGTTTATGTCACGTGAAGTTGTTACGCTACTTATGCGTTAATTGAACCTTAACGTACACAGATTAGGTTGTTGAAGTTGAAGTACAAAAGCGAGATGAGGTAAGCCATACACTGAGGAAAACAAGCTAGTAACTAGAAAAAAATTTAATTCTCAGTCTTCTCTTAAAGTTAGGAGACTATAAAAAATGTTGATAAAGGTAACAGTATTGTCAAAAATTCGCGGAGAAACTTGATGGCACCGGTCAATTCTACCATGCCAAAAGTCTTCCTCCTACCACTCGTATTCCTCTTCTTGATGTTCTTCAAACCCGATGACCAATTCATTTTATATTCTTTTATCAGGTCACCGTGTGTTAAAGAAAAACTTGACTTCAACTTAAATCTTCTTCTTTAATGGCACAAGAACGCATTAACGGCACATATCGAACTTGTTGCTGTGCAACCTTTACAATTTTAATTAAAATATTTTTTACATAAATTTCACACTTAAAGGTTTGTAGAGAACCTTTTTTCCTTTCTATTTTTAATTGTTTTTTTATTGTGCCGAGTCTCAAACCGCAGCCGAGCTTTGTACTTTAACGAAGCCGTTTCAAACAGGCCATGCAAGGAAGTCAGTTATCGTTTCACAAGAAGTTAGGGAACATCAAAAAGAGGAACTCGAACGGAAAGGGTTTTGATAGGGCAGAAGTGGCTGGTGCCATTGGTTTTTATAAAATTCATTCGTTCATTACCATTATTTCTTTGTACACATTTAGTTTTACAAAAAAACACATTAAATGTGTATTTTCGAATACAATACAATACTATTTGTACAAGTCATTGCGTAGAGATGCTCTCTATGATGTTTAAGTAGCACTTATTTCTCGCGGTGTTAATATTGGATGGATTGCAACAAAATCAAAATGGAAATTCAGTGTGAAATGAAGTTAGCGTGTTCAAATGTGACGTGGTTAAATTTGACACATGCCAATAAAATAACATTCTACATACTTACTTATTTTTCGATAGGGTTTGGCTTTTATTTTTGTTAAATGTTACCTTAAGATTCTTAAGGGTTTTTATACAAAAGTAGAACTATTAGAAGTAGTACGTTTAAATTTTAAATAATTGAACTACGTTGCAGAGGTAGTCTCTAAAGGATTCAAAGATTGCCAAAGGTGGTGATTTCAAGTTTTTTCTTTCCATATAAATGTGCTTAAATTCAGTAGGAATAACCATAAACGCTAGTACGGGAAATTGGAGTTTTTATACACAAATCACCTGAGCCCCTCCATCCCTCCTGCGATTCGCTTTAGTACGGGTAGCTACAACCTACCTACCAGCTACTCTCTCCGTGCTACGTGTACCATTTTTATCATAAATACATATCTCATTTTACATTTTTTTTTAATGTTTCTTTCTTCAGCTTGTGAGTAGTTGTTCTTTCAAAGAGGTTCATTGTAGCGTTGAAAAATTCGATAAGCTCGATAATTTTGTGTATTAGTTAGAAGGTGTACATGTACTCGTACATACTAAATCTATTCTCTTGCCTCAGCTAGCACAAAGTTTCATTTGTTGTTTGGCTGCTTCCTGTTTATGCTTCCGGTATGTTTCGTTAGCTTCACTTACTTACACACAAATACATACATACATACATACATAAAACCTTAAGCTCACCACTTCTATTTCTGTATGTACATATATGTCATAATTGTGTATAAATTTTTATATCTCTCTGTGTGTCTGTGTGTCTGTGTGCCTGTGTGTCTGTATGCCTGTGTTTCTGTGTGTCTGTGTGTGTATGTGTATGTGAATGTATTCGTTTTGTTAAAGAATACTTTGATTTCCTAAGTACTTATTGTTTGCTTATGTGTTGTGTGTTCAGCTTGAGCAGTGCCACTGCTGCAGCTGGCCAGCCACTATACATTTTCATATTAGCTTTTTGTTTTGCTATTGCTTTGCTTTGTGCTCCTACCGTCTGTCTGCCTTGCCTGCCCAGTGTTACACTCGAGTAATAGCCACAATACTTATGTACATACTACACAATTGGTATTCTACATCTGTGTTTTACCTCATCCATTTTATTATACCTTGACCATTACCTCTATTAAAGTTGATGATGATACTTTGTATGACATTGACTGTGTGACATGATGTCAATATCATGAGTGTGCATCATATGTGTGGAAATGTGTGCTTTTGAGTGTGAGATGTCTCTCTGTGGTTCTGAGTTTGATTGGAAAATTGGTGAAAGCCGAAAGATATAAGAAGTAGATTAAATTGTTCTTAATTGTGTATAGGCACCCTGTACGGCAACCAACTGGTTTAACTGGTTTGTCGGGACACCATAACTAGTTCCACATTTGGGCGAAATGGTTTCTTTAGCACGCACAACATGAGTGGATGCGAAAGGCTCAGCCCTTGGCCTAGGCCCTCCATGGATTACTGTGCCATTAAAAGAAGAAGAAGAAGAAGAAGAAGAAGAAGAAGAAGAAGAAGAAGAAGAAGAAGAAGAAGAGAATTACAAGACAATATTTGCACTGAATAGTATTGTACATATTATCAAAGTGGTTGAGCATCATTTCAAGTGTGTTTTCAACCACTTTAAAAACTACATGTTGCATAACTATTTGAGAAACTAGCAATTGTAATGGACCCGATTGGTTTGGCCCTACAGGTTAGATCCTCGAAGTATGTATATGTGTATGTACTAATATGCACCTATTGTATAATAATGGGCGTTTAGAATGGTATATAAGTATTGAACAGAAAAATTTCTGTATAAGTATGAGTCATACCTAAGTATTTAGATAGAAGGTTAGAAACACTTCATATATATATTTTTTTCTTTTTTTTTAACTATTTGACTGAACTATAAGTGAACACCAAAGAAATAGAATTTTATTTTATTTTAAAAGCTAATAGAATACCATCGAGCAAAAAGGAAAGAGTAAGCTAGAACATAACATTTTTGATCGATGCATAGAAATGCTCCCTTTAGAACTCAATAGAACCCATGGTCACTAATGTCATACCTTACAATTTTAATTCACCAATTCAGATGACCTCACGTCCATTTGTTCATTTTACATATTATTGATATTGTGTAGGTGCGGGATAGGGATTTTTAGGTTGATTTCACTGGGGAAATATGCACGAACACTTTTGAGTTGTGGCTAAAAACGATTTAAATTCAATTTTAATTGGTTGGCTGGTTTTTTATGCACTTTTATACAATATTTACGGGGTGCACCATCTTTTATGTCTGTATGTATGTAAACATTGAAAAATTTTAACATTTATCAACCGATTGACATGATTTTGAAACGTCAATTCAGTACAATTTTAATCACGAATCGCTTCACACCGAAACAACGTGCCGAAATAGTGACGTTGTTCATTGAAAATACCTAGCCCTGCCATAAGTTCTGTTACAATTTGAATATAGTGTAAAAATTAAAGAAACGAGTTTTTTTAATGTGTTGTAATTTTTATTTTGTTACTAAATTATGGTGTTTCTGAAAATCAACATCTTATTCAAAATGGTCGCCTCTCGCTTTAATGCACGCCTTTAGACGATCAGGCCATTGGGCTATAGCGGCATGTATGGTTTTGATGGGTATTGATGACGCTGCTGAAATAAGAGCTTTCTTAAGACTGTCCAAATTTCGGTGGCGAACTTTGCAGGCCACTCCCTCTAGCTCTGACCACAATTTGTAATCAAGTGGATTCAAATCTGGGCTTCCCGAGGGCCAATCTTCAGCACTAATAAAGGCTGGAATATTCTGATGTAGCCACTCTTGAGTTGTTTTGGCCAGTGCTCTCCATTAAAGAGGGTTATTGTCAAGTCTTTCACCACGCCTTCCAAGACATCTTGTTGGTACACTTTTGCTACAGTTCTAACGCCGTTTTCGCAAAAATGCAAGAAACTGACGCCTTTATGGGATACTCCCCACCAGACCATAACGGATGTTGGATGATGACCTCTCTGAACCCGTGGCACAATAAATTTAGCTTCTTCAGATGTTCTTGCAGAGATTTTGTCGTTTTGCTTATTAAAAATTTCATCCGTAAAAAGGATATAAAAGGATGCGTGCCACTGCAAAAGCTTCTTACATCTTTCCAATCGTATTTGTTTTCGCCGTGGAGTTAAAAGATGGCCTGTGCACCTGCGAAAGGCCTTTATGTGGAGGTCATCACTGATTAGTCGTGACATAGATTTGGAAGACATATCTATTTCTCTAGGCATGCTCTTTTTCTTTCTTAAGGGATTTCGGCGAATCCGCTCCCGCACAGCTTTTATGGCTCCACTCGTACGAACAACGCGAGGTCGACCACTTCTCAGCCTGTCTTCCACTTGAGACGATTCCAAGAAACGTTGTGTTAACTTAACATGCATATCGTGGCCAACAAGCACCGTCTGACAACACTATTCGTCGTTTGGTGCCGAATTTTGTTGAGCACGGGACAGTGGCCCAATGACGTTCCAATGAACTGGCTGATGCAGCAAAGAGAGAGTGTTGCCGAGAACCCACATGTGTCGTATCGTCGCCGCGCTCAGCATTTTGTTTCCGTATAAAGTGCAATTGCCTCAAGGAATATGCCGACAGACAGACCGTCCACTTCGCTTGGAATTCGGCCAAAAAGTCACTCGAATGGTGAACCTGATTTTTGGAAGGAAATTTTGATGACCGACAACGCCCATTTCACAGACTCTCTGGCGCCGTTAACAAACAAAATTGCAGCATTTGGGGTATGGAAAATCCACACGAGATCCATGAAACACCATTGCATGACCAAAATGTGACGGCTTGGGCCGGCGTTTGCGCCAAAACCATTATTGGGCCATTTTTCTTTAGAGAAGGCGAAACAGTCAATGGGAATCGATAACGGTGGATGTTGGCTCATTATGTCTGCCCACGAATGTGTGAAAAAGGTATGGACCGTTACTAGTTGCAACAAGACGGGCCCCACGCCACACTGCAAATCAAAGATTGCAGTTTCTGCAACGCAAATTCCCTGAACTTGTGGTGCACAAAAAATAGCGACATTGACTGGCTACCTAGATCTCCAGATTTGACCTCTCCGCACTTCTTTTTGTTGGGTTATTTGAAAAGCAAAGTGCACGCCAGCAAGCCTCAGACCATTGATCAGCTTAAGGCAAACTTTCGTGCCGAACTCTCATCGCTATACCTCCCGAGATGCTCGGAGAAGTGATGGAAAACGCACCAAAAAGGGCACATTTTGCTTTGCAGTTCATATTTTGTATGGCGACCACAGGGTTGCATTATTCTTTACTCATGAAGTTAACAGCTAACAGATTGATGACATCACAATCCATTGGGTGGATATTAGGTTGATCTTTGAACCCTTCACTGACTTTGTACATATTACATTTGTTTTATACCGAGGTTCGATAGGCTTCCTTTCGACCCATTCTATGTTCTTATATTGAAGAAAGGTTATTTAATAAATAAGTATTTAATTAAGCCAAATCATTTTGTTCTGTTTGCCTCTAATATTCTCAATAAAGTTTAAATTTATCTTAAATTTCCTTAATAAAATATTAAAGTCACTAGTCGTTGTTTTCAAGTGACTACTACCTTCATTATTTTAATTATTCAAAAATAATAAGTAGCCAACATCTGTTTTACAATAATGCACGGGTATAAATCATAGCTTTAAATCAATTCAATACAAAAAAATTCGTTCAATTAAATGAAAAAGTCATTATCAAATACCCAGCAAATATTTTAAAATACATTTGCAGAAAGAAAATTCAAATTGAAAAATTTTCGTTTACTTTTACTTTTAATGGCACAACAGCCCATGGACGAGCTTTTCGCACATCCACTCATGTTGTGCGTGTTGTATTTATACATGAATGGAAGGTACCAACAGTTTAATGCCGAATCCGAACGGCGAAGTGAAGAGCTTTTCGTTGATTTGTTTAAAATCGTTCGGGGCATTTTGAACTTGGAAGTTTACTCTAACTAGACTTGTCAACTTTTAAAAGCCCTTCTGGAGGACAAAGTTTTCTTTGTGGAGGACTTTATTTGAAAACAAAATTGTTCATCCATAAATTGGCTTTTAAGAAATCGGAAAGATTTAACATTTAACACATAATTTTTGAAGTGCCGCTTTTATCAAGTACTTAATGCTTCTTAAAGACGGGGCATTTAGCATTTAGGGAGAACTTTTCAGTCTTTCAGGAGGACGGATGACATTTTCCGTCAAAGCAGGACTGTGCTACCGAAAGGATGACAGTTTGTAAGAAGCCTAACACTAGCATCCAGAAGTCAGAAAAGATACGAAAACTACTTAGTGAATTCGATGGAGCGAGGAGGAATTTAACTAATATTCCATTGGAAATAGTTTTAGGCGTTGAAGTCCCAAACAGTTTTGCCTTAACCGGACCTGTCGCACCTTCTAGAGCCATGCTTGGGTAGGTACTGAATTAATAAGAAAATAATCTTAGTTCATGTTTCATATGATATGTAGTTTTTACCATCTGAGCCGAAGTTTGTCACATATATTGACATTGCCACGAACCAACCCTGTGCGGCTCATGCGGTTTGTGTCAAGGCTATCTTTTGGATAATTTTACAATTGTCTAAGTTAAAGCGGATAATTGCTTGATGCTTTTCATGACATTGACCCTGTTTTATAAACTTTGTAAAGTAGTTTTGCTTTACCCATTTTGGCATGTCTGTCTTTCTGGCCTGAGTGAGACACTAGCAGACGAAGTGCTTGATTGTTTCGCTCTCTCTCTCTCTCCCTCGGATCATTTCAGCTACGATAATGGATTTCGGACCTGTACTGGTACCTATGCACCTATTATTTTAGCGTTATCGCTGCGGATTATCTTCATTAGACCTGATTTTCTTTGCAATGTCACAGGTGGTCTACCATCGGCGAAAAGCTCGGGTTAAGTTTTTGAACGGGCTGTCGTGATCTGTTTTCTACGTCAATTTTCCCAAGCAATCCAAATACAACGGATGTAATGCAGCTTATCGAACCAAAGACTAATTCCTTAAGGGATACATCAAGGAGCTTCTTCGTCTCTTGATTAGTCTATATTATGATGGAAAACGCAGCCGAAAGGGCACATTTTGCTTTGCAGTACATATTTTGAATGGCGACCACAGGGTTGCATTATTCTTTACTCTTGAAGTAAGTAGATATCAGCAACAATCCATTGGGTATCTATATAGTCTATATCAATCAGTTTTAAGGCTAATTCAACAGCTTGAGATGTCAAGAAAATAATCCACGGTACACGGAAAAATCGGAATTTTCCTGAATGTTCTGAATCTACAGAAAGACCGCTTGCTTTTAACAAAATATATTTACACCCATTACCTACCTACATAAATTTGCTTCGGTATGGTATAAGTTTTTGGGTTTACAGATACATAGTGCCCCTAGGTGGACATTGTGCGTATTGCTGTGAACTTACATAATAGTGTCAATAAGTTGGTGAAGGTCCAAAGGGGGCTAAAGTACTAAAGTAAACTTGGATTCTTTTACGAAGGCTTAAGGCTTGATGGCAGCACTAAAACTGTTGTTGTTCTTGTAAATAGTTGGTAGATCCAAGATTTGCGATTAAAATTTTGATCAAATATGTCCGACTCTCGCATTACTTTTTCAATTGCAGGAAGCTACGCAACAGTTAATAACGTTGTTTGTAAGCGCGCATTAATTCAGTGGGCTCCAACAGCGTTGTTTGAGGCGACTCTCCCATTGTTGCTGGGTAAATAATTGCAGCTATGCACACATACACACACACACACACATGCGCGTGTTCAGTGAAGAATATTTTGTGTCTGCACGTAATAATCCTTTTTATACATTTTCGGAACAGAATGTTTTGACCCCTTCTCTATACGTATTCACACTCACACAAGCACACACTCGCTCACACTCGCTCACACACACATCGCTTTTGATATATACGTGTATAATCAAATGTTGGCGGGTTGGTAACACATGCAATTGCTGCTTGTTCGTGCGCCTAGATGAATGTTATTGTTAACTTTGTACACATTGTAAATTGCATAGATTTGTGTGTGTGTGTGTGTGTATGTGTGTGTGTGTTTGTGTATGTGTGTATGTTTGTGTAGTATTCAAATAGCTATGCATGTGTTATTGAAAACCACAAAAGACATGCTCTGTCTCTATGTCTGTCGATATGCTACTGCGTCTGTTTGTATGTTTCATTTTCTGTGCATATGAGTATGGATTTGTTTGTGTGTATGTGTGTGTGTGTGTGTGTGTGTATGTGTTTGCGTTTGTGTTGGAGAATGTCTGATGCTTGTCATTCATGTAACCTTTCAGCAACAGACTCTCGTTCAAAACATTTTGAAATGCATATGCCAAAAATGTGCACATGAAGTCACTTGGCGTGCCTGCAAAGTTTCTGTCTGTCTGTTTGGGCTAACTGACTGACTGACTGACTGGCTGACTGGCTGACATATCTGCGTTTAAATTCAATTTAGAGAACTTCAGATATTTTTGTAATTTTCATTCTTCCTTTTCATTTCATTTGGCTTGTTCATTTGCTGTCGTTTCTTTTTTATTGCCGTTCTTTATGGTCGGAGAAAATATTTTAATTATTTCAAAAAGAAGCGCAAACGTGTCGTATTCTTAATGTGCTATGCGCCCAAACTAACACACAAATTGAGGTTATGCTGATAATTGCTTTAATTTGTCATTTGCAGGGTGTTATTCATTTCTATTTCGTTTTAATGCTATATTTATTCGAGGTCATATTTTTAAGAAGCTATTTTCGAGACTTTGCTGGAAACTTTTTGACGAGCAACTAACTGCTTACAGTATGGTTGCATGCCTCGTAAACCTTCTGGATCTATGGTTGGCTTCCGACGAGGTAGGTTGACAGTTTGCGGATGCTGAACTGATGGTTTGATCGTTTGACGTCTCGTTAGCTTTTGGCGAGCGCAGCACAAAAGTTTGACGAACGACTAGTTCACATTTGACGTGGAGGTGGTGGTGGGCGACCGTTTGAATGCCGACTGGTATGCTTATGGCTTATGAAGATTGAATGGAATTTGAGGACGTATTGGTGATTATCTAGCCTATCTGATGAGAGATTGCAAGGTATATGGTGGTGTAACGGAAGACTGACAGGCGACTTATAGACTTTGACTGGTTGACGATTGATCGCCGACCGTCTTGATATCGACAGATAGATTATTGACGGGAATTTGAAGAGCGTTTGACTTCCGACGGGTGAAACTCTGGCGGGTTTTTGTCTAGCGGGAATCAGGATGTATGTTACACAGGTTGTGGCTGTCTTCTGACAACGGAGAGCGTGATGGAAGACTGATAAGAGAAATTGGTTGGTTTCTGACGCGAGACTGCTTTGTATGGTTTACGTCTGACATCCGTCTAGTGGTCGACTGACTAGCTTCTTCTGGCGAGTGGCTTGCAGAATTCTGAAGGTTCACTGATGAGTTTCATCATGCACAAATATAACACGCACAAAATGAATGGATGCGAAAAGCTCGACCTAGGCCAATAACCCTCCATGGGCTGTTAGAAGACTAATGAGCTTCAGGCGGAAGTCTGGATAGAAACTTGGCGGACCACTAGTGGGTGATTGGTAAGCGGCCGTTTGTATGTTGACCAACAGGCTTTGATGGGAGACTGGGTGCCGTTTGGCAGAGTCTTGGGGGTAGTTTTACTGCCTTTTAGCGGGTATCTTCTGGCCGTCTTTCATCTCTAGTCAGGGTCAATTCAAGGTCAAGGTCAAGGTCAGGTCAGATCAAGTCAAGGTCAACTAAAGGTCAAGTCAACTCCAAAAAAAAAAAAAAAAAAAAAATTTAAAAGAGGTGATGTCAAATGAAAGATAATTTAATTTTCTATCTGTGAATTATTTTCTTTTGCTACCTGAATTACACTTGGAAGCATTCACAAAGGGGTTAATTCAACGCCAACTTAATCACCTTGTACTACCTAGCACAAGGGTTGGTCATAGCTTTCACCATATAAGCATGCTATATATTTTCATAGTTTTATTTTTGTTTGTTTCTGTTTCTGTTTTTGTTGGCCTTTTGCGGAACGCCAATGTTCATTTAAATGCTATACCGCATTTAAAGCTTAGCCCTAAACCATTGACTAACATCATTGACGAAAGAACATCAACAACGGCAGCAACAACATTTCTAACAGCCACAACTTACACAAACACATACAAATTCATATTAATCGATGCCATAAAATTTGTGTGGTTTTGTTTTTGGTATTGGCGCTTACAAAGTCTACTTTTAGGCGTTGCAAAGTCAATTCAACTACTATTTTGTGAACAAACCAACGAGACGGAGCCACAGCAGCGAAACAATAACAACAACAATAAACAACAAACAACAGCAAAAAGTGTAATAATTGTTGAATGCATAAAACGTGTTCTGGGCGTCAAAATGTTCATGAGCGATTTTCGTTTCTTTTTTTTATATATTTTTTTTATTTATTTTTTTTTCGTTATAAACATTTTTTCTTTATTAAGTATATTTTAACACGTTAAGGTAAGGTGAAAAGGTACTCGAAAAAAAATCTATATAATATATAAAAAATTTGAAATGAAATGTAGAAAATTCAAAGGAGAGTCGCTCTTTGTGTGTGTGTGTGTGTGTGCCTACAGAGAATTACAATTTTGATATGGGCGTGTTCACTACACACTGGAAATTACATACACCTACATTTTATATTTATGAGCGACAATTTTTCGCTTTTTATGTTATTTGTTTGAGTTACTGTTATTTTTATTGTACGAGTATGCGAGTTGTGTATGTATGTGAGTGTGTGTAATTGTGTAATTCAATTATTTATAAGGTGATTGCTTGTTGTAAGGCAATCGTCTATTTGTTACTACATTCTCAGTTGCAACATATTTATTACATGAAAATACTAAGGCACGGCATAGCACTTCGTATGTGTATGTGTTTGCGTGTGTGTGTGTGTGTGTGTGTCTATGTCATGCATAGAATGATTTGTGATCTAATAAAATCACGTGTTGATTTTAAGTAGCAGGTGGTTAATAAGAAACGGAAACGGAAACGGAATTTGAAAAGGTAATATTGCATGAAATTAATGATTGTGAATAAGTACAATAAAGTTGCGTTTATGTTTTTCTCTTTACTATTAACATGATTAAGTAATAGCAGTAAAATTGGAAATACATTCATTTATCAATTGTAAATTAATGACAATTTAATATTTTTCATGTTATGTCGAAAGGCGATAAGCTTAAGGAGAATAACAAAGGAATAACATAATGACCATATTCTGAATCTTCTTTATTTAATGAGGATCCAATGAGGACCCGTAGAGTGGCAGAACCAAGGGGAGATTTTCGGATTTATAACTGCAAAAGTAGCAAAACAGAAAAATTGTTGGGAAAATCTCAATATGGCGGTGAATGGACTGCAAACTGCTTAATAATCATGAATAATCATGCGTTAGTTGGTAAATTCAAGCAAAAGCCTCAACTACCAAGACTATACTGACTTCCTATGATATCTCCATAAATAGATTTCACATCCTTTAATCCAATATGACTAGGGTGATACTATAAGGGGACTTACATTAAGTTTACTAATCATTAAGTATAAGTATTTCTTTTAAGACAAAATAAATTAACGAACATTTTACTCAATCAAATTATTCTCAGCCCATTAGTTTTAGTAGAATTTTAACGCACTTGACAACACTTTCAGAGAATAGCGCCACTGATGGCGCAATTATTATTCTATTCACGTACTTATAATAAATAATTTTCACAGCGCAGTGCATCATAAATTCCTTTGGCATACATCTGCCAAGAAGCAATAGCAGAATTTTGAGAGTGAGTGTGTGTGTGTGTGTGAGGCAAATTGCAGGCGCATTGTTTGAAAGTGTGAGCACATTTTAATGAGTGCTCCATATGGAGAGAGAATAAGAGAGAGAGAGAGAGAGAGAGAGAGAGGGAGAGGAGTGGGTGAGAAATAAATAGAGGTAAAAGGAAGAGCGACAGTTTGTGGTGACTAAAATATTTTGCGAAAAACCGGAAATGAAGTTAGAAGTGAAACTATTTCTGAACTACATGCACATATTTATTAGAATATGTGCATGTAGTTCAGAAAGTACAAATGTAAAATGTAGACGGAAGAGGAAGCGATACACGACCCTGTGTATAAGTATGTATGTTAAAGCATCACGCGTACCTACTAACATATCTACATATTCTTATAAAGTGATGGTTAAAGCATTAGCATGCTCACTCGCTTTCAGTTCACTCCTTCACCTTCTCCGATCTTCTGAGATTTGTGAGCAAGTCCGGAAAATTTGCAGAAGAGAACATAGTCCACCTATAACCCCTTTTTCAACTTTTTCCCTATTTTTCTCTAACCCCTTACTTGCTGTCACCCCCTCTTCTTTTCCTAGGCCTTAAGTACAATGGACTACATTGCCTGAGTGCTTGAGGAACTGTCCTGCACTCGTAGGTCAGGTTCTCGGCCTTCTTCACATCCATCCATTCATTCATCCATGCTCACTCGTTTAATAGTAAAAGGAAAAGTTTAACAATTGGGCGATACCATGAAAATTTAGTTTTTCCATAGACAAAGACGCCTTTCGTAGCAGTCCAGCACGTTCTAATTCCGTCACTTCAACGTAATCTCATTATGAGATGATTTTTCTGTAGCGAGATGTTGGCTATGTTAATTCTCTGACCAGCACTGTTATACATACATAGTATATGTGTAATGAAAAGAACATATTAAGGAGCGTTCGCACAATTTTGCACAAATATAAAATGAACGAAAAAACACTTAAACATATATACACACACATTCATACATATACATATTTATATATGTATGTAGGTTTGTGTGTTTATACAGAAACCAACATCATCCATAGAAAATAATAAAAAAAAGGAGTATAATTTTTTGTCCATTTCGTTCGCTATTTTTACGATTATTTTCCGACAAAGGGCCGCCATCGAGAGGCAAGGGACATAAGTTTTTGTTGAATTCTGTTAGTAGTTAGTAGTAGTGTGTGTATGTGTGTTATTATACCATACAAGAGTATTAATAAATGTATACATATGTACAATGTATCTATCTACCTATGCACATGTTCATTGATATATTTTTGGGTGTTGTATTTGTAGGGGTACGTTACGTTGTTACCAACTAACAACAACAGCAGCAGCAACAACTGCTGAACGATGACGATACCGCCGAGTACAATAATGATGACTACCTACTTACTACTATTATTACGTACATATTTCTACTACGTTTTATTTTGGTCTCTTCACATCGACGAGTACTTATTTTCCACGCGGCTAAATTGACAATGCCTTACCAATACATACATACATATGTACATATATAGTATATATTTTATATCTACAATTGTATGTACATACATATGTCTAAATATTTATTTCTGTTTGTTCGTGTAAGGACGACTTACATTCATACATATAAACGTCAAAGCATTCTCATTCAGGCAGGCAGCATGCAAGCAGATATCCACAGCCAGACAGTAGCAGCCAGCAAAGCAAACGAGTAAGCACAAGATTCCTCTTAATCTGTGCGAAGTTTTCCAACACGACGGACGTGCTCTTGTATTTTGTTTGTGGTTGTTGTTCTTGTTTTCTGTGTGTGCAGTTCGCTTTCTGCTTTTCTACATTCAGTTTTTGTGTGTGTGTGTGTGTTTGCGTGTGTCTTGGCTCCCGGGCTTTTTTTCGCCTCGCCGACACACTTAGTTAATAATTTTGGGCTCTTTTGCCGAATGTAGCGAAGTTGTTTTTTGTTTTTGGTTGTACGCTCATTCAACATTAATTCACATTGCTACTCATTCGGCTTTTACCGTTATATGTGTCCGTTTGCAGTATGCTGGGCAATAACAGAAAGAAGCAACAACAATTTTTAGTTGTAGTCGTACTTCTCTTTGTACAACGTACATACGTACAGTTACGTTCAAAAAAAAATTCCAACGCATAAAGTGAATAGGAAAAATTATTAAAATTTCAGTTACTTTCAAGGAATCCTTCAAGGGGAAAACGAAAAGGTTATAGGGTAGCAGATTCTACACCTTTGATATTGTTTCCAGTTATAGCAGTGGTCGCTGTGGTGTAGTGGTGAGTTTCCGGGGTTCGAATCTCGGCACAGGCAAAATCACAAAGTAGAAAAAATAATTTTTCTACACTGCCACCTCTTGGCGGGCAATGGCAAACGTACAAGAGTAAAAATTGCCTATGAAAATCTTTTCACTTCGCCGTTCGGATTCGGCATTAAACTATAGGTCCCTTCCATTCACGTACAAATATAACACGCACAACATGAGTGGATGCGAAAAGCTCTGCCTAGGCCCTCCATGGGCTGTTGTGCCATTAAAATTAAATAAGTCTACCAGTTTTTTATATTATATTACAAGTTGATAACACAAAAAATTACTTACTTACTTAGCTGGCACTACAACCGATGATCGGTCTTGGCCAAAAGATTTGACAAAAGATTTGATTCTAATAAAATATGTGCATGAAATTTTAAAGTACAATTTTAAAGTTCTATTCCAAACATACTTAAAGGTTAGCTAATACTAAGCCTTGGCCGCCTCAACACAAAAGATTTGATTCTAATAATTTATGTGCATTTAATTTTAAAGTTCTATTCCAAACATACTTAAAGGTTAGCTAATACTAAGCCTTAAGCCCATTCTTTTTTTGAATCACCGCTTCGCATTGAAGTTTCACTTCCTCACTAGCTTTAATCACTCGCAGAATATTAAAATCCGATGTTACTTTTAACTTCATTGCAGCAATAATAGCATCTTCTCTGGGTCCACACACATTCAAAAACACCCATTTGTTTGTGATTGAACCGTTCCACAGTAGTTATTGCATTTTGTTATGCCCACCACTGTGTGGTGGGTCACCACTTCCATCGTTGTTTTTGCTGTTTCTCTATGAATTAAGCAGCATTGCTCTCTCTCTTTCTTCGTTCTCTTTGTATTCGCTTGTATTTGTTGTGGTTTTTTTCAACATGCTTTCTTCTTTGTATGTTTTTGTTATTTATATTTTTACGCTCTGCTTTTTGATGTCGCACGCTCTCACTCACAAACTGTGTATTGTGTAGTAGAATTTTTGTCCTACAGGACAACATCGCACAAAAACAAAACGAAAAGAATCTAGCAAAAGACCGGAGGATTATATGTTATTTTTAGTGTGGTGCGTGCAAAGTGCAGACGTGTTCAATATTTAGGCGGGGTTATGTTAAGAATTTCGTTTCAGAATTCATTCAAAATCGTTAGTGTTTTTAAATTTTTTTACGTGTTTTGCATTGTAGCGCAAACGATAGAAGGAAAGAGATTGAGAAGAAATTTTTGGTGATTTTTATAAAGAAAGAGGAAAAAAAAAACGGTTTCACTGTTCAGAAAGTCAATTCTTGACACTGAGCCATTGAATTAAATTGAATGTGCATTATTATTATTATTAATGCCAACTATTTTCTGCTACAATCTTGAAGCGCAAGTGCCGTTCAAATTGATTTAACAACATCAATTTAGAAATCCACTGCTGCAAGTGGTTGCCTTGGTAGTAAAGTTTTATAAAAGAAAAACAACAATAACAAATCAAAATAATAATATTAGTAAATAAATTATAGCTTTGAAAGGGACAAGCCACAGAGAAACGAAAGGAGGTCGACAACAAATCAAACAAGTGCAAATTTAATAAAGTAAAAAAGTGTTTAAATAAATAAATTGAATTAAAACTAGAAAATAACACATAAAAATGTAATAAATTTGAATTGATATTACAATAAAAAAGCAACGAAAATCAACACAAGGTAAAAAAATTAACTAATTAAAAATTCAGTTCAAAAATTAAAAGAAACAAAAAAATTTAGAAAAAAAGTTAAGTGCAAATGTATAAGATTAATTTTTAACATAAAAAGGCAATAAATATTCCAAACCTAATCATAAAAAAGGAAGTACTGTAATCTGAAATTCAGGTTAAAGTAGAAAAATTTGCAAAACCACCGACAACTGATAAAAGTGAAAAAATAAACAAAAATTGAAAAATCAAAACAAAAAATAAACAAAAAAAAAAACAAATAAAAAAAAAAACAACTGTAATTAAAAAATTCACCCGACGCAATCACATTTTTGTACACATTTTTCTAATAAAACTTAAAAACCAAAAACAAAAAAAAAAAGAAATATAAATCTGTCACGTCTCTCCACAGAGAACCACAAACAAAGCGTTCTCTCTCTGTCCTCTACAAGAAAAAAAAAAGAAGAACCACACCGAAAAAAACCAAACAGAAAATCTTCAGCAACAACAAACCACCAATAAACCACAATGGGTTGCAATACCAGCCAAGAGTTGAAAACAAAAGACGGCGCCACATCCACCAACAACGGTGCTGACGATGGAGCAGCAGCTTCTCTTGAGAATGGCGAGCAAAATGGTAATATTACAGCGGCTGGCGAAGAGCAAAAGGGCGGCAGCGGCGGCGGCGGCGGCGTCGGCACCACCAACTCAGCTACTGCGAAAGCGACGACATCGTCAGCATCATCAAAAAATCTTACAAATCACTCGAAATCCAATTCAATTATATCGAATGGTGATGCTAACAAGCAACAGCAGCAGCAACATATAAAAGATGCTGTCGAATCAACAAAACGAAATGGTGTATTCTCGGCGGAAAGTCGTCAATGCGATAAAGCGGAAATATCCGAATTCAATGATATGGAGTATGGCGGCGGCGACGGTGACGGCGACGGCGACGATGAAGGTGAGTTTAGTATAGTGGTATTGTTAGTGGTATAGATGGTATTGTTGTAGTTATGTAGTTGGATTTAGGAGATGCATAACATACATACGAGTATGTATATAACATACATGCATATGTATGTATTTATGTATGGATGTATGTATGTATGTATGCAACTTTGGTAGTATTTTCTTCTTCTACATTAATATACGTAATTTATTTCGAGGGAAAAAACCTTAATGATATTAAATAGTTTACATTTTTTAACGAACCTTTGCCTGTGCATCAGCTTAATTCCCTCTACGCTTTGTAGGGCCGTAGCAGATTCAGGAGTGATAACGATGCTATGGGTATGGCAGACCCCTCCTCAGAACAATTACATATGTACAGGGTGTTTTTTTTTACAAGTGTGGTTTTCAAGAAGAAATAAAACGCATACAGTTAATTAATGTTATGGCCAAGAATTTAGCTTTATTATAAATATTTGCCATTATGTTTTAAAAACGATTTCGAGCAAGTGGCCGCCGCGGCTGGTTCGAATAAATTCCAGCCGAGAGGCCCAATTTTCGAGCACTTTTTGCAGCAATTGGGGACAATTTGTATGTCAGTTCTCTTCCAAGGCGTCAATCGCCTCGGGCTTATCTGCGTAGACAGGCGAATTCACATAACCCCAAAAAAAATACTCCAGCGGTGTTAAATCGCACGATCTTGGAGGCCACGCCACAGCCCACGACGCGAGATAACGCGCTCACCAAAAGTTTCCTGCAATAAATTGATTGTTTCGTTGGCTGTATGGCTGTATGGCATGTAGCGCCGTCTGGTTGGAACCAAAGGTCGTCCACATCAACATCCTCCAATCCAGGCACGAAAAAGTCATTAATCATGCTCTATAGCGTTCCCCATTGACTGTAACATTATGACCGGCTTCATCTTTGAAGAAATATGGACCACTGATTCCCTCTGCCCATAGAGCACACCAAACAGTGACTTTTTGAGGATGTAACGGCGTCTCAACAATGGCTTGTGGATTATGATCACTCCAAATGCGACAATTTTGCTTATTAACGTACCCATTCAACCAAAATTTAGCTTTATCGCTGAACAAAATGCGTCGCGCGATTCGAACCATTATTTTGGTAATAAATTTGCACGATTTGCAAACGTTGTTCAGGAATAAGTCTATTCATTATGAAATGGCAAACCAAACTGAGCATAAATCAAGTGACAGCTGCCAAAAAGACCAACTCCGAAAAAAGTATTGCCAGATTGAAAACCACATTTCTAAAAAAAAACACCTTTTATAAGCTATGTAAATTATGTGTATATATTTTATTATTTTTATTTTTATAATGTACACAGTGCAACCAATAATAAATTTCAAATGTGGAATGAATAAGTTCTCTAGATTAATTCGGAGTCATTGTACTCAGATTTTCTTCATCATGTTTGGTATTGAAGGCCCAAAATCATTTAAATTGGTATGTGTATGTCTGTAGTTTTAATTTTTACATATTGCTATTTCTGGTAAAAAGGAAACGAAAATTTACTCACTTTCAATTGGTAACAATCATCCACCATCCTCATTTAGCTAGTCCTTGTTCATTTCAATTTTTTAACGAACCTTTACCTGTGCATTAGCTTAATTCCCTCTACACTTTTTTTTAGCAGATAGTCGTAGCAGTTTCAGGAGTGGTAACGACGCTATGGGCAGATCCCTCCTCAGAACAATATTACCTTATAAGTATATTACCACTCTGAAGGGTTACGAAATCTACTTATGATAAGATCACTGAAGGTCAAAATGACCAAAGTCCAACTTTTAATAAGAAATTAACCATTGAAAGAGAAAACCCTGAATTTTGTTCCCCAATAAAGAAAATATTCGCCATCAAAATGAAGCTGGGCTTTTACAAAAAGTAACAATCACCCAGGTCAACCACCTAACATCGTCTAAGGGCTTCTAGGCTAACAGCATGAAAATTGCTATTGCATCGAACTCTTGATTCACTCTCACATTAAATACGATATGCTGAGGACGCCCGAAGTGGTAAACCCAAAAAAGCTAGTAAATTCCTTTCTTCCTGCAACTTTTAGAAATAACACAACTAACGACCTTCAAGTCACTGAAGATTGAATTTTACTCTTGAAAGGAAAAAAATTGGCTTTTTTGTTGTGGCATGAAACATTTATCCAAAAAAAAAAAAAAAGGGAGAAAAAATCTTTTAATGCGATCGAGGTATCCGAGGGTAATCCTCAAGTGCTTCTTGACTTTCTCAGAGCATTAGATTGTCATAATTTTAGAAAGCAAGCTAAGGATTCAATTATGCAAATCGTTTAAGCCTTAATAACCAAAAAAAAAAAAAAAAAGGAATAAAGTTAACAAAAAAATGAAAACGTTGTTTCGGTTTCTGCGGCCTCCCACAATGTGCTCTTATGTGCTCTTCCTTTATCCACCCACCCACCTGCCCTAATGCCTCGCCAATCCACCATTCTATTCCCTTGGGAGTATCGCATTTAAATTGGTTTTCTGCTGTTGCAGGTGCAAATAAATACAATTTCAATTTGGAAAGCTTGCAGAGGATCTAATAATAAGTATATGTACGAGTGCGTGTGTTTGTGTGTTTGTGTGTTTATATTTGTGAAATAAAAACCTATCTACATATATTTTATTTATTTATATTCTTTATAGCTTCTTCCTATGCAAATTAAATGTAGCAAAGAAATAACAAATTCCAACTGTGAGTCACAGAATGTTTGTGCTCTGCTCTTTGCGCTACTCTACATAATCGTACACAAATCGTCGTTGTCGTCGTTGTGTTTTGTTGTTGTTGCTTTTAGGTTGCAGTTGCGAATGTTTGTTGTCATTGTTGATAAATAAACATTAGATTTATTTATGTGCCTGCCTATTTCGTTTGCACATACCATATACAAATTTGCAGGTATTTTCCGAAAATATTGTTGCCAAAGGTTTGTTTTTAATCATAATTTATTTATGTAGGTATTAAGTACCAAAAGTTGATCAAGGTTAGTTGGAGGAGATGGGGAATTTTGAAAAACGGAGGTAGCCTCATGCGCGCGTCCGTGTATTTCATGAGTGGAAGCTTAAGCTGTGTAGCAAGGAAAGTTTTTCAAATGATGTGTTTTTGATTTTTCAACCAACCAAAAGAACATCGTCAAGTGATCAAATACGATCCTTATGATTATAATTTCGTAACGTCAGGAATAAGCCAAGTGTTGGAGAATGTTTTCTTACTATGAGTCTGCACATCAATAATGAATAAGTAATTATTGATTAACTTTTTCCATTCGTTTTCATCTCTTAACAATATGAGACTATAAGTAATCTTTGACCTTCTTATAATTACTACATAAGCAATGTGTGATGTAGTGGGTCACAAGAAAATTATCCGCTATATTTCACTAATCTGTCGTGTGGTTGATGTTTAGTGCCATCTATCGCTTTTTCCTGACAGCTTGCGTGTTGATCTTTCTGCACCAGTTGCAAAATTTCAACGACTTTTTCAGTGCATCTTTCAGTGCATCTTTCAGTGCATCTTTGATATCGAAGTTTCCGCAATGGAATCGAGCAAACTATTCCTAGTTCCAGCGTTCATTCACCGCATCCCCACCGACCGTAAACCGCACAAGTTTTTCGTCTTGTTTTTGTAGTCGCTTTAATACCTTTTCTATCGTAAGAAGCGTACGAGGTATGATTAAAAAAAATAACCGTTATTTTCAATTTATATTTAAAAGTATTTATCTATTCATCAACAACTATCTTGTCCCCTTCAAAGTAATCCCCCTCAGATATAATACACTTATGCCAGCGTTTTTTCCAATCCTCGAAACACTTCTGAAACGCGCTTTTTGGTATCGCCAACAGCTCCTGTTTCGATTTTTCTTTTATCTCGTCTCAATCGTAGCAAAACGCTTTCCTTTCATCGGTGTCTTCAGTTTTGGGAAGAGGAAACAGACAGCGGGGGCCAAGTCCGGTGAATATGGTGGTTGAGGCATGATAACGGTTTTGTTTTTTTGTTTTTACGCACAAGCGACGTTGGTTTTGCTCAAAATTTAGCAATTTTCGAACAATCTTCGCTGCCGCACGTTTCATGCCTAAAACATCTGTAAAAATTGCTTGGCATGAGCCGAACGATATGCCAACATCAACAGCAACCTCTCTGATAGTGATTCGACGATTATCCATAATCTTTTTCTTCACTGCATCAATGTTTTCATCGGTTGTTGACGTGCTCGGGCGACCAGGACGAGCATCGTCATTGACATCTTCTCGGCCTTCCTTAAACCGGTTATACCACAATTGAATTTGTGTTCTGCTCATAGTAGACTCGCCAAAGGCCACAGTCAACATTTCAAATGTCCTTGCGCATTTAATTTAATTGTTTACACAAAACTGAATACAGTTTCTTTGATCCATTTTCTCGAATAGTAAAAAATCGAAGAGCACACCAAAACACGACTAACCTTTTTATCTGTCAAAAACAAACTGACAATCCAAAATGGTTGGTATTGCCAACATATATAACAGACATGTGTACCAACATAACGGAAAAAAAATGCGAAAATCGAACATACGTAACTCACGAAATTTGAAAATAACGGTTATTTTTTTATCACACCTCGTATTTCTTCAGATATTTCACTCATTTTCATATCAATGTAACTTTTTACACTAGCAACGAATTACTCAACTGTCTTCACGGGAAATATTGCCTGGAATGGCACCTTTCAAACATGTATTCATTAGACATTATTGGGCTAGTGTTGCCAGATTTGTTGCCAAATACAGTCACCAAAAAACCGCGGATACTTTCTATATAACACCCAATATTTTTTTTTATATTTATATTAAAGAAAATTTTATTAATTTCATGGAAATTTAATAATAATAAAAATATTTGTGTATTAATTTTCCACAAACACATTTCTATAAAAATTCCAACCAAAAAAATAGAAGCAGAATAAAAGAAAATAAACTATTCCCATCGTCCATTACCATCGCCCATGACCATAAACTAATGAGAAATTTAATAAATAAATAATTACCTAAGTGTACACACAACATAATCCCATCGCCGCGTAATGAAAAAAAGAAATATACATATAAAGGAACAAGAATTTGAGTTGAACGCGCTCCCTATCGTTTACTTATTTTCAATTAAGTTTTCCGTGAGTTAAGCCTCTTAATTGAAATTTGCAGTATGTAGAGATAAAGATGAAGACAGGATAAAAGAAATGAAAGAAGTAGTAGCAGTAATATGTAGTTATAAGAAAAAACGGGGTAGAAAAGGGAAAAAGGGGTTTTTGAAAACCAAATTGGGTAATTTGATCCTTATACTTACTCGTACTTAAACAAAGTGTGTTTCAAGTTTTACTTACTTACTTACTTAACTGGCACTACAACCGATGATCGGTCTTGGCCGCCTCTACAAAGCTTCGCCAGTCGCCTCTGCTATGCGTGCGCTAGCGCCAGTTGATAAGGCCAAGTGCAGTCAGGTTGCCCTGCACCTGGTCTTTCCTACGGAGATTAGGACGTCCTCTTCTGCGTGTTCCTCCATCGTGGTTCGAATAAAACACCCTTCTAGGCGAAGCTCTTTCTTCCATTCGCTCAACATGACCTGCCAGCGAAGCCGCTTGACTATGTCAGTGTCAGCGTAGAGCTCCTACAGCTCATCGTTCCATCTTATTCGATACACGTCGTCCACGCATACTGGACCGTAAATCTTATGGAGTATCTTCCTCTCGAACGCTCCTAACAGCCAATAGCCTCTCATCATTGATGGTCAATGTCCACGTCTCTGCGCCATACATTAGGACGGGAAGAATGAGGGACTTGTAGAGCGGTATTTTCGTCGGTCGAAAGAGGGCTCTACTTCTCAATTGCCTACTGAGCCCGTAGTAACACCTGTTGGCAAGAGTTAGTCTCCGCTTGGTCTCAAGGCTGACATTTTTAAGTTTTCACCCATCCAGAAATGAAGCGCATCAGATCATATTGATATCTATGAATAATGCCCCCCATGAGATTGACGGTTTAAGTTGTTCTCTACATATTTTGGATGTTTAGAATCTACGAATTTTAGGCTTGGTAAATGGGAGTTTGGTAGCAGCAGGACCTTTGCTACAGCGTGACTATTTGATAATATTTTAAATAATATTTGTATCAAAAATCAGATTATATAACAAATTTAAATGCATTGTACTTGGAGGACCACATCAGAATCTGTTGAATCTTCGATTTCGAGAAACATGTTACCTAAGCCTAGGGCATTTTTAAGCTACATTACATAAACGAAATGTTTATAAATCTAATTTAGATTTATACAATTAATTTCCTTACCTAGATACCTAGGTATTTAGTACTTGAGATCGTAAAATAAATTACGAGTAGTGTTTCAAAGAGGTAGTATTTTTATGCATACTCAAAGAAAGTGGTATGCCCGATGTTGATGTTTCCAATTGACCAATAAAAGTCGTTGGTTTTGGATTGAGAGAAAGAGAGCGTTAATAATATTAAAACAACTCTTTCGTCAAATAAAATTTCTATTACCTTCTATTTTGTTGTTTTCTGCGGAACGGAACAGAAACGAAGCAAACTGTGGAAGGTTGAATTGTCAAAGAATCAGGTTCTTCACCTCGATATGCTCTGAGTTAACCAAACTCCATCTTGGGTTTTGATAGAGAAATATTAAGAGTAGAAATATCAACTCTCCGGAAGTGTATTTGTCATGTCACCTGAGATAGAGAGGAAGAGCGAATGCTTGAAAGTCGACTTTGTTTAGAAACTGTTAGTTTTTGCTACCCTGTTTTTATTTTTTTTTATTCTCTTATTTATGCATTAAACAGACAGGGTGTACCCCTATGAATGCAAAGCATTGTGTTGGTTGAAAGGAAGATTGATAGGTGGGAGGAAGAAGGAGGGTGAATGAGGGAGGGAATGCAATCGCAGAGGACACCGATAAAGAGAAAGGCAGCCATTGTGGCAAGTGTTATCCCTTGACCACAGTGAACTTCAGTTTATCAGTGCCGACTATGACCGCATGTAGCGCCAAAGGCCGAGCTTTTCGCATCCACTCATGTTGTGCGTATTATATTTGTACATGAATGGAAGGGACCTACAGTTTAATGCCGAATCCGAACGGCGAAGTGAAAAGCTTTTCATAGGCAATTTTTACTTTTGAAGGTTTGCCATTGCCTGCCAAAAGGTGGTGCCGTGTATAAATTTTGTTGTTGTTCTTGTTTTTTTTTCTATTTTATTTTTGTATTTTGCCTGGTCCGGTCCAACGCACTACCGCTACGCTATAGCGACCACTAAGTAATTAATTAATTAATCAATTAACTAATCACATTCATTAGTTTTTATTGGGATGGTAAAAGTATCAACTTTTCAGATATGATGATGATTTTAAATGAAATTGTCGTTTACTTCTCTTTACCTTTGAGATTTCGTGTAATATAAATATAGAGAGAGAAAAAGACATCAAATATTTGAATGGTTACTCTTTCTAGAGTCAATAAAATTTGAGAAGAAATTTCTTTGCTTCTTTTCGAATTTTTCTTCTAGATTTCGTTCTCTTGTACATTTTGAATAAACAGTGCTGCCAGTAGAAGGAAAAAGGAGCTCTGAATGATCTACAGTTTTAGCTGTTATTTTTAAGGTACTTCCTTAATGTGAATATGTGTGAGTATGTTGATCTGTGTTGAGTCAACTGATGTTTGTTTTTTATTATCATAAAATATGTTTCCGGAAATATGTAATTCAAATGTTTTGTGCGCGAAAACGATAAAAATACTCGCAACATACATACATATGTATGGTATTTACATATATAGGGTAATCATATGTTCGAAATGAACTCATTTGGTATACGTCACCGCAACAACCAACAACTGTAACATTGACTATTAGAACAACAACTTCATTAGAATTTGATATGAATGACAGCGACTGTAATAACGGCAATAACAAAAACAATAGCAACAGCATGGCAAATGGCCTGGCAACCCTGCCCCTTTTTTACTTCATAGAAAATGATGTTTTCATTAAGGGGAAGTAACATTTGTGTTTGTGAGTATGAGTGTGTGTGAGTGTGACTGTGTGTGTGTGACTGTGTGACTGTGTGTGACTGTGTGTGTCTGTGTGTGTGTGTGAGTGTGACTGTGTGTGTGTGTGGATTGTATACAAGAGCTGAAAAGTAGAAAGGAAAATGTTGAAGCGCAGGAAATACTGAGTTAAAGTAAAGGGAAAAGCAGTAATTTTTCTTTACTACAATATTTAAAAGTCAAGCTGTTACTTACATACATAATTTAATTGCTATGTTTACAGCAGACCTTTTTCATTTTCTTTTCCCTTTTTCTTTTCCCTTTTTCTTTTTCATTTTAAATCCTTATAAATAATTACATTAAAAAAAAAGAGTAATTTTTTCAAAAATATTCGGTCACTGACTTATTTATTTTCTTCTTTTTTTTTTTGTCAGTTTTTCTGCAATGCATTTCAATAAAGAACGAAATTTTCTCACTCTGCAACAACAAAAAAGCTCAGTGCAATTGGCCAAATTTTACTTGGCACAATTCTCATATCCTTCCTTTTGTACGTTATGGTGTTAGTTTTTCTTTCATATTGTATTTTCTTCTTCTATTTTCTTTTTTTTTTCTTCCTTTGTTTTGTTTTACGCTTTTAAACTTTCTTTCTTTCATGCACACGGAAATATTATTATTTTTTCTTTATTAATTTGTTTGTTTACTGCGTTGTTTTCAACTTGTTTTTTTTTGCTATTTGCGTAGTTGGCAATTTTTCAAATGCACCCGTTCACTTTATTCTAGAAAAGAGTATTGCACGCTTCAGCTGATAAAAATAGCGAAGCAATTTTGATTCTAAGCAAATTATTCTTAAATTTCTGGAAACTTAGTATAATATTTTGGTTTTTAATTCAATGGTTTGATACATTTTGAAATTTGGGTGAAATGTTGGTGCAAAAATAAGTTTACAATAGCAAATATTTATGGTTTTGATATTTTTACTCTAGACCACAGGAATTATTCCTTTTCTGGTTAGTCTTCATCCTTCACAATTAACAGTGGGCAAGAAGTAAATGTCAATTTTGTATAAAGGGGGGGAACCTTTTACGAGGAGGGCACTTTAGCTCCTTATCAGAAAACGGTTTTAGTTCTTTGTACTTCAACGCTCCACGAGTAAGGGTCTCCCCTTTCACAATACTTTCAATTTATTAAATATAGAAATACGTGTTTGTCTGCTTGGAAGGACTACACATCAAATCTCTTGCATACCAGTTGGAACTGAGTGAAATATCTTGGGGTTTTCAACTGCTCCAGTTATTCAAATAACCTCTATCTAATCTGCTTTGAAACAAATCCCAATAGATGCGTCTTTGTTCCCAAGCTTTAGTCAGAAGTATTAGCTCAGCTACTACACTTATAGATAGTGCCAAAGCAATAGCTATTTCATTATTTTTGAGGCCACAGTGCAAAGCAAAGCTTATGCTGGTATACCTACAACAGCAACCCAGCATAAAAGCGGCAGCTTGGCATACCAGTTAAATTTGTACAGATTGGTGAAAGTACGGGAGCTGTCGATTAACAATATGCGGTACAGATGATGCTAGCGGACAGCCCAACTTGGTCAAACCTTTTTGTCTTTTGCCAACGTTTTGCTTTTGCCTTACCCCACCTGAAAAATTTACGCTGGAAATGGAAACCACAATCTCATACATTTACTTACGTTTTCCATAAATCCATAAAAAATACTTAATTTTATTCATTTGCATTTCATTTTGAGTGTGACAATGAGACTCTGGTGTACTTTTACATAAAATTGTTACATAAATAAAAGTTACTCATACGCCACCGAGTCAAGGTATGAATAATGGAACTATAAGTAATCAATAATATGGTGATTAAATCGATAGTTGCCATATGTAAAGGTGGCAGATGTTTTCGAACTTCTCAATACTTAATATTCACAATAATAATATTTTGCGGTCAAGTCGACAGCATCATACAAAAAAGGTAAGTGGGTAAGTGCGTGGTGCCTGTGCTGCGAGGGATTTAATCTATTTCCCCTTCTGCAACATAAGCGAACGTCAAACAGATTGCAAGCCATTTAAATTAATGATTATTTTTTCTCCAATGCATAAGTAAATAATATTATACCTAAGCTATAATTAATTAGAGGACATTTTATCTTCATAGCAGGTAAATATACCGAAAATAGGATAAGGAACAGAGAAATTCATTAATGAACCATAAAAGCTTTTAATAAAAACAGCTCAGGTAAGCACAAGATAACTCCAGCAATTTACTCGCACCACTTTGATTTATGAGGAGCTTAGGGAAACAATTTCATTCTACATTACATGTACAGTCTTTCTACTCTAGTAACTCACACTCTTTCATTCTCCAACAATCTTTCACTACCTTTAACACTCATTTATTTGTGCAGTTGGAATTCAGGAGGATTTACTTTTAATCCAATATTATGACCCTCTAAATCTATGTAATAAATAAACACAAATACAAAATTTATACACAAGTTAAATAATAAATTTAGCACTTTGTGCATAGAAAATCTGTACGTTGGTCTGACTGAATAATTGAGTGAGTTACTGCCTTCAAAGCAAGAATGCTCTCGTTGGTTGTTGACCGAATGACGTAGTGGAAAAATTATTATCATAAACCTTTCAAGGAGGCAAGGTTGTAATGAAGAATAATAAGAAGAACTTAAAAATGGTTGATGATAGAACAGCAAGAAATGCGACAGAGAGGGAGAGATAGAGATAGAGATAGAGATAGAGAGAGAGAGGGAGAGGGAGGTAGAGAGAGACAGAAAGACAGACAAAGAGAATGGAAGGACAAGGCAAAGAGCATCCATAAATAAAAAAACCAACAGTAAAACTCAAATTCAAAAGAAATAAGTTCATAATTATTAAGAAAAATTATGACATTACTCTCTTATAGAGACTCTTATAAAGAGAGACACACACACACACATACACTTAACCACACACACACTCAACCACACACACACACTCATACTCACTCAACCACATACTCACACAACCACACACTCACTCAACCACACACACTCGAAAAGATAAGTATATGTATAAGTATGGCAAAAACACAAAAGAAAACGTCGAACTTATCGTCGTTTGTCGTCGTTTGTCGTTTGTCTGTTAGAAAGTCTCCTACTGCGTTGTTGTTGTTCCTGACACTTTTCAGTTTTCACAAGAAAAGATGTAAGCATATCAAATGAATGCGATGGAACAGAACAGAAAAGTCTAGAAAAAAAACACACACAAAACTCCAAGACACTACGCCGTAGCAAATGTTTGTGATAACAGCATTTGAATTGACATTATGCGCAGTAAGTAAATACAAATGAAAAGAAGCTGAAGAAGAATGAGATGCCATAAGTTATGTTTAAAAAATATTAGAAAAGAAAAAGAAAAGAGACATGTCAATTTATCATTCCCATTTGCATTTACTTACATAGATATCGGTGTACCTTAATTTGCTAAAGCCCTAACAGCAAATTTTTCAATATCGAGTTTAAGATGGATTATCATTAAAGGTATTTTTCTAAATGTCTGCCAAAAGCTAGACTAGTAGATAAAAACTGCAACAGAACGACAACGAGAGAGAGAGAGAGAGAGAGAGAGAGAGAGAGAGAGAGAGTGAGAGAGAGAGATAGATAGAGAGAGAGAAAGAGAGCGAGATTTTCTTTTTTTTTGTTTTTTTGGAAAACATCACAAACTAATTTCTTATTTTTGTATGTGTTTCTCTTGTTATTGCTTTTGGTTTCATGCCTCGGACAATGACTTTTCTTGGTCGCCATTAACGCCAGTCTTTTTTTCCCTTACTCTTTTGTTGTCTTTCTTTTTCTTTTTTGTATGATCTTAGCGTTTTTCTTTGCCCCCGTAGGAATGCGTGAGATATTTCATGGACGTCATTAATATAATTTCTGACTTTTCAAGGCTCTGGTTAAGATTTAGTTTTTTTTTAAGCTAATTTTTCCCAGTAGAGACTTCATTCATTTAGTTTACTTATCATTCGTTGACTTTGTGGAACCCAAAAACGAATACTCCTTAGAATTCTTTACGAATTCTCATTGCTATATAATTTGTGGACGCTGATTTCAATGGCATTGCCAGTTTATCTTTACATACATTTTCAATCAAAAAACATCCTTTTCTGAGATCCAAATTGCTTTACTTTACTTTTACTTTTAATGGCACAACAGCCCATGGAGGGCCTAGGCCGAGCTTTTCTCATCCACTCATGTTGTGCGTGTTATATTAGTACATGAATGGAAAGGACCTACAGTTTAATGCTGAATCAGAACGGCGAAGTGAAAAGCTTTTCATAGTAATTTTTACTCTTGTAGGTTTGCCATTGCCTGCCTACCGAAGAGGTGGTGCCGTGTAGAAAAATAACTTTTCTACTTTCTTTTTTGATTTTGCCTCTGCCAAGTTTAGAACCCCGGACACTCTGCGTTGCAGTCCAACGCACTATCACTACGCCACAGCGACCAACTTGCAGGTATTTCAAAAATCGCAAATGATATAGAAAAAAGAAAAATATAATTTACTAATCGCAACTAGAAAAAGTTTAAGTTTCACTTACTACAGCGGTTCACGCTTTTCAGTAGAATGAGGGAGTTTTCTTTCAAGAAAGTAAGTAAATAGTAAGTACTACTTGTTTCCAACTGGGTTATTCCTATCTGAATATTTGCTGATGATATTAATATAATATTATTTTAATTAAATTTCGTTGTCCTTGATTTGCGGTATCGTTTTCATAATGTTACTTGTGACTTTCCTATCACGTTTTTTTTTTACCTTCCTTCAAGCCTCTATATCTCCCGTACTTTTGCTTGCTCTATCCCTCTCCATATTTTTACCAGAATAAAAATTGCCTTGTAAACAAGTGACTTCTTTGCAGTAGCAGCAACAACTTTTAAACGCGTCGGTATCACTTATTTATGTTGATGACACTTAAAATCGGTTGTTACAATATTTGTATGTAGCTGTTTAACGTTTCAACCAGAGATAGAGAGAAAGAGGGAGAGAGAAAGAGAGAAAAGTATGGTGCCCATAGAAGGTCGCAAACGGAAGTGGAAGCGTCCTTATTTATGTAAACACGTTTAAGGTTTAAAATTACCTTAAGTGCTGTGCCGTGCTGTGATGTTCAGCTAAAAGTAGCACATGAGTACGAAAAACATTTCATTTCTAGTGAGTGTGTGTGTGTGTGTGTTTGCGGCTTGAAAAGTTTATATCTCTAAAAATTATTATTAAATTTTCTTGTTTCTGCTTTCTTTTTTACTATTGATTCTGGCAGGGCACTGCTATTTATATTTTATATAAATTTTTACGCTGTTCACAACATCTTTGTTGGCAGCAATGCACGTACATAAAAAGCAGCAGTATACATTGAAAAAAGGACAAGTATAAAGTAGTCTTAAATATTAAAAAAATAACAGCAAGCAACAGAACGCAGCGCTGCACAATTTACAATTGACAATATTGAAAATGTAAGAAGCCCATAAAAATGTAAATAAAATTTAATTTCGATTTTTCCTTTCTTGCTCATAATCAAAGGATGATCGTAAATTTTGTTTTCTGTTTTTTTTGTTATACAAATAAAAAAGTTGTAAACTGAAATGTTGGCATTTTATGTGCATGTATTTTTGACTTTGTGGAATTTACTCATTACATAATATAAGCATGTGTTTTAAACTTAAGTTATTGAGCAGCAGCTTGGATATAATAAGTATTAATTTTTCTAAGCAACTTTCGCATATCTGCGGTGCGTATGAGTAACTTTTAATTGAGTATGTCGAAGTGAAACAAAGTAATTGAGTAAGGATATGTGAATACAAATATCATAAAAGCTTTTAAAATGCCTTCGGCTGTTTGTTTTTTTAGTTTTCTAGGAATTTTTAAGAAAATAAAATTAAGGATCGATCCTTAAAATTGCCAAAATTTCTCAGTTCATCTTTAAAAATTATACCAATAGATGTGAAAATACTAGTAAATATTAAACATGTTTATGTTAAGTTACATTCTTATACTGTGTGAGTATCAAAATTGAGATTCAATTCGCACATCTTCACCATGGCGTATGAGTAACTTTTAACTCATTATCTACTGTTTATATTGCAGATTAAAGAATGAAGAAAAAAATTATAATAAAGGAGTAAATATCATAAAAGAAGCTATGTTTCTTCAGCTTTTTGTTACTTTGAAGATAATTTTTGGATGGAAATGATTTTTTTAAAAATGATCTCTACGATATATCATTTTAACATCAAGAATATGTCAGAAAATTTTAAAATATTCATATAATCTAGACATATGTATATCAATCACATTTGCCAACTATGCAGATACAGTTTTATCATACAATTATCCACACCTTCACCATGGCGTATGAGTAATATTTAATTGAATATCTGCAGTTCACACTGAGGATTAAAATAATGATAAGGAAACTAGTATTAAAGTCTGAATATTCACAGAAGGACTATTTTTCTCCAGTGTTTTGGTATATAAAGATAATTTTTGTATCGGGCAATGCGCACTTCTCACGATCATATCGAAATGTCTTTACTTACTTTACTTTTAATAGCACAAAAGCCCATGGAGGGCCTATGCCGGGCTTTTCGCATCCACTCATGTTGTGCGTGTTATATTTTTACATGAATGGAATGTACATGGAATGGACCTACAGTTTAATGCCGAATCCGAACGGCGAAGTGAAAAGCTTTTCATAGCAATTTTTACTCTTGTAGGCTTGCCATTGCCTGCCAAGATTTGGTGCCGTGTAGAAAAATTATTTTTTCTACTTTTGATTCGAAATATTCATTTCAGTTAATTTTAGAATATTCATATAAACCATATTCATGCTCAATTAATTGCATTATTTTACAATATAACTATAACATACCATCCAATTATTTACGGATGGTATATCTTCTGCGTACGGGTGATTTTACTTGAATAACTACGGTTTACATTAGGTAATGAATATGCTGGGAAATGGCAACTACAGATCAAATATTTTTGAAAGTACATATTTTCTTTAGCAGTAATGAAGTTTTGACGATTATTTTGGTTTTGGTTTATGTTTCTTTATAAAGAAAACCAAAATTTAGCCAATATATCCTCACTCTGCATCGCATGTCTCTCTTTCTCTCTTAATTCGATATGGCTATAACATTTTGCAATAAATTATAAAATAATCATATAAGTTCAACGTATTCATATGCTCTATCACGTTCTCATGCTTTTTTACATACTGTAAAAATATTTTCATTCAATTACTCACACTTTGACGGTGGCGTATGAGTAACTTTTAATTGAATATCTATTATGAAAATATTATGTATGCGACAGAGTGGCGCGTGAAATAATAGAAACACACTCCTGCTTTCTCCCACTCTAATACAAATGCGGTAACCTATTAAAATCCCAAATATGCGAGTATGTTCTATGATCTCAATTGCTGCTTTAGGCTGCTGCTGCTGTTGCTGCTCTTGACTACTGTCAATAAAACAATTTGAAACTAATTTCAACACAAACTTGTTCATAAATACCACTAGATATAACTTAAAGTAGAGAAATGAGAAGTGGAAGGGAAACAGAGTCTTGAGGGAGAAGAGGAAACATTGAGAAATATTGTCGGGCAAAAAAGTTGAGGGAGTAGCTGAGCGAATCCGACAAAAATGGAGAACAAAAACTGTAAAAGGGAGGAAGGACAAGGCATAAAAAGGGCGTGGAGAACAGCGGTTCGGAGGGAAAGGGCAAAATGAGAGTTTTGCAAAAGTTTTTCAAGAGTTTTGCGTAGACTTTTATAAAATAGCATAACAAAAAAAATAAAAATAAAATGATAATAATAAAAAAAAATTCAAAAACAAAAACTATTTTAAAGCCGCAAAACAAATATAAAATATAAAAGTGGCAAACGGCAAAAATATAAACATGCCATCAAATTGCTCAAGGGAGTAGCAGTAGGATTATTGGTGGCTTTAAGAGGCAGAGGGAGAGAGGAAGTGTAGAAAAGGGCAGAAAGATAGGGAAGAGTGGCAGAGTTAAGTTAAGCAATAGAGAGTGAGAGAGCAAAACTTTTCCATTATTAATAATAATAATAATAACAACAAAAACTATTTCAAATACCAAAAACAGAATCCACTTTGATTCTTTCTTTTTTTGGTTGCTTGTTTTTGTTTATTTTTGTTTTCTGTGCTACAACACCGCAACCGCTATTTTCAGCAGCGCTTACTCACTTATTACAAAACACAGAAAACTGTCAGCGTGTGCGTAACTACAAAACTTTTAATCAAGTTACTGCACGACAAAACTTAAGGTTAACTTAAGTGCAGGCAACGCAATGATTGGAAGTAGTGGTGAATGCGGAGGGGGAAGTAATTGTTTGCTTTAAAGCGGTATCGGAAATTGGGTAATTTCAATGTTAAATTGAACATGAAACCCACACAAACATAACCCAACAAACAAAAAATTGAATAACAACGATGCTATGCTAATTTAATTTAACGGGAAAAACAAACGTAATTGCTTAAAGATGCTAAAGTATGAAATAAAAACAAAGATAATAAACGCAAAGAGCACACAAGACAACGTTGGCAAACACGTACTCAAACATCAACAGTGGTAGTGGTGTGGTGTGAGAGTATCACAGGAAGAGAGAGAGAGAGAAAGAGGGAGAGAGAGAGTATGTGAGAGAGCGTAGGTATTAGTTAGGTGAAGTGCAGCTACCCAGTAGAAAAGTCAATGAGGTGTTCTAATTGTGTTGGAATTCAGAAATTCAGAACTGCAATTTGTAAAATATTTCAACTTGTTTCATTGTGGTGTTAAATTTTTTTTGTTGTATTTAATTTCGCGTACACATAAATTGAATACAATAGACTCCACTATTTTATTAGATGATAGTCTTTTATTATTATTACAATATTATAACGCAGCACTGAAGTTGGAAAATATTATTATTTATTAATTCAGAGCAGAATTCAATATTGTAACTGAAAAGTAATTCAGAATAGAAGTAATTTAGTAATGCAAATAGAAGAAAATTCAGAACAGAATTCAGTACTGAAACTAGAAAATAAGCAAATTAGAGCAGAAAATAGTACTGAAATTAAAGGCTCCAGTATGGAAGTTGCAGAACTATTGAATTGCGTTGTATCACATACAATAGCGCGCCCCCTGCTTGACACGTTTTAAAACTTATGCTGATATTATTTAGCTGGTTGCCTCAAACAGACTTACTTTGAAGAGTTTCTAAAATTTTATTTTTTCAACATCTTTTTCATGCAGATGCTGTGCCTCTCAAGCCTGAATAGCCTTAACATTTTCCTACTGGGCGACATAACGGCATATTTAAGTATAGATAAGTATGAGTGTTAATTGTGAAGAGCGTAGATATGTAAAGAGTAAGAGGTGTAAGGGAGCGAGTGAGTGAGCGAGTGAGCGAGGGGCTTACTGAAACGAAATATAACGAAACTTAGAGGGGAAAACATGGCGTGGCGGTGCGTGTGGCGCCATTTTTACTGCCACTGTGTCTGCAACGCACAAATTTTCACTATGTTGATGATTTTCGATTTTCGAATTTGGAATTTGTGTGGAAATAATGCGAGGCATTGTTACGTACTGTTTTATGTCACTATGTGTGTGCGGCCTCTTATTGTTTATTTTGTTGTTGCTATTGTTGTCGTCATCGTTGTGAAATGTTGAATATACGCCGTTTGTGTTTGTGCACGTTTTGGCTTTGTTATCATATTCTTCAGTGTGTGTGTGTGTGTGTGTGTGTTTGTGTGTCTCTGTGTAAGTTTATTGCCTATTTTTGCTGCTTCTATCGCTGGTTTCTCTGTTGTTGTTCCTATCATTGCAATCAATTTCCTGTGCAAAAAAGAATCAACTCAATCCAAAAACAGAAAAAAACGACAAAGCAAAGTTATTGTTAGAATTTTCTCATATTGTTTGGAAAATTTGCTTTTCACAGTGTGTGTTTTTGCTCTTATTGCTTGGTTTTTTTCTGCCGTCTTCCTTTTTTGCATATTATTTTTAGCATCGCTGCTATGCAACAATGAGAAATAAAAGGAAAACGTTTTTTTCTATTTCTTTATTCTTGCTCTTTTTGCTGTTTGTTTGTTGTTGTTTTAGTCAAAGCAAATCTCAGTGTCTCCTTTGAATTTTTTTTTAGTTTTTAATTAAAATTGAATTTGCAAAATTTTATAAATTTCATTCAAATTTTCAGCGCCTTTTTTATACAACAGCAAATATTTGCAAATCGTATGCACTGATTTTGGTTTTTGAATTTTTCCCCCTATTTACACACTTGACGTTATTCTGTTCTCTTTTCGTTATGATTTTATCTTTGCTCATTTTTACGTAGTCATCACAGGTGAGTGAGTGTGTGTGTGTGTATGCGTTTTGGTATTAGTGTCTGTTTGCCAAATTGCTTATAGTCTCAAAAAACAAAACTAAGCCTCAGTGCAGTCAGCTGCTCGCACACTCCAATACACAAAAACACACACACACACACACAAATATACACACATACATAAACAAATCACTAATGCAAACATATTTCGGGGATTTGTTTTTGTCATTGTACTCGTTCTATGTACAAAAATAAAACAAAAATTAAATTTCATTTAGCTGATTTTGTCTGTTTTTGTTTGGTTTGTATGTAGTACTTATGTGTACTGATGTTATGTGTACAGTGTTACCAAATGTAAGCACTTTTCAAATTATGTGCACTCACAATTACGTGGTTTGTTTTTTTGTTTGTGTTATTATGCCATAACCTTTCTAATAAATTGTGTTTTATGATGAAATTGAACTGGGGAAAAAAGTTTTCAATTCCAATTATACTTTTTCATGAAGGCACACGTATACAGATAATATGTTTATATGTATGTATGTATGAGTCACAGAAATCTTCATATTTGAAGCCTTCACCTCTTAAAGCACGCTTTGAACAAGGATTAGCAATAGACTTTGAATATTATTCGACAGCAGATTTCCTTGCCTCTCAATGGAATGTTAGATTCTAATGGGAAGTTTTGACTTTAGGTTTTTTTCTTTATTAAGTATGCATACATTACAATTTTTTTTATGACTATCTATTACGACTATTACATTTTAGTTCCATTTTCGTTTCCTTACTCGGATATATCGTGAAATCATTTTCCCTTCTACAGCTAGCATTCCTTTGTGAATTATCTTTGTTGCCAGCTTGTCTTCACCAATGTTGTAGTTTCGAAAAAAATGCGATCTTGTTTCTGCGCTATGCTCGACAATTGGCAATACTGTTTAGCTTTCTCTCTTTTTGCAAAGTCTACGGCCATGATGGGTAAAGAGCTTAACGATTTGCTCTCTTTCTCTCTCAATTGCATATGGGACTGCCCCACAATGGTCTACAACAGAGCATAGAGAGCTGCTCTCTTTCAATATGCTGCATTTGGAATGCTCAAAACCGTTATGTACTCGTGCAAGGGACTACCCTACAATGGTCTATCAGTATCGTTTCGAAGGGGAGGACAATCGGGTTCTTTCATTTTGTATCATGCGTCATTTAAGAATGTACTCTAGTTCAAAAAGTATCAACATAAAAACATTTTCTCACATCTCACTGAAGATATTTCACAATAGCATACTCATGATTCCGTGCATGGTTTTTGAGGTAGAAAGATTCAACTGCATCTTCTTCTTATTTAATGGACCTAGGTTGAGCTTTCCGTTGTACGGTTTAAATTTATCAGCGAAGGATGATCATACAGTTTTTTTTTCTTAGGAATTTTTATTTTTACTGACTGATCTACGATTCAAAACCGAACACCATGCATAGCAGTCCAGTACACTTTTCCTGACTGTTCCACGATTCGAAACCGAACACCCTGCATAGCAGTCCAGTACACTAACAACTATGTCAGAGCTATCGCAACTACATTTTTATCAACAAAAATGTTAATGTCACCAAAAGTACAATAGGGCTATCCTCTAAGTCTAGCACATGCCCTTGTTAAAAATTAGCGGAATTGCAAAAGTGACATCCCTAAAACGAGTAGGCAACAACAAAATTTTTTATTTTTGTACTGTGCAAGGGCATATGCTAGTAGACTTAAATTTTTCTCTTAATACTTCATTTTGAAAAATTTTTACCAAAAGTTGTAGTACTCTTTATATGCACCATAATATTGAGCTTCAAATTGTATCAAAAAAGTATGATTGTACCAACCATACCATTACAGTCGTGCCGTTACTTTTATGCTTTTGCACGCTCTCTGTCTCTCTCTCTCTCTCTGTTTTCATGAGCATAGATCACATAATAGTTAGAAGGATTGCACCAAGCACAACACAGGTAACCGCATTCTTGACGTATTGTTGTTGTTGTATAAAAGTAAGAGTATAGAGCAGTGATGAGCAAAGAGTACAGTAGAGAGCTTCAATATTTAAATGTATTTCATATCGCTTGCTCAAAATATTTGTGTGAGTACTGCAAGTACAAGAAATGCTTGATAGTGGTAAAGAAGGGAAAGGAAAGCGAGAGAGAGAGAGAGAGCGCATAAAAAAGATAACTAGCACACCAAGATATGAAATTCTTGTTCGTGTTTGTTGTTAGCGCTTACAAATGAATGGGAGAGAAAGAAATACAAATAATAATATACGATTAATTTTGGATTAAAATTAGCGATATGTAAAAATTTGCCGGGGAGTACATGGTCGCTGTAGCGTGGCGGTAGTGCGTTGGGCTGTTACGCAGGGTGTCAGGGGTTCGAATCTCGGCACAGGCAAAATAAAATTAAAAAATAAAAAATTTAAAAAATTAAATAAAATAATAAAAAAATGAAACAACAACAAAATTTATACACGGCACCGCCTCTTGGCAGGCAATGGCAAACCGACAAGAGTAAAAATTGCCTATGAAAAGCTTTTCACTTCGCCGTTCAGATTCGACATTCAACTGTAGATCCCTTCCATTTATGTACAAAATAACACGCTCAACTTGAGTGGATGCGAAAAGCTTGGCCTTTGGCGCTACATGCGGTCATAGTCGACACTGATAAACTGAAGTTCATTGTGGTCAAGGCATAGCACTTGTCACAACGGCTGCCTTTCTCTTTATCGGTGTCTCGTGTGCTTGCATTCCCTCTCATATTCTCCCTCCTTCTTCCTCCCACCTATCAATTTTCCATCCATTCAACCACAATGCTCTGTATTCATACAGGGGTACACCCTGTGTGTTGATTGTATCAATAAATAAAAAATCAAATAAGTAGGTACACATAATTGGAGAGTAGCAACCAAATCTAAAAGTGAGAGAGCACACAGTTAGAAGAAGAACCGAATCTTCTCGAGTTTGGTCATGAAGTTTTCGTTTTTTTTTTTTGTTTGATGATAAACCGAGAAAACTTATTTAAAAACAAAAAAGAAAAGAGTGCAATAATTGGTTGATGATGCCGCCATAAACCATTTTGAACAGGTACCAGAAGCTGTGATCCGATTTACAAAATTTTTATATGCAGTTTCTATATTACTTCATTAAGAAATTTCGCCACTCAAAATACCCTTGAAAAGCCTACTCCAGCCCACGTAAGAGTAGGGAATGTTGAATTCATTCATAACTTACTTACTTTCAATGGCACAACAGGCCCATGGAGGGCCTAGGCCGAGCTTTTCGCATCCACTCATGTTGTGCGTGTTATATTTGTACATGAATGGAAGGGAAGGGACCTACAGTTTAATGCCGAATCCGAACGGCGAAGTGAAAAGCTTTTCGGAGTCAATTGTTACTCTTGATGGTTTGCCAAGAAGTGGTGCCGTGTAGAAAAATTATTTTTTCTACTTTTTGATTTTGCCTGTGCCGAGATTCGAACCCCGGACACTCTGCGCAGCAGTCCAACGCTCTACCACTACGCCACAGCGACCACAATTCATATCAGTTTGTTTAATAACTGGCGGGCTGTTTACCAATTGAAATGAGCATTTTTCATTAGCCGATTTTACGTATTCATTTTAGCTATGTACTTGAACAACAAAGCGTGTGTGTGTGTGTTCATTAGCAGATTATCCTTTTCAAGATCAGTCTCTGTGAGTTTAACAATTCCGTTTCAAACTTTAATTTGTGCAATGTCACATTAGCAAATACTCGTAATAGAAACTTTATGCACTATAAATATTGAGTGTATTAAGTGCATTCACACACACACACTCATAAGAGTAAGGTACACAACACATACTAATAAATCAAATGCATATCTTGATGTATACTACTTACTACTTATCTTTTTACGGCTTTATGGCGACACGACGATTATCATATGCGAATAAACAGAGAAACAGAATAAATAAATAGACAGCAGCAGACAGGTACAAAATAGACACACACAGAACAAAAAAAAAAAAGAGAAGAAAACAAACTGCACACAACTCAATCGATTGAGGAAGTGACACTAGATTATGAGGACAACGACAACGACAACGACAACAACGCCTGCAAAAAACTAACTATCACGCAAATGTACGTAATTATTACCGATTAGTTTTTGTGTTTTTCTGGAACTAAGTACCTACCTACTATAAATGTAAATGCTTTGACATTACCTGCATTATTTATTAAAAATTCTCGTATGCTGGGATTGGGGAAAGGCAGCAAGGTAATCAGAAAGTGATATGTAAACCATGTAATTTGAAGGCATTGTAAAAGAAGTGACTTAATTGAAGGGGAGCTTTAATGGCTGGTTAACATTCACGAATTGTTGGCTAATCTATGGTATGATGTTTTGTTTAATAGAAATGCTATAATTAATTTGAGAGTTCAAAGACTTTGTCTGCCATTGTGATTGTCACAGTTTACAAACAATGCACTTTTGTGGAATGGGATTTATATTTGTAAATGGGTGTTATATTTGTACAAGAATGGATGGGGCCTACAGTTTTATGCTGAATCCGAATGGCGAAGTGATTTTCATAATCAATTTTTACTCTTGTAGGTTTGCCATTGCCTGCCAAGAGGTGGTGCCATGTAGAAAAATGTTTTTCTTTCTATATTTTGATTTTGCCTGTGTTGAGATTCGAACCCCAGACACTCTGGGATTTAATTAATAGAGTTTTACTTTAGGTTAACGATATCTTTAGTATGACAGTTTCCACGCTCTCTGACTCTAACCCATTCACTTTCCACTTGCATCCAAAGATCTCGTTTTAGTTTCGATTTTGGAAATGTTCTGCATTAAAAATCTGGGTATTTTGCCTCACCTATTATTTGACGGAATGCCATTGACAAAAAATTCTTCCTTATCAAATTTTAGCACTGTATCATAAACAATTTCTTAGATATTGCATAATAAAGATGAAGTTTATATGGGAGATGCTATGCGCCTTTTTTTTAGTTCCACTCAAATTTTTCCCATTCCGTTTTCATTATCAAGCAATGGAGTTATACCAATTCTGAGTTCGGTACAGTAACCAGTTGCGGAGATATGTATAAAAAGTTTATGTGGGAGGGGCCATGCCCACTTGTTCGAACCACTTTCTGTGTAGTTACTGGAGCATAGACGAGTAATTTACATTAAACTTCGATATATTCGGGGTTTAAGAACTTTTCGATCATCTTTATAATAATTTATAAATTTTCGGAGAATTCCTAATAGATTTAGATAAAGATTTAGATATAGAAAACATTAAGTAAGTCTCATGGATTTACATAAGTAGGTATTTATTTCTGCTTCAGAACCTGAAGCAGAAAGTGATGAATTCCCATTTGGAAAATTGATAATTTTCCATTTTATAAATATGTCACTTAATGAGTTTTACACCTAAAACCTGGAAATTATATGACCCTAATTTATGTAGCCGATTCTTAACCGATTCTTAACCAATTCTTGGTAAGTATATTTGATTTCAGTTTATGTTACTCATACGCCACGTGTGGCCACGGCTGTGCCTATCTATTCGAATATAAAATTATTATTCTATGTGTCGTTAAATACTTTTTGTGAATGTAAAAGAGAGTAAGTGTAAGAGTTTAAGTTTTAAGAATTTAAGAGAAAGCCTAAAGCTTTGGGCTCTTTGAAAACTTTCATCTCCAATAGGGGGAACCAATATTGCCTTCCTTCTATGTTTAAGGGTAAAAATTAAAAGCTTTCGATTTGGTTTTTGTTTTTTTTTTCAAGTTTCCATTTAAATATTGTAAACGAACTTATGTATGTTTGTATTTTTGTGCAGTGTTTAAAAATGTTTTACCATATTTGTCAATACCGTTTTGTCTTTTTCTTTTTTTCCTCTCGTTTCTCGTTTCACAAAATATTTTTGTTCTTGTTTTTTTTCCTAATTGTTGGATTTTTTTTTTTTGGCGTTTGCGTGGTGATCTTCAATTCGAATTCAACACGAATACCGACTTCAAATATGTGGCAAAGAAATCGAAGTTGATATACGCATACCACATCACCATCATCATCATGGTAGCAAGAAATATCTACGGAATCCGTTGAGGAATTTGGATCTTGATTTTAAATTTGATGTTAATTCGTTTTAGCTACGTTCATCATCTGCACAACAAACATTTGGTGTGTGTGGTGAGAATACAATTTGTTGTATTTGTTTTGTAATGTTATTTGTTTTTTGTTGTTTGAGTTCTCTTTCGACGTTTGTGTGTGTGTGTTTGGTAGAGCACACACACACACACAACACTTGCATACAAGTTGTTTTGTATGCATTAATTTGTTGTTGTTATTGTATTTTTAAGTATGCATAAGTATATTTAGTGTACGTGAGATAAATAGATTTTTAATATAAGATTTTTGCGAAACTTTCGAAATATACATATAGTACGTATATTGTTGTTGTGTTTTTTCGATTCCTCCACTTCCTTAATTACTTACATACTTAAGAACAATTGTACTTTTTGCACGTTCGCTGTTTGTATTTAGTAGGTAATTTTTAATTGTGTATAAATATTGTGTACCTATAAATTATATAACAAATAAAATAGGAAATTGTTAACTCAAATATATTTATGTATGTAAAATTTTATTGAATAAAAAATAATAAAAAAGCATGCCAAACTGAAAAAAAATTGAATTTTCTTAAAAACTGTTTGTCATTCTCTGCATAAACAAGAATTTGCTCATTGGTGCAAAAATCGTTACCGTTTCAACCGTTATTTTGTTATGTTAGTGTTATCATGTACTTGGAATTTTCATTACTGAAATAAAATGAAGCGACATTTCATTGCGTAGGCTACATTTAAAAAGCATTTATTGTTGTTCTGTTATTGGTTTGCTCTCTTTCTCTCTCTCTGGTTTGTCTTACTTTGTATTTAAGCTCTCTCTCGCTCTCTTAGCATTTGCGCTGTTTGAAAATCGTTTTTACTCTCTATCTCTCTCTCTCTCTCTCTTTCTCTCTCTCTCTCTCTCTGTTTCATTCATTAATGTTCAGTGTTGTTGTTTTGTAATTTTCTTTTGAATTTAAATAGGGCATTTATTTGTTCCGGTTTATAAAAACTACTTTTTCGCCATTTTTGATATAATATTCTAATGAAAAATAATTTCTAATTTCTTTTTGCAGGTAAATATTTGGTTAAAGACTTTTTGAAATTTATTAGAACTAAAAAAAAATCGAAACTTTAATTGATCACAGGTATTTATTAAAATTTTTATTTTTACCTATATTCAACAATATTAAATAATATTCCCCATATTTAAATGAAAATAATAGTATTGAATTGCCTCAAGACTTGAATCAAATTTTCAATTCATGATTGCTTCTTCAATCACAATGTGAAGCCATGGGTGTGATTACGATTGACTTCCATAGGACCAGTTTCATTGGCTCCAGAAAGATTGGAGACTTATGTAAGTTGTGAAAATCAGTCATCTAAAATGAAATCTAAGACTGCAATCAGTAAACTGTATTCATGTTTTATGACTTCATTGATTAAATTACTTCAATCGATATGTTTGCATTCTTTTATATCTCAGATTCCCGGTAAATAGGTCAAAATAGTAACTGTTCTCGAGTTCCAAGAACATTTCTATTCTTCAAGTATACACTTGAGTTGTTTAGTCAGTTCTTAAACATATTAATTTATCCCATACCAAATATCTTCCCTTGTTATCCTTAGAATAACTCCTAAAGCCTCAATATATCCTGAAGTATACATTTTTAGCGTGGTCGCTGTGGCGTAGTGGTAGTGCGTTGGACTGCTACGCAGAGTGTCCGGGGTTCGAATCTCGGCACAGGCAAAATCAAAAAGTAGAAAAATAATTTTTCTACACGGCACCACCTCTTGGCAGGCAATGGCAAACCTACAAGAGTAAAAATCGCCTATGAAAAGCTTTTCACTTCGCCGTTCGGATTCGGCATTAAACTGGGACCTACAGTTTAATGCCTCTTGGCAGGCAAGCAGGCAATGGCAAACCTACAAGAGTAAAAATTACCTATGAAAAGCTTATAACTGCGCCGTTCGGATTCGGCTTTAAACTGTAGGTCCCTTCCCTTCCATTCACGTACAAATATAACACGCACAACATGAGTGGATGCGAAAAGGGAAAAGCTCGGCCTAGGTCCTCCATGGGCTGTTGTGCCAATTAAAAGTAAAAAGCAAATACATTTTTCAGTGCGAGTTAAACTAATTTTTCTGGCTTAAATTAATTTCAGCTATTCAAATTTTCATGTAATTTGTAATATTGAATGTAGTTCAAATCTTGAATTAAGTTGAACTTCTGCAATTTTTAGATGCGAAGCGTTAAAACTTCGAGAGATCTCTATGTCCACTATGAAATATGTTTGAAAACTGATAAGTTTTCACCTGGTCGAAGTTTTGAACCTTGTCGTTTCGCCACAAAATAAAAATGCCAAAATGTTAAAATCTTAAATTTATTTATCATCCTTCAAATCAAAATCGACACTCTGACGATCTTGAGATATGATTGTAAATAGATGATTTTTCCCTTAATCGGAGTTTAATCTTTAATCTTTACAATTTCGCCACTTTAACAAACTCCAGAACGTTACAAATTTCTATCTTTTATTCCCTCTCCATATTAAAAGCAACACTGAAGAGTATTAAGTTAATGGTATATGGGAACAAAATGAGAATTGAAACGAAGAGCACTTAACCACACTAATTGTTATGATGAAATGAATGAAAGCTTTCAACACATGAAGGATTTTCTTGCGGAGCTTTCAATAAACTTTCAAAAAGTTATATTCGGGGATAAGTATTAGAATTTTAATAACGGTTAGTAAAAATAAAAGCGATTATGAAAATTCGTTGTTTATAGAATTGAAATGTAACTTAATTTATGCCGGAGGGAAAAACAAAACAATATCGTTCGTTTTCTGCAAGATTGCCATTAGTAAAAAAACAAAATTTTTGAGTAAAGCATACAGAAATAACTGTTATTTAGTGCTTTATTTTGTATAAAAAAAACATAATTGAATCGTTTAAGTTATTCATGTGAGAAGAGTATCGTATAAAGTAATGCGTTAATTGAAAAGTTTAAATGCGTTTTTCTTGGAATTTATGTTTTTTGAGTTATGACAATGTTGTAGCAAACGGGCTTTATATTAATATATTTTTGATTATATTTGTATAATTTTGAGTATATTTGTATAATTCTTGTAATTATGCATTACAATTCCATGAATAGTCATCGATTTGAGCATAAAGTATTCAGAGAAAGATACCAGTGTTTTGCTGGAATTTTTAGTCTCATTATTAAATATACAAATACTTACTTTACTTTAATTTAAATTACTTTTAATGGCACAACAGCCCATGGAGGGCCCAGGCCGAGCTTTTCACATATAAACAAATACTTAATGCTGTTATTCTTTATAGGCTAGATATAACCCTAAAACATGGAAATATTTAACTTCCAAATATTCTTTCATCGGAAAATATTTTTGCTAATTTTTGTTAAATTTAAAAAGCAAGTTCTTATTGTGAATGAAAAAAAGAAGATTTTAATTAATTGATCCTAAATTTCAGTGGAAATTTTTAGTTCATCAATACTATTTATTTGATATACTCAGCCGTCTATTTTTCATAGAACTTCCTTTATACATATGCACACAATATGAACCACATTGAAATTGAAACAAATATACGTCAAAGCTCTTTTCCAGCACCTGAAAAGGACAATAATCAACAATAAGAAACAAAAGCAAAAGAAGCAATACAATAGAGCAACACCAACAACAACCACGCACAACAATGGAAGCAAGTAAAGTAAAGTTTTTAGGTTGGTAGGTTATGGGCAGATTGTGTATGACAAATTCATTGAGTAACTAACTGTACATTGTAGCTCGTTAGTGCTATTTCAACATGTTTCAATTTCATATTAATTCAACAAACGGTGAATTCCTAGATTTATACTCAACTCGCACTCATTCACTCACTCATTCGATCCCATTTCGAGACTTTCTCCGCTCAAAGACACACGAACATACAGCGACACTCGTTCGTTTCATTTCCACCAAATTGTTGAGCCATTTCTATAGAAAACACGTTTTTGTATTAGCGCATGCATGTGATTCATTTCCCATTATATGCCGCCATTGCCGTTGCCTCATTGCCATTGTCGTCATTTTCTTGTTCTTCTCCTGGGACGAAAACTGTTCTATCCAAAATCAAAGCAGTGAGCCTGACTAGTGTTACAAATCAACTATAGCGCTCAGTTCGAGCGGTTCTCTTCATTCGCATGTTTGTTTGTTGAATCACAAAAAAAAAAAAAAAAAAAAAAAAGGAAAATCACAAAATCTTAAAACTTTCATAATTAAAATCATCCAACCAACACTTTGTTTGTTGTTGTTTGTTATCTTACTGAGTTTTTTTGTGTGTGTGTGATATTTTGCTCTCATTCGTGGCGCACACAGCCTTAACCCAAAAGCTTTAATTTGAAAACAACAATAACAAAATAAAGAATTGTGTACTTAAATATAAATTTATAAACTAATTACAAAGTTATACGATTTCGCTGAAGCTTCAATTATAAACATTTGACCGAACATTTAACTCTTTGGTGACCGCCGGTGAAACTTAAATCTTAGCCTAATTGCAAACTACAATCACAGTTGCGAGGAAACAAATTGAACAGGTATGTACATATTTGAAAATGATTAAACTATACATAAAGTTTAAGTAAATACTTAAATAAGGAATAAATTGATTTTATGGTGGGACACAAAGGTTAAGGTTTTTCTTCTTAGTAAACGAAAACTGATACAGTTAAGTAATAATTATTAGAGCTGGCCACCTCACATCCGTTGCTCCTTGGTGAATTACCATTGCTTCTGACTTACATTTGATGTTCTGCTCATGTATTTTTTGCCTCTGTCCAAGAGGGAATAAGGTTAATAAAGAATTTGATCGATTGTTTGTCATTTATTTGGCACGAGAGTGATGGGAAATTTGCAGCTAATATGAAATTGTTATAAGATTCATCATAAGCTGAATATTATGCGAAAAGTTTATAGTTGAATTAGTACATTTTTGAGGTAAAATTTGTTAAGTGAAATGGGAAAAATATCATTTAGAACAGAAAAGATTGTATTTACTTCATAGATATTGGTTTAAATTTGTTTTAATTTCAAGTTTATTGAAACTCAATTTGAGTGAACCAATCAACAAAGAAAAAGACCAATGAGCAGATTAGTTGGTGAGAGCAAATCAGTTTGTGCTCTCAAAAGTTAAAAGTAATCAAGAAAAAGATTTTAGTTAACAATTTGCAATATTTAAAATTTATATGAAAAAACTGTTAGCAAACTTTTTAACATTAAAATAAATCAGTTAGCTCTGGACTAAATTGATTTATACTCTCAAAAATCAAAGTGATCAACAGCAAGAATTTAAGCAGGTTAAGTAAATAAGAAAACGAAAAACAAGAGTACGATTTTGATAAGTGAAGAAGTTAGTGTTCTAAAAAATCTTTAGCGAGTTAAAGCAGTCGACCAATCAGATTGCAGTTCTCTTTTCGTTTCCTGTATCCACATGAAACACTAAGGCAAGCGGTGCTAATGTTGTAGGTAATAATTTTTGTAATAATTTTTAGAGTTTTCAACTTGTATATGTTTGGTTTTTAGCAAGTTTAAAAGTATGTGCTGTGAGCCCTAAGCTCAAGTTAGGGAAGTAAGTTAATATAACAGGAAGCCTTCTAAAGAAGAAGTTATCTTATAAAGTAAGGAGAAGCTCCTCCACAATATCCTGACTATGACGATGAGTAATAGAGTTTAGTTGTTACTTCCTATCAAATTCTTCTTAAAACTTATTCTTTTAAACTTTGTAGTACGTTAAAGAAAAAAATAACCCTCAGAGGTGATCTTACAATCGCATTTTAGGCTTTAGTACATCTTTTGGTCATCTCTTACAACTATTTCTGTAAACCCCATAAAAAACCCTAGCAAATGAATCTGTGGATATAACGGCGTAAAGGACTTCAAAAATTCCAATCGTTTTGTTAGCAAGTAGTAAAATTTTCATATTTTTCGAAAACACACACAAACAAATTTCGTACCCATGTGAAGCGCTAAGAGCGAGAAGAGCTGATTGAGAGAGTGAATTCTCAGTCGCATGTCGTACACTGGGAAAATTGCGATGAATAATGATTTTTTAATTAAGAAATATTCTTTATAACGCGATCAATAATCTCTAAAAAAAATTTCATTGCGCGTCCAATTTTCCCAAGGCAAATCAAATATTGCGCTTCTCCAAAATCATTTTCAATAAATATAAATTATAATAAATATAATTTACATATACTAAACATTGTGGTCGCTGTGTCGCAGTGGTATTGGACTGTTACGCAGAGTGCTCGGGGTTTGAATTTCGGCACAGGCAAAATCAAAAAGTACTTAAGAAAAATTATTCTACAATGCACCCACCACCTCTTGGCAATGGCAATGGCAAAACTACAAAAATAAAAACAGATTTCATTCGGCATAAAACTGTAGGTCCCTCCCATAAGTGGATGCGAAAAGCTCGGTCTAGGCCCTCCGTGGGCTGTCGCCCCATTAAAAGAAAGAAAGAAACATTCTTCCAGTGCATTCGCATCAACTGAATGCGTTGCTATGAAAATCAATGTGAAAGAACTACAGCTTTTGTTGTATTCATGTGAAATCACGAGAGAAAACATGGTGCGAATGTGCTCTTTCGGGTTTTCTTATATATTTTTTATTTATTTAATAAAAAGTAGCAAATAAGCAGTAAGCATTAAATCTTTTATTGTAAAAAACTAACAAAAAGGGCAACATTGTTTTAACAAGTTTCTTAGTTAACATGACTAGCAACCTTTCTCTCAGAGAGTATTTTTGCTTTCATTTACATTGACAATTTACTCTCATAAAAAACAAAAGCAATTTACGGCAATTTACGGCAATTTGTTTGTTGATGTAAATCCTAGGGATTTTACTTCATAAAAGTTTAAAAATTCTCTAAAAATCTACATTTACATTGTATTTCGTTAAAAAGCTTTTCACTCGAAGGGTCTAATATTTATCTCTTGACTTCTTGGATTTTATGCACTTTGGACATCTTTTTGTCACCATTTCGAATGCAAAAGTTGAGTAAAGTCGATAGTTTCGCTTAAAAGAAAAGACAGTGTTAAAGCGTTTGTTTTTGATACTTTAAAAGAAAGTTCGAGATTAGGCGATACCTAGAATCTTTTCAGGAGTTTCAGGAGGGTAACAGATCTGTAGTCTTTACCGGTTTTGTGGTAGTTAGGAGGCCAACCTGAATGAGGGCTAAAGTAGTAAGCCTCTTTCACAGATTGAATTGAATAAATTATGTAGCTTCCAATGCTACATGCTTAGCCTATTTGTAGTGAATTTAAATTTTATATATTAGATTAGATATGAGAAAAATTAGAAAAAATACTGACGCTTTGAAATGTGTTTCCACCATTTTCGTTGATTTCTATTAAAATTACTTATCGCTCATTTCAGTACAATACTATTTCAACTAGAAATGGTTGCTCCTTGAAAGCAAAACAGTTTAACTCTTGAATCTATGATTTTTGAGTTTAGGTTGTTTAAAGAATTCAAATCATAAAAATCAGTTTTCTGAAAAATCGGTAATTTTCACTTAAATCGTTTTGCATTAAAAGAGCGAGCACTTCATTGATTGTTGGCATGCAATTGCCATCCAATAATGTTAAATCATTATAAAAAAATTAATTCTTCAATATTTAATATACCAAAATTATTTAGTTACTTATAAAAAAGTAATGGTCAAAATTGATTGAATTCTTGTTTTTTCATGATTTTATGTTCTCAAATGCAATATAGAACAACAACAATTTTAAGAGACTCTCTTTATTTTACTGTTACTGCGATATTGCCGTTAGTCATAATTAGGCTGCAATAAATTGAGAAATGTTGTGCAGGAAATATGGTAATAGTTCCTCTGGGGAAAAAGTTACATAAAATTTGAATAATGACCGTAAATTTGAATGTGTCGGGGATCATCCGTAATAAAAAACATTCCGTAATAAAATAACAAATAATAAAGTAATAAATATTACTTAAGTACACTTTCTACAGTTTACTTTCAGTTTAGTTATTGCTTTCTGTATACAAGTATCCTGAGTATACTGCGACCTAAGGTCACGTCACATAAGCAACAGTAATCGCAAGCTGCGGCTTCAGCATTGATTTTACATACATTCTGATTTACATATTTACAATAATTTACTTATCTCTAATCACAAGCAATTCAGAATACAACTCAATATGGAAGATACAACGAAAAGCTAGTCCTGGGTCCTCCATGGGCTGTTGTACCATTAAAAGAAGAAGAAGAAGAAGAAGATGAGTGATTCATCTGATGTTGGGGTAATTCTTTTTCTAGAAGCAAATTAACATGGGCCGAATATTTGTGTAGTGTAACTAATAGAAACTGATTTAGTGCTTATTTGTTGTTTAAATCTTTCAAGAACTTAAATCAGAAATCAGATTAATAGTAGATATAAAAGAAAATGGTCGCTGTGGCGTAATGGTAATGCGTGTAATGCAGAGTGTCCCGGGTTCGAATCTCGGCACAGGTAATATGAAAACAAAAAGAAAAAAATGTAGAAAAAATAATTTTTCTACACGGCACCACCTCGTGGCAGGCAATGGCAAACCTACAAGAGTAAAAATTGCCCATGAAAAGCTTTTCACTTCGCCGTTCGGATTCGGCGTTAAACTGTAGGTCCCTTCTATTCATGTACAAATATAACAAGCACAACATGAGTGGATGCGAAAAGCTCGGCCTAGGCCCTCCATGGGTTGTTGTGCCATTAAAAGTAAAAAAAAGTAAAAGAAAATGGAAAAGTTTTAACGAGGCCCTCAAAGGCCACACACAGTAGTCAAATCTTACTCGTATTATATTGTAGTTCCATGCAACATTATCACTTTTCAAGCAGAAATAAAGAAAGAAAGAAAAAAAGGAAGAAAGAGAGAAAGAAAGAAAGAAAGAAAGAAAGAAAGAAAGAAAGAAAGAAAGAAAGAAAGAAAAGAAAGAAAGAAAGAAAGAAAGAAAGAAAGAAAGAAAGAGAGAAAGAAAGAAAGAAAGAAAGAAAGAAAGAAAGAAAAGAAAGAAAGAAAGAAAGAAAAGAAAGAAAAGAAAGAAAAGAAAGAAAAGAAAGAAAAGAAAGAAAAGAAAGAAAAGAAAGAAAAGAAAGAAAAGAAAGAAAAGAAAGAAAAGAAAGAAAAGAAAGAAAAGAAAGAAAAGAAAGAAAAGAAAGAAAAGAAAGAAAAGAAAGAAAAGAAAGAAAAGAAAGAAAAGAAAGAAAAGAAAGAAAAGAAAGAAAGAAAGAAAGAAAGTTTCTCAAAGAATGAAAGAAAGAAAGAAAGAAAGAAAGAAAGCAAGCAAGCAAGCAAGCAAGAAGCAAACGCTTTCACTGAAAGCCAAATTAGTTAATTTTTTAATGAAAATTTTGTTAAAAATAAAAAAAAATAAAAACGAAACGTTACTAAAATTTAATGGTGTAAATGGTGTAGGTGAGTGATAAACGGATTTAACGGATTACCGTTAAATGAGTGATAAAGTCAATTAAATTGAGTGATCTCTCTTTATGCATTACAGTGATGGCAAAAATATAGTTACAGTAGATAAATGAGTTTTGCACACAATATAAAAGAAGAAGAAGAATATTTAAATAAAAATATTATAGAATGAAAATTGATAAGCATATACAGGGTGATTTTTTTAAGAGTTTGGATTTTGAAAATGAAAAAAAAACACAGAAATTAAATGAAATTTTTATTTGGATTGATAAATCAATTTCTGCCATTTACATTTTAAATATAATTTCATTTAAATGTTGTCCGCGGCGACGCGAATCTCACCAATGATGCGTTCAATAATGGCTTCCAAAGCAGTAATCGTGTTTGGCTAGTCTTTATAGACAAGAGACTTAACATAGCTCCACAAACAATAGTCTCACGGACTCAAAACGTGAGATTAACTGCTTACCAAATTCGCCTCTCAATTGATGCATGGTTTCGCGTGCAGTGGGGCATGTGGCATGTGGCACCGTCCTGTTGGAATCACATGTCGGCCGAGCCCAATTCTTGCATTTTTGGCAAAAAAAAGTCTGTTTTCATCGAACGGTTCCTTTCTCAACCGTAACGTTGCGGCCTTCATTGTCTTTGAAAAAGCACGGCCCAATGATGCCGCCTGCCCATAAGCCGCACCCAACAGTGCATTTTTCGGGATGCATTGGTAGCTGCAGAATTGCCTGTGGCTGGTCTTCACTCCAAATACGGCAATTGGCAATTCTGCTTATTCACGTTGTTCCAATCCATTGAGCCAAAAATGAGCCTCGTCGCTAAATGGACGTAGCCTGCGAAACACTTTTTTCACAGCGCATGAATTTTGATAAAAAATTTCAATAATTTGCAAACATTTTTCAAGCGTAAGTCTATCCATTATGAAATGGCAAACCAAACTGAGTATAAATCAAGTGACAGCTGTCAAAAAGTTCAACTCCAAAAATGCCAGATTGAAAACCACATTTCTAGAAAAACCACCCTTTACATATGTATGTATTTTATAAATAATCACAATATTGATAATCAGCGCTGTTACAATGGCAAATTTCTTAAAACCTTGTTTTTTTTTCAACTGAGCTTAACCTTCTTTTAGATGAGAAATATTTTTGCAAAAGTATCCTCTAGAGTGACTAAATTTAGATATAACAAGATACTATTCAGAGGAAATGCTCCATGGACTTGGACGTGGATCTGCGCTCTACTTTCGCTTAGGTAATTTGCATGTTAGTTCTGCCCAAAGGGTTCGAAAATGCATCAGGAACGCTGCTTTTCTTGCATTGAAGAGCTTCTGTATCGGCAATTACCTGTCATCTTTCCTTTTTCTCATACTATTACCTTTAATTTTTATATTCTATACTAGTGAGAGTCACCCAGACATGCACAGCTGAACAGTTCAACTTTTTTTTTGTTATTTTATTTTTACTTATTATTAAACTTATTCTAACCTTCCTTTATCCTGGGGAAAGGAAGGTTAGAATATTCCTTCAATTAATCATTTACGATGAAGAGGATGGTCTTTCTTATATGTTTTATTGTTCCGTGTAACTATTTCTTCTGTTTACTAAGATCACGTTTTACAGAATCATTTAACAACATTTAAATTTTGTTGCATGTTGTCCTTTTGAATTTGAGAGACTGTCTCTTAAGAATATTAAACTTCTTTCGATTCGAGCATCCTCTTGCTTCGATATCAATGCCCGACTTCCGTTAACCCGTTTTGCTTGGGACTGAAGGCGTGTTTTAGAGAAATATTGTTTAGTAACGGTAATGGCAACCAATGGCCGGCAGTTTTGTGGAACTTTCTGCTTCAGCAGAATTCAAAAGAAGAGTGCTGCTTGGGAAAGCGTTTTAACTATTCTGCTTGTTACTCATCATCATGTCTTTTAGCGTTCTACAATCGTTTGATAATGACTTTTACATTCTGCTAATATACTTTCTATACTTTAATGATATTCCATTTCCATATTTCGGAGGTCTCGTGACCTTAAATTTTCGCATTTCGTTTCATGCTTCAATTCTCTAGCATGTCAGCTGCTGATTAAGTAGAACTGAAAATAGTTGATTGCTCTAAGCTACTTCTAACTATAACTATGATTGTTCAAGTACAATGCACATATTCTAATCCATCTGAATTATGTATGCTTCAATTGAATTAGCAAAAAGGCATAAAATTATTATTATTACAAAAATATTACATAAAACAAATAATAAAACCGCTCAATTGATAGTACGTGCACACGAGAGTACGGAACTACAAAATAAACACAAATGATCGTAAATTCATGCATGTCAAAATGCATTCAAGTGAAAATTGCAATTTTCATTTAGCCATCGATTTTACAAAAACCAAACTTAAAAAAGAGAAAAAATAGAAAAAAAATACACACACACAAACACACACATACACATACACACACACACACACACACACACACATAAACATTTATACAAACAAACTTAAACATTTTAAATGAAAAGCATGCACATTAATAAGTAAAAATAGAAATGGAAAAGTGGTAACGCTCCAATGAGCAAGCTGACAAATGGTTTACTGCTGCTCGGCTCTACTTAGTCGGAGCTAGTGTCGCAGGGCACATTCGTAGTACGCCTTTTCCCCTCATACATACAATCTATGTAGCACTTATTTGATAGGGGCATATCTATTTGCGCCTTAGTACCTGCAGTACATCCTGGAAAATGCCATTAAAAATATATTTGCTGACAATTTGAAATTTCACTTCACTTGTGATAATTTTTATTTATTTTTATTTCTTTTTTCATATATATGCAAATGAATTTTCGAAAGCGTTGAAATAAAATATACACTTAAATTCAGCATAACGTGAAAATACACATGCTTACATACACATGGATACATACACATGCATACATATACACGTTTTGATATGCTCCGCGATGAAGGTGTTGATATAACCGAGAATTAAACGTATGCACATATTTATGTATGAGTATATGTAAGCACGATGCGTGTAGTATCTCTCTCTCTCTCTCTCTCTCTCTCTCTCTCTCTCTTTGTACTTGGGTGTATCTGTGCGAATGCTTGGGTGGATTTAACAGCTTAACTAATCAAGTGTGAATGTTGTTATTATAAATAAATTATTATGTTACTCTCCCATAAACAAGTGTGTATGTGTGTACTCACACACACACACACATACACACCACATTTATAAAACGGAAGCTGTTCTCTTCAGTTCCAGGAAAGTACACGAGGTCTTTAAATTTAGAGTGGAGGAGCATGTGATTAGTTCTCAACCGTACCTGCCTGGTATCTTGGTGTGCTAATCGACGCCAGAATGACATATAAGTAGCATTTACTGGCAGTCAGTGAAAACGCGTCAAAGGTCAATGGTGCACTCTCCCGGATAATGTCAAATATTGGAGGGTCCAGCGCGGTCCAGCAGACGATAACTACTGGCACGCATTACAAGCTCTATAATGTTATATGCTGCGCCAGTATGGGCTGTTGCAATGCAAACTCCATCGTACATTGCCGGGATCTGGGCGACCTATCGCTGCAGCGCGCACTAAGAGTTGCAAGTGCATTCCGCACAGTGTCGGATGAAGCAGTCGGTGTTATTTCAGACATGACCCATCGATATACTAGCAAATGAATGCAGAAACATTTATGCAGCAGGCCCAAATGCATCAAAGGCTGAGGAGCGACAACACAGCATAAAAAAGTGGCAGCTACGCTGGGAAAGGGTGAACAAAGGCAGATGGACATTTGCACTTAGCCCGGATATTGAAAGTTGGTTGAAAGTTGAAATCAACATGGTGAAATAGATTTTCACATGACGCAGCTAATTAGTGGACGTGGTTGCTTCAAATACTATTTGCACCGCTTCAAATACGAGGAAGAGCCGTTCTGCCCGATTTGCCCTAACGATATCGAGGACGCACGACATATTCACTTTTATTGCCCGCGTTTCGATACCGAGCGAACCGAGATAAGGGAAGCCTTTGGGGAGGCCCACACATTGGCTAATATTATTAATCACATGTGCTAACACACTACATAAGTGGCAAGCAGTCCAGACAGCGGCAGCAAGAATAATGTCTCCACTTCGCCGCATTGAACGTGATCGCAATATGGAGCGCACCAGTCTGCGCAACGTAGGCCTGAATGCCAATAATTCAGGCAACCCTTAAGACAGCTAACTTGACTTACCAAGAACTGACGCTTGAGCAGTAATGCTCTGACGGCCTACCGATGAAATACTTAACGGTGGTTCCGGGAGGACCTACCGTCCGGACATGAGAGGTGGTTTTAGTGGGTGGGGGTCTCACACTGACTGAGGCTTTCAATGGTTTCCTCCTCAAAAAAAAAAACAACCACATTCATATCACACACATATCAACATTCTATCCCGACCGCACATTAAATAACTTGGCGTTCTTCGTGATCATAAGTTAAATTTTAGAGAACACATGTAAAATAAGCAAGTGAGAAAGAGTGGGCACGAGTGAGCGCCTAAAGGTTAATGTCCAATATTAGTGGCCCTCAAGAGGCCCCCCCCGGCATTAAACTGTAGGTCCCTTCCACGCACAACATGAGTGGATGCGAAAAGCTCTGCCTAGGCCTTCCATGTGCTGTTGTGCCATTAAAAGTAAAGTAAAAGGCCCCAAAGCTAGCTGCTATATCAAAGGAAACATTGTTAGCAATTCTACGTTGATGTAAGCTCCGCCAGTATGGGCATCAGCTACCAATCATCAAGTCCTACAAAAAAGATGCCAGCATGTCCCTGTGCACCAGCTGACTTCGCTTAGGGTGTCCTGCGCATTTCGGACCGTTTCAGCTGAAGCTTCTGCGGGCCGATGGCCAATCAATATCAAAGCATACCATAATAAAGCTGCATCACTGCGTAACTTGCGCCCCAGCAAGATCGAGAACTCCTTGAAGCCGACTAAGTACATAAGAAAGTGACAGAATGGATGGGATACTAGTACAAAAGGACGGTGGCCTCATGTTCTTATAGCGTACGTATCAATGTGGATCTCTATCCACAGAGAAGTACCATATCATGGTAATGTGAAGTATCATGTGTTACAATTTCTAAGAGGACTTGGCCATTGGCTTCTGTCACTACTTGTTTAAATACAGGCATGCTGAAGACCTGTCTATTTGGCAACAACAAATACGAGAACGTGGAACACATACTAATGGAATGTATGAGATTCGAGTACGCTAGGCATGATCTGAAATAGATCTACAGAACAACCAATAACCCCCAGGGGTCTATATACATTACATACTGCGCTCCGAAGAGGCATGGAATGATGCGAATGCCATATCGACCAAGATGATGCAACAACTACGACGTGATGAGCAGGCTGTAAGAGCCACAGTAACAAAGCTGTAGAGGGTCCTCTTTCCTACAAGTAAAAAATATAATATTTCAACTGTGCCCAGTCTCAACAACGGGGCATAGTTGAAAAAACAAAAATCCTGCCTTACGAAGAAATGCCTCAAATGGCGGTGCCGCGAATGTCTATCAGGACAGAGTGCCTCAGGAGGTGGTTTTGGTACATAGGTACGCTGGAGTGTGTGAATCGTGCATGCTGTACAGCACGAAGCTGTCAGTATTATCTATGAAGATGTAGGAAAACACTTCGTGCCCTTTTCAATATTTTTTCAGGATTTGCAGCATCCAACATAACCTGACAGCACAACAAAACAAAAAACAACAAACTAGCGCTATTATTTATGAGGTGTACACCGTTAAGTGTCAATCAAAATGTATGGCTTTTTTCACATATGTGGGTACATATGTAGGTACATATGTAGGTACATGTGTAGTAAGATATGTAAACCTGCTTAAAAAGTACGTGAGCAAGTGTGATTTGTTGGAATAAAGAGGAAGTATGCACTTATTATGTAAACGAATTAAGTTAACTTAATAAACATTTTTATTTGCATTTAATTTAACAACGCAAATAAATGTCAGAAATGAAATCAGCATTCAGAATGTTTGCTTTGCTGTTATCAATGCTTTTTTTTTTACTTTTACATTACTTATGGTGTATATTGTATTTGAAAAATTCAGGAAAATACTCAAGTAGAAATATGAAGAGAATGACTCTTCAGCATCAACCACTTGAGAACAAAAGATGAAAAGGTAAATCAGGGTGCAGTTGAGTTTTAAATATAATATCTCATATTCTTGCTTTGATTGATAGGTGGGTGGGCATGGCTGCTTTTCGATTTTTATGGTTATGGTTTTTGAACTGTTTTATTTAGCTGCATAACTTCCAAATTTCGCTGTATTCATGTCAATGTTTCCTTTGATATTGCAGCCTCTTGAATGATGTCAATGATGTGTGGTGGGTGTGCGTGATTATTGCCCGTTATTGACAAGTTTTGTCTCAATTTGTTCTAGAGGTTAATTCATTAATATGTAATTTGAAAATTTAATTTTTATGGAAGGTATTACGCCCAATTACCCGGATTTTCCATACTAATGGTTTGAGTAATCGGATTTCTTTAAAGGGGATGGATAAAACACCAATTTTGAATCATAATGAGACATCTTAGGCCCAAGTGTGCCCGGATATGCCATCACTTAACATAGCCTAACCTAGTTACTAGTCTCTCAGTTAGTTAGACAGTGTGTTAAATAGTCAGTTAGTTAGTCAGTTAGTTAGTTAGTTAGTTAGTTAGTTAGTCAGTTAGTCAGTTAGTTAGTCAGTTAGTTAGACAGTTAGTTAGTCAGTTAGTTAGTCAGTTAGTTAGTCAGTTAGTTAGTCAGTTAGTTAGTCAGTTACTTAGTCAGTTAGTTAGTCAGTTAGTTAGTCAGTTAGTTAGTCAGTTAGTTAGTCAGTTAGTTAGTCAGTTAGTTAGTCAGTTAGTTAGTCAGTTAGTTAGTCAGTTACTTAGTCAGTTAGTTAGTCAGTTAGTTAGTCAGTTAGTTAGTCAGTTAGTTAGTCAGTTAGTTAGTCAGTTAGTTAGTCAGTTAGTTAGTCAGTTAGTTAGTCAGTTAGTTAGTCAGTTAGTTAGTCAGTTAGTTAGTCAGTTAGTTAGTCAGTTAGTTAGTCAGTTAGTTAGTCAGTTAGTTAGTCAGTTAGTTAGTCAGTTAGTTAGTCAGTTAGTTAGTCAGTTAGTTAGTCAAATAGTTAGTCAGTCAGTCAGTTAGTTAGTTAGTCAGTTAGTTAGTCAGTTAGTTAGTCAGTTAGTTAGTCAGTTAGTTAGTCAGTTAGTTAGTCAGTTAGTTAGTCAGTTAGTTAGTCAGTTAGTTAGTCAGTTAGTTAGTCAAATAGTTAGTCAGTCAGTCAGTTAGTTAGTTAGTCAGTTAGTTAGTCAGTTAGTTAGTCAGTTAGTTAGTCAGTTAGTTAGTTACTTAGTTAGTCAGTTAGTTAGTCAGTTAGTTAGTCAGTTAGTTAGTCAGTTAGTTAGTCAGTTAGTTAGTCAAATAGTTAGTCAGTCAGTCAGTTAGTTAGTTAGTCAGTTAGTTAGTTACTTAGTTAGTCAGTTAGTTAGTCAGTTAGTTAGTCAGTTAGTTAGTCAGTTAGTTAGTCAGTTAGTTAGTCAGTTAGTTAGTCAGTTAGTTAGTCAGTTAGTTAGTCAGTTAGTTAGTCAGTTAGTTAGTCAGTTAGTTAGTCAGTTAGTTAGTCAGTTAGTTAGTCAGTTAGTTAGTCAGTTAGTTAGTCAGTTAGTTAGTCAGTTATTTAGTCAGTTAGTTAGTCAGTTAGGTAGCCAGTTAATTAGTCAGTTAGTTAGTTAGTCAGTTAGTTAGTCAGTTAGTTAGTCAGTTAGTTAGTCAGTTAGTCAGTCAGTTAGTTAGTCAGTTAATTAGTCAGTTAGTTAGTCAGTTAGTTAGTCAGTTAGTTAGTCAGTTAATTAGTCAGTTAGTTAGTCAGTTAGTTAGCCTGTTAGTCAGTCAGTTAGTTAGTCAGTTAGTTAGTCATTGGGTTAGTCGGTTTGTTAAACAGTTAGTTAGTTAGTGAGGTAGATATTCAGTTAGTTAGTGACGTAGTTAGTTATTTTTTTGAGTTAGTCAGTTAGTTAGATAGTTACTCAATTATTTAGTCTTTAAATTAGCCAGTTCGTTAGTTAGTCAGTTGGTTAGTTTGTTACTCAATTATTCAATCATCTAGTTAGTTACTTCGTTAGTTAGTCAGTAGCTAGTTAGTTGGTCATAAGGAATTTCTTTATTCTGGATTTGTTCTGGTTTTAGCAGCAAGTCTTTAACTTTATCCCATAGTTTTGAATTGAGCGTGCTATCTTTTTGCACGAATGAAACTGACCTACATTATATAGCTAAATTGATATTTGAAAAGTGTACAATTTGATACTGAAAATCCGTGGATCTCGAATCTCGATCTGAAACAATTTTCCAATGTATGAAAGACTTTCTTTTTTTAGGAAATATAGGAGACTTTATTGAAAGTCCTCTCCCTTCAACGCCCGAGAGATTCCATACCCTCCCCCGTTTCGTCTGCTCCCTACTGTTTTCTTGGGTTCACCCCTGCTTTGACTGCATTGAATATCTCCTTTTATTGTTGTTGTCCAGCATTACAGTAATTTCAACCATGATTGAATGACGTCAACTATGTACCTTCTATGAACTTTACAGTATGATTTTTTTATAGACTTCGTCAATATGAATATGTTTTTAAATATACTCGCTCGGTATCAGAAAATCTGCAAGCTTGAGTGAAGTGATGAAATAAAGATATAAGATAAGACGTCAGAGATAGACTCTTTTGCCTGAGTAGTATGTAAAAATAGCTTAACCCAAAACACCAACGACAACTACAACAGAAAATGAAATATTTTCGGAATTTTTGTCTCCCTCCTTTTCTCTTTTTGCTGAGTGTCTGCACTCAAATTTATTCTGTGTATTCTCCGGAAAAAAAAAATATTTCTCGAGGTATTTTCGTTTTCATTGACATTTTCTCTATCGATACCAGAGAATGCTATAGAGACATATTTCTGGCAAACTGGCATTCTAGTGAAGAATGGTCAGAATACACACACGCATAGTTGTGATAAATTCCATACACTCACTCAAGAGGATTATAAACGTTTCTGATATAGAAAAAGGCAGTAAAAACGAGAGAAAGTGTGTGTGTGAGTGAGAGAGAGAAAGAAATATAGACTCATAAATATTTACCAGTAATTTTCGAATATGAATTTTTGCGCAACATCTGAATTTTAAGTACTCAATGTCACCACAAATAGTGCCTGATAAAAAGTATGACTCTGCTTCGAAGAAATTGGACTGCTGCAGGTGATGCTTAACTATGTTTGCTTAGCGAACTGGGTGGGCTAACTAATACATACGCAGGTAGGTACGCAGGCAGTTAGTAGCAGTGCTGTGTGACAGTATGAGCGTGATCAACTTTTGTCTATCAATACATAATCACTGCGTATTATCATCCTTCAAAGGCGAAGGAAAAAAAAAAAAAAAATTATTAGGTATTTAGTCAGAAGCTGTTTTCCCATTTTTGTTTTGGTTGCTTAGCTATTGTGAAAATATTCAAAGTGGTACGCATTCAATTTTCTCATTCTCTTGTGTTAGCTGCCTTCTTCAGCTCAGTAGTCTTAAATTATCACAGCAGTTTTACAACGTGAATGTGTCTTCATGCATGTACACATTCATAGCCTTAGGTATTGAATTTATGTGGTGTCACGCAGCATTGATAAATGACTTAAGTAATCTTCAATTTGCCTCATATCCTCTTCGTTTTTTATGATTTTCTACTTTTTGTTTACACGCACGCATTTTGCAGTCGTTTGTTGGTTGTCCTTAAGCTGTTCGTCAGCTCGACGATGATGACGATGATGATGTCTTTGTTTGTTCCTGCTGCTATAGATACTCACTGTTACTGGCATAGTCATTGCTGCCACTGTTGTCTGTGGGCTTGAATGCCTGCCAGCCTGCCTGTTTCTTTGCCTTTTTCCTTGGAAGGCCATTGCGTTTGTGGCTTGAGCTTTTGCTATAAATTTTGAATATCTCCTGCCAATCAACGACTGCGAAAGTTAAATTTCAGTAAAATGGAAATTTTGTGGCAATGTTTTGGCATTTGTGTGAAATCGTGCCACTTTCTTTCCAATACCTTTTCATCTTTCTTTTGTGTGTGTACTAATGTGTGTTTGTGTGTATGAATGTGTGTATGAAGTCACATTTTTCACCCTGAAATCATTCAATTTCACTATTAAATGTATCTTTCTGCGAGTTTGTGTTGAAATTTCTATTTGAATATTTGCCGGTGTGCTATTGCCTTGTGTGATTTTTGCATTCAAAAACTCAAACTCTCTCAAATTGTAATTCTCTGCGGTGTGTCTGTGTATGTGTGTGCTTTAACATTTATTCAACGAACATCCAATTTATGGATAGGTGTGAGAGCGTAGTGAGCGTAGGCAGATGTGAGAGTAGTGAGAACGATGTGAAAATGAAACGAAGTAAATTTGACGATCGTTTTTCTTAAGAACTTTCTATCGATTAGTACCAAGTTACAGTACCAGTTAAGTTCTACGGCTCCATTCCAATTCTCATATTTAATTTTTTTGGGAATCAAATTTATTACTCCATTAATCGCTTACTTTTAATTTGTCCCAAGTCAGCATTTAGGCACGATGATTGTGCATAATATTTTTTTGTAGTGTTTTCTTACTTATTCTCTATTGAACATCGAATACAATTTTGACTTGATCATTTTCTGATCATAAAAATTTGAAAATGGTACGCGACTCCACATGAAGAATACTTTACTACCGTTTCTTTTTCAGTCATTTTCGAGTAATTTTCTTTATGTGTCATATTTGAGTCTATTTTTCATTGCGCAAGATATTAATCGGTTTTAGATCATTAAAAGGGGTCGAAAAATACTCTATAAGGTGATTTTCAATAACGAATTCTTCCAAATGTGGGTTTTTTCTTATAAGTATCTGCACTTTTCCTCTATTTTATCAATATACTTATTTAATATGTCTCACCATCCCATACAAATTCCCTCTCGATAAGCACATAAACTTTTTTACATAAACTTTTTTGACTTTCAAGATACTTTAGGTACTACCAAAGTATTTATGGTATAATTTAGAATCATTCTGTTGAATGCAGTCTCGTGTCTTATGATTTTGGTCGCCATTTACATACAGAATGTTTTCTAGCCGACAAGTCAACTACGTGAGTGAAAGCGGAGAGATGAAACTAGCCGGTATGGGCAGGTCCATACCAGTCCGTTTTTATCTTTCTATCTCGACCATGACGCTGTGGCGTAGTGGTAGTGCGTTGGAGTGTCCGGGGTTCGAATCTCGGTACAGGCAAAACCAAAAAGTAGAAAAAATAATTTTTATACACGGCAGGCAATGGCAAACCTACAAGAGTCAAAATTGCTATGAAAAGCTCTTCACTTCGCCGTTCGGATTCGGCATTAAACTGTAGGTCCCCTTCCATTCATGTACAAATATAACACGCACAACATGAGTGGATGCGAAAAGCGAAAAGCGAAAAGCTCGGCCTAGGCCCTCCATGCGCTGTTGTGCCATTAAAAGTTAGTAAAAATCTCAACCATGAGGTCAACATTTTTTAGGTAGAATCGGCCTCAAAGGTACCATTTTCTTTTAATTAAAAACACAAAACAAATTTTAACTATCAACACTGATATACGCCACTTCCTAAGAAGTGGCTTGCTCTAATGTATCGAGAGCAAGCCTAAAAAGAAGTCTCACTTATAAAAAATTTGTATTGATACAAATGTTCTCAAATGAATTGACCTCTCCATTTCAGCCATATCGCTCGCTTCTGCTACGATCTGTTCTATTGTTTCAGTCCATACATTTACGTGAGAGAGTTTCCACCGGGTGGTGTACATTACTATAGATATTCGTAGTTCAACTCGTACAAAACGGTGTTTGGCAATGACATATGAAAAGCATTGAGAGAGAGTAGCTCTCTATACTCTTTGCCCATATACTTATGCTATAGAATTTATTTACTCAGAATGTTTCACAATATTGTATCTGACCAAAGCTCTCTCTGAGTAAAATTTCCTCAAAGGAAATTGAAGTCAGTATTTGATACAATGTATCTACTATGTACTAATTACATACATACTATCTATTTAGTAGAGAATTCAAATTCCAACAAATAAAACTATGCTATTTTTATTCCCATTTAAATTGAATTTAAACCAAATTCATGCTATGCTTGGCTGCTATAGAAAATTCCTAAAACTTAAGTAGAGTTTGGGAAAATTTGTATGTAACTCCAACAAAAGCATTGAAATAAATACCATACGAATATGATTTACATTTAAATAAAATGAATGGAAAATAATTAAATATTTGGCTTAGAATTAATATGAAAACGCGTGCATACCTTTCCTACCCATGATTGATTCATACATATGAATGTAGTACTTATGTATACTCGTGTATGCGACATTTTCATTTACACATTACACACTCGCATGAAGCACAAATAGAAGCGGGGTGAAAAATACTATACGCACCACGGTGGAATAATTGAATTTATGTATGTATGTAAATATACAAATTGAATTATGGAAGGGCATATACTCGTACTCAGAATTTAATTCTCTTAACACTCACTGGTATGTGCTTCACACCACAGCAGCTGGTGCCAAAAAATTCATTTTTTTTGCTTATACCAGACTGAAAGGCAGTCAGTTAAATGTATGGATGTACTATGTGCTATGTACAACTAAATAGAATAAATTAAATTTTAAATGGAATCTATATAGAAAGAAATAAAACAAAACAGCGTGACATCTCGGAAAGTGATACTTGAAAAATAAAAACAATAAATACAGTACTAGAAAATGTAGTAGAAAATGTACTAGAAATGAGGTGCAAAGCTAAAATGGTAAGAACTATATTTAACACCCACTGTCGGTTTGAGCACAACACTCTCTCTCTCTCTCTCTCTCTCTCTCTCTCTCTCTCTCTGACTCACTCTGACTCACCTTCACACTTCTCTTCGCCGCACTTTCTGTTCTGTTTCCACTAAAGCTCTTCTCGTCAAAAAGTAGTTTCTCACACTATTATTCTTAATGTTGTTGTTGTAAAGTTGGTTGAGGTTAGGTTTTTTGTTTCACATAATCAGATATATCTGATTTGTTTTCAAAGAAACAAACCCAAAGAATATTTATTATGTTTACCCAGTTATAAATTATACATGCCAGAAGTGGATATTGTAAAAACACAAACCTACCTTCCTGGCTACCTGGCTACCTGGCTACCCGGCAGCACAATAGCATAAAAGTTAAGTGAAATGGAAAAAACCAAAATTATGTAACAGAAAAAAAGTAAAGCATAGAAAAAGAACAAAAGGCGTGAATGAAGGTTGTTTTTTGTTTTTTGTTGCATTTTTTTTTTACAAATAATGCTCAACAGCTAAATATTGGCTATTCTCGTTGGTCGACGCTATCTAAGATAAATGACCCCATGCTGTCGTTTTGACCTCAAAGTAACCATAGGCTAACAATAGCAATGCCAACAGAAACAACAACAACAACAACAACAATAATAATAACCACAACAACGAGAAATTCCATGTAACCACCAACAACATCAGCATCAACATTAGCAGCAGCTGTAGATTTTATATTTACCATCATCCATGATTACTGTGATATTGGCATGGCAGCTTTGATTTTGTTTCCCCTTTCCCCTTTCCTTCCTTTCATTCTTCTTTCCTACTTGAGTTTTTATTACAGAAATATATATATATTTTTTTTTTTTGTATTTATACATACAATGTGGATTACTTCTACGTGTTGCCACAATACGTAAATTTACTTGAGTGTGTGATGTTATTTGTCATACACACACACACACTCACATATTTGTATGTGTTTCGAAGGCTATTTATCTGATTATTGATTTGTTGCAAAAGCAGCCACTGTGCTGCTGTGCACACTCACACACACTCACACACACTCATGTATGGTATTCGTACAAATATGTAAATATATTATATATTTAAAAGTATCTTTTATATCATTGTGTACTTTTTATTTGTTTTTATCATTAAAACTGTATAACATACTCATGTTCACACACACACACACACACACACACACGTCCGCACTTACGTACGTCATTACATGAATTCGCATTTACTCACACATACATGTACAATTTATATTAAATAAACCGCTCGCACCTGCTGTCTTTACATAAAAAGAAAATAAATAAAACAACAACAACAACAACTAAAAAAAAGAGAAACGCTACCACATTATTGTGGTAAGTAGTATGTAGTATATGCGTGTGTGCCTGCCTGCATGCTCTGAGTAAGCCCCAGTTTTTTCTTTGCCGTTTTACAAAGGTAGGCCACAGTAGTGGCTAGAATAATGTATTAAATTAAGTTTTTATTTAAATGCACTTATCATCTTTACTTTTTTCTTCTCAGTGCCAGTTTGGTGACAGATTTCCGTTTACCTTCAACATTCTGCCTCAAGACTGGGTATTTTCACCTTTTTGCAAAAAATGTGCCATAAGTCTCACCCAACGGTTTTTTTTACCCTATTTTCGGATAATAAATTTAAATAAATTCTGGCTGATTGTATATACTCGTATGTACCTAGTCCTGCCATAAGTTCTGTTACAATTTGAATATAGTGTAAAAATTAAAGAAACGAGTTTTTTTAATGTGTTGAAATTTTTATTTTGTTACTAAAAATCAACATCTTATTCAAAATGGTCGCCTCTCGCTTTAATGCACTCCTTTAGACGATCAGGCCATTGGGCTATAGCGGCACGTATGGTTTCGATGGGTATTGATGACGCTGCTGAAATAAGAGCTTTCTTAAGACTCGCCAAATTTCGATGGCGAACTTTGCAGGCCACACCCTCTAGCTCTGACCACAATTTGTAATCAAGGGAATTCAAATCTGGGCTTCCCGATGGCCAATATTCAGCACTAATAAAGGCTGGAATATTCTGACGTAGCCACTCTTGAGTTGTTTTGGCTTTGTGTGCCGGTGCAGAGTCTTGTTGATAGACCCAGTGCTCTCCATTAAAGAGGGTTATTGTCAAGTCTTTCACCACGCCTTCCAAGACATCTTGTGGGTACACTTTTGCTCCAGTTTTAACGCCCTTTTCGCAAAAATGCAAGGAGCTGACGCCTTTATGGCATACTCCCCACCAGACCATAACGGATGTTGGATGAACCCTTGGCACAATAAATTTAGCTTCTTCAGATGTTCTCGAATAGATTTTTTCGTTTTGCTTATTAAAAATTTCATCCGTAAACAGGATATTTGCATGACCGTTTCTTGCGTGCCACTGCAAAAGCTTTTTACATCTTTCCAATCGTATTTGTTTTAGCCGTGGAGTTAAAAGATGGTCTGTGCACCTGCGAAAGGCCTTCATGTGGAGGTCATCACGGATTAGTCGTGACATGGATCTGGAAGACATATCCATTTCTCTAGCCATGATATTTCGCTTTCTTAAGGGATTTCGGCGAATCCGCTCCCGCACAGCTTTTATGGCTCCACTCGTACGAACAACGTGAGGTCGACCACTTCTCAGCCTGTCTTCCACTTGAGACGATTCCAAGAAACGATCGATGATGGTACGATAAGCACACATTTTCGATATTTCGAGTTTTTTTTAGCAACGTGAATATTTGACTTGCGCTATTTCCGCATTTGTGCAATGCAATCACCGCGATGCGATTTTCGTTATTGCCCCACTCCATATTAATTACGCAAAATTTGAAACCAAACTGATTTGAATTTGTTTTGCAATGGAACATTGTACCAAAAAATGCGAATAACGGGATCATATAATTTTAAATTTCAAAGCCTACTACTTTTAAAAGCTTGTAACAGAACTTATGGCAAGACTAGGTATATACCGCTTACAGTGAACAGAACAAAAAAATCTACCTTGTCAGCTTCTTTCCATACAAAATTGATTTATCTCTTACTCAGCCTTAGATCAAGTATCGAAGAGGTTTGGATAAAACTTAAACTAAAATTTCATATTATCGAACTAAATGGAATGTATTACAAATTACAAAATTTTACATTCTGATGCCAATAAGATTTTTATTTTTACCGATATAAAATTGTTCGCATAGTTCGCAACTGTAGAAGAGAAAAGAAAACAGTTAAAGTAGAAATACGATCTAAGTGGAACATGTTCTGAGTGGAACTGTTCTGAGTGGAACGATTCTAAGTGGAACTGTGCTCTAACTCTCTAAAGAGAGTTAGAGCACAGTGTTAATTGAGCCTAGTGGAATACTCTTCACCTTTACTTTGTGTTAGAATATGTTTCGAACATAGAACATGGAATGAATTAGAATGTGGTCCAAATGGAACACGGTACGCGTTGAAACATGGTCTGAGTGGGAAATCGGTATGCGCGGAATGCGATTCACATAAGGTGTAAGTAACTTAGAACACGTTTTAAACCTGGAACATGATCTGAGTTGAAACATTCTAAATAAATTAGAAAATGTACACAATTATTTTGAGTTTAAAGTGAATTCTTAATATAAATATTCAAACAACATTTTTCAAATTTAGAATGCATTTCGGCTTTTGTCGAAAGCTTTCGTATTTGTGTGAGCAACACCTAAAATTTTAGCCTTTACTGTAGATATCCAACTCATTATTTGTATCTGCCATACATTTTTATATAAACCAAACAGCAACAACAAAAATAGATAGATTTATTGCAAATTATCGAAGAATTTGTTATGCTTAATGCGTTTCACAACAAAAGAAAGAAGTTAACAAACTCACACAACGCACACATGTAAGCAATTCCCTTCTATTGTTCCCTTCTTCAGTTATTGATAGTAAGTTAATAAAAAGTAAGGAAAGGGGGGAAACAATGAAATTCATACTTTGCAAAAATAATAAAAATTGTTTATATTAGATTTTTATTGATCTTAATTTCATAAAGTATAAAGATTTTCTCACAAAAAAAATGAAGTGAAGAAAAAAAAAATACCCATAGAACATACTTTAACGCCTAAAAGTATACTTTATAAAATTATAATCATGAGAGCCAACAAAATACATAAGTATTCCAAAATTTAAAAAAAGTTTTTAGAGTTCAAGAAAAAAAATAAAAAAAAAAAACTTAAAAGTAGAAAACAAAATTTTTAAATTCCTTTTAAGAATTTATTTTTTTCTACATATTTTAGTTTTCTGGAATGTTTTTTAGATTTTTTGATATGTATTTTACTACTACATTTTTGTGAGTACATTAGTACATTTTGTTTGCAAAATAAATCGAAAATTTTCGGTTCATTAGTTGCTTTCTTCTTGTGTTTGTTAGCGTAGATATAACATTTCCTTTGGGGCGGGGCAGGTACCCGTACTTGAACATAAGTTCGAAGGCATTCAACCTCAACTCATGGCATCGTACCGCAAATGTTTATACTAATTGACACTAGCCGACACACAATCGATTTTATAACTTTTTCATATTCTCTTTCCATTTACTTATATCATTTTATTTTACAATATACAATATTTTTCTCTATTGCATAGTTATGGAAAATCATCTTCGTTTTGAGTTTTAAGCGCAAAAGTTTTGCATTTCTTCGTTCCGTTTCTATTTTTATTTTTATAAATATTCAAATTGTATTTGGTAAACTGGCATTGATATTTTCTATTTACGAGATTTATAAGATTTACGATTTTATTTTGTGTTTTTTGTGGCATCATCAGATGTTCTCTATACTTTTCTGATTCAAATATTGACTGAATGTTTTCCTTTAATTGCAATTATTCTCTGACTTTATATAATGAAATAGTTAAGTTTGTGTTTTTCAGTGATTTAATTTGATTGGAGGATTTATTTAATGATGTTTTGGATTGCGTGCGGACGAAATATCATTTGATAAATTGTGGATTTTTTGTTTATTATTATAAATTACACGAATGGTTGAAACCCACAAGGAATTTATTTGAATGGAGAATAATTTTGAGAGTGAGAAGAAGTTTGCCAACATAAAATAAATAAAAGATAATATTGAAATATTAATAGCCTCTGTGTAATTTGTGTAGAAAAGCGCAAAAATGATTTGACTCGGAGCGCTCCCCATTTTATGTGATAGCTTTTCACTTAAATTTTCCGCCCCCTTTGGCAGTTGATGTTGGTTTTAGAAACTTTTTGTTGGATACAAAAATATAAAATTAAGCAATTATTTGTCTTAAATTTAATGAAAGTATTAATTAAGTATGGCATTTGCAGTGAAAATTGTGCACTCATTGCCATTGCACGATTCTGCTACTTGCTTCTACTCTCCTTGTCTTTCACTCTCCTTCTAGCTACTATAAAATTTATTTTGCCAATAGCATTTTGGTTTCTAGAGAGTATTGCATTTCTATTTTAAGCTATGTACTTACTCAAGTGAATTCGGATATATTAAGTTTAATAGAATTTTATTTCCATTTATTTCTTCCTCAATACATTCTCAATACAATCTCAAGTGTCAAGTGTCACATGTAACAGTGACGGTGTGATGGTGTTGGTGTTGGTGGTGGTTGCTTTCTGTTTGCCATTTGTCATTTGGGAAATTTCTTTTAAGTAAATATGTAATTTCATTGAACAATTACAACAATAATAAAGAAACAGAAAAAGAAAACGAATGAGAAAGTGTCAAAAAGCTGAAAATTTAATTTATATAGATTAAAGGGATTTTAACATATTTTTTTTTCTTTTTTCTGTGTTTTTACATTTGTATTTCATACTTACTACTACATACATACTCGTATGTTAGTGTAAGTAAGTATAAAACTACCGAGTAACGCATACACTCATACACAGAAAATCGAATATCACTAGTAAATTTTTAGTAGAAGGTCATTGCTGTTTATAGAAAACGTATTCGATTAAGTTAATTAGATTTAGTTGTAACAAGTTTAATTCATTTTCAAAGTGTCTACTATATATAAAAAGTATTTTTGCACCTATTTTTATCCACCAGCATACGATTAGTTTGAGAGTATGTAAATCAAGTGAGCTTAGGCACGCTAAAGGATACTATCAATTAATCCTAGTGGTAACCCAGGTGGCAACGCATTTGGCAACCCAGGTGGCAACGCAGGTGGCAACCCTGGAGAAAATTCCGACAGGAGAAAATTTTAGGAAAATCTTAGGTGAATGAAATCAATATGAACATTTTTTTTTTATTTATTTGTTTTTTCGTTTTTTAAAGTTTTGCATCACATATGGAATTTTTTATCATACGAGTAATGTGATTGCGGGTTATCGCTCTCTTTCTTTTTCACACTCGTCTTCTTCTCTCTTAATCTTCTTCTTACTTACTTAACTGGCACTACAACCGATGATCGGTCTAGGCCGCCTCTATAAAGCTTCGCCAGTCGCCTCTGCTATGCGCGCGCTGACGCCAGTTGATAAGGTCAAGTGCAGTCAGGTCGCCCTGGACCTTGTCTTTTCGATGGAGATTAGAATGTCCTCTTCTGCGTGTTCCTCCACCGTGGCTGGAATAAAATAAACTCACTCTTCTTCCCCTCTCCGCATTCTCTCCTGCTTCCTCATCCCTTTCCTCTCATTTCTTACTCTAATTTTTTTCTCTTTACCCCCTCTTCCCGTTGAGTCTCCTCCTTGCATCTTCTTTTTCCCACTCTCCTTGTTCTGCGTCTAACACCTTTCACCCTTCTTGCCCCCTTTTTCAACACTCCCTCTTCTTCTCCTCTCCCTCTTTTTCTCCTCGGCCTCTTCTTCTCCTCTCTCTCTTCTTCTCCTCTCCCTCTTTTTCTCCTCTCCATCTTCTTCTCCTCTCCCTCTTTTTCTCCTCTCCCTCTTTTTCTCCTCTCCCTCTTCTTCTCCTCGCCCCCTTCTTCTCTTCTCCCCCTTTTTCTCCTCTCTCTCTTCTTCTCCTCTCCATCGTCTTCTCATCTCCCTCTTCTTCTCCTCCCCTCTTCTTTTCCTCTCCCTCTTTTTCTCCTCTCCCTCTTCTTCTTCTCTCCCTCTTCTTCTCCTCTCCCTCTTCTTCTCCTCTCCCTCTTCTTCTCCTCTCCCTCTTCTTCTCCTCTCCCTCTTCTTCTCCTCTCCCTCTTCTTCTCCTCTTCCTCATACCTTTCCTCTCATTTCTCACTCTAAATCTCCTCCCTTTACCCCCTTATCCCGTTGCCTCTCCTCTTTTCTGTTCTTTTCTCTTGCTCTTTTTCTTGTCTCCCTCTTCTTTTTCTCTCCCTCTTCTTCTCCTCGCACCATTCTCCTCTTCACCTCATCCCTTTCCTCTAATTTCTCACGCTATTTATTTTCCATTCACCTCCTTATTCCATTGCCTCTCCTCTCTTCAACTTCCTATTCCCACTCTCCTTCTTTTGCCTCTCTCCCCTTTTGTCCCTCTTCTTCTCCTCTCCCCAATCTCCTCTTCTCCCTCATCCCTTTCTTATCATTTCTAACTTTAATTTTCTTCCCTTCACTCCTTATTTTGCTTCTCCTCTTCTTCTCCTCTCTGCCTTCTCCTCTCTGCATTCTCCTCTTCTCCCTCATCCCTTTCTTATCATTTCTAACTCTACTTTTCTTCCCTTCACGCCTTATTTTGCTTCTCCTCTTCTTCTCCTCTCCGCATTCTCCTCTTCTCCCTCATACCTTTCCTCTCTAATTCTTCTCCCTATATCCTGTTATCCCGTTAAATCTCTTCACTTTTCTTCTCCTCTTCCTCTTCGTCTCCTCTCCCTCTTCTTCTCCTCCCCCTCTTCTTCTCCACCCCCTCTTCTTCTCCTCGCCTTATTCTCTCCTTCTCCCTCTCCTCTAATTTCTCACTCTAATTCTCTTCCACCTTCTTATCCCGTTACCTCTCCTCTCTTCATCTTCCTTTTCTCACTCTCCTTCTTCTTCCTCTCTCCCCTTTCTCTCTCTTTTCTTTTCCTCTTTCCATTCTCCTCTTCTACCTCATCCCTTTCTTCTCATTTCTTACTCTTATTCTTCTCCCTTTACCCCCTTATCTCGTTAAACTCTCCTCTCTTCTTCTATCTCTCTCTCCTTCTTCCTTCTATCCACTTCTTCTCCATAAATTTTACACAATGCTGCAACACTCTGTATTCACTGTATTCGTAAGATTGTAATGTATTTTTGAAAAATCACGGTTATTTCAGCGTGATGCATAAATCGAAAATTTCAGATATAATTCTGAGCAATTTACACCACCAACATCTAAAAAATGACTAAATAATATGTACATGAAAATTGAATCCCAACTAATTTCGTAGTTAGTTGTTTATTTATTTATTGACGTTGAGCAATTCATTTTTATGATGCAACTAATTTTCATATGAAAATTGGAATATTTATAATCAATCAAGACATGTCGAAGTTACACACTCAATGCAAGCAAAGTCGCGAGCGATTGTTATACATATTTGAATTGTGCAATTCAGGCACAAAATAAACATACTACCATTAAATGTAACTCTGTACGTTCTCATAAATATATAACACACAAGTATTTACGTATTTCTTATTCGAAATGTACCATACAACAAACACAAAATCATACGATTAAACTAAACTATCGTTACATGGGAATTTGCACATGAAAAGCTGCAAGTTTTCAGCGTGTGGCTCACCTTGTACTCCGCTTTAATGCCACCATGCCATGCCATGCCACCATACCATACCATGCCACCATGCCATGCCATGCTACTAACGTCTTCTGTTAGGGCCCCTGCAATACTTAATATAAATTTCCAGAGAAACGTAACGATGATAATGCAAATGCAAATGCAAATGCTTCAGTCTACCTACTTACAAACATAAATACATATAGTACATACATACATACGTGAATTATGCATGAGTATAGCGAGGAGGTTACTGCTACCCTACTTTTTTTCAGCTGCATTTCTCTTTTTTTGCTTCTACTTTTGGCCGCTGTAGTAGATACAGTCTTATGACGACGATATGAAAGATCCTTGAAAATTTTTGAATTGTTCTTGTTCTTCTATTTGCTATGTACATACGTATGTAATAGTAGTATGTAGAGTGGTAGAGAGGAGTGGTAGGTACATAAGTGGTAGTAGTGGTAGATAGTTCATATATAATGGTATATAATGTGTATGTAATAGTAGCAAGTAGTGGTAGTTGGAAAAAAAAAATTCTTGCTAAGTATTGCAAGAAGACAACGTGATAAAGCATGTCTGCTTTAATGCATACTTCAATCAAAAGATTTTTCCGAGATTGGAAATTGTACTCACCATTTTCGTATGTACTCGTATGTACTCGTATGTACTCGTATGTACTCGTATGTAGCAATAATAATAGTAGAAATGCAGAAAAGTTATTAAAGGCGCACTTATTCAAGTCAAGAGTTGGCTACTATTTTTTTTATTTTTTATTTGTTAGATTTTGAATTTTGCTGATTTTGTTAAATATTCCTTGTTGTTGCTGTTGAAAGTACATACCTAATATATGTGTGTAGTATGTGGCAGTAAAGCGCTTGTATTGAGAAACTCTTCAAATGTTGCTACTTCCTACTCGCTCATAGCGAAATGCTTTTTAAAGTACACCATGTATTTTTTTTTTTTTTGTTTGTTGTGCAAAAAGTAATAAAATCAATAAAGTTTAAAAAAGTAAGTAATGAATTTCCACCGCCATTGAGTGATGTGATGTGATGTGATGTGATGTGCTTGTTTTCAGCGAATACATAGCAAAATGATTGGGGTTAATTGTGCAGTAATTGGGGGAAAAATTAAAAGTTGTTCTTACCTGTCCTGTGCAGGAGCGTGTTTTTGCGTAATATAAACTACAATTTTATTGTACACATTAAATTCATGTCAGGTATTTAGTGTTTTGGAACTAAAAGGTATAAATTTTCAGCTTTAAAACTTAGGAGCTCCACAAAACAAAAATCGAAAAATAATTTTCCAAATTAAAAACATAAAACAAAAATCAGTTCAAAGCACTGATCAAGTTCTGAATGTATGTTTTTTTTTTTGCCAATATTTCTTGAGTAAAATCTAAATCATTAACGACCATTCTACACTTCCGAAATACAGAAATAAGTACTTGAAAAGGACACGGCGGCAAATTAACAGGATTTACTAAGAACATTAATTGTATACGCACTATACGCTTTTTGTGTAGTAAAGTCTACGTTTGGCCGTCACTGCTCTAAATCGCTTTCAATATCACTTTCAGCTCACTGTGTTCGCTTCGCTCAGCTTTTCCTTTGATAAGTCCATAACTAGTCCATAAAGGATTTAGAAGGGCCCTCTGGGATCTAGTGGCAGTTTTGTAGACTTTCATATCTAAAATACTTGGTGCAATTCCCTGTTAAGGACATGGCCATACGTTTTCTTTTTTTTAATTTAAAAGTTCATTTAATATAGTACATATTGAAAATTTCTTCCTGCTTCTGGTTGCCTTTAATTGCCTTACATTTAAATTTTTTATTTAATAATTTATTTTCTTATCGTCACTCCTTTATTCGTTGCTCACGTAGAGAAATATTTCCTGCTAATATTTTCTATGAAAAAGTTAATTTTTTTCTATTGCAAATCTTCAAGAAGTTCCTAGTTCCTAGGTGATAATCTGTGGAAATATTTTCACTTTACCCATTTAAAGCAATATAATTTTTCTTCTTTTAAAGATTTTTTAATTCAGAATTCTCTCGTAAATTTGATTACCTAATCTCGTTAATACTCTGATTATTGATAGCACAAGATACAATTAAAGTTTTCTCCAAGTTAAGCTCGTTTTACCCTTCACTTAGATGCCTTAAGTTTTCTTTATATGTAAATCCTTTCATTATTACTTGCTCCTTCCCTCGAACACAACTAATCCACTTTTGTTTTCTATATAATCCTTTTCCTTCATTATCACTACATTATTTCTGTGCTTTGTTTCGTTCCTCTTCATACTGCTTCTTTTTCCTTCCTTTTGCTATTTTCAAAAGAGTATTTATTTTAATATGCAAAAAGGGAAAAGTTATTGAAATTTAAACTTTAAGTTTGCATTTGCATTTGCATTTTCATATTTCATATTTTTCCACATACGACACACAGAAAACGAGAAGGTTAAACGAAAACAATATTTGGAAAACTTTGCAATATGTATTTAAATAAATTAGCTGTTAAGATAATATAATAAAAATATCCATTGCAGTAACTGTCTACAAAAGTTTGAAAATGCATGCATAATGCTATGCATAAAATTACGCATACGACATGGTGTACAACGAAAATGTAATTTCGTTGAAAATCTGCAAAGTTAGTTACTTTAAAACTAAATCGAATAGTGAATCATTTCTTGGCTATTCACATATTCCATTATTATATTATATAGCCTAAGTGTTAATCCTGCCTTATTTTTCATAGAAAACCGCCGAAAAATAGCATCTACTGGAATGAGAATAAATGTGTCTTTTGCCAAATCTATAGAAACTAGAAAATATTTAAATAGTTTCAGCAATAAACTTTCCTTGGCATTTTTTCCATTCCAATGTAAAAAAGTCGAAAAAAAAACTACTATTGAAAAAAGGACATATGTGTAAAGTACATAAAAACTAATGAAATGCAAAAATTTTTAATTGAAAGTACTGAAAATTTATCTCTACATTCTTTTTAATATAGAAACTTGGAAATAAACATAAATATTTTAAAATTTAGAAAAAATTTTTTATTTAACAAAACGTTTTTTCTGGTGTTATGCTGGTGTTCATATCATGACAACGTTGACAAAAACTACTAATAAAGAAAGGACTTGTGTTTAAATTCATAGAAATTCAATGAAATGCAAAAATTAATAATACAATTTACTAAAAATTCTATTCCTTTTGATATTTAATTTTTATATATTTATGAACTGAAAAATGATAAGAATATGAAAAAAATTTTACACAGGCTCACCACACACCTTTCCCTGCGTTCGTTTTGGTATAAAAGCTTCCAAAAAAAAATTATCCTAAAAAAAGGACATATGTGTGAACAACATACAAATCAATGAAATGCAAAACTCGTTTTCTCAATTTACCAAATATCAATTTCTACGTTCTTTTTAATAGAAAAAACCTAAAAATATAAATTCTACTAAAAAAAGGATATTTGTGTAACTTCTATAACAATTAAAAACATTTAAAAATGTTAAAGCATACTTCCTTGCCTTCTTCTTGATTAAAAAACTAAGAAAAATCTACTACTGAAGAAAGGAAACATGTGTAAATTACACAAAAATTAATGAAATACAAACATTTTTAATCCAATTTCCCAAATCTATAAAAACTAGAAACAAATTACATAGCAAGTTACTGTGAGCAAGTATTTGCATTCCTTCCAATATAAAAAGTCGAAAAAGCTACTATGGAAAAAAGGACATATGTGTATAGTTCGTAAAAACTAATAAAATGGAAAAAAATTTTATTTAATGTACTAAAAATCCATCTCTGTGTTCCTTGAGATCAAAAAATATCGATAAATAACATTTACTGAAAAAAGGATATATGAGTGAAATCTTCAAAAACCAATAAAATGAAAACATTTTTAGCTTAACTTACTAAAAATTAATACTTGCGCTCCTTTTCATAAAAAAAACGTGGACAAATGGCATCTACTGTAAAAGGATTTATAAGAAAGTTCTGAAAAACTTGGGTAAAAAAAATACTTACTTACTTTACTTTTAATGCCACAACAGCCCATGGAGGGCCTAGGATGAGCTTTTCGCTTTTCACATTCACTCATGTTGTGCGTGTTATATTTGTACATGAATGGAAGGGACCTACAGTTTAATGCCGAATCCGAACGGCGAAGTGAAGAGCTTTTCATAGCAATTTTTACTCTTGTAGGTTTGCCATTGTCTGCCGAGAGGTGGTGCCGTGTAGAAAAATTGTATTTATCTTCTTTTTGATTTTGCCTGTGCCGAGATTCGAAACCCCGGACGCTCTGCGTAGCAGTCCCACGCACTACCACTACGCCACAGCGACCAAAAAAATAGTTTTCATTCATTATTCATAAAAGTCCAATCTCTTGCTGGTAAAAAAAATCTATTCCACAACTGTTTCTATTGTCCTGCACTTATCTTTCTCAGCAAAATAAACTTACAATACACTTGACTACATTGCAAGTGGGATGGCATTTGGCCGAAATGCCACCGAACAACAAAGGCATATCAAATGACAGCTGCCACATTGCATGCAACAGTGATATTTAACAATTACGCGGCTACTTACAGCAAATGTGGAAACAAAAGATTTCCTTGCTTGCCATCATTAACATTTACCAAAGACAAAAGACAAAACACAAAATGATTAAAGTAAAATGCAAATAAAAATAATAAAATGAGACAATAGAATGAAAGTGTTGCCAATGTAATGCAATTTACATAATTCCCATATTAAGGATACTTTACACAGTAATTTTGCTTTTGTTGTTTCTATTTTGTTGCATACAGTGGCGGCATGTTCAATGACACTATAACTGAGTGTGTGTTTGTGCGTGCAACTGTTGGAAGATGTAAACAGATGAGTGTTGAAATAATATTAAAGAGATGAGATAAAATAGTGGGAGGATAAAGATGAGACCATTCAGCTGATAGGATTAAGCTGAGACGATGAAGCTAAGAGACTGGTGATGAGTAGAGTGTGCCTAAGAGTAGAACATATCAGCAGAGTCTGTATGTATGTGTGAAGGATTAGGCATTTAGCATTTTTCTTGTTGTTGTTGTTGTTTTTGTTAGGATCAGGAAGCGCAGCGTGTACGAATCTAAGATGACGCTGAGAACAGCTGAGTTCCATTCACGTCATATAGCGTAAATGCTAAAGGCAACACGAAAATGTGAAAACTTGAAGACATTCTGGCAAAAACTTAAATGCATGGGCTGCGTGAATTTGTCACGCTCTCACGATGACAAGGACCAATAATACTTAAGCATTAAAATGTCATTAGTTGTGACCGTAATCAACGCGATTTCTATTTTTTAGCTAAATACATTTTTAGCATGTATTGTTTATGCGGCAATAATAAACGCGCTCACATGCTCGTAAACTTAAGGTAGTTAAGCTTTTTGTGTTATTTTTGGATTAGTTTATAATTTACATGCAGGCTGTCTACAGTGCAGCGCAATATGTTGCCAACATATTTGATAATTCAACAGCACAAAAACAGTTGTACATTTTTGTTCGGTTGAGCAATTTATTGTGTTTTCTGTATGCAAAAGGATTAAAAGCAATTTTCGATGTGTGTGAGTGTGTGTGTGAGGGTGTGTGTGTGTGCCCGTGTGCCTGTGCCCGTGTGCAATAGGTTTCGTAAATGTTGTGCTAATTACAGCAGCAGAACAGCTTCGTTATTTCGCTCTGTTGCAGTTAAGTGGAATTATTTGTGTGCACAGAATTAGGTCAAAATAATTTAAACCTGTTTCGTTCTGTTTTACTTAGATTCATGCATTTCGAATATGTACAATTTTAATTATTGTGCAATGAAGAGATTTCATTACTAAGCTTTTCCTTGTGCATATTTACTTGATTTACTGCAGCTCATGCTGTATCATGGGCAGGGAGTGTGTCTTCATTGCATGCACCAAGTCATTGCAATTGTGTGTCCGGAAGTAAAATTGCGCAAAAGGCGATTGGAATCGTTATAAAACGGAGGGCAAAGAAATCATGAACAAATAGTGTACAATGTAAAAATTAGTCGGGAAAACTAAGTTCATGATATCAAATTTTGGATGAGCAGTGGGCGTGGTCATTGCCCAATGGATGGCAATTTTTGCTTCTGTTATTTTTGAAGATATTTTAACTGTGTATACGAAATTTAGTTACATTTGCTTCACTACATTCTGTGATATGGCCCTTTTAAGGATATTTCCCGGAAGTAGGCGTGAATTTTGCCCAGTGTTGACAATTTTTGCAACCCTTTTTCCAGAAACTATTTCAATGATGTTTACTAAAAAAGTATTTAGAATTAAAAAAAAATGTTGTAATTTGGTTCATTACATTCTTTGATATAGCCCTTTTAAGGATATTTCCCGGAAGTAGGCGTGGATTTTGCCCAGTGTTGACAATTTTTGCAACACTTTTTCAAGAAACTATTTCAATGATGTTTACTGTAAAAGTATTTAAAATTGAAATAAAATGTTGTAATTTGGTTCACTACATTCTTTGATATGGCCCTTTTAAGGATATTTCCCGGAAGTAGGCGTGGATCTTGCCCAGTGTTGACAATTTTTGCAACCCTTTTTCAAGAAACTATTTCAATGATGTTTACTGTAAAAGTATTTAAAATTGAAATAAAATGTTGTAATTTGCTTCACTACATTCTGTGATATGGCCCTTTTAAGGATATTTCCCGGAAGTAGGCGTGGATTTTGCCCAGTGTTGACAATTTTTGCAACCCTTTTTCCAGAAACTATTTCAAAAAAAAAAAATGTTGTTAATCAGTAATTTTTTGTGTGTTTTTTTTTTGTTTGTTTTATAATTTGAAGAATTAAATACGGAAAAATACAAATCTGCAAACAGAATTTTATTGGAATGTGATTGATTATGTTAGGTTATGGCTTTGCCTGCATAAGCTTTTATGGATCACCTCTCTTTTTCTCCTCTCCTTTATTGCTCCCTCCTTTCCACGGTGCTGTCTTCTCGTTCTTGTATCTTCTATTCCTGTGCTATGCCTTGTCCATTTTTCCAACTTTTAAATATAATTTTCTTTATCCACCCACATATTTTTCTCTGGATTCTAATTTTATCACCGTCTGCTTTGTTCCCTTACGTTTCCTTTTTTCCTGTTATTCTCTTTATATCCATCCTTTCCATTTTACTTCGTTTACCATCCGTCCCCTTTTCTTCTTCACTCTCATTATTCCTTCTTTTCACTTTCATATATTTCTCCATCTCTCTCTTTCTTTATTATTTCCTGTATTCCTAATTTTCTGCCTTTTACTTGCATTCCTTCTTACTCTCATTCTCTTTCTTTTACTTTCATCCCTTCTCTCCTTCTCTTGATCCCCCTGCCTACACATCCCTTTCCTATCTAATTCTCAATATCTTTTGCTTTTCCTTTCTCTCTGTTTGTATCCTCTCCTTCTATCTCTATCTTCCACATCTCTCTCACCTGTTTCTTTCCTCATTCTATTCTATATCACATTCTTCTTTGTCTTTAAAAAAATCATTCAGGTTGAATATGAATAGGAGTTACTAATGGATTAGCAGGGATAAATAAAATTATCTGGGTCTCCTAATTCAGCACGAATTAAAATTCTTAAAGATGTACCGACTATTCCTGCTCAAGCACCTAGAATAAGAGAGATTCTTCTTTATCTCTCCTTCTTTATCTCTCCTTATTTATCTCTCCCACTTTCGCATCTTATTCTTTCCCTTCTTTGCTTCTCTTTTTCTTACCCCATCACTTTCCTTTTTTCCTTACCCTTTCACTTTTTCTCTTTTCTTCTAATTCTTCCTCTTATGGCTCATTTCTTTCCATCCACCACCTTCTCTCTATATTTTTCCCACTCTCTGCACCCTTTTCTCCTTCAGGTTCTCACTACCTCTTTTCTCTCCTCTTCTCCCTTCACCTTCTTCATATCTATTCTCCTTCCACCTTCTTTCTATCCATTCTACCTCCACCTTCTTCCACTCCCTTCTCGCTCCCACTTTTCCCTCTCCCTTTTTTTTTCGCTCCCCTTCTCTCCAACCCCCTTCTCTATTCCCATTATTCCCCTTTTCCCTTCCCATTCTTCCCCTTTTCCCTCTTCATTCTTCTTCCCTCTCCTTCTTCCTCTTTCCCACTTCTCCCTCTCCTTCTTCCTCTTTTCCATTTCTCCCTCTCCCTTCTCTTTTCCCCTTCTCCCACCCTCTTTTCTCCTCATTCTTCTCCCTACCCTTACGCCGTCCCCATTCTCCTTCCCCATTCTCCTTCCCCATTCTCCTTCCCCATTCTCCTTCCCCATTCTCCTTCCCCATTCTCCTTCCCCATTCTCCTTCCTCATTCTCCCTCCCTCTTCTCCCTCCCTCTTCTCCCTCCCTCCTTCTTCTCCCTCCCTCCCTCTTCTCCCTCCCTCTTCTCCCTCCCTTTTCTCCCACCCACCTTGCATCCCTGTTTCCTCCCCCGTTTCTCCCCTCTTTCCTCTTCTTTTTTTTCTCTTTCTTCCTTCCCTTCTCTCCTACCCCCTTTTCTCCCTTTTCCAATCCTACCTCTATCAACCCTTCTCCCTCAACTCGGTCTATCCCTCCCCTTCTTCTCCGTATTTCTTCCATATTCCACCTCTTTTATTTCTCATCACTTCTCGGTCCACTTTTTCTACCCACCCCTATTTCTCTCATGAGTGCCGTTATATTCTTCAGGGTTCCTCCCCCTTTCTTTTCCCTTGTCTTTCTAATTTGGTGACTGTAATAATAGCATTTATTTCACATTGTATGCAGCATCGTGATCAAAGTGACTTCACTATTTCCTTTATACATACTCGGGGCATTACTGAACTCTAGTAGGGCGATATATTTATTTCATAGCCTTTAGGGTTGCCAAATGCAGAACTCCCTTGATTGCCTCATTCTTCATTAGCATTTAATTAAAAATAAATACGAGCAAAGTACGAATATTTGTCACACTCAAACCAAATACACAAAGTATTTTGCTAAGCTTTAATGCTAACTAAGATAAAGTGCACAGAAGTTTACCGCCGTATAAATTTATTTCATCACACACACATACACACAACCACACACACACACACACACACACACACACACACACACACACACACAAACACACACACACATAGGAGTAGAAAAACATTTCTCTAGAATCATGCTGCAATTAAACGTTTGCAATAAATTTACTTTGTTTTAATTAAACAAATTTAAGACACACACTCACATTTGTAATTAGCCAAAAACAAAACAAGCCGTTGGAAGAAAAAGCTGGAACTTAATTTGCAATTATTAATATTACAAAAATAAACGAAATTGAAAACTTTCGTCAATGAGTACGTGGCATGCGAAAATTAAATTTAAACCAAACTAAACCAAACCACACAAAACAAAAAAATTCCACCAAAATTGTCATAATCACGCATCTAAATCACACACTACCCACCCCAACCCACACCCCCACACCCACCCCCTTCACTTTCAGGGTTTTCTTTATTTTTTGGCCTTTTGCTTGCTTGCTTGTGTTAGATTTTGTGCGAAATCATGCCACATGTTAGGCAGTGGGAGAGAGTAGGGTGGGCTCTGCGGGGTGAGTTTAGTGTGCGTGTGCGTGTGCGAAATTATGTGTGAAAATTTAAATACTTTTTTAAGGAGTTTTATGTGTTGTTGTTGTTTATCCCACTTTTTTTTTGCAGCTATTGTGTAGTTAAAACTAAACCGGAAATATTGTGGCTATGTATTATTTTTGGGGAAATATTTTAATGGAAAGTTAAAGGTCAAATAAAACATTAATAAACATGAAAAACAATCGGAAAGTGATTAAGTAAATTAAAATTTATGAGCTTAATTTTCTCTGCAATTAGTCGAGTATAAAATTAATTAATGAAATTTTGCAACTTCTGGTTGCGATAGTTAAGTTTCAGAAATGGGATTCCAGTTTTATAACAAGGCTAGGTTATGTCAAGTTAAGTGTTTGTCCATCAGGACACTCCTAGACTAAATACATATGATCTATTGCCTTAACACGGAGGTGTTTTATCCCTTTAATCCCTTTAAAAACAGACTCTAACCATTTGGACTCTTTTATAAATATTTGTAGATCCTCTAATCAACTGATCAATCAATTGATCTTAGAGCATTTTTCCTACCGTATCTTAGGCTGGGCAGAAACAGAGGTAGTGAGAGATTGATTCCATCTCCTCTTCGTGCTTACAGCTTCTACAGGAGTCATTTGTTTTATTTGCCTATGATGCAGCGACCAGTTAATACTACCACCACTTTATGTATCCATTTCCTATTTAGAGATAAAGAGTGATTTTTTTGCTACTTGGTTTTTGACATTTATATTTGTGATAGTTCATGCGTGATTCTTGACATGTGTCAAAGTAAAAAATGCTGAGTTTGGTTTGCCATTTTACGCCTGAACAACGTTTGCAAATTATTGAAATTTATTATCAAAATTCGATCTGTTTTTATCGCAAAATTATCTTCAGCGACGAGGCTCCTTTTTTGGCCCAATTGATACACGTATCCGTCCTCATTCTCCGTCCCCATTCTCCGTCCCCATTCTCCGTCCCCGTTCTCCGTCCCCGTTCTCCGTCCCTTTTCTCCCTCCCGTTTCTCCCTCCCTTTTCTCATTCCCTTTTCTCCCTATCTCTTCTCCCCCCAACTTTGCACCCTTTTTCCGGCCCCCTTCTCCCATCCATCCCCTCTTTCTCTTTATTTCTCTCCTTCTCTCCTACCCCATTCAATAAGCAGAAATAAGCAATTCAGCAGCTACCAATGCATACTGAAAAATGCAAAGCACTGTTTGGTGCGGTTTATGGGCACGTGGCCCTCATTGGGCCGTACTTCTTCAAAGACGGTGAAGGCCGCAACGTTATGGTCAATGGAGAAAGATACCGTTAGCTATCGATGATAACAGACTTTTTTTTTTTGCCAAAAATGCAAGAATTGGACTAGGCCGACATGTGATTCCAACAAGACGGTGCTACGGGACGGGACGTGTATCGAATAAGATGGAACGACGCCGACACTGACATAGTCAAGCGTATAAAACTCCAGCGGCTTCGCTGGCTGGGTCATGTTGAGCGAATGGAAGAAAGCGCTCCGGCTAGAAGGGTGTTTTATTCGAAACACGGTGGGGGAACACGCAGAAGAGGGCATCCTAATCTCCATTGTAAAGACCAGGTGCAGGGCAACCTGACTGCACTTTGGCCTTATCAACTGGCGCCAGCGCGCGCATAGCAGAGGCGACTGACGAAGCTTTGTAGAGGCGGCCAAGACCGATCACCGGTTGTAGTGCCAGCTAAGTAAGTAAGTAAGTAAGTAAGTAAGTAATTGTTGTTACCATTTCTTTCTTAAATACGCTCACTCAATGCAACTCTGGAAAGCGAATATTTTTCGTTACTATTGTCAGAAAAATTCTATAAATATTTAATTAACACAGAAATACTAAATAGTAAGTAAAATTTTCAACTAGAATTTTATCTAGAAAAGGTAATAAATATTTGTTTATATCATTTTTAATTACCAGCAGTAGCAAGTTTTCAAATCGCAACAGTAAAGAAAAACAAACTAATTCGTTAATTCTTTTAGCAAATTCTGCGCAATAAAATTCAATCTTTTAAATAAGCAAACAAATTTCAGCAACTAACTGACGCTATTAAATAAATAAATAAAAAAAAACAATGTTAAAAATGTTAGTTGCTTTTTCTTGAAGCTTGAAGCGCACACGAATGAGCATGAAAAGGAGATACAAAATAGATGCGGAGAGGATGGGGATAACGGTAATAAAAACTGCAATTTCACGCAGCTATTAACAAGGAGCGTGATAAACGTGCAATAACTCAAAAAAAAAGAAGAAAAAAAAAACCATAAAAATGGAAAAATAACAAAATTTTAAGAAAACAAAAATTTCTACTACTCAAAATTTGTATGCAATAAATTTCCGGTATAAAAATGCAGCAGCAAGCACATTGAAACTTTCTATCAATTATGCTTAACTTACTTTACTTTTACTTTTAATGGCACAACAGCCCATGGAGGGCCTAGGCCGAGCTTTTCGCATCCACTCATGCTGAGCGTGTTATATTTGTACTTGAATAGAAGGGAAGCGACCTACAGTTTAATGCCGAATCCGAACGGCGAAGTGAAAAGCTTTTCATAGCAATCTTTACTCTTGTAGGTTTGCCATTACCTGCCAAGAGGTGGTGCTGTGTAGAAAAATTTTATTTTTCTTCTTTTTGATTTTGCCTGTGCCGAGATTCGAACTCCGGACACTCTGCGTAGCAGTCCCACGCACTACCACTACGCCACAGCGACCAATTATGCTTAACACTAAGTCTTAAAAGTGATTAAAAAGGTAGCAGGAGTGCATCAGCAGTGGAAGAAGAGGGAGCGGACGGTAACTTGGAAATCGATTAATCAAAAGTAGAAATGATTATATTTTAATCCATACGCTTTCCAAATGAGTGATGATTTTAATTATACAATTTAAATGCAGAAATTTATGTTAATGTATCAATTTATGAACATGCCCCTGTGCCTCCCCCCTCACTTCTGGCCTATGTAAACAGTAGCAGCAGCAGCTTACACTTACGTCGCCTTTAAGCTGTTCTCAACTCTTCACTTCTTTTTACTGTTTTTTGCCCCCTTATTATCTCTTTACTTTTTTCGGCGCTCCTTCACTCACTCACTCACTCACTCACCCACTCACTCCCACACACAATACAAATATAACGAATGAATCCTTAAAGGAATTAGGCCAACTATACAAAATATTCGCTTTCTACTTTCTACTTTCTACTCATTTCATGTAGACATATTTACATACTTACTACGTATGCATAAATGTGTTGCACTCTTGTGTTTTGTGTGCTTCTCTGTCTGCTTCTCGGTCGACGGTGCTGCGCTTATCAATTGCTGCAATTTTTTCCATTTCCATTTCCATTTTCTTTTTATTTTTAATTTAACTTTATTGCAAGTTAAGCAAAATAATTTACATAATTTCTGTATGAAATTCCGAAAAATATTTGCATAAAATATTTCATTTTGTGTCGTGAAATGCCTAGAGTATAAATTTTAGAACGTGTTGACCTAAAAAACTGAAAATATTATTTTAAAGTAACTAGTAAAATTTTTTACACAAACCCTGAAATTAAAGTGAACAACTTTGAAAGTTGTTGCAACACGCTGTGCCGTCGAGCATGTTGTTAATTCGTTTCGTATGCCTGAGTCCATAAATTGTGGTCGTCCACTGTGGAGTGGGCGGAATGGACGGCGAGACCACCGCAAATTTATAGCGCTCTTGTTATACTATATTATTGCCCTTTTCATATTCAGCAACACATTGATCAAAAATTTTTTTCTATTCAAGGAAGTGAATGCAAATTTTTTTCATAAATACTTATAGGTACAAATGTGGGAAACGTTTTCGAGACTAAAGTTTAATGTGATTATGTAAAATATGGGAAATAAACATTAAGAAAACCGCAAATGTTTAAATCGGTGATGCCGTTTTTGAAGCTTTTAACTTCAGAAGGTTGGAGCTCATAGGTCTCCAATCGTCATCACTGGATTAAATTGGGATATTTGCTTCTGCTTTTGAAAGTGCTATTTACGGATTTTACTCTCTCTCTCTCTCTCTCTCTCTCTCTCTCTCTCTCTCTCTCTCTCTCCCTCTCTCTCTCTCTCTCTCTCTCTCTCTCTCTCTCTCTCTCTCTCTCTCTCTCTCTCTCTCTCTCTCTCTCTCTCTCTCTCTCTCTCTCTCTCTCCCTCTCTCTCTCTCTCCCTCTCTCTCTCTATTTCTCTCTCTCTCTCTCTCTATCTCTCTCTCAAACACATTTCCTAGAAATTGTTGTTGTTCGCTTAGCTTAAAATGTTTACCATGAACTCTCTCAGTTGGAGGGATTAAAATACTGGTTTTCATTCTCTAGTCTGGGTCCATCTTATTCAGAGTTGCCAGATAAAGTGAGCATAAAAACTGTTGAGTTCTAAAAAATATAAATTTTTGTTCGCATTGACACCAAAGTCAATGCGAGATTTTTAGAATATTCTGAAATCGATTGTGAAAAGTTGTTAATCAAATTTGGAATTTTTTGAAATTTAAATTTAGAATATTTTGAAATCAATTTCAGATATATTCTAAAGCAAAATTCAAATATTCTGAAATCATTTTTGCATTAATTCTAAAAAAAATTTAAAATGAAATGGAAATTTGTATAATCTATTTGAATTATTCTGAAATTAATTTCGTGAAATTTTAATCAATTTGAAACGCTTTAAATCAAATTTGAACTATGCTGAAATCATTTTGGAATAGCCTTAAATCAGATATTAGAATATTCTGATATCAAACTGATTCTGAAAGCGATTGAAAAAACAATATAATATTATAAGATCCATTTTCAATATTATACAACACATATTCTGAAATCGATTTGTAATATTCTGAAAGTAATAGAAAATATTCTGCAATTAAGTAATTTGAAATATTTTTAAATCCTTTTTCAAACTAAATTGATACCAGGTGTACAAGTATAAAACCGGTCATGACATACATCTCTGCGTCGCTAGTTAAAACTATACGCTCTGTCAAACCAAATCATTGGCCAACAATATTCAATTCATAAACAATCAAGTTTCATACAACAAACATATTTTTTTTCGCTCGTAAAAATGTCGAATTTTGTGCCTACAAACTACGATATGCCGACATCATTGATTTTCTGTTTCCAATTGAAGAAATCTGCTTTGGAATCTCATCGAATGCTTGTGGAAGCTTACGGCCAGCACGCTCTAGGCAAAACACAGTGCAACGAGTGGTTCAATAAGTTTGAAAGTGGCGATTTTGATGTGAGAAATGAAGAACGTGGAAGACCACCGAAAAAGTTTGAAGATACCGAATTGCAAGCTTTACTCGATGAGGATGATGGTCAAACGGAAGAACAACTTGCCGGACAATTAAATGTGACCCAACAATGCATTTCTCAACGCTTAAAAGCCATGGGATTGATTTTGAAGGTGGGAGATGGGGAGATGGGAAGATGGGTGCCGCATGAATTGGCAAGAAAAGACACCACCTGTGAAATGTTGCTCGCCAGGTACAAAAGAAAGTCATATCTTCATTGAATTGTTACTGGCGATGAAAAATGGATCTATTTCGAGAATCCCAAACGTAAACGCATATGATCGTTAAGCCCGGTACAAACGCCAAATCGACAGCAAAGCCAAATCGCTTCGGAAAGTAGAGAATGCTCTGTGTTTTCTGGGATCAGCGAGGTGTTATCTGGTTTGACCTTCTGAAACAGTTACTGGTCAACGCTACCAACAACAATTGGCCGATTTGAACCATTCTTTGCGGCAAAAATATCCAGAATATCAAGCTAGGCAACACAAAGTGATTTTTCTTCATGATGACAATGCACCATCACATCGAAGAAAACAAACTCGGGAATTGGTAGATTCGTATAGCTGGGGGAAGCCCTCCCCCATGCGGCTTATTTACCAAATTTGGCCCCATCTGACTACCACTTATTTTCATCAATGGGGCACGCAATTGCTGAGCAGCACCACTTCGATTCGTACGAAAATGTGAAAAAATGGTTCGAAATATTCTGAAATCGAAATATATTCTGAATTGGAAATATTTTAAAATCTATTAAAATACTAATTCTGAAATCAAGTTTGAAAATTCTAAAATCTTTTTGAAATATTCGTAATCAATTTAAAGTGTTTTATACAGAATTTTTAATATTCTCAAATAATTTTCGAATATTCTCTAATCATGCTGGAACATTCAGAAAGTAATTGGAATATTATGAAATAAATTTAGAAAACTTTTAAATTTGAATTTTGAATATTTTAATATCAATTTGAAGTATTTTGAAACGAATTTCGGCATATAACTAACACAACGTGAATTGATGTGAAAAGCTCGGCCTAAAGCCCTCCATGCACTTGCAAACACTGTCTACAAATGTTTTTATTAAACAAACAACTAAAATCGTTGATAGACCAAAAAAAAGAAAAATTCCCAAAACTAAAAATGTCTCTTTTTCGAACAAAATAAAGTTAATTATTTTCGTCAAGTGCATTTCTGCTCATTGTTCTACTGCTCTCTCATTTCAATTCTCTTGTTCTTCACCGTTATTCAAGGCTATTCAATGTTCTCTTCTAGACAGGCAACAGCATTTGAAAATTTCATTCACAGTTGAAGCATTCAAACAACAAACTTTTTATCCTATCTGTCTCTTTCTCTCGCTAATGTTTCATTTCTAGAGAAGAAAAACAAAAAATTTTAATTTTGTCCATGGTTGATTTTTAGTTGTTAGAAACTTTTGTGGTTATAAAAGCAGTTGTCTGTGAAACAAAACAAAAATAGCTTAAATGAATTTTTTTGTTTGCAATGTTTCTGTTGTATGTGGATGTGCATGTGTATGTGTAGGTGCATGTATACATGTAGACATGTATATGTATGTCTCCGTAAATATTATGTAGTAAAGGGTGTTTTTTTTTTTTTGGAAGTGTGGTTTTCAATCTGGCAATACTTTTTTCGGAGTTGGTCTTTTTGTCAGCTGTCACTTGATTTATGCTCAGTTTGGTTTGCCATTTCATAAAGGATAGATTTACTCCTGAACAACGTTTGCAAATCGTGCAAATTTATTACCAAAATAATGGTTCGAATCGCGTGACGCATTTTGTTCAGCGATAAAGCTCACTTTTGGTTGAATGGGTACGTTAATAAGCAAAATTGTCGCATTTGGAGTGATCATCATCCACAAGCCATTGTTTAGACGCCGTTACATGCTCCAGAAGTCACTGTTTGGTGAGCTCTATGGGCAGAGGGAGTCATTGGTCCATATTTCTTCAAAGATGAAGCTGGTCATAATGTTACAGTCAATGGGGAACGCTATAGAGCTATGATTAATCACTTTTTCGTGCCTGAATTGTGAATTGGAGGATGTTGTTGTGGACGACCTTTGGTTCCAACAAGACGGCGCTACATGCCATGCAGCCATACAGCCACCGAAACAATCAATTTATTGAAGGAAACTTATGGTGACCGCGTTATCTCGCGTCGTGGGCCTGTGGCGTGGCCTCCAAGATCGTGCGATTTAACACCGCTAGACTATTTTTTGTGGGGTTATGTGAAGTCGCTTGTCTACGCAGATAAGCCCGAGACGATTGACGCCTTGGAAGAGAATATTCGGCGTGTTATTACTGACATACCAATTGTCCCAAATTGCTGCAAAAAGTGCTCGAAAATTGGGCCTCTCGGCTGGAATTTATTCGAACCAGCCGCGGCGGCCACTTGCCCGAAATCGTTTTTAGGACATAATGGCAAATCCTTATCTTTATAATAAAGCTAAATTCTTGGCCATAACATTAAATTATATGCGTTTTATTTCTTCTTGAAAATCATACTTTTAAAAAAAACACACCCTGTATAACTTTTTCTGACACTACTACGTTTTTCTATTCCCCATATTTATACTCACTCTCGTTTTACTACTATTATTACTACTTACTACCAATTTCTGCTACCATTTTCTGGTAATAGTTAAACATATTTGGATTGCCCGAGCACCGTAAACAAAATGAATGTGTGCTTTATGAAAATATTTTCTTTTCTCTTCTTTAGTTTTTGTGCAATGCCATACTCCATACTTTTCGTACTTACACATATGAATTTGCTACACGCTTGCTAGACATCAAACTGAGCACCCAGAATGGGTATCTACGTAGTATATATGTTACATATATAGTAAGTATGTATGTATGTAATAATAAAGTAGCAGCCGCAGTTGAAGTCATATTTTCTGAGCCTAATGGGAGAAACATAAGTGGTACGAGTACACGTGAATGTGGCAAGCACAAGTCTGTCTTGTCGTTGGTCCATCTACGCTTTCTCTATTTCCGAACAACGCTGCATTCATGGTCTCATCTCTCAATCCATCTCCATCCATCTGTCTGGTTTTCGTGTGTACTCGTCTGCTTGTGGTGTATTCAAACTAGTTCATGTACCATCAGCAACTGTGAGCTTTAAATGAAGTTGGTGAATGTGTTGAGGGGGCGTGATGTGCGATGGTGGGCGGTGGCAGACGTGTGGCAGAGGTGTGGCACTTGTATATTCTCCATTTTGGTTACAATTTCTTTGAAAATGCAAATGTGTGTGTGTGTGTGTGTGTGTGTGATGAAAGAGTTTTTCTGTTACCTCAGCGCATTTTAATATCAGCTTAACAAAATTAAATAATAGTGGTCGTTGTGGCGTAGTGGTAGTGCGTTGGACTGCTGCGCAGAGTGTCCGGGGTTCGAATCTCGGCACAGGCAAAATCAAAAAGTAGAAAAAAAAATTTTCTACACGGCACCACCTCTTTGCAGGCAATGGCAAACCTACGAGAGTAAAACTTGCTATGAAAAGCTTTTCACTTCGCCGTTCGGATTCGGCATTAAACTGTAGGTCCCTTCCATTCGTGTACAAATATAACACGCACAAGATGAGTGAATGCGAAAAGCTCGGCCTAGGCCCTCCATGGGCTGTTGTGCCATTAAAAGTAAAGTAAGTTAACAAAATTCCATTTAATGTACTTTACTTAGAATTTTTGTTGTTGTTGTTGTTGTCGTTGTTGTTTTGATGCGACTAAATGTAGCTAAAAGTAGATTGAATTTTCTGTCTCTTTTGGTAATTTGCATTTTCGTTTACTTATCATAAAAGTAAATAATTTTTCAAAGCTTTAAACATTTAGCAGGTACGGACTTCGTATTTAAGCTTTATTTACGCAAATAATTTTACCGAAATTTGTATAATTTTTAGCATGAAATATTTTTCAACTCCATATATAGTCTTTAAAGGACGCTTTGTAGTATTAATATTAGATTTTTTGTGTTACTTTAGTGTGATTGACTTTTAGACTGGGTTTTGCTAGACTCTTCCGACAGTACATGAGTGTGCTTACTCTCTAGCAGCAGCTCCGCGATTTAAGTATTGCAGGAAGTTTGCTAATTATTTAATTTTATTTAGCATTTTAACTCGTTGATGATAGCTCGTGGAAGGGAGGTGCAGTCCTCATCGCTGCCCTTTCTCCTCGATGACGTAGTGCTCTCCTTACTCTTTGCTTTAACTCTCTCAATTAAATAATTTCACTCTCCAAATCTATTTTCACTGGTTGGAATTTCAAATTGGTTTTAAATTCACTTTTCCCAAAACGAAATTCCCAAACCTATTTCAGAATATTCAAAACTCATTTCAATATATGTATTCCAAATTGATTTCAGAATATTGAAAATTTATTGCAAAATATTCAAAATTGTGTTTAAAGTATAGTACTTACAACTGAATCCATAGTATTCAAAATCGATTTAAAAATATTCGAAATTGATTTAAAAACTGCGAAAATATACAAAATTTAATTCAAAATATTAAGAGTTGCATTAAAATAATAAGCAAAATCGATTTCAAAATATTCGAAAGTGATTTAAAAATTGCGAAAATATGCATAAGTGATTTCAAAATATTAAGAGTTGCATTCAAATAATAAGCAAAATCGATTTGAAAATATTCGAAAGTGATTTCAAAATATTAATAATTTTTTTAAAAATATAGGACACTGATTTAATAGTTTTCAAAATTTATAAATTGAGTTCAGTATTTTCAAAATTGATTTCAAATCAATCCAACATTATTTCAGAATATTTCAAAATAATTTCAGAATATTCAAAATTTATATAAAAATTTTCGGAAATAATTTTGTTCAGAATTTTTTTTTGTTCAGAAAATATCAAATATATGATTTGATTTCAGAATTCTTCAATTGATTTTTTTGTTTTTTTGATCTTAAAATATTTGTTTTGGTTTTCTATACAATTAAAATTATAGGAAATTGATTTAAAAGTTTTAAAAACTGATTTTAGAATACTCCGTATTGAGTTTAGTATTTTCAAAATTGTTTCAAAAATATTAAAAACAGATTTAAAAATATTTAAAATTAATTTGATGATATTCCAAAATATTCTAAATTAATTCAAAATATTCAAATTTTTTTTTAAAACAAATATAAATTCGATTTCAATATATTCAAAATTGATTTCACAGTAAATTTTGAATACACAAAATTCCAAAACATATATGTTCAAAATCAATTTCAAAATATTCGACACTGCATTGATTTCACAATTATCAAAATCGATTTCAAAATATTCAAAACTGATTTCATATTGTATCAAAGTGATTTCAAAATATTCAAAACTGATTTCAGAATATGTGGACGCTGTGGTGTAGTGGTAGTGCGTTGGACTGCTACGCAGAGTGTCCGGGGTTCGAATCTCGGCACAGGCAAAATAAAAAAGTAGAAAAAATAATTTTTCTACACGGCACCCTCCACCACCTCTTGACAGGCAATGGCAAACCTACAAGAGTAAAAATTTCATATGAAAAGCTTTTCACTTCGCCGTTCGGATTCGGCTTTAAACTGTAGGTCCCTTCCCTTCCATTCATGTACAAATATAACACGCACAACATGAGTGGATGCGAAAAGCGAAAAGCTCGGCCTAGGCCCTCCATGGGCAGTTGTGCCATTAAAAGTAAAGTAAGATTTCAGAATATTGAAAATTGATTCCTAAATATTCGAAATTGTTTTCAAAATATTCCAGATAGATTTGAAAATATTCAAAATTTATTTTAAAATATGCAAAATTAATTTTACAGTATTAAAAATTGATTTCAGAATATTCAAATTTAATTTTGAAAAACTCAAAATTTCAAAAATTTCCAAATATATCAAATTTGATACAGAATTAATTTTTTTATTTCACAATATTCCATATTGATTGATCACAATATTCAACAATGATTTCAGAATATTGAAAATTGATTTCAGAAAATGTCGGAATAAATTCAATATGGGGCCTGCTCTTACTTCACGTTATCTTATACATAAGTATGAATGTATGTATGTACTCGTATGTATGTATTTATAAACTCTTACATTTTTTCCACTTACAAGAAAACGAATAAACTTGAATTGCTCTTTTTAATCATTGCCGCTTGATTCATTTATGTGCAGCAGCTCTCTTTCCCTCTCTCTTTCTCTCTTTGAATTGCATTGAGAATTGGTCGTTGCTTGGATTGGTCGAAAAATTCAATTCATTCTAGTACTCTACCCTTTTTTATCTCTCTCTCTCTCTCTCTCTCTCTTCTTGTGTACAATTTTATGAAGAGCAAGTCATTGTATCATAGATTTACCATTGTTAATTGTTTTTCCTTCGCATGATTTCCATTTATTTTTCTGATAAATCATGAACTTTTTTTTATTTTTTTTCTAAATTCATCATTGCCATTGCTACCACACCACACGTTAACACACGTCTTCCAACACAACAACAATAAAAAACGGAAATGTATACAAAGTTCACCATAAAAGCAGCGATTCTTTTAATTCATTTCCTCTTATTATTTTTGAAAAATATGAACATATTTTATTAGCAAAAAAGAAATGGCAAACGTCGATGTTTCATTACATTTCGTTGTCTTTCATGTATTAAACATTTACACTGCGTTGTCATATGAAAAATGTATGCACTAAATATTATACCTATACTATATACTTAGTATAAAACAGCCCATAAAAACACGTAAGAAAAAAAGGTGTTGTGTGTGTGTGTGCCAGGGGCAACAACAATAACCACGAACTGTGTATTTGTAGTATACCATATACATATGTACTTTCGAGTATGTGTACTTAAATGAAGAAGTTTGTTTTTCTTCAACATTTCACATTCCATGCTGCATTCTCCATTCTCTTTTAAGCGCCTACTTCGGTTTTTTTGTTTTTCCGAGTTTCTCTTTGCGTTAAAGTGAATACGATGAATACGATGCCGAAGGCCTCTACTGTAGTTACCCACCGTATGATGGTATGTGGAGTACATAGTTAGGAGTAAGTAAGATGTTGTTTTAAATTTCTCATACAATTTATATATTTATAACATTCTTAAGATGCTTTTCCAATGGGCTACGTAAACTTCCGTTATGCTTTATTGAATATGCACAGGCATAAATTTGTAACCCAATGAAGTTTTTATCATTGCAAATTTCACTCATCATTGGAGGACAGTTTGGAAGAACTCAAACTAAAAACTTATCTATGAATGCACTTCACAATACACTAAACTACTTTGCGAATATTTCAATATTTTGATTTTAGAATATTTCAATTTTATTTCAAAATATACCGAAATGATTTTAGAATATTTCAATTTTACTTCTGAATATTCCAAATGTATAATATTTTATTAGAAATTTATTTTATAATTTTCTAATTTTTTAGTTATGGTTTCAGAATTTATCAAATGATTTTAAACAATAGAAATTGATTTAAAAGTAGTATTTCAAATTGATCTCAGACTCTTGAAAATAATTTCAGAATAGAAATTGACTTAAAAGTAGTATTTCAAATTGATCTCAGAAATTGATTTAAAAATGGTATCTCAAATTGGCCTCAGAGTCATGGAAATAATTTCAGAATATTTGAATTTGATTTCAGAATTTTACAATTGTTTTTTCCTAAATCTTTTAAATTGATTTCAAAATAAATATAGAAAATGAATTTCAAAATATTTTAAATCGATTTTAGAATACTTTCTTCAAATTGATTTTAGAATTCTTTAAAACTGATGTTGTTTTAATCCAGTATTTCTTGATATTGTGATGCGATTCTTCAGTAATGATTTAGAAATGCACAAAATGATTTCAGAATATTACAAAATATCCCAAGCGCATCCTTGCACACATAAATGTTGCTCTGAGCCAGCGATCATTTCGAAATGGCACCACTTTGAAAGCCACATTGAATAGCGATTCGCTTCAATTAAGTTTTGAGAGCTCAAATCAAGTTACTCTATCACCGGCTGATTATATCGTTTTTCTCTCTCCTTCACACTAAATACTCAATTAAATCATTTAATTCGAAAGCATCGCCGCCCTGTTCTAAGGCGCATGCGGCAAGAAGTTGTTGTTTGGAACTAAGTAATTTCGTTTTTGAGAGCATAAATCAATTTACGCTCATTGTCTCATTATCACACGCTCTTACTTACTAAGTATTACCCTCATGCTATAGTCGCCTGATTTTCTACTTGTTTTCGTTCAAGCTCCAAATGAGTTTATCATTGAATATATTTGAAGTAACTTAATCATAATTAAAATTATTGTAATCTTATAGTACATGTTCCTTCTCCATTGAAAACTCCCACACCCAATCCATTATTCACGTTGCTCATTGGCATACGCACTCTCGTAGGACTATCGCAGCAATAATAAATTAAAATTAATTTCATATTTCATCGTTAAGCGAATATGCTCGTAAAAGTCGCGAAGCCAAGTCACAGGTATGAAAAATGTGTGCATACTTTAATGCGATTATGTATGTGCGTCGTGAGTGCATAAGCAAAGCAAGCAAGACCTGAAGCTGTGTGCCGTAAGCTGTGAAATCTGTTTGAGTGTATCGAGCGCACATACACACACACACACACACACACAGAACAATTCACATGTGAAATGTAATTTCAGCTCTTTTTTCCCCCCTCTTTGGTTAAATAATAACAACAATGACTGGTTTTTTTTTTAATGCTTCTACAACACTCAAATGCATACTCTCCTTCTTTTTTCGCTCTCTCTCTCTTCATTTCTTTCTCGCTGCGTCCCACATCCACGTTTGTGTTCTACAGTAGAATGACTGTTTTTCATCATCATTATTTCTCTGCCTATTTTTTGACTTTTATGCCCAAATTTATTACATTTTATTAATAACATTGAATTAAATTAATTTTCATGACATTTATATTATTTTTCATTCAAAAACCAATAATGCTTTATTTTTCAGTCATCATTTGTCACTATTTATACTCCAACTCCCCCCCTCGAAAACGGCAGCGCTTTTCACTCACCAGTCATTGCAATGTGTGCGTGTGCAAAGGAAGAAGTGTGAGAGTGAAAACGGAAGAGAGGCAGAGAGGAAGTAAGGAAGCATTTGACATTGGTCGCATGTGTTTTTTTGCTTTCTGCTATTGTAAATTGCCTCGTCTTCCTCTTCAGAGTTTTATATTCACAAATATTCGTTTTGTTTTTTTCTTTTTCTTTTTCTTCTCCTTTTTTTTGTGAGTTTGATCACCGGTTAAATAAATCGGTTAAGAAAAAACTGTGCCATTGGAAAAACGTGTCCATTTTTCTTTATTTTTTTCTTTTCACATGATTTCCCATTTTGGAATGATTGCGAAAATCAATTTTCTCGATTGAATTTGTTTGACATCCGATACTTATTCAAGGTTTTTCACAGTGAATTTAAGCTCTGGTGATAGGATTTTTCGCTAAATGCTTAAGAGTTTGTATTTAAGTGATTGTTAAATGTTCAATTAATTCGACAAGTGTGAAATTATTTTAAAAACATTTCCGGTCATATAACTTGAAAACTAATAACATGAAAAACTAAAATCTCTTCATAAATTTCTTAAAAAAAGAATGAAAAAGTTGATTCTTGAATTAAGTCAAAATTAGAAATATAAAGATAAGGGAATTTATATTCTCGCAGGGCTTTTCTAGTATATTTAAACCGATTTCATTTGTGTTGTAACTTTTCTACGTCAGTAAATATTGACAATAGCAAGATTGTCTTACAGCACAGCTCATCTCAAGTGTTACATTACATTTCTATTCAGGCCCACTAGCAGCCAATGGCTCTTAACAATTAAGTAAATCAAAATTCAATTTGCAATTAATAACTCTCAGAGGTAAATTCTTACATACATACATATATTCATTCACTCATACATAGATGCCTGTATGTACTATACATGATAGATAGAATATTCATTCATATCACGAACAGGAAATGTACTAATTTGTAAATGTAGAAAAATAAGTTTGTTTTTGCTATACAACACACGCATTTCGCACTACAACAACAGCAACAACTACTCCCACTCATCTTCTCAATTATTTACTAAGAGAGTAACAATTCCCCTTTGTATACTTTATATACATACACACGTACACGCACGCACTTACAGTAATGTGTGTTAACATGCATACACACCTACTCTTTGCTCACTCTCTCTGTTTTATTTAATACTGTAATCTGTCTCTCTTTGCTCACACTAATTTTACCATAAGGGGAGTTTCCAGCTCTTAATAAATGTGAACATTTCATTAAAAATGTGCTTAAGAAGTGCTAAAAACAAAGATTTTATTGTATAATTTCTTTTGAATCAGTTTAACTTGATACTGTAATCCATTCTTTGTTAAATACTGAAAATTCAACCTTCTAGGTATTAATAATTATTCTCAAAAAACAAGTTAAAGTAGCGTACAAAAACACATTAGGAAATATTTTTCGAATATACATAAGCCAGCAGTTCCAAAAAGACAGAAGCGAACATACATTTTAAATTTAGATATGAGGAAAAACTTTGATGGAAGCTGTAATTTAAAGTTTAAAGACTTAATGAAATATATACATCAAAAGATGGAACGATGAGCTGCATGAGCTGTACGCCGACACTGACATAGTCAAGCATATAAAAATCCAGCGGCTTCGCTGGCTGGGTCATGTTAAGCGAATGGAAGAAAGAGCTCCGGCTAGAAGGGTGTTTTATTCGAACAACGGTGGAGGAACACGCAGAAGGGGACGTCCTAATCTCCGTTGGAGAGACCAGGTGCAGGGCAACCTGACTGCACTTGGCCTTATCAACTGGCGCCAGCAGAGGTGACTGGCGTAGCTTCGTAGAGGCGGCCAAGACCGATCATCGGTTGTAGTGCCAGTTAAGTAAGTAAGTAAGTATACATCAAAACTTTTATCATCATTTGATAAAAGCTTCCGATTACACTGTTTCTTAGTTTCCTGAGAAAATAATTGACGGCAGTAAAGCCCCTGTGACGAGCTCTACAATGGATTTCAAGCTATACCTTCGACGACTTACTTAGATTCCACATCAGTGGTCGGCGTCCTGCTCATCACCCCTGTGAAGTGTTTCGAGGGACTCACTTTTGGCCTGCATGTTATAGATCTGCCCCGCCTAGGAGAATCAATAAACAATTACAATTGTCGGTAAGAATCCAGTCGCCGCCAATGGTCGCAGTGTACTTAATTGACACAGCCCCAGCTCCATTTCGTGTTTTATGAGAAAGGAGCTGCAATCGAAATGCAGAAAATATCATTACTTAACCTTTTTCTAGTCAATATATCCGCCATCTCGTTACTGAGGATACCTAAATGGTCAGGCACCCATACCAACGTTATTGAATTACTACTCGTAAGACCGTTAGGCTTTGTCCACAATCTACGAGGCAATATCGCTCGGATAACCAGACTTTACTAGCCGCCTGGTTATCCGGGCGAGATGAAAATAAAGTTTCGCCTCTATTTCCTAATCGGATACATCTCACCTTTAAACACCGAGTTGTAGCTACTTAATGTAATTGATTCTTCCTCTATGTATATTAGTTCTAGAATATATAATTGTCTACTAAGAATCTATTAGTGGAGAAGGCGGTGCGCTCTGGGTGCAAAATCAATTTATCCTTCACTATCCTATTCAACCTGATCGGTGAGTATGCAACGGAAATCTATCACAAACGAGTATCATCATCAATCAATCGACCTTTTTTGTTGTTGTATTTACGTTGGGAAACATTCCATTGGACATTGCTCAACTTCTCCGATCAAGGTGTATTGGTTTAGTAAGATTAATACTTTACCAGTCCGGCATCGCTCATCAAATAATATCTGCCAATACAAAACAGAGATTTTCTGACTTAATTTTCGATGAATGGATGCAGTGGTGACATGTACAATAGTGCTTCCACATCAGTGGTCGGTGTCCTTCTCCTCACCCCTGTGAAGCTCTTCGAAAAACTCACTTTTGGCCTGCATGTTTAAGTTCCATTGTCTAACAGTGCGTAAGTATATTCAGTCTACTATCTTGCGGCTTAAACCCCAAGACCGCCCAAATATTCTACAGCATAGTCACATTATGAGTAAGACAATATTAAAGTATTAATTCATTTCGATTACTTTTTTCCCCCCAAGAATATAATTCTGTCAGATTTTAATTTGAAATACATGATTGAGTGGTCGCTGTGGCGTAGTGGTAGTGCGTTGGACTGCTGCGCAGAGTGTCCGGGGTTCGAATCTCGGCACAGGCAAAATCAAAAAGTAGAAAAAATAATTTTTCTTCACGGTACCACCTCTTGGCAGGCAATGGCAAACCTATAAGAGTAAAAATTGCTATGAAAAGCTTTTCACTTCGCCGTTCGGATTCGGCATTAAACTGTAGGTCCCTTCCATTCATGTACAAATATAAGACGCACAACATGAGTGGATGCGAGAAGCTCGGCCTAGGCCCTCCATGGGTTGTTGTGCCATTAAAAGTAAGTAAAGTAAGATTGCTTCAGGAAAATGTTGTATTATTTTGAATTTTTTTTGCCAACAGCTGGAAACGGTCCTTTAAAAAGAGGAGTGAGAGAGAGAGAGAGAGAGACAAAAATTTAAGTATAGCAAGTGGATAGTTTTATGAAATCACTAGCTCTGCTCTACCAGAAAAGAAACGGTTTACCGGAATCCAGTTTCTCTGCTTGAATACACAAAACACGCAGACACACACACACACACACACACACACAGAGACACACACACACACACACACACACACACACACACACACACACACAATCACTTATAAATTGCAAGCTAGTAATCTTCATTTAAGTACTTTCTATCTTCTTATGGTACTACCACTTACCACTCCTGCCTCCACTTCCAGAGCGCTTCAGAGTACAGTTTGTTATTTTCAGTACTCAATTCACACAGAAAGAAATAAAGTTTGAGTATGCTACCCAAGTATAATAAATCTATTGTATGTAAAATTATGATAAAATTTCATAAACAATGAAAATTGGATACTTTATTTTATTATTATTCATCATTGAAATGGCAGAACGAAGTTGAAAATTCGGAAATCTTCCCTCTCGCCCCAACAAGCATTTCAATCTAATTGTTCTTCGTGGCAGTGGATGTACAATATTACAATATTTGATTGTTGTTGTAGTTGATTTATTTATTTTTGGTAAACAAGTTTGTCAGAAGAAGAAGAAGAAGAAGAAGAAGAAGAAGAAGAATCATCATCATCATCATCTCATATACAAAGCACATTTATACTCAATTATTTTTGGTTTGCGTGTGTGCGTGTTTTTTTTTGTTTGTTTGTATTTTTTGCGCAGGAATTCGTCATAGTTAAATGTCATTGAAATTGGATAATCTTTGTAGCTGTTTATTTATAGCTTAAAAGAATTTTTGTTATTTTGATTTTAATAAAAGATATTTCTAAATTTTAGTGCCAAAAGATAAGAAATGTCATGAATTTAAATTTCTGCTGCTTCAATTTGGAAATGAGTTTGAGGACAACTGTGATTGGTCAATTGGAAACTTGTCTCACTTTCTCCGTCTCTTTCTCTTTGACCTTCCTCATTCGTTGGCTTTCCTCATAACATTTCTAAATAAGATGTGAGATTGAAAAAATCTTAACACACATTTTACCTAATAATTTTTTTTGGGTGTAAAATTTAAAAATTTTTTTGATCTAGTTATCTTTGAAAAATATGTCAGTTAATATTTTTAATGACAAACATGTTGATTTATTGTGAGTTTGATCAGAATGAGTGAAGAAAAAGAAGTACGTCTTAAAATTATTAAAAATTTTCAAAAAAATCCAAATTGGTCCTACAAAAAATTGGCCAAAGAATTGAAGGTCTGCCGTCAAACTGTTTCCAATGTTATTAAACAGTTTCAGGAGAATTTGACCATAGATAGGAAACCTGGTACGGGAAGAAAACAAGGACCACACGGTATTGGGAAAGCCAAGAAAATAGAAAGCATATTGAAAAGATCTCCATCTCCAAACACATCTGCTGGAAAAGCTGCCCGGTTAGCCCAGTGCTCTGACTATTTGGTGCGCAAAGTTAAAGCCAATGTAGGTTTGAAATCATACAAAGTCCAAAAAGTTCCAGACAGGAATGCTGCAAGAAATTTAGACGCCCTACAAAAGTAGGGCTCGGAAATTAAAAGCGAATTTCATGCAAAAATATTCATGTTGCATAATGGACGACGAAACGTATGTACTGGCAGATTTAACGCAGCTTCCAGTATAGCAAGTGGATAGTTTTATTAAATCACTACCGCTACTCTACCAGAAAAGCAACGGTTTACCGGAATCCAGTTGCTCTGCTTGAATACACAAAACACACAATCACACACAATCACTTATAAATAGCAAGTTAGTAATCTTCATTTAAGTACTTTCTATCTTCTATTGGCACTACTACTTACCACTCCTGATGCTCGAGGAAATGTCGAAGAACAATTTAGAATCCAAAAGCAGACAAAATTTTCTAGAAAATACCTGGTATGGCAAGCTATATGCAGTTGCGGCAAAAGAAGCAACTCCTTTGTTACAGTGGGCTCTATAAATACCGAAATATACATGAAAGAATGTTTGAAAACAAGGCTTCTTCTTTCTCTCATAAGAGAGCACAATGTGTCCACATATTTTTGGCCCGATTTGGCATCATGTCACTACGGCACGAAAGCTCTGGAGTGGTACCAAAGTGATAACATAGTTTTTGTACCAAGAGAGGCCAATCCTCCAAATTGTCCGGAGCTAAGAGCTAAGACCAGTGGAGAGATATTGGGCTCTTGTGAAAAGAAACTTAAAGAGCCCAAAAAAAAGGGGTCCCAAAATATCGAAGATTTTAAAAGGAGATGGGCAAACTGCTCCAAAAAGGTGTCTGAAACAACTATGAAATCTCTAATGGAAGGCTTACCAAAAAAGGTCCACGAGTTCATAAATAGTGGTTAGAACTATAAAAGTTATATTTTTCTGTAATTTGTAAGATATTATCAATTAAATAAAAAAAAAAAATCAAAACCCTAAGATCAAAAAAAATTAGTTTAAAAATTGTTGAGTTTTATATATGTTAAGATTTTTTCGATCTCACTCCTTAAAAGAATAAAAGAGCATTAAAGTATGTGATTTAGCTCGTTTCAAGTTAGTGTTCTACTTTGCATATTGAGAGAATTTTTGTTGAATGTTGAATGTTGAATTTTGTTGAATCTTGTTCACTGAATGCAAGCCAATGACGGTAATTGGTCAGTTGCAAGCCTGATGAGGACTACTCACTCGATTTCGTACTTAAGGCATAAAAGTGCAGAAGAGCAAAAGAATATTCAAATATGTATAGGTATATGCTCTCAATTTGCTATTCTTAAGAGTATGAACACAATCAAGGCGACGACCGCTTACTTCAAGAGAGAGCAGCGCACAATCAAGGCGACTAGCGATTTTATTGACATTTCTAAACTAAAATTGGTGGTCGATGTGTCGCAGTTGGTAGTGCGTTGGCAGATTGTCCGAGGTTTATATCTCGTAGAAAACATTTTTCTACAATGGCAAATCTGCCAGAGTAAAAAATACCTATGAGAAGCTTTTTACATCGCCGTTCAGATTCGGCATAAAACTGTAGGTCCCTTCCATTCATGTACAAATATAATAACACGCTCAGCATGACTGGATGCGAAAAGCTCAGCCTAGGCCCTCCATGATCTGTTGTACCATTAAATGAAAAAAGAAAAATTCAAATTGTAAAAAAAAACATTAATTTTTCTGCTGAAATCTTGGATCCACCTCACAAACTAAAAAAAAAATATGACAACAAAACTCATTTAAATTGGGAGAAAAGTTGAGAACGTAACAAAATAACATCGAGACGATTATGACCATGTTCACAATAGCCTCAGAGCGCCGACTCATTTTGGTAAGAGTCCACTCTCTCATGTTCGTACTAAAATGTGATCTGAACACCGTCGTCTCATTTTTGACGCTTACCAGCTGCAGGAGATAACTAAGCAATGAGTGTTAGTGAAGAGGGGCCTGGGGCGTAGAGCAAAAGGTAAAGTTCGTGAGAGTCGCCGATGTGTCCATGTTCGATCCTTGCGCTTCTATGTCTCAAGTCGACACACAGCCTCCTCGTGGCGCCCCCTGGATAGCAATCTGTCACCCGTCAGTGAGATAACGAATGTGTGCGGCGGGCTTGGAACCTGCCACCTTAAAATATTCCATAATGAATCGTCAAGAGGCGGCCAAGATCGATAATCGAATGTAGTGCCAGCTAAGTAAGTAAGTAGATAGTGAAGAGGTTCCAATTACTCATTTTTACAACTATTTTGTCGCACAAGTGTCAAAATAAGGGACCTATACAAAAAAAAATCTCCACCTCACATAACTTTTCCTCTCCCCATTTCCTCCTTTTCATGCAGACCTCAAAATGAGTCGGTTCACTGAGGCTACTGTGAACAAGGTCTATGAGAAATTTGTCGTGATCGCCATCGCCATCGCCTCAATTGTGTTCATGCTCTAAAGCGTTTCAATTCAAAATTTCTACTGTGAATAATGAGAGAGGATTTCGGCCATTGAGTTTCTAACTCAACGAAAAACAGCAATAACAAAATACCATTGCCCTCTTACTTACTTACTTACTTAATTGGCACTACAACCGATGATCGGTTTTGGCTGCCTCTACAAAGCTTCGCCAGTCGCCTCTGCTATGCGCGCGCTGACGCCAGTTGATAAGGCCAAGTCCAGTCAGGTTGGCCTGCACCTGGTCCTTCCAACAGAGATTAGGACTTCCCCTTCTGCGTGTTCCTCCACCGTGGTTCGAATAAAACACTCTTCTAGCTGGATCACTTTCTTCCATTCGCTCAACATGACCCAGCCAGCGAGGCCGCTTGAGTTTTATACACTTGACTATGTCAGTGTCGGCGTAGAGCTCATACAGCTCATTGTTCCATCTTATTCGATACACGTCGCCCACGCATAGTGGACCGTAGATCTTACGGAGTATCTTCCTCTCGAACGCTCCTAACAGCCTCCCATCATTGCCCTCTCTCCCACCTTTTATCTCCTCCTCCTCCTCCTCCTCCACTTTGCAGTATCGAGCTCCTTCCATTTGACTTTACTTTTGCAATGGCTTTAACGATTTTTCGAGCTGTACTATTTTCGTCTGAATTGTTCCTTGGTGAATGGAGCATTCCACGTCTCATATTTCTCTCAACTGTCCAGCGGTTAAGCCTATCATTTTTCGTCTTCAACATTAAAAACATTTTAAAGAGTTCTTCAATTAAAAAAAAAAAATTATAAAAATTTAAAATTAAATTCGACAATTTTTTTTACTACTTTCTGTAGGCGTGAAAATATTTGCATTCTAACAATAAAACCAAAAGAATTTGTAAAATTTTAGTTCAGCTTAAATCAACAGCAGTAAACTACTACAACAATTAAAAAAATGCCATCATTCACGTGTTGCAGCTTAATTTGAGCACTTTGATTTTAATTCTTTTACTACCTTTTACTACCCACATAGCGCAAGCACTTTTTTTTACAACCATGTGTTTTGTTTTTATAACAGTGTTGCTAATGCATTTTTAATAAATCCTTGTTTATTTATTGATGTCGTACTTTTTCCCATAAAATATTTTCACGAATTTATTAAATTGCTTTTAATTATGCAAAAGACGTAAACAATTTACTATTATAGTTTATGTACGTTAATGTAATTAATATGGTGGAAGGGGGAGGGAGCGAGAGGAAGGAGAAGAGAAAGGTTTGAAGGAAGGTTTGTGAATGAGAGAGAATGAATGTGGCATAGGCCAATTAATTACATTATGATAAATTACAATTACTATAATGCAAAGCACTCCTACATGATTTCAACAATGAGTATGCGGTAATATGAGCAATTACAGTGTTGCCAGACCTTTAAAGAAAAACTAATATATATAATATTTTAAAACTAGATCGACTGACAAGATGAATTTCCACTTTTCGCCTGAATTAATGAGGGTAACTCCGATTTACACTTGCGAAGGGAAACCTTTTAAGGGTTTTAATAAGCTAAAAGATTTTACCTTTAGTTAAATGTTATTCTACGTGTTAACTAAGTGCATGTACTTCTTTTGTTCTCTCTCTCTCGCGCTCTCTTTTTACCTCAATCTTATTGGAAGAAGTTTACTCTCACTCAATGGAAATCAACGACTATGATTGGTCAATTGCAGGACAGCATGGAATGTTTACCCTCGAATTAAATAAACTATAACTACATATGGCCCTAGTAAAGGGTGTTTTTTTTTTTTGGAAGTGTGGTTTTCCATCTGGCAATACTTTTTCGGAGTTGGTCTTTTTGACAGCTGTCACTTGATTTATGCTCAGTTTGGTTTGCCATTTCATAATGAATAGACTTACTCCTGAAAGACGTTTGCAAATCATGCTAATTTACTACCAAAACGAGATGGCCACCGATCTCGCTTGTCACAAGAAAATTTTGTTCAGCGTATTGGAGGATGAAGCTCAATTTTGGTTGAATGGGTACATTAATAAGCAAAATTGTTGCATGTGGAGTGATCATAATCCACAAGCCATTGTTGAGACGCCGTTACATCCTCAAATAGTCACTGTTTGGTGTGCTCTATGGGCAGAGGGAATCATTGGTCCATATTTCTTCAAAGATGAAGCCGGTCATAATGTTACAGTCAATGGGGAACGCTATAGAGCCATGATTAATGACTTTAGTACCTGAATTGTGAATTGAGGATGTTGATGTGGACGACCTTTGGTCCCAACAAGACGGCGCTACATGCCATACAGCCATACAGCCAAAGAAAAAATCACAATCAATTTATTGAAGGAAACTTTTGGTGAGCGCATTATCTCGCGTCGTGGGCCTGAGGCGTGGCCTCCAAGATCGTGCGATTTTACAACGCTGGACTATTTTTTGTGGGGTTAACTGAAGTCGCTTGTCTACGCAGATAAACCCGAGACTATTGACGCCTTAGAAGAGAATATTCGGCGGGTTATTACTGACATCCGGCCCCAATTGCTGCCCGAAAAAGTGCTCGAAAATTGGGCGTCTCGGCTGGAATTTATTCGAAGCAGCCGCGGCGGCCACTTTCCTGAAATCGTTTTTAAAACATAATGGAAAATTCTTATCTTTATAATAAAGCTTAATTCTTGGCCATAACGTTAAATTATATGCGATTTAGTTCTTCCTGAAAACCACACTTCTAAAAAACACACGCTGTACATATTATTTGAATGAAAACAATTTCAATTTCGCATATTATTTTTAACTCATATTAACTTGACTCAGTGAGCATAACTTCGACGTCGACTTGGGAGCACTTAAATTGAGAAACTCATAACTGTTTAGTATCTCAGTGTTCAGTGCTTCAACCAGCCTCTCACTCACTTCAGACCACCTTGACCACTTTGACTTAAATATTTCAAGTGTTTTAAATGAAAAACTTGCCCACAGGTGGCAAGTTTCCATTGGCTACTTGGCTAATCACATACGTATGCAGTCAAAAGTAGGCTCAGGACATTTGGCAACACTGCAACCAACTACGTTTAATTGGTTTTCTTGCCCCTTCAATTGTATGCAGCACCACACAAAAGCATTTTTTTTATTTGTATATTTTCCCCCATTTTTTTTGCTTTTTATTTTTGGTTACTTTGGCAAATTGCCTCAAAGGCCTTTATGCTTTAGTGTGTTTGGGTTGTGTTTGCTTCGATGAAATGTAGAGGCGTGTAGAATGGATACATGTTTCAATGTTAAATGCAGTCGTTTTTGCAGCCAGTAATGAGCAGTAATTAATTTTACGTTTTCTCTCATTTTTTCGGTCCCAACTTATTTTTGTTTTTTTTTTTTGTTTTTCTTACTTCAATCAGTCTCTGATTCTTGATTTTGATTGTGTTTCCATTGAAGTTGATGCATTGATTGATTTTCGTACTTATAGATTTTGATTTATTTCCTTCATCATGATTGGCTTTTTTTTTTTATAACGAGTTATAAACTTAAGGAAATGAGATAAACTTAAGGCATTGAATTTGGGTACTTTCGAAAAATTCCATGCATCCACACTGATCCGTAAAGTAATTGAATGAAGTGTAACGAAATGGAATTGGAACATGAAAAATAAAATGTATGAAATAGAACGGAATGTGGAGTGAGAGTTTGATTTAATAAAATAGTGGAAAACCAAAACTTAGGGTGAGTGAAATTTTTCGAGTTTCCAACTACACGGGTACAGTAGCTATGGAACAGCTTTGTATGGGGATTCATAAAAATGGGATTTGGGTACGCTGGAACCCTTAATTTTCTGAAATTCAATGAACAAATGCTTGAGGAGGGGTGGGGCGAGGGTAAATAGCATCGCATTCAGGTCAAAGTGAAATAAAATTTGTTTTCAGTACATTTTTACTTTATTTTGGATGGGGGACATTAATCGGGGCTGGTCTTACATTTTACCCCTCTAAGATCACCTTGAGAGCGGAGGGAGCCAATATCATAAAAAAGCAATTTTAGTATGGGAGCCTCCTTAAGGGTTGAAGATGAGGGGTAAGAATTTTCGGGGGTTTCTTGTTCGGGAAATATGTGGAGAGTAAAAAAAACAATGGAAGTCGGACTGACAGTTTAATCCCTTCGATTTTCCGTAAACCGTTCGATTTTCATAAAAATGTCAAGTTAGTTTTGGAGCTCCCCTTAAGGATTGCAAATAGAGAGGTGGAACTTATATAGTAGAAAAATGTTGTAGAGTGAAAGTTAATGCAGGTCGTTCTCATATTTGGATCACCCTGGAAGCACGGGAAGCGTAAATGTTTTATGGAACTTTGAACTGGGGAATTCATGTACAAATATAACACGCACAACATGAGTGGATGCGAAAAGTTCGGCCTAGGCCATCCATGGGCTCTTGTGCCATTAAAAGTAAAGTAAAAGAAGTGGGGAATAAGTATCTAAATTGGAAAATGAAAATTAAAGGACGTCGATCATACATTTGGACCCTCTATAATCACTCTCGAAAGACTTTTTAATAAAAACGAACATTTTGTATGGTGGCCTTCTTAACGGTTAGTGATGGAGGGTAAGTATGTTGACCATTGAAATTTAATTGGGGATCAGTTTTACATTTTAACCCTTGAATAACTCCGGAGTTAGTTACTTATAAATCCGGTTCGAAGGACCATGAATAACTCCGGGGTGAGTTATTTATAAATCTATTTCGAAGGACCATGAATAACTCCGGAGTGAGTTACTTATAAATCCGGTTCGAAGGACCATGAATTACTCCGGGGTGAGTTATTTATAAATTCGGCTTGGAGGACCATGAATAACTCCGGAGTGAGTTATTTATAAATTCGGCTCGGAGGACTATGAATAACTCTGGAGTGAGTAATTTATAAATCCGGTTCGACAGACTATGAATTATGCCTAGGTTAGTTATTTATAAATCCGGTTCGAAGGACCATGAATAACTCCGGAGTGAATTACTTATAAATCCGGTTCGAAGGGCCATGAATTACTCCGGGGTGAGTTATTTATAAATTCGGCTCGGAGGATCATGAATTACTCCAGGGTGAGTTATACTTATATAAATCCGGCTCAAAGGATCAATGTTAAACTCCGGGGTGAGTTTTTTAAATGAACGAAAGGGGAAATTAATCACAAAGAAATTCGTATTTAAAAGTTTTGTGAACTAATTTAATTAATTGAAAAAAATGGGAAAATGAAAGTTACAATATCGAAATGGGAAAAGGATCGACTGATCGGTGCGAGACATTCGAATGAATAAAGAAAAGAAGAAAAATGGTAGAAAAAGTAGGGAGTAGAATATAAGAAGACTGAAGAGCAACAAAATTGAAAGGAAAGGGCCATTAGGGTGGCTTAAACAACCCTCTAGGATCGATTGCTGATCAGCTGCGGAGTAATTTTCGATTTTCTTCTAATTTTAACTTTGATGGTTACTCCACCTCTCAATCCAAATCAAAAAGGAGGGTGCGCTATTCCATAGCTACTTAATTAAGACTAACAGCGAAAGTTTTACGTTTTATTTTTTTTGTTTGTTTTAACTTTCATATAATTGGAATCTGTGATGTGAAACCCTTTAGAATCTCTCGTCCTTCCTTGCTAAATATAAACCAATTACTCACGTTGATTATATTCGTCCTCATCCTCTGCATTTCCACTACAATTCACTTTTACAAATACCACAACATTTTATTCACATTTAAGGTCAATGACAATTTACAATTTGATTTGAAATCATTCATTAATTATTTTTCCTCATCAGTAAATGCAAAGCCGATTTTTCTCCTAAAAATAAATTTGCAAATTTTCCACGCTTCGGTGGCAAATTAATCCACTCAAAATATGTCAGCTACAGCTGCAAATAAATATTGTAATTATGAAAAAAAATTATTAATATTAATACACTTATAGAAAAGGATAAGGAAAACTTTTTAAAATCCATAAATACCCCAAAAAAAAACACTAACAAAAACAAAACTTAAGAATAACCGAGAAAACTTAAGTCATCCACTTTCAGCAAATAAGTAATTAAATAAATAAATAAAACAAAAAAACGTTCCCCTTCTTCCTCCACTGCGCTTGCCACTGTGGCTTGGTTGCTTTGAAAGCTTGAAACTTAAATCACATTAATAACTTTCCACTACTTTCCACTACTTTCCACTACTTTCCACAAAATGATTGCAGGAGCTGCCACCGTCACACACACACACACACAGATGCATTCACGTAATGCAAACTGGAGATTCCGTGTGCTTGTGCAATAATCAAAAATGCTCTTTATTATCTGCACTTTGCTTCTCCAACTTCTGCTACTACATAGTTTTGTTGTTGTTGCTTAATAATTTGGTAGCAGGTAGCATGTAGCAGGTAGCAGGTACCAGCCAGTAACTAGCTGCTAACCATATGCCTGCAACTACTTACTTTTCGCCTTGAGTTCATATGGTACATACTTAATATATGGTGTGTAGGTAGTACGCGGCAACCGCATACGTCACTCTGCATGAGCTGAAACCTATTGTCGCACATGCCATAATGTTCACTTGACACTATCCATCCTCATCTTCCCATCTTCCACTTTGCTCTCGTACTTGCTCTTCATCGTCATCGTCATCGTCATCTTCGCTTTCATCTTTATTATTATTATCTGATTTACTGGTGTTGGTGTGTGTGTGAGTGTGAGTGTGAGTGTGTCTCTGTGTGTAGCACCATCCCCGTTCTTGCTGCGTGCTTTGCCTTGCCTTTTCTTCTTCTTTGCTGCAACCTCTTGAGAATTATTACATTTATTCGCGTGTAGATTTAACCTCATACGAGCTTTGAGAGTAGTTTCGCCTTGATGCAAAAGTGCACTCAGCTACTAACTCATGTACTCTACTCGGGCACATAAAACATTTAAGGGTGTATCAAAGAAAACTAGAAAAATTGGAAAAATGGAAAAATTTTTGGTGAAGCTGTTTCCGAGTTCAGGAGAGGGAAGGAAATGTTTATGGTATTCCGTTTAACTATCTGAGTGAATCTTCGATATCTAAGCCCTGAACTTCTTTATGAATTCTGTATGTGTCTTTCTAAAACACAGAACGTCCTTGGCGCTTTCGAATAGAATAGTTTGGATAACTTTTCTTCTAGATGAAAAACTCATCTCTGCCGATTTCATTCACTTATATCTGGTGCCTGGTGGACTGTAGCTGAACTTTAGCTCTCCTCACAGTCGAGCTTCGAAAGTCATCGCTGTCAACCAGGGTTAGTTGCCTGGAAACTTCCGATGTCTTATACCTAGCTTCCTGCTTGTAGACTTGGCTTGCAAAGTTAGGTTGTGGTTAGCATCTCACCAGCCAACTTTGGCCGTATCTCGTAAGCGAATGCGAAACCTACAGTGTCTATACTAAGTAGTTATTGAACCATATCATTTCACTTTGTTTCCAAACGGAACACAAGTTTCCAAACTGAAAGCATTTCAATTGCAGGGACTAGAGATGGTCTGTAATGTACAGTGCAAGCCCTTCCCAAAGTCCCCTCCTGAATCCGGCTTCATTGCTCGTGATTTGACTTCGTCTTTGATTGGGTTGGTCGGCAATTTTGAAATAAAAACTGTCTACACTACCGGTCTCATTTTTAACTCACCTGTGCCTTCGTATTGAGAAGTTCGTCAGCCGACTTGTCTTTATCTTATCGATCAAGTCTCGGTAGTCGATTCAATGTTCCAGTTGAGTTCGCCGTAGTAGTTATCGCGTGTAGATTTAACCAGTCCAATTTATGTCCGTTATTTTTGTGTTCCACAACTTCTTTGCTTTCTGATATTAGCGAACATGAAGTTCCTACAGATTGATTTCTTCCACTTAACTTCTAGAGCTAGAGTTACCCAGCCTGGATGTCGTTGCACGTTCTAGGTTGCCCTCTAGATTCAAGAAGTGTGACTTTTCACAAAAGCGCAAACGCCATTCCCGGCTACCAAAAATTACACGAGTTATTCGCATTAGGAATAATCGCGGAGGTCAACTCAGCCGAAGTGCAATGGCCAAGCCTCATCCCGGAGAAACCGCCTTGATGATCCCGCTGTTAAATTTCGAATAAACTTCCCACAAAATCTTACAAATTAAGAGTTTTCTAACTGCAAGACTTAAGCATAAGGTCGTCGATTGCAATTGCAAAAAAAAAAAACAAAAACTCAAGGGCCGCCAGTTGAGCTTGAAATTTATTTCTTTTTACTCTTTCGCTGCAACCTAAATTAACTCTTTGTTGTACTGGTAAGTAAAGGACGGCACGAGAGAGGAATGAACGAAGTACATTTTCTTGACTTTGGACTGAAAATGTGACACAAAAATGAAATTTTTGTTGTTGGTGTAGTAATTGTTCTGACGTGTGAAGCTGTATGCAGTGCCGGATTCAGGTGGGTACTATGGGGAAGGTTTGGACCCGCTCTCGCCCCTATAATTGAAATGCTTATAAACTTTCAAAACCTGTTTTATATCTACGACTTGTCGTGTTGGTTTCTAAAGTTTTGCTCGAAAGTTTTGTTTGCTTTGGATTTTGCTCTGAGGAGAGACTGGATTTTGTTTTTCTATTTTCCGGTTTTTTTCTTTTTGTTTTTGTTTTTGTCTCATTGCGAACCTGATGAGTTCTAGTCTTTTCATCTTTGTTTCATCTTTGTTTCTGTTTAATTTTTTATATAAATTTTTGCTTGAATTTTATTCCGATTTCGATCTGAACTCTGACCCTTATTTGGGCTGAGTTCCACTTAGAGTTTCGATCTGATTTTTGCCGCAATTTTGATTCGATTTTTCGTCTTTAAATTTCAGTCTGAATTTCGATCTGACTTTTGGTGATTTTTGTTCTAAGTTTTTATCTTAGACCACGAAATTGGACTCCTTGAACCTTGAATAAATGCAATCAAGATTTTGATTTAATTTCTCTATGAGACAAATGTCCACTCAACTCGACACTAACGTTAAAGTGGACTTTACTTCTTTATAAACTATTTCATGGCAATATTTTCTTCCCCCTAGTTTGGTTTCATATAAGTAATACAAATTACTACATTTAATAGCTTCCAAATGAGAGCAAAAGTACAAGCAAAAAAAATATGAAAAAGAAAAATATTAATGTATTATTTTTGCCACAACAAACTACGAAATAAATATGAGTTACAATTGTGAAAGCCAATTGCTAAAAAAAAATGAAAGGTATGTATGTAGCCCATATTCCTGCTCATAGACTGACTCCCTCATATAAATTGTTGTAATATTTCATCAGTCTTATCACATGTTGTTGCTTTTATTAGTTATTGTTATCGTTGATGTGTCAAATTTATTATTTCATAACACTTGAGGCAAATTATGACCTTTTGTTGTGTTGTTTGGTGATACTATCCTACAAATTTGTATTTGTTTGTGTAAAAAAAAGGAATAGAAATAAAATGGGAAAGCAATATGAAAAGCTGTGTATGATTATATCGCTCGTTTGCTGCAAGACAGTCATAACTCAGAAAACATAAATGTCGAGACAAACACATTTAAACTATTTGATTTTTATATTTAATATCAAACTCATTACAATTGATAACAAAACATACTGTGTTCTCACGTGAAGAGTTCATAAATAACAGTTATTTCTTTCTGTATACTTGACTCGGAAATTTTTTATTTTGTTTTATGACAGTCTTTGCTTCACAAAAGACCAATTTTTTTCTTCTATTACATAAAATGTACAATTTATGAAAACTCCAACACACACACACACACACACATACGCAACACACACACACACGCACACACACACACACGCACACACACACATACACACGTATTTGAGATTTACCAAATCATATCATATATATAATCATTGTATTTATTTAATTTAAATTGTAAAAGTTTCATGAGAAATATGAAAATTTAATTGTGTGTGTTCTTTTTTTACTCTATTTAATGGACAAAATATTTTACTTTACTTTTAATGGCACAACAGTCCATGGAGAGCCTAGGCCGAGCTTTTCGCATCCATTCATACTGAGCGTGTTATATTTGTACATGAATGGAAGGGAAGCAACCTACAGTTTAATGCCGAATCCGAACGGCGAAGTGAAAAGATTTTCATAGGCAATTTTTACTCTTGTAGGTTTGCCATTGCCTGCCAAGAGGTGATGCCGTGTAGAAAAATTATTTTTTCTACTTTTTTTGATTTTGCCTGTGCCGAGATTCGAACCCCGAACACTCTGCGTAGCAGTCCAACGCATTACCACTACCACGCCACAGCGACCAAAATATTTTCGCGACTATTATAAATTTGCATAAAATAGATTATGTAAAATAAATCATATGTAGCAATTCTTTTTTTTGTAATTATTCACGATATTTTTAAAGTTTGTGAGTGAGTTTTGTGAAGGGTGAAAAATATCATAGCGCTTTGTATGGGTGTGCCGAAAAGAGCGCCATCTCTGGGTATGCGTAAAAGCTTGAACAAAACAACGCCATATCTCTGTGGATTGGTGTGTTTTTGTCACCTTCGTTATTTTTGATTTGATAATAGATCGGAGTTCAGTTTACGCTAAAATGAGTAATGATTAGTTTCTCTCATCAGTCACGAGTTACGCCTTTCACGAGTGACGCCTTTTGCTCTGTACGCTCTTTACATACATTAAATATAATCTCTCAAATTGAACTTGGCAAATTATGTTTCAATAATCCATAAAAGGTGCTTACATTCGAAAAGATAATCGATAAGTGTAGAAATTTGCAATGGCGGGTTGTGATCTTAGATAGGTTTATGTAGAAACTAAGCGCTTAGTGAAAATAGGAAAAATTACCAATTCTGATCAAAGTAAATTTTGTAAAATTATACCTGTTTTATGGTGTTCAAGAGCATACCACCCAGTGGTTCTGTGGGTATGGTGCTCTCGTATCTGATGCGACCAACCGACCAACGTATTCTTCGCCTCCCGTTTTCCCAATAATTTTCAAGCGATATTCAAGTAAAGGGAGTTGCTTTGACTTCACATAAACCCCCGCAGGAAGTAATCAAGAGTCTGCAAATGCACATGATCTTGAGGTTGATTGGAGAGACCCATTTCACGAAATCAACTATAATAATCAAATACCATAACATTTCTTTGATTTGTTTTTTAATTTGGAAATTTTTTTCCCCAGTTTTGCCAAGTTCAATTTGAGAGATTATATTTAATGTATGTATTAAACAGGCCTTAATGAACGTTAGGTTTATCATGGAGAGAACAACAACACTGGCTGCTTCGTTTCGCAGCAAGCCATAGTATCTCATCAATGATCTTGATGGTAAATCTTGTGTTTCAATAATCCATATAAGTTACATAAATTCGAAAAGATGATCGGAAATTCTTCAAATATTTTCACTGAATGGTATTAATGAAACAGACATGCCACCCTGTGCTATGTACATCTATACCTATATTTATTATTATTCTCTTTTATTACTACTCAACAAATAACGGTAAGAATTATTTTCTGAAACTAGCGTTAGGGTTGGTCATATTTCCCTCTATATATTTCCCTTTATATTTGAGTGTTTTTTCGTTGCTATGAAAAATAACAATAACAGCAAACTCAAACTTTCAACAAATACCGAAACTTTTTGGCGACATTGGACTGGTAATTCTTGTTTCATCTGATTAACAAATATATCACATTATAATTCATGGTTGAGGGCTTATGTTTTGCAATCTCTTCTTTTCAAATATTAATTTTCTCCATATACTTACTCGTGGAAATGTGAAGCCAAAGTGTCGTCAAGTTGTAAACGTTGCTGTATTTTTTGCGAAGCGTAGCATAATAAAATTTTATAGATAATAATTACATAACTACTATGTATGTACATACAATAGCTATTTTAATAGCTCTATACCCAATTGGGCGGACATAATTTTATTTGTATAATTTTAGTCCAACACACTGATAAAAATGCCACACAGCAATGCTGCACAGTTTGTCGAATATAAAATCCATATGAAATAGAATAGAAGCTTGATTTATGAGTTTTAAATTAAGCATCGCATCATCAAGGGATGACGGGGTAAAATTAAATAATTTTGCAGCAAAGCGATTAGCAATTGCATTAAATTACATCTTGAAAGCTTTGCCAATACTTTCAGGATTGAATGAATTTGTTCAATGATTTCTTGTTGGAAGTGTAAATGAGTGTGCACAAGTCAGCGCTTGCTCTTTGCAGCGTTCGTCGCATGTCTTCATATTCGGAAACGAATGTCGGCAGAAGCGAATAGAAATTCAAAAGGAAAATCTGGCAGAAATCGGTGTGTGTAAGAGCAGATTTGTGTCCGAAACACATGTGCAGATATGCTTGAAATATTTGTGCACGCAGCAATGCAGTTAAAACACTTGCGCAGATATCCTGACTTAACTTTTTTCATACATACATCCCTCTCGTTCCTCCTCATGTTGTTGCGCTCTCAGCGCTCTCTTCCCTTAGCTATGGCTTTTTATGATAGGGTAATTTTATTCTCACAAGGAAATTTTCTTTTGTATGGTGGCTGCAGTGCAGAATTTACATGTGTTTAGCGCCATATGAAATAATTTAGGCGTTATTGTGGTCATTATTGAAATTATTGTATGTGAAAAGAATACAAAATTGCAAGTAAATAGGAAATATAAATTAAAGCTCTGCTGTGAAGTATTGGACAAGCAACTATGTACACATGAATACTTGCAATAGTATAATTTATTTATAAGCCTTTCGTTTTTTTTATTTCCAATAATAAAATGTAAACCCCAAAAATGAAAAAAAAAATAATAATAAATTCAAAAATCACATACGACCGAACAAAATCAAAAATCCATCAAGAAAATAAGCAAACAAACATGGAAAATAAAGAGATAAACCAAACAAATTTATACTTGACATGAAATTGACAGCAGCTGACGGCAGATATGCGACTAACGAACTGTCATTACCATAAACACACATATGCAACAATAATAAAATAACATATGGTATGTACAATATTATCTGCTTCCTTCAGTCGTGTCGTGTGCTGCTGCTGTAAAACCTTTAAGGCTGTGGTTATATTCAAATTTTACTCGGCGAACACCATGCAATTGTTGTTGCCCGAACACGAAAAAAGAACTTTTACTTACTCACTCTCACAGCGAACACGATATGCTGGGTGAAATGTGCACCGAGCACGCCGAGTATTCAGGATGTCAATGAGTTATTCTACAAAAAATGAACAAAAATGCATGTAAAATATAAGGAAAACATGCAAACCTGTACATCACTATTTTCATATGCAGAAAAGGTGAATATTAAATATATTATTCATAAAACTATTGAAGAAAAATCATATTATTTTCATAATTTTTCAATTATATTATTAATTGCGCTCTCCATATTGATAAAATCGTTTAAAGCTTTTGTGTATACCATTTAGTGTTGCCATTGCAAACAATATAGTATTAAACAAAAAAAAATGAATTTCGACAAAAAGCAACTCTGTAACGAATACCAATGTGAACCACTACACCGAGCACGAGAGTAAAATATGAGAGCGAGTACCAGTATAACCAGCACCTAAACCACACTTTTATATATATATATATGGACAGATAAAAGAGTATAACAGAGAGAGAGAGTTAACGGTTTATATTTTTTATTTTTTTGAATTTGTATGTGACACGTAGTAATTTTACGTTGACAACTAAATTCCCCCAAAACAAAACAAAAAACAAAAAAAAAAACAAATTACTTTTTAATATTCAGCGCACGTTCTAAGAAAAGCAAGCAAGAAAAACATGAACATGAATTAATTTTCATGACCTTTTGCGCCATTGCATCTTTTGTTTTCATTTTTCTTTAAACTTGTTAAGCCTCCGGTTTGTTCTCGCTGTGGTTGTTTTAAGACTTAGATGTTGAGCGATTACAACAAAAACAAGAAAATACCACAAAAGGAAATTTGTAAACTTTTAATTTTTCTTATTACCTACAACTATGTACGTTTTGTACGGTATCTGTTGTCACATTTCTGCCGTGCCACGAAAAGCCTGTCTGCTTTTACGTGCCTCATCTTCGTTTTGCTACTGTGTTTATTCTTATTCTTATTCTTCTTCAGATGGAATCTTTTCTGTTAGCTAAATTTTGTTAGAAGCGTATTTTGCGTACTTTTACGCTTGAAGAAATTAAATTTTTTTTCTAACAATCTTAGACAATGTTGCTCTCTCTTCACCCCATTGTTTTACTTAAACACGCGTGTTTGTTTTTATGTACATATGTATAGGTATGTATGTATGTATGTATGTGTCTGTGGTGGGTAAAAGTTTTCTGCAGTTTTCGCTACACTTAATTTTCTTCATTATTCGTCCCTCCTCTCTTTTATTTTTAACCAACTTTAACTTGTTTAAGTTCACTGTTTAATTCACTGGAAACGAACGACACTGTTGCCCTCTTAATATCAGCTACAATAGCTACTTCATACATTCATACATACATATATGTATGTGAGTATACCTATGCGTACTTGAAAATGTTCTTTGTTCCATTATTTGCCTCTGGGAAATTTTATTTATTTCTTTTTTTTCGTGCTTGTCACTCTATAAAACGGTAGATACTTACTATGGAGTGAGTACTATAAAATGGCAGCAGGGGTCATACAAAAAGATAATTGAAGAGACAGAGAGAGAGAGAGAGAAAGAGGTGTAGGAGGTACTCGGAAGAGTAGACGTGGTAAGAGTAATATTGATGTGAGTTTATGGAACTTAATGCACCATACAAATATCAATCGAAGTACCCGTACTGTTTGCTCTCACTTTTATACTTACTCGACACATTCACTCTCCTTCTGGCCTCGTGCTTTTTTTTTTATCATATCACTGTATCGTAAGTATTTTAAATTACAGTTTTGAGTTAATTTTCATTCTATGTTTTTTTTTCGAGTTCAGAATGTCATTATGGCAATACTTTAAACGTGAGAATGAGGAGAACGATAGAGTTGAAGAATTTTACAAAGTTGAGGTATTTTTAATAGCTTTCACATGTGGTTACTACTTCATTATGTAAAGGAAGACCTTTTGTTCCATTAAAAGACTAAAAGACACTGACAATAAATTATAATTACATCAAGGAGAGGGAGGGTATCTATTATAAAGTTTTATTTAAATGTTAAAAAAAATTAAATAAAAAATAAACAGCTTGCTACTTATACAATTATAGCGTGTGGAAAAGGCGCAGAGACGCGCTAAAGGAAGAGAAGGAAAGAAATTAGCGTGACAGTGATGTATAATTTTGCAATAAAATGTCATGTAGATTCGTTGTAATCAATAAAAATCGTTTAAATTCTAATTATATGTGAATGTTCAACTCTTTGATGTAATTATCGGTCACACAGGGTGACTGCATTCCCTCTCTCATTCTTCCTCCCACCTATCAATCTTCCTTCCATTCAACACAATGCTCTGCATTCACCTACACCCTACACCCTACCCTGTGTGTTGAAAGTATCAACTAAAACAAAAAAAATATATATATATATTTAACCTTCGTATCGCTGGGGTGTCCATACCCCACAAAAATACAATATTAATAATTTTTTGTTTGAATCTTTTTATGTTATTTTTATTTGGAAGAAATAAAGTTAGAGAAAACTAATTAAAAAATTAAAACGTTTTTATTAAGTATTTTCCTGTATTTTAAAATGCAAACTTTTCCACTTCTACCTTCTCATTGTTTCGACCGCTCGGCTGTTTCTAATGTTTGCACGATTAAATATTGGTGTTGTCAAACCTGGCTGTCAAACATGCTGTAGCAGAACTATATTAAAAGAGATGGAAAGATCATAAGCATACCAAGTAACAGTATTCTGGATTTTATCTTCTTTGTAAGCTGCTGGTTATACTGGTGCTCGCTCTCATATTTTACTCTCGTGCTCGGTGTAGTGGTTACATTGATGTTCGTTACAGAGTTGCTTTTTGTCAGTTTTTCAGTTTTGTTTTGTAATACAATTTTTTGCACAACGGCAACACGAAATGGTATACCAAAAACCATTAAACGATTTTATTAATATGGAGCATGAAATTAATAATATAATTGAAAAATTATGAAAATAAAATGATTTTTCTTCAATAGTTTTATGAATAATATATTTAATATTCACTTTTAAAAACTTAAAAAAATTCGCAACTTCGCTTTCCCGCATATGAAAGGGGTTTGATGTAGAGGTTTGCATGTTTTCCTTCAATTAAACATACATTTCTGTTCCTTTTTTTGTAGAATAACTCATGCTAACCCTGAATACTCGGCGTGCTCGTTGTATATTTCACCCAGCATATCGTGTTCGCTGTGAAAGTGAGTAAGTAAAAGCTCTTTTTTTCGTGTTCGGGCAACATCAATTGCATGGTGTTCGCCGAGTAAACTTTGAATATAACCACAGCCTAACGGTTTCATATTATTTTCGATTCACAGCACAGAGTACACGAGATGAAACAGAGAGAGTCCGCATCTCTGCTTGTATTTTATGCAGGCGATCACTTTACGTCAGCTGATTTTGTCAGTATAAATATGCCGCTCTTAGGTCCGCAACAAAAAAAGCTCTGTGGTTGTTGCAGTGGTGAATTTGTTATACTGCTGCTATCACCTTGGTACATGCGAAATTTCTCTCACTGCCTTGTAGTATTCTCTCTCTCTCGCTCTCTCTCTCTCTCTCTCTCTTAGTAATCTACGTTTCTTCTTCGTTTGTGGTGAAAGACTACTGATTCTCAGAATCATTGTTATTGTTTTTTCTCATTTTTGGTTTCCCTCAGTAGCTTTTGACACATTCACTGAGTGTTGACATTATGGCCGTAGTGATGTGTTTTTACGGCCTAGTTGAAGTTGTACCTCCTTCTATATAATTTGACATTGTCAGAAAGTAATTGGAAAATTATGTTAAATCTCGTTTAAAATACTATTAATGCAAGTACTTATTTGTATTTATTTTCATTGGCCACTCTAAAGAAACTCTATTGATTCTCATGCATGTCACTCATACGACATGGAGTACAGAAGCAATTTAGCTTTCCCAACTGGGATCTTAGATTTTAAGTATAATTAAATGAAAATTTTAATGAACAAGAGTCATTGTTAATTGCCAATAAAATTACGGAACATAAACCAAAGTAGAAATAAAAATGTATGAATAAATTGTATGTAGATAACAGCATCTTTGAACAGTTTGTCTTCTTTCTAATTCGGCAGTGGCACACAAAAAAGATAAGCACTTACCCATGTAGGTACTTACAAGTATATACTTATAAGTACATACATACACATTTGTATATATGTAAATACATAATTTATGTTATTTATTTAACATGAGAGTCATAGCATAAGTGTGAAGCGAAGCAAGAAGTAGACACTGAGGACCAGGAAGTCAGCTTAAATGGAAATGTTGTCAACAAAAACACGGAGTGCCTGTGCACCAAGGCAAGGCATACGCACACGTGAAGATAATTCTACTGAAAAAATGTACTACTTAAATATCTAAAGTAGAAATAGAAGTGAAAAAGAAATTGAGAAAATCAGACGAAAAAAAAAGTGAAAGAGAAATGATAAAGGAAATTGTAGCAAGAGTAAAAAGTAGTTTGTAGTAAGTAGCGGGGGCATCCTTAGTATGTTTCTATGTACCATACCAAAATTGTTAACAACGATTTGTGTATCAAAAACATACCAACTAAGTATGTATGTACTGGTATGCGTGTATTTCGCTTAATAGAAAAATCTTTAATTTATGTTCGATGGCATAAACTACAGAGATAAAACATTGTAATACACTTGAACAAAAATATTCATACAATTTGAGTATAGCAAAAATTGACGGCCAAAATTTAATGTGTCGTTTAAAAGCACAGTGTTCGAAAGCAGTTGAGTTATCTTTAGCGCACTCAAAACTCAATCATGTATCTTTTATAGCTTATGACGATCAACCACTTTCTTCGAGTGTATACACCCGCACATATCTTTTACATTTGCCATTTGTACCAATCAACTACCAACGAGCAACCAGCATGGCAAAAAGGAACGCAGCAGAGTGTAATAGATTGCATTATGAGTTTTGCTTAATCACAAATTTTTCCTGCTTAATTAATTCATAATAAGCAATTTCCGCTGTACGATGGTTGTTTCTCTTACTTTTCCCTGTGTGTGTGTGTGTGTGTATGTGTATCTGCGGGTGTGTGCGCCGCTTCATCTCTTAGTTAATGTAAAAACCTCCCCGATTCGGTTCAGTTTCTTTTGTGTGTTAGCGACTAGTTCAGAAAAGCAATAAGCACCGAAACTACACAAACCATTGAGAAATCTAATTCCATTTGTCATGGATGTTTTTCGTTGTTCTTTTTATTTTCTATTATTTTTTGCTTCTTGATGATTTTCTTCGGTAACAAAAAAACATTAATATAAATTAAAGTTTCGTGGAAAGTAGCAAAATGGCGTTCATAAATTGAATTGAAATGAAAAGAAAATTGGAACTGGAAATGGAAAGATAATGCCACAAATATGACAAAATGGCTAATGAGAATTAAACCCAGAAATAACAACAACAGCTCTCCAAGAACAAGAGCAATCGAAATGTGGGGCAAGTGTAGCGGGGCAAAACGAAAAGATCAAACGTGCGTAAGCTTTGAGCTGAACACAAAACAACTGAACACAAACTACAAAAATGAACATTGAAAAATGTATTTTTGAGTAAACGAACACCGAAACATCCCAAAAGCAAATTACTACATACTTACTTAAGAACTAATTTGTGAAAATTCTTCACAATTCTTCAAATGAGAGAATGAGAGAAGAACTCGAAAAACTCTTGCAGTGAAATTTAAATGAAAATTTTCTTTGATTTGAATTTGAATTTGAATTAAGTAATGAGCAAAAATTCCATAAAATTTCTTCGCTAACTAGTTGTAATTTCTCTTCCTTCTTCCTCAACACCACGTGGTAACGTTGTGGCCTTAGCTTGATTAATATTCCAAAGTTAATTTGCTCTAGAATTGTTTAATTTGTTATAAAAATATTCTGAATTAAGTGAAATGAAAAGTAATCGCATGAAATTAAACATTGAGCCACAACAATCAGAGAGCTTTCAGAAGCTCATGCAAATCTCTTACGTTTGAACCCTTGACTGTTTACATTAGGAGAGTATAAGAGAATGAAATGACATGCTCTCACTTCTGCACACCAAAGTTGTGCAAGAGAGGGAAAGTCTTTAACAAAAATGTTTGTCTCTCAGCATTATTTTAACTTCTATTTACATTACTCTTTCAAAAAAATTATTCTACATACATTTTTTTTTGCTTGGGCTTAAATGGGTTAAAGTATTTTTAATGTTTCTTTGAAATTACGATTGGATTTCGATTGCAATTTAATTAAAAAACCTCATTACTTGTCGGAAAATATGAAAAAAAATTTTTAAACTCAATAAAACTAATGACCCCGCATTGGGCGCCATACAAAAAAATATGAAATTTATTGGTTTTTTTTGGACACAAAACAGTAATTTAAGTTAAGTTAATTATTGTATAAGTTAATTATTGTATCATTCAAAGAATTTTTCAAACTCAAAAAGTGTCGTCAGGTTGCAACCATCACCAGCAAAACTAGAATTAATTTTGTATCATTTAAATAACATACCAATGCATTTCAAGTGGCCACTGTGGCGCAGTTGGTAGTGCATTGGCCTGCTACGCAGAGTGTCCGGGCTTCAAATCTCGGCACAGGCAAAATCAAAGAGAAGAAAAAATAATTTTTCTACAAGGCACCACCACCACCTCTTGGTAGGCAATGGAAAACCTATAAGAGTAAAAATTGCTATGAAAAGCTTTGCACTTCGCCGTTCGGATTCGGCATAAAACTGTAGGTCCCTTCAATTCATGTACAAATATAAGACGCACGACATGAGTGAATGCGAAAAGCTCGGCCTAGGCCCTCCATGGGCTGTTGTGCCCAAAAGAAAGGCCAATGCTTCGGACTAAATAGATGGATAAACCAAAAACTCCAATCCTTTAGAAACTGATTTAATATTTCTAAAATGTAACAATTCAAAAGAATCTTCCGAGAATCTTTAGCGTTATTGTTAAAGAGAGATTATTGGCTCAAATTTCTCTTTTTCTCTTTATTGTAAATAAATGGTTGATGAAAGATTTCATGATAATGTACGCAAAAGATTAGAAATATAAAATAAAATTCATCAAAATTATTATCTGAATACTTAATGCACAGTAGTTATTCTATAGAGATTCAATATTAGAATGCCTCCTAGATACTTTACCTAAGGAAAAGCACTCCGCAAACAGGATTGTGAGAAAAAACTGCTCAGGCAACAGTTGGTTAAAGGAAATTGTTTATATAAAAAGAAAAGCAAAGAAGAAATAATTACTAGTCCAAAATCGTAAAAAGAATCATAATCATTAAAAGTGATGGTGTGTAGTTAGGTAGCCGCCAACTTGTATAAAAATTCACACATACATACATACGTACATAGAAACTTTGGGGTAAAAACATGAAACTCAACTCATGAAAAAGGCACGCGCAGCAACAACAACAGGGAACACCCCCAAATGTCTCTCACTACTATTCTTTCTTCTTTTTATGAACTGTGCTCCGCAGCATAGACAAAAGATAATGTAAAAAATAGTCGTAAATTTCCTATGAAATTCCCTCGCTCTCTTTCCTTTTCTCGCTCTCCTTTGCTCTGTGCTGATTTGACTATTTTCCACTTTGTATTTGCGCTCGTTAAAGTAATTTGTAATTGCACGTCTTTGCTTTCAAGCATTGATCGTTTCGTTTATTGCGCTTCAACATGCTCAGCGTTAAATTTAAACGTTTTTTTATTTACCATTTTCTTTCAAGATTTTTCTTGTGTTTTTTTATTTAAGTGATGGATATAAAAATGCGGACAATGAAGATGATGATTTAGTAAGAAAAAACGCCAACTGTAATGTGAAAACTAATATTTTTTTTTATAGGCACTTCAACTAATGATGCCAGATTGCTGCGGTTACTTTTAATAGAAAATAAAACAAAAAACTCATAAATTTTATATTTAAAAAGCAGTCGATTTTTATTGTCATTTTTCAATACAAAGAAAACATTTAAGTACATTTTTTCATTCTTCTGTATTTAATTTAACTTTCTTTGTTGTTGTTGTTGTTGTGTTTTTTTCATTCTTTTACATTGCACATAAACATTCCCATACTTCCATATAATAAACATTTATCATAAAAGTTGTTAATCATTTTGTTATTGTTTCGTTGAAACGCTCATAAATCTTGAAGGAAACATTCACATTTTCTGATTTATAGAAATTAATTTTATTTTATTTCTCTTTCTTTACATTTTCTTTATTCATTTGCAAGGCATTTAAAAATTTATTTCACTATTTTTTTGGCATACTTTCGACTTACATCATTTAAAAAACTTAATTAAAATTAAACATACTCAGCTTGTGAACGAAGAAACTCTAAAAGATCTAAAAGAGAGCAACCACAGATTTGATGGGAGCGAAACCGTTTTGTGGTACATGAGAGTGAGTGTAATTGGAACGGCATTTAAAAAATATATAAAGAGAGAGAGAGAGACCACATGCTTTATGATTGCGAGAGTTATACTACACACACATTGACTATAGCATCCATACACGAACACATGACTTCAAAATGCTGCCGGCTTCAAATGTCGCCGTTTAGTCAGCTACGGGATTTCAATGAAGGCGAAAGCATCAGCACAAACACAAGCAGTTATCTTCACTTTCTCCCTTTGTTACTTGCCAAATCAGATATCTTGCCATCTATTTAAATTAGCATCAGCCACAATTGTGGTCCATAAGAATGTGTGTTCTTATAATTTGACAGATGTGGTCGTGTAGCTGGTGTTGTCATAGATCATAAGATGTAGCAGGGAATGCATCATCCAGTGGTGCGTGTTAAAAAGAACTTGATATAGAGAGCAACCACAGCTTTCGTAAGAGCGAAACCATTTCGTGGTATGGGCGGGACAGTAAGGTGCTGGTTATACTGGTGTTCGCTGTTCGACGAACACATCATATTTTACTCTCGTGCGGGGTGTAGTGGTTACATTGGTGTTCGTTACAGAGTTGCTTTTTGTCGAAATTCAGTTTCTAAAATTTATTCACTAAATGGTATACCAAAAAACTTTAAGCGATTTTATTAATATAGAGAATGAAATTAATAATATAATTGAAAAGTTATAAAAATAAAATGATTTTTCTTCAATAGTTTTATGAGTAATATATTTAATATTCACTTTTAAAAACTAAAAAAAATTCGTAACTTCGCTTTTCATGTTTTCCTTCTATTTTACATACATTTTTGTTCCTTTTTTTGTAGAATAACCCTTTGACACACCCTGAATACTCGGTGTGCTCGGTGTACATTTCACCCAGCATATCGTGTTCGGTGTGAGAGCGAGAAAAAGCTCTCTCTTCTTGTTCGGGCAACAAAGATTGCATGGTGTTCGCCGAGTAAAATTTGAATATAACCACAGCCTAATTGGAAAAAATATCTGAAAAGAGACCGTAAGCTTCTCTGAGTGCTGTTCGCAGGGATGATAAATAAGTTCTTCCATTTCGTACCAAGAGGCAAATCAAATGTACCAATTCTCTCAAAAATGTGTCAACACCTATTTTACGGTTGTCAAGGTCTGTTGTTGCTTCTTTACATAAACGCATAACGTCAAATAACCCCAAAGAAGTCTGGAATAGTCAAGACGGGCGGGCTATCTTGCGGGCCAATGCAAATCACCAAAACGAGAAATTAAACAAACGCTTTCTTGAAGAATAAAACACTCCAAAACTTAATATTGCACTGCGTGTGTACTTTTGCACCACCTTGTTTAAGTATCTACATATGAGTTAGTAACTTTACAAAAGGCTATAAATCCAATTTTGAATTTTACTGACCGATATTTAAAATCGTTGCTTGTGGATTAATTATCTTTCATATATTCCTCTCCACCTACCTCTCTCTCTGCATTATCCTCTTTTATGATCCTTTCAAGGACTTGCCATAATATATCTGACCACATTATTAGAGGAAAGAAAATTAAAACAACATGCAAGTGTACAATAAAATATAACGGAAAATAATCTAATTTCATGCTCAGTTTCTCAGTCTCTTTTGTTCAAATTTTGTTGTTGTGTCCATTTACCGTAAGCTACTTTTGCATGCAAAATACATGAACATATTACCCGCTCTATTCACTCTTAGAGCGATATTGAACATAATACGTAAAAGGTTGTTTACCCGAGCACAAGCATGAAAGATTGCAAAACTTCTATCTCTTTCTTACCACCTTACTTTTATACTTGGCGAAAGTCTTTCATAACAATAAATACTTTATTCAGTACATGTTAAAGTATTATGCTCTCTGGTAAAGAAATAAAGAAAAACAACAACAACTACTACATATGTATGTATATAAATACATGCATATAAAATACACGTCATCACACTCAATACTTAATGAATATTGAATAATCAATGTTCGAATCGTTTTAATACTTACTTACTTAGCTGGCGCTACAACCGATGATCGGTCTTGGCCGCCTCCACAAAGCTTCGCCAGTCACTTCTGCTATGCGCGCGCTGGCGCCAGTTGATAAGGCCAAGTGCAGTCAGGTTGCCCTGCACCTGGTCTTTCCAACGGAGATTAGGACGTCCCCTTCTGCGTGTTCCTCCACCGTGGTTCGAATAAAACACCCTTCTAGCCGGAGCGCTTTCTTCCATTCGCTCAACATGACCCAGCCAGCGAAGCCGCTGGAGTTTTATACGCTTGACTATGTCAGTGTCGGCGTACAGCTCATACAGCTCATTGTTCCATCTTATTCGAAACACGTCGTCCACGCATACTGGACCGTAGATCTTACGGAGTATCTTCCTCTCGAACGCTCCTAACAGTCTCTCATCATTGATGGTCAATGTCCACGTCTCTGCGCCATACATTAGGACGGGAAGGATGAGGGACTTATAGAGCGTTATTTTCGTCGGTCGAGAGAGGGCTCTACTTCTCAATTGCCTACTGAGCCCGTAGTAACACCTGTTGGCAAGAGTTAGTCTCCGCTTGATCTCAAGGCTGACATTATTGTTGGTGTTTATGCTGGATCCTAGATAAACGAAATCCTTGACGACTTCAAAAGTGTAGTTGTCAACAGTGACATTTTGTCCAAGACGCCGTGACTCTATGTTTGTTGACACAAGGTATTTCGTTTTGTCCTCGTTCACCACTAGACCCACACGACGAGACTCCCTTTCCAGGTTGGAGAATGCTGCACTGACTGCTCGAGCGTTTTTGCCAATGATGTCAATATCATCAGCGTATGCTAGCAGCATGACACTCTTGTAGAAGATAGTGCCAGAGATGTCGATGTTCGCAGCTCGAATTATTTTCTCCAACATGAGGTTAAAGAAGTCGCACGATAGGGAGTCACCTTGTCTGAAACCTCTTTTGGTATCAAATGGTGCGGAGAGGTCTGTCCCAATTTTCACTGCGCTGGTGGTGTTGGTCAGTGTCATTTTGCAAAGACGAATGAGCTTTGCAGGGATACCAAAATCAGACATTGCGGCGTACAAGTGATCCCTAATCGTGCTGTCGAAGGCGGCTTTATAATCGACAAATAGATGATGGGTGTCGATCTGTTTTTCTCGGGTCTTTTCCAGGATTTGGCGTAGTGTGAATATCTGGTCGATGGTGGATTTACCAGGCCTGAAGCCACACTGATAAGGTCCAATCAGTTTGTTGACGATGGGCTTCAGTCTTTCGCACAGTACGCTCGATAGAACCTTATATGCAATATTAAGAAGGCTGATCCCACGGTAGTTGGCGCAGATCGTGGAATCACCCTTCTTATGGATTGGGCAGAGTACGCTGAGATTCCAATCACTTGGCATGCTTTCATCTGACCATATTCTGCATAGAAGCTCATGCATGCGTTTTTTGAGCTCTTCGCCTCCGGTCTTAAACAACTCAGCAGGCAGGCCATCTGCACCTGCAGCCTTATTGTTTTTCAGCCGAGCAATGGCTGTTAAGACCTCCTCATAGTCAGGCGGCGGTACTTCAACGCCGTCAGTGATTGGGGTTTCCGGAGTGGGTTCCGCAGTGGCGGGATTATTGCCGTCTTCGCCATTAAGCAGCTGCGAAAAGTGCTCCCTCCATAATCTCATTATGCCCTGGATATCTGTCACCAGATTTCCGTCTTCATCCTTGCAGGAAGAGGCCCCGGTCTTCAAACCAAGAGTCAGGCGTCTTATTCTTTCAAAGAATTTTCGGACCTCGTTCCTGTCCCGCAACATTTCGATATCATTGAACTCGCGTCTTTCTTCATCTCTTTTCTTGCGCCTGAAAAGACGTTTCTCCTCCCTTCTCAACTTTCTGTATCGCTCCTTAGCAGCTCGCGTTGCAACTGACTGCAGGGTGGCTCTGTAGACTGTGTTTTTTGCTTCAGTAGCATCGCGACACTCTTGGTCGTACCACATATTTCTCCGTCGACGGTGGTAGCCTAGCACCTCTTCGGCAGCCGTACGCATAGAGCGGGAAATGTGCGTCCACTTTGAGCATATATCATCAAGTTGAGGGGTGTTTTGCGAAAGGAGAAGTGCAAGTTGGTTGGCAAAGACTTTGGCTGTCTGTTGTGATTGCAGCTTTTCGACATCCAGCTTTCTCTTTGTACCTATCCGTACGCGATTTGCTACACATATACGTGTGCAGACCTTGGCTGCAACCAAGTAGTGGTCTGAGTCGATGTTTGCACCACGTATTGTGCGTACGTCTAGTACATTGGAAGCGTGCCTTCCGTCGATCACAACGTGATCAATTTGGTTTCGTGTGTTTTGATCAGGGGACAGCCAAGTGGCCTTATGGATATCCTTATGTTGAAATCTGGTGCTACTAACTGTCATGTTTCGTGCCGCGGCGAAGTCGATCAGTCTCATACCATTATCGGTGGCTTCGTCGTGGAGACTGAATTTTCCGATCGTCGGACCAAAGAGACTCTCCTTGCCCACCTTGGCATTAAAGTCGCCTAACACGATTTTAACATCGTGGCGGGGGCAATGCTCATAAGCTTTGTCGAGGAGCTCGTAGAAGTCATCTTTGGTCGTTTCATCCTTCTCATCCGTCGGGGCATGGACACAAATTAGGCTGATGTTGAAGAATTTTGCCTTGATGCGGATAGTGGCTAGGCGCTCGTTCACCGCCGTGAACCTCGAGACTAGATGACGCAGTCTCTTCCCAACCACAAATCCAACACCAAATTCGTGTCTCGACGCATGACAGCTGTAGTAGATATCACAGGATGCTCTTTTGGAGCAACCCTGTCCCGTCCATCGCATTTCCTGTACAGCGGTGATGTCAGCTCTATATTTTTGGAGGACATCCACCAGCTGGATAGAGGCACCTTCCCTGTAGAGGGTTCGGACATTCCAGGTGCATATCCGTAAATCGTTGTCCTTTGGGCGTTTGCGGGAGTCGTCAACATTAGAGGGGTTCATTATCCGAGGCTTGTTTGGAGGTTTCATTGGAGGGTATTTTAACGTGGTGGGTTCCAAGCCCGACGCACAACCATTCATTCAAGGCCATGGAGAAGCCCGCCGCACACATTAGTTAACTCACTGACGGTTGTCAGATCGCTATCCAGGGGACGCCACGAGGAGGCTGTGTGTCGACTTGAAACGTAGAAGCGCAAGGATCGACCATGGACGCACCTGCGACTGTCACGAACTTTACCTTGTGTCCTACGCCCCAGGCCCCCCCGAATCGTTTTAATCGAAATTTTAATGGAAATAGTAATAAGTGCCACTTTAAATCAGTGGTGACCTCTCCACGGCACGCTTGCGAGAGAGCATTTTATACTTCACCTTACAACGCTCATTTCTATAGCAAAAAGTTCAGCTGTTTTGCTGTATTAATTTGTAAAATATGCTTAATTGAAGAAGAAACATAAAAATGCAAAGCCTTGAGTAAAAGTACACAGAAAAAATCAATACTCAAGCTCAATTAAAAACAATACACAATTCGCACACGCCGCAAACCGAGCCAAAAGGTTTTTAAATTTTTAAAATACAATTGCATAAAAAACACAGCGCTAGATAAAACAAAAGTCAAACACTTCATGAAATTTTGTTGAAGTGGAAAATGTGGAATGACATTTTTTTTTTCAATATTTGTTTAAAAAAACCAAATAGTAGTCAATAGCTGGCGGCACATTTCAAAAGTGCATTAAAAATACAAAAACATTTACGCCTCAGACAAGAGGGACTAAGTTACAACAAAAGCAAAAAACAAAGAACTACAACCACTATTCCGTATTTACATATAAAGTAAGTACAATCGTAATAAAAAATATAAAATAAAGTTTTGCCCAGTAATATCAACAAAAATATTGAAATGAAATTTACTTTGCCCCCACTTTTTCTATTACACTCTTTTATTGTTGTTTTAAAGTTCACAACAGTTTTTAATCAATTTCGTTTTTTCTTTTCTCTCTCGCTCGCCCTCTCTCTTTACTTCTGCTATTCTCTTTAATTACAGCCAAAGCTGCTACAAAAATCCAAGCCGTTTTTAGAGGTCACAAAGTTAGAAACACCATGAAAAAAAGTGAAACCAAAACTACTCCAAATGCTGCTGCCGGTGCTGTCGCCGCTGCCAATAAGAATGGGGCGGCGTCAACAGCAGCCGCTGCTGCAGAGGCGGATCCGACCAAAGCAGAATTGGAAGCTGAATTCGATCCCAATGACAAAGGTAAGTGTGTGTTTGAGAAATGAAATGAGAGAAGTGTGTGGAGGTCCAAAACTAGCCATAGTTTTAGCATTTCATCATTGCGTTGACAACACTGGCATTAACGACACTGCTACTTTGTATGGAATGAAGGAGAATCCAATGTCACATGTTTACTTATCGGTGGGATTTCGCTTATGATATTGTGACTGGCATTCTATATTGAGGGCTGACATTCAGTGAGTGTGCGGCGTCAATGCGCTATCTTGACAGTGATGTGCTGACATGTTGTCGATATTGCTCTGCCTACCACACAGCACAGAAGTAATGAAGAAAAAGAAAGAAATTTATTTTAAATACCTCATAGGTTTTTCTTAGTGATTCGCTTTAAGATTTATGTACAATTTTCTAAGAAATATTCAATTGTGAGCATTTTTATACACAACATGTGCAGTTGTTTGTTTATTTCGCGACAAACTTTGGTGAATAATTCCGTGGTGAATTATTAATAGTTGGAGAGGATGACAAAGGGGGATTTAAAATTGAAATGAAAACACAAGAAATTCGTATTTAAAATTTACAATATTATTATTTATTGGATATGAAATTTAATTTTAATTAATTTTATGGAAATGAAGAATTGGAAAAAATTAGAAAAATTAAAGTTACAAAATCTGTATAGCGACCGAAAGGTGTGAAATATTCAAAAGAATAACGAAGAGAAGAACGGTAGAAAGAGTAGGACTAGAACAAAAGAATAGAAAAAGGAACAAGGATACTGAAAATAGAGAAATAGAATAGGAAAGAAAAGAAAAGAAAAGTAACATTGCGCTTTTAAAATTCTATGACTTTTTAGTTTTGTGATGTCAACTTTTAGTGTTTGCTGTAAAGAAATTCGATTTCAATTAAACCGTTTTCAAAAATTTCGGTCCGTTGAAAAGTTTTCGCAAATAATGCAACGCAAGTGGGCAAATCTCACACAAATGAAGCACTAAAGATTATAAAATCCATAAGCAGTAAAAATACAGTTAATTTTATGGATTATTTACAGCATTATTTAGAAATTTTCCATCCCCAAATTATTCATTAAAAAGCAGCTAAGTTTACAAAGGCATTAATTGTGGAATGGTGTGATTTTCATATTAAAATCTTCGTATTATTATCAATAAGACTGCAAAATTTCTTCCTGATAGGAGATTTTAAATTGGAAACCAGTTCCTATAGTTAAAGGATGATTCAACTGGGTGTTTTCATACGAAAATTACAACAACAAAAACCACATGGAAGAAAATGGCTGAATTAGCGGAGCGTGAGTTAATAAAGTTTAGTGAGTTGAGTAACAAAAGAGAGCATTCAAAGAAGCACTCATTTGCTCGGCCTTCGGTATACTTAAAAATTTCTTTGTAGTTCTCCCTCTCTTGCATTTATTCGCTCTCAATGTAATATTGAGCAAATCAGCAACAATTGTTTTAAAAAGTAACGGCACAACATTTGTGTTATTATTTATTAGAAAAGGTAACGACGGAAGCTCTTTACGATAAAATAACAACAACAATGGTGTACGTTACAATTGAAATGTATCACTCTCTTCGGTATCTATATAATTTGATTTAAGCAAGATTTTCACACATCATAATTGTTCTTGTAATACATACAATTCAGCAATGTAATATGCTACATTAGACTTTCCACTCTTCAATTCCTAATAATACCACCGAGATTAAAGAGAATAGGATATAAGGATATATGTACATATCTACTTTTTCATTTTTTTCCCCCATGAAAATCATATCAACTGCATCGTTCGAAAACCATTCAACTAAATTTAGTTATGCTTTCATCTAAATATTGAATTATGTAGATTATAGCAAAACCAATATTTGCAAAATTAAAGTTAATGAAACAATTAACTCATAAATGCATAGACTTCATGTACATATTTATATGTAATCATAATATTGATTTTAATACAGATAATATTTATAACTACATATTTAGCCATCAATTGAGTTCATAGAATATGATTCTGCAAATATTTGCAAACATAATAAATTTCCAAAAAGAAATAGCAACTGTGACTCTAATGAACTATTAAATGAATTATGAATAATAATAAAATATTAATAAACTTTTTATAACACATCAGCACTAAAATTGATATCTCTTAATTAAATACTTAATCAAAATTTAACTAACTAAACAACAGCAATTTGATGTACACATATGGATGAGGTTTTTCAAGTGAGGCAACTATAACAATTTCTGATGTCTAACATTTCTGTTATGACTAAACACGCATATTCATTCCCACACACACACACACACACACACATACCCATACTAATATATTCATTAAGAAAACACAACAAGTTTACTACTAAATGGCAAATATTGCCATAATCCAATAGAAAATCACACAAACAAAAGACAGTAAAGAAATCCTTTCATGCCATCAATATTGTTCGCGCCATCAACGTGAACTGAGTTTATTAGCACAGAAAGAGAAAACTTTTTCAAAATTAGTACGAGGCTAAAATGTCATGAATGTCAGAATAGAGTATCTACACATGCCACATGCCACATAATACACCAACGAACAACAATGGAGCTGCCATATTGTCATAATTTTAGTTTACATTGTGCACTCTCTGCACACACACACAGTTATTCAATACTTATAAACTTATGTATACACACACATACATACATACATATGTGCTTATGCACTTGCTGCACTTGATGCGCACTCTATAATACCCACACATCGTTAAAAAAGTTAATTATGTCGAACACGCACCTATGCTGTGAAGTCAGCCAGGAAATAGAGATAGTTTATATTCCACGAACACACGCACTCGCGGAATTACAACAAAAGTAGATACTTTTTCTTTCTTTTCATGGGCACAACAGCCCACGGAGGGCCTAGGCCGAGCTTTGCACATCCACATCCACTCATGTCGGGCGTATTATATTTGTGAGTGAATCTACCAAAGTAGATAGACTCAGGATAAAATGTCCATGTACTCAATACGCTCTTTCTTTCCTCCATTTCATCTACCTATATATAAAAACTTTTCAGACTTTCGAAAGAGCATTCGAGTATGTGCAGTATCATGTGACAGATTGAAGCATAGATAGAGCACATGAGATCAAACTGAGAGAGCCGAAGAGCTGTTTCATATGAACGTATTGGCATCCATTATATAGTATGTACATACATATACAATACAAGCAGAGACGTGGACGTCGACGTCGACGTCGGCTCTCTCAGTTTCATTTCATGGGCTCTGTAGAGTGAAGCCTGCTACGTTCTTAGCTTTAAGGAAACTTTCACCTTTGACTTCAGATTGTGGTAACAAAAATTATTATTATTCATAGAAAAAACATCAATACTAAGTAAATACTCGTACATATTAATTTTACTCATTGACTATAGAAGGTTGGCATCTTCTGTGAGGTCTGCTCTGTGATCAATTTCTATTAGTTTCCAGGCATTTTTTTTTGTGTGTTGTGTACCATATCACCCAGTAGCACTCATAGCAGCAACTGGTTACTCTCTCACATTCGAATCTGCCTACAAAAAATCACAATACCATACATCCTAAAAATAACAAACAGAGAAAATATTAAATTTGTAATTGTTTGCATGTCAGTATTTTTATTAACTGGCATGGAAATTGACAGGTTATAGCTTTGGCTTTGTTCGGCTCAAAAATTGTTATGCTTCTTTAATAAGCACCTAATGTAAAAGTGAAAGTGGCAAAGTTAATCGATATCCCTGTATGTTAGGTTAAGGTACCTACATAAACACACACACACACACTCACATACATATACACACATACAGGTGTATACATAAGGTATGTTTGTTTCCATTTTTGTATGTGAGCATATGAAAAAATGATTGAATGTATATGAGAAAATAAATTGCCCTGTTATTTCCAATAATATTTTGGTTGCATGTGGCAGGCAGGCAGGCAGGTACTACATATAGGTATGCACGTAGGTGTATTGATAATGCATGGGGTAGTAAAGGGTAATAGCAAGTTAATATTTATGACTATGTGTGCTTTGAAAATTTTAGTTTGTTTTCTTTCTTTTATTAGATTTATGTACAGTTTGTGTGAACCTCGATGTGTATGGTATGCATTAGTCGATATTGTTATTTTCTTATGGATAGCGTGGCATGGCATAACATGTGCATGACTTTTGTTAGTTTTACCAATGTATCGCATTAGCTGTATAACAAATAGAATTTATTATTAATTTTCTAAGAGTTTTATGAAGCTTTCAAAGTTTCTTATTTTGTGTCTTTTGTCTTCTAGATATACATAAGTATGTATGTATTTTTGTAGATAATCTGTTAAATATTACCTACTTATTTATATACTCGTATGAATGTATATTGATTTTAAATTTCTGGGAATAATTTTTTTGTAAGAATATAAAATTTGAGGACCTTTCGTTTATTAAAACTTGGTCGCTTTTACCATGGAGCATATATGGAATGACTTTTTTGCTCTTTTTTAGTGCTGTTTAGACCAGCGCAAGCATGAATGACTTGGGCAGCCATGATCCTGCCCCACCTGAAATGAAACTGAGAGAGCAGAAGTCGACGTCGCTGCTTGTGTTATATGTATGTAGTCGATCCCCATAAATTATTTTAGGGCAGTGCCTTGCAAGCGAACATAACGGTTTCGAGCATCCCATATATATTAGCACATTGAGAGAGAAAATCTCTCAACGCTCTTTGCCCATTTCTGCCACAAGTACATATGAAAAAAGCTCAACCCTGATATAGCCTCTCTCTCAGTTTCATCTCATGCGTACGCGGAACGGTGGAATTGGATTTTAACATTTGACTTCCATTTTTTTTTTACTTCCATGTCTAAACATCTAAGACCGAATTTATGTTATTATATAGGCAATAAAATTTTACGGGAGAGAAAAGAGAAAACAAAAAAAAAAAACAAGGAGTACAGTCTTCCTCTCACTGGAAATTTATTTTAGTGACGTTTTATTTCGAAATTTATAGGCGAAAAGCTCGGCCTAGCTCCTCCCTGGGATGTTGTGCCATTAAAAGTAAAGTAAGACGTTTTATTTTATTCGTTTTGCTTTAAAAATTGCATTCAAGAATTGTCAATGTAAACGTTAATGGTAAATTCAAAAGCGAAATCATTGAAATGTAAAAATTTGTATTATAGTTTGAAATACGTTGGAGCTTGACTGCTAAGTAGATCTCGAGCGTCTCGTAGAAAATGGCCGAAACTAAGCTAATAAAAAACTGACACTATTCTTAGGCTTAATAGATGGGAACTCCAGGCTAACTTGGTGATACCGACTAGGATTTTTGTCAAAGCCTCTATGGCCTCCGGTGCTCATTTCAGGTCCGCCTGAGAGCTACATAAGGACTAGTGCAAGGGCCAGTGTGGTTCCATCTGTCAACTAACCACTTTTTTCTTAAATTTATTAAATTGAAATTAATTATCGTATATAAAAATGCTGTTAAATTCAATTTAATCACTCATTACAGAGACTACAGCAAATAAACAAGAAATATATTTTCCTAATAGTGTCAGTTATTTGTATGTATGTATGTATGTATGTATGTACGTATGTAGTTTAAGAGGTCAAGGGTTCAAATTTGGGGAAGGAAATTGTGAAGGGAGCACTTCAAAATAACTGAAAATAAAATTATAATATATTTTGCGGTGAACTTGCATGCATGCAACACACACACACACAAACACACACACACACACACACACACACACACACACACATAAGTCACTTTCACTTGCGTTTAATATTATATAGTAGGTGTTTTTTTCATATTTTTTTTTTTTTCTTTTTTACTTTTTAAACTGAAGGAAGGCAGTGAAATTAAAATATGTTCGAATATTTTAACTCCAGTCTTATACCAAAAAAAAAAAAGGTGAAAAAAATTCCCAGACATGAAAATCCAATCAATTATAAAAGTCTACTCTGGTTGCAAGTCATCTCTGGTTGCAAGCATAAAAGTAAGTAGGTGCAAGTATAGCAAAAACTTGGAGAAGTTTATCGTTTCGTTTTTGTAGCGAATATTGTAATTCAAAGTTTTTTCTCACATGTCTTTGACATGCATTTCGCTCTATTTTATTGTTATTTTTTCGCGCTACTCGTATTTACATATGCAAACAAGAGCAGAATAAAAATCTGAAACTGAAAGTGAAAGTGAAAGAAAGAAAAATTGTTTCAAGTTTGACACAGTTTGAGCGGGGTAAATAAGAGCACATGCTAGTAGTAAGTATCTAAAAGTTGTTGGCTGTCATGTCGTTTCGTCTCAAGTCAAGTATTTTTGCTTCTTTACGTCACAAATACAAGTGCATGCTCCCGCTCCTACCCCCTTACCCTGTAACATTTATTTTCCTTGCCTTTTTCAGTTTTGCAGTGAAAGCAATTACATTTACTTGATTTTGTTGAGTCTTTCGGTAGCAAATATTTTAAACTCATTTGTCGGTTATAATTTGACAGATGTCAGTTGAGTTGTTTGAGTTTATGAAAAGTGAATAATTATTCTACGGAAAAGAAAGATTTTTTTTTTAGAAATTACTGCTTTTAATTCAGGTATAAACTGAATTCAACTGAGACCACCCTTAAGTTTTTCAGGTCTTGGTTCTGGGATATCAAAAAATCCTTCAATTCCATATAATTCAACTCATCCACCTTAACCACGTTTCACTTAACTTCAGGTATAAAAAACAAAAATATATAAGAAGTGAGATTGAAAAAATCTTAACACACGTTTTACCTAATAATTTTTTTTGGGTGTAAAATTTAAAAATTCCTTGATCTAGTTATCTTTGAAAATTATGTCAGTTATTATTTTTAATGACAAACATGTTGATTTATTGTGAGTTTGATCAAAATGAGTGAAGAAAAAGAAGTACGTCTTAAAATTATTAAAAATTTTCAGAAAAAAATCCAAATTGGTCCTACAAAAAATTGGCCAAAGAATTGAAGGTCTGCCGTCAAACTGTTGCCAATGTTATTAAACAGTTTCAGGAGAATTTGACCATAGATAGGAAACCTGGTTCGGGAAGAAAACAAGGACCACACGGTATTGGGAAAGCCAAGAAAATAGAAAGCATATTGAAAAGATCTCCATCTCCAAACACATCTGCTATACTTACCATAGAGTCTCATATCTTTGAATGAGAGGAAAACTCTTCCAATCAAGAAAAATAATGCAACCGTGCTTTTGAGTTTCATATACATATTTACGAGTACGTACAGAGAATAACAGTACAAGGGAGAGCTTCATCTCACTAGTTCACCTCATTTTATTTCTCCATGAATGTGGTAGATATTTTGGCATCCACTTACCCGCCTACATGTTATATTTCTAAATAAAGCACATACAAAATAACGAATTACAAAAATGTCACTTTTAATCACACTAAGTTAAGATGGAGAAACGTAAAAATTGGCTGCAGAAACTGAAGAAGAAAAAGCAGTTGCCAACGATGCGAAGAAAGCGAAACGCATTTGAGTGGCATGAGAGTGTGCTCTTACCATTTAAGATGAGAACATATGTCGCAAGTTCGGCAAGGTTGTTATATTCATAGAAATATGTATAGTACATATGTATTTCTATGTGCATGCTTGTTATTGTTGTATATGTTCGTGCTTCTAAAGGAGACTCATCAAGGAAAAGTGTTAAATTGTGATACTCTTGACACTTTCTTTCTCTTTTGAAAATTTCCCTTTCAACACTTTTCAGAAGTTTTCCAAAAGTGAAAGCTACAGAAAAGAAGAAAGTTTTTGATAGTAAAATGTTTTGTAATAAAATCAGAAAATGTGGATTTCTGGAGGAAAAGAGTAAAGCATAGAAGAAGTAGAGTAAGAGAAGAGCAGCAGCGTAGAGTAGGAACAGAGTAGATGAGGAGTAGAATAAAGTAGGAGTGGAGTGTAGTAGGAGTGGAGTGGAGTGGAGTGGAGTGGAGTTGGGTGGAGTGGAGTTGGGTGGAGTGGAGTGGAGTAGGAGTAGAGTAGGAGTGGAGTAGGAGTGGAGTGGAGTGGAGTAGGAGTGGAGTAGGAGTGGAGTAGGAGTGGAGTAGGAGTGGAGTAGGAGTGGAGTAGGAATGGAGTAGGAGAGGAGTAGGAGTAGAGTAGGAGCGGAGTAGGAGTAGAGTAGGAGTGGAGTAGGAGTGGAGTAGGAGTGGAGTAGGAGTGGAGTAGGAGTGGAGTAGTAGAGGAGTAGTAGTGGAGTAGGAGTGGAGTAGGAATGGAGTAGGAGAGGAGTAGGAGTGGAGTAGGAGTGGAGTAGGAGTGGAGTAGGAGTGGAGTAGGAGTGGAGTAGGAGGGGAGTAGGAGTGGAGTAGGAATGGAGTAGGAGAGGAGTAGGAGTAGAGTAGGAGCGGAGTAGGAGCGGAGTAGGAGTGGAGTAGGAGTAGAGTAGGAGTAGAGTAGGAGTAGAGTAGGAGTGGAGCAGGAGTGGAGTAGGAGTGGAGTAGGAGTGGAGTAGGAGTGGAGTAGGAGTGGAGTAGGAGTGGAGTAGGAGTGGAGTAGGAGTGGAGTAGGAGTGGAGTAGGAGTGGAGTAGTAGAGGAGTAGTAGTGGAGTAGTAGTGGAGTAGTAGAGGAGTAGTAGTGGAGTAGGAGTGGAGTAGGAGTGGAGTAGGAGTGGAGTAGGAGCAGCCCCTTATATTGGTCCTTAAAAAGACTCCCGAGCACTTTAGCATCCCACGTGATAGATTTTTCAACCAAGACTTAGCAGCAAATCCACTGAGCTCAGAGGACGTTGGTCCTGCGCAAAATGTTACTTACCTTGTTCTAGAAAACCAATCCGCCATTCCACAAAATATCAACTCTTTAAAATTAGTTTATTGTTCACCCAATTTAACCAAGTTTTTAATTGCAACACACAAAAAAAAAAAAAATAAATAAAGAAAAGAGATCAAGTTCAGGAATTGACCGCCGCCTTCCCTGCCACTGATGTGATATAAATGAATGAGTCACAATAAATTAGGCCAAATGAAAGAAATATCCAACGAGGCAGCGAAACTTACTCCAGCCTAGCCAAGATGTCCGATTCGCGAAATATTATATATTCCTTCTTGTCCTCCATATCGACTTTGGTGCCTCCATACTTGGGCAACAGGACTCGATCGCCCTCCTTCACACCCACCGGCACATAATTGCCGCTTTGAGGATTCCGCGCGCCGGGACCCACGGCAACCACAGTACCTTCCATCATTTTCTCGATCGCTTCTTCGGTGAGAACAATGCCGCCTTTCGTTATGTGGCTAGCTTCAAGGCGTCGCACTAGAATCCGGTCCAATGTTGGTATGACCTTTTTGAAGACACCCACCATTCTGCGCTATCGCTGTTCTCTTTTTCTCTTTTTCTCGTTTCGCTTTTGGCTCGTAAATTGAAAGAGAAAGTTAAATTTTACGCTTGTCTTTTTTGATTAGTTTCATTCAGTTTTAATTTTAATTTTTATTTTTTATTTTTTTTTTTGTATATAGTTTGAAAGCAAAGGGAAATATTTTTCTTTTTGATTAAAATTAGCTATTAAAGTTTTTCTTACGCACAGTGTGTTTTTATTTTATTTTATTTGATTTTATTTTATAGGACATGAGGTAAGGTAAGCCAATCACCAACCGCCAAGTTTTGAGATTGAGTTTTGAGCAATATGCCGCATACTCGAAGGAGGTCATGCATGCTTGTCAGTGTTTGTTTATCGGTGTGCGTGTCTCCGTGTATGTGTATAGGAAGGACTACTGCGAAATATGTAAGCCCACGTTCTTCTACTTACGTGTTTACCTTTCGGTTTGAAAGTAAAAAGCAAACGATTGACTCTATACAAATTGAGGTGGGCATAAAGTAAATGCCAACAACCTGCATGGCACACGCACATACCTTGACATGCCACAAAATACTCACTCTCTCACACACACACACACACACACACGTGCGCTCGCATTCAAACACATTCCAACACACACCTTAGAAATCTTGTTATTTATATTGCAGTTTAATTGGAAAGTCATGAAAATCCAGTGTCGATATTAGAAATGTGGGATATTTCAAGGATAATTGAACTTTATGGCAAACATAATTTACTTAAGCTTTCAATTGAAAGTAAAATCTCAATAGTTTTAGAAGCACTTTATAAAAATATTATATTTAAACGTTTTCATTTGCTTTAGCTAGTTGTTGTTTTGTTTTGACTTGGACAGAAAGCAGTTCCTTTCTTTTTTTTATTGATAGCCACAGGGTGTACTCGTATGAATACAGAGCATTGTGTTGATTGAAAGGAAGATTTATGGGTGGGAGGAAGAAGGAGGGAGCATGAGAGAGGTAATGCAATCACACAGGACACCGATAAAGAAAATGGCAGCCATTGTGGCAAGTGTTGTGCTGTTGATTTACCACAATGAACTGCAGTTAATCAATGTCGACTATGACCGCATGTAGCTCCAAAGGCCGAGGCCTTCTGGGAGATGAACCTAAACCTCGGTGGCTGAAAATTTAGGGGAGTTTCTTCCACTCTATCACTAGAAATCCATTTTTAATTCAATTTCTTTTACTTTAGATTTGAACTCGAACTTTTTCTTAGCTAATAATTCCAACAATTTCAGAAGCAAATTCAACTTTAAGTTTCCCCCGCTTACATTAGAGAGTTTTTTCATCTCCTGAGCTTGAATCGTAGTCGCTGTGGCGTAGTGGTAGTGAGTTGGGTTGCAACGCAGAGTGTCCGGGGTTCGAATTTCAGCACAGGCAAAATCAAAAAGTTGAAAATATAAATTTTCTACCCGGCACCACCTCTTGGCAGGCAATGGCAAACCTACAAGTGTAAAAATTGCCTATGAAAAGCTTTTCACTTCACCGATCTGATTCGGCATTCATGTACAAATATAACACGCTCAGCATGAGTGGATGCGAAAAGCTCGGCCTGGGCCCTCCATGGACTGTTGTGCCATTGAAAGTAAAGTAAAGAGCTTGAGTCGGAGGTTTCTCGCTGTTCACGTTCACGTCAGTACCTTTTCATGTCCTTCAATATTTTCTTTTTTTTTCGGAGCTATAACTTCGTTGACTGAAAATCAAAATAGAAGCTTACCGAATCACTCACTCAATGAATTTCCTACGATTTTCTTCATGAATTGATTCCTTAGAGTTTCCTTAAGCTTTATTTTTGGTTATCTCTTTGATGCTATCGACTTTGAAGGTCTTCTATTATTCATTTCCCACCAAGCTTGATCTGAATTTCAGTCTGATTTTTAGATTAAACTAGCTGCGAGTTTTGATCATAGTTTTGTGTGTTCGGAATCTGAATCGTTGGTTCTGATTTTCACATATCAATTCGATGAATTCGATTTGATTTTATTTTAATTTTCGATTTGATTTTGATTAAAATATTTTATCTGTTTATGCTCTGAGTTTATGTTCAACTTTTTGGGGGCAGCGCTATTTGGAAATACCGGAATTTGTAGAGTCTGTATTACTCCCCTTCAATATGTATGGAATATATTCTTTTCCATCTTTTCGGGATATAAACCTGAAACTTTGTTACGATTTTCTTTATGAATCTAACAAAACTCCTTAGAGTTTCCTTTAGGATTGAGTTTTGATTCGATTTTTCACGCTATTGACCTTGACCTATATGGGCCTATATGAGGTAAGACGGGCCCAATTTGGAGTTTTTTTTTCACACTAATTGACTTAGCGTAGTTTTTCCAGAATCGCAGTGTTTTACCACTCAATAATCATGAAACTTTCAACTGCTTGACATACAAAGTATTTTTCTAACGCTCTGTTTCTAGATCTTTTGACCGCTGTGAAATAATCAGGTTTGATCTACTTTCTTGATGAAAGTAGAATAGAAAAGTCATCATTTGTCGTCCATTACTTGTAGTTCTGAAATCCCAATACTTTCCACTAGTTACCACAAACATTTAGTGTTTCTGAAAAGATGAGATTTTAAAAATATTCTGAAAAAGACTGAAGAACATTTGAAGAACTCATCAATCTCAAAGAATGTAAAAAACTAAAGTCTTGGAAGAGAGATGGTTAAGTTAAGGAGAAACTATTTATGTTCAGTAATCTGTAAGCTATTAATACATTTAGTTTTAAGATATGAAGTGGTAACCTGTCATGAGCTACCATAAGAGTATCAACTTACGAGATTACGGGATATTTCTGGTTTTGTGAATACCCTTAATAAGCTCATATACATAGCATATGTGAACCGTATTTGGTATTAACTAACTACTTATTATTGCTGGTTGTTTTTCCCCCTTATCTATTTATATATTTTTGCTTAAAATAGAAATAAACCAATTGATTTTTGTCATTTCCTAAAGTATATAATTTACTAATACTCATGTAGAAATAGGTTCACCACATCCGGAGTATTTCTGCGAATATTTTCCTTTTACTATTTATATTCTATTTATTTAACTAATTGTTTTTGGGGTACTACTGAGTATTTTAATAATGCAGTTAATTCATTTCGAATTGAGCTTGTAAAAGCATTCACTGAACCAAGTAGCAGTGTTCTTGATGATGGCTCTCATATTTTAACGTGGGATCTTTATTGATTTCATAAAATTTCAATCATTCTAATTGGCAAAGGTCAAAAAATTTAACTACTTCCACTTTCTTTTTTTGTATGCTCTAAAATTTCATAGCAATAATACTTACTTACTTAACTGGCACTACAACCGATGATCGGTCTTGGCCGCCTCTACAAAGCTTCGCCAGTCGCCTCTGCCAGTTGATAAGGCCAAGTGCAGTCAGGTTGGCCTGCACCTGGTCTTTCCAACGGAGATTAGGACGTCCCCTTCTGCGTGTTCCTCCACCGTGGTTCGAATAAAACACCCTTCTAGCCGGAGCACTTTCTTCTATTCGCTCAACATGACCCAGCCAGCGAGGCCGCTGGAGTTTTATACGCTTGATTATGTCAGTGTCGGCGTACAGCTCATTCAGCTCATTGTTCCATCTTATTCGATACACGTCGTCCACGCATACTGGACCGTAGATCTTACGGAGTATCTTCCTCTCGAACGCTCCTAACAGCCTCTTACCATTGATGGTCAATGTCCACGTCTCTGCGCCATACATTAGGACGGGAAGGATGAGGGACTTATAGAGCGTTATTTTCGTCGGTCGAGAGAGGGCTCTACTTCTCAATTGCCTACTGAGCCCGTAGTAATACTAGTAGGCAAGAGTTAGTCTCCGCTTGATCTCAAGGCTGACATTATTGTTGGTGTTTATGCTGGATCCTAGATATACGAAATCCTTGACGACTTCAAAAGTGTAGTTGTCAACAGTGACATTTTGTCCAAGACGCCGTGACTCTTTGTTTGTTGACACAAGGTATTTCGTTTTGTCCTCGTTCGCCACTAGACCCACTCGACGAGACTCCCTTTCCAGATTGGAGAATGCTGCACTGACTGCTCGAGCGTTTTTGCCAATGATGTCAATATCATCAGCGTATGCTAGCAGCATGACACTCTTGTAGAAGTTAGTGCCAGAGATGTCGATGTTCGCAGCTCGAATTATTTTCTCCAGCATAAGGTTAAAGAAGTCGCACGATAGGGAGTCAGTCACCTTGTCTGAACCCTCTTTTCGTATCAAATGGAGCGGAGAGGCCTGTCCCAATTCACTACGCTGGTGGTGTTGGTCAGTGTCATTTTGCAAAGACGAATGAGCTTTGCAGGAATACCAAAATCAGACATTGCGGCGTACAAGTGATCCCTAATCGTGCTGTCAAAGGCGGCTTTATAATCGACAAATAGATGATGGGTGTCCATCTTTTTTTCTCGGGTCTTTTCCAGGATTTGGGGTTGAGTTAATCTTTGGCCGATGGTGAATTTACCAGGCCTGAAGCCACACTGATAAGGTCCAATCAGCTTGTTGCCGATGGGCTTCAGTCTTTCGCACAGTACGCTCGATGGAACCTTATATGCAATATTAAGAAGGCTTATCCCACGGTAGTTGGCGCAGATCGTGGAATCACCTTTCTTATGGATTGGGCAGAGAACGCTGAGGTTCCAATCACTTGGCATGCTTTCATCTGTCCATATTGTGCATAGAAGCTCATGCATGCGTTTTTTGAGCTCTTCGCCTCCGATCTTAAACAACTCAGCAGGCAGGTCATAGCAATAATATGAAGAGGAAAGAATACTCCGTATGTAATAAATATTTTATAGTTACTTATTTCCAAAAAAGTTCCAAAGTTTCCGTTTACTTAGAGATTGCTTATGTGTGGTAAAGAAATTTGTTAAAGCCACCAATGAAAATTGCAATAAAACTCGTAAAATACTCTTTAAAATACACGCATAAAAGTCAATACCCTAACAGCGACAACAACAGTAAGAACACGAGCACGAGAAAGCATGTACAAAAAGTTATAAACCCATAAAATTGTTTACAGAATTATTGATAATATTCGCTTTAGGGTGTATCCTAATGGCATTTGCGAGCTCAAATCCACAACTTCCACTCATACACGAGCCGCAATTTTAGCTCTACGTTTCCACTCTCTCTCTCTCTCTGCCCTGCTGCTCTTCTCTGAGGCACTTGCATCGCACGCATTTGTTGCTGTTGTCGTTATTGTTTCTTTCTTATCCTGTGTGTGCGGTGCTTTCTAATTGGATTTGGGTATTTTTTTCCCCCTCATTTTTCTTACAATCTTTTTTTGTGCTAGCACTGCTTGTTTTCTTGGTTCGTTTTTTTGTTTCTATTTTTTCTAAATTTATATACGCCTTAAACGAACAAGGGAATTAGAAATTAAATTGTATTTTATGTGAATTTCACGCAATTATGTCTAAAAAGCACATATTTAAGTGTGTGCAATAACAACTAAGCAGTAAGCATCAGTAAACAGCAGCAAAAGAAGAAGAAGAAGAAGAAGAAGAAGAAGACGAAGAGCAGCATAGAAGGAGTATGTGTGGGAGAGCACAACATCAACTATAGCAGCACCAGTTAAGGTAAAATTGCATTATTGTTGTTTTCTTTCTCTACCGCTCTCTCCAACACATTTGAACGCCATTTGCAAAAAACGAACAATTTGGTTGGTGTTATTGTTGTGTTTGCAGTAAATTTAATACGTTTACACTTTGCTTCGTGCTTAGCAGCAGGCTTGTGATGTAGGAGATACTAGAATGAGTCGCTTTCGGTAGTGGCTCTGTCTTCCTCTGTCTCTCTTTCGGTTCTTAGCACTGATAATTTCTTGCTTTGTGGACCTAAGTTTGCATCTGAATATTTTAACAATTTAGCACCTTTTTTTTCGTCCGTTTTCTCTTCTCTTGGTGTTTTGTAATTTTACTTTGTTAATATTTAATTCCTGAATTTTATTTGCTTGTGTTGTTTTACTGTTTTGTTGTTTTTGTTTTTTTTTATGTATGTACATCTTTAAGCTATGGGCTTTTCTTTTCCTGTAGTTTTAACATATTTTTTACGTACATTTTTCCTGTTGTCATTTTTTCACAGGAAAACTTAAAAACTCTAAGCTCTGCCACACTTTTTGATAATTACATTTCTTTTGTTCAAGAATTTTTCGGATTAAATACTTATGGCGAGGTACATATATATTTTTCCAGGGAATATTTTGTACTTACATAACAAAATTTAAGTTTGTCGGATTTTCAAAATTGTTACACTAAGGAAGAGTAATATTAGGGAATTTAAATGCTTTTGTTCTATTTAGTTATACATACATATAAACTATATACACGGAAATGTACTATGCGGCATGTAGGGATGGTTGTTCTCTCAATGTGCGATCTCTTTTCTTGTGCTTTTGGACTGTGGTAAGATACGACCCATTTAAATGACAAATGGCGGCCATTTTGCGAAAAATGAGAGAATGGGTTCTGTTTTCTTAACCAATGATAAATTTCCACGTTACATATTAGCCGGCGGCCATCTTTATGATAAGTTGTTATCTCAATATAAATCAGAGATCTCTTTTGTTGTGCTCCTTGGGCTCTACTAAAGTAAAATACTCACTTTGTGCTACTTGAGAAAAATGAAAGAGTAAGATGATAATTTAAACTGGTTCTACTTTCATTGTTGATCATTGCCTTACACTCACACATAACTGTTTCTGAGTATCCCATATGAAATACGCTGCTAGAGAGAAGCTCTCTACTCTCTTTGCCTATCACTGATACAAATAAATGATAAATTTCCATGTTAAAGAGAACAGACTCATTTGAACGACGGCAATCGGGATAAAAATTAGACAATCAACTGAAGGGCAGACATTTTTCGTCGCTCTCTCTATCCACTGAATAAGATGACAAAATTTGATTTCTTATTGACATTATTTATTTTTTATTTATTACTTAAATATACTAGAAACGTACAAACATACATCGTAACGAGTTAAGTTCATATTTTCAACCTCTAAATATTGCTATCATTTATTAGTGAAAATTTCTCGAATACGAGGCCTGCTGAAAAATTACACAAAAGTAAAATTTTGTGCTTTTGTTATGGGAAAAGGAAAATATTTGTTAAACGACAAACAACAACAACAACATAGCACATTGCACACCATAACAAAAAGGAAACTTTGTACTAAAATATTGCTGATTGAGTGAGTTTTTCATCTTATAAATCTTCATCCATAAACAACACGCAAAGTGAAAAAAAACACAAAAACTTGTCAAGTAATTACACAAACTAGAAACAGCCAGCAACCAATACAAACATTCAATGTTTATTTTCGTTTCAAATTTCACATGTTTCTGTGTGATGTGTGGTGATGCTTGACAATTTTCTCCGCATACTAATATAAAAATAAATAAAAATTACAAGAAGAGAGAGGATGATAGAAAGCGAGAGAGAGAGAGAGAGAGAGAAGGAGAGAGCGCGTCAAACTAAAATGCCATCAATTTGTTTATTTTGCAAATATTTTCACATTTTTTAGTGTTGTACTTTTTCATTATTTTTTTTTTATTTTTTTTTTTGTATGTTCTATAAATATCAAGTAACATTTTTCCTTTTCCTCTTTGTGCATGTAAGGAAAATAAATAAATTGTGACACTTTGACATGTGTCAAAATAATAGTTTGTAAAAGCTTTAAAGGGAAAAAAGGAAAATCAAAGTAAACAAAAAATCTGAAAAAATTAAAATTGAAAGTGAAAAAAATGATGTTAAAAGCTTAGTAAGGTTCATATATAGTTCGGCTTAGGGGATTAGGAAATAAGAAAAAATGTATATTGGATTTCCATTGAAACGCTAATGTGAAAAAGTAATTCGGAAATCGTGAGTCGTAAATCTTCTCAAGTAGTTAACTCGGATAGCTCGGCAAGTATGAATGTGTAATTATACTGGAAATATAGATAAGGAAACACCTGACAATGGGGAAAGAAAGAGTGGGGAACAATATAATATAAACAAATTAACAATCTTATTGAAACGGAATGTTATTGTATAAGAATCGCTATAAAACAATTTATTGTACCATTTTTTTCTACATTCACACTGCTTCAAAGAATAAAGAAAACAGTTTTCCTCTCCTACACTACACACAATTGTGGAAAATAGTTTCCATTTCCATTAGAATTAAAATCATCTGCTGCAACGACGATTTCCTGCTTAACTGCAAGAAATAATAATAACAACAACAACAACAACAACAACAACAAGAACAACGAGATAAACGTGCCCTACTACATACTTACACATACATACATACATAAATACGTAAACCATATACTAAATATGTACGTCTATAATGTATACATTTCAACAGATTTCCGCCGCAATTTTTCGTTTATTTTTTTCTTTTTACACAAAAAGGAAATTGAAAATGAAGTCATAGTTTTCCCCCGGAAGCAACAGAAAAATATATGAAAAAAAAACGACCAGCAACGGCAAAAACTGAAATCAAAGTAAGTAGCAACGACAACAACCAAAGCAGCATCAACATCAAAAGAAAAAAATATTGCTGAGATTCTGCGAGATTGCAATTTTTCTCTACTCTCGCATCGGATACGTTTTTTGTTTTTGTTTTTGTTTTTATCAAAACATTTTGCTTCTTCATGTTGTTATGCTCTTGTTATCGTTACCTTTATTATTGTTACTGTTAACGTTACTCTTATTGTTGTTGTTGCTGCTACTGTTACCGTTTTTGTTGTTATTGCAACTGCTGCTTCTGTTATTCTTCAAATGGTATTAATAAAAATGGAGTTCATTTTATTACCCTCCAATTGTTATTGGTTAGAATTTTTTAATAACTACAACAAACAGGTTCTCACTAGTTATGTAGATATGAAAACGTCTATCTCTGTCTCGCTCTCTCTTTCACTATTAAGAATAGTACACAGGCAGTTCTTTGGAATTGTTATTGGCACTGATGCAAATGGTTTGGATTTGTAGCAATTTCTTTTAATTTCCTGTAAAGTTCTTTTGGGAATGTGCAAATTGCAAATATGAAGGTATTGAAAGAAACAGGAATTGTAAATTTTGAGTAGAAACCTTTTCGTTTTTATTATAATTTACAAAATAAGTGTGACAACTGAAAGATCATGAATGCAATCGTGTTGGTTTAAATCTCACAATTTTCTATCTTCTTGTCTTCATTTTTCGCTTGTACGCTGATTTATATTTTTTCTCCCTTATTGTTTGAGTACTTTTATCATTCTACTGACTGTTTTCGTTTCATAGAATGTGCTTATGGATTAATAATTTAAGTCGTATGTGCTATTACGATCACATAATGGGATTTTCAGTTTTTTCTAGATTATATAATATTTTTTCTCTTGCTGTTGTGCTCTGTTAATACAAAACTGTTTATATAAAAAGACAGTGTGACACTAGGTCGGTGCATGCACCTTATCTCGGGTTTATACGTGCAAGTAAACAGCTGCAAGTTGAGAATACGTTTTGAAAACTAGTTTTGCTTGTAACAAATGTGTGAGTGCATTAAAGAGAAAGTTTGATTGTATCGTGCTCTATACACATTGACAACAGCAGCTACACGAACTCTTGACGACGAATTGTCGTCGGCTACAATCGTGGCTGTGTTGTCAACTACATTATTACAGCCGCACAATGCAAGCAGTTCTCTTCACTTTCTCTCTCTCTGCTTTTCTTCCTCTTGTAGCTAGCCAAATTAGAAATAGATTTAAATCGTCTCCATAAGAACGTGTGTTTTTATAATTTGACAGATGTGGTCCTGTAGTTGGCCTCGTCAATGTGTGTAGAGCCGCAGAGTTAACCACAGGATTTGGATTTCTTTCATTTCATTTCACATAATTTTAATTCATCAACAACAACACGACTAAGAGTGCTGATATTTTTTTTGATGAAAGGAAGATTTTGTTGATTGGAAGGAAAATTGATAGGTGGCAGGAATAATGAGAGAGAGAATGCATTCACAGGACACCGATAAAGAGATTGGTGTGCTTATGATCTTTACCTCCGTTCCCTTCCGCATAATTGTTAAAAAATCAACAACAACATGACCATTAATGCCGTTATTGGTGTGCTTATAATCTAATTGTAATCTCTCTCTTTCTTTTCACTTTATGCTGTCATAATTTTGATACAACAACAAATTGACTAATAATACCGTTGTTGGTGTCCCCTATCTCTCTTTACGCTCTGTTCTCTCACATACATAAATGTGTAAGTGTGTGGAACTCATGCGTTTGAAAAGCTTACATGTCTCTTTCAAAGTTTGCATATAGCAGTTTTTTTCTTGTTTTTTTGCAAAGTTGCAAATTCTATTATGATTACCGACATCTCGACGAACTATTTTGAAAAAGCTTTAGTTACTTAGAAGCAAATCTGACGAAAAGATTCTTTCAGTTTACATTTAGTTGGAATTTTATACAGGTAGCCTCTGGAGGCTTAAATCATTGGATTTAGGTATAAGGTAGCAAGGGATTGCTGTTGAAATATAAAAAATTCACCGATTTTTTGCAAACGTTAAACAAAAAGAAACTGAAAAGATATTTTATATGCTGTGGTATGTGTGAATGTGTTTGTTGGTGAGATACTTAAGCATAATTTAAGCAATAAAAAAATTTGTGTGTAAATTGCATACACAAATTGTAAGCGGGCAATCATGCGAGTCGTTTCCGTGTATACAATTGAGATATCAACGGCAGCCAACCCTCCAATAACCAATTGCAATTTTTATAAATCAGAGCTCATTAGGAGCCTGAATGTTGCTTGAGCTTTATTAGGAGGAAATGAGCCATAATGAAATCACAAATGATTACAAGCAGCTCAGCTCGGCTTAGCTCAGCTAGTCACCGCCTGTTTCCGTTTTTCTTCCACTTCTTTTCAACAACGTTACGTGTTTTCCTGTACACAGATAATATTTATGTATGTACAATATATAGGGTGGCCCATCTTACATTTGGAATTTGAACTACTGGATATTTGAATGTGGCAACTCTAATGTCATTCGTATTATGATGTAAAATTGAAGAACCTTCGGAAATACTAGAAATGTGCTTGCAAAATGGTGAATCTTCTACCTAAAGTGTAAGAAAATTATGTTTAAAATTCGGTAGAAGAGAAGCGCCTTGCAGGCAATTTGTAGAGAATTTGTAGAATTTGTAGATTTGTGAAACGTGTGCGTGTAACTTGTTTTTTTTCTTGGATAAAACAAAACGTTTTCTTACTGCTGCAGTACTCACAACCGAACAATTGCTGCTGTTGCTCAGAGGAAGGAAGATCGTTACAGTGAATGGTGTGCACTCCCGCACAATGATAACTGATTATTTGTAGCCTATTTTAGAAGATATGGACTTAGACAACATTTGGTTCCAACATGATGATGAGCCGTTTTGGTGCAGTGCACTGGCCACTGCGCAGTGCGCGATTTGACTCCTTTGGACTATAATTTGTCGGAAGCCGTTAAAGATATGTGCGGCTATGGTGCAGCCATCTGCCAAGTACAGCTTCATACAGTCGAAAATGTACTGAACAATTGGATTGATTGTATGCGCGAGTAATTTGAATGAAATTGTGTTCCACAATTAACCGGACGGATTGTGTCTTTGGAATAATAAAACCCACATTGAAAAAAAATCATTCGTTTCTTATTTACACCAAAATTAAATTCCAAATTATAAATGTACCACCCTGTATACTAAATAGGTATGTATATTTTTTTTTTTTTTTTAATGTAAGTATGTGACAAGGTTGATTTATTTGTGCACATGTACAGTTGGCAGCGTAAATGAAAATTTAACACAAATACCAAGCAACAAAATTTATTAGCGGCGCAACGCAGCTCAGAATACTAAACAACAACAAGGAGCAGTTTGTGGCAAAAAAAACTTGTGACAACAACAGCAGCAACAACTAACGACCGACAACAGCGGTCATTGAATGTGCAGCAGTTCTATTTGAATGTGGTATGTGTCTGTGTGTGTGTGTATGCTCCCATTTGTGCCTTTGTGTGGTGTAAAGTAAAGGGTTCGAGTTCCGTCCGGCTGTCATGGCTGTCGCTGTGTTGTTGCTGCTGTTACTGTCATTTGTGCTCTTATCTCAGCAGCAGAAGCAATGCGCTCATTATGTAGTGACATAGTGTTATACGTTACCGTTATGTTAATGACACACTAAAACAAGTTTACAAAATTCACACATACATACCCACGCGTATTCATGTGCATATGTATGTATGAAGGTGTGCTAACAACAGAGTAGAAACTTGAGTCATTGATGCCAGCATGTAGTGCAAGCGAACAATAAAGTTGTTTTGTTTGTGTTTTGTTTACATACTTGTGGATGCCAGGATGGATTGAGAGCGACAGGCCGGGAAGGAGAAAGATAGATGGTTACGGGGGAAGGGGAGAGGCAAAAGGAAGGGAGGGTGGGAGGTAAGTTGTGAGGAGAGAGTGTAAGCGGAGAGGGAGGAAGACATAAAGGAGGAGAGAGGTTTGTAAAATGAGTAGAAGTTGTGTGAGAGGGAATCAGGAAGATTGAGAGTGGAAACCATGAGGATTGCGTGGGCAAAAGGGAGAGCATAATACAGAGGAAGGAGAGGGAGTAGAGAAAGTTGAAGGAAAGATTAAAATACTGAAAGATAGAAGGAAACAAAGAAAAAGAGATAAATAGTCAGAGACAAATATAAAGAGGGGAAAAAGATGTGAAGATAATGAGAGCAAGAGTAAGATGGGGACGAAACGCGAGAGAAAGAGAGGAAAAGATAGAGAAAGATATAGAGAGAAAAAGAAAAGTGTTAAAAGCAGAAAAAAAGAAAGAGAAAAGAAATAGAAAGAGGTAGAGTCAGAAATAAAGAAGGAGGGACAAAGATAAAGAAGGAGAATCAAAGATATAAAAAGAAAGACAAATGTGAAGAAGGAAAAAAAAGATAAGGAAGATTAGGTAACAAAAGGAAAGACAAATATGAAGAAGGAAAAACAAAAAGATAAGGAAGAATAGGTAACAAAAATAAAAAAGAAAAAAACTAAGATAAAGTAGGAAAGAGACTAATCCAAGGAAGGAGAAAGACAAAGATAAAGAAGGAAAGGCAAAAAAAACAAGGAGACACAAAGATAGAAAGCAGAGACTAAAACGGAGAGGGAGAGGGGCAACGATAAAGCAGGAGGTGCAAAGATATAGAAGGAGACACAAAGACAAAAAAATGAGCCATTAAGATGAAGAAGGAGGTGGTAATAAAAATTACTAAATACTGAAGTTTTCCTGGCAGGTAAAGGCAAACCTGCAAGTGAAAAATAAACTTCCTAAAAATCTTAACTCCGCATTTCGGATTCAGCTTAAAAACTGTACGTCCCTTCCATTCACGTAGAAACATAACTCGCACAACATGAACGGATGCGAAAAGCTCAGCATAGGCTCTACATGGACTGTTGTGGCATTGAAGAAAAAAAACTGAAGTCTCCCAGACATTGAAATTTAGAATTCGCGATGAGTATTTTCTTTTATTCACAATATCACTGATGTCATTATTAAGAAAATCTCTTTCATTCTTCGTAATTCATCATCCGAATGACTTCCAACTGGGTAAACAATTTTCAATTTGTTCATACACGTAATATGGTTTTCTAGACGCTCATTTGCTACCAACTACATACATACATACTTAGCTTAAATTTTACAAGTTTGTGAATACATGATGTGATGCCTGCTGATTTACACTTTTGTCTTTACAAAAATGCAAAAGAAGAAGAATCGCAAGAATAATTTCATGTAGGTCAAGAGCATCCATGACGAGCAACATAAACAACACCCACACAACAACACCATCACCAAATGGTTGCCTCACACAAGCACAATCAGCACAATCAGCAACAAGGGAGTTCAAAAGATAAAAACTAAAAACAGAAACAAGAAAAAACCGAACAACTGGCAACGACAACGACAACAACGGTTGGCTTCCTTTTGTCAGATGTCGTGTGTTTCTCGTTGAGCGTGTACAGCACTTGCAAATGCACCTTTTCATATGTACGAGTATATGACATGTACTGGTGTAGACATTTGCATGTAGGGTAGAAGTTTCCTCGGTGCACAACGGTTTGACAAACACTGACCTGTCTCGGTCTCAAGGCAAATCATGAGGTTCCACCAAACAACACTAAACTTCATTCACTTACTTCACTCGCTTCTACTCTCGCTACCTTTCTACACTGTGCTACATGCATTAAGTTCTTTGCGAATGACACTTTTGTGTGTGCTATTCTGTCTGTTGCTGGTCTTTTTTTGGCATTTTGTGTCACATCATGACTTTATATTACTTTGACTTCTCTCTTAACTACTTACAGTGGTATCTCCTACTGTAGTACGATTGTTGCATACATTCGGTGTCGTTGCAGTTGCATCTATGGCGGTCATGCAATGCCTCAAAGCTTGTTTATTTTGTTGCAATCTTTTTAGCCAAAAAACCATATCCACTGAAAATGGTTGCTAGTTACTTGCTGCTTTTCCTATTTGCTTTCACTTCGTTATTTTTTATTTGCCTTTTGGTCATACAGAAAAATAGGAAATGGGAAATAGGAAAAAGAGAAGAAAAGCCAGTAGTTTATTTTATTTATTTTAACTTTGTGCACGAGTAATTGCAAAAAATGTCTTAATTTATGGATTTTCTACTTTATTTCGCTGCATGTCGTGGAATTTAGTAGCGATAACTGCACACAAAGCAAAGTTATTTATTTTGTTTATCTTTGATAAAGTAAGTAATTGGCTTGAAGTACTATGTGCTTAGTGTTTGACGGCGTATAGTGGGTTAAGGTTAAAGAACATCATTTTGAAATGAAATTATATTGTATACCAAAATCCGTGATAATTTCAATAATTTTGAAGTTGGGAAGAAAAGATTGGAGTTAGAGTGAGGGCTCGAAAAGCTTCATGTTTCTTCTTGGTGACTCTGGCTTTTTAACAAAACTTTCTATTAGTATCCAGTTAATTTATGATCTCAGGGTTGAAGTTCGCAGTTCTCGGCTATGATCTCTAGTCATCTTTAAAAATAATTTCTGCTGACCAAAAGAACAAATAGCGTCAACTTTCTTCAGTTTTGGCATTCTTTCATTTGGCATATGTAATAGAGTGCCCAAGAGTGTCTTGTATGTCAATTAAATACAATTTAATTTAGAATTTTCTTTTATTTTAAAAGTATTGAAGAAAATTATAAAAACACAATTGCCAAATAAAATGTACATTGAAACGCTGTCAAAAAACGAACGAGAAGGATTATTATTAAGTTGGATGCGATTGTGAATCAGTCGATTCGTAAACTGGATATGCAATGGCGCAATGTCATGAAACAGCGAAGACACAAACCTTCGGCTTTACTAATTGAAATCATTACGTAAAAGAGGTTAAAATTGAAATTGAATCACATTAAGTCAGTCAATCTACGCTGTGTGCCCAATTCAAACAAAACCCTCGGGATCTATTAACAATTAAAGTAGCACTGAACTGATATATAAATAACTCAAGTTGAAAGCTAAGGACTCAATAAATCGCTGTGCAAAAATATCAATTATGGTCCCAGTACACTATAGCCTTTCTAATAATAATGCAAATAATCGATCCTACAGTCAGACCTAAAGCCAACCAAAAATCAAACCGATTTTAAGGTCATATCATTTTCAAATCTAAATCAAATCAAAACGAAATCGAGACTAAAATGCAAACTCCGGCAAAGTTGACACCTAAAATTGGATAAAAAGAGAAAAATCATTACGACTAAATTCAGACCAAAATAAAAAATGATACTTATTTAAACAAAAATTTGGATCGAAAGTCAGACCCAATATGGGATTTGAGTTTTTAAGAAAATTTATTCAGCATAACTTATGTAAATTTTTACAGAAAATTGTTCCATAACCAGAGAACAACTAACGATTCAAGTATGATTTAAATTTTATATTCAGAATTTTAAAAGTCCCCGAAAGGGAATACTACGAATCTTTTATTTATGAATGCCCACCCCTCAACTTAACCTAACTTAGCACACTTAGAAATACTTTGTTCTGAATCTGCTCGCTGTCCTGTACTTTCACAAAGTAGTTAGGTATGAAAATGTCTTGCTCAATTCCCGTCATCACTTCAAATCGAGTGATTACTGTTCGTATTCTTCCATACAGTTTTGCCAATAGTTGTTATGATTATCACAGCATTTTTTCAAAGGTGTGTTTATTTTTTTTTTTTTTTTTTTTTTTTTTGTAGTTGATGAGGTTATAATTTTAGCAATTTAGCATCTTAAGTACTCTGGTTATTGCATATTTTAACTACTTGCAGTTGCCGTTCTTCTTATTGCCTTTCTACATATTGTTATTATTGTATGTTTGTATGTTTAATATTTAATTGTGGTTTTAATTGAGGGTACATTTTTTACTTGGTCTTTTTTGGTTTGTTTGTGTAAGTATGCACCTACTTTCAATGGTATCCGTTTTTGCCAGTGCAAATATTTTTTCATATTTCACTGTTTGTCCTCGTGTTGTTGTTATGGGATTTGCGGAAAAAGATATTTTTTGTTGTTATTGTTTTGTGGTTAATATTTTGTGGCATTTAGTTGTTTTGAACTTTAGAGGTTACATAATTGTAAGTTATTTGGTTTTGGCTTGCAGTCGGGGAAAAAATTAAGGTTTTTTTTTTTTCAAACAAAAACTGAAACCTACAAACTACAAACAGCGTGTTTATTTTGCGGTGCTGGTGATGACCCCAAAGGGCTATCCCTTTATAATAAAATAACAGTCGTGTTGATGTAATGACTGAGGTTTTTTGGTTTTTTTTTTTGTTTCATTTAATTGGCATAACCGTTATTTTCAAATTTCGTGAGTTACGTATGTTCGATTTTCGCATTTTTTCCGTTATGTTGGTACACATGTCTGTTATATATGTTGGCAATATCAACCATTTTGGATTGTCAGTTTGTTTTTGACAGGTAAAAAGGTTAGTCGTGTTTTGGTGTTCGATGTGCTCTTCGATTTTTTACTATTCGAAAAAATGGATCAAAGAAACCGTATTCAGTTTTGTGTAAAAAATAAAAAATTAAATGCGCAAGGACATTTGAAATGTTGACTGTGGCCTTTGGCGAGTCTACTATGAGCAGAACACAAGTTCAATTGTGGTATAACCGGTTTAAGGAAGGCCGAGAAGATGTCAATGACGATGCTCGTCCTGGTCGCCCGAGCACGTCAACAACCGATGAAAACATTGACGCAGTGAAGAAAATGATTTTGGATAATCGTCGAATCACTATCAGAGAGGTTGCTGATGATGTTGGCATATCGTTCGCATATCGTTCGGCTCATGCCACCCAATTTTTACGGATGTTTTAGGCATGAAATCGAGGATTGGAAAAAAACGCTGGCATAAGTGTATTACATCTGAGGGGGATTACTTTGAAGAGGACAAGATAGTTGTTGATGAATAAATAAATACTGAAAATAACGGTTATTTTTTGATCATACCTCGTATATTTTGTATGTGAAAAGTATGAAAAATTAAAGGAGAGAGTCTAGTTCTTTTTCTCTTCCTCAAACGCACAGCAAATCACATTTACTCTCTCACAATAGCTCTTCTTCCCTCTGATTACAGAAATACAACCCTGTCTAGCTGGTATAAGCTTATCGCACGTATTTTGTTGTAAGACACTCATGCTCTTAAAAGATTTTCCTTTTCAAGTATTGCTAAGTTTATGTAATTCTCTCTTTCACTTTTTATATCATTATTGTTTGTGAATGTGTTTAACATTCGGTCTGATTTCTGAGTCGATTATTGTTTGTGTTTTTGGTTTGATTTGGTCTGAGTTTTGCCTAATATATGCCGTTTTTTCTCTGATTTATGATTTGAATATTTGACTGAATTTGTTTTGGATTTTTGTTTGACTTTTAGTCAGGATTTTGGTTTCATGTTTGGTGTGAATACGGACCTAAATTTTGTCTATAATACTACAACAGATTTTGGTTTGAATTTGTTCTGAATTCGGGTTTGGATTATGGTCCGAATTTCATCTGAATTTGTTTTGAATTTTAGTCTGGACTTAAGTCTGAATTTTAGTCTCAATTGGATATGAGATTTTGTTTGAATTGGCTTGAGTTTGTGTTGATTCGGGATTTAAGTCAAACTTGCTTATGGTTAAAGATTTGGTCTGAATTTCGTCTGACTTTTGGTCAGGATTCTGGTTTGATTTTTGACCTGAACTTGGTTTGATTTAACTTTTGGTTAAAGAGTTAGTCTGAATTTTAGTCTGAATTTCGGTCAGGATTTTAGTTTGACTTCTTGGCTTGAATTTGTACCAAATTTTGGTCTGAATTTTTAGTCTAAATTTAATCCGAAAATTTGCCAACATTTTTTAAACTCGGTCTGATTATTGGTTTGAATTTGTACAGAATTTGGTCTTGATTTGGAACTCAATTTTTTTCCTGAATTTTTGCCTTGATTTTGATAAGATAAGTTTGATAAGATTTTGATTTGGTTATGTGGTTTAGTCTGACTTTTTTTTATCTGAATTAGCCCTAAATTTTTGGCGTGTTTGTGAACTGAATTTAGACAAATTAGTTTTGGATTTAGATTTCGCCAAAACAGCTTATGGTAGTTTAAAGCCTGCTCTTGCAAACCGGCTTTGAAGAACCTACCTTCATTTATTGGATAGTTTCAACACTTCCCCTTAATATAGAATTTTATATTAATTCTAGTCAAATGTTTTGTTCTGAATTTAAGTGTGATTTTTCTTTTTCATTGCCTGATTTTTATTATGACTTTTGGTTTGGGCTTTAAGTGAAGATTTTGGTCTAGTTATTGGGCCAATTTTTGTCTAGTTTATAATCATGTTTTCCACTTTTTCTTTATTTTATTATTGTACATTTACATTTGAACCTCAATTCATCGCAATGTATTTGATTTTCCATCGCTATTTTATTCACAGATTCCACAGCCTCCGTCAATAAGCTGGCAAATGTCTTCGCCTCCAAAAATTAACTTGCTTTCATTTGTACTTCTGCCATGCTGTGCACCAAATTCAATCAAAGCTTCAATTTCTCTATTTACATATTAGCGCATTGAATGAATAAGCTTAACAATAGATTTGGGTTCCTGATGTCTTCACAAAAATCTCAACACAAAAATAAGGCAATTGTCGCATTTTTATAATACAATAGATTTGAGTCAGCTATTTGTTACACATTGACATATGACCGCATGACCTTTGACACAAAAAACATAGATCAATATCATCAATATGAATGATTACTTTACTTTACTTTACTTTTAATGGCACAACACAGCCCATGGAGGGCCTAGGCCGAACTTTTCGCATCCACTCATGTTGTGCGTGTTATATTTGTACATGAATGGATGAATGATTACTGTGAATCAATGAATGGCTTGAAATAAATAATCTTTTTCAAACTTTTTTTCTTAGTATGTGTGAATAAAATACAATATGTACACAAAAGAAAGCGACAGATTAACAATCATTATTAATATGTACATATGTCATCATATGTAATATGTGCAGGTCGCCGGGGCGTAGTTGATAGTGTGCTCAGGTTCGAATCTCGACACAGTGAAAAATCGATAATATAGGGTGTTTTTTTTTTAGATGTGTGGTTTTCAATTTGGCAATACTTTTTTCGGAGTTGGTCTTTTTGACAGCTGTCACTTGATTTATGCTCAGTTTGATTAGCCATTTCATAATGAATAGACTTACTCCTGAAAGACGTTTGCAAATCGTACTAATTTACTACCAAAACGAAATGGCCACCGATCTCGCTTTTCACAAGAACATTTTGTTCAGCGTATTGGAGGATGAAGCTCACTTTTGGTTGAATGGGTACGTTAATAATCAAAATTGTCCCATTTGGAGTGATCATAATACACATGCCATTGTTGAGACGCCGTTACATCCTCCAACAGTCACTGTTTGGTATGCTCTATGGGCAGAGGGAATCATTGGTCCATATTTTTTCAACGATGAAGCCGGTCATAATGTTACAGTCAATGGGGAACGCTATAGAGCCATGATTAATCACTTTTTCGTGACTGAATTGGAGGATGTCGATGTAGACGACCTTTGGTTCCAACAAGACGGCGCTACATGTCATGCAGCCATACAGCCAACGAAACAATCACAATCAATTTATTGAAGGAAACTTTTGGTGAGCGCATTATCTCGCGTCGTGGGCCTGTGGCGTGGCCTCCAAGATCGTGCGATTTAACACCGTTGGACTATTTTTTGTGGGTGGTGTTATAGAAGTCGCTTGTCTACGCAGATAAGCCCGAGACGATTGACGCCTTGGAAGAGAATATACGGCGCGTTATTACTGACATCCGGCCCCAATTGCTGCCCCAAAAAGTGCTCGAAAATTTGGCATCTTGGCTGGAATTTATTCGAACCAGCCGCGGCGCCCACTTGCCTGAAATCGTTTTTAAAACATAGTGGCAAATCTTTATCTTTATATTAAAGCTAAACCCTTGGCCATAACATTAAATTATATGCGTTTTATTTCTTCTTCGAAACCATACTTCTAAAAAAAAACACCCTGTACTAAGGAGAAATACAAATTTTTCTAAACGGAACCACCTCTTGACATGCAATGGTATTGCCAAAAAACTATCAATTGCCTAAGAAAAGCTTTCCACTTCGCCGTTCAGATTCGGCATAAAATTGTAGATCCCTTTCATTAATGCACAAATATAACTCGAACAACGTGAATGGTTGCGAATAGCTCGGCCTAGGCCCTCCATGGGTTGTTGCGCCATTAAACAAGGAACAGATTTATATGTGCACTTAATACTTGTGTCATTTACTTACATATATCTACATATTTCTGCAGTTAATGAATCGACGAATGTATGCACACACTTATTACGTGCTGCTTACTTGCTCTATACGAGTACGTTTATATTTATGTGCATGTGCATGTGCATGTGTATGTGCATGTGCATGTAATAAATGAATATTATCTATCTTAAACAATTCAAAAAAGTGGTTATTTGTCACTATGTAAAGCAGCTCAGCGTAATTTGAGATTACTATTCTGTGATTATTAAGTATTCACACACCCATACACAGATACGAGTATACACACAAAGCCACTATTATAATTGCATATGTATATGTGTGCTCAAAAAACTTCGTATAAAAAAACAATTTAGAATATATTACTATTCTGTGCTGTAAGATTTCACGCAAATAATTACTCGTCCTAGTGAAACTTAAAGGCTGGCAGGAAATTTATAGAACAGATTGGAATTACTTTCTTATAACTAAGAAATCGACTTGCACGTTTACAGATTAAGACTGCTTATTTATCTATGGTATCTATGGTAAACCTATTACCGGGAAAGACATAAAAGTTTAGTTGGCTGAACCGCCAACTTTCTCACCTTCTGACACAAAATTTTCGCAGGTATCTAAACTCTTTTTAGATGTTTTAAAAGCTTACTTTATTCAAGAGGAATTTTGGAAGTAGAGTCAACAGGCTATCAACAGGCTTAAGAACTCAAAAGGCAAAGTTAATACTTAATTTGTGTATCTGCCATATCGTCTTACATTTACCTTAGATACGAGTATCGGCCTGGAAAATAAGCAACACATTCTGCATTAAATTTGTTACTGGATACTAGAAATTTAAACGCTTTCATTGGCAATATGAACGAAAACTAATGCCAGATAATTTTTGTCGCCGTATCTTAGATGAAAGTGTGCTAGATTTCTTCTCAGGTGTTCGGGGCTCAAATCTCGGCACAGTCAAAACATCGAAAGATAAGAAATTGTTAATTGTTCTATATGGCACCAAAGCTCTTCACTTCGCCGTTTGGATTCAGCATAAAACTATAGAAGAAGATATAATGAATGCTAGAAGCTAGGTTTAGGTCCTTCATAGGCTATCATCGCATAGCCAGATAAATAATATAGATAATTTCCGCCTCACATTTGAGTATATGTATTGGATGTGAAGAAGGCCGAGAATCTGACCTACGTGTGCAGGACAGTTCCTCAAGCACTCAGGCTATGTAGCCCATTGTACTTAAGGCCTAGGAAAAGAAGAAGGGGTGATAGTAAGTAAGGGGTTAGAGAAAAAGAGGGAAAAAGTTAAAAAAGGGGTTAAAGGGGCAATATGTAAACTTTCCGGATTCTCTCACAAATCTCAGAAGATCGCAAAAGGGGAAGTAGTGAACTTGGTCCATTCCTGTGACATCGAAACCCAACATGCACCATCTCGTTCTGGCAAAGGCATGACATGTGCGGAGAAAATGCTCTGTGCTGTCCACCTCCTCCAGACAAGATGTGCAGGTCGTGTCCTCGGTGATGCCGATGGTGGTCATATGTTGGCCCCATGGATTAGTTATGTCCTGTGATGAGTCCCACCAACCGGCGCAGGTCCTTCCTTCCTAATTTAAGAAGGAATTCTGCTGCCTTCCTATTTGGACAAATCACAAAACACTTAGCCGTTTTACAGATGTTTATGTAAATCATTAGCATAAGATTTTATCCAATGCATAGCACCTGCCAAACTGGTCCCAACTATTGGCTCTGGTCACATAGGCCAACTCGTCGGCTTTGTAACGAATTAAATTAGATTTATTTATGTGAGCCTTCAACTGTTCGTTGCTAATCAATGTAAAAGTCAATTGAGGTAGGAAGCGTCAAAATTCCACTCTTAAAAGTGTTCTGGATAGTGATAGAAAGCGTATTCACTTAGTAAAGTTTTCACAAAGATTATTGCACTTTATTTTCGATTCACATTGATTTTGATCTCTCGTATAAATCAAAGATGGCGAATAAAGTTGGTTGCGTCTGGATGTAGGAGGGAGTAATGTTTGACAGGGTTGCACTAGACAGGCATAAGCTTTTCATAATAATAGCAACTTCAGACGAAATCGGGGTTGTGATTCATAACATTGTTTTGTTGTTCGTTACGTCAAACCGTAGCGCAGCACTTCTTTAATAATTTTCTACTAGGCAGCATTGTGCACAAGTGAATGTGTATAAATAAAGCGCATGAATACCGCATATGCACTTGAGCGTTAAATCCTTGTAATTGTTGATGATATGACACATTTTCTTAAGATGAAAAATATGACTTTCTTTACTAAGTATATACATACAATGAGAATATACGTAATATATTGTTGTTATTATTTTGTACCACTTTTAAGAAAGGAAACGAGAAAAATAACCAACAATAAATTGTTGTACATATTTACATAACATTGACAAAAAAGTAAAAAAATAATATATGACGATGCTAGCTGTCATCTGAAGAATTGTATACTCGTAGATAGTGAGAAGAGGGAGAGAAATAAGAAGAAAACTCATTTAAATGAAAAAATTGAAGTATGCCCATAATTTCTCATTTTTCCTTTTCTATGCTGTGACATATTCAAGAAATATTCTTTTTGTATAAAAGAAAAAGTACCAGAAATGCAAGAAAAGAAGCTGAGAAAAATGACTATAAAATTTAGAAGCAACATAAAGGAATTTGCAAGAAATGTATATTCAAAATTTAAAAGAATTATTCAAGTCGTTATTTGGATGCAACTCTTTAAATCCAAAGCAAAAAGAAAACGACCGACAAATATTTCCTACCATGAAAATATACAATTCCTGAGAAATTTTTAATTGAATAATACGAATTCCCAACTTGAATAATATAGAATTTTATTTTGTATAATAAAAAATAATTGCATTGAATTTTTGCATTCTCAATTTTGTTAGAATACAAAAAGAAAAACCTTCGTTAACATGAATGGTATAAAGGCAGTTGGCTTTAAGAAAATAAAAATATGCCATTTTCTTTAATTTGCAAGCAAAACACAGACGAAGTTAAGCTGTATTATTTTACGTAAGTACTTGAATTTCAGAGAAGAAATAGCTGATATTGAAAGTAATTATATTTTCCAATGAATAAGAGAAATTTTAATCAGTGATTGTGATTGGTCAATCGAAAGCATTGCATGTTGAGAGAGAATTTCACAATCACGCTGTAGAGAAGTGGACGGTCTGTGATTGGCCATTTTAAATATACGAATATTGAGAGAATGTAGAAGCCAAATTGTTAAATTAATTGTATCAATTTCTATCCTGCTTCCTCCCCTTCCAAACTTTACTTTTACTTTTAATGGCAGCCCATGCAGGGCCTAGGCCGAGCTTTTCGCATCCACTTATGTTGTGCGTGTTATATTTGTACATGAATGGAAGAGACCTACAGTTTAATGCCGAATCCGAACGGCGAAGTGAAAAGCTTTTTCATAGCAATTTTTACTCTTGTAGGTTTGCCATTGCCTGCCAAGAGGTGGTGGTGGGTGCCGTGTAGAAAAACTATTTTTTCTACTTTTTGATTTTGCCTGTGCCGAAATTCCAACCCCGGACACTCTGCGTAGCAGTCCAATGCACTACCACTACGCCACAGCGACCACCAAACAAAAGTTGTAAAAATTTTCTGAAACCTATCATGAAGTTGATTTGATAGTTTTCAGATTGACACATTCACTATTTTATTAAATATTTTTAGCTTCTAATGTGCATTAATTTAATCAAAATATTAATCTAAATAAAAAAAAAGGCTACCCATTTCATTGTTTAAATTTTCAATTAAAATTTTGCACTTTTCCACCATTCACAAATAAAAACTCTAATTAAAAGTTTAAGCGAACAGGTGGAAATTTTTTTTTTATCTAGAACTTGAAACTAAAAAGGCTAAATAAAACGACAAACTAATGAGCGCATGTGCTACTTATATACCATAAATGAACTTTGTTGCCCAACAAATTTTTAATAAGCTAATATCTCATTGCAAGTGAGAACAAAAAAAAAAAAAAAAAAAAATTTAAAAATTAAATGAGAAGAAAAAAAATTGTCAAGTGGACTAGTAAAGAATGGGTTGGATTAGTTAGTTGCATCATTGCAAATGAATGAGAGCGTAAGCCTGTTTGTGTGTGTGTGTGTCTGTCACATATGGCAATGCCAGATAAAGAAGAATTTTGTTGTTGTTTTATTTGCAAACGTGTGAGTCATAATCTTTTGATGATGTGAGATTATATAAGTGGATAAACACTGATAGGTCACAAAAGCAAAAGTTTCTGGATGACAGCAGTAGTTAAGTATTAAGCGATTATGGTATAAATAAAGTAAGTGAATAGAAGAAATGAATACGAGTACAGTGACTGTGTAAAAATATTATATAAGTAAAATAGTGATGCTTGTACGGCGCAATGTCTGAATTTGGTATTCCTGCAAAGCTCATTCGTCTTTGCAAAATGACACTGACCAACACCACCAGCACAGTGAAAATTGGGACAGACCTCTCCGCTCCATTTGATACGAAAAAAGGTTTCAGACAAGGTGACTGACTCCCTATCGTGCGACTTCTTTAACCTTATGCTGGAGAAAATAATTCGAGCTGCGAACATCGACGTCTCTGGCACTATCTTCTACAAGAGTGTCATGCTGCTAGCATACGCTGATGATATTGAAATCATTGGCAAAAATGCTCGAGCAGTCAGTGCAGCATTCTCCAACCTGGAAAGGGAGTCTCGTCGAGTGGGTCTAGTGGTGAACGAGGACAAAACGAAATACCTTGTGTCAACAAACAAAGATCCGTGACACTTGTCTTGGACAAAATGTCACTGTTGACAACTATACTTTTGAAGTCGTTAAGGATTTCGTATATCTAGGATCCAGCATAAACACCAACAATAATGTCAGCCTTGAGATCAAGCGGAGACTAACTCTTGCCTACTAGTGTTACTACGGGCTCAGTAGGCAATTGAGAAGTAGAGCCCTCTCTCGACCGACGAAAATAACGCTCTATAAGTCCCTCATCCTTCCCGTGCTAATGTATGGCGCAGAGACGTTTACATTGACCATCAATGATGGGAGGTTGTTATATAGAGAGGCGTTCGAGAGGAAGATACTCCGTAAGATCTACGATCCAGTATGTATTCAACTTCAACAAACGATAAATTGAAAACTCGAGGAGCGGTGAAAAAAAATTGCTAGCTACACTTTTTTCCCATCTCTCTGGAAATTTGTGAATGCCTCGCAAAAGAAAAATGTTCGTTTTTTTAAGTCAAACCAGTCATCGAGCCATTTTTTTAACATTTTCGTACGAATCGAAGTGGTGCTGCTCAGCAAGTGCGTGCCCCATTGATTAAAATAAGTGGTAGTCGGATGGAGCCAAGACTGGTAAATAAGCCGCATGGGGGAGGGCTTCCCCCCGCTGTACGAATCTACCAATTCCCGAGTCGGTTTTCTTCGATGTGATGGTGCATTGTCATCATGAAGAAAAATCACTTTGTGTTGCCTAGCTTGATATTCTGGACATATTTTCCGCAAAGCATGGTTCAAATCGGCCAATTGTTGTTGGTAGCGTTGACCAGTAACTGTTTCACCTGGTTTCAGAAGGTCAAACCAGATAACACCTCGCTGATCCCAGAAAACATAGAGCATTCTCTTCTTTCCGAAGCGATTTGGCTTTGCTGTCGATTTGGCGTTTGTACCGGGCTTAACGATCATATGCGTTTACGTTTGGGATTCTCGAAATAGATCCATTTTTCATCGCCAGTATACAATTCAATTAAGATATGACTTTCTTTTGTACCTGGGGAGCAACATTTCACAGGTGGTTTTTCGATTTTCTTGCTGTCTTTCAACCAATTCATGCGGCACCCATCTACCCATCTTCCCATCTCCCACCTTCAAAATCCATCCCATGGCTTTTAAGCGTTGAGAAATGCATTGTTGGGTCACATTTAATTGTGCTGCAAGTTGTTCTTCCGTTTGACCATCATCCTCATCGAGTAAAGCTTGCAATTCGGCATCTTCAAACTTTTTCGGTGGTCTTCCACGTTCTTCATTTCTCACATCAAAATCGCCACTTTCAAACTTATTGAACCACTCGTTGCACTGTGTTTTGCCTAGAGTGTGCTGGCCGTAAGCTTCCACAAGCATTCGATGAGATTCCAAAGCAGATTTCTTCAATTGGAAACAGAAAATCAATGATGTCGGCACAAACTTCGACATTTTTACGAGCGAAAAAAAATATGTTTGTTGTATGAAACTTGATTGTTTATGAATTGAATATTGTTAACCGAACTAAATGCGAAGAAATGACGCCAATGATTTGGTTTGACAGAGCGTATAGTTTTACCTAGCGACACAAAGATGCCATTACCGGTTTCATACTTGTACACCTGGTACATCATTAAAGATGTTAAACTAAGTATTAAGTAAATAATAATTTTCAATATCATTTAAACTTTCTTAAGAGTTTTGAGTTTCAGATGGAACGTAGCATTTAACGTTGAAAAGGTTAAATTTATTATTATTTGTTTGTTGAACTTTCTCTAAGAAATGCAAAGTTTGACCTGAGTGAAAAATGTAATTAACGTAAAATCAGTAAATGTGTGGAACGGCAACGCCCAAACATTCGTGTACAATGGTACGAATTGATTCGCGAGACCCGGCAAGTTCAGCGGCTATCTCTCTCTAACTTAAATCACGACTTGCCGTCACCATTTCCTTCACTTTATTGATGTTAACTTCAGTTGAAGACAATGATGGCCGACCAGAGCGAGGCAAATCTTCCACCACAGCTCCAGCGCTCTTGAGTGCACTGTACCACTCACATGCACGTGTTTTCGATAAATCCGATTCACTGAAAGCCTTCTGTAACAATGTCAGCGATTCGGCACACGAAATTCCATTTGTAATACAAAAATTTGAGACAAATTCTTTTTGAGAAAAACACACTTGAGATGAACTGCCACAATCGAGAACTGATGACAGATCGCTCTCAAAATTACGTCAGGATAAAGGGCTTACTTTACTTTACTTTTAATGGCACAACAGCCCATGGAGGGCCTAGGCCGAGCTCTTCGCATCCACTCAGCGACCACTAGGATAAAGGGCAATAGTGACAAAAACGATTTTTACAATCCCTTTAAGCGTGCTTTTTAAATGATTTATTTGTAAGTAAAATAATGTAACCAATTTGTTCAGTTTATCCTCCTTTATTTTCCATGTTCGTTGCATTACATTAATTTGTTGTTTTTTTTTTTTTTCAAAAAATATGTCAAACTCCAAACCAACTACTACATTTTAAAGTACGAAGTAACCTCAAGTAAAAGTAACTTCCTGTAATTAAAGTGGTTACTGTAAAGTTTTTCCTACCCAAAAAAAAAAAAAAAAAACAAAAGAGAAACCCCCATCAAGAAGAAGTTGTAATAGAAACAAAATCCACAACAAGAAAGAACCCAGAAAGCATATGAAAAATGTTAAATGTTAAAATGCCTGCAGTGTGGCCAATTAAATGCGGCTGCATAGTTTCAACTTAAACTTTTGCAAATAGTTTTGAGGCGTTTCATTTATGTGAGAGCGTTTTTCTTTTTTTTAGCATATGTTCAACTCAACTCAATTTAAATGCAATTTTCTTTCTAATAAAACAGTGAGAGAAAAAAAGAAGTAGAATAGATTATATTCTTCCTCGTACTTTCAAGTTTTCTTTTAATTTATCTAATTTTTTCAAAGAAACTTTTTGTAACTTTGGCAGTAAACATTTCCTGCCTGGTACATATTTCGTTTAAGCTTTCAATATTATAGCACCGCTGCACACACGACACACACACGAAGTACGTGAATGTGTTGATTTTTGCCTTTTCGCCAATAACTTTTAAATTGAATTGATAAAACTCGCACACCCAACAATAAAATGCCAACTCAAGTTTGATAGAGGGGAAACAAAGTTTTCTGGAAGTGAAAAGTTTATAATGCACGCATTTTCCTCCCCCTGCCGTCACTACAATTTTGCCTAAATTTATACTGAATGTGATTGAAGAATGTATGTAAGTAATAGTGAAGTGATATTCTTGTAGGTACTTACTATAAAAAACCTTGCATTGCTGCGGATACATTTCAAAATAATATTTTTTTTTTGAAATTATGTACTACATACTTTATAGGCTTTAAAGGAACATATTGCAACTAAAGTCCTCACGTTGTGAAGACAATTAATTGAGGTTTGTAAAAGCAATTGAAAGCTGAAAAGAGTTTGTGGTAAAATGCAAAAGGCAGAAGCAAAGGTAGAAAGGGTCGAGGCTTTCAGCTGTAAGTACTATAAACTATTTAAAGGTATTAGAAATAAATTGTGTGACTGGGCAACAGTGTTCGTCGATGAATTAAGGCATTGAGGATTTTCAAAAATCACACAATATTATTCTATATCTCATTCTATACCTCACTTATCCTCTCCCTTTATCTACCCTCTCTTTTTGCTGCCTATTTTTGTCTAACCTGGTGTGTTACTTACTTACTTTGCTTTTAATGGCACAACAGGCCATGGAGGGCCTAGGCCGAGCTTTTCGCATCCACTCATGTTGTGCGTGTTGTATTTGTACAGGAATGGAAGGGACCTACAGTTTAATGCCGAATCCGAACGGAGAAGTGAAAAGCTTTTCAGGGACGATTTTTACTATTGTAGGTTTGCCATTGCCCTCCAAAAAGTGTCCGTGTAGAAAATTTATTTTTTCTACTTTTTGATTTTGCCTGTGCCGATATTCGAACCCCGGACACTCTGCGTAGCAGTCCAACACACTACCACTACGCTGAAACTCCCTCTGTCTCTCCTTCTTACTCCTCTCATTTTCTCGAACCCTCTCTCTTCCTTCCATCTTCTTCTCTATTTCTCTCATTCTCTACCATTTTCTTACTCTCTATCGTTCCCTCTCTTTCATTTCCCTTCCCTTTGTCCAATTTATCGCTCTTTTTATTTCTTCTATTATTCTCTCTTCTTTGGTCTCTTCTACATCATTAAAGATGTTAAACTAAGTTTTAAATAATAATTTTCAATATCATTTAAACTTTCTTAAGAGTTTTGAGTTTCAGATGGAACGTAGCATTTAACGTTGAAAAGGTTAAATTTATTATTATTTGTTTGTTGAACTTTCTCTAAGAAATGCAAAGTTTGACCTGAGTGAAAAATTTAATAAACGTAAAATCATTAAATGTGTGGAACCGTCTTTATCCTCATTTTTCTTTCCCTCGCACTCTAACTCACTCTCCCCCTTACTCTACCTTGCTCTCATTCACCCCTGTCTCTGGCAACCCCTTTAATTTTCACTATTCATTTTTTCAATTCGCTCTCTCTCTTCCTCTCTACCATTACACTAAGGGTGGGAACTTTATATCCTCTTCCTTGCATCCCTCATTCTCATACCTCTCTATCTCTGCTGTATATCTCTCAAACCTTTCTATTCCTCACCGTTCCACCTTTCCATCTTCCCTTGCTCTTCTATCTCTCTGTCCTCCTCCCCCCCCCCCCATATTTTTCTCCTGCCTTTTGCCTTTATCTCTTCGTCTTCGTCTTCTTTTCTCTTTCTCGCTTTTCTTTCTCTCGTTCATTCTTCTCTGTGTTTTCACTTTCTTCTTTCACGCTTATTAGCTTTGCATCTATCTTTCTCGCATATCACTCTTTCTCTTTCTTATTTCATTCTCTCGTTTCTTGCAGAGGGGCAGCATTACCCTGCCACCCTGTCTTGCTACCTTTCTTTGCAACGCTATTCGCTCTTTCTGGTTCTCTCTCTCTCTCTATGACTGATTCTCTCTGCAGAATATATCCTTTATAAAATTTAAATAATCAAGAATGAGATCATTAGAAATAAATATCAACATTTCAACTCAGGATACTGCTCTCGGTGCCCTTAAGCTCCCGGCAGGCTATAAATCGTCAGTGGAACATCTTGGACATTTCCTTAATTACTTCGGATTTTTAGGTCCACCGAATGCTTCCAGGTAGGTTTGAGGGGTGTAGACACCATGGCGTAGTTGATAGTGTTCTGGATTGCTATGCAGAGTTGCCGGGTTCGAATCTCAATAAAGTCATACATCGAAAGTAAAACTCTTGGCAGGCAATGGCTAATATGCAAAAGGAAAAATTGCCTAAGAAAAGCTTTTTATTCCGCCGTTCGGATTCGGCATTGAACTATAGTTCCCTTTCCCTTCAATTCGTGTAGAAATATTACTCGCACTACATGAATGTAAGGGGAAAGTTCTGCCCTGACACCTCTGGGTTGTTGTGCGCTTCAAAGAAAACAAAATAGAAAGTTTCGATGTATTCCCTGCTTCCTTGCCCATTCCACTCACAAGTTTGGAGTGGCGGATTTCATTTCCACTTGCGACTCTTGATATGGTTAGCGTTCATGCCAATAGATTTAGGCCATCAAAATCAATTACTCACAAGCACTTTTACTCGTAAGTCATAAGCTGTGCAGTAGTGACCTGCTGCTCACTCAAGTTACAATCAAATATCTTCCATTTTGTGGATGGTATGTAAATGGAAATGACGAATGCCAGATTTATTTAATTCAAATCGTTCTTAAGCAAAGGACGTGTGCTTCAAAGCTTTCAATCAATCATAAAAATATGATAACTTTATTTAAGTAGAAATTCGACAGATCATTCATTCTCCATTTATTACATATTTCTTATCTATAGTACATATTTTGTTAACAAATGTACAACAAACATGCTATATGAAATTGTAAAGTGCCAAATCACAAATCAAAAGATTAACTGAAACGTCATATTACAAAAATTAAATATTTTATATATTTTGTGGGAAAGGTTCAATTCATTATACGGAGCCTAATTCAATAATTCGGTTTTAGTATGCACTTGTTGGCAATTAGAAAATATTGAATATTTCATTATTAGTCAATGTTTTCGATTTGGAAATGAAAATGAAAATCACCAAGAGCCTTATTTCAATATTTATTATTCATGTGAATGTGCTCATACGAGTATATAAATGTTATTTTTGCAATTTGAATTACATACATACATACATACATATACTCGTATTTGCAAAACCATATTGAGTATTTTTAAAATTGCATACAAAAAAATGTGTCTCTTATTTTTGTTATTTTTGTATTTGCACAAAATAAAGAAGCAAATGATATTTATGTCATAAAAATAACGAGTTTTTTCCGTTGCTCTTTTGTCGTTTCTGTTGCACTTTCCCAGTCATATGCGCCCCTAGAGCCATTACGTAAAATTGACCTATTTTATGGTACTTATGAAGGATGGTGAAGGAAGCAACGAAGCATATGATGGTTGTTGTTATTGTTGTTGTTTTTCTTGTTGTTGTTGGAGCACATGACTCTTTTATATATGAGTATATCTACGTTATGAAGACAGGCCTACATACTTACCATATGCAGTTATATATGTAAACAAACTACAAAAACAAAAAGTGGACAGCAATTTCGAGAAAAATATCGATTTCTCTTCAAAAATGCAATAGTTTTTGACTTTGGCAACACACGAATGCACAAACAAAAACACAAACATAGAGAGGTACACACACATACACACACACTTCCAAGTTCCAATAAGGGCGCGCACACACACACACACACACACAGGCTCGTTATAAAGCTAGAAGATACAGTACGGGTTGAGGTCGAAAGCGTTATATGGCACAAAAATTGATTGAACTCAAACCTTCTCGGTAATGAAGTCCAAAAACTGTCATATCATAAAAGATAACAAAAAAGCACAGTCTACTTTTGGCATAAGTAAGCATGGTAACTACATGTGTTGTGTGTGTGTGTGCACATGGGAAATTTGAACTGCTGCTGTTGTGCTGTGCTGCTCCCAGAGCAACCAAAACTAAATTGCAATTTATTTAGTAACATTATCATGTCGAAATTCCAACTATTTTATACTTTTTGCCTGAAACTATAAAATAAGTATTGAATGTTAGTTTATGTCTATACTTAAAATGTGACGAATTAGCTACGAGCTCTTCTTCAATATACATATTTATTATGTATGTAAGTAGATAGCTCAGCTTGAGGTACTCGTATGAAGCACAAGATTTTAATTACTTTCAAGCTTGAAAAATTTCAATTTCAATTTACACAATTACACATTTGTAAAAATATTTCAGTTCACTTCAAATTCATGCCGAACAAGTCTAATTTTATTTTTATAGCACTTGAATGATTTGCTCTATTCTGAGAAAAGAAAAATTGACATATTTAAAGTTGTAAGTTTCCTCTAAAATACAAGGAGCTTTGAAGAAGAAATTAGCTGGCAAATTAACATTGTAATTATCTAAATGCTTTACGTGTTACTAGTTTACTACTTAGTTTCTCATCTGTAAGGGTTCGGGTTCGATTCCTGTCTTAGTCTGGTAGTTAATACTCTTTCATAATCGTCTACATTCCTACCGATATGAGGTGAATGAGAATTATAAGAAAGTGTATAAGTACAGCTCTTGGCAGACAATGGCAAAATCACCAGGTGATCACTAAATGGCCACGCCGCTGTTCGGAATCGGCGTTAAACTGCACGCACGTCCAACCAAGTGATATCACAATGCACAGTTCGGGCCTAAGTGTGTCCTACTTTAGGAGAGCCACTCTAACCTAACCTAACCTAACATAACCTGTGTGCTTTATGTTGTATAAAATATTTACAAATACTACAAAGAAAAGCAAACTGGTATTGAAATTCAAACTCATATCGAAGATCCTCCTTTCTCAATATGCATAGTTTGGATTAGATTTTTATAGAAAATAAGACTTTTAAGTATTATCTCGTCTTCCTCTTCATACCTCCTCCCCTTTCATACCTCCGCCCCCTTCATACCTCCTCCCCCTTCATACCTCCTCCCCTTCTTCACACCTCCCCTTCTTCACACCTCCCCTTCTTCACTCCTCCCCTTCTTCACTCCTCCCCTTCTGCACTCCTCCCCTTTAGATACGCTTATTGTTTGGGAAGATAACCGATTATATCCACTCTGTCGATGAAAGTCCATCGAGGGCGCCAGAAAGGGTGTTTTCGAGGGAAAGGAAACGAGGGAAGAAAGGAGGAGGAAGATAGGTCTTAACTCAGATTATGAAAAAAAGTAAAGGGACAGATTTTTCAGAGTTCAAATCCATGTGAAGGAGGTCAGGGTTACGCTCCACGAAGCACAGGTTCCAGTAACCTGAGGTTCCAGTAACCTCAGGTTCCAGTGACCTCAGGTTCCAGGAAGCTCAGGTTCCAGGAAGCTCAGGTTCCAGAAAGCTCAGGTTCCAGGAAGCTCCGGTCCACCAACCATTTTCTAAGCTCCCCCAAAAAAATGTTCAGATATTTTACAACTCCGACGAGAATCGTATGTTATATGGTAGCTGCGTTTTATTCGCCAAGTAGTTAACCATGTGCGATTCAAACGATCGAGTCGAATCGATTAATGTTCTCTTCGTTGTATTGTCATTCGCAATGAAAGAGTTCAACAACACTGGCAGCTGGAGGTGATCTGCCAGCACATACCCAAAAGTATTTATCTTCTAATAAATATATAATAATCTTCTAATATTATAAATATGTACATTTTTAGATCACCATTTTTCTTCGGCGAGCAGTTTTGCACCTTTCCTTTTTGTTTTTCCCACACATTGTTCTTCTTCTTTCATTATTAACCGTTGACTGTAGTATTTTTCTAGACACCAGGGATGTTAAATATCTCTGCAGCTTTCGTTGTTGTTTCCCATATAATTATCGTTGCTAGTTATACATAACTAGGAGCGAGTGCCAAATAAAATGCAGCTTATATATATTACATACATATAATTGATTTTAGTCCTAATACTTAAAACTGAGTTGTTTTTATGAATTCACATCAGATGTTATTGTTGTAGAAGATACCAAAATTAGTGCATGGGGCAGAATCCTGGATTTGATTTTTGCTCTGAACTTAGAATGATTATTATTTTTTTTTATTTCACTTCAGAAGTGAATGAGAGTTTTCTGAAATGAGCAGAATTTTATGTGAAGAAGACATAAATAAATATGTAATTTTCTTATTCTTAATTAAGGCCAGAACTATTTTGTAAATTCATATTAAATCGCTATGTTTATATTCAGGTCATACAAAAAATCAGTTTTATGTAAAATATGAACTGAATTATTTACATTTCAATTATGAACTACGCCCCGAAGTGTTTTCAATATCCGGAACTAATTGATTATTTCCGTACAGAATTCAGATTATTACTTGTAGTACCTGAATTCAAGTATGAATTTGTAATGTCTTTGCATCCCTGAATTTCATATTTGCATACGCAAAGATGCCAGAAAGCCGCCATTTTGGAATGTGAGTTGACGAAACTGTAAAGTATGGCATCAGTGGAACATGCCGTTACCTGCAATGAATATACATTTTAAGTATTTGCGCTCTGTCGCCCTCCTTTTTGTTCTTTGCACTAGTTACTCCACATAAAATTAACCCGTGAGTGCATACATTCATATTTTCTTTTCGTTTCGTTTCGTTTCGTTTTCAATTCAGTTCAAGTCCAGGTGAAAGTGGTTTACATTATTTTTTACATGGATTGATTGTCCTGATGTTTTTATGTTTTGCCACTAACCCTGTACATAAAAAATGTTTCTTTTAAAACGAATTAAATACCACAAAAGCACAATAAACTAAATTTCTTGCACCCTACACAAAACAAATGTGTACTATAAGTACCCTATAAGTACCATAAATATGTTGAAATTAAAATCATAAAAATGCTATTGTGATGGTTTTTCTTTCGGTTTTGTTTGTTTTTATGTTTTTTGTTCTTTTCCATATTTTTTCTTTTTGCTTTCTCTGTTTGAATGCAAGATAACTTGAAGGTAAAAATTGTTGTGTGCTGTTTATTTTTGTTTTGGTACCAAAATATGAAGTGAAGTGAGTGCACTCAGAAAAAAAAAATGGAAAAATGGTGAGGGTTAGTTTTATCACATTCCATTGGGCTTTGAATTTTTCAGCGACATTTCCTCGAGAATCAGCTGTATAAAATTCCTGGCCATGTAGCTGGAGAAAGTCCGCTAAAACATAAGTTTCATCGTCCATGATGCAGCATTCAAATTTCTTGACAAAATCTCGGCTCAGCATTTTCGCTCGTTGTTTTGCGGTTTCATTCTTCACGGCTTTTCTATCCGAAACTTTTTGAATTTTGTACGTCCTCAGCCCAGTTTCCTTCTCAGTCCGGCGCATGAAAGATTCTGAGCAATCAGCCTTCACCGCCAATTTCTTTCCCGAAATGTTTGGATCTCTCTTTAAAATGGTCACAACGTGCTTCGCCGTCTCACAGTCATGTAGCCCCTTCCTTTTAGCAGAACCTTTCCTCTGATCAATACGCAGTTCTTCCTTAAAACGTTTAATAACGTGAGAAATGGTTTTAGGGTTAGCCCCTACCTCTTTGGCAATCAATGCACTACCTCTTTGGCAATCAATGCCCTACCTCTTTGGCAATCAATGACCAGTGAGGTTGCTTTAGAAAAATTTTAATAATATTTTCTCGCACTTCCACTTCGTTTACCATTTTCGCGTTAAATAAATTTTTATTGTCTTTAACTGACACATGATATTTTCTGACATTTAATTCAAAGCTACTAAGATAAAAATTTTTGATTTTGAATCTTTCAATAGCACAGTATGGCAAGAAATGTAACGGACAATTTTGTTCGACGCAGTCCCTACTCGGCAACATAATCTCTCCATCTCTCGCGATTCAAAGCTATAGTTAGCGATTTCCGTGTGACCAAAACGGATCGATATCAGGGTTGATCGGCACCTTCTGCGCCTTCCTTGGGGGCTCCATTCTAATGCAATTTTGGCTATGCCAGTGTTCCGTATCGCGTGGCCTAACAATCTCCGCTCTCTTTGTTTTATCACAGATGCGATTGGACTGCATGATGTTGCTTGTAGAAGGTTGTCAGTTACAATTGTCATACGGAGACACTTGTAGGTGATAGTTTGTAGCTTCTTAGGCATTGATTGAGTGGCATGACATGTTTCGAAACCATACAGTGCCACTGTTTATAAACTAGCGTTGAAAGTTTATACTTTTGTTGAAAGCGGGAGCTCTAAATTTTCCGCAGCTTGTGCAAGGCCTGGAGAGCTTTATTGATTTGCAATTGGCGCCACGTTCGGTTGACACTATGCTGCCCAGGTAGCAGAATTCAATCCAATCGTGTTCCTTTTTCTACTATATGCAATACTTTTTAACAAAGGATATAAACTTTGCCGAGTCCGTAACCACAATCGTCCCCCCACTCCATATTGATAAAGCGGTTTTTCTCAGTGTTCTCAGAACACCATGAAAATTGAATATATACGTATGTAGTATTGTAGTTTCCCGACAATACGCTGGGAATTTCATGACGTGCCCAGTAAAATGAAATAAAAGTGGCATGGTACATGAAGTTTTCGCTTCTTCATTTCCTTGTCAGTTTTTCCTTATATAGTATATTTTTATAACGCTTAGCAATGCAAGAATTGTTGTATGCTCTAATTTTTTTCTTTTGCGTGTTCTCGTGTTGCTGCTGCTGCACTGACGACAACGACATAAATTCCCAAGATGTTATGGGGAAAGAAGAATTTTTTTATATTTTTACATTTTGAAATTACATCGACTTGCGTGCACATAAATAAATAGATACATAAATTGCATAAGAAAGAAGAAAACGAGAAGAAAATGTATGAGAGAAATGCACAACAATAAGATTGGGAAAAAGATAATCACAGTTTTTTTTTTCTTTATTAAAGGGGCAAAAAAAAAACTTATTTTATCTGCTCGAAAAGATTTGAGCGCGTAACATTTCGCATAAAAAATACAAGCGGAAAAACATTGCAATTCGCTTGAGTGCGTTTACATTGTATTTTTGTGTTTGTATTTGTGTTTTTTGTTTTTACACATGTGGTATATTTGTTTAACACGCGCGAATACACACAATCACACACACACGCACAGACGCACACACAGCCACACACCCAGACACACATACAGACACACACACATGTTCACGCTCACTCACTTGTATGCAAATAAGAAAAACAAAGTCAAATGCATCAATCTGTAGTTCCGGTTTCCTGGGTGAGTGTGTTTATGCGTGTGTTTGTTTGTGTGTGTGTGTGTGTGTGTGTGTGTGTGTGTGTGTGTGTGTGTGTGTGTGTGTGTGTGTGTGTGTGTGTGTGATACCAGAACACGTCTTGTCAAGTAGTGATTGCAACAGCGTTCAACATAAATTTGTAGTACACACTCACGCACACAAACATATCTCTCATACACATATTGACAAGCACAAAATCACAACAACAAAAACACAAATGAAACATTTCTATTCTCCGCCGCACAGAATGAATGAATTGAGGGTGAGGGGGAGGTGGCGACTGGGGAGGGGGAGGAGGTGAGGAGGCGAGGAGGGGAGGGGGAGAGGGGATTGGGGAGAAATGGGAATACAAATATAATAATCATTTCAGTATGAAACGTACTCAGCAATTCATACAATTGCCACTTGCGATTTGAATGGCGTTCATCGTTATAAATTGCCTGGTTGCTGGTGTTGTTGTAGCCCCCCACCACAACATATGGTATGTAGCGACCAACTACCAACCGGTGTAGTTGTTGTACAGTACAAACAGCGGTCGCTCGGCATAGCTGCAGCTGTTGAAATGACAACAATACTTTATGTTTTACAAACACCCACACACACACACACACACACACACACACACATTAATATGCTTTTGCAAACTGCAACAATAAAAAGGAAATGTTGCCAGCTTTTATGCCGCTTGCATTTCAGAATTGCCATTTTCCATGGCCTACTCGCATTTTACGTTTCCGACTTTCAACGTACACGCATCACAGTTACACAACTGCACAGCTGCACATGTACATACGCACACACACACACATACATTATTGTGGTGGTGGAACTTTCGCATGTGCTGGTGTTTTTTAATGAATTGCATTCCTGTTGATGATAATGACGACGATAAGCGTAAGCGTGAAATGCTGCTGATAATTGTTATTATGTTTTTTGTATTATTTGTTTTATGTTTTACGGGATCGGATACGGATACGGATACGTCTCACACAATTGACATTGACGATAAAAAACAAACGGATGTTGTATTAATTTTATGTGATAATATTTGGACAGATTATTTTTCGTTACATATATATTACATACATATTATGATTGATGGATAGAAAATCGTAGATAAATTGATGGACGTGTCGAATGGATCGATGACGGAATTATTTACCCACACCCACACCCACTCTATTGTGTGCATAATTAATTATGTGTGGTAAATTAAATATATCTAAAGGGTGTCCCAATATGAGTGTAGGATTTAAATTTGGTAGCATTTTTTAAGATCTGAAATTTAACAGCTATCGTCTACGATTGTTCCGATTATTAAAAGGAACCATTGTCATTCATTGTGAAAATAAGGCTGGAAATGCAGTGACTGTCAATGGCGTTCATTACATGAAAATGATAAAGGAGTTCTTGTGGCGCCAGATCCAACCGAACGGCATGGATCTGGCGCTACCTGCAACAGCGCGCATGAAACAATCGATTTACAGGAGCAATGATTTCCAGACCGAATCATCTCCCGAAATTCCGATGCACAACCACCACACCACCAAGACACTTGCCACAATGGCTGCCTATCTCTTTATCGGTGTGTCCTGTGTGATCACGTTCACTCTCTCATTCTCCCTCCTTCTTCCTCTCACCTGTCAATCTTCCTTCTATTCAACACAATGCTCTGCATTCATAGGGATACACCCTGTGTGTTGAATGTAACAATACAAAAAAAAAAAAAAAAAAAAAGATTGTGCAATATCTTTATTTGGGTCTTGGATGAAATCCTAGGGCTATGCGAATAAACGACAAACATTTTCTAAGCTCAAGACCGAAATCCAACGCGTCATACATATATTGGGTCATGTAAAAAGTATCCGCGGTTGGTGCTAACTAGTTGCAAAATTCATCTGCTTTTTCACTGACTTTCCGTGCATCTTTCAATGCATCTTTGATATCGAAAGTTCCGGAATGCAATCGAGCAAACCACTTCTGGGTTCGACGTTCACTCACAGCGCCCTCACCATAAACCGCACAAATTTTTCGGCATGTTTTTGCAGCGGTTTTACCTTTTCTATAGAAATAAAGCATCACATAGCGTCTTTCTTCATATATTTCACTCATTTTCAAATCAATATAACTGTTTACACAAGTGTCTTCACACAAAATGTAGCCTAAAATGTTGACATAATCGGTCTAGTGTTGCCAGATTTGATACATTTTATTTGACCCAATATATATAGTATATATCCCTTCATTGTATGAATATGTTACTCATACGCCATGTATACGCCTTGCAAATATTTTAATAAACTTTAAATGGTAAAAATATTAAATTATTTTTATTATTATACTCTACTTTACTATATTGTTAGCTACCATGTAATTTTTTGACTAATGATTCATTTGTCTCATGGAATTATTTGTTACTCATACGCCACGTGTAACCAGAGAAATTCAAAATAAATCACAGAAAAAACAAAAACACATGAAATTTCATAGTTTCTTATAGGATTTTCATTTAAATCTGATAGTTTATGGTACTAAGTACAATTAGTCAATAGTTATTTTTTTGTATCGATAGTATGCAGTACACTATGGATGGATGTGAAGAAGGCCGAGAGCCTGACCTACAAGTGCAGGACAGTTCCTCAAGCACTCAGGCTATGTAGCCCATTATACTTAAGGCCTAGGAAAAGAAGAGGGGGTGACAGCAATTAAGGGGTTAGCGAAAAAGAGTGAAAAAGTTGAAAAAAAGGTTATAGGGGGACTATGTTCTCTTCCGCAAATTTTCCGGATTCTCTCACAAATCTCAGAAGTTCGCAGAAGGGGAAGGAGTGAACTTTGTCCATTCCTGTGACATCGAAACCTAAAATGCGCCATCTCGTTCTGGCAAAGGCGGGACATGTGCAGAGAAAATGCTCTGTGCTGTCCACCTCCTCCAGACAAAATGTGCAGGTCGGGCCCTCGGTGATGCCGATGGAGGCCCCATGGATTATGCCCTTCACCATCCGGCGAAGGTCATTCCTTCCTAATTCAAGAAGGAATTCTGCTGCCTTCCTGTTTGGACAAATCACGAAACACTTAGCCGTTTTACAGATGTTTAGACTGGACCAGCGTCTCTTATGTAAATCATTAGCATAAGATTTTATCCACTGCATAGCACCAAACTGGTCCCGACTATTGGCTCTGGTCCCAAAGGCATGTTCTTTGATCCACAGTTGGCCAACTCGTCGGCTTTCTCATTCCCAGGAACTCCACAGTGCCCAGGAACCCATGGTTCCTGGGCACCAGATGGAGCTGATTCAGTCTTGCGACTGATCTAAGTTTCCTCTTACACTCTTGGACAATCTTCGAAGTAATTCTCGCGTTCTCCAGAGCCTTAAGTGCAGCCTGACTCTCACTACAGACACCAATACGTTTCCCGCCCCATTTTCTTTCAATTATCCATTCCGCTACTTTAAAGATGGCGAAAACTTCTGTCTGGAAAAGATATATGTACTAATAATAAACTAATACTAGAAAACTATTCATATTCGATCACACATATGGTATGTGTAGTTTAGACAAGATATTTCTATGAATGGCCGGGCTATTCAGACATTCCTCAATATCCTTGTGACTTTCATAGCAGAATGCTTGAGGTTTTCTTTTATGTGTAAACCATAAAGCAGACGATTGATATTTTTATTTATTTTTGCTGCTACTTTTTGATTTTGCCTGTGCCGAGGCCTCAACTCCGGGCACTGGGCATTGTAGACCACAACTATCACCAACTACGCCACGGCGACCACAAATTTTACCTATATCTCCTAAAATTTTGACATTCGTAATTTCCCTCACCAGAGTGCAAGCCATTTACGGAGAAAGCTCTTAAGCAGTTTCTTATGTTTTCGGGTCATTTTAGAATGGGTACTAAGTCCAAGACATTCCAAAACATGCAATATTAATGATTTTTTTCAACTCATGTTTCTAAGTTACTTAATGCCTCCTCGTCTTTCCTTCTTCTTTCAGAATTATGTGATGCAGCATTAAAAATCCAAGCTGCCTTCCGTGGCCATTTAACACGTAAAGTTGTGAAGGACGATGAGGATATACCCGAAGATGTTGATATACAAGAGATAACTAAAAAAGTTGCAGAAGAATTGGATATTGATCTGACCGATCCAGAATTGAATAAAGCGGCTACTAAAATTCAAGCCTCATTCCGGGGACACAAAACTCGTAAGGAAAACCCAAATGCGGCTGATTAAAGTATTATATTGTTTAATAAGCTCCTTTTTCGCCACCACATTAAATATTGAAAAACAAAAAACAAAAAACAAAAACCATATATAAATAATAACAAATTTTAATTGAATTGGGAGAACAACAGCAAACAAGTGATCAGAAATCAATGATCATGTTTAGCATTAGTCAAGGCAAAAATAAAAAATAATAATAATAAAAAATAAAAACTATATAAAATGAATTAAAAATAAACGATGTTAAAAATGATGAACTAAAGAAAACTCAATGATGTTAAACACAAAAATACACGGAAAAGCAAAGTAAGCAAATTGCACATAAATGAAAAACATGAAATTGGGAAGCCACACAAAAGTCCATGAAATTTAATTAACATAATTCCTTTCTTAATTTTAATAATAATATTTATAATAATAACTACAAATTGAAAACAAAATGCCTACATATAAAAAACTTTATTAAATAGTATTTTCTTTTTCTTTTTTTTTTGGCTAAATATTTTTAAAGAAACTTAAAAATATTACTCAAAATACATACAATTTTTTTATTTCATATTTTCGCTTACCGACTTTTTTATTCTTTACCAAAAAACTAATAATAATAACAATAATATTTCAATAAATAAATAAAAACAAAAACACATAAACTTGTTATAGAGCTTAAAAATATAAAAGGGAAAACTGAAAAAATAAAACTATGAATTGTAGAATTATGCTATAAAATATACAAAAATTGTATGATTTAAATATTTTAAATTAACGCTTTTGTTTCAAAATATGCCAAATTTAGTAAAGCAAAAGCATGAAGTAAATTGAAGCAATTTTAACTTAAACAAAACGAAAAACTTATGAAAGAAGCTTGTGTCTGTGTATTTTAATTATTATGGAGATTTGTTAAGTAAAACAAAAGGATAGAAAATGTTTTGTTTAGACAATTTAAATCTGTAAGTTATTTTAAACGAGTTAAAACTGTTAACTTTTTAAAACTTTTTTAAAAATGTAGAGTTCGTTTCATAATGGTTGATATTTTTCACAATATAAACTAGCGCCGAAAGAAAAAGCAGCACTTTGGCATAATCACCAGCCGTTGGATTCTAATGAGTGTGAGAGAGTAAATTCCTCGCTATGAAAGAGCATAAAATATTAAATCAATTGGAATATACTGTTCCTTTTGCATTGTCTACGTTTGTTATTTTGGGAGCGCGAACAAAAGATGGATGGAAGAGTGTGAAGAGAGTAGTAGTAAGGTTGAAGAGTAGATATTAATTATCTCGCTCACTCTCTCCGCCCGCCCCCCCCCCTCCCCATACCTTCCCCTCTCGCCAACAAACTCCCCAAAATTTCATTTCCGTAGTTGCCAAGTGAAAAAAGGCACAACCTCATGAAGGTAAAAAAAGGTGTGCTAGTCGTTTGAGAACTTTCTTCTGGGACTTCTATTTTAGGAGAAACTAAAAGCACGGTTGCATTTTTCCTATATGGACAAGGGCAGCTGTGGAACTCAAATTTGTGTATTTTCGTAACAAATGGCTAACCTTTTTCGTCCACCATGGTGAACTGAGTGGAAGAATGAATGAGAGGAAGTGGGAGTGAAATATAAAGAAATGTGGTGAGTTTTTTTTAAGCTATGTTGAAAAAACAAACAAAACTTCAGTTCCATTCTACACCAGTTCCATTGTGAAATTATACAGAAGTTGATAGTAGCAGTACAACGACTTGTTGTGGAGCATATATCCATATGTCAAAATCAGCAGACGAAAGTAGCAATAGCAGTAGCAGTACAACAAGTACAAAAAATACAAACAATGCATCGTGTGCGTTGTGGTCATAATGGCGGCACTTGGTGAATGTCAAAATCAGATGAGTAATACAAAAAGTAGAGAAAGAGCGTTGCTGATAACTTCACCTTGTATAAATTCACCTCTACCAGTTCCGTTATTTTGGTTTAACACAATCGATGCAAACTGAGAAAACCGCTTAAGTCAGTCGAAAATTTGCACTATTAATAGAAAAATTATACAGAAAGCCTAAACGTATCTCATTGTTGGAGTTGTTGGAGTTGGGTTGTGTGGAGAGTGTTGTGTTTTTCTTCGCCCAACAATTTTGTTTCCAATTTTCATTAATGAAGAACTGCTCGAATAAAGTAGATTCACCCTGCGGCACTTTGTCGTATAAAAATAGAATCAGTTGTCGACTGATTTTTTCTCGACCATAAATGGGGTATAAATCATTTTCGGTTGGTATAAAGTTTAAAGTTCATATTGACCGAAAGAGTTTTGTTAATGTTTTCTGACCGCCACATCTTTGTTAAGAAGAAATCTACTCTTGTTTACTTGATGTAAGTTCCAAACATTTGTATGTCTAAGCCCAGGTTCTGATTATAAAAAAAAAATCCACGTGCTGTAAACTATTGCATCTCATTCAGATCAATCATGTGCCAGAGTCATTCCAGCTACACATGCAAAGAACGAAGTCAATCGGTTTTTAATAATCTTCTGCTGGTATTCGCTGGTCTGCTCCTTCTTCGCCTTCTACTCAATGGCATTTGAAAGGAAATGGCAACACAATATCGGCGTAAAATACAACTTCCACTTTTGTTTTTCGTATCTCAAGTGCTATGAAATTTTTCAGCATATTATTTTAAAGAAAACGGAATTTGAGATTGTATTCGCCTAAAAAGATGAAGAAAAGCAAGAAGATTCTCAAGCAAAACCAGTAACTAGTAACTGATTGAAGTACTGATTCGGGATCACTTGTTCAGAATACGAAGTCTGGTACAGACATTTTTAAATATTAAATCATTTTTTTCTTTAAATTCAATTTAGATTTTTTTAGAAACTAAGTAAGGGAAAATTTGTTTCAATGAAATTGATATGAGAAAAAATATCCCATGCAATAATGCCTACAATTGTCCATTGCAATGAATGAACGAAAAATTCGCTTAATGATAGAGAGAGAAAAGGGGAGAAGAGCATAAGAAATATAAAGTGAGTTGAAAACAGATCATAAAGCGAGCAACTCAATTGAAATGAACTTTCTTTAGAGTAATGATGGGCGCACACACACATATTAACATATATGGCGCTGGTGTGTGAAGCAGCGAAATACGAAGTTCGCTCCCTCATCGTATTTGCACAAATATGCAAAGCGAAGCCTTGCTTCGACAAGTGTTAAACAGCAACTGACTTGATTTGCTTCGCCAAAATGAGAAACGCAACAACAGCCGAACGTGCACGATCCAAAGCCACACGATGAAGCTTATAGTATGCGTGTGCCGACGTCGCGCCAGCAGCGTTTTGTTGCCTCTACACGCGTTTCATGGGAATTTGCTCATCGCTGCTTTAAAAACTCAATTAAATTGTTAATCGTTTTAAAAATTGGCCATTTCAATGCTATATTTTTTATTTTACTTTAAAAGTAAAAAGTAAAACCAAACAAAAAAGTAAAATATTAATACAAATAAATTAAAACAAATATTATTTGAATTTACTACAAGCAATTTTGCATAATTATATTGAATTACAAAAAAAAAAATACCACATAAAAATTTAACTACAAATTAATTAAAAACTAAATTAAATAATTTACCAAGGAGTAAAACAAAAAAATTTTAAGTAATATTTTACTACAAAATTTAAAAAAAAAAAATGAGAAACAAAACAAAACAAAACATTACAAAAGATATTACACGCAAGCAAGGGCAAATGGAGCCTTCTAATTAAATGTAAACTCACACCAAAACACAAAATTTATTAAAAAAAAAAAAACAACAACAACAACTACAACAAATATAAATACATAAAAACATTATATAAAAATTGAATTATTATTATTATGTTACACAATTGAAAGCAAAGAAATTTTAACAAAAAAACAAACCACTACAAATAAATTACAAATATGTTTTAATTGACAAATTTAATTGGAAAAAATTACAAAATACAAAAAAAACAAAATACTAACAACAACAAAAACCGTTACAACTCTGCAAACTATGTTAAAACAGCACGCCATTCTACTACAACAAAAGAACATTTATTATGTATGCCAACAAAAAAAAGTGGTAAAAAAGTCACATTTTTATAAAGCAACTTTACTATTTTAAACAATCTAAACGAAAAGCAAACACACGCATACATGAGCACATGCCTTTGTGCATGTGTGTGTGCGCAACATGTTTAACAATATTTTCAGTTACATACGTTTACTTAAATTTTTCTATTTTTATTATTATTTTTTTTTTAATGATTTCCAGAATTTTGTTACAATACTCTACCAAAAAATTCATATGAGACCTTAAATATACATAAATATGTATTTTATTTTTTCATTTTTGTTTTTTTTTGTTAGTTGATAAAACACTCACACTTACTATTTGATGAAATTTCATATAGCAAAAAAAAAACTAAAAAATAAAATAAAATAAAACTTTAATTAATAAACCATACAACAGATTGAAAACTAAACGAAAAAAAAAATATTCTGCAAGCAGAAAAATAATTTGAGTAACTTTGAATAAGCAAAACAAGCAAAGACACAAAGAAACAAAATCACTAAACCTAACATAAAAAAACAAAAAATTATAATAAAGAAATCTCTGAACATGCTAAAATTTCATAAATAAATTTCAGTTTCTGATTACCATAATAAATAATTATATAATTATGATCAAGCAAACCACAGCAAAAACACAAAAAACACAAAACAAAACAAAAGAAAAATCAATTTCAAAATGACTTATTATTATTCAGAAATCAACTAAATACAATTCAAGACAAAAACAAAACCAAGACAAGAAAATAAAAAATAAAGAAAAATCTCTATCCTGCAGCAAATAGAAATGAAATGATAAAATTAAATACAACAACTTTTAGTGAGATGAGCATACCAAAATAAAAATAAAGATATAAAAAAAAAAACAAAAACAAAACCACAAATATTTTAAATGTGTTTCAATCGTTTCAATTTTCATTGAGGAGTTGTGAAAAGTTTAAGTATTGCTGGGAAGCCAACTCAGGTGGACCTGAGAGATTAAGTAAGGAGATTCACTGAAATTGATTCTAAAGCAGTGGAGCTTCACGTACCCAACTGGAACTCCTGGACCGTATCCAACATTGAGCGATAAAGCTAGTAGGAGACAGTAGAGTTTTCAGCTCTATTGACTCCTTGGAACATCGCCGAAACGTAGTTTGGGTCTCTTTATTTTATCGTTACTTTCACGGTAAATGTGAGATGAAAGCGCAAGCTGATGCTGATCTCAGTTCGTGTGTTCACCAGAAAGAACTACACGAACAGCAAGCGGAACTCACGCCTTCCATGTAAACCCGGTGTTCCATCGCACTATGCATGACAGAGACAGTTCTTTTATTTGTCGTACCGTACCGCGCGATATTCGGAATAAGCTCCCTTGCAAATAGTTCTCCCTCCTTCTTCCCACCACCTATCAATCTTCTTTCCAATCAACATAGTGGTATTCCCTTAAAAAAAAAATATAGTATATATTTACAATTGCTCTGAATTTGACTCACTCAAGCGCTTGATGATTTGATGACGACTTATGAACTGTAAGTTCCCTTTTGAATTCGATACCCGGTCTTGGCTTGGGTTTCAAGAGTTAGTCTTGAAACCCTATGAGTCTTCATAGGACAATGGCTCGAAAATGTCAACGTCTTCGACATCAATCAAAATGTTTCCTAATGATGGAAATATCACCTTTTGCTCCACACTACCTCTGGCACTGCTTATGCGTAAACCACCACTCCGAGTATAATGAATCGACACAAATGATCAAAGTGGTAGGAGGTGGCCTCGGGGGCCTAGCAGTAACGAAAAAGGCGTTATTGTTTTTATTAAAATTAGCTGTGGTAATAACATCGCCTATGATTACTGAAATGTATGAGAAATATCATAAAGTTTCATCCGAATGCTGCCCCAGCGGTCGATTTTTGTTACCTTCCAGTACAATTTTGAAAACTTCAACGTGTGAGAGAGATCTTAAAGGAGAGTACGAGTAACTGTTAGCGTTATGTAGGCCTATATGGCCTTATATTACGCATTGAGAAGAATGAGAGGGGAACTTTGTTTTGTTCTTGTTCGTTGCACTGGAAGTCGTTGAGCTCGTGATATTTTACAGTTAGTGAGTACCAGCACGTAGAATCAAGGAAATTTGTGCGCTAGAATAGTTGGAAAGTCAGCACTGGTGTAAATGTTTACGATGTTCGTTCAGAAAATTAAAAAAGATCGAGTCTAGAGTGCCAGAGACCCTTTGCAAGAAACAAACAAAATAGATTAAACTTGGTAAGTAAATATTCTCAGCCATATTCAATTCAATAAATACATTGTATGTATCGCCTATAGTTATTTAAATGAAGCATTTCCAAACACTCAGAAGAACACTCAAAGCAAATTACGAGTTTGTAATTATTTCTTTTTTTTTAATAACAAACCATTACAACTTTTAAATACATCAACTTGTATTAACATTTTGGCTTTAAGCTAGGTCATTCGTAAAACTCCAAGCCACACCCCAACGTGTTGTATTGCCTTGACAAAATTCCGTAGTGCAATAGTTGCGAATCTTATGATCCTCGAGAAATTCAATGATTTTACTTAAACTACTTTTATGACCAAGCATCGAGGTGAAAATGCTGCAAGAATATAAAATAAGAAATATATATTTTACAAAAATAAAACACATAAAAAACAAGGTATTAGACCGTACCGTATACGCTGTGGAAACAGCAAACTCTCAGTAATGATGCGCTGCACAAATTGCACCTCACCGCCAACGCATGCCAACTCATCGGCGTGTCCCGTGTGACAATTATGCGGTGGAGCACGTTTCGTGGCATTACGTGTATTGCCATGAAAAGGATCGGGTAACGTGGAATCATAGAATGGGGGATTACATAAGCAAAAATTAAATACTTTAGTGGAATCTCCACTCTCAAGTGTTCCAAAGAAATCCTTAAAAACCACATCGCTGCTTGTTTGTGTAAATATTTTAATTAAATGTGTAAGATTGTTGTGTTGCACATTTGTTTGCGCATATGCTAGATTTATAGCATTCGATTCCAGTGCAGACATATGCCAAGAATTTTTCTTGGCAGCCAACAGAGAATAAATGCAAGAAGAGCCGCAACCTGTTAGTGTAAAATATTTGATTACTTGAAATTGAAGGCATACAAAGGAGTCGGTATGTAGTAGGTATATACACATTACTGAGCTACCTATATCAATGCCTTGCACCGGCTTTGGCTGTTCGTCCACTTGTAGCTTTCCCAGCACATCTTCTAGCCACAGTATATAATTTAAGCGTAATGGCAGTGTGGGCACTAGGCTGCCCGGCGCAAAATTCACGTCCAGCTTAAAGTATTCTTGCAGTAGCACACGCGTTAGCGCACGCAAAACACATTCATTTTTATAATCTATAACGATTTTCCCAGTGAGTTCCTACTGATTTGAAAAAATAGTATTTAATTTAGCTAATATTTTTATATCCACTTTTCGTGAGCCTCAACTTACCAGTTTACAAACTTGCCGAAATTCCTTATATTTTATAGCCAATGCTGTGTAATCGGGTGGTGTTCGAAAGATATTACGCTGATGCATTTGTCTTTTATTGGAGTTACACATTTCTTCAAACTTAATATAATTTTTAGTGAAAATTAAGGAAAACGTTTGAAATTCACCGCAGTTCAAACAAATACAAGAAAATTTTCATTCGTACTGTACTTGAAATCATTGTATTTTGGTGTTTGTTTTGCTCTTGCTCTTCATGTTCATCATGACAAAGACGAAAGAGATACAAATGACTGGGTTGCACAGCAATGTACTCATATGGTACCAAAATTTAAAGTATTAACAGAAATTTCTCTGTTATGAGTTACCATTTGTGGACTGGAAAATTTATAATTTCATTCTCAATATTCAAAACCTTCTATAATTACATATAATTTCGTATATTTTTGGAAGATCTTCATAAATCTATTGGCATGGATTAACCCCTTTATCGCAAAGTTCATACCTTCAATAGTACTTCTAAGTCTTAGCACAAGCAACTCTGCTCTGTACAATTAGTTTTCTTACTTGGCGCCAAATTGTGATTTCTTTAGTTTGTGAAATTTTTCTACTTTGGAAATTGGGGATTGCACAAGAACATTATAAATTAATAAATAAAATGAAATTTAAACGCAGCTCTTTGCGTTATGCGCACACCACTGGCTACACCAGTCTCCTTTATACGAGAAATGGTGAATCTATTATCACCTGTGGCTCCGATGGCGATATACGCAAATGGACTGGCATCGATGATGATGATCCCAGCTCAAATTGCCTGGGTGAGTTTGTTGTGTGCATAGCACAAACATCGGACAACCGGCTACTAGCCTCCACCGATCGTAATACACTGCAAGCATACACATTTCCTGCAATGGACAATGATGGCACCCTAATGCGCTTCACCGCACCCGTGACTGCGCTCTGTGTGCATGAAAGGTATACCGCCGCGGGCTCCGATGACACCAACATAAAAGTGATGAAAAACGATGGTACCGTAGCAGAGATCCACTTGGAAGGACACAAAGGACCAGTGCTGGCTTTAGATGTGTGCGTTAAAGGTGAACTGTTGGCCTCAGTGGCTGGAGATGGATGTTTGAAAATCTGGAAATTAGTAGATGGCAGGGAAGTGAAAAGTATTGATGGTTTAACGAAGGCAAATAGTTTTGAGAGCGCAGTCTGCTTTGGTACTGCCACTTTTGAGCCACGGCACAGCAATTCGTTGGCGTATGTTAAGGATAAAGAAGTTTATGTATTGAATACAAACACTTGGGAGGTGCAGTTTACGCTCTCCGATGAACAAATAAGCGGAGAATACACTTGCTGTCAGTTTTCGAATAATGGCGAGTACTTGGCAGCGGGCAGCACTACCGGACAGATAAGCGTTTTCGATTTTGCACGCAAGCTGGCGCTCAAATGTGAGTCACCGTCGAGTGATTGCCAGTCGATAACTTGCCTGGCATGGCATCCACATAAGAATGAATTGGCATACTGCGATGCCACCGGGCAATTGGGTACACTCTTCTGGTGGGATAGTGGAAGTGACGAGGGTAATTTCAGTGGCAATGGTGTTGTTGGCGAAATTGACGATTTAGACAATATGGATTTCGTAGAATATAACTACAAGAATGGCCCAGAAGGTGATGGCATGGATGAAGATGATGATTCCACTGATGGCGGTGTTTCAATTGAGAAGCTTAAAAGTAAAGTGATGAAAAATGCCCTGAGTAATTCCAATAATAAGCTGGGCATTGATGACGATTCAAAGGGATCTTTCGCAAGGTCCGATTTTGCTGGTGAAAGTGTTCTGCCTTACGTGCCTAAATGTTTCAAGAAACAAGCCCCCTTTCAGCCGACCGCCACACCAGTCACACTCGATCACAGATATTTGGTTTGGAATGAGGTGGGCATTGTTACGGCACACGAAGACGGCGCAGACGGTTCTGTCGATGTTGAGTTTCATGATGCCAGCATACACCACTCGCTACACATTCCCAACTTCAGCGGTCATGATATAGGCGCGCTGAGCACTAGCGTGCTGGCGCTCTCCTCTGAGTGTTCTACGAAATTGGTGTGCATTGCTCTAGCCGCATCGGGCAATAAGGAATGGACCGTTCAGTTGCCAGATTGTGAGAGTGTTGATGCATTGGCCGCCTCAAATAAAATAGTGGCAGTTGCCACAAATATGAATTTCTTGCGCCTGTTCTCAGTAATGGGCACACAGCGTGAGATAATCTCGATTCCTGGGCCAGTACTCACAATGGCTGGCCGCGAAGATCGCATTATCGTGTGCTATCATAGCTCAGCGCCCAGCGAGAACCAACAGCACTTAGCTGCACTCCTTATACAAGTGAATGGTCTACATTTACGCACGCAATATATACCAGTGCCGCTGACGCCCAATCGCCATCTAACTTGGATTGGATTCTCCGATTGTGGCTCGCCTGCATTTGCTGACTCCATGGGGTTAGTGCAGCTGTTGAGCCTGAAGAGTAATTCATGGTACCCGATATGCGATACCATGAAACAAAGTCAGAGCGTGTCGAATAATTACTTTATCATTTCTATTGCGGAGCGTAGTCAAATCATTCAAGCGGTACTATGCCGTGGCTGCACATATCCCATGACAAACCCGCGACCAATGTTGCAGGAGTTATTAATGTATATGCCGCTGGGTGATGTCGATACGGAGAAAACTGAGCTGGAAGATGTGCTCGTACGTGCCTCAATCATGAATGTTTCAAATGCAGACAAAATTATCAAGGAGACAGCTATCAAGCTATTCGCTCTATCATGTCGCAGTGAAATGGAAATTCGCGCTAAAGAATTAATCGAAACAATTGCATGCCCTGAATTACTCTTGCTCGCTGTCAAATATGCTAGCAAATTGGGGCGCATTCATTTATCGGACAGATTGTCAGAGTTAATGCCACAATTGGAAGAACAAAGAGAGCACTATAAATCTGAGCAACAGGAATTCCTGGCCACACCGGCTCCTCTCATGTACACGACTACTGACAGTCCAAGTACTAGCAGCACCACATCGAGACTAGCACCTAAATCTATGGAACTTAGCCATTCAAAACGAGCACAATTCAGACGTCTCCCCGTCAATAAAATATCTACTACGCTCGCTAAGAAAGCGTTGCAAGCATTAACGCCTTCTAATTTTGAATCTTTCACTGAGGGTCATGGCGAGGCAAAATATTCGGATAAAGAAGTTGAAGACACGCAACAGTCAGAAGATCCGAAAGAGAATATTGCACACACAGTTAATGTGGTCAATCCTTTTGTTGCAAAACGAAAATTATCCGACATTCACTCGTCCGGTATGAAAGCAGGCATAATTTTCGGTTCCGAGAAACTGAAATTGGTGAAAAAATCCTAAAAGAGATTTATTTCCGAAATAGTTCTTTTAAAATATTGTAATAAATTAAAATTAATAAAACACTAATAAATAGATAGATTATGTTATAAATAAAATTGACGGGCCTGTGATTGTAATCGTTTCAGCGTTAAAACCTATTTGGTTACTAGCAGTTCTCATTCTGGGTTCTGAAAAGCGAAGGCCTGTTAGTAGTTTAAGTATTTTTACTAAATTGTATTCGCCATTGAAGTTTATATTTGTATCCGGGAAGGAGTACCACATTTTAATAGTTTACGTCAATAATCTAACAAATATTAATTAGTTCACTTTTTAAAACACTGATTCTTCATTTTTTCATTAAAGGTCATTAACAAGCAATTATTTGCAGTTTTTTCCAGCTCAGTTAAGCTAATACACTAATGCTTCCCGCACTTGGCTCCACTCCCTGTACCTTCTTCTATAATTTTTCCCAGATCTTTAAGTGATACATCACCACTACCACGTGCTAAAGGTTGAGGTTGATTGGGGCCTGGTTTCCAGCCAACAAAATAGATTATTTGGAAGGTAGCAGAAACACCTTCATCCTATCAAACAAAATGATAACATGTTAATAAAGGAAAATTTTAATTTAAAATAAGTGAGGAACATGAGATACTTTAGCATAAAGCTCCTTATAAATTGAACTAGCAGCCAGCATAGTATCACGATTTATATTCGCGGGACGATTAAACGCAGCATTATTCTCAGCCATGCCTTTGAGGTCCCACATCAGTTCGAACATTGAGGGAAAACCGACCACAATTTCATCGGTATCAATAGTAAGCATAGTAAAACCAGCACGATTTAACAAAGCGCCAATGTCGCGTATCTGATTTTAATTTAAAAAATCAATATGCACACATACATACATATACATATTAAAATTAAAAGTGTTAACTGATACTAACCTGTGTAAATGGTGATATATGGGGTGATATGCCACCCTTACGCTCCAACTCTGCCAGCTGCAGCGATGAACGCAACTCATACAAAGTATCACCACCGAATAATGATGCTATAAAGACCCCATCAGGTTTTAGGCTTTGCATTACTTTCTGAAAGCAGCCCGGCAAATCATTAACCCAGTGTAAACTCAAGCTAGAGATAACCAAATCCAGGGAATTGTCTTCAAACTGAGTGTATGAAATATAAATATTACACTACAACTTGAAATACGTGCTTAATTTCTCTTGAACCCACATTCAATTGCTCTTCGTCCACTTCCAATTTTGAAATTCTCAAACCAGGCGTCCCTTGCGCCTGCTCCAGCATTGTGGGACTAATATCGCACAGTGTTAAATGTTCCACACTCTCCGCCATGATATGCTTGGAGAGAAACCCCCGATTACAGCCAATATCAGCAGCACTTTTAAATTCACGTTTAATGTCGAAAACGCGATCGGCCAAACGGAAGCCAACTTCCTCCTTCAGATAATCGTAAAGTTCTACATCGGGACTGCAATTTCAAAGTAGTTATCAAAAAGTAAATAAATTGATTTGTTTTATGATTTAACTTCTTCATACTTGGTTGCGGCACGTTCCTTTTGTATTCTTTTCGCATTTCTATCGAATATATTCATGTACGAGGGTTGAGTTGAATAACAATAGTTGCTGGCCGCTGCAACTCCACCGGTCATCACATTTTGCTGTGTCCACGCCGCGCTTTCCTGTGTCCTTGTTTTGCATAATTTAAGTAGTCTTCTTACATTAAGTTCTTTGCAATTCTTTAGCATTTTCACTTATAGTTTACTTCTTCTGTCAAATTGTTGCAATGCACGAGAAATTTGAAGAATTTGTTGTAGTAAAGTCGTTCTCTCAAATCAGCTGTTTTTGCATTTGTTTTGATTTGTTCTTCCTTTTGCGGTGTTTCGTTCTCTTGCGCTGTTGTTGTTTGGTTTGCCTCAGTTATTATATCTTTGTTTCCTTTACTTTACGTTGTGCTCTCTTGTATTATTTAAGAGTAAGTTGAGAAATTGCAATGAAGAAATTTGTAGAGACATTCTAACCAGTGATGGTACACCACCTTAGGGGAAATTCCCTACACGTAGGAATTTTCAATGGTAAAAAATGCACATAGTGGTAAAAAGTAGAAAGCTCACAATTCCTTCCGATCTATTATACTACTGTGGGCAAAAGTTAGTAAGACTTTGTTCATAATTTCAAATTTTTGTATTCATTCTTCCAAATCTATTTTGTCCCCTTCAAAGTAATCCCCCCCGGCCCGAATACACTTGTGCCAACATTTTTTCCAATTCTCGAAACAGTTGTTAAAGTCAATTTCCGGAATAGCTTTCAATGCGCTTAGCGATTCATGTTTAATGTCTTCAATTGACTCAAAACGGAGTCCACGAAGCGGTTTATTGAGTTTAGAAAATAGCCAAAAGTGCTAAGTCACACGGTGCTAAGTCAGGCGAATAGGGTGGTTACGGAACGATATCAGTCGAAGTTTTGGCAAAATGGTCTCGTAAAACCAATGCAGTGATTTTGGAACCAATCGTGCATTCACTCTTCTTATGCCTAAATGATGTTTTAAAATGGTTTTCACTGATCCTTCCGATATTCCAACGATGCCAGGAAGGCATCAGTCTCTGACTGTTAACCGTCGATTCTCGAGCACCAATTCCTTGATTATATTGACGTGTTGATTGATCATCAGTTGATGTTGATGGCCGTCCTGGACGTGATTCGTCATCAACGCGTTCTCGACCATCTTTGAACAATTTGTACCAATCAAAAACACTTGCTCGCGACATACAATTATCACCGAAGGCCGTTTGCAACATTCTGAACGTTTCGGCACCAGAAATTTGATTCCGCACACAAAATTGAATGGAACTTCTTTGTTGAATAATTTCACTCATTGTGAAAATCGCCGAGTGCACTTTTTGTACTTCAGAAAGACAAGCGTATACTAAACACTAATGATTATTTTGATGTGACATTTGGCACAGATGTCACCGACAGTCATACCAACCTTAAAAAAATAATATTTTCATGAATGGGTTTCTGCGCGAAATTTAAATTAAAAAGTCTTACTACTTTTTGCCCACAATAGTATGTGGAGTCCTAGATTAAGTCCAACTACCTTATGACATGACGACTTTCGCTAGCGGCTTTTTGCTCATATTCAAATTAATTATTTGAGAAATTAATCAAATTGCAAAAAATGTATCTTTTATTTATTCAAAAAAAAAAATTAAACATTTTAAATACAAATACACTTAAATTTAAATGCCAAAAACTGTTTAAAAAGCATAAAGAAGAAGAATATCACTTTGGTTTTTATTATATTCAAGACAAAAAAAAAAAAATTTAAATTAATTAAAATTAAATTCTAATTAATTTGAATGCGTTATTTGTAAAAACTTAAATTATGATTAAAGATAAGCTTAAATCGTAGTACATAAAAAATACCTAAATTAGCACAAAATGTTCGTGTAGTATAGATTTAAAGAGAAAAGGTCAGTGGTGCTTGCTTCAAATTGAAATGGTAAACGATACATAAATTTTTTGTTTCTAAATAAATAATTTTCCAAACTAAAAACTTAAAACAAAGATACATAAACTTGTTTGTGAAAATATAAACTGTAGAAAAATGAAACTACTTATAATGGAAATTTAAGATTTTACGAGGCGTTGCAGGAAATATATAGGTAAATAATATTACATATTTCATTTTATATTTGAATTAAATTTATTTAGTTTAATATTTTTCTGCTTCAGTTTTGATTCACATCTTTTTATTTTATTGTTTATCGTTTTGTATTGATTTATTGACTTTAATTTATAAATGGACGTAACATTTAACGCTCGTTTTGTTTTTTGTTTTTTGGTTTTCTTTTTTTTTTTTTTGTTTGCAGTTTATTTATTGAATAAATTTACAATAATTTTGCTTTATTTGTGTAACTTTTCTTATTTCAATTAATTTTCGTTTTTCATTGGTTTTTTCTTCTTCAATAATACTTTGCCAATAATATTATTTTGGAATTTTTTGTAGTAAAGATTGCTTTTGGGAAGGTATCGACATCATCATTAATGTTTTATGACTCAAGCTTAACAAATACTTTGTATTTCATTTATAAATATGTGAATTTAATATCATTTAATATGTATGTATGTATGTATAAAGTATATTAAATACTAAATTTAAAGTACCTTTTGTTGTTACGTCACCAATCAGCAGAGATTATGCGCCATAATAGCAAAAAAAAAAAATTAAATTTAAATAGAAATTGTTTTTAGAACCCTACTTCAAAGACTTTTAAATCTTTAGAAAGAATTTGAGCACAATTGAAAAAAATGCCATACTCTTATTTATTATGTAAATATATGTATGTAGAAAAGACTGCACAATAGCGACGCGAGAAGCTGTTAATCGTACCGCTTTCATCGGTATCCCTGCTCTACATAAAAGATTATGCAATGATTACCATAAAAGCTTCTAATGGGAAGTGTTACTTTTTGTGTGTTGTTGAAATTATTCAAGGAACTCGAATGCATTCAATTCCATTTAGAACGAAAGCAGATTTTTAATTCAGGTGTGCCTAGTTTTAAAACATTAAGTCATTCAAAGCTTTTGAAAGAACATAAATTTTGAAAAAAGTTGTAAAACGTTGAGAAAAGTTTGGAAATGATGTAAAATGTTTTGGAAAAGATATGGAATAGATGTAAAATGTTTTGATAAAGGTTGTGAATAAGTTGTGAAGAGCATTGAAAAAATAAACTTTAAAGAGCTTTGAAAACTCTTTCAATGCGCTAAGGCTTCATGTTTTTTAAAGCTTATCAAAAGGAAAGGCGTTTAAAAATCTCTTAAATTAAACTTAAAAGTTTACAAATTCTTGAGAAAGCGATCCTAAAGTCAATTTAAAGCTTCCTTATGCTTTTAAAATGTTTTCAAACTGAAAACAAAAAACATTTCCAGAGCTTTGGAGTAGCGCTTTAAAGCTTTTTGAAAGACTATTTAAGTGCACAGAGTATTGCGAAATAGCATGCACGGATTCTTTACAAAGCTTTAATGATTTTTGAAAAAGATTTTAACAAAAATCTTTCCACGTTTAAGCTCTTCGAAAGACATTCCAAAGCTGTTCAAATTGCCACAAAAAAAACATGTTTTAAAGCCTTTTACAAGTCTTAAAGCTTTATCAAAGCTTTTCCAAAACGTTAATTAATTAATTAACTGCAGCAATACAATTTTTGAACAGCTTAAGCCTTTGGAAAATTTTGTATAATTCTTAAAAATTAATTTTAAGAATAGAGAAAACATTTACAGTCCATGAAAATTAAGTATAAGAACATTACTTATACATACCGTAAAAAAATGTAAAATCTTTCAAGTCTTTTTTATAAATAAGTATAAAAAAAAACTATAGAAAGCGCATAAACTTGCACATACAAAAACAAAGGGAAAGTAAAGGGGTAAATGATTTGTATTTAATAAATAAATACAAACAACTCGCCACAATGGAGGAGTTGTCCCGCTTCTCAACCAGTGATAGTAGGCACGAGGTTCTGAGCTGGGCAACAACTTAAAGCTTGTGTTGTGCACGATTTTCCAGACACCTTGTAAAACTCATAACCACTCTTGATTATTAGCCAATAGCTAAAGTCGTTGCAGGAGGTGGTGGGGGCAGCGGTGGCGTTGGCGGTGGTGGTGGAGGCGGTTGCGGCACTGTAGGAACAGGAACAGGCGCTTTAGTACGAGGAGATGTCGGAGGAGGGGGAAGAACTGAAATAGGTGTATTTGAAGGGGTAGGTGATGGAGGAGGAATAGAAATAGGAATAGAGGCAACAGAAGGATGAGAAGGGGCGGATGCTATGAAAGGAGACGTCGATATGGGAATAACATGATTAAAATGATTAGTATGAATATGAGTACTCGAAGAAGGCAACAGTGTCTGTGACTCGGGTGTTGATGATCTTGGCGTTTGTGTGGTTGGTGTTGGTGTTGTTGTTGTTGTTGTTCTTGATATACGTATCGGTGATTGTTGTCTTATTGTTCTAGCTGGCACTGCTGGCGCAAATGATGTCGTGGCTGTTGTTGTTACTGTTGTTGCTGTCATTGTTGCAGTTGTTGTTATCGCCACCGCCGCTGCTATTACAGCACGCGGTGATGCTTGACGTCAAGTATTGGCCAGAAGTAATTCACGCTGCGGTGTATTCTGTAAAGCATTTGCTGTTTTCAAGTGTATGCTATGAAAAGGAATCAAATAGAGTAAATAGATAAGAGTTTGATTTAAGTTTTATGGGAGGCGCGTTCGATTCATCATCTTCTGTACACTCAAAGTTGCTTATGCTCTTCAATTTGTATGAGAATATGATGAGGTTGACATAAGATAAGCAACTTTAAACGAACTGAAGGCAAGAGAATCGAATGCTCGTTGCTTGTATTATAGTAAAACAAATCAATTGTGACTCACTTATTGTCCTCCAACGAGAATGTATCCGATGACCCGTGCGAGGCAAGAGATGTACCTGCAAGCGAACTTCGTATTGAATGCGTATCCTCGGGTACGTTTAGAGTTACTACGAATTTTTAAATTGGGGGCAGGTGGGGTGGTATTTGTTTTTTTTTTGGCACACATTTTTCCCCGCATTGTTGTATGAATGTAGGGAGGGAGTATGTATTCGTATAAGATAATGTTGTTGTTGTTGTTGTTGTTGATGTAATGGTTGTTGTTATTGTAGTATAAAGTCCAATTTAACGTTTTATGTTGTTGTAGTTTTGCGTTTACATATTTTGTTTGAGTATTTCCAATATTTTTTTTTTTTTTTTTTTTTATTATTTTTTAGGTTAGGTTACAGACCCATTTTGGTTTTTTGTTTTTGGTTGTTGCAAAGCCAATGAATAATGAAATTATTTATAAAAGTTATTAACATGTTACCAATTAGTTCGTTTTTATTTTTTATTAATTTAATTTAATTAGTAAGTTTATTTTTTAAGGTATATTTTATTTGAAGGTTAAGTTTGTGAAACGTGTTAGCAACAGTTTTTGTGTTTGTTTGTATCGTATTAAAAATTTAAGTTCAGTTTAAGTTTTTTGTAAAAATGTTTATAGCATAGTATTTATGTTAGTTTTCGAAAATGTTGAGAGGAAAAGAGTATGTAAGTGTGAATTGGAAGAACAAGTATGTGTTAGGTGTGTTTAGAGTGGGTGTGTGTGTGTAGTGCAAAAAAAAAAAGAAAATTAATTTTTGGCTTTTGAAAAATGTACGAATCATTTGTGATACAAAATTAAACATAAACGCCATATAAAAAAACAATCTTTTTACTACCAGTTTTTCGAAATACCGTTTACAATTTTTATATACATAGAAATCACATGCATAATTTTAAATAATTCTTTGTTTTCTCTCTTCACTGAACGGTATTGCACTACCAACAAAATGGCTGCGGCAACGTACTAAAACGCGGGGGAACGCGTTTACGCAAAACAGAACCAAAAGCAAGCTCTAGAGTTTATTTTTTCGTATGAATTTAACACTATTATCCATTCATGTGCAAATATAACCCGCACAACGTGAGTGGATGCGAAAAGCTTGGCCTTTGGCGATACATGTGGTCATAGTTGACACTGATAAACTGAAGTTCATTGTGGTAAAGGCATAACACTTGCCACAATGGCTGTCTATCCCTTTATCGGTGTCCTGTGTAATTGCATTCCCTCTCTGATTCTCCCTCCTTCTTTCTCCCACCTATCAATCTTCCATCCATTCAATACAATGCTCTGCATTCACAGGGGTACACCCTCAGTGTTAAATGTAACAGTAAAAAAAATAAAAATAAAATTTCCTTTCTCACACTTTTTGTGTTCTCTGCAAATGCACCAACAAATGTAAATTTCACACCAACCAATGTAAATTTACACTCTCATGCTCATTTACTTATTTGGATTGCAATACCGTTAATTTCTCTCCCGAACTCAAAAAGCTGGCAATAAAAAGCAACAATTCCAAACATATTTTCTGTAAATTCTTAAAATTAAAATAATTGCATTATAAATAGCAAATAATAATAACTAATTAATAATATTTTTTAATAAATTTACTGATTAAGTTAGCTTTTAACTACTAAATAATTTTTATTAAACATATTTAGGTGTGCATTATTTACGTAACTAGCAAGTAAAAGCGATTTTGATATGCTACATGTTAATCACAAAAATATGACAACAGAAATATAATAAAGAAAAAAAACACCTATTGAATTTTTGGTGGGCTATAAGGCTACAGAAAAAACTTAGAATCTCTAAGCTTTCGTCATTTTCTTACTTTACTTTTAATGGCACAACAGGCCATGGAGGGCCCAGGCCGAGGTTTTCGCTTTCCGCATCCACTCATGTTGTGCGTGTTATATTTGTACATGAATGGAAGGGAAGGGACCTACAGTTTAATGCCGAATCCGAACTTCGCTGTTCATAGTCAATTTTTACTCTTGTAGGTTTGCCATTGCCTGTCAAGAGGTGGTGGTGGGTGCCGTGTAGAAAAATTATTTTTTATATTTTTTGATTTTGCCTATGACGAGATTCGAACCCCGGACACTCTGCGTAGCAGTCCAACGCACTACCACTACGCCACAGCGACCATAGTCATTTTTCACTGTTATTAAATCAAATTTTCCAATAAAACACCGAGTAAATGATAGCATTTTATCTTAACTTTACGATTAAACACAATTATTATTTTTTATTAATTTTTTTTTGAAATTTTGGAAAATTTTTATATTTTACTTATTTTTCTTGAAAACTTGTAATTAATCCAATTCGGCACATTAACATATTGATTAGAATTTTTATTACTATTTTTTTCGATTATCTGTTACTTAACCATTTTCACCTGCCTTTTACGTTTTCCAATGTATGAAATTTAGAAATAGTATCAAGTTTAGTTTCTGAGATTGAGATTTCTTGAAATAATTCAACAATATTTGCAGAAAAGATTTTTTCTTTATGCACTAGATTCATATAAAGAAGAGAGTACATGAGAAGTAGAAGCTAAACAAACAAAGAGAAGATTTTTTCTTTATGCACTAGATTCATATAAAGAAGAGCGTACATGAAAAGTAGAAGCTAAACAAACAAAATTAAATCTGAACAAGAAACAAGAAACATTTTACTATAGCCTACAATGCACGACAATTTTCTTCCACTTTATAGCTCTCGCTCTCCTCCTTTCTCTCTTTTCCATATACCTTACTCATTTACTCATAACTCAAATTACTATCAATAAAGCACAATGCTTTTAAAACTGTTTATAGCTTGATTCCTTTGATTCGTTGTAAATGATGCCAAATTCTCTCATTTTTCATTTCTCATACAAAATTTTACCACAACTTCAATTACATACTATAGATTGAGCTACGAATTGAACTGATGTATAAAAAATTGAACTGATTTGAGAATTTTGAATTGAATAGCAGCAGTAAATTGTAAACATTGCTTAGAGCCTATCTCTTTATCGGTGTCCTGTGTGATTGCATTCCCTCTCTCATTCTCGCTCCTTCTTCCTTCCATTCAACACAATGCTCTGCATTCATAAGGATACACCCTATGTGTGTTGAATGTATCAATAAAAAAAAATAATAAAAATCATTAAAAATTATCAAAGTAAAAACTTAAATCTATCTAAAAATTATAACCATGTCGTTAACATCAACTTCCGTGAATTAATTATTTCTCAACAGGCAGACGCAACTTTGGAATTACAATAAAAACTTGAAAACTTGTTAAATTATTAAAGTATTAAACTATTTTATAACTAAAAATACTTAAAAAAATACTAATTTTAATGATAAGTTTTACATTCAATTTGAGAACATAAAACATATTTAGTTACGAAACAATGAACCAACAAACAAACGGACAAACATTAAAGACTTCCAACTAACTTTTTTGTTCAATCTCATAATGCTTCCCATCCAATTTTTGTGTATTCATTTTGGAGATATCAGCGTTCGCTTGTGACATTCCTTGAATTATATCAGCAATTTCATCAGGGTTTATATGCTTTTTCTCATAAACTAAAGCAAACAAATATAAGTAATTCAAGATTAATGATAACAAAAAAAAGGAGAAAATAATTAACAAAACGTTAGAAATTAATTCATCATTCTTAGTTTCTTGGGACTAAAGCAGGAACATCGTAGAATCGAAATATCTCATATTCGCTTAAAGAAAAGACCACTCTCATTTAACTTTTCTCTTTACACTAGATTCAAAAATGCTGACCAAATAATTTAAACAATGCAACTCACAGCTCTGAATATTTTTTAAGTAATTTAAAAGGCATTTCTTTTTTATTTTCTTCAACTTTTCGGTATTAAATTGTTGTAATTTATTTTCCAAAGCTTTTTCATATTGCTCATTATTTATGTAAACAAGAAAGAAAAACAAAAAAAAAAAACAAGAATGTAGTAAAAATAAATGCAAACAATATTTTCCTTTTTGCTACACTCGCATATGAAAAAGTAATAATATAAACAGCATACATAATTAAAATATATAAGTATGAATATAATAGGAATTATATTTGAGAAAAGTTCTACGAAAAAGTATAGAATGTTTGTAAGTAGAGAATACAATAATTATAGGAATACAATTCAATATAAAAGATTAGACATATTTATCAAGCAGTACTCGTATTAAAGAAACAAAGAAATACTTATAAAAATAAATATATTTATTTACCATTTAGGTAATCGTTTGTTTTCACAATGGAAAATGTAACAAAATGCATCGGAATAATATTCTTTTTGTATTTTGTATTTTAAATATATATAATTTTACTAATTTTTAGTATACATATACTAACAATAATGCCTAGACGTATGTATGTATGTATGTACTACTGTGGGCAAAAGTTAGTAAGACTTTTTAATTTAAATTTCGCGCGAAAACCCATTCATCAAAATATTATTTTTTTAAGGTTGGTATGACTGTCGGTGACATCTGTGCCAAATGTCACATCAAAATAATCTGAAGCACAAAAAGTGCATCCGGCGATTTTCACAATGAGTGAAATTATTCAACAAAGAAGTTCCATTAAATTTTGTGTGCGGAATCAAATTTCTGGTGCAAGTGTTTTTGATTGGTACAAATTGTTCAAAGATGGTCGAGAACGCGTTGACGACGAACCACGTCCAGGACGGCCATCAACATCAACTGATGATCAACACCTCAATAAAATCAAGGAATTGGTGCTCGAGAATCGACGATTAACAGTCAGAGACTGATGCCTTACTGGCATCGTTGGAATATCGGAAGGATCAGTGAAAACCATTTTAAAACATCATTTGGGCCTAAGAAGAGTGAATGCACGATTGGTTCCAAAATCACTGCATTGGTTTTACGAGACCATAAATATATTAATATTTGAGAATGATAAGAAATCACACTTTTAACTTATAACTAGAAGAGATTATGTTCTTTAAGCCGATTTACGATTATTGAGCTAAATAACAAAAGAAATAGTGTCGAAATTATTGATAGAATTGCTAGGATGTCCAGAAATTTTTACCAAATGATACCCCACCGCTATTATTGATTTGCTGTAGCGAAATTACTTTTAATTACATTTCCCATAAGAGAAAACGAGATAGCAAATGTGTTGCATCGGCTTGTCAAAATTTTGCAGAAAAATAAACCTTCATGTTTCTACTCATGTGCGCATTGATAGATAACGAGTTCTTGACACTCTTTTTTGGTATAAAATAAAATATGATGATGATGTCGACATTATTTCGTGATCGACTGGGAGCAGTAATGATCCGAGAGACATGCCTCATCTGCTTCTAAGAAAATGTATAATATACGATCCAGTAACAGCAATAGAAATGCACAACAGAAACAGTTTCTATAAAGCATTGTTGACTACAAAATAAACTGGAAACGCTTAAATTGCCTTTACAAAAAGTAATCGATTTCACTCTAAGATCACTTCTACTCCCAGCGGTTCATATTTTGGAATAACGATTAAGGACAGCTTCATGTGTTCTTATACTGAAATAATAAGTCTAGGCAGGCACTCATGCATACATACATACAAACGTCATAGCAATCGAATGTTTTAGTTTCAGTGTTAAATAAGTAAATTTAATTTAGTTTAGTTTAGTTTAAGTAATAATCACTTTAAATAAACTTATAAGGTTGTAGTATATAAATAATAGGTATATAGGTATATATAAACATAAATGAATTCGTTTCATTTCTTACAATTTTCGATTACTTTGAAGCAATAATATTTTGTTTAGCATAAATATTTTAATTCTAGATATTTAAATGTTATTTTATTATCTTCTATTCAGAATTAAAGACGAGTATTTTCTACGCTCGGTACATCATCGTCGTCGTCGTCGCCGTCGTCGTCGTGGTTGTCGTTAACGTTAACGTGAACGTGGTCAATGTGATTTAAGTCAATATGGTGATTACTGTGATAGTGATTGTGATTTTTAAAGGTGTTGTTGTCACAGTCAAATGGTTTGTTGGTGACAACAAAGCCATTGCTATAAAGTGAATAGCTGCTAACTGCTGGTGAGGTAGCTAAACTAGTGATACTTTGATACGTTTTCATTGAATATGCATCACCTAGAAAGAAACGCGGCAACGACGAAAGTGCGCACAATCAAATCAGATCCGATCAGATTAGATTCGGGGGGCAGGGCAGGGCAGGGCAGGAAATTTGGAGAAAGGAGAAAAGTAGTCATAATAATAGAGATTAAAATAAAACGGTAAAACAAATTTCATAAAAATAAAAATTAAAATAATAAAACAAAATTAAAAAAGAAACAAATAAAACGAAAATATGCAAGCAATTAAAATTAAAATCAAAGTTTATAGAAAAGAACAAAAACTCACAACCAAAAACAAAGATGAAATAAAACTTTAAAAAGGTAAGGTAGTAAGTAACAGTAGTAGATATGTAGTATAGCAGCTTTAGTTGGTAGTTGGTAGCAGTAGTAGTAGTTAAATTGTTTTTATAGTAAAAGCATTGAATTGTACATAAGAATGTAGTTAATTTAATAGACCAACGCAGTAAAACAGTAAAATACAAATCATTTTAATAATGATAATGTTGAAATGTGATTAACGTTACATATGTAGTTACAATAAATACGCACAAATTTAATGAGAAAAATATGGTTATGTTTAACTAGTTTCACCGTTAAAGATTCGAAAAAAACAATTGTGATTAACAAAAGACAATATTAGCATATATGATAAATGATTTATTCTTGTGGTATTAACTTCTTTTTGGCATACATTTGTGGCCTTTTGATTGATTGATTTGATCATTTTATACCTTAAATATCTTCTGTATGTAAATAAATTCGCTCACAACAAACTAACTATTTAACTTTCCAGTATTTACAATATGAATATTTATCAATATTTGTAATTAGTAGCTACAAACCAGTGCATACTAGACTACAATCATTTTATATCAAAGCAGAAATATGAGAGAATTATATAAAATATAAAAATTCAAAACGTTGTGTGTTTTATTTATTTTTTATTTATTAAAATTTTCTTTAAACAATTGATTAAACTCTATCGAATGTCATGGAAAGCAAAGAAGACCAAATTTTTTCTTTGAAATCTCGTACACTCTGCATTGCGCAGAGTGCAGCGCTGCAAGTAACTAGTGATCAAATTAAAATTTGCTTCGCAGCAGCATCATTACACTACCACACACGATACAAAATAAAATATCCCTGTCAGAATGAAATTTCCCTATCGTTAATACACCTAACTGAGAATAGAGAGCATAGTGGTGTGCTACGAGTGGGAGCGTAACAATGAGAGGAGGAACGAAAGAGAAGGAGATACCACGCACGATATAAAATAAAATATCCCTTTCAGAATGAAATTTCCCTATCATTAATACACCTAACTGAGAATAGAGATCATAGTGGTGTTCTACGAGTGGGAGCGCAGTAAGAAGAGGAACGAAATATAATGAGATAAGCAAGAGATGTTAAGTTACCATATCTGTTATAGTACGCAGCGCTGTACGCAGGAAATCTACGAATGTGTCTGAAGCATGAACTATGTACTAGTGTGAGTGCGTATGGTATTGATCTGAAAGAACATTATCATAAATATTCGTGTTGCCTCGGAGAAACGTTCTATGATATAAACTTCTTCTTATTCTTGTTCTTTTAATGGCACAACAGCCCATAGAGGGACTAAGCCTGAGACATTCATGCTGTTTATGTTATATTTGTACATGAATGGAAAGGACCTACAGTTTTATGACGAATAAAAATATTACTATTATTTGGGCAAATTATATGGTGATAATGAAGTGTCTGCCTATAAACACAGACTGTCCATAAAATTCCACACGAAAAATCCAAAAATATTACCTATGCTTCATAAGTCTCTAAAGCAAAGACTGTCAGAGTTAATAAAAAGATTCATATAGACTTCCTTAATAAATTGTATTGCATCGACCCTATGAACTCTTCGAAACACTAATAATAAAAACAAGAATTATAACAAAACTCAAACAAATAAATTGATAAGTTTTAGTACTAAAAGGAATAGAAGATAACACCAGAAAACATACAAAACATATATTTTTTTTTTGAATGAAATTGATAGCAAACTATTAATAAAAGATAAAATAAAGTACATATTGAAGAAGTTAAAACAAATAAGCATAAATTTAAAATTTATAATGCAATCAAAATTATATTTATGAATGACACCATAATGATAATAATAATAAAAATCGATATTGCTTAAAGTACAAAATGAAATTGAAACAATGAAATCATAAGATTATTTAATAAAAATTAAATACAAAAAACTAGCTGTTTACAATTCAAGGAAAATATAAATAAAAGAATAATTAAAGAAATCAATGAAATTAAAAAAAAAATAAGAAAGAATAAAAAAAAAAGTTAGCTGCAGTAGTATAGTGAAATCGAAGAGAGTAGCGCTGAGTGATTGTAGGGTCTGTTTTTTTTCTCGGTAAACTTGTTTTGAAGTTTAAAGTTAAAGTGAGATCTGTTGATTATATCTCCGCCAGTTCTTTAGTTGTTCAACAAATCTGTTTGTTTACAAACAGAATCGACAGTTCTCAAGCATTCACAGAGGCGAAAGTGGAAGGTCTCAATTTAATTTATATTAACTGGCTCTCATATCCAACGTAAATACAATCGTGGAGTGAAACATATGAAGAAATCGAAGTGCCTTTTGATTTTAACTTAATATATGAAGAAAACTTCGGCCATTAGGAAATGCAAGTCTCTACAGGGACAATAATCAATTCATATCTCAGCTTATAGGCTATAATTCCTTGTATAAAATAGTGGTACCCAAGTTAAAAAAGACAAACAACAAATCTATCATTCATCGAAAATGTTGATAAGCCACCACGCCACTACTTGGCATCCCGTGTAAAAACTTAAAATATAGCTAAAGCCAAACTAAATAATTGCATTCAAAAAGTTCCAGTTCAATTGCCTCACCCTTTACAATCACTTCAAGTCAGCAAAGGTTAAATCTATTTATATTCAGACATTTTCAACCTACTGAATGTATTCGCATGACGCTTTACAAGACACAAAGCGGATAGAAGAACCAAAGTGCATATATTAAAATACAATTAGCGTATCTCATCAACATCATCAACAGCAGTAGCAGAAATCAATAAGGCACACACAGAAACACACACACACGCACAAAAACACATTATGAAAACAGTGCAGATGATGAAGTAAATACTGCTGCTGGTCAGTCAACCAGGCAGAGCTGTTGCTTATGATTTTTATTGTTATCATAGCGGATATCATTTCTTCTTCTTTTTATGCATATTAAGTGCGTGAGTGAATGACTGAGTATGTGTGTGTGTGTGTGTTGAGGATACTATACACCAGATGGGTAGTTTTCTTTGCATTTCTTTGCAATTCATTGCTGCTTTTTATTGCCTTTTGTTGACAATAATGCAAAATAATAAAAACTATCAATGTATAAACCATATTATGATAACAAATACTATGAGAGTGTACTTTTATAGAAAATAAAAGCAAAACATTGCAAAACAACAATGAAAAAGACTGAAGGAAGCACTTACGTAAGTATGTAAGTAAGAGTTCAAAGAATAATGCAGAAAGAAAGTAAAAGTAGAAAAATTATGTCAATAGCAAAAATAATAAGCAATAATAAAAAATTATAATAATAAATTACTATTTTTACAATCGCTTTGATGTATGATTTTAATATGCAGAAAGTGTGCGCTGCATTTCTTTTCACTTTCTTTTTTTTTGTTGAAAATCAATCATTGAAGGAATATCTAAATAAGTAATTGGAGACCTACATGGAACGTACGAGTAATTTAGTATTTTATGGATAGTAATTAATAGTTTTAGCTAACAATGTCTATAGAATACGAATTCACTACGATCTCGACGTTAATTTGTCAAAGTTATACAAAGAGTGTTATCAGATTTCGCGCTGTATCGGCAACTTCGAATGAAAGTAATGTTGTGAATATACTTCATTCCAGGTTCAAATAATGCGAAGAGCACAGCCTTATATCTGAATCAAAAAGTTGGCTGTTAGATTGCATGGCATCATGTGGCAAATATTGAGTGAAGGCAGAATCGAAATCGACCATGATTGAAACAATTTTAAAAGGTACCATTTCAATGCAGTTCTCTCCGCTCCAAAACCTTAAGAACGTGTAAATTTCAACGGTCCAAGTTTTTTGTAGTTAGTAGTTTGTAGTCAAAAGTTTTCACGCGTAAATGAGCAAATGATCTTATATTAAAGATGACTGAATATGAATTCTTTTTTTTATGTGCAATCATCTTAACTTCCGGTCGTATCTAAATTTGAAGAGCACGTAGCAGTAAAATGTGAATTTCTCTCTTTTATTTTTTCTCAATGCATAGTCACACCATAATAACAAATAATAATATTTATATTGAAAGATTCGAATAGGACAATGCGAAATTATCATCCGGTCAACCACTGAAGAAATTTATGCTCTATGTACTGAAAAATCGAATGAACCAAATCATCTGGTCAATCAAATTGAATCATAAAATGTGTAAGAAAAACCAAGAAATTGCATTTTTGGGGGAAAACTAGTTAACGTTTTCAATTATTTATGTAAAACTACTGTCTCCCGATAGTGTTCAGTGTTCAGTGTTCCTTAAATTCTCAATAATCTTAGATTACAAAACAAGAAAAAAACTACATGCAAATTATAATATATCAAATACAGATCAATTAACCTTATTTATAAATATGTACTCGTATATAGAAGGAGAAGGGCAGCCTACAGACTGTATGTATGTCTTGATCTCACCGTTATTGTATACGTAAATCTATGTACACTTTTCATTTATTTATAAACCATAATATTATGAAATATAACAACTAAAATTACTAAAAAAAAAATAAAAATAAAGTAGACTCAAAACAAAATGATTATTAAAATATTGAAATGCTTTTAAACCACACACAAAAGGTACCATAATTTATGATTTAAAAAGCTTAGTACGACTTTGTTTAAATAAATTTATAAATATTTTAAAAGTTCTTTACAATAAGAAATTGAAAGAATAAAAACAAATAAGCGAAGACAATTTCAAGTGGAGTCAAGCAATTGGCGATGATTGCTAAACTAGAGAATAGATTGAAGCGCCACATAAAGTAAGCACATAATGGTGCATTTTAATAAGCACAAAGATTTCAGTCTACTTCAAGTGTAGATTCGTGTTTTGTTTTTTTTTTACTTATAAGTAATTTTTATTCAATAAAAAAGCTTAATAGCGCAAATAAATTCATACCGAAAGCGTTAAATATATACATATAGAGAGCATATGCATACATACACACCTGGACAAAATAATAGGTGTGAACCCAAAAATTCTTAAAATGAATTGGCATGGTCTACAATCAAAAGGCAAATTTGGAAGTTTGGTGGCGCTGTTTTGGAATGAAATGGGGGAATCCCCGCAACAAAATTTCTTCTCAATAAATATTGCGGCTTGTTTTTTTTTGTTTAAACTTCAAATTGATCTGGACAATAAAATAGGTGTGTTTTAGTTTAAATTTAAAGCGTTATTTAGTTCCAGAAGGTAATATTTCGATGAAAGTGAACTAAATAAAGGTTTAATTATTATTTTTAATAATATTAGATGGGTCGTGGAGTTCATTGCTGTACAGAGGAGAGAAGACTTGTCCTTCAGTTCCGAGACAAAGGAAAATCCTTCAAATTCATTGCCAGATTGATGGAACGGTCTCAGAATTTGGTTACAAATGTTCTCAAGCCAGAAAAAGCTATTGAAACGCGTGGAGTAACTAAAAAACTTCATTAGTGACCGACAATCGTATCGTTACATTAGCTAAACGCGATCCGTTCAAGTTGCCCAGAACAATTGCAAGCGAAATTGGGAATGTTGTACCATCACGAACCATTCCAAGACGATTAGTAAGCGCAAATCTACCCGGTAGGATTGCTCGCAAAGTTCCACTGCTTAGAACTGTAAATTTGAAGAGGAAAAATTTTGCGTTAGTTCATAAAACGTGGTGCGGTTAACAGGGAGATAAACAATGGCGCAATATTCTCTGGAGCGATGAAACAAAAATAAATTTGTTTGGCAACGATGCGGAAAGAAACGTTCGTCGCCCAAAAGGCAAAGAATTCGACGTCCGGTTCACAAAGAAAACAGTGAAGCACGGAGGTGGCAGCTTAATGGTATCGGGCTGTTTTTCTTGGCAAGGTATTGGTCCGATACATCAAATTAATGGCGTTATGGATAAATTCGTGTATAAGGATTTATTGAAAACGGTAATGTTACCTTATGCCGAGGATAATATGCCGCTTTTGTGGAAATTTCAGCAGGACAATGATCCTAGACATACATCGCGAGTTGTCAAAGCATGGTTCCAAGAGCATAATGCAGACGTCCTTGAGTGGCCAAGTCAATCCCCCCAAGTAAATCCTATTGAGAACCTCTGGGGAGAACTGGGGAGGCCAAAACAAAACGCAGTTATGGGAAAATATTCAAAAAATTTGGTACAACATTCCTGTAGAAACTTGTCGGAAGTTGATATCGTCAATGCCAAGAAGAATCGAAAAAGCCATCAAGAATAATGGTGGATATTCTGGGTATTAATGCGTTCTACTAATTCAGTAAAATACGGGACCATAACTAGCAAAAATTTCAATATTTATTCCTATTACTCTGTCCAATCGAAAATCTGTGAATTTTATGAATTAACCAAAATTTAAGTTATTTTTTAGAGTTTTTAAAACCTTTTGTTTTGTTATGACGCTGAAGTATGTTTATGTTGAAAACTAATTTATTTTTTCGAGGATAATAAAAAATATATGAAAGCCAAGCTTTTTTGAAAAAAAATATGTTCACACCTAATATTTTGTCCAGGTGTGTATGTAGATATGTATGTAACTACTATATAAAACCATAAATTTTAATTAAAATCTTTTATATAATAATAATAGTAAGAAAAAAGCTTTAATAAATCTTGCACCACACAGCAAGTAGAGTAGATAGAGTAGAGTAAAGTTTTGTATAGATAGAAGAAGTCAAAAGCGAAGTTAGAAATTTTAATAATACAATAGAAATAGAATTTTATATGTACAATTCTCGTTATTTCACAAATATTAAACAAATATTTCATTTAATTTCAAACTAAATTCTATTATATTGTTAAAACGTTAATCGAAAGATAGCATTGTATTGTAATAAATATAGTAGACGAAAGCAAAAAATAGAAACTTAAACAAAAAATTCAATAAAAATAAATTTAAATCATAATTGAAACTTACCAGTAGCACACTCGGATGTTTCGTAAGACATTGTCGATTGTACTTCTATCGCATTTTGTTCTTGTCTGAAAAGTAAATAGAAAAAACATAATCAAATCGACGCTGAAAGCAAGATTCCTTCTGCCCACGCCCACGCCCACGCCCGCCACCCACTTACCTGTATATCACATCAGTAATAACTTGCTTCTCTGTATCTGTATATTCGGATCTTCGTCTACCAATTTTCTTTTCAATATCAGCCTCAACAAATTGACCCAACGGTTTTGTTGGAAACTCATTTAATTTTGCTTGTGGCGGCACATCTAATTTTAAATCTTTTAATTTTTTCAGAACGCGCTCCAGCGCTTCAACAGCAAAATCATCGTTGTAACCGAAATTTTTATGTAATTTCACTTGTAAATATTCAATTATTGCGTCCATATCTTTGAGACGCATTAATTCATGTTTGTGCAAATATAGTATAGTTATGGCCATAGCGCTAACAATACGATCGCCCTCAAGTAAATATATATCCCAGACGCGTAAAGATAAACTAAATGGAACCTAATGATACAGAAAATTCAAATCATATATTAATAAAGAGTAATAAAATAGCAAATTATCAGATATGTGGCACTAGGGAAATTTTGAAATAATTGTGAACTGCAAAGCGAAATAATTTTGGAAAAAATCGGACGAGACTCTCAACAAAAGTATTCGCCTCTAAGACAACTGGAATTTAGCCTCTATCTATTTCGAATGTATTGATGCTATTAATTTTATTTCAAAATTACTTAAGGATCGATACAAATCTATTGAACAAAAATGATGGCAACCCTTCATTTAATTTCTTCGCAAGCGCAGCCAACTTAATTTTGTTAGAAGGCGAAGGTTGAAACTCGAAACACTCCGAAACACTAATAAAGTTAAATACTTATAAAATAAACTTTTTTAATAATACTGCCAGCAAATATAAAAATAAACAAATAAATTACCTGTAGAAAATTTAAAAGCAGTTTAAAATTACTTTTTTCAACCACAACTAGCTGAAATATTGAAAGGAAGTCTCATGAAATGAGGCTAAGAAGTCAAAAACTTTTTTTTTCTTCATGTCATCGGTTTTTTTGACGGCAGTATAGATCTCTGAGTTGACTCCTAGAGAGAGACACTTGAAAGAGAGATTGCTGCTCTTTAACATTTAGCATTTAAAAATAATAATCTCTTCGAAGAACGAATATCATAAAATATCCAAATTGTACCCATACGCACCCATTTCAAAATCACCTTAGAACCATTGATAAAGCACAAGAAGAAAACTTAAGCTTACCCTCTCAACGAATACAACAAAAAACCATTTGATAGCATACAATATCGCATCGACATTGTGCTTAACAAAATGCTGATGTAATTTACGCATTATTTTCGACATAATACGATCATGATGTTCCAGCAGACGTGTCAATTTCGGAAATCCTTCAATGAATAAACCATGCATAGCATATTTTTTACCAACAATCAATTGATTCAAGCCCCAGAATGCCTCCTCCTCTTCCATGTACAACAGCAAAACACCCGCAACGCATGCCATACCCTGGCAATAGCCCAATTCAGGATTATATATACTATACGCATTCAAAATATTAAACAATTGACATTGTTTTGTACTGTAGCGTTGACGATACGCAAGATTATCACGAAATTGCCGATTCACATCAGAATCAATTTGACGAAATTCTGTTGAATATTTACGCGCCAGCGTCAGCATACGTGTATAAATTCCAACATTCGTTGCTAGCGATTCGTTCACACTTAGCAGACGTATCCAGGCCGGCCAACGACAACGATCCGGTATACCCTTGTAGACACGCTTGCGCAACTTTTCATGCTGCGGATTCCACGACTGTATCATTTTCATCCATTTCTTATCACGTTCCGATTCGACTTTGTTGCGGTGCACTTCTTGGGAATCGCGGGTATCGGGCAGGCGGGAATCATGCATGAAGCCATATCTATGTATGTGAATGAGTGAGCAAAGTGAATGAATGATGCGATGGTTAGCGAGTGAGTGAGTGAATGAGCCGGAAGAATGAAATAAACAAGAGAAAAGAAAAAACAAGTATAAGTAAGTACACATGGATGTAGTATAAGAAAGTGTAAAGTGTAAAGTAAAGAGAAGCGGCAAAAATCGTTGTGATTACTTTAAAATATGATTTTTGCATTTTAAAATAATATAAACAGAAATTTTCGTTCGTTCGTGTTATTACTGAAGCAAGCGTTGCGAAGAACGACCATGGATTGCATGAAGATATTTATGATGAAAGCAAATAACCAAAACAACAATGAGCTATTAGGTGTATTTTCATTTTACTTTACTTACTTAACTTTTGAGATAAGATTTTTGCGGGTAAATGAATTAATTATGATTTATTAAAAACACCAAGAAAACACAGCAAAAAAGAAACACTTCTTAATTACACGAAAGTAAATGAAGAAGTGGTTGCTAATTATTTGAAAATATTAAATGGAGGTATTTAAAATTTTCTACAGCATTGTGTGGCTCTATATGTAATTAACTAATTTCTCAAAATATTCTCTCACATCAAAGTAGAACAAATCTAATATCCTAAAAAGTAACGCTATTTTCTGCTTACAACTAAAAATAATGAACTTAACCCTGTGCTGTGGCATACACGAGAACTACATGCAACTAAAACTCTCACTCCTACCACGAGCAAAAAACAACTTATCATTATCCTTTGAACGCAATTATTGATGAATTAGCGTGCTCAAATTTTAGTTTATAGTTAATATTAAATGTAATAGCTTACAAAATTCTGAGTTTATCTTAGGTTAGTCTTTCCTGTCTAGTAAATTGAGCTTAGATAAATAAATTTAATTTCTATTTTCGTTTGTTTTAGTAAATAAACAAGAAACTATTAAAATAAGGCGAGTCATGACCAAGGCAAAACATATTTAAATATGACAAGACGCAGTGATTGAAGACTATGTTGCTTCGTTTGGTTTTTTTTTGGGTTATGTTGTTTAGTTTTACACTAGCTAGAAACTTACTGAAGACAGATATACACTTTTAAAATAAGACCTGTATGTATACAGTGGCCTGGTGGAAAGCGCTTGAATGCAAAGCAACACTCAAGTAAGTCTTCAACGCCTCATCTGCGTGGGTGTCAGTCACAGAGGCCCAGAAACCACTTCCACCGAGACTCTCAATAAATTTTTTGTGAAAGGAGTGGTTTTTAAAACAGGGTTTAGATTAAAATAATGTAATAGTTTGAAGTGGTCGCTGTGGTGTAGTGGTAGTGCTTTGGACTGCTACGCCGAGTGTCCGGTGTTCGAATCTCGGCACAGGCAAAATAAAAAGTAGAAAAAATAATTTTTCTACACGGCACCACCACCACCTCTTGGCAGGCAATGGCAAACCGACAAGAGTAAAAATTGCCATGAAAAACTTTTCACTTCGCCGTTCGGATTCGGCATTAAACTGTAGGTCCCTTCCATTCATGTACAAATCTAACACGCACAACATGAGTGGATGCGAAAAGCTCTGCCTAGGCCCTCCATGGGCTGTTGTGCCATTAAAAGTAAAGTAAGTAAGTAATAGTTTGAAGTAGTTTTTAGAGTTTATGCTTCAGATCAAAGGATCTTTCAAACTTATCTCGTAGTTCTAATTAACTCTACAGAGTTTGTGGCAACACTATTCTTAACTTAACCAAACCTAGAGTGAGAGTATATATTCACGCGGAAAGTGTAGGGTATTTTACTTATAACCTAAGGTTAAAATTTATGCTTATTTCGTAATTAAAAGAAGGTAATTAAAATGTAAAAAGCCAATGTGACAAAAAATAGAGGTCGAATGGCAAATGACCCGTATGAGCAAATTATAAGACATATGTGAAATTATGAATTTTTATGTGTTGCTTAGTAACAGCTCACAGATATTAAAGAAGTGAAGCGAAAAGAAAAACAATCATGAAAAAAGCAATCGAAAATTTCAATCATACACGCACAAATTGCTATCTTGAATTTCAAGTGGCTTTAAAGAGGAAACTAATGTAAATGAGAAATGCAAGAACATGCAGCATTCTTCTTTCCACTTACTTATCCGTAATGTGATATATTTCAAAAGTGGGATTCTCCCAGGCGTCGACCTCATTGCTGGGATCTAAGCCTAAAGAGTAACGATTGAAAACCATTTCACGTTCATCGGCTGCGCGTTTGAGCAGCACTTGCTGCTCTTCGTCAATGGTCATCATGTTGTTTCTTATTATTGTCGAAGACGAAGTATACAGGCGCAGTGTGTGTTTGAGGAGAGTGCGTTCAAATGATTTCCAATTTGAAATCAAACACTTACAAAATTTGGCAAGAAATGGAATTGCAGTAGAAAATAATTTGAATAAATAAGTTGAAGTAACTGAGGAGACGATACGGCAATGGTACAATTAAAACTAAATTTAAGTGCAGAGATTTGCTGCTTTGTTTTTACACGAGTTTTTTTTTTAAATTTTTTTTGTTGTACTGTCGTACTGCACTACTACACACATTCCAAATTCAGCTCATATGTGTGCGTAAACGAATGCTCCAAATTTTGATTTCCTTTTGCTTTTCGCTATTTGTGGCTGCTGTTGTTTTCCTTTGTTGTATTGAGATTTTCTATTTAGTTTCCTTTGGGAAGATTGTTCTTTGGCCATATGACTTGCTTGTTTATGCTGTTGTGGTCGACGATGTTGAGAGAATGACGGTGATGTTTACAAATGAAATGCAGCAATAAATTCCAATGTGCGTGAAACAAGTATTTTTGAAAAATATCACAAATCCCCACTCGTTGTTGTTGTCGTTTTATATACTCTTTGGTTAGCGGCTGAATATGTTAACGCTTTCAATCACACAAGTTCCACCGAAGTAGCCGTCGATGTCGCCAAAGAATAATGACGTGATTGGTTTCTTTTTATTATTATCCGTCTGGAGACTGGGAGAGACGCCCCCACAAATGGAGTGGCAGTCTGCTCGCACTACAAACACTCGCCCACACACGTCACTTTCTTCTTTTGTTTTTTTTTTTTCAAAATATATATTTAAATTGCTTTTATTACTGGAATATATGTTTTCCTTCACGTTTTTATTTTCTTATTTTTTTTTTTTTTTTTGTGTTAAGCTTTCTTATCTCTTTGACTCCCTTCGTTTATATTTCGGTTTATTTTCTTTTCTTTTTTCTTGCTTGGCGTTGCTTTTCACTTTTCCTCGTTTGTGTGTGTAAATTCCTCTCGGGCTCCGTCAACAAATTTTCTTTCGAAATTCTTAATTTTCTAATTTTACATTTTATATGACTTTGGAATGCATTTAATTTAATATATTTCACTCTTCAAATATCTTTACTACATTTTGCACTAATTTCTGTTATATTTTTACAAAGAATTTCTCCAATTTCTATTAACTATTTTCCTCAACACAGCAGCAAAACTGACATTTTCATAGAAACTAGCACTGCCAGTAATTTTTGTTTTTTTGTTGTACTCATTTTGACATTTGACAGACTTGGCAGCACTGCTTGCATACTCAGTTGTTGAACACTTTCTTTTAGTACTATTGCCAATACTATAATGTCAGCAAATAACAAATAACAGCAAATAAATAGTGAAACCATTCTTTTTACATTCAATAATGTTGTGATTGAAAGAGTATTTCATTTTATATCGATCAGAGAAAAGAATAGAATTTGAATGGGCAGTTTTTACTCTTGAAGGTTTGCCATTGCCAATAAGTAGAAAACTAATTTTTTTGACTGTGCCCCGAGTACTAATAATTCCCTTCTATTAATTCCAAACTAGTCAAGAGATTGTGCGATTACTTTTTTAAATTATACTTTATTTCAAAACTGAACGTGGAACTTTCGATATATATATATGTATATATATTAATCATAAAACTATTGTAGATTTTGAATGGATTTTCAGCTCTATACATAGTAAAAATACTAGTATAGAGTTAAGCGTAGCCAAAATAAAATTTTTGGGAAACTGTAAACTTTTTCCACCTCACTCAAACAACGAACAGCACAAAAGAAAACTTCGGCAGTACAAGCAAGTCTGAACTCGTCCTCCTCTCGTCGTTTTTCCTCTCTCGTCAACAAATTTAAATTGCTTTCAAGAAAACTTGCCATGTACTAAAAGCTCTCGACAATGAAATAAAAGTTGATGTATAGTGTCATACATTCCAGCCCCTTCAACTTGTAACATATCTGTTTCATCATTCAACTACCTTCCCAATTGGAGAGTGCTACCCGTATTTGTTATTGTGCTATTTTTTGACAGTTGTGAAATAGTTCGAAAAGCGAACCGGCGAAAACGCAAGTTTCTTCTCGTAACGAAATCTGAAATAAACAAAAATGAAGTAAATTGAAATAAAATCAATCCTGAAATCGTAAAATCAAGGAATATTTTAATGCACTTACAGATTGAGTGTCGATGGTTTGCTGGTCTACTTCCCCTACGAGTACATTTACCCAGAGCAATATGGATACATGCTGGAGCTGAAACGCACGTTGGATGCCAAGGGACACTGCCTGCTGGAAATGCCGTCGGGTACAGGCAAAACGGCCACACTGCTCTCATTAATTGTTGCCTATATGATTGAACATCCCGAGACAATACGCAAACTAGTCTATTGTTCACGTACAGTGCCGGAAATTGAAAAGGTAATAGCGGAGTTACAAAATCTTATGACCTATTATGAGAAGTGTGCACCACAACCGCCAGCCCTGACGGGGCTAGTGCTTAGTTCACGGAAAAACATGTGCATACATCCGGATGTGAGTAGAGAGCGTGAAGGTAAATCGGTGGATGGTAAGTGTTATGGCCTGACAGCGAGTTATATACGCGAGCGGCATGAAGTGGATGCTGAGACACCAATTTGTAAGGAGATACACCCATGAAATAATAGTTTATCTAATAAAAGCGTTAATAATTGCAGGTCAATACTACGAAGGCTTCAGCTTAGAGGGTAAAGAGTCGACGTTGCCTGTTGGCATCTACAGCATTGACGATATGAAAGAGTTTGGACGCATGCGCAACTGGTGTCCGTATTTTATGGCACGCTATGCGGTTTGTTTAGTTGATGCTTTTGCATTTGGAGTTCTTTTAAACTAAGCTATTAAACTTTCCTTAGATTTCGCAAGCGCAGATAGTTGTCTACAGTTATCACTATCTTTTGGATCCGAAAATTGCAGAAATTGTCTCCAAAGAAATGAGCAGGGAGACGTGCATTGTGTTTGACGAAGCGCACAATATCGATAATGTGTGCATTGATTCAATGAGTGTAAAAATCAATAGGCGCACAGTGGAGCGCAGCACAAATGCTTTGAATAATTTGCAGAAAATAGTGCAAGAGTAAGGGATCGTAGAAATTTTAGCATTTATTTTACACTGTTGGAGTATAAATGTTCCCCATTTGAATTTAATTTCAATAATAAAAATATCTAATGCGACCAATTATGTTATATAATATTTCTAGTATACGCGAAGAAGACACAAATCGCTTAAACGATGAATATCAGCGCATGGTCCAGGGTCTTCGAGATGCTAGTGTACAACGTGATACTGATATGGTTCTGGCAAATCCTATTTTACCTGCCGATGTGTTGAAAGGTAAGTGCTTATAGCATTTATTTTTCATTCTTTTTTTGAGGGCGTATAGTTAAAAATCGTTTTACTTTTCCAGAGGTTGTTCCCGGCAATATACGCAATGCTGAACACTTTCTTAGCTTTTTACGTCGCCTTATTGAATACATTAAAACACGCTTGCGTGTGCATCATGTTGTCCAAGAGTCACCTGCTGGTTTTCTGAAAGATGTTGCCTCGAAAATTTGCATTGAACGCAAACCTTTGCGTTTTTGTGCTGAACGTTTGGCCAGTTTATTGCGCACACTTGAAATTACCGATATGACAGAGTATGGGGCTTTAGTATTGGTAAGGAAGAAGGACAATACTGTATTGTTAATTTATTTAAAGGATATTTTCCCTTCCGCAGATTACCCACTTCGCCACTTTGGTATCGACCTATACAAAAGGTTTCACAATCATCATTGAGCCCTTCGATGATAAAACGCCCACTGTAGCAAATCCCATATTGCATTTTAGCTGCTTGGATTCCTCGATCGCCATGGCGCCGGTGTTTAAACGTTTTCAAACTGTCGTCATTACATCGGGCACACTATCGCCCATGGATATGTATCCCAAGATACTGGATTTTAATCCTGTAATTATGAGTTCATTTACCATGACATTAGCGCGTCCATGTCTATTGCCAATGGTAAGTGCAAACGACTTAAATTCATCAGCAGTTCTCAATTGAAACTGATGAACGATTTTCAGATCGTTTCCAAAGGTAATGATCAGGTCGCCATTTCCTCAAAATTCGAAACACGTGAAGACACCGCAGTCATACGCAACTATGGGCAATTGCTGGTGGAAACAGCTAAAACAGTGCCTGATGGCATTGTTTGCTTCTTCACATCGTATTTATATCTGGAATCTGTGGTAGCCTCATGGTATGATCAGGGCATTGTCGATACATTGTTGCGTTATAAATTGCTGTTTATTGAGACGCAAGATAATGCGGAGACCAGCTATGCGCTCATGAATTATGTAAAGGTATTATATAAACCGGATAATTGCAGTGAATAGAATAGCTTGTAAATTCTAATGTAATTTATTTTCGCCCCCTTCTACAGGCCTGTGATTGTGGCCGCGGTGCTGTTCTACTCGCTGTTGCACGTGGAAAGGTCTCTGAGGGTGTCGATTTCGATCATCATTATGGGCGCGCCGTACTCATGTTTGGCATTCCATACGTTTACACACAATCGCGCATACTGAAAGCGCGTCTCGATTATTTGCGTGATCAATTTCAAATACGCGATAATGATTTCCTAACATTCGATGCAATGCGTCATGCGGCGCAGTGTGTGGGACGCGCTTTGCGTGGCAAAACCGATTATGGTATTATGATATTCGCCGATAAACGTTTCTCACGCCAGGATAAACGCAGCCGTCTACCCAAGTGGATACAAGAACATTTAGTTGATAGTTTTTGTAATCTTAGCACTGAAGAATGTATGCAGCTGGCACGTCGTTGGTTGCGTCGCATGGCGCAGCCGTTTACACGTGAAGATCAGTTGGGTATATCCTTGCTGACGCTGGCACAATTGGAGAGCATTGAAAAGGAAAAACTGGAGAGGCAGGCGCAAGGAAAAGAGGGTGTAGGCGGTGAAGTGATGGAGTTGTAAGCTCACAGGTCACAGTTGATATAACACTTTTTTTTGTCCTTCTACTTTTTTGTTGTTGTTGTTGTACGGAAGAAACGGAAGAAACGATTTAAGTTGTCAAATAAAATTCCAATAAATAAATGCACTTGGTAATTTATTTTTGGAAAACTTGCAATAATTTATTTGTATTTAACCGAAAAGTTTACTTTCATCGTCATCGAACAGCATTCGAAATGTGGACCTGCCTGACTGCTGGCTGGCAAGTCTTCCGGCTCACATCAAACAGCGGCTTGCTTGAGTAATCGTTTTTCAAACAGTTGTGCTGCTGTTGCTTAGTGTGATTCGGATGCTGCGCGCCAACCCACAAAACCAGAACCTTGTAATTACGTGAAATCACACAAAAAATTAACTAATATTGAAACAAATGACATTGAGATTGTTTCATATAAATTATAACAACGTATATAAGTAAAATTAAATTGTGCATGTCTTTTGAATGCTAATTTTTAAAAGCAAATTATTCAATTAGATGAATTTTTGTTTTTTTCGATTCATCTTATATTTGTTGGTTTGATTTTTGTGTACAAGTAGGTACTTTAATTGCTTTTAATGAGTAGTTAATTCTAATTATTGAATAATTTATTATTGCAGGTATACATTGTATGCAATTGATTCTGGTGAAAATGAAATAGTTTCAATTGAACATCTTGTGGTTAACATAAATTTTGATTGAATAAACGAATGAAATAGGCACAGTACCTATTCCGAAGTGATACCAATTCTTGGAGGGTTACAGATTCTAAACTAATAAACCAACACTTAAACCCTTAGAGTCCGAGATATTTTACCATTTACTGAAATAACATCGTGTTTGTAACGTCTCTAAACAATGAACATATTTTTTATTGCTTGTTGGCACTCAATTATGATCGATCGAAGTTGCGAAATCATAAATATTGATGAAATGAGAAGCAGAGAGAGAGGAGGAGATAGAGAGAGAATGAAAACTGCGGTTCTCCTTCCTGCGGTCCAAATCACCGGTAGCGCACAGTGCTATCGATACTAGTGTATTTTTTAGACAATTTAGTTAATATTTTTTTTTTAAATATTATAAAATTTACCAATGTGAATAGTGAAGTCATCTGCGTACGTTTTGTACGCCTGTTTTTTCTAACAATATTTCGGATATCCTTTCAGATTTTCGGAAATCTTTGCCGCGTGTTAATTTGCCTGTAAATTAAGGCCCTAAAAACTCCTGTAATCATGAACGTTATTCACCCCCGCCCTTCCCCCTCTCTGATAGACTTTGTCTAGCATTAATGCACACTTTGGTTCCTTTGATCCAAACTGCCTACTTTAACACAAAGTTTAAAGCAGTCAAAATAGCTGTAATACAAAAATTAGTCAATCAGTCCATATGATTATAGGAAAAGGAAATTAGAGAATCTTTAAAAAGCAAAAAGAAGAAGTAATTAGAGAAAGAGAGAAGACTTTTCATCAAAAAATCATCTTGTTTTCAGAAATTTCGCTCAAATTCTCAGATTTCTCATGCAATATTTTACGATACCATAGCCATAGAGAGAGAGAGAGAGAGAAGGAGAGAGAGTTATGGCACACTGTGGTTTGATCTATTATTCAAATTGTTGAAATGCGATTCTAAAAGAATTTCCAGATAACCCTGCTATATGCCACAATTTTCTAATTTATAATTAAGTATTACCATACGAAGGCCACATGTGTAGTAGTTCAAAAGATTCTATATTGTAGTAGAAAAATCCCCAACATTATGGTGAGTTCGTCACGATGTGAAAATTTAATACTAACGCACTTCAAACTTTAATCGAAGTGTTCTTTTTTTTTGTTGTGTTTATAGTTAAATTACTCATAAGTTATTAACAAGAATAAGAAAAATTACAAAAATGCATTTTGAGCCGAAAGAATTATGCAGATTGTACGAGTACATGCGAAAATACATATATCTAAAGTATCACAGTATGGACCAAATAAAGAGAGTAAAACGGCTTTGTTGTTGTTGCAGAGAGAAAAGAGTATTAAAGTTAAGTATATTAGCTTTTTTCATCACAGAAACAAAGCAAAAGCTTGAGAATATTGCAAAAATATTAAGAGCAACAAAGTAACCAAGTGAAGTAAAAACTGAGAGCGAATGGCCGAAAGAGAGAAAGAAAGAGTGCAAAACAACAACTGCAAAAAGTGAACGGCATCCAATTTTCGTCGCACTCCCATACACATTCGTACATCGCATACCGTGCATAAAATTTCCTGTAGAGTAGTCCTCGAATAGTGTATCGTGTAACTAACAACTGAAATTGAGCGGAAAATATCAAGCCAAAGTCATAACGAAATCAAAATCGCACGCACGCACACATGCTTACGAAACACACTACGCAATTTAACAAGAAAAAAGAACTTTCGAGTTTTCATAATAAATAAAAAGGTTTCTACTAAATGACAAACCGCTTAGTCGGTAGATGCTTAGGAAAGTGAAACAACAAACTACAACGTTACGCCGCAACCACACACGTAAATGAGTAGAGTAAAACAAGGCATACAAGGCATAAAAAGCGCGTTTGAAAACGTAACGTTAGAACTGATCACCGGAAGTTAAAGTTGCTGAACAAAGAAATAATTAATACTCAGTTAAAATACTTAAGTAAAGAAACTAAAAAAAAAAAAAACAAAACCAAACATAAAAATTATAAATACTTGAAAATATTTGCGAAAACAATAGCAAAACGTAGATTTAATATAATTTAAAAACGCCGCGCGTATCTGACATTTTTGTGATATAGTTTTATTTATATTTTAAATTTAATTTTAATATTTATTAAAATTATTTATTTAAATCGAAAAACAACCAAAAACCAAAAAAAAAAAAAAATCAAAATGAAGCAATTGAGTGAAATTCAAATTGATCATGATCATCAGAAACTGCCAGAAAAGCAGCAAATGCCACCATGCCCAGATGCTGAGGAAGCCAAGACTGCCAATGGTGGTGAAGGTAAGAGCAACAACGGTTGCAGCAGCGGCAGCAGCGGCACCAGCACCAGCACCACCACCACCACCATGAACGAACAAAAACAGCTGATGCAATTGACCAATTCGAATACGCCAAATAAAAATGGCCTCCGTTTGAACTTGCTGAGTAATGCGAACGGCAGCGCTGAAGTGAATTCCAAGCAATGCTGCAAAAATGGTAAGTTGGAGCAGGAGATGAGGTGCCTGGGAGTTTAGCGTTAGACTTGGCTAGCAAATTTCATTGCAAAGAAAGGAAACCCTGTGTTTTATTTTAATACTGAGGTATAAATAACTCAATATTTCCTTTCAGGACCTTTCAGAGAAAGTATAATGCAAATAAAAGGGTCTCATTACTAGTCTTTCCTCTCCGCTCTTACCCTTTTGAAAGCGACTGTTCCCCTCGCTTCACATAATTCATGTAGTGCATATAAGAAACATCAAAGTTCATGGTTATTTGAATGCACATTGTATTTCTACAGCATAGAAACATTTTTAATTGGAGCAATTAAAAATTTGCAATATTAAAAATAGCATTTACATATTTCATGTATCTATTGTATCTATCTATGTATCTATCTACATACATAAGGTTAGTATGGAGTTTTTAATGAGACGATTTACTGACTGTGGAGGCAATAAAGTTGCAATGCAATAGTTTTGGTTTTAAAATTTAATAAAACATTATTTTTCCAGTTTAAATCAGAAATGCTTGAAATTATTCTTACAAAAATAAAATGAATATCAACTTGAGAAACCCCAATAGTCCCAGACTTAGCCACTTGACTAGTCTTTCGACGCACGTATGGTAAAACAAAAATCATAAAGTTAACTGGTAACTGGTCAATTGGCTAAATTGGAATTGAACGAGTTGAAATTTTCGGTTCTAGTTTATCAGATTATCACCAATTTGAAACCAATACACAAATTGAGTCACTAAGTCGGCTAGAGTCACTGTGAGTCACTTTTACAGAATACTTTATGTTTATCTATTGGTATTTGAAACTTCCTTGTATGGCATACTATAATTGTTCATTACTTAATGCTTTCGAATGTTACAGGTTGGTTGGGAGCTCGTCAAAAATAAACCATTTAAGTGTTTAAAAGAAATAACTACCTTTTATTGTTCAGCTGACTTCAGCTCAGCTTGCATGATATTGAATCAATTACCACATGGAGACAAGAACTTGCATCATTACTTTTAAGCAATTACCATAAGTTATAAGTGAAAGAAACAAGTTCCCTCTTTAATGGCAATTTTTAAGCAATTAAGTTAAAAGTGAAAGAAAAAAATTCCTTTTTAATTTATGTACATACATATAGTATGTACTTTAGAGTGACTTAGTACATATTGTGGATTATTAGTTTCACAACTATCTTTAGTGCAGTACTGAAAGGAAAAGAACGTAAGATCATGTTCTCATTAGCCTCACTCACCACTCTCTCATGTTCGTACTCATGTCCGCCTCACGCAACTTCTCCTCTCTCCACTTTCCCCTTTGCATGTAGACGTCAAAATGAGGAGGCTCACTGAGGCTAATGGCAAACCTACAAGAGTAAAAATTGCCTATGAAAAGCTTTTCACTTCGCCGTTCGGATTCGGCATTAAACTGTAGGTCCCTTCCATTCATGTACAAATATAACACGCAAAACATGAGTGGATGCGAAAAGCTCGGCCTAAACCCTCCATGGGCTGTTGTGCCATTAAAAGTAAAGTAAGTACAAATATAACACGCACAACATGAGTGGATGCGAAAAGCTCGGCCTAAGCCCTCCATGGGCTGTTGTGCCATTAAAAGTAAAGTAAGTAAAGTCAGTAAATTTAAATAAAATACAAAATATCGATTACACAATTTGATTAAAGTAAACAATTTGTTCTTTTTTATAACAAGTAAAAACATAATCTTTAATTTCTCTTTCTTACCATACTGCATCAAAATCTAATTTTTTGCATAAAAAGTGCACTTAGCGCCTTTTGACTCTAAGCTAGCAATTTTTTAAAATCTAATTTAATTTAAGTGGAAATTATTAACAAAACAATAAAATTATGAAGAGTTTTTCTTTATAAAAATCATATATCCCCCCTGCCCCATTACGCATCGCTGTACATATCTACATACTTATTTTTAAACTTTTTGTAAATTTAGCTAGAAGCGGTTGAATGCACGACAGCTGGTGGAAACATCTTAGCTCCTCGTAGGACTTAAATTTGAATTATCTCGTATCCGTTAGCTGTTCTCTTTCCTCTCTTTACTCGCTACCAGTGTTGCCATAGACTCACTTCAAAAAAATTCATTTTACTCTATAAAATGGCTCATAAGTATGTCCCACATCAATATCCTCAAAATCCTATAATAAGTTCCACAAACATTTTTGCTCTTAAAATAATAAATGATCATACATAATGATGAATAGACTTTTAATTGCAATAAATGTATGAAAAAATATCTAACCAGCATCAGGAGCATTTACTTTTTCACGCTTACGGTTATTGGCGATCAGGGATACTAAAATTTAAAAATTCTAAAATAATTCGTACATTGTGGCGAACAAAAGATTTTCAAACAAGACAGAGAATAAGAAGCTGAAAAATATATACTATACTTTCTAAAACGAGAGTTTGAAGGATGTTTACCGCAAATGGTTAGACCATAATGTCATCAGAATAATTCAAAAAAATTTCAGCTAAGTTATTGCTACTCCCTACTACTAAAACCCATTGCCCGAGCGATGAAGTTGAAAATTGTCACATTAATTCACAAAAACTAATTGTAATAATAATATGAAAAGTGATATTGGCGCGTACGTTCGTCGTTCTGTTCAATCGAGAGCGAATTACATATCGTGTTTATTGTGACAGCTACGTCTACACGCCGCAGTTCTGTTTAAAGCTTTTAAAATGCAGTTTCTTGTTCTTGGGATAAATTTCCCTCTCTGTTTGTGTTTTTTTTTCTTCGCTCTATGCTCACCTAATTTTAATACACCAACAACAACACGACTTAGAATGTCGTAAGTTTCTATCAGGGTTGATATTTTAGGTAAAACTGTACCCTTTGCCGACTTTTTTAGTCTTCAAGGTACTTTAGGAACTACCGAAGCATTTTAGCAACAATTTGGTGTAAACACTTTCCTATACATACGTAATGTAGCGTATCGCATCATTGTCAAATGTCAGGTTACCGAAAATCATAACACAGCGTAGAGCTTGAAGAAATTAAAGGAGCGGTGAAGGAAATAAAATGAATAGAGTTTGAGTAGAGTTTTGCCCGAAATATACTCGTGGTAAATTTTTGGAAACAATATATATGTACATACATATGTATATACTTATATACATACATACTTCTATACCTACTATGCATACCATAGATACTTATGTACGTACTAAAAAAAAGTTATCGCAAACAAAATATTAAAAAAATTCAGAAATTTTCCTTTTATGTGCCATAAAGACCCTGCAGAAAATGCAAGACTTCTAAAACAGCTTCAGAAACCTTTCAATGCAGCGTGCATACCTTTCTCTCCGTATTTCACTCCAAATATTTTTTACGACATAAGTAATGCCAGTGGGACTAAAGCGTTTACTTACCGCTACGCCAAGCAGCTACGAGGAAGGCCTACTGAGTAGTGGTAGCGTAGCTGCCTTGGGAAGGTAAATAGAATAGAATTCAAAGCAAATGGATTTTAAAGCTAAACTTCGGAAGCCCTCTTTTGATAAGAAATGAAATTTTTCACAATATTTTTTTACGAAAATGTTGATCTGATGAAAAACAAAATTTACCTAAATACGAGTATTGCATCAACGATAGATTTTGAATATCGGAATGAAGAAAAAATATTACAACTCACATTGTATAAAAACTACCTCATTCATACCTTCTATGTAAAGCTATACGGAAGTTTGTGAAAAAATAAAAGAAAAACCTTTCACATATCTTCGCAAGAGTGCAAAGTCGAAGTAATGTACGTAATAATATTTTGATATAAACTTAACAAAACCTTCTTAAAGCAGCTTTGTGTAAGTATAAGTAATACCAACAACAAAACTTCTTTAAGCCTTTCTAAAACATAGAATATTGTAAGCCTTTCGTATACCTGCCATTGGAAGTGTTTCACCTTTTGCTTGAGAGATATAACAGTAGAAATCATTCTTTTCCGATAAGTCACGAGATATTGATAAATTTCATACTTAATAAAAACTTGGTACAAAAAATTATTTATTATTATATATAATATATAAAAATATTAATTATGATTAACTGCTTTGAAAAAAGAATTTAGAAAAAATATAAATTTTAGAATCCTTTCAAATGTTAAGAATCTACTCATTCCATTCACACCAACAAATTCAGACTCTTGTTAATTTGTGATATGTTGTACGTATCCTCACCCAGTTGTAAAAATGTTAGTGTTGACTTTCATACACACAATTTCCTTAACCTACTTATGACTTTTTAGTTCAATTATGATATCAATTATGAAAAATCACAATCATCTCGTAAATTGTTCAATTAATTTATTCATTCATTAGTTAAGTTATTCAATTGATTAAAGATATAAAATTTGCCATAATTTGTCTGTGAATTTGAATACTATAGACCGAATTTAAATAATAAATAAATACGATACGATACAGTGATCACAGGAAGTGCACTGCGATAGGGCAACATACAAATTTTTGTATTTTATTTACTTATTTTTTTGAATTACCACACTTATCTCTATTGTCAGCTATATATCAAGTTCCCAGACTTACATACATACTATCTCTGAATTGTGCAAGGAAGTACTTAGTAGTGTTCTATGTGGTGAACAACTCTTGGAAAAATGATCTTTTTTACTAGGTTCCCACAGTCAAATGCATACAATTTCCTAAATGCGCATTACATAATAATAATGGAATTTGAGTTTTTTATATTCCTGCTCAAAGGTGACCCTCTACACTTACTCGTATACCAGATGTACTTACCATAGAATGTAATATTGTAATGGTAGATTAATAGTGAATTGAAATCGGAAAAACATAAAACTTCTCAAATTGCATACATTAAAATAAAATTTTGAAAAAAAAATAGTAAATAAATAGAAACTTTTTACAACATTAAAGTAACAAACTAACTAGTACACATACCATATTTACTAATCTCTACATAGATACAGATTGAAATTAGCGAAAACCAAATCTAAGCACCAATCATTTTCAAGCATCTATTAATTAATTATTAATGGAAGCTGATTACATGATTATAATCGTAGAACTGTGACTGCGTGTGTAGGGTATAAATAAATAAATAAATGTGGTTTAGCAAAAATTTACTATTGTAGAAATAAGACTAAATTGCATTACTTAACACGATAGATAACATAAGTTATGACGCCACCTTTCTGCTCTTTGTTTCAATGCTGTCGATGAAATCAAATACTAGATTATTGAATCATAAATTTATTGAAGCATTCTATCAATAAGAACGAAACTGAAAATGAGAAAAATAGCAATAAGTATCGCAACCGCATAAATAACTATGTACATGACACTACTAGTAAGCTTAAATTTCGCATTCAACCAAAACTACAAACCTCAAATATGCGAGAAAAAAATTAAGCATGAGGCTTCAAAAAAAAAAAAAAAAAAAAAAAATATGTAGGTATTGAAAGAATTAAAAACAACTGAAAAACATTAAAACATAATATTAATTAAATTCAAAACCCCTATAAATTGTTATATGGTATGTCTTCACTAGTAGAGTAAATAAAATCTTAGACAAAATAGACAAAAAAACAAAAAGAACAAAATATTATTGACATTGACATTGAATGCAAAACTGTACACTCTAGACTCCATGCAACATAAAAAGCCGCACATGTCCTTTGTGAGGAATGAAGAACAATTTACAAATCGGCTAGGCGCGTGTGATTCTGGACACGGGCTAATTCTGGACTGACACTTTCTCGTACTCTGTGACGTCTGTTATATGACAATTCGTTTTTCTTGTGAAAAAAAAAAACATATTCTCTTGAAGACACGGACCCATTTCTCTAACTCTCTCTGAGTGGATCGAAAAAAATACCGGGCAACAACTAATACCGGTAAGTGAATTGATAGTGAAGTTTGCTCCTTTCTCTTTCATTCCATACAAAAAACTCCCATGGTTTTATACAACATGTGATACTGTGGTCGCCGTGGCGTTGTGGTAGTGCGTTGGACTGCTACGCAGAGTGTCCGCGGTTCGAATCTCGGCAAAGAGTTTGAACAGGCAAAACCAAAATGTAGAAAAAATAATTTTGCTACACGGCACCGCCTCTTGGCAGGCAATGGCAAACCATCAAGAGTAAAAATCGCCTATAGTGGCCATGGTCTAAAGCCCCCTCCCCTTTCATCCAAGTAGCTGACCAGCCGTATTTTTTAGAAGTCGAGCTAAAAGAAATGCTAAGCCGACCAAACATACGCAGCAAAGAGTTTATAGTGGTTCCACTTCGCCGTTCGGATGCGTCATTAAACTGTAGGTCCCTTCCATTCATGTACAAATAAAACACCCACAAAATGAGTGTATGCAAAAAGCTCAGCCTAGGCCCTCCATGGGCTGTTGTAAAAGTAAGTAAAGTAAGTGATACTGCAATAACATTGAAAAAAAAAAATACCCCGGGCACAAATCACGGACACATGGCGGCAAATGTTAGCGGTGTAGTACTGCCCCGTGATCGTTCTTCCTTTCTGCAAAAAGTCCATGAGGATTATTCGCTTGGAATCCCAAAAAAACGGGGCCATGACCTTTCCGGCCGATGGGACCGTCTTTGCCTTCTTCCGAGCAGACTCACTGTCGCTTGGTCTCTGGCGTATAATAATGGATCCAGGTGTCATCAACGGGGACGACTCGACGCATAAACACCTGCGAATTTCGCTTAAAGACGTCCAAACACTGCTTCGACATTGACAGCCGTATCCGCTTGTTGTCCACCGTTAGCAATCGCGGCACCCATCGGGCCGACACCTTTCTCATGCTTAACCTATCATGTAAAATATTAATTACCGTTCCGTACGACACTCCCACAGCTTCTGCTACTTCGCGCGATCAGTGAGAGCCATGTCGCGGACCTTTTCAACGGTATCCTCGGTAACCACGTCCGCCGGGCGGGCGAGGGCGCTCCTCATCAAAAACAGATGTACGACCACGTTTAAATTCGTTGAACCAATATCGTACGGTTGTCATAGATGGTGAAGGGTCCCCATAGACAGGATCCAACTTCGCTTTTATTTCTTCGCATGTTTTTCCATCCAAAAATCAAAAAATATGCGAATTACAGATCGATATTATTCTTTTTCCATTTTATCGCGAAACACGAAACACGTGTGTTACTAATGGCTGCCAAATAAAAACGAACCTATGAATCAGTTTGAAATTTAGTGTCGTCGTGGTACACGAAGTTAATGCCAACTTCCCTCAACAACGCCACCTGTCTTCACACACGGGTACTTATTGATCGACGCAAGTATGTAAAACTCCTCTCACATGAAAAAAAAAACAACAGCAACAACAAAATAAAACAAACAAAAAATTCCCAATAAAATGCAAATTCCCGTACAAGAAAATGTAAGAATTTTCGAAACTAACATGACCGGCGCTTTATGTTGTGTGGAGTGTTTATACTACAAGTTTACAACAGATTTAAATACACTGTACAACACAGCACACATTCAGAATAAAAAATGAAATAAAAAAAATTTAAAAAAAAAAAATTTATCTCTTTGAAGTTGAAAGCGTTGCTTTAATCCCGCAGCAGAATTTTGTATATCAAACAAATCAAAACATTAACAACAACAACCAAAAATCTCATTCAATTCAGTCTTTGCCTCATAAAAACTAAACCAAAAGATTAATTCAATATTAATTGTAAAAAAAAGAAAGAAAAAAAATTATAAATAAATAAATAAAGACATGAACTACTTTTAAGTACGCGCGCCGGACATGAAATTGAAGGTTAAGAGTTTGAACCATAATAAAGAAAAACAAAAAATATTAAACTTTTAATACCGATTCGTAGCCACACAAACTGAAGTATTCGACTGCGATGACGACGACGACGACGACCACGACGACGGTGATCATTTCAACTACATGTGTAGTTATTTATTGTGGATGAAATTGGTTAAATTGTTGGTAATTCACATATGAATGATTGCGGTCAATACTTAAACAGCAATTAATTTCATGAACATTCTTAACTGCTTACATATGTACTCTACATATGGTAAGTATGTATCTTACCTACAAATGTTTTATTATGTTAAAAGAACAACGCAAACACTGAAAACAAACTACATACTCGTGCATACTACTGTGGGCAAAAAGTAGTAAGACTTTTTAATTTAAATTGCGCGCGGAAACCCATTCATCAAAATATTATTTTTTTTAAGGTTGGTATGACTGTCGGTGACATCTGTGCCAAATGTCACATCAAAATAATCATTAGTGTTTAGTATACGCTTGTCTTTCTGAAGTACAAAAAGTGCATTCGGCGATTTTCACAATGAGTGAAATTATTCAACAAAGAAGTTCCATTCAATTTTGTGTGCGGAATCAAATTTCTGGTGCCGAAACGTTCAGAATGTTGCAAAAGGCCTTCGGTGATAATTGTATGTCGCGAGCAAGAGCAAGTGTTTTTGATTGGTACAAATTGTTCAAAGATGGTCGAGAACGCGTTGACGACGAACCACGTCCAGGAGGGCCATCAACATCAACTGATGATCAACTGATGATCAACGATCAACACGTCAATAAAATCAAGGAATTGGTGCTCGAGAATCGACGATTAACAGTCAGAGACTGATGCCTTACTGGCATCGTTGGAATATCGGAAGGATCAGTGAAAACCATTTTAAAACATCATTTGGGCCTAAGAAGAGTGAATGAACGATTGGTTCCAAAATCACTGCATTGGTTTTACGATACCATTTTGCCAAAAATTCGACTGATATCGTTCCGCAACCACCCTATTCACCAGACTTAGCACCGTGTGACTTTTGGCTATTTTCTAAACTCAAAAAACCGCTTCGTGGACACCGTTTTGAGTCAATTGAAGACATTAAACATGAATCGCTAAGCGCATTGAAGGCTATTCCGGAAATTGACTTTAACAACTGTTTCGAGAAATTGGAAAAAACGTTGGCACAAGTGTATTTGTGGGCCGGGGGGATTACTTTGAAGGGGACGAAATAGATTTGGAAGAATGAATAAAAAAAATTTGAAATTATGAACAAAGTCTTACTAACTTTTGCCCACAGTAGTACATGCATACATAATAAAAATAATACAAAAATGTTGTTTCAACAAAAAAACAAAATTCATGTATTATAAATATTGCAAAAAAACAAAAAAAAAAAAAAAAATCAAAACTACAAATTATAAAAAATTGTTAGAATTTTATTAAGTATTAATTGTTTGTTGTAAACTAATAACAACAACACGAAAATAATTGTTCCAAGTTTGTTTTGTTAAAACCAGTTTAAAGTTGTTACACGCCAAAACTAAAAACGTTGTAAAAAATTTTGCGTTTGCGCGATGAAAGTTCTGCCATATATCAATACACATACACTGGCCCAACTATTTGATCAAGCGTTCGAGCAGAAGAGAAAAGAATTTGAGTTTTATTATCGGACAGTTTCTCGCGAAATATACCATGAAAATTCTCTGCTTCCTCTTTTGTCCTGGGACTCCTAGGGGGAGCATAGGGCCATGAAAAGCCTCTAAGATTGAGCTAAAAATTTGGTGAATACTAATTAAACCTAATCTCAGGGGTAAACAACAAAAAAAAGAAAAAACACCGTAATTGGACGATCTTGGCCTAGTGTCATATTATAAAAATTCTTAACTTTACTAGGAGTTTTGACCTTTGTAAGTACATAGGTATGTGCATATTTTAGTCTCACAGAAAAGGAATATTTGGATTAATTTTAAGTTAGTTCCAGATTTGAAAAATAAAGTCACAAACTTCTATATTTATACAATTGAAGCTTCTAAAATTGGTCGTATCTAATTGTAGAAATTAGGTCTCAATCACAGATAACGATCTGACAAACAGTGTTCGCGTTCAGACTATTCTGACCTAATATTAAGATTCTTATAAAAAAAACACTTTGGGTCGTCTGATCCTTTAACGTACAACTCGTTACGTAATTCAAAATTGTATGAAATTCGGAGTAAATTACATGACCTGTTTTTTTTTGTTTATTGACTTTAACTTTAACATTTTTTTTCTTTAACAGTCTTGCAAAAGTGGTCGCTGTGGCGTAGTGGTAGTGCGTTGGACTGCTACACAGAGTGTCTGGGGTTCGAATCTCGTCACAAGCAAAATCAAAAAGTAGAAAAAACAATTTTTCTACACTGCACCACCTCTTGGCAGGCAAGAGTAAAAATTGCCTATGAAAAGCTTTTCACTTCGCCGTTCGGATTCGGCATTAAACTGTAGGTCCCTTCCATTCATGTACAAATATAACACGCACAACATGAGTGGATGCGAAAAGCTCGGGTTAGGCCCTCCATGAGCTGTTGTGCCATTAAAAGTATAAAAAAAGTACAGTCTTACAAAAATGTGTAAATTTATCGGCATTGTATTAACATCATGCTTCAAAAATGATATAAATTTCAATAAATGAAATGAGAAGCAAAAAATAATAATCTGGATCACAGGCTGAAGTTGTCAGAGACTGACTTCAAATTTAAAACAATAACTTTAACCCTTCGACGAAACTCTTGTAGAATTGATACATATCAAAAAAAAAATAAAACAGGTGGATCCAAAATTGGACATACCATACATGATTTAGCTGAAGCGAAACAGTTTATTGACTGAAGTATAACTGACACGGGAAGAATCCCACTCAGACCTGGAAAGATATTGAATTTCATATCAAAACATGCAATCAACACATCAACAATAATGTAATAAGCATTAGGAATTTTATAATAAAGCCCAGATTTCCATAATCAACTTGGAAAAAGTTAAATGGAAACTGCAATTTACAGCTGTAATTGCAATTTTATTACTTCTCCCCAAAGATGTGCAGACTCAATAAGACATAAGGTTGGATAGGCTTATGTTATAGAGAGACATCCAAGCCTTTGTAGCCTGTTTAGTTTGATAATAACCGGGCACTGCAGAGCTTTTAGTCAACACAAAAAAGAAGTGTAGAACTTAAAATCGTTAACTGCATTTTATTTGCCAAGTACGAGTACATAGTTCACCATGTCCGAATAAAACGATCAAGTTGTTAAATCTTTTCTTTGTTGTAATGTCATTCACAATAAAACAAATCAATGTCATCTGGAGACGATTACCTTTCAGCTCATAGCAAACACAAGCATAAGTACTTATTTCTCTTCTTTATTATACTTTCTTCGTGCATCGGATAACATTTTAAGGACCGTTTTTTCAATATCTAGTTAAGCACTAGAGGTGTTTAAGGGGACGTCCTAATCTCCGTTGTATAGACCAGGTGCAGAACAACCTGACTGCACTTGGCTTTATCAACTGGCGCCAGCGCGCGCATAGCAGAGGTGACTGGCGAAGCATCATAGAGGCGGCCAAGACCGATCATCGGTTGTAGTGCCAGCTAAGTAAGTAAGTAAGTTAAGCAATAGTCATAACTTTAATCGACGGTTTGTTGAATTATGTTTTTCTTCCTTTTTAATTTTACTCTTTGCTTTTTTATATATTCATTTTTTTTAACATTGGATCTTCAGCTAAATTTCTGATTAGTTCTTAACCGGAGATTAAGAATACTACATTTCTTCCGCAGACATTTTGACACATTCCCTTTTTGTTTTTCCTCCCACACGGTTCTTCTTCTTTGATTATTACCAGTTCCCTGTAGTGTTCTTATAGAAACCAGGCATGTTAATCAACATGTTAGCTATAAAAAGAAGCAATATGTAAACGCGTTATTTATGCAGCTGCTGTTGTTGTTGTTTCCCATACAATTATCTCTTATACATAACTAGCAGCGAGTGGTGAATAAAACGCAGCTATTGTATACTATATAACATTAAAATTATGTTGTGAATGAAACCTCAGGGTTTTCTTTAGAAAACCTTTGTGGCTTTGGTATAGACTTTTCCCATTTGAGTATTCCGAATTACAATCTCACTTGAAAAAATGTAAAATAAAGTCGTAATCCTTGATACACGGCATCACTATTCACTCTTTACTTATCACACAATCAAAATAAAAATAAATGCTTCCATATATTTTTCCTCCGAACTTCTGTTAAAATGTTTAAGTTACTGTAGATTGTGTTTAATATATGTACATACATATGTACACAGTATGGCAGTATGACAGTATGGCAATTGAAAAGTGCATAAATTTTAATGATTGTTCAAACACCTGCTTGTAAAAAGTAGTTAAAATGCACTAAACTAAGTATACTCGTACATAATATTATTAATAATATCTAAATTATTTAAGCACTGTATTAAAAGTAAGTGATGTTAATGAAGCAGTGAATATTTATTAATTAAATGATGGAGTGCACTGATTTCACATAGAGATGTACTCTTCAAAACGACTACTTTACCATATACCAGTGATGTGAACCAGGGACGTGGTTCTCTCTGAACGACTGCTTTGGTTCGAAACCCGGTTTTTTCGAGCTTTCGAATCGCAGAAATGGTTTGGTGCAAAAAAAAAACACACATAATTATAATTTTTATTCTATGGGTTTGTTTCTCTCACTTGTGAATCGAACCCGTGGCGTCTAGAGACAACTCTAGCCAAGCACTCTAGCCAAGCACTTAACCACCACCACCCACCAATTCTTTAATAACAGATTATATACAATTTTCGCTGTGTGGGAATCGATCCTGGGGCTACTGGAACTCCAGTCTAGCACTCATTCACTAGAACAAAGGAAATGGCCCAAATTTTATAGTATTTGTTTGGGTAGATTTGAACACAAGTGCTCAAACACTTGCTGTAGATTGCAGTTGTGCATAAGAAAGTCCATGCCATAATCGGAAGTTAAGCAAAGGACCGTTGCGGCAACAGTCTTGTATGACATATATATACAAAAAAAAAAATATATGTACCTAGTTTTTGCGTCGAGTCGTCACCGTTGATGAAACCTGGATCCATTATTATACGCCAGAGACCAAGCGATAGTCAAAATAATGGATTTTTCGGGGTGAATCTGCTCCGAAGAAGGCAAAGACGGTCCCATCGGCCGGAAAGGTCATGGCCACGATTTTTTCGGAATTCGAATGGAATAATCCTCATGGACTTTTTGCAGAAAGGAAGAACGATCACGTGGTAGTACTCCAGTGAATTATTGGACCGATTCGATACAAAATTGAAGGAGACACGACCCCATTTGTCTAAGAAAAAAGTGCGGTTTCACCACGAAAACGCACCAACACATTCATCCGGAATTGTCGCGGCCAAATTGCATGAATTGAACTACGAATTGCTGCAGCACCCACCGCACCCACCGTACTCGCCCGACTCGCTCGACTTGGCTCCCTGCGACTTCTTTCTGTTGCCCAACATGAAAACATGGCTCGGGGGAAATAAATTCAGCTCAAACGAGGAGGTTATCGTCGAGACAGAAGCGTATTTTGAAGAGTTGGACAAATCGTATTTGTTGGAGGGATTAAAGAAATGTTGGGAAAAGTGTATTGTACTAAAAGGAGATTACGTTGAAAAATAGAAAAAAAATTTGTGAAAAACTTGCCTCTTCATTCCCAACACGGGTACTTATTGATCGACCCTCGTATGTACCTACTTATGGTGCATATGCTGCAAAGGGGCTGCATAATATTGGATTGAATCAAACCAGGAATAAGAACTTAAGAACCAAAGAACCAAAGAAGTAGAAAAAGAACAAAAGAAGAACCAAATCGTTTCTTCAAACAAAACTGTTTTGGTTCAAGGTACGCACAAAATGGACGCGGCAACGTTATTGCGCCATCTGTCGGTCACTCTTATGAAGACGAAACATAATGGCTGCGACATTGCATCGTTGTGCAAATTGCCGCTTTTTGCCGCAAAAAAAAAAAAATAAATAAATCATCAACCGTGAAATTATACAATTTGCTTGTTTACGTTATTTTCTCTGAAAGTACATAAATAAATGAAGTGTTCTATTAAATATATCTGATTTTTATCGCTATAAAATAAATAATCTGTGGAAATTGTGAAGATTGGAATTAAATCAGTTTGTCGGTGCCGCGTTCATTGTGCTCCAGTCGCAGACAACATGACGAAATTTGCTATGGACACCATCTTGCTGTCATGATGCAATGACGCTGTCGCAGCCAGCCACTGCACTGCGCTGTTTCTGCATATACAATTTCTACATGTACAATTACCATATAGATTTATTCACCAATCTCTTCAGAATTCAGAATTGAAGTGTTTTCTTATTCTAAAAATGATTTTGTGATGGTTGTGTTCAATTTGAAATTCAAATCCACAAATCACATCAACGTAATTTTCGATTTTTTCTACTCGTGTTATCTTCACAAATTGGTCGCGAGCGCTGAAACCGATGAAACTACTCACTGAAATCAACGTGTGTCGATCTCTTCATCACAATTGCGTATGTTGTGATAGCCTTTGAATTTAAACAATTTACCATAATCGTTCATACGACGATCATTATATCAATTTGGAATAATGGAGCACACAGGCAGCAGCGATACTACGATGTACGATGTGCTTTGAAGTGGTCCCCATCGTTGTTGTCGTCATCAGTCAGACCTAGACCAAGACATTCACCATAAAGTGCTGCTCAATGGATTCGGATTTATTATTGAATATATGTATTTTGGTATGTACATACTATACATAGTTGCGAGGAGTATAATATTATAATATTTGGCTAGATCAATGAACTTTTTCAATAAGTAACAGATATTTCGTAGACAGACAGCATGACTGATCACATTAATGCAGGTTTTTGTGCTCGTATTTGCTGTTCGTAGTTACCAAAGTAACAAGAAATGACTTTTTATGAAAAACCCATACAAATGTTTAGTTAATTCTGTAGAAATAATTGAATTGGCTTTTATTCGTTTAATTAAGTTGCATTTATTTTTTCCAAGTGTTAAGTGTTATGCGTTAGTTGGCAGTTAGGGAAATCTGTTCTTATGAGAACGTAATTATATTTTTGTCCTTGTATGGCTTCATTTTTTTGTTGTTCGGAAATCGGAAATATTGTGCACTTTCAGTCACATGAATCACATGGCTGTGAATGTGACTCAAGCGCGTGGAAACGGACATGCATACATATGTACTTATGGTATGTACTTGAATAAGGAAATGTGCGAATTAAGTTAAAATCACTAGCTAAAAAACCTTCATTTGTTAAAATATTGTCATGTGATTTTAATTCTGAAACATGAGAGAGTGCCCCAGTTTAGAGCTCGGCCTAAGCTCTTCAAGGCATGTTATCCCAATAGAGAAGAAGAAATACCATAACAATAAAACTGAATTATTACAAGAATGCTTCATATATTATTCTTATTGTTCTCAATCTTTACTCGCAGCTGATGTAAAGGTCATCCTTGGCCTTGGGTCATCTGTTCACATCCGAGATTTAAGCCAGAACTAAATAAAGTTTTCCCCAGTTACTTGATCCTATATACAGGTTATCCCAGAATGACCGATCAAGAATAAAGTGGTTCGATGTTTTACCAAATTCCAGGATATTTTTCATTTACGAAACGAATTAGCCATAATATGCAACCCCGTTGATTCAGCGCACCCCGAACAAAGTGATTCACAAGGGTGTCTTGTCTTCTTTCCTTTGTTGTGAATTCTCTTAAATTCTATAATTTTTGAAGTTTATTTCTTTAGAATGGCTTTTATATTCACGAGGGGGTAATAGAGGATAGTGGCAAAACGAAAATTGTAACAGAAATGAAGTGCAGCGCCCTCTATTAATCATGTATAAAAAAAATTAGGATGCATTTGTACGCAGAAATGGTGGGCCGCACATTTGCATTCACATGTATCCAGAGTAAGAATAAAACTCGCCTGATAGAGGGCGCTGATACGCGAATGATTCAAACTTAATTTATAGAGGGCGCTGAGTATGCATCATACTCGATTGATAGATAGCGCTTTCTGCCCATCTTACTTTACTTTTACTTTTAATGGCACAACAGCCCATGGAGGGCCTAGGCCGAGCTTTTCGCATCCACTCCTGTTGTGCTTGTTATATTTGTACATGAATGGAAGGGACCTACAGTTTAATGCCGAATCCGAACGCCGAACGGCGAAGTGAAAAGCTTTTCATAGCAATTTTTACTCTTGTAGGTTTGCCATCGCCTGCCAAGAGGTGGTGCCGTGTAGAAAAATTATTTTTCTACTTTTTTTTTTTTTTTTATTTTGCCTGTGCTGAGATTCGAACCCCGGACACTCTGCGTAGCAGTCCAACGCATTACCACTACGCCACAGCGACTTTCTGCCCCTCAGTTTCTAGTAAAATTTGACATTTCAAACAAAAATCGTTAGAAATTTCTAGAGCTGAAAGAATTAGCGAGTATAGACTGTAAAAAAAACACGAAAGTAGCATTTGAAAAATTATGTGTTTACACATAGGCATGATGCATCCTCTGTGCGTCCTCTATCAATTGAGTATGAATCATACTTGATTGAGGAAATACATTACAGCTAAAACTAGTACCCTTCCCTAACAAAAAAAAAACAATCTTTTGGACAGTAATTAGTGATTAATGCAAACTTATCCGGAGTATCGATATTTATCGCATACTCATATGTTCTTACAATTAATGAATTGCTTTTACTATTTAGTTAATACTCGAATTGAAATGACCTTCCCTCTAAAAGAAATCCAAAAAAAAAAAAAAAAAAACATTCAACTTATAGAAATACGTTTAAGTAACTACAATCTACGAGTACCAACAAAAAGTAAAAATATTGAAACGTGTTCGATTTTTATTAGATTAATATTCACTTCTTCACTTCGACTTTGGGATTATTATTTTTTTTTATATATTGTATTGAAATATAAAATTACACAACAATCAGAATCAGTAACAAAAAAAAAAAAAAAAACCGAAAGCCTTGTAAAGATTTGCAAACGCACACGAACACATCATAATTGTATGATACACACGGATATGTATCTATGTACATACATATTTATGTATGTATGCATATTTTGAATATGTATGTTGGTGGGGGATGCTGGGCCTAAACTTAAGAAGAGGAGTTGCTAACGCCACTGCTATCACCAACTACGAATAACAAAAGCAAAATACGAGAATACGCGTGTTTTACTCAGAAAAGCAACAGTTTTCTTTACAACATGCACATACACATACACATAGGAGATAGCCGATGATTATACTCACATACGCCACTAAGCAAAGCTTTAAACAAAATTACCAATAACAAAAACATAAAAAAATAACTAAAAGAGAACCAGAACCAGAACCAGAACATCTGTAGAAAAAAGAGCATAACAAAACACAAGAGAGCATTGTAAATTGAAAGCATTAAAGAGCATATTACAAAAAAAAATGCAATCATTCACACATACCCACTCATAAAGCGGATAAGAGCATCGAGAGAGAGAGCACACATCAGTCAGTTCTTATTAAAGCTCCACTTTAAAATCTTCACCAACTTTAATGTATTTTTTATACATGTCCAAAATCAGTTGTTAACAGCATTCGAAAACGTGAGGGTGTGAACTGAAGAAAATACGCAACGAAATAAAATTTTTCATTTTTTACAACATTTTCTTAACAACATACATACACACAATATTTGCGAAATTCAAGTAACTAATATTTAGAACATAAATCTACCAAAGTGGCTAAAGTGTTTATATTCGAAGATTTTTACTATTGGTGTTTTATAAAAGTTTGACAAAAGCAATATTACTTAAAACAAAAATCGACAATAATTTAACTTAATTAAGTTTTGGGTTTTGAAGCTTTTTGTATAATATAATATAATATAATATACTATAAGAAAGAAAAAAAGCAGAACAGACAACAACTGAACTGAGGAGGAATGGAGCGAAAAATGAGTTTCACACGCCAATTATCGGAAATGAGCGCCAGTGAATTGAACGATGCCATTGACGATACGAATTTCCCTCAAGCACATATCCTTTCACGTGGACGCAATAATAGCGTCTGCTCAACAACGAGCAGCACTTATGGCTTGGACCGTGCACTGTCGCAGACTGATGAGCTTGCAGTAGGCACAGCAACGAGTGCTAGTGGTGGTGTCGCTGGTGGTGGTGGTGGTAGTGGTGTTGGTATCGGTGGCGGTGGCGGTGAGAACAGAATTACAGCGGCTGGCGGTGGTGGCGGTGTTGGTGTTGGTAATGATATTATTATGCCAATGCCCATTATACCAGAAACTAGTATTACCTCCTCAAGTTTGCTAAATAATAGGCCGAAATTGAAGTTAAAAACAAACGGCATCATACCAGAACATGATGACGATGATGAGTTTTCAGTCCCGAAAACACCAAAAACACCGAGAACCTCAACAACGCCAGGTACAATAAACTTTTTTCACGATTTTAATCCTACTTCGTTACTTTGAAAACTTTGGACGCGTGAGTGAAAAATATAAATTAAAAAATAAAAAAGTCATTAATATTTAATAAATTATAATAAATTCTTATCTTCTCTCTCACTCTCGATGATAATGAAATATGACATACATACATACATATTTATATAAAAATGTATATCTGGCATAGAAAGTCAAAGGGCAGTTGAGGATATTTGTTCTGGTTTTTGTTATTGTTGTTTGCTTTGGCATGATAACACTTTTAATTTTTAAAACCACTTATACGACTACGTAATTGCTAAACTTATTGTTTAGAACAGACATTAGGGTAGATCGATTTATTTTGTGATAGGTCTTGAAAAAGAAACATTTTAATTTTAGTATTTTTTTTTTTGTTAAATTTGAACATCATTTTCGCTTTTCCTCCATGCTTTAACCAATTAGAATTGTCCATTCTAAAATGCTTGACATCGCTAAGACGATTACCAAACTTGGCGTGCAAAAGATCAATTATTTAATAGGCTGTGTAACATAACGCGGTGTGGTGTAGTGGTAACGCGTTGGACTGCAGAGTGTTCGAGGTTCGAATCTCGGCACAAGCAAAATATAAAGTAGAAAAAATAATTTTTCTACACGGCACCACCTCTTGGCAGGCAATAGCAAACCGACAAGAGTAAAAATTGCCATGAAAAACTTTTCACTTCGCCGTTCGGATTCGGCATTAAACTGTAGGTCCCTTCCATTCATGTACAAATCTAACACGCACAACATGAGTGGAAGCGAAAAGCTCGGCCTAGGCCCTTCATGGGCTGTTGTGCCATTTAAAGTAAAGTAACATAACGCGCAATCCTGCAATTTCAGCCTACAAAAACTCGGGAATCATAGCTCGGTAGAAAATTGCTGACCTCAAGTGTGCATGCATGCACACTTCTTCTACGTCCACACAGTTGCTATAAGTCCGCAATGTGAAACACGCCTCATCATTGCAGTTGAGGTTTTCTTCTTCTTAGTTTCTTATGAGATAACGATCCTATTTCGCCTCCAAATCCACTTTTGACCTATGCTTTCTTCTGAAAATGTTCTTAACATTATCCGTTAATTCCATTTTTGCCCCTAATTGGCGACATTTTTCCTTCTTAAACAAATAAGCGCACTCTAATGAATCCTTCTTTTTTTTTTCTTTTTAATGGCACAACAGCCCATGGAGGGCCTAGGGCGATCCCAACCTATGCTAAATAGGGTTATGTATTGTACATGGAACCTAAACTGTAGTAAAAATATATCCTCCGATCTTATACCGATCTCCTATATTCCTTAAGCTTATTGAAAATATTAAATAATTCTATAAATGAGTTAAATTTCCTTAATTTAATTTCAGGTCATGAAAATTGTACATTCCATCATGATCTCGAATTGGACCATAAGCCACCAACACGTGAGGCTTTACTACCTGATATGGCAAGATCATATCGTTTATTGCTCGGTGGACTCGGTGAGAATCCCGATCGGCAGGGTCTACTAAAAACACCAGAACGTGCAGCAAAGGCAATGCTATTCTTTACCAAGGGTTACGATCAAAATCTAGAAGGTAAGTTCAGCACAACAACACTAGAAAGTTATTGTAGGATTTTAAGAAAGAAGAGAAGAAGAAAAGGAGAAGGAGAAGAAGACAAGTAGAAGAAGAAGTAGAAGAAGAAGAATAAGAAGAAGAAGAAGAAGAAGAAGAAGAAGAAGAAGAAGAAGAAGAAGAAGAAGAAGTAGAAGAAGAAGAAGTATAAGAAGAAGAAGAAGAAGAAGAAGAAGAAGAAGAAGAAGAAGAAGAAGAAGAAGAAGAAGAAGGAAGAACCTCATACACTTTAAATCACATTTATTGCAAGTTTTATTTATTTTTATGGTAAATATTCAAATAATGATGATGAGTGTTTTTTGTTGACGAAAACCCCGATTAAAATTTCATCTCTGTTTGCTTTTGTTTCGGATTCGATATGGCACGATTAAAAAGATAAAAAAAAAATATATATTTAAAATTTGCATAATTAATTGATTTTAATTTGCTCGCATTTGGCAATTGTCAATACACAAAAATAGCTCAATTTCATTGATTTTCATTTTATAAAAACAAAAAATAAATTTAAATGAGGTGTGTTGCTGCTGCTGCTGCTGCTGCTGCTTTTGACGAAATTTTGTTACAACTTACAAATTTATTTTAAATATTTTATTAAAGAATTGCAAACGCGAGCTGCCAGCCGCACTTCTTCTTTTCAAATTCATTTGCAAGCATTTGTTTTTTTTTTTTTGTTTCTTTTAATATTTATGTTTTTAAAGGTGCTAATTAATTTTGTCTTAAAAAACCTGTTGATTGTTTTTGTATGTAATATTGCTGCTCAAATTGTGACACATGCCAAGAAGAAAATCGCACTCAAATTCTTCTTAATTTGCGGGTATTTTAAATACTTCGGTATTGAAACTATAAATATGGTAAGAGGTAGTTCTCGTGATTGTCTGCGGTCAGTGATCTGTTGTTACGTCTTTTTAAATGAATGACAACGCGAATTTAATGTTTTTCCTTGTATTTACTGCTCGAGTTGCTGGGGTTTTTTTATCATTTCCGTCTGCCTCATTACCTCATTATGGGGGCTTCCTTTTCCGATGTTCTTTTTTCTTAGGTGCAGTTAACTAGATTCTCATGCATGATTCGTGATTCATGAGCAAAAATAACTTCCCTGATATGAACGCGTATATGAATGAAGAAATATTGAATGAACATGACTTGCCACAGAAAACTGGTTCTACTTTTACTCACAAGTCTAAGTAAGATTTACAGGCACCGAAGCAATTAATTCTCTAAATGATAATCATATTAAGTTTTAGTTAATTTGTAAAATGTCTAATAGAAAATATGCAAATGTTATTGCGTGTTCGCAGCTACTTAACTCAACTTAAATCACTTTAATACGTGTTACAATATCTCACTGATTGATTGTCTGTTTGTAAAATTCAGAACAAAGAAGAAAGTCTTGGAAATCTTATTCTCAGCAAATGCATATTCCCCTGCTTGAACGTTTGACTTGGCTTCCAGCGTTTACGAGTTTATATAGCCAAAGTTATTTAGCCACTTTGTGGTAATCTCCAAAGTCACTGTATGCCAAAGTTTCCCACCTGTTGATAGTCACAGTATCATGTGAAATATGTATTTCTTAGCTTAATTTAACCTCACAAGTGAATGTGACAGTCTTTAAAAAAAACGTAATACAGTAGGCAGATATAATTTATGTTAAGTGTGTCCAGGGACACACGGGAACCAGAACGGTCCATTATAATACCACATAGTTGAGCATACAGGTTAACACCGGTTCCAAACTGCTGGGTGGCAATTTGGTATTACTTAGGGTTTGTTCTTGTACATTTTTATAATTCTTATATGATTCTTATTCACTTCATATCGGTAAGGATGTAAGAAAGTTTTGAATGAGAACTAACCATCATACCAAGACAAAAATCGAAACCGCAACTTTCCGGGTGACATTCTACAGCGCTACCTCCTACACTATCGAGGTGGACTTTGTTTAAGTTAGTTTTGTTGTAAATGGATTCCAACAGGAGATGCCAACACACTTATTATGACATGTGACAAAGGAGCTGCATGTGAAATTCGAGCTGCGAACATCGACATCTCCTACTCTACCATATCTTCTACAAGAGTGTCATGCTGCTAGCATACGCTAATGATATTGACATCATTGGCAAAAATGCTCGAGCAGTCAGTGCAGTATTTTCCAACCTGGGAAGTAAGTCTCGTCGAGTGGGTCTAGTGGTGAACGAGAACAAACTAGAAGGGTGTTTTATTCGAACCACGGTGGAGGAACGCGCAGAAGGGGATGTCCTAATCTCCGTTGGAAAGACCAGGTGCAGGGCAACCTGACTGCACTTGATCTTATCAACTGGCGCCAGCGCGCGCATAGCAGAGGCGACGGGCGAAGCTTTGTAGAGGCGGCCAAGACCGATCATCGGTTGTAGTGCCAGTTAAGTAAGCAAGTTGTGTCAACAAACAAAGAGTCACGGCGTCGTGGACAAAATGTCACAGCTGACAAATATACTTTTCAAGTCGTCAAGGATTTCGTCTATCTAGCATCCAGCATAAACACCATCAATAATGTCAGCCTTGAGATCAAGCGTAGATTAACTCTTGCCAACAGGTGTTACTACGGGTTTAGTAGGCAATTGAGAAGTAGAGCCCTCCCAAGACATGGACATTGACCATCAATGATGAGAAGCTGTTAGGAGCGTTCGAGAGGAAGATACTCCGTAAAATCTATGGTCCAGTATGCGAGGACGACGTGTATCGATTAAGATGGAACGATGAGCTGTATGAGCTGTACGCCGACTCTGACATAGTCAAGCGTATAAAAATCCAGCGGCTTTGCTGGCTGGGTCATGTTGAGCGAATGGAAGAAAGCGCTCCGGCTAGAAAGAAAGGAACACGCAGAAGGAGACGTTCTAATCTCCGTTGTAAATACCAGGTGCAGGGCAACCGCACTGCACTTGGCCTTATGAACTGGCGACGCTTTATAGAGGCGGCCAAGACCGATAAGCTGTTGAAGTGCCAGTTAAGTAAGTTAAGTAAGTAAGAAAAAGAGGCTAAGAACGAATATCTCGAATTCAGTCAAGAGAGTTTGTAGGCATTTAAACCAAATCCCAGTCAATTCGCGTATTTTCTAGAAATTTCCATTGCCTGCGCTTTTTTATTAAAACTCCTGCATTTATGAAAAATTATGTCTTTATGACTTAGTCTAAGTCAGCTAATGAAATTCTTATAACGAGTAATCTGCAATATTGTGGCTAAATTAATAATGTAACTTTATTCTTCGTTATATTTGAATGATATTTCGGTAAAATGTGAACTACACGGTTATTTTAGAATTGAGAAGATGTGGCTTATGAAAATATGTATATACCTGAGCTAGAGTCTGGCCATTTTGATTGCAATCATATCTGCTTGAAATACGCTGCAGACAATTAGACTCGTATTTACACCGAATTTTTCGCAGAATATTTTGCAATATACTTTGAACAAAACTGAACTACTTTGAACACCCGATCTAACAAAGACAGGCTGACTGTAGTACTAACGGGGCAGTTGGCCGTCGGTGGCCATGCAGCCAGACAACACATACTACAGAAGCTGCGATGACTTAGAGACAGACCCTCTCTTACTTCTCTGTCACTGCCCGTCCGGCTCTTGCCAAAACCACATTAAAATCATCCCATAAACCCTTTCTAGACAACATAACCGTTCTATAGAGTACCATAAATGATAAAGATATGTATAGGTATATTTTCTTTGCAGGTATTTGTATTTTAGGACATTAGCTAGTAAATCCTGCACTTTCAATTCAATTCAAGGTCTCAAAACCTCTTCAATTCGAGGAGAATAGGTTGTGATACAATATCAAATCAAATTCATAAAAGATGAATTCCTACATACGTAAGCTGTAAATGGTTTAACATAATTTATAACTGATTTAAAATTAAGGAATGTACTAAAGTCAACAACTTGAACTTGAAATCCTTTCAAGCATGACATTGCCATAAAAATTACCATGACCATACAAAATCATGAAATCTTAACGTCACATTAAACATAAAAGCAGTTCGGTTCGCTTTCTTTTATATTAATAAAAGAGAGGGGGAAAAAGAAGAAAAAAGAAGCACCTCATTCACACACTTATCCATACGAGTATAAGCATTTATTCATTTATTCATTCATTCAGTAGAAAAAACCAAAATGGACGACACATAAGAGAAACTTTTGAAGAACACTTCAAGCAGCACAAAGGCCAAAATGTGAAATAGAAAATTAAATTGAATTGTAAGTAGAAGAGAGGAAAGGGATTCAAGTGCGGAGAGAGCGGGAGAGAGTGCGCGCTGTAAGAGACTAAAAGGACGGAAAGAGAATGACGCACAATGTCAAGAAAACATTAAGTTACAGTTGGAAACTTCGCAGCACTACAGCAACAATAACAATGCTATCATTCAAGCCATAGAGAAAATTTGAACAAGAACAACAAAAAAAATCATTTTATTGAAATAAATATCGTAATAAATAAACATGCAACATCTAGAAACGTTGCATTAATTAACCCAATTTATATATTTATTCGTATGAATAAATGGAAAAAAAAAGAAACGAGTACCAAGTGGTATCCTAAAAGAAATAATCAAATTATGTAAGTGCCAAAAACAACTCACTTCTCCGTTATACACACACACACACACACACGCACACATTCTTAGACATAGTCATCATTCAGTCAACCGCTACCACCCACACAAGAGACGTGCTATACAATAAATGTAATGAAATGAAATGAAAAGAAGCTTCTTTTGCTCTTCTTTTCCTTCTTCTCCCTCATCCATGCCATTGCTTAATGCATGCATTAGAGCTAACATTGAGAATACCAAAGTAACCGATGTGTATAAATGCCATGGCGAAGAAGAGGATGATAAGTTAAAATGCTTTTGACTTTATAGCATACTTTCAAGATGATTGCCATTGTTAAGTGTGCGTTAAATGTGTCCGTGTGAGCGTTAGTATTTGATAGCGTATGTAAGAAATCAGTGCAAGTATGCTGAAGTTGATGATATAAAAAATAAAAAGCTTTCTTTGCATTCTTTAAATGTACCTTCACACTTACACAAGTAGTTAGAAGAATTTCAAACGTCACACATGACGTTTCGAGTTTATGTTTGTATGTATAGTAAGTAAGGTACCATATCTTTATATGAATAAAATATAATAAATCGCTTGGTGGTAGCGGTGGTGTAGTTGATAGTGCGGTGATCTACAAAGCAGAGTGTCCGGGGTTCAAATCTTCAGTACAGGCATAAAATAATTAATATTTACCACTACAACATATTTTAAAAACATAATTATAATAGAAACGCAATATAAAAAAAAAAGGAAATTCCATAATCACTCATGGCGATATAATTTTGTAAAGGAAATCGTACCAAATTAATCTCTTCACCTTTTCACTGGAAAAGCACACAGAGTAACTCTAAAAATCACAACAACAACAAAAAATATATCACTTGAATTTATTATTGCATAATACCCCACACAGATGTGTGGAAAATCTTTTCTTCTTAGAAAACTGCGCTGTTTTCCTTGAAAATCAAAACGAAAATGCAATTCTTGCCATGGAAAATACATTCGTAGTAGCGAATATAAATCAAAATTTTAAATAATCTACAAATTAAAATTGATTTGTTGTTAACTTGAAGGTAGCTTACTTTCATTTTATAAATGTACGTGCAGCATATTTTCACAGATTTACACGCTGTCATTAAAATTGATTAGCCTTTAAAAACGCTAGAATTTTGTTTGTTTCTTACTATCACGCATACAAATCTAGAACGTCATACTGAAACCTAGATTCATACATCAATCTGGTTGTACCATATTTATGTATGTGAACAAGTAAACCGGTTAGACGAAAATCTATGTAATTATTGCCAAAGGATTGGTAATTGGCTGACAAAATGCTGCCAATGTCATTTAAACCAGTTACTTATTTAGTGTATTTGAAATAAAACAAATGTATATATTTTTTTGCTTGCAATTATTGCGTGTAACATTCACTGCATTGCAAATTTAAATTTTCGAGATTTTCTTGTCTGCTGTTGACACGTGGCATGACATAGACACACACACACACACACACACACACACACATTCATATCCCTTCTTCTATGATTACATTATGCTAATTTTATAAACATTGCAAATGCAATAAAAGTAAACCTTCAATGATGCTCAGTGTCAGCTTAAAGTGTGGGTGTGTGTGTGTGAGTGTGTGAGTGTGTGCACGAATGCGATTAAAATGAGTTTCCTGACTTCTGGCAAGAAAGTCAGTTTCTTTAAGGAAAATATTAAGTTAAAAGTACCATACATGACTGAACAGAATAGTTCAGTAAGGTTTCATGTCGCTTGACTAAATAAAAATCATGCACGTGTCCATATCCAGTTTGTAAGGATTGGTGTGGTAAGATCGATGTCACTCTTGCAACAGTTAACGCCGGCGGCAAATGTGTTCTGCTCTAATGTCAGAGATGAAATAAATCAACAACAGTCAACATCAACTACACAGGTGACAATTGTTGCCAGTGTGATATCGCCCTTATGAATGTGCGATATCTTTCCTTTTATACTACTGTAGGCAAAAGTTAGTAAGACTTTGTTCATAATTTCAAATTTTTTTTTATTTATTCTTCCAAATCTATTTCGTCCCCTTCAAAGTAATCCCCCCCGGCCCGAATACACTTGTGCCAACGTTTTTTCCAATTCTCGAAACAGTTGTTAAAGTCAATTTCCGGAATAGCCTTCAATGCGCTTAGCGATTCATGTTTAATGTCTTCAATTGACTCAAAACGGTGTCCACGAAGCGATTTATTGAGTTTAGAAAATAGCCAAAAGTCACACGGTGCTAAGTCTGGTGAATAGGGTGGTTGCGGAACGATATCAGTCGAATTTTTGGCAAAATGGTCTCGTAAAACCAATGCAGTGATTTTGGAACCAATCGTGCATTCACTCTTCTTAGGCCCAAATGATGTTTTAAAATGGTTTTCACTGATCCTTCCGATATTCCGATATTCCAACGATGCCAGTAAGGCATCAGTCTCTGACTGTTAATCGTCGATTGTCGAGCACCAATTCCTTGATTTTATTGACGTGTTGATCATCAGTTGATGTTGATGGCCCTCCTGGACGTGGTTCGTCGTCAACGCGTTCTCGACCATCTTTGAACAATTTGTACCAATCAAAAACACTTGCTCTTGCTCGCGACATACAATTATCACCGAAGGCCTTTTGCAACATTCTGAACGTTTCGGCACCAGAAATTTGATTCCGCACACAAAATTGAATGGAACTTCTTTGTTGAATAATTTCACTCATTGTGAAAATCGCCGAATGCACTTTTTGTACTTCAGAAAGACAAGCGTATACTAAACACTAATGATTATTTTGATTTGACATTTGGCACAGATGTCACCGACAGTCATACCAACCTTAAAAAAATAATATTTTGATGAATGGGTTTCCGCGCGAAATTTAAATTAAAAAGTCTTACTACTTTTTGCCCACAGTAGTATGTAAATAACACAATGCCACCTTGCAATTCTACCTCGGGTATCTCCCATTAATGATTAATTGCAAAAATACAAATATTTAAAAATAAATCACTTAAAACAACCACTTATTATTGGTACCTATACATTGTATAAACTGCAAATTTATGCAAATTAAACTGCTAATTTTTGTTCGGTGTGTTTATTCTAAAACATTTACTCCACTCAACTTTTAAATATATTTTCAATTCTATTACAGACGTTCTGAATGGTGCCGTTTTCGATGAAGATCACGATGAAATGGTGGTCGTTAAAGATATTGAAATGTTTTCAATGTGTGAACATCATTTGGTACCATTCTATGGTAAAGTATCAATTGGTTACTTGCCTTGCAATAAAATTTTGGGTCTAAGCAAGTTGGCAAGGTGAGTTGAAAGGTCTCTCATTTTTTGTTTAACGAGCATATGCTAGTAATTTATTTTTTATTTTTTTATATATTTAAAGAATTGTTGAGATATTCTCGCGTCGTTTGCAAGTACAAGAACGTTTGACCAAACAGATTGCAGTTGCTGTTACACAGGCAGTCCAACCAGCAGGTGTTGCTGTTGTTGTTGAAGGAGTGTAAGTATAAAAAAAAAAACATTTGTCTAAAATACGAGCTATACTGGAAAGTAGTTGGGTGACTTTTTGTTATATTGTAACATAAAGTGACTTCGAACTAATTGGAGAAATCTGTAACGAGTACAAACTGCAGCTGGAACAAACAGTGACTGGAACAAAACAGTGACTGGAACAAAACAGTGACTGAAACAATCAGTGACTAAAAGAAACTGCGACTGAAAGAAATAGTGACTGGAACAAACTGCGATTGGAAAAATTTAAGACTGACATGAAGTGTAACAATCTCAAATTGGGGCGACTGGAACAAACTGTAACTGCAATAAATTTGTGGTTGAAACGAATTTGGGTGTAGTAACAATCTTTCTACTTATACTTTCTATATTTCTTCTTTTAAACAGTTACTGTAAGAAATTGTGGCTGGAACAAAATGCGATTGGAACTAATTATGAATGGAACAAACTGTGACCGGGGCAAACTGTGGTGACACCAAATTGGTGCCAGTAACAGTTCTAGTCACAGTTTATTTCACTCACAGCCCCAATTTGTGCCAATCACCGTTAGCTCCAGTCAAATACTATTCCAGTTGCAACTTGTGTGAATCAGCATTTTTTCTAATCTCAGTTTATTACACCTCGTGTGGTCGCCGTGGCGTAGTTAGAAGTGCGCTGGCCCGCTACGCAGAGTGTCCGGGGTTCAAATCTCGGAACAGGCGGCAAAATCAAAACGTAAAAAAAAAACAAGGAAATGTGCTAAGAATACACCAACAAATTGGTGTATTAGCATAGAAAAATGCCTACTGAGAGACCTGCTGGTTGACCAACCAACCACAGTGGTTGGTTTTCGTTGAGTGAGAGCGAGATTATCTCACCCCCAATGCCCGTGCTTTCTTAATCAAAAATAATAATAATTTTTATGTTTTTTCAGACACATGTGCATGGTAATGCGTGGCGTACAAAAGATCAATAGTAAAACTGTGACTTCAACCATGTTGGGCGTATTCCGTGACGATCCCAAAACAAGAGAAGAATTTTTGAATTTAGTTAATAGCAAGTAAAAACTTCAAAAAGACAAGACGAAAACAAAAACAAAAACAAAAACAAAATGAAAAACAACAAAAAAGAAAGCAGAAATTGAAAATATTTATGTACCATACATATATAAGGATAGTACATAACTAACAGAAATTTTACAAAACTGCTTAAAATTGTTTTAGCAAATAACATATAAATATACTTAAAAGAAAATAAGCTTAAAAATGTAAACTATTAGGTACATACATACATACATACATACATATTTTTGGAATAGCATATTACATAATATTGATTAGTAATGATGACGAAGGCTTACTAAACTTGTATACTAATTGTATAACTAAAGGGTCCAAAATTATTATGAATGGGGACTCACTGTACTGCGTTGAATATTTATATACCATATATAAGTATATATAAGAAAGTGGACATTCTCTCTTATTATGTATATGTAAGTAAAGTATTTATATTTACGTAGTATTGTGAATCCCCCCCATTTATTGTAAATAAGAAGTTGTTTTTTTTTATTTTTTTTTATTATCAAATAAAATGAGATTTAAATAAATACGAATACATAACAATAATAACATCGATTACAGGTACGTATCTCAATGTTTTTAAGAGAGTAATTACATTTTTATAAAACCTAATAAAACAAAAGTTATTAGTTAGCAAAGTAAATTCAAGCGTTTAGTTTTTCTCAAGTTACATTTTTGTATAACTTGCTTTTTTTTTTTTTTTTTTGTTACTTAAATGTTTTAATGGTGTTGGTTAATTTGTTTATAACTACTTATTCTCTGTTATATTTCACTGCACTTTTTAGAATTGTTTCACTTATACGTTTTTTGTTTGATTACAACGAACACCGAATGGAATTTTTTCCATATAAATATTTTTAAGCATTTCATAAAATACTGAAAAAAATAAAGAATTTAGCGTTCGAAATTGAAAACTCGTTTAGGGAATTTACACACACACACACACACACACATAAATACAATCAAAAGAATTTTGGTTTTGTTTTTAAGAATTATAAATTTTAGCAAATAGTACGAAAAAAAATATTATTACTTGATTTTTAAGAAAAGTAAATTTTAATTAATAAAATTATACATACTACATACATAAATATTATAAGCATAATGCTATCTACATTCATACATACATACATACATATTGTTGCTCTTGAATATACATAAATAAATATATTTCAATAAAGATGTTGTTAAGCAAAAGAAAAAAGGAACAAAAAAATGCTGTTTGATATTTTTACACATGCACAAGGGTTAAGAATATAGCGCAGCCAACTTTCATATAAACCAAAAGCGGTAGCTGAAACTGTGCTCTTTTTTTTGGTTTTTGAAATAAATTGAAAAATGTTCGAAGTGGAGAGCCGAGTTGTTTAAGCGTTGACCGATAGAAAAATATCGTCCATTGTGTTCGTTGCTTAAAGGTAACGCCAAGAATTCTTATGAACACCAACGACAGTGCATCATTGCGCCAATGTGCAAAGTGGAAATTGCCGCTGTCGTCGACTTAATTCTATTTTTATTTTGATATACAAAACATAAAACAAAAAAATAATTATCAGCCATGAAATATTTGCAATTTGCTTGCTTATGTTATTTCCTTTGAAAATAAATAAATGAATGAAGTGTTCTATTAAATATATCTGATTTTTATCGGTATAAAATAAATAATCTGTGGAAATTGTGAAGACTATGGTATAGTTAATTTCATTTCGTCATTGCCGCGTTCATTGTGCTTCAGTCGCAGACAACATGACGTTATGTGGAACGGACGCCATCTTGTTGTCATGATGTAATGACGCTGTCGCATCCATTGTGTTCGTACTTTAAACCGTTTCCCATTTGAAAAGTAAGTAAGGTCGTTTCTCACCGAACCATAAAGGCCTGATTATGCATACGTAGAGTGACGTAAAAAATCTATTGAAATTAGAACTCTAAGCAACGTTACGATTTCGGTAATCATTTGCTTGCACTATTCATATAATAAAGCGATAAGTGACAGTTTACTTTACTTTTAATGGCACAACAGCCCATGGAGGGCCTAGGCCGAGCTTTTCGCATCCACTCATGTTGTGCGTGTTACATTTGTACATGAATGGAAGGGACCTACAGTGTAATGCAGAATCCGTGCGGCGAAGTGAAAAGCTTTTCATAGGCAATTTTTACTGTTGTAGGTTTGCCATTGCCTGCCAAGAGGTGGAGCCGTGTAGAAAAATTATTTTTACTTTTGTTTTTGTTTTCGCCGTTCGGATTCGGCTTTAAACTGTAGGTCCCTTCCATTCATGTACAAATATAACACGCACAACATGAGTGGATGCGAAAAGCTCGGCCTAGGCCCTCCATGGGCTGTTGTGCCATCAAAAGTAAGTTTTGTTTTGATTTTGCCTGTTTTGAGATTCGAACACTCTGCGTAGCAGTCCAACGCACTACCACTACACCACAGCAACCGATAAGTGACAGTTAGCAGCCTTTAAAATTCATCAAGGAAAACATTCAAAATACCGTTAACTAGTCTGACAAAATTTGTTCCATTGAATTCCATTGAATTTGTTGGGCCTGAATTAGGAAAGATCAATCATCAAATCAAATCTTTACCCAGACTTTGAACTTGCACAGTGTAATCAGAAATTTTAGCTTTTAAAGTTATATCCAAAACTCCGTTTAAGTTATAGTTTTAGTCCTTTAGGAGCACATTTCAAACTTTCAGATGCAAAGTTAAGAACATAAAAGAGAGTCCGTATGATTTATTTTCAATCAAATTAGAAAAATTAAAGGTACTTTTCGAATTTTTAAATAATAGGTTTTCAATTATAAGCATCAAGCAAGTTGGGTATCAAGTGATACAAACATTTAATTAATAGTAATGCATTATAAGCATTTTATTCAGATTCTTAATTTTGAAGATTTTCAGATTCGAATCCAGTATCCTAATCACGCTATAGTTTAACATTTCGCATTTCTGTACTGAAGAGAAGTCAAAGATTCAAAAGAATTGCCCTGAAAGCTCGTGATAATAAACTTCCAGTTATATTGCATAATGGCATTTTAAATTGGTATTTCAGATAGGAAATAAAAGAGCTACATAGAAAAGTAGGAACTGTAGTCTGAAACGGTTAAAATGTTTTTACATTTCGCGAACACATTGAAGGTCACTCAGTTTGCGATAAAATACACAGAAATATGATTCTGAGTGAAGAAAAATTTTGCAAAAAATCCCGTTTAATCGATTTTTGTTGCGAAAAGTTTGAATTTGCACATAATTTGACAATGTAAACTTAACTTTGCATGAAACTTTGAATATAAAGTGAAGCTTACATAGTCAAATTTCAAAATTTGCGCAAAAAATTTTACTCCATAAACGGTCCTTACATGCAAGTTATTACTGCCAAAGGTGGACTTACCTGCTATAGATTTAATGTCTATGTTCCATGAACGATATTTATTTTTAGTTTCTTGAACATTTCCGGTGACTACAGACCGCAACACAAGCAAAGTTCTAGTTCAAAACTTCAGAGCATAATCACTTTTTCTTGCGCAGAAAAAATTAAGTTTACACCGAACAGAAAAATTTTAGCTCACAAATTTATTTATTCACAAGAACTGTAATGCATTTATCATTCGTTATTACAAGTTAGCATCATTAGAAAAAATGAAATGGTTTTACTTTGCAACGGCTGATATCGCATTGGCTCGCCAAATTTGCACACGTTTAAGAGAATTTTTTGTTCGCAGACAACTAACCAATCTATTACACACTTAAAACATTCTAGTACAACACGACAGTATGTTAATCGATATTTTTGCCACGGTATCGATAATTGGACTAGAAGAATAATGCCATTTTATTTGATGAGGCATTTTCTTTTTTCGTGTGCGGTCTTGAAAAGCGGGAGATAAAAACCTTAAAAATTATGGAAAAAACTGATTAAAATTGGTGAGAAATATTGTAAAACACTTGCGAAAGTGATAAAGTGCAACGGTGAAATGAAAAACTTTCGGGAAATAAAAATATAATTGTTAAAAAACACGTGTGAAAATATTTTGCGGCGCGATTGTACAATTGCTCGCCGCAAAGACGAGAGCGCCACCGCATTTTTCGCGTTTTCATCATACATACATGGTATATAATATAAAAAAAAAAAATTCTGAAAAAAAAAAGATTTCATATAGTCAAAGTATAATTTTATATAAAATATTGTGTTAAACTGAATTCGTTTGAAGTGAATTCAATATTAACGAAAATTGTGGAGAACATTAAATATGGATTTAGCGAAGTTGGAGAAGATGAAGGTTGTCGATTTGCGGACTGAGCTGCAGACGCGCGGCTTAGATACCAAAGGTGTCAAAGCCGTGCTCATCGAACGCCTTAAAACTTTTCTGGATGGCGGTGGCGATGGGGGTGAGTTTTCTATTGTTATAAGTTAAGTAGAATGAGATTTTTTTTTTTAAATTAATTGTAAGGTAAGTAAAAAAAAATGTTAAGAAATCGTATAATAAAAATGTAGAATTACGCCATATTGTTGTAAAATGTTATCGGAAAACGATTAAGTTTTATGATGAACTTAAAATTCACCCGCTTTTTTCTAATTAGGGTTGCCTAGTAAGTTTTTATTTTTTAATTGCTTTATGATGTGGTCGCTGTGGTGTAGTGGTACGCAGAGTGTCCGGGGTTCGAATCTCGGCACAGGCAAAATAAAAAGTAAAATAAATAATTTCTACACGGCACCACCTCTTGGCAGGCAATGGCAAACCTACAAGAGTAAAAATTGCTATGAAAAGCTTTTCACTTTGCCGTTCGGATTCGGCATTAAACTGTAGGTCCCTTCCATTCATGTACAAATCTAACACGCACAACATGAGTGGATGCGAAAAGCTCGGCCTAGGCCCTTCATGGGCTGTTGTACCATTAAAAAGTAAAAGTAAAAAAAAAAAAATTGCTTTACGAGATTATTTTTATATATATTCGCATAAACTTATTAGTATTGTCAATTTCTTCTATGTATATGCATATAAAAATTTGGAATTCCCTTAAAATATATATTATTTTTAAATCTGGTCAAGAGAACAACGAATATCAATAGCTAAGAGATAAGAATTTTTTTTGATAAAGGGTGTTTTTTCTAGAAGTGTGGTTTTTAATCCGGCAATACTTTTTCGGAGTTGGTTTTTTTTTTTCATTTTCAAAACTCTTATATAAATCAGCTTTTAGAAGGAAAAACAGCATAAGTTAATGTATGTACATATATACTTCTCGGCCAAACCTGAGAATAGTGATGAACCCATTAAGATTATCATTAAGGGAAAAAGTAACCCTCAAGTGCGGTTTTCTTATGATATGCCGTCTTTCTTTTTTATCTGTAGTTTTGACCAGTTGCGGCAAGCACAACTACTTTAAAGTGACGTTAAATAAATAACTTTGTTGATCCTTGCTGTTCCACTTCATCCTTTGACATCTCAAATTCCCCATTCCCCGAGTCAAGTCAACTATGTATAATATGTTAAATGCAGAGGGAAAACAAAATGTGAAGGGTAATTACAGACTCGTCAGTATCGGCCAGTATTTACTCTTAATCTTCGCATTTGTTTGAAAAAGTAGACAGAATGCATTGTGAAAAATATCAATATCGGACAAAATCGAGTTCGTCACCACTATACATTCAAAGCATTAATTAAAGGCCATTGAGAGGCTCTCGAAAATGAAAGTGCACCCGAAGGAGCAGCAAATTGTGTAAGAAAAAAGATTGTTTACACAATAGAATAAAACTTTACACCTTAGATGTTAAAATATCGTGCTATAAAGTATTCACCCAAGAGTTGGTGCCGCGTATAATATTTTTTTTTTTCACTTTTGATTTTGTCTGTGCCGAGATTTGACCCACGGACAGTTTGCCTAGCAGGCTAACACACTATCTACTACGCCACAGCCACCTAATTTTCCACTGGTTCCAAATTATGGCGAAATATTCAATGTGAGATCGGACAAAGAACTCATAGAAAGTTTTCTTCTTATGAAGAAACCTAGCAATAAAGTTAAAATAATAAAGGAATTTAGGGCGTAAGACATTCTTAGCAACCAGGTGCTTTTAAGAATATACTCTATTAAGTATAGAAGGAGTTAGAAAGTAGTCAAAGTAATGTGGTAAATTGAAATTTTTGCATTTAGTGCCTTAGGAGTTGGACTGTGGCTGGACCACTACTTAGCAACTGAGTTTACATCTTTCGTAAAAAATTACTTAAAGAAACCGAATTAATGAATAATGATTATGACAATATTATTGGCCTGCTTATTTGTGGCAATAGAGGTAGCCCATAAGTATTGGGAATTATGAAGTATACACTTAGCGACAAATGTATAATGCATAGGTGAAAACTTTTTTTAATGCATGTCAGGTGTGTAGAACAACTATTAAATATGTTCTTGGTTAAATTTTTGAGTCCAAAGTACATTAGTTTCAACAAGAAAGCAATCGGCTTAAATCACTGAAAAAATTAAGATATCTTGAAAAAAAGGCCACAGCATCTTGAAATGATTAATTATTCATTGCGCATATATATATTTGGTCCAGTCGCCACCATTCTTGTAATTTCATTGAAATGCATGCTATCGACTAATTTTTCAGCATATGACCGTGTTAAATTTCTCCATATTACCCGAAGAAGCCGTTTCAAATGATTTATCGAATGTATCTTTTTTCCACGTAGTTTTAATTTCATAAGAGCCCAATCATTTTCGCTCAGATTCGCATCTGGCGACTGTGAGGGCCAATCCAATGAAGTTATGCCGTTTTCCTCTTTCCAACTGCTACACAACCGACTGCGATGTTTTGGGTCGTTGTCTTCTTGAAGAACACAATCTCGGCTTTCTGCCCCAAACCACATATTCGTTGATGGCAGAAGTTCACGACGGTATATCGTGGTCATGAAGTAGGCATCCAAATTCCTTGGGAACATGATTAATTTGCAAATCCTTGTTTTGTGAAGCATCCCCAAACATGAATCTTTCCTGGATGTTTCACTGATCGCTGGAGCATCTTACCGTCTTTAGTGGAGGAAGCACGCTTAATAGTGTTTCTCATCTAAAAGGAGGATTCGCCTGTGAACATCACTTGGCTCCAATCGTTATCCTCATGTTCAGTTGCCCATTGTTTGCGTTTTTTTATTTGCTTTGCAGTTAGTAAGGGTTTTACTGTCGTTGCTCGAAATTGGATCTGAAACTCCCTCAAACGGTTTCTGCTGGTTTCAAGGATATTGCTGGATTAGCTTCGAAAATTCTCTTTATAATCATGTCCTTCTGTTTCGAGGTAGCTCTGCAAATGCCGCGATTTGGCAAGTCGTCCACATTTATGTGCACCAAAAAGTGTTGGTTCCAATGCTGGACAAACACCTTCGACTTTTTTAAGTACTTCGAAGCACTCAAGGGGGACATCTTGGGACCTTTTGGATTGGAACAAAGAAAAACTGCTTCAAAACGTTTCGCGTATACGGAACTCATTTCTTAAATATGCTCTTGAGACGAAAGCGTTAATGGACTGATTCTACAATTACATTGCGAAATTTACAATGAAATCAAGTTTTTTGAAAATCAAGGCCTACTTGATAATTAAATTATTTCATGCGAAAAAGCCGATTGATTTCTTGAAAGTACTGTAGCTTTTAAATTTCAGAATGGGTGTTTTTTTTTTTTTTGTAGTAATATCTCCTAAGCCATACTTGAGGGGAATCAACGTACCGAAAATACCCTAAAAAACTACTCTGAACTTTACGCCAAAATGGCTGTTTACCTGTGTTATCGATAATAGTCGACAACTTAACGTGAACGTGAAATAATTGCCACGTGAGAATGCATAAAGCCATAAATATTATATGACATGACATAAGGTGCCTCCACTAAACATTGCAATAATACGAGTAAATTATCGAATTATCACTAGTCAAGATCCGATTGTATAGTATTTTTTTTATCTTCTAAACCTATGAACAACTCCTCCCTTTTTCAACAGTTAACTAATACACATTATTATAATTTTTTGCGTCAGCAGCACCAGGTACTCCCGGTCGTCGCAGTCGTCGTACACGGTCCATGACACGCTCACCCTCACCTTCACCGGTGAAAGTAGCTGAACCCACATTAGAACCATTGGAAGAGGAAGATTCCGCAAGTGGAGCCGCATCGGGCGATGAGCATGACGAAGAAGAAGAGGATGAAGCTTCTGTCGCAGCAAAAATGGAAGATGATCAAGAAGACGAAGCTGATTCAGAAAAAGATGTTGCATCAGAACAAGAAGAATCCGAAGCTGAACAAGAAAAATCTTTGAATGCAGCAGCAGAAAATGGAGAAAAGCAAGAAGCTGCCGATGAAGAAAATGACCAAAAAATTGATGGCGATGAGGAAGCTACCACTAAGGAAACCGATGCAAAGTCAGCCGAAACTAATGAAAAGGATAAAGTTGAGACTGAGAACAGCGATGCTGATGCTGGAGCCAATCGCCGTCTAAGTCGTAAGCGTGCGCATTCAGAATCACGTTCACGATCACATTCCAAAGAACGACGTGATCGTTCAAGATCCAAGTCACGTTCTCCGAAGCGTCGCAGCGGCGCTGGCAGTCATGGTAGTCCATCAAAGACCACCGAAGAGGCCACCAATCCCGAAGATGAGCCTACCATAGAAGATAAACAATTTGGTTTGAGTTGGTGTAAGTTTATAAAATTTCCACTAAAATAAAATGAAATGTTAAATTCTTTTTTTTTCTGCATTTTCTTTTCTTAATTTTCAGTTGATTCCGATTTGCATTTACGCATCGATCCAGTGACGTTCACTTCAGCCAAACCCATGACACATGAAATTTATTCTTTAGTTTGGTCTGGAGCACGCACCAATTACGGTGTTCGTGATGGTAAAGTATGCTTTGAAGTGCGTCTCGCTGAAGAGACACAAATGAATCGTCAGCATCAATTCCGTGATGAACCGCATGTTCGTGGTTTTCGTGTTGGGTTCTCAATGCCCGATTCCACATTGATTCTGGGCGAAGCAGAAAAATCGTTTGCCTATTGTGAATCTGGACGTAAAGTACTCAATTCGGATTTTACCGAATATGGAAAACCTTACCAGTTGGATGATGTAATCGGTTGCTATTTGGATCTGGATAGTACACCATGCACCATCAAGTATACATTTAATGGTGAAGATTTGGGTGTAGCTTTTGAATTCGACAAGAGTATTTTGGGTGAGAATGATGCTCTTTTTCCGCACATTGTCACCAAGGGTTATGAGTTTCATGTAAACTTTGCCGATAATGAGAATCTACTGGTGAATGTTGAACGTCAGATAAGAAAGCGTCGTAAGCCACGCAAAGAGAAGGAACCGGTGGCTGCCGATGACAAAGATAAAGAATCGCTAACCGAGAGTAATCAAGAGAATTGGAAAGTGGTGGACGAAGCAAAAATCGATGATGATGAAAAGCATGAAGAGGCGAAAGATGAGAAGAAACCAGCTGACGAGGAAGAGGTGGAGATGAAGGATAGCGCTGTTGCTGCTGCAACAACAGATGAAGATGTTGAAATGAAGGACGCAGAAAAAGAAGGGAAGGCGCCTGCAGCTGCAGAGGAAGAGATTGAAATGAAGGAGGCGGATATTGTTAAGGAAAAAGCGGAAGGTAAGAATAACTTTTCTTTTCTTTTTTTTTATTTAATGGGAATCGATTTTTTTTATAAATTTCAAAGTTCCGTCGAAATTAAATATACCAAACATCGATTTCAAACTTTTTTCAATATTTCGATTGAAAATTGATTTACTTATCAATTCCAAACTTCGATGGATATTTATTTTCGAAATTTTATTCCGGCATCGATTTTAAATTGAATTTCAGCGCATATTCGGTGTCAATTTTGCGTTTTGGAGCAATTTTATTTAGTTTTTGTATCCAGCTCAAAATTGAAAGCGATTTTAAACTTCGATTGGCATTCAATTTCGATATCGCTTCCATACTTCGATTGAAATTGAATGTCTGGTATCAATTTCAGATTTAAATACAAATTTTATTTTAATATCTATACCGGGTGTTAGGCCAGTATAGATTTCACATTTCGAGCGAAACTAAATTGCGGTTATTTCGATTTCAAGTTTCGCTCGAAATTTATTTTTGGTATCAATTGGCAAATTTCCACGAAATTTTATTTAACTATTGTTTTCAAATTTCAATTGAATCATTTCTGTATTGATTTCAAGTTTCGTTCGAAATGTAATTTCCTTTTATAAATATTTAATTTTGATAACGATTTTAGATTTTCGTATCGTTTTAAAATTTTTATTCGATATATTATTCCGTTATCGTTTTTGAAAATATATTTGGAAATTAAATTTCAGCATTAATTTTAAAATTTGATTGAAACTTTTGATATTTCGGTATCACTATCAGATTTCTTTTGAAATTTAATATAACTTAATTTTAATAACGAAAATGTCGTTAATGAATGTTAATATGATTTTCCATCCTCTTAATTTTACAGTAGTACCAGCTGAAAAGTCTGCAGACACCAGCATTAAAGAAGATGTTGGGTCCGCTGAGGCAGAAGCAAGGAATGGTGAAAAAATTACGGAAGAGAAAAAAGGAGATGAAGATGAAGGTGAAGAGAAAAAAGGAGAAGAAGTTGAGGAAAAAAATAAATCTACTGCTGCTACTGATGGTGTAGAGAAAAAATCAAATGAAAATGATAAGCCATCAAACAGACGTCAACGACGCAGTGATCACGATGATAAACGGCACAAGGATGAATCATCAGAAGATGAATATGAAGAAATTATACCGATACCGCGTGAGCCAATGACGTTGTTAGAGGGTTATGAGCTGATTGCATTAATACCCGAAGAGAAATATATACCGGGACCGCAACGCCCAGAGAGTCGCAAAGAATGCGAAGTTATACTTTTGGTTGGTCTACCTGGTGCTGGTAAAACACACTGGACTTTGAATCATATCAAGGAGAATGCAGATAAACGTTATCATGTAATTGGTGCTGATGCATTAATTGCTAAAATGAATGTGAGTATAGAAGCAGCGAATTTGATTGAAAAATGAAATGAAGAAGAACATTTTATATTTGCTATATTTGCAATTTTAGATAGACGGCGTTTCGCGTAAATCAATACATAAAGGTCGCTGGGATAGGGTGCATGAATTATGCATAAATAGTTTATCTTCACTCGAAGAGATTGCAGCAAAACGACGACGTAATTTTATACTCGATCAGGTAATTCGTCTGAAAAAGAACATTTCAAAGTGTTTGAGGTTGAGGGTGTTTCTTCTTCAAATTGCTGCATAGTCTATTAGAGTATATACTTATTTATATATACATGTAGATATATATATGTATGTAGATATATGTATATACTGTATGTGTTTAGAAAGAAAAGCAATTTTAGAGAGAAAAAGAAACAAAAAGCAAAAAGGCGTAAATATTTACTTGCAGTGTTGTTGATTGAGCATTTACATTATTTTTTTTTTTTGTCGTTTTACGTTTGTTTTTAAAAAACTTTTTCTGAATTTTCTTTGTAAATATAATTTAAATTTTCTCTTATTTTTTGTTCTCTAATTAGTTATTTATAATTGATATTTTAGTATTATTATTATTTTTTTTTTTTGGTATGAATGCTGCGCGCGGATGTTTACATATTTTGCGTTTGCATTCATATTTTAGTTTTTACTTTTATTATTTTATATAAACAAAAAATTTGCTCCAAAATCGTGTGCTATATCCCAAAGAAAAAACAAAAAGGTATGCTTAGTGTGTAAGACGCTCTGAATATGTTTTAAGTGGTGCAAAAGTAAGTATATGCGTGAAATGTGTGATTTTCTACAGAATGAAATACAAATGGAAATGTATAAACAGAAAAAAAAAACCAGTTGACAAGCAGCAAATCAAGAAATAATGTCATCGTGTGGCGTGATGAACATGAGAAGCAGAGTGCGGCAAGGATGCCTGTAAGTAGAAGCCTAAATACAAAAACCAAAAATATAAATAAATATGAAATATGAAATGCAATGAACGTTGTTGATTTATTTTTACTAAAAATAAATAGCATTTTTACCGATTTATACATACGTCACGTTTCTTCTTATACCATTATAAATTAGTAATACCTAGTTTGTTGATATGATTAATGATAATATTAAATGAATTTGTTTTTAATTTTGAGAGACTACTACAACAACATCATAAATTTGCAACGAAAAGCAAGGAAGCTAATAAGTCAACTGTTGTTGAGCTTAAGCTTTAGCTGTTCATACATCTACACTGCTACAACTGCGCGTTAGTCAAAACAAAAAACTTAGTAATATAAATTTAAATTTGAAACTCTTCAACATAAACTATCAAGGTATGTTTTAGTTATTAAGTCGTATATTTTTTTTCCTTTTATACTTAAAAAAAATTGGGTTTTTGGATGTTAGAAGGAAGCGAGAATAAGTTTTTTTTTTTTTTTGTTTTTTTTTTTTTTTTTTGTATGCTATAAAGCCACTCGCAAAAATCACAACGTCTAAATCCATAACGTTGAACATTTTTTGTGGCTAATATTGAGACAAATTGAAAGTATCTATGTAAAAGTGAATATGCGCCAAGTAAAAATGAAAAGAACAACACTCAAACTACAAAAATTAAATGATATATAAACTACTACTACTACTGCTACCTACTACTACTATTATCTGCAATTGTTACTACTGCAATCTACAACTACAATTTGAATGAATGAACATCATCAAAATCATCCTCCTCAATGAAAACTATGAACTATGAAAAATATCTGTACTCTGTGTATATGTGTTGATTTATAGACAAATGCATATGCATCCGCACAACGACGTAAAATGAAAGCTTTTGGCGACTTCAAACGCATTGCAGTTGTTTGCATACCAAATGAAGAAGAATTGAAACGGCGCAACACTGAGAAATCTGAAAAGGGAAATGCTTATTCAATTAGAGACTCAACATTAAATAATTTACGAGGTAATTATTCTTAATTTGAAATTAAAAAACAAATTTTTAAAAAAATATCAGAAAACAAAAACCTTATATCTAAGAACTAAAAAAAAAATTAAAAAGAATCATACAACAAAAGTTTGATTACGTTATCCGTAATCAAATCAATTTCTATAAGCGTTGGTTTTTTCTATTATATCTTTTCTCTATTGTATTTACATATTATATGCTATAAATAATAGTATGTAAGCAATTTTGTTATGACAAAATGTTTTTTTTTTTTTTTTTTTTTTGTTTTTGTTTTATATTCTCTCAATATTTTTACAGGTTTTTTCTTCTTTTATACTCTATTATTATTTCATTTTTTTATTTATTATTTTTGTTGAAAGTGAAAGAACAAAAAAAAAAAAGAAAAAAAACAAAATCATGAATTGAAAAATCGCACAAATATCTGAGCATATTTGTGTTTTTGTTTGATTTGGTTTTTATGCATTGTTTTCATGTTGTGTGGTATCAAGTTTTACTTAATCCTTTGAAATTTTTGGTCCTCTTTGCCCCCATTTTTAGTTGTTTCCTGCCCTTCTGCCTTGCGTTTTTTCTTATGATTTTGATTTTTAATTATTAAAGAAAACTATTCAAAATGATTATTTTTAAACGCACTCTTTAGAATTATCAATCAATCGGTCCATAAATGAAAGGCTGAGAGTAAAAGTGATACACATTTTAAGTTCAGAATGGAGTGGTATAATTTTACTCATATATTTTGATTCATCTTTTCTCTGAACGAAATTTGTACTGCTTTTGCACTAACATAAAATTATGACACTTCTTTTCCTAAACTCGTCAGTTGTACCGCTTTAACTCTCAGCCTCTCAAATATCAAACGCTTCGCTTTAAAGACGCTTTAGCCGATTTCATGTCATTCATGACTTCTTCCTTTTAACTTTCGATCGCATAAGGCGCGACTGCTGAAGAAGCACACAACTTCGCTTTCTTTTATTGATATTTTGTGGTTAACAATTTCGTGAATTTCCAATGATTTTCTGATTGATTTTTACTCGTTATTCAGTTAATTGTATTATTGTTAGGGAATGCACTCCTCACATATATGATCTATTGTGCCCCATAAGTCTAACGTCAGTTCTTCTATGAAGCTCACGTTTACTTCTGGTATTTTGATGCTCATTTCGATGCCTTCTACGAGTATGAATAAGTGCAAGAAAATGTCCTTCCGTTCATTAGTCTCCCATTATTGCAAATTGATATTTACTTTGGTTACTTCCTTGCAGTCCTTTCTCTTCAGGAATTTAGTCTCAAACTGAGTTTTTTAATTCACTTCTACTTTGTTTCTCTGCTCTTATTTCCCACGGCCTTTTTTTTTTTTTTTTTTTTAGTTTGAGTCGAAATAATTGTCGATAAATTGCAATCTTTGTTCTGTTGTTCTGACATGACTTGCTTGTCATTGAATGTCTGCTAATATAATTTTCTATACAATTTTTTGTGTAAAGTTGCATTATATTTTTCAACGTAAATTCTTTTTTCCAATTTTCTTTGTTGCAGTGATTCTAAATAAGAGCACACCAACGATTGTCGCCTTAAAAGTGACTTCCTTTGCAAGAGAGATATTCTAGCAACCTGAATCCAGAGATGACTTGCTTTTCGTTTTCCGCTTCTCTGGGTGCCCTGTATAGATTCTTCTTGCAATTCGGATTTAGCCCCTTTATCACTAAACTACAATTACTTTTAATATCGACAGCTGAAGAGAGACATTTTTCGGCATGAAAATGAGAATCCTGAAACTTTCTACAAATATAGCTATTAATGGATGCGAAAAGTTTATCCATCGGCTGTTGCGCCGTAACAAAAGAAGAACAAGAAGACCTGAATTTTGTAGATATTTGATTCTATGAAAATAAGCAACTCTAGCTTCGTGTGGGGAACTGTGTCTATGGAACTGCATTTAAGTATGCTGAAGAATAAACTGTGAACTTCGGTGACAACATCCGTCGCACAAATCATGGCATTTACTACAGTCTTTTGACTATTAAACTACATACATACATGCTTTCGTTATCATATCAATGATTAATGAAGCGCAACTCAATTATCACATTCGGATGCGTTCGTATGACAGTTATGTTTGTATTGAAAGCCTGCTGACCGCCAAAGAAGGGTTGCCTTTGTGAGGCTCGTCGTTAATTAAAGTTACCACCTGGCTGCAGAAAGTTTCAGCGTGTTTCTCTTATCATTGATGCCTACTGCTTAATTCGCTTTGAATCTATTGATAACTTTGAGCTTAAATGCATTTCCTTTCCTTCTGTCCTTCCAATTGCGAAAATAGTAGTGCCTCAGATAGGCCCATATTTCGTCATTTCCAAACGTACTGCATTGCTACGCTATTGTTTGTATTTGTGAAAAGTAGTAAGTCTTGTAATGGTCGCTGTGGCGTAGTGGTAGGGCGTTGGACTGCTACGCAGAGTGTCCGGGGTTCGAATCTCGGCACGGGCAAAATCAAAAAGTAGAAAAAATATTTTTTTACACGGCACCACCACCACCTCTTGGCAGGCAATGGCAAACCTACAAGAGTAAAAATTGCTATGAAAAGCTTTTCACTTCGCCGTTCGGATTCGGCATTAAACTGTAGGTCCCTTCCATTCATGTACAAATATAACACGCACAACATGAGTAGTGGATGCGAAAAGCTCGGCCTGGGCCCTCCATGGGCTGTTGTGCCATTAAAAGTAAAGTAAGTAAGTCTTTTAAAGAACTAATTAAGGCAGTGAATGGGACGTGCTCTGTTGTTTCCTTTTCATCGGTTGTTTATTTGTTGTGTGTCTCTTCATAAGCGTTAGTTTTTTCCCATGTCTCCATTGTCTCTCATGTTTTCAAACTCTGCCAACAATGAGATCTCACCTCGTGCATTTAAATGTAAGTATGGTTTTCCTCCATTTTCCGATTTATGCCTAGCTAGGCTGACTGTGGGAATATTAAATTTTCGAAACACTTCGTCTGATGATTTCATTTTCCAAGCAGCAATTTACAAACACCTGTCAACGGCTGATAAGTTTAATAATGAACGCTGAAAAGTATTGGCTTTTCGTAGATATGCAATTCTTATTGCCAAAGATTTGCCATTTTACCATTGCGGATAACGAAATATGATGCAATGCAGAGCAATGCTTAATGCTAACAAGGCCACAGTTACTAATACGCAAACAAGTATTCAATACATTATATGACAGAAAATGAAAGTCCAAATTATTCGAGGAGGATTGTATTATGTGAAATTTCGCCATGGTGTCTTCGTTTCTATTGCCGTGCCAATAAAATGATGAGTGTGGCAACAATCACCGTCCAAGTTCGGAAATTCCGATATGTAGTCGTTGGCATTACTTTCTGGCGCTGGATAAATGGCAAATCTTTATGTTTAAAATTGATCATGAAAAGCTTTTCACTTGTATGCGTTTGTTTCGATTCAGAATAAAACAAAAAATTTCTGCGGTCAGCTTTGCATATTCTTTATAAAGACGCAAAGTTTTATTTACGTACAGCGTAGGTGGCCCACCTAAGACCTACAACACCCTCACTCTCATTGTGTTCCCCTCGTTATTTACCATAGTTGGTTGGTTGGTTGGTTGCCTATTGCCAGTAATCCAATACAAACTACCAACTTTTTGTGCTGTTTCGCTTTTCATCTTGAGAGCCTGAGAAGAACCGTGTTCTTTTTTCCCCGCGAATGTCATCTCTCCATCCCTCACGTTCCCTTGCCCCCATTCATCACATATTTTTTTGGTTTGTTATTCTGTTCTTGGTATATTTTGAATTTTCTTCTATAGTTTACTGCATTTTAGCAACCAAGAGAAAACAAACAAATTTGTACAATTATACTTTAAGGCAATCTAAATCTAAAAGAAGAATAAATAATTTCTCATCATCTATCAACTTAGATTCAACAAAATAATTGCAAGCATTCTATCAAAATTTCTTGCAGCGAACTTTACGCAGCCTTCGCTTGAATTTGGCTGGTTTGATGACATTATTTACACTGATCTGAATGGCGACGAGGCCAAAGAAGAGGTTAAAAAATACAATGAGAAGGGTAAAAAAGCCTTAGATGCAAATCCATCGAAACGCAATCGGCGTGATCATTATCAGCGTGACGATCGCCGACGGTTTGATGATGGTGGACGAAGACGTGACTTTAATCGTTGGAATGATCGACGTGGTGGGCATCCAGGTGGTGGTGGTGGTGGCGGCGGCGGTGGCGGTGGTCGCTGGGCAGGCAGCGGCGGTGGCGGAGGAAGTGGTGCTTATCGTTCAGGCGGCTGGCGTGATGATCGCGGTTATGGTGGTGGCGGAGGCGGCGGTGGTGGTGGTCGTGGTTATGATAATCGCAACAATCGCTATAACAATAATGGGCCTCAAAATTGGGTGCAAAATAATCGCAATCGCTATGATAATAATCGTTATGGTGGAGGCGGCGGCGGAGGTGGTGGTGGTGGCGGCGGCGGACGCTATGATTCAGGTGGTGGCGGTGGACGTTATGATTCGTATGGCGGTGGCGGCGGCGGTGGTCATCGTGATCGAGATCGCAATGCAGGTGGTGGAGGCGGCGGCGGAGGCGGCGGTGGTGGTCGCCGTGATAATTATCGCTCTGCAGGTGGTAGCGGTAACCAGCGGGATTTTCGGCCTGGCCACCGCGACCTTCGCACAGAAGATAGTCGCGGTGGCTATGAGAGATCGGCCCCAGCGAAATTCAACAATTCGAATGAGGGATACGATCAGTTTAACAATAATGCTAAAGCAACAGCAGGAAAGGTGAATGATGAAAATTGGTGATCGTAATTGGATTGAAAATAACGTTTCATATATTTTCAGAGTTCTCAGGGTGGTAAATGGAGCTCGTACTCACAGCATCAGCAGCAGCAGCAACAACAGCAAGCTACACAGCAGCAACATGCTGGCGGCGGTTGGCAACAATACACGCAGCAGTCACAACAGCAGCCTGCTGCTGCCGCTGCACAACAACAATATTGGGGCTATGCTAATGACATGCAAGGTAGGCAAACAAAACACACGCCCATACCACATTTGGCTAGAAACAACTGATTGCTTATGCTTATTATTTAGGGTACGGTAATCAACAGCAGCAGCAACAACAACAACAACAACAGCAACAATGGAGTTCCGATCCAAATCAACAACAAGATTGGATGGCTTGGTGGCAGGTGAGAAAGGAGTGAACGGAAATTTAATTTCGCAATATTTAATTGACACTTTTCTTTCACTTCATCGCCATACAGCAACAAGGCCAAGGCAATGCACAACAACAGCAACCAGCTGCTGGTGGTGAAACAAATCAATATTGGTCACAATATTCTTATCAAACGCAATCGGCTGCGCCGGCAGGGGGAAGCAGCAATGCTGGCGGCGGCGGTGCCGATGCTGCTGCATCAAAAAAATAATCACTTAAAACAATATACATCTTTTTTGAGATAGTACAATTCAATTTCAGAAGCAACAGCAACACAACTCAACAATAAAAAAGAAGCTATAAAAATAAAACAGTTCAGCTCCACACAAACACACACATCTGTAAAATACATAAACAAATTTCACTTTAAAATTATTAATTCAAACTGAGAAATACTAAATCAGACTCTGTTGCTTTCCCCTACTACAACAAGAATATTAAGCAAAGTCAACCTAGATCCCCGCCAGAAACCGCCAACGCCCTCCCTCCCTTCAACCACCCAAATTCTATTTTCAAGTACATTATATACCTACCTATTTAACTTAAGCGAATTAGTTTTAAAACTCCACACATTTTATATAAATTTTAAATTGAATTTTTTTTTGTTTCTCGATTAAAATAACTTTATATAAAGATATAACTAATTAACCAATTCTCTTTCTCCTTTGATTCATTTTGCTTTTGTTAATAATAATAGTAGTATTTATTTCTTGTTTTACGTTGTTTCCGCTAATAAAACAAACAAACACACACAAAAATATAATTGAATTTTTTTAAAATTCACATACAAATGATAAATAGTTAAATTTTGTTGTCTTTTGCTTTTGTTTGACTACAATTTTTTAAATGAGAAAAGTTCACATTATAACACTTTCTTGGTATTTGTGTATGCTTTGAATGAATGAAAGACATCAATTATGAAATTATATTAATGCAAGATTTAATGAATTCTTTTCTATTAATTATAAACTTTTCCCCCATTATCTTAAATTGATAATTTATTTCTATTTTCACTTATACTTAAGTTGTACAAACGAAGTACAAGTTGCATATTTCTTATTTACATAATAATAACAATAAAAACAAATAAACGAAAAAAATTGATGGAAACTCCAACCGTATGAAGATATTTTATCACAAATTGATACACACACAAACACACGAGTATATTGTAGTATAAGTTGGCATATTAAATTACATTAAATTCAAATAAATTTCATGCTTTTACGAATTACATATTCCCATGTTTGTATTTGATTATTTTTATTTGTATTGAGGAGTTTTAATCAAAAAGCGGAGCTTTGCTAAGTTTCAATAGGTTATGTTGAAGATGAAGCCCGATCCCGATGTCGTCGACCCATAGTTTTATCTCATACTTTCTATGATGTGCACTGAACTGAACTACGGGATGAAATGGTAATGGTTTCGCTTCAACCAGAACGAAATGCCAAAAGAACTTTTTAAAGCCAAAGTGTGATCAAAGTTGAAAAAGAAAAATATTGTAGATGTGCGGTGCCATTCTAATCTAAAAACAATTTGATGAAAGAATATTAGTTTGGCTTCATTTTTTGTGCGCCTTGCGATCAAAGAGTCAACATAAATGGTTTAGAAACTATATTGCCATTTTTGTGAAAAACATTTTAATTATGTTAACTCATATTTTTTCAAGACCACAATCTTGGAGCCCTGTGTCATAGAGCGCCACGCTTTCCACCTTCACGGAACGCTTAATACACTTTGCCATAAATAGCTACACATTATCCCTACATAAAAAGATTGTAGGTTATGTTATGCAAGCAAAATACTTTCAAAGGGTTAAGGTTTCTTAGCAAAGATTCTTTTTACTACAAAAATTTTTTATCTGAAACACTCTGTGCTCACTTGACATTTATCGCAAATTGGGCTGGGGAAATCTGACATTTCCCATTCTCTCTCTCTCTCTCTCACTGAATGCACATTGCTTTGCGGATGGCTCGCACTCGAATTGAATTGATGCCTGTGAAAAATTTGCAAATTAACTAAAGAATATTAAACCATAGTGATATTTGAATTTCATAAATTATTAATATATTGGCTAGTGGCAGGGCGGGAAAAGCAATAATTACATGATATTTGATTGAAAACATTAACCTTAGAATACGTTCCACACCTCAATCCTTCACAAAAGACGGACAAAAATAATTCCCAAGTTTGAAGTTTGTGCCAGAAATGTTATCAGTGAAATAAGTGTTATTTCTTTTCTTTTCATCAAAATACAATAAACTATAGGCAAAGTGTGACGAAACAATTTATTATACATTTATTGATAAACAGTTTCGCATGACACATTCCTGCTAAAACGAGAACGAAGAACCAATAGCGTTCCTGCTGAGTGCGTGATTGATTAAATTTCAATTGATTTTTTCAATTATTTATCATTTCAACGCCAGTAAGTAAACAAGCAATATGGTGGCAATTCCGTATTTGTTCAATGAAATTGGAAGCATTTTCCAAAATGTGAGTCATTTCATTTCAAATTTATATTCTGTTTACTTAAACTGTGAAATTTCCTTACAGACTCCAATCTATGCTATAGTGCTAGAGACACTCCTTCTATTCTCTGTGATCTGGTTGCTGTTTTATAAGCGCAATGGACGCAAATTGTATACGAAAGAGCAAGAAGAGGCTATCATTGCAAGCTTTAACCCTGAACCATTGGTAAGCGATACTGACCCAAATCATCCGCTGCTCTCCACTCGTCTCATACAATCGAAAGTTGGCAAACGCATTACCATCGACGGGCATGATTGTCTCAATTTGGCCACGCACAACTATCTCGGTCTACTCGAAGATAAGCAAATATTGGAGGATGCCTGCAGCAGCTTACAGAAATATGGTGTGGGCTCGTGCGGACCACGTGGTTTCTATGGCACCATGGATGTGCACTTAGATTTGGAAGATCGTCTGGCGAAATTCATGAATATGGAAGAAGCGGTAGTGTACTCGTATGGGTTCTCAACAGTTGCCAGCGCTGTACCAGCGTATGCAAAGCGCGGTGATGTTGTTTTCGCCGATGAGGCAGTCAATTTCTCTATTCAAAAAGGTCTGGACGCATCACGTAGCACAGTGTATTGGTATAAGCACAATGATATGCAAGATTTAGAACGTCTGTTGATCGAGCAAGCGAAACGCGATCAAAAGGTTTGTTTGTTGACTTTAGTATTAGATATATTTATTTCCTTTAATTGATATTAGTTATTGCTACTTAGAAACCTGCAAAAGCTGCGAAAATTCGGCGCTTTCTGGTCGCTGAAGGAATTTACATCAATACTGGTGAAATTTGCCCACTACCTCAATTGGCTGCTTTACGCGCTAAATACAAGTTGCGTTTGTTCCTGGATGAGAGCATATCGTTTGGTACGCTTGGTAAAACAGGTCATGGTCTCACAGAGCATTTCAACGTTGACGTAAGTGTCTAAGTGTTTCAAAGTAGAATTTATTACTATAGATTTTAAAGAACGCTTATGCAAGAAATATGGTTAAGGCCCTTAACAGTCTATAAAACTTAATAGTAGTAATAATAATAACGTACATCCCTTAAAATCTTGACTTTTAAGCTTAAGTGGTGTGAACGAAGACATAAATTGGCCGCTGTCAATAGAAATTGAGATGGAGGAGAGAAATAGTTGTGGAGGAAAGTAAGATGAATCTTTGCTGAGAATTGACTGGTTGCGATATCCTAGGCATTGATATCGGGAGTCTCAATGATTTCTCGTAATAAAGTCACACTACTCGACACACATTCAGTTGTCTAACGGAATTATCATAAAATTTAGTCGAGTAAATTAGAAATTCAAATCGTCAAAATAGAAAATAAACTACCATATCTGGCTACTCTGATTGAGATGATGCTTTTTGCTCTCATTCGTTCTTCTTTCATTTTCATCGTTACTCTCACTCTAGCTGCAGCATTGATTGAGACTGACCACGTCATGCTTGACGGAGAATATGACGGAAATGTCGAATCAAAAATAAGTCGACTAAGACGGATCGGCACGAAATCTGTTGCTAGTTTTTCCGTCGGTCCAGATTTAAGAAGCGTATCGAACATTCAATGATTTTCAATTTGTATCTTTTTATTTGCATTCCGAATGTGCCACCATCAGATAAACTGACAACATCTGCAAAGAATACACATTCTTCCTGTTACATATTATTTTATCTTTAATTCTTGACTTAACCTGATTTGTAATTTAAACTTTTTAACTGTTTTTCAATTACAGCGCACCGAAGTTGATCTTATTTCTGCGGGCATGGAATGTTCGATGGCTTCAATTGGTGGCTTTTGCGTCGGCTCACATTTCATTGTTGAACATCAGCGACTCTCTGGCTTGGGTTATTGTTTCTCTGCCTCATTGCCGCCACTCCTGACACAAGCAGCAATCTCAGCATTGGATCGCTTTGAACGAGAACCAAAGATCTTTGAAGAATTGCAAACAATCTCGTCGGAGTTTCATAAGAAATTTTCGCAATTCACCAAGTTACATCTGCGAGGCAATGAAATATCGCCAATTAAGCATTTGTACATAAAAGAGAAGCGTGACGATGTTAAGGAGGAATTGAAATTGTTGACAGAAATTGCAAATAAGGTACATTTTAAGCGCTGTGCCAAATGTTTAATTTTGTATTTATTTCCGCAGTGTATTGCACGCGATATTGCCGTCATCGAGGCTTCATATCTCTACAACATTGAAAAGCATCCAGTGCGTCCAAGTTTGCGTGTAACCGTGAATCGTTTGCTTACTGGGAATGATATAGCCAATGGATTTGATGTCATCGAATCTGTAGCGAATGCTGTTTTAGAAAAGCAATAATTGGCATTGGCAACTAACATTCAAATTGTCTGCCGCAAGTATTAAAGGAATTTGGCTTTTTATGTAAACGAAAAACAAAATATAATGAAATTCAATTTACAATTTAGTTTTAAGATAAAAAATGAAATAATTTGAAAAATTCATTTAATTTGCTTCCATGTGTTTTGTATTAATTTCAATACACAGTCTGTGTAGTTAAAGTAATATTTACGATGTCAAATGAATTACTACACGTTTGCACACGAACAAACATTTATTTAAATGAACTTAAGAAGCAAACAATCCAAAATCAGATAATTGAAAATAACAAAAATGAAATAATTTGTTAACTTAATTTTTGGTAAAGCTGCTTTGATTCCAAATAAAGAACATAAATAATCTACTTATACAAAGAAAAAATATCACCACTGTGTAGCACATGAGCGCACAGATAAGAACACTGATGTTCTTGGAAGTGTGCATGTGTGCGAACGATCAAGAATGTTCAGTACTTGAGTGACCGAAAACCAGCACGCGAGAAATTTGTTCACGATTATACTAATTTCGTTGTCTCTGATAATTTGTATAGTTTTGCTTCGACATTTACCACAATATCATTAACGTAGTAAAGTAAATTATAAATGTGCAAAGTGTATAACTTTTATTAATTTATGTTTGTAAAATCGATGAATGCATTTGTCTGTAATAATTATATGTGTATTCTATTATGTTTTACGAAGTTTTTTCTTACCATAAATGTATCTGCACAGTAAACCAAATACCAAAAAGTCGTACGTACGTATGTATACTTAATATCAAACACGCTACGCCTTAAAAATACACAAATAAACGTACTTGAAAATTATAAATAAATAGAAGGAAAATATCATAGGCTTGCGTTTTTGTCAGAGTCAGGATCCTACTTAATAGTAATTTTGCTCATTTTTTGCTTCTATGAACAATTCAATCTTTTGCTTTTCTATGTGTCGCTTAAACTTCTAAAAAGTTGTGAGAAGAGTTGTGAAAATCGGAACACTTTGAACATGGAACGGCGACCATGTATTTTATTCGCGGCGCAAATCTCTTCATTCTATACAATTTGTACCACTCTCTTTTAGAGAGGCGTTCTCGCTTCAGAACGGTAAAAGTATTTCGAATATCAACGTCGGCGTCGAGCTTTTTTCATATGAACGTATTGAGAGCGACTATACTATACAAATACCGACGCCAACGTCGGCTCTCTCAATTCCATCTCATGAACTCTATGAACCCAACCTATTTCTAATCTATCATCATTCTCTCACAAGGAGAGTACGATACTGTACGATACAGCAAATGTGTTCGGATCAGTTTAATCGGTATCTCTGTTTTCCTTTATCATTTCCAGTCGCATATCGCTTTTTATTTACAAAAATTACAAATATGCATTCGAAAAATACAAATATCACAGTTCCACTCAATAAAAGAAAATCCTGTGTAGATTTTTTACTGTTTCAATTGGGAAATATGGAGAGCGAAATATTGCATGTAAAAAAAAATAAAATAAGATCTGGTGAATCCGCCTTAAGTGGATTGAGGCAGCGAAGAGTGACTATCTGGTCAATTATTAACTTATTATGCCAGAAGCCTTTGATACGGATAATGGCTAGCCATCTGTTTACAGTTGTGAACCACTAGACAATCACAAATCCAACAAGAATCTCGTGTCTCTGATCATAAAAGCAGATATTCTATATTACCGATTCACGGAACGTTTACACAGAAGGAAGTTGATTATTAAGGGCAGTTTCTTCATATACTTACTTCATTTGAATAAAAATTCCTTCAATCGCGTATATAAATTAAAAAAGTTTCCAGAGTACATATATTTGTTTTACATATATAAAATTTTACACTTGAACATGATTAACCAATACAACTGCTTTTTTCTTATTCAAAACAAAGAAAAAGAAAAATCAAAAGGAGGCAAGGCAACTAAACTGAACTTAAGCTCAAAGTTTCTGGTTTCTACGATATCAATCGCTGATGTGCGCATAAACCACAGCGGTACGGGAAGGACTGTAGACCTGCAATTAAAACAAAAAGAAAAACACCAATTATTTCCAATGTCATCATAAAACAAATAAGAACCTCCTCGTCACCTCAATGAAATGTCTACGTCCAGCATAACCCTCAGGATTCGTTACATGCTTACAGCTCTTATCAATGCGATTGTGCCCACCGAAAGCCTCATCGTCCGATGAGAGTACCGCTTGATACGTGCCCGCCCAATTTGTGCCAACGCGGTAGCCGGTAAAACTTTTGTCCGTATGAAAATTGAATACGAACACCAAACCGGCACGTTCGAATGCTATGATTTTATCTCCTTCATGCTTCCAGCTAACGTATCCCGGATCGGCATGCAGCCAACCGTACTTATCTTCAGCTTCATTCATGGCACGATCAAAATCATTCATAAATTTGTACTTGAGGTTCGGATCGTCGACTAAATTCCATTGGCGACGTGCATAATGATATGAATTATTATTGCCGATGCGTGGAAAGTCCAACCACTCGGGATGGCCGAATTCGTTGCCCATAAAATTCAAATATGCCTCACCGCCGAGCGAGTGTGTTATTAGGCGTATCATTTTGTGCAGTGCCAGGCCACGATCAATGATAATTGACGGTTGGGACAAGACGGACATGTGCGTATACATTTCCTTGTCCATCAGCCAGAATGCGATGGTCTTATCACCTACTAAGGCTTGATCGTGCGACTCGGCATATGCGACCGTATTCTCTTTCCAGCGACGATTACTCAGCGTATGCACAATCTCGCCCATATTCCATTGATCATCGGTTTGTTCTTTGAGTAGCTCGATCCATTTATCGGGAATGGCCATGCCGAGGCGATAATCGAAGCCGATGCCGCCTTCGTCGACGGGACGACAGAGCGTGGGCATGCCGGAAACGTCCTATGCATTAAATGAAAGAAAGAGGAAAAGATAAAGAACCCGGCATATTCAAAGCGTATGTTAGGTTGCTTCACTGCACTGTTTGTTGCCGTTTCCTAAGCTATTGATTCACTCCATTTCACACTTACTTCCGCTATGGTAATAACTTCTGGATTCTGTTCATGCAGCATATAATTAGCCAGGCCCAAATAGTTGAGCGCATCAGTATCAACATTCAGCCCAAAATATTCATTATAATCGCCGCTGAAGCCTTCGCCAATACCACGCGAATGATACAGCATCGATGTGACACCATCGAAGCTAAACGAAAGAAAATCTTAAACTAAATAAACTCATTTACGTGCACTGAGCTCGATTCCCTTACCGATAGCCATCGAAATTGTACTCATCATGCCACCAACGTAAGTTGGATAGCAGAAAGCGCAAAACTTCATACTCCACATAATTGAAGAGACGACTGTCCCACAGGGAATGCTCACCGCGTGCACTATCATGGAAGAAGCAACTGTTTGTGCCATCGAACTGATTTAAACCATCTTGCACATTCTTACTGGCATGCGAATGCACGACATCGAGCAGCACATACAAACCATTGGCATGCGCCACATCGATCATACGTTTCAGCTCTTCGGGTGTGCCACAACGACTTGAAGCCGCAAAGAAACTGGTCACTTGATAACCGAAACTGGCATAGTAAGCATGCTCCATAATGGCCATAACCTGTATGCAATTATAGCCTTGACGCTTAATACGCGGTATAATGTTATCGGCGAAATGCTGATAGCTGCCCACGCGCGGCTCCTGCGAAGCGATGCCCACATGACCTGCAAAAGTATAAAAATCAAATATAATTCCACTATATAATGATGTAACCTCCCATCCACCCACTTACATTCATAGATACGCAATGATTTCGGGCGCTTCGGACGTGGATGCTGATACACATAACGTTCACTCGCTGGCGGATTCCAGACATACTGTTTGAAATTCACTCCCTGATTAGCTTCTTTCGGTGGTTGACGTACATATGTCGCCCATGGTGATAGACGATCCAACAGTTGGCCCGCTTGATTGCGTACAATCACTTTAATCTCACTGAGATGTTTTATGGGTACGCTGCCATCGGGATTTGCTGGCAAATGCAATTCCCATTTGCCGAAATCTAGTTTCTTGTAGGGGTGCGATTCCCAATGCCAATCGTCTAATAGAAAGTAGAAAAACAGAGTGTATTATTTTTTTGAATAGTCTTAAAATTTGGCTACTTACTAAAATCGCCTGCTAAATATACATCTTTTGCTCCGGGCGCCCATTCTCGTGCTATTACTGAGTTATCAGCTTGAATATGTATGCCATAGTATTTGTAACCTTGCGAGAATGTATCCATTCCACCTTCAAGCTTGTCGATTTTACCGATCCATTCCTGGAGTACACCATGTCTACATACAGATCAAGCAAATAAAATCTCTATTTTACGGTAAAGTTAAACACATTAAAAATCCTTCGGTGGAATAGTCAAACATTAGACTTGCTCCACACACGCATACATCACTATGGAAGGCCTCTCTCAAATGAAATGTAAAAGCATTTACTATGGAAAGCTTCTCTCGAGCGATATGCAAGTGAACACTCTTTGCACCTACCTCCCTCTCTTTCTAGCTAACAATTGTTGTCAAACAATTTCCAATATGCTGCAGTGCACTCAGTGAGAGTGGAGCACATTTTACCGTTTTTTTATTTGCTCTTTCCCATTTTCAAAATGTTTGGAGCAATTAAAATTAGATGAAAAGGAAATAGATAAACCTGAAATAAAAATAACACGACATTCATGTGCTGGCTTAGCTTGGCTGTTTCATTGATAGCGGTGGGGAGTGGCATGTGACAACAACTACGCAACTGACGTTAATGACCTTGACAAGAATACTATATATTATTTTTTGCCGGCACAATTATGAATTTTAAATGGAATTGCACAAAATGTCAGACAAGAAATTAAAAATATTTACGCGACCTAACAATTAATGAATGCTTGGTAAATATTTCTCTTGCAATTGTTACTGTAGGTATTGAAGTTGTAGATACTCGTATCGTATACCAATGAAAACAAAACTTCACTTTTATTAAGTCATAACTTGTATGCACGGAAAAAATGATTTCAATTTATGTTCTATTTTAACTAACAACTGCAGCTGCTCTTCTTACATCAAACAAATATTTGAAAAAAAGATTCTGACAATAACCTTCATTTGACATTGGGCTACGCACGCCTTTTCTAAATGCCTACGAAAAACATCATTATCAAATTATGATGGGAGCACGAAATCATCCAAAGAAAATTCTCAATTGACTAATATGGAGACGCTGCCGCCGTGAGATGCTTATCAGCTACGTATGTATGTATGAGCGTGGCACGATGGAGCTATTTTTACTTATTAAGTAAAATAACATTTTCATTTGCTACCTGCTTACCTTCTGCGTATCTCCCGTTCAAATGGTTTTAAATATCCATCTAATTTTATGAGCTCATCAATTTTTTTAACTTCAACTTTCATTGGATCCATTTTATGTTTTAGTGTTGGCCTCCTCGCGTATATAAATATTATCAACTTTAATAAAACAATTAATTTTACTTGCGGCCAAAAAAAAAAAAACAAAACCGGCAGCTATGCAAATGAAACGCCAACTGAATATATGTGTTCTACCACCAAATGTGCTCGCTTTGGAACGAAGGAAACCGAGCATGGCGTGTGTGTGAAACGATAAGCGGCGACTCTTTCACTTGCACATCCCATCATTCGCTCAGTTATTGGAATATGAGAAGAGAACGAAAAGCGCAAGCATATCGCAGAGCATCAGCTGTTTGTTAGGTATACCACAGAAGTGCATACTAGCATAAACACGTATGCATGCGAGGATGTATATGTGTATAGATATGAAAATGGGGAGCCATTGTGGACGTGTTTTGTTGATATTTTTCGTTTAATTTTTTGCCCACACCTCTCTCTCGCTCTCTCTCTCTCTCTCTATCTTTTCGAAACATTTTTATCGGTGTTGTGAACATCTTTTGTTAACTAAACTTATTGGATTGAATATTGGAATAACACACTAGGGGATCGAAGGGGAACTTCTGGGGAAAAAAATAATGTTGCTTTCGTAACAGTATGATGAGCTTCCTTCTAACTCAGGGTGCTGCAATTTATAAAGAATTTTGTTATTTTGCTTTGCTAAATCTTATAATTTTGTTTTGATTTGCTCAATTTAAATATTTTTGCTAATAAATCATTCATTCAAAGGAAAACTGATTATTTTATATGATTTTTTTCAAATAACAATTTAACATTTTTCTAATCTAACGAAATTAGATTAGATTTTAATGAAAATATATTTATAAACTATGAATAAAAGATCAGAGTGCATACCCGAATTGATTTAACCGTGACCATCTATCTGTCTGTCCGATAACTCGAATAAAACTTAAGTCATCTCAACCAAACTTGGTACAGACAGTATATTATTGTCAAATAGGTTTAAGTTCTGAAATGGGGAAGATCGGTCCAATATACAAGGGACATTTTCATGATATGGAAGGAAATTCTAAAGCGAATTGAAAATTCGAACCATAGCATTGAAATAGTCTCTTGAACAACTGTTGTAAAAACGGTCAATATTGAGCAAAAGCCATGCCTACTTACCTCACAAGTGTCATTAATATTCAAAGGGAAGTATCAAAGGAGATAGTGAAAGAAATGAAAACTAAACTACTGTTGAAAGCCACTCGAGCCACGTTGGAGGAACACGCAGAAGAGGACCTCCTAATCTCCGTTGGAACGACCAGGTACAGGGAGACCTGGCTGCACTCGGCCTTACAAGGTAGCGCCAGCCAAGCCCGATCATCGGTTGGTGCCATCTAAGTAAGATGAACGCAAAAATGTGTTTCATTTCAGACGGTGTGTGTGTAGGGTATATAAAGTTAGGCCGCGACCGAACTAAGCTGTGGCACTGTTCTCATTGTCTGAGAACCAATATCTGAAATAAATAAATATGAAATCTACATATTTTTAGATAGATATAGATATTAATTAATGGGTTATGTGTACTGCGACCAGTTAGTTCTATTGTAAGCCCAGTAGGAAGATAATTATAGGCTGTCAGAAAGCCCCATCTCTCACTGAGGAACAATTTCGACTCAAAATTTATGATGTTCAACAAATCTTTTTTTTTATAAAATTGTGCATATTGTCTTTTGTTACTTGAGATCATTGGATTGGTTTAAATTTTGAAAAAGAATTCTGTGATTAAAATGAAAAACAGCTTAAGTCGACTTACTGTACTTTACTTTTAATGGCACAACAGCCCATGGAGGGCCTAGGCCGAGCTTTTCGCATCTATCCATGTTGTGCGTGTTATATTTGTACATGAATGGAAGTCGACTTATGATGTAAAATATTCTATCACATTTTTTTTTTTTTTGACCGGATCGAACTTTTAAAATAATTTTTGAAATTATACTATATGTATATTATTTCAAATATATATTGTGGTCGCTGTGGCGTAGTGGTAGTGCGTTGGACTGCTACGCAGAGTGTCCGGGGTTCGAATCTCGACACAGGCAAAATCAAAAAGTAGAAAAAATAATTTTTCTACACGGCACCACCTCATGTCAGGCAATGGCAAACCTACAAGAGTAAAAAATGCTATGAAAAGCTTTTCACTTCGCCGTTCGGATTCGGCTTTAAACTGTAGGTCCCTTCCACTCATGTACAAATATAACACGCATAACATGAGTGGATGCGAAAAGCTCGGCCTAGGCCCTCCATGGGCTGCTGTGCCATCAAAAGTAAAGTAATATTATTTCAAGAATAGTCATTCCCCCTAGTATAGTTCCATTGATATTTCCATTCATAGCTATCAAACTCTTCCTACATAGTACACATACACTTAAGCTATTTTTCATTTTCAACAGGGAATTAAAATTGAAATTGTTTTCTTCAACTCTTCAAAACCTAATAAAAATAACGCCGACGTGGTGGAGGAAAACTGATTCCACATCAATAAAAATATAACAAACAAACACTTGTAGTTTCTTTTATGAAATAAGTTTTTATTTTTAAATATATATATACGTATATATGTATATACATACATATATGTATATATAGCAATTTAAATTTAGTATAATTTAAATCTTAAGATTTATATAAATTAAATATATAGTTCATTTATCTTACAGTTGTAAGTGTTTGTTGTGGTTGTTACTGTTTTTCTTCCAAAAACTATAACTATATTTAATTATACATATGTTTTAATTATAATTTTTAAAATAAATATTTTTATGTTTCTTCTTTCATTATTAATTATTAATTTTGTAATATTTTTGTTTTTATAATTTTTTATATTGTTTGTTTTTTTGAAATACGCTTCATTCAAAATCAAAACGATTTGTTTCTTTGTTTTGTTTTGTTTTGTTTGCTTGCTTGCTTGTTTGTTTTGCAGACATAAAATATAACTTCCTTTCTTTGTTGGTTCTTAATTTCAATACAAAACTAAATTAAAAAAAAAAAAAATTTAAAAAAAAAAATTAAAAAAAAAAAATTAGAAAAAAAAAAAATTCTACAGCAAAAAGTTATTCCTTAAGCATAAATTGTTGTTGGCTTATTACTACAGCTAATTCAATATTATAATAGTTGATGCTCATTATTTTGTTACGACATTTTGTTTGTTTTGCAATCAAATAATTGTGAAAAATGTGAAATGTTAAAAAACAAAAACAAAAATTTCTATTTGTATAGTTTAAAAATATTAAAAACAAAAAAAAAAACAAAAATATTATTAGATAAATATTTGTTATCAAAAAAAAGAGTATGTTTCTTTACGCACTAATTCCATAATATTTCAAGTATGACATTAGAAATTAAAAAATACCACGCTAAAGTTTATAAATAAATTAGAACAAACAATTAAAACTAACATAAAATAGCTTTGAATGTAGGCAAATATATTATATATTAAAAATTCAATTTATCTTTTATAATATTATAATTTCTAGACATGGTTAAAAGATTTGCTGCCATTCCTTTCTAATACACTCAACATAAAGTTTTAGTCAAATGTAGAACAAATGAGACACGTTTAGTTTAGTAAAGTTTGTTTGGTATTAGTTTGTTTTTGTTTTTGTTTTTATTTTAATTTCCGTTTTTCCAACTTGTATTTCCTTTATCATGTTTTCCATATAACTATCATTTTTAGTTGGATTTTATATCATTTACGAATTGGTATTTTCGAAAAGGAACGCAAATTTTATTTTTTTTATTTAATATTTATATAAATTTCAAGTTAGCATTTAACACGGTACGTGGTTAAGAGCAAATGTGTTAAGAGCAAATCATTAATCAAATAAGTAAAAGGAGTTTAGTTTTGTATGTATTTTGCCGAATACTTATGCTTAAACACTATTTATGGCTCACCTACACAAATCATTTATCTACTATTTTTGTATTTTTGTTATGCTTACGCTGACCAATCGCCACCCGCCACCCGCAAAGCGCCAACTGTCAACGGCATGACTTAAAAGTAACTGGCCAAACGCACCAACGATCGAACGAGCGGAGCGACTGACTGCATAGAATCGTATGCGGGGAGTTTGTTTCTCATTTATCATCATATCTTTGTTTTATCATCTCATGAATTATTTTATTTTACAGTTATTTTTAGTGACAATAATTTAAATATAAAATATCATATACCATATACCATATACCATATTCTTGTAGATTCATTTCACTTTTAATGGTAGGTATGCATGTACTCGTATGTATATAAAATATCAAGACGCCAATAAACTACAATATCGCGTGACGACATCACATTCGCATCCATCCTCGTATCGCAATAATGCAAGTATTTTGTGAAGATTACGGATATTCTTATTTTATTGCATGTTACACAAATACAATAGTGGTCTTTTAAGTAATTTAGTTATTCGGTACACATTCATTGAGGGAAAGAGGGAAAATGTTTTTTTTTTTATATAAATATTGGTAAACATTTCGACTTACTTAGTGTCCGACTTCTCTTTGTTTAGTGAGCGGAAAAAGGGGGGCGATTTTGTATGTCCATGGGATTGGCAATTTATCAAAAATAATCTATGCTTAAACTAGGTTTCAAAGAATTTCATGTTTTTACGTTACCATGAATTTTTACAATGATGAATTAAGTTTTGGTTTTAAAAGTAAATACTGATCTTTATTATAAAATTGTATTGATTTATGAACTATGAAACATGTTTGAAACGAATATGTTTAAATCGAACGTATTCGAAAGTGAAACGAACGATTTGAGGAGAAAAAGTAATGTTTAGGAAGGTACCAAAAAAACGATACTACTTAGTTGCTAATCAAAGGTAAGTGAATTTCAAAACAGACTGAAAAATTCACCGAATCGAACAAGGTAACAAATGGGCTTCAGAATTTGCTAGCCCTTTTGAATTTGATCCATTTAAAAGATAATTTTGGAACGAGCTGAAAATTCCAATCGATTTAATTTAGTTGCTATTTCAATTCCAAATGAAAATGATTTCAAGAGAGCAGGTTTAAAAATTCCACTTTGAAATAAAATTGAAATTGAAACATTCTAATTCTGTTACAATTGAAAGAAAATTTCAGAGCTGGGTAAAAAGATTAAGCTTTGAAAGTGAGATTATTATTAAATCCAGTTAAAGGAAAACAGGTTGAAAAGTTCCACTTTGGAACGAACTCCTAATCAAAACAGATTAAGTTTAATTATTTAAACTTCAACTAAAATCAGCATTCAAAATAGAATATGAAATCTAATTTCGAACTAATTACGTTCTCTTTTGAATTCCAATTGAAAGTGAAATTCAGTGAAGTCTAAAACAATTTGCACTTTGGAACAAAACTAAAATCGATATAAGTAGCTAAATCTATGATTCCTATTCCAAATCCAATCGTAATTGAGTCTGAAAATTTCGGAAGTTTGACTTCAATTGTATGTGCCTGAAATGTTAATAATAAAGAATTATGACCCACATAAAGAGTTTTCACTGACAAAGCAATGGAGTTTTCATTAGCAATCGATTTTTCATTGCTAGCTAATGCAATAGAGTTTTCGTAAGCATTACATATTCCAATGACTAGGAGATGATTTATACTATTTTAACTTTCGTTTACCTCATTTATATGGTATAGAACTCGTAACAATGTCGGAGATCCCTTTTCTGTAGTGTAGAACAAATAGAATAGTTGATTTTCTATAAAATACCTTTCCGTAATGAAAATAACAATATTTATAATTGAATGTAAAGTTGATTTGGATTCCAATTTAAAATATAATCAAGAGTGCGAACACAACTACTTAAATACTGATCTGTCAGAGTCGAAAGAAACCGAATAGATTCGGTGTCTGACATCGATTGTATTTTTAATCGGCATTGTATTATTTCATCAAATTCTTTAGTTAGATGAAAGAAAATAATCATCACCCTAAACGTGTTCGAATCAAACATGAAGCTCATTTACCCACACAATTTACAATCAATTATTTATAAAATATGTATGCCAATTTCAAAGATTAGGTCAATTAATGAACTTATAAATATTGCTTCTCAATCAATCGTGACAATCTTAAAAGAAATACGTTGTGGGCATTATGGTGGCATTGTTTAGAAATCGCCCTAATTGGCCACCCGCTAAACCCTACGCCAGCACTTGCGCTTTCAGCGCTTCATTAGCGGCAGCTTGTGCTTGCGCTTGTGCAACGATCGCTTGATTTGTGGTGGTAGCAGTAGCTTGCTGGATGATGGGTATGGCAGTGCCATCCGAAGTTAGCAACATTGTTGTAGTCGTCTGTTGTGGTTGGTGCTGCTGGTGCTGATGCTGCTGCTGTTGTTGAGCGGCAGCCAAATTTATAACCTCACCGCCACCATTCCAATCTTGTATGGCAATGATTTGCTGATGTCCGGCTTTAGTCGGATGCGGAGTTGTTGTTGCCAGTATTGAGCCATCCGGCGACGATAATAAAATTGTATTTGGCGGCAAATTGATGCAAGTGATCGTTCCGTTCGGCTGTACGGTTTGCAATTGTATTTGCTGGTGTGTTGTTGGGGTGGGTGTGGCGGTCAGTTGTTGTGCTGCTACAGTGGGCATCAATAATGTGGATGATTCATTGGACAATGCAGCAATGGCAGTCATGGAGCCGGCATCATCACCACCACTTGTCGTCGTCATGCATTCTTCCATAATCATTGACGAAGAATTGCATTCGTCATCTTCGTCGTCATCATCATCGTCCGCTTCAATGATCTCTTCAACTAGATCAACCGATGAATTGGGTGTATCAGCGGTGGGTGGTGGCGTGGGCGTTCCTGCCAGAGCATATGTTTGTGTTTGTTGTTGCATATGCAGCTGATGCGTTAATGCTGCCGTGGTGGTCGGCGATGCATTCAACACTTCGTATTGCTGCTCCTCCGTCTCCATCAGTACACCATTAGCATCGACGAGTCCATCTTCCTCCTCTGGTTCTGGTTCATCGTCCTCCTGCTGTTCCACTTCATTGCCGCCTTCATCAATTATGCAATTATCATTGATTTTGGCGGTGAGCGCGGTACCTTTCGGTATACGGAATTTGCGTAGTATTTGCGCGGTTGTTGCGGCCAGTGCGGCTGCCGATGCTGCATCGGTGGTTGCCATCAATTCATCGTCTTCTTCTTCAATAACAACAGAGCTGTTGCTGTCACCAGTGGTTGACGATGACGTTGCTGTTACGGATGTGGCCGTCATTGTGGCTACTGAATTATTCAGGTGGTTCTGCTGGTGCTGGTGGTGCTGCTGCTGCTGCTGTTGCATGCCGATACTAGAAGCAGGAGTGAATTTAATCACACGTCCGCCTGCTGTTAAAATGCCAGCGCTTGTTATTGTTGCTGCAGTTGGTATAGCTGTTGCCTGCGCAGCTGCTGCTGCTGCTGCTGCTGCGGTTGTTGTTGATATTTGATTAGTAACCGCGGGTGGTTTTCGCGACACAATCAACTGCAATCTACGTGGTTGAATTGATGATTTGCGCTTGTTGGTGCCGGTGCCGGTGCCGGTAACGGTGACGGCGCCGCTGCTGGTGATGATTGTGTGGTTGAGGTTATTGTTGGTGTTGACGACGTTGCTGCTGCTGCTGCTGTTGTTGTTGCTGGTGATGTTGCTGCCGCCGCTGCTGCTGCTGCTGCTGGCGTTACCGTTGTTGTTGTTGTTGCTGTTGTTATTGGTTGTCGTAGCACTTCTGTTAATGGATTTAGGAAGTTTTTTAATAAGATCTAACTTAGTTATCGGTGTACGTTCTTTAATTACAAAATCGGTAAATTGATCAACGAAACTTGTGCGATCATTGAAACTGTAGTGATTTCCACTGCCACCATTACTTTCCGACATTTTACGGGCACGAGCTTCAGCTTCGGCCTGTTTCGTTATGATTTCATCATAATAAATTTTTGCTGCATCAACTTTCGTTTCGGGTTTATTGTTGCTGCTGCTGCTGTTGCTGTTGTTGTTACTACTACTATTACAACAATATGCGACTTTTGTTGGTGGTGGGGTTTTTGTTTTTGTAGTGATTTTTAATGTCGGTATTTTCGGTATAGCGAATGTGGGTGATGAACATGAACTGGGGGGTGATGTGGTTGTTGTTGTTGTTGTGGTTGTGACAAATGATGAAGATGATGTTGTTGATGATGACATCGATGATTGTGTTGGTGTCTGTGTATGTGTGGCCATTCTTTTCGATGATGATTTTTTTCGTGTTATTGTTGGATAGGAGGTGGTTGTGGTGGTGTTGTTGGAAATTGTGTTCTTGTTGTTTTTGTTATTAGGAGTAATGGCTTGGATTTTTGTGTTTGTCTTAGAAAAATCTATGGTTTCGTGCGTGTTGTTGTTTTTGTTTTACGTTATATGAATTCATAAAAAACCAAACGTATATTTTTTTATTTTTTTTTTTCGAAATTTTTTTTTGTATTCATAAAAACAAAACGCAATCCAACGTAAGAAAATGAAAAGTAGAAAAAAAGAAAAAATATATTATGCATTAGAATTTTTCGTGTTTTTGTTTTGTACATTTTTTTTAATCTAGCTAAAATTTAAACTATTTGAAAAAAAGTAAATGAAAAGATCTTTGAACAAAAGTTTAGAAGTTTAGAAGTTTAGAAAGTAAGTAGGTAGGGTAGGTAGAAAAGAAATAAATGAAGTTTTCATATATGTAAAGTAAGTAAGTAAGTAAGTAAATACAAAGAGAATATAAAGAGAAGTAACCAGTAAGTACACGTATAACAATAATAACAATAATAATAATAATAATAATAATAATAAAATAATGACTGATTGAATGAATGATCGATGCATGATAGATAAGAAAAGTCAACGAAATAAATAAATGATAATTATTAAAATACATTTGCACACAATTTCAATACTAACTACTCCAGTCAATAAGTAAAAATAAATTATCCAAAAAATATAAAAAAAAGAAAAGAAATTGTAAACGAAAGGTTAAGTTAGTGAAAGATTGACTTTGTTATTTGAGATCTGGAAAGGGAAGCATTGGCTTGGGCATACCACAATTATTAAAAAATATCAATGCTAATAAATGCTGGATTAATTTCATTGCCCATTAGCTAATGCTAATGCTCGATAAACTTCATTCGACATTAGTAAATTTTAGTAAAAATTTCTTATAATTTTCATTGTCAATGCAAATGCTAATACTCGATAAATTTCAGTCGACATTAGCAAGAAAATGCTTGTTCAATTTCATTATCATTAAAAATATCGATGCTAATCAAAATTTGTTAGTTCAATGGTATTAGCTATGATCATTACATTTGCATTAAAAGTTTTATACCATTTTCTTTATATTTAAAATACTAGCACTCGAAATACTTGAAAATAGTATTAAATATTCAATGGAAATAAAATGAAAAAAAGATTATTAGCACCATGCATTGGTTTCAATGCCAATGACATTGAGTTAGCATTAGCGTTAAATTAAATTTTTAAGTGCAAGTGGAATAATCTTTCCATTATCTTTACATTTTGCATGCAATGAAAGTGAAAAGATCACTTAAATGATCACCTCTAGCTTCATGCTACTTATCGAATAGACGACGCTGCAGATTAACACTCCTTGGAAAGTCCTTTCATACTTTCATGCTTTGCTTTTTTGCCCATTGAAGGCCTAGGCCGAGCTTTTCGCTCGGCCACTCATGTTGTGCGTATTATATTTGTACATGAATGGAAGGGATCTACAGTTTAATGCCGAATCCGAATGGCGAAGTGAAAAGCTTTTCATATGCGATTTTCACTCTTGTAGGTTTGCCATTGCCTGCCAATAGGTGGTGTAGAAATATTTTTTTTTTCTACTTTTTGATTTTGCCTGTGCCGAGATTCGAACCCCGGACACTCTGCGTAGCAGTCCACCACACTACCACTACACAACAGCAACCATTCATACTTTCATACCGGGCAAATATAAAAGATAATCTAACTTAGCCTCAAGATCAATTATGATAAATGGTGGTGGGAATATATTTCACACTTCACAATTCGAGATATTCTATTCTTCCATTTGTGAAATACCGTCTTCGAAGCATAGGTTCCAGTGATTTGGCAAGCGCGCCGTAACATAAAAAAAACGAACTTAAAAGTGTTCGCTTCTAGTCTATGTGGTTCTATACCCTTATTTATATTCCAGGTCATAGGAACATGGAGTGAAATAAAAAGGCTGAATTGCTCTCAATGCAAGAATATTATTTCTAACATACAGAATATAAGTACTTTCCGACAACAAAAAAAAAGGATTACAACACATTTTATATATAATAGTATAGCACCATCACTTATAATACCATATACACAAGAAGTTCTGTCCCTTATACAAGTGCTAAAGAAGTCACCAAGACTTGCCCCTCCAAATTATTCAGGGATCGAATTGTGAGATTCGTGACGATACTCGTTCCGCAGATTAACTGTTGTCAGTTTAGATTCATTTTAACAAATACTGCAAAACTGTTGCGAAAGTAGAAAGGAAGAAACCGCAGAGTATAGCAGAATGGCTCCCTGCACAACAACCAGATGTCGAATCGTTGCGAACGTTCAATTCGCCACGTAATAAAATATTAATTTCGAGGTGAACAAGCGAAGACAAGCTATAGGAAAATGTTCTCTACTTGAACATCCACGAAGCAAATTTTAGTGAACAAAATGAATGTACTGGTTTTGTCCTAGATGGTAACAAACTAATCCAGACAGATTTACAAAAACTAAGTAAATTTTTGTGGCACAAAAAAATATAACGCTCCTTGTGCTAATTGAAACGACTTCTTCAAACCTAGACTTTTGACGATGTTTGTGATTTGAATTTAGTTCATTTTTATTATTATTTTCACAACTGTGGTAAGTTTAAAGTTTGATATCTTAGTCTGAAATTAGCATTCGGAAAACTAGTAGGCATTTCTAAATACTGTCGGTAAATATACAAAAAAAAAATATACATATATACTCGTATGTATAAAAATTGATAGAAAATTCGACTAAGAAAAAATGGGATCTGTCGAATTTTCCACCATCAAAAATTAACCAACTAAGTAGTTTATTAAAAAACTAAGCTTTCAGATTTCCTTCTACTCCTTATCCAAATGATACAATTCCTGCAAAAACCAAACCAGTACAACTTTATCTGAAATATGAATTCAACAAGTAAGGATTCACATATTTCTTAATCTCACAGGTAGCCCCTAAATCACTGATGAGCGGGGAGCGCAGAAAACTTCAATCAATGTACATTCAATATGTGCATTAATAATTTGGGATCCTCAAAATCTTTATGCACACGAGTGACTACCTATCAGCATTCTAAGCAAACAACATTCACTGATAAAATGTGGTATCAAAACAGCGCGATTACAACAACCGCAGGGGAAGGAGTAAATTCGATACTTAAGTTATCCCTGATTAAGTCTGTTTGGCTAGTTTAGTTATGCCAGGTTTGGTTGAAAAAACTACAAGCTTATCAAAGGAGTATCTATAATTTTACTCATTTCCAAAAAATAATGTTAAATCAATGAAAATTCAGATTTTCCCAAAGTAGACTCATTTATAAAAGACATTCCTAAACAAATAATCGGTGTGCTTCAAAAAAAAAATCAAAGCCTATCTTTAGGCGCCCGTCTTAACACTTAAAAAAAGGGGGGAGGGGCTGGTTAAATAAAGTAATACAAATTTACAAAAAGTTAAGTTAATTGATAGTTATAAATTATATTAGAGAAAATACACCAATAAATTAGAGGAAAGTAAAGAAAAGAAAAAGAAACATATCCAATGAAAAAATAAAAAACCAATATGAGAAAATGAAAGCAAATAATAATAGGCAAAAAAGTAAAAAACAAGAAAAAAAAAAACCACATAAAAATATGAAAACATTTTTATGTTAATTAAATAAATTAAAAATATTATAAAAATAAAATAAGTAAAAATCCACATACCTTTGGTGGTTACGTGTGTATGTATGTAGTATGTTTATAAAATAGCAATTGTTGCTGAGTGGCGTAAAATATTTAAAATTTCAACAAATTGATAAAACGAAAACGAAATGAGTTTCAAGAAATAAAACGACAACAAAAATGTGAGAGAAACGTGAATGAAATGAAAACGTTTAACAACCGACGACGACTTACGGACGCGTTAAATTAAGCATAATTTTGTTTTTTTTTTTTTTTTTTGGTATTATTGCAGACGAGTGCGAGGAGTAGGTAATAAATAAATGTTAGTGTTGTGATGCCACATTGTCCATTTTTCCCATATTTATTTGTTTTATAAATATTTTATTATATACAATTGTGATTGTTGTATCTTTGAGTATTTGATATATTATATTTAGTATAGACGTTAGACTAACAATGGCTTCCATTTGAAATACTAGCATTTGTTTGTGTTTAAGTAGTTCTCTCTCTCTCTCTCTCTCTCTCTCATTCTGTGTGAGCATGTCTCTCTGCGATGCTTATTTTGATTTGAATTAGAGAGCTAAGAGCACTGCTTCGGTGATGTCGTAGCTGTATATGCGCGTGTGCATGTGTATTTTTGCATGGTTGCATTAGAGCAAATATATATACATATATATATATGTATGTGTATGTGTATGTGTGTGTTACGCCGTGTAAGAACAATTTAGCAACATTTGTGAATTAAAATTTAATTTTTTTAAACAAAATTTATTTTTTACCCGCGCATATTTATAAAAATATATATGTAAAAAAGGAGAGAAAAAAGAGAATAAAAACAAAATTTTCATTTAAATTAACTCATTTAACATAAAGTGAAGTAAAAAAAAATTAAGAAGAAATTAATGAAGTTAGTATTATTTGATATTTGTATCAGAAATGTTCAAACATTCCTATTTTTAATGTTTTGTCTATGTATGTGTACTCTAAAATCATAAAAAATAAGAGCTTAGCAAAAGCGAAAGCAAAACTTTTAATGAAAACTAAAAAGCATTTACATTAGAAACAAAAATGTATTTATTCTCATATATGAAGTACATAAATAAATGCACAAAATTCAAATTATTTATACAAAAAAAAAAAAAAAAAAAAAAAAACAAAATACAATTTAGTTCGAAAAATGAATACACAGAAATTAAATATACATAAGTAGTTAAAAATACAGAGAAACATGCTAAGTAAAAATTCATCATGAAGACAAATAATGCAAGTTTTCAAAATAAAAAAGAATGCCATTTGGTGTTAGAAGTTAGGAGTTAAAAAAAAAATAAAATAATTATTAATGGCATTTATATTATCTGCATTGCTCTGTACGTTGGTAAGGGTTTTCGGTGTGTTCGATCTAGAGGAAAAATGTTTGTAATAATTGAAAAATATGTAAAATATTCCTTTGTGAGCAGTAACGTGCAAACTCATAATCGCAATGATAAATGAGAGAAGATTTTAGAAAGTTCTTTAGCGCAGTTTTGCACGTCACTGTTTCACAGATATACATACATACATACAAGTATTACAGATTAGGTTAGGTTAGGTTATATCACAAACGATACACATTGGCTCATTCCCCCAAAAAAGAAACAAATAACGAACAATGATTTCAAACTATGCTAATGAAACAAGTTGTGGTGTATTTCCTAATGAAACTTGCTGTTTCTATCTTAGCTATAAAAATGAATAGGTAGCAAATTCAAGAAGGAAAAGAATTGAAAAATACTCGTAATACACAAATTGAAACCATAGAATTTTGAAATGAATTTACTGAATTTGGAATAAAATCATTGAATTAAAAATTCAATGAAATTGTAATAATATCACTTAAATATTTAAATGAAATCACTGAATTTTTAAAATACTTCAGAACTGAATTCAACGAATTTTTAATAAAATCATTCAATTTTGGAAACGAATTTACTGAATTTGTAATGAAAGCATAGAATTTTTGAATGAATTTACTGATTTCTATAGGAATCATTGAAATTTCAAACGGATTTACACTGAATTTTTGAACTGAAATCATTGAATTTTAAAATAACTTAACTGAATTTGTAATAAAGTCAATCAAATTTTAAATGAATTCACTGAATTTGTTATGAAATCAATACATTTTTAAACGAATTCACTGAATTGTTAAAATAATTCTTAAGTAAATTCACTGAATTTGTAATTAAATCATAGAATTTTGAACTGAAATCATTATATTTTTAATGAAATTATTGAATATTTTTTTTAATAATTTTTAAATGAATTCACTGAATTTATAATAAAAATATTGAATTTACTCAATTTGTGATGTAATCATAAAATTTTTAAAGAAATTCTTAAATGAATTAAGTGAATTTGAAATGAATTCAAGGAATTTTAAAATTAATTGAATTACATTTTAATTAAATATAAATTTTTTTAATTTAAATTTTTTTAAAAAGTTTCCAATTAAATTCTAAATTTCCAAATTATAAATGAATTCACTGAATAGAAAACGAATTAACTGAATTAACATTTTAAAATGAATTCACTTAAAATGAAACATGGAACTTTTCAATTAAGTTATTGAATTTTTCAATGATATCATTCAATTTTTAAATGAATTCGTTTAATTTATATGAAATCCTTAAAAGTTTTTGAACTGAAATGTAACTCTATGTAGTGAATATTAAACTTAGAATCTACAATTCGATTAGAAACGAATCTTGTGGTCACTATGTAAGATAGTTGAAAGAAAGAAAAAAAACAAAACCTAAGAAAAAGAGAGCGATTTTCTGCTTATTTTTATCGAACAAGTTACGAGATCTTAGTTTGACTTGATACAGTCTGGATAACATTTCAATTTGCACACAGTTCACTCAAAAGCAAGCCCACTAGACAAGACAATTCTAGACTCTATAAAGTGTGAAGTATTGTCGAAACAAAAAATCCTCCCAGATTCTACGGTGAATAACGAATAAAATTTGTTCCCATTTAAAAATCTTAACTACCATAAAGCAGTTTTTACATAATTACTTTCAAGTATATTCAGGTACTCCGAATTTACTAGCAACATAAGTAAAGCTTTATAGAAAATACAATCAATACATACATAGTAATACAACTACTTAGATGCGGATACAAAGTTTGAAAGAAGAAAGCAAATATGTACATTCAACAGTTTCATCACTAATTACAATTTAAAAATACGTTTTTTATAATACCTACCATAAAAAAGAAACAATAACTAAATAAAACAATTTCAATTACGTTCAATCAATTGCAAAATACAAAATACAAAAATTCATTATTAATTAAAACCAAAATAAACTCAAATATTATTCGTGTGGATAAATCCTGTATACGTTTACGTTTGTTAATAATTACAATAAATTATACACAGCAAATACAGTGGGTGTAGTAGTTGTAAAATGTAAATGTAGTTGATTGTTTTGTTTGTTTGTTTGTTTGTTTGTTGTTGTTGTTGTTGCTTATAGTGTAGAGTAGCAGCAACAATAAATCTGCAAAAATTCTTTATCATACGCATAGTGAAGGGGGTGTGGAAGAAATACTCAAAAACAATAAAAGTACGAAATAAATACCGAAAATACTTGATGCAAGTACTTAATTATTGCAGATTGTTGCTGGCAATAGATAAATGTATGCGACAGCAACATTTGCGTGTGTGCTTCTATATGCAATAGCAACATTATACAGTTTCTCAAATCAGCAACAATGTTTACGCTAAAAAATGTTAAGGCAACTTTTATATCAATTTATGAATTCATTAATTAATTAATTAATTAATTTACCAAGAAATAATTATAACAAAATAATTAAAATCATCCAATTTAGCATTACAATCTCAATTTATATATTGTATGTATATAAAAACAAAACAGAAAAGAAAAATACTAAAAACCAAACGGGCAACATAAATTGTTGTTGGTTGTTTTTGTAGTTGTAGTTGTAGTTGTTACCTAATTTCTTTGGTTTCCAGCAATGATGCCGAATTGACATCGTTCACTGCATTGATCATCGAGGTGGGTGAGAATGGGAGCGTGTACATTGAGTTGGCATCGAGTCCGTAAGCTTCACTCTTGATGAGTAGATCGTTTTTCAATTCCATAAATTGTGGATGCTGCTGCTGGTGGTGCTGCTGCTGATGGTGTTGACTAGTAGTGGCAGCGGCGACGTGCAGTTGCTGGTGTTGCTGTTGCTGCTGATGTTGCTGGTGATGATGCTGCGCTTGCGTTGTGAACGTGTATTGCGGCGTTGTGGCGTTCATCGTCGTGTACGGGCACAGTTCGGCCAGATCATTTGATTCTAGTTTAGTGGTGGCGGCAGCTGCTTGATAGCTCTGCAGCCCATCAGCAGTGAGTATTTGATAGCTTTGCACCGTGCCGATGACGTGCTGCTCCGGTGGTGCTGGTGTTGCTGCGCTCGACGACAGATAAGCGACATTCTCCAGTTCATAGTGACTAGTGTTGGGCGTGGGCTCCTGTTTGATTTGCTGCTGATGCGTTACCAGCGTCTGCTGTTGCGGCTGCAAGTGTTGCTGCTGATTGCTCGTCGTCAATTGTATGGTGTTCGGTTGCAGCTGCAGATGTTGTTGCTGCTGGTATGTGGTCGCAGTGGCATTGGTTTGTTGTGACTGCAGCAGTGGTTGCTGCTGCTGCTGCTGTTGATCGTGTCGCGGAGCTGTGGTCGCGTAAATGGTTTGCGTGCCATCGAGTGCGGTCGCGGAATTCAATGCTTGCAACGATTGCAATGGCACCAAATTGCCCGCTTGATCTTGAATCATAATGCTTTGGCCGGGGAATTGTTGTTGCAGCAAGGCTTGCTGCAAATCAATTTGATTCGAATAGATGAGCGTGGCGGCGCCGTTGCTTGTAGTTTGTAGCACGGGCGCTGTTGATTGTTGTTGCTGCTGCTGCTGCTGTTGTTGAGTGGGTACAGCAGCAGCATTAACGTGCTGCTGGATTGTGTCACGATGTTGCTGCTGCTGCAATTGCAATGTCGATGTGGCACCAGGATTTGCGAGCGCCAACTGTGCACCGCCGGGTAATATCATGCCACTCAAATCAATTGAAGGCAGGGTTTGCTGTTGCTCGTGCTGTTGCAACATATTCTGTTGTTGCTGCTGCTGCTGCTGCACCTGTACATGTACCTGCATCGTATTCGATTGATTCGAATCGGCATTTTGCACCTCATCCAGCACGCTGTCGATCTGCGCCAGCCGTTTAGCAGCCGCCGTCGGGCTATCAGCCGTCACCATGCCAGCGCCATTGGCGGCAGCAATGCTGTTTCGCGGCTTGCGCGCCCGCGGTGTTCGCGTAGTTTGACGCGCCCGCTTGGCCACTGATGGTGTTGCCATTGCTTTCGCTGAATCATTTACTGTTCCCGCTCCGGCACTACCCGCCGTTCCTCCGCTCGCCTCTGGCACTGGCATATTGCCGTGCTTGTCCTTCTTGTGCATCTTCATCTTATCGGGACGCGAGAATTCCTTGTTGCATATGGGGCAGGCGAATATTTTGCGATTATCACCCTCGTGGAAGAGGTACGCATGCCGTTGGAAGCTGTACTTGTTCTTGAAGGTCTTGTAAACATCGTTTTTCGCGCACACCAGACAATAGGAAACGCCGTCAATGATTTGCTCATAGCGCTGAATGTCCAGGCCGCGCACCGACATCTTCTCCAGGTATTCGCCCTGCTCCTCTTCGGCGACAATGCGCGTCTTCCGTTTGCGCTTCTGTTTAACGCTCGGTATTACGGGCACCAGTGCGGGCACGCCAATCGTTTCGGTTACAGTTTGGTTCATTTCATTATCGTGGAGGGTAATGGTTTTATAAGTTATGTGTGATTGCTGCTGCTGCTGCTGCTGCTGGGAATGTTGTGTTGGTGTCGATGGCGTCGTTACTATTGCTGTTGTGCTGTTATTGCCATCACTAACGCCTCCGCTGCTATCTACCACCTCTTTCTTGATCACTTGGAATTCTTCGTAGTCTTCGTCGTCAGCTTCGAATTTGATAATGGTGGTGGTTCCATTGCTGTCCACGCAACTGCTGCCGTCGATTCCAACTTCTCCATTGTAATTCTCGAAAACGATTGTCGTCGGCATCTGACCGTCCTCGCCGGTGGTGGTAATGTAATGATATTGTGGCTGGTGCGTTTGCGTCTGCTGCGTAATGCTACTGATGCTGTTGAGATTTCCTCCGCCGCTTTCTCCTCCACCGACACCACTTCCTCCTCCGTTAAGCATCCCATTGACAATGGCGGTTGTGTTATTGTTGATTTGTTGCTGCTGCTGCTGCTGCTGTTGTTGTTGCTGCTGATGGTGATGGGCAGCGGTGCCGACGATGATGTTCCCATTGTTTCCTCCGTTATTGCTAAGGCCGGCGACGGCGGCAGCAACATTGGTTGTGGTGAGCAGTATGGGGGACGAACTAATAGTGGTGACCACATTGTCTTAATTTTTAAAAATTTGTTTGTTTGAAAATGTGTTTAAATGTAAATATCTTCTTTTTTCTTTAAATCGAAAGGAAAATATAATCTAAAATAAATTCGTGTACTTTTTATAAAAATAAAATTTAACAGTAATTATAATTATAGTAATAAGACTGTTTAATTTGTTTTTTAAATATTACTCAATATTAAAAATCTTTCAAATAATTCAAATAATATCGGATTAATCAATTTAAATTACCGAATAAGACAAAAAATAGCAAAATCTAAAAATCTAATTAAGTTATAAAAGAACAAATCATTTCGAGACAAAATCACACATAAGGAACAGAACAGTGACTTTCAAACTTCCTCAGAACACCTACACCATTCTAAAACATCCTAAAAGTACAGTACAAAACAAGATTACTTACTATGTCATACAGAGACACATGATGATATATTGTGAGAGCGAGAGAGGTAAAAGAAAATACGTGTGAAGACAAATTCGGGAAATTTGCAATAGCAAAATAGCAAAGAATTTAGAAAAGTTGAAATTTTAAGCCGATGATGTGCTTAATATAAAATTTCGACTCTTCGGCATACGGTCCCACCCCTTCTCCTTTCGCCTTGTATTGCCCTTATAGTCTTAATGACAAAATTTGGGTTGTCCAAGTGCAGGCTAAAATATGGTAATTGAAATAGTTATACAAGAAAATCACATGAGTGCGGAAGTTCAAGCACCTAAAACCGCACTTAAGCATTATTGCATAACATTTAGTGAAATTTTGTTGGAGTTGCACTTCAATATTAATCTCATGAGGGGACAATGGAAAAAAATACGGAAAGCAACGAAGCACGTAAGCCTCTTCGCGGTTTTAAACAAAATCACAAATGTACATGTACTAATTAGTCTTATTTTCGCATTTCACCGATCGCAAAATGGCGTTTCCCGACCTCAGCTGGTTCCCTTATTCAATATGATTGGAAAATGATGTATACTCTTTGCAGGGACAAAATCACAACTTTATCTGTATGCTATAATTTACTGAGAGATCTGGCGTAGGGTTGGGCTTTTTTCATATTAGCGTTTGAGTTTCATTTCATGTGTTCTCTCACTTTCTGCTCACGTGCTCTCTCACTTTCTTCTCACGTGCTCTAATGCCGTACTAAGGGAAGTAAGTGATTTGCTGAGAAAAAATGTAAACGAGTACGTGTGTTAACTTTAATTAGTCGTTATGAGGCTCTTAACCCTAGAAAGCTAAGCTTCGTCAAGTCGACGAACATTGCACTCTCTCTTTACTAATTTTTCCTCAAATTAATTAGTTTGATTAAATATCTCGAACTGTTTAATTTGAGGGTACATAAAAGACTAGATTCATTGGATTATCAAAATTGATTTCCAAAACTAGGTAATTCACTTTTTTGTAAGCAGTGTGCGAAAAAGTACTCTTTAGTCAAATCGAAGAACATAAGCTTTAAGTTATGTTAAAAACAAATAGTAAGTTTTCAAGGGTCTAATACTATGTAAGATAAATCTTAAATTATTTCATTCCCTTAATACCAATAAATAGGCAACGTATATAAATCTTTGCTCTTTTATAAAATTAAAAATTCAAAAGTACTTAAAGTAGTTAAAAGTTAAATAAAAGGAAATGTTGAAAGCTTTAAATAATATTTAATGGTCATATAAGTAGATATAGTTATAGGAAGTGGGTAGACAGACAAAATAATTTGAAAAAAGATAATATAGAAATATAATATAAAAGTTATATATCAAATAATAAATAATAATAGTAAAAAGTAAAATCACAGAGAATCAATAAATCAACTAATATAAACTAAAAGAGAGAATTCAAAAATCAAATCGAAAAATTAAGTAATAGGTATTTAAAGAAAAAAAAGGAAGATTTTACAATGATAAAACATACGAATAATAATAATAATACAAAAACATATTTAAACAAAATTTAATCATAAAAAAAAATAAGAAAAAACAAGAGGCAAAACGAAATTGACTCAACAAAAAAAAATGAGAAAAATTTGTCAACCACATTTAACGATTTGAGGCACTTTTGTGACGTTTGATCGGCGAAAAAATATGGTATATCAAAGAATTGCATGTTCTACCATTCGCACACGCAATCGCACTCATGGTCGTTAGATACTCAAATGCAATTAGAAATGAGTAAATTGTGTGTGCTTAACTCTACTCGCTATTGGTACTAAGAGAGAGCGAGTGAATTGCTGAGTGAGCAAAATACCATAGCAACCAACGAATGCGTCACTACTTCGCTCTGGCAAAAATTCACAATAATCAGACAAAACTATTCCCACCCACCACTAACTCATACAAACTATTCCCAAGAAACCTACTTAAGCAAACTTTCTTGTATTAGGATTAATACTGAGTTTATAATAATCAAATTTGAAAATTCACATAACAAAATATTCAATATTTTATAAACATTTCTAATGTATTTGAATTTTTATCATCTATCTATCTATCAATCAAGATTCGCTAAAATTGCTCCCCATCCTGCCAGGCAAAAGTGTCTGAAATCGTATTTTGTACAAATTGAATGAAAAGAAAAATAAACTAAAAAAGATAACGATAAAGAAAATACAAAATTTATAATAAAATAATATAAAAAAGTAGAATAAAGAAAAGGCCTTTTCATTCTCACAACCCATGGATTATTTCTTTCTTTTTCTTGAGTTTTCAAACAAAAAAAAAAAAAACAAAAAGTTTCTTTCTTTTTCATCACTCAAAATTTGAGATTGAATTTTTGTTTCTTTATATTTTCTTTTCCACGGATTTTCTCCATTTTTTCGAGTGGTTTTTCTTTCTTTATGTATTAATTTGATACTGTTGTTTTCTTTGTTGTTTTTGTAGGATAATTTGGTGGTTATTGTTGTTGTTTTAGTAGAATTTATTGCTATTTTTGTTTTTTTTGTTTTTTTTTTTTTTTTTTTTTTGGTTTGCATACACATTTACAATAAATTTATATCATAGAGTGATAATTCTAGTTGTTTTGTTTATTTATTTGTTGTAATAAAATTTAAGTTTTTTTATTTTGCGCATTTTTTCAATTGTGGATGGTTTAGAATTTTATTGACTCTGGAAGTGGAAATATCTTAGTTTGAAGTGGGAAGCTTCTTAGAATTAGAATCAGAATGTGAATAGAATATGAGAGACTTGCGCTTTTTCCGCTTCCACCAACGTTTTGTATTTTGATTTTGAAATTGTTTCTTTTTGGTTATTTTAGCTTAATTACATTTCGCTGTGTGCTAAGTAAATAATTTAATTTCTTTGCATTTGCGTTACCCTCGCGCTGAGTTTCAATTAAAGCGCAACTGCTTTTGCTTTTGTTTCTTTTTTGTTTGCTGTTGTTGTTGTTTTTGTTTGTTTTATATTGTACATATATATGAGAGAAAGTGAATGAAAAAGAAGTTACCATATTTGAATTGAAATGAAAAGTACAAAAACCAGATTAAAAAAAGAAAAGTTTACAAAAACGCACACACCACACGTGGGCTAAGAGGAGTTAAAGAGCGGGCGGGGGTGGGGGCGGGGGCGGGGCAGTGGCGGGTGATCGTTAAGAAAGAAACAAAATCGTTATTTTGTTTATTAATTATAAGTGTGTAAAAGTAAACATTATTTAATCGAGAAAATGTTCAAATAAAATTAATTGCATTACATGTTTTTGTATTAATCAATGGGAGGAAAAGGAAACCAATACAAATCTCTCGCAACCAAAAATCAAAACCGAAAAAATGTTTAGTACAAATATTTGTATGCAATTAAATATTTATTAGGAGGAATAAATTGTTAAAGACATTATTATTTTTTGTATGCTTCTTAATTTCAAAACTATGTATAATCGGTAAGCTTGTGTGTGTGTGAGGAGGCTGCTTGTTTTTCTCTTGGTGAGAGAATATTGTAGTAAAATTGTGAAGGCTTTCAAAAGTTTTTAGTTGATTATTTTGTTTGTTTGTTTTCTTGTTTTTATTATTAGAAATACATTTGAGAGCAAGAAAATTAGGCACGAAAACAAAAACGAGAAAATCATAAATATGAATAAAGAAAAGATATAATATATGTACCTATTTATGTTAATAAAAAAACGAACAAATAATAAATAATTTAAGAAATAATATTATTGGATTTTTAATAAAGAAATGTATGAATGTAATAAAAGTAAATTATAAACAGTTGTTGTTGTTGATAGTTTAATCAAATAAAAGTATTGAAATTATGTGCAGAAAAAAAACAAGAAACCTTTTGCAAAATAAAAAATTATGAGAAATTATGTGTATGAAACATATGCACGAATGTATAAAGTCAAACAAAAAAATAAATAAAAAATAATAATAAAAAAACTATGTATGGAATGAATGTATATAAAATAAGAAAAAAAAGTGGTAAACATGTTCACATTAATAGAGAATAACCATAGCTTTAAAAAAAAATAAACAAATATAAATAGTTCGCGGTTTCACTACACTCCGCTAAGGCTTGATTTTTCCTCATTAATGTTGTCATTTATACACGATTGATTTTACAGGATTTTAGAGACATTTCAAATATTACTAAGGAATCCAAGAAGTGGTGTAGTGGCTTCAGAGACAAACTTCGTCAAATGTTACGATTGATGCTCTGGAACCAAAGGATTTTTTAAAGAAATAATTTGTTATTAATAATTTCTGAATTCGACAGCGATATAGACTACATGCAAATTCAGAGGCACACAGAAAAAAACATTCGACACCTTTATTAGATTTTACTTGACAGATTTCAAAAGAGAAAAGCTTGGCCTAGGCCCTCCATGGACTGTTGTGCCATTAAAAGAAAGAAGAAAGAAGATTTCAAAGTCAATGGCTAAATAAACTCCGGCACGAATGTGATAAAGAGCTTTTGTAATTTTTTCACTGTAGAATGTAGCTGTGTCAGCCTTCAAAACCTCTCCGAATCCAAATTAGATTGGATTGTGTCAATAGATTCACATTTCCAATTTAAGTCTCTGACAGTCTAACATAAATACTTGAATCAAAGAATGATTGGTAGTTCATCTACATCAGAGCCGATTGTGACTCCTCATGGAATCGGTATCGTGAAGTTACATACATATGTAAATCATCTCTTACAAGATGAGACTTCAAAGAAAGATATTTTTGACTTGTAGAAAGAGAAACGCAAAAAGCAGTTTCATCAAAACAGTGCCCGAGCGATTTTGGCTCTCTCATGTCGTTTCTCCTCCTTTGACTTATGACAGCCAGCAGCATCTAAATATTTGAAAAACACTGTTCTACCTAATATATTTGAGTGAGAGTATTTGAAAATGTGAGCCACAGCAGAAATAATCAGCGGGCATGCTTGACAGTTTGAGAGTCAACTGGCCAATTGAGAGATGTTGCAATTGCTCTGACAGCTTAAAGCAAGTTTCGGTCAGATTTAAAGTTTGAGAAGCTAGCTGGATAGAATTGAAAATTGAAAATTGTGAATCAATCATTGTTCATGACTTTAAAAAGTTTAAATAGCACTGATCTTTATACTATATACATACATACATATGTACTTTATGCATTTTTTATTCAAAAAAGCATAATTCTGTATTTAGTGTTCTACTTTGCTCTCTTTCTCTCTTGCTCCGATTCTCTTAAAACTTACTACCACTATAAATATTCTATATGTACCAACCGCACCCAATTCAAATGTTTTTCCCAGTCAAATTTTAAATTGCATCTCAAAATTGCAACTGAACGTGTTTATATTGTAAAAAATGTTTTCAGCAACAAATATATTCAAAAATCGTACGAGAATTAATAACAATGAAACAAAATACAATTTGAGCAATATCATTTACATAAAATATGTTACCACTTTTTTTTAACTAAAACAAAACAAAAATAATACCAAAAAATATCATAAATTTTATAAAGAATAGGAAACAAGTATGTAGAAAAAAGATTAAAAGATAGCAACTTTCAAATTCAATATGTCAAAATAGAAAGCAATAAAAGGAGAATATAAAGAGTTTAGGAAAGAAATAAAATGAAAAAATTGTCTATTGAAGAGGAATAAGAAAAAAAATCTCTACAAGTCAAAAAAAAAAAAAAAAAAATCAAAAAGAATAAAAAAATATTCTACATAAAATTTAGAAAAGAAAAATTGAAAAACCTACCTTGCTGCGATGTTGAATTATTTTGACTAGTGTGTTGTTGTTGTTGGTGTTGCTGCTGAACCTGCTGCTGTTGTTGTTGCAATTGCTGGTGCTGCTGTTGTAGTTGCTGGTGCTGCTGTTGTTGCTGCTGTTCAAGCTGTTGCTGATACGTCGATGAATCGCACACAATTTCACTTTGTAATTGATAGACAGCGCCGTCAGTACTCGTTTGTGTTGTTGTTGTTGTGGGTACAGTAATATATTGGGTTTGTTGTTGTTGCTGCTGCTGCTGCTGTTCATGTGATTGTTGGTGTTGTTGCTGAGGAATGCCATTCAGTGTTGATGCTGCTGGCAACATCGTTGTATAGACAATTGTTTGCTGCTGTAGTTGTTGTTGATTGATATCATCCACATTGGATGCACCCGCAGCAGCCGATGTTGAAGCCAACAATTGATGCTGCTGTTGTTGATTTAATTTCGGAATTTTTCCTTCAAATTTTCGCTGCTGCTGCATAAATTGAAATGTTGGATGCTCATTCACCAACTGCTCATTTAATTTGCGCACGTGTGTTTGCTGTTGTTGCTGTTGCTGCTGCTGCTGTTGTTGTTGTTGTTGTTGATTTTTTGTTGGCGTTTTCGTTGCAGAGCCTGCAATGTATGCAAATTACAGTTGATTATTTATTTTTTATTAATTTATATTTAAACCAACTCACTTGGATGAGATTTTTTTCTAATTTTGTTAGGATTTTTTTTTTTTTAATTTTTTTTAGTTAGATTTAGTAAATGAATATTTTTTTTTTTTTTTTTTTGTTTAGTTTCGAATCGCTTTGCATGATTCCTTTAAGTTAGTCTTGAATATTATTTACAATAGACACACGCACCAGTGAGGGAGGAGAGGCGGGAATGGGTTAATGATTTGATGATATGAATGAATTGGTTAGAATACGAGATGTTGAAGAGTGAGGTGTTTTTTGTTGTTGTTTTGTTTAGCATATACGATGTATGTATGTAGCTATGTATGTATGTAAGTATGTAGAGGATGTAGAGGAGACGAGGAGCAAGAATACTATTTTGTTTGTTGTTCCTTTAATATGTAACTTATTTCAAGACACAATTTGTTTAAATGAGATTCTCAATGAGTTAACAAGATTAATATGATATTTATCACAAAATGTTGCTATACAATATTTGAAAAGAAGCAAAGAAAGCAATAACAAGATTTAGGGGGTATAACTTGAAAATGTAGAATTCACTACTGATGGCGCATCTTGTACTAACAAAATCACATCTGGCAATTCTGTAAACTACTTTCATGTTTTAACTACGGTCAAGTATATTCTGTTTTGATTGTGTATCAATTTGCCAAAGTGTAAACAACATGACCTTTTTGAGCTACAAACATGTCAGCATACGTGCCAAAACAAAAACAGCGTTTGCGGGAAGTTTAGCTTTTCGAAAAAAAAGTGCTATTGAAAGTCATCGACTAAAACATGCGAATTCTGGTGTCGGCACTTTAAATGTGGAGATTTTGGCGCCAAGGTTCTGTATTTGGTGGAATCATCTTTTTTGAGCTGCTAAAACCTGGTGAAACTCTTACTGATTCGTTTGACGAAAGCAATGGCCGGAAAACGACCAGGCACAAAGCCTTAATTTTCCACAACGCGTGGCCTTATCTTGCTCACATTATTTGGAAAAAGCTGGATGGGACCTTTTGGCTCACCTGCCGTATTTACCAGACCTTGCTTCACTTATTTCGATCGATTCAGAATGCTCTTACTGGAATATGCTTTACTTCAGTGGAAAGTATCAAAAAATTGGATTGATTCGTTCATAGCTTTAAAATATGGAAGGTTTTTTCTTGGCAAGGTATTCATAAATTACCAGAAAGATGGAAAAATGTTAGACACAACTTTGAATAATATATTCATTCGATTTTGTAAAAAAAAAAATTCCTCCTTTTCAAGTTATACACCCATAATAATTATAATTGTTATTTATCTTGAGTAAAAATTATTGTAATTATTTTTCACTCCAACATTTTCTAATTTGATTTAGTTTCTATCTTATTCAATTTTAATGATCTAGCTTTTATTTTTTGTATTTTTTTATATCTTTTATACAATAATATAACAATAGTTAGACTCTCAATTACATATATAAAATTTAATTTTTAATTTAATTTATAAATTTTCTCTAATTTTTTTATAATTTTTTTTTTAAATTAATACTTAGGAACATTAATAAAGTGTACTTTGATGCCATAAGAAATGCGAAATTTATATCACCACAGTTGATTTCAAGTGGCATTGATTATGCTGCAAAGATTTCAAGATTTTACACGCATCATGTATAGCAACAAATTTTATTGTAAAATTTAATAGAAATATTTGTTAAAAGTAGTTTAACACGCATCCGTCGTTCATTTTGCCAACCGAATCAGTCGTTGATGTAACAATTCGATACAATATAAATCGACAATTGAAATTGAGCTAATTAATTTATAATTGATATTTTGTTTGATTATTTTCAATGAATTATTGACTTTCTAACATTTTATGCAATAAAAAACATTTTCTTATTTTATTTCATTTATTTATTCATTTGAATTATCACACAGGTGAAAAATGGCTATGTAAGCGATATAGAGCGTCGAGAGAGGGCTCTGCTTCTCAATGAACCCTTACTGAACCCTTATTAACACCTGTTGCCAGGAGTTAATCGCCGCTTGATCTCAAGGCTGACATTATTGTAAGTGTTGATGATGGATCGTCGGTAAACGAAATCCTTGACGACTTACAAAGTTTACCTGTCAACAGTGACATTTTGTCCAAGACGCCGTGCCGTGACTCATTGTTTATTGAAACAAGACCATTTCGTTTTTTTCTCGTCCACCATTACGCCCACTCGACAAGACTCCCTTTCCAGATAAGAGAATGCTGTACTGTCTGCTCGCGTGTTGTTACCAATGATGTCAATATGATAGGCGTTTGCTAGCAGCATGACACTCTTGTAGAAAATAGTGAAAGCGAGATGTCGATGTTCGTAGCTCGAACTATTTGCTCCAGCAGAAGGTTAAAGAAGGCGCACAGCTACTGTATGCACGTCTTTTTTTATGATTTTTAATCTTTCTTTTTTATTTTACATTATATTTTCTTTTATTGTGTACTTAACTTTTTCTCTCTTTTTTTTAACTTTTTTTTTATTACTTTTTTTTATTACTTTTTTTTATTACTTTTTTTCTGATTTCCATAAATTTTTTTTCATTTTCATACTCTCTTTTCTTAAGCATTTTATTTAGAAATTTTTTTTTAATTTTTTCCTTTTTAGCAAACTGTCTTATTTGCCCTGATGCAGAATTTTCCAAGACGGCGGATGATGGTTTTCATAAACCGTTATACGGTCTGATTTCTAATACAGGAAAGTTTCCTCGTGTTTTTCACCTAAACAGATTTTGTGTTTCATCGAAACTAATAACATCGGTTTATTTCTTTCACGTGTATTAGGGACATAGTGGCACGATATACTGCCCTTTTATATACATCATCCCAAAGCGCCGATGTGCATTCTCCAAGCGAGCGACGAACATCAGCCAAAAACAGCGAACCATAGAAAGCACACGCATTGTGTCGATGTCAAATTTTTCCCATTTTTCTCCATATTTCCTGAAGCCATACAAATTAATCATTTAGACAACAGTTTCTTCAATGAATAAAATGAAAGATAAAAAAAAGCGGCATATCTAGTAGCAGAATCTAAATATATATAAAAAATTAATAAATAAATATCATTCATGGTATCGAGGGGCATTTGTACTACGTTTTACCTTTCATAGTCTTACTTTCAGATTCCGAATGAAATGGTCTGGTCTGCCAGAAGAAAAAGTCTCCTTCGAATATTGAATTGTTTGATCTTTTAACAACAGTCAATACAGCAACTGGCTGTGGAGCAATATTCATCATGTTCTTGCTGACTCAAGAACAACTCGTCAACACTTTCATATGCACTGCATGAATATGCACTTTCTTCGTCGTCACTTTCTTCCGCATAAATCTATATTTCAAGTTCATCGAACTAGTCACAAATCGAATTTTCACTCTTTCACTTTTTATGTTTATTTTTTTTCACTGCTAATAACACAACACGAGAAAGGAGGTTGGCACACGAACCACACGAAGCATCCATGTGAGGTATACGAACTATTAATTAAGCCGAAATCTCAGCCCAATTTCACCGTCAGCAAACACATAGCAACAACTTATATTTGAAAAGTGTATCAATTTGATACCAACGACGGATGCGTATTAAACAATCGAAAGAAAGAAACAGTTACACGGAAAGCTCAAAACAAATTAGTACAAGTGAAGTAGAAGAAAATATACTCCATATACTCCTCGTCGGTTTTATGCACATACAAAGCCTGTACCCTGATGGCCAAAACTTAAAGAACCCGAAATCACCCATGTGCATTCAATAGGCTCCAACAATAATAATAAATAAATTTCTGTGAAGAAGTTTTTGTGCAAATCGATATCAAATAAATAAATACCACGCATATAAAGGCATGAAAAAAATTATTAAAAATGGCAAGAAATAAATTCAATTCTTGAATAAAAGATGAAATAGTAAGTAAAAACATTTCCGACAAGTTTGGCATAAATTAAGCCGTTGAGTTTCCGAATAATAAATCGTTTTCGTGGCACCTGGGTCGTTTGACCTCGTAAAACCTCATCGCATACTGATAAATGAATTACCCGAAAAATAAAGAAAACCCCTTTCGAGACTTCCACGGAAATAGTCAGAGGACTGTCATTAGAAATGAAGTAAGTGCAAGATCAGGCTGGATGTAAGGCTGCCATAAGTAAAAAGAAGAAATGACGCGTTTTTGGGTCTTCCAACATGATTATGACCCAAAACACACATTCAAGTTAATCGTTTCGTTTTCGAACCCGAACAACACATGTATTTTATAATTTTCGTGTATCTACACAACGGTGGTCCTAAAGACCACACCACATATTGAAAAGCCAATAGAGTTTTTCCGAAGCAAGTTTGTATTTAAATAAAACACAGAGTGTTTGAGAAATATAGTACACATGTTACATTTACTTAAGTATGGATTTCGATATTGCTCATATGACCACCGCGATAAGCGATCGATTCTATTGAGCCAATTCTCCACCATACTCCACCATAATCAGGCGGAACTTTGAAAATTTCACGTTCGATATTGTTTCTGAGCTTCTTTAAACATTGTTGGCATAAACCAACGACTTAACGTAACCCACCCCATAAAAAGAAATCCACCGACGTTAAATCCCATGATCGCTGAAGATGATTTTTCGACGTTGCTCGTTCGTGAACACTTCGCCATGATCAAAATGTAAATGTTGAATGACGTTTTGACATTGGCATTAAGGATGCGTTTGTATTTATTGAAAAACCCTTCATTTAAATACAAAGTTATGTCCCTATTGTAAGCCCCTTTAGATTCAGTGCCTCGTAGATGCAATTGTGCAGTTGTGCAGTTTGTCAAAAATAATGGTTATGCAATTGATTATTAATTGACAATATTGACATTTTGCTAATGAAAAGAAGTTGCTTTAGTTGTGGACAACAAAAGTCTAAATTTATTTCTTTAAACTTTTTATAAAAAGAGAGAAACAAATAAATTGAGTTATTTTGTTATTTCTAAAAGTAAATAATGTAAATCAGTAAGTATTAAAAAAAAAGATGTTAGCCTATATTGAATATTAAAATAATTATGTGTAGAACATAATTGCACATGTATGGCACGGTTGCTTCAGTTCTGGCCACAAGTTAATGTTTGCTTTTTAGAAATGTAGACCAATGATGGGATATGAGTTACAATGTCTAGTGAATGTATAAATGTAGTTAGTGTTGTTAACTGATGAATCACTTCAATTTAATTCTATATTTCTGCAGAATTTTCTCAGTGAGTAGGTGTGATTTAGGAATGTTGTGAGATTGGTTGTTTCATTTCTAATGAGCTCACCTCCTCCTGCACTTTTGCTACTAGAATTCGAATTATCTTTATTTCTACGTATTGGTGTCTTGCGGGGCGTTTTAGCCGCCGTCCCTGTTGTGGTTGCTGTTGTTGTTGTTGTTGTTGATGAGCTATTCGATTTTCGACCTCTCGATGTTGACGATGTCGATGAAGCTGGCGACGTTGAACGATCATCTTTATTATTACGCGGACTACGTCCTTTACTGCTGTTACGTGAACTGGCACGACGTTTGGTTGCCAACCAATCATCATCGTAATCAGCATCGGATTTACGCTTATGCTTACGTTTATTAAAATCATCGAATTCATCATCGTCTATGTGGGAAGGGGAGAAGAAATTCAGATTATAGATTTGGATTGTTTTCTGTGAGTGTGTGTGTGTTATTTTTGATTTTTGATTTTTGATTTTTGATTTTTGATTTTCGTTTGAACTTTTTTCTTTTTTCAGTTTTGTATTTTGGCGGTGACAAGCTATTTGCATGACATTTTTCGCCATAGAAAACAGTTGCCATTGCTAAAGCCAACAGGCAAGCTAATGGGTAGTTCCGTCTTGAACCGTGGTTCCTTTTTCATCATTTATGTCGGAGTATTGCGTCTACCATTACCGAGACAGTGGTCAACACACACTTTGTTTCATTGTTGTAGGTAAATTTCGTAGTACTGAAAAAAGGTAGTCTTTAAAACAAAAAATGGTGTTGTCATTATTGAATCCCTTATGGTCACTTTAAAAAATGACAACACAAATTTTTTTTTTTGCTAACTGTACATATTCAGCTGGTTTGCTAAATGTGCTAAACTAAAGGGAAGTTCAATTTACTGAAATCTGCCGTACGTTACTCGAGCGCCAATTTAAGAAAGAAATTATTATATATGTCAATAAAAAGAGATATGTCGAAATATTACCATCATCGTCTATATAATCTAGTAGCTCCTTTTTAGTCTTAAAATCAGCTGGGCTTTGTAGACTCATCGAGTCTCCAGCATCATCACCCAATATGGCAGGTTCCTCGTCTTCACCGATCACGGTCAATACACTCTCTTTCAGCACCGCTTTCACTTCATCCGGTATACTGGGATTCTGTTGTATCTCATCTAAATCCAAATCGGGATTACGCTCCTTGAATGTTTTCTTCTTTGTAGGGTTGCATTGTTTTTTCATTCTGTTTATTAAACGTAATGGTATAATAGAAAAAATCATGTTAGCAATTTGTGAAACGAAAATTTAATTGAAAATAGTGGAATTGCGCTGCGTGCGCGTGCACTTACTTTTTGTTACGCATTACATCTAAGTGTGTGGGCAGTGGTGCGGGCGTAACAACTGACGGTGGATCTTCAGGATGCTGGCCTATATCGATACCTTCGAGCCATGCTTTATAGCGATCTGGTTGGAAGCGTTTCACGAATGTATCCATGGAAATTTTAACCATCTCATTGCTGAAGTTGGGAGAGAGAAAAGAAACAAAAGTGTGGTTAAAATTAAATTTTGAATAAATATAAGGACAAAAGAAACTTATTTATTTTTTTTTTTTTAGATATTTCATGCTTTCATAGAATGCAATGTGTTTTACCGAATGAGTGATAGTTTAACGAACTATTGACATTGAAAAGTAAGTGCTATTATTTAAGTTCATTTTATATTGAAAGATGCCAATATCTTTTATAAAATCTATGAAAAGTAAAATTTGTTTTCCATTCCCAATTAAGTTATGGTTTCATAATTTAATTCGGACGACCGTCGGGTCACACAAGGGGAATAACCCACATTTTAGGTCGGTTAACCGGTGCATTGCTACCTTGCGGCGGGCATGGCAGAAATCAAATTGCAACTGGCTATGGCAGTTCATGTGGAGGGAGCAAACCCTCTTAAAAAAAAACTCCTTTAATCCAGGTTGTGGCTGGTCTGAACCAGTTCCTATCGCTTTGGCAGTCAGCGGACTAAAACTAGCAAACCGATGTGATGTGTATGTATGGAACTATGTTAATTTTAATCAATTTGATTGAAACCTCTCTCAAGAAATTATTACAATAGTCATTTTTGAATATATTCACAATCTCCACAAAAATGAGTTGAACTAATTTCCCTCCAATTCCCATTTAATGACTATTTATTAAAGTATTGGATTAATATATTTTTAATCATGAATCTTTATAATCTTTAAAATTAATGAAAGATTCTTTCCTATTTACGATTTGTTTCAAAAACTACAAAAACTTTAATATGACTCGGATTAACCAATATATTGGAAAAATAAGTATATTCATTATAAGTATTATTCATTTTATTCATGATTTGAAATATTCTATAGATTCTCAAGTCATAAATTCCGTGTTTTATAAATGCAATTAAAATTGCAATCTCTTTCACTCGAACCATTTGAATTGGTGCTTTTCCCATACATTTCGAGCCAATTATTTTCTCAAAATTTCACCAAAATTTTCCAAATAAATTATACTGAACTAATTATACTCTATCAAACTAACTATAGTATATCTCTTACCTGCAGGTACATTGTATAGCACGTTTGCCATACTCAATCCATCGTTCCATTGCAAAGTTTGTCGATTCAGCACAATTGAAACCGTGATTAAAACCAGCATGATAACCAAATGGGAATGTTATCATTATTTCACCAGCCTCTTGAGTAATCTACATATAAAGAAAAAGCAGATAAGTACAACGATGTAAGTAAAGCAGTTTTTCTACAATATTCCTGAAGGTATACAAATTTCCAAAAATTTCATTTCATTTCCCATCTCAAATTAAAAACTCACCTTACTCACTGGCACATCGTGCTGCTTCAATACCTGCGGACTAATCAACGTCATCTTATGACGCAAATAGGCATTGCAATTCTGATAGCTTGCGGGGAAATATTCATTGGCGACTTTCTCCAATTTACGCCCATGCTCCGGCGGTACAACGTACCATGTCTTTGGTGCACCAAAATGTAAATAATTAATCGAATAGAGATCCATATCTTCGGTGTGCCAGGCAAATGTTGTCTTCCACATGCCAAAGTATAAATAAGCGGTATTAACACCATCGATTTGTATGCCATAATCTTCGTTGACATAGTCGAGAATGGTGCCAAGACGATTGATGTTCCAGCTCTGTTGAGAAGAAGGTAAAAGCAAAGTTTTAGTTTATATAATAATACATACGTTGGTTTTTCAAAAGTTAAACTTACATCTTGATCGGTATCAGTGATGCTACCGCTAACATCGGCGCCATAAATAGGCGCAACATATGTAATATTTTTCCAATATTTACGCTCGAGATCTTCATAATCGAAATGTTTGGGGGTCTGATAGCGTTCTGTATCGGCCAATTCACAGAATTGCTTCACGGTCAACGGTTTCTTTTGTATGTTTATTTGCTGGTAGAGGCCCTGTTTCCCTGTGACGACTTGGCATATGGGCGCCGGTATTGTTATATTGAGCGCATCTAAATCAGAGTAACCACTTCTGCGTGGCACCCATTCGGCGGGCGGCACAACTTTAGCTAGACCAGCTTTGTGTGCACCTTGAGATTCCATGAAAGCTACATATTTCGGGAAGTCTTTGAATTCTTCCCAAGTTGGCCGAAAGACCATAATACGTGGTATATCTGAAGAAGATGACATTTTCATGCGTTGTGTGTTGTTGTGTTTCTCCTTCAGGAATTTATATATATTTATTAGTATTTTCTTTTTTCTATAGGTTAGCTAGGTATGTTGGACCGGAGATAGGACCGCGGGGGTTTCTTTGTATTTCCTATTATAGTTAGGAAAGCTTAAAGGAAAGAAGAGAGAACAAATATTGTTAAATTAATACATAATGGCGCTTATTCAACTGTAATAAATTAAACAAAGTGGAAAATACTTCAAAAAATCAAGAACTCAATAAAAAAAAAAAAAAATTTATTCTTCGAGTCTCAAGTGAAACACACACATGAAGGAACCTTTCGCACACACACACACTAACAGGCTGAAAAAATTATACCTAAACACATTCATTGTTCCTCGTGTTTGCATGGAAAAACGGCAGCAGCTGCAGCTCCTTCTGTGTTTCACTAGTTTCTGTTTTTTTTTGTATTTTTGTTTTTGTGAACAACAGTCATAAAAGGCGCTTATAGCACAGGATTCTACTCTCCATTTACTACTGCTCAGTATTTCTACAATAGCACACTGACTCGCTGTGGAAACATACGCGCTTGATTGAATATTTAATCATGTAAATATTAAATGCATTCATTCATTGTAGAACTTGTTTAGCCAACTGGTCTCATTGTACTTAAATTCAGAGGAAGCTTAAATAATTAAATCCAAGAACAGCATTAAATTGAAACCATAAACTCAGAGATCGATCAGAAAAGCAGTTGAGTGTAAGTAAAACCAAAAATACAAATTATTGCAAAACAGAAAGATTTTAGTCAAAATTCAGATGCTTCAAACACTTCCATAGAAGAAGTTATGAGGTTATTCTGAAGATAGAAGCTTAGTACCATAATATAACTAAAGTACGATGGAAATGTGTGAATAAAAAATGGAGTCGATTTTATTCCCAGAATTCCTTAATCTCCAAACTATCTAGATCGTTGATTAGTGAAACAATATTTGGGTGTAGTCATGGCTTTTTTAAAACTAACCAGATTTAAAGCTCAAATAGACGGCGGAATGGGGAGAAAGATATCAGAGCATACTCAAGACTTAATAGAGAAACTTGCCAAAGAGGTAAAAGGTGAAACATTTTGGAAAAAAATTGAATGCAAATTTTAATAAAAAAAAGTATAGTTATTAAAACCGTCTTTTTCTGAGTAAGTCCTTAGTAAAAAACGTGATAGCATGGAATTGAAATCTACGTGTTACTTTTACTTCTTGCAATGGCAATGAGTAATATAGACAAAAATACTAAGTGAGTCCAAGATTCATTAATTACTGAAGAATTGGAAATAATATTTACATTTAATAAAAACGTTAAGATGATGAGAAAATATAAATTTATAAATGAGATTATACAAATTTTAATGAGTTATATTTTTCTAATATCTACAAAACCCGATGGATAAGCGAACTTCTACTAAATTTTTTAGGCTGAATAAATAGAGCTCACAATGGGAAGAGTAGAAGTTCAAGACCTTAGTGATTCGCGTTGGTGGTGGTCCAAAATTAACCAGAATTGAGTTTTCTTGGATGTTTTAAGCCTCATTAACTCACAAATCTAATTGGTTGTTTTTTTTTTATTTTTTATTTATGCATTCAACACACAGGGTGTACCCCTATGAATGCAAAGAATTGTAATGTAAGAAGATTGATAGGTGGAAGGAAGAAGGAGGGAGAATGTGAGAAAGAATGCAATCACACGGGACACCGATAAAGCGGAAGGCAGCCATTGTGGCAAGTGTTATGCCTTTACCACAATGAACTTTAGTTTATCAGTGTCGACTATGACCGCATGTAGCGCCAAAGGCCGAGCTTTTCGCATCCACTCATGTCGTGCGTGTTATATTTGCACATGAATGGAAGGGACCTACAGTGTATATGCCGAATCCGAACGGCGAAGTGAAAAGCATTTCATAGGCAATTTTTACTCTTGTAGGTTTGCCATTGCCTGTCAAGAGGTGGTGCCGTGTAGAAATTTTATGTTTTCTCTACTTTTTGATTTTGCCTGTGCCCAACGCACTACCGCTACGCTACAGCGACCACTACGTGATACGATTTAGAGAAAATCTGACAGTATATTGAAATTAATCAAATTATTCGAAAAAGTTACTCTAAAATTTTTAAACAGTAAGTAAGAGAATAAAGATTGGAATGTGAAAAAAAAATTTTACACTTCTTAAATAACACTTTAACACCAACTATGCGAAAATAATTCATAAAATTGATTATTGGTAATTGTTTAATGTGTTGCAAAATTTTAAAAGAAATTTACCCTGGCTAGGTGTGAGAGTATAAGTGCATAAGTAAAATTCAGGAAAATAGGCAAAGAAGAAAATGGCAACGCAAATTACATTTTTCTAAAGTAAAGGTAAGGGGGAGAAATTAAATATTCACACAAACACAACAAGCATAAAATTACATGTACTTATGTATATGTATAGTGTGTGTGTGTGTGTGTGTATTGTTATAATAGCAAAACTGTACCACCACCCGACAGGATACGAAATTCGCACGATGACGATTAAATGAAAAATGAAATACAAATAAAATACAACAAAAACAACTATAAAGATGACGACAACGACAACGACCAAGATATTTTGATGGTATTGGTGTCGATGCCGACAAAGAATATACAAAACTAACGAAAGGAACCAACTACCAAATCTCTTCTATACAAAATTACATACAAATGAACGAACCAAAGAACGTAGGAACGAATGAATGTAGAAACTTACGACTGTATGTTGGAACGAACGAATTGAGGGAACGTATCAATGTATGAGAAGACACGATTGTAGGAACGAACGAATGTCGAAACATCAAAAAAGGAGCAAAGCAAGAAACTACATAAATACAAAACAATGAAACTAACTCACTTGTATCGCTCTCGCTCTCTCAGTTCATGCTACTTTATTTTTCGGGTATGGTAAAAATACAAAGGAACACTAAGCAGCCAAAATACGATGACGATGACGTTGACGGCGACAGCGACGCCAACGAGCAGCAAGCGGTGCGTGCTACTCGGTGAAGTGCTTGTAGTTTAATCCAAAAATAAGAAGCCGCTTTTATTGCTATTGTTGTTGGTGCACTTTTACTTCACTATTTTTTTTTTCACTACTGTTGTACAAGTACATATGTAAATTTTTCATTTATTATTGATTATTGCAAATTTTTGGCAATATTTGTCATTATTGTTTTAAATATAAATAAAAAAATTTTTTTTTTGCATTCTCTTTGTATTATTTTGTAAACTAATAACGAAAACCGACGGCGAAATCACTGAAAGTTGTGCGCTACGTTTGATTGATATGAAAATTATTGCACGAGAAGCGAATGTTTTAGTAGAAAAATTGTCGATTTTTTCTTTTTTTTTTTTTGGTAATACACAAATAAATTTTCATATAATTTCCTTTTTATCTTGTAAATATGTATCAAAAAATATAAAATTTTTGTTTTCTTTGCACTTCTTTGGTTTAATTTATCAAAATTTTTTTTTTACACTTAGTACGAGGTCCTTTTATGTTTTTTGTATATGTTGGTTTGATTTTTTTACACTTCAAACGAAATGAGCACGAACGACAGCAAAATGCGACGAGATGCGGTGTTTGTAGTTAACGCGATGAGATCTGAATGTAAACTGATGTTAGAATCGAAACCAAACAGCACCACGACTCTGAACATAGCAAGAAGGAAGGATAGTATGAAGAATATGAATAAAAAGGGACTATGAAAAATGTGCACACATGAACACATATCATACAAATATAGCGCAAATAGGATAAGATGGTAGAGCGATATCCTTTTTAACTATTAATCAGTGCTGCCAGATTGAGGGAATTTTTCTTTTTCAAAAGTTGTCTCTTATTTTCCATAGACAATGATGGAAACAATCATTTTGACGTTTATTGACGTTTCGACAAAATATAAGAGAAAACAAAACAAAACGCAAATAAAATTTACCGCGCAAAACAAAAATTTGATTTCCTTATTCGGAGATTTTGGTAAGTTTTATTAAAATTAGAAAAAATTGTTGGTAATATATTGTTAATAAAAATATTTATAATTTGCAGAATGGAAAAAGAGAGAAAACTAAAAATGTTTTTCAATTTAGAGATTTTTATTTGTTAAAGAATTATCAAAATTAGAAAAAAGTAAATATACAACAGTGCGAGCAAATATAATAGAGGCGAGACATTCAGTAATTGTCTAGACTTTTCTTTTTTTTGACAGCTAGCTATGGTAACACATATTCTTAATTGTCTTCATAGCATTGTCTGATGTAAAAGCAGAGTTAGAGTATGCAATCCTTTTTTTCCAATCAAAAGAATGCAAATCTTGACTGCTTTGAAGTTACTTAATATGTGTGCATAGTCACGTTGATTTTATCGTCGTCTATTTGTTTGAAGTAAATTAAAATATTTTTAAGAATAATTAATTTTTTAAGAATTCAAATTCTGGCATCACTCTAGTGCTTTAGAGAAGAGAAAATATGCAATAAGCAGAATAACTGCTTTTTAAGATTAATCTGGCATCACTCCAGAAATTGAGTGATTAGAGAATAGAAAACAAGCAAAAACAACATACAGCCGATGAACTAAAAGAGAAGAGAGCCGATTAAGGTAAAATGTACACAAAAGAAAACGCTAATAAATATGGTACATATATACATGCATAGAATATGTATGTTTGTATAGTAGATAGGTAGAATGGAAAATTAAAATGAGAAAAATATGTAAGGGTCGCGTTTGGCCGTGGTTATATTCAGAATTTTGTTCGGCTCGTGCGATAGACCCAGCATATCGTGTTCGGTGCAACAACAATTTCATGATGTTCGTTATGCATATATAGCAATAACAACAACATACAAATATTTATGTATGTATGTATGTATTTATGTGCAAGATTGAGCGTCGACGAGACTCCAAACTAATATTGCCAACAAAAAAAAAGGAAGAAGGAATAAATCAAGCTGTAAGCCAACAATTGAATCAGGGACCTCCTCATTAAACGCACACATGCATACACCATTGTGAATAGTTGCTAAAAATGTTGTTGCTAAAGCGGTATGAAAAACCACAACTACGAATAAGTATATGCACGAATACTTGGAAAACATGACAGCAAGGACATGCGCAAAACACAAAAACGAATACTGTGATAATATCAGAGAGCAGCAGCAGCAGCAGCACCACACGCAATGCTATTTTCCATATACTCGCCTTTTGAACTTCGAAATTCGGTAAATGCTTTATATGGGGTTTTGTAGCCTCTTCCTTTATGTTTTAGGCGATTTGGTTTTGGAAGCAAATGCTGTGTTGAATCTATGAAACTGTTGTATATGCTTGCACGTCCTGCTGATGCTGCACAAATTTTACCTGATTTTATGTGATTCGCTTCCTCGTCTTGTTTTTTGTTTGTTTGTTTGTTGTTATAAGTAGTAAGTATGTATACGAGCGAGTATTTATGCTTAGGTAACTATATATACATACATATTATTAAGCAAGCAGCCACAGCCATAGCCATTTGTAAGTAAAGTAATATACCATACATAATATGAAAACATACAGCATCAGTCTTAGTCTTAATCTATTTGATTTACACAAGATGGGGACCAAATTACAAATGACGCTGGTGATGATGATATATTATCATATTTGGAAGGCGAATGATGAAAATGATTATGATGCATAAATACAAACAAAAGTGCAGACGCACATTACAAATTAATTAATATACTTAATTATAGATTTCGTCAAAAATTAGATTAACTGCTATAGATTTATGATTAGCTGGTAAATTGGTGGACGCCGTGGCGTAATTGGTCTGCTACGCAGCCATAATCAAAAAGTAGAAACAAAATTTTTCTACACGACACCACCTCTTGACAGGCAATGGCAAAATCCATTCGACGTAAAACTGTAGGTCCCTTCCATTTACAAAATACTCGTATATAAACATAACACACATAACATGAGTGAATGCGAAAAGCTCGGCTTAGGTCCTCCTTGGGCTGTTGTGCCATTAACAGAAAAAAGAAAGAAAACTTAAGCAATGTTTTTAGCAATGATACATTACTAAGGTGGTCGCTGTGGCGTAGTGGTAGTGCGTTGGACTGCTACGCAGAGTGGCCGGGGTTCGAATCTCGGCACAGGCAAAATCAAAAAGTAGAAAAAATAATTTTTCTACACGGCACCACCTCTTGACAGGCAATGGCAAACCTACAAGAGTAAAAATTGCTATGAAAAGCCTTTCACTTCGCCGTTCGGATTCGGCATTAAACTGTAGGTCCCTTCCATTCATGTATAAATATAACACGCACAACATGAGTGGATGCGAAAAGCTCGGCCTAGGCCCTCCATGGGCTGTTGTGCCAATAAAAGTAAGTAAGTACATTACTAAGCCAATAAGAGAATTATGAAAATTTGGGGCTTCGGAACGTCATTAACGTCAAAATTAAAGAGTCGGAATAAGAGCAATTCTGTTGTTTTGGCATTTATTCTACAGCGTCAGAATAAATGCTATTACTACAGTACTAAAGGGTGATTTTTTAAGAGCTTGGTTCTGGAAAATCAAAAAAAATTTTACAAAAGTGAATGAAATTTTTATTTGGATCAACCAATCCATTCCTGCCATTTACTCTTTAAAGATAATTTCACTTAATTGTTGCCCGCGACTACGCTTTAAGTGAAGACCAGCCAGAGGCAATTCAGCAGCTACCAATGCATCCGAAAATGACACATTCAATGTTGGCTTCCAAAGCAGAAATCGTGTTGGGCTTGTCCCTATAGACAAGAGAATAGTCTAACGGGATCAAATCACACAATTTTGGTTGCCAATTGACTACACCAAAACGTGAGATTAACTGCTAACCAAATTCGCCTCTCAATTGATGCATGGTTTTGCGTGCAGAGTGGCATGTGGCACCGTCCTGTTGGAACCACATGTCGGTCAAGTCCAATTCTTGCATTTTCGGCAAAAAAAAAAAAAACGTGTTATCGTCGAACGGTATCTTTCTCCATTGACCGTAACATTGCGGCCTTCATTGTCTTTGAAGAAGTACAGCCCAATGATGCCGCCTGCCCATATACCGCACCAAATAGTGCATTTTTTGGGATGCATTGGTAGCTGCTGAATTGACTCTGGCTGGTCTTCACTCCAAATACGACAATTCTGCTTATTCACGTATCCATTGAGCCAAAAAGGAGCCTCGTCGCTGAAAACAATTTTGCGATAAAAAACTGATCGAATTTTGATAATAAAATTCAATAATTTTCAAACGTTGTTCAGGCGTAAGTCTATTCATGATGAAATGGTAAACCAAACTGCATTTTTTACTTTGACACATGTCAAAAATCATGCGTGAACTGTGCGAAATATTAACGTCAAAAACTAAGTATCAAAAAAATCACTTATTACTTACTACAGTAGCCCTCTCTCGACAGACGATAATAACGCTCTATAAGTCCCTTATTCTTGCCGTCTTAATGTATAGCGCTTAGACGTTGAGAGGAAGATACTACATAAGATCTATGGTCTCATATGCGGGAACGACGTGTATCGATTAAGATGGAACCATAAGCTGTACGGCAACACTGACATTAGTTAAGCGCTTAAGAATCCAGCAGCTTCGGTAGCGGCTGGGTCATGTCGAGCGACTGGAAAAAGACGCTCCGGCTAGAAGGGTGTTTTATTCGAGCCATGGTGTAGGAACATGCAGAAGAGAGCGCCTTAATCTGCGATAGAAAGACCAGGTACAGGGGCACCTGACGGCTCTTGGCCTTACCAACTGGCGCCAGCGCGCGCATAGCAGAGGCGACTGGCGCTGTTTTATCGCGGCGGCCAAGACTTATCATCGATAGCAGTGCTTTGTGTTGAAGAAACATTATGCTATCGAACCCATATTCTGTGAAAATCTAATTTTAAATAACAATATGCAGTGCAATGTGGTTGTAAAATCTGAAAAATCTGTGGCTGTAATAAATTTTAAGTAAAAAAGAAAAATACTTTCTTAAAAAGAAAAATACTATCACTTAATAGCACGTCATTTACGCGTGACAACTACCTGCACACGTAAAATTCCAAGGACAACGAATCTCTTTGTTTGTCTGTGTGTTATGATGCGTGTTAAAAAAAAAAACATAATTTGGTAAAATTTTTTATGAAAAATTAGAGAGTTTATGACAATTAAACCAAATCGAATTGGCCAAATAAATATTCACCAACAAAGCGTGTTTTTATTGCATATCTGCAACAAACAAATAACAAAAATTGTAAATATCTCTGAAGCATAACATGTGGCCAGACGCACAAAAAAGAAAGTACGCAAACGCATTTATAAAAACAATTAGAATACGTACAGTGATGGCTATAATAACAAGTTTAAGAAATTGTTTTAAAATGATTTTAAATAACTAAAAAAAATATTACCTAATTCAAAAAGCTATTCTAAATCATAAAATAGTTAAAATCTTCATAGATATCATTCCTCTTTATTCTATTTTATTTGTTTCGTGTCTATTTCAAAATAGTTACCTACAGGAATTTGGAATATTGCAAGAAATAGCAGTTATATAAAATAATAAAATATTCCTGATAGGTAGAAAAAAAACATTTAGACATCATTGAGAAACCAAAATATAATATATAGAATACCAATTGTAAAAAAATACACCAATATTTTCTTCATTCTAGGAGTTAGTTAGTTTCTTCTCAATCAGCTCATCCTAAAGTTAAACTTTTCAGTTTAAAACGTATTATTGATTTATTCTTGCTGTTCCTCTATTCAGCTGGTAGATGCCCTCGAGGAATATCGAGCTGACATCACCATGATACAGGAAATGCGATGGCCGGGACAGGGTTACTCCAAAAAAGTATACTGTGACATCTTCGTAACACAGCTGTGATGATTCAAAACATGAATTTATGTTGGATTTGTTGTTGGGCAGAGACTGCGTCATCTAGTCTCAAAGGCAAATTTTTCAACATCAGCCTAATTTGTGACCATGCTCTGATGGATGAGAAGAACAAAGCTAACAAAGATTAATTCTGCGAGCTACTCGACAAAGCTTATGAGGCTGATCGACTTCGCAGCGACACGGAATATTACCGTTAATAGCACCAGATTCCAACATATCAATGTCTATAACATATCTTTGCTATCCCCCGATCAACACCCACACGAAACCAGATTGATCAAGTTGTGATCGACGGAAGGCACACTTCCAGTTTACTAGACGCATGCACGATACGTGATAAAGTTATGAAGGGAGCACTTTTCGCATCAGCTTACTGGTAATGACACCAATAATCACTTCACTGGGGAATCTGTACCGGAAACCCCCAATCACTGAAGGCATTAAAGTACCGCCGCCCGACTATGACGAGGTCTTAACAGCCATCGCTTGGCTGAAAAACAATAAGGCTGCGGAGGCAGATAACCTGCCTGCCGAGTTGTTTAAGACTGGAGGCGAAGAGCTCACAAAACGCATAATGAAAGCATGCCCAGTGAGTGGAGCCTCAGCGACTCTGCCCTCTGCCAACAAGGAAGTTAATTTCCCGAATTACGCCAACTACAGTGGAAATAACTTGAGCTGCGAACATCGACATCCCTGGCACTATCTTCTACAAAAGTATCATGCTTCTGGCATATGCTGATGATCATTGGCACCAACGCTCGAGCAGTCCAACCTGGAAAGGGAGTCTCGCCGAGTGCATATAGTGGTGAACGAGAACAAAGAGTCACGGCATCTTGGACAAAATGTCGCTGTTGACAATTATAATTTCGAAGTCGTTAAGGATTTCGTTTACCTAAGATCCAGCGCTATTAATAATTTTAAAAAAGAAGAAACATAATCAATCGTACCCATGTTCTGTGAAAATCTAATTTTACCTAATAATAATTCGATATGGTTGTAAAATCTAAACGTTTTTAATAGCATATAATTTACACCAGACAACTACCTGCACGCGGAAAATACCAAGGACAACGAGAATAATTTTCCTGTCTTTGTGTAAGAGAGTTATGCAGTGTGCTAAAAAAAACAACAACATAATTTGGTGATTCAAAAGGTATTATATTTTCTCGTATTTTCAAAAATGTGTAAAATGTTGTTTAAAAAAAGCGAGAGTTTACAACAATTGAAAACTTGTGAATTGTATTTACCTACAGAGCGGGTTATTATTGAAAATCTTCAAAAAGTATCATCTGTAAATAACAAAAATCTTAATTATCTCTGCAGCATAACAGCGGCACTGATGCACAAAAAAGAAAGTACGCAAACACATTTATAGAAGCATTTAGAATACGTACAGTGATGACCATAATAACAAGTTTAAGAAATGGTTTTAAAATTATTTTAAATAAGAATATAAGTATGTACATACTAAAAAAAATATATAACTCAAATCAGAGAGATATTTTAAATCATAAACTATATAATTAAATGCAGTCTATGCCACTTTAGTTAAATTGTTCATAGAAATCATTCAAACTTCTGCCATTATATCTGACAATTTTGTCAGGAGAAATAGGGTTTTCTGAGTGGGAAATGCGCTTACGCTCGTTTGTACATTCAAGGAAATTTCGTGTGGCACAGTGTTGATTTGTAGTTCAGCTATAATTACTTGACGAAAAAGTATCACCATAGTTAACAAACCAGGCAACAGTTGCCCGAAGAAATACCAGAAATTTATAAGATTTCTGTGGAAGACTCGAGCCGGCAATGACTTCAATACCGATCGCCTTCATCTGTAACTAAATTGAATCGAAAGCACTTCTCTGTAGAGCAATTATGGAAAGTGGTGATTTTGGTGATTTTATTACCAACAAATAAGTTCAGATAATTCAAAAATAGATTTTCCCCTGCATTTCTTTGGTCAGGGCGTTTCCGAATTTCGTTTTAATACTTTAAAAATATAAATTTTTGACAAAAACTATAATTTTTTTAAGTCAATAAACACACACACATACAACAACAAATAATGCAAAGCATTAGGTTGATTAAAAGAGGAAGAAAGAATGAAAGGTAAGAAATAAATACGAGGCCTTTCACTTGCCAGGAATCACGCCGCCACTACACCGCGGAGTCAAGCATATTTTCTCTTAAAAAGTTTCCAAAATTTTAATCGCTATTTCAAGTTGTGAAAACATTTGTAGAAAATCAATCTTCAGTAGTACATAGGTGGGTATATGTAAGACATGGCCATCAAAACAGCCTAAATGACCGGCGTATAATGAATGTTGTATGTATGCACCTATGTACTTACCTATAAAAAAGCATACAAAATGTTCTTTTATGAAAAAGGGGAGAAAAGGAAATAAATAAAAGAGAATAGTGAAATTAAATAAAACTTCAGGACATGCAGTGTTGCCAGATTAGTGATCTGGTGAATTTTGAAAAATGAAAAGCAATAAATTTTGCATTTGGTGACAGGTAGTGCTTCTTTCGACTTGAAGACACTGTTTCATTTGGTGGCAGTCCCTTTTTTGCACTTGAGAACACTATGTAGCTCAGTATTAGTTTTCATTTATCACTATTGTTCTCGATTGCTTAGTGTTCATTTCTGAAAACAAAAATGTCATCTGACTGACACTAAACTTCCAATTTGTAAAAGTGCACGATTCATTAATTTTCGAATAATTCACTTTTAAATAAATAATCTGTTGTTTTTCTTCTTTTTTTAACCTGTTCTATATTTAAATTGTATATGTGTGTATGTATAACAAACTGGTATAAAAAAAAATTTTTTTTTTTTTGGCAACAAGATTTGGCAACACTGCGTGCAGGACCTCCTCACTATAGAGAATTTCCGCTGGCTTAACAAAATGTCAGTCAACACATGCAATAACAAAAAATACGCAAAACATAGTTTCATTTCTAAAGGGTGTTTATTTTTAGAAGTGTGGTTTTCAATCTGGCTGATCTTTCTGACAGCCGCCACTTGACTTATGCTCAGTTTGGTTTGTCATTTCATAATGAATAGACCAAACGACCATCAAGCGCGTCGCACGTTCGGTGAATGGGCCCAAAAAGAGATGGCCACCGATCCCGATTTTCACAAGAAAATCGGAAGCTCACTTTTGGTTGAATGGGTACGTTAAGCAAAATTGTTGCATTTGGAGTGATCATAATCCACAAGCCATTGTTGAGACGCCGTTACATCCTCAAAAAGTCACTGTTTGGTGTGCTCTATGGGCAGAGGAAATCATTGGTCCATATTTCTTCAAAGATGAAGCCGGTCATAATGTTACAGTCAATGGGGAACGCTATAGAGCCATTATTAATGACTTTTTCGTGCCTGAATTGAAGGATGTTGATGTGGATGACCTTTGGTTCCAACAAGACGGCGCTACATGCCATACAGCCATACAGCCAACGAAACAATCAATTTATTGAAGGAAACTTTTGGTGAGCGCATTATCTCGAGTCGTGAGCCTGTGGCGTGGCCTCCAAGATTTAACACCGCTGTACTATTTTTGGTGGGGTTATGTGAAGTCGCTTGTCTACGCAGATAAGCCCGAGACGATTGACGCCTTGGAAGAGAATATTCGGCGCGTTATTATTCACATACGGCCCCAATTGCTGCAAAAAGTGGGCGAAAATTGGGCCTCTCGGCTGGGATTTATTCGAACCAGCTGCGCCAGCCACTTGCCCAAAATCGTTTTGACCACACTTCTAAAAAAAAAAAACCCTGTATAAAATTTTACCGCAAGATAAATGTAAACGATGTGAAAAGAAACGAGTATTTATTTTGGGAGCAATGAAACAAACGAGAGCACAAGAGAGGCAGAGCACAAGAGGGAAAGAGAAAGAGAGAGAGCGATGAAGATGTAAGCAGAGAAGAGCAAATGAAATTATGAAAAAGAATAAACAGAATATACATAGGCTGCGTCCCTTTTAGAAAATAGTCCACTTAAACACACACACACACACAAACACACAAATAACTAAGTATTTAAAAAAAAATACTTAGTAATAAAACAGTGTAGAAAATATGATATTTTCGCATAAAGCCAAATAAATAAATCGTGATATAAAGTTCCGCCAGCAATTGAAAGTCCTTTCGATCACAAAATAATATATACTTGTAGCTTTTGTATTTGTGTCAGTTTTTGTGTGCGTGTATGCGTGTGCGCATGAATCTAAAACTGCCATTGCTCATTCACTTCAACACAATTACGCTGTTTTTTGGAAAATCATTGTGTCGCAAGTAGTAGGAATTTTATTACGGTTGTAGCAGCAGTCTGCAGCACATACTTAGTAAACAGTATCCTTCTTGTTTTCGTCAAAAAGGAGCGTGCGTCCCCTCTACTTGCATGAGTTTGTTATTTTGTATCCTTGTTTCATTTGTGTATTTCTGAGGAGCGTATATTCATGTGTGTGTGTGTGTGTGTGTTTGTTTTTTGACAACTTTTAATTTTTTGTATTTCATTTTTCCTTGTTTTGCGCACACGCTCTACAATTCTTGGTTTTACATAATTTTTTGTACTTTATTTTTGCTTTGTTTATATTTTTTTGACGCTTATTGTTCTCGTTTGTATGCGTACTTACTTTATGTGTTGAATTTCATTTTTATGTTTTCCAAACGCAAAATGTGAAAAGGGGGAGTGGGGCGAATCTCTCGGTATATGGTATGTATTCCTATGTGCATATGTAGGTGTGTAGATACATACGAGTATATTCAAGTCAACATATGTATTTCAGTTGCATAGTTGTCGTTCTTGTTGTTGTTGGATTGTGTTTTTTAAGCTCTCATCTGCTGTCGTCGATAATTTGTATGTGTGGTGTGGTGTGCTTAATTAAATGCTTTGTTGCTGCCTTGTTGTTTGACGGCCTGCATGCCTGCCTTGCCTAACTTGGCTTGGATGCAAAGGTTTTCAATTCGGTTGTCTTTTTTTATTTCAAATTATATATTTCATTATACATTTCTTTATTTTCTACATACGACATCAGACAGCGCGACAATTTTCAGTTCAATGGCGGCCATTTTACTTATCTTTGGAATTAGCTTCGTAAACTTTAGCCTTCTTCTGTTTAATACAGCAGTGCGTAAATGAGTAGATACTTACATAAATAAAAATGGATTCCATGAAAAGTTACGCCGCAAGCTATGAATCATTTCGTATAACGTTCGATTTTTACTCTAAATCGTTAACCCATTTCGTGCAGCTGTCACGGTTGCACAACAATAATAACTTGGACAATTCGACAAAACTACATTTATAAACAGTTACATTAAGTAATTACTGTTCGATACTTAATCATAAGTATATTGGCGTTTAATCTGCATTTACACAACTAGAGTTTGCTTAAGTAAAATGCCAGGCTAACTTTTTTGTCATAAAAACATAAGAATAATGGGAAAATTTCGATAAAGCTGATATATTTTCGACATTTTACACTCCTTAAACTTAAAAATAGTGCTATACTACAGACTTAATCCAAGGCAAAGGAAAACAGATTGCTTATTAATTATGTTGTGTATGCTTAGGCACAATGGGGTCACTCTCATCTCCTCGGGGTAAGTACATATTTACGGCTGCACTTTCTGATATAAATACGCAACAGTTATTATTTTTTTTAAGTGCAGAAAAGGAATAATTGGTTGCCACACAAAAAATCACAAAATTATTATAAAAATTTCAATAAGAGGAAAGAAATGGGTTATTTATTTACTCTACTCCTAAATGGATTTTGATTGATTTCTAATTAAGATCCCAAAAAGGTTTCGCTGAACGGTTTAAAATGGGATAAAATTTGATTTTGATCAATTTTATATTGAATTTATGCAAAATAAATTGATGATTTTTAGATTTCTATAAAGGCTATTGAAATTTGAATACATTTTTGAAGGGGGCTCTCTCTATTCAGATTATTCAACTGCTTATATCCCCTTGAGAGGCTGTTAGGAACGTTCGAGAGGAAGATACTCCGTAAGATCTACGGTCCAGTATGCGTGGACGACGTGTATCGAATAAGATGAAATGATGAGCTGTATGAGCTGTACGCCGACACTGACATAGTCAAGCGTATAAAACTCCAGCGGCTTCGCTGGCTGGGTCATTTTGAGCGGCTAGAAGGGTGTTTTATTCGAACCACTGTGGAGGAACACGCAGAAGGAGACGTCCTAATCTCCGTTGTAAAGACCAGGTGCAGGGCAACCTGACTGCACTTGGCCTTATCAACTGGCGCCAGCGCGCGCATAGCAGAGGTGACTGGCGAAGCTTTGTAGTGGCGGCCAAGATCGATCATCGGTTGTAGTGTCAGTTAAGTAAGTAAGTATGTAAGTTGATCAAGTCTTAAAGTCTTTAATCGACTACTAAAATATATCATTTAGTTCCTTAAAGGCTTCAATCCATTTTTAAAAAGCTTCAGCAATCTCCCAAAAGACATCATTGAATTTCTACATTTTGATTGTAGGATTTTGTGTAGCACTTAGGTGCTGAAGTACGATTACTTCAAGGAAATGACTATTCATTAAATTCTATTAAAGAATAATGACGGCCAAGATCAAACTTTAATGCAATTATTGAATTGTTTTCGATATATCATTGCAGGAGCTATTTGAATAATAAATAATTTAATAAAAATCTGCAAACTGATTGTTATGCAATTGATTTGTCATTCAATTGAAATACGTATACGGTTTTGTAGGTTCAAGGACTATTTGTTTTTTCCCATGATGTAGAATGACCTTCTCTGTTTTAGGGTCAAGCGCAAACACTCCATCCAAGGGCATGCATCAGATTTCCAGTCTATTGTATTGATTGCTATTGCTTTATATAAACAACAAATAAATAAAACATAAATCAAACAAAATCTACCCTTAATATCGATTGCACCTGATCCATTGAGCTAATGTTTAAGAATGAAATACCAGAATATACCCAATGAGTTACCGCCAAAAGACTTCAGTTAATCGAGGAAGAAACCCCTAAACGACGAAGACATTCCATAAGTGGGTCAGACAGTCTCGGTAGTGAGTCAGTATCATCATCATTATCATTACCATTACCACACCACCACTAACCGAAGGTGGTTGCTTTTTAAACAAAAATAAGAAACAAACACAAAAACAAAAATGATTTTACACATGTTTTTTGTTGACAAAACACAACACAACAACTTGACTTTGTAATATGATTTTTGGGGAAGCCCACGCTCAGCTCGGCTCAGTTCAGTTTAACACAAGTGAGCAAAAATTTAGTGGTGTTTTTACTTATTTCCATCCAAACACCATAAATGTGATGAAGAAAGTGAATTTCGTGGATTCGTCCTTGCACCTAAAAGTGTGTATCTGAGTTTAATGTGCGTGTACACTCATTTCCACCCTTTAAGTACTTACTCTTCTTGATAGATATCACAAATACAAATTGTGCATATTGTAGGTCTCCGGTGGTTGTTGAACCCAGCCGGTGGTTACTAATGGTGGTTGGTTCCAAAAATACAGCATAACACATGCACACACACACAGATGTGCAAGTTGAGAATGTATGGAATGCATGCGGGAATCAGCTGATTTCGGGAAGATACCAAGAATTTTACGTAGGCTATCCACATGGTAGAAGAGCAGAAGAGCCAAGAGAGAAGAGGCAGTCCACAGACATAGAAGAACATTTTATCAAACCAACAAAAACAAACAGCAAAAAGAGAAAATGAAAAACATGCAATAAAACAACCACCGACCAGACCAGACGAGGAGACCAGGCCAAAAAAAGATTACATACATACATTTCATTTATAAGTGAGTGCTTGGTACGCACTCATCGGCGCAGGCAACAAAATAAAGACTCAAATATTCGATTCCAAATATTCACCACCTGCTTACATTTAAATATTGTATATGGAGCAGCTGATGGATGGATGGATGGTTGGATGGATGGTTGGATGGTTGGATGAATGGATATACAACAACATGCCAGCAGAAACGATAACAATAAAAGCGTATAATAAAGCGGCAAGCAAGCATGGAACAATGAAGTGTAAGTATGCAAGTATAAAGGCGGCACACTGCACAGACAACAATACACTCCAGATGGATCGATGGATGGAGGATGACGATGACGATGACCTACCTACTTAACCCAGACTCTGATGACAAACAACGACTGCGACAGACAAACATTTTATACAAAAGCCTAAAAACCATGATATACTCGTAGCATACTTGCACCGGGCGGGCACACATTACATACCACCGCTGTTCTAAGCATCTAGCAACAACAGCAACAACAGCAGCAGCAACAACGAAAGCAATTATAACAGCAACTAAGGAAGGAGCAAGCAAAACGCAGCAAAGCGAATGAACTCGGGCGTACCCTCTAAGCCAGATGTCGTCGTCGACTAGAAATATTTTACAGCCGGCATTTTTCAAAAAATGAAACTCAGAAAATGGAAAAGGAAAACAGAAAAACGAAAAGGAACACGACGCAGAGCACACGATAAACATGAAATAATAATAGAAAAACGGCAATGCCTGCTGTTACATTGGATACGATTGTTAGTAATGCTTCAGCTTAGAACGGACTTCAGCTTAAACAGGATAATGGCAAAGACATCAGGGGCAGCAGCAGATAGCAAGAACGTAAGGAAAAGGAAGCATTCCACTTCCATCCATGCAGCATGAAGACGTACCTATCCAAAAATAATTCATAGATTCCACTTTTACAATGTCCTTATAGCCGCATATCAATGTTGAAATGTTTAGACTCGATGAATGTGGTTGCTGGTAGCCATCGTACAAATAAAAATGATGAATTGAACAGAAAAAGCTGTAATGACAACAGCAGCAGCAATAGTTGAGGGAGCATCTGTCAGCAGCGAGCAAATGTAATTCGGTTTTAATTTCTTGATGATATTTGGCATTTGTGTGACAGATTTAATGACTTTCTAAGAAGTACAGGTCACTGCTACGAAAAAATTTCATGTATTCAAAAATTTGGTTGCAGCTTGAAAATTGCAAATAATTTCAAAATAAAAAAAAATTACCGAAAATCACATGAAGTGTGAAAAATAATATACTTATGTCTGTACTCGTACAAAGCCAGCAGGTAAGACTGAATTTTTAAACAGGATATAAACAGGTTTATATCAGAAAAAGTAGAGAAGGTAAAAACTCTAGTGAGTCTGCCTAACTATATTAAAGGGTTGGTTTCTAACCGGTTTCAATGTTTTTCTAAAAGGTTTCCATTAATTCATTATGTAAAAGCTTCTAAAAGGTTTCAATGGATTCTTAAAAAGATTTAGCAAATATCAAGAAAAGGCATTAATGAAGTGCTTCACTGTGAATCCTTTGAAATTTCAAAGAATTCTTAAAATCATTCAGTGATTTCAAAAGAGACTTAAGTGTAAGTGAATTCTTAAAAGGCATCACCGAATTTCTGCAAGACTTCAAGGAATTTCAAAAAATGCCTAAATGATTTTCTTAAGACTTTAATAAATTTAATAAATAAAATTTTTCATCGAAACACTTTTAAAAAAAGACTTCAGTGAATTTCTACAATTTAATACCCATAAAATAGGCAATTAAATCCTAAAAGACTACAGGGAGACTTTAATGATTTCCTCTAAAAGTTCAGCGAATTTTTACTATTTTTATGAGGAAATCTTGTAGCAAGTATCATAGAAATGTTTTGCCCAGGTTCTTCTTTTTTTTCTTTCTTTTAATGTTGCAATAGCCTATGCCCATGGTGGGCCCAGGCCAAGCTCCTCTTATTCATTGTGCGTTTTGTATTTGTACCCGAATGGAAGGGAGTTTAATACTGTATCCGAAGGGCAAAGTGGAAAGTTAATCTTAAAAAGTTAAATTAATTTTACAATTTTTATTTTTACTCGTGCAAAGATTTAAAACTGCGCACTCGATGTAAAAGACCAGCGCACTGTCAACTATGCCACGGCGAGCACAATAAGGTTCTTGAATATCACAATTCTTGACTGGGAGACCCTGGGCTTTCTTCTCATAAATACCATATGTATGTAGATAGATAGATTATCGAACGCGATCTAGGCTACATAGGTTAACATCAGCATTATCATTTTCACGTCAACAGTAAGACTATGGTAACCCCCAGACTTTTATATTTTTATGATTAGGAATATTGGTAGATTGATTAAATGAATCGTAATTTTAAGAAACGAAATAACAGAATTTCACAAATTAAGTAACGCAAACAATTTTAGTTAATTATTTTTTTTTTTTTTAGCAAATTAAGTTAAAAAATAATTGCACAAGTCAGACGTGGAGGAGTTACACAAACACAAATCCCAAACGAAAAATCCAATAAAAATAAGGACAACATTTATTCCCAAATCCGCTGACAGAGATTGACTGCGTTTGATTCGGTAGGGGAAAAGGGGGAAGAAGTTAAGGTTTTCATAAATATGACAAAATCCTTTAATATTTTAATATTATATATATTTTTTTGGAAAGCTGGTTGCAGAATGTAATTTAATAGCACCACTCTCTACATGACGTTGCCGTAGAGAAAAGAGTGTTAGGTTGTCGGTTTGTCTGCTGTGTAAGTCTCATATGGCTCATGTTGCACAGGAACTTGTTTGACAAGTAACTACGGGTATTACCTACCTACCTACTGTAATTTTCACTAAATGGAAACCAACTTATTGCTGTTTCATACACACACACACACACGATTGTACTCGCTGTTTGTTACTATAGCAGTGTAAAAATTACATTTACTTACGTTTTTTTTTTATCGTAATTGTAAATCAGTTAATATGAGATTTCCTTTTTGCAAATGCAAGGAAATGAAAAAAAGATGACAAAATGGGAAAAATGGGAGGAAGCGCACTACAACAAACTAGCGAACAAAATGCGGTTTTAAAAATTCGACACGCACATGAGCTGCATGCTATAGTTACGCCTGCGTACACATATCCTTTTTATAAAAGTTCATTGTAATGAGAGAGAGCATATGTTGTCCCTTTTATTGAAAAATACTGGCAATATTTGTTCAAAGAGTGCATTGAACTTAAGTGAAATGTACAGAAAAAGAATACCACATCATGTTTGCCGTTCAATTTCAGATTGCCTATATGACACACACACACACACACACACACACACGCACACGCACAAGCACACAAAAAGGTAAATAACATTTTGGCTTCTTTTGGGAAGCAAGGAAAGGTACAAACATGCCAATTCTTCCTGAATCGTTGATGTTCTGACACGTTCCCCTTCTAATGAAGCCATTAAACATAATTTTGTTTAATTTATTAAATGTTTAAAAGGAATGTTTGTCTTAGGTCAGTAGAGACAGTTGCAGCTTCTTCTTGTGCTTTTCTGTCGTAATGCAAGTCAACAGATATTAACATTAGCTGTACAACAACAACAACAACAACAAAAACAATCAACTTCCATATTTAGTCCGGAAATGTTTTAAGGGTTGTTACAACTTTCGTAGAGAAATTATTTAAATTTTGTTTTTATTTTCTTAAGCATGTTATTTATTTACTAGTGTATCGAAAAAAACCCCAGAAAACACATCTAACAAAATAAATAAATAAAACATTTTTGATTTGCAGTTTGTTGTGTTTAATTGTATTCACAGAACTCACGACCTTTTTTTTATTTTGACTTCTGTTTTGTTCTTGTTGATTCTATTCTATTGGTTAAAAAAAAGTGTTGATGACATTTTTCTTTCTGTAATACCATAATTAGTAGCTATCAACAATATTAGATGAAGGTGCGAAATAAATTATTATTTATAAGATTTAAAGGCAAACGAAAGCTTATCTACCAGGTGGTGGTGGTCAAGGTGGTGGTATGGCATTTCCGAGCTCAGAAAATGTGTATGATTTATCAGTTATCGTTTAGAAAAAAACGGTTAAATTATTTGATTTTAGAGAGAGTGTTATTAGACTACAGTTGGTATTCTAAAACTAATTCGCCATGGCTATCGAATCGATACTTGTACTCAGTATCGAATTGATGTGGTATGTAGTTGCACTTACTCTTCGAGCCATGACCAGTTTGTTTAACACGTTCTACGATATTTTATCTTAACTTAAGGTAAAGTAACTACATTTAATTCAATTTCATAGTACTATTTCACCTAATTTGTGGCTAATTTACAAACATACATAGTAAAAAACGACAAAGTCTAGAAAAAATTGCAGAAATTTTGTTTGAAGCAACTAAAAATTCACGCGTTAAAATATTACCATCATAAATCACACTTGTTTGCTCCTTCGCCGATTGTGTCTCTTCTTGTCGTTGCTGATGATTGTTCAGCTGTCAAAATGTTTTGTATGGTATGTAAAAATAAATTAACTAAACTCTTTCGAAAAATATCTGATTCTTTAAAAGTATCAATTCCAAAATACTCGATACTCAAAAGTACTCGATACATCAATAGAAATTACTATATGGCAAGAGTAGTGATTATTCAATACAAGTAACTTCATATAAGGATTCAGAGGATTCTTTACTTATCTTAGCATTTACAAGTTATATCTACTTTTTGGGTTTTTTTTTTCGCAACAATTTTATTTACTCAGAAATTTAATGCAAATAAACATTTTACTAATATAGTTTTGTTTATAGCCGAAAAAAGATATATATTTTTTATTTGCCCACTGCTTTTCGACAACTTTTCAGCTAAGTACAAGTATAAGATCACAATAAATGTCAATATGGCAACGTTAATGAGAATGACTATCAAGATGGCAGCCCATATCCTACCATATCCTTAAAAAAAAATATAAAATTATAAACGGAACAAAAATGAGCACCCGTTTGGTGAAGAGAAACAGCATAAACTCAAAGAATCAAAAACACAAAAAAAGAAGCAGGCAGATGTGCAAAATGGCGAATCTAAGTATAATGAGTTTAAAAAAAAACGGAAAGGTTCGCCTCAAAGAGCAAAAAATGGAAAAGAAAAAGAAGACTGAAAAATTCATGACAAGTAACAACAAGTACAAGCAATAAAAGAAAGTAGAAAAATTTAATGGGATTAAATTGAAATACAAAAATAAAATAAACAAATGCGGTAATAAGAAACAAAATAGTAAAAGAAAATGCATAAAACGAATGTGCGACACAAATTCGCTCGCTTCAGGACAATGACGAGTGGATGACGGACGGGGGGAAAGGACTCAAGGTTTGGGTAAAATCGATTTGGGCTATACCAACAGCAGCAGCAGACGCAGAAAAAACGAGAAAGAGAAGTGGCAACAAAGAGTGAAAAAATAATAAATTTGCTATAAAATATAAAAACTTTTTTATCATAATTTTTACTTTTACTTACCAAATGTCCTCTGCTATTAATTAACATAATTTAATTTGTCTATTTTAACTTCACAAATTTTGTAAATTTTATATCCATGAAAATTTTTTTGCACAAGAAAATACCAACCGATATTGCTTATTGCATTAAAAGCAGATAAGTTGCAATTGACGAAGAAGAGAAAAATCTCATGCAAAAGTGTACGTGACCACGGCGAAAAATGTCTGCGAACATTCACAATAACACATATACAGACCACGGCTATCAACCCAAAAATGTACAATTCACAATAGCACAAACGACACACTGAAAAATGTGTGAAGAAATACAGTAACGAATATTTTTTCGCCGCCGCCGTCTGTCGTTCTTTGGCATTGCGCTCGTTGCAAACAAATTTCAATTTATGAGTCTGTAAAACGTCTTTGTTCCACGTCAAATTTAATATTTTTCTTTTAACATTCACTATTCTCTAGTTCATTATTGCTTTAAACACACTTTAATATTACTTTTATGTAATAGAATATGCTTATATTACAATAAATTTTAATTTTAAACAGCACGCAACACTTTTAACTGTTCCTCTTCTACTCGTGAACTCGCTGCTTTTAATTCTGTCTGTCCGGCAACAACAACGAGTTTTTTGACTTCTTTTTCAGGGCTTCGAATTGCTTGGAACGAGCAAAATTGAGAAACTATTTGCTTCCAACTTTTCATGCTAATTAATTTTATACAGAAATTCAATTTAATTTTTTATTTATCCAATCACTTTGATAATGTCAGAGATACATTTTTTCATATATTATTTTTATTTTATAACATAATTTTTTAACAAGTTTTAACAATCAAGCGACAACACTTCTTCACAACGAATCTCTAGAAAAAAGAGAGCGATGATTAGTGATGTTCTTAAATCAGCAAATATTCAGTACTCAATTAGTGCCTAGTGTCTTCCTATCGAATAAGTACCCGACAAAACAGCCGACTTAAATACATATGTATATTTATGTTATTTCCTAATCTATTGATGCATTTTCCCAATTAGCAAAGTTAAAAAACAAGTTTTTCTAAACAACGTTATGACTCGCAGTAGCGGCGATAAGTTGTTATATTTCAAAAAATTAAATTTACGTAACGAGTAAGAACAGAAATTGAATTACTTGCAGTGCAGTACAGCGAGATTTTTTTTTGTTGTGTCAAACAGAATGTTCAATTTTACTAAAGGACGATTTTAAATTTGTTCATCAAAGGGAAAAGGGTTATTGGGTGCTTTAGTCGTAACTAGAACTAAACTCGCCGTTTAAAGAATAAACTCGCAAAGAGAAGAGAGAGCTTATGCGTAATGAAGTTTTTCAGAAATTAAGCTGACCGTCTGCAGTCCTGTGCTAAATTTCTAAATTAAACATCAAAAGACAGCGCCGCACCTCATGTGATCTTTAAATTAGACGAGAAAGACCAAGAATAACTGCGTATTCACAGGCGGACTCTACTTTTTAATAGACGGTATCTAATCCTATCGCGTACAGTGGGCGTGTATTCTACCCAAAATATGTTTATAAACAAAATAATTCACCAACTTGAAGCTGCTTATTGTTTTTCAAATGCTCCTCTCTCATACTCAATTCCACAAACTCTTCAATAGCAATTCAGTCAGAAAATAAATAAAAATAGAATTTCTGCGCATTAGAACCTAGCAACATATTGTTGTGTTGTTTTCTTACCTATCGATACTGAGGTGAAAGGCTAGAAAATTCCTTAGATTCACAATTCCTTTAGTTCGTTGTTTACTTTCCGCGCAAAGAGAGCCAAATAATAAAGTAAAGCACCTTAATGTAATATAATTTGTTAAATTTTACACTAATTTACATTCCCCGATAGTTTTCCCTAATAAAAAAATAAGGTAAAAAGTGGAAAAATGTCATTTACTGCGCGCAGTTTATATACGGGACCGACACGCCCACATGATTGCTGCAAATTTTCTATATCACCAAAATTTCGCTCAAAATCTGCTAATCCACCAACGATACAATCATTTAACATCACCAGCTATACAACACGTCCACGTTATGTACCTCCATTTTCTATACAATCACAACAACGGAATACAATTGTTGTTAATGGCCCGTTAGAGGACCCAGCAGCCCCTGCTAGCGCTCGAGGGAAAGTCAATGCAAAAAGTTTGTTCAATTCATAAAATGTTTAAGAATTCTTACGGTAACTGATTTTGTATCCCACGGTTTTCTAGCTATAAAAAATAATACTAACAAAAAGAAGAATCTTTCTACATTAGATCTGGATTTGAGATGTGGCAGTAACGTTGCTACTGTTGGTGGTCCACATCGTCAGCATATTACATCGTTTCGAATGTATTTCGATCGCGGTGATTTACCCATAAAAATGGAATATTTATGCGGTGGTGATAAAATCGGTTGGACGGTGAGTAACTACTTCGAAGTAAAAGGGTTCTTTCATTCATTTACAAAAAGAACACGCACAAAATGAGTGGATGCGAAAAAGCTCTGCCTATGCCCTCCATGGGCTGTTGTGCCATTAAAAGTAAAGTAAACACGAAAATTATCACGAGAATGCTGCAGTATTTTTCAGAAAATTAGTACATTATTTAACCACAAATATATTTAAACACAAATGATTTGGATTTCGAGCTATTTTGAAATTTTTAAATTGTTAGAAAACAGTTTGAACATTACTATTCATGCTGTGTCTTTTACCTACAAAATAAGGTCTACAATTTATCCCTAAATCCCTGAATTTTCTGCAAATCTTCGAAATTCTTCAATTCTGAATCTTCGAAGATTCAGAATTCGAACTCCGTCTTAAAGAAGAGATGACCAATATACATATGTACGCCTTCCTTTGCACTGTACTTGGTAAACATTATATAGATCCGTGGTTACTTATCACGTAAGGATACTGAGAAATCTTCCAAAACATGAATATGGATGTTCTCGGAATTTAATTCAAACTTACCATGCCTCAAAGGAATATGCTTATTTCTAAATTTAAAAATCCAATGTAAGTACTACTTGAAATACATACTTTACTTAAAAAAATTACTCGATTATAAAAATTATTAAAAAAAAATTAGTAGAGATTTCTCTAGTGATGAATCTTATGAACGAACATATTGCGACGATATGTTTAGGGCGATATGGTAATGTATTAGAGTAGAAACTCCGAAAAAGCTTCTCGGTTCGTGGCCTTGCTAATTTTCGTGACTATCTTATCTAATGACATACGAGTAAGTCACCGCATAATCTTAAAACTTCGAAGAGCTCTGGAATGTTCGTGGTAGCGATGAAATCTGTGCTAAAAATTCGACTACAGCAGCGCAATAGAGTCTTAGTGAAAATAGAGTGAAGTAGTTCTTAAGTGTTGTGATCGAACTTATTTTATTTATTGAGAATAAATAAGCACAGTAGAAACTAGATAATCGTTACAATATTCTTGAATATTTCCAAAACACTTAGTTAATCGGAGGAAAGTAAAAGCTTGGCATTAATCTCCATTCAAATACGTTTCGGAAATGTTGTCACAATTCCCAAAACTATTCAGGTCCGTCGTGGTATCCAATTGCTACCGAAATCATGTTTGAATTTGTCTGGAATTTTGTAAAAGTGCGTGCATTCTCAAATTATCAGTTTCATGTTCAAATTGGACTTTAAATCTGATAAATTAACTTCCTTTTTTTACTTTTAATGGCACAACAGGCCATGGAGGGCCTAGGCCAAGATTTTCGCTAGCTAAAAAACTAAAAATCCATTGCTGCGAACGCTTTCGAAACTCAAAATTAGGCTAAAACGAAACTTTGTATATATATTAATATAGGAAATTGATATCGATTAAAGAAATTGAAAACGAAGTATTTAGTAGGTGTAAAAAAGTGTGTATATCTGCAACACCTGCAGCATATTTGAGAACCTTTAAGTGTCAGCAATTACTTTTATATGAAAAGTAATTTATTGCCAAATTGATTTTCATATGGGAACATTTGGTGACATTTGATTGGTATACGATTACAGATTTTGTTTTGATTTATTTATGAATATTTGCAATAGAGAAGTGTAAGGATAATGACATTTTTGCACGTTTCAATGTCGTCATACGTAAATATTTGATATTCCTGAGGTCAAATAATCATGTAAGAGCTATTTTGTACCTACATATGTATGTAGGTTCTGGCAGCTTACTTACCATACATGCATGTATGACTTTCTAGTACTTACAAGTCAAAGAAATACTTGGTATATAATAGAAAAATAAAATAAATTAAGTAAAAAATCGCGTGCATGTATAAATTTACAAATGTGAACTACAAAAATGTAGGCAAATATCAAGTTTATTCTTAGAAGAATAGAAATATTTATACCATGCAGGTACTTGTACTTGAAAACACCTATAAGCTTTATTTATGGTTTTATTGGCAAATAAAATTAGTTTTATTTTATCAAATAAACATAAAATTCAATTAAATTAGGTCTTAATACTTACATCCGTATAGCAATTATTCTACTACAATATCAATATTTACTTTCAGGTTGATATCGATAAACTCGACTATAGCCTATATTTGCCTCTATTCTTTGATGGTCTCTCTGAAACAAAGCATCCCTATAAGACGTATGCACGTCAAGGTGTTTCCGATTTATTAATTGCTGGTGGAGATCGTATACATGCAGTGATACCGCAATTAATATTACCGCTCAAAAGTAAGTGCAAAGTATTGCTTTTCTGTTTGCAAACGCCTAAAAGTATGCCACAACTTTTTTACTTCGAGTATGATGTAGACTAGAGCGGGTCGGTTCCCATATAACAAAAAAAAATATGAAAAACCCACTCCCTATCTGAAAGCTTATGTTGAGAGTATTTCAAAACCTTTTATTTTTTATTTTTTGTACCACCATTAAAAACCGCCAAAATGAATTTTTGTTTATAACTTTGGCAGTTGATGTCCGATTTTTATAAATGATGATAAGAGGCTCAACGATTGCTACATTTTCTTCTTTTTGAGCTACAAAAAAAAAAATCTAAATTATTTAAGTACTTAAAATAAGAATTGCACCAAAATTTAAGCAGCTATAACTTTTTCGTTTATTAACCTAATGAAACACTTCAACACACTGGCGAGAATTTAATGATTTTCTGAGATGTTAAAATTTGTGAAAAAAAAAGAATTTCCTTTAGGGGGGCAGTTACTTACTATTACAAATGACTTCGGAGATGAATAACACCTAAGAAGAAAATCGTGTAGCAATCGTTGAGCCTTTTACAACAATATATCATTTATAAAAATCGGACATCAACTGCCAAAGTTATAAACAAAAATTCATTTTGGCTGTTATTAGGGTGGTCCAAGAAAAAAAAAATTTTTTTCAAATACTTTCAAGATAAGCTTTCAGATAGGAGGTGGTTTATTTTTTTTGTTTTTTTTTTTGTGACCCGCTCTAATGTGCACATTACATACGTACATTAAATTGTTTTGCACGCAATCATTAAATAGCGAAACTATTTTTGCTAATTATTTTCGTTTCTATTTTATTTTTGTTTCTTTTTTCATTTTCTTTTTCTTGCCCTTCTTGCTTTATTTAGATGCTCTGAGTACTAAAAACCTTGAGGTTATGTGCACCACTTTAAAAATAATTCAACAGCTTGTGATGTCGTCGGATTTGGTGGGACCTGCACTGGTGCCATTCTATCGCCAATTGTTGCCGATGTTTAATGCGTATAAAGTAAAGAATTGTAAGTTTGTTTTTTTTTAATATCTGAAGTATGAAGTAAATAAGAAATTAAATTTCGTTGACATTTAATTCTATAGCGAAGTCTTGTCTTGTAGTTTTTAAAAGTCTCTATACTAAATATATTTATGTAGTTAGAAGTTAGTCTTTACTAACAGAATTATAACTAAAATCAATCACGTTCAGATACAAGTGTCTAATGTTCATAAACTACATATAATTATTCCAAAAACCAATTAGTGTTAGGCTCTCAAAAGTATATACTTATTTTCTTTATATCCTATCAGTAAATTGCGGTGATAACATCGACTATGCACAAAAGAACAACATGAATTTGGGTGATCTCATCGATGAGACCCTACAAGTCTTGGAATTGCATGGCGGCGAGGATGCCTTCATAAACATTAAATATATGGTGCCTACTTATGAATCTTGTTATTTAAATTAATAAAAGTTTTGCAGTATTTTTTTTTTTTTTGTGTTTCAATATGTTCATTAAATTTCGAATTAAAAGTTTATTACACAATTATAACGTAAAAACTATATATTATTTATTAAAAGAGAAATTTTTGACATTTACACCTTTTTAATACAAAAACATACTACAAGATTATTAGTTAGGTAACATTTTGTGTTGTTGTTAATAGTAAAAATGCCCGAAAAAGTTAAATTGAAAAGTAAACAAGGTTTTTATTTTTCACTTGGAAATATTCCTTAGAGTTTGCTTTCTACTTCTGCTTTTCCGTGAAACACCATTCCTTGCCGGAATGAAGCGCCATTGCCAATTCTTCAGCAATGACATAAGGTGCAACAGCAATTCTGTAAAAAGAAAGAAACAAGTTTTTAATTGAAGTCTGTAAGGGTGTTTTGTTTTTATTAAATAAGATTGTTGTTGTACTGAAGGTAATGCTATCTAATAATACTAGGGGTTTCAATCGTCAATATGAATGAAAGCTATAGTAGAAGCCGAAACAAAGAAAATACTTAATGTAAAATCTATCAAAAAAGTATCGGGATCATATTAATAATCCCGCTTAAAGGGATTACAAAAATTTCCTTTTTTGTCGTGAGTTGGCAGCACTGTCCTCTATCCTGAGCGCGATCTGTCATTCAGTTAGTTTACAGTGCTCGTTTTTACCAGTATTTCTTGCGATTTTTGCCATGAACAAAAATATTGCACAAAGAATTTGTTCCAAATTTTGTATTGCAAATGGAATTTTGTGTTACAGAAGGCTTACAGTGAATGAACTTTATCAAAAACACGTGCATATGAATGGTACAGTGCACTCAAAAGCGCTTGAGATGTGGTGGAAGATTTGCCTCGCTCTGGTCAGCTATCAACGTCTTGAACTGAAGTTAACATCAATAATGTGTGATGGAAAATTGTCATTTGAGTTGGAAAGAGATAGCCGCTAAATTTTCTATGTCAACTAGTACCATTATACACGACTGCTCCAGCATGATATGCGTTGCCGCTTCACTAATAATAAAAAAGGTCGCTGAAGGCATGCTAGAAAGAGTCTATTCCCCGACCTTATATTAATAAAGTTGGACATGCAAACCAGTCAATTCGAAGTCAAGGTAATGTTGACTGTTAAATAAAGAATATTATCTGGTTGGAGAAGGGCAATGTTTGTGGAAAGAAAACTGATGGATTTTGCACCACGACAAAGCATTATCATTGTGAACGATTTTCTAGCCAAGAACTCAACAAATATCATCGAGCAATCACCAACTTCACTTAATATGGTTCCGGCTGACTTTTTTCTCTTTCCAAAACTCAAATTACCACTTCGAGGCACATGTTTTCAATCGATAGAAGACATAGTATGTATGTAAAAGGGAATTCGCGACGAGAACTGAAGTCGATTCTGGAAAATTTGATGATTGGATTATACGTTGGCATCAGTGTATTATTTCGGAAGGGGCCTACTTTGATAGTGATACAATAAATTGGAATGAATAATAAATACTTTGTGTTGAATGACCAATTCCCTGTACTCTTTTGACAGCAATAATGTAAACATTTGCAAAAAGATAGGCGATTCGAAGACCCTCTATATATATACGATTTATTACTTGTCTCCACTTTCCGTATCACCTTTTTCATTTTGATCATGATCCAGTCCGAAGTTCACTTGTATTAATTTCTTATAAAACGAATTCAGCTGTTTGGATTCGTTTTCAATTGAAACTGATTTACAGAATATGTCTGTCATGTATTTGCAATATAATATATATATAATATTTGTAATCTCGAACAATATTTAGTTTTTAAATAGTACTAGATCAATATAATTGTTTAAGTGCTAACAACAATACAATATTTATTTTCCAAAATTGAAAGATTATACTTACTTATGCTGTTGCATGTACGAGCTTTGCTCCACCGATTCGTACTCATTACCTTTGATGTTGTGTGGTGAATAGCGATTATAGAATCCCCAAATGGATTTCATTAGTTTTTCATTATATTTCACTGGACTATATTCCAATACTAAAAATAAAAAAAATTCAAAAGTTTAAAGCTCAATTCAATATTTGCGGTATAGGTACTAGCTTACATTTCTTATTGTTAGATTCATTATTTGCGTCGTCCTTTTTCTCATTGGCATTAGCAGATTTCATGCGCGATACAAGCCCATCCTCTTGGGGATAATGTTTGCGCATTTTGTATGCGGCAAAGGCGCCGTGAGGTAAGGAAGCCATTTTTGCGCAATCTATTAACATAGAAAAGGGAAAATGCATGATTAATTAAAGTGCATTATTTTTAAATGAAGTACCTAAGTCCATAGTTTTACATAATTTAATGATGCAGAAAGAAAGATTCAGTCAACGGTATTCAGATGAAAACGGTGATACCCAGCGAAGTTAGATGCAATCAATGGCAGCCAAAAGTAATCAGATGCAATAAGTGACGCTCAGAGGCAGTAAACGGCAATGAGAGGTTTTAAATGGTAATAGAAGATGACAATGAAAGGCAGTGAGAGAAAGTCAGTAGCAGTGAAAAGAAGAAGAAGAAGAATTCGGTAGTAGTTAGGAGGGAACTAGATGCAGTCAGATGTAAGTAAAAAGTAATCAGTAAAATCATAACAAAAGTAATACAGACTTTCTGTGACAACCAGAGAAAGTCAATGGAAAACGATCAGTAGCAGTTAAAAGCAGTTCGAAGCAATCAGAAGCAATTGAAAGAAATCTGATTCAATTGCACTCAAGGGCATACAGAGAGAGAGTTAAATGGAGCCAGTGACAATCACAATCAATCAAAAATACTTAAATAATAAAATGTCGGTCAGTTGAAAACAGATACATTCAGCGGCAATAAAAGGCAACCAAAGGATTTGAGTGACATTAAGAAGCTGTGAAAGACGGTCAGAAGTAATCAAATGCAGTCAATAACAACTAGAAGAAATTAGAAGCCACCAGAAGCAATCAAAGCCAATTAAAGGCAATCAAATTATAAAAAGGCAATTAAAAAAAAAATAAAAATCAGAAGCCATTGAGAATGCCATTGGACATACCAACACCAGACTACTGTAGAAGCTGTAGGCATGTCGATGAAATCGAATCTATTGCTTACCTCCTGTGCTTCCATATTCCGGGTCTACTGAATAGATGATCCCGTTATATGGAAACAGACTTTTCGCTGACCTGGAGGACGTTGTCGACGTACCACAGATGAATCTCTTCATAGTTCAGCGATCTGAGCTCTAACTAAAGTATTGTGGTAGTAAATTTAACTATAAGGGATCGTAATGGACCATTCTGGGTGTAGCTCTCAGCAAGTCTACACTCCCATCACACACATGCAGTACGTGCTATAGTGGATAAATTGGCTGCCAGCAAGACAACGCAACGGTCGAAGTACTGAAAATATCGCAGCCGTAGGTGCTTCACTTCAAAATGAGCAAAATCAGTCGATTCCACGTCGTTTATAGAAATTGGGAAACTCTCAGTCCACATTGTGGCGAATTTTGCGTATAGATAATGGCCTACACCCTTACAAGATCAAATTAACACAAGAAGTGAAGCCTCTTGATCAATGCCGAAACTGCACCGATTGGGCTCGGCAAAAGTTAAAAGAAAATCCTGAATTTCATCGAAAAATCGTATTCAGCGATGAAGCTAATTTTTGGCGATTTAACATCGTTGCATTTCTTTTTATGCTGTTACATGAATTCGTTGATTTATGCCAACAACTCAGCATCGTTAGAGGAGCTCGGAACAATATCGAACGCGAAATTGCCATCGTTCTGGCTGATATGTGTGGAAGAGTGGGGTAAAAATTGGCTCCCTAAAATCGATCGCTGCAAACGTGCTCGCGATGGTTATATGAGCAATATCGAATTCCATACTTAAATGTAAAAGGAGTGGAATAAATACCAGCACGATATCTCAATTATTCTGTGCTTCATTTAAATACAAAAATGTTGTGGCTCCTTTATTAAAAACCCTTTATTATAAGACCTTAAATATATTCTGCACAAATGCAGTTTAAGTTTAAAATATGAGATAACCTTTGCTATAAAAAAAAACACATTTATAGCACAAATCTTTTAAAGCGATTTCTCTCAGGCCTTGGGAGCAAATAAATATTACACAGATATTTTTATAAAAATAAATTCATTTTAATCTTTTATTTTCATATTTTTGAAAAATATTTTCTTATCAATAAAACACCATGCACAGAGGTCAAATTCGAAAAACTTCGAAAATAATGATAAGCTTTAGAATCGAACTATAAATGTGCACAAATACTAATTCAATACAAATAAAAAAAGAATTAAAAAAAGCAAAGCCTTATTCAAGAAATTTCAATATTCTTCAAGGCATTTACAAAATAATTGCAATTTGTAAGGAATATTCTAAATAATAGTAAATATTAAATTCTCTGAAATTGTTTCCTTGTAAAGGTTAAAGATTTCCTCCTTATTGGCAAAGAATACAATTGAACAAATTGAATGATTGAATCATTAAATATATAATCTCTTGGCCTAACACCGATTGTGGAAACCATCTTGATACTTCTCTTGGATTAGTTCTTTTCCCTGTTACTAATCAAGGCTCTTATCATTTCGGAATAATCGAAAATGCAATAATCTAGAACAATTTCTGAAGTATGAGATTTATATGTGTTTATTTTCGAAAGTGGGTACAACTTTTGAATCCTAAGTAGGTGGCAGGCCGTTTTCAACTTCCGATTGCTCAAAATTGTTTGTTTCCTTTCTCAGCCGAGTCCTGAGCATCGAAATTGTTAAGCCTTCCTCCCGATTCCTAAAATAACTAGAAATAAATAAATTTCGTCAACTTACATTCACAATAATTCAATAGAATTTCAGCAATAAAATGTTTTGCTGCACAATTTAAAATATTCCTTGATTCGCAGTGAGACAGCAGCTGTTGCACACAGTAAGTTTTAATATTGCTATTGTCGAATGTTTTTTCTAGCAGGCTCATTCAAAATGTCTTTGTCTTTGATGTAAAAAGTTAAGAAATGTTTTTCTTGGCGAAGTCTTTTTTGTCTATGTTTCGCAGTTATTAGAGATCACTTTTAATGTTTTTGTTTTGTTAATTATTTTATATTCACTTGGATTTGTTTGTAAAGATTTTTTTCGCACACGAGACATACGAACTTTCGTCGTTGGCACACGTTGGTAATAGGAAAAAGCTGGAGAAGCAAACGCACTGATCGCTTTCAGGTTCAAAATTGAACTGAATTATGAGCTGCGATCGATTTTTATAAAGAGCTTCTTCATTCAGATTGATAATTTTGTAGAACAATGAGCATTTGTTGTGACGCAAAGTGTTCCTTCTTATCGCCATCTTGTTGAATGTTGAAGCTGAAACTCTTTGTATTCAATATTTAAATTGCCTATCTTGCACTGCAATTGTAAGGCTGTGGTGTGGTTATATTGAGAATTTTGCTCGGCGGACATTTACTTTGTTCTCGGCTGTGCGATACACCCAGCATATTGTGTTCGGTGCAACAACAATCGTCATGGTGTTTGCCACAAGCAAAATTTTCAATATAACCACGGCCTGAATTTTCGAAATTTATTATTGAAAACATTTTGTTTGTCAAATTTCTGTATGAAAATCTATACGATGAATTGGTCACGTCCAACGAAATTTCCAAAGCGGGTTTCTTATAGTTTCTGATGCAATACACATGTTGTTTGTGATTTGATGAGTGGTGCATTCGGGTGTATACTTGTAAATACAGGAATACTTGGAGACATAAAGCGTTCTGTCCCAGTTTTCTTTAACGTTTCTATTGCAGAGACCGCTTAACAGATTTTTAGAGCTGGCAAAAGGGTGATAAACTTCTAATGGGTACGTTTCCGATCTATTCCATTACTCATGTCTTGAGTTTAATACAAAATGCCGTCTTGACTTGACATGGCAAATGAGAGCATTGCTCCTTCGTTTCCAGTGGCAGTGCTTCTGCCACTGTTGCCAACTATGTCGATCACCCTAAAAGTGTAGATATGTTGATGTTACCTGCAAAACTGAAACTCTTCAAAATCTTAGCTTTCATCGTAGGCTTTTCGTTTAGATCGTGTGATCGTTTTCTCTTATTGAATTAATGCTTTGAAGTTTTAAATATTTGTCCAACCATAGAACGAATGGAAAGGCCATATGTAAACGGTGATTTTATTGCTGTTTGGCTTTTCAGTGTAGAATTTTTGACAGTTCCTTTATGATTCGTGACATGTTGTCAAAGTCAAATATGCTCAATTATGGTGGAGAGCCAATGAACGCGGCATGCGGTCGTTAAGTAGAATTAAGTAGATTGTATGGTACAATATTAAGATGAGCCAAGAGCCAGATTATTCGTAGGTGCAGCGTGGTGCCGCTCAAACTAGAATACACCAACTTTCTTCTTTGCTGCGCAGCAGTTTGTTCATTGACCCTCTCCACTATTAGCCATTGCCATTTCATAATGTAATGACTTACACCCGAACAACGCTTACAAATTATTGAATTTCATTATAAAAAGTAGTGTTCTGTGAGAAATGTTTTTCGCGCACTTCGACCATCTTATAGTGTTCAGCGACGAAGCTCATTTCTGGTTGAATGGGTTAAATGGTAACAAACAAAATTGACGTATTTGGTCTGATGAGCAACCAAAGGTAATACTAGAAGTTGCCAATGTATTCAGCAAAATGCAGTGTTTGGTGCGGTTTATGGGCCGGAGGAGTCATCATGACTTCGAGCTTCTTTTGGGCCAAAATGCACGAGCTGAATCTGGTCAATAAGACAGCGCTACATGCCATTACACAGCACGTGAAACAATGAACCTATTAATCGGTGAGCAATTTATCTCACATTTCGATCCAGTGAGTTAGCAACCTGTGATGGACAAAGAGCGTAGCGATCTTCTCTCTTTCAATGCATAGCTCATAGGATGCTCAAGAACTGTTATCCACGATATGCTAGTGACTGCTTTACAATGCTCTAGACTATTTTCTGTGGAGTTCCGTGAAATCACTCGTCCATGTCGATGAACCAGCGTCAATTGCAGTTTTGGAAAACAACATTACGAGCTCGTGTGCTTTTACCGAGATACCAGCCGCTATGCTCGAACAAATGGTTCAAAATTGGACTTCTCGCATGGATCGTTTACAAAGTAGTGGTGGCCAATAAATATTTACATGAAAAAATCTTTGAAGAGAAAATAGCAAACAGTGATTTATCAAATCAAAACTAAATTGTTAAAAATTTTCTCTGTTATTTTTTTAATTAAAAATCAAATGACTAAATAATCACTTTTTACTTACAGAACAGTGAGATTTATAAATAATTTAATTTTTCCATGTAGCGCAATATTTTTCAGTTATATTCTTGATTACTTAGTTGCAAAATGTATTTTAATATTTCTTTTGTTTTGCTTGCATTTTTAAAAATCGCTATAAAAATATTTATTCAATCTGTCTCAATATTTTACAAAAAAACGATCGCATTCGTATGAAAAACTGATGCCCTTTTGTTTTCTCCATCACATTGAAACAAAGTTAGAGAGCATCCGAAGTTATGTAGCAAAAATACGCACACAGGTCGGAATTGTGTGTATATCTGGAATGGAATATCTGGAATCAATAGTAGTTTAGCCTCACTCAAGACATAGATTCATATTGCATTGGGTCATATAATAAGTATCAGCGGTTGGTACCCACAAATCTGCCATGTATTTGATGTTTAGTGGCTCCGCTATCTCCTGACAGCTTGCGTCCAGATCTTGCTCCACCAGTTTAGCAACTTTTTCAGTGACTAGCCGACCTCAGCGAGGTGCATCTTTGATATCGATATTTCCGGAACGGAATCAATGAAACCACTCCTTGGTCCGGCGTTCACTCATAGCTGCCTCACCGTAAACCGCATAAAATTTTTGGTATGTTTTTGCAACGGTTTTACTTTTTCCATAGTAATAAAGCATCACATAGCTTCTTTCTTCAGATATTTTACTCATTGATTTGAAACAATGTAACTTTTTACACTAGCGACGAATTACAAAAACATGTTTGAAAGGTGGTTTTCAAACATGTGTTCGTTTGACATAGTGGAATAGGAATAGTGTTGCTAGATTTGTGGTTACCAACACCAAATACCGCGCATACTTTTTTTATGTCCCAATATATGCCTAAATAATTCATTGCATATTTTTGTTTAATATTTTCTCTAGCTCGCTCAATATACCTAAAGAGATATACTCACAAATAACAAAATAAACAAACATAAGTATTTAAGACCGGACGGGCACATGTGAAGAAATGTTGGCATGTGTAGCACATTCTATGCACACTTACTTATAACATTTGATTCCTATATCTCTTCGAAAATATGTATATGTGTAGTATGTAGGTATATTTTTTATGAAGGAAACTGCTCGAAAGCGGTTATATGCAAGCAGATCTGTGACGCTATTCGCATCTGATGCTCGAGCAAAGTAAGCAGCAAGTAAAGCTTATGCATACACATAACATTGATCCAATTGGAATCGATGTAACTCGAAAAGTAGAAAGACCTCATAAGAAATCACGTTTCATTGCCGAGGCTGACAACCGATACAACACTGGCACTGTATTGGCGACGATGCAGTCACAGTACCGAACCAATGTAAATTCTCAATCACCCCAGTGCCAGCGTAAAAGCAACCCCGTGCTTGGTCACCTACTTAGGCTTACGATGACAACTGATATCGATGTAATTGAATAAATGTTTCAACCTTTTCATCTACCAGCTCATAGGCTTTGGACATTTACTAAATACGAGTAAACGAAAATTAGCGTTAATTATTTAAACAATCTTATGCCTAGTGTAATATTTCTCAATCAGTCAGATTTATGTATTAATTTTTTAATGATAATTGAATTTACTTCTTATACATTTTGTTAAGAAAAGAAACTATTTTCATAATCGCACATTTGTAAAGTGCTTAAAATAGCTACTATCTGATGATGTCTATGAAACTTATGTACTATGTAGATACAAGGTGGGGCGAAAATAATGTCATAATGTGAATTGGCTGTCATTTGATTAGAAATTAAAATTATTCGGCTCTGCTTTCATGGACTGTTTACTTGAAGGTGTAAAATTAATGATATTAAGTTAAAAAAATGATATAGGTCAAATGATCACCTCCTGAGGTGAAGCACTTTTGTGCTCGTTTTACGGCATTTTCGGCTCAAATTAATTAATTTCGAGGTGTTTATCGCTCCATTGCGTGTTGTAAACTAATTTTCTATGTGTCTACAACATAAATGACATTTAACATCATTTGCAAAAATAATGGCATTACTTTTGCCTCACCCTGTGTATAGTAGAGATGTAGAGAAATTTACAAATTAACGCAATAGCCAGAATCTAATTTTTGTCATAGTTAATTACCTATTTGTAAATTTATTTCTAATTTTGAGTTACTAGAAATATTGAACTTTTTGAGAAAGGTCGGTTGCCGATATGAATTCAGAAACTCAACACCTTAAACCAAGTTATGCTAGTCAAATTTGGTTTGTATGTTTCGATTTAAAACAGCGACGGTACATTTTCAATTCTCATCGCAACACAACGCTGCTTGCATGACGTTGACACACGACGTTTACTATATATAAGCCTCTTCGTGTGGCTTTCGATCGGGCGCATTCAGCTGTTGCTTTATTCTCATTTCGGCGAAGCAAATCAAATCAAATCAGTTGCTGTACGGCACTTGTTAAAGCAAAACCTCGCTGCGCAAATAAATTTTCTCCAAATACAGAGAATACGTCATGTCGAACTTCGTTTCTCTCTGCTACACACACAAGCGCAATAAGTGTGTGCCCGTCACTGATTTAAACGAAGAAACGTTTTATTGAAATTGAGATCAGATCGGGTTCAATGTAAATGGATTTTATTATTCTAGACTTATGCGAATCTATTCTAAAGCCTATAACTTTTCATGGCATTTTTTAGCCCTTTAGTTCAGTGTTTACTCATATAGGAAAGTAGCTGCTGTCAGTTGACAGCAGCTTCTGTGACAACTACTTACTTGTATTAAGGTTACAAAGGCATTCTCACTCATTTTAGGCTGTTCACTCGATGTCTCCCAGTCGAAAATGAGTACAATTTATGCATGCTTTTTTTTGTATATCGTCTGCAAAAGCACAAACAATTTTTGAACTGTTGTAGATAAATGAGTACAATGACCGGTAATCGGTTAAATTTTTAGCATCACAAGTAACAATTCTCTTATATGTTGAATGCAGAGAGATTTTATTATATACTCATACATTGTATCATATTTCGAACTCATGTTTTTAAAAGCTGATAAGCATAGAAAATTATATAAAATTTATAATATTCAATGCTTGCAATTTTGTTGTTTGTTTTTATTTTCGCTTCTGCAAAAAAGTCGACACATATTTTTCCATATACACACCTGGACAAAATAATAGGTGTGAACCCGAATATTTTTAAAATGAACGAAAAAAATTAATTGTCATGGTCTACAATCAAAAGGCAAATTTGGAAGTTTGGTGGCACTGTTTTGGAATGAAATGGGGGAACCTCCGCAACAAAAGTCCTTCTCGATAAATATTGCGGCTTGTTTATTTGTTCACCTTTCAAATTGATCTGGACAATAAAATAGGAGTGTTTTGGTTTAAATTAAAAGTGAATAAATTTAAAGCGGTATTTAGTTCCAGAAGGTAAGATTTCGATGAAAGTGAACTAAATAAAGGTTTAATTATAATTTTTAAAAATATTAGATGGGTCGTTTAGTTCATTGCAGTACAGAGGAGAGAAGGCTTGTTCGTCAGCTCCGAGACAAAGGAAAAACCTACAAATTCATTGCCAGATCGATGGGACGGTTTCAGAATTTCGTTACAAATGCTCTCAAGCCAGAAAAAGCTATTGAAACGCGTGGAGCACCTAAAAAACGTCATTAGTGACCGACAATCGTATCTTACATTAGCTAAACGCGATCCGTTCAAGTTGCCCAGAACAATTGCAAGCGAAATTGGGAATGTTGTACCATCACGATTAGTAAGTGCAAATCTACTCGGTAGGATTGCTCGCAAAGTTCCTCTGCTTAGAACTGCAAATTTGAGAAAGAGGAAAAATTTTGCATTAGTTCATAAAATATGGTGCGTTTCACAGGGAAAAAAAAAATGGCGCAATATTCTCTGGAGCGATGAAACAAAAATAAATTTGTTTGGTAACGATGCGGAAAGAAACGTTCGTCGCCCAAAAGGCAAAAAATTCGACGTCCGGCACACAAAGAAAACAGTGAAGCACGGAGGTGGCAGCTTAATGGTATCGGGCTGTTTTTCTTGGCAAGGTATTGGTCCGATACATCAAATTAATGGCGTTACGGATAGATTCGTGTATAAGGATTTGTTGGAAACGGTAATGTTAACATATGCTGTATTATCCTCAGCCGCTTTTGTGGAAATTTCAGCAGGACAATTATCCTAAACATTCATCGCGAGGTTTCAAAGCATGGTTCGAAGCGCATAATGTAGAATTGAGTGGACATGTCAATCCCCAGTTCTAAATCCTATTGAGAACCTCTGGGGAGAAATTAAACGCCAAAACAAAACACAGTTATGGGAAAATATTCAAAAAATTTGGTACAACATTCCCGCAGAAACTTGTCGTAAGTTGATATCGTCAATGCCCAGAAGAATCGAAAAAGCCATCAAGAATAATGGTGGATATTCTGGGTATTAATGCGTTCCTACTAATTCAGTAAAATACGGGACCATAACTAGCAAAATTTCAATATTCCTAAGTTTTTTGTGCACACCTATTATTCGGTCCAATCGAAAATCTGTGTATTTTATGAATCAACCATAATTTAAGTTAGTTTTTAGAGTTTTTAAAACCTTTAATGTTTTGTTATGACGCTGAAGTATGTTTATGTTGAAAACAAATTTATTTTTTCAAGGATAATAAAAAATATATGAACGCAAAGCTTTCTTGAAAAAAAATATGTTCACACCTATTATTTTGTCCAGGTGTGTATGTATGTATATGTGCATATACTATATACCACATTATACCTTAATTTGCTAAAGCCTTAACACGCATTTTTAAAATTTTTCAGCCGAAACATTAGATAGAAATGATAAGAAAAAGTCATTTTCATAATTCAAATAAATCGTGTAAATGGTTAACCCAGCTTCTTGGAATCCAGAGCTTCTTCGTCTTCTTCTTCTTTTAATTGCACAACAGCCCTTGCAGGTCCTAGGCCGAGCTTTCCGCCATAATTTCAGATTCCTAAATTTTGTCTTACCTTTAGCCGTTTTTTGCACTTGCAATAATATACACTTTACCTTATACAACACGAGAGTTGTAACTTTTGAAGGAGCTTAAGTTTTTGGGTATTTAAAATAAATCTACATTGTGCGTTTTTATGAATGTAGTGCTAATTATTATATATGTACCTATATAATTATAATTAGGTACATATATAGAACAATTTCTATTCGCTCTTAACGACCAAATATTTGGGAACCTATTGCCGCAAAATTTTAAAAATTATTATCTATTATAAATTTTTGATTTATAAAACATACAAAACGGTGAATAGGCTATCATTAACTCAAATCCAGTATTTTCTGCATTGAGTATTAGTTTTATTTTTGGGATTTTGAAGTTTCTTTAACGTATTACATAAGTTGTTGTAGGCACATTCGATTAATAAATGTGGACGAAGGTTGTTAGGGCTCTGTCATTAAGATAATTAGACGCTCTAGCAGAAAAATATAAATATTTTAAACTTCAACTAATAAGAAAAAAAACACTACTTAGCAGGTATTTGAAAAGTTTAGAGCAATCTTATTGACCCTAAAATGTTAGTGAATGGAATAACTTTATGTTTTCATTGTAAAGTAGTTATTTATTTATGGAAAATAGATTTTTGGTCTTCCTCAATTAGTTCCTGATGTCATGCCTAAATATTTCTTATTATTTTTAGTACAGAATTCCGGCTCAAGTGAAAAGTAATAGTTATTTTCTTTATTTAGGTGTGAATTGAGTTCAGATTTATTATATTTATATTTGTAAAAAAGAATCTACGAGTATGTGTGTTTGGGATCGCTCTTCTTTTGAAGCTTACTTCTTCAGAATCGTTTTTAAAATATGATCGTGGCATAACGGAAATTGTCATGCAAATGAAGGGCAGCACCCTCTGTCAATCAAGTAGGTATAAAAAAATGCGAGGATGCATGTGAATATACTTATACACATAAATAATGGGCAGTACATATGCATCCCCTATCTATCTATTAATCGATAGAGGAACCCTCTATCGCTCTATCGAATAATAGAGAGCGCTGATACGCGTATAATTCAAACTCGATTTATAGAGGGCGCTGAGTACGAATCGTACTCGATTGATAGGGGGCAACTCGCAAAGACTAAGACAAATAAGTTCATTAGAGCAAATAATTGCATCTACACTCATGTCATTGAGTCCCGACGAAGTTCCTCAGATTAAACACCACCAGTCAGTCAAAGCGGTGGCAGAATTCCCAGCTTCTAAACGAAAGAGAAGGTCAAACGATTTACTTGAAAATCTTAGACGAGATTTGCTAAGTTTATAGTCAACCGACCGGCAATTGGCAAATTTTCCACCTGTTGAGATCATACAACCTGAATATTTTGATGATGGTGATTATTGTAATGATGATAATAGTGATGATGATGGTAAGATGACAATTATAATGATTTAGCAAATAAATTCGCATGTTTTGAGTTGAGGGAGTTGCATGCATTGGAAATGCAAACGATCAAAATAAAGTTAATCCAAATGTAGCACACCTATGATAAGAGAATCATGAAACTGAACTATACAAAGCTTATCGTTTGCATAAATCAGCACATAAATATTTCAAGCATGTTTGTTAAAAATTCCTTCGGCCACGCCGTTAATGTCTGCGATAGACTCTGATTTTTACAAGATTACTAAACCTAACGTGAACACCCAAAACGCAAGATTACTAAACATAACGTGAACACCCAAAACGCAAACGTTCCGAAGATGTCAAGTTCTGTAGGACGTTCCACTGACGCATAAAATATATTTTTCTTTTTATTTATTTAAAGAATTTTACTATTGTTTCAGTATTGAATCAAGAAATAAAATATTAGGACTGACATATTTTAGTAGGGAAAATGCAAGTTTATGTAAAAAAATTATTTCCTGATTTTCTGAATTGAATGCAGAATTATTTGTAAATTAGAGTTGGGTTTTTAGTTTATTTTAATAGTGCAAATCTACCAGTATATGAAGAGGGCTAAATTACACAGTCCAACAAAAAACCAGAGAAAATAGTTTAAATATTCATTATAAAAATAGCTGTGATCATAGCCTAATTTAAGAATTCGTAATGATTCTCGAATTGTCCTTGAAATTAGTATAATTTTAAAATAGTTCAAATCGGTAAAATTGAAGAAAGAAACAATATGTAAATGTAGGCAATTAAATAGCGCCAATTAGATTATCTCTATGACCGAAGCAATCGTCCTATCAGTGAGTGAGCTGCTGATTAAGCATAACTATTTCAAATACTTCTAATCAGAATTTATATTCAGCTGTTAAATTCGTAAATAAATATATGTATTCGAAATAACTAACACCAGTTTCCAAGTGCGATAATTTAAATATAAAGCCAGTTGTAAAAAGTAATTATTATGTTATTCTATTTAAGTTATTGCGTTTTAAAACTCATGACTAATACTATAAAGTTCATTAAAGAGAATACACACAAGACACAAGATGCCAAATTTAAGTACAAGGAATTAACAAATGTTCTTAAAATCTAATTGGAGATATCTTTTAATAATATTACAAAGCCTTAGAAATTCTTATAATCGCCGTCATGTACAATATAGAAAATCGAAGATTTTTAAATTTTGATATTATTCAATACATACCTAGTTTATTTTGTTAGTCATATAAATAGTAATGTGCAGTTCAATCTCAATCGAATTTAAAATACGTAAAATAGTTGAAATTCAATTAATTACATAAACTCTGTTGCATTGTTTCAAGTTTTTATAAAAGAATAAGTGGAAGAACATGTTACAACTCAAACCGTGTTCCAATCCAAACCCAGTTCCAATACTGAATTCAGACAATAAATTGGATTCAAGTTGAAATCCGTTAAGTATTTTCGTCATTGAAGCTTGAAGGTTTAACATGTTCCCTTACTCATTGAATGAAATTTCATAATATTTTCATATAAATTTGATTGCAATTTGAAGCGCCATTCTCGCAGTTTGTTTTTAAGAAATTAAAATGTTAGGGGAAAAGCTTTATTAGAAGCGCTAAGCGAAATGAAACACTTTCCTTTAAATGATATGAAAAATTTAAAGGAAAGAAAACTTTCAAAATATAACTTAATATGAAAATTACGTATAATTGAAGGGGATCTACCTAATTTTGTGTATCTTATGACGGGAAAAAGCTACATTTTGATATCTAATTACTTTATTCACTTGTGACTTCAACATTTTTCTAGTTCTAAAAACAAAATAGGACAAGAAACAATAAATCACATTAAAATTGGTCAAAATATGATAATATAAAATATCGTTCGTAGTAGTTGCGTATTCTTCATTGATTTTCATCTATTTCCATATTCAAAATTGGATTATGATAGAAGAAATCATATGACTAGCAAACAAATCAGCTACCTGAAAAAGTTATGTTTAATTGAATTAAAACTGAATGACTTTACGATTCCGTAGTTTGTACATGAATGGGATTACGGGGATTATCTTGGCTATTAGAAAACCAAAACAAATTTAAAATATTTTGTCCAACATTCTAAAGAGTCTGGCATATGTAACTGAGAACCAGAAGCCTAGCCGTAGGTGCAATAAACACTACAATGTTTCTAAAAGTACATTGCCCTACACAGAAATTTGCAAATTTCTAAAGTTCATAATATATGTAAGTATAAATTGAAAATTGTAAAAAAATAATACTCTCTAACCTCAAAACATTAAGTTTTGTACTAAAGAGAGTCAAAGCAATATCCGATTTCATAAATTGGAAATCGAATAAGAGAAAAGTGTGACAAAAATATATGAAGTGGTTAAAGATCAGTGGTCAAAGACGGAGAAGATTCTAATTGTGTTGTTACATCGCTGCTGTCTTTGCCCATTGCAGCTACTAATCTACGTAATAAAAAAAGGAATTCTTCGCCCATATCCATTTTTTCTTTGTGTCTTCTTTCTTTGGCGGCCTCTACATCCAGTTCTTTTTTTTCCGCTATTTCGTCTTTGTCTATTGTGTCGCCCGAATACATGGTATCAGTTTCTGAAACTTGGTCTTCATATTTCGGTGGTGGTCTGATAGTGGTGACAAAATGCTCTTCATCCACTGTCCTAAGATTACAGCTAAGCGTTCTGCGAATTTTCGTCGGTGATAATGTTACGGTACTTATTCGAGGTCTTGGCTGTGGTAGCGCGACACTTTTGCAGCTGCTGCTACTGGTGGTACTTGCTGCAACGGGAATGCTAGATGAATGTGGTTTTAGTTCTTTAGTCGGTTTGCATAATGCTTTGTCCATTAAAATGAAATATTTTTCAAATTTTATTCGAATCTCTTCAGAGTGTTTCCATGTATCGTACAAACGTTTTAGGGAGTACCATTGTTTTTTACATTCTGTCCCTAGAAAAGACTTCTTCCTAGCTGTCGCCATTTCACAGGCAATAGTCCTCCAAATGTTAATTCTCTCTAGTTTTGTGATATTTTTGGCACAACATTCTATTAGCTGTGAGATGTCGTCCGGGTGCCAACGACAGTTTTCTATACCTTTGAGTGAAATTCAACAAATAAATTATTTAATTATCTAATATAATTTAACTTAAAACCCACTTAAAATTTCCGTTGGTGACGCCATATTTGATTCAATTATATTATAAAAAAAATGTTAGTTATTTTTAGCAAACGATCTTCAAATACCGTTTTCCGTGAGTGCTTTACCCACAATAAAAATGAAATATCGTTAAATTCGTTAAATATTAAACAACAAACAACAAACAGCAAATATTAAAAGGTTACACTTTTAAAATTGGACACAACGAACAATAATCAAATACAACCCTGTGACCATTTTACGGCGAATTTTTGTCGGTATACGCCATGAGAAATGTCAAATTACTAGAAAAGAAAACAATTGCTGATTTTTGCAAGTGAAATATTTTTCTAATTACTAATAATGTGCTTTTAAATTGTGTGTTTGTGTTAAAAATTTGACTGTCTAACAGTTTTTATCAAACTTTAAAGTGTTAAATTTTATAGAGAAAACAAGGTGAGTAATGCATGACATTGAGAATAAAGTACCTCAGCTTTGTGTGTGAAATGAAACATTCGCTATTTTCGATTTTGTTTTGGTTTCTTGTACTCACTGATTTTTATGCGGTAACGATAGTAATTTTACTTACTAAATACTTCCCTTGTTTAATGTATTCACCGTTAAGTTTATTAGAAAGTATAACGACATCAAGCTAAATATTACATATATATTTTTTAAATACTTAAGACCTTAATTTTTTGTATTTTTTTAAATTTGTCACTGGTTTCGTTACTCTTTTATTGACAAAGTTGTTTTTCTGTGTTTGTTTGTCAGGGAGGAAAATATATTAGTTTTGCACTTTTTTAGTACATTTTATTCGTGAAAAATGCAAATGCTTGCTTTAGCTATTTCGACCTTTTCGAGATATTTGATGTTTATGTGTATTATTATCGCAAAACAAGCGGGGTATGTATTTTTATAAAAAAAAAGGCATTGAACAATTGTGTAAGACTTACGATGTTTCATGTGAAGTAGAAGTCGTCGCGTTCAGACGTCTTCACTATTGAAATAGTGATTTTCTTCGTTTTTATACACGGATTCTAAAGATTTATATTTATTTTGCAGGTATCAACTAATTTTGTTCATGAATCTATTGAAAGTCATATGTAATATTATTTAAGTACAAACTTCTTAATTTTATTGTGTTAATATTCGGTTGACAATATAAGCGTGTCGTGGAGAGACCCTCCTTATACCTAGATCGGAAACATTTTTGGGAGTAAACTTAGGTTTGTCTTCATAGAAGGACAATTGGTTGCATGCCACTTTCCTTATGCTTAGCATGTGTAAGTCTAGGAGGAGGAAAAAGGTGCGAGGAGAGGTTGGTAGTGATTTACAAATTCTGTCTTAGAGAAATTAATCGATGCTGATAGAAACTTTGATTTGGTACAAATTGTCTCAATTTAATATATTTCCATAGCGATTTTATAAGCAAATTTGTATTTAGTTTTTCCATGCCTGCTTAGAACTAAAATGTGCGGCGAATTCGATACTGGTGTTGCAGCGCTGTGTTCAAAACTACAGCTTCATTTTGCACCTTCTCTTTGCTTCTAATTTGTGATTTCTCAATCGCTTCGTTTGATTGCAAAATACGAAATTTAGAATAAAATTAAAGCGTTCTCGCACATCTTTTATTGCGTATTTGCGCAATTTGAAGACATATTTGATAGCTAAGAAAATAAATGTGAGGAAAAGTTTTTCCAGTTTTTCGTTGCAAGAAAACTGTGAATTTCATAAGGAAATTGTCACAACACAAAAAAGGTACAAGGTATAATGTGATTTTGTAATCAAATTCAAAAGAAAAACAAACAAAATTATAATAAAAATCTATTGTTTAAATAATTTGAAACACTTCAAAACCCTCAATAAAATTGCATGTAAAACTCGACGCGGTTAACGCGAACGACATAACCACCACCAGCAGCTACAATAACTTGGAGGCATCGCTCCGTATGTGAAAACACTTTCAGAAAATCAACAACAATAACAGCAAGCGGCATATCCGTATGTGAAATCTGTTCGATAAAATCCATCACAATTGCAAGCATCACAAAAAATAAATAAATATGAGTTCATACTCACACGCCGATCCCATTGCGCTAAGTTTCTATGAAACATGCTTGCGAACGTCCGATGTGCAGCTACTGCAAGGACCTCACTGGCTTAACGATCAAATACTCTCCTTCTACTATGAATATCTGGAACGAATTAAATATAAAAATAATTCAGACTTGTTGTTTGTGGCGCCAGAAGTTACACAATGTATGAAAATGATGGATGACGATGAGCTGGAGACGTTATTCACTCAGCTGAAAGCAACGCGTAAACTTTTCATATTCTTTGCGCTCAACGACAACGACACAACAAACGCCGGCGGCACCCATTGGTCGTTGCTGGTATTTTCGCGTCCCGAAAAAACGTTCTTCCATTTTGATTCATGGGGCAACAATAATTCAATGTCATCACATCAGTTCGTGCAGCGCATTAAGGATGTGTTGAATTGTCGCCAGTGTCACATGAAACCGATACGTTGTCTGCAGCAGGCGAATGGCTATGATTGTGGCATACATGTCATTTGTATGACAGACAACATTGCTGACTATGTGAATCGTTTTGAGTGCGTTGTCGGTGTGGGACCATTGCATCACGATACGATTAGTGCGAAACGTTCGGAATTGCTGAAGCTAATACAAACACTGGGTGGCAAGGTATAAGTGACCAAGTGATAACGACAACGCAGCTGGAAGGAGGGGAAGGGATGGGGTAGAGTCGAGTGGAGTGGTGTGAAGTGGATTGGGTGGGTGATTGGCAACTGCCACTTAGATTTGATAATGATTTGTGTTTAAAGCAATGTATGTAATATATGTTTGTTTTATTTGCTTATTGTATGCTTACTATTTGTAGGGACACGTTTAAATTGACAGTTAATGTCAGGGAATATGAATCCTCTGTTTTCGAAATATGAAAAAGAATTAAAATTTGTTGCTTTAATCATTTATACATATTTATAAATTTAATAACTCCTCTCAAATATGAAAAAGGGGCTTTTGCAGAGCACACACACACAGCGCCCCACCAATGAATTTAATTATTAAAAAAAATGAAAGCCTTAATGTTGTGGCAACTTGTAAATCTTTATGAAAAAAGCGTAAATAAAATAAGTTTTTGTTTTTTTGTTTTGTAAAAGAAAAAGGGTATTTTAGTTTCCAAAAAAAAAAAGAAGCATCAAAAACGTTTTTAAATTGGAACGAAGCTGTGAAGCACTTTTTTAATTTAAAATTTTGAACAAAACAATTGAAATGATTCCTTGATTTTCATAGAGACACAAGTCTTCCACTGGCATCCTTAGAATTTGGATTGATGTCTCGATATTGCAGAAACAATTTTCGACAAAAATACATAATTTAAAGTAAATAGGGGGAATTCTCACACCAAGAACTGGTCATTTTTCTTTTAGTTGGTAATATGACAAAACTGTGTTTTTCTGTTATTGCTCGATTATTTACAAAAAATCTCCGACGAATTTATTGTTTGAAAAATTTGTATGCAGACTGAAATAAAATATATATAAAATTTGTATGTCAAATATCAACATATACCCTTTTTTTCTAACTCCATTTATAACATTTTTCAATGTTGCTTCAAAGCAACATAATCTTAGACTTATGAAGTGGAACTTCCTTTAAATTTAAATTCAAACATTTTTACTTATTATATTTAGAAATAACAAAGAAAAACACTTTAATTTATAAGTTCCTTTTCTTTTTATTGAATACCATAAATTTAAACAAAACCATAACAATCACTATTCTCGCATAAATAATTTAAATTTTATTTAAATTTACTTTAACTCACGTTTAATAAGCATTTCATATTGCTTTCTTTATTACTTTTCTTTCTCTACAATATAAGTTTTTATTATTCATCCATTTATCTTTATAATTTTTCATATTTTTTGAAATTAAAATTAAAATTCTATAATAATTTGAATGATGTTTTTATTAAATAGTATGAAATTGGCATATGTTTACTGATTTCGGGTGCAAGGAACTTAAGGAATACACTGCAGCTTGCACTAGATACTCTAGATATTCTCTCCGATTCGGTAAATCAGAACTGATACTTTTAACTGAGAGCATAAAATTCCTAAAGTTCCTAAAGTAAAATTCCTAAATTCCTAAATTCAAAGCCTATGAAAAAATACTTCATATAATTTCATCAAAAAAAAAAAAAAACGAAATACTTCGAGTTCTTTACAGACAAGTAACTTAGGTTGAAAGTCTATATCCTAAAGCAAATAAAAAAAGATCTCAACATTTGACGAAACCTTCAGGAAAAATATGGCATGGAACAAAGAATCGTACACTGGTTGTACATGCGGTTTTTCGCCCCCAGTTATTATAATAATAGATTGGCGTACAGCTCGTATGGTAGGTAGACAGATCTGCAAGTAAGTAATCACCAAATACCTAGATTTGGAAATGAGACACTAAGTGAAGATCTCCATATTCTAGTGGATAGCGTACTAGACTTTCACACGGGAGGTTGTCGGGTTACATTCCCGTCTTGGTCTAACTCTCATAAAACTTCTTATATTCCTAGCGATATGAAGTGAATGCGAATTATAAGGAAGTGTTTCTTGGTAGGCAAAATTACAAAACCATCAAGTGATAAGAAAAGTTCATGGGTCTTTTGCACACATCCAAATCCAAACTGAAATCCTAAGTTTTTCCAAATAGTTTTCTACAGGTTTAAAAAAAATCCCTAAGAGCTTGTGTGACGACAATTGTGATTATTCCAGTTATATCTTAACCAATAAATGATGATAATTTCTTTAAGGAAAAGAGTCCAAATCGGAGTTTTCTACTTCGGAGCGATAATTTTTTCCGTTCCCATAAATTATTCCTTTCTTTCAGCTCTACTAGTTTTCCCTTCGTTTCATTCTGAAATCTATGGTACATTATCAAAAAAAGAAAATAGAAACAAATGCTCTATTAAAATAAAACATATTTATTTATTTATAATTAAACTTCAGTATATAAAATTTCCAAATTATGCATAAATGAATGTATGAAATTAATATATAATTTATAGTCACATTTGATATATAGAAAAATAATAACTTTTAAACATTACCAAATAGAAATTACAAGCATATTTAATTATAATTTAAATACAGATATAGGAAATGAAGAAGAAAAATTATTGTATTATTGTAATTAAATTCATATCGATAAAATGAGAAAAGCAAATGGCATATTTAAAAAAAATTACATAAAATAACTGCATGATAATAAATACAAATATCTATAAAACTAGCTAAACATATGCAGCCTAAATAACAAGCGACGAAACAATGCCAACATTATTGATAGTGACGAGTTTTTACTGCATTCTTCATGGTCCAAATCTAGTCGATTCTCACAATAATGCTGACACTATTTAGTTAATGATAAGGCTGATATAGTAAATGTATTTTAAATATGAGAAGTGTTCGATTCATTAGGCTGGTTGTCTGCGGAAAAGAAAACTTAGGCACAACTACCTAAAGAAAAGTTTCACTAGTGCAAGTCAATTAGCACGAGCATAACCGAGCACTTACGCTTAAAGATTAACGATGACTCTAAGTAAATCGAACGTGTTTATGCTACAAGAACCCGAATACATTTACAAAATTGTTTTAATTGTTATTTAAAGTTACATTTATTGTTGAGTTTTCAAACAAAACCAAAAGAAGAAACAACTTATTCCTTTTCTGCTTCACAAGGTTTACAAAACTAAAAGTGCTTACATCAATGTATGTAAGTAAGTATGTAAGCATTTGTTTAGTTCAACGTTCTGGCTCGCATTTAGTTATGAATTTCAATTTCTGTACGTGCCCAACCTCCAAAAGCCCGTTCTAATTCCTCTGCGACCGCTAAACACAAACGGTCCTGATTATAGTTGGCAATAATTTGTACACCCAATGGTAAACCCTCGGAGCCTAGTTTGCCCAATGGCACCGCTGTCGCTGGGAAACCCATAACATTGACAATGCCCGTATAAGAGAAATTAATTGGACGGGTTATCGGTTCATTGTGATAGGGTGCAACAGTTGGATGAGTGGGATAGATGATAACGCCATCCTCACCAAGTATCTGTTGCAGTTCATCGCGCAATTCGTTACGCTTCTTCACCAAGTACTTATATTTACTCGAACCATATTTCACTTGTGTCCTATCCATAATAGCGGTGATAATACCGATTAGGGTATGCTTCGACAGACCCACCATCCATTTGGCCAGCTCCGTGTACGGGTTGATGGCGAACTTGAGGTTACCCAATTGATGCGCAAAACTAATACCCGAACCATCTTTCATATTGGCAAACCAAATAATAGCCGATTGACGTAGCTTCTCTATTTCCAACTTTTCAACGGGTACTTTCAATTTTGCCTTCAAATGCTGCACTACATCATTCATACCCGCCAGTAAATCAGCGTCCACGGGCGATATAAGACGACCACCGCCATCGCTCTCCTGATAATGATATCGTATCTTATGTAGATCTACCGGTTTATCTAGATCCAATTGCTTTGCTTTCTCGCCTGCAATAATCTTCAGCATAGGTTTCAGATCTTCGGCATGACGTGACATGGGACCGATACCCAAGAAAGAATCTTGCTCCTCAGAGAATGGTGTGGGAAATTGTCCTTTATTCGAGACAATAAATTTGCTGGGCTTATGCCCGAATATGCCATTGAAAAATGCCGGCATTCGAATGGAACCACCAATGTCAGAACCTAAACCGAAAGGTGAAGCGGCAGCAGCTTGTATGCACCCCTCACCACCGCTAGAACCACCAACAATACGATTGGTGTCGTAGGGGTTACGTGTGCGTCCGTGTACGACATTGTTGCTCTCCCACCACATGCACACCTCAGAGACATTGGTCAAAGCGAAGGGTATGGCGCCAGCCTTGCGCATGAGTGCCATGGCATCAGCGTCTTCGGTGGCGCGCACATCCTTGCGTGCATACAAGCCGGAGGTGTGAAGAAGACCTAAACAGAGGAAGCGAAACAGAGAATATTATACGAAAGCAATACAATAATGATTGAAATTGGTGAAACTTTAGTTTACCTTTCACAGCAATACAATCCTTTGTCGATATGGGTACACCCAAATATGGTTTACTCTGCTCCAATTGCTCGCTTGTATACTGACCGGACTTGATTAGCTCATCAGCGGCGGCCGCTTCTTTTAAGGCATCATCGAAACGTTGATCCACACAGCAATTAAGCATGGGATTAACCTCGTTAAGGCGTCGCAGAAATGATTCTAAAACCTGGACGCTTGTTAGCTATTAAAGAGAAAATAAATTCTAGAATATTTCACCTCCTCATGAATACCGTGTTCATTGCCAATCTCCTCTTACCTCCTGCTTGCGTATCTTTCTGGCTAAGGATGTTGCCGATTCCAGCAGTATGGGATCGGTTATAGCCGGCACACTTTCACCTTTCACGCCATAGATCAATTGGAATATAAACCGGACAAATGTGCTAAATATTTTAAAAAATATACTACTTATACAAGCGCCCATGGTGGGGCGACGGCTGCGTTTCGGTTTCCCTTTCGACGCTTTCTTAAATGCATTTATTTTCTCGGTCATTTTGGTTTCTTAGTGTTCTTCTTCTGCTCGTCTCGTTTTATTCAATAATTGGTAGGAGTGTGGGGATGATTTGTACTAATTCCTTTCTTTCTTTCTTTATTGTGTGGAATGATTATTTTCAGTTTGCTCGCTAATTAAAAATATAACTGTACAATTGTTTATAAATTTACGTCCTCTTTTGTAAACGTGTTGCAAAATAATTAAATATGGAAAATGAATGACGGTGGTATCAGTTCATTTGCTCTGGAACATTTGCTCGTTTGTTTGTTATGCTGCAAAATGGTAGTAAACAAGAAAGCAAAGAAACAAAGAAATTCAATTATAATTTTATAAAGCACAGTTTTTTTTTCTTTTTTTTAAAAATAGCTTTTGTAAAAAATTCAGATCATGTGTTTTTTACTTATATTTAATGCTTTGTGTTTCTGTTGTTTTTCCTTTTGTAAACAAATTATATTTTCAATTCATATTTTCAGTCATATCATTCTGAAATTTCTAGCTGATGTTTCTAGAATAGTTTTTGTTCCGTCTACAGGGTACTCAGGTGGAAACTTTTCGTACTAAGGAGTGAGATCGAAAAAATCGGATAACTTTGAAAGACCATTGCTTTGAAACTCTTCATCTGAATGAAAAAATTCAAATAGTAGGTTTGCGTTGGAGAAATTCTGATGAAATACAATCACATGTATTTTGACTTGTTAACTTTCAGTTGAGTCATGGCATCGGAAGTGGAAAGACGCGATTTAGTTGTTGAATTATTTCGAGAAAATCCGCAATGGAGCCAGAAAACCATTGCAAATAAGGTGAAAGTTGCACTAAACACTGTCTCGATGATTCTTAAAAAATTTAATACAGACTTAACAGTTGCTAGAAAATATGGTTCTGGAAGGAAATGCGGTTTCGTGTCTCTACAAAAGGCGAAGAAAGTCGTTGCTCTCTTAGAGAAAAATCCAGCGTTGTCTAATCGAAGATTGGCGGAAAAAGCGAGTTGCACTGAGTTTTTAGTTCGTAAAATTAAAAAAGAGGCGGGCCTTAAAACATGCAGAGTGCAGTCAGTACCCGACAGGAACGCTACTAAGAACTTGGTAGCCCAGAGCCGAGCTAAAAAGTTGAAGACAGGTTTTTTCCAAAACTTCGATTGCTGTGTTATGGACGATGAAACATACGTGTTGTCTACATTTTCTCAATTGCCTGGTCTAGAGTGTTCTACTCCGGAAAGAAACGAGGAAGAATTTAGGAAATATTTAGGACAAAACAAAAGTCCAAGTTCCCGAAGAAGTTTCTGGTATGGCAAGCGATTTGTAGTTGTGGGCTAAGGAGAAAAAGTTTCGTAACAACTGGCACTGTTAACTCCGAAATTTATGTGAAGGAGTGCCTCCAGAAGAGAATGCTGCCCTTCACACAAAAGCACATGGTTCGAAGACCAAAACATCAAATTGGTACCAAAAATCGCCAACCCACCAAATTGCCCAGAACTTCAGCTTCGGCCTATCGAGAGATATTGGGCTCTAGTGAAAAGAACATTAAAGGCAACAAACAGAGACTCTAAATCCATGGAAGATTTTAGAAATAAGTGGAATGCTGCCGCCAAGAGAGTCTCAGAAATGACAGTAAAGGCGCTAATGGCAGGCATACCGGAAAAGCTGTCCGAATTCTGTAAAAAAAACAACAAACAAATTAGTTTTATTGATCATTTTATTAGAAATTAAATTTTCTTTTCAAAACTGTTTAAATTTTTTAATTTGCATAAGGGATTTCAATGCTAGGACAATTTAAAGTTATCCGATTTTTTCGATCACACTCCTTAGATCAATTGTTTGCAGTGTTTGAAGGATTACCAATGTAAAAAATTGTCGGAAAAACTTAACTTAACTTCTGAATATTTCAAGTTCGGAGCAAATTTTAAAAATGGACAATAGTATTCCAAAATTGATATTAAAATGTTCCAAATTGATTGGATTGTGTTTTTATAATGTCATGCTTCATAAATATTCCTAATTTATATCGGAACAATTCGAATTGATTTTTCATTAATCCCAATTACTAAACTACCCCATTGCCATCAAATATCCAAGATTCATATCGAAATAATCCAAATTGTATTTCCAATTAGAAATTTTAGAACAGCCCTATTCACGATGCGATTCTATTGCTCTTGTATTGTATTGTATTGTGTTTTTATAAAGTTGACATTTATTCATACATTTTACATAGGTCAACTTCATCACAAATACACAATACAAAAAGATCAAAAACATTACACATCGCGAATAGGAACAGGAAATTAATATTAAAATATTCCAAATTTGCCTAAATTGGTATAAAAATAATCTTATATGATTTCTGAATATTCCAAATTGATACTAAATAAATCAAAGTTATATAAGAACAATTCAAATTGTCTTCACAATAAGCGAAATTGATACAAATATTAGAAAAATCCAAGTTGATAATATAACTTTCCAAATTGATTTCAAAATATTAAAAAGTATTCCAAACTGATACTGAATATTTCCAATTGATATCAGAACATTTCAAATTGGTTTCAGAATATGACAAGTTAATATTAGAAATTGACTTGAAATTAAATTCAGAATTGACTTGTCGTATAAAAAATTTATAGGAAAATAACCTAAATTCATATCAAAATATCGCAAATTGACTTCAAACATGTCAAACTGATATCAGAATAATCCAAAACTGAGTTCAAAATATGTATGTAGTCCAACATGATATTACTTAACTTAACTGGCACTACAACCGATGGATCGGTCTTGGCCGCCATAACATGATATTAGAGTATTAAAAATCAAAAACTGAATATTCTAAGTAATAATTCAAATTGATTTCAAAATGATTTAAATATAAATAGAAGGTATTTCATTAGTACCAGAGACTTGACAAATTATAGAACAGAAATGCAGTAAAACTGAGTCATCCATATAAAAGAAGTTTCTTTAAAAGCAGTGGTTACTAGGAATTACGGGGAACAATCTAACTCATCTTCTAAACGAATTTCCAGCTCATATTGACGTCTTTAATGTTGTACATTAACTGATTTTATTTCTTAGCTTATGAAAAGTACTAAATGATGTTAATAGGCTGAAGTAGAGCGTTAGATAACATGGTATCAAATGATTATTTATGGACTAAGTGTATTGACATTCCCAGAAAGCCATTCTGTGCTAAAAAGAGCAGATCAGCTTCAGCTTCTTTTGAGAAGAGTTTCATAGATTTTAAATGGAATTACTTTAATTGCGAAAAACTAATCCTAGTCCCTCCATGGGCTGTTGTGCCATTAAAAGGCGCATAACAATTTCTTTAATTTCCACAACAATAATTTAAAAGACTCTCTGGTATAATCTAATCAGGTGAAAGATCATTCTTGAAATTAATATTTGATATAATATTTTTGATTGTAATTGGACATGTTTGAAATGTTCTGCATAATATTTCTGAAAATTATTAGTGCCACATAAATGTCGATTTTTGTTTCAAAATTCGTTTTTCTTTGAAGGCTAAATATTTTTCCGCAAATTTATCATGTTTCAGGTCGTAAAACTAACAAAAATTTGAATATTGATCGTAAATTGAGTCGAAAGCAGTGATGGGCACACACATATTATCACATGTTACGCGCTTGTGTGTGAATTAGAGTAAAACGAAGTTCAACTTGACTTATTCTCTGTACTTGGAACAAATGTCCTGCAGCGAGGTCTTGCTTTAACAAGTGCTGTACAGCAACTGATTTTAATTGATTTGCTGCGCCGAAATGAGAAACACAGCAACAACCGAACGCGTACGAACGAAAGCCACACGAAATAGCTTATAGTATACGTCGTGTATCGACTTGGCGCCAGCAGCGTTTTATTGCTTATGCATGCGTGTTATTTGAATTGAAAATGTGCGTATCGCTGGTCCAAAATAATAAACTTTTATTGCAGCAATTAAATTTCTAAACAAAATTAATCTAAAATAATTTTTTTTTTTTTTTCGTTTTTTCTTGGTGATTACATCTAAAGTAAATACATGAATAAATGATCGGACAACCATTTTGCTTGCTTTTTTAGGAAATTGGCTCAGTTTTAGTGCTAACATTGTAGTAAAATAAAAATCTATTGCATTGCTAATTGAAATAAAACTCCCGCATATGTAAATATGTCATTATTTACAAGTGCTTAGTAGATGAATGCTATTTGATTGCGCAGCTGCTTACAGCAATCCCCGGATAAATGAGTCGATAAGTTTTGTATCAAATAACCGATTAATTCTGCCGTAATTTTTAATTCATTCCGAATTTCAAAAGCAATATTTTTAGGCTTAAATACTTAATTGTGAAATTCAATTAGGCGTGCGACAATTAACCGGGGATTACTATAACGCATTTGGTTTATATACACCTTTAAGGTATTTATTTGCTATTAAAAAATACCTCCAGAGTTTTTTATTTATTTTGTTTTTAATTTAATAACCAAAGTGCAATCACGTAACGTGGAATTGAAATCAACAGAAAAGAGAATTACATAGTCAATGCAAACTGATAATTCAAAGTTTCATCTTAGATCTTTAATTTAAGTTTTCATTTAAATCTTCTTAACCTTTCGTAAGCATACAAAAGAAATGGAATCAGTGAGTTTGATAGGGTGTGGTGTGATAACCCTACAACTAAAGTACTGCGACCTCTAAAGTCTACAATGCCACGCAGTTTCGAATTCTTTGGAGTAGGGTGTTACAACCATAACTAGCTGCCAATCAAGTTTACGAGTGTACAGCTTGATTTGATCCAAATAACAAAAAAAGCATTACATTGAATATTACATCATAAGTGATTGATTAATTAGTTCAAGTGGTGGCACTACTTTTTTCTGTGTATTGCTGTCATTACCATAGATAAGAAAGTACCATTTTGATAACGGGGAATCTCGAGTGCATTATTATGCATTTAAAAGTGAGTGGATTGCTTTAAAACCAATACAAGAAACACAATCTTAAGCCCGATCAAGTTTGCCAGGTCGTTAAAAAAGTTTTTACCCATTTTTGCGCATCTGGCTCTAGTTAATGATAAAAATGATATAAATATTAACAGAGCAAAAGCCTGGTAGTTCAATTCTTCGGCATCTGCAACACTAGCAATTGTGCAAGAAATATTAAATTTTATCGCCCTAAGAAATATGCAAGCATTAACAAAAATTAACCTTATAGAGATTTCAATACTCAGTGAAAATTTTCTATACGTCATCACCTCAGAAACCTCCAAGAATAAAAACTATTCACGAAAAGCTTTTTCCTTCATCGTTCCAACTCGAATTGCTACTCACTCTTTCGGATATTAAAATAATAGAAAATTCTGCTAAAACCATAAATATTTAATTCCATTTCGGATCCAAGAATCTCAGCATCCAGTAGGGCAAATCTAATGGTTTAGTTAAAAGTTAATTATTAAATTTAAAATCGACATTATTTTCTCTATTACTAAGGACCTTACAGTTTTAATCATTGACTTCTCTTCACTGCTACTTAATTTATATTCTAATATGCTAGGCGAAAATGCGACTTCCTATCGTAAAAAGGTAGGATTAACGTCTACATATTCGCATGAAACTTATATCGTTGGAAAGGTAAAGTGAGATGTGAATGTGAAGATGTTGACATCATCGCAGGTAAAAATACATAGGCAAGAAGACGCTTGTGTAGAATGCAACAACAATAACAGTAAAGTAAAGTTTAATTTTAACATTCACACCACAGTACAGAATCCTTTACAACCGAACACGCAGGAAGAGCAGAATGTTGTGAGTGTAAATGTGCGCTCTCACTCAAGCGCCCATACGCACAAAGTGTTTTATTTTTCTTTTCGTTTCACCCATTTGGTGCTCTCCCAATTCATTCTCGAACAATTCTGCACTGACTGCCACAATCATTCGCATCAATCATGTTGCTGTTAGAATAGAATCTACATTGCCAATGCATTCAAATCAACTACTATTGTTTCGAGTGTTTACTTTTATTAGAATTTTTGAAGTTTTTATGCCCAGAATGTTATTGAATTTCGATCACCAGACTTTTCGACTAGTTTTTATTAGTAAACAATTTTTATAATTTGTTTTTTAGGTATTCCATTAACTACTGCTTGCTTGTATACCATAGGTAGAAAACTCAGAGTAGATTAAAGTAATTAAAGTAAAAAAAAAAGTAATTTCCGTAATTGATTTTTATAGTTTCGTACTTGCTGATGTTCACATAAACATACATATTTATAAACGTCAGTTAGAAACACCAATTAATAAAAAAAAAATATTAATTGCAAAAATACGATTATTAAAAGAAGGAAAGGAAAATTTTTAACTATTATTACGTTGCACAATTATATAGTAGAATTACAAAATGTTGTATGTAAACGCGCGCAGACACGAAAAACACGAACGCGAAACTCGTAAAATTCCACCGTGCCAAACACAGCAGACGCCTAGAAAAGAAGTAGAAAATAATTCAAATCACACCACAATGAACACGACGAAAGCCAAATGCTCACTGATTATGACCAAATACATAACACACAAACTGCTAATGGTAGATAGCCATTTTCTCGATACTCAAACAATAGCACTGCGAAAAAGATACGGGCGCGAACTGCCGCTGAGCAACAAATGACTTCTTTTGCCCCCACTTACGGTGTGGGGGAAAAACTTGTTTGGCATTAAATAATTTTGTGTGCTTTTTGAAAAACTAACCAAATCCAGAAACATCAAAACAATTGCAATACTTTACGTCACTAATGAAAATTTCAAGCAACCAACTCTGTGAATTGTTTGTAAGTATCTGAGAGATGCAACGGAAATATGAAAATTTAGCAACAACAAAAAGTCAATGCGTGCATGAATGCGTGCTTGCGCAAGTAGCGTATACAATTTGAAAACATGAAACTGAAAAGTTGTGAAATACCCGTCGATCGCCGCCAATGGAAGCAGCTAATCACTGTAATTTGAAGAAAACCGGTTTTAGTTTTGTAAATACTAAACACATACAAAAGAAGAATAATTTCAAAATTACACAATTTTATGTTTTATGTAGACATGTACATACATCATACCAGTGTCGGGCAATTTTGATTTTGCTATTCACATGTGAATAGGCTTCCATTCTTTGCCGACGCAATGTTGTCACACGTACAGTATAAACTTCTTCGTGTAGCTTACGAACTATTGAGAGCAACTTTGTCAACGCAAATCATGTTGGTGGACTTTCAGCATTCATGTAAGCAAGTTCTCGCTACTAAAATTTTTAAAACAGCAGTGCTGTCGCTCCCTTACATACACACACACAAGCATGTTTATGTATTGGTTTGCCCGACACTGCTATAGTGCATTTACACTTGACGGAGAGATTTAATAACAAGAGATTTTGCTAAGCAAAATGTAAACAAAGGTCTGGTATGACGTAGCTAAAAAATGACAAACCTGCGCAATGTCTAATCTTGTATCATTTCTTTCTACAGCAGCATTAGCCACAACCGTAATAACTTTAGGGATATCTCTAAGGAGCTCAGTGCTCCGATAGCAGTTTCACTAAGAGAAGTTGAATTGTTAACGTAGAGTCTATTTTTAATGAATTTTCGCTTGTTGCCTGGTTTATTCTATGTTGATGAATAGGTATAACTTTGAAGCATTTTTCAATGGTATATATATCCATTATTTGGTATATATATAATATCAGAGATGTCTTTCAGTTCTCTGTTGGTGAAAAATTGTCCCCAACTTTCTCACCTACTACGAGTTCAATCGTTTTAAATTGGTTGGTAAGGCAGATCTTTTACAGTAAAGCAGATCTCTTACGGTAAGGCAGGCTCTTACTCTATTATGCCCTTTTATGGCTTAAGTTCAATTCGACCTATTTTTAAGATTTTCACATCATCCCAAAAAAAAATAACTTTGCGTAAGGATATCAGTCTTAAGTTTCACTTATCCCATTCTTAAAGTTTTGACATTAGTAAATTGTTGCGATTTAAGAATTTTATATTTTATAGTAATCGCTGTGCCGTAGTTGGTAGTGCGTTGGCCTGCTACGCAATGTGTCCGACGTTTAAATCTTGGCTAGGGCAAAATAAAAAAAGTAGAAAAAACATTTTTCTACAAGGCATCATCTCTTCCCAGGCACTGTACGTCCCTTGCAGTCATGTACAAATATAAAACACACAACATGAGTGGACGTGAAAAGCTCGGCCTAGGCCCTCCATGGGCTGTTGTGTCATTAAAGAAAAAATAATCGACATCATTTCATTCTTTATGGTGCAACTTTCAAACAAAATTCTGCAGAAAATTTTTGTAGAACAATAAGTTTATAAATCGACGGAATGACTGTACTCTTACGTTGGGTATAATGCGATTAGTAAACTTTCTGTGATTAAGAAAATTGCCATAATTCGACTTTAGCACTATTAATTGAGAAGAAACAACAAATCATTTCACCATAACTTCAAATCAATTTCTAATTTCAGTTTAATACAAAAAGCAAATATCAGAACTTAACTTCAAGAAAATTACTAAATCTAAGTGCGAGTACAAACTATCAACAAGTCCGTTGTAAATGAATATGTTTGTTTTTGTTTATTTATTTTTCCAATAAAACTTATGCATTTGCAATATGCCTTTCATATAGGAACAGACACATGTACGAGTATATTCCTCAATGTACGAGCATGCATATACCCTACATATGTATGTAGTAAGTATATATATACGCTTACATATAAATATAAGTAAATGCTTTATATATTTTATCAATAATATTTGCAATTTCAATCAACAACATTAAAATTTGTAAGTTCGTTGTCGTAGTCGTCGTTTGTTTTGTTAGGTGCTGGTTATACTGGTGTTCGCTGACATCCTATTTTACTCTCGTGCTGGGTGTAGTGGTTACATTGGTGTTCGTTACAGAGTTGCTCTTTGTCGAAATTCAGTTTTTTTTGTAATACTACTACTGTGGGAAAAAGTAGTAAGACTTTGTTCATAATTTCAAATTTTTTTTATTCATTCTTCCAAATCTATTTCGTCCCCTTCAAAGTAATCCCCCCCGGCCCCAATACACTTGTGCCAACGTTTTTTCCAATTCTCGAAACAGTTGTTAAAGTCAATTTCCGGAATAGCCTTCAATGCGCTTAGCGATTCATGTTTAATGTCTTCAATTGACTCAAAACGGTGTCCACGAAGAGGTTTTTTGAGTTTAGAAAATAGCCAAAAGTGCTAAGTCACACGGTGCTAAGTCAGGCGAATAGGGTGGTTGCGGAACGATATCAGTCGAATTTTTGGCAAAATGGTCTCGTAAAACCAATGCAGTGATTTTGGAACCAATCGTGCATTCACTCTTCTTAGGCCCAAATGATGTTTTAAAATGGTTTTCACTGATCCTTCCGATATTCCAACGATGCCAGTAAGGTCTCTGACTGTTAATCGTCGATTCTCGAGCACCAATTCCTTGATTTTATTGACCAGACGTGTTGATCATCAGTTGATGTTGATGGCCGTCCTGGACGTGGTTCGTCGTCAACGCGTTCTCGACCATCTTTGAACAATTTGTACCAATCAAAAACACTTGATCGCGACATACAATTATCACCGAAGGCCTTTTGCAACATTCTGAACGTTTCGGCACCAGAAATTTGATTCCGCACACAAAATTGAATGGAACTTCTTTGTTGAATAATTTCACTCATTGTGAAAATCGCCGAATGCACTTTTTGTACTTCAGAAAGACAAGCGTATACTAAACACTAATGATTATTTTGATGTAACATTTGGCACAGATGTCACCGACAGTCATACCAACCTTAAAAAAATTATATTTCGATGAATGGGTTTCCGGGCGAAATTTAAATTAAAAAGTCTTACTACTTTTTGCCCACAGTAGTATATTGTTCGCAACGGCGAACACTAAATCGTATACCAAAAAACCTTTAACGATTTTATTAATATAGAGCGTGAAATTAACAATATAATGGAAAAATTATGTAAATAAATGATTTTTCTTCAATAGTTTTATGAATAATATATTTAATATTCCCTTTTAAAAACTAAAAAAATTTGCAACTTCGCTTTTCTGCATATGAAAATATTGATGTACAGGTTTGCATGCTTTCCTTCTATTTTACATAAATTTTTGCTCTTTTTTTTTTGTAGAATAACTCAGTGACACCCTGAATACTCGGCGTGCTCGGTGTACATTTCACCCAGCATATCGTGTTCGGTGTGAGTAAAAGCTCTTTTTTCGTATTCGGACAACAGCAATTGCATGGTGTTCGCCGAGTAAACTTTGAATATAACCACAGCCTTAGAGAAAAACAGCAAAATTATATGGTATAGTACTTTATTGAGAAAGAACTATAAAATGCAGTAACAGCATGCGTCACACTCCGCCGCTACAAGCAACAACAACGACACAGCAACAGTGGAAAAGTAATATCAGAGCGAGAGCAATAAAATTATCCATACATTCTCACAAATACAAATCATCATATGAACAATATTGCACATACCTCGTAAACTAGTCAACAATTTTGCCGCTTTTTCTTTATAGCTGTGTATTTCGCGCCATTTTCTTCATACTTTACTTATGATATGTATATATATATATGTATGTATATATGTTCTGTGATTGTTGTTGTTGTCTTGTATGCATATACTTATTTCCATAGATATCGCAAATGAAATTATGACTAAGACCCGCAAACTTGTATTTAATATATTTATTGAAAGTTTTATACATTCGGTTACACCTTCATACATACCCAATGAAGTTGTTGACATTCATGAGACAATATTCATTTTAAATCAGTGGAAGAGTTGGAAATGCATTCAGATTTTTCGTTCTTTCAAAAAGTCTTTTAATTCAGAAGCACTGATAGTTATTTACAAGTGGAGGTTATCAGTGGTCGCTGTGGCGTAGTGGTAGTGCGTTGGACTGCTACGCAGAGTGTCCGGGGTTCGAATCTCGGCACGGGCAAAATCAATAAGTAAAAAGTTATAATTTTTCTACACGGCACCACCTCTTGGCAGGCAATGGCAAACCTACAAGAGTAAAAATTGCCTATGAAAAGCTTTTCACTTCGCCGTTCGGATTCGGCATTAAACTGTAAGTCCCTTCCATTCATGTACAAATATAACACGCACACTATGAGTGGAAGCGAAAAGCTCGGCCTAGGCCCTCCATGTGCTGTTGTGTCATTAAAAGTAAAGTAAGTAAAGTAAAGGTTATCACTAAGCTCACTCCCTGACCTGCCATCGATACTACGGCCTAGATATAACATATACATGTTTGTATATGCAAACAAGTTCTTCTCTCTCCTCTGTCTAGTCTCATAAGTAGCTAAATTTACGCATCCCGCTCTCGTCGTCATTAAAAAGTCACTTAAAATTTACCAGATACCTATGCACATAGATGCTACTAGTTCAATGCCCAAATACTCTTGTCCCAGTACTATGTACATATATTTGGTTCATGACATATCTGTTTTATTCTATCTTTCTTAATTAAATTAATACGATTTTTCAAAATTTATATATACATACATATTTGAAGGACAATATAAAGGGTGTGTTTTTTAGAAGTGTGGTTTTCAATCTGGCAATACTTTTTCGGGGTTGATCTTTTTGACAGCTGTCACTTGAGTTATACTTCGTTAGGGGTGCCATTTCATAATGAATAGACCGAACGACCATTAAGCGCGTCGCACGTTCGGTGAGTGGGCCCAAAACGAGATGGCCACCGATCCCGATTTTCACAAGAAAATCGGAAGCCCACTTTTAGTTGAATGCGTACGTTAATAAGCAAAGTTAATAATTAAAGATAAAATTGTCGCATTTGGAGTGATCATAATCCACAATCCATTGTTGAGACGCCGTTACATCCTCAAAAAATCACTGTTTGGTGTTCTCTATGGGCAGAGGGAGCCATTGGTCCATATTTCTGCAAAGATGAAGCCGGTCATAATGTTACACTGTAACTGTCAATGGGGGACGCTATAGAGCCATGATTAATGACTTTTTCGTGCCTGAAGTGTGAATTGGAGGATGTTGATGTGGACGACATTTGGTTCCAACAACACGGCGCTACATGCCATACAGTCATAAAGCCAACGAAACAATCAATTTATTGAAGGGAACTTTTGGTGAGCGCATTATCTCGCGACGTGGCCTCCAAGATCGTGCGATTTAACACCGCTGGACAATTTTTTGTGGGGTTGTGAAGACGATTGACGCCTTGAAAGAGAATATTCGGCGCGTTATTACTGACATACGGGCCCAATTGCTGCAAAAAGTGGTCGAAAATTGGGTCTCTCGGCTGGAATTTATTCGAACCAGCCACTTGACCGAAATCTTTATAATAAAGATAAATTCTTGGCCATAACATTAAATTATATGCGTTTTATTTTTTCTTGAAATCCACACTTCTAAAAAAAACACCCTGTGTTTCTTATCGTTCTCGAATTCTGAACATCTACACGCGTACACCTTCTAATGACGAATGAAATTATTTACAGTGAGTAAAACAGAAATAAGTGCATTATTTCCATTTGACTACGAGTATATTTGTAGAAATTTAATAACGCTAAATTTTATGGAAATTAGATATGGATTTCGTTGCATATTATTATTATACATAAGTAAATGAGCTTTCGACTTGTAGATCTAAACAAGATAAAAATCAATAGCAGCGAAAATGTAGGTCCAATAAAACTTGCAATACTCGTATTTGAGAACAGTCTGAATATGGCTTATGTAAGTATATAAGTAAATTATACCCATGGAGATGGCTGGTGTCTACCTATTTTATTTGCAACCTAATTTCGTTGTATAAAAACTAGTTCACTCTCAATTGTTCCACTATAAGTCAACTAAAGTTTGTGTGGGTGTGAAGCATAGTACAATGAACATAGTATTCCAAGTAGAACCCTGCCCTCTTTTATCTTTTAACATTCTCGCAGTCAGTGAATTTATGTGTCATAGTTGTATAAAAAGGTAGTAAGAATAGTATTAAAATAAAATATTGCTTCTATATTTATCGCGCAACTTCGAGTGAAATTACGCTTTCTGTGCATTCTACGCGATTCGAAGTCTTTGCTTCTATAATTTTTGGTTAAACTCATTTCCAAATAAAAAATAAATTAAAATATTTTCTTCTTTTTTCGTACATGTTTTTCAACTGTGAAATAAATGGTTTCCCTCTACTTGGTCAACTGCGTTCTTTCAAATATGGATGTGGCAGAGATATTTATCTAGAATTTTAATTCTTAGAGGTCTTTAGTTATTTCTCTGTTTAAAAGGTTCTTCTGTCAAGTTCATATTGCAACGAGCTTATTATTCATATGTTTCGCTGATTTTGTCTGTAATTGTAATTTTTAATTATACATAAATTATTTCGTAATTCTATGGTATTAAAATTACGTCGTAATAATGTAATGCCAAGAGCGTAAATGATGACTTATTCTTTAAAGATGTAAAAAATGTGTGTTGTAATGAATTAATTTTGAATTTTTTGAGATTAAATCAGTGAGATTAGAATAGAGAGAGTTAAGAGAGAAAATACATAAGCTGACAGAGAAAGATGAGATAGAGAAATTGGATCTAAAGTATATTCCTCTTTTTGTCTGTCTCCCATAACTAAAACCAAAACAAATTTCTGGCCAATAAGACTCCAAATATATTCTTCAACTGCGAGCACATCGTAATATAGAAGAATGTGGTATTATGTCTGATTTTTTTCCAACAGAAACGTCCTGTGCTTATGAGTTCTATGCTTGATGTACACATGTGCTTCCCTAAGCAGTAGTGACATACAAAAGTCTGTTCCCAAATTAACAATTTTAACGTTCCAAGCTTGCGGACTTAAGCCTAGTAGGACTCTACTGTCTCTTTCTTCCCTGCTTCACTTAACCTTAATATTGTGAGTTTCTAGAAAAGAATAGATGTAATTCTTTACCTATATCTACGTTTGAGAGTCAACAGAGATGTATGGCCAGAATATCTAATTGGAAACAACTTAGTCTATTTTTTGGACAGCTCACTTTTTTCAAGGTTCAGGTATGCAAGTAGTCTGCCTTACTCAAGAACGGAGATCAGTTTAATTGATATTACTTTGCTTTGTTTTGAAAACGGTTTTTATATTTCCCTCCATGTTTCCCTTAAAGCTGGATGGATGTGAAGAAGGCCGAGAACCTGACCTACGAGTGCAAGACAGTTCCTCAAGCACTCAGGCTATGTAGCCCATTGTACTTAAGACCTAGGAAAAGAAGAAGGGGTGACAGCAAGTAAGGGGTTAGAGAAAAAGAGGGAAAAAGTTGAAAAAGTAGTTATAGGGGGACTACGTTCTCTTCCGCAAATTTTCCGGATTCTCTCACAAATCTCAGAAGATCACAGATGGGAAAGGAGTGAACTTTGTCCATTCCTGTGGCATCGAAACAAAGGCGGGACATGTGCAGAGAAAATGCTCTGTGCTGTCCACTTCCTCCAGATAAGATGTGCAGATCGGGTCCTCAGTGATGCTGATCATATGTTGGCCCCATGGATTATGCCCTGTTATGAGTCCCACCATCCGGCGAAGGTCCTTCCTTCCTAATTTAAGCAGGAATTCTGCTGCCTTCCTGTTTGGACAAATCACAAAACACTTAGCCGTTTTACGGATGTCCAGATTGGACCAGCGTCTCTTATGTAAATCATTAGCATAAGATTTTATCCAATGCATGGCACCTACCAAACTGGTCCCGACTATTGGTATCTGGTCTCAAAGGCATGTTCTTTGATCCAACTTGTCCGCTTTCTCATTCAGCTAGTAGTTCAGCTTGAAATACACTAGCTATGTTTATAGAGATAAGCATATAGATTTTGAAACGTATTGAAAACTCTTGAAGCTGTTTCAAAACAAAGCTCATAATTTTGCTTTAAGGATCCAAAAAGTTCTCATCAAAATGGTTAAGGTACATTTCTGACCTATAACAATCTTTTTGTGATGAAGAACTCTAGAGAAGTGAAATTAAAATATCTCGCTAGCTTGTGAAAAGTTCCCCCTACAGTTAGATTCTTGTACTAAATATTACAGGTCAAACTGCAAGCTGTAATGTACTCGTAATATTACTACAAAAAATATCAATCAATTAATTATTTCAACGTTAAATCAATAATCTTAGCTAGCCTAACTATGAACTATGAGTATTTATTATATTTATCATTATTGTTTATCACAATTAATTAAAAAGCGTGTAGAATCACAAATAATGTGTTACACTATGCGGTAAAATAAATTCCACGCGCATGAATATCAAGCAGAATATATCACTGGAAGTTAAGGTTATTGGACTATTTGCTCTACAGTCGAGTACATAACAAATACAAAGTACAAAATGATTGTCAAATCAACAAAGCTCAATAAAAAACACAAAAAGCATATGATTAATTACGATAAATTTGATACACGCATACAAAATAGTCAATAAAAATGCATTTAAACAAAACAAAGCAACTAAGGAAAGAACGAACGAAAACCACCAAGAACAACAACTAGCTTCACAAAGGGTTAATATGTAGTGACAAAGTAGTCGGAGGAGGATGACATCATTTCGAAAATCATGAAACGATAATATTAACAATATTATTTCGCTAATTTACTTTTGCATACATTCTCGTACATTTATGATAAATATCGTTGAGGAAAACAGCAAAACTATAAAATAACTTGGTATAGCGATGCATTACAACAATAATTAAATAAAGAAATAAGTATGTATTTTTACAATGAAGTAGCAATAAAGTAAATAAAATATGCGTTGGTATACTATGTATAATATAATATAATATAATATAAAAGAACAAAGAGAAATATAATGTGCCAACGCAAACATAAAAGAATTCAATTGTTTTTCTTGCTGTAATTGAGTATTTACATTTAATGATACGAAGGAATTCTCTAGAAATATTTATGATTTCCAAATATATGGATAATGAATTTTTTAATACCATGGTTTTGAACCATTTCATCTTGATTAATTGAATATTTATCTTCCAAAGCCGGAAAAGATCTGATGTTCATCATCATTCATGCACCGATGATAAATGATCCGTGTGCAGATAGAAAACCATATCGGCCCTCTTCCTCCCTCTACGTTCAAATCTGTAGACCAGTTGTGGGAGTTGGTGCAACAAGCTCTTAAGACATTTGCATGTCCTTGTCCAGGTATTTCTTTTTTTTTTTGGTAAGCCAACGCAATGTGCGCTTTTATAAGTTTCTGACTCTTCGACTTCTTATCTATAAATAGATCAAGATAAAAGCCACCCACCTTTTCCCCGAAGAGGAAGCCACTATGATAATTTCCTTTTCCTATTTGGATTTGGTTTCGTAAACACAACTGAGCAAGAGACTACAAGTATCAAAACGTAAAATTAAAGGTGTTAAATAGCATGGTTGCCTCTAGTCTCTTAACATATCAGTTTAAAAAATCGGCATTGCTAGGAGAAAATGCAGGACAGATAGAAAAGCTAATACATCTCAATCCACTAAATTTGTATACTAACTATGATAAATTTATAAGATCTTTGTGTATATGAAGGGGAAACTATAGATCACAGAAGACCCAGTATTTCTAGAATTTATCAAATTGTACAAATATAACTCGATCAGTATGAATGAATAAAGGCAGCTCAGCCAAAGCTCCCAACAGCCTGTTGTACTTAATAGAAGTGGTAATACATAGTAGTAGTTTTGATACAAATACTGTCTTTCTTTTCTTAATGCCCATTATTTTAAAAGTCTGAGCTTAATTAAATTTTATCATTCTTAATGCACTTTGCATTTTGAAAGAAATGCCACTACTGAATTTGGCAACACTGCAATTGCACTTTAGTATGATTGATTACCGCCTCCAATCTTCCAATTAGTGAAATTTTATTCGCTTTCTCCAAACACAAAAAATATGTTACACAACATTGCATAACATCCATATCCCCCCTCCATCCATCTTTTCCAACACATTCAATATTCTCCAGCATTAAATTGCTATGGAAAATTACAACATATTCCCCATCTCATCATCATCACAAACAAATTTAGTTTCTTTTATATTCTTTTTACTTCTTCAAATAGTAAAAAAAAAAAACCGGTCATGGTTTTTTATTGTTTTATTTCACATAGGAGTACTGTAGGTTGTTTTTGCACACCTTTTTGTTTACTTTTACTATATATAATATGTTTTATGTAGTAAATATTAAAGAACACACGAATTTTAACATGCATACGAGCTTATTTTATAATTATGTACATATATTAGAAAAACAAAGAAACAAAAACGTATACTGTGACTACACAACTATTTAGTAAGAATACTTTTCTTTAAATGCCGGAACGAAAGGCAAGCACTCACATCTCACCCACGAAACGTCGCGCATTGAACTAAAATAATAAAAAAAAGCGATGAAGAATGAAAGTGATGAATATCAAGTCGCACTTGTTTGCTTTCGTGAAATGAAACGGAGAGTGTTGGCAATCATGTTACATTGCTGAGAGCACAAAAGGAAATGTCAAAATTCTATGCGGCGGTTGTAAAAAGAAATGGCGAAATACATGACAGTGTTGCTTCTTTGAGAGAATTACAATAGGGTATAATTAATTTAATTCTGTTATTTCTAGGAATTGAAATCATTGTTATTGGATTGAATTGAGGATTCTATGGACCTATAAATGGTTTAATCTAGTTTAAACTCGTTTAAACCTTTTATGTTTCTTATGTATTATTTATATATGTATCTACCAGTTTCTGCAAAACATCTTCTTTATCTTTTTATAGATTTTCTTTTAGTTACCCCACACCCACAAGCAACCAAAGGAATAATGACCGATCCAAAAGCTCCAACGAACAATAGCGATAGCAATAACTTTTTATTGCCTTCAAATGGTTTAATGTTGGCACCAACCGTTCCAGCACCACAAAAACTCAACTCAGGTTCAGCAACAGGGAATCCGCGTAATAAGTGTGCGCTCCAACCAGGACATTCACTTATGGATTGGATACGTTTAGGCAATACGCCGGGTGTAGATTTAGCAGGTACGCGTGGACGTGTTATGCCGGTAAGCGGTGAAGAATTAGCTAAGCATAATACTCGAAATGATGCATGGATAGCGATACGCGGCAAGGTGTACAATGTAACGCGGTATATGGACTTTCATCCGGGTGGTTAGTATGAAGAATTAAATCGAGCTTTTTATATTTCTTTTAACAAAAATTCGATAAAGATTTATCGATAAGGAAAGCTGATTAAACGAATAATAAAAAGACCTATAGTAGTTAGTTTTATAATCAAAGAACCTCATTGATTAATCCGTTGAAGAGAAAGCTGAGCAGCTCACTTACCGATTATTTTTCCTTATCCTCTCAGGCATTGACGAACTTATGCGTGGCATTGGATGCGATGCTACAAAACTTTTCGATGAAGTGCACGCCTGGGTGAATTATGAACAATTATTATTAAAATGTTTTATAGGACCTCTACGTACCGTAGTAAAACTAGATGTTGATATCTTAAAGTCTCTGCAATCCAAAACGAAAACGGACACTGATAATCTTCTTATGAAACCACCGTCGAATTTAAACACCGACATTACGCCACGTTTCGATTGGATACAAAAACGTGCTGACATCACATTTTACATTTACACCAAGCAATTTTGTAATCCCGGTTTAATAGTGCAACGAAACAACGGCAAAGAATTGCAACTGCGAGTGCAAATTGAATATGTAACGCACGTTTTCGATTTGGAATTACAAGGAAGCATCGATTGGCCACCGAAGGCCGTTAAAATTGCAAGTGAAACGGGCAAAATCGAGGTACAATTAAGTAAAAGCAATTCAGAGCTATGGACTAACTATGGTGCGCACACCACTAGGAAAATTATACAGCAAGATGAGGAGGAGCTGCAATATGAATTTGAGATTGTTGAACTGCATGATTTGAATCATGATTCATTTGAAATGTGTTTGAGGGCGACACGGGATATTCTAATGATCTTGCCAATGGGTTTTCACGTCAGTGTAACGGCTTTTGTAAATGGTATGTGTGTTTCAAGAAATCGTTATATTCACAAGGTTCAATGTCCAAGTTTTAGGAGATATGGTGCGTCGCAGTTATACGCCTGTACCGGCCAGGTACTTGCATAGAAATGTATTGGAACAATCTGCAAATAGTATAGCAAATTTGAGTTATCTAATCAAAAATTACACAACCGGTACATTAACCCCGCACATGAAGCAGCTAAAGATAAGTGCCACATTAATGATATCACCACCCAAAGGCCACTTCAAATTGCAACAATTGCTGCAGCATAGACGTATAGCTTTGCTGGCGGCGGGTAGCGGATTGACACCGTTTCTGAGCTTAATCGAACCACTGCTCAAACGCACAACAAATCGGCTGTAAGTTTTTAAATGCGAGTTTACTATGTCTAAATCTTAGGGTGTACATACGTACTTATTATGTACATCTTCTAAACTCGAATCGTTTCCTTTAGTGAGCATCTTCAACTAATGTACTTCAATAAAACCGAATCTGATATTTGGTGTCGCAGTAATTTGGAAGCTCTGCAAATTGCCGATGAAAGGTCACAAAAGCATACATTATTAAATGTTGTTACAGAAACACAAATATTTACTATATTTTTTTTTTTTTTTACTTAAAACAGATTTAATTTCATTAATGTTTTAACACAAGCTTCAGAAGATTGGCATGGTTTAACTGGTCGCATATCGAAGGAGATGCTTTCATCATTTACAAATAAAGACGCTCCGGAATATGTTACCTTTGTAGCAGTTTGTGGCCCAAGTGATTTCCATCGTCAAGCTGAAGAAATTTTAAAGGATTTACAATTCACTGCCGAGCACTTTCATATATTTCAAGGATAGTATTTCAAATATACATAAGTGCTGATACTTATACACACTGCAGCGCATGTTCACCACCAACGGATCTAAAATAGTTAAAAATAATAGAGTCAGTTGGAATTTTGCTTATGTTTCGTTTATTCCATACGATTTTGTTAATTTGTTTTCTACATAATTTATTAATGAGATGTAAAGCAAAAAGTATGTTTGTAAATAAATGTTAAACTAGTCGATTTATAGGAAAACCTCATGTTTAACAACAATATACGTTCTCTCAAAAGAGTACCTGAAATTGGTTGATAAAACACAAAACAATTTTTTTTCATTCAAATTTATCGTATGACCCCTCCCGTAATAAAACACTTGTGCCAACGAATAATCCAATCATCAAATTTTCCAGAATCGACTTCAGTTCTCGCCGCATATTCTCTTTGATGTCTTCTATCGACTGAAAACGGGTGCCTCGAAGTGGTAATTTGAGTTTTGGAAAGAGAAAAAAATCAGCGGGAGCCAGATCAGGTGAAGACGGTGATTTTTCGATGATGTTTGTCGAATGATAGCCTTGTGAGGTGGTGCGTTGTCGTGGTACAATATCCAGCAGTTTCTTTCCCACAAACTTTGCTTTTTGCAACCAGATTTTCTTTATTTGCCGTCTGACCTTGTGGCAAGAATTGCGAATGCACAACACTTTGATAATCAAAGGAAACAGTCAACATTACTTGACTTTTGATTGACTGCATGTCCAACTCGGGTTTACCATGTCTCATCACCAATTATAATGCGTTTTATAGATGTGTGGTCGGGGAATTTACTCGTCTTCAGCGACCTTTACGTGATTGAATTTTGAAAAAAATTCAGGCCTTTTGGTACTAGTCGAACGGCAACGCGTATCATGCTCAAGCAGTCGTGTACAATGGCACGAATTGACACAGAAAATTCAGTGGCTATCTCTCTCCCAAACTCAAATGACGATTTTCCTTCACTTTATTGATGTTAACTTCAATTGAAGAAGCTGGTGGCCGACCACAGCGAGGCATACACATTATTAAATGTATTATTCTTCCATCACATCTCACGCGCTTTTGAATGCACTGTACCATTCATATGCACGTTTTTGATAAACTCGATTCACTGTAAGCCTTCTTCTGTAACATTTTCAGCGATTCGGCACACGAAATTCCATTTGCAATACAAAATTTGAGACAAATTCTTAATTCGATATTTGTATTCATTGTAAAAATCGCAAAACACACTTGACATGAACTGACAAAATCGAGCACTGTTAACAAACTAAATAACAGGTCGCGCTAAAACAGATTCATGTCAGTATAGATAGTGGTGCCTTTGAGCGGGCTTTTTACACGATCATTTCATTTCTTGTATTTATTTGTCAGAAGTATAAAGAGTTTTATTCTGTAGATTATCTAACTAATCTAATTTAATTAACCACAATACAGAATAGAAATTCATACCCTGCCTGAACTACTTATTGTCTGTCCTCTTACTAGATAGTCAGAAAATCGTTTACCGTATTACTTCATTACAAAAAAATAGTTTATAATTTCTTTATTTCGTTATTTTATTGACTTTCATTTAATAAGTTTTTATTTAATTTTCATTTATGTTTAATTCAATAAAATTTAACAAATACTAATAGAAGTCTCGCTATACATACATAAATAGTAGTAGTAGGTGTGCGTGCACTTCTAAAGAACAAATATGTAGTTTTTATCAGTTTGAAAAGTGTAAAATTTAATGAGAAGGGAAGCTAGCAAGTAAATATCTTTACAGAGCGCGCGAAGTGTTTTAAAAACTATTAAATAATAAAAAATTAAAATCGAATAGAAAAAAACAAAAATTAAGAAAATACAACAAGTAAGTATGCAAAGCAGAGAATACGTTTTATGTTGCTACAAGTAACAGAAGGGCAGGACAAATTGAAATACAACACAAATTTTTCAAGGATATTATAATAAATTATTTTAATTATTGTTAATTTTTTCTTTGCTTCTTTATTACTTTGAGTTTTGTTTATTGATTTTGGTGTGATTTTGTGAAATTTTGTAAGAAGATATCAAACTCGCAGAGCACACATACACACACACACACAGATATTCCAAAAGGAAGTAAAATGTTTAGTTTGAAAAAATTAGCGCAGGTAAATGGGCTGTTCGATCGTTTTTAATAAGAGCGTATAGCTGGTGGTACTGTTTCGACATTTTCATCCAGAGGCTTATCGATGACATCTCTATATTTGATTTCGACCTTGCCATCATCACCGCTAATCCAGGCTAATGTGTGCTTGCGCCAGTGCTCATCGATTGATACGCGCTGCTGGCCTTCAATGGGTTTGCTGTAATCCTGCGAGTGCGTGCAAAGATGAGGCAAGAAATATTTAGTAAATTATAGAGCTTTATTTAAATCATACGCTTCTTCACTTACAAATTCATCAATACGAGTTTTGAAATCTTCGCGCGCATGCGCACCACGTGATTCCTTGCGGTTCTCAGCACAAACAATTGTGATTTTAGCATTGTCCAGTAGATTTTGCAATTCCAGTGATTCAGCCACATCAGAGTTCCATGTCAATGATCTAAAAATATACGCAAGTTTTGATAAAGCTACAAATTCCAGTGCATCATCTCATATTCCATACTTGTCAACAACTTTGATGTCCTTGAATTCTTTGTAGACTTCGGTCATCTTTTCACAACCAGCCTTAAGTATGGGGCCATCACGGAATACAGCAGCATGATACTGCATGGTCTTCTGCATTTTCAGGCGCAAATCTGCAGTGGTAATTTTGCCGTTTGCATGGCGTATCTTATCCAAATTGGCAACAGACATTTCGCCGGCATTCTAAGAGAACAAAAATCATAAACTTAGGGTAAACAAATACCAAACAGCGAATTAAAAAAAATCATTGCTTACCTCCTTCACCGATGGCGCTGGGCAGCCTGGCTTATTCTCCGCAGCAATCGTCTTAGCGCACGCACGCCCGAAAACGACCAGATCCAATAACGAATTAGCACCTAAGCGATTAGCACCATGCACCGAACTGCAGCCAGCCTCGCCGCAAGCATACAACCCAGGCACCACCTTATCACAGCCATTCTGGTCGACAGTGAGCACTTGACCGCGATAATTAGTTGGAATGCCACCCATATTGTAATGAACCGTAGGCAGCACCGGAATAGGCTCACGTGTCACATCGACGCCAGCGAATATCATGGCAGTCTCCGAGATGCCAGGCAGACGTTGAGCCAACTGATCTGGCGGCAAGTGATGCAACTGCAAGAATACATGATCCTTTTCCGGACCAACACCGCGCCCTTCCATTATCTCAATGGTCATCGAACGTGAGACAACATCGCGGGAGGCCAGATCTTTGGCGACGGGGGCATAACGCTCCATGAAACGTTCACCCTTCGAGTTGACCAGATAGCCACCCTCACCGCGACTACCTTCCGTGATGAGGCAGCCAGCACCGTAAATACCAGTCGGATGGAATTGGACGAATTCCAAATCTTGCAAGGGCAAACCTTGACGTGCTACCATAGCGTTACCATCACCGGTGCAGGTGTGCGCGGAGGTGCACGAGAAGAAAGCGCGCCCATAGCCACCGGTAGCGATGACGGTGTTTTGTGCGCGGAAACGATGTATGCTGCCATCTTCGAGATTTAGCGCCATAACACCGACGCATTGCCCATTCTCCATGATCAAATCCAAAGCAAAATATTCAACGAAATAATTGCAATCATAGCTGAGCGACTGGCCGTACAGCGTGTGCAGCAGCGAGTGACCAGTTCTGTAGAAAACGCAAAAACAATCAATAAAAACAAAAACCAATTTCAAAGTCTACGAAAACAATGCAGCAACGCACCTATCTGCTACGGCACAGCATCTGTGCGCCTGTCCACCTTTGCCGAACTTCAAACTCTGGCCACCGAATGCACGCTGGTAGATTTTACCCTCGGGCGTACGTGAGAATGGCATGCCATAGTTCTCCAGTTCGGTTACAGCCTTTGGCGCTTCACGAGTCATATAGTTAATGGCATCTTGATCGCCCAACCAATCCGAACCCTTTATCGTATCGTACATATGCCATCTCCAATCATCATCTTCCATATTGCCCAGTGCAGCATTGATGCCACCCTGTGCAGCGATCGTGTGCGAACGAGTTGGGAAAAGTTTTGTAATTACAGCAGTCTTGAAACCTTCAGCAACCAGACCGAATGCAGCACGCAAACCAGCACCACCGGCACCCACAACCAATGCATCATACGCATGATCAGTTATCGGATATTCCTTAGAGATGGCATCAGCTTTTGTGGAGGCATCTTTTTTACCGTGCGTAATGTGCAAATCACGTTGTGGCACCACAGAAGAGGCACGAAGCTAAAATGAAATGAAGGGAAATTTAGAAGCGGCACACAACATTTTTTGCAAGTATTGAACAAATGCCAGCCTTACTGGAAAATGCAATAAAGCCGACATTATTGATAATATCAATTGTTATATCTTATCAATGTCAAGTCCAACCGATAATATCGACTTTCAAGCCCACCTCAATAAAAACAAAATACTAAATATGCAACAATAAGATACTATTTCTTTGACACTTAGTTGTTGTTTCCTTTAACTTTCCTTATGTCTTGCTGTTACCACCATCACCGAGGAAGGCTCAACGGCAATTACCGAATCCTAACATTACCGAATCACCAGCCATAACCATATACATTTTCAGTATAAGTCCTCCTAGTGTATTTGAAGTTCATCGATTTATTTAAGTTCACTGGAATTATGGGCAGATTATTTCTCCTATTTCGTATTCAATATAGCGCTAAATATTTATGTAGCAGAACGAATAATGTAAATATGATTTGTGAAATGTGATTTCCAGATTGATTACTCGCTTTGTTTTCACTTTTAAAACACAATAATACACAACAAATTATAATCTCTAAATTATTGCTCGTCTCTTTTTTGTGTATCATGATTGCGTATTAACAAAGCAAAAGCGCTACGACAGCAGAACAACAGCAACGTACTAGAACTTAACAATAATAATTGGTAAATTACTAGCTACGTTAAATGATTTGAACATGCCAAGGCAGAGACAGTTCACAAGGGGGGTGACTGAATTCTTACAATAATAATAACTCACCAAACTGTGTCCGAAATACGCCGGTGTATAAAAGGCGAGAGGGTTTTTCTTGCTACATACAATTTATTATTATTATAAACCTTGCATGATCATATGCATTTGCAAATAAAATAATAACTCGCATGCCTTATTGCATAAACTAAATATTATTTCATAACAGTTTATGTAGGTATGTATGCAATTTGAATTCTGAAAAATAATTTGATTGCATTTTGATTTTGATACATTGTACCAGTAAAATGCAGTCAAACAACTTATTTTCTCTAGATATTGTGTCACTTGTTTCCTTTGAAACATTGTTACGTAAATTTGTTCAATTAGATAAGGTATTTTTATGAGCGATATAGTTTTAAAGATAACATGATATATCTTAAAACGAATAAATACACAAGGTGGGCCGAAAAAGTAATGGATATTTCCGGGCCGTGTGATCTCTCGTTTTGGAAAAGTGGGCAAAAGTAATATCATAATGTGAATGAGCCATAAGTTTTGTAAAAGGCGTCCAATGTCATTGTGCTGTGATATTAATGTTGTAAACAGATAGGGAATTAGTTGACAATAAGTAATGGAGCCAAAATACGGTAAAACTAGCACAAATGAGCATCAACTCAGGAGGTCAACTGGTCATTTGACCAATATCATATTTTCAACTTAATGTCATCAATTCATATAAATTTTCCGTAAAAAACAGAGCCCATTTTTGTTTAATTCTAACAAAATTTCAACCAATTGATATTATGACATTACTTTTATCACATCTTGTACAAGCGAAAATTAGCAAATTTTTCTAATCCTTGAAAATTCAAATTAAAAAACTCGGCTGGAAGGATTTCGAAGGCAAAATGCAACATTGCCTTTGAGTTTCATGTAGAATTTAGGTATTCTATTCGAATTCGCGGCCATTTTGATAGATTTCCCTCAAGGCGTATTTCTTTAATTCGCCTTGATTCACCTCTCTCTTTCGCCACGCTCTGGACTGCGGCACATGAGAACGACCGCAATTGCCATCATGCACTCTCACAGTTTCAACTTTCTTTCAACTTTCTATGTTTTCATTTCCGATTAAATGAGATCTCAAAACATCAGTTTAGGCGATTGATTATCCTTCTGGCAAAGTGGATTTATATATTCATAAGCATTAGATGGAATCATTAGAGTCGACTAACTCTTCAGAACTCGGTCGGTCATATAATCAATACCATATAATCTATGCAAATACCTTTTTACTTGGTACGTAAATAATCGCATTCGAATAGCAATGCTAAAAGCAGTTTACTTAGAAGCCATTTTGTCTATCTGGTCTCCTTTAAACACTTCTATACTCTGCGAACCTACGACAATAAACAAAAATGCATGTGCATCGGTCGAGACTCAAACACTAATATATTGTACAATAGTAACTGCTCAATGAAAACATTAATGTTTTAGTTTAATTATATGTGCATCTTTAACGTAAATACGAAATCAGAAGCAAAAAATACAAACAAAAATTATATAGTTATGAACCAACGAACTTAAGTACATAATTTGTCAGCGCATCAATTTCAATTAAATTTATTATCGCCAGCGGCATAATCGTTGTTTGAATCGTATAATAATCACCAGCAGTAGCAGCTTTAGCACGCCTAGCTACTAATTATTGGCACTGATGAGAAAACGGCAGGAACGAAAGAACGAAGCTGCTTTGGGTTACTCGTTGACGAGTGCGGGTCAGAGGAGGAGGTAATTAAAAGCCGCATTCGAAAATGAAGTTATAACAAAATCTTTAAAATAGTCAAAACAAAGCGAGATGTCGGTAAAAAGTGAAAATACGATAAACACGCTCGAGTTCTAGTGTCTCGATGAGAAATTGTGTTACCACCCGCCAGCTAAGCAACAGTGAAAACGTCAGCACTAGCAGCAGCACTGAAGCAGAAATGTTAAGAGATGTGAAGATCTTAACCCAAATGCATTATGGAAATTTAAGCAAACCACACCCAAAAGCTACTAAAAGACTAATCACTTATCATCTTTGATAAGAAAGTGGTAATTATATATTTTCTAATATCCGCACAGCTGTAAAATAATAACAAAATATAAATTGTTATGCACATGACACGCACCCCTTCCCGCTACACGCTGGACAGTGCGTACAGCAAAAACAAAAATATTCCAAAATTTCCATTAATAATTCAAACGAAAAAATTCAAATATTTATTAACAAAAAAAAAAAAAAAGAACCCTACAAAAGCAGAAAAAAGAGGTTACATAACAAACTTTCGATTCTTTCAATGTCTACATTGTCGCCGTCGTCTGTTCGCAAGACATGCGGTCATAAGTTACCAATTTGCTGCTACTTACTACCTGGGGCACAGCTCCCCATCTTCCCGTGCATTCACCACACTCACTTTCAACTATTTCACAACAACTTCTTCAGCATCGTCCAACAACCCTGCCTACATCCCCATGACAGCGATTGTGTAACACATTACCATAAATTTATGCATATAATGCATTCTTTTGAAAAACAAAAAATTTCTGCGTACCATTGCCGATGCATTTTTGGCCAAAATCGATGGCACACGCTTTAAACACGCCATTTCGTTTGCTAACCGTCCTCCTCTACTAAATTTAACTTTGCAGGTTAACGCGAATTTAAATTTTTTCGTTTACAAAATTACAACTAAGTTTTCGTATAATCTTTTATTCCAGCGTATTTATAATTTTTTCGTTAGAAATTTTCTTTTTGAATTTTCACGACTTCTTCTTTCTTGTGTTTTCCTAAGCTCACTGTCAACTCGATGAAACTTCTCCCGCTCGCACCGATCGACTGAGTACACAAGGAAAACAAATTGTCAAATTTATGGTTGCACTGAAAAGCACAAGTTAAAAAGAGCACTCAGATAAATTAATTATATAAATACAAAATAATAACACAATTACACACATAATGTAAATTTGTTTTATTTTTATACTTTATTTTAATTCTGGGTCTTGTATCCAGCCTTGAGTTGGAATATTTTTGGTACTATTCAAGTTTTTGAATGTAGTTTCGTTCTGCGCTTGATAAGTACTTAAAATTACAACAGTGTATTCCCATTTGACAACTAAAGTACAGGTTGTGTCATACTTTTCTTTTTAAATTCTGAATAATAATCCGAAATGTATTTAAATTTTTAAATGTGTGATAAAAATAAAAGCAATTTAATCCAGTAATTCATTCAATCAGGTCCTTTCATAAGTGCAGTCATGTGCTTTAACTAAAGTGGACAGTAACTGTGCGGAAATTCAGGTCAGTTGAATAAAATGTGCATGAGGAAAGCATTTCCAAAATTACCTGGACTTTAGTAATGCAAATTATAGTGAAAAATACATTACGATTATTTGCGATTTTACGATTATTTAGTGACTCAAAGTTAGCCTGAAAATTAGCAAAAGTAATGTAGTTTCGGACCAAAGTTTTGTGTTCGGATTCAGGTTTAACTAAAACACACTTGAACGCGAACCCGCAAATAAACCCGGTGCGCGTTCAGGTTCAGAGAAATGTGGGTTTGAGCGCGGGTCTGGTTCGAAAGCCTGTTCTCATAGTTATAAATATCCTAAATATATTTATTAAAAAAATGGTATTAAATAAATTTTAATAGGTGCGCACAGCTGGTGGTACGCTTTCAGCACTACAATCCATAGGTTCGTCAATAACTGGTCTATACTTAATAACAATTTTCCCAGCACAGAAGAAAGTCAATGTATGTTTGCGCCAATGTTTCTCAATTGGTTTCTTTTCTTGACCTTCAATTGGTTTGCTATAATCCTGCGAAGAAGAAATCCTTCATAAGCACTAAATATTTCATAACATGAGCTCATTAAATTTTAAACATAATTCACGGTATAAAATAACTTTGACTGAACTTACATATTCATCCTCGCGTATTAGAAAATCATCACGCATATGTGAACCACGGGACTCCTTGCGATTCTCGCAAGCTTCAATGCAGCACTTTGCGTTAATTAACAGATTTTGCAATTCCACAGCCTCAATTAAATTTGTATTCCAAGTCGTAGAACTGTTGTGGATGCAAGTTTGTATTAAAATCTCTTACATAGAAAACGAAATATCGAAAGGGAATACAATATTTCCATTTCTATATACTAGGGTTAGTTTAGTATTCATGCAGGTCAAAAAGCTTGGGTAACGTACATCAATCGAAGTATGAATTTTAGATTTTAACAAGAAATCGAAGCAATAATCAATTTTATTTTATAAGAATGAGTGTGAGTCAACAGCGGATCCAGGAAAATCAGTCGATTGAAAGACTAGATTCCTCAGACCCAAATCCTGAATCATCCACTAAAGTCAGTGTATAGGGTTTTGATCATTACTGAAAATACAAAAATTTTTAATTTCTACGATAGAAACTCACTTATCGACAACTTTAACATCTGCAAGCGCATTGTAAATTTCTTGTATCTTTTTGACTCCTTCCTGAAGACGTGGACCAACGCGAAATACTCCCGCATGCTCATGCATTGCTTTCTGCATTTTTAGACGTAATTCAAAAGTGGTGAATTTACCATTTTGTGAATAAAGCAGTTTATCTAAATTTGCCACTGTTTCTTCACCGATTTTCTAAACAAAAAGTAGTTATACAATGTTAAATCATGAATTGTTCCTCCCTATTTCCATGAATCGAAAATCTTAAGCAAAAATCATACTCTCTCAAATTTTATAATACCTACAGGTGGCAGTGGTGGACCCAAATCTCCCGGCTTATACAATTCAGCAATAGTCCATGCGCAAGCGCGTCCAAATACAGCCAAATCTAATAGTGAATTGCCACCCAAACGATTAGCACCGTGAACGTTACACGAGACCTCACCACAAGAAAACAATCCTGGCACTACTTTATCACAGCCGTCACTATCGATGGTGAGCACTTCCCCGCGATAATTGATCGGTATGCCGCCCATGTTGTAATGGCATGTGGGTATAACTGGAATTGGATCTTTTGTTACATCAACACCAACGAAAATCTTCACCGAATCCGTGATGCCAGGCAAACGTGAATAGATGAGGGATTTTGGCAAATGATGCAACTGTAAATGTATATGATCTTTATCAGGACCACAGCCACGACCCTCCATTATTTCTATGGTCATTGAACGTGCGACCACGTCGCGTGGAGCAAGATCTCTCACGCTTGGTGCATATTTTTCCATAAAGCGTTCACCCTTCGAATTGACAAGATAACCGCCCTCACCGCGGCAACCTTCGGTTACGAGACAACCGGGTCCGTATAGACCCGTGGGATGGAATTGTATGAATTCCATATCTTGTAAGGGTAAACCTTGACGCGCAACCATAGCATTACCATCACCGGTACATGTGTGGGCAGAGGTACATGAAAAATAAGTGCGTCCATGGCCGCCGGTTGCTATAATAGTATTATTCGCGCGAAAACGATGGAGACTGCTGTCTTCAATATTTATAGCAATAATACCACCGCATCGCTCATTATCATAGAGTAAATCCAAAGCAAAATATTCGATGAAGTATTTAATGTCATATTTAAGTGATTCTCCATAAAGAGTGTGCAGCATGGCGTGGCCGATTCTAAAAAATCAGAAAATAAATAGATATAAACAAAAAATGCTGAAAATATATGTAAAACATATATTCTTTGGTGGGTCAAACTTTTTATTGCTAACCTATCTGCACAAGCGCATGCTCTGCGTGCTACGCCACCCTTTCCAAAGTTAACCGTATGACCACCAAAAGGCCGTTGATATATCTTGCCGTCGGCAGCACGCGAGAAAGGCAGACCATAATTTTCCAATTCCAGTATGACTTCCGGTGCTGAACGTGTCAAATTGTGCGCAGAATCCTGATCGCCAAGCCAATCAGATCCTTTGACCGTATCATAGAAATGATAAAGCCAATGATCTTCCGACATATTGGCTAAAGCGGCATTCATGCCACCCTGTGCTGCTATTGTATGAGACCGTGTGGGAAAAAGTTTCGTAACAACAGCCGTTTTAAAACCATTTTCACAAAGACCGACTGCCGCACGCAATCCAGCTCCACCCCCGCCCACCACAACGGCATCGTAATAGTGATCAATAACTTTATAGCTTTTAGTGATCTCCTCTTTCTTAGGTTTCCTACATGCAAAACCTTGGCATCTTTTAAAAGTGGAAGAAAATGGTGATAATGCGACAGATTTGTTTAGCTAAAAGTACATAGTAAACATATGAAATTATAGCAAAGGATATAAAATATTAGATAGATTGTTCAAATAATGTTTGGAGAAGATCGTTTTTTAGATTAATTAGACCTACTTTCATAAATATGCAATGAAAATCTAACTCAAATCATATCCTATTGTGTCACACTTTCTTTCGAATCGATCTTTAGTAGTTCAACCTACCAATGTTTTTGAATGTTTTGCTAAAATTGGAGCCACTATACAATGTTGTGCCATGAGTATCTGCTTTCGTTTGTGTCAGGTTGAAACTTTTTCGACTTCGATTTTATTTTTATTATTTCTCTGGCTTTCGACAATTTCTATTTTTCTCTGTGAAACCATAGTGAAACATAAATTTTATAGGCAGAGTAGCGAGTAGTCTGTTGAATTGAGTTTTGCATTTAGTGTCAGTATGATTGGTTGATGGTAGCGGGAATAAATATTTGGTGGTAATGAATCGAAGTTTAATTGTAACACAGCTTCCCATTGTTTGAAATCTCCTTCACTCAGTTGTTTTTACGGGTTTTGAAATTCCATTAGAATTTTAAATACTGGCTTGTGGATGCATAGAAAGAATGACACCTAGAAGAAGTCGAGTCAATAATATACTAAGTGCTCCAGTCTTGGCAGGCGGGGACCCTGTTGACCCTGTTAGGACACCAGAAGAATTAACATTTAATTCTTCATAAAGAACAAATGACAAATCTTACTCATTGATAAAATTGCAAAGGCCTGCCCTGCGATTATTAGGAAAAAAGTGACTCAATTCTTTCTAACGATAAATTGTAAAAATTTATTTCAATCAAAATAAAATACTTTACGGTTTATGCCTCACGTGATTGGCATGAAAACGAAAATAAATATTGGTCTACTTTGGCTAATCGCCTGTTTTATGATTTATATTAATTTGGGTAATTTCATGGTTGATTATAGAAAATGTAGTTTAACTGCAACCACCGATTTTTATTTTATTGTAATGTTCAACTAAAATATGTATTTTTTTTTCATGTAGGAAAATTGAAATGTAAGTCACACAACCAAACAAATTCCTTAATTCAACAAAAAATTATGAATCCTTCACACGTTCCTTAACATTTAATTCTCTAAAATTCTAATATAAAGGGTGTTGTTTTTTTTTAGAAATGTGGGTTTCAATCTGGCAATACTTTTTTCGGAGTTGGTCTTTTTGACAGCTGTCGCTTGATTTATTCTCAGTTTGGTTTGCCATTTCATAAAGAATAGGCCGAACGACCATCAAGCGCGTCGCACGTTCGGTGAATGGGCCCAAAACGAGATGGACACCGATCCCGATTTTCACAAGAAAATGTTGTTCAGCGATGAAGCTCACTTTTGGTTGAATGGGTACGTTAATAAGCAAAATTGTCGCATTTGGAGTGATCATAATACACAAGCCATTGTTGAGACGCCGTTACCCGTTACATCCTCAAAAAGTCACTGTTTGGTGTGCTCTATGGGCAGAGGGAATCATTGGTCCATATTTCTTCAAAGATGAAGCCGGTCATAATGTTACTGTCAATGGGGAACGCTATAGAGCCATGATTAATGACTTTTTCGTGCCTGAATTGGAGGATGTTGATGTGGACGACCTTTGGTTCCAACAAGACGGCGCTACATGCCATACAGTTATAAAGCCAACGAAACAATCAATTTATTGAAGCAAACTTTTGGTTTTTTTTGGCATTATCTCGCGTCGTGGGACTGTGGCGTGGCCTCCAAGATCGTGCGATTTAACACCGCTGGACTATTTTTGTGGGGTTATGTGAAGTCGCTTGTCTACGCAGATAAGCCCGAGACGATTGACGCCTTGGGAGAGAATATTCGGCGCGTTATTACTGACATCGGGCCCAATAGCTGCAAAAACTGGTCGAATTCCTCGGCTGGAATTTATTCGAACCAGCCGTGGCAGCCACTTGCCCGAAATCGTATTTAAAACATAATAGCAAATCATTATCTTTATTATAGAGCTAAATTCTTGGCCATAACATTAAATTATATGCGTTATATTTCTTCTTGAAAACAACACTTCTAAAAAAAAAATCCTGTACTTATTCAAGTTTATCTGCGCTAACGGAAATTTCTTGTTATTGTAATAGATTGGTGTGCCATTTTTGGTACTACAGTTAACTGCATTCTATTCTACTACGTTGTATATAAAAATGGCGCCAAAGCAGACGCTGACGCAAATAACTAAGGACATATTTATTTTGATTAAGGAATTTAAATTAAGGCTCTGTTGAGTTGAATCGAATGTTATTGTAATTACGTGTACTTAATCAGGAATAGCGTTGACCGACTTATGATGAAATTTACTGAATGCCGAGGCGAACCAGCTGTTTTACATTTTATTGTAAGATAAACTATGAAAACAGTGGTGGTAAAATTACCCCTGGCAGCAGGAATTTACTGCTAACATCTATTAATAGTAATTTAAATGAAATATACATTGGTCCCATTTTTCACATTTGTTGCCCTTTTGCAAGAATGCATGAGAAAAGCTTGGCCCGGCCCCATATGGGCTGTTGTACCATTGACATCATTAAAGAAACACTCTCTGGCTGCATCTGGCACCTGCATCAGTTGAGTGAATAATTGAGAACAGGCCTAAAGCTACAAACACGTTTTGAACTCGGTTAATTTGCCTAGCAAAAGTTTTTTGGAATGTATTCAAGAGTCGGGTGGGCAATGGTATCTTCCCAGTTATTGTAAACCCTGCAATGTACTTCCATTTCATCTTCGATGATAACTCATAATACATAATCAACGAAATAGCTAAAACTTTATTTTCCTAAATTTTTCTTATTAACGATTACTCAAACAGAAAAAAAGAAATTGAAGGATATAGAAAAGAAAAGTAGTCACAGTAAACCGCCGCCCCTCAGGTGGAATCGAACCACTTTGACGTTAATCAACTACAGATTTGAAGTCTGCACCTCGGACCACCGAAGTTCAGAGAGGCACCGAGTTACACAAAATACTCCTATTTAACTATTACTTTAGCGAAATTGTATATATGAATTATAGCAACAAATATTAAAATGCCCATATGCACGTGTACTTGGTTTAGTTAACTTTTTAACGAACATCCTCAGTTATCATTGCACTTGATAAACCTTTTTTAAAAGATAAAATGAATCAATTTATTGAGATTTAAACACAAAAGTACGCAAATACAAGACGAAACTACAGAAATGCCATTGAATTATAAAATTAGAGTATAAAAATATATGTATAAACGAAATGCAATCAGACAATCAATTACAGCTCCACATTCCCACTGAATTTTACGTAGCTTTCGGTGGTGCAATTTTCTTGCCACAGCGCATTGCATACTCCTCCTCCGTTAAATCGGACAAATGATTTATGCCCATTTTCCAAGTCACCTCACCCGCTTCGTATTTGCGATTATGCTCATCGACTATAGCCTTCGCTTTGGCGAAAAGCTCGCGCCGCATCTTATCCTCAGCTTCTTCTTCGTAGGTTTTGTCGAATTTGTTCTAAAGCAGTAGAAAAGAGAAACATTTAATATTTCCGCCGAACAAAGAACATTTATAATTATCACCTTGTACTCCTCCCATTCGGAATCTGTAACGAGCGACATATTTTTTTGTTGTGTTATTTACTTGTTTCCAGCTTAAAATTACTTTTACAAATGTGTGCCTGGGTAATGCTGCCCTCCAATATCAAAATTTGTATTTTTTAGTTTCTTTTATAGCAATGAATCACTTTGTTTTGATAAGAAAAAAATCTGATTTAATGGAGCCGCACAGCACAACAAAGGAAAAACAAATTTATATGCCAATGCGAAACGATGAAATTGAGAAACAATGGGAATGAAAATGAAAAATACAAAGCGAACAGCTGAACTGAGTTGAGAAAAATGAACAACAAAGAGAAAGAACAAAAACAGTGGTGGTCAATACGAAATGACAGTGTTGAAAAAATTGAAAACGAAATTGGGCCGAATCAAATTATACATTGAAAGCGTCTTTATAGAATAGAATATGTTAACCATTCAGAATATTTGTTGTCTTTGGTGGCAACAGAACGTTTACAATAGTAACAATACTGTTGGATGCAATGCAGCTGGTTTGGATGTTGGATGGTTACTGCTACTTGTTGTGACTGCTGCTGGTTTGATTGTAGTTAGACTTATAGCTGCCAGATTATCTGTTCCAGGGCTTTATGCTGCAGTATTTCCTGTTTCTGTTGGGTTAATTGTGGCAATAATTACCGTTCTTTTGTTTATTACTGCTTGTTTGAATGCTGTTTAACTTACAGTTGCTGGTTTTCCTGTTGTTGGGTTTGATCCTCATCTTCTTCTGGATTTATGACTGGATTGGGTTCTGCTGGCATATTCCAGCTTCCTTGACTCCACATTACTTGACTCCTACCTGTTTCTGTTGCTGTACTGATTGCTGGCGTGTTTACTTCTCTTATGTACACGGCTGTTGGGTTGTCTGCAAATGCTGGTGGACTAACTTTTGGTGGGCTTCTGTCCTCCCCTCCCCCGTCTGTTCTGTTCTCCCCTGGGTTTACCGTTCCAGCTTCCACTATTGCTGCGTATGATGTTACTGGTTGGTCTGCTGATAGGTTACTGCTGCTGATGGGCATACAACTGAAAGCGTTGACAGGTACTGGGTTCACTGTTGCTAGGTATCCTTCTCTTGCATGGCTTAGTGCTACTCGTTTAACTGTGTCTGGGTTTAAAGCTGATCGTTTGACTGCTGGTGCGTTACTCCCGCAGGGTTTACTGCTACTGGGCATATTACTGACGGATTGTCTCCTAGTGGTTGCAGTCCAGCCGGTTTGACAGCTGAAAGGCATATTGTGATCGTCTGTTATGTTAGCTGCTGGGATTATTGTTGATGGGCCTACTTCGCTTCCTTGACTCCACATTACTCGACTCCTGCCTGCTTCTGTTGCTGTTGCTGTACTGATTGCTGGTATGTTTACTTCTCTTATGTACATGGCTGTTGGGTGGTCTGCAAATGCGGATGGATTAATTTTTGGTGGGCTTACTGCTCGTCGCTTTACTGGTGATCGATACATTTGTCTTCGCTGCATTGCTATTCGGTATGATTCTGGTTTGCATGGTGGGTTGTTACTGGGTACATTGCTGCTGGCTTGACTACCACTGGGCATATTGCTGCCGGCTTGACTCACACTGGGCATATTTCTGCTGGCTTGACTACCACTGGGCATATTGCGGCTGGCTTGACTCACACTGGGCATATTGCTGCTGGCTCGACTCACACTGGGCATATTGCGGCTGGCATGACTCAAACTGGGCATATTGCTGCTGGCTCGACTCCCACTGGGAATATTGCTGCTGGCTTGACTACCACTGGGCATATTGTTGCTGGCTCGACTGACGTCGGGCATACTGTTGCTGGCTAGTCGGACATGGAGCGGCTGCATCAGCAGACTTTGTAATACGTTGCCGCTTTCTCTGCTGACAGGATTAACGATCGATGGGATACTTCGGCTGGGGTCACTATTGCTTATTGTATTCCTGCGACTATGAATGGGAGCACCATTACGTTCCTGTTGAATCCACTCGAATACCTGGAGAAGATCTATAAACTTAATTAAAGTAAAAGTAAAACATTTAACGAAGGTATAATTTAGAGCATACATATGTACATCAATTTTTTATTGCGATAATTTTTTGTATTAACGTCTTTCTTACCCATTCTTTCAAAAAATTCTTGTTCAGTATAATCGCTGTAGTCATTTGGTACAAATTCCACATTGTTGGTCAGGCATAACTCTTTTGTTTGGGTATACAACTGCCGACGCAGTGTATCTTCATTGTAGTCCGGGTAAAATTTACCAAATCGTCTCTATAAAAATGTTGATTAATAGTTTTAAATACACTAAAAATCTAAAGTTATCACTTTATAAACTGCCCACTCGTAATCCGTAACCACAGACATTGTTTCTTAAATATGCACACCAAAATTATGGATGATCTTCTATGAAACTTTTTAAGATTTTTTATAAATCTGGGTATGTCGATAATTTTTAAATTTAGAAATTGTGGAAAACGCACAGAATAACTGTAAATTTCGAATAATGGCAACTTAATGTCCCAGCAAAAATAAAATAAAATCACTATTTTAAGTAGTAGCAGTAGGCCAACGGTTCACCGGTTCAGATATTCAGATATATTTTTCTTTATATTTTACTTGGAAATGAATTTCTCGATATGCTTTTCATAAACACCATTCAACTGTCTGATCTACTACTTCTTTCTTTTCTTTGAGCGACACAACAGTCCATGGAGGGGAGGGCCTAGGCCGAGCTTTTCGCAGCCATTCATGTTGTACGTGTTAGTTTTGTACATGAATGGAAGGCCCCTACAGTTTTATGCCGAATCCGAACGGCGAAGTGAACAGCTTTTCTTAGGCATTTTTACTCTTGATGGTTTGCCATTGCCTGCCGTGTCGTGTAGAAAAATTGTTTTTTCTACTTTTATGGATTTTTCTTGTGCTGAGTTTTGAACACCGGACATTCCGCATAGCAGGCCAATGCACTACAAACTACGCCACAGTGTCCACCAATGTAATCTATTGCCCTGCAGGTAAAATCTTAATTCTGAATAAAAACAACAACGGAAAGCCATGACACGTAAACTTAAGAATCCAGCTCTGTATTCAGTTTTCCTGCAGCACTTACGAAAAAATCTATCGATAATGGACGAAGTAAATAAATTACTTGTATCCGTTTAAAAAAGACGGCCATCGTTGTACTCGTAAGAGTTTAGTTTTATTTAATAAAGATAAAGAATAACTAAAGTCATTTCAAAAATGATTTCATCGTCTTATTAGCAAAATTTAAAAAAAAAAAGGGGGTAAAAATGGCCACAACGTGACATTCTAGGAAAAATCCGAATACACCATCGGATTCTAAGGCCCAAAATTAAGTTTACGAGTTTCGGTTTTCAGCTGTGTTTTTTTGTTTCTTTGTTTTTTTACGACCCATCAATGTTTTTAATTGCCCATTAAAAATAAAGTTAATTTCAATTTTACTACGAATCACTTATTATTTATTCAATCTCGTAAAATATTGCAAAATAATGAAGTCATCAAAAATCTTTTACAGTGCATTAACACTTCTTATATGGTAATAATTTAAAGCTGAATGATTTTTACATCGTTTCTTACCACAGAAGTTTTTATCTGGTTGAAAAAAAAGAGAAACTCTTTGAGGTTAATAATGAATCACCGCAAGTAACTGATGAGGCCTTGGAATGCAGTTTGATGATGTCACAAAAACGGTAAATGTAATATACTCGTTCGTAATTAACGAGTACCATTTATTTATAGGTAAGGAAGATTGCTTGAAACTTTTTCGTTTTTTAGTCTTAATTCGGTATAACTATCGCCAACTACTCTCGATGGAACCTTCAAAATACGATTATGTAACATATTGTCTGAGGAGTCATTGCTGACAGTAAAAGCGAGTAATAAAACTTTCCACTCACAAGTTCAGTTTGGCCCATTTTTTATCTTCCAAATCGAAACATTGAAACATCGAAACCCTATTGAAATAGTAATTTGATATGGGGCCTTTGGTATACATATGTAAACCGTCCAAACGAACGCAGGGCAGATGTAATGTGTTGTTGTTACTAGAATAAAACGAAATGAATGGAGAGGGAAATATCACAAGCCAGTACAGCAAGTAACTGGCCGTAAATTTAAGTCCCGATTGATACCTTTCACTGGACTGGAACGTCAAGTTTTACTATTCTCACCCACCCTTTTAGCTACCATTCTCTCCAAAATATACTTGAAACACGCCGTTCCAGTTGTGAAAGATAAAAGTAAATGGAGTTTAAGGATAGAGCTGAAAGGAAATGGAGAGCTATAAATCTTACGGTTACGGTCAACATGAAATGAAAACCTTACCGAGTAATTTGAATAATTTTGAGGAAATATGGAAGATATCCGTGCTTCCTTTGAAAAGCTTTTTACTATGGTACGCAATCTTACTGCCATGAAGATTACGAAACAGTGATTGTGATAAAAATAAGTTCCAATCTCTTTCAAGTATCCATCCCCTGTCGCTGAAGAAATGGTGACCACTGAAAAAAAAAACGAGAGGTCGTTGTGCATTGGCCTGCTACGCAGAGTGTCTGGCTAGCGTTCAAATATTGGCACAGGCAAAATTAGGATGTGAAAATCTCGGCCTAGGCCCTCCATGAGCAGTTGTGCCATTAAAAAGAAAAAAAAAAGAACCAATAATTGATCTTGTGTTTTTTTACGAATCCCAAAGGGCCCACTTACCAGCCCAGCCGCACGAGCGTCACATCCACATAACGAACGGATCGGTGCTTGAAACAGACACAGTCCAGATTGTTCTGTGTGATACGATACGTGAAAGGGTACTACGCAGAGTGTCTGGCTTTCAAATATTGGCACAAGCAAAATTAGGATGTGAAACAGCACCAACTGCTTAATTATCCCAGTAGTTTTCAAATAACAGCTACAAAAGTTTATTTAGCTAGATAGCTTATTTAAGAATTTGAAAATATGTTAGTAGTATTTTTAATGTTAAATTGAGAATCAGATGAGTTAAATAAGCCATGAAGGTTGTCGAAGTCATTGCATAAGCAACGAAAAAGGCCATTTTGTGCAAATTCAAAATGCTTAGATCAACTTGATTTGATAAAAGTTCTGAATTTTGGTCACCTTGTGGCAGTTCGGCTAAAAACATGACACTCAACCTAACTCATCTGCTCTCTAGATTTGGCTAGTATAAAACTTTAAAAGGATATATGTAGAGAAGAAGGTTTTGTAATGGATCCCATCGCAAATTTAGTAACGCAAACAAAAGAAACTGTTTTTGAACACATTCCAATCTTTCCCTATAACAGTTATGTTGGGGACTCTTAAACTGAACAACCGCATTCCAAGATTGGTTTTTACGAGAAACTTAAAAATTATTTTCGTTAAATACGGCCGCCTTTGACCACCTTTTGATGCAAATATTTTCTGAGATTTATTTATAAATAAAGTTAATATGCAAATTAAAGCCCAATTTCAAGCCAGTGAAAGAATGCAATATTTCCAAGGTGTAATCATTTATAAATTGATCTGATGAGATTTACTGTATTCTCGAATACCAAGATGACTACCCTGAAGAACTCCAAATGGAGCTTCAATAGAAGCTGAGATAGAGCTCTTGAACAGCACCATCTGCTTTCTATTGCTTTTACTTACAATATATGAAATAAAGCTTATCCATCAGCAGATCGTGATTCAGCACATCGAAAGCCTTACTAAAATCGTTATAGATATCATCGGTGTGAAAGTTGTTGGAAAATTATTGAATTACTCGTATATGTAAATAGTTGTGCATTCCAAAAGATTGGTTACTGTACATCTTCATTAAGAAGCCATGTTGAAAATGAGATATCAACGATCCCACAGAATCTTTCTTGTGTGTGTTAACTTCGCTATGTGTTAACTTAAGAACATTTTACCATCTGGTAAAATTGCCATATTTTTCTTTTGTGGTAAAGGTTAAGTGGTGTCTGGAGGTGTTGTGCATAAAGTCTTACCATAAAAAAATACTTACTCGAATCTTGCGCCTTTAAGTATATCCAACATGCTCCTATAGCATAAGGCATTTATTGATTCATTCTTACCGCTCATGCGAGGCATTTTTACTCATCCATTTATAGCAAAATGATAAACACAAAGAGAACAAATATTAAAAGGGCGCTCACACTTTGTTTGTAGCACGAGTATCTTTCTAAAGCTACCACACAGTAACTTCAGAAGTAAACTGTAACTATCGTAAATTTATCAGTAACGATCGTCACGTAATGAAGCATTAAAATTTCAGAAGTGTAATGGCAACCAAACAGTGATTGGGCTCCTTTTACTCCTGGGACTTAGGTTCCTTTGCAATCTTCACGTTTTATCTTCGTTTCATTTTTTTCTTTTGACTTATTCAAAATATATGACAGTTATTTTTCTTCGAATACAGTTTTCTTTCAAATACATTTTTTCTCATTTGGGTGGCGAGGTTGGATGATTATGGTACATTTTGCGGAATATCACGTACGCATTAACAATCCATAAACACAATTAGATGGCCGTTGAACTCATGACCTGTGAAAAGCTTAACTTTTGCACGTTAAACGAAAAGTCCGAAATTCAGTTACGTTGTGTGCATTAAATTTGAGATAAGTGCAGATTTTATGTAAAACATTAAGCCTACTTAAGAATCTCCGCCTGCGAAAAGAATGAGTTTTTGATTGATTAAGAGGCTGATGAGATGTACTGCGACCTTAAAGGTCTATTGTACCCCCGTTAGTAGCTCGGTTACAAGTTATCAGACAAGCTAACCTTGCTGGGTAATATCTCAGCAATAGATGTGGCTTCAAGGCTACGATGTTTCCACTTCAAAAAGTGAGTGAAAAATGTTATTCAAAATGAAATTTAATATCTAAAGCTCATATGTTCCTCAAAACCTCCTTCAGCTCTCAGTGCTATTGTGAATGACAATACAAATAAAAAGACATTTTACAATTTTGGCAATAATGTTAAACTATAAATAGCACAGCTAATGATAAAAGAAAGAAAATGAAGTAGAATGATTGAATGATTACCTACATTTACCATATTTACGTACTACATAAGTAAAACTGCTACCAAATTAATCTTATTTATTTATTTGAGGGAAGACCAATTAAACAAGTACTGTGAGCTAGCGCATTTTTTGTACCAAACCCCAATTCAGGACAGAAGACGCTCTGCTAACCTAATCAATGCCAAAACATCCTTTGCAAGCAAGAATTTTATAGTGTCTACCAAAGCTTTCCAAAGCACAACACAATCCTGAAACGGTCCAAAACTGTTCGTTCACATCGAATGTGAGTTGTCGACTCGTCATCTTTCATACCTGGACGACATTCTGTTACTGTGTTATTTTCATAAGTAAGTAGCACGTAATACCCAAATAAGTAGCTCACTAGCAGTCTGAGATCCGATGTAGTTCGATTCCGAGGAAAGGATCAGGGCCAATGTCCATATTCGATGAACCTTCTTTAGCTAGTTAATTGGCAACCGTTAATTTGCTTCAGCCTATCTCTTTATCGGTGTCCTGTCTGATCACATTCACTCTCTCATTCTTCCTCCTTCTTCTTCTCACCTATCAATCTTCCTTCCATTTAACACAATGCTCTGCATTCATAGGAGTACACCCTGTGTGTTAAATGGAACAATAAAAAAAAAAAAAACAATTTAGCTCTCATTAATTTTTATACTCTCATATCGTTAAGATGTTGTCGTCCATTTTGTTTAACGGAAGTTTCACATTTGCATATTTTTGCTCTCCTTTTTAATGCTAAAAAACAAAGAAAAAACAACAAAAACTTTATTTTTTTGTTTGTTTCAGTGAAAAAGTTGGACACTGAAACTGAGATATCAAAGTTAAGTTAAAAAAAGATATAAAAGCGACAGCAAATGTGTTGATGTAAGAATAATGTATAAATAATAAATATAAAAGTCAAATATTATATTAAAGCATGCTAGTAAATAGAAAAATTTATTTCAAACAATTTTACAAATTTTATTCTTCATTAAATTTTTGTTTTGCTTTGTATAATACGATAATTTTTTAAAATTTATGATATAATCCTTAAATTTAAAAGAAAATAATAATAGTTAAGATATACATAATTAATAGGTATAAAGTTTATTATTTTATACAAAAAAAAAAAACTGTTCAAAGTGTTTATAATCGAATATTTCTAAAACAAATATTTTCATTGGACTGAAAAAATTGATAGAAATATTTTGATGCTTCCGTGAGGCATACTAGGCTGATTGTGGTTGTAAAGGAAATTTTTTAAATTTTCCAAAATTCTTTTGGACAAACTTTTAACGATTATTGTTTTAAAAATGCAATGCAATGTTCTTCGGAAAACATCTTAAAATCTGTCACGTGAATTTTCCATGAATTTTTAAATTGAATGATTTTTACATTGGGTGGAATGAAGAAAAATTATACTGAAACGAAGCGATACTTTTTGTCCTGCATTCAAGCAGACTTTAGAAAATAACATCTATTTTGGAGAGCTACAAGCAGACAGATAACATGTATTGTGCTTTCAAGTAATGCTCTAATAAACCTACGGAGGCCACAGCGCAGCTCACGTGTGCAAGAGCCATTTAGACTTTACATGTACCAAGCTCATTACCATAGAAAAAGAGTTCAGCCGGATGTGCACTGCTCTAAACCAGTGACGGCAACGAGCATAAAAAGAGAGTAGTGATGGTGGCCACTCCGCAGCTCACGTGTGCAAGAGCCATTTAGGCTTTACATGTGCCAGGCTCATTACCATAGAAAAAGAGTTCACCCGGATGTGGATGGCCTCCACTGCTCTAAACCAGTGACGGCAACGAGCATAAAAAGAGAGTAATGATGCTCAAAACCAACGGTGGCCACTCCGCAGCTCACGTGTGCAAGAGCCATTTAGACTTTACATGTACCAAGCTCATTACCATAGAAAAAGAGTTCAGCCGGATGTGGATGGCTTCCACTGCTCTAAACCAATGATGGCAAAAAGCATAAAAAGAGAGTAGTGAACTTAATGCTTTTAAAGTATATGAGATGCGAGATGCTCAAAGTGTCATTGTACTTCGGAATGCTCAATACTGTTGTAATGCTCTCACACTATTCTCTTCCAATGACGATTTTTTCACTCAAGTCCAGAGATGGCCCAACTGAACTTCATTTAGCATTGACATTAAATGAAATCAATAATATTTTTTTAATTGATTTTCATTATTATTTACTCATTGCCAAATAAAATAAAAATTGCCAAATATGAATTCTAAAATTCACTCGTTTTTAATTTTGTTCGTTGGCAGTATCAAATTTAAAGTGCTTCGAAAATGTTGAAGGAAACGTAAAAACTTTTAAACAAATGCTAGTGATTTTTAAATTAAATCAAAATTGGTAAAAATGCAAATGGTGCTTTAAAATATTTGCGCATGCTTTTCAAAACACAATAAAAAAGAAGTATACATTGCATGTAAGTTTAATAAAACATAGTGTAAAAAAGAACAATACACAATTATATTACACTTTGTTTTTGTGTTTTCAATTTAGTATGTGTACTAATATTTGAAATTTGATCTCTGTAAATTCGGAAATTTTTTTTTTTATTATTTATTTGCAAGTGTATAATCTTTGCATAGCTACAACGTTTTTAGTAGTTTAATAAACATTTTGCTTATTTATTCATTGTTTTTCTATTAGATAATAAAAAAGCAAATGTTTCGCTCGGAAGCTTAAATTTTGTCCAAAATTTTTAAGCATTTTATGCGACATAAAAATGGTTACAAATTAAAAAAAAAATATATATGTATATAAGAAAAAAAACAATTAAAAGATTATTCAAAAAGCAAATGCATTACTCATAAATTAAAACTAGCGACAAAAAATAATAGTAAATAGTTATAAACTCAAAAATGAAAAATATTGCAATAAATTTGTGTAATAAAAATTGCAATACTTAACAATTACATATAAATTTAAATAATAAGCAGAATAAGGAAGTGAAAACAAATCGCTTTTAGTAGCTTGCTTTAAAAAATAGCTGCATATAACAAATAAAAAAAATTATAAATGGCATTTTACATGTGCATGGTATGTATACAAATATGTATGTGTACGAGTATGTATGTGTACGAGTATGTATGTGTGCAAACCTTAGGACACAACAAAAAGCAAACTGAAAGTGTTAAAAAACGTTGCAAAGAAAGAATAGCAAAAATTCGTGACGTGATGCTGAACAGTTTTTCACAAATAATGCATGTGGGCAGAGTGCAGCAAGCAAAAAAAAAAAACAAAACACAACAAATTTATTTCAACTTTTGTAAAAACTAATGTACTCACAAAGTTAAAACTAAAAAAAACAGTGATGTTGATCAAAGATCAAAGCTTTTAGAGTTTAGGCAAATTGGCAGCTTTTTCCTCGCGAGCATAGGAATCGTTATTAGTGCTTCAATTCGAAAGGCTAATCTCTTTTTGAAAATTGAAAATCTCTCTTTGCGTTAAAGCGTTTTGATAAAACAAAAAAGCTCAGAAGTTCGGCATATTAAGGATTTTTGTAGATGCTCAATTAAAGCTAAAAGCTTTCCGTATTTGTCTCATATTAAAATAACATTGGAAAGCTTGGAAGCTTTTCGTTCGAGAGCATATCCCCTAATCTGCTTAAGTCCTAAAATCAACATTTTTTAATGCATGTTTTACGATGGGTTAAATGGTTGCCCATCTGGTCTTTCTTATGCCAAAAACTGTACATTGTGATACTACGTGAATGTTCCATACACACCATATCCCCCTCGCGAGCATTAATGCTATAATTACGCATGTGAAACCCTGTTCGTTTTTAAAAAAAACTTTACTTTCATTAAAGCTTTGTGCAAAAAATCAAAGTTCAGACTTTCGACATTGAGCTGATGACGGTGCTCAAAACTCTACAAGGATCGCTGGATATTTGCAAATGCCTTGCTTAAAAGTTTTTAGTTTTGCAAAAGCTTTTGATTGCATATCTTGATAACTTGGCAAAAGTGTTTATATTTGTAAAAGCTTTCAAACTCTACAGACTCTTCTAACGTTTCGTTTGCACTTACAAGTGCAAGTTCGAGAAACTCACAATCAAACTTCTTCACTAATACAATCACACATGTGCTATTTGCACTTGTAGTTTTCGCAACTTTCGAATATAATACGTATTCGCCAGACTGCAGCTGTTTACTTGCACGTGTTGCCAAGGGTAAGCGGCAATAAAGCTACATGAGCTTTTCATTAGAAATTTAAATCGAACAAAAATTCAGTGACGTCGATTACAGCTTTAAAATGCAAAGCTTTTCCTTTGCGTTGATAGTATTCTCATTAAAGAGCTTAACAACACTTTTCAAACACTAGCACAGAAATCGACTTTACTACGTCAAATACTTTGAAACTGTAAAAGCTTTGTGCATAACAACAAAATTTATTTTAATTTTTATTGCATAATTTAACAAACTATTTGGCAAAAGTGAAAAAAAAATCAAAATCGAATTCTATTTTCACATTAAACTCAACAAAAACACAAACACTCGTAAAATTTTTTAGTCTACGCAAAATAAAGCTCTTCTAAAGCTTTTTAAAGCGTGATGTCTTTTTCTATGCTCACGAGCTAAAAGTTTCTTTGCTTTCTTCGGATACTTTTTTTCTATACCTAAGTGAAGAGCTTTAAGCTTTAATTAACATCAGCATCACTGCTTCCTTTTTAGAAAGAACAAACTTTTCTCCTGTTTTTTTTTTTTTTTTTTTTTTGTATTTATTAGGCAATTTTGAAATCTAATTTTCTTTTACATATAAAATTTTCAAAATATATTTACATTTATTGCAAAAACAAAGCTTGTGATTCTTTTTTCTTTTGTTTTGTAGGTATGTATGTAGTAAGTGTGAAAATTATGTTTTATATTTAAGAAATAATGTCAAAGTGGCGGGGCTTACTTCTTTTTGAAATTGTATGATGGAGAAAAAGAGCACATTATGTATTTCGTAATTATTTCAAGCATTAAATTTTATTTTTATTGAGTGAAAAAAAACCTTGCTTAAAATTTACATGCTATGGCAGTTTTTTGTATATATGTATATATGGTTTTAATCAATTTTTCTTTTTTAATTTTTTTATTTATTAGAATTTGTTTTTAATAAAATTATTTTTAGATTTAAGGGCAAGCCGAATGTTATTAATATGCTCAAGTATTCACAAAAAATCTTCTATGTCCTTTTGTTTTTGTAGGTATTTATTTAATTTTATTTAAAAATGGTGGGCGTGGGTGTGTGTGTGTTTATGTGTGTATGTATGTGTGTTTTTATTCTAATTTCAAATATCTTCTGTTTACTTCCAAATAAACACAAAAGAAAAGCAAGTGAAATGCAAACGGGGAACCTTTAAATTTTTTGTTTTCGTTGTTTCGTTGGTTTCAGCATCAAAAAACCTCAGGTTCAATCTGGACACTGTTACTTTATGCTATAGGCAGGCAAACTCTCGGCTGGCTATGATAAACATTCAAGTGTGAGAATATTACCATGAAAAATATCGCTTCAGATTCATTATCTGAATACTTCATATATTTCCAAATCACCGAAGAAAATATTCAATGCTGACTTCATTTTCTCAAACACTAAATCGATCGAAATGGAGTGGAAGTTTCTAGTCTTAAAAAATATTTTTCTAATTCACTGAACAGCATAATTCAATGAAGAGAATACTTTACTTACTTTACTTTTAATGGCACAACAACCCATGGCGGGCCTAGGCCGAGCTTTTCGCATCCACTCATGTTGTGCGTGTTATACATATTTGTACATGAAGAGAATAGCAGTCATTAAATTTAGTACAAAATTGTAATCGTTTCTCTTAGCACCCACAATCTCTTGGCTCGCTACAGAAACTGGAAATAGCATTGAAACACATTTCTGATTTACTAAATCGACATCTGTGAAGTTCCCCCAAATCCAACACTGAATATTTCATACGTACATCCATTCAATTCGGATATTTGTCTTACATGGTAGCACCATGGAATGTTGGGCAGCCTCCTGCCCGGTTCTTAGCATCCTTCTATCATTGATCTAGAACGTTTCACTCACAAGGTGATTCCATCCCGAGCCCCTCTCTATAAATAAAATATTCAGTTAGCTAGCAGTGAAATGAATGAATCGCGGTAGTGTACTGGACTACGAGATTGCCCTGGTTTTGAAACTCGGCACAGGCAATAATCGTATATAGAAAAAACGCGACCACCTCTCGAGGCAATCAAAGATTAAAAATTGCATAAGAAAAGCTTTTCACATCGCCGTTTGCATTCGACATAGAACTGTAGGTTCTATTCTTCATGCAAAAAAATACACCTCGCAAAACATGAATGACTTCGAAAAGCTTAGCCTAGGGCCTAGGCCCTTTATTGGCTGTTGTGCCATTATAGAAAAAGAAGAAATGAGTGGATGATTTTTTTCCATGAAGAGTATTTAATAATCAAAAAACTTGATCAAAAAATAATAACCTTTGCATTTCACTTATTACAATAATAAATTCTCTTTTGCTTTCAAGAATCATAAAATCAAAAATCAATAAAAAAAAAACTATGAATTATAATAATAATAACAAATAATGACAATATTGTTTTTGTTGTTCTTGTATTTTTCTTCGTGTTGTTCAGTTGTCGTGTTATCATTAAAAATTGTAGGTATACATATAATGCAATAATTAATTTATATAGAGTATAAGTAATTAAAATAATATGCATGAATATATCATTATAAATTAGCATTATACTGTGGTTGTCTGCCTCATTACCATAAATGAAAAACATATAATATGAAATGTAAATGAAATGAAATTTTCGACATAATTTTTGTGGGCTCTTGTTGACATACATAAAACTTTTCGCAATTTTTATTTCCTATTTCCTTTATTACATAAACACATACACATTGAATTTGTTGTATACATTTAAATTTGTTTTTGCATCTAATTATATTTATTCTTTCGATTTAATATTGTTTATTTGTCTGTGGCCGAGTATTTTAATTTATTTATTTTTTATTACTTGTATTTGTTTTAACTTTTTCGATTTTAGATTTCACAAAAATTTATTATATTTTTTGAATTTACTTTTTTATACTTTCTATATGTATACAATTATATAAAAAAAAAACAAAGAGACACATGCAAATATTCGTTATTTCAAAATAAAAAAAAACAAATAAAATAGAATAGAATTACATAAAAAAAAAAAAAAATATTTAATTAAATATTTAAATAAAAATATAATTTTTTTACATATACATGTACGTATGTATTTATGTGTGTATAAATATAATTGTTTATATGTATATACGCATTAATAATGAATTATCAAGTGTTTATGTTTTCTTGCTTGTTTTACTTTTAGATTTCTTTTTTTTTCATACGATAGCACATAAATTACAAAGTTCTTTTATATACGATTGATTTTTAATTGGTTTTGTATATTTTTTTTAAAAGCATTTTCTCTTAATTATTATTATTTTTTGTTTCGCTTATTTATTTTTAATTTTTTTTAAAGACATGAAAAATAAAATAAAATTAATTATATTGTATATATGTAATGCATCATTGTGTATATACTTAAAATATAAACCATTTATTTTTGTTTCTTTACTTTTTAACTTGGTTTTGTTTTTACTGTTCTACGTCATACCTCGGCAATTTCCACATCAACAAAAAAATTTGTAATTATCTTTCAATCATTTCCTTCTACACAATATCTATATAAATATATATATCAGTATATATGTATATATTATATAAAAAAAAAAATTGTGTTGTGTGTATTTTGTTTTGCAAATATTAAATAATAATCATAATTATAATTATTTCTTCGTTTCTCTGTATAAATTTAATAAGCTGCTCCTTTCCATTGTTGCCTTCTTTCTTTATTATTTTATATCGCTGCACATGTGATTTTTCATTTTATTTTTATGTGTAATTTTCGTATTTTTGTTATTTTTGTTGTTGTCACAATTATTTCACACCTCATTTTCATTCGTCATGTATTTTTTTCGTCATATTTTTATAAATCAATAATCGTGTGTTTGTATGTGTGTGTGTGTGTTTGTTTGTTAATTTTTCCATTTTTGTTTTTTCTTTTTTTTTTTTAGTTTTTTTCTTGCAAATTTTGTCTAACTTAGGCTTCGGCCTTCTTCTTCTCCTTCTTCTTTTTCAAAAATGATGGTGTCCTGAGTCCCTTCTTCTTTTTCTTGTCTTTCTTGGGAGAACCGTCTGTTGAAATATCCTGGAACCGTAATAGAAATTTGCAATGAGAATATCGTTTGTGATTGTGTTAGTATAAAGCAAATGAGTAAAATATGAATTGTGTGTGTGTGTGTGAGAGAGAGAGAGAACAGAACGAGTGATTGTTTTTAATGACCAACACCTAAAGAAATTTGTATAGAGTTGTAACAAGCAGAGAGCGCGAGAAAGAGAATTGGTGAGCATAAGATGGCGGCATATTCTGATTGGCTGAACACAATCAGCTGTTAATTAAATTATCGAATTCCAAAATTTAGTATTGCAAGTTTAAAGCGTGTATGTGCCGCACTTTGAGAAACACTTCGTTGCAAGACTTAAAACTCAGAATAAATGGGAGGGTTTAGAATATAACTACACATGCCAAGAACATTAAGGCAAGAAGAATGCATTCTGCATTTATCTGAACAGAAATAGTTCGCGTATATTAGCTGGTACTCTGGTAAGGACTTTTAAGTTTTTAACCACGTTTTCTGTAAACGCATTGCCACGCATTGTAGTACGTTAAGGGATTTACCATAAAAAATAGCTGAAAACTTGTATGCCAAAGAAATTCAAGTCAGTGTACAGTAGTAGTGAAATAACATACGCTCTTCTAGAGCAACAGATTTAATTTACGTTGGTTAACTTTGTATTAGGCCTTAAAAACAATAGGCTACATAGCCTGAGTGCTTGAGGAGCTGTCTTGCACTCGTAGGTCAGGTTCTCGGCCTTCTTCACATCCATCCATGTTGTTAAACTGTAAAAGATTTCACAGTCTACAATGCAATGGTGATTTAGGTGCCAAGGCGCAGAGTCAAGGCGGATACCGTTGTATAAAACTCCTGCAAAACAGACTCAGTTGCAAACCACTCCGAAATAGGAGAGCATAGAGAGAGAAAGAGTATATCGAGCAATAAATCGGGTTTGACAAGTGAGGATCATCGCTGTATTCTTAAGAAAATATTGTTGTTGGTCGTCGGCACCAAGATTTTAGAAATCGCCAGCTCATTTCTCAAAGCTCCATCATCAAGGGATTTCGTTTAAGTCAGGATGTGGCGTGGCAATTATTGAAAATGTAAAAATTTAGTCAAGAGCTTATCCTGGTTCATTGTTTTGGTTAACCACAACTCTGTGAATATGAAGCAATAGTTAAACTCTTGTCACCAATTGGTCAAGTAATGACTGTGAATCCGGTCCTTAATGATCAATGACTTTATGCATGCGCTCCAAATATAACGATTAAATAAAAAAATTCGACTTACCTCTTTACTGCTTTGTGAAAATGTGCTCAAATGAGCTTCTGAATGATCGCCATTTTGTACATTCTCACCTGAAAAATATTAATATTTAAGATATTTAGACAAAAGTTTACGCTTCAAGAGTAATTATTTTATCATTTTACTTAGTATTGCATGATATGTATGATGAGATTAAAGAACAACGAAAATATTAAATAAACAAACAAAAAAAAAAAAAAACAGTAGGACAAATCCAACATGATTACGAAAACAATGTACGAAGTGAAGTTATGGTAAAAATTAAAATGTAATGCGTTAAAATTAATACAAATGTGTTGATGTATGTATTTGACAGCGCAAATTATATTTCGATTAGTAACTAGTAAATTGCTTAATTGCTAAATACTACATGCGAATACAAGAACAATTTCTGGATTAATTTTGTGCGTAGCTGAAGCGCTAAAAGAAATAAAATTCCAAATGCTAATTTTAAATGAAAATAATTAAAATTAATATGTTACCTGTGTGTTTTCAATTAATTTTACTCGCTTAATAATACGTTTGCTTAAATTAGTGAATTTTTTTTATGATTTTACGTTTTGTACCAGTAATTTCAGCCAAGTTGATTGATGATTTTATTTTGCGAATGTTGAACATTACCCAATATTTTGTATGAGTATGTAGTTAAAGTTTTATTTATGGAATTTTGTAAGTACATATTTATTAAGTTTACGATTTTAGGTTATAAAAATGTTAAGTTAGAAAAATGTTAGCTTATAAAAATGTTAAGTTATAAAAATGTTAAGCTATAAAAATTTGATTAATTAAAATTTTAGTTAGATTAAATAATAGACAAAATATTCATATTTTTTTAAGAAAATAGCAAATAACTTTATTTCAATTCATTATCACAAAAAGAGAAGAAAAAAAATCATAAAAAATAAATATAAATTTCATGACGATTATTTACCGAAATCTATTTAGAAATCTAAATTATTAAAATACAAAGTGATGAATGTTAGGCCTAAAAATATGCTCCGACATATGTATATGTACTTATTTTACAGTATACTCTTAAATATTTTTAGCTGAAGAACGAGGCAAGCTGGAAACCCAATGTTATTGGCACTCCTCTCCTTCGTTCCCCCTTCATTCAGTTTTTGTTTAGAATTTCTTCATTGAACCGAAGCATACTTTTAGGCACTATAAAAGTCTGTGCAGTAATTAAGCACTTATTTATAATTTATTGATATTGAAATGTGGAACTCAAAAGAAATTATAATTAAGTAAAATTCATTTGCAACTAAAAAAAAACAAAAAACTAAATTCTAAAAATTGAAAATAAATTATTTAAACACATAAAACTATGCTTTTACATATCTATGGTATGTAATACAAATTTTTATTGTAATTTTATTTTTCTTTTTCAACGAAAAATTTTCGACTCCGAATTCAAGTTTTAAATTTCAAATCTTAGCTAAAATTATGCTTCACTATTTAAAGCACAATTCGCCAATTCGCATTAGATTGAATAAATATTTAATTCGAATTATTTTTTCGTATGATATAATATTATTAACATTATTGTACAATAACATCAATTAAAAAGAAATAACCTACAAAGAGAGGCTTTAGTTTTTGATTTGAAAAATCTTTAAATCGACATCTAAAAGTATACCTCAAATATAATTTTTTTTTCATTGATTTTTAGTTATTTTGAAAAAAAAAAGAGTTTACAATTGGAATACAACAAAATATTTCATTTCAACTCAGTTCAGTTTTCCCACATTCAACGATGTGCGTATCTCATCCGATATTTGTGATATTTTCGTCTTACAATCACACATAATAGCACGATTATGCAACTCATTAGCGCGTATAATGCCATTCAAAAGATTCTCCAATTCATGTTCAAGCACTGCTAAAGTGTGGCGATGACGCAACGATGCAAAAGATGATGATATTGATGCCGAAGCCGAATGCAAAGAAGATGGTGGTGGTGCTTGCAGTACATGAGCAACACCACTATCAGTTTCCGTATCAGCACCAACGCTGCCAGTATTAGTGGGATTGAGATTAGTAAGCCTTGTGGCCTCATTTGCAGAACGTGTATCAACGTCAACGACACCACTACGATTGCCAGCCAAATGCTGATGCAGCAATGTAGACGAGTTCGAATCGTATCTTCTCCTAAGTGCTGCAACATTATGAGCCGACAATTGTTGCGATATTAAATTGAGCTCATCGTCGATCACTTTCTCTAGTTTCATTTTAAATTCTTGTTCATGTGTATGCAAAGTCTTAGCATAATCGCAATTCTTAATTGAAATATTTATGTGTATTTCGAGAGATTTCAATGATGACGAATCTGAGAGCGAACAACTGGCAGTCTCTTCCGACACAGAAGCTCTAATGCGGTGAGAGCGATCGTGCTGCTGCTGCTGATGATGATGATCGTGTTGATGACCACGCTGATCAAGATCACATGAGGCGCGTCTTTTAAGTGAATTTAATGTAAGTTTAATTTGTTTATGTTGCGTATGATGCTCTTCTTCCTCACTCCCATGCTGACCAGCAACAGTCGAATTTTTAAAACCCACATGCAAAGCTTGCTCTGCTTCTGTTTTGTGTTGTATATCATGATCGTGATGATCACGATAGGCAGCAGCAGCTCCTCTTGAATGAGGATTGCTACCGCCACCAGTGATTGGTAAAAAGTTACGTAGTATATAAGAACGATAAAGATTCTCAGAAGAGGTGACAGTAGCTCCATTGCGCATTGGAGGTGCCGGTGGCGCAGTGAAAGTTGAACTATTATCACCTGAATCATCAAAGAGATCATGATGATCGTCAAGGTGTTCATCGTGTGCATGCTCATCCTCATGCTCATGATCGTTAGCAAGATCACCAGAATGACTGTGCGATGCTGCGGGATATGAAGCACCCAGCGATAATAAAGATGAGAACTCTTCCGATAGCACATCGTGCTCGTGGTTGTTATGCTCATCTGCTGAGTTAATAGTAGCAGTGAAAGTGCTATTGACTTCATGATCAGCAGCTTCTACTTTCGTTGCATCGATGCAATTGAGGTGTTGTTGTCGTCGTTTTCGTTTTGGCTCCAATTGAATTTCCTTAACGGAAATGAATGAACCATTGTTATCGTCACGCTTCAGCGTAGTGGATGAGTAGAAACAGTCAGCCGGAGTCGGATCCTCCGTTGCTGTAAGTTTTGAAGAAAGATTTTTACTCTGTATTTGACTGCTGTCATCAGGTTCTACTTCTTCTGCGCCAGCAGCACCGTCGTCTCGTAAATCGCGATCCAAACTCATAACAGTCGAATTAATAAATTCAATGACCTTTTGTCTTTGCAATTCAACAGCGGTAAGTAAATTGGCTGGATGAAAGGCAATTGAAGGCAAATACGTTAGAGGATAATTAAAACCATAATGTGATACCGTGCGATACGGTGGTGGCGTTGAAGCAACAGTCTTCGGTGACAGTGATACAGTTGCTATAGATAATGTTGGTGTTGTTGGTATTGCTATAGCATGACTTTGCTCCATTATATCTTCTTCATGCTGTGGTGGCTTATTGCTGTTGCTACCACCATGAAAGTTATGATCGCTAATATTGTTGTAGTTGTACATGGTTAATGGATACGTATAATGTGGAAGAATTTCAATTTTATGTATCATAAATAAATTAACATTTGCATGAATATTATTACAAATAAACAAATTAGAATCTTCATATAGAAAAGCATACTTTTTGTAAAAGTTCACATTATTGATGGTGGCTTTAATATTGTTTAATTGATTTTTATGCATTTTCAAATGATGTTGATGCATGTGGTGTATGGATGAGTGTCGATTATTATGCAGCACTGTAAATGAAAGAGTAATGGAAAAGAAAAGAAATGGTGTGTGTGTGTGTGTGTGTGTGTGTGTCTTGTCTATAAATTAAAAATGTTTACGAATTATTTACTACTGACACAACATTGAGGGCGAACACAATACAGAGACACACACAAACATGGACTAAACTACAATATAAAACAATTTAAAAAAATAAATTCTTATACAGGGTGTTTTTTTTAGAAGTGTGGTGGCCAAGAATTTAGCTTTATTATAAAGATAAGGATTTGCATTATGTTTTAAAAACGATTTCGGGCAAGTGGTCGCCGCGGCTGGTTTGAAAAAATTCAAGCCGAGAGGTCCAATTTTCGACCACTTTTTGCAGCATTTTAGGGCCAATTGGGCCCGTATATCAGTAATAACGCGCCGAATATTCTCTTCCAAGGCATCAATCGTCTCGGGCTTATCTGCGTAGACATGCGACTTCACATAACCCCACAAAAAATAGTCCAGCGGCGTTAAATCGAACGATCTTGGAGGCCACGCCACAGTCCCACAACGCGAGATAATGCCAAAAAAAACCAAAAGTTTCCTTCAATAAATTGATTGTTTCGTTGGCTATATGTCTGTATGGCATGTAGCGCCGTCTTGTTGGAACCAAAGGTCGTCCACATCAACATCCTCCAATTCAGGCACGAAAAAGTCATTAATCATGGCTCTATAGCGTTCCCCATTGGCTGTAACATTATGACCGGCTTCATCTTTGAAGAAATATGGACCAATGATTCCCTTCCTCCAATGATGCCCATAAAGCACATCAAACAGTGGTTTTTGAGGATGCAACGGCGTCTCAACAATAGCTTGTGGATTATGATCACTTCAAATGCGACAATTTAGCTTATTAACGTACCCATTTAACCAAAAGTTAGCTTCATCGATGAACATAATTTTCTTGTGAAAATCGCGCGAACCGAACCAATATTTTGGTAATAAATTGGTACGATTTGCAAACGTTGTTCAGGACTAAGTCTATTCATTAGGATATGGCAAACCAAACTGAGCAAAAATCAAGTGACAGCTGTCAAAAAGACCCACTCCGAAAAAAGTATTGCCAGATTGAAAACCACACTTCTAAAAAAACACCCTTTATAATTTGTTTGAAAATGAAAAGATCGCTCCTTGGGATATATACTGATCTTGGGAAGATCAGATAAATCTAACTAAAGGAAGATACAATTTTTAAACACTGATCACGAGCATCTCACTCTACTTTCGTTATATGTTGCAAATCTTTCGAGGATCAATACAAATGTAAATAAAAAAAAAACAATAGAGAATTGCACTGTATAACACTGATCACGATCATTTAAGCCTAACAATGAAAAGATCGCATTTTAGTATAGTACAGATGATTGAAAGATCAGTATTATAAAGAAATATTTAAAACACAATTATCTATATTCAACGTTATCTATCTTTGATCGCTATGAGCTCCATCCAAATGATCGGTATCTATGATAATTTTGCACCAACGAAATCTAACATTAGAATTAATCCAAGAAGAAACTAATCAAAACTACATTTGATTATGAAGCTGTGTAGCTCAACAGAATATCACTGATTTTATATAAAAAAGAACACTTCGCTCATGATCATTATTATTTAATCTTGTTAGTTGTCGATCACTACGTTTAATATGACAATCACGATAATTTTGTACTAGCCAAATTACGCTTGTTCAATATGAATTGAATTTTATAATCTACATCATAACTTCCAATGCGAATGCATTTGAGTAATGATCATTCAGACTCAACCAACAAGTGACGACGATCATTTAAGCCTAAACAACAATCTTGGATCAACGTTACTATCGTATTATACTTTATTAATCCCTTGAAGATCACAATTCCGAATATAATTACTTGTAAGCTAGCGATCTGTGATAGTTTTATTATATGGTTGGCGATCACGACCGCTTTATTTTAACCAAGACTAGTAGTTTGGTCGCTGTGGCGTAGTGGTAGTGCGTTGGACTGTTACGCAGAGTGTCCGGGGTTCGAATCTCGGCACAGGCAAAATCAATAGGTAGAAAAAATAATTTTTCTACACGGCACCACCTCTTGGCAGGCAATGGCAAACTTACAAGAGTAAAAATTGCCTATGAAAAGCTTTTCACTTCGCCGTTCGGATTCGGTATTAAACTGTAGGTCCCTTCCATTCATGTACAAATATAACACGCACAACATGAATGGATGTGAAGTAAAGTAAAGTACTAGTAGTTTTGATCATGATCCTATGGGCATAGATCATTTGAAATCATAATTTGATATACCAAAAAATTTACACGCTCATTCTTTTTCATTCTTGTAAAAATATCTTCGATCGCTGTACTTAAAGACAATATTATGATCGTAAATCACAATCATTTTCCTCACTAACTAAAATTACTATTGTTCAAATGTGAAATCAACTTTACAGTCTCATACTAATTTTACATCGATAGTTGTCACACCGATTGGAACTAATCAATCTTTGATCATTTAATTAATCGATTTGTTCAGTATTATAATCGATGATCGTTTTCATATTATTTCAATTGAATTTAACTATGATATTCTTTATAGATCCCTCAAAGATCACAATTTATTATATAAATACATTAAGCTCACGATCAGTTAGACTCAACCAAGACTAGCTTTGATTAATATAAAGAGCTCCACTTGAGATCAAATAACGATATAAATAATTTTTTATAAATAGTTAGACATTCCGAGAACTTTCTTACTGGTCACACTGTTGTCTGAGCTTGCACTTAACACATACTGTATCGATTTACGTAGAATTTCAGAACTCAACCTACATGATCAGGAGTCTAACTTTTGCTCACGGACTTGTGAACTCAATAACGTCAATATCAATACAATTTGACTCACAGAAATTGAACTGAATAGTGCCTTTCCCAATCAGAACTGAGACACAGAGAATACTTCCCAGGGTCGTTCATTTCACTTAAAAATTAACTTAAAACTAAAATTTTAATTATATAATATAATTAAATGTTTGTATTTATTATGTATTTTTAGAGTAATAACACAAAACAACGAGACGACATAAAAACATAAAACATAAATATTGCCAAATAATTATGACGATATATTCAAATTCATATTTCATATTTAAGAAATGAAAATAAATTAAAATAATAATAAATAATAATGTTAGTATTACGCTAAAGCAAGCAGCACATTCAAAAAAAAAAAAAAAACACTAAACATTAAATTAAAATGTTAAATAAATATTAAAAAGATTTACAATTTTCATCAGGTATATATTTTTTAAAACCAAAACCATTTATAATGAGTGCATATTTTTCGAGATAATTTCAAGTTTTACAGCAATTAAAATATATATATTTTTTTGTTATAATTTGTAGTGATGAGAAAGAAAAACGGCGGCAGGAATAAAAAAAATGATTTAACCGAAAAGTATGAAACAAAAAAATAAAATATATTCAATAAAATATGAGTGTGATATATGTAAATAAATAGTGGAAATGCATCGTATATGGACGACGGGCGGTAAAGGCGGGCTACGATGACGAGTAGTTGTGACGGCGAGGCGTATTGAATCAATAAGTTATAACTTTACTTTTTTCAAAATTTGTGTTTAACTAAGTCAATTTTGTGAATTGTGAAAAGCCTTCACAAAACCTCTACAGAGTGCATTTGCACAAGTTGAAAATTTTAAAAATCTTACATACAATTTTATATCTATTTAATTTGCAAACAATTTATCTACAGCGACGATCTTTCTGAGAGAGGTAATTTAAATTTTTCAATTTAAAAGATGTGAAAATTCAAAATGTCTGCTGCGCACGAAAACATTTTGAATTTTCAACTTTCAATGTTGAAAAAACGGCAGACACCCATGCAAAAATTATAATAAAGGAGGAAATCTCTAATCTCTGTCTCTCCCTTCTTTTAATCTTCTGTTTCCGAGAGCGAATACGTTTGCACGCGACATGTAATTTTCTCCGCATACTGATTGAGCATAATGTTCTCACGCAACTCATTATGCTCTTGGACAATCTCCGCTTGTACTGTTATACACTCATCCATGTCACGTGAACATTTTGCCACATGAGCACCATAATCATTCACTTTTCTTTTATAGCTATCTAAACGTGGCTGCAATTGTTGAATCTGTGCGCCGAGCGCATCAATTTCAGCATCGACGTTTGTTGTTGCCGCTGAAGAAATTGCAAAGGAGGAGGAGGGTGAAGTGTTGCGTAATACTGCCTCGCAGTCAACCGGAGCAGCAGCAGCAGCAGCATTATCATCTACCAGCGAGAACGTAGAATCAATAGAAGTGGACGCTGCCGCGCCACTTGCTGCTGCTTCCCGCTGTTGTTTCTTGCATCTTCTTTGCAGATTCTTATTACTTTGCAATTTTTTTACTGGTGTTTGCTTGGCGATACTAACCCAAAATCTTGGTGAACCCCGCACTAATTTCGATTGGAATGAATAAATGGAAGTGTCCTGTGTTGCAACAGCAGGAGATTTATCTGCAGCCACGACGGAGGCAACTTGTTTTTGTAGACTTTTATTCTTTGAGGAGGATGAGCAATTGGCTGTACTTAAATTTCCCGACGTTGTGCTACTAACGGTCGATGGAGAATTGAATAGTTTTGTTACTGCCGCAGCTGGGCCAAAGGGACTTTTACAGAAGATTGCCTGCGCGTTACCCTGTAAACGTTTAACGTTATTACGCGGTATTGCTGCGTTGCGTATATTCTCTAGAATGAAATTACGTTTATTGGGATTGGGAGGCCCAGCGCCACCAGCAGCAATTTCATTCGCTGGAGAATCGCCGTTCTTTTGGCTTCGAAATTCTGGAGCAGAGCGAATACCAGCTGATAATTTTGATTTTCTATTGGAAATATTAAACATTGAAGACGATGCATTTATCGATTTACGTGGTGCCAGTGGTGGTGTTGTGGTTTTATTCAATTGTGCTGGTGGTGTTGCATCACCCTCGCGAAATGGTGTAAGAGAGCGAGAGCGTCGAACACAATTTCGTTTTTCTAGTTGCTGCGAATCAGAAAATCTCTCACTTAAACTGAGATTTTTTAAGGTTAGAATTGAACTGGCATGCTCTTGGCCTAGTAATTTTCCTTCCATGGTAATTGTATTGGTATTCAAAGTTCGCTCTTCAAATATACGCGACAGATTTAACGAGGAGAAACTGTTATTCTCACTTATTGCATTTGTTGTTATTCTTTCACATTTAGCTGGTGTAGATGATCTAAATTGCTTTTGCAATGTGTTAGACGAAGAAGTACGTGATGGCAAAGCAGTTGTTGAGGTTATATTGGCGGCGCCACCGACACCGCCATAACATTCTTTCAGTTGTTGTTTCTGACTTTTCAACAATCGTTCAATTTTCGATGGTGTTAATTTATTACGTATTGTTGTTTCAATCTTATCGAAAATCACTTCCGATTCACTCAACTGATTCATTTTTATCTTTCTTAATATCTTACGTTCAACCTCATCAAACTGTTTGCTCTCTTCGTCCTCGTCTTCAGATTCTTGAGTAGATTCTTTGGAGTATTGCATAGAATCTTCAGCTTCTATTAGTGACTCTTCAACATATTCCATAGCTCCTTCGGTGTCTTCTTCTGCCTGCTGTAGTGAAGCTTCAGTATCCTGAATGAAGACTTTACCGTCTTCTATGTAGTCTTCAGCATTTTGTATCGAGCCTTTTTTAGCGACTTGTATGGAGGCTTCAACGTCTTTAATGGAGCCTTCGACATCTTGAATGTTGCCTTCAGCGTCTTTAATGCAGTCTTCAGCGTCTTGATACATGCGATTTGCACCTACAACTTCAAAACCGGATCCTTCAACTTCGTAAACTATGCCCGAATTTTGAATGACTTTTTCATTTGTAACTACAAAGCATTGAATTGTTTTTAACCGAGTGTCTTCAACTTGAATTCTCTGTGATTCTTCGTCAAACTCTTGAATCATATTTTTAACTTCTTCTACAGAATCGTCATCTTTTTGCAGTATCAATTGATTTTCATCATCATCAATTTCTTGTAATGTCTCAATAATTTCATCATAAACAACTCCAACTTTATGTATTTGCTCGTCTTCGTTCCCTTCAATGGCATTTTCAATACCTACAGTTGGTTCTTCAGAGACTTCTTGTAATTCAACTGATGAACGTATTTCCACTTCTTCAATTTTTCCACGCTTTTTGATTTCTTCACATTCTTCATTTTCGTCTCGAGTTTCTGCAACCAAGTCTTCATTTTCCAATTCACCTTCTCTTTCAGTCAATTCTATCAATTTTTCACAAGACTTTTCCTGTAGCATCTCTTCAGTTTTCTGTATTACTTCTTCAGATTTTTGTACAATTTTTTCTGAAATTATACCTACGGTTCCTAGAATTTCATTTTCGTCGCTTCCGTCAAATACGTGTAAAACTTCTCCCATCTTTTGCATCATTTCTTCAGTGTCTTTAAATTCAGTTGTTTCACACCACTTTCCTTCATTTCCTGTACTTTGCATGAAATCTTTTCCAACGTGTATGGGCTTTTCACTAACTTCATCATCTTCTTCCGATTTCTCTTCAGGAATCACGTTTAAAGCCTCTTCCAATTCCAGTTTTTGATTCTTTACATTCCAATTCACTCCCAAAACAGTTTCGCCATCATTATCATCAGCAACTTGTAAACTTTGAACACGAATTACAATCTCTTCAAATTCATCGCTAAGATTTGTAAGATCTTCTTTTTCTGCAGCTTCAACTAAATCGGCAAATTCCGGTTCATTTTCATCGTATTCTACGAAATTACTTGCAATATCTGAAGTGGAATGAAGGAATTGCTGTTCAAATTCTATAATATCGAGAGTGTTTGATTGCTCCTTCTGTTGCTGTACTTCTTGTTGGTATAGCTCAAATTCTTGAATTGCAACATCATATGGCAATAAGTGCTGCGTTGGCAGATCATTAACATCAGTAGTAATCTGCTGTTGCTGCTGCCGTTTAATCATATTCCGTCCACCAATCACTCTAGCCATTTCAACAGTTTCGTCACACATTCGCAACAAAGTACAATCATCAACAGCAGTAGCAGCATTAGGCTGGTGCGTCGTGACACGAAAAAACAAATTCTCACATGATGCCACGTTGTACGTATCCGATGATCGACAATCATTGCTCTCTTCCTCCTCTCCGTTATCGTTAGCTTCGCGATCAGTTTTGTCGTCTAAATTTCCGTGTGTAGCTGTCAAGATTTCATTAGCGTCTACTACTTTCTCTTGTGGAAATACAAGTTTTTTTTTGACAACCAAACTTCGTCCGTGGAATACTTCTTTGTGTGTAGGATCATGGAACTCATCGTTTACTTGAGCTTGGGGTTGGTGATCTTCCCCCATCTCTTCCTCTTCAAGCACTTGTAACTCTTCCTCGTATTCTTCTGCAACCAATTGTTCTTCTTCTTTCTCTTCTTCACCAACATCCACTTTCTGCTGTTGCTTCTCGACTGCTTCATTTATAGCCGACTCAGTATCACTGAAACCATTTTGTTCTTTACCATCGACAAATGCAACATGATCTTCCCAGAGCTCTTGGAATACCAACTTACGGCGACTACGTTCATTGCGTGACATTAAAGCACGACCGTGATGTTTTTCCCGTGCTGACGGCGACGATGACGATGACGACGACAATTCCTTGTTATTCTCAAGCATTAGATAATTATTATTATCACTTGCCGCCATCGCTGATCTTCCTACATAATAAACACTTGTTGAATTCGTTTCAACGTCAGTGAGTGTCGCCAGTATAGGTGATTGATTTGCCTGCTCTGCTGTAGCGCCTGCTGATGCTTGCCAATTTCCAAAATCCCATATTTCGGTGACTGAAGAATGTTCTTCAATTATTTCACCTTTACTATTTTCAATGTATTCAATGTCACCATCACATTTCTGTATTATTACCTTAATTACATTGTTTAGATTGCTGGCAATATTATTGAAATCATACTTTTGTTGGTCCTCCTCTTGCTCTTCCATTAGATTGTACAATTGCATCACTTGCTTCTCCTTCTCTTCTTCCTCTTTTTGCTGCTGCAGCCGTTGCTGTTCTTCCTCCTGTTTCTGTGATAAAATTTTATTTATATTGAGACAACGACTTTGGTTCAACTCAAAACCATCTGTGGTCTTTTCCAATTCCATGGTTATGTCAGTGATAGTGCGCGGTGTTTGTAGAAAGTTGATGTTAGCTGATTCTTCTGAATAATTCATACGCATAATTTTATCGATGAAGCTTGAATGTGAAAGGGTTTTCTCAACATTATTGCCCGCTGAATCCAATTCAACTGCAGCAGCTTCACCAGCACCACCGCCAACACTATAGCATTCACCTTCTTCCACTTCGATTAATGGCTCTAGCTGTGAAGTGAAAGGTGGCAGCGTTTCCGTTGTATCCGAACTCGCACATTCTACATACTCATATCCGCCGCCCATCATATCAATAGCTGTGGGATAAATTAAATACTCTCCAGCACCGCCAATACCAACTCCACATCCAGTAGCCGCCGCCATTTGAGCACTCTCATTAGCTGCTGCTGTTGCGCACATATTGTAATCGTATAGATTACGTAAACGTGCTTTCATTTGTATCAATTCAGGCTTCAGGCGCACCACTTTCTCGAAGCAATTCTCGCAGAGATCAATATAACGTGCTGATGAGAAAATCTCTTCGTATGATGCCGACTTACGCAGCGGTACATATTTTTTTGGCTCAGTAGCACAGGGAATATGCTTATGCTCCGGTTGTGGCTCACGCTGCGGCGAATTAAAGCCAAAATGTGATAGTGTACGATAAGGACTAACGCTGGCTTTTTGTTGTAGTTGTTGTTGTTGTTGTTGTTGCACTGTTTTCGATTGTGACTTTTTGCGTGGCGTATCTGCTCGGGTTTTACGTGGAGTCGTATTTGCGGTATTGGTTGTTCCGGTTGCTGTGCTGGCAGTAGCAGTATCATCACCGCTAGTACCAGTGCCAGCTGGGTGTGCTGTTGCTCCTGTTGTTGTTGTAAATGGTATATTGAAAATTACATTATTATCGATTGGTTTGCGTAACGTTTCAAAAACTTCCTCACACACTGCCGGTGTATAACAAAATATTGACTTCTTATATACATTATCTGAATCATCACTATCGACGGGAGTTACATTACACCCACTGCCACCGCATCCTCCTTTCACTCTGATGGCCACACCACCACCCGTCATCGTGTTGTATTCATTGGCATTGGCAATATCATACACTGGCTGATAGTAAAAATTTGCATAGGGTTCATAGTAATGATCTGAGGCGGTGGCAGCATGCGCTTGTGGAGAACGAGTTATAATTTTCGAAAATGCCGACTCAAAAGCTGGCAATGCTATGTAGCTGCTAGCTGTTGTATTAATGGTATTGTGGTTGTGATTATTGGTAGTATCATATGCTCTTGCTTGGAAATCATGTGACAGAAACCTGTATTGTGAATTTGGTAGAAAATTGGATCTACTGACGCCGCCGCCACAGTAAGAATAGCCGTCAAAAGGAGAAGCGTCAGCGTCAGTGCCAACACCAACACCGCCTTCATTTTCATTATTGGTATTAGTAACGTTATTAATAGTTGGGGTACTACTTTCGATATTAATTTGAGCGTTCTCATAAATAGTATGATTAATTTCGCTATCAAGTTGAATATTCTCGTTATAAGTTTGTGTATTTTCGTTATTATTTTGAATATTCTCGTTATTAGTCGGTGTATTTTCGTTATTAGTCGGTGTATCTTCGTTATTAGTCGATGTGTTTTCGTTATTAGTCGGTGTATTCTCGTTATTAGTTTGTGCGTTTTCGTTATTAATTTGAATATTCATGTTAATAGTTTGTGTAATTTCGTTATTAGTCTCAGTTATTTCGTTAACGGTTTGCGTACTACTACTGCTAGTTGTAGAGGTCGATGTTCTGCATTTCGACTTTTGACGTCGAAAGAATAAATCATTTCTTAATTCTAACATTAATGCTGCATTACGTTTCATATTCTGATTGCCAGCATACAAATTTTCTTTATTCGATTGATCTTGATCGTGTTGCTGCTGCTTCGTAAATTGCATAGTATCTTGAACTTTTTCATATTCAACATTCAATAATTCTTCTGTATCTAAATGGATGAATGAATGCGAAGCGAAATTAATGAAATAATAGTAGTAAACAAGTTTTTATAGTTATTGAAGAATAATCAATAAAGAAAAACAAGTGTAACTCTGTTAGATACTATAATGCAGAAGAGATCAGCTTATTCAAATAATACAACGTTATGTACGAGTATATAATGTACCTATCATTTGATCTCGTGTCAAAGAATCGATTAGAATAAAGAAGAAAACATAATGATTTCTATAAAGAATTCAGTCGATTCCTAAATGAAATGAGAATTCATTTGTTTCTTAAATGAAATAAGAATTCATTTGATTCCTAAACGATTTCAAAGTGTTAACATTTTGAGGATAAAATAAAATAAATACTGGGAATTCTGGAATAGAAAAGTGTTATAGAATATAAGTAGTACATACGCACATCTAAAGTTACCCTATGTAGTGATTGAATATTATTAAAGGTAATGTGAAAGTCATACAGAGGTTGTCTACGATACAAAGCTGAGATGATTTACTTAAGTCATAAGAATGTGTAGTAGTAATAACTTAGCATGGGTTAGTTCAAAGTTAAACAATTCTCAATACACGAGATACGAGTGTAGCAAATATGAAATTGTGCATGCCAAAACCAAGTGGGTTTCCAATTTATCAAACTAAACTAAACTAAACCCCACAACTACACAAATATGTATGGTACATACATAGTGTAGGTAGGTATGTAAGTAAGGTGCGGACATAAGATTGTATGGTAAGAGTTATACAGTTTCAAGTGCGTTTAGATATTTTTAAGGATTTTAAAACCATACCATACATAGTTACTGATTACACCACCAACATTTCTTTTATTTATTTCGTTACTTTGTTTGAGGATTAGCTAAATTATGAATTTCCGAAATATTTATTTGTGCAAGATAAAATATGTACACATGAAACATAAAAAGTATAAACGAGTGGTATGGTATACTTGATAGTATCATATACGAGAGAGTTTTTATTACCTCGGCCTGTTGGTGGCTTTCGATTTGTAGCCGTATGAGAACGTTCGCCGTTAATGAAACTTAAAGTTGCTAAAAGTGTAGTAGTTTCGGTTTGAATTAATTTTGATAGAAAAAAATAGAAATAAAATTTTGTAAATATCAAAAAATATAGAGACAACTAAATAAAATTTAAAAATTGAAAAGTAAATTAATCAAGAAATACAATACAAGAAAAGAAAATACCTAAAAAAAAAGAACATGCTACAAACATAAATTTATTTATTGTATATGCAAATTTGTACTCTGAAAAATATCACTGAGATAGAATGAAAGTAGTAGTAGTACTAGAATTATAAGTGTGCGTGAGTGTGTGTGTGTGTGTGTGTAATACTTATGTGTTTTCACTACGCTAAGCTAAATACTACTATTTTTTGTTCTATTGTTTATTTTTTATTAAATACAATTCTTCACTAATATCAGCTGCAGTAAAAAAAAGGAATTGGTAATGATGACTATTTCTAACATCTACAAAGATGATTAAGTAAAAGTTTTGGTTTGTTTTCGTTGTTTTTTAGTTACAAAATTTGGCAAGGCAAACAAACGAAACGAAAATATTTTTAGAACAAAATAGTGTTTGAATATTAAAAGGTTGGTTTGTGGTCAGAGCTGCTGGAAGTGTACATTGCTTGTGGGCATGAACTCGTTTGAATTACTCCGGAATTCATATAAAAATTCAATAAATGTCTGAAATAATGAATGTAATTTGAAATTCAGTGTAATCATTTCTAAATTAAATGAAGCCATTTAAGAATTGTTTTACAAATGCGCGTTCAAGAAATCAACTATTCTTTAAGTGTGGTAATTCAATGAAAAATTCAACAAATTCTATTAAAAATCAATCATTTAATAACGCAATGACTTTCTTTAAATATTTAACGATTTCTGTATGAAATCAGTGAATATATTCAAGAAGTTCGTGAATTCTTTTTTAATATATTTAAAATTATTATACAAAACCAGGCATTTATTCCATAAATCGAGATTTTATTGATATATTCACTAAATTATATTAAGAATTCGGTGAATTCTTTCAAAAATTTAGTGAATTCGATGAATTCATTTAAGAATTCGATGAAATCATTTACAAATTCGAAAAATTCATTTAAGAATTCGATGAAATCATTTACAAATTCGGTGAAATCATTTAAGAATTCGATGGAATCATATAAAAATTCAGTGAATGCTTTTAAGAACACGATGAAATAATTTAATGATTCAATGAAATCATTTAAGAATTCGATGGAATCATTTAAGAATTCGATGAAATTATTTACAAGTTCGATGAATTCATTTAAGAATTCGATGAAATCATTTACAAATTCGATGAATTCATTTAAGAATTCGATGAAATCATTTACAAATTCGATGAATTCATTTAAGAATTCGATGAAATCATTTACAAAATCAATGAAATTTTTTAAGAATTCGATGGAATCATATAAGAATTCAATGAATACTTTTAAGAACACGATGAAATCATTTACAAATTCGATTAAATCATTTAAGAATACGATGAAATCATATAAGAATTCAATGAATACTTTTAAGAATACGATGAAATAATTTAATTACTCAATGAAATCATTTAATAATTCCATAGGTCCATTTAAAAATTGTAAAAATTCACTCAAGAATTCGGTGAATTCATTAAAGAATTCGATGAATTCATTTAATAATTCCATGGCTTCATTCAAGAATAGTAAAAATTCACCCAAGAATTCAATAAAATCAGTTAAAAATTCAATCGTGGCTTCAATCAAGATGCATATGTAAAAATTCACTCAAGAATTCGATGAAATCATTTATGAATTCGATGAAATCATTTACAAAATCGATGAAATCATTTACAAAATCGATGAAATTTTTTAAGAATTCGATGGAATCATATAAGAATTCAATGAATAATTTTAAGAATACGATGAAATCATATAAGAATTCAATGAATACTTTTAAGAATACGATGAAATAATTTAATTACTCAATGAAATCATTTAATAATTCCATAGCTCCATTTAAAAATTGTAAAAATTTACTCAAGAATTCGGTGAATTCATTAAAGAATTCGATGAATTCATTTAATAATTCCATGGCTTCATTCAAGAATAGTAAAAATTCACCCAAGAATTCAATAAAATCAGTTAAAAATTCAATCGTGGCTTCAATCAAGATACATATGTAAAAATTCACTCAAGAATTCGATGAAATCATTTATGAATTCGATGAAATCATTTATTAATTCGGTGAAATCATTTATGAATTCGATGAAATCATTTAAAAAATCGATGAAATCATTTAAAAAATCGATGAATTCAATCATGGCTTCAATCAAGATATGTATGTAAAAATTCACTCAAGAGTTCGATTAACTCAAGAACTTAAATTCATTTAAGAAATCAATTAATTTATATAAAAATTCAAACCAAGAAATCGGCGAATTTATTCTAGAATTATTTAAAACTTCAATGATTTGAGAATTAATTAAAGAATATATTTTTGCTTTTCAACACAATGAATACATTATAGAATTCAATTTTTATTTTAATAAAATAAATATTCAGTAAATGCAAAAATCCAATCAATTTAAAGAATCTAAAGATTCCATTAATTAATTCCATGAATTCGTTAAAAAGTCAATGACTTCATTGAAGAAATCAATAAGTTAATATCAAAATTCAATTTAATTCTTAAAGAGGCTTCTTGTATGCTTTAAACGACTTCGTAAAATTTAAAACAAAAATATATAAAGTTTTTTTTTTAGCTCAGATTTGTAAATGAATTCATTTAATTTTGACTCCCAAATTCAAGCAAAGATCAACTTTCACAAACAATGCAGCATTCGTTAGCAACTATTCTGAGAATTTGAACGAAAGCTTCGAAACAAGCGCCTAAGAGAAAGAAAAAACTAATGACTGAAAGCACGAAATACATAATAAAAAAACATTGCACTCCACAATCAACACAAAACGTAGATTATGTAGTTTGTAGATATAGTTTGAACAAAGGAAAAACCCAAAAAAAAATAATGTGACAACGCGCAATAAAAATGAAAGTTTTTCATATTGATGTTGAGTTTGATGGTTTTCTCTTATTTAGTTGCAAAGTAAAGTAAGTTTAATGATGAATTCCAATTGCCAAAAAGAAAATCAAATAATAATAAAATATGATATTTGTTCTTGTAGATTTTTGAAGTGACTACTCTAACACAAACTCACCTCAGTTGAAATATTTGCAAGTTTATTTATTTATTTAGTTTTTTCGTACTTTTCTAATAGAAAATTGTTGAAAATCTTGTACTTGTGCCAGAAACAGTAGTAGTAGTAGTAGTAGTAGTAGTAGTAGAAATGGTAGAAGTAGGAGTTGTTGTGACGATTGTAGAAACAGCAATTGGGTGTTTTTGTGTGTTGAGTCGATGGTTGTTTTTAGATTTTGACTAACTTTAAAGGTAACCTTCGAGTTTCGAATTTATATTATATGGTATAAAAAAGTGCTAGGTAGTAGGTACTATAGTTTTTGTTTTCTGTGTAAAGCTAATTTTTAAAAAAATTTGCATTTTTATTGAAAAAAAGAAGGAACAAAAAATTGTTTCTTTATTTATTGTTTCCAATTCATTTTCTTTTACGCGAGCTGGCTACAATAATAGTAATATTGAAAAAAGGGTTAGCAATTTTAAAAGTAGGAAAAAATTAAATTTAGGAAGGTACTAAAAACAAAGGAAAACATTTTTTCCCAAAAAAGACTTAAAAATTTAAGTAATTAAAATTTGAGAAAAAAAAACTGCAGCTGCAGCAAAATTTAAATATCATACAAAAATAAAAATAATAAAAAATATAGTAGAATTTTACACAGGGGGAAAAAATAAATTTTTGTTTTTGTTTACAAGTAGCACTAGAAATAGCATAAGTGGTACAGAAGAAGTTTTCGTGTTCAAATACAATAATAGTAGTAGAAGTTGTAGTAGAATTTGTTGTAGAAATAGTAGTAGAAGTAGTAATAGTAGCAGTAAATTATAAATCACTTAATACACGCCGTACAACATGTTGCCCCTGTTTCAAAAATTATACATAGTAATAAAAGTGTTTTTTTTTTATAAAAATGTTATAGAAACAGAATCGAGAAGTATCAACTTTTTTTGATTATTATTATTGCTAACATCTAAGGCAATGTTTTGTTTCGTGGTGTGTGCTTCAATAAATATATTCAATTGTTGTTTACGTTGGTGATAAAATTAATAATAATAGTAATAATAATAATAGGTAATAATATTGATAATAGTAGGTAGGAGCAAACAAATTTTTGTATGGAAAAAAAGGAAAAAAAAAGAAAAAAAAATTGTTAAAATAAAGTATAGGAAAAATAAATGACAATCTTCAAAAAAGTAAGTGAGTGTAATTTGGAAAAAGTTGTGTTATCTTATTTTTTAAAGAAATATATATATATAAAATTTTAGGCTGTGAGAGGAGCATTTAAGTAAATAATTAAAATAATAATAAAAATAAAAACAAAAACAAGAAATGATTATTCAAATTTTAAGGACAATAACAAAACCTTAAAATAACATAACAATTGCTTTTGTAAAAGAAAATATGACAAGAAAAAAGGGTGTGCAGGATTAAGGGTACTTTATTGAAACACTTACCATCGCTCAATACTACTTCAGGTTGGCTTGGAACTGGCGCTTGTATGGTTTCTATTCTCATCACTTGGTGTTCTGTAAAAAGAGGAAGATTTTAGTTTACATTTTAATTTAATAGAAAATTGTAAATGCCCATGAGATTTATATTCCCAATGTTAATGAAATTAAGATCGTATTAGCTTCCAATGCTAGTGCAATTGAACTGGCATTTGCATTAAAAATTGTATTGCCTAAGAAATTCAGCCAGCGTTAGCATTAAAGCCGATGAAATTGAAATTCCCACTGGTAATGAAATTTGAATCGGCTTTAGCATTATAATAAAACAAGCTAATGTAATTCAACCAGCATAAGCAAAAAATAAATGTTCAAAACAAATTGAAAATGCAATGCTTGTCTATGCACACATCAGTTTAAAACTAACTCCCACGCACATACCTGAAACATCTTCTGGTTCTGATTGACTAACAGCGGCAGTTGTTGTTGTAGTTTGTTTTGTATGTTGTGCACCTGAAGTTTGTAACGAACTCAATGCTTCAGATTCCGAAAAATCAGTATCGGTATCTAAACCAAAACAAACAGAAGAATAAATAAACATAAAAATATTCCGCAACATTCTGCATCATTATTTTTGAAACACTTACATTCACCATGAATGCTCTTCTTTTTACGTTCCACTGTACGTTTATATTCATTTAGTTCATCATCGGTCACATTATCGAAGGGATTTTTAGCATATGGTGCCTTATAAACAGTGGCATTATGTTGGAAGCCACGCTGAATGATGCCTTTGGAGGCGGCACCCATTAGTACAACATGATCGCCAGCTGACGATACAGTAGCATCTTTAATGCGATTAGCTTCATCCCATGTAACACCTTCCAGTATATGTGATTGTGGCCCAGCTGAAATTTTATCTGCCCGACGATTGTCTTTGATCTATACAAAAGCAGAAGGGGGTACAGTACAATATGAAATATTTATTAAGAAAATACTGCATACCTGTTGTTGCAAACGCTTGAATTCTTTCGGATTTGTTCCCGCTGGCACAAATTGTAATGGATCTTCGATACGTACTGGTGTTGAATGTGTTGGTGAACCCTCAGCGACCCACTATTGATTAGGATGTATCGCATTCCAAGTTTTGATTTTAATTTGGAGATGAATGTTTTTTTTTTTTTTTTTTTTTTTTGATGGGCAAACAAAAAATGATTTTTGTTTTTGGTGAGAAAAGTGGTGGTATATAGAACAATTTCAGACGGTGGTAAGGGAGAGCGAGCGAAGTGTACACGAGTTAGGACGTAGTTGAAAATTGTAATGAAAGAAAGAGAAAGAAAATATAAATAGTTTTTCTTTTTGTTGGTGTTTGACTTAAATTTATACTTGGATAAAAACTTTATGAATATTTATATATTCTGAACAGTTTTTTAGTTTACGTCGTTTTAAAATAGTCAATGTTTTACTTGTTTTCTTAACATATTTCAAGAATTAAGTACCAACTCAGGATTAAAGCTTACATACATTTTTTAGTACCACTTTGGTTCTATATTTTTTGTGCTATTATCACGTACTAAATTCGATTATTTTCAGAACCTTGTATTAGTTTTAGTACAATTTTTTTACTATATTTTGTTGCACCATATAAGACTTAGAATCAATTTCGAATTTAGTATTACAATCTCAGATCATATATTATGAGTAAAAATTTATTGTTGTAGCATTATATTAATTTTAAATCAATATAATTTATTGCAAATTATAGGGTGTCTATTTTGCACTTAACAAGCTTTAGTACTAATTTAATACCATCAATTTGGTGCAACTAATTTAATTTCGTACGAAATTTTCAGTATTGTAAGAACTTAGTACTGGTTTTAGTACCTATTACGAAATGAATATTTTAACTGAGTATTGTACAGAAAGATATTACCAATTTAGGACAAAAGTTTCGGCACCAATTAGATTTAATTTTTTTTAGTACAATTCCTTTTTCATTACTTTATGCATGCGTAACAAATGCGTAAGTTATTCAATTTACAAAAGTTAGTATCTAGACTTAAAACTATAAAAAAATTGTGAATGGAACCTTCTAGAATATTCATATTTCAATTTTATACTTTTTTTAGTACCCAATTTATAAAGTAATACAGAATGTATTATTATTGTGCTTACAATTCAAAAAATTTTTAAGAAATCATGGTTACATATACATATGTATATCAAATCGAAAAATGGTTTGGAAAAATGATTTTAGTCCTCTAATTTGACATGATTTGTATTGGTTAAATGCATTAGGTACATATTTTATATAGATTTTGAAGTACTGAAAAAACAGAAAAGAAAAAAACAGAAATATTCTAAAAGCCGTATTTAGTAACAATAAAAATAATGTTAACAAATGTTAACTTCATTTAATATTTCGTAGTAATAAAAACATGCTATCAGTTTAAAGAGGAGAAAAAATTATATTATTGTAGATTTCAATAATAATTAAATAAAAGAACTACAATAATGTTGGTACTAAAAATATGTTGTTAGTAATCATAAGTACTAAATATTTTGAGTAATAGTAAAATATGCTTTATATGAACTAGGTAGCTCGAAAAATACAGAAAATTTTATAGTACTAAAAACAAGCCATATTTAAAATTATTATGAAATAAATATATTCAATAATGAAAACTAAAAAAAAAAAAAAATTTAAATGATTTAAAATCTGTCAGTTTTAAATAAGAATGAAATTAAAGAAAATTGAAATTAATTCGGAAATACTAAAAACACAACCAAAACTGTATGGTAAATAATAAATTTTTAGCAAAAATTTCCTTTAAAACTAATGAATACGAAACAAACGTGAAAAAAATGTTTTTTAGTATGAAACTTATCACCAACATTCTTTGGTTAACAGTAAATATTAGTACTCAAAATTTTTATAATCAAAACATTATATAACCAACGTTCTTTAGTACTAAAAACATGTTCATGGTAGAAATTTTGTACTCATTCCAGACTTAAATTCGAATAAAAATGTACAATCTTCATATATAATATAATTAACGTCATTTAGTACCAAACTCTTGTTTATGACAAATTTAGTACTAAAATTTAAAACAAAATTAATTTCTTAGTACTTAAAGTAAAATTATCTTCTTTCAGTAATAACAATATAATCGTAAAAATTAATACTAATAATTATAAAGTGAAAAATAGGGTTTTTTAGTACTAAAATATATAAAAATAAAAATAAATTGAAACAAACTAATTTTGTGCCCTACGGATTATAAAAATTTTAACGCATATTCTGAAGACATAATTTATAAAAATTATAAAAGAAAACATGTTTTAGTACAAAGTAGCAAACAAATTAATTTTAATATTTAATTAAAAAAAAAAATGGCAAGAAATGAAAATTCAAATGCCAGCAAAATGAGAAAAACATGCAACACATGCAATAAAATGTAAAAAGCAAAGCGCTTAGAACAAAATAAAGAAATGTTCTAAAAGAAATAAATTTGTTCTATACGAAAAAAATAATGTCGCTTTTAAAAAAATGTTTTTCCATGTAATTTTAAATTTTATTTGTAAAAAAAAAAACTTTTAATATATTTTCTTTCTCTTTCTCTTATTATTTGTAGTATGCTTCTAGGCGCTATAATAAAACCAAAAGTTATTTTTATAATAGGAGCAGCGCGAGCGTCAACAACACAACAGCAACAAATTTATACATAGTTAAAGAATTGTTTGTTTGCTGTTTTCAATACAACAACATAAATCTCACAATAAAAGGCACAATATTATTTTGTTAGAATAATAAAGAAGTAGAGGGCAAAAGAGAAGTAAAAGTGTAAGTAGAGAAAAAATCCTTTTTATTGCAGCAACTGTAATTTTATTTATTTATTTATCCATTTTCTGGTTAAATGCGTTACACAATAAAGCGATTACTTATTTAATTTAAATATCTAATTGGTAGTAAATAGTAGTAGTAAATATGTAGTATGTAGCAGTAGTAGTAGTAGGTATGGGATGTATCAGAAAAATATTGTATGTTTGTTTTTTAGTTAATAGTTGAGTTGTTAGGTTGGGTGGTTTTCTAGAAAGTAGCAGCAGCTTACATAAATGTTTGCTATACTCAGTTGTTTTTACTCGACTTGGATAGGGAAGGAATGTGTGTGTGTGTGTATGTGTGGGTGTAAGTAAAAAAATACACGTAATTTTTTGTTTTTAATGAGTTCGATATCATTTAAATTTCTATTATTAAGTTTCAATTAATTATTACACAATTACAATCGCTATAAGCACAAAATTTTATACTACTTTCCTCTTTCATAAATATATATATGTATTTCTTTTGAAAGCAATCAGTTTTACAATGAAAGTACGCAAATGATATCAGCTATAAGAGAACTAAAAAATATAAGCATCAATTGGATAGAAAACAGGAAAGAATTTTTGTGACTTCTTGATTATCTAAAGCTAGATATTCACAACATAAAGTTCGAAATCTCAAGGGGGAGGGGGAAAAAAGGCTCAAGAGTAACTTGATTAACTGGAAAGGAGGGCCTTAATGAAAAAATAATGCTATTATTTAATCATCACGGCTTATGAAAAAACCTTAATATTAGCGCACAATATCAATAATTGCTGATATATCGCAGCCAGAATATGTTAATTATTTTGAGAGTTAACTTTTTATGTATGACTTCATCGCATAATCTGTCAGAGCAGCCAATAAACAAGGTAAGAATAAGCCGCTAAGAAGCCAATAACAGCGGAAAATTGCAAGAAAATAAATCAAATTTAATCCAAAGTGAACATTTTATATACTTATGCATAGAAACTGTCACTGGCATGTCAGCTCAAGTCTCAGGTGAACTTTCTTTGAAAATGAACTGAAACACCGAAACACTTCCAAGATACCTAACTCTATCCCATTTATAAGCTCTATCTATGAAACTTTGAACGCCAAGCAATACTATTTTAAACCAACTTGATGCTTATATCCTTTGAATTTAGTTTGTTAACATCGATTGGTTTTCTTTTTTAGCATTTCTGATTAGAATTCAAATTTATAATAATTTTCTTCGTTTTTTTTTTTGGTACTAAAATGGCAGCATCAGAGATTGTGGGAATTCATTTTTCATACATATATAATATTATTTCATAAAAAGAGACTAGCTATGAATATGAAATGATGAATAAAATTTTTTCCATTTTTCAAATTGCACAAATGAAACAACAACAAACAAATTTACTTAAAATCAAGAAAACTTAATTTTGAATCACAAAGAAATAAGCTTGGTGGTTCTCTAGAATTGTAAAAAAAAAAAATGAATCCTAATGAATCCTATTTAACCATCGGTGCAGCAAGTTAAAAGTCTGATAAAATTTTTTTCAAATTATTAAAATTAAATAAAATTTATAAAATGAAAAATAAGTAGATAATGAATAAATTACGTTTTTAACTCGTAAACTTGTAAAAAAAAAAAACAAAACTAAAAGAATTTACTCAAATCTAAACTGAGTTAAACATAAAAAAGTGTGCGTTTTTGGGTGCAACAAAAACTGGGACATGAAGCGTAGTTCACTTTTGAGGAAAACATTTGAAGAAAAGAAACCAGCCAACTTGATATGTTTGCGAATAAGTGCTAGATTAGAGTTCCAGTTACTTTAGGTTCAATTCGCAAGCAGGCAGTGAATACAGTAAATATGAAACTTTCTTCCAAACAAAATATGATTCAACTCCCCCCACTTTGGTCCCTAAGAATGAGCAATGCAATTGATTTTTACGTTTAGTCTACCCAGAAAAGTTTTCTCACATTCCTTGACTTTTTTACTTAGCAGTTATCAGTTAGAAAATCAATTTAAAGTAATAATTTGCAAGACCAGTAATTCAGACCAGTATTTCACGTTTTCAATAAACTATAATTTTCGAATGCAAAAATACAATTTTTAACAGTATTTAAAACAAAAAAAAGTTTAGAACTTTATTGAAATTTGATGTAATGCTAAAAATGTGTAAAAATTATGGGAAGAAAATCCAAAATTTGTTTATAATGGTATTTCTAGTTTAAACAAGCTCTGAGCTGCTACGAAATCTGAGTTGAAGTACCAGCTGCCAGAACTGGAACATGATCTGAATTGGAACACATTGTGAGTTGGAATATATTCCCCTTCGTCAATACAATAAGAAATACAAATTGAGACTTCTTCTTAAAAATGAATGCTTCACAGTGACAAATATTTCGAAAAGTTTCAATGCAATAAAGCAAAAATAGAGAAAATTTGTGCATGAAAGTTTTAAACAATGTTTAATAGATAAAAAACCAAATAAAACATAAATTAAACCAATTAACGAAAATATGGAATGTGCGTGAGGTGAGCATTTAAAAGATTATGCTCATTTTCCTGCTTTATAATTAATTTTCTTTTTGTTTTGTTTTAGATTTTCATAATAAAAAATTTTTTTTTTTTGCATTTGATTTGCGTTTTTGCAATTTTAGTTTCTTTGCTTTGTTTGTTTGTTTGTTTGTTAAGGTTTCTTAATCGTGTTTATCTTCAAATGTAATAATTTCTACCTTTGTGATTTTCTTTGGATCTGGTGTACCGGTTTCGAGTACTTCGACCTTTTGATAGACATTCGGTGAGTTGAGCCATCTGCTGCGATCGCCTCCTTTGCGTAGTTCACCCTTTTTCCAAATGCTAAAAAGGAAAACATGAAAATCATTAGTAAAACCAACACCAATATATCGCATACACTCTTGACTCTGACTAACCCCTGCTTGAATAGTTCCTCCTCTTCGAGCAAATATCCCAACGACGATACCGCCGGTGGCACTTCAACATCATTCCTCGGCTTAGGTGGATCTGACTTAATCAACGGGTGACGATAAATGTACCCGGTGCGATAGCCAGCATTATCGAGCATGCGCATTAGGGCCTCAAATTCAGCGCCACCAACACGCCATTTCGGTGCATTGCCAATCTTAATGGTGGCTGGTGCTTCGGCAGCATTATTATCCTCTTGCTCTCCTGCTGTTTCGGCTGTTGTTGGTCCGGTTGCGGCCAGTGCAGCGAATTTCTTTTCCAAATCCTCTGGGGGACGACGTGATTGTTCATAGATGATTTTACGCGATTCCTCAGGAATCAGTACCAAATTATCCAAACCAACTGGCAGTAGTTTCAATTGTGTTTCGCATGCCTGCACAATGTGACAGGCGGCAAAGTATGCCTCCTCAATGGTTTCACCGCAGCAAAGGGCCCCATAATTGGCTAATATCAACACTTTGGAATTGGGACCCAAATTGCGTACCAATTTATCGCGCTCCTCAGTATCGAGCAGTGTCCCGGAGTATGGATGCGTAGTGATCTCACCCAGAAGGCATGCATCCCTGGTGATAGGCAGTAGGCCATTTTTAAGCGATGAGACGGCAACGACAGGACTGCAGCCAATGTAGATGGCGCAACGAATATCAGGACGTGCAGCGTGTACCACAGAGTGCAAAATGAAATCTACAAAACAGAGAGAGAGAGAGAGAGAGATAGAGAAAGAATGGGAGTGAATTGATTTAAATTTCAGCTCAACAACTTACGACTTCTGTTCACGCCAAAATTAGTGGTGCCCTGCTCAACAATATGCCCTTGCATATCCACTTTGTTCAGCGATGACGCTGTTATCTCATGGTATAATATCCCGTATGGATTCACAAGGAAATACTCTTGATCGACCTTGAGCCGAGCTGTTATCTGTGCACCCAAACCTTGATTCCAACCATACAAATCCAATAGACGGAATGTTGCTGCCAATTTGCATCTGAGTATTTTTTCACCTTTGGCATAGCCCATCGATTCAACTCCCCGAATATCGTTTATCGGCATCATGCAGTTCGATGATTTAAAAACACTGCCCACGCGAGATGCTGGCATGCCAACGATATCGGATAATTGCTGCAGTATACCGCTAGCGCTTCCGCCATCACGTGCCGAATCCACAATGCGTTCCAATTCCTCGCGAAAGAGTTTGGAACTCATGATGGCCTCAACACGTTTGCGCCGTTCCATTTCGCGCATATCCTACAAGAGCGTAGGGTAACGGTGAATGGCGTGGGTGAAAAAGAGAGCGAGACGAACGCACATGAAACGAGAGAGCACATGAAACGAAACACAAAAATAAATGAAATGAAATAAATAGATTAATATAAAAACAAAATTAATACAAAACACAAAAGTGCAGTGAAAGAGAACAGCAGCAGCAAATTAATGTGGTTGGTACACAAGCAGCTAATGCGAAAAAATCGATTTTCCACAAAAGCAGCCAGGCAGACACAAGCAAACAGGCACGGCGGGTCAGTTAAAAAGTCATGCCAGCCCCTCAGTCTGTACAACTGTCTGCCTGTTCACAACTCACTTACTTTACTTATTTCGTATTTCTTTACCTGTTCAATATCGGCTGGTCTTGCTTTATTGTTGTCATCATCTTCGGCGGCAGATAAATCAATGCCATTCTGTGGCGGTTGCTCAACTTCGGTCATTTCTGTTGTGCTTTTTCAGTGTTTTTCTTGCAATTACGTTTTCTTTTTCCTTCCCTCTAGGTGGAGTTAAATATTTTTGTAATTGAAATCCTGCAAGTAAATGGTAAAATAAATAAATTAAAATTGAATTGTTTTAATTTATTCTCTCTTTTCAGTTGAAAGCTCACAAAACTAACAAATGCAACAAACTTGTATCTTCTGAAGTGTCTGCCTGCAATTTGAGACGCAAATATTAGATTTTTGTTGTTTGTTGAGAGCGCACCAGCAGAGCAAATAAGCATGCACTCACCACTGACCTTAAAAAAAAGCAACAAAATACACCTACAAAATTGTACAGCAAGAACAGAAACACAAACAAGAGAAAGAATGCAGCATCAAAAACGAATCAGCTGACCTCAATTAAAAATTGTCTGGGATAACAAACGAACAATGACTAGGTACTCGCACTCAGAGAGAGATATGTTGATATTCATGTAAAACGCAAAACTAAAAGGTTGCCACATATTTGTCCTTCAAATGTTGCTATAGTAATTTGATGAGTAACTGACAAACGATATTCAACGTTATTTCATTACCTGAAAGTAGAAATGCCATAACTAACATTCTTTATAAAATTTAGCTTTTCTAATGAAATTGAGTGGGTAGATCTATTTGAAATAACAAAGTTAGATTTTGAAACATATTAGTTAAGGCCTATCTACATTATATGTATGTACAGTGTTTTTTTTAGAAGTGTGGTTTTCAAGAAGAAATAAAACGCATATAATTTAATGTTATGGCCAATAGTTTAGCTTTATTATAAAGATAACAATTTGCCATTATGTTTTAAAAACGATTACGGGCAAGTGGCCGCCGCGGCTGGTTCGAATAAATTCCAGCCGAGAGGCCCAATTTTCGATCACTTTTTGCAGCAATTGAGGACGTATGTCAGTAATAACGCGCCGAATATTCTCTTCCAAGGCGTCAATCGTCTCGGGCTTATCTGCGTAGCCAAGCCAGTTCACATAACCCCACAAAAATAGTCCAGCGGTGTTAAATCGCACGATCTTGGAGGCCACGCAACAGACCCACGACGCGAGATAATGCGCTCACCAAAAGTTTCCTTCAATAAATTGATTGTTTCGTTGGCTGTATGGCTGTATGGCATGTAGCGCCGTCTTGTTGGAACCAAAGGTCGTCCACATCAACATCCTCCAATTCAGGCACGAAAAAGTCATTAATCATGGCTCTATAGCGTTCCCCATTGACTGTAACATTATGACCGGCTTCGTCTTTAAAGAAATATGGACCAATGATTCGGTCTGCCAATAGAGCACACAAAACAATGACTTTTTGAGGATATAACGGCGTCTCAACAATGGCTTGTGGATTATGATCAGCTCCAAATGCAACACTTTTGCTTATTAACGTACCCATTCAACCAAAAGTGAGGTTCATCTCTTTTAATGGCACAACAAGCCCATGGAGGGGGCCTAGGCCGAGCTTTTCGCATCCACTCATATTGTGCGTGTTATATTTGTACATGAAATGAAGGGACCGACAGTTTAATGCCGAATCCGAACGGCGAAGTGAAAAGCTTTCCATAGCAATTTTTACTCTTGTAGGCTTGCCATTGCCTGCCAAGAGGTGGTGCCGCGTAGAAATATTATTTTTTCTCCTTTTTTTTCAATTTGTCTGTGCCGAGATTCGAACCCCGGACACTTTGCGTAGCAGTCCAACGCACTACCACTACGCCACAGCGACCAGAATTCATCGCTGAACAGAATTTTCTTGTGAAAATCGCGCGAACCGAATCATTATTTTGGTAATAAATTTCCACGATTTGCAAACGTTGGTCAGAAGTAAGTCTATTCATTATGAAATGGCAAACCAAACTGGACATATATCAAATGACAGCTGTCAAAGAGACCAACTCCCAAAAAAGTATTGCCAGATTGAAAACCACACTTCTAAAAAAAAAACACCCTTTACATAAATACATAATGAGAAAACATAACAGCATACATGAAGGTTTCGTAATTTTGTAACAGCTTCGATTAATTTAAGATTCTGTGAAATGATTTTATGTTAAGAAAGATTGAGGTTAAATTCTTTGTGTGCTACCCCCTCTCTCCTCTTAATCCAATAAAAGCTCTGACTAGAACTGGAAGGGTAACAGACAAAGACAAAGACACCAAACAGAGCTATCGAGAAATGAAAGATATGGTAAAGTGAATCCATCACCGCCAGCTAAAAGAAAAACTTACTCAAATCCTAAAGCAATTTTGTGATTGTAATTGAAAAAACTTCAAATTCCGCCCAGCAACAATCTCAACAAAGTCCGCAACTAAAACGCCAGCTATACGAAGTTGACCGCCCAAGAAAAAGCTCTCTTCGGACGGAGATAAGGACTTTGGCAACAACCGTTTATTCTTCTGGAATAAAAATGCACACAAAACTCATAAACCACAAACACTTTAATTAAAATAAATCAAAATAACTTAAAATTAAATTAAAAAATCTCCACAATATTCAATTTATTCATAAGACAATTTCTAAAAATGGAAATTCATTTGAAAAATTGTCACCAATAAAAAAATTCCACAATTTCATCAGTAAAAATAAATATAAAAAAAATTTAAGAAGATTTTTCATTTCATACCAAATGTAAATAGAAATTTATATGAACAGCAAAAAATAAAGCAAAGCAGACTATGTAAGATGAAAAAAACTTTTAATAAATAAAATAAAAGAAAATCCCTCAAGAAGTGTGACGTGCGCTTGTGGAATGGAATGTTTACATTTCACAAGTCAAACATCAAAATTATTTGGGGTGAGAGAGATTAGAGTGTATTGGATGCTACCAAAAAACATTCTATTTTGAGAATATTATTTCAAGAGTACATACGTACACACATACAACAGCAACAACACAGTTGTGAGAAGTGAGGATGTGTGTGTTTGCCATCCGAGTATAAATGCACAACAGCAAAAACATTTGAAATGGGAAAAAATTTAATATATACGTACATAAATAAAAAAAATAAAACACCACAAAATAAAAGAATAATACAAATAAAATCGGAAAATTGAAGTGGCGAAATTCAAAAATAACCTTAATGTTGAAATTTATTAGAAAATGAGGAGCGCGAGCAACAGCAACCAACAGTTGTTGTTCATATGTTAATATCTGAAGAATTTTAAAATACTCGAGCGTGTGTATTTTTTACGCGCTCTCAAGTGAAATTCTAAAGCGTTTGAGGGAAAAATTCAATAATCCAAAAAGGAAAATTAGGGAGAAATACTTATGCGTATCTTTTAGAAAAAATCAAAAGTGTTTCCACTTTTATAACCTTGAGAAAACGAGTATGTAAATTAACTGCAGCAAGGCAAGAAAGAGGCTGGGCTGATGTAAATAGTGAAAATTTTCACCATTTAATATGAAAATGTTTACACAGACTTTCAATGACTTTCGAGTCAATAATTAATAAAGCATACAACATTAAGTTAATGGAATAAGTGAAGGGCTAAATCAATTCAAGTTGTGAAATCCACATTCAATCGGAAAACTACTCAAACAGAAACCGTTATAATTTTAAACGTAAATACGTAAGATAATTTTATTTTTTTTACATCATAGATTTCACACATCATTATGTATATATAGTACATACAGTGTCGGACAATCAAATAAGAACACCTTGTTCTGAAACCAAAAACCTAAAAAAAAATATTTCTCTAGGCTTATGATAAATTTGAAAGGTATTTACTTGTATTCATTTATCCCATAAGTTTAATTTTTTCTTAAAACAAAAACAAAATCAATTCAGTGTAAAAAAAAGAAATTTAAAAGTTATACATAAAATCACATTTCAAAAGGACAAAATTTAAAAACACTTCAATTAAAAAAAAAAAATTCTCCACAAAAATTGTTTGCCATAAGCAGTCCAATAAAAAAAAAAATTAATGGAAGTTTTATAGTGCAAGGTGTTCTTATTTTATTGTCCGACACTGTATGTACACAAACAATCTCCACACGACTAATCCCTTTAAATCCAATATAAGCTAATGCATAGAGAGCCTATTAAAATTTGTAAAAAATTGCTGACAACGACAAAAAAATAAACACATTTTATTTTTATCAGCAAATAATATTCACAAATATTATCTTACGCAGATACTTATATAATTTGAATAAACAAAAGACAATTTATATCGACTCATAAAGCCCAGCCCAAATACAAATAACAAAAAAGACAAGAACAAAACCACAACAACAAAAAATCATAAGGGAAAATAACAACTCAGAGAAAAAAACATGTAAATGCGGAAAACGAATTTGTTGTAGTTGGAATTTAAAGTCGCTCACGAATATCAAGCTGCAATGCCGACAAATATCAACAACAAAGACTGCGCGTCGATTGCACATCAAATGTCATTTTTCAATGGAGCGTCAAATTTATTATTGACAATTGAGACAACCAACGTGGCTGCTGTTACGCACACATAAATACATACATACATGCATTTCGATTTGAGAGAACAGGGGATGGGAGTGCAATGATAGAGAGGCCAGATGATTTACATTTGCATCGAAATGCAAGTGAGCGGAAAAATAAATAAATTTAAAAATGAAAATGAGCTCATGGTGAAAATTGTTGTTTTGTAATTGTAATGAATATTTTATAAACAAAGTCATTTTGATTTTGAATTTACTATATGTTGTTGTTCTTTTTGCTCAATCAAGTAGATAATGAACTTTGTGAATATGAGCGGGAGTAGAGAATAGATCGAGTTAATATACAATAAAAGTTTGATAAAGAGCATGTTTATGTACAAAATATATAAAATTGTTGTTTTTTTTCGACTTGTAGCATTTCTTTATAGAATCGAGCTAGCAACCTCTTAACCTATTTTGTTTTAACTCATTTGATGGAAAAAAAATTCGAAAATTTAGTAGAATTTCAAAGTTCAAAATGTTTTTTAAAGCATATCTAGCTGAGCTGGTGGTCTCGTCTCTTTTCATTTGTTGTAAATTCTCAAATTCATTCATTCGTCTCCTTGACCGTGAGTTAAAATTTACACATTAGCAATCAAGAATTCGCGCTTTATCACAGTCTCACAATAATTCTAATGCTCAACATGATGTAAAGATGAAGCATTGATCTTCATGCATGACTTTCTTTATCTGAACAGTTAATTAACCAACTTGAAGTTTAAAATTAACACATCATCAGTTAAAAATTTGTTACTCATCAAATAATTCATATTTCTTTTATTCAATCACTGCATCGAGGTAGACATCAATTACCTAATACCACAAAAAAGACGCTCAAATTGCAATAAACCCGCATAAATAATGAAAAGCAGAAGAAAAAAAACTAATCAATTCATTAACAAATATCTGCAAATGGCAACACTAGCATATTACATGCCAGCATATAATATCGTATGTGGCATGCATAGAAGACAGCACAACTACAACACTCCATCCACCAATGAGAACGAAAATAAAATATGTATGTATGTAGGGAAAAACTACAACATCATTCAAACATGCATATACTATATTGCAAAAGAAGTTGTCATCAGTATTAAGTATTAAGCCAACAACATTGTTGGTGTTATTGTTGGCTGTTGTACAATAGCTGTTGCCATTGCCCTTTACACATGAGCTAACACACTAACAACAACAACAATAAACAGCACTTGCAAAAACTAAAAGAGAAATTTAAATATGTAGAATGAGTGAAATGGAAATGATACACAAAAGAAAAGCCAACACTTAACTCAGCAGTTAACAACCAACAACAATAAAGACAAATGCAACGAATGCGAATATGATTCGTCATTCATTCGGTAATTATGTATATACAAGAAAAACAAAAACAACAACAACAACTAAAGAAACAAAAGTGCAGTTATAATAATTATGCACATTTTTGCTATTGTTATTTTGTAGAGCATTTTAAAGTGGGTGTTTACACTGGCGCAAGCATGATAAGCAGAGCAGTGCGAAAGAAATAGGTAGAAAAATAGGAAAGTAAGAAAAAGACTAACTACCTTATATTGGGTCATATCAAGAACTATCCGCGGTTTTTGTTGTTGGTACCCACAAATCTGACAACACTAGCCCGATTACATGTGCCATATAAATACAAAGGTTTCAAAAGTACCATTTCAGGCTACATTTTGTGTGAAGGCAGTTGTGTAATTCGTCGCTAGTGTAAAAAGTTACATTGATTTGGAAATGAGTGAAATATCTGAAGAAATACGCTATGTGATGCTTAATTAGTATAGAAAAGGTAAAACCGATTCAAAAAAATGCCGAATAATTTGTGCGTTTTACACGGTAAGGATGATTCGATTCCGTTCCGGAAATTTCGATATCAAAATTGCACTGAAAGCAGCCGATACAATTTGGCAACTGGTGGAGCAAGATCGACACGCAAGCTGTCAGGAGATAGCGAAGGCACTAATGCACTAAGGCAAACATGACACATTTTGGGGTACCAACCACGGATACTTTTTATATGACCCAATTCTTTTCTATCTGCCTCTCTCGCCCAGTCTTTCATGCTTGCGCCAGTGTAAACATCCAATAAGAGTGCTAACAACAAAGAGTGCTGTTTCTCTGCTCTGGTCTTGGTTGCAATATTAGATGGTAAGGTAATGTTGTTGTTGTTAATGGTGGTGGTGGCAAACAGTACTACTTTTTGTGGTACAACGATGACGACGACGTCGACGATTATGACGTGGTGCATGTAAACTCATTTAAATAAAAAAAATATTAATATAAAAAGAGCAAACTATCAACGAAAAAAAAAACAAAAAGCACCAAAAAATACACGTTATACAGCAACAAATTCACTTGCGCACACACAATTTTATATATCACAGCGCATGCATAGGTAATTGAACTTTGGTAATGAAGGCGCACGCAGGCGGTTGAAGCAGCACCATCAGAAAGAAAAAAAAAAAAAAAGAGTTGAAAGTAGAAAAAAAAAACACAAACATTATAATGTGGGCGGGCGGCACAATGGCATGGTTGAGTACACATTTACTCGCTCGTTCAATTCGTACGCTTTTAATTTTTCAACTTTGCAGTATTGAATTTCTTTTTGTTTAATAAGAAGAAATACTGCCGTTTATGGTACACATTGAAGGTGGTAAGCTGAGTATGGGCTGTATTTGTATGTACGTTTGTATGTATGGGTGAGTGAGATAAAGAGAGTCGAGTCTATCAGAAACAGTATGGGAAATTAAGGTAACCTAGTTATAATGTAAGTGCGTGGTTAAAATGTTTATTGCTAAGTACTTACTTCTGCATGCAGGCAAAGAAAAAAAAAATAAAAATCAATAAAATATATAAAATTAAAATATATACTTTTAAAATAACTTTATTTTTTTATAGCCTCTCTGGTGTAATGAGTGAGTTACAAAAAAAAAAAACATTGGCTTCACCTCTCGAAAGTCTAGTAGATAGAACACTAGACTTTCACTCGAAAGCTTGACGGTTCGATTCCCGTATTGTTGAGGTGTTTAATTCTTACATAAATTTCCTATATTCCTTTTCCTATTCCATATGAAAATGAGAATGACAAGTATAAGAAAGTGTATGGTACAAGTACAGCACACAAAAAACTCTTGTGAACAATTGGAATTTGGAAAGAGGATCAAGTTGGAATGAAAGTTGTAGAAGAAAAGAGTGATAGAGTGAAGAGAGGAAGAGAGTGATTACTCTAAAACTCATTACTCTACTCATTTGTATGCAGATTACAACTGATACTTTGATATTTTTCTACATTGAAAATGAATGAAAACTCAATTGAAAACAGACAGAAGGATGACATTAAGGCATGTTTAATGTATAAAAAGTATTACATGAAAATTTCCAAACTTTGTAATGTAGTCTTTTTAAATAAAAATCATAGAACACAAAGCTTTTCCCCCATTTGTAATGCATCACTTGCCAGTTAGTTTCGCTTTATGCATATGAGCTAATTTTAAAATTTGCAATCTTGCATAAATTGCATACACTAAAAACACTTGCCCCTGCCGTGTTATCAACAATATAGAAAATTATCTTAAAAATGCATAGGTACATGCGCAGTAATAAAAATATTCACATGTTCCATACAAAGAGCAAAAAAAAAAAAATTATATGGAAGTGTAATAAAAATATATAAATAAATTTACAATTTTTACAATTTTGCAAGTTACACACAACATTTTTTCAAACTTAGTGCAGTACATACGACTGGAAAAAAAAGTAATACCACACCAAAGTGCGTCAAGAAACCCCAAAACGAAAAAAAAAAAAAAAAAAAACTATAGCTGAAAATTATTTTAAATGCAATAATTTTTTTTTCGTTTTTATTTGTATATTTTTATTTTATTTCATTGCTTTTTTGGTTTTGGTATTCTGAAAGAACCATATCCGATCCGTCGCTGTACATTGCACCATTAAGTGCACCGTATAGTTGAGAGGAACAGACAAAAGCAGAAGAGTGGATGACAGAGTGAGAGGGGAAACGCCAAATAGAGGTGGGTTGCTTTATATGAGCAGAGAACTTGTTTTTGCATATTTAATATGGTTGGTCATTTAAGTAAATAGGGTCATTTGCAATGCGGCATTATCGTACGTAGATACCTACAGCAAAAGCAAATAAGGCAAAGACGCTTAATTGAGCAATACTTTTTACATCAAAGTGGATTGAGTTGAGTACGAAGTCAAAGTTTCAAAGATACCAAGTAATTTAAGTTGCATTTCATTGTAAAAAATTACATGCCAACCACTTTTTTCAATTCAATAATTACCCACTTTAAAAGTTTAATGAACTTTATTGCGAGCATGTAAGTAAGGTAAGCCAGTTGATTTGGTTTTCCTTAAAATAAAACTTTATATAACCTTATCATATAATACCGATATGCTGAGAAAAAAAATAAAAACAAAAGTATTTAAAAAGAAAAAAAAAACAGCATGAAAAAAGTAATTTATCATGTTCATGTACATAAAGCAGGAGAGAGAAATGACCTCCCCCCTCTTCTATTATACTTACTGAGTGCAAATGTTTGTTGTTGTTGTTGTGGGCTTCAACAAAACTACATGAAATATGCCGAAAACAGCTCTACTCTACGACTACTAACAGAATTAGTACTCATATTACATAAAATGCATGAAGGTGTGTATGTATGTATGTATGGTATGTATGTACATATATTGAATGAACGAATGCACACACATTAACATATACATATGAGCAAGTGCATTTCTGTGTATGGCGGTGACATATTCTCACCACTTATTTCCACATGACTGCATTTGACAGTTGTTTGGTAATAGTGAGTGGTGACGTTACCGTTACAATAACACAAACAATTCTTATTGCGAACTTTTGGAATTTCGAACATTTTTGATGTGAGAAGCAAGGACAAACTTACAATGGAAAATTCTGAACGAATGAAAGAGAGAGATAGAGAGAGAGAGAGAGAGAGGGATGGGTGAAATTTATTATATGTTCATTACAGAAGAGATAGATGGGGCGGGTAAATCGAATTTTCCGTGACACACGTGAGCGTGAAATAACTTCCACGTGAGCATGCATAATCGTGATATTTCCACAAAATTCGCGAGAATATGCGTGGTAAAATTTTTCATAATTTCCAGATAATTTGGAATTAAGACTCCGTTATATATCACATTTTCTTTTTTCAAAATTCATTGCCGTCAGCGATCGTAACTGTCAGTAAAAAAAAAAGTACTTAATCGCCCACCTCTGTTCTACATCACAATAATAAATTTGTGGATTCTGTTCGTTGCAAATCTTGCTGGCACGTGGACTTCATGCAAATCGTATCGGCAAATTCCCTAAGACGACTTGTTGGCAAGAAATCTTTCTGTGTGTTAATGGGGACTAAAGGCATAACTATAATGTGCATAAACTGACTTAACCTACTATCAAAACAAAACGAAAAGACTGTCAGATGCTAAAGGATCTCATAATAGACTCTTTGGTGGCTATATTGTACTTTTAGTACTATTGAACTACGTAGCTACAGTTGCACATTTGAAATATATTTCCTAAATCAATGAAATTCATTCACAAAAAGTTATTGAATGAATGACATTAATTTAAATACTTAAAAAAATAAACATGCAAATCTTTGATTATTTTTATTAATTTAAAGAAGAAGAAAATAAGTAAGGAAAATTACTTTGTACTATCAAAGTACTGACAAAATGCAACAGTGTGCATCACTGGATTGAAAGAGACGTTTTCTTTCTTAATTTCCCACTATCCTCTCCCACTTTTTTTATTATCTCTTAAAACTTCCTTTATACATATTTTTATTTTTATTTTTAAATTTGTTCTGTGTGGAATGACAAAAACAAAAAAAAGGAAAACTGCAGCAAATTGATTAATTGATTTGCCCCCGTCATGGTGTAATAATGACAATGAATGTTCGTGTTTAAATTAATGTGCTGTGATTTTTATGGCGCTTCTTCGGCCAGCGAGCATATAGCAAATGAGAATGAGACCTGGAGAGGAGGTAATAATAAATAAGTGAAATAGAATAAAATTAATTAGATTAAGCTCACTGACAAATATCATTCGTTATATAAGTAGCAAGTTAATCTTAAAATTATTTTCTTTACTTTTAATGGCACAACAGCCCATGGAGGGCCTAGGCCGAGCTTTTCGCTTTACGCATCCACTCATGTTTTGCGTGTTATATTTGTACATGAAAGGAAGGGACCCTACAGTTTAATGCCGAATCCAAACGGCGAAGTGAAAAGCTTTTCATAGAAATTTTTACTCTTGTAGGTTTGCCATTGCCTGCCCCGTGTAGATTAAAATTATTTTTTTTACTTTTTTTTTTTTTTTTGCTTTTGCCTGTGCCGAGATTCGAACCCCGGACCACTCTGCGTAGCAGTCCAACGCATTACCACTACGCCACAGCAACACAATCTTAAAATTAAAAAAATTAAAACTGTAAATCATTCACTTAGAAGAAAAAATATAAAAAAATGTATTCTATATAAAGCAAAAGTTAGAAGAATCACAAACATTGGCATTAAAATTCACACAAAAATAATGAAATTTCATTCAATTTCTTTGCATACCTAAAACTGAACAACCTTTTCTGCAATAGTTGCGAAATGTAGAATAGATCTAAATACTTACATACATAAATATATAGGCACTGTGAATTTAAACAAAAAATAAATAAATAAATAGGCATTAAAAAATGACGCATGCATTTAGACCAGAAAAACTTTTGCTTTTTCTTAAATGAAATTTGGTATTTATTTGAACTGCAGCCAAGTGAGTCAAGTTTGAAACACCACCACCACCAGCGCACATGCCTGCCTGACAATAATGATGTAGTGTTAGTATGAAAGGAAAAGACTTTAGAACAGAAACAGCAACAAAAGTATTGCCAAACTTTTGGCAACGTATCTATCATGAATTTTACATTTTATTTGATTTATTTCATAAATGAATATAAGTTCCAAGTAATTTAAAATGTGTGCGTTACGCTCATTTTAATGACTTTTAAAAATAAACAAAGTTATGGGCGGCAGATCATATATATATAAATTTACGAAGGGGCAGGGGACTGCATTTAATTGAGTGAAAATGTAAACATTCGTTAACACTGAAATTAAAAGATAGCAATCCGATCCGGAATCGCCCTCTCTCTTTCTCTCTCTCACTCTCTGACATAAATAACTTGTAAGTTTCATCTCCGAATATGAGTATAAGATATTTTTCAAACGCAAACCGCTCTCTGAGAGTAAAACTACTGCCAAATCACATACCGTTTCGAAATTAAAGAGAGTAAACAACCCTCAATATATTGAGCAGAAAAACACTTGATACGACCTGCTCTCTCAATAGTAAAATTATTGTGCTAACAGGTTGCCACATGTAATTTTTCTTCCATCATAATTTTATTTCAATTAGTTTTCAGTTAATAATAAAAATTCTTAGAATTCTATTATTATTCCGAATAATACAAAAAAATTTATTCTAAAACTAAATGACATTAAAAATTCACTTATAAATATTCACGATAAGCGGATTTTCATTATGCAATTGCAATTCAAACTCAAATAATACTGGTGCGCTAGATCGTTATTGCAATGAAAACAAAAAAAATATATTTATTTAGCGCATATACTTAATAAAAAAACGCCGTTGTCGTCACCATCATCATCATTTCGTTATCAATTTGCATTTTGCACCATTACTTCAATTCATTTCTCATATTTTTCCTTTTTTCAGCATGTTAATTAAACTTTCAAGAGTTTAATTATCGCTAAAGATTATGTGATGCTAAATAAAAAATTACGTAATTACAAAAAATGTCGTAAATTATATTTGCAACAATTTGTGTTAATAGTTCACCACGTCAGGAAGGAACGGAATGAATTCACTGTTCGCTACTCAAGTGAGTATGACAGTGTGTTTTGTGTTAAATTCATTGTTTCATTCATTATGATGAGAAGAAAGAGGGTCACGGAAAAAAATATAATGAATAAATTCAAAAATTATTGATGGGAGGAGCAACAATCAAGATGAGAAGAAGTTGTAAGTAATATTTCAAACCAGATATTTTTATAAATAATGAAATTTCATGAAAGTAAAACTGAGATCATAATGCAATGCAACAGCTTTATATTTATTAATTAATTAATATATATAATGGAAAAAGATAAACGTATTTAAGATAAACTCCAAAGATAGTGTAACCAACAGTATCAAGCCAGTGCAGCAACGAGTCACTGTGATTAGTGAACTTATGTAGAAGAAATAAAAATAAACACACAAATTGTAATCCTCGGCCTCGCAACTTTTACTGCTCATCCACTCACATTACTTTACTTACTTTTAATGGCACAACAGCCCATGGAGGGCCTAGGCCGAGCTTTTCGCATCCACTCATGTTGTGCGTGTTATATTTATACATGAATGGAAGGGACCTACAGTTTAAAGCCGAATCCGAACGGCGAAGTGAAAAGCTTTTCATAGCAATTTTTACTCTTGTAGGTTTGCCATTGCCTGACAAGAGGTGGTGCCGTGTAGAAAAATTATTTTTTTTACTTTTTTTTTTTTTTTTTTTTTTTTTGATTTTGCCTGTGCCGAGATTCGAACCCCGGACACTCTGCGTAGCAGTCCAACGCACTACCACTACGCTACAGCGACCAGCATCCACTCACATAGCACCCGAATAAATTCAATTCCAAATCCAAGCTCCTCATCTATTTTTGATTCATCTTTACACCAAACTCGTGCCCAAAACAGAAAAAAGAGCTTATTAATTTACTTCAACTTGGGCATGTAACCAGTGAATGAAATTATCTGATATAAAAATTCTTCTTTAATGGCACAAAAGCTGATGAAGGTCCTAGACCGGGCTTTTCGCATTCCTTCAATTCCAGTACTTTATTATCGATTTTCCACTACAACCTAATCACACACTCTAGACTTCCACATACGAGTAGTGCAATAGACTTCCTATGCCGATGGAATACAAGAAAATGAGTTTCATTTTAACCAGAAAAAGTAACAAAAATATGCTAAAACTAATTAAAATTATCTAAACATAACAATTGAGGTAATTATGTACATTTAAAAACAAACCACACAAAATAAAACCAGGGCTCCCTTCCTCCCTGGTGCAAGACACAAACTTTTCAAGGCAATAAAAGGGTGTACTAAAAACGCAAATTACCCATAAAAAAATTCCAAACTATATTTAATTGCAGCATAATTAGTAGGAGTGGCTCGACAAATACAACTACGACGATTACAAGACGTAAAAAATAATATTAAAACACGAAAACGCAGCTTGTTTTTATGTCTATTGATTTCAGTCGTAAAAAGAAATAGATAAATATTTAACTGTAGGTAGGAACGACTCTACGTTCGAAGGTGGTAGGTAGTAAGAAGAACATTTCGCCAGCCAACCACCCTCAACACAAAAAAAAAAAAAAAAAAAAAAAAGGACGCCAAAAAAGCAGTAAAAAAATAACAACTGAATTCCCCGTAAAATAATTGAGTGAGCCGGTTGATTATTATGACAAAAATGTGTCTCCTGGCGGCTTTCTATATTGACGAACGAACGACAGGCAGGCGCGCGTTCTCGTGTCGGGGCACACAAATCGCATGCACATTCGTAGACATGTGCGATATGTTTGTAATTGTGGAAGGCGAACAACACAACAAGCCTTCTGTGAATGAAAACCACAGCACAACGAGAACAACAATAACCTTAATCAAACCAATCCAAACCGAACCGAACCGAAAAGTTCAACGACATTTACACCCACTGTGTCTGCGTGTGTGTGTGAGTGTGTGTGTGTGTATGCCGTGACATCAAAGATTGAAAAAGCCACCGCGAAAACCAATACCACCACTTTTGCGCTAACGAAAGCACCACCACCCACCACATGGTAAGTTCAATTCACTTCAGCACAAACCAACAACAAATTCACTCACTTGTGCCTCTCCCTTTCTCTTTCTCCGCCCTTTTTTGTTTTTGTTGTTCACTCGACCAAGGGTGCCACAATCAAGACGAAGAATTCTTCGTTTCCATCAGTTCAGTTAGCTTAACAATTCAAAAATGCATTCAAGAGCAGAAATAGAAAAGGACGAAACGCCCAATTCCAGCTCTGCTGCTGCGGCCCGTTTCTTCCTTTCGTGCTTTACCGTTATTTGAAGTTTTAACGAAATTTTCATTCTTTTTTTTTTATTTTTTATTACTGCGCGCTACTCTGCTCCGGAATTATTTATTAAATTTTGTCTTCCTTGTGTTCCGTTGCTATGCAATTTTTCAAACACACTCTTCCCTTCATACTTCGGCCGTGCTACTTTTCTGGCGCCACTAAATTATTCATATAAAGTATAAAGCAAGCTGTAGCGTTAGATTTTTGGCGCGACAACAGTCATGTAAATCGAGAGGGAGGGTAGCGAAAAAAGCGGGTAAGTTTGGAAAATTTTGTGTTGGAAAACGCGAGCTTTTCTCCATAACAAGTTTCGAGCAAGATAAATAGGATGGGGTGGGTGGGTGGTATAGAATATGTCTTCAGGAAGTAATCGCACATGACGTCATCATATGGAAATTGTTGTTTTCTAAGTGAGATTGAGGGAGGGACGAGTGGAGGATTACATACAAAGCTGATGTCATCATCAAACAAAAAGGAGTATTTTATTGTGTTACTATAAACTGAATATGACATGAGAATTGAAAAAAAAAAACTGAATATAATACATAAACCTGAAACATTTTAAGTAACAAGTTCTCAATTAAAACAAAAAAATAAAATTTAGACATTGCAAGGAGGAGAACAACACGCTAAGGAAAACTTTAGAGCAAGTCTAGTCGGTGTGACTGACTTAATTGTTGGTAGTGTAGTGTACCCAAGTTTAAATCTCGGCATAACACAAACTTTAAAAGATTGAAAAAAAAAACACAAATTTTTTAAACAGCAAACTTCCAAAAACAATTTAATATACAGTACTTTCAAGAAGAAAGCAATCGGCTTTTTCGCATGAAATAATTTGGCCTTGATTTTCAAAAAACTTGATTTCATTGTAAATTTCGCAATGTAATTGTAGAAACAGTCCATTATACGCTTTCGTCTCAAGAGCATATTTAAGAAATGAGTTCCGTATACGCGAAACGTTTTGAAGCAGTCTTTCTTTGTTCCCATCCAAAAGGGCCCAAGATGTCACACTTGAGTGCTTCGAAGTACTTAACAAAGTCGAAGGCGTTTGTCCAGCATTCGAACCAACACTTTTTGGTGCACAAAAATGTGGACGACTTGCCAAATCGCGGCATTTGCAGAGCTACCTCGAAACAGGAGGACTTGGTTATAAAGAGGATTTTCGAAGCTAATCCAGCCATATCCTTGAAAGTAGCTAAATAAAAAGGGCATAAAAGTATCTCTGAATACAATAAGAAACCGTTTGAGGGAGTTTCAGATCCAATTTCGAGCAACGACGGTAAAACCCTTTCTAACTGCAAAGCAAATAAAAAAAACGCCAAGAGTGGGCAACTGAACATGAGGATGACGATTGGAGCCAAGTGGTGTTCACAGGCGAATCCTCCTTTTTGATGACAAACATTATTAAGCGTGATTGGTCCACAAAAGACGGTAAGATGCTCCAGCGATCAGTGAAACATCCAGGGAAGGTTCATGTTTGGGGATGCTTCACAAAACAAGGATTTGGCAAATTAATTCATGACCACGATATACCGTCGTGGACTTATGCCATCAACGGATATGTGGTTTGGGGCAGGAAGCCGAGATTGGGTTCTTCAAGAGGACAACGACCCAAAACATCGCAATCGCTTGTGTAGCAGTTGGAAAGAGGAAAACGGCATAACTTCATTGGATTGGCCCTCACAGTCGCGAGATGCGAATCCGATCGAAAATGTGGAAAAATTAAATTGAAAGTGAAAACAATTAAAATTTAAGTCTACGAACCGAAATTTCATGACTTCCGATTAAAGCTTAGTCCCCTCCCAGCCACTGAGATTTTTACTCTTGAATCAAGACTTGAAAGATTGCTTCAAAAAACCTCTCACATAAATTTTTGAAGCGGCCATTCACATTTAAAAAAGAATTATATAAAACCTAACCTCACACCTTTCCCTCCGTAATTTCAACCCTCGGTCATATCCGACATTCGTTATAGGCAGGAGGAGGTATGTATAATCTGGAATGGTCAAAAAGGTATGGTACTTCCCAAGCAAATGACAATGATTCATATTCTGTATTACACTTTGGAGTGAAATTGGAGTAATATGAATGAAATGCGATTTCACTAGAAAGTGAAATTCAGAATATAGCTGAATAATTTAAAAGTGAGATATAAAGAAACACTGACCACATTGAAATCAAATGGTGCATACAACGTTGAAGCAGTTTCTGCAATAGAATAGCGGTTAGAAAACTTGCCTACAATGATTGAGAACCACCCCCATCTCATTTACATATAGGTGAATTCTTACGCGCCGATCTCTAGTATCAAGAGGCTGGGCTGAGACGAAGGTAGAAAGAAAGTGCAGGTATACAAGACGTAAAAACGTTTCATCACTTCTCCAGTGTTTAGCGGCTATACGCTATAGTTCTTTTCAATTTCTAGTATATTAGTAATATCTCAATAGGTAAGCTAAACAAACTAATTAATTAATTATAATTTCTAAATATTTTAAAGATTAATTATTAATTAATTATAATTTCTAAATATTTTAAAGTTTTTTTTTTGATTCCAAATCCAATTTTGGGTTTTTTCAGTGTTTTCAAAGTTTTAAAATTGCAAAGGTTATCAATAGAATCTGACAAAATAAACTCACAATATTCAAAATGATTAATAAAATTACATATAACTGCAAATTAATGATTAAATAAGTACTCAAACAATTGCTAAAAAAAAAACAACATAAATTAATAATTATTCTATATCGCACTATATACTCTGACTCGGACTAAACTAAATCTGATGCAATCTTTATAAAAGGCGCCTCCTTGTTTGTTTATTTATTTATGTATTTTATTATGATTAATAAAATTACACTTAATAAAATTACACTACTGCTATCATTATCTGGGTAAGGTGCTATGGAAGGTCCAAAGCTCTCCTATCCACATCACATATTTTAATCAATATTTCAATTGCATCATCATCATCATCATGACATAATAAACGCACTAAATCTTTTGTATCATTTTATTTTTTAATTCTTTTCTACTTGCAATTCATTTGATAAAGCAATCAAGAAACCGCCGTTTCTGCGTCAGCGAATAACTGATGACGAAGACTGGTGAATCGGCCGGCCTGTCATTCAATCCATTATGCGCGCATCTGAGTACGTACTTTTTCTTTTCACTCACATAATCCCACAAGAATGCAATAAAGTTTTGCATTCATTTTTCTAGCAACTGCCTCGCTGCTACAAAGTAATCTTCTTCTGCTCTCGTAAGTGCATGAAAAAAAGTAGTTATAAAATTGGCATTAATGGATTTTTCCTTGCAACTTTATGTAAATGTTATACAAAAACGATGCCACCAACAGAAAGACAGACAGGCACGCTACTTTATTTGCAAACAAAACCATTGAACCGAATTGCAAATTCCAAGCACGTAATTCTATAAAATATTCAAAGGCACATGCCAAAACCAAAAACAAAATAAAAAAAATAAAAAACAAAAAAAAAAAAAAAAGGAAAAATAAATAAAATCCGAAATAAGAAATACTTTTAAAAGGAAAACGATTTTTTAATACTAAAAAAAAAATTAAGTTTTATATAGACATTTTATATAGTAAAAGGTGTGTATTGAGTAAAGGTTGAAAACCAAACGAATAGTAAAGACCCCTAAAACTATGCTACACTAATATATACAAAATAAAATGTTTGATTGTTTTGAAAGTAAAAGTACTGACAAAATTTGGGTTTGCTTTTTAAGCTTTTGCTATGGTCGGTCTGTGTTGAGAACTTCGGTACGATGACCTTGATAGTCTAGCGGGTAGCGCACTAGATTTTCACCCGCGAATTTGCGGGTTCGTTTCCCAACTAGATCTGGTGGGGGTTGCTAATTCTCATACCTACCGATATGATATGAAGTGAATGAGTGAGTGTTATCAGAAATTGTACGAGCTAGAGTTGTAGTTAGGCAATGGCAAAACCGCCAAGTGATAACAAACAAATTGCCAAATTGCAAACAGTAGATCCAAACAAGAGTATACATGTGACCTTGTTGCCTTACACATCCACTTAACCTTACTGCTATCGTCATCTGGGTAAGGTGCAATGGTCCAACGGACCGAGTGCTATGGAAGGTCTAAAGTCCTCATATCCACCATCAAACCTAAATCTAAAACTTTGAATGGAAATTAGTCCATAAAAATCACAATAAAATAATTAAGGCCAAATATGCTGCTGTCTTATTGAAGGCTGGAGCATATCGAAGAGATTTTCTTCACATTAATAAGAATTCTTGATTTTAGTAGAAAATATTGCATGATTCTTCCACATACTTAACATTTCCACATTCCACATAGTTCACCGCATTTATTTTTTTAATTTTAGCATTCAAATTTTAAATTATATTATTTCTATTCCAGTTTCATAAAGAAATTTACTAACTTTACTTTTAATGGCACAACAGCCCATGGAGGGCCTAGGAGGGCCGAGCTTTTTTCGCATCCTCATAAAGAAATAGAAGATAGAAATAGAGATTTCAGAATACCAGTTTCAGTTTCAGTTTTAGTTTCAGTTCCTGCATTACGTGAATATGTAAATTTCGATTTAAATACATATCAAAACAACAATTCATTATTTATTGTGGCAGGGATGGATTTTCAATTTGCAGAAACTATAAAAAATATGTGGCCGTTGTGGCGTAGTGGTAGTGCGTTGGACTTGTTACGCAGAGTGTCCGGGGTTCGAATCGCGGCACGGGCAAAATCAAAAGTAGAAAAAAACATTTTTCGACACAGCACCACCTCTTGGCAGGCAATGGAAAACCTACAAAAGTAAAAATTGCCTATGAAAAAGCTTTTCACTTCCAAAGTAGGTCCCTTCCATTCATGTAAAAATATAACACGCACAACATGAGTGGATGCGAAAAGCTTTGCCTCCATGGGCTGTTGTGCCATTAAAAGTAAGTAAGTAAAAAATAAAAACAATAAATTAATTTAACTAGTTTTCTTTTTGATATTTGTCATAAATTTTGAAATTTTTTGCTTCCTTCTTTTTTTTAAAGAAAATTTGAATCAATTGTATTTAAACAACAACAAATTGAATGGAACAACGGCAAATGAAACAAAAGCAACTCTCAAAAAACATAACGTTCCAGTTGAATTAAGTATTTCATAAAAGACAGCATAGGCAACAGAGAACAAGAGAACAGAGAGAGAGAAACATCATAACATGAGAGCAGTCTACTTTCTACTCGTCTCGTATGAGTACAAATATTAGACAGGCAATGAAATAAACATAGCCACTCCCCAATTTGTATTTCAAAGTATACTAAATAGCAATTGAAGATAAATAAAGAAAAGAAAGAAAATCATGTGATTTGAAAAATACTGTTTGAATAATGCCGGGAAATAGAATAAACAGCAAAGAAGAACGAAAAAAAAAAAACATAATGTCTAGAGCAACAATGGAATAAACACAACACAAAAGAGAAGAAAAAAGAAAAAAAAAAAAAACACAAAAACAAATTTAGAATCGTGTAAAAAACGAGAGAAAACAGAAAAACAAAAATAATCAAATTTTTGAAAGAATCTATTTAATTTTGACATAAACCAAAGAAAAAAAAAACAACAACAACAACAAAATAAATAAAAATATACAAGAAAAGGCAAAAGAAACACATACTAGTACACCACAAATAAAGGCAGAGAAAAAAATCCATTAGAAATATGAAAAAAGTCATTCTTATTTTTAGCAAATACATATCGTTTCAGTTTAGACAAAATTTGTTGTTCTTGCTCCTTTCTATCTAAACAAGACTACCGCGTAGCAAAAATAATAAAAATAAATTCCTTTACATAGTAACACACAAAAATGCAGAGAAAGAGAAAGATTAAGCGCGCATGGTTAAAGTAAAATTTTTCACAAAATAAACAAAAATTTAATTCCAATATTTATTTTATTCCATTTTTTCATGTTTTACTCTTTCGATGCGAATGTCCAAAGAGTTTAAGAAAACAGTTTTGATCAATTTTTAAAGCAAAAATAAAGAAAACAAAACTATTTCTATTGAAAAATCTGCGAATTGGAAAGAGAACAAATAATGTATATTTTTTGTTTTATTTGTTTAATTATAGTCAAATTGTATTCTTGCTCTTTATACTAGAGCGCAAAATGTCTGAAGTAAAATTTCAAGTGTACGAGTGAACTTTTTAGTAGAGAATCTTTGAAATAAAGTTAACAAAAAAACAAAAACAAAATTAATTGAAAAAATTAAGCAAATAATATTAAAAAGAGAAAAACAAATCAGGAAGAAGTCACGGTCAACCCGAAAAAAACTATAAAATTGCTTGTAGGAAAAAAAAGTTTAAAGCTTAATAAGATTTCATCAGAAGTTCATTTACCTTTCGGCATAGGTGAAGTATTTTTAGAGAAGTATTCTTCTTTTTAAGTAAAAAAGAATATTTTTAAATACATGAAAGCGTTGTGGTTACTATTTAGAATCACATTCCAAATCTGTGGGGAAAACATCTCGAGAGACTTGAGAAAAAAATCTCAAGAGAAAGAATTGCTTTTATTAACACAAATTTATTTTGACAGGCAGCCGCCGTCGTAGCCGCCGCCAACCAGTCACCTTTCATCAGAGCAGTGAAGTTTACAAGCTCAAAAATAGAATGTATGTAGAAGGACTTAAGACAGCTTAAGACTCGTTTGAGGGGAACATTCTCGTGATCACTAAAATCAATCGTTTACGAAATCTTCAAACCTAAAATCACCAAATATTAATTTCGATTTGAAAAAGTCTTTACATTTTAGCTATCAATTTTCAATTTGAATATCCATAACTAAATTTTCCAAATTTTTATTCCTTTTTCAAAGTTTCCAAATTTTTTCGTTTCGATTTTAAATTTTAGCTATCAATTTTCAATGTCTTCAAACTTCACTAAATTCTACAAATTTTTAATTTGATTTTGAAAGTCTACAGATTTTTAATTTGATTTTGAAAGTCCACAGATTTTTAATTCGATTTTCAAAGTTTCCATATTTAAGCTCTCAATTTCCAAAGTCTCCAAATTTTAATTTCGATTTGAAGATCATAGAAATTTTCCTAGTATCTAAATTTTATTATCCATCACCAAAATTTTTAATCGATTTTATTTAAGTCTCCAAATTTTTGATTTTCGATTTGAAAAGTATAGAAATTTTTAGTCTTCAACTTTCAATATTCAAAAATTTTAAAAATCTTAAAATTTTTAATTTGATTTTTTAAGTCTCTAAATTTTACCATTCAAGTTTTTGAAGCTATTCCGAAATTTCAATAATCTGTTAACTTTTAATTTGATTTTTAAAGTCTCCAAATTTTGCTACCATTCAAGTTTTTGAAGATATTCCAAAAGTTCAATAACCTTTAAATTTTTAATTTGATTTTTAAAGTCTCCAAATTTTGCTACCATTCAAGTTTTTGAAGATATTCCGAAATTTCATTAATCTCTAAATTTTTAATTTAATTTTTAAAGTCTCCAAATTTTGCTACAATTCAAGTCTTTGAAAATACTGAACATAAGTATGAGATTTTGATTTGGAGATTTTATTACTGGAGATTTCGGCACCAACCCAAAAGTTTTACTGATTTTAATGTGGAGATTTTCTTACTGGAGATTACGGCAACAACGCAAAATTTTTTTTTTTTTTTTTTATTAATGCATTCAACACACTAGGTGTACCCCTATGAATGCAGAGCATTGTGTTGAATGGAAGGAAGAATGATAGGTGAGTGGAAGATGGAGAGAGAATGAGAGAGGAAATGCAATCACACAGGACACAGATAAAGAGATATGCAACCATTGTTTCAAGTGTTACCACAATGAACCTCAGTTTATCAGTGTCGACTATGACCGAATGCAGCGCCAAAGGCCGAGCTTTTCGCATCCACTCATGTCGTGCGTGTTATATTTGAACATGAATCGAATGAATCTACAGTTTTATGCCGAATCCGAACGGCGAAGTGAAAAGCTTATGATAGGCAATTTTTACTCTTGTAGGTTTGCCATTGCCTGACAAGAGTTGGTGTCGTGCAGAAAAATTATTTTTTCTTTTTGATTTTGCCTGTGCCGAGATTCGAATCATTGACACTCTGCGTAACAGTCCAACGCACTAACCGCTACGATACAACGACCGCAAATTTTTAATGATTTTAAATCTATGATTTTGAGAATTTATCGATAAAGATTAAAATTTGGAGGTTATGTTACTGGAGACTTAATTATCAACTACAAGTTTCTAGGAGCTTCTAGGCTTGTGCATCAGCGTGCTCTCAACGTTACAAACGTTACAAATTCTTTGCAAAACAAAAACAAAAATTATCCAGCCGCTCAAATTAAGTTTTTCCAGCAATTTCTCTTAATTCCTAAGATATATTCATAATTTTCTGATACAATTTAATAGAAACTTTAACAGAAAGAGTAGAAAGAGTTAACTAACATAGCAATTATTGCTCATTGCTGATAAAAAAAAAAAACCCAATTAACTTTCATACAGCAAACCAGCATTAAAAAATCAAATTTTTCGGATAAGAAATCACAGTTGGAATATGGATTAGTATGACTAAGTAAGTAAATTAAATGGATTTTGCTATTAAAAGCGATAAATACAATATGGATTTTTAAAGCTAGTATCGAAACCATATCTGGTGCAATGAAAATACAGTACTTTTCGCTTAAAGCGAACTTCAAGGGACTGGGCAAAATGGTTCGTTTTAACCGAAGTTCGCTTTAAATAAGCGAAAAAAATTTCATGATTTATTAGAAATAAAGCGGGTACTTTAGAAATTAGTTCGTTTTAGGCGGAAGTTCATTTTAAACGGTTTCGTTTTAAGCGAAAAGTACTGTATAGAAAGAAAAATAAAACATCTCGGATACAATCAACAGATTTCAAATGCATATTCCTTTCGGTAACTTTCAATACTTAGATGTGATACGAAACTTGCAAATCAATCTCAATGACATAATTTGTTCCAACTCTTGAACTTTGTGAATATGATGACGCTCGCTGCTACTGGCCTGGCCGCATTCCTTGTAAGACAATATTTAGAAAATTTTTCAAATTTTTGCCAGCACCTTAATTCAATTAAGGCTTGACCCGACCCAAAACCTATTCTCACATACATATTTGCAATGCTTACTTATTCAATTGCATACCTACACACGATGGCACCACAACACCACCACAACATCACCACTTGAATTGAATTAATTTCATTAACAAAAAAACAAAAAATATGGCTGCTAAAAATACTTGTTGTTGTTGTTTCTATGATATCATTCTTCTTTGAACAACATAAAGTCCACAATTTTTTCATAGATATACTCGTACATACAAACTTATTATACTATTGTGTGTATGAGGCAGGCAAAGCGATCAGATCACGACTCCACTCTCACTCCGATCATTATGAATTATGATGACGAACGACGAACGACAAACGAACAAGCCGCTGACTTTCGACCAAGACCCCTACCTACACGCTACCATACACAACATTTTTAATTTCAGCAACTACACAAAACACACACACACACACACACACACACACTTTAGTTTTAATCTAATTGAACAACCAATTTTACTTCTCATATGTGTATGTATGTAGTTGTCGTTTCTTTTCTCGCGCTCTCGCTCCCACTCTCTCTCTTTCTCTCGTTTTCTTGACAATGATAAAATAAATTTTAAATTCAAATTGTCCGAGTTATTTTTACAGTTTGCTTTAAGTGAATAAAAAATAAAAAACAAACCAAAATCAGAAGTAGTTAGTGTGAAGGTGGAGAATCATGTCATATTTAATAATGTCATGATAAAGACATTAATTTGTAGTGAAAGTGACGATTTGGGGAGGAACATTCATAGGGTAATTTCGTATTTTCTAAAAAAGTAGAGGGTCGAAATTGGTAAAAAGAAAATGTTGAGGAATTCTGAAAGTGAAAAAGCATAGTACAGCATTTTGAAACCATTTTCTTTTTCGAATACTATATTAAATGCTATCATCAAAGTGATGAAAGCAACTGTTAGTTCTCTAGAAAGTTCATAAATCGATATCAAGAGCAAACAATTTTTTCTAAACCAGTCAAAAAATTTCAGCAAACTCATTTTTTCTAATAAAAACAGTGGACACAATATTTAATTATCAAGTCCCAGGTAAATGCCTAAATTGGAAAAAAAAATTTAGTTAACATTGAAAATATTGTAGAATACATATTCCAAAATTGTGGGTACTAGAAATGTCATTGTAGTACCTTTGTACTTTTGAGCTTAAAATTGTACCAAAATAGTGCAATTGAACAACAACAAAAAGTACAAGCATTGTAAGAACAAATGTCAATGTAGTTCAATTCCATTCACAGTAATGCTGCATTGAATTGAACTAAGTACCTCTACTTATTAAGGGTGTTGTTTGAGGGCTGTCTTTCGAATTGGCATAAGTTTTCTATTTTGAAAATCGTGGTACAGTACGCGCTACGCTACGATCATTTCACGATCATGCAACCTAGCAAGAAATTCGCATAAACATGAATCGTCTTACGATCCACGCCTACTCTAGTTGATAATAGTTGTTGCTGCCATGGATTGTAGTATTGAGGTGGACTCAAATGAGTCGGCCAGAACTTTGCAGTCAATACAGCAACAATAGATCCATGATTACAGACTTTTTCGCTTTTGACATTAAGAGCTTTGGTTTCAACATGTGGGTGCCACGCGCGCCGTAATTACTTTATTAAAGGGAACATTCGATGGGTCCATAATTTCGCTTAATGAACCTGTGAATTGACGTCGTGTGATTTATGTAACACCTTTGGATTACTTCCCGTGGTGATAGGTGACGTCGCTGGTCCACGCCGACAAACCATAGATGATAAACGTTTGACGATCCCAGTTGCTGAAAAAAGTAACCCCATATGCCCGAAATCGTTACACTAATGGCATAAAATTATACTATTTTTAATAAAGCCAATCCCACACTTCATAGCAATTTTGATATTTTTCTCCAACTTGCTTTATATCCAAATATTATTCTTTCATATTAAATATTATATGATTTGAGATTTACACTGGATATCAGTGTTCCGTTTTCCTTGAGAATGATATGTTTCTCCACTTAAAAATTTAGAGTGGATCTCATTGTTCCGTTTTCCATGAAGATATGTTGTTTCTCCACTTGATAGAAAAGAGAAGTGCATTGGAACTCAAGTGTTTCTCAAGCGTCATATCCCTCGTCTCTCTCAAGAGTTTAGCCAATTTACCCATGTATAAAAAATATTACTCTGAGAGAGTGTTACTGTGAATACAATAAATGGGGCGGTTCTCTCTTTGAATATCATAAGCAGAACCTTACACGCTGTCAGTAATAATGATAATAATAAGAAAAGAAATATTGACAGTACAACTAATGATATTCATTAATTACTTGGAATGATGAGTGATGTGAATTATTAATTGCAGTAATGTAATTTTTATTGCTTGTGTAAGTCTGGCATCAGTTATTCTCATTGAAAATGTTGTTCTAGGAGAGCAGAAAGCAATGAAACAGCTGGGCTGGGCTGGGCTCTCTTTTTACTTATACTTAAACACAGATATACCTATATTTCTTTGTTTTGAAATTGTAGCTCTCTTATGAAGCAGTAAATCATCAATCTACATACTAAATAAGTATGCAGCAATGATAGTTGATTTTTACTCTATGTGGAATCTAATCATAATGCAACCCAACACAGAAAACAATTATACCTATGTATATAATTTATTTCAGCATTGATTGAGATCATGCGGAAACTAACTATTGCCAACAGGTGTTACTACGGGCTCAGTAGGCAATTGAGAAGTAGATCCCCCTCTCGACCGACGAAAATAATGCTCTACATATAAGTCCCTCATCCTTCCCGTCCTAATGTATGGCGCAGAGACGTGGACACTGACCATCAATGATGAGAGGCTGTTTCGGAGCGTTCGAGAGGAAGACACTCCTACTAAGATCTACGGTTCAGTATGCGTGGACGACGTGTATCGAATAAGATGGAATGATGAGCTGTATGAGCTGTACGCCAACACTGACATAGTCAAGCGTATAAAAACCCACGGCTTCGCTGGCTGGGTCATGTTGAGCGAATGAAAGAAAGCGCTCCGGCTAGAAGGGTGTTTTATTCGAACCACGGTGGGGCAAAACGCAGAAGTGGACGTCCGTCTCCGTTGGAAAGACCAGGCGCAGGCCAACCTGACTGCACTTGGCCTTATCAACTGGCGCAAGCACGCGCATAGCAGAGGCGACTGGCGAAGCTTTGAAGAGGCGGTCAAGACCGATCATCGGTTGTAGTGCCAGGTAAGTAAGTAAGTACATAATTTATTTCAACTAATTTGACATATTTAAGATCTAATTGATTTGCAGTACGAGTTTAATGGAAAACAACAATTCAAACCACAATTTTTGCAGTTTTTGGTTAGAATATTTCATAAACTGCTGAAGAAATGTATATGTACATACGTACTTTGATTTCTCAGCTTGAATAACTGACTAACAAACATAAGTAGATCTGTAACTAACTATTAGATCTCTTTTAATCCCAACTGGTGTTTGCAATCAAACAGATTACATATTTCTTACAGTTTCACATTTCTGAGTCTTGAATAATTTCGAGAGGTTTTGATAGTTTATGTGCGGCTTTTTGTGGAACCAGAGGTCCACAATATAGTACTGGAAGTTCATTGCTTATCTACCACTACATCTGCCGATTCTGGATTCTGAACTAAACTGTTAAGCTGGTACGCGAAGTCTATAATCACATGAGGCGATTATACATATGTAGAAAATTTGCTATTGAAAATGTGCAAAAACGAATCAGCAACAATCGACAGGTTGCTTTTGGCTTTTTTCTCTTTCAACTACCAAGTATTCACTACTAATTTGAGATGACATCATTTTATAAATACTTACTCGTACCTTTGTGTTAGAAAAGCAAATATTTGTTTGTAAGTAATCGAAAGGAAAATACAATAACAACAAAAATAACATACCACATCACTTTAGAAATATACCTACTATAAATAATAAAGTAAATTCAAATGCCAGTAAGTCAATTGTTGAAGAATTAACTTCACAGTCAAACAGTGTTGAAACAAAAAAAAAACTAAAAGCACACGAAATGTATAAAGTTACACTGAGAAAAAAAAAGAAAAAACTGTTTCAACAGTTCATCACTGTTGTTAAGAGAAGCTGTACCATAGTATTGAACGTAACTTGTTTGATTCAAAAGTTTTTGCTTTTACATTGCCAATTTCCATAACAACAGAATGAAAAGTATCTGTTGTTGAATATTTTGTATGTGATTTCGTATTTTTTGTCAAAAAAATACTCCAAAAAAAAAAACTTTACTTTATATATTAGAAAAGTTTAATTTTGTCCCCCCTCGTTGTGTGCAAAAAAGTTTTTCACGTATAAAAATAATTGGGGCGTTCCCAAAGGTCTCTTATTTTGTCATATTTTTATAAATTCGTTAAATTTTGTGTGAGAAATGAAGGAATTTACGATAATTGAGAGGATACGACATTGATTAAGACACAATTATGAACAAACAGCCCAAATGAAATTTAATCGGAGATCAGTCGGAAGCACGCTTGACTCATTTACACATTTACAACAAACAAGAGCACATTTTTACGCCAGTGTGTGTCACTGGTTCAATGTTTTCGAAGTTGAATAAGTTTTTACATAAAATTGCATTCCGTTTGGCCATGGTTATATTGAAAATTGAATTGTTGTTCCACAACGAGCACAAAGTGTTCGCCGAGCAACAAATGGATCGTGAGGCTATGTTGCTTGGCACTTGCTTTAAATGCTATATTATTGATTTCTTTTACAACAATTGTCTTACGGTAATTTTCACAGATTTCCCTGTTGATTGCAAATTAATATCATTTTAATAACAATTTTAAAAACACATTTTTTCGAAAAAAAATCAATTTTTTGTTCATTTTACAGTTTTCACTGACAGTTTAATAACAACAGTTTTCTCATTATTTTAACAGTATTCACTGTCATATTCAATTCAATTAATGTCAATTCAACATTTTACACTTTACTTTACTTTTAATGGCACAACAGCCAATGGAGGGCTTAGGCCGAGCTTTTTGCGTCCACTCTTGTTGTGCGTGTTATATTTGTACATGAATGGAAGGGGCCAACAGTTTAATGCTGAATCCGAACGGCAAAGTGAAAAGCTTTTCATAGCAATTTTTACTCTTGTAGGTTTGCCATTGCCTGCTGCCAAGAGGTGGTGCCGTGTAGAAAAATTATTTTTTCGTCTTTTTTTTTTTTTTTTTTTTTTTTGACTTTGCCTGTCCCGAGATTTGAACCTTGGACACTCTGCTTAGCAGTCCAACGCATTACCACTACGCCACAGCTACAACTTTTACACTGTTGAATGTAAAACAACAGAAGACTGCCCTCTTAAATTAACAGCTTTCATTTTCGGATGAGATTTAACAGCAAAATCCTATGATTGATTACATTTTCCGTTTGTAATAACAACATTTTTCCTCTCAGTGTAGTACAATAAATATGTAAATAAGAGTGTAGAAAAGTAAAGGTAATTGAAAAATTTCACATCAATTGAAAATATTACAAAATGTGAAGGAGGGGGAGCAGACAAAAAAAAGAAAGAACCACAAAAAAATGTAACGGATGTCAAAAAATAGTAGTAAAAATATGAAAACAGAAACTAGTACGAATAATAATACTTAGTAGGGCATAAATGGAAGTAGGAGGCAAAGATTGAAATATTACAGACTTGCGTCTGAAGACGAGTGTAATTAAAACTTCCTTGAGTTGAATACGAAATTATTATGTATATTAAAGTATCCAAGTGTCTACTCGCGCAATTAGAAACCTCAATTTCCTCTACGATAGTAAAAATCTTCGTGATAAGAGCAAGAAATTGATGTCATAACGCAACAGAACAGAGCAAACACTTTTCATAGTTAACATTTAAATATACGGCGGGTGTGGCACTTAATAAAACTCAATGCCAGTTTTTGGGTTTTTTTTGGTTTGATTTTTGCTGAATAGAAAGGAAAGAAAAACAGCAGCACAAAATCATCAATCATTGCAAATGTTTGACGTTATTCTGGAACGATATGCGGCGTCGTGTGTACCGCAGTTTATTTGCTCAATACGAATTAGATAAATGCGTAGAAAAACATGTCAAGTTGTTTATTAAAGAATCTTCTTAAGTTTTATTAGTCATTCAAATGTGTTTAATGCAAACGGATGCAAAGGCGCTAGTGAGAGTAACTTGAATTTTATTCTCAATTTCTTAACTTTCTACTAAATTCTTTTCAATTTGGATTTCTTCCAAGGGTTCTATAACTGCCAAGACAAGCTCTGCGAGTAATAAAAGTTAGAGAGAATTTATCTCATGTTGTGCATCAAATTAAGCTGTATACTTGCAAAGAGCAGGAAGAGAGAGAGAGAGAGAGTATCCTGCAGTATGCGCTCAATTGTCATTATTTTTCACTAAATTTGTATTACAAGAGAAAAACCAAATAACAAGTTGATATACAAGAGCAAAAACAAATGCCGATTTCGATTCTACTTCAAAGATTTGAAGATTCTACTTCAAATAACTAAATGAAAAGTTACTACGAGACTTTTCCCTGTGTACCAATTTCGAAATATGTAAAAATAGTGTTCGTGATCATGTACCTTCAAATTAGTCTGGTTCTGGTAGCTTGGCAAATATAATTGACTTTAATCTCATTTGGCTGTTAGCTGGAGCCAAGTAGGTAGCTCACTAAACTTTTCTAGTCCCAATTCTCCTCTATAATTCACTTTTAGACCAGTAATGGGCACACCCATATTATCACATATTGCGCTTGTGTGTGAAGTAGAGAAAAACAAAGGCAGCGAGGCTTTGCTTCAACATTCACTGAGCAGCAACTGATTTGATTTGCATCGCCGAAATGAGAACAAAGCAACAGTCGACCGCGAACGCTCGAAAGCCACACGAAGAAGAATATATTATTCTACGTGTGTCAATGTTGCGCAAGCATTTTTTCTGTTTGCCTATACACGCGTGTTATGGGAATTGAAAATGTACACATCATTAGTTTAGACAGAAATGTGCTGTAATCTTACCTCCAAATTTTTAAAACAAAAAACCCCTGACCAACCATATTTGCCTATCGTCGTTAAAGGGTTAACCCAGATATACATACAGTACTTTCAAGAAGAGAGCAATCGGCTTTTTCGCATGAAATAATTTGAATTTCAAGTAGGCCTTGATTTTCACCCATGCATTGTAAATTTCGCAATGTAATTGTAGAAACAGTCCATTATACGCTTTCGTCTCAAGAGCATATTTAAGAAATGAGTTCCGTATACGCGAAACGTTTTGAAGCAGTCTTTCTTTGTTCCCATCCAAAAGGGCCCAAGATGTCACACTTGAGTGCTTCGAAGTACTTAACAAAGTCGAAGGCGTTTGTCCAGCATTGGAACCAACACTTTTTGGTGCACAAAAATGTGGACGACTTGCTAAATCGGGGCATTTGCGGAGCTACCTCGAAACAGGAGGACTTGGTTATAAAAAGGATTTTCGAAGCTAATCCAACCATATCCTTGAAAGCAACTTAATAAAAATTGGCTAGAAAGGGCATCTCTGAATACAATAATAAACCGTTTGAGGGAGTTTCAGATCCAATTTCGAGCAACGACGGTAAAACCCTTTCTAACTGCAAAGCAAATAAAAAAAACGCCAAGAGTGGGCAACTGAACATGAGGATGACGATTGGAGCCAAGTGGTGTTCACAGACAGAATCCTCCTTTTTGATGACAAACATTATTAAGCGTGATTGGTCCACTAAAGATGGTAAGATGCTCCAGCGATCAGTGAAACATCCAGGGAAGGTTCATGTTTGGGGATGCTTCACAAAACAAGGATTTGGCAAATTAATTCATGACCACGATATACCGTCGTGGACTTATGCCATCAACGGATATGTGGTTTGGGGCAGGAAGCCGAGATTGGGTTCTTCACGAGGACAACGACCCAAAACATCGCAGTCGCTTGTGTAGCAGTTGGAAAGATTAAAACGGCATAACCTCATTGGATTGGCCCTCACAGCCACCAGATGCGAATCCGATCGAAAATGTTTGGGCTCTTATGAAGTTAAAACTACGTGGAAAAAAGATACGTTCAATAAATCATTTGAAACGGCTTCTTACGGTACTATGGCAAAGTTTAACACGGTCATAAGCTGAAAAATTAGCCCATAGCATGCATTTCCGTTGTAATGAAATTACAAAGAATGGTGGCGCCTGGACGCCATATTGATATATTTGCGCAATGAATAATTAATCATTTCAAGATGCTGTGTACTTTTTTTTGTTTAAGAACCCTTTATTTTTTCAGTGCCTTAGCCGATTTCTTTCTTGTTGAAACTACTGTAAATGCCCTGAGATTTTTATGTACTAAATTAAAGAAAGAAACAGCCAATTCTTATCTATAGCGTCTTAACTGCAATTCTTTTTCATAAAACAAGTAACAGGGTCGAACAAGGATAGGGTAAGGTTTGAAATTTAATGTAATACTTGTGCACGTCCCAAGGAATCATGATTGCACCACAAAAGTTTTGTATCGAGCTTGAAACACAATTCGGGCATGAAAGGGTTAAATATTGTCATTTCCATTCAGAGCTATAAAACTCGTATAAAACTTGTATATAAGATTTTAATGGCGGCACAACAGCCATGAGCCTCATAGCGACACTAGGCCGAGCAGCCACTCATATTGGGACCTACTACGGTTTTATGCCAAAACCTAACGGCAAAGTGAAAAGCAATATCATAGGCAATTCCTACTCTTGTCGGTTTGCCATTGCCTGCCAAGAGGTGGGGTGACGTGTAGAAAAATTACTTTTTCTACTTTTTGAAATTGCCTGTGCAGCGATTTGAACCACGGACACTCTGCGTAGCAGGCCAACTTGCACTACCAACTACAAAACAGTTATTTATTCCCTTTTACCACAGAAATATTGATATGCCAAGGGAAAAATTTAAGGTACAATTTAATCCATGAGAGATAAGGAAATGATTTTTTGTTGCCTTTTAAAAGAAATGCAGACAGATCATATTCATACCACCACGCGTAGTTTTTAGACCTTGAGATTTTCAATCCATCGCAGGTAACAACAGCAAAGAAATTGAGATGGATTTCATAGTCTAAGCGTGTGTCGCACAACGTACAGTTTGGAAGAAAGCCTATTGCAAGCCCACCACTGAAGAGTTGAGCTTTCCCCCCACACACACACACACACACACACACACATATGCACTTCTTCAACTCACCTTAAATGTAATTTATGGTATTACTTTTAAAATAATACTATTTTCTTCAAAGCTCCAAAGTCAAGAAAATGCCAAAAATGTAGACTATATCTGTAACGAGATAAAGAGCGATAGAAAAAATCACATTAAATTAATTTAAAATGTCAGAAAGTAGCAACATCTTAAAAACTAGATACGATTATTTAAATATTATGTTCCCGCTTCTTTCCTTGTTCTTGTTTCCTAGCTTCAATGAAACAAAATGTAAACCATACTAGAGTCGTAGTAGTGGTAAAAATGTTGTGAACAACAGCATACATTTTAATGAAATTAATTGCTAGTTAATTTTTCACAACAAAAATAAAAATAAATTATATGCGCATAAGTTAACATTTATTAAAAATGAAAAGTGTAAACTCTTGCTCTTAGGAAGAAGAAGTAAAAAGAAGAGAAGACAAAATGTAGTAGAAAAGCAGCAGCAAGACGTTGTTAACAATTGTGTGGATGTATCTTGTGAAGATGTGGGTCTGTAGCACCATTACCAAATAAATAGTATCTAGGTAGTATAGGAAAAGAGAAATAGAAATACATACTTAGTTATATTATATTAACTTAAGCTCTAACCTTATGCTTTACTAATTAAATAATTACATAATTACATAAGTTACATAATTATTTACATTTTTGTTTTGCTGTAGGATATTTGCAAAACTGAGTTCTTCAAAATTAGCGTTCAGTTCAATTTTCTCATATGCCTACACAACACACAGCTCTCAGCACTGGGAAGGCGCTGGGGAAGGCGAGCGGCTTAAACACAAATTAGCTGTTATGACCTTGGCCGAGACTTGTTCCACAGCCAGTTTTTAAGCAATTTGTTTAACATCATTAACATCATTATAATTATTTGAAGAAAACAAAACGTTAATGGGCAGAAATTCGATTTGGAAATAACTTCTGGCAGTCATTTTATTTAACGTGACCTACTCCATTTCGATTACTTTTGCCTTCATAATAATCGAAAATGGAGTAGAATTCACGATAAACAAAATTTCAGAATTGAATTCAATATAAACATACTATTCATCAAATTAGAGGTAACACAAGGGATCAAAAACTGACTACAGTCAAGTTAAGTTAAGTTAAGTTAAGTTGTTTACAAAATGGACCACAAAGTTTCAGCGAGAACGTAACCTGTTTACGCTAAACGCTAGATCACTTTTCCACTCTCAAAAAAAAAACCATTGATTGCACAAACTATAGTAGACTGAATGAAGTCAAGAGTCGCGTGACCTAGATTGATTGGTGTGTTGGGTGGCTGTCCACAGAGGACACCGTTTAGGACAGAACGGCCTGTTGTGATACCAGATGGTTGGACCTGAAGTTTAACGCAGGTCTCAAACGGATGGTGGCAATTTGCTATCACTTGGTAGTTTTGCCATTGCCTACTAAGTAAGACGTATACTTGTAATTCTCATTCACTTAATATCGGTAGGAATATAAGAAGTTTGTATAAGTATTATCCACTAGACTAAGACGGGAATCGAAAACGTGCCCTCCAGCTGAGAGTCTACAGCGGTACTCACTAAACTAACGAGGTGGCCCTCGTATTGTAGACTTCTGTCAAGTTTCGTTCATATTTCGACAGATTTGTGGAATCAATGCTTTTGTATGAGAGTGGAGAGGTGATCTAGCGCTTAGCATAAACTGGTTACGTTCCCGCTGAAAACTATTTTGTAACAGTTGAAAATTATTTTGGTTGCGATGGCGTAGTTGGTAGTGCTTTGGCCTGCTATGCAGAGCATTCCAGGGTTCAAATCTCGGCACTGGAAAAATCAAAAAGTTTAAAAAATTATTTTTTGCGAGGCAATGGCAATCCTACAAGAGTAGAAATTGCTTATGAAAGTCTTTTCACATCGCCGTTTGGATTCGTCATTAAACTGTAAGTCCCTTCCATTCATGTACAAATATATCAGTAACAACATGAGTGGATGCGAAAAGCTCGGCCTAGGCCCTTCATGGGCTGTTTTGCCATTAACAGAAAGAAGAAGATCCTCTTGAAATCAGCGAGCTTCGTTTCATATGTATTATTTGCAAAGTCGCTGGGTAAATTTTTTCTCATTTGAACTTAAAGTAAGAAAAGATCACAAGCCTGGTTTCGTATGAAAGTTAAACGATCTTATTTATTTACATCTAAAAACAAATGATTGAGCTTACTTAATACTAATTGATATGTCCACACCAATGAATACATCAATGTTACAGACAAACTGATTTCAACCGAGATTCATGTTACAATGAGTGTTCTTCTCAGGTAGCCCCAAAACCTAATCATGTGACTTAGACTTACTATACATATACATATTAAGTTTTGTTCAACTTAGTACTTTGAAAACGGTCTTGCAAGATTGAATGAGTTGAAAACGATATGCATGATCATCTTGACATCAGCCACTATATAGATCATCTTTGATGCCTCTACAAAATCTCTAGAAAAATCGTATCCCGACAAGAAATCTTTGATTTCCTTATTCAATCACGAAAGAAAGAAACGATCAAAAAGCTGTTAGCTATTGGAAATTAGGGCCCCACTGCAAATCGATCGACCAATTTTAGTTTACCTACTGCAAATTTCGATCGATCATCGACTGTCGATGGATGTCGATCAACGATCGACTGATTCTAGTTTGTCAGAGTCAGAATCAATCAACCGTCGACTGCCGCCACCAAATTGCTCGAAATTTTCTGACCGATCTGCTTCTTTTTGTTACGAAAACTGCTACACTGAAAGTATTTACAAAACAAATGAAACTTATAACGCAAGAAATATTTACAAGAGTTTATCAAACTGAAAAGTTACAATAGTAACTAACTAAGTATAAGCAATACCACAAAATGCAAAAGTTTTGATCAATACTGATCGGAAGTTATTGTTGTTGTTGGATTAAATCAGTTTAAAACGATTCTACTTGAACATCTAGTTACCACGTAACTTCTTTTCAGATGAAAAATGCACAGGCATTGATAATATTGACCTTCAAAAAATCTGGTAATTGATATTTCCTAATCATGAAACCGAGAAAATATCAAGAGTTTGGTTACCTACGAAGGAAAATCAATGCTGTTGTTGTAGAAACGAGAAATTCGGAAAATTATCCAAAAATTATGACCCATTATTCTGCATCACGAAGCAGAAAGAACTTGGTGCTTAAAAACTATGTTGTTTCTAATTTTTTAAATAGACTCCTTGATCGAAGTCAAGCGCGGCTACTTCGAGTAACTAATTTTTTTCCCAAAATTCGGGCGCTAAAATACATTCCGCATAATTGAGCAACTCAATTCAAGGTTAATTTGTCAAATAAGTTCTAAAACAAAATAAATATCAGAAACGAATTAATTCTAATTCATAATTCCAAAAACCATTGAGTTATCTATCATCAATAATTTTTTCCTATTTAACGAATTGTTCTGTAATTTATATTACCATAATTTGAAAAGAAATTTTAGACAGGTAAACCAATACATTTTGAATGGGAACATCTCGAAACACAGATCATTGTGTGAAAATTCCAGAAATTACTATTCGATTTTGATAATTCAAGCTTTCCAAAAAGCCATAAGTTTTTCAATACCGAGAAAATAGCTAAAAGTTGTTGCAGCAATGACATTAACAACTAAAACAAAAAAACAGAAAATAAGTAAATAAATGTGAAACTATGTGGAATTCAGAAAGAGAGTTCAATGACTCCAACTCCACTGACGTAAATGAACCAAAGAATATGCATTTTCTGAAGAAACACTCTCAACCAATCAACCTTCATTTGATATAAAATGCATAGTGATCAATTAAGTTTATCGTAATTAAGTATAAGAAGAAGAAAAAAAAGAAGAAATATGATAAGTACATGAAATGCAGTAAGTAAATGAAATTCATACAGCATGAAGATACAATTAACGATTTGAAGAAAAACATTATAAAAAAATAATAGTATTTAGAAAAAAAATAAATAATAATAATAATAATTAATCATGGCGCTGCTGGCGCACAGCAAATATGCTGATGATTAATTTTGATAACTAAAATAATACCGATGATCATGCCGCTGACGATGTGCAACGAATGAAACGAATGAGACACACCCTTAAAAATTCTAGAAGAAGAAAGAAGCAGAAAGAAAATCTAGAGAAATTGATAAAACTCAAGAAATGAAAGCAAAAGCAAAGTGGAGAAAAGGGCGAAATGTAATATTTGAAGTACAACATAAACAAATTAAACAATTGATTGGAATATTGATTAGTGGCATGTTGACATTGAACGAGGAGGAATCACATATACAGGGTGTTTTTTTTAGGAGTGTGGTTTTCAAGAAAAAATAAAACGCATATAATTTAATGTTATGGCCAAGAATTAAGCTTTATTGGAAAGATAAGTATTTGCCATTATGTTTTAAAAACGATTTCGGGCAAGTGGCAGCCGCGGCTGGTTCGAATAAATTCCAGCCGAGAGGCCCAATTTTCGATCACTTTTGGCAGCAATTGGGGCCAATTGGTATGTCAGTAGTAACGCGCCGAATATTCTCAGTCAATCGTCTCGGGCTTACCTGCGTAGACACGCGACTTCACATAACCCCACAAAAAATAGTCCAGCGGCGTTAACTCGCACGACCACGCCACCGGCCTTCAATAAATTGATTGTTTCGTTGGCTGTACGGCATGTAGCGCCGTCTTGTTGGAACCAAAAGTCGCCCACATCAACATCCTCCAATTCAGGCACGAAAAAGTCATTAATCATGGCTCTATAGCGTTCCCCATTGACCGTAACATTATGACCAGCTTCATCTTTGAAGAAATATGAACCAATGATTCCCTCTGCCCATAAAGCACATCAAACAGTGACTTTTTGAGGATGTAACGGCGTCTCACCTATAGCTTGTGGATTATCATCACTCCAAATGCGACAATTTTGCTTATTAACATACCCATTCAACCAAAAGTGAGCTTCATCGATGAACAAAATTTTCTTGTGAAAATCGGAATCGGTGGCCATCTCGTTTTGGGCCCATTCACCGAACGTGCGACGCGCTTGATGGGCGTTCGGCTTCAATTCTTGATATGGGTAACCAAACTGAGCATAAATCAAGTGACAGCTGTCAAAAAGACCAACTACGAAAAAAGTATTGCCAGATTGAAAACCACACCTCTAAAAAAAAACACCCTTTACATATAAAAAAAAAACTATAGGCAATTTCTCTACAATACTGATGTGGCAGATATGTAGAGAAAAATTGAAAAGTTACTAAAGAAAATAATATGGTATATAAATTAAAGATTTTTCATGCAAACGTCAACACCTCATAAAATATTTAGCCAGTCTTGGTGTTGGTTAAGTAAACTTGAAGCAACAAACCGACAGAGGAGACGACGTGCACTCGAAATCGTTTGCTGTTTCAGCAATTATAAAAGCATGAAAATATGCTTCGGTTTAATGTTTGAAGTGACAACAAAAAAGAGAAAATAAACAGAAAAGTGGGGGGAAAAAAGATTACAATGTCTGGAATGGACGCAAAAGGAGAAATACAAAAACGGAAATTATAATTTTCGACAATACTTAATAAATAAATTAAACTAGACAATTGAGTCAAAGAAAGGGGCGGCGTGTGTTTTTTTTTGTCTCTGTATTAATAGTATTTAGAAAAAAAAACAATGAGCAGCAGTTGAGTTGAACGAAACACAAATTTCGAGGGATACACATACACGTGCCATGAAATTACATATATGAAAATGTTCATAATATTCATATAAAGTAAAAAAGCAAATAAACACAAAATATTTATGAATAAAAAAAAGATTGATTTACATTCTCCAACTTGCTGATGGTGAAGGTGGATACGTGACCAAATACTACGATGAAAAAATACCATGAACTTCGGTTCTTTATACACTTACGAAAAAGTAGGTAATTAAATTTGTATGTTAGCGAGTTGTGGTAAAAGTAAAAGAATAATAAAAACCAAAAAAACCGTTTTGAAGATAAACAAATTATAAAAATGGGATAGTATTTATAGTTAGACATACTCGTACCTGCTGATAGTTAAGAATATGTTCATAATAAATAAATATAAGTTTGTTTTTGAGGATGAAACTTGATTCAGTTGATTGTAGAGAAAATAAGTTATTTGTAAAAAGAAGAGTAAAGAAAGGAGGAGGACAGAGAGAAAGCGAGAGAGAGGAGAGTAAATATTCCACTTTATTTCCACAATGTACATACATAAATTTGAAAAAATGAAAAACAATCGTGAAGGAATATATTCCTTATAGAAAAGTATTGGCAGTTGCTGAAGATCTTGTCACTGACCATAACAATTACTAAAAAAAAATGTATTTTAATTGAAGATTATTTAACTTTAATTAATTCCAGTTTCAAATTGAAAAAAAATACAACCATAAATAGAAGAAATGTATTACATAAAAAAGTAGTTAAGTTGGGCTTGATAGCAAAGAAGAGATGGAGATGTGTTTAGCGGAGAGTGTGTCCCACAGTACAGTTCATTTAGTAACAGCAGGGTTGCATGTAATATGTCAATATGTAACTATATCCACACGGTGTCAACTGCTACTACTTACTGGGTTGGCAACTGTCTTCCAGACAGAAGTTTTCGCCATCTTTAAAGTAGCGGAATGGATAATTGAAAATTATCGCGGGAAACGTATAAGTGTCTGTGGTGACAGTCAGGCTGCACTTAAGGCTCTGGAAAACGCGAGAATTACATCAAAGATGGTCCAAGAGTGTAAGAGGAAACTTAGATCAGCTCCATCTTATCTGGGTTCATGGGAACTGTGGAGTTTCTGGGAATGCGAAAGCCGCCGAGTTGGGCAACTGTGGATCAAAGAACATGCCTTTGGGACCAGAGCCAATATTCGGGACCAGTTTGGCAGGTGCCATGCATTGGATAAAATCTTATGCTAATGATTTACATAAAAGACGCTGGTCCAATCTGGACATCTGTAAAACGGCTAAGTGTTTTGTGATTTGTCCAAACAGGAAGGCAGCAGAATTCCTTCTTAAATTAGGAAGGAAGAACCTTCGCCGGATGGTGGGACTCATCACAGGGCATAATCCATGGGGCCAACATATGACCACCATCGGCATCACCGAGGATCCGACCTGCACATCTTGTCTGGAGGAGGTGGACAGTACAGAGCATTTTCTCTGCACATGACCCGCCTTCGCCAGAACGCATTTTGGGTTTCGATGTCACAGGAATGAACAAAGTTCACACCTTCCCCTTCTTCGATATTCTGCGATTTGTGAGAGAATCCGGAAAATTTGCGGAAGAGAACGTAGCCCCCCTATAACCCCTTTTTCAACTTTTTCCCCCTTTTTCTCGAACCCCTTACTTGCTGTCACCCCTTCTTCTTTTCCTAGGCCTTAAGTACAATGGGCTACATAGCCTGAGTGCTTGTGGAACTGTCCTGCACTCGTAGGTCAGGTTCTCGGCCTTCTTCACATCCATCCATCCACACATATCCACTTAAAACTATAAAAAAAAGAAGATCATTTTGCAATAATAATATCAATAAAAACAATCAATAAAGAAAATGCATATTCCTCTTCAACAAATCAAGTTCATTTTTTGTCTCAAGAAATTGGCCATTATTGCTAGCAATACACTCCCACTATCTGCAGTAATGTGTCTCCTACTACATTACTTTAATAAGTCAAACCTCTAGAAGAAATTTTATCTACTGGCCTTACATCCATGGCGATCAAATTGATATCAGGTATTTTATGGTCACACAGATGCTGCAACTACGAGTATGCATTAGTAGCAGGGTACTTTTCTTCTGTTCAGTGTTCAGTGTTAGAAAAGACTTTTACAAAGATAATGTGCATGATGGTCTAACTGGTTGATGGAATGGCCAACTGGCTATAATTTTTAATTGAGAGAGAGTGAGAGACAGAGACAGAGGAAAAAGGACGAAATATATACACTCACTATTCAAAATTTTAATTGAGAGAGAGGCGTAGATTCAATGTTTGTGAAAGTTTCGTTTCCTTTGTTCATTTATCTAGGAAAAAAAATCATAACAGCTGAGATATTGACAGGTGTATAAATACATATACGAGTATGCAGGAGTAAAGGTAACTAAAGATTAGATTTATTTTCAACTTTCTGCAGCCTGAAAGCAAAACAATTAAGTATAAATAACAATAAAATATTTTACATTTAAGACCTTAATCAAGAGTTAGTATATCAAACAACAAGAAATATCCTACAAATAAAAGTTTCAACTTAGAATCACCATAGTCTGATAGAGAGACTTAAGCTGGCAATCAATTTTCAATAAAGAAAAGTGACAGCACAGCAATAATATTGGAAACTTGTGTCAGAAATTTACATCTTTGATTTCATAGTCGCCAGGCATACATATTTCCTTAAACAGCAAACATCATCATCAACTTTGGCATTGGTATCGACTTGTACATCATCATCATCATCATCATCATCATCATCATCATCATCAGCTTAATCGTCTAATTAACCTCACACTCCTTCATTTAAGCTTCTAATATACTAGTAATCTTCATGTGAAATATTTCTAAAACTTGGTTGTTTAAAAGCCTTCACAAATCCATATACACACACACACAAACACACACTTAAATACACATATCCAACGAAAGCAGCTCAATTGAAAACTTGTTAAAAACAAGATGACAGCAATGCGAGGAGGAGAAAGAGAGTAATGGTTAAGTACAAAGAGTATAACACAAAAGAGTACACCAGGCAGACATGCAATTGCGTTGCCAACTATTGCAGAACATCATATTCTAACTGAGCCAAAGAACGCGTAGCACAGTTGAAGATGATGATATAAAAGGAAAAACCAACAACACAAATACAACTCAGACAAATAAACTTGATTGCAGAGAAGAGTAAAAAGGAGGTGATGATGATGATGATGGTGCAATGTATGCATCATTTTCCACTTCGTTGTTGTTTTGATGGTGGTGGTTGTTGTGTGTTGCAATGTCGTTCTTCAAGTCTTTTTTTATATACATATTTATGTATGCATGTATGTAGTGATTTGTTGTTGTAATGTTGTTGCTGCTGCTGCTGCTGCTATTTCAAGCCTCCAGACTTGTTTAAAGAGGAGTCCTCACATTTAAGATTTATGTTGTTCTTCATTTTGTTTTTTATTTTTTTGTTTCTCGCTCTCTTGTTCTTTTCGTTGTTGTTTTTGCTTTTCAATATTTCTAGACATACAGCAACTGTACATTTATTATTATGATTATTATTGTTGTTGTTGTTGTTGTTGCTGTTTTATTGATGAGCACTTCTTGTTGTTGTTGCCTTTGTTTTTCTTAGCTTCCACTTTATTATTTGTATCTGATTTTTTTCTTTTCATTTAAGGTTGAATTTTTCTCCTTTTATGCAGTTCTGAATTTTTGTTTTAGTTAAAAATTATTTGTTTTTTTTCTCCCTCTCCCCACTTGCTTTTGAGATGAAAAATTATGATTTAAGCTTTTTCGTGTTGGTGTTTTCTTCTTCTTTTTCTCATTTTGTGCAATAAATTTCTGTTAACACACACACACACACACACACACACACACACATACACACATACATACATACAACATTTAAAAGAAGGTTGAAGTTAAAGTTAAAGCTAAAGGTGATACTATGTAGGAGCAGAAGCAAACAGTTAATTTCATGCAATTGCATGCCTCTTTTCTTTAGGTTGTAATTTGTTGTAGATTTCTGTAGCCTACACCAAAAACGTTTTAATTTTCTTTTTTGCAATCCATCAATGTACATATTAAATTGTCGAAATGGGTTGCAACGAAAATAGGTAGGAGTGGCACATGATTAAGATTCATTTCAGCAAATTGTATATCTATGCTTAGAAATTCAATTGCCGATGTTGTCTCGTTTGTAAGTAGTAAAACTAGATGGTACTTGTACCAAAAAAAAAAGCCAGATTGTACGTGTGTATGGTGTGTAGATATATCGTCAACTAATTTAATTTAGCAACTTGAAAATTGTACATAGAAATTTGCAATCTTATCTGCTGCTGCTCTTTTTGTCTATGTTGTTGTTGTTGTATAGAAAGCGGGTTACTACCCACTCAGCATAAATTTTTATAGACATACACACACGAACGTTCCCAATGTGCCCTGACTACTTTGCTAGAGATGAAAACAAGTTGCTTGCTCTATTCAAGTCTCTTATCGATTTGATGCTCTCCCATTACTCTTATTCTCTTTTATAGATTATAAAGGTTTAGAGCAGTAATGAGCAAAGCAGTGTAGCGACTTTCCCTCCTCCAATGCATTACATGTGGAATTGTCAAAAACCGTTACACGCTTTACACGTGCAAGTGCAAATTTGAAAACCTCAATACAATGAAACTTTATTTTAAATGCGAATGAAAAAAAAAAAAAAATATCCTTATCGCAGATACTCTAAAACATGCATGTCAAAGATACGGCGGCCCGCGTACCATGATTTTTCCCTCTTTTTACCTATAATGACGTCAACATATTCACATGAATCTAAAGTGGTGAAGCATCCTACAATATAAATTTCATGCGAATATGTTGACGTAAACGCAGAAGTCACATGTGTATTTTTTTCATTTGAACATTCACAACACACGGGAAGAGTAGAAGGTTGTGAATGTAAATGTGTGCTCTCACTCAAGCGACCATACACGAACATAGACAGTGTTTTATTTCTCTTTTCATTTCACCAACCTTTTGGTGCTCTCCCACCAATTCGTTCGGTTCGTCATGCCTCTCGAATGATTCTGTATACAATGTAAAGCAGTGTTGCTGTGAGAATAGAAGCTACCAATACATTCAAATCAACTACTACTGTGTTTTTATTCCTAGAGTGTGATCGAATTTCGATCACTAGTATTACAGGATCTTAATCGAAATACTTACGTCTGTACTTATGGTAAAAAGAAGTGTAACTATTTTTTTAATAAATATGTTACTTATGTGGGTATAATAATTATAATGTAAATAATAATAAAGGGTGTTCTTTTTTTGAAGTGTGGTTTTCAATCTGGCAATACTTTTTTCGGAGTTGGTCTTTTTGACAGCTGTCACTTGATTTATGCTCAGTTTGGTTTGCCATATCATAATGAATAGACTTACTTCTGAACAACGTTAGCAAATCGTACAAATTTATTACCAAAATAATGGTTCAGTTCGCGCGATTTTCACAAGAAAATTTTGTTCATCGATGAAGCTCACTTTTGGTTAAATGGGTACGTTAATAAGTAAAATTGTCGCATTTGAAGTGATCATAATCCACAAGCTATTGTTGAGACGCCGTTACATCCTCAAAAAGTCACTGTTTGGTGTGCTTTATGGGCAGCATTGGAGGAAGGGAATCATTGGTCCATATTTCTTCAAAGATGAAGCCGGTCATAATGTTACAGTCAATGGGGAACGCTATAGAGCCATGATTAATGACTTTTTCGTGCCTGAATTGGAAAATGTTGATCTGGACGACTTTTGGTTCCAACAAGACGGCGCTACATGCCATACAGCCATACAGCCAACGAAACAATCAATTTATTGAAGGAAACTTTTGGTGAGCGCATTGGCCCATCGCGTCGTGGCCCTGTGGCGTGGCCTCCAAGATCGTGCGATTTAACACCGCTGGACTATTTTTTGTGAGGTTATGTGAAATTGCTTGGCTACGCAGATAAGCCCGAGACGATTGACGCCTTGGAAGAGAATATTCGGCGCATTATTGACATACGGCCCCAATTGCTGCAAAAAGTGGTCGAAAATTGGGACTCTCGGCTGGAATTTATTCGAACCAGCCGCGGCTACTTGCCCAAAATCGATTTTAAAACATAATGGCAAACCCTTATCTTTAGAATAAAGCTGAATTCTTGGCCTTAACATTAAATTATATGCGTTTTATTTCTTCTTGAAAACCACACTTCTAACAAACAAAAAACCCCCGTTATTAACATAATTCTTACTTACTATAAGCTTAGCTTAGTATTTCATTTTATTATTTTTAAACCTGAGAAAAAATTAGGCATTTAAGGCGTTTGACACACTAAATGCTCTAAAATAGAGAAAGACACATTAAAAACAAAAAATGCTTGCATCACATCATTTTTAACAATGAATGAATATTATTGAAATTTTCTACGTTTTTTCGTGAAATACATGAAATATGGGTTTCGAATAATGGGGGCGGTCCTGCCTAAAAATTTATTTTAATCATGCCATACATGAAAAACATATGCTAATAAAAGCAAAGTCAACAATATCGCAAGTTTAATTAAAAATCAATTTTATGTAAATTTTAAACAAACATAACAAAATAAACAAAATATTACAACATTTTAATGCAGCTGCAACACTGCAGCACTATTGAATAAATAAAGTTTTTTATATTAACTTGCATAATAATCTTGAATTTTTTTGTTTTATTTTTTTTTTGGTTTGGTTAGTTGTTATGTTGTGTTAAAGAGTAATTAAAAACAAAAGATGGAAAAGAAAAACCAGAAAAAGAAATGAAAGAGTGAAAAAAAAGATAGAAAATAAAAGTGAAAATGGTTGCCATTAAAAATTCACACAAATTGCATGATCAGAAATATTAACATTTTACATTACGATCGCTCGATGCCATCGAGAGGAAAAGCTTTGGAGAGCCAAGGTGGCAGAGCAGAGATGGCTGTGGATACTCTAGTAGATTGGCTTAGCTAGATGGATGGTTGGTTAGATGGCTGGATGTACGGATGACTGCATAGTTTAGTTTTCTTTTGCAAATAAATAATATAGTTGTACAGAGTTGTGAATAATACCGTTGCTGTTGTTTAGCGTGTTAAATCAGCATATAATTTACTTGCACTTTGAAACGAAAATAACTGTGCAACATTAGGTATTAAGCACGTAAAGCAATAGTTTTTAATTTCTTATTTGCTGCCATAAAAATAAACAAATTTTCCTCGGGTATATGGTGCATATGTATACGAGTATGCGAAGCAGTTGTCTTCCCATATTTTGCTTGAAGAAACCACAGAAACGCTTATCGTGGATTTATTTGCATGTTTAACACTGGTTAGCATGTAATTTATCTGGTAATACGAAACCTGCTACATACATACGAACTCGCACTAAACTATTTTATTACCCATTTTTGAAATGAAAAACTATAGGTTACTCCTCTAAATGCATTTCCTTGCCTTGCCCTTCACATAAAATCGACTCATGCTCAATGTGTTTGTTGGTTTTGTGAAAGTTTTCAACACTATTTCAAAAAAAAAAAAGTAGAAAATCCGTTAAAACACTGAAATTTAATGAATATGTCTGTCTGTTTATTTGAGTGAGTGTGTGTGTGTGTGTGTGTGTCTGATCTGTCTACCTGCGGATGTTGTTCCATTTTATTTTTCTTTTATTTATTTATTTTTTTTAATGTCTAATTTGCTTGTTGGTGAATAGTTACGCTGAGTAACCATTATCATTAAAAAATTATATATTTTATTTTATTAAACAAACAAATGAAAATAAGAGTTTCTTTCACTTCTTTGTTTTTTTTTTACTTTTTAATCGTAATTATTGGCATTTTAAAATGAAAATTTTATTTTTGCAGATTATTTTTTACTCATTTTTTATTGACAGTTGATGGCCATCATCAATACACTTTTTACTTCAGAGTATGAACTTCGAAATAGAAATTACTTTGATTGAAGAATGTCCGTTGACATTCGTTCGTTCGTAAAAAAAGATTTGTATTATGATATTTCATGAAAAGCTATTGCAATTCAATTGTGAAAAGCAATAATGTGTAGGGCAAGCAACATATTCCAACTACGGCCTCTGCGGACACTAAGTGACTAGTATCAGTTGCCATACCGAAATTGTCCTTCCTCCTTTGTGTTGTCGTTTGTTGTTTGCTTCGCTTATACCCTGATCGAAAAATTATAGTGAGCGCTATTTTCTACAAAAAATGTTTATAATCAAAAAAATTTTAGTCTGTTTTTAGATGATGAGTCTAAGTTATCTCATGAAACTAGTAAAAGTATAGGTGGAAGGTGAGGGAAGACAAGGGGAATGACCAATTCTCTCCGACAGCATTTTGATGAAAATTTGTAACGTTTCTGTTCGTGTAGAGTTGTATTTACGAGGTGTGATCAAAAAATAACCGTTATTTTCAAATTTCGTGAGTTACGTATGTTCGATTTTCGCATTGTTGTTTTTCTGTTATGTTGGTACACATGTCTGTTATATATAGAATGTTGGCAATTCCAACCATTTTGGATTGTCAGTTTGTTTTTGACAGATAAAAAGGTTAGTCGTGTTTTGGTGTACTCTTCGATTTTTTACTATTCGAAAAAATGGATCAAAGAAACTGTATTCAGTTTTGTGTAAAAAATGTAATTAAATGCGCAAGGACATTTGAAATGTTGACTGTGGCCTTTGGCGAGTCTACTTTGAGCAGAACACAAGTTCAATTGTGGTATAACCGGTTTAAGGAAGGCCGAGAAGATGTCAATGACGATGCTCGTTCTGGTTGCCCGAGCACGTCAACAACCGATGAAAACATTGACGCAGTAAAGAAAATGATTATGGTTAATCGTTGAATCACTATCAGAGAGGTTGCTGATGATGTTGGCATATCGTTCGGCTCATGCGAAGCATTTTTTACGGATGTTTTAGGCATGAAACGTGCGGCAACGAAGATTGTTCCAAAAATGCTAAATTTTGAGCAAAAACAACGTCGTTGTGCGTAAGTTTTTGGCCAAAAACAAAACCGTTATCATGCCTCAACCACCGTATTCACCGGACTTGGCCCCCGCTGACTTTTTCCTCTTCCCAAAACTGAAGACACCGATGAAAGGAAAGCGTTTTGCTACGATTGAGACGAGATAAAAGAAAAATCGAAACAGGAGCTGTTGGCGATACCAAAAAGCCCGTTTCAGAAGTGTTTCGAGGATTGGAAAAATGCTGGCATAAGTGTATTATATCTGAGGGGGATTACTTTGAAGGGGACAAGATAGTTGTTGATGAATAAATAAATACTTTTTGGAAAAATTTAAAATAACGGTTATTTTTTTGGTCATACCTCGTATATAGCTTTACCAAATTTCTTTATTTTAAAATTATCAGCACGCCGCTCGCATATACTTAATATGTTAAGTAAGTTATAACTCATTAATGTAATGAACAAAGGGTGGTTGGTAAATTATTATTTTTTTGTTAAAATGGTGAAGTTCATGAAACTGGTCTCCTCGTATAATAGCTCAATGAGACTTTAAAAGGGAATGTCAAAAAATTTCATGCAAATATGTAATCTCATCGTCTAAAAGCGGACTTAGCACCAGAGGCATCTCCACATTTCCACAAATTTAGTCATGTCCATTGATAGATAAAAATTCTAGCGAAAACATGCTACGAACTTTTATGGTAATTCCTCATATAAAATTCAAGTGCAAAAAACCAACTCTCGTAAAATTCACATTTTATCGCTTACGATAATTTGGCGATGACGGTTCGTAATTTTGGTCTCAATAAAATAAAATCCTCTCAATTTGAGTAGAAAAAGGAATCAAGTTAGTGGAAAAGACTTTTTTACTTGTTACTTTTAATGCTTTGGCCGAGCTTTTCGCATCCACTCATGTTGTGCGTGTTATATTTTTACAGGGACCTACAGTTTAATGCCGAATCCGAACGGCGTAGTGAAAAGCTTTTCATAGGCAATTTTTACTCTTGCAGGTTTGCCATTGCCTGCCAAGAGGTGGTGTCGTGTAGAAAAATTATTTTTTCTACTTTTTGATTTTGCCTGTGACGAGATTCGAACCCCGGACACTCTGTGTAGCAGTTCAACGCACTACCACTACACCACACAGCGACCAGTGGAAAAGACATTTACCGTTATTGTTCCTCTCCTTTGTACTCATACATAACAGTTTTTAGCATCTCATATGTAATACACTGAAAGAGTGAAGCTCTCTCTTACTCTCTTTTCTGATTACTGATATGGTCGAAGATTTACACCTTTCAAGACGACTTCAAACGTCTAGTTTTGTTATTGAACTTTGCCGCCACTGTTATCATTCTCTCCAATAAACTTAAAACATTACGTTCGTGTCTTGAAAGGTGTAACTAGGGATTTATTAACTGTCACTAAAGGTTTCTTCAAAAATAAAGAGAGACATAGAGAGAGAGAGAGCTTAAGACTTAATCTTTCTATCACAACTCACCCGCTCTCAAAGAAAAACTAATCTGAGTGCGAATCACTAAACACATACAACGCGACAGTCGCTGTCGACGACTACTGCCGGAAATACTCAAATAAATGGACTAAACGATTTTATATCATCTCATCAAAATCTTAATGTGTGTGCATTTATTTTCAACTACTTAATCATAGTATAAAAAGCTTACAAAGTTTATCGCGTTAATTAGATTAAAAGCAAAATAATTGCTTAACACGAGCTCTGAGATATTACCATAAATAATTGAATGTTTCAACAAATATAACAAATTAAAATAAAAAAAATAATTCTCTGTATACAAAATTATTAATAAATTCTGATTTCTTGTGTACATACAATTTTCAAACACATATTTCCTATGTTACACTCGAGAAGCGACCGGACGCTTGGGAAATTTTTTAATTTTACTGATTGTGAATGAAAAATCTATGATGATGTCATACAAAGTGCAAAAAAAAATTAAATATATTTTTAGCTTGTTGAAATATTTTCCTCAATTTGCTTCAATTTTTGTTGTACGTATTGAGATGGGCGTGACTTACAACAACCGGCCTTTTGTTTCTTTTTCCCATTTTTTTTTTTTATCATTTTTATTGTTAAATTATTCAGCCAGTGTAAATTGTTTTCATTGTTTTTCACTTTTTTATAGTAATTTAATTATTTTCTCCGGCTAGCTGGTTACTTTACTCATTTATAATTTTTATTTATTGCTTGTTATTTTCTTAATAATTCTCGTAGTTAAGTATTTATAATTTTCTATTTATTAAGTTTATTGACTATTAAATAGTCACGTATTTAAAGAAAACTGGCATACTTTATTATGGTTGAGCTGCTGAGAAATTCTAATATTTCTTTTATTTTAATTTTCTTTAAACTTAATGGCCCTTATAAGGAATAGAGAAAATAAAGTCGATTTGAAATTTAATAGAGTATTTTCTTTTACTTTTTTCCATAATAAAATGTGTACAGATTTTTTTTAGTAATAAGTATATTCATTTGTAGTGTGTAAAAATGTGGAAAGAATCGGTAATGTTGTCAATCGAAACAAAGAATTGGTTCCACTTTGAGTTAAACTTCACTGAAACATCGAGAACTGCTTCCCCACAATTTAATATCTACTGGAGATTTTCAAAGATTATAACCGCTGTGACGTAGTTGGTAGTGTGTTGGCCTGCTACTTAGAGTGTCTGGCGATTCAAGTCGAGGCACAGACAAAATCAAAATTTTAAAAAACAATGTTCTACATGGCACCTCAACCTTAGGCAGGCAATGGCAAACCTACAAGAGTAGGCAATGCTTTTCACTTCACCGTTCAGAATCGGCACAAACCTGTAGGTCACTTCCAATCATATACAAATAAGTATAACACGCACAACATGAGTGGATGCGAAAAACTTAGGCCTAGGCCCTCAATGGGCTGTTGTGCCATTAAAAGAAGTAGAAGAAGAAGATTCCACTAAATATGGTAAAATTTTTTCTTACTTTACCTTTAATGGCACAACAGCCCATGGAGGGCCTGGGCCGAGCTCTTCGCATCCACTCATATTGTGCGTGTTTTATTTGTACATGAATGGAAGGGACCTACAGTTTAATGCCGAATCCAAACGGCGAAGTGAAAAGCTTTTCATAGGCAATTTTTACTCTTGATGGTTTGCCATTGCCTGCCAAGAGGTGGTGCCGTGTAGAAAAATTATAAATTTTTACTTATTGATTTTGCCCGTGCCGAGATTCGAACCCCGGACACTCTGCGCAGCAGTACAATGCACTACCACTACGCCAAAGCGGTTAACAAAGATTGAAAATTGATTTTTATATAGGGCCCAATTGCGAAACTTAATCAAATGTCGACTTGTTGGCTATCGATGAACGATCTAGTAATTTTAGTTTACCTATTACGAATCTCGATCCAGCGATTCCAGTCGCTCGAAATATTCTGATCGATCTGTTCGTTTTTGTTATGAATAAAGGTTAAAAAGTAAATAGGTATGTTTTTTCAACGACCTCGATAGTCTAGTGAGTAGAGCACTAAAATTTCACTGAGTAGGTTGGGAGCTGTGCCATTAAAAGAAGAAGAAGAAGGTTGCGAGTTCCAGTCCTTGCTTTTGGTTTGGAGGTTAATTCTCATAAAATTTCTTATATTTCTACCGATACGAGTTAAACGAAAATTACAACAAAGTATACAAGTAAACCACAGGTAGGCAATGGTAGACCCATCAAGTGATGACAAATTGCCATCCCACCTTTCAGAAACGACGTTTAAATGTAGGTCCAACCAAGTTATGTCACAATGGGACTTATTTCTCTGGACAGCGACCCAACTAATCAACCAAGTAATAAGATCTTTAAGTAGAAAATTTAACAAACAACTAACCTCCCAATATTACTCCTATGGAGTTCAAATTGACAACTGGTATTTGAACGTCCCCCAGATGCCTTCTGCCACCAATACATGTTAAACAAAATGGATCTTTGGAAACTCGAATTGAAGAATTTCAATCTTTAAACTGAAAAAAAAAAATCAAAGCTGGCGGAAATGATATATTTCCAGAAAATATACTGGCCATAAGTGTCGAGTCCATTAGCTCCCATTCAGAGTTATCGGCACTTATCAGTTTAGATTAGAAACAGATTCAGATTCATCCTACAAAATTTCATCGGATATCATTGCATATATCATTTCAACTGTTGAAAATCTAACAGGCCTGTTTAATTTACAGGTAAATTTCCAATGTAAGATTTGTTTTTTTATTGAAGAGAAATGATTTTGCAAATCCATTTAAAATTGAACAGAGACAACATAAAGAAAAAAATACTTGAGATATACTTGTGAAAGTAAAACTTGAAAATAATTTAATCACGACTATGTTTTATTTTATGTTTCATGGTACAAAAATCAATATTTCTCATTTTTTAATTTAACGAATATTAAATAAATGAGATAGCGTTTCAATGACAATAACCTGTTTTTTTTTTATTGCTGCAATATTATAAGTACATATTTTCATATTTAATCGGCAAAAGACCAAACAACTTAAATTTAGGTTTCTTTCGTCTTCCATAAAATTGAATAAACTACATTAAACATTAAATGTGCGAAAATTAAATGCATAAGACAGTAACATTATGAAACAGAACCATCAAACTTAAATAAAATTGAAACGTTTCCGCCTGTCGTTTGAATGAACAAAACGAGATAAGCAAAATAAATTAGGTAATAATAAATAATATTGTACAAAAATTAATATGAAAAAAATTAAGGAAAAAACACAATAGATTTAAAAGTAGTCAAACAAGCTGAGAATTGCAGATCAAAATTGAAAAAAAAAAAGAAAAAAAAAAGTTACGAGGCAATAAATTATAAATTCGTGATATTTAACATTTTTTTTTTTTGTATTTTTGCTTTCAACATAAAAAACTTTATTAGAAAAAATAATAGCAAACAATATAAATTAATATGAACGTGTAAAAAGCAAAAAGAAGAGAAACAGAGAGAGAGCTAGTGAGAAAAAAAAAGAAATAGAATAATCAAATTGAGTTTTTTCCTCAATAGAATACAACAACGAAAATGTTTAATTTAAATTAGACACAATTTAAAAAAGCATACAATACTGAATTGTACATGTTCTTCTGTTGTTGTTGCTAAAATCTATTATTTTTAACGATGACGTCACATGTGACAGGTTTCAAGCTAAATGAATCGACAATGTGTGCACGACGATAAGAGAATATTTTATCAAGTAGTGTTCGGTACACCCTGCAGCAGTTGCAGATAAAAAGCAAGTGTAAAAAGTATACATTTAAAAAAAAAAAAAAAATTGAGGGAGAATTTGCATGCACAATCTGCTAAAATAATTAGGTAATTTATTAAAAGCAGGATGAAAGTAAAGGTGAAAGGAAAAAAAAGAGAAAAACATGCGTTTTGCTAATAAAAAATAGCAAGTACAACAATTACAATACATATGTATGTAGTACATATATTAGAGATAAAACAACATATGTATGTATGTATGGGATATTCGAAAGAGCACAGGAATTGAGTATCTATTACTCTAGAGCGTAACGGCGAGTAAGAGTGCAAGAAAAATGAGCGAACTTTGGGTCATTGCATACGTATGTTTATATGCGTATGTGTATATTAGAGATGGACGTGTGAATACTTTTTGACTCAAGTCTCGACTTTGAAGTAACTACTCACGAACATTGACTTTTTTCCAAAAAATAAGTAATTCGTTTTTGCAATCGTCTAAGCTAAAGAAACAATCATACTCACGTGAAAGTTATATCAAGCTCACTCATGTTCACGTTAAAATTTTGGAAACTGTATCACGCTCACGGGTATTACGGATATTTCACGTTTACGTGTGTCATTCAAAAATCCTCGTCACGCGCCCATCTCGAATATAATATGTGCGGGCAAGGGTGACATACGTATGTACTTCACTCACTCAAAACAAAAATTGCACACACTAAATATATTGAAGCAGTTAAGGGTTAAGCAATCACGGAAATTATCAATTAAGTTTATTGCAATGTTGCCAATTTTCACGTGAATTTAGTACATACTTTTTAAGCAGGAATATTTCAAATTAAAAATTACTTCAATACTTTGAAGCTTACTAACAACACAAAACAGTGTAATTTAAAACAATGCAATGCCATAACCCACCGTCTCGAATTCAAATCTGGTCACAGAAACATTCTACCACTACGCAATTCTAAAACACTTGAACTTAAAAGTGCAAAGTGCAAAATGCCGATTTTATAGATGATTAATTTAATTACCTGAAGGGAGTATAACGAATGCCACTAAGAAGTGTTCAGTCCATTTTATTGAGACCCGCTCTTTATCTGAGAAGCTTAAGCGAGTGTGGATATTCGTTGTGAGCCCAGCAAACCAACATTTGTTGGCATAATTGTTTTTCTTGTTGTCATTTTAATATTATACATTTATGATAAGATAACGTGTGCCCATTTTTACCACATACTTGGCATAATTGTTCAAAAATTAGATAGCGGTTAAGTCTTTAAAGAATTTCGCATTTCAAAAATGTTATTCAAAAATATAAAACATTTCTATTAATTTACCAATTACCAAAGATGAAAATGTGTCCATTTATATTTATTATCTACGATGAGTATGATTAACCCGAATTAAGTGAATATCTTTTAGTACTGAGATGTATCTTTTTCTGCTTATATGGTACAGATTAGTTTGGAAAAATCAAATCCCAACATACTTATTTAACAGAGTCAAGAATTCGGTTGGGCCATTCGGACTTGTTCAAATTTCATTTGGGGAAGGAATAAAAACTATTGCTATATTTCTTATTTGTTGGTGGATGTGCATGCATTGTTCGAATAATTCTGTTGAGTTAAAATTAATTGAAAATCCTACGTTTTAATTTGAAAAAGTGTTTGAAATCGGCAGAAGTAAATTTGTTACCAGTATAAAAGCTTTGCTTCGGTTTCTATTTATTTATTTTTTTCTAAATATAACCTAATAACTCTAAAAAGTTTATAAGGTACATAATTTTTATACTTTTTAATTATTATTAACTTCGATATAATTACATTTTCTCATTTCAACTTGTCAAGAATTGATTGCTTTATAACAAATAAAAAATACAGGCATACTTTCTCCACGTCGACTGCTGCAACTTTTTTTTCCGCCCAAATACTTAAGTTCTCTTTGATTACTTTTTCTTGTGCAACGAAACAAAAAAAAAAAAGTTGTTCTACTGATGTAGCCCGAAGGTACCACCAACTAACCAATGAGTGTTTAATGTACTTACTTTTCAATACAAATTTCATTTTAATTGAAGAGTATGAAAAAGCATCAATTTGACGTTTAATAAATCACAGCTTTTTTACTGTTGTTGGTTTCAATAGTTGCAGTGGTAGTAATAGTACTCATTATTGTTGTTGTTATAATGAACTATTGTTGTAATTTTACAGATAATCTTTTATCTGAGAAGGCAACACCACCAATTGCAAGAGCAGCAGCCAGCACAACTCAAATGCACTCTCATCCACACACACACACACACATATACACGTACACAAACAAACAAAAACGAAAGGAAACGATAATTGAATGCACTTGAATTGCACTTTATCATAAAAATGGTGAATGAATTAATGAAAGAGAATTGCACAATATACATTATGAATGCATGAGTGATTGAAGTGATTTGACATTGATGATTCAATTAAAATGTATGCTACAGAATTTTATGCACTTAGTGAAAAAAAAAACAAATAATTTAATTTTAAACATTTAAACTATGTAATTCGAATGTGGTGTATTTATGTGCATAGAAAATAGTTTCTATTAGTTTCATCTTCTTCTTCCTACGTACTAAAATAAACAAATTTAGTTTATTCGATTTTTTTTTACTTTAGCAAGCAAAGTGTCAATCAAATTTGTTCTTATACTGATAGCAAACAAAGAAAAAAAACACATTAAAGTAGGTTAAATAATTAACTAGAAACTTTATTACAAAGTGTAAAAATTTACACTACAACGTGAAAAAAGTAAGAGGAACAGAACAGTTTTCGAACGAGTATATTTATTATCTTTCAAGTTTTGTTTATTCATTTTTGCACACTTAGGCTGTGGTTATATTCAAAATTTACTTGGCGACCACCATGCAATTGTTGTTGCCCGAACACGAAAAAAACAGCTTTTACTCACTCTCACACCGAACACTATATGCTGGGTGAAATGTACACCGAGCACGCTCAGTATTCAGGGTTAGCAATGAGTTATTCTACAAAAAAAAAGAACAAAGAAGGAAAATAGAAGGATGCAAAGCTGTACATCACTTTTTTCATATGCAGAAGAGCGAAGTAGCGAATTTTTTTAGTTTTTAAAAGTGATTATTAAATATATTATTTATAAAACTATTGAAGAAAAATCATATTGTTTTCATAATTTTCCAATTATATTATTAATTTCACTCTCCATATTGATAAAATCGTTTAAAGTATTTTGGTATACGATTTAGTGTTGCCGTTGCGAACAATATAGTATTAAAAAAAAAAACTGAATTTTGGCAAAAAGCAACTCTGTAACGAACACCAATGTAACTACTACACCCAGCACGAGAGTAAATTATGATGTGTTCGTCGAACAGCGAACACAAGTATAACCAGCACCTAATGATTGCAAGCTTGTTCTTGCGTTCAAAGAAAGATTTCAACTCGTGTACACACAGACACACTCCAACAACACTCCTCGTATTTATTCTCTCTGGTCCAATGTGCATACAAAGTATGATATGTAGGTCGTCAATATCATTGAATGACGACGACGACAACAACAACAACAGCGCGTGCCATCAACCGCCGTAACAAGTGCAGCAGAAGCGTTCAAATCGAAAAACTAAAAGACAAATACAAATTTAGTTTTTTTTAATGTATGAATTTTTGTTTACACAATTAACAAGCACACAAAAAAAACTAACAGCAGCATCGAAAATGTTTCATTTGAATAAATTTGAAATGCATGTGCTGCATGCATCTTGACGACTATCTCTCATCTGCCTGGCTCCTCGTCTTTGTCGTGCTTCAACTCGTTGTCTATACATAATATATGCATAATGCAAAAAATTGAAAAAAAAAAAATTTATAAAGTAAAATGCTGTTAACAGAAAGTTTATTTTACAAAAATTTTATAAAAAAAAAAAACAAGGGAGAATGGCTTATGGTAATTGTTTCTCAAATATTCTGTATGGGAATCGAACCAGAGGTGTTCATTCACATGACCAACATAAAAACGAAAAAAAAATATACATAATATACACACCTGGACAAAATAATAGGTGTAAAATCAAAAATTTTTAAAATGAACGAAAAAAATTAACTGGCATGGTCTACAATCAAAAGTCAAATTTGGAAGTTTGGTGGCGGTGTTTTGCAATGAAATGGGGGAATCTCCGCAACAAAAGTTCTTCTCGATAAATATTGCGGCTTGTTTATTTGTTCAACAATGAAATAGAAGTGTTTTGGTTTAAATTAAAAGTGAATAAATTTAAATGTATTTAGTTCCAGAAGGTAAGATGATTTCGATGCAAGTGAACTAAATAAAGGTTTAATTATAATTTTTAATAATATTAGATGGGTCATGTTTTTCATTGCAGTACAGAGGAGACAAGACCTGTTTGTCAGCTCCGAACCAAAGAAAAAACCTACCAATTCATTGCCAGATTGATGGAACGGTTTCAGAATTTCGTTAAAAATGCTCTCAAGCCAGAAAAAGCTATTGAAACGCGTGGAGCACCTAAAAAAAACTTCATTAGTGACCGACAATCGTATCGTTACATTAGCTAAACGCGACCCGTTCAAGTTGCCCAGAACAATTGCAACCAAAATTGGGAATGTTGTATCATCACGAACCGTTCCAAGACGATTAGTAAGCGCAAAAATACTTGGTAGAATTGCTCGCAAAGTTCCTCTGCTTAGAACTGAAAATTTTGCATTAGTTCATAAAACTTGGTACGGTTCACAGGTAGAAAAAAAAATGACGCAATATTCTGTGGAGCGATGAAACAAAAATAAATTTGTTTGGTAACGATGCAGAAAGAAACGTTCGTCGCCCGAAAAGCAAAGAATTCCACGACCAGTTCACAAAGAAGACAGTGAAGCACGGGGGTGGCAGCTTAATGGTATGGGGCTGTTTTTCTTGGCAAGGTATTGGTTCGATACATCAAATTAATGGTGGTATGGATAAGGATTTGTTGGAAACAGTTCTGTTACCATATGCCGAGGATAATATGCCGCTTTTGTGGAAACTTCAGCAGGACAATGATCCAAAACATTCATCGCCAGTTGCCAAGACCATAATGTAGATTCCCTTTTGTGGCCAAATCAATCCCCAGATCCTAAATCCTATTGAGAACCTCTGGGGAGAACTTAAACGCCAAAATAAAACGCAGTTATGGGAAAATATTCAAAAAAAATTTGCTACAACATTCCTGTAGAAACTTGTCGGAAGTGGATATACCGTCAATGCCCAGAAGAATCGAAAAAGCCAACAAGAATAAGAATATGGTGGATATCCTGGGTATTAATGCGTTCTTACTAAGTCAGTAAAGTACGGGACCATAACTACTTAGCAAAATTTCAATATTTAAGTTTTTTGTGCACACCTTTTATTCTGTCCAATCGAAAATCTGTGTATTTTATGAATTAACCAAAATTTAAGTTATTTTTTAAAGTGTTTAAAACTTTTTATGTTTTGTTACGACGCTGAATTATGTTTATGTTGAAAACTAATTTATTTTTTGAAGGATAATAAAAATATATTTGAAAGCCAAGCTTTTTCGAAAAAAAAAGAAAAATATGTACATACCTATTATTTTGGCTAGGTGCGTACATAAATTATGAGCATTCAATGTTGTCACTTCGAAATAGTGTTTCTCTTTTTTATTAAGTTTGATTAGCTTATAAAAAAAAATGTTTTTTTCATGAAGGAGTATTAGTTTTGGCAGATTCCATGAAGGTGTGGTAGATTTCATAAAGGAGAGTTAAATTTCATGAAAAAGTGGTGGATTTCATGAAGAATGTTAGATTTGTTGTTTTAAATAATCAGGTTGTGGAACGAAGGAAATCGATGGAAGCTGAGAATTATTCACGATCTCTTGAGTGCTCTTCTGTAGCAACTGTTAGCAACGTGTGCTGTTATATTATATATTACACTTATTCTCTTGCATTCTACTCCAACCTTCCCCAACACAGTATTTATTTTTTCCTCCTTTACCCAAGAGGTCTGCAAAATTCTTTAAAGACCTCGTGACCACCTCTAGAGTTTCTCTTAAGACACGTTCAGTGAAAGTCTAGAGTTCTAAATTCAGAAACATTGAAGTTTCGTGTTTTAATCAAATTTATAATATCAAATTTATAAACTTGACTGAGGTAAAAAAAAAATATTTTGTAAAGTGAGATCACCTTTGACATTGTTGATTATATAAGTACATATGTACACACAAATGTATGTATTTATAAAAAATTGTAATTTACTAATTGGCCGTGTATTTACTTTTTTTTTAGCAAGGCTATAAAATAAATGAGTAAATATATAAATTTGTATGTAAAATATGTAGGTAGTATGTATATAATTACATGCCAATATTCCTACTCATGTTTTGACCACGTACTATCTTTTAATGATATCAAAGTATCACACAAATTATTTCCTGTATCTACTCAAGTTTAAATTTGGTACGAATATACTAAAATCTCTATAAATACTGACTTTTTCATTTAACGGCTTTTTGTCATTTCGCAATTAAGTCATTTTGATTATTATGTACAAAATTTTACCGAAGAAAAAATTATACCAATTATTAGTAATATGATTCATAAAATCAATTTTACTTAAAATTATTTTTAATTCGCTTGACTAAAAAAAAACGATATAAGCACACAAATAAAAGCAGCACAACGAATAAATTCAAGCAAATAAAGTACGAAAATTGTTGCTCAATATTGGACGTATGGATGAAAAGGAAGAAGAGCGAAAAACAAGAAATGGAAAAATACGACCAAACCCAAAAAAAATAAAAAAATTAAAGCAATACGAAAAATAACACATCGAAGTAATAGAAGAGTAAAAGAAAGAGAATGGACAATGAAGGCGATTAAAATCACGAATGGAAATAATATGGGGGGAGAAGAGAAATAATACAAATCTGAAAAATGACGTCATGTTTTAAAGAGGTTACTATTAACTAGTTAGAAATTTAAAAAATTATTATATCAGTAGAGTCGACTACAGAATTTGATACTTTCTTTATTAGTTAAAATATGTAAAATTCTTAAAAAAGGAAAAAAAAAATTTTAAAACCAAACAGAAGCCAGAAATCTCTATGACCCCTCCCTCTCAACGAAATCAACCTTTTGCAAACACAACAGCTCTTTAACGCATTTCCAATTTACGCAGATAAATTTCCCTTTATTTCTGTTTTGTACAATAATTTCTCCCCACCTCACTTCTCGCAAAACATACTTTCAATGCATACAACGAATGTAATCCAATTGCGTGTGCTTCCAACTTTATGTTCTCCCTCCACACCCCTTAAAATTAAACTTTAATAACTATTGAGTCGCTTGTACTTACCGTTTCGTATATTGCTCTCTTGCTCGCTCTTACAACTGGTTATGGCTTTCAAAGAAAAGTGTTGTTGTCTATTTCCTCTTTTTCCACAAAAAATTTAAATTTATTTTTATTTTTTTTTTTTTTTGTTGGGGTTTTTCTTAAATGAATTTATTTATCTTTTTCTCTCCTTTTTTCGTCGTTTTCTTTTATGTAGCTGCCGTCGTTTAGTTTTCTATGAGAATTTTTTGTCTCCCTTTTTGTCGTTGAAAATTTTGTGATGTCACCACAACAATTTCGCACAAATTCGCACTATAACAAAATAAATTGCATAAATTTCATTTTCATTTGTAAAATTCACTTTTCTTGTGGATTTTCTTTAATTAAATTCAATTAAATATTTGTGCTTGCAAGCTCGAATGGGTAGAAAAGAACCGCAACGATTACTATCGCACAGAAATACTAGGAACTCGCGCGTACTTCACGAATACAAGACGAAGCGATACTAGCGCCGCCGCTGCCGAAAAAGCATTGGAATGGAAAAAGAATTGAAAATGACGAATGACGAACGACAACGACACACGACACACGGCAACGAATGACATGATAAATGAAACGAAATCAAGCGAACGTGCAAGTTTTCAAGGCGAGTAAAATTTACAAAATTTGTAGTGTTGCCGTAGCGGATAACTTTTATTTGAATTTTAACGGTTTTGCAGTAAAAAGGCAAAATTATAGGCTATAAATAACAGAATCTTCTATATAACCACTAACAATTTTTTTTAATCTATTAACTATATTTCAGAATTCTTTTAGTTTTATTTTATAGAATCTATTAATCTTATGAGATAAGCAAGCCAGATAAGTTGCCAGACACGGCAACACTTCAAAATTTGACAACCGAACATCGGATACACGACGCCACTTCTTCGACCATAAAAAAATTCAATTTACGAAAACTTTTTCCCCATCACGGAGGGAAAATGATATCAGAAATAATAGAGGGGAAATTATAGTTGGAAATATCCCAAATTTATTTTTCTTTTCTTTTTGTACCACAGCATACGCCCAATTGCAATTACAGGCGGCGCCGTAGCCGCGTCGAAACGAATGAACACACAAAACAGAAAGTAACTAAAAAAGTCCTACTTAAAGAGGCACAAATTCAATTTGAAGTAGAATGAGGACACTTTTATGGGTTTCTCAAAAATAAACGACACGAAAGTAACAAAATTTTTTAAATTCCGGTTAAACACAAAATTTTTTTGTTCGCTTTCAAGTCACCGATTATGTCATAATGATACAACAACAATATGTAAAGTGGGCGTTTGCCGGCACAAAAAGGCTACTAGCAAAAAGCAAAATATAAAAATAAAATCGATTTTCAAATATTTTAAAATTCCACTCTCTACAATTTATGTTCACGTTTTTTGATTCACTTTTTGTTACCACGAAATTTTGCTTATTTTTTCGATTTGTTTTCCAAGTTTTCTCTAAATTTCTTGATGTTTCTTATATTTATTCCTTACAACACTTTTCTCGACGTTCACTATCCGTGCTTTCCTCAAAACGTTCGGATCTCTTTCGTTCGATTCCGCTTTTGCTTCTGTTATGTCAAAACGAAAAAATCCCGTTGCACTCAAAGAATTTAAAATTTTGAATGTGCAAGCGAGCACAAAATATATTTTGTATTTTTTCTATTTCCATTTCATTGGAATATGGGGAGATGATGTCACTTTTCCTTTTGAATGGAGAAATACTGTGAAATTTTAAGACAGGGATGGTTATTTTGGTATAATTGAAAAGTTTTAATATTGTTCGAGGTGCTGCTTAGATGCTGAAATCAATTGGAAACTACACATGCTTAAGCCTAAAAGAAAATGTTTAACAATTGAATTTTGCTATTCTCTGTTTCGCTTTACTTCCCAACACTTATGATAACTTCATAAATCATTGTAAATCGTTTTCAATTTACTTCTCAACACTTTTGATAATTTCATAAATCTTTGTAACTCGTGTAAAATGGTAAAATTCAAACCAAAATAATAATGATAACAAAATAAATTTAAAAAAAATATACATATGTATATTAAATAAGCCTTGAGTCAATCCGTTGTTATTCCTGATATGTCGTTTAAGTTGGGATACTCTTGTGCGTGTTTCCCTATTGTGGCGTCGGCACTGCTCTACGTGCTCATCTCATCTTTAAGTTTAATTTGCAGGATTCTCTCATAACAAGAATTTTTGGCCAGGAAAATATTGATTGGTTTGTCCGGAATTTGGTGATACTGAGGTGTTGACCGCGCAGATCATTGTGCACCCATCATTGTAGAGTTCTATCATTCGGACTTTCATCTGTGTCTTATTTCCTTCCCCATTACCATAATAATTCGTTCCGACATTTGCAATTTGTTTTGCGAAATTGCAAATGTGTCCAGTAACCGAAAATACTCTCTTCATCTCTATCTTTCTTTTTGTCATTTTACATGGAAGACAACAACAATATTGTCACCTCGGCAGCAATTGTTGCCAGTGTGATTTGTAAAAAGATGGAAAAGAAAAAATGTGCAATAGAAATGCATAGCTTTCAAACCGACACATATTTTGAGAATAAAACATTACTCCGATCGGAGCAAAACGTTTGAGTTTCAGATAGTACGAAATGATTTAAATTCCATGTGAAAAAATGGATGAGTAGAAAGCTTCTTTAAATATTTATTTTGCAATCAATATGTTTTTTTTTTTTACCGAATTTCAACAAGGTACCAAAGCTTTTTATGCGTATCCGACAAGCGATTAACTGCACCACCTTTTAATATCATAAATCCCACCTAATGCAACTTACAGCAACCCTGACCGCTTGTCATGGGAGTACACGAATGAAAGAATGTCGGAAGAAGAAAAGCTTGAAATCAAAAGAAACGAAGTAAAAACGCGGTTGACTTCCTTCTGCGATCGCGAGAATCATTTTTTAATTTAGTTTTTAAGTTAAATTTATTTTAATGCCGGTGTCAAAATTGTAAGCAGGGCACAGCATTAAAAACGGTAATTAAACATTTGCAACAAATTAAATTATAAAGCATAGACATGTAATTGAACGAATGTAAACGTTTCCAACTGCAGGCATTTTTCAGAGTAAGAAGAAAAAGAGAAGAACAAAGGCAACAGAAAGGTAAGACTCTACTGCTTTTTAATTTCATATTGTAACAATGTAATGTAGATGTTCGAAATTTAGTAGCACGTTATATGTAACATGACACTAGTTATTTCTTTCACTGAATCTGATAAGATATTTCATTATTTCCACAGATATATAGCAAAATGGGACGTAGTCCATCCCCTTCACATGCGAGACGTCGCGAAAAGGAACGTTCAGAGAGAAAAAAAAGGAGAGAGCGTCGTTCCAGAGAACGCGAACGTCAGCGAGAGCGCGAAAGAGACGACGGTAGCGGCGCCGGTGGCAGCAGTCGAGCATTGCGTCGACGTTCCCATGACAGGGAGCGCGATAGAAGCCGCAGCCGTGAAAGAGATCGAACTAGCCGACGGCGTTCGAGGTGAATAAAAAGTGTAGTGTATTAAACCAAGCGAATGAAACCATAAGTATTAAAATTTTTTCGTATATATAATTATAAAACGTAAAAGTAGAGTAGTTGAATACGTAAAAAGTTTGTTCAAAAATATCTTATCCATATGATTATTTTAATTTTAATGCGTTTGTGTTAACCGTACGCAACAGTTTTGGTGTGTATACCTTTTTGATGCTTAAGCATGCAACTCTGCATGAATTGGGTAATTACTTATATTTCAACGCGTTCTTTTTTGACATTACCACGTGAAGTGAAATAGCTACTCGGGGAAAAGCATTAAAATAATATCACGAATTTCATCACATTCACAAAGTTTTAAATCCAAAAAGAATCCGCAGTAGTTGAAAACCACAGTAAAAGTACGCAACTAAAATATCTTATCAAAATGGCTTTACGTGTACAATTCGAAAACAACGATGACATCGGTGTTTTCAGTAAACTCACAAATTCCTATTGCCTGGTAGCAATTGGCGGTTCGGAGGCTTTCTACAGCATATACGAATCTGAATTGGCCGAAACAATTCCTGTTATACACGCTAGCATTGGTGGCTGCCGCATCCTTGGACGACTGACGGTAGGCAATCGCAATGGTCTGCTGGTGCCGCATTCCACAACCGATGTGGAGCTGCAACATATACGCAACAGCCTCCCAGATACAGTTAAAATTCAGCGCGTTGAAGAGCGTTTGTCAGCGTTGGGTAATGTCATTGCATGCAATGATTATGTCGCCTTGGTACATCCAGATCTTGATAAAGAAACCGAAGAAATAATTGGTGATGTCTTAAAAGTTGAAGTTTTTCGTCGAACTATTGCCGATAATGCACTAGTCGGTTCGTATACTGTGCTCAGTAATCAAGGCGGTATGGTGCATCCAAAGTCAAGTATACAAGATCAAGATGAGCTGTCGTCATTGCTGCAAGTGCCACTGGTCGCTGGCACTGTGAATCGTGGTAGTGATGTACTTGCTGCCGGTATGGTTGTCAATGATTGGATTTCATTTGTTGGCATGAGTACCACAGCCACCGAAATTTCCGTAATTGAAAGTGTCTTCAAGTTAAATCAGTCGCAACCATCGACGGTCACCACGAAATTGCGTGCAGCACTCATTGAAGATATGTCGTAAATGTTCAAATGTTCGAGAAGTTCAAAAGTGAAATTAGACGAAAAGCTGAAGGATATATGCGAAAGTCTTTGGTCGCATTTAGGAAAAGCTTTCTTTTTATGTTAATGTGAAATTGCTTTGTGCAATGATAATTTTGATATATTTCTATAATAAATTTAGTTTTATGAAATGAAAACGTTTTTGCATTGTTGTTTTAGAAAATATTAATCATTAAGCTATTCGCCTATGAAAATTGTACATTTTTTATTTTCCTCGACTACAAATCGCTAGCTAGCTACTAGCTATTCTTCCACCACGTATCTCCAAAAGCACGAAAAATAAATATAAACTAAATATCTTTCGATAAGCGTTAGTGTTCAAGTGAAGATACTAGGTTTAAAAATGGACTTAAAATTTTTGTATCATGCAAACTGATGGAGAAGCTATTCCTATCTGAGATATGTCCAACGACATCCCTTGTCTAGCTATATTTTGTAGAGTGTCAATGTCTTTCTTTCACTCATCCGTAGTCATAACTAAGTCTTTTATAACTACTCAGAAAAATAATGTAACTGTTAGCAGCTGATATCATTGTCAGCATTAACAAGTTCTTTGTTTGTTGTCACTTTAGGAATGTTTGAGGGGAGAAACAGAATATGTGAGGAAAAATTTGGTCAACTGGTAGTCTTTTTTAATAACTATGTTTAATAGATTATTTTGTCTTTGCAACCATAAAAGCATTTAGCCCAGTTGAAGTAAATCGTTGAAGAAAGTTACCTCTTAGTTTAAGTTGAATGACTTGGAGCTGTTTTCTTTTTTTTTTTTCACAACTTTCACTATGCTCGATTTAGTATCGAACTGTTCAGAATTGTATAGCTTCTTGATATTGCCGAGATCTTTTCAATTTGTTTCAGACATTCATGAATAAGGCGCGTATTTAAATTTTTCTATTTTTTGTTCATATACATATTTAGTTTCTATTCTGTGTACAAGTCTTTTATAATATTCTTTTTCATAAAATCAATCAATCTTAGATCACGTTCTCGTTCTCGCGGACACGCATCTACCTCAGCGTCGTCATCTTCCCGTCATCGCGGCGGTGCTGCTGTTGAGCGACCAAAAATCAGTGAAGCCGATTTGGAAGGGAAATCTGCAGAAGAAATCGAAATGCTAAAGACAATGGGTTTCTGTACGTTCGACACGACCAAAAATAAGAAGGTCGACGGCAACGATGTCGGAGAAGTGCACGTAATCCTAAAGCGTAAATATCGACAGTATATGAATCGTAAGGGCGGCTTCAATCGTCCATTGGACTTTGTGGCATAGCATCGTTGGTTGTTTTGTTTTTTGTTGCTGCGATGCTATTGCTGCATTTCTTTTTATACAATAAGTTTTTGGTAGCTTATATCGATGGATATTTCCTGCTACCTACTACTATTTACTTTAATTGTTTTTACTGCTACTACACTACTACAACAACTACTGCTAACACTTCAGGAATGTCAACTTTACTGAAAGCAAACTACCTATGTATTACTGCTACAACTACTTTGTTGTTGTTGTTGTGCGCAGTTTGTAGTAGTTAGTTTGAAAATATTGTTGTAGTTAGTAGCAACAGACAATCCTGCAATTTTATGCAATAGACCGGTTTACAAAATTCCTTTTCAAAATTTCCACCACACATCACCTCATTAACTATTCACAAATAATACAAAATAGTTACTTAGTTTTTAAGCAATAGTTTTTCTGTTTTTCATTTTTTTTTTTTATTTATTTGTTTAACAACAAAAAGTATAACAAAAATCAAATCATTAATTTTATGGAGTTTACGGTGAGAAGAATAGAAAAATGTTTAAAAAGAAGTCCATTTAAAAATGTAATGATTTACTTACATATCTCGTGTAACCTAAGCTCTTTTCATTGCTGCTTAATCGCAATTTGAGAAATGCTTCAAATTTTAGCGAAATTCTAATTTGTAATCTATTCTTCTCTTACAGCTTTTCTTTAAGTTTTTAATAATCTTTTTTTTTTTTTTAAATATTTAAAGTAATTAACTTTTTGTTAATTGAAAGAGATGAGATGTTCAAAGGTAAAGCAAACTAAATCAACAAAAAAAAAAAAAAAGGATACCTTCACTTTTAAAAGTTTGAAGCTAAAAATATTTCCACCAACATTTTCATGCCTTAATTACATCAATAACATGAAAATTTAAAAATATTTCCACTAACATTTTCATGCCTTAATTACATCAATAACATGAAAATTTAAAAAAGATTCTAACCTTAAATTGAATTTTTTAAATTCCTAAATTATTTTTCTTTGCTTGGCACGAAATCAAGTTTAAAATTCTAACATCAGAACTAGTTTTAATAATTTTGTAGAAAAAATACCTTCATTTTAGTTTCGTGCACATAAATGAGATGAAAATGTATCGAAATTTAAAATTTCATCCTAAATATGTTTCCATTCACTTAAATATTATTAAAATCAATCATTTTATTGCTGCAGTTGCTGCAGAAATTTATAAAAATTTATGAAAATTAAGTTTGAGACATGAGTGGATGCGAAAAGCTCGGCCTAGGCCCTCCATGGGCTGTTGTGCCATTAAAAGCAAAGTAATTCTCAATTTAACCTTAACTTCTAAAATTAGCTAAAGTTTTTCTATAAACGATAATAATTTTTAAAGAAAAAAATAAAAGCTTCATTTTTATGCACAAAATGATTTTGAAATTTAAAATTATATAGCAAATTTGAAATTCAAGCTATAATAAATTGAGTTGTGCTCACTTTGATTGAGTTTTTTATCTAAAAAAAAAAAATATTCCAATCCTAAACTTTATACTATTCCCTTCAATAATTTTGAAGAAGAACTCGATTTAATAAATTTTTTTTTTTAGCATTTAAATTTATACCATTCAAGGAAACTTCATTTCAAAACCAAATTTAAAATTCTAAACTTAAATAATTTTGAAAGAAAATCAGCTTTGATTGGATTTTTGTGCACATATTTTCTTAAATCTTAAGCTCCAAAATCAAATTTGAATTTCCTTACCTTGGAATTTAAGAAAAAATGCTTTCATTTGAAGCTCTAACTAAGCAATGACGATAGCTCATCTCGATCTAATTTCAGTTCTTCAAATTGATGGAAAACTCACTTCAATTAAATTTAGAATGCATTGCAAATGATATTAAAATTGATGATGAAATTTTAAATTGAAAATCAAATTTGAAATTTGAACTTCAAAAGTAATTCTAACCTCAATGTTTTTCTAACAGCCATCCATAATTTTGAGTTAAAAATCAATTTTATTTCATAATTTTTTTTTCAGCTTGAACATTTTTAAATCTAACCTCTAATTATTTTTCTATAAAAAATGTACTTTACTTTAAACGAAAATTAGTGTACGTTCATTTGATTGAAAAAGTTCAAGTGAATTTGAATGTTTAAATTTGGAACTCGAACCTCGAAACTCAACTCTAACCTGAGTTTTTACAGTTTTTACCCACTGAAGTTACTTTACCTCTGAGCATCTCTCATATCATATGAATGGAATTTGTCTTGTTATGAATTAACTGAGATTTTTCTTAAAGCAAAAAAACAATTACTTGAAGTATTTGAAAATACAAATATACACACACAAACACACAAATATGTAAACCACTCAACACATACCCACATAAACATACCATACCTACATACAAAACCAATGTTCCCCCATTTATCCTCCAATTCCCATAAAATATCCTCCACACACTGCAATAGTACAATTTTTATACCAATATATTTAATATAAAAATAGAGATTTTATATAAAAATGTAAAACATTTATTTACACATACACACACCATAAACCTAACCTCAAATCATCCTACCCATCAAAACAATTCAACTCCTACAATAGACCAAGTATGCAATAGCCAGGGAATTTTTTTTTTTTTTTTTTTAATTTTTTATAAATTTTTTATACTGTTACAATGAATGAATATGAATATAGTAATTGTTTGTATTTTTTCCTGTTCAATATGATTGATATTTTCATAAATAAAGCAGTTAATTCAATCACAAGTGCCGTTAAAAAACAACAACAACAATAACAATAACGAAAAATAAAAGATAAACATTTTATGTATATTTAAGCATTTTATATACATATTTCTATCAGCCGTCATTGGAATGAGCCAATATATGGGAAGCGTTTCACTTTATCCGTTTCGTTTCAAGTTGTTTCGGGTGTTTTGTTTAAAATTTGCACACATTTTTGTAAAATCGAAATCTTTCAATTGGAAAAAAGTCGATTCGTTCGTTGCAAATTGGAACGATTTTATTTTAAACTGAATTCACCACATTCCAATTGAAGCCGTGGCAGCTGTATACACTGGCGCCATCATGAAATACTATCAGAGAGAGAATGTAGTAAAAAAAGAGAAATAAGTTTTGCTCTAGTTTTGTTGCTATCTTACTTTTCTGCCTGTCCCTCTCGCACCGTCTTTCAAGCGTGCTCCAGTCTAAATAGCCACATATAATACACAAGTTAAATGAGCATGGACATTTGTCGAAGCGTTCCAATTCCATATATTTCATTACAGTTTCTTGTTCTCAAAAACTGAATGCAAAATGTTGCGCTCTCAGTGGAATCTTTAAAATGACACCATTTTTATAAGATTTTTCTTTTCATTTTAAACAATTTATCAATTAAAACATTAAACTTTTACAACAACCATCGCAATAGTATATATTTGGCGTAAAAGATACCAAGATTTGGCTCTCACACACACACAGATACAATACTTAACTTAGATTTAAGACAAACAAAATTGCAGGGATTTTTTTTAATTTTTTTTTATAATTTTATTTAAAAAGAAAAAAAAAAACAAAGCCATTTTCTTATCTCTTAATAAATATTGTATTGTATACAAAACAAAAATAGCTACATCGTTTTCCTTTCGATTTGCTAATGTAAAAAACTTTTGATACTTTTTTTTTGGTTACCTTTTTAATTTGTAAATTTAAGAAGATGATTGTATTTATATTTTTTTTTATTTATATAAATTAAATTCGATAATGTGTATTCAATTTTAAGTAGAATCTTTTAGAAACAAATCAAAAAAAAAACAAATTGAATAAAAAAATAATTATGTATAATATAAAATATAAAAGAAAAATAAAAATTTTATTTCAAAATTCAAAATAATACAGATTTTTATTATTTAAAAATGTAAGGAAATTGAAATGCTTACTTGTGTACTTATTCTACTGATGGTGGTGATGGATGGGTGGATGTGAAGAAGGCCGAGAACCTGGCCTACGAGTGCAGGACAGTTCCTCAAGCACTCAGGCTATGTAGCCCATTGCACTTAAGGCGTAAATTTAAATAGGAAAAGAAGAAGGGGTGACACAGCAAGTAAGGGGTTAGAGAAAAAGTTGAAAAAGGGATTTTCTCCGGATTCTCTCAGAAGATCGCAGAAGGGGGAAAGAGTGAACTTTGTCCCTTACTGTGACATCGAAACCCAAAATGCGCCATCTCGTTCTGGCAAAGGCGGGACAAGTGCAGAGAAAATGCTCTGTGCTGTCTGATGGTGGTACTATTGAAGAATCTCTAAGATTTTCTTAATAATTTTATCGCCGTCATCTCATCTCATCTCATCGTAGTTGCTGCGACATCAGCCATTGTAATTTTGAAGATAATGCAACTGCAGTTGGAAGTAAGCCGGATAAAGGTTGGCTGCTGTACTTTACTTTTAATGGCACAACAGCCCATGGAGGGCGAAAAGCTTTTCATAGCAATTTTTACTCTTGTAGGTTTGCCATTGCCTGCCAAGAGGTGGTGCCGTGCAGAAAAACTATTTTTTCTACTTTTTGATTTTGCCTGTGCCGAGATTCGAACCCCGGAAACTCTGCTAAGCAGCCCAACGCACTACCACTACGCGTGGGGTGTGGTGTGAAGATTGGCTAGTATACCTACAAATAGTCGATTCGATTTTCTTTTTCTTCCTTAGGAAAACTTTGTGTCATAAGGACTCGATAGCGTTTATCGCATTATGTTAAAAACAAAGGCTGAAAACATTTTTCTTAGCAGTTTGAGAGAGTTTAACATCGTTTCAACTTGCTCGCAAAATCGAAGAGGGACTGAATGCATAAGAGAAAACTTTAGAGGTAGTTGTTGATATTGAGGGGGCCTTGAATTCGAAGTGTAGTCGCGACCAGAGTATATGGCCCTAAAGTCATTGTCAGATGAATTCAATCCATGCTGGACAGGAGGATGTTTACAAAGCATGTCTCTAAGAGGTTCCCCGCCGCTGACTTCAACCGGCTGAAGTATAAAATCTTAGCGTTCACATTGCAGCTTGTGCGGACAGTGACTGTGTACTAGACAGATCAACTGTGTAATTCTCCGGATTACTTAATGCGCTTTCAAGCTATTGTTCAAGATCTCGTTGGGACCAGTTGTAAGTCTAAAATAAACCGTTCTCTATGCAAACTTTTCACTGAAATTGATCCAAATATTACCAATAAAAACACAAATATTTTAGTCCATGATATATTTGTTGTAGATAATATTAATGTTTACATTAATAACAAAATCAGAAGATTTCGAAAGATTTTCGAATTACTTTGAATAATTTGGCAAAAAGAATACCAAACAAAAAGAAAATAAAGCATTTTAAAAAAATATATAAGAAAAATATTGACAAATAGATTTTACAATTTTCCTGTATGCACAATTTTTTTTTTATGCTTACATTGATAAAAATATAGTAAAAAAAAAGGTTTTGGATTTACATATGATATAAAAAGGGTGGGTCCAAATCTCATTAGCCAATTTATGTGCATATGTAAACGCAATGAGATTTGACAAAACTTTATTTTGTAGTTATGTAAAAAATAAAGGAATGTGGGTATACTTTTCATTTAAGGGGGGAGGGGGAAATATGATTAGGGTGTTCACACGGTGTCTTATTGTTGTAGTCGTAAAATTTTGTACGAGAATCTAACAGAGCTGGGCATTGTTAATCGAGAAAATAAAGCCGTAAACGTAAATTACGAAAAAAAAAATTAAGGGAAGTTAACGTTCACAAACACTTCCTCGCTGGAAAAGGCAGCATCTAACACCAATTCCGTGGAGTATCTTCAGCCCGTCATCAACTATGTATATCATTTTAAACGACCTGTTTTTCTTCTTGATCTTTTTGGCAGGGTGACAAGAATAAAAAAAATATCGAAACATCGGTCTCGTTCTTCATCTGGGATCATGGCTTTAAGTTACCGACCTTGGAAATATTGTACTTCTCTAACCATATGAGCCATAACTTGGGGGTTGAAGGCAGCAAGCTATCCGGTAGCTATTCTAGTTACAGTAAACAAAAGTTAATCAAACCTTGAATGGTTTTCGAAATTAACGTAAAACTTAATTGTTAACCAAAAATCTAAAGCTCTGGAAATGAGAAGAATTCGCGAAAATTGAGAGGATACAAAACCGAATAAGACACCTTGTAAACGCCCCCAAATGTTCGAAATTTTGTCATATTCTAAACAAAATTTCAAACGTACGTTCATCACACATGTGTGTACCAGAGATCTGCAACGAATCACTTTTCCGTTATTGAGCCCTTTATGCATAATAATGCACAATTAATGTATATCAATCATGAATACGAAAAGTCGCCATCATACTCATAACATCCCCACACCCGGTTTGATTCATACTCGTACATCAGCACAGTTTGATTTATAAGTTTAAAATCATTTTAAAAAACAGATAAAATTACTTGGAAATCGTGATGCAAATTTAAAACCAAACAAAGTCATTTTCTCTAAATGTGCAAAGCTCTTAGCTGTAAACCTTCTGAGAAGGAAATATACATTTTTAGTACAAACATTAATTTAATTTTATGTTATACGAAGACATTTTTTTAAATAGTTAGTGAAGTTTGCGGCTTAAAAATGCGACATTCGCAAATAGAGTGAAGACAATTCATACTCTGCAACGTCATGCTGAGTATGAAGAGTACTTCAAACTTAAAAGTGGGTATCAGATTCGGCAGTTTCCCCGATAAGTATAAATGACATACAACATACTTAAGTACAAGAATTTTTAATTCATGATTTTTCAATACGAAAGCTTAATTTTTCAATACTTATTGCAAGATCTCTGGCATTTACGTAAATAAATAGAAATAGGTTCAGTAAAAGCACAATTCACAAAAATGAATTACATACAATGTGTGTTTTAAACGAAACAACTTCTAAACATTGTTAATTCAAATTTTGAGAAATTTGCTATCTTCAAACAAAAATGGTGAATAAAAAAAAAATTTCGCAGTTGTAATAATCACCAATTTTTGTATATCCATACATACTTAATATGTACATATCAAGAAATAATGCATTTCCTTGATGGTTTACTAGGTTCTGAAGTTTGCCTAGTTTGTGCTGAAGCAGCAGAATTATTGAATGTTTTGCGTTGTGATTCTGTATAAATGATTGGACGTAATTGATGATGTCCTGCCAATTGTTGGCTTACCATTGGTCTTGTGGGTTGTTGTCGTCCATTTCGAACCATGTACGTTATACTTGGCGGTTCAAAATCAGCATTAACTGAAGTTGGTGTTTCGCGGGCGACGGAAGATGAAGATGGCCTTTCGTGAGTGACGAAAGATGACCATGGTCTTCCCTGTATTGCATAAGATGAAATGGGCGCTGTAAATTTTGATGGTTGCTTGAATTGGTCTCGTGCAGCAAAAGCTGATGTTGCATGTAGTTGTGTTGCATTGATATTTTGTGAAATAGACGTTGAAGAGAAAGCTGCATCACATTGTGGTAAATTATGAATTTGTTGAATTGACGAATTGACTGCTGAATTCATATTGATATTTCTAGTCGCTGTTGACGTCTGCGGTGAATTGAAATTACATTTTTCAGCTACTGTTGACGATTGTGGTGAAATCGTAGTACGTTTTTGTGGGCTTTGTGCATTTGATAATACTACATCAAAATTTATAGATTTTGTTTCACTTTGTTGCGTAGTCACTTCGTCGCGCTGTACCGAATTAATCGAAAAAACTGTTTTGTTTGGTGTAGGTGGCTTCATTTTTAATTTTAACATTTTTTCATGTATTTCCTTTTCAATTTCTTCGACAGTATTTCGCTGCAAATCATTGTTTGCAGTAGAAACTATTTTGGAGTTTATTACTTGTGGTACACTAGGTAATCCATCAAAAAGTTTATCCATAGCACTTGGACGTGGCGTTGCTTTTGGAAAATTAAACCTTGGACTTACCGGTGCTGTTACATTAATACTCATTAGACTCGGTATAGATTTTAAATCAATAACACTTGGACTTGGCTTAGCTTTTGATTTGATAACACTTGGACTGGGAGTAGCTGTTGAATCCACAGCATCAGACATCAGTAAGTTGTGATACATTTTAAAATTTTTAAGTTGCTTGCCCTGAGATGTAGGCTTTACATCTAGAAAACAAACACAACAAGAAAATAAGAGTAAATAAGGGAATACAAATATTATATTTCCCCCCCAATCGGATATTCAATGATCGTTAGTGTCGACTTCACTTGATATTTATGGTACTATATCCTACATGCAAATGAAATGTATAATAAACTCGATACTATCGATAATGTCGAGACTATTTAATTAGTGGGTAAAACGAATTTTAAATGCTTACTTTTTTTCATATTTTTTCCGAGACGTTCCTGGTGCAGTTGGACTTGCGATGTTTCTTCAACACCGTGTGCAGCACCCAAATCGTTATTAGTTTTATTGTGCGCTTTTTTGGCCTTTTTCTTATTTTTACTTGGCGGCTTCTTACCACTATCAGGATTTTTATCATCTAAGCTTGTAGCTGCTTTCATATGTAAATTGGTTTCATCTTTCCCATTAACATTATTAGCTCCTACTATTGCGTCACTTTCAGAACATGCTTTAAAATCATAAAACGACGCTCCCACCAAGGTGTTATTACGCTGGCACTCATTAATTATAAACTTGAAATCAGCATTTAAACTTAATGTCTTTGGATTGCCAATGAGTATAAGCAAAGCTTTTGCACGCGAAAGCGTAACATTTAAACGCTACAGAGAAAGGAAAAAAATAAAATCGCAAATTAAATTTAAAGTAAAATTAAAACTATGAAGCTTGAAAAACTAACCCTTGGATTTTCCAAAAATCCCAATGTGCTGGTAAATGAGCGCACAAATGATGTTATGATAATTGTCTTTTCTTTGCCTTGGAATATTTCGACAGATCCTGTTTCAATGTCATACCATTGACGTAAATTCAACTCTTCTTGTATGCGTGTATATTGTTTCTTATATGGAGAAATAATTCCAATATCTTCTTGCTTAATCTTTTGTCCATTCACTCCAAAGTACATGAGATCCTTGACGTAATCCATGACGACTTCCAACTCACGTTGATTGTACCAACTTTATAAGAAAAAGAATTTATGTTATTCAAAGACTTTTTTAAAGACAGCTTGAGTTGAATTCAGTAAGGGGACTGGACGGGGAAACCGCTAAACCTGTTTAAAATATATTACTTCGAAAATTTACCCGATTATAAGTTCTGAAAAAAAACTCTACATACACTTTTGTTGATTGCAAACACAACCTGAATTACACATTATAATCTCACATCATTCCATATATTTTATGCAATCCACTGCTAACTAAACTGTTTTCAAAAATCTTATAACAAGAGAGTCAAGACTTCATATTTTCACTGATAATTACTTTTTCTTTCAAAATTGAACATTTCTTCTGTTTCTACTTTCTTTCCATTTTTCACAATCCGTCGAAACAGTTACGAATTTTTTGTATTCTGGGATCCAATAGGAATCATTTTAAATGTTCTTATTAAAATCGATTCTAGCTTATGTTTTTTTTTCGCGCTTAGAATGGAGTTACCAATTCGTAACTGTTATGACGGAATGAATCTGTAATATGGCTGAATATTATCCTTACATTAAACTCCATAAATGAGGATACACTCACCTCTGAGATCTACTTCCACGTTCGGCGGCACCGAATACAGAATGAAAAATTATTGGATAAGTTGCACTTGGTGCACGATGCCATTTTTCGCACAATGATGCGACATCTGTAAACAATGAATTACTCTTTATTTCAATTACAAGAGAAATACCAAAACAAACAAATCTCACCATCAGATACCAACGCTCTCAGCTCATTGTTATAATATAAGCGATTATACAAATTAACAATGTCTGGATGCGAGCGATAATTACGATACAGGCGTGTCTGTATGCAGCGATTATAATTGCCCTGCTCATCGACGGCATAGCAGTCACGTTTCAATAAACGATCCATTAGCGAGACATCCAGTCCTAATTCTATGGCACGTTGCGAATTCAAAATCGGACCCAATTGCTTGTGATCACCCGATATGATAAGATTCGATTTCGATGATAACGTTCCAATTATGCCCACAAGTGTTTCTGCCTCTGTTGAGGCAGCCACTTCATCCACAAATACATGCGTGTAAATGCCGGCTCCAGTCGAATCTTTACCAAATTTTCCGAGTGCCAATTTCCCCACTATAGTCAGGGTGCAGATAACAATGCGATATTCGTGTAAGAACCCAATATCTGGATAGAAATGTGTGGAATACAAATTCGAATATTCCAATAGCAACTCATCAACATTGTCTAAGCGCTGCTCAAATGAGCGCGCATATATGCGTGTCATGGAGCGTACATGATTCAACTGCGATAGAACTTTACACAAACGTAAAGCAATTTGATCGCATGCGCTATTTGAACCAGCGGTAACCAGAATTTTCGCATCGGGACGATGGAGATAAAGTTGGAGAATAGCTTCAACCGCAGTTGTGGTTTTGCCAGTACCTGTTGCGGAAATGCAGATCCGTTTATATTTATGTATAGAATAAGAGCAAATATATTTAGTGGGCATACAAAAAATATTACCTGGTGGTCCAAAGATAATATACGGAGCATCTTGAAGTGCAACATCGATTATAATCTTCACTGCTTGTAATTGTTCGGGGTTATCAGCAATTTTTTTGTTTTGCAAATCCAAACTAAAATTTGTACATAAATTTAAAACTTATTCATATGACAATCTTTCTCAAAGACTTAATTGCGCAAGCGTAATGTTGCATCGTCACGTATCGATTTGTGATATGAGTAGTGCCTGAAAGGACTTAAACCCAAATCGTAAAATATGTATATTCTTTAAGTCACACGCTACGTACGCAAAATCACGCCTTACGTTTCTTCTCATAATTACCTCACATCCGGCAAACTACGCGTGGTAATGCGTTGTGGAAACAAAAAGCGACTTACTTCTGGACCTGGCATAGCATTAAGCGATTCCAATGCCCGATACTGATAGCGTAATGGTAAACGTGTTGGGCGAAATATGATCATATAACATTGATCCTCCAAAATCTTCGTACGACACTTGAATGTAACACTTCCACGGGAAACGCGTTCAACCTCCCCATAAAAAGTAGTCTGCTTAACTTTTTTCCCCATTTTTATAACATCATCGGTATTCTTCAATATCAAATCCAATGACGGTTCACAGGTTATGGAAATAGTGTGAATAGTTTCGGGTATAATCATAACTTCGTCGTAAGGAAAAAGTATATCTTCGATTTTAATATTTTTTTCAACTCTCATCTATGGGCACATAAAAGAGAAGTATATATTGAATGTATGGTAAAAGGAAATCAGTTTGTGTGCACTGAAAATCAATGCTGGGAATAATGAATTATTTCTGTAAACGAATTATGAATTATGAACTATTTCTGTTACTTAAAAACTGGAATACACCAATAGCAATTCATCAATCAACATTCTTCAAACATCGTTTAGATGAGCAAGAGGCAACTACTGCAGCTTTGACCACCCCATTTTCGTTTAAGGATCTTGATATTCGTAAATGCATACGAAGCACACACCTTAACCTATTGTTTTCAGTTTCAGTTTATTTTCGCAAAGCATATCTTGACGGATGTCCAATAGAGGATAGGTTTCACCAATTCGAAAACCTAACCAATTTTTAGTAATTTTTTTTACTCCAATTTCTTACATTATCATGATAAATTGATACGTTTCCAATACATTTCTTCCCCTAGCTCACCTTAAGCGTATACTCATTGTCGAATTTACGCAATTTGGCATTCCTTTGAACGAGATTGGAATAATCACGTAAGGTATCCATATCCTCTATTTGCAATAGTATGTTCATAGCTTCACGAATATTTTGCTGTGTGAAAGTTTTCCCATTGGTAAAATAATCATTAAATTCATTAGAAATAATGCCTAATTGCTCGATCGCAAAATTGTATTTCAAGGCTTTGCGAATTTCTGCAGGTGGCAAGAAACGTAAAAGTTGAAATTTCGCTTTAAATGTTCTATAAAAAAAAGAAAAGAAGGAAGAAAAATAGAAGACTTTCTGCATAAGGATGTCAACAGTAAAGCTTAAACTTACACATTGCTCGACAGACGACATGGATTTAGAATGAGATTAACTACAGGAAATGTTTCAGTACGCTGTAAAATTATGAAAGTTAATTAGTAAATATTGTGTAATTGTCCGGAAAGCTATCATCGACCACTTACCATAAAGTGATGCTGCTCCACGTATATTCCATCTTTGTTACGTTTACCATGAAATACAATGACGATCGGCTGCTCCAAGTATATTGTAAATAAATGTGAATCAACAAAGAACGTATCCTTTCCATTCGCGGGCAACTCATAGGGTACGCGAGCATTGCATACATAGTACATGGAACGTGATTGTATGATTATAATCTTTTCAATTACAATCTCCGCCAATGATGTTTCCATTAAAAAGCAGAAATAATGCGATTTCTTGCAGAGTTTATAAGATAATTTGAAAATGGGTGCATTGCTATAAATACAAATTTACATAAATACATGCATACAAAATATATGGAGCTCGTACTCGCATGTAAATGAGATAAGAAAAAATACGATTGTTTTTATTTACAATTTCTTCATTGCTTTCAACAATTTAAAGTCTGATTCATCATTGTGCTCTTCAACATGCTCTTCAAATTTAACCGGAGAATCGAAATTCTGCTGACATATGTAACATCCCATATTGGTTAGAATGAAATTAGGGTCTCGTTGCCGTATATCAATTCCTTCATATTCCAGCGGATATGATTCGGTATTTTCATCCACTTCATAGAAGGCTACAGAAATAAAAAAATATTACGTAATAACTTGTCGACCAGACCATCAAATCAACCCAGGCTGGATAATGCAATCGTAATTAAAATCAAACCTATACTCTACTCGATATAAATTCCTTTCCATTTTCCTGATTTGTATCAAAAATATCAGGTACCTTCTGTGGGTTAGGTGGGTTAGTCTAAAATAGCTGGTTAACATGCTTCGACCATTAAGTATTCATTGTGTTACAAATTGAAGAAGAAGATAAGTTTCTAAATCTCTTTAGAAGCCTAATCTGATTATCAGTTTGATCTTTAAGGCCATTGAGAGATAGTTTTATTTTTACGTAAGCATTTACATAAAAGCTAAGTTACAGTTCCCTACTCGTTCCTCGTTGCCACAGCTCCATTGCAAACTCAGCCTTTTCCACGTCCTGTAAACACTCAAACCAATGTAAGTACTAATAATAATGAAAGAAGTGCCTAAACGTTAGTGACAGATTTTTTACAATTTACGACTATTCATTTCGGGCCAACTAAGGCTTTTGTTATTTTCCAATGAATTTAATATATTTAATTAGGAATATTGTTTCTAAAATATGCTTTCGTAAGCTCTAATGAATGAATTTACACTTGCCTCTATCAATCAAGAATTACTACTGTACACGCCCTTTACTCTTGCACCTCTAAGGCTAAACTTAACCATTTGAGACTATTTTCAAGAGGGTCAGGTCACAAGGTATGTTTTTTGATTGAGCGCTCGCAATCAGTATTCAAATTTCTCAACTGTATGATTCCTGATTATTGTGCCACTTCAAGATCAATAATACTTTTTGTTAAGGTGTTCAGAATTGCTCGTTACCTTTGACCCAAATATCTTTGAGAAATCGTTTTTAGTGGCTATAGCGAGATTGTGAAGTTAGGTTGTTCTCATGTTCTGTAAGTGTCGTCAGACAGTTACATATGTCTCCAACATATCTTTGCAATATTGCTTAATTTTTCGTATTTCACTACCTAGTTTTTAAATCTCACTAACAACTGGTCACAACAAGCTCTGCTTGGTACTGTAGTGTCTAGTCATTGTAGGTGTGCTTGCTTTCTTTAAGGTTCTTTTGTTCCCTTTTTTTCATTTCCTTCATATCTCTCCACTTCCTTCATCGGAAACACAGGAGGTCTTTCTTTTTCCCCATCTAACTTTGAGGTGGAGTTTTACTTTTAACTAATTGTTTATAATCAAAAGTGCTTAAAATAACTTCTTCTTTTTTTTTTGATACAGTCAAGAATGGAGATCATTGTCTCGATTGGAAGGAAGATTGATAGGCAGGAGCAGAAAGGAGGGAGTAGTAGTTATGAAAAAAAAGACAGACAATGAGATTACCTTATTATCTTCAAGACGTTTATCAAAAGCTTTTATGCCCTAGTAGCTTCATACATTTGTTCTTGTTTCAATACCTACTGACACTTTTATCAAAATAATTCAGCGATATAAGAATTAAAAAAATAATATCTACGTGTTAATGCTGGATCCCAAAGAGTTGCATTTCCCTGCGATGATGTTTTCGTCGGTGAGCTTATTGCTGATAATGCAGCTCTTTGAAAGTCATCAATATCAGTTCCATTGTTTTTCCGTATCTTATCATATTCCTCAAGTTTGTGATTGCGATATTGAAATAATGTCAAGCTTTTAATGCGATACAAATCAGAACCGCGTGGTGTATTTATTAAGAAGTTCGTATAAAAGAGTAATCTGCCAATCTGCAAATGTTAAAAGGTAAAATATAATATGTAGTATAATGATAAGGAGTACTTCATTAGAAATTTGTGCACACGTTTTAGCATATCACTCCTTTCATATGAAATAAATTCAAATTTTCATCAGGTAACATAATTTTACTACCACATATCACTTTGCAACACTCAACCAATATTTTGCGATGACATAAGCAGTGAAAAAGGAGTATGTCAACATATTATAAAATTTTTTTTAAAAATAATCCGCAATATATTCGGCACCTTTAAAAGGACTGCAAGGGGAGCTAAAGTTAGCAGCAACACTGGATCTCGGATAATACAAAATTTAAAGGCAGACATTAGCACAAATCGAAAGCGGGGAACAGGCAGAAAAAAAGATTCTGGAGACCGTAATAAAGAAAAGAATGTGAAAAGAAATTTCAACCTCGAACGAAGCAAAACAGCTCAGAATTATTTGTGCAAAGAGTGAAGAAAAAGGGGCTGAGGCTTAAAGACCTACCAAGTTCAGAAAGTGCCGGACCGCAATGCTGAAAAGAATTGTGGTGCCAACATTCGATATTAGCACAAATCGAAAGCGGGGAACGGGCAGAAAAAAAGATTCTGGAGACCGTAATAAGGAAAAGAAATTTCAACCTCTAACGAAGCAAAACAGCTCAGAATTATTTGTGCAAAGAGTGGGAAAAAGGGGCTGAGGCTTAAAGACCTACCAAGTTAAGAAAATGCCGGACCGCAATGCTGAAAAGAATTGTGATGCCAAAATTCGAGCTCAAAAACTGAGTAAAAGATTTTGTGAGTAAATTTCGATATTGCGCTATCGATGACGAAACTTTCGTCCTTTCCGACTTTCTCAGCTTCCTGACCAAGAATTTTATATTGCCAACGCTAGAATGATAATGTTGAAAACAAAGAAGAGCAAAGTTTCCCACAAAATTTCTTGTTTTGCAGGCAATTTGCAGTTGTGATAAAATAAATCAAAATTTCGCGACCACAGGCACAATTACCAGCGAAATCTACATCAGACTTTAACAATTTTTAAGAAACCATAAGGTATCTTCGTTCTATTGGCCAGATCTTTCTTTGTGCCACTACGGCGACTCTTGAGTGGCACCAGAAAATAACATAATCGTCCCTAGAGAAGCGAACGCTCCAAATTTCCCTGAACTCCGCCCAATTGACAGACATGGGACTCTAGTGAAAAAAATATACACATGTATTAAATTTGTAAACTAATCTTACATTAAAATTAAGTTAACCAAATAAGTTTGAGGAATTTATCTGAAAACAAAAAAAAAAAACAATTTGTTATATTCTCAATTTTCACTTTCAACTAAAATTGAAACGAAAACTTTAGGTGCACTTTATGTAGTACTGCAATTTCACTTGAGACTTTCTGAATATCTAACAATTTTATTAATTAATATAAGTATTAATTCAGGGTAAAACCCGAAATCCGCAAATGCAATTATAGTTAGAAAGGCACGTACGTATTAAATGGAATTGTTGCGATAAATTTCTAGATACATGATAATCATGCATTGCAATGAATTATCGTCCGAATTGTTGTTGTTGTTGTTGATAGTTTTTTATTATTATTTAATTTTTATTTTGGCTATATCAACAATCATTTGACACCACTCCGATTTGTTGCCAGTGTCTGCGTAACTTTCATTAAAAATGAAACGTTAAATAAACTTTACTCAAATAACACAACATCAGCACAAAATGTATATACTTACTATATAAAATGTATACTACAAACACACAGTGATGGAAAAACTAATAGAAACGACATACATTTTAAAAATTCTAACCATACCGATAATTTTCTTGGCGAATTCTATGCGTGAAGCCTACTGTGCACGATTTGCTGATAACGGTACTTTATTTTGTTTTCAATTTTGTGCATATTTCGACATGCATACTTGTTGCATTTGAGTGGTTTTCAATCAACCACGTTTTTGCCTTGGGGGGAAAAAAATAGAAACGCGATTAGATTTCGTCAAAATATTTTCCTAGAACGTGCGAAATATTTTAATTGAGGTAGTTTTTGGACATTCAAAAAAGGAAAAAGTGCCAGAATAGCAATTCTTGCGAAATTCGTCCTTCTGCATTGTTTCTATATTCAGAATGGGTCGTGGAGTGCATTGCACAGATGTGGACAGAGGTCATGGGAAATCTCAAAAACGAAGGCTGAAATTGCGCAGATAATGAAGTGCTCCAAAAAAAAAGTATTTTCCGCAATTCATTTTGAGGAAAAAAAACAAGAGAAACGAGGCAGGAAGCGAAAAACCTCCCATAAATTCGATCAACTTCTTATTCGGCAGTCGAAAAAAAATCCATTTCATCATCGGAAGAACTAAGGAACGAGTTAAATGCACCTGTTACGAGCCGTACAATAAGGAATATGCTGATAGAACGTGGTTTGAAGGAACATTCAGCAAGGAAAGTACCATTCCTCAGCAAGAAGAACATCCAGAACCGAATCGATTTCACAAAAAGACATTCAATGCGAACAAATTGGAAAAACGTCTTGTGGTCTGACGAAACAAAGGTGGATTTGTTTGGATCTGACGGCAAACCCCAAGTAAGGCGCCCCAAAAATACTGCACACGATCCAAAACACACAATAAAAACGATTAAGCATGGTGGTGGTAACACTATGCTATGGGGATGTTTTTCAGCATTCGGTGTTGGTCCAATATATTGGGTGTAAGGTAAAATGTGTGCCACCGACTACGTTAACATACTAAATAGTATAATGCTGCCATATGCAGAGGAAGAAATGCCAATAAAGTGGAAGTTCATGCAAACACTCCACACCCCAAACACTCATCAAAATTTGCCAAAAAGGATTTATGGAGAAAAGTACAGGCTGAATGCTACGCCATTGATCCATCAATTTTTGCCAAACTGGTGGATTCCATGGATCGTCGGTGTGTCTAAGTTATAAAAAATCGTGGTAGAACTACTAAATATTAAAAAAAAAAACATTCTACTAATTTTTATCAAAGACTTTTACTGTTACTTAGTTCCAAGTTTTTTGTTTCTAATTTTTTTTTACCAAGCGTAATAAAAGAAGCTAATTTTTTTTATAAATGGACTTTCAGAAATACCTTATTTTTGTATTTTGAATTATAATGGCATAAGTAATAAATAAAAATTATAACATTGAAAAGAAAATTCATTTTACAAAAGAAAATTTTAACATTAAAAGAAAAATAGGTCGTTTCTATTATTTTTTCCATCACTGTACATACATACATACGTGTTTATTAATATAAATTAAACTATTTAAATGAAAAATATATAATTCTTAATACATACATAGTGGTGAAATCATCGGCATTTCTCATTATGAATAACTTTGCATATTTCGTTATCACCAATTGGCGTCAGTAATTATGTTTCAGTAAGACGACCTACGGAGGTTTACTTCTTCAGAACGTTTGCGTTTTCAGTTAAAATTTAGTATCTTGCAAAAAACCAGAGTTTATTGCACACATTACAGGCGTTGCCGAAGCAATTTTTAACGAGCATGTTTTGAAGTTGTTTATGTGCTGATTTATGCACAACGATTAGCCTCGTATAGTTCAGTTTGATGATTATCTGATTCCAGGAGTGCTACATACACCTGGATTAACTCCATTTTGATCGTTTGCATAATGACAATATTAGTATTGCCATTATTTCCATCTTTATACTACCATAATATCAGATTTACACGATTACACGATCATCAAAAATCTGATTTTTTTGAATTCCGGCAATATTTCCCCATCATTCATCATTCCCAATAACGAAGGTATATTTTGCCTTACATGATCATTAAAAATGTTAATATTTGTAAGTAATATTACCTTTGACCGTGTAAGGATCGCTTAAGGGCCACTTCTATAGCCACTTACTTACTTACTTACTTAGCTGGCGCTACAACCGATGATCGGTCTTGGCCGCCTCCACAAAGCTTCGCCAGTCACTTCTGCTATGCGCGCGCTGGCGCCAGTTGATAAGGCCAAGTGCAGTCAGGTTACCCTGCACCTGGTCTTTCCAACGGAGATTAGGACGTCCCCTTCTGCGTGATCCTCCACCGTGGTTCGAATAAAACACCTTTCTAGCCGGAGCGCTTTCTTCCATTCGCTCAACATGACCCAGCCAGCGAAGCCGCTGGAGTTTTATACGCTTGACTATGTCAGTGTCGGCGTACAGCTCATACAGCTCATTGTTCCATCTTATTCGAAACACGTCATCCACGCATACTGGACCGTAGATCTTACGGAGTATCTTCCTCTCGAACGCTCCTAACAGTCTCTCATCATTGATGGTCAATGTCCACGTCTCTGCGCCATACATTAGGACGGGAAGGATGAGGGACTTATAGAGCGTTATTTTCGTCGGTCGAGAGAGGGCTCTACTTCTCAATTGCCTACTGAGCCCGTAGTAACACCTGTTGGCAAGAGTTAGTCTCCGCTTGATCTCAAGGCTGACATTATTGTTGGTGTTTATGCTGGATCCTAAATAAACGAAATCCTTGACGACTTCAAAAGTGTAGTTGTCAACAGTGACATTTTGTCCAAGACGCCGTGACTCTTTGTTTGTTGACACAAGGTATTTCGTTTTGTCCTCGTTCACCACTAGACCCACACGACGAGACTCCCTTTCCAGGTTGGAGAATGCTGCACTGACTGCTCGAGCGTTTTTGCCAATGATGTCAATATCATCAGCGTATGCTAGCAGCATGACACTCTTGTAGAAGATAGTGCCAGAGATGTCGATGTTCGCAGCTCGAATTATTTTCTCCAGCATTAGGTTAAAGAAGTCGCACGATAGGGAGTCACCTTGTCTGAAACCTCTTTTGGTATCAAATGGTGCGGAGAGGTCTGTCCCAATTTTCACTGCGCTGGTGGTGTTGGTCAGTGTCATTTTGCAAAGACGAATGAGCTTTGCAGGGATACCAAAATCAGACATTGCGGCGTACAAGTGATCCCTAATCGTGCTGTCGAAGGCGGCTTTATAATCGACAAATAGATGATGGGTGTCGATCTGTTTTTCTCGGGTCTTTTCCAGGATTTGGCGTAGTGTGAATATCTGGTCGATGGTGGATTTACCAGGCCTGAAGCCACACTGATAAGGTCCAATCAGTTTGTTGACGATGGGCTTCAGTCTTTCGCACAGTACGCTCGATAGAACCTTATATGCAATATTAAGAAGGCTGATCCCACGGTAGTGGGATCAGCCACTTACTTTACTTTTAATGGCACAACAGCCCATGGAGGGCCTAGGCCGAGCTTTTCGCATCCACTCATGTTGTGCGTGTTATATTTGTACATCAATGGAAGGGACCTACAGTTTAATGCCGAATCCGAACGGTGAAGTGAAAAGCTTTTCATAGCAATTTTTACTCTTGTAGGTTTGCCATTGCCTGCCAAGAGGTGGTGCCGTGTAGAAAAATTATTTTTTCTACTTTTTCATTTTGCCCGTGCCGAGATTCGAACCTCGGACACTCTGCGTAGCAGTCCAACGCACTACCACTACGCCACAGCAACCTCACGAATAGGTTAATAATTTATGAAACGAGAAAAATCGGTCTGGCAAATCCACGTACAAATATTGAAGAAAATAACAAAATATTATCAATTCCCAGCTATAATACAAAGCTAATCTGTATTTTTTCTTACTCATGTATGTGTAGGGTACACATTCTAGATTGATTATATATATCTAATCTTACAAATAATATTATAAATTTATACGTACATACATTGTTTTCATGTACGAGTATATTGATGGCACCTCACCAAAATTTACTTTACCATTTAAATATTATGGACAAGACGATGTTACGAGTATAATTTATATAACAATGCTAACCTACCTGGAATGCTTCAATTTAGGCGCTTAGAAATACTTGGTAATATATTAACAATGTACCCAATTTTCATTCTTAAGCTATGTTTTCTTTTTGAAAGTATAGACGATGAAAAAGAAAATAGCGCAAAGGTGGCAACTTTGGTAAGGAGTCACTGCTGTTATGCGACCCTTATACGCTCATTAATAACGAAAATAATGGTATTGTCATTATTTCCATGAGTATATTTATGCCATACTTAAGCGATTATTAAAAATGACATTATTGCGAATAGTGAAAGTAAAAATCAGAATTTTCAGACTTCTGTCATTATTATTGACCGTGTAAGGTCCGCTGTCAGAGCGTGTAAGGTCCGCTGTCAGAGAGTGTAAGGGTGCTGTGATCACTTAAATGATTAAATCACACCCGACTCAATTCTAATTCTTTCTGGCGAAACGATCTTCGACTTCACTGGCTTACTATCAGTTTTTAATTAGTAAATACAAATTAGATTGTTTTCCATTATACCTGCTAAAGATAACATACCCAGCGGGAAAATACAATCTGTAGTAATCGAAATTAATATCCCTAATTCAGAATCGACTTAGTACACACTCAATTATTTTTTAAACGACGAATAACTAGGAAAAGTAATGTCTTATCAACTATTATTTAAAAATATAAAAATCCACGTTAATATATAATATAAGAATACATTTCGTGATATCGCTTGAAACACGTGGTTTACCGATTATTTATTCGATAAGCCACATTTAGTTAGTAACTTTCGCACAGGGTACTTTAACAATAAACAACAAAATAAAAACATATGCACTTTGTACTTTTTGCTTTTTTAAAGTTGTTAAAAGAAATTCACTTACATCTGAAGTGCCAGCTAATTCCAAGAATTTGGGGCGTGCATTTGAATTTACTTCCGTTGCTAAAAATCTGCTGAATTCCTCGCGAATTCTATGTTTTAGAATTGTCCAATTATTACGTGGCGATATCACCTGCTGATGATATAATTCCAGCAGAAATCGTCCCACCGTTTCGATCTCTAAAGAAAACAAAAGAAAACAAAAAACAATTACAAATTGCATATTAAATGTTTCACAATTAGCGTATATATTATTACCCCACTTCCCGGCATTTTCTTTTTTCTTGATTTGTTTTGCTGCATCAGTCATGCTTTATTTAATTTTAAACACTAAGCAAAAAATTACAAACACTTAATAAAAACAAAGATTTTTTTTTCACCAACACAATCAAATAGTTTTTGCTTTTGCTTCTGCTTTGCGCTTGCAATTTTCACTTGTTTCTCGAACGACCGCTTCGCTTGTAATGAAACTGATTATGGACATAATATGTAAGCAAGCACAATATCGCGTCGCATCGCTTCGCGTCGCTGTTAATATCTAGGCGATTTCCCCTGTATTTCTTTCATTGGTTTTTCCCCGAGTAGCGTATGAATCTTGAAAGAATCTTTATTCGTTAGGCCGGTGTAAAATGGTTTAGCGTTGGTAACATTGTGTTCGCTACAAAATGTTCGGGCGGTGTAAATGATTACATACGCTGAACGAATGTTAAAATCTTCGTTCGGGATGATCGGACTGAGTTCGATCTATTTTGGCGAATCCTGTATTGCTGTTGTTGTGTAATTGTGAAATGAAGTAACAAAAGGGGGGCGGGGCTGGAAATGACAACATATGTATGCTGATTTTCCATGCATTTTACTAAAAAATATTATGTGATGTTTGGGAACATCATAATAATTTGCCATCTACACCGAGCGTCCGAACAAGATGGATCTTCTGACGCTTATTCCGAGCGGATATAAAGGTTTGCGCAAATGAAAATTTATTAACTACAATTTGTACGCTAAAAAATTCTATTTCGTTCGGGCAGTCTAAATACAGCATTACAAGCAACAACCATTGTTGATCAAGCACTTTCATGGAGAAGGTTGTAATGGCGAACACATCATATTTTTGTCTCGTTCTCGGTGTGGTGTTTACATTCGAGTTCGGTACAGAGTTGCTTTTGGCACCACTAAAAGGGTATACCAAAAAACTTTAAAAATTTTTATCAATATAGAGAGTGAAATTAATAATATGTGTAATAAATTATACAAATAATGTAATAATTTTTTGGACCGACAGCCATATTATTGTAAATAATATATTTAATAATCACTTTCAAACCGTAAAATTATACGCAACTTCGCTTCTCTGCAAATGAAAATAATGATGTACCGGTTTGCATGTTTTCCTTCTATTTTACATACATTTTTGTCGCTTTTTGTAGAGTAACTCATTGTCATCCCTATGCTGTGGTTATATTCAAATTTTACTCGGCGAACATCATGCAATTGTTGTTGCTCCAACACGAAAAACGAGCTTTTACTCACTCTCACACCGAACACGATATGCTGGGTGAAATGAACCCCGAGCACGCCGAGTATTCAGGGTGTCACTGAGTTATTCTACAAAAAAAAAAAACAAAAATGTATGTAAAATTAAAGGAAAACATGCAAACCTGTACATCATTATTTTCATATGCAGAAAAGCGAAATTGCGAATGTTTTCAGTTTTTAAAAGTGAATATTAAATGTATTAATCATAAAATTTTTGAAGAAAAACCATATTATTTTCATAATTTTTCAATTATATTATTAATTGCACTCTTCATATTGATAAAATCGTTTAAAGTTTTTTGGTATACCATTTAGTGTTGCCGTTGCGCAAAAAATTGTATTACAAAAAGAACTGAATTACGACAAAAAGTAACTCTGTAACGGACACCAATGTATCCACACTACACACAGCACCAGAGTAAAATTTGATGTGTTCGTCGAACAGCGAAGACCAGCATAAACAGCAGCTTAATGCTCGACGTGCTCGGTGAACATTTCACCCAGCATATCGTGTTCGTTGTGAGAGTGAGTAAAAGCTCTCCACAATCTAACAAGTCAGCTAACAACAAATTGCTATTGTTGTTGCCCTGATGAATTTAGTTTTAGTGCTGTTATCACCTTATATAAATATTTAAATCGCTTGAAATGACGAGCTGGGGAGCCAAGGCAACGAAGTCAACGAAAATTTATGTGTGAAGTCAGTAAGTTAGTTATTTTATTATTGTAAAATAAAAAGTTTTCAGGGCATTTATTGAAAACTTCTAATGCGCAGAAAACTTTGTCATTTTCTCACTGTTACAGATGCCAGGTGTTGAGTTTTGTTTACTTTTTGTTGTTGTTTTAAGAACGCCTTATTTGCTTCAAACAAACTAGTGGCCCATAACTGTAGGAAATTTGAAAAATTAACGGTTTAAGTAAAATGTAAATATATAACTGACAACAGAAAATAGGTGTTTCTATTCTTTTTGTCATTTTGTGATAAAATGCCGCGTGGTACATACTTAAGTCAAGTGGAGCAAGGCAAAATTCTTGCTTTAAAGGACGAAGGCCTCACCATTTAAGCAATTGCAAAAAAAATTAATCGGAGCTTCCATGGCGTCAAAAGTTTTCTAGCTTACACACAAAACTACGAAAAAACAAAGTGTGGAGGCCCCAAAAAGAAGCTTACAAAGCGTGAGGAGCAACTTATCCTACGAAAAGCTAGCAACTCATCTTTGATCTCCAGTCAATTAAAGCCGTTTGTGGGCAATAAGGTCTCAAAAAGCATAATAAAACGATTGATTGGCGGCAAAAAACATCTAGTCTATCAAAAGTTAAAGCCTGCTGCCCGTTTAAATATCAATCATAAAGCTCGTCGACTCAACTTCGCCAGAAATAATATGAATACTGACTGGGCTCAAGTAAGCTTTCTATTTGTTACAAAAACAACATGTAGTTACAATCATGCTTACATGTTTGCTTACAGGTAATTTTTTCGGACGAAAACAAGTGGAATTTAGATGGTCCTGATGGTTTCCATCATTATTGAAGAGACCTTAGAAAAGAGCCCAAATATTATTCAAAACGAAACTTCGGTGGTGGCTCCGTGATGATTTGGGGCGCTTTTTGCATAGATGGTACTCTTGAACTGCAAATGGTATCATCAAAAATGAAAAGTTCGGATTACATAAGTGTGCTTCAGTGCAGTTTGGTTCCATTTTTGAGAGAGAACACCAACAAAAGGAATGGATTTTTCAGCAGGACAATGCTTCAATGCTTCCATGTAAGCAAGCAAACGCTTGATTGGTTTCATCGCGAACAAATATGTTATTAGGTTATCTCGATTGGCCAGCCTGCTCTCCCGATCTTAACCCTATAGAAAACCTCTGGGGCATCCTAACCAGACACATGTACGACAACAGCAAACTATACGATACCGTCAATGAGCTTAAAGCTGCCATTTTAAGAGAATGGGAGAGCTTAGACCAAGAATTGCTCAAAAAACTTGTCTAATCGCATTTTCCAATGTATAAACGCAAGCGGAACTTTTATTAAATAATAAAAACCGAAAACCGTTTGAAACATTGGCTACCTCGTGTTTATGTTGTTGTTTTAATTCAATTAGCTATAGTTATGGGCCACTAGGTTTGTTTGAAGCAAATAAGGCGTTCTTAAAACAACAACAATTAAGCAAAAACAAAAAAGTAAACAAAACTCAACACCTGTCATCTGTAACAGTGACACCTTAACAAAGTATTCTGCGCATTAGAAGTTTTCAGTAAATGCCCTGAAAACTTTTTATTTTAAAATAATAAAATAAAAATTTCAATTCCAATTTTTATGAGCCGTACCTTGCGAAAAGACAGTGAAAGTATGTGTTTGGTTGAAACCATTATGGTACTTAAAATTCCTCTTAGTTTCTACTCATTTATTACGAAAACGTATTGTTAGTTTTTTTTTTTTTTTTATTAATTTATATTGAGTTTTTGATCATACATTTATATATTTATTTTAAAATTCATAAACATGTATGTTTTACAACTTACTTTTATAAATATTATATCGTTGATTTAGTTTTTATTATATTATAATATTCATCTTTAAATTATTTTAATATGCAGTGTTGTGTTGATTCAATATCAAAACAAAATAAAAAACATTAGAAAAATGCTTAAAATAAAAATGTTTCTTTTTTCTGTTTTATTATTTAAATTGTAATTAAATACAAAATAAACAGTAAATACTTAAATTAATACAAAATTGCAACATACTATTTTTTATCTTTAAGTTTTCTTTTTTTCGTTTGTTTCTTGTTTTGAAATTTATATTATTATGCATTAGTAATATATACGTAGTAAATTAAAGGTGAACATTAAATAATGAGAGTTGAGATACAAGGCGAAAATATAGTATTAATTAGAGAAAAAGAAAGCACTGGGAATCGCAATTATCGAAACGAAATCTTAACAGAAAAGGTAGCGCTAAGAACTGATTGAAATGTTTTCGTACACAGTCGCGTAGTTTCTGTTGCAGTGTGTGTGATACATAGTATGTAGTGAAATTAAGCGTCAATATGAATTTAATAATATTTTACAGACTAATTTAATATATAAATGTGATCGGATCGTTATTTTCTTTTAAGGATTTTTTTCTTTTTTTTTTGTATGTTATGTTTATGTAATCGTTTTTTGTTTCTTTGTTTGTTATTAAATTATTTCAAGACTTACTAAGTTTTTGTTTTCCATTTTTGTTTAGCATATTGTGTAATAATTATTAATTATTTTTTCTTTTCGTGTTCGAGGGTTTCAGTAAAAGTAAGGCAAATGTTATAACAGCGCAAGGTACAAAAAACAAAAATAATTAAGAAAAGAAAAATACAAACAATAATTGTGTGTTTTAAGCAACATTTGCAGCAATTGAATTTGAATATAATAAAACGAGCACAAAAATTTTGCGAAAATTGTGTGTGTACGTGTATATGAATATCGGAAACAGAACTACATATTATTATTTTAGATATCTACTATTGTTTGTTGTTATTTTGTGCGAAATCAAAAGTGTACAATTATTACGCATTCACACGTACACACACACATGCACATTACGAAATTACAATACAATACTAATTTTTGTTTGCTTACATTTTGCTTTGTTCGTTATTTGTTTTCTCTTTTTGAGCATTTATAATTTTAATATTAATAAGTTCAAAAACGAAAATACCGAAAACAACAGCAATTGCCCTATTACGAAAATTTACGTAATTAAAATTAATCTGCTTTTCTTGGTTTACGCTTGCGCATATCCATAGCCGCTGTAGTTGGTGCTACAGGTTCGTTAGATTTCTTGTCAATCGACATAACGGCAGCTGATGCCAGTGTTGCTGCTGAATCGGCATCTAAACCATCAATATCGGCGTAAGAATTCTTAGCGAAGATAGTCGGTTTTTTTGGTAGTTTTTCTACTTCTGTATCAGATTCCGACATAGAGCTGCTTTCATTGCCAGCATTCGCATCATTTCGATTATTGTTCTCACCAATTTGATCATCATTCTGATTAACTATTTCACCTGCTTCTCGATTAACATTATCTTCATTATCGTTATCCTCATCCTCTTCATTGCTCTCATCATCATTTTCCTCTTCATTTTCTTTATCGTTACGCTCATCATCGTCACCGTCATCATCACCATCATCGTCATCATCATCATCTTCCACGCCTTCGTCATCATCGCCAATCTCGTCCATGTCATCAATCATTTGATTGAAATTCTTATTTGAGTTTTCCTCCTTGCTTTCTGAGAAACTTTGACGTTGCGATTTCTTTGGTGGATACAAAAAGTCAACCAGACAAACAAGCATCAAGCCCAAGGCAGCACCAACAAATATTGTACCGATGGCAAAGAGCGCATACGAACCCCATGTGGGTAGGCCATATTCATCTTGTAGGCGCACATTGAAATCCTTAAAAATGATGACCAAAATCATAAGAAAAAGAAAACACGAAGAATTTGTTAATATGAATAATTCCTATGTTGAATAGTCATTCTAAATTAAATAGCTATACACGGAATCTCGAAATCTTTATTCAAGTCTGATGAGTCTTTAATAATTACGAGAAACATTATTTACAACATATTATAAACAATTTTTCCGTTTTAGACTTTTAATCGTTTTAATTGGAACTGTAAAGTCCGTTTCTCTTCCCCTAAATTCGATTTAAATTTTATTTATTTAATTTTCCTTTCCAAAATTGTATTGTCTCTTTCTGAATACCAATGGCCAGCTTATTAAATCAATTGTAAATAAAATAAATTATTAATGAACTTTTGAATTCAATTTGAATTTCTTGAGTTCAAACTTCCTTTACAATATAAAATTCCTTTCTGATATCAAAAATCAAATACTTTCTGAAGAGGCATTGAAGCAATCGGATTTCAAATTGACTTCTGAATATATTTGGTACTCTCTGAATTTGTGTTGACTGACTCTTCCTGCGATCAAATTCACACTTTATAACTCACGCCTCCTTTTAATTAAAATTGGCACTTTCTGGATTCAAATTTTCACATTCTGAGTTCATTCTGATGCTTTCTGAAACCAGCATTAATTCAATTTAATTCAAATTGATACTTTCTGGATTTAAGTAAGACACTCTGAATGCAATTCGGCTTCAGTCGAATTGACACTTATTCAGCGACATTCTGATATTAAATTTTTCTTTAAGTTTTCTGAAAACAATTTGACGCTTTTTAAGCTTAGATTGCTTTCGGAAGGAAATTGGTAATTTCTGATTTTTTTTTGTGATAAAACTGACAACCAAATATAGACATATTTATGTACATTCTTACAGTGTAGTTAGTATCAAGTTTTTTGTCCTAGAATTAATTGGCGGCACTTGATAACACTGAATACGAAAGTGTGTGTAATCACAACAATGTGAATGTGAAATGAATGAACTTCCTAAACAAAACAAAAATACATAAAAAAAAAGTGCTGCTTGCTTATCGCATTAATACAGAGCGCATTACACTTTCGCTTTACAATGATAATTTGAATTAATGTGAATTTTGAACCCTGATGTTTATTTAATTTGTTTGCCAATTTGCTATTTATTTATTTACTAAGCATATGGCAAAGTGTTCATAGGTCGCTTAACACTCAAACAAAATTATGTGTATTGATTATTTGTTTTCAAAATTAATTTATATCAAATCCAAGCAGATTATCCTTCTTAACCATATATGTATATTATTATCTAATATTGTTAGTAGTAAATAGTAAACTATGTGTTATCAGAATATGCATGTAAATACATATGTATATGTAGGTATCGTACCTTCAATGTATGCGAAAGTTTGAAGAAATACGATAATATAGACATATGGATTGTATCTGGTTTTTTCCATGATGAAAGCGGCTCAATTTTACGCCATTGTTTCTCTTTAATGAATGTCATGAGTGCTTCAAGATCTCGTGATCCTCGATATTGACGAAATTCACCATCTTTTACACTGCAAAAATACACACACAAAGAGAAGAAAAACAAGAAAAAACAAATAGGCAGGGTAGTTGATAATATTGAAATTTAATAAATGTCGGCGGCAAAATGTAGAAGACTTACTGGTATATAGTAGGCAGTGCTGTTACAAAGAATCGTCCACTCAACGATGGCGATGTGGTAACATCAATTTTAGCCACAGACACTCCCATATAATTGTATGCAGCAGTAGCAAACCGATCCCAGGTAGGGGCAAGATTTTTACAAGCTGGACACCATGGTGCATAGCTATAAATAATAAGGTTAATATTAACTTGATTGAATAGAACAGCATGATTAAACTTGTCTACAAAAGGTGTAATACACATTCATCTTTTTATTAGAAAGAAGAAATATTTAGTAGATTATTTAAACTGACTCAAGCCGAACATTTTGCTATTCTATTGTTTCAGGTTTCAGGACATATATAGCGATATCGAAGGAAATAAGGATATGCTCGTTGAAGAGTTATGGAAGCATATTTAGAATCTAAAACAGAACTAGTATTAATGAAACAACTTATGAGAATGACGAAATCATCAGATTTTAGAAAACCTGAATTGATAACTTATTTTAGAAACGAAAAATAACTCCGAACTGCCCTCTTATGTTTTATAGGTTTTGTTGATGGGCTTTGATGAACGCAGTTGCTGTATATAACAATATTAGATCAATCGGCATTATTCTTGTAGTTGCATCGTAAAATATTAAAATAAGCATTCAACATAAATCAAAATTTTCTGAAAAAATAATTATTAAGAAAAACATCAGCAATTAGAAAATATCTATTAATTCCCTGAAAATAATACTGCATCCCCTTTAGCGATTCCCATGATGACGGCACAATCGCTCACGATGATACCACCACTGTGAAGTTTCGCTATAAATAAATCACATGTCTGTGAGAGAAAACAACAACGACAACAAAAGAAGAAGAGACCGTGAAAATACACAATACTCTTAGAATATGTAAACAAAGAAATTCAAAACGAATTTTATACTTAATACACACATACACACATACAAATGAACGTATGTATAAAATGAAAAACGAAGAAAAACCAGAAAACGCATGAATCCATAAAAAGAAAAACCGGAAAGGGAAAAAATGCATTTGGTATGATGGTGGCTGCCATCAGCTGCCGGTAAGGTAATTATAGGGTAGGACGATAGATAAAGTAAAAACTACGCGAAGACAAAGAAATTCGTAGCACAAAGCAGAAAAGTTGGGAAAGAAATTTCAAATAAATAGAAAATAATGCACACACTTATTTGACACATCAGCAAAAAGTTTTTGGTGGAAAATCCACTTCCACTTCTACACTTTAACTCCCACATAACTGTATGGTCTTAGGTAATGCGACTGTGAGCGACGAGAGAATAAACACCACACACATTCCAGAAATTAAGCCAAACAAATCCAGCATGTTTTGTTTTTGGATCAAATTCACTTACAATTCCACCATCCATTCTTTTGTTAACATTTTATTCCAATTGTGCTCATTTAATTTAACCAATGAAGCCTTCTCCCAGCCTCCTTTCTCGAAGTCAACAACATCAGCAGCGTTTCCACTTCCATGTTGTGCCAATGTAATGCCGACAACGGCCAAGCTTATTAAAATAAATGGCAGTGTCCAATGGCGTACACTACACGCCCTTTTTAAACTTTGCTCCATCGCCTGTATTAAGAAATCACAATTTTCGGTACCTATTCACTTTAATTGAGGAAAATACGATTGTTTTATTAAAACACTTTAATTGAATGAGAATCTATAACTAGCTGCCGCTAACTTTTGCAAAGAAAAAAAGTGACGAATGCATTTGGTTCCTCTTTTTTTTCACAGTTGAACGAAATTCCAGCATAATGGTTGCAAAAAAGCGTACCCCTCAGTGCTAAAAAAAATACTATTTCCATGAATGTTTTCTATTATTTATAATTGTATGTCTGTTCGCATTTGAAATTACAATAGTGACAAATATTTATAAACAAAAATATAAAGACTTTTGTTCAATTAAATTTTTAGTATTAGTTTGTATAACTAAAGTAAATGAAAATAGATATACGGAAAGAATATTTGTTAGTGTGTAGGAACATGCAACCATGCGCGCAATGTTGTTTAGCTAATTCAGCAGTTTCTTCTGATCTGTGTTGCCTTTTTCATATGATAATTGAAAATTTACCCACATCTAAGCCGGATAGAAAAACGTGCAAAATTTTACGTTCACTTTTTATAGTACGTTCATACCAAGCAAGCAAAAGTATTGATGGCTAAAACAAACAAAAGCTTGCTAATCAGAAAATATTTGAAAAAAGCGAGGTCCGCTGACGACTTCTCTTTGTTTGTTTGTTTGTTAGACTTGTGTAAATGGCACCTTGAAAGAATATTACTGATCTATTATTACACTGAGTTTTGCTAATGCTTAGTTCAATTGTCAACCAATTGAACGATAAGTTTATCGTCTGTAGCTGTCTTTAGCTCCAGTAATTTTATCAGTAAAAATGCTTTAAGTTCCATATTCAAAAGCTATTTGATCACAAAGGCAAAACGAAAATATTTCTAAAAATAATTCTGCCTTTTTTTCTGAAAATTATGTCCAATTTCGATATTCTCTTTGAAATAAAACTGCTCAAGAAATTTCAGAGGTGAAATTTAGAGAAATTCCTGACATAAACATATAATATGCTCTAACCTTTGGGGAATAACAAAATCGCCATGATTATTGTTTGAATTAGGTTAAGCCGAATCTAATAAGGTGGTCTTACGAGCAAAAATCCCCATCTTTTTCCTTTGACATTGTTGTCAAAATTAATGTTTTTTGTAGTTGTTTTATTACTGTTTCCTTCAGTTGATTTTGGCATTTAATTATACCGCAACAACAAATCTCTGTTATATTTGTTTTATGGTCGCTGTGGCGTAGTTGGTAGTGCTGTGGCATGCTACGCAGAGTGTTCGGGGATCAAATCTCCGCTCAAGCAAAATCAAGAAGTATAAAAAACTATTTTACTATGCGGCACCAGCTTTTGGCGGGCAATGGCAAACCTACAAGAGTAAAAATTGCCTATGAAAATCTTTTCACTTAACAGTTTTCATTCGGCTTTGTTGAGCCAAAACGCCCGAACGAATGAAGAAATTGTGGCGTAGAAATTGTAGCTAATAAATTTCCATTTGCGCAACCGTTTACACCATAAGCTCGGAATAAACGTCAGAAGAGCCATCTTGTTCACTCGCCCGGCGTATATGGCAAATTGTTTTGTTCCCAAACATCACTTTAAATTTTTTAGCAATATACATATGTACATATACAAAAAATAACCACATAACATATAGTTGCATTGCACTATATCTCAATTACTTTTCTACTTCTTTTTCAGTTGTTTTTTCAATTTTTACTTCATTTTCACAATTACATAAATAGCAACATTGGGTTCGCAACAAAAAAAAAAATCTCGAACGTTGGACTGAGTATGTTCGTTAACATTTTATAACGAACACACCAGCTGTTTACAACGGCATAACACATGAAGATCCTTTCGTAACGCAGCGTTACTATTTTCAATTCATTTATGCATTTGCAATCAGTCAATGTTTTGCATTGCAGCTGAAACGTCGTAAATAATTGATCGTGTTGATAAGTTTTCTTTTTAAGTGCATTTAATTTTTAGAATATAAAAAAATAATCGAAATGTCGCCTACAATAGAAATAGAAGAAAATCCAAAGAAATGGGGTAATATAAGAAATAAAATTTATTTAAAATACATAAATATATTAATATAATACATATAACAAAGAAAATGTTCAAAAACTACCCTAAGTACTTAGTACTTAGGGTAGGTTAGTGTGGCTGTCCTACAGCAGGATATACGGCCTATTGTGATATCTTGTATACATACTTCATCGATATGAAAAAAATACTTGAAATTTACTTAAATATAAAAAATAAAATATTAATAATTATAAACATTTTATTCCGTTTCTTTATTTAGAGATTGAAGTTGTGGGGCAATTTCTATCGAAACTGTATTTCCAGCAAATTATATCGCATCGCAATAATTGGACTATTGATAAACAAACATTCCACGCTGAATTCTGCAAGTTCATAAATAATGAAGAAAATGCAGAACTTTGCTCAAAACTGCATGATTTATTTGACGATTCAGATGTGAGTATCTACATATATTTCTTATATTTTCAACGAAATACAATTTTTGGTAAAAAGACATCGTGATAGCATGTAAAATGGCAGAATGGCAAAATGGTGTGGGAAAGTAAGCAAAACTAAAACAAACACGTGTAGCGTCCTTTTTGTGTAAAATGTTGCCTGAATAAGATCATGCGAATGCAGCGTGTATTAATGAAAGTGTAATTAATATCAAGGACATGGCATTTAACATAATCTTTGTTCTGTTAATACCATATGGTTTTATACTTACACAATGTTAATTTACCATAAACTTAACACTGCAAATGTTAACTAACATTCAAATGCTATCAACATTAGACTTTACATTTTAGAGAACTAAAAACGAAAAGAGAAGATATAAATATGGACATACATACATAAATACATACATACCTTCACATGTGTTCTTCAAGTGCGATATTTTTTAATGCATCTACATACATACATATATAAGGCCAGCTAATGTGTGAGCTATGTATGTATATATTTGTTAGCAGTGCAGTATATAAATGTTTGTGTGCTAAGCTACAATAAGATAAAGAGGTAATGCTGAGTAGTAATGAAGCGTCAGCTAAATTGTACATTTGTACATTGTAATTATGTCCGTGTCTAAACAAATAAGAATCTATACGCACCCTTACGCACACTTTGCAGCATGGTATCACTTGTTATGTACCTATAACAATTAATTGTCGATACATGGTGCCTATTTATGTATCTGTTAGAAAAACAATTGGTTTAACCATTAGTAGCATTCAGGCAGTGAAATCTACCTGACAAATACTCGACTATTTTAAATATGTTGTTGTTGGTGGTAAAACCATTCTACTCCTGTAACACGTGCTGTTCACGTGAAATTATTCTTGTGAATAATTTCGAACAGTGCACAATAGCACATTGTAAACTGCATAAAAATGGCTTTTGTTTTGTGTTTCTTAAACTACAAATATTTCTGTTGTTATTGTGTTTTATTATTATAAATCTACTATTAAATGCTAATATTGGAAAAAATTATGTCAAATCGGGCCATTCGGATCCAGACTTGGAAAAATCGAACAAAGTCCGACAAAATTGGATCAGCTAGTCACGTTAGTTCATTTAGCATTGTGAGGTTTAAATATGTGAGCAGGCTTTTTATCACGATTTCTGTAAAGATAGCTATCTTGGCAACCCCCAGTTACTAGACTATACTATTTGAAAATAGAGAATTGTTTGATAAAGAATTGTTCATTTAATTACGAGTATGAATTAAAAGTTAAAAACTATAGCGATTTTACAGTAATATAGCAATAGGTCGATAGTTATTGCCAGTTTTAGGAATCTGTAATAGGTAGCGACTAGAATTCCAGAACAACTAACGGTTAGGGATTGGAATAACAATTTCAGAGATCTTATGAGTTATCTTAATTGTTAAATTTTATATTTACTTATATTTACAGATTGAACGATTACTATATCACACAAAATACTTGACAAATTCATGCGAATTAAGCGATATTGATACCGATGATTCCAGCGATGACAGTGACGATTTAAATAGTGACAGTTCCACAGATGATTTCATTTATTATTCTACGGATGATTGCAATGATAACTATACCGATGATGTCAATGATAGTTCTGCCACAGAATCGGTTGTTAATAATACCGATGATACCGGCAATAACAAAGAATCTGATTCCTTTAGTGGATTTTATCACATAGACTCGAGCGCAGTATTTGACTATTGGTCTAAAAAAATTGAAAACTATGACGAAAAACCTAGAAACAAAGAAAACATGTCAACGATTAAGATATCGCCTCTGGCAATAGAGTCCGAAAATAATACAAATGTTTTGTGTGAATTCACATCACCGGGTAATTATTTATTTGTTTATATACATATGTCGTCATCAACATTTAGAAAGGCTACACTTTATACACTTTTGTTAATTTTTTAAATAATAATTGATTAATAACCTATCCTATGTACATATGTAAATATGTATGCATGCACACCACAAATTTTTTCAGATCTTTACGAAAATGCTATTTCATATCCGCTGCAATTCAAGAGTAGTAAAAATCAAACACGCAACCCAAAGTTCTTTCCTACAAATATAGGGTGTTATATCTGTCAGCTTAATTTTAACAGCGCAGATAAATTTGAGCAACATGTGACAGATCATGGCAATGAATCCAACTTTAAATTGCTAAATATAGTGCAGAAATGGTAAGTATTACTTTGCTATTTATAGTATGAAATATAAAATTTTGAACTGAGAACAACTTGCCGTTTCTATTGTTAAAGCCGACATTGCTTGCACAATACATAGAAACGGCAAGTTGGTCAGTATTACCTTTCCTCTCCGATCTAGCATTATTTCCCTATACTTATGTATATTTTTTTATTTATTATTATTATTACTTTATAGCTCTACTCCCATTTTCGCATTGTCCTATAAGCTGTGCAAGGAATCACATTATTTCTGTTTTGTTATTGAATCAAAATTGCCAGAAGTTGTAATTGAAAAGATTATAATAGTACAATCACGTTCGATGTATTATGCAGACAATGCACGTGTACCCTATGACTTGCCTGCTGATGGAAAGGCTATGTTCTTCGTTGATTGTCATTTATTTAAAATCCATCTGGAGCAACCAATCATTGTTGTTTGTCATAATAAAAACAAAAAGCATGTTCGAATTATCGAGCAACATCATTTTAAGGTATATATTTCAATTTGTTTAATTTTGTTTGCATCTTTTTAAATATTTTGCAAAATAATTTTTGAAATCAATTTTTCAGCGTAGTGAAGCTTTTCCTGAGGTTAATTTTTCCGTGCATTCAAATCGTTTGGAGATGGTGGAGTTAGTTTCTTAATTTTACTTTTCTTTTGCTTGAGAACCCAAATTCATTTCCCATTTATTTTGTTCTAGACCATTTGAAAGAAGTTGGAACGTAAAGCAATACTTACCGCATATTAGGATTTGCCGAGCGTTATTTTATAATAATTGTCCAAAGCAGTTATATCATTTGTGTAAAGAATTTAAAGACTACCATTGTAATGGAAACACTTTTACACCACAAAATATGTGCTTCGCTATGAAGACTATACTGGAAGTGGAAGATGTGTACACAATGCTGAAGTATCGATCTCTTATTCAAAGGAATGTGACATTTGATGACGAATATGCAAATTGTTATTCATTTCAGGTAAGCTTAATATAAAATCGAATTCTTGATTAATGCCAGCAAAGTTAAAAAAATTGGATTGTGATACCGCCATGAAAATGATCTTCAGAGCAAATATATAATTCAGGAATATACACATTTCATATTTGTATAAATTAAATAAAATAAAAGGAGATATTCTGAGATCGGTGAAGATACTGAAGATTTGTAGCGATGGACCGTCATCCCAGTTGAAAAACAAATTTATAGCATATATGATTCCACAGTTTGAAAAGAAGTTTGTCGTGAAAACATATTGGAACTTTTTCGCAACCTGTCATGGTAAAGGTTGTGCAAACGGCATAGGCGCCACGGATTGTTCGGAAGTACACCCGGGCACGTGGCTGCGTCGTTAACATCGTAAACGAATTTGGCAGAGCTTAATTGAACACGGTTTAGATAAAATAAATATAGGTCTGGGAGCAACAGACATATTTTCAAGCGCCAATAATATTCTCGACATAATTTCAGTTTTTTGAAATGTCGCGTTTACCACAAACTTTTTACGTTTTAAAAGAAAACATTGAGCAAATGTGTGGTCATTTGATCGATATAATTTTAAACCTTAAAGGTTCTGGCCTAAGTGTGTCCTACCGGACAACCACTAAACCTAACCTAAACATGCTAGTTATGTATATATAATAGCTATAGTTATATGCGTTATATCTGTAGATTTTGTTGGTCTCTCCCATACCATACTCTGGCGAGTAAAACACAGCTAATGTTTTTGTGTATTTTTGCTTAACTGTAAGCTCCAAAAATTTTAAATGTAACTCAATAAGCCTTAACTTTTTGGGTGAGCCTAACCTTGTTGAAGTATGCATTTTAAAATATTTATATAAATAATTTCTAATTAAATGATCGCTTCTTTTTCGCAAACCCACACACAGATGAAACTTCCTGACGATGTTGAAGTCGGCGGTTTACTAAGCAATAACGAGGATGTCTTGATTATACCAAACAACGATCGCACCGTTGATTTCCAAGCGTTATTATCATTAGATTTGTTAATGCTGAACTATAACTACCGAGTTTTCCGTGGTGAAGTTCGTGAAATTACTGATGGAAGAATTACAATTTATTCGTATAAGAAATTGTTTTTGCACCAATCTTTTATGGTTATATTTCGGCCAATACGTTGTGTAGTGCGTTTGCAGTACCAAGCACTGACAAAACTGCAAGTGCTGCCGCAGTTTATTAAAGAGCAATTCCTGTTTCCAGAACACATTCCAAAACCGGTTGATGTACCCAATGTCAGGTAATTGTATTATAAATTATTTAATTAGTAATTTTGAATTCATTATTTCCTTTTGATTTCAGTTTGAATTTGGTAAATAAATCAATTTATAACAATCCCGAACAGTTACAAGCTGTTCAAAATATCGTCAATGGTGCGAACACACTTGCTCCGTATATAATTTACGGACCACCAGGTAAGCTATATCTACATAAGTATGTATGTATGTGTTTGTATGTGTATGTATATTTGCTATAATTTCTCAAACAGGCACTGGCAAAACTACGACAATTGTTGAAGCTATTCTTCAACTTTATCTAACTCGCCCGGATACCAAAATATTCATAACAGCTGGTTCGAATAGTGCTTGCGATGAAATCGCTAAGCGTCTGTGCAGTGTCATTTCAAAATTGAAGGATCATCGTCGTTCCATTGCGCGCATTTATGCACGCTCCTACCAGCTCTATGTAGAGCATATCAATGAATTACTATGGGAGTATTCGAATTTATATGATTCACATTTTTACCCAAACGTCGAAACATTGCATGAATATCGCATTGTTATATGCACAATGAGTATAGCGGGGCGATTAGCTACGAAAGGATTTGGTAATGGTGTACATACGCATGTATTTATGGATGAAGTTACTGCCTCCACAGAGGTGGAAGCAAATATGGTACTATCGACCACATTATCAAGGAAGGCTCGGCTCATATTGTCGGGTGATCACAAGCAATTGGGCCCGGTTGTAAAATCATCGCTTGCAATACAATTAGGATTGGAGGTTTCGCTAATGGAACGTTTATTGAAGCGCAAATGTTTTGCCGTTGATGAGCATGGTAATTATAATCGCAGTATACAGACACGCTTGCGTCTTAATTATCGCTCACATCCCGAGATTGTTAGACTCTATAATACGCTGTATTATAATAATGAGCTGAAGTCGATGGCCAACGAAGGTGAGTTTTTTTTTCAAGTACTACCTACATATCTACGTTGTCATATATTTATTTATAAAATGTATTTGCTATCTCAATATAGACGTAACATTGCTGTGTAATAAATGGCATCGCTCACTAAACGAAACTTACCCAATAATTTTCCACTGTGTATATGGTACTGCTGAAATTGAATACTCAACAAATAGGTATGTACATAAATACTATATGTAACATTGATATTTTCACTTTTACGGAAGTGAGTAGTGTATGGTAGGTGGTATGACCAAATTCGAATCTCCAAGTGTAAAAATTAGCAAAGAAAAAGTTTTCAAATACAATATAATTCGCCCAATACGAATGAATGCGAAAAGCTGATCCTAGGGCCTTAGATACGCTCTTCGCATCCATCCAACTTACCCCAGCGCCTACGAAATTATGTTTATTTGTACATAAAAGGGCCTCCATGGGCTGGTGTACCATTGAAGGAGAAGAATAAAAGAGGGGTGAGGAGTCAATACATTTGATATTTATCACAAAAATCACAGATCAATTTTGGAGTCCGATTTTTTTAAAAGATTTCAGACAACTAATTAAAAATAGTTAAAAATTATTAAGAAAACCCAAAAAAAAGTGGACAACTTTATTCTACTGAATTTAGTAAAAGTTTTTGTTTTAATTTTTTTGTATATTTTAATGTTTTATCTTCCAATTTCTTTCAGTTTGTTTAATCAGCAAGAAGTCGATGTCGTGATGAATTATGTCAAAGATCTCATGTATTTTGGTGTGAATGGGCAAAAAATTACTCAAGCGGATATTGGAATTATTTCACCTTATAAAAGTCAATATCAAATTTTACAACAAGAATTGGTACGGCGGAATTGGTACAACATTGAAACAGGAGCTGTTGAAACTTTTCAAGGGAAGGAGAAAACCATTATTATAGCATCATTCGTACGATCTTATACAAAAGATTTGGGCTTTTTGCATAATCCAAGGGTTAGTGGTTTTGCTTGCATTTTTTATTTAAATGATTTTATATGATTGAAAATGTTTAATTTTATTACAGCGTTTAAATGTTACTCTTTCACGTCCAAAATCATTTCTGGTCCTTGTTGGTAACCCCACGACCTTAAGCGCTAATTCTGATTTCAAGTACGTAATTAATGAATGCCGGCGTCATAACACTCTAGTGGATCCTGATTATTATGATCCCACTGAAGTTGATACTATTGCAAGTAGACTTGCAAAAGTAATCATTACAAATAAGATTTCTCAGGATCGTGGAGAGGAGAAAACTGAAGAGAATAAATTGAAATTGAAAGCATCTAGCGAAGCAAAGGAACGAATAAAATCGAAAGTTGCAGCGATCAAGTTAAAATTATCAACTCGAAGAGCAAAATCAACCCCAAACACAAATACCCTCAAAAATAGATCAACAGTTACGGGTGTTCGCATGAAAACGTATGCTGAAATTCTGAAAATTCATAACTCAGCACAATATGCTAAAACATCTACGTTACCTTCAGTTGAACTGAATATTGATTCGTCACAAGAAGATCCAAATAGTGGTAATTACATACAATAAAAAACGCTTCGTTCTATAAAATAAGTATTAAAACTCTGAATGAAAGAATGTTCGTTGTTCTTCGTATTAAATCATGCGATGTTTTCACATTCAAAGATAAACTTTTAATAGATCTCAATTGACCACTTCAATTCAATGCACCACAACAATATCCATATTTTGATAAATAGTATAACAATGGTGAAACGGTAGTTTAATTACAGTCCAAAGTCTACTTAAAATGTGAAATAAGGATTTTCATCACATTTTTTTGACTTCAAATATCCAAATGGATGAAAATGTTAAATAACTTTTGGAGCTACATACATATATAATTTCAAGAGTGGTTTCATCCTGAATATATAATGTTCTAAAATATTGCTATAGTTTTTACAATATTGTCGACAACCTCGATAGTTTGGTGGGTAGCGCACTAGACTCTCTTCCGTTAGGTTTCAGGTTCGATTCCCGTCTTAGTCCGGTGGTTAATTCTCTTTCATAACCTTCTTACCACACATTCCTGTCGATATGAGGTGAATGAGAATTATAAACATTGGCAGGCATTGACAAAACTCACCAAGTGATAACAAATTGCCGCTGATCGCGGAGGCTGTCGTTAAAAAACTGACGTACCACAATGGGCTGTTCTGGCCTAAGTGTGCGTCCTATTATAGGACAGCCACTCTAACCTAACCCAACCTGGAACATTATCATTCAAAGCTTTTATTCATTTTTATCACAGAATTATATTATACTTTCAATTAAACAAAATAATATTTCTTATTTGTAGAGCTTAGAAGTTATCTTTCTAATATTTATCAAGCGATATCTTTATACTGAACATTTATTTATTTTACATGTAGATCCAAAAGAAATATCTACTTGCATTGTTATATGATTTCGAACATCAGCGATATGGTACAACATACAGATGCAACAGAAAAAGGAACTATCTTACTGTTCATTGCTCATCCGTCCATTTACATACATATATGTATGTATATACTCGTATATACTCTATTTGCTAATAGCCAAATTTATTATTACTCGTACATCCTTTTCGATGAATGTATTATTATTTTAATTTACTTGTAAGAACAAATATATGAAATTTTCTATAAAATTGTGTTTTTATATGTTATCATGCTTATGCTTTTCGATGCATTTACTTTAATTTATCGATCCGCACGCAACGCTTTACATAATCGGACTACATGATCTTTCTGCTCAAGGCAGTTTTAATAGACGTGAGAGGAATACCGACGGTGCCGTGTATAAGACTTATGTAGTGCCACCACTTATGTCAGCCAATTTTATACGATTTGAATGTATCCGCGTTTCCAATTGATTTAACTACTTATTATCATAGTCATTTAGTTTATATTCTAATTTTAAGTAAACGTCACATGGAATGGATATGCCTTAGAACGTAATCCTTTCATCAGTGCCCAAGTAAATAACTCACTCTTTATAGAAATTAGCTTTATTCGTTTTTTAGACTGTATATTCATATAAAAACATATATTAAGTATAAAATACATTTATATTATTATACTTAACGTTAAAATTGTTGAATATTGTTTATTAATTTTTAACTTTAGAATAAAAAAAAAAAAAACATCGAAATTTATTTTTTTGCTTCTTTAGGCTTAGCACCTTTAGAACTTTCAAGCGATGCATTACTGATAGCTTGTTGTGGCTTTGTTGTCGTTGAAGATGATGCATTACATTTTCCGTCTTTCTTCTTCCTTGAATGATTCATGAGAGCAGCAGCACGTTCCATTTGTTCGTCACATTTTTCTTCAATAATTGAATTGTTACGTGTACATTCTTCAATAATGTATTGAAAATTTTCACTTGTACTTAATGTCTTGCGATGGCCAATAAGAATGAGTAACGATTTTGGACGTGACAGTATCACATTGAGACGCTTTTTATGTAAATACAAACAAAGTTATTGATAAATTTACAAGCTTATAAATAACACACGAGTAGTGCAGTTTGTTTCAAAAGAGTAATTATTCTTTACTTTATTTACATAGTATGTGCAGAGATAAAGTACAACGCGACATAATTGTCGCATTGAGAGTAAAATTCTTTCAAATATCAACTCATTGGATGCATACCGCTTTTATATGTACCTATATAATTTTTATTTGTTTAACTTTGTTTAACTAACCTTCGCATCATTTATGAAAACTATTGATCGAGTAAAGGAACGTACAAATGATACAATTATAATTGTTTTCTCTTTTCCTCTGAATGTCTCCGCTGCACCCGTTTCAATTTCGTTCCATCCTTGCTCATGTAATTGATTTTGTATGAGTTGATATTGTTTCTTGTATGGCGAAATGATGCCAATATCATCTTGTGATATTGATTTTCCATTCAGATTAAAGTTCAAAAGATCCTTGACGTAATTCATAACGACTTTAACTTCTTCGCGATTGCGCCAACTGAAATATTTAAATTATCATATGAGCATAAATTATTAGTGAATGTTGATGCCTATGATTTTCACGCCAACTGTTCTGATTTTAAAATTATGGTAACTGATATTCAGTTGTTTTTCAAAAAGAATTCAAACATTGTGATACCACATAGTTGGAGCTACTGTTTTAACATCGGCCTTCTCTTATATCAAAATGCTACTCTCTTATTTTAAATCCCTAACGTTCATTTAATTACCTCTTATTTTTACGTTGAGAAACACCAGAAACAGAATGAAATAAGATTGGGTACTTGGATTCCCGCGTGCGTGGCCATTTCTCACACAAAGATGTGACACTAGCTACAATTAAAATCAAAAATAGAAACACATTTTTAACTATTATTTATGTACATAAATATGTATTCTGAGAATATTCTGCATAAACAGCCCACCCACCATCATTTGCCAGCATTGCCTTAAGCTTATCATTGTAAAACAAATGATTATACAATTTAACAATTTCCGAATGCGAACGAAAATTACGATGCAGGCGAATTTGTACGCTACGATCATAACTGCCCTGCTCATCAACAGCATAACAATCACGTTCCAATAAGCGCTCCATCAGCGAAACACCTAGGCCGTAGTCTTTAGCAGCTTGTGCTTTAATTATTGAGCCCAATTGTTTTGGATCGCCAGAGAGAATGAGCTGTACATTCGATGATAATGTCGCCACAATACCCACAAGAGTTTCCGCTTCGGATGTGGCAGCGCTTTCATCCACAAACACATGCGTGTATACGCTGGCACCATCTTTGCCAAATCGACCGGTACATAATTTACCCACCGCACTCAATGTGCATATTACAATACGATATTCATGCAAAACATTAATATTCGGATAGAAATGCTTATCATATAAATTGGAATATTTCAGTAATAGGACATTGGATTTTCCACCGCCCCTCAACAGTTTTTGTTGCGAACGACAATAGATGCGCGCAATAGCGCGTGGATCGGGTTTCATTGTGGAAATAACTTTACACAAACGTAATGCTATCTCATCACAGGCACTATTCGGTCCCGCTGTAATCAGTATTTTCGTATTCGGATGATGCAGATATAGTTGGAGTACAGACTCAACCACAATTGTAGTTTTGCCAGTACCTGCGTGAAAATAAACAAGCAAAGAGATATGGTGAGTAAGTAGATAAACTTGATCATAGTACGTACGTAAATACTCATTTGTATGTCAATACCTGGCGGTCCAAAGATTATATATGGCGCAGACTTGGTAGCATTCCCGATTATTTGCTGCACTGCTTGTAAATGTTCGGGATTACTTAAAATATTTTCATTTTGTAATTTTAAACTAAAATATAATTAAAAACATATACGCGAATGAAATGTAGTTGACATATTTATGTACATAATTCAAAAACTTCGAGTAGTGTTTATATACATATGTACCTGGCCGTTGGTATATCTGAACGTGTCTGCTTTAAGCGCTTGTATTCTGGGAAAAAGAAATGATGTACATTCTCCTTTGACATCTCACTTAGTAATTCCAATGCACGATATTGATACCGTATTGGCTGACGTACTGGACGAAATACAATTATGTACGATTTTGCCAGTGATATCTTTTCATCGCATGTAAATGAAAGTTCATCGTCATTAATAGCGGTTACTTGTCCATAAAAAGTCTTCTCGATTTTCTTATTTGTAATTATGTATTCATTTGCATCTTTGAATAAAAAATCCAGAAAGAAATCCATCTTCAAAGACTTGGTAGCTGTAGTTTCGGGTATAATGAAGATATCATTATTCGCTACCAGGATGTTGTCATTGAATTCACTATGTGCAGTTCGCAACTATTTAATGGAGAAAAACAAAAATTATGGTGAAAAGAAATATTATGCAAAATATATGATTTCTTTTGCATTTCCGAATGGAGTTACGACTTCTCAGCCTTAATCCAATCGGAGAAGTTTGGGCGCTTCAAATGATCATGATGCTTCACTTCTTGTGTCAAGTTTGATTTTGTGAGGGTGTAGTCCGTGATCTTTACGCAAAATTCGCCACAATGTGGACCGGCACAAAACGAGAGAATGAGGAATAGCAAAATAATGTCACATAATTTTATAAATCTGGGAGAAAAAACACTGTCAAAAAATAAAAGTTTAATGAAATGTCAGGATTTGGTGGCTGGCTGACTGAGGACAGTATAAATCAGCGAATTTTCTCTTTTTTTTTAAAACACTGAAACTTTGCCTTTACACTCTTCATATAATGAGGAAAGAGAGAACAATGTACCACATAATAGTGTGTCAAAGATTATTGGGATTTGATTATAAATTAGTTAAAATTCGTCAATGCATTGTTTGAATCAAATATCAAAGCAAGTAAATTTTAGAAATGTTGCTGCTTATATTTGTTCAACATTTTAACAGTTAGTTTTTTTTCTACAAAAAGTTAATACGCCCGTAAAAAATTCAGAATTTTGATGCACCCTGAAAGAGAAAGGGGAATGAGTGTGATAAACAGACTGAGGCCTGGCCTATGGCCTATTGCTGATGCTAATACAAACTCACGCAAGCATTCCAAATATATTTATTTACAGACCTTGAGGTAAAAGTCAACGACCTCAAATTTAGAGTCAATGACCTGAAGGAAAAGGTCAAAGACCTCAAGGAAAAGGACGATGACCTCAAGAAAAAGGTCAATGACCTCAAGGAAAAGGTCAATGACATCAAGCAAAAGGTCAATGACATCAAGCAAAAGGTCAATGAACTCAAGGAAAAGTGAATGACCTCAAGCAAAAGGTCAATGACCTCAAGCAAAAGGTCAATGACCTCAAGCAAAAGGTCAATGACCTCAAGCAAAAGGTCAATGCCTCAAGCAAAAGGTCAATGACCTCAAGCAAAAGGTCAATGACCTCAAGCAAAAGGTCAATGACCTCAAGCAAAAGGTCAATGACCTCAAGCAAAAGGTCAATGACCTCAAGCAAAAGGTCAATGACCTCAAGGTTAAGGTCAATGAACTCAAGGAAAAGTGAATGACCTCAAGCAAAAGGTGAATGCCCTCAAGGTCAAGGTCAATGATCTCAGCGTAAAGTCAATGCCCTCAAGGTCAAGTCAAGCTGAATAAGAAGTCAGTCGAGCATACTTTTGCCGCGCGCCAACTTTAGTTTCGGTATTTTCTTTTCACTGTAAGTGTGTGCACTTGCTACAACTTGCCTTCAGTGTATATTCCCTGCCGGACTGTTGCAATTTTACATGTCGCTGGATAAGGTCACACAATTCTTTCACTGCTGATATATCCTCCATTTGCAACATTAGATATAAAGTTTTGCACATATTTTGGGCAGTTAGCATTTTTCCTTTTGTAATATAATCCTTAAAGTCGTCAGATATTTGACATAAATAGTCCACTTTAATTTTCTTCTTCATTGCTGCACGTACGGTGGCGTTAGGCAAATATTGTGGCAATGGAAATTCCACTTCAAATTTTCTAATATATAAAACAAAATAAGTAAGTATATAGAATAAAAATCATATGTTTTATAAACTTACGGATTATTTGGCAGGCAATTTGGATTATTACCAAATTTATTCACAGTAAATGTGTTTTTGCACTGAAAGAAAGAAAATACATATTACTACATACATACTAATTATAATTGAGGTAAATTAACTATGCACATCGGCTTTTACGTAACTGGTAAAAATATCGAATTGCTTAATAACGATTACTACTTACTATGAAGTGATGCTGCTCCACCATACGTATCGCTGGTTTGTTTTTGTCATGGAAGACAATAGCAATTGCTTGTTCCAAATATATAGGGAATATTATAGAGTCAACGCAAAAGTTAAATTGGCCGCTTGGGGTCAGCTGATAAGGCAGATGAGGATCTCCAACACTAAGCATTGAATCCAATTGCATTATTAAGATTTTTTCAATAATAATATTTGGATGCAAAGATTCCAGGGTAAAACAAAAATAGCGTGGATTTTCGCAATGTTTATAGCATAAGTTTAAAATAGATGTAGAACTAAAATAAAGATTTAAAAATGCACAACTTTTAATTTCTTTTCAATTCAGCTCTTTTGAATTTATCTTACAGTTTTTGCATTTGTTTTATTAATTTAAAATCGGATTCAGCGCAATGACCTTTAATATGCTCTTTCCAATTGTCAGACGTTTCAAAAGTTTGCTTACAAATATAACATGACGTATTTGTAAATTGAAAATCATTAGATTCTTGACTTAAGCTGCCATTATAAGTAAGCAGAAAGGATTCGGCATTTTCGTTTACTTGAGAAATAAAATAATTAGAAGGGAAGAAAGCACATCATATACATATGTAATTAGTGAAATAATACAATAATTAGCGTATACTACAAAATGCCCATAGTATTTATTTTTTACCTAACATTTCACTTGCATTGGCTTCCGGTGCCAAATTCAGCATCGCAATATTTTTGTAGTTTCTATATTCCTCATCGCGTTTTTCATATTTTTGCTTGCGATATTGTAATAATGATATATTGTTAATACAAAAATCAACAGAATCCATCGGCGAATCAATAAGATAATTGCCCTGCCGTAGTAATGAGCCCAGCTAAAATATAAAAAAAAACAAATGAATAAGTTCAAAAATATAAGTATGGTGAATAGCAACTTCTTGTTTGCGAGAAGAAAAACTAAAATGAAGACAGAGGTGACTAAAATCAAAAAGTTCAGAATTAACATAAGCGATGTGTAAATGTGGTTCTAATAGAATGAGACTGGTTTTACGCGAAAGCGATACGCTAATTTTTTCCTTTGGTGAGAATATCTCAAAAATGTATAATGCTTATGACTGACTGTTGAGTACATGTATGAAATAGTAATGAAAACAGATTCGCAGGGAGCTAATCAACTGATAAACATAAACAAAAAATGGAGTTACTACGTGGTTGAGTCAGAAACCAGTCGGTTTACCAACCACGAGATTTAAGAAATGGAAACAATTGTAACTTGTAAGCTAACTTATTAGGCTACACCTTTCAAAGCCGTGTCTGGTATTCAAATCACGGCATAAGCAAAATCAAAAAGTAGAAAAAACAATTTTCCTACACGGCACCACCTCCTGACAGGCAATGGGAAACCTACAAGAATAAAAATTACCAATGAAAAGCTCTTCGGTATTAAATTGTAGGTCCCTCCATTCAAGTACAAATATAGCGTGCACAACGTGAAGAAAAACTTAAAAACCTTAAGCAGTAGTAGAACGTTTTTATAATTTATTAAAAATATGTATGTTATTCACATACAGATAAGTTTAGATAAGTTTGGCCAAAAGACTTCCTTTTCGTTCTTGGAATTAATGACGTCAATTTGATAAGGTTACATTTAAATAATTCTTAGAGTAAGAACGTGAAGTCTTTGTCTATAAAATCCGTAATTGTTTCTTTGTTGGAGTAATAAAATTTACTTGTAAAGAAACTAATAAATATAAGCGTTCATTGAATGCTTGAAATATTACTGCCATTATTAGAATATTATCACAACCATATTTTGTTTCATATGTCATTTTTATTAAGAAGTTTTAAAACGTTACTTTGTAAACTATAATTGCATTTACATACATACATATGTAAACATATAAGTTTACAAATATTACATTCATATTTAAGCTCTTAACAAAATTGTGGCGCATCGACGATTTGACGCGACAGAAAATCGCTTTTAATATAAAACTGAAACGTTCGATAATTAATTATTCATATTGTGTGTTATGAAATTCTACTATAAAATTTTTTCCCATCAAATATTCTTAATATTTCTCATAATCAGATGCAATCATGTTACGTCATTACTGCGACAAGCTAGTTTAGCTCGCATCGATACGTTGCAATTCTCTTTAGACATTGTTTATATTCTCTTGGATTGTATTAAGAATCACTTGTGTATGGTATGTATAAACAAAAATAAATAACGATTATTTCTTGTTACCCAAATCACTTTTTACATTTGCTTTGAATATTATCTTCATTTTGTTTTGTTAAATGCAATTTTATCAAGTACGTACGAATATGAACCAGTAGGAATTTATAAATATTACTTTACTAATACCAGTCGAGCCGCATTGGCAAAAAGAGAGAATCTTGTACTGTTAAATAGCTGCTATTAAGCCTAAAGTTAGATAGGGTGCACTCCCATGTATCAATAGAATGTTTTAAAAAAATCACTATTTTAAAACAATTATTCCAGAATTTTGAAATAACTTGAATTTGTAGATCGGCTGGGTTTGTCATTTGAATAAAGTCCTTGAAATACTTTCTAGCAGAAAAAATAGACCAAGTTCTTAATGAATATTCACCATTGCACTGCTTCTTCAAGCTATGTTATTTCCTATTGGGACAGTTGAATACAAATCCTCACAAAAATTATGTTCTTATTTACATTCAAGCGAAGACGAAATGCTTCAAATTTCATAGTTGCATCAGCACAAAAAAAAAAAAAAAAAAATTTAATATGTTTGACCACAGTCTTTGCTTATTAATAAAATTCATATTTCTATACACGAACGGTGCTTAGATAAAACGAAAATAATGGATTCAAATTACAAGCAAAAAATAATAATGCACTTTAAGAAAATATTTAGGAGCTACAAATATAAATTAATGTTTTCCAGTAAAAAAAAAAAGAAAAACTTTAAATTCATTTAAAAAAATGGTCGTTTTTTCATTTTAATATGTTGGAAACTTGAATAGAATGCAATTTATTAGTTTTGAAAACTAATTGATTTGTGAAAGTTCAAAATTTTATTTTATTTTTTTCATATTAATGGGATGAGTCTTCGGAATCCAGTTGAAAAATTCAAGTTTCTAATACATATGTACATATCGTCATCAACCTTTTAGAAAAGTCTTGATACTTGTTTAATTTTTTTTTACATGAGAACGAAAACACCAGCACAAACATACTTTTTATCATTTAGGCCGCAATAAACTCAACATGAAACATAAAATATATGAATTTCATATGTACTTTAGGTACTATTTGACGAAAAATAAGACACACGCATGAGTACCCTTATCCTATTTGAATAAACTGATTGCACTTGAAAAATAAAATAGAAATATGTATGTATGTTTATTGAAATTAAAAAAGTCGAATAATTGCTGCTTTGTGTGAAAAAATATGTAAGAAAATAAGCAGCAGCTACATAATTCAATAGAACACTCAAAACGCATACGTTGTATCACTGTTGTATCAACCAATAGCAAACAACAAATTTTGAGTCGATTATACCATCAATTCGGTTTTAAATCAAAACTATTAAAAACCCACTTACGACATTTAAATTCTCATCTGATGATATGACTGACTTGTAAGTCAGTTTATGAGGTCGGGTGAATCAATTAATCCTTATTTCTTTTGTTTTTTGCAACTTGAAGTAATTTTCTAATTTTCCATAAAATTTTCACTGCCACAATTGCAGTTAACAAAAATGTAACCTTACTTGTATGTAGCATATACATACAAGTGCTGAAGAGCTCTAACCAATTTCCGAATGCGAAACGTGCACCAAAGTAAAGTATTGTGAAACAAAATCAATAATGTAAGAGTATAAATAATTTGGTTTTTTAGTTGGAAATCTGAAGCTCTTATGGGGATTGCTTATGCATAGAATTGAATGGATAAAATTTCACTTCACTCATAACGATGTTGTACGAATCAAATTTCATAATTTCAAACCTTGAACATAAGTAAAAAAAAAATTCAATAATGTTTAACCGAACCCTCGTAACTCACTTTTCACAAGTTTTCACAAGCACTTTTTCAAAACATGATATGAAAATTAATAAAATATTATAAAAAAAAATAGATATTCTAATAATTTGTTCATGACATAAAATCAAAAATCTTTCCTCCCGTCTTACAAAAAAAAAAAGAACGAAAGTTTCATTTATTTGTATCCCATTTTATATTTTAGTTCTGAGGGATCACCGTTAGACAATCGATACAATCTTCGGTAACATTATTCATCATCAGGAATCGATTGCGAGCACCAAAAGAATAGCTAGTGATTGGTGAAATAATCTCCAGACAATCATCATAAGAGGAATGGAATACGTTAATAGAACAAATATATTTGACCCACAAAACAATGTGCCAATTGCTGGGTTTATCTTTTAGGAACACAACGCTATTTTAACAGTATCAAAACTTTCATAATGACAACGAAAGCTTTTACACTCGCCTCCAATTGCCAATTCAAGGACAAAATGCTTCTTTCAGAGTATTATGTTTTTAAGTTATTATGCTATAAGTCAAACAAATAATATTATTAATTATGCAACTTACACCAGTGGTTTTAAAGATATTCGCCAAGCTGCGATAATTCTTATCTTCCTGCAATTTCATTACATATTCCGTAAACTTTTGATGGGCTCTGCTCTTCAAAACATTCCATTTATTGTGTGGTGAAATTATTTGTTGATGATACAGCTCCAGCAGGAAGTCTCCCACCATTTCATTTACTATGTGGTGTAAATAAAAATAAATTGCAATAATTAATAAATTAGTTTTTTTTTGTTTCTGATATAGTATCTTTCAACTCGCATGCGATATTTACCCAATCGACGCCTAGTCATTTTTGTTTTGCTTATTTACTTATAGATAGTATGTATGTATATAATGGAAAAAGGCATAAAATAATAATAAAAATTTAATATGCTGCACAGAACTATTTGCTGCGACGAACGACACAAACCTTATGCATCCACGTTCAGCTAAACAATGAAACTTCGTGCGAAATGAAATGAACGAAATGAGTTGTTTGACAGAGCTGCTTACTTTGTTATTCCCCGATTTTAAAAACGTTAATTCAAAGTGGCGTTTATTTGCATACTTATCATTAATGTTATCGCTTTCATTTTCGCCATTTCGTTGATGAAACGAAGTCGCCTTTTTCACACAGCAAGTTTTCTTGATCCATTTCGCTGCTATATTCTATTTTTCGAACAGTAAAAATCACGTATTACCAAACAAATATTTATGGCTGAAAACTATGGAATAACATTTCAGCAAAAAAAAATAAAAATATATATATATTTAGGGGATATTACTGCAACCCACCCTTATTTTTAGGCACTTTTAGAATTAATTGTTAAAACAAACTCATGTGATACATACACTGCGTTACTCCACATACACTTATGGCCACATAAGTGAACATACAATTACAGTTTTTCGATTATCTAACGTAATAATTCAAATTAAAAAATTTTTTTAACACGGTTTTTTTGTTTTTTTTTGGTTACACTGTTTTAAAAGTGTACATACGCTTTATTGATATTTGATTCACCGTTATGCAATAAATTTTTGTTTTGTTTCTTGGATTTTTTTGGGTTAGCTTGGTCAGTTTTCTTTTAATTGCGGGAGTGGAAATATAGTTTCTCTTTTATATATAGTTGCATAATGTTAAAAAGAAAAGAGACAACATTAGATCTACGAAAATCTACGGAAAAATAACCAATTTATGGAAGGCGACGTTTTAAGTGATAGTTAAAAACTTTAACGAGACTGTTAGCTATGAAAAAAAGCCTTGCCCTGGGCGCCCGCCTAAGCTGGACTTGAGGATGCAAAGGCAAATTCATCGTGCAATCAACGTTTGTTCTATGGAAAATGCAGTTAACATCGCGAAAGGCATCGAAAATGATCATAGATTGTATTGTGCATCCAGAAACCGTTCGAAGATGTTTAAAAAAAACATCCACCAAACTGATCCAACTTTTTGGGAACGTGTCGTTTTCACCGATGAATGTAAACTCAATGTTTTCTTAAAGATGGTCTCACAAAAGTCTGGCGTGAAAAAAGAAAATACTTTGCTGTATCGAAAAAATATTGTTCCCACCGTTAAGCATGGTGGAGGGTCACTGATGGCTTCTGGTTGCATGGCGGCAAGTGGTGTCGGAAAAATACGATTTATAGATGGAATAATGGATAAACATATGTATATTGATATTCTTAAGCCCACCTATGTCTTGATGAAGGAATTGTTGCTCTGCAACGTGCAATCGAAGTTGGATCATCCGCCACAATCTCCAGACCTTTATGTTATCGAGCATTTATGGGATCATTTGAAACAACATATTAAGAAAATGCATGGTAACGTCAAAATTGAATCTGAAGGCTTGTTATATGTAATTGATGAATGAAAAAAAATATCACCAGAAACTACTCAAACCTTTGCCTTGTCTATGCCGTCTCGTCTATCCGAGCTGATTAAGGCCAAAGGAGCCCATACAAAAAACTAAGTATTTGTTATCAAATTATTTTCTAAGAGCGTATGTACACTTATATGAAACTTCCATTTAATGAAACTTGATTTTTTATATTTTTGTTTATCGTTTAACTTTGAATGAATTGTTTGCTTTGTTTGTTTTTCCCGAGTTTAAAACTCGGGACTGCATCAAAAGAACTTTCAAATTTTAGTTATGTTAGAAAATCGAAAAAGGGTAATCGTATGTTCACTTATGTGGCTAAGTGTATGTGTAAACTTGACTGTTTGAAATTTCGAACGCTAGCGCTTATCCTACAGTAGGCGTTTCTCACTTTTACTTTGTGGTGTACATATTTGGCGCGCATTACATGTGAAAAAATGTTTCATTATTTTATTCTTGTTTTATCGAGTGGATTTACATTTTAGAATCAGTTTTTTGCAAGAAAAGATCAATGATACATTTGACAACAAAGAGGTCGATCAAGTCTTGCCTTTGCACAATTGGAAAAAAGCATCAACATCAAAAAGGATCTGCGAATTTGGTAAATACATACGTCATGTATTGGCAGCAAGCCTTGTTACACAATTGTAACGGGGCTGTGGATTTGCACGGCAATGCAGTCCAGACCTACCGATTGAATATGTGTACGTGGAAAGAAATGGTATTGTTCTTTGTGGCGCGCCAATTTAAATTCGATAGTTGTGATTGCTTGGGCAAATTACACAGTATGATTGCAAAATACAAAGTTGAGAAATACAAAGATGAGTCAAAAAGAATTCAAAATCGTTTTGATAGAAGCTTTCCTTTTGACCGAGAGGTGGTCGACTATAAGGAATATCGATCGGCCATCAAATCTTTCAAAAGTTAATCAGAAACCCCGAGGGAAAACATCGCCGTTGTCAATTGAAGAGATTAAAATGATTAAATAAATCGATGAAACAGCCTAAAAAAATTCAAATGTTTCACTTACATACAAAGTTGTCATATATAGTAAATATCATACTACAGTATCCTACCAAAATATTAGAAACACCAAGAATTTTTCAAACTTTTAAAACAGTAGTTTAGTTTTGCTGGAATATGCTTTTAAAAAAATTTTTTTTGGTGCAAACAAAATCTCTTACAGCAGCGGCAATTGTATGGTAAAAGAAATCAAGGAAGCTGGAGTCGATATATGTATCTCTACGTTGAAGCGTTGAACGGATTTTCGCTGCAAATAATATAAAATGTCGCCGGCCAGCAAAAAAGCCTAAATTAGCAGACCGAATACAGAAAGAGCGATTAATATGGGCCAAGCTCCATAGAAATTATCTGGACAATTTTTGCAACAAGCTTTTTTCGTTCTTTATTTCTGAACCGAAAGTTTCAACATATTTATTTGGATTTTTTTATCAAAGTTTTTATTTTCAATTTTCTTAAGTCATCTTTGGTGATGAGTGCCGGATGCAAGCTATGACTGAATAAGTGAAATTTGTTCGGAGAAGACCCAACGTAAGGTACTGTGATGACTGCTTGGAATAACATGATTAACATCCAGCATCGCTCATGATTTGGAGTTGCATTACAAACGAAGGACCAGGGCAATTGTATTTTGTTAACGGAACAATGAACAGTGAGCAGTACATTAGTGTCCTGGTGAATGTTTTATTGCCTGGATGACCTGGAATGTTCCGCGTAGGACTACACGTTTATACTGGATGGAGCACTATACCACACTTCGAGAAGGAGCACAAATTTTCTTCGAAGGCAAAATATTATGGTTCTCCCTTGGGCAGGAAAGTCTTCGGTCTGGAACCCCATAGAAAACTGTGGGTCAATGCTGAAAACGAAAGTATACTCTCGCAAGAATACAACTCTTAAAATTCTCCGTGAAAATATCCAAGATATTTAAAAACGAAAACAAGGAATTCTTTATGAAACGTACAGTTTCCTTTGGATTTTCCATAAAAAAGAAAAGTTACTTTTGTTACATTTCTTTACAAAAAGCCAGTAAAAATTTCAACTAGATTTCGAATTTTCACTTTTGAAAGTGCCCAATAGTCGTTTCGGGTTCTTCATCAATCGTTTTTGAAATTTAAATTACTTTCTAAAGTTAATCCAATAATCAAATCAACTTTACATACCAAAAAGCATTGGTGCTTATTATTATCGGCAATTTTGAACCAAGCGGAGAAAAATATACATATTTGATAATTGATTAACCCGTAAATACCAAAAGACAATGCAACCGTAAACATTGATACCTTGTGGAGATGATGAAGTCAACTGAAAAAAATATATTTTTCGGGGCTATGATATGAAGTATGAATGTCAGTGAAATGCGAGCATGTAAATGTTCAATATTTTTAATTTTTTTTGAAATGATTAGAATGGAATTCGATACGAGTAGAGATATCTATAATTTTGTTAAAATATTTGGCTAGAATCGACACTTTTAATGAGTACAAATATCGAGTAAATCATGGGATAATCATATCACTTCACCTGGGTAATTCCTAGGATTAATATTGTTTTAGTTTATAATATAATAAAACAATTTTATTTCTTGCTTAGAGAGTCTATTTGTAATGGAAATCCATTGTCTATTTCTCTTCTATGATAATAAAGACTAAGCTTATAAATTGTATTTTTTATGTTATACTTTTTTAACCTACCTAATAGTCGTTTGCAACATTCATAAATAGAAATCGTTTTGGAAGTGAATAAGAAAAGTCATTTGGAATACCAATTCTATGCGGTTTATTTGAGCAAATTTGCTTTACCACAAATTAACACTTTTTATGTCTAAAGATCGAAGGCATTTAACTACGTTAAGCAATAATACAACAAAAAAAACATTTTGTCTTTGATTTTGATTTCGGTTTCGGTTCCACTTGACGTTGTGGAATTGTTCCTGTATTCATGTTCTGTTCATGGTTTAGTACTTGTATGGAACTTTGCGTTGAATTTCTACTTGGATATGTGGAAATGTCTGGATTTGCTGAACATAGTTTTTGCCTATGTGTTGAGGTTGGTTTTTGATTGAATTTGCGTTGCTGCTGTTTCAAATTAACGGTTGCTGAACGATCTGAAATAAAAAAAAACCTTTCTTTAAAAATAAAGTGAAACAAATACAAACGTCGTAAGTAATGATATTATGAAAAATATCTGGTAGTAAAAATTGATAGCTAATACAAAAATAAAAATATCAATAAGATTTTCTATCTTTAATTTAAAACTTTCATTCTTACGTTTTTGTATAGGTTCATTGCTAGCATCATTCCTTCTCGGGATTTTACCAGTTTCTAAGGTATTATTTTTGCGACACTCTTCAATGACATACTTAAGATCAGCATTTAAACTTAAAGTTTCTCTATTGCCAATGAGTATGAGCAGCGATTTAGCACGTGATAGTATAACACTTAAGCGCTGTTAAAAAAACAACAACAACGATAAAATACTATTAAGAATAGTAGCAATATGATATCAATATTTATTGCATAGATAGCATTTAATGCTATCGATAATGATGCCGAAATTATCTCTAATCTAGTGGGTAAGAATGGTGGCACAACATTTCTTCTTGAAAAAAAGGAGAGTTTGCGCTTACTTTTTTGTACTTACCTTAGGATCATTTAGAAAACCCAATGTTTCTGTGAATGATCGTACAAATGATACGATTATAATAGATTTTTCTTTTCCTCGAAATATTTCGGCTGATCCTGTCTCAATCCGATACCATTGACGTAAATGCAATTCCTTTTGTATAAGTTCATATTGTTTTTTATATGGTGATATAATACCAATGTCTTCTTCTTGGATTTCCTGTCCATTTACACCGAAATACATTAAATCTTTAACATAATCCATTACTACATCTAATTCACGTCTATTGAAGTTACTGAAAAATTAAGAAAGCTAAAGTTAAGAAATTAGTTAATTACATATCAATCTACTGCTTCATTTCAGTTAATTATTGCATTTTTCAATTATCAATTTTTTAATTTAAATTTTTTTCGGTCAATGGTCACTTTTATTGTGAATTTAATTGAAATTGGAAGAGTTCAGTGAAAATGATTGATTACTTTTCTTTAATTGGCATTAGATCTTTTTAATGCCAATCCCAGAAAACAAAGCATTGTTCGGTGTATTTTTTAAGAACACACTTGCCAACTGTTTACTTTACTTTGAAATTCAAATTAAATTTAACTAGTATCGACACTTTTAATGAGTACAAATATCGAGTAAATCATTGGATAATCGTAACACTTCACCTGGGCAATGCCTAGGGCTAATATTTGTCTAGCTAAAAAGTTCGTGAAATTATTTTACTTTGAAATGAAAATTTCAAGATTTTCATTTTAAGAAAATATATCCATAAGTATAAGTATATTTACCCCTGCGAATTACCACGTATTGAATAAAATATGATTGGATAATTTGGGTTGGGTGAACGATGCCATTTCACACACAAAAAATTAGCATCTGTAAAATAAACAAATTAAATTTGTTTTCTTCACATTTGCAATATATGGTAAGTATAAACTTACCATTAGCGACCATAGCTTTCATCTCATTATTATAATACAAACCATTATAGAGATTAACAATTTTAGGATGAGAGCGATAGTTACGACACAAACGTATCTGGAAATTACGATCATAATTACCCTGCTCATCGACAGCATAACAATCGCGTTCCAATAAGCGTTCCATCAACGAAATATCTAACCCTAAAATTTTGGCCCGTTGAGATCTAATTACTGCACCCAATTGCTTGTGATCACCCGAAATAATAAGATTAGCTTGTGCTGATAATGTGCAAACAATGCCGATCAGTGCTTCTGGTTCACTTGAAGCAGCAATTTCATCAATAAATACATGCGTGTATACAGAAGTGGGTGCTTTGTTATTGGTTTTCCCAAAATTTCCGAGCGCCAATTTACCCACTGTACTCAGTGTGCAGACAACAATACGATATTCGTGTAACAACTCAATATTAGGATAAAAATGTTTAGTATATAAATTTGAAAATTCCAATACCAATTCATTGATATTCTTTAAACATTTTTCATACGATTGGGAATACACGCGTACAAGCGCTCGTCGTTGATCTTTCAATTTCGATATTACTGTACACAAACGTAAAGCGATTTCATCACATGCGCTGTTCGAACCAGCTGATACTAAGATTTTCGCATTGGGACGACGTAAATAAAGTTGAAGAATAGACTCAACAACTGTTGTAGTTTTACCAGTACCTTGAAGTCAGGGAGAAAGGAATTAATGTAGTTGTAACTAACTAGCAAATTAAGTAAAATTCCAATTTAAAAATGTATAAATTTTGGAAACATACAAGCCTAAAATTTAACACACACCTGGCGGCCCGAATATTATATATGGTGCATTTTTTATCTGATCATCGATGATATTATGCACTGCATGTAATTGTTGTGGATTATCAGATATTCTTTTATTTTGTAATACCAAGCTAGAATGTGTTATTGAATGTACATATTAACCTTTAGAATTTATAACGGATTTACCTAATATCTGGCAAGTTCGGTGTTCTTTTACTGAATTTTGGAAATAAGCAGCGATTTATATATCTAGCTGGCATTGTAGCTAGCAATTCCAAGGCACGATACTGGTAGCACAATCTTAGACGTGATGGACGAAATATAATCATATAAAACTCATTTTCGGATATTTTTTCTTTACATGTAAATGTAAGATATTCCATGGAAACATATTGAAGTTCACCCCATAAAATTGTTGGCATATTTTTGGAATTTTTAAATTCATCCTCAACAAGCAAATCGATTAGGCGATTTTCATCGAGAGTTTTTGTTACATCACTTTCTGGTATGATAAGTATTTTATTGCATGAAGTAAGCAAATTTTCGTTGTAAACACAATCCGAATTATCGAACTAGATAAAAATAGAAAAGAAAACATTAATTGGGTGGTAGCTCTAAAATACGACAATGCAGAACACCTAACCCCACTTTGACATTTTTTATAACTTACGTGATAATTAAAAATAAAAATAAAAGTCGAACATTCTAACATAAAACAAGAAGATGGAATGAAAAACAATTTTCAAATTCTTATCAGGTATCGGATTCTCCTTGAAAGTCTACTCTTCCGCTAGAAAAGTTTTCAGTTTGTTCACGGACGGTTACGGACTCGCTCGTACTGGAAATTTATCTTTTGGGCTGTTTGGCCTTTTGAAATAAAAACAAAATCGCTCAAGAAATCTTGAAGCAAGTGGCGAGATCAGAAGAGAAATGGATAATTACTTTCGAGAAAACTTGCCTAGTGTAAAAGGTAGTCCCCTTCTAGGCATATATAAGCCCACTAATTGTATATAGAAAGCATATACTTATTAAATTTAGTAATTATATTGAAAATAGGTATCTTATAAAATGGATAACTATGTAGACGGAAAATAAATCGCCGCTGCAATTACTCACTGAATTCACTTACATCAAATGCATACTCATCACTGTGCTTTCGTAGTTTTATTTTACGTTGTACTAGTTTAGAATAATCGCGCAATGTATCTATATCCTCTACCTGCAATAGTATTTTCATAACTTGACATATATTTTGTTGTGTCAATAATTTTCCACATGAAATATAGTCACTGAACTCTTGGGAAATTCGGCATAATTGTTCTTCAAATAATTCCTGTTCCAACGGTGAACGTGTTATTGCCGTTGGAGTGTATTTTAAAAGTTTAACTTGCGATTTAAAAGTCCTGTAAAATGAAATGAAATCATAAAACATTTCATATTTTATCTGGGTACATACATAAATATTTACTTTGTAAATGATACGATGATACGACACAAAATAGCTATTGTTATTTTTGAACTTGAAATGATTTATGAATCGAAAAAGCTAAAAGTACGTGCAAGTGAGGATATTTAATCACGTCTATTTCAGAATCTGTCGAAACGCAGTTACGAATTCGTAAGTGCATTTATAAATTCGAAAAATATCATATACTTGCATCCAAAAATTAGGTAATTATGAAACAAAGGCTTGACTTTAACGAAAATATATTCCAATTATTTTCTTGAATAAATATTTCTTATGACCGGTTCATTTTTGTTCATCCATATTTCATCTGCGTCGCATCGTACTTACATAAGTACTTACCTTTTGTTAGACAAATGTTCATACATGTTTTTAGTTTTTACTTTAATCTTCAAAGGAACTTCTTCCGTGCACTGAAAAACAATAGATACAAAAATATAAAGTTAATTCAGTATTTTAATAATTAAAATTATTTTTTATATTATGTAAATTACCTGGAATGATGAATGATGTTTTTCAACTATTTGCATATCTTTATTAATTTCATCATGAAACACAATAAGAACTGAATATTCCAAAAGCATAGAAAGAGATTGAAAATCCACAAGAAGTGTAAGTTTATTGTTAGTTGTCGACACATCGAGTGGCATGCGTTTAAAAATCATTGCTTCGGCATGCAATAACACAATTTCATCAATGATAAAATTTGGGTGTCTAGTCTCAATAGTTAGGCTCAATAAATTACTTTTCTGCTTACAATTCGTGTAGGATAATTTAAAGACGCGAACATCAGAAAAGCTCATGCTTGCAAGCATAGAAAGAGCAGTAAGATCCTCCAATGTCATTTCTTTGTGCATGAGTGGTCGTGATTTTATAATTTCATTATTAGCTGACGAGTAAATGAATAAAGGAATTGAATAAGAAAGTAATTATACAAACATAAATAACTTATTCACCTGATTCTGTTTTCAAATTCAAAGATTTTTCATTTATTTGATATGTTTCTGATTGCATTTCTAATTTTTTATCTTGGATAGTTTTGCGATGTTTTCCATCGTATTCTTCAAGCTTTTGGTTACGATAAAGAAATAAAGAACTATGTCTAATACGATAATCATTCGATTTGGATGTAGTATTCCAAACATAATTTGTACGGCGTAGTAGAGTACCAAGCTGAGATAAAGAAAATAAGACAGTAAGTATCAAAAAAGAATAATACGAAAACGATAAGCTTGAATACCATCACTGATTTGAATCATCAACATTTGAATGTGTGTATCGCTGTTTTAATTTGCAAAAGCCCTAACAACAAATTTTTCAAAATGGAGTCTTTGATGGATTATGATTAAGCGTATCCATCTGCATTTCTGCCTAAAACGTTGGAGCCATAAACCAAAAAATTACATCTTTTTTTTAATTTAAAATTACAATAATTTGAAAACAATACTCAAAATATTAAAGTTCCAAAATGTTTTTTGCTTCTACTAAAAAATTTGTCAAATGCGTGTTATGGCTTTTGCAAATTAAAGCAACAATGAGGCAGCGGTATGTGCCTCAAGACTGTTATTCATATCGTATAACAATAAACAATTGGCTCTACGAATTATGATCTTATTGTTGTCTTTTTTTGCTGCTGTTTGGATTATTGGATTTAAAGCATATTTAAAATTCATGTATGCAATCGTTTCCAAGACTGTAAACTGAGTAGATGTTGGTGGCTACATCCCATAACTGTAGTATTTAGATACATAGCGATAGGATCAACAGAGCCGCATCGAAAGCAAACAATAACAAGAAATTCCCAAAACCGATAAAGGTTTTTTAAGCAAAAACACAGAGATAAGTAGATAGATTAGGTTGTTTTTCGTAAATGTTTATGTACCCATAGAATCTATAGGTACATATGTATCTGATATGTATTATATAGTTGATCGAATGATTTTAAATGCGCTTACACAGAGACTTGTATCGATTATATCCAGTAAATACAAATTTTCTTGCATACACATAAATTCTTTGAATTTATTTTCCAAATCGTGTTTTGAAACCGACCAATTATTGCGCGGTGAAATCACCTGTTGATGATAGAGTTCTAAAAGAAATTTTCCAATTGCTTCCATAACTAAAAACAAAAATAAGAATTAGCTGTTTTTCTATATTTTATTTTAACGTAAGCTATTAATTTAAACTTACTGCATTCTTCCGCTGATTGAGACATACCGCCGCTCTATGAAATTACTCGTCTTAATGGCATTTGAATTTAAATTCCGTTTCGCTTTTGCTTGACAGCGTTTAATTATTTCTTTAAATTCATGCAAGCATATTAATTGCATCAAGCATACAAACAGTGTTGCATTCATGGGCACGAGTTGTTGTCGCTTCATATAAATCGAAAAATATAGAGACAGAGGGAGAGAGTAGAGTAAAATTTGACCGCTACGATCACAAAATGATTTGGCTTTCGATATGAAATTACGCGATCAAAAAAGGCTTACGTTGTGAAATTATTTGCAAGATGCATCTTTGATATCGAAATTTCAGGAACATAATCGAGCAAACCACTACCGGGTTCGGCGTTCTCACAGTATCCTCACCGTAAACCGCACAAATTTCTAGCCATGTTTTAGCAGTGGTTTTATTTTTTCTATAGTAATAAAGCATCACATAGTGTATTTCTGTGGTCGCCGTGGCGTAGTGGCAGTGCGTGGGACTGCTACGCAGAATGTCCGGGGTTCGAATCTCGGCACAGGTAAAATCAAAAAAAGTAGAAAAAATAATATTTCTACACTACACCACCTCTTGGCAGGCAATGGCAAACCTACAAGAGTAAAAATTGCTATGAAAAGCTTTTCACTTCGCCGTTCGGATGCGGCATTAAACTGTAGGTCCCTTCCATTCATGTACAAATATGAGACGCACAACATGAGTGGCTGCGAAAAGCTCGGCCTAGGCCCTCCATGGGCTGTTGTGCCATTAAAAGTAAAAATAGTAAAAGTAAGCGTATGTCTTCAGATATATTTCACTCATTTTCAAATCACTGCAACTTTTTATATGTACTAGCTACGAATTACCTGAAATGCAACCTTTCAAATATGTGTTCGTTTATAATAATCGAACACAAGAACCGGATACTTTTTATATGGCCTAATATTACTGTTACAGTAACTACGAAGGGCAACAAAAAAATTAGTAAAAAAGCACTACAAGTATGCAAAAACTGCACTACAAGTGAAAAAAACAAAAAGAAACGACTATCATTTCACCGTCTGCATAACATTGTCCATACACATACCATCAAAAATCTAGTCATGTATTTAAAATATTTTCATAATTATACCACGGCTATATGAATGAACATAAAATAAAAACTTCTGATTGTAAAGTATCCGTATACATTTTTCATTTCAACCATTACCATGAGTTTCTATTGCAATTTTACAAACTGTGTAAAATTCCAAGATAAATAGTGCAAGTTTAAAAACAGGTTGAATCAACTACCACCAGGTGTAGATGCACACTATCCTTTATTATTTTTCTGCATTCATCCAATCCGGTACTCAATTTCCGATATTGAAGTTCATAACAAAATGCCAGATCCTGTAATTCATTATTAAAAGTAAATCTGATTATTGCTATCTTTGAACAGAAACAAACAAAAACAAAATTTATATCACATTGACATTTTTTATTGGATAGAATTCAACTTTAAGCTTAAAAAAATATTGTTACAAAAAATTTTAGCTCCTATTCATAAAAGGATAACACAAAAAAAACAAAAAATATTAACTGGAGAACAAAATTCAGACATACGTTTGTATATGCGAGAGTTATGCGAATTAACGTTTAAGACATAGTCTAGAGTTGACGTTGTCTTTATATTACTAAACTGAAATCCTAGCTAATCAATAGACGGATTCATAAAAACTCATAAGTGCCTCATAAGTTTATAAATATGTGTATAAACGCGTCAAAATTTGTATGAAATTTTAAAATTTTCTTACGAGTTTATAAGTTTATACGGTTTGCGGAGGCAATTTACGAGTTTATATGAATCACTCTAATTTGTAATTGGTTTTAAAATAAGCGACACAATTAACTTTGATTCTTACCCCCTCATATTTTAAATATTTCAAAATTTGTTAAGCTTTAAAGCGCAACGTAATTTGGACGTAAATGACTATAAAAGACAATTGGATGATTCATAAGGTGCCGTATCATGTCGTACTGTCATAATGTTGTAAAATTTTGTTTGAAAAATGAGAGAATCTACGACAATTGAGAGGTTAAGACACTGACTACGATATCTTATGAATCACCTGAATGTTTTGTATAATGTTTTTAAATATAAATTAATTACTTGAAAGAACTATTAAAATTTATGAGAAGTTGTTGCATGGTAGTAAGACACACACATACACACAAACACACGCGCGCAGAGGTTGAAACAGCCACTTGTTAAACTAGTACGATAAAACGATAATCTTTCTGATTGTTTGAGAACATCTAAAGAAAATAAGAAAGTTAATTAATTATTCAGATAATCGGACTATTTGATTAATCGCTCGTACTTACGAGTATTAGTTTTTACTTACTTGATTGTATGTTTACAAGAGATGAATGATTCATTTCATTCCTTTCCTTTTTGTCGAATCTGTTGATTTTATGATGTTAATGTTTCTGTATTTGTGCAATTTTTTTTTGCGCAACATTGTCCCGTTTCTCTTACATTCCTCAATAATAAATTTAAAATCATCATGCCTACGAAATGTTACAGGATTTCCAAGTAAAATAAGTAAAGATTTTGCGCGTGACAACATAACATTCAAACGCTGTAAGTGAGAAAAATTATGAGTATGTCCGTGGAAATATTTTAAATTGTTTATAGAAAATCAGTAACTATTTAATAAATGAGGTTACAAGCTTCTCAGAGCCATCAGGGCTTTTGAGATATTAACTATTTTTAAATGCTTACATTGAAGCTGTGCGATTAATCGTCAAGTATGTAATTCACACCGAAATTGTATGAATTTCGGAGTGAAGTACGTGATGAGTTGGACGTTGGCGGATCAGACGATTCCACCCCTATGACATTCATTCGTTGGTCTCGATTAAACAGAAATCCGATCAGTGGCAAATAAACGAAACAATTTATAAAAATATTCGGCTAATCAAAAATACAATGAAGCATTGGATTGATTACTACTCATATCCAGAAATCATTGATGAATCGAAACGGTACATCAAGAGATTAGTCGCCCAGTGCTAACTTAAAGATATATACTACATGTATGAGGTACATCAGAACTTACACTTGAACTATTCACAAAACCCAAACTGCTAAACGAACGCACCAGTGATATAATTATAATTGGTTTCTCGCGCCCTTGAAATGCTTCGACCGTCCCAACTTCAATGCCAGACATTGAGCATTGCTTTAAACGACTTTCTATGAGTTTGCATTGCAAACTATAGGGTGTTATTATACCAATGTCAGCTTGTTTTATTGTTTCTCCATTGACACCATCCATCAACAAGTTTTGTAGATACCATATTAGCACTTGAATTTCAAGAACATTACATGAGCTGGACGTACATTTATCTTTACCCAGAGAACCATGTACCGCTTGAAAAATTATGGGGAAATTAGGATTTGGTAATGTCGGCCAGAAGTCAAATGAAATAATGGCATCTAAAAACGAAAAAAATAAAATAAATTTAATAATATAAAATATATTTTCAAAATTATGTTCTAAATTCAATTTTGGATAAAACATTTTTCGGCATCTATTTTGACAAATCATTTTGATTGATCACTGACACTAAAAACGTTTCTACATTTGACTTGGAATGCTCTTTATTGCAGAAACCCACATACCATCTTTAGCCTCAGATATCAATTCTCTATCGTAATATAGATGATTATATAGCCGCACAATTTCTGGATGAGAACGATAATTACGACGTAGTCTTGTTTGCCGTGTACAATCATAGTTGCCATACCTATCAATAGCATAACATTCATTGGTGGTCAGTAGTCGCTCCATCATTGACCGTTCTAAGCCCAGCTTATTAGCGCAATCAGATTTTATAACTGGACCCAGTTGCTTATGATCACCCGACAATATAATGCGACAATAATCATTTAGTTTAATACCCATGATGCCAACAAGAGACTCTGGTTCGGTTGAGGCGCACGCTTCATCAATAAAAATATGCGAAAATGAAATGGCTCGTCCAACATCACCACTAACTAATTTGCCCACAGTACTGAGTGTAGCTACAGTAACACCATAGCGACGTATTTCCTCAACGTGGGGATACTCATGTTTCCCATTGCGACAATTGGAATGCTTAAGTAAAGCCGCATCAACAAATTGCAGTCCTTTTTGTATGATTGTCTTGGAGTAAATTCTTATAAGTTCTGTACGTCGAGATTGCTGTTGGCATTTTAATTGTTGCTTGAGCTTTCGATTGCTCATTAAATATTTACATATTCGTAATGCAATCGTATTGCAAGCAGAGTTCGAACCGGATGTAACAAGTATACGACTTCCAGGTTGCTGAAGTCGCAATTGTAAAATCGCTTCAACAATGGTGGTTGTTTTGCCAGTGCCTGGTGGACCAAATATCAAATATGGTGCATTTGTATCTGATCCGGCAACAATATGTTGTACAGCTTGTAATTGCTCGGGATTGGCAGCAATTTCCTCATTGAATAACTCCAATCTAAACTCCAAATAAAAGACCAAAATTAGGTATTTTTCAATTTACTACTGATAAAGACAAAATATTCAAACAAATTCACAACAAATATATCGAACTCCTCATTACTCGATTAATCAAGATTCTGATTCATCAAAATTGTCACACAGCATCAGTGTAAATAATATGTAAATAAAATTGATTTATAACTCACCTAATAGAAGGAGACAATTGTTTATTTAGATTTCGGGTGGGAAATAAATATTGACGTATTTCAGAATTCTTAGCCAATACTTCTAGAGCGTTATATTGATAACGCAATGGCATGCGTAGTGGACGAAATATAACATCATAGTTTTTATTAAAAACATTTTTAATTTTGAAACGTTGAGCTTGAAAACGATTAAATTTAATATGAACACAATCTTTGGAAACTTTTACAACAATGCCACTGAATTCAATATCTTCATTTGGCACTATTTCTAGAATATCAACAGCATATTTTACTTCTGAAGTTGATCTTTTAGATTTCGGTATAATTATAGCTTCATCCATGTATGGCGTAAGTATATCATCCAGATTAGGAATATTTTTCAACTGTAGAAGAAGTTAACATAAGTAAATATAATAGTTGAATTTTTCATATAAGAAGATGGGTCCGAGCAAGAGCAATCTATGTACATACATACGAGTATGTCGATACAAAGTTTACTTGTTCTACATTTAATAATAATATATAATAATTTTTAAAATATGAAAGAAATTTAGTAGTGAAAAAAAAAAAACGGTTCAAGTCGACTTAGAATGGAATTGCGAGGACCCAGCGATATACGAATGCATTCATTTTACTGTAATCGAGTACTCTTCCAAGGACAGGCAATCTAAAGTTACATCGTATTGCGCCAATGCGGGGTAAAGCGATAATGTAGTTAAATCTTCAATTTGTAATAGTGTGTTAAAAACTGTATGGATATTATTAGGTGTTAACTCTGGTGATTTCAAATATTCCCTGAAAATTTATCATTTTGAAATGCAAGTTAACTAAAAATTTAATAATTTATGAATTCAAAAAACATACCGAAATATTTCATTGGTTTCTTCTAAAACTTTGGTTGAGAAGTTCTTATTCAATGCTTCTTTCATAGCAGTAGTTGGATAAAAACGTGGAGTATCAGAGATTACTTTAAACCTTAAATATTATCAATTTTAAGTATGTAGATAGATATCTCTTTTTACGATTTTGAGCTAAATTTGTAAGTTACGAAATCTAGAATTGATTTCCTCACTCAAAAACCTAAAGTACTTATACAATTTCTTTGAAGTTACACACACAAGGATGCGGCAGCAACATTGCGCCATCTGTTCAACACTTAAATTCGTAAACGTATTATTATGAAGATGAAGATAATGACTGCGGCACTGCAACATTGCGCCAATTGCCGCTGTCGCCGAAATGGTTTTAAATTTTTAAATTCGACAGAATTAAGTCCAGACAATATGACGACACCTTCTTGTTGTCATGATGCAATGAGGCTGTCGTTGTGCTCATAACTTAATTTATTAACAATTTCATTTTTGATTTTAATAGGAAAATGTTAAGATACGTGTTTAATGGCTCCGGCATAATGTAAACTAAATACCTTGGCTTTATTACAGAAAGCATTCCAAGCTGATCTTCAGATTCACTACTGCTGCTATCGGTTTCTTCTTCCTCCTCCTCTCCAATTTCCTCATCGTCAGAATTAAATATCTCAGATTCATCAGGCTCACAATCAAAATCTAAATATATTTTTCCATAGGACTCACATTCAGAATACATAGATTTTAGTGAAACATCTTTATGGGATATACATTCAGAATTAACAAAAACATTTTCATGACATTCATTTTCAGAATCCGAAGATACCGCTTCATGAGAATCACATTCAGTTTCTCCATTTTTATATAGAGTATCAATGTTCTAAAATACAAAAAAAAAGAACATTTTTATCGAAATATTAGAAATAGAAAAGCAAGCACATATTTTTAAGTTGGTATACGAGTATTGTAAAAAAATAAAGTTATATTTGCCGACAGTTTGGACAAGTAGGTACTTACGCGGAAAATGTTTGTTAACTTATTATCGAGCAAATTTAATTGCTGGCGTACAATTTCACAAAGATCTTCACTCATGGTGACTATCCCAACATATGTACATATAATTTACGAAAAACTTTTTAAAATCACAAAAATTTTAATTAAATAATATAAAACAAAATGAGAAAAGCGACAAGTTTTACACTATCAACTTTGTGCTTTGGGGCGCACAACACGTTCCAAATGCCAAAAAATTACCGTTAGATATTCGAAGAAATAACATGCAGTCTTAACAACGTACGGCGTTGATTAAATTCGACGAAAACACGTCGAGCGATTATATACAGCATTCGTCCCTATGCCTCATTCCATATGTTTACTTACTTACTTAGCTGGCGCTACAACCGATGATCGGTCTTGGCCGCCTCCACAAAGCTTCGCCAGTCACTTCTGCTATGCGCGCGCTGGCGCCAGTTGATAAGGCCAAGTGCAGTCAGGTTGCCCTGCACCTGGTCTTTCCAACGGAGATTAGGACGTCCCCTTCTGCGTGATCCTCCACCGTGGTTCGAATAAAACACCTTTCTAGCCGGGCAAAAGTTAGTAAGACTTTGTTCATAATTTCAAATTTTTTTATTCATTCTTCCAAATCTATTTCGTCCCCTTCAAAGTAATCTCCCCCGGCCCCAATACACTTGTGCCAACGTTTTTTCCAATTCTCGAAACAGTTGTTAAAGTCAATTTCCGGAATAGCCTTCAATGCGCTTAGCGATTCATGTTTAATCTTGAGTCTTCTATTGACTCAAAACGTTGTCAACGAAGCGGTTTTTTGAGTTTAGAAAATAGCCAAAAGTCACACGGTGCTAAGTCAGGCGAATAGGGTGGTTGCGGAACGATATCAGTCGAATTTTTGGCAAAATGGTCTCGTAAAACCAATGCAGTGATTTTGGAACCAATCGTGCATTCACTCTTCTTAGGCCCAAATTATGTTTTAAAATGGTTTTCACTGATCCTTCCGATATTCCAATATTCCAACGATGCCAGTAAGATCTCTGACTGTTAATCGTCGATTCTCGAGCACCAATTCCTTGATTTTATTGACGGGTTGATCATCAGTTGATGTTGATGGCCGTCCTGGACGTGGTTCGTCGTCAACGCGTTCTCGACCATCTTTGAACAATTTGTACCAATCAAAAACACTTGCTCGCGACATACAATTATCACCGGAGGCCTTTTGCAACCAACATTCTGAACGTTTCGGCACCAGAAATTTGATTCCGCACACAAAATTTAATGGAACTTCTTTGTTGAATAATTTCACTCATTGTGAAAATCGCCGAATGCACTTTTTGTACTTCAGAAAGACAAGCGTATACTAAACACTAATGATTATTTTGATGTGACATTTGGCACAGATGTCACCGACAGTCATACCAACCTTAAAAAAATAATATTTTGATGAATGGGTTTCCGCGCGAAATTTAAATTAAAAAGTCTTACTACTTATTGCCCACAGTAGTATATGAGTTCTTATTTGGCAGCGTGTATACGCCGATACGCTGTTACGCCGATTGAGATACTTTTGTTTGATTTTAAGCATTTTAACTCTAAACAGAATTGCGGCGTAAATTTGCTGTCACAATTAAAACGCTCACCATCGTATGAGATGGAACAGAATTGCAGCAGCCGACGAATATAGGTTTGCTTTGCAGATCTTTTCTATTTTTGACGTCGAAAATTGGATAAAATTAATAAAAATGTTTATTATTATTACTAGACATTGTAAGTCTGTATGCGAATGTATATTTTAACTGAATGTCGGAAAGTCGTCGGACCAAGACAGAAATTATTATCATGTAAAATTATCTAAAATTTAGTCCTAAATATATGCAAATTTTTATATATTTTGCATATATTTCACCTATAGCATATTTTTTTTGGATATAAAAGTTTTTTCAATAGGGACATAACAATTTTGTATGTATTTGAATAAAACAAGGCTGAAATTCATTAAAGGTGTAGTACATATGTTACATTTAAGTATGAAATTCGATAGCGTTCATATGAGTAACACGAGCACGTTTGCAACGATCGATTCTTTAGAGCCAATTTTCCACCAATATTCCAATTTATTTTCTTATTCTTGAGCTCATCGAACGATCTTGACTTGTTAACTTAAAGTAACGCCATAAACAGAAATCCAACGGCGTTTCTATTTTCTATTATAATTGTGCCAAAATTTAAACCCGAGCACCCTGTGTAGCAGTCCAGTACACTATCAATCGGGCCATGGAGATCAGTATAATCGGATAAGTATTTTTAATTCAAATGTCATTCTGTAAAAATATGAATAATGAAATAATATTATATAGTAGATGTTTTTCCTTTTAAAATGAAAATAAATTTTAATATTTTGGGATAGCTTGTGTGTCGATCATGCTCCTTCTTCCTTCTTTTAATGGCACAACAGCTCATGGGGGGCCAAGGCCGAGCTTTTTGCATCTACTCATGTCGTGCGTGTTATATTTGTTTGTACATGCAAACTTTCATCGGCTTTTTCAGTATTTTTTTTTTTTGCTTAGAAATACGATGTCTAGTTTTTATAATGGAGTTAAGTGAAAGATTGAAAGAGGAAATGCTTTACAAATCTAGAGTGAGTTAACTAATATAAGTATTCAAAAATGTGGTATGTTTGTGGAGTAAAATGGTACGACCTACCATAATTATTTATTATTCTGGCAGCACTTTTATATGCCTGTCAATTTAATTGTACTTGGCAGCCCTGGCTAAGTAACATAATAACAACAAACAAAACAAACAAAAAAAAGAAGAAAGTAAATTACATGTTGCTCCGTCACAAATATGGAAGTCAACAGCGAAAAAAGTACTAGTGATTCAAAACGCAAATATCCACGTAGAGAATTCTCACAGAATCTGCAGCATCATTTGTGGGATCGCGAATCCGATTATAATCGTAGGAGTTGTCGCCACCGTCTACTGCCTTTTGCATTTGAGCACGAATTTCACAAGTGCTTCACGCCGAATCTGACAATACAAAATGTTGACAAGCCGCTCGGGTATTTACGGAAATTCACACCAGACGGATCGAAGCTGCTGAGTTTCTCGCAGGATCAGCGCTCACTGGAAGTGTTTGATTATCGTGGAGCTACATGTGCAGCTCCTTTGCTGCAGCGTCAATACGGTGAATGCATTACGGCTGCTGATCATTCCATAGAATCGTTGCATGTGCGTCAGAATATTTTTAGGTGCCTATTTCGACGTCGTTTCACTTTGAGGCTAGCAGTGAATGAGCATGCGCATTGTCAAATCAATCGCGAGTTTAGTATTTACTTGGATAATGGCAACTATGTGCTTTTAGTTGGAATGGCCAGGACTACCAATTTATATGTGCCGGTTAGTTATACGTTGCAGTATCCAGATCTGCATGACAATCTTGAAATATTGAATTTTATATTTTTTCTGGTCGATTTGCGTGAGGGCTTTGTTAGTGATACACATAGCTATACCTTCGAAGATATCTTTTTATCACATAATCATGGTGTATCTGTGCACGAAAATACGATAGCTATTTTGTCCAAATTACGTCAGTGTATTGATGTGAAGCATGTAGTGCAAGGTAAGCTGGTGCACCTGTACACCCTGGGTCCTTGGAGTCGGACGACATATATCGAAAGGGAATTGCAAACAGACATTGTCGTAAAACCAATGCTGACTCCCTTGAAACAAAGTGTCATATCATATCTTTATCGCGAAATATTGGAAGTGGAAAATGAAACAAGGCGCCGTAGTGAGTTACGAGAATTTTATAAATGCTTTAGAATAGTAAGCTTAAATATTGCTTTTAACTTATTTGTATAATAAAATATGTTGTCTTTCTATAATTTTAGTTTGAAAAAATGTTTATGGTCAAAATGCAATTACTTGATACCGACCACATTTTAATACGCTACGAGGAGCCCCAGAACCAACCAAACGTGAGCGACGCCGTGCTTAGATCTACTTTTCGTTTGTATGTTTTTTATTCGATAAAAGATGAGCGTGTGATGAGAGTATTTAAAAACGACTCAATTGAATTACTCAATATGTTGCGGAATTTCAGTGACAATTTTCGTAACGTACGCTCATTGCAAACACAGCGTCCACCATCATCGACCTGCAATAATGCTTATTTTCGTTCAACTTTTACCAAGTAACTAAAATTCGGCTTTTTCTTTTATAATTTACGTTAATTTTATTTACTATTTACTATATACTTAATTATTTCAGGGGTATGCATTCAATACAAGGTGGTCTACGTGAAGCAGCGCTACGCTACAATATCACACTACCAATCAGTGCCCAAAGTTTTGCTACCTCACAACTCTTGAATTACAATCTTTTCAAATTTGATGATCGTTTTATATCCGCATTTGAACGGCCGAAATTGCATTGTTCGAGGCCGCTTCGTTTCAGTGATCGCAATACGGATATCACTAAGTTTCGTTTGTTCCTAGAAGCTCCAAGTGCTCCTGTGGATGCTAGAAGTACTGCTTTTTTAAGTCGTGAGCTAGTTGCATACATTATTCATCCATATGAGCCTTTTATTATAAGCGTTCAAAAACTATCGACACGTTATGTAGTCAATTTTCACATTTACAACGAGAGTACTGTTGTCCAACCATAACAAATGGAGAGTGTTAAACTTCACGACATATTGACCAAGTAGCAGGCATATGCACATGGGGTGTTGAATGAAAACAATATAAATTCAAAATAAAATTTAATTGAACGAATTATGTATCTGAAAGTAGTTTAATAAAACGATTGTATTTTTTATTAAAATTGATTCAAAATACTTTAACATACATGTAGTTAAAATATTTTCGAGATGATGGGAGAGTTGTTCATCCCAATGCTCGTAAGTGAAAGGCGTTGATTAAGAAAGTTACTTTGTTTTTTTATTATCGAAATTCGTGGTCCATGGAAACAATTAAGCTAAAAATAATTTAATGTTTTTTACCGTACTGAGAATTTATACCATCAATCAAACATTACATAATTTATTAGGAATTTTGTGCCCTAGAAATACAACCCTTCCCGACGGAAAGTGCAAAATGGCAGCACTCTTTTGTAACAGCTGTTTTTATTAGGCATGGGAATATTGCTAAGAAAAATTCTCGACAACTTATCGATAAGCCCGAGGAGTTGTCGACAAAAGTCAAAGATATATTTGCATGAAACGAATTTACATTTTAATGACGAATCAGAACAACAGAGAAGAAAGGAGTTTTGTAGGCAAGTCTTACTCTTGGTGCTGGTGTGTAGAAAATTGTTTATCTTCTGCTTTTTATTTTTTGGCTTTATATATATTTGAACTCATCATAGAAGTCAAACACTACAAACTGTGTATGGTCACAAATTTAGCTTAACCGGAACCTTGTGGTCGCCGTGGAGTAGTTGGTAGTGCGCTGGCCTGGTACGAGTGTCCGGTGTTCAAATTTCGGGGTAGGTAAAATCAAAAAAGGAGATAAAACAATATTCCCAACCCGTACCAGCTCTTGGCAGGCACAAGAGTAAAAATTGACTGAGAAAAGCTTTTCACTTTCTCGTTCGGATTTGGCTTAAAACTGTAGGTCCTCTCTATTCATGTAAAAATATAACACACAAATCATGAGTGGATGCGAAAAGCTTGGCCTAGGCCTTCCATGGTCCTGTTGTGCCACTAAAAGGAAGAGCAAACTTCATTACTATATGAAAACAAATATTTTAAAAGAATGAAAGAATTTTATTTAATTCACAAATATCAAATTTCTATCAAAAACGAGAAACGAGGTTTAATATAAAATATCTGAATTGCGCTTTTCACATTACCTCATGTTGTGCGAGTTATATTTGTACATGAATGGAAGGGACCTACAGTTTTATGCCGAATCCCAACGGCGAAGTGAAAACCATTTCAAAGCAAATTTTTACTACTCCTGTACGTTTGCCATTGCCTGCCAAGAGGGTGCGCTGTGTAGAAAAATGTTTGAATAATTAAAACCTTTTATTGAGATAATAAAGACGCCGAAGCACGTTGGTGCCAATTTTGTGTTTTTCGAACACAAAGTATGACAAAAGAGAACAGGGGAAGTGTTTTGAAATTATCGACAATTGTAATTAATTTGCTACAATTGTCGATAGTTAACGATATCGTTGCTTGGAGATAATAAAAACAATTATCGATCAAATTCTCATCCCTTTTATTTATTGTAAGAAACATAATTATAAATAATAATGTTACAATTCAAAAGGCACTAGCCACTCATTCTATGGGCCAAGTTTTTAATACATACAGCAAACGACAACGAATTTGAATTTGAATTGCTGAATAAAAATATAATGGAAACAGAACAAGAAGAGTATCTAATTGAAGAGATTGACAGCAATGATGTGCCCGAGTCAGAGTTGGCACAATTTGAAGAGACACAACCGTTAGAAGTAGTAGAAATAATTGCTGATGAAATGAATGCGACTACGGGAGCGTTAATAAAGAAATTCGTATGTGGCGAAACGGAATTGCCGGATTGTTATACAAAACTGGAGCCGGAAGATGAAGACGATGAAGACGTTGAAATTGAAATGGAAGAAGACGGTTTGCCACCGTCATCGTCGCTGAAGCATAAGCTAGAAATGCCAACCACTTCAAGACGAGCATCGGCAACAGCAAGTGGTTTTGTTGATACAACAATGGGTGATAGTAGCGGTCGTATGCGTAGTGCACGTAGTAGTGGAGGTGGTGGTGGTGGTGGTGGTGGTGGTGGTTCTACTTTTCGAAAGCGCACTGTTCTCAATGCTGCTCTACAGGGTCTTATGGGTGAGGCAAATTTATGTTATGCACGTGGACAAATTGACATGGCTGAAAAGATTTGCTTGGAAATTATCAGACAAAATCCATTGGCGCCGGAACCGTTCTTCACCCTGGCCGAAATCTATGAGACACGCGATACCGAAAAATTTCTTAATTTCCTAACAATAGCAGCACATTTGAATCCGCATGATCGCGATCAATGGATACGCATTGCAGAGATGCACATATCCAAAGGGAATCTATCACGTGCACGTGTTTACTACACTAAAGCGATTAAGGTATTTATGTGGAAATGGTCAGAGAAATAAGGTTGTAAACCCGAGCACTTACTGGTTCCTAGTGAGCACAATCTACAAAAAGGTTGAGTAATTTTCTTTTTTTCGGTTTAGGTACTTCCTCGTGACTATGATCTGCGTTTACGCAAAGCACGTCTGCTCGAATTGATGGGCGAATCACATGCTGTTATGTTTACATATCTGAAGATGATACCACATGTACCTCTGGAACGTGTGGAACTTTGTCTGGTTACGGCTAAAAATGTAGCACGCCACTTTCATGGACTCTCTAAGCATACATTTGCCTTGGAAGCCATGGAAAGTGCTTATGGTGTATGTGCAAAGCTCTTTACATTGGAAGATATTAATCTATACATGGAATTGCTCATATTGAATAAAGCATACGATAAGGTACTGCGTTGTTTGCGTGAGCGCACCAACTTGAAATGTGAAATCGAGCCAGAGGTTAATGATGAATTTGTAGTCTTTTGTGTGATACCCGATGATTTTGTTCCCGATTTTCGTGCCAAACTATGTGTGAGTCTAATACACTTACAAGCAATTCATTTACTTGGCTATTTAATACAGAATGTACATGAACATATTCCACTTGTCGATGAGCGTTTGGACTTATATATAGATATAACCGAAGCTCTAATGCAAGAGCATAAATATGCTGAGGCAATCTCATTATTGCGTCCCATCACCGATGGTGATTTTATTGAGTGCCCGGCATTTGTGTGGTTACGCCAAGCTGAATGTTTACGCAATTTGAATCGTACCAATGAGGCGATAGAAAGTTATGCGCGTGTTGTTGAATTGGCACCATATTGTTATGAAGCGAAATTCACATTATCTGCTTTGCTGAAGCAGCAAGGGCGCCATGTAGAGGCAGTAAAGGCTTTGGAACAGGCTGGCGAGAGCGAAGGGCAACCATTGAATGCACGTTTGTTGTATGAACGTTGTGTTATGTTGCAGCAATTAGGTGAAACTGATGAATTTCTAGAAGTCGGTTGTGTATTGCTCGGACGTCAATCGATTAAGCTGCGAAATCGTGAAGAAATGCTGGCGGCAGCAAATGGTGGTAGTGTCTATAACCCGGAAGGTCTTAAAGTCATATTACAGTTGCGCAATATTACTGAAGACACAGATAAGGCATTGCAGGTAGGTGGACATAAGTGAAATGCCATCTTCTTAATATTGATTTTGTAAACCAATTTTTGTACTATTTCAGGAATACAATAAATCACAAATGGATAATTCCGATTTATCTATACAAGACGAATACCATCTCTTCATAGAACTGCAGCGTACCGCCTTCGAACATCGCCGATTTAGCTTCATTGAACGCCTCTGCTTTGCTATGGTAACAACAAAACGTTTCGTTGAATATCATCTTGAATTGGAACGCATTATTATACTCGCTTGTTATTTCAATAATGATTGCACCATTGCATTTTCTTATTTACGCGAATTGATACCGAAGAACCTAACAAATATGTCACTTTGGAATCTACTCTCGTTGTTTGTACAGAAGGGTCAAGATAATCGCTATAATCGATACGTGCGTCGCTTAGTTCAACGATATCCATGTGGACGTCAAATACGGCTCTTTATGGCGCATTATCATTTGCATTGCGTCACTTACAAGTATGCCCTAAATATATATGCACCAATATTTAAGGAGCAACCACAACCCATTATTGCATTGTGCATTGCTGTGATTTTCAGTCAATTGGGCGTACAGAAGAGAGTGCTACGTAAGAGTGCTGCAGTAGCGCAATCTATTGCTTTCATACAAAAATACGCAGAATTGCGTGTGGCATCCAATGCGTCGGATAAACAAGCAGGTTCAGAGATAGAGACTAGTGCTGCGCAACAAGAGATCTATTATAATACTGGTCGCATTTATCACCAGGTTGGCTTGATGCATCTGGCTGTGGAGTATTATGAACGCGGTCTTGCGGTTCACAATGACCTAGTTGCGGCCAATGAGAAATATTTGGGATTAACACAGGAAATTGCATATAATTTACATTTAGTTTATCGTTCGAGTGGAAATATGCACAAAGCGCGCCAGTGTCTCTATCAATATTGCGTTGTTTAAGACTACGTGTTTGAATTAAATATTAAGTCTTGATTTTAAGTTATTTTTAAATTTGGCATAAATACATTTGCATGTAGGTGCTGATTAATTTAAATATCATGATTAACTTTTCTTTCACTTGGATTTTATTGCGAACAATTTGATTTCATTCTGGGTAAAATGCTTTAAAAGTAATTTTGTTAATATTTTTCACTATTTAATCATTATTACCAATAATTTGTATGTTTTGGACTGTATCGAATAGATTCATAAGTTCCTCTTCTTTTTTCTTAATGCGATACTTTATGTCGGTTATGGATTCGGCTCTCGGTATTTGTTTGCACAATATTTCATCCATTGAATTAATTAATCTAGAAATGAATTTAAAAGATATGATTTATTTCGTTTTCGATGTTCGTTAGCACTGCATGTAAATAAAGAGACTTTTTATGTTGTTGTAGCAGAACGCACTTTCTATCCAATTCAAGCGGTGGTGCTTTTGTCTTACGAACTTTTTTCGATATTACAGCTTTCTCAAGAAATTCTTTTAGATCGGTAAGATGTTCCTCTTGTTTCTCCGAATGTTCTTCGAATTTACGTTGAGCCTTCATCAGCATACGCTTTCTTGCTTCTTGTCGATTACGTTCGATTTCGATGACCAGCGCTTTAGATGGTAACAGGAATTTAATATCACCAATCAGCAAATCACGATTCAAAATTTCTGGCTCATTTGTTTGTATAGCAATATCCGATTGACTGACAGGTTCACCCTTTTCTATAATTTTTGCGACTTCGACACTTTTGGTTGTGTCTTTACGGCCCCAAATTTTTGTGCGTGCTAGTGAATTTAAAGGGGGTCCACTCGGTGGTGGTTTCTTCCTTTCGTTTGGGTGATGTATATTGGTATTGTTGGCGGTTGTTGGTGTTACTTTGTTGCTGTTTGCTGCATTCGAATTTGGTTCTATTCGCAGGCTACGCGTTCGCAATGGCACCAACTGAAGTGTTGTTCTCCTTTCAGTGAATTTCGATCTTGCTGCATTTCCTCCACCAGCATTAGTATTGGTGCTTGGCAAACCAGCGGAAGCTGTAGCACGCGGTATACGTGCTAGACGAGACGCTGCTGTTTTGGCAGCCAATGCCGACTTAAGAACAACATTTTTTGTTTTGCTGCCGGACGCGAACATTTTCGAACATTGATTTGGTTTTAGTGTTTACAAATTGTAATTTTAAGATCTTAGATCTGCCAGATATTTTCTAACGGCTTTTCTTATAATTGTACGTAAGAATTTGCTAACAATTTTATTTCAATCGAATAATATTTTAGAATACATTTCAAAAACATTTGACTATAAGTTCAAAGAGAGTGTAATATTTTTCATAGAATAGTATTTATTTTAAAGTTGTGATATTTTAGTAGTCCATTTAATACAGTTTACTGTTAATGCTGTTGGTTGCTAATGTTAATTTAAAAAGCACATTATGGTACTTCCTTTGAAACCATATAAGAATCTGTTTTTTTTAGAGGTGCTGACACTTGAGAACTTTAGTGAACTTAATCAAGACGAAACTTATTGAGGGAGTAGGGCGGTGTTTAGAAAGAAGGGAAAAGACACAAAAAATAAAATGGTTATTCCAATCGTAGGTGATGGCAAAAGGTCTACAGAATTATAAATAATTATTATTTTTTTTTTTTTGGTAAATAAACTGTTTTATTGAATAATGTCAGCGTATTTCTACAAATTATTGAAATCAAAAATTCTCATAATTCTCATATTTGTATGGTATACACGTAAAATTTTTGATTAGTATTAAATGTTAAATGTTAAAATGTTAAAATTGTATTGACAATTGTTCAAAAAACAAGCAAATTTGGTGCTAATACATTTCAAATATTTGTGATAGTAAATCTTTACCACTATGATTAGGTAATTCTAAAAATTTAATTACCTTATATGCAGATATTTTTATTCATTCATTATTAAAAATTATAATATTTAAATTTACTTAAAATATATGTAAATGTTTTGAATAGATTGTTCTTAGATTTGTTTACACCCGGCATCTGTTAAGACAAGAGAAAGAGAGAGAAAAAAATAAGACAAGGATAAAGAGCATTTAGAATATGTAAAAGAACTAAAAATATTTTCAAAAACGTTTTACTCGTACTTTCGTTAAATTCTGTCAGTCTTGTTAATTGGGTTAAGAAGAGTTAATATGTAAAAGGCAAAAAAAAAAAAACTGAAGAGATTGCTTTTTCATGTGATAAACTTGCCGACATTTATTTGAAACCGTATCGCTTACATCTTAAAACACATCACATTATTAAGCATTCTATTATAAAAATAATAATAATAATGAAACTGAAACCTGATACAGATAGACACAGTCACTCACGATACATATCAAAACCGTCCAAATTCTGTTAATTTTTTCTTCTTTGTAATCGATTTTTGTCGACTATCCTTTACTTACTTTACTTTTAATGGCACAACAACCCATGGAGGGCCTAGGCCGAGCTTTTCGCATTCACTCATGTTGTGCGTGTTAAATTTGTATATGAATGGAAGGGACCTACAGTTTAATGCCGAATCCGAACGGCGAAGTGAAAAGCTTTTCATAGCAATTTTTACTCTTGTAGGTTTGCCATTGCCTGCCAAGAGGTGGTGCCGTGTAGAAAAATTATTTTTTCTACTTTTTTTTTTATGTTGCCTGTGCCGAGATTCGAACCCCGGACACTCTGCGTAGCAGTCCAACGCACTACCACTACACAACAGCGACCATCGACTATCCTTCTACCCCCATTTACCCTCATTTGATATCGCATTTCTCGAATCACAGTTCACTAAAGCGATAATGAATATTAAAAGTCTGTAGTGATAACATTCTTATATTTAAATTCTACATTTTGAAACTTTCACCTCTAATAGGCCAATGTTTTTGTAATCGTAGACTAAAAAACGAGAATAGGAGATTACAGATTCGTTTAGGGATAGAAAAATTATAGTATGTATATATAAATTTATTTGAATACGATGGATTTCCATTGTGGAAATAACTAAAGATAAGATAATCGCCTTTTTTAACTACACATTAAAATTCACGTTTCTCGCTTTAGCTAATACATGAACCTGTGTGAGCTTTTGCTCTATTCTGTTCGCTCGAAAATCACATACGAGGTGTGATCAAAAAATAACCGTTATTTTCAAATTTCGTCAGTTACGTATGTTCGATTTTCGCATTTTTTTTCTGTTATGTTGGTACACATGTCTGTTATATATGTTGGCAATACCAACCATTTAATAAAATAAATAAAAAAGGTTAGTCGTGTTTTGGTGTGCTCTTCGGCACAACAGCCCATGGAGGGCCTAGGCCGAGCTTTTCGCATCCACTCATGTTGTGCGTTATATATTTGTACATGAATGGAAGGGACCTACAGTTTAATGCCGAATCCGAACGGCGAAGTGAAAAGCTTTTCATAGCAATTTTTACTCTTGTAGGTTTGCCATTGCCTGACAAGAGGTGGTGCCGTGTAGAAAAATTATTTTTTTCTACTTTTTGATTTTGCCTGTGCCAAGATTCGAACCCCGGACACTCTGCGTAGCAGTCCAACACACTACCACTACACCACAGCGACCACGATTTAGATTTTTTACTATTCGAAAAAAATGGATCAAAGAAACTGTATTCAGTTTTGTGTAAAAAATGTAATTAAATGCGCAAGGACATTTGAAATGTTGACTGTGACCTTTGGCGAGTCTACTATGAGCAGAACACAAGTTCAATTGTGGTATAACCGGTTTAAGGAAGGCCGAGAAGATGTCAATGACGATGCTCGTCCTGGTCGCCCGAGCACGTCAACAACCGATGAAAACATTGACGCAGTGAAGAAAATGATTTTGGATAATCGTCGAATCACTATCAGAGAGGTTGCTGATGATGTTGGCATACCGTTCGACTCATGCCAAGGAATTTTTACGGATGTTTTAGGCATGAAACGTGCGGCAGCGAAGATTGTTCCAAAATTGCTAAATTTTGAGCAAAAACAACGTCGCTTGTGCGTAAGTTTTTGGCCAAAAACAAAACCGTTATCATGCCTCAACCACCGTATTCACCGGACTTGGCCCCCGCTGACTTTTTCCTCTTCCCAAAACTGAAGACACCGATGAAAGGAAAGCGCTTTGCTACGATTGAGGAGATAAAAGAAAAATCGAAACAGGAGCTGTTGGCGATACCAAAAAGCGCGTTTCAGAAGTGTTTCGAGGATTGGAAAAAACGCTGGCATAAGTGTATTATATCTGAGGGGGATTACTTTGAAGGGGGCAAGATAGTTGATGAATAAATAAATACTTTTTGAAAAAATAATAATAATAATAACGGTTATTTTTTGATCATACCTCGTACATATTACCTCTACGAGGTTAACGATATACAGGGTTGAAATGATACCGAAGGATGATTATACTTCCGCTAAAAACTAGTAGCTAATAACTCTGTGCAATTTGTAGCTCTGTTGTTTGGCTCGAGAAGTATGTAGGATTGATTAAACACAGTCATTGATTAAATACAGCATATCCAGTGTTTATCATACCCAGGTAAAATATTTTTTTTTTCAAATAAGATGCAAACGACAAGTTCAAAACATTGTGTTGCTTAGAAAAGAGAGAAAGGAACTGAACAGGCATTGCACGACGAAGTCACTAGATCACTTAATTATATCGTGTTTGCTGATGTCACAGCTGATTACATCAGGTGCTGATGATACTTATAGTATATAATCAGTGTTATAATCAGAGCCGCTGATATTCTGGGTTGATTAAATTCAGTTGTGATAATACTTGATAATTTTTTTAAATAGACAATTATCAGTATAATCTCTATAAATGTCAAGCATTGTGTAACTGGTCAATGGAATAATCAGCGAAAGATACATTAACGTACAAAGTTTCATAAAAATCGGATCATGACTTCAGGTTTCTTCGGACTTTATACCGTAAGTAGTGCGACTAAGTTACTAGACCATTTAATTGTACTCTCTGTTGCTGACACCCAGGGCTGATTATGTATGTATAGGTATGTATCTAGTGCTGATGATACACCGGCTTGTTACTTTTCTTATTTACTTTTCTATAAACATTTTTTCAGGTTAATTATGTAAGTATGTCATTACTTTATTTTATTTATATTATTATAGGTATATAAATATTTTGTTCTTTTTTTTATTACTAAATGAAAACTAGAACTTGAAAAATGTGAAATTAACTTCAAAATGAATAAAATGAGTAATTAATGATTTATTCCATATTGTGACTAAACATTTTCAATGTGTTTTATTTGCAAACAATGTGTTTTTATTTTTTTTATTTTTGTGCGATAAAGCAAAAAATACGATTTTATGTAAAGTTTTTTTTAATTAAATAAATTAAAATTTTTCTTTATTAAATTAGTTAAAAGCGCAAAATAAACTAAATTTGGTATAATTATTTTTTAAATATACTCAGTTATGCTTTTTTAAACAAATTTAGTTCGTTTTTTCATATACGTATGCGATAAAATATTATTGATTATAAAAATACAATTACATTTCATTTATTATAATTTGTTTTTTGTTTTATGATTAAGTTTTTATATTCTTTTTGTTTTTGTTCTAGGTTAATTTAAGATTGCTGAGAAAAAATAGCTAAAATAGTTAAAAAAGTAAGAAATAAAGTTTTTATCTCGAATGGAAAAGAAGGACAACACTACACTACATAGTACAAGGCGTAAGTAAGTAAGAGTAAGTGAGAAAATAGTCATACAATACAAATGTATATGATTTTGTTGTTTATATTTTGTTTTTTGTTTTTTGTTGTTGCTTACTACTTTAACTAACTACAATACAAGGCGTTTAACACCGCAATCCATGCAGAATTTAGCATGTTCAACAACGAATTTATTGCCACATTCATGGCAGAATTTTGACATTTTGGACATATTCGTGCTCATTGCCGTATTCGAGCTGGAGCTCGAATTCGAAAGTAACATGTTCGAATTAGATATCATACTCGAATTTAAATTGTTGACTGCTGTCATGGAGGTGGATGTTGCTAATGTGGTTGATGCTATACCAGTTGGTGAGCTTAAGGGTGATTCTAAATTATTGTTATTACTTCCGTATCTTCCATTGTTGTTGTTATTATTGTATAATTGTGACAATTGTTGTTGCTGCTGTTGCTGCTTATGTAGCTGTTTCTGTTGCAGTTGCTGCTGCTGCTGTTGTTGTTGTTGATAATTACTATTGTTGATATTGCAATTGTTAAGATTGTTGAGACTTACAATTGGTGGCAATGAATTATCAGATCCACTGCCACTGGATGAGCCGCTAAACTGACGTGGTCGACCCTGCATTGTTGAGTATTTGTAATGTGGTTGCTGCTGCTGTTGCTGTTGTTGTTGTTGTTGTAGCTGCTTCTGTTGCGCCAACTGTTTGTGTTGTGCTAATTGCTGCTGCTGTTGCAGCAATTGATGCTGGGTTGTTGGGTCAATTGTTGGTGTTGGTAATGCTGTATTGGTTGCTGTATTGGCTGTAGGTGGACGTGCTCGACTTTGACTGCGCTGATGTGATAGTTCAGAAGATCTTTGGCGTGAGAGACTGAAGAAACAAGAACAAAGCAAGTGATAGAAAATAAATAGACTGAAGACTACTTGATTTATTCCAACAGTTCTAGGACTCACCTCCCATATGCAGAATCAGCACTCATCTTCGAACCCACCCCACGACGCGATGATTGCGATGATATCGGATAGCCGTCGAGACTACTCATATCATCGGAATCAACGCATGCATCAACACTGGGCATACCAGTTGATTCGTTAGTGCTTGGTCCACCAACGGAACGTATTGGGCCAGCACCAAAACTCATACCACTGCCGCTGCCGCCAACTCCAATTCCAACTTCACCATTATCGGCATATAACATCGATGCCGGACAAAGGTTAACTGGAACGTTTGCTGAGTTCACTGTTTGACGTATATTGGCACCAACTTCTTCGCCTATTTGACGAAAATCTTCCTGCATCTTTTGTATCAAGTTCTTGGCATTGTTCAATTGTACATTGGGCAAATGATTGTTGAACGGCGAACGCAACATATTCGAGGCGCTGGGTGGCGCTGGCGATGGCAATCCTGCATCATCATCGTCATCGCTTATTTTACTAAATTTATTATCACACGCATCGACTTCCACCTCAACCATTGTCTGCGTATTGCCAACCATGCTGCGAAGTGAATCGGGCGAAATTGGTGAGCGGCCCAAATCGTTCTGTTCCGTTTCGATGCTTATGAAGATTTCACGTTTTCGTTGTTCGTCGTCAGGAGCATTGCAGAATTCATCATTCGATTGTGATGAGGGTGACTTGAGCTCTTCATATTGGTTGGATGATTGTTGTTGTTGCTGCTGTTGTTGTCGTTGTTGTAAATCTTTTCTAGTTAAAATGCTATCAGATCTGAGGGATGAAGGTGTTAGTAGAAACTGAGGATAAGGATGATGTTTAGATATGAGGCTGGGAAATTCAAAATGTGTTTGTGAGGGGAATGATTGAATTGGAGAATGTTGTTGATGTTGTCTTTGTGGTCTACTGTTGTTGTTGTTGTTGTTATTATTATTATTGTTGGTGGTGATGTTAGAATTTGAATTCGGCGTTAGCGTCGAACGTTGCTTATTCGACGTGCGATTCAATAAGAATTCTCTGCAATCCTTGAATAAAGGAAATTGCTCATCGTCATTCTCGAATGACGAGAGAAATTCCTCAAAATCAAAATCATCAAATATTGGTAGTGGTGGTACAATAGGTGGACCATGAGGTGTTTCAGGAAACGATGATGGCAATGTTGCTGTACGTTGTGCATGTAAATGAGCGTGAGCGTGTTGAGGTGTATTGAATGATTGATTAAATGTTGGGCGCTCATCGTACTCAACAGATGAACGATTGGCCTCATCGTCGGCTGAACAGGAATCTGCTTCCGGTGAAGCATCATAAAGAAATTGATTGCGCCCCAAACGCATTTTACGCTTAAGGAAATTTCGCCCATCTGTAGAGTTGCGTTGTTGCTGTTGATTTGAGGAGGGTGTTATTGGCTGAGGTTGAGTTGTTGTTCCTGTTGCAGTGGCTGTTGTGCCGTTGAATGTGTTTGTGTTTGCGATGATCGCGGGTGGCGATGTAATATTGTCTGTAGCTGGCTTGGTTAAGGGCAGCAGCTTGGTTAGCTGTGAGATTGGATGTGCAGAGGCTGAGGTCGGTGCAGAGGAATCTGACGATGATGACGACATGTTACGGTGATGTTCTGAACTATCAGTAGAGCTCTTCTTTAGTGCACGCCCAGAATTCAGGCTCACCGGTAGATTATCACATTTATTTATAAGTTTTGGATCGATGTAACTATGGTCTTTGCTAAATAGCAGTGGAGCTTGCGATTTGGGCTCGCCAAATATTGCATTCAGATTAACCGGTTGATTTACCGCAGGCAAGTAAGTGGTGAATACTGGCAGTGCGCTCTTACCCGCCGCCGCCGATGAGGGAGTATTTGGTTTCGAGTGTGAAGTATTAAGTTTAGAAATTGGTTCGAGACGCATTGGCCCAAGTTTATTTGTATGATTTAAGTTCTCATTGTTTATGGGCGGCGACGACTTGTCAGTGGCGTTGATGTTCAACGATGAGTGGTTAACCACTGGCGTGGGTAGGTGAATGAGTGTCGATTTTGTGTCTTGTTCGCTAATAACTTTTGGAGATTCCATAGCCGTGTCCGACTTTATACTCTTGGCAGAGTTTTGTTTGCTCAAAGTGTTGCTTTTATCTTTCAGCTCTTTCGTAATGACGAGAGGACTGTGGGTTGTTGGTTGTGTTGCCACATTTGGATTGGGTGAGTTCGGTGCGCTATGCTGCACCAATGGCTTAAGTGCAAGTGTTTGGTTTGGTTGATTTAGTTGCTTTTCCAGCTCATTCTCGTATTTGAGAAATACCGCTAAAGAATCGGTTTTCGATAAATATTTCGAAGCTGTTGTAGCCAGACGTTCATCGCTGCTATTGGCTGTGCCAGCAGCAGCTGCCACATTTCCTACATTGTTATTAGCATTCACATTTATCTTTAGACTGTGTTTACGATTGGAGGCACTGGTGTCACGTCGCACTACGCGTGGACTACTCGTAATGGCATAGTCGTTTACGCAAACCGAACGCACGGGCATTTCATCGTACTCCTCTGGCTTGAGGAAATTCGTTGAAATTGGACCTTCATCGGAGAGGCCACGTTGTATGGTCGGGCGATGTTTTTGCGCGAATAATGGACGCGATGCTAACATTGGGGAACGACGTGGACCTCGCAAAGATGAGGTACGTCGAAAATTCGATGTCGATTTTACCATGGCCGGCGGCGCTACAGTTGCACGACTTTGTGAATTGTGCGGCGTGAGCGGACTAGCAGAATTGGGCGTCGATGTGCTCAACGTTAACGAAGTGGTCATCTTTGAGGGTAACACGCCTGCTATAGGCGTGGAGGGTGTAGATGTTATTGGCTGCAGCGGTGTTTGGGCGGCATTGGAAGGTGGCGAAGATGAGCAAAGATCTTCAAGCTGCCGTTTAGCCGAGAGAAATGGATCGTATTTATCGAGAAAACCGCTAAAAGAAAATAATGGTGTAAAATTATGATGTAGTTGAATATTATGTATGTATGTATATGTACGAGTAGTAACTTCTTTGAGCGGCTGTGGGAAGAAATGATTAAACAAGCTTTTAGATTAATCGCGGTCTAAATTAATCGATTTATTCAATCGAGTCTTGTAATTAATAAAACTATGAGATTAATCAGAATTTAATTCAATTGATTTAATCGACTAATAAAAATTTCTTATTCTGATTAATCAAACCCTCATCACAGAAAGAAAAACGAGATTAATGAAAAAGTTTTATTAATCAAATAGTCGCACAGTCTTAAAGTTTTCCTACATTTTTTTTTATAAGTTTTGCGATACTGTCTTCCGATGGGCGGGTGTGACTTGATTTGTGTCTGATTTATTCCTACTTCTTTTACCTTATTAAAAACTCTAAAAGAATCTAGACGATGATGATTTTACGGTGCGACATGGCCCTGTAACTAACCATCATCAGTCTAAACCGCGCCCATACCAACCTTAGTATAAAAGAACGATCGCGTAGCAGGACGTGTGGTGGGGATTTAGACTTTGGTGGCGCTTTAATAACTTGAATCTCTTTGTCGTAATCGATATCGTCACTGCCGCCGTCCAATTCGGCATTGCAGCCCATTGCTACACGCATCGGTGTGCCAAACATTGCAATGCTCTCTTTCAGCAGTGATGGTAACGCTTTCAATGGTGTTGCGTGCGTTGAACTCGTCGTTTGTCGCACCAGTTTCTTCTTTTTAGGTCGACATATTGCCAGTGACTTAATTGGATTTGTGTCTAATTTCGTGTGCAATGAGGTGGATGACGTTGAGGAGTGAGCGGCGACGGTTTTTGTAGTTTTTACTAATATTGGCAGCATCGGCATATCGAGCAGCCTTGTATTGGTAAATGTGTGCGTCTGTATGTGTGGCAATGATATGCACGGCATTATGGTTGTTCTTAAGTCATCGCTAATGGATGGTTTCAATTTATGTGGCGATGTTGCCGCCACTGATGGTACATTAATGTTTTCCATTGGCTGTTGTGTTATGTTTGTGGCCGATTTCTGTTTGGCTTTCAATTTCCGTTTGCTATTGCTATTGTTGCTAGTGGAGATGATACTGTTGCTGTTCGTGGGTGATATTGTTGCGGTTGTTGATGTGTTTACCATTGAGCAATACGTCAATGATGTTGACAAATCGTTGCTTCTATTGGTTTCCTTCATTTTATGCTCTAAATGGAAGATGATGATGGTGGTGAGGATGGATGAAGAACTCAAGCATGATATACATATATGTATCATATGAAATTTATGTGCAGGTAAAAATTTTCAAATTAAGAAACCAAACGAAATAAAAGTGTTTTGAAAAGACCAGGCTGATCGGTCTTCTTACTTGGTTATTTTTCGAAATAAAAAAATACGTTGAAACTCCAAAATTACTAAATTACTTTTAGCATCAGTCAACACTAATACTCATTTCATTTATGTTCTGCATGGTTTAACATTTTTGTACGGAATTCTATTTTTAATTTATGTTATTATCACATATTCTCCTACCACTTACTATGATGCAGGCAGCACTTCTTAGGAACTCAATTCAGCTGAATAAGTTACTTGAACTTGAGTCTTAAATTTAAGTAAAATTGTAATAAATGGAAGAGAATCTCCATGCACTTTAAAGTGCAATGAACACTGCGCTACAACTTGATGTACATATGCTGCGTGCTGCTCATGGCAAAGCAAAGCCAGTCATATTGAACATACTCGTACCCTCAGGTACTAAGAGAAATGCGGCGGTAAGTGCAAAAAATATTTATAGTTTAATTAATGAAATTATGCTACCATAACGGAAGTCATTACTGCATTAATTATCGTTTTGCAGAATCGTACATTTGAAAGAAAATAAGCGCATACATTGTGCCGAACGAAATAAATCGAAAAGCCAAACATGTGTTTGGATATCTGGAATATAATCGCAATGCATCTTGAAAAGAGCAACTTCCTACATGATGCAGCCCATAGAAGGAGACAATGCTCGTGGAGTTTATGTTAAACGTTCGTTCAACATCAATTCATAGGGTTCAAATATGCAAACAACAATATGCAAACGCTCAAACATGAGCGTTTATTTTCATTCATTGCATTGCAATCGAATCCTAAAGATTGGAAACAAGAGTTGGTATTTTTTTTTTACTTGAAAACCCAAAAAAATCTACAACTTATAGACACACTCACATTTTGCAGAAAAAGTTTGGTACTTTGGGTCTTATTTTTTAACAGGAAACTTACTATACATAGTTGAAAAGCTGGGGAAACTTCTGAATAATAGATAAATATGGAAAATGCAGCCATGGGTGGCACAACGGTTTTAGATAGCCGTTGTTTGACCTTTTACTCTATATAAACCTACTTACTAAGCTCCTAGAAAAAAGTATAAAAATTTGCAGAGATTAATAGAAGTTAAAAAAGTCTTGGCTCTTGGACATTTATGCGACAAACAAATGGATCAGGCTCTCAGGTCACTATGCTGAAACCTAGGTGGTGTCTAATAAATAGAGGGCTCCTTTAAATTACTTCTAAGAATTTCTCGATTACATTACGTCTAGCTACTTATTTGAACGTAAAATCAAAATCTCCATTCCCTTTAGGGAACAATGGATTACAGGCATACTAGAGGGTAAAGTTGGTAGTCGGCTTTTGAACAAAACACTATATTTCCTGAGGTCAAAGGCTGGAAATGAAGGCTAGGTACTTAAGAGAGCGAAAGTATTTTATAATATTAGAAAAATACGTCAAGCCGGTTCTTTAGTGAGGCCATTAATCTTAACTTTTCTAATCTTATTCATCAGGAGTTTTCAAGAGTAACATGGCCATCGTAAAACTTTATGAAAAGCGTATTAGTTTTCTTTATTTTTCTTTTAATGGCACAACAGCCCATGGGGGGCTTAGGCCGAGCTTTTCATATCCATTCACGTTGTGCGTACTACATTTTTACATGAATGGCATTAGTTCTAAAGTCAAATTGTTCGGTAATAGGTAATAACTATAGTAAGCAAGTGAGTGATCAAAGTTAGTCTGGCTAAGATCAACCAAAGCCATATTGCTTTAAATATCGAAATTTTTTACTACATATTTATTTAATGAAAATGAATGATAAACTGAATTAAAGTATGTAGGTATGTTTTTATGAATGTACATACTACCAGTGTTCTAACAACAATATGAATGCTATACCTTGATTATCATTGAACCCATTGACATTTTTCATTATTTTCTGCTCCAATGGTGATCGTCTGTGGTCCTTTGCTTTTGGCATATCCCCCGAAAGATTTGATATTTCCTTTCTTGTCTTCTTTTTTTTACCATAAGTATTTAGCTTTTCACCTGTTAAGCGAAAATCTTGAAAACTATCTTGACTTGGAGTTTTCGTTACTTGCTGTGCTGATGCTTTTATCGATTCATTTGAGGAACCACGGCGATTTTTCGACATATCATTTCCTATATTTATTGTTGAATTTCTGCATTGATGAATGAATTTTTATAATTGTTTTTCTTATTTCAATAATATTTCCAAAGATAAAAGACTAATAAAAAAAACATATAACAACGTTGAAATACTCGTACAGCAAATGCAACTACATACAAAGTTTACTACTTCTAGAGTGTATTCGTAAACGCTATGTGTCTGAAGCTTTAGGCTACTGAAAACAAGAAATGTTAAGCTACTGAAAGAAAAGAGTAAGTAAAGAGTTGAAGTTTTCAAAAGACACTATCGCAAATACTCGTAACTTATAAAGTAGTAGATATTTTTAAACGGGGATGCTGTTCATTTTAAGTTGATATAAGTCTTTATAATGAAACGTTAAGCTTAAAGTTTTCAATGTTTTACATAAGCTTTGCTCTATAGCTTAAAGATTAATTTCGTTCCACTTGTATCAACTTAAAATACAACAACACTCTCAGTTTACATCAGTGATACCGATTTAAACTCAAAGCTTTTAGTTCGTTTGCCATATTTAAGTGAGCTTAGAAGCTTTTCACTCGCGAGTATTAGCTCGGCATCACTGGTTTTCATTTATATACCGCAAAACTTTGCTGACACTCACCTCTCACTTGTCATTGACGATGTCATTGAAAGGGACATTATGCTATTGTTGTTGTTGTTAGTATTAAAAGCTTTCGGACTATCAGTCGACTCGTTATCATCACCAGCAAAACCTGAGTACTTATCACGATTTATGGAACGTTTGGTTCTATATAAAAATATAAAAAAACGTATAAATTGTTGAGATAATGAAATTTTGTATCACATTTGAAAGACAAAAAAACACAGAATCGAATCAATCTTTTTTTGACAAACTTTGTCAAAATGTCTAGACATTTTTGTGAAAAAAGCATAGCTTACTTGAGGCATGGTGCACGATATTTGGTACGCGCTTCTAAACGTGCTTTAGCAATGCTGTCTTCGTTCTTTGTACCGTGCTTGATTGATGCCTGTATTGCCTTCTCCTTACACCATTCGACGTGGCGATCATAGGCCTTCAGCCCAAAGCAGCGCTCACAGTGGGGACACTGCTCGGCCGCTGGTGGCTGTTGTATACGCTTTGCCAGTGATCGTTCCGATGAACGCATACGATCACGTGTAAAGTTGCTGGCTGGTGCAGAAGTTTTTGCTGGGGCAGTTATTGCAGTTGCTGTAGGTGTGGCAATTCCACCAGCACCACCACCAACTGCTCCTACTCCTCCGCCACTATTAGATGAAACTGATTGTTTACGCATGGATGCACGCGCTGTTGAACGTGTTAGTTCATCGCTAGATTTTTTTCGTGTTAGTATTGGTGATGCAACCTAAAGTTAAATGAAAAAAGTTAAACTTTAAAGTTCTACCACTCGTTGAGCTTTTGTTTTGACAGTTGCTTACATGTTGCGGTTTCGGTGATTGTCCACGCTCCTGCTTTGCTGCAGGCAAACTGAAATTCTTCGGCAGTGGATATGCTGCCAGTTCGGTGCCTTCACGTCGTTGACGCGAGGAATCGAAAATGTTGCGTTTTTTATTTGCCAAGCTCTCGCAAATGCCGACGTGTTTGCGCAGTGTAACCGGATTAAAGGTGCGTGTACAAATTGGGCATGGTGTCAACTGTGTATTGCTCTCGCTGTCGATCATTGGGGCAATTGTATTGTTGCTATTGTCTGTTGTAAAAAAATATATTTAAAGAAAAAATATGAGAATTGTGTTAAAAATTATGTCAACTTTTTATTTGCGCTTTCTTTCTTCTCTATTTTATTTATAGGACTATTTTTATTTTGTTTTTTTTTTGTTTTCATGCTTATTTAAAAAAATATATGTTTCTAAAATATGAAATATAAACCTAATTGATTACTTGTTTCAACCACATTCATCTTGAATTTAATCATCGCCCTCATCATAATTTTCTGAACTTTCTACTGTACTTCGTTTGTGTTGGAAAACAACAATGAACTTTTGTTTCTATTTTTAAAATGGAATTCTAGTTGAATGCACCATTAGAATGTTGACCAACAGTTTAAGTATATTTTCGTGTGTACAATGTATGCTGCACATTACCATAAATCTATTCTAGAATTTCATCAGGAATCAGCTTCGAGTTTGGTGACTCACCCAAATGTCTTTATTTTCTTTTCACACATTTTTACTGTGCTTTATTGCGATGAAAACTAATTTTATATGCTTAGTTTGATAGTTTTAATGTTGACCAAAAAGACATTAAAAATACTATAGAGCATTAAGACTGTGAAGGCATACTCCCCAATTCAATTCGTCATCGAAGGAAAACAGAGGCATTCATTGGAATTCTTACGAACACTTGGAAGATCATGATTTCGGCGGTGATATATGGCTGCTAGCGGTGATTCATTCAGACATGCAAGGCATATTCACAATTGAACAAACTAATACCTCTTATAGAAACAGTAGAAAAGATGGGGAATTTTATGGATTTTTGAAAAGTAATAATATATTGATTGGCGCTACTTGTGGCACTGAGAATTCTCAAATAAGTTACAGTAGGACGGCGGTACTGCACATAGGTGAAAGAGGCCTGCAAGGCGGAGTGAAAGCTTCTCTTGGGCAATTATTTACTCATACAGGCTTACCTGAGCCGGGTTTTGTTCGATATAGCAAAGGAAATGACCCGAAACGGTTCGGAAATGCAATTAAGCGTGCCAGATCGGACTGCCACAAATCGGACAATTATACAATGCAATGATAATATAGTGACTGCATCGCAGCTCGGTCGTTGTGACTGGAGCTGTACTTAAGTCGAACAATAAGTCTTCTGACCCTTAATACACCATCAATTCGCTTAGTGACTGGAGTCATCATGGCAAACTGTGCCATTGGTACTATACTCCAAAAATGGCGGCTAGACTTCAACGATTACTGCCGAAGCAGCGATGGTGTAGAGGAATGAAGAGTTTTGTGGATGCCCTGCATTGCAACAACGGTATCTCCGTGCACTGGGTGCAAGGTTTTTCGGTAACATGGCGGACATATCCGGGGTAAAGGAAAGAAATTTGCTGAAATTTGTAAAGAGTACCAACTGGTTTTAGACTGGTATCATGTGATTTAGGTTCGTGGTAGTGTACCGAAAAATGAAGAGATTCACAATAGACCACAATTGGTCTCCGGCCAGTAATCCGATCAAACAGTTTTCTTAAACCTCACTGGACTATGTTATAACTTTGGATATCAATCAGTTCGTTGAAGCATTGCACTTTACCCAGATAGGAGAAATGAAAAAGAAAAGAGAAAAACATTTGAAAAGAGAAACAACATATTAAAGTTTTCCACTTTAGAAACAATAGTTTTCACTTTTATACTTAAGGTAGGATCGCGATCAAACTTACTAGGATGGAGAAGGTGTTAAGCTATTAGGTTCTTTAACAAAACATTGGAATTTACTGACTAGGGTACAACTTTACTGCAACCGCTACAAAGAAAGATCTACACAACATTATCGTGTGTGACTGGGTGGTCGAATGTTAGATATTTGTGAATATTGTGTTTAAAAAAAAAAAGGTCAATAATCTTAAAATTAACAATGCACACATATGCACTCGTATGTGTGCAAATCTTACATCAGAAAAACCAATGAAGTAATACGATCAGTTTTTGCTTTTATATGAGAAATTCAATTATAAGAAATCATGCATACACATTTGCAATGGTTGCAAGCTTGCGACTTCTTGATGGCAATATGTAGATTCAAACTCCAGTGTGCCTACATTCATATGAACATCTTCTCGCTGCGCTTGAATAAATTTAGAGCATATTTTTATGCAACTTGCAGATTATAAAAGTATTTTTTATTATTGTTGTAATTTCGTTGTGAGAAGTGGAGTAAATTCCATAAAGCAGACAACAAAAACTTACAAAAAGCACACATACAACAATTTGATATGCAGTGTGAAGGTGGAGAAGTCGGTGGGGAGCATAGTCCATTATAAACATCACGTAGAAGTAATGGTATTGAGGCTTAACTGAATTTACGATTTAATAAGCAATGTTAAGAGCTACATACTCGTACACTTTGCATACTCTCCTAACCTGATTCTATTAATTTTCTAAAACTTTTATTTTATATGTATACACTTTTTAGTAATTTGAGCTAGCAGCATGTGCGAAAAAGAAGTATGTAATTAAAAGCAAAAAGAAAGAACGAAACATTAAACATAATTAAACTGTTTTCTGGCCACTTGTGAATATGCCATCCATCCATTCAACTTGTTCTATGCTTTCAATATGGCCATGCCACTTCAGCAGTTCAACTCACATAATGTAAAGATTATGGCAACAACTGTAAATATATTTACATACATACTTATGTAAATATACTTGAACAAGTGCTACTATCTGCCTGTTCTATTAATCAGTTCCTATGTCTGTCACTGTGTTTTAGTTTTTTGTCCCCTTCTTCTTCTTTTGCAATTAATATTTTGCAGTTTCTTGTTTTTGTACACGTTTTGTAACTACTTGAACATTTCCTGGAACGTATGAATTTAACTTTGGTTAGTTCAAAGTAATGTGACTTTCATGTATATGAATTCTTATACATCCATCACTCGATTTACCCCAATATGATGTTACCAAAAAATGGTTTTGTTTATCTTAAAGACAGAACCAGAAAAAACAGAGTCAATTTATAATTGAATTTCGCAATCTGATAAATCAATTCAAATTTGTATTCAGGAACGCAGCGCCCTTTAAAAGAAAAAAGTGTACTAAAAACAGATATTCTTCGTTTTTCTATAAGCTGGCAAGACCGATCATCGGTTGTAGTGTCAGCCAAGTAAGTAATTGTCCTAAAATTAAAACATCTGGTCACTTTCTATTTATATTCTTTGCACAGTTTTAAAAGAGACCATTTTGATTTTTAGCATTTGATTTTTCTGATCAAATAGTAACATTCTACAAATGTGACCCTACTCTTGGTGAAACTTTTTCATATCAGACCACATTTTCTACCATGTAATTTAAGGGTTGTGTGTATATGTCTTTGCATGCTCATTCTCTAAATACGAGTACGTACGAGCATATTTTCTATACTAGGCTAAAATATACTAAAATACATTGTTTCGTAAGAATGCACTTGTTGGAATTAAGAAATCTTTTTTCGGTCTATGTAAGTATAAATATTTATAGGGATTTTGCAAGAACTATTTCCAATAAAAGACCAAGTAAAATTTAATCTCTCTGCATGTGAACATTAAAGTTCTTGAAGTTGCAGCAATTTAGTTATTACCTATACAATATTTTAAGTACAATTTTTTGTTTCAATATTTAAAAATATGAAATTATTTACTCTTGAGTGTGTTGAATTTTGGGAATATTGCAATTCTTTTAAGCATGTCGAAAACTGAATATATATATATATATAATGGGTAATAGAAAAAGTATCCGCGGTAGGTACCCCACAAATATGTCATGTATATGATGTCATGGCACCTAAGTTGCCGCTATCTACAGGCAACTTGAGTGTCGACCTTGCTCCACCAGTTGCAAAATCTAAATTTCTGGAACGGAATCGAGCAAACCACTCTTGGCCGGCATTCGCTCACAGCTTCCTCATCGTAAACAAAAAAAAAATATAAGGCATGTTTTGCAGCGGTTTTACCTTTTCTATAGTAATAAAACATTACATAGCGTATTTCTTCAGTAATTCACTTTAATATTTCATTTTCAAATGAGTGTAACTTTTTACACTAGCGACGAATTAACTGTCTTCAGATAGTGCAGCCTGAAATGTTACCATGTAAACATGTGCTGGTTTGACATAACTGGACTAGTGTTGCCAGATTTGTGGGTACCAACACACACACACACAAACAAAAACCGTGGATACTTTTTATGTGACCTAATATTACTTACATATATATACATATTTACATCTATATACATATTAATCTGGTTAAAACTAGCTTGACATTATTTTCAGGGATTTATACAAAGGATTCTCACCTTCATTGCTTCGATTCGGAATGGAGTTATGGAAGTTAAGGTTAATGAAACAGGCTAAAAACTGAGTTCATAAAGCTGTTATGGCCTTAGACTCTTGCTAGAAAGTTATTAGAAAAATATAGAGTATATAGGAAACCAAGCCATCGATTTAACACAGAATTTCTATTTTATCGGGCGATACTTAGTTTGGTGGATGGCTGATCAAAAACAAAACTCAGAAAATATTCCTCAGCAAGTTTCAAAGAACGGCTGATAACTACTATGGTAAATATAGGTACTAAGTTTTATTATAGCACAACAGCCCTTGAAGTTGTATTTGAACACGAATGACAGAGGCTTGCTACATGGTGAACCTTTTTTCTTAGACAATTTTTACTCTTGAAGATTTTTACTCTTGAAGATTTTTTCATTAGGTGGTGCCGTATAGATAAATATTTCTTTACTATATTTAATTTTAGGCTGTGACGAGTCTTGAATCTGATCAACCTGGTATCTAACTACATATAAGTAAAGTTCTAGATCTAGTACTTAGAACTTTTTTTTTGATCCTTCTACATAGATCTATAATTTACTGAACCTCAAAAAACTATCTGCTGTTAGTTACGAGTAAGGTATTTCTACTAAAACACAATCTCTTGGATTTGATTGAAAGATTGCATTCCTTTGTGACAAAGTTGCAGTTCATATAAAATGAATGAGAATTTTCCTAGTTTAAAGAAATCTGGAATTCAACTCACAAATCAACAGCAATAACTAGTATTTGAATATTCAATATACCATAGTAAATTCACATTATAAAATTAAAATCAAAATCATTAATACAAAATTATAAATGTTTTTTAAAACGACAAATCTACTATCTACGCAACCACGAAACCTCATTGTTGTCGTCATAAGAAACTTTTCCAAAGTTAACGTACAATCTTTTTTGTTTGTAATTTTATATATTCTTAATGCCTTTTGTTTTCTTTTTACAAATTTGTAACTTGCACAATAAATAAAAGACATTGTTTGTTAAATAACTACACAAGAAAATATTTATGAGATATTATGAAGTCGGTTTCCTTTGTTCCAACACCTTCACCCACCACCTTTATTCTTATATTCTTTAGTATCTAAACTTTAGATATTGGCATAAAGCATTTTGCTGTTGTTCTTATAGCTGCGATAGAGATTGTCAATAGCAAGTAAACAAAAATACAAAAAAAAAACTTTATGGTTACATCAAAGTACACCTACATCAAAGTGAAAAATAACATGACATTTTGAGTGAGTAAAAACAAGATGCCAAATTTAGGTGAAACGCAATTCTTTAACATTTTTCTATGTAGTACAGTAGTTAACGCTTAATTGATTCAGCCAAAAAGTACTCTTTTTGGTGCAATTAACCAGAGAAATCATTAAATATGTATATCGGAATGAAAACATGAATTTGTAAAGATTTCATTTAAAAATATAAAGAAAGAGGGAGCTGCAACTTTTTTCTTTTGCAAATGAAGCAATTAACCAGCAGTTATTTACAAGTGCTTTTATCTTATAATATAAATAAACTGTGAGACACAATCAAATGGAGAAGGTACCAAACACTCCGAGTATAGTACATGTGTATGTACATTTTATATACCAATTTGACCTACCTCAAGTTTAAATTCAATTAAGCGCGACATAATTAAACGGAAACTACTGTGAATCTCAGAATATGTGGTAAAAAGTGTGAGAATAGTAAGAAATATAATATACTATAAAAGAATAATGACAATCAGATTTATCAGTATTAGACTCTAATTTAAGTAGATTTATAATTTGATATCAATCGTTTGTGTTTTGAAAAAGTTTTAACAGAATGAGCGGGGAGAAAACGATTAGTCGAAATTTGATTTGCTGAAAATTAATCAAAAATTCATCAAGGCAGATTCACAAACAAGTATTCGTCGAGTATTGCTATTGTAAATGCAATGCAGTGAGAAATATTCAAATGAAAATGGAATTGGATACAACAAAATCTGAAGAAGCCACTAAAAGATGACTGTAATTCGCATGTCAGCTGTAGGCTTAGAGGTTAGAGAGTGGTACTTGGGATAAACTTGCATTATATGAAAAGTCGTCGATTGCAGGTAAACTTCCGGCATTTAACGGAAGTGCTGTAAAAACTTTCGTTAACGTTATACTTTCTCTAGAAAGAGCGGAAATACGCAAGGTCCTGGGTCCCAAGGCTTACTGACACTACCTCCCTTTTCACGCTCACTCTTCGGAAATGCGTTGCATTCGAGGGCAATCTTTCTTTTCAATTTTGAAATCTTAACATAATTATCAACAACATAATTAACAACAACTTCATATATACATAGTTTTTTTTAACAGCTCAAACTTTCAGGTAATTATTGTACTTTTAACCACCAACAAATAATTGCCCTTCATGGAGTGCATCATTTAAAAAATTAAAGAAAAAGAAGAGACTTACTAATTTCCATTCCATTCACTTCTGTGTTTATTTAATTGTGTAAATTACATTTAATACTAAGTAGTTTGAACTGAACTGAGGTTATTTAACTGAAGCATGTTAACTCATTAACAATACGTCAATATGGTTTGTTAAAGGCAATTTTTACTCGTAGAAGTAAAACAAAATTACCGCCTCCTAAAAGCTGACTTTCTATTGCAAGGCTTAGTTGAGTTTTTCGTTATTTAAATCACACACTCCGCACTCATATTCAAATCTTTATATTGATGTAAGTATTATTATTATTATTATTATTATTCATTTGCTTTATAGGTTAGCAGTGTATTTGTGTTGTGTAGATAAGCCCACATTTGAAAATGAAATAAAGAAAACATTTCAACAAATGCCAATAATTATCATCTTTAGGTTAATTGAAAGTTGCCAAGTTTGTGTTTTCCGAACTTATTTTTGTTTGTTATTACTTATTATGGATTTGTGTTGTTAATAAAACAATCATTTAATAATGAATTAAATTTATTAGAACAGCTGGAAGCTGCTTTGAATATGTGATACATGTAACTACATTCTTTTAACACTTGGCAGAACCCCAAAATAGAATTGAATTGTTAATGAAGCGGAGCGTGCACTGTATAACACTGAGTATTACAATAGAAAAAATGGTCACTGAAATTATTAATAGTACCTACTTATAATTGAAGACTAGGTTTAATCGAACTGCCAAATATAAAAGCTTTTCATAACACTTCATATTTTAGAAGAAGAGTGTGAGTTTTCTGATTTTAGGTAAATTGTTGGCATTAAATCTATGTTCATGCACTTACATTGTTCTACCCAGAATAAAAAACTCAAGTTTCATGTTGGCCGTAAGAGTTTAGATTCCTTAAAAATATTAATTAAATAACAAAGATTATCTACTTTAAGCTCGGTACTACGCTGGCTCAGCCACGGTCTCGAAGTAAACGCAGCTGCATGTCTACGTTGATTGACCATACTATAGAAAGGGTTCATCGTCACCAAAGCCGATCTAGGCTTACTACCTGCACGTACACAGACAGGGCGTTGCGTGCGCCAGGTTGCGGGCCAGTAGTGGAAATGGATAATGTGGGAAAATTCTACAAGAGTGAAAACTAGAAGGTGCCGGTCCCGTCTCAACGACGGTTTCCTTTCCGGCTGCCACTAGTTCTGTGAAAGCACATAATTCTTTCTGCAGAGATCATAAATTCCTCCAAAAAGAAGCCTGTTAAGACTGCGTCTGTAGAGACAGTGGACACTGCAGAAACCTGAACTGATCGTACTGTTCAGCTGACTAGATGTGGAACCACATAGCAACCATTGCCAATAATAGAACACAATTATATCTGAACACTACTTTTAGAAATTTAAGCTCGTTCTACTTATGAATCTAAGTATGATCAAAGGTGTGTGTGTTCCTATGGCTCTTGCAATATTATGCCCATATTATTTTTATTAACACAAGTGCACAAATGTTTTGGTCGCATCATATGTAATGTATATCGCTCTTATGCCCAGCAAATATGCAGGTACAAGGTGGCGCAAAAGTAATAACTTGATGCAAAAGTAATCACCCGTTTACGTAAAACTAGAACTATTTGCTAAATGAAAAAAAACGATGCTCTTTGTGAATATTCTTTATTATTGTAAAACTATTCACCCTCAAAATCGGGTGAATAGTTTTACATCACCTTGTATATACATAGAATATATTTCCTGAAAGTTGAAAATATTCAGATATACATACTATGTACCTATTAAGAGCTGCAAATGGAAAATTGACACTGATGCCTCATCTGGAAGGTGAATCATCACTGGATTCAAAATTATGTCTTTCCTAAGATAGTAAGGAAAATTATGTCTTTCCTAAGATAGTAAGGAAACTTTAATACATCAGCGTTACATTTAATTTGAAGTCAAGTTGTTAACTTTCTCTGTATTAAAATTATGTTGAAATTCAATTATCAGGGTCTGGTTCAGGTAGTGTGTAGCTCCAGGTTCATTATGCATTATGCATAACATATAAATAGAAAAGTATTAGGAAGTAGAAGTTGTTGAAAGTTGATGTCTCTCAAATCATTATGTCCTGGATGCAAGCTCCTTACCTCTCCCCTCCCCTCCCCTCTCTGTTAGGATCTGTTGATCCCATTATCAAGAGTTATGAAAGATTGTATCGAACATGAATTTAAACTCATAAGTTTTGCTAAAACTAAATTCAATTTGGAATGGGATTCTTGTGAAACAAATTACGATACAGGAATCGCCTGAAGAATCTCAAGTTCGATAAGAATCGGGTCCCAGCAAAAAAAATATATCATTCAAATTTAGATTCTAAATGTTCTTAAGCCATGAAATATTAAACTTTAAATAGTTCATGGCTTAATAGTTACCAATTAAAAGTCATTCAACTTAACAGATTTTACAAATTTCAGATAAATTTTGAGTGAGTTCATAACCCCCAATTTTGACTGTCATGCGGTTGGATATTAGCAAACAAATAACTTTTGTATTGGTTCAAATAACTTATTAATGGTTAGAGGTAGATGTAAAGGTAAAGAGGAAAAAAAAAGGAAAAACAAAAATGCAAAAAATAGTTAAACTACTACAAATAGCAAGGCAATGAAAATGTTACAACGTTACAAAAAAAAGTAAGTTAAATAGAAAAATTAACAAAACAATGAAAGTTAATTTACGTTTTTCCACTACATGCAAAACGCTTGAATTAGTATCATCAACAACGGCAACATTGTGCGTTACGCTCAATTGGGCATGATCGACAACAGCATTATTATCATTATCAGTGACAATATCGTTAGCATCAGCCGCAGCCGCAGCCGCAGTCGCAGCCGCAGCTGCGACAGTGGTGCCAGCAATGGTGTTGCTGGTGTTTGAGTTGCTGTTGCTGTTGTTGTTATTATTGGTGGTGGTTACGGTGTTAATGTTGAATGTGCTCGTGCTGCTGTTGTTGGTTAAGTTGGCTGTGGCAACAACATCAGCACAAATAATTTTATTAACAACAATTAGTATTTGCGATGAACGACGTCGCGAAGCAACTACATTTTTTGACTCACTCTTTGCATTGTTGGGATTTGTTGTTGTTATATTGTTGAATGCATTTCCGTTTCCGTTCGTTTCATTTTCCTTAACAATTTTCGATTTCGATTCTTTTTGCTGGTGCTGCTGCTGCTGGTTTTGTTGTTGTTTCTGTTGTTGTTGTGCATTATTGCTACGTTTAAGCGTTAATGTATTGACAACTTTTGCAAATGTTGACTGTTGTTTGGATGTAGCAGCAGCACCAGCAGCAACAGCACAAGTACCACTAGCAACACCACCAGCAACAGTTGGCAAGAAATCATTGTTTGACACGGTAATTGCCGTTAAGGGCGTATCATCATTTGCTGTGGTTGTTGTGGTTGTCGCTGCTAGGCTCGTTGCATTATTTCCATTGAAATTATTCACTTTCCTATTTGTTGCTGGTTTATTCGAATCTTGTTGCTGTTGCTGCTGCTGCTGTTTATCACAATTTAGCAGACCATTTAGCTGTTGATATTCTTCGTAAATACTACAACGTTTATTAACTTTATTTGTTGTTGCTGCAGTTGTCAGAGTTTTCGAATTTTTCGAGGCTTTCGATTTGAAAATTTTATTCCACATTTTCTTGCTCATGGTGGTAGATTTATATTATTTCTTACTTTTTAAATTTTTAAACTTTTTCGGTTGATATTTTTCACTTTATTTTTTGCACTCTTTCATTTATAATTTACATCTGTGATTTCATGATTTTTATTACACTTTTTTGCATTGCACAGATTTTAGAATTTTGCTTTTTTAAAACTTTGCCATTTAGCACCCAGTGTTTAGCACTTCATCGCTTCGCTGCGTCTTCTTCGTTTTTAATCATGATCGTTTGACAGTCGGCGTAAAACTAAAACTCTCGCCGTATGCTCCATTGTCTTGTAGCTGCCTACTGTCTGCTGCCAGCTGCCTGCTCCACTTCACTCAAAATCTCCACAGCTAGCAACATTCGCTTCAGTATGTACTACATACTGTGTAATTAAGCGTTAAGCGTTTCGCTCATTCGTTTGTTGCTGTTTGTTTTGTTTTTTTTTTTGTCCATTGCTGTTGCTGTTGCTTTTTCTTCTATTCTGTTGCGTCGTCAGTTTGTCTTCATCAGCTTTGACTCCATTCAGTGAATTACATATTAACATTTATAAATATGTATGTATGAACTCAGTCTGTATATGGGCTCCATGTTGGTGGGAGTTGAACTCATCCAATATTTAGTTTACCTTCGTCATTTATTTTATTTTGTTGCTGTTTATTTATTTATTTTTTCTTACAGTATGAAGAATTTGCAAATAATTAGGTTTATTTTTGTGTGGGAATTATTAGTTTTACGTAGTAAAACTTTCAGTGTTTCTTATCGATAACGTATCAGTTTATGTTTTAGAACTAAATATCTGAATGTTCAGTCAAAGTATTCCATTGGGATACTGGCAGATGTGTCATGTTCCGACGCGATAATTTTTCGCTGATTTATTCTATTCTGATCTGATTAATTAAATCTTCATAAACATCCAGATCTAAATATTATGCATAATATTCGACAAGGATTTTAATTTAGCTCCACATCTGGATATTTCGTTTTCTATTCTTCTAGGAGATTGACCGATTTAAAAATATTGATTTAAATATTCACCCATTAAATATATTCTTAATATTGAGGCATTCACTCATTCACTTAGGACTTAGACCAGTGATGGGCAAACACATCTTATCACATATTGCGCTTGTGTGTGAAACAGAGAAAATCGCAGGCAGCTAGGACTTGCTTCAACAAGTGCTGAACAGCAAGCAACTGATTTGATTTGCTTCACCGAAGTGAGAACAAATCAACAGCCTAATGCGCACGAATGAAAGCCACATGAAGAAACTTATAGTATACGTGCGTCGACGTTGCCAAAGCAGAATTTTGTTGACTATACACGCGTGTTACAGGAATTGCTAAATGTGCGCATCACTGGTTTAGACTCAGCTGCCTATTAACGTAAATATGAATATTTAATTTCTGATCTGAGTATTTTGGAGTAATAAGTATGTAATCTTCAAAGGCTATGGACCCATTTGATTTTATTTATGAAATGTTTGAACTTTTAGTCACTATAACCTTGATACTTTGGAAATCCTAATATGAATGATAACTTGTAGTTACATTCAGGACTGGAACACTGGGACTTTAATATCTTTGAGTATTGATATCCGGCCTGGGGGAACAGTGCAATTTCATCTTATTATTCTTATTTTTGAAATATTCACACAAATCTTAGTCTTCAAGCTTTATAATTTTATCCCATTTCGGCCATCTATAAGAAACTTTGAAAATTCATCAAAAATATATATCTAAACTTTTGCCTAAAGTAACTACTAGGTCAATCCATATAAATTGGGGACTAGTTTTCCACTCCAGTTTTTTGAATAGATTTTAAACTGTAATCATTCTAATGAGTGACAAATATGTGATAAACGGCATAAGTCCAAAAAAAAGTAATTCCTTTTAATTTCTTGAAATATTGGTATTCCAATACCCGACACAACAGCGGGTGGATCACAAAAAATACCTCTTTTTGAAGCGTGCCAACTTGATGTCAAAATTCAGCCAAAGTAATCCAATTGTAATGTTTCCATTTCTTCAGAGCTTGGCTGATACTTGTTCAATGTTCAAATAACTATGGTAAGTTTGACCTGAATTTGTTTATAGGGTCTCAATGTTATTTGACACCCATTTTTTAGTTTTGATATGTATAACATTCAGTTTTTATTGCCCTGCTGTAAATATTCCATTTTTCGATCGATTTTACTTCCTCAATTCGCTGATTTTAATTTTTCAATAAATAATTTCGAAGTAATTCTCTCTTGCACACAAGGAAAAAATTTGCATATTTAGCATTTAAAAATAATTTTTTTTTACCGTTCCTACTCAGATATGTACCTACCATTTTGTTCTAAAGTTCAAAGAAAACATGATGGAGAGCAAAGAGAGAACAAGTTGCCATCATATTGCAACGCAAACATAGAAGACAGAGTAGAAGCAACAATAATAATAGCAACAACAACCACAATAATACCAACAACATTATGGCATTTATTACAGATTTTCTGCAGCCGATGATGATGTTGATGGTGGCTGATCGCAGCATAACGTTGCATCAAAACCGAAAAATACAAAAAAAAAAACGTAAAAATAAAATCAGAATTACTTTATTATTACATTCAAAAACAAAAAAAAACAAGAAAAGAAAATAAAACTTACAGTGGAACCCCTCCCTGCACTCACACTCCCCTCACTCTCCCACTCTTCCCCATAATTCCATAAAATTTGTGGGCAACTGTGAAGCTAATTTTAAGCCACAAAATTTTAATAAATGCAACGCGAAGAAGAGTATTTTACAAATTTAGAATGTAAATTTTGTGGCGAGTGCACGGAGGATTCTGGATGGGATGCAATGGGGAGAGCAATGGTGCTGGAAATTTATGTTTACTTGTTCGAAATTCTGAGTCACAATAAAAATTTGTGTGTTTATAGCAAAAAACAAAAACAAAAAACTAAAAAAAGAGATTTTTATAGCTATTGAAAATTAAACACATAATTTTTACATAATTCTACAGGAAATTGTGTTTTTACTATGTGAAGAAAAAAAAAATGCAGAAGGATGTACTCTTTTTTTGTCTACTCGTAATTCATTATGATAAAATGTTTTTACTTATAATTTTCGTTGGCTGTAGCTGCTCATTGATTGACAACTGTTTTCATATGGTAATATATTTTTCAGGTACGACGTACGAAGCCCTGCACTTCGATATTGTCACTAATACTTAGCACTTAAGAGATTTGAGAAGTACATTTTTGGAATACTAATTTCATTTGTTCCTCTTTTTCTTTTCTTTTCTTTTGTAGCCAAATTAGTTCATATTCAAATTTTGTAAAATATTGATGCAAAAGTATTATAATATATATAATATATGGTACTTAATATTATTTTCCTTTATTTGAATTTGACAATATTTTGACCTCAATTTACTGCCTACTTTTTTATATGACGTCTAGTTTATTTCATTACAATCTCTAAGAATACACGCAGTCTACTATATATTTGAGTGTGTGTGTCTGTACATAATTCAAATGATCATCACGGAAGTGATCGCTAACATTTCTCTGTTGCAAAACCAAAATTTTTTATTCTTTGTTCAGTTCAATTTTCAGATCACGACTTTTTGACATTTTAGATTATTTTTTTGTAGAAAATATCCAAAAATATTATTTGATCTAAAGTTGTTGAAAGAAAGGGAATACCAATGGTTTTTGCTTGATCATTCCACAAGTCGAGATCATGAATATGATGAGAATATTTGGCTTTATGTATATTTTCCATTGAAGAATTTTAGCAGAAGAGTAATTCTAAAGATTAAATTTAATTTGTGATTTGAATCTGTGAGTTTAATAATTTTTTACACATACATAATATTTAATTTCTCTGTTTTAGTTGAAAATCTAAGTTCCGGAACTACTGCTACACAATACGCCAAAATTTTGTGTAATTTGTAATTTAAGTAATTTGAGCGACAATTGAGTGAGTTCTTGTACCGAAATCCATTGGAATTTTTGGTAAAATTAAATTCATCCACGACAGGGCTCCGGAACAAAATCTAATACAAATATAAGTTTTTATTGTATTGAAGTGCCATTGATGGATTGAAAAATGTTATCGATATTTTGAGTTTTTAGGCCAAGAAACAAATTCCTGTCCTTAATTTTGATCTCGAAATTGTGCGTCAGGGGGCTCCGGGGCAAAAGTTGGTAGAACAAGAGAAATTGGAAATGGAAATTTTGTCTTGTGTTAGAGCGCCATCTATAGATCAACAGATTTTGTTGATATTTCGTGTACCTGGGTTTTTTTTGGATCACGGGACAATTTGTTAACCTTCATTTTGTCTTCCTTGGGGGCTCCGGAGTAAAAGAATTTTACAAATCGTAAGTACGAAGAGGTTAAAAAAACAATATCATCTTGTATTTACCTACTCTTCTCAAAAAGTGCTGTTAAGTGGGTCGCTACAATAGGCTCCTGTAAGGCGCCTATTCGTTTTTCATACAAAATTTTGCAACATTATAACAATACGACAGAATACGACTTCTTGTGAATACCATAAAAGTGGAAAATTTTCGATTTATTTATGACATCAGTCTCATATCAACGATTTGGTGATCTCAATTTATGAAAGGCATCCACCATTATTGATCCCAAGGCGATTTAGTCTGACCTATGCTTGTACCGGAGTGGTCGCTGTGGTGTAGTTGGTAGTTCGTTGGCCTGCTGCGCAGAGTGTCCGAGCTTCAAATCTCGGCACAGGCAAACCCAGAAAGTAGAAAAAACACCACCTCTTGGCAGGCAATAGTAAACCGACATGAGTAGAAATTGCCAATGAAAAGCTTTTCACTTCACCGTTCGGATATGACATAAAAAACTGTAGGACCCTACCATTCATGTACAAATATCACACAAACTGAATGGATACGAAAAGCTCAGCCTAGGCCCTCCATAGGCTGTTGTACCATTAAAAGAAGAAAAAAAGAAAGAAAGGTGGATGCCAGTTGTTGTTTTCTATATATCTCTGGTCATCCATGTCCATTAGCGAGTTGCATTTCACTTATTTTTAAAGATTAAGGTGGTCTCTAAGCAAAGCCCTTGTGGATAGACAGTAGTGGTTTTATAGGCAGGGCATTTAAAGGTACAGAGGAACAGACATGTGATAACTTTCATTTCCGCATTGGTGGTTTAGTTTGGTTTTGGTCTAGGGTTTTATCTGACGCTTTTCGTGTTGTGTTGTCAAGTGATTCTGAAAAAGCAAAGAAACAAAAAAAGGGTTCTGATATCGGGTTGTGGTTTAACATCGTATCTTTGACTAGTGCTTTCCTTGTTCTAAATATGAACTTACTTGTATTACTTTTTTCGTACAATGTTTCACCCCTTAATATATTCATTTTTTGATATCGATCAGGTTATTTCTACAGTAAACTTTTAACCCTAATCTTCTTCAGTGTTTTTACTTTCTGTAAAAGTATTTTTAATCGCCTGTTTGATGCTATGAATTGTAAAATTAATGATCAGAGATGATGTGACGATTTGCTCATGCTGCTGGCTGCTTTGAACTTTGCTTTTAGCTTATGAAATTACTTTTTACGAAATTAATCATACTTTATTGCAACTTTATGCAAGTAATTTCGTTTTTATTTCAAAATAACTCAGCTGAAACTTGATCGCATAAAAATAACCATTCTTGGGCATTAAATTTATGTGCAAAGCATAAAATGTGCTATCAAACAAACAAGATTACTATTGACAACTGCACACTGTAATTGTGAACTCAATTTAACAATTTTAAAATCAAAAACCAACAATCAAAAATACATTTTCTCCTCCCTTCCCAAAACCAAAAAAAAAAAAGTTTAACTTTTCACACATTGTTGTCTTAATGTAGAAACACCCTAATTACCATTTTTTCTCCCTATCGGGTTTTCAATAGATTCTTATGAAAATTGACCAAGGCACATTTGAATTTTCAAACAATTTAATTTTGTAAAAAAATGTTAGTTAGGGCCTATCTATATTAAGGGAACGATATGTATTTTCAAAACAAGTTTAAGATTTTCTCACAATCTGTTGCAAAAACTTCCTGCTGCAAACAGATGAAGTCAGTTCGAGTACTTGCGGTTGATTGCTTTAAACGCAGCCAACTTAAAAGAAGGTAGCCAACTTCACATATTTGGGTAAATTGCATAAGTTTTAATGGCGTTGCTTGATGATGATGACAAAAATGGTAAATGCCAACTTAATATGAATGAAATTTTGACAACAGTAGACAAGAAACAAAAATATGCAACTCATTTGGGAACCACTTTCAAGAGTGAGAAAAATCACAACAAAAACAAATCACTTGGTGTGCAATTTGGTGGCAGCAATTCTGCTGCTGTTGCATGCTGTTACACATACATTTTCTTATTTTTATTTATGCATTTGTACATACACTTTCTTGGTCTTAAATTAAAATGCGAATGCCCTTTCGAGTGCCAGCAAATTACGCATTTTGTGCGTCTGTCTTTTTTGTTTGTTGTTTGTTTTCATTTTTTCTTTTTAATATGATGAAAAAGTCAAGTTGATGATATTGTATTGCAGACATATGGTATTAAAGCCAAATGTTGCATATTTTTAAATAAATCATGATTTATTGCTGTTTGTTGTTGCACACACACACACACACACACACACACACACACACACACACACACACACACATACTCACTGTAACAATGGAGTGAATGTTGCTACTTTTTCAATTAAAGATATGTCAAAATTGTGACGTCATACATAAGTATTTGCTTGTGCATTGAATTTAATTCTTACGAAATGTTTACAATACATTCGATTGTTGTTAATTAAATGGCAAATACGATAGTTAGATTGAAAGAAGAACATTAACATAGGCATTCCGTATAAAGTAATGAAATAAACTTATAAAACGCTATAGGTGAAACAAAATTATAAAATATCGGCAATAAAATTGATTTCATCACTTTTAAAAACACTATCTTTAAAAAGAAGTACAACATTTTTTACAAATTTAACGTTCTTTAGTTAATCATGATTTGTAATTGTCAACAAATTGAGTTTCTTATATAAGTTTTAGACCCAATATAGTCTTTTATTCTTTTTCTGTTGTCGATATTCAGGAAGTATTGTATAGTTGTGATATGTATCTTACTCTAAAAATAGGCAAGCTGGGGCAAAGTGCCATAACTTTTTCAAATAGCGTCAAATGTCATTGTGCTATGACATTTATGTTGTAGACAGATAGAGAATAATTAGTTGACAACAAGCAATGGAGCGGATACACACCCCGGACAACGATGGAGATTTCGGAAAACTAATTTCAGACTTCTATCTTTGGGGCTTTTTAAAATCTCGCTTTTATCGCAACAGACGACAAACTTTGCAAGCCTTCAAAACCAACCAAAATTCCATAAAACGAATACAAATGTGCATCAACTGTGCATAACAGAGCACAATTTTTTCAATTCTAGCAAATGGCAGCTTCTAACATTCTAACATTATCTGCTTCTATGATATTCCAAAGAGCCTGCTGCCGTCTTACAAATTTATCAATTTTAAATTAATTATCAATTAAAAATATATAATATAATATTATTCTGAATAGTTTCAAAATGCAACTGAATTGAAAATCCGTCTAAATCACAATGTCAAACTCGGCTGAGTTCCCACACTAAAACCCAGAGACATGAATAGAAATAAAATGGTGCAGGTCGTTTGAGTTTTGAAGTTTTTAATTTGGAAACAATTAAAGTTTTTTTTAATTTTTTTCGGAATAAAGAATTTTTATTCCGGTGATAATATAATTTGGCCTCAGGTAGGTAGGTAGCGCAAATCTTAGGCTCAATTAAATATTCAGTTTTCTAAATATCTAAAATCGCTTTGCGGCTTTCATTTGTAGCCCAGATATCATCATCAATTGCTGACGTCATACCTTGCAATTTCGTCAATTCATTCTAGTTTCCTGATTTTCGGGTACCGTGTTGCGTAATTCTTTGTTGCTTTTAATTTTTTATGTGCTTGCTTAGAATTCGAATTTATTCGATCTCATTTCATAATACCATAAGTACTTCCCACAGAAACGAAAATGAAATTATAAAGTTTAATTACTTAAATGCTAAAAAATCGTATTTTTCACACTTTCTAAAACTAAATTAACCAAACAAACAAAAACTTGAAAAAAACTCACACATAATCAAAATCGTATTACAAAAAAAAAAAAAACATAATAAAACTAAATTTTATTAAATTCTACACAAATTCAACTACAAAATTAAAAGTATAAATTGGGAAATAAATAAGTAAAAGAACAAAAAGAAAAAAAGAAAAAATTAGAAAAATAGTGCGACTTAATTGAAATCTTCTTTGTGAAAGAAGAAAATAGGAAATCAATAAAAAATTGTGAAATTAATTCATCTGAGTTGAGTTCGTTGGAGTTCGGAGGCGGTAGGGGGGAGAAAAGAAACGAGCGCAAAAAGAAGAGAAGCAATTAGATGAAATTTAAGTCCGCAACAAAGTGCGTGCACTTCAGCCTTTTGTTTCTGTGCTCCTACACAGACGCTCGTCATATGGAAGATTCATTTCGATAGGCGCTCATATGTTAGAACTGGAATTTTGCTGGTCTGGTGCCTTATTGTACAAATTGCACTTTGGGTAATACTTTTCCTCTACATACCATATATTATTTTTACCTTTACCATTTACCATTTTACACGCTATGCTTAGAATATATGGTTGCATTAGCTGCTGACGAAATACTAGGCGTTTTTTATAACTATTGGGAACAAGTCAGTGCTCAGAGGTGTTTATGATAACGTGGTCAGGCGTCTCAGACATCAGGAGGGCTTCAAATCCTTTAAGATCCTTTAAGAACAAACTTACTTTTCATCATATGATATGAAGCAGTTGCTCGAAAGCTCTTATCTGTGACCGTGTCTTATAATGAGAAAGTTACAGAATTAATCCGTACTTACAGAAAGAGGTAAGCCTGTGATTCGAGCCAGAGAAACAGACAGATGTACCCTATTCTAGTCAGAGTATTCAAGACTTTCACGCTTGGCAACTAGAGCCGCCCGGAACTTACGAGTATATTACTAACATAGAAAAACAAATAAGAATTTGTTGATTTCCTCTAAGGTTCAAGGTCAAGACTGCGGCCTGATAGGAATTGATGGGCACATTTTTGATTTTAAGTCCTACAGCTTTGACATCTAATGCAATATTGTTCGTTTTGGAAAATTTAACAGTTTTTACTTTTACACCAACCGCCTACCTCCTCCGTGGACCATTATTTTTTTAAGGGTTTTTGGCAGAAAATGCCTTAAAATGCTCATACAGTGTAAGTGACATTGAATAATGACATACTACGGCATCTTCGGCAAAAATGTTCGTCACAATACGGGAGGAAAGGAGGTATCCACACATCAAAATATGTATGTACATCCTTGGCTCACTTAACTAAAAATTTTTTCATGCTTTTGAACAAAAAAACTTGGGCAAATGCGGTACACAGGTGGAGGTGAAGGGTTTGCGTAACACCCAAAATGTTCAACTTTTCATGAGGAACAACGTTTCCTCAGATTAGATATCAAAATTGTAAGACATCAAAATAAAAAATCGTTCTCAACGACTCCCATCAGACCTCTAGATTGAACTTAAACTCCCAGTAAAAAAAAAACTATTTCATGTCTTTATATACAGACCTTTCTCCACTTTTTTAGAAGTATTTTTATAGCTCATATACTAGGTAAGCTGTCTGTGTGAATGTGCATTTCCTAATGCCTTTGTGAAAAATAATTTTAAGAGCATATTCTTGTTGATTTTTTTTTTGCTTCTGCCTTTTGGTTGCTACACTAAACTTTTCTTTCCACGTTCTCGTATATTTATTTGAAGAAGAAGAATGAAGTAGAAGCGGATGACAACACAAAAGATTATGGTTTTTTTTCCAAATATTTTTTATTGCATTTTTAGGGAGACCGATGAGCATAAATCAAGTAAGTATAGGTATACTATATATGAAATTTTAAAAAGCTTTCAGCATTATTATCATTTGTTTATCAATTTCCACCGCAAAACCAATTTACATAAGCTTATGAAAAATCGAAATAGTAAAAGTAAAATGTAGCGCGAGAATTTAAGTTGATTGTTTGTTCGATATTTGAATAATTACTTAAATTTAGTACATTCTAATTTACATGATTATAGTATGTACATGGCAAATTTCGCACGAATGTGTAACATCTGAGGATTTCTTTAAAACGTGATTTTCTTTATTGATAAAATAAAACCGAGGCATAGGAAAGTTTTAAAGAAAATACGCCAAGAAAGAAAGAAACTCACATTTACTTGAATTTTATTAACTTCTTCTTTTTTAATCTGTGTTTTTGTAAGCGCAAAATTGTCACATAAATTGCTAGCATAATGAATATGCAATTTCTGTCTTTATTTATTGTTTAAATTTGTTTTAAGAAATTTTCTAAATTTATACACTCTTATGTATAATAAATTAAAGTTTTCATTTGTCTTGCCAAACAATAGCAAACGATTTTCTTCAGAGACACAGAAATCTTTGTGAAAAACTCTTTGAAGCGAACCATTTTCCTGAGTGAGTACTCATACCAAAGAAACTAAATTAAACGAGCTTAGTGAAATGAAAAGTGACTAAAATAAGTATCTTCCTACGTATCAACTAGAGAAATAGTAGATTATTACTGATGTGGAAAATTTTACAAGTTACCATTGTCAAGTTTACAATTGCGCACAAAGTTGATGAGAGCAAATGTAGTAGCTAATAACAATATCTTAGAAATTAAATTAAAACCTTTTTTTCAAGTTATCAATCTTGGATTTTGGTTTTAAATGCAGTCGCGTAAGAGCGTATAGGGGAGGGGATGAGATTCCTTTCGGGATATGACTCCGCTATTCAACTTTAAGCGAACAGATTTTCTAAGGCTAATACTATTTTATATCCACCGAAGGATTAAGGTGTACAAAAGGTAAATCAATGTCTAACTTGGCATTACACGAATTTGTTGTAAAATCTGTCACAGTATTCAAAATAAGTAGTTATAAGCTCAGATTTTTAATGGGCGATTTCATGCGAATAGTTTTGACTTGAGGACAGGGTCGATCGACATATGTTTTACAAGTAAATACTTCCATTGAAGTAAAAGAAGAAAAATTTTTCATATTTTTAATAATTTAAATATAATATATTATTTTCAAAGTTTTAATAACTATATTATTTTGCTATATTACAAGCTTAGTTTTAGTTTTCTTAAAAGCAAATAATCACATGCAAAAAACCGATTACATATTTAGAATTACATACTACTTGAGGCCCTATAGGGCCCTATATATATGAGGAACTATAGTAATATATATATACAATATTTACTTAAAATAACAGCATCTTTAGAATAGTATAATTTTGCTACCTACATATGTATAATCGCTTGCTGCAAGATTATCATAAAAAAAAAGTTAAGTATACAAAAGTAACGGCTATTTAGTGTTTTATATTTTGTAAAAAAAATCATAACCATATGAACTCTTCGCGTGAGAAACGTAATTGTCGTTATCAATTGTATGGAGTAAAAGGTAAATTGAAAAGTGTTTTCAGTCTTGCAGCAAACGAACAACAATCGCATTTAAATTCAATTCCAATCATTAACTTATAAATGAGATCGCCTTTTTCCCCCTTCACTGTAAATGCAGTACATTTTTGTGCACATTCAATTTGTGTTTCTCCAAACGTTCTCGCGTCTTAAAGCCCCAAGCACAAAAATCGCAATTGAATCCTAATTTCTGGCAGCCTCCACGTTTTACATGCGCCTCGTAAACGCTCTTCACACGAAATTTAACCTCACAGCAGGGGCAGCGCAGTATATCGGCGGGATGGCAAGTGCGCATGTGTGCCTGTAAACCTTTTACCACTGCAAATGCAGCCTGACACAAGGAGCAAGCGTGCGGACGCTCGGCCGCATGAATAGTTAGAACGTGCATACGTATACTATGTTGGGAGTAAGTTTTGGAACAAAATTCACAGCTAACGGTGGGTACTTGGGTGCGTTGATGTTCGGGCAGATGAGTGCGCTGGTGATACTTAAGGTTGCAGGATTTGACAAAACAACGCCCACATTCAGAGCATAAGTATTTGTAGGAAGTTGGTTCGTTTTGATGATCGTGCGCGATATGCTGCTTTAGATAACGATATTCGCGGAAATCTTTAATGCATAGGGAGCACTTAAAGATACGCGGTTGGGGTATGTTATGCGTTTGTTGCATGTGCTCACGAAAGTGGGTGGCAAATTTTGAGGTATAGCTGCATTGATCACAGCGAAAGAAGAAGTCTTTGTTTTTGTTCACGGTTCGTACGTATTTGCGTAATGATTTATTTGAAGGTTTGGTGCTTTTGTTATTTTTACTAGAATAGTCGACATGATCATTATCACTCGATGCGTACATTTCACTCGGGGAAGCTGGTATAGATTTTTCTATACTGTCGCTTTCACTTTTAGCGTAATCCTGTTTGTTTGCTCTGTTTTTCCTAAATAATCTTAATTTTCTTGCATTTTTGCTATTTTTCGGGATTTTTCTTTTCTCAATTATTTTTTCCTTTGATTGGTTTAGTTCCTTCCGCTTAAATTTTTTATTAAGTTCTTCATTTTCGCATCCTATTGTCAAATCAATTTCCGTTTCCAGTTCGATAACGTTTTCTACACACTCCTTTATCAGCACCGTTTCCGGTTTCATTATGACTTTTTCCTCCTCGTTATTCCAGCCAAATTCCTTATTTACATTTACTTCTTCATTGGTTTCGTCCTTATTGCTTCCTGCTCTCACTTCCACGTTTATTTCCTTAAACTGTTTTCCACTCTCTCTGCATTTCTCAATTATGACTTCCGCTTGCAGTATGCTGCCCGTGCATTCATAACAGATTGTAGCCCTAGGGTCATTGACAGCCGTTATCTGAATTTAAATTTAAATATTTATATAGTACATAATAAATAAATATACAAGTATTCAGCCGATGCAATTTCCTTCGCCACTGACTCATGAGTTGATTAAATGTGGAGCACTGTAGCAGCAAATTGCTTCTGGTGAACTCTCCTATTAATTTCATTTATTTACCTTAACTCCACTTATATTTTCAATAATTTCTGGTAAATATTTAATATTTTCGTCAGATACTTTTACTTTTTCATATAGTGATTTTGTTTTTCTTTTCTTTTGGCAAATTCGACATTTTGCCAATTTAAATGACATTATTTTGAATAAAATATGCGAATAATTCTCGACTACCTCCTCTTTATTTATTTTGCAGGAAACAGCTGATTAGAAATTCAACACATATTTGTGCCAAGTGCATGGAAATTCACAATAACTGAAAAGCATTGCCATGTCGTATTTTGATGCATAGCGCAGAGTTGCAATGACATGATCTTGTTAAATCAAATTCCTAAAAGGCACTCGTACTATAAATTTACGAATTAAGATCTATAGGCAAGGTTTATTTTGTGGAATTCATAAGCAATATTTTCAGAAAGTATTGTTATAGTTTATTCCAAGATTGAAACTCCCCGGAAAAAGTTTATTACTTAAAAGTCTACATGTGTATTTGGAAATATCATCCATTTAGAGTTGCCGACATCGGAAAAATATAAATTTTTGTTGTATACTAAATTTACAAAAATTTAAATAAAAATTTCTGATAGCGTTTTATTACGATTTTATGTAAGTCAACTTCTTTTTGGAGGTTTACCGAAAAATTAAAAACATATAGGTGCCAAGAACATGCCTTAACCATAATTTAAATATACCAACTGAAGCTAAAGCTAAAAAATCTTAGTGGCAATATATAATTAGCTGATTCTCTGCTGTGCTAAATTTATATAACACTTTTTGTATGTAGTTCAGTTGTCATAGTTATATCAATATGTATATGTATCAATAGTTACGTATCAATATGTATTCACATGCTTTTTAGAAGCAATACCATTTCGTAAGACAGTCAAAGCAACCCTGTATGCTTTTAAACTTAACATATTTATAAAAAACTAGTTTGTTGTGGTGAATATAAATTTTGTTTGATATGAAGCTTTTGACGATATGTTATGTGAGGGTAGCGTGGCCGAGCGGTCTAAGGCGCTGGTTTAAGGCACCAGTCTCCTCGGAGGCGTGGGTTCGAATCCCACCGCTGCCATATTATCTTTTTTTTTGTAGTTTATAAAAATTTTTATTTTTTTTACACATCTAGCCTTTCATTTTATTAACTAATTTTTATGTTTTTTGATTGTGAAACCCTATGACTCATGACTACATATGTACGTAATGGCAGGTTAAAGTATATTTTTTATATTTATTTATTTTTGGTGAAGGCCAGATATTTTTTTTTCTTATTTAAATTAATAAGAAAATCAAGTCAATTATTGTGTCTTGAAGCGCTAACACTTGAAACCATACTTTTTTGCTTTTAAATAATATTAGAAAAACATTTGAACAAGTGACTCACAAATCTGTAGCACAGTGTCATCATAAGTTAATGGCGTTAGAAAATATAAAATTATGAAATCATAAAAGCGCAAATTAGCATTTTCTAGCTTTCAGAGCTTCAATTTTATTTTCTTTCCATACTTTTGTAGACAATAAGTTATGAAGTTAGTTTTTATCAGAATAAATATGCATTTTGTCCTCTTTAATTTGCATAAAAGCTCAAATAGATTATACGAGTAAGTGATTTGATTTGTATCTAAGAATTAAATTTATTAAATCATTTTGTTCAACGGTTTTAATTTGGCAAATGTTGGCATAGTATATCTAATGTATTTAAACAGGCTTTAATGAACGTTAGGCTTGAAAAAGAGAGAAAGTTCGAAACTATCGTCTCATCTGCCTGCTCTAAGTACTTATATACAGTAAGTATAAGCTTACTACTGCGCAAAAATATCTACTATTGTATATGATTATTTGATTATGATTATTTATTAGAATTTAAATGACTTTATTTTCTGACTTGTATTGGTTTATTATGTATTGATTGTATAATGAAGAAAATATTGCTATTGTATGGTGATATTGTGTTGTTGCTTGAGATCTGGTAGCAACTCATATTACATTTTTAAAAGATGCCATGCTGAAGTTAGTTTTGTAAGCAACGCCAACTTAAGTACATATAACTTTTGTTTTTATATATCCGTCGAAACACATACCATTTTAATGAGCTCTAAGTAAATCTTTATTAAAGTAATTGATTCAATTAACCCTTTCAGACCGGATCTTTTTCTTTGAGGAAAAAAATGTTTAGTTTAAGTGATTGCGCTCTAATTGTAATGTGTACTTATATAATATTTCACAAAATTTGCAAGTCTAGTAATTGAACAGCTCTTGGGACGGGATACAGACCAACAGTTATGACTTATTTAATATATTTTACTATTGTTTAGTTATTCCTCCATCTGCACTTGTATGTATTCGTATTTATGAACAATTTCGGGTTTTTTTTTTTTTTAAAACAGCTCGTGGGACTTATATGTCCTGTTAAGTTTGAAAAGGTTAAGTCTCAATGTTACAGTATATGAAGTTAAGTTTAAGATGGTTAAAGTGGTCGCATAGTTTAATGTGTAAAGTAGGAAATCAGATCAAATTCACAACAGTTATGTTAACGTTAATGGTTATGTTACCGAAAGAATCGGTAACCACGTTGAAAAAGTCGGTTTAACTAGCACAAGGGGAGTCATTTTGATATCACAAAACTTAAATGCTAGCAGTTGGTATGACACAGCGAAAAGCTGGAGGGCCTAGGCCCTCAATGGGCTGTCGTGCCATTAAAAGAAGAAGAAGAAGCTGTGACACATGTTTGTTTGAATTAGAATTTGCTCTATCTGGTTAAAATCCACTGTCTCCTAGCCTTATTTAAGAAAAATTTCTCAGGTTGTAGTAGTCTGGTTCCTAGCAAGGGCAGGCAGTTGTTCATTTAAAATTAGAGTAGATTGCTTCGTTTTTCTTACACATGACACATGTGTTCTGCTTACACAACGAAGCAATCCTACCTTGCTAAGTGATTTCATTTTATTTAGACGAATAGTTCAATGCTAATATGTCACAGATCAACCTACATTAGTTAAAAAAGTAGAGACATTAAATTTTTAATTCTACTTTCCTTCTCTAACAATGAATGCACAGTAATAAGTAATACTCTCCACCTACTTGAACACAAAAATTCCAAAAAAAAAACATCAGGTGTACCCATCATCTTCCGAAATACCTCAAGCTAAATTATTACGGGGAAAAAATCGTTACCTACATATGTAACAACAACAGCTTAAACCAAAAATTACGCAAATACATGTTGTCTCTGTTTTTAATCTAAAAAAAATAATAAAATTTAATAATACCATGTTATTAACAATAGATTAACGCCTGCCCAAAATATACTCATAATCATAATTGTGCCGCTCTCTGCGTGCTTGTCTGTGCTGATAATCACAACTCACGCGGGCGCTGTGCGCAAGCGCGCTCATATCTTCGAATATGTACGTGCTCGAGCATAAGCGACAGCCAAACGACCATGAGTCAAACCAAACGACAAACAGACTCAATGATATTTACAAACCCCCACGTTAAAAGCAAGTAATTTTTTAAATTCAGTTTAAATTTATTTTTTTCAATATTTTGTCTGCAAGTTCCACAGTGACAGTGACAGTAAAAATTAAATTTAAATGCATTTATGCAACCAATTATTTACTGATAAAGTTTTTATAAATCACAGGTGATTATTATTATTTTTTTGCACTTGTTATGCGTAAATATCAACATGCGAAAATATTGGCACGTTTTATTATTTCAAGTATTTTTCATTATTTTTTTAAATATTTTTTTATATTTTTTTTCTTAATGCTTTATCTGAACTGTCAACAGAGCGGCAATATACGCTTTAATTAAGCTAAAGCTGATTTGTATGTGCTTTAGCCTTTAAACCCATGCATAACTAATCTCTGACTTTCAAGCTACATTGGTTTGATCTTTTTTGATGTGTGGTTGTCGTTGTTGTTGTTTTTGTTTCTTCTAACTAAACCAGTTCTGCATCTAGTTAACCTTGACTTTGAATTTGAAAAAAAAAATTAATGTAGTTTCATCGAACTTCCATCTGCCTCACCCTCTCTCTGCCTGACCTTAGTGGAGCTTGTAGTTGTTCTCAGTTTTTTCACACATTCTTTCTTAATAATATTTTTCGATTTGAAACTTACTTAGCTTGTTACTTAAGCTTAAGTGTCATAAAAGTAAAAAAAAAACAAAAAAATATTCATGCTTAATAAGTTCCATTAAAATTAATTACAATGAAGAAATGTACTTGAAGCAGGCGACTACACTCTCAAAGTATTCTCCTTTCCTCACTTTTGTCTGTCTAACCCTTGTGTTCTAATTTTCATATTTTTCAGTAGTCTGCTTTTGCTTCACACTTATTAAAATTTAAATATGTTTTTAATTTTTGAAGCCCACCACTCTACGGTTTGTGTGAATAGCTTGAGTTAGTGTAACGCATTTGAGTGCTATACATTTTTTTTTTGGTATTGTGTGTTTCATAATATGCAGATCATCAAAGGGCTTCGTTCTTAAGAACTAACTATCATTTCAGTTCGGATTATAGCCAGATTGAAGGTATCTCAGTATTTTCAATTTAGTCGGGACATTTATTTACATTAAATACATACACAGTAGTATTTGAAAATTATACTTAGTTATAAGATCCTGTGTGTAACTCAGATTTGATTCTAAGTAAGATTAGTTATGGAGGAAGGAAAGGAAACCAAGAAAGCAGGCTACGCCAAGACGTGTATTGACACAGAAACTGTTTTAAATATGAGTCCAAAGAATACAGAATAAAAGCAGATCATTCTAAAAGAGAGGTTTATAGAGGGTCCGCGCTTATAGGCGAAAGCAAAATATGAAATTTTTTATAAATAATTTCTGTTGAAATTTGTCTTTTTTTTCATATGATTTTTACTATAGTTTGGTCAGCTCTACATAGTCTCGGAAAAATATTTGAGGCCTGCAAGGTTTCCATATCAAGTTTCCATTTTGTTAATTGATGCATACTTAATAATTAAATTTACTATTTTTAATTAATTTTCCAAACTAAGTACCTTCTAAACAAGGAAGTATGTCTGACATCTTAGCAAGGTTGGGACCTTATACGACTACTAAGTTACTTTTGGAAAGAGTTTATAAATATATTCTTAACGAATTTTCAAAATTGCTGACCGAAAAATCGTACAGATTGGGTTATAATTATAAAACTTGAAGACTAAGCTTTATGTGAATATTTAAAAAATAAGGGATACAGAAGTTGTACACACCCACACCCGGATCCGTATATTATTTCCACGGCCCTGTGTGCACAATAGATGTAGGCATAGCAATTTTTACCACAACATATTAAGGTTTATGAGGCAAGCAAAGAAGCATTAGCTTGAGAACGAGTTTGCTTTGTATTCGAAACTTCACAGTTCGTCTGGATTGAAGGCAATGTTAGCAAACTCAAATTTGTTTAAATTATTTGCTATTTTTTCGGCTAAACTGATTACAAAGTGTGGTGAGGATTCTGACCAGGCTAACTTATTTTTTGTTGTTTCAAATAACGTATTTGTTTCTCTTTGTTGTACAGAGTATGTTTCTAATTTTGTATTTGTTACTTAAATACTTTTAATATTAATCTTCTTGTTTTCTACTCGTGTTCATACATTTTCTACATTTTCTACTTGGACCCTCACAATCGTTTGGCAACATTTCTACACATTATTGGCTTTACATTTAAATTTTTTGTTTCAGCATGATATTTCAAATAAAAATAAACTGGTTTTTTGATGCGGCTTCATTTGAATTACGTTGCAGACAAGTAAATAAATATATATTTCTGTAAATATGAAGATAAAAAAAAAATAAATAAATAAATCTACAAATAAATATGTAGTTCAATGTCAAGGAAAAAATTTTTTGCAATTAAAGTTGAATATAAATTTTTATTGTAATTTTCAACGACTTTTGCACTGTGAAAAATAAAGACGCTAGTTGAAAGCGTTTGAATTTATGTACTATCTTGCTTTTAATTGAATATGCTGTGGGATTTTTTTTCTATTCTCATTCTTAATTCTAGTATATTGTTCTATTAATTTGCAGTGCCGAGAAATCTGTAATAATTTTTGAGTTATGTTTATTTTGGAGATATTTAAATCAGGGCTGTAAAACTGGTTTTGAACCAAACTATCCGCACTTTGAATTACTTCAACCGAAACATGCACAAATCTGATTTTCTATTTTTTCATTTGATTCAATCTAAATATTCTCATTATTATGGTACTTTTGCAATACAATTTTTTCATATGTCATAAGTAGTAGACTGTCACCACAAGGGCCCTAGATTTAATTCCCGTCCACATCATAGTCTTTCTTTTAGGAAGAAGTACAATTGACAGAAAGTGTTTAACAATTCTATTCAAAAATTTTATATATGTAAATTAATGATTATGTGATTTGTTGAATCAAATCATTTTTTGAACCGAAACAGCAGTTCAAAGGTACAACAAACCGGGTTTTTAACCAAAATGGTGATTCGGACCACCAGATCGTAAACCGCTGGCCGGAGCCATAATACAAAATTGTGTTGATTCACATCCCTGATTTAAAGTACCTAATTAAAAACACAGGCTGCGAAATTACGGATTTTGGACATACCAAAGAATCTAAGTAGTCATTGTGTATGCATTTCTTGATGCTGAATCCAAATCCGGCAATAAAATTTTACAATCACGTGGAACAGTAATCCCATGTTAATTAAATCACGCTTAACTATGTTTCCTGTTCAATTGCCCCAGACATATTACGTTTTGTCTGTGCTAAACGTCATACTTAATTGGCGATCCCTGAAACAGTCGTGGTGTCGTGATTTGAACAGAATAACGGTGGAAGAGTTGCCAATAATTTTTCCAAACGTTTAAAGCTGTGTATTCGTGCCAAGGGTGGCCACTTCGAAACCGGCTTAATATATTTTTACTAATGCATTATGTAATTTTACTTTTTCTTCGGTATGGTTTTCGTTTTTAATCACGATAATACTTTTATGTCAAAAATTTTTGTATTTTAGTTTTTACTTTCAATGGCACAACAGCCCATGGAGGGCCTAGGCCAAGCTTTTCGCCTCCACTCATGTGGATGGATGGAAGGGACCTACAGTTTAATGCCGAATCCGAACGGCGAAGTGAAAAGCTTTTCGTAGGCAATTTTTACTCTTGTAGGTTTGCCATTGCCTGCCAAGAAATGGTGTAGTGTAGAACATTTTTTTTTAACTTTTTTATTTTGCCTGTGCCGAGATTCGAACCCCGGACACTCCGCTTAGCAGCCCAACGCACTAAATACCACTACGCCACAGCGAAACTGTTGTATATACTTTTTAATTGTCACCATTTAAAGAAGAAAAAATTAACAAAATATAAATATTTAAAGAATTACTTGATCGATAATAGAGTTTTTTAATAAAATGAGCTTTATATGAGTTTGTTTTTTTTTTATTCTCTTGTATGAAAATAAATTTATTTTGTATATTGCAAATATTTGATTTAAATTTTTTTTTGTATTTTTGTTTCTTGTTTGTTCTTCAAAATGTTAAAGTTGAAGAAAGTTTTATATTTTGATTTTGTTGTTGGTTTTGTTGTATTATTGCTTATTTATTTTTAAACTCTTCGCATATCGCACATTATTTATTTTTTTTGTAGTTTTTGTTATTGTTTGGTTTTGTATCCATAATCTGACACCAGATAACACCAGCTAGAAATGTTTTATATCCGTAAGCTTTATATTAGAAGGCATGTGTTTGGTTTTAATTACAATTACAAACTCTTATAAACCGATAATGAGATATAGAAACATATAGCAAAATAGACAAAACACAGTAAACAATTAAGTAACGGGTGAAGAAAAATAGTTATCGTTCCTTCAATGCAATACAGGTGTCACGCAAACCATTTACAATTTACAATTAAGTTAATGAAAATGTTGCAGAAATCACGCTACATGAATGGAATACTAGTAAAAGTGAAGATTTTACTTTGAAAACAGCAACTGTTGAACTAAGTAAAGAGCGTTTGTGTCTTCCAAGTATGTATGGTATATGATGACCTCAGGAGATTGTAAATTGCATTGGCTGTCAGTATGTATTACCTAACTGAACCAAACAAACCTCAACTAACTTAACCTTCATCTAACGACACACTAAATAAAAATATACTTTTTCTTACACTGAAGCATTGCTTCGGTTTCTGACATGTTTTCGTGTTCGTTTTTGAAAGTAGAAAATTGTGAATCATTAACTGTGATAATATGATGTCAAAATTGAACGATCAATGAGTGAGTGAGTGTTGCATGCGCTGCAGGTTTTTTCTTTAATTATAGTTTTCAAATTCATATCTATGAGAATGATACGAAGATACTTACTACTCGTATTCCTAGTATTTGAAAAAAAAAACATAAGCTTATTTTTCAAACTTAATTAGCTTTCCATTGTCGAACTTGTTAAATATACGTGCAATTATCAATAGCAATAACAATTATTTGCATACAAATTTATTTTAATTATTACAAATTATATTCAGCAACAGAGAAATCAAAACAAAAGAAGCAAACACTTTCCAATTTTGCATGGCACCAGTGTAAAACAAAAGAGAATGCAGCAATGTAGGATGCCAATCACACACCAAACAGCAAATGCACTTGCGCCTTTCAATTTGAATTGAAAAGCACTAATAAATAGACTCTAAACAAATATAAAGGCGTATGTTAAGAACACTTTTAGTACGCATTACATACAAAATGGTATTATTGAATAGTGTACATATTTATAATTATAATTAACATTCTAAAGTGTTAATGTTAATTAAAACCACATGACTTATGACAAATATGTGAGACATAACATTTTCGTTTTTCTATTCACCACTAAATAGACAAAGTATGGTAACAAACAATTTTTTATAGCGGAAATATATGTAGAAATATTGTGGTAAAAAGAAAACAATTACAAAAAATAAAAAAAAATTAAAAATTCTACGGTGCGCATGCGCAGGAAATTTCATGCGCAGCGCGCTTCTTTGCTTTAAGACGGAAATTGTTAGTGATATTAGTTGCGTTTGTTGCGTTTGTGGCGGCTAAAAGGCGCGCCGCCTCGCCAAGCGTATAGAGAGAAATATTAGTTATTTGAAAGAAAGACAATGGATTACCATAGAAGAAAGTACTGCACACAATACCTTGTAATGTATGTAAACAACAATTGGGTTTAACAATAGTAAACCAATTGCAGAAGCAGGAAATGCTTATGGAAATTATTTTAAATGGTTTTAAGAAGTACCTATGCACTTACAAAGTGAAATAAAATTAAAAAATAACTTTAGTAAAAATATATTTTTCTAGTTTTCAATCTAAAAGCAAATCTTAATCCATTTTTTGTAACCATTTTGGTTTAGGTTAGAATCAACTTTGAAAAGGTCTTAATATATTCGTTAACTTATGATCTTGCCTAAAAGTTTTTAACTATTTGTTACCATTTTGTTCCCGGCAATAGAGTTATCCTCTTTAGAGACCCGGTCATTATACTCGTATATTTAAAAGCAAATGGGTATCAAAGTTTAACTTATTCTGAGAAATTATATCTCAATGTATCCATTCGCAAGAACGGAAAAATGTGCAAAAATGCTCAAGAAGTCTTCAAAATAATATCTACGTAACCCGAACCTAAAAGAATCTATTCTCAAGACTAGGGTAAGCTTCTGTAAATTTATGTATTTTTTTTGATATATCCCTAAACACATATCTGAAGTTTCCTTGCGACTATTAAAGTTTTTTCCGACAAATCTCAATAGACCCATTTTGTTTTGTTATTTATCACCAACATGCAGGGGATACCTAATATTCAGACAAAGAATCATGCTTTTTCAAGCACATTGTAATTGAAAAAATGTTTCAAAACCGAAATAACCTATGTGGTGTGTAGAATCAATGGGTCATAATTAAGGTTCAAGGTGTTCATGAATAAATTTGGACGATAGGAATTATATTGTAAATATCAGTAGACGATAATGATAAATTAACAAAACACTTACAATAGCTAGGATATGTAAGAGAATCTTAAAAATGTGATTTGGATATGCTGAATGTTACAAAAAAATGTGTAGAAAATCGACAAATTACTCCTCAGTTGCTCCCCATTAACATTTTCCCCAACATACTGATCATTCTTCGTAAAACCATAAAAAGGCCCCAATACAAAATTTGCTTTACTTATTATGAAAACAGAGTGATCATAGAGGATCACTAAAACTAAGGGTTCCTGCGTATCCAAATCGAAAACGATGTTGCCTGATAACAAAAGAGCTAGGGTACCTAAATGTTACACATTAGATAAAGAATGAGATTTTCAATGCATTCCTGCAGCTTAAGTAGGGATCATAGCACTTTAGTTTACACATTTCTAAATCTAGAGTTTGTCAAAGGAAAAAGGTATTTTGGGTCTCCTCGTTTCCTTAAAAATGAAGTTAGATCAGAGACAACACTCACACATAATGGCTGAAGTATTAATTAGGAAGGGATTTAGGATAAAACTTCCTTGGATCTGCTAACCTTGTAAACTAGTTGAGGATAAACCTCGACACGTCTAAAGACTTAAACTAGAAAGTGTTGAAAAACTTGGGGTGTGGCTGGCCGGCCAAGAAGAAACAAAATTTTGACATTCTAGAGAAAAGTTGAATCATAAATATAATGACTTCATGGTTGACGGTGATCCGTGATTTACAGTAAATATTTATTGTGGAAAAAAAAAGTTCAGACCCAGTGGGTGAAAAAGTACACCCACCTTAAAATCGAAATACAAAGGTACATATAATATTATGATTAAGATTTATATTCCACTCACGTTGTAAATCCAAAAGATAAATCGAAGGCATGTGTGACGTCGACGACGACGACGACGACGATGGTGGCGGTGTTGCTGTCGTCGTTGGTGTAATCGGCGATATTAATGATGATGCTGATGGAGAAGTTGGTGATGGCGATGACGCTGCTGTCATTGTTGCTGTCTGTTGCAATTCTGCTGCATTTAATGCATCCATAGATGCTGCCATTGCTGCTGCGGCTGCTTCCATATTATTTTCTGAATTGTGGTGCACACGTAAATGATGAAAAATGTAAATTTTTTATTTAATTTATGCTGAGAAACTTTTTATCTTTTTTATTTTCTTTTTTTTTTCTGATTGTGTATTAAACTTGAAATTTGATACCACGAATTTACAATTGTGTGCCTTTTCTTTATTTCACTTAATGCTAGTAACTTTTTTGTGTCGTTTTTCTTTTTGTTGCCACTATTTTGCTTGCCATGCAATTTGCAACAATTGCTGTTGCTGTTGTTGTTGTTCCAATGTTGGAACTAACACGATCATTTGTGAAAATCGGTTAGAAACGGGATGGGGAAAAAATTATCGCAAATAGAAATTTCAAGCACATTCAATCAGATACGAATTTTTATTTAATTTTTTTTTATTATTTGGCATTGCAAAATGCCAAATGCAAAAATTTTCACACAATAAAAAGAAAAAAAAAATACTGAAAAAAAATTTGCAGTATAAATGTAAAAGGGTAGTAAATTTAGGCAGCAAAATTACAATTTTCCAAATTATAATTGTGCGCTTTTTTTTTGTATAATTTCCTTTTATGTTTAGCAATTAATCGTTTGCTTTTCTCTTCAATTTATTTTTTTGATTAGTAATTTTATTAAATTTTCACTACTTTCAAAAATATAAACGTACTAATTTTTTTGAATCGCCTTTTTCTTTTTTTTTTTTGTTTTTTTGTTTTTTTACTGCATCAAATTAATTTCCACATTTTGCACGCTAACTTTTTTGCCATACTAATTTTTTTCTTAGGTGTCTATTAATTTTCTTTGCAAAAATTTCCACTCTTCTTTGTTAACTTTATTCGTATGTTTTTATATATATGATATGTATGGTATGTATTTTTTTATATAAACTTAATTCACTTTTTTACTTTTATTGTTGCATGTTACTTAAAGTTGTTGCCGTTGCCGTTGTTATTGTTGCACACTTTAATTGCTGCAACAACTTTTTTACATTCTTTCCAAAATTATATGTAAATTTTTCCTCTTCCAATCATACACTGCAACTCTGTAACTCTTGGTATTTTTATTGGGTGTGTACTGTGCAATGCGCTTGCGTACAGTTTTTCCTTAGCTTCTTGGGTTGTTTTTCTTTTTTTGTTTTTCCTTTTTTGTGTGGAAAATCGTTGTAAATAGTATAACTGAAATTTTTTAAAAATAAACAAATTTATTAATAATTTTTAGGTTTAGTTATAAAATTAGCATGTTGTTTAATGAAATAAAAAATTATTTATTTATAATTTTAATTGGATATTACAAGCAATCTTGGATTATATATAATTAGTGTGGGCTTTTATTGAAAAAGTTTCTATCAATAGTAATGCATGCATGCAAATGGTACATACTGAAGTTGCTCATGTAGAGAACAGAGAGTAGTACTTGTCAAATTTTGTATGGTAGATGATGGAACTGAAGGAGCAAAATGTTAAAAATTTAGGGAAAATTGAAAACGGATTCGACTTTCAGTGGACCAAAATTCAAATAAATTCGTTGACCTACTTACTTTACTTTACTTTTAATGGCACAACAGCCCATGGAGGGCCTAGGCCGAGCTTTTCGCATCCACTCATATTGTGCGTGTTATATCTGTACATGAATGGAAGGGACCTACAGTTTAATGCCGAATCCGAATGGCGAAGTGAATAGCTTTTCATAGGCAATTTTTACTCTTGTAGGTTCGCCATTGCCTGCCCAGAAATGGTGCAGTGTAGAAAAATTATTTTTTCTACTTTTTGATTTTGCCTGTGCCGAGATTCGAACCCCGGACACTCTGCGTAGTAGGCCGACACACTACCACTACGCGACAGCGTCCACTACTATTCTCAAATTTCTTGTTGCATGAATTTTTGGAAGAAATAGATGGCTTCTGTTGTTTACATGGAGTATCTTCACTCTTCATTGTAAGCGTATAGATTTGCTCACTAACCTATTTACATCAGTTAAGATCCAGTAAAAGAGGTAACTCAACTGTTTCTATCAAGTTCCCTGAGTTTTCTAAGCTGACAGAGATACACATACCCCATATTTCTTATAATCACTGCAATACTTATCCTATGGTATATGTCTTAGTTATTATTTTTAAATAAATTTATGAAGAAAAAGAAGAAATTAAAAGTGAGCTTAATCAATAATAAAATCTGATTTTGATTTAGTGTCTGTAGAAGCCTAATTAAGAATTATTATTTACATACTTGTAAAAAAAGAAAAAATAAAAAAAATAAATAAAAAAAGAGAAGAAGAAATGTCACAAAGAAACTTAGAAATTTCTTTAATAATGTGTAAATTTATTGGCTGAAAATCTTAATGTATTTCCAACTGTTCAAGTTTAATTTAAATAAATGCTGAATGCAAAGAAAATGGCGCGAATTTTAACGTTTCGAAATAAAAATAATATCGACAAAAACATAAAACGCAGAGTAACTTAAAAAAAATAATAGTAAAGTAATTAGGCTGTTCTTAAAAATTTTACAAAACTCTCAAAAACCTATAAAAAATACATGAAATTTTACAAAATCGTTGATAGAAGATTATCAAAATGACAAAAGAGTAAATTAAAAGCCTTGGGGACTTTACAGTCAGTTATTGTACAACTGCACGTGATGATAAAGGGAAGATAAAGAGGTGGTAACCAACGCTTAAGATATTAGAACCTGGGTGGTGATTTTGTCATTTTCAATAAAGAAGAACCTCTCAAGGCACTTACAGAGTATTAAATAATATTGGGTCACATTAAAATGTATCCATAGTAGATACCCACAAATTTGTCATGTATGTGATGTTTAGTGCCTCTGCTATCTGCTGACAGCTTGCGTGTCGAATTTGCTCCACCAGTTGCAAAATATCATCGGCTTTTTCAGTGACTTTCAGTGAATCTTTGCATTACATCTATCCGGAACGGAATCGAGCACACCACCACCTGGGTGTGACGTTCACTCGCAGTATCCACACCGTAAACCGCACTATAGTAATTTCTTCAGATATTTCACTCATTTTCAAATCAATGTGTTTTTCTACACAAGCCACGAATTACACAACTGTAGTCTCACACAAAATGTAGCCTGAAACTTGTGTACGTTTCACATAATCGGACTAGTGTTGCCAGATTTGTGGATGCCAACACAAAAAACCATAGATACTTCTTCTATGACCCAGTATTATTCATGAGTATGTAGGCATGCAAATATATTTTGATTTATAGCATTTTCGTTGTTAATTCAATATGAATTCAATAGTCTAGTATTAAACAAATATTTATGGTATCTTTATAAAAATAATATTGCGCTTCGGTCGTTAAATATTATCAAAAATTAAACAAAATACAAATAAAGGATAATAAGCAAAACAAACAAATGCCAAGACATGCAAAAATTTATTTTAGAAAGAAACCCAAAATTCACACTTCCATTCTCGTATGGAGAAAAAATATTAAGTAAAGAAGAACTTTAAATAAAAAAAAATCAATGAACACAAATGGCGGTACCATGAACTGACATCAATTTTTTGTTTTGTTAAACAAAAACACGTAAACAACAATAATGAAAATAGATTTAGCAAATAATACACGTATATAATATATAATTTCATAATGATGAATACTAACGATAAGTATCGTCAGGCTAATAGTAATAAAAAAATAAAAAACTATATATATATTAATTTTAGGTAGAAATGAAACATATTAACTGTGATCGTTAGGTGTAGAAACAAAAAGCTCGCATGCGAGAGAAACTTGTGGAGAGATGAAAAAATACATTAACGGATATAATTAAGGAAATAATAAAAACAAAGAAATAAACTCAGAATCAAAATTAACCAAAAATTAATTGGAAATAATTTATAATGATATTTAATTGAAGCTTTTTTAAGAAGATTACTTTAACATCGAATTTAGTACGTACAATCATAAAAATCGAAAGTTTAGCGACCTCGACTTGCGCAATCGTTTACCATAACAGTAAGTTTTAATGAAATTAAACACTGACTATTTCTCTGGTGATTTCTACACAAAGCTCCACAAACTTTCAGAATCTTCAAACAATCAATGATTTTTACCAGTGCTTGTCACACACCCATGTATTAAGACCGACTGAGGTATACTGCTGTGTAATTGAAACTTTAAAATGAAAGCGTGTTCTGGCGAGACCAGCACTAAAGAGTAATATCTATCACACTGGTTAAACAGCGAAGAGAAAATAAAACTTGAGTCTCAACTTTTATAAAAGGTACAGGTTATAGGAGCAATAAAGATAAGAGATAAGGTTTGTTACACGATGGGATCTGTCTGCCTTTGCTAGGAAAATGTTTTTTTCAACATCTAATGAGAATTGACTCAAGTAAAAAACATATATCAAACTGAACAGATTTCTTAACGAAAGAAAATATTTATTTGTTTATTTTAGAATTATGTTTGCATACTTTAATTATTAATTTGTGAAGCATGGATAAGTGAGGGCAACGAAGCCATAAATAGAGTTTAAGCTCGGTTCCATAAGAAAATATATTTGACAAAGTTAGAACATCATAATCCAAACAATCAACATTGTGCGAATTGAATAAACTTTTTCCAGTTTGACTCACTCGGTCATTATGAGTTAAACTAGGATTTATCGTAGCATTTTCCAAGCGCATTTATTACCTAAGTAATAACCTTTGCAAAGTAAGAGTGGATATCCTCTCAATTCTTAGAATACATCAATCGAAGATGAAATAGAGTTACCACATTAACTTGACATTTATTGGATGAATGTCGATCAGACTGTGGCAATGGTTTGCATTCTCCAGATTACCCACTTAAACAGATGCAGAGACTTAATTCAGAAAGAAACTCTCAGCCATTTTCTCTACTTTTTTCAGTTCTTTTTTCAATGGAGAAGCTTTAATTGACCATCTCAAATAACCTAAGATAACAGCCTAAATTATAACGATGATTTGGTATTAAGTCGGATTTTAAGCTTTTCTTGAGGCTATTAACATTACCTATCTAGGCTATTTAACCCAGTGCCTAGTTTAAATTTGGTCATTGCTTTTATTACATCTCGATACATCTCAATAATTTTAGTGGATCGTTTCGTTCTTGGCTTTTTCCAATACAATATTTAATAAATTACAATTGAGGTTAGAAGTTTGTTGACCATTTTCACCTTAGGCAAGTTTTTATATTTTTGTTTGATATGACCCTAGTTAAGATTATGTGTGACAGTCTCATTTACTGATCTTCTATTCGTTAAGGTAAAATCTGGCAATATTTCAGTGCAAGTACCCAGGATCTACAATATGACAACAAGGGACCATTATTGTTAAGTTTTCAAGATATAAGAAGTATTTTCTATCTTTCTTTCGAAAATTGAGCAGCAATAATTAAAGCATTCTGAAAATCTATTCTCAAATGCAAAGTGCAGGTTTCGTATGAGCGAATATCACACAATGAAGGAAAACTATAATCAGTTGTCGCTTTATCAGAACATTATAGCTGAGGATTGACAAATTCATATGTACATTTAATTCTGCAATATTTTTTTGGTATTAAATAAGCCCTCTAGCTACATGAACCACGAGGTTGTAAACGGAGTTGGTTACAGCTTACCATTTCAGTTATTGCATGAAAAATTATATTTTTGTACAGAGAAACCAAAGGCACCAAGTCAAATAGATTATGATCAAAGACTTTATAGATACTATGCCGCGATTTGAGGCAACTTAAAGTGAGAGTATACATGAGTAGAGAATTAGAGGTTGGCCAAAAAAGTTTTAAGTAATTGCTACACACACACACACACACACAAAGACGCACATTAAAAAATAATGGGATTGACGCGAAAATTACTGATTGCAGTTTTAGCAGCAAAGAAAAAATTTTAATATTTCAAAAATATATATTTTGTTGATATTTTTATTTGGCACAAACATACACACACACACACACATATAGAAAACAAAAATAGAGGCTTTATAAAATCACAAAGCGCACTAAACAATCAAAAAAAAAAATTAAATAAAAGAGAATGCCATAAAAATATGACGCAAATTTTTAATATACCTAAATAAAGGTTTTACTTTTTGTTTCTTAAATTTTCGTTCGCATTTTAAAATAATATTTTTTATTAAGTATAGCAGAAAAAATAGTATTTAGTTCAAGTTCGTTTTAATGATTGCTAGCTAGCAACTTCGAAATTGAAAGTATCTACGAGATACCGTCACGCGTTAAAAGTAGAATCGAGACTAAATAAGTGCCCTCATGGTTGAGCTTTTTTCTTTTGCTTTTACTTTTTTTCATCAAATTTCTTACTTGCACTTAGTATATTTTCTGTACAACATGTACAATATACATATGCATATAGAAATGTATATGTACGTATGCATGTATGTATGTATGTATGTATATTAAACCACCCCATATCATCATGATGATGATCATCGTTAGTCGTCGTCATTTATCATGATCATATTCATTATGACCATTCAGTTAGCTTCTACTTCTCTTCTTTTTCCTTTTCCTCTTCTTCTTCTTCTTCGTCATATTTAACTTTAAGCGGTATTTCTTTAAGTTCAATTCAATTTCAATTGTATATGATTCTGTGTCTTTCTCATTGTTAGCTTCTATCTTGGGGGCAGCGTTACTCAATACTTGCCACGATCATATTAATGTATGCTTTGTATATGAGATTTTCTTCTTCTTTTTGGCTCTGATATTACATAGAGCTTAATCTTTCATCGGTGTCTCGGTTTGGCTCTCTATTTGTCTGACTGTCTGTCTGTCGACTTATTAAGAATACTATTGTTGTTAATGCATCTTGTTTTATAGGTGAATTAACTACATAAGTATTTTCCTCATATGTTTAGACTCAATTTAGAGAAGTCATTAGTTTTTGGTTGTTAGTATTTTGAAAGCTTGTGCAGCAGCATTTTCTGTCTTGTTATGTTGAGACTTGTTTAAGGTAGGTAAAGAATATACTTAAAATGCATAATCACTTTACAATTTTTTTCGTTGATAAACATTTTTATAGAAAATCCTAGAGAGCATGGTTTTTCAACCAATACTTGAGTTGAAGTCCCTGGCAGCTAGCAATCATCGCTTAGTTAGTTTTAATAGTGTAATAAATAACCATAGTGTAATAAGTAAGATTAAAAAATGTTCTACAAACTTAAGCAAAAGGGATTCGTTGTCAAGACTTTAGGGCTTAGTTCTTATTACTTACTTACATTTCTACTCTCCATAACCTAACTTAATAAGTACGAGTGCCTACAGAATATTGTATTTCCATTGAATTCTTGTTCTAGGTTATGTAACTAACCCATTTACATTTATATCTCCATTTTATTTATTTTCTTCATGTCCATTCTTCAGTTACCATACAACTAAAATTCAACTAAAATCACTTCCATAACAAAAATTTATTATGCTATGCATGTATGGTATGAAGTAGAAAGACATACATATCCTTATGCTGCTTCAATACGTGAAAAGTGGGTGAGTCCATCATTATTTCAATCAATGATTGAGTAGTAATTATGAAAGGAATACACGTATGCTTCTATCATTAAAATATGAACGAATCTACGATAAATATTTATGTATGTACATACATATGTACTCGTATATACAACAGTTATTATACTCGTATATGTATGGTATACACTAGACACGAGATTTGGCAAATTAGTTGTTGTTGTTGTTGCTGTTGCTATGTAATCATGTCATTTAAATGCAAATTCTGCACTTAGTTAAGCAAAATTATTGAGTAGATATTGCTGAATAAAGAAGCACACAATAAATTATATCACTGATAAACTAAATAGATAAAAGAAGTAAAATATGGAAATATATAATACGTATATAATGTCAAGTTTATTTTATGGTAAAATGAGTTTGTATACTCGTAACTATTAATTTTTGCAAAATCAGAAGATTAAAAATGGTTATTTTGTATGTGGAAATAAGGTGCAGCTTCAAGACTGGTTGGCGTTTTATTTGTTAAGCGAAATCTCTTAATTCATTCATGATTCATATACTATTGTTTCAAAGAATTTCTTAAGAATTATTTGAATATTTTTTAAGTTCATAACTTTTTCCGGAGACACCCACACTGACTTGACGGCTTGTGATACTTACTACCCTTTCAAATATGGTCAGGATTGCCTTTTCTGTAAAGTTCACATATCAATTTAGCAGTTGAATTTTGTAAAAAATTTAATTGAATTTGGTGGAAATTGAAAAGAATTAAGTTATTGATCAGTCAATTTGTTTGTTTGAAATTAAATTGTTTTCTCATCTTTCGTTTCGTTTTCTTTTTTTTAATATTTGTTGGTTTAATTAATACTTTACTGTAATATATGGTATTGTAAAATAAAAACGTATATAGTGTTGTATTCTGCTCTTGCTAATCTTTATGCTCGTAGATTGTATTATATTTCTGTATACCTTATTTATTGATAAGTTGACCTATCATTGGAGGGCAATTACACAATGACTTTTTCTTGTTTTATAAATACATAGTAGCATTTTTACGTTGGCTTAGAAGCCAGTTACGTGATACATTTACATAATAATCCATAATTTTGATGATTAAATTTATCCATAATTTTGATGATTAAATTTATAAATATTTGAACTTTTGTAAAAAATGTTAATATTGCTACTTCTATTTTTCAACCATGAAAAGTATCATTTTGCAGAAATAAGAACTGGGTAAAAAAAAGTTTCTACATACCGTAAAAACTCTGTGGGAACTTATTTCTATCTGGATTCTTACAATAAATAATATGTACCTAAATTGTAGCGTTGGGTCGTTTATCTGTCAAAACTTCCTTAAGTCTCGTATATTAGAATTTGCGTAAGTTTGTATACACCGAGCAAACTTTACAAATTTGGAGAATTGATTCTGAGCAAAAGTCATGAGCAAATTCTACAAATTAGAAGACTATAAATCTCTTTTTGTACAAAACTGCTGCAAACTAAATGTGAATGAAAGAGAAAGAGAACAGACTATAAACGAGGTTTGCACACTGAAATTTCCTGATAAGTTTTTGGAGAAGTAAATTTTCAATACTCTAGACTTTTAACAAAAAAAAAAAACATTTTCAATTTCTAGTTCATATATGTTAAGCACATACATATTTGGAAATACTTATTATAAATTCTGATTCTTCTTTTAATGCCACATTATGAACATGGAGGGCCTAAGCCGTGCTTTTCGCTTATCACAAATAGTTTTTGTTTATTATATAAGTAAATAGCATCAAAATTAGCCTTATTATTGATATAGAATTCAAAAGAAACCATTTGAAAAAATGTAAAAAGTTATTATGTCAGGGTGTAGAGTCTGCGCATTTATGAGTGACCTTAGAATTTCATGCCTTCATCTTAAGTACTTGCAAATTATCCAATAAATGTCGAACTTAATTTAACTGCTAAACTTCGCAAAACTTTTTTTATATAAAAAATGAGAACACGAGATTTACATGAAGAAATCGTAGCAAGACAAATGATGTGAATCCCCTCACTAGTTATGTCAATCACAATTGACCCAATTCATGGTAAAATGTAAAAGTAAAGTGCAAAAACATTTGAATACAAATTTTTTGTGCTCAGTGACATTTATACATACAATGTGTTTAATTGGTGATGCAGTCTGAAGTTTTCTATATAAAATTAACATATAAATCCGAAATGATAAACAAACTTACTTTTCACATTTATCCTGAAATGACTTTGAGATTTGAGTATTATCAGTTTACCAAAAAGTTTAGAAAAATAAAGAATGAGAATCCGAAAATCGAAAAATTTCGGAAAAGTCAGTATCTCTCAATTACCTAAAAAGCTGCTCCGACTAATGCAAGCATGAAAGGCTGTGCGAGAGAGACAGGTAGAAAGGTAAGGTAGCAAGAAATACATGCAAAACTTTTATCTCTCTCTTTTTTTTAACGAACGTATTCCAACGAACCCACCTACCCGCCCAACCGCACTAAGGGCACATCCGCATGTCGTTCGGATTAAGTGACCGATTCAGCTTCATTCCAATTTTTTGGGTTTCTTTACAGCTACAGATTATTAGATTATTAGTAATCATCTATTTACTTAATTTTTCACACATTCTCCCATCCCTCGCGCACAGTCTTTCATGCTTGCAAGAATGAAGCATTTTCGCTGCTTCACTGCTGTGTGGGTGTGTTTGTATTTTAGGTTTTTACAGAAATTTACTCGTAGATACAATTATTTACTTAAAAAACTAACTTATGTTAATTTAAAAAATGTGAATACAAATATTGACTCAGAGCAGAGAAAAGAGCAATCAAACAAAGAAGGGCATTGAACGGAACAAAAAGTTAAGGCTTGAAAAGGGTTAAGCTAAATAAGGACAAAATGGAAATAACTAGAGATGATTGTAAAAATGAATTTTAATCTTTTCTGGTAGGCTGAGTATTAAATTTTTAATATTTTTATTCTATCATGCAATCCAAAAATAAAATATACTACATACGAGTAGTGTTTGTGCATTATATCAAAGTCCAAGGTTAAGACAGAAAAAGTGTCTTCAAATTACAAGTGCAGCGTAAATACATACATACTCGTGTAGTTGAATTGTTGCAAGACTGTCATAACTAAACAAAAAAAAAATATATAAAAATTTGGAGAAAAACTTTTCAATTTACTCAATTCTCTCCATGTACTTAATTGGTATGGACAAATACTTTTCTCACGTAAAGAATTCAGTTCTTAAGATACATATATGATTTTGTCACACAAGATAAAGCACTAAATAACGGGTATTTCTGTATACTTAACTCGATATTTTTTATTTTTATTTATGGCAGCAAGACTGCAAACGAATGATAAACATATAATAATATTAAATGTGCATATGGTGAGTTTTTAATTACTAAAATTCTTTATCTTTATTGCTTTTTTTACATTTTCCGTCTTATTTACTTTTTTTCGACATGAATATATATAAACATTGTACATACATATGTAGCTAGAATATAAATATCAATACAAACATGTATTGATAACATGTACACCATGTACTATTTAGTATGTGTGTGTATGTTTGTCTTTACACTTTTAAAGTTAAATATTCTTGTTTTATTTTTCTCTTATCTGATCTGCTATGCACATTACGAGTTGTTAATAGTTTGGCTTATTTTTTTTTTAACTTATAGGCTCATACATAAATGTCAATGTTTACAAGACCCACTTATAAATTCAAGCATGAAGTATATTCTACTTACTCCTAATACTATGTACCATATATTGCACATACTTTGTTCTACATACTCTGGTCTGTATATATTTAAATATTTAACCTTAAGATATTACATTACCTATTCATTTGTCGTACATATTTTAACACTCTGTACCTACTCGTATACATTTGACAATTCACTTTGAATTGCATTTTTATTGCATGCGATAATTTTGTGGTCTGTTGCATTTTTGAAATTTAGCAGTTTAATTAAGTTCGACATTTATTGGAAAATTTACAAGTACTTAAGATGAAGGCATGAATTCTAAGGTCACAGATTCTACACCCTGACATATGTAATAAATGTTTTACATTTTTCTTTAAAAAGGTAACTTTTGAATTCTATATCAACAATAAGGCTAATTTTGATGCTATTTACTTATATAATAAACAAAAACTATTTGTATTAAGCGAAAAGCTCGGCTTAGGCCCTCCATGTTCATGTTGTGCCATTAAAAGGAGAAGAAGAATTTATAATAAGTTTTTCCAAATATGTGCTTATGTGTACTAGGTATTAAAAATGCTGTTTTTTTTTGAAGAAGTCGAGAGTATTGAAAGTACTTCTTTGCATTCTTGAAGAAATTTCTTAGCTGATATTTCAATTAGCAGCCTTCTCCTTTGCAATTGTTGAATTACTTTATCGATTATGGGTAAACAAAAGGTAATAAATAATGTGAGAGAAAAATGCCGTGCTTTCATATAAAAATATATAGAACTTAATATTATCTATCGATAATGTCGTCAATATCTCATATCAGGATGATAAAATGTGAGTCAGAGATGAGATGGAGAAATCACTTGAATTATGTATTATAAACTACATTACAGTATGATACCGATTACACTTTTCCTTTTCTTTACGAAAAATGTAATTAACTAACATTTCTAGAATAATATCTATAATTTTGCTAAACCAAAAATGTTTATTTCCAATTTCAATTCCATTACTTAACGCTACAGATAATGCACTAATCATAGAAATACTTTCAAGGTGTGCTAGAATGCATTTAATATTCCTCGAAGACTAAAAAATACATTGAAATATTGACGCATTTGCAAATGTAAATAAAAAAAAAAATGGAAATTATAATACAAAAATTCCAAGTGTGAATGTTTAAGAAGAAAATAATAAATGTGAGTAGTAAGTAGTAGCTCGATTGCGTCATATACATACCATACATAAAATCATATTAAAATGAAGTGGTCTCTTAATATTATAGATAAAATTTCTTATTTACTTGTAATTCAAAATAAAGATAATAATAAAAGGTAAGTTATTTTGTTTTCAATAACTCAAATTAAAGATAAAGTTGGTTTGAGAAATTAAGTGCTAAATATTTTTAAGTGGTTTTATTTCTGAATTAATTTTTTGTTCTACAGTCGACAAAATTTTATTATTAATTAATTTTATTAAAATTTTGTGTTGTTATCAAATCGTGAAAACTTCAACTTTAGCGATTATATTTCAATATTTAATACAGTTCGTGAAGCTTCTACAGGCGATTGCTAATAGAAAATTTACTTTAATTATTTCTCATGCTGCCGGTGTTGAATTGGCAATGGGTTCAACTTGAAATGAGTAATTAATTACGTATGTCAGGTATGTAGGTACTTTCCAATTTAAGTAGCCACTTCATAGTTTTTCGTTTCCATATGTACGAGTATATAAGTAACTAGTAGTAGGAATTAATTGTCAATACTTTTCAAATAATGTTTAAGTGAAAATTTGAAATGTTCAGCAAAAAAGAATATTAATATATTTCGTAAAAAAAATTTCATTGCTTATTAGAAATATAATAGTGCACGACTTTTCGATTTGGATATAAGGTGGAATCCTTAATTTTTGTTATACCTATAGGTTTGATGTGAAAAATGCGTGCGCCTAATAATTTTAAGGTGGTGTGTAGGTAAATGGCGTTGCATTAGGTTAAAGTTAAAAAGATACTAGGAAAATCGACAGTTTACCCCACAGCTGATCAGGAGTCACCGACCCCCAAAAATCTTCAATGTCCAACATTTTTTCCCAATATTCTTACCCTCCATCTCCAATCTTCAAAGGGGCCCCCATACAAAATTAGCTTTTTATGAAATATGCTCTTTCATTAATTTTCACTCTGTAAAATTTTTACCCAACTTTAATTTAAGGTTTTAGAAATATTCCATTTTTATGAAATAGACCACGTGCTTCCAGAGTGATCGAAAAGGGGGACAATATGTAAGAGCGACCCTCATTAATTTTCACTCTACAATATTTTTCTTTAAATATATATACTTACCGTCTAATTTCAATCCTTAAGGGGCTCCCATACTAAAATACAGAATTAACCGCCAGGAAACTAATTTCAATTTAGTTTCTTCGGTCTTTGCTCCTTTCCCACGTACCATGGAAACACGTAGGCCTTTATCTTTATGGGTCCTCACTTAAGGGTTGGTGATCGAGGGTAAGTATGTATGGACATAGGTTAAATATAAATGGAGATCGATGGTAAGCATGTTCATAGGTCATTAAAAATGAATGGGTGTCAGTCCAACATTTTAACCCTCTAGAAGCGACTCCTTATCAGCTGTGGAGTAATTTATCCGATTTTCCTTGTATTTTTTTAACTTTCCCTCCAATTTTTTGGCTAACTCATTTTTTCATTAGACCTCAAATTAAGGATTCCCACGTACCCAAATCTCATATTTAAGAATCTCCATATAACACTATTCCCTATTCCATAGCTGCGGCGCATATTATTTTTTACATACACATTTCAATCTAGCCGTTTTGTAAGAATCAAAACCTATTTCGCTGGAATATCGATAATATAATTAACCTTGATAATGTTAGAATATCAAAAATCTAATTTGAAATTCTTAACTAAATTTATTCAATTTTATTTAGACATAAAATATCTATTTAACAGGTAGTTAATCTACGACAGATAGGTAGTGTTGTATACTAAAGAAAGGATATACTTCATACACTAAAAAATGCATAGAATACATACTTTAAAGAAATTTGTATTCAAATATCTCCTCCATGGTGTCCATCTGACTCAGGTTAGATGTAAATTGACTCAGAATTAGGGGTAACTTCTACATCGATAAATATTTCTTCTTTCTTCTTTTAAGGGCACAACAGCCCATGAAGGGCCTAGTCGGAGCTTTTCGCATCCACTCATGATGTACGAGGTAAATGCATGTAAGGGATCTACAGTTTTATGTCGAATCCAATGCACTACCAACTACGCCACAAGGACTATAAGTATATGTAAATATTTACTCATTACAATTATTAGTTACATTTACGATTTTCAAAACTTTGCCGAGCTATTAATCGGGAGACTATATCGACCATAAGTTGAATAAATTATGCCCGAAATGAGAGCGGTGCTTCTTGCTTAACTATGTGGAAGATCGATTCCACTGCTGCTTAATTTTAATTGTTATTTGGTAATATGGTATTATAAACATACATTTATAGCAGTAATGATTTTGGTAAAAGTAATTTGTAAGTAGTTTCTCTATTGACGATTGGCTGTCAACCTACATTAAATGCGCAATTAAGTGCCAAATCTTAATGCATTCATCATAAAGTGTGCGAAAACAAACAAGTACGAGTAATATTGCAATTTTTACAACCTGACAATTAAATTACTATTATTAATATTTAAACAAAAACCACTAGCTGCTTTTTTAAAGGCAACCACTAGAAAACAAATTTCTTTTAAAACAAAACTTCATTCCACACTTTGATATTTTAATAAACGTTGCTTAAAACTTGATGAAAGAAAAAACCATAAACAAATTTTAACCAACGTTTCTGTTGTACTGTAAATATGAATTGACAGATTTTTTTGCATCATAAGAAATAAGAAACATTACATTAGATTGTTGTAGTACAAAAATAAAAAAAAAAACATTTTTAATTTTAGCTGACCTTCACTCACTTTACTCGCTCGTTTCGTATCGTTTCATTGTGTGCATCATGAATTTACGTATTGTGTATAACTCGCATATGTATGCACTTATACTATTCAAGTATTTGGTATGCAGTCAGTAGTGGAACGTGTGCTTAAGTGCGTTTCGTACAAAATTCTTTTCAGCTTTACTTAATTTCAAACTGAAAAATGTTATAAACTACAACGAAAACGACTAAAGTGAGTGCAAAAAAGTAAAAACAAAAAAATATACATAGAAAAAAATGACATCACCATCACCATCACCATCACTGTGTCGATTAGCAAAATAAAAGCTACAACTTAAGCTTAAATTTCAGCTATATTATTAACAATTTATTTTTTTCATTCTTCTGCGATATATGTATATTTTTGTTTTTATATTCATACTAACAAAAATAAAAATATGTGAAAAGAAATGTACATTAAATAAAAACTTATTTTGGAATATTTTGGCATAGAAAATTCAAACCACAATTTCGGCCATATATTTTCGATGAATGACTTGGACGACTAATAGATATATGTATATATTATGGCTCTAGGTGTTTTAAGTGTTTAAAAAAAAAGCACTTGATAATCTATGGAAATGCACTTATTGCGCTAGGTCAGTGGAGTTCTTCTTCTTTTAATGGCCCATGGAGGGCCTAGGCCTAGCTTTTTGCTCCCTTCCATTTGTACATGAATGGAAAGATTTACAGTTTTATGCCGAATACGAACGGCGAAGTGAAACGCTGTTCATAGGCAATTTTTACTCTTGTCGGTGTGCCGTTGACTGCCAAGAGGTGGCGAAGAGTAGAAAAATATTTTTTTCTACTTTCTGATTTTGCCCGTATCGAGACACTCTACGGAACAGTCTAACACACTACCACTACGCCACAGCGATCACAGACCAACTGAATTATACATATAATAATATATTATTTTTGTAATGTTGTTTTGTAGTTTTCATACATATGTTTAAATACCGGGCGCATTCATTATTGAAACCAGCTTCATCTTTGATGTCTAGGACTGGTGCTATCCAAAGCAGGTTTTAATGGTACTGCGCTAGTTTATAATAATTTCAATTGATGGTTTATAAAGGAATAATATTTATAATTGAATGGGTCCTTGAAGTTTAGGGGAGTTATCCAGGAAACAATTTGTTCAAAAACATAGTTGAATCCAGTCATAAAATAATGTTAAATACTGGTACATGTGGACTTAACTATTCATACATACTTGTTATGCCTACTTATAAGGCGAACTAATAAGTATTTCTGACACAACTGATTATACTCCTCTAAAGTATGTAAGTACTAGATGCATGTATAATGTAGGGCATAAAAATAACGTTAATTTGCGGTTGAAAGTTTTTCCTCTCCAATAGATGACAAACTATGAGATTAAGTGGTAGTAAACGAGTTCGTATTAGTTATTAAGAAAAAATATCTTTGCAAATTTGTTATTTAAAACCAAATTCGCGGTTAGTTTAATTACAAGTTAATGAAGGAAATATTTAATGCTTGACTGACGAAATAAACGGACTGACTGACTGACTGACTGCGTTACTGGCTGACTCAGTGGTTGTGGCATTAAGGAAATGCCACAAACTCACAATTAATAAACGTTTAAATGATACCATATTTTATAGAGAAAATAATAAGCTGGCAAAAGTTATGATTGGTTTATTAAGATCATAAACGAGAAGATGATATTACTTACAGGTATTATGTTGCTAAGTAAATCCAAGAAAAACAAAAACAAAAAAATGTGAATATTCAATAATCCAATTAAAAACAGATTAAAATCAGCTTAAGTGTAGGTATGTTTTTCGATTAATATTTTTTTTTGGATCAAAGATTTTGAAGGGGATTGTTATTAATTTGTTAAAAGTAAGACTAGGTTTAACTTTCTTTAATTGCTTTAACTATAGAAATATTGAGAATGTATGGTAGCCCAAACATAGGCTGAACATTTTGTAAAAAATTCGGAAAATGAATTGTGAAGATCGCAGGTGTAGAGTCTTCGCAATTACTTTCTCATAGCTAGGAAACTATTACTTTTAGAAATGCGGCTACTGTTGAAAGTTTTAGGTATTCCTGTATCGAGATTTAAACCCAGGAACTTTGAGTGACAGTCTAGCATACTCGTACTATCAACTACGTCACGGCGTCCATAGCTTGCTGACCGCTTCTAAAACTGAAAGGAATTGCCTATTGTTTACAGATAAAAGGTAGCTATTTGAGAACTGGGTATTATTCTTGTACTTGAAGACGTAGCTTAGCATAAATAAAAATGCTGAGGAGCTCCCATCGACCTTATTCTGGTCTTAGTGTTAGTCTTGTGTATTTATATGTACTTTCTACTCTATTAAACAACCAAGAGTATAGTTTCCACTTAGAAAAATAATGGAAATTTTTTACTGTCATTTAAAAGTAAACTATTTTTAATTACTTAAGGTCTTCAAAACTGTTGCCACATCACAGTTGGTACATTGCTGTTACTAACATTTACATTTCTAATTAGAGGAGTCGATGCAATTTAATTTGCAAAAATTCCACATCAATTATTTTAACTAGTAGAAATTATTTATTAAAATGGAAATAAATATGTGGTTTTAAAAAATTAATTATCAATATTATCTTAGCATTTTTTGTATAATATAACGACTTCAGGCTGACATTTACTGATACTAAAAGTGTGATACTGAGTGGTGTGCAAATTCAAGCACCACAATATGAAATTTACAATGGACCATGTAGTGATCAGAGGCTGACCACTGGTATTCTGCCATCAGTCAACTGTTGTGCTGCGATACCGGTATCCATTCTTGATCCAGTTCTGCTAAATGATGACTTCGGCCCATCGGAAATGGCACTGTTCTTACTTTTACTTTTAATGGCATAACAGCCCATGGAGGGCCTAGGCCGAGCTTATCGCATCCACTCATGTTGCGCGTGTTATATTTGTACATGAATGGAATGGACCTACAGTTTAATGGCACTTTTCTAGGTAATACAAATTTAAGACAATTTGGTAAATATATACCCATAAAAGGCTCTAGACATTACAAATATTTACATATACCATATATGTACACATATAAAACCACTAGTTCTTTTTAGAAGGTGCTACAGTTTATTCTGGGTTAAAATTTGTTCACACACTAGTATTTCTTATTTGATTTCTAATACTATAACAATTAAAATTTATTTTTTTTTTAAGCACGACTGGTAAAATTTTTTCAAAAAAGTTGGCCAAGTTCTAAGATAATAATTAGTTGTACTTCTTATTTGGACTGCTACAGCTTCTTAAATAGCTTTTTATGAGTACAATACAGAGGTTGTGGCAGCCAGGGAAGTTGAATTTAGTTTACTATGGTACTTGAATAAGATGTTTTCAGTCTCTAGCAATAGCTAAGTTATTTATCGAGATTTTATATTCAATATTTAGTCGATATTTGCGATTTGTATTCTTGGTTCAGTTGAACATTTAATCTGAAATCCGAATATTGTGGTTACCAGAAGTACTAATTTATCAGTAATTTTTACTGATTTCCGGTCTCTGTCCTGATTTACTAATTCACGAAGGACTTTACTGAATTTTTTCCCCAATAAATGGCGATTTCCAGCTTTTTTATATTATTTTTAACTTTTTTCAAAAACTTTTTCTCCCTTGAATTCATAAATTAATTTTTTTAAAGTACTGAAATCCGAATATTGGGATTACCAGAAGTACTAATTTATCAGTAACTTTTACTGATTTCCAGTCTCTGTCCTGATTTACTAATTCACGAAGGAATTTACTGATTTATTTTCCAAAAAATGGTAATATCCAACTTTTTTATATTATTTTTAACTTTTTTCAAGAACTTCTTCTCCCTTGAATTTATAGAATAATTTGTTTAAAATCCTTTTTTTGATTTTTGGAAAAGATATATTTTTTCTATTTGGCTTTGCGGTGATCAAAGTTGGCAGTCCCGTTACTATCCGTTATCAATTACGCCAAAAATACCAGCAAATCATCGCTGATTGGTTCCAGTTTTTTTTAACACTAAGCCGAACTTAATCTATATAACTGATTGAATAACAACACAATATATGTAAGTATGTATATTTTTGTTTCAGTTTTTCTATTTCTGTCAACTTTTGACTTTTTATATTGTTGGGTTGAATCAGAAGTGAAACTAATAACCCTACCTAAATTGAATGCATTACACTTAATTCGTATAAACTTCTGTTTACACTTTGGACTACAGTTACAAAATATGGTATGTATACTTTGAACATTTTTGCAAGTTAAATAAAACATAAAAATAAATCTTAACATCAATTCTTACCAATAATAGTTGTCTCTGAATAGCGTGTAAGTTGTACGCAAATATTAGTCAAGTCAATAATTATTGAGAAATGCCAACCAGTATGGGGTTATGCAAATTTTTTAACTAATTACTAATGTAAAGTGTTACTAGCTGCTAAGCAAGTATTTTTAACAAATATCAATAACAATAACAAAGTAAACTTCAGTATTCGAATGACAAAGATCACATAAATATATTATATAGGTATATATTATATAAATAAAAGGTTTCAGTTGAAAAACTAAACAAGTTTCTATACATACTTGTAACTTTAAGTATTTGTAAGAATATTGTAAGTATTAAATAAATAGATCCGTATTATATGTACATATTTATATAACGTTCGTTTGCTGCAAGACTGCCATAAATCAAAATTTAAAATTTTCAAGTTAAGTATACAGAAATAAGTGTTATTTAGTGCTTTATCTTGTGTAAAAAATTCATACTTTACAAAGTGTACACGTACGAAACCGGTAATGACATCTCTGTGTCGCTGGGTGAAACTACACGCTTTGTCAAAACAAATCATTGGCGGCATTTATTCGCATTTATTTCTGTCAGCAATATTCAGCTTACTTACAAACAATCAAGTTTCATACAACAACATATTTTTTTTCGCTCGTAAAAATGTCGAATTTTGTGCCTACAAACTATGATATGCGGACATCATTGAGCTTCTGTTTCTAATTGAAGAAATCTGTTTTTAAATGTGACCCAACAATGCATTTCTCAACGTTTAAAAGCCTTGTGATTGATTTTGAAGGTGGGAAGATGGGTGCCGCATAAATTGACTGAAAGACAGCAAGAAAATCGTAAAACCACGTGAGACATGTTGCTGGCAAGGTACAAAGAAAGTCATATCTTCATCGAATTGTTACTGACGATGACAAATGGATCTATTTCGAGAATCCCAAATGTAAAGGATCATATGTTAAGCCCGGTACACCGGCCAAATCGACACCAAAGCCAAATCGCTTCGGAAAGAAGAAAATGCTCTGTGTTTTCTGGGATCAACGAGGTGTTATCTGGTTTGAACCAGGTGAAACAGTTACTGGTCAACGCTACCAACAACAATTGGTCGATTTGAACCGTGCTTTGCGCAAAAAACGTCTAGAATATCAAGCTAGGCAACATAAAGTGATTTTTCTTGATGACAATGCACCATCAAATTGAACAAAACAGATTCGGGAATTGGTAGATTCGTACAGCTGGGAAGCCATTCCCCATGTGGCTTATTCACCAGACTTGGCTCCATTTCATTACCACTTATTTTCATCAATGGGGCACTCACTTGCTGAGCAGCATTTCGATTCGTACGAAAAGGTAAAAAAATGGCTCGATGACTGGTTTGATTAAAAAAACGAACAGTTTTTTTGGCGAGGCATTCACAAATTGCCAAAAAGATGGGAAAAATGTGTAGCTAGGAATGGCTATTACTTTGAAGATTGAATGTATAACCATTTTTCTTAAATAAACGTGTATTTTCTTGAAAAAATTTACGGTTTCATACATGTAAACTGTATGGTAACTGTATCTTATGAACTCTTCACACGAGAAGAGTATTTGTTGTTATCGATTGTTTAGAGTGATTTTGAAGATTGAAAAGTTTAAATGAGTTTCTCTCAAAATTTATGATTTTTGAGTTATGACAGTCTTGCAGCAAACGAGCGATATGTAACTATGTAACTATGATATTTTACTAGATTTTTATTTTACACGTTTCCTTGAAATGTTTCATAACTTAAGCCTAGCATTTAAAATTGAAAGTTAATACTATTTACAACTGTTATAAAGAAGCCGGTTTCCAAGAAATCACCACCACCATCCATAAACAATTGCTATTAACTATAAAGGTAGCGAGCGGCCTACACCCACATATGCATATATATAATATTTGTAGGTAACAACGAGCACATGCGTTTTAAGTTGCAGCTAGTAGTTGATTGCATTCAACATTTTATTTTATTGATTAAACATAATACTAGTGACAGCCGCTTACATACTACGCTACATGGCGGAACAGAGCTTTCGGGAATATGTAATTTCATTAAGTGAAAATTTACTAGCTACGTAAATAAGTACTTTGGTAGTGGCATGGAAATACATAGTTCATAAGCAACATACACCAGCATCAGTCTGCGCCTGTTCGTCGTCCAGTATAACGTAAGCTATCCTAAAAGCGTAACATGACGTTGAGCTTTCATTATCCAAACGTTCACACACACACACACATACACACATTCATACCTAACTTAGTTTTTAACCTCCACACCTCCCATTCCTATTTAGTTTTATACCTTGTGGCTGACATTAGGGTAATATTTTACTTTTGGCATATTACCATGTGTCCTTCAAGTTTCACTCTCATGTGTTTGGTGTTCCCTTGTGTGGTTTGGACTCTCCTTTTTTTTTTTTGTTCAGGTGGTATTTTTAATAGGAAGGATTTGAGCGGTACGATCGGCAGTCGTTTAATGATGCATGCGTGCCACTGATTGTCTTGTAAAGTGTTGGCAGATTTTTTAATTTTTTCAAACGTTTTGTGCAGTTAAGTACTACAGAGGCGAGAAAGAGGCTAGCAGTTACATGTATTTGCGAAAGGGAAGGTTTAATTTACAACGATCATAATTTATTTGATATTGGGAAGGAAGTTGTGTCGTAAGTATAAGTATAGTAGTTATGGTTGAATAAAAGCAGGCTCACAGTTATGCTAATACCAAGATATTCTTATAACCTTGCTGAAGAATATTGAGAGAGCATCGAGATAAAAAATATAAATAAAACTTAAATAACACTCAAATTTTGAATTCCAAGATATCAACTATCTTGTGTAAAACACATCTCGCTCTTTATCTTTGTGAAAAGTCTTAATTCCATCTGTCATTCCATAATCGTAGGACTACGTGATTCTACGTCATTTCGGTTCTAAAAAATTTCATTTCAAAACAAATTATACATGTAAGCACATATCGAAGGAGGGTGATGGACAACAAGAGGAACTTTCTTGATCTAGCCACTTTCCCAATTATAGTTATTTTCCCAGAGTTAGCTAGAAATATTTATTATAAAGTTTAATCACTTTAATGACGATTTTTAAACCACATGTCGTGGATCTTAAGTATACATTTAACATACCAGCTCCTTGCAAACAATGCCATGAACTTAAACTTCATGCTGAACTAGTCAAAAAACTTAGTTCAAAGTTTATTTTGGTTCTGATGCCGTAGCATACTAAAACTTCGTCAAGGCCGAAGAAAAACCCACACAGTTACTAACAATTTAGTTTTAATTTTTTTTCTTTATATACTACATACTTACAATTTATTATAATGTGACTTTAGTTGCCATAGAGAAAATATCACGAGTTTCCACTAATAACTAAAGTTTTTAATTTTCCAGGAATATTCAAAGCGCATGTCTGCTATCACACTAATATGTGTTTTCTATATGAGGTTCGTCTAGTATTTATGTAAGTATTAGCACATACTAACACTCTTATAGATATAGAAAGGAGATATTTATATAATGTATTTATGTATGTTTTCTAAATAAGTACACTCAAGTGAAATATTTAATAATTATTGATTTACATAAAACTAAAACAAAATTCCTGATAAAAACTTGCGAATCAAGTTCAAATACTAAGTACGTAACTTAAAACATGCTAAAGTTGCTTCTAGACTGTAAAATTTTTCTTTTCAAAAAAATATTTGTCATATTAGCTTCTACACGGCAACACATTTTTTGATGGAAATTAATGGGCTGCACTCAAATACAAAATGAATAGCATATGGAAAAAGTTGATTGTGCTTTTTAGCTTTTTTAATAACAACCCTTAGAACCAATCCTAGAGAGTCCATTGCAAAAGTTGAACAACTTCTATTTCATTCTTACAGCCTATTTCTATCGTCTTTCATGCTTGCTTCAGTGTAAACAGGCTCCAAAAATGTTAAGTCAGTTGAAGTCACTAGAAAATGTCTTACTTAATAATCTGTTTTAGAGCTTCATACTATATAAAATCCAGTTTGTCATAACTTTTTTTTCAGATGTCTTAAGACAATTTGGCCGCATCCAGAAGCAGCTCAAGTTCAACATCAAAATTCTTTGATCTAATTTACTTTGTTAGTTCTTTAATTCCTGCTGATTATTAAAATTTTTTTTTTTCATGTATTTATCAAATTTTTTTTACATTTTCTCAGTTATTCTTGTATGCGTTATAGTAATTATGTTTATTTACTTTTTTTATATATTTTTTGGAAATTATAAGTTTGCATGCAATTTTGTTGTTTACATACTTTTAATATTTTCCATAATTATTTTCTATATTTGTATAATTTTTATCTTCTTTTCATATCACTTTTTATTCATATTTTAGGAAGAATTACATACAGTATTTATGCCTACTATCTTATCTAATTTTCTAGATAAAACTTGAATTATAAAACCTGCTATTGCTTAACTGAAAGTGATATTTTATTTTTTTAATGAGCACGTTTGATAATTTCTTCACGGCTTTTCAATCCTAGTACAATATTCATTTGATTGATTGATTATTTTAAGCAATACTCTTTGTATCAATGTAATTTAATCGTGTTTCTCAAAGCGAGATACTTTTTGTTTATAGTTGTAAAGCTGGAAAAATTACCATTATGTTAAACTGTCTGGTATTCTGTTTGTGAAAATAGTGAGTAACATCAAAGTGTAAAGTGCCATTTTAATAGGATTCAAAAGTTAGATCATCTCCTCTTATTGCATTTTAATTAAAGTTAAATCTATCTACATTGGCTGCAATACTATCAGAACGAAGAAAGAACTGTGAAGAAGTAGCGAGCTATTTTAAAAATTTTATAATTTTTAGGTCTTTAGGCCATACCCATACTAAGTACTTAAGACCTAGTGACCGTGTGAATGTGTTTTTAAATATTGTGATAATTTCATAGTAGCAGATCTTGGATTGTGTTTAAGCCTTGAAAGAGGCAAGTGGATAGGGAAAAGAATCATGTAACAGGTACTGAGAATTTGTTTTGTGTTTAATAAACCATTTTGCAAAATTTATGGCTGTTTTTTTTCTCAAGAAAATCATACATAAAATACACTGCCAAGTTCTGAATGGTTTCGGAATATATTGTCTACTTTATAGACCAATTGAGTTCCTACAGAATCATAAATCATCTTCTCGTATTGCATTTTGATTAAAGTAAAATCTGCAGAACAGAACGAAGAAAGAACAGTAAAGAAGTGGGGTGCTATGTGTAAAAATTTAGAATTTTTAGGTCTTTACGCCATAGTTCACACCTATACTAAGTACTTAAGACTAAGTAACCCCAAATAGGCTTGCATGTGTTTTTAAAAGTTGTGAAAATTGCATAGTGGTAGATCGTGGATTGTGTGAGCCTTGAAAGAGGCAAGCGGACAGGGGAAAAGGAGAGTTTTTATTTTTTTTATTTGATAAACCAAAATTTGATTGGTTTGCATTTTCTCTAAAGAAAATCATTTACCAAAAGCGACTATACTCTCCCTTTCAGCAATATGATCATGATATCATAATTCATGGTATTGAGGTTGACTTTATTTAATATAAAAAATACATTCGTCAATCTAATAAACGTGCTCATATTATTGATGAATATAAAGTAAACGTCATATTGATGAAAGTTTACGTAAATGCCAATGAGTTGAAGGTTGGCGAATGCGAACGAATTTCATCATATTGATGAAGAAACTTATTTGTAAGTTTTTTCTTTTGTGTGTTCAGAGAACAAATATTATTTCTACAGTTTATTTCTTATCCCTAAATATTTTTAGCAATTTTTTTCCTTATATAAATATTCATTTGAGTGTTGGGTTTACCACAATATACATACTAAGGTTTGTAGTAGTCGAGTTACAAACACTTAAACTTACCTTTTAAATTGGTTATCCCATTGATCTGTTACGAATTTAATCCATTAGCTAATCCATTGTTAAAAACTGCTTCAGTAAATGATTTTTTTCCATTGCTGTTGCTTGTTTTTCAGTAGTAGATTTAACAAATTCCAAGCACAAAACCGACACACTTCAAATATTAAAAAACTTTATACCAAAAGCAAAAGCCATAATTGATATTCATGAAATTGCGCTTGAACGCAAAAAAAAAGGAAAATTAAAAACAAAAACACAACACTCTCGGTTTTTTGTACTTAACAAAAAAAAAAACATTTAATGTATCCATAGAATACGATAAAGGCAATTGCGAGTAGCTACCACAAATGAAAACGAAAAAAATATGTTTATAACAAAAAATGTTTGCTTATCACAATAAAATATTCTGTTCGGAATTCTCTTAAAACTAAAGTAAGTAGGGCTAATTTCGGACACAAAGTAAACACAAAAACAAACAGCCGTAAAAGCAAAATCATAGAATTTAAATAAACCGAAAACAACAAAAATTACTTTTATATTTACGCACTTACAATAACGACTTCAGCAACACTTTCAGCACGTATCCAAATTAAAGAAAAATTTAAATGAATTCTTTTTTTCTTGTTTTTGTTTTTGGTGTGCAGAAAAACTAACTTTTTTCACACACAATTTTTGTTGTTTAAGCACACCAAAAAGTTTAAATAATAATAATAACTGAAACAGAACTTTACAGTGTATGGAAAGTATATTTTTTTACTTTTTAACGAGAGGCTCGCGCGGCGCTTCGAACCTTCGATACGAATCGAAGAAGCAGAAATCTTCAATCGGTGTTTGCGGCACAACGAACGCGATACAAATGAAACTGCTGGACAGAAAACAACAACAGCATAGCGCTCAATAATTCGGCTAAATGTGATGACGTCACAGTGAGTTAATACCAACACACGTTACAACTGTTCGATGCTGTTGGTTTGTGTATGAAGAAGTAGTACGAATAGCATTCAGGTGTGCTTCTGTGTTGTATGACTGAAAGTTGCCCACTTCAGTCAGAAAGAAACGGTTAAGCTTTAAGGTATCTAAGCTATACTAGGTACGGACGAATGTGTATGTAGTAATTGTTTAATGATTTTGTTAGTAATCAGTCAATATTATATTTGTGTAAGTTATCGTTGTAAGATGTTGTTCTGATTAGAAGATTGGTTGGACTGAAAAAATATTAGATTTTTTAGATAAAAGTGTACCTGTATTCTGAGCTTAGCTTTTAAATTTAGTTTATATTTTTTCCTTGGGCTAAGAAAACTTGTTAACCAGTTTCTATTTATGGGTAAGTGGAGCTTACTGATTTATAACTGAACATTAAGTCATAGTTAGTTATTACTGTATAAGGTGGAAGTTGATTAAAATTTTTGGTGTTGTTTGTTAACTTTTCAGTTAAGGAAAAGTTAAAAACAAAAAAAAATTTAGAAAGAAAAATTGTTTGTAAGTTAAATGTTTAATTTTAAGATGCATTCCTGATATCTGTTCAGAATCAAGTACTACATGGAGAAATACGAGTACATGTCTTAAACTAAATGAATTATCAGCTAAGATTTAATTTTATGACAGTTCGCCGGTTTAGTTGTAACGTTTGCCATGAAACAGTACTTGAAGTACCGATTTATGTAAAATGTAGGCATTCAGAGCACTGACTCCATCGCCTTTGAAAAAAAATAAATAACACAAATAAAGGTCATTGGTATCTTCTGCAATCACGCTTCTGTGAGGTCTGAGGTGGCTTGCGGCGTAGAGCAAGGTACAGACTTGAGGACTTTGTGTTATTCATTCTTCTGATTAATTCAAAAAATGTTGTGTTGTAGTAATTTTTAAGCAACTATTCAATGGTGGACATTCTGAAAATTTTTAATGATTTGAATGGGTTCGAGGCTTAGTTCAGATTTCCCTCGTTCTTAGACTGACGTTTACCTAATACCTTCTAAAAAAGTTCCAGAAGAATAAAGATTATTATCTTCTTATGCAGAAACCCTATATTTGTGGACAGTAATTATGACTTAACGTTTGGATCTAGCCGGATGGTTTCTAATATGCATAAAAGGAAAATCTGAAGATTTCACACCAGTATTAAAGATAACAAAATTAGATCGTAGATTACCTAAGTTCAGGCTATTACCCTAGGTAAAAGGTAAGTGCTCAGATATTCCAAGTGTCCATCTTCAAATGTTTTATACCCTCGTTAAGTTTTATTAAGCCTGTTTGGCTGAATTTCCAAAACCTACGTGAGTTTTCCGAACAGTTTGTTTCATACCAGTGAGGAGATAGGATGTGATGATTGAGGCATACAGCTCTCGCCTTTTGAAAACTAAAGTTGAATAATTGAAAAGCATTGGCCATGCTTGTGGCCAAAAGCAAAACTTTTTAACTGCACCCTTATTTTTAACTTCTTTCTAGTTCTGTCGATTAATTAACTCCTAAAAATTTAAAACTGATTATAGTTACCTATACAGAAAGAGATCAATTTTTTTCGGGCACAAAAAATTAAGTGTTTCACAATGGTCTCGGTGAGTTCCCGAATGAAAGTACAAATATCGGAACACCAACTTAGCCAATGGATATTACCGAATTGAAACTAGACGTATTCTTACTAAGTTGAGCTAAAGAGACATAGACCTTCTATAGCACTCAAAGAGCTTACTGGATGCTTTATGTATGAAGAAGTACAATACAACATAGGGCAAAATAATCTAGGCTTTACACTTTTAGTGCCATTTTCTCAATGTCCCGCTAGGCTCTAATCAGAACTTTACCGGCCTGTTAACACAAAAGAACCACAGGTTAAAGTTCTGACTAGTGCCCCAACTGTATTTATTTTCAAATTCTAAGAGTTAAAATCTTTTTCCAATTCACAGAAATATGGAAATACTTTTTAAAAGGTCTGCTGAAGATTAACTTAAGCTTAACCTTTTAAAACCTTCATACCAAATACATATTGGTATGAGTTCGTTGTTGTGTTTTGGTTGTAAGCAACATTAATGGTTGTGTCGATATTGTTGTTGTTAGCTTTTTAGAAGGAAAACTTCTTATAAATTGCATGTTGCTGCTTTACTTTGTTTAAGTTTGTTTGACAGTTATTTTCGTTTTTTTTTTGTTGTTGTTCGTTTTTTATCTGCTGTTATCGAAACTTGAAGCTTTTGTGTGACAAATTTGGTAGTGCAAAGTTGGTTATTGTTGTTGTGAAATCTTGGCGTTGTCATGTCTGTCGTGCATTTGTGTGGGTGTTTGTTTCTTTTGTTTATTGCATTGTTGTTGTTTCTAAAGTGGTGTGGCTATGCGTGATTTGTTGCTGTTATTATTATACTCGCATGCATTGTACCATAAAGACTTGTTATATTTCTGTTTTGGCAAGCAGTTGTTGCGTCGTTTTAACCAATATTCTGCGTAGTTTTCTCACACCTGTGAACGTCGTTTTTTTTTTATATGGCTTTACTAATTTTTGTATACGAGTAATTTTTAAGAACGTGTTTATTTTGGGAGTGTTACACTTTGTTCGTTTTTGGAAGACCTCCATCAGGTATCGCCATTTATATATCGCAAAGATCTGATGTATAAGATCAGAATCGGGGAAGACGGCGAAAAATGCGCATTCTCTAAGCAACCGAAAAATGACTACTGTTCCAGCTATAATGGCATCGAGAAGCAAATAACTCTCGTGTTGTTGGCTGTCTCTAGCAACTGCGAAACTCGAAAATTTTCAATTCTCAGCTTGACGTGTAATCTGATTGATCTTGGCTGTTCGACTTAAACCTACAGAGTGTCATCAAAGATAATGAAATGAAAATATTTTTAAATAATAAAAATGCAAAAATGCATTTTCATTTTGCATCATACATATTATATGCATGAATATTTAAGAAAGTCAAAGCCTCAAATTCTTGTTGTTGTGCTATGTGGGCGTTGATGATATTTTTTATTATTTTTGTTTCTTAGTTGCTGCTATGAAAAATATCTGCATGTTTTCTGACTTTTTTTTAACACATAGTATTGATTTCTTCCTTTTTGATGTTTATTTACAATACATAAAACTAAATTTTATTGAGTTGATTTTTGTCGGTAAGTTATGATTTTTGATTGCACCAGAAGCATGTATTTTTTATGCATAACCTCAACGAATCGATGGCCATTGGAATATCAGAATAACACAAGCCCATTATGTTATCGGTAGTGATTTATAATACTTGGCCTATATAATGATGAAGATGCTTTATGTTACACTATATTAGAGCTATGTACAATATTTTTCATTTCGAATTTATTGGTGTTAAAAAGATATTTTTCTATTTTTAATTTTAAATTATAAATGTAATTATGTATAAAAGTCAAGGAATGCATGGAGCAATGGGCAAAATGCTTGAACTTTCTTATTTAAAATTATTTTAATTGGAGCTAAAAGGCCCTGATGTGATACAAGTATCTTCAATGTTCAATACAAGATGTTTCATAATACTTACAAAACTATCTACCCCAGATTTCGAGGCTCAAGATGGGCAAACACAGTGAAATATATAGTAATGCTAGAAATGAAAAACTGCAAAAATTTTGACTAATGAAAGACACGGTATCAGATTCATTCGAAACATACCTGATTCTTAAAACTACAGATACCGAAGTATTTGATGCAAGTACTTTCTTTCCATCATGGAATGTGGTTTCTCTTATCTGTGCTCATAAAATTTGTAGCCCTTCTCTCTAGGAACAATTTCTTTAAACACGACATGCGGAGAAAACACTTCTAGAGGGTCTTTCAGTGACTTAAGCCGATTTAAGTGTTCATTTGATCAGTTTTGGCCCAAGAACGGCAAGAAAATTCTCCTAACTGTCGACTTTGAAATTGTGGCAAGATCTAGAAGATCTATAAGTATCTAAATTTGTATCAACTCCTCATATTTCTAGTTTTGTCATATTCCTAAAAAACTGTAAGGAATTCCTGTTCACTATCTTCGCCAAAGTTGTAGCTAATATTTTTATTATTTTATTTGTTCTTCGTACATAACATTCCTCGGAAACAACTGTAGAAGGTATTTTAGTGACTAGAGGCGATCTATTAAATACTAGGAATATTAGTTAGCTGCTTTTCTAGACAAACAAAAAGCTTTTAATAATGTTAACTAACACCATATCTTTTAAAACCAAGTTTATAAAGAGGTTCCTTTTTTTTTGGTAACGACTTTACTAAGAACCAATAGAAGAGCATGGAAAGGTACATCACAAGATGGTAGTATATACCACTGTTATTTATGTCGCAAGGTTATCGACGATTATGAATGCAATAAAAAGATAATAAAAGCTAATGAGGTGTTCATGGTGTCAGCTTCGTTTTAAAATCCATTCCTCTGGTCATATGGTCTATGATCTAGATTTTTCAATTATGATCGTTTCAATCCCAACTCTCCATTTTTAAGATCTAGCTCTTTAGTATTTAACAAGTTATGAACTCAGTTGGCTTAAAAATTCCTTCCTTTTGGTTAAAAAATGTATCAGAAATATTTAGTTCTTTGTACAATATTATATTTTTTTGTTTTTTTTCCTTCATAATTAAAAACAACAGACCAATTTTCATACATACTACATACACTAAAAAATATATATAATTTAAATTAACACGTAATTTTCAAATATCGGTTTTATATCAACAAAATATAAAGCGGCTAATTAAATTTAAATTTTCCAAATAATATAGGTTTAGAAAAAAGCAATGCAATACAATTTATGCTTACAATAATAACTACACAACAATAAGTCTGATAGCAACAAGGAACAATAATTAATATTAATTACAATCAATTATTACTAGATTTTTCATTTCTTTAATAAATGCCGCGTATGTGTTGGTTTCAATTAATTTCGATTTGCTTCAGCTTCTAATTTCTTATTTCTTTGCTGGCGTGTAATACATGCTATTGATGAAGCAACGCGTTACATCACCCACCACCGAACGATCAGAAACAGCTTGTGCCATGCCATAGATAGCCATTTTACCTTCTACTGGCACACCAGGATTTTTCAATATCTCAGTTATACTTGCACGCAAATCATTAAGAAATTTATCAGCAACACCGGGGGCAGTGTGCATATCAGTGATGCAAATGTGAATGCTGTGCGTAAGGGAAATATAAAGAGATATAAGTTTTATGTATGAAGAAGTAATAATTTTTGTTTCACTGTTTACCCTGAAGGAAATTGTAATGCATTCAAATTCCAACCCAATTTACAGAGCGCATCGGATAAACGGAAAATATCAAAAACTTTCGAGCCCATTGCAATAACTGATGTAGCAGGTTTGCCAAAGACAAAAATGCCATCAATTTTGCGTATGCTGTAATTGTTTAGAAATATTATTTAAAAATTGTTTAATATGCATTATTAAAGTTTACTTCTGTTCTACATAGCGCGCGGTGTCAATTATACGTTTTGTCGCCTCTAGATAACCATCATGCCCGTAGCTCATCATTGTTGCCCAACATGCTGCAATAATGCCACCAGAACGCGAACCATTTATAGTGGGTGAGCCATAAACACCGCCAGGCCAATCGGTGGTAACAGTATATTGATGATTGCGATATTTTTTATCCGAGTACAGTATAACGGAAGAACCTTTCGGCGCAAAACCATACTGTAAAAGAAGATTTTATATTAAAATTGTTACTAATATTTACTTAGCAACTTAAATTTCTATCCGAAGAAATATTTTCATTCAATTTAGAGGTAGTCCGAGTCGCTGAAGTGGAATAGCTATAAATTCTGGTAATTACAGTCGGCACTATTTTGTAAGTTAAAATGTTTCCGTATGCGTTTATGGTAGTTACCATGATTGTCTCATTAAATTGGAAAATCTTGTTTTCTATATTTCCTACTTAACTTGCTTAGAAATTCTATAAACAAATACTTAAAATGTAATCTGATAGCTGCAACTGGCAATCTTCAGAAGGGAGGAGCGGCAACAGATATTGGTATTTATGTTTATTTTATTTAACACTCAGAAAAATTAATAAATTTCCATAATAATTCTGAACATAATAAGTGCTTAAAATTTCTTCACCATTTTCTGGAGATGTTCCAATATTTTAAGTATAAATGCAAACCTTATGTGTATCGGCAGATATGCTCGTAACACCCTTGACAGCAAAATCAAAAGGACGCACTTTATAGCCAGCCTCACGTATCAATGCAACAACAAAACTACCCAAACAAGCATCAACATGCACTGGAATATTATATTTGAAACCGAGCGCAGCAATTGCTTCAATATCATCCATAGTGCCATAGGGGAAATTAGGCGCTGAACCAACGAGCTATCGAAAAAAATAAGATCAAATTAAAAAGCAATTAAATGCAATTTCTATTCGAATGTATACCAAAATAGTATTCGATGTGATGGCAGATTTAACTGATGCTACATCCACCTCCATAGTTTTAGGATCCACGTTTACGTAATTTATGTGGATATTAAAGTATTGTGCGGCCTTATCGAAAGCGGCATGTACTGTTTTCGGCACAATCATATTCGGCCTAGTAATGCCTTTTGTTTCGCGTGCATAATCACGATAGGCTTTACAAGCCATAATAATCGATTCAGTGCCACCGGTGGTCATCTGAAATTCAAATGAAATGTGAACATTTGTATACTGTTCCACTGGAAATCTTACCGTTCCACAACTTTCTGCATCACCATTGAACAAAGTGCATACCATACGCACCACTTCAGCTTCCATTTTACACACACCTGGGAATATGTCAAGATGTAATGGATTCGTATACGATGCTTTACCATAAACTTCTGTTATCAAATCAACTATATCTTCTTTGAAACCATATACTGCACCCGATACATGGCCATCACGCCAATTGTAATGCCCAATTTTAAGATGATCATCGACTAAATGTACGATTTCGTTTTTTGCAAGCCCTTGCGGTGGCAGTTGAAGAGAATAAGTCAAATTTGCACAACTTTTGATAACTTCACTTTCAAAATTGGTTGTTGCTTTTGTGATTTCGGCATCGACCATTGCTTGTACGTTGGGAATTCTACGCATTAAATGGAAGAACTGTTTTTTTCCACGTACCCATATGCCTGAAATGGAGAGACGGAGAGAAAAAGTGGATATGTGTTTATATGAATCACACTATTATTAATTTTTAAATAAGTAAATATTTATATGAGGTGTTGCAAATCAAAAAGCTATAAATAACTCTGAAATATTATGATTTGTTGCGTTTTGATTTAGAGCTGTCTTAAATGAAATCATTCGGAGTTTTCACAAGGTATCTTTAGTGTCGTATCCCCTCGATTGTCGTAAACTTTCTAATTTCTCATACAAAATTTTTCCACTTTATAACAATACTACAAATTAAGACAACAGCCGGCATCTCAATCTCTGTACTATGCACGCCATAGGAGGAAGAATGAAAGGGGGAATGCAATCAGAAGGATACCGGAAAAGAGATAGACAGCCATTGTGGCAAGTGTTATGCCTTTACCACAATGTACTTCAGTTTATCAATGTCGACTATGACCGCTTACTTACTGTGACTGTGTTTCAAAACGAATGCAAGGTGCAGAAAAAATGCATTATCCTAAGTGATAAATAAATGAGGCCTCCAACCAATACAGACACTAACAGGCACTTCGCTCTCTTCTACTCTTTCAGAAAGGTGCTGACTGTAGCTATTCCAGTATTTTTTTTTTACTTACAACAAAAACTAGGTAGTTACTTAATTTTTGTTTATTCAAGTTTGGAAATTTGATTCCGAATTTATTACCGTTTAGCAACAAAGTTTTGTAGCTATGTAATTCCTAATAGAGAAATTGCAAAATAATCATTAAAATGCTATATTTAGTATGAAAGGAATCACAATGTTCTTATCAATGTGAATTATTTTTATTGTATTCTTGATAAAAATTTTTCGCATTCGCACAACACAAATTTTGAGTCGTTATATTTAAGCGAGTTACATGTAATGGTTTGAAATGTAACAAATCTGTAATGCATTAGGCTTAAACTGACTGCAATAACGTGGGACTTAGGAACACCACTTCAAGCAATTCAAAAATTTGTTTTTGAGTTTAAGTGAGACCTTCGCAATTTAATCGTTATTAAGTCGTAATTTCATATTAAGCGTAAATTTTCTTATTGAAATCTTATAAATCTGTTATCTGGCGATAGAAATCTGGTGATAATAAAAAAACGCATAAATGCTTATTGGACCTTTTGCGTACAATTCAAATTGGGAAAAACTGGTTTTAAAATTTAACAATTTCATAGTTTACAATTTCATAAAAACAATACTTAAATATATACAAAATTTTTCTATTATACACATGTTAATTACAATTTTAATTACTGATTAAATTGTAGCTCTCCAATTCCTTAGCTATAGCTATGCAGATTGTCAGTTGAAAAGATCCCTATCGCTAATTAGTAAATTTATTATAAAGCGTCCCTGTAGGGCAACCAACTGGTGTAAAGTTTGTCGATCAACTTGTTTGCTGAACAACACAACTAGTCACGCATTTGGTGTCTTTCCTTATCGCGAACTGGTTTCTTTAGCATTGTGTTGTCCTAGACGCAAGTCAATTGTCCAGGCTTGCATCTCTTTTCAACCAGTTGCTCAGATAGATATTTTTGGAATAGTTTTGTGATGTGCATGTTTTGCGCATAATTTTTAAACCAAAAAAATTTTGAGAAAGATAGACTTTTTTAGACTAAACGAATTTTTTCAATTATGTAAATTATTTGTCTTTAGATTTGAAAATTAGAAGATTTTTTTAATTTCTTTTAAAATAGGTGATAACACTGTTCTTTTAATATCCATATAAGTGGAAAATATTGTAAAGTAGATGAGAATCACAAGACAATATTTTCACTGAATGTATATAGTATTATTAAAGAGATTGATCACTGCGTTTGTTTTCAACCACTTTAGAAACTACTTAGATGCTGCCTGAAATATTTGAAAAACTTGTGAATTTAGTGGACTAGATTGGTTTGACCCTACCAGGGGTGTTCTTGTTTTTATATACTTTTTTTACGTACTTCTATTATTAGTGTTTTACATAATAAGAAATAATTTTGCAAAAGGTAAAATTATTCAAAGGAAATAATCTGTAATTTTAATTTTTGTAGATTAAGTCGGAATTTTTATATTAGTTAAATATTAAGTATAATTGAACTTTAATTTCTCATATAAAGAGAAATTTTAAGAAAAATGTGTATATTGTAAAAGTTTGTGATAAGCAGCGGCACGGCGGAATTGCACTTGCCACTGTTGCTAGGAGCCAAAATCAAAAGATAAAGAAATATGTTATATGTATGTATTTCTAAGTATTTTTTGATTAGAAAAAGCGAAATAAACGAAAGTATTTGTTTCTTACAAGTAATGAATTACTTATTGAAAAAAAGCACGAATGTGTGATAAAATGATTTAATTATGATAGAATTTTAGAACTATTAATAAGTACACATATCAAAATAACAATAATAATTAAATAAATACATACAAAACATTTTATTTAACACATTTAGAAATATTGAAATAAGCCGAATATTACTAGAAGCACCTTTCTTAATGCTCCTATTCTAGGAGCAGCTAGAAAAAAAAAACACAAAATAAGGAAACATAACATGTAAAATTTCGTAAAATAAAATTGATAAAATAAGTAATTAAAAAGTTAGTAAACCATAGTTATTGAATTCATTGACATTAATGTGCCCAAATTTTTCTCGATAGAATAGGGAACAGCGAGAAATAAATTTTCATTAAATATAAAAACAAGCATCCAAACATGAATAATGACTATGAAAAACCTTTTTTATGGCCAAAGCGCAATTTTGCATTTAAAATGAAGCAAATTCTCATGCACTAGGCCTTAGCTCACATTGAAATAGTCTTTTATATGCACATTTATTATTTTCTTAGTGTATAGGGAAAATGCTTACTTTCATCTTGATTGATAAAACTCCAAAGCCAAATGCTGCTCAATACTGTTGTCGCGGTAATAGTCGCCACCTGCCATGGTTCTCGATTGGCAAATAAACAATTAATATTAGTAGTGATAACAGTAGAGTATTCGCTACCGGCAAAAGGTTTCATTTTTTTTTAATTTTTTATACTTAATTCACTAAACTACACAAAAAATTAAATGCAATTTTTTGAATAGGTTTATATGATATTGAAGAACGATTATAATTTAAAGTGTAAAGTAAACTCGTTCGCGTCTTATAAGCAACTGAACGTAATGGTTAGGCTGACGTTTTTTGTTTGCGCTTTTTGAAATGAACTGAATACTATATGTACTCGTATAGTATTTATATATGTGCGTGTCAGTGTATGCGTGCGCGTTCTATAGTTAGCGCTAAACGTTTTCCCACTGATACTGAAAGAAATATCGCACTTGACAGAACTAAATACTTTTCGATGATATTTGTTCTTATTTGAACTGGCGTCGATAATCTTATCGCATTTGTTATTATTAATAAAAGAAAAAAGCAACTGTTTTTATTCGCGTTTGCATAGGCGTTGTGTTTCCGCGAAATGAACAGTAGTTCTAGGCTGCTACCTAGAAATATGAAGAAAAATGCATTGCTTTTTTTTTTCTTTTTGTTGTTCTGCAAGTTTTACTAACCTGTCTTTATTGTGGCTTTACTATTATTACTTATCTTTCTTTTACTTCATTGTATAGTGCAATGTACTTTAGACATTAATTAACTAAAATCCCAATACAAAAATAGTTTTTGGTGTTGTAAATTTATTTAACTTATTTAGAGCACTTGTTTTGTGTGCTTTTTGAATAATAAACTTCGAAATATTTCAAATTTCTCTTATTACATTCTACAATTACCAGGAATATATTTTTCATAATTTGCAAAAATAATTGCAAATGCAAAAAAAAAAAAACGTGTGCATTCCTAATCTGATTGAAATATAGCAAATGTAAACAATGTGAAGTTAGTTTCGCTTACATGCAAACTACTGTGAATAGATGGTAGAATTGTGGTGAGATAGATAAAATTAATTTTGGAAAGAAAATGCGTAAAATGAGTTAAATAACACGAATACATAATAAATGTGATCGCTATGCCTTAGTGGTGTCTGGCGTTCGAAAAAGTAGAAAGAAAAGTGTTCTACACGGCACCACCTTTTGCCACGCATTGGCAAACTTACAAAACAAAAATTGCCTATGAGTAATGTTCTTGACTTCACCATTCGAATTCAGCATAAAACTGCAGGTCCGTTCCATTCATGTACAAATAAAACACGCACAACATGAGTGGATACGAAAAGCTCGGCCTTTGGGGCTACATGAGGTCATAGTCGACATGGATGAAACTGAAGTTCATTGTGGTAAAGGCATAACACTTGCTATAATGGCTATCTATCTATCTATCGGTGTTCTGTGATTACATTTCCTCTCTTATTCTCCGTCCTTCTTCCTCCCACCTATCAATCTTCCTTCCAATCAACATAAGGGTGCACACTGTGTGTTGAATGTATGAATAAAAAAATAAAAATCATAGTGAGATACATGAAATTAATTTGGAAAGAAACACGTAAAGTGAGTTAAATTGCACTAATACCATCACAGGTAGCGGTCTGGGGGAAGAAAGTAAGAGACCAAAAGAGAATTTGGTAATTATTTTCGAGAAAACTTGCGTAGTAGGAAAGGGGACTTAGATAATTTTCTTCTCTTTCTCTTTCATAAAGTATATTTTCTACTTTACTTTATTCTTAATCATATTTGAGTTATAAATGTCTGAAATTATGAAAACCTTATTTAAAATCTTTACATGTATCTTTGCTGAGCACTGGGAATTAAGACCTTGTCAGAGAATTGGTTGCTACTTTTGTTCTGAATCCTTTGAAACATCGCTGGTTCGTCGTTTATAACCTTAGAATCAGAAACTTATCATAAGATTTTTGGAGTAGTCTTTTGAAATTAAACGGTAAATATGTTTAATTAATTTAATTTCAAATCACAAATAATCAAAGGTTTTAACTAAATTTTATAAAAATTTATATTGAAATTAAAACAATTAAAGGTGTGGTGAATTTTTGAATATTGTTATGTCGAATTTCCTGCTGCCTTTTTGTAGAATGATTCTTATCACTAGCAAAACAGCTGCTTACCAATGAAACGCTGCACTTGCAGCTGATTTCCTTTGTCAAATATTTTAACTAATTTATATTGTTTTTAAATCTTTAGAATATTTATTTATATTAAAAATGTTAAAACGTAGTGTGAAAATGTTTTCAAAATCTGTAAGTAAAATATTATAATCTAAACATTGGATCATTTACATTATATAATATTTAAGAATTGCAATGATATGACATTAGCAATAGTATCCGGTGGCGCAAACGTTGCAGTTAATACCATAAATACACGTAAGCAATGCACATTGGTATGCGAAAACGATGGAGTACGTGAAATCACGTTAAATGAACCTAAAACACGAAATTCACTGTCAATGCCAATGATGGAATCGATACTAGAAGAATTAAAGCGGGATCTAAACGATGAGCAGCTACGTTGCATTGTGCTGGCGGCAAGAGGTCCGGTATGGTCTGCGGGGCATAATCTTAAAGAATTGGTAAGCGCGTACAGGAAAGTAAATATAATTAATGTTTAACAAATAAGAACTACATATTTCATTTTCTACTCTTAGGCCAAAGATACCAATGCAGGTCGTACAATTTTCAGTAAACTCACCGAACTTATAATTAATATGCATAAAGCCCCAGTGCCGATAATAGCTAAAGTGAATGGTCTAGCTGCAGCAGCGGGATGTCAGCTGGTAGCTTCATGCGATATGGTTGTTTGCAGCGATAAGGGTAGCTTTTCCACACCGGGGTAATTTTCAATTTCTCTTCTCTGTCATTATTTTTCAGATTACTTTGTTTTTTTTTTTAATTTTTCCACAAAATTTTAGTGCAAATTACGGTATATTCTGCAGTACGCCTGGTATTGCTATCGCACGCGTTATGCCACGTCTGAAGGCTTCGCATATGGTCATGACTGGATTACCTATGAATGCACAAGATGCTTATATAGCTGGTTGGTTGCTGGTTTATGGAAAAGCGGATTTAATAAATATGACAATTAATTATTTTTCTGTTTTCGTTTTCTTAAGGCTTGGCCAGCGTTGTTGTTCCAGAGTCAGAGCTGGATGCAGAAGTGGAAAAAATTACTTGTGCTATAAAGGAAAAAAGTCGCCCAGTCATTGCATTGGGTAAACGTTTTTATTACAAACAATTGAACATGAATTTAAAGGATGCTTATGCTGCAGGTGCTGAGGTAGGAATATAATATATAGTAATTATATTACAATATCTCTATCTTAATTTACTAAAGCTCTAACATAAAATTTCGCAGAATCGAGTTCTTGATGGATTTGATACATATCAACTACAAATTTTGGTGCCATAATCCGAGAACTTATGTCTTTGTTCTGTTAGTTTATATGTATGGTATTACAATATTTGAAACAATATTTCGAATATTTTTTGCTTCTCCCGTAGAACTTGAAAAATGAGTGTTAAAGCTTAAGCAAATTATAGCAGGGATATGTATCTCCGGATACTCCCGATTTGTCTCTAAAAACTGAATAATTATCCTAGAAAGTATGGAATTAAACCCATTAGCCTTTAAACATTAACGATTTAAATGTTGTCCTTACCAATTATTTTAAGTATATTGAAGTTTTCAAATTTGTTTCTAAATTACAGATAATGGCTAAAAATATTTGTTTACCCGATGGTCAAGAAGGTTTAAAATCTTTCGCTGAGAAGTGCAAACCCAAATGGTCACATAAAAATGAAAATTAAAGTGAGTGCTTTGAATACCACGCGGTACACTTATGACAATTTCACCCTATTGTGATTTAATTGAGCGGCATGTTTTAAAACCTTGAAGTCAATAGCTGAAAGTAGCTAAAAGTAATGTAATTATTTAGGTGATTCGTAAGGTGTCGTCGTATCTTCTCAATTGTCATAAATTCTCTAATTTTTCATTACAAATTTTACAACTTTATGACATGATACACGATACCTTGTGAATCACCTAATAGACTTATTTTCTGGAATTTTATGGATTATCCAGTTTTTGGAGTAAGCTTTTCCCTTAATGGATACTAAAAAATGCATTTATATTTGTAAACTTTTTTTAAATTTGTAACTTTTATTAAATATATTTAGGCGAATAATAAGGTGTTGTACCATGTTCTTTGCCATAATGTTGTAACATTTTGTATGAAAAATGAGAGAATTTACTACAATTGAACGGATACGACAGCTTGTGAATCACCTAATTGTTTTAATAAGTATTTTGTTTTCATTAATATTTTGTTTTAAGTAATAAATACTTTTTCCGAAAGTGGTAATAATCAAGTCTACGCGAATGTCTGAAATCATAGAAAAAAATTTGGTTTTCCCTGAAGTTTTAAATGTAAAGTGCCCTGGGTTTCAAACAAAAATCATGAACAGCGTAGAAAAATCCAAAAACAATGGCTTTGAATGAAATGGAAGGTGCGGTTGTAGCTTTAAGACTTTATAGCGGTCCTGGAAAAATGTTTTACAAATGTCCTGAAGCCAATTCAGTCCAAAGGATATTTGAAGTGACAAGGTGGAGTTTTTGCCAAAACCGAGGGGACATTTTGGAGTACTGTGAAGTACATTTGGCGATTTAGAACTGACTTATTTTAGCTTAAATATCCACTGTGATTCCATGAGATAGCTTTGTGTCGTGTTAAACACTTTTTCAGAGTTTAAGGTATTTTCACCTCTACATCTGGTAATAGAGACAGCCGTCAAAAGCACTCTTGTGAAAATAATAAGGGAAGGAAATTGCATGGGGAAATTCCATAGCAGTATAGATTTTATTAAAGCCCTTGAATGCACTAGGCAAGACAAATAAGGGCAACATATTCTGGATACGTGGGCAAATAGGTATCAATGGAAATGACCAATCAACGGTTACGACTTACATTGGGCCAAAACCCGTGATGGGTATAGGAAAACAACCCCTAAAGAACACTTTACAGAAAGATATCAAACTATCAGATTGGAAACATGCATCCACAGCATGGTTCTACGATGTGGAAGTAATTACATTTAACAAGAAAATAAAAAAGTAAACTTTCAAATTTATAAACTGCGCACGCCTGAATTTTTTTTTCTTGTATTTTCATTTTTATTGTGGTGTTTTTATACTAAAATACAATACCATAAGAAAATCATTTTTTTTGTTACAATTCATTCATTTGTTTGTTAACATTTTGTTTTCTTATTATTATACTATGCAATATAATAACTCTTGAAACATGTAATATTTATTGTAGGTGTTGTTGTTGTTGTTGTTATTGTTGATGATGTTGCTGTTATTATTGTAATTGTTATAATTGATTTTGCATTTACAATTTGTATGAACATTTGCTTGTTTTTCTGTGTGCAGCAAATGTGGCGTGTGAATTTAACAATTGGAGGTTTGTTGTTATTAGAATTTGTAGTTATAGGAATTACAATACAAAATTGTTATTTAGCTTTGTATTTACAATTGAAACGAAACGAATTGCTGTTACGTTATTGTAAATTGTTGGATGAACATTTTGAATTTTGTTTTTGTAGTGAGTCTTTTTTATTTATTTATTTTATTCCGGTTTTCGTTTAGAAGCTGAACGATAGCAATAGTTGTTGTTGCGTGCCGATAACAAAAGTGAGTGCTGTTGTTAAAACATGTTGGTTGAACATTTTTAATAACTAAATTGTTATCAATGGTTGCTGTTGTTTTTAAATTGTATGCAGTACAATTGTAAAAAACAGAAATTGTTGAACTTTCAAACTGATGTTGGGTAGTTGTTTGAAATTAATTTTTTTTAAAAATTAATTAAAAGTATGTGTGATTAAATATGACATTAGTTAGAAATTAGCATAAATTTAAAGTACAATTTAAATTGGTTAAGAATATAGTTGAAAAATGTTTACTTAACTACTATAAGAAGACGTTTTTGGAAGCTTGTCTTGTATTTAAAAATTTAGTATAAGAAATCTAAGTACGACTATCTGCTAGGCTAAGCTCTACTAGAAACTAGTTAAATTCGTGCTTTTTTTTATTTAATTGTTACTCGTTTTTCATCCATTTCAAAATTGAATGCAAAGAGAATTGTCAAGAATAAATTAAATTAGAAATATAGAAATAATCTGAAATCGCAACAACTGCGATTAGTTTAGAGTGCACTTAAGACCACTTCTGTGATTAAACATTTCCCCTTAGTTGTTTATCCAGAAAGTACGAAAACTAATATTTAAGAAAACAAAATTCATGGAAAAAGTTGTAAATAACTAAATGAAAAATTAATTAGTACAACGAAAATCTAGAAAGAAAATCAGTTTAGTTTAAGTGAATATTGTTATTAGTTTTTTCATGTTTTTATTATTGTTATTTATAATTATTATTCATGTATTATTACAAAAAAGGAACAAAATGTTATGTTTTTCAATATGATTTTTGTGTTTTGTTTTTATTTATTATTATTATTTTTATTGTTGTTGATGATATTTTTTATCTTTGATTTTTTATTGTTTTTGTTTTAGTGTAAAAATATTAATTTTCAGTGTTTAGTATTACTGCATGCCTTGTTTTTGTTGTCGTACATTAAAAGTGTTGTTGGTGTTTTCTGCTTTTACTATAAAACTCAGCAGTTTTCTTGCTTTTAGTTTTTTTTGTTTTGCCTTCGATTTGTTTCATGCTTTTGTTTTTTGCCTCATCAATTTTTTGTCCTAGACTTCAGTCACTGGTCTCTTTTCAACCCATGCCTTAATTGGTTCCATTGCATTGATGGTATCCACAACTCCTCGCAATGCTGGATATGGTTCCAATAAATCACGCTTAACCATGTAGTTCATGTAGTCCAAAATGCCGGCGAAATACACATCAGCCCATGTTAGCTAAAAAGTACATAGAAAGAAAATAATAAATATTTTTGAAAGATTTGTGTGTGTTATGTAACAAAATATGAAATTAAATGGGATAATGTTAATTGATTGTTTGTTTTCTCTCAATCAGAACACAATACAATGGACTGAATGTTATCCACATTCAAATCTATCAACATATTTAGGCACTAGCGAATGCAAGAGGGCATAATTCCCGACTTGAGTTGAGAGAGACGTTAAAGTTAAGCTGTGGTATTTTGGATCTTTGGGATATCATCGTGGTTGTTGAGGACGGAAAAGTTAGTGTAAAACATACTTTTAATAATACAATACTTGTGGCTGGGAAAATAGTTTCTTTCTACCTTTTATTTCTCACATAGAGATTTCATGAAGAAGAAAGCATTTTTAAATGCTAAGTAGGTATTCTAATCATTTGCTCTTAAGATTTTAATTAATATATTGGTAACATCCCTTTTAACTTTTCTAGAGCACTAGTGAATCGCAAAAGGGAACAGCTTGAGAATTACACCTCATTTCTCGATAACGCGATAAATATCACAAACATTATAATCCTTGCTCCTCAATTAAAAGTTATATTTTTTTTTAAAGAAATACATAAATAAAGGTTAATACCCTTCACTTTTTTTTGCAACTTTTGCATCTTTTGCATTCACTCGTAATGTCTTGTACTCTTTTACATATTCACCTTGCCCAAAACGAAATGTCCATCATTATCCTTAACAGTTTGTTCCAATTTTTCCAAATAGAATGGAATGACTTCTGTATTGAGTGTTACCAATTTCTTCTCTTTGATATCATCTTCCGGTTCATACGAGACGACTGCAATTTCTATATATTAAAAATTACAAGATTAATCAAACAACATTAAACATGCAACATCACACATTGTTCGCTACTTAGACGAAAATCATTGATAGTATCAACAACAATATCAATTTGTAGATCTTCCCATGGTGTGGCGCCACATAGGCCAACGGTTTTAGCCAAGAATCGTGCCATTGAAATGCTCTGATGTACACGTTTGCCATCGACCTCAAGTACAGGCATTTGACCCATAGGCATTGCTATATAAAATTCAGAAATGTATTATATAAATACATATGGTACACATTGTTTTCTTCTTTCTTGTATTGTACTAACTTGGCTTCAATGCTGGCCATTCGTCGCGCGTTACACGCACATCCTCATACTCAATGCCGCCGTATGCGAATAAATAACGTAGCGGCTCAGCCAATGCTTTCACATTGAAATAGAAGAGCGTGTACGTGTGCTTGATGGGTTCAGCTGGTGGCGCATCTATAGCTGGTACATCATCGGCTGGGGCACCCTCAGATGGTGGTGCACCCTCTGCTGGTGGTGTTGCTGCTGCTGCTGCTGCTTCATCGGCCATTTTCCTTTTTAGAATAGTTTATCTAAGTACCATAAATTCAATTGAATGAGTATTTTTATTACATATTTAATCTATGACTGATTGATTGATAAGTGACAAAATCATTTATCAAAAAAAAAAAAAAATAATTAAAATTATGTAAAATATAAGGTATTTTTTTTGCACTAAAGTTGCACTTGAGCGCATTCGCTTGGGGTTAATTATTCTCAAATGTAAATGCGAAAATTGTAAAAACTTTGTGACGTCTTACGAGTACGTTTTTAATGCAAAATTGTCGATATTGATAAATTGAACGCTCACAATTACTGTCATATGTACCTATACTATTTAACCCGAATCTGCTCAGCGTTATTTTTATCTCTCTTTTTTGAAGCATTCGAGCATTCGAAAAAAGTTCTAGCTGATTAATAAATGATAATATTTCACTATGTATTTGAATTTATCGTGTTTTTTTTCTATTCATTTGACTATGATTTACTGACTTTTAATGGCACAACAACCCATGAAGGGCCTAGGCCGAGCTTTTCGCATCCACTCATGTTGTGCGTGTTATATTTGTACATGAATGGAGGTCCCAGTTTAATGCCGAATCTGAACGGCGAAGTGAAAAGCTTGTCATAGCAATTTTTACTCTGGTAGGTTTGCCATTGCCTGCCAAGAGGTGGTGCCGTGTAGAAAATTTATTTGTTCTACTTTTTTTGCATTTGATTTTGCCTGTGCCGAGATTCGAACCCCGGACACTCTGCGTAGCAGTCCAACGCATTGCCACAGCGACCAATATGACTATAAATAGCAAATAAAGTTACAATTCATTTGGAATACTTAAAAACTACTAGAATTACGTATCAATATTTACCATTCCAGATTAGATAAAGCTTCATCGTATAATGACAGCGCAAAATTGACTTCCTATGACATAAGCTAAATACACACTATCTTTGAGTGATACCGTAAGTGGGTACAGTGTTGCTTACAATTTTCTAAATTTCGTTTCATCTAGTGCAATCCTCATTCAATAGCTTTTAAACTTTAGATTTGTGTGGAATATGGGCTTTGATTGATTAATAAATTATATTGAACCACACATTTTGGCTTGTCATTAATCTTTATCGTATTGAATTACACTTCGACCATAGTTGACCTGTTACTCCTTTAACCAGCGAAATTTGAGGTGTTTTTCAACAGACAAGCTTCAAAGAACATTCGAATTAAGAATACCATAAAGGCTATAAAAATATTTATTGCATACCATCAGGTTTTCTTACATGAAGTGATGTTCAAAAAAGCTCAATAAATAGTCAGCATATAAAAAAATTTTACATAATACCTGGTTTTTTACCAGGTGTCCTCAGGGTGGTCGCTGTGGCGTAGTGGTAGTGCGTTGGACTGTTACGCAGAGTGTCCGGGGTTCGAATCTCGACACATGCAAAACAAAAATAGTAGAAAAAATAATTTTTCTACACGGCACCACCTCTTGGCAGGCAATGGCAAACCTACAAGAGTAAAAATTGCCTATGAAAAGCTTTTCACTTCGCCGTTCGGATTCGGCTTTAAACTGTAGGTCCCTTCCATTCATGTACAAATATATCACGCACAACATGAGTGGATGCGAAAAGCTAGACCTAGGCTCTCCATGGGCTGTTATGCCATTAAAAGTAAAGTAAAGTAAGTAAAGTCCTCAGGGTACTGTTCTGATCGTTTAATCTAAGTACTATACTAAGAGAATCTACCTACTCTTGAAAGTCGAAGAATTAATTAATTAATGTGTGCTCTTAAGCAGTAAAACTGTTATTTGGCGCTGTCAATTATCCATCTTTGCTCTTAATTTTAACATCACGGCTTACCGTGATTATAACAACCTTTAAAATATTGATATTTATGATTTGTGGATAAATTATTAAATAAGCAACGGATTTTAACCTTTTGAAGTATATAGCCGTTTTCAGCTGATTTTGAATCTGTAACTGAAATTTTAGAAGATCCACCTGAAGGCTAGTGAACTAATTTTACGTAATAAAAAAATTTAAAATAAAAACTCCAGAATAATCGGCACAAAATTTCTCAAATATTTTTTTATTCTTCATTTGATTAATTGACATAAAAATGAGAGGTGTCGACATATCTGTGGCCACAAGGAATAGCAGCGAAAGTCGAGTTAGGAAAACTAAAATTTTATTGCACATTTTTCATTTTAAATCCCAAAATATTGAAAGTAATAATATTGAAAATAATTATTGAAGTTTTGAAGAATTGCTAAATTGGAAACATTATTTGTCAAGAACTCGCAGCATTTTGTTCTTTATAATGACTAATCTGTAATATGTTTTTATTTTTCCTAACTCGACTTTAGCTGTTATTCCTTGTAGCCACAGATATGGTATACTTATTGTGTGTATATTCTATAAAAATATGGCAAGGAAACTTCCTTTCGGATTTTTATCTTTACCCGATTCCTTCTTGTTGTTTTCATAGCCTAGGCCGAGTTTTTCGCATCCATTCATGCTGGGTGCGTGATATATTTGTACAGAATTTGAAGGAACCTACTGTTTTATACCGAATCCGAACGGCAAATTGAAAAGTTTTTCTTAAGCAATTATTATTCTTGGAGGTTTGCCATTGCCTGCCAAGAGGTGGTGCTGTGTAGAAAGATTTTTTATTTTGTACTTTTTGATTTTTGCCTGCACCGAGAGTACTCAGCGTAGCCGTCCAGAAAGAGTATACGGTAGAGTGACGGACATGTTTGGGTCGAAATTCTTCACGATTGTATTGCTGAGATAATTTGTAACAGCGTAAAATTTTTTTTTTTTTTTAATTTTAAACAAAGATTTGTAGCTGATTTTTGCATACGCATACACAAATTTTTCAAAATAATCCATTACAAACACTCATAATCTTCCAATTCTAGAGCAAATAAAAACTTTAAGGGGTACTTTCTTGATTCAGATTGGGTGTTTTGAATATGGAAATTTCAAAGTAAGGGCTGGAAACATCTATGGGAACTAACAAGGCGCAGAGATAGACCTTCGCTGCTTTTTAGAGTAAGAGAGGGAGAGAGAGAGGGAGAATAAGGTGAACTCGTGAACTCAATATTCGCACAGTAACTGAAAGGGTGAACATTTTTTAAAAATACATTTATAAACTTTTACTATTTCCTAAAACCAATCATTACTTAATATTTTCCGATATATTGGTTTTAATATAGCATTTAAATAATTTAAAACTATTTTAATTCACTGCTCTAAAAAGGTATCCTTTGGTAGATAAAATTGAAATTTTTTTTTGCAATTTTACCACAGTCGTAATGAGTTGTTCTATGGCGTGTCCTATGAACACTTCGATATTCTTTGGCATCTATCTTCAGTATAGCCGAACAAATATAAATAAACTTGTAATTACATCTGCTACTTAGTCTGTTCTGCCCAGCACAAATGTGCCTGTGGCTGGGTTGGAACACTGCCAATTCAAGGGTTTTTAAGACTTTTTTACTAGCGGTCAGTTTCACACAGTAGTCAGTTTCCACATACCAGATATAATCAATCAGAAATACCCGCATGTAGTCACACTGCTCCAAAGCGTCGAACACTTCATTAGTCATGGTTTCTTCGTAGTTGTGAGTAAAATTTTAAAAACTATGGAATTACTTAATTTACTAGAACCATTTTATCAAATAAAATTTTCAGGAAACCTAAACAATATAATTACATTTCGTTGAACAATAAAAAACTATAATTCCAAGCATAATGCGACATTCTTGTATAAATTTTATAAAGGCAAATTGTAATCATTAAAAACTGGCAATAAAGAGGCGTTTATTTAAATTGCTACACTTAATTTTAGGAAGAGAATAATACATTGCAATGGTGGAAAAAAAGAGAAAAAAAAGAGAGAAAAAAGGGGGATTAAAATCAAGAAATCAAGTTTAATTGAACAACAAAAAACGGAAATGCGCCTAAATGAAGTGAATGAACAGCAAACGATCTTGATGTGATCGTAGTACAAAAAAGAAATGAATTTCAAATTAAAAAAATATTCAAAACCACCCACATACGACTTACATACACATATGTACATATTAAATGAATGATCGACAAAAAGCAAAGAAGCTACTAACAGCCAGCCAGTCAGACATGCAGCTATATAAAGGCATATGAATAAACATATAGCTCGTCGTCGTATTTATGTATAGAGAAAACGCCTTTCAATTCGATTATGAGCAGCGAGCGGTTATTTTTTTTTTTTTCAAATTTCATATGCTGTTTAATTTAGGGCGTTGGCGCTTTCTTCTGCTTCATTGACTACATTGTCCGTCGATGTAGCTATTGTAGTGTCTGTTGTTGTTTTTGTTGTTGTTGTTGTTGTCAATGGCAATATTTATACTACATACTAGGCACATACATATAGTATATGGTACTTATATACCACACAATGCATTGAAATCTGATGCGAACACGAAGAAGCTAAGAAAAAGTAGCAGACGAGAAAGAAGCACACTTAAGTAGTATTAGTTCCATGTACAAAATGCATAAAACTCCTCATACCCGCTGTGGGTAGTTACTAGTTAGTAGTTGTGTGCTTATAACTTTGTTGCCACCAGCCACAGATACATATATCTACTCCGCAGATGGCTACTTTTTTACATACTTAGCACACACACACACATATGCATACTTGGTACTATTGGTAAATTGCATGCTGCATGCATTGCAGCCGGTAAATTTTGCCGGCTACAGCAGAATGCCGGCAATTATTGCAGTTTGAAACCAGTTTAACCAGTGTAGTTAAACATTAAGGAAATGATGCAAAAAAGGAGAAATCAGAAAGAAAAAAACAACAACAAAAAATAAGTGTTAGTGATCGCGTGCAGAATTGCCAATTTGCCAAAGATTTGCAGAAATTCGTGTTGCAGCAGCAAGTTCTCGCGTGAAAGATAAGAATAAATGGAAAAGATTCTCGTTCTCTTTTTTGTTTTCCATTTTTCAATCGCCACCATACCAAACTTGGCACCATGCCCACTCAGTCAGTATGTTTTATCTGAAATATGGTGCATACATATATATTTCATTTATTTTTTTTTGCAAATTCATTAATTTATTTAGTTTCTCATATTGCAATGGTGCATCAAATTGCGAGCATGTATCTGCTGATTTGCAGTGCTAACAGCTAACTGCTGCCTAATTTAATTTGTGTGTGTGAGAATTTTTGTAATTTATATGTATGTATTTTAAAAAAGAAAGAACGAAGAAAATCTCAATAGAAATCAATTTAACTGCAATTTACATTTGGCAAATTTATTTGTAAATAATTGAATTGAATTTAGTTTAATTTAATTTGAATTTATTTTTAAATTCTTGTTGTCATTTGCTCGTATCGATTGTTGTCTGATATTTGCCTGCTTATCTATGTACCATATGTAGATGTAGTAAAGTATATACTCTTCGCTTACTGTTTGGTATTTTTGCATCTATTAGAAACGTTTTGTAATTTGAAATTAAATGGTACATGATTATTTTTATTTGTTGTTTGAATTAATTGTGCAATATTATTGTGGTTTTACAGATATTGATCGTTGATTGGTTCCCATTGTGAATCAACCTTTTGTTTCTTTCTTAATAACACGAATTAAACTTATTTATTTAATAGTTATAATCTGTGGCATAGATTCTTTAGTTCTTCAGAAAACAACATCAATGGTCACTGAGAAGGAATTTCGGAAACTATCTGATCTGATTGGTCTCCGATGTTTGTTGTTGTTTTTATTATAGATTTTTCATTTAATAAATCTACGAGTACTTGTGTTCTTTGGCCCACTCAAGCGCCATTCACGTGATGCTGCTGGCGGGATTCTTAAGAGAATGCCCCATTATCAGAGTTATAATTAGTTATTTCAGAGTGACAGAGTTTTTAAAAATAATACATACAAAAAACTAGGTCTTTGCTCTTTTCATGGAAGATATTTCTTTTATCTAACTCTATTATCTGATCAGCACTTTTATAAGTAAAATAAAAATGAATAATGCATGTTTGCTAGCCTTATCACAATCAATGGATTAATAATGAACTTGTACCGCGCTGTTCGGAAACTTAAGGAATATGTAAACAATTTATTTATATTCGCATTTCAGGTTTACTCAAGAACTTCGAAAACATCGAGTTTCCAGGAACCTAACGATCTAGAGTCATTATAATTTGACTTACAGATGTAGAATTTAATTCCATAATACATTTTTTTTATTCAGCAATAGAAAATCTATATTATATGAAAGGTGATTGCAGTAGAACAATTATCTGCTCATATGTTAAAAACAACAGATTAACGGAACTAAAACTAGGTACAGAATTCATTGGAGAAGCCCTAAGGTAGCTTAAGCCTACTGTTCTACGAAGAAAGGTCTTTCATAGAAAACAAGATTTAGTTTAGAAAGTGTTCAGAAAAAACTCCCTATATTTTATAGTCTCTTATACACCTACGAAACAGATTTCCTTAAAAATACTTAACAATCCTGAAATGAGCTTACAAGGTCTGCTGGCAGAATTTCTGCCAGACCCTTCAGTTCTCCAAACAGTCTATCTTATAAGAAAAGGAGTCAACGGATCAGAATATTGGGTCAATCACGGAGCAAGTAGTGTGTGGTCTTAGTCTTTTCTTCATTTCTGCAGCTTCTACAGTAGTTAGGTGCTGTGACTCCAATCCTCGAGCAAATTGTGGCACAAAAGCCTGTAAGAATTGAAGCTTGTTTCCTCTCCAAACAAACGAGAAGTTGCGAGTTCTATTCTTATTAAGAATGAGCCACAGGCTTCGGATTATCTCACAGTCGTTTTAGATTTCGTTTGATTGCTTCTTTCGCTTTCTAGTCCAGACTAATTTTCACTATTCCTGTGGGTATATTTAACGATACCGCTTTCTTTTTCAGAACCTAGGACTTCTTCCCTTTCCGCTAGTTCATTCATTCAATATTGCTATGTATTTTTTGAAGCTCATTGAAACACTTTAATATCGCTTTGGATCTTATTATCACATTGTCCAGGGCTTTCATTGCCGCTTCGATGTCCACAAAGATAAAAATCTGTGTAGGATCGCGTTTTCTGGTGCTGATACCTTGTGCAGCTTTATCGATAGCCAGGATCCCTGCTTGGGAAACACTGCAGTAATCAGGGAGTTTATAAGACTCTATGATTTTTGGTGCATCTCAGAAGACCTCAGACCCCAGTCAGTGAAGAATTGAAGATCGTTGCTGTTCAAAACCGCATTATCTATCCAATCCTCTCTGCTGGGTATGATGGATGAGAAGTTTCTTTCAGCAGAACCCAATCTATTGTACCATTGTGGTTTTACTTATTATGTGTACTTATATATTCAAAAAACTAAACAAATTGAAAAAGGATAACGCCAACCAGGTTAAATAGTTAAAAATCTAAAAAGTCCAATTGCTATATGAATATGAATATGGTACGAGAGAGGAAAGTGATCTGGAATACATTGCTAAAGTGGCCATTTCTTTCTTTCAAGGATAATCTCAAAAATATAGATTTTAATAGTTTTGCAATATTAAAAGTTTTTCTGATATTAAAATAAAATTAAAAAAAAAATAGATAAATAGATACAAAATAAGTTTTTCAAGATATTCACATAACTTAAAAACTTTTAAATGCTAAATTTTGAAATTTATTTTTCTTAACATTTTTGAACGGTCTACTTTCCTTTTCAAAATTTTTTAAATTAAATTGGTTAGAACGGCTGTTATTGGGTTTTGAAAATCACTCTTTGGCTCATGCTCGATAGCTTTGAATAAAAAAAATAATCATATTCTTAAATACTAAAACGATCAAGATTGGATGAGTGTCGTATACCAATTTCTTGTCTTTTAGTCGAAGCTCGCTACCCGAATATGCTATGCATTGAGAATAGCTGAACACGCAAGATAATATACGAAATTCCAGCAATTCTTGGTTAACGACGTTTAATAAGATCGGTTGATTTTCACTCACCACCAAATAATATAAAGTTCAAGTTTTTTGGAATATGAAGCCATTAGCCCTATGCAAAAATATGAAATGTAAGATAAGATAACATAAATAAGATATTTCATTGAATACCAACTTAATAGAATTATCAAAATAGAACTACAAAAGTTAATCTGGTACGAAGTTAGGAGAAGATCATACCGATTGAACGATTTACATATTTTCCATATGTTATGAAATGTGTTTATGTAGAATGTAAAGTTCAAAAAGATCATGATTTATAAAAACTGTCTGAACCTAGCTGTGTTTCTTATTAAGCGTCATCGTTTATGATAAGGATTTGGAATGTCAAAGTTTTCCAATTATAATGGCCAATTTACATATGTACACCTGCGAACACTTGCTTAATTTCCTTATCAGATTATGTTCTCACTAAAGCACGTTCATTGCAATAAGTCTATTCAGTATTCCTACTATTATTTAATCAAATGCAATGCAATACAATACACAGTGGTTGTATAATCGATAACATCGACGAATCGTTTAAATATTCAGATGAATTTCATTGATTATAAATAAAAAAAAATATTTTTAATTCATTCCCATTCAAATTTCACGCCTCAGAAACATTTCAATTATTCGCAAATTAAACATAACTAACTAACTAACACTCGGCTAACATAATCTATTTATGTCTTCGAAAATATTCGATTATTAATTTTTACCTGCTATACTGTATTTTCACCAGAGTGCCGAAATTTGTCCCTCAACTATTTTCGGTGAACTACTTTTTGTGAAAACTGCGAAATGCGAAATTGGGCATTATTTCACTTTTCGTATTTCATTTTCGAAATTGCATTGGAATTACTATGGCGCAAATGCCACACATCTCTATTTCGAACTTACACGTTTATGTCCCTGAAATAGTTTCGGTGATCTCTTTCACCCAATTTTTTTATCAGAGATTTTCTCAGTTCTTGTGGTTTTTTCTTCTTTTTTCGGTTCTTTGCGTAAATCAATTTCACAAATTACACTTTTAATGTTTGTCCTCGAATATATACGTAAATATATTCACGTAAGATATTTTTATAAAATTCGAACATTTCGAATTTCATTTTCGAAATTTAAAAATACAACGTTTTAAAGTAAAATTGATTACATCATAGTCACTAGTAATTTTTGTTTCTTTTTTTGTTTTTTTGTTTCTTAAATAAATTTTATAAGAATTTCTGATATTTCGATTTTTGTAATTTTGTCACTTGATATTTTTACATTGCAGAGGTATAAGTTGAGGTCAATTCAAATCGTTGCTTACCTTAAGTTCCAAAATTTATTTCGAATTTTTTTAATTAAATTAAAAAAAAAACAACAAAGACTACTTCTTCACTTTTTTTTTGTTTCAAATTAAATATGGTATATTAAAAAAAATTTACTACAAAATAATAAGATAAACGCACACGATTTAACCGAATAAAAAATAAAACCTCTGAAGCCTGCTGTTGCTCACTAACTGCACAGCTGAACCTTCGAGTGTATCTGAACAGACTACGTCCATCAATTGGTATCGTTTGACTTTATATACATGCGTAGCGAGCGAGCGATGAGCGAGCGGCCGAAGCAGCCGAAGCAGCAGCAGCATGAGCACCAGCAGTACAATTGCTACCACCACGCATAAGAGGCACCACGACCACAGAGTCGCCAGCCAAACACCTCAATAATTACCATAAGTATGGGGAGTTTTGTACCGTCACTGATTTTTTGCACAACGAAGTTATTTCACAACGACGGATTGAGGGGATTTATTCTACTGGCGCGAGGAGAGAGTCTGTTTGGGGCAGCAATTCTGCAAGTTCAGCGTGATAAAGGTTTATTTAGCTTCGTACAAGAATAAGTGAGCAGAGAGTTCTTATACCATACAGTCATTATTTATGTGGTATAATATACAAACAGTAGACAAATTTTTTAACGATCATAAATATACAGAATTTTAAGAATTTTTCTATGAACGAATACGAGTACATAAATATATACCTAAGTACTTACGTATGTACTTCATGTATCAGTAAGGTTGAAGAGCTTGAATTTGATAATGTTATAATGTTATTCTCTTATCAGTGTGGTGAATTCGTTGCTCAGAGATCACATATACATACATACTCGTACATACTTATATACATATGTATTTTTTAATGGCTCGTTTGTATTTTGAGTATAAAAATTTGTAATTCTACAATAAAGATTCAAAAAGATGGGGGCGACTGAGTGTGTGGTGAGAAGAGGCGAGTAGGGTTGGAGAAAATTTAAGCGATAGAAGAGAATTTAAAATATAGAACGGGTGAGAGAAGATCTGAGACAGCAGAAAAAAGGATGGAGGATAGAGAGATGAAATTGAGGGAAACAGTGAGTGGGCGAGGAAGGAAATTAATATGGTTCATGGAATAGGAAAAGTGAATAAAAATAATAAGGGATACGGAAGAGAAGGGAGAGTGTGAGAAGAGAGAGAAAACAAGACTAGGGAGCGAAAAGAAAGACGAAAAGAACGAACATAAAAGCAAAGTAATAGGAGGAAGGAGAGAGTGAGAAAGAAATAGAGAGGGGATAAAACTATAGAACGAAAACCACTTTGATAAGGAAGCAGTGAGGGACAGGGTGGTGGTTAGAAAGATAAAGAAAGAAAATAATAGAAAATAGGAGTGAAAGAAAAAATATTTTGAATCAAAAAGAAAATAGTGAGAGGAGAGAAGAGAGCAATATGATATAAAGAAGCAAAAAAGGAGAGAAGAGTAGAGAAAATAATGAGATATAAGGATGAAAGAGGGTGTTACAGGGGAGAAAGAACGAACCAGAGAGAGAGAGAGGGAGAGAGAGGCAGGGAGAGGCAGGAATAAGTTTTTCAAAAGAAATGCGGAGAAAGAGGAAGCAAGGCGGAAGATAGAGAGGGTAGTGGAGGAGGTATTGGTCGAGTGTCGGTTGTCAACAACGCCCACAATAAGGCTTCGTAGGTACAAACATCCAATATAAGTAAATAATCAGCGTACATAGCCGGGCCGATTAAGCCATTCCCATCTGTTTCTCCGTCTGTGTGTATACACGATGACTCAAGTGAAACTTAAGAAATCTCGACCAAACTTGGTTTTTTTATTGTCTGAAAAGGGGGAGATCAGTCAAGTGGGAGTGGTTACCTACCATCCATAAAAGTGAAATTTTCAAAGAGTGATAAGAAGTAGGTACAACTGCTGTAAATTTGTCAATATTGGGCAAAAGTCACGTCTACTTCCCATACACGTTAAATATTTAAATGGCAATATCAAAGGCATTTCTGAAGCAATTCATGGGTTTAAAGTTCTGAAATGGGGACTTTCTCAGCTTAAAAATATTGTGAGGCGGCCAAGACCGATCATCGGTTGTAGTGCCAGCTAAGTAAGTAAGTGAATTCCAACTGATCATTGCAGGGTCATGAGGCACCTAATATTCATGGTCAAGTCCCATATCTGATCCTGCAAATGATTAAATTTCGTAAAAATATAAATTTTCAAACATTGTTTTTAAGCTTGGGGCGGGCTTTGATCGGACCCAAAGTTAGGCACGTCATATAAACAATAATGACGCTAAACCAGGACGATACCTGTGGCCAACGCAAAGAAACAGCAGAACATTTATAGAGCCTATTCACAACTTCTTGTGGAAAAATAATGGTCTACAAACTTTTAAATAATAATCCAAATGATTGTTTCCCTTCGAAATCTCTCCTAAATACGCCCTTGACTGTGCACATAGTAACTACAAATATTTAAACACTATTTCATTGTGGCAATAGTTTTAATTGATTTCGATGATGGCAACTTTTTGGCTGCTTTCAGTTGACGTTCTACTAATATTTGCCAATTTATTAACTGGAACCAAATTTTACGCACAAATTTTGTGTAGTTTTTTGTTTTTACTTCGAAATTCGTAAAGATATGAAATCTATTTTTATTGTAATACTAAATTTTTTTCTCCTATTTAATGGTAGATAATTGTTTTGTTTATTGGCATAATTAAAAGCTTTGCTTCTTCAGTATAAATAATTTGGTTGCGTAAATGTTTTGCAAAGTGATTAAAGAGTTTTAACCTTTTTTTTTTAGTACTTAGAAAAAAATACTTTAGCTTATTTTAGCATATTTTGTATGGCTCTGATTTATTTTTCTAAATAAAAATTAACATATATTTGTAAGTGGATGAGTAAACAATATGCGGAATTGGTATGCTAATTAAACTTACATTAAATTAGAGCTATTTTGAACTATAAAGAAAGCTTCTCTCTGTGGATGTTACATTAATTAGCAGTTGGAGAAAAGAAAGAGCATATCAATTTATTAACATACATATTATTTACAAATTTTGCACACAAAACTGTTGAAAGCGAGAATATGTCTGAATTTAAAGGTTTAGTAATTATTTGCACTGAATAAAAGAGATATTAGAGTCAGCTACCAAAAGCCTAGAACCTAGTTCTCCACTGGTTCATCGCTGGTAGAAAGCGAAACTTAGACTGCTAGTGGGCTATACATATATCTGAAGATTATGTATGTGCAGAGATGTCTCTAGGATGAGAGACTGAGATAATGAGACTGAGTGTTATCTGAGCCGGGAATATTTCGACACGGCAACTCATATTGGAGTTAATGCCCACCTCCGCTCAGAAGGGTCTTTTGCTTCAATTGGAGTTTGGCTGAAAATATTTTTTAGGTCATAGGCCACTACTTGAACTTACTCACAAAACTACTAATAAAAACATCTATCAAAATCCAATATGCAGGCTGTATTAATGTTTATAGATGCGGTTAATTTTGATTGACATATTCAGTGATTGACTCCAAGATTTCAATTAAGTTTAAAGTAATGACTGGATGCAAGTGCGACTTCAATGAAAGCAATCGTAGATTTCAAGGAATTGTTTTTTTTTTATACAGTCAACACACAGGGTGTACCCCTATGTATGCAGAGCATTGTGTTGATCTGAAGGAAGTTTGATAGGTGGGAGGGAGAAAGAGCGAGAAGTAGTTATAAGCGTTTGTTTTATATTTGCAAGGGTAATAATAATCGGGGAAAATTTTTGATAGGGAGGTTATTCCATATACCTGCGGTACAACAGGTAACAGAACAAAGAACTTTCTCTCTCACGCGGAAGGCGTGAGTTGCGCCTGCTGTTCGTGTAGTTCTGGTGACTTCATTTCTGAAAAACATAAGTCTCCAATAGCAGTTATCAACAAAAACTTTATTACTTAAATTGCAGCGACATCAATGAAAGCTGCTCGATATTTTTCCATAGGTACTTTTACAGCTCTATCAATCTCCAGTACAGCATCTGTTCTCCAGTACATCAAGTTGAGTACAATCAATTGAAAGTTGGAAAGACTTTTATTTTATATTTCTTATCTGCGGTCACAAGTCATAACCGCCTAAGTCTGTTTTAAAAATTGTTTCAGGAGAGCAGTTTACAGTTTCAAATCCTCACTGCAAATCAGGAGTCGGTTTTTTTGAAGTTTACTTTTCTAATAACGTTATTTATATTTATACCGTGATTAAAAGATAATCGTCACAGCGAAAATTGTCACGGAAATGATGACATCATGACAATTGTCTATCAATCGAGTTTGAGAAAAACTCACTGCAAATCAGTAGTCGGTTTGAGAAAAACTTGATTGATAAAGCGCGCTGCCCATCAGTTTCTCGGCCAATTTAAAATTTCAAACAAAAATTTGTCATTTCAAACAAAAACACTTATAAAAATATTAGTATAGAGCTGAAAGAATGAGCTCTATATAGAGTATAGTAGACTGAAAACAAAATTTAGATTCTGCTATCGTGCAAAAAAAACCCAACTTTGCAAGCAACTTGAGGCACAACAGAATTCGAATTTCATTGAAAACCAATTCGCAAAGGCTAAAGCGGAGAGACAGCATCAATGGCAAATGAGTTCATTAGAGCCAAGGTTTTCATCCATACTCATATCATTCAGTCGTGACAAAGGTCCTCAGATTAAACAGCACCAGGCAGTCATTGAGGTGACCGGATTCTCAGCTTCTCAACAAAAGGGAAGGTCAGAAGATTTACTTGAACATTTGCCTGAAAATCTTTCCTCCGTGGAAAGAAAACAACTCGCATCAGCGCAACAAAAAATAGACGAGATTTGCCAAGTTCCTTGTCAACCTCATAACATTCACGAGTTCTCAGACCGGCAAGTGACACATTTTCCACCTGATCATACAACGTGAATATTTTAATGATGATCATGATGATTACTATAACGCTGATTATAGTAAAATTATAATTATAATGATGTAGCAAATAAATTCAGCTGCATTGGAAATGCAAACGATCAAAATGAAGTTAATCCAGATTTAGCACACCTGGGACCAGAGAATCATCAAACTGAACTAGACAAGGCTTGCCGTTATCGTTGTGCATAAATCAGCACATAAACAATTTCGGCCATGCCTGTAATGTCTGCGATAGACTCTGGTATTTTTATTTACAAGATTACATAACCTAACCTGAAAAATGAAAACGTAAAAAATTTTTTTTTGTTTAACTTTCTTTCAGATAATTGCCGTCCTAAAAATACAGAAACATGACAAATTGATAGCAAATAGATTTAATTACGCTAAACACGATGGCACTTACTTTTGTCCTAACTCGAGTTAGGCCATTATGGTTTGTGGCCAGTGAAATGATTCGTGACATATGAACAATTGCAAGGTGCAAGTGCATACAAATTTCACCTTGAAATCTTTAAATTTAATTTAGTGAAATGCGGGTTGTTTTTGTTAGTGTCGGTTAGTGCCGGCATAACCCAAGCAAAACTCGATATCGCACATAAGTAAATTGAATTCAAGTGGCGATCGAAATCGCATTCGAAACCGCAAACGTATTTACTTTCATACCATGAAATGTGCGAATGATTTTTAAGACTTTAAAGAATATTTCAATAATTTCATTATTTCTATGAAAATATGAAAAGTATGAAATTTCTGGCGAGCGGTGACGCCATGCCACAAACGTTCAATTAAAAATTCAAACACCTACGCGTATGTTATTTTCCTGTTCAGTTTTATTTAATATAATATTTATGTATAATTTATTTATTTAAGTTTTGATATTTGGCAAAAAATAGAAAACCGCAAATTGTCAATGGCTTAAATTACAATGCAATTTCCAATTAATATTTTTTCATTTCCCTGATTTACTTACTGTACGTAAATACTTAATTATAAAATAATAGATACAATAGACTACAGATACATACATACATACATACATACATACATAAATAAATAGTAAGAAGATCGAATTTCAGATTTTTACTGTGAAATGAAGTTGTTCCTTGTCGTTGGAGTTGTTGTAAAAGTGCACAATATTCGTGAAGAGGAAGAGGCAAGAAAGTTTTCTGCTGCACATACTACATACTACATTGTCTTCTTCTTCTGCTTCGTCTTCTTATTCTCCTCCACATAAATCCACATCAATAAAAGGTGGGCGTCAGTTAGTTACCGCATAAATACGAGTACTTATGTAGATATATATGTAGGTAAAAATATATACATACATACATACATACATACTTATGTTAAGAAAAAAACCAAAATTGAGAATAAAATGATTCATGAACAATGATAGTTGTTGCTGTTGCAATGCGACGTCTGCTGCAATGCAGTAATTGCAATGCATCTAGTTACCATCAATTTAACTTGATACGAGAGCAAGTAGAAAAAAGCAGTTAGCAACAAGAAGAAGATTTCTTTATTTCTTGGGTTTAATTAAAACTACAGAGTGAATCACACAAACACATAAAGACACACAAACACACACACACATACATAAATATATCTTTACTTTGCTTCATTAAACCATTTAGAAAAATTGCACCTAAATAAAAAAGAAATGAACAGAGAATGAGGAAAACGGTTAAGAAATACAAAAACTTCCATTACTTCCAAAATCAACATAAATTGGTCGAAAGCACACATGAGAGATGGATGTGCATGTCGTTGTTAGTTAACGAGTTTTTTTTTACTTACATACTTGCCTGCTTGCTTCGTTATTATTGTTGCAGTTGTGCTTGTTGTGTTCTTTAGCCGTTGTTGTTGTTGTTGTTGTTGTTGTTGTTGCTGCTATACTCATATATTGTAATTGCATTTTTGCCCATAAATAGCAATTTCCGTTAATTTTTAGTCATTTCTTTTTTGTTCGTTTTTATTTTGTTGTTGTTGTCTTGTTTAAACGATTTGCTGCTTACATTCACTATGCAAAATGTGAAATGCACAGCAACAACAATATGCAGAGACACTTAAAAAGTCTCTAGCCAATGCGAGGCGATTTTATTGAGCATTTCCTATTTATTGGGTCAATAGTACCATACTTCAGTACTTCCTTACATTTTTACGCTCTCTCTGCATTTATTTTTCTGCTTTATCTCATGGCATTTGATTTCGCATTGGATCTTTTTGGCAAGAGCTTATAAAATTTGTATGTATCTTTTGGTAAGAAGTAGCCGTGGTGCATGGTGATGGGGGGAACACATTAGAAAAAAAAAAATTATATTTGAGTTCTTGAATTAGTGTTAATATGTTTCATATTTTTTTTTCGCCTTTGGGGCAATTTCACAAAAATGGCTTTACAATTTCTGAGATAATCACTGTTTTGCAGTGGCACAGAGGAGCACTTTGGCCCTGCAAAATAAGGCAAGGGCCTTGACTTCGTTACTATCAATTCTAGATTGGTATGACAGACAGTGCAGAGATTATCACATACTTTTATTTGGGTTCCCGGCCATAGAAACATTGAGGCAATTGAGGGAACTAGAGGGATCCTAAATTGGCGAGGCTCTACTCTTAATGTGGATTAAGACAGACTCTGTTCTCTCTCTATCTATCCACTGCAAATCAGAGATGGACAAACGCTTTCCATCTTTGCACCTGTCCGGACCTGGCTATCTATTAACTGCAAATCAGGTATGGAAAAGTCTCACTACGCTTGCCACATCAAGAAAGACGTGGCCAAAAATGATAACCAAAGAACCAAATAGCTATTAAACATGCAAAAATTTAATAAATTTCAATAATATATTCTACTTGAATTTCTGCCAAATTATGATTTAATTATTGATCTTCACTGGGTACTGGAAGGTAAGGGAACATGCCAGCTAAGTAAAGCGTCCTACAAAATACTTGCAATCGAAGTTGCAATTACAGATAAGAAGCAGAAAGTCTCACTCATTATCTTTGCACCTGCCCGGGCCTGGCTAGGGTCAATCTTTGCTCCCTAGAAAGGCACTTCCTTAGCAATATTGAAATCAGACAACTGCTACTATTTCCAGATCTCAGAAGATGGATTGAACCTTACAACAATTACAACAATAAAGAATAGGTATGGTATTAAAACAACATTCAGTACTAATTGTACCCTCGGGAGATGGCAACCATGTTTAAACAATAACAGTAACATTACATCTGCAATTTCAGGAACAGTTTATAGATCTTCTACTTTTACTTTTGCTCTGTTTTCGAATCTGATTTGATATTGATTGAGTTTGATCTGAATTTGATTACATTTTGTATTTGATTTTGTTCCGAATTTTATTTGAATTTTTATTCATATTTTGGTCGGATTTTTAGCTTGATTTTTGTTTGTATTTGGTGTTGAACTTTAGTCTCCATTTTGGATCGTAATTATTGATCTGAATTTTGGTATGATTTGTAGTCTGAATTTGGTCTGAATTTCGATTTGGTTTTTGGTTAATATTTAGTTCAAATTTGGTTTCAATTGTGTTTTATTCTTAGTCTCAGTTTTGTCTTAATTTTGGATAAATTTTTTGTATGGATTTTGGTTCTGATTTTTAGTTGAAATTTGATTTGAAGGAACCAGTTAAGATTTACTTTTGGTCTGAGTTTTAGCTTGATTTTTGGTTTGAATCTCTCTCTCTTTATAGTATAATTTTCTCAAAGCCAGCAATAAAAACTAAGAAAGTATTTGTCGTTTATTGCTATAATTGATAAATTGAAAGAAGTTATAGGTATTTACTTAGTTTAAACTTACTTAAACTTTGCAAGCAAAGTTTAAGTAAGTTTAAACTAAGCTCAAAAATGTAACAAAAAAAAGTGCGATAGTGGTGCTGCAGTTTATATTTGCATAATAATATTTCATTGATCAAGTTTTGATAAATAAATACACTGTGGTTATATACTGTCTAAATATTATTTAAATCTTTTCAAATGTTACGTTACGTTATTAAATTTTTAATTCAAAATTTGTTATATTGCCTAAAAGTATGCAATGGCAAGTATGCCATGTTGTGAACACAAGAAACATATGTTCTTCAGGCGTATTGTGAACTACTACTGTGAATTACATATCTAAATCAAAAGAAGAAGAAGAAAACAAAGTTATTTCTTTAATTGAAGGAAAATAAATATTTAAAAAATAAGTTATTAAATGGAAATGGTGCGATTTTAAATGTAATAAAGCTGGAAAATTGAAGGTACTGAATTATGTATAAGTTTAAGATATTTGATGTAATCTAGAGAAATTTTTTAATAACTCCAGATGGATGTCGTCGGATGAGGAGTAGTTGCAAATCAGAAAATGCTGAGGTTTTTCTTTTGCGTGAACTAAATTATGGCCATTGAAATGCAAAACAAATAAATTGGACGAACATCACAATACGGTTAAACAGCATCAAAACTAATATGTAATTCACCTAATTTCCCTGCGACCGTAGCAATGGGGAGCAGTACCAACTCGAGCCACGTTGAGCTTTGCGTATTGAGTGGAGATGATTTTGCCCAGCTATAGAAATGCCGGTCAAAGAAAAGAAGCAATCCACTCACAGGAAATAAAAGTTTTCGGTCATAACAATATGGTTGAGCAGCATTAATCGCAGTTACCAAATTCCAGTTATTCAGTTACTCAGCTTTATTTGGTTTATTTCTAGTAAATGCTTCTGATGCACTCTGCCCGATAATATAAGTTGAATATTGATGTCAAAGTACAGAACAAGGACCAGCCATCTGTGGCTTATCTGAACTGCATATTACTGGTATCTCTAAAACTATATAAAAAGCAAAGACATTTTAAAATTAAAGCTTTGCAAGCATTTGAAAATTCTAAAAAAATACAATTTTATATTATTTTGCATTGGCTTTATTGATATCTTGATTCAAGCCCAGTAATTAATCGTAAATTTTTCATCGCACGTCATTAAATGTCTTTATTTTTCTATAAGTATTTGTAAAACAAAATGCTGCAACGTTTTTTGTACATTTATTAACATTTATTTCATCGTTATAAATGACTTCTTACATGCAAGTTAATAATAAAATTCTTTTTCAGAATACTAAAAACTATTAACTTTAGTTTTAGTTTCAGTTTTAGCTTCTGTAGCATGAGCATGTATAGTGACATGGCTGTGATATAGCAGCTTCAATCGATTTCTTAAATGCTTCCTCGTTTTTAGCGATTTCTTTTAAACGTTCATAAGAATCGGAAGGTTTGTCGTCATCACAGACTCTAATTCTACCTCTCCACGTTATAAATACTTGTCGAAGGAAATGTATCTTATTGGTAATAAAAGTGCCAATGTAACTTGCCGTTGATTGAGGTCGGTACGATTCCAATAGTGATTTCCTAGCAAGAACAGTAGCTTTAGCCATTACGTCACAATCACAATAGAAATGATTCCTCGTGCTATCACCGAACACAAGGTAGCCGAGATACTTTTTCACTAGGTCATTTGTTCTATAGCGGCAAACACCAGGATATTTTGCAGGACTTCTCACCGGCTTCCTTACTGCGCCATATTTTAGAGGTAGACGGGTCCAATCTGCGTCGTCGTCGTCCAATGGAGGATAATTAATGTCTACACATGATATTATCTCATCTCGACTCATACATTTAGATTCAGACTCTGCGCTATCTGGGTCTAGATGATAACCATTATACAGTTTAATTTTATCCAAAGATTTGGGCATGGAGTACACATATAAAGATGCTGCTGTACCAATCACAAGACCTAATTCATCTTGCAATTTAGCAATTCCACAAATATGCTCCACGTTTGGTTTAAACTTAATCGCTACACCTCGTTTTTCAGTATTGTAGGAAGGCTCAGTAGACTCAACTTCCCACAGATAAAGAGCATATGCGTACTCACCACTTGTATCTGCAACTAAGTACTGTCCACACGCAGTAATTGACATTGTAATGAATTTATATTCTTTATTAAAGCGGAGGTAGCAGCTTTCCAAAAAATAGAGGTTTTCTACGCTTGGTAAGATGGAGTAAATGAAAATGCAATGATATTCAGCGATAGCTAACCGAGTGCCGGACGAATTGAAGTATATAAAAGAAATCGCTTCAGCAAGGGGTTGGAACCAGCCATAGTCACTCCATTCTATATATCCACCTAACTCTGGCCTCTCTATTCCTTTATCAATCTTAATTTTACCTGGATTCTTTGCTCCATTACACGGGAAGGCTACTAGACAACCACCAAGTGCTGTACACTCATGTGCCATTGTGGCTAATCTTCCCGAATCGTATGGTATATCTCGATAAATTTTGGGTTCTTCATCGCAAACTTCTTCGCTATCTTTCACATTATCAATGAGAAAAGTCTCGCTACATGACGTATAAAAAGCCACCATAAAACCACTATAAAATTTCACTCTCATAATTGTGTTATTGACTTCCAAGCCCGTAAGTGATTTCTTCTCACAATCCAACAAGTATACTTTGAAACGGTTTTCATTTGTTACCAGAGCCACAATTGGTTTCTCATAGTGGAGCTCCATCAAGAAAATTGTATCAGTTGCCGAGTTGTTTTTTTCTCTCAACGTTTTCAATATATTTGCTTCTCGGTACTCTAGGTTCAATGATTTATCAGCAGCGCTGAGATTGTATATATTGAGGCCTGTTTCGGAGATTTCTGCAAATCGAGTGCAATTTGGATCAAGCTGCAAATTCCTGGTTGATGGCGATATGGTTGAGGTTGAGGTAGAGGCTGATGTGTCGCTCGATGCCATGATGTAATTTAAAAAATTTATAAATTTTGTGATTTATGAATATTGTGGATTTTTCGCGTTCAAAAATTTTGACTTTGCTCGTCGACCTTTCAAACAGTTACACACTAATTTCAGGTATGTATACAGTTATACATACATTCCTGTTAGTTACATCGAATCGATGCCAGCTAATACAATTCACCAAGCCAAGTACCCGATACATTTTACGAATATAGAGAGAGTATTTTTGTTCACTCATTACTTTCACATGTGTATTAATAAGTACTTGGAATCGAGTAAGTCACTTTCAGTTTTGTGCAAAGTTAAACTGATTGCTAAACGAAGGAAAGTGTAGATTGAGTCGTATGGAATACAAACTCGATTTTAAAAATGCGACTTTGTGTTTAGTAGAATGTATGTAGAATGGTGTGACACTCCCCGTCTCGGAGTGGGAAACCACGAGTCTTCGGTATTTATGGATGATAGATAATAATGCTGGTAAATCATTGAACCTAAAGAACAGAAAAGCAAATATCGATTAGACTAGTGAGTAAAGCCCTAGAAGTCTCCTTCCAGATACAGGCATTGACACATGAAAAAAATGAGTGTTTCTCTTCCTCTTCCTCTTCCTCACAGCGAAAGCCGCGGCAGAAGTCATTGAAAGGCAGTTCTAACCATCCAGCATGTCTCACCATTTAGCAGTACCCCATGAACACCGAATTCGTCGTGCTGAGCTCGAGTAGCTTGCTACTGCGTCTATTGTTCATGGAGATCCAGATTTATTTTCTTTTTCGCAGTAGATTGGTTTGAAGGACAATTTAATAAACGTAAATAGAACAACAATGGTCACAATGGTGACTTGACTGTCAACTTAGATGCAAATATTCGAGAACTGTAGCAAATAGTTTCACGAAACTAAACTTTTATTCATTTTTGAATGTTGTTGAACAGAATAGAGTTAATTTTGTGTGTTAGCACTGCTGTTATGCCACAAGAGTTAGTGGCCTATCATCTTTATAATTTGTTCGTATAATCGCTCCAATTTAAGAACCTGCATTTTCCGAGAGCGTAATTATTTTCGGAGGAGTAAGTTTTTGATACTTTCGCTCGTTACCTCAAATGAGTACAGACAGGTAACCAGTATGTTAAATGTAGCCATTTAAAACTAACCCATTATATATCTCCGTTTCATTCGAATTCACATTCGATATTCGAAAAAGCTTTAATTAAAAGCATTAAGGTAGCTCAAAATCATGCATAATACAACAGCAAACAAAACCACCCAAAACCACGAAAGCACAACGAAAGGCATTTTCATTCACATCATCCCTTACTTACACACACACACACACACACACAGTCACACACACACACACAAACACTCGCTCACTCCTTCAATGAAACACCCAAACCTCACGAACCACCCCTTCCTTGTTGTTGGCGACATTGAGCCAAGAAATTTTGTACGTATTGAAAGAACTCGTAATTTTATTGTAGTGAAGGAAAAAGCTTTCGTAACGCCATCAGTTTGAGTTGTGATTTGTAACGTAACGCGCGAGAACTGAAAAACAAATAAACAAACTGAAAAAAAAAAATAATCTACGACCGACGACAACGGCGACGACGACAACGACGTAGTATACACACACATAATCCAAGGAAAGTGTCCTTTGTCTTCAGCATCAAATCCCAATAAAATTAATTTTTTAAAAATAGAAGAAACTGCAAAATCGTAAATAAATATAATAAAATCAATTGAATTGATAGTGAATTTTCGTTGTGCCGTTGAAGTAAATAAAATAGTGCAAAAAAAAAGAAACAAAAAAATTGTGTTAATATCATTAACATTTTCTGGTGAAGAATTCGCAAATGCTCACACACAAACACAGAGGCTTTGCTGTGTGTGCTGTACTTGTGTGTGTGCGAATTTCACTGCAATTGCGTGATTTTGTAATAATATTTTATTTTCTCTTCTTAATCTTTATTTTCCTTATTTATTTTAATACTTCGATTTTTCCAGCGCTCAAAAAAAAAAAAAACAAAGCAAGCAAAAGATCTTTAAAGCTTGTGGTTATAATTGGAAGACAAAAAAAAAATAAAAAAAAAATAGTAATAATAATTTAGAACGACAGTAAAAATGGATATATTAAATCAAATTCTAAATATGAATGCTGGTGGCGCCTATGGTGGGGGTAAGGCGGGCGGTGCCTTTGATCCCATCACGTTCGTAATGAAACCACAAGTTGTGATACGCGCACTTTGTTGGGTGAGTGTGTATGTGTGTGGGTGTGCTTGAATATTGTATACGAATGTGTTTTATGTGAAAGTAGTTTAGCTAATAAGTACTCAATATTATTAAAACTTGTGTTTAATATTAGAAATGGATTTGATTTTCTTAAATTCCAAACAATCAACAAACTTTTCTAATGTTTTCTTAACTGAATATTTGATTAATTATTTTGACATATCACTGAAAGGTCAGGTTTTATTTTTCATAGTAAGTGTTGCATTTCATCCTATGTTTCAGTATTCGTAAGGAGCGAAAAGCACACAAAACGGAGGATGCTTCCGACGTACGTATTTTGAGTCGCTGAATCGAAATCCCTTAGCCTTTGGTGTCACTTTGATTCCGATTAAGCGGCTCAAAGTTCGTAAGATTTGATTAATGAGGTTCGCCGAAAGACATACCAATACAAATCATTGTAAAATATTAAAAACAAAAAACAAAATTCCATATTACCTACTTGTGTTATTCTTCTTCTTTAATGACACAAAGGCATATGGGAAACTAAGGCCGAGCTTTTCGCGTTGTACGAATTAAATTTGTGCACAAATGGAAAGGACTGACCTAGAGTTTTATGCTGAAAAGCTTTTCTGAAACAATTTTTATTTCCATTTTTTTGTTGAAGAATTTTTTTTTTTAATTTTTTACTTTTTGAAATGTAAGACAAAACCTCCACTGGCTGTTACACCACAGAAGCAAGCTTAGCATTACCAACATATTACTAATATACAAGGCCATCACAAGCCTCCAGTTGTGTGACACTGCCAGCAACTCTAATATAAACAAAATTCAGGCATACCAAAGTAAAACGCTTCGAACGCTGCTTAACGCCACCTAGTACGTGAGGAATTCTTCAATCCACCTCAACCTAATGTGGAAATGGTCAAGTATATAATCCATCGATACAGCAGCAAATACATAGACAAACTGAACCAGCATCCCAATCCACTGGCCATCAAATTACTAGACAACAGTATAACTTGAAGACGACTAAAGCCCTTACAGCCACTGGATCTACCGCACTGAGGTTGACCAAATACGCAGCTGCAACTTTAATACTCACATTTCAAAGGCAACATCCTCACTTGCCAGTTTCCCAATTAAAGATTAAAAGCCTTTGGGCAGAGTATTGTTAAAGAAAGAAAGAAATAAAAAACATTTGATTTTGATTTTTGACTGTAACGAGGTTTGAACCTGAGCATTCCAGCTCACTACCAACTTCGTCTCGGTGACTATATTATTATTTGGGTTACGAGGAGGCAAATACAGGTGGACTTGTTGAAACATTTCAAAAATCGCTATTAACTGGAATTCATTTAAAAATGTCGAATGTCAGGAGGCTACCAGAATATTAAAAAAAAACTTTGAGAAAGCAAGGTCGCTTTATGAATTTACGTCAAGATAGAACTGATACTCGCTTTGTTGTTGCTTTCATTTGATTGGTTAAAGCTTTATCGATAATAATAGCGCCACTAATAATGTGGTGTAAATATTTAATAACTCTCAAAACACCGATTATGAATGCTAAATAAAGTTCCTTCAATTACCTTTTTCGATATAACTTGTATGTATTTACAGTGGACGTCGTTTATAACGACGACCAAATGACTATTAAAACTCATTATCTTACATATTAAAATTAATTTATTATTATTTATTAGTCGTTTTATTATAAACTTTTGGTCTCTAAAAGCGAAGTCGTTACATGCGACTTTCACTGTATTTATTATTTATTATATTCATTCAAAAACTTGTATTTTATGGCATATAGTACATAGGTAGGCGCATATTTATATGCTTTTTCTTATCGTTACTCTAAAGTGCGTTATTTAATTCTTAACAATTTTTTCCCGTTGAAGTCAATATTTAATGTCTTGAATCCACCCCAGGGTTTTCAGCTTTTTGATGCTTTTATGTCAGTCTGCTTTCTATAGGATTTTCAGCTACATTCTGGTTATACTTAGCTTCTACTACCTTTTAAACTGTATTATTATTAAATATAATAACAATTAATAGAATCCAGCATAAACACCAACAATAATGTCAGCCTTGAGATCAAGCGGAGACTAACTCTTGCCAACAGGTGTTACTACGGGCTCAGTAGGCAATTGAGAAGTAAAGCCCTCTCTCGACCGACGAAAATAACGCTCTATAAGTCCCTCATCCTTCCCGTCCTAATGTATGGCGCAGAGACGTGGACATTGACCATCAATGATGAGAGGCTGTTAGGAGCGTTCGAGAGGAAGATACTCCGTAAGATCTACGGTCCAGTATGCGTGGACGACGTGTATCGAATAAGATGGAACGATGAGCTGTATGAGCTGTACGCCGACACTGACATAGTCAAGCGTATAAAACTCCAGCGGCTTCGCTGGCTGGATCATGTTGAGCGAATGGAAGAAAGCGCTCCGGCTAGAACGGTGTTTTATTCGAACCACGGTGGAGGAACACGCAGAAGGGGACGTCCTAATCTCCGTTGGAAAGACCAGGTGCAGGGCAACCTGACTGCACTTGGCCTTATCAACTGGCGCCAGCGCGCGCATAGCAGAAGTGACTGGCGGAGCTTTGTGGAGGCGGCCAAGACCGATCATCGTTTGTAGCGCCAGCTAAGTAAGTACGTAAGTAACAATTAATAGACACATCATCATGTCCTTCTCGTAAGGTGTGCCGATTCGTTTTCACTTGTTTACACAAATTATTAACTTTACTCGTAATAGAGTCTGGAATATCAATGTATTAAAAAGCTTTGCATAGAATATTCCTGACCTTCCATGTGAAGGCAAAATAAATTGTACATCGCTTAACCTTGCAATTCAATGATTCAACACTTGAAATTATGGCCTAATTGCATGAATTAGTTTTGTATATTTGTGACAATTTAATATTGTACATACTCTTTTCATAACAAAATTGGAATACAAAATGAGTTTACTAATTTTGTTGAATTTCGTCCTGCCAGAAAAAAGAAAAATAATATTTAAAAATAAAAATCAAGAGAACAAATTGATCAATGAATTTCTGCTAATTGTAAATGTTAACGAAATCTAATCCAATAAAATGTTGGACAACATTTTCTTATTTTAGCAAATTGATACTTGAGGGGTACATATGTATGTATATAATCGTTTATGGACCGATGTATTCATTGGTCCTTATGTCTTCAAAAATTATGATGATTAGAATGTTATTGTCAAACATGATTATCAACTTCTTCGTGCCTCAATTGGATGGCATTAATGTTGCAATCCTGTGGTGTGACACGGCGAACAATTAGGTAATTTTACGAAAAGGACCTGTTAACTGGTCACCTCGTTCTGACGATACGACGTCATTAGATTATTTCCTTTGGGGATGTGTAAAGTCTACGCCGTTAAACCAGAAAAAATTGAGCACTTGAAAGCCCAGAATCGAAGCGTTATTGCCGAAATACAGCTCGATGTACTGCGAAGAGTGTGTGAAAATTTGAGTTCGAGATTATGCTATGTAAGCGCGAGCAGTGGCACCCAAGTGCCGGAAATTACATAAAAACGTTTTTCCGCATTTAAAAGAAAGACACTATACATACTTAAGTATATACCATAAATATATTTATACTTGTGTCCACATATACTCGTATATGAAAGTTACTATTGTATATAAAATGTGAATTTACGGGGTGGATGGGGGCTGCTGATTTTCTCCATATTTTAAATATAAATTTGATACTTCATTTTATACTCATCCATTGCTAAATTATTCCTATTATTTTGCTTCTTCTACTTTTTTTTTTTTTTTGTTTCCTTTTAAAATTTCTTCCTCTTCTTCTTCTTCGTCATCAGTTCGTTATTATTATTATCGTTGTTTTTGCTTTTCTTGTTGTTGTAGCTGTATTTTTTTCTTTTCATTTCTACCCAAGGCCGTATTACAAATGGTATGTTCCATTCATAGGGTTGAGGGTATGAGGCGGTGATAATAATGCCTTGTCTCATACGCGCAAATACATACATACGCATATGTACTATACACACAAATACATATGTACCTAACTATTGCACGTATTTACGTACATATTTCCGTACTCTTGCACCCTGTAGGGCCAAACCAATCTAGTCCAACAAAATTACTAGTTTTTCAAATAGTTATGCAGCATCTAAGTAGTTTTTAAAGTGGTAATTAACCACTTTAATAATTCTATTGAGTGAAAATATTGTCTTGTAATTCTCATCTTATTCTTCTTCTTTTAATGGCGTAGCAGCCCATGGAGGGCCTAGACCGATATACAATATTTTTCATTTAAATGGTTTTTTAAATTGCACAAAGATCACTGACGGGGTTCGAAGAGGCAAAATCAAAAAGTAGAAAAGACAATTTTTCTACACGGCACCACCTCTTGTCAGGTAATGGCAAGCAAACGTACAAGAGTGAAATTTGCATATTAACAGCTTTTCACTCCGCCGTTCGGATTCGGCATAAAACTGTAGGTCTCTTCCGTTCATGTACAAATATCATACAAACGATATGAGTGGATGCGAAAAGCTCGGCCAAGGCTGTTGTCCTATTGAAAGAAAGAAAAGAAGAACAGCAACTGATTTGATTTACTTCAGCGAAATCAGAACAAAGCAACCGCCGAACGTACACGATCGAAAGCCACACGACAAGCTTATAAGTAGTATACGTGTGGACGACATCGCGTAAATAGCATTTTGTTGACTATACACGTGTGTTATGGGAATTGAAAATATGCGCATCGCTGATCGACAAACTATTCGACAAAAACATGTATGTTTCAACTAGTTGAAGTTTGATTTGGAATAGTTAATAAATTATTTGTAAAACATCTAGCTACCAACTAGTTGCAAAGATATACAAGACTTATAGGGCTGAGGACAACACAACGTTAAATAAAACAGTTCGCGATGAGGAAAGACACGAAATGTGGGACTAGTTGTGGTATACAGTAAACCACTTAATCGGCAAACTTTAAACCAGTTGTTTGCGCTACAGGGCTACTTATTTATTTTCTTCTGTCACTCTGTATATTTGTTTCTTTTTTTTTTTGATTTTTCCTTTCCACTTACTTTGTTGTCAAAGCAATTAAAAAGATGTATATTTTACCATTTTCGTTTTTCATTTGCACATACACACACAAAAATCTCTTGTTTCCCTTCCTCATGTTGCATACATACGAGTACTCGTACTTGGTTATCAACTTTTAATTTAAACCATACAGATAGTTTCTTTTTACATATGTACGAGTAGATACTTAAATATCTGTATGTGTTACCATAAATTTGTTAGCTTCAGTTGTTATCCTGCTGGTATTGCAATGATTCTACTTTAAGTTTCGATTTTCTTATAATTGCTTTTTCCTGAACTTCCCATACACATTTTATGTAGCTTTCAATTAATTATACACCTTCAATCATATAAACTAGTACGTATTTACCTGAATACACACATACTCGTACATATGCTTGTATGCAAATATGTACGTACATATATGTACTCGTATATGTACTCACATATGTATGCGAGTATGTATATACTTATAAACTTGGCCTTGTAAAATACATAAATGGCCCATTTTATATAAATTGGGTCAAAATATTGTATAATTTCTCCATCATGTTGACCTTTTTCCGCATCAGTTGATCACCTGTTTTAAATTCTATTCAAAGTCGGAGGTATGCAGTATAAATGCTTCGGTGTGTTTGTTCAAGTTAAGTAATGAATATTTTAACGGCAGATTTGCTGAAAAACTAAGAAATCCTGGTAAGAAATCCTCAACACAATATAAATGGTATAGGCTTCTCTCTCTATAAAGTACCGAATACTACGGAAGTACTTAATGGTTACCGGGTGCGTCAAGTGAAGTGACGTTTTTAAAAATTGAATAAATAAGTCGACCATACATCAATATGAATGCTGCAATTTCAAATAAAGTTTTTGGTTTCTTCGAACAAACACTGTCATTAATTTGGCGATTCGCGTTCGTAGCTCGAATACACGTAGCTCAATATAAAATGTAAGAAAGTAAGATTCGGCTACCCTCTTGAAAAGTGTAATCACAAAATATCACAATAAATATTTAATGAGTAATCCAGATTTGAAGATTAGGTCCTAATAGTGTTGAAGATTATTGTCCGTAATCTATAAAGCATAGAAAACAATAAACTAATCTTGGCAAAACTACTGTAAGATATTTCGTTATCAAGCAACGACTAATTTCCTAAATGAACCACCCCCTACTCCATATTTTACACTTCTTCTCTATACCTACCATCGAGATCTAAGCCGATATCTCAAAGGTCTCATGCTTTTTAATGAGAAGAGAACACAGAGTATACATTTTTCCTCGGATAAAGCAAACTGGTGTCATTGGTAGAATCGTCTTTAACCGTCTCCTCCATTTTCATCATCGGTGTATTTCATGATCGACATCTAAGATAATATCTTCAAAGTACATACCTTTATTGTTATCATTATAATTATTATTGGACTGGCTATAAGTACATTGCGACCATAGTTGGATTCACTGATGAATCTGAGAATTGCGTTAGGTTTTATGCCGCATGTCTCGGAAGGTCCCAAGAGTCCCTTCTCGGCAGCCAGACAGTTGTGTTCACCTGTTTCCATGTCTTCATTACAAAGTTGACATGAATCGCATTGCGATATACTCAACTTCTTAAGGTGATACTTGAGAAGACAATACGCTGTAAGAAGGCCTGTAAGGGTTCGAATTTCCATTATTTTTAACTCTATTATATGTTTAGAGTTAATGGTGATTTAGTCTGTTAGTTATCTTTTAGTCTAGTCCAACAGTCTTCGAGAGCTTTTATTTGCCAATACCTATTTTTATTGTTTGGGCGTATTTTAAGGGCACTCCACAAAAATGTTTGAGATCTAAGACGGATCTAAGTGTCCCCATTTTCTTTAGGCTGCCCGTTTTTTCTTTTCCCTCAAATCGTTCATGACCCGGAATCCAAGCCAGTATAACTTTATGACTATTGGATAAAGTTGAGAGAAGCTCAAAACACTCCTATAAAATTTTGAATTTTATGGCGAATCAGTTAAAAACTTTTAGAGCTGCTTGACCCTCCGAGAGAATGTAAATCTGGGCACCGTTTATTCGCCTACGTCTACATTCTCGGGCGTAAATCTCTATAGCATAAAACCCTGCTATAAATGTGGAAGGCATTTTTCCCTTTGCTACGGCTTTTTGAAATGTTGGACCGACTTCCATCAGTGTACCAAATTTGTTCACCGGGAAAAGTTGTGCAATATTTATATATTGTTCCATGTTTGACGGTCACTAATAATTACCTTAAAGTTTCTGGAGCATATATGTTTTTTACTCACAGAGTCAGTGATTTTCAAGCAAGGACTGTCCTGAAATATGTTCCAAATTGATAGATGTCCTTTCAAGTACTTATAATGTATGAAATCTAATTATTGCCGTAGAACACGTTTTAATTGCCACTGTAATACCCAGGTGATGCTCCATGCTAGGCGATTAAGTTTGATTAACTAAGATTGGGCATTCGCTTGCTGTATTTTTACCACATACAAGCTCAAATTCTAATTTTATTTAATTTTTAGAATACTACTGCACAAGCTGTCAAATTACTAAGAAATTACGACCATTTCCCACTTCAAAATTATGGTTTTCTACGGTTCTCTCCGTAGAAAATCGACCAACAAAATTAATCTTTCTTTGGAAAACCAAGAACAAGAACTTCATATGTCAAAATGTCTAATTTTGAAATACGTAACTATATTCGATTGAAGATTAGAACCGAGGTCAGTTAATTTTGACTACCTCTGACTTCTTCAACGCAGTATTTTTATTCAAACAGTGACTACTTTGAAATAGGTCACAGGCAGTAAGCAACAACTCCGGACTGTGTTGAGGCAAACCTTCCCTTCCCTTGGCTTGGGAACTTTGAAATAGGCCTGACGCAGTTTTAACAGTGAAAATTGCGTAATCGCTACAGCATGATTGAATGCATTCACTCATTTTCATTCCTCACCATTTCTTTATGCAAATTTACTTATAAAATATTACATTTCCACTTGATAGCTACATCCGGCAACATAACAGTTACAAGAATAAAAAAACGGATATCGTAGATATTATTTATAAAGGAAAAAGCTTTTTCTTGTTTCTTTCAACACCAGAACAAAACAAAGTGTCACAATAAATTTTCAATAAGTAGAGCAGAAAGGAACTTTTTCTACATATAGTACATATGATGATACATATTATGCATGCTATTTCCAAATCACCTCACACACACACTTACGAGTACCTACCTATGTATGTATATTCAATGGATTGTATATTCAATGATAATGGAGAATTGAGAAAATGAAAAGCTTTTCAATGTTTACATACAAATATTGTCAATGTTTTATTTTCTAGGGTAGGGGTGTATACACACACACACACAAACTCATATGTAGTGGGTAGAAATAGTATAAAAGAATAATATCAAGGTTGCAACAAAAAAAAACGATTTCTGCACACATAACGAAAATCGTTTTAACGGTTAACGAAGTAATGGATTTAACTACGTTATAACAGAGAAATAGTAGATTTATGATGCGTACGTTTTTCATTCGTTCAACTTTTAAAATCCACTATGTATGTACTCAATAATAAACGATTTTGTTCGTTTTAAAACTTTATAACGTAATTATTTCGTTAATTATAAAACGTATTAACGGTGACATAAAATCAGTAGCTAGGATCCGGCCACATGAGATTCAATGTTAATTACTTCGAAATACTTAGTTCGAGCATACTTGTTACAGTATTTTCTAATTATTTTCTTATATAAGTACTACATATAACAAAAGCATGTCTAGTATTTCTACTTGTATGTGAAAATATATAGGGTGCCCCATCTTCTATGTTCAACATATTGACTTGAGTTAACTAGTTTTTGAAACGTCAATTCAGTACAATTTTAATCGCTTCAACTCGAAACATCGCGCCGAAATAGTGAGGCTATACGTTGAAAATAGTCGTTGAGTTATGTTAACTTAACGTGGACATCGTCGAAAATATCGTGGCCAATAAGCATCGTTTGACAACACTATTCGTCGTTTGGTGGGAGATCGTCGACAAGCCATTCATCAACGCCCAGGACATTCCAAATAACTGGTTGAAGCGGTAAGAGAAAGTGTTACCGAGAACCCTCATTTGTCGTATCGTCACTGCGCTCAACATTTTGGCGTCATTAGAACCACCTTGGGCGGCATTTTGAAGTTTGATTTGCACTTGTTTCCGGATAAAGTGCAATTGACTTAAAGAATATTGCCGACAGACCGTCCACATCGCTTGGAATACTGCCCAACTGCCCAGTCGCTCGAATGGTTGACACTGAACCTGATTTTTGGAAGGCAATTTTTATGACTGACGAGAACCACGGAGCATCCACACGAGATCCATGAAACACCATTGCATGACCAAAAAGTGACTGCTTGGGCCGGCGTTTGCGCCAATACCATCATTTTGCCATTTTTCTTCAGATCGGTTTCTCTCTCGCAGTCGATGGGAATTGATGTCGGTGGATGTTGGCTAAATATTTCTGCCCACAAATGTGTAAAAAAGGCCTGGACGGTTACTGTTTTCAACAAGACGGTGCATCATACCACGTTGCAAATCAAACAATGCAGTCTCTGCAACGAAAATTTTCTGCACGTGCGGTGTAAAAAATGGCGAAATTGAGTGGCCACCCAGATCTCCAGACTTGACCTCTCCGGACTTCTTCTTGTGGTGTTATTTGAAAAGTAAAGTGTACGCGGTCAAGCCTATGACCATTGACGAGCTCAAGGCAAACATTCGTACCGAAATCATCGCTATACCGTCCGAGATGCTCGAGAATGTGACGGAAAACGCTGCAAAAGGGGCACATTTTGCTTTGGTCAATAACGGCGGTCACTTGATTGATGTTGTATTCAAAAACTTGTCCAAAAACTAGTCCATTTTAAATAAAAATACCTTATACTTATATGGAAATCGGTTGTTTCTGTTTTAAGTTATTCAATATTCTCATACCGACATAAAAGAGAGCGCACCCTGTATGTCGTAGAAATAATATAAGTATAGTATGTACTACATAAGTAGTTATATGGAACGTGAGAAAGCCAGCAGATTTATTCCTATATACTCGTAAACATATGGACTATTATAAGTATATAGTACATTATACGAGATATTTTTAAAAAATAATTATACCAAAGGTCAGGATACATTTCACTTTTATGAGTGGTGTAACTATGTAACTGCGAGTACATATGTAAAGTTACAAAATTTTAAATTTCCTTCATGTGTAAAAATAAAAAACTACAAGGCCACGCTAAATGTTTAGATATGGCATTAGTATGTACTTTACACACACCACACATTTATACCCAGGTTAAAAATTTTTTAATGCATAATGTGTACACTTCCTTCTGCCATTATTTTTTTTGTCTCATAAAAATAAGTGAGCACTTTTGCATTGAGCAAGTTATGTTTGAGCAGATCTCATTATGAAAACCACACATTCAACAAATTTTTAATAACACAGTACGACAAAAAAAAAAATCTCAGTGTTGTGGTGCATCTACTTTTCTGGAGCAATATCTTATAAGAAACACATTTTGACTATTTCTCACTTTTTTCGGGTCATAATCTGGATTCCCAAGATTCGGGAAAGAAAAGAGTCGGAAAGTGACATACATTTTTTGCACCGCATTAAAATAGCGATATGAAAATTAAAAGCTCGTGTTCTGAATGGTGTACAAAGGTGAATTCTGTGCTATAGACCCAATGGCTGTCTGCAGATTAAATATAGAACTCTTTGCATACTGCACGAGCTGGGTTGGTTGATTTGAGTAGCTGTCCATGGACCCAATTAAGCCAGTATCACGGCTCATTGTGATGCTACAATGGTTAGACCTACAACGTCGGTTCCAAATGGATGAATGGCTATTTGTTATAACTTCGTGGATTACCTCTATCTTCCAATATATCTCTTATATTTATTATTAATTTCATATCGATAAGACAGTTATGAATGAGAATTAATCACCAGACCAAGACACAATACCAAGACAGGAATCGAACCCGCGCGCAACATTCCGATATTCACTAGATAGTCACTTGACTATCGATCGAAGTCGACTACTGTAGGAGCTATTACAATGTTAAAAAAAGTAAAAATAGACTAAGTATTTGAAGTCTAGTTTCGTATGCTCAATCTTCGAAACTAGATTTCGAAGAAGTCTTAGTAATAGACTTATTCGATAACTGGGAAGCTAGAAGACGTTTCTCGAGTAGATTTAATCAGATTACGAAGGCCTATCCTTCAGATTCCAACAAGGATAAATAGGACCATGGATTGTTATAATTTTTATTTTTCGTGGCATAATTTATACATATATTGCTCAAGATGGATCATATTTGACCATTGCATTTTTGATCTATGTCATCTATTTGGATTCCTTATGTCAAGGTACATAAAGGTGTTTATTGCAAACAGAACTTGGGAAATCTGGTTATTTTCTTAGATATATGCTTATTTTCTTGAGTGTTTGTCTCAAGCAAACTAAGCTGATTTCATTTATATTTTGTGCGGTATTGGATTTCACCTCAATTTGTTCACAGTGGACCTGGCACCAGAAAACACAAATAAAATCAAATCAAAATAAAATTACTTATCTAGATTTTTGCAAAGTTAAGTTAGTTCAGTAACTCGACACTCTAGAAGTAGAGGGAAATCTTTTTTATGAATAAAAAAAAGTGATAACTTAAATGAACACTCCATTTAATTTCAGGATCTAGTTATTTCGTTATGAAATTCTTCCACCATGAGTAAAATACCATATTATGTAAATACTTATGTATGTATATAATCGTATTATCATTTGCAGCTCTTTTCCATAATTGTCTTCGGTTGCATTTCGTCAGAAGGCTACATCGAGGAGAATGGCAAGGAAGTGTGTCTCTACAATGGCGATGCGATGGCATGCAAGTATGGCAACACAATCGGCGTATTTGGATTCTTGGCGTCGATGGCCTTCATAGCCGGTGAATTTCTCTTTGAGCGTATGTCATCGGTGAAAAGTAGGAAACGTTACGTGATGGCAGATGGCGTCTTTTCAGGTCAGTGAATCTTACTTAATTAAATAGAGTAAATTATTTTTTTTATGAATTATAGCTGCGAATGACATACAAATGGTAGTAAGAATGAATTGTGCTTTGTAATCGTTTCAGCCTTTTGGGCATTGATGTACTTTATATCGTTCGTCTATTTATGGTCACAGTGGAGTTCAGCACCAATGCCACCAGGTGGCATCGGTGTTGGTAATATGCAAGCTGCCATTGTATTCTCATTCTTTTCGATTTTCACATGGGTAAGCAACTATTTAAGTACATAGAATTCCATATATGAGGTATTACTTACCATAAATGTGAATATTTTTCGTTTGATTTCTTTAGGCATTGTGCGCCTTTTTAGCTTATAAACGTTTTCTGATTGGTGCCGGCGATGAGTTTACATCGGCATTTGAAAATGATCCGGCGAATGTTGTACATCAACAGGCTTACGCCAGTTATTCAATGGATAATGACAACGAACAGTATAGTGCGTCACCATTTACTGGACAACAGCAAGGTAAATTATACTATTTTCGATTATGAAGGGCTAAGGATTTAGGGTTAATATTACGAAAGAATTGTGTAAATGCAAATAAAAAGCCCTCCTATGATTCATAAATGAAGGATATTCAGTTAGGAGGAGGGAGGATTTGAACAAGAAATAGGTACTCGACTGTTCCGCGTGTTTAAGATATGAATTGAAACCGGATCTCTGGAGTGAATAAAACATTTCGTAACCAGAGTGGCGTTTTCATTTGCACAAAACATCACATGAATTAAACCTTCTACTGTTTGAAGCTGATGATATCGCCGTCTTTTTCAATACTACGAGGGTAGATCAATAAGTAGCCGTGTGTGAAGACAGGTGGCGTTGCTGAGGGAAGTTGGTATTACCGTCGTGTACTGCCACACTAAATTTCAAAACCAATCATTGGTTAGTTTTTATTTGGCAGCCATTAGTTATTTTCGTGTTTGGTGTTTCGCGATAAAATGGAAAAAGAACAATATCGATCCGTAATTTGCTTTTTGTTTTTGGATGGAAAAACATGCGAAGAAATAAAGTTGAAGTTGGATGCTGTCTATGGGGACCCTTCACCATCTATGACAACCGTAAGATATTGAATCAAAGAATTTAAACGTGGTCTTACATCTGTTTTTGATGAGGCGCCCAGGCCGCCCGGCAGACCTGGTTACCGAGGAAATCGTTGAAAAGATCTGCGACATGACTCTCGCTGATCGACGAATGTAATTGCGCGAAGTAGCAGAGGCCGTAGGAGTGTCGTACGGAACGGTAATTAATATTTTACATGATGAGTCCCGCGATTGCTTACGTTGGACAACAAGGGGATACGAAATTGTCGCGGCCAAATTGCATGAATTGAACTACGAATTGCTGCTGCACCCACCGTACACGCCCGACTTGGCTCCCTGCGCCTTCTCTCTGTTCCCCAACATGAAAACGTGGCTCGGGGGAAAAAAATACAGCTCAAACGAGGAGAGGAGGCTTTTGTCGTCGAGACAGAAACGTATTTTGAAGAGTTTGATTTTTTGGAGAGGTCAAAGAAATGGCAGAGACGTTGGGAAAAGTGTATTGTACTAAAAGGAGATTACGTTGATAAATAGAAAAAAAATTTGTGAAACACTTGCCTCTTCATTCCTAACAGGGGTATTTATTGATCTACCCTCGTACATAGTAGACTAGTGATGACAACTAGACTTCACAGGGTCACATTCCCTGTCAAGGGTGCGCATATAAAATGTTTGGAATCTTTAAAGTTAGTGATTGAAGTATCAAGTATTTTCGATAATCGGCATAGTTATCGATACTCTTAACAATTGAATATTTTTATTTTACTTTATTTTAGAAGAATTTATTTTTAGCCATTCACTTCAGGTAATACTGAGTATTTCACTTTAATATCACAAACAATGGTCATATTTTGACGCTCGGAAATAACAAAAACAAAATCTTTCTGTGTTACTGACTAACTCTACCGAAAAATTTCTGCAATTTCTAGGTTAACCCATTTTGGACAGGTACCAGAAGCCGTGATATGATTTTGAATGATAATTTATATGACATTTAACGAATCAAAAAAAGTTCTAAAGAATATATTGTGAATTTTAGAGGGTCTAAATATTTTTGACCCCTCCCCGAGGAAATAAAGTGATCAAGTGTACAAAAATTTCAATAAGAATTCTCTGTGATCAAATGGTTTTTCAAAATTAAGAAGTTATTTAAATTTTAAGTCAGCAAATTGTGTAAAATATGCATTTTTGTTGGGATTTGCCTATTTCCTATACTAAAATTTTTGTTACTAAAGTTTAGTCAGCTGCAGTTTTTGAAAATTATATGGTGACCTGCTAGTTTATAATCTTTACATGAAGTTTGTTATTTTGTCTAGATGAATTTCATTTTTTATATGCAAAATAATTAAATTTACTATTTTATGACGATCTTCCAAAAATTTATATCTTTTCACCTCAATATTGACCAAATAATATTAAGTTCTGTAAATGCAGTTTTAAAGCCAGCGTATGTTGAAATATTGTCCAGTTTTTGTCACCAGTAACCAAGCTGTTCAAAAATGGTTCGAGGTCATTCCGTTTCAGAAGAGATTCACATACTGAAATACGGTCAGTTAGATTTTTTCACTCAGATTATGTGGCACCCAAATATGCGGTTTTCTTTTTTTGGAAGAGCCAGCCTTTTTTTAAGTGTTCAAACCCGTTTGGTAAGCAATGCCAAGATCCGTAGCGATGTCGCGATTGCCTATGTTTCGGTCTTCCTCCACATTGTCAAGAATTTCGTCCACTTTTTCGGTGCATGATCGACCAGATTTAGGTGCGTCCTTTACATCAAAATTTGCAAAGCGGAATCTATCATATCACTTTCCAATTGTCCTTTCCCATAAATTACTTTCTCCATAATGTGCACAAACTTTTTCTGTGAGCCTTCGTCGTGGCCGTATTGTACTTTTCGTAGAAATAAAGTGAAATGTAACGAATATTTTTCCGATTCTGCACTCATTTTAGTGAATAATGAAGAAATGACAATGGGTAGAAAGTGTTTATGATTCTCAGAGATGTCAACTACCTTAAGCAATAAAGACTTTCCAGATCGGACTAGTATATACAGAGTTGTCATACTTTAAACTTTGCTATATTCCTTTTCTGAACTTTTTTTTTAGCCAACCTAATCGGATCTACTTTTCTTCCACAACAGCTTAAAATCATTTAACAGACTAATCAAAATAGGGAGAATAATATTATTAAGTGATAGTACTTACGAATATGCATATTATTCAATAGCTTGATGTTAAGGATTTACAATTGATATACCGTTTACCGTTCAAATAGGATTTCAGTGCAGGTCCACTCCACTCCACTCCACTCCACTCCACACCTCGCTTTGCAAACTAACCAATAGGTATTTAGTATAGGTATTTAAACTCGTAGTTATCAAAAGAATAGATTCATAACTTCAGAATGGATTTGAGCTATGAACAATAAAAACAATTATTAAAAATATTACCTTATCTTTTTAAATTTCTACAGGTATGGAACAGCAACAACAAGGCATGGAATATCAACAACCCACCTATTAAAAATCAACACTTCACTAGACATTATTAAATATGAAAACATACATACATACAGACATACATACATACATACCTACATACCATATATATACCATACATATATTTTAGAAGGAAAATTAACAAAAGTACATAAGTACCACATATGAAAATGAAAATAAAAAATACAACAATATTTGGTACTACTTATGTAAAAATAACTATTTAACTACAATACATATGGTAATTACATGAAACAAATACCAAACAAAACAGAATACACCGATAGAAAACATATAAATACAAACAAACAAATAAATAAAATGCAATTTTACTACCTACAAAAGAAAAATATACTTAGCTTATTAATTGAAAAGGAATCAGACAATTTTGTATATGACATCAAATGAAATTTTTATCTAACAATAAATTTGCAGAACGTGCAAAAACCTATTTTGCATTCAAACACATATGAAAATAATACACAGAGACTATAATAAAAAAAATATTATATATATTATAAAAAAAAGATAAAAAAAACTTAAGGCATATGCTTCAGCTTTATACGATAAATCATAAAAAAAATACCTAATCGAAAAAGTGAAGAGTTTCCAAATCTTTAGCCTTAAGAAAACATAATAAATAAAAGAGATAAAGTTAAAGCCTTTTAAAATTGTAGTAAAATTTGTTGCAATATAATGTTTATCATTTTATAAAAAAAAATTATAAATAAATAAAGAAATATATGTATTTACACCGCTCTAATGGGATTTACTTCATTCGTTAACTGCAAATGCGGAAAAATAAATGCAAGAACGTTCGGTTTCCTAGTTCATTGAACATTTTTGTGGATCTACGTAGAATCTAGAATCGAAAAAGTAGTGAGATTTGAAAATCAAAAAATTATAATTTAGTTCAATGTAACAAACCAAATAATATTCAAATGGATCAGCATACGAACTCTTCAGATTTCTTTCAAATACTTTAATATCTCAAGTTAGTTTAGAAAAAATAAAAAAATTCAAAACTCACTGCACATAGATATCAAAATATTACAAATGAGTTTTAGAACATTGAAAATCGCTGTCATAATATTTCAAAATTATCATCGGAATTTTCCAAATAAACTTTAAAATATTTAAATATAATTATTTCGCCGATTTTAGAAGAGCACTTTCGAAATAGCTTCAATTAAAATATTCCAAGTTAACATGCAATATTCCAAATTAGTTACATTATATTACAAAATCACTTTAATATATTGGGAATTGATATTAGAATATTGTAAGTTGATTTAATATATTCAAAATGATTTTTGAAAATATACTTTTTTATACAACAGTACTGTTTTTAAAACTTATAGCATTACATAATGTGAAATAATTGACTTTTCTGATTTAAAATTAGAATTATTTGAATCGGAAAGTATAATTTTTCAAGACATGTCCATTGACATTTATCCGAGTTTAAGCCATTTGGATTTGACATAAATCTCTAAGACTCTTCCATTCATGTAAAATAATATAACTCACCCAATCCGAATGGATGCAAAAAACCTAGTTTAGGCCTTCCACGGTCTGTTGGGTCATTCAAGAAGAACTAGCAGAATGATCCACTACAAGTTACGCTGTTAATTGCGGTTTTTTTTTTGCGAAGTAAAGTAAGTCCCTCTATTGTAATTACAACAAACGATAATGAGAACGCCAAAGATACAATGTTGAACAAGAAATGTGAGAAAATATTTATGGATGTATTCTTGTAAAACTTTATAATATATATACACACAAACATTTCGCTTTCTCAATTTGCAAAGGTCCTAACATAAAATTTATCAAAATCAAGTTTATGATGGATTATGATTAAGCTTATCCAAAACTTTAGGCAGAGATGCAGCTGCCTAAATTTTTGGAGCCGTACAACAAAAACTTATGTTTTTTTTTCCTTTTTAATTTTAAATTACAACATTTTGAAAGCAACCCTGCAAATATTAAAGTTTCCAAAATGTTTTTTAATCCGCCTGGAAATTTTGAGAAATGCGCGTTAAGGCTTTTGCAAAGTAAGGCAGCGATATGCGAGTTATACAACGAATTCAATATATTTATATTTCAATGTTTAAGGTACTATTTTATTTTTTTTTGTTTTTTGTTTTTGGCTCAGAAAATAAAGAGTATTGTAAAATGTATGCCAAAACAAAGGATAAGTATAACCAGACAAATTGTCTTAGATCATTGTCGTTTTAGGCTCTTGATCGTTGAAATTTGAAATCAAAATATAAAACCGGATTGGAAATCTTTCAAAGAATAAACGCTATGTAAACTTATCATAAAAATATTTTGATAATTTTTTGTATTACATAAAAGATTTTTTCTTCCTTTTTGGAAGAAACGGGTTGCTCTGAAAAGTTCATGTAAATAATGAGTACGATGACGAGTTCTGAAGACTGTGAGCTCTCAAATTAACTATGTAGTTTTTAGAATGGCAAATTCTTAGGACGACAAGTTCTTCGGTCTACGAGCAATGAAAATTTCTCAGAATAATGAGATTTTTGGACAATGGGTTGCTGTTAGGATAAAGCTACCTTAGGGCGATGAGCTCTTATGAAAACAAATTCCCTAGATAAGGACGATGAGTTTCTCGGATATCGAATTCTCAAAATGTCGTTCGGACAATGACGATGAATCTGCGGACGGTGAGTTCTTGAAGTGACAAGTTCTTAAAACGGCAAACTCTGGAGATGACTAGTTTTTTAGAACGATAAGATCTTCGGTTGGCAATTTTTGAAGGACAACAAGTTCCTAGGACGACAAATTCTTAGAACGAAGATTTTTAAGGAAGATAAGTTTTTCAGGCGATGAATTAGTAAGATGATAAATTCTTAGATTGATGAAATCTCAGGACTACGAGTTATTAGCAGGATGAGTTCTCAAGAGGATGAGTTATCAGAAGAATGAATTCTCAGGAGGATCTTAGTTCTCATAGTTCTTTGGACGACGAGCTCTTAGGATGACGCGTCCGTAGGATGAGTATTTTTGAAGAGTACAAGTCCTTGTAACGATGAGTTTATAATGTTTTTTATCCAGGCAGAGTATTCTCCGGACAACTATGAATCTCCGGATGGACTATGAATCTGCGGATGACGAGTTCTTGATATGGCAAGTTCTTAAAACGATGAATTCTTGAGATGACAAGTTCTTAGAACGATGAGATCTTCGGTCGACAATATTTTAAGGACGAAAAGTTCTTAGGACAACTAATTCTTAGAACGAAGATTTTTAGGAAAATAAGTTCTCAAGACGTTGAGTTATTAAGTTTAACAATTCTTAGAATGATGAAATCTTAGGACGACCAGTTATCAGGAGTATGAGTTAGCAGGCGAATGAGTTCTCAGGATGTTAAGTTTTCATTACATCGACTTCATAGAATTACAAGTTCTACAAATGGTAATTCTTCAATGAATTGATCTCAGGAGGATGAGTTCTCAGATTGTCACACCGTCTTCAAAAGCAAAGGAATTTCTAAGACGATGAGTTCTCAGGGCAATAGCATGTTGTCAGGACAAGGCGTTGTCGGGGGGGACGAGTTCCCTGGACAATGAGTTTCGTGTCGTCCAAAAGTTTATCGAAATTGAGAAGAATGTTAAATTTCAAAGCGTCGCGTTCTCAGCGCACGGAGTTTTAAGTCCCATAATTTTATCAAAATAGAAAAGAAAACCTTTAATTCAACAAATTATTGAAATATTTTTTATTAAATGTAAATAAAAGAATGAAAAACTACAGCATTTCTAATACTAATCTGTTGAATTCATATCATTTGCATTGAACTTGATATTTCTTTTTTGGAAAAATTAAAAACAAAAACAACAAAATTTGCAAAATTTACATTTTGACTTGCAAGTGAAATCATTTATACACACACACACACACACAGACACACACTCCTCTAAAATAAATCCAAATTTACACTGAACAAAATAAATGACTATAAATATAAAAAATAAATTATGTATTTCGTAAAACAAAAGAAAACAGAAAACCAAATTATTAGCAATGATTCAAATTGATTGTGTACAAAAACAAAAATAAATTACATGAAAATTATAAAACCAACAAAAATTTTACTCAACAATGAATTGCATATTGCAATCATAAGTCAAATATTTATTATAAATATTGTGTATGTATGTAACTTTTAATAAGTTATACATAACGCTTTAGAGAACAATTGTATATGTATATTTATTCAACTCTATGTATGTAACTATGTAACTAACTAAGATATCATGCATGAGATATTCATGGCAACCAGAAAAAAGAAACAAAAAAACCATAGAAAACATTTGTGTACGTTTGTAGTGAGTTTTTAGCAAGAAAAAAGAAGCAATTTATCATTAAAAGTTAAATATTTAATAAAGCAAAAATAAAGTGTTAAGTAATTATAAAAGCTAAATGTCTACACTCGAGATCTACACGCCCACAAACATTCATACATAACTACACACATACTGGCACAATAATATATGTATAATTTTTTATAGTGTATACTTAGCAGTATACTTCAAAATGATAAACAATATTTTTAGAGCTACCGTAATGCCAAAAACCAAAAACCCTTCAACACAACTGATTGCTAACGAATAATATTAACCCTTGATATCAGATAAATACATAGAGCATGTTTAATATTGAATGAGATATTTTTAAAATCATTTAACTAGTGAACAGAGTAATAATCTCATTAACTAAATAGCATACCGAAATAGTCTGAATACCATACGATTTGCATTTTTGAATATGGAAACAGGAATATTTCACATAACTTCTCATTTATCTTAATTTCCAGTTAACTTGACTTAACTGTATCGAGAATAAATAAATTTATGTCGATTCCATTGAGTTGAAACTCCTTGAAATTACACTAACTTACAAAACTTGAAATCTTTGAAGATTCTCTCCATCAACATGGCAACCATTGAATCGATTTATTGATTGCAGGGATGCCAACTTGAGGGTAATTTCCCGTTTTGTGGAATATCAATAGCTCGGTTGGGAATCTTAGAGTTTTCATTTTTTGCGGGAATTTTAAATTTTGTGGTGCATTTTAAATTTTGTATTTATTAACTATGCATGAAATTTCAACTTCATCTCTCGACCATGGGTTGTTTTTGCATAAGAAATGGAAAGGGTACATCATTACCCTAGCTGGAATTTTTTATTGGTTAGCCAAGTTAAGCGACTTTTTTACTATTGAAGTACTAAGGCGTTATGCGATTTATGTCAGAAATAACTCAAATCGAAGGTAATTGAAAGAAAAATATGAATTACATATGAAAAACCCTTTGCCGAAGAGATGAAGTTGAAATTTGTCGAACATTAATATTCTGAATATTTTTTAAACATTGAAACATAATTTGTTTTGTTTTGTTTTGTTTTTTTATCAACATAATAGCAAGTTTATTAAGCATGGGAAATCGGTGGGGAACAATTCAAAACGTTTCGGGGAAATCGAAGAAAAATCGAGGAAATTTATGGCATCTCTGATAGTGATTTGAAGAGCAACGAACGTTGAGAAGTTTGAGTTGGATCAATAAATGGAAAACTCTTAAAAAATTATATTAAATAATTATTTCGCTTTGTTATTTATGAAGCACAATTGGTGTTTAGTTGTATTTGGTTTTGTACTGAAATATTACACTTGCAATGTGGTAAATTTTACGAAAATTCAGTACAGTTCACTAGCAAATAGAGATTTCTGCATCTAGAGAGGACAACCCTTCGAATGGAAGCAGCTGAAGCTGCTGCGAAAAGCAGAGAGAAATAAAGTTTATTGCTCTATGGTCTGAAAGAGTTTTCGTAGTAAAGTTCAATGTATTTGCCTGGCATGGGGAACTATTACTTTATGATCCGACAGAAATTTCTGTAATCAAGTTAAATCGACTTATCAAGCTCGGCTCAACCAAGCGAAATAGGTTGAACCTCAATTATCGAAAATAGAGAATACGCTAACCAAAGTTTTGTGTTATTAAAACAACACTATCCTAAATAACGTGCTAGTAATGAATAGTATTAACTCCAACAATAATATGCTTTGGAAAAACTTCATTTTTATAAGTAAGTACTTATAAATTAATTACATATATTATATTACTATAATTTTTTTCTACTTTAAAACTTTGCTTTAAAAGTTAAGCCGATTTTGGTTGTTTTGCATTTGTCATAAAGTAATTTATAATAAACCAGTTTAACTATAAAGCAACCGTCGTCACTGATTATGACGTAACTACATGCATGCAATGACTTTTTCATTTTGAACTAATGAATTGAATTTGTGACATTTACTAAAAACTCATTTAAATTTATAATAATGGAAAAAATAATATAAAATCCCCCCGAAAAAAAATGATCTTGGGTAATTTTCGAAAATGATTGAAAAACAAGTGTAAGTATTTGGGGTATTCACAATGTGTCGTATTTGTCTTTTACATATTTTCTATTACTTTTTATCTTTCTTTTTTTGCGCCGAATCCGAATAGCGAAATAAAAAGCCATTTATATGGTAATTTTTACTGTTGTAGGTTTGCCAAGAGGTGGAGTGCTGTGTAGAAAAATTGTTTTCTCTACTTTTTGATTTGACTGTGCCGAAATTTGAATATGTGGCCAGGGTTTGCAGTTGCTAGTGCGTAGGCATGCTACGCAGATTGGCCGGGGTTCAAATCTTAACATAGGCAAAATCAAAAAGTCGAAAAAAATTGTTCTACACGGCACCACCTCTTGGCAGGCAATGGCAAATATACAAGAGTTTTTCAATTCCAAGTTCGGATTTGGCACTGTAGGTCCCTTCTATTCATGTACAAATATGGTATAACACGCACAACATGGGTGGATGGGAAAAGGTCGGCCTAGGCTAGCCTTCGTGGGCTGTCGTACCATTAAAAGGAAAGAGTAGCAAAGAGTATTTTGAATTATTGCTATAGTTTCTATGATATTTCCATTCAAAGCAATCATATAGTACATAGTAATATCGCTCAACATACGAGTATGTAGTAGTAAATTTATGCTGTTTTTCATATTCACCACAGAAATATTGCAACCGACTTCTTGCCTAACAAAAAACAGTTTTACACAGCACAATATAGTAGGTCTCGTGTGCTAAGTTGATGTGAAATGATCTTGTCCCTTATGCTGAGTTGATGAGAAATTATCATATTTTTGTTTTCTTGGAGCAGAGTGAACGTGGAATGATCAGGTTCTATGCTAGCCAGGCTATGTTTGACTAATGCTGTATTTATTGATTTGAAATCTTGTTCTGAGTTGCTCTTGTCCTGCACGCTGTGTTGATGAGGAATGATATTTAATGCTAATGACAACAAGGAATGCTTTTGTTTCCATGCTGTGCCCTAGGCAGTGCTTTTCAATACTCTATTTGAAATGGAGTACTCCTGTTCTACATATCATGAGTTGACGGTCTTGCCTCAATCACGAAGAACTTCTAAGAAAAATTGCTTGCTTAATGGATTTTCAAGTGAATGTGGTATAGAATCTATAACTATTCATAGCTCTTCATAAATCCGTAAGCTCAATAGTTTATGTTGTACTTTTTTACCATGTAACACATGCCAGGTGAAAGCAGATCGAAACCACAAAATTTGCAGCCTTTCCTGCGTGCACTAGTGTTACTTAATAAATATGTAAATTAAAACATAAACAACATAACTGTTTAATAAAAACAATCCAAACGTTTAAACATAGTACAAAAAACAAAAACACCACTAACAACCACACAAACGACAACAAGAAAACAGAAAGAGAGAAAAACAAACACAAAATACGAGTAACAGCACATCTTTGATTTCGTTTTTGTTGTTTTGTTTTTAAATTTGATTTATGGTAAATTGTATTAATATGAGTAATTTATGCTTTAAAATTATAATAAATATACATACAAATACAATATGTTCATAAAAGGACAAGTATTCGACAGCCATTCGATTCACAGGCACACACACACACACACACACACCCACACACACACACACACAAACATTGTTAAAATTAGCAAACAACAAAAAAACATGGAATGAAATATTTTGTAATTATATTGTAAAAATAAAAGCATGCTTAAGTACATGCTAATGATTAAACACAACAACAAATTAAATAAAAATATATATTAAAAATATTTAATTTAGAAATATAGTGAAAACTGTTTTTTGTAGTAGCGACATTTGTATGTACGCAATTCATTCAGTTAAGTGTTTGTTGACAGCATTAATGCAAATGAGAAATAAAATGAATTAAAAGCAAAATATTTGTAACTATGGTATACCATACAAATACGAAGGAGGGTCAGTAAGTCCCTGAACACTGAGTCTAAGGAACACTACATTTCATTTGTCAACAAAGTTTCCTTTAATCCTAGACAACGTTCGTCCAACGTTCCTCCAAATTTTTGATACCCTTCAAATAATATGATTTCTCGAGGACCTCAAAATAGGCGTTTGTTTTATCGATAACCTCTTCATTCAACCCAAATCTTTAGCCACCGAGTCATTTCTTCATGTTTTGAAATAGGAAATAGTCGCAGGGTGAATCGGAACCTGGTGAATATGCTGGATGAGGGAGCAATTCGTAACCTAATTAATGCAATTTTAACATTGCGACTGCGGTCTTGTGCGCTGCTGCATTGTTCTGGTGGAAGAGACCTTTTTTCCTCGCCAGATGCGGTCGTTTTTGCTTCATATCGGCGTCGAATCAATTCAACTTACTTTACTTACTTTTAATGGCACAACAGCCAATGGAGGGCCTAGGCCGAGCTTTTCGCATCCACTACTCATGTTGTGCGTGTTAGATTTGTACATGAATGGAAGGGACCTACAGTTTAATGCCGAATCCGAACGGCAAAGTGAAAAGCTTTTCATAGCAATTTTTACTCTTGTAGGTTTGCCATTGCCTGCCAAGAGGTGGTGCCGTGTAGAAAAATTGTTGGAATCAATCCAACAGCTCTGCATAATATGCGCCGGTGATCGTTTTACCATTTTCAAGATAATCAATGTGAATGACACCGCGCGCATCCCAGAAAAACTATCGCCACTACCTTGTTGGCCGACAGCCGCACCTCCTTGGCCTTCTTCGGCCTCCGATTAGCCAGAATAAATCAACTATTTTGACTGTTCCTTGGTCTCTGGTGTATTGTGGTGAATTCAGGTTTCGTTCACGGTTTTGAAACAGTGCACAAACTCGTTTGGATAAAAAATACACTCCTTTTGCTAAGTTGCCAAACGATTCCCAATTCTTGCATACAGTTAGCTTTTTCTCATCCAAATATTTATATTAAACTGAAATCACTGATCTCCGTGATAAGCATGTAGCCTCTTCAAGTTCGCGTACCTTCACTCGTCGATCGTCCAATATCATACCGTGGATTTTATCGGCCATTTCTGGTGTGGTGACCTGAATTGGGCGTGCAGAAAGTTCGGCGGCACTTGTGCTAATACAACCGCACTGAAACTGAGTAAACCAGTAGTGGAAAAAATAGTAAAATAGTCTTTAATGAGCGCACAAAAATCACTTTTTTCTGTTTTAAACGGCTGTACAAATACAACTATTTGACAGATCTGTCTGAAAATATGAGAGCGTTCGGTGGAAAGATATTTCTTCACAAGCGAAATGGATTTGGATTTGAGGAGGCGCTGCAACATGTTTTAATTTTCAAGGACTTACTGATCCTCCCTTGTAGAATGTAAAGTAAAAAAAAATTCCCTAAAAATTATAAATTAACTTCAAAAACTAAACGACATCATCATATTTTGTTTTAAATCACACGGTAGATATTTTGTTAATATTAAGCTTAAAAATTTAATGTTGACAAAAACATTTTTGATTTATATTTTATTTTAATTTGTTTAACATAAAACTCGAATAATATTTACTGCATTTACTCAACATATGCTAAATAATTCTATGTAAAACCAGAACATAAATACAAGATAAAAACAAATTGTTACACACATAAAGATATTTGCATTGAAAGTATATAAATATACACATATACATATTTATGTATGTGTACTGGCATATATGTACTATGGTATATATGTGCTCATATTATGGTAAATAATGTATTCGTGTATTGATTGTAGTAAATGTGCGTTTTAGTAATAAATATAATTAATATAAATATAAAGATAAAATGCATTATTGTATTTAAAGTAAATATATATATATTGGTATATAGTATATGAATGTATTTATTATGCAGAATATTTGCGAGGAAAAAATTTAAGTAATTATGTTTGGTTGATACTATTGAAAAATAAAATTTAAAAAACAAAGAGAGCTGAAATAATATTTTTAAGTTTTTGAAATGAGTGCTAAGTAATTGCCTACCGTTATTTTTCGTTTTGGTTACTCCGGGATGTTGGTTGTGGCTTGTGAACCTAGTAGCATCGGCGTGAAATCTTATGTGAACGGCTCCAGTTTAAGGTCACAACTGTCTCCTTCTGGTTAAAACCCTGACAGGCCTCATAGTCAGTGTTGACGGTGTAGGTTTGGTTGAGTCTGATTTCCATGTAGCACCGGCCTGGCGCTGAGTAGTTGCAACCATTAGGGCTCGTAACTACCCTCGCATGGCAACCCTAAATCTGCATAGACAACCATGAGACCACTAAGGTGATACACTGAGATAGAGGCTATTTGTGGGGATTTAACATATCAAATTTAATCTACCAACAACTCCCTCCCCTCCCTCCGCCCCTCAAAAACTAAAGGCCAACCCTAGAGCGGCGCGACCCTCTTGGTAAGGCAATTGCCCTCTGCATCTTACAGATCTACCACCACACCCGCGATTACCACGAGTGTTGTGGCAACCCAGCCAGTTGCAGGAATTGATCTTCTGTCCGCTCCCCGTCTAGTACTATGCAGCGGCGTCTTCCTACAACTTAACACACTCAAGCGCGCCGTCATTTTCTTCGAGCACCAGAACCGATCTGGCAGTCTTGCCTGGTGTTACGATCGTTTCTCCGCCCGTTTGGCAGACTGGTGTAGTATCGTTTTCCTCAAATAAGCCGACCTCCTTATCCACCAGGGCCGACCCAACCACTTCACACACATCTAGAGTCGCCCGCTTATTGCTGTATCTACGCGGCTGTACAGAAAAGCTTGTCTTCAGATATTGCTTGAACCCTCCTCGTTATCGGAGACTACAAGGCTGCTAGTCAGAATACTGGTGTTCGACCGACCCCCTCCATCGCTGCCACTCCGAAGGCCAATCAGAATCGACAACGATCTACTGTGCAAGCAGTTCAACTCGTCCGTCAAGACCACAAACGGCTTAAACTGGCAGCCACAAGCCCGAAATTAAATCGACCTTTTAACAACGTTGCAGAAAGTTGTCTAATCTGGGCCATTAGTGACTCAAACTACAGCGATGGTACTATAACCGTAGCCAACTGCGGGTTGCACTTCGCAGCATGTTTAAAGATAATGCGAAGTCCAAAACAGTTCCGTTGCCTAAATGTCGTAATACAGGGTCACTTAAAACTTGTAGTTTGTTAAAATCAACGCAATGCAGAGCATAGGAAGGTTGGGGGAGATTTGGTCAAATGTCAAGCTTGATGTCGTTCCTTGGGAACTTATTCCATATATGAATTGTTGTAGTTGTTTCTAGATTGTTTTTCATATGAAATTCAAATCTGGAAAACGTTTTTCTTCGAGTTGAGCAATAGATCCATATTAGGCAAAGGACTCATAAGTCTTGTTATAAGACGGTAATAGTGGTCAAAAAGCCAACCTCACCGGTACCTACCCACACGTGCACCACACTAGCTTCGAATACCCCGTGCATCAAGCCACAAAGAGAATTGAACCAATTCCCTTGCATTTAAAAATACGGTAATTTTTTAAGCGGGTTTTTGATTGAAGCTTTTTGCTTCTACTTAAATTTGAGCATTTTCATAAGAAGAAATGTTCAGTGGGAATATAAAAAAGATTGGATGTAAGTTAGTATGTATGTAAGCACGAATAGAATTACCAAAAATCAAAAGTAAATAAGAAAGTATTCCAATGACCTTTAGCAAAGCACATTAATCAATTCGTTGTTATCATTATCACATGCTGCAAATACAACAAACAAAGAAATATTTAATTTCGATTTTTTGGCAGCTTTCATTTTACATACAATCATCAATCAAACTTGCATTCCTTCAATGCGACTTGAAGTGAATCCATCAAAATATACCAAAACATTGCACATTGCATTCTGCGTACAATTGACCATATAACAATGAAAGTGAGAAATTTTATGATTATTGTTGTTGTTATTTTCATTGCGGTGGCAAGGACCGGACTTACCCGTACTTTGGGTTGCAACAATGCCAGCTGGCAAACGTTTAAGGTTTGTAACTTTATTACCATATATATCCAATGTCTGCTAACAATTCTCCTTTTTGTTTTACTCGTAGAATCAATTCGAGAAACATTATAGCTCCATGCTGCAAGAAATCAGTCGACGGGCTATTTTCTGCAGTAATTTCCAACTGATTTTCGATCACAATGAACGTTATAAGCGCGGTGAGGAAACCTTCGAAATGGGTATAAATCAATTTGCTGATTGGACCAGCGATGAATTTCGGAATTGGTTGAAAGGCGGACCAATGCCAGAATTACATTGAAGAAGCTATAAAAATAAATAATTTAAATTTGGAAAAAAAATGCTTAAAGTTTAAATAATTAATTTTATGCAGATAAATTACAATGCCTGAGTTTTTAGGATCTTGGAAGTCTTAAACATATTTGCATTTACAATTTTCTAAAGAATACACATTGTAAAAGGGTTTTTAATAATATGCCATCCAAATGATATAAATTCATAAGAAGAACGTTAACTCTAACTATTGCCAAATTATTTGCGTGACTAAAAATGATTGGGATCGTGTCTAGTTTTGAAGCGAGAAACCACGTGAGTTTCGTGCTTCTCATTCAACAGCTGTTTTTAACGTTTAAACTAATATAAAATTATATAACTACGAATTTGACAGCCAATACTGGGATTAATAGGGTGTGAATTCTTATAGAAATGCATTTTTGTTGTTTTTCTTAACCCTCTAGTTCTCAAGCATGCTTCTAGACCGCCGTCACCAAAACGGGTGTAATAACCACCAGAACAATAGTCTGGAGGTACACTTTATCATATCGTATAATGAACCCCCGAAACTTTTAAAATAATGCTTGGGCTATGAGCTGCGATGTGTATTAAAGCCGCTGGAAGCAAAGTCAAAAATATTCAAAATTTGTTGTTAATTTTGAGAATTTTGGTTGAAAAAAAAATAATAATAAAGTACTTTCCGTGATAGACGCATATAAATAAGTCTATGGCTAGCTAAGAATAGAAACATTTAATATAAAATGTTTAAACAGCCAAAAAACAGGCTAACAGGCTCAAACAACCAGAATGGCTTTGAGGGATACCGACTTCCCGATTTGATAAATCCAAACCAATTAATTTTTTTAAGTTTTTAAGAACAGGTCTGTGCTTTTTACATCAATATTTATCTATTATAATTTTTTTTAGGTCAACCAAAAATTTGGGAACTAGAGGGTTAAAGCGAAATAATATAAAAACCTTTCTAATCAGAAAATTTGTGGTAGTATTGATTGCATTGATTTGCTTGTGCATATTTCTATTAAAAAGTTCGGGAGAAGAAAATGGGGGAGAAGGTTTGCGCCCGAACACCACCCCCGTTTTTAAACGTATTTTTCTCGTTATCTCTTCTCGTTTTCAAATGTAACGTGCTGAACTTTGCTTTAAATCTCAATTATTTAAAGCTTAAGAGGATGACATTTACTTGTGTAAAGTAAACAAAAAGTAATTATAAATTATTGTAAGTACATTATGAGTCTAGATTAATATATTATGCATTTTGGTAATCCAGGGTTGATTTTGCAAAAAAACTTAACATATTTTACATTTAATGAAAAAATTAAAACAAAAAATCGAAAATATTTATGTAAATTAATTTTTTTTAAAAATGCTAATATATTAAACCAAAAAGCACTAATAATATTATTCAAATATATAAATCAAATAATCGTTATAATCACATGAAAATAAAAATAAATTTGAACCAGTTGCTGTTTGCTGCTGCTAATGTTGTTGCCATTGTAACTATTGCCGTTGGTGTTGCTGCTTTAGTTAGCATTTCGGTTTGTTTTAAAAACGTTTAAATTAATCAATAGTTATGTTAGATGAGAATAGGTGGCGGATCTCTCACACAGGCCGCTATCCATTGTTTCCAATTTGAAAGTACCTTTATTTACCATTTACTACACGGTAAATTCTTTAAAAGCGCCAAGTTTATGTTGGTTAAGACATTTAGGAAAAGGAAGAACGCGTTGCCTAACGTCTTTAATCTAGTTCTAGCTAGTATTGGGCAATGGCAACGAATGTGTTACAAAGTTTCCTTAGTCACAGACACATTACAATTCCTGCCTAGATAGTTTTCCACCAAACCAAGCTTTTTGTCATGGTACTACTTCAAAAATCAATGCCCAGTAACTACTCCAATCAATAATCTTCATTCTTTGATAGGAAGTGAGAGCAAAGTTCAGTTTTAGTACGAGAGTGTTGAGGCCAGATTAGTTTTTATATACGGGATGAGTTTAGGCTACTCAATCTTCTACTAGAGGCAAGAAATAAAACTGTTTGCGTAGGCTGTCATAATGGAAACTGCATGATGGTGAAATGTTACAGGGCTCTACCTCAAGGCATGCAACCTGCTTTTGCAGCTAGTCTGCCACCTTATTTCCCATTATACCAGAAGGTCCTAGGACCCAGCACAGTTGTAGTTTAGTGTTATGTTAGTAGTAAGGTTTTAAAGGGAGTTGTAACATTTTATTACCGATTAAAACTTTATAAGGTAGTTAGTTAGTTAGTATGGATGCCGTGGCATAGTTGGTAGTGCGCTGGCTTCCGGGGTTCAAATCTCGGCACAGGTAAAAAATTAAAAAAAAACACAATTACTCTACCCGGCACCACCTCTTGGCAGGCAATGGCAAAACCTACAAGAGTAAGAATTGCCTAAGAAAAGGTTATCACGTCGCCGTTCGGATTCGGCATAAAAGTGTTGGTCCCTTGCATTCATGTAAAAATATAACAACATGACTGGATGCGAAAAGTTCGGCCTAGGCTCTCATTGGGCTGTTGTGTCATTAAGAAGAAGAAGTATGGCTTTCCAGAGCCTTCCGAACAGGTTGACTGTCTGAATAAATAATTATTCGCCAATCATGTACGTTCCCCAGGAGGCTTTCAGATGCCATATACATATGCCATCTCAATTTTGGCTTGAAAAACAATAGAACTGTCGGGAAGTTTGAAACATTTTTTGATATTAGAATTAGGTACAAAGAATGATGCGTCTACGATAAAGTTTTAGAGGCGTCTGTGTCACATATTTTGGCCGGATCATCAGACATTTGAAGCCAACACATTCTTGAGCGAAAAAAGATCATAAATCCTCGGTCAAGATATAGAAGAAGTAGAAGTATTTTCGACATTGTCAACACAACAGTGTTCAATGGAACTAATTGTTAAACTAAGTATTATATAATTTTAATCTAAGCCCAGGTTTAAAAACACCTTTAACGAAAAGACCATAGGTAATAGACTGAGTATAATATTGAGAGACACGTTGGAGGTGCATCTTAGGGCAGATGCAACACCTAAATAGATGAGACTTTGAAAAGTAATCACGAGATCACAGATCAAACCACAGTACATAGTAGGTAGCTCCTATCTCATAGATACAAGAATAGCAAGATAAAGAAGAAGCTGTACATTGCTCATTCAAATGAAAAATTAACGTACTTCAGTATAAATATAAAATAACCTCACAAAAAACCCCCATATAATCTACATTAATTAAATCATTTTGATTTTGAACTTTTCGCTTTTGGGTGATATTTCTCTTTCGCATTCGATGCTTCTTTCTATCTAGCTTATTTTAGTTTGCTTATTTCGGCGGTTATGTTTCAATGTGTTGACCACACATAGTAGTAGTAACTGATACCGTAACTAACGCGTCTTAAAACTCACCATATAAAAATCTTTACAACATTGAATTTCGATTCATTTCGATCGTAACGTTTGCTGGCGTTGTAACTGGAAAGTGACGCTTAAAATTAATATTAAAAGAAAATTGAGAGCACCTACGGAGAAGCATTGAAAAGGTGTGACATAAAAAATAATTAACGAAATTACAAAAAAGAAAAAAGAAAATAAATCAAAATTTAAATTATTCAAAAATTCAAAATTAAATGAAACACCGTAAAAAAATAACTAGACTTAAAGTTAAAGTTAATTAAAAATAATAAATCTCTGGTGGCTACTTATAAGATTTGAAAAAAAGGAAGAAAAGTTTATATTCTGAATTTAGAAATTTATAGAGAAAAGTGTTGTTTTCTATAGTATGAGTATACAAAATAAAAATAAAAAATATAGTTTTCAAAATAATGTTGCTCCAAAGAATAATTACGAAACTAAAAATAAAGTATGTATTTAAAAAATACTTCTTTGCCTTGGTTCAAATCGAGCAAATGGTTACCAGAAAAGAGCTCATTCGATCATTGTGCTATGTGTGGCAGGCAGTCCAACACTGATTTGTAGTATAGAGTGCGAAACTTGTGATAGCTCTCCTAAAAAGGAATATTAACATTTTTCTCAATGCTTGTGTCATACCATTGGTTTAAAAGAGAAAGGAGGACTTGATAGAAAGAAGAAAATATATGGAAATTGAATCAAACTGAAAGGAGAAAGGAGGACTTGATAGAAAGAAGAAAATATATGGAAATTGAATCAAACTGAAAATATGTGATTTAATAAAAGTTCGAAAAAGCCTATAAATCAATTAACTTTCATCTGATAGAAATAAACAGTATACCTTTGCAAAGATATACAGTTCATGTTAGTTGGATCAACCGTTCTCCAAAAACTAAAGAAAGAACAAAAAAAAAACAAAATACTGCATTTGTTTTGCTTAAATGCTTTATGACTATAATAAACGATATTTGTTAGTGATTGCTATGTGGAAGAGCCAGATCATAAGCTCGTTTCAAAAACAGCCGCAGTTCTATGTCAGCGATTTTTCTGTGTTCACTATCTCATTTTTTTTTTGGCATGGGTAAGCACATGTCCACTTCGTGTTTGATCGTTAAAATCTAACATGATACACTTGTCGTAAAAATATGTAAGGTCTCATTTGTAATCTAATCGTAGATTTTTGGGGATATTTTCCAACTGAAAGGTTATTTCAAACTAAGTTAGTATAAAGGGAACTGCTTCTGTTATACATGGCCTAAAGAAAACCAGTAATAGCCTTGGACTTAATAGACTTAATAGATGTACGCAAGTCAACCCATCAAGCGTAAAAAAGTTAAACAAATCGATAATTAGATTTTCATATTCATGTTGGTGTAAATTCGTTAACTAGTTAGTTTAATGTTTTCAACAAATACATACATAATATAATAAATATTTTGGATATTAAGTAATTATTTTATACGGTATGTACTCGTACGAAATATGCATTTTTGTTAAGATGCTAGAGGTTAGACCTACCTTTTTATGTCTAAATGCATAAACAATCGGATTGTTTACTCTTAATGTTCATATTAAACTAAAAACAAACCAGTTTTAATTGTTACTTTACCATAAGGCCAGACTTGAGTTCAAAACCGACAGACACACCGCTGCACCCATATTTAATTATGAAATTCAGGTCTGACTGTTGCAGACGGTTGAAGCAAGGGTGCTGAAGCATGTCTTTTTCGTTCTTCTTTCTTTTGTATGACACAACAGCCCATGGCGGGACGGAGACCGAGACCCAGGCGGAACTTTTTTCGCATACACTCATTTTGTGCGTGTTATATTTGTACATGAGCATACTTTCCTTAAAATAGGACTTATGACTTATGGCCTGAGTTAATTATGAGACCTTCAGATTGACTTAAATATATTTCAGTTTTGACTTATGGCTTTATGAGACCTTGTGAGTTACTTAAATGCATCACAGTTTTAGTTGAAAATGCAGCACAAACAAATTCAAAATTTTTAACTTTAACAAAATTATATTAATCAAAAATTTCAATACATAATTGTGAAAGGGATTATCGAAATCGAGTATACCTACAAATTTTGTTTTATGTCAATGACGTTGAAATTTTTTATTATTTATATGACATCAAAAATTCATTGAAAAATTCATTAAAAAGCATCGAAATTGCCAGACAACAAAAATTTTTTTTTTTTTTTTTGTGTGATTAAATAAACATTTATTTATGCACATACAAAATTTGTTAATGAATCATTGTTGGACCAAAGCAAAGGAAAAACACACTTAACTTATGTCATAATTACACAAAACTATTAACTTTTCAAAGAAAAATAAAAAATAAAAAAGAAGCCACATAAATTTGAAATTTAATAAATTACATTAATGGCGCAGTAGGAATTAAGTATGATAATTTTATGTAGGGAGAACACGGAAGCTGAAATCGACTTCGAATCCGTCAATTTTATTAGTGAATGAATAGTGATAATCCATTCATGTACAAATATAACACACACAACATGAGCTCGGCCTAGGCCCTCCATGGGCTGTGTTGTGCCATTAAAAGTAGAGTAAAAATAGTGATAATTTTATTTTTTTCCCCTCTTTCTTTCTTTTCTTTTTTTCCTTTCTTCCTTTCTTCTCCTCTTCCAGTTTTATTCACAATTGATAGGTACAATGTTTAGATTTCGACATCTCCCATTTACGACCCTAGCTTTATGGCTATTGGCAACAACGGCAGCCGCACAATTGCAGGAATTCCGCAAATTATGCGATGTAAAAGATTTCGATGACTTCGTTCAGCAGGCGGGAAAAGTGTATGCCGATGGCAAAGAACGTGCATTTCGTGAGTCTATATTTTATGGAACAAAGACCGTTGTCGATTTGAGTAATAAGCAAGCGGAGCTTGGATTGGGCGGATTTCGTTTGCATTTGAATCCGTTGGCTGATTTCACGAAGCAAGAAATCGCGCGTTTGACTGGTTCGAGGATTTCATTTGAGGGAGAGTAAGTGGAATAAAAAATAGAATAACATTTTGAAGTTAAGTGCTTACTGAAATGTTGTACTCATGTTCAGCGAATCACATTATCGCCAGATCATAATCGCTAATCGATCTACACCTTTTTCAATTTGAGATCATTTCAAAATTGATAAGTGTCATTTAAAGAAATCATCTAACGAAAACAATTTAGAGCATTTTAAGATCATAATTCGAAACGTCTGACCACTGAACGTACGACCTCTTCATGTAATTCACCCCGATATAGTTTCTACCATGAGTAAGTATATATTTCAATTATTTCACAGATCCATCACCTCCCAGCATGTGAACTTCGTCACAGCGAAAACGAAAAATCCTTACATCCCCGAATCGTTTGATTGGCGTTTAAAGGGAGGTGTTACGCCAGCTAAATTCCAGGGTCTTGAATGCGGTTCGTGTTGGTGTTTTTCGGCGATTGGTGCCCTCGAGGGACATCTCTTTCGGCGTACCGGTTTTCTTATACCGCTATCGGAACAAAACCTGGTCGATTGTGGTGGAAACTATGGTAATACGGGTTGCGACGGTGGCTTTCAAGAGTACGGTTTCGAGTATATACGTGAGCATGGGGTATCAATTGAAAAAAATTATCCTTATACGCAAATGGACGGGCAATGCCATCGCAATGATACCGGCAACGGTGTACAAATTCGTGATTATGCACGTATTAAACCGGGCGATGAGGAGAAAATGAAAGAAGTCATCGCGACACTGGGCCCATTGGCGTGCACTGTAAACGGTGCACCCATTTCTTTCCAGCAATATTCAGGTGGCATTTACGATGATAATGAATGCAATAAGGATGATGTTAATCATTCAATAGTTGTTGTTGGCTATGGAATTGAGGGTGGCCGGGATTATTGGATTATAAAAAATTCATATTCGGAGAATTGGGGAGAAAATGGCTTCATGAGAATACTCCGGAATCAGAATAGTTTTTGCGGTATCGCCAACGAATGCAGCTATCCAGTGCTGTAGAAGGAGATTTCGCTTCGATACGCGTAACGATTGTGTTCGGGGCTGTAGTCTGTAGTATACTTACCTGCTGTTTAACTATGTATGTACTTACATGCTCGTATTGTGATAGTTTGTACTTATTTTGTAATTGTATTTTATTATTTTATTTAGAGATCTGTATTTTTGTTAACCAACGACGTAAGTAGTTTAAAGTGAATAAAGTAGTACTTAATTGTTATTCAAGAAAAACATAAGCGGTTTATAAATATTTTCTGATGATTTTATTTTCACTTCACACAAGAAAAATAAGTATTATTATTATTATTATAATCAATCCCTATCTGCGCCCTAGGCCCAAATTTCTCTTGAACTCTCGTCTCAATTAGTTTTCTGTTCCCAAAACTGGTTTAACTGTATTCAAGCATATTTAAATGTAGTAATTAATTGGTAAAGTTAACCACTTCTATTGCCTCAATATCCCGCCTCTCAGGATAGAAAACTATTATCTATAAATTCTTCTACATATCATAGTTCCTATATAATTACCACTCGTACTTACATATGTCTTGAATGTACTATTACTTTTTATACACGAGCATAACGCCTCATATTGCTCGTTAGCTGCAAGACTGTCATAACTCAAAAAAAAAAAAACAAAATTAATTTTTGAGACAAGCGCTTTAAACTTTTCAACTTGGCCGATGGACTGGATCACTCCACATCACTCCATACAATTGGTAAGGACAAATTCTCTTCTCACCTCAAGAGTTCATAAGATTTTTTACACAAGATAAAGTACCAAATAACGGTTATTACTGTATACTCCACTGAAATTTGTTTATTTTACTTTATGATAGTCTCGTAAGAAGTAAACGAGCGATATGTAGAGCTTCCCAAGTTTAGTTTAAGTGCTAATCTATTTACTTTACTTGTTTAATATGTGTGCTAATCATTGCGGTGGTGGTCAACGACCAAAGATTGTGTATTAGCATATACAAATACTATGTCTCTCAACTATGAATTCTTGATACACTAGTCTACAAATGAAGAAACAACTTTTAACACCGATGACAAATTTTAACTATTTTTTGAAAAAGGTTTTTGTGTGCAGAATTACTGAAGTTTAGGCCTCCGTTTATTAACGTGCTGTGAAAATACTTGATACCCAAGTAGGGTCGAGTATTTCGGAGAATGGTGTACTTCAGTGTCGATACTTTGATGAATCGGGTATTTTTCGAATGATTCGGCTAATATTTTTTTTTTGCAAGAATTCATTTTTAACCGTTTTTTACGTCTATTACAATATTACAATTTACATCATTACCTTGAACAAATACAATATATAGTTAGGTTTATGGGTGTTTTGACAGGTTTTTTTGTTTGGTGGCCAACAACAAAATTGAAGTAGATGTAGTATTTTTACTTTAACTTATAATAAAACTCAAAATTCAGACTGAACTAAAAAAAATAAAAAATATAAATAAAAAAAAAACAAAGTATCGATATCTAAATACCGAGTACTTTTAAGAATCAATTACTTACTAAGTACTTCAAATATCGATTCGGCCCAACACTACAAATAAATATAACTTAAAATACCATTTACCCTTTAGGAAACAAAAAATGTAGTTCTTGTTTGTTCTAATGGTTTTGATGCTGTTGAAAAGGGGCACAACAAATTACTTACCTCCACTCGATTCTGTCCATGTACATTTTATTCATTGGAATTTACTAGCAGCTATTTGCAGCTCTTTCTTTTCGGCGGCTTCATGGCCATGCCCAATTCCTTGCAGTCTTTATATAATAGAACCGTTCAGCTTCATTCTTTATTATCAATTAGATCCGAATATGATGCAAATTTCCTTTTAAAATGAAGGTAATTGGTTGGCGGCATACATTAAGTGAACGAATTCTCATTACAAAAACTTTCATTTGGGGGTATTGTCTACACTACGCCAACGAACAAATGGGAAAAACATCAGCAGCCATCTTGTTTGTTACCCAAATGTGTAGACTGCCCCAGGCAATGTTTAGGAAGATCAGTAAAAACAAGGTTGATAAATGTATATGTATTGGTTTGTTGTTTCATTAGTCTGATTTTACATATGTCAATTTTTCAAAGGAACATTTTCAGCTTGATGCTGAGATAGGAAAGATGAAGTAGCCCCGTTGTAATAGCTGCATATCTTTTAGCCCACTTTTAAAAATCACGAAATTTAAGTCGAACCCCGGACACTCTGCGTAACAGACCAAGGCACTACCACTACCTCACAGCGACCACAGTAAGAAAAAAAAAATGGCAGGCATTGTTTTATCAATCCAAATAAAAACTAAACTCTTAAAAAATCACCCTTTTATGGTACATACTTGATTTTGATGTCTTTCGCCTTTTATTTTTTTGTAAATTTTTTGCGCCTGTTTTAGCTTTTTAATTTTTTTAAATTTATTTACAAAACTCTTGCACTTTATTAGAGCACTGTTAGAAAATTTTTGAAAAAGTCTATCTTGAAAATACCTAAGTAACTCGGAGATCACATCTTTTGGCCTATGGGAAAACTACTAAAGTAGTTTAAAACTTTCTTCCTGATATGTATGTATAATTGAAGAAAAAACTTTTTGCCATTGAACTCCAACTGACATATGGTAGATTGTGGTTTTCCCTTCTTTCATCTCCCGAGTTCCCCATCTCCATCACTTCTGCCTGATTAAATGGCCGGCTCGCTATCCAATGTGAAATCATTAGCATCTGTCCGCTCTAGCCTTCAAAATAAAAAGTTAATTTTAACAGTTGACATACATATGTAAAACGGGCATAAAATCTTCTTCTCTTAGTGGCTCAACCGATCATGGAAAGCCTATAACAAGCTTTTCGGTTACCAACTGGCGATGCTTTCTTGAGGCGGTCAAAACAAATTATCAGTTGTAGCTGAAATCTAAGTAAGTATTGGACTTTAACAGATTAAACAAAAAAAACCTTGTTGACCACTGATATAGTAAGTATGTATGTATGGTATGTATTTGATATTTTATGAATTTCCTCTTGAATCTATTCAAGTATTTCCTCTCACTTCAATTCGTGCATACAATGAAATTGGGTTAGTAGGAATTTCAAATTAACAACAAAATATAAGAAAAAATAATTACATAAAAATAATTATGTTTGGAAACACAGCTAAAATTACAGCTAATGTTACCAATTTTACGAGTATCTTATCGCTATGCTGTAATAAATAAATCTCTTAAAAAGCAACAAGATAAGTATGTACATAATTATTGAAGACTTTAACAACTTCCAAAAAATAAACCATCTCTCCCGCTAATATTATAAAGGTGAGAATCACGATGCATACATATTTACTAGTAATTTGAGAAGGTATGCACTTATATGGTATACCATATATACCTCAGAGCCATAGATAGCAACTTCTTGCACAAGCAGCTGATTGGCTGATATGAAAGTGTAGAAAAGATAAAAAAGTTTATTAGTTTTTATTTTTATTTTTGTTAATTATATTAATCTCTATAAAAATTTTAGGGTGAGGCTGCATTCACTCCACGAGTACAGCACCCTCTCCTCAGGCTTATTATTTTACGATAGATATGTTCTCATATTTGCTCGTATATAGTATATGGTAAGTATGTAGTTTGTAAATAGTAGAATCATACTAAGTATTTCACACTTTTTGGTAAATTTTTGTTAGCACAATTCTTGCGAAACTTCTTGTTTACCGTTAGCTATTATACATACCTACTACATACATAGACAGGGTGTCCCAAGAGGCCAGCTCATAACTGATCAGTATATCAAAATATAACTTTAGTAGAAAATAAGTATTATATGTATATATTAGTTTTTGAAATATTGGCACTTCTATGAATTTGGGAAAAATCGTCACATCGTTGATCAGTTTTCCGAGTGCCACAGCTACAAATTCCATGTTTATAAGGATTGTGATTTCTATTTACTGAACGCCGAGTAGCCAAACATAGAGGGCCTGAGGCATATGACACAAGGTAAAGTTGGTGACAGTCGCAGGTGTTCGATGTTCGCGCTTCTATGTTTCAAGTCGACACACAGCCTCCTCGTTCCGCCCGCTGGATAGCGCTCTTAAACCCGTCAGTGAACTAACTAATGTGTGCGACGGGTTTCTCCGTGTCCTTAAATGAATGGTTGTGTGTCAGGCTTGGAATCCACCACGTTAAACCCACCACGGTTGTAGTGCCAGCTAAGTAAGTAAGTAATAACGCCAAATAGCGCTGCTATTGATCACAGTGGAAACTAAACCAAACAAAAACGTTCAGAAAACAAAATTTCTCTCCGACTCATGAGTTTCCACGAAAACGTGGTAAGTAATTAATATGTGAAAAACTAAAGATTTCCTGGTTATGGTTATGACCTGGCCTATCAGCAGTCCCGCAAGAGATGACATTGGATTTTGGGAACACCCTGCATATTATATATGTAGTAATGTCATGATCATATTGCAATAAGCCCGAAAAAGAAAACATTTTCAATGGCAAAATAGATTAGATTTTCTATTTTGATATCTACTATTTACAGCCATTTACTACATACTATTTACATAAACTATAGAGTACCCATAAAGGCAAAGAAAGGAAAGAAAATGTGGAAAAGAACATGAAGAAATTAGTTAACATCAAACGACTTTTTGGCATATAAATACGCATGAATGGCGAACTATCAGGCTAGTTTAATTTTAGAGTTTAGTTGGGTTTGGTGAGTGTGTGTTGTGAAACCGAAAATGTTATTTGCAAAATTATTACTTAGTGTGTTTGCACTCCTTGTGAGTGGCACCATCGATTCGAGTGATTCGGTTCTATTAAATGGCGGAATCACCTCAACAGAATGGCAACAGTATAAGGTGAGAGCGAAAGACAAACACTTGGATGTGTAAAGTGTAAACTAGTGCGCAAAGAATCAGGACCTTACAAAGGGTAGCTTCAAAAGATAAAAGCTCTTTAAGAAAGTGATGCTCAAATTTCTTAACAACGTCCAATATTATTTGATGTAACGTGCTTACTGGCTAGGATGGCTCTACAAGCGATGATTGGTCGTGACCATCTCAATAAAAAGTTCGCCAGCCGTTTCTCTTATACGACGGCACGCCAGTTGGTAGGGGCAAGTACAATCAGATTCCCACTGCTCATTCCACTACCGTCGCTCGATTAGAATACCATCCTCGGGAGCGTTTTCTTCCATTCGCTCAACATAATCTAGCCAGCGGAGACGTTGGATTTTTATGAGCTTCACTATGTCAGTATCGGCGTACATGGTTCTTCTTCGAGACACGTCGTTTACGCATATTGAGATTTATTAAATGCAGCGAAGAAATGTTCCTCAATATCATTCGGCATTATTGGAAAACGCTTGCTTCTCGAAACTACCGAAACTACGACTGAAATAGGATATTTCGTCTAATATACATAATATTTTGACCGGAAGTTATAGTATTTTGTAATATCCATTCATAAATGTTCAAATACTGTTTAATCTTTGGAAGTTTTCGACCTAAATATTGAACACATACAAATTTTAACTTCTACGATTTCTAATTCATGACCTTCGAAACTCTTTCTATATAAATTTACAACTCCCTAATAAAGAAATGTGTTATTATTAGAATTATTTTCTTGGGAGAATAATTTATATCATACTTCAGAGGTAGTACCGCATGGCAAGTCCCACTTGAGCTTACGTTTACAGTTTGAGTTCTTCTTTCGATTTCCAATCTACTTATATAACCTATATGACCCTTATGATTACAACAAACTATGTTAATTTTAAAATCATTATTTTCAGCTAGTCTATAGTAAAACTTACACGCCAGTTCAAGAGGCATATGCACAATACTACTACACTTACAACAGCAAACTTATTGCAAATCATAATTTACTCGCCGATCGAGGCCTACGAACTTTTAGATTGGCCGCGAATCAATTCAGCGATCTACGTCTAATACAGTTCAACCAACTCTTTCCGAAAACTACGCAACCCACGACCTCCTTCGCTACTGCAGCACCTGCGGCCCAAGAGCCCAGCTCAGAGTTTAACCCAATAGAGAGTTTTGGAATACTCCTGACCGTGGAAGATCAAGGCACTGTCTGCAATAGCGGTTGGGCGTATTCGACAGCTAAGGCGATCGAATTAACGCAAGCCTTGCAAGTGGGCAATATGGCTCCTGCTAGGTTATCTGCGCAAAACCTAATCGATTGTGCTGGTGGCTCAAGGGGTTGCACCGATCAAGTACCACAAACTGCATTCGATTATTTAACGCAATATGGTCAGGGCTTACATTTGCTAAGTGACTATCCAAATAATAAAAACGCAGCACAGCAAGGCATGTGTTTATTGCCGGCTGTTGCCGTTGTCACCAATCTCCTGAAATATGCACGCATTACGAACGCTGATGACACGACTATGAAGAAATATGTTGCTGCTGGATATGCTGTTGTTGTTGAAATGAATCCTACAACATTTGAATTTATGCATTATAAAAGTGGCATCTTCCAGCCACCTCGCACTGCCACCCAAGGTTCACACTATATGGCCGTGATTGGTTATGGTAAGGACACTGTGACCGGTTTGGATTACTGGCTCATACAAAACTCCTTCGGCACCAGTTGGGGTGAAGAGGGACGAATGCGTATCATACGTAATGCTGCTAGTCCTTTGGCAAAATCTGCATTGTTCCCAACAGAATTTGGACCATGAAAAATTAGACCATATTACTTAATAAATATAATATTAATTATGATTAACTTATATATTAGCAACCTCATTATGGGGTTCTAATTATTATTTGTAAATAAAATATTTGGCTTGTTTTTAAATAAAACACTAAAACACAGAATAACTGAGATATCGGCATGAAATTTATTTCAGATGTAGTACACATGTTGCATTTGTAGTATAGAATTCGATATCGCTCATATGACCACCGGGAGCACGTTTGCAGGTGATCGATTCTTTGGGGGCAATTTTCCACCGGAACCAAAACCATTGGCAATTGACCACAACACATGGTCACTTTTGTGGATGCAATGGAGTCTCTTGAAGCAAATGTGGTTTTCTCGCAGCAATGGGCTTCATTGCTGAAGATGATTTTTCGATGAAATTCAGAATTTTCTTTAAAATTATGCGGAGTCCAATCGCAGAAGTTTCGGCGCTTCCAATGATTTCGACGCTTCACTTTTTGAGTTAATTTGAGCTTGTAAAGGTGTAGGCTAAGATCTTTATGCAAAATTCGGTCACAATGAAGACTGAGAGATTCCCAATTCCTGTGAATGGCTTTGGGAATCGACTGATTTTGCTCACGAAGCACTTAAAGCTGCGATAATTTTCGGTACTTCGACCGGTGGAACAACGCCCACTGACAGAACATCGGAACATAAGTGAAAATGTCTGATGGGACCGAAATTGGAGTCAGGGCTCTTAAATTTGCGATCACCTCCGACTCAAAATTTCGATAGTAATTTCTAATAATTTCCTTTGAACGTTGCTCGTTCATGAACTTCACCATGAGAAAAATGTAAACTTTGAAAGACGTTGTGACATTGCCAGATAAAAAAATTAAGGATACGTTTGTATTTAAATACAAAATTGTTATGTCCCTTTTGAATAATCCTTTACATACATGCGAGTACATATTATACATGTATGAAGAGTTCTTATTTATTCTTATAAGTTTATCCTCTATAAAGAAATTATAATATTCCTACTCAAAATTAGTAGCATCGAACGGGAGTTCTCAACCTGGGTAAGGTAAGATAAGGCAAAGGCTAATGATTCAATTATCAAGCTGATTGAAGGTCTAGAATCAAATATGTATATATATTTCAGTTTTATAAGGTCCTATTTTTAGCGTAAATGTTTAAACCTTAGTGTGCAAGTGATTAAATTTTCATGTTCATTGAAGATCTTGGGTATTGCCTGGCGAAGGGTGACATTTTGCGGTGTTCCTTGAAGGCATGCCAGCTTATGGTAACCGTTGTGGAAATATTCAGACTTTTTATTTGTAACTCTAGCAGCAGTACCTACTCCAGCAGTCTTCTATCATCAAATAAGTATCAGGAAATTTAGCGATCAGCTTAACTAGTATCAACATTGTCGGGCTCACACTTGTTTTTGTTTCTAGAGTAGAATTAAGTGCGACTTTTTCGGTTTTCGGCCTATAACTTATAAAGGGCAATGAATTTCTAATTACTGTCTTCAGCATAGTTGTAGCTAATATCTTCACGCACAACTATATAATACATAAGATATAGAGAAAACGTCTCTAGATGGTGTTTCTGTTTCCAGAGTCGAATTAAGTGCGACTTTCAGTAAATAGAAATTCATTGCCCTTTATAAGTTATAGGCCAAAAACCGAAAAAGTCGCACTTAATTCTACTCTAGAAACAGAAACACCATCTAGAGACTTTTTCTCTATATCTTATGTATTATCTAGTTGTACGTGAAGATATTAGCTACAACTGTGCTGAAGACAGTAATTCCTTGCCCTTTATAAGTTATAAGCCAAAATACGAAAAAATGCGCACTTAATTCGACTGTAGAAACAGAAACACCATCTAGAGACGTTTTCTCTATATCTTATGTATTACATAATTGTGCGTGAAGATATTAGCTACAACTATGCTGAAGGCAGTAATTAGAAATTCTTTACACTTTAAAAATACATGCCCAAAATCGAAAAACCAATAACTAATCTATGCAAAAACGGTTTGAGATCATTCCGTTTCAGAAGAGATTCTCTGTTTTAAATTATTCAAAACCTTTTGGTGAGTAATGCCAAGATCCGTTGCGATGTCGCGACTGCCTAAGTGTCGGTCTTCCTCCACCTTTCCTGCGCTTTTTCGGTGCATGGTCAACCAGATTTAGGAAAACTTCTACGCTTACCTGATTCGGTTAATCGATTTCCGGCTGAAATATTAACGATAAGGGCGGCATTAATTTATAATGACAAATGAATTCTTAAAACAACACAAGAGGAATAATCTTTATTATGTCTATGTGGCCGGACATCGTAACCCCAGAAACGAGAAATCGTTTTGTTCGACACATTATAGAGATAGCTCATGAATCTGAATTTTTGAAATAGGTTAATAAACACTTTATAATTATATAACAACTACGTCCTCTTACGGCTCCAAACAATAACGAACTTTTATTACAGCATTTGGAGAGTCATGGTCCTCTTTTTTTTTTGTTTTGCCTAATACTTACTTCTCATCGAGATAGCAACTCAATTTTGTGCCATAACTCTTAGTAAAATGCAAGCTCTCTCAATAGCTCTCTCAATGAAAGTGGTTGGTGTTGTTTTTGTTTTGTGAAAGTTTATAACTTTTTCGGTATTTAATTAATTTATTTATTGATTTCATCTACAAGCGGAGCTTTACAGACTTATATACTAAAAATTAACAATTTCTCTGAATTACTTAACAAAATATATGATAAACTTATCAACAACAAATGTGATGTGATGTGTGTGTGTGTGTGTTTGTAGGTTTGTATGTAAGTATTCATGTTAAATTGTTTTATTGTTATTACTTTGTTGGTTGTTGTTGTTATTTACTACTTCACAAATAATGAAGCATCATGCTGCTGAAAATTTTGAATAATTTCTGTTTGTTATCTTTATACTATTTTTTTTAGCGAACCCGAAACAAAATTGAAGTAAAATAAATAAAATAGTTTCGTTTTTTTCGGGTAGGGGTGGAATTTGTTTTATTTTCTTACAATTAAATGAACTTTCACAAAATAAAATGCACAAAATCAAATAAATAATTAAAGGAAAATAACGAAGTAAAGACAATAAACATTTATTTACTTTTAGATATTTTTGATTTTCAAAATACATTTTACCTTAGTTTTTTTTTCATTCTTTTCTAAATAAAATTAAATTTTAGAATATCATTTTGTTTACTCTTTTGTTATTCTTGTTTTAGTGTTGTTGTTTTCTTTTCTCTTTTTTTATTAATTTTTTGTTGGTTGGAAAAGCAAAGCTTATGATATGAATGTGCACACAAATACACAAACACTTGCATTTAACAGGGATGCAGTTGCCTGTCACATGTTCTCTGTAAGAATGTATTTAAAAAAAATGTTTGAAAGAATTACACAAATATTCAATTATTTTTGATATTTGCAATTTGCAACAAAGCAAATTAAATGTTTGTGTGTGTAATCATGTGTGATGTTGAGAAATAATGTTTGCGAAAGTATTGTTGGTGGCGGCATTACACTCACGCTCTTTGCTTTCGCTCTCTTCATCTGCTGCAGTGCTACTGTGTTTGTTTATACTATTAACCCATGAGTCGATGACTTGATGCGGTACAACTTTTAAATCACTTCACAATTTTATTGTTTTAGTTAATTTTCCTAGAGCTTTAGGTTATTGATAAAATAGAATTATGCATCATGAATCAAAATTTGAAGAGCTCCGAATCAAAAGCTCAGTAAATCAAGGGCGTTTATTGCGTTTTGATTTGGAGCTGCTCATTTAAACGCTCTTATTTCGGAAATTTCAATTTGAATCGAAATTCAAGATCTAGCGAAAAGTGAACAAATAATATAATTTCACCATAGATGTATCCTAATCCGACAAAATTTTTTAAAATGTCATTAATTAGGCTTTTTTATCATTGTTTAAAGATCTAAAATTTCAATTACTCTTCTTCTCAGGATATGTTGCTTAATGAGTTTTACCGATGAACCGGCGACATACGAGTATAGATTCGACTAGCATGCTACATTATATATTACTCTCTATATTTTGTTATTTTCAAATAAAAAAATATCGCAGAAAAGAAATATGGCAAATGTCATTCCATTAAGCCTGTGTAAATCAAATCATTCATGAAGCCTGTGGAGTCAAGGGATAACATAGAAATTTCCAAGTTTGCAAATTAACTTTGAATTTATGATTAAAAAATATAAAAATTTAGTTTCCATATGAAATTTGTAAAGTAGTATTGTAGTGTTATAGTTAAAAAAAAAAATTATTGATTTTAATCTTCAAAGAAGGAGGCAGAGGAGAGGTAAGCCAAAAACGACTTGGTGTTGCGCAATAAATGGCAATGTTTCACTGCGTCACAATATTACGCAAGAAGTTAAGGAAAATATATTATAGTAACAATTAGCTTTTACATACGATTATCCAGCGAAAGGAAGAGACTTCACAAAATTAGTCAAAAGAGCAGGCAGAGTGAATCACGTCAGCAATTATCTGAAGGAAAATTCAAAACTAAAGTAAAGTGCATTTAAAAGTATTTATACCAGTGAAAGTAAATCAAAGCATCAAAGTAGAATTTCTCCATACACAAACTTTTCAACGGATATTTTCCAATAACACATTGTGAGAATGCAGTGCATTGTTTAGGTTCTAGTGTATCTATAAAAAAAAAACAGCTAGCTACTATTCAATAATATACACTTACAAATTTTTGTGTGTTTAAAAATAGAAAGATTTTATAATTCTTTGAGTAGGTGCGAGTACTTATTTAAATGTTACCCCAAAAGTGTCTAGAAAAGTGTAAAGAATACACCAAAAAACTAGTGTATTGGCATAGCAAAATGAATGAGTTCATGCCTGCTTATCCAAACCCTACGATTATTCAATATTCTTTAAAAAATTTTAATACATCATAAAAAGTATATGGTGATAATATTTGTGGCGCAAGAAGTTATCGACTGTGTTGACACAAGGGTTAAAGTTAAAGCTTTACATGATGTGAAATGTTTCAAAGGTGTTGCCAATGTATAATTTAGCACCTTTTTGCTTCTTTTCTTCCCCTCGCCTTTTCGCACACTATCAACAAAACAAAAACAAAAGCTTTGCATGAGAATGTTGCTGGCAACATTTGAAAACATAAATGAACACATAAACATGTTGCCAGTTATAAATACACACATGCATACATACATATGTAGATATGTAGATATGTATGTATGTGTTGTAAGTACGTGTATGTGGTGTTGCCAATATGTCGAAATTTCTGAAATTTACCCCGACATTTTTGTCGTACTTTAGAAGTTTCACCTTATGCTTGCATACATTTTCTTTTTACGAATTTTGTTTTCTTATTTTAAATGTTTTATTTTTTTTTTGGTTTCATAATATATTTTTGTGTTTTATTATCCTCAAACGTAACGCATTGCTTTGTTTTAGTTTTTTCTTTTATTTTAAATAAATTTAATTTTATTAATTTATCTAAATTTAAGAATTTAATTTAATTTTTCTCGTTTTTAATTTTTTAAGATATTATCCATTATTTTTTTGTTTGTTTTTAATTAGTAAATATTTTCTATTTAAATAGTCAATTAATTTTTGTTTTCTTTAGATTTTCCTTTTTTTTATTTTGTTGTCGGCTAGTGTTGTTGTTTTTGTTTTTATCATTATTATTATTATTATTATTATTATTATTAAAATTAGATAGTATATCTACATAAATTTTAAATTTTTATTAAATTTATATATTTTTGTTTACTTCTTTTTTTTTTTTTTGTTAAATTTGAACTAAATTAATTAAATACATAATGTTTTTGTTGTTCTGTTTTAATTAATTGTTGGTTTGAATGTGTTCGTGTAACGGTGTTTTTAATTAAATATTATTTGGTAGGTGTGGTTTTTGTTGTGGGCATGGCTGTAATGCTTGTTGTAATACTTGTGAGGGATTATTGTGTTTAATTTTTGTTGTTCTTTGTGTTTTTTTTTTCTCTTTTTCTTTTTCCTTATAAGCTTTCAATGCATTTAATGTATAATATAATTTTGGTTTTCCATTTTTCTGTTTTTCGTTATTGAATATTGAATTTCTTTTCGTTTTTCGAATTTCATTATTTTGCGTTTTTCTTTTCTCAATCGTTACTAATTGCAATTCCAGCTGTTCTTAAGCGGGTGAATTAAATTAGGCTTTAGTTTTAGTTTTCTTTTATTATGGGTGTGTGTGTGTGTGTGTGTGTGTGTGTGTGTGTGTGTGTGTTTAAATTAAAAGCATTTCATTTATTAAACTAATATAGTTTTTAATTTCTTCTTATTTTTATTTTTTGTTTTGTTTTTTGTCATTGTAATTTATAATTACTAAAATTTTCTTTAAAGAACACCAAAATTAGGCAATGTTTTAAGCAAAAAAGGCATACACACTTTAAAAGAAATAATTAAAGCAATCGTTTTTATGGATGTAAAAAACAAGCATGAGTTAATCTTTTGCCGCAATCAAAAATGATATACTCCACTTCACAAATGTATAAATTTCTATAACAATTTGTTTACAGAGAGGGAGAGTGTGTGAGAGAGAGAGAGAGAGAAAGAGGGAGGGAGTTGTTGATCTGAAGAGTTCAGTTTAATACGAGAATGTGGAAGAATCATGAAAGAAAAGATCATAAGTGTGAACTGAGCCCAAATTATTGCAGAAGTAGAACAAAAATTAGTAACAATTGTGCCCAGGAGCAGTGCATTAATTTCAAACACAAACATTTCAACTGCTTGTTAAAAACTAATTAGAGTTCTTTCGAACACTCAAGAGTTTACAGAGTTTCCACTCTACTCTGACTTCACACTTGAAAAAAAACAAACTGAGATTTGTCTTCAGGGAACTGATTTTTTTTTTATCCCAAGAAAGATGAATTTTACTCTCCAATATATTTTCAAATAAAGTTCTGAATTTCGAAAAATATCTGGATCGCTTAAATAATGAATTTCATTTATTTATATTGCTTTTAATCGAACTTGACTTATATAGTCAAAAAGCTTCTCTCTTCGAAAAACGATATGGCTCCCGCTCGAAAAAACAGCATACAATCATACAATATCTGTGCTTCAAACCTATATCGATGGTTATCGATGCAATAGAAAGCGATAATGCGTAATTATAAAAATTCAACTTTTTCACCACTCTACCACAAAAACCGATTCAATGTTCTGGTGTGAAACGATACTATAAAGTTCGAAATCTGCTTATAGCCGGGCAATAACCAGATTATGGAGCTCATCTTCACAAAGCTTCGATTTTCAACATCTCTGTAATTTCTCTTGAAATTGCAACCTGAAAGGCTTCACTTCACTTAAATCATTAAATTCATGTTAAGTTTGTATAAAGAATCATTTCATTACAAGTTTTTTCTTTCGCGTTTTTTTTATTGGTTCAAGATTAACCCAATTGAAAAACAAAACTATTAATAATAATAATAAAAGTATAATAAATATTTGATTTACGTTCGTTGGGAATGCATTGTATTTTATAATAATATTATAGTTTATTTATTAACTTTTCATATTAAGTTTCAATGGTAAATAATTTTGCATGAATATAAAAAAGAATCAATTAGTTCGTAAATTCAATAAAAATAAATGGAATCAAAATGCTGCTAGTGCGCTGGAAATGAATTGAGGTATAAAAATAATAAAACAAAACAATATATACCATATATTATAAAACAATTAACTATTTTAAAAATTATATACCATATGTGTAAAATATTAATGTGTAGTTGTTTTTATTTTGGTTTTTAGTATTAGGAAGAAATTTAAAAGTTTTTCCTTGTCTATTTGATTTCGATGAAGCAATTTATAATTTTTTTTTGTTTAATTGTGGGCTATGATTTTATGTCTTTGGTTTTTTTCTAAATTTGTTTTTAATGCATGTGTGTGTGTGTCTGTGTGTTTATTTTTTATTATTTTCTGTTTTTAAAAATTCAAGTATTTAAGACTATATGCATTTTGTATGTATGTTAGCTATGATACCTAGTATTTTTATATATATATATATATATTCATGTATATATGTATATCATCGGTTTCTTTTGTTTGCTATTTACTATTTAAATATATGTATTTGAAATATTTTTTCTGATTTTTATTGGAGATTTTCATTATAGTATATGTTTTTTTTTATTATTTCATTTCATTTTATTTTATTTTAATTTATTTTATTGGAATTAAATGTGTGTGTTTTTCTGTATTAGTTTTTCTTTACTATGTTTTGGTTTTGGATGTTTTCTTTTATTTTTGTTGGTTTATTTGTTAATGTATAGATAGTTTTTTTGTTTTTTTGTTTTGCTTTTTGTTTGCTTGTTTGTTTTAGAGTGTGTTATTAAATGGTACATATTTTTATTGATTACCATGTAATTCCATCGTGTATTACCAATAAGAAAATTAAAATAAAATATATAAGTTTCGGTATTTCATTGAATGAGTGTGTTACAACAACCGGATCGAGATAATAATAATTTTTCAATATAAATATGATTTTTTTGGATAATTGTTGTGAAACAAATCTGTATTGGATTCTGCAGAATTTTTTATGTGATTACGATTGAACCTTCGTGGATCTTGTGTTTTTTAAGTTTCAACAACATATTTCCCTTTCAAGAACTGATCATAATCTCTGTAATTCAAAAATTCAAAAATTAAATATCCATTAATATTAAAAACTAATGAGCTCAAGTGATTTTGTTCAGAGTTCTTAAATGACTTCGTGGTCTTCTATCATGGGCCAACTCAGATCACAAATATGTGGTTTATTTATAAAACTTTAAAAACTATTATTTTAGAAATTTAACTTGTCTAACTTGTCTTACTATCTGAGATTGCAATTCCTTTCCAAAAATATAATTTATTAAAGTTTCGAAACAATTTCAGAACAAATCTTAAAAAATGCATGAATCTATTTGTAAACAAACATTTGAAATACTGAAAGAAAATCTCAGAAATTGTTTTACATGACTCTTAGTTTCCATTAAATAATTTAAGTTATGTAGGCACGAAACTCAACGAAAGCTTAAGCTGTGATCAAGTGCAAAAATTGGATACAAAATAATTTGTATCTTCAGCAATAATTATGTAATTTTTAGAGAATAAAATTAATTTCTGAGATCAAAAACAAGAAATCCTCACTGAAAATTTGGAGATATTAAAACTGTTACTGATCGAAATAAGTTTGCGATTATTGCTTGAAAGTAGTCCGAAATCCTATTCAAAACTTAAGCTTTTGAACAAAATTTTTAAATTTTTTCTCTAATCAAATATAACCTAATGTTCTTCAGTGCTTATTTAATGAACATGTTTTAGTTACGAATGTTCGAATATATTCCGTTTGCGATCCAAATTCGCAGTCTAAACCGAAGCCTAAGACCGGAGATCATGATCAGAATTTATGAAGAATCACCCATTGCCTTTTAATAGCTAATGCAAAATGAGTTTTGATGATCAGAATTTATAACTATCAAGAATTAAGCATTATCTTTTAATCGGTTATCAATAAATCTCTTATAATTTCTAAGGATAAATTTAAGTTTGCCATTAGAACTTATAGCTGTAGATTAGAACTTGAAGTCTTGACTAAAGTTTATTTATTCTTTGTAATTGAAAATCAGTTAATACTGACTAAAAAAGTAATCTACGAAAATTGTTTAATTTTAGATGTTAAATTGTGATGAGAAATCGAAAATCTGAACAAGTTTTGAAGTTGACATCAGAACTTGAGATCGGGTGCAATCAGATGTTCTCTGATCAGATCTTAAAACTTTAAGTTTTGATTAGAATTGGCTTCCTTTTCTTTTAATCGAAAATTTGACAGCGTTATTAGGAAAATCAGTAATCTATGAAAATATTATATATATTACTTTTAAATATTAAATTTTAGGTTAAGATCAGAACTTGAAATTCTTATTAGCATTTTAGTTTATTAGCAACATGTATTGACGACCTTTTCTGAACAACAATTATTCATTGTTTTCCAAACAGTACTTATTCTTAAATTGCAATCAGAACTTGAAGTAGTGTTCAAAAGTAAAAGTGTCTGGAACGTTAAGACCTAACTTTAGATACTAATAAACATTATGAAGTCATGATCAGCACTTGAAGCTTGAAATTTCTGCTGTTCAATTAAGCTTTTAAGAATAGAATATTACGTCAATAGAATCAGGAATATTTAATAATTAATTATGTTTAAAACTTAAAACTTAATAAGTACATAAACTTTTTAAGAAGCCCTGTATCACATTTACATACATATTATCTTTTTTGGTAATAAATTAATAAAGTAATAAAGTAAATAATTTACAAATCCATACATACATATGTACATACTCGCACATTAATCGAATTATCTGATTTTAGATGATTTTTGCAACTTACGCTAAAAAAGACTTGATATATTCTATACTCTATGAATTAGGAATTAGTCAATAAAATATCAATAAATAATAAGTTATGTGGGTAATTATGTAGAAAAATGAAAACTGAAAACTTTCCAAACTTGCCACGATGGAATTACCATTTGTTTTTGGTTTTTTGTTTTTTTTTAATGTTTTTTTTTATGTTTTTTTTTGGAGATTTTTATCCCTAACACATACAAGTACATTTACTATTATTTTTTAAGAATTTCATATTTCGAACACATACATACATTTTTGCAAAAATTGTTAGTATTTTGTTGTTGTTGTTGTTGTTGTTTGTTTTACTTTGGTTTTTCATATTATTTGTTTTCCTCATAAATATTATATAATATTTCTTTTTATCAGTTATTCAGTTGTTGTTTTTATTTCCACTTCTCCTTTTTCTTCTTCTTCTGGTATCATTTTCATCTATTGAATATTTCTTTTGCTTTATCTCTTCTTCTTCTTCTTCTTCTTCTTCTTCCTCCTCCTCTCCGATTAACATTTTATAAAATAATAAAATTATTTCTAAAATATTTATGAATTTTGCATAAAATTTAAACTATTTAAATTACACGAAATCAATAGAAACAGTGTTGCTAATGTAAAGGGTATTGCATTGAGTATGAAATTCTTGTTAAGCAGTGTTGTTGCAGCATGATTGCAAAGCTCTGTTGTGCATGCGCAATAAATTGCCTGCACATCATGAGTGCCGGAACGTCGCATGCATTCAATGTTGTCCGTACGTTCATCGGGTATGTAGCCACAGCCGCGCACCACACGTTCCTTGCCATAGACTATGGATGATGATGCATGGGTGGAGGCGAGAACAGATATTTAAAATTACATTTTTTTTTCAATTGATATCTTAAGTAAATTATGGTCATTGAGATTGTTACCTTTTTGTAGTGTCTTACGACACAACATTGGTTTATACTTATCCTTGAGATGCTCAAGCGGCTCCTGTTGGGTGCAATTAACTTTACCCAACGAATAGGGCTGGAAGGGATCAGCACAATTTGGATCGTATGCACTGTTGCAATCGTAGCACATTAAGGCCGTAGTAACTGAAATTTAATAACATATATATTTTATTTTTACCAAAGAAATTTCTGTGCCTGGAAAATTATTACATATATTGTTAGAAAAGAGAAAAGTTTGCAGTGTAACGCGCTGGGGGAGAGAGAGAGAGTACATTTACTCAAAACCTTGAACAATCTGGAGATATGTATTTGAATTAGTATTCCATATGGTAATTTTTCAAGACATATCTCAGATGGCTCCATGATGGATCTCATTACAAAACCTACTGACATTTTTTATTTTTCTGCAACGCCTAAGTATTTGAAATAAGTATGTATCATTAGCGTTTAATATCTAATGTAGTATAATTCTCTATAAATCTAAATATTAATCTGGAGAACTAGGGCTTGCCTCAGTTTTGAAATACAGATATTGCTGCATCAAAGTAGTTGGGATATTAAAAAAATGGTATAAAATTTAAACAAATATATAAAATTTTTAAAATCCTCTAAATTCTTCTTCGCATTATTAATTTTAAGTAAGTAAATCGGCTCTTGCCTTTTGAAAAATTCATTTGTTTTTAACTAAGGAGTAGAATATTCTAATGAAATTTTAGATAGGAAATGATAAATCTGATGTCGCACAGATAAGAAACCAATATCAGGAGAAAAGAATGGGGAGAATAGTCGCTCTATGGGAAATCATACGTCACCAAATGACAGGTGAGAGGATTCCCCAACTAAGCAGACATTACAAGAGCTAAGAAAAAGCTTTATAATGCGGATCAGAGAAAAATCAAGAGCATTAAATAGCCAATTGAGGTGAGTGCCCCATAGTTTAAGCGACCAATGCCCCGATCGGAATTTCAACTTTTATGTTACCATAACTCTTTCGAAGCTGTATATTTTCGGTACTAGACAAATGAAGAGACTTCTTTACAATTAAGTAAGTTACGCGGTTTGCTATTTTTCAAACATTTATTTTGCAGTGAGGGTCAGGAATTAAAAACTAAATAAATCATATCATATCAAAATGTAACGAGCAATCTTCCACACCAATTAAGAACAAATTCAGGTAGATAAATTGGTCGCTGTGGCGTAGGGGTAGTGGGTTAGACTGTTACGCAGAGTGTCCGGGGTTCGAATCTAGGCACAGGCAAAATCAAAAAGTAGAAAAACCAAATTTAATACACAGCACCACCTATTGGCAGGTAATGGCAAACGTACAAGTACAAGAGTAAAAATTGCCTATGAAAAGCTTTTCACTTCGCTCTTCAGATTCGGTAATATGAGTCTCTTACATTCATGTACAAATATAACACGCACAACATAAGTGAATGCGAAAAGCTCGGCCATTGTGCCAGTAAAAGAAAAGAAAGAAGAAAGTTGTACATAAATTCCAGACTGTCCGGGAAAAACTACGGACTTGTGGTAGCCCCAATTATAATGAAAAAAAAAAAAATGTAAAATCCATATCTTCCAACTACCTTAGGCAGTACAAATATAAGTCGAGTGAATGCATTGGCGAAATATGGAGTAGAACACCATAAACATATTGAAAGCGACAACGGTACGACTGCAGCAGTCATCACTTTATAATTATCGTTAAGAAGTCAGTGGTGAAATATAAACACAGTTAGGTCGACTTAAGTTGCTAATATTCGACATCTTTGAACAATATTTGCTTTTTTTTTACAAGAGAATGCTGATTTCGGATTTCTCGTACACAAAAACTACCAAAAGAGTATTGCTACACAAATATTGATTTTTTCTTTCTTTCAAGTGATACCCATTGCTCCTTCATCTGTACCTTATGATCAGAATTTAACTTTGTCAAGAGCTAGACATTAACTTTTAGTTATTAATCAATACATATCCTATTATTTCTAATAATAAATTTAATGTTACGATCTCGGAACTTGTTGTCTGAACCTAGTTTATTTCCTGTTTTTAATCGAAAATGAAACAATTCTTGATGTGCTTGATTTGAGTCAGTCATTTGTGAACATTATATAATTTGAAGTAGAGTTTAAATTGGGATGAGAAATCGAAAAGCTTAACAAGTCTTCAATTTGACATCGAAATTTTATCGCACTTGCTTTGATCAGACCTTACAGTTTTAGATTAAAACTTGATTGTGAGAGTTAGACCAATTCGTTTTTATTGTGATTTTCTATTTTTATTTGAAATTTAACTTGCTAATTAGTAATCTACGAAAATATTAGTGTTAGTGTTAATAAGATAGTTAATTGTTAATTTTTTACATGTATTTTGTTTCTGTAACTGTCGATGTGGCTTAGTGGTAATGCGTTGGACTGCTACGCAGAGTGTCCGGGATTCGAAAATCGGCACAGGCAAAATCAAAACAAAACAAAAAAGTAGAAAAAATAATTTTTCCACACGGCACCACCTCTTGGCAGGCAATGGCAAACCTACAAGAGTAAAAATTGCTATGAAAAGCTTTTCACTTCGTTCACTCCGTTCGGATTCGGCATTAAACTGTAGGTCCCTTCCATTCATGTACAAATATAATACGCACAACATGAGTGGATGCGAAAAGCTCGGCCTAGGCCTTCCATAGGCCGTTGTGCTTAATGGCAGTAAAGTAAAGTAAGTAACTGTCGAATTATTAATCTAACTGTCACTCTGAAAAGGGACAGATGAAAACTTAAAACTCTAGGAGAAAAACTTTCTACGAAAATATTGGTCGGAAAGACATTCTATTTTATTTCCTGAAGAGACAAGTTTTATGTTGTTTTTGTCGTGGTTTATGGTACCTGTCGAGAGATACACTTAGGTCAGAACGGTCCAACTTTGTCGCTGCCGCATACATTGCAATCCAGTTACTGCCGTCGTGTCGCTGCCGCTTTTAATCTGTTTAAGGCATTAGATAATAGCTACAAGTTGATAGTAACTGTAAATGGGTTAATAGAACATATATTGAACAGTTAAAGTACCTAAGTATTCATAGTTTACTATGTGCGAGTGTCGGTCTGCCTGCATGTCTGTCTGTCTGTCCGTCTGTCTGTCTGCCTGTGTGTCTGTGTGTGCGTGTGTCATTTCACTTATATAGTACATATCGACATAACATATTTAGTTAAGCTTACCTTGTAAACAGCATAAAACGCCTAACAACAACAAAATCCTTTCAAGAAATGGCGATGACGACGACATTTTTTTGCAATTCAATTTAATTACAACGAATAAAAACGAATATGTTTCTTTTTATTTCTTTCGCTTGGGTAATTTTTTCGTTTTGTTCCGTTGCTTTTCTTCTTCTTCTTCTTCTTCTTCTTCTTCGTTTATTATTGCCAACAAACTACGAATTGAATAAGTTCGAGTTTTACTTAGTAGGTCAAAACACAGGTACTTTTTTTCAATGTGTTGTTGTTATGCTAACTCGGTAGTTGTTGTTTTTGTTGTATCAATGTTATACCGACATACCGCACCACTTATGTATAACTGAAATATGAAATGAAAATATGTTGTTAATTTGTTCAAGTTTTTGCAAAGAATAATATAAATTTCTTAAATCGTTTTAATATTTTATGGCATTCTTTTTTTTTTTTGGATTGGGAAATTAACATAATTGGAAAATAGAAATTGCTTCGAGTGTGTGTGTGTGCAATTACGTCAATTATAGCATGTGCCAATTATGTGGCTACTGACGAGGACGTGTACAAAATATGTTTTTCTTAATCTCGTAACAAATTTATTAATTTTTATTTTGAAAAATTAAAAAAAAAAACGATAAGCAATAATTATTTTTGCTAGTGCATTAAAGGCGCGCATGCTTCGAGAGAGCACCGCTCAATTTAGTTTTTGCGCTCTTTCATGTGCTGCTACTGCTATTGCAATTCATTCTCTCGTTGTCTCTTTGTGAGCGTAATCAAATGCAGCATACGGTAAAATATTAACATCAGATAAAAGAGAAAGCAAAAGTTGGTGCAGCACACGTTAACAGATTAACGAGAGAGCGCCGCATAGATTGTTGGATGATATATCCAATAATGTTGTTGTTGTTTTTCTTGTTGAGCATTTTCTGCTGCTACTGCTGCTGATGATGATGACGCTACAAACAACGATGACGACCTAATTAGAGAACGAGTTCGTCATGCCAAAAAAAAAAAAAAACAACAAGCCACATAGCGACACTTGCAGGTAGAACTTTTCCAATTGCATGAAGCATGGAAATACGAGTACATTCAAATGTACACATACCATACATATAAGATTGTCACAAACAAATGAAATCAAATGTGTCAAAAATATTGGTGTGGAAAAACAGCAACAACAACTAAATTTGATTTGGTGATGTGCTCATTCGAGGAACAAAAAACTTAAATAAAAATAAATGGCAAAAGCTTTTTATTTTGTATATGTAGTTTTTGTTATGGCAATAAAAAAAAGGACATTCAATTCTTTCATCCTCCTCGAAGCAGCAAGCTTGGGTTAAACGGAAGTTGGTGCTAAAAGCATAGAATGATAGGGGGGGAGAGAGAAAAAAGTGTAAGAGAGAGAGAGAGAGAGCGCCGCGTGAATGTGGAAGAGTTTTTTTTCAGGTTATGTTTCTGGAAAGGGAGGAATAACTTTGTTGTTTTAATTCGCTTTTTGGAGTTGTTGTTGTTGTTGTCGTTGTTGTTGTACTTCGGTTCCCTCTGTCACATTGACACTTTCAAAATGATTGCTTTCTTTATGTTACTGTATCGCTTCTGTTGTTGTTGTTGTTGTTGTTGCTGCTGCTGTTAGTGTTGTTCTTGCTGTTGCAATGCAATAGTTGGTTGGAAATTCAATAACTGACCTAGATAAATGCTGAAAATACACTTTTTATTTCTCTCTCCATAGCGATTTCAAGCGATTTCAAGCGATTTCAAGCGATTTCAAAAGCGATGCCTTAAGTACTTGAAATTAAATGCATAGATACTTTAATGATCAAACGAAAAGACTTGTCAATTTATATACACACACACACACACACACGCACACACATGCATACATAACTAGAATATATGTATGAGTGTTTGTATGTATCTGTGAATGTAAATTGCAATTTGCTTAAGATTTGAGTGCACTTTTTATTATTCTCACAAAAAAAAAAAAAAAAAAAAAAAAAAAAAAAAAAACAAGAAAAACCAACACAGCACCACGTCTCTCTTATGTAATAGTAGTAGTCAATTAGTGAAAAATGGATTTTAATAGTTTGTGTATGTGTGAGTGTGTGGTGTTGTGTCTATGTGCAGAGCAGAAGGAAGGGGCACACAAGCCATAAAAATATCGATTAAAATTTTTTAGTGGTCGCTGTGGCGTAGTGGTAGTGCGTTGGACTGCTACGCAGAGTGTCCGGGGTTCGAATCTCGGCACAGGCAAAATCAAAAAAAAAAAAGAAGAAAAAATAATTTTTCTACACGGCACCACCTCTTGTCAGGCAATGGCAAACCTACAAGAGTAAAAATTGCTATGAAAAGCTTTTCCTTCGCCGTTCGGATTCGGCTTTAAACTGTAGGTCCCTTCCATTCATGTACAAATATAACACGCACAACATGAGTGGATGCGAAAAGCTCGGCCTAGGCCCTCCATGGGCTGTTGTGCCATCAAAAGTAAAGTAAAATTTTGACATTAATCTTTGCTCGAGTATTATTTGTTTTTTTTGAATAATTTGTACTTTTTCTTTTTCGTTCGTGTGCACTTAAAATTTTTCGCTAATACTTTTCAATTTTCCATAATCTTTCATTTTTTTCTCTCACACATTTCATTAAGTTATATTACAAAAAAATATTTAATAATATTTTATCCAAAATCCATCAGACAATTTCTTTTTCTTCTTCTTCTTCTATATTAGTATAAGAAAACTTTGCGTAATAATGCAGTGCAGGAAACAGAAAAGAAAACTATAGTATTTTTTTAAATGTCAAATATTATTTTTAAATATTTGCTATATTTTTGCATTATGATTTTCGTTATATTTTTGCTTTCGCAATATTTGAAACGATTTGAAATTTTCTTTGTATTTTATTTTATTTATTAATATTAATATTTCTTTCTTTTTTTTTATTATTTTGGAATATATTTACGTAAGAGACTCCTACTTAGCTCGCACCCGGACAACGAAGTAAAAAGTTTATTGAATGACTACAGCCGCAGCAAAAGAAGAAAACATCAGCAGCCAGCAAGGACGTTACGTACGATTGGTACGAAAACAGTCACTAGCAACACACACGAAAGTAAATCGACGACGGCAGCAAAGCTAACGACAACGACGACGAACAATCGATACTTGGCTCTGTAGAGCAGGGGTTCTTAAACTTTTTAACTTTCCGGCAAATTACGATGATCCAATTGCGATAAAACGGCACAGACATGCGAGGGGGAAAGAGGCGAATAACGGGGAATTAAGCTTGGCCCATGAAGAATCAGTTACTCATATATTTTTGTAATAGTTGAAACTTTATTTTCCGTCATGAGCTTTATCAATTTCATCCAGTTGAATGACAGCGAATCATATTTTTCTTCAAACACAAAAGCAATGCAACGCTTTTCCCTACTCGGAAAAGCTTCCTTTTAAATATTTTAATACTCATTTACGTTTAACTGTCACAATAAATTTTAAATTAAGATGCCATGAGGTTAAAATCATCACTACTTTATTGATAATATCATCATGATTATGTAGCCCATACTTTCTCAATTCTCCATCCTATTTCCATATTACAAAAGTGCACATGAGTGCCTAGGCAGTCCACCGGTTCGCTTACCCTTACAGGCTAAGTGGGATAGTAAATAGCCCCACTGAGGTACTTATTACAAAAACATTGAGATACAGACTAGGTTTATTTCATTTCCTTCATTTAATTGTAATGAGCAAGTAATTAGGAGTCATCCAGAACTCCCTTACTAAGTAAATGGGAACAAATGATGTGGATTATTATGATTCAGCCTAAAATTAGACTATAAAAATAGTTCTTTCGTAATTTCATTTTTGATTTCATATTTAATTTAATAATTTAAAATATCTCTGATACCACAAACATGCTGCGATGTACCTCTAATTACTTTACTTTACTTTTAATGGCACAACAGCCCATGGAGGGCCTAGGCCGAACATTTCGCATCCACTCATGTTGTGCGTGTTATATTTGTACATGCATGGAAGGGACCTACAGTTTAATGCCGAATCTGAACGGCGAAGTGAAAAGATTTTCATAGCAATTTTTACTCTTGTAGGTTTGCCATTGCCTGCCAAGAGGTGGTGCCGTGTAGAACATTTTTTTTCTACTTTTTAATTTTGCCTGTGCCGAGATTCGAACCCCGGACACTCTGCGCAGCAGTTCAACGCACTACATATCATCTATTTCACACTCCTCCAATTCTTCTCTGCTCTTCTCTGTAGGAAGACAGAGGTGAAGCTTCTTTTATGCCTCAATTAATTTTCAAGCTACTGAAATATATGTATACATTTTGTAAAGATTCTTCCCACTCTTATAGTCTATGGATGGAGTATATGAATCTATGGATGAGTTATGCAGACTACAACGCAGAGAGCTTTAGAGCTTATTAATGAGATTTTAAGTAGTGTTTCACTAAAAGCTATTGTGATCTGTTGCAGCCATGTCCTTTCGACAGTACAATTTTTGAGGGTATCTCTCGATGCCGATTCATATGATAGCGAAGGAAAAGCTTTTTACTTTCACCATCATCAGTTACTTGGCATTGAAATATTCCCCTACTTCAGGGATCAGCGAATGAAGGCAGAAGGTAGACATATTTTTTGACAAACGCATTATACAGACTTAACAGCGAAAATATGAGCAGAATATGAATTGATTGGATTGGTGTCTTAATGAGATTAAGAAAATTTTAAAAGATCAATATTTTTTCAGTGGCTTTATTCTTTTAAAATACAGGGTGTTTTTTTAGAAGTGTGGTTTTCACGAAGAAATAAAATGCATATAATTTAATGTTATGGCCAAGAATTTAGCTTTATTATAAAGTTGAGGATGCCATTATGTTTTAAAAACGATTTCGGGCCGCCGCGGCTGATTCGAATAATTTTGCAGCCGAGAGGCCCAATTTTCAACCACTTTTTGCAGTAATTGGGACCGTATGTCAGTAATAACGCGCCTAATATTCTCTTCCAAAGCGTCAATCGTCTCGGGCTTATCTACGTAGACAAGCGACTTCACATAACCCCACAAAAAATAGTCCAGCAGTGTTAAATCGCAAGATCTTGGAGGCCACGCCACAGGCCCACGACGCGAGATAATGCGCTCACCAAAAGTATCCTTCAATAAATTGATTGTTTCGTTGGCTATATGGCTGTATGGCATGTAGCGCCGTCTTGTTGGAACCAAAGGTCGTCCAGATCAACATCCTCCAATTCAGGCACGAAAAAGTCATTAATCATGGCTCTATAGCGTTCCCCATTGACTGTAACATTATGACCGGCTTCATCTTTGAAGAAATATGGACCAATGATTCCCTCTGCCCATAGAGCACACCAAACAGTGACTTTTTGAGGATGTAATGACGTCTCAACAATGGCTAGTGGATTATGAGCACTCCAAATGCGACAATTTTGCTTAAGTAATAACGTACCCATTCAACCAAAAGTGAGCTTCATCGCTGAACAAAATTTTCTTATGAAAATCGGGATCGGTGGCCAACTCGTTTTGGGCCCATTTTGCACGATTTGCAAACGTTGTTCAGGAGTAAGTCTATTCATTATGAAATGGCAAACCAAACTGAGCATAAATCAAGTGACAGCTGTCAAAAGGACCAACTTCGCAAAAAGTATTGCCAGATTGAAAACAACACTTCTAAAAAAAAACACAAAAAAAACAAGATTTCATATAATTTTATGTTCTATGTTATTTTCAGAACTTATTTCAATGATTTCGTTTACTTTTCATTCTTTATTATCCATAAACGTTTTCAACTTCGCATAATCTTTCCTTTTCCACCTTCTTTTTAATATAATTTCCATTTAAAAAAAAAAACACTTAAAAATTTCTGTGAACCCCTTACTGATCACTACCCTCCAATTGAGAACCCTTGCTTTAGAGAGGGTTATCCGTCTGCAAGAGACGATGACGGCGGCCGCACTTGTGTGTGTTCTGTTCTGCTACCCTTTCATTTTGTTGTAGTTGCTTTTTGCCATATCGTAGCGCTTTTAAGTTTCTATTTCAACTTTTCTATCGCATGCGATTTTCAGCGTAACTCTCCGTCGTCCGTTGTTAATCAAAACCAATTGCAGTCGAGAGTTTTTGTGTTTCTGTTTTACTGTTTTACTGAAAAATCACATGCAATGCAATTTTGATGTTTAATGCTTTTATAACATGTTTTTATTCAGTTTATATATGTGTGCTTATGTTTGCTGTCATTAACACACTAACAATGCACACCAACATTTCCGTTTGCCTTCAGTGTGTGCGTGCGTGTATTAAGTTGCCTGTTTGTATCATTCTCGCATGTTCAAAAGTTTAAACCCTTTCGTGTTTGTTTGTGTGAAATGAATCATATCACTTCACGGAAATGAACAAAACACAAAATGAAGACACACACACGCGCATATCGTGGTATTGTCAAACTGTCTGTCGTTTTCTCTGCTACCTAAATTTATTTCTTTTTCAAGCCGGTGAGATGAAATTTGTAAATGCTTCTGCAACATTTTTATTCTCGCTTGAAATTTACAGCGGAGGTGCAGGAGGAGGAAAGCGTTGTCATATTGAATGCTTTCTTTGATTTATTATTTAAATTTTTTTTTAAATAAGTATGTGGATACACTCACTGTAATCAGAGCTGCAAAGTATTGTACTTGAATATTTTTACATAATATTAAATATGAATGCAAGTAGCAGCACCAAATGTCGAATCTGATATGGTATTCTGTAGCATTTCAAAAATATTCTTAATTTTCAAGTACATATGTATTTCAAAGCATTAAAATTAAGGTTATGCGATTAATCGTGCAAGTCTCGGTATGTGTAAATCCTAGACTAACAACATGCAGACTCAGTAGGGCGTTGTGGCCGAACTACAGTTTTAGCAAAGCAACCTCGCTAATAGATAGAAAGTGACGGGTTGTCTCGAGAATGACAGTTATAATAGGATTCTGGTCTATCGGTGAGCAGGTAGCTAAAATAGTCTTAACTTTCAGCAACTAGAAGAAAGAGACCTTGCTCCACTTTCTCTGTGCATGCCCTGCCCCATGGAAGGTCCGGCCCTTGGGTAAATCGCTCTTTAATAAACTCGAGGAGCTGTCGGATAGAAACATACTAGAACTACTAAACTACCGAACGAAATACATAGATATAACCAAATATTTTGATATTACCAGCATCTAACAAGTTGGAAAAGAGGAGGTGGCTTTAAAACGGCGCTAAAGCTACGTGGGTGTTCGGGTTTCGAAACATCACTTGAACCAACCAACTAATAAAGGAACATGTTTTAAGGAGAATCAGGTTATTGGTAAATATTATGCAAGAGTCACACAGCTCAGTCCATTGTTTCGATATATTTAAAAAAAAACCGAATACTTACGTAATGCACATTCAGTTCCTAACCTAAACACCTTGATCACGAGTCGCATTTTGATATTACCAGCATCTAACAAGTTGGAAGGGAGGATGTGTACCATAGTTAAACCGGAACGTAACTGAAGAACGAAAACAAGGCAATCGAAAAGATTTAAGATCGTATCAGTGTTGAAATTATTTAAGATTAGCTAAATTAAGTGAAAATTGTACCCTTGTTCTTAACTGTACCATTATACTTAAAGAGGTATGATAAATTTTTCCATATAATATAATTAAAAATTTTACTAAATTATTCTGTATAATTTTGATAAAGTTAACCGAAAATAATACTTGAATAGAAAAGCATTTTTTATTTGAATAAAGGTAATTTATTATACTTATCCTCGGCGATATATACTCATTAGTAATGACCAATTGATAACAAGCGAACATGCTTGCAGAAACACTGCCCTTTCACTCATTCGCCGCTTTGGCGCTGTTCAACGAAATGGAAACGAAACGAAACGAAACGAACAAGAATGAGCGGCAACCAACGTTATAACGATTAGGGCTGCCAACTTTTTTTTAGGTGATGAAAAATGCCAAAAAGGTACCACTTGTTTTTATTAAATTTAGAAAACTCATTTCATTTTCTTTTATTTATAAAGCAATATAAAACATAAAATAATAGCTTCATTTTTATTTCTAGAAACAGAAAAAACAATTGTTAAACACATTGGCTGCCAAGCTAATTTATCGAAAATTTCATATAGAGCCACCTCTTTCATATATGAATGATGTCGTTTGTACGTTCTAAAAATATAAATATAAAGGGTGTTTTTTCTAGAAGTGTGGTTTTCAATCTGGCAGTTGTCTCTTTGACAGCTGTCACTTGATTTATGCTCAGTTTGGTTTGCCATTTCATCATGAATAGACTTACGCCTGAACAATGTTTGCAAATTATTGAAATTTATTATCAAAATTCGTGCACTGTGAAAAAAGTGTTTCGCAAGCTAAATTGTCTTCAGCGACGAGGCTCATTTTTGGCTCAATGGATATGTAAATAAGCAGAATTGCCGTATTTGGAGTGAAGACCAGCCAGAGGCAATTTAGCAGCTACCAATGCATCCCGAAAAATGCACTGTTTGGTGCGGTTTATGAGAAGGCGGCATCATTGGGTCGTACTTCTTCAAAGACGATGAAGGCCGCAACGTTATGGTCAATGGAGAAAGGTACCGCTCGATGAAAACAGACTTTTTTTTGCCGAAAATGCAAGAATTGGACTCGGCGGACATGTGGTTTCAACAGGACGGTGCCACATGCTACCTTCCACACTGCACGCGAAACCATGCATCAACTGAAAGGCGAATTTGGTGAGCAATTAATCTCACGTTTTGGGTTGTAGTCAATTGGCTTCCAAGATCGTGTGATTTGACCCCGTTAAACTATTTTTTGTGGAGCTATGTTAAGTCTCTTGCCTATAGGGACAAGCCAAACACGATTGCTGATTTGGAAACCAAAGCCAACATTGAACGCGTTATTTGTGAAATTCCGGCCGAAATATGTGAAAAATGTGCCAAAATTGGATCTTCAGAATGGACCACTTGAATCGTAGCCGCGGGCAACATTTAAGTGAAATTATGTTTAAAAAGTAAATGGCAGGAATTGATTTATCGATCCAAATAAAAATTTCATTCACTTTTGTCAAATTTCTGTGTTTTTTTTTATTTCATTTTCAAAAACTAAACTCTCATTAAAATCACCCTTTACTTTTCTTTCAAACAAAAGAAATTATTAGCAGCCTAATGGGATATTGTTCGTTTATTTAATTTTTTCTAAATTTCTTGACCTGGTACGTCATTTCAGTGTAATGCATATTTGAATGTCATGGCTTATGTCGTGGCACGTAGTTGTGAATGACAGGGTTATTCTTATTTGAATGATGGGACACACAATGTATGAAAAGAAAAGGCAAAAAGTCGGCCTCTGGCTCTACATGCGGTTATAGTCAACACTGATAAACTGAAGTTCATTGTGGTAAAGGCATAACACTTGCCACAATGACTGTCTACTTATCTGTGTGATTGCATTCCCTCTCTTATTCTCCCTCCGTCTTCCTTCCCACCTATCAATCTTCTTTCCAATCAACACAATGCTCTGCATTCATTGGGGTACACCCTGTGTATTGAATGAATAAATAAAAAAATAAAAATAAAGAAGCAAAGCACTTAAGGTGAAGGGTTGCACAGAAATGTGTTGTAAAAATTGTAATTTGTAAAAATACAGCACATTTTAAAGTGTTTGCCCATGTAAAGTAATAAGGTGCCATAGCACAAAATATGGCACGTTTTGTGCCATTATGGTAGCCCTGAAAACGATATGGCAGCATCGACACTAACGAAAGAAGGAAATAAAACGCAAAGCAAACCATCTGATGAATTCGAGTAAACGACGAATGCGGAAATCGTATAAATAAAACGAATTACTGCAAAGAAAAAACGGAATGGAAAAAGGTTTCCCGAATGGTAGAAAGTGTAAAAATATTTATTAAGAAATTAGAAGTACAGGGAAGTAGACGACAGCGATAGCGACGGTAGTCAAACAAGTGGCAAATTAAAAATAATATATTGTTTAAAGCACAAACCTGTAATTTCAACATTTTGTTGAGTGCGAAAAAAACGAAGTAGCAGAGTTCAAGACTAAATTAGAAAGTGCAAAGGAGAAGTGCAGAGAATAGCAGAGAAGTGTCAAAGCGGTAATTTGCGGGAAAAATTACATATTTTTTGTGGTAAGTGGAGAGAGAAAATAGAAAAATTTCAGTGCAATATTGAATAATTTTAATTTGGTTTGATTAGAATTGAAAGCTGCGTTGTGCTAAAATTTAATGAATTTTATTAATTTCATAATTCTATTCCAGTGCTTTTAGTGTTTCTTTTTTCTTTGTTCCCTTGTGCTGTTGTTGTTTTCTATTGTTCTTTTTTTTTCTAACATCGCAGTTTTGATTTTATTTTCTGCAATTTTTGTAGTTGTTTATAAATGCACAAAACAACGATTTATTAAAAAAATCAAAAAAAAATCAACAGCAGGTTTGGTTTACTTTTTTTAATATTTATTTCTTATCTCTTGATGGTTAGGCGTGTGGGGGAACAACGTGGTTTAACCCTAGGAAGCTGCTCACATTTAAAAATTGACGTTGCCAATGTTTTTGTACAAAAGACTCCACTTTTCATAGGTTATATTACATCTTTATCTTTGATAACTCCTTGAAAATTACTCCAACTAAAATCTCCTTAAATTATACAAGAATAGTCCTGTGGCTCTATGGCTTATACAAGTTTTGTGTGAACAACGTTTTCACAGTTCCATGAAACATTAATTAATGGAATTCTCAAATAATTCGTAGAATTGTGAGACCATCGAATGACTTCATACGACTTTTGGAAACCAAAACTGTTGAACTGCAACCATGAGTTTTGCACAAAATACAATAAATCCGAACGTAAAAGTTTCGCAGAAAGCCTTGTCCTCTTTCCTTCGGATGTACGAATTTATATTACATAATTTCCATTAATATTAATTTGTTATCTGTAAATAAGCGTTTCAAAACATCTCTTTGGCAATTAGATTTTGGAGCATATACTACTGTGGGCAAAATTTAGTAAGACTTTGTTCATAATTTTAAATTTTTTTATTCATTCTTCCAAATCTATTTCGTCCCCTTCAAAGTAATTCCCCCCGGCCCCAATACACTTGTGCCAACGTTTTTTCCAATTCTCGAAACAGTTGTTAAAGTCAATTTCCGGAGTAGCCTTCAATGCGCTTAGCGATTCATGTTTAATGCCTTCAATTGACTCAAAACAGTGTCAATTGACTCAAAACAGGTTTTTTGAGTTAAGAAAATAGTCAAAAGTGCTAAGTCACACGGTGCTAAGTCAGGCGAATAGGGTGGTTGCGGAACGATATTAGTCGAATTTTTGGCAAAATGGTCTCGTAAAACCAATGCAGTGATTTTGGAACCAATCGTACATTCACTCTTCTTAGGCCCAAATGATGTTTTAAAATGGTTTTCACTGATCCTTCCGATATTCCAACGATGCCAGTAAGGTCTCTGACTGTTAATCGTCGATTCTCGAGCACCAATTCCTTGATTTTATTGACCAGACGTGTTGATCATCAGTTGATGTTGATGGCCGTCCTGGACGTGGTTCGTCGTCAACGCGTTCTCGACCATCTTTGAACACTTTGTACCAATCAAAAACACTTGCTCGCGACATACAATTATCACCGAAGGCCTTTTGCAACATTCTGAACGTTTCGGCACCAGAAATTTGATTCCGCACACAAAATTTAATGGAACTTCTTTGTTGAATAATTTCACTGATTGTGAAAATCGCCGAATGCACTTTTTGTACTTCAGAAAGACAAGCATACTAAACACTAATGATTATTTTGATGTGACATTTGGCACAGATGTCACCGACGGTCATACCAACCTTAAAAAAATAATATTTTGATGAATAGGTTTCCGCGCGAAATTTAAATTAAAAAGTCTTACTACTTTTTGCCCACAGTAGTAAATACTTATTTCTTATTGCCATACTTAAATCTTATCTAACAGCTGACGCTGACGTACAAAGAAACTTGTACATATGTATAAGACTTTACAAAAACCCTAAAGCTTAAATTTATGAATCACACTTCATTACATCAAAACATCAGTGAAGAATTATTGTGAATTTTATTTGATAATTCTATTTGTTTCAACTGAATGAGTACTTTCAAAGTATTTAATTGGAGACCTTTCCTATCACATGGAAACTTTTTCTAAAAAAAAAAAAACAATGGTCTCTTCCCCCACACCGTTGGAACTATTGAAGAACTGTTAATCGTTCCTTAAAAGTTTAAATTCTGCAGCATTATAACACCCACACGAACGGTAGAAGGAATCTTCGTATTGAGCGCAATTTGAAGTCATTAAGTAATATTAAGTATGTGTGCAAATAATCGTCATACTTCTTTACTGCTTAGTTTTATGCTTATTGAAATACTCATAATTGATTGTTTATTTGTTAAAAAGTTTATTTTCAAAACTTATAACTTCTTATATCTGTGGTTTGAATTTTAAATCAAAAAGCCTCAATATTACGAATGTATGCCAATCTCTTGAGCATTTTTAAAAGTTTATTATTTTTTCTCAAGTTTTTCTTTGTTTGCCACTTTGTTTGCTTCTACTACACAGATTAAATTAGAAGCGTATTTCCATTTTGTGCAGGCAAAATAATCAAAAGTTCGTTTTCGTATAACTAATACGAAAAAGAAAACTAGCATAAACATAAACAAAATGAAATCAAAAGGGCCCTCAAAAATGATGATAAGATTTGAATAATGCTACGTTCGTTATTGTGTTGCGAAATACTTATGTATTTCATAAAGCTCCGACTCGAATATTAAATGAGTAATATGTAGTGATAAAACTGATAACTTGCTGAACTATCGAACGCTTTTATTGTTGCATAAAATTATGTGTAATGCTGAACCCAGTTATTTGTTTTCGAGATTAAACTTTTCTACTTATATCCAATCCAACTAATATGATTAACTGTTTACGTGTTTGTTGTTTCACGTCTGAAAGGCAGTTTTTTGTACACTCTGTTCGTCTTTGGAACGCACTTCCTAATAGTTTAAGATCTTGTCATAACGCTGCGCAATTCAAAAATAAACCAGTTTTATTCCTTTCTTCGCTGTAATAGAAAATAGCCAAATATATCATGTTATTAAAATTTTTATGAATAGTTGTTTAATGATTGTTATATTTATATTCATGTGCTTAACATTAGCTTACTTGTTTAGAAAATGTTTACTAAAAGTTTGGAAAATGCTTAATTTTAGTACTAATTGGTTTATACTTAATTTTGCACTTCCAGGTGATCACTATAAATTTAAATTGTTATGTCATGCAATATTATATTATAAGTTATATATTTAATCCTTGTTTACGCTACATGCTGCCCGTACTGCTAATAAGGTTTTAAACTTTGTTGTTTTCGGTTTTCCGGTTTTCGAAAGATATAAATAAATATTCAAATATTCAAACTCGAAATAATGTGGCATATTTCTACTTATTTTTCATACTTTTGATCTATAGTAGTTTCAACAAGAAAGCAATCGGCTTAAGTCACTGAAAAAATTAAGGTATCTTAAAAAAAAAGTCCACAGCATCTTGAAATGATTAATTATTCATTGCGCAAATATATGAATATGGCGTCCAGTCGCCACCATTCTTTGTAATTTTATTACAACGGAAATGCATGCTATCGACTAATGTTTCAGCATATGACCGTGTTAAACTTCGCCATATTACCCTAAGAATCCGTTTCAAAAGATTTGTTGAACGTATCTTTTTTCCACGTAGTTTTAACTTCATACGAGCCCAAATATTTTCGATCGTTAGTTAGAAGTTATGCCGTTTTCCTCTTTCCTCTTGCTACACAAGCGACTGCGATGTTTTGGGTCATTGTCCTCTTGAAGAACCCAATCTCGGCTTCCTGCTTCCAAACCACATATCCGTTGATGGCAGAAGTCCACGACGGTCATGAAGTTGGCATCCAAATTCCTCGTGAACATGATTAATTTGCCAAATCCTTGTTTTGTGAAGCATCCCAAAACATGAACCTTTCCTGGATGTTGCACTCAGCGCTGGAGCATCTTACCGTCTTTAGTGGACCAAGCACGCTTAATAGTGTTTGTCATCCAAAAGGAGGATTCGTCTGTCAACACCACTTGGCTCCAATCGTCATCCACATGTTCAGTTGACCACTCTTGGCGTTTTTTTTATTTGCTTTGCAGTTAGTAAGGGTTTTACCGTCGTTGCTCGAAATTGGATCTGAAACTCCCTCAAACGGTTTCTTATTATATTCAGAGAGACATTTATGCCCTTTCGAGCCAATTTTTGTTTAGCTGCTTTCAAGGATATGGCTGGATTAGCTTCGAAAATCCTCTTTATAACCAAATCCTCCTGTTTCGAGGTAGCTCTGCAAATGCCGCGATTTAGCAAGTCGCCCACAGTTTTGTGTACCAAAAAGTGTTGGTTGGTTCCAATGCTGGACAAATGTCTTCGATTTTTTTTAACTACTTCGAAGCACTCAAGTGGGACGTATTGTGGGACCTTTTGGATGGGAACAAAGAAAGACTGCTTCAAAACGGTTCGCGTATAAGGAACTCATTTCTTAAATATGCTCTTGAGACGAAAGCTTATAATGGACTGTTTCTACAATTACATTGCGAAATTTACAATGCAATCAAGTTTTTTGAAAATCAAGGCCTACTTGATATTCAAATTATTTCATGCGAAAAAGCCGATTGCTTTCTTCTTGAAAGTACTGTATTTCAATTTTTATTCATGTTTTGATTTGCTTGTTTTTTTTCTAATACAGACAATTGCAGTGTTCTCGGTTATTATTTTGATTTCATAAATAATTCAGTGGGCGTTTTTTTCTGTCGATTACATATCATTTTCAGCTGATTAATGAACAATGAACAAACATAAAATCTAAATTTATTATCAATTTTGTTTAACTTCAAAAGGTTGACACCCCTTAAAAAAGCGCTATCAACTTTGATTATTTACCAAAAATTAAATAATTTTTTTAAATTACGTTTTCACTTCTCACGTTCATGATAAAATTTCATTACCTTTAACTTTATAAAATGTTAAAACTTTTAAGTGCTCTGCATTCTTATATACCATATTTTGATTTGCACATTTTTGTATGTTTTTATTGATACTCGTATATTTTATTTTTTATTAGTTTTGCTACCTTGACTGCTGCATGCAGTATTCTCGTTCGTAACATTCGTGCTAAACGTGTTTTAAACGCTGAAACAGCTGACAAACATTGTTGTTGTTGTTGTTGTTGATGATTGTTGACCAACATCTCAGCCAGCCACATCGCTTACATTTATGCATACACGAAGCATGTGATTACAAGTTAACGTACTTAAATTGTGTTTTTCCTGCTTGCGTGGTTGTCGCTCATTGGTGTTTTTGTTCAATTATGCCTGTGCCAATAATCACAAATATAAAGAAATTGAAAGGAGATTTGATGGGAAAGCTTTATTAAAATGATATAGTTTCTTTCTCTTTTTTAATTATACAATTTTCATTCACATTTATACCATATTATTGTAGAAATATTATATTTACTTACCTACTATTTAAATGATTAAATTTCTTTCTCTTCTTATTTTGCAGAAATTATTAATTATTAATAAAAAAATATATCAATCTTAAAAATGCGTTCAGTATTAATTCTATTGGCATTTGTTGCCATTGCAAGTGCCAGCGTATCATTGAGTGATCTCAACAAAACAGAATGGTCTACCTTCAAGGTAAGTTTTAGGAGATCAATAAAGTTAAATTTAGAATTTACGGAATACTCGTAGATTAGAAATATTAAGTTAACTCATTTAGAACAGGTACCAACAAAAGCCGTGATAGGATTTTGAAATTTTTAATTATATCTTTTTCATATGCCATTTCACACTCAAGAAAGTTACAAAAATTATGTTGCCTACTCCCTACTTACTTACATTACAACCGATTATTGGGCTTGGCTGCCTTGGCAAAGCTTCGCCAGCCCAGCCGCCTCTGCTATAAGCGCGCTGGCGCCAGTTGGTAAGGCCAAGTCTGGTCTCACTGTAACTGGTCTCTACAACGGAGTTTAGGGCGTCCTCTTCTGCGTGTTTAAAAGACCGTGGTTCAAGTAAAATAACGTTTCAGCCCGAGAGCTTTCCTTCTTTCATTTGCTTGACATGACCCAGCCATTATGGTTTCATTTTATTCGATACACGTCTTGCAAGCATATTTGTACATAGGTCTTACAGAGTATCTTCCTCTCGAACGCTCCTAACAGCCCCTTATCACTGGTAGCCCACGTCTCAGCGCCATCTCTTAGGACGGGGGAGAGATGAGGGACTTATAGAGTGTTATTTTCGTGGGGTGAGAAAGGGCTCTGCTTCTCAATTGCCTGCTGAGCCTGTAGTAACAGTCCTTGGCCTCCTACGTCGAGGAAATGAAGTGTCTAAGTGTGCAGTAAAGCATAAATACTCATAAGTGGCATAGCTGGCAATAAGTATTCTCTGGAATCAAGTACTATTAAAATTTTATTTTGGAAGTTATTAATTGTTATAGTTAGCGAAATGTATAAAATTTGCATTTTTGTTAAAGTTTGCCTATTTTTTCATTTTTTTTTTTTACAAAAGTTTGGTCAGCTGTAGTTTGTTTTTGAAAAATGCATGAGGACTTGTGAGATCATAATTTCTACATCAAGTTTGATATTTTGTCTAGATGATTTTCACATTTGAAATGCAAATTAATTATTAAATTTACTATTTTATATTTTTCGATTTTTAAATCTACCTCCAAAAAAACCATGTCTGTTTATTTGACTTTTGGGCAAGGTGCGACCTAATACAATAAAACTGCATTTTAAAACCAGCATATGTCGACATATTATACAGTGATGACTTTTGGGTAAAGTTTTTAAATGCATTTTTGCCGAATTTTCACAGTTGATGTTCAAAATAGCTTAAATAGTTATTGAAAGCATTTGAAATACTATAGACCTTTAAAAGTTTATTGAATGATTTATAGAGTTTTGAAAAGAATGTAGGCATATTGTTCATTTGCAGCTTTTTCTTTGAGACCAATTGTTTGAAATAATCTTAGGCTTGTCGATATAAGTATTAAGAACATCTACAGGGCGAATATTTCGAATGACAAGGTCTTTCCCGATCACTGCGTTCAGCTATATCATATATTCACACGAGAGTTTGTTGACTAGTTCGGAATAAGTTCTCTGAATACTTAAAATATTCATTATAAGTATGGTAAAAGTTTGTTTTAAATTTTCATACACAAATCTTGCTAGTCTTGATAACGAATCATGTCATTAAGGTTAAGGTAAGAATAATTCTTATTTATACTTGATTATAATGAAATTCATTAAAATAATGCAATTGCGAACATTTGTTAATTGTTTCCATATGCATTATGAGTAATTTGAGTTTTATTATTGCTTATTAAAATTCCTGTCTTTGTTTGAACTATCTGATAATTGTTGTGTGACTCACTGTTGCTTGTTGTGTCAAAGCACAAAGAACTGGTTGACTATTGAAAGCATATCTTAGTGATAAACAATATTGATATTCGAGTATTAAAAATAAATTTGTATTTATGATTCTTTATTAACTAATGTAGAACATTTTGTATGCAAGCAGTAAGTAAATGCATTGGAAATTCAAAGCGGCTTCTCTTGTTGGTTTTATTTTTTTTCCTTGCTAATTTATTGGAATTTTTAAATTGAGTCATTCGAAAAAAACGCTCATTAAGTATACCAGGAAAGCATAATGAAATGAAAACATCCCTTCTCAATCATTTCGACAGCGTTCATTTAGTGTAACATTTAGATATAGGATCGATTGTTGGCTTTAGGCATGGCAGCATCAACTATTAGCAGAATTTTTTCTGCTATCTTCTATCGGAGACAAGATCGTATTCGTCATTATCCCGAATAAAGTGTAGTTGGAAATACATTTTTTGCAGTTCATTTCTTTAGAATCATTTTCTTATATTTACACCGGGAGTAAAAGATGATCGTCGCAGCGAAAATTGTCAGTCTGATGGGCAGCGCCCTTTATCGATCGAGTATGCAAAAAATGAGAATGCTTATGTGTATACACATAAATGATTGTAAGCGCCCTCTATCAAAAGTAGCTTATTAAAAATTATGCGTATTCAGATATGCATTCTCAATTTTTTTCATACTCAATTGATAGAGAGCGCTGCCCATCAGTTTCTCGTCAACTTTGACATTTCAAATAAAAATCGGTAGTAATTTAAAACAAAAAGTGTTCGAAATTTAAACGGAAGCGTTCTAAGTGGGGCGTCCCACTGACGCAAACAATTTCATTTTATTACCACTGAACTATGGCCGTCTCAGCTTATAGCTGAGTAGCTTAAAGAGTTCCTATGGTACATAAATTGAAGAGCTCATAACTCAAAGATTTCCTAGGTTAATAATCAGAACTGACTGATTTGTAAAGGATTTCCGATTGCATCAGCAAATTTCAACAGCTTTTGTTTAAAAAAAAAATAAATAAAAAAAAATTGCTCAAATTTATAAAATTAAATTTCTTTGTTAATATTTTCGCACACATTGCAAATGCACAATTGTCGGTATCGCTGTTGATTATTTTCCCTCTGCAAAATTTAATCGCTTGAACTAACAAATTGGATTCATGCGTTTCCTTCTGGGCTTGTGGAGTTCAAATGCTTTTCAATTTTAATCATAACAAACAAAAAAAAAAACACTCACTTGATAATATTTGCAGATTCCCAACAACAATAAAGCGAGAAACAAACTTAAGAAAGAAAGGAAATTTAAATTACTACATTTAATCAATTTGCATACGTTTGTGTAATTGTAGTTGTAAGTGTTTTGTAAAACTATTGCGTCTTTTCACAATAATCAATTCAATTTCCTCCTGTTAATTACTGCGTCGTTTATTTAAAATGGCACATGACAAGATTATTAGCAATAATCACAATAATCACAACAACGAAGAAGCGCATATAAATAAAGTTAAGCTTCCTTTATGTTGATTACTAAGCAAGTACTACTTGATCATCTTATACGAACATATAAAAATTGCAATCATGCGTTTGCTTTCAAGAATACAATACGTTCAGTTGCTGTTGTGTTTATTATTTTTATTGTTGCGATAATGATGTGATGATGGATTTTGTGCAGTGAAGCGAGGAAACTCGTGATCAACTTCTCTATTATTTATTTATGGGTCACTCAACACTCGGATCATTTTGTAGAATTCCATTTTTATAAAATAATATTTACGCATTCTTTATCTTTGTTTAACAGATGAAATTCAATTCTATGGTATATTAAAACTATTTATGGTAATTCAATATAAATCGAAAACTTACTGTTTACGAGTCTTAAAGTTGGACAAAAATGTTGAGAAATGGGAAACGAGAAACACAAAGAATTATAAGTAAAAAGTTCGATTAATCGACACTGGGAATCCCCTTTTTCTAATTTCCTGTTCTGCTGCGCTCGCGCTAATTCTTACTGAACTTACTGTGTGCCACAAGTAAACATTTCTCGCTATTATATTCTATTCCAAAAGCAGGGCATAAATTTCAGTTTAATTAAACAAAGAATTTGTTGTTGAAGTTTTTTTTTAGCTTAAACTTCGTGTTTAATTTTCTTTGATAAATCGAATTGTTCATTTCTGATCTGATTTTAATATAAGTAAAAGTGATTGTTTTATTTTTACAGATTGAATCTATGCCTTCAATTTAGTGCCGAGCTATGAGCTATGATTGTCTGTGGAAAAAAATGTATGTTATGCATTCATCAGATTCCTTTGTCTTGCCGATTAGCATTAATCAAATTATTCATAGTCTCTCGCCGAATAAAACTCGTAAAATTGTTGCTTCAGATCTTTGTTTCTTGCCGAACTCTTGTCGAATGACGATTGTTAAAGTTTGCCTTCAGCCTCATTTTTAGACTCGAGTATCAAATTTAATGAATGGCGATTTTTATGTCACCCTCGTCGAGGGATTCTTGCTTTCCTCTTCCCGAATAGTGAATTCAGACACTCGCTTCAGTCTCGTCGAATGTTTATCTTCAGACTCTTGCTTTGCAGTCATATCAATCAAAGACCTTATCGTAAATTTTAATCTCAGCCTCATCATCTTTAATTCCTGATTAGACTCAGCGATTGGCCATCATTAACTTCTGCTAAGGCTCTGTCGAATAGCGATCATCAATACTTGCTGTAGCTTCGTCTAATGACGATCATTATATTCTTCTTCTTTGCTCAGCAGCGGCGACTGGCGATAGTGAGTTTTTGCCTCAGCTTCATTGACTAATCGATTCTTGTCTCATACTTTCCGAATGGTGATTTTTAGGTTTTTCTCTCATTCTGGTCTGAATAACCTTCTTTGAATGACGATTATAAGATTCTTACTTTAGCCCCAGTGAAGAACTTTGCTTAGGCCTCGACGAAAGATGATTACAAATGCTTTCCTCAGTTTGATCAAATGGCGATCATTATATTCTTGTTTCAATGTCGTTATGAATGCCGATCATTAGAATCTATACCCTTATATGATTTTTGCCTCAGATTTGTCTACCTTGAGATTCTAATTTCAGACCCGTTGAATGGCGATCATCAGATTCTTACCTTCGGCTCGTTAGATGGCGATCCGCATCAGCCTCGTGAAGGATAGCCTTCTCTGAACTTCGATGCCAAGCTCGATTATTTTCAGTTTTCTCTACTTGAATCATACTGACATGACAGTTCATAGCACCTCCTTTGATGTAAAATTCTATGTTATAAAAAATTCGCAGGCTCATTGTTGTTCTAGCCAGAGCACACAGGCTCAGACTTCTGTCGCCAATCGCCAATCGCTGTGGATCATGGTGAAATATTGTCAAAGTAATTGGTGTAAAATTATAATGAAATCTCCGTCTCTAAGGTCGTGGTTATGTTCAGATTTTGCTCGGCGAACACCATGAAATTTCTTGTTGTATCGAACACGAAGAGCGAGCTTTTACTCACTCTAGCAACGAACACGATATGCTGGGTGAAATGTATACCGAGCACGCCGAGCATTATTCAGGGTGGCAATGAATTATTATACAAAAAAGGAATAAAAATTTATGTAAAATAGTACGAAAACATGCAAACCTGTACATCCTTATTTTCTTTTGCAGAAAAGCGAAGTTGTTGCGAATATTGTTTTTTAATGATTGAAAGTGAATATTAAATATATTAGTTATAAAACTATTGAATTATGAAAAGTAATTATGCAACATATTAGCGGTATTCACGACGGGATGCAAATAGTGTATACTCCACTAACTCAATCGCTTCTTTTTTTTAATAATTAGTCGCTGGCTGTCGGTCTAAAAAATTACATTATTTGTATAATTTATTGCACATTCAATTATAAGTACTATTAACTTGACTCTCCATATTGATAAAATCGTTTAAGCGTTTTTGGTATACCATTTTAGTGTTGTTGTTGCGCACAAAATAGTATTAAAAAAAACGTGAATTTCGACCAAGAGTAACTCTGTAATGAACTGAAATGTAACCACCACCCCGAGCACGAGAGAAAAATATGTGTTCGCCGAACAGCGAACACGAGCATAAGCACTACCTAACTTGGCCTACTTTATTATGTTCATCAATACCTACTGTAGCCTCGTAGAAAATGAGAAACAGTCAACTTTTTGGCGATAATCAGTGTTTTGCTTTTTAAGCTCTACAAATAAATTTGACTTTCAAGACCAGGTAGTGAAACACTAATCTCAACGGTGTTAAAATATTACCCAAATAAAAAGCAGAGACTAAAAATTGCAGATTTTGGTACAGGCACAGGTTGTTTATTGATATCCGTACTTAGTGAGTATGAATATGCCGTTGGTATCGGTTTTGAAAAAAGCTTGGAAGCATACAAAGTTGCCTATCAGAACACAAAGAAACATAATCTTCCAGCTGAATTTCATCAATTTATTTTTACTAGAATAAAACTTTATTTCTTCGGAACTTTATTTAATAAAAATCATAATATATACATTGCGAATGTTTTTAAAAGTGAATATCAAATATATTATTCATAAAACTATTGAAGAAAAATCATTTTATTTTATTTTCATTTCATTTTATTTCATTTGAATTTTCTTTGTTCCTCCAATCCAAGCGAAAATTGATCGGAGCACCTAGGAGCTATTCTCTTTTCGTTTCGTTCCGTAGCCAAAATTAAATGGACTCTTTAAAGAGTTAAAATTTAGTTTTCCTCACGATTTCTTTATATTATTCAGTTAGTCTGTCTTATCAACTTTTCCCCACCAGCTTATAATATTTTATATTTTCTTATAGTGATAAAGTGTGTATTTGGCAAATAATCTTGGTTCGGTTCGGCATGAATTAGAGCAAGTGTCATTGCACTTTGGTCCCTAATGGTAATTACGACGTTAAGTAATTAGACGAAAGTATAACGTCAGTACCATAGTATATTTAATATGCTTTCAAATCAATATCAAAACCGCGTATGTGCGAGTATGAATTGTTTTGTCTTTTTTGTAGAAAATACAAATTTTGTAATTGCGTTGTTAGATAGATTATTTTATATGAGCATTTATTCATTTATTCATTTCTAAGTGGGTCATTTAAGCAAAAAAAAAAAAAAAAACAGCATAACACAAATAAATAATAAGAATTAAATGGATACCGAATAAAGCAACAAAGTTATTAACATTATTAACTGTAATTGTTGCTGCTTTTTCGTCTTCCTTAGCTGCTGGTTATACTGGTGTTCGCTGTTCGACGAACACATCATATTTTCATATTTTACTCTCGTGCTGGGTGTAGTGGTTACATTGGTGTTCGTTACACAGTTGCTCTTTGTTGAAATTCAGTTCTTTTTGTAATATTTTTGTTTAATTTAGAAGTGAATTAATGGGATATTAAAGCACAAGGAAATTTGTATTTAATCCAATTTATTGGAAGGAAAAATTATACAATAAATATATGGAAGAGCCCAACCGACCGGTGTGAAAGTGTTCTAGAGAAGAACTAAGAGAAAGCAATAGCAAAAGAAATAGAACGAAAAGAAACAAGGATAGAGAAAATGAATAGGAAAGAAAAGGTGCATTAGGGTGGCTTAAACAGCTTTATTGGTCGCAACGGCAACACTAAATGGTATACCAAAAAACTTGAAACGATTTTATTAATGTGGAGCGTGAAATTAACAATATAATTGAAAAATTATGAAAATAAAATTATTTTTCTTCAATAGTTTTATGAATAATATATTTAATATTCACTTTTAAAAACTAAAAATATTTGCTTATGAAAATAGTGATGTGCAGCAGGTTTGCATGTTTTCCATCAAATTTAAATAGATTTTTGTTCTTTTTTTGTAGAATAACTCATTGCTAACCCTGAATACTCGGCGTGCTCGGTGTACAATGTACATTTCACCTAGCATATTGTGTTCGGTGTGTGAGTGAGTAAAAGCTCTTTTTTCGTATTCGGGCAACAACAATTGCATGGTGTTCGGCGAGTAAACTTTGAATATAACCACAGCCTTAGGCAATGTAACCACTGCACCGAGCACGAGAGTAAAATATGATGTGTTCGTCGAACAACGAACACCAGTATAACCAGCACCTTATCAGTGTCATTACACTCTGAGGGTGTCACTCTGTCTATGTCATTTTATTAATCCTCACCTATCATGTTTTTTTTTTCCCGTTTACCTTTTGGCTTCTATTTTTGTCGATTCATTTTCCAAATCTTATCTGTGGATGTGAAAAGCTCTTCTGAAAAGCTTTCTTATGTTTTGCTTACTTTTTTTACATTGCAAATTGCTTCAATATTTTTTAACATATGTGTGTAGGCTTCGTTTGCTTCTTTTAATTTTTCGTTTATTTTTAAATTTTGATACATTGCCGTTTTTCGTTTGGAGGAGGGAGCGATTAAACAAATAAGTAGTACAAGCCCTCTGATTGTATTTGCTTTTTTACATTCGATCACATTTACATTGAGGTTGTTGTTCGATAAAAATTTGTGTAACTGTGGAATGAACCTTTTGCACTAGATTCTTGACACTCTTGGCTTGGCTTCATCTGCTGCTGTGGTGGTCGATTAGTTTCAGTATAACATTATTATGTATTGTATCGGTCATAGGCAAAACATATTAAACTCTAGTCTCTACGACATCTTCATTGTTAATGAATGTCAATTATACTTGCATTCTACTTGATCTCTATTTTGTCGCAGAAGACGGTATTGGAACCCGGGGTCGAATCGTCTAATCCGTTTACGTACAACTCGTCACGCAATTCACTCTGAAATTATATGAAATTTGGAGTAAATTATGTGGCGCGATGTTCGTTTACGGAAATGTATGAAATTCGGTGTAAATTGCGTTCCCGGACTAGACTATTCGACCCATGGTAGAATTTTTTGCTATGCCTATACTTTAGTTTTGTCAGGACCAAGCTTGAATTTTTCTGCTCACAGTTGAAATTCAGAAAGGTTTATCTGTCAATTCTGCTTCTAATTCCTTAACATTTTTTAAACGTGATTTTATCTGACATTTTGCCTGTAAAATAAATTGTTATGATTTTTTAGTACTAAATATTTTGATTATGTTCGTTGTATCTGAAGATTTCACGAAAGTTTAGTTTTACTCTGCGGTACTGCTTGAGCCCTGGGGGTTCCCTGCTACGATCATTTACTTTCCAAGGCAATCATTTACATAGTTTCCTTAGTATGTGGTCTGTCTACTGCCATTAAGTATCATATTTTGTCTTAAATTTTGATTTTTGTCATAACTCCTGATTTGGGTTTTTCTCTACCTCTACATCTTTTTAACAGTTTTTTTTCTAGCTTTTTCGGAGATATTTGGACAAAAAAAATTAGAACTGAACAACTTTAACATTTCTTTTAAAATCTGCACAAAAATCGTATTTTGTTGTACTACGTTGTTTCTTAGCATTAAATTAAGAATTTGCTTTATTACAAAAATCATTGCATACTTTAAGGCTTTAGTGATTTACTACATATGTATATACTCTCGATGTTGAAAATTTTCAAAACTGGTCCACTAATTCATTATACAGGGTGTTTTTTTTAGAAGTGTGGTTTTCAAGAAGAAATAAAACGCATATAATTTAATATTATGGCCAAAAATTTAGATAAAGATAAGGATTTGCCATTATGTTTTAAAAACGATTTCGGGCAAGTGGCCGCCGCGGCTGGTTCGAATAAATTTCAGCCGATAGGCCCAATTTTCGACCACTTTTTGCAGCAATTGGAGCCGTATGTTAGTAATAACGCACCGAATATTCTCTTCCAAGGCGTCAATCTTCTCGGGCTTATCTGCGTAGACAAGCGACTTCACATAACCCCACAAAAAATAGTCCAGCAGTGTTAAATCGCAAGATCTTGGAGGCCACGCTACAGGCCCACGACGCGAAATGATGCGCTCACCAAAAGTTTCCTTCATTAAATTAATTTTTTCGTTGGCTGTATGGCATGTAGCGCCGTGTTCTTGGAACCAAAGGTCGTCCACATCAACATATTCCAATTCAGGCTCGAAAAAGTCATTAATTATGGATCTATAGCGTTCCCCATTGACTGTAACATTATGACCGGCTTCATCTTTGAAGAAATATGGACCAATGATTCCCTCTGCCCATAGAGCACACCAAACAGTGACTTTTTGGGGATGTAACGACGTCTCAACAATGGTTAGTGGATTATGAGCACTCCAAATGTGACAATTTTGCTTAAGTATTAACGTACCCATTCAACCAAAAGTGAGCTTCATCGCTGAACAAAATTTTCTTTCTTGTGAAAATCGGGATCGATGGCCAAGTCGTTTTGGGCCCATTTTGCACGATTTGCAAACGTTGTTCAGGAGTAAGATTATTCATTATGAAATGGCAAACCAAACTGAGAAAAAAGACGAACTCCGAAAAAGGTGTGGCCAAATTGAAAATCACACTTCTAAAAAAAACACCCTTTACTGGTTTCATTACTAATCGCTTGCTGCTACCAATTGAAAAATATAACTATAATTTCCATTTATTTGATTAGTACAAAACATGATTTTTCATTTATAACAATAAAAATTAAATAATTTAATTCAGCTATCACGATATTTTTGTGCGCGTATCATTATGAAACAAATGTGGCTGATAATGTTGTTAAAGAAAAACAAAAAATTTGTAGAAAATAGAGTATCATTCACTCGGTTTCGTGGTTCATTTGGAATATTAATAATATTTTTATTAATAATAATTATTTATTTATGGCTAAGTTATTAAATTATTGGTATATTCTCAGCGTATCTTATTTTGTTGTATTGTTATAATGTCGTAAAATTTTTAAGAATGAGAAAATTCATGAAAGTTGAGAGGATTCGACAGTGAATACCTTATATGACTTCGATTTATTGCTAAAAATTGAGCAGAACAAGAACAATAATAGCAAAATCAACACATGCAACAACACAAAAATTACAGTATCCTCTTTCTCTTGTGGTCGCCATACTTGTTAAATGGTGTATTTTGGAGAGAGGGAGAGAGAGGTACTGAAAGTGGTACTTCACTCATTATGCTGAGCTACGTTAAATATCCTCAAATTATTTGTACATATTTTTGTTAATGCCATTCATTAATATATTTTTTTTTCACAATCCATCGCATTTCCATTACGCGACTATAGTTTTTTAATAAATGCCTCTATGCATTTTGGAGAGGAACGAAACAAAAACGACTACAATATTATGTGAGCACAATGAGCATTTAGACATACATACATACTTTTGTATGTATGCATAGAAAGTACAACAACAATAGTAATAACAACATAACACCAAAGAGCTTGTGAAATTGTTGTTGTTGTGGGTAGTTGCAATTCATGGTTGGTATTCAAGAAAACGTAAGAAAAAATTATCCCATGAAATATAAATAACAAGAAGTCAGCAGTACTGGCAGATATACAACAACAAAAAATAAACTTCAAGTACAACACTAAATTTTTGGATTTATTTTTATATTATTTGATTATCGTGTGAGGGCTTCATGTACCCATATGCAAACATATATACGCATTCCTCGATTTACACGGTGCACAGTGCCTTATTTAGCCAAAATAGGTACGCTAAATTGAAAAAATTTAAAAACTACTTTTGTTGTTGACTATTCTGTGCTAATGAATATTCTGTGCGAACTTTTTGTTTAGCAAACTTTATTATAGAACATGTCTACGGTGTAAACCGAGGGATGAGTGTACACATACGTCAGCCCGTCCATCTGTCGTTCGCCTTTAATTCATTTTAATAGTGTCCCCTCTTGACATTATGTATAGTTTAGTAGAAAGATTGGTGGTGGTGGTGTAATAGTAGAAACAGAAACAAACAGCAGCAGCAAGTCGCTGTAGTAGCAGCAGTAGTAGAGTAGCATTATCAGGCAGTCACAGCAACGTGTGAGCGCTTGACGAAAGAACAACGTGTGTTGAGCGTTAAAAACGAATTCACGAAAATTCACGAAACTTGCAGAATCAGCTTGAAATAGTAAAAAATAATTTATTATTATTAGAAAACAAAGTGCGTACTTGTCTGGTCAATTAAAATAACGAAAATCACAGCAATAAAAAATCAATAAATTGTGTCAATTAAACAATAAAGGATCCAAAAAATTAAAGCAAAAGGATCAAAAAAAAAAAGACGCATAATGTCTAACGAAAAAGCAGAATTAATTACGGATATTGTTATACCAATTTGTATTATGCTGGGGCTTTTACTAATAAATGGAATCGCTTTGGCTTTTATTTTACGAAAACGTAAAAATATTGTATACGAGGAAGAATTTTACAATGCCGCCAACGAACAGCATGCTATCGAAATGGAGCAACTATCTTAAAAGCTGAAATAAAATATAGAAAAATAGTCTTTAGTTTTACTCAAACTTTAGTAATTTAAGTTTTGGTTTGTAATTTTTTCTTACTTTGATTTTTGTTGAATAAGCATAAACAGGAAATATCAGGGTAAACATTTTCTACACTGCACTACGACTGCACTACGACTGCATTTTAAGCATATATAGTGAAAAAAGAAAATTGTATTTTGTACAACTATTTTGTTTTTGGAAAAACTTGCTACTAAATATTATCTACAACTATTTACTACAAATTAAAGTTTAATGATTAAGTTTTGACATATTTATTATAATATAGAAAGTAAACCTAAACAAAAAATTAATAAAAATGTAAGCTTTTTTTTTATGAAACACCTTCCTACATACACACTTTAAAGTACACGGAAATGAATTGAAAAAAAAATTTATAAAAATAAATATGTTAAATGCGCTTTTTTCGAAAAATATAAAAAATGCAAATACAAATATTCGGTAGTTTTCTTTCTTTGTTTGATCTTTTATTTTTTGTGTTTTTTTTTTCCACAAAAAGTGTGGAAAAATCAATGACTGCCATGGTGTACTATACTACTATTACAATTCGAAACATGTTGCCTGTCTGTCCATGTCTACTATACCCATGTGTTCTACATATGAAAAATGTCGGCAGTAGTAGGCAATCGGCAATGTCAATGTGCTTCTTATATAAATACAACAACAGCATGGTAAATGTTTTTCATGTTGCGGTGGCTACGTATAAAAAGCATAAGAGTACTGAGAATTTAATAAACTGTTATCATCTTAGTGCAAAAGAGCAAGAGAGAGAGAAAACGAGAAAGGAAGTGTGAGAAATATATTTGGACTTAGTACTTCTGCGCGAGATTGCTTCGCATATGTTTATTTCTTCATATGCATGTATGCAAGCATTTTGTGGTTTTTTTACGCCCCAACCTACACCATCACCGCCTTATTATCCGTTATACTCAGAATGGTTTTCGCTCTTCTCTGCTTACTCTTTCACTCCCTTATCTTTTGCTTACTCATTTATTTTTATTGCGTTTTTTTGGTTATGTTCTTGATTTACACACGCCGATATTTTCACAATGATATTTTGTTTGTTGGAAAAAAAGGATAGACGAAAAGGGAAGGGGTCAATCTCGGTTGTACCGAAGAGAGAGAAATGAGAGAAAATTAAAAATAAGCGGAAAAATCGCGTGTATAAAATCCAGACATAGAAAAAGTATGTATCAACTGTCATTTACTTCAGTATTTTCTTTTGTTTCTGTAGTGTTCGAGAGCGTTTAAATCAGTGCTCTCTATCTGTTACTCTCGTGAAATTATTTTACATTTTATATCCTTTACAAAGGCATTATTATTAAAGGTATTCACAGTTTATCAAATCTGATGTAAGTATTATCTTATCAATTGATTTAATTCTCTTACTCATCAAAGATAATTGTACTATATTAGGACATTCAAATTTGGGATGTTCATGTAGAGTTTTACAATCTGTTGAGAGTGTTTACGACAAATGCAAGATAGGAGACTAGCTAATATATAACAAAACTCTAAATTATCTTAAGATATTTAGTCAGCTCTTTTACGGTGAAAGTAGCAGGAAATTTTGAAGTTTCATGTAACTCTTACAAAGCAAAATACCTGCGTGAATGCTGTTTCCCTGCCATTTTTTATATAATTTTGAGATTAGTATACTACTAGTTTCATCGTGGAAGAGCTGCAATACTAGGTATATTAAAAATTATTGTTTTTTCGAAGTTATTAAATATTTCTTCAATTCAAAACAAAGTGCGAGTACCTGGAAGCAAAAAATTGAAGCGAGAGTAAAGTAATATAAACATGTTTGAGACCAAAAAAACGAACTATCAAGTTGTGGTTAGTCGCAATTACATAGTTACGCCCTTTACGCGCTTCATATAATTGGTTCCCATTTTAATTGTAATTAATTTTCTTTACGCTATTACACTTCACTTTGACTGTCAGTTTATTATAATTCATAATAATTTAACAGTACATATATTTAAAGTACAATTTTAATTGTTTACATGTACCAACTACGAATGTATTGTTATGCATGTAAAAGCATTTCAATTGTTATATGAATTATAATGATAAGTATAATATTCTTATTTTTATACACTGCATGTGTAAGATTTGTAACTAAAATTGCGGTAAGTACTTATGCATTGATTTTGATCGATTAACAATTGTTCGTAACGCTCATAGCCGTCGTAGGCATGAGCATACATATAGCAATGTCTATCGATTTAGCCATGTCTGTCTGTCTGTTTGATCATGCACACTATAATTCGAGTACAACTTTAGCAATCTGAACCAAACTTGGTACACACATTTGTTATAGTCAGGAAAAGGTTAAGTTCGGGAATGGGTAAAATCGGTTAAATGGCCTTGGTACCTCCCAAACAAGTGAAATTTACAAAGAGTGATATTGGTTGAAATTCTGAAACAGGTTATAGCAAATTGTGATTAATTTAGATTAATTCATTGAAACAGTCTTTAACTGTTGTAAAAATTGTCAACATTCGGCAAAAGTCACGTCTATGTACTTCCCATAGAAGTGAAATATTCAAGTGGAATATCAAAGAAAAGAGCGAAGCAAATGGTTGAAATACTAGCTTCAATTATCATCATTCCGCAATCACCTTTCCTATAAGTAAAATCTTCAAAGGTGCCAACAAAATTTAATATTCTGAGTTGGGCTGAAAAAAAAAAATATTTCATGCTAAAAACAAAAGTTTAACCCGCAGTTAAGGTGTGTAGGGTATATGAAGTTCATCTGCGTTCGAACTTTGGTTTCGAGTTTTTTATTATCAAATCTGTGTTCGTATATATGTATGTATGTATGTATGTTGATTTACAGAATTGTTTTTGTTTTTTCCTTTATCTCTTTTTTTCAGAGAGTATGTGCTTTTGCATCTATACTAGCTTTTCTTGTTTTTTGTTGTTGAAGTGCATGCTACTCTGAGAGTGAGTGCAGTTAGAATACTTAGAAGAGAAACTTACAAACAAATACAAATGAAGGATCATATATGTATGTAAATGCAGCCTTTGCTAAAATTAGAATAACAACAAACTACATTGGTTTCACATTATGATGCAGAGAATATTTATTGTTGTTGCTGTTTAGTCATTTCATTGTTTTTAGATTTGTAAAGCTAAGATTACAACAACAAAAACTCACTGATTATAAATTATTTTTATTTGTGCAGCCATTTTGGTATGGATTTTTCTCTCTTAGACAGAGAGAGAGAGAGAGAGTGTTTGTAAAGACAACAATAATATATTATATATTGAAAAGTATGCTAAATTTACAACAACAATTCATTGCATACATTCGTCTCAAATTATGATGCCATAGAATGATGTTGTTGTTGTTTATTAATTTTGCTGCTTCTGATCTGTATAACTATAACAAATATAAAACGATAGCGATAAAAGTATAAACGCAAGCGAAGCTAAAATTAAGAGCACAACAAAAACTATAAATGTACCTACATTTTAAAGAAATTGAGTATGAGTGCTACCCTTCTCACGACTGTCATTTAATTTTTTTTATACCTATATACGAGTGGACATCAGCATCATTGATTTTAATTAAATGATTTTTGTATGTTTGTAACTCTCAAAATCTCCCTCTTTCTCTATGTATGTATTATAGAGATTTGGTACATTTCTAAAGATTGGTCATGTCAATCATCAGTGAAATGTTTAAGTCAGCACATCCACGGTGAAACTAGTTGCATTCCCTTTTGAAGTTTCAAATAGCTCTTACATAGTGAAATAGAGCCATAAAACTTTCGCAAATGTAAACAATTTTCAACAAAATGCTGCCCCCAACCCTTTTCTCTAGCCCCCTGCCACTGCCAGTAGATTCCGTTATGCCAATATGACATTGGCAACAGTTGGCGTTGTGATATCGGCCAATTTCTCATGTAAAAGAAAAAAAAAATACCCGAAAGAATGAGATTGAGAGAGTAATTTTAGTCACTTGCGACAAATTTGCACACGTCCAAGAGAGCAGAACACATTTAGCCCCGTGGCAACTGTTGCCAGTGTGTGATACTGACCTGGCCATATCAGCTGTACACGAAAAATAATGCATTTGCGTTCTCTCTCTTTCTCTCTCTCTCTTTTTCTTGACCTATGCGCTCATCATTTCTATGCACCAAGCAAACATTGAATAAATACCGTTAGCCTATAATGTTTGCTCTCGTCGCCCAACGTGGGGCGCATGTTATCAGCAGTATAATTGAATGCCATTGTTCATTAAGAATGCTGCCAACGACGACGACTATTTGATTCAGAAGATTAATTAATTCAATTGCCTTTTAGCGACCATACCATATATGAGTAGATCGTATGTATGCTTTTGGATTTAGACAAAATGGAATGGAATATTGAATATGTGTCACGTTTAAATTAAAATGAGACATGCAAAATTTAAGATAATTAAGTATTACGACAAATTATTGTATATACAACTAGAAGATAGGAATGGCTAGCTTTACGCCATCATTTCCATCTCAGGCAATTTAGATAATTTTCTTAACTTTTTTCATTTATTCAAATGTCGTCATTTACACATGTTTATATTACTAATTGATTCAGCGATTAATTCAATTGCTCTACCGATATGTACATAAATACCACTTAATTGAAAAGTAAATACCTACTATGAACGTAATGTAATGTAAAGTACTCGTAATATTGAATATGTCACGATTAAATTGATGTATAGCATATCGATAATCATAATCATAATAATAATGCACTCGTGTCAGATTTTGGTCTCGCTTTCCTTGCATAATAAAGATAAAATAAAATAATCTACTAATATTTATGAGGGGCACAAATCTTAATAACCATTAATAAACATTGTTTCATAGCTAATCTATTCTCTTATTATAATTTTGCTTCTTTTCTCTTGCTCTTTGCAGTTGGAACATCGCAAACACTACGGCGATGAAATCGAGGAAAGATTCCGCATTAAGATTTTCAATGAGAATAGACACAAAATTGCCAAACACAATCAATTGTATGCCGCTGGTAAAGTGACATTTAAGGTGGGCTTGAATAAATACGCCGATATGTTACATCATGAATTTGTTGAGACAATGAATGGTTACAATAATACCATGCGCAAAATGTTGCTGTAAGTTTTTATAAGCTAAATAATTGTCACTTGCCACTTGCCACTTGATTGGAATATACTCACTTTTATATTTGTTTTTTTTTTTTTGTACAGAACACGCAGTGAACTGTCTGGCGTTACTTTTATTCCTCCAGCAAATGTAAATGTACCAAAATCAGTGGATTGGACAACACAAGGTGCCGTTACTGCTGTTAAGGATCAAGGTATAAGAGAGAGAGATGGAAATTTATGGAAAAAAATTATTTAGTTAAAATATCGTTGAGAGTGCGGACATCATAAAAATATAACTTTTTGTACTACGGGTTGTAGTATTACGACCCGCACTAAATATTTAAATATTTTTGCCTGCTTTAGCTTGTCTACCTCGTTGTTTATAATCGCTATTACTTAAATATTACCAATAATTGGAAAAGTCATCGTGTTGAGTTTTTTTTTACTTTATTTCTCTCTAGTGCATAACATTGTGGTCGCTGTGGCGTAGTGGTAGTGCGTTGGACTGCTACGCAGAGTGTCCGGGGTTCGAATCTCGGCACAGGCAAAATCAAAAAAAAAAAAAGTAGAAAAAATAATTTTTCTACACGGCACCACCTCTTGTCAGGCAATGGCAAACCTACAAGAGTAAAAATTGCTATGAAAAGCTTTTCCTTCGCCGTTCGGATTCGGCTTTAAACTGTAGGTCCCTTCCATTCATGTACAAATATAACACGCACAACATGAGTGGATGCGAAAAGCTCGGCCAAGGCCCTCCATGGGCTGTTGTGCCATCAAAAGTAAAGTAAAGTAAAGTGCATAACATTTGCATAATTGATTTTGAGCATCACACATGCAATAAATGGAAAAGAGAGGAGATTGGTATGCTCATAAAAACTTCGTTGCTCGTATAAAACATGACAACCAATCAGATGACTGCTCTCTTTTGAGTAGCTTATTCTCAATTAAACACAAAAACCATAGTTACATTTTATCAGACTACGAAATACTTGACCTTGACCTACACTAAAACTTACTTATTATATCCACTCTAGCTCTTGGTTCTTTTTTTTTCTGTGTGGCAAGTCGCCTGCGCCCCGTGGTGCTCTGTCGTAGAAATTGTACTTAAGTTTCTTCCAATTTGACCATTTTCTTATTCTGCTTTATATTTGTAGCTGCTACGGTATTTCTTATACTTTCTTTTATAGTTTATTCTAAATATTAAATTTTACTTTTTATTTACAGGTCACTGCGGTTCATGCTGGGCCTTCTCATCAACCGGCGCCCTCGAGGGACAACATTTCCGCAAGTCTGGCGTTTTAGTCTCACTCTCCGAACAAAATCTTGTCGATTGCTCGACATCGTATGGCAACAATGGTTGTAATGGCGGTCTTATGGATAATGCTTTCCGTTATATTAAGGATAACGGTGGCGTTGACACCGAGAAAGCCTACCCCTATGAAGGCATTGATGATTCGTGTCATTTTGATCGTGGTACCATCGGTGCCACCGATCGTGGTTTTGTCGATATCCCCCAGGGTGATGAAGGGAAAATGAAGCAAGCTGTTGCCACAATTGGCCCCGTTGCAGTCGCTATTGATGCCTCACACGAATCATTCCAATTCTATTCGGAGGGCATTTACGATGAACCCAGTTGCGATGAACAAAATCTGGATCATGGTGTTTTGGTTGTTGGCTATGGCACCGATACCAGCGGTGCTGATTACTGGCTAGTCAAGAACTCTTGGGGTACCACTTGGGGTGATAAGGGCTTCATTAAGATGGCTCGCAATAAGCAAAATCAATGCGGTATTGCTACTGCTTCCAGCTATCCATTGGTTTAAGAATGTGAAAGCGTAATTTATAAGCATTCTAGCGAACAGCATCAATTTTCTTTTTCTTTTTATGTTCTTATTCATTTAATTATTTTTAATTTGTATTTTTTGTTTGTGCGTTTTTCCTTTTTCATTTTTCCAAATATCTCAAAGAATAAATAAATGTAATTTGAGCATTTACCTAAACACCAATCTATAACGACCAGCATAACATACAATATTAACTTTAACTAGTACAGTGAAGTAAGGTCTTCAATTTGTTGCTTTTGTACATTGAATTTTCGGAATAATATTGATTTAAATATGCTTTAGAAATATTCCTATGTAATCCATTTTGCTAGTTTTTTAATTGTTCATAAATACTAAGAACAATTGGTACAATATATTTTTTATAGAAAATTATTTTCTGCGTTTTATTTGTCGTAGAATTCAGGCATGATCACCATAGAAAAGTAAACTAAAATGATTCATGAAAATGCCTTTGTTGAATGTTCGCAAGAAATGTTTCGAAACGTAAAGATACTGAATTTCATACATGTTAAATTTATTGGAGCTCAGTCGATGATTCGTAATAGAGGGCGCCTCCAAGGCAGCAATCGTAAGAGCAAGAAGATATTAAAGGTTTACGGGAAGATTTATGGGGCCTGAAGACAAAATTTAGAATGTACCTACGCATTCAAAGAACACATGATTAAGTGGCACGCAGATGGGTCACGACGAAGCAGAAGTATTTGGGCCAAGAACCGAACACTCTGAGATCAATGCAATCAAGATATGGATGCAATTTAACCTAGACACGTAGTACAAAAGACGGGATATAATGTCGGACAGTCAAGCAGCCATTCCAAAACTATGCTTTTTTTTGAGATGACCTTTAAATTAGTGTGGAATTGTTTCAGTAAGCTTAATCAAATGGGCAAGGGCAAGGGCAATAAAGTCGATTTATGTTGTGACCTTGTTCACGTACGAATAGAAGGAAACAAGCAAGCAGACGAGCTTGCAAAAAGGGAGCAGTGGTCGCTTTATTTGGACCTTAATTTTTTTGTGGTATATGACTCGGTAGTACTCGGCGAAAAACTCGGGCAGAAAGAGATAAATAGAGGCAAGAACTCTTCTTCCCCAACCTTCCGGGACTGAGGCAATCCAATCTAGGTAACTTTAATGCACTGGTCTTCAGCTGTTTTTCAAGGTCGTATGTGATTTATTTACTGTGATCGTGCAACTTTGGAATTCTTAACAGACGTGAATTATGCGAAGGGAGCCAGTTTGGTACTGAAATCTCTTTAATGGCCATAACAGTTCATGGAGTACTTAGGCCGAGCTATTTGCATCCATTGATATTGGGCTTTTCTGAAGCTGTAAAAGCTTTTCTAAGGCAAAGTTTAATATTGGAAGTTTGCGGTTGTCACCCAAAGTTAGAGCCGCCGTGTAGAAGATTTGATTAGTTCTGCTTATTGGTTTTTTTGCCTTAGCCGAAATTTGAATTCGGGTACAAACCAACAACTACACTACACTAACGACCTGTGATTTTCAGCCAAAGAGACCGGTTAAGCGGATGGAGTATCATCGGTTAGAAGTTATCAAGCGGTTTGGGTTTTAGCTGAAGATCTGAGAAACTCATTAAATCAGTCACTTGCATAAAGAAAACACACCACTAGTTGAACCATATTACCGAAGTACTTGTTCTTTTCTTTTATGGTAATGGCTCAATAGCCCATGGGGTACCTCGGCCGAGCGATTCTAAGTAGTTAACTTATGTATGTAAATATAATTCCAATAAAGAATGTGGTCATAGTGGCACACTTTCGCCATTTTTTGGCTACGTCATACCAGACTTTTGCTTACATTTTGATTAGCAGAATCTCTTGTTCTTATTTCTCTCCGTCAAGTGAAAATGTACTATAGCCAATCGGATCACAGCATAGGGTCTGGTATGATGTAAATGCGTAGTAGATTTAATTTTTGAACACGCAACTGAGCGATGTATTTTCTATAGTTCTTGAGATGATAGAAAGAAATATGCAACGTATGCAGACGTCAACGAAACAATGGAACCAATACGGATCATTGGGTCACACACTTCACTGATGTAGCCGATTCTGGTGAGAGTGAAACCGAGAAATTGAGTGAGATTGAAACCGAGAACTTCCCTCGCCATCGTCGGAACCAAACACATAGAAATAGGGAAACATTTTTCGGGACGAAACGACATCGTTCTTAAATCGGATTTCGATGACAGAAATGTAGCATCGTTACGATTTCGGTATACTGGGTAAATCGTTGCACCTACATACATACATAAGAGGAAGAGTTCTTGCCGAAAAAGGTGAAAGGTGCACTTCTTACATAAAAACACATAACAGTTTATTTCAAAATAACTGCATTTGAATATTAATTACATTTACTTTTTGCCATCACATCATCATTAATCCATTAATAACCGATTTCTTGACGTCACTACGCTTTACTGTAAATGGTAAGTGCTTTTTGTTTTTAGATATTTTAACTTAAATTGCAATCCAATCTGATGAGAGAAGCTTAGCATTTCAACACTGACGAGCAAGCACATTACCTTCACTACAAGCTGCCGAGTGCTGTGATTTCCTTCATTCCATGCCTTCAGTGACAGCAAAAAATATCTTTCGACCACCGCTTTCCATTAGTAGTCACCTCAATGGGGAGATTCGAGCGGTACGAAAACGTCTTACGCGCAATCAGTCGAGCTGCCGAATTTGCTTCTGGGACAATCGATTCACTTGCCTCGTCGATGTGTACGCTAATATCAAAAACCCCTCAGAGGCCAGTAGAAGAACGTTAGCCGCTAAATTAAATATTTCCGAAAGAGTAATTCAAAATTGGTTTAAGAGCCGCCGACTGAAAGAAAAGCGCCACAAAGTGCTGGGCATTGCATCAACTTCCGCTCCAGTGATTCAGGCAGCTGCTACCAATACGGGTAGGCCATATCGTCATTGCCATCGAAAAGCACCTCACATCTCAACATCTAGCTATGAATCTTATTTGAATTTTATTAGCTTCATATATGCCACCCTCAATTGGACCAAGGATCTGCCTACACACAACACTAAATGCCGAACATTCATCAGATGCAACAACGTCCATCAACCAGGAAATCTTCATGGGTTTCAATAAGCGGACCCCAAATGGTTGTCGCTGTACTGCGGTTCCGACAAAAGCCCAGTTGAAATTCTATGAGACGAATAATTGTCCAACAGCGGGTGAGTAGATCAAGGCTATTCTTATTTATGGAACTTATCACATTCAACAGTCACCTGTACTGCAAACGCGTGTGAGGTTACCACCAGTCCACGGGCCAGTCAATATCAACCAACGCACACAGCGAGGTACACCCATCTCAACATCTAGCTATGTACATTATTTTTATTTCACTAGCTTCAGAAGTGCCACCATCAATTGGACCGATGAATTGCTTACAAACACTACCCAATGCAGAACATTCATCAAATGCAACGCCCATCAACCAGAAAATCTTCAGGGATTTCGAGGAACAGACCGCAAATGGTCTTTGCTGTACTACGGTACCTACAAAGGCCCAGTTGAAGTTCTATGTACCGAGTAATTGTCTAACAGGGGGTGAGTGCAAGGAAAGAGTCAATATCGAGCTCAATTACAGCCATGCAAAGATCAAGATCAAGGATATTGTTACTTATTGAACTTATCACATTTATCAGCCAGGAGCACTGCAATCGCGCGTGAGGCTACTACCAAACTTTGTTCACCTTCAATGTCGAAAATCTCGCAAATGATACACGATCTCAGCATTATCGATGATTAGTTGAAGAACTTGAAAAAAACAAAAACAAGATAGCTGAAATTTGACAACGATGGAAAGGGAAGTACCATCGGCACATCCAGTCCAGCTTATTATTCTATGCTCCACGGCAAACAATATGTCATTGCGGTAGGGGCCTCAGGAAACACAAAGAAGGTATCAAATTGTTTTAATTAGTAAATTTACCAATACTGCGGAAGCCCGTTTCTTACATAAAATGACCGCAGAGCTTCCGAATTTAGGTCTAATAATTTAAATTTATAAGTAAGTTAAAAGTTCATATTTTATACTTATAATATTAATTTCCCATTTTTATTTAGTTTTCACAATTATTTATATTGTATATGTAGTATGCATGTGTAACTGTATTTATCATCAGTACAACCACTTTCTAGTGCATATCGCTCGTTTGCTGCAAGAGTGTCATAAATACAAAAACTTCAGTTAGAGTCTGTTTACACGGCCGGCGAAAGCATGAAAGACTGTGCGAGCGAGACAGCTAGAAAAAGTAATGTAGTAAGAAAGAGATAGATGTTATGCGTCTGTTATCTCACTTGCACATGCTGGCACCAATTAACTATACCGAAATAACTGTTATTTAGTGCTTTATCTTGTGTAAAAACAAAAACCATTAAGTGTTTTATGAAATCTTCACGTGAGAAAGAGTATTTGTCGTCAACAATTGCATATTTTTCTCCGAATTTATGTTTTTTGAGTTATGTCAGTCTTGCAGTAAGCGAGCGATAGGACATTGTAAATCGATTTGACAAAAATAAAATTTATCAAAAGATTTTGCTTTTTTTCAACACTCAGTTAAACTTCAATGAATGCCTGCTTTGGGTTCTTTACTTTGTTTTATTGGGAGAAGTAAAGAAAGCAGGACACATATTTATGTATATAAAATGGTTATGGTCTGTGACCATGATTGCGCTTCTTCGTAGAAAATCGATCCTGAAACTCTTGAAAGAATAACGCAAATCCTCCTATCGTTCGATGTTGAATATGGTCAAACAGCCTTAGTTCCCATTGGGGTGTAAAATTCCCATTGGGGTGTAAAGTTCCCATTGGGGTGTAAGGTTCCTCTTGGGGTGTAAATTTTCCATTGGGGTGTAAAATTCCCAGTGGGGTGTAAAGTTCCCATTGGGGTGTAAAGTTCCCATTGGGGTGTAAAGTTCCAATTGGGGTGTAAAGTTCCCATTGGGGTGTAAGGTTCCCCTTGGAGTGTAAAGTTCCATTTGGGTGTAATATACCCATTGGGGTGTAAAGTTCCCATGAGGTGTAAAGTTCCCATTGAGGTGTAAAGTTCCCATTGGTGTGTAAAGTTCCCATTGGGGTGTAAAGTTCCCATTGGGGTGTAAATTTCCCATTGAGGTGTAAAGTTCCCATTGGGGTGCAAGGTTCCCCTTGGGGTGTAAAGTTCCATTGGGGTGTAATGTTCCCATTGGGGGGTAAAGTTCCCATTGGGGTGTAAAGTTCCCATTGGGGTGTAAAGTTCCCATTGAGGTGTGAAGTTCCCATTGGGATGTAAAGTTCCCATTGGGGTGTAAATTTCCCATTGAGGTGTAAAGTTCCCATTGGGGTGTAAAGTTCCCATTGGGGTATAAAGTTCCCATTGAGGTGTAAAGTTCCCATTAGGGTGTAAAGTTCCGATTAGGGTGAAAAGTTCCCATTGGGGTGAAAAGTTCCCATTGGGGTGTAAAGTTCACATTGAGGTGTAAAGTTCCCATTGGGCGGATAAAATTCGATGTTACCTCGGCTTTATTGAAAGCGAGGAGTTAAAGTGCAAATCCGAGGTTTAATTATCAATTGCCTTCAATTTTCCCATAAGATACTAACTCTCCAGGGGAAATCAGTTTCGTGAAACTGTTAGCTTGAGGAATCATCGAATAAAAACTAACGCATTAGATCATATTTCAGTTTATACCATATGTATGTTATATCACTTTATTTCATTAATTGATACCAGTCACGATAACGTTTCTGTAGAATGTAGTTAGTTGCTTACATTTTATTTATATTTAGGTTACATTAAGTTTAAAATTCTTATAAGCCAAAAAGTTTGCTTCTACATATACACAATACGCACATTTTACAAATTTCAATAAATATGACATCACAATTGGGTGCTGGAAGGAGGGGGTGCGGGAGGTTGAAAAATCGAGAAGAAAATGTTTGCATAACATAGCGCAAAAACCAAAAAATAACAACAAAAATGTCCAAAAATGCATTGTCAAAAAGCAATACTACATAAATGTTCCAACAGGAATTGCTTTTCTCAGGTATGTAGGAGCGTATGTAGGTAATAATAATAATAACAGTAGGTAATACATACTTAATAATTACATATTAATAATAAAACGTGTACAAAATTCTTATTATAAATATATGTATGTATGTCTTTTTTCAAAAATATTATTTCAAACTTCTTACACACAAATGCTGCAGTCTTAAATAAGAGTTTAACAAATAATTTAAACAATTCATTAAAATTAAAGTTAAAACAAATTGTTTTCGATTCAATTTTGTTTCGGACTTTTCTTTTTTTTTTTTTTTTTGTTTTTGGTAATAGTCTGATTGCTTGCGCTTCTTTTCCTTCTTCTTATGTGCTCGCAATGACGCACTTTATGTCCATGGCAGATTATTGCTAAAGAGTGCCGTGCCCACAAGATAATAGCAACCGAACCATACCAATATCATGCCCGCTTTGGTGCGCAGCCTTATCTGATCGAATGTCTTGGGCAGATGATCTGCGGCAAACCAATACAAGCACGGTGTAGCCGAGCAGAGTAGACGCGTTGACACTTGTATGTGCACAAAGAAAGTACAGAAGAGTGTGAGCGCAAAGGCGTGCAACACAAATGGCAGCGATTTGTATTCTTTAAGCAATTGCATCAGCGGATACTTGGGCAGCAGTGCACCGAGGAAATGGCGCAGGTACTTGCAACAATGATAGAAGAGAAACGATAGTATGGGTAAAGCGAGCAGGAAATTGGGTAGCTGCTTTAATTCATAGTAGCGCATAAAGCCCACGTTCCAATAGTGTGACTGAATGTACGTGTAGGGAAAGGGAAATGGAGATTTATCACACCATGGTGAGTTTTCCGTTTGCCGATGACCGGCTAAAATGTAATTGCGTGTTCGTGCGTACGCCAGCACGACCGGCGAATGCGCTACACTTTTTTCGGGCAGGCAAAATTGCTGAAAAGCATAAAAATAAAAGAAAGTTAGTGGTATAAGGGCCACGAGTAGACACAGTAAAAGTTTTGCTATGGCAAAGCAGCGATGCACGGGCTTCAGTACAAGCTTACGCATCATAAAGTATATGGGAAAGCCGGCATTTATTAAACCATTCGAGCGACTGACAATAGAGAGTGCTAGTGCCGCAGTGGAGCGAACGAAACGTAGCTCGGTTACACATTCCAGCATCAAATGTAGAGAGAGCCAACAGAAGAGCGCCTCTGAGTAGGCGGCGGTGAAGAAAATCGATGCTGGATTAAAGCAAAAGAGTAGCGCTGCATTCCAACTCTTGTTTAGGTCGTTGAAAATGCGCTGCGTCAGCGCATACATCAGATTGGCTGCACGACAGAAACAGAATATGTTCAAGAGTACTGCAACAATTAAACTCCAACTGCGCAGCGATAGTCCCAGTCCGAAATAGTGAAAGGCATGAGCACCGGCACGCACCGCCATCGGATAGAGTGGGTAGAAAGCCAAGGTGTTCTCGTAGGAGTAAGTGTACTCGGCAATGTGCAGAAAGTATTCAGCATCCCAGTGTCGTAATCCACCGAAGCAAAAGTGCACCGTCTTATCAAGCCATGTTGGCGCTGACGTTGATGGTAGGTGGCCGCTGTCAACAACACCACCTCCGTCAGTGAGAGCAGCGGTTGTAAACGCGGTGGTCGTGTTTGTAGGTGAACGAAATACATCAGGTTTGTGATCGGGTAGTGCAACATTTGTTAGCAGCTGCAGCACCAACACAATCACGCGACTGGCCAGAGCAAGTTTAGTCACTTTTTCTGTCATTTTCATTTGAAATATTTTTTACTGTGTGCGGTCGCTTGCCGTAGATGTGTCATTTATTGCAAAAGAAACAGCAGCACACGGCTATTTTGGTGGGTGCGGTCGTCAATGTGCTATTGCAGGAATAAGTAAAACAAATCAGAATAAATGTAGAATTATGTATGATGGACGTAATTGGAAATAGGCAATATGCTCACTCCCTTTTCTTCTAGACACACATATTCAGCCCTCAATCCACTTACCTTTCGACTCTCTTCTTGGTTATATGTAATCACGCTGGTAGTCTTTGATTTGTTAAGAACTATTTGCACGCCAATTAACTTAGTATTTCTAGTATATTATTCTTCGCAGTTGCCGGCTTTCTAATCTTTCACAACAGTAGCGGCAGCAGCAACAGCGGCTGCAGTAATGTCAAAAACAATTGACAACAAATTTCTTGGTATTGGGTTTTCGTAGTAAGTAGCTTTTGATGAGGTTACAGTGATGGAGTTCAATCATGATTTATGCAAACAGAGCTTTCAGATGGTAGCTGTGGCGTAGTGATAAGGCGTTGGACTGCTACGCAGAGTTTCCGGGGTTCGAATCTCGGCACAGGCAAAACTAAAAAAAAAAAAAAAAAAAAAAAAAAAAAAATTGAAAAAATAATTGGCATTCAATGGCAAATCTACAAGATTAAAAATTGCTATGAAAAGCTTTTCACTTCGCCGTTCGGATTCGGCATTAAACTGTAGGCCCCTTCCATTCATGTACAAATATAACACGCACAACATGAGTGGATGCGAAAAGCTCGGCCAAGGCCCTCCATGGGCTGTTGTGCCATTGTATGTATAAAATTATATAATTACATAATTTATGCTTTTCAAGGTCGAGTTTTACAAATTTATGCACAAGCGTTTAGAACCTTGCTCTCGAAAGTCTAGTATCGTACAATTTTTTGGTACAGGTTTGGTACAATTGGGTGGAAAAAATAAGATTCGGTTTAATTAAGTCAAACTTGGGATGGTTCGGTACAAAATTGGTTTGGTTAAAAAACCAATTGCATCCCTGTTTATTTAAATTAATCTTTCATATTTTAGCTTGGATAATCCCATTCGCAATTTAAGGTGCTCATTGTAATAGGATTCAATTAGATGTCATTGATGCAAAGTTGACTTAATGTCTCTTAATTTAAGGGAATGTAATTCGAAGGTCTATTCGAAGAGATAATAAATCCATGTGATTACCTCATACATGATTACATCTTAGAAATATTATAAAGATTTATTTATTTGGATGTAGTCCTGAACAGTCAATTACTATTCGATTTACATATTAACATGTACATACATAAAGCTAAGGTAATATTTGGTTTCATTAAACGATGAGTAAACGAATTTAACGACCTGATATATTCTTAATATAACTGAAATAGAAAAGGACGGGAATCTGTTAAGAACAGTTTAGAAGTTTTCGATATTGCACTTGCAAAACTAAAGAGGAGAAGTGTAATTTTGAATGTCATGTTCTTGACCAAGTCCTAAATGTTTATATTAATTAAGAGTTCCTGATTAATAAAGTCAACTGGAGTAGACCGAACTGTTGTACAAAGCATATAATCTTGAAACTGAGCACTTATCGGCTGAATTTTGCCATAAAATGACACGATGCGATGTTTGTGAAATGACTTTAACATCATACATAGCTTGTTTCACCTATTCGGACACGCTTCCATGTAAGAAAAATACTATTTTGAATATTTTAAATGAATAACCATAATACAATTAACATTATTTACATTAATGTGACGTTCGTTATGCGTAAGTGCCTCTTATGCGGGTGGGCGTGTAAGCGGATTCGCTGGGATTAGTCGTAACAAAAGCACTGAAGTTATTGAAATTGTACAATGAAGAGTTGACGTGAATACGTTATTACAAAAGTAGAATGGGACTTACCCCTTTGTAAATCCTGTACGAATTGCTCAAAATGACCGATTTTATGCAAGTAAAAAAAATTTTATGCTGTCAAAAGCTGATTGCTATGGAACCCATTAAGGCCGTATAAAAGTTATAGTTAACTGTCACAACGGTATCACAGTTCAATTGCCTTATGTTTTCTGTTATGCATTGCAAAAATAGCAATTTAAAAATTTGGCAAATTTTGGAATTGAAGAATATAATTATAAGCTAAAAGCAAATATGCTGATAAATTTGTGGGTGAGAAACCTAAAAACAACGAAACTTACAACAAGCAACAATGAATTATTTGGAGCAACGACGACGCTGCTGCTACCGAGGAGACACGCAACACAAGCGGCAGAAGTCAAGAATAATTTGAATATAAATAATTACACGTATCCAACGGACAATTGGACAAATGTAACACCAAAAATACTATCATACTTGGGAGCGAACAAACATCTCCAGCCAAATCATCCATTGTCAATTATACGACAGCGCGTAGTTAACTACTTTTATGCCGCCTACCGGAATACTCGAGGCAATCCACTTTTCTCGGTCTACGACAAGATGAATCCAGTCGTGACGATACAACAGAATTTCGATAATCTGTTAATACCAGCAGATCATGTGAGTCGCGCCAAATCCGACTGTTACTATATCAATCAGAAGCACATGTTGCGTGCACACACTACTGCCCATCAATCGGAGTTGATTAAAAGTGGATTGGATAATTTTCTGGTGGTGGGTGAAGTTTATCGACGTGACGAAATCGACAGCGCACATTATCCAGTATTTCATCAGCTAGACGCTGTCCGATTAGTTACGAAAGATAAACTTTTCGAGGGTAATCCCGATTTAGAGCTGTTCGAAAAGGACTGGAATGGCAGCAGTAACAATTCGCAAGTGCAATCATCCTCCAAGTGCATTGATCAGTCAAAGCAGCCCTGCCATAGCTTGGAAGCGGTGAAGCTGATGGAACACGAAATGAAAGAAGTGCTCTTGGGACTGGCGAAAGATCTATTCGGTGCACAGGTGGAATATCGTTGGGCTGATCAACACTTTCCATTTACCCAACCGTCATGGGAGCTAGAAATCCTGCACAATGGAAAATGGATGGAAGTACTCGGTTCGGGTATATCACGTCACGAGATATTACAGCAGGCGGGCGTACATAATTCAATTGGCTATGCTTTTGGTTTGGGCTTAGAACGTTTGGCTATGATACTCTTTGATATACCGGATATACGCTTGTTTTGGTCCAACGACAGTGGTTTCCTGGCACAATTCAATGAAAAAGACTTACTTAATCTGCCAAAATATAAGCCCATTTCCAGTTATCCACAGTGTAAAAATGATTTATCATTTTGGCTCCCCAACGAAGTAGATGTGAATGTTGGATTTGTGCCGAATGATTTTTATGACCTTGTCCGTTCGGTGGCAGGTGATGTGGTGGAACAAGTAAGTCGAACATTTCATGTATGCTATTCAAATTATTAGCTACAATTTCTTGTTACGTTGTGATTGCAGATTAGTCTGGTAGACAAGTTTAAACATCCGAAAACAGGCAAATCGAGCGTTTGCTTTCGCATTGTATATCGCCATATGGAGCGTACATTAAAGCAAGCAGAAGTCAATGAGATTCACAAGCGCATTGCTGATGCTTGCCGAGAATCGTTTAATGCTAAAATTCGTTAATGAGTTTGTAACTTTGTTTGTCTTTGCTAATATAATATTACCTTAATGTAAATAAGTTAATCAAATTTTCACATAAACTCTACAATGAATGAAAACAATCAATTGATGAATAAATATAAAAAGCAAGAAATAGTGATAGAACCAAATCTGAAATCTCTAGATGTAGATGTGTGTATGTATTTCGACTTAATTATTGGATTGATGATTGAAAAATTACCTGCATTGTAAAACTTATATGTTAACAATAATTCACAAGTCTTACAAGCACCTGCTTTAAGTGTCTTCGGGTGAAAAATTTACTCTGCTTACTGAAGAAATTTGAGCAACTGCATTGAATTGATGTGAAATTAGAAGCATTTTGTAGAGCAAACCCATTATGTTCAGGCGCAAGAACATCATTAATAGATGTTCAAGACAGATCAAATTCAGGACGGTTCTCATACACCTGAAAGCGGACTGCACTTTTATACGCCAATTCGAGCAGTACCAAATAGTATTAGATGAAAAGCTTGAAATAATCTTGTGATGGCTTGTCAGAAATTTGAAATTCTTATTATTATCAACAAAAATATTTATAAAAGTTTCATTCAACAGCAAGACTTCTATTTCTACTACTCACGGCAATTGAAGACTAGTGCGCTTCCAGAATATATGAAAACGGACTATACAAGAAGAACCTGGGATTATACGAAATCAACAGCAAATCATATCAGATGAAACGTTATTGTAGAAGCCCAAACGACGTAAAACAAAAGAAAAAGAGAAAAGTATAGAATCCATCAGTAATGTTATATGCAAATCTAAATACTCATTAACAAATAAAAGTCAAACGTGATAACACTGAAAATCTTCATTATGAAAAAGTATTATTCTGAGAAGCTTCAACAGCAGCCAAATCATATTGGCAAAGAGTTTCAGAATACCGGCTTCATCTTCAATAAAATTAATAAGTTTTTTATACAACTTGTTAACTAATATTTTTATTGATAATAATAAACCTATGTACATATCTTATACCTATGTTATGGTAAAATTAATTATGGTAGATAAGAATGAGATACAACAATAAACTCAATGATGGAATAAACAGGGTATATGTTATGTATGTATGTATGTATGTATGTATGTATGTATATCTATATATATGGTAAGTAATACTGATCATGAAGTATGTATTCAGTCTGTTAAAATCAAAAATATATTTGCAGGCTACATATAAATATAGGAGTTTTCAACAGCTACCATCGAACACTGCATCCAATCAATCAATATTACTTGTTATCCAAGGCATCATTTCGATAACATTGGCAAAAATTGCTGGATTTGTATTGTTATTTTTGCCGCAGTAAGGTGAACCAAAAGATATTGTACCAAATTGAAAATAACGAAATTTTTGTACATCATTGATTAGTAAAGGTGCTTGCAGAAAAACTGGACCACCAGAATCGCCTTTACATGAAGCGGCGATTTGTTCACCGCCAGCGCATAAATGCACATCGAGAATGTCAACACGTTTATAGACTTCGCTACAAATTTCACGGTCCCGCTGGGCCAATACTGCCTTCTGCAATATGTTGGATCTACGTTCTAGAAAAACAAAAAATAAATAAAATAAGACAATAATTAGAAAAACAAAGTTTATTAACCTTTTTCTGTAATACCCCAGCCGGCGATGGTATATGGATTATTAAGAACTACGGGATGACAAGTGATTGTTGTTACTGGCAGACAAATCGGACGTATGTATTCTAAAAAAGAAATGAATTGATTAAAGGAAATAGTGCAACATTTTGATAGTTATCAGTTGTAATCGATACTCACTACTGAATTCTATTCTTTTTTCCAATTTAATTAAGGCAATATCGTGGGAATGTGTAAAAAGATTATACTGTGGGTGTGATATAACATTCACAATATTAACATCAATTACAGATTTCACGCATGTTCGTCGATTTTTATTACAATCTATTTCGGCACCAAGGTCATACTCTCCGAGACGCACACCAATTCTAGAAGTGCACATGAGCAGAATAATGATTTATTTCAGCATTTTAATTAATGATTATGGAATGAATGAACAATGAAATGACCAAGGCATTACTAAATAATAAGTACATCACTTGCATAGCTTACAAATTTGCACTGGAAATCTTCACACAATGCGCCGCCGTTAGTACATATTGATTTGATATTAACGAACCACCGCATCTGAATGACTCCTCGCCATCATCATATCGTAATAAGGCCATCCATGGAAATTCCCCTAATGATGCATTCACACCAAAGCTAATACGATCTATTTTCATGATTCCGCATTTGTCTATTACTTCTTTATCGTGCAGTATGCTGACACCTTTCGTATTTAGGCTTGCCTCATAGTTTTTACCCGAAAAGAATTTATTTTTTTTATATTTAACCGAGCCACAGCAAATGGTTGGATTCTACGAGAAAAGAAATGCAAAAATAATGAGATATGATCATATAATCAGTAATTAGTAAATACTTACTCCACTTGCATCGGCATTACAAATAAGATTTATTTCCTTTTGCCGTAGACGCAATCGTATAATATCATCAGCAAATAAAACTGGTGTATCTCGAGTATCGTTACAATCTTCCGCTACGACACAACTACCCTTTGTATCTTTTAATGTGGTACATTTTTGCTCTGCAAAAAGGGAAGTAAATATATAAGTGATAATAAATAGCTGCGTTTTATTCGCAATTCGCTCCCATTTGTGTATATCTAGTAGCGATATTTGTATGGGAAACAACAAAAATAATTTATTTAAAATGTCATGTGAGGCGCAAGAATACTTTCGCCCATACAATTATGAAGAGAAATGCCTGTGGTTATATGGTGCTGCATCCTCTCTTGCTGTCATTGATATTGAGCTATTTCATTGTGAATGATAATACATGGAGGAAGCGATTTAACAACTTGATCGTTTTATTCGCACTTGTTAAAGTACTTGGCAGTTATTGTAAAATACTAAGGCACATTTAAGGCAAGAGCCACTCTAGTTTGCCTACTGGCTTATTATGACTTGAGCTTTTCATATCCATTTATGTATATTGTAAGACTTTTTCGCTGTGGTCGCTGTGGCGTAGTGGTAGTGAGTGGTAGTAAGTAAGACTTTTTCTGTTCACGATTGAACGCTACCTACAGTTGTATGAGAATTATGCAAATGTTGCCACCTTATGGATGATGCCACCTCAAGTAGTGATGCAGTTTGTTTCTTTTTCGAAAAACAGTACAGATTGAAATATTATAATACCAGGCCTCAACTATTCTACATGATACTTTTTTAGTTTTTTGAATAATGCTATTTGAACGATTTCTAAAAGTTTCGAATTCTAAAAATTTTAATTAAGGACCCTAGTGATGTTAGTCAGGTGAAATGTATCAGGGCCTGTAAGATCTCAAAACTAGAACAAAATTTCCAGCTCTGTCTCTCTCTCTCTCTCTCTCTCTCTCTCTCTCTCTCTCTCTCTCTGTCTCTCTCTCTCTCTCTCTCTCTCTCTCTCTCAAAAAGCCGGGTATCATAGCTGGCCTAAGGAATGTTAGTTTAGATTTATGCCTTTTGTTTCCTTGTTTTATAAATTAGTATTCAAGAACTTCATAGGATATCATAGGATATGTTTTAAAGATTAACCATTGTACAATGGTCCAACGGACTAAGTGCTTTAGAATTTAATGTAAACAGCTAATAGGTGAAAAACCTCAGAACTTCTTCAAACTTTTTGGAAAATTTCTTAAATATTCATTAAATTATTATTTGTATCTCTATTTTGGCTTCTTTGCCTCAATGTTTTAATAAATTAAAAGGAAATAAACTTACGCGCCAGCACTGTCGTAAACGATCCTAAAATTAAATATAAACACAAACTGCCTTGAAAGACTTTGGCAACACTGTTAATGAACTTCATTTTCAATTACGATTATATTGATTTTGATAACTTTGAAATATGAACACTTTATAAATATTATATATGGTATATAAGTATGTATATTTTTTTTTTATAAATTCAACGTTTTATGTTTATAATAATAATTTAATACAATATTTTTTGTTATTTGTGCGGCTTTAAAGCTTGAGCTTGAACTATTTCCATAATCGATTAACACGCTTTATTTATACCGGCGATATTCATTTCACCATACAATTCATAATCGTATCGGTAGATGTGGTACGTATGCCATTTTGATAAGGACATGAAAGTTACTATATGTACATTTGTAAGTATATTAAGGTGTCTCAAATTTATTCTTGAGCCCGGCGTATAAGATAAGCTTTTGCATATGTGCTAACAGACTCGTGGCAAGGAGTGATGCATCCATTTAATAAAGAAGAGAAATGACTATTGCTCATGTGCTGAAAAATCACCTGCAGTTTCCAGTAATGCTATTAAGCAGTTCCATTTCGAGTAATAATACAACGAAGAAGAGAAAGAACAACTTAATCGTTTTATTCGTACATGTTAAACGATTTAACGAATAAAACGCAACTATTATTTGCGTGATTTTATTTGGCCAAAAGCAGACTAAAGACAAATTGTTAGAGGATTTTTCAAAAACTGATTTACATCACGAACGGTTATTGCTTTACGCGAAATATTTTGTGATGGCTGTTTTAAAAAAAGCTCGGCCTAGGCCCTCTATGGGCTGTTGTGCCATTAATAGTAAAGTAAGTTTTAAGATGGCATAGTAAAAATCCGTTTTTTGTTGGTATATTGCTTGAGGCGCTTTAATATATAATGACATATTATAATTTTACAGTCAATTAAGAGTGACGTATGTCATATGTATGTATGTACCATATGTATGTATGTATGTACTCGTATATATGGTAGATGGTATGTGGTAATAAATGGAATGCACAATGAAATTGTAAATACGATTATTCTAAAAATTAATATTTATTTAAGTATTATTAGGAAAACCAAAATAAGTAGCATGATTACTTTTACTTTACTTTACTTTTAATGGCACAACAGCCCATGGAGGGCCTAGGCCGAGCTTTTCGCATCCACTCATGTTGTGCGTGTTATATTTGTACACGAATGGAAGGGACCTACAGTTTAATGCTGAATCCGAACGGCGAAGTGAAAAGCTTTTCATAGCAAGTTTTACTCTTGTAGGTTTGCCATTGCCTGCCAAGAGGTGGTGCCGTGTAGAAAAATTATTTTTGTTACTTTTTGATTTTGCCCGTGCCGAGATTCGAACCCCGGACACTCACAGCGCAGCAGTTCAACGCATTACCACTACGTCGCAGCGACCACACAAGTAGCATGATTATTATTAAATTATGTACCCAATGAATGGAGGGGGTGGAGTGTAGCCAGCTGAATTATAAGAAATAATTTCACATATTTAAAATTAAGGGGAATGTGTAGTAAATTGTCTGCGGATATTGAAAGTGTTGAAACTTGAAACATATAAATATTATATATGGTATATTAACCCAAATAAAAATGATCCAGAAACCCGGGAGATGCAAAGTCATACCGCCCCATAAATCTGCTACCAATCCCTTGAAATCGTTCTTTATAGTGTCAAAACATTTCATTTTTGATAATCAGTTCGGTTTGCGACTGGTTGAACAAATAAACGCAGCCTTCGAATCTCTACGGCTCTACGGCTTTTCTAGATACATCACAAGCTTTGGACCGTGTGTGACACGAGTGGAATTTATGTATATATAATTAGCTAGAAAAACGCTTAAACTACTGTATGGTAAACACGTTCCTGAAATCGTATATTGAAAATCGCCACTTCTTCGTGAAGCAGGGCAATGACATCACATCTCTGTGTGATAATGGGTTGACCAAATGAGGCGCAAGAAAGTAAACGTCAATTTGACAGGGACACCATATTTGTTTTCTGTCATCTTTATGTCATTTTGTTAGTTGAATGTATGCCATTTATCGCTATGGAGTCGTATTCTATTATTCGCATTAAAGTTATAAAAGAACACTTCAAAAATGGTGAAAAAATAAAAAAACACGTTTCGAGCACTTCGACTTTCGCGTAGAGGAAATGTGAATTGGCGCCCTAATGGTTTTTCCTATATTTTATCCGGGGCCCAACAATTGACACGAGGCTTGCCCCAATATTGAAGCGAGACATGCTTTGAAATGTAGAACCCATGTTGACTTCCTAACTGGGGCCAACTCTGGGCAATTATATCAATAAGTAATCAGTTGTAATTTTTTTTTAATATGAGTCAATAAGAAAATATGTTAATAATTAATTATAATGACAGGCTATGACTTTGCGTGGTATTCCCACGATGCTCAATTGTAATCAAAGTTGTAAATAAAAATATTATAGTACTCGTATATTAGAAAAAGAAAATAATAATAATTGAAATAAAGCCAAATTAACGAGCCATAAAGAAAACTTACGAATATTCAACTTAAATTAGGCTGATGCTTGGAAAGTCTTACGCAGGACGTCTATATTTAGCCTAAATATAAAGGCTCGAACTTGGCAATCAACTATTTAACATATCTAGGCATGCCCATGACCAACCTGCGAAATATTATATATACCTACTTGGAAAGCCCTGTATAGGATACCTATGTTGAGCCCGCATAGATTTATATTTGGAAATTCTGCATAAAGGATTCCTGTATTCAATCCGTGTATGTTGTTATTGGGCAAGCCTGTTTATTGGACACCCACCAGCAGCCCTCATAGAGCCTTCATCAGACATTGACTTCCCAAGATTCATTTCCAAACGTTTGAATAATTTTACAGTTTAATGCGGAATTTTCTACAAAGAAATTCTGAAATCAATCTTATCGTCGAGATTAGTTTTCATCCTTTCCCCGCACATTTTTATTCAGAATCTATCGATTTATCAATTTATGATCTTATCAATATTATAATTAATATTTCTGAAATATTTTTGCATGTAGTTAAGATCATTTTGCTCTGTAACATTTCCATCACGAACTTGCAAGCAAAATAAATTGCAATAAGGTATTAAAAAATTTAATGCCATTAAGTAAAACAAAAAATAAAACAATTGGCATTAGGTCTTATCGTTCAAAATATGTACTACATAAATCATTTGATTGCAAAAGTTTCTGAGTTGATTGAATTGATACAGAGCTACGAGTATTTTCCATATTTCCCGTGCATATTAAATATAAATTAGAATTAAGTAGAAATTAAGTAAAAATTAAGTATCCATTTCACTACAAATACAAATCTGAGAAATTTTGAAAAATTTACACATAAGTAATTATACATATTTATAATCCAATAACATTTCTATGGAATCCTAAGTCATTCTATATTTTCCTTGCTATTAAAAACAATACACAGAAATGGTTTTTTGTTGTTAATATGTAGGCCCAAACAAATAATGACCTGCCTAAGCCTAATTGGAAAATTTATTTTTCGGCATAAAGTATGTAGCTTGCTTACTAAACTAAGTCAAATTAGTGTGGAGCGCTATCACGTGACTCTTAAACGTCTATGTATGCATGTATCCCGAATACATATTAGAGTTAAAAATGAAAGCTATATCATGTCAGACACTTCTGATTTATACATACATATGAACTCGTACATTTATCCCATTGAGCTAAGTCCAATTAATCATATACATAACTCCTTCAGTCTCTTAAAGTTCAGTTGAAAAGGATGTTTTTTTTCAACCTACAGGAACAGGTTATTTTCCTAAATTTGAAGGCTTGTTGAATTGTCGATCCTCCTCCTATAGAGTGGATCACGACAGAGATTTGCTTTACAAACATGTGCATGAAGATACAGTACCCTGTAGGTAGTCCCTTCAGTGCTCCGAAATTTCCTCGCCTTCGGTTTAACTAGAATGCCGAAATTTTGAGGGTTAATTAAGGAGAAATGCAGTAAACTCAAACCCTGTGAGTTTAATCCACGATCTTTTACCAACATTATATGTGAGCGACCACTGTTGTCACCACACAAAGGTTCGCTTTTAAAGAAGTGTGGTTTTTCCCCCAACAGATCACCAAGTTCGTTCTCTACTTAGTAGAGTGGATCGATTTTATAGCCCTTTGCATGGCATCACTTTCTGAGAAGAGGGGTTAAGTGCAAGATTTCTGACAAACATATACACATTTCTTTTTTTCCGCTCGGATTCGGCATAAACCCCTCTAGATACCACACAAAATGAAAAGCTCTGCGAAAAGCACGGCTAATGCCGTCCATGGGCTGTTGTGCCATTAATAGAAAGAAAACTAAGAAGACGTAAATAAATGGGTTAATCGACATAAATGGTTCAGTAAAACTTAGCTTAGTTTGATCGCACCGCCACAAGATGTCAGTCAAAGCAGAGGTGGCCTAAATTGCTTAAAAATTAATGTGGTTTGGGCCACTTTTACACTCCATGCCTCAATTCTCAGTTCAAATCAAAGCTCAGAAATGGATGCTTAGGCTTAAGAAATCCTGATACACAAAATTTCAACAAAATCGTTCTGCGGATGTCCAGTGCAACGGAAAATTCGAACATCGAAGCTCAAAAATGGATGCTAGGCTTAAGAAATCCTGGTACATAAAATTTCAACAAAATCGGTCAGCGGATGTCTGGGGTCTGCAGTACAACGTAAAATTCGAACATCGAAGCTCAAAAATGAATGCTTAGGCTTAAGAAATCCTGGTACACAAAATTTCAACAAAATCGGTCAGAGAAAGTCTGGGATCTCCAGTACAACGGAAAATTCGAACATCGAAGCTCAAAAATGGATGCTAGGCTTCAGAAATCCTGGTACACAAAATTTCAACAAAATCGGTCAGTGGATATCTGGGGTCTCCAGTACAACGGAAAATTCGATTTTTGCCTAATATTGCTAACTTTTGCTCAGTCGCCTCTCTAGGATTAATTTTAAGATCATAATTTAAGCCTAACAATGTGTTACATGGCTTAAAAAGCCATCGGTCGGTCCATAGATGACGTTCCAGTATAAGAAAAAAATTCAAATTCTTCCCGATTTTACTAACTTTTACTCCGATGACAAAAGTGATGACTCAATAATTCCTGGTGCATTAAAAAGGGGTCGGTCCATAGATCGCACTCCAATAATACCTCACACATTCCGCAAATTTATTTCTTGTAATGTCCAATACTGGTCACGACTATTTTCCATAGATTTTAAAACGTTGATTGCGAATCCAAAACTGAAACTTTCCAAAGATGTCAGATTTTTGAGAAAACTCGAGTAATACAAAAGGTCCAAAAATTAGGTGTTTTTCTATGTATTTGTCATTAACTTGTTATTGTTGCGAAATTTTTAAATAACTTTTTTTCCAATTTTTAAGTACCACTTTACTTTACTTTACTTTTAATGGCACAACAGCCCATGGAGGGCCTAGGCCGAACTTTTCGCATCCACTCATGTTGTGCGAGTTATATTTGTATATGAATGGAAGGGACCTACAGTTTAATGCCGAATCCGAACGGCGAAGTGAATAGCTTTTCATAGCAATTTTTACTCTTGTAGGTTTGCTATTGCCTGCCAAAAGGTGGTGCCGTGTAGAAAAATTACTTTTTCTACTTTTTGCTTTTGCCTGTGCCGAGATTCGAACCCCGGACACTCTGCGTAACAGTCCAATGCACTACCACTACACCACAGCGACCTACAAGTACCACTGATACCCTTTAAAATCTGATTTACCTCCACTCTCCAGCACAGCCGCAATAATATGCTTGTATCCAATGGAAATAACTAAGATGGCCAGCTGGAATCGTGTAACATTTTTCTATTGTCTCTCATTGTAAAAACCAGCTGATTCCTAATTGTTCACGAGTTCAAAAATGTTTTGGCGTACAGGTTTCCTGTAGTGGAATTATAACTTTAAGCAGCCAGTTTGACTTCTACGTATAAGCTTAAAAATAGATTTCAAATGCTGAACGTCACTGCAAATGCGAACATCTGTTTCTAATTTTTATATTCTTCAGTAGAAATTTGAATGGGCACAAAAAAGATATCATCAAATTACATAAAAACAATATGCCAACGAACGTCAGTTCAAATATGTACCTACTTTAAGTATGTATGTATGTATGTATGTATGTATGTATGTATGTATGTATGTATGATGTTTATTGTTTATTTATGACAAATTATAATTACCGATATAAATAGTTTATATTTAACTCAAGTTCAATGTTTTCTACAGAATTGTTGAAATGTTTTGGAATATTATTGGAATATTTTTATTATGAGCACGGTAAATGGATTTCCCATCAGAATTGTAATCACAAGTTTACAATTGCGAGTATAAGTTGTAATCTTAGAAAAACTGCGCTTGTGATACAAATTCAGCATAAGTGTTGTCATAGGTAATTATTTCTATTTAAGTCAAAACCGCCTACGTCCAACATAATTGTTCTTTGTATCAAATTCAGGGTATTTCAACTCGTCAATGAGCTTTGCATCAAAAGTTTGAAAATTTTTCGCTAATGGACTTAGGCGGTTTTGATATGTAGCGACTCATTTGTTATATTGTATATATATATTACAATTTTTGAATGTTAGCAGCTAATTCCGGACGTATTCTGAACACTTTTTGCATTTCTTATAAGGTCCACATATATATATGTATATTTTTTTTTGATACATTCAAGACACAGGGTGTACCCCTATGAATGCGGAGCACTGTGTTGAATAAAAGAAAGATTAATAGGTGGGAGGAAGAAGGAGCGAGAATGAAAGAGGGAATGCAATCACACAGGAAACCGATAAAGAGATATTGCTCCTATCTGGAGCGTCTGTGGTAAAGTTTTAAAACCTCAGCCATGGCGGCAAGAAACATCAGTTTACTAAAATAATGAAGAGGGTACTTAGTGATCGTTGTGGGGTAGTTGGTAGTGCGTTGGCCTGCTACGCTGAGTGTACGAGGTTCAAATCTCGACATCACCTCTTGGCAGGCAATGGCAAAACTACAAGAGTAAAAATTGCCTTTTGTTTTGATACAATCAACACACAGGTTGTACCCTTATGATGGTGGGAGGACGAAGGAGGAAGAAGGAGAAAGAAGGAGGAAGAAGGAGGAAGAAGGAGGAAGAAGGAGGAAGAAGGAGGAAGAAGGAGGAAGAAGGAGGAAAAAGGAGGAAGAAGGAGGAAGAAGGAGGAAGAAGGAGGAAGAAGGAGGAAGAAGGAGGAAGGAAGAGGAAGAAGGAGGAAGAAGGAGGAGGAAAGAGGAGGAAGAAGGAGGAAGAAGGAGGAGGAAGGAGGAAGAAGCAGGAAGAAGGAGGAGGAAGGAGGAAGAAGGAGGAGTAGGAGGAAGAAGGAGGAAGAAGGAGGAAGAAGGAGGAAGAAGGAGGAAGAAGGAGGAAGAAGGAGGAAGGAGGAGGAAGAAGGAGGAAGAAGGAGGAAGAAGGAGGAGGAAAGAGGAGGAAGAAGGAGGAAGAAGGAGGAGGAAGGAGGAAGAAGGAGGAAGAAGGAGGAAGAAGGAGAAAGAAGGAGGAGGAAGGAGGAAGAAGGAGGAAGAAGGAGGAAGAAGGATGAAGAAGGAGGAAGAAGGCGGGAGAAGTAGTTATGAGCGTTTGCTTTAAATTTGCAAGGATCATAATAATCGGGGAAGATATTTGTAGGGAGCATATTCCAAATACGCGTGGGTACGACAGATAAAAGAAATTTCTCTGTAATGCGTAGTGCGGTGGATCACTGTGTCTATGTGGAAGGCGTGAGTTCCAGTTGCGATCGCCCTTGATAAGCTTTTCACTTCGCCGTTCGGAATCGGCATAAAACTATAGGTCCCTTCCATTCATGTACTGAATTGAAAACCAGATCATAAGTAGAACATTTATAAACTGATCAATCACATTTAAATGATTCTACAATAATAAAAATCAGCAGTGAAGAAAATTTCTTAAATATGATACGTATGCATACATAATTATTCAGAATTTTGAGAGGAGCTGCAGTCTAAATAGCAGTTCGCCCGCGATATTAGCAAAGGTTTTGCTTACTTTCTGACTTTCACCGAAAATTTTTACATACATAATGAATTGATATTTTATTGTTTTACTCGCTCTATTCTTTGATACAATTCCGATCCATCAGGGTAGAAGGTCAATGCTTAATTCTGCTGACTTTTCTTCTTACTCACATCCTGCCTCGAACGAAGTCGCTTACTTCCATGCTAAATCTTATAAGAGAGTGAGTTTCTATTTCTAAAAAAAAATCCCAGAAGAAATAGTCCATGAGCAGTGTATTTTTTGTCATGCCCTGACTTCGGCTACGCCTTTGCTATGAACATATTTCCGTATACCCAAGGAATACCCAAGGATAATAATATCTGTTTTCTCAATAATTTTGAGAATATATTACAATATTTACTTACTTTTACATTAAAAGTTGACATGTAAAATTTCTATTTTCCTTTACTTCTCTTCGGATTATCCAGAAAGCATAACTGTTCTGCAATTGATCGAGTCTTAAATGATAGGCAAACTTACCGCTACAGGTCATCTGCTCAGTAATTCCACGAAATGGAAAATAAATAAGTTAACAGAAAATGTGGTCTATGATGGTAGAAAAATGCTATAAGATTTTCGTCATCGGGAGAAATAAGCATTACTTAGATTTGCTGATGCTGAAATGTATGATAATCAATCTACCCATTCTTTACTACTATTTTGTTTATCCCACTCATTAGCGGGTCCAAAGGGAGTAGGTGATTTTTCGCATAAAATTCAGCAGTAAATATAATCATCATCCAGCAGCTGCAATTTTTAGTGGAGAGATGACAGTAGAGTATACTTTAATGTTTAAAAAATAAAAATATCAAAAACTTCATAACATTGAATTTTGAATTTTGAGAAAATAGAATTTGTATTTTTTTGTTTATTGTTCGTTTTGTGCTTGAGATACTTTTTTTATATTTTTTTTTTTTTGCTATATAATTATTATCTTTATTTTGTATTTTTGAAATAATATTATCAAATCAAAATGGTATTATATGAAAATTTTAACACAAGAAATCAAACATCACCACACTATGAGAGGCATGAAAATTTTGTATCCGACATTAGATTGGTAAGTAGGAATACTATGCCTAGATATTATGAAATGAATCTAGGTGGATTTCAGGGCCTTAATAGACTGTCCTAGATTTAACACGCGGCCAACAATTGAACGTAGACTTAGCCTAATATTCAGGCGTGATATGTTTTGCAAGGTAGTGCCAATTTTGATCTCCTAACTGGTGCCACGGGGGCAAATGATCAAATGATATTCCTCCTCTTTATAATCGATACTCAATTCATGGTAACCAACGTTGTGAATATAAGAGTTATAATGAAATTATAGAAAACTAACACTGCAATAACCGATCCACAAAGAAAAATTATGACACCCTAATTCAACTCACATTAGGCAGATTTTTGGAAAGTCTTATGTAGGACGCCTTTATTCAGGTACATAGGCTTGGCAATGAACTATTTAACCTAAGTATATGGGCGGATTCTAGGCAAGCCCATGACCAACGTGTGTAGGTTTATAGTTGGAAAGCCTTGTTTGTATAGCAAGCATATGTTGATTCCGCATAGGTTTTTGTTTAGAAATCATAAATCCATGCCTGTATTCAACTTGTTTAGGTGGCAGCCTGTATATTGGACACCCGTCTTCAGCACTCATAGGGCCTTTGTAATAGCTGGACTTCTAAAGGTTAATTTCTAGATAACTTTAAGAAAAAAAATGTGAATTTCATATGCGATGCGGCTTTGGCTCTCATCGTTACTTTCACGTGAAATGGATAGCATTGGAAATTTTCAGATTTGGTCTCTTTGCTTTGGAAAATATACGACGTGAAGTCGGTGCACTCATAGTGTTCTCTTGTATTAATAGCCTAGTAATTTTACCGGATTTCGAACAATATTTTCACACAGTATTTTTGCATTATTTATTGCAGCCCACCTGTGCCATTGTCGTTACTCTACCCTACGAGGAACGTTGTCATTATGTTGAGCAAACTGAACGATGCCATGACAACATCTACGTATTTGATTATGTTGATTTATGGTATTGCCAAATAGCAGCCTCCAACATGTATACCACAATATTAGGCGTGTTTTTTCTGCTTTTTTTGTGTGTGGCTCTGTTTATAGTTTTGGGCTTAACTGCAGATGGATTGTGAGTCAAACAAGAGTCAGAAATGAATTATTGAATTATTGAATGAATGGAATAATATTGGAGAAAAATGCTATAAGCCGGGGTCAAATCGTCTGACCTCACGGGACACGTACAATGGGGGAGTGAATTACGTAACGAGTTTTATGTACATGCATACGTTTAGGGATTAGACGATTCGACACCAGACTTATAAAACTTTTTCTCGTTATAGTATATACATACGTACGTCAATCGACGTGGTATCTCATTAATTTATTCACTCATTAAAAATAAAACAGAAAAAGCAACAAATAACGACACTAGTTTTCTTCGTGCCTAGTTTCTGTCCGTCATTAACTGTCGTGTCACGCCTACTGGGTCTCAATGAAAACGTCGCTGGCGTTACATTATTGGCTTTTGGTAATGGTGCACCCGATATCTTCACGAATTTGGCTAGCATGAATGGCGAATCGAAGCGTTTATATTCAAATAGCTATTCGGCGGCATTATTTGTGAGCTTTGTTGTTGCCGGAACCATTGTCACTTATGAACCATTCACCGCTCAGCCTGAGAGTTTCCTACGTGATGCATTGTTTCTTTTGCTGAGCGTAGTCCTAATCGATTATTCTATAAAAGGAGATAATGCTGTATCATTGACTGAACTATTATGTAAGTTGAAATTGTACATTGGTTTATTGGGGTGATTGATGGTTCACAGTACAGTGGGGGGTACAGCAATCTGCCGCACAGAAATCTTCTCAATACTATATTTTTTTTTTTTTAGTTTTTTTACTCATTTATATAATGTATATATTTGTGGTTATAATGGATCAAGTGTTGATAAAACGTAGTGCAAAAAGTAAGTTAATAAATTTATGTAGATTCCTAATTTATATATGCCATAATTATTTTATTTTTATAACAGAGTTATCGCGAAAGCATCGACTGGGCGGACAAATGTCAGTGAATGGTAAGTAACTGCGGCCGATTGTGCTAACGAAATTATTAGAACCGCCTCCTTCAGTAATCTCTGATCGAGAGCAACCTAGTATTCACAACTAAGTATGTAATATTACAACAAGCATAAATCTAACTAGATATAAAACGAGTAAATTCTAGCATAAATACAGGGTGTCCTAAAAGAGAACGTCATCTCTTGGAGGGGGACAATAGGCCAGCTCATAACTAACCAGAATATTGGGATAATACCTCAGTAAAAAAAAAACAATTTTTAAAGTTTCGAGATATTAGAACTTTTTCGTGAATTTCGTGAAAAGTCATGAATCGGGCAAAATTGCTCCTTTTCCCAAAGGTATGACAGTATTTGTGGTAGCTGTCGCGTATTAGTAGTGTGTTGGACTGTTACGCAGAGTGTCCGGGGTTCGAATATCGGCAGAAGCAAAATACAAAAGTAGCAAAAGATCATTTTTCTACACAGCACCACTTCTTGACAGGCAATGACAAACCTACAAGAATACCATAAAACTTGCCTATGAAAAGCTTATCACTTCGCCGTTCGGCATAAAACTGTAGGTCCCTGCCATTTATGTACAAATATAACACACATAACATGAGTGGATGCGAAAAGCTCGGCCTTTGGCGCTACATGCGGCCTTCTTCCTCCCACCTATCAATCTTCCTTCCAATCAACACAATGCTCTGTATTCAACACACCCTGTGTGTTACCCTGTGCATCAATAACAAAACATAAAACAAAAAACAAAAAACTATTATCTTTTTTTTCGACTGTGATCAATAGCAGAGCTATTCAGGCATAAGTAACAAAGAATGAATTTTAAAATGTGGAATTTCGTTGCTCGTGAAATTTGATCTAACTGTGTTGAATTTACCAAAATTCATAAAAATGGCAATATCCTACTTTTAATTAACGCTACATATTTTCATGTTCTGACAAGTTATGAGCTGACCTATCAGCTCTCTAACGGATGGTCTTGACTTTTGGGGCGCCTGGAATAACTACATACTAACTGATATTGGCAAGTTAAATAAAGTCATCATGTACTGGATCCAAGCGACAAAAAAGACATTGGCCCCGAACCTAGTCTAGTATAGAAACGCACACTTTAATTGTGTACATGTGTAGAGAGAAAAGGGGTAAAAGGTGAAGTTGGATCGGAAAGAAAATTTCAGTTAGAGAAACAAAATTGAGGTATCAATATTTTTTATCAGATGTCAGTTTTCTAAGTATGTACTTTAGTGTACATGAAATCCTAACATTTTCATAGCACATTCAGCTTTCAAGACCATCATGGCGAGAAATAGAAAAATAGGTGAATCATTCAAAAACGCATAAAAGAATAAATTGACTTAGCCCCGTACTTCTTTTGACTGTCCACCAGAAACATCAGAGACGGCTACATAGGAATTAACCTTAACTTATTTCTTTTCTTTGGCAAATTTAATGATTGAGAAGTTAAACCTTTTTTGTTTTTGGTATAACAAATTTTTCATAAAAATTTTTCTTTTTTAATAATAATTTAAATACTTTAACAAATATTTTCCCTATTCGTTGTTTATTTTAGAAATGAATACACTACAGATACTGTCTAGCCAAATATCACTGGCACATTCAAAACGATTATCATTGTCATCCACTTACGCATTATTTGAGGTTGGCAAGGATCCAGGACATGCTGCGCGTATCAACCTTGTTACAATTAAAAAATTATTTATGCAATCTGTTAACTCTATTAATGCTTTCAATCCCATTGAATGGGCGACAAGCAATTGGATTTGGCGTATCTTCATAATGCTTAAAGTTCCAATTTTAATATTCCTCTTAATCTTCATTCCTGTTGTTGAGCTTGAGAGAGAAGATCAGGGCTGGTCCAAGCTATTGAATTGCTTGCAAATTATATTTTTGCCATGTCTTATCTGTTATGGGACCGGTATGTATATTTTATGGCTTTTTGATACATATACATACTACACAGTGCGACAGATTTTAAAATTTTCTCTCGGTATTCGATGAATGATGGCTTTGTGGGAAAGCATAGAAAACTAATTTCGGTAATTTTCTCAGAATTCTCTGTGTTTTGAGATATTCGCAAGTTTACAAATTCTGACTATAATATTTTTTTAGATTCATATTAATTCAGAATTAATTCATTAAATATGCAAAAATAAGTAATTAGTAACTTAGTGGTTTTTGGTATGATGAATTCATGTTTCATATTTATTTTGTTTTCAAAAGCCTGAAACCTTTTTAAGAAATTATTTTCTATTTATGATTCAAGCCTTCCCAAAAGCCCATCAATAATCCAATATCGAAAATCTTGTCGCACTGTGTTAAACTGTCTTTTAAAGTTAAATATTTTTTTTGTTTTCTTCTTTTTACTTCCTGATCTTGTTCGTTTTCTTTTACTTTTAGCTTTTCGAAATATTTTTCCCTCTTCATTGGATTTATTTTATTCTCTGCCCTTCTTAGTCTCAGTCCCAAAATCTTTGCAAGTATATATGTAAGTACTATGTATGTTTGATAGGTCAATTGTTGCCTACTTTTCTCTGGTTACTTAAAGTTCTACACGGTTTGATTATCATTCAACAAACTAAAAAAACTTACCTATCTCTTCATCACATAAGCTATTTAAAACTTTCCAAACCCTTCCATTGAAATAATGAACAGATAAGTTAGTCTTCTTCAGACAACATCTGTAAGTAGTGCCTAGGAGGTGACTTTGGTCAGCTGTGGGTGTTTTTAGAGAAATTTCTTAATACTTGCTTTAATCTGCTCCGTATTAGATTCGATGATTAGAGATTTACGTTTTGGCAAGAAGTTAAAATTTATTTTTTCTTCCAAATGGTGAGTGAATCAGATGCTGAAATCTCGATTGCCGGAGAGTTCTTCCAAACTGATTTTCCAGTTCTCAGTGCTTGACAGAAGAACAGAATGAAATCTCCATAGGCTCGGAACTGTTGTTTAGTTTCCAAAACATTTCCTATGCCTTTCGAAGAGGTCCTTCAATAATGGAAAAAATAAATCTTGCATTTTTTCGTCTGATCGTGAGCTTTTTTTCCTTAAATTTATCGTGTTCTTGTTTCATTATTCTATTTTCCACTTTTCTGTTATTTTGGGTTTTAACTTTCACCATTTATTTATATAAGTACTTTTTTCTCTTTTTAATTCTTATTCTTTTTATCCGATGGAATTCTATTAGTTTTCGTTTTATTATTTGTTAATTTGTTTCATCACTCATATTTATGGAAGCTGGCTTGCGTGAAGTATACGATGGTATACCAATTTTATACTTGGTTCTGGCGATTACAATTCCGATGTCTTTGCTCTTATTTAAAATCACAAGTGATAGTTCACCTCCGAGATATCACAAGGTAAGTGTGAACAGATACCCAATCTAAATAAATATAATTTTGCCTAAATACTTGTCTTCTACATGTTCTTACTGGAGCAGTTTTTAAGCATTTTAAGTATACTCGGTTCCATTTTTATGGTTTATGCGGTCGCTGAGGAAATTGCTAACATATTGAGCGTAATCGGTATAACAACAACGTTTAGCGATTCATTTATCGGCTGCACTCTGCTGGCATATGGCAATAGTATTGGTGATTTGATAACAGATTTATCGTTGGCTCGGCAGGGTTATGAAAGAATGGCATTTTCGGCGTGCTTTGGTGGACCACTGTTTAGTAAGTTAACCTTAAAGGTATTGAATAAATATTTAAATAAGCACCTAGCAGTAGAATAGGACCTCTGGCAGAACCAAAGACGGGCAGACAGCCCGCCAATAACACTGTACAAGTTGAAAATCTGGGCAAAGGTTTTGATTTTTAATCTTACCTAATTCGAGTCCAAGGAATCCAATGGTACCAACTAGTTTGACAGTTTTTTTTTTTTCGAATTTGCGAGATAACTGTATTTTTAATGTTTTCCTTGAAGGCCGTTAGAGAACGGAGCTATCTGCCAATAACACTGTGCAACTTCAAAATCTGGGCAAACTTTGTGACTTCGTACTTTTTCAATACATTTCAAGAAACCTGAAAAAATGAATGACCCCAATTTAAAATCCTGTCTACGCCAGTGCTACTATATATATATGTTATATGAAATATAATAGAAAACTTTTCAATTCTTTCCATATTTATCCAATGTTTTTTTCTGATCTGAGTTTCGTGAAATTCGCCCATTTTTTGATACCATTATTTCGAAAGCTCGAACTAATCTGATGGTACCATTGAATTCCTTTGGCCCAAATAAGGCCAAAAACCTTTGCCCAACAATAAATGTTGAGAATGCGAGCACAGTGTAATTAAAATATTTTTTCTCTCTAGAAAAAGTAATATCTGAAGATATCATTGATATAACGTGATTTTACTCCGTTACGAACAATTTAAGATCTCTTTGTGAATATCTTCATTCCGATCGTGTATATAGTTTAATTCGCGTAGACTTCGCAATGATAGTATACCAGCATAATCAGTGGTGTTGGCCCCAGCTTAATCGAAACTTTCAATAGCTTCAGTAGCTTTTACAGGATTTGTGATCTGCATTTCACTTTGCTCGTCATCAGATTCTGCAATATTCTCGGCATCTTTCTCTAAATAGTGGACAGTCGGCATTGGCATAGATTGTTCACTATTTAGAGTACTCCATGTTAAAATTTAGGTGTTCAGTATATAGAGGTGTTCAATATATCGGGTGTTTACCATACCCAGTCATGAATGTATGTAGATTAGCTTACTAGTTTTAGTGTTCATTTGCATGACTATTTTCAGTAGCCTATTTTTATATTTTCAGATTCTGTAGTTTGCATTGCCACAGCTTTGATATATCAAACAGTACCGGCTAGAAATCATATAATAGAAGTAAGTTGATAATAGGTGGGTTTTATTCGCCACTCGCTTCTAGTTATACATAACTAGCAGCGATAATTGTATGCGATAATGCATATAATTATAGCTGTTATGCATAACCAGCTTAATGTTTACCAAAATGCCTGGTTTCTATAACAACGGTTTGACAAAAATCAAAGCGGAAATGTGTCAAAATGTCGGTCGAAGAAAGAAGTGAGCGCCAGAACAGGTTTAACCATATAATAAAGAAATGAAGTGCTTATGCTCCTGTATTGGAAAATCACGTCCAGCTGGCCAGCTGCTATTGAGCAGATTTATTGTAAATGACAACACATGAAAAATAGGAAGTTAACAATTTGATCGTTTTATTCGCACATGTTAAATGAGTTGGCGAATAAAACACAGCTAATATGTAATGCATTACATACGAGTACACTGTCTGAAGGTGAAAAAGATCTTCACAACATAGTACCATGCAGTTTTGACTGTTTGCTTAGTGGGAGTTAACACGAAATTACTCATTTACAACCCGTTTAGTTACAACCCTGTTTTAAGTTCATAGTGCCTCTTTTTGTATTTGATTTCCGAATTGTATTACAGATTTTAAAGAAGGGAGGCTTAAAAATCTGTATCTGGTTTAAAATTTCAATTATGTTTTTTTTTAATTATAACTAATTGGGTTGTATTAAAAATGTTTTTTACATCTGTTTCCTTAACTTCCACTAGGCTGTCAACCTAATCACTGTCACGAAAATTAGGAATTTGTAGCACTGAAATCATCTACTGTAATCAGTATTTAGAATTCCTAAAAAAAACAGCATCGATTATTTGTCGATTTCAGTTTGGCGAAGGAACGATGGGTGAAAATGCTACAATATTTTTTATAGTGGGACTGACGCTAATCTTACTTGCTGCCGTTACAACCAATTTTGTAATGCGTCGGAGTATTGGCATCCTGATGATAACCTTATACATTTTGTTCCTCGCTTATTCATTTCTCGGTGAATTGAGTATTATTCATACATACGGCTCAGATCATCATTTGGATTTGAAAGCTGAACCAACAGAATTGTGAATACTTTTTATGTGCATTTATTAGAAAATTACCATAGTGTGGAATTTTTTTCCAAAAAAAAAAAATCATTTTGTTGTATTTACTTGAAACTTTTCTTAGGAGACCCGGCTAAATGGCTTAAACAATATGGATACGAGTATATGGATTTTGAAAAAAACTGCTAAAATTTTGAGGGAACCGAACGAGGTAATATAGATCGGCGACCGTCATTCGATAGATTGTTCAACTAGAACTCAAAGGTTTTTTAATCTGGTCAACACAGGAGCGGTGTGACCTAAAATCAGGTTATGTACTCGTACTTAAGAAGTGTATCAGAGAGTATCGCTAATCATTTCGATCGAAAGACAGCATCTTTCCGATAATATTGAGTCATCGATTATAATTTGATATGTATATGAGACCATACTGTTCGGCCAGCCACAAGAGCCTTAAAGTGGAGTCATTGTAGAGTCATAACATCATCATAATCATAGGTTTAAAAACAAATTGAATTATTCGGAAAAGTATTGGAACATGGTCTGATAATACAGTACAACAACACTAGACTTTAGAAGACTTTTTGTTAGGAGACTCGGCCCTGATCAAAATGTTCCTAGTTACATATGTATGGATGCCACGTAGAAATTTTTGTTACGAGGAGCTGAAGTTCACTGTAGAGAGAGCTGATGGAAGTCGGTGAGAATGATTTTACTTTCCAATCTTACAATTTTGATGTTTGTGGTTTGAAGTTGTTCGATATCAGAAGCTGAATATTTTTCCATCAACGATCGTCCTCTTCTCTACACCCCTTCTTTTCGTGGAGTTTTAGGTACAAATGTCGGAAAGAATTTTCAGTTAAATAAGGCTGGTAACTTAGTAACTTTGATGTAAGGGGCCCCTCTTTCCTCTAATTATGGGCAATATTTTTGCCGAAGATGCCGAAGTATGTCATTATTCCAAGACTTTTTAATGCTCTATGAGCATTTTAAGAAAATCTTTAACAAAAAGTCCCAAAAATATGAACCTCGGAGAAAGTATAAGAGGGTTAGTATAAAACTCAAAAATTTTAAGATTTCCATAATGTACAATTTTGCTTTGGCCGTCAAAGCTGTAGGACCTCAAATAAAAAATTTATCAATCTGGCACTTGCGTATTCTTGAAACGGCCATAAAAAAAAATTGTTACTTAGCAGGCTATATGTATCTTTGGAGGAACTAATCTGGGCAGTGTCTTCTTTCAAGAAATCATTAACTCAACGTAGCGGAACTCATCTAGCTCTAATTTCTTGCTCTGTATAATAATATAGAGCAGGCTAACAAGAAAGTTCAGAAAAGTGAAATAGCAAAGTTTAAAATACGTTAAGTACTCTGTAAGTAGTGGTCCGATCTGGCAACTCTTTGTTGCTAAAGGTAGTTGATATTTTTCAACTACATTTCACATTTCAGTATGTGAATCTCTTCTGAAACGGAATGAAACCATTTTTGCACAGATGGGTTACTGGTGACGAAAAATGCATAACGTATGATAATAATGTGTGGAAAAAGATCATGGTCTAAACGAGGTGAGCCTGCCCTAACCATCACAAGGCCGTTACTGACGTCAAGGAAGGTTCTGCTTAGTATTACGTAGGGTTGCAATGGTCCTGGGTACTACGAGGTGCTTCTGTGTGGCCAAACGATTAATTCGGAATTGTACTGTCAACAACCAACAACATTTAATGAAACGCTCAAGGAAAAACTTCCGGAATTAGTCAACAGAAACGACTTCGTTTCTCATCACAACAACGCTAGAACACAAAACTCTTTGGAGACCCGCCAAAAACTGAGGGAGCTTGGCTGGGAAGTTTTAACGCCTCCACTATATAGCCCAGGCCTTGCACCTTCGGATTACGATTTCTTTCACTCATTGCAGAATTATCTTTATGGTGTAAAGTTAAATTTCCAGGAGGACTGCAAAAAGGTCTTGTCCGAGTTTTTCGAGGAGAAACCCCAGGAATTCTTTAAGTACGCTATTATGGTTTTGCTTGAAAGATAGCGAGAAGTGGTCAATAACAATGGAAAATATTTGACTCAATATTAAGGATATACCATCAAAACTTAGCCGTCATTTTCTCTCAAGTAAAATTTCAAGATATACCAATTTATCTTCTGAAAATCGTCATCTTCAATCCACTATTAGTTTAATATTTAATATTTAATTTATATTAAGTACTTAGATGTCTGTGTTTTTATAGCATTATTATTCAATTCCCAAGTGGCATGAATGTGTGTAGCAAGAGTCTCCGCCGCATCTAACGTTTGGCTGTTAAATATCAACAGAAACAAAAACCACAACAACAACAACAACAACAACTTTACTACCTTTGCCATCTTCTTTTTATGATGTTAATGTAATAATTTATGCTTACGAAAAGGGTTTCAAAATTTCTTCCAATAAATAATGTTGCAAATTATATATTACGACCATATTTCGTTTGGTTGCCTAACAATGTGTGCTTACGAGTATGATGTCAATGTTGCAGAAAGTAATCTTAAAGATAATAACATTTCACAGTTCACCAACACATAATATTCATAATGTGTTTATCAACATTAAAAAAGCTCGGCCTCGGCCGTCCATGGGCTGGTGCGTCATTAAAAACAAGAAGAATAACTCTGACATCAATGCCTCAATGTGTTAGAAGCAGTGTAAATATGTATGTGGGCAGTTAGTAATCAAGGTTCAGTGGCGGTTAGAGGCATTCTAATCAGCCTCTTAATTGTCGTCTTTATAATTTCCTTTTCACCCCAAAAAAGTTATTGAATATTTTTGTGAAACAAAATGGCATCAGCACTTTAGACTTTCAAAGAAAATGAAATGAAACCATTTTTTTTGTTTTTTGATTTATTTTACCTCACCGCTACCTTATCATACACATTTTGAGTTACAACTACGAGTCATAGTAAAATAAAGAAGTATGCTAAGAGCTGAACACTCCCCTCTGTAAATGAACGATATTCTACAAATGCCATTGATTTGTAGCGCATTTCATGGATGCATTTCACTTCATATCAAAAAGTATTAAAGATACGTTGGAAAATTGAAAAATGTGAAAATACATTTATCTTCAACTGTGTCTATGACTTTTGTTTCTTGACAAATTTTTTGACAATCCGGAATACTTTACTGGCACTCTTCCTACTTAGTCTACTTGTTTATTTTACTATGACTACGAGTATGTGTTATGTTTAAAGTTTTGTCCTGAAACCGTATTTCAATATAATTTTCTGCATATTTTATGGACATTATTAAATATAAATGATAAACGACTGCCCTGCAAAGTTTTCACCTCGATCCGCTACTGATGATGACCTCTCAGTGTGTGTATGGTATATTTTAGTTTCGAATATGTTGCGTATCTATAAATTTGCAAGCTGTTATCTGTGAGGAATATCACTTACAACTTTTTATGTTTTATCTGATAAGTGGTGCTTAAGAAAGTTTTTAAAAGTTACTTTTTAGTTTTACTTTTTGCCATGCATTGGGTGTTCTTCCACGACGAAGAACAGAATGTGCTGTTTCTTCTGCGTTCTGTAAGATATACAACCATTCTATATTTATGGATGATACCAGTAACGTAGGTATGGGGGGAGTATAAAGGGGATACCTGGACCTCCCTTAAGAATTGTTTTTTCATATTGATTGAAGTCAAAGAGGTTGATCAACATCGTATCCACGCCACTGGATAATACCAATACGTTTAACTTCACTTCAGGCTGGAATGTGTTGGGGCCTTGCTGTAGACTCTTTAGTCATATCTTTTATTACGTAAGTATTTTTCGTGGAATATACCCCTCTATTATACACAGAATATAAAGGGAGGTTTTTTAAGAGCTTGGTTTTTGATAATTCAAAAAAAAAAAAAAAAAACACAAATTTTACAAAATTGAATGAAGTTTTTATTTGGATCGATAAATCAATTCCTGCCATTTATTTTTAAATATATTTAATGGCTACGCTTCAAGGGATCCATTCTGAAAGCTTAATTTTGGCACACTTTCACACATTTCGGCCGGAATCTCGGAATCTCACCAATGGCGCGTTCAAAGCAGCAATCGTGTTTGGCTTGTCCCTACAGACAAGAGACTTAACATAGCTCCACAAAAATAGTCTAACGGGGTCAAATCACACGATCTTGGTGGCCAATTGGCAGCACCAAAACTTGAGATTAACTGCTCACCAAATTCACTTCGCCTCTCAATTGATGCATGGTTTCGAGTGCAGTGTGGCATATGGCACCGTCCTGTTGGAACCACATATCGGCCTAGTCCAATTCTTTTATTTTCGGCAAAAAAAAGACTGTTATCATCGAACGGTTCCTTTCTCAACCGTAACGTTGCGGCCTTCATCGTCTTTGAAAAAGCACGGCCCAATGATGCCGCCTGCCCATAAACCGCACCCAACAGTGCATTTTTTGGGATGCATTGGTAGCTGCAGAATTGCCTGTGGCTGGTCTTCACTCCAAATACGGCAATTGGCAATTCTGCTTATTCACGTTGTTCCAATCCATTGAGCCAAAAATGAGCCTCGTCGCTGAAGATAATTTTGTGATAAAAAAAAAACGGATCCTCATCCAACTTTTCTAAGGCCCATTCGTAAGTCTATTCATGATGAAATGGTAAATCAAACTGAGCATTTTCTACTTTGACACATGTCAAGAATCACGCGTGAACTCTCAGAAATATAAACGCCAAAAACCAAGTAACAAAAAAATCACCCTTTATATCCACATTCTAATTTGCTAATGTTTGTAAGCAATAAAATTATATTACTTACAACAAACATTTAATTAGCTTATCAGTAATTTTCATTAATCTCCTTTCGCATCTTCTTTAGACGAGCGAAATACACGTAAGCCATCGAAAGTCACAGAGAATGTTAGGATGATATAATTTGCCGGTGGGTCACCTTAATTCGGTCACATTAATATTAACATTGATGATGACTATGCAAGTTTAATTTTCGACATAAAGAATATGACAAACAAAAAACTTGAGAAATCCGGTATCAAATGAATAGCATTGAGTGAGTTTTTGTATGGATTAGCGAAACTTTTCTAAAGTATTTTAAGGCTATGCCCATCTACGGCTAATTACTAAGTTAAGTAAGACATTACATTAAGAATGAGGAGAATATATCCATGCACAACAAGCTTAAATAAAATAAAATTTTGCTTTCGAAAAGTAGTTATGGATTACAAATAAATATAAATAGCGAAATGAAAATATGCCCATGAGGGAAAATATGCTTTTAAGCTTTCCGTTCTATGAGAGAAGCTTAAAGCTAAGCATTTCCTTTGCCTACCATTAAACTAAATAATCTAAGATTGAACAGAAATCAAAAGTATAGATATAAAACAGTGCTGCCGTATTCAATAGTTCACTAACGATAAAAACTTTTAGGCCCATCAATGATCACGGACCAAAAACTTTAAGCTTAATTCGAAAAATCAGTATAAAATAGAAAAATCTCAATAGAATTTTGAACAATTACGCTTCTGGTTACAAGTAATTTTCAATTCCGTGCAAGTATACATTAAAGCAAAACTTTCAACTATAAAAAATGTTAGTATGTTAAAATATTTGTAGAATTTCTTTTATAATTTGAAGCACCTTTTTAAAAATTTTATTTACGTTGCAAGTTTTATGATTTCCTCACGAAATGAAAATGCAAAATATATGAATTATTATCAAAACAATGACTCACGTAAATTTCTTCTTTTTTTTCAGCATTTCTTTAATTCATTTGTAGACGGTGTTTTGTTTATAGCCAATACGAGTAATCTACAGTGAGCGAAATTAATATGAGAGCGAAGGGGTTTTATTACCTTTTTTAAGGTTACATTTATCTGGGAAATGCATGCAAATTGGAGGATTCTATAGCTATGTCCGTTCTGTCCAAAAAGTAAAGGGAATTGGAAATGAAACAGAAAATAATTATTATTCTTTCAAATTTATTGTATCGCCTTGAAAGTAGCCCCTTTCCGAAATAATGCCAACAACGAACAATCCAATCATCAAAACATTTTTCAAACGCATTTTCCGCAATCGACTTCAGTTCTCGCCGCGAATTCTCTTATATGTCTGCTATCGACTGAAAACGGGTGCCTTGAAATGGTAATTTAAGCCAGCCGGAGCCAGATTAGGTGAATACGGTGGTTGTTCGATGGTATTTGTTAAGTTTTGGTCAGAAATTCGCTCAAAATGATAGCCCTGTGAGATGGTGCGTTGTCTTGGTGCAAAATCCTTAATTTTTCATTCCACAAACTTGGCATAACGCCCGAATAATATTATTTATTTACTGTCTGACCTTCTGGCAAGAATTCCGAGTGCAAAACATCTCGATAATCATAGAAAATAGTCAACATTAGCTTGTCTGTTGATCGACTTTGTTGACTGGTTTGCATGCAAAACTCGTAAGTCGATGTTATATATAATGAATGCGTTTTATAAGTGTGGGGTAGGAATTGATTCGTTCTAGCATGTCTTCAGCCACCTTTACGTTATTGAGTTTTTGAAGAAAATTAAGGTCTTTCGGAACTAGGCGAGCGGCAACGCGTATCATATCCAAACAATCGTGCATGAATGGTACGAATTGATTCGTGAGACACAGGAAGTTTAGCGGCTATCTCTCTAAAACTTTATTGATGCTAACTTCAGTTGAAGACTTTGATGGCCGACCAGAGCATGGCAAATCTTTCGCCACATCTCGACCGTTCTTGAATGCATCTTGAATGTATCACTCATATTGGTATGAGTTTTTGATAAAGTTGATTCACTGTAAGCCTTCTGTTAAATTTCCAGCGATTCAGCACACGAAATTCCATTTGCGATACAAAATTTGAGTTATTTCTGTGTTCGATATTTTTATTCATTGTAAAAATCACAAAACACACTTTTTGTTTCTTGTTTTGGGTTTTTTTTTGATACATTCAACACACCACTGAGTGTATATTTATGAATGCAGAGCATTAGCATTGTGTTGATTGGAAGGAAGATTGATAGGTGGGAGGAATAAGGAGGGAGAATGAGAGAGGGAATGCAATCACAGGACACCGGTAGAGAGATGAAGTGACCAAATCGAGAACTGTAAACAAATTAACGACAGATCGTTCTGAAACAACTTCACGATACAGGACAGTGGTGCCAAGTTAGCGACGACTTTGCCTTCTTTAAGCGGGCTTTTTAAGTGATCATAACTCAAGGCTGTCTTATAGATTGAATAATCAATATAACCTAGAGTCGAATCGTCCTTTTCGTTAATGCAAATAATGCTCGTAACATAATCCACTCGGAAATTTATAAAATTGTATAAATATGTATATCCTTTTCAAATCACTTTCCCTCACTGTACGATTAAACTATTGCAATGCTGCGACCTTTTCTCCTCTGTAACTTCAATACGAATTACTTGACTATATCATGAGTAAGTGTTTATTTTTGTTACACGTTACGCTTTTACGCAAACGTAAATCCTTCCTCTTTTATGTTTTTCTCATTGTGTGTTACATAGCTTTTGTTACACGTTACGCACGCATTTCCATATTTCTGATGTTGTTTTAGAATATTTGCATTTCTAATTGTGAAAGTTCTCACTTGGTTTATTTTTTTGTAATTTCTGCTTTTCGCGTTTTTGCGTTTTTACGTTTTTACGTTTAAAATGCAAATTTGATAAAAGCATGAAAAAAAATATATATATATATAAAAGCAGTTGGATACTTTGTTGCTGGTATGGAAGGAGTCGTGTAGGAAATCATGGTAATGATTTTAATTGACATTCATTTCATTTTCAATTTGGATTTCAATGAATCATAAAATTATTTCTTTGTGTGAATTGTACCATGAATTAAAGTTTTTCATTTGCATTTGAAATCAACGGGAATATTTATATTTTATAGGTATATAAAATAAAATGATAAAACATAGAAAAAACACATTGCATTGAACTCGATCGATCGGCTCCAAGAACAGCGACATTGAATAAAAAGAGGCACTGTTAAAGATTTCTTGGTCCAAATTAAGAACCAAAAAGAAATGAAATTTTCGAAATTTCCTAATTCCATTTGATTGATTGCAATATTGCCTCAACTTACCTCAAATTACCTCAAATTATCTACATATGTATTAAAAAACTATTCCAAAATACTGTTCTAAGAAAGTACGAGCTTCACATAATTAAAATATTAATTTGTGATATATTAATCTGAAAAAATCAATTGAAACTGGCAAAAAGTATGACCAACGAGTGCCTCAAAAGTAAAAGCAAAAGTCTGTGTGTTAGGTTTTGATAACCACTAAAGCATCAACATTTTTAAGTATGATGCCACCACAAAACATTTGGTGCTAAAATCCGTGCACAACTCGCGTGCTGCTCATTTTTAAATTGTTGCTGCCAAAAGTGCTGCACAAACCGCAGTGAAAAGAAAAATGTAATTAAAGTGGCAGCACAAATGGCAGCACGAAATGGGGATGCACCTTCAGTCAAACATTTTTATGTATAGTAGGTATAAAAGCAATTAGTGTTAGTTAAAATAAAAATACAGGTCAATGACGAAAAGTGTTAGTTAGAAGAACACATTTTCATGTGCTATAAAATCTAAAATGAGTGATTAATTAAAATTCTTAGTTTATAGAGCAAAATAATAAATGAAAGAAAAATGCGATAACAGCTAACTGAATCTCAGCAGCTAACCTGTCAGCTCCATTTAAGTAGTTCAGCTTTATATTCAAAATTCAACTTCACTTCCACTTCCTTTTCCCTGCATCATTTCACGGAATAGAAAGACGTTTCTTTTTACTTTAAAATCGGAACGTGAGCAAAAGATAAATAAGTTTGCACACTCGTCTGTCTGCGCGAAGATAACTGTACAAAGTTGCATGCAAAATCGTATATGCCACCATAGAAATGGAAGTCTCAACTTACATACTATGTACTCGTATATGGGCTTATGTATGGTACATAAGTGGATACTTGTGTGAAAATTTTTATTTTAGAACTATGTGCATTTGGTGACATCATTTTAAGTTTACCTGTTCAAACATTTTTGTGTGTACAACTTTTACACTAGGTAACAAATTCAAAGTTTTCGTTTTACATAACAAAATGTAATGAATATTAACCGTTGTAATAGTGTTGTACATGGTCGCTGTGGCATAGTGGTAATGCGTTGGACTGCTACGCAGAGTGTCCGCGGTTCGAATCTCGGCACAGGTAAAATCAAAAAGTAGAACAAATAATTTTTCTACACGGCAGGCAATGGCAAACCTACAAGAGTAACAATTGCCTATGAAAAGCTTTTCACTTCGCCATCCGGATTCGGCATTAAACTGTAGGTCCCTTCCATTCATGAATAAATATAACACGCACAACATGAGTGGATGCGAAAAGCGAAAAGCTCGGCCTAGGCCATCCATGGGCTGTTGTGCCATTAAAAGTAAAGTAAGTAAAATAGTGTTGTACTTTAATACTAAATACTCGTATAATATTTTTATTTCGTTCCTGGTAAATTTTCTTTGAGGTTCAGAAAAATTGGTTTAAATTTGTTTAGTGTCAGAGAAAGTGGAAGAGAGAATGCGATTATGGTGAGTTGACTGTAGGCATTCTCGACAGTGTACCATATTACAAAGGTTCCACTCAGTGTTGTATTCTGTAGTGATGCTGTTAAACACGTTCCACAATTCATAAAATTATCTATAATAGTGCGAACAAACGAGAGCGAATTTCATACACATTTAGAATTTTGTTGAAATTCGTCGTCTGAAATGCGAAATTTCGCTATGCCAACAACTGTTGATTTGAAATTTGAGACGAATTTTAGTGAAATACACTGAAAATGCGAAAAGAGTTGCTGCACAGCAAAAAATATGAAAAACTTAAGGTCTCTAAAATTTTTTTTTTACATTTTGCAAATAATTATTTTTATTTTCATAACAGTTGATCTTTGTTTAGTTGAGTTAAGAAAGTGAAAATTAAGATAAAATGAATAAACACTAAAAACGTTTTGCATCATAATTGCAATAAATAAATGTTTGCTATCCAAACTCAATTAATGGGCGACATCTGATTTATCGTAAAAAAAACACAACACTGTTAAAAGAAAATAACATTTCAAAAAATAAATTATTGACGAAATTTCAACCTTTGTCGTAATTCGTTTCAAATTTCGTATTTTGACGATATTTGCTCTCGTGTGCAAGTCATGTTTCGTTAACTAACGCTGCCGTGAGAGTCTGGAGAATGCATGGACGCAAGTTTATTAACTTCCTGTCTCTCTCCGAGTTATGAAACTTAAGGTCTAACTATAGAAACTTAACGTAACAAAACAGCGCATAACAAAACTTAATGATTATAGAAACATAACATAGCAGCATAAAATCAGTTATTTTTGTAAATAAATATAATAAAACAAATAAAACAAAATAAAACGAAAAAGTATGGAAGAAGATTTGCTGTTGGATTTTACTTTACTTTACTTTTAATGGCACAACAGCCCATGGAGGGCCTAGTCCGAGCTTTTCGCTTTTCGCATCCACTCATGTTGTGCGTGTTATATTTGTACATGAATGGAAGGGACCTACAGTTTAATGCCGAATCCGAACGGCGAAGTGAAAAGCTTTTCATAGGCAATTTTTAGTCTTGTAGGTTTGCCATTGCCTATAAAAATATTTTTTCTACTTTTTGATTTTGCCTGTGCCGAGATTCGCATCGCGGACACTCTGCGTAGCAGTCCAACGCACTACCACTACACCACAGCGATGCAATCGGGGTCGTAAAATAAAGAAATATTGTAAAAGTTACGAATGTGCACAAAGGGAAATCTGAAAATGTTTCATAAAAATGCTGCCCGAGAGATGATACCCTTTTCATGAGACTAGTCTCATCGTGCAAGATCTGACTTAAGTATATTTATGGTACTCTAATTAAATAGTAATAACAATATCTCCATTGCTTACAAAACTTTCGAATCTTCATGAAAAGAAAAGACTTTAAATATCAGGAATTTCTCACAGACTGTTAAGCCCAATTGAGAGGTTTAATGTGAAGATCGGTTTATATTGGCAATTGTAAACAAAATATGATAATTTATGAAAATGCTGAGCACACGTGCAAGGTGGCTGAGTGATGTTGTGCGGGTTGACCATCACGTTTTGTAATACACTGTATGTGTAGCTTACAAAGCAACATTGGAAATGTGCTCGTATCTTCTTGTGAAGCAGCTGCTGCAAAGGAAGCGCTGAAGTATGCAATAAAAAAGGAATCACCGGCACACATGCATTGTCACTAATAGACGAGTATGGTATAAGTATAGAAAAGCATTCGTTAATCTAGCGCAAATGTTTCGAATGCAGCATGATAGTGTTGCATGCACATATGTATGTGAATATGTGTATGTGTATAAGTATGAGAATTAATTTGGCTCCATATTTATAAAAATTTATTTTTTTTTAGTGTGTGTCGTTATTGCCCTAAATACCAGGTCATATCGATTTTTTAAGCTAATAAAGGAAACAGAAATTGGGCATTCAAGTTAAACTTCCATTTGCTTATGAAAGGTAGTACTTGCCTTGCCCGTGCTTTGAACCCATTTCCGCTTTCGTTTATTATCAATTTCGAGCACTGTAATTACAAAGTTTAATATACATATTATATACATATGTACATATATGATTTCAATTACCAATTGCAATCATGTTGAAATTTTGACTGAATATTAAGTTGGAAAATCTTAATTTCTAGGACTGGAATTTAATGTATTACTTGTTTTTATGCAATGTTAAATCATAAAGAGAATATTGCAGTTTCTGTTTAGCAATAATATTTCTGCAGTTGTCAAACAAACAAAAGTTTCGTTTCCATTTTTTTGCAATAGCAGCTTCCGAACTTTGCAACAACTGCAACAATTTGCTATGTAGAAGTTTTCCTGAGAGCTCAGAGCTCTCCACTTATTGTCTCATTTTCATAATTTCCATAATTTAAATTGAAAAACTTTGTCTTTGTATCCAGTTGATACAATCGTGAAAGTGACGAAATTTAGAGAAAGTTTGAAAAACCAATTGATTTTAGATGCAGATAACTTAAAAGTACCCGTTTATGCGAAACATAAGAATTGAACATTTTCAATTTACTAGGAGCTGGCATGTTTTGCTCTATCCCAACACATTTGAAGTTAACCTTTCCTAAACTAATTACGATTAAAGCTGCTCATTCTGTTTTCGTAAATGCTTGACTTTTCTCTTTCATCATATTTACAATTTCTTTTTTCTTTTTTTTTTTTTCATAAACAAAAAAATATATATTACATGTGATAATAAAAATCTGTACTAACATTAATTATGTTGACTTACAGTTTTGTTCCAGGCCGTTCTCTCTCCGCTAATGCCCCAGGGGAGTAACCTGTGATTAATGATGTAAAGTAAATGTATTATCATAGTCTAAGTTAATTGAATGTGTGGTGAATGGTGACTGGCGACTGGCGACTGGTGACTGGTTTTGGTGAGTGATGAGCGTATAAAACTAACATCACTTTTATGTAGCATACATTTAGGCAGTTGATAAATGGCATTATATGTTGCAATTGTTCTACATTATGCGGTTGAAAAGGAGAATTAAAATTACTTTTTATTTTATTTACACTAAAAATTCTTTTATTTTAAGTAATGTTAATAGACACGTTTGTGGTTTTTATTATCATTTACAGCATATAATCTAATATTTTATACAGAGCGTTATTTGCCAATGTTTACTTATATCATTGCATTATGGCTGGAGTGGCATGTCAATTAAAGAAGAAAGAAAGCTGCCGTTCTTTATAAATTTTTTATTATAATTGCGCCCAATTGATTTTATTATATGATTCAATAATTATTTGTTAAGATTTTGGGGGTATTAATTGTTGGTTGTCGGCTCTTATCTTTAATTTTATAATATGGAAGAGACAGAAGTGTGACTGAATTAATTTTTACTTACGATATATGTAGTACGTACATATGTATGTAATGAATTCTACTCGTGTGCTATTTTCATTGGAATTTCATTCAATTATGATATGCACGTAAGTATAAACAAAAACAATCAGAAAAATCAAAGATCAGAGAATCGGAGAATCAAATTTGTATATAAAGTGGGCGTGTAAACTGCTAATGTTTTTGCCCACACCACATTCGCTCTTTGAGAGTTCAGCGCTATAAGCTGCTGGTTATACTGGTGCTCGCTCTCATATTTTACTCTCGTTCTCGGTGTAGTGGTTAAATTGGTGTTCGTTACAGAGTTGCTTTTTGCCGAAATTCAGTTCTTTTTGTAATACAATTTTTTTGCGCAACGGCAACACTAAATGGTATACCAAAAAACTGTAAACGATTTATTAATATGGAGCGTGAAATTATTAATATAATTGAAAAATTATGAAAATAATATGATTTTTCTTCAATGAAAACAACGGCGATGTTTTCCCTCGGGGTTTCTGATTAACTTTTGAAAGATTTGATGGCCGATCGATATTCCTTATAGTCGACCACCTCTCGGTCATAGTTTTGTGAATATTAACAGGCTACCAAATTTATATTTTTTTGTTTTTTTTTTTTTGCCTATTTTATATTATTTATATTACTGCACTGAAATTTAACTGGAACGGGCCCTTATAAGTATTGTAGGCCCATGTGGTGTCTCTCCCTCTCCACAGGCCTTTATACGGGGTGTGAATATAATTATATGTCGATCTTTTACATTTGTGTAGGTGCATGCATGTGAATTACAACATATATGGCAATATCATTGCTTTAATTAAAAAAAAAAGGGAGAACATGCGTAATTCATGCGAGAACATGAATAATATTCATAATACTCACTTTTAAAAACTAATAAAATTCGCAACTTCGCTTTTCTTCATCTGAAAATAATGGTGTACAGGTTTGCATGTTTTCCTTCTATTTTACATACATTTTTATTCTTTTTTTGTAGAATATCACATTGACACCCTGAATGGTGTCGGTGTACAATGTACATTTCACCCAGCATATCGTGTTCGGTGTGAGAGTGAGTAAAAGCTCTTTTTTTTAGTTTTCGGGCAACAACAATTGCATGGTGTTCGCCGAGTAAACTTTGAATATAACCACAGCCTAACCGTTTTTGGATTGCAAACACACCTCGTGGTGGGAAAAATTTGGTTAATGCTTTATTTCCGATGTATGCTCGGCACACTACAACCTAATTTTAAGATTCAGTAAATAATAGTATTAAATCATAAACACCGGATTACTCTACGATTCAATCGTTTTTTTTTCATATATTCGGTTCAAAAAAAAAAAAATTAAGTTTAAAAATAAATATTCAATCACCGAATTAAATACGATGACGTGATGATGACCAATGATTCATACATACATACATATGTACATTGTATATACAGTTGAACTTCGTGCATCGCAGTTAGCACGGGACCATGCTCCTATAAATTTTTTCCATTACACATAATACGAGTTGATAATAATCACGGGTAATAGAAATTTAAAACGATGCGCAATAATCTTAAATATCCCGGTTAATAGACGTTGCCGGTTAATAGAGACACGAATAATCGAAGTTCCACTGTACCATTACTTACATACATATATTAATAAATGCATAAATGCTATCACATGTATGTATATGAAGGTACGAGAACTACCCTGCAACCAACAGCAGATAATATGGCTCGTGTTTCTAGTCCAAGAGACTTGAAATATTTCCATGCATAAGTATGTACTAGTAGTAAAGAGACTAGTACAACTTTATGCCAGACGTGACCAAACTGATGAAATAATTGTCTTGCACTTGGGCAGTGCAAATAGCTGCCGAATTATTTATATCTAGCCAAAACTGGTTTTATATATTCGTCGCATAATCTTCATTATTCTGTTTGACAAACAAAATAATAACACTGTCATACAGAATTGGATCTACGATTATCGCTCAAAAAAAAAGAAGAAAAACACAACCAAATAATAAACAGTTTATAAAAATATATTTTTATTCTTTCTCCTGTTGAAATTAGACAAAAAATATGGCAGTGAAACTACAAAATGATAGATTATTGCCAGATATTGGCCAGAAATAAATTTTCCTGCTATCTACCCATCATGAGCGGTTTCCACTTAACATTTCTGTCGACTTTAGATGTGAAATATTTTATTTCGTATTTTCTACTATTTGTAAATAACAAACTGAATCGAATTTTAAAATAATATTTGGAATTATATATCATTTCAAGAATGGTCCTTAACCCGAAATTAGAATATTCTGAAATTTTGCTATAGTGTCTGTGATATGTATTTCCATTCAAAGCTATCAAACTCGCCCAACATAGTAGTACTTACATTTAAGCTGTTTTTCATTTTCACTACAGATTTATTTCTTACCATCGCGATATTTTTTTCGTGAGAAAAGAAAACATTTGTGTATCAATATTTTATATTTAAAGATTTTTTTGTTGTCGTATTTTCAATGAAGAAAATAAATATAATATATAAAAAAATATTATTTTTTTTACAACTACAATTACGTCACTTGTTCTGTTAGCATAATTTTGTTTAAGAATTTTGTCACAATCGAAAGAATTAAGTCAAAATTAGATACATTCGGTCTCGCTGCCTACGAGTGACTACTCGATTTTTTGACAACCTAATTCTTATTCATAACCTTCTTATATTCTTATCGATATGAATTACCATATACGAGTAAGAAAGTGTACAAGTGCTAAAAGGTAATGGTAAAACTCTCATTGGAACTAGAGATCCAAACAGGAAAAAGTGATCGACTGATCGATATAGAAAGTCTATGTCCCTCATGTCAACATATAAAAAAAATCGATTGATTTTAGTTTAAACAAATAAATAAGAATAATTATATTTTTCTTTGTTCTACGAAATGGTGCAATGTAACTAGTTTATTTACTAGTATATTTATTTATTTACTAGTACCAGTATCAGTACTGGTCATGTTCGATGAGTAGCATGCATAAAAATAACTAGTTTGTTCACGTATTTTTAGACTAGATATAAAATGAGTGGTGGTCTCACGCGATCTAGTATAATACTATAATACTATAATACTATACTATAGAATAAGTCTGAACGAATAAGTTACAGGGTGTATTGTATGTATAAGTATATTGCCATGTTGCCACTGAGCAGTATTATTTGCGCAGTGTTATTGTTTAGTAGCTGTTGTTATCGAAAGGAATCTCAATGAATTCCGGTTCGGTGAGAATTTTGTTAAATTTTCAAAATAAATTGTGCCGGCTTTAAGCGATTTATAACAATCGATAAGATTGAGTGTGAGTGTAATCTTTAAAATCAAATGCGCAATGGTATTTCAAAATTAATTTACTATTACAACTAAATATTAATTTTCTGTTTGTTTTTTACATCGTACATAGGCAGTTGTGGACATCAACTTCAACGATGAATGAATCAGTAATAACAAAATCACCAACATCCTCGTCCGCACCAGTTCGGATGATGACATTAGGCGACGAATCAATAACTGCCTTGCAAACGATATATCGGAATGATGATGCTGCTGCTGCTAAAAATGTGGAAAATAAGAAAAAGCAAAATTCTGGTTCAAGAGTTCTGAAGATTGATATAGAGCTGGTTGCGAGTTATTTCAATTGCTTTTCTATTGGGAATGGTTCATCCGATGATTCTTGTTGTAATGGGAATGGTTTATGCGATGATTGTTGTTGTAATGGGAATGGCTTATGCGATGATTGTTGTTGTAATGGGAATGGTTTATGCGATGATTGTTGTAATGGTGATGGTTTATCCGATGATTGTTGTTGTAATTGTGATTGTTTATCCGATGATTGTTGTTGTAATGGTGATGGTTCATCCGATGATTGTTGTTGTAATGGTGATATGGTGATGGTTTAACCGATTGTTGTAGTATTGTGGAGTGCTTATGCGGCATTTTTGAATAATAATTATAAATGATATACATTTTATAACAATTACATACATACTTCCATATTGTACCATATTTTGCGATATATTTTACATATATTAATAATATTAAGTTGAAAAAAATTATACAATTTACTTAAGCTAACCTTGTATAAATGTATTAAGTTATATTATGTTTGTTGGGACAGACCCCAACTAACATTTTCGTCAAAATCAGGGATTTAACTGCAACTTCGAATTATAAAAATGGAACTTTCTGAAATTATTTAGTAGTTACTCAAAACTATGTATATAATAATAATAAAATAATAATAACAATAAAAGTTGTGTAATAAATTGAACAAGTGTTTGAAAAAGAGCGTAGCAAGAATAAAAAAATTAAGTACGAAATTCCAACAGTTGTACAAAAAGTTGAATGAATATGAATAGTTGAATGAAAAATTTAATGAAAAGGTGAATAAGAAGAATAAGGTGAATAAAATTAGTTGAATAGGAAGCTGAAACATGCAGTTGGCAAACAGACTAGTAATTGAAAATGAATAAAAAGTGAAACAAAGGAGAAAAACAAATTGAGGCACGCAGTTGAACGAGTAATTGAATAAGAATATGAAGAAGACGAGGATGAGGATGAGTATGAAAGTAAATAAATGATTGAAAAGGAAGTTTGAATAAGAAACTCAACCAGAAATTGAATCAACTTGAGCTTGAATAAGAAGTTGAAATTATAGTTTAAAACACATTTCAACAATACAATTAAAGTTGAATTAAAAGTTGAACAAGTTGATAGAAAAGTTGAAGATGAATAAGTTAAACAGAAATTAGGTTTGGTTTGAATTAAGTTTGAATTGTGACTGGCAGACGAGAGGGAGAGTTCACTTGCAGACAGGGTTGCCAGAAACTGGCAATAAATTGTGTCACTGTATCACAAAATGTGTGTACGAGTATGTGCAAAATTTTAAGATTATTGTCTCATGGGAAGTGACTTAAAAAGTTAATCAACGGGTGAGCAAAACAAAATTAAGAATCTATTTTTGTATTGTACATTTATTAAATCAATGTCACTTGTACCTAGCCGCCGGCTAGGACAACATCATTTGTTGACATTCCATAAATGTCTTGTATTAATTTTCTAAAAAAAGAAAAACTTTGACACGTTTTTTCTATTTTCTTTCGCATTACTGCCATAATGAGTTGAGGGAGAACTATACAGCAAATGAATGCCTGGCCGATGTATGGTAAGTATTAGACAGGCACTAAACCCACACAGCATGATACCTATTATTAAATTTAAAAAAAGATTATACGAGTACATTGAAAACTATGGGCACATATGCGCCGACAGTGTTTAGCTAAGGCATAAATTAAGAGAGAGATGATGGTAGGTAGGTAGGTTGGTAGATAGATGTATGTTAAGGTTGGTAATAAATACTTACTTACATATCAATCTATCTACATAGTGTTAAAGTATAAATTAAATTAAAAATACAATTACTATGTACATGGAACGTGTTTAATTGAATAAACACTGGCTTCATGTATGACAATGGAAAGCGGAAGTATTGCACATGAAAGAAGATGAAGAATAGCAGTTACTCCCTCGGGGTGGAACGATACAGCAGCAGTAACACTGATCCACATCTGTGGAGGTGATATTTTATAAACTGAAATGAACACATTAGTTTCTTCTGTTTTCTGTGTTGCCAAGGAATCGAAACTGATTTGAATTTCGTTCACTCGTATATGCTGAACTCAAACAGCTTTCATTCTGATGCTTCTTGTAGTGTGTGTAGTGTTGCACTTAGTATGTGCGGCATTGTGTGAATGTTGTGACACTGTTATAATTGTGCCTGCGTATAGTGAGCTACTGTTGATTGCTACAATGAAAATGATTATACGAGTAATTAAAGTTCAATATGCAATCGATGTGCTAAAGTGAAAATGGTGTAATTTAATTTCCGACAATATACCTGCAACAGTGTTTTTCAAGCAGAAATATCCCTTAGCACTTTTTTAGCTAAACTGGTTTAAGATCCCTCCCTCACTTCGTTTCCTTTCCTATCACTTCACTTCATTTTGCATTATTTCGTCTCATTTTGTATTCACATCCATTTTGTCATTTGGAGTAAGACTTACTTATCGCTACAACCAAGCAGCTAGGAGGAAGACTTACTCGTAAGTTCCTTGGCAAGTTAAAGAGAAGTATAATGCGTAGCGGCCTAGGGTAGGCATAGATAAGCCTTACAAACATACATGCAGCTGCCCATGGAAAGTACCATAAATAAAAGTATTCATTTTAATCGAAGAAGAAGAAGCATTCCAAAGCCTTCTTCTGGAAGCCGTCTTTTGTTCTGAAGTGACATTTTTCATAGTATTTTTCACACACAAATTCTTGTTAAATTGCTGTACTGTGCACTGTACGACGAAAACTAATTTTATTATTGTAATATTTCTTAGACCGCGTTGGGTGACTCTTATAGATTTTTTGATGCCAAATATAAAATTAAAAAAAAAGTTTAGATTGAAAATTGAAAACCAGAATAATACCCCCAAAAACGAATTTTCAGATATCGTTCTCAAATTTCACTTAAACTTTATGTGATATATAATTTCTGCTTTCGGATTTGTGTTCAGCAGTGAAAATCTATGAGAATCAGTCAGTAGACTGAGAATTAATAGTACTTAGCGTTAGTCATGTTGTACAGTGTTATAAACCTAGCTAAAAATGTTGAGCTGATTCAAAAATCCAATTAACTCAAATATTGCTTTAAAAGTAGATTTTTAATAACCGAATCAAGAAACACGTGGTCGCTGTGGCGTAGTGGTAGTGCGTTGGACTGCTACGCAGAGTGTCCGCGGTTCAAATCTCGGCACAGGCAAAATCAAAAAGTAGAAAAAAAAATTTCTACACGGCACCACCTCTTGGCAGGCAATGGCAAACCTACAGGAGTAAAAATTGCCTATGAAAAGCTTTTCACTTCGCCGTTCGGATTCGTCATTAAACTGTAGGTCCCTTCCATTCATGTACAAATATAATACGCACAACATGAGTGGATGCGAAAAGCGAAAAAAATCGGTTTAGGCCCTCCATAGGCTATTGTGCCATTAAAAGTAAAGTAAAGAATCAAGAAACAAGATTAAAAGCAATACAAAAACTTTATTATAATATATGTAGATTATAAAGAAGATATTTAAAGAAAATTTGACAATTTTTTTTGATTTCTTTATATTCTGTCCTGATTGAGACCCTTTGCTTTCCACTTGTATTTTGCAATAAGTGTCACAAAAAAAAAAGAAAAAATTTTCCCATACCATCTCAAGAATACAAAGTTACAGAAATATAATAATATTTAAAAAAAAAACTTCCCAAAACCTTCTTAAAGTATGAAACCTTCATGGTATTACTTACTTTACTTACTTTTAATGGCACAACAGCCCATGGAGGGCCTAGGCCGAGCTTTTCGCATCCACTCATGTTGTGCGTGTTATATTTGTACATGAATGGAAGGGACCTACAGTTTAATGCCGATGGTATTACTACCAGCGACAAAACTTCTTTAAGCCTTCTTAAAACATAGAATATAAATATGTACGTTTCATCGGAAGCCTTCCCTCTTTTTCTTGATGGCACACTGATGTCATTTATATATTACTTAGTTCACTATTGCATTTTAGTCATACTCTGTCATTTGGATCGGATCATATTCCACATGATCCACATAATATCAACAAATTCATATGTAGTTTCTTCTAATTATTCTGGAGCAAACAATATTTATTCATTATTGTGCATAAAAACAAAATATAATAAAATTTTTTTTTTTTAGTTTGTACTCTCATTTCTGTCCCCGACTGTATATATATTTTGTTTCAACAGTAAAAATGCCTAGAAAAAACTTCTCATTCTAACGTTCGGATTCTCTAGGGCCCTTCATGTACAAATATAGTACTCACAACATGAATCTGAAAAGAAGAAGAAGTTGATGTGTGTTAATTTAATGAATTTAATTGAAATTTAAAAAAATTATTAAATTATTCTTGTTTGCCTTAATTTCAAGTTAATTTCCACACTTTTCAATGGAAACTTTTAACCAATTTAAACTAGGGATCTGAGAATGTTCAAGTTTGAATTTGTAAAGTATTTACCTCAATACTAATTTTATTCATTGTCTGCACATATTCAATCTCAAAGAAATCGGCAAAGTGATTTACGCACATTTGATAGCAGCATACAACGGATTATGCTCGGCTACATAGAGTTTATTCATTTGGAAGACCTTGAAACGAAAATGTTCTTTCCAATTCCGATCTATAATTTTTAGCATATTCCAACTGAAAACAGAAGAATAAAAAATCAATGAATTTTCAGTTTTCTATATACAGTGTCGGACAATCAAATAAGAACACCTTGTTCTGAAACCAAAAACATTAAAAAGATATTTCTCTAGGCTTATGATAAATTTAAAAGCTATTTACTTTTATTCATTTATTCCATAAGTTAAATTTTTTCTTAAAACAAAAACAAAATCAATTCAGTGTAAAGAAAAGAAATTTAAAAGTTATACATAAAATCACTTTTCAAAAGGACACTTTTCAAGGAGAACACTTCAATTAAAAAAAAAACAAACTTATATAATATTGACTCAAATTGTTCACTAATGCACTCACTAAAATATTTTGAGGAATAGCCTTTGTTAATCAAAACCGCCTTACACCTTCTAGGCATTGATTCCATCAGAGACGCGCAAGTAGCCTGGGGTATGGAATACCACGATCTTTGAATGCTTTGCCGCAATTCGTCTTTGTTTTTAGCTCCGGTACTGCCAATCTTCTCTTTGACAATATTCCTCAAGTTCTCGATTGGATTAAGGTCAGGAGATTGTGAAGGCCAGGTCATAACGGGAATTCCATTATGGGAAAACCAATCACGCGCAGGAATTGAGGTCGTCATCCTGTTGCATTTGCCATTTCAGGGGCATTTCCCATTCAGCATAAGGAAGCATCACCTCCTGAAGGAAATCTGTCCATCGTTTCTTTTATCCAATACAGAGGGCCCACACCATACCAAGAGAAGCATCCCCATACCATGATGCTTCCACCTCCGTGCTTAAACGTCTTCCTAGTATATTTTGGGATGAATTCGGCATTTTTCGGGCGTCTAACCCAACGTTTGCGATCACGTCCAACAAGATTCACCTTGCTTTCGTCTGTCCATAACACGTTAGGCCAATTTTTTGCATTAATTGAACCAACCCACTCAATGTGCGCTTCAGTGAACTCTATGGGACACTTTCGATGTCTCTGTGTCAACATTGGTACTTTTCGTGCTGTTCACTCATACATTTTTTTTTTCCACCAAACGTCTCCCTGACGAGCACAAATTTGAACCCCCTGTCTCATCTCTAATTGCGGCAGGTGCCTTAAAGGGATTGCGTGCCGCCAAAATTTGTATGCGATTGTCATCTGCACTTGTAGTTTTGCGGGGTCTACCTCTCTGGCAATGCAATTTTTTAGGTAATAACGATTGGTAGACAAATATCGAGGATCTGCTAATAGTTTTTGCTATTTGGCGGATGCTTTGTTCCTCATTTCACAGTTTTTTCACCAAATCACGCTCCTCCTTGCTACACTGCTTTGCTCGACCCATTTTGCTGTGACATTACGGAATAGTTTACATTTAATTTGTTGAATTACCCTTAAATGCTACCATTTAAATGCTTACCAGTACAAATTATAAACAAATTTAAGTTTTCTTTTTAAAATATAAATTTTTTCGTCTGCTGTTCCTATTGAAATGTCCGCCTTCGAATGCTTCGCTTCAACTTTTTTGTTTGGGAATCCTCAAAAAATATTTAAATGTAGTGTTACCACTTAGAAATTTATAAAGTATATAACATAAAATTTTCTTCTCTATAAAAATTGTTTGCCATAAGCAGTTCGATTAAAAAAAAAAATCAATGGAAGTTTTATACTTAGTGCAAGGTGTTCTTATTGAATTGTTCGACTCTGTACATTGAAACCATTAAAACAGAGATGTCATGAAGCTTTAAGCTTACCACTGAGAATCGATGTTAGATTCTTACTACCTTACTTTTCAATCCGTCTCTCAAGTGTGTTGCCTCTTTTGAACGACAAAATACAAACCAAATAACTTTGGAATTTCTTGGCCGTTATTTTTAGTTTAATTAATTTAATTAGTTTTTTACTATCAATCACTAATATTAAATCGCAACCAGATAGCAAACAAAAAAATGAAAACTTCACAAGATAAGTCAAAACTTTGTTCAGCCATTTTCTTTTCCCACGACGCCAACAGTTGAAAGGTTCCAACTTTATGTTTGCTGCTATGCAGCATTTTGCAAATAATGATTTAGTTTTGTGCTTGTTCAGTAACATTGTCAGCAATTGTAATTGTAATACTAAACAACGAATAAACGAATAGTTTGGCTCTTAAATTTATTGAATTTCTCTTTCTATTTATTTGGCCAACAAATACGTGATTCTTAATATCTTATTTTATATACCTGCAACCTACGTACATATGTACCTAAGGAAAAACATTACACGAGAGAAAAAGGAAAAATTGCCAAATCAACTGCCAAAGAAAGTAATATTGGCTTTAAGGAGAAACAAAAGGCTAGAAAGAATGAGAGAATGCATTAATATTCTTCTTTTTTTAATGACACAGCAGCCCATGGAGGGCATAGGCCGAGCTTTTCGCATCCACTCATGTTTGCACATGAATGGATGCTACCTACATAAATTGTGCCGAATCGGAACGGCGAAGTGAAATACTTTTCTTAGACAATTTATTAACTCTTGTAGGCATGCCATTTCCCGGCAAGATGTGGTGCCGTGTAGAAACTTTGATTTTTTTCTACTTTTTGATTTTGCCAATGCCGATGCGTAGCAGGCCAACGCACTACAAACTACGCCACAGCGACCACAATGTAATAAGTAGTTAAAAGAAAAAGCAAAGAAATTGAAACAGCTTAATTTTGTCAATGTGCACTAACTTGCTCTATGTGCAACGCAACTTCTGGCTGTGTTTGTTTTGTGTGTTTTATGAAGCAGAAAATTAATTTCTTGCGTTTTTTTTACAATGAGCAATAAGCAAAAAAAAAAAAAAGGTTGAAAATGAGAAAGTGCATTAAGAATTAAATTAAGTTACTCGTACGGACGGCATACAATATGAGTGCATCTCAATCTGCTCGCGATCACTCATAAATATGCGAGGCCTAATTAATGTCACTCATACGCTCAGGTGCATATGAAGTATGTACATATGTACCTATATGTACAATGGCGAATAAACTTTATATTGTTTGGTGTGTCAGTAAGTAATTGTTTGGAAATACTTACTTACTTTTAATGGTACAACAGCCCATGAAGGGCCTAGGCCGAGTTTTTTTGGAAATACTTAAGAATTTTGAAATGTTGCAACTACAGCATTGCTTCATGAAGGAAGCAGTAACAGTAACCGAATGAACGAAGGATTGCATGAAGGAGGTAAAACAATGTAAAGCGATGTGTTTAAGCCACTCTAATGCTCCTTTTCTTTCGTATTCATTTTCTCTATCCTTTCTTTTCGTTCTATTTATTTTCTTCCTATTGCTTTCTCTAAGTTCTTCTCTAGAACACTTTCACACCGGTCAGTTGGGCTCTTCAATATATTTATTGTACAATTTTTCATTTTACTAAATGTTGTTAAATATTAAATACGAATTCTCAGTGTTTAATTTTCAATCTTTCCTTTAAATAATTCATTCCCGAATTAAACACGATGAAAGATTAGCAGACATTCATAGTTAGAATAACATATTTGTATATACTCGTATATAGGTGCTCTAACTAAATTGATGAATAAATCATAACATTATTAAATTATTTCTATGTAGCATGTCAAGAATATACATACTTATATCAAGAAATATGCCACTTGTAGCAAGATTGAATCTCTTACTTTACATTCAGGGTATAATTTTCCTGGAGCACAAGAGACAGCGGAAATTGTTTGGAAATTGTAAAACAGCAAACGGAAATTGTTGCTTGTCAGCGCATTGTATTATTATCAATCTATGGTGTGCTGTCATAAAAGCTGCGTATAATGAGAACACCCCTTCATAGTCATCAACACTAAACAAATTTATTCGATATTCGATGTTCGATTGGGGTAATTGGGTGATTTTTCTTTACCGTTGATTTTTGCAAGAATTGGTAAATCGATTATAAAAATTTTACAAGCCAGCGGGAAAATTTAAAGACCTTTAGCAATTAAAGAAAACAGTAATAAAAGTGAAAAAAAAAGAAATCCAAATGAACTTACTTACTTACTTTTAATGGCACAACAGCCCATGGAGGGCCTAGGCCGAGCTTTTCGCATACACTCATGTTGTGCGTGTTATATTTGTACATCAATGGAAGGGATCTACAGATGAACTTACATATTTCAAATAAAGGAATAAAAGTGAAAAAAAAGAAATCTAAATGAACTTACATATTTCAAGTAAAGGAGGGCTTATGTTGTTGACAAATTTTACTTTCCATTATTTTTTTATTATGTTTTTATAAAAATTGTTCACTTTATTATCAGACAAATAACATATTGTTCAACTTCAGGGGGGTTGAACGGCAGTTATGAGTTCTTCAAATTGGTGCCTTAATATATTGTAATTACGAGTATTTTCTCGGAAAAAAACAAACTAGCGTCTAACTAATATTGCTGGAAAAAGTAAAAAAAAATATATTTTTTTCTGCAAAAAAGAAGTTTACATCTGTCATCAACTCCGTGGAGTTGCTCTCTAGGCAACTAAATCTTGAACGACGGTTTTTCAAAAAAAATTATCAGTATTCTAGTTATTGTTGCTTGTGCTGTCCTCGTTCCTCATTGAGATCGCGGCTTCCAGGAGCGTACGCACAATAATTTTCTTTACCTTACCGACCCTGAAAGTATTGTACATGGCTAACCGTTTGAGCCGAAACTTGCGATGGAAGACAGCCGCTGGCTAACATTTCTATTTATAATTAATCGACTTCTTAAGAAATTGGATATCAGTATAATTTTTATGTTATAGGCACTAAATATGAATATGAAGTTGCATATACTTACAAAAGCAGTATTAACGAAAAAAAGAATGATAGCATTGCTAAAAGCATTTTTATGTTTTGCTTTTCGTTTTTTAAGTAGAAAAGCAAATTAATAAAATTCTACAAACATCTTCGTTAATTTGCGATAGAATATTATTTTTATTTAATATTCTATTACAGAAATATGGCACATAAAGTATATACGCTCGGGCAGCTGCTTGCTGAACAATTGAAATTTCAAGTTCCACAACCATTTCCACTCCAAACCCAAGTTCTGTGTAGAATATTATGGAATGTACATATGAAGGTGATTAATTACTCTTGGTATGGCAATGCAAATGATAATTAGCTTCTCTATTGAATACTAATATTTTTGAGCTTGTCCAGCAGATAAATGGTTTTTGTTTTACAATACATATGGAGCGCAATTGAATGTCGTTCTCCCAATGTATGCACGTTTCACTATTACCACTTGTTTTTCATTTCTTTCATTTTGTACAATAAGGATTGTGATAAATATATAAAAACAACTGCATGGGAACTTATTCAAATTGGAAAGAATAGTCTCTGATCATTGCCAGATTACAAGGTAAATCAACTATCAGAAAATCATTTGTTTGTTTTATGTGAAGAGTAAGCAGATTTCGAACTAACAACAAATGCAACCTTGCTCCTGAGAGACATGTGGAAAATGACTCTGATTGGTGCATTAATTTATTTCTTTACTTTATGCCGAAGCTCTTACATGAACATATTCAAGATGAATGTACAGATTTAAGAAATAAGAGAAAAGAGCACAATGGAGTGAGAGAAACTGGAATAAGATTGGAAATGAGAGAAGAGTAGCTTTTGATTCTGTACTTGTGGACTATGAATTCTGGGATTCTGTAATAGATATTTAAAAATATAATGGAGTGTTTCTTTCGTTTCATCAAAAAGTTGTTAAACTCAAAAATCATACCAACTGAGAAATTTATTGGGAAATGAGGAAATCAAGCAGTTCATTTTCATGATATAACAATTAAATTTTGTCCTAATTTAAAAGATTAAACACGAGATTCTACGCTGGCCATTAATCAATACGCTTATTTGTGCTTAATATTTCTTATATTTCACTCGTTTGCTACAAGACTGTCAAATTGCAGCAGGATGCTGCCAGTAATATATAAGCTACTGGAAGGATACTGAAAGGATTGTATCAAAATTTTTCAATTCTTATGTACTATATACAGGAATAACTGATTTTTAGTGCTTAATGTGGTGAAAAAAATCATAACTGTATCTTAGGAAACTCTTCTCATGAGAAGAGTATTTGACGTTACCAAAATTGTATGGACTGACAAGTAAATTAAAAACTTTAAATGCATTTTCCGCGAGTTTCAGCTTTTTTCACTTATGACATTCTTGCAGGAAACGAGGCATTTGATCTTGAATCGATTGACCTGCCTTAACCTTTCGTATGTAAGACTTAAGAATCTATTTTTAACCTACTTATATCAATGTAACAGCGAAACACGTGCCACAGCTTCACATTGTACCTACGAAGTACCTGCCCTGCATAAGGTTTTTAGTTTTTAGTTTGTTCTCAAGGCGATGAAATGTTCAGCTTTTACATATTTTTCCGTTGAGGCAAATAAATTGAAATTTTGCCAGCAACTACAACAAGGCCACGTAGCAAATAGTAGGTGACTTCAATAACAAAACCAAGCTCAATGATAATAATAACAACAACAATAACAACAACAACAACAACAACGCGAACAACAAGAATAACACCAACACCCGCACTACCAGCTTATAATAGCTGCTGAAATTTTATCTGCTAGGTAATTAAACAAACTTTGCCAGAGCATAGAGCATAGAATACCTGGTCTAATATTGAGGGCAACACAAATACGCACACACAAACAAACACATACACAACGAAAACATCGAGCTGTGCAAATTGCAGCAGGATGCTGCCAGTAATATATAAGCTACTGGAAGGATACTGAAAGGATACTGAAAGGATACTGAACGGATTGTATTAAAATAGTAGAGATGTATGCAGTACAGTGAATTTCTTTCATTAGCCATCGCCGAGTCGAAATGAGATCGAAAGTGTAAGTACCTACACAGTGTAATAGTAATACCCAAAGCTAGCAGCATGTTCTTTGTTTTTTATTTATATTTATATTTATATTATTATTATTATTATTATTATTATTGTTATCACTCCATGGCTTTACTGATTTCGTACACACGTATACACACGAATTGGTATCTATGTATTTGGGTGGCTGGGCTGTGATTCTGTGGCAAATGTACAAAACTTCATTAGCATCGGGCTGTGTGTGTGTGTGTGTGTGTGTGCTTGAGCGTAGGGGAGTAGCATGTGGTAATAGTTCAATATGTTGGGGGAGTTCACGGCTTGCGGCTTGTACTTTAAGTTTGATACTGATGAAAAGTTTAAAGAATTGCACAGCAAAATTCTACATAAATGTTTTGAATTTATTTTCCAACATGCACAGAAGTCATGAAAATGAAACAAAAGCAGCAATGAGGGTGCGAAATTTCAAATAGTTTCTAACTAAGTTAAGTACTTTACATTATTAATGCTAATGCAAATTTATATAAATCTGGGGGATTGATTTGCATTGAATTTTTGATAACTAATGCAAATTTCTTCTTTATTACATTTTTGAGAATTATTGCTAATGTAAAATTGTTTTGGATTGTATTTTTTGTTAAGAGTAAAAGACAATCGAAATTCTTAAGAATCAATGCAAACTTAATTGCATAAAATTTGTTGGGAAGTATCCATAAGTAAAAGTTCATAACATTCATAATATTGAATTTTAGTTAATTACCTCGAATTTTGGACGATTAATAAAAAATGCATTTATTTGCGAAGGAAAATCGTTGAAGCGAGGAAAAAGCAAATTCGAAAATTGCGTCACTCTTAGCATAATAAGCAGGTTAGATGGTATAAGCTGTTCGAGAGTAATACAAGAAGATCTATTGGTCCGTTGCAATACCCTATGGGATGGGGTGTGTTGTTCACTCCTTATCTACCCGAATTAAGCCGGTTCGTGCTTTCAATGAAGCAAATCTGTTTGTGCCATCAGGGGAAGCCATTTCTGTGAGTCTCTCACAGAGAGGTGCTTGCAGAGTTATGTGTCGGCTTGCTGCTAGAGCTGAGCTATTGCCGAGAAGGTGGAATATCGTTTCCTCCTCCTTTTCATTTCTGCAGCTTCTGCAGAAGTCACTGTAGGGACGGCCTAACCTCCTAGCGGGATTGCCTATGGCGCAGTGCCCAGTAAGAATGGAAACTACCCTACTAGGGTCAATCCAGTACAAGGTTTATGAGTCCCTTTTAGGTTAGGCATGAACAAAATAATAGAAATAACATAAAATTGAAAAGAAACATGAAACATACCTGAAACTTGTGAGTGTACTGAATTTATGCTTTCCGCATAAAGCGGATTGATTGTGAACCGGTCGGCATGCCGTTTCTAACACGTAAAATGTATCATAAGCTATACATCGAGCTGTATATGGTAAGTTTGCTTACATTAAGATAAAACAACTCAGAAAGTTTTAAACTAATTGATATTGAATTTTCGGTCTTTGGATTATGAAAATTGTATAAATTGCATATAAAAAAGTAACATATTTTAAGAGTTTCACTTATGTCGACTTAAGCGATAGTCTCTCGTGCTAGCACAGACATAATAGGTATAGCAATTAACAATAAACACGAGCCATAGATGTAAATACACAAAATATACAAAATTCACCAAGTCAAGGATATGCAGCACTTAAAAGAGTACAAACAAAAAAAACAAAAAATAAAAAAAACCAAAGCAACAACAACGAAACACTTGACTTAGTTAACAAAATCATTTCTTAAGCTCTTTGTGCAAAACGAGCGTAACTTGTCGTCGGTGGTCGTGCTTCTTGCTTTTGTAGCAGCAGCTACTGCTGCTCTTGCCATTAATTGTTGTTTAAATAATGGAAGAAGAAGGTGAAATGCTATAGTATATCAAATACTGTAGCATGTATGAGTATTTAATTCTAGCTACAACTCGAAGTTGAATGGATGAAGCGATGCCTATATAAAAAACTCACCATGTCATGAAAACGCCCACACATAAATAGTGTTAGACACAATAATTTAATAGCCTCCACCCATTCTGCTACTGACATCCAAAAAGAAAAGGTTAAAATTAAGTTTTCAAGCTCACGATATAGGGTAGGGGTACTTACAATAAATATAGCCTTGCTTAGCAACAATAGCATCAGCTGTAAGATTGTATGCACATAAATACATACATGTATATAAATATGTACGAGTGTGTACACGTGAGAAGTGCTTGATGCGGACTACAAATACAGTGGGCTTTAATGTTAATATGTATGGGAATGTTGTCGGGGTTGAGACACCTTTTGACGTGTGCCCATACCTTTCCATTTAAGATGCCAATGCATGTCTTTGGAAAGGTCTTGGAAAAACCGATATTTATACAAACATTGCAAATTGGTTAGGTGGATGGATGGATGGAAGGATGTGAAGAAGGCCGAGAATCTGACCTACGAGTGTACTGCAAATCCTCAAGTACTTAAGGCCTAGAAAAACAAAAAAGGGTGACAGCAAGTAAGGGGTTAGAGAAAAATGTTAGGTGGATAATTGAAGTGTTAAAGGCCTCATAAAAACAAAAACATATGCAGTCATGAGCCACCACTGAAAATCGAAGAAATGTCGGTATGTTGAAATGATTATAAATGACCTCGATATGAAATAATAACAAGTACAACCAAATACTTTTATTTGTTTTTATTGAATTTAACAAAAGTTGATACGGAAATGTGGCATGAATTACCATATTATTGGAATGAACATGAGCAAAATCAAAATTTCCGATGCTCATGGTAAGATGTGCTCCTAAAATGTCACGAAAATGCATAATTTTTAAGTTTTGTTTTACAAAATTAAATTATTTGCGTATTCTACTAAAGCAAAATGATTCAGCATTCAAAACACGTGTCATAACGTGTCATAACGTATCCTAATCATGAAAGTTCAACTATGAAAGTCAGTTTCTCAGCACACAAGCATAGGTGATGCTAGTACAAAAATTTTGAAATAACACGCTGACTCTCAATCCTGACAGCGATTCAACTCTGACGACACTCCCCTATATAAATAACTAAACAAACAAAAAGAAAATGTATAATTTTTAATTCATGGTCTTCTCTTCTAGATTGCTTTTTGTTTTTGTTTTCGGATTTTGGTTTAAGTTGTTGTGTCGGTGTAGGCGTACGTACACGGGAGAGCAGCTCTCATCTTACTTTACCGCTACTCTATATACATACTCGTAGGTATGTACATAAAGGTTTGAATGTCTCGCATGGATATATGCACAATACTACAAAATGTTATCATTTTTTTTTTGAGCTGCTTACTCACGAAATTGAAGGGTCAAATCACACCCTTGAAATTTGAAGGCAACCATTGTGTTAAACTCGTCCAACAGTTTGTTTTCATGTACTATTATTAATGAATAGGTATTTTTGTTTATGTTTTTTCCCCAAACGTTTCTTTACTTTCGTTTACTGCTTCTCTCTCTCTGACTCTCAATCTCTCTCTTTAATGTGCGCAATGGTAAAGAGGGCAACATAATTTTGAGTTTTTTTGACTAGGCTGACAGGTGGAAATTTTATTGAGCGTGCAGGTGAGGTTGGCCACATTTTTACATATAATGTGTGCATATGTATGCATTTATATGGATATGTATATGTTCGTGCGTGTTGCAAATGGCCACATTTTGTATGGATTAATGTATACTTAAATATTATTAAACAATAAAAACAATGATAAGAAACAAATATTGAATCGGTATTGGAATCGAATAGTTCCAATAGTTTCTTACAATTCTATGACCATTTTTATCCTCTAAAGACAAAACTGTTTCCTGTAAAACGATTTTACAAAAAGTATGGTTTTCGTGATCAGGGATCAGTTTGAAGTCTTTCCCTTTCCCCTCTATCCTAACCTCTATAAATTACCTTCCTTCCTTCAAATTGATAAAAGAAAATATAAACCGTGGGCAAGCGGATTTGCCTATCGTCCTAAAAATTTAAGCCTCATATCCCTCGTGCAATCATGACATTTGTTTTCCTTGGCGGTGGACATATATATTAAATAGTGTTCAACACAGTGAAGGAATAAACTGAATTCCCTCCCTGTTTATAACTAGTGGATTCACTAGTGCGGCAAAACATTTGAAAATTCGTTTAAATCTATAAAATTCAGCAACACTAATTCTGCATTTTGGTAACAACATGTTGCCAGCAATCAAAACCATTAGCAACATACGACATATACAAATTTGCAAAAAAAAAAACATAAAAACAAAACAGCAACGACAAATTTCATTCATTACACTCATTGTACAATGAGTTTCAATCACATGAAATCCTAGGAAAATGCGTACGCGCTCTTGCTCTCTCCCTTTCACGCATTTATTTGATTGACAGTGGTGGAAAACCAATAAGAGAGCACACACTAATTGGGAGAGAAAACCGAATGTGGTGAGTTTTTGTATTGTTGCTGGCTGATGTGGGCCAACAAATCTGCTGCTCTGTCGCTGCTATGGCTAAAGGAAAAATAGTAAATGTAGTTATGTTAAAAACCCTGATTCTGTTCGCAAATGAGACAGTCTGCAAAGGATTCTCGACGCAAAACGTTTAGGAAACTCGTGCAAAAAAGCTAAAACAAGAAAATTCTCATTTAAATTTTCCAAAAAATTCATTGCAATAAAAGCGAATTTCATTGTGTATTTTTGAACAGTGACGTGTAAAATTGAACTTTCAATAAAGAATTATTAAGCAAACAAGAGTAAAATTCTACAAAGTGAAATGTAAATAAATTATTTGTTTTTTCTTATGGTAATCATTTCTAAAATTTTTTAAGCTTTAGCATTTATTTATATAAAGTTAAGTTTTGGAAGCCAAAGCATATAAAAATATAAATCTAATGAATGAAAACATTTCGTATTTGTACCTTTTGAAATTTTAACTGAAATTGATTCATGAAATATGAAGGAGGCAACTTTCCTGTGAATAAATTTTCAGATTTTTGTTTTTTTTTGTTTTTGCAGAAGTCTACATATATTAAATTATATTTTATAATTGCTAATTAATGGGTTGGAATTTGTAGTTATACTAAGGGCAAGTTTTAATAATATTCCTAGTGTTTTCAGATTACAAAAACATTTTATTATTTTTGAAGTTTTGGCTACGTTTTCGGAGTAAATTGTTTTTAGAAGATCGTCTATAGGCCTGCGAAATTTTCCATTCCCATGGAGTTTCTAACACAAAATCTAATTCTGGCGAAATTGGCATTTTTTCAACTTTTAGGCTATAATTTATCGTAGCTCTGTCGTCAGCATCAAATATTGTCTGAGAAGTTGTTTATGGGACCAGAAAAACTTAGAGCTAAGTAAATTATATGCTCCGATAACTGATTACACTTTGATTTGGTCTTCAAAACATTCCGATTTATGGAAAATTTAGCAACGTTTGGTCGTCCAAGAAAACTGGGGTTAATTTTTTATTGTGATGTCAAACAATGATTAACTTCAATATTTTATTTTAATAAAAAGAAATTAAGGTTAGTAGTAAGTTATTGTTTTCGAAAAGAAAAATTCCGTAGGGTTTTTACATTGAGCACAAACTCGACACACTAAATCAACTGAAATTTAAATTTTTCAATATCAACCAATCCGAACACTATAGTTAAGTTCCAAAACTTGGCTACAAAACTTAAATTCTGAAAACAAAGAAGCTTGAAACATGTAAGGCCATCGATACTGTGGGTGTTCATATGAACGCCCTTATAAATATAATGGGACGGATTGAAATTCATGGTAAGGATCAAGTTCGGGCCAAACATTTGTTTGGAAGCTAATAACAACAATTCAGATATTTCTATATGCATGAGTCAACATCGGCATGAATCAACTTGCCTCCCAACCTTGCCTCAGCAAATATTTTCTTTATGGAAGTCTAAGAAAAAGCTCTGTACACAGCTTAGGTTAAAGAGAAGTTGTTAAAATCTGACTCTTCCACGGCACGTAATTGGTCCTTTATAATGCCCCTATATGGGAATTGAATTATTTTATTTCAGAGATAACTGAATTTCGTAAAATTAGATTAGATTTTTCTATACCAGCCACATTCGCACTCCGAAATATTCTTTAAAAAGTTTTAAAGTTTTGCGATTTGGTAGTTAACTTTGATGAATTCCGATGGACCCAGCAAGTAGATTTTATTTAAAACTCTCATGATATGGATAGTGTGTGGCCGTTGTGGCGTAGTGGTAGGAAGAGTGCCCGAGGTTCGAATCTCGACACAGGCAAAATCAAAAAGTTGAATACAAAACTTTTGTACGGGCAATGGCAAACCTACATGAGTAAAAATTTCCAATGAAAAGCTTTTCACTTATAACTCTCACAACATGAGTAGATGCGAAAAACTCGGCCTAGGTCCTCCATGGGCTGTTGTGCCATTAAAAGAAAAAAATATACGGATAATGACTGGGAACAATTTCGACCATTATCCCTCAAACGGTTATTGCATTCAGTGATATCTGCTACACAGGCAATGTTTGCACAATTAATCATCTTCAGTTGGGGATATCAGTAAGACAACTACAACTATTTGAAGAGATCAACCAGATCAATGTAACTGCACTTAGGTTAATGAGTGTAGCATTTTGTATTTTTTCAAAAGCATCCTAAAAGTATGCACATTTTTTTCCTATCACACTTTACTATTTTTATACATTACAAAAGCAAAAAAATAGTTAGCCGTTAGAAATTTCAGAGAGATTTTAAACTCTTTCTGGTTTGTTTCACACACACACACACACACAGCTACCCTCTTTTCTGTTAATTTTCAAGTTAATGAGAAGTATTCCGGTAAACACTTATAAAGTCGCTCTAAGAGGCCAACTCTTCACGTTCAGGAAGTATCAAGCATGTAACCTTTTATTAAGGAAGAAGATTAATCAGACCTTTGTTATTCTATTAACTCTGGAGCACTGGCCACTTATTGATAGACCAATATTGGTTGCGAAAAGCTCGGCCTAGGCCCTCCATGGGCTTTTGTGCCATTAAAAGTGAAGAAAAATGTTGGTTGTATATTGTCAACCGTTTTCGGAATCTTTCAGTTTTTAGAGTGTAAATAGATGATACTAGCAAAGTTGGTTACAAGTTGGTTCTGGTAAACGTACAATAACAATAAATGGACTGAATTTCCAGGTAACTCAAGTAAAGTCCATTCGAAAGAATCTCCCAATATTTAAATTACAGCCAAAAAACACGATAAGCGAAAACAAATGTAAGACAAAAAATACAGAAATAAAAATTCAAACATACGACAGCATGCAAACGGAAACGGATGTGAGGAAAGTGTAGGAACAATGAATATTATTGAAGTTATAATTTATGCGAACATGCAAAATGAAAAATATACGAAAATAAATGGCAAAAAAACCAAAACAGCAGGATAGTGGGAAAAGGATGAGAAATGTTAAAAGTTTCACTGACTCGAGAGAAATGTCATTTAAATGCTGATATATGTATAATGCATGTATTTATGTATGTAAATCGGTTTGTCTGTCTGTCCATTTGTGTGGATATCCTACGCAGTAAACGATAGCTAGTAGCTTGATATTTCGCATATCTCACACATTTTATCGACACGAAGGCGGCATTGCGCTTTTTAAACTTATTTGGTTTGTTTAAAAATAAGAGAAGAAAATTCTTTGCCAAATTGCTGCCACTTGAGATAAGCCAAACATTTTATGCCAAACATAAATTTGAATTTGTTATGAATTTAAGAAAAAATTTAAAGTTCTCTTATTTACTTGATCATCGAAATTGTATGTGTGCATGAATATTTTCGTAATATAAACGTGCAAGGGAGAACAAACAGCAACACACGTTGTGGGCTCACCCACGATTTACAGGTGTGAGCGATAGGTGGTCATAAATCTATTAAATGAATTCAAGAATTAATCAGTTAATTTTTATTTAATGGTAATTCAGAATGACGATGATGATGATAATAAATATTATATAGCATCATTATTTGCTACAATGCTACAAAAATATTTCTTTGATTTTTGTCGAAAATTTATGTAGAATTTCCGAACGTAAATTTTCTAAAAATTAACTTGAATAATTTAAAAAAAAAGAAAAAAGATTCCTGAAGAATAACAACTTTATGCATTAGTCTTTAGACTGTAATTCCAATGAGGTATTGTTTCATTGAATGAGTTTTGAGGATGTACTGTGGAAAGCTTTATCAATATGGCAATGGGGTTCCATAGCTCGGCAATTTCGTTGTGGAGCTCTGACCATTTTTATATTTTATTTAATGAAATCTACCAGCCTGTGCCCACAAAGGCTTACTTATGTCTTGAATTACGATAACATTGGAAGCTCAAAGATTCACTTAAAAGTTGTCCGTATATCTTCTATTTTATGATTGCACTGACCAGAACTTGTTACTTACTTAACTGGCACTACAACCGATGATCGGCCTTGGCCGCCTGTACAAAGCTTCACCAGTCGCCTCTGCTATGCGCGCGCTGGCGCCAGTTGATAAGGCCAAGTGCAGTCAGAACTTGTTAATCGGCTAATATCCAAGTTTATTTATAGCATAATAGTTTTTCACTCAGTAATCTACTTGGTTAGAAAAACGGCAAGACAACAAAAATTCTGGCGAATCAATTAAATTGTTTCGAAATATCTTTTATGACTAGTATGCTTTGTACTTATTTTTCTTCTAATCGAAAGGCTCTGTAAGTTCATAATTTTGCACCATAAGTCCTATGTAGACATTGAATCATTGAATGTGAATATTTTTAAACTCTTTGGGGGGTGAAGACCATCGTAGTTAGGGCATTGTTTTCAGCTTAGCTTTTAGTGGGTAGTGGCAATTTTTTAAATCAATAAATAAAAACTTTTCTCTATAGAATTATCACTTTACGACCATAGAATTCCATAGATTAAAATATCTTTAGGTTACAATGAACCTCTTGTGACAATAGAACTTCTTATATTCGTAATTTCATTGTGTCCCTGTAAAATTTTACCCCAGAACCATAACTGCTTAATAGAACTCTTCAGATTCTTCTTATTGCGTTTTTGAAAATGTTCTCTGCAGAACGATAATCTCAACGTATGACTTCTCTGAGTAATACTCCATAGTTCTATAACAGAGTCGAGCAAACCAATGCATAAACATGCATGCGTGTGTGTGTATCTGAGAGAGCGACATCGCTGCTGCTTTAAAAATTTGCGCCGCAAAATCTTGCTTGCATGAATGCTGAAAGTCAACTAACACGATTTGCGTTGACAAAATTGCTCTTAAACTTCGCTCGAATTCCATTGTTCGTCAATAGTTCGTAAGGTACACGAAGAAGTTTATAGTGTACATGTGAAAGCATTGCGTCGGCAGAGAATGTGAGCCTACTCACATGTGAATAGGAATATATAATTTACCCGACACTGATATACTTAGAACCTCAATAAATGAACTTTCTAAGTAAAAGTATAAAAATCAATGGCTTCATTAGAAACTTATAAATTTGAAATCGTTGTTTAGGACTGCAAATAGTAAGAGATTTAACAGAAAAATATATGCGTATATATATTAAAGTTTCTTAATTCCAAGCCTATGGATCGGTGATTTTTTGAGAGAGGAAACATTTTGTACTTTTAAGGCAACTCTTCAGCCCTTCTCTGGGACCATCTTTTGCGTAGTTCTGGTTGCGAAGTTCATAATTGGTAAATGACGTGGGCTAACTTTGATATACTTCCTTGACCAAGAATGTTTCGCCCAATAATGGAAATGGAAAGAATGCGCTTCAATATCAATCCCTTAATCTGCCTAATTAAAGTATTTTGTGTTCTCAAAAACGGCAAAAAGATTAGGTAGAGAGTTGTTGTAAAAACAAAACGAAATTTATAACCATTTACTTTGCCTGAGTCATTGAAGTTTTTGGGCCTCAACATAATAAAATTGTTGATAATGCAGGCGATATGTCTCTTTGAAGAGATCGATCAGGGTAGTGTCATCTTTCAAAAAATCATTCATTTACCTTTGCCGAAAAAATGTTGTTGCACTGTGGTGTTGTGGACCTCTCATGCTCTCTATTGAAAATTATTACCAGCTTATCGGTAAATGAAGCAATCGCGGCAGTATGGCTTATGAGGTGATTATAAAAGCTGAGCTTACTAAACTTGCAAATAGGAAATTTGTTTCAAAATCGAACAAAAACAACCATGCCTATTTGTCGTATAAAATGTAACGGTATTTTTCTTAGTTAACGTATGCAGAGCATTTGATGTGTTTAGTCATTGCCTTTATCAATGTTTCCTCCTGTTTATGTAGATTAGATTAGATTAGATTACATTGAAAAAGGGGCCAAGTCACTGCGGTCTAAAAAAGCCTATTCTGAAAAAGCTTATTCCTAAGCTTGTAGCATCTACAAAATGCTAAAATATCCATGGGGGTCATATTGCCCACTTCAATCGTAGTTTTGTATGCAATAGTAAGGGGACGAAGTCTAAGACTTGCAAGCTTGTCACAGTGGCACAGAATGTAGATACAAAAATGTCCGGTTAAATGAACCTTGCTCAATTGCACTCGCTGATTGTGCCAAAATCTTACTCTTTAAGTTTAAAATGTATTGAAAATTCCCCGGTTAATTGGGCGAAATATTGTGCTTTTGGTTTAACGCCATAAACCGGGTTTTTCTATACTATGGTAGACTCGAGAACGTGTCTATAATTTGCATTTATTTTACATCACCTACACACACACACACGCACACATATTCACCGAATTTTCAAGTTCATTTTATTAGATTATTAAGATTTCTCATGCGCACACACACACACACACACACACACACACACACACACACACACACACCACATACAACAACACACACCAATATAAATAAATTAAACCACATAAATGTGTATGTAATACATGCTAAAGCACTTATGAAAATAGTTATTCTTCTTATACTTACTCAAAAAGTATATGATTTTAATCAAGTGTGTATATGTGTAAGTAGTTGGATATGAGTGTGTAGGGTGTGTGTTTGGGCTTGTTTGAGAGAAAGTAATTTTGTTGAGAACTTTTGTAACCACATAATTTAAACTCATCAGCATAAGTTGCACTCATAATATGGACAACAACACCAACAGCCACAAAGGTACTCGTATGCGAGACCAGCATAATTTCTCAAATTATTTGGTTGACATAGAAACACACACACCCTCATATGTAAGTACACACATATGTTTGTATCGATGAACATATATGAGTACCATATGTATGTATGAGTGAGTGCATGTGAAGGTGCCTGTAGCTGTTGAAAGCAGTCGTCATTACAAAATCTTGAATAATTAATTCATATCATACTTAAAAACATTCTTATGGTATACATACATACATACATAAGTATGTATGAAAGACTTAGGTAAGGTAAATTATAAAACTATGTACATAGTGGGTATATATAATATATAATTTTGTTTTAGCAATTTTTAGTAAGTGAGGATATTAGTAAACCGGCCGGTTATTCTCTAGCCCTATTAAAATGATATAATACAACATTGTTCATTGCACAGGATCACTATATTGCAATTATTTTGGAATAGCAGACCTTTGCTTTACTTTTTGCTTAACAGAATCTCTCTGCTCTTCTCTCTCTCCGTCCATTGAAAACGTAAACAAACATCTGTCAACACACTATAACCAATGAGATCACAGCATACCAGATGCGCAATCTGTTTTCTATCATTCTAGCTAGCCTTGCTCTGACATCATTGTCAGAGGTTGAATTGTATTAGAAAATTTCTATGCATCAAACAACAACACGAATCAAAAAGTGTTTGCGCTCTTTCTCTCTCTCTACTTCACTCTTTTTCAATCTATACATCCACTGATGTTTGCACATTAGAGCAAATCGCGAATACTCGTACGCATTTTAATAAGTATGATATTTTATTCGAATAACAAATTTCGAAAGTTAAATTCGAGCGCACCTAAACTTTAACCACACTTTCAAAGTTATAATGCTCTATGTACTTTATGTATGCTAAAGGTAAGCGTGATTATTAATCGATTTTCATGATTTTTGTATCAATCATTTCCATTTATTAGTCTCTTCAAGGTCAGACTACCTTCACTAATGATCTCAGGACTGAAGTTTTTACCTTTTACACTCTTGCATTTGAATTTTTTAAGGAAGTTTCTTAAAGTTTGCTCACTGACGTATGCACTTTGCGAAGTTAATCATTGCCTTGAATACCTTCGATGAAGTTCGAAAGAGTGTCGTTGTAATTTTCATGAAAGTTGCATCTCTTCTCAGAATTTTTTTGGAATTTGCTTCCACCACACTCAGTTAGCTTTTGCAGCTATCTAAACATAAGTGCACACTATTAATGGGCCAACAACGTATTACTCATTTATATGCATTGCATAAAATTGCAATAGATTGCTTGTTTTCTCGCAATAAATCTCATTCCTGTTATTGTAATTTATAACACGAAACGTTGTACACACTTAATGAAACGAATTTCACTGCCAATATTTCAAAAACACATAAATAATTTTATAATGACTTCATACTTATGTATTTACATGCAATTATGAACTTAATTAGTGTTAATTAAAATTTTTATGGTTTACTTGCAGAAATTTCAACTGATCAAATTGTGTTTTGAAATACAAATTGCTTACCTAATTACTTTCGAAGGAAAATAAATTAAATAATAACAAATTGAAATAGTACACTGTGCGAAATTTGTAGTGCCGCATCAAGGAGAGAAATATATTTGTTGGACGCAATTCAGAAATAAAAGAAAAAGGTAAGTAATGATATTACGAATCCAATATTACGAAGATTTATTTTGCGAGTTTATTGGATTTTTCAATTTCTGGAATTCAATTTAGCAAAGCAATTTTGAATGCAAAGCATGATTATAGGGTGGAAGAACCTAGCTTTAAATCTACCGTACTTAATTTTAACTGTTCTGGGGGCTTCCTCCAATCTCGGGGATTGGATAAACTCTGTTTGATTTGTAGGCATGTTCACTTGACACTTTTTTTGTATGTATCAATCCAAGGACTTGTGAATATTATGTTTATTTTAATTACTTTTATGGTAGATTCAAAATAATTTCCAAACAATTTAAATACAATAATTCAGAAATTTTCCCATAATATTCGAAAAAGTATAAAATGTGTTGAGCAATGGCAACAAAAAAAAAAAAATTAACTCGGAACCTTTGTGGTCATAGAAAGTGGGATATACTCACTGAAGAAAGTGTCAGTTGGGCAGATTCAATGTTTTGCATTGGTTCAGAGCCGATTGAAGATTAGTTCGGTAACCAGATTAAAAACCGAATTAAATACATGTAAGTCATAAATCTAGATCACAAAACTAATCTAATCAAAAAACATTATTAAACATATCAAAAATTAAATGCAAAATCAAATCTAATATCTGATGAAAATTTCTACCTACATTACTTAGACCGAAATTCTATCATAAACTTAGACCACAAATTAAACCTAAATTCTGATCGAAAACCATACTTAAAATTTTAACAAAAGGAAACCAAAATCATGCCAATATTCAGTGTGAAAACTTATCCAAAAATCAGGCAAAAATTCATACCGGAAATAAATTTCAAACCATTATTTTACGAATTATGGTAGTTCTAAAACTATAACTATTCAGAGCAAAATCTACCACAAAATAAAAATTTTCAAATTCAAACCAGCCGAACCAAAACTTATAAAGAAAACTAGTCTTAATTAATAGTTCTTCAACTAGACGAAAAATTTGTACCAGAATTTATATCAAAAATCAGAGGGAAATTTGAAACAAAAAACTGAGCAGCAATCATACCATATAAAATCTGAACAATCTGAAAAACGAAACTAATATTTAGGTGCAATTTGGAAAAATTGGTTCTAAAATTAAAAGAAATTACAAACCAGGACCAGCTATACTGAAAATCTGATCAAAAACTATACCAAAACACTAATCAAACTAACCACTTCTTAGACCAATATCCATAGTGAAAATCAAACTCAAATTCAAACCAAAGGCTTAACCAAAACTTAAACCAAAAACTTGAGAACATCCAGGGTGGCCGCTGTGGCGTAGTGGTAGTGCGTTGGACTATTACGCAGAGTTTCGAATCTCGAATCTCGGTACAAGCCAAAATTAAAAAGGGAGAAAACAAAAATTTTTCAAGGCAAAACCCAACACCCGATATGTCAAGACCGAAAAAAAATAACAAATAAAATTCAGGCCAGAAATCAAAAGAAATTGCATTCCAATATTCAAAATTGAACTAAAATTCTGATCAAAATTCAGACAAATATCAATAACGAAAATTGGACCAGAAATCATAAACCAGATAAAGACTACACCAAAATTTAAACCTGATCCGAAAAAGAAATTATACCAAAATTGAGAACGGAAATTAGTTAAAATTCAGTTAAAACTCAAGTGAAGCTAGTCCAGTTCTTATCCGCCAAAGTACATAACCAATCACTGTGAGCCGTTGGCGAAGACAATTGAATTTCCCAAGCGGAGATTCTTGCCGTAAGGCTATGGAAACAATACAACCTCGCACGAAAGCGGAAAAGTCAAGATACCTATATCGATTACCTCATATAGCCAAAGTACAATCAGAGCACTAGACTACGTTGAGATAACTTTAAAGCTAGTCTGGGAATGGCTTGAGTTACTGAATGAATTAGGTAAAATATTCTGTTAGGTAACCATATTCTGAGTCCCTGGACATACCGGAATAAATGGAAACGAGATGTCAGATTGTATGGCAAGGGAGGCATCAGCTATTAATTACATAGGCCCAGAACCTTTTCTAGGTATAGGAATAAACACTTCAAAAGAAGAACTAAGGAGAGAGGAAAGGATTAGTAGAACAGTATTCTGGACTCAAACCCCTAAGCTTGTGGACTTTAAAGGAGAAAGAGTAGCTCTTTGCCCTGAGCTAAGTAAAATACAACTTAGCGTCATTGCAGGTATCATTTCAGGTGGGGAAGGGGGGAGGGGGGAGGGGGGAAGGGGCGTTGTCACATGGAAAACCTGGCCATAGTACAGAACAATACCTGTCGCTTTTGTCACCACGAAAGCGGGACACCGGAACACATCCTTCTGCACTGCGACCCACTCAGTCATAGACGAAACGGATCTATGGGGCACGGGCACTATAAGCAGGCCAATTGTGATATCTTTGGGGGTGCAATAGACATACTGGTCGCAGTCCACACCGTACACGCAGTCATAACAAACCAATCAATCCGCCACTGTACCGGAGAGCTTCTCTGGCTCGCAATAGTTACTGGCATTAGTTTACTTTGCTAGTACCACTTTCCTATTCAAATGGAAACAGTCGGAACATATTTATTTAACAAAATACAAATTACATTCGAAAGAAAATAGCAAATTGAAACTTTTAGTCCAAATAAGATAAACAAGCACTCAACACCACCGTCAAATGAAACGGAAATCTTAAAACATATTGAAAAATATGTGTACGTCATCACAATCAAGTCTATCTTTCTCCACTGGCATAACTTGCTCCATGATGATTTCCTGTATGTTCAAAGACTTTCTCTCTTTCTGTGGAAAACTCATGGAAACTTAAATATTTTATTATTTTAATAAACTTATGATATTTTACCTAAACATGTTGTTGATTGCTGTAGTTTAGCAGAAAACTTTTATAATTATGGTATAGATAATACTTGACTATTATAAAACACTAATGGACAAGTTTTTGAAGGAGCTAAGTACCAAGCACATGAGAATCGCAAACTTAAATTATTTAGTTTTAGTTTTAGATTTAGTTTCATAAAAAAGATTTTTATACTTACTTATACATAATAGAAAATAAAATACGAGTAATTCAAGCAGAAGAATTTGCTAAGAGCAAACAAATAAAATTGACAAAAAGCAAAAAGCTACTAACAGCAATAAGCAATGAAAACATGAGTATGTGCTGGGTGAGTAGCGGCAACAAAGTGAGAAATGGCAGCAGCAGCAGCAGCAGCAGCAGCAGCAACAGCAGTAAATACGTAGCAACTGGTACCAGCAATATGCTCGAATTACTTATACTTATACTTATACTTATAATTATACTTATACTTATAATAAAGTCATAAGGAAACGCTTTTATGCTTAAAACGCTTTTAACATTTTCTGTTCGCTGATGCGCTCTTTAGGCACTTAAATAGTGGGTGGGTGTCGTTGTTGTTGTTGTTGTTCTTGTTCTTGCTCTTGCTCTTGTTGCTGTTGTGTTCTTTTCCATTTGAATTGCAATTTTAATGTAAACTTTTGTGTTAATTTTAACAGGAAATGAAAACAAATCGCATCGCTAATGAAACACAAAAACACAAAAAAAAAAAAAAAAAAAAAAATAAAAAAGCAGCAGAAAGCAAAAGGAAACGCACAAAATTTTGAATACAATAAAAATAATAATTATTCAATAAGCTTTTATTTATTTACCTACCATCAGCTGCCAGCAGAAAACAATTTTTATTAAAATTCACATAAAAATTCCAATTTCCGTTTTGATTATTTTTGCACAATTTTTATAATCATTTTATAATCATCAATTTACTATTTAGTATTCAAGTTTCTTGGTAAAATTTGATTGTTCTTTATTTATTTTTTAATCTTTTCGTGTTTTTCATTTGTAATGCTTACATTTGGAGAATGGAGTGGATTTATTCATCTGACTCATTTGTGTAGTTTTGAAATTTGTATGCTTAATCGAAATTATATTTGTGGAACTGAAATTCACTCAATACCACAGAAAACTCGTTTCATATTCAATTGGAACAGCCTTGAATTCCACTTTCTTAGTCGAGAAGTGATACATAAATGGAACTAAAACTCACTGATATAAGTAAGGGTGCAAAAAATTCGAACTTCGAATAATTTCGAACTGTATTTGCTTAGCCAAAGTACGGTTAATGCAGTTGAAATTCGATTTGCAGAGAATTGAACTAATTCACTAAATAATGCAGAAAGTTGGGTTCATATTCGTTTCACACAATCTCTAATATTCTATAATACTTAAACTTAAGCTTAATTAAGCTACAGATTCTGTTTATATGGCAGTTGACACAATCACAAGTTCTTTCCACTTACCCAAATTTCGATTTATGGAGTTGAAATTCGTTCACTAAAATCATATTGAACAGAAAAAGTTTAACAATGATTTGGAGAGCTCTTTCTGGTGATCTCCCCTATTGAACATGAAATGGAGTTCAAGCTGCTGCTATTCTATTCTAAGTTTGATAGATTGAAGAATCGGTTAAGGCTGCAATGGTTAAATTCATTGCAGAGCTGAACAACGATATTCCGAAAGAAAATCATTAGCACATAATCTTTATATTTGATGCATAATGATGGAAGATGTTAGCGTCATATTCGCGAATATTCTGATCTTTCTCAATCTGTTATTGCGATGCTGAGAGAGAGAAACGAAAATTCTGTTATTTTCAACACAATATTCTTATAATGGGCATCCCTTTCTCTCTGATACGAAGAGAGAGTGAGTGTATGTGTGTATTGATAAGCTGTTAGTATGTGTGAAGGTGAGATGAATCGGGTGTGGAAAGAACGTATAGAGAAAGTTCTAACAAGAGAACGTCTCACATCTTTAGTGTGTAGCGGGTATATGTTTTGTGAAGAATAACTCCCAAAAGCTTAGGCTAGATTAGGATTTTTGTATACAAATTTGAAGGCTAAATTGAGAGAGCGAACGCGCTTCAGATATAACTACAATGGGTTTTAAGGCACACATACATACATACATGACTTATTCGTTATACGAACTTTTATATAAAATACGTTTACATATGTAATACTCGTATATACTTATTTTTCTGTTGCTGAAATCTAAAATGAGAAAATGTCTAATGTCTAATGTCTAAGTGACATTAGAATTTCAGCAAACTTTGTTTAACATTTTATTGACTTTTATAATTGAATTCTTTTTTCTTTTTTGATACATTTAACACACAGGATGTAGCCCTATGAATGCAGTGCATTATGTTGAATGGAAGGAAGATTGATAGGTGGGAGGAAGAATGAGAGAGGGAATGCAATCACACAGGACACCGACTTGTTAGGATTTCGCATCCCAGTTTCTTTTGATTCTGCGATCCATTCTTTATAACTCTTTATAACTCTTAAAGAAATCGAGTTAGATTTTATAGGCATACCGCTCGACCGAGATCTTCTATTAATTGTATCTCATTAGACTACAAGAAACAGAGCTTCCGATTTAGTTAAGCTCGTATTTAGTTAAGCAATTTGTTTTGAAAATGTGTAAGTGACAAGCTTCAAAGTCTATAGCTAGAATCGGCAGCACTGATTACTAGTGTAATTAAGTTTAAATATGAACTACCTAAAGATGAAATTGTGCCCCTTTTTTTACCTAATCTGAACTGTGAAAGTGAAAATAACACGAAAGTTTTTAGTAGTGGAAGTGTAAGATAAACCTTTTCACAGTCACCTTTTTTCTCTAAACTATTTACTTTTTTTGAGTATTAGTTTAAAAGACCCTATACAAAACCAGTCTCATATGTAGAAATAAATTTCACTTCCATTGTAATTACAGAATGGTAAAAGTATTTATTTGGTACTGAAAGTCCCCTGCCATTTCATGTTATTATGCAGAATAAGGAGGTAGGAAATAATTTGATTATCAAAAAACCTACAAATTATTATGTAATATCAATGAGAAACCATTAAATCAACTCAAGCGATCATTAACTTTTGAGTTAATATAAAATATTTTACTTCATGTAATTTAATTATGCTGAAATCACAATACTTAATTGTATTTTCAGGCGGCAGTCAAATATGAAATTCCATTATTCCATTTACTACTACACACTTAAAGAGTCAACAATTTCATATGCCTAAAAGTCACACATAAATTAAGTAAATGGAAATTGAAACTAAAGTATACATTCCATAAATACCACACACACACACACACACACACACACGCGCGCAAGCACACACTAATTTGCACAACCGCGATAACTTTAAGTGCTACCATATAAGTAAGTGACGCCTAAAAATATGCTATTTACTGCTATTATTAATATTAATTAGGCAAGCAACTATCAAAGCAATTATCAAGCGTCGAATTGTGAAATTGTGTATCATGAAAATGTAAACTCAAACCAAACTCAAACCAAACTCAAACCAAACTCAAACCAGTGTAATAAATAGTTAATTAACAAGTTGTACTAAAAGAGTGAATAGTTTTTGTGTGTTTCTGGTTGGTTGGTTTCTTTCGGCTGTGCACTTTCGATGCTGGCGCTTACTTTCGTTTTGTTTTGGTTCTGTTAATTACTAGTGGTTCCTTCAACATTGAAAATTAGTTGCTTTGCTGCTTTTAGTTAATTATAAAAATCAAACTTACTATATTTATATGAAATATTTAAAAGAAAATGCTAAGTGAATTAATGTCAGAAAAGTCGATAATCATGTTTTTGTTTTGTATTAATTAAATATTTAGTAGCTTCAAGTAGCTTCAGCAATAATCATTAGAAACTTTTAATATATAAAAAAAAAAACAAAAATTTAAACGGTAAAAAGTTTTTCTTTTTCTAATATGTTATTTCTTGGAGAATTTTAAACTTTTATTATAAATTTTTAATTTCTTTATTAAAGAAATGCCTAAATTTCCTAAACATTCAATAAAGCAACTCCTTCAATTGTTATTACTTTCAGTTCATATTTCTAGTCATGTCATCTCTCGTGAGAATTCGATGTCTGGATTTCGATATAAACAAATCGATCAAACGAAAAGCATCAGTTTTATTGCACATAAACTAGTTCCAAGTATACCCAGTCGGAAATCACATTGAATTTATCGAATCGAATCGAATCTCTCATTTCTCTTAAGAGAAATGTTAAGTATTCAAATTTACCATTTAGCCCACTATTAAGTTAATACATATTTCACATAATTCTTCTATAAAGTATTATATCCCAGTTTCGAAAATCACACATTCAATTCTAGGATGATTAAAAATTTCACACAGATTTTATGAATAAAACACGAAATATACTAATATCTTTTGGGTTAGTCTCAAACTCAGTGCTTCGAGTGTTTAACTTTTTTCCAAAGGTTTTTAAACCATTTCTGGTGGTTCTCGATAAACGCAACCGCTGGCATTCTTAGAAGATCCAAAAGCCGATCTAAACTTTCTGATAGATTTAGAAACATTTTAATATTTTTATGAATTAAGTAAACAAAAACACTATCGATGGAATGTTTGAATGTTCAGTACCGAGACTTTTTAGGATAGTAAAAAGAAATCAAGCCTTATAATAAATATGGAATAACCAAAATTGATTCGGTGGCATAGATATAAAAATATTCCAACATTTTCTGCGTGTGTCCTGAAACTTAGCCCACAAAGTGTAGGAAATATAGCTTGACGGGAGTCCCTGATTAAGAGTTTTCCATTACATATTATCTGGGTTTTTAAAACTCTGTGCCAAAAGTCATAAATTTCACATGCAATGAGCTGGCCAGAAATGTCTACGAAGGCATTGACACAGTGCTTCATAAATTATTTATTTTTTTAATTACTAAGCAGTAGGCCTTCATGATTAGCCACTCGTCTTAATTCCTTAGATTACTTAGTTGGCAATCGACGATCGGTCTTGGTCGCCTCAATAAAACTTCGCTAGTCACCTTAATAATGCGCCGCCACTTAGAAAGGCCAAGTGCAGTTAGGTCTCCCTGTACCTGATCGCTCCAACGAAGTTTAGGACGTCCTTTTCTGCGTATTCTTCCATCGTGGCTCAAGTAGAACAAGCTTTCCAGCTGGAGCGCCTTCTTCCATTCGCCATTCGCTCAACAAAACGCAGCCAGTGAAGCCGCACGATTTTTATATGCTTGACTATGTCAGTGTTGGCGTACAGCTAATACAGCTCATGGTTCCATTTTATTCGATACACGTCGTCCATGCATACTGGACCGTAGATCTTACGGAGTATCTTCCTCTCGAACGCTCCTAACAGCCTCTCATCATTGATGGTCAATGTCCACGTCTCTGCGCCATACTTTAGGACGGGAAGGATAAGGGACTTAAAGAGCTTTATTTTCGTCCGTCGAGAGATGACGGGAAGGATAATGGACTTAAAGAGCTTAGTTTTCGTCTGTCGAGAGATGACGAGAAGGATAAGGGACTTAAAGAGCTTTATTTTCATCCGTCGAGAGATGACGGGAAGGATAAGGGACTTAAAGAGCTTTATTTTCGTCTGTCGAGAGATGACGGGAAGGATAAGGCACTTAAAGAGCTTTATTTTCATCCGTCGAGAGATGACGTGAAGGATGAGGGACTTAAAGAGCTTTATTTTCGTCCGTCGAGAGATGACGGGAAGGATAAGGGACTTAAAGAGCTTTATTTTCATCCGTCGAGAGATGACGGGAAGGATAAGGGACTTAAAGAGCTTTATTTTCGTCCGTCGAGAGATGGCTCTGCTTCTCAATTGCATACTGATCCCTTAGTAACTCAGTCATGTTTTCTCATCATTACCAAATGCTTCATGCTGAGCCAATGACGTTTACTACATACTACTCAGTTTACTTTGAAACATATTTATTTGCTGGCATATTGAACACATTTCCAACTGGGTACGTTTAATTTTTGAATAAATTTCCAAGGCTTATTTATGAATTTACTTTGAATTCATGCAGGAATTCAAGCAATATTTGTTCGGAAGAGTTTTAGTGAGAAAAGTTTCCTTTTATGCACAAAGAGCGCACAATGAGCTCATAGCGGGGAGTTGTTCCAGCTCCCCAAAGGTTTCGCACACAATCCTTTTCCCCAACTTACGCGTTTTAATTTCCAATTTCTTTAAGTTTTATTCACTCTGACATCGTACAATAATCATTCTAGTGTAATAATAAGAAAATATCTATGACAGATTATCTATTGAAGAATTTTGTCCTTGCAACTTTTGTTAACCCACAATACATGAGCATTCAAATTGAGAAATCTCTGAAATAAAAGTTGTAGGTATGCGTTGGATGCTGGTACAATAACAACAGTACGACGACTAAGTAGCAGCGTATAACATGAATACAAATAAATAAATATTTAAGAAAGAATCACACATTTAACACTCATAACATATTTTCTTTTAATAAATATTATTTTATACTAAACTACATGCATACACACACACACTCACACACCCACAGACACACACACACATACATATTCAAAACAAGGACATTTTACTAAATGAAGTACAAACAAATGACTTAAGCACTAAAACATACAAACTCAAGTTGAAAACATGCCAAATGTATGCGAACATGCATTCACACACATACATATAGTAAGTAGAACTACATACCATACATGTATGTGTTTTTGTGAATGTGTTGCCATATGTTCATATACAAGCTTTAACCCAACAGGAATAGCAGTGGAACAGAGAACCTTCTCACGTGCTCACTACTCAACCAAGAGTGATTTCTCTTTAGTTGGCTTTGGTAAAAGCTTGAACATTGAGCTGTGGTTTGGAGCAGCAACAGACGTGCTGAGCTCAGAGGCTCATGGTATTCCTTTTTATGGTTAAATTTATCAAAATCTTTCTACCAGCACTTCTGGGAAATCTTTCTAATTGTGTATTCAATCGGGACTAGAGCAGAGCAGCACAGTTTTTAGCTGGCCATAAGTGATGTTATGACAGCTTGAAGCTGGTTATTCTCTTGGACTTATGTCTTTCTTCCATCATTGAAGGTTGATTAAAATGCGGTGCATGCATTCATAACCCAGTGAAGTTGAAGAAATCTTGCTGCTTATATTTAATCAATGGCACTGTTGTTGATCCACCGTCTCAGGTTCTTCATCATCCTATTTAACTACCGCAAAAGTCATTGTGGTTCATAGAATTTGAATTGAAATTTGAAATTTTCTCTTGTTGCCTGGAAATTATGTATTTTTAAGGCACCTTTCATCATCAACCTTTATCACAATCAGCTTGAACACAATTTTCGCTGTGTGCGAATCGATCCTGAGGCTGCTGGAACTCCAGTCTAAAACTCATTCACTAGAGTAACGAGGTGACATTTGATTTGATTTCAAAAGATTCACTAATAAATTCGTTGGATATAGTTTAAATATCTATTGCCTTTTGACCGCAATTTAAGTTTCATTCCTCATGTGACAGAAGTCATTGATTACTTTTAGAATTGCTAGGTATATCGTTTTGGTTTCGATTTAGGTTCATTAGAGTTTCTTTCAGAGTATAAGGTGTACCGTCTCCAGTCTATACTTGCGTTGATAAGTAATAAAACGACATGAAAATCCTCCAAAAATCAGATTCTCAATCAATTTGATGAAGTTTGTGAATATTTTAATTTTATGCATGAATCTTGAAACTGCTGAGTTTTTAACAATTTTTTAAAGCGCTTCCTTGAATAAAAAGAAACGAAAATGACTGTCACACAGTTTCTTAGCCCTTTTTAGTTGTTTCTCTGCTCTTCTGTGAAGCTCTTCTTTGACGCACTTCTTTTGCAAACTCTGCAGCATTCGTACTCTGGGTTATTTAAATGAATACACAAAAGTAAAACTCTTTTTGTTATTTAAACAAAAAAATATCATCTGTAAGTAACTAAAAAGATTACACATAATTTATTTGCTGTATCCGCAACAACAACAACAACAACAACAACAACAACAACAGAACAACACAACGCAGTCACAACAAACAGCGGCAGCAACAGCGCTAAAACAAAAGCAACAGCCCCAAAATTTATTCATGCAAGTCAAAAATTGTAAACCTTTTCTTTTTTTTAAATTTATTTTAAAATTTTTTTCTTTTTTTTTTTTTGTGGGTTAAACTAGAAGTTTCACTTGTTAGCTGGCATTCTTGAAATTTATATTTTAATGAACGAGATAAGCTTTATTTACTATTTATTAAGTTTATCCTTGTGCGGTGCAGGCGAATGGCAAAAAGTAGTATAGGATTCATGGTAAGGACATGGGCCAAGATATTTGCTTCATATGTGTGCTGGTATACGTTTGAGTTTGTTTGTTTGTTTGTTTGTTTGCTTGTTTGTTCGGGGTACTTTAAAAGTAATTAATTTGCTTGTGTGTCAATTTCTTAGATAGAGAAAGATGTTATCAAGAAAAGCTTGTGTAAACTTGTTAAGGCTCTCTCTCTCTCTCTCTGTCTCTGGATGAAAACTGTTGAAAATCACAAATTAAAGTTTTATCTATTAATTCACCGATGATTTGAGAGGCTATGATATGATGAGGTATATGATTTCTTCGATTAGAAAACATTTGAAAGTTTTTTATGTTTTCTACTTTTCGGGCGTTTTGCAGAAATTTTAACTTTTTCAATGCTCAAAATTTTGGATAAAAAATTAGTACTAACATTTTGAAGTTGCTATTGTGGTAGATTTGATGGGTTTGAATCCTAGCTGAGGTAATTTTATTTATTTTTATTGATACATTCAACACACAGGGTGTACCCCTATAAATGAAGAGCATTGTGTTGATTGGAAGGAAGATTGATAGGTGAGAGAAAGAAGGAGGGAGAATGAGAGAGGCAATGGAATCCACAGACACAGATAAAGGTAATGTCATCTCTGTGTCGCTGGGTAAAACTATACGCTCTGTCATACCAAAGCATTGGCGCCATTTCTTCGCATTTAGTTCTGGCAACAATATTCAGTTCATATATAATCATTTTATATTTTTTCACACGTAAAAATGTCGAATTTGAGTCTACAAACTACGATACGCGGACTTCATTGATTTTCTGTTTCCAATTGAAGAAATCTGCTTTGGAATCTCATTGAATGCTTGTGGAAGCTTACGGCCAGCACGCTCTAGGCAAAACACAGTGCAACGAGTGGTTCAATAAGTTTAAAAGTGGCGAGTTTTATGTGAAGAACGAAGAACGTGGAAGACCACCGAAAAAGTTTGAAGATGCTGAATTGCAAGCTTTACTCGATGAGGATGATGGTCAAACGCAAGAACAACTTCGAGAACAAATAAATGTGACCCAACAATGCATTTCTCAACGTTTAAAAGCCATGGGATTGATTTTGAAGGTGGGAAGGTGGGTGTGGTCGCTGTGGCGTAGTGGTACGCAGAGTGTCCGGGGTTCGAATCTCGGCACAGCCAAAATCAAAAATTAAAAAAAATATTGTTTCTACACGGCACCACCTCTTGGCAGGCAATGGCTAACCTGCAAGAGTAAAAATTGCCTATGAAAAGCTTTTCACTACGCCGTTCGGATTCGGCATTAAACTGTAGGTCCCTTCCATTCATGTGCAAATATAAGCACGATTAAATATTTTTTTTTTCCAACATGAGTGGATGCGAAAAGCGAAAAGCTCGGCCTAGGCCCTCCATGGGCTGTTGTGCCATTAAAAGTAAAGTAAAGTAAAAAGAAGATGGGAAGTTGGGTGCCGCACGAATTGACTGAAAGACAGAAAGAAAGTCGAAAAACCACCTGTGAAATGTTGCTCGCCAGGTACAAAAGAAAGTCATATCTTCATCGAATTGTTACAGGCGATGAAAAATGGATCTATTTCGAGAATATCTATTCCCAAACGTAAATGATTATATGTTAAGCCCGGTACACCGGTACACCGGTCAAATCGACAGCAAAGCCAAATCGACAGCAAAGCCAAATCGCTTCGGAAAGAAGACAATACTCTGTGTTTTCTGGGATCAACGAGGTGTTATCTGGTTTAACCTTCTGGAACCAGGTGAAACAGTTAATGGTCAACGCTACCAACAACAATTGGACGATTTGAACCGTGCTTTACGCCAAAAACCTCCAGAATATCAAGCTAGGCAATATAAAGTGATTTTTCTTGATGACAATACACCATCACATCGAACAAAACAAACTAGGGAATTGGTAGATTCGTACAGCTGAGAAGCCCTCCCCCATGCGGCTTATTCACCAGACTTGGCTACATCTGACTACCACTTATTTTCATCAATGGGGACCGCGGGCACGCACTTGCTGAGCAGCACTTCGATTCGTACGAAAATGTGAAAAATGGCTCGATGACTGGTTTGATTAAAAAAACGAACAGTTTTTTTTGGCGAGGCATTCACAAATTGCCAGAGAGATGGGAAAAATGTATAGCTATGCCGATGATAAAGGAAAATGTGTAGCCGATTAGTATTTTGGTCACCACAACTTAACACACAAGTAAGATGGGGTGAGTGGCGAAGTAATTTGTAGCACAGGATTAAAAGAATTCTTTTAAATAAAAAATCCACTAAAAATTCAATGGCCATTACTTTGAAATTTGAATGTATAACCATTTTTTTTTAATAAACGTGTATGGTATTTTCTTAAACAATTACCGGTTTCATACTAGGCATACTACTGTGGGCAAAAGTTAGTAAGACTTTGTTCATAATTTCAAATTTTTTTTATTCATTCTTCCAAATCTATTTCGTCCCCTTCTAAGTAATCCCCCCCGGCCCCAATACACTTGTGCCAACGTTTTTTCCAATTCCCGAAACAGTTGTTAAAGTCAATTTCCGGAATAGCCTTCAATGCCCTTAGCGATTCATGTTTAATGTCTTCAATTGACTCAAAACGGTGTCCACGAAGCGGTTTTTTGAGTTTAAAAAATAGCCAAAAGTCACACGGTGGCAAGTCAGGCGAATAGGGTGGTTGCGGAACGATATCAGTCGAATTTTTGGCAAAATGGTCTCGTAAAACCAATGCAGTGATTTTGGAACCAATCGTGCATTCACTCTTCTTAGGCTCAAATGATGTTTTGAAATGGTTTTCACTGATCCTTCCGATATTCCAACGATGCCAGTAAGGCATCAGTCTCTGACTGTTAATCGTCGATTCTCGAGCACCAATTCCTTGATTTTATTGACGTGTTGATCGTTGATCATCAGTTGATGTTGATGGCCGTCCTGGACGTGGTTCGTCGTCAACGCATTCTCGACCATCTTTGAACAATTTGTACCAATCAAAAACACTTGCTCGCGACATACAATTATCACCGAAGGCCTTTTGCAACATTCTGAACGTTTCGGCACCAGAAATTTGATTCCGCACACAAAATTTAATGGAACTTCTTTGTTGAATAATTTCACTGATTGTGAAAATAGCCGAATGCACTTTTTGTACTTCAGAAAGACAAGCGTAAACTAAACACTAATGATTATTTTGATGTGACATTTGGCACAGATGTCACCGACAGTCATACCAACCTTAAAAAAATTATATTTTCATGAATGGGTTTCTGCGCGAAATTTAAATTAAAAAGTCTTACTACTTTTTGCCCACAGTAGTATGCAATTTTGATCATTGCGTATCTGCAAAATAAATCATGTTTTTCCTCATCTACTTTCCTGCGCATGAAACGGAATGAGCACATGAATTTATAGCAATTAGAAAAAAGGAAAGTTGACATACGATTTTCGTATTTGATTAAAATCTTTCGAAAAACAAAACAAACAAAAATATGCGAGAAAAAATTCATGGACATTTGTAATTAAATGCAAATTTGTCATCAGGTACATTAGTTATGTAATCCTTCCGGTTGTTGTTATCCGTTACAGTTTCCGTTTCCTTTCATGTTCATGTTGATGTTCATTTCATTCTTTCATTTTTTGGTTTCCTATACTGTATTTAACTCCTGAACTAAATTTATAGCAATGTAAATAAAAAATAGAACCAAGTAAATTAAGTTTTTGAAATCTCCTGTGGTTTTCCTAATGAATTCTTTGCTATGCAAAGAAAGAAAAGAAGTAAAACAAAAGTCATTAGGGGCAAATTACTTGGGAAAATAACATTGAAAGGCATCCTGTTTCTTTTTTATTAACATACCTACATACGAGTACATACCATATTGCTAATTTTACATCAAAGTCTAAAGAAAACTATAGAACCTAAGTAGTAGTTTGGAGAATGAGCAAAGTATTGCCCTAAATATTTCAAAAGTAAGCTTAGAATCCTGTAGTTTCTTCAAGTTGTTAATATACGTAATTCGCATCTACCAAAACTGTGTAGGCTGGAAATATATTCGAGAAATCAGTATAAGCCTGAATATTAAGCGAGGAAGTATAGAAACATAGAAAATCGAAAATGGCTCAATCAACTGTAAGGGGGAAAACACTTAGCCATTGCTAGCCCTCTCTCGAACGGCGAAAATAACGCTCTATTTGTCCCTCATCATTCCCCTCCTAATGCATGGCGTTGATACGTAGACATTGACCACAAATGATGAGGGGCTATTAGAAGCGTTCGAGAGGAAGATACTTCGTAAGATTTATGGTCCAATATGTGTGGGCGGCGCGTATCGTATAAAATAGAACCAAGGACTGTATGAGCTGTACCCCGATACTGACCTAGTCAAGCGTATAAAAATCCAGCGGCTACGCTGGCTGGGTTATGTTGAGCGAATTTAAGCAGACGCTCTAGTTAGTAGGTTGTTTTACTTGAGTCACGGTTGACGAACACGCAGAAGAGGTCGTCTTAAATTCCGTTGAAGAGACCAGGTACAGGGAGACCTAACTGCATTTGGCCTTACCAATTGGCGCCAGCGCGTGCATAGTATGTGGAGGTAACGGGCGAAGCTTTCTTGAGGCAGCCAAGACCGATCATCGTTTGTAGTGCCAGCTAAGTAAGTAAATAAGTAACCCTATACAATGGCAAAATCATATCTGAGTTGTGGCCCAGGATTTTCTGGAATATTTTTGACAAATATACACGAAAGCTGCAATGACTTGAAAAAAATTTTTATACAGATTCGTGATTGGAGGCCAAAAGTAGCCAGGCCACAACTCAGATACTGTGTTAAGATCCCATTTTGTTGTACAGAGTAATAAAACAGAGAAAAATTGGGAATTAATAACTCCCCACAAAAAATTAATTATTTAAATAGAATATGTTTTACAAATATTTAACAACCTACCAACCTACTTGAAAATTTCATGGCCCTTGCATGTCCCCTCTCCGGTCAACCCGAAACTATGAACAGTTAAGAATAATCGAGGGAGTTGGGTTCAGCTTTTAATCTCAATAATTAGTGATTTCAGATTTGTCAGAACATCTCTAAACTCTTCCACTTAGCTTTAAAATGTTCGATACTTAGGCTAATAGTGCGGTGAATGGTCCTAAATTTTGATGAGTCCTACTGTTTTCCTTATGTATTTCGAGCGATTTATCGAAGTTTTTTCAGTAATTTATAGAAAATGTTTTGTGACTTACAAATTTATTCAGCGATAGCTATTTTCATTGGAATTAATAAATTTTATCGATTTCTAGCAATATTTGCCACTTTTAGGGTACAGCCCAGTCCAAAGTGACTACTTTTTTGGTATGCAAACGATGCAAAAGCGTTGATACAATACAAATTCCTGTCTACATTCCGCATTCAGTTGACATCTGATCGAATATATCAAATATAAATTTATTACAATTGAAACTGCATAAATTGCCGCCCACTTTACGCGGCAGCAGCAAATAATTTTCATTGATTTACGATGTTTTGCTTGATTTGTTGCCAATCGACAGACAGCGAGGCAAAGCAGCGAGAATTGAAAAAAGTATTTGAAATTAAAATTAAAAAAAAAAACGTTCTACAAACAATCAATCGTCAATTCCTTTCGGCATCTCGCTATCCCTCTGGGGGGAGGCCATCTTCCATATCACTCCACCTACGAGTATACCGATGTTGCTATGTAAATTCGATGTGGATACTATTTTGTAGCTGGCAATTTACTACTGGCAACTATTTTCTAATGATACATTAATTTATTGAGCAGATAATTTTATGTGATGTGTGGATAGTGTGAAATAAAGTAACGCATACGAAACAAAATTTTGAAATCATCGGATTTTTAATTAGAAATAATTATGATTTTCAATTTGAAACATTGACAGAAATTTAACAAAAAAAAAAGGTAACGATGTAATAAAAATAATTGACAGTTGAATTTATTCATTTGACTTGTAAATTCCTTATTTTACAAAAAACATTTATGCAATTTTCCACCACAGAGCATCTGTGAGACAAACGTAAACGTGTAACCGCTACGCACTGAACAAGTGAAACACTTTTAGGTCTTTTAAACCTGCCGTTACTCTTTAGCTTCTCTTCGCACCAACACCGTCTCACTATAGCACACTAACTTCCTCTCTATACACACACACGCACACTTCTTTAGAGAGATACTTTTTCTATTTATATTGTCTTTAGAGAATGACGGAATTTTCGTTTCGATTTCTCTTCCCTCCAAGTTTCATGAGAAAAATTGCTCAAGCAAAAAACTAGTAAGAACTAGTGCACAATGCCCTGCATTTATATGTGTCACAAATAAAAAAAAATGTATGTAATCAGTAATGCTGATTCTTATTGGTTAAAACCTTTTACTCATTATCACAGAAATCGGCAAAACTGATCTAAACAAAAGCAACATCTCAAACCACTTCATCATTCATCATCGATTAGAACAGTTCAAACCCAACAGTTTAGCATTTGTTTATCCCACCTATCAGTCTTCCTTCCAATCAACACAATGCTCTGCATTTATACACCCTCTGTGTGATGACTGTATTAAAAAAATTAAAAAAAGGTTCTATAGCTTAATCCGACGCGTCTCTATCTGAATACAAATGTGATTGAACTAATGCTTAAATGTCTGAAAAAAAACCTCTAAATATAAGGAGTTAATTTGACAAATCTACTGAGAGTCTTAAAGGTTGCGGTCTTTGCTAAATGAAAGATACACACTAACGCCCACAGATGATAACGCCTACAGTTTTTGCTTAAATTGTAACAATTGTGGTCTCACACAAACACTCTGTCCTAAAGCTGAGTTATCTGTCTTTTAATGATACAACAGAATGTGGAAGGCCTAAACCAAACTCGGGGTCTAGGCCGAGCTTTTCGCATCCACTCATGTTGTGCGTGTTATATTTGTACATGACTGGAAGGGATATACAGTTTAATGCCGAATCCGAACGGCGAAGTGAAAAGCTTTTCATAGCAATTTTTACTCTTGTAGGTTTGCCATTGCTTGCCAAGAGGTGGTGCCGTGTAGAAAAATTTGTGGCCACCCTGTAATGTTTTCTGCAACAGCTGATGCAATCTGTCATTTTTGAAAAAAGTACCGTTTGAGAAGATTCGATATTCAGAGATTCAACGCGTTTTGTGTGACAACGACCACAATGTAGACTTAACTTTAGCTTATTCGTTCACATTCGGGTGACCTTTCGGCGAATATCTGTAAATGAGAAAAATTATATAAAATAATATTGTGGCGGTCGATTAAATGGCAAAACTAATCGGCTGCGATCGCATTCGAACAACTGCATACCACCCGGCATCAAACGGTATGATCGAGCGTTGGCATAGGTTGTTAAAATCAGCAATTATGTGCCACTCTTCAACCAACTGGGTAAACACACTCCCAGTTGTTCTACTTGGGCTTCGTACAAGTTTTAAAGACGATATCAGAGCTAGTACAGCTGAAATGTTATACGGCACCACTCTTCGCCTCCCCGGAGAATATTTCATCGACGAGGAAGTAGGAAGCCGGAGCCACAACATTTCATCGAAAAGTTCCGTGATTTCATGCGAGAAGAACGTTCAACTCCCGCGGCGCATCACAACAAATCACGAGTATTCTCACACATGTATTCAAACGAGTCGATGAAGTAAAGAAACCTCTGGAGCAGCCATATCGGGGGTCATATGAGGTGTTGGAGCGATTTAGTGATTTCGTTTACAAAATAAATGTAGATGGTCTTCCAGCAACTATAACTACTGAACGTCTCAAGCCAGCTTTCATTGAATCTACGAAACCAACAACTTCGGCAGCAACAAAACGACGAAGCGACTGCGGCGTATAACAGTTCCAGGTGGCCCACTAATCCACGAACTTACGCCAGTAAAAGACTCAATGGACCGTGACTCCTCATCAGGATTCGAGTCACTCCTGGGGGGCTACTGTGGCCACCCTGTAATGTTTTCTGCAACAGCTGATGCAATCTGTCATTTTTGAAAAAAGTACCGTTTGAGAAGATTCGATATTCAGAGATTCAACGCGTTTTGTGTGACAACGACCATAAATTATTTTTGCTACTTTTTGATTTTGCTTGTGCCGAGATTCGAACCCCGGACACTCTGCGTAGCAGTCCAACGCACTACCACTACGCCACAGCGACCACTCTGCGCGCTAAAGTATATTAAAGAAGTTGATAGGTTGTGATCTTTGGTAAGTTGAAAATAAAATTTTTTTTTTTGATATAGATGGCGCTTCTCTAAAGCGGCCCATAGAATATCAAATATTTCCTTCAATCAGAGTGTACGTGTAATTTGAAATCCACATCAATCAAAAGCAGTGTGATTTATCTTACATGTATGCTTATTTCTCATTAACCCATACATATTGATTGTGTATGGGTCGCTTAACAGCTATATCAAGACTCTTAATCGCAATGGTGAGAAAATATAGAGAATTAAAGGGAGTGGCTAATTTCAGCCTAAAAACGGGAGTTCGAAAATCTATTCGAATTAAAAATAATGGAAAGAATAAACTTGCGTAGATATAGAAGCATGAAAACTTTAGTGGCTAAGAGTCCAATGAAATCCTAATCATATAACGCAAACATGGCAGATTCTAGTTGTGTTTAACTAAATTTTTTAGTAGTTTCACTATCTCCTAAGAATTGAAAATATTGCAAGATTCTGAGCATAACTGAGTCGTTCTTCATAACGAATTTTTTCGAAAGTAGAACAAGTTCAAACGAATGCAGAAGCAATGCAATTTTGAAAATCTAAACATTGATTTTCAAATGTCAAGCAAACGATTTCGCATTAAAATGCCAACCACTTAACAAAGAATGCCTGAACTTTGTAAAATGTAACGTGTGTTGAACCTTCAACGAAATGTTGCACTTGAATGCTTCGAGCACGCATCAAACACTAAACACTAAACGAACTGATCAACAACATATTTGCCACATGTGGCAGGTGCCTGTGCAGTGTCCACAGTTAGAGTGGACACTAATTTCGTGCAACTGCTGCTTGTGTGTTAAATGAAATTGCAATAATTTACACATTATGAATTTTTGTTTATAATTTTCTATAATTTCTTCGTTTTTTGCGTTCGCTCTCTCAATTTACCAAGTACACAGAATGTAAATCACTCGAGAAGCAAATTTCAACATTTCACACTAATTAGACATCGTGTAATTTATTGCTGTGGGCTAAGTATATCCAATTGTGTACTCGTATGCACATTTAGCAATTTTAGGCAAAGCATAAATTTACATTGTATTAAATTAAATAAATAATTGCCAAAGTTAAAAGATATTTTTAAGTACCTACATACTATACCTACCTACCCTCACCCCCTGTAAATGGTAAATTTTCGTGAAAATTATTTCATTAAGATTTATGGTCTTTGAGTTTTACTCATGCACATAATCATTGGATGAATGATGAATTTGCCAGGCATGAATACTGAAGGAAAATATCTTTGAAAACGAAACTCAAATCGTCTCACTCCCCTCACTTTCTCACTTTTCGGTGTTGTTGTTGTTGTTGTTGGTTTTGGTGGCTGTCCAGAGGCACAAATATGGTAGGCCAGAACAACCCATTGTGGTAAAATGAGGAGTTACAGGAAATGATTACCTACTTCATATATGATCGTACAAGATAAACGATCGCGGAATTTCATAACATTTTTAATCGAAAATATTCTTCATGCAAAAGTACTTGGGGGGACTAAAAATCCAAACTGACTAACTTATATGTAATATACAGGATGTGCCGTATTTATGTCGGTATGTAAACATTGAATAATATTTTGACATTTTCAAACCGATTGCCTTGAGTAAACATGTTTTTGAAACGTCAATTCAGTACAATTTAACCGCTTCACACCGAAACAACGCGCCGAAATAAAGACGCTTAGTTGTGTTAAATCAACGTACATATCGTCGAAAATATCGTGGTCAGAAAACGCGGTCTCGAATTTTGTTAAGCATGGGAAATTGCTCCAACGAGATAGTCGACAAGTCGTACATCAACACCCAAGACGTTCTAATGAACTGGTTGAAACGGTATGAGAGAGAGTGTTGCCGAGAACCCACACGTGTCAAATCGTCACCGCGCTCAGCATTTTGGCGTCAGTGGAATCACCTTGCGGCGCATTTTGAAGGATGATTTACACTTGTTTTCGTATAAAGTGCAATTGGCTCAAAGAATATTACCGACAGACCGTCCACGTCGCTTGGAATACGGCCAAACAGTGTGGCTTCAAAAAATGGCAAAATTGACTGGTCACCAAGATCTCCAGATGTGACCCCTCCGTACTTCTTTTTGTGGTTTTACTTGAAAAGCAAAGTGTAGGCCAGCAAGCGTCAGACTATTGACGAGCTCAAGGTAAACATTTGTGCCGAAATCCTCGCTATGCCACCCAGTTTGCTCTAAACAGTGACAGAAAACGCAGCTAAAAGAATACATTTTCTTGGGTCAATACCGACGTCCACTTGATTGATGTTGTATTCAAGAACTAAGGTCATGATTATGTTCAGATTTTGCTCAGCGAACACCATGCAACTGTTTTTGCACCGAACACGAAGAGCGAGCTTTTATTCACTCTCACAACGAACGCGAAATGCTGGGTGAAATGTACACCGAGCACGCCGAGTATTCAGGGTGTCAATGAGTTATTCAACAAAAAAGTTTTTAGAATAGTTTATTTTTCTAAGCTAGTCCCGTTTTCTACACGACAAGTTTTCTTGACAGCAACTTTCCAATTCTCCTTTGGTCTTGCTACTTGCCTTTCACACAGCAAGATTTCCTGATCAATTCTGCAATTCTTCGAACGAACAGCAGAAAAGAAAACTTGCCGGTGCGGGCACGTTTTTACTCGTCCTCTCTTTCGCTTTTTGCTCTCTCGTCTTCAAAATTCCACTTGCTCTCAGAGAATGATAGAGAGAGTACCATACTCTTAGTTGTGCATCCCTCTTCTTTTGCTAGTTCCATACTTACTACAGTTGCCTCTCCTATGCTTCCCCCTTTTTCCTTTACCAAACTACATACTTTCGAATTAAACTTAATTATAACATAAGATATATGTTTAGATTTATATTATCTATTATTGTCATTGGCAATAAAAATTGCCAAATTGTGGCAATAAAAGTTGCCGATTTGTAGCAATTTTTATTGTCAATGTAAATTGTGACTCAGCTGAGTTAAATACCACACATAACAATTCCCATAAACTTTATCGCTCACATAAAAGACACACAAAATCATTTCTCCATCGATAATCTGGATTTACGTTGTGATGCTTAGAGGCACAATCGACATGCACCCAATAACTACAAAAGTTACACGACAAACAAACAGTGGTTAGCTGGGGCAAGTCGTCTTCAACGTTCACATCGTCAGCATCAGCTGCGCCGGCATCAGCATCACTGCTTAGCTTGATCTCTTTGGCGCAATATAAGCAATAATGATGCTTATTTGGATTCAATGTAAAATCATAGGGATCGCCAAACTCCAAGGCGGAAAGAGCCAAGTATTTGCGATACTGCATCGGCTGATATCTATGATTTGGAGGGCGTAAATTCAGACGCTCCTCAATGCAATTCAATACGAAGCATCCACAGTTGTAGTTGTCCTGCTGACATTGTGAATACACAATCGGAATAATGCGCCACACGCCCGTGCGAACCGGAAACAGATTCTTCATGACGATGCGATTGTAAAGGTCGAGAAATTTCGCGAACGCACGGCGAAATTCGATAGCAATACGCTCAGTGCGCGTTGAAGTTTTTACCATCGGATCGTAGAATACAAGCTGCAGCGTATCGAAGTACGCAATTGCCAGGCACCAGTGACTCTTATGGCAGATGGGTATAAAGACGACGCTCTCTTTGATGTAGTTGAGGGCGGGATAGTTACGCATCAGCTCCAGTTGTGACCTTTCGTCGTGGTTCTGCAACTGCGACCAGATGTAGTGCTCGCCGATGTACGATTCGAATATTTGGAAACCGTCTATTTTCGCCGATCGCGCAAAGATCGTGGTAAAGAAATCGATGTGTTTGTCGTGCAGATAGAGATTCTTGTTTTTGCCCATCTTCTGCGGTGCGGAGAGCAGAATGTTGAAATCGAAATATTTCAGTACGACATTTTCAGTGCGGACAACATAATAATCGATGGGCTCATCGAGCGCCGGTGAGATTACCGCCTTCAAACGGGGGAAGGTGAAATTCATACTTTTCCAGAGATCGATTTTGTCTTCGGCGTCGACGACGCTCAATAGGAAATTCGATTTCGAGAGGTTGCTTGATAGTTTGCGCTTCAAAATGAAAGTGGATTTCTGCTTATGCGGCGAGCTGGTCCAGTTTGTAATGGCGTTGACAAAGGTGTCGCAGTTTGGGTTTGCTGCACTCATTGTGTTTTCACAACCTGTTGTTAGGCGAAAGTTTGGAGAGTTTGACAAGCTTATGTTGGCAAAGTTGGAGTTTGGTAAATTTTTGTAGTTAAAATTTTTGTTGCCAAAGTTCGTGTTGACAAATCTTAAGTTTTCTAAGCTTGAAAATGATAAGCATGTATTTGAGGTGTTCGGTATTGCTAAGCATGTGCTAGCTAAGCATGGTATTGCCAAGTTTGGAATGGAAAAGTTTGAAGTTGCCGCCTTTGCGTTCGCTAGTATTGCGGCAGCTACGCTGGCATTTGCCTTTGCAATACTATTTTCCATTGTGCTCGCGATACACTGCAGTGCATTCAGCGATGTCTGTAGCGCGATGTCTCTGGTTTGTGAGGGACCTTGTGATGCTGGTACAACCGCATTCTCCCTACTAAGTCCGCCATTGTCATAAAGCCAGGTCGCTTTACTTTTCAACATTCTTAATGCATAGCCAATGCGCACTTTGGCATGACCGAGTAGAAAAGCGTCAACAAAGAGCATATTTGATATGTTACCGTTATTTTGGCGCTCCTTGAAAATCAACGCTGTCCACAGCGGCACGTACAGAGCAAATGATAGTTTGAAAACCTTTAGAAACTCCTCGCAATGGAAGACATTTTTGTCCATTTGTCGATTATTTTTTGTAGGACGCGCTCTAAGCGATTTCATGTAGATTGTATTGAAATCTTTTGAAAATAGATTTCCCTCACACAGATCCTCGCATTCGACCGACTTACACGCACTCATGGGCGCCAACTGCTGCTCGAGGCTCTGCATATCTTGGCTGTCAACCATGCCCATGATTGCGGCACAAATACGCTGTTTGATTTTCTGTGTTTGATCATCACTCGCCTTCGATAGCAACAGCATGGAAAAGTCGCGAAACCACGTTTTAACCCTTTCATAACTAGTTTCCTCGTACAAGCACGACACCATTTTCCTGATGCATTGTTCGGCGTGCGCTGATGGCACATTCCTGGCGATACTCTCAGCGATGTTCTGTTGAAAACTCATTCTACCACATTTCAATATGATTATCTTCTCAAATGATTGATGCACCCCACGACCACCGCAGGCGCCCCTTTGTGCGACAACAGCGTGCATTAAATTTAAATACTCCGTTAAAGTGCATGAATTGAATGCGCGCGTTATCGCACTCATTGTTGTCGCATCGAAATCGGCAATGATTACATTGAACGGGGGCCAACAATTTTTCACCTCACACATTTCGCGAAACTTATACAACCAATTGTAGATCAATGCCTCGTCGTGTTGGCTGCTTATCCGCTCAGCCAGCGGAAATATTTCATTTTGCTGAAACTTCACCGCCAGCGTATAGTTGTAGACTATTTCGCTTTTATAGTTTAGCTTGCGGCAATCTAAATGCGCCACTATCACCGACTCGTCAATTATTGAAACTCTGGAGGGTGGTTTTCGCTTCTTCGGCCTCCTGGTTTTACCACGCAAGAATGAATATTCTTTCAGTGACGTTGGAAATTTGCTATTGCTGGCCCATTCCAATTTACTGCCCTTCACCAGTTTCAATTTGCTGCGATTCGCCGGTACCAGTTTACTTCTCTTTGGTGGCGGCTGTTTAAATTTAATACTATTTGCTAATTGGAATTCGGTGGACATTCGTTTTTTTGCCACTTTCAAATGCGAATGATTGATTTCACCAGTGACAATTACCACGCATGTCGTGGGCTCTCCTTTTTCACGCTTGCGTGGCACAATGATTTTGTAACTACGAGCGCAACCGTAACGTGTGCAGCACATGACAATTGAGGCATATTCCTTGGAAGCTGTTGAAGAAAGATTTAAGAAATGGAGACGCTGTTAATTTTCAAGGAAATGGAAATGATATGCGGAAGTGATGAAACGGGCGACGGAAGCGATTCGAGAGCCATAACGCAATATATCTAAAGATTCCAGGAGACTTGAAGGAAGCGATATCGCATATTAACATTTACTGCGTTATGAAGTCGAAGAAGAACCATTGGCAAAGAAGAAGAACCATTTTCGCTTTTACTATGAGTTTCCGAAATAGCAAACTTTATGTCTTGTGTCTTCAAGACCAAGAGATATTCGAATGTAGGCAACTTGAAAATCAGTAAAATTACTATTTAAGATTGTTTAATCTTAAACTATCAAGAAAATAGCGTTGGAAATTTTGACAGCATAAACTTAAACATTGGCACGACAATCAAGAAATCTTAAACCCAGTAAATACTGAAACCAAAACTTTGACTTCCTTAAGTTGGAACTGGAAACTTCTGTTTTGAAATCGATTCATATAATTTCGGAACATCCAGATTTTTAGTCAAATACAGTATAATGAATAAATGTCGTCAAGCATGAAATTCTATGAGGGCAATGCCATTAGTATGATTTGTATTAAAATTTATTTCTGGCAGCACTTTACGTCAGAAATGTCAGAAAATGGAAGAGACGAAAAGAGCGAGTACATGATTGTCAATTGATTAGTACGCAGCAGAATTTCGAAAAGTAGCGGTTCTTGTGTCTGACAAATTTACGTTCATATTTCAAAAAAACGAAAGAATTTATATTAATATATTTTTTAATATCGCCGCCCTTACCTCTTAGCAAACTTCTGCATTTCAATTCCGTTCCGCAAAGTGTTGCCGTATCCAGTAATATTTTAAAATAGTCATTATAACCTTTTTTAAAATCTCTTTTATCAAAGATTTTATCATTCCAATTTGCTGGAATTGTTATTTCCAATGTTGATACTGTTGCTTTTGGTTTCTTTGTTGTTAAAGCATCTTTATTTTTGTTGAGTTTACCCATTGTTAATAAATTTTATTTATCTGTTAAGAAAAATTTTATGAAAATTATAGATAAATTTATTTATGTAGAACAAGCATAGGAATCCCACTTCATTGAGTAAGGAACACATAAAGCTGTGGAACCTCCTGTTTCTTTAATATGAAATAAAGTGAAAATGGCTTGTGATATTCTCATAATTTCTTCGGCAAAATTGTTCCTCATAATAAGAGAGAGTAGAGAGAGCACACACATTTACATTTACTCCCTGGCTCACTTAATTAAACATTTTTTTCAGACATTTGTTCCAAGAATCCTCGAAACGAGTGGAATAGAGAGGAAGTGGAGGGTGGGTGTAAAAACCAAAAATGTTCAGCTTTTCATAACGAACCACTGTTCCTCAAACATCAAAGCTGTAAGACTTCAAAATAAAAATCATTCTCTATTCGACTCAATAATGAACTTAAACTCATCGTAAAGTATGTTTCATGGGAGATAATTGTTCAAGGCAGAGTCTTCTATCACTAAATTTTCTATTCATCGTCGCGAAAATAAGTAGTGTTGTTGTACAATGTTATTTGTCACTCACTTATAAACTTTCATTCATTCCACAGTTTTTCTTCTTTCACTAAACATTTACAATTTTGTTGTTTCCTCCGAATTGTTAAGAAATACTTATGTTTTATTACTTTAAATTCTATTACACTATTAATTTTATAACACAATAAATTTATACATAAACAAACGAGATTTTATATTCGATTTACATAAAATATTTTTCAATATTACAAAAAAAAAAAAAAAAAAAAAAAAATATTTTCCAAAATGAAAATTGTCAAAAATCAATAAACATTAAGCTTACAGATTTATAAAAACCAAGTGAAAATAATCGTCATTTTTTTTAGCACTAATTGTGGGTCGGTGTACAGGTAAAACGCTCTAGTACCGATTTAACGAAAACGAAGTTCCATAGCTTAATAAAGGGTGAGGCAAAAGTAATATCGTAATGTGAGTTGGCTGTCATTTTGTTAGAAATAAGAAAAATTGGTCTCGTTTGTAAAAAAAATTATATCGGTTAAATGACCGATATCATGGTATTGCTCGCAAAACTTTAGATTTCTTCTTCAATGTTGGCTTTCAAGACTGGCAAGGTTTGTGGTTTCTTGTGTTAAACGCGAGATTTCAAAAACCCGAAAGGAAGAAGTCTCGCGTCAGATCTGATGATCTGGCCGGACAGTTCAAATCACCACAACGGGAGTTCTAAACAAGAGACCTAACCACGTTCCACGTTTTTCGTGTGTAGTGGCTACACGTTTTTTTTCTCAGCATGGAATGAAACAAAAATATTGGTGAATCCAAAACTTGGAAGAAATTACGAAAACCTGGACAAATTGCAATCATCTCATTTACTTACACTGCCTCCCATCCCTTTCCGCCCCGCCCTTCAAATATCGAAAATAATGTTTAAATTCAAACTGTATGTAAATATGTACTCGTAGTGTGCAATGTACTGCGTAGTGGGCGGTTATCACTTCATGCATGCATCAGCATCTCAGATTACACACCCAAAGAAGAAAGGTAGACGGCCTAAATGCTAATTCACACTCACTTGTACCCTGCTTTGAACACATTGCCCTAGTTCTTCACAAACATTTCATTGTCATCGCTCTGCTGCAGTATCTTCAGTACTTTCTTCATAACTTTCTTTTTTCGTTTTTGAAATGGGAAAATCATTGATGACGCCCAAGATAATTTGTTTATGACATAAATCTGCTATGATAATTCCTCTATCACATTAGTCTGCCATAAAAATATTAGTCTGCATTAAAAAAAATCAAATTTTGAAAACTCATTGGCGCCTGTGATATTTTTGCGTATGTATTTGTGAATTGTGTGCACATATTTGTGTGTCGGTTTGTATGTCAGACAATCGTGTCACATCGCCCAAATATGTAACATTAAATCAAGAACCAAATTATAATTTAAAACATGCTAAAACACAAAGAGACAAATAACCAAAATCTTTTATGGCATTCGTCGTCACTTTGCCACTTTGTTCGTGTTAATGTTTTGAAGCTTCTTTGACTTGAGTTGAACATGTGAATGTAATTAAAATTTTACAGGCTTTATTTTCTTTTTTACTTTTTCTAATTGTTGGTACATTTGCAATGGGTCATTGATTTATCTCATGAATATTTCAATTTAGTTTTAATATTATTTTGAAATAATGATTTGTGTAGAGCAGAAACTTTTCTTAATTACATGCAGACATTTATTTATCTGTTTGATTTGATTTCTAATGGCGCAAGAGTAAAGCAAATGTAAGCTCAGTAATTAATATGCGATATCTGTGATAAGCGAAAGTGATAGGTTCTAGTGGTGAGTTTAAGGGATGGGCAGTCTGTAATTGCACTGAAGTGATTTTGTTTTTGACATCTGACATTTAAAGACCTCTTAAAAAAGCAAAGTATGGAAATTTCTGGTAATTGAATATGATGACTTAACAATTTATGGTTGTGGCGGATTTTAAATTGATCCTAACTAAAATTTGACCTTACTGCTTTGGAAGCCAACATTGAACGCGTCATTGAGTCATTGTTGAGATTGCGGCCGAAATGTGGAGAAGTGTACCAAAATTGAACCTTGAGAATGAACCACTTGAAGCGTAGCCGCGGGCAACATTTAAGTAAAATTATCTTTAAAAAGTAAATTGCATGAATTGATTTATCGATCCAAATAAAAATTTTATTCACTTTTGTATGTTTGTCTGTTTTTTTTTTCATTTTCAAAAACTAAACTCTTATAAAAATCACCCTTTAGTAGTCATTTGATATATGTACTTCCTTTTCTGAAACAGTTTTCAGTTGAAACTATTCTTCATCTGATGCAATATCTGATCCTAATTTGTCATATTTCCATATCCGAAACAATTCCTTATCTGATACCAAGTCCTTTGGTGACTCAATTTCTCTTCTTAAATAGTTTTCCATTTGACACCATTCATCATTTGCAAGAGTTTCTCATCTAACGAAAATTAATCATCTGTAAAGGAACCAACCTCGGATACAAAAGTTCTCATCTGAAACAGTTCTTCATCTAACAATATCTGATCAGACACACTTCCTTTTATCATTTAAAATACTTACCATAGTTCGCCATCTGAAACAGTTCGTCATCTGACATAATTCTCCATCTGACACACTTCCTTTTCTGACAGAGTTCCCCATCTAAGACAATTCCTCAACTGAAACAGTTTTTCATATGAAACAGTTCCTCTGATATAAATTGTCATCTAAGACAATTTCTCACCACGTTTATTCGTTATAAAGTTGAAAAGTGGCCCTAGAGAGCCAAAGCACTTGTGCACTTCGTAGGAACGTGGGCGCTGGAGAACAACATGAGCTAAAATGCGAAAAATTACTCTCATTCTGTGAGAGTGTTTGGTCAGACAACATTGTTGCAGATTTATAAATTCCTCAAATACTTAAACTCTTCATAGAATCGGAAATTATTTTCAATTATTTTAACAGTAAAAATATTAGATTTACAAATCCATAAGTTAAGTTATATTAAATAATAAGTAATTTTCTGCGAGTGTACAATTTTCAATAATCTCAATTGTTGTCATTTATTTGCTTGTCGTTCAGTGTTTTTCTTCTTCTACTCTTTTTTGCGCTCTCTTCATAATCTAAAAATGTCAATGTCAAAGCGTTTTGTCATTCTTGGAATTGAAATGACGCGTGTCGCCTTATATCTTCCGTTTCTTTTCTTTTCCTTTTGTTTCCTCACTTGTTGTTGTTTCTTACTTCATAAGGCACAATATAAAGTATGAGTTTTTAATGCGGTGGTAGTCATATGGTAATTTTTCTGCTACACTTTGAAATGTGTTGTCGTGTTTAAGTGGTATGTAAGTATGTAAATTTGCGTATGTGTTCTTTTTTAATATCACACTGGCACGGCAGGTTTCTCATGAATTGCCTGTCTGTCTGCCCATGCCCAAAGTCTAAGTCAAGACAACAACCATAATAATATCAAACTATAAATAAAACCTTAACCTTAAAATGTTTGCTCGCTCATGAAAAGCGTTTTCGATTTCACTTTTCCTTGGATTTACACTCACTTTTGATATTGCTTTATTGTTTTCATTGTTTTATTTTAATGCCGTGCACTTGAACACTTAAACACAGCCACACAAAACTATTAACACATTGCATATGATTGTGCGGGTGTGTGCACCCGAAAGTCATTATGACAGTTGTAAGTGTATTTTAACACTTCCATAAATGACTTTGAGATCTTTATGTTGAATAAAGGGGGAGGAGGGAAAAGAGGGATAGAAAGTAAGTAGACCGTGCTTAATTTAAACATCTATAATATGCATGGTACATATATGTATGTACGTTTATATGTATTCAGGTATTTACTTTATGCAAGAGATGGGGCAGCTTTTACTTATTCACACAGTTTTTGAAATGAGTTTTAGAAGTAAAACTTCTTATGGGAGGTTACTGAAATATGGATCGGCAACCTTTTTGTATGACGAATTATTCATTTTGTTTCATGCACACATAAAAAAAATTACAACAAACTTTTTAATCTCACTCTGTTTATTCAGGAATAAAATCTAAATGTTACTCTGCAACACGGAGGGGTGAGGAATGAAATGGCACAAACAAAAGAGCAAGTAAACAGAATCTACTCCTGCAAGAGCAACACGAACTGCACTCTCTCTCTCTCTCTCTTATTTATGTGTTTGCATTAAAAGAATTTCGTGCAAAACAACTCAACTAATAATAACAGTAAATTTCTCTGAAGTCAATCACTCGCTAAAATGAAAATTACTTGATTGTTGGAAGTCAACCGCGTGTACATGGATGTACACATGAGATGACATTGAGAGAGCCGACGTATCTGCTCTGCATGATTCCGATCCCTATACAACAGATGTATACAACAGATACTTAGTATGAAAAAAGTACGATCATAATACCTGCGCACACTGACTGTTAATGTACTCTTTGATACACTCTCTCATATTTAAAAGGAACGAAAGGAATTTCGTAGAATAATTCTTCAACGCAACTTGTGAAATAATCAAGTTGTTCCTACTTTTTTCCATTGCATTGAGTTAAATAGAAAGAACAGCGAAATTGGAGCACGTGAGAAAACATAGAAAACGTAAAAAACAGACTGATGTATGTATATGTAGAAGTGAAACAAGTTGGCCGTGATATATTTCACCTCACCCGCGTGTTCTTAAACCCTCACTCTTTTTTTTTGCTTAGAGAAGGTGCTAGCTATCCTTAAAAATTAATTTTTTACTTTCCACAAAAGAAAAAAACTTTAAACTTGTAAGTGAAATTATTTATTTAACTAAAACAAGTAAATATTAAATTAGTTACAAGAAAGAGTAAACACATTATTAATTATGATAAAGTACAGTAGTATTCAGTTATAACGACTTCTTTACAAATATCACACCACGTTTTAGTTGAGCTGAAGGACATGTGTAGAAAAATCTGATAACATTTTAAGCCAATTTTCATTTATCCTCACTGTGTATCTATTCTCATTGGAAACAGAAAAAACGTTAAACAAATGAAAACTGATTAAAATAGAAAGTGAATTGATTTGTGTTTTGTAAACGTTTACATTCTCCAGTTCCTCTTTCTTTTCACCTTTCCTCATTTTTCGGAGCGTACAATTCAAAGGCAAAGGCAAAAATATATCCTCATAATACAAGTTACACAGTGAATGAAAATTAAATGCTAACAAGTAAATAATAACTGCGTTTTATTGCCCACTAGTTTCTAGTTACTACTAGTAGCTATAATTTTGTACGATTTCACACATAATAGAGAAGAGAAATACCTATGCTTGTGTGTGCCAAGTGCTTGCAGATCTCGCCCAGCTGCCAGTGTGATTGAACTGTTTCATTGTCAATGACAATATAACGAAGAAAAGACTTGATCATTTTATTCGCACATGGTTAACTATGCACTTGGCGAACAAAACGAATTTTTAATATTAAAGCTTATCGATGAAATTCATGCGCAAATTTATTAGCTTTAGTTTACTTCAAGCCCTGGCTTGTCTTCATTACATAAATACAACATATTGAACTTTAAAGCTGACTTCTCTCTTCATCAAATCGCATGTCCTTAATCTCGAACCAAAGTACATTAATTCTTATAGCCTTCGGTAAATGAATTTCTTCCAAGGATATGTAAAACTCATGACCAAAGTCGTTTTGGCATTTATTACATTCGAGTAAATCAAAGCAAAGACAAAGTCCAAACTTGACCTACTAGGTAAATAGTAAATAACTTCAGTGGTAAATCTAAATCCTTCCAGCAGATCTTTTATAAAATTAACATAGATAAGTACTTAATTTCTCTTTTGTATTTTTATTCTAAGTAGATAACGACTATTTAGTCTACTCGACCTTCATTAAATTTCTTTTCACTGCATTTCCCACATTACTTAAGTATGTATGTACAAAGGGTATAACTATTTTCACTTATTCAGCACACAAATTAAATAAAAGTATCGACATAAATGTTTACGTTCGCGTTTACTAATACAAAATGTTTCTTCAATTTGTTTCTTTTGTAACCAATCGATTTTTGTGTTTTATTTTTGGGACATGCTTTTTATGTGCACGGATTTGCTATTTACGATTTTGGTTTTTATTGCTCGCTGTGTCAAATGTTTTTCACACATGAAATGTGTAAATGCTAGACGTAGAACGTAGAACGCAGTGTGTCTATGTAACCTTTTCAGTTGCAAAAGATTTACAGAGTTTTGATGCACACACTTCCTCCGCAAAATACTTAGTTACTTTTCAAGGTGAATTTATTAAATTGAAACCGTAAAACGGCAATAAAAATAGCTAGAGGAAAATATTAGCAATATACGTATCTTTATCTTATTACAAAATGACCTTAACTAACTTTTTACGAAGTGAAACTTCTTTATGCATGGTAGGGTAGAAATGCTTGAAGCGAGTAGAGAGCGAAATCGTCACGAAATGACGATTATATTATACTCGAAATATAAATGAAATGGCTGCTAGTATGCCATAGGTAGAGAGAATCTAGAGAGAAAGTGCAGATATAGAAGAGCGAATGGCATTTCACTTCGTTAGTGTGTTAGCGGGTATACGTTTAAAATTGTTTTGAGAAAAAAAATGTTGGTTAAAAAATCTAGTTTCTCCTTTCGATTTGTAGAATTTTGGCATTTTTTACTAGAAGCCCCAATTGAAGCAGTACACCAGTGCAAGCTACTACATAAAAAATCGAAGTCTAATAGAAAACACTTCTCGCGTACCAAGACCGATCATCAGTTGTAGTGCCAGCTAAGTAAGTAAGTAAATAAGTAGTCGCGTACGTATGGGAAAGGTTCGTGGCCTTTGGAGCCCAAATATTCTTCTTCTTTTATACGTTGAAAGGTTACGGTATCTTCCACAGATACGCAAAACTTCTATTCATCGATTATGTTGAATTCTTACCGAGCGAAAATACGTTCTTCATCTCATTTCACTCTATCACTTTATCGGTGTCCTATGTGATTGCATTCCGTCTCTGATTCTCCCTCCTTCTTTCTCCCACCCATCAATCTTCCTTCCATTCAACACAATGCTCTGCATTTGTAGGGGGGTACACCCTGAGTTTTGAATGTATCATTAAAAAAAAAAAAAAAAAAAATTAACTAGTTGTAGTTATTAGTTCGAAGGGCAGGTATTACTTCCACCAGTTCAGTTCGCTATCTATTCCTTCCATTCTCTTCTTCTTCTTCTCGCTCGGTTCAGTGACTTATAGCCGCTTCCTAATTCGGATAACTAAGGCGCATGTAACTCTCCATTTTTTCCCCCCAGATTAGAAAATCTATGCTGTAAGATTCTTCGGTGTTGCTGGCTAGCTTCTGCTTCTGTTCCTCCCGCTAGTTTCCAAAGCGTGAGCAATGAAAAAGTACGTTTAGCTTTCATTTCGTTCTTGTTAGCTAGTAGGGGTCATACTTATGCCAGAATCTATGCAAACACTTCTTAAAGCATCCATGGCCTCAAAGCACTTGTGGGACATATAAGTCAACGTCACTGTGTCTCTGTTGGCACCACTTTTCGCTATGACGGCGATCAGTATAAACGTCCATCGTACCTTCGTGGAGTACTCACTCTTAGCTCTGTTGACTCTCCCTGGCGAATCATTGGGGTTCCTCCATTTAAAGATAAAATTGGTTTAAGAAGTAGTTAGTAAGTAATTAAAAAGGAATATGTGTTGGAATCTCTAAAACCGTGAGGCCTTTGAAAGGAGGGATCAACAAATTGTTCGAACTATGAAAAATAGTCAAATTTGGTGTTTCGTAATATCCGATTCCCATAATGTTTTGAAAAAGGTTATTCTTTTTCGTACACTGTCTCTCGTAAGTGTGACCTCAAATATGAAATTATTCAAAAAAAAAAAAAAGACAAAAACAAAAAAATGCACGTAAAAATGATACATGATCGAAAAAGAAGCAGAGTGAAGACATGACATAAGCTGTCACCTCGCTTGAGCAAAATATTTGGAATAATATTGGACACTTTCAAAAATGCAAAAGAAACAAGAAGAATTTAGAAGAAGCATACTTTTGACTATGAGAAGAAGTAGAAAACACCAAGCATAAAAAAACGTGTCACGAAAGAAGAAATTGCAGAGGAATGTTTTTTATTGTTTTTGTTCGGGTTTTAGCCAAAAAAATTACGTGATGTGTAGTCACCTTTCTACAAAATTTGCTGCCTAAGTGTTTCTTGCGCCATTACAAACTCAACAGTGGAAACTCAGAAGTGGAAAAGTGGTAAAACGCTAGCTGTGAACGCTAGGAACAAGAACTGCAGCGCAGGAGCGTGAGTGCTACGAAGTGTAAAAGCAAACGGGCAAGCAGTATGAGAAATGACAGGCGCTGGCGCTTTGATGATATAAATAAGTGTAAATTAATTTTTCTTTGACATTTACTGACTGACTCACACTTACCGGAATACCAATGAGCGTATACCATAACGTGGGGCAGGTGGGCAGATGGGCAGATGGTGAAGAAAAATGAGATTAAAATTTTTGCCATTTTCTTGCTACTTGTTTTTCGTTTGTTTTTGTTGTTGTTTTTTTTAGCTGAATTAATTAAAACTTGAAGCTTGCTGCCACATCGCGACTTGCTATGCTATGGCATAAGTTAGTAAGAGTAGTTTGGAATTAAGTAAAAAGATGTTTAAGAAGCGTTAAACTTAATTAACACTGGGTAAATATTGTTAGTGACGGAGTTCCTCATTGCAAGAACAAGACGGAGTTTCTCATTGAACAATTGCTACTAGTGCCTACTACTAATACTCAGTTCTAACAGGGCTGTTTAAGATCAGGGCGATTTCTTAGAGTAGCTGGCAACTTTTCAGTTTGTTCAATTTAAGATTATTCTAGGATACATTTTTGGGACAACCAAGTGGTCTTGCCAAGCGAATCTGGCACCAATATATCCTCACCATCAAATAAAGTAAAGATTTTAAAACACTTGCTCCCTTCAACTCAAACTTTCTTGTCCGCAAACACCACCAACTTCGAATAAGTATTACCGATTGAAGTATGATTACGATTATTGAGCTGAATTTTCAAAGAAACGATTTCCCCATCCTTTTGAAACAGAAGATCTGAAAAAATTCCGCTTTCTTCATGAAGTTCTGGAAATTTTCTTCATATTCAAATTTTTTCTACTGGATTGGTAACTCTAACTCTACCCAAGCAAAAGGAAAAATGTGAGCGTTGTTTTAATGGCTTTATGTTCTTAATGGGGAATTTGTAAGAAATATCCAGGATTAGGTCCAAGCCACACAAAATTTATCAAAAACATCACTCAAATTATTAAGCAATCCTGACAATTCCATAGGTTTTTTTTTTCTATTTTAGTATAATATAAGTAAATTGGAATTATTCCAAATAAATACTTTTGCTAAATCATTACTAAATCCGCAGCTGGGAATTATTCAGATTTAGCAGAAGAAGTTTAGAATAAGTTTCTGTCAAGTCTGTTTTTCAAGTATAGCTTTTTTAACTCTCAAACACTTTTGTCCCTCCTCAATCTATCTTTCTATCGGTGTCCTGTGATTGCAATCCCTCTATCATTCTTCATCGTTCTTCCTCTCACCTATCAATCTTCCTTCCAAATCAACACAATGTTTTGCATTCATAGGGGTACACCCTGTGTGTTGAAACAAAAATGAGAATCCAAAAACTATGCTAGAGTAGGTCTTGTAAAAATGTGGTTATAACTGGATAGGATCAATGAAATTAAAATCTAGAAAATTTGACTTGAAAATGGTGGAGAAAAAGGTTCGGCTGTAGGACTGCGAGAAGTAGTTAGAAGATATTATGCAATATAATTTCCCTGATCTTTTATTTCTAACTTTTGCTCTGATAATTTTAAGGTGAGATCAGAAAAATCAATGATATGGATATAAATTGGAATTATTGCAAATAAATACTTTTGCTAAATCATTACTAACGCCGCAGCTGGGAATTATTCAGATTTAGCAGAAGAAGTTTAGAATAAGTTTTTGTGAAGTCTGTTTTTCAAGTATAGCTTTTTTAACTCTCAAACACTTTTGTCCCTCATCAAGCCTAAATCAGAATCAAAAAACTTTAAAATTCGCCCGTCCTTAAACAAAATGATTTTCTAAACAAACACTCCGTTCTAAAGACCTTTTGGATCGATAAAAATAGAATCTAGTAAATTTGACTTGAAAATGGTGTAGAAAAAGGTTTGGCTGTAGGACTACGAGGACTAGTTAATCTTCCTGATCTTTCATTTCTAACTTTTGCTTTGATAATTTTAAGGTGGGATCAGGCAAATCAATGGTATGGATCTTAACCATAACGGCTTCTAATTGTTCTAATTGTTGCCTGCATTCCACTCCAAAACGAAAATAAAACTTTTTGACCTGATCGGAGCGCTCTTTCTAATCTGTTCCTTTTTCAACTTGACATAAATTTCATGCATCAAGCTTAATCCCAATAAGCCTGGCCACACGAGAACAATTATGCACAGTTTCTAATCGAAGGAAACACTTTTTCACTTTGTTATACCTAAGTTAGATTCTCAATGCTCAGCATTTATAGGGTAAATTTACTTTACATTACTTTTAATGGCACAACAGCCCATGGAGGGTCTAGGCCGAGCTTTTCGCATCCACTCATGTTGTGCGTCTTATATTTGTACATGAATGGAAGGGACCTACAGTTTAATGCCGAATCCGAATGGCAAAGTGAAAAGCTTTTCATAGGCAATTTTTACTCTTGTAGGTTTGCCATTGCCTGCCAAGAGGTGGTGGTGGGTGCCGTGTAGAAAAATTATTTTTTCTACTTTTTGACTTTGCCTGTGCCGAGATTCGAACCCCGGACACTCTGGGTAGCAGTCCAATGCACTACCACTACGCCACAGCGACCACTAGGGTAAATAGTGTAATATAAATATGGTAAATTCTTGCGCCTTAGAGGGTTAAACGACAGGCTGAAGTTCACAAATATTAAGGTGATTTTTTAATTATCGTTTTCATGTAATCTCTACCGGTGTAACCATTATTTCAGAGAAAATAGAGCCTCTTGCTCCTCTTGCTCCTCTATCAAAAATTCATAGCAAAAGTAAGTATATACTTAAGAACAGATCCGGAAAGTTTCGCCCACAAAGGGAAAAATTAAAGGAAATTTAATCTGTTCCTTTTTCAACTTGACATAACTGTTATGCATCAAGCCTGTTGCCAATGAGCCTGGCCACACGAGTCAAACTATGCGAAATTCTTAGGTGAGAGGGAAAACATTTACTATAGGGTTGCATTTTGGTTTTTGTTTCCCCATCTCCCCTCAACTATGGTATGTTATGTAGTACACACACTAACACATCGAAATTAGTTCCATGTATACAGAAATTGTTCGTTATGTCTGCTTTAACTATGATTGTGCAGCTTAGAGAAAGTGCGCCGAATTTATTTTGCTACATGCGCAATTTTTCGCATATGGCCAGTCTCAATGAGTTTTCATGTTCATAACTAAATTATGAGATTAATGGTGTTGAATTCTTATTTTACAGGAGACTGAAGTTAGCTGAAATTTTCTTGAAAATTATGGTACAATTAATTTTATCAGTGCAAGAAGTTGAGTTGACCAATTTGCTACCTTTAAAACTATTAATTTTTTGGACTGTTTTCACCACTCTCCCCCCTCAAAAATGATTTCAACTCAAAAATATCTTATCATTCTTAAAGAGAAGATATTCTCTTCTCTCCTCTTCTCTTTCGTTAAAAACTCTAGCAATTGCTAATCGAGATTCAGATTTATAAGCTGCTCTATTTAACAATTGCTATTATGTTGAAACTGTTCGCTTGTGATTTGTTCGATTTATTTTCTAAGGACATCACGTTTAACGTTTCAATGTTCACTTGGCAAGTGCCAAATCACTTGGAAACGACAATGTCAGCAGCTACTGCCTGCCTGCTTGTATTGTTCAAGTGTTTTTCCTCTCAGCCAGCTGCAATGGTGAAATCCGCTTGTGATGTCTACAAGTTAAAGATTGGCGTCATTATAAAATGCATAGAAATTGTGAAGTGATGTTCTAGTTATTGTTGTTGTTGTTGTTGTTGTTGTTTGTTAGGGGGTTAGCAAGACATAACAATCGCAACAATCACCATTCGACCAGGCACCCACCCTAAAACTCAACTCATTGATGGTCGGACGAGCGAACTCGAACTGAACAAAACGAAATGGCAATGGCAATCACAATGACAATGAAAACGAGAATAATTAAGCTGCCTGAAGCTGAGGCTAAAAATTGTGCTGGCATAGCATTTTAATTTGCTATTTGGTTTATGTTGGTGTTGTTGTAACTATGGTGTTGTTGTATTTTTAGTTGTACCTGTAGGCAGGTAGTATGTATGGTTCATACTTATGTACTAGTTTACTCTTCTTCTTTGCAATGTTACCTCACGGCATAAGTTCATTTTCTCAGCTTTAGTTGCACGCGAGTATTTTTTAACTTAATTTCGAAAGCTTTAGCTTTTATCTTATTCCTACTTGAATTTATTTTAGGTTTTGATTTATTTATTGTCCGGCACTTAAGCTTGTGTTGTATTGCAATAAATTTGAAGACTTTATTTTTTAAGTTTTTAAGCATTTTTTTTTCTTAATTCTATTTGATTTCTAGTCTTAATTTGGTTTTATTTTAGCTACAACTTATTTATATCCTAGTCCTATCCTATCCTTGTGGTCGCTGTGACGTAGTGGTAGTGCGTTGGACTGCTGCGCAGAGTGTCCGGGGTTCGAATCTCGGCACAGGCAAAATCAAAAAGTAGAAAAAATAATTTTTTTCTACACGGCACCACCTCTTGGCAGGCAATGGCAAACCTACAAGAGTAAAAATTGCTATGAAAAGCTTTTCACTCCGCCGTTCGGATTCGGCATTAAACAGTAGGTCCCTTCCATTCATGTGCAAATATAAGACGCACAACATGAGTGGATGCGAAAAGCTCGGCCTAGGCCCTCCATGGGCTGTTGTGCCATTAAAAGTAAAGTAAAGTAAGATATTTTCGGTGAATTTAAGTGTTCTAACTTTAAATGCTCAAATAGCTACGAGTCAAAATGTTTTCTTGTATGTATTTTATTTGAGGATGTGAAAGAGATCTGATCTGAGATCTAGTCAGAGAGAAGACAAGGAGAAGTGAACAAATTGTATTAAGGACTGCGTCGAATAAAATTGTCCGTTACATTTCTTCCCATACTGTGCTAATGAAAGATTCCAAATCAGACATTTAAATGTCAAAAACAATTATGTGTCAGTGAAAAATAATAAAAATTTATTTAACGCCGAAATGGCAAACGAAGTGGAAGTGCGAGAAAATATTATTAAAATTTTTCAAAAGCAACCTCACTGGTCATTAAAAAAAATTGCCAAAGAGGTAGGGGCTAACCCTAAAACCATATCTCGCGTTATTAAACGTTTTAAGGATGAACTGCGTATTGAGCGGAAGAAAGGTTCTGGTAAAAAGAAGGGGCCACATGACTGTGAGAAAGCGAAGAACTTTGTGACCATTTGAAAGAAAGAGAATGACCAAATATTTCGAGAAGGAAATTGGCGGGGAAGGCTGATTGCTCAGAATCTATCGTGCGCCGGACTAAGAAGGAAGCTGGGCTGAGGACGTACAAAGTTCAAAAAGTTGTGGATAGAAACGCCGTGAAGAATAAAACCGCAAAACAACGAGCGAAAATGCTGAGACGAGATTTTGCCAAGAAATTTGAATGCTGCTTAATGGACGATGAAACTTATGTTTTAGCGGACTTTTCCCAGCTACATGTCCCGAAAAGTCATGAAAAGCTGATTCTCGAGGAAATGTCGCTGAAAAATTCAAAGCCAGAAAAAAATACAAAATTCCCAAAGAAATTCCTTGTTTGGCAGGCAATTTGTAGTTGTGGCAAAAGGAGCAGCACATTCGTGACATCGGCTACAATCAACGGCAAAATATATTTGAAGGAATGCTTGCAAAAGAGATTGCTTCCATTTTTACGCCAACATGAACTGTCCACGTTTTCTTTTTGGGCTGACCTCGCTTTATGTCACTACAGCAAAACGGCCTTAGAGTGGTTCCAACGGAATGAAGTGATTTTGGTGCCTAGAGAAGCCAATCCATCAAACTGTCCAGAGTTACTGGGCTTTAGTAAAAAGAAGGAAGATGAAGGTAACAAAAAAAGTGGCCAAAAACCTTCAAGATTTTAAAAGAAATTGGTCTGCAGCAGCTGTGAGGTTGTCGGACACTACCATAAAAACATTAATGGAAGGGGTTCCTGAAAAATTACAACTTCTTATTAAAAACTAATAATTTGTGGTTTCTTGTTTTTATTTTTTTAATCTAAAAATAATTTGCAAAATAAAATACTTTATTTTAAAAAATCGGACGATCGGCTCAAAAGATTTCATCATTTTTGTACCAGACAATTTTATTCGACGCACTCCTTAGTCCTGCTATTTTCCAGTTTAAATAGAGAATTTAATCATAACCCTTAGAGAAATAACGAAATAAAGAGCAGCTCTTATTCAAGTACGTAAACAACATCGAGACAACTTTCTCTTCGATGATCTGAGCTAGTGTTGATTAAACCCAAAGTCAAACACATAACCAACTTCACAAAAGGCACCCAATGTGTACAGACGACCTGAATTAGAGGGCCCACCTACCCTCCTGCCCTCCTTATATCCTCCTTGCCCCTTTTATATCGGAGAAACTGAACGTAAATTTTTAGCGTGCCATTCTACCCTCCTACCCTCCTGCCCCCTTAAAAGAACGTGCCCCTTTTATAACGTAAAAACTCAACGTACATTTTTAGCATCCACCTAAATTTTCTCTAGAATACTCTTAGATTCATGTAGTGTAAACTAAACTGGATTCACTTCAGAAGAGATTCCGCTCTAAATTTGGAATGTTTTTTTCTGTTTTACAATTTTCATTGTCCTTAATCTTTCCAAAATCTATTCGGACATCTGCTTCAATTCTAGAGTGAATCTAAATCGAAGCAGTAATCTATAAAAATGACATCAGTCTTTCTCTTTGCCTGCTCTAATAGTCTCTAATCTTAATCGTTTATGTTTTCACTGCACTTAAAAACCAGCTACAATTAAATAATTCCATTGAATTCAGTTGCTCATTCAGTTAATGTGTTTTACACGCTTTATGTTTTGCCAAGGAATAGCTTAATGTGTTTTTTTTTTTAGCAACAATGATTTATGTAAGTCTAACAACAAGTCGGCTTGTTTTTGTTTTGTATTGCTAGAATGGAAAAACTTTTGCTTAGCTGATTACCAAAAAAAAAAAAAAACAAGAAACAACAAAAAATTATAAAACAGAAAAACAAAGAAATAAAGTACTCGTAAAGTAAGTTTTGCATTATTTAAGTCAAACTAAAAGTTTTGTTTCCAACTTTTTGATGCTATAAAATTCTATATATACGAGAATGTACTATATATTTATACGGTTACACTTAGCGTGAATATGGTATGTCACCGAGAGTGTCAGCGAGATTAAAGTTAGCTTGAAATGCCCTTTCACGTCAAGCGGCAGACATATTTGGAAGCATACTTTTAGGCAGTTCTCACTCAAACCAAGTATTTTTAGACACTGAACCACTGAACGCGTTAAATGTCGAAAATATTCGAAATTCTTACTTGAAAGGCCGTAAAATGCCTGATGGTCAAAACTCAGCATAATCGAAAAAACAAAATTTGTATATAAAATCTTGTCTTCGTTGGACTTTCAAGGCATGCAAAAAAAAGTACAAAAGAGAAATGTTTGTTGTTTTATATGCTCAAATTCAGTTCAATTAACTCTTAATTACACAGCCGAACAGTATTTTCACAACAGAATAGTAAAGGGTGTTTTTTTTAGAAGTGCGGTTTACAATCTGGCAATACTTTTTTCGGAGTTGGTCTTTTTGACAGCTGTCCCCTGATTTAGGCTCAGTTTGGTTTGCCATTTCAAGAATTGAAGCCGAACGACCAGCGAGCTCGTCGCACGTTCGGTGAATGGAACCAAAACAAGATGACCACCGATCCCGATTATCACAAGAAAATTTTGCTGGAAGTATACCATCTTCAGTTTCATTTAAAAGAAACTAAAATTAAATTCTTCTTCTTCTTCTTCTTCTTAAATATGCTATTCACAGTGAAACATAAGTTCAAATTCATTTTTTTGCTCCTTTTTTTTCCAACGTAATTTCGGTGAAATTGCATTATTTTCAACTGGGTCCATAGCAATTATTAGATAATTATGTACATATATTTACATATTTTCGGGAGGTTTTCAAGGTAAGGATTTCCGTATTAGTTTGACAATGTCGTCATTATAAAAACTTACTTCCTGCATCCACTTAAGTCGGTAAGTCGGTAATCAGTAAAGAATTTCATTATTATTCTGCTCATAAATATGTACCATACTCGTATGTATAAATCGCATGAACATTTATTGACCAACAATTCCGGTCGACAGTTTACTTTAGTTCAGGCCAGACTGTGACTCATTAAAGTATCATTTATCTGTTAGAATATAAACTACAACAATAAATTAAGTGAAAATACAAGAGTAGCCGACAATTTTTCCAAAACAATAACCAAAATGACAACAGAAACAACAAACGATTTACGCACATAAATAAAGCTACCATAGATAAGTATACTCGTACATACACACATACACACACATAAACGCACACCATTAGCTCAGCCCTGTATATGTAAAATAAAGTGAGAGAGTGAGGGAGTGGGGAGTTAGGGAGTGATAGAGTGAGAGAGTGAGGGAGTGGAGAGTGAGTGAGTAAGTGAGTAATTGTGTAAGTGAGTGCATGAGTGAGTAAGATTTCTTGAGTGCCTTTGCTCTTGCAATCAGAGTAGCGAGTTGACTGCGTAGAAAAAGAGAACGCAAAAGAAAAAAAAAGGTCCCAAGCATTTTGCCCTTTTCAAATTGTTAGAGCACAATACAAATTTATATACCATTCACACATACATATGTATTTGTATTTCAGTGAGTATGCTTGTATGTTTGTATGTATACAATAAACTAGTAAATAGTAAAGTCTAGCAGAACTTAAACTATGCCACATAGTTTTAGGCTCATTATACCAAACAATTCACTTCCGGTCGCGTCTAGGCGAAAGTCACAAACTGATACGTTTTTCTTGCTTTTGTTACAATAACGTTTTTCCAATTTGTTATTTGTGTGTGTGCGGTGCAAGGAAACCTAAAGGAAAATTAATACATATATGGTACATATTCGTACATATGTATGTATCTTCACAGACGTTTTTCTTTTGTTATGGTATTGTGACGGCTTCGTCGGATATACATTTTTTATTTACACAGATATACATATTTACTTTGTGCGCTATTGTTTGTTTGTTTATGTGTGTTTGTGGTTCAATGCTAATGGGCTATTTTTAAACTACATAAACACAATAGTATCGATTATTGAATTTCATGTATGAAGCAACTTGTTGCTTACTTGCTCTGCACGTTTTCGCTATAACAAGAAATTTAAAGTGAACTTAAGTGTGCAACTTTAATGTATACAAATGGTATTGATTTTCGTGCGTAGAGAAGGTATATACAATTTTTTTATGCATAAATCTAGTCTGTTTCCAAGGAGTGTTGTGATTTTCATTGACGGTATGTATGGTAATAGAATTATTCAAATTAATATTTAAATGAACACAGAGTTGGTCTCGAAATACTCGCTAACTCACGCACTTTATTTTACATATACAGGGCTAAGCAAATGGTATGGAAAGTATTTAAAGCCTCAGCCAGTGTGAGACCCCCACGCACGGTAGGGCCTCCCGGAACCAGCGTTAAGTATTTCGTCGGGAGGCCGTCAGAGCATTACTGCTCAAGCGTCAGTTCTTGGTTAGTCAGGTTAGCTGTCTTAAGGGTTGCCTGAATTAAAGGCATTCAGGCCTACGTTGCGCAGACGTGTGCGCTCCATATTGCGATGATCACGTTCAATGCGGCGAAGTGCAGACATTATTCTTGCTGCCGCTGTCTGGACTGCTTGCCACTTATGTAGTGTGTGGCACATGTGATTAATAATATTAGCCAATGTGGGGGCCTCCCCAAAGGCTTCCCTTATCTCGGTTCGTTCGGTATCGAAAGGCGGGCAAGAAAAGAGGATATGTCGTGCGTCCTCGATATCGTTAGGGCATACGAGGCTCTTCCTCGTATTTGAAGCGGTGCAAATAGTATTTGAAGCAACCATGTCCACTAAATAGCTGCGTCATGTGAAAATCTATTTCACCATGTTGACGAGTAATCCAACTTTCAATATCCGGGATAAGTGCAAATGTCCGTCTGCCTTTGTTCGCCCTTTCCCAGCGTAGCTGTCACTTTTTTATGCTGTGTTGTCGCTCCTCTGCCTTTGATGCATTTGGGCCTGCTGCGTAAATGTTTCTGCATTCACTTGCTAGTATGTCTATCGGTATCTTGCTTGAGATAAGACCGACTGCTTCATCCGGCACTGTACGGAATGCACTTGCAATTCTTAGTGAGCTGCAGCGATAGGTCGCCCGGACATTGGTATGCGTTTATATGTGTATGTGTATGTGTGTGTGTGTGTGTGTGTGTGTGCATGTACGAGTATATCTACTTAGTTGTAAAGATCACGGTTTTTTTTTCGGATTTAAATTCAATTATTAACTAACTTAATAATTGAAAATTGTAATCAATTACTTCGGAACCATATTAAAGGAATTGATTACTTCTGCAATTCCATAGAGTAATTCAAATTGTAATAGTTACAATGAGTTGTAATTTATGAATATTTTTTCTATTCCATTACAAGGAATGTAATGCATTTTCCCCCAATTCGCTTTTCAGTTGCTTCTCTATATAATTTTCTCACCAAAAAAATCTTATCAAAATTGCAAGCTGTTGCCAAAATGTAAATAATAATAAATGCAACGGAAATATTGTCCTTTTGTTGTGCGTCAACAAAAAAATTTACTTCCTGGTAGGAATAGCCGTCATGGTCATAACTAATACACAAAAAGAAAGTTATATTAACCCAGCAAAAGAAACCATTTAATTCAGTCGCAGTAGGAGCGGAGTTGCTCAAAGTTCCTGATTGGAATCGAATCAATTTGAATGGAAAATGTGGCAACGCTGCATGGTGTTGACTGTTGTTAGTTATGTTTTAGTTGAGTTTTTACTGGTTTTCACTGTGATAAGCATTAGCAAATATGATTTCCCAAGTTTCTTAGAAAAAGCGCATTAAATTTCATTACCTGTGGAAAGATAAAAGACTATAGCTACCATAATTTTTTTCTACTGGGAAATTATCATTATTCTGCTTCTAGTTGATTGGTCTGCCATTGTGTGTGTGTCTATTTCTTTAATGTTTGTCCTTTTCATTATCGATTTCACATAGACAATATTCACAATAAAAAAAAAAAAAAGGAAAAATAAAAACTGTGAAACGATAACAAAAATATATTGAGTGTGAAAAAGAATAACTTTGTCATCATAACAAAATTGAAGAAAACAAAAATGAAATGAAATGGTGGAAATGTCATGGAAAGTGAAAAGTGTGGAAAGCAGATTTTCATTGCACCATTCTTAATGGAATTTATATTTTATGTACATTTTTTATCTAACAACTTATAAATTTGTATAATTTTCTCATTCATATTTATAGGTTTTTAATAATGACAACTAATGATGAGTAAAAGTTAATAATCAGGAAAGTTTTAGTTTTATTTTTTAAGCACAGAACAACAGATTCTTTGTTTAGGGGAAAAATTAAGGACACTATGGGCTTTCTAGAAGGTTTACTTTCTTCAAACGAAAAGATTCTCCAAAAGCATTTCAGTAGATTTGTATTAGACATTAAAGTGTTTGTGATTGTGTCATTCAATGTAGAAAGTTTTCTGGTAGTGTTTTAATCGGTTTGTTTTTTTTGATTTATATAATCGAAAAGGGAGGAGGGGAACGATTTTTCTCATCCCATCATCGTACAAATTTTTTTACAAGGCCGATCAATGTTGAAAGCGTTAATTGAAATGGCAGGGCTTTTCTTTCAAAGATCTTTAGAAAGAGAATTTGACCAGCATATCATAGAAAAGTTTTATGAATTTACAATTTAATAAGGAAAAAATCCTTATAGTCTAATCTTGCCTTGGAAGCTATCTTCTTGCAGTGACTCTCTAGCTCTAGCGTTTTATTTTCTTAAGACAACCTCAGGAGGAGGGAGTTGATGATATTTTTTCTTCAATTCTGGCAAGACAATATGTACACTATTTCACAGTTATTCCATGTGAGATGTTGAGTCTTCTTAAAAACTATCTGCGTTCTCACCTCTTGTCAAAGTCCTTCGCTTCAGTAGAAGCTGTCGAAGTTCCCATTAAAATCCATTTTCATCCTCGATTTCAATGGAGGGCATGAAATCTAAGTCGCAGCGTTTGAAACAATCCATTTCCAGCTAATTTATTATCCTTATTACATGAGAACTATATGAAATATTTACAAAATGTTTGGTAAAAATAAAGATTAACGAACCCTGTAATTATAGTTTTACCTACGATTGTGTCACAAAAGCACACAGTAGAATACTTAGAATGAAAAGGTGATGTAGAAAAATTAATTGAATAATGTCAGGTATTTAAAAGTAAATTGTACCAAATAATAAGCTAAAGTCGTCATAATCACTCAACAAAGGCTATATGAATAACAAAAACAACAACAACCACAGACTGGCACGAACATTATTGACAGTCGCAACAATTATTTAGCTGCTTCAATTTTCATTATCCTTGAAGCGGAAAGTTGCAACAATGAAAGAAAGAAACGGAAAAAATTTAAGTAACTAAGGGAAAAGAGAAAAGGGAGAGGGAAAGGGAAAGGGAAAGGGAGAGGGAAGGGGAGAGGAAGTTGTAGAAATTGTTCAATAAAAAGAAAAATATTTGGTTTAATGTCAATAAAGAGAGGAAAGTTGTTAATAGAAATCCACTTTTGTTTTCTTTCTTCTTCTTATTGCTATTGTTGTTATTGTTATTGTCGGTATTGTACTGCCATTGTCGCTGCTGGCATATGTTGCCAGCAAATATTCTACTTATTCTGAAATTTTTTTTCTGTTTCTGTTTCAGTTTCTGTTTTTTTGTTTTGCTCCATCAACTTGATACATTGATGCATTAAAAATTTATCGTGACTTTCAGTTTGTGAATTTCTTTTTTATAAATCAAAGTGATTATTGGAACAAATTATAATTGCAAGGTTAGCTAAAGAGCTAAAGAAAGGAAGAGTGTTTATTTTTGCTTTATCTGAAATCATATTTTTGTTACTCTGCATTCAGTGGAGGGGATTAGAAAAGATAATGTACTCGCTCAGAGTCTCCACTTCAGAGACTTATTTTATTAACATAACTCCCTCGAAATGTTGGTATAACCGAAGAAGCGGATTAACCTTCTAGAAGGAAGATATTCTAGAAAGAAGATTACTCTTCTCAACTTAACTTCGTACTTCAAGAACTAAGTATGAAAATAAATAAAATCCGGAAATCCAGGAACCGCTATGCCAAACAAAGTCACACGAAAATGTCCTAAATCTCAAGTTCTCAAAAGGGAGCAAAATAATTTAAGTATTTAATATCTTTCTAGAGCTTTCGCCTTAGCAGGAATTAAAGTTAAATTAATCGTTAAACATAATCTCACTCACAAGATTCTTACGTTTCCGTTTGTTATTGTGGATCAGGTATTTCTCTTAATTAAGTAGTACACTGGACTAACGCTTGATCTGACTTTCGGTCTGAATTTGATCTAAATTTTGAGATCAGTTCTAAGCTGAGTTTTGGTCTGAATTTTGGTTTTAGTTTGGGCTAAGTTTTTTGTTTTGTTTTGGCTTTTGGTTCGAGTCTTTATCTGAATTCTGGTTTTCATTTTGGCTCAATTTTGGGCTGAAGTTTTTCTAAATTTATTCTGAATTTTAGTCTAATTTCTGTTCTTGTTTTTTTGCTTGATTTCAATCTTATTTTTTGCCTGATTTTAATCTTATTTTTGGATCTGACTTTTTAACTGACTTTTATTCTGGACTTGGTCTGAGTTCTGGTCCGACTTTTGATCTAGATGTGAATTGATTTTTGTTTCGAATTTGATCTGAATTTTTTTTTACAAGGTCAAACTGATGCAAGGTCAAACTGATGGTTTGAGTTTTGCTTTGATTTTGGGAAATGTTTGAATAAAAATTTTGGTCTGTCTTTAAGTCTGGATTTGATTTGAATTTAAGTGTGATTTTTGGTTTAAAATTCATCTGAATTTTTGGTCTGAATGTTGGCTTAAGATTGGTTTAATTTTAGGCCTAAAATTTAACTGATCTTTGAATCTGACTTTTAGTTTGGCTATTGGTCTGGATTTGGTCTGGCGTGGGTCTGACTTTTGAATTGAGATTTGGTTTGACTTTTGGTAAACTTTTAGTTTGACTTTTGGTAAACTTTTAGTTTTACTTTTAGTCTGCCTTTTTGTCTGACTTTTGGTCTGACTTTTGATCTGACTTTTGGTCTGACTTTTGATCTGACTTTTAATCAAAGTTTTGCCCTGAGTTTTGATCTAACTTTTGGTCTAGACTTGGCTTGATTTTCATTCTATATTTGGTTGAATTTTCGTTCAAATTTTGATTTGATATTTGGTTTTAGTTTTGCTTTGATTTTGGTAAATATTTTTGTATGAGTTTTAAACTGACTTTTGCCCTGTGTATGATCTTAATTTTATTGTGATTTTTCTTCTAAATTTTATCTTAATTTTGCCTTGATTTTGATCTGACTTTTAGTCTGACTATTGGTCTGAATTTACACTGAGTTTTGATTGATTTTGGATCTGGGCTTGTTTTAAATTTTCTGTAAATTTAGTCTGAGTTTTGGTCCAAACTTTGATCTGACATTTGGTTTAGATTTTTAGTGTGTGTGTGTGTTGGAGTGAGCTTTAGTCTCATCATTCATTTAATGGTACAACAGCCCATGGAGGTCCTAGGCCAAGCTATTCGCTGCATTTTAGTCTCATCTGCAGATGATCTGGTCCGGGTTGATTATTGATCCGAATTTGGTCTGAGCCTTGTATAAGGTTTGATTTGATTTTCGATTAAAATAGTGATCTGACTTTTGGCCTGAATTTAATCATAATTTTTGTGGTTATGTGTAAATTTGATTTTTAGAGTAAAATTTTCAGTAAAACTCCGAAGTTATAAGAAATGATTCGATCCAAGTTTTTTTTATCGATTGTGATCTACTTATCGTGGCAATTTCTTAATGGCATCTATATGGTTTGGACATAAGCGGGGAAGCATAGCCAGTTGCATAAATTAAAATGCAACTGGAAAGATATTTAAAGTTCGGAAGTGAATTTATTATTATTTTTAAGTATTTCATTTAATTTATGTTTTTTCCAACAGAATATTTTTAAATTGCCATTAGCAGAAATGTACACTGGATACAATGAATGATTGCAATCATCTGCATACAGCAACGAGAAGATTGTGGTTGTTGGTTGTGAACGCCAACAACAGCGGATGGAATGATTTAACATTTGACAACCAACATTCTGATATGCTCTGGCCATAAGAAGATTAATGAGAAGGCATATAAAAGTGAATCACTTCACATGAGTAGACTCATGTACTATATTACTATGTAAATAAGTTTAACTTGGTACATTCAAATTACATATGTAAATGAAGCAATACTGAGTCGTAAGCCAATTTACAGCAACAACTTATGTGTGAAGATATGTTCATTTATGTCAGATTAAATATGCTTTCTTAATGACATATTTTTATGTCACTCTTAAAAATTGCAATGACATAATGGCATTTTATTGATAATTACTTCATACATAAATATTTATACGTAAATGTCAAAAGTTATCTTAAATTTTTCTGTATATTCATAGATTTTCTGCCAGTGAACGAAAAAGTCATTGAAAATTTATGAGATTTCCAATAAAAACAATAACAATAAACCACAAGTGAAATGAAAATACGAATACAGTAATCCTCCGTTACAGCTACCTCGGTGGTCTAGTGGCAGCGTGCTTGATTACCATCTCAGAGGTGCTGGACTTAGGGTTTTCTGTAAAAAATCGTTTCTCTCCAATTTAATCTTCAATATGTAACAGTTTCAAGAATTTTCAGCACATTTTGACATTAAAGAGTAAGAAAATAAAAAAGGATCGCCAATGTGAATTAACCAGCGGCTACTGCACAACATGCAATTACAAATGCAAACACATTCTAAAATTATATATACTATTTTAGAGATTATCATTTATTGATAATAAATGAAGAGCTATGATAAATTTTGCCACTTCATGTGTTCATGGAAATTGATTTATGCATATTTCTGTACTTCAAATACACACTTAATATTTGTACTGATAATCATAAAACTATCAATGTCTTGTTTTCAAACCAATGATTTAATTTATAAATATGCAATAATTCAAACAGGCTGAGTAATTTTCAACACATGAAATCCAATCGAATTGAATTGAATGAAACATTATGAGAAATGGAACATGAGAAAGTGCGGTGAGTTTAAGAAATCATTGAGAAAGTTTAAACTGTGGAACGAATTGTGGAAAACATGAGAGTGGAAGATATTTCTTGGTGGTTTTTCGGACGTTTCACTGCCATTTTGAGTTCATTAACACATTCCTGATCGGACTTGTGTAGTTTGATTCGCATAAACTTTTAAATGCCGCTCAGGTGGCGTTAGTGTGCCAATGACGTCAGATCTTACAATCTCGCTCTCTCTTCCCTATTTTCTGTGACACTCGCATAAAGATGTTTTTAACTTACAAATTAAAATCAACTGGCATAGAAATGAATGTGGTATAAACAAGAATTTGATTTTTTTCATATCCTGGAACGTGTGAAGATTTAATAAGTATTAAACTTCATTCCCCCATAAATATAACTATGAATGTACCATATATGGAATTGAATTTCTGGGAATCATTTTTCTTTGGCGGTGTCTTCATATTAAAATCTATGTGTTTACTATATGCGAACACAGCCTAGGCCCTCCATGAGCTGTTGTGCCATCAAAAGAAGAAGAAGAAGAAGAAGTTCACATATGTTCTCACACCTTCTTACTCGTATTATAATTTTTTTCGGCTTCTCTCATTGAGAGTGACATTGATACGATTTTAGTTCGTATATATTCGCCCACTTTTTCCATAAATCGTCAATATTTTTCTTTCATGCTATTGGTGATTGATAATTTAATGTACTTTCCGGATTGTGGTGTTGTATGTCAATTTGGCTTAACTTCAATTCAGTCACTTTTCGTTACATTTTAAAAGAGATAATCTCATGGTATGTGCTCAATATTTTCGATTAGCTTGTTGGGCATTTTTGAAGCGTATTGACAGATGCAAGTCGATCTGCTGTCAGTTTTTCAATTGCTTTGTTTACTATAAGTAAAAGATTAGTAAGTAGATTTAAGTTGAGATTGGTGTGATTGATGTACCGACTTATTTCAACTTGCTTCCTCAAATCGTATATACTTAACACTTTAGTATGTCTCCTTCAATATTTCATTTATGTTTTAAATGTACCCACCGCAATTCCAACTCTATTTCTGATATAAAAAAAATATTAAACATGAAAAAGGATTATGGTACATACACAATCACACTGAATTTCATGTAAATGTGGTAATCCAAAAATTTGCATTTTCCAATTACTAACGAAAGTTTCACATTGATTCAGGCATAGTGAAAGAACAAAAACCAATGCCATGAAAGAGAGGAGTAGAAAAATCGTAGTGAACTTAATTTGATTAAAAAGGAGAGAATGATGGACAAAAAACCGGAGTACGTGCTGCACGATTGCAGTTTTTGCGATTTGCATTTTCAGTTTCATGTTAAAATTATAAGAAACTAAATTATTCTGTAATGCAAAAATTTCCTGTGCCAGTTTTAATTTGATTGTAATGTGAAAGGTATTTCAATAAATGGGCACGAAATGCCGGACAGAGGAAGGAAAGGTGATACCAATTAAGGTTAAAGGGCGAAAAACTGGTTTCAACTTTCAAAAATCTTGTGTATGTCAATCCATTCTAGGTAACAAATTTTGTGTTGATGAGTATAGGAAAAAAGTAAGGATTGGGATAGGAATAGGAAAGGAATAGGAAAGGAATAGGAAAGGAATAGGAAGGAAATAGGAAAGGAATAGGAAAGGAATAGGAAAGGAATAGGAAAGGAATAGGAAAGGAATAGGAAAGGAATAGGAAAGGAATAGGAAAGGAATAGGAAAGGAATAGGAAAGGAATAGGAAAGGAATAGGAAAGGAATAGGAAAGGAATAGGAAAGGAATAGGAAAGGAATAGGAAAGGAATAGGAAAGGAATAGGAAAGGAATAGGAAATAGATATATGTGTAAGGAAAAAATTCAAGAATTTTCACAGCAGTTACACGAACTCATCTCTCATTTATGCAATTATATTAAGAAACTTTTCTCCCCTGTTTCTCCCTTTCCGCTCCTAATTGCTCTTTTCAACTCTGCTATGGTGATTGGCAGTATTTGGTATAATGTATATTTAATATTTGTTTGCGCATTGTTTACGGGTTCTATTTGTTACAAATTTCATGCTTCCTTTCACTTCCACAGTTTTCAGCTTTTCCACTTGAGTCTTCAATTATATTTGTGTTGCCGTAGTTCCGACATCGCTCGGTTGGACGCATTCAGTTGCAGCATTCTCGTGCAACGCCGGGCATATCTAAAACCATATTTTACTTCAATTACAGCGCCATTTTTATTGTGTTTCCCCCCCGCCCCCCCTTTGGCATGAGTTTCTTGTTTTGTTGTTTTGTTTGTGTGTTTGAGTGAACAACAGGTTGTAACAACAAAAGCACACAACACTAATGGGCACATGATAGAACTAACTAACCACAACAACAGCAATCACTATAGAAAAAAAAATCTGAAAGATTGCATAAGCCCATTATTATTTGATTAGAGCGAAATTAGTTTGAAATTAGTTTTAAATGTGCAGCACACGCTAGTATCATGTTAAAAATGCATACATGCAGTTCTTCAAGCTCAAACTTAATTATTGGAGGAGAGTTAGTTTTGATAATTGCTGGGTAGAGAAAAAGTGTTAATTACTTATATACCATATGAGGGGTGAAAAATAGCGTGACAGTTCGGAAAGAGTTTTGTAATTGGTAAATGCATTTAAATATTGCAAGATTATCTTTTCAGAGAAATGGAAATTCTTTTGTTACGTCACAAAATCAAATTGATATTTTATTCCACATGCTTCTTCAGGCACCGACGTTCTTCATGTACTGAAGGCAATTATTCAGTTGTTGGATTTGAGTAGAGATTGTGCCATCAGAAGACCAGATAAGATTTAACTGTGTTATTTTAATGTAACATATCTTGTCTGGCCTTTTAATTTTCAGTTGGATTCGTGTAGTTCAGAGAGAATAGCAGTTTTCCACACAAATATTGAATATTGCTTTCAAGTTCCGGAAGAAAATCGCGCTAAGTTTGGCAAGTCTGATGAAATATCGTGAGATATTTATGCTTACTACGTAGTTTCTCTCATGCTATAGTCATAATAACTCAAATCCATCAAGAGCAATTAATTTATCAAGTTCTTTGGATTCAATGCATTATAGTGTAATCTCAAAATTACTTGAACAAGACCACAGTTAAATTTTTTCCCCTAGTCTTGAAAACCATTGCCTACTCTTTGACAAAGAGAATAACTTGTTTCCTTTTCAGATGTTTTGCGCTTTTCGAAATATGTAAACTTTTTCTCAATACTTACATACTTTACAGACCCTAGGGTACTCAAGAAATATGATCTAAAAGCAAGCAAAATATAATTTTCCACAGACAGAACAAAACGGTGATAACTTCGTTAAGTAGAAAAGAACTTGAGCTTGAAATATATTTATTATTTCATTTATTTATGTATTTATAGTCTATAAAACTGTCTTGGCAAGGCGCTGTAGTCGATTATAAGGATACTTTTTTCAAAACTGGTATCTTCGTCGTAGAACGTTAGCCTGTCTGTGTTTCAGCGCAAAAACTTGCCACAACTTATTTGTTAGTCTGATCCAAGCATCAAGAGGCTCAAACCCAGAGAGCCTATAGTTTCTTAGTTTAGAGACTTTCTCTTGAATCCAACACCAATGATCTAGTTTTGAGACTTTCTCTTGAATTCAACACCAATGATCTACGACTGAATTGTTGGAAAATGAGTAATAGTATAAGTTTAGGTCGTGTAACTTATATTGGAATAATACTTTTTTTAACATAAAAAATGGGAAAAAGTTAAACTTTTACGATAAAGAACGACTCGGATGAAAAATTTTTTTTTTTTAAAGTTCTCCCCTATTAATGGCAATCTTATAATGTTAAATGATGAATGCTTCTTCCTCAAGGGTCTCGGAATTCGGAGAGTTCAGAAACCTTTTGGCAAGCATCAGTTTGACTTCCATTTGAACAGTTAAAGTGTACCTTGTTTAATTTTAGTTAGAAATTTAAGAGTTAGTATCGATTTTTGAATAATCAACACAACCTAAATACCTCATGCCTAAAAGTATGCAATTGTTTTGTTTACTATACGTGAAACTCTCGAGCTTCTGTATTTGGTGCTTAGAAATTTTATAAAATGCTAATAAAATTCAAAGTGGGAAATAAATAAATGCTGCAATGTTGGAGAAAATACCATTACGTCAGGTACCTCATGTGCCCTGCCCCCGTTGCCCCCGTCGCCCCCGTCGCCCTCTTGGAACTCTGTACACATTAATTTCCTTATTCGCATAGAATTATATGCCTTTTTTATATTGTTTTCACTTAAACCAATTTAATGGGCCACAAAAGCAATGACGGAAAGTTATTCATGCATAACTTTAAGTGTGTGTGTGTGTTCGTGATGTGTGTGTGTTCGGGTATGTGAAATGGTATGCACACAACACACACACACACACACTTCCATATGAAGCGCATTTACTTTCAATATAAAGTCATCAAGAATTTATTGTTTATGTTTATGATATTAATGAGATAATTTATGGCCGAAAGACTTAAAAATGCGGTGCAGAAATGCACGGAATATGTCGTATTCACACCATGTGAATAGCATATTTATTCTCCATGAATTAGCAATGAAATTTTACGCTATTGAAATTAAGGAGCCATACCACAAGCCAGTAGTGTCATAAAATATTGGGTGTTAATGTAAAGTATCTGCGATTTTTGGTGAGAGTTGGTACCCTCAAATCTGGCAACATTCATCCGATTATATCAAACGAACTGAAAGATAACATTTTAGGCTACTTTTTGTGTGCAGACAGTTGCGACGTTTAATTAATTCGTCGCTAGTGTAAAAAGTTACATTGATGTGAAAATGAGTGAAATATCTGAAGAAATAAGCTATGTGATGCTTGATTACTATGGAAAAGGTAAAACCGCTGCAAAAACATGCTGAAAAATTTATGAAGATGCTGTGCTGTGAACGCTAGCCCCAGAAGTAATTCGCTTGATTCCGTTCCGGATATTTCGATATCAAAGACGCACTGAAAGATGTACTGAAAGGATGCACTGAAAGTCAGTGAAAACACCGATGAAATTTTGCAACTGGTGCAGCAAGATCGACTGGCAAGCTGTCAGGAGATAGCGAGAGACTAACAATCAACCACATAACAGATTGTGGTCACCAACCGCGGATTCTTTTCATGTGACTCAATATGATGAACATTTCTCAATTATTTTAAATTAAGTAAATTTACTTTTAATAATGAAAATATTATTATTATTATTATTTATGCTATTATGTATTGTTCCTAGGCATAATTGACTTTACTTACTTTTACTTTTAATGGCACAACAGCCCATGGAGGGCCTAGGCCGAGCTTTTCGCTTTTCCTAGGCAAAATTTCTCCCAAAAAATTCATAGATAAATTTTAATTAAGGAATTTAAGTATGAAGTTAAACGATTTTACAAGTTCAATAGTCAGGCAATTTACCAAAGTAACATCTTAAGGAGTTTGTGAAATATTAAAATATCACATGATAGAATTTTAGATAGTTGCATTGTTTTTGAAAAGCTTTTTCACTTACTGGTTTCATAAGGTCAGTCAGCTTTAAATGAGCATTGTTTTAGGAAAGCTTTTTAATTTTCACTGAGCTTTAAGTTTGCAATCCTTCTCAGTTAAGTAGTTTAGCTTCTAAAAGCTTTTTTTTTCTTCGTTCCATTTCAATGATACAATACCAGAGGAAATATTCCCAAGTCCAGTATAAAGATGGTTTTTGCTACTTGGTTTTTGACATTTATATTTCTGACAGTGCACATGTGATTCTTGACATGTGTCAAAGTAAAAAAATGCTCAGTTTGGTTTGCCATTTCATCATGAATTGACTTACGGTTGAACGACGTGTGCAAATTATTGAAATTTACTATCAAAATTCGTGCTCTGTAAAAAAGTGTTTCGCAAGCTAAATTGTCTTCAGCGACGGGGCTCATTTTTGGCTCCATGGATTCGTGTATAAGTAGAATTGCCGTATTTGGAGTTAAGACCAGACAGACGCAATTCAGCAGCTACCAATGCATCCCGAAAAATGCATAGCACTGTTGGGTGCGGTTTATGGGCAGGCGGCATCATTGGGCCGTGCTTCTTCAAAGACGATGAAGGCCGAAACGTTACGGTCAATGGAGAAATGAAGAAAGGTACCGTTCGATGAAAACAGACTTTTTTGTTTGCCGAAAATACAAGATTTGGACTCGGCCGACATGTGGTTCCAACAGGATGGTGCCACATGCCATATGCCCCACTGCACGCGAAACCATGCATCAATTGAGAGGCGAAGTGAATTTGGTGAGCAGTTAATCTCAAGTTTTGGTGCTGCCAATTGGCCACCAAGTTCGAGTGATTTGACCCCGTTAGACTATTTTGTGTGCAGCTATGTTAAGTCTCTTGTCTGTAGGGGCAAGCCAAACACGATTGCTGCTTTGGAAGCCAACATTGAACGCGTCATTGCGTCATTGGTGAGATTCCTGCTGAAATGTGTGAAAAAGTGTATCAACATTTGATCTTCAGAATGATCCACTTGAAGCGTAGCCGCGGGCAACAATTAAGTGAAATTATCTTTAAAAAGTAAATGGCATGAATTGATTTATCGATCCAAATAATAAATTCATGCACTTTTGTAAAATTTCTGTGTTTTTTTTTTTGAATTTGCAAAAACCAAGCTCTTCACGAATCACCCTTTAGAACTCAGATCGATACGTGATAATTGACAACGTTACTAATAATAATCTACGTTACGTATGCCTAAGTATTGAACATTCGTAGTTTCAACCAATCAAACTGAAAGCTCAACAAAAAACTACAGAAAGTTTTTAATCATTGTAATTTCATAATTACTCATTTTATGTGAAAAGTTCACGCGGCATTTGAGTACGAAAATGACTTAACATTTTAGTAACACATTATATGTAATATTGATAAGTAGATATAAAGGGATTTTTCATTATTTCTTTTTTTTCCCCCCTTTTTTTAATTATGTCAATTACCAAATTTATTTTTTAAATTAAATATGTAATTTACATTGAAAATTGTGCGGTTTGGAAATTGTACACGCACAGCAAACACTTTACATCACCGCTCACCGCTCACCGCTTGCATTCTCAATTTCATGCGGTCGACACAGTTTAGTGATTCGCACTTTAAATCTTATTTCATTTCCGTTTCCCGGTGGCCGTGATGGCGATGGCGATGACGGAGGTGTCGGTGTCGGTGTTGGTGTGGCTGGCCTTCGGGCCCATGACAGCGCATTAAAATGTGTTTTGCTGCACTGAGTGAGCATGCTTCAGCCAGTGCTCGTGCTCGTACTTGTGCTCGGGTTTGCTTTGTTTTTTCTTTTGTGCTCTTTTTTAAATAGTTTTTTTTTTTTTTGGGGTATCCTTTTCACCAACCCATGTTTTTCTGCATCTTGCCTTTCCTTCTGCTTACATTACACTCTTTTTTTTCCTTTGTCGGTTTCCCGGTTTTCCTGTTTGCTTTTTGTGAATTCAATTGCTTGTGTCGAAAATCATCATCAATTTCAGTATTACATAAGTATTTGCATAATGAGGATTTCGATTGTCATCGTTGAAAGTGATTTGCTGGTGTGGCACCACGATGATGATGGCGCTATCGTTTGCTGTCCTGCCAATAAGCAGATTTCGCTATGGCCGTTATGCATTTCTGGTACTACAACACATGAAATTGAATTCTATTATATATTTTAATATTATTTCTACTATGTAGAATTATGTTGGATATCTGCATCCTAGTGTTTAGTTAGTGTTTGCATATTTAATCAACTGAAACGCTTGCTGCTGCACATAGAGGCCATTTCTATTATTGGATTTTGTATGCAGTTGTTGTCTGCACTTTACTGCATTCATTTGTAATACTTATAATATATGCAAATTTAATTTGCGCACAAGAAGATTACAAAATTTCATTATATAAACATTTTACGGCAGTAGCTAAATCTCGCTCTTTCTCGCTCTTTCTCGCTCTTTCACGCTCTTTCTCGCGAAAGAGCTTTAGTACACAAATGTTTTTGCATCAATTTTATGGTAATGTATAGTGGCACATCAATTAATTTAATTATTATTATAAATATGTATGGTATGTATTTATATGCATACACTTTTCTATTTAATGCTCATAATGGATATGACTCAGATTTATAGTTATTTTTTTTATAAATATTTCTCCATGAATTTTGATTAGTTTCCATTGCAGTAACGTCCACACAGAGAGAAAGAGAAAACTAATTTTTGATATTTATCTGAGTTTATGGTTTTGCCTCAGCGATTGATGCATTAAGTCATTGGAAGTCTAACGCCATAAACCGTTTTTCGATTACGAGCACTCCTCGTGAATTGGATGGTGTGGAATAAAATACATTACAAATTTGTTGTTGTTGATTCTACGCCATTTCAAATTAGGTTCCAATAAAAGAGCATACAACATTATTACTAACTATTCACTCAGTTCTCACAATCAAACACTTCCCACACCTCCAATGCCTTTAAAAGTTATTCTATAGCTAATCTCTCAATTACTGAGATAAATTCAATATGAACTCTAAATCAACTCTGAGAAAGACTATCATTGCACATGTCATGGAACTTAGAGTTAATCATGAGATTTATTGTATCTGATATAAATTTCTAAATAACAAACTTTAAGTTCTCTAAACAAAAACTTTAAGTTCTTCACAAGACAACAAAATCCACAATCTTATATGTATCTGCAATGTGAATCCTTTAGTAGTAGGTTAGATCACATCGAAATACACATTGAATATTTACTTTACTTACCCATATCTAATAAGGGAAAGAAGTAGCACAAAGTGGTCGCTGTGGTATAGTGGTAGTGCGTTGGACTGTTACGCAGAGTGTGCGGGGTTCGAATCTCGGAAGAGGCAAAAGTAGAAAAAATAATTTTTCTACATGGCATCACCTCTTGGCAGGCAATGGCAAACCTTCAAGAGTAAAAATTGCCTATGAAAAGGTTTTCAATTCGCCGTTCGGATTCGGCTTTAAACTGTGGGTCCCATCCATTCATGTACAAATATATATAACACGCACAACATGAGTGGATGCGAAAAGCTCGGCCTAGGCCCTCCATAGGCTGTTGTGCCATTAAAAGTAAGTAAAGTAAAGCAAAGTAAAGTAGCACAAATCAATACACACATCGTATGCACGTACACAATAGGATATGAGTACACATATACATAAAAAAAAAAAAAATATTATTAAGCTACCAAACTGAAACTGAAACTATCAAAATAACGAAACAAAAGTCGTTTAACAAGATTAGAGAAAATTGCCATGATATAACCCAATAACATAGCGATACCGTTACACACCCATACACATAGAAGCACCTGCTGGCCTACTGCATATTCTCCCAGGCAGCTTACTCTCTCTCTCGAACACACACACACATATCCTCACTTACTCTTGGCTATACGCTTTAATACCGCAGTTGTAGCAGCAGTATCTAAAAAGAAATAAATGTCAAAAAAAAAAAAAAAAAAAAAAACATAAAATAACGGAAACGGAAGCCACAATAAAGCTTGAAAAGTGTCTGCTACGATGACATGTAATAAAATAAGAAATTGGGGGCGCGAGAAGAGAGTATATGGAAAATCATAAAGAGAGAAAGATGACGAAAAAACCGTAAGAGGCAAACGTAAGCAAAGTGAAGTCATGCATTTAGATGAAGAAAGAATAACTAAGCTGATTTATTTGTATGAAAAAAAAAATACAAAAGTAAGAGAGTAAGAGAGTAAATGCATAACATAACAGTATCCGAAATAACACAAACAAAACAATATGTAGCGGGTTGACTGTTGACAATGCACAAACAAAGAAAATGCCACTTTGTTCGTTTAATGGTTTTCATTCGTTTTCATTTTCTTTATACTTATTTTTGGATTTCTATTTTGTTGTGATTTTATTGTTGTTGTGGTTGTTGTAGCCTGATTTTATTTAGGTTCTTATTATTTATTATTATTATTTATTCTACTTAGTAAACAAGAATCGACTTTGCCGTACGTTGTATGCAGTTTGAGTTGTAAAAAACTATTTAAATATTTGATGAAAGTTTATTTTTGTATAAATAAGTATTATCTTGTTGTTGCTGCTGCTGCTGTTGCTCTGCTGTTGCTGATATAAATTTCTCTGAGAATTCTGTTAACAGCAGTTAATGCTTCTGCTTGCCTGCCTGCTAGTCAGCCTGCCGGTTTGCCTGCCTGTCAGTCCAAAGCATTGTAATTTCTTCTTTTTTCTGTAAATATTTACAAAGTTCTGCTGAAACGTTCATTGTATGCTATTTTACTTTAAACTTATGCAAATTTATATCAAAAATTGTTTGTTGTAGGACTTATGTATGTAATTTAAATGACAATTTTCCAACTGAATTATTTCTGAATATCATTTGATATCCACATGTACTGTGATTCTACCTACATACTATCATAATCTATTGAATGTCAATGATAATGAAAAATTTCAACTTTAAGGATAAATCTGACACATGATAAGTTTTGAAATGGAAAGTTTTTTTTGTATAACTTTTCTTTGAATATTTTTTAAGGGAAATTATATATTTGCAACCGTTTTTTTTCTGCTGTATGAATTTGCCTTACAGATGCTAACTAGATAACTCATACTTGCATCATCCATCAAGTTTACTGTTCCATAAAAAGCAAAAGTTGCAGTTTAGAATCGACTAGTCACCATGAATCATTCTCATTGGTCTATAAAAAAAAAGATGCAGGCTTAGTTATTCTTATCCTATACTGTAACCCAGGATGCTGCCGTTTCGATTCTCCACTTTGTCTGATGATTAATTCTTAATCACTTCTTATATTTCTACCGGCATGAAGTGAATGAGAATTATAAGAAAGTGTACAAGTGCACCACTTGGTAGGTAACAGCAAAACCATCAAGTGATATCAAATTGCCTCCCCGCCTAAACAAGGAATAGTACAATGGTCCCATCGACTGAGGGCTATGGATAATAGATACCTTTTTCTCATTTTTTTGTCTCTCTGCTCCAACATCATTAACCGCTCATCTCATTCCTTTTTTGACAAAAGCGACAAGATTGATTTTTGTATGGCAAGGAAGCCCATGAAGATTCTGAGCTTGTTTCTCTCTTGAGACATAGTGCATTTCTGTTTGGGCTAAAGTTCACACTTTGTAACACAATTATCCCCTTGAAGTCTGAATCCAGTAGACTGGCAAGGAAGCCCATGACGATTCTGAGCTTGTTTCTCTCTTGAGACATTGTGCAGCTCTCTTTGGGCTAAAGTTCACACTTTGTAACACAATTATCCCCTTGAAGTCTGAATCCAGTAGACTGGCCTACTGATCCTTTTCTCCCTTCTTAGTTCATATTAAATATTACTAGAACCACACCCTTTATAAAATAAGCTCTGATACTGCCTCTCTCCTCCCCACCCATTCTCTTTCAATGTGATCAAAACTACATAAAATTTTGTATTTTTAAGGGTTAGAAGTGTTTATTTTAGTAATTTAAAATTGTTGCACCACCATGCCCCCTACAAAATGGGGGACTTCGCCCTCTTCTTTAAATGGGATCAAACCTCTATGAGAGTTTGCAGAGTGAAGAAAGTGAAGGTACTGCCACGCCCATTGTTTAATTCTATGAAATATTGAAATAACTTATGAATTATAACAATTTGGTTTGCTAAATAATTTGAGGTATCCATGAAGTGTTAAACTTAATTTGGGGCACATTCGACCATAAAATAGAGGCTGTTTACACTGGTACAAGCATGGAAAACTATGCGAGAGAAACAGGTAGAAAAGTATGGTATTAGCTTAGAGAGAGCAATATCTCTATCTCTTTCTTTCTATCTTACTTTTCTATACACAGTTTCTTTCACACAGCCTTTCATGCTTGCGCGCCAGTGTAAACATCCACTAATAGAATAACCATACTGCCATTAATATTTAAAGGCATTTCTGAAATTAGAACTGCTCAACTAAACACATTAGAAATTTCACTGTTCAACCAAAAATGTAGCAACAATATGTCACTAAATGCTGTGCAACTTCCTGCTATGTATGGCAAATAATGCCCTGGATTTGTGTGTGAAGTGACAAAAACACAACGAACCAAAAAAACAAAAAACCAAAAAACCAAAAACAAAAATCATGAATCAAGAATTTAATATTAAATTTTTTTACATTGTTTACATTTTCTAGTTTTTCCTGTCAACATCGAAAATTGCCGCTTCAGCTGCTGACGACGATAACAGCAACGATACATCCGTAGCAAGAATAAGAAGAAGAAGAAGAAGAAGCATCTGTTTACACACATTTTATAACCCAGTGTAACTGTGTGCTTGTGTACTGCTGTACATTAGTGTGTGTGTGTGTGTGTGTGTGTGCGTGTGGAGCGTGACATTTCCACATCGCGATCTTCGCAGCTGTTTTTTACTTGAGAACAAACTTGCTGGAAACCAACAAGAGATACCATAAACATGGAGCCAACTACTACTGCTGCTGCCGCCGCCGCGAAGCGTATTCAAATTGAAAAGGCACACAATTTTATGCGCCAATATCGTGATCCAGAATCACGTGAATTGAAAAAACTTTCAGCAAATCAATTTATGGATGTTTGGTCACATTATGATAAAGATGGTAAGTGTGAAGTGTGTACAAAGTAACTTAAGCTACCATATTAATGAAAATGCATCCACTACTTCTTTCCGGTGATTCTGAGCGTTTATCTTTATGTACATAGTTCAGACATAACTACTTGAAAGAAATTGTTGCAAACATTTGAAAGCAAACATTGTAGTTTCCTAGTCTAGTTTCCACTACTAGATCTTCGCACATATCCATAAAAGTTATTTGCACAAATTCAAAATGACAATCTCAAGTTTCATATACTCGTACATATGTACTGGGTATAGTAAATATTTACTTTGATTTACTCACGCGCATCATACATACTCTCTTTCATTCCACATCTAACTCTCTCCCGTTTTTGCTTTTCGCATTTGTTTGGCTGGTTTTCAAGTATTTCTGTTTCTTTTTTCAATTGCATACTTTTAGGCAATGGATATATCGAAGGCACCGAATTGGATGGATTTCTGCGCGAGTTCGTGTCAAGTGCCAACGCAACGGATATTAGCCCGGAAGTAAGTGTGTAACTATTTACTACATACTATACATATTTGAATAATATATCAATGACACATGCGATGCAGCTATGTCAGGGTGTTGCTACTAAGTATATACATGTAGTATATCCTTGTAATACCATACTCGTACATATTTACCCAATTCAATATGCTGTACTTGTGTATGAAGTTTGTGCAAAAGTTGACTCTCTATGTACTCGTATATGGTAAAAGCAATCATCTTCGATATAGCTTATTTGCAATACATAAATTCATACTCGTAATCGCAGCTGCATTTCACTTGAAAATTTATAAGTACAGCTGACAGTTGGTTTGGTTTGCTTGTGGTTTGCTTGTGGTTTAGGCGCCTGTATTACTTACAAATTTATGGATCTTTTTTGTTTGCATATTGATGGATGGAATTGCTTTTTCTTTTTAGTTCTATTTCTATTGCAGGAGTTTGTCGCTTTAGGTAATATTGCATTCGATAGGTAAAATTTGAACTCAAAATAAATATTGTGTCGGTATGTGAAACTTTTTATTTTTTGTAATTTAAAGTCACGTGCATAGTGAAAGAAAATTCCTAGAACCTTTATCTTTGCCTTGGAAAATAAATTCTTAGTATGTTTTTAATATGTCAGCGGGGTGGAGCAATTACTTTCTGGCTTCTCCTTCCTTATCCTCCCAGGTATGTTAATGATCATCTAGGTTTGCTTTTGCACCAGTTAGCAATTACTTTCTGGCTTCTCCTTCCTTGTCCTCCCAGGTATGTTAATGATCATCTAGGTTTGCTTTTGCACCAGTTAGCAATCACTTTCTGGCTTCTCCTTCCTTGTCCTCCCAGGTATGTTAATGATCATCTAGGTTTGCTTTTGCACCAGTTAGCAATCACTTTCTGGCTTCTCCTTCCTTGTCCTCCCAGGTATGTTAATGATCATCTAGGTTTGCTTTTGCACCAGTTAGCAATTACTTTATGGCTTCTCCTTCCTTGTCCTCCCAGGTATGTTAATGATCATCTAGGTTTGCTTTTGCACCAGTTAGCAATTACTTTCTGGCTTCTCCTTCCTTGTCCTGCCAGGTTTGCTTTTGCACCAGTTAAGTGGCGATGGCATGAGGAGACAATTTTTGTTTTACAGTTTTTTCAACTTTATATCCAATGCAGTGGTACTGTGCTCACGTTTCCCTTAACCCACGGTCACCCATCTATTTAGTGGACCCATCTAGACTCACTCTTACTTTACTTAATTGGTTTAACCACAAATTTAATTGAAAAGCTGAATTATTAAATAAATTATTAGTAAATATAATTTTTTTATTACGTTTTCATTGGAAATTCGATTGGTATACATGAAATATTAACTTTTAACTCTACATTAATTAGCTCATCATGTATACTAAAAACTTAAATATGTAGTAAGTATTTTCAATTGTTCACAGCCAACGAGTTATGCATAACTTGAAGTCTGTCTGAAAGCTGTGAAATACTTATGTCAAAATTTTAAGTGCTCACTGAATTAATGATTCCGTAAAAGGAAAAACGAGAAAACAATCATTTCAACTTAGAATTTTAAAGTAAGTTGATGAATTCCAAGTAAATTTACTCGAGAATTGTTAAATCAATGCAAATAAAATGAGCTAAAATGTATCTACATACCAAATATCATCTTGCGAAGGAGGATTTCAAGAAACGAAAAGAGTAAACTGCCCCTTCCCTACACTTCACTTTCATAGCTCCTGAATTTATTAGTAAACAAGGTTGTGGTTGTATTCTTTTGTTTTTTCAATCAGCTTCAGTTAATGGGGAATAGCAAAATTCTTACACTTATTACAGTTTAACCAATGAGTCGTTCTGGCCTAAGTGCATCCCTGAATAATAACCTTAAAACCAACAAACCAACCAACCAACCTTTTTTCCATAATAAAAACTATTGTATCGAATTGGAAATTTCGGGTACTCACCGTTTCTTATCAATCAAATCGATATTCACAAAAGAAAACAAACTAAAATCACTCGATCGTTAGCCGATAGCCATCGGCAGTCGATGATTGACCGAGATTCACAAGAGACAAAGTCCTCCTTTCCACTAGGAAAGTTCTCTCCAAAGCGAGGCGACTTTGTAGGCGATAGGGGAAGGACGAAAGGGGACACGTACAAATTCGCTCGTACCGGAAATTTCGGTTTTGAGTTGTTCGTTCTTTTGATTTACTTAAAAGCAAAATTGCTCAAGAAATGTTGATATGTGGCGAGACAAAAAGTGAAATGGACAATTACTTCTCAGAAATCTAGCCTAATGGGAAAAAAGGACAAACTAAAATTAATCGATCGATCACTGAAAGTTAAGATAGTCGACCAAGGTTTTCAATAAGCGCAACTATTTATATACAATCTTTTTATTAGACACTCAATGTATAAAAGTCTGGAAAAATTAACACTTACTTAATCCATCTCGGGACACTAAAGTGCCTTTTAGAAGCGGCTTATCGGCATGTCATGTTCAAAGAAGTTGTATGTTAGAACATTAACTGCACTTTTGCTGACGTCATTAAAGATAAATTTTTTTACAGCTTTGTAGTTGTTGTTAAAAAAATGCGTAAATTAGCACTTAATTCGAAACTAGGCAGTAAGATACCCTCTAGATATGTTTTCTCAGAATGTCATGGTTAAAAAAGTTGTACATACAAATTTTAGCTACACCTTTGCTTGATAGTGAAAAAAGAAATCCATTGCTGTTTTTTTTTTACAGAAATTGTAGGCTAGGCACCAAAGCACCCCCCAAGAAACCTCTTCCTTGCATTCATATTCAGTATGTTCAAAAAAGTTATGTCTTTTTTATAGTTTTGGGAAATTTCAAGTACTTCGGTATCGATCGATACCTTAAAGAATCGGCCATTTTTCGGAAGAATCGAGTCTTTTCGATTCAAAAACTAATTTTTAGCCGTTTCATTGCCTCGAAACAAATCCAATATATGATCACTTTTGACTGTTAATAGCTTGAAAATAACTTAAATAAAGATATCGATTTGATTTTGTTAACATATTAAGTTTCAATAAAGGATTGAAGTTTTAATTAAATTCTGAGCAATAGTTTCGGGTTGATACTTAGTATTAATTTCGTTTAGATTTTGAGAACAAGGTTCGATACTGAGAACATATTTCAATTCGTTATTGAGTACAAGTTTCGATTCGATACTGAGAACATATTTCAATTCGTTACTGAGTACAAGTTTTGGTATGATACTGAGTACAAGTATGGATTCAGTGCTGAGTATAAGTATTTGTCGATTCGAAAATGAGTGCAAGTGCCATTTCGATAAACAAGCTTCGATTCGAATCTGAGTACAAGTTTTCGATATTGACTACAAGTTTCGATTCGATATTGAGCAGAAGTTTCAATTCGATGCTGAGTACACGTTTCGAGTCGATATTGAGTTCAAATTTTCATTCGATACTGGTTATAAGGTTCACTTCGATACTGAGAACAAATTTCAACTCGTTACTGAGAACAAGTTTCAACTCGTTACTGAGTACAAGTTTCAACTCGTTACTGAGAACAAATTTCAACTCGTTACTGAGTACAAGTTTCAACTCATTACTGAGTACAAATTTCAACTCGTTACTGAGAACAAATTTCAACTCGTTACTGAGTACGTATTTAAACTCGTTACTGAGTACAAATTTCAACTCGTTACTGAGAACAAATTTCAACTCGTTACTGAGTACAAGTTTCAACTCATTACTGAGTACAAATTTCAACTCGTTACTGAGTACAAGTTTCGATTCGATACTGAGAACATATTTCAACTCGTTACTGAGTTCAAGTTTCGATTTGATACTGAGAACATATTTTAATTTGTTACTGAGTACAAGTTTTGGTATGATACTGAGTACAAGTATGGATTCAGTGCTGAGTATAAGTATTTGTCGATTCGAAAATGAGTGCAAGTACCATTTCGATAATCAGTACAAGCTTCGATTCGAATCTGAGTACAAGTTTTCGATATTGACTACAAGTTTCGATTCGAGTCGATACTGAGTTCAAATTTTCATTCGATACTTGTTATAAGGTTCACTTCGATAGTGAGAACAAATTTAAACTCGTTACTGAGAACAAATTTCAACTCGTTACTGAGTACAAATTTCAACTCGTTACTGAGAACAAATTTCAACTCGTTACTGAGAACAAATTTCAACTCGTTACTGAGTACAAATTTCAACTCGTTACTGAGAACAAATTTCAACTCGTTACTGAGAACAAATTTCAACTCGTTACTGAGAACAAGTTTCAACTCGTTACTGAGTACAAGTTTCAATTCTATGTATACTGAGTAATATTATCGATTCGATTATAAATATTGAATACTTTTGAGTACTCAAAGTCTTATACTAACTTCCTTATATCGAATACTGCCGAGTCGAGTCTTTTGGGCATCGAGTACTTATTAATTTAAGTATCGATTCTTAAATTCTTAACTTAGAAATTCGTAGAAATTCGTGTAATGAAGAGGTAATGATAATTTTAAATATTTAATAAGGAAAACATTTTGACAAAGAGCAGTTCATTCCAACTATTCACACTGCTTTAAGTGGTTTACTTTCTTCTGATTTTCCTAAATATAAAATATATTATATTTACATATAACTTAGATTTCATAACAAAAGCTGTTGGGCTGTTGAATTTATTTTCACGTGAACATCAACATTATTAACCTCCCATTCTATTATCCTGAATGCAGTTTTCCAAGCACAAAAACCAAAAAAAGAAAATAAAAAAAAAAAAGGAGTCACTGAGAAATCGGTCATAGAATGAAAGACAATTCCAATTTAAAACGTAGCCAAATGGAAAATATTTACAACATCCAAAAAAATAATAAGTAATACAAAAACAAGAATACAAAAAAAAAAAAAAAAACAACAAAAACTCGAAACAAATGAGAAAAATGTAAATAGCAAAAATATTCAATTACATTTTTGAATGCGCCAAGAAGTATGCTAGAAAGATGATGCTATAATTTCATTTCATTTCGATGGCAAATGTCAGTGCAGACATTATTTATTCAGCAGACGAGTAAAAAAATAAAATTTTATTGCTATATTAAGGAAAAATAAAAGTAAGAAGAAAAGGGGAAAAAGGGAAAAAGGAAAAACATGGAATATTTTACAGAAATAATAATTCATCACATCGCAACATTAAACAGAACAAAAACCCACAACAATTCTTTAATATAAATAAATAAAGAATAATGAATTTATATTAATAAAAATATAGTGGTTTTCACTTATAACGAACACGTTTATTAGTAAAGCAATTGGAAAATTGAAAGCAATTTTGTTCTCTTACAACTTTACATATGCAATTCTTTTTCATTTAAACGGAACACGTGAAACGGATTATAGCTAACTAAGACACCATTCTGGCGTTTAAAATGTTCGTAGTTATGACGTAACTGCTTCAGCTACTCTCGGAGTTCTCTTTACACCAAACATAATGTATAGCATCATTCTGTGTCAGTTATCAAACTAATTGTGTAGAAGTAAATATATTATTGCATTGTGTGAGTTACTACACAATGCAATAATTTAATAATTTCGAAGTATCTTTTTGCGAACCAAGAACCGCCCACATTAATTGATAGCATGCAGTAATATAAAGAAAGAATGATGGAAAATAGATTGTGCATTGGGTCGGTCAAAAAGGAATTCTACTACTAATTCGGATTGGCTATAGTGCGTTTTTACTTGACGGAGAGAAAAAAATAAGAAAAAGAGATTATGCTAAGCAAAATATAACCAAAGGTCTGGCATGACGTAGCCAAAACATGGCGCACCTGCACAATGCTTAGTCTTGTATTCCATCATTCTTGATATTGAGTAACAAAAAGCTGTATACCAGGTTTTGTAACTAGTCCTAACTGACAGTTGTTTTTTAACGTACCTTGCCAAAAAGAACAAAGTATTGTGCGAGTTCTAAGGTAAAAACTTATAAAGTTGTATTTGTGAGATCTCAAAGAGATTGCGGTTTATCTTTTTCCATTTTTTGGATACCGATTTTGGGCACTTAAACGCAGTCTATGTATAATTTTTTGGCATGGTATGTTCAAAATGTTCAAAAAATTGTGAGTCAGGACATTAACTTTTACTTTACTGAAGAAAATAAAGAGAAATTATGAACAGCTTAGGATTTTTTGGGCTGATTACTGAATGTGGAGAAACATAAAAAATCACTCATACGCCCCAAAGTTTGCGGTGCCTTAAAAGAAGAAGAAGTGCGACACCTAGAAGAAAAACCTGGTAGGAGGTTTTATTTTCCTGCATCACTATTTTCACTTCAATTTCTGAGTGCGGTTCTTAGTTCGCAAATAGTTTGTTGCGCGTTAGTTTGTTAATGAGGTTGGTGCAGGTGCTTTGCATTTCGAACTGTTTTCCCCTCTTGGCTCTTAAGGAATCATTTGAAAAATCTCGAAATGTTTGGTCGGTTATTGCGTAATGAAAAATCTAACGAGAGATCAGCTGTAGATACTTCCCAAAGTGCAGGTAAGTTCGGGGCGATCTGTATTTCAAATGTCGAACCCATCGGTTCATTTGAGTAGCGATCCATTCATTGCTCTCTCGATGCTCGGCGTACAAATGGTAGCACGATATATATAAATAAAAAATCGATGAGTATTATCTAGATTCACGTTATTTGGCCTTATTCTATTACTAAATAAGTTTGGTATTAGCAACACGAGCTCTTGAATTAACTGAAGTTTCTAATTTTTGATACTATTTTATGATTGGCACTGATTTGAAAACTTCAAAACATTGAAGTTGATAAAATATGTTTCCACAAAAGATTATTCAGACTGTGTTTGCCATTACTTTGGGGTGTCCTCATCATCTTCAACATCCTATGAAAAAGTATTAAAGCCGTAAACTTACGAGTATATGGTACTAAAAAACGCTGGTATGCCAAAATAATTAGGAAAAGTTAAACTCAAGGCAAACAAAAATAGCTTAAAATTCTTTATCTGTTGGATATTGCTTTAGAAGTATAATTTTAGAAGAATTTTGTACTTGATGGCGTCTTCTATGCACATATTTTTCTGAGCCAAGACATTTGGCATTACTAAAAGTACAAAGTTTTAGAGCTAAACTATGTTGTTGCTTGAAGCACACGAATTTCAAATACGTTTTTGGTTCACAGAACAGCTCAGGAAAAAGTAATGAACGTTCTATTCTTTCACTTCTGACTATCAAACTCTTATATTTAAAACAACTTACTCTAGAAGAATATAAATATATCTAGAAGGCAATATGAAAATATATGCTTACTTTAATCAAACTGCTCATTCATTTGTGCCTTGAGTACATGGCAATAAAAAAACAGAAGTACATCGTTAAACCTTGGAAAATTCCAATCAATTCTGAGTCCACATAAGTGGAAATGAAATTGTGTTTTTTTTTTTTATATTCTCAGTATTCTCTACGAGTATGTTTAAGCTTGTTATTTTATTGCATACTCGTTGTTACAGACTACGCCTGCAGAATATTAAATACATTTCTGGAATCGATGTATGCAAGTAGAGTAATTTTGCTGATTAGACTGATATTTTACGTTTTAAGTTTATTTTCAATTCCGAGACGGGAAATCTTCTTCTTTTTTTTTATTTTTACCTACACTGAAACTTGGAGCTTTACAAAAACAAAAAAACAAAAAAACTTAAGCTGAAATTCTACACTCTTCTCTGGTTCTGCTTTGTTCAGAGGCAAGCAATCTGGCAACTCTCGCTCAATCTCAAAGGACTCATTTATCTCGTTTGTGATTTACGTTTCTATTGTTGTCAATTGTGTGTGTACGCGATAGCAAAAGTTTCAATACAACCATTTTTCATAGTTTTGCTACTACGCAATTCTTAAAAATAACCCGTGAAAACATCAGAAGATTCACAATTTCCTCTGAGGTTTTCTTGTTCAGTATTTATTTTCTTGTACACAAATTTTGAGTCCTAAAGGATTTTTTTTTTAACAAATAAAAAATAAGTTTAGGGAATTGTTTGTTTTTGTGTGTTCAACTGGAGAAATGTGTCAGATATTCGAAGCTGTTTTGTTATTGTTGTATAACTGTTGTGCTGCGCACCTTTGGGGAATTTAAGTTGAATAAAGTTTTGAAAATTATTTTATTGTTTGTTGTAAGTGTAAGCAGAACCCACCAAAGAGGTGAAAATGCTTCAGGCTTTGCAGGCAGAAAAAAAACTGATACTAACATTTTTCATTTAAATGTTGTGTTTTGTGTGAATTGTGCACATGTTGAGCGAATGGGAGAGAGCGAATGGGAGAGAGCGCCTCGGCTGGAAGGGTGTTTTATTCGAACCACGGTGGAGGAACACGCAGAAGCGGACATCCTAATCTCCGTTGGAAAGACCAGATGCAGGGCAACCTGACTGCACTTGGCCTTATCGACTGGCGCCAGCGCTCGCATAGCAGAGGCGGCTGCCGAAGCTTTGTAGAGGCGGCCAAGACCGATCATCGGTTGTAATGCTAATTAAGTAATTAAGTAAGTATTGTGCACTTATAATAAATATAAAGTAGTTAAACTTTTTAATAATCTACTTATATACTCGTATGCATATGATTTACATAAGAGACGCTGGTCCAATCTGGGCGTCTGTAAAACGGCTGGACATCTTCAAAGTGTTTTGTGATTTGTCCAAACAGGAGGGCAGCAGAATTCCTTCTTAAATTAGGAAGGAAGGACCTTATGCCCTGTGATGGTGGGACTCATCACAGGGCATAATCCATGGAGCCAACATATGACCACCATCAGCATCACCGAGGACCCGACCTGCACATCTTGTCTGGAGGAGGATGACAGCACAGAGCATTTTCTCTGCACATGTCCCGCCTTTGCCCGAATGTGATGGTGCATTTTGGGTTTCGATGTCACAGGAATGGACAAAGTTCACTCCTTCCCCTTCTGCGATCTTCTGAGATTTGTGAGAGAATCCGGAAAATTTGCAGAAGAGAACGTAGTCACCCTATAACCCTCTTTTCAACTTTTTCCGTCTTTTTCTCTAACCCTTTAGTTGCTGTCACCCCTTCTTCTTTTCCTAGGACTTAAGTACAATGGGCTACATAACCTGAGTGCTTGAGGAACTGTCCTCCACTCGTAGATCAGGGGTTCTCGGCCTCCTTCACATCCATCCATCCATCCATATATATACATACAAATGTGATGTCATTCAATCAAATTATATTACACTAAGTTGCTGGGAGAGGAATGCTACTACACTACCCCTGCCCTTGCCGACTCTGTTGAGCAACGATTGAGCAATACAATTAAAACAAAGGGAAATATTCAAAAGAAGTGAGCACGTGAGCGTGGCAAATTCAGATCCAAGCAAATCTAACTGTTCTATGTACTTTGTACTCACATCGTTTGGAATGGGTAGATTCTCTTACTAGTTACTCTCTTTCTAGTTACTCTCTTACTAGTTACTCTAACTCCTCTCACAGTATCTACTTCTCAGCTTATATACCTAATAAATATTAATGCTTTTGCACTTAAACTTCCATTGTGATCCTTGGTATGTGTCATCAGTTACATCGGTTCAAGTATTTTGTATGTGTGGAACGAAGTATGGAAGCTACCACGTCCACTTCATCTAAGCCATCAACTTTCTCCGTATGTAGGCAGCCAATATTCCAGCGCCAACTCTCACTATTCCATAGTTACTATACACGGAGAAATATGATTCAATTTTGTGTTTCAATTGCATTTGGACACGTTTCTGATTATAACATGATGTGACAGTAACTCTCTAACCGCCACTCTCATACAATTCATAAGCTCCGCTGGTTATCCACACCTAAGCCAATTTACATACGCTAAACTTAAAATAAGTACGCCAATTGAAATTTATTACACACAATTATTTGATTTACGGCAGTGCGCCAAAACTCATTCGAATTTTCAGAAAGAACTGCAACAAAAAACTTGCGATTACTTCTTAAATGCTTATGAATGAGCGCAGCAATAAGCTACGACCAAAAAAGTGAAAAACTTGAAAAGAAAAGAAATATTTGTTGCCACTACAAATACGACGTTATAAAACTTGTACTTGTAGACAAACTTCAAGCAAAAAAAAAAGAAGAGAAGAGAAAAGAAAAGAAACTGAAATATAAGAAATGAAATATTGAGATTTCCACTCGAAAACATTTGGCGACATGATGGCATTCAAGTTTTTCAATGCTACTTTCTCTCATTGCTTGTTTGTTCATTTTTCAGCAACTAAAGTAAGAATTAAAAATAGAAATATAAATACTGGAAAAAAAAGGGGAAAAATGTCAAAGCCATTGCAAATGTTTGTAAATCCTGGAAAAAGAAATCGAAAACATTTTCTCTTTTTTAAACAAAGTTGCCCAGTTCTGTTTTTTTGTTTGCCTATTTGATTTTTTGTCTACGCCTTTATTTAACTATTTTTCTTGTTTTCTTCTGCTCTCGATTTTTCCTTTTAGGCTGTCACCGATGCAATGCTTGAGGAGCTCAAATCGTGTTTCATGGAAGCTTATGATGATAATCAGGATGGTAAAATTGATATCAGAGAGGTAAGTGTAGACATAGAAATAAGCTAAGTGCAATATCCCAGTGGAGGGTATGTGTCTATTAAGCGCGTTTTATTAGGCGCTTTCAATTATTAGCCATCAAATATGTAGCTATTACTTATGTATAATTCACTGCTAGAGATATGTCCATAAAGCTTGGTAAAAAAGGAAACAAAAATGTTGGCCATTAAAAAAATGAATCATTAAACGCCCCAGCTGAATTACTCCAGTACTTCTCTTACCATTGGGCATGCTCTAAAGCGGTCGGTTACACTATGAAGTGTATCTTTTCCACGCCGGGTGGGTGTATATACTACCACATTCATGTGTGATAATATAAAAACAAAATAATGCAAAATACTATAAATGAGCCATGAAAGGAAAGAATATTTCCATAGAGTTCACATGTAGTTGACACGTACTTACAGATAGTAACTCTGAATCCCCATTTTTTTTTGTTGACTATCACCAGCAAATCGTATATTGAATTGAACTGAATTAAAAATTGAATGAAAATGAAAATGGAAATGAAAATTGTGTGGGTGCATGCATGTATTAAAAAGTTTTTCCATTCGACTCCATGCCTTCCACAAAAAAAGTAATGTTTTTATAAATTACCAGCATTTATTTGTTTGAATGTCGGAATGTGAGTCTGCCTGTAAGAAGCTAAGCCACTGGGGCATATCTTTGTCATGTTGTACCCGTACTATTGTATTGTAGTTGTTATTTATCCAATTCGTCCTTCGTACTAGTTTCGATTTTATTTTCTTTTGTTTGTAACTACGTGTGTGTATATGGTTGAGTGTATGTTTGTGTATATATATATGTGTCTGTGGCTGTGTGTGTGTTAGACGACAACATTGCCAATTGCAACTCGCACTCAATTTCATTTTGCTTTAACAATTTGCTGCTTTTATTGTATCTGCTTTATGTTTTATGTATGTACGTATGGCTGTAGGCATGAATGCAGTGTATGTATCTATGTATGTATTAGTGTATCTCAGTGTATTTGTGTGAGAGAGAACTGCGATTAATGCAAAATTAATTCAATTGACAGTAGCAGCAATTACCGAAGCTATAGCGAGCAAAAGCGAAAGCAAAACAAACAAAAATTGAAATGGATTTAAAATTGTTTTTCAATGTGCCAAATGCGTTTTTGATTGTTGTTTGTTGAATTGTTTGTTGTTATTTTCCGCGTGAAATATTTTAATTGATTTCGAAAATATCCAGATACGCGCTCAGTACTCAGTAACTGCGTTAATTATAACTAAAATATCGTGCGAAGTATTTAGCAGAGCACATAATTAATTGTGGGGGTGTGAAAATTAAGTTAAATTATATTTGATTTTTGATTAGGGTTTACAATGTTTGGAAGTGACACATTAAATGCTTTTTTTCTAGCATACTTTTGGGGATGGTTGGCGATGAAAATTATCACAAGGATGAATATTTAATTAGCCACTCACTGTAAACTAATTAAAATGAATTTACAACTAAAATAAAACGGCTCTAATGAACATTAATGCCAAAGGAATAACCACGTTCATAGAACAGGCCTATGAATTAGAGAGAGAAAGAGAGAAAATATTATTCTGCCTTTCAAATACAATAATAAAATCTGTTACATTAGTACCAATAAATTCGCATACAAATATGACTGCGCTCTCACTTGCTCTTCTCTCTTCGAAATCAATTTTAACGGAATGGGTTTAGAAACTTTCACTCATTAGCCCATCTCTCATGAAAGTAACAATGAATTCTAAACAAACAAAAAGACCACGAAATTTAATATCTTGCTTCACTTAATCTTAAATATATTGTGTAAAATTTCAAATTAATCTCACTCAACATTTTTCAACTAAACGTGACATAGAAACAATGCAGTGCATTCTTGTGAAACACTAACTTCTTCAAAACAACTGCAGCCAAACTCAACATAACCTCATTTTTCCCATCGTCATCCTCAAACCCTATCATTTCTCGCGACATACACAACAAAGTCGCAGATGTTGATTTGTCTTCTTCTGCACTGTCATACATTAATATGCATCTTACTTAACCACATATACACATACACACACACACACACACACACACACACACGCTAGTGGGTAGAGCTCTACTTTTTGTCATAACAACAAAAACAATGACGAACAAAAGTAATAAAATAGAAAGTAGGAATGTGAAATGTGAAATGTTTGTTGTATGTGTAGAGTAGTACTAGTAGTAAGCCACGATCACACAAAATGGCATGCCATAAAGCAAATATCAACATCAACAACAATAGCAGCACCATCACTTACACTAACAACGCATGTAACAGTAGTGTGGTGCTTATTCTTGTTTTTTTTTTTGTTAGTTATGCTATACTTTTGAGTGTTGCTACCTTTCACTGTTCACTCTCATGCTATTTTTTGTTGGTTTTGTTTATGCCTTTTGCTATTTTTGTTACTGTTTCTAGTATTGCTGTTATTTTGCGTATAGTCAGTGTGGCCAGGTTAATTAAGAAATCGCCAAATGGGAGATTATGTTTCGTTTTGCGCGTATTTTTTGTATGATTTAAACTTCTTCTATTTGAATTTCTCCATTTTCCAGTTTTTACTCATTTTAAAGAAAAAAACAGTATATAATATATCTTTTTATATACATAATTTGCTTATATTTTTTTATAATAAGTGTTTTTTGCTAAAATTAATCATTGAAATTCATCAGGCCGCGAAAGTCACGTTTGAACTCATAATTTATAATATATTCTTATTTTTTTAGAGTAAATATTAAGCATCTTCATTACAAATACATACCATATACTTAATATTAAAGTAAAATTTTCGAGAACTTTATACGCAATTTAGAATAACCTGGCCACACTGTTGTTATACTAGTTTTCATTTTGCATTTATGTAAATGTCAATCTTATGTCTTTCTTCCTCTTTCTCTTCCATTCTGATGTTTGAGTTGTTGCTGTATCTTTGCAAACTTGTTGTAGACTTTCGTTGTTTGCTATTTACTTACGGGTATGCAGTAGCTATTGATAGGAGTTGCCAGTATTCTTGTACTATTTGCTCTACTCAGAGAGAGTGGATATGAGAATGAGTATGTGTGTGCCCAGTAGAAAAGATTATCGAATACATTGATGAATTTTTAATGTGTGCGCCCAACTTTTAAGACTGAATTTCTATGTATGTTTTAGGCATTTCCATTTCCAAGTATTGGTGGATTTGTCATACACGTTTAGAAAAATAATTTCTAATTGCTAATTGCTTACATCAACCTCAACTGAAACACTTGAGCTGGGCAAATGAAATCCTTGATTTTATCTAGGGCTCGTGCAGAATTAAGGACTTTGTGAATTTTCTTATAATTTCAATATAGAGTTTGAGACAAATTTAATGCCCTCACAGTTGAAATTTAAATTTTCTGCTCAGAAACTTCAGTACTGTAACCAGACTTCCATCAAAAAATGTCATGTCTGTGAGAAAGATCAGCATTTTTTATATTTTTTTTTGAGTTTCAGACCAGAACTCCACTCTGAAAGTTCAGCACTGAATTCATGCCCGCATTTCATTGTAAAATTCATGCCAGTCTGAGCCCGATTTTTCTTCTCTGAAGCTCAAGTCAATGCATTTTTTTTGTATATAATTTCAGTTCTGAGCTCTGCTCTGTAGTCAGTTTGAGAGTTCAGACCTGTATTTTCTGCTCTGAAACTCAGAAAACTAATGAGTCTGTGCAAAAGACTTGACTTTTTATTCGATCTTCAGTACGAATGGACTCAGAAATTACAGCACTGAATTTATTATACTTTAGAGTCAAAATTTTCTTATAATTTTAGTAGTGAACTCTGCTCTTCAGTAACGAATTCACTGCCATAATTTTTATTGTGGAGGTTGAGACCTGAATTCTTAGACTTAAAATGTTTGATATTGATGAGATTTTACGGTGATATATTGTTTGTAGCCAAAAGAGGGGGGAAAGGTTCTGCCTCGTCCATATCGAATAGAGAGAAATGAAAGAAAATTGGAAATATTGGTATGATTAAATCTGGACTATTGAATTCAGATTAGATTTACGTTTGGGTGTGAACTCGAATTCCAATACAGTTTGATTACCTCATTGAATTTCTTTTAAATTCATTGCATAACTCTGCTCAGCTATTTCAGCATTAAATTCACCCATGAATTGGGAATGCTTAGTTGCTTTTCCTATCGGGATGGTAGAATGGCATGCAACTTGAGTGAAGTTTTCTGTTAATTTTTTTTTACGTTATTTATTATTTTCCAATGTTCGATGATTCGATTTTGTGTCCTTGTCAAGTGGTTGTGCACATTTAACATGAAGTATTCTTGTTATCATCGCCCAGCACATGCTACATTGATGCAGGAATCAGTTACGTACATTCACATTGACAATTGCAACTACGAGCATGTAAATGTGGCCGTAGATGAGAATCGTGAACATAAAATCTAATCTGAAAATAGGAATGTCCTCATGCACCAAATTGCATTTGATTTCAACGAAATGATTGTAGTTTTTGAATTTCTCTCATAGCAAAACTTTTTCGTGCTCTTCTTGATTGTCTGCATGAATACTTAGTCCAAAAATCATGAATTGCGGCCATGTAAAAACTTTCCAGCAAAAAGAAAAGATATTAAAAATAAACTTTTATTTTCACAAAAAAGAATTTCACAAAAGTTCTTTCAGCACAAAACACGCAAAAAAAAGAGAATAAAAACTTAAGATGCCTTGGCGTTCAGAGTGGTGAAAGATGTAAGCTTAAAGAAAATAAGAGATTTTCCATTGCAACGCGCTACTAAATTTTAAGCCATTTTCATGGCAGCCTTTCGCCTTTCTCTTTGCTATTGTTCTCCAACTCCCAAGGAAGCCTTCACTCGAGAATCAGTGCTGCTATTTTATTACTCACTTTTAACCGAAATCTTCATTTTCTATACAAAAGGGTAGCCTAGTTCTCTCTAGTTCCTTACTCACATTTCTATTGTTTCTTGGGAATTTTATTGTTTTATATTGTCTAATTCTGTTTTAGAAAGATTTAAAAGAAAAGATACGAAAGAAAGATAACGATCTAAGTCTTGTTGCCCATTCAAAATGTGTGAAATTAACATTTTTGCATTCTAGCACAGGAAGACTTTCATTTACAATAGCATACTTTTATGCGCAATTGAATAAACTAGCGGGCGATGCTCAGATCTTCTTGCTTCTCTTATTTATACACAAAAGCAATATTCAAGTTAGTCGACATAAATTGAATTATACGGATTCTTTAATTTTCGATGCACTTTAAAGTTCTCGGGAACTTTGTATACTTCTCTGGAACTTTGAAACTTTTTAGTTTTGTTGGTTTCTTGGGTGCTTTCTGAGTCTCCTTTTAGAAAAAGATATTTAAGTTTATGTGGATCCCATTAAATTCTCTAGATTCTTTGGAAACCGCTGAAATAATTTTTCTGATCTGAATTACTGCAGTTCTGTGGACCCTTCTCACTTTGCCCCATTCCTTAGAGAATTTTGAATTTCTTCTAAAGTAAATTCTTCTTAAGCTAAGTAAATAAAGATTTTTCAAGTTCTCTGGTTCTTTTCTTGCTTCTTTTAAAGTTTACTTGATTCTGTGAGAACTTTAACTTTTTATTAGAGTTTTGTTTTAAAGTTTTTATTGTGTGTTATATTAAGTGATTTTGTGAACCTTTTGAAGTTTTGTGAACCTTTTGAAGTTGTTTGAACTTTTAAAAGTTGCCTGAAGTCTGAAGTTATCTGGGCTATTTGGAAGTTCCGAGACCATTAGAAGTTCTTTAAACCATTTTTTAAGTTCTCTGAAACTTAGTTCCGAGACCATTAGAAGTTCTTTAAACTTAGGAAGATTTTGCTAATTAAAAAAAATCTTTTGAAGTTTTCTGGATTTTTCCTTGGATTTCTTGAAGTTTTCTTGATCTTTTCAAGTTCTCTGGACCCTCTGAAGTTCTCTGGTATTTTGAAGTTTACTGTAGTAGAATTTGACTCTTTAGAGATCTGCAGACTCTTTGGCAGACTCTGCGGGGCGGACTCTTTTTAGAGATCTGTAGACTCTTTGGTGTTCTGCGGGACGGACTCTTTGGAGTTCTGCAGACTCTTTGTAGTTCTATGGGCTCCTTGCAGATTTCTGGATACCTTCGAGTTTGCTGAATTCTTTGAAGGTTCTATGAATTTTTTTTTAGTCAGCTATATCACTGGAGTAGTACTCTTGAATCTTTTGTAGTTCCATTTACTCCTGAGAATTTGGTTGGACTCGTTTAAATTTTCTTTCTTTTTAGGTTTTGGGAGTGCATGGTTAATTTTTTAGAGAACTTTGAATGCAATGGGTTGGTTCTTTGAACCCATATAGTTTTCTTGAGGCAACTTTTAAAAGTTCAAAAAACTTCAAAAGGTCCACAAAACTTCATTTTTTACAGCACAATCAACATTTGCTTCGAGACTTTTTTCTATTTTTGAAATTTCTGTACTCTTTTTTATTTTTAAAGAATTCTCAGTACTTACTGAGGGTCTACTGATTTTCAAATATTAAAAGCAAGATATAATATTGAAAAGCTTTCAACTGTCTTGTTTCAACACGGTATGGTATGGTGTGAATGTATGCGATAAACTCAGCCCAGGTCCTCAGCAAGTGAAATGATATGCAAAAACCTTCAGAATTCAGGACTGACATTAGTAGAAACTCAATACTATCGATTGTTAAACTGGCTGATCGATTGTATCGGAGTCCGCAGCTGTGATCTTTATTTGTAATTTTTAATCTTTCAGTACTTCACATAAATCACTTAGTAATACATGAAAAAACTGCACAGGATGAGAAAACCATTTACATTGAATAAATTACTTTAGTTCTACTATGAAGAGCTTCCCATTTCAGAAAATGTCTATGAGGTGCAATCGCGGTATCAAAGTTAAATATCACTGGAGCAGTTAACTTGAAGTAGATTTCAAATAAAAGTTTTCATACTTAGCTCAAGGACTAAATATGAACTTTTTTGGTTTTAATTTTCCTCCACCGTAGACAAAAGTGATTATCATTTTTGCCAAAACAATTTAAAATATAAATAATGCATTTTTGCAAAAAAAAAACTAGAAAAAAAAACCAATAATAGGAAACCAGTCTTCAGGGACTCATTATCTGCGTACTGGTACCGGAAAGTGTTAGTTAGGTAATATGTAAATATGAATGGAGGTGTATCAAATTTGTGTATGTGAGTATGTGAGCATGTGAGTTTGTTGCTGCTTCATTTTCGATGCTGCCGCTGCGTCGCCAGCATCGTCACAGTCATTGCTCTCACCGTGCATGGTAATGCGAGCACAGACTCACTTTTGACTGCTGCTGTTCGGGGCGGCTGAATGTGTGTGCGTGATTGAGATTACAATAGTGAATTGCACACACTAAACACAAACACACACACACACACACACACATTGGATATTTATCACGGGAACATGACTGCGGTGCAGTGCTTCTTCATGGTGGTTCCGGTTGTATGAATAAATGAATGTGATGCTTGGCATTTGTATGGATGGATGGATGGAAGTGTGTGTGCGTGTGTGTGCGTGTGTGTTTGTATTCAATTATACGTGCGTGGATATGTTGTGTGCCTGTGTGTTGTGTGTGTGTGTGTGTGTGTGGGGGGGGGGGGGGGAAGTGTGTGCATGTGCCTAAAGAGGCATACCCCCTCACGCTGATTTTTGGAATTTAAATATCTACTTTTGCCTTCGCTGCTTGCTGCTGTTGGCACCGCAGCACAACGCGCACCAACGCAAAGCAGGTAAAGCAGCAAAAATGGAAGCGTAGTTATGCGTTAATAATTTGGTAAAAAAATTTACGTATTTTATGTTCTTAAACACGCACTTTTTGCACTAGACAACACAATTAGGTTAAACCGATTTGTAGCATTGGCTTTCCTTTAATTTTACAACCTGCGGGAGTTTGCAAAGTTTTCCCCACTACCTACCATCCATGGCCGAGAATTTAAAATCTTAAAAGTATTTACGCTCAATTGATAAATTCTTGCCAATTTCTCTTTTTCCGTTACGCTGCACCATTTTCAACTTTCGGTGCAGCGACATTCCAAAGTGCGGTAAAGCCTTTTTAAGTGCGCTGCTCCCTTGTGAAAAGCTCACCGTCTTCCTTTCCCTCCTTTCCCTTCTTTCCCTTTGCATTTACCACTTTTTTCCTTTTCATTTGCCCACAAGAAATTCATTTGAACTTTACATTTCGCTTTCTGTTTACTTCCAGCTCGCTCAACTTTTACCAATGGAAGAGAATTTCCTTTTGCTTTTCCGTTTCGATAATCCTCTGGAATCTAGTGTTGAATTCATGAAGGTAAGTGCCCAAATACAAACAAATCGAACTTTCCTCGTTAGCACATAACACATTCACATAACACATTCACGTTGCCAGTATCACGGTATGCAGTATCACGGTATGCCTAACCTTCTTTTTTACTTTCTTCAGTTGGTAATAGTTCGCTGAGAAGTGTTAAGTACTTTAGGGTTATTTACTCGTACACACACAAAGCGAAAGGATGTGTTGAGCTGAATGGGAACATAGGAAAACTTCATACATTTCATTGTAAAAGAAACTTAATATTCCACTAAAACTTTATTTGCCTTACTTACTTACTTACTTATGTTATTCTAGCGTAGCTATACTCAGCCAGTCAGCTTCAGTTCAATCGGAAATCTCTCCAATCTTACATACACATAACTGGTTATTTAAATTGTTTACGTAGCCGCTGTGAAGAATTCGTTATCCTTTTCACTTTCACTTTCACTTTCACTTATTCTTATATGTAGTATCAAGTTAAAGACTTCAAGATGAAATACATACTTCATAGATCATAGAATTATGGAGATAAAATTTTATTAAAATGAGTTTGAGACTGGGCAGAATCCTCGAATGAGCTTCGAACTTTGATGGCATAACCCAAAGTAAGGAAATCTTGAAGGAATTTTAGAGTTTTGGATGGCATTACCCAAATTAAGACCAGCGGGAAGGAATTTGAAAGTTTCTGACAACATAAGTATTGAAAATAAAAAATTTAAAAATTGAGAATAACCGAAAATTTTTGTAAAAAAAAAATTAGAAAAGTAAGAAAATATTTGTATAGCAAAGAAAAGTAAATTAAGGAGACGTAAAATATAGTATCAAGATGTAAAGAAACGTAAAATATAGTAGCAGGATGTAAAGAAACGTAAAATATAGTAGAAAGATGTAAAGAAACGTAAAATATAGTAGCAGGATGTAAAGAAACGTAAAATATAGTAGCAGGATGTAAAGAAACGTAAAATATAGTAGAAAAATGTAAAGAAACGTAAAATATAATAGGAGAATGTAAATAAACGTAAAATATAGTAGAAAGATGTAAAGAAACGTAAAATATAGTAGGAGGATGTAAATAAACGTAAAATATAGTAGAAAGATGTAAAGAAACGTAAAATATAGTAGCAGGATGTAAAGAAACGTAAAATATAATAGGAGGATGTAAAGAAACGTAAAATATAGTAGCAGGATGTAAAGAAACGTAAAATATAGTAGCGGGATGTAAATAAACGTAAAATATAGTAGAAAGATGTAAAGAAACGTAAAATATAGTAGGAGGATGTAAATAAACGTAAAATATAGTAGAAAGATGTAAAGAAACGTAAAATATAGTAGAAATATTTGAAGAAATGTAAAATATAGTAGCAGGATGTAAAGAAACGTAAAATATAGTATCAGGATGTAAATAAACGTAAAATATAGTAGAAAGATGCAAAGAAACGTAAAATATAGTAGAAAGATGTAAATAAACGTAAAATATAGTAGCAGGATGTAAAGAAACGTAAAATATAGTAGCAGGATGTAAAGAAACGTAAAATATAGTAGAAAGATGTAAAGAAACGTAAAATATAGTAGAAATATTTGAAGAAATGTAAAATATAGTAGCAGGATGTAAAGAAACGTAAAATATAGTAGCAGGATGTAAAGAAACGTAAAATATAGTATCAGGATGTAAATAAACGTAAAATATAGTAGAAAGATGCAAAGAAACGTAAAATATAGTAGAAAGATGTAAAGAAACGTAAAATATAGTAGCAGGATGTAAAGAAACGTAAAATATAATAGGAGGATGTAAAGAAACGTAAAATATAGTAGCAGGATGTAAAGAAACGTAAAATATAGTAGAATGATGTAAAGAAACGTAAAATATAGTGGCAGGATGTAAAGAAACTAAAATATAGTAGAAAGATGCAAAAAATCGTAAAATATAGTAGAAAGATGTAAAGAAACGTAAAATATAGTAGCAGGATGTAAAGAAACGTAAAATATAGTAGAATGATGTAAAGAAACGTAAAATATAGTAGCAGGATGTAAAGAAACGTAAAATATAGTAGAATGGTGTAAAGAAACGTAAAATATAGTAGCAGGATGTAAAGAAACGTAAAATATAGTAGAAAGATGCAAAGAAACGTAAAATATAGTAGAAAGATGTAAAGAAACGTAAAATATAGTAGTAGGATGTAAAGAAACGTAAAATATAGTAGAATGATGTAAAGAAACGTAAAATATAGTAACAGGATGTAAAGAAACGTAAAATATAGTAGAATGGTGTAAAGAAACGTAAAATATAGTAGCAGGATGTAAAGAAACGTAAAATATAGTAGAAAGATGCAAAGAAACGTAAAATATAGTAGAAAGATGTAAAGAAACGTAAAATATAGTAGTAGGATGTAAAGAAACGTAAAATATAGTAGAAAGATGTAAAGAAACGTAAAATATAGTAGTAGGATGTAAAGAAACGTAAAATATAGTAGAAAGATGTAAAGAAACGTAAAATATAGTAGGAGGATGTAAATAATCGTAAATTATAGTCGAAAGATGTAAAGAAACGTAAAATATAGTAGAAATATTTGAAGAAATGTAAAATATAGTAGCAGGATGTAAAGAAACGTAAAATATAGTAGCAGGATGTAAAGAAACGTAAAATATAGTAGAAAGATGCAAAGAAACGTAAAATATAGTAGAAAGATGTAAATAAACGTAAAATATAGTAGCAGGATGTAAAGAAACGTAAAATATAGTAGGAGGATGTAAAGAAACGTAAAATATAGTATCAGGATGTAAATAAACGTAAAATATAGTAGCAGGATGTAAAGAAACATAAAATATAGTAGAAAGATGTAAAGAAACGTAAAATATAGTAGCAGGATGTAAAGAAACTTAAAATATAGTAGAATGATGTAAAGAAACGTAAAATATAGTAGCAGGATGTAAGGAAACGTAAAATATAGTAGAAAGATGCAAAGAAACGTAAAATATAGTAGAAATAGGCAACTCATGGCACGCCGAGTGATTTTCAAGAACACATTCTTGGCTTCAATTTTAATCGAGGCAGTTTAAATAAAATTTCAAAAATAGGTTTTCTTTCATGTGTCTACTTATGGACTTCTATATTTTCTTTTAATGGTAGAACAGCCCATGTAGGGCTTAGGTCGAGCTTTATCGCACTTCTGTATTTATTTAGTAAAAACTAGAGGTTAAGTGGTATCGAAATCTAGAACAGGAAACCTACGATATCTTTTCAAATTTCTTGATATCTGAAGTGTAGAATCTGAAGTGGTTTATTAAAGCATTCCAATGCTATCAAAGGAAATTATTGGATATAAGAAATAGTCAGATACAATATGCGGCACTCAGAGCTCATCAGAGGGGTCAAAAAAAACCGAAACAATCTGAACTACTCAAATAGAATCAAAAGGGCTAGTCCTGAAGAATCAGAGGGAAACCGTATCACTTAGAGATACTCTGAGACAGGCAAGGATATACAAAATCAGTCAGTGGCAATTAGAAGTAAACCGAGGCTGGTAGAAAAATTAATCAGAGATATTCGAATACCGTCAGACGCAATTACTGACAATAGAAGAGGAAGCCTAAAATAATCGCAGCCCGTTAGTGATAGATATTAAAAACCAATCGAAGAAATTCAATTGGAAAATCCTTACCAGTCATAGAAACTCAGGGTAAGCCTGCTTTAAGAGCAGGTTTGAATAAAACCTTTTGATTGTCATAAATTTAGTATTTAGAATTTCCAGAAGCCAGCCGGGCTCAAGTTTCATTTTACTTGCACACACACAAGTTTAGCACATTTTGGCTTTTGTTTCTTTCATTCACTCAATGCGTTTATTAGGCGATTTTTAATTTTCAACAGATTTTACCGCCTTCTCCCATTCTTTCAATTCTTTGTTTAGTTTTCTATGTCTTTTAGGTGTTTTACAAACATATCTTCTTTTATATGTTTTTTTTCTCCAGATTTGGCGTGAATATGACACCGATAATTCTGGCTACATTGAGGCAGATGAGCTTAAAAACTTTTTGCGTGACTTGCTCAAGGAGGCCAAGAAAATTAATGATGTTTCTGAGGATAAACTAATTGAGTACACAGATACCATGGTGAGTAACTAATGACTACAATATTTTGATTAAATTGTTATTGCATACTTTCTGGCATACAAACACTCACTGTATGTAAAAGATAAAAGAAATACCGGTTGATATTTAGAATAAGGCAAAAATTCAAATGGGGTCGGGGCCGCATAAAAAAAAAATTTTAACTCTTATGTCAGGCTGAGCAAAAAAAGAATTTGTCAACTTAATACTTAATCAAATCAAAGCAAATTTATTAGTTTCTCTTGAAAGCGAAATGCTCGTAAAGAAAAAGCTGGAAAATCAAGCTATTGAATTTAAATGCGTAGCCCCTAAAAGGCGGCAACACTAAACATTGAATTTCAATTGTAATCTAATGGCTTGACAGAATATACGCTCTTACACGCATACTTGCAACAAACACCAAACACTCATGCATAATAAATTTGTGTTATCTATAAGTATGCATAATTACTATGCTGTTTGCAGTCATGCAGTGGCAACAGCAACAGCAACAGTACCAGCAATGACAAACATATGAAAGTGTTTGTTATTGCAAATGCACACATACCAAGTTGCATGCAAATTGCTCTGTCATCATTCAATTATGTGTGTGTGTGTGTATGTGTGTGTGTTTGTGTATGCATGTGTGGTCACATGCTTCCGCTCTAATGCCACACAAACACTCACACTTCATACATAGTTGCACACATACAAACAACATCCTTCCACTGACACATATTAATTATTGTTAAGTAACTTGATTTTGCCGTTGACATTTGGTTTTGAAGTTGTAAATAAATTATATCATTCAGTGTGTGAGACTTATGCATTAAATAACTTTATTAAAAACTTGATTTAACCAGAAAACTGTGGTTGTCTCATTTACAAACTTTTATAAATAAACTATGTAAGTATTATAAAAAAAAAGTAGAAAGAGAGAGAGAGAGAGAGATGAGTTAAACAGAAGCAATCAGAGGTTGGCAGTAGCAGTTACTCAAAAGCAGTTATAGGTAGTTAGTGGCAGTCATAGGAAGAAGTATTCAATACACGGGGCAGAAGTGGAAGCTAAGCACGAGCAATCGGAGGCAAGGTAAGATAAGGATGCTATAGGATTGCAGAAGTAGTGCAGAAGAGCCAATTTGAGAAATTTAGAGACAATCTCAAGCATTTAGAAACAATCTGGCAGAGGCTTTTTGCGCTACATGCGGTCATAGTCGACATTGATAAACTGAAGTTCATTGTGGTGAAGGCATAACACTTGCCACAATGGGAATCTGTGATTCAATGGGTGTCGTGTGATTCTATTCTCTCTCTGATTCTCTCTCTGATTCTCTCTCTTTCTTCCTCCCACCTATCAATCTTCCTTCCAATCAACACACGTAGGGTTACACGCACACCTTGTCTGTTTGTCAATAAATAAATAAATAAATAAAAATGAATAAAAAGGCAATGAAAAATAGTAGGAAGAAACTTAGAAGAAACTGGATGCAAGCACACATCAGACATAGTCAGAGCTAGACACATGAGATCGGAAGTAATCAGTGAGTTTTTTTCAAAACAAATTTAGAAATCAAACATGTAATTGAATTGTCTCCTGCTAGCCCTTGCTTGTGAGATTCGTTTCGTCCTTCGAAAAAAAAAATGTTCAAGGTTATCCAGCGTTTTTTCTTACTGTAGAAATGTGATATAATTTTCTATGTGGAACGATCGGTAACCGAGCCCTACTCTAAGTGATTAATATATTGTTAATATTAAGTATGTAAAAATATGCTCCAAAATCGCTCAGTTACTTAATACAATCTACATATATTTTTAATAAATTTCCAAAAGCTTACCTTTAGAAGGGGCATGTTTCTTTCTCAATCCCAAGAGAATGGAGAAAGGAGAATGTCTCCATTCTCTTGGGATTGATTTTTCATAATGATAATCATCTTTACCAGCTTTGGCGCTACATGCGGTCATAGTCGACATTGCTGGAGGATATTTATTCAATTACTTATTTGATTTCTAGATTTGTTTTTGAAAAAGCTCACTGATTACTTCCGATCTTATGTGTCTAGCTCTGACTATGTGTGATGTGTGCCTGTATTCAGTTTCTTCCAAGCAACTGTATAGCAAAGATATTGGAAATAGCTTTTGGTTATAAGTTTTTGACCATGGATCTTCTTTAGCTGCTGCTGCTGCGTCTCCAACTAGGTACACACTAATATCAATCATAAGCATAAATACTCAAAATACTCAAATTATTAAATATTTACAATATTGTTGCGCCTCATTTGCCAAAAAAATAAAAATATTTAATAGAATTCATTAGAAAATAAGCGACATTTTACATGTTCCCCAAAGGTAATCGGACAAATGTCAAGTTGGCTACACTAAATGTTTTTGTTGATATTGAAGATGTTGTAACTTTTGTAGCAATATCAAGTTTTGTTGACTACAGCAGGAACCAGAAATAATTTTAGCTTGTTTACCTTTTTACTCTATTCTAAGGTAAAAGCATAAAAAGGTTAGATCCTTTTTCTTTTTTTTTGAAAAGTTTTTGATTTATTTGTACTACAGTACGAAATATAGAATATGATAAATTATATCTAATTTGTATGGAAAAGTTACGCTGTGAATCAAATGTGTGCGCAAAAATATTTTTAGTTCTATTTACTTACTTACTTTTGATGGCACTACAGCCCATGGAGGACCTAGGCCGAGCTTTTCGCATCCACTCATGTGTGCGTGTTATATTTATACATGAATGGAAGGGACCTACAGTTTAAAGCCGAATCCGAACGGCGAAGTGAAAAGCTTTTCATAGCAATTTTTACTCTTGTAGGTTTGCCATTGCCTGCCAAGAGGTGGTGCCGTGTAGAAAAATTATTTTTTTTACTTTTTTGATTTTGCCTGTGCCGAGATTCGAACCTCGGACACTCTGCGTAGCAGTCCAACGCACTACCACTACGCTACAGCGACCACAAGTCGTTTAGTTCTATTTAGTCTTCGAAATTAACTTATCTTTTAGGAAATATATAGAGGAAACCTTTTTCATTTCATAGCAACATGTGTGGCATCAGTGTGTATCTTTCAGATTGTTGAATAAAGTTACAAACACATTCACACACACACACACACACACACACACACACACACACACACACACACACACAGCCAGACACACTAATTAACAAATTACATTACAAAAAAAAAAAAACAAAAAAACAACAAGCCAACAACAACAATTCAATTAAAATCAAAAAGATGAGGATTTTCTTTGTTCTTCTTATTTTTGTGTATGCCGCTTCTTCTACTCGATGATCTTTGCCCAGTAGGAAATTTCTGCAATTATGCTGCTTCTTCCAGACAAGAATTACTAATCAAATCCGCTTCCCGAGCAGCAACTTTAAGCTATTAATTACAAGTTTAAGTGGAAAATATCGAAACCCCTTCCCTTCTAACCAGAGGTTGTAGTTAAGCCAATGGCAAACATTCATTTCAAATTTTTTCAACAAAAATATGATTTTTTTTTTATCCAAAAAATGCTAAGAAAAAGTATTTACTTTCACACAGCCATAAACAAAAACTAATTCTCCCAGCTCACCCAAAATTTTGTTTGAATCTTAAAAAAAAATTCATTTGTGATTTATGCTTTTAATAAATATAAGGAAAACTATTTGACGGCTCCTTTAAAGATTTGCTTACTTTGGTTGTGGCTACGGCCGTTCTCTCCTTATTCATTAGTAGACTTCTCCGTACAGAAAACCATTGCTGAGCTTCAAAAAGATTTGAGCTAATTTTTTGAATAAAGTTTTTTAAATCGTAGAACCAACTCAAAGCTCGGTTAAAAAAGAAAACGAAGAAAAAGAACTACACCTGACACGCGTTAATTTCGGTTCTTTAATTTTTGGCATATTTCCGTGATCAATTAAAAGTGATCATCAAGCAAGCAGCTGTGTAGTGGCTCATTAGTGGATCGAAGAGGTGAGAGAAAGGCTGTGAAAAATCATTATTTCCATTCAAAACTCAATCATTATAATCGTTGCTCTTGAATTAAACAATAAAGAATAAAAAAAAATTTAAATCAACGAGATAAATCAACGTATGGACCTAGAAGAGTCTGATAATTTTCTTATATTTTATATATAAAATAGACCGAAGAGATTTTAAGATTTTGAAAAAACATTTCGCTTTCCATTCTAAAATCTCAGCCTGTTTTCTCATTTGTTTCCAGTATTTATTAAGAATTTACTGATTCTTAATAAATATATCCCATATCTTTCCTACATTATTAACTTTTTTTCTTTTTAAACATGATCAACACACAGGGTGTTACCCTGTGAGTGCAGAGCATTGTGTTGATTGGAAGGAAGATTGATAGGTGGGAAGGAAAAAGGAGGGAGAAGTGTTTATGAACGTTTGCTTTGAACTTGCAAGGGTCATAATGAGGGTCATTGGGAAAAACTGTTGCAGGGAGCTTATTCCAAAAACGCACGGTACGACAGATGGACGAACTTTCTCTGTAATGCGTAGTGCGTTGGAACACCGTGTCTACATGGAAGTAGTGAGTTCCGCTTGCTGACCGTGTAGTTCTGTTGGACACACGAACTGGCGACATCAGCTACCGCATCGCAGAAGAACATCTACCGTTAAAGTAACGGTAGAACAGTGAGAAGCAAGCCACGTTTCGACGATGTTCCAAGGAGTCAATAGAGCTGGAAACTCTACTGTCTCCTATTAGCTTTATCGCTCGATGTTGGATACGGTCCAGGAGCTCCAGTTGTGTTCGTGCAGCTCCTGCCCATAGGTGCGAATTAAACTCCAATTTAGGACGCATATAGGTGGGTGTAGATCATGCGGAGATCAGTCAAAGTGAAATACTTTTTATACCGCCTAAGAAAGCCGAGACACTTGGCTGCCTCTTTCGACAAGTCAAAAATGTGTTTATGCCAACGAACATCACATTGGATCAAGAGTCGCTGTCTTCGCAATACCTACCCCACTCATATCTAGAGGGTTAACTGGGGGTTAGGAAGACTCGTTTGTGAGATAAGAGACAACATTGGGTCTTACGCGCATTGAACTCAACTCTATTCGTAACACCCCACTCGCAGATTGACTGGAGAGATCTTTATTGAGTGAGTCATTCATAACGTGCCTTTTTCTCTCGATCTCCAAAGAGTTAGGGCGTTTTGAACAGGTATATGAATGAGAAATGATGCTGTCATCTGCAAACGAGTAAATAGGATTTTCGTTAATGACAGAAGGTCATTAATAAAGATACGGAAAAGTGTAGGGGAGAGGACCGAACACTGCGGCACTCCAGCATTAATGGCACGATCTTCCGAAACAATACCATCTATCACAACACGGATAGAGGGGCCGCTTAGAAAGTTCGTGATCCATCGTGTGAAGTTACTCCCAACCCCATGCGCAATTAGTTTTGACACTAGTGCTTTATGCCACACTCTGTCAAACGCCTTTGAAATATCCAGAGCAAACGCCTTACTCTCACCGAAGTCATGGACACTATGGTACCAGTGCTCAGTGGGGACCGACATGAGATCGAAGCTGATACTACACCTGCCAATCTATCTTGGCTACCTCCAAAATCGTTCACCGGTAAGCAGTAAGGATTCTGATGCCAGTCTGTAAGACCAGGTACAGACAACTGATCCTCCTCCAGCTGGTTTTTCCAACAGAGATTAGTTTATTCTTTCTATTTAAAGTGGGTTTGCCAAGTATCCGTGTAATTTCTGAGACTGTCTAGTCTAAGAGACTGTTTGATACAAAATAAATCTTTTTTTACTACTACATGGATTAGACAATCTTTGAGCTATCAAGAATTCCGCTAACCGTCACCTGCTATACAAGGAAAGCACTGAACTCTTTTTTGCTTGAGATTTACTAGACTGATTTTCAAAATAAGTATAGTACCTTTCTGATCCAAAAAAAAAAATCGACATAACTATCTTTATGGCAAATAAAAATATTCAGAATAAAGATGCCAAACTAACTTCCACTCGACCAGTTGTTAAGAATTTTACAGCACTGGTAATGTTTTTGTTGTGTAAAGATCTATGTGCTATGCGTGAAGGTACCAGAAAAGAAGGTCGCTGGAGTGACTTGACAATCGATTCTCTCCTTCTTAATGGAAAGAGTGCAGTAGGCCTCTCGTGCTCTCTATTGCTAAGAGTACAATAATTTTTATGCAACAAACATCAGCTGCCTAATCTTTAGCCAGTCTTCATATAAAAGTTATCACTGTAATGAAAGGCACACTTTCCCACTGGGAAGGGAAAGTTACACATGAAAGCGCATACATACATGAATCATATTTTAAATACCTGCTCAGTGCCTGCTATAATGTGAATGTATTTTACCATTAACAACTTAATTGCATGCGACATACTTACATAATGAATTCGTCTACGAAATTGTTAACACTCAATAAAATAAAATATTACATAATAACATAATTTTGTTAATGCCAAACACACACACACACACACACACACACATACACTTTCGCAATAGCATTGTCAAACGAGGGGAAAACCAACAACAAAAAACAAACAAACAAAAAAAACAATGAAAGAAAACCATCAACAAGTGGAATACAAGTGGAATAATTTCCTTTTTGTTTTGCCGATTTGCCGATATGACACCGTCAATGTTTTTCGCCTCATATCCTCTTCACTTTTCATCGTTTTGCTCCTCATTTTTCCCACTTCAGCTTAGTTTATTTACCATTTTTCTTTCAGCTGCTTCCCTTTTCTTCGGCACCTCACAATTATGCTCACAATTTGAATGTCAAAAAGTTTCCTGCTTAGTGGCAGATACATTTCATAAAGCTAACTGTCTGTAATGCCTTCAATTCCGCATTCACCAGGCCACGGCCACGGCCACGCCCACGGCCACGGCCACGCCCACGCCCACGCCCACGCCCACGCCCACGCCCACGCCCTCTTGTATAAGTATTCCATGAAATAAACTGAAGACTGAAATGTTTTGTGTAATTGTGTTTCATGGCTGGTCTCGTACATGCCTTCACCTAACCACTCGAAGGGAAAGTGGGGCCCACTTTTATAGTACTTATGCACTTCTGCTTGGATGGTCGCCGTGGCGTAGTGGTATTGCGTTGGACTGCTACGCAGAGTGTACGGGGTTCGAATCTCGGCACAAGCAAAATCAAAATCAAAATCAAAAAGTAGAAAAAATACGGCACCACCTCTTGGCGGGCAATAGCAAACCTACAAGAGTAAAAATTGCCTATGAAAAGCTTTTCACTACGCCGTTCGGATTCGGCATTAAACTGTAGGTCCCTTCCATTCATGTACAAATATATCACGCACGATATGAGTGGATGCGAAAAGCGAAAAGCTCGGCCTAGGCCCTTCATGGACTGTGTTGTGCCATTAAGAAGTAAAAGTAAAGTACTTCTGCTTGAGCTTAATATTTTTAGTCAATTTCTTCGTTGGATTTTATTTTCCTTGTTTGGTTTGGTTTGGTTTGCGTTTGTTGTGTTGCCAAAAAGAAATCAGCGAACTGAAATTCGGAAAAGGTCAGCACATGAAAATGAAAATCATTTAAAATTTCTAGGCTGAGTGCTGAAACTTTTATGTTCTTTCTTTCATTATTTCACTCACTTTTGAATTGTTTTTCTTTTTGTGTTTCATTTGTTTTTCCAGAATTTAAGTTTTTATATTCAAAGTTTTCTAATTTAAGGCTCATGGATGGCATCTCATTGGTATTGAGTGAAGCGTACGTGCGTTGAGTCTCCAAAAAATGGCCACTGATTTTAGCGGAAAATTTTCTTATTACATAAAATAAGAGAAGAAGTTGAAAAGCGCAAACACTTGAAAATGGTTTTCCAAAAAAATGTAATATTTTGTCAGTTTGATAAGAGAAAAGAAAACTTTAATTAAATTACAAAATTGTTATTGTTGTTGTTTTATCTTCCAAGATCCAATAATTCGACTCTTCAATGCCTTATCAAAATGCTAGATTATGGAAACTCATACCTGAAAAGGACAAAGCTTTAGGCTCCTTTAAAGGGATGCATTTTTAAGAACCCTACTTTTAGGCTCTGCCATTTATAATTATAAAATAATATGTAAAGATGTTACGTTAAATTTCACGTTAAAATACACAGAACTTAATTTCTAGAGCCTGGCAGAGCCTGGCAGAGCCTAAATGCCATTTGTAATTGGACAATTACTATTTTTATTAAAATTTCTTTTATTAATACAATTTTCACATCTAAAGGCTCTGTATGAAACAATAAGTACTTAGTAGGGAAAAGGCAGAATAGAAAAGAGCTAAGAAAAAGGGAGAAAGGGTGAAAAGGGAGAAAACAAAGGGCTTTTGAAAATCTAATTATATTTTACTGGCGAAATTTCTTTTGAATCAGTTTCCAGTTTAACTTAATATTGTAAAAGATCTTTGTGCCTTTTTTTATCACTGAAAATGCAACCTTGTATAATTATTCTTAAAAAGTAAAGGCAAACACACATTATTTCTTAAAGAAAAAGCGGTGTACATTATTCTTGCTTGTATTCTTTTGTCTTGTTTTCTAGTATTCAACACAGGGTGTTTCTGTATTTTTGTTTATTTTGTTTTTCTTAAGGAATAATGTGGATTTTGTCTTGTTCCTTAAGCTCTTCTTTAAGAGGTAGGAACTCACCTTAATTAAGACTACACCATAAAACACACAACTCAATTTCCAGAGTCCACTTTTAGACTCTGCCATTTGTAATTATAAAAGAGATTCCAAGTTAAAACACACACCTGAATTTCTAGAGCCTACTTTTAGGAACTGCCATTTATTATTGTAAAATATTATGTAGAGATGATACCACTGCAAAAACACACCTCAATTTCTAGAGCATGCTTTTAGGCTCTGCCATTTATAATTATAAAATAATATGTAGAGATGTTTCCACGTTAGAAGACACACCTCAATTTCTGGGGCCTACTTTTAGGCTTTGCCATTTATAATCATAAAATAATATGTAGAGATGTTTCCACGTTAAAAGACACACCTCAATTTCTAGAGCTTGCTTTTAGGCTCTGCCATTTATAATTATAAAATAATATGTATAGATGTTTCCACGTTAAAAGACACACCTCAATTTCTATAGCCTACTTTTAGGATCTGCCATTTGTAATAAAAAAATAATTAGCAGAGATGTTTCCACGTTAAAAGACACACCTCAATTTCTATAGCCTACTTTTAGGATCTGCCATTTGTAATAAAAAATAATTAGCAGAGATGTTTCCACGTTAAAAGACACACCTCAATTTCTATAGCCTACTTTTAGGCTCTGCCATTTGTAATAAAAAAATAATTAGCAGAGATGTTTCCACGTTAAAAGACACACCTCAATTTCTATAGCCTACTTTTAGGATCTGCCATTTGTAATAAAAAATAATTAGCAGAGATGTTTCCACGTTAAAAGACACACCTCAATTTCTATAGCCTACTTTTAGGCTCTGCCATTTGTAATAAAAAAATAATTAGCAGAGATGTTTCCACGTTAAAAGACACACCTCAATTTCTATAGCCTACTTTTAGGATCTGCCATTTGTAATAAAAAATAATTAGCAGAGATGTTTCCACGTTAAAAGACACACCTCAATTTCTATAGCCTACTTTTAGGATCTGCCATTTGTAATAAAAAATAATTAGCAGAGATGTTTCCACGTTAAAAGACACACCTCAATTTCTATAGCCTACTTTTAGGCTCTGCCATTTGTAATAAAAAAATAATTAGCAGAGATGTTTCCACGTTAAAAGAAACACCTCAATTTCTAGGGCCTACTTTTAGGCTCTGCCATTTATAATTATAAAATAATTAGCAGAGATGTTTCCACGTTAAAAGACACACCTCAATTTCTAGAGCCTACTTTTAGGATCTGCCATTTGTAATAAAAAATAATTAGCAGAGATGTTTCCACGTTAAAAGACACACCTCAATTTCTATAGCCTACTTTTAGGCTCTGCCATTTGTAATAAAAAAATAATTAGCAGAGATGTTTCCACGTTAAAAGACACATCTCAATTTCGAGAGCCTGCTTTTAGGCTCTGCCATTTGTAATTATAAAATAATATGTAGAGATGTTTCCACGTTAAAAGACACACCTCAATTTCTATAGCCTACTTTTAGGATCTGCCATTTGTAATAAAAAATAATTAGCAGAGATGTTTCCACGTTAAAAGAAACACCTCAATTTCTAGGGCCTACTTTTAGGCTCTGCCATTTGTAATAAAAAAATAATTAGCAGAGATGTTTCCACGTTAAAAGACACACCTCAATTTCTAGAGCCTGCTTTTAGGCTCTGCCATAATATGTACAGATTCTTCCGAGTTTAAGGAAGGAGCTGTAAATAATTCAACAACTTAAACTCGATTTTACATCAACTGCCATCGATTACGAATGTGACGAATTAGAAAATAGATACCTAACTAAATTCTCAATAATATTTATAAAGAAAACTTCTTCATATTCCTTTATATGTGCTTGTTTGTATGTGTGTGTGTGCAACTAATACTAACGTATCTAATACATTTAGATTTACAACTATACGCAACACAATTTTGCTAAATCATAATACCAACAAATATGTCATTTGGGATTTTGTAATGATAGAGCAGCAGCAAAAAGTAAATACAAAACATTCTGCTGTAGCTGCTCTTTTTTCTGCTGCTTACTTACTTTTACCACTAGAAGTTAATGAGCAAAAAATAATTTCATTTCACTTTTATTGTATGTTAGCAAATGCCATAAATTAAATATTATTATTACTTTTCTTTTGCCACGCACAAACAAAACCGAACAGCTGCAGGTATTTGATGCCAATAAGGATGGACGTTTGCAATTATCTGAAATGGCCAAGTAAGTCAATAAATATACGATGAGAATCGCACACGTTTTCGCTTCGATGCAATAACTTTCGGTTTGCTGTTTCCTTGCAGATTACTTCCGGTTAAGGAGAATTTCCTATGTCGTCAAGTTTTCAAGGTAAGTGCATAAATGTTGAAGTGCTCCTTTATAGTAGAGGTTAATAATACATGTACTAACTAGGTGATTTTTCAAAAATATTCTATATTTACTTATAAATATGTAAAAATGAACATAAAATTGTATGGATTATATTATAAAATAAAATATTATCATATTTAGATAAAATAAATTTTAATATTTACGATAGAGAAACATAGAGTTCTTTAGCACATGCTTAGTTTTTATGAGAAACAATTTCTATATAGCTTAAAAAATAAATAGCTTCACTTCATTTTCTGCATTTACACGCAAATAACTTTAAGAATTTCCACTCAATTTATATAATTTTCTTTTCTTTTTTGTTGGCATTGTCTTGTTCGCATTCATTAATTTCTTTTTCATAGCTATTTCTTAAGTATTTCACTTTTATTTTTCAATTTTATGATGTAATTTTAAATGAATGGGTTTTGTTTTAAGTTAAGATTACCATAAATTTGTAAGTGCTTAAATACATGAAATATGAACCTCGATTGGGTAGGTAGAGCATTAAATTTTAACCCGCCCGGTTCGGGTTTCGATTCCCCTCTTGGTTTGGTGGTTGAATCTCGAAAATTTCTTATGTAATATGCCAACCAACGTGAAGTGTATGAGAATTATAAGACAGGGTACAAGTGCAGCACTTGGTAGGCAATGGCAAAGTCAATTAGTGATGGCAAATTGCCACCCCGCCGTTCGGAATCGATGTTAAACTGTATGTAAACTTATATGACCTTGTTGCCCTACACTTACCCACTTGACCCTTATTCTATCTCTATCTGGGCAAAGTACAACTGGTCTAACAACTGGGCTGAGTGCTATGGAAGGCCTTCCTAAAAAAATCGTTAAACTATCGATTTTTACTATCGATAATTACTATAGATCGATAATTAACGATTAATTACCGATAAACATCGATAATTTCCTCTTTCAAAGCTAAGCAGAGACATCGCCGCCGCCGTCGGTTTGTATTCTCTATGCTTGACACTAACAGTGAAATCACTGTCACTGGAACATCATTAATAATGTCGTTAACACTAGAAACAATCGATTCTTACTGACTGTGCACGATATATCGATATAAATCGATAGTTATCGATGTTTTTCCCTAGCACTAATCTACGCGGCTTAATCGATGTCAAAAATCTCGGCTTAAAGATTCTCGCTCCTGTACCAAATTGGATCCATATTAGATCCATCAGTGCAAATGGTCAGCTGCATACCTTCCAGAGAGGTACCAGCTTCCCGAACACTCAAGTTTTGCTACTTTACGAAACTTGTCGGTTAATGACTTAGTATCAGTTTTCACCGAGCGAGCGCTCTACAAGTTAAAATATTTAGGTCCAGAAACCACCAATGTACGATGAATGGTTTTACGACACATTTTTTCCTATACACGAAAAAGTTGACCACAAATGAAACGGCAGAAGTAGAACCTTTAGGGTCCCCTGATGTGTTTTTCCAGTTTAGTAGAGAGATCTGATTTTTATTGCAATCAATGTCCTGCTTTTACTTCCTCTGAAGCGCGTACAACTATGAGGAGGTCTTAACAGCCATTGCTCGGCTGAAAAACAATGAGGCTACAGGTGCAGATGGCCTGCCTGCTGAACTGTTTAAGACCGGAGGTGAAGAGCTCAAAAAACGCATGCATGAGCTTCTATGCAGAATATGGTCGGATGAAAGAATGCTAAGTGATTGGAACCTCAACGTACTCTGCCCAATTCATAAGAAAGGTGATTGCACGATCTGCGTCAACTACCGTGGGATAAGCCTACTTAATATTGCATATAAGGTTCTATCGAGCGTACTGTGCGAAAGACTGAAGCCCATAGTCAACAAACTGATTGGACCTTATCAGTGTGGCTTCAGGCCTGGTAAATCCACCATCGACCAGATATTCACACTACGCCAAATCCTGGAAAAGACCCGAGAAAAACAGATCGACACCCATCATCTATTTGTCGATTATAAAACCGCCTGGTTGCTGTGGTGTAGTGGTAGTGCGTTGGACTGCTACGCAGAGTGTCCGGGGTTCGAATCTCGGCACAGGCAAAGTCAAAAAGTAGAAAAAATAATTTTTTTCTAGGCGGCACCACCTCTTGGCAGGCAATGGCAAACCTACAAGAGTAAAAATTGCTATGAAAAGCTTTTCACTTCGCCGTTCGGATTCGGCATTAAACTGTATGTCCCTTCCATTCATGTACAAATATAACACGCACAACATGAGTGGATGCGGCCTAGGCCCTCCATGGGCTGTTGTGCCATTAAAAGTAAGTAAGTAAGTAAAGCCGCCGTCAATCACTTGTACGCCGCAAGTATCCCTGCAAAGCTCATTCATCTTTGCAAAATGACACTGATCAACACCACCAGAGCAGTGAAAATTGGGACAGACCTCTCCGCACCATTTGACACCAAAAGAGGTTTCAGACAAGATGACTGCCTAGCGTGCGACTTCTTTAACCATATGCTGGAGAAAATAATTTGAGCTGCGAACATCGACATCTCTGGCACTATCTTCTACAAGAGTGTCATGCTGCTAGCATACGCTGATGATATTGACATCATTGGCAAAAACGCTCGAGCAGTCAGTGCAGCATTCACCAACCTGGAAAGGAAGTCTCGTCGTGTGGGTCTAGTGGTGAACGAGGACAAAACGAAATACCTTATGTCAACAAACAAAATGTTACTGTTGACAATTATACTTTTCAAGTCGTCAAGGATTTCATTTACCTAGAATCCAGCATAAACACCAACAATAATGTCAGCCTTGAGATCAAGCGGAGACTAACTCTTGCCAACAGGTGCTACTACGGGCTCAGTAGGCAATTGAGAAGTATATCCCTCTCTCGACCGACGAAAACAACGCTCTATAAGTCCCTCATCCTTCCCGTTCTAATGTATGGCACAGAGGCGTAGACATTGACCTTTGTAGAGCTTTGTAGAGGCGCCAAGACCGATCATCGTTTGTAGTGCCAGTTAAGCAAGTAAGAAGCGCATACAACTTTGTACATGTTCTTGTTCTTAAAATGATTTTTTAATGAAAACTTCACTTATCTGCAGCAGTTCAATAATTCATTTCATCTTTTCAGCCGTCATTCATAGTGAAATTGATAACCCTAGACCAAATAAGAATATTCCAGAGCATTTAATATTGCATACTTTTAGGCCTAGGTATAATTTCGCTGCTACTTTCCATACATATAGTAAATGTGTAATATAATATACTTTTAATACATGAACAATTAGTGTGGTAAAGCTACAAAGATGAAATATGTATAAAATTAGGAGGAACTAATTCTCGATTCCGAATATTTTTACTTTTCTTTATCTCGTATCATTGCAAATACACAGTTTCTTATATTTTTAATTCAATATTGGAAACTACTTTGAAAACTTTTTCAAACTTAATGAGAATATAAAACAATTTAATCAATTCTATGCAGTATTTCCTGTTGTTCAAAAATCACACTCAACGAAAGGTATTCCTAATTTGCCTACAACACTGCAAGACACCAATCAAATTACAAATTCTTAAACATACTTCCAACATTTTGTATGCATACAAAAAACTTTTAAAATCTTTTTTCGCCATTGTATTCATTTCGAGCTTCCTCGTTCATTCTTTTCGTTTATTTCGCATTCTGTCTGCATAACTGTTTAACACCTTTTATGAGTACTTATACAGTTATTTCTCATTTCCGCTTTAGGAAGGAAACGAAAAAATAAACTTCCTCTTCAAGTTTGCCAAACATTTTTGACACTTAATTAAATGTTCCCCTGCTCTTTTTCTCTTCTGTTCTGTTCTGATTTTTCTCTTTGTAGTACACAAGCACAAACATTTTGACAAATATCTTTAAACTTTTAATTGCCGTCAATTTCTTGTGTATTTATCTGCATCAGTACATAGTTTTAAATATCATCAAATGACAGCAGCTCGACCTGAGCAATAATTGCGAAAAAGCAAACATAAGAATTCTATATTTAAGACTTTCTTTTTTTTAGTATTGTATAAAATTGGTAATAATTTTCTGCAGCATTTCTTGGCGTTTCTTTCCATTTGCATTTAACATTACAATCCGGCACGATCCAGGGGCGCAGTTAAGCACTTATATTTCCGAAATTGAGGTCAGGTTGTTCATAAAGGCTCATTTAGAATCCATCAGAAGAGACCTTGCACATACTTTCACTCACTGTAGTGCAACAAAGTTCACAAAATGTTTCAAGTTTACTACTTTTATTAGTTTTCAATAACAACACAGAAAAAAAAAAAAAATTTTACAAAAAAGCAGAAAAGTTGTGTTGTTCTTCATATTGAAGGGTAATATAATGCACCTTTATGGTTATGAAGTTTCAACACTGACTGACTGACTGATATCTGCAAAACTTTTCGACAAAACTCTCATAAACTTTGCTGCTTTGATTTTGTGTGTGTGTGTGTGTGTGTCAGAAGTGTTGGAAAGTGGAAAGTTCATGTGGTACACAATAAAACTGAAAGCGAAAAGTAATACATAAAGTATCAAACTGTGTATAAAATTTCTCGCATGCGAGAAATATTCAATGCAAGTATGTGTACAAGAATTTTTAGAGAATTTTAACATTTTTAAAGTGAATTTAAACAGAAAACATTTTTCAAGGTTTACAGACCAAAGAGAAAAGGAAAGGAGAGACAAGAAGTCGGGTATAAATGCGATGAATGAAAAATATAAGGAGAAGGAATTACAATAAAGAAGGAAGGAAGAGAGATAAGAAAAAGAAATAGAGATACTAGAATCAGGAATTGGAGGTAGAAAAGAGATGATGACGAGGTAGAAAAGAGATGAAGAAAAGGAAATAGGGAAAATAAAATGGAAGGGGGAGAAGGGAGAAGGGGTGGGTGGCAGGAGGGGAAAGAAGAAGGGGTTCTGAAAGAGATATACTTGGGAGAAAAGCCAAGGAAAGGGATGAGGGTGCAGTTGTGAGTAGTGCAGTTTTGGGTTTAAAAATCAAACTAGTAGAAAAAACTATTTTTCTACACACCACCGCCTCTTGGCAGGCACTGGCAGTCCTCCAAGAGTAAAAAATGCCTCCAGGACCACGTTTCGCCGTTCATTCGTTCGGATTCGGCATAAAACTGTAGCTCGTTTTCATTCATTTACAAATAAATATAACACACACAACATGAATAGATGCGAAAAGCTCGACCTAGACCCTCAATGGGCTGTTGTGCCATTAAAGAAGAAGAAGAAAATGATTGATAGCATAAAAAGACGAAAAGAGGAGATTTCGCTATCTTCGGAGAAACAGAGAAAATGAGCAGAACAAGCATAAATAGAAATAAGTGGGACGAAAAAGATAGGGAAATATCAAAACGGGAGGAAGGGGGAAGAGGGAAGGGTGATTGCATTCCCTCTCTGATTCTCCCTACTTCTTTCTCCCACCTATCAATCTTCCTTCCATTCAACACACCCTGAGGGTTAAAACTATCAATAAAAATAAAAAAAAATAAAAAAGAGTGAGGCAGTGGGAGGCCAAAGAAAGATTTGTGTCTGAGGAATAGGACGCCAAAAGGGAGAGGAAGGCTGTGATTAGAGAGAGGAGATAAAGAAAGAGAAAAAAATTAATAGAAAGTTGAGATTACTGAGAAACGGGAATGATACAAAAGAGAAGAAGAAAAAATGAAAAGACTGAGAAATAGAAAAGATAGATTTTGGGGACGAGGAAAAGAGACAAACTTACAAGGAGAAGAGTTCACAACGGGTTGATAAAATAAGGAAGAAAAGTCGAAGAACGAAATGTTAGGAGTAACATGAAATCCAAAGAAAAATAAATAGGGGTGGAGAAAATTTATAAAAAAGAATGAGTAGAAAATGAAAGGAGAAAAAATCGAATGGTAGAAATAATTACAAAATAACTAAATGTTTGTTTGAGAAAGACAAATCATAGAGGATCGACGGGGAGGAAGAAGAAAGAGAGGAGGATAGAGAGCAGGATAGAGAGGAGGATAGAGAGAAAAATGGGAAATAGCAGGAATCTAGCAATGAGATGGAAGAGAAAAAGATGACGTGAAGAAGCTTGGATTGAGAAAGCGACAGATGGTATTGACAGAGGAGGAAAAGAGCTTTTCGCATCCATTCATGTTGTGTGTGTGTTATATTTATTTGTACATGAAAGAAAAGGAGGCAAGACCATTTGAAAAGTTTTTTAATCTCCATACAAAACCAGACGAAGGTTACCTATAAATATTCAGGCATAGTTGCCATTCGAAATTCTCATAAAATGTGTCATTTACATTTTTCAGAAATCCAATTCCGCTTCGCTTGAAAACTCCTTACATTGGTACCTTTTAAAATGCTACATAAATCTCTTGCGGAAACTGATATTTAATACTCATAAATAAATAAATATAGACCCACGTAAAGTTTAAAATTACTACTTACCTCGTTCAGGCAAAAATAATTCATTCAAATACTAAGCCAAAGTAAGTCTGCGTCCAGTCGCGAGCTATAAAGAAATTCATTCGTTTTTGCCATCGCAAACAAAAAAGCTATGAAGCAAATTCAATGTGAATTAAGCCTAGAAACTTCTTCTTCAAAAATCCAAAAATACATTTCTGCTAAATTTCATTACAAAATTAACCTTTAAATTTATGATGCAAATTCGAAAAAAAAAAATAATAATAATAAAGGAAATTAACAAGCTATAAAATTTCATCAAAACCTCAACGAACCCCAGTGCAATCGTAATTAATCCATGTTGTACATTTGAGTTTTCATATCGAATGTGAACATACAAAACACAAACATCACACAATTAATTTCAAGATATTCAGGCATTTTCTTACTCATTTCATAAACATAAAAATAAACATAAACTTAAACCTTATTAATAGTTATTTCTGGTGCCAAATGAAAGATGTAAAAACCAATATTGACGCATCCTTCGGCTGCAGATACAAAGATGCCATTAAATAACAGGAAAATAGGTAAAGGGTGTAAGGAAAAAAGTAGATACAGTACTTTCAAGAAGAAAGCAATCGGCTTTTTCGCATGAAATAATTTGAATATCAAGTAGGCCTTGATTTTCAAAAAACTTGATTTCATTGTAAATTTCGCAATGTAATTGTAGAAACAGTCCATTATACGCTTTCGTCTCAAGAGCATATTTAAGAAATGAGTTCCGTATACGCGAAACGTTTTGAAGCAGTCTTTCTTTGTTCCCATCTTAATGGTAACAAGATGTCACACTTGAGTGCTTCGAAGTACTTAAAAAAGTCGAAGGCGTTTGTCCAGCATTGGAACCAACACTTTTTGGTGCACAAAAATGTGGATGGCTTGCCAAATCGCGGCATTTGCAGAGCTACCTCGAAACAGGAGGACTTGGTTCTAAAGAGGATTTTCGAAGCTACTCCAGCCATATCCTTGAAAGCAGCTAAACAAAATTTGGCTCGAAAGGGCATAAATGTCTCTCTGAATACAATAAGAAACCGTTCGAGGGAGTTTCAGATCCAATTTCGAGCAACGACGGTAAAACCCTTACTAACTGCAAAGCAAATAAAAAAACGCCAAGAGTGGGCAACTAAACATGTGTATGACGATTGGAGCCAAGTGGTGTTCACAGACGAATACTCCTTCTGGATGACAAACACTATTAAGCGTGACTGGTCTACTAAAGTGGTCGCTGTGGTGTAGTGGTAGTGCATTGGACTGCTACGCAGAGTCTCCGGGGTTCGAATCTCGGCACATGCAAAATCAAAAAGTAGAAAAGATAATTTTTCTACCCGGCACCACCTCTTGGCAGGCAATGGCAAACCTACAAGAGTAAAAATTGCTATGAAAAGCTTTTCACTTCGCCGTTCGGATTCGGCATTAAACTGTAGGTCCCTTCCATTTATGTTCAAATATAACACGCACAACATGAGTGGATGCGAAAAGCTCGGCCTAGGCCCTCCATGGGCTGTTGTGCCATTAAAAGTAAAGTAAGTAAAGGTCTACTAAAGACGGTAAGATGCGATCCAGCGATCAGTGAAACATCCAGGGAAGGTACATGTTTGGTGATGCTTCACAAAACAAGGATTTGGCAAATTAATCATGTTCACGAGGAATTTGGATGCCAACTTCATGACCACGATATACCGTCGTGGACTTCTGCCATCAACGGATATATGTGGTTTGGGGCAGGAAGCCGAGATTGGGTTCTTCAAGAGGATAACGACCCAAAATATCGCAGTCACTTGTGTAGCAGTTGGAAAGAGGAAAACGGCATAACTTCATTGGATTGGCCCTCACAGTCGCCAGATGCGAATCCGATCGAAAATGTTTGGGCTCTTATGAAGTTAAAAGTACGTGGAAAAAAGATACGTTCAATAAATCACTTGAAACGGCTTCTTAGGGTAATATGGCGAAGTTTAACACGGTCATATAATGAAAAATTAGTCGATAGCATTCATTTCCGTTGTAATAAAATTACAAATTACAAAGAATGGTGGCGACTGGACGCCATATTATTATGAATAATTATTCATTTCAAGATGCTGTGGACTTCTTTTTTAAGATAACTTAATTTTTTCAGTGACTTAAGCCGATTGCTTTCGTGTTGAAACTACTGTACTTTATGGCTTTATGGTGCCCAACATAAACAGAAGAAGAATAAGCTAAACACAACAACAAAGCAATAGAGCACATCCATTGTACATTGTACTGTAAGTAGTAATAACCGAGTTTCGATAGATGCTGCAATTGATTAGATATGAAGAGCATGAATATGACATAAAAGTTTAAGTTTATGCGTGGCTGAGTAACTGGGGTGACTGCTCGCCTGTCTGGTTGCCCGATTGCCCGATTGCCTGATTGCCTGATTGCCTGCCTACATTGTTAATTTAATGGCTCTGCTTTAACCCTTTCGTTGCGTAAATGATATCTATCTTATGCTTTACAGAAATGGTATGGTAGAGTTGATGTCACTTTTTTATGGTGCTGTTGGCTGACGAGGAGCTGTTGCTTATGCGGAACGGCTGATTTGGCTCTTGCTATCTTATGAAGCCACAGCAACAAACAGTTTTCCACACACAAATATGAAGAAAAAATCTTAAAAAAATAAAATCGTAATGACATTTATAAAATTAATATTCGCATTGTGCTGTTGATTGTGGAAGGTAGGACGAACATTCAGACCGACACTCTGACAAACTTGTAATAAAAATTAACGCAATGAAGAAAGTTCAAAGTGACGAAGCTACTTTGAGTGTCACATAAATTATTAATGATGGTAATGATAGAAGAGGTCGAGCGGTGCAGTGGGTTGGTATGTATCTGTGTATAGATAGTTTTAAGTTGCAGAGCGTCCAGAGGTTGCGAACGGAGGGTGAATGGAGGGTGACGAGCTTTAGATATAAGTAATTATTTGCTCCTATAAAAAATCGGTTAATTGAAGATCAACAACAATCATTCAGACTCTGTGATATTCTATAAGCAACATCCACCAATCCACTACTCGATAATGTCTGTCCTCAAGGTATCCTTTTATTTCTCTTTTAGTAGACTATGGTGGATAGCCTCCTTGGCTCTTAGAACTAAACGTATCGACTATGTATACTATCTGCATGGTCATAATCATCCAAGAAAAATTCGACTGTATGAGTGGAATCCTTACTTCTAGAAAAGGTTTACGAAGAATAAGCAGTGCATCTATCTGGAACAACAAAAATGATACATGTTTCAGCAAGCAAGAATGACCTGCCCCGCACTTCTTTGAAGGCTTATCATCAAAACAATATCGGTTTGATTTTTAGTTAGATTAATGATCGAAATTTTCGTTAGAATTTGATCATCCTTTTGATATAAAAGTGATCTAATTTTTGGTTTGAGATTTAGTTTGATTTTTGATCTGGATTTCCGATCAACTTTTAACCGATCTTTGGTTTCAGTTTGAGTCTGAATTTGGTCTAAATTCAAGTCTAAATTTTATTGAGACTATTTGATTGTCAGTGTGAGATTGTCCTGAATTTTGATTTGAACTTTTGGCTCGATTTTTTTTGTCATATTTGGTATGAATGTTTTGAATTTTGATCTGGAGTTTTTTTCTTACTTGCTTTGAAACTGTTAGTCTCAACTTCGGTCACCATTTCATTTTGACTTCTGGTCTGCTTGGGTCTTAATTCTGAGTTTGATCTGAATATCGGATTGAATTTGTACATATTTGAATTTTGGTTTGAATACAAAGAGCAACAAATTAGAAGTCGATAAATGTGAAAAGGTCCGATCAGTTACACCAAAGATAAGAAATTTTGTTTTTAAAACCAGTTCAAAAACACCATTGGTCGAATTGGAATCGTTGGGTAAAATTTTTATTTAAAGTCCAACCACTTTAACCACTTTAAAGCCAAATTGTTCGTTATGAGAAGCTTAGCAGTTTTTACTTTTACACGAACCTTCAATTTTGGAGTCAATTTTGAACTGAGTTTTTCGTTCAGTCTGGCTATAAGTTTGATTTAAATTTAGATCTGATTTGAAATCTAGTCTGCTGTAGTCTGAATTATGGCCTGATTTTTGGACCCTAGTTTAGTCTCAATATCGATTTGATTTTTTACCTGATTTTTGGTGTGATTATTGGTTTGTCTTTTTTTATGAAATTTGCCTAATCTTTTATGATCTTTGATCTGAAGTTGGGTTAAAACTTGGTCTGGATTTTAGTAAAATATATATGAAGGTGTTTTTATCCCCAAAATCTTCTCCTTCTCGGCAGTTTATGGCTATAAGAGTGTGAAGCATTAACGCAAATAAGGAAATTAGGTAGAAGCAGTATAAAAGGGTATATCTGCATATTATATTATCGTGCTTTGTTACTGCTGCTGCTGCTGCTGCTGCTCCTTTTGCTGTAGAATATTAAAAATAATTACCCTGTTGACACTAGCCAAATAAATCTTAATCTCTAGCAACAAAAGCTGCGAAAGCAAAAGGAAATGTAAATGCATAAGAGAAACCTAAAGCTAAGAAGAGAAACGGAGAAACAGAAAGAGACAGACAGATAGTTACATATCTGCTGGAGGAAATTAGTTTTGCGGCTTTAGAGCAGGAAGGAGAAATTTCTAAAAGGATCTCCTGCTTTGGCTGAGTTTTTAACCTAACAAATATTTACCTACATGCATGCATACATTTTTATGCAACCCTTATAAATAAACAGAAAACCATTTACGGTATTTCGCATATACTTAATAAAATCCTACACGTAACGGAAACGGAAATGTGAATGTGAATGTGAATTCGCCATCGAAATGTGAACACTGTTAAAAACAATCAGTTCCAATAGAGTTTGCCTGAGTGCGTTCCAGCGAAGCAAGAAGCAAGCAAAGAAAAAACAAACGAAATCAAAAATGCTGAAAACACCTGTTCGTCATAAAATTTAAATCAATTTCAGTTTCATGCTTTTCGCGTATGTTTCTCCTACCATATTTTCTGGCTATAAAGTCACTTTGCGTGAGTTTTCGTGTTTGTGTAGGTGTGTGTGTGTGTGTGAATGTGTGTGTCTGTGTGAATGTGTGTGTGTGTGTGAATGTGTGTGTGTGTGTATGTGTGTGGGGTAGGATTGCGGTGGAAATACATACACATATCTGTGGCCACAAGGAATAACAGCTAAAGTCAACTTGAGAATTTCTAAATCTTATTGCAGTATTTTTCATTGTAAATCCCAAAATGTTGAGAGTTCTTGAAAAGTTTTTCCAATTTAGCAATTCTCATAGCTTTTTCTAGTAAGTAATTAAACTCCAATAATTGCTAATGAACTTTCAATATGTTTGCATGTATGTAAAGTGGTGTAAAGCAGTTAGAGAGAAAGAGTCAGTTGTCAAAAGTTGCCGAAGTCGTACATAAGTTGCAGTCGCGGTCAGAGAGAGAGAGTCAGTTGTCAAAAGTTGCCGAAGTTGTAGATAAGTTGCAGTCGTCATAGGAGTCATCACTCAAAAGCCGAGAGGGGTCGTCGTGGTAACATGAAAAGAGTAGCGAGGAGAGCGAGTAGAGTTGTCGTCGTGAACAGTAGCTTTGAAGCATAACTTTTTTGTTTTTTATTATAAATTATTCTTAATATATTATTAGCCATTATTTTATTACTTGAATTGAATTAAATTGCCAATACGTAAATAAGAATATAAACAGTTCTACATGTATAATGAAACAGCTAAATCGACTTTAGCTGTTATTCCTTGTGGCCACAGATATATTGAAATGTGCTGTGAAACATTTGTGCCAAAAAATTCATCATCGCGCTACAAAAAACAATGGTAATTTCAATTGTTTTTTCTCCATTTTGGCTTTTGTTCTGCGTGTGTGTGGATTGGTGGAAAATGGAAAATGGAAAATGCAATAAAAGAAAAATATTGCAAATATTTTGAGTGTGCTTTGTGTGACAAATAATGACACAGTAGCATAATATTTTTATGGCTTTCATTATTCTTGATTGTGGTAAAAGCACCAAGTCTCAAAAGTTTTTCTTTATGTGTATTACATATTGATTTATATAATTTTATTGTGTATTATTTTATATGCAGGACAGAAGCTTTAATGATAGAAACTTATTAAAAAATACGACAATCTTTTATTATCTTTCTTTATTTATGTGCTGGGTCTAGAAAGTATCATCATGCCTTTCCATTAAATCTGTTTCTGACAGCTGTGATATTTTTATTACAACTCGCCCACTCACAGCTGTCCAGGTGGAACTTCGCCAAATGTTATCACCAGAGGTGGGAAAATTCTCTCCAAAAAAATATAATTTTTGAGACCTGAATATTATCAGTAAATATTTGCAATGTTAGTAACCACATAATTATGGCATGTATGTAATGGGTTCCTTAAGGGGAGATCTACTACGACTAACCTTTTACAATTCACTACATGTGTAATGAATGGATTTATTAATAACCAACAAACTGATGTTATATATACTGATTTTGGCAAAGCATTCGATAAAGTCAATCATCGCCTCCTTATTAAAAAACTAGGTTTGATTGGATTTCCGCCCTTGCTTTTGAGATGGATAGAGTCATATATCACTAACAGAAAACAAAAAGTGATTTTTCGAAAAGCAGTATCCAAAAGCATTGCTGTTACTTCCGGAGTTCCTCAAGGGAGCCATCTGGGACCTTTATTATTGCTTCTGTTTATCAATGATTTGCCATCTGTTATTCGAAATTGCAAAATTCTAATGTATGCTGATGATGTAAAGTTGTTCTTTACATCATCAGCGTTGTTCCTTCTGCAAGAAGATAGAAAATAATGCCGATTAAACTTGATGTTACTCATTCTGGATAAATGCAAGTTTATGACATTTACAAGGGGACAACTTATGCCTGCTAAATATTCTTTACAGGATTAGACTCTGAGTCATGTATTGATATTTGTTGATTTGGGTGTGACAATGGACTTCAAATTAAGTTTTAACTTACATATCAACTCGTGTGTGAACAAAGCTAAAAGTTCGTTAGGATTTGTTAAACGCTGGCCGAAAGAGTTTAACCACCCTTATACAACAAAAACGCTATTCACTTCGCTTGTTAGACCCATCCTTGAGTATGCATCTCCTGTCTGGAATCCTCAATATAATTGCTACATAAGTAAAATTGAGTCGGTTCAAAAACAATTTCTTATTTTTGCACTGAGGAGTTTTTGTTGGAATACTCTATTGAAGCTTCCGCTGTATGAACATCGACTAAGACTTATTAATCTACCGACATTGATAAGCAGAAGAAAAATGCTGAATATAACATTTCTTGTAAAGCTTTTGAATGGCATTTTTTCATCTTCGTATTTACTAAACGAAATAAACTTTAATATACCCTGTAGAAGCTCACGTTATTTAATTCCTATTAAACTTAGCATATGCAAAACAAATTATGCTCAAAATTATCCTTTTCGTGGAATATGTAGGGATTTTAATGAAAATTACAATTAATTCAGCATTTCCGATTCTCTGGAACACATCAGAACAAACTTACTTATCATATTAAATCAATAAACAGCTGATGATATTATATTTTTATATCTGTAGTTGTAAAGAATGCCTATTTGGATACACGCGGCTAATTACATATTTTCGTGTAAAGCGGTTGCGTCGGTCACCGATCCACACGTTATGTGGTCGTGTTGGGCGGGAGGAGGGTCCGTTGGGATTCGTGCGTAAGAAAAACTATAATTTTTCGCCACCTATGCCGGTAGGTATTTAATTAATTTCGAGTGCCACCAATTTTAATTAATAATTTAATTTTAAAACCACTACCACCACAACCAAAATATATTTTATCATTGTTTCTATTTATGTTGGCTTCTGCATAGAATGCAATTATAATTGTTATTTATTTAATTGTGTTATATAATTTTATATGTAAACAGTTGTAATGAAACTTAAATGGTGGTCCGGAAATTTAGCACAATACAATAGTTTTTCTCTTTATTGGCAACAAGCCAAAAAATAAACTAGTTGCGTTATTCTATCGTACTATGTAACTGTGTGTGTGTGTGTGTTTCAGTATGTGTTTGAATGTTATAACCATTTTGTATGTAGTTTGCAATTTGGTAAACGCATTGCTGTTTGTATGTGTTTTATACCCCACACACAGTCATAGAATTATTGCTATGAGTAAGTGTAAGAAGTCATTATCGTTATAAAAAGTTATACCATACTAAGTCTATCTTCTCTACATTGTACACTCAAATAACCAATATTTTTACTTGAATTTCGACCAAGATGTCATTAGAAATATTAGCCAGTATTTTAGTGAGAGATTTCTGAGGTTTAACCGTTAGCGCGCTCTAAAATTCTTTATTTTTTTCTAGCAAGCGCAATGTTAAGCATGTTTGTAATGCCTATGGTTATACTCGTACAATTAGCATCACATTGATTTTTCACGGAATAATTTTCGATTTAATTTCAATATCAGCTCTTTTTTTATAATAATTGTGCTTAAAATATTAAATATTTTGAGAAAAAAAGAAATTTTACACTAGAACACATGGAGTGGTGGGTAGAGAAATGGTGGAAACAAAAGAGCGAGTAGATAAAATCGACTCATGCAAGAACAATACGAACTGCACTCTCTCTCTCTCTCTCCATTTCATATTTAGATATGTATTTGCACTAAAGGAATTTCTCGGTGGAAACAAAAGAGCGAGTAAATAAAATTGGCAACTCTTTTTTTATAATAATTGTGCTTAAAATATTAAATATTTTGAGAAAAGAGAAATGTTACACTAGAACACATGGAGTGGTGGGTAGAGAAATGGTGGAAACAAAAGAGCGAGTAAATAAAATTGACTCATGCAAGAACAATACGAACTGCACTCTCTCTCTCTCTCCATTTCATATTTAGGTATGTATTTGCACTGAAGGAATTTCTCGGCGGAAACAAAAGAGCGAGTAAATAAAATCGACTCATGCAAGAACAATACGAACTGCACTTGCTCTCTCTCCATTTCATATTTCGGTATGTATTTGCACTAAAGGAATTTCTCGCAAAAATAGCACGAATAATAGTAATTTTCACTGAAGTCAATCACTCGTTAATTTGAAAATTACTCGATTGTTCTCAGTCGACCGCTTATGATATAGAGAGAGCCCAAATCTATACTTGTACTGCATAGACTCGATCTCGTTACAAAAAATTTCTGTATGAAAAATGTCCGCTCACGATGGAAAAGGGAAAAAGAACAACGAAATAAGATGATATTGTAGATAAAAGCAAGCAAAGTAGAAACCGTGAAAAAAACTGATTCATGTAAGTTGACAAGAGTGTGAAATGTGAAATCTTTACTTCCCCCGCGAGCTCTTACACTCTCACTGTAATTTATTACTTCACTTTGCTTTTATATACTCGCGATTAAATAGCCCATGAACTGTATTTAGGCAATACTCATAGCAATTACTTTACGACTGTGGCTAGGCAATAGCTTTGCCTTGGTGCAACAACCAATTGACACTAAATTTTTCTAGTATTCGAGTCTCTCTGTGTATTGCATATATGGAGAGTGTATGGACAAGATTCCCGTTCTCTTTATCATCAACATTAACAAAATTTCGTTTCCTCGAGGGGAAATGTTTTTAACCTAAGCGCTTTACTAACATGATCAAACATATTTTACTAATTTGAATTGGATTTGGAGTTAAATCCATGTTTTGTCCAGTAAGCCAGCCCTTGTAGGTAGTATTGGTATTGTAATTAGAATAACTAAATCAATGGTTTCAGTCCTGGTATAAATCCTATCAAGAATCCTAATATCAGTTCTAATACTAGTTCTGATAAAACTCTGAAAATAAACTCTGCGACTAATCACATTACAGCTTAATAGAAGGAAACAACTCAAGGTTTATTTTTTACAGTACTTTTAGGAATTTATTTTACAATCTTGCAAGCTTACGATCAGTTCCAATGGATATCCTAAGCTTGAACTTTTTGATAAGTATTTTTATCATATTATGTGGGACTATGAGCACCTCGGTGGTCTAGTGAACGAGTGCCAGACTGCAGTTACAGTAGCCTTAGGATCGATTCCTACACAATACATTAATGAGTCGAACTTCTCATGGACGGCACTTTACCTCAGCAAAGTTATATAGTAAGAGATTTGTCTTAGTTATCCTTGCTAAAGAGTAACTGCAAAGTTATCTACCTACACCTTCGTTTAGCTAATTTGAACTAGTATTAAACTTACACTAATTATATCATCAATCTCAAACTCATCATGACAGTTCGAGGGGAAATTAATCCCACTATCAATTACACAAGCATTATTTGACACTTTCTTCTTCACACTTGTTCATCATTAATCAGCCAAAAAGTTCCCAGAATGCCATTAAAAGTATTTATAGCGCATACTACAAATACTTAACTAGCTGACTTGACATACAAATTCTTCAACACCCTCTGTCGAAGCTCCCAATGAATTTTGTAATTCTTTTTTTTTTGCATTGTAATGGCAAGCTTTGTTAAACACATATGCTACCTACCCACCTACATAAATGCCATAAAGAAACAAAAAAGTGCAGCCTTATTTCTTGCTTTCAAATTGAAATTTTTATTCCATTCTTTGCATTCACATTTTTCCAATTCACTCTCGAATGGTACATGAAAAATTGCTACCATTGTTACTTTTACTTTTTTATTACATACCTGCCAATTCGGTTTCTTTTTGTTTGTTTCTTTACACTTTTATGCACTGATTTGCAATAGTTACTTGTAGTGGGTTTACACGAATTCGGAATTCAATTTAACATTCGCTTGACAAGCGCAAAGTCTTGCTCATAGGTGTGACATTGCAATATGTCAAAGTGTTTTAGATTTGATAGCTACGCTACTCTGCTACTCTGGCAGTGCTGTAGTACATAATAGAGCAACAATGGATGGGTGTGTGTGCATGCGTGTGTGTGTGTGTGTGTGTTAGTGTGTGTTTGTATGCCACACCCAAAGTAATCGCATTTCGAATGTATTGCATTCGTTCATTCATGCATGCATGTGTCAATGTGTAAATGTAAGTATGCACGTATGCAATTGATATATATATGCATATGTTTGTATGTGTGTGTGCAGAAGCAGAATGTCGCAGTGTATGAGAGAATATGTCATTGCCATTGGTCTGGTTTCCTTGGTGCTAATAAATGTGAAATGCATCTGTATAAATATATATATTTTTTTCATTTTTTTTTAGATTTCTGTAGCAGAAAAAGCTAACCATTTTACTAATGTAAAATATAAAATATGCTCGAGTATCCGAGTAACATTTTGACATACTAATGGTAGATAATAAAATATTTACAGTGTTTGTGGCATTTCAAAATAAATCTAAATACAAATCCAAAACAAAAAAGGATATTGAAAAAAAAATGAAATCGAATTTGCGCACCATTCAAGCTTTTATTCTTTTCTGTCGTTGTCGTTGTCGTTGTCGTTGTTAATTAAAAAACACCCACATCGATACATATGAAATATGGTCGGCGTTTCAGAAATTGAAATTTATTTCCGCACTGTTTTGCAGTTTATAGTTTGTAGTCGATTTTGTCGATTTTGTATGTTAAATATTTGTTTATTTAATTTTCCATTTCATTTCATCGTTGTTCTGTGAGCACATAAAAGTTTTGCACATTTGAAAAATGTTCAAATATTCACCAGCTACATTTGCGACTACTTTTTTTTTTGTTTTTCTAGTTTATTGTTAATTGTTTTTTTTTTAATAAACGATTTTATGTTTATTTATTTTTGTTACTATCTGTCGACATTTAACGGCTTGCATTCATTCGTTAAAAATTTTATGTACGGTCATCAAATAAATGAAAGTTTTGCTAGATAAAATAATAATGATTTTTAAAGTTTGCACTTTTCTTTGTTAAGTTCAAAGTTAATTTAGACAAAAACGAAAAATTGCAGGCTTTAATTTATTGCCAATCAGGTATCTAATGCGGTTTATAAGAATTTTGAATTCAATTTCAATTTCATTGAATTTATTCAATTCACGGTACAAAAATTCAACTTACTTATACAGTGTTCACACTTGGTTGATTTCGGCTAGAAAATCGATGTGAAGACAGTTGTGTAATTCGTTGATACTCTAAGTAAAGTGATAAAAAGTTACATTGTTTTGGAAATGAGTGAAATATCTTAAGTAATAACTTACGCCAGGTGATGCTTTATTTCTAAAGAAAAGGTAAACTGCTGCAAAAATATGCCGAAAAATGTGTGGACGCTGTGAGTAAACGCCGGAATCGGATACGATTCCGTTCCAGAGATTTCGATATCAACAGTTGCATTGAAAGATGGACTGAAAGTAAGTGAAAAAGCTGATGAAATTTTGCAACTGGTGGAGCAAGATCGAGACTCGCAAGCTGTCAGGAGATAGCGGTGTCACTAAACATCAACCACATGACAGATTTGGGTGTACCCCAACCGAGGATACTTTTTTTATTTAAGCCAATATATTTACATAGAGCCTATTTCCGCTACAAAGCAATTCGAAATCAAGTTTTTGCTATGGGTTAATATCACATTCCCATGAAGCTGATTTTAGTTGAAGATCGGTTAAAAGTAGAATTTTCTCCTTGGAATTAAATTGTGTTCGAATGGAGCTTACTTTGCCATTAACCTCGAAACTGATGCGCTAAGCAATAAATCAGGTGTTCTACAGTTTTAGTTCCTTCTTCTTACCTGCATTTAGCACAGTAGTCAAGTAGTAGCAACTGGCAGTCGTGAGGGTAACATTTAAATTTCACTTTTCTATCTTTTCAAAGAAAACTTACTTCTTATTGGAAAGAACACACACAATAAATATTTTAAATATTTGTATCGCATTTCGATAAATTTCCATATTATTCCAAATACATACGTTAACTAAAGGCTTCCCTCTTCTTCTAATTGCTTTGCTGTTAAATTACCACTACTTTACTTTATACGTAGGCAATGAACGTAGGCTAAAATTTCTGTGAGGCATAGTTATAATTAACTCATTCAATGTACTAGAAAAGTGGTAATCACAACAAAATAAGTATAATTTATTATATAATTTTATTTGGTTTAATTCCCTAACCATTATTACTATTATTATTGCCCTAATATTTTATACGAAAACGAAAAATTATAGCTGGCAACTGGGAAAAACAACGAGAAATCACAAAAGATTGGTTTCAGGCATTTAATTTATAGTTTTTTTCAGTCGTTTATACATACTCTTATACAAGCCACTACCACCATATTACTATGACGCTCATTATAGTTATGCCTTTTTGCTGCTTTTTCTGCTTCTGCTTCCCCAAGCTTTTATTATAATTTATGCTCATAATGATGATGTTTTTGTACGAAGCAACAAACTACGATTATATGGTTTTTATGCGGCATTTTGAAGCACTTTCGCACATTAAAAAATACATACAGAGATGCATATACTTGTTGCTGCTTTTGTATAAGTGAGTAAAAATAAATTTTGTGTAAAGGCATAAAGGCAGACAGGCAGACAGGCAGACAAGGACGACAAGGACGACGACTGCCAATATTAATAATAACAGCGAACAACTTATATTGTTATATCATTTGTGTTGCTGTTGATTGTTAGCAAGTTTTTACAAAGTCACTCTCCCGTTATTCGTTCTGTGTGTGCTATGGCATATCCTTGACAAGCATAATCCTTGCTTTATTTTTCTGAGATAAACAATCTACAAAAATGTAATAACTTTCATCAAACAAAGCAAACACAAATGAGCAACAATGTTATTTATACTCGTATTTACTGTTATATTTTGTAATACATTTTTCAAGTAGGTATAAGTTCAACGTGGCGTATGAGTGACTGTGCATGTCTGCGATGTATTAAATATCACTCATACGCACCCATACCCCGAAAGCACATAACATAATTTATTACCATTATCATATAATATTCACTCAGCGTAGTCATTGGCAGCGGCCATACATTTTCAATTGATTTGACGCTGGCTGGTAGCGGAGGTAATTCCTCTTCTCTATTATCTTTTTTCTCCTGCTACACATTCTTTTCATGCTGTGGCGTAGCTGATTTAACGTCAGCGTATGATGTTTCCTTGTGTGTGTGTTTTTTTTAAATAACTTAAAAAGCCTTTATACACTTTTTTCCGGCGGTGCAAAAATGATGCACAATATTTTTGTAAGAGAAAAGAAGAAATTCAGACGTGTAAACTGCCAACAACTCAATCAACAACACCTGCTGTCTCATCAGCCGCATAAATCATTTCATTCTCACTCCACACAGGCTCATGATAAATTTTTGTGCATTTTTCATCATTTTATAGATAGTTAGCATTTTTCGTTTATATACCAACACATTTACACACACATAAACTTACATTTAAGTATGTATGTGGTGCAAGGAGAGAGGAAAATTGTTATGCCGCTTTGCGAATTCAAATCAAATTTATCATACAAAAATTTCCAATGCAGTTGTTACTTTTGTTTGCTGAACTTTTCTAATGCTTTAATGCTTAGTTATAAATGAGTTATTGCTGGTAAATGTTTTGTAAAACGGTTTGAAGAGTATTTGGAACTTTTTAGTTGAAAGCGGCAGCTGCTTCAGTCATCCCGCTTTGGCTCCACCTTTGTCTACATCGTCTGATTTAGTTTAGTATGTTGTTGACATGTTTACTCACAAGTTTGGCATAAGGAGCGAGGTCGTTGTGATTTCGCCTTGATAGATATTTACTTTTTGTTAGAGTCATTTTTGGGATTTATGTTTACAAAACGGTAGTAAATGTTGACACAAAATTTGTGTCAAACTTTTTTACAATACTTTTTCTCCATAATAAAAACATTGAAATATGATTTATTTCCCCTTGATGTGATGTTTTAAGTAATTGAAGTGAAGTTCACGTCGAAATTGCAGGACATTGGGTATGCAATTTTTAATGTTAACAGTGAATGGAGAAACGATTAAATATTTATGTCTAGCGGCCTGAAGCAAACTAAATACAGGCACAAGCTTCACGATAGTCAGTCGAATCGTTTAGACGCTGGCAGCTGCCCAAACTATTATCGCTTAAAGCTTAAAACTGTCAATTAAAACCATGTATGCGACAATTTAAGTGTGAGTCAGATGAGTCTTAAGAGTCGAAGCTCACTTGATTATGTGTCGACACATAAATCCTATTAGAATTTAAACTGTAATTTGAGAGAAGTTAGTGCAGAACAAGAAAAAATGAAAAAAGTACATAAATGCCATATCATTTTCTTTTTTAAGTTTCACGCAATAAAAGTAGGTAGTGTATGTAAAGTTATTCCGGTATTTTGTGTATCTGGATTGAAATCTTTAAACAAATCCTTGGCAATCGCGTCTGATCTTATACGAGTACTGGCTTCTTCAGGAGTAAGTAACATAACACTTGCCACAATGGCTGTCTATGTCTTTATCGGTGTCCAGGGTGATTGCATACCCTCTCTCAATCTTCCTCCCACCTAACAGGCTTCCTTCCATTCAAAACAATGCTCTGCTTTCATAGGGGTACACCCTGTGTGTTGAATGAATCAATAAAAAAAAAAAAAAAAAAAATAAATTTGTTTACCATTGGCATTGCTTACAACTCCTTATCCTTATATTGTTTTCTTAGGGACTACCTTGCTTTACACTGCGCTATATGTATGTAGTTAGTCCACGATGATCATAAAAAATTCACAGAATATTCTATTTAGGTATAGTTCTCACCATGGGGAGTGATTTTTAGATTAGGTCAAAAAACAAAGTTTGTCAAATTAAAAACTCTACACGAGAGCCATATTAAACTCAGAAGCACATATTGCAGAACTTCTTTACCGAAGCCATTCTTGTTTGTTGATTGCCTCTAGCAATCGTAGGTAACTTTTTACTTTTAATGGCACAACAGCCCATGGAGGGCCTAGGCCGAGCTTTTCGCTTTTCGCATCCACTCTTATTGTGCGTGTTATATTTGTACATGAATGGAAGGGACCTACAGTTTTATACCGAATCCGAACGGCGAAGTGAAAAGCTTTTCATAGGCAATTGTTACTCTTGTAGGTTTGCCATTTCCTCACAAGAGGTGGTGCTGTTTTTTCTACTTTTTGATTTTGCCTGTGCCGAGATTCGAACCCCGGACACTCTGCGTAGCAGTCCAACGCACTACCACTACGCCACATCGACCGCAATCGTAGGTAATGTGTCTGAAATACTACGCAATGACACAGCAATTGTTTTACACAATTCTTCATCCCCACTGCTAACGAAAAAGTTATTGTAGGCAATTTTTTCCTTGGTGAAGTCTCACTTTTCACTCAGTTTATGGCTAACTAATATACAAAACTCATGTTTATTCTATTCACTAATCTAAATTTCGCTAAATTATACTTAAAGATCAAAAGCTTTCCTTTAACTCAATCGAATTTATCTCTCCCTCTCACTACTTCAGCAGTCTCCAACTGTGACAAACAATTCAAAATTAATTTTAGCAAAAAAAAGTAAAAATAAATCAAAAATAAACAGAAAACACTTCTTGTATGTACTTTTTATCATCATATTGTTTACTTAATTTAATAAATGATTTTTCTAAATAAACTCATTTGTTGATTTCGTCTTTACTGCTTTCACAAGAAAAAACGAAGAAATGTCCTTCAACAATATATTGAAGGCAGAAAAAAGAAAGGGAGATGGAAGAGAATGGGACATACGTACATATGTAATATTTATTTGTATATATTTTACTGGTAAATTGTTCTGTTTACAAACAATTCATACATTATGCAATTCCCCTCGAGCAGTTGCCTGCTACAGTAATCATAACTTGCCCCTAAATGTATGCTAAGCATCTCAAAGGATAGTAAGTATAAAGTATTAAATAAACAAATAAACACGATGTAGACAATGTACATAGTATGTATGTATGTATGTGTGTATGTATGTATGTGTGTGTGTGTGTGTGTGTGTATGAGAGTGTGTGCGTAAAAATATATTCATATACTCAAATTACTACTGCTATTACTACAAATTACAACTACATATGTAGTATATGTATGTATATATTATTACTATTATTATTGTTACTAGTCATATTTTCTTGTTTTGCTGATATTCAAAATGACATAAATTCATAATAGTTCAACAAAATTTCTACATATACACACACACTCGTCTCCATGTGTGAGTATACTGCGAGTATTTGACTGTTTAGTTTAATAAAATATTTAAAAAGTTAGGCAAGAGAACGATAAACCGAAAGCTACAACGTAGAAAATAAACAGAAAAAGGCCGCACTGCGAGCACAATAGAGAGCACAAGGCCAAATGTTACATATTAGTGTAGCTTGAAGGCTTTTCGGGGGGATAAAACTCAGATACTCAAATGAACTAAAGAATTTAACGTGTATATATACTTATGTATGTATGTATATACAAATATGTATGTACATATGTGAGATTCATACACACTACATATGTGTTGATTTCGTCTTTACTGCTTTCACAAGAAAAACGAAGAAATGTCCTTTAATTAAATGTCCGAATATTAAAAACACAAAAAAGAGAGCGAGATGGAAGAGATATTTTCGCAAATTTTTTTTCATGTATGTATGTAAGATTCACGCTGTGTGGTCGCTGTGGCGTAGTGGTAATGCGTTGGACTGCTACACAGAGTGTCCGGGGTTCGAATCTCGGCACAGGCAAAATCAAAATCAAAAAGTAGAAAAAATAATTTTTCTACACGGCACCACCTCTTGGGAGGCAATGGCAAACCTACAAGAGTAAAAATTGCCTATGAAAAGCTTTTCACTTCGCCGTTCGGATTCGGTATAAAACTGTAGGTCCCTTCCATTCATGTACAAAATATAATACGTACAACATGAGTGGATGCGAAAAGCGAAAAGCTCGGCCTAGGCCCTCCATGGTCTGTTGTGCCATTAAAAGTAAAGTTAGTATGTGAGATTCACGCACACATATCACACGAGGTGTGATCAAAAAATAACCGTTATTTTCATTTTTTTTTCTGTTATGTTGGTACACATGTGTGTTATATATAGTATGTTGGCAATACCAACCATTTTGGATTGTCAGTTTGTTTTTGACAGACAAAAAGGTTAGTCGTGTTTTGGTGTGCTTTTCGATTTTTTACTATTCGAAAAAATTGATCAAAGAAACTGTATTCAGTTTTGTGTAAAAAATTAAATTAAATGCGCAAGGACATTTGAAATGTTGACTGTGGCCTTTCGCGAGTCTACTATGAGCTGAACACAAGTTCAATTGTGGTATAACCGGTTTAAGGAAGGCCGAGAAGATGTGTCAATGGCGATGCTCGTCCTGGTCGCCCGAGCACGTCAACAACCGATGAAAACATTGACGCAGTGAAGAAAATGATTTTGGATAATCGTCGAATCACTATCAGAGAGGTTGCTGATGATGTTAGCATATCGTTCGGCTCATGCCAAGCAATTTTTACGGATGTTTTAGGCATGAAACGTGCGGCAGCGAAGATTGTTCCAAAATTGCTAAATTTTGAGCAAAAACAACGTCGCTTGTGCGTAAGTTTTTGGCCAAAAGCAAAACCGTTATCATGCCTCAACCAGTCCGTATTCACCGGACTTGGTCCCCGCTAACTTTTTCCTCTTCCCAAAACTGAAGACACCGATGAAAGGAAAGCGTTTTGCTACGATTAAGGAGATATAAGAAAAATCGAAACAGGAGCTGTTGGCAATACCAAAAAGCGCGTTTCACAAGTGTTTCGAGGATTGGAAAAACGCTGGCATAAGTGTATCATATCTGAGGGGGATTACTGTGAAGGGGACAAGATAGTTGTTGATGAATAAATAAATACTTTTTGAGAAACTTTTTGAGAAAATAACGGTTATTTTTTAATCATACCTCGCATACATACTTACCATATGATACTCACATTACTGCATACATAGATTCAAGAGTAATCCAAAAAAAGTAATAGCAAATTGAAGAATTTAAGCGCCTCAAAATTGTGTTATTAATATTTTTTTCGTTATATTATTCTTTTTTTTTCGTATAAATATAAAAGTTTTCAAACCAATTTGCACCAGAACAGGAACGATAACGTGATTGCATTATATCAAATACCTAATTGGTTTTTAAGCTTTCGACATTCCTCTGCGCCATCATTTTTAAGAATATATTTTTGCATATTTTTTTTAATTATAATTGCATGCATATAATAAAAATAGGAATTTTATGGCTGCAAGTTATGTACGCTGCTATACTGCAAATCCATCCGCTCGCTCCCATTCAATGCGATCGTAAAATTTAATATGAATATAATCAAAATATGTAAATCTCCGAAACACTAAAAGTGAAAATTGGCAGTGTAGTTTGTTCAGTGGCAGCAACAGAAGCAACAGAAGCAACAACAGCAACAACCGCCACACGTTAAACGTAACATAATGTTGTCACATAACACAGCAACATTTGACGTTTTAATCACGCGGAAAATGGCTAGAAAACTCCGTGATGATATCACAAATTGAGCGTGCTCACCATAATTTGAGTTTACAAGTTTTTGTTTTTAATAAACTCAATGTCCTGATGTTAAATTTGAACATAAAATAAAATTAGTTTGTACTTTGTATTTTGATGTTCCTCTTCGAAAGGTTAATTTTGTGCAATGATTTTTGATTTGGTTATACTATAGCATGATTTCGTAATCTATGCTCGTGGTGAGTAATAAGCTTTTATGACTGAATTTCCGAATTATAAACATTACTAGCAAGCAAAAGATTTTTTGTTTCAATTGATATCACTGCTTTAAAACAGCGAGAGCCAAGCGTATGCTTTGCTGTAAAAGGATAGTTAGTGGTGGCGTGGTTTCAACTGGCTAGTGAGGCCTTTACCTTGAGGCCTTTGCGTTTACTAACTTATTGCACAGTTTCAACCAAAAGAAGGCTCTTTTAGGCATAATGAATGATAAGATCAGTCCTTCAAATTGGCACTATCTTGATCATTTTATGATTAGACGAAAATTTTATCATCTAATTTTCTTAGCGCCACCACTTCTCTTCGATGAATGGAAACTGAAAAGCTCAAATTTTTCGTACGCATGTGTAGATTTCGTCCATTTTGATTACCGATAATAAAACCTGCCCCTAGAATTGAGACAAAGAAGCTCAAGGATCTAACATGGACTCATTCGACCCAGGCCTCCATTAATTAAGAAAAATAACTTTTCCCAAAATTCTCAGTATATATACTTGTAGAGCTCTACAAAAGGAGCTTAAAGCTTGCTATAAGCTGCTCTGTTGTTGAAACAGTGAACGTAGACTACCAAAGAGAGGATTAAGCTTTTAATTTATCCCTTTATCGATGTCCTGTGTGATTGCATTCCCTCTTTGATTCTCGCCCCTTCTTTCGCCCACCTTCTTCCTTCCATTTTTCCTTCTTCCTTCCATTCTTCCTTCTTCCTTCCATTCAACACAATGCTCTGTATTAATAGGGGAACACCCAGAGTGTTGAATTTATCCATTAAAAAATTTTCTATGCGATACTCGAAAGTTTTTTACCCATGGGCAATTAGTATGTGAGCATCACTGACCTAGAAGAATAGTTATTACCGATTACATCCTCAAGTTTCAAAGCTTTCTCCAGAACTCATGGAAATTAGGAAGCCACTAACTCTACCTCTTCTACTCTACTTCTAATGGCAAACCTTCAACCAGATAAATGTCTGAGGATAAACTTAACTCATTTTCATTCAGATTTGTTGGAATAAAACCGTAGATCTCATTATGTATGTGCATAAATAACTCGAACAAAATGAATGGGTATGAAGCCTGGTTTAGGCTATCCATGGGCTGTTGTGAACCATATTTGTAGCAGTACCCTATCTATCAGCATTAGTGATCTGGATATGTATCGGCATCACTGATCTAGAGCAATGGTGGGTGAAGTGCACTGAAGAGCGTAGCAGGGCTTCAACTTTCAAAGCATACATATTTTAAATATGCAAAACTTTTAAGCTCTATTGCACGAGAGCTCAAATTTGTCCCACAATGATACAAAACACTTTCATTTTATGTAGTTATATGTGTATGTATTTGTTTAACTTTGTTCGAGAATGAGTTTCTAGAAAATTGGTTTTCGTTAAAAAGCTTAAAGCTTAAAGTTTGCTACCTTGGGACTGATGGAAAACTTATTACTTATTTACTTTCAATGGCGCAACAGCCCATGGAGGGCTTAGGTCGAGCTTTTCGCATCCACTCATGTTGTGCGTGTTATATTTGTACATGAATGGAAGGCACCTACAGTTTAATACCGAATCCGAACGGCAAAGTGAAAAGCTTTTCATAGGCAATTTTTACTCTTGTAGGTTTGCCATTGCCTGCCAAGAGGCGGAAGAATCAGTGCCATGTAGAAAAATTATTTTTTATATTTTTTGATTTTCCCTGTGCCGAGATTCGGACCCCGGACACTCTGCGTAGCAGTCCAACGTACTACCACTACGCCTCAGCGACCGAAAGCTTATAAATAAGCTTAAAATTTTATTTTATTTTGAGAGCTTGGAAATTGTTATAATACTGATATAATGCTATTTAATTTGCTAGTCAAGAAACCTAAAGTACTTTACTCTAGCTCTGAAAGAACAATGTAGTAAAACATGGTTTAACGAAATGTCAATACCAGAAGCCGATGGAGATAATGAATCTCTTAGAATGTAAACTAGCTGCTATTTCTAGCCTTCCTAAACATATCCTAGCTACTACTTACTTAAAAAGGTTGATGTCTATGATGAGTTACTGAAATTCACCAAAAGAGAGAACTATGAACAAAGTATTTTCTTCAGAAATCAGAGGAATATCGTTCATCACGTTGCATTTAGCGATAAATTAAATTTCACTGCTCTGGTTTTGCTAAAAAACTTTGTTCACCATTATTAATATAAACATATTTAGTGCAATGTAAATAACTAGGCGTGGTTTTAATATGCAACTAAAATAAATGTTGTTTATTCTTTATAGAACTACGCACCACACTTTCACTGTGCATGTCCCACTACTCACCAAACTGAGTACATTGCGCAACGTATTTTGCCGACAAGGTTCAAAGAGGCATAAAATTACTATACTGACAAATATGAGTCGGACACAGGCACAAGCACACAAGCACACAAACACTCACACAGCTCACACTAAAATTGCTTGAATCTGCATATTAAAAAGGAAAATACAAACTCATAATGTTGGATTTCATTCGAAATGAATTTAAACATGAAAGTAAACAGAACCGCAAGTGAAACTGTCACAATTTTAATGCATTTCCTAAAGCATACTCGTAACTAAATTCACTCATGCACACACACACACACACACACACACTCACACACAAACACACCACCCGTGCTCTCATATCTGTACACTCCGTTACACTTGAATAGCTGCAGCTCAAATTTTACCATTGCCTCCTAAATCAGTTCCAGTTCTAGCGCAAAATTTCAAATAGCAAACAATAAAAAAACAAAAAAGGAAAAAATATTTTTGCTACTCCAGTGAATTGTTGGGTAAATGTAAATAAACGCGCCATTACATCATAATACAGTGTGCGGTGAGTGTGGCGGGCGTTATGAGAGTAAAGCTACCCCCCACACTCACACACACACACACACACACACATGCAAGCGTTTTTCTACATGTGCTCGTATGTTTGTTTGTGTTTGCACTGTTTACATATGAGTTCTGCCGCCTTTGTGCATGCATGTGCGCGTTTGTATGCGTGTGTGTACTGTGTGCTGTGTACGTGTGTTGATATTTCATTAAAGTGTATTTTGCGTTTTAAGCTCAATTTCGAATGAAACGTAGGCGAACGTGAACGTGAACGTGAACGTGTTTTCTTTATCATTTGAAACAGTGCAAATGTCTTTATACTCTCGCTGTTGCTGCTGCTGCCAGTGCTGCCATGCACGCAGCACTGCCTGTCACACAGTGTTGCATTTACGAGTAGGTATAGCATGGATGCGGACAGCCTTTGTGTGTGACTAAGTATGTGCTCATACCATATTTGTTTGAATGCGTGTGTGGATTTGCAAGTATGAGATTTATTCGTTTGTATGAAATGTGAAAATGAAATTTTAAAGAACCGTTATGTGACGTACAATAGTTAGTGAGTCAACTTTTTCTTCATCCCCTTTTGCTTCGTCTTCTTCAGTTTTCAACTTCTAGTGCGACAGCACTAGTCTCTGCTGTTTGTGTGTGTAGTTCTGTTCGGTTTAGTTCTGGTTAAATGAAGTTGTTGCGATGCATTTATGATATTTATGTGATTCTTGGGTCTGCTAGTTGTTGTTTTTAATGCAGATATTTTATAATGTAGATTTACGATCGGATTTATGCATCGTTTATTATTTTATATTGAGTGATTTATGTAAGTGTGTATGTTTTATAATTTCTTATTGTTTTTATTCGCACTTATCAACAGAAAACCGTAAGACGGTAATAAGAAATTTCCATGTACATATTTGCGCTTCAAACAATGATGCAGTTAAATATTTATGAAATTATTGAGCAGAGCGAGATCCAAAATAATTAGGTTAAACTTTACTTTAATGCCAGAAAATCAAAAGTTTTCATCGAACCGGCGATTTTAAATACATTCTAGAGTATGTGGCGTAGTGGTAATGCGTTGGACAGCCCGGGGTTCGATTCTCGGCACAGGCAAAACCAAAATCAAAAAGTAGAAAAAGTAATTTTTCTACACGGCACCACCTCTTGGCAGGCAATGGCAAACCTACAAGAGTAAAAATTGCCTATGAAAAAACTTTTCACTTCGCCATTCGGATTCGGCATTAAACTGTAGGTCCTTTCCATTCATGTACAAATATAACACGCACAACATGAGTGGATTCGAAGAGCTCGGTCTAGGCCCTCCATGGGCTGTGGTGACATTAAAAGTAAGTAAGTAAGAGTAATTTGAGCTCGGTGCTGAGCTCGAATCAAAAGACCGTTTTTTTCAATTTTTTTATTTATTTATTTTTTTTTATTATTGAAACCTTCATCATTTATGGTGTAGCACTATGAATGTAGAGCATTGTTTTGATTGGATGGAAGATTACTACTAGGTGGGAGGAAGAAGGAGGGAGAATGAGAGAGGGAATGCAATTACAGGACACCGATAAAGAGATAGACAGCCACAGTGGCAAGTGGTATGCCTTTACCATAATGAAATTCAGTTTTACATATCTATGTCGACTAAGGAGTGAGATCGAAAAAATCGGATAACTTAAAATTGTGCTAGCATTGAAAACCCTTATGCAAATAAAATGTAAACAGTTTTGAAAAGAAAATTTTATTTCTGATAAAGTGATCAATAAAACTAATTTGTTTGTTTGGACAGCTTTTCCGGAATGCCTGCCGTTAGCGCCTTTACTGTCATTTCTGAGACTCTCTTGGTGGCAGCATTCCAATTATTTCTAAAATCTTCCATGGATTTAGCTTCTTTGTTTGTTGCCTTTAATGTTCTTTTCACTAGAGTCCAATATCTCTCAACAGGCCGAAGTTCTGGGCAATTTGGTGGGTTTGGCGATTTTTGGTACCAATTTGATGTTTTGGTCTTCGAACCATTTAAGGGTTACTTTACTGTAGTGGCAGGAGGCTAGATCAGGCCAAAAGAAAGTAGATACATTGTGATATCTAATCAAGGGCAGCAATCTCTTTTGGAGGCACTCCTTCACATAAATTTCGGCGTTAACAGTGCCACTTGTTACGAAACTTTTACTACAAATTGCTTGCCACTACCAGAAACTTCTTCGGGAACTTGGACTTTTGTTTTGTCCTAAATCTTTCCTCAACTCTTCTTCGGGAACTTGGACTTTTGTTTTGTCCTAAATCTTTCCTCAACTCTTCCTCGTTCCTTTGTGGTGTAAAACTCTTGACCACGCAATTGAGAAAATTTAGACAACACGTGTGTTTCATCGTCCATAACACAGCAATCGAATTTTTGGAAAAAAATCTCTCTTCAACTTTTTAGCTCGGCTCTGGGCTACCAAGTTTTTAGTAGCATTCCTCTCGGGTACTGACTCCACTTTGTATGTTTTAAGGCCCGCATCTTTTTTAATTTTACGAACTAAAAACTGGCTGCAACTCGTTCTTCCGCCAATTTTCGATTAGACAACGCTGGATTCTTCTCTAAGAGAGCAACGACTTTCTTCGCCTTTTGTGGAGGTGGAGACACGAAACCGCATTTCCTTCCACAACCATATTTTCTAGCAACTGTTAAGTCTGTATTAAATTTTTTTCAGAATCATCGAGACAGTGTTTTGTGCAACTTTCGCCTTATTTGCAATGGTTTTCTGGCTCCACTGCGGATTTTCTCGAAATAATTGAACAACTAAATCGCGTCTTTCCACTTCCGATGCCATGACTCAACTCAAAGTTCACAAGTCAAAAAACATGTGACATGTGTATTTCATCAGAATTTCTCAAACGCAAAGCCTACTGTTTGAATTTTTTTCATTCAGATGAAGAGTTTCAAAGCAGTGGTCTTTCAAAGCTATCCGTTCTTTTTCGATCTCACTCCTTATGACCGTACGTAGCAATTTCGAGATAACAGGACATGAAATAAAAATACTGTACTTGGACATTTTTCATTTGTGTTTTATCGTTTTTGATGCGTGTAGAGTTCAGTAAAACACGTCTTGCTTCTTTTTCTATTTCACATCCAATCCCGCTTTGTGTCTGTTTATATATGTTGCCATCTAACTCGAACAAAGTGTGCTGCCACCTAGATACTACAATGCCTATAGAATGAAAAACGGTTTATTATAAAGAGAGGAACATATTTTTTTGTGTATAAAAATTTGATTTGATGGTTTCAATTTGGATTTGAGATTTGTCTATTGTTTGGTGCTGGTTTTTTATTTTTATTTTATACGATTTTGATCTCAATTCGTTAGTGATTTTTGATCTTAATTTGGTGCCATTTTTGTCTAAATTTAGTTTGGATTTTAATTCAATCTATTTTTGATTAGGTTTTACATCTGAAAATCGTTTCCTTTTTGAGTTTGAAATTTAGTTTGCATTTCGGCTTGACAACTTAATCTGACTTTTAGCTTAATTCTTAGTCTGAACTTTAGATTGATTTTAAAACCAAATTTTGCTCTGGATTTGGTCATCTTTTCGATTAGTTTGAGGTATAAGTTTTGATTTGTAGCTGACGTTATTCCTTTCCCTTCCTTTCGTGAAATCATCCAAACTTGCTGATTTTCTAATACTCTTGCCACATCAGAAATTAAAGTCTCTGAAAAGGCAAATTCACGAAAACCAACTGTTAACGATGATTTATTGTTTAATGCAAAATTATTGGCTTTGTCATAAACAACGTAATGGCACAACAACGATTCTGACGATGACTTTGCCAATAAACAAGGAAAACTAAAATTGCGACTAAAATGAAATTTTTTATGGCACACTATTGTTGATTTGTTGTAGTACAATTTCTTTTTTTGTTTTTTTATTATTTTGTTTTTCTGAGTTTATGTTTGTTCAATAAGAGAATCGATGATTGGATTACACTAGGCAAATATTTACATCAAAAAATGTCATATCATTGTGCACAATAATTTTGGTAATAAAAAAAAACATATGCACTTATTTTTTTTTTTTTTTTTTTTGTTGTAACAATGGTTTTGTCACTGTTAGCTGAAAGTAGCTGTAACGGTGATTTTCAAGTATGAGTGAATTATGTATGAATGAAATTCAATTATGAATACATACTCAATATTTCTTTTTACTCTGAAGGTGATTTTGTTTTACAAAACTTTCAGCGAAATTAAGCGCATGTTTGTCAATCAGGTGTACAAGTATGAAACTGGTAATTTTTGTTAAGAAAATACGCGTTTAATTAAGAAAAATGGTTATATATTCAATCTTCAAAGTAATGGCCATTGCTAGCTACACATTTTTCCCATCTCTCTGGCAAGTTTTTGAGTCAAACCAGTCATCGAGCTATTTTTACACATTTTCGTACGAATCGAGCTGAGCAGCACAGCAAGTGCGTGCCCCATTGATGAAAATAAGTGGTAGTCAGATGTAGCCAAGTCTGGTGAATAAGCCGCATGGGGGAAGGCTTCTCAGCTGTACGAATCTACCAATTCCCGAGTCTGTTTTGTTCGATGTGATGGTGCATTGTCATCAAGAAAAATCACTTTGTGTTGCCTAGCTTGATATTCTCGACGTTTTTCGCGCAAAGCATGGTTCAAATCGGTAAATTGTTGTTGGTAGCGTTGACCAGTAACTGTTTTACCTGGTTTTAGAAGTTCAAACCAGATAACACCTCGCTGATCACAGAAAAAACAGAGCATTGTCTTCTTTCCGAAGCGATTTGGCTTTGCTGTCGATTTGACCGGTGTACCGGTGTACCGGGCTTAACATATAATCATTTACGTTTGGGAATAGATATTCTCGAAATAGATCCATTTTTCATCGCCTGTAACAATTCGATGAAGATATGACTTTCTTTTGTACCTAGCGAGTAACATTTCACAGGTGGTCTTTCAGTCAATTCATGCGGCATCCATTTTCCCACCTTCCCACCTTCAAAATCAAACCCATGGCTCTTAAACCTAGAGAAATGCATTAATGGGTCACATTTAATTGTTCTGCAAGCTGTTATTGCTTTTGACCATCATCCCCATCGACTAAAGCTTGCACTTTGGCATCTTCCAATTTTTTCTCTGGTCTTCCACGTTCTTCGTTTCTCACATCAAAATCGCCACTTTCAAACTTATTGAACCACTCGTTGCATTATGTTTTGCCTAGATCGTGTTGGCTGTAAGCTTCCACTGGCATTCAATGAGATTCTAAAGCAGATTTCTTCAATTGGAAACGGAAAATCAATGATGTCCGCATATCGTAGTTTGTAGGCACAAAATTCGACATTTTTATGAACGAAAGAAAAAATATGTTACTGTATGAGACTTGATTGTTTATGAACTGAATATTGTTGACCGAACTAAATGCGAAGAAATGGTGCCAATGATTTGGTTTGACAGAGCGTACAGTTTCACCTAGCGACACAGAGATTTCATTTCCGGTTTCATACTTGTGCACGTGGTAAATAAGTTATGCAATTAACCGGGTATCAGAATAACAATTTCTCTCGTTAATTATACCAAAATTGCTGGCTTTTGGTAATGGCATAATACTTGCCACTATGGCTGTCTATCTGTTTAACAGAGTCCTGTGAATGCATTCCCTCTCTCATTCTTTCTCCTTCTTCCTCCCACCTATCAATCTTCCTTCCAATCAATACTAGGCAAATCATTCATATGAGTGACATTCAACACCCTGGGTATTGGATGAATAAAAGAAGATAAAAAATTACCTCAATAATGCGAAAACTACTGTATAACTTCAGTCTATCTATTTTTACCTAAATCACAATTGGAACCTACATTTTTATATTTTTTTTTACGGTAAATGAACGCCGTGTAAATGACAAGGAAATCAAGTTGCCATAACCTCTATCACAACAAAGTAATTTCTTAATCGGTGATATTTCTCACTCAGCTTATGACAACCTATTATCAAGTGTAGTCCGTACAAGAAACAGGCATGTCAAAAAAAAAAAAAAACAGAATACATTTAAATAAATATTATTAGATTAAGTGAGTACCGCCATTCACTTGTCATATGTAGACACTAAATGAACACAAGCTATTCACAGGTTGAGACAGAGAGATAGCGAGAGAGAGAGAGAGGGGGAAAAATATATAGGTCACAGGTCGTGAGGAATTTATATAGCTTTATTAAAGAAGAACCATTTATTTTTGGAATTTTCCAGCATAAAGATATGCATACTTAGTCAACTTATGCGCAGATAGCTCTTAAGTGAATATATCTGACACGAAAAACGGCACGTTGTGGGCCAACAGGCCCTTCTCCCTTCTAAAAACTTCTTTTAGAAATGTAACCATTCTGCATGCATATTTTGCATATCTTTTACATTTTTGAATAGTAAAAAACTCAGAAACGTGAATACATTTTTGAGTTGCATAACTTGAAATGTATGCAGGAAACATAACAGCAGGATAAAAGAACAACTACAATTGCCTGTAGTCAGCATTAACCAGAACAACTGAGCGACGACTGCACACACACATAGACACACACGAATACATATACACACAAATATGTTTGCATGCAAATGGAAAACAGACTGCTACACTTCCGGTTTGCTTGGTTTCACTTACTGGTTACAGCTAAGTATTGAAATTCCTAATAAATACAAAAAAATAAAAATAAAAAAAGGAAGCAAAAGTGTTTCCCACCAAAGTTATGAAAATTTCCTTGGGAGAATTGAGTATAGCAACGATACAAGCGCTCAGCGGCTGGAGAGTGGGGGTGTTAAGTGAGTGTCGCTGCCCAAGTTGCAGCTTGTTGTGTTTTCAGCTTTTCAGGATTGTGGTTTTATAGCGTGTGTTTGTGTTTGTGGCAGAGTGTGAGTGTGAGTGTGAGTGTGTGTGTGTGTGTGTGTGTGTTTGTGTCAACGCAGCCAACAAATGATAAAATATAACAGCTTTTCACATTTGCATGGTAAAGATTTTGTGGTTAGTTTAGCAAACAGTTCTCTTCTTCGTTTCTTTTGTTCAATTCTTTATTGCACTGGCCTCGTTCGTTAAGTTTTATTGTTGCACGTGCTTGCGATGCAAAGAGGAAGACACTTTTCGGTTTTCGCTTTTTTCTTAGTAAACAAAATCAAAAGAACAATAACAATAGAAATAAACTTAAGATTTGTAACACTTTCGTATTCGCGTATTTGCTTCCACTCTAATTTCATTCGCTTCGTTTTTTGCCTTAACTTCCGTTTCCGTTTCCGTTTTCTTGCTTACACCACTACAGAGACACACTATCACAGTCAAGGCGGTTTTTTTTTTGTTTCCCGCTCCCTTCTCTCTTACTACGTTTTTTCTCCTTCTCTCTCTCTCTCTCTCTCTGCACTAAAACTAAGAAATTGCCGTTGGCGATCACGGCAACTTCTTGCAAGTCCGTAAAAACCAAAATGCTGCATAATTTGGTCACGTTTGGCCAGCAACGAACAGAAATTTTCACGTATTTTACTTTTTTTTCTGCTGGATCTTTGGTGGAAGTTGCGGTTGTAATAATGCCACTGAATTGCTGCAAATGTGCCTAGTTTTGCAAATTATGACTTTTGCAAATATTCACAGCTCTACAACGAGAGAGAGAGCGAGAGAGAGAAAGACCGAGAGAGAGGGAGAGAGGGAGAGAGAGGGAGAGAGAGGGCGAAATTAAGGTCAGTCAGCCTCCTCATTCCTTGGAGTTTTTGAGGTCACCGCGTACTGTGCTTCTGCATTTGTGTCAAGTCTTTTTTCTTCTTTCTGGATAGAATTCGTAAATTTACCGAAAATGGCGCAGCCCCAATAAATGCCGATGTGTTATTATAAGCCTTTAAACTTTACCTAAGGCCATACATAAATCATTTCTCAATTACGATTTTATTGTGAAGTTGTGTTGTGCTCTTGATAAATTGAAAATGATAACAGTTGAAAGGAAATAATTTCACCCTGAACAATTGAAGGCAAAAGCTTGAAAGCAAAGATGCCATTTGATTTTATTGTAAAAAATGTTTTTTATGATATTTTGACAAGGATACGCGAGGGTAACAGAAAATCTGCAGGCTAGAGTGAATTGATATAAGGTATGGCGTTAGTTTATCGCTTAAATAATAATATTCAAAACTTAACACTCAACCTAACATAACATAATTTATGATACAGATTTGATCTCAATGAAAGTAGCCTGATGATGAACTATGAGCATCCTTTGACTGCACTCTAATGTTGATAAAACTTCTGACCATTTTATTTTTATAAATGCCACACAATTTTCTCGATTCTGGTTCGATAAACGATTTACCTAAGTCCAAGTTATGAGTACCCACATATAAACCATAAGTATTAACAAATTTGTGGTGGTCGCTGTGGTGTAGTGGTAGTGCGTTGGACTGCTGCGTAGAGTGTCCAGGGTTCGAATCTCGGCACAGGCAAAATCAAAAAGTAGAAAAAATAATATTTTTACGCGGCACCACCTCTTGGCAGGCAATGGCAAACCTACAAGAGTGAAAATTGCTATGAAAAGCTTTTCATTTCGCCGTTCGGATTCGGCATTAAACTGTAGGTCCCTTCCATTCATGTACAAATATAACACGCACAATATGAGTGGATGAAAGTATCCTGATGATGAACTAAGTTATAAAAATTCTATGAGCATCCTTTGACTGCACTCTCCATGGGCTGTTGTGCCATTAAAAGTAAAGTAAGTAAGTAAGTCCATCGACCAAATGATCTGCATTAGGGGGATGGGGAGCATTACAATAGCCCTTTTCAGCCTTAGTGTGCTGGCACCTGATCCATTAATTCTGTCTCTTTAATGAAGTTAATGTGTGCGTCTAATTTTAGAGTTAACTAGTCCAGACTGTTAGGTTATCGAAGACAAAGTTGTTTAGATGTTTTTTCCGTACGTGACTAAGAGCTGGATATTCGCTTAGAAGATGAGCTACAGTTTGCTATTCAACTCTGCCAGCTTGGAGCCGTCCGTGGAAAATTCGTGTGTAAAATAATGCAAAAAACTGGGAGACATTTGATGACAGCTACTACATATCATAAATTTTGCATTTCTCTCATGGTAAACGCAGAGTAACGTGCACGAAAGCCTCAGCTAACAATATTTCACTTCATCCAAACTTTTTTGCTTATGATAACAGAAATATGTACTAGTATGGCAATTGTTATCAGAAAGTGTCCTACTAGGTTAATGTCTGCATGCTGCCGTCTACTCGAACCTACTCTTCTACTTACATCTATTCAATCATACAAATAGTTGACTTCATTAGCGTTCGCATCAGCACATGCTTCTCTTTGCACGCTACGAAACCACAAAATTACTATTCTCGACATGAACAAGTTGCATGAATTTGGCTTAAATGTTGGCCAAATAACTGCAACCAATTGTATACATACTGAATTATTGGCTGAACGCCAAACTCGCAGACTTTAAAATTAGTTTATTTGGAGGTTTTGTTTTTGTTTTACGTTTTACGTTTTACGTTTTACGTTTTACGTTTTACGTTTTTCGTTTGTTCGTCGCAAACGAAGAAAATATGCTCATTAAAAGTGAGAACCATTGCCAAGAAAAATGCACGCAAATCATTTATGCACAGCAGAACGTAGTTAGTAAATTTGGCAACGAAACTTTTCGCAGGCACAAAGAAGCCCAGAATGTACTTTCAAAAACATGCACACATTTTCTAACTAGTTATTGTAAGTATTTGTAATGAGTAAACACTGCAACGTCAACAAATATTATGCAAGGATAAAAGCTGGCAAAAGAGAAAAATCCAAACAAAAAAAATAAGAACTAACAAGAGAAATAGTGAAATTTCAATGTAATGTAATGCAAAAAAGAAAACCAAAAAAATTTTACAATAAAAACATAATAGAGAAAAAATAAAATCTTTCAAATCTTCAAATCCTATAAAAAAAAAAAAATTAAAAAAATCTTTCATAATTGCATAGGATTGACAAAAAAAAATCATATTTTCTGCCTCTGCAGGGTGTTTAAGTCGACAGGCATACCTTACTTTACTTTACTTTTAATGGCACAACAGCCCATGGAGGGCCTAGGCCGAGCTTTTCGCATCCACTCATGTTGTGCATGTTAAGGCATACCTTACATCGGGAATATTCTGACCCCTATCCCGAAGGTGGTAACTGTGTGTGTGTATGTGCGTGTATTTGCATTGTACACATACATAAGAGTACATACATGTAGAACTGTTTATATTCTTATTTACGTATTGGCAATTTAATTCAATTCAAGTAATAAAATAATGGCTAATAATATATTAATAATAATTTCTAATACAAACAAAAAAGTTATGCTTCAAAGCTACTGTTCACGACGACAACCCTACTCGCTCTCCTCGCTACTCTTTTCATGTTACCACGACGACCCCTCTCGGCTTTTGAGTGATGACTCCTATGACGACTGCAACTTATCTACAACTTCGACAACTTTTGAGAACTGACTCTCTCTCTGACTGCTTTACACCACTTTACATACATATGTATGTTATGTATTTTTAGCCTCATTTTAATTTCTCATCAGCACAATCATTTCTTTTCTTTATGTTTTTGCAATGAGATTTTTTAGCTGATAAAAAAAAAACAAGGAATGTGAATGCATACTCAACCACATTCATGCAAAAACACATCCATCTAGATATGTGTAAATACTAGTATCATCAGCATCCGCCCATCTTTCTGTTCTTTTTTTCTTGTGTTTTTATTTTTAATTCAAGTGTCCTGCTTCTCGCTCGGCTTGCTTTCGCTTGACTTTATGTCATCAAACAGCCCCCAGCTATTAGTTTTGCTTAGATAAGCTTTAATAGAATGCCGAATATTAAGTATTCCACTTCCTTTCGAATTTTCAATCCTCAACACTCTTCCTTTAATTTTATGTATTTTTTTTTCTTTTATTCTGTGTAAATTTCTTTTTTCTTCACGCCACGTTGACTAACATTTACATATCGTTTTCCGTATGTTGGGCAAATGTTACGCAGGCAAAGTGTCCTGGGTTCGAATCACGGCACAGGCAAAAACAAAAAAAAAAAAAGAAAGTAAAAAAAAATAATTTGTCTACACGGCACGACCTCTTGGCAGGCAATGGCAAACCTACAAGAGTTAAAATTGCCTATGAAAAGCTTTTCACTTTGCCGTTCGGATTCGGCATTAAACTGTAGGTACCTTCCATTCATGTACTAATATAACACGCACAACATGAGTGGATGCGAAAAGCTCGGTGGAACTTCTTTGTTGAATAATTTCACTCATTGTGAAAATCGCCGAATGCACTTTTTGTACTTCAGAAAGACAAGCGTAAACTAAACACTAATGATTATTTTGATGTGACATTTGGCACAGATGTCACCGACAGTCATACCAACCTTAAAAAAATAATATTTTGATGAATGGGTTTCCGCGCGAAATTTAAATTAAAAAGTCTTACTACTTTTTGCCCACAGTAGTAAACCTCCTGTGGTCGCTGTGGCGTAGTGGTAGTGCGTTGGATTGCTACGCAGAGTGCCCGGGGTTCGAATCTCGGCACAGGCAAAATCAAAAAGTAAAAAAAAAATAATTTTTCTACACGGCACCACCTCTTGGCAGGCAATGGCAAACCCATAAGAGTAAAAATTGCTATGAAAAGCTTTTCACTTTGCCGTTCGGATTCGGCATTAAACTGTAGATCCCTTCCATTCATGTACAAATATAACACGCACAACATGAGTGGATGCGAAAAGCGAAAAGCTCGGCCTAGGCCCTCCATGGGCTGTTGTGCCATTAAAAGTAAAGTAAAGTAAGTAAACCTCCTAACCAAGTAAAAGTTATGGTTGGCTTAGTTTTTCCTGATATTTTATGAATACTTGCTTTTGGAAAAGATAATTTACGTATTTATAATAATTTACATATTTTTATTATTTAAATATTTTAGTTCAATTGTATTTTAAATTATCAATTTATTATTTTTTCACGCGTTTTTCAGATGCATTTTCTCTGCAACATTTCATAATCATTTTAGCTTCACATACTTACTAAAAATATTTTTAAGCACAAATTTAGTTTAGATTCTTAGCGGCTCAACTAACACTTTAGCTAAAATTAAATAAAATAATAAATTTAAAGGAAAAGCAGAAATGACAGCGTTTTGACACAGTAAAATCGTTGGCATTTCAATTAAATGGTTAAAAAAAAGTTGACAAATTTAAATTCCAAAAGCATTTGCATTTAGTAAATATTATGTAATGTGCTCGCACAATAGCTTTTAGAAGAGATAATGTATACCTTCAACTGAAACCTTTAACTTTTCTTTAAGAAATTTTATTTAAATAGATATTTTAACTACTTTCTTTTTTCTCCCCTTCCTCTACAAATATTTTTTTTTCTCCTCTTTTTCCAATGCAACTTTCTATCTTAATATGCAAATCACATTATCTTCTATGGTCACTTGTAAAAAAAAATAATAATTAAAAAAACTTATATATATGAATAAATAAAAAATTAAAAAAAAAAACAACATCTACAATGCACGTGTGTATATTTGCTGCAACTTTATTTTAATAACTATTAAATACAAATACAAATAAATAATTTAAACTAAATTTAAAAACAAAAATCAAAAAAATACAAACACAAATTCGAAAACTTGAATCCGTCTGCATAAAAAACAATAAAAACAACAACAACAACAAAAACAACTGCAAAATCACAAACTGCAACAACAACAACTACAACAATACTGTGTGTAAATAAAAAATAAATACAATTAATTAATACTAAATAAACGAAAACAAAAAAAATTGATAAAAAAAAATAATAAATAAATAATATAAATAAATAAAAATAAAACTCATAAAGGAAGGCATCGAAGTAAGTAAAATGTTGTTTGTTCCGTTTAAAAAAAAAAAAAAAAATATATTAAACATATAATTTATGTTGTCATTTTCAACAATTTAACTAACCGATTTTTAACACATTCCGTTGCTGTTTTCGTTGTTTTAACTTTACTTTAAACTTTCTGTTGCAAAAACGTTGTACTTATTTTTATTTTTAATTTTTTGAAGTTTTCACACTAAGAGGCCACAGTAAGCGATGACTTTTTACATTTATAATTATTTACACAATTTATTTATTAACATGACAATGTGCAGTGTGTTGGTGTGCTTCTCAAACTATAAAATTAAAACAAGAATTACCTTTTACCAAAATAAATAAATAATTAAATGAAGAATAATTGAAAATACTTTTACAACTGTTTAATGAAATAAAAATGCAAGTAAATAATACAAAATACAAACAAAACGAACATAATTGATTTAACATTATTAATTATTATTGTAAATATTATGTACGTAATTGTCAATATTTGCTTGTCATGCACAAAAGTGCATCCGTTTTTGTTCGCAGTTTCGTAGTGAAAGTAGTTGAAAAATATTTAAAATCCAGTAGTTTCTTCCTCACTTTTATATTTAAATTTATGCATGATGCATATACTTATTTATGTAAATGTTTATTAGTACATACCCGTATATAAGTAATTATAAAGTAATTAAAATTTAATTTTTGCAATTTTCATTTTCATAGCACAGTTGCGCTGCATTAGTAAAACTTCGATTGAATGAAAAAAAAAAAAAAAAAACAGAAGTAAACGTTTATAAATGCATTGACATTCTATTGAATTTTTGTACGGAAAAACATTTTCTTATAAAATTATTTTCTACAGAAATTATTTGGCGAACTGTTTTGCAAACCGTAACACCACAAATTCACCTATGAAACCTATGAAAAAGTACCTAAACAGTAATGATATTCTCAAATATAAGTATTTTCCTGGTTCTTGACCCTTGACTGGACCTCAGAATATATTTTTGTTACCCAATGAAAGCCTTAAAGATTTAGTTGATAAGAGAAGATTTCCCAAAGATAAGACGCAGCATTCTGTAAGTAGTAGTAAAATATGTTGAATATATTGCCCTAGATCAAAGCTGGCAGCATTGGTTAAACTAGGGAGGTTGAAGAATTAGCTACTTAAAGGTTAGAAGTAGTGGATGGAGGACGCCTCACATAGACTGCAAGGTCCAAAGCATTACCACATACTTTCAAGAGTCAATTAGAACTTCCCGTTTGAAAGAAAATTTTAAAGTTCCTGTAGTACCATATGCACAAAGTTCTTAAAAAAAAACCAATTTTTCTAATCAGGCAGATATTTTCTATTAACCCTTTGACGATGCGACGACCTTTTTCCCTGCGATTTCAAAATAAAAATGATTTGCATGATCAGGGAAATCGCAAATTATCCCGATACTAAAATGTTAAGTCTCCCCGACCCCTGCCAAGCAGAATTCAAGCGGGCAGTCAAGTGGGAGTTTACAGAAACTTTTACTCATCTTGATTTGAAATAAGGTCGCCGTGGCGTCCATGGATAGTGCATTGGCATGCTATGCAGAGTGCCCGAGGTTCAAATCCCTGCACAGACAATATCAAAAGGTAAGTAAAAAAAATCTTCTTTTTTATTCTAAACGGCATTACCTCTTGGCATGTGAGGGCAATCCTAGAAGAGTAAAAATTGCCTATGAAAAGCTTTTCACTTCACCGTTCGGTCCCTTCCATTCATGTGCAAAAATGTAATACGAACAATTTGAGTGGATGCATGAAAGCTCGGCCTAAATTTAGAACGTTTCTGTGCTTTCTCAGAGTTTCATTTCTTTTCGGATCAATCTGAATAACATGTTATTAGCAGCAAAGCTGGTCGCTGTGGCGTAGTGGTAGTGCGTTGGACTGCTACGCAGAGTGTCCGGGGGGTTCGAATCTCGGCACAGGCAAAATGAAAAAGTAGAAAAAATAATTTTTCTACACGGCACCACCTCTTGGCAGGCAATGGCACACATACAAGAGTAAAAATTGCCTATGAAAAGCTTTTCACTTCGCCGTTTGGATTCGGCATTAAACTGTAGTTCTTTTCCATTCATGGGCAAATATAACACGCACAACATGAGTGGATGCGAAAAGCTCGGCCTAGGCCATCCATGGGCTATTGTGCCATTAAAAGTAAGTAAAGTAAGCAGCAAAGCTGTTGCTAATATACCATAGAATGGTATATGGGTTCTATGACCCCGAGGGGGTCAGCAAAGGAACACAACAGATTTCATTCACTCAGTCCTGTCCAAAGACTGTTCATCGTTTTGTTTGTTTTGTTTTTTTTTGCAGATACATCATGGCTGTCAGTCATCATGGCTGTCAGTCATCATGGCTGTCAGTCATCATGGCTGTCAGTCATCATTGCTGTCAGTCATCATGGCTGTTAGTCATCATTGCTGTCTGTCATTAGGGCTGTCAGTCATTAGGGTTGTCAGTCATTAGGGCTGTAAGTCATAACTGCTTGCATCTCAGATGAAGCTGCATACCATATTTCACATGTGAACGGTGAATTGAAGTTTGAATTTAGTTTTGGCGCTCCTCCAGATCTGATTTGAAATTCAGATCAGATAAAGAATGACGAACGACTTTTCTCTTTCTTTCTTTGACCAAATTTTGACCAAACTTTGATCAAACTTTGATCAAACTTTGATCAAACTTTGATCAAACTTTGATCAAACTTTTATCAAACTTTGATTAAACTTTGACCAAACTTTAATCAAACTTTAATCAAACTTTGACCACACTTTGATAAAACTTTGATCAAACTTTGACCACACTTTGATCAGACTTTGACTACTACTTTGACTACAAATGTATTCTATATATATAACAGTAAAATATTCATGCGTAAATTAATAAATCCTGGTACCACATATGAAGTACACCTTTAGGCATATATTATATATTCTCCAATTTTGAACGCATTTTTATAATATTTTGAAAAATGCAAATCATTATCAAGGTAAAACGAACAGCATACAAATGTAAGTAGTAACATGCAAAGGTTGCAGAGGAAAATGTAGTGGCCGAGGAATTGTTACACCAATTTCCTCCACCCACTTCTTTCCTCTCCACATACTTTACACAGACCGTAATATTTGAGTACACGTTCATACTGGTAGGTACTTAATGAGAGACACACTTTTGGGCACTTCAACAATATCCCATTTCCAGGAAAAAAAAGAATTGTTATCATTGTTAAATGGCATCCACTCCAATACAATGGCATATTAATTGATGCTACCGCTTCATTGCCTACTTTTAGGGATTTAATTTTTATTCCTCTTCCAATTCGTTCTATCGTCACAATAGTATAAGTGCCGACCTGGAAAAAAAAGGCAGAGGCTATTAATGTTCAAGTGATTGTGCATTAATTGTCGCTACTACCAACGGGTATGAACTTGCCAGCAGCCACTGCTACTTTTGCCATATCTATTCCCTACCCCTATAACATCCATGGCAATATCGATTAGAATATTTTTGTTTCTACTCCTAGCTTTTTATTTTATCTTTTTCCCCAACAAATTACTTTTTTTTCTTTTTCTTTTTTATTTGTTATCATTCAAAACAAGCAACCAAAAAGCAAAAAGGACACATGTAGTGCGATTGTCTGCATTAGAAATAGCGGCTTACTAAATATAGGGTACATATGTAGTGCGTATACTTGTGTGTGTGTGTGGGTGTATACGTACTGGTGTAAACTGAAAATGAGTTATTTACGCCATTTTACGTTGAATTCACAGTTCAAGGATACCTTGTGTTTTTTGGTTATTCGTTTTGTTGTTTTTTTGTGTGGATATCCTGCGGCAGTTGCAAATGATAACTGCTTGTATGTGGTTGTTGTTGATGCAGGAACTTCGCAATATTTTGATCCATTTGTATGTTACATTTGTTTTTGTAGACCGCTTCTGTTGAATTAGATTTTATTTAAGTGGGAAAATTATATGTCGGTACCATGCATTCATGGTTTTTTTTTTTTGTTATTTTTGTTTTTGTAATTTGTTTGTGCTCTTGCTTTCTGAAACTTTTTGTTAGTGCTGCTGCCGTCGAAAGCAATTATTTTAAATGCAAGATTTATTCTCGTGAATTAAGATCTTATTACAATAAATGCGTATACGTCGGCTTCAGATAAGTTGTTTAGGAAACACATTGAGTGTGGGCGCGTGTGTCGGCTTATGTAAAATTATTCCACGAAATTTATAGCAGGATTTTGATTTCTGCAGAAAACTAAAGAAAAATGTAGTACGGTGTATGCCAAGTTTATTTGTGCAACTGCTGCTATCGTAATTTTGTTCGTTCAACTTCAAATAAATCTTTGAACTTTTTGGCAGCTCTACAACAGTAATTTATTTTTGCTGTTGCTTGCGTGAATATGAAAGAAAATAATTTAATCTTTTCAAAATATGCAAATTTTCAATATTAAAAACATTCACGTAAAAATTATGAAGAAAATTTAAAGGAATTAAAGGAATAATCAATTACGTCAGTGCCACCGAAGCTTCACTCTTTGTAATGGAGCAACTGAATAGAGTTCATTTATAATTTATGTTATTGCAGAGAGAGAAAACATTGTTTGAAATGCAAGAGAGTGACGAAACCAAGAGAGTCAAAAATACAGTAAAAAAAACGAAAGAGCAAGATTTTTTTGTTTGCTGCAGCCAAGACAGATCATCGGTTGTAGTACCAGTTAAGTAAGTAAGTTGCTTGCGTGTACGTTTTCGATTGCGAAATATCAACAACAACAAAAACAAAAGCGAAATGATGAAAGAAATGGCAAAGAAATTTAATGAAAAATCATAGTAAAATTGTATACATACACTCGTAAATGCTAAATATGAATGAAGAGATTACACGCGAAGTGCAACTGTACTTTCACGCAAAGATTTTTGTCAAAACAGAAGTAAAGAAATATTGTGTTTTAAGTTTTAATATAGATACACAATTTTCCTGCTTCCTTTGTACAAACAAAGGCAAATGTGTGGGTGAGTGGCAATGTTATGAATGTTATGCCAATCATGGATCGCAACAACCGTAGGGTAAATTATATCAATTAAAAAATGAGCAGTCATGTCAACGTAGTAATTATTCTTTGCTTGAAAGTAAGTAGAATTGCACTATGTGCTTTTATATTTCGTCAGCATTTACGAGGGCGCACGACAATATGTAATTACGATGATTTTTCTCATTTCTCTTTATTTTTTATATCGGACGCCACTTTCGTCTCTCTTCCCTCGCGATGAGTCTTAGCTGTAGCAGTGCTCTTTTGTTTTTTTTGCTCTCTCACTTTTCACATGTTCTCTTAGGTGGATTTATTAAAACCACCCCAAAATTCTATGTGGCCACGCAAATGTATGGTAGTGAGACATCTTCATATTATTACGATCTTTGCTCATTGAATACAAGATTACGCCATGCGAAGGTTCGTTATTCGTCTCTCACAAAATTGAAAGAGACTGTGACGTAGAAAACAGAACTATTTTACTTGCATACATTCAGTGACATATAAAAATTCGGTTTGTGACGTCGTGCGCAGGAAGAGGGCCAATTTTGCTCAAATTAATGGAGTAATCTTGGATTCTATTATTCTTGAGCGAATAGCAAGAAAGAGAGAGATTGTTTACTGTTACTTTTATTATGTGTCATTCGAAATTTAAAATGAACGCGTTAAAATCATACAATAAATTTTCGAAAAGCATTAAAATTAATTATGTAATAATTATAAAAAATTTAATTTCTTATTCAAAGGTACGAGTAGTTATTATTATAAAATTAAAAATAATAATGAAATAAAAAATAATTAAATTTGTTCCAATAGTTTTTGAGCCAAATAACGGATAAATTTTCGTTCCACCAACAAATACAAATGTTTGTATGTATTTCCTGTCAATAAACTAAAATTGGATCTCAATTCCACTTGCAGTCAGATACTGTTTAGAGTAAATAATGGTACCCCTTTTACACGAAACCCTTGAGCACTTCGGAGTTCGGGCCATTGAAAGTGACGCAGAGTGAAAAAACACTGTGACAATTTCAATGATGTCACGTTCCTATGAACACACAACAGAAACTTTAGCGTAATTTGCATACATTTCTCTCGAAAATAAATAAACAAAATACGAAAAATAAAAAAATAATACTGAATAATAAATGGCACTGAATAAAATAAAATCCGCAACATTTTCGATATTGCTTTTCTTTATTATCTTTTAAGTTGCGTATACGCACTGGTGTACCATTCCACACTCACCATTTACATACATACTTACACATACATACTCTTACATTTCAGGGTATATAATAAACGCGCCTACACAAATTTTTTTTTTCAAATAATATTTTTCTGTAAGTATTAAAATTTAATTAAAAATTCCAGTGCGCATTTATAATCGTTTGCTTCCTGTTTTGTGTAAAGAAAAAAATATAAGCTTTTTTGGCACTTCGCACATTCTCACACCTCATCCCAAAAATTAAAATAAAACTGAAAAAAGAACACCGCTAATTTATTATTTTCAAATTAAATACAAAACCGAACACAATACAATGAAGAAAATTGTAATTAAAACAAAAATTGAAACACATGCCATAATCCTGTAAATTTGTTCATTTAAATAAACACTTTTTTAATTAAAAATGAATAAAATTATGAAAACAAAGTAAATTACAGAGAACGAAATGGTAAAGAAAACGTAAAATGGCACCAGCCACACCCACTAAAGGAAGTGATTGCTTAAGGCATGACTTGATAAACAAACTAACACACACACACGCATACATATTTATGCATACTCGCATACACTGATATTCTACACTTATTTACATATTTATACCATACTACATATGAAATAAAGTCTCAACTTACTTACTCACATTTTTCTAATGAAATTTTCTTATTTCCCTTAGTTTACATATATATTTTTTTTTTGCCTTAAATTTTTGCAAATATTTGCATAACATATAAGGAATAACTGAAAGAAAAATGTGTCAACTTACTTTATTTTATTTAAATTTTTCTCCTTCTTCTTCATACTCTACTTCTATTTGTTTTTTTTTTTTTGTGTTACCTTTTAGGGTGCAGCCAAGTTGACAAAGGAAGACATTGAAAAAGTTTTCTCGCTGTATGACAGGGTAAGTTTTTCATTTCGCTCACTAAATATCCTTTGAATAAATATTCCATATACAAATCTAAATACTTAGATACGAGTATACAAGTATTTATTTATTGCCTTTTGATTTGTTTCTTGTGTTTGTGTTCTTCATCTTGGCTTTCCTTTTTGTTGTTGAAATTTTGATTTATTTTTATTTCTTTGAACTATAGTTGAGTTGTTGCTGCAGGTATATTGTACAAATTTAAAGATCTAAAGGATTTTCAATCAATGGAATCTTTTTAACACAGATTTATGGGGATAAGTATGTAAATAGTATGTATGCACATATAACCTGTTTAAAATGAATTGTACTTCTAAAAAAGGAAACAACAAATAATTAAAGTGTGAGGTTACGAACTCGCAGGTTAAAGTGAACAACGACCAGGTTTTTTCACTTCTATACATCAATCTGTTTTTTACATTTCCTATGTATCCTCCTCTTTTTTCGATGTTCTTACTATTTGACTCAGTGCAATGGGAAAATGTAAATGCAACTTGGAAAAATTGGAAAAATCAACTCAAATGAAAAATAATAATAATTTCAACGCATAATTCTCATACGAAATTCTTTTCGATCCTTTTAAATATGAGAGAGAGTATCAAAGAGTACATGGACAGACAGTGAGAGCCGGTACTGTGTTCGGACTTTTTGCATACGCAATATATCGAAAAATTTATTGCCTAAGGATCAGGCCCATGCAGTACGTCGGCTCTCGCAATGTCATCTCATGTGTACATATTTATGTATACACGCGGTCGACTGCAAAAAATCGTGTAATTTTCATATTAGCGAGTGATTGTCTGCAGACGATTTACTGTTATTGTTAGTAGTGTTGTTTTTGCGAGAAATTCCTTTTAGTGTAAATACATACATAAATATGAGAGAGAGAGAGAGAGAGAGAGAAAAGGAGCTATCCGTGTTGTTCTTGCAGAATTGCATTTTGTTTACTCGCTCGTTTGTTTGCGCCGTTTCACTTCCCACCGCTCTACTTATCTGTTGCACTATAATATAATAAAGAGAGTGAGAGCAATGGGTAATTTTTTGATATGTAAATAGAGAGTTGAACAAAATAAAATAGTTGAGAGCAATGGGTAATTTTTTGATATGTAAGTAGAGAGTTAAACAAAATAAAATAATTCGTCATAGATTTCAGTGCCATTCCCTAAGAAGTTTCACTTCAAAAACTGCTATACTGATAAGTATTGTAAAGTTTTTGTTCATCACAATCCGTGGAATCCATACTTATCTTAGTGTCCCCTTTTCTGGAATACATAGTTATATGCATAGAACAACACACTTGACTGACAATCATTCAATCATGATACCGTTGCATTAGTCACACCCTTAAGCTAAAGATATTCCAGAAGAATTATTATATTTTCTCCCTTGCATATGTGTTTGACTAGAATCGTTCGTGAAACTATTACTGAGATATTTGTCGAGTCATGTGCGCCAACACTTTTGATATTATATATGTTCCTTTTTCCACACGGCAATATTTCTTGATCAATTTTGCTTTTAATTTGTCTGACATGTCAAAGAACGAGTAAGTTTTTACTTGACCTCTCTTTCGCTCTTTCTTCTCTCGACTACAAACTTAACTTGCCGTGTGGAAATGGGCACTAAGCACTGAAAATATACTAAAGCGACAAGCAAGGAAAAATAGGAAAAAAAACATGTCTGATTTATTTTCAATGAATTGAAGAATAATTTTGTTCGTCGTTATATCACAGAGTTGCTTCTCTACTACGTTTTCCTCTTATTAATTCAAAGATGCAAACGCTCTTTTGGCACACACACAATTCATCATAATTTGGTGTGAAATAACTGGCATAATTCAAAATCCGCAGTAAGCGAAATTCATTTAGTCTCATTAATGAGTTTTTCCAGCCATACAAATTTTTACATAGAATCTGATATACAACCAAGATAGAGACGTGGGTGGTGGTATCTCTTTTGTGGAACTGTAAAGTTAGTAAATCTATAAGCAAAACAGATTTCAACTAAAAATAACAAATGTCAAACATCCCCTAATGGGTTAACACTTCATAAGCCCCTGAACTTATCGTACGAATAATCACATAATATATTATTCGATTAGTTCACTACTTTTAGCCATGTTTATACGTTTAAACGTTTTCTGAGATTAAGTAAAATAAACTATTGCTAAAGAGCCCGACACTTTCCCTCGTACTTTATTCAAGTATGCCGTTCAGCTACCAGACATTTGAAATGCAAATCAATTTCAGTTATGTGTGTGTAAAAACTGAAGAAAACGTATTTTGCCATATTCCACTTAAATACGCCTTCAGTTTCTGTTTTTAGACTGCAATTTTTTCATTATTCAAAGATAATTGAAGCAGGAAGCAAAAAGAACAAACGTTAAAGAATGCATGCATAATGGAATGGATAAAATAAAGAAAAATATATATTTATGGGAAGCCAGCATATTAAATGATTTACAAGCCTTAGCCTCCTGTACAGTACATATACTTCAAAAGTTTTCTAGAATATGCAAATTTATTCAAAGCAATTGTTCAACGCCAAGGGCGTATCAAGTGCAATTAAGCGTGTTCACACATTTTGATTTTGCGTTAAAATTGTGCAAAATATTTAATAAAGCTAAAGCATTCCCACATACTCGTACATAAAGCTGCAAGAATAACAAACATTTCGCAATTTATTTAGCATACAATTAGGAGCGATCTCATGGCAAAAATTAAATGCGAGCGGCAAAGCGGTGGTGAATGTTTTATTTAAGTAGAAATCGAATTTGAAGTTTCAATTTGTTCTTTACTTTTCCCCCAGTTTATTAGATTGCAGTTGAAGTGGCGGGGTGAGTGTATAAAGCTCATAGAAAAGCGAATACGTAAATAAATGTTGCCTGAAAATTTTCATTTCGTTAACTGTTTGGTGTTTTCTTCTTCTTTTGTTGTTGTGAAGATTCAATCAGTAAACATTTGTTTTTTTTTGTTTGGGTTTTTTATTTGATTGAATACTTTATTGCATATTTTACGTACATTTTCAACGACATAGTGCTTGGCAATTCAATGCTCAAAGCATGAAGTAGTACGACTGAAGAGTTCTTGAATTAGATTTTTTCCATAATATCCAATCTTTATTTATTTATTTTTTTGTGTGTTTTTCTTCTTTTTTTTTAGTTCAATTCCATTTCTATTTTTCTTTCTTACATTCATTGCTTTTTTAGATTATTTAATTGTATAATTGCTTTGTTCTTTGTTCTTTCTTCTTTAGGACAATAGTGGCTCAATTGAGAATGAAGAATTGAAAGGTTTCCTTAAGGATTTACTGGAGCTAGTGAAGAAGGTAAAATATTAGGGGGAAAAATACTACTGCTTAATTTAATTTTTGCACACTTGTACTTTTCTCCTTAACCAGGATGATTATGATGCTCAAGATCTCAGCGCCTTCGAGGAGACCATTCTACGTGGCGTCGGCTACGACAAAGATGGTAAAATCTCACGTAAGGAACTGACTATGATATTGCTAACATTGGCTAAAATGCCACCAGATGATGAACAATAAGTTTCTTTCCACCCACAACAACAACAACAACAAGAACAAGAACAAAACACAAAATATTTTATTGTATGAATTAAACAAAACAATAAATGATTAAGAACACAATAATTCATAAAACAAGCAAAACAAAAAAAAAAAAAAAAAACAAAAAATACTTCTTGGTAGTCTTTAAGACAAAACAATAATTTAAATAAATAATTAATTAAAAAATAATAAATATTCGCGAGTGCAATATTTATATATTTAATAACATTTTTTTTTTTTTTTTTTGCTAAACATACAATGGAAGTAATATTATACAATATATAATTAAATATATATGAGAACTTATTGAGAAACTGAAAATAAATTACTTTAAAGCCAGCCGCTAAGGAAACATTCAAAAGGCGGCGGAGGAATTTCGAAAAATAAAAACTAAAAAATAAATTTGAATTTTACATAATACTTGATTGTAAAAGCAAAACGAAAATCTGTCTTTAAAAATTTGTAAAAACCAATAATTCAGCAAACTTGAAATCCAAGCAAACTAAAATCTAACAAAACAAAATTATTTATTATGTAATTAACCTCTACTCTTCAAAAATATAAATAAAATTGTTAATCTTTCTAAAACAAAACCAAAAAACTAAAGGAAAACACTCCAGAAAATACTAAAATTATACTTATTGTTAATTACAACGCATTAAAAATTAAAAACTATACTCATGTTAACTTGTAAAAGAGTCTATGAAATGGAAGCAGGAAAAGAAATATTATGAAAAATGTGTGTGAAAGATTGCTGTGAACAGAATTATCTCTAAAGTAGCGAGTGTCACGTGGATTCTATAATCATAAACTAGCCACAAATAGTCTCGTGGAGATAACTGCACAACCTTGAGGATGTCACAAATGATTGTATCAATTAATAAAAAAAAAAAAGAAATTCAGCACTTAAAAAAAAGCACAGGTTCTGCTAGAAATTAATAAAAGTTTTACATGGATAACGATCACAACTGACATTTCACCACACAAGATCATCAGATCATCTTTTTGAAGATTTTATTTATGACTGTACGCATTTGAAAATAGCTTCCCATTGATTATGTCATTCTCTAAATGAATATGTCTGATTTGACAAAAACATTTTGACAAAATATCTTAAAATTGATTTTTCAAAGAATATTCGAAATAATCGAATCGTTTCGAAATTATTAGCATGTTTATTCATTATCTAATCTTATGAAGATCATCACATTGCGAACGTTAGTTAATCTCCAATTGATTACATTTAATATTGTCTAAACATAATTTTTAATAATTCAAATTTTGAAGATCATTTTTTGAACATTGATTTTTAAATTACAATTGATAAATTTCTTTAATTTTTAATAATTCAATTTTTCAAGATCATTTTTTGAACATTGATTCTTAAATTCCAAGTGATTACAACTGATAAATTTCTTTAATTTTTATTAATTCTAATTTTGAAGATCATTTTTTGAACATTGATTTTTAAATTCCAATTGATCACAACTGATAAATTTCTTTATTTTTTAATATTTCTATCATTTCTCGAAGATAATTTTTTGAAATCGATATTTAAGCTCCAATTGATTACAACTGATAAATTTCTTTAATTTTTAATAATTCTATTTTCGAAGATCATTTTTTGAACATTGATTTTTAAATTCCAGTTGATTACAACTAATAAATTTCTTTAATTTTTAATAATTCAAATTTTGAAGATCATTTTTTGAAATTGATAGTTAAACTCCAATTGATTACAACTGATAAATTTCTTTATTTTTTAATATTTCTATCATTTCTCGAAGATCATTTTTTGAAATTGATGTTTAAACTCAAATTGATTACAACTGATAAATTTCTTTAATTTTTAATAATTCTATCATTTCTCGAAGATAATTTTTTGAAATCGATATTTAAGCTCCAATTGATTACAACTGATAAATTTCTTTAATTTTTAATAATTCTATTTTCGAAGATCATTTTTTGAACATTGATTCTTAAATTCCAATTGATTACAACTGATAAATTTCTCTAATTTTTAATAATTTTATTTTTGAAGATCATTTTCTATTTTAATTGATTTTTATATTCCAATTGATCACAACTAATAAATTTCTTTAATTTTAAATAATTCTATTTTTGAAGATCATTTTTTGAACATTGATTTTAAATTGCGTGATAATTTTTAAGATCATATTTCCCATAATCATTAAATGTTTAGATTTTTGATTTTTTACGTAAATTCCTTGAGATAATTCCAAAAATATAGTATGATCAAAACTCATAATTTTTACAACTTTTCACTAATCTAATCGAAGACCATCGTTTGTGATCGATAATCCCATTTCGATCAAATCGACTACTTATTGTCTGATCATAATTTATTTCTTACATATATATTCTCAAATTATCACAAAATTAGTTTTTCACAAAAATATCTAAAGGAAATATATGGAAATGATTGCGAAAGATCAAACAATCGCCTCGGTTCCTCATCATTTATCTTTGTGATATATCCTTTATTTTGAAAAAAACCGAGTAATTTCAAGAGAATATTTGCACTGAGTAAGTAGCATGATTGAAAGGAGCTAACACAACTGTTACGTTACTGATACCTACTCTATTTAACAATGTAGTTGGTCATGTTGTTCAGATTTTCTGACATCTAATCTTCCATTGATTGCCATTGTTCATTCCATTGTCCAGATCGTTCTATAATTGATTTTCGAAAGAAATAAAGAATTTCAAATTGATCATATTTCGAAGATCAGCGTATTTTGATCGATAACCTATCACATCGATGCCTAACCATATTTTTTCTCAGATCATTTTTGCCACAAACTTCTACAAATTCATCAATTTCTTGAACAACTTTCAATTGTTATCTAAAATACCAATATCGTTTTAATTTAATTAAAAAACAAAAAGAAAACCAATTATAACGAATGTTTTCAGTAGCAAAATGAAGCTCCTCCATATATTGACGAAAAATACCAGCCAGAAATATTATATTAAAAGAAATTTTCATCAAATTGAAACATCGATTTTATCAAAGAAAAACCACAAAAAGAAAGTAGATTAAAAAAGTAAAAAGATATGTAATTGTGTTTTTTGTACAATTTGATTAATTTTTACAGGAATTTTTGAAATACGGAAATGTTGATGCAACACTTTTTGAAATATAAGTAGCAAAAATTTTAGATATCTTATCTCTTTTTTTTGTGTTTCTTTATTTTTTGTAGCTATTAAATGAAATATAATTTTTTTCTAGATATTTTTCACATCAATTTTTTTTAATAAGTATTTGTAAGTGCAAACAAAAAATCAAGATACTTTTATTAAATGGTTAAAAAATATTAAGTAAAAATTTATTGAGAAATAAAGAATATTAGAAATTTGAAACATAAAAAACAAACTGTGAAACAAGTCACACTAATTCAATACTCGTACTCTGAATGTTTGTCTGTTGTCCTTGATTAGAGTAAATACTGTAGAATTTCGCTTTCTACATTTCTACATAAAAGTTTTACATTACCATAAGTGTCTCCAGTATTGGCATATAAAAAACTGTGTGGTAGCTTTAAGCTTAGAGCTTTTCTTGCAACTCACTTGAGTGAAGCTTTAAAGCTCTTGAATCTACGAACATAGCCTATCAAAGTTACAACAAGATAATCGCTGTATCTAGAAAGTACCCGGAAAAAAACTTCTAGTATATGTACAATCAGGTGTCCATCGAAAGTCCACAATGAATTCCACAATGAATTCCCTACATAGAATCGCTGAGTTCAATCACAAACGGTCTCTTAGTAATCACTACTAAAAATTTTTAAATAAATACTAGCATGTCTTATAAAGATTTATTTAAAATGGTGCACTTTCTCATTTGCACTCAAAGAAAATGATTCATTTCCTAGAATTATTGAAAGCTCTTAAATTATTGCTAACACGTGAATCGATACGAAAGACCTAAGTAATACGAACACTTGTCCATAAATGTTCGAATGTCATCAAAGAATTACAAAATAAATATGTACTTACGAATCATTTTAATGAGTGTGCAAAAAGATTATTGGCCACACTTAATGGGGAGAATAGCAAGCAAGGCAAGTCTTCAAGTGTGTACATGGTCAAGAGTTTCATGTCTAACCACGGCCGGTTGTTCCACGGCCGGATTTAGATTTGTGGGGGTTCGAGGCCGACGGATGGTTCTCTCTGGCGTTCTCTGTTGTGATAAGACGACCTTTTCCCATACTCGCACGTAATCTGTGTTCTTTGTAAGTCTTAGATTTGAAAATTATCCCTCTCCAATTCAATTGGTCACCATCATGGATAAGTACGAGTAAATGCCAAGTACTATTTCAGTATTGAGCAAAGAAGAGCGATTGTGATGCAGCAGAGAAATGTTTCCATCGATTCTCTGTCAAGCTTCAATAAACAAGTTGAAGTTATAATCATTCGTTGCGAAGAGTCATTGCCAAATCTTCTGATCGTAAGTTCAAACGCTAACCTTACTACAACCTAACTATAGACGAAAACAATTGAAGTGGCTCAGTTTCGTGAATTCGTTCCTACTGACGCAGACAACTAAAAAAGAAAAAATATGTTTGATATAAGTGACTACAAAAACAACAACTGCTCACTACACTAGTCTACCAGTATTGACTTGCCTTGCTTGCTGTTCTTTGTATCGTACTGTTCAGTTTTTGCCAACGCTTTCCATTTTGATTCATATATTGTATTTGGAAATAATTTATTTTTGTTTCGACGACAAAAGATTTCAAAGACTCCAGTACCTAGTAAGTAACATCGTTGGACTTGACAAATATTTGCTGGGGGCAAAGAATCTCCACAGGAATGTCATGCCAGATTTCTGTGTAAATTGCAGTTTTCCACTTTTCGGAAATGTTCGGTAGTCTCATTTTTCACAATGGCTTCTTGCTGTTCGCCACCATCGATTTCAGGCAAGGTTCGAGAAACCTTAATAACCATGAGCTAATGTTTTCACTGCTTCATAGTTGCTTAGCCCCAGAGAATTATACTAAAATTTTTCTCATGATATCTAACAGGCTTATGATAGTTTCTCATTCAGAATCTTGTGCCGGACAGTAGATGCCATAATAAAAAACGAAAAGCTACTGTAGAAACTCGAAAAAAATGTGATGAAACAAACTGTTTTTCCGACTAAATTCAAAGAAGCTTAAGAGTGGAAGTACGAAAGTATTGGTCATTTAAGTATGAAATTTTCTCGATGTTTTCAAAAACAATTTTTCTGTCATCGTATCTGTTGGGGGCCACCAAATGGTGAGACTCTGCGTCCACTCAAATCCGGCCTTGCCAGCAACTAATCTCTTCTCATACACCAACTACTATTACATACGTACATATGATGTACTCACTATATAAAGGACACTATAAAGGACTGAAGAATCCTTAAAATTAATTCAATGCCATAACTCATGACAGAAAAAGAACGCAAGCATTTACCAGCTGTAAAACTTATGTCTGTTTGTCTACGACTTCCACCAACTAAGTGCTACATACATACATACATACCTACCTACAATGGGGCGATTAATGGAAAAGAGACTAAAAGCATTTAATGTGCCAATATGAGAAATACAGATTTTAATCCAATGATATGAAAGAACAGAATGCATGAACAGAAAGAAAAAAAAAAACACTCATTAAATTGTGTATTTAAATTATTGTCAAAAGTGTTGATCTCCTATTAATATAAGGATTATATCAATACCATTCCACACTTCTTATGTGAACGATGGGACATTCGAAATACGAGTATGTACTTACATCGTTAAAGTGTATAAAGAAAAGTGTAATTTTACTTTTCAGTCTTTAATTCAAATTGTTTAGCATCACCAATGGCAATACAAATATTTGGTATGAGAGGAGAATGAAGAGGAATGAGAGTGAGGGGATTTATTTCCGGTGGGAGAGAATAAGGACAAAACAACAATTACAAGTTGAAAATAATGTTATTGAATTATTTATGTATTATTTTAACACTTAAAGTAGACCGGCATTTTTTGTTATTGTAAATTATCGGCCCTTAATGCGATCTAATTACTTGGGCAGTTTTTTACTTTCACTTTCAACCTCACAACAAGGTTAGGCGTCATCACCGTTATTTCTTTTGAGCTTGCTAGCTTAGCTTTCTCGTCTTCACCAATGATTTTGGGTCGCAAAATGTTTAAGCCCTTTGATTGCCAACAACAAAACAGGGGCAAACTGTGATTTTGTTAGCAGATTCGTGGGCCAACCACCGCGACCAACGCACACGTTAAAGGTCCAGTCAGCTTTATAAGACCACCACGTGTGGCAGAATAAGAACAACATCTCTCAAGATCCACAAGATGTATCCTTGCACAACTTAGATCAGGCTGCAGCCGTACCTCAACTGCAAAATTAATTTTTTCTTCACATTCTTCACACTGGGTATACCCCTATGAATTTAAAGTATTGTGTTGATTGGAAGGAAGATTGATAGGTTGGAGGAAGAAGGAAGAAGGAAGGAGAATGAGTGAGGGAATGCAATCACAGGACAGCGATAAATCAGCGACGAGACCGTGAATATATGCCCGAAATGCGGACGGAATCGAAACGACACAACGTATTTGTTTAGCTGCGCACTTAACTACTCAACGAACCTTGCTACAACCTAACTATCTCTCAGTTTCGTGAATTCGTCCTTACTGACGCAGACAACTAAAAAAGAAAAAATGTGTTCGATATAAGTGATTACAAAAACAACAACTGCTCACTACACTAGTCTACCAGTATTGCCCTTCACAAGACTTATCTGGTCCAGCTATGAATGTTGAAACTCTGCTCAAAGTTCCCCGTTCAACAGCATACAACAGCCTATGTCTTTCTTCAACTTTATGTTTGAGAAATTCCATCTTCCTAATTAGCCTACAGCAATAGCCTTAACAAGTCAATTGCTACTTACAACATCGAAATGTGAATGTTTGACCTCAGTTTGAAGAAAATATATGTTTGTTGTGTAAATATGTGCACTAAACATTCGAAGGGTCCTTAGGGTCGAGTATCGATGGCTAGCTATTGAGCTTTTGAAGTTTGAACATGAAAATAATTGTGAAAAAAAAACAGAATACAGCTTACGGAATGAGTTGAACACCTTCACTATATGAGGAGCTACTAGTAGGCGTGAGTAGTGAGAAGAACTTCTTTAAGCTAAATTTATATAAGGCATTTCGTGATTTAAAATTGATTTTGGGGAAATCAAAAGTTTTGAAAGATTTAATCACAATCAAAAAGATTTCCGCTAAATGATCTCAAATCTTTTTTCAGTTTCTCCTCGTGAAAATACTACTTATTCTCTTGAGTAGCAGATTAAATCAGGGTGGAAAGAATAGTTAAGTAAAATAAAAGAAGAATTATCATTAGCAAAAATTAAATCATTTTCACAACTTGCCGCAACGACAAGAAGTAAAACGAGCCGAATGGATTAATTCGCTGGTTTATCTTCGAAAAGGAATGAATGAATGAATGCTGCAGTCAACAGAATCCATTCGTACACACACGAATGAATTACATTACTTGTAAAATTCCATTCGTTGCAACGGTGAAAAGAAATGATTACCCTAATGGGGCAAAAGTAATGTCATAAAGTATGTAAATTGGCTGCCATTTTATATATTTTTTTATAGATACTTTCAACACACAGGGTGTATCCCTGATTGGAAGAAAGATTGATAAGTGACAGGAAGAAGGAGGAAGAAGGAGGAAGAATGAGAGACGGAATGCAATCACATTGTGGCATATTAAAGAAATGAAAAAAACAAAAGAACAAAATTGGGATCGGTTCTCGCCAAAAGTTTATTTGAAGATGTTAAATTTATGACATTAAGTTGAGAAAGTGACAGCGATCAAATGATCACCCCGTGAGTTGAGGCACATTTCTGCTCGTTTTATGGCATTTTGGCTCCAAATTGATGATTTCCATTGCTAATTCTCGATTTGTCTATAACAAAAATGCCCCAGCACAATGACATTTGACGCCGTTCACAAAACCTATGTCACATTCACATTCACATTCTGACAATACTTTTACTCCACCCTGTATTTCTCCAAACGCTCGCGAAATTAATTTGAAATAATCGCGAGTCATTTTTTATTTATTAATTTCAATTTCGAGGGTAATTTTTTTTTTTTTACATCTCAAGAGAGAAAAATTGAAAGGAGACGGGAAGGAGTTTACTCGTTTTCTTTTCGGTTGGTCGATCTTTTGATAATTATTTTTCATTAGGCAAGTTTTCTTTAAAGCAAGCTGAGTTTGTGGGGCTTAAAAGGGAAAACAAAAAGGGGACGGTTACGGCCTTGCTCGTTTTCTTTTGTATCGTAGGATTTTTGGTATCTAATTATTTTTATTCTAAAGAGAATTTCTCAACAAATCTTGTGGGCTACCAACAAAAGAGAATCTATAAGAATCTATAATAATTTATTTTCAAACACTAAAAGTTAAACTCAAATATTCAGCTTAACTAGTGAGAGAAAGCTACCTTAAAAAATAAATAATAAATAATAAAAAAAAATGTAAGTGTATTAAAAATAATTTCGAAAGGAAAAATTTAACATCTAAAAATAATAAAAAAAAAATACTCTCTTTTTACATGATCTTATGCAATTCTATGAATGTTAAACTATTAAACCAAAATAAAAGTACGAAAAATATTATTGGCTTTTTCAGAAAATATATATATTTAAATGTTACAACAACAAAGTACATAAAGAAACTATTTAAAATTTTACGAAAACTGAAACCACACTAAAGAAAGTAAAGAAGGGGTTATCAGGCAAAAACTTTAAAGAAACAAAAAAAAAACTATTAAAGAAAGTACTAAAAAAAAAAAAAAATTAACTAAATCAACACAAAAGTTTAATAAAAAATCTTAAGAAAAAAATTTTAAAAGTAATTTTTGTAAGAGTAAAAAAGTTCTTTTTATATATTAAAATCTATGTATGTCATCATTCGAAGTAAAGCTACAAACAACAGAAGACAGAAATTCTAATAACATTAAATTGAACAATATTCAATACAAAATACAAATTCGATACAAACAAAAAAAAAAAAAAATAACAATTTGAAAAATTATGAAAATCTAATCTCTGAACGGTGCTATCGTCTTGAATTCTTTCTTTCATTTCCCTAGTGTCTAACTAAATTAATTGCCATTTTTTTTCTTAGCTTCCAAATTAACAACAAAAGTTAATTTTTCCATAGATTATAAATTTATTTAACATTACCAATTTTTTTTTTACACAAATTAAACTTTCTAAGTCATATCATTATATAAAACTATTTATACTTCCTACTTGAAAACAAAACATAAAAAACAACTAAAAAAAAATAATTATGGTTTTTCAAAAACAACAACAAAAACCTTGTGGAAGCCACGAAAAAATATTTAATTAAATTTTAGCACACTCCTTTAACTAAATTCTTATATTTACCAGCAAATACTTACTTAAACTAAATTTTTAAGAAAGCAAAACTATAAAAATCAATTAAACACATACGAACTTCATAAACACAAAAGTAATTAACTATGGAAAACTGAAATGAGCCAATTCATAACAATAAGCGCATAAATAAAAACACAAACATAATTGAAAAACAAAAACAAAATTCATTAAAGCTAATTATATATGCAATTAATGAATTCAAAAATTAAGATATTGCTGAAAAATCCAAACAAACACTCACAAGAAATTCAAATATAATAAATAATTATAAATATATGATACAAATAATAAATAAAGAAAAACCCAAAGAAAGCTGAAAGCGTTTCTTTTTTTTCACGTAGTGGAAGTGGGGTTAGGTTGAAGGCACGTCTCTCCTCCACAGCCCCAACAATTTCCTGGCTGCCACATTCTCTACTTTATGGCATTATGAAATAGGTATGTAAAATAAAGCTTTTGAAAACTCCCAAGCGAACGTGAAGTCCTCATTTACGCTACTTAATGCAAATGGCTTAAAACAAAAAGGGTTATACTTTACAATCACGGGTTGGAAAATGTCACGACTGCATTAGCTATAATGCTACAAAAAATTTCAGGAGTTGCTTAGTTACTGCTGGTTAAGCTTACGTTTTCCTTAACTTCTGATAAATAATCTCTTCTTCTTCTCCTCCTTTTAATGACCGGGCTTTTCACATTTGATCTTACTATTTCCTTAACTTCTATGAGAGAAACTCACATTTGCATTAGCTTCTGAAATAGAAATCTATCTACCTTTAACCTCAATATGGAGAACCTCGCGATTTTCCCAATTTTCTGTTGCAACAACTTAATTGAAGGAAAATATTTGGATTTGCTTAATTACTGGTGAATTAAATCACCGTTTCCTTAACGACTTACTGATGGAAAAACTCACGTTCACCTGAACTAAAGAATCTTACGCTATTCAGAGCTCCACAATTTCCTTTATTACAATTTGGAATAACTTCAAGTTTTACAAAGCTACTGAAAGCTACTAAAGAACCTGAAGATGGAGAAGAATCTGAATATGGAGAAGAATCTGAATATGGAGAATAAACTGGAGATGGAGAAGAATCTGAAGATGAAGCAGAATGTGATGATGGAGAAGAATCTGAAGATGGAGAAGAATCTGAATATGGACAATAAACTTAAGATGGAGAAGAATCTGAAGATGAAGAAGAATGTGATGATGGGGAAGAATCTGAAGATGGAGAAGAATCTGAAGATGGAGAAGAATCTGAAGATGGAGAAGAATCTGAAGATGGAGAAGAATCCTAAGATGGAGAAGAATCTGAAGATGAAGAAGAATGTGATGATGGGGAAGAATCTGAAGATGGAGAAGAATCTGAAGATGGAGAAGAATCTGAAGATGGAGAAGAATCCTAAGATGGAGAAGAATCTGAATATGGAGAATAATCTGACGATGTAGAAGAATTTGAAGATGGAGAAGAATCTTAAGATGGAGAAGAATCTGAAGATGGAGAAGAATCTGAAGATGAAGAAGAATCTGAATATGGAGAATAAACTGAAGATGGAGAAGAATCTGAGGATGGAGAAGAATCTGAATATGAAGAATCTGAAGATGAAGAAGAATGTGATGACGGAGAAGAATCTGAAGATGGAGAATAAACTGAAGATGGAGAAGAATGTGATGATGGAGAAAAATCTGAAGATGGAGAAGAATCTGAAGATGGAGAAAAATCTGAAGATGGAATAGAATCTGAAGATGTAGAAGAATCTGAAGATGGAGAAGAGTCTTAAGATGGAGAAGAATCTGAATATGGCGAAAAATCTGAAGATGGAGAAAAATCTGAAGTTGGAGAAGAATCTGAAGATGGTGAAGAATCTGAAGGGTGAGAATTTGGAGAATTACTTCTCTACTGTCGGAAAGACTCAAGATTTCTGTGACTTCTTGTTAAAAATCTCACGATTTCGCTATTTTCTTGTAGACAAATTTATGAATTCCTAACTTCTGGTGGAGGAACTTATCCAGCCCATAAAAAAAATCTTCACGATTTCCTTATTTACAGTTTACATTGCTTCAATGAGTGACTTTTTACTTTTAATGATACAATAGCCCATGGAGGGCCTAGGCCGAACTTTTCGCATCCACTCATGTTGTGCGTGTTATATTTGTACATGAATGGAAGGGACCTACAGTTTATTGCCGAATCCGAACGGCGAAGTGAAAACCTTTTCATAGCAATTTTTACTCTTGTCGGTTTGCCATTGCCTGCCAAGAGGTGGTGGTGGGTGCCGTGTAGAAAAATTATTTTTTCTACTTTTTGATTTTGCCTGTGCCGTGATTTGAACCCCAGACACTCTGCGTAGCAGTCCAACGCACTACCACTACACCACAGCATACTTTTCAATGAGTAACACATGGGATTAATTCACGGCTTACTTACCTGTTGGTGAATATTTTCTGATAGTAGACCACAAGTTCACTTTGCACTAGTTAATCTTAGGATATTTGAAAACCATTTCTGGTCCTGGTTTACCGGTCCTGTGTATAGACCACTTCGTGGTACTTAACTACTTTCCAATAAATTTAAAAAAATAGGACACCGTTGTAGATTAACCAAAAAAAGAGAATTTATTTCAAATGGATTTAAATTAAACAACAGAGCGCCATAATCGGCTGAAGAAATGCACATTTCCAATTCACCAAATACCACAGCAACTCTGCTCTGCAACTACAATGTGTGTCTTAAAAAGCGAGGCGGCCCAATGAGATGAGCACGCTCAGTAATCGATTTAACTAGATAATGTACGAATATAATCATCGTGACCAGAGTGTAATCTTTTTAATTTTCCTTTTTTTCCTTTAAACTGCTTTCCTCCAATTGCTTTAGACGATCTAAACGTTGTAGCAATGTAGGATGCGAATGATTCCACGTTGAGTACATCCAGTCATAGCAAGGAAAGCCTAAATTATCCAAATTCAATTTGATCAGTGAACGGCCTAGTTGTTCGTTGAAGCCAAGCTTGTGAGCAAATGCATCAGCTTGATATTCGAAAGCACGCGAGAGGAAAGTCATGGCTAAGTTGACAATGGCATTGTACGGTGACAGTACGTATGAGAAGACAACAAGCAAACCAACTAGAATGGGACGTGTGCCTGGTGCAAAGCCAATAGCCTCATAGAACGGTGCATATTTAAAGCAATTACCGAAGACAACAAACATCAGCAACAAATGCACTTGCATGATAATGATATTTTTAGTGACATGACCCAGCTTCCAGTGGCCCAGCTCATGACCGAGCACTGCAAGCACCTCTTCGTCAGTGCATCCTTTACCTTTATCTTCCTCTGTCAACTCAGAGTCATCAGGTTTGCCTTTGTTCAGCAATAGAGTATCAAAGAGTACAATACGTTTTGAATTCCACAGACCATAGAAGTAAGCATTGCTATGCGATGAACGCTTGGAGCCTTCGACAACGTACAGCTTTGTGAGCGGGAATTTCAATGAAGCAGCCAAATCTTCGATTGACTTACGCAACGGCCCCTGCTCCAGCGGTGTATACTTATCGAAGAGCGGAGCAATGAATATCGGATAGATGGTGAGTAGCGTAAGTGATAGAATGCCGGTAAATATCCATAACCAAATGAAGAAATGCTCTCCGCCACGTTGCACTATGAAAATAATGCCAGCGGTAATCGGTATCATCAACACTTGACTCACAAAGAATCCCTTCACTTGATCCCAAGCAAAGAATCCGATTGTCTGCTTGTTGAAGCCATGCAATTCTTCCAACACGAACGTCTTATATAATTTGAATGGCAAATCTTTGAAGAAGCCAAATATACTAATATTAACTACGAAAACGCAGCTCACAATAATCTCATTGTCGGCATTCCAATCGAAATATTTCACAGCATCGACCGATAAGCCCCAAATGGTTGCAATCAGACCGACGTACAACTCCACGCAAACAATAAAAATATCTACGAGAAGTGTTTTAAAAATGCCAAAAGACTCTTGATCGTAACCGTAGAGTCGTGCTTTATGGAATGTTTCTTCGGTCATGCAGTCTTCTAATTCTTTGGGTACTTTCAATGCACTTTTGTAGACTCTAATCTGAAAGAAAGTTGTGAGAAAAATCAATTATTAGAAAAAGTCAACAATTTCGGCACAATAGAAGCAACCTGCATTGATAGAGAAACTTAACAAGGAACCTAGAAAATCTCTACTTCAAAACATATCTTCCATGTCATAACGAGAGCTCTGAGTTGAGTTTCACGCTGCCTGCCCACACCCATTAGCTTTTCTTGCGTTTTATTAATTTACTCATGCTACATGTTCGCTTGATATTTTGATCGAATAGTCATGAGGTGAATGCTTATAAATGACCCATTAACATTTTCAATTTTAGAACAAATAAAACACGCATGCACACATTCACCGGCTATGACAAACGCTTTCACACATTGATAAGAAAGTGCAATAAACCAAACCAATAAATTTCTCCTCCACCTCCACCTGCCAGGCAAAAAATGTCGGCGACAGATTTTATCGGATTTTCTTGCGTTTTACCAAAAATGTACTTACTTGCCGCAGCGAAATATATATTTCGAGCAAATTTTCCACAATTATCAACCCCAATATGCTGTAAAGCACCACATCTGCCGATTGCGCATCCATTGTTATAATTTCTTTTCTTTTCTTTTAGAATTTCACAAATAATTTCAAAAGTGCCGACAGTTTGATTGAAGTATTTTTTTAATTGCGTTGGATTGCTTTGATGTGTGTGGGAATTACAAATATACAAAAAATATCTTATTTCCTCCTCTGGGGGCGACTAAAAAACATATATTCTACGTGTGTCAGCGAGGAATATGTCAGATTTTGACAGTTAGAAAGAGCGTTTAAGTCAGATGGATTCTGCAAAGAGGGTTGCAGTGCAGCAAACAAAGACAGAAAAAGCACTATTGTATAAATTCGCGCTACTTTGCATGACTTCAAAGTCCTTTGTCAAAACGATATTTGGTAAATAAATTAACCTATCTCACATAAATTATTGCTTCCTCAATCGAATTGAGTTACTAATTTGGCATATTTTGAATTTGATGAAAAAGAACTTCTTTAGAAATGCTTGAAAGAGTTTGTTATGTCAAATAAAATTTGTAAAATTTTCGAGATAAGTTGATTAGCTGTGTCACAAAATTTTATATCTATCAGTTTTAATATAGGAAGGAAAAAAACGTTTTCAAAAGTAATTTTTATAAGAAAATCGTGGAAAATGTTCTTATCTCGAGATAAGATATTCTATCAAATGTCCACAGATATAGTTAAATTTCTATAAAATCGAATAGAAATTCAGATGGAGCTATAAATTTAAAAAAGACGAACGTATTTTACCCTGACTACAGAAGGGGCAAGCTAAAAGTTGAATCAGTATTTTTGTATAAAACAAACTCCATGGCTTGCTCTCGCAGCGCCCATAACTCGTTTGAAAGTTGAACTATTTTTATATTTGTTGCCGCTTTTTTTTTTAGCTGGGAAGGCAAATAGCTGATCAATTGTTAGGCGGCGAGAAAAACGTGTAAGCCTTAAACGCGTGCTATGAAGTTTGATCTTTAAAGCTGTAATACCTCACGACGAAACCACTAGTATGTGCGCATGTTCTGAAACGCAGACTTGCCTCGTGTTACTTGTTCCTGTTGGGATAATATGAAAGGAGAAAAATCGGATTTAATACAACCCTGGCATTACACTTCCCTTGTTAAAAGCTATTATTGTTTTGCTCGTGAAGGAATGAAGATCAATGTTGTTGGGTGTTAATAAAATAGTAAACAAATAAAATAGAAATTAAACAATGCCCAACACTAGTGGAATCGCAAAGAAACAAATTAGCAATGAAATGCCACAGAATAATACCAGCCACAATAACAGCGGCAATTCGGAGCGCAGCGTGAAAAGCAGCGCGGCGAGCAATGGCAGCAGTGGTGGCGGTGGTAGAGCGCGAAAAAGGTTTGTTATTGTATGAATTTCAAAAGGATGTGGGCATTTAAAAAGGAACGCAATGATTTATTCATTCTCAGAAAACGTTGTGAAATAGAAAAGGTTAACAACAGCGATTGGGAATCAGAGTTGGAAGATTGCAATTTAGAAGATGCTATTGCTATCGAAAGGAATTTGCGAAAAGTGGCAAAAAAGAATTCACTGAGCGATGATGAAATGAGACGGTTACTCCAGGTAGTGTACTACAATAACAATTCCAATGATATAATTTCACCTTTCAAGTTATTTTGATATTTTGTTCTGTATTTCAACAGAAATTTGTTAAGAATGAGCATATACTTGCTTTGGTCACGCTAAAAGCTGAAGATGAAATAGCACGTGAACGTCGAGAAGCCGAACAACTTGCGATTATCATTACTGGTACGCCATCAGTGCCAAAGTTTACACGGGCTAAAGCACGCGAACTGAATCAAACACCCAGTATAACATTACCGTCTCTGGCGGATACAACGCAACAGCATGATATAGCATCGCTCATTAAGGATGATTTGCATTCAGACGACGATGATGAAGAGTATACATTCAACGATGAAGATTTCATGGTAAACGATTTCATTGATTTTAAGATGGTGTAACTATTAAGTGCTTTTAATACTTTTTAGTCTGACGACGAGCACAATACCACCGCTTCAGATATGGAATCAAATCCGCGTACTCCCCAGACACCTTTACAACAAACCGACATGGAAGATTCACCCATAAAATTTACTGAAGATGGTTGTTTTAAAATTCCGCTGGATAAACGGAAAGATACACAAGAAAATTTACTTATTGCAACGCGTACACGTTCGAAACTTTGTCTGGAACAAACAACTATCGAAGATATACAATCCGAATTTGTGCCGCCCGATGTTGAACAAAGTGATGCATTGGACGCAGATATTGCGGTCAACGATGAAGATTGGATGGAGTTTTTAAACGATTTAAATGATGGTATGTAGATAGAGCAAGCATTGATTTAAGTTTGAACTTTGGTAATATACATTTTCTATGCCTATTTAGCTCCCAATTTTGTTGGAGACGATGATGACCCTATTAACGATCCGGAATATGTTGCGGCAGAAAAAATTCCAGGCAATACTTTAGCATTAATAAATGAACTCATTTATTTTCAACAAATTTTTCTTTTCCAGTCGATGCTGAGGAATTGCGTGATGTTAATATATCGAAAAAAGAACTAACCGAGTTGGTCGCTGAACTATTTGAGGGACTCCTGAAAGAGGGAGTGTCATTGGAAAGCATCGACTTGGAGACGCCTCAAAAATGTGTGCACAATAACGCAAATGATCAAAGAATGGATGCGCCACAAATATTACATGGCATTAGTGTTGGCAACATTCACAATTCGGCATCGGCATTTGTAAGTAATGACATGCGTGTACAAGTTACACGGCAAATAACTTTTGAATGTCACCAGCAGCAACAACAAATATGCGTATCTGATGCTACGATATCCTCAACAAATATGACACAGCATGATATCTCCTTTCATCCGAATGTTATGTCTACACCAGCGGGCAATGCTAACGCCAATATCAATAATGGTCCAATTGTGCGCATAGTTGAACCATCAACTTTGATTCCGGTCGCTTGTACAAATTCAACAAATTCATCAGGCAAAACAATATCAATTCCCCAATCGGCTTTAAACAGTGAACCTGAATTGATTGCTGTGCCGGTGCCAGGTCAACCCAATTGCTATCAGTTGGCAAAAGTCATAGCTACAGGTGACGCAAACAAAGAAAATATTACTCTAACATCTGCTGACAACTCCAATGAAAAAGTTGAAGAACCATTTGAACGAGATCCCCGATATACGGTGCCGTATGATAATAATTTCACATGGGAATATATATCGATTAAGAAACATGTCTACTCGGAATATATGGATAAATTTGAAAGTTTACGTCACATAAAGATCGTCAACTCCGCTAAGATTGATAATCAACCACAGACAAGCACAGGACTTACCCAGCATCAGCATGACATTTTGCAGCAACAATTGCGGCTACACGTTCAAATGCTGACTCAAAGTTTCCTACAAACTTATAGTCATCCAGATCATTGGAAATTATCGGCAAAACCCAAAGAGATGTTGTGTGAATTACAGCAGAAAGCAACCACAGATGCTTCGTACAATGCATGGAATTTGAAGGAGGCCGTGAATTTGGTAACGAAATGGCAAGAAGATTTAAGCGTAGATACCGAGGAGAACAGGGAAATGATGAGGTGAGTGTGAAAGATTTATTTACTATTTAATTCTAATTCAACTAATAAATTCTTTATCCCCTTTTATTATCGATTTACAGCTTCATAAACAGTGAAATCGACTTGACGTACGTCAATTTTGTATTTGTATTTAACAATTTCTTGTTCTAAATGTTATATCTTTAATCAATTTGCAGCAACCGCAATACCCGCCAAATTCCACGCTTTGCACCACGCATCATGGATCTCATGCTTAACAGCAACGTCTTCATGTACCCACAATATTTGCCACGCATTCCTTTCACTCCGAAAGCGTGTTCATATCAATCATTTTCCCCAGCTGAATCTCAACTGATAGCAATTGGTTTGGAGAAGCATATGCAACGCATCCGTCAATCGGGTGAACGTATCTCAAGGAAAACGTTACCGTGGGTCGTTGCTTGCAAGCGTCTGAGTAAGGATACTGTATTTGGTAAAACGAAACGACGCGTATTTGATCATATTAAGTCTTTAAAGAAGGCAAAGCATTATAATCCAGTAAAGGTGGGTTGGTCAAATTAATTGTAATTTCTTATTTAAAAATTTGATTTCTTTCTGTTTTCGGATTTTAGTATTTCTTTGAACATGATCATGCCCCACCAACCGAACACAATTTGATAACATTCGAAAATAATACAGTATTGCCACCAAAGGAACGTTTCCATGATTTACCAATCGCATGGCAGGATCATTTACGCAAGGTAAGTTAATCAAAACGCTTGATCACTTTCAAGATTAAGAGATGGAAGGTGATCTGACAATCTATCAGTTGTATATATCCTCTTCTGGGAAATAATATTGAAAGGAATAGAAGTTGTCAATCCAGTAGCAAATTGAGTGAAATCATTGTTAATTTTGTAAACAAATCCAAAGCAGTTGGAATGTAATGTGTAATTTGAAATCTCCTAAAATGAAGCTTACTTAAAGCAACTGTAAAGGAAAAAACATAATAGCGTGGTTATACTTCAAATTTAATGACATTTCTTCTTTTTAATACAAACTATTCGGAATTGTAATGCATATACATAATTATATAAAAAATTACAAACATATTTCGATTAACAATCTAATCCATTTTATGCATGCGCACAAATTTTGTCGCTTGTTTAAGTAGCTACATTTCATTTGCTAACTCAAAACTACATAATTATGCTAAATGTATAAATGGAGAAAAAGTAGTTATTACGTATATCAACTCCATTTTAATTTCAATGACAATAACTTGTTAACCCACCACCCACGCGATCTCTAGGTATTAAACGCAACTCCGAGCCATGCTTGAGGAATACATTGCCCGCTGTTTGTTGGGGACTAATACCGATACCGTCATCTGTAATGATTGCACTGGTAGCTGCGGGTACTTTAAATTCTTCGGCTGCGAATTTGAGCACAGCTGTGAATGGTGTTGCCTCGGGTACGCTCAGCACCTTAAACGGAAGTTTAGGATCAGATGTTAGTGTAATTTTGAATGTCACTTTGGAAGTCATGTTTATGTTGGCTATCTGCTAGCTTCTAACTTGTCTAGAAAGCTTGCGTTTCGATGTGACGTGGGCACTTTTTGTCGTCTGCTTCGATGCGTCGCCCCCACCAAACAGCTGTTTATATGTTTTATTTAGTCCGTTGGCAGACAATCGTTTACTTTGGAGTGAAGTAGTGTGTGCTGCGTATAAATGAGTGCAAAATAAATTGGATTGGGTTGCAATTTAATTATAAATAAAAATGTTTCCTCACATTTCTCCTTGTGGCTGATCAACTTTACAAACACTTGATTTCCCTTTTCAATGAAAGTGTGTGTGTACTATTGTGAATTGTTCAGCTGCCTGTCTTTTGACGTTTCTCTTCAAACTAATTTGAATAGCTACTCGCTGAAATTGGCTGTGTTTTGAACTTGCTTTATTCCCATAGTTATAAACTTTACGCTATGTCCTAATTGAATCTGATGGAAGCGATGCGATATTTGTAAAGGGTGTTTTTTTAGAAGTGTGGTTTTCGATCTGCCAATACTTTTTTCGGAGTTGGTATTTTTGACAGGTGTCACTTGATTTATGCTCACTATAGTTTGCCATTTCATAATGAGTAGACTTACTCCTAAACAACGTTTGCAAATTGTGCAAATTTATTACCAAAATAATGGTTCGGTTCGCGCGATTTTGACAAGAATATTTTGTTCAGCGATGAAGCTCACTTTTGGTTGAATGGATACGTTAATAAGCAAAATTGTCGCATTTGGAGTGATCACAATACACAAGCCATTGTTGAGACGCCGATAAATCCTCAAAAAGTCACTGTTTGGTGTGCTCTATGGGCAGAGGGTATCTTACTTTACTTTACTTTTAATGGCACAACAGCCCATGGAGGGCCTAGGCCGAGTTTTTCGCATCCACTCATGTTATGCTTGTTATATTTGTACATGAATGGGCAGAGGGAGCCATTGGTCCATATTTCTTCAAAGATGAAACCGGTCATAATGTTACAGTCAATGGGGAACGCTATAGAGCCACGATTAATGACTTTCGTGCCTGAATTGGAGGATGTTGATGTGGACGACCTTTGGTTCCAACAAGACGGTGCTACATGCCATACAGCCAACGAAAGAATCAATTAGTGAGCGCATTCTCTCGCGTCGTGGGCCTGTAGCGTGGCCTCCAAGATCGTGCGATTTAACACCGCTGAACTATTTTTTGTGGGGTTATGTGAAGTCGCTTGTCTACACAGATAAGCTCGAGACGATTGACGCCTTGGAAGAGAATATTCGCGCGTTATTACTGACAAACGGCCCCAATTGCTGCAGAAAGTGGTCGAAAATTGGGCCTCTCGGCTGGAATTTATTCGAACCAGCCGCGGCGGCCACTTGCCCGAAATCGTTTTTAAAACATAATGGCAAATCCTTATCTTGATAATAAAGCTAAGTTCTTGGCCATAACATTAAATAACATGCATTTTTTTTCATCTTGAAAACCACACTTTCAAAAAAAACACACCCGTTATATCGTATTCCACGAGTGTCCTCATTAGACACCATTCCTTTCTTTATTTGCAGAGATATTGATCTTAATATTTTGTTGTCTTTTTTATTCAACAAAAACTATCGCTTTTGCAATTCTGCAATCATCGTTATAGTTTTCACTTAAAATGTCCCACACGACTAAATTGATAAATCAAACAAGTTTGATTTTCATTCGATGCTTGCAATACGAAGAATTGCATCGTGTTGTATTCGATTGAATGCAGATGTTTACTTCCAATAAAAATCGTTTATGACTAACACATCGCGTAGTACGGATACGATCAAACAAAGAGCACGATGCGAAATAGCATCATTTGACTGCTGCAGTTTGTTAGCAAAAACACGTCCATTACGACATAGCATTAAATTATAATAAATACAATAAATTTTATAAAATTGAATTTGGTATATTTCATATTACTGCTTTTTTATATAATTTGAAAATACAAACCTTTTGTAATACTAGCAATCTCTGTGGCGTAGTGGTAGTGCGTTGGACTGCTACGCAGAGTGTCCGGGGTTCGAATCTCGGCACAGGCAAAATCAAAAAGAAAAAATATTTTTTCTAGACGGCACCACCTCTTGGCAGGCAATGGCAAACCTACAAGAGTATAAATTGCTATGAAAAGCTTTTCACTTCGCCGTTCGGATTCGGCATTAAACTGTAGGTCCCTTCCATTCATGTACAAATATAACACGCACAACATGAGTGGATGCGAAAAGCTCGGCCTAGGCCCTCCATGGGCTGTTGTGCCATTAAAAAAAAAAAAAAAGCAATTGCAACTCTGTTTCGGCATTTTGAGTTGCTGTGCAATATCCATTCACAATAACCATTGCAGTGGATTTGATATTGACGTTTTGTGTTTTTTTTTTTGTAAGAATTTTTGTTTGGGTTTTGCAATTACGCTAACTTTATACAAAAGATTAACAATAATTTTTGATAACTCTTAATGTATTAAAGAATTTTTAAAGTAAAATATGAAGAGATTTTCATAATATATTTACATCAAAAACATGGGAAAATATGTTTTGCAAGTGTATAGATATGAACTGCTGCGCTATTGTGGATTTCCTTAATAAACTCAATCAAATGAATGCAACTCAGATATAAGTTTCAAATATTTACAGCAATTAGTTCCACCTCCGAAAGTGCAGGCGAAAAAAGTGACAATTCCTAAGGTCTCAGATCGAGCACGTGTGTCATATTTGGAAGTGGTGCGTGAAGCCTTGGGTGATGATATACAATTACCGGAGCATCCCATAGAAGCCACACAACCCAATGGTAGCGTTATAACTGAATCTGCAACTTTGACTGAAGCAAACGAATCAGCTTATAATAGTAGCAACAAACAACGTGGAAAATCTAGAAGAAAGATAATACCAACATCGGTGACAATAAATGTAAATTATATGTTTGGTAGCGGAGCAGCACCGAATAATGCTGTTGGAAATATAAGTGGGCTGAATTGTTTACCCGATGTTAACTATAGTTTAGATAATAGTATTTTAAATACAACAGAAGCAATTGCATCAAAAGCACCAACAAACAATACCAGTGATTTACAACTGACAGCGGAAACGAGAGAAAAATCAACTGCATTGGATTCAATCCAACAGAAGTCACCAGCAGTTATTGCTTACAATTATAACTATGGCACGCACACTCTCCAGCCTGTAGTTGAATTGCGTGAGAATCGTAAAGAATCAGCAGAAAATGATGTCAGCGCCATTGCCAAGGCTGTAGTTCCCGATGTTAATGCATCTTTGGATAATGTTATGAATACAACTGATAATAACTTTAAACTTTTAGAGAGATCGCAGAAATTTCATCGCATTCATTTGAACAAATTCAAGAAACACATTAAAAGTTCCTCATCATATTTTCGTCTATCGAAACGTAATCGTAATGTTGCGTTGAAACATCGTGATAAGCGCTATTTACAAAAACGTTGCGTTAATCTGCTCACCACATATCGTTTACAATTGGAAGCAAATAATGAGCTTTTTCAGCATCTTCCATTAATACAACATTATTATTGTCGCTTTTATGCACTGGAATTATATAGCGATTTATTGATTGATTTGAAAATGTTTTGCCGTAGTGCAACAGCTACCAATTCTACTACCACCACGGGCATTAACGTTAATACCAATAGTCCTAGTGGCGCAAATAAACGTGCGCGTAATGCTGCTATAACACAACAACAGCAATCACTACAACAAGCTGATGATGAAGTGGGCACTGCCGCAGCGCGAAGCAAAAAGGCCAATCGCCAAGAGGAGAATTTTCGTCATATGCTAATGCCGGACTCATTTGAGGATTCGAATCGCAAGGATGCAAGTAAGTGTGCAAATATCTTAACTACACATGTTTACATATGTATATAATTACAAGTTATGTTTCGCATTATATATATATATGAATATTTTTTTTTTGTTGCAGTTTATGCTTTTAATTTTTATGAAAAAGTAGAGGAAGTACTTAAATCTTCCAATCGCCCAGAAGACTGTAAAATTTTTAATCATATTCTTAAAACATTCGATCCAAAACGTGATAAAGTAGCAGATTTATATAGGGTAAGTACAATGTTTTATTTCAACTGACTTTAGTAACATCAGAATACTAATAGATTCCAAATTGAATTGAGAAATCCTTAAACTCGGAATGGAGGAAACTTTATTTGATTTAAGAAAGAGTCGTATATATTTACATATTTTGAAATCACATTTAAAATGACTAAATAATTTTTATTACTACTACTACTACTATTTTTATTACTACTTGTTTCATCACCCTAGAAGTTGGAAAATCTCTTCCTCCCCGATCATACTGAACTTGCGCAGGTATTCCTTACTTTTTTACTACCTACGGATGCAGCAGAAATTGGCAAATTTTTCGAGCATTTTATGATCACAAACGTGACAACGTTCGTTAATAAATTGAATGTTTATTTTAATAAGCAACCAGCTCAAATACGAAAAATCTATGCTTGTCTCAATGAATTGGCCGAAGATAAAAATATAACACTAAAGAAAATCGAATCGAAAATATTGCCGCTACTAAAGGGTAATCAATTTTTAATTGATTGGTTTATGCAACAATTTCCCGAAGTACCACCACCCGAAAGGTAACTGCAAAAAAGAAAAGTATTTACTTTTTATTTCTTCATAATCAATTTGATGTATCTTTTATCTTTACTGCTTACCCTGTAGACTTCTGCCAGTGCCCGAACGTGTTAATTTAAAAGAGGCACAAAATAATCAAACTGGTGAATTTGTGGAAAATGTAACTGATTTTTCGGATATACCAGCTAGTGAACAGCAACAGCAGACGCAGCAACAGGGCTGTCAATTGAGAGTGAGTAAAAGCATTCATTTTTGCAAAGTTATCATAGTTATCTAGTAGCAATCCCTATTCATTGAAATGCTCAATAGCTATGACTGATTTCTTAAATTAAAATTGACTCTCAAAATTAATTTAGTATTTTTGCTTTAATCCTGCAGTACATAAACGGTCGCATATTCTACGGTTCCAAAATTACACTGCCCGCAAAACTTTCCTTCTTAGCGGCTAGCAGCTATCGAACTTTAAATGGAGATTGTAGCGATCTGGAAGCAGCGCCACCACTTGGTTGTGTTCATGGCATTCGTGAACATGGTGAAAAATGTTTAGCTGTTGCAACGGCAACGGTTGCAGCATCAACATCTCTAATTGAAAGTACCAGTGATGATAATGATAAATCCGAAGAGGAAGATGTTTCCAAAGGTATGAAAGGCATATTTAATTAAACAATAAATTGATATAGTTCATTAAGTATAGGGAATCTGGTCAGCATCTTTCATATAATGCTTGGAGGAATAGGCGTGATTATTTTAATCATAGTATGTTTTCTGTTGCGGTAACTTTCAGCCAACCAGATGGGGTAAAAGTTGATAAAGAACGCCCCATATATAATATATATTTTTTTTTATTTATTTTACAAACGAAACAGTTGTGTCTAGAAAGACACCAGCAACAAAAGCTATCGTCCCGGTTTTTATATTTTATCTTTATTCTTTTCAGTGCTCGTCATTGATACGACCACGGCTAGCGAAGACGAAAGTATAGCTTCCATTGAGACGTGCGATGACAACACTTTACGTGCACATGCCATTCGTTTGAATCCCAGTTGTTACACAAACGCCACAGGCTTTCCATCTAACACAAGCACACCACATGCCAGTACCAGCCATCATTCTAAGAAGTATTCACTAAGCTTAAATGAAGAAGGAAAAATTTCACCCAGAAAACATCATGTACCAGCTGCCGCCATTAGTACAAATTTACTTACAGCAACTCCGCAATGCAATTCATCAAGTGCAGCAGCACAGCTGTCAACATTGACAACAGCAAATAACGTCTCGAATAACAGTGGCACAGAGAAACGAGCAGAAAAACGCAAATTAACGCCAACTAAAAAAATTAAATCACCCATAAATTCAATTCGACAGCCCCGTGCCAATTTACAGCCCATGGTTGTTATACACGAACCTCAAAGTTCAGGAGCGATTTCGTGTGCAAAGAAATTGAAATCGCTCATAGAAAGTGATGGCAGTTTAACTGATTCGAAGGAACGTCTGCAAATAGTGGCACGTACAAAGCAAACGGTTTTGCGTCGTACTACTGCCGCCGATGAAATCACAATTGATGAAACGGATTCCTATAATCCGAATATTGAAGCTAAAATAGAAAATTCTGATGATATGGAATTTTTACCTGAAAATTCCACTATCCCTCTGTCACTTTCGAATACAACTTTTCCGACCATAAAGATGGATTTAGATACAGACGAAGAGAGTGTGGTTGAAGTCAGAGGCGGTGTAAATAGCAATGAACAGCAGCCAACAACTAAAATGCCTGCTCCACAAATTGATAGCGATGAAGATAATAAATTGGATATTGTTGCAACATTAGCTTCTTCCGATATGGAACCGAACGATAGCGCCAGTCCCAGCGTAAACACAGCACAAACAAATGATGCTGCTTCTACTGCAAAAACCAGAAACATGCGTTCAACTACTGAAACGACTTCATCATCATCTTCCGTCGCAACAAAAGCAAATGCTGTTTGGTCGCGCGATGAAGATAAGATTATTCTCATTGAAATGAAATTAGGCTCACGCAATCGCTGTGATCTCTATCAGCGAATACATAGCAAAATACAAAAAAGAACGCTAGCAGAAATTGCAGCGCGTCATCAATTTTTAATCGATTTTCTATCGAAACTGCAAGGAAAGTGAATAAATTGCACTCTGTAAATATGCTTCTTCTTTTTTTTATTTACCTAATTACTAACATGTATTTTTTATAACTAATTTATAATATTTCTTCTTTTTTTATGGAATTTAAAGTAGTCAGCTACTTGCTACTACTGTTTGAATGATTGTTTAATAAATTCATGAATGTGAAGATTTTACATACTAAAAACAACATGAAGTTGAAATGGAATTTACGCTTTTAATTGTAGCAGCTATTAACAGCGCAAGGAATTATTTAAGGACGATAGCCGAAATCATAATGTGTAAGATTGTTTAGTACTTTCCAAGGTAGGCGAAAATGCAAAATATTTTCGGGGACAACTTTGTGTTTAAATATTAAGTTAAATGTTTCATTACGGGGCAGTCTCTTGTAAACGTTTGTAATTGGATTTTCAAGAATTTTTTACTACTTTATTATTGTTTAAATGATGGCGCTGCAGCGATAATAGAAGTCGGCTTCTTTTTTTACGCCATGCAACGGCCAGGTCCTTGTGATGATCAAAAAGAAATCAAGAAATAAAAGTCCATTAAAATTAGTTTTAGTTAGCAAAAGGTTTTTGGTATAGATAAGTAGTGTCCCGGGCACATCACTATGATGACTCCTCTGGAGCCCCTTTACGTTTTGAGAAAAAACGTTTAAGGTTTTCGGTATAGATAATTAGTGTCCCGGGCACATCACTATGATGACTCCTCTGGATCCCATTTACGTTTGGAGAAAAAGCGTTTAAGGTTTTCGGTATAGATAAGTAGTGTCCCGGGCACATCACTATGATGACTCCTCTGGATCCCCTTTACGTTTTGAGAAAAAGCGTTTAAGGTTTTCGGTATAGATAAGTAGTGTCCCGGGCACATCACTATGATGACTCCTCTGGAGCCCCTTTACGTTTTGAGAAAAAGCGTTTAAGGTTTTCGGTACAGATAAGTAGTGTCCCGGGCACATCACTATGATGACTCCTCTGGATCCCCTTTACGTTTGGAGAAAAAGCGTTTAAGGTTTTCGGTATAGATAATTAGTGTCCCGGGCACATCACTATGATGACTCCTCTGAAGCCCCTGAGGCTTAATTTTAGAACTTTTAGAACGTCGAGAATACATTCTTCTGATGATAAATTAATTTCTTAAGCAATACGGAGAAATTGTTCAAAATATTTAATTTTACACTAGACTCCCTCCTTATTTAATTTTGTGCGTTTTTTTTTTGTCAATTAAAATCTGTCAGCGGATCACGTAAGCAATTCGAAAAATCTTAACCCAAAGTACAAAATCTGAAGATCTTATGTAATATTTGATAAGAAAAGGTGGAAATTTACAAGTATTTTCTGTTTATTTTTTATAATCTTCAATGTAGCTGCTATGGTAAGTATTTACAAATTTCAGATTGTTTATTGCTGACTTATTATACCCTAACCTTGAACTTGCTTCACGTTGTTTTTAATGTAAGAGCATTGGTATCTTTCTGAAACAGTGGCTTGCCCTAGGTGGATGTAGCAACTCCCGAACCCCTCTGAAAGTGTTGAAAGTTTTTTATTTGAATTATTTTTGTTCTGAATTGAAATGTTCGAAACTTAACTACCATAAGTTGATGGGTATACCGTTCTCGGTTAGTCACATACTCCAAGTATCGAGCTTTATAATCGAAAGTAGCGTTACTGAAGTGCTGAAAAGTGCCAGAAAATATTTCATAGATTCAGTCACCTACAGTTTCCATCCAAGTCATGGAGGACCATCTGCTGACTATATGCTCGGTTGTAACGGTTGTATGTGTACATGTGATATATTTTCCGCTTTCAATTCAAATCAGTAGATGTATTGAAGTTTTGTTATTTGATCTGCTACGCAGAGTGTCCGTGGTTCGAATCTCGGCACAGGCAAAATCAAAAAGTAGAAAAAATAATTTTTCTACACGGCACCGCCTTTTGGCAGGCAATGGCAAACCTACAAGAGTAAAAATTGCCTATGAAAAGCTTTTCACTTCGCCGTTCGGATTCGACATAAAACTGTAGGTCCCTTCCATTCATGTACAAATATAAAACGCGCAACATGAGTGGAAAAAAAGCTCGGCCTAGGCCCTCGATGGGCAGTTGTGCCATTAAAAGTAAAGTAAGGCTATAGCCTGCCTTGAATGAATGAAGGATCTTCAGACATACCCTATCGAAGGCTGATGATTTTATTTCAGCCCAGCTCTTCTTCCCGCTCGCCATTCCTATCTTCAAGTGTTGTCCAGCAGTGTCTGGTAGCTACCACTCGCATAGAGAAATTCGACTAATAGATCACATATGTATATAGTCTCGAAAGTTATCTGATCCTGGGTAACATTGATATGCTTACAAAGCTCATAAGTTTCGTCAATCACAAGTGTATGCAATCCTCTCCTCCCTCCTCAGCGCTGTGGATGCTAATTATCGGCCCAGGCAGAAAGAGTGAAGTAGCGGTCGGACTCTTGTTAGATTATTGGAAATATGACATACACTTTTAATGGACAATCTCAAAAGCGGAGAAATAAACCCTGCTCGGCGATTGCAACACAAAAAGGCTGAGGAATTTCCAATCCTAGTCAAGCTCCTAGTCATGAGTGAGAGGATACTGTAATTAAAGTTCCTATAGTTAAAATTATATCCTTAGAATAAAATCCAGCTGAAAAAGGTATACCACATAAAACTAAATTAGCTACATTAAAACAAGCAGAAGTTAAAGGTATATGAATTCTTTAACCACCTATTAAACGAATCCTATGCTTGGTCTTTCATACCTTGTTAAATGTTTCCTAGTTCCGTCACTGGTATAAACTAGTTACACTTTTTACATTATTTAGAGATTAATATAAGAAAGACTACGTTTCTGTGAAACAATAAATTAAAAACGTTTAATCAATATGAATAAGTGATTTATCAGGAAAGGAAAGAGAAAAAGAAAATTTAATTAAATGGTAAAATTGAATGGTTGTTGTAGTGATAAGATAAAAGTTTATTAGCTTTAAAGTGAGAACAATTTGCAGAGATTCGACTAAAAGTATAAAAGACGGACAATTCAATAAGTTTGTAGGCTTAAGCCATCGCAAAGCAGTGTCAAGAGTGTGTAGCTAAAGAGAATGATGAAGTTTTGTATTTTTATTGGATTAGTGGTGGTGGTGGCAATTGGCAATGCCAATGCCAATACCATAAATATGCCGGCGCAATCAGAAAAGATTGTACCCGCTAAAGATCTTGCTGTTGAAGTAATAATAGCCAAGGGAAAGAAGTTGGAAACTATTTTGGAAAAATATCCAAATGCTATAGAGCTGCAGCGTACCGCGAGACAAGGAACATCTCAAATTAATGGGCGTGATTTATTCGAATACACTCTAGGCAATCGTGTTTCCGGTAAGTCTATATATAATTTAGAAAATTCAGGAAAACTAATACAAAATGATTTTTGTGATTTTAATCGTTTCTACATGCTCCCCTGGTGCTCCCCTTCAATTTTAGGTGACTATCTTGTTTCGCAGGCTAATGACAACATTAATTTTATTGTGGCATCGGACGTTCAACTGACCTTGGATTATCCAGCACAGGGTACTGGCGCAATTGTAACTTATGTTTCCATTTTGGTAGACCAGAGCAGCTCTTACGGTCGTGCCTACGTTGTTAATGGCGGTATTGGCTACAGGTACATTTCAATCATTGTGGAAGCCGAGTACACCTACTGGTTTGGGTATAATGCAAATATTTTCGGATATTAAGTAATAAATTATGTATAGAATAAAAAAAGAGCAAATTATTATTATGTGGGCTGCTTTAAGCTTGCGGTTAGTGTATTGGAATGTTCTGGTTGTAACTACGCCAATTGCAAATAAAATAAAATGATATAAAAGTTGAATATGAAAATTCCAATTAATTTAACATAAACGAAAGACGACCTCTGGGGTTAGGGGTTCAATTTCCCTCTTGGTCAGGTGTTTGAATCTCGAAAACTTCTTATATTTCTACCAACGTGAAGTGAATGCGATTTATAAGATAGTGAACAGTGCACCTCTTGCGCAGGCAATGGCAGCGAACCACCAAGTGATAACAAATTGCTACCCGCCATTCGGAACTGTAGGTCCAACCCTTTGGTAATGCTAGTCTAGTTTGAATCATTTTTATTTATCGGTATCTCCGACATGTTGACAAAAAACGGAAAACTCAACAATACATAAATATTTTTGGCACACTTAGTGACGGGTCTGCCACGTTGATCAGCGCAAAGCCAACTTGAAAACAAATCCCGATTCGCGTCCACAAATCGTGGGGGAAATCAAAGTCAGTGACTGTAGAAATAAAAAAAATTACTCTAAATCCAAGTGAGAAAAAGCCTCAATAATTGCAGAAAAAAAGGGCTATATAAAGTAAATATGTAAGTAAGTAAAGTTGAGATTGTCAGTTTTCAAAAATTCAATGGTTTCTTTCAATAATCAGTAAATCAGCGAAATTATCTGAAATTAGTAAAATTGCTGATAAATGGGTACTTGTGGTAACCCTAAGTAACACATTGAGCTGTTGGCTGGCCTAAATGAATAGCGACTCAATCTAACCGTATAGGGACATCTTAATGAACTAATTTGCCCCTCGTGTACGCTCAGATCTTTCTGAGTACTACCCTTCAACCTAAACATAAACAAAAAAAAATAAAAATTAAGTGTTGAACGAGCTGTGGTTACCGAAAAAATTGTGATTTGTGATCAGTTAAAAATCTCAGATAGATTACCTCACATTGCCCATTAAACGGGTTTTGGCTGGATGGAGATATTTCCTAAATCATGCTTCATGTAGTGATTCCGAATGATCAGTAAGACAACTTCACTCAATTTTGTCAGCTTTTTTTCGGGAATCCACAATTTTTTTTCCCAATATATAAACAATAATAAGTAGGGATTTTCTTTCAGTCGAGACACTTGAACATTTTTTGCGTGAAACTTGGTGACTGATTACGCCCGTTTTCACTAAAATTCAAGCACTTTTCCTGTGTTTGATCATGATTTCTTCGAACTGCACTGTGACGGTGCTGGTGTAACGACCTCATCTCTTGGCTAGCAATGGCAATCTCTTGGCTAGCAATGGCAATCTCTTGGCTAGCAATGGCAATCTCTTGGCTAGCAATGTTTCGCTGATTGCATGCCAATGAAAATACATATTGGCACCTCGGAATACAAAGAAGTTTTGGATATGTGAGTCAATCCTACATAGGAAAGGATCTTTGGTGTAGTAATTTTGTTGTTGTGGTTTCTGTTTTATTTATTTATTTATTTTCATATTTCTTTTCGACTAGTACGTATACAATGGATTAGTAGTGTGCCATTGCTCCTAGGAAGTTCCCATAGAATGCATATATTTTTGGTATTCATTTCGACCTACATTCAAAATAAGTTCATTTGTTGCCATCATTAAATCAAAAAGCTACATCTTGCTGGGAAAAAACTGACCGCATAAGCTAATCTGGTCGAAGTGAAACCTAAAACGCTCCAAGGATTTAGTCCCTCTGGTGAGATTTCTGTGAGAAGGGTTTTTATCTTAGCAAGTCCCAAGATAAACAGAGTTCCTTTATAACTATAAATTGAGACCACTTTTCCACTGAGAAGTCCTGATAATAGGTGCTCTTACTTAATCTAAGTTTCGTACAGTTGCTGACTTCGGATGGGTCAAGTCAAGGGCTATTGTATAATTTTTCCATGTCATGGGTGTGGGTGTGGCATTTATAAAAAATCAACATCGACGAGCATTTCTAAGTTTATGTTTAAAAATTCAGACTCTATGGAGACTCACTTGAAAAATTTATTAAAAAACAGGAAATATTTAGTGGACTGAGATCGATCGAGGGAGGGTTCAAGCTAGTGAAAAAAACTTTTGTTTTCCATTTTTTTCTTTTCAAATACATATTAATTTTTGAAACAGCATATCGTCCCGATATTTTTATGTAATTATTATTTATTATACTTATTTCATGGGACCTTTTAAATATTAAACACTTTCATTCCATTTCTTTATGTTCTGACTAAGACTTCATAGGTTTCCGCTTTGATCTCCTGACCGTCGAATGGTAAATAGAGACAGCCTTGCGATGGATGCACCTTTCCCACACTTAAACTTCCATTGTATGTGGCACGTCCCACATACAAAGTGTCACCATCCGATGTCTTTCCGGCGGCTATGGCACCTGGTGGAACATTACCATTTTCAGAATTTCGCCAAGAGAAACCACCGCCAGTCAGTACTTGGAAACTCTGGACTTTCTCCTCTTTACTGCCCCAACAAATATACGCACCACCCTTATTTGGAATAACTTTGGCTGGCATCAAATCACCATCTCGAGATGCACGACCAACATAGATGATATCACCATCAGCATCATGCCCACCTTCCAGAGCATTCTCTGGTATAGAATTTGCTGTTGCATCAACCCAACAGTCTGGCTGTGTGAGCACCTCGTATTCAGTTAGCTTAACTTCTGCAGAGCCATATGGTATATAGAGACAACCATGCGATGGATGAACCTTACCCACACATAAACTGCCCTCCCAATAACCTCGACCGGTATACAGTATTTCATCAGTATCATCACGTCCAACTTTAACCGCTGCTGAGGGGACCTCACCGTTGGCAGCATGTATCCATTCGTAATTTAAACCGTTTAAAACTTCATAGGTGTCAACTTCGATTTCACTGCCACCGTGGCAAATGTAGGCTTTGCCTTTGCTTGGCACCACTTTAGCTGGTAGCAGGTTGCCTTCAAAGTTAGCGCGACCAATGTAAATGGTATCACCGTCTGAGTCATAACCGGCAATAACAGCCAATGGTGGAATGTCACCATTGCTGCACGTTATCCACTTGTGATCAGCTACAGAAAATACCCAGAGATAAAAGAGTAAAGTAGCTTAGTGTTTGTTTGATTGCTTTTGAGATATTTGTGAATTGTGTTTTGTTTGTTTTTTGAAGCACATGAACTTACGCATTTCAATGAGAACGTAGTATAATTTAACTATTTAAAAGTTCTTTGGAAACTACTTGTGTGAAATTCTTTAAGTGCTAATGGAACTTCCCTGATAACAACAAATAAAGAAATGTTTATCAGTTTTTATCAATAGCAAGATAATTTCATTTTGACAACGTATCCGGTGGAAAGGAGAAAAGTGTGGATTCGCTAATTATAACAAGTTAACCCTTTTCGAACGGGAGTTAAGTAGTTTTTGCGGTCTTTCAATTTGAATCTGGTTTTTAGAAATTCAAAGTTCTATAAGTAAAATTCAAAAGTATTCAACTATCTTCACTTCTGTCATTTTGAATTTCGAATCTATAAGTAATTGAGGAAACAGATAATCGCCGTATAAGATGAGTTTTACTAAATGGAATTTTTTTACATTTTTACATGTTTTACATTTTCCGATCATTTTGTCATCGGCTATTTTAGCGCAGAGTGTAGGCACACGTTATCACCTAAAGCTTAATTAAATAGGCCACAAGACCTCGATTAGGATGAGTTTCTAAGAACACCATATCTGAAAAGAATCAACCGGTGTGCTTACATACTCTAAAAACTCTAGAAGTGGAAATTTAGACCAGTATAAGCATGAAAGACTGTGCGAGAGACACAGAAAGAAAAGTAAGGTAGTAAGAAAGAGAGCGCAAAACATCTATACTTTTTTCACTACCCCTTACCTTTCTACCTGTCTCTCTAGCACAGTCTTTCATACTTGTGCCCGTGTAAACAGAAACTAAGAATATGAACAATATAATGTTTATTATTGGTTTTTATTTTATGAAAAAATATTAATTATTCTTAAGATAATAAGATAAGTGGAAATGTTCGCATTAGATTTTTTCACTAAAATTAACTAAAGCCAAATGTAATGTAATATACTTATTATTTTTATTTGAAACCTTATTGTATTGACCAAAAAGATATCACCTTCCAGTGTTTTTTCGCCATTAGTTTTGCATAAGTTCTTGTTGGTGAAAACAGTTAAAGCTCTTACAAAGTTGTGTGTGAACTGACCCGGTGCTATGATCCAAGAGTTTGACACAATATTGTAAATGATGGTATACAGTTGTTTTCCGCTGCTATTTCGATCTTTATGTGTACTTCCTATTTGTTAAAAAATAACAACAATCATAGTTTCTGTGGCTAAAAATTAGTAAAAGCTGAAGTGTATTACTATGTTGGGCGAGTTTGATAGCTCTGAATGGAAATATCATAGAAACTATAGCAATATTTGGGGAAACTTAATGTTTAGGTCAAATGGCAATCTTGAAATAATATATAATTCTTAAAATTACTTGAAAATTCGATTAGGTTGCATTTAGTTTTTCCCTCAGATTTGCATAGGGAATAGAATTAAGTGCTAAAGATTAAATTATGTATTTTTTACAAATGATAATGAGAAATTATATGAGTCTTGCATTAAACGAGCGATAGATATGTAGGTGATATCTTTATGATCAGTACCTTAAAACATATGTAGATTCTTATAATTATCAAAGTACAACTTATGCGTGCACATATTTATTCTCGAACTAGTACTTCGTAGGATTCCACTTTAATTTCCTCATTGCCAGCGGGAAAATAAAGGCAGCCATGTGATGGATGAACTTTTCCCACAGTCAAAATGCCGGCATGGCTGGCACGTCCCACGTATAACGTTTCACCATAACATGTTGTGCCAATTGATATGGCACCCTCGGGAGCACTGCCAAATTCACCAGGCATCCACTTAAAACCGGCACCAGTCAACACTTGATACGTATTTGTTTTATATTCCTTATTGCCCCAAGAAGTATAGGCGCCTCCTTTATTGGGAATGATTTTTGCCGCCATCAAATCACAACCTTTGATAACACGTCCAACATAAATGCAATCACCATCATCATCTCGACCGCATTCAACTACCCCATCGGGCAGCGTTGTACTACCAACCACATCATACCATATTTCCGGCAGTGACAGTACCTCATAGTCGTCCAGTTTGATGGCCTCTGAATTGTTTGGTATATAGAGGCAGTCATGGGAATTCTGAATTGTGCCAACACGTAAATTGCCCTGACAATATGCGCGTCCCGCGTACAAAAATTCATCGCTGACTTCATCGTAACCAACTTTAACAGCTGCTGGTGGCACATTACCATCGGAATCATGAATCCATTCATAGCGGGCGCCACATAGATATTCATAATTTTCCACTGTAATGGCCTGGTCGCCATCGCAAATGTAGGCTTCGTGTTTTCTTGACACTATATTTGCAGGTACCCGTTTGCCATTATGCTCTGCGCGTCCAATATAGTTGACATCACCATTTGAGTTATAACCGGCAATAACTGCCATTGGTGGTACCATTGGGGTGCTGTTGCCTGCTATCCACTTGTGGTCAGCTAAAAAACAGATTTTTTCTTAATATTTCACTTTTATTAAGTGATTCTGCTGAAAAATTACCCATTTCAATTAATAAAGCAACTCAACGCCTTTCGATTATACTTTTAATAACTGTTTACATATTCGATTTGTTCTTGTGTTTACTAGTGATGAGCGATAATCATCGATGCATCGATATTTTGGTGTCGATACTTCGGAAATTTTCAATTCATTGTATAAAGTGGGAAATGTAACATTTGGAATTTAAACTTCTTGTTATTTTGATCATTCATATTATAACAGAAAATTAGTTTTATATTTGTGATTAACGAAATGGTTCGATATACGCTTGAAGAACGTTGGAAAATACAACAAATTTGCTTCTAAAATGATGAATCTTCCGCCGAAAGTGCATGGCGCAAGAGAGGCGCCTTCTAACGCAATTTGCGCATCAATTTGTAAATCGTGTTTGTGAAACTGGATCTTTATTGGACAAAACAACAACATGTTCTCATACTTCTACAGTGCACACAAACGAAAAAATTTTGTTTGTTTTTGTTGCTCAGAGGAAGGAAGATTCTTGACAGTGAATGGTGTGCGCTACCGAACAATGATAACTGATTATTTGTGTCGTTGTTTAGTAGATATGAACTTAGAAAACATTTGGTTCCAACATCCGCGCGCCGTGCCACACAAGCCACCCTGCAACAATCGGTTTTTTGTGTGTGAAGTTTGAAAATCGCGTTATTAGCCGTTTTGGTGATGCGCATTGGCCACCACGCAGTTGCGATTTGACTCCGTTGGACTATTATTTGTGGGGAGCTGTTAAATATAGGTGTTACGCTAACCATCCAGTAACGATTGAGGCTCTTAAGAACTAAATTGGTACCTCACAACATCACAACAGACTACCATGAATTTCCGGTAAGAATTTTCTGTGTTCTTCCCATCTAGAACAGATTAGAAAAAAAGGAGCATGTTTAAGGGCTTCGACGTAACAGTCTACATATACGGATCCAAAATGCACTGTGGGTTAACGGAAGGCTTCTAGTCAGAGCATATTCAACTCTCAGAATCACCATGTCTCGCTATTGAGGCTAGCGTATTTCAGGCCGAATTTCTAGCGATAAGGGATATTAGAACTACTCTAGGAGGGAGCTAATCCCAGGATTCATGCTTTAGTTATATATATATATAAACCGAATACTCGAATCGATCTGACAAATCGGTTGGTGCAATTGAATAGTTTGGGCCCGAATTAAAGAAGATCTGCTATCCAAACTGTTGCCCTTCTTTTCAACTGACACAGTGTAATTATTGATCCAATGAAAAAAACCAATTTTAGTTGTGATACATTTTACTTCGTTGTGTAGAAGATAATTGTGCAAAAAATCATTTTTGAATGCGTTAGTACAATAGCTTCTCATTACTTCTCCCAATTAAAAACAAACAAAAAAAACATAATTTCTTTGGAAAAACTCAGCCCTGAAAGTCCCAGCATTAGTGTATATTCAACACAGCACCATCTCCTCAACGCTTTGTTTCCCATCAATTCGTTCAATTCGTTCTAATCAACACAAATTGCTGCGTCAATTTTGCTCTGCATGTGTGTTCCACTTTGCGCAACATTTCACGTTTCGTTACCGTTTCTGTTTTGTTTTTATTATACCTACTACACTACAGTATTTCATTTTTGTATCTGTATCTTTTTCAATTTTATTTTGTTTACGCTAGTAACGACGATATTGCACTGTAGCTGTTGTTGTTGTTGTTGTTGTTGTTGCTGGTTGATTCAAAAGATTTGTGAATATGTTCGAAGTGGGATTTTTGCGTACACTTATTTCAAATAAGCCAGAATTAAATTAACAGCGCAACGAAACAGACGCGCGACGGATAAAAAGAAAATAAGCAAGCAGAAAAAAAGTTAGACGTTCTTTCAGCAAAGTATACACTCATTTTTCATATCTATTTGGAAAATAGTAGTACTTCTTGCACTTAAACGTAAAGTTTAAACTACGATAATTTATAATTATTTAAAATAAAATGTTTAAGTAATTTATAAAATGAATGTGAAAAATGGAAAAATGTAAATCAGTTTTATTAAAAAAAAGAAAAGTTTTCACTAATTGAACAACGAACAACAAGGTCGACGGCGGTGGTGAAGACAAAGGCGCTTTCAATTTGTTTACATCTTGCAATCCTTGCAAAAAAGGAGAAAAAAAAGAGTATTGAACTAGAGAAAGAAAAAAGAAAAGTACCAAAGTACCTTCAAAACAAGAAAGAAAAGGGAAGCGGGCGCAGAACAGTGAATAACGAAAGAGCGGGTGGGGAGGGGGGGGGGGGAGGGGGTGGCAGTACAATGCGGCGTACTTAAATGCGCATTTATGTGTGAAATTGTTATTTTTTTTTTAACAAGGATTTACTTGAAGTTTTTATTTGCCTGCAAGACCTGAATTTAATAAGTGAATAATAAATTAATCAAGTGCACAATTTTACAAAAACAAAATATTACATATTAAATATTTAATATATTATTTGCAAATATATAAACAAAATATATGAACATTTTATTTTTATTTTTTTTGGCTTTTTTGTTTTTTAATTTGAAAAGTGTGTGCTCAATTTTGGTGGTTTCCACAAAAGGAAGCGATAATAATAATAATAAAAAACGTCAGTAAATAAAAAAAAAAAAAAAATTTTTCCATGCAGACGTTAGTTAAACTTGTTTCGTTTTTTTTTTTACATTTTTACTTGTGTGAAATCCCGTGAGAATATCGCGCATCCATAACGACTTCTGCATACTGCTGTGCTACCTACCATTTTGGGGGAAGCTGCTTTGTGTTTGGCGTTTGCTGTTGCATTTTCTATAAAATTGGCAAAAAAAAACAAACAAACAAACAAAAAAAGCAACAAAAACAACAGCACGTTAGCTTGCAGAGTTCAAAGCACTTTGATGTCGATATATTTCTAAATTTTTAATAATAAGATATAAAATTTGTTGAAAATAAGTTTTATACGATTATTTTCGTATTACCTTTTTTTTTTTATTTGGTTTATATATTTTGAGACTTCTTGTTCCTTCATTCTTCCACATCAATTTTATTTCCCTTTTCATCCTAATTATATATGCACATATGTAGTTAATATAGGTATACAAAACGTATGTACCTAGTATATGCATATATCCATATGACGTCATCAGCTGAAAGTTTTAGTTGTGTTTGTTACATTTCATAATTGTATCCTTCTCTTGTTTATGCATACATACGAGTTCATATATTTGATGAAATACGCGTGTATGTGTGTATATAAGCAATTGTTCTAATTCCATCCCAGTGGCAAAAAGGATCAATTGCCGACTCACATTGAAACATATATACTAATAGTAGGCAATTGGTTACACACTCTTGCTTTAGAACGAACCCATTCATTTTCAACTCTTTTTCAACCTTGGAGCGAGGGCAAAATATTGTAACCTCCAAAAAAGAGTCATAAATAATCTCTCTCTTTCTCTACTAATTTATTTTATTCACCATTGCTTTGCTGCAAATCAAATGTTATTTATTCGGCTTCATCTTAATAACAACAAATGCAAATTTTTGGGTATTCCTCCCCGTTAATTGATTGATTTATAGTGTCTAGATTAATGTTGCGCTGTTTGTTTTCAATAAAGCAAAAATTAAATAAACGATTTTGAAATGCCTATACTTTTTAAACCTCAATCAATCAAAGTTGGAAACCATTAGAGTGACTCATATCGTTCGGCACTATATTCATCCACCTGGTTTGTTTGGTTGAGACTACTTCGCGGTATTCCTGTGATAGTAACAAATGCTAACTGGTCAAATATCTACCAATCAATTTTCGTTACTAAATTGCTTGACTGGTCACTTTCATATAAGCTCAACTTTTGAACTGCTACTTAGTAACTAGTAACAATAGATCAAAGCAGCTTTCACAAAATTTATGCAAAAACTAGCAGCAAAACGCAGACTTAATTCCTTGTTAAAAGAAAACAAAATTATATCAGTTTTTAATTTGAAGATATATATGTCCTTGAGGCGGACTCATGCCTTATGTCAGTATTAGCTGACAATCGCTTTGTTCCATCGAAAGACTTAATAAAATCACAATTACTTTTTGTTGAAACTGACGCATTTCCTCGCTCAGCCTAGGCTCTCCATAGGCTGTTGTTCCATTAAAAGTGAAAAGACGCATTTCCCTCAATTTGTTGCGTGAGTTCTTCATCACCATTCTCAACACTTTTGTAGTTCAAAGATTCATTCACTTGATGAAATGCAGTTTTCAGGCATATCGAATGTAGCAATATAGATAAAAGAAAGAGATCGTGCTGCCAAGAGTAAAAATGGGACAACTATTTTTAATTAAACCAAACCTTTTTTACGAACAAAAATGCTTAGGTTTGGTTTGATTCAAGTGAAAAAAAAATACAGCTGGTTCAAAACCAGCTTGCATAACTGACCTCAATATCCGGTGTCGTAGAAGATCCTGCTACGAAGGATCTAGATTTCGAAGCAATTTTGTCTGCCTTATAGTGCTTTCATACTTTTAATTTTACTAGTGCCTATTTTTTTTAGTACGATTATTGTCCACGAATAGTTTCTGATTTTTGCTTGAATTTTCTTTTCTTTTGGAACACTGATCAAATGTAGAACATTTAATGACACCATAATTTCTTTTATAAGAAATTTTTAACGAATCTGTTCTTAAGAAATCTCCAATTGGCAAATTCTACTGTGAACACAATTACTGAATTACTACTCGCGAGAGAGCGGGCTAAACTATAAATCATGCTATTATTTAACGCGATTCTACATGAAATGTAACATAAACAAAACCTTTTCTACTGGGTGATAATATTTGCCTAACCCACCATACGACTGACTAATTCTCCATCGATCTAAGTTCTTTCTTTGCCTTCTCTCAGGTTTCCCTCCCCTTACTTTTCGTATTCCATGCGTCACAATCACATTTTCATTCCATTTTCTGTATATTTACTTTCGAAGCAATTGCTTTATAAATACTTTAGACGATATTTGAAATATTGCGTTTGCCAGCCAGCATTGTTCGTTACTTTTGTTGTTGTTTGTCGCCAGCGATTCTCATCAATTATTGACCAGCAAATAGAAAACAACAAGAACAACAACAACCAGCAGCAGCACGCAGCAGCAAACAAGCAACGCAATCTTATTGAAATACGAGTTGTATCCCCAATATAAACACGTATAAATTTCAAATTTATTAATTTTATTTCTATTTATGAAGTTAGTGCCCCTACCTAAATAAATATTTGTTTAAATTTGCATTGTTTTTTTTTTCTTTTTTGTTTATGCTTTTTAATTTTTTCTCAAGTGAAAGTGTTTATTAAAAAATTTAATTGAGAAATATTTATTCGAAAAAATATATAAAAATATTAATTAAAAACCCATATAAACTAAATATTTCGCAATTGGAATTTTATGAATATTTACAAAACACACAGACACAATTTACATTGTACAAAAAAACGCAGCGAGGAATTTTTAACTAGTATCAACGTAGTTTTTACAATAAAGGTGAGTGAAATTATGAAAAAGTTTATATTTTATTTTAAGTACTACCACTGTTGGTAAAACTGAATGTGTCTATTTTATGCAAACCCGATTCAAGGAACGAAATCATAAGAAAATCAGAAATCTTTTGTATCAACCAACAAAGTCCTGTGAATATTTTGAAGTTGTCTCTGTATATTATAGCCCGGCAATCCCTTTTTGTTGCGGTAAGGTCACTCAACTATATTGATATTTTTGTAATATGTAACGATTTCCACTTATTATCGAGTCATGTAATTCCCAAATGACTACTAACAGCAACAACAACAAAACGTGATTACCTCCAGTACAATTTTTATTATGTTTTGCATGTAAGATTTTCTTATAATTTTTTGTTGCCTTTTTGTTTTTATTTTATATTTCATTCATGTTTCTGTCTATGAAAATGGAATTTTCCCTTATAGATTTAGGTCGTACGTGATTCGTTGAAAAAAGAAAAATAAAATAATAAAAATCATGCACACGTTTACGTCAGTGACAATGCATACAGTATTTCCCTTTAAGTCAATATCTCTGCCATCCAAATACCACTGGCTGCTACGCAATATTTCCGGTTTTCCTAATCATTTCTTTTCATTTTACTTTCATTTCTTTTTTGCGAATATTTTCCTTTGGCTTTGAAGTATAAATTTATACCTAAGCACATAGTGCAAATACATATATACTTATATACCATATAATACATACATACATGGAAGGAACGATGATAAGCAGCAAGGAGGCAGGAGAAAATTATATCATTATTTTCCCTTGTTCTGTGTCTGTGACTTAATTCTTCAGGGAATATTAGTGTCTCTTTGCGCTCTTTCGGTAGAATGTGTGTGTGTCGGGGGAGCGTAACGTGTGCGTAAATGTGTGTTGTTTTCATTCACAGTTAAATTTGCACACTCAAAATTTGTTGTCAAAAGTGAGGGGGGGAGAGAGAGAAAGTATGTATGTGTGTGGCTGGAAACTTGCAATCTGTCTACTCTATTATTTATACTTGTTGTTAACCGACAACACCTGTGCTGAGCATCTTAAGCTGCTCAAGTCCTCGTTCACATTTATATATATAAACATGCAAACGTACATAGTATATATATGTATGTATTTCAGTGTTAAAGTTTAATCGATTATTTATGATGTTTTTTGTTGTTGTCTTTGAGGTTACCGTACTGTAAAATTTTATCCGAAACATCTTATTTTTTCATAGATTCTCGTACGTAATTTAATTTCTTGTTAGTAAGTATTTATAAAGTCTATGGGCATTCTTTTGCCAGCGAATAAAAATTGAATAAATTTAAAATTTCAAGCTTGTTACGTTCTTTGCCCAACAGTGGATTAGTCCTTTGACGACGATGGGCAAATATGCTTGCATATGAGTTTTTTGTTTTAATAATATGGAGGATATAGAGCAATCCTCTTCAAAGGTAATTTATAGAGGACAGTGTTTAGGCTACAAAAGTTTATTGGGCATCATATTTGTGAGATGAAAGTTGGTCTAACAATATTTCGTACCCAGAGTGAATTGGGAGAAGCGGTGAAAGTGGATGGAAACAATGAATGTTGTACCCTACTCTTATAATCGCAATTTAAACTCAAGTCGAAATATGCTGGACTCCAGCTTTGAATATCGCATTTCCGATGCGCTGAAGATTTATTATGGATCTCAATAATTTACTCGTATTGTTTCTCCACATCAGGAACACTTGATATCCACACTTGAGAAAAGAGAACAGCTATAGAACTCAACTGTTTCTCAAGGGTGGTATCCAGCCGGATTGCTTACTGGGGTGGTTTCTATTTGGGCCGCTTCAGATCTCGGGTTTCTTTGGCTCTAACGATTGTGAGTGAGAGTTATACAAGTTTCCAATCATCGTTGCCCGTCTCGCTATATACCAGGGTGAATCCCATACCCCAATTAAACCGCAGTGGGAATTTTATAATTTTATTTGGATAACCATATTCTCTGGACTCTAATGATGTCAACATATAAAACTGAAAATGACACTAACTTTGAATAAAATAAAAATAATAACAAGAATTTCAACTTTTAAATGTTTTCAACCAAAAAAAAAAACATATTAATAATAAATCTTATTAACAAACAAAAAAAAAGTTTCTTGTCGCCATTAAAACATAAATGCCAAGAAGTTTTTCGACTTACTTAAGAACTGATCACTACCTTTTTCTGTACTCCCCTGCATTATTCCAGCCCCAACTACCCTACACTACTCTAGCCGGACTCCACTTCACTTCCTTCACCCTGTAGTTATGTATGGTATGTAACTACTCTACATTGAAAAAACTTAAGTTACCAACTTAAGTTAGAAGCAGAAAGTTGCTCGAATTTACTTATGAAGTCAAAAACAAAAACGAACTCCGTTTTTGTTTTGTTCAACTGATAAATTCGTTCCACCTAAAAGCTGGTTCGTTTTGGGGATTTGTATGTTGCGAGGAAAGGGTAAGGTTTATAAGTTCCCTTTGTATTTTTGCTATTTCTTTTTGGCAAAACTTGTTTTTTCTGTCTTTCCAATTTTTTATTTATTTTTTGCTAATGTTTCTGCTGCTGGATTTGATGTTGCTGCTACCATAGACATTGCTGTCGCTGCTGTTAATGTTGCCGGTTGATGTTGACATTTGATTTGGCATAAGCTCCGGTGGATGACATCAAAATTCACAGAACGAGTAGATATAAAAGAATTTAGAGAAAAAAAGAGAAATACATTAAATTCAAATTGGAAATTCTCTACTCGTTTAATCTGACAAATAGACGATATAAATTCGCGCGAAAAGAAAAATACGAAACTAAAACGAAATGCGGGTGAATAAAGATAGAAAAAAAACAACAACAACAACCACAACGAAATAACAACATCTAATAAAATGATGTGAAAGGTTTACAGGGTGCTGCTTAAACAGGAATAGTTGTGGTGGTCTTCACTGAAGTCGTTGCCATTCGAGTGTAAATTTCATATTCGATTTGAGAATTCTAGAAATCTAAAAATTCCCGAGGTTTCAAAAAACCTCCTCTGATCACTCATGAGCTCCCACTTCCAGCTTGAGGGTTTTATGCTCATTATGAGTTCCAAAATTTATTCCACAACGCACCATGTAGAATATAGTAGCAGCAATGATGCCACTAGGTATTTATTGATTTTCTACATTTTCCAACTTAGATAAAGTGTAAGCTGATAATGTATGTGGTCGAGTGGTCGCTGTGGCGTAGTGGTAGTGCGTTGGACTGCTACGCAGAGTGTCCGGGGTTCGAATCTCGGCACAGGCAAAATCAAAAAAAAAAGTAGAAAAAATAATTTTTCTACACGGCACCACCTCTTGTCAGGCAATGGCAAACCTACAAGAGTAAAAATTGCTATGAAAAGCTTTTCCTTCGCCGTTCGGATTTGGCTTTAAAACTGTAGGTCCCTTCCATTCATGTACAAATATAACACGCACAACATGAGTGGATGCGAAAAGCTCGGCCTAGGCCCTCCATGGGCTGTTGTGCCATCAAAAGTAAAGTAAGATAATGTATGTACAAGTAGGTATGTACTTATTCCCATTACTGCCGCTAAGCGAATTTAGACTAATTCCAAGCTGGCTCTAAAGTAGTGATAAAAGCACGCAATATATATAATAAATAATTTATGTAGAACCTGGCTGAAAACAGAAGTTAGTTGCTTACTTAGAGGGGGGTTTACAACATGTTTGGTGGTTCGTACGATTACAAGCCGCAATCGATGATTTTTAATGTCTTGCGCTCATAATGCTTTTGCTCTCATCGCCTTTATGGTAATACTTTCTGACTTGTAGTAGATGATTTTTGTATTTTTACTTTGATTGATACTCCCATTCCTTCTAGCTCTCATCCTTACTTCCGCTCTTTTTTGATTTCACTCGGTCTCAAAGAAAATATCAAGCAAAACAAGCACCAATCAAGTTCCCTCATTAACTCTATTGCTCTCATTATTTGTTCGGTGAATTTTTTCTTTCTCTCTGCGTATTGATGAATCATGCCTGGCAACTGTAAATAACATACGCACAATAAAAACGCCAGCATATATAAAAAGAGCAAGAACACTACCGTTGTTAGTAAAAGTCGCTATGTAAACTTCTACAAGCAATCAAAAGACTCTTTTCGTTTTGTTTTTGTATTTTAAAATTTCTTCCATATTCAATTTATATCTTTCTTTTTCCCTACGTTTTTGACATTTGCCTTTGGCCTTGCTGTTTGTGTGTCTTCGTTTTTGAATCTTTAAGTATTTTAACATTTTTATTTCCTTGTTTTTATGGTCTACAAAACTACAAAAACAACAGCAATAAGGTCGACAACGACGTCAACAATAATGTCAGCTACAAACATAAACAGTTTGAAAAGTTGATCGCATGTTATTTCAATGTTAAGTTGGCAATGCTGGTACTCCGCACATACATGCATACACACATGCATACATACATATGTATGTATGTATGGTATGTAGTGGAAAGTTTCCTTATGTATACATGAAGCATTTTAAGTGGTTGTATGACGTTTCTATTATTGTTTTTGTTGTTTTATCCAAATGTCCTTATTGTATATATGTATGTATGTGTGTTTGTGTGATTGTGTATGTGTGTTTTGGTAAATAGCTTTCCACTGGCGCCATTATAATGACATTGAGAATTTAAGGAGCCAGACGTCATGTGAGGCATAAAGTTGGAAGTTAGAAATATTTTTGTTTTGTTTTTGTATTGGTTAATATTACGCTTCGAAATTCCTGCTTCCTTTAACCTTCATTAAGTCATAAAGCTTCTTTGTACATACATAAACGCGAAACAAAATATTTATTATTGCTTTACGTATGTAGGTATTCACAATATGTAAAGAGGTCCTTTCGATAAAACTTGTTATATTTCTGGCTTTTTTTTTCTATAATTTTATTATTTGTGTATTCACTTACTTAGTATATTAAGGATTATCTTCGCAGTTATTCTTTGCCATTGTGTTTATGGAAACTTCAGAGATCTTAATTACTTAATTACATATGAAATATCATAATTTATAGGTGTGTAGTAATGTGCTAATACCATATTTCTTCAGCTTTCACGTTATTGGGTGAGGTCTCGTAATCTCGATTCATATTCACTGAGAAAAATCGCCAAGGGGTCTCAAAGTCCTAATCAGTTTTAAAAACCTACCAACTTCAACTCTATTAGATTCTGGGTTAATCCGGTTCATTTCTATGGCAATGAGTTGGTAAACGAGCTGGCTTGATAAAATATAAGCCAAGTCCTCAAACAACTCACTATTACTATGTTTCTATTACTCAACTTTCGATGAATTACATTTTACTACTTCGAATTGCAAACGAATTAAAATTCATATCGTATAGCAAAACTTTATTGGACCCAATGACTTTCCAATGTTTTTATTTCGCTAACCTAAAACAGGAAACAGGTTTGGAGACTACTCTAAATTGAATTCACTGTCCTTTAGACATGGATATTACCGGTCTAATTTAGGTATTTGCACCTCCTTTGTCACCTCATTTGCTACCTATTCGTATCATAAAGAATTGTCCTTATGTAACCTTTTGAAATTAAAGAACTATTTGCTACTTTAAGGTAATTTTTCTTAAACATTTTAACATTTTTTTATATTTTAGAAGTACAAACCACAAAAAATGTATTCTTTTATCATTACCTAGTATTATTATCAGGTGATTTGTCGAAATAAACTATTTACCACAAGTTTTGGTGCCAGAAACCGAAAAATTATTGAATTTTGTTCACCCAACTACAAAACTATCCTAAACGTTGTTTGGTTACTTAGATAGACCAACAAATTTTATACTTGACATCGGTCCTAGGATTACCTACCCTCAAAGCTGTTAACCAGAACCGATGACAGGACATTATCAGGGGTAACTGGGGTTCATAATTCTGAAGGTAACCATAGCCAATTTTGGGCTACTGTGTGTGTGCTAATTCGGATAAAATCGTTTGATTAACATTTTTTCTTAAAAAAAAAAATTTTAACTCATCGAAATTTTTACAAACTTTTGTAGTTAACCATTTTTTGTTGTTGTTATCACCTTCGCAGATTATCGCATTTTGACATATTTTTATTTGTTGAAAAGTTTCTTACGTGAAGTAGAAACTCGTGTGTACTTCACTCGTTTAATGTTAATTTTATTATGTTTATTTTTTTTCCGATTATTGTTTGTTGTTTTTGTTGTTGGCTCCTTTACGGTGCCAAAAATTTAATAAATTTTATTACATTTTCCTTTTTTTTTTTTTTTTTTTTTTGGAAATGTTCGTATTTAAGAGTATGTTAAAACAAATATTATTTTTACGCACGCGATTCTTTTCTGTGTCGGTGAAGGTTTTTCTTAAATTTTATTGTTCAAATTTTTAACTGGGCGTTGTTCTTTGTCGATTTGTCGAATAAAAATTGTGGTAGGTTTAGCACGGATTATAATAAGGAAATTACTTGTAAATCAAAGAATTACAAGTGAAAACTAAAGAAAGTAGTTAAGTGAATTCAAATTATACTGTTAAAAGCATTAAACAATACGTTTGTTTATAAATGGGGTTAATCACTGTCAGCGTAAGTATTAAAACGAATGAATTTATTTTTATCATTTGCTTTTTCTTATCACTTAAAAAGTCCATACCTAAGACTTTTCAAGTTATTCTTCAAAACTTTGAACTTAAAGAGCAACATGTTAACACTCTAATAATCGCTGAAGGCTATTATTGGGAGTAAATTAATCGGGGGATTGCTGTAAACATACAAAAATTTAGTAAACTATAATGAGAGAGAGTTTGACTCTAAGTTAACTGGACGACACGACACGATTTAGGGTTTTCTTTCGTTCAATCTTTTTCTTCTTGTTTCTTTCAATGGCACAACAGCCCATGGAGGGCATAGGCCGAGCTTTTTGCATCCACTCAACTTGTCCGTGTTATATTTGTACGTGAATGGACTAGCTAGCAAGCAAAGAATATATAATTATCCCATGCGATATATATAAGTATGTACTTGTCTCCGTTAAGACAATTTTTGTTTGTTTGTGCATGCACAATCATCAGATTGACGCAAGCATGCATGTTTAACAATTATGCCCTTAATATACAGATATAGTTTTTAAACACTCAGTTTTTTTATTTGTTTTGCATTTGTAAACAACAACAATATAATGAATCAATGCATGTATCATACTTTGAATCTTTAGAAATTTACAATTTCTAACTGAACTAATTTCAACTAATCAAATTTCCTAAGCTATTATGGTATATTACAATATGAATATGTATATGTAACGCTGAAAAGTAGGCTTTCAATTTTGTCATTTTTGCAATATTAGAATTTTTTCTTTTGCCATAATAAATGAATTATTATTTTAACATGAAATAAGCTGTTTTCTTATCTTGGTCTGGAGTGGTAATATTAAAGTTGGTGATTCTAATGAAGTTATCACTTTAGAATCCAAAGGTTGGGTGGGAATTGTCATGAACATGATTTGCATTTAGATCGGCTTACTCCAACATATCTACAAAGCAAACCAGCACTTGCAAGCGTCTCCTTTGCGCATTCAACCATGGTTTTGGATTTGAAGAGTACAATCTTTCGAAAGATGATAACTGTCACCTATAACTCTCACCATTATACCTATACACAGACAACCAGATTACAAATAATGACAGTTTTATGGCGAAGTTTGCCTGTGCCGAGATTGTGTCAGAGTTTCAATCAGTTAACTTTACTTTTAATGGCATAACAACCCATGGAGGGCCTAGGCCCAACTTTTCGCATCCACTCATCTTGTGCGTGTTATATTTTTACATGAATGGAAGGGACCTACAGTTTAATGCCGAATCCGAACGGCAAAGTGAAAAGCTTTTTACAGGCAATTTTTACTCTTGTAGGTTTGCCATTGCCTGCCAAGAGGTGGTGCCGTGTAAAAAAATTATTTTTTCTACTTTTTGATTTTGCCTGTGCCGAGATTCGAACCCCGGACACTCTATAAGTAGGAGAAACAAATTTCTACATGGCACCACCTCTTAGCAGGCAATGGCATAAGTAAAAATTACCTATGAGAAGATTTTCACTTCGCCGTTCGATTTCACCATAAAACTGTAGGTCTCCTTCCATTCATGTACAAGTCAAGTTTTTTAATTTAGGTGCAGCCATTGAAGTAAAAGAGAGAAGAGAGAGTTTTGCCGTATTAAAAATTTTTATTTTCCGTTTTAGACTTCTTAATAAATTCTACGTATGGGCAATTCTAGCGTCTGAAGTGCCAAGAGAAAGTTTGAAACAAGTCTAATTTCAGAAACCCTGGCCTTTTTTTTCAAATTATGTCCATTAAGTTTCATTTAAATTTACGCACACACATCAACAAATGAAATGTGCAAATGATGATGCAAATGAAATGACGAGCACGAAATGTCAAAAGGTTACTTCCGACTTGTCATGTTTCTCTCATCATAAAGATCAAATAATAATATGTGGTAATAAAAAATTCCTTTTCATACAAATAAATTAAAAGAGAAGTAGAAATTTTATATCACAAAAAGAAGAAGCAGCAGTAAATGGTAGCCACAAAAAATGACTCATACTCAATTTGGTTACGCAAGCAAAAAATAAAATGAAATGAAAAAAAGATATAACTAAGTAAGAATATTTTGTGATAAAGATGACATCATAGTAACCAGAACAACCAGAACTTGGAAGATGAAGAAGTGGAAAAAGTCGAAGAAGAAGTAGCAAAAAAACCGTGAGGTTCTTCGTATTTGCCCACATTGCTATTATTGTTATTATTTAATCAATAGTACATAATAATAATGAAAGTGAATGATACTAACACAATAATGTGAGATGAGGTGACTGATGCGAGCAGTTATGAAGTGCTAAAAAAGAAAGATTGCACTACATTGTTGTTGTATGACATTGCAAAATGGGAGCATGATTCTCACACCGCTCTGCCATGGGTTTAAAAAAAATTGGCCAACAAGCAAGCAAACTGAATGAATGACACATCAACTCGTATTCTTCGTATTCGTTAAGTAGCTGCAATTATTGCAATTCCCGAGCAATTGTATTTCAACATTCTTTTACATAAATCTTTTTCATAAATATCATTGCTATTAAAGTGTACGCGGAAATCTCAAATAGGGAAAAGAAAGAAAGAAAGAAGAAAGAATGAAAGCAAAAGACCGACGAACTGAAGCTTTGTCATGAAATTTTTTCCTTTCCTTTCCTTTCCTTTTTTTTGACAGCATTGCATCCCTCGTCTTCTTTTTTTTTCGATGTACGAGTACAATGAGATTTAAAATTCATTTACTATGAAAACATGCTCACAATATATAAAAAAAAAATCTTTTACAAACACAATCATACAGAATATATGCAAGTGTGTGTACAGTGGCAAGTAAAGTTGTTGCCTTCTATTAGCGAAAATAAGTAAAGGCTGAATTCAGTGCGAAGAGCTTGGCCTAGGCCCTAGAAGAAGAGTTCATTGCTGCCTACGACTACTGCGTTAACCCGATTACTTTTCCGTTTGTGTTTAATTTTGGACGAAGACTGAGTTTTAAAGTTTCATTTCAAGCTTGAAGCCGAAGAAGCTGTGAAGCCAATTGGGCCTGAACCTGCTTCTTCTGAAAATATTCAGATTTATAAAACAAGGAATATCTATATTCAGTGCTTGCTGTTACCCTATCGGACCCTGAATTTTTCGTATTCTTCCAATTAAATAAAAACGAAAATTCATTGCTGAAGATTCCCAAGATTTGAGAAAACTATGATGGAATTTTAAACCTCATTGAAAATTCAACTAAAACCAGAAAGCAGTTTTTGATACTGATGTTCGCCTTTCCAGCACTGAGTTTGGTTATTACTTTTTTGGGATTCGATCAAATAATTGGGATTGAAGTTTCGTATTACCGAGACAGGTCTGCTTGATTCGGTTCAGTCAAATTTAAGAACTTACTAGAAACCTGAATATGTTCATTTACTGGAAATATGTAGAAATACATTCTCGTTCCCATTCAATAGTTTAGCTTCCCACTGTACGTAAACGCAAACTACTTATAAAATAGAAGAAAATTTTGAAACGGAATAAAATGGAAATGAAACAGCATCATCATTATTATCATCGACAACAAAGTGTTAATGCTGCTGCCGTTGTTGCAATTGAATGAAAAATCCAAAATCCAAAAATTAAATGTGCACAAACGTTCCGACCCCGACAAGTTACATACACACATACACACACACACACGCATACAAGTATAGATAAATACAAACAAGTAAGAGTATATACTTTTGGCCTTGCATCATATTCACTCTAGCTCTTCTTCTTTTCGTCCTTTTATCGTCACTGAATGTGTTTGAGTGTGTTGTGTTGTGTGAGTTGGTTGTTTGTGTTTTTTTTTGTTTTTGTTATTTTTTTGGTATAGTACTAGAATGAAATTCAGACGCCACGAGTTCAACAGCAGCAGCTGCTGCTTCTCGTAATCTGCTTCTTTCTATTGATGTTGTTGTTGCTTTGCTGTTGTGCTATAATGATGCCTTGGCTGCGTTTGAGGGGTGGTTGGTGGTTGGCCTTCCTGCTTGCTTGCTTACATTGCTACAGGAGCAATTCTTGTTACACACATACATACTTACCTAACAAACTACGAAATTCTTTCATAGACAATACAGGGGTGGCAAAAATGCTCTTCTGTTTATTTTTTTATTTTTGTCCTTTTTCTAGTTTGTTTTTCTTTTTCTTTATTTATATATTTTTTAATTTTTTTGTATTAAATTTTTCATTTTATTTACAGTCATGGCAAAGAAAATATTAAATATAATGATAAAAAAAACTCGATATTGAACTGAATCTATTGAAACGTTTTTGCATCATAAAACTTATCTCCGGACAACTTTGATTCTTCTCTAGCTACAAAATTATACTTAAAAATGTCATAGAACCATGATTTGATGCCGGTAATAGTTGAGATAAAGCTTAAAGAAAGTATTTTGCTCATTACGGGAAGGTAAAATTTCTAACTATAGCTTACCGAGTAGTATGTACGATTTGAAGGCGTCTCAGTATACTGCCACTCGGGATACATACTTCTTAATATTCGTGAACTTATCTGGCGGAACTTATCACAGGAATTACCCTAGAGACTTTGTAGGATTTCTCTATTACTGAGAATTTGAGCTCCTGAGATTACTCTAAAAGCATTCAACATCTAAATAAATTTGTTAATAAACGATTATCTAGTTTTTCACTCTAAGTCCCAGACTGTCATTAACAGACTGTCTCCATAATATCAAGAACTATGTACTTACTTTCTCTTCCTCCTACAACCTGTGCACCTATTTTAGTGTCTAGGTCTGTATTCATGCAAGGTGCTGAACAGGGATGGCAACCTAAATTTTCAAATTGCCTGAACGGAAGCAAAAAATTACCCAATTTCTCTGCATATTCTGAGACCCACATCAAAATATTCTACAACGATTCCACACACTGAAAAAAGTTAAAAGAAAAAAAAAATTGTGCTTCTTTGTTTGAATACTTTTCAGAATATATAAATTTCACTATGCGACAAATTTCAACTTTATCTCTTAGACCTATGATCAATGCTATAGCTGGGATTTTTTAAAGTTGGCCAAGTTAAGGGTTTTTTTTACCACTGAAGTTCGCGTTTTTCATTAATTTCAAAATCATATGAAAATATGTGCGATTTACGTCATCAAGAATTCAGATCGATGGTAGTTGAAGAGAAAATATTAAATAGGAAACAAAATCTTTTAATTTGGATAATCAAAAAAATTCCAGCTAGGATATTGATACTGGCAATGTACCCTTTCCATTCCATATGCAAAAGCCCATGCCCGAGAGAAGAAGTTGAAATTTGTCGCATAGTGTAATAACTACATACACAAAATATAAAATTTGCTCTTCACTTGAGAGAAGAGTTCATAAGATAAGATTATGTTACAGTTATTTCGGTATACTTAACTCATAATTATTATTATTTTTTTTTCTGATTTAAGACAGTCTTGCAGCAATCAATAGATTTTTTATTGAATCGCCCTTGATCAAGGTTTATGAAGCGGCCAGATTACTGAAGCATCACACCCAAATCGCTTTACCAAACATTTTACAAATGTTATTGAAATCCGCGGAGCATTACTTCAATTAGAAGTGAGGCAAATGTAAAAGACAACCGAAACAGTTGAGGATCTTAAAACTTACGCGAATATTGCAGCAAAAGAAAAAGAAACAAATGTCAAATCAAAAGAAACATTGCATATTACTCAGTAGAAAACAAGCCAAATGTGAGCACACCTTTTTTTGTTGTTGTTATATTTCCTCAGCAGCCAGCCTTGAGAGGATAATTAGAGTCGCCCCTTGATTACCAAAACAACGAGTGAGCTAATAAAAAATTTAAAAATGAGAAATTAATAACAAAAACAAAAAACCAAAAAAAAAAAAAACAATTACTTCAAAAACCTAAGAACAGAAACAAGGGTTGAACAATTATACGCATTCACGTATATGGGAAACTGGGGGGCAAAAAGAACTCAAAGGACGCATCGTATAATTTCAAGGAATCTCACTTGAATTCTTTTATTAATCGAACGAATGAACGTTGTAGGTTGTTTCCTTCTTCATTGATATTTTACTGGGCCGGAGAGGGTATTGAAATGTTAAATTGTTTTATTGTTGTCGCTGTTGTTGTTATTGTTGGCGCAGCGCAATGCACGAAAATTAATATATAATGGTTTTATGCAGTTAATAATTGCGGTCGATTTTCGATTAAATTGGCGGTGATAGTGATGACGTTGGTGATAGCTTAGCTGCGGTTTGATTGGAATGCGCAGCTCCAGCGCCCTTCTGCTCTTATTTCCTACATTGTTTTCGTACAGTATAAATTTAACTTACACTTGCGTGTTTAGCTGCAGAAAATTTGTATTCTTTTCGTTTCTTTCCCCCTTTTTCTTTTCTTCCTTCCTTTTTATTTTGGCATTTCTTCTACGCGCCTCATTGCAACTCTGCATGTGGTTCAAATGAAGTCAACAGAGAGCTCTTGACGCGAGACATAGCCACAGGACAACGACTGTGGCAATGAGTTGTTATGAGAGTGTATGTGTGTGTGTGTGTGTGGGGGGGGAGGGGGATTTTTTTATTTATGCAGTTGTTGTTGTTATTTTTCGGTGTCATGCGGAAGTAGCGTCACCATTTAAATTTCACAAGTAGCATACTTAAGCGCTTGTCAACTTCAACTTTAAGGTTCTGTTATTTTTATTTTTTATTTATTGTTGTTATTGTGACAAGTGTGAAATGTCCTTCTGCATTTCCTTTTCGAGACAAATTAGAAATTTAATTCGCATTTATTTCTTTTTACGTAATTGTAGGGTTCAGGCATTTCGAGCAGAACGTGAGTGAAGAATAAAAATATGTAAATGCCGAGAGATGCTTAAGCTTGCTGAATATCTCTTGCCAAATTCGATCATATGCATTTTTATTCTAAATATCTGATTTAAAAATAAAGACACCCCAACAGCTTGGGTAATAAAAATGGAATTGGAATCATGAACCGACTTTAACTCTTTCTTCTGATTTGTTAACTCAATTTTACATTTTTACTTACTTTATACCAATTATCTTCTAATACTGGTAAAAATAAACCATTTTTGTACCAAGGTCCAAGAAAGTACCCGATTAGTTTCAAATGTAACTTCATTTCACTTACACGGAAAAAACACGTTGAAACTTTTTATTGTGACACTAGTCGAAGGTTTGATTAGTTTGTAATAAAAATCATAATTTCAAAAAGGACAAACAAATTTAATAAAAAATTATTTTAAATCAACAGTTTCAAAATATTCCTTATAACTTGATAAGAATTTTAAATATATAATGATCATTTAACATAAAATATATCACTTTGAAAATTGTATATATTAATTTGATAGTTTTAATCTAGATTTAACGTAAAACATATCACTCTGACATTTTTACATATCAATTTGATAGTTTTAATGTAAATTTAACATTAATAATATCACTCTGATATTTTTACGTATCAATTTGGCAGTTTTAATGTAAATTTAACATAAAATATATCACTCTGATGTATTTACATATCGATTTGGCAGTTTTAATGTAAATTTACCATGAAATACATCACTCTGATATTTTTAGATATTGATTTGAAAGTTTTAATGTAAATTCAACATAAAATATATCACTCTGATAATTGTGTATATTAATTTGATAGTTTTAATGTAGATTTAACGTAAATCATATCACTCTGATATTTTGACATATCAATTTGCAGTTTTAATGTAAATTTAACATGAAACATATCACTCTGATAATTGTATATATTGATTTGATAGTTTTAATCTATATTTAACGTAAAACATATCACTCGGACATTTTTACATATCAATTTGATAGTTTTAATGTAAATTTATTATAAAATATATCACTCTGATATTTTTACATATCAATTTGGCAGTTTTAATGTAAATTTAACATGAAACATATCACTCTGATAATTGTATATATTAATTTGATAGTTTTAATGTAAATTGAACGTAAAACATATCACTCTGACATTTTTACATATCAATTTGATAGTTTTAATGTAAATTTAATATAAAATATATCACTCTGATATTTTTACATATCAATTTGATAGTTTTAATGTAAATTTAACATAAAACATATCACTCTGATATTTTTAGATACCAAGTTGATACTTTTAATGTAAATTTAAATATCACTCTGATATTTTTTCCATAAAATCAACTTTTTTGATTTTACATCGTAAATGACTTTAAAAAACATCAATTTACATTGCACTTTTTTTTCTTTTTGCTTTGAGTGTGTAGATAGATTCTCATAGCATAAAAGCTATCGCGCTACTGTACAAATTATACCCATGGGTAAACAATAAAATTATTTTTTTTTTTATTTGTATGTACCAGTTTTCTTCATATAACAGCAACATGTTTGAATGTAAAATATTGCCAACAATGGACAACAACTTGCAATAACAGCAAAAGCTAACAAAAAGCAAAAAAAAAAAAAACAAAAAACATAAATGTCAAGTCTATGTGCGACAATAGTAACAACCGCACTAACAACAACAATGAAAACAATATCAATAACGACAATAGAAAATATTATAGTAACAATAAATAAAACACAAAAAAATATGTTTTCAACAACACACCTTCTTTCACAATATTGAACCACCCTATTTAAATAACAACACTTTAACAATTGTACAACAATTTTCATCATTAGTCCATTTAACTGAAAATCAATAATTGGCTCGAGGATATTTGATTTGAGCGAAGTCTTTCGCAGTGCTTCACAGGCTACGTGCACGCACACGCACACGCACGCATACAATTTTAAGGATAACATTCATGTGTAACTAGTACAAAATGATTACAGAAAACAAACATTACACAGAATAAAGGAAAACAAAAACAAAATCAATAAGTGCCATATATTTTCATAAAATTTAGGAATCCGAAATTGAAATCATTCATCGCTAACACCAAACAATTAACTAACCAACGAACAAAGCAACCGACCATCGAGTGTTACCGCCCGCTTTTAGCTTGAAGAGGTGGTGGTGGTGGTGGTGGTGGTGGTGGCGTTGTTGTTGTTGCTACTGCTGTTTAAAATAGATGACAGCATATTTCCGTTTGCATTCTGCATTTGTCAGCAATGAAATTGGATTGTAAGCGAAGGTTGTTGTTGTTGTTGTTGTTGTTGTTGTAGTTATGCTCCTGCTTATTGAAGATGGTGGTACTCGTACAAGCTATAAGCTTAGCACCTACCCTCCCTAACTAAATACACACTTTTGACATGAAAATAAATAAATAAATGTCAACCATTGCGCTGTGTATGTGTATCCGCTTTGGAATAGAGCTTAAAGTCATTTTATGTACGTACTCGTACGTGATGATTGAATTTGTGGCTGCTGTTGTGCTAACTGCTGTGCTTCTGCTGCCATTCTTGCCATGAAGTTGTCAAAATATTTTCTTTTACCTCGTTTTGCGGTTGAATTTTAATGAAGTATTACCGCAGGGTTTCCGCAATCCTGCATTATTTCAACCATACAAAATCCTTTAATCGTTATAATGAAAGGAAATTCAAGGCTTACGAGTACATTTTGATAGATATCACCATTGGAGTATAGCAGAATTTTCTGACATATTTAATATATACTACATAAGTCTAATATTGAACATTGGTACTTACTCTAGCGTGAGCTGGTTTGAGATCTGATTGGGTTCTCGTTAAGCACGAGTACGAGATTCGAACATGGTATGTTCGTGCTGCTCCCTACAGTTGATCTTTACTCTTGAACATGTATTGTACATGAGCATAACCACGAGTATATGAGATATTTGAACATAATATACATTCACATGCAAAGGATTCAATCCAACAGGCACCAGAGCGGAATTCCTTCCCTCGAGTTAAATAAGAGGAGCATAGGAGGACCTCATCTTCGACTTAATTAGGCCAAAAATATCCATTCAACCGAAGAAAAACTACCTGTCTACATTAAACTACTTATCTAAATTTTCCTGACCTTTGCAAAAACAAAAAATTATAATAATGTTCAAGTAAAAACTAAAAAAGTTTCATTTACGAGCCTGTAAGTATTCTTCATTATTCTTGATTTTTTCTTTCATTTCCTTTCATTTATCAAACAAACAAAAAATTTTTGTTATGAAGATGAGTGCTGGTAGTAAAAGGATTTCAAGAGTTGATGTGCGCGCTACTCAGCCATGGTTGAGTGATCTTCATCAAGTCAAGTGCAAGTAGTACCAGTAAAGTTTCAATAGTTGGCAAGTGTTGGGAACATTTGCGAAAACGAAGTATTTTTTTCTTTTTTTTAATATTACTGCAAGACTAAAATTATTCAAAAAGAAAACAATGAACTTTTTATAACTGGTAAACGCATTAGTTACGAGCATGTACGAGTATGCATGCATAATGCCTTTTGGTTTACCACACATAGACACACACAGTTATCGCACCATCTCACCACCACCACAATTGTTATCAAAATCATCATCTGATGATCATCTTTATTCATATTCACGTTCACGACTGAGGGCGAATGTCGACTAACTGTCGAATGACTGACTGACTGACTGACTGAGTGAGTGCAAGTGCCTTCACGCGTTGCCATGTGCATTGTAAAAGACTTTGTGCATATTGCGCGTACATATGTTGCATGTGGCCAATTAAGTGCATGACAATGTGCGAATTTAAATTAAGCATAGTCTAAAGTTTACACTTACATGTGCACCTACATACATACTCAGTTTTATGCACGACAGAACAGTGGATTGAAGTTACTAATTTTATGACAAATATTCCAAATTCATAAGAATACTTAAGAAATATTTCAATGACTAGAAAGTGCAATATAATAAAACGGACACTCTAACCGAACCATTTAGAGTGCTTGCCATCAAGGGTTATAACTGGCTGCCCTTAAAAATCGACAATATTGAGATTGAAACATGATTAAGGGATCTTTCACGTAGTTTTCCAAAACAAAAAAAAAAAAAAATTTTAGCTCTTGAAATCATACAAAAAAGGTCCTAATTCTCCTGTTTTTAGATAAGTTCAGGTACATACTAAGATTAAGCATGAACTGTTTAGTGTAAGGAGCTATATAGCTACATGATCTGCATAGTATAAGACATTCTGTTTTGTAGCTGCTGATATGGTATTACATAAGTATATATGTATTCTGAAGTGCTATGATGGTTTGGTAAGAAATAACATGCCCTCATTCAATATATCTCTCATACATAAATACTTTAAAGACGTTCAGTCAATTTTAAGAACCCTCTTTGTTATACATATGGTACCTAAGTACATAACACTTGCCACAATGGCTGCCACCTTCTTCCTCCCACCTATCAATCTTCCTTCCAATCAACACAATGCTCTGTATTCATAGGGGTACACCCTGTGTGTTGAATGTAATAAAAAAAAAGTACACTATTCTTCTTCTTTTCAGTTTTCTTTAATTACTAGCGAACCGTATTGAAGACCACCGTGCGTAGCCTTTCGCATTTCAGCTCCTCTTGCCAAGTTACTCATATAACTCATTACCATCCTCCTTCAGATTTCTCGCGATTTGTATCCTGATTGGTATCCTGTTTCTTGTGTCGAAAAGTTTGTACTTAACTGTTTTCTCCTCAATCTTGCCGTTGTATTTGCGAATTCTCCTTGCCCTAAATCACTCAAAGCATAGAAGCTCAATGCACCTTTTCCATCCGTTTTTGTCTTTCGCAATGATTTTGATTCTGATAAGTACAGTTCCGAAGAGCTCGGCCTAGGCCCTCCATGGGCTGTTGTGCCATTAAAAGTAAGTAAGTAAGTAAGTACAGTTCCGCCATCTCTAATTTCATTAGTTCAGTTCCAAGAGACTTTAAATTTATGGTCGCCGAGGCGTAGTGGGTAGTGCGTTGGCCTGCTACGCAGAGTGTCCGGTATTCAAATCTCGACACAGGCAAAATCAAATTTCACTATGCATTAAATTTGCCCACTTGTCTGCGAATTTCAATAGGTGGTTTACCAGAGGATATGTTCAATCCATTTCCATTTCAATTCACTTCATCTGTTATCGCAGATTGCTTGTACGTCCTTCGCCCACAGCGCTGCAGCAGTTAGCTTAAGCATTTGTTGATTAATACTTGTTTTTATTCAGCTGTGACCTCAACATTTGTTCTGCGAAATTCGGTTGTTCTCACTAAATATTGTGTTATAGAGCGGACACACGAGAGCAAATTTGATGAACGAACACACTTCAATAATTAAATATCGCCAATACAATTTCATTTAACAGCTGTAAAAAAAGTTCCTGCCTATCAAATGGATTTGGATTGCAAGAATTTAAATGGTATTGCATTTGTGATACATAATGCTTTTAATATTTATTTGTTTGATTTTCATTTTTTTAACAGCCAAACAAAAAACAGCTGTTGTGACAGCAAAAAGAATTCTTTGCAAAATGTCAAAAAATTTTAATGGATCTCTCAATTTTCCTATTTTTTTGGCATCCTTTGTGAAGATTGCAGCAATTCTTTCCGCATTTCAAGTGCATTTCGCTGAAATTCATCTGAATTTCCATTACAAACGCATTTCAACGCTTATGCTTATTTTTGGTTGAAATTCGTTCTCGTGTGGCCGCACTATTAGGTTAGAAAAGATGTAGTGAAGTTCAAGTTAGTTCAGACAATGAATCAGTCATACATCACAGACCAGTAAGTTGGCTCGACCAGTAACAGAGGTCGTGGAGTAATTATGTAATATGTACGTTAGAAAAAACTTATCATCGTCTAGCTCTAACCGCTGTCAGATAGTGAACAAAGCAGATAAGGATTATTTTTTTAGATTTTAACTGAGTTTTTCTGTATTTTTCCTTCAAGGTGACTCCAATCATTTTATGAAAAATGTTCTATTCTAAGCAAAGAATGCGCTCGAAAATAATTAGGAAGTGATTAGTTTGAATAATGAATTTTTGGAAAATTCATATTATTTAATGAAAAGAAATAGAAGAAAGAAAGAATGAAAAGAAGAAGAGAAAAAGAAGAATGAAAAGAAGAGAAAAAACAAAAAAGGGAATAAATTTCGTGCCTTTGAAGTTGTGAGTCCTGCCCAGCTCAAGAATTAAAGTAGTCCATGCATTTTGAATGAGGGCAAATAATTCTGAAATAAAAATAAATAAAAAAGAAAATGGTATTGAGACTTAAACTCAATTAAAAACCGTTCTTAAAAATGTCTGGTTAAAAGCGCAAAATAGTAGACAAATTCTAAAGGTTAGCATATGTTCAATATCAATGACTGACGTGAGGCTGTCTTTATATTTGAGCTTTCACTTTGTAATACATAGCAAACCCAAGAAAATATAATACATACTCCAGTACATAGAGAACAACTCTACTAAAAATGTGTTGAGGTTAACTTTCTGAGAGATCTTCATCTGGGTATGTATAAAAATTTTACACTAAATTTCATAAAAACAAAAAATGTAAAAAAGCGTGAATCCCACATTCGCCTTTAGGGTGCGCAGTCATTTGAAAGAGAAACCCAGCAGTTGGGGTATAACCCCTAAATAATTGCGATTGCTGCATTGTATTGCCATTGCCATTGCACCGAAACACCAGCAGCAACATTACGAGTCAAATGCATAATGATGATGATGATGAAGATATGCATGCCGCATGCATATTCAAATCGTCGGCCGACCATGCCACATGCACATACATACTTACATTTTGCAGCTTTATTTATAATGTATGCGAAATATTGCCCAAAAAAAAAAAAAATTAATATTAAAAAAAACTGAGGCAAAGCAGAGAAAGGCAGAAATTGCGCAGCAACCTAAAGCACAATTTAGTGCAAAATTTAATATACATTTTCAATGCCAGCTTGTTTCTTTTTGTTTTTTTGTTTATAGAAAACGAGTCTTCCGCAGGTAACCCCTTTGGTTCCACCACTGCTTGCTGTTTGTACTGGTACACTATGTTTTTGTTTGTGTTCTATTGTGAAGCATATGCATTTTTCTTTTTATGTCTTACTTTTTGTTTCAAAAAATCTTAAAGCGGAACTTAGAAATAAATTTTCAGCATTTCTTTAAGTCATGGCTGCGGCATTGGTTGGTTGGTTGGCGTTTTGGCTGTTTAGCGAAGAAAATTATATATGTACTATATTTTTGTAGGTACCTGTACATACTGGGTACTACTTGGATAGTATTATTTTTATGCATTCATTCGTTGCGCGCACTTAAACATGAACCTTAAGTTGACTATGGCTGTGCCTGAAGTATGAACAGTGAATGCAAACAAAACAATTGCACGATTTTGTTCGTTCATAAAATTCTGCAGCGTGAAAATGTTAGTAAAGATTAACACAATTTCTTAGTAGCGTTTTACTAAGTAATTGTTAAATATATAAATACCATATGGTATTTAGCATTCATCCTGCCTTTTATTGTTTCATAACCTTTGATTGGGTCTAATTGTTGGTGGGGGTCTCTGATGGCCCCTTATAGGGGTTGCCTATGGGGCTATATTCGGTTGACTGCTCCAGAGTATCTAAATTGCTATAGCTCTCTCTCGTAAAGTTTATCATAGCTCTTAACTGCTTCTTAATTCTTTAGGCCGTACTTCATAGACTTTGACTTTGCATTTATTTATGTTTCTTAGAGCTTCTGACTGCCTTGTATTGCTCCTGCCTTACCATTGCATGTAGATCTTGTTGCTTTCGCTTACACTCTTTTGACTCTCTCTCTCTCTCTCTCTCTCTCTCTCTCTCTCTCTCTCTCTCTCTCTCTCTCTCTCTCTCTCTCTCTCTCTCTCTCTCTCTCTCTCTCTCTCTCTCTCTCTTCTCTCTATTATATGTAACCCCTTTATGTCTGAATAATATATCTCTCATAGACCTTAATTACCTCTGGCTAACTGCTTCAGAATGTTTCTTATTGATTTTTGTTATTGTAACTGACCATTACTGCATGAGTTTGCTTCGGTTTGCTGTTCTTGTTGTTTTTGACTGCAATTTTAATACCTCACATTGGTTCCCCCACATAGCCCATAGCCTCTAACCTTTCATGATTACCTTTCGACTGCCTCGTATTGTCTTCAACTTCTCCTTAGAGGACCTTTTTGCGTGTGATGTACTCTTCTTGCCTGTGCCTGTGCCTGCTGCTAAAATTCTCACTGCTTACTATATTCTCATATCTTATAAGCTCAAATAAATCGCTTCCGCCTCTTCTTTTACTCTTTTCTTGCTTCTTACTTACCTTATAAGTTCTGACAACATATGATTGTTTCCAGATTGATACCGATTTCATTTGAATAGTAGATTCCTTCAACAAAAACCTTAGTACTACTGCTACTGCTGCGGTGTCCTAGTGGACACCCTTTCCCCTCTTTTTCTCTAATCCCTTACTTGCTGTCACCCCTTCTTCTTTTCCTAGGCCTTAAGTATAATGGGCTACATAGCCTGAGTGCTTGACGAACTGTCTTGTACTCTTAGGTCAGGTTCTCGGCCTTCTTCACATCCATCCATCCATCACTACTACTACTAAGAACTCGACAGAAAACTGCCACCGAAGTGGGCAGCACTCTGGAGGAAGATAGTAAAAAAAAGACACGAAAATTCTATCTCATTTTTACTACCTTAATTCTTAACCTGTCTGTCTCGCACAGTCTTTTTCACGCTTGCGTCCGAGTAAACAGACTCTTAACTCTTTTATATGTAGAACAACTTACATCAATGAAGCCTTTTTGCGACTATCTGGACTGCTTTTTAGAACGAAAATTATCAAATTATGTCTGTACGTATCTCATTTTCTTTGAGTGTACTTAATCTTTGACTGACTTATAGTCAGATATTTTGTTGTTGTTGTTGTTTTTGTTTTCTAATGCATGCTTTGAACTGTAAGTATCTAAAATTTTTTACTTCCTTATTTTTTTTTTTGGTGTTTTCTTTTTTGCTAGTTTGAATGATTTTTCCACTCGTTTCGTTTAAATATGGTTTTTTCTGGCATATTTACCTTTACCGAACTGTATCTTATAGATACATACCACAAAACTTTTAGTTAATGCTTTTATTTTTATTTTTCTGGTAATTTAATTTCTTGCAGAAAAAAACAGGTTAATTTATTTTTCCCGTTGTAAGTTTTTACATTAAATCTCAATTTTATTGTGCTATGTACAATTAGATTTAGTTTTACATACAGTTGCTGCTGCATCTATGCAATATATTATTCTTTAATTGTTTCTTTTACTCTAGTTTAGTTATATTTTTATCGAGTATTTGATTTGAATCTCACATATTAACCTCCGTTAAGATTAACCATCAAGATAATGTCAACCTCTGTTGAGACAGCCTGACATCTTTCAAATTTGTAACGATCTATCTTCATTTTTACGTCTGTTGATTGTATCTTTTGACTTTTGCATTCATAACATTTAATCGTGCTAATAAAAATGTTAATCGTATTGTCATGTTTAGTTGGCTAAGCTGAGCTCACTGACACACGCCTTAATTTCTATTTTATTTTGCTTTATAGTTTGGCTCAACTTGAAGTTTGCAGTTTGAAATTCGGAATTTATGTACATATGTATGGTATGTATGAAGATGTGATGAGTTTAAAAAGCTATGAAATCTGATTAGTGTGTGTAAGGCGACGTTATTTTCCTAATGGGATCGTAAAGGGGAAGAGAGAGAGAAGACGTCATGATAAGTTTCCCAGAGCATTTTATTGCTCTTCATGCGAGAGTAGTAGTAAAGACAAGCACCAAAAGCAAGAATGAGTAACAGAGAAGCAGTTAACAAAACATTGCGGCATTGAGTGAAGTTCTCAATCTGACGACCCGCAATACAAAAATATTTATTTATAAAAGAGAAACTCGGTCCCATGTTTATCATTTATATTATTTGATACTAGCCAATAATTTTTCCTATTACTTTTTATTAGTTTTTTTATATGACTTACTAAATTTTGTTCTTCTTTCTTTACAGAATTTAAACTCATATTCTATACAAGATCAATCTGAGTCAGTGAATAATTAGGTATGTACTTACCTAGTATGTAAAAATTTAAAAATTTCCATGATCATAATATTTAAACTTAAATTAGCAAAAAGTCAATGTCATGCATAATTACTCCCTACATACTTATTATGTAAATAATTTCACTTATAACTCAAATAGTTGAACACATATGTTTGTAAAAATTTAAGAAAAAATGTGTTCTTCATATGGAAAATTGTAAAGAATAGATTAATCTAGAAGCATCTCGAATATGGCAAATGACTTGACTGCCTACAAAAACAACTAACAAAAGAGTAACATATCTTGAAGAAATGTAAATAAGCGTTTTTGTCTGAAACTATGTATACATGCAAATGTAAAAGAATTGAAATGATAGACTATTATAACCTCAGATAGACAACCCAGACCGAAGTGTAAACACCTTGAACTACTCCGTTTATCCATTGAGTTTATTACTGCGGCTATTTGTAAGCTACATACTGACATACATACGTAGTACATTTATATTCCTAGACCAACCTGCATTATTTTTCATTCATTACCTCTCACTTTTTTTTTGCTTCTTTTACAAATTGTAAAATTGTACTACGTATGAGTCAAATTGAATGCGGGGGTGGGGAGGTAATGACGAATTGTGTGTGTTTTTTGTTGTGGCCTCTTGCGTCAATTTCCACTTCCACTTTTCTTCTTTTTTTTGTGTTTGCATAAATGAATATAAACAAATTTTGTTGATCACCATTTGTCACTGTAAATAATACAATAGTACAATCGACTTTTTTTATTCTTCGCTCTTCTTTTTCTTGGTCCACTGAGTGAGCTTTTCATATCCATTCATGGATGCGAGTTATACCATTTGTAGACGAATGGACGGGATCTTCAGTTACAAGTGAAGTGTTGAAGTTTTCTTAAGCAATTTTTACTCTTGGAGATTTGCCATTGCCAACCAAGAGTGATATGGAAAATGCAGAAACATTTGGATTTTCTATTTTTATAACTGTACCGAGTCTCGAACCCAGGCAGTCCATCACACTTCCAACTATACCACTGCGACTATTCTCATTGACTTCTTTTTTTCGTCTACCTGTCGATGCCAGTACGATGTGAAAACGATAAATCTCTATTTCAAGCCATTTCAAGCTTTTCAAGAAGTTAGGTTACAGAAAATCGTTGTCTAATCTGTTAATCAGCGGGTTAATGAGAACCACTGATTATTTATACAGGTGTTTTAAGGATTTTTTAAGCCTGCAATTCAGATTACAGGGTACCAAAAGCGAATTTCCAAAACATGTAAAGGAAGACCGATCGGTCGGTATTCAGATTCCGCGTATTTAAATCCTTTTGGCCACGCATCGTTCGGCATATGCTGTTCCACCTTAGATTGATGGTTTTGGTTTAACTGAGAGGGCCTTTTTCCCAATCCCAACAGAGACATGACTACATGTACATATATGACTATATAACCAATACCAGGGGGGCACCCTGACATAGGCACACTTCTATCAGTCCAACTAGTTACTGCACTAGGGATTTGGATCTCAGTTTCAGGTATTTTCGTTTCATCAAAAAGTTTTTAGTTTTATCGATCGTAATGATAGAAATATTCGTCGGTAAAAGAACTTATCACCAAAATCCCCCTTCGAATCGCTTGTTCTTTAAAGTATCAGCTTTTGACGTCGTATTTAAATGCCTTTATATGTAGTCTTTGTATTCTCTGTAGGTGTCTGGTGTCTGTGTTCTTTGAATATCGTGACTATTTCTATTACCATATATAGGTACTCTGAGTATTTTATATGGATACCCTGAGTATTGCTATTCCATTCTGAGTAACATCTATGGATGCCCTGATCATAATTTATAGATGTCTAGATGTTTTATAAGCATTCTCTATAGATATCTTGGAAGCCTTCTTTGGGTGCTTTCAGCATCCTCTTTAATTGCCCTGAGTATATTCTATAGATGTCCTAAGAATTCTCCATGGGTGTCTTTTACGGTATATTCAGTGGATTTTCTATATAAATATGCAAGAATGCTTTGAGTATCTTCTATGGTTATGCAGAATATCTTCTTTTGATCCCCTTAACTATCTTCTATAGATAAACTGAGTCAGAAGCAAATTCTATGAGGGGTTTGGCGGCTAATATCCCATACATTATGATCATGGCTCTTGAATGATGAACTAAGATCGATTTGTCACCACCACTTTTATATTTACTTTTTATAAATTTAAGAAATTTAACTCCGCAAATTTATGTACTTCAATTTATTTATTTTACTTTAAAAAGAGCAAAATGCATACTGCGCTTCTCTATGCTGCGCTGCTAGAAAATAATAGAGATGATACATATCCGCGTTACCAACTATCTATTGAGACTTTGGCGCAAGGTCGCAAAATTAAAGGATTATAACAAAAAAATATTTGTTTAATTGTACATCAACGATCGCTCTCCCCAAATGCGCAATTTCTCTGGGCCCGCTGAATATTCTTTTTAGATGTGCTGAAAATTTAAGTTTGTGGCAATGGCGAATTGGAATTGCAACAATACCTAATTACTGCGTAGGCTATGGTTATATTCAAATTTTACTCGGCGAACACCATGCAATTGTTGTTGCCCGAACACGAAAAAAGAGCTTTTACTCACTCTCACAACGAACACGATATGCTGGGTGAAATGTACGCCGAGTATTCAGGATGTCAAAGAGTTAAACTACAAAAAAAAAGGATAAAAATGTATGTAAAATAGAAGGGAAACATGCAAACCTGTACATCAATATTTTCATATGCAGAAAAACGAAGTGGCGAATGTTTTTAGTTTTTAAAAGTGAATATTAAATATATTATTCATAAAACTATTGAAGAAAAATCATATTATTTTCATAATATTTCAATTATATTATTAATTGCACTCTTTATATTGATAAAATCGTTTAAAGTTTTTTGGTATACCATTTAGTGTTGCCGTTGCGCAAAAAATTGTATTACAAAAAGAAGCAACTCTGTAACGAACACCAATGTAACCACTACACCGAGCACGAGAGTAAAATTTGATGTGTTGGTTGAACAGCGAACACAAGTATATCCAGCACCTACTTATTATTTTTGAGACTTTCTTTTATAAACAAAAAAAAATTAAAAATTTTAAGTTATAGCAAAAAAACAGTTAACTACATGTGGCGTTGAGATGGCTTACTAATACTTTAAATTATATCAGGCAATGTTAGTTCACATATAATCCGATTTCACAGCCATCAGATGCAAGTCAAATCCAACGTATTTACGGAGTTCTGTCGAACACAACGTGCCCAAATTGATTAAAAACGAAATTTGGCTTCTTGGCCCACTTTTGAACTCATACGACGCCTCATATAGCCCTACTAGAAATATTTCTCAATGAATGCTAATTGTGTGTGTGCGCGCCTTCTCATGTGTAACTCAAGTGAAATGCTAAGTAAACGCATTGTAACTAACAACTAAACTAAACTACTATCATTACGCATTCAAAAACTCATAAAGTCATAGCACCTTGAACTAGTACATACGTAAATTATTATTTCTTGTGTTTGAGGTTAAGTTTATCTGAAGTGAGCAAAATCTGAGCTATTCTAGAAAATAAGTAACTAGTTTTACTTTGCATAATCGCTCGTTTCGAGAGCTAAGCATTCAAGATTTTAGCGCTGATGATTGGCTGGTGATTCGCTGTGAATGATGTAATTCGCAATTTATATGCAATCCCATGTAGATTCATCCTCCGACTTGAATTAAAACGATGAAATTTTATTCCTCTTTTCTATTCCTCATGCCATTGCTGGCTCACGAATATGGATGGTGTCAAGAATATTTAATTTAGTTTTAATTTATTGTAGTGGTCGTTCTGTTCGAAGGAGAACCTTAACTGCTCCAATCTAAATATTATATTTATATTTTATTTTTATTATTCGGTAGAATTGATCTTGGTTGTTTTAAATTTTTTTGTTTACTCGCTGGCGTTTCCATTTGCTTGCTTGTGTATAAAAATTGAGTTTTTTCAAGTTTATCTTTTCAATTTGTTTGTTGGGGATCGTATATCGGCGATGACGTCGTCCTTTCATTTTTTTTTTCATAGCCTATGTGTGTAGATATTAGATGAGCTGATACCATAAGTGATTTGTTTACATTTCATGTGGCTTTGCATTTTGATTTCAGAAAGATTTAAAAAACTTAGTCCATTATGTTCATTAAAAATTGACAATAACAAAGTTTTTTTTTAAATTGTGTTTTTGTGCTATAAACTCAATAAAGTCACAAACTGTTCGATATTCGCAGCAAGGTTCAAGGTTCTTTTCCGATTTGTTATGTTCTGTGAATAGCTCAAATGCGGTTGTTGCAATCTGAAGTCTTTGTTCTGTTGTAGGCTATAATGGTGTGTAACCTCGTTAGATTATAGGTAAATCGAGATCTTTAAGTGAAAGCCGGCCACTGTACGGCTTTAGGTTACTCGTTTTTTACTTAGTATATTAGAATGGATCGACTTGTAACCCTCTTCATGACATTGCGTTTTTTGGAAAGAGGATGTTAATACAAGAATGTCGGACATATCTATTTTCTATAAACCTTTCTGCATTTTTAGTTTTATAAAATTTTACTATATTTTGCTCCGGCGCACCTTCAAGATTAATTTTAAATTCAAATTCAAGCTTACAAATAGGTTACTTGCCTTGAGAGACCCTGGTAAACAAAATTTCAACCAAGTCGGTCGATCCATAAATGACAAAAACCGTGATATTTGGTCCCTATTACACCACTTTTCTAAGAATTCTGATCTCTTAGGAAAATTTCGGTTTCGGATTAAAATTAATGAGAAACAGTCATGAGCAGTGATATCATTACAAATAATATAAGGGTGATTTTTTAAGAGCTTGGTTTTTAAAAATTAAAAAAAATACTGAAATTTTACAAAAGTGAATGAAATTTTTAATTTGATCGATAAATCCATTCCTGCCAATTACTTTCTAAAGATAATTTCATTTAAATGTTGCCCGTGGCTACGCTTCAAGTGGTCCATTCTGAAGGTCCAATTTTGACACACTTTTTCATACATTTCGGCCGGAATCTCACCAATGACGAGTTCAAAGTTAGCTTCCAAAGCAGCAATCGTGTTTGGCTTGTCCTTATAGACTTAACATATCCCCACAAAAAATGATCTAACGCGGTCAAATCACACGATCTTGATGGCCAATTGGCTGCACCAAAACGTGAGATTAACTGCTCACTAAATTTGCCTCTCAATTGATGCATGGTTTCGCATGCAGTGTGGCATGTGGGATCGTCCTGTTGGAACCACATGTCGGCCGAGTCCTATTCTAGCATTTTCGGCAAAAAAAAGAGTATGTTATCATCGATAGCTAACGGTATCTTTCTCCTTTCTCTACCTTGACCGTAACGTTGGGGCCTTCATTGTCTTTCAAGAAGTACGGCCCAATGATGCCGCCTGACCATAGAACCCACCAAACAGTGCATTTTTCGGGATGCATTGGTAGCTGCTGAATTGCCTCTGACTGGTCTTCACTCCAAATACGGCAATTCTGCTTATTCACGTATCCATTGGCCCAAAAATGAGCCTCGTCGCTGAAGACAATTTTGCGATAAACACATTTTTCACAGAGCACGAATTTTGATAATTAATTTCAATTAATTGCAAACGTTGTTCAGTCGTAAGTCTATTCATGATGAAATGACAAACCAAACTGAGCATTTTCCATTTTGACACAAAAATCACGCGTGAGTTGTCAGAAATATAAACGTCAAAAACTAAGTAGCAAAAAAATCACACAAATCACCCTTTATTTGCGTTATGTGCGAGGTATGCTCTATAATCTTTCGTACTGGAGCGCCTTCTATCGACCAACCAATTTTGTTTCTTTTTTGTTTTAATTTTGTGTATCAGGAATTTTTAGATTAAGGACAGAGCTGGATAGGAATCATTAATTTAGGAATTACGTTTAATTACAAGGATTTGTAATTGGTAGTCGATTACTTTAGCACCATGTTAAAAGAAATTGATTACTTTTTCAATTCCTTAGAGTAATTGAAATTGTAATTTTTATTTTCACAATTTCATTACAAAGAATTGTAATTTGTAATTGAAATTTTTAATTCCTCTGTAATGTAATTTACATTTTTCAAAATAGTAATGCCCTTTCCTCAAATTCGTTTCATAATACTTCAAAGGAATTGAAAAGGAATTTCCGGAATTGAATAGAAAAAATATAAATTATATTACTGAGTTATTGAAAATTTCACACATAAATTACAATTCCCTTGTAATGAATGGAATTGGGAAAGTTACAATTACAATTTCTATTACTCTATAGAATTGGAAAAGTAATCAATTCCGTTGACGTGGTTCCGATGTAATTGAATAGAAATTTCAATTACTGAATAATGTAATTGTTCTGTAAGCTACTGAGCTTTAATTATTACTCCTTATCATCCATGCCATCAGTTCATTTCCTTCTCATGACCGAGTCTGTGAGACTAGGTCGAATCATTACTCCATTACTTCTTATTCTATATATACTCTAGAACCTAGAATTTAAGCAAATAATTTTATTTGATGAGTAAATTCCAGTTTACTGTCCAGTCTATTCTCGTTGTATTACAGTGATTTGAACTGGTGAAGCTATTCTGACTCTGCTCAACAAAAGAATCTTTCACTTTTAGTGAATAGTCGTACACGAAGATTCATAAGAGACCTGGCCTTGCTATGGCATAATCGGTTTTTCAACTGGTTCACTGTATCACATATCACATGAGATTTTTATTTCATAAAAAACTTTCAATGCATAAATGCAAATGTTGTAAGTAGAACAACATTTATGCGTGCATGTAAATTCGTTATAAAATATGATACAATTAGAAAAGTCACGCTACTTCTGCTGCCACCAGTGGTGGTAGTGATGTCATTAAAAATGATTGTAGCATTAAAATGTAAAAAGTTATAGGTGCAATGCTGACACAGGTGAATCGCCGCTAACTTGCATTACAGCTAAATGAAAAAATGCAGCCATTAAACACCGCTGCCGCCAACAAATGCCAATTGCCAATTGTGTCACAGCACGTAGAAGCAACTCATACAATTAAATACATACAAACATACGATACATAAGAACATACATATGTTTGTATGTACGTATATGTAAAATGATTGACAGCTAACGCAGTCACAGTTGACAATACTAATTACGAGAATGATGATGACGACGGCCGGTTGGGTAGACGTAATGTCGCAAAGAGTCCGATCATATCTAAAAATCTAGGTTAAAAATGCAGCAAGCAATGAAGCACCAGAAAAATATAAGGAAGAATGAATACAAAAAAATGGAACTATTTCATTTATTTAATAAATGAAATTAAATTGTTATAACAACAAAATAATATTTCACTAATGTTGATGACATCTTTTGATAACATTGACATGTACTCAGTTACATGCATCTACTATTGTTGTTGTTGTTGTTGTTGTCATTATACTCATATATGGATGTCATCAACATTATATGCTGCTGTAGCTATTGCTGCTGCCGTCATTCATTGTTGCTTGCTCAGTATCACTAACTACTTAACTAAAATCATTTACACAGAATGTCAGACACATTCCTATTAGAGCGCATCTGCTGCTATTGCTGCTGCTGCTGCTGGTGGTCCTCCTGTTGCTGCTCCTCCTGCTGCATTGAATGTGTTGGCATGTAGGTAGTAGATAGCAATATCGTTGCTGTTGTCTCATATTGTTGTTAGTTGTTAATTGCATTATTAAGTACAATATAAGGCACGCACAGTGGAGCAGAAAATTAGGTATGAATAAAAATTACATAACTATTTATGTGCATGAATGAGAGAGTATTCATATCAAAATCGCCTAAGTCCATTCGCGAATAATTTCCAAACTTTTGATGCATTACACACGGACGAGTTGAAAGAAAATCAAGAAACGGAATTTGGTAAAATTTTATTACGGTGGACTCGTTTGTTAAACATATCGACTAAATACATGTTTATAGTTATTTGAGTACGGCAATGGGGCATTGCAAAGAAAATTCGTGACTTCGGGGCTCAAACACATGGGCCGCCTCTTTTTCTCCATACAATGGCTTGAAAATGTCAACTTCATAGACTTCGGTCAATATGAAAAAATTTTCCTAAGGAAGGCATATATCCGCTTTAACCTACCATCCCTACCTCCACCACTAATCTGAAGCTTTTCCTTCTTACTTTACTTTACTTTTAATGGCACAACAGCACATGGAAGGCCTAGGCCGAGCTTGTCACTTTTCGCATCCACTCATGTTGTGCGTGTTATATTTGTACATGAATGAACCTACATGGGACCTACAGTTTAATGCCGAATCCGAACGGCGAAGTGAAAAGCTTTTCATAGCAATTTTTACTCTTGTAGGTTTGCCATTGCCTGCCAAGAGGTGTTGCTGCTTTTTCTACTTTTTTATTTTGCCTGTGCCGAGATTCGAACCCCGGACACTCTGCGTAGCAGTCCAACGCACTACCACTACGCCAAAGCGACCACAAGTTATTTCACTCCCATATAGTAATTTTACCTAGCTTCAGCAGTAAAAATACGTTGGTTTTTCTTCAGACCCTCCACCTAAAGCCTGACAGGTTTACATACTCTGAGGCCTATCCAATAAGATTTCATGGCCTCTTTGCCTTGCTTCGCTAGTTGAAATGGTAGTTGGAACTACGAACTGTTTCCTGCTGTTTCGATAACATATCCTCGGTTTATTGCTGGTGAGACCCAACCGATAGGCTTAGTAGTTTTTCTAAGAAATAGGTTAAGATCAAAACTTTGACTAAGGTTTATCCTAAAAGAGGTCTTCATTATATGCTAAGCTCCCGAAACTACGGTTATTTTTGAGGAACAGAAAGTTCTTAAGGCTAAACAACGATTGCAAAGATTTCAGAATGTGAGAATCGAGAGAATAATTAGTTTTTCTCTTCTCAAAATATATATATGTACATAAATCTCACTTAACTCAAACGACAGAGAACAAAAACTAAAGATTGTATCACATCCGCTGCTTTAACAATTTAGTAACGTACTGCACATAAATGGGTTAAGATTAAGATTTAGTTGCACTTTAAACTTTTGCGTGTGGTTCCTTTTTATTATTTCAACATGCCACCGTATTAGAAATATCCCATGTTGCTTACCATAGTGCAACATGGCTCCATTTGGCTGCGACTGAGGCTGCTGCTGTTGTGTCGGCGGCTATGATTGCTTCTATCAAGCAATGCAGTGACCTGGAAGCGCATGTACGAGTAACTACAACAATTTATTGGCGACACAGTGGGCGGCTTATGCGGAGACTCTTCATAAGCATAGACGAACAAGATAAATGTATAAAGATACCACACGCAATTTCTGGCCGCGAACAAAACAAAAAACTATAAATGAAAACAACAAAGATACGAGCTATAACAATGAAAGAACAAAAACGCAGTTATTAATAGTGTTGACCTCATTTTTAGGGTTGAATACGGCAACAACAAAATGAACAGCAACAGCAACAAAATAAAAGAATGAAACTAAAATAACTAAATTGATAAAATTTTAAGTGTCATCATGTTGTAGTGCGTAGAAGTGACTGACTGACTCAATGACTGACTGACTGAATGACACACTATCATATCCAACATAGCCACACTAGACAATTGTTGCCTCAGTGAGATTATGTTATGCGCTCTTCCATGGAATGCGCCTGCTGCTGCAATAATAACAAATTTATTGGAACAAATTGCTTTGAACGCGTTTAGTTTTTAAGCCTACTCTGTTTTTTTAGTATCGTTCTAAATATGAAAATTGGTTTTTTGAATAATTACATTGCATTGCACATAATATGCATCATATTTTACACCTCGTCGCACAATTACATGCAATGATGCAGCGTTGCTGATCAAAATCAGTGAAAGAAACTGGATGAAATCATTTGAAGAATGTGAGCTAAAAGCTTTAAATGAAACGAGTACACGAGCATAAATTCTAATTATTGCTGGAACTTAAAATTTATATGCATTTCTGAATTCCTTTTGAGTTGCATTATTCATATTTTAGTGAGTTGGATTAATGTTAATAAAAATGGAAATTATTAATGCATTGATATTTTTTTGTAGTCTGTCTTCTTTATTCGCGGTAAAATTGAAACTTGAACTTCGGACACTCTGCGTAGCAGGCCAGCGCATTACCAACAGAGCCACGGCGACCAAACTTATTTTCCATTTAAATCTTCAATCTCTGTATGAAGATCATCACTTGTCATATCAGTCATTCAGGCACTTAGGCGTTGGCAGACGAATTTTAAATCACCATAATCCCAGCTTAGAAGCTCAAAGAAATATCGAGTAGAAATAATCATGCAAATTTTATCAAGTCGCTCCCCCTCCTGTAAAATAATACATAATAGCATAAATACGAAGCTATGAACACATCTGCTGCTTCTGCTGTCATTCATTATAAGAAATGTGGTTTCCCTCGTGCTGAAGTTCATGATGATGGAAAAAATTCCGGTTTTACAAATGTTTTGTGCCTATCTGTTCTTGAAAATTGCATGTTCAGATTGCTCTACATACTCGGTTACGAGTAGTTCTAATTAATATGAGATAAGAAAATGTGAAGTGAAACTTACGCGCCGCCGCAATTGTGCCGCAATCTGCTGTCATATTGGCATTTAACACCTCGTTATGATTAGTTACTTCAAATTGATGTTGATGTGATGACGATGGTCGTTTCTTTTCTAAGCATAACTTGAAGACTAAACATGATAATTGTTAGTATGTATTTATCCAATAATAAAAAAAACGACTAACTTTGCGAGATCATCCAACTCAAATTGTACATACTTACCATACGTTGTTTCTCTTGCAACGGCTGTGTGTTCCGTGAGGTTGTTGCGGCTGCTGTTTGTCATGTTAGGTTAGAACAAGAAGAAAAAAAGAAAAAATTGTGTAAAACCATAAATGATGTTGCATGTGGCATTTATTTATCACGCTAGGAATACCACATCTGGATCTTCTTTGACTTCGACACGCAAAGTGATTTAAACATTGTATACGAGTACGTATTTATATTTATGACAGTACTCGTATCAATGAACTCACTTTTATTTAGTGCTTTTATGTTAAGAAAAAAATAAATAATTATCTTATTTAAAAATTTCGAAGGAGGAAAAATTAATCCACATTCTCTCCCTAGGGGAGAGAGCTCTGATGAGAACAAGGATATGAGGAGGAGCATAGTTTCTCTGCATGTGCTTTAAATATATGACTTTCTTTTACCAGACTGAATTAGAAATTTTAGTCCATACAAAAATTCTGATAGAAAAATGTAGTAGCAAATCTGAACGGCAAAAAGAAAAGTTTCTTCCTGGACAATTTTTGATTCTTGATGGATTGTCATTCTTGATGGTTTGTCACTGCCTTTGAAGATCTTCGAGGGGTTTTAAATGAGTTACTCTGAAGTTATTCGTAACTCTGCAACAATTTCTGCCAAATTGTACTGTCCGAAAAACTTTAAAGTTTCCTTTGCACGGCATTCTTTCTTCCCTCTTTAATTTGCACTACAACTAATGATTGGTCTTAGCGTCCTCAACAAAACTTCACCAATCCACAGTAAAAAAAACTTACACCAAAATCTTGTCGTAAATTCTCGCATTTGCCCTGCTAGCTTATGCCAAAATAACATATCTCGATATACGAAGTTTTTTTTTTACATTTATGTACTTTTTTCATTCGGTTTAACTTTTGCTGCTTCTATTGCTATATTTTTAGTGTCTATCTTTAGTTCACGATATATGTATTTCTTGAGCTATATCACCTAAACTAAAGACACTAGAAATATGTTGGTAAATGCAGTATAAGTAAATGAAAATATTTTATGAAACTTTGTATAAACTCGTACAAATCGGGGGACTTCCGACAAAACAACTTATCTCTACATACGAATATTCTTTCAAATTCGACGCACTTCTGAAGTTTTTAGCTTGAAGTTCATTTTTATTTTTTGTCTATGCAATTTAACTTGAACTAACATAAAATAAATAGATTTATAGCCAATAAAAGAAGGAAAACCTTATCAAATTTAAAGGAAAAGATGAAATTTCGTATGTAGAGATAAGTTGTTTTGTCAAAATTCCACAGATATGTAGATATAGTCAGTAAGTAAAGGGTGATTTTTTAAGAGCTTGGCTTTTGAAAATCCAAAAAGACCACAAAAATTTTACACAAGTGAATGCAATTTTTATTTTGATCGATAAATCAATTCCTGCCATTTACCTTTTAAAGATAATTTCACTTAAAAGTTGCCCACGGCTACGCTTCATGTGGTCCATTCTGAAGGTTCAAATATAGCACGCTTTTTCACACATTTCGACCCGAATCTCACCAATGACGCGTTCAATGTTGGCTTTCAAAGCAACAATCGTGTTTGGCTGGCCCCTATAGACAAGAGACTTAACATAGCCCCACAAAAAATAATCTAACGGGGTCAAATCACACGATTTTGGAAGCCAATTGACTATACCAAAACGTGAGATTAACTGCTCACTAAATTCGCCTCTCAATTGATGCATGGTTTCGCGTGCAGTGTGGCATGTGGCACCGTCCTGTTGGAATCACATGTCGGCCGAATCAAATTCTTGCATTTTCGGCAAAAAAAGTCTGTTTTCATCGAACGGTACATTTCTCCATTAACCGTAACGTTGCGACCTTCATCGTCTTTGAAGAAGTACGGCCCAACAATGCCGCCTGCCCATAAACCGCACCAAACAGTGCATTTTTCGGGATGCATTGGTAGCTGCTGAATTGCCGCTGGCTGGTCTTCACTCCAAATACGGCAATTCTGCTTATTCACGTATCCATTGAGCCAAAAAAATGAGCCTCGTCGCTGAAGACAATTTGGCGATAAACACATTTTTCACAGAGCACGAATTTTGATAATTAATTTCAATTATTTGCAAACGTTGTTCAGGCGTAAGTCTATTCATCATGAAATGGCAAACCAAACTGAGCAGTTTTTACTTTGACACATGTCAAGAATCATGCGTGAACTGTCAGAAATATAAACGTCAAAAACCAAGTAGCAAAAAAATCACCCTTTGTATGTATATTTTTTCGCTGAACAATTGTGACTTTTGTAATTTAATACAAAAAATAATGCCTGAAATGCAAATATGTTCGCTGATCCAAATGAAGAAAAGCACCCCTGAAAACGTAATCACATTTTGCACACATTTGCTATTGCATTCTTAACCCAAGCAAAGCCACACGACGTTCACTTAAAAGATTAACACACATGAGCTGCACACAAGTAAGGTAAAGGGTGAAAAAGCTTAAGAAAACAAAAAACTGGCCAAATTAAATGAAGTAAAATAAACAGAGCGGAGAGTAGAAGGCACTTATGAAAAATAACACAACAAAATAGAAGAAGTTGCTTTTAAAAAATAGCAAAATAATAAAAAAAAAAAACAAAAAGAATTTGCTCAAACAACAAATTATGAGGTAATTATACAAAACAAAACAATTAAGACTAAAATAACGAACAAATATAAATTGTGAAAGGATCAAATAACAAGCAAAAGTACCTACAATGCTCATGCATGAGGAGGAGGAAATATGTTACATAAATTAAGTGACGAAATATTATATTTAAAAAAAGAAAGAAACACAACACTGAGAATGAGAAGAAGAGAAGTAAAAACAAAAGCACAGAAAACGTATTTAAGCATTTCTGGCTGCTGCACTTGCGCTGGTACTCCACCAAGTGCTAAGGTACTCGGGGAAGTACCTATGTAAAAGTAAATGATGCATTTGTAAATATTTGAGTTGGCAAATTATCAACACAAAATGAGCTGTAAAAAATCGTATGGGCATACGTGTTAAATGTGCACAGAAATCTTGCAATACAAAAAGCATTATTTAACTAAGTGTCGAGTGTTGCTATTAAGCCAGAGCTAACGTCGTAAATTAAAGAGGAAGAAAATACTAAAATGAAACTGGATAGAAGTTTAAAGTCCAACCATTGAGCTGGAAAGCCGCAGAGCTTGTGTGCTGCACTTTAAAGCAAATTGCCAGTTCTTATTTAACATCATGAGCCAGGCATAAATAGCCATTTATTATTAACTTGTACTCAAATTGAGGTACAACCAGAAATTATTCATAAGAGTAATAAAAAAAGTAAGTAGTTGAAAAAGTCATAAGTCAAAGAAGGTGTGTTGTAAAATGTTGAAGTATGTTTGAAGTTCTTCGTTTTAGTTTCACGTGAATCTATATACTAAATGAGTGCTAAATTTTAAGTGATCGTCCCAGTTTTGACAAAGATTAGAAAGCCAATTTCTTGGCTTAATACTCCATAATAAAATGTACATTCTAAAAGATTTTGTGGAGGAATACATTAGAGTTTACTGTTGGCTTTTAAAAACTGAATCTAAGTGATAGTTTGTGTGAATGTAAGATTCTGATTTATGAACAAAAGGACCACATTGAAATTTACGACTTTGTGGATCTAAGTGGACTGATTGGACATTAACTGAGATTCATGCAATAAAATGAAAGTGGCGTAACTTAGCTGGTAAGCTTCTGGGCTTAATTGTTGGTTAATATAGTTTTCCCTGAAAAATCATAGACAGTCCTTTTACTTATTCCGATGGAGATTCAGTCGCAGCTACTAATTAACATTTATTAATTCAGTCTTTGCCACTTTCACACCGAATTTCGAAATTCGGAAGAAATTACAAATTAAATGGAACTTTGAGTTTTCCGTTATGATATTCTACGAATGATGAAATGTGTCAGGATTAGGAGCAAAATAAGGAAGATCAGTAATTAGATATTTTCGTATAACTTATAAGAATAAGTAATGTTCCTACAGGTTTCGGCCATCCACAAACCGCAACCAATATGAGAGATTGATAAATATGTTGACATAACTACAAACAAAAAAAAAAAACAAACAAAATTCCCACAGCTTTGGGGGATAAATATAAAAATTTATTTTCTGCAGTGGGAATTATTTTCACGTGCGTGCCATTTACCATTTTCAAACGGTTTCAATTTCCGTGAAACGATAGTATTTTCGATGACGATAACGTATCGATAAGTTGTAAAAAACGATTATTAAACCGAATTGAGAATTCAAAGCGATTGTTAGTGCATCCTCTAAGAGAAACGGAAATAATGTTGGTCATAAACAATCATGAATAAAATTCAAATAGGCTTTCGGTTGAATAAGGATTATACCGTCGGATAAACATGGTAATTAATGCACATTACATGAAAGGAAATCTTATTCTTCTATAGAAATCCTTTTTGGTCTGCCTTTTTTCTTCATTAGTCATATCCACATTCTCCGCTTGCACCACTGCTGTCGACATCGTTGTTTCCGCCATTCCAACTTCCTGGTATGCCGATATCCACACTCCAACAGAAATCTCCAAACACACAAAACTTATCCCAAAGCTGTAACGCTCTGCTTTCGTCTCCAGCTCCAGTTCATCATTCTCCACATTCAGTACGTACCTGATTGCGTCTTTGTAGATCCTGAAATTCTTCTCAATCCAGACAGAATAAATATATATTTTTTTTTTAGTTGGTTGCAGAAAAAGCTATTTTTTTTAATAAATTTTTTTAAATATTTAATACGTGCCTGTTCACTTTTGACACGAAACAGCTGATTTTCTCATTTGTTAATTTTTCTGATAGTTGGCAACGCTACTTATTCGCAATTAGGAATACCATTTATGGCGTATTCATGAAGTAAATTCGATTTCCAATTAAAACACCTGTCAAACAGAAAAATAATAAATTATGTAATGATAATGAAAATATGTCTTCAATTAGCAATACGTTTATAATTGATAATGAAAAGTCAATGCTAAAGTTGCCTCTACTCATGACTGCTATTAATTAACACAAAAAATATTTACCTTTTTTAAAAAGGTATTTTGTAATTTATTGTCAACATGGAACAAATTATTTATTTTTGAATATAAATATTTAGTTACATATTTTTAAAACAAGTTTACTTAGTAATTAGTAAGTTAACAAATCAGTGTCTAACTTTAAAACTAAACATTATCTGCTAATGTACATATTTGAAATATTCCAAATATATGTAAATATGTAAATAAGGTGTAAATATCTTTTTCTTTTTATTGCAGATATTAATCAAAGTTTTCTTCTTCAACTCAAGTAAAATTCCAAGGGACTCGTAAAAAATAAATAAATAAAATTGTAAGTACAAGTTGCTTGTCAACACTTCAAGTATGAATAACTATTTATTACTTATATTATATGAATAAAAAGTTGTAAACATAATTATTGAGGCATCTAGCGTCAGTTCTTGTTGCTTTCTTGCAATGATGAATACAAGAGGGTTATAAATTTACAATGAACATCCATTCATGTACGAATATAACACGCACAACATGAGTGGATGCGAAAAGCTTGGCCTTTGGCGCTACATGTGGTCATAGTCGACACTGATAAACTGAAGTTCATTGTGGTAAAGACATAACACTTGCCACAATGGCTGTCTACCTCTTTATCGGTGTCCTGTGTGATTGCATTCCCTCTCTCATTCTCCCTCCTTCTTTCTCCCACCTATCAATCTTCCTTCCATTCAACACAATGCTCTGCATTCATGGGAGTGTTGAATGTATCAATAAAAAAATAAAAAATTTTGTATCATACATGACGGGAGAAACAAATAAAAATCTGGAGAATTTAATATTTTAAAACAAAAATATAATATTTCTGAGTGACTGGCATTTAAACGAGTCAAACGGTTTAATATTACAGTTTAGGAGTTCTCGATATGTGGACCGAAATTTAAACCATAAAATTATTATGTAATAAATAGTAACAACACTTTATTTAAATACATACTTATAATTATATGTAGAAAAATGCATTGTAATACTCTCACCTTTAACGCCCTTTAGATGCTTCTTGTCTTTGGTAACCAGTAATGAAATTTTACGGAAAATACATTTTTGTGGAACACTATAACCCTTGCATACCTTTCTAATGTGCACTTTACTTTACTTACTTTTAATGGCACAACAGCCCATGGAGGGCCTAGGCCGACCTTTTCGCATCCACTCATGTTGTGCGTGTTATATTTGTACATGAATGGAATGTGCAAGATTTTAGAATTTCTCAAAAAAGGCTCCAGAAAAAACTTATAAAGAAAGAGGTTAATGGGTTTAAATGCTCTAAAAATATATACCTCGTACAATTTTACTATATCTAGATTGCTAAAGACATGATTTATCCAACTTGTAAATTGACAAATGATTTGTTATAGCATTTCATTCGATTTTAGCTAAAATCTGCAAATGATTCTGGTAAGGTAAAAGATTGAGATTTGGCTATTGACGTTAAATAGTTTCATCCAATATTGATTTGATTGTGTTTCTGAACAATTTCCCGATCATTGTTATACAGTGTAATCAAAGCCTAAACAAGAGTTCTCAATATTTTTTTATTAATGCCTAATTTCTCCCAACTTTTTTAACATCGTGCTTTCACTCTTTAAAATCATTATACTAATTTGATCGCTATTTCTGGCCCCAATTCATTTATAAACACTTTATATTGGGCCGCTGAGATTTTTTTTTATGAAAATGGTTTAGGAAGTTTGTTGTTAAAAAGTTTTGCGTGTGATATTTGAATTTACGAGTCGGTATGAATGATTTTGGATACTGAAAAGTCTCAATTTCAATTACGTTGTTGAAATCGTTTGTGGTTTTTATGTTTTTATTTCGAAGATTGTTTTTTTGGTTAAAATTCTAGACAACCTGAGGATATTAGTAGGTTAAACGATTATCCATTTTTTTTTTAATTACCGCATTCCAATACTGGTTACTAGTGATACATTTTTACTGGATTTCGATTTTAATTCTCTACTTAGAGTCTCTTTGGGAACGTTATCCTCCTTGCTTATGGAACAGCTTATAGATTGTTCTAAATCAATATATGTAGTTGCGAATTATATGTACACAGTTCAATCGCTCAATCAATCAATTTTTACAATTACTAAAGCAGTTGTGTATGTTTCTAGGCAATTACCCGCGGAAATCCCTCTATAAATTATATAATAATTATACATTGTAAAACACACTGAAAGTAAACGACTGCACGAATTAAATCAATGATTGGTGGTGCATATGAATTCTACAGCAATTTACAATTCAAAAGTGTACAAAAAAAAATAAATAGAAAAACGAGGCAAGTCTCAGATATGAAGCACATATCGGAGATACATGCATATGAAGTAATATGATGTATCCATTGAATAAAGTATGCCACTCTACTTTAATTAATGGCTGGCGTCATCATGGCGCAAAAATGGGAAATATGAAATTATTTATTTATTGAAAGTATACAAAAATTCACACTTGCAACCAAATTATAATTGCGTCAGTCACCTTGAAATACTTGTACTGTATACGAACAAGACACTGAACAAATAATTAGAAGATAAATATGCCAGACAAAAAGTAACTCAGATGCATGACTGCACAGTTTATAAGTATCTAAGATAAGTGAATTCTTAAAAAAAAAAACTTGAAATTAACAAATTTAGGTACATAATAATAATAATAATAATGCCACATTTGTGATGATTTCTTCAGGCGCAACCAGCACGCAGAATCTTGCGGCTAAGCGTTCACAATTACGGCATTAACTCACTGCATATACGAGATACTCTTCGGAAGGCGCGTGCGCACGCGTATTCGCAACTATCAGCCACGCAGGCAGGCAGTCAAAAGCATTAAAGCCAAAACTGAAAACCGGTTATAATTCCGCTTTAATTTTTATTATTTAGTTGGTGGTTTTTTTTGTTTGGCTTTTGCTTCTGCCTTACTTTGATGAAGTTGAACTTCGTAGCTCTTCACTCTATTTTGAAAGGTCTGTCGTCATTATAACGCGCTACAGCAAGCACGTGGCTGCCTCAGCTACAAGTTCATGAGAAGTAGAGCGGACGCTATAAAATAAGAAAGTATCTGCTGCCGTTTCCATTCCATTACATTCCTATGCGTGAACGCACGCACGCACGCACGCTTAAAGTGCCTATGACGTATTCGTCATAACTAGAATCCAATTAAAAGTTTGCGCTTCATTTCCATGAAGCCATTGTTCGTATATTGCAGCTGTACCTACAGCTTCCACATACTTACTCGTATGCATTGATTTTTCTTTTTTGCTTTTTGGTTTTTGAGTAAGATCAATGCTGGGCCCGTTCAATAGTAGTAAGTAACAAATTTTTATAATCGAAATCGTTTAACACTTTTAGTTCTGAAATCTCACAAAATTTTTTATTAACTAATAATATTTTCAAATATTTCTTTATTCTTTCTTTCTTTTACTTTGAAACAGCTTCTTCTTTATTAAGAAACATTTTTTTTATGTTTTTCAAAAACATCAAAAAAAAAAAGAAAAACCAAAAATGAAATTAATTTAATGTCGGCGAATTCTTTTGTAGTTTGTATGTTGTTTGTGCTCGCTTTGTATGTATGTATGTACGTGCTTATGTAAGATTATGAATGTATGTAAAGAAAAAATTCTTCTTCTTTGAAATGATTGCCCGAAATTATTATTTTATCGCAGCCAATATTTGTCTATATGGTAATTGCATTTTTTTATTATAAATTAATATTAATGGAATTTCATTAATTTTCTGTCAGTTTATATAATTATTAGAATCTAATTAGAAGGTTTTCTTCAGGGTTTCTAAGGGCATTGTATCATTGATATTCCTAAGGGCGTTACAGGGCTTAAAACCCTATGAACTTATCATAAGTATACTTACTTTACGTACTTTTAATAGCACAACAGCCACAACTTTTTGCATCCACTCATCTTGTGCGTGTTATATTTGTACATGAATGTAAGGGACCTACAGTTTTTAATGCCGAATCCGAACGGCGAAGTAAAAAGCTTTTCATAGGCAATTTTTACTCTTGTAGGTTTGCCATTGCCTGCCAAGAGGTGGTGCTGTTTTTTCTACTTTTTGATTTTGCCTGTGCCGAGATTCGAACCCCGGACACTCTGCGTAGCAGTCCAACGCACTACCCCTACGCCACAGCGACCATATGTATATGTATTCTTAATTAAGTTAGACAGAAAATTTTCCATTTTGGCACCATCTTTTCGGAGAAGCGGGCAATGAAAGAAGTCCATAGAAGTCCGATTATGCAATGCGCGGCGGTTCGGAAAATGATTTTTGAAACTAAGAAATTTGAAATCGTCTCTTTCGCTTTGGAAACACACTTTCTGTATCTATTTTTCTTCAGTTTTCGCTATCGCAAATCGATTTAAAAAATATTAATCTGACGGATTTGCTTATTTTCTAATTAAGTCTTCTAAAAATTAAATTAGAACATGTTTTGATATCATTTTTAAGAACTTGATGTTTATTAAAAATTTTCATTTATTGTACTTCCATTCTTCTTTCTTCTCTTCTCCCATTCACAATAAAAACCGGAAGACTGTTGTCCACTTTCATGAAACATGTTAAAGTGGAACATGTAAATAAAAGTATAAATACAACCCTGAAAAAGTAGTGTGAGAAACAGTAAAAACACCACAGCCATCTTCCCGTTTACTTAACTTCCGGTATGGTCAGATAGCACACAAAACAGCGAATTTAAAAAGGTGGTGTTACCCGCTCGCTCCTCTTCTTCCTTTGTGGTTAAAAGCTGATTTCCACATTCTAATTACACCGCCATTATGTGTGTGTTATTGTTTTTTGCAGTTGTTTTACTACTGCTTTCGTCAGCTAATTTTGTCATTCTAATTATACCGCCATTATGGTCGAAACAACAACAACGCTCTGTTGTTATTGCCCTGGTGTATTTTATTGTGCTGCTATAATCATCTTATAAAGGGTGTTTTTTTAGAAGTGTTTTTTCCAATCTGGCAATACTTTTTTCGGAGTTGGTGTTTTTGACAGCTGTCACTTGATTTATGCTCAGTTTGAATGGGTTGAATGGGTGCGTTAATAAGCAAAATTGTCGCATTTGGAGTGATCATAATCCACAAGCCATTGTTGAGACGCCGTTACATCCTCAAACAGTCACTGTTTTGTATGTTCTATGGGCAGAGGGTATCTTACTTTACTTTACTTTTAATGGCACAACAGCCCATGGAGGGCCTAGGCCGAGTTTTTCGCATCCACTCATGTTATGCGTGTTATATTTGTACATGAATGGGCAGAGGGAAATCATTGGTTCATATTTCTTCAAAGATGAAGCCGGTCATAATGTTACAGTCAATGGGGAACGCTATAGAGCCATGATTAATGACTTTTTCGTGCCTGAATTGGAGGATGTTGATGTGGACGACCTCTGGTTCCAACAAGACGGCGCTACATGCCATACAGTCATACAGCCAACGAAACAATCAATTTAGTGAAGGACTCTTTTGGTGAGCGCATTACCTTGCGTTGTGGGCCTGTGGCGTGGCCTCCAAGATCGTGCGTATCTTTATAATAAAGCTAAATTCTTACCCATAACATTAAATTATATGTGTTTTATTTCTTCTTGAAAACCACACTTCTAAAAACAACACCCTGTATATATTCGCCTTAGATATTAGCACGCTGATCCTAATGAAAGATATTAATCAGCAATTAACTGTGAAAACAATATTTAAAAAATTAAAATATATTATTTTTAAACAAGAATTTCGTAATAGCAATGAGCAAAGCAAATCGCATTCGAAATGGTCGATATTATATACAATCCTCCGCCGATCTTTGTTGCTTATTAACAAAAACAATAAAAAATAAAATGATATTCGATTGGTTTTCCGTAACTTTATTTTGGCAACTGATGAAATTGTATATGCACTGTTTGATTGTGAGTTTCCGTCCATCACCAATATGAAATTACGTAAGGATTTACTTTATTTAAAACTGTCCTGGATTCGGCGGGATGTCCTGGAATTGAGGATAATTTTGCTTGAACCGGAGAGAGTATCTGCGTGATACCAAAGCGAATTCGCTTCAAATTTTACGCTCTTAACTTTGATTTCGGTGACTTACATATTTATAAAAGAAAAAGATAACCACTTCTAAACATTATACATTTATGTATAAATTCTAAGCAATTATGAGCACAAGCCTCGGTTACCACAAAAAAATAAATATGACGATATATTTCAATATACACGTTATGAATATTAAATTACATACACGTTGTTGCCGATGTCGGTGTCGATGTGTCATAAAACCACTTAAGAAACACATAAATGACACCCAGATGTAAAACAAATCAACCGTTTTTATATAAGTAAAAAAATATATTTAAATTTATGAAAATTATGACAAAGATGATGACGATGCTAATGAGTCTTTAATGTTTTTGTTTTTTTTTTTTGGTTTTTTCGTGGAAATATTTATGCTAAAAATAAATATGTACTCGTATATTAAAATGTAATAATATTTACTACGAAACAGATCATAATTATTTATGTACTATTTTTGTAAATGTTTTAATTGAAGGTTATCTCAACAATGTAAAGTCAATGGCTATCACCATGAAAATATGGTACTTATGTATATGAAAATACTACGTAAATATGTATTTTTTGGATTATCATTATTGAAGTAAACAATTAAGCATAATCTTCTTCTTCTTTTAAGTATAATCCAATAAAAAATATTGTTAGCATCTGACTCGAATTAGAATGTTACACAAATATACATACGCATGCAAGCATCAATTGGTATGTTCATACTTAGAAGTAAAAACTAAACTGAGGAGAAATAATGTATTGTATACAAATTAGTAGCGGATTAGCTCGAGTGGTTTCCAAATTGTTTAATTCGAATTGGATGAGCTCGAGTGGTTTTGAAGCTGATCAATTTAACTCAAAACCCTTCAAAGTTCATATACAAGATCATTGCCCTTTTACCAGTCACTGTCAAGTTGAGGGTTTAGGTTAGTTTAATGTAATATAAAGCTTGGTTTGTGAAAATTCAAAAATGAAATTTTTATTTGGATCGACAAATCAACTCCTGCCATTTCCTTTTTAAAGATAATTTCAGTTAAATTTTGTGCGCGGCTACGCTTCAAGCGGTCCATTCTGAAGGTTCAATTTCACTTTTCACTTTTTCACACATTTCGGCCGGAATCTCGGAATCTCACCAATGCAGCGTTCAATGTTGGCTTCCAAAGCAGCAATCGTGTTTGGCTTGTCCCTATAGACAAGAGACTTCACATAGCCGCACAAAAAATAGTCTAACGGGGTCAAATGACACGATCTTGGTGGCCAATTGACTGCACCAAAATGTGAGATTTACTGCTCACCAAATTCGCCTCTCAATTGATGCATGGTTTCGCGTGCAGTGGGGCATGTGGCATGTGACACCGTCCTGTTGGAATCACATGTCGGCCGAATCAAATTCTTGCGTTTTTGGCAAAAAAAAAAGTCTGCTAACGGTACCTTTCTCCATTGACATTGCGGCCTTCATTGTCTTTGAAGAAGTACGGCCCAATTGTTAGAAGAAGTACAACATTTGTAGCTGCTAAATTGCCTCTGGCTGATCTTCACTCCAAATACGGCAATTCTGCTTATTCAAGTATTCAATAAGCCAAAAATGAGCCTCGTCGCTTAAGATAATTTTGCGATGTAGCTTACGAAACACATTTTTCGCAGAGCACGAATTTTGATAATAAATTTCAATAATTTGCAAATGTTGTTCAGGCGTAAGTCTATTCATGATGAAATGCCAAACCAAACTGAGCAGTTTTTACTTTGACACATGACAAGAATCACGCGTGAAGGGTCAGAGATATAAACGTCAAAAGGCAAGTAGCAAAAAAATCGCCCTTTATTATAATCAGGAAAACTTATCCAATTTTGCTATATGTATGTATATGCCTTAGTAAATATCTGGTATAAAAACTATAATGCATTTAGTTTTCATAGTGTAACAATCTCCAGTTAAGCGTTAACTTGTCGGAAATGACCCGAGTAAATTGGTTGGATTTTCAGTTGAGGAAAAAGACTTGATATACTAATTAATAAAACTCGAAACCGTTTCCATTGACTAATTAATTTTTGAGCTTCTTGAATTCTTCATAAAACCAAATTATATTAAATTTTAATTTTCCATGTCGGGTTTAACTTTAACTTTATTACTTACTACCTTTCTATCAACCTATCAAAAGAAGATGAGAGTATCTGTTTAATCTACTTAGTTTTGTTGTTCTTTTGTTTATTTTTGTCAAACTAAAATTGTATGTCTCATAAATTAATATTAAAACAAGTTCGTAATTTAATTCCACACTCACACACAAAATAAAATTAACTAAACAATAAAAAAAAAATTTGGTTAAAAATAAATTATACTTATAAATTATGTGCGTATTAGAAATTCAAAATACGTTATTCAATTTCAATTTTTAATTGAGCTGAAAATTGTAAAAAAAGTTATTATTTTTTTTTTTACATATTTGATACACAACAAAAAGATCTGGACAAAAAAAAGTTTGCTTTTGAATTGATTAAACTAAACTGACAATTAGTTGCGGTCTTTTTAACAATGCAAAAAATTAACAAAAGAGATAAATATAGTAAAGAAAAAAAAAATTTAATAATGCTATCTATTACTTTGTCTTATTTTTTGTTTTTGTTTTATCAAAGTTTTTGTCTATGCATGCATAAATTTGGTTTTGATTACTTTATTTATTTCTTTTGGATTTTATTGTATACTTTTTTTAAATATTTTTTTTATATATTTTTATTAAGCGCATTCATTATATATTTTGAATAATAATTATTGTGCAATTACTTATAAGCGCATAAATTCTGTTGTAATTACTTAGCAGCTAAGCCCACGCTGCGGCATGTGTTTTAAAAAGTTAGTTATTTTTATTTTCAAATAATTTACAACGAAGCTATAAAAAACTACGTATTTTTTTTATTTATTTTTTTATTGATACATTCAACACACATGAATGCAGAGCATCGTGTTGAGTGGAAAGAAGATTTAAAGGTGGGCGGAAGAAGGAGAGAGAATGAGAGGGGGAATGCAATCACACAGGACACCGATAAAGAGATAGACAATGAACTTCAGTTTATCAGTGTCGACTATGACCGCATGTAGCGCCAAAGGCCGAGCTTTTCGCATCCACTCTGTTGTGCGTGTTATATTTGTACATATGTATGATTATTAAGGTGGGTCAGCAACAAAAAAATTTAACGTGATACCACCCAAGTATTATACAAGCATACCCCAAGGGCAAAAAAAATGCACCTAGGGGTCTTGAAAAATCGCTAAATAAATGATTTTGCCATAACTTGGAAAGTTCTCTATTTGAACGAGATTTTCTTTTCAAATATTCTTGGGCTATGATGTCATTTTTTTTCGGTTTTTTAACTAATAAGAGGGATTACTCGAATTTGTTTTTAATGATATTAATGTAAAGTGGTGTAAAGCGCTCAGAGAGAGAGTCAGCTGCTAAAAGTTGCCGAAGTTGTACACAAGTTACAGTCGCGGTCAGAGAGAGAGTCAGTTCTCAAAAGTTGCCGAAGTTGTACATAAGTTGCAGTCGTCATAGGAGTCATCATTCAAAAGCCGAGAGGGGTCGTCGTGGTAACATGAAAAGAGTAGCGAGTAGAGTTGTCGTCGTGAACAGTAGCTTTGAAGCATAACTTTTTTGTTTGTATTATAAATTATTCGTAATATATTGTTAGCCATTATTTTATTACTTGAATTGAATTAAATGGCCAATACGTAAATAAAAATATAAACAGTTCTACATTAATGCTCTCAAAAAATCATTAAACCATTGCGAATAAAGTTTTCTTTTTCTTTCATTCGTATACAAAAAAGTTACAGCAGTGTTGGGCAAGGCAAACTTTATGCTGAAACTTTAATCTGCTGCAACGTTTTTGTGTACTAATCTAAAAATACTTATTTAGTGGTTTTTCAAGATCGCATAGGGGAAATTTTTTTTTGTTTGCCTTGAAACGCTTCTAGGTAGACTTTCAAAATATGTGATGTCAATCACTCAATCACTTTCTCATAGGGGGTGACCCGGCCTAATGTATATATAAATATGTGATTAACCCATTGGAGTCTATCAAAAGCCTAGGGGAATCTAATTTCCAAATATATGTAAAAAAAAAAAATTTATACCTGTAAAAGGTCAAGGTATACCTGTACAAGGTCAAGGTATACCTGTACGAGGTCAAGGTATACCTGTACAAAAGTCAACGTGACCCCTTGAAAGGCTGATAGGACAGTTCATAACTAACCGGAATTCTGGAATATTACCCTAACAAACAATTTTTAGTTTTCCAGATATTACTTTTACGTAAATTTTTCTTAAGGCCACTTGTTTTTTCAAATGTTTTTTTCTGTTCTGGAATTTGACTAGAATTAATTATTTTTTAATAGTATTTTAAACATTTTCTAGAAGCTTACAAGTTGTTTTTTTTCGAGTAATAATAGCTCTGGATATAGATATGTTTGAGGCTATTTGAAATAAATAGAGTTTCAGTTATTTTGTATTAGAAATTTAAATATATTAACAATTAAGGTCTTTAAATCGTGGGATTTGTGCTACCACCTTCTTTCCTCTTTTCCCCTTTTCTTACCGGATACACGTATCATTTGAAGAAGTAAAGTTTTACTGTTTACCTCGCGTATCTTGTACACTCTTAATATTACCTAGAAGACAATTTTGATTTACTTGACCGCTTTTCTAATTATATTTTAGAAAAATGCATCATTTACCTTAACCAATAAGTAGGCATTTTAGGGTAACCGTTTAAATTTGGAGGAAGTGCAGAAAGGCTGTATGCCATAGTCTGCGTCGGAATCTAAAATTATTGTAAAAAATCTCAATATTCGGATTTCTTCTGATCTCTCAAAGATCCTGGTTGGCCTGCTTACTCATCAACTATTTTTTGGAAGACATGATGGCATATATTCTTCTCTCATTCTCTGATATGTTTCTCTTTTTTTCTTTCAGTTTCTTCGAAACTTTATTGTCTTATTGTCTCATAAAACAAACAGATCTATGACAAAAATAATTATTTAAGTAATGCTTAGCCTGAGGGTTTGGTCAAACAAAAGCTGTAAAAACAAATAAAATATTTGGCTGCTGTGTGAATAAGTCAACGCATAAAAAACTGTACAGACAATTTAGAAAAAAAAAATAAAAATTTATAGAAAAAAAAAGAAAAAATAAAAAGTGGAATAATTACAAGTAAATCCTATTTCAGTTTTGTGATTTTTTTTTTAGCAAAATATTTTCATTTTTTTTTTGCTATTAACGCGCATATCACATTTAAGTATTTTGTTATGTTACCTGCTTTTTTGTTTCTTTTTTTGTTTGTTATTTAAATAAATTCTAAACTCTTTTGTTTCAACTGGTGGTTATTTACACTGGCGCAAGCATGAAAGACTGTTCGAGAGAAATATTTAGATAGAAACGTATGGTAGCAGGAAAAAGACTCAAAACTTCTGTACTACCTTACTTTTCTGCTTACCTCTCTCGGACAGTTTTTCATGCTTGCGTTAGTGTAAACAGCCACATTGATAGATACTTTTGCATATGTTTATCTGAGTGTGTGTAAGTAAGTGTGGCTGTGTAATTGTAAATTTCACATAGCGAAATACGAATATTGAATTTTTTTATAACTTAATAATATGAAACTAGTTTTTAAACATTTTTATTTTTCAAGTAGATGATATAATGCATGAAGACATATCTAGAAATATCATACCTTGTACATAAGATATTCACACTTTCAAATCAAATCTTTAGTTCTACTATTTCTACTTTGTATCTTTGTAAAATTTAATACATACAATTCAATTCGGGCAAAATTGTATAAAAGATATTTGACTCCCTTTTTCCATGTTTGATGTGGTGCCTTCAAAGTGTTTTCAAGTGGAAATGTATACTGAACGCTGAAAGAGCTAAGAAAAATACCAGTTACTAGACTTCAAAGTTTCTGTCTGATTATTTTGCTTCAAAAAACGAAAATGATTTGAGCGATCAGCAAAATTCTAGCTTCCTGCCTTCTGGGACTTTTATGTCACTACTACGTCAGCGAATTAAGTGAAACTTTTAACCTTTTAGCTTCCTGTTATAAGCGGGATTGTCTCTTTTTTTTTTTTTTTATCAGATACTTGATGGAATTTTTATCCTTATTGAAACTTTGTTTTAAAGTTTTTTTCCAGAGATATTTTGCGTGTAAAAACTCATTATTTTGCCTTCAGCTTATTTATTAAATATGTGCATGCCTGCGCTCTTCATTTGCAATATTAAATAATATTTACTTAAACAATTAAGCTTTAATAAATATTTAAACATATCTCACATAATTCTACTGTAAATTTGGTATGCGTGAAATTTATTGCATGATTTGTTTTAATTTTCTTTTTTGTTTTGTATTTATAATAATAAAAAACAAAAGCCCACGCAAATTTTTACATAGTTCAATTAATTTTTTTTTAGTTGTTTCCTCTAAGTTATAGACTTTAATTGTTTTTTCCTTTTTGTTGTTATTGTCATGACAAGAGTAAATTGAATTAGTTACTTTTTAAATCAATTTTAAGCATTATAGAAAGATTTGAACGATAAGAGATATCGTTAATTTGTGCGGGGAATGTAGTGCGACCTATAACATCTATTGTGGCCCGCCATGGACTTATAGTATTTCCATAAGTCCAACATTCGACGGAAGTTGTAGTATTGATCGTATTTCTATGGAGTTTAGATTAATTTCTGGTATTTGTTGGTGACCCAGATTCCTTTTACCAATATGCATAAATATGGGAAACTGTCTCACGATTTGCTTCGTCAGACTCCTTAATTTCCCTGCAAAACATACACGAGTCATTAGAAGTAAGTCTCAGTTTTGTTAGGTGATAGTTTAGCCTTTAATGTCCTGTTATTACTTATTTCATAAATTCATGCATTCCTTAAAGCATTTCGGGTTGTAGGTTCTTAGTGATAGTGATTGTGGAATATTCTAACCCTCGAGTGTTTTCCTAGCATAGTTCCCATTGCTTTTCTTTCTTTTTCCTAACTAAAAACGGAAAAAAGAAGAATGTCTCTGGACCGACGAAATGAGTTGATGCTCCTTTCATTGCTAGTATATCAGCAATTTTATTTCCTTCAATTCCAATATGCTCCGTAACAAATAGGATCCAAACCCGATTATATAAGCTCTGACTGAGCAAGCGTATTTAGTTTATCAAGAGACTCCGTTACTAGTTTTGAGATTAAGTGGTGAGGTTTGAGTGTCTTGATATCGGTTAGGGTCTCAATGTTCTAATAGCTACACTTGAGATTGAAGTATCGCTTGAGGTTAAAGTGCACCTATCAATTGCGTATATTTGCACTTGTGTGTTTGCCCATTAAATCAAAGTACATACATATTTCATCCTTGGCCCCAAACAATCCTGCTCCGGTCCCGTCATTCATTAGTGAAACGTGATATTGTGTGCCGGTCTATCTGATAAGCCTGAATAAGTCTGATATTTCCAGTGATAATAATATTTTCAATGCATTACTTAAATAAAGTAGATATTACATATTTCCAACATTTAACCCTCTAGCTCCCAAATTTCTTATTGACCTGAAAAAATTATAGTAAATAAATATTGGTGTAAAAAGCACGGACCTATTCTTAACTTAAAAGAAAAAAATAATGGGCGTGGTTTTATGTAGTCGGAAAGTAGGGATCCCTCAAAGTAGTTCTTTGTCGTATGAGCCGTTTGGCAATTTTATTTTAATTATTAAACATTTTCTATTAAAAGTTCATATTCTTAGCTATTAATATATACATAATACCGTTAGTATGACATGACGTATTTTATTTGTTTTTTTAAATTTGAAACTAAAATTCTCAAATTCAAACTAAGGCAATTAATTAATTTAAGATTTACGCAAATTTCCGAGACTTTGGTTGCCTCGCAACGCATAGCGCATGAATTTTAATGAAATTTTGGCGGTTTCACTATACGATATGATAAAGTTTACGTCCAGGCAACTGTTCGGTTGATTATTGCACCTATTTTGGTGAAAGCTTGTGAACTAAAGGGTTAACTCAACTAATATTGTACAAACATTTTACTTTGTCTTTTTAGTAAGACATTTCATCACATTTCACAAAAAAATAGAAACTAAGAGAAACCGAAACAGGGCGGTCCTATTCTACCTCAGATGAAGATAATATAATTTTAGTGTGCTGATTTGAAACTCTCGATTTCTCAGCTCCCAATTAAGGTTATACAGATACACGAACTTTTAACTGCACGTGTTAATTACACGTTTAGTTCGTGATTAAAAAAAACCCAGATAGTTTGGGTACGTGTTTTTAAAAGGAAACTGAACGGAAGAACGAAACTGAACACTCAAGCGAAACATGTTCAAAAATGAAAACGCCAGTTGTAATCTAAACTAATGAATGCATTAATTTCAATAAAATGAAATCTTATTTAACTAATAAAATACGCATTTGGTATGTCGCTAATAAATGTTTTAATAGCTCTCACGAAATGCAATAGCGTCAACGTAATTCCGCGGTGTCGGTTTCGGTGTCGAAATAAATGTTTCCTTTCATTCCCAAATATTCGCGCATTTCCCTTACATTTCATATTTATTCGCTATTGTCACGCTGTCCAACTACCAAACTACTGAATTCAAATATACGTAAATGAGTATGAACGGCATGCAAACGGCATTTAAAAAAAAAATGTTCATTTCAATACGAAAACACTACACTGGAAAGTAAAGAGCATATCAGCTTAAATTGTAAGCATTTTGGAGCTGTAGCAAAGTGTGTAGGTAAAGAATACCCCGGCGATTGCGGCACCAATAGTTTTTGACCTTTTTTTTTTTTTTGTATACTGTTTAATGGTATTATCTTTAAACCAGCACTGCTTCAGTTTCTTTGAAGCCCTCCAACCTCGTTTTAAAGTTCTAAACAAAACTGCACTTAGTGAGGCTAGAGTCTCTTAAATATCCAAGAAGTCGCTTGGAATCAGTCTTCTTTATGGTTAAATTTTCACTTATCTCGGAAATTATAGAATGATTTCCTTAATCATAGGTGATTCATGTGATTCGTACGATCACAGCCTCTAATTTTATTAGATCGATTAATGAAACTTTTCCTTTAGCTCAAATAAACTTTGTGTGTCGGGTAATCAGAGCATTCATGAGTCAATCAAAACTTTACTAAATTTCCTTTGCATTGAAATTCAAAACTGAAATTCAATTCAAGAATTATGTCTTTCATTTATTATAATTTATTTTCTTTTTACATTTTTGTTTTTTTTTTTTTTGTTTTTGAAGTATTTCGTTTTATTTTATTGTCTTAAATATCTCATAAGGCAAATTTTAATTCGAAAATTTGATTAATGTTTATTTGATAATAAAATTAAAATATATTTAGAATTTTTTAGCTACAATAATTTTTCTATTTTGAAAATATTGTCAAAATTCTTTATTTAAAATAACAAAAACAAACAAACCAAAATAATAAACAAGTTAACTTAAGAAATTAGCTGAAAGTATTGAAATTATCATTATTCATTAGCGTCTGAAGTGAAATTGTTTATTTCTATCAAGTGAATATAAATATTCTTTAAATTTTTAATACATTATTTTTGTTAATTTTGTTTTTATTGAGCACAATTTATGTTTCATATTTTTTTGGACTATTTTTTTCATATTTATTTCATTCAGTTAAATTGAATTCAGTTGTAGAACTTTATATAAGTTTGCTCAAAATGAATTCATTTCATAAAAATAGATTTCCAAAAACAAAAATTATATTTATTTACTTTATGTATTTCCGAGAACCAATCAAAATACTCGAAATCAATTTGAAATATTTGAAAATCAATCTACGATATCTTTTTCTAGTTCAATTTGGATTATTTTGAAAACAATTGGAAATATTTCGCAAACAATGATTTGAAATATTAGCTTATAAACTATTTGAAATAATCTAAATTAAATTTGAAATATTTAAAAATCGTTTTGACATACTACTGTGGGCAAAAAGTAGTAAGACTTTGTTCATAGTTTCAACATTTTTTATTCATTCTTCCCAATCTATTTCGTCCCCTTCAAAGTAATCCCCCCCGGCCCCAATACACTTGTGCCAACGTTTTTTCCAATTCTCGAAATAGTTGTTAAAGTCAATTTCCGGAATAGCCTTCAATGCGCTTAGCGATTCATGTTTAATGTCTTCAATTGACTCAAATCGGTGTCCACGAAGCGGTTTGTTGGGTTTAGAAAATAGCCAAAAGTCACACGGTGCTAAGTCAGGCGAATAGGGTGGTAGGGTGGTTGCGGAACGATATCAGTCGAATTTTTGGCAAAATGGTCTCGTAAAACCATTGTAGTGATTTTGGAACCAATCGTGCATTCACTCTTCTTAGGCCCAAATGATGTTTTAAAATGGTTTTCACTGATTCTTCCAACGATGCCAGTAAGGTCTCTGACTGTTAATCGTCGATTCTCGTGCACCAATTCCTTGATTTTATTGACGTGTTTATCATCAGTTCATGTTGTTGGCCGTCCTGGACGTGGTTCGTCGTCAACGCGTTCTCGACCATCTTTAAACAATTTGTACCAATCAAAAACACTTGCTCGCGACATACAATCATCACCGAAGGCCTTTTGCAACATTCTGAACGTTTCGGCACCAGAAATTTGATTCCGCACACAAAATTTAATGGAACTTCTTTGTTGAATAATTTCACTCATTGTGAAAATCGCCGAATGCACTTTTTGTACTTCAGAAAGACAAGCGTATACTAAACACTAATGATTATTTTGATGTGACATTTGGCACAGATGTCACCGACAGTCATACCAACCTTAAAAAAATAATATTTTGATGAATGGGTTTCCGCTCTGAAGTCTCTTTAAAATGTACTAACTTCGAAATGCTGGTAAAATCAATTTGATGATATAAGTAAGTATTTTGAAAAACATTTCGGATTAGTCTGAAATCAATTAAAATAGTATTATGAAAACAATATGAAATATTCTCGAATAATTTTGAATGCTCTGAAATGATTTTGGAATATTCTGATATCTTATTTTTGTAAATATCATGGAATCAATTTTGAATTGCCGAAAGCCTATTTGAAATTATTTTCGAATATTTTGATATTCCCTTCTTTTTCTTCGTTTAATGGGACAACAGCCCGTGGAGGGCCTAGGCCGAGCTTTTCGCATGCACTCATCTTGTGCGTGTTATAGTATTTTTACATGAATGGAAGGGACCTAGAGTTTTATGCCGAATCCGAACGAATCCGAACGGCAAACTGAAAAGCTTTTCATATGCATTTTGAAATCAGTTTCAAATATTCTAAAATCAATCTAAAATTTTCCATAATTTGGAATATTTTTCGAAATCAAGTTGAAATTTTAGAAAATAAGCTCCGGAAATTGTGTTACCACATCGGTATATGTATTTCGAAATCCTTGTCCAATATTCTGTAGTCAATTTAAGTATTCTGAAGCTAATGGCAACATTTTCCAATTAGTTTCGAATGTTCCAAAATAAATTTCAGTTTTTCCTAAATCGAAACTGGATGTTTTAAAAACTTATGTTTTTCAAATATTTTTAAATTGGTTCCAGAATATTTGGAGCTTGTGTAAAAATATTTCATATTAGTTTCGAAAAATTTAGAATTGATTTCAAAATAATTCAAATATCTTAACTTCAGTATATCTAAGCTTAATTTCAATAAATCTGAATTTAATTTGAAAATATTTGAGATTAATATTAGAATTTTTGAATTCGAGAAATCAATTCTGATTTCTCCAATTTCTGAAATCAATTTTCGCTATAAATTAGTTACAAATGATTTGAAAATGATTTCAAAATATTTTGAAAATTATTTCCAAAGTCGTTTTAAAAAATTCTGAAATTAATCTCAAATATTTTCAAATTAAATTCAGATTTTTTCAAATTAATTTTAGATACCATATACTGAAGTTAAGTAATTTGAATTATTTGGAAATCAATGCTAAAATTTTCGGTATTAATTTGAAGCAATTTAATTTGTTTTAACACCATTTCCAAATTCCGATATTTGTGAAACTAATTTGGAAAATTATATAAAATGTCTTTGAATTTTCTGAAATTGTTATGATTAATTTTGAAATTAATCTCGAATATTTCGAAATCGTTTCCGAATATTCTGAAATCGTTTTTGATTGGTTAGAAATATTCCGAAATTTGTAAATTAGAATATTTTGAAAATAATTTGGAATACAATAAATCCCGTTTAAGAACCTGCTCTCTTAAATGCCATTACCGTTTAAGTGCTTGTAACTTGCTGCAGTGTTTTTTTTTTTTTGGCAAATATGCGAAATATGCGAAGAAATTTTCTATTTTCAAAAGCCTCAAAAGCCTAACATCTTCAGCTGAGGTACTTAACCGGGGCTTAGGTTAGGTTTGCTGTCCTATAGTAGGACACACTTAAGCCAGAACAGGCGATGTCGATCTTACCCCGGTTATGGTACTGGATTGTGAAATGAATTTCAAATATTTTATTTTTATTTTTTATTGTTACATTCAACCCCAATGAATGCAGAGCATTGTGTTGAATGGAAGGAATATGTGGGAGGGAGAAGGAGGGAGAATGAGAGACAGAATCAGAAGAAACCGTTAAAGAGATAGGCAGCCATTGCGGCAAGCACCCTATGCCTTTACCACAATGAACTTCAGGTTTTTTTTCATCAATGTCGACTATGGCCGTATGTAGCGCCAAAGGTCGAGCTTTAATGAAATCAATTTCTAATATTTTGATATCTATTTGGAATGTTCTGACATCAATTTCGAGTTTTATAAAAAAAATTTTCAATGCTTGAAAATCAATTTTAAATAAGTAGCATTAAATTCAAATAAGTACAATATTTTTTTTTTTGTTTTTAATAAATTTGAAATATCCCTAAAACAATATTTAACTAGAGTAAAAGAAAAATATTTCTTAAAAATATTCAATTGGCAACACTGTTTCTACACCGTTCCCTTACAACTTTTGCTACCAAAGTGTTTTTGAATCTTTATAAATGATTTACACATTTTGTTAATATTTCTTTGTTCTGCTCGATGTTTTCTTTGAGTGTACGTGTTTAGTGAATAGTTCAATTAAACATTCGCACATCGATACATTTAACATATCTTAATAACTGGCATTATAATTTAATGCAATATAAAATATTTACGTAGAAAACCATTAAATAACAAACAAGTTTCAGTTGAAGTTTCTTCGCAGTCTCAAGGAGTCTCAACACGAACGAAGTGTGGCGGAAAAATGAAATGACGTGAATTTTTGATTTTATAGATTACGAAATCTAATTGAAAATATTGTACATACTATGTTGTTGTTGATGATGATGATGATGAAAACAGGAAATATGTAGTTCATAAGCAAGAATTGCAAAAATCTAGAAATTATATTTGTTGCTGTTGGTTATTTTGCTGTTGAAATGTTATATAAGTAAATAGTAGGTATAATTATTTAAACGGTGGCGGCACTGGAAAAGCGACGCGCGCGCGATATTGATGCGATAACAAGCGATAATGCGCGCGATTTACAAGTGAAGCTTGCTCAATTAGTTTGGTTTGTGCAATGAACACGTTAATTGAAGGCGTTGAAAGCGAAAAAATTAAACAGTTTCAATACAACGCGTTACCATTTCATGGTAGTGCAAAAAAGTTGTAAGCAATGAAGCCTGATTTAGTTGGTGTCTTTTGATTAAAGTGAACCGCTGGTTGTGTAAATACTTATTTATGTATGACATGGTTTATAGAGGATATTGTGATTAATATTGGGTCATATAAAAAGTGTCCGCTGTTTTTGTTATTGGTACCCACAAATCTGGCAGCACTAGTCCGATTATGTCAAACGAACACAAACATGGCATTTCAGGTTACATTTTGTGTGAAGACAGTTGTTCGTTTAATTCGCAGCTAGTGTAAAAAGTTACATTGATTTGAAAATGAGTGAGGCTAAATTTTGTGTGAAGACAGTTGTTCGTTTAATTCGCAGCTCGTGTAAAAAGTTACATTGATTTGAAAATGAGTGAAATATCTGAAGAAATAAGCTATGTATGTGATGCTTTATTACTATAGAAAAGCTAAAACCGCTGCAAATACATGTCGAAAAATTTGTTAGGATTCTGTGAGTGAACGCTGGACCCAGGAGTGGTTTGCTTGATTATGTTCCGGAAATTGCGATATCAAAGTTGCACTGAAAGTCACTGAAAAAGCCGATGAAATTTGCAACTGGTGGAGCAACATCGATCCGCAAGCTGTACGTAGATAGCAGAGGCACTAAACATCAACCACATGACAGATTTTTGGGCACCAACCGCGGATACCTTTTATATGACTCATAGGCATTTCGATAGCTGTGCTTTTTAACATGCTTTTTAACTCGCTAAAGTGTGTTACTTAAGTGAAAAATTTGGCAGCACTGGCCATTCGAGCAACTGTCATTACGTATTTCAACAGATTGTAATTTTAATCAATTACAATTTAGTGCAATTGCTAAGTGCATTACATTTTCTTACTTACTTACTTTTGATGGCACAACAGCCCATGGAGGGCCTAGGCCGAGCTTTTCGCATCCACTCATGTTGTGCGTGTTATATTTGTACATGAAAGGAATGGAATTTGTACATTACATTTTCTACTTTCCAATTTATTAACCGGTTTGTCCAACATATTTTACTATTTAACTTGGAGTTAATTGTGAAATTGTTGTCTTCAAATACCAGTGCCACCCAGATTTACCGTTTTCCAAGTATGCACTTTAGTACGTTAACATCTGATGTGTATCGCCTCTTTCCCCACCCACAACCACTACTCCATTTCATGGCATAGACAAATTTATAGTTAATGGATGAATGGATGAATGGAACGCGTATAGCTTTTATGTATAAGCGGCTACACGTTCCATTGCTGCACGTGAGTTAGTGAGCGAATGAATGAGTGATGCTTTTGTACACTTTGCGTATATGCTGCGTTAAATGCTTGTCAATTAATGTAATGGATTCGAGGGAGGGCGATGAAGTTGCAACGCTTGTGGTGCGTTCACTAGTCGAACGCATAAACTTCACTTTGCAGCTACACTATTTATATACGTACACCTCCTCCTTTTCTGTGTTATGTCGCAGAGTCATTAAAATGTTACGTGTCTCTGGGCTCTACAATCAATTAATTGAGCCACCTGCGGTATTCGCATTTGGTACAATTTATTTTACATAAAGCCAATTATGTACATACTACTTACATATACATAAATATAAAGAAAAGACAATTTTGTTACTATTTTTGAGTAGCACTCTCCATACTTGCGCATTCATAACCACACTTATTGGAATTGCTGTGAGAAAACTATTCTCCTCATGTTGGTGTCGCTTCGATTTACTTATGAATAAATCTATATTTTCTACTTCCATTCGTGTTGTTGTTGTTATGTAAGTGATGTGATTTTGTTTTTATTAACCATTTTGAAATAAGTACCAGTAAATCAGAGGACGAAAAGCTCGGCCTAGGCCCTCCATGGGCTGTTGTGCCAGTAAAAGAAGAGAGAAAGCTCTATTTGTGCACTGGACGAGCTTTAGGAAAGTCAAGATTACAATTTATTACAATAGAAGCTGTCCTATTAAGTATCGTATCCTCTTAATTTTCGGAAATTCAAACATTTCGCATATAAAATTTTACCACTTTATAATAATACGACAATAAAAGTATATGAACACCTTATGAACACTTAAGTACTTACTTACTCAGCTGGCACTACAACCGATTATCGGTCTTGGCCGCCTCTAAAAATCGTCGCCAGTTGCCTGTGATATGGTCGCCCTGTACCTGGTCTTTCCAACCAACGGAGATTAGGAAGTCTTCTTCTGCATGCTCCTCCAACGTGGCTCGAATAAAACACCCTCATGAACACCCTATTTATAATTATTTGTAATAAGTTCTGGTTCAGGATCCAGATAAACAAAATCTTGCCATCATGTGAGCCCAACCAGCATGGCAGGGCTTTCTTATTTATTTGTAATAAGTTCTGGTTCAGGGTCTTTGAGAAGAATGACACTACCTTCCTTTTACCTACGACAACTTTTTCATAAACAAAATCTTGCCATCATGTGAGGTCAATCAGCATGGCAGGGCTTTCTTCACTACAGTTTTTAATAAGTAATAATAGCAGTAGTTAGCCAAGCAGTTTGTTCCTTTTCATAAAAAACTTTGTATTTGGTTTGGTTTAGTTTTTGATTTGATTTGTTCTTGGGATTTGTAAATCGTTTCGTTCCGGGTCGTAGTCTCGCCTGTTTTAGAGGCAATCGTAGGGTCTTTTATGTATATCCTTTCAAAGGAAAATAAGATTTGACATACTTGCTTCAGCAGCCCTTGTATTCGCTTTTGCCAGTTCACACTGGACTTACTTTTATTTTGTACTGTGGTTAAGCTTGAAATCTAACCTAACCTTTGACATACTTGCTTCAGCAGCCCTTGTATTCGCTTTTGCCAGTTCACACTGGACTTATTTTTATTTTGTACTGTGGTTAAGCTTGAAATCTAACCTAACCTTTGACATACTTTCTTCAGCAGTCCTTGTGTTCGCTTTTGCCAGTTCACACTGGACTTATTTTTATTTTGTACTGTGGTTAAGCTTGAAATCTAACCTAACCTTTGACATACTTGCTTCAGCAGTCCTTGTGTTCGCTGTTGCCAGTTCACACTGGACTTACTTTTATTTTGTACTGTGGTTAAGCTTGAAATCTAACCTAACCTTTGACATACTTGCTTCAGCAGTCCTCGTGTTTGCTTTTGCCAGTTCACACTGGACTTAATTTTATTTTGCACTGTGGTTAAGCTTGAAATCTAACCTAACCTACAATCTTATAAACTGGGTATAATTAAGTATTTATATTGTTAATTAAAATTTTAACACTAAAGTGCAGAATGTATTTTTTTCTCTTGTAAGTATACACACAAATAAACTCGATTATCACCCGCTGATCACGATCTGATTATGTTGGGTTGGCAGCGGTGCCTGTGTTAATTTGTTAGCAAATCCATTCATTAAGACGCTAATTTATTTGACATATTAAGGTTTGATGACACCACTACATACATAAATCTAGTAATACACGTTACGTTGCATTTACCATACATACATACTACAAACATACAAACAAAGTCGTGTTTATACTACTTATATGGATGGCAAACGAGCAGTAACATTTTATTGATTATTTATGCAACAGACCGCGGCATGCATATGTGGCATTGCATGGAATGTGTGCGTGTCGTTGTTGTGCAGTCGATATATGGTATATGGAAAGATTTACTGCTGCTTTTACCCCGGGCAGCAGTGAAATTCTTGTTTCACTTTGATTATATCACAAACAACAATTACAGCAAAAAAAAAAAAAAATAAAGGAGAGAGAACAAAAAAAATAAAAAATATCACAACTGCTGTTAATTTAATTAAAAAAAAAAATGCTGTTGTCAAATGTTTTTCCTCTCTACATTTTATACATTTAACTGATGACGATGATGATGGCGCCGTCATTGGTATTTTCTATTCAGAATAATAAAAAAAAAAGAAAAAAAAAAGAAAAATTGTTTCTATTTAATTAATAAAAAATTGTTCTTTATAATGATTTTACCGATTTGATTTGTAAAATTTGTTGTACATGCATGAACATCATATGAACATCACTTGCTGGAACTTGGCAACCTTGTTAACATAATGACATACAAAATTATGTATAGTTGATGTTGGTTGGTTGGTTGGTTGGTTCTGCTCCTCATTGTACATAAAAATATATTAGGGGTATTCATGATCCTGGAGTAAATAGTTTTATATTATTTTTATATTAATGTATTTTTAATAAATTTCTTATTTGTAGTAAATTTGTTGTTTTACCAAAACAAAACACAAGTGATTCTCAAATACTACAGTATGCCCCATATTTTATGTCTGCATGTGAATATTGATTAACTTAAAAAAAACAACAGATTTCCATATATATATATTTTATTAAATTTTATTAGGTGCTTTACAATTTATTTATACTAGTTTTTGAATACAACATCAATCAAGTGGCCGCCATTATTGACCAAAGAAAAATGTGCCCGTTGTCCATCACTTTGTCGAAATTCTCGGGCGGTATAGCAATGATTTCGGCACGAATATTTGCCTTGAGCGCTGTAGCGTAGTGATAATGCGTTGGACCGCTACGCAGAGTGTCCGGGGTTCGAATCTCGGCACAGGCAAAATCAAAATCAAAGAGTAGAAAAAAAAATTTTTCTACACGGCACCCACCACCACCTCTTGGCAGGCAATGGCAAACCTACAAGAGTAAAAATTGCTATGAAAAGCTTTTCACTACGCCGTTCGGATTCGGCATTAAACTGTAGGTCCCTTCCATTCATGTAAAAATATAACACGCACAACATGAGTGGATGCGAAAAGCTCTGCCTAGGCCCTCCATGGGCTGTTGTGCCATTAAAAGTAAACGTAAGTATTTGCCTTGAGCTCATCAAAGGTCTGAGGCTAGCTGGGCGTACACTTTGCTTTTCAAAGAATACCACAAAAAGAAGTTCAGAGGGGTCAAATCTGGTAATCTAGATGGTCGGTCAATGTCGCCAGTTTTTGACACCACACGTTCAGGGAATTTTCGTTACAGAAACTGCATTGTTTGATTTGCAGTGTGGCAGGGTGCACCGTCTTGTTGGAACCAGTAATTGTCCAGAGCTCTTTCACACATTTGTGGGCAGACATAATGAGCCAACATCCACCGATATCGATTCCCTTTCTTTTTCGCCTTCTCTGAAGAAAAATTGCTCAATGTTGATTTTGGCGGAAAGGCCGGCCCAAGCAGTCACTTTTTCGTCATGCAATGGTGTTTCATGGATCTCGTGTGGATTCTCCGTTCCGCAGAAGGGACAATTTTTCCTTGTTATTTCAAGCGACGTGGACGGTCTGTCATCAAAATTCGTTGAGTCCATTGCACTTTATGCAGAAACAAGTGCAATTCATCCGTCAAAATGCCGCCCAAAGTGGTTCTAATGACGCCAAAATGCTGAGCGCAGTGACGATACAACACAAGGGGGATCGCGGCAACACTCTCTTACCGCTTCAACCAGTTCATTGGAACGTCTTGGACATTGATGAACGGCTTGTCTAACTTTTGTATCCACTAAAATATAATGTTGCCATATCATTTCATTTTTGATAGATTTGGAAGATTTGAAAGATTTTTAACCATAAACTTTTATATATTGGGAAACAGCTTTGCGTGCGTTCTTCTTTAAAATCGATTAATCTTGATCTATTTTTGTACATCGAACGCCTAAGGATATGCTAGTAAGAATTGTAAATTTTTTGGTAGAATACAACAAATACTCCAGGTTGTGAATACCCCTATTATAGTATGTTCTTCTTTGGCTGTTTTTGTGTCTTTTTTTTTTGTTTTTGGTTTTGGTGAAGAATTTCTTCGACATGAATTTATCTTAATCAAAAAATTTGCTTTTCAACTAAAGTCACGAATGTTTTTTCTTGTTTCTTGTTTTGTGTGTTTTCCCCTTTTGGGATTTTGTATTTTATATTTTGTTCTCATGGTAAAGAATACACTACAATGTAAAGTGGTAAAAATGTACAGTAAATATTAAATAGTGCAATGTAGTGCAGCATATTCACAGTGCCAGTGTTACCATCTTCAATTGTATGTAAACAGACAATATTCTTTTTTCTTTTTTTTTTTGTAAATTTTGTTATTCATTTTATTAATAATTTTTTGTTACTTACTTGCGGTTCCTTTTCATATTATTTTATATAATTTAAAACTGCATTACTTTAGCAGGCATCATGAAAGTAAGTGCAATGAACATACAAACAGTGGGGCAAAGCAAAAAAGTGATTGAAAATCTTTGATATACATACCTTCATTGCAGTCCAGTTGCAGCAATCTAGACCATCAACTCAGATATTCAAGTTGAATTCCCAACAAGGGCGTAGTTCTACGTTTTCTTCCGATTTCTCTTCTTCCAATTATATCTTGAAGATCGGACATGCTCTAGTTGCCCATCGAACACCTAAGATTACGCTACAACTACAACTAGATACTTTGAGAAAAATCAACCTTCTTCTTCTTCTGCTTTTAATGGCACAACAGCCCATGGAGGACCTAGGCCCAGCTTTTTGCATCTACTTTTACTTTTTTTTATATTTTATTTTGCCTGTGCCGAGATTCGAACCCCGAACACTTTGCGTAACAGTTCAACGCACTACCACTACGTCACAGCGACCATTACAATAAACAATTGCCGGCTTATGTGAATATGGGGTTTTGCCCCGATTTCATTCATTTAAATAGAGAATCGAAAAACGTCTCACAGCCAAGGAAGGTGAGACTCAGATTCATGTACATATTTCAGGATCTGCACATCTTATAGGGTAAACGGTTGCCATTTCTGCAACTGGAATTTAATAAGTTGAAATTTTTTCGGAACAATCTGGCTTCCTTGCCTAGGGTCTTTTAGAAGGGGGAAAATCAAGGAAGAAATTAAGAATGCTTAGATGTATGATTTATAGGGAGTTGTTTTAATTTATCTATTGGAAAAACACATAATTTATTCCGGCTCACACTTACTTTACTTACTTTTAATGGCACAACAGCCCATGGAGGGCCTAGGCCGAGCTTTTCGCATCCACTCATGTTGTGCGTGTTATATTAGTACATGAATGGAAGGGACCTACAGTTTGATGCCGAATCCGAACGGCGAAGTGAAAAGCCCTGACTGTAAAACATAAAGTTCCTGAAGGAATTTTGTTATAATTTTCTACGGTATTATTTTTTCAGAATAACGATTTCCATCTCTGATTTTTGTTAATTGCTAAGAGAAGAAAGTTTTGACTTGCCATCGATTTTTACGAAACTTTAAGACAATCTGGGATTTTGTTTTCTATGAGAATTTCAGGCCACTTAACCGAGATTTGGAAATCGATCGTACGATCTTTAGTCGAAGGGAAGAGCTGTCGGTTGTTGGGGGACGTGAACTTTACAATTTTGGGGCATTTACGTCAAGTTCATGACACTCCATGATGCCTTAACTTTCTTCCCGAGTAGCACTATTAAAATATATTTGTTTTAATCTACTCTAAATTTCTTAAAAATTTTCCACTTTCCAGCTGAAGGCATCATAAAAAATACAAAAAATCGCTAAATGAATTGAAGCGGAAACTTCTTTTTGAAATCGCTTCATCGTTGACAGCAACGCTACTTATTCACTTTAGAGGATAATTTTATTATTTACATTGAATCTAAAAAAAAATGTTCATTCTTCAATGCTTTCAGTTTCCCCACTAAACTAAAAATTACAAGCTTCGATTTTTGTACCCACTCCTTACATCTTCTTTATTTTTTCTTTATTGTCACAGCAAGAATACAAATTTTGCATGCTGCTCCAATTTTTCCATTCTTTGCGCTTTCGTTTTTATCAATTTAATCTCTCTTGAAGCAATAAAAAAAAAATAATAATAATAAAGGAGATTTTAGAAAGAACACAGCAAAAATATGTCAATTATTATTATTGGAATTTGCTTTATCGCTCCTTAAGGAACCGTATGCGCACTTGGAATGGCCAAGTTACCCATTCGAGTAGCTTCTCATTCGTTTGCTCACGCAGCATGAATCGTTAAAAAATCACGTACAACTTTTACTCAACTCAAGTTTTCATATACCGACGAAAGTTTTGAGTTACTGTTATCTTTGTGGCACATCCGAGCATACAACAAGAGTTGGAATTTATTTAGCTAAATAATTATTCTTTAATAATTTCCAAAACTTTCTATTACATAATGTAATATGTTAGCCTCCTTAGCCTCCTTAGTGACATAATAGTTCTTACATTTAAAGAGAAATTAGTTTGTGTCATGCTTAATATGCAATTATGTAAACTGAATATGAAAATTTGCTAATTAATTCTCAGCCGTGAAGCGAACAGAAGTCACCTTTAGATGCTTTTCTTAATAACATACGTTAGTAAACTTGACCAAAAACTCAATTGGAATATTAATTTAGAAAATGTCCTGTAGGAAACTCTCTGATAAGACGTGGGGCCTTCGTCTAAGATGATCCTTTCGCTTTACGCTATGCTAATTAGACCTACATAAGTATTATAGCCCATGTGGATAGAGTGTGATGGCACAAAGTGCTTCACATGTCGGCTAGCACCAAACTTGGTAAGCTACAGAGGCGTTCTTGTCTCTCCATAACTGAAGTAATGCATACTTGTTTAGACCCTGCCATTGAGGCGGTGATTGGTCTTGTCCCATTACTCACCTTCCTTAACTAAGAAGACACATTTACTGCACTAATACTGAATACGGGTGATGCTGGTCACCTGAGCATTTTAAGTGATGTTCATAGTACTCTACTCTGTCTCAGACTATATGATTAGGGATTTATATTTCAGCAGGAAATTCAATGTCAAACTTCCTACCAGGTCCGATTGGTCTGACAAATGTCTCATATTCGGCCCTTCTGCTCTCAATTGGGATGGTCGAAAATTGATTTCGGTTTTTGGTGGTAATGTTGTCGCACCCAACACTAGAGTCTATCTAAATCTCACACGCCATTTGGTCTAGTATTTTCCAAGTCAAATTTACATCATTGTGACCTGTGCAAAATAGATCTTCCAACGGGTTTAAAATGTGCACGTATCATTATTTATTCTGACAGCCAAGCGGCTCCCAAAGCTCTCTCTTTGTGGAGTTTTTCATTGTCACTGGTGAAAGATGGGTTTGAGAGTCTCCAGCGCTTGTCAACCCATAACAAAGTTACGCTTTGTTGGGGTTCCCTGGCCACTGTGACATTGCGGACAATGAGACCGCAGATAAACTAAAGGGGGGTGTTTTTTTTTAGAAGTAGTGTGGTTTTCAATCTGGCAATACTTATTTCGGAGTTGGTGTTTTTGACAGCTGTCACTTGATTTATGCTCAGTTTGGTTTGCCATTTCATAATGAATAGACTTACTCCTGAACAACGTTTGCAAATCGTGCAAATTTATTACCAAAATAATGGTTCAGTTCGCGCGACGAATTTTGTTCAGCGATGAAGCTCACTTTTGGTTGAATGGGTACGTTGATAAGCAAAATTGTCGCATTTGGAGTGATCATAATCCATAAGCCATTGTTGAGACGCCGTTACATCCTCAAAAATTCACTGTTTGGTGTGCTCTATGGGCAGAGGAAATCGTTGGTCTTCAAAGATGAAGCCGGTCATAATGTTACAGTCCATGGGGAACGATATAGAGCCATGATTAATTACTTTTTCGTGCCTGAATTGGAGGATGTTGATGTGGACGACCTCTGGTTCCAACAAGACGGCGCTACATGCCATACAGACATACAGCCAACGAAACAATCAATTTATTGAAGGAAACTTTTGGTGAGCGCATTATCTCGCGTCGTGGGCCTGTGGCGTGGCCTTCGGCCTCCAAGATCGTGCGATTTAACACCGCTGGACTATTTTTTGCGGGGTTATGTGAAGTCGCTTGTCTACGCAGATAAGCCTGAGACGATTCACGTCTTGGAAGAGAATACTCGGCACGTTATTGCTCTCGGTTCGAATTTATTCGAACCAGCCGCGGTGGCCACTTGCCCGAAATCGTTTTTAAAACATAATGGAAAATCCTTACCTTTATTATAAAGCTAAATTCTTGGTCATAGCATTAAATTATATGCGTTTTATTTCTTCTTGAAAACCACACTTTTAAAAAAACACCCTGTAGTTAGAGAAAGAACCATCATTGGCTCACATCTTTTCTGTGGACTTGGCGAAAGACAGTTTTAGACAAGCTACGGAACTTGTCGTTCGTTGGCTACACAGAAAATGGATATCGGACCGCGGATGGGCTACATATCTAAGCATTATATGTTCAGATATTACGCAAAAAAGTTAGGTCTGCCAAATGAGATAGAGTGCCTCACATTCTATATATGTGAATGGCCGGTCGTGTCCCGGGTCAGGATTGTAATTTTTGAAAAGTATCGGTCAAAAATATAAAATTCTCATCTGCAAAGAATGTTCCTGGCCTTGATTAAGTTACCAGAGCATCTGATGCGCTGATTTGGGGTTTCGCACAAAAGATTTTCTAACTTGCAGTGCTTGGCCATTTAGTCTGCCCTCAAATAAAATAATAATAAATGATCTCGGGTTTCTTATGTCAGCACTATTAAAAATATCTGGTGTTCTGTTGATCTGTGAAGGATCCTGAGAATAACTCTAAGAAACTCTTAACTTAACACTTTTCACCGTAATGACCTTTTTCTGTAAAGTACTCGTGGGTACATTATTATTAACATAGAATATTTGGTTGTTCAAATTTATTTACTAATCTGTGCTATTTAAATTTATGACCATCGTAAAATAAATGATTGCTATAAATGTAAGTAAGACTAGGTGGCCTGCCTGTCTGCCGTCAGCCTCCCTCCCTCGCTCCCTCCCTCGCTCCCTCCCTCCTATTTACATTTTATATATGAACAATGTATTACTTAAATGAATCGTGAGTAAATCTACTTCAAATTTAATTTAAATAATATTACATAATCATTTTGTTTTTTGGTTGTTTGGTTTTTTTCGTTTTTTCTCTTTTAATACGAGAATCAATGATATTATGATTATCTGCTTACCTAATAAAGAAATGAAGAGATTCTTTATTACACACAAACACGCACGTAGTAAATGTTCATAGTTCAGTAGCAGCAGCAGCAGCAACAACAAACAGCATAATTCATAATTTGACCTTATGTCAGATGCTAAAAATAGCAACAGAAATAATAACAACAAAACAAAAAATTCCAACAAATTAAGATCGAGAGCTCGAGAGGCGAAAGAAAACGTTGAATTCTGGAATATGACGATGTAATTTTTCACTGTTTATCGCTGTGGCTTAATTGAATGAAATTTTATGCAGAAAAGGCTACAGCAGAAGAATCAGCAGCAACAGCAGCAGGGGCAACAAATGGAATTTTATCTAAAAAGACGGACGAAAATTTCCCATTAGGCAAATTAATGGATTGAGTGTATTCACCATACTTTACTACAACATGTCTGAGCTTACAAATGCCCAATTTTATGACCGAGTTAATAAGCGAGCCAACGAGGCAACTAAATATTTTTTAGTAAACTAATGCTATTTATTTATTTATGGCATTCTTTTTTTTGAAGATTTATAGCCGAGTGCAATGCTAACTAAGTATGTACATATAAAGTGAAAGGTCTGCGGGTGAAATGTTTGCTTGCTGTTGCATGCAACAGTTGCTGTTGTCTCATATTTTATAGTTGTTGCTGTTTATACATACTTAGTTTCTACTGCTGCAGGTTTGCATTGCATTTAATTGAGATTCATTGAACTACGACCCTCATCAGCAACATCATCATCATCATCGCCATCGCCATCGCCATCGCCATAACCGTCATTGGTATTAATATCCTCATGTCATGAAAATAAAAGAAAATATTGTTGCAACTTAAGCATAACTGGAGGAACATACAACAACATTCATGTGCTGCCTGCAAATCATGTACCCAGCGGGAATGGTTTGCAGCGTACAGTAAGTGGCTGTAATTTTATGATGAACGAGGTCCATCAAAAAGCATTCGCATGGGCCTTATCGAGTATAAAGAAAACAATAGATGACTTATCGTGTATAGAATCAAACTCAGTCACCAGCCAAGCGAAGATTGTTCTGAAAGTACGATCAGTCCCTTTGAACTTGTAAAGGAGAAAAACTGCAGGCAGAAAATCAAATGCATAGAGAAGTCACAACGGATACGATATGCTGGGTGAAATGTACCCAGCCGAACAGCGAATACCAACATAACCAAACAACCAAAGTCTTCAGAGTATAGTCACAGTGTCCGTTGCCCACACATCTAACGATAACGATTGGCAAATCATTCTAATTTCAGATACACTTCGTAAACACGGAGTTCATTCTGATCCTCGACTTCGCCAAATACATTGACAGCAACTAAGAAATAATTGATATCTCAAGACAAGGACTTCGATTGCAGTTCTTACAAGAGTATTATTTATTGAATGGCTTGCTAACTTTATGTTGCTTAGAGCAAGGAATTCATTTTATTTCGATAGCTGAAGTGTTTCATCTTCGTCAGACACAAAATCTTATACTCATTCATGGATATGATCAGGAATTACGAAGGGGGGTTGGGAAGCCCCCTCTTAATTTTCAGAAGGGCCTCCGAAAGCTTAATTTTGAATTTTTTTTTAAATTTCTATATTAATTTGTCCTATTTTTCTATATTTATTTTTACAAAAGTCATATTAGCTGTAGTCTCTGAAAAATACATGGAAACTTGTGAGGTTATAATTTCTATATCAAGGTTGTCAATTTATCTAAATGAAATGAATGTAAATGGAAAATAAATTAGTTTATTTTTTTTTGTTTTTGTTGATTTTCAAAACTCTTCGTAAAGTGAGACTTAATAATTTTAAATAAATTAAGTTTAACTTTAAAGCCAGAATATGTAGAAAATTTAAGTTACTTCAAACTTCCTTATAGCTTCTAAAGAAGTTTTCGAAAAAATAAATAAAAGAGAATACGTCCACTTACCTATTTTATTAATATTTTGATATAAATTTCCCAAAACCTTCTTAAAGCAGCTCTGTGTAAGTAATGCCAACAACAAGGCTTCTTTAAGTCTTCCTAAAACTTTGTATTTGTAAAGCCGTGATTATTATGTTCAGATTTTGCTCGAGGAACACCATGAAATTGTTGTTGCACCGAACACGAAGAGAGAGCTTTTACTCACTTTCACATGCTGGTTGAAATGTGCCCAGCCGAACAGCGAACACCAACATAACGACGACCAATTTGCCTTCAATATTCTTTCCCTCTCTTTTTTGAGGGTTACTCGTAAGTAAGCTCCAAATTGAGTGCGCAAAAGAGAACACATTTTCTCTCAAAGATTTCCGAAAGTGTTCATTTTCCCATATGTTTTAAATATCTAAATTTATTAACGCATATAATTCATTTTTTTTTTCAATATTTATTATTATTTATTTTTTTATTTCCTTTTATTTTTTTTGTGTTTTTTTTTTATATGAATAAATGCAATCAAGAAATCTTTTTTGGTTGCTGTTGAGTAAGTGTGAGTGTTCAAATTATGAGGGTATCTCTGTTTTCTATCTCTCCATTTTGTACTATGCCTTTGTGACTTTGACATCGTTGAGGGTCACACGCGTCGAAACGGGCAATTGGTTGTATTGTAATTGTATTGAGTGAGACGACCCTGTATACTCTTACATGTTCACAAGAGCAGAGGAGCATGTCGCCTGTCAAGTGCATGAACAAATTCAATTTTCATACATACATGCATGCTCTCTTTTTAACACTCAGCGGTCATTGACTTTGAAATTCAATCCATTTCTTTTCAATACAAAAATTCATGGGTGAAACCTTTGTACAAGGAATGAAATAAAAATAGAAAATAATGAATTAGTTAAGTAATTATAAATTCGAAAAAAGTTCACAGATCACAGAATTAATAATTTGTATAAGCCGCGATTGTGGTCGCTGTGGCGTAGTGGTAATGCGTTGGACTGCTACGCAGAGTGTCCGGTGTTCAAATCTCGGCACAAGCAAAATCAAAAAAAAAAAAAGTAAAAAAAATAATTTTTCTACACGGCACTGATTCTTCCACCTCTTGGCAGGCAATGGCCAACCTACAAGAGTAAAAATTGCTATGAAAAGCTTTTCACTTCGCCGTTCGGATTCGGCACTAAACTGTAGGTCCCCTCCATTCATGTACAAATATAACACGCACAACATGAGTGGATGCGAAAAGCTCGGCCTAGGCCCTCCATGTGCTGTTGTGCCATTAAAAGTAAAGTAAAGTAAATAAGCCGTAATCATCTTGAGTGGCTTTAAAATCTCCATAAACTGGGAGATTAACACCAGAAGATGAAATGCCTGATCACTGCTTCTTTAGATCAATATTGATTGATATTGCCGGGAAAAAAAATCGGAATAATTAATATATTTAATCCACGCTCGAGATCAAACACAGAAATGAGTGTTTTAACTCCTGACGTTGAATTCTCTAGTTTAAAAAATTTAAATTAGAAATATCTACCTGTAATAAATAGAAATTAATCTCCAGAAACAATCAATCTCTAATCTCATTTTCTTAATCCAATAGAAGAAAATCAAGAATTCTGTCAAATTAGTTCAGAAAATATTTTTAATGCTCAATTAGGTTAAGTCTATGTCAATGGCTGTGTGTGTGCGTGTGTGTGTGTGCCGTCATAATTGAAATGAGCTTTTGCAAGTACTTACTCGTATTTTTACTATTATGATAAATGCATTTTTAAACTACACACATGCTAGCAAATCATTTATGGGAAGAACTTATGTTCAACGCTTGTACAGGTAAGTTACCAATTCGACTACGCTTGTACAGGTAAGTTACCAATTCGACTACTCCTATACGTACGTTGATAAGTCTAAAGGAAACCACTCAAATACAAATACACTTAAGTATGTGTGGATGTATGAGTAAGTGCTTCAAGTGGTGCTTTATGTATGGTGCCAACTACAAATATTATCATTGTAAGTGTTTATCCATATATCGATCGAAAGCTGAAATGCATACTTCTACTTTTATGTTTGCTGGCAAAAGTACATAAGGACATAAGGATAACGTTTTCATGAATATATCGCTATGGGCATATCGCTTCAACTAGACACCATAGAATGATAAACGATAGATAGTATATGAGTGTACATAAATACATGCGAGTATGTGTATGTATGCGTTTGTGTGAATGTATGTATAACATGTTGGTCATTAGTTACGTCAATGTCAGAGCCATTACACTTGGGAAGCTGACTGACAGGCTGACTGACTGGCTGGCTGGCTGGCTGGGTGGGTGGCTGGGTGGCTGGGTGGCTGGGTGGCTTGGTAGTTAGTTGCTGGTCTGTTGGTCATTGAACGCTACAAACATATATATTTATTTCAACATCTAACGTAAAACTGTCAGCTCCATTAATAAAAATAAAGTGCCACTTATGTAGCTATAGATGTTTAAGTTTTCATATGCGCCCAGTAGAAAATCATTATGGACTAAAATCAGAAAATATTTCACGGTTACTAGCCGAAATTTGGCAAATGCCCACTAATTTTTATGGAAATGAAAACTTAATTTTTTCTTTTTTTTTTATGTTAGAAAATATGTATAAAAACCAACTTTTATTTGTGGTACAGCGCTGTCAACGATTTAAAAAGGAACTGGTATTTTATGATAAAAATCACGCCATTCTTGTAGGGTTAGAATCCGTTGAGTTTTTGTTGTTGCTAACTGTTGGTGGTGCAACGTTACATTATTGGGCTGATTATATTAAGCAAATCACGCCATCTCGCTGCTGCATATGTGCTGATTTCTAACGGCGTCAGATGCGGTTTGGTTTTTAGTTATTGATTATCGGTGAGGACAGACAAATTTGGCTGCCACTACAAAGTTGATATAAAATGTATGAAGAAATGTCAAATTGATCAAAAATTCACAATGAACAAGAAGGCCAAGACCGATCTTCGGTTGTAGTGCCAACTAAGTAAGTAACGTAGTAGAACCAGACGTGCTACTTAAGCCCACAAAATGATCTAGGATTAAGTAAAAAAAGTTCAGGACCAGAGTAATCCTTCTCCAGACCCTTAAGTTGTTACGAAAGATTAATTAATTTAAACCAACTGTATGGAAAATACAGAATAAGGTAATGCCTTTTAGCCTGCATTCAGACCTGATGAACTATCATTACTTTTTCTACTGGGATATACGAGTACCATCGTGTTTATGTGCAAGTGCAAGTGCAAGTGTAGGTGTAACTTAGTTTTAGGCACCGGAAGTTGCGCCAGCTTACACACGCATTCACGCTGCTGCACATTTGCAGACATCATCCTTCAATATTTAGCAGTGTTCATTAGATGTTCATTGTTTATCAGCTGGTTGGTTATAGTATCCGGTGTCCTTTTTCCCTCTTTCGCTCTCTCTCTCTCTTGTTTGCTCTTACTGCGTGTATTTTACAATGACAATTTGTTTGTCCATCTTGTTCATCACTCGTCCGTTATGTTATTTACGTTATATGTGTGTGTGTAGGTGTGTGTGCCTGTGCCTTTGCCTGTGTACACAGAAAGCTCTCTCGTCTTGTCTCAATGACTAAATTCAATTATGTCTAATGCGGAAATGAAACGCAATGTAAAACTTTGGTATTGTCATTGTTGAATGTAGCATGTTTCACTCGAAATCCGGCGGCGACGCTTACGTTTACAAAAAGCAATTGGAAAATATTGTTCATCAAGATGTTCTCATTTTACACCGATGACAATATCCTATTAAGTTGCTATTTCTACTTCTCATGTATGTATATATAATAACTATACATACATACAAATGCCATTTGAAGATTTCCTTCGTAATATATAGTATGTATGTATGTACTTTAATGTTGCCACTGATATTTACTGACAGGATTAAATTGTAATTGTTCCGTGTTTCCTCTAAAACACGTCAGAGATGTGAGACGGCCAGCTGGCAGAATTCCTTATCCAGGCCATTTAATTGACGCCTGGCATGGCCTTTTCTATACCATAGAAAATCAGTCAAAATTCGTAGTCCTCAAAAGCCAGGCCGATCTACGTACGCAACAACCTAACTAATAAAATATTACCACTCCCTTGGAGCTGGCAAAGAAAATGTTATTTATCGAGGGTTCTTCAGGGCTTGACATAAGTAGTGTCTACATACTTACTACTGGGACAAACTCGATAGCACACTAGACTCTCATCCAAGAGGTTTCGGGTTCGATTCCCGTCTTAGTCTGGTGGTTAATTCTCTTTCATAACCTTCTTACCTTCCTACCGATATGGCGTGAATAAGAATTATAAGAGAGTGTGCAGGTACACCTCTTGGCAGGCAATGACTTAATTAACAAGTGATAAGAAATTGCCACACCGCCGTGTTGAAACCGGCTGTAAAATGGCGAGGGCTTTGCGTCTCCGGACGAGGGAGGATCTGGAGGGAAGTTGAAAGTAGTCGTGTATAAAAAAAGAAAGGCAGCAGTAAGCGTTCTAACAATATTTATTTAGTATAAAAATGTAATTGGGGCGTACCTTTTTCAACCCGATTTTCCTTAGTGCTTTGAGTAGCGGCGTCTGGTCCCGGGTCTTCTAATGTTGGGTTGGTCGCTGCGGTGGACGTCTTCTCTTCTCGGCTTCTCAGTAATACCAATTCTTTAAACATTTCGGTAAAATATCTAAAGATTGAAGAAATACCCCCGCTATTCTCACCAAATTTAACGAAAGGAAAATCGAGCTGGTAAGGGTTCCTAATCTCCGTTTGAAAGACCAGGTGCAGGGCAACCTGACTGCACTTGGCCTTATCAACTGGCGCCAGCGCGCGCATAGCAGAAGTGACTGGCGAAGCTTTGTGGAGGCGGCCAATACCGATCATCGGTTATAGTGCCAGCTAAGTAAGTAAGTAAGTAAGGGTTGCCAGGATTATAAAAAATGAACCGATTGAACATAAAAATTATGGCTCCAGGCCTAAACACTTAAACCGTAAGTGCAACCATGTGGTATCCCAATGGGCTGTTATGGACTAAGTGTGTTCCACTATAGGGCTATAATCTAACCTAGTGGCTCTAATCTAACTTAACATGGGGTTTTAAGGTCAACAGGCAGAGAGCTTACTCGCTTACAAATACCTTTTTTCACATACTTTTTAGGAAGAACAGGATTTCTCTTAAGTTTTGCTATGCTATTTCTAGAAGTCGGGTCTACTGTAAAGGCCGTAAATCCACCCAATAACATTTCAATTGTTGGATGTACTTCCTCTTTCTTCTTTCTTTTTGTATATGAACTATTAGCTTTCGATCTTCGTCAATTCAGCTGCCAGGTCTGGTTGTTTATTAGTTCACCTATGATTATTTGGGCTTATTTTCAAACAACGTCATTCTATTTTGGGAAATATATAAAAGCTTGCTGGAAAATGCTCCACCTCAAACCAAGCGCAAAAATCTCAATGGCATGGGACAAACAAAAAAAAAATTCAATATTCTTAATAGCATTGAAATGCCAAATGTAAATGATCCGCTTAAGTGATTTTCCATTTGGTTATAAACACTTAGGAATAAAAGAATCTCGCATATGTGCATTGGTTCCTAAAAATATTTCTAAATACACTTTTTCAATTTCTCATTTCAGATTCCAGGAAATAACAATCAATCAGCGGAGAAAAGCAAAACAATCAAAAGAGAAAAATAATCTTACCTCAGCCTGCATGCCAAAAGAATATTTCAAAATGTCTGCTACAAATCGACGACACCGGCAGCCCGAGCAGCAATCAAAGCAAAAACGGTTTCCTTCTGACACTACCCCATCATCATCATCTTCACTGTCCATTGCCAGTCTTCTAGCCACAACAATTACAATCACGATTTTGCTGCAGCTCACCGCATCCACTGAGGCTGCGGTACATTCGGTGTTCACGTATAAGAATGCATCAACTATGCTGGGTCAAGTGGTCACGTCGAGTACACTGTTCTGGGAATCGTACGATCCCAAGGATCCCAAACAATTGCAGTATGCCGTCGAAGGTGGCAAGTACATTACCGAAGACGAACACTACCCGATCTATGTGTGTCGTGTCACCATAGACGGTGCAGCGACCAGCGGCCACACCGAGAAGATTCTGCAAGCGCATGTCTGCGTTGCCGCCCACTATAAACACCGCAAATACGATAACTTCGATGTGCTGGTGAATAAGGGCCACCTGGGTAAGATCGCCTGGATAAGTTGGCGTAAATTCAATGCTGGCATTCCAATTGGCGCTATACGCATCGGAGAAGATTCGTATATCGGCCGTCATCGTGCATTGCATCATCGTCAACATTATGAGGAGGATGGTGAACAGCATTGGGGTGCCGATTATAATTTGGGACGTTTAGAACTGGTCGGTTTGGGTAAAATTAAGGTCGTCGAAAATGACACCGAAAAGGATTACGATGAAGGTGAAGTGCTGGTGGAAACGGAACCGTACCGTTATGAGTTGAGAGACATCAAATTGGATAAGCTTCGCTTGGATATGCGCGATAATGTCACTGAATTGGGTAAGTAATTACGTAGACGTTTTGAGAATTGGTGTAGAAAATGTTCCAAGTTCCCAGATAGACGGAATTCTCAAGTTTATTCACTCTCTCCCATTATCACAGCCTTCTTTTATGGGAGCCTGTGCCAGTTAGACCTCAGTGCAATAATAAACGGGTTCGCTTCAGCTACAGCTTGCCTGTCCAATTTGGTTCGACACATCATTCTCTTCCCCCCGGATCTCATATTTTCTCGCCAAGGCTCTGAATCTTATGACCTAACCGCTGCTTTCCAGAGGTTGCCACTATTGTGGACCACAACCAGACCTCACAGAAGCGTGATTACATAAGATGCCACTCAGACTTGTGTTTTCTTTGTCTACAATAGGGAGCTATTGTCGGAATTTTGATTTACGATATTTTTCTCTTATATCATAAAATATTAATAAGTGCTTTCCAGATTTGGCGGCTGTCCCCAGTTTGTTAGCTGCTTGGTAGATACGTAAAATCTTGAAATCCATAGGAGCTAAGGGAAAAAGAGACCGATAACGTTTCATTTATATCAACATTCCTTCAACATTTGACATCTCCTTATTCTCGCCTTTTCGAGACCCCTAACAGATCTGACATTCCAGAAATGGTGACGCTGTGTCATATAAGTTCTTCATACTATTAAATAACCCTAGTTTTGCTGGACTTGCATGTCAAATCTCCAGGTTCATAATCGCCAAGTACAAAAACTAAAAACATTTTCTCTTTTTCTGACCTTAGTCTTTACTCCTCTCTTAATTATGTTCATTTAAACCAGTTCTGTTCTCTCTTTTAATATATTTTCCTCCCCACCGGCTCGCTCCACTCTCTGTCCACCATCGCATACTAACATCCTCTCGATACACATCCATACACATGCATATTTCTATACTTAGAAAGAGCCTTATCCCAATTCTCTTGTGTTGAGATAATAATACTTATCACTTCGTGAGAGAATTTTCGTTTTGCTCTCTTCTAGCTTCAACCATTTTGACTCTGCCGCGCGTAAAGAAGTTTCACTTCGAAATACACCCAGCCCAGTTTTCAAGTTATTCAATTTAAAATTATAATCTCTTTCGCTTGTAGTTAATCTTATCTTCTTCTCTCTTCACAGCTTCTGGCATCCTCGTCAATCGCGGAGATCAATATAGTCTCGTCGAAACGGTGCTGTCCTATGAATTTGATCACATACAAAATTGGGGCGCACACGAGGGCGTTGCACGTGGTCTGCCAACAAAAATCTATGAAAAAGATGTCCCGAACCCGGCGGAAATCAATTGGGGACTCAAATACAATGAGAAACGGTATGAAACAAAATCAGTGCATACCAAGCTACGTCCAGGCACAGCATTAAATGTAACACTCAGGGGTAACTATGTGACGCTAGTGGCACCATACACAGCCAAATTGTTTGCATTCTACTACGAGAATAGCGATACTGTGTCACGGAAGATAACATCAGAAGTAAGTAAATCAAGATATACTTTCTACCATGTTTCGTAAATTTTTAAAATTAATCTTTGGTTTATTCTATATTCTCTTTGCATTCCAGGTGCGCAAATATTATTTGAAAGATGTGAAATTGGAATTCAGTCCGGTCTATTGGATTGAGAATGGAACATTTGTGCCCACCACAACTACAACATCAACAACATCGACCACCACAAATCCAACCACCACCAGTACCGGTGAACCGAAACCAATGCATGAGCCACCCGTAGTGCATGTTAAGAACGTCGGTGATACATATTCGGGGCCAGATTCACTCGAGAAATCATTACAAGATTCACCGTCCAGCAATGAAGCAATACACAATAATGAAGTGCCCGATAATTTGGCAGAGAAACATCAGAAACAGGCAACATTGGCAGCGAGCGCAGCAACAAATTTCAATAGTGAAGCATCGGCAATCACAACCACAATCAGCACAGCTGTTCTGCTGCTAACGGTGACGATGTTCAATGTTTAAACGTGGACGAACGAACGCCAGCGGAGCGTTTATAAAATGTAGTAGGTGTAAAGTTAATGAAATGATGAAAATTATGTATTACTAACTAGAATTCTTTGTTTGTGTGGCAACCAAATTAAGAGAGAAACAAAATAAAGCAAAAATAAAAACAAAAACAACAAACACAAAAGTATATATAATAGATATTTATATAGTATGTATGTATGTGTATATGCATACACACATACATACATACATAGATATGTTTAAGTACACATCCATATATACAATATACATACTTATAAGTATGTAATGTGAACAAAAACAAAATTATGTAAAAGAAAAGAATAATTGGAATTAGCGTTTAGTTGTTGTTGTTGTACCTGTTGTAGCCGTCTGTGAGCGCCCTCATTGCAGCTAATATGAAAGAAATGACAAGACTAAGAGTGAACATTGAGAGAGAGAGAGAGAGAGAGAGAGAGCACATATGCAGTAACGATTTTCTCAAAATAAGAATATGTTATTACATACTGTTAGAGAACGAGAGCGCGCAAATGAGCGAGAAAGAGGAACATTATGTAGCGACTTGATAGACGTGAAAAACAGAGATCTTTTTTTCAAGCCGAACGATTTTATTGAAACAATTTGTTTGCTTTTGCTTCGTTGAACAATCGATAAATTTTAAAATAATACAAAAATAAACATTCCTTATATTTCTAATTTAATTATAATTATTTGTATCTAAGAAAAGTTTGAAATTTTTTTTTTTTTTAAATAAAAGCTTTGTTTGTACTACGAGATTTTTTTTTTCTTTTTGTGAATTCATTAATTAATGTATAATCATAAAAATATGTAACAGTTTTTTCAGTGTATGCTACAAGAAAAAAGAGTTAATTTTCGATATATACAAACAAAACAAAAAAAAAAAAACAAAAATGTTTTACATATTAAGTTTTTTTTCTCAAAGCTTGTCTCAATTGAAATTGCAATTTTTTAAGCATTTTTAATCACATAAATATTGTTTATTGTCTTATTTAACACTTATCCTTTTATAATGAGCATTCCAAATATGTAAATTTTGTTTTTAGTTTTAAAATAAAGAAAGAATGATAAAAATGAGAAATATTGGTAATATTTAAAGATTTAATAATAATATATAAAAATATAATTATTAATTTTCCATATATTATAAATAATTATGCGCTCGAATAAAGTTTGTAAATGACTATAAAATAAACAGAAACAAAACAACTAAATGATGATTTTTTCTATTCTTTTTTTATTATAATTTTTTTTTCCATTCGTTGTCCAAACTCATGTGTGTGTGTGTGTGTGTGTGACTCAGAGATTATGACCCAGGGAACCATCCACTACTGTTCCCACTGTAACTGGCCATATGAATTTTAAGAGATAGCTTTGAGCTAATTGGCTAATTGAAGCAATCATCCTGCAGATTCGTCATCTTCTTTTACACCTCCTGCAGAGTAGCTTTTATTAAAATCAAGCAAAGAGAGAAATTCGGATCAACTTTAGAACTTTTTTTCTACTAATACTTATACGAAAATTTAGTAGCTTAGAGAATAAAAGTGTAAAGGTTTAATCAAAAAAACTTTATATCAGAAGGGCAAAGGTAAGAAATCATACATCAACTTACTACGAGATCCATTAGTTATGGAAGCGGGAACACATGCTGTCCTCAAACTAGGTTGTGAAAGCATCTCTGAGAGACCTGGCCTACGCTGCCATAAGAATCTCTCCAAGAATATGAGGGCTTAAATTGCATAGTTTTCTAATGACTACTGATGCGATACTACGATTCGTAGTAACGCTTCCAGGGATTTTGTCCTCATATAGAACAATAACTAAAAGGCTTAAATATCGATTTTCAATATAAATTCCCAATATTTGGTCTCTGCTGCCAATGCGTTTCGTACATTTGCGATATCTTTCTGTAAAAATTTTGAAAACAAACCTATCGCAAATGCGATAATTTTTTAAGCAGCAATAAATCGCGACCTTAGAGCATTTTATATTGATCCAGAATTCAGTGGATCAATGGATTTCAATCAAATTGAACTAACTAACTAATCGAGGATTACTATTAAAATTTAAAGAAAAATTAAGTTTTCTTTATTTAATTTCCATTAAATTTTGCAATAAGAATGGAATGAAGAATATGTTAGCAAGATTTATTTATTGCATTACTCTCAACAAAAGTTCGTATATCACATGAGTTGGACAATCTTAATTTAGTTCTATATTTTATTTATAGAATTTTTGATTCATTGATCTTCTTACAATTGTTTTGCAAATCTTTTAATTTCCCTATAGTTTCTGAATTATTTTTAAAAATTTCACTAGTAAATTCAATTGAATTTACCTACTTACAAACATGACATTAAAAATGTTCAAATTTATATTGCTTTCCCTATACAGAATTTTTTGTACAATATACTTGCCATATTTTGAAAAATTTAGAATACTGTGATTGTTCTCACTCAGTACAGGAGACATTTTCGGAGCTAAAAATTTGTCCAATGAATAAAAATTAAACAAATTATCGCATTATGCAAACTTACACAAGGTTTTAATTTCAAACCAATTTCTATAATTCTTGTTTTGTGTTTTGACAGGTCTACACTAAATTAATATTCTCATATATTTACATAATTTTGTTGAAGAATTGCATTTGACATACTCAAAATTTTACTGAATAGATCATTAGTAAAAGCTTTTCACTCGGCACTTCCCTTCTATTCATGTGCAAATATATCACTCACAACATTAGTGGATGCGAAGAGCGAAAAGCTCGGCCTAGACCCTCCATGAGCTGTTATCATGAGAGTGCAACTTGCGTGGTTTAGCTGTAAATTTATTTTTGTACAAAATACCATTACTAACCCAAGTCTGGCTTGAAGAACTGAGAGTAGTTTTCTCAACGCTTCTACTCAGTTCTCAGTTGTATTAAATTCCATAAATTCTCGAGCTACCACTGAGACGATGCATTTGATTGATACTAAAAACTTTTCTATTATATATCTTGTTAACTACTAATTACTAACATTTTTACTTTGAGTGTTGGCTATGGTGTAACACGAAATCGCTCATTGCTTTCAATTGCTCATTGATTCATGTAGTGAAGGTGTTGAAAAACATTTTATGTAAATATGGTAAATAAAAATGTGAAGTGTGTGTAAAAAATGTTTAAAATTCATGTGTTGATTTCAACGGAAATTTGTTTAAGGTTAATGGCAATACGTGCAGTAAATATCAGCAATGCCTTTTGTTATCTATTAAAAATAGGTACAACTTGCGAATTTTAGACAAATAAAGTTTTTCCTGTTTTTCATCTACTCCCGAATACAAACTACATATGTACCATACACCATAAATAAGCCCTTTTCGTAACATCCGGTGCCCACGCTTTTTCATAAATGATTAACTATAAAATATTTAAATATGTACTATGTAAATTTCAAAGAAGATTAAAAATTGAATCGTGTACAGTTTTTTGGATATGTGTCCGATGTGTATGTATTCAAAGGGAAATTTTGGATATGTTGTGATGATGATAATGAACTAAGTAATATTACATTAATTTTAGTCGTCGTTGTCAGTATCAGACTCAAGTCACATTTCCTACCTAGTCTGATAAAGCAAGCTCAAGTGACTTGCAAGTAGATGGGTGCCTGGCGATGGAGGCATTGTGCATTGTGAACCAGAAACCTTTTCCTTAACTTTTCCATGTGGAACAACTTAAAGATAATTTTCGTAATCAGGAACGTAAAATTAGTCTAATTCCGGTCTAATAGATCACCCTTTTTCTCTATAGTGACTTGAAAAATATTTTCTCCTCTCGGCTGCTACGTCAAGCAGAATTCAGTTCGTGCAGTCAAGTAGGAGCTTACAGAAAGTTAGATTATGAGCTACAACATTCCTTGATTCAATCCAAGAGATCCTTCCTCTCACCTACCAATCTTCTTTCCATTCAACACAATGCTCTGCATTCATAGGGGTATACCCTGTGTGTTGGATATATCAATAAAATAAAAAAAAGAGATCATTTCCACCGTCCCTCCAACTTGACTGTGGTTAAGAAATATTTTTTTGATCAGCTTGAATTACAGTTCAGTTGGAGGCCAGCAGGAACCAGGCACGAATATGACATCTACTGCACTTTTCTAGCTCCATCTCTCCTCTATAATTTACCTTTGAACAGAAATGCTTTATAACCTCCCTCAAAACTTATAAATTAAAGAAAAAAAAAACGTAGGCAAGCATATTTGCCTATCGTCATCAAAGGGTTAAAAATGTGATGAAGTTGAGCTTCCCACACAATGACTATTGGAGGCGATTAGATTACTGCCGATAGTAGAAAGTGTTTATTGACGCTCTCTCGAAGATATGAAAGATCTAAGAGTCTGAAGGTCGGTTAAGATTCATTATAGTGTTTGTTACAGACTTGATTGAACTCACCGATTTTCCATAAGAAATACTTACTAGGTATCAGAGAATCGGTCCTAAGTATGTGAATGCATGTCTTTGCTCATTGTAAGCTGAACGACAGTTCATCTGAGCCTTCTCTCTCTCTCCCTCTTTCTCTCTAGGATGTAATGTAAAACTCCCGATTTTGCAAAAAAAAACTTCCCATGAAATTTTTTCGAACATGAGAGAAAAACATGAGTATAATTTACCGGTTCAACACTCATGAGAGATGAGCTATATTTTGATATTCCATTCTGAAAAAGTTTCTTTGATAAATTGGCTCAAAAGAAATTGATAAAAAATTAAATTTTAATAATTGGTCTAAAACAACATAACGGACTGTGTAATTAATGGAGGCCAACCACGAAATTTACTGTGGCCAGTCCATAAACAAACGAAGAGTGTCGTTCAGTTTTGGAAGGCAACTACATTTTTTAATCTATAAATTATGTTGTGTACTTAGGCAGATTGAGAAAATTCGACTAGGTCTGCGCTTTTCCGCAAGCTCCTCTTAAAAGCTTTGCTCCAGGGAGATTTGGAATAGGAAAATTTTTCTTTCGGGAGAATACCATTAATGGGAATATTTAGAACGGAGTGGCTCTCCTGTGTTTTTCTCGAAATGGAAACCTTCACCTGCTGTGATATTTATTTTCGAGTCATCAATATTCCATTGTAATATCGCCGACTCTATTCTCGATGGTAAATTTATTTCAAGTTATTGTGAAATACCGATTATACCGATTATGCCGATTATTCTCGGGTCATCTATACCATGATCATTATTTGATTTGCCTAAATCAGTGATGGGCAAGGAGTGTAGCATTGTTCTCTCTTTCAAGTATTACATATGACAATGGTGTAAAGATTTTTTTTGTAACTGATGTAACTCTAATTTAGTATCGGCCAATTTCGATTTTCCTATTCACATTTGAATAGGATCACTTTCTCTGCCGACGTGCACTGCTGTCACACGTATACTATATCTTCTTCGTGCAGCTTACGAAGTTTTGACGAAAAATGGAATTCGGACGAAGTTTGAGAGCAATTTTGTCAACGTCAATCATGTTAGTTGACTTTCAACATTCATGTAAGCGAGATCTCTCTGCAATTTTTTTTTAAAACAAAACAAACTCAAGCAGCGCTGTCGCTCTCTCAGATACACACACAAGCATGCATGTTTATGACACTGCTCTAATCTGACTCTTTCTTTCAATTAGTTGAACTCAACTTGAGTACTAATGCCAACTTTTTACATTGGCTGTCTACTCTATTATGGTATATTTATTTTTGTTGTACCAACTATGAAATTAACTCATTTCACTGCCATGCTGTCTGGGACAGCTGTGTAAAATTAATTGTTATGCTAAATATAATATATGCGGCTCATTTGTTTATGAACTCATTTATAAGTGTTCGCTCGGTTCTGGGCTGCTGGTGTTAACTGAAAATGTAAAAAAAACACAGACACAGCAAGAACAATATAACTTACTTACTTACTTAGCTGGCGCTACAACCGATGATCGGTCTTGGCCGCCTCCACAAAGCTTCGCCAGTCACTTCTGCTATGCGCGCGCTGGCGCCAGTTGATAAGGCCAAGTGCAGTCAGGTTGCCCTGCACCTGGTCTTTCCAACGGAGATTAGGACGTCCCCTTCTGCGTGATCCTCCACCGTGGTTCGAATAAAACACCTTTCTAGCCGGAGCGCTTTCTTCCATTCGCTCAACATGACCCAGCCAGCGAAGCCGCTGGAGTTTTATACGCTTGACTATGTCAGTGTCGGCGTACAGCTCATACAGCTCATTGTTCCATCTTATTCGAAACACGTCATCCACGCATACTGGACCGTAGATCTTACGGAGTATCTTCCTCTCGAACGCTCCTAACAGTCTCTCATCATTGATGGTCAATGTCCACGTCTCTGCGCCATACATTAGGACGGGAAGGATGAGGGACTTATAGAGCGTTATTTTCGTCGGTCGAGAGAGGGCTCTACTTCTCAATTGCCTACTGAGCCCGTAGTAACACCTGTTGGCAAGAGTTAGTCTCCGCTTGATCTCAAGGCTGACATTATTGTTGGTGTTTATGCTGGATCCTAAATAAACGAAATCCTTGACGACTTCAAAAGTGTAGTTGTCAACAGTGACATTTTGTCCAAGACGCCGTGACTCTTTGTTTGTTGACACAAGGTATTTCGTTTTGTCCTCGTTCACCACTAGACCCACACGACGAGACTCCCTTTCCAGGTTGGAGAATGCTGCACTGACTGCTCGAGCGTTTTTGCCAATGATGTCAATATCATCAGCGTATGCTAGCAGCATGACACTCTTGTAGAAGATAGTGCCAGAGATGTCGATGTTCGCAGCTCGAATTATTTTCTCCAGCATTAGGTTAAAGAAGTCGCACGATAGGGAGTCACCTTGTCTGAAACCTCTTTTGGTATCAAATGGTGCGGAGAGGTCTGTCCCAATTTTCACTGCGCTGGTGGTGTTGGTCAGTGTCATTTTGCAAAGACGAATGAGCTTTGCAGGGATACCAAAATCAGACATTGCGGCGTACAAGTGATCCCTAATCGTGCTGTCGAAGGCGGCTTTATAATCGACAAATAGGTGATGGGTGTCGATCTGTTTTTCTCGGGTCTTTTCCAGGATTTGGCGTAGTGTGAATATCTGGTCGATGGTGGATTTACCAGGCCTGAAGCCACACTGATAAGGTCCAATCAGTTTGTTGACGATGGGCTTCAGTCTTTCGCACAGTACGCTCGATAGAACCTTATATGCAATATTAAGAAGGCTGATCCCACGGTAGTTGGCGCAGATCGTGGAATCACCCTTCTTATGGATTGGGCAGAGTACGCTGAGATTCCAATCACTTGGCATGCTTTCATCTGACCATATTCTGCATAGAAGCTCATGCATGCGTTTTTTGAGCTCTTCGCCTCCGGTCTTAAACAACTCAGCAGGCAGGCCATCTGCACCTGCAGCCTTATTGTTTTTCAGCCGAGCAATGGCTGTTAAGACCTCCTCATAGTCAGGCGGCGGTACTTCAACGCCGTCAGTGATTGGGGTTTCCGGAGTGGGTTCCGCAGTGGCGGGATTATTGCCGTCTTCGCCATTAAGCAGCTGCGAAAAGTGCTCCCTCCATAATCTCATTATGCCCTGGATATCTGTCACCAGATTTCCATCTTCATCCTTGCAGGAAGAGGCCCCGGTCTTCAAACCAAGAGTCAGGCGTCTTATTCTTTCAAAGAATTTTCGGACCTCGTTCCTGTCCCGCAACATTTCGATATCATTGAACTCGCGTCTTTCTTCATCTCTTTTCTTGCGCCTGAAAAGACGTTTCTCCTCCCTCCTCAACTTTCTGTATCGCTCCTTAGCAGCTCGCGTTGCAACTGACTGCAGGGTGGCTCTGTATACTGCGTTTTTTGCTTCAGTAGCATCGCGACACTCTTGGTCGTACCACATATTTCTCCGTCGACGGTGGTAGCCTAGCACCTCTTCGGCAGCCGTACGCATAGAGCGGGAAATGTGCGTCCACTGTGCGCATATATCATCAAGTTGAGGGGTGTTTTGCGAAAGGAGAAGTGCAAGTTGGTTGGCAAAGACTTTGGCTGTCTGTTGTGATTGCAGCTTTTCGACATCCAGCTTTCTCTTTGTACCTATCCGTACGCGATTTGCTACACATATACGTGTGCAGACCTTGGCTGCAACCAAGTAGTGGTCTGAGTCGATGTTTGCACCACGTATTGTGCGTACGTCTAGTACATTGGAAGCGTGCCTTCCGTCGATCACAACGTGATCAATTTGGTTTCGTGTGTTTTGATCAGGGGACAGCCAAGTGGCCTTATGGATATCCTTATGTTGGAATCTGGTGCTACTAACTGTCATGTTTCGTGCCGCGGCGAAGTCGATCAGTCTCATACCGTTATCGGTGGCTTCGTCGTGGAGACTGAATTTTCCGATCGTCGGACCAAAGAGACTCTCCTTGCCCACCTTGGCATTAAAGTCGCCTAACACGATTTTAACATCGTGGCGGGGGCAATGCTCATAAGCTTTGTCGAGGAGCTCGTAGAAGTCATCTTTGGTCGTTTCATCCTTCTCATCCGTCGGGGCATGGACACAAATTAGGCTGATGTTGAAGAATTTTGCCTTGATGCGGATAGTGGCTAGGCGCTCGTTCACCGCTGTGAACCTCGAGACTAGATGACGCAGTCTCTTCCCAACCACAAATCCAACACCAAATTCGTGTCTCGACGCATGACAGCTGTAGTAGATATCACAGGATGCTCTTTTGGAGCAACCCTGTCCCGTCCATCGCATTTCCTGTACAGCGGTGATGTCAGCTCTATATTTTTGGAGGACATCCACCAGCTGGATAGAGGCACCTTCCCTGTAGAGGGTTCGGACATTCCAGGTGCATATCCGTAAATCGTTGTCCTTTGGGCGTTTGCGGGAGTCGTCAATATTAGAGGGGTTCATCATCCGAGGCTTGTTTGGAGGTTTCATTGGAGGGTATTTTAACGTGGTGGGTTCCAAGCCCGACGCACAACCATTCATTCAAGGCCATGGAGAAGCCCGCCGCACACATTAGTTAACTCACTGACGGTTGTCAGATCGCTATCCAGGGGACGCCACGAGGAGGCTGTGTGTCGACTTGAAACGTAGAAGCGCAAGGATCGACCATGGACGCACCTGCGACTGTCACGAACTTTACCTTGTGTCCTACGCCCCAGGCCCCCCAGAACAATATAACAAGTAGTAGAATATAATAGCGACTGACACACAATTGACAGAACAAACCAGCACACATTTATTGACTTGAACCTTGCTGGGAAGATATAAATCTAATAAAAAATACAAACAAAACCAAAACAACAACTTTTAACAATGAACTAGCCGCTGCGCATGTGTGTTTTTTTTTTATTATTTATTTATTTATGTATAATTAAATGCCAACACTTTTTGTTGTAATGGAATTTTCATAGAGATTTGTTTACTATTATTTTTCTTGCTGCTTTTGTTACTTGTAATACATTTTCGTTATAAATTGGTTGTCATCATTTTTCACACTTTGTAGGCGTTTGCTACATCGTATTGCTTCTTTCTTTTAAAAACTTATTGATAAATTGGTGATTATTGTTTTTTTTGGAAAACATAAATTTATCACGCTTTCATCATTAATCAAAAAAATTGTAGAAGAAATATATTATTAATATTTTGTAAAAGTTCATTATATGCATGTATGTCAAATTTGTTAACGCTGGAAAACTGTTATACTCAAGCATTAGCTACATACATACATGCTCCCATGGTGGAACTTAATATCTGTAAAGAAAAACGTGCTTTTAATTTTTGTTTCTTGTTGTTGTTGCTTTGTTGCTTTTTTAATTCTGTCCACAAATTAAGTTGCTAGCTTCAGTTGCTTGAAACAAAAACAAAAGAGTTCATTTGAATTTTTATACCGTTGTTTAGTGTGCGTGGTGCCAATGTTGCCGTATCTTTTGCTACAATCATATGCAGAATGCACTCAAGTGTGCTACGTGCCAGAGGCAGAGGCGGAGGATTTAAATTTTGCGCCTTGTGATTTGGTAAACATTTCAACAACATATTCATTTGTATATTAATTAATATTAATTACGTATTTACAAAGTTACACAATTTTTGTTTTCGCATTTTGCTTTAATTGGTTTTTAATGTAAATTTAGTTTTTCCTATTGGATACTTAGAAACATGTTAATTTTGAAAAATTATTCACTGGGAAATAAACACTTCCGGATTGCTTACAGTCACCGTAAAAACTGAATGCAAATAATAGTAATGCATTCATGCTGGGGAATCGTAAGGTAAAAGATTTCGCAAAACGTTTGTTTAAAAAAGAAAAATTAAGTAGACAAGATGAATTCTTAATCCTTCCAGAGCAGTGAAGATTTCTGGTTATCAATATCCGATCAAAACCGAGGTTCCAAAGTACGGACTCCAGTTTAAAACTAAGACCTCTGATTTGAAGTTACAATAATTTTTTCTTGTTTAATAGAAATTTAAAGAACATGGAAGCTTCTTTTGCATTATTTGTGTAGCAGACCTATGAAAACTTTGTGCTAGCTTGGAACGCCTCATACATTGGCTCAGTTATGTTTCTTCCAAACCTATTATGACCTTCGAACCAACAAACGAACCAAAGTTAACCAACGAGAAGGGGTTCAAACGATATCATATGCTAATAATTTATCGATTGCCTTGGAAATATCTGCAGCAGGAACTTGCTTTCATTCAAAACTATATTCTTAACTTAAGTATTGTAATTTTACAATTACACATAAAATTTGTTTTGTTTTTTATTTTTTTTTTTGGGAAATAATTTTTCCGAATTTTTGGCAAGTTTATTAACTCGAGTCCGTACTTTGGAACCTCGGTTTTGATCGGATATTGATAACCAGAAATCTTCACTGATCTATAAGGATTAAGAATTCATCTCGTTTAGAGTATATTCTATGTAAAGGGTGATTTTTTAAGAGCTTGGTTTTTGAAAATACAAAAAGAACACAGAAATTTTACAAAAGTGAATGAAATTTTTATTTATGTAGATCGATAAATCAATTCCTCATTTACATTTTAAAGATAATTTCACTTAAATGTTGCCCGCAGCTACGCTTCAAGCGGTCCATTCTGAATTTTGGCACATTTTTCACACATTTCGGCCGGAATCTCACCAATGGCGCGTTCGATGTTGGCTTCCAAAGCAGCAATCGTGTTTGGCTTGTCCTCATTCCAAATACAGCAATTCCGCTTATTCACGTATCATTGAGCCAAAAATGAGCCTCGTCGCTGAAGACAATTTTGCGATAAAACACATTTTCAACAGAGCACGAGTTTCGATAGTAAATTTCAATAATTTGTAAACGTTGTTCAGGCGTAAGTCTGTTCATGATGAAATGGCAAACCAAACTGAGCAGTTTTTACTTTGACACACATCAAGAATCACTGTCAGAAATATAAACGTCAAAAACCGAGTAGCAAAAAAATCACCCTTTATATGTATGTTCTATAGGCTTCTAAAAGCCTGTCTAAAACTCATATATTAATTTCGCACCCATTAGACAGAAACAGTGGGGCAGGGCTATGAGGACTGCAACAATATGGATGCTTATCTTTTTTTTACTTTTAATGGTACAACAGCACATGGAGGGCCTAGGCCGAGCTTTTCGCATCCGCTCATGTTGTGCATGTTATATTTGTACATGAATGGCTTATCTACATTTTAAATTAATTTTCCAGTGCAACTGTTTCTTAAATTCCCTACAACTACATTAGATTAGATTAAAATTTCGCGGTTAGTTTCTTGAGGTTACATTGTTTCTTGATCTGGTTCCTCACCAGTTTCTAGGACTAACTTTCGTTCTGTTATTTTAAATGGCTTTTGACCTATCTGGTTTCTGATCTGAATTGTGATTTGAGTTTGGAATAAATTCTGATCTGAATTGTGATTTGAGTTTTGCTCTAAGATTTTGGTGTGAATTCTGGTTTAAATTTTAACCAAAGTCTTGCTTTGAGTTTCAGGTGAACTAAATTTGCCAAGTAAAAACTTTATTGGTATTTTGAAAAACCTTAAAATACTATGGTATTAATTTTTTAAATTAACAGAATAACTTTATTCACTTCAGAGAGTGTTACAAAGCAAAAACCTAAAGATATTAATATTTAATTATTATATTGTACGTCTGAAACTTACCGTTTGATAAAAGAGGGATTCATATAAACATCATGCGTCAAAAACCGTATAAACTCGTAAGAAAACTTTAAAATTTCATACAAATTTTGACAATGAGCTTATATGAATCCCTCTTGTTCCCTGGTCATGTAAATATAGTAAGTATACCTACAAAGATTTTGAATTCATTCAATAACTTTTATGTACAACTAACAAGCAATTATTTTTATATCTACCTACTCGTAAATACATAGTTAATAGAAAAATAGATGCCAGCCTATGCTAACTAAACCTATGCCAAAAATATTCAATCGCTAATGAGCTTTTTATTGTACAAGAAATGTTATTTTTACAGAGAGGATACCATAAATAAACACACAAAGTTTAAATTTAAAGTTAAACGGAATGAATTAATTTTTATTTGCATAAGAAATTTATATTTTACAAATTTTCATAGACATGCACTTTAGTTATATGGTAAATGAAATAAATAAAAGTAGTTTACTTCGTTTCCATTGAGTTGATATTAGCCCGAGCGCATGTTGAGAGCATTTCACTCTCACGCAAATCAACGACGACGCTGATTGATCAGTTGAGCTGCATCACATAGCGTGTTCTCTCACAGAGCGTTGATGGCAAATATCAACTTTTTTGAAACGAACTAAAATACATTAAAAATAATTATAGTAATAATATAAGGTGATATTTTAAAAAAGAATTACTTTTGAAATGAAATATGATAATAAAAATAATATTAAAATATTAGATTATCTCTTACAAATAAAATAAACCGATGCATAATTTAATCATAAACTCATTTTAATGAAATTAGAATGAATAATAAAAGAAGAATGAAAATTATTTACAAGATTATTAAAAATGGAATATATATATAATAAAAAAAAACAAAAACATTCAATATAAAATCCAAAAAAAAGTCATAGAAATTCCGCTTTTTTCTTTCATTTGCTTTTAATCCCATTGAAATGCATTCATGTGAAATAAAAATATTCAATAGAATTAAAATTTATTGAGTTTGCGAAAGTTTAAGCAGAAGCAAAACAAAACAAAACAAAATAAATAAATGAAAATTTTCGAGAACCAAAACAATCAAATCCACAACAGTTTCCGTCAAAGAATAAAATCAAAATATGGTAAACACTTAAATTTGAAATGCATATATTAATTGAATAAATAATTTGTCATTGAGTTAGAAATATACTTATGGTACTTACTAAATCAATTAATATTATAATATTATAAATGATTATATTTGTAATTATAAAATGTTCTTAGTAATAATAAATTTGAAATTTGAAAATTTCAACCAAACTCATTTGTGTATATTTCGCACTATAATTTTTCGCAAATCTTTTAAGTTCTATGGTATAATAATTTCCTTTAATTACTATGTAGTCTGGAAATAGAAATATATATTACCTACAACTAAAACGGAAACGGAATTTATTTATTTGCATACCTATAGCAGGCAACTCAACACGTGCCAACAGATACCAGAATGCATCTGCTTCATATCGATGACACCACGAGAATTTATGTACAGGGTGATCTTTATAAGAGTTTAGTTTTTGAAAATGAAAAAAACACACAGAAATTTTAGAAAAGTGAATGAAATTTTTATTTATGTAGATCGATAAATCAATTCCTGCCATTTACTTTTTAAAGATAATCTCACTTAAATGTTGCCCGCGGCTACGCTTAAAGTGGCATGGTCCATTCTGAAGGTCCCATTTTGGCACACTTTTTCACACATTTCAGCCGAAATCTCGGAATCTCACCAATGAAGCGTTCAAAGTTGGCTTCCAAAGCAGCAATCGTGTTTGGTTTGACCCTATAGACAAGAGACTTAACATAGCTCCACAAAAAATATTATAATGGGGTCAAACAACACGATCTTGGAAGCCAATTGACTACACCCCAAAACGTGAGATTAACTGCTCACCAAATTCGCCTCTCAATTGATGCATGGTTTCGCGTGCAGTGTGGCATGTGGCACCGTCCTGTTGGAACCACATGTCAGCCGTGTCCAATTCTTGCATTTTCGTCAAAAAAAAGAGTCTGTTATCATCGACAGCAAACGGTACCTTTCTCCATTGACCGTAACGTTGCGGGCTTTTTCGTCTTTGAAGAAGTACCGCACAATGATGCCGCCTTCTCATAAATCGCACCAAAGAGTGCATTTTTCGGGATGCATTGGTAGCTGCTGAATTGCTTCTGGCTGGTATTCACCCCAAATACGGTAGTTCTGCTTATTCACGTATCCATTGAGCTAAAAATGAGCCGACCATAAAATGGACGTAGCTTGCTGAACACATTTTTCACAGAGCACGAATTTTGATAATAAATTTCAATAATTTGCAAACGTTGTTGAGGCATAAGTCTATTCATAATGAAATGGCAAACCAAGTTGAGCATTTTTTGCTTTGACACATGTCAAAAATCATGCGTGAACTGTCCGAAATATAAACGTCAAAAACTAAGTATTAACAAAATCACCCTTTACAATAATATGTATTATTGCCATTATTACTGACCGAATTTCAAGGATATTGCATCAATAAATAAAAAGCGATCATGGTGAGTTTGAAATACATCCCAACTTTGCATACCTGAACTGCTTCATCACAAAGTGTATTACAGCAGCGATGGAAAAAGAGCGCAGACAGCTTTTCGCTTTTAATGCTGTCAAAAAGACCAACTCCGAAAAAAGTATTGCCAGATTGAAAATCACAATTCTAGAAAAACCACCCTTTATAAGTACCTACGAGTATATATGGCGGCCTCCATTCTTTTAATGGCACAACTAACCCATGGAGGGCCTAGGCCGAGCTTTTCGCATCGACTCATGTTGTGCGTGTTATATTTGTACATGAATGGAACCTACATCGGACCTATAGTGTAATGCCGAATCCGAACGGCGAAGTGAAAAGCTTTTCATAGCAATTTTTACTCTTGTAGGTTTGCCATTGCCTGGCAAGAGGTGGTGCCGTGTAGAAAAATTATTTTTTCTACTGTTTTTGATGTTGCCTGTGTCGAGATTCGAACCCCGGACACTCTGCGTAGCAGTCCAACGCACTACCACTACACCACAGCGACAATGCACTAACACAATCAAATACCATTTATGTAAGTATATGCATTCGGAGCGAGAGCAGTCTCGTGTATGCTGGCTTAATGGGAGCTATCTATCATTGCACAGAGTAATCGTTATGACCTTCACAGAGGTGTTATGAAGGAGGATAAGTTAAAGTCTAATTACAGAAACTTAACTTAAACTTAACGTAACAAAACAGCGCAGAACAAAACTTAATACTGATTATAGAAACATAGCACAGAATCATAAAATTCAGCTGTTTTCGAAAATAATTAAAAAAGAATAAATAAAAGAAAAAAGTATGGAAGAAGATTTGCTTTTGGATCTAATTTTTTTAGATCTATCTAGAATATACTTATTTAGTAAATAAAATAAACATTTAATATCAAAGTAAGTACTTACATTCCGACTCGATAAACAAACACAAATTCAGAGCAAGCAATTGATTTTGTAAAATGTCACTTGATAATTAGCATAGAAATCAAAATTCAATAGACTTCTATTTTACACTTGCTTTTCGTTAAGTTTCTATAATCAGAAATATACAAAATGTATGAAAGACAATTCTATGTGACAGTTCTCTATTTGTCTCTGTGTTACGTTAAGTTTCTATAATTAGCCTTTTACTTTTCCGTTATGAAAGAGAGTGTTGCATCTCTCATTCTCTTTTGATACTGTTTGATACCAAGGTGAATACTTAAGTAAATATTTTCAGTCTAGCGATTTGACGACGGCGACGATGACGACGATTTTTTGACGTTCGTATTCATATTCTCGGAAAAGTATTAAAAAATAAGGCCTTAAGGTGGTTGTAATTGTATATGTAAACAAATTTCTTGCTCCCAATTTTGCTTCTTAAGCTGTTCGTGATGCCATTCACATCGATATATTGGATGAAGCTTACCTCTTTGGATAAAAATAGATTCAATCATAATATTTGTATAAGTACTTATGTAAACAATATATAAACAATATATGCGATTTCATATTTACACAGGAATTTGAAGTTCAATGACTTTTGAACATATCAATTCAGCATGTGCAGACAGCATACGTTGATTTTTCCATTCAATACCTTGCAATTATTGGTATTTTTATACATATGTACATATTTAATTAGCTTAGATTTTCAACTTGAATGTGTAGAATTGATATTGCTACTTCTACTGACATAAATGCGTCTGCATAAAAGTTATCAAATTTAGTTATTTAAAAATAATGTTTAACCAAAATCAGAAGAAGAATTTGAAATCCATCTCTCTGCTATTTCCACTTCCGTAAATTCGGTCACTACAAACGCGCATACATTTCCAAATGATGAACGTATGCAGCTGTGGCAAGCGGAAGGCAACAGCAATAGCCACAGGAATGCGACAAATGAATGATAATGAAATACAATTCCTAAGCAAACGAAGAAAATTAAATATAATTGAAACCCATTTCGAGGGCTCAACTACATGAAATAGTAAACTAAACTCACACTCGCGCGTGGAGCGCCGTGGCACGCAACTGATGAACGGATGTGTGTGTGTGTGTCCGAATGAGCGTCCCATATGTGCACAATGTACGAGATGCGACGGATGCACAGGAGTGAAGCGTAAATGGAATTCAGATTTCATATTTCATAAATTGCGTAGTGCTGTGGTGGAATGTGTGGCACGAATGTTACTGCTGTTACTTTTTCAGCTGCTTGCTTAAAGCAATTGTTAGGTTGGGTGGCAATTGTTGCTGTAACACTACTGCTGTAGCTCTTTCGCACACAAACACACACACACAAACACACACACACACACACAGACATTAACAAACTCACCCGTTGGTCATAAGTTCTGAATGAAGCGCAAAAGAAATACCATAAGGACATTTCCATCATCTCTGTCATCATCATCAACATCATCAACATCATCATCATCATCAACATCATCATCATCATCAACATCATCATCAACATCATCATCATCATCATCAACATCAGATAACGCTCTACTACTCCGTAAATGGTTTCATGGGTTCATGTCTTCAATTTCAAGTTTAATTACGTCTGGACGCTTCTAAGGCGCAGGCTTCAATGAAATTTGTAAAGAGAACGAGCAGCATAGATAGAATTTCCCTCCCAAGAGAGAAACCGGATAAACTGTTATTAAGAGAAATTATGTTATGCCGAATACTCTTAAATTACAAAGGGTGTTGTTTACAGTACAGTGAGCAAGGTTTCGATAATATATTTGAGAATATATTTCTTCGGTTGAATTTCATGGATTTTTCATTTCAAATACATTAGCAATTTTTGTTGATTTCCAAAACTAGCTGACAAACAAACAGATCTTTGTACGTTCAAGTGAGGCCTTATAAACTTAAATTGTTTTGAATACCAGAATATGTAGAAATATTAATCCGTGATTACTTCCTGTGGGAAAATTTATAAATGTATTATCTGATGAATTTACAAATTTGCGATAAGAAAAATTTTACAGATTTTTATGTGACATGCTGCGAAAATAAAGGAACTATAGCTGATCAATTTTCAAACCGCCCGGGGACCGTATTTCCCCTCAACTGCCCTGGTTCTGCATAATCAACAAACAGAAAGTCCAATCATTACCAGCTGTCTTTCGATTTTTGGAGAAGATTCATTATAATCTTGCCCCTGGGCTTAACTAATTTCGTTTGTGAATCTGATGTTAGGATGTTGTAACATTTCTTTTCGCTAAAGTAAAAGGAACTTTCGCCTATATACCATGTGACAAACATGCACAAAAGAAACTACCGGAGGAGACTCAATAGAGCTCTTAACCTTGATAGTTATATCCTAATTTCTCTTTTATTTTTCCAGTACCAGAGCAAGTACGCTCAATAACTTGGTTTACCCGAACGATATTCGCTGTAACTGAATCGATACTGAGTTAATTGTAAATTTAAGTTGGCTCAGCGCTGCAGTGCTTCCATGGGCGAGTGTTATATTATCAACTCTTATCTCTTATGGAAAGAAATAATGAGGTTCGTTACCTGAAATTCCATAGATTTATTTAAAGTATATTATTATTATTTCAGTTTTCTAATATTTGAAATCACACTTTTCAACCACTGTTCCACATGTGTCCTTAATAAGAATAATAACGGATATCACGCTTGTGACGTCATTACCTAGATATTCACTCGCATATACACCCAAACTCATTCCAGACACTTTCCCTGAGCTACGTGAAAATAATTCCTCGTTTATAGTGCGATTGCACACAATAGCACCAGCAGCAGCAGCAGCAAAAGTAGCAGCGGGAGAGCCCGGCAGCAACAGTTTGACACTTATTATTATCCGATTACAAAATGAACTAACGAAAGAATAAACGACCACTGTGTGAATGAGGAAGTGTGTGTGTGCCTGTGTGCGTGTGTGTGCGTGTGTGTGTGTGTGTGTAAGCAATACGACCAAACTCGAATTGCGCTCCCTGGAGCAACCATCCGACGACACAACGACATCGTTGACATTCGACATGCCACACAAGTTCAGCAGTGAATAGCACCAACAGCCAGCGGAGTGTAGCATATAAATAGGCGCTCATCCGGCCGGAATATTCAGTTGAACTAAAGACATTGTTGCGTACACACATCGGCAGAGCAGCAAAAATTTGTAAAAGACAATTTAGAAATAGCTGAAACGTACATTGGAAATTAGTGCGCGCCATCTTCGTACACACAAATAGCATAGCCTGCTTTTAGGAGCATATTTATTATCCTATTCAAAAATATTTTCGCAGTGTGCGTGCTTGTGTGTTGTGCATAATTTGAAGTGAAATTTTCCGTTAAAAGAAAAACTTGAACATAAATTTTTGTGGTTATCAACGCTTTGTGATCTTCTGGGCATACAAAAATGCATTCATCTTTTGCGGCGGTGACAGCGCCTTTAAGTATGCTGCGTCTTTGGATGATTCTGTGCATGTTCTTGAATGCAGTAAGTGAAATTGCAAATGTTCAAATTCAATTATTATTCTTGTGTTTGTTCTTTGTTCTTTGTGTTTTATTTTTTTTTTCTTTTTCTCTTTTTCCATTTTGCTATCCACGACCCAGACTTTTTTTTACATTCATCAAAGCGCAAATGCTTTTGTAATGCGGTTTTTCCATTTTTAATTTAATTTGTTTTATCTTGCGCACCCGAACACAGTGTCCTTTCTGGCACTTTTCTTGTCCGTTAAGCATTATGAAATGGAATTTTGTTTCATTTGAATTTTGTTAAGCCGCTTATGCAAATAAAAACAGAATATTTTCTGCAGCGATGTGAAAATGTTCTAGGGAGCTTGTTATTTTTTGCTAATTTTTATTCTTTTATTTTTATGGTAGTATACAAAAACTTGGCTTAGCTAATACATTTATTATGGCATGACATAATTCTGTAGAACTGAAAATAATGAAAGAGGATAATTGCTTTTTGAGAACGTATTTTGATACTTAGGAATATAATGAAAAGTAATTAATTATTTTGTAGCAAGCGGCAAGCTGTGAGAGACTCATTTTAAGGTATACGTTTTTCAAATAAAAACAAAAATAAATTCTCGATGCTAGCAATTGAAAGTTTGGATATTAAACTTTGTAATGAGATTAAAATAGTATTAAAAGCAATATCTAAAAAACGCTAGCTTTCGAATAGCTACGAATTTTATTCACTTCCTTATCGCATTCATTCATTTTTTTTATATGAACGATTTTTCAGTATATTTTAAATGCAACTTACTAGTATAAAAAATCCTTTAGTTACTGATTAATGTTTTTTGTTTTTATTAAAAATGTAACATTCTTTTAACCTTTAACGTCTCAAGTGAGTCTAACAGTTTGTCGAAAAAGTTTTGTGATCTTGTTCATTTTAACTGTAGTATAATTTTTTAAAACTTTTATTATTCTTCCAACTATTCATAATGCTACAATAAAAAAAAAAGACCACTGATTTTAATGACAATTTGAAATTGTGAAATTAACTACGATCCCGTTCTAGAATTGGCGCAGCAATTCTGCAAGGAAGATGGTCGATAATTGGTTTCCAAACTGGGTCAAAATTCGGTGACAATAGTTGTCCCACTACTGGAATGTGCATCACGTGGCCAATATCGCTTTTGTACTGACATTTTCTTATTATTGTATTTTGAATTTCTTGGTCTGAAAAAGTTGCATTTGTTTATTGTGAAATTTTGATTTTCTGGTTAAGATGTTATCTCCGGAAAGTACCGACATCTGTGGCATCAGTTCAGTGACTTTTGTAGCGAAGAAGCATTTACTAGTTTCGGTATTATTACGTGGCTTAGTTTAAAATGGTCCATCGGACTTGCTAAGGTCCAGCTTACATCCAAATCTACAATTTACGTGACTCACGTATAAGAAATGGGGTGTATCATCGTCTAATAAGTAGAATAAAATACATTCTGTTACTCTAATCAAAGCTAAAACGTCACTTACAAAGTGGGACTTGATTTCACTTGGAGATAAATAGTTCAAATTGAATAGAATGAGCCAGAGTAATGGCAGTAATTAATTGTTGTATTGGCATCTTCCATACACAAACGGCAGTCCATTTCATCTGGCAGTAAGGCCTGCCAGATGAATCAATATCAATGAATATAGAAAACCAATTAGCAAACTTATACCGCGATCTATCGCTGAGCGAGATGTATTGTGCTCATTGTGCTTTGACATTTACGTTGTAGACAAATAGAGAATTGGTTTGCAATAAGCAAAGGAGCAGTTTGGAGCCGAAATGCCGTAAAAGGAGCACTAATTTGCTACAACTCAGGAGGTGCACGTTTGACCGATATCACTTTTTCAACTTAATGTAATAAATTTTACACGCTCAAATAAACTTTCCGTGAAAAGAGAGCTCAATTTTTTCATTTCCAATAAAATGGCATTAAGACATCACTTTTGCCTCACCATGTATGTACTCGTATATGATACGGAGATCAGATGATAATTCATAAAATTTCGATAAAACGTGATACCAATTGAGTTTATTTATCAATGAAAATGAAATGGCTCTCATGCAGGAAGAGACTTTTCAAGGACTTCATACAAAAGCAGTTACTACTAGATTATCTACGAAGTAGAAGTTTTTATCGCAAGTTTTATTTTTATATATATTTCTTAAGCTTTATATGTCTATATACACATATGACATATATAAGTATGTATTTCGTTACCTTAATGTAGAAAGGGAGCAAATAATATTTGTTCCAAACTAATTCGACTGAAAGTATCGGAAGATCGCTTCAGAAAATGCCAAAAACTAAGTACAAAAAAAAAACAAATGTTAGTTAGAGCCTTTCTACGTTAAGATAGCGGTAACGGTAGTTATGAAATATTCATATTTTCGAATTTTGTAAAAAGCGAAACTATTTCGCATTAAAGAAACTTAAACTTAAGCTTACAAACTTTTGCCAAAACCAAAAAACACAATCAGAGAAAAGAATTTTGTTTTAAAAAGGAACTTAATAAAAAAATAACTCAGCTGCATATTTTTCTTTAAATGTGAAAAAACAAAGATTTTTATTTTGCAACATAGAAATTGAGACACATTGAATCAGAAATGATAGATTTCATTTCAGCTGCGATATAAAAACTGTACTGTCAAACGTACTAAAATTCTAAGTCTTTAGTTAATGTTGCGCATGCAGATGAGGGGGTGATGTAAATACTGCAAATACAACAACAGCGCAACACACATTGGAGTGGAAAGTGTGAATTTGCTGCAAGAAAGAAGCAGAAACTGAAACGGAGCTGCAAACGAATAAATACACAAAAATGAAAATGTATACAATGAAACATAAATTTCGCTGTCAGCATTAAAAGAAAAATAACTATGCATATCGCGCTGCCTTAACTTGCTAATGTCCTAACATTAATTTTTTCGAAATCGATTTTTTGCTGGATTATGATTAAGCTTATTCATTTGCATCTCAGTCAGAAAATTTTGAAACCATACACCAAAAACTTGAGTGTTTCTTCAATTTAAAATTATTTTTCACAATAATACTCAAAATATTACAGTTCACAAATCTTTTTTTTGCGATTCTTGAGATGTGTATGTTAAAGCTTTAGCAAATTAAAAGCACCAGCTTTGCTGGCGGCAGGCAGAACCAACAGCAGCAAACGTAACTACAAAAATTGCCATAGCTAAAATATTCACTTTTGAATTTCTCAATTTCTCAATTTTTCAACAAGCGTGGCGCAACTGGCAATTATGGTAAAAAGAGGTCAAAGAAGAAGCCTAGAAATGCTTAAATTTTAGCTCGTTTAAATTTGTTTTTGTTTTGTTTTTGTTTTGTTTTTCATCTTTTGTTGCTGAAATTTTCCAAAAATTCCTTCTATTGTACTTAAACAATTTATAGTAAATTGTTATTTATTTTCTTTTGCTATATTCTAACAAACATAAAATTTGCGGTACAACGTGACGTATGCGTAATATTTATTTTTCCTCTAATTGAAATTACTGATCAAGAAGAATTCATGGAGAGGGTTTGTATTTTTAATAATTCTTCGAAAATCTTTTAATGTATGAAAGTGAGAGGGTGAGGTGAAATTTTTCACAATTTTTGTAAAATAGCAAAGTTGAGAGTTGAAGTGCATAAGTATGTATTTGCTGCTCGAATTAACTCAACTTCTCTGGGTAGTCGCTGTGGCGTAGTGGTAGTGCGTTGGACTGCTACGCAGAGTGTCCGGGGTTCGAATCTCGGCACAGGCAAAATCAAAAAATGTAAAATAAATAATTTTTCTATACGGCACCACCTCTTGGCAGGCAATGGCAAACCTACAAGAGTAAAAATTGCTATGAAAAGCTTTTCAATTCGCCGTTCGGATTCGGCATTAAAGTGTAGGTCCCTTCCATTCATGTACAAATATAACACGCATAACATGAGTGGATGTGAAAAGCTCGGCCTAGGCCCTCCATGGGCTGATGTGCCATTAAAAGTAAAGTAAAGTAAGTAAGTCTCTGGGTATTTTAAGTATTTCCTGATGAATAGCCACGAAATGAGAGATGATGTGAATCACTATCATCAACTTGAGTTCTGTTTTCGTGGAATTCAAATTGACATCTGGTATTAGATGGTTGCGGTGATGTCTCGTGTTCGTAGGAATAGGGCAAAACTGTACCCTACGCGTATTTTTATGCGAGGGTTTTAACTACTTCAGGTGGTATCAGGTCGTATGAGTAACTTTCATTATCATTTTCTTACTGAAGCTCAGTAAGAAATTGATGAGCAGCATTTGAACAAAGTACGATCATTGAACAGGTTTGAGTTATGTTCTTCTGAACGAGGAGCTTGTTTATCGCTGATGTATTTCGAGGATGGAAGATGAATGTGAAATCTCTATGTGGTCAAATCGATTCGAGGGTGGAAGATGAATGTGAAATCTCTATGTGGCCAAATCGATTCTATGTGGCGTGATTATGCTTTAAAATCTTCATTGATGACTGAATGCAGTGAAGAAGTCTTGATTCAACACAAATTTTTGTTATATTCCATTTCGTGTTTCAAATACTGCATCTGTTTTGTTATATTCCATTTCGTGTTTAAAATACTGCATCTGTTTTATTATATTCCATTTCGTGTTTAAAATACTGCATCTGTTATGGGGTGGTATGAGTAACTTTAATACTTTTACACTTGGCGAAACTATCACAACAGCGCTGACTGAATTTAGTGCCTTGATATACACAGGCACTCCGAATTTTAATACTCAATCAAGCCGGAAATCTTGCACTTTTTGCGTATGTCCGAAATATTTTTGGTTTTCTAACAGCAAAAGATGTAGATGATGCTTCCTTATCACTAATAAAAACCTGAATACTGCTCACTTATCTCGACTATATGCTGATCAGAATTTACTACAAGTCTCCACTTGTAGGAAACTTGGCACACATGTTGTTGACATAAGTTCTGTGCATTACGTGAAGCAAAGCAAATCATACTCCTGCAGGATGCTCTCTTCATCATAACCGAAAGGGTCTTTGCGGACAGTGTTTGGTGTCTTTAGGTTCTTTTTTCCTGCTGATGAAGAACTGCTACTTTTGTAGATTCTACTATTTTTTATTTTTAGTTAAACTAACTCAACTCTCTTTTCTAAGTTAATTCCTTATTTTTAATCACGTATACGCACCGTTGAATTCGGATTCAAAGTAGTGCAATTAAAATGGAAGAACTTGTAAACATTTAATATCTAATTAACTTTCAACAATAACTGCAATTGAAACTTAACGTGCTGCCTGTCATTTGGCAAGTGAATTGGCAATAATACAATATTGCATGCTGTCAATATTGCACATTATTTTATGACGCTGGAAATTTTTAATTTCAGTCAGTATTTCAGTTGAATGTATTATTGCAATATGTGAATGTGTGTGTGAGCCCTTGTGATATTGAACGGCTGATGATATTCAGAGTGCAATGATTTTCCAAGTAATCGCCAACAAAAAAAGGAGCAACAAGTAATTAAAAAAAGAACTAAAAAAAATACTAAAATGAATTGCTGCTGTTGATGTGACAATTGTGCGCATTGTGCGGCGGCGGCGGCGGCGGCGGCAGCAGAAAGCAATGACAATTGATTGCCTGTCTTTATGTCTCTCTGTCAGTCTATCCGCGATAAATGCATGAATGATTTGCACATGGAGCGTAAATATATAAATATGTAAAATGCATGCAACAGTAACAATAGCAAAATATAAAATAAATACCATGCATTATTATTGATGTTGCCAATGGTGATATTGGTGACGATGACGCTGCCGATGGTAATGAAAGAAACAACGATGATGATAGTTATATTGTTACCGTAAAACTCTGCTGTTGACACTGACGTAGGCGTTTGTCCTCACTGCTTTATATTGCAATCATACATCAAGGACGCGTGTCTAAAAATATATGCTCAATTATGTGGAAAAAGTTGATAAATCATTGAAAAAATGTTTTTCACAATAATTAATTATTATTTGTTTTTCTACACTTCTTGCTGATTATTTATAAATCGCATAAGGATATTTTTAATGTTCTTATTATACTCATAATTGAGACAAGCTTAACAGCTTTGTCATTATGAAGAATATAACGATCAAAAATCTGTAGTTCTATTGAATTTTAGTTGAAGGTTGAATATGAATTAAACTGCTCAAGTTATCCCCCAAGCAGATGGTGATAATTTGATGTCGCTGATTACGAACATGCTGTCAGTGTTACTGGAGATACTCGAGTTCTCGAAATAGCTTTAGTTACAGTTGAATATATCGTGGAAACAAAATTATACTAAAATTTTAAATACATATCACATGCTAAGTACTTAAATGTCGGAGAGAAACTTTTTCGTTATGAAAGGTTGAACATTTTTCGAACTTACACCATCGACCAGTTACTAGTCCTTTTTTCCCCTCATTTTGAGGTTTTTTCTATGTATGAGCACTTTTGCGGAACAACCCCAGAGATCAAAGAATTGAGTAAAATAACAAACATTCTTCGGGAAAAATATCCCCCATAGAAAATTAGGGGTGCCTGAATAATACAAAATGTTCACAGCCTCAACTCTGCGGAAAAATAACTTAATTCATATTCGTAATCAGTGGCCTCATATTAGTCTCAAACACACATCTGGATTTCACATGTTGCACAGTGTTATTTTATATCTTAATTTTTGTCCAATTATGAATGCCTTTCGATGATTTCTCTTCAGAGCAGTCATCACTTGGTATGGGAGCCCCCATGAGGGTAAAAGATGAGAGTAACTACAAATGGTGATCAGTCTGACAATTTAACACTCTACGATCACTTTGGGAGCGGAAGAAGCCAATTTCATAATACAAACGTTTTTCTGTAAGGGAGCCTCCTTACGGGTTGGCGATGGAGGGGTAAGTACGTTCGGGAAAAATCTCGGAGGGTGTAAAATAATTGAGGTCAGTCTTACATTGTAACTGCTTAGCAGCGACTCTTGACCACTTGACGGTAGTCGACCCGAAATGATCGATTTACATAAAAATGCCAATTTTGTATGAGAGCCCCTTTAAGGGTTGGAAATTGGGGGTAAATATCTGGGCAGAAAATGCCGAAAAGTGAAATTTAAAGGAGGTCACTACTACATTTCTACCACTTAGGATCACCCTGGAAATGCGGGGAGCTTGTTTCATAAAAAAGTAAATTTTGTCCCCATAGGGCCATAGGGGTTGAAAATGGGGTAAAGGGTAAGTTTACTTTACTTTTAATGGCACAACAGCCCATGGAGGGCCTAGGCCGAGCTTTTTCACATCCACTCATGTTGTGCGTGTTATATTTGTACATGAATGGAAGGGACCTGCAGTTTAAAGCCGAATCCGAACGGCGAAGTGAAAAGCTTTTCATAGCAATCTTGTAGGTTTGCCATTGCCTGCCAAGAGGTGGTGGTGGGTGCCGTGTAGAAACATTATTTTTTCTACTTTTTGACTTTGCCTGTGCCGAGATTCGAACCCCGGACACACTGCGCAGCAGTCCAACGTACCACCACTACGCCACAGCGAGGGTAAGTATATTAGAGAAATATGTAGGAGAGTGAAAATGAATGCAGCCCGATCTTACAATTTGCCCTTTTTGGAGCATCTTATAACCACGAGAAGCTTATTTCATAAGAAAATAACAAATTTTGTATGGGGGCCTCTTTAAAGGTTGAAGATGGAGAAGAAGTATGTTGGGGGGAACATGTTAGCCATTGAAAATTGCATTACATATTACATTCTAACCCTCTAGCAGCGACCCCTCATCAGCTATGGAGTAATCGATCTTAACCTAATTTTTTTTTTACGATTACCTCGATGCCACGCCACTTTCCCTCACTCCACCCCTCCTTTTTTCTGACTCACACATTTCTTATTCGAACCTCACCAAATAAATGGATCCAGTGTATCAAAATCCCATTTTTAAGAAGCTCCACTCATCACTGTTCCACAGCCAATGAACATTTAAATGAAAAATGTTCATGCCTAACTTGAATTGCTTTCAATCAGAAAAAAGATTTAGTGCTATTGCGTATAACAAAAGAAACATTTTATATTTCACACAATATTGTACACAAGCTATCAATGAAGGGAGAGTGTTTGGCTCAATAAGAAATGTTATTAGAAAGTTAATATTGGACATATTAATTTTTCTGACAATGAAATATGCAAAGCAATATAGAATTTTAGAGAGAAATATTTTCTCAATGCAAATTTAAAATTGTTTTCCATTGTACACATTAATGGGAATTCTTCCTAACTATAAATCTCATATTTCTTTCAATATGTTCAGCAGTACGTCAGCCACAAAGACTTAACGCTAGCCAGAACCTCATGCCCGCAATCAAGTTAGAAGTACGATGGAAGGGGACTACATTAAAATGGAAAATGAAATGAGAATTAGGATGGGAGTCTCTATGAAAATAATCTTCAGAAACTTTCCAGCACTACCCACATCTCTTTTCTTAGTGCAAAATTTTAAACTATAAAAGTTGTTTGTCAATTTTTCTGAACATGATTCTGATCTCAAGGAAGTTATGAATGCACCAGAAGCGTTGTTAAATATTTAAAACTTCCTATAGAAAGCTCAAATATGATGAAATATTGCATGTGCAATTATAGTTACTCATACGCCTTGTTGCCCCCAAGAATGCTCTACTAATTTCGTTGCAGCATAAACATTTAAGTTTTAAATTACATTTTCATAAATATTTGAAGTAAGTTAATGAAGTAATTAAATTAAGTTTTAAGTTCTGCTTCTTTTCCGGTTGCTTATAGTCTTTTAAAAAGTTTGTATTTCTTCTTTGAAAATATTATCACTTAAAGCAACTGCTGCTGTTGCTGGCTGCTGGCTGCTGTCAATGATAATGACAAAATAAATTGCGGGCAGCAAGAAGAAAAAAAGATGCAAAAGTTACACACACACACACACACACACACACACACACACACACACACACACACGCGTACTTGCTTGTGTGCTTAAGAACAATGCACAGGGAAATAGTAAAACGGAAGTACGTACACATACATACACACACCAGCCCACTGGCACACATGCCTAATGCCTAATGCCTGCTGATGACGTCGATGCTGATGAAGAAATAAAGCAAAAAGAAAAAGACGAGAACAACAACTCATATACGGTATACTCTTTAGCCCATATTAAAATCTAGTAGGCGTATTGTAGCACCTGTGTGCCAGTGTAGCAACAATGTAAAAAAACAACAAAAGCACCCTAAAAAGTTATGTCAATTTTTCACACACATAACTGAGTCGGAAGTAAAATAATAATAATAATAATAAGAATATTTGTTGCATGCAGCATTTTTCACATATGAATGAAGCAGCATTTGAAATGTATGCATGAATGTGTTTGCTCCTTTACTTCCTTTTTTTTGTGGAAGAGGAAGACATCGTCAAGCCTTAGACAATAACCTTATGTATAGGTAGGCGTGTTGTTTCTCTATGAGTGCTTGAAAAAGAGATAACCATTGAAATAGTCGCAGTCAATGAGTCAGCAGTAGCAGGCTTTTGTTTTTTTTTTTTTTAATTTCTTTCTAAGGAAAATGCTGATGTTGGTTTTTCTTGTGCCTGCTTCCTTTTTCCATTTTCATTTACAATAAAAGGAAATCTGTCCAAAGCAGTTTATAAAAATCATTCTAGCTGAAATAAAAGTGTGTATCTTTTGCGTGGTAAATCTGAATGTGTGCAATTGAATGCTTACACACAAAGAGAAATGGTTCTTCTATTGCATTGATAATTTTGTATGTGTTTGTATTTGTATTTGTATTTGTATTTGTAGTGTTTGACTAAATACACAGTCCAACAGATTACTAGAGTTGCCAAGTCAACGTAAGTATTCAATGGGTCAGTATATAAAATTCAAGAGCTAGAGATTTGATGTCTGAGACGAAGTTGTTCCTGATGAAAAGATAAGCATTCTTTGATGTTATAGTAATCCTTTATCTCTTTCCTTACCGTAAATATTCCTTCGATTTTTTTAAACACATTTTCCAAATGTATTTCCGTTTTGAATGAAATACTGACAATTTATATTAAATGTTAAATTTACAATACAACAACTCCCCAAATATGGGAGTAAGTAGAGGCGAGGAGGGACATTGCTATAAAAACTCAAATATTTTATCTTTTCATCAGGACCAACTTTGGCTCGGGCATCAAATCTTTACGTCTTATACTTTCTATACTGACTCAGTGAATACATTGACATGGCAACGCTCAACTTAAAATGCATGATCTTGTTCTTTGATGGTTTCATGAGGAATGATCTTGTCCTTTGTGATGGGTATAAGGATGGATTTTATCTATTACTGAGATTTTAGGGAACAAGCTTGTCTAACGTTGAATCCATTCTATGCTCACGTTATTATCTTATCGTAGATTAAGATCTTTGATTATGCTTATTAATGACCAGTTTATGTTGAACAATCTTGCATGAACGAAAAATAATCTTGTCGCATGCTGAGTTCATGAGAAATTAATTACTATGACAAGAAATGATTTAGCCGAATCTTGAGTTACCATAACAGGAAATGTTCTTGATCTATGTTGACAAGGAATAATCTTGTTCTAAGCTGACTTCAGGAGGAATAATCTTGACTGACATATGCTGAGTTCATAAGCATTAATATTATTCCAACCAGAGTTGATGGAGTTGATACTGAATCACCGTTCTATTGATTACATGAAGAGTGGTTTTACCCTAAGCTGGGTTGAGGAGGTATGATCTTATCGTGCGGTGATATTATGAAGGATGTTCGATTCTTATGCTCAGTTCATTAGTGACCTACTTGTTTTAACTAAACTTGCTATATAATGAAGAGAGATATTAACCTTTTCTGAGTTCATGAGATGTGTATGGAGTTTACGAAGAATGATCTTGTCAGATTATGATCTCTGTCTAAGACAAGATTATTCCCCATCAACTTACAATTTAGAACAAGATCATTCTTCGTGTACTCCATATGCGAGAGTATCACATCTCATGAACTCAGAAAAGGATAACATCTCTCCTTCTTGTATAGTAAGTTTAGTTAAAACGAATAGGTCATTAATGAACTCAGCATAAGATTAAGATTCGAACATCCTTCATAATATCACCGCACGATAAGATCATACCTCCTCAACCCAGCAGTGGACTTGCTCTATGCTGAGTTAATAGGGAGGGAATGATATTGTCGTGAAATGACAATGATCTTGGCTTGATCTTGTTCCTTGGACAATGCTCTGATCTGAGTGGACTAATGATGTACTTTCAAACAATGTTATTTTGAAGGAATCAAGTTCGTAAAAGGAGCTACTTCCGACCAAATAGTAATAAGGTCTCCAGAAATACTACTTACTTCACTTACTTTTAATGTCACAACAGCCTATGGAGGGCCTAGGCCGAGCTTTTCGCATCCACTCATGTTGTGTGTGTTATATTTGTACATGAATGAAAGGGACCTACAGTTTCTAGAAATACTACTGTCATTTGAATTTATCAAAAAAATAAGTCTTCAATCGTACAGGAATCGCATAGTTCCTGTATAAGTATTAAGTACCATAAAATCATAATTTTCATCAACTTAAAGCTTCTTGAGCTTCTCATTCAGAAAGAAACTGTCTACACCAATCGACCTTGAAGTAATTTTTAACATACTACCCATTAACTGCTATTATCCTTCAATAAATATTAAAACTTTTCACTTTTTTATTACAACAAATACTCAGAACTCAGAACTCAGAACTATTTACTGTAATTCAAATGTGAGCTTTTAAAAGTTTTATATGCTAAAACCATATACAATTTTTTTATTTATAGAGAACAACAGACTTATTTTGTAAAATGCGATTGATACAAAAAATTGCAAATTCATTGCATTAAATACTTCATTCATGACTGTGCATAATGAATGCATGATTTTTATTAATTTCCGTTGTTGCTGTTTTTTTTTTTTTTGTTGAGTTTGTGTAGTTTCCGTTTTCAACGATTTGTTTGCTTTGATATAGATTTATGATACATATACAATTCTTACATACATGGGTTTTTTCACACACACACACACATGCACAGATACTACATACATACTTATGCACACCAGATAACCATACATGATTGGGTCTAGTATGTCGTGTGCACGAAGCGTAAAGATTCTCTGCAACTTGTTCCAAGTTCTTTTCGTTTTGCTCTGGTTGACGGTTTGTGATGACAGATTTCAAAAATATTGAAACGATTTGATTAAATGCAAGAGGGTGTGCTGATTGATTTATGTGCTTTTAATCGTTAACGAGAATTGATTGTAAAACCCACATGAGTTTTCTGTTCTCTGTCTATAAACGCTTAAAGTTGCTAAGAAACATATAAGTAACAAAAGTTTGCTTTTGCTTTAATCATGCTGTCATTAATCTTCAATTTAAAATCCTTAAAGCATTTATTGGAATATCATTGAGCATTCCAATGCATCATTTAATTAAGTGAGCTGCAAAGAGAAAATCAATCCAAAAAGTTTAAGAGCAATTAATGTAAAAGGGCAGTAATCGTATATGTAATGTCCAAGCTACTATGGCAATGGCGGGGACATTAAAATAAAAGCCTTCATTTAAAAACGTAAACTATATGCCAGCTATCAAAATCAATGCAGTGCACCAATTGTCATTAAAATAAAGCAGAGAATTAAGCGTTAAAACTGGCGCGTGTAATTGCGTTTGCGGTATATCCCGGTGGCTTAAAATGGCCACACTCTCAAGAGTCATCTGCAGAGGTTAGGAACCAAGTGGAGAAAGCATTGTTTTCAAACATTTTCAATGAGTTCTGCTCAAACCGAAACGTTCGTTACAAAGAGTTTTTAACATTTTGCACAATATTTCCTGCCAACAGTCGAAATGCTTAGTGGTAGTTGATTGCCTCTTCTAGGCAGGAGTGATCTAAGTGTCTGCTAAATATGCGGAGGTGTAACTTGAAATCCATTGTAGGGCTCATTACAGGCTTTTCCGTAGTGAATAATTTTCTCTAGAAAATACATTTTAAGGAATCGAGCATAGCAGAAGCTTGTCTAGAAGATCATGAAACTGTAGAAAATTTCATTTGTGAATGTCCTGCTTTCTCTCGGACGAGATGTGATATAAGTACTAGGCAAACCTTTCTTGAATATGGAAAATTTAGTTGGTTTTGATCTTTGAATAAACTATGTAGTTTTGCAAAGTCTTTTAGAAGATTTAAGCTATAGACGAATTTGTTAGAAGATTGTCCCTCTTCGATACACATATACTCATAAGGGATCTCTTTTGGTGGGTAATTTTAGTATTTACAAGTCGTACAACTCTGATGCCTGAGGCCTGATGAATAATTTACAATGCATACATTTTTGTTTCCTTCTGATGGTAATCGAACTCATCATGCCCTTCTGGGCACACTATGTAGTTTTTTACACTTTTCCATATATATTTGCTGCAGTACTTCACATCACCGCTGGGCATATGCTCCCACGCACAATCAAATGCAAGTACTAACTAAATTGTTGTGTTATTGAGACTAATTAAGCAGAAGGAATGGTTTTGCCATTGTCGTAATTTGTTCGTTTCACGAGTTGGTAGCAAAGTGGAGCAGCAAACTGGGAACAGTTATTGGCCATTGATTTAAAACAATTTCTCTCACTTTTCTTTAACCACGCAAGAGTACGAGTAAATTATTTTATTTTTGTTGGTTTTTGATACTCCAGCAGTCAGTGGTGGAATTTACCAGCACGAGCTTTTTTTTTAGTAAGTCATTTCACTTGTGTGTGCAATAATATAAATAACTTGTAGCTAGCAAATGAACACCACCCACCCCTCCTCCAAATGAAAAAAGTAATAAACAAATCGCACTACCACGCCCCTACTACAAATCTGGTATTTGGTTGGCATTTGAGGTTAAATGAAATACCCGCAGGTCATATTGACTTTCTGGCTTGGTTGGTGTATGTCGCATTCCACTTGTGGTTGGTTTTATTTCGTTGCTTTCACTGTTATTGAGTGGGAGATTAAGTGGTTTACGAAATCGTGTTTACCCTTTTTTTATTTTGACTTTTTTCTTTGTAGCTGTCAGCTACAGGTTAATTGCAATTTCCTACAGTTGACAAACAGCAGAAACAGTTGCCGCCTCGAGCAGTAACATTTCTATGCAGTAATTCCAATTTCCATTTGAATTAAATTGTATTGCTTAAATGTTTTTTTTTTTTCTGATGTATTTTCGTAATCACAATGAATACATTTTTAGCATTTGTGGTTCAAGTTAAAATAATTTACATAATTATAATAAAAATAGCAATTAAAGAGATCGTAGATATGTATATTTAGGGAAATATTAAGGTAAAGCCTTAAAACACGAGTCCTTCTTCAACTGAGCGACGGACCTTTGAATTTTTGGTAATTCATTTAAATCGCCATTTTGAGATACCTTTGGGTGTCAGGTTTTAAAGATCAACTTCCATATCTCGAATAAGGCGAATTTATTTTCTCTATTGTAAATAAACTTTCTGTTAACTTAGAAGTGAGAGAGCTCTCTCTCTCTCTCTCTGGTGATATTTCATATTTATGTATTTGCACTAAAGGAATTTCTCGCAAAAACAACTCCACTAACAATAACTAACAGTAAATCTCTCTGATGTCATTCACTCGCTAGTTTGAAAATTACTCAATTGTTTGCAGTCAACCGCGTGTAAACAAATGAGATGGCAATGAGAGAGTCGACGTCTCTGCTTGTACTGCGTAGAACCGATCTCCATACAAAAAATTTCTTCATATCTTTACTTTTTAATACCAATTTCGAATGGCGAAAAGGAAAAGCTTTTATTTTCTTGGTGATTCAAATTATTGATAACCCAGATTTTATGGTAATGTTTATTTTTTTTTGTTTTTGTTTGTTTTGGTAACTAAACCTGATTTGAACCTACAATCATTTTGCATAACTAGAAGTCCAATGCACTAACCACTGAGCCACGGCTGCCACAAGTACGTAGAAAGTCCGAGCACGATACCCTCTCTTACGGTCTGCTCATATACTTACTCTACAATACTCTCTCTTATATGTACAAGGAACTAACGGAATTTCGTTAGAGAATTCTGCGTTGAAATCACAACTATTTTTCATTCCAGTTGATTTTTTCATCGCTTTGTGTTTGCATTTGTTTTGCATTGTATTGAGTCATAATAAAGAAAGGAAAATAATATCGAAATAAGAGTAAGTAAGGGAATAAAAAAGAAAAAACATAATCAAGCACATAAAATCGTAAGTAATGAAATGTGGATAGTGGGTGTGATAAGTTTTACTTCATCCGCAAGTTCTTAAGCTCAGCGTACCTTAGTCAGCTATTGGTAATAATAGCGTAGGTGAAATTAAAAGAGATTAATGGAGCTACAAATTTGTTTAAACCTGCTATGGACAAGCAATCCAGAAATTGGTATTTTCCAGACTACATACATAACTACATACTTACATATATGCTAATGGATTTTCTTTTTTCTTTTAATGGCACAACAGCCCGTGGAGGGCCTAGGCCGACCTTTTCGAATCCACTCATGTTTTTGATCACTCAATACCTTCACAAATTATTAATAACACACATACATATGCAATACAAGCAAACAATAATGAGGAAATCGACATACACACATACATACATACATACATGCACATCAGTACATACTGTTAAGTATATTTGTACATGAATGGAAGGGACCTACAGTTCAATGCCGAATCCGAACGGCGAAGTGAAAAGCTTTTCATAGGCAATTTTTTTGCTCTTGTAGGTTTGCCATTGCCTGCCAAGAGGTGGTGCCGTGTAGAAAAATTATTTTTCCTACTTTTTTGATTTTGCCTGTGTCGAGATTCGAATCTCCCGGACACTCTGCGTAACAGTCCAACACACTACCGCTACGGTACTGCAACCAGTACCGTAGCGGTTATTATATCAAACTTCACTGAGAAATTCCTGCTATCCTTAGTCAAACTCCTTGTTAGGATTGAATATAATCATTTCAAATCGTTTGCAGGAAATTCTTTCCTGGACAGTTTAAACCTTCTCGCACTCGCTGCGAACACATAAAAATTTGCAACATTTTCATTTTTAGTTGATATAAGTATGACTATAGTTTAGTTCCCAGTTATGTAGTTGTATATTCTGTGTAATAAATAATGAAAATAATGAAAACAGAAAATTATAACAATTTTCAGACGCATTTCTGCAATGAACCACAGATAATTTGTATGTAATTTAATTGGAAAAAAATAAAGGAATTTAGTTTCGGACAGAAGCACAGAGTACGATAGTGATGACAAGGGCTGGCTTGCAGGGATACGAAGAGCATATGAATGCGTGTTGTGTCTTGCTGGTTAAAAGCTTTTACTAACAAATCGCTTATCATATGAATTATTGCGCGCAGTCTTTCATTAAATTATTTCATTAAATACAAATACGATTTCTGTTGTTGCACAATATACAATATTAACTTTGACATTTTGTGCAAACAAACATTTATGGAAATAAACAAATAACAATAATAATCTGTAGGCATGAACCCGTTCTAATTTTATTGATTTTACTTATTTACATTTTAATCTATGTAAATGAAAATATTTACGAAATGTTTTGAATTAAGTATATTTGGATTTATTAGTAGGGGCGCAAAATAGCAATCATACGGACTTGTATACTTACCAAAAACAAATGCGAATAATAATAACTAATAACAACTTGAATAGCATTAAAAATAAATATATTTTCACATTTTTCATATTGCCTAAACAATGAAGCGACTAACATATTTGATATTTGCTGGGACAACAACTGACGACCGTAGCTAATGCAATAATTTGTTAAGCGAAGCAATGACTGTCATTAGCTAGTAATCCTTCAATAACATTTTCCATTACCATTTAAAAGATCAACTTCCATATCTCGAATAAGGCGAATTTATTTTCTCTATTGTAAATAAACTTTCTGTTAACTTAGAAGTGAGAGAGCTCTCTCTCTCTCTCTCTGGTGATATTTCATATTTATGTATTTGCACTAAAGGAATTTCTCGCAAAAACAACTCCACTAACAATAACTAACAGTAAATCTCTCTGATGTCATTCACTCGCTAGTTTGAAAATTACTCAATTGTTTGCAGTCAACCGCGTGTAAACAAATGAGATGGCAATGAGAGAGTCGACGTCTCTGCTTGTACTGCGTAGAACCGATCTCCATACAAAAAATTTCTTCATATCTTTACTTTTTAATACCAATTTCGAATGGCGAAAAGGAAAAGCTTTTATTTTCTTGGTGATTCAAATTATTGATAACCCAGATTTTATGGTAATGTTTATTTTTTTTTGTTTTTGTTTGTTTTGGTAACTAAACCTGATTTGAACCTACAATCATTTTGCATAACTAGAAGTCCAATGCACTAACCACTGAGCCACGGCTGCCACAAGTACGTAGAAAGTCCGAGCACGATACCCTCTCTTACGGTCTGCTCATATACTTACTCTACAATACTCTCTCTTATATGTACAAGGAACTAACGGAATTTCGTTAGAGAATTCTGCGTTGAAATCACAACTATTTTTCATTCCAGTTGATTTTTTCATCGCTTTGTGTTTGCATTTGTTTTGCATTGTATTGAGTCATAATAAAGAAAGGAAAATAATATCGAAATAAGAGTAAGTAAGGGAATAAAAAAGAAAAAACATAATCAAGCACATAAAATCGTAAGTAATGAAATGTGGATAGTGGGTGTGATAAGTTTTACTTCATCCGCAAGTTCTTAAGCTCAGCGTACCTTAGTCAGCTATTGGTAATAATAGCGTAGGTGAAATTAAAAGAGATTAATGGAGCTACAAATTTGTTTAAACCTGCTATGGACAAGCAATCCAGAAATTGGTATTTTCCAGACTACATACATAACTACATACTTACATATATGCTAATGGATTTTCTTTTTTCTTTTAATGGCACAACAGCCCGTGGAGGGCCTAGGCCGACCTTTTCGAATCCACTCATGTTTTTGATCACTCAATACCTTCACAAATTATTAATAACACACATACATATGCAATACAAGCAAACAATAATGAGGAAATCGACATACACACATACATACATACATACATGCACATCAGTACATACTGTTAAGTATATTTGTACATGAATGGAAGGGACCTACAGTTCAATGCCGAATCCGAACGGCGAAGTGAAAAGCTTTTCATAGGCAATTTTTTTGCTCTTGTAGGTTTGCCATTGCCTGCCAAGAGGTGGTGCCGTGTAGAAAAATTATTTTTCCTACTTTTTTGATTTTGCCTGTGTCGAGATTCGAATCTCCCGGACACTCTGCGTAACAGTCCAACACACTACCGCTACGGTACTGCAACCAGTACCGTAGCGGTTATTATATCAAACTTCACTGAGAAATTCCTGCTATCCTTAGTCAAACTCCTTGTTAGGATTGAATATAATCATTTCAAATCGTTTGCAGGAAATTCTTTCCTGGACAGTTTAAACCTTCTCGCACTCGCTGCGAACACATAAAAATTTGCAACATTTTCATTTTTAGTTGATATAAGTATGACTATAGTTTAGTTCCCAGTTATGTAGTTGTATATTCTGTGTAATAAATAATGAAAATAATGAAAACAGAAAATTATAACAATTTTCAGACGCATTTCTGCAATGAACCACAGATAATTTGTATGTAATTTAATTGGAAAAAAATAAAGGAATTTAGTTTCGGACAGAAGCACAGAGTACGATAGTGATGACAAGGGCTGGCTTGCAGGGATACGAAGAGCATATGAATGCGTGTTGTGTCTTGCTGGTTAAAAGCTTTTACTAACAAATCGCTTATCATATGAATTATTGCGCGCAGTCTTTCATTAAATTATTTCATTAAATACAAATACGATTTCTGTTGTTGCACAATATACAATATTAACTTTGACATTTTGTGCAAACAAACATTTATGGAAATAAACAAATAACAATAATAATCTGTAGGCATGAACCCGTTCTAATTTTATTGATTTTACTTATTTACATTTTAATCTATGTAAATGAAAATATTTACGAAATGTTTTGAATTAAGTATATTTGGATTTATTAGTAGGGGCGCAAAATAGCAATCATACGGACTTGTATACTTACCAAAAACAAATGCGAATAATAATAACTAATAACAACTTGAATAGCATTAAAAATAAATATATTTTCACATTTTTCATATTGCCTAAACAATGAAGCGACTAACATATTTGATATTTGCTGGGACAACAACTGACGACCGTAGCTAATGCAATAATTTGTTAAGCGAAGCAATGACTGTCATTAGCTAGTAATCCTTCAATAACATTTTCCATTACCATTTAATGTCGAAATATATTCACTTAATATTTGAATCATATTTGAACCTAATGTAATTTCTCTTTAAACATTGAACTACTTCACTCACAAAACTTTACATTAGCTACAGAAATCTTAAATTTGAAAGCAGTTTTGGAGACTGCTCGAAGTTCCTCAACTTTTTTCAGCAATTTTTAACCTAAGTAATTCAATCAGAAAGACGTCCTCCAAAACTTCTTTCCCTCCTCAACTTCAACTCAATTTAAGGTGATAGTTACAGCCTAGTTATTGGACTAATGTCCAATAATGAATTTAGGAACAGAATTGAATCGTAGCGGATCTATAGAGAGAAAATTATCTCAACAATGAACTGCATTCAATCTGAAATTTCCACGTCCATTAATAAATTTCATACTTTTCCAGAGCGTTATGGAATAATGGCGTGGTTTGCTTTATTGTCTGTTTTCAGATTCCAAGTTAAGGCTTGTAACTATTACTTAGTTCTGATTTTTAATATAAATTTGATATTTAAGTTCTGAAATGTAAAAACAGCCACGCCTACCTCCCACACAAATGATATATTCAAAGCGAAATATCAAAGAAAGTGCTGACATAAATTAAATCAAATTTAGTGAAATAGCTTCCAGAATAATTTGTGAGAAAATTATCATTGTTGAGCAATCTTTCTGATTGCATTACGTTATCCCTCATTCAAGTGAAATCTTCAAAGGACAATGTAAAATAAAATATTGATATAAATACAAAAATATTTTATACAAAAATCATCCAAATTGTCCACTCCGTTGAATGCAAAGAGGAGTTTTATTTCAGAGGGGCCACACCTGAACTTAGCTCTTCTGTTTTACGGATTTTTTTTCTGTTTCCCTTTAGTTCTGTATTTTGGTCTGACTTTGACATGAGTTTTAGACTGCATATTTTCCGTATTTGGTTTGAATTTTGGTTTGAATTAAGGTATAAATTTGGTCTGGATTTTAGTCTAAATTTAGAACCGAATTTGGTTCAGACCTTCGGTTTAATATTTGGTATCCGTTTGGTCTAAGTTTAGATTTGAGTTGGTCTGGATTTCATCTGAATTTTGGTTTGAATTTTAATCTTAATTTTGGACTGAATTCGGTGTGCCTTAATGAGTTGTTTGCTCAAAGTTTTGGTCTGACTTTTTAACTGAGTTTCATTGAATATTTTATCTGAATTTTGGTAAAACCTTTTAGTTTGAGTTCTGATCTGTTTTGATTTGAAATTTTGTACGATTTGTGGTTTGAAATTTTTCAGAATTTTGATCTTATTACGCTAACAATATTAGTCTAAACTGAAAATACCAAAACTGCCTCTATTAGTGGTTATGAATACATTTGTCAATGATGTGCCTCAGGTATTTCCTTTAGTTTATCGACATACGACATACATAGTTGTTCATAGAAGTGAAATTATGATATTGATGAAATACAGAAAGTAATAAACGAGCACCTGCAGCATATACTAAGTAGTACATATATATATATTTATAGAAATATTTAATGAATCAAAATGAATAACAAATGACATAGAAAATAAGCTCCTCTTCTTCTATTTCTAAATATAATACATGGATGAATACTTTGATATAAAGATAATTGAATGCAAATTGCATTCGTCATAATAAACTCATTATCTAAGGATTAAAGAACTAAATTTATATTTACATACTAACTCATTTCTCGATTAAATGTTTTCAAAGCGAAATAAATAAAGAAATGCTTATAACAAATACTTTATTGCTGAATGTGGTTACGAAATTTTAGTGCTGAACTGTCAGTTTCAAAAAGGAAATAAATAAAACGTAATTTTTCTTTACCAGCGCCTCTTCCTGGGAGGTTAGTATAAACCTCCCTCAGTGTATATGCTCCTGAAAAACATTCAGGCTTAATTAACTACATATATACATTACACTTAAGCAGCATTAGATCTTGATATGAGTATGTTGAAGCACATGCCATCTATCCATCTGTCGATTTTAAAAAACTGTAACAAAAGTAATTGATTAGAGTCATTGCATTGTTATTAAGATAGAGGTATAATATAGAGATTATAGGGACCTTCTGAGGAAATACGAGTATTCTTTTGCACATTTGTATATTCTTGGTAAGCACAAGTGTAAAAAATCCCAAAAGCATTTTAAAGCATGTTTGCTGTATTCGATTTGATATTTATGTGAAAAGAAATAAATCTGCTTCTTTACTTTAATTGACATTGTGCAGTTTGATTGATTGCATAGGAGGGCAAATTCCAATTGTTTTCCCCTCAAATTAATCAAAGTGGGGGGAAAACAAATGCAAAATTAAGATACAATGATTTCCACTAAATATTAAATTCAACTTCTTACTGTCAATAATATGATATATTATCCAATCCACCAGTTTTTTAATAAAGAATTAAATTAGATAAATCGAAAATCAAATCAATCCATTCAAGCACAAATATCATTTGCGCAACATAAAAGGAAAGTAAAAAACTCGGCCTAGAATCTCCATGTGCTTCTGTGAAGAGGAAGAAGAATCATTCTTCGATAGATCAAAATAACTAATGACATACTCGTATATTGTGTTGTGACAATTACGGCAGCTGTTGTTCTGTTTGGCATGGATTTTATCAGATATTGGGTGAAAGACTAACAGCCCTGGTGTACTTCTTCAGTAAAGTCATACAGCCTTATGGCGATTAAGAATAAATAAAGAATTTTGTACAGAAGAAATACATGGCAAAAACTCTAAGTGAAATTAAAGTTAGTTATTTAAATGTTACTCATACGCACCGTTGACCGTTAGACATTATACAAGTTTCTACATCAAAATTGATACTCCTGGTCTATAGTCCATGAGACCTAAATGCCTTCCATTACCCTACTTCCCCTCCTCTCCTCTCCTATCTTCTTTTCAGGGTGTTTAAGGTGATGCCAAACGTTATCGCGATAGTTTTTTCTTATCGCAAGAATTAACATGCTTTAAAAAGATTTTTGGTCGTGGAAACCTTAGCGTAGAACTGATAGACTTGGAAGCTTTTTACGGTATATGTACATTATACAAATCTCTTTTGAGCCTGAAATAAATTATGTGCAAGTCTGTGTATTTGTCTACATAATTATAGACGAAATTGTTTTCAAATTTCTAGTTGAAGAATAATTTTCGTGTTATTTTAGACGCTAGCTAGCATTCCAACTACCTTTTTGCCAGCACAACGTCCATCATTCTAATAAGTAGCAAGAGCGACCGCAAACAAGCTCGTTATTAATAGCACAACACACACACAAACGCTCCAATAAATTTTACATCTTAACAAAAAGATGGGAAAAATAGAGTAAAAAAAAACCAAAATCAAATAAACATAATCAAAAACATTAAAGGATACTTAAACAATGATAATTTATCGGTTGATGAAAGCATAGTACCAACCCTCAAGCCCGACTATAATGTTGGGCGCTAAATAAAAAACGTAAAGAAACTGTGGCTCAAACATAAATTGTGGCACAGTGCAAGAGGAAAAAGTTACGCGAGTTAATGGGAAATACCAAACACGACTAGTGGACGGGGACAACTTGACGGCGGGTGACAACTTGACGAAGGAATTCGCACAAGTACAAAGAAATACCAGTTCTGGTAACACATGCACAGAAGCTAGCGACAGTTGTTATGTGTGTAGCACAACAACCCAATGGAGAAAGTAGGCGGCACAACAGCTAATTATTTGAGTTTCTTTCTAAGCGTTTTTGTTTCTTAAAAAAGAAAACTATAGCCAGAATCCCTCATTGATGAGCTCAACGAAATCTCAACGAATGAATTAAGTAAGCTGCACCCAAATCTAAACCTCAATAAATCAATGTATCTGGATAAAAATGGACAAGACTCAAAGCCCAATGCACAAAGTTGCTCTAAAGAACTACTTAGGATTCTATTACGTAAATGAAAATAGCCGCTCGGATGCTTTGCGCTCCTCTCGAAATCTTTTAAGACTTTGCCCACTGACATAAATTTTCGTTTAAGCGCGTCTGTGGGTTTAGGGTTTGTTTGTTAAGAATTTGCATACATTTTGCGATATTTGTATATTTTGTGAAATTTCTCTCTTATCAATTTTAACATTTAGTAAGGAATCACATTTTAAAATACATACACACGAACACAATATATTTAGATATTCGAGTACATCTACCATAAGGCAAATTCATGAACAAGTTGGAATTTTTAATAGCACTGTTGCGTGTCTTTTGGCATAAAGTTTTTTACATGTTGAACTTTAAAAAAAAATTTTATACGCTTGACAGTAAATTCTATTTGAATTCCTTTAAAGAAAAACGTAAATGATAATAACATTTTAAAGCTTTAAGCTCTATTGAATTTCATTACCACATATCATAAATTGTTTATATTGTTATTGTTATATTGTTTATATTATCAATCAAAGTTTTCATGTCTGCCATAAAAGTATGCCATGAAAAAGATTTACTTGTGATTAGTTAGCTGAAGAAGACTCAGTGTGACTTTCGGGTGAATTGAAGCGTGTTGTCATTCGTTATGACAATTGAATTATGAACTTTTGTGTGTGGTTTTGATGAAAAACGATATAAAGCCGTTACGTAGCTTTATACGTTTGCATAAGATAGTCTTAGAAACTTTAGAATGTACAATTTTCTCTGGAGAGATCAGCCACTGAAAAGAGCTAGTACAAAAACGAAGAAATGGCTTGAAAACAACTCAGATATAAGTTTTACAGTGAATTTTGTACTTAAGAAATATTTACGTAGCAAAAAAAAAACGACTTAAATGATATTGAACTTAGTTAATTAAATGTTCCTCATACTCACCGTTGGCCTTTTGACAATTTAAGTCTCCTTTTCCATAGACTTTATTCCATAATAATAGCCGATTAGTATTGAAACATCAACAATGAGTTAAGCGAGAAATATTTATAGGAATTGCCTAAAAGTATGCTACGAATTTTTTATAAATTTTGTTATTTCCCCTATTTTCAAAAGTACTCGATCTACGCAAATAGCAAATTCATCGATACGTTAACTTCTTATTTCTTTTCGAACCGAACAACTTTAAATTAATAACTCCTGCCTTGAAAACTGAATTTATCATTAAGCACAATATTCTCGATTTAAGAGCCGAAAATGTTATTCAAAATATTTTCGGGCATAAATAAAAATTTTGTTCGAGAAATTAAATCGAAGTTTTCTGAAAGCAATAACATATTCTATAATTAATCACAAAACTATATCAGAACAAGTTTTGGTTCTAGAGAATGCGTGTTATTCTTAAAGTTGTTCTAACTTGAAATAATCTTGAAATAAAAACAAAATTATCAGTATTAAAATAAGAATTTTGGCTTTGGTTTTAACAAATTTTCAAGCTTAACCGACTTTCATCATTGAATGGACTTGCTTTATTAATGCTTTCCTTTAATTTAGACCGTTTTACCACTGAGTGTTGGTACGGCAATAAGTTCAACCTCCATGTGCTTACACTTTCACTTAAATATTTCCATAATCAATCAGCAACCAGTTGCCCTTGGTTGCTTTAACTAAAGAAATTGCCTCAGCTATAGACTAAGTAATTTCGAATTTCATTTCCATTTGCAATTTCGAAATACAAAAGCGTCTGGTTAAATAGTGAGCGCCTGGGAATATGCAATGAAATACGAAACCCTCAGAAAACAGAAAACATGAAGCAAAGTGTCAATTTTAAATAACATGCTCATTTCTTTTTCTTTGTGTGCGCATTTTTACAGTATGTGTGAGTTTATGTGTGTATTTATGTGGGCGTTGGTGTGCTTGCTCTGCTGCTGTTGACGCTCAAGTAGTATGCGAATTTATTTGAGTCATCATCAAAAGAAAACTACGCAACGCATCTCTGTGTTTAATCTACTTTCCGAACCTTTTGCCCTGCATCCTTTCTCATTATCCTTTCTTTGTTTACAATTTTCTAAATCTAAATGATTAACGCACTTGCTTTCTTTTCTTTTCTTTTATTTTACTTCACTACCATTTTGCTTAACTCTTCGAAATTATTTATTTCTATGTGTCTGAAATATTTCTCAAGTGTCGTGCTAAAGATTAACCGCTTCAATTTTCTTTAAACTTTTCTTATTTGACCACAAATGTTAAATTTTTTAGTATCTCTTTATTATTAGGTATTTGTATGTGCATGAGTAAAAGTGACTTAAAGTTTCTCATTTTAGTACCTATTATTTTAATATTAATCTTTTCGAACTTTAAACTTTTCGGTTTAGTTCATTGAATGAAGTTGTTCACACAAAATGTTTTGCGAGAACTTTGTTTCTTCGGTTTTCGTGATGCTGCTGCCAACAATTGCTGTACGCATCTCAAACTGATATTCCCCCATCCGCTCTTTCCTTTTCATGTCATTTGTATAAAATTTACCTAAATTGAGTTCTTCGTCTTGGCAACCGCAATCGAGTGTAGAAGGGAGTATTGTCTTCTCAATTGACTGATGGTATCATTTAAGTTATCATACCCTATTTATTTTTGTTATACTAAGGAGGTTCTCATTCATTAATTTAAGAAGTTAATGGATGAATAATTTAAAAATTTGATAATATTTATGTTTAATTTTAAATTTTCATATAAAAATTTTTATTAGCAGAGTCAAAAATCGAACAAATTATCTATGAAAGCCTTAAAGATACTAAGCATTCATACGATTTTCCCATTCATAAATACTCGTACTTCAAATAAATATCAATGAACACGAATTACAATAAAACTAAATATTTCGCAGCTTGCAATCTTTCTAACTGGGTAGTTAATGTTACCCCTGTGTAGGTTTAAATTTTATACAATAAAACAAAATTAAACAAAACTGTAACTAAACAAACAGACAATTTTATGGCAACATCAAATGTCGGCATAGATTTTAATGTACTATAATAGGCAAACAACAAATACAAACACAAATAATGGCAACACCTGTAAAAACAGCACCAGCAACAACTACAACTACAATATAGAATTACATGGATGGATTTTCATAAAACTAAATGGTATCCTTGTTATCCTTTTAGATACGCAGAACAAACAAAGTAAATGAGAAACGAAAAAAAAAAATGACAACAACTGTTGCCATTAAAAACCATTGTCAATGTTCATGTGAAAAACGCACGCACACCCATACTAGTATATGGTATGTAAGTACATATTACACACATACATATGTACTTTACATAACATCTGTATAATACGAGTACATGCATGAAGTGCATGAAAACATCAAAGCTTCTAAAAGAGTGAGAAAAATACAGTATCTGTATAAGACACGCACGCACACACACACACACACACACACACACACACACACAAACTCCCACATGCCAACGCTAACGTAGCTGGTATCTGACAACGGTAGGAAAGGAAAATCCAATCCTACTGGAAATTGTCGTAAATCTTACATAAATTGGCAGCTTCTCACTTATGTGTGTGTGTGTGTGTGTGTGTGTGTGTGGGTGTGTGTGTGTGTGTGTGGGTGTGTGGGTGTGTGTGTGTGTGTGTGTGTGTTTAGCTTAAAAGTATTTCTTCCTGTTGCACATAAGCAGACATAGATTTACGTGCGCTTATCTGCAATGTTATCATTGTCCAATACTGCTGCCTTCTCTTCCGTTTCCGTTTACGTTAACGCCTCTTCTTCATGCCAACCAGCAACACTGAAATGAAGTGAAACTTTTTCTTTGCAGGAATTCATTGAAAATCATTTCGTTGTACATAAGTGATTTGCTTTATTTCTTACAGCAGAACTTTTTTTAAAGTTTAGTTGTAAACTATTTTGTTTTTCTGCATAAATTAAACCAGGAGTTTAGGAAAGTACCAACCATGAGTAGTTATGTCATAGAGAAACATCTAGGTGCTCATTAACATTTTTTTAGTATTTATTGAAGCTTAAATTTGAATTTTCATGGACGAATAAATCGTTACGTGATTTTTCATTATACCTAATTGCAAAATGAAAAATCTAAAATTAGCTATTATTTTGCGGATGGTTTGATAAAAATTTGATGAAAACACGCTTAGAAGAGGTGCGCTGCTGTCAATTTCGTTATAACTGGGGCATTCTTGTCGTTAAACCAATGCCGGTTTCCTTTTATTCTCTGATCTATGCTGAATCCTTTACAGATGACTACAAATGCTTTCTTTCACCAATACAAAGTACTTAGTTCACTTCAGCTGGATTCAAATTCTTACCACGCATACTGAGCGGATATCATCCGCCTTCAGTGGAATGGAAACAAGTGAGAAAGATTGTTTAAGAAGAAAGAAAGAAAGAAAGAAGAAGCAGTAGTACAGTACACATGTTACATTTACATAAGTATTGAATTAGGTAGATATCGTTCATTTGACCGCCGGGCGCACGTTTGTAGTGATTAATTCTTTGGAGCCAATTTTCCACCATTCTTCCACACATATCACCCGGAACGTTGGCAATTTCGCATTCGATATTATTCCTGAGCTCCTCTAACCCTTGTTCGACTTAACGTAGCCCCATAAAAGGAAATACAAAGCTGTTAAATCTCATAAGCCAGGTGGCCATTCGACCGCACCATTTCTCAAGATTAACGATTTTCCCCTTCAATAGATCGATTATTTGACCAGCTGTATGACATGCGGCACTATCTTGTTGGAACCACATATCCAATAATGTCCAGTCCGTCCAATATTGGTGAAAAATTTACTTCCAACATGGCACGAAAGCGAACTCCACTGAACGTAACATGGCGATCATTTTTATCGATGAAAAAATACCGCCCAATCACAAGTCCGGCATGAATCGGCATCCCCACGGTCACTTTTCGTGGATGCAATGGAGTCTCTTGAAGCACATGTGAGTTTGTTGCTGTTCAATAATGCATATTTGGCTTGGCTTATGGACAAAGCCATGCAGCCGAAAATGAACCACATCGCTGAAGATGATTTCGGTGAGTAAGGGTTAATGAATGACATTTTGGTATTCTTCTTCTTTTAATGGGACAACAGACCATGGAGGGATAGGCCGAGCTTTTCACATCCAATGATGTCGTGCAATTTTTAGTGTTATTGGTTTGCCATTGCCTGCCAAGAGGTGGTGCCGTGAAAAAAAATAGTTTTTTCTACTTTTTGACACTCTACCTCGGACACTCAGCAGACCAACGCACTATCATAACGACATTTTGACATTTCGTTTGTAATTAAATACAACGTTGTTACGATCCTATTGAAAAAACGCTTTACATACTACATAATATACATACGAATATAATAATATCCTTATAAAGTTCTTGAAGAGAAGTTCTATACTATGTAATTTTTTTTTAAAATTTTTTTTTTTTTGCTTGTTATCATATTTAAATTTTATTTTGCAAATATTTTACAACTACATAGCACATACCAGTATGCAAATAATTATTTGAAATATTTCCAGTACCAAGCAAGAGCAAGTACATCATACATATCGAATTCGTAGAACATAGACAAAAGTTGGTAATGAATTTAAGTCCTTTGCAACTTTTCAGACACACCAACACATAGATTTCTGTTTTACTTTGAACTTTAGTTCGTTGCTTATGGTGGCTAACGTCATCCTCTATTTCATACACGGCCGTAAACATACTTTAAGTGTGCGAGGGTCCCATTGAAAGTTGCTGCAGTCAGTCGATAATTAATTTATTGAATATATTTAAATAAACTTTAAAAAAAAAATTAAGTAAAAGATATTTGTGCCTCTCCTCACAAAAAAATTTTATAAATAATTAGGTAGTTAAAATATACCCCCAGTGTAAATAGTTATAATCTTCAGAGCTAGTATTTAAGTTTATTCCTTATGCAACAACAGAATGCCAGCTAAAAGACACCCTTCGGCCAATGGAAACCAGCAGGTTCAAAGCAGAAACCGTTTGAAGATTATTCGATTCTGGAAAAATATGGCCGACTTACAAACGTAAACTGAGACTGTGCTTCATTGATACAATTACTGCCGAATCATTTCGACAAAGCGTTTAACACGCCGAAGCGTTTACTACGCCGAACTTCTATCAATCAGACAAGGCTACCACAGCTATTAAAGCCTTATACTCATACCTAATATACTTTAGAGTAGTAAGTAGCCAATGCAGCGAGCTTTTCGTCACTCTAAGTCATAAGCTCGACATTATCCTAATCTGCTTTCTATAACATACGAACATCTATGGTAATGAAAGACCAAATGAATTAGCGAGGCTAGGTTCGGCTCTGTACGTTACTCAGACTCGCAATTCAGCCCTTGTTCGTAAGAGTTATCATCATTAATAAGAGATAGAGACTGGAACTATGCCATGGCGGAGTTGTTAGTATGTATCTTGAGTACATGGGTTCTGCTCTTTGCATAGTCAAAAATCAAAAATGGAAAATTTTACATATTTTTCTAAACGGAATCAACTCTTGGCAGGCAATGGCATACCTCGAAAAGTAATAATTGCTCAAGAAAAGTTTGAAAAGCCATGCAGAAATAGAACTTGCACAACATGAATGGATGTGAAGAGCTCGACCTAAGCTACCTCCATGGGCTGTTATGCCATTAAAAAAGAAGAAAAAGAGACGTGAACTTCAGCTGAAGATGCATAAACGTATATCTGAGCTTCCAGATTAAGGAAATGAAACTGGCTCCGAGCTTGTTTATCTATCTGGCATATATTACTAAAAACGAAGATATGAACTTGGACCTCCCTGTCTGAGTTTCTACAACAAGCATAAGCGATAAACTTAATTGCAACGCAGAATCTTCATACGAAATTCCTTTCGTTCGTTTTCAATATGAGAGAGAGTATCATAGTATCATAGAGTACATGAACAGACAATGAGAGCCAGTATTGTGTTCGGACTTTTTTCATGCTAAGGTGCTGGTTATACTGGTGTTCGCTGTTCGACGAACACATCATATTTTACTCTCGTGTTGGGTGTAGTGGTTACATTGGTGTTCGTTACAGAGTTTCTTTTTGTCGAAACGTCAACACTAAATGGTATATCAAAAAACTTTAAACGATTTTATTAATAGTTTTATGAATAATATATTTAATATTCACTTTTAAAAACTAAAAACATTCGCCACTTGGCTCTTCTGCATATGAAAATAGTAATGTACAGGTTTGCATGTTAAATTGCACCTAAATTTTTGTTCTTTTTTTGTAGAATAACTCCTTGACACCCTGAATACTCGGCGTCCTCGGTGTACATTTTACCCAGCATATCGTGTTCAGTGTGAGAGTGAGTATAACCACAGCCTAAGCATACTAAGTATAGGGATCGAGTGTAGCAGAGACGTCGACTCTCTTAATGTCATCTCATGTGTACATATAAGTATACACGCGGTCGACTGCGAACAATCGATTAATTTTCATATTAGTGGGTGATTGACTTCGGATTATTTTACCGCGAAATACGAGAGAGAGAGGGAGAGTGCGTTTGCTGTTCGTGTTGTTCTTGCTGGAGTGGATTTGGTTTAATCGCTCTTTTGTTTCACTCCCCACTTCTCTGTAACATTTCGATTTTATTCCTGAATAAAGAAAGTGAGAGAAATGAGTTTGTTGTAATTTGTTGATGTGTGCATAGAGAAACATACAAAGTAAAATAGTTCGTAAAACAAAAGGTTGCCAATCCAGATTTCAGCATCCTCTCCCTTAAGAAGTTTCACTTCAAAAATTATCTTCAAATCAAAAATATGAAATCGTATCAGCCTTTTCCATCTAGGCTACAGTAATAAAAATCGATGGAATTAAAAATGAACTTCGGTCTCGTCTAAAGTTACCCAAATAAATATTAAAAATGGGCCCTGGCTTTAGCTATCGTAATAGAAAAATAAGATAGACTTCAAATTCGTACATCAAAACTTCACATGAACTCAGTCTTGGTACTTCTGAGTTAACTTGGTACTTCCTAAATTGATGTCTTCTTTTTGTTTCGTAAACTGAGAAACAAAAAGGAATCTGCAAGAACTATTTTTGCGAATTACAATCCTCTCAGCCTCCTCCAACTCCACCATTTATAGTGTTGTCAAAGAGCGTTAAACATTTTTTTACTTTGAGAAGGACATCTAATTTTATTTATAAATTTTTTTATTTTTGAGAAAACTTTTAGTACGTCCTTGATGTGCGTGCAATGAAAATATAAATTTATTACAAAGTCTTCCATTAAAAGGCTTTAAATGTTGTATATATTATTTCAATTTAACTTAAAAGTACTTTACACGCATACACACAATAAGCCAATAAGGACAATAAGGACAATAGACAACAAATTGGTAAATTAAGCATCTACGATTTAGTAGCAATACGAGTAAAAATGAGCAAGGGCTTCGGTGTGCATGTAAGTACTCCGTAAGTGTGTGTGGGTGTTAACCAGAAAATACACTCAAATTGAAAAACGTTACAAAATATTTTCTAATACTCTGTAAAGCCTAGATACTTAATGTTATTTCGATACCCTTGTAAATAAGTAAAATTAACATAAAAGTAAATCAAAAACGAAAAACTTTGTCATGAAAAGGAAAAAAGAAGGCAAGGAAACGTTAAAATTGTGAAAACAATTTGGTAAACAATAAAACTTAATTTATTTGCCAACTGTAAATTGTAATTCTCTGTTTGCAATAATTAGTAAAAACGACACACAAAAAAAACATTGCCAATATATTATCTAGTAAATTAATAGAAAGTTAAGTTATTCATGTGTGTCTTTTATTGTCAATTGGCCAACTGTTGACTGATTGTGCTATTTCTGGCGGCCTGCCATCAGAATTGCTTCTTGTTATTATCTAAAGCTAAATATAACCCAAATTTCTTGGTATTACTTAGTAAATGAATAGCAGCAAGAAGCTGGCTACAACTTGACATATGTATTCGTATTTACTCCTACTTTTACTTTACTTTTCCACATGCTTGTAGCATTAAAAAGAACAAGAAATGTAATTTTATCACTTGCCGGAAGGGAGAAAATGAGATGCCCATTGTCAACAATTTCAGATTGTTAATATTGTAATTTAGAAGTTACTTGGGTATGCTGTGATGTGATACCATGTGGTATCACAACGGACCGTTTTGGGTTAACTGTGTCCCAGGCAGCCACTCCAACCCTCCAACCTAACTAACTTGCGTATGCCCGTTGTAGAGAGTGGGTATGTGTGTACGTGTGTGGGTGTGTGGGTGTGTGGGTGTTTGCTAACAGTGTCTATCCTTTTTTCAAACATTTTGACATTGACTCAATTATAAATTATGTGCTGCAAAAAGCTTGGCAGAAGTTTATGGGGGATTTTTGTTGCATATAAATTCACTCTACTCTATTGAAATGTGTAAAATTGTGTGAAACTAAATATTTGTCTGTATGTATTTTTGCTTTGAATTATGTGTAAATTTCTAGTTCATCGTTTGATCTAAAGAAAATGCACATTTCCTGTGATCTTCAAATGAAATGTGTAAAAAAGTGCCAACAAATTTGCGCTAATTTTCCGAAATTTTATAAATATGTAGTAAAGATTTAATTTGATCTAAAAAAATACACATTTGATGAGATATTTAATGAAGAAAAAAAAACTCAAAAATAAATATTGCCAAACGAGGACTTTGTAATGCTTTGTAAGCAGTAATACTTTTGACTGTTGTAAAAAAAAAGTGTGTATTTTTTTATGCATGCCATTTTACACATTTTTCTAATCAAAATCCAATTTGTTGTAGGGAAATTCGCATTTAAAACGGTCTCTAAAGTCCAGACCAGTATATTTCTCAGGCAACATGAGTCTGAAAAGGATTGTAATCAATTTGCAGAGTACTTATGTTTCATAGAAAATCAATCTTAATTTTCACACATTTAATATGTTTTGTAAGTAAAGGGAGATTATTAAGAGCTTGGATTTTAATGATTTAAAAAAACACAGAAATTTTACAAAAGTGAATGAAATTTTTATTTGGGTCGATACATCAATTTCTGCCATTTACTTTTTAAAGATAATTTCGCTTAAATGTTGCTGAAGGTCCAATTTTGGGTCAATTTTTCACACATTTCGGCTGGAATCTCATCAATGACGCGTTCAAAGTTGGATTCCAAAGCAGCAATTGTATTTGGCTTGTCCCTGTAGACAAGAGACTTATTATAGTCCCACAAAAAATAGTCTAACGGGGTCAAATCACACGATCTTGGTGGCAAATTGCCAATTGACTGCACTAAAACGTGAGATTAACTGCTCTCTAAATTTGCCTCTCAATTGATGCATGGTTTCGCGTGCAGTGTGGCATCTGGCACCGTCCTGTTGGAACCACATGTCGGCCGAGTCCAATTCTTGCATTTTCGAGGGGAAAGAAGTCTGTTATCATCGAACGGTACTTTTCTCCATTGACCGTAACGTTGCGGCTTTCATCGTATTTGAAGAAGTACGACCCAATGATGACGTCTGCCCATAAACCGCACCAAACATCCCCTGGTTGGTCTTCACTCCAAATACGGCAATTCCATTGAGCCAAAAAAGAGCCTCATAGCTGAAGACAATTTTACGACAAAAACAAAAACGGATCATCATCCAGCTTTTCTAAGGCCCATTCACCGAGACGTAAGTCTAGTCTTGAAATGGCAAACCAAACTGAGCATTTTTTACTTTTTACTTTGACTCAAGAATCACGCGTGAACTGTCAGAAATATAAACGTCAAAAACCAAGTAGCACCCTTTAGAATGTGTATTTTTACAGACACCAGTACACTTTTTACAGGCACTGTTTTACATGCCCTCAATTAAATTCCGCTTACAAATATTGTCTAATTTCATTATGAATAATTTATGTATTCCGTAAACATTTTTCTATTATTCTCACACATCAACTGTGTTAATTCCTCCACTTGAGGAGCGACTCAGCGACTTTTATATTGACCATGGCTCATCTTTAAGTCCGTCCGTAAGTAAGTAGTCAAATTATAATGAATGCAAAAATGTTTATGTTGCTGATGTTGTGAATTCAAAAAGGTTTTCACTTCTCTCACATTCTCACACACCGACACATTCAATTCAATTCATTTCTGTTTTCGAACTTGCCGATGAATGTTGCTTAAGAGTGCGCTTCAATTGTTGCTTCATTTATCTGAGTTCCTGACTTTCACATTGCCTTGTTTTGCCCATTTTGCATGTATTTTATTTTATTTTCTTTATTTTTTTTTTTAAAATATAATCAATTTGTTCGTTTTTAACACATTTTTCATTTCAGTTTTTCACAGTTTTTCATGAGCCTCGTATTTCACTCGCACTAACAACTTTTCGTGTTTTCTTGTTGTTTCTCTTTTCCCTCCGAAGGTACAACAGCCCATTGCAGTTAAGGCCACAGATGATGTTGCCAATGTTTCACCATGTGAACTGGAATCGATATTGAATCAATTGATGAATCCAAATCCAGAATATCAGTTGCATGTGAGTACGAGTATCTCAACTTATCATCTTCATTATTTCGTTTGTTTCTTGTTTCATTTTTCCCCTTGTATAACGAAGAAAAGATTTATTTGATTTCATTTTAACCGAAGTGATTTTGTTATTCTCTTTTTTAAATTAACTGAAAGATTTATTTCGTCATGTGTTTACATTGAAAAGGGAAGCTGTGTAGGTGAGGCTTCATTGTGTGTGTATGTAAGGAAAAAGTTTTTCAATTCTTTAGATTGATTAGATTGAACTTTAAAACACGTGAGATTGTTGTTGTTGCTGTTCTTCTTCTTTCTTCGCTTTGCACAACACAGTCCATGGAATGCCTCGGCCGAGTTTTTCGCATCCACTCATGTTGTGCTTGTTATATTTGTACATGTGTGGGAGAAAGGGATTACAATTTTATAAGTGAAAAGCTTTTCTTAGGCAATTTTTACTCTTGTACTACAGGTTACCCATTGCCTGCCAAGAGGTGGCGCCGTGTAGAAAAACTATTTTTACTACGTTTTTGATTTTAACTGTGTCGAAATGTGAACCCCGGTCACTGTGCGTACTACCAACTACGTCACGGCGACCACGTAGAAATAAGAGATATGAGACTACTCCTTCGATTGTTGGATTGAGGATAAAAAGACGTTTTTATTGTTCTTCAAGTGAGTCCTCCAATATTCCATTCAAATATTTTTATCAGAGTTTGTGTTTTACACTAAAAAACATCAAAAACAAAAACCAAATTAAAATCAGACAACGTCTTGTCCTTGGCTTGTACAAAGCTATCGATATATTCCCTAATTTTGCTTTCCTTTCAGGCTTCCGCTTTGCGCAATCAACTCAGGAACATACTACGCGATCGTCAATTGGCCATCGGTGAGGAACAGAGTCTCAGCGATTACGACTATCTCGATGAGGACAAGCGCTCAGTGGCTGCCTTGGCCGCACAAGGATTACTGCATTCTGGTAATAAACGTAATTTGGCCACATTAGCCAAAAATGGTCAATTACCCACGCCGGAGCCAGAAGAGAATGATTCGCAAGCCTCAGCGAATGGACAAAAACGCTACGTTGGCGCTTTAGCACGTTCCGGCGGTTTCATGGGCTATGGTAAACGTAATGTTGGTTCGTTGGCGCGTGACTATCAGCTGCCGCAGAATGGTAAACGCAATTTGGCCACACTGGCACGCTTGGGACTGCTGACAAAGAGTGATCCGCCCAAGCGGAATGTGGCCGCAGTGGCGCGTTACAATTCAGCACGTATGGGTGCTGGCGGTGCTGGCGGTGCTGGCGGCGCTGCATCGGCTGAGAAACGTAATTTGGGTGCGTTGAAGGGCTCGCCGGTGCATGGCAGCAGTGTGCAACAGAAACGTGAAGATGAGGAAGTATACTATCCGGCGGCTGCATTATCCGGAGGCGGTGAAATGGACTATGTTGATTATATGCCAAACTATTGGATGTATCCCAGTTATGCTGATCTGGATTGGGGAGATTTCGGGCGTGCCCAGAAACGTTTCTTAGGTGAGTGTGTGTGTGTGTGTGCGCGCGTGTGTGTGTGTGTTTGTGTATATAAGCGTTTGAAGCGTTTCAATTTTATGTATTTTGTAAATAAATACGTTTGCAAATCGTGTAAATACATAAATACTATATCAATCGTTATATTTGAAAAAGATACATCCAGGGATCCCGAATTATTTGGCATTGAAAATGCTATGGTCGAATCGCCTGATGACGAGAATCTCTCAGAGATATTTGAGCCACAGCAGAAGCGTCACATTGGTGCCGTCTATCGATCCGGTTTCTTGCCTTCATATCGCGCTCTGCGCAGCAGTACGGGCCATGGTTATGGCGGCGGCGGCGGCGGCGGCGGAGGAGGTCGCTTTAGTCGCTCTGGACGTGCCAGGCAATTTGTATGAGTAAATGGCGATGATTTTATGTGTGGTTGTATGGTTGTGTTGACCACTGTCCTCCTTGTTTTCCTTGTTACTCTAACTAAGTAGATACGTACTTACTTGTACTTGTACTTGTGTTTGAAGCCTTGCATCACCGTTATCATTTTTTTTTATAGTAGATTTTATTCTTATTTTTTTAATTGGCATGACCATCATCAAACATTTGCAATAAGGATAACAAGTTGATTCGTGTGACAGACTAGAAAGGCAAAGTGGAAGGGACTGTAAATGAAGATAGAAATCATACAAGGTACAAGGTACCAGGTACCAGGTCTAGATCCAAGCTTTGATCTACTGGGAAATCGTTCTTTTAAATTAAATTCAAAAACCAACAAATTAAGTTCAGAAAGAGCCAAGTCGAATTCGGCAGCATCAATTTAATTTAAAAAATACAAATTTACTTCAAAAGCATCAAATTGAATTCAGGCTCCATCGAAAGCATCAAATTAAATTTAGAAAGCATCAAATTGAATACGAAAAAGTTAAGTTTGTGCAACTTAAAGACAGCTCAGTCAAATTTAATTGAGAAAGTGTCAAATTTTAATCAAAAAACAACTAATTTCAAATTTGGAATAGAAAAATTTAATTTAATAGAGAATCAATTTAAATTCAGAATAGTCAAATTGATCAGAAAACATCAAGAAGTTATTTGTATTAAATTGAACTGAATTGAAAAGCACGAATCAGATTGAACAAATTGAATTTAGAATCGTCAAATTGTCTTCAAAATACACAAAAATTGTGAACTTTATTTCAAAATATCGAATTTAGAATTCTCCTGAAATTGAATTCAAAAGAGTCAAACTGAATTCAGCTTAGTCAAATTGAATTAAGTTTGGGATATTCAAAGTCAGCTCAGTCAAATTTATTTATGAAATCGTTAAATTTAAATCAAAAGCTATAATTCAATTTTGAATAGTCAAATTGAATTCAAAAAAGAATCAGTTAAAATTCAGAATAATCAAATTAAAATCAGAAAATATTACACTATTTGAATTCAATTGAACTGAATTGAATATTGAATTGAATTGAATTGAATTGAATTGAATTGAATTGAATTGAATTGAATCGAATCGAATCGAATTGAATTGAATTGAATTGAATTGAATTGAATTGAATTGAATTGAATTGAATTGAATTGAATTGAATTGAATTGAATTGAATTGAATTGAATTGAATTGAATTGAATTGAATTGAATTGAATTGAATTGAATTGAATTGAATTGAATTGAATTGAATTGAATTGAATTGAATTGAATTGAATTGAATTGAATTGAATTGAATTGAATTGAATTGAATTGAATTGAATTGAATTGAATTGAATTGAATTGAATTGAATTGAATTGAATTGAATTGAATTGAATTGAATTGAATTGAATTGAATTGAATTGAATTGAATTGAATTGAATTGAATTGAATTGAATTGAATTGAATTGAATTGAATTGAATTGAATTGAATTGAATTGAATTGAATTGAATTGAATTGAATTGAATTGAATTGAATTGAATTGAATTGAATTGAATTGAATTGAATTGAATTGAATTGAATTGAATTGAATTGAATTGAATTGAATTGAATTGAATTGAATTGAATTGAATTGAATTGAATTGAATTGAATTGAATTGAATTGAATTGAATTGAATTGAATTGAATTGAATTGAATTGAATTGAATTGAATTGAATTGAATTGAATTGAATTGAATTGAATTGAATTGAATTGAATTGAATTGAATTGAATTGAATTGAATTGAATTGAATTGAATTGAATTGAATTGAATTGAATTGAATTGAATTGAATTGAATTGAATTGAATTGAATTGAATTGAATTGAATTGAATTGAATTGAATTGAATTGAATTGAATTGAATTGAATTGAATTGAATTGAATTGAATTGAATTGAATTGAATTGAATTGAATTGAATTGAATTGAATTGAATTGAATTGAATTGAATTGAATTGAATTGAATTGAATTGAATTGAATTGAATTGAATTGAATTGAATTGAATTGAATTGAATTGAATTGAATTGAATTGAATTGAATTGAATTGAATTGAATTGAATTGAATTGAATTGAATTGAATTGAATTGAATTGAATTGAATTGAATTGAATTGAATTGAATTGAATTGAATTGAATTGAATTGAATTGAATTGAATTGAATTGAATTGAATTGAATTGAATTGAATTGAATTGAATTGAATTGAATTGAATTGAATATTGAATTGAATATTGAATTGACTTGAATTAAGAAATTCATCAAATTGAATTTAGAAATTCATCAATTTGAATTTATGTAGAATCATCAAATTGATTTCAAATAGATTTCAAAACTTGTAAATTTTATTTCAAAATACTTATCAAACTAGACGAATTTCATTCGGAGAACTGAACACGGCGCTTTGTTAATTCAGATTTACGCCTAAGCAGGAAGTGAGCCTACCCAATTGAGCCTGCCGAGCGTTGCCAAACTGAACCTCTGGTGACTTATGAACATAGATTGACGACTTGTACTTACTCCCCTTTAGCTGGTTTACGTTTTGCGATGTGTTTACTTTTCTTTAGTGCTTATAAAATATAAACTTATTTGGTAGAAAATATTCCCCTACTTTCTATCCAAATACTGTCTGTACCCAGTAGGTACTACCAGCCTATTTCTATCCAGAACCGGTAGGCATTCTAAGTCCACGAAAGGAGGAACGTTGTTTCAGTTTGAATGAAATATCAATAGACAATACTATACCATATGACCCAACATTGTATGTACCTGAAGAGCCAGTAAATATAGCGAAGCAGCCAAGCTACAGTAATCCCAGGCGAAATTTAAGATTTCCGAAAGTATTAAGATTTCCATTCTTCATGCACGACAGACAGCCTCTCACACAGAACGCATGTTATCCTTGTTAGCAGCAAAATTATATAATTTCTTATAAAACAGTAGTTGAATGCAGCTGAAATCAGAAACGTTTTAAACTTTCATGTACTCAGTAAAAAGAAAATCTCTGTATTCGAGTATCTAGAGAACAAAGATGAGTATGGGAGACTATGGCAAAAGTAGCAACATGCACGAATGTAATAAGAAGAATTGAGAATGCAATAAGTGTCGAATTTCCTTTATATATTTTTATATGGTAATGTTAATAAAATTTAATTGAAATTGTTAAAAAAAAGAAACATAAACACATTTAGGCAATATTTAGCATGTGTGTTAAGTGTCAAACACCGAAGGATACCTACACACGAAGCCGTTAAGCCTTTAAGCCTTTAGCGATTTATTGTATATCTTGTTGGCTTTTGTTTGGAAATATCAAATTACATAAATGTTCAAATGATTGTCAAATGATTGTAATTGTAATTGTAAATGTAATTGTGAATGTGAATGTGAATGTTTGCATACGTAGGTGAAAGAGTATGCTTTGAAATGTGTCAATGTATTGGTAGATATAAATTTTTCTATATTATTTGATGAACTTTTTAGTGAATAACTACTTTCAATATCCAGCAAACCCTTTTGAAGCTCTTATCCAAACGAAAAGTGTGTTCTGTATACTAATTCTCACATCTGGGTGACCCTCAAATATCAGATATCAATTTGAGTTCCATATAGAACCAGTACTAGTATGACTTCAATAGCTGGTTGGACTTAAGGTGGGTCCATGTAAGAGCACGTTGGATTTTATAGATCACAGTGCACTCCCTCTAACACTCAACACAAATAACATTGTGCTCGGATTTTCAACTTTTTTTGTTTGAAAAACAATTCTGATGGTTGAACTCACCTAACTTGGGTAGTCACAATAAATGATTCGTACCTACCCCGATACCATATAACTTCCAACAAAACTTTCAAGTAATGGTACATTCCCGAATAGAGATAAGTACTTGGGAAAAGGAATGTCCACGCTATATCCACGGAAACTGCCATCTGCGGTACACAGATGGATCAAAAACAAACGAGCGCGTTGGAACGGGAGATTATGGAGTTAAGTTGAGAAAGGATATTATTGCTAGTATGGTATGAGCCAAGATAACTCAGTTGTGCTTTTCAGGCGGAAGTACACGCAATTGAATTATGTCTTAGAGAATATGAAGAAAGGCCGTAGTGTAAAGGAGTAACTTCTATATTATCTCGAACGGTAAGGCTGCCCTACTGTCCTCAAACTCCTTCAAAATTAGTACAATACTTACCATATATGGGATTGCCTTCAACTACTGATCAAGCTAGCATCTCAAAGTAGAGTCTATCTAATTTGGGTGACTGAACATAGTGGTATTGAGGGCAATGAAATGGCTGACGAGCTAGCCAGAAAACTGGCATCCGAACCCATGCTTAAACCAAAGACCAACCGCATTCTGCAGCCCTCCATGGAGTTTTATAAAGCTCAATCTTAACACATGGCTGAACAGAAAGGTCCAGGCTGCCTGGGACGACGCCTCAGCCAACAGACAAGCAAAATCATTCATGCCAAGTGTATCACAGTTAAGAAAGAAAACAACTCTCGATGTTAAACTAATACGGAATCCGAGCTGTAACAAAATTTTTTACTGGACACTGTCCAGTTAGGAAACATTTTGCTAGCATGGGAATAACTCGGTACGAATTCTGTAGATTTTGCGACGAAGACAAGGAAACAGCAGAGTGCATTCTGTGCCACTGTGACAAGCTTGCAAGGCTTAGAATTCGCAACCTTACTATTACTTACATACCCAACTACGGTCGAAGTGGGCAATATAACTGCCAGGGGTATCTTAGCATTTTTAAATGCTACAAGCCTAGGAATTGGATCTTAGGATATGCAATGGACTATGCACAATAGGGCGCACTTTATGCCGCAGTGATTTGGTGCCTTGTGCCCAGCCCCTGTTTCAATCTAATCTACCTAACTTGGGCCCAAGGAATTCAATGAACTCAAGGAAAACAATCGTTTTATAAGATTGGTTCGAGTTTTTGAGATAATTGTATCGAAAAATGGTAAAATTTGAGCAAAATTTGTTAAAACGATAGAAAAATTTAAAAAAAATTAAAATTAAAATGTATTTTAAATCGTTCTGTTATGTATACCAGTGGCTTAGATAAGGTTTTGAAATAGTCGGATATTTTTCCCTGGTACCAAGTAATGGCTTGAAAAAAGTGATTAATGTGCAAAAAAAAAAAATTATCATAAGGGGGATACTTCCTCTTTCACATAAAGAGGAAGATTTCAGCCATTTTCCCAATGAACCCTAAGGACCTTCAAGGAAAACATTCAAATTACCGTCATCTCGGAAATACTTACCAATCAGACAAAACGGATTGGCTCCATTGGGTCCATTGGGTCGGAATTAGGTAAGATCAGCCATCAAAACCTTTATCAAGATTTTGAATATGCACAGTGTCTTTCCGTAGTCGAAACCCTAACCCTTTACCCTTGCCAGTTTACGAAAGATGTTTGAGCTTGACTTTAACTACAGAAGCTCTTGTATTCTGTTTGAATGTGCGTGGGTAACATTTCAAAGGCTTCAAAGTTGTAAAAATTTTATAGACTAAACTTTTGTGAGACGAAGAATTACGACTAAATCTACGACAAAAATAACCACATTGCATTAAATTGGGGTTTTGATAAACGAGTTGACTATTGTGATCTACATTGGCCGGGGACCTTCCTCAACCTTTTACCTTCACAAGCATGGAAAACTATTTGCCATACCTATAGTAAGATATTTTGGGCTAGATTTTAAGGAATATCTGATGTGATAGAAAGTTTAAGTTGCACAAATTCGAATTAGAAATTGCATGGAAATTCCTTCTTTGGTTTCTGTATCTGAAAACTACAGCTGCTGTTGTTGTCACTACTTTTATCGAAAGCAACAATAGCAACAAAAGTTGTGTATAGGTTTTTGTTGCAGGAGACTCGAAATAAAAATTAAAAAATGTTCCTTTTGGCTTTTTCCCCCAACCACCGGCAGGCAGGCAGGGAGCAGGCAGGGAGCAGGCAGGGAGCAGGCAGGCACGCAGACAGGTCAATTCAAATATTTAGTAACTTAGCACTTTGATTATCAAAACTGAATTTTATTTTCAAGGCTTTATTCCATGGAAAGCATGAATACTTACGTACTCGTATGTTTCTGAAGCAGTACATTAATTGTGTTAGATTGTTTGCTGGGTTCTTCCTCTTTTCCTCTTTTCAGACAACTGATCGCCCTTTTGTAATTTCCTTCTACAGCGGATGTTTTAGAAAGGAAGTTGCTTTGCTAATATTGTGAACTTTGTTTGTTGTGCTCTGCTGTAACAAAGGAAAACTTTTTTCTACCCATGTGCCATTGTAGAATAAATATTCTAGGAAATTATCATGTACAACATGTACACAAAAGTGTAATATTATTATTGTTATTTTATGTATCATAATTATTATAATTGTTACTTTTTGTTTGTTATTGAAAATGCTGTACAAATTGCTTCTTGTGTTGTTTTTTATTTAAATAATAGAGTAAACAAAAAATAGTAGCGAACGAAAACTTTTTGTCAGAAAAAGTCGACAAAGTCCAAGAATCTTTGGCTTACACTTTATAGTTTACGTGTAAGAAGAACAACTTGACGTAGTGCAAGTAAATTTTAGAAATCTATGAGCGTGTCTTACGCACAAACAATGCAGTTAATATTTTTTAAAATTAAAATAAATTAAATTTCAATACATTTGCCAGCAATATTCTTGAGAAAAACTTAATCTTTCTGAATATTGACTACGGCAGCAGGAGCAAACTTGCCGCCACTACTTGCTGCACCAACGCAACTTTGCAACTTTGCAACTTTGTGCAAATACGAAATTCAATTCACTCGAAAGTTTTTCCTTGGCTAAGTATGTGCTTAATCCGAAAATAAAATAGTTCAAAGTAGCATCTGGATGTGTGGTGGCTGGGTGCTGCAGCACCGCCACTCTTCAAACAGGTTTCGTTTTTAGTTTTAGTTTCTTATTTCGCATTTTATCTGTTGCAGATTTCACGGAAATCTCTTTGTGGTTGTAAAAGTTTTTCCTAACAAGATAATTAGTAATTTCGTAGAACTTATAACTTAACTTAATACTTTCGCATGTGAAAAAAAAATGACACTAAATCAAAATAAACTTTTTTTCGTGGTATATTAATATAATTCGCAAAATTCTATTCTACTATTTTAATAAGATAAGATAAGTGATGATAAGATATGATAAGTGCAGTTTCCAGTATCTACTTAGATAAGTTTTAATGAGTTTTTAACTCTTAATTGCCTAACTTTTACAAGGGCTTGGTCCACCAGAAAACACTACAGATTATTGAACAGTTGCTTGAATTGCTTTAATTTTATGATTTATTCTATTGGATTCTGCCCAATAATATACTTAGTATGAAAATATAAAAAAAAATTCAAAGATATTTAATATAAAGGGTGATTTTTAAAGAGATGCGTTTTTGAAAATCAAAAAACTAAGAAATTTTACAAAAGTGAATGCAATTTTTATTTGGATCGATAAATCAATTCCTGCCATTTACTTTTTAATAAAGATGACTTCACTTAACAGTTGCCCGCGACTACGCTTCAGGTGGTACATTCTGATGATCCAATTTTGGGACACTTTTTCACACATTTCGGCCGGAATCTCACCAATGACGCTAATGTAGGCTTCCAAAGCAGCAATCGTGTTTGGCTAGAGACCCACAAAAAATAGTCTAACTGGGTCAAATCACACGATCTTGGTGGCCAATTGCCAATTGACTGCACCAAAACATGAGATGAACTACTCACCAAATTCGCCTCTCAATTGATGCATGGTTTCGCGTGCAGTGGCACCGTCCTGTTGTCCGTCCACATGTCGGCCAAGTCCAATTCTTGCATTTTCGGCAAATAAAAAACGTGTTATCATCGGGCGGTATCTTTCTCCATTGACCGTAACGTTGCGGTCTTCATCGTCTTTGAAGAAGTACGGCCCAATGATGCCGCCTGTCCATAAACCGAACCAAATAGTGCATTTTTCGGCATGCATTGGTAGCTGCTGAATTGCCCCTGGCTGGTCTTCACTCCAAATACGGCAATTCTGCTTATTCACGTATCCATTGATCAAAAAAGGAGCGTCGTTGCTGAAGACAATTTTGCAATAAAAAAACGGATCTAATTTTGATAATAAATTTCAATAATTTGCAAATGTTGTTCAGGCGTAAGTCTATTCATGATGAAATGGCAACCCAAACTGAGCATTTTTTACTTTGACACATGTCACAAATCATACGTGAACTGTCCGAAATATCAACGTGAAAAACTAAGTATTAAAACAATCACCCTTTATAAGTAAGGTAGTTGTTGAAGAAACTAACTAGTCTTCTTCCCCAGCACTTATTGCTTAGTGTCAAAAGTTAACAACGTGAACTATTCATTCGTACAGTACTTATCGCTCCAAGTACAGTACAATTAGAAATAATTTGTATATTTAATTTTCATTGCATACTTTTGGGCTCACAATTACAACAATTTCCTGTTCTTCGGTATTCTATTTGGTTCTTTCTTCTGGATGGTGTTAAAATAAAGATTAAAGATTTCAATTGATGAATCAGAATGAGATCTAACCAATGATTCTTTAAAAGTAAAGGAAATAGATCTGCCAATGGGGTCACAATTTTAGTCGAAAGAGACAAAGTAAATTGTGATCATGTCAGTGTTGATTGGCATTTAGTGCGATTGCAAATTCCTTTACTCCAGTTAGTTTCGCTTACAACGAGCTTACTCCCCGGTCCTAGAAGCTAGTCATAACTAAAGAAAAGTCTATTATATGTAAAAAAAACCATTCTCGTATGTTAGCTTCTATTTATGTAATTGATAAAATACGACATTGGAAAAAAAAAATAAGAACTAAAGTTTATTCAAAAAGAAGATAAATCTTACCATACTGGAAATTTGTCTGAGTGTAGCTCTAACGTGGTGGCCGTGGCGTAGTTGGTAGTGTGCTGGACAGCTATGCAGAGTGCCCGGGTTTGTAACTCAGCACAGTCAGAAATAAGAAATAGGAATGAAAAAAAGGTTTTCTAAACGGGACCACCTCTGGGCAGGCAATGGCAAACCTACAAGAAGCTTTCCACTTTGCCATTCGGATTCGGAATAAAACTGTATTCCATTCATGTTCAATATAACACGCAAAACATGAATGGAAAGGCGAGAGAGAAGCTCGGCCTAGGCCCTTCCTTCATGGGCTGTTGTGCCATTAAAGGAAAGAAGTAGTAGCTCTGACGTACATAAGTAGTTTGTACAAGGGATTTGTAATGCTCAATGCTTTGTTCTTCTATGCTTAGGTTGTATTTTTCTAATACATCAAATTATCCACTGATTTACTTTCCCCACTCATATCCTTTGTTCTCTTCTCGGTGTGCCTTCCAGCACATGTAGAACCAAGCTTAGATGATAGTCATATGATCGTTGCGTTGTTGTAACTTTCGTCGCGTACCTGTTCTTCGATATTGAGGATGGATTAAATCGCCAATATTCAGGAAGCACTTAAGCACTTATCACTTAAGTACGAGTAGCAGATGAATATAGAATGTTATAACTTTTCTACTGTTTCATCTTTGTCGTTTTACTGTTGAAAGAATTTAGTTGGAATGTTGGCTGAAAAATGTGTGTTGAAGAGCTCATCTGACTTTTTGTAGCACCCCAAATTATTAGGGACCTAAAAGAAAGTTTCTACCCATGAAAAGGGTTAATTGCAATTTAATATCACAATTGAAGGCATTGAAAGTTTCTTCTCCAAAAGTATTTAACTACGGGCGAACCGAAGCTGATTATCCCACAGCGAAAAGGGAGGCTGCCTTCAGTTCATTTACGTTCAAGAGAGCTGTTGTTGATTATGATATTTGTTTAGGGCGCCTGTGAAAAGTAAACTTAAACAAAAATCTAGCAAGCGGAACTGATTTTTTATGTAATATAAGTTTTTGAAGCTCTTACAGCACAAAAGCAGAGTAAATAGAATATTTCTTTATAGTAGTATTTCTATTTTCGGTAGAGTAAAAGTTGAATTTTCTCATGTGTGTGTGTTAATATATGTAGGCTTTAGTTAGTATCCCTATGCATCTTTTTGAGGAAAACGCTTTGTTACTGAGACAAAATGACGATGAGTGTATAAAATACTCATAGTCAGTACTCGAATGTGTGTAAAAATGCATGTTTTAAAAAACGCTTGAAAATACAAAAATCACTCAGTTCCATAGAAACAACAAATAAGTAATATTTACATAAAAAAGTGTTGTGTACTGTAATGTAATGTAATGTTATCTAAAAACAACTGCTTTAGATGTCGTATTTTGTATGCTACTGTGTATAATTGCACACTTTCTTCAAACTTTATCTAACAATATGATTATTCAATACCTTATACTAATTGAATTTGAATTATTTTAATTTTCAATCAATCCAAATCACATCACAACATAAAACTAACACTCACACACACACAAACGCTCCTCAAGGTCGAGTATTACCCCCAACGCGAGCGACTGCGTCAACCCATCGCGGCCGCTTGTAAACGCTGTTTCCTACCCTATCGTCCTGTCGTTAATTGGGGTGCTCATGCTGGTATACGTGGACGCATGTGGCCGCCCACTTACATAGCCAGCCGGGACGATTCTAGCAGCATATTAACCAATTCATTACCAACATCAAGCGGACGTCGCCCCGTGGCATATGCCTCCACCATAACCACCAATACCAATACCAATACCAATACAAATACAAATAGAAATCATCATCATTTACCAGCAGCGTTGTCATCGTCATCGTCGTGGGGTACACCGCCGCGTATAACAGCATTGCATCGCCGAAGTTTTCGTCGAAATGATCATCCTGAAATTGAAAATTATGAATATTAAATGGTAATAAAAACAAAACAAAATTATTTAAAAATATACAAAAAAAAGAAATTATACTAATAATATTGAAAAGTATTAAAAACAGAAAACAATGAAAAGTATTTAAATTAGAATTTAAGGCAAACAAAAAAATGTATGACAATAATATTTAGAGATTTTCCACACGCGGAGAATTTCAATAAATTTTGAAAATTAAATCTATTTATTTCAAAAAACCAAATGAAAAAAAGAGCAATTTAAGCTCTACTTAGTACATACTCGTATACAAAAATACAATTCCGATATTTACCCATTGCATTGCCCTGAGCTTTGCACTTAATGAATTATCTACAATTTATCTACAAATTATCTACATCCACATAAATGTTTAACGAAGTATATCAGAATGGAATACCATATCAATATTTGACCATATCGTACAGTATTGAATCGAGTGCAAAATTATCAGCATATCGAACTGAAGGTGGTGACTTTTCATTAGATTATTTCGATTGTTCCTTTTTATTATTATTAGAAAAAAAGCTTGAAATCAGTGACGACCTAAAGCCTTTGAGCTTCCAACTTCAAATAGACATGAAACTTAAAACTCAAGCTTAACTTTACTTACAACTTCCTACAACTGTAGTTCAATAAATGGCACATTTGTACACACAGATAAAATAGCTTTCAGTGAGAACATAAGAAGCAAAAAAGCTCCTATTTCTGCTCTTCATCGATTTTGAGTACTCACAGTTAAAAGAGCTATTTGTGAGAACATAAGAAGCTTAAAGCATTTATTTCTGCTCTTTATCGATTTTGAGCAGACACAGATAGATTAGAACTTTTGTAAGGAAATATAATAATAAGTTTAAATCTCTTGTTTCTGATTTCTGCTCTTCACTGATATCGATTTTGAGTAAAGTCAATATAATTCTAAGATTTATTTATTATTTTCCATGTAGCTTGAGTACAATTTTGCCCCTTAAATGTATTCGTATGAAAACAATTGGGACTTAAGAACTTGAGTCATTATAATGAGCCATTAATGAGTAGAATAATAGGCACGTTGTAAATTAGCTTTCGAAGTTTCTAAACAGTGAATAACAAGGAAAATGTTTAGCTCATTTCTAATATCAATTTTGAATGGATCCTATCTTTTGTGTATTATTTTTACTTAATACATAAAAATTTTAATTAGTGACAGTTCAAAGAGCTTTTGAGCTTCCCACAATCGACTGCTTTAATAACTTAAAGGCAATTTACAATTTTGTACTTTAGTTTAGATCACAAAAGCTTTAAAAAAAAGTTGAAGTTGAAAGCTCTAATGCATTTCTTTCCTCCATTGATATCGATTTTGAATAGGTTCAAGATTCATTTGATAGTGGGGGCAATGAAAAAGCTCATATAAAAACCCATTAAAACTCGAGTACTAATCTGATCATTAACTATACAAAATTTTGAATCGGCCAAATAATGTTTTAATATTAGTTTTGTTATGATATTTAGGTTTGTTTCAGAACAAATATTTTTCCTTTTTCTTTTTGGAAAATAATAAACTTAAAATGCAAGTATATGATATTTTTTTTTAAGTTGAACTCTTAATGATGCAAATGATTAAAGGAACCACTTTCACAACATTAATCAAATAATAAAAAATAAACTTTCCTAATATAAAGAAAAAAAAAAAAAAAACGAAGATAAATTAGCCAACACTACATATGACAATAATTACTTACGTCAGTATTAATTTATTGTTTTAATATCAAAACAATGACAGAGAAAGAAATAAGCAAATGAAATAGCCATGCTGCGTCAATAGGAGAAAACTGAACCAAACAAGTTATTTAATAAACCGAAAAAAGTAAGATTAACACTTAAATCTGAACTATTATTTGGATTCTGAATTAAGAAATCCAGCATCGGTTCATTGGTTTCAGCTTAGTTTGAATGCAAATTATTGGTGACTTAAACATCAGAATGAAACTCCCATTGGCCCAGCTACAGACTGAATTTTAATAATTAATAAAAGTTTCACCAAAATGTCAAACTAAATGGCTGGCTGGCTTAAAATGAAACAAACTATTGATTTCTGTTTGTTATACCTAAGTTGGTTAGAATAGTTAGTTGGTTAAAATATTTATTATAGATTGTATTGAAATGATGGTACAACCTTTTATTATAGCCTTTGAAAAAACCATATAATTGGCCTTCAATACATTATATACCATTAGTTACCATTTCCATAAATGAGGCTTCCTCCTTTATTTATTGTTTATTGGTTTCCCTAACCATTTTCAGTTCATTTCAAAGACAATTGCCAACATTTTTATTCGTTAAATCTTAAGATTTTTTAGCTCAATTGGCTCAATTCCCCACTAGCGGTTGAAGGTACATTTTTTTTTGTATTTTGGGACAACTTTGGTATGCCTTAAATTCCATCTCTTAAATATTGAGATATAGTAAACTGAATCTCTGAGCCATTCGAGTAATTTACTTTTACTTTACTTTTAATGGCACAACAGCCCATGGAGGGCCTAGACCGAGCTTTTCGCATCCGTTCGAGTAATTTATATTGACATTTATTTAAATTAATTGACTTGCTCCGAACCTTTCCAGTTCATTTTTGAACACATTGTTCAGATATTTTTTCCAGTTCTAAATTATTACGATTTTTCATCGAATGCGTTTCTTCAACCTTAACTTTTCGAGTTTTCTTTTCATAAAACATTGTGAAACATTCACATTTTTATTTTAAAAATGTATTTATTTTAAAAATTTATTTATTTAAAAAAAAGAAAATTTTTAGCATTTTTATTACTAGTTAAATCTTTTGGTATTTAACATTAATTACCTTCTCTTGACCTCTCCCAATTGTATGTAGGATCTTTGAGCTTAGTCAACTTGTTTAAACTAAATACGAGAGCATTCCAATTCATGGATGGTAATGGTAATTCGACAATTCTTAGCTCGACTTAAACCCATAATCTGTTATATTTATTATATATAAACTAATTAAAACTTTCTGGTAGATATTTCTTAAATCTTGGAGGTTATAAGCTTAGCTGGTTTCCCCGAAGTTGAAGCATCTAAGTTTATTTCAATCATAATTTCTAGTATTTTTGATAAATATTTTCTAATAAATTTCAATTTAACTAATTTTATATTTAATCACAAGTTTGTTTTTTTATTGCAATTTAAAACCGACCTTTAATTATTCTCCAATTTCTTAAAATTCAGAACCTTTTACTTGATTCACTTGTTCAATTTGGTGTTGGAAAAAAGACAAAAAATTATATTCAAAACAAATTCTAACTTTAAATAAAAATATATTTACACTCTCAACATCCAAAATGAAAAAAGAAAACATTAAAGGGAAAGTAGTTTCAATTGTTAATTTTAAAACAAATTAATGCATTTTTACATAATTTTTGTTTGTTTTTTTTTCTTTGAGAACTATGAAAAAAGTTTGATGAAAAATCGAAAGGTATGAATAAAAAACTGCGTAAATGACAATAATATTTTAATGCATCATTTAAGAGAAAACAAAAAAGAAGCGTAAGGAACTTAGACAATAAAAAAAAGACACATGAACAACAACAAACTAAGTGAAAATCAATGACAATAATTGTGTGAATTTGAATTTGTGCAAAAAATATTTAGAAAGATAATAACTATGTAATAATAATAATAATAAGTTTAATATATTATATATACCTTTACAATTATATGTATAAATAAATAGTTATGTATTATTTATAATTATTTAGCATATTTATGAAACAATTTTTTTGATTTCCTTATTTACCATATATTTGAATAAAAACTTATGTAGTGCATGCAAATATATTTTTATTGTATCTAAATAGTGCATAAATATTTACGTATTTACTTGTGCAAGAAAAAGAAAAAAAAAGAAAAAAAGAATTAAATAAAAAAGTTGTACTCAAACAAATAAATATTTACTCTTAAATAATACACTTATCTTTAACACATAACACATAACACATATGTATTTCGTAATTGTAAGTCTGATGTTGTCAATATTACCATATACTATACTATAAATGACATTATTTATTCCAATTGTATACATACATATATATTTAACTAATTATTATTAAAATATATATTCCTTTTACTTACTTACATACTTTCGATTTCCAAATTGTGTACTTGTTACTAGCGCCACAGTCAATGTATAGAGAACCTACAATTTTACATAAATTATATGATATAAACCAATAAATAATACATACTATAATAAAACCTATCTATCGAAACTTTAATGCTCCTAAGCTACTGAAAGAAAAATAAAATAAAATAATTGTTTTATTGCAATGGGTTAATGGTAGGTAGATAGGCCACCCGACTATGAGGAGGTCTTAACAGCCATCGCTCGGCTGAAAAACAACAAAGCTGCAGGTTAATATGGAGGCGAAGAGCTGACTATGCGAAAGACTGAAGCCCATTTTCATCGTGATTGGACCTTATCAGTGTGACTCCAGGCCAACTAAATCCACCATCAAATCAGATATTCACACTACGTCAAATCATGGAAAAGACCCGTAGGAAAACAGATCGACATCTATCATCTATTCGTCGACTATAAAGCTGCCTTCGACAGCACGATTAGGGATCACTTGTACGCTGCAATGTCTGATTTTGGTATCCCTGCAAAGCTCATTCGTCTTTGCAAAATGACACTGATCGACACTACCAGAGTAATGAAAATTGGGACAGACCTCTCCGCGTAATTTGATATCAAAAGAGGTTTAAGACAAGGAAACTCCCTATCTTGCGACTTCTTTAACCTTATGCTGGAGAAAATAATTCGAGCTGCGAACATCGACATCTCTGGCACTATTTTCTACAAGAGTGTCATGTTGCTGGCATACGCTGATGATATGGACATCATTGGCAAAAACGCTCGAGCAGTCAGTGCAGCATTCTCCAACCTAGAAAGGGAGTCCAGTCGAGTGGGTCTAATGGTGAAAGAGAACCAAACGATATATCATGTGTCAACAAACAAAGAGTCACGGCGTCTTGGACACTGACGTCACTGTTAACAATTATACTTTTATTTTTTATTTTATTTATTTTTACATTCAACACACAGGGTGTACCCCTATGAATGCAGAGCATTGTGTTGAATGGAAGGAAGATTGATAGGTGAGAGGAAGAACGAGGGAGAATGAGAGAGTGAACGTGATCACACAAGTCGTCAAGGATTTCGTATATCTAGGATCCAGCATAAACACCAACAATAATGTCAGCCTTGAGATCAAGCGGAGATTAACTCTTGCCAACAAGTGTTACTACGGGCTCAGTAGGCAATTGTGAAGTGGAGCCCTCTCTCGACCGACGAAAATAACGCTCTATAATTCCCTGATCTTTCCCGTCCTAATGTATGGGGCAGAGACGTGGACATTGACCATCAATGATGAGAGGCTGTTAGGAGCGGTCGAGTGGAAAATACTCCATAAGATCTATTGTCCAATTCGAGGTAACAACGTGTATCGAATACGGTTAAACCATGGGCTGTATGCCGACAAGCCTCTAAAAATCCAGCGTCTTCACTGGCTTGGTCATGTTGGAACAAAGTTCGTCGCACAGGCTGACATCTCAAATAATGCTGGTGTGGTGTATACCTGGTTGGCAAATGGCTCATTCGTGGGTTTGATGCCTATAATGATACTTGTATTCTTAATTTTGGATCTTCAACGCCAACAAGAAGAGAAAAGTAGTGTGAAAGGACCGAGAAAATAAAGATAGGTGGCTCAGTGTTTATATGTGACGAAAGCATGCCACGTCGATGTTGGTGCAGAGGTGTTGTAGAAAATATCTACACTGGTGCAAAGATGTTGAAGCGAGACGGGCAGACGTTAGAACTGCCTCCGGTGTGTTCTGTCACCTATTATCGAGCGGTATTAGATATTGATGGTGGGGACACGGGGTTGATTCACAGTGGGGGAGAGGGGGGGGGGGGTGGATTGAGGGAAGGTGGGTATTAATTAATGAAATTAAATGCAACCATGTGATCTTAATGCAGTCAGCAAAATAACTTTTGTTCAAACTCAACCACATGAAAATTCAGTTAGATTTTATTACGTCGACATTTGAACGGTAAGTTGAAGTGTAGTACTGACTACGGTAAGACTTTTCTTGTTTCTTCTTTTTTGTAATTTAAATTATAAGAAAATTGTATGAATTTTATTCCAGAAATAAACCGTTACACTAATATCTGTTCTAATTCGAACATCACTTTGACACGGAGGCCAGCCAACATCCAACCTGAAGATCCATTACTTCTTTCACTGGTATGTTATGGACTACCGCTCCCCCCGCCCCCGCCCCCTCCAACCTATTTTTAAATACAGAAAAATTAAGTTCAAACTTTTTGAAGTAAGTAAGATCTGCGGTTACCACAAAAATAAAGCTGGCTGCCTTCCTCTGTGCCCTCTGCCCTGTACTCAGTGATCAGTGTCTTTGTTTTCGTTTCCCCTTAATAGCCGCAATGAAATAATTAAAACTATATACGAGTGCATAAGTTCAGGGCTGTGTTCTCCCAATAACAAAATTAAGCTATAAAATATTTTTAATCTTTTCCCCCCAATAAATAACATTGAGCAAGTCATGAGTTGTTGTTGGTATATTGAAATTAGATAGGATCATAAAAAAGCTCCTTGAAATTCTTGTGAATTGTAAATGAAACGAAACTTGATGTGTATTATATATTTATCAATTAACTATTTTATTGGTTTTCTTACAGAATACTTACATACAATGCATATTTTACTTATATTCATAATGTAATTATTATAAATATATTTTTAAGTACAAAAGTATACATCAAATAGTACTTACATCAAGCCTTGTTAGAGTTTAAAAAATTAAATATTATTATTGTTATTCGTTTTCTCTCTTTTTCGTTTTACATATCTTTTAATTACAAATAGCTTTAGTTAATTGAAACTAAAAACTTAACATTTTTTATAGTCACAGAAACAAATGACGCAGATCATCGCACACTGACATAGCAGCCGGTGTTTAAATTCTAGACTTTTCAGAAAATAAAAACTGCAATTATGAAGGCGAATATTTGACAAAGTTTGGCATTGGTTGTTAAGAGATATGTTGTTGTGACGTTCGCGAAATTCTTTCAAGCTTGACTCACTTTACATCTCGTTCACTTTGGAGCAAAAGGTCTTAGCTTAATACTTCAATGTATCAAATATTTATGTTTGAAATGATCGTTTTCATGTTCGAAACACAATATCGGAAATCTGACGAACTGAAGACCCCCAGAGTGTGTTGTTAGCTAGATTAAGAACAACTGAGAAAGAAATATCGACAATAGGACGGAGCGAAGACGAACAAAGATAAACCGAATTAAAAGTGAAATAAATTGTACATAGGTAATAAATAAATAGTTACGCGCCAAGCATTAATTTGTAATTAAACGAATGTAAAATATACCATATACTCGTTCGTATGTATGTAAGTAGTTAAAAGTAGGTAATAAACTCAGTACAACAATTGGAAAATTGTATTGAAATTATATTGCATAAAAGGTGATTAATTTGGCAATAATTTTATAATGTTAATAATAATAATAATAATAATAATAATAATAAGTGATAATATTAACAGAAATAATTTGTTTTTGTTTTTTTTTTGTCTTTCATGACCAATATTTCGCTTGACCCTGAGCGGGCAGCGGATGATTGTATGCGGCCGCTGCAACGGCCGCACTATTCAATTGATTGCCATGATGTGCCGCTGCAGCGCCCACAGCCGCAGCTGAAGTGTAATCGTTGAGCGAATGCTGTGCCGCAACCGAATGCGCTGTTGCGTGTGCATGATGCGCCGCTGCGGCATTGTAATTTGCGGCAGCGGCGGCCGATTGATTCAAATGATAAGCGGCCTGAGACCAATTCGTCGACGTTTCCAATTTGGAATAGTTTTCGCTCAAGTGGAGAGACGGTGAAATTTTCGAGACACCCTCAGCGGTGAGTTTGGAAAAGTCATCGATGGTTAGCTTGGAATAATCTGAAAACAAAAACGAAAATTCTTATAATAAATTTCACCACCCAGTTTCATTTTAGCTTCGTTTTACTGCCACCACCCGCCGCCCACCACACACCGCCCACCTCCCGCCACCCACCTTGATGATAGTAATTTTGTCCACCAAAATGCCCATGCCCACCGAAGCTACTAGCAAATCCATGTTGCGCTGTTTGTGCTGCCACCAAATCATAGCCACCCATTTGCGTATGATGATGATGGTGGTGCGGATGATGTGCTGCTGCCGCTGCTGCTGCTGCAGCTGCATGTGCTGCATGATTTTCATTCATGCCCGCGGAACTGGCCGTACTGCCCGGTGCCGGACTATAGCCTGCCATCGATCCCACTGTTAATGAGCCAAATCCAAGCGGCGCCGATGCTGCACCACCGCCACCCCCCATCGAACCAATGCCGTTGCCGCCGTTCATTGGCGATAGTCCGGAACCGCTGCCGCCGGAATGTTTGCGTAAGCGGGCCCTTCGATTGCTAAACCACACTTGGATGCGTGCTTCGGTTAAGCTGGTCGTCTGTGCCAACTCCTCACGTGTGTATACATCAGGGTATTGCGTGCGACTGAAGGCGCGTTCAAGCGCTTCCAGCTGTTCGGCGGTGAAGGTGGTGCGCGAACGTCGCTGTTTCCGTTTGAGCGGTATGCCGGGCTCAGATTCAGTATCACTGATGTCCGAGTCACGTCCTGGAAGAGAGTAGAAGATTTGCTATTTAAGATAAGAGATTTCGATATTTAATTACAAATCAATAGCGATTTAAATATAACGAGCTAACACAAACTTAATCAATTATTTCTATTTAATAAGTGAAAAAAGTCATAAATATTGACTTCCAATGATTAAGAAAATTATCTTTCATTTTCGGCAGTAGAAATAGCATCGAACTATGTGGAGCACGAGTATGTATCGCAGAATTTTGAGAATTCATAGAGAATTTTGAGAATTCACGACTTTTCTACCCACCCTATTTTGAACAAGAAACTCACATGAAATTTTTTCGAACAGGGGAGAAATATTTGCAGAAGAATAACATATCGGAGATGGGAGATGAGAAATATCTTCACATTTCATTCCCAAAAAGATTCTTTCAGAAATTTGGCGAATTTTTTTTTTGCTAACTGACGAAAAATTGAAAATGGTAATTTATTGTACATTCTATTCATGGACAAATATAACACGCACATCTTGAGTGGATGCGAAAAGCTCGGCCTTGGCCCTCCATGGGCTGTTGTGCCATTAAAAGTAAGTAAAGTAAAGTAAGTTTATTGTACAAATATTAATGTTATAAATTGTTTTAAAACAAGAAATGGATGTCCTTATAAACTTAAATAGAGTCCAAACAAGAAATTGGTTGCGATTTCCATTTCGGCCACGATAAATTCATTCTGTGGGAAAAGAATAGTGGACATTTTTAGAATCTGGCTGATTATGTATAAACTTTCCACCGGATTTAAATCTAAAGTAAGACTAATAATTTTTTCACACAATTTATTTAGCAGCAGGAACTGTAAACTGGACATATTGAAAATATAAATATTAATTAAATGCAGGAAGCGGAGAATAATATTTGAAATCCGAGATGCTGTGCTGCCGAATATGTCAAGAATTAAAATCAGCGTTCTCATGAGCGCGAGCAGCAACTGTTTCCCGCGTCGATGCTTGCCACCAATAATAATTAAATTGTATGCTACCCAAAAAAATTATTAACGCCTCGTAAAAAGTAATAAATTTTCTATGCTGATCAAATGATTTACATAGGAATATAGAGCGCTATAAGCCAACGAAGCACAACCAATTTGACCACCAAAAAATAAAAAGCGGAACTGTGTTAAAATGCGTGCGACATATGAGAGACGAAATGACATCGAAGACTTTATTATTAACAAAATGAATTATGAAAATAATATTCATGTTGATATTTTGGGGGGCCTCCATCCAAAGCAGTACAAGGAGCACCAAAAACTCAAAGTCATTCCACACGAAAGAAGTCAAGAGAAACTAAACTAGAATGAGCGAGTTGAGAGCGTTTGTATGGAAGCTGTGTGAATGCTCCATTGCACGTTTATTCATACGTCAAAGAGCGCAACCAATCGTCCCCATCAAAGAGAATACCGCCAAGCCAAATAAGATGTTAAACCAAACATATTTAACCTATAAATACTAGAGTGAGTGTGAGTGTGAGTGTGAGTGTCAGTGTCAGTTAATATGGGAGGCAGCAGGGCAAGGGGGTTAGGCGGGTAGGGGAGCATATGAATAATAAAATTAAAAAGATTAGTTGCAGTAGATCGACAAAAATAAGAGGGAGGAGTGAGAAAATTCGAACAAGAAATCGTTCACTTTTAATGGCATTTTAAAGTAGCCTTAATATAGGTAATAAAAAATCAAGTTGACGCAATAGTTGACAGTTGATACTTCATATTATATTACATAATAATAATAACTGAAAGGGGGAACGAACATGCACACACACACACACACACACACACGAACCAAATGTCAAATGTATGAAGGAAAAACAACAAAAGCCACCCACTTCTTCTTACACGTACTCTCTCGCTCTCACACATTTTGTCCAACATTATTTTATTACATATTCAAATGAGTACTGCAGCGTCTTCAGCGGCGCTGTCACAACTGTCAAACATGCCGACATTCAAATCAAGCATGAAGCGTGTGTGTGTCATAAATGCATAAGTAGGGTATAAAAATTGTAGGCGTGGTTGTCAATTTTACTAGCATGCTAACTACCTATAACATCATTGAAGCCAAATTATTTGGAGAGCTCATTACAAAATGCTGTCATAAAACCAGGCACACACACACACACAAGTATACGAGTACAGCAATAACTTTTCGCGCTTACTGTATCTCTCTATCTCTCTTAAAACATGAAAGTAAAACTACCGCCGGCATATTGAAATTATTCAACAATATCACAAGATCATTTTTCATATAAAATCATCCATAAAAACCAACCATGGTGTGATACTTTTTGCTTTCATTTAACCTTTTTCTATGTCTTTGAGACAATAAAGCATTGACTCCAATGACGACACTTTTGCTCTCGCCACACACACACGCACACAGTAGCTACCGTCGTCATATGAACATTGTGTCAATTGTTCAGTGTGGTGTCCTTTGCACATGTTCCAGCATTATCGTCATCATCATTATCTTTGCCACAGAACGAGACTGCATCACGTTCACAAATAGTTTTACTTGCGATTTCTCTTATATAACAAATTCTCGTAATCCTTTTTGCGCTCTGAATTTTGTTATTGAACCGGAAATGCTTTGGTGTTTCCGACTTTTTGCACTCGTATTGATTACATGCTGCGTCTGCGGTTTATAGATTTTTCTGTGTTGCCCTTTGCTGAACTATTTCTAGTTTATTCTTTCACAATTTAACAGGCAAGAAATACTCAATTTGTCTAAGTTAATCCTTCCGGGTTTCTAATGTCATTAAGCGCATTTCTAACTAAAGTAAAGTGAGCATCTTTTGTGGACATATTTTTCGGAATTATCTCATATAGGAAAATAGTTATTAATTGATATTCTGAAGTTAGAACAAAAATCATGGTCAGCTATCGTAGAAAGTCTTAACGCGAGAAAAGTACTTTAATGATAAAAAAGAATAAATTAGAAAAGATTGCTCTATTGAACCCATTATGACCAGCTCGAGCGTTAGATCTGTTCGTAGAAACCCAAAGATACTATACCTACAACTGCTTCAACGATAACGCTTATGAACATATAGTATCTGTAACTCTTTTTACTATTCTGTTACATATATTATGGAACAGCGAAGAGTGGTTGATTCGGGATTTGGGAAAAGCTAAATTATAGGTTTAAGATAGAATGTTGTTCAAAATCAAGTCAATAAATCAAAGAAAACACCAGACCAAATCCAAACCAGAACCCAGCACAAAACGGCATGATTCCGCCATTTATTGGCACTACTTCCATCTGGAAAACGGTGAAAAAAGAATTTGAGACCTAGAGGAAATGCCAAATAGAACAGGGAACAAAAGGAAAACCGAAACTCTGACTAAACCCAGACATAAATTCAAACCAAATACGGACCAAACGCAGACCTAAAGTTAGGTTAGGTTCAAATGGTAGCAATCTATATGAAAGCACACCTAAGCACACTTAATGGCTCATTGTAATATCACAGTACGGCACGATTCCGCCATTTATTGGCACTACTACCATCTGGAATATTTCCATCATCTGAAAGAAGAACCTAGAGGAAATGCCAAATAGAATAAGGATGGTAGTCCAAGCCTCGTGGCAAAAAACGGTTTAAACCAGTTTTTGTGGTTTAAACCGGATTAAACCACTATTAACCAAGATTAATTAATTTAAGTATGGTAACTATTGTAAAATCCAACATTATTTTCTTTTCTTCGTACATTTAGTAGGGTCCCTCCAGTTCTGCTTCCATTGAATGAGTTTTTGCTGTCGTTTGGATGAAACTGCGCAATAAATTAGCACGCAAACTATTTTATAAATCCGGTTTAAATAATTTTTAGCACTCAGCGCTATCCAGTACAATCCATGTTAAAACCGATAAGAACCACCACTTGATTTAAACCATACCAACCCTAGTTTATAACCAGCTGTCAGTAGAATTTCCATCATCTTATCTTTCATCCATTAATTCCTACTGGAGAACTCAGACCAAAAAAAATCATTAGTTAACTCACTGACGGTTGTCAGATCGCTATCCAGGGGACGCCACGAGGAGGCTGTGTGTCGACTTGAAACATAGAAGCGCAAGGATCGACCATGGACGCACCTGCGACTGTCACGAACTTTACCTTGTGTCCTACGCCCCAGCCCCCCAACTACAAATTAACTAGACCAAAATTCATACCAAAAGGAATCCAAACTCAAGCCGAAATTGAGAACGAAAACAGATTTAAAGAAGACCAGCAGTCAGACTTAAAACAAAACTAAAAACCAGAAACCAAAAATATGTAAAAGAAGAAATATAAATAATTAGACCTAGAAACAAATCAAAGAAAAAGTAGGGCCTTGAAGTTCATATTTAGTTTAGTACTAGTGTATTTACAGATGTCAATATTGTATGGTATAATAAACAGAAGAAGCTGTAAACGACAACCTTAAGCGCTCATATTTTTGAGATTGAGCCCCCGTTCCCTCTACTGGATATGCTATTGATTAACAATTAACGATCCCAAAAGTCTAAGACTGTAACTAAAGCTGTGGATGGGCTGTAGTTTTATTCCTACAAAATCCGCTTTCGATACTCAAGTGGTTCTAACAATTCAAGAGCATATCCTCAAATCGCAGCCCTACACGAAGCTTGCTCAGTTCCAGTTCGGAAGGATGTTGTGTAACGTGGAACTTAAGGATTTTGTGTAAGGTGGAACTTAAACAAAATGACTTGATACAGAAGGGAAGCACAGGGAAGCCCTCCATTCGCCCTGCCCGCTATTAACCATAAATTATGTGTTTAAATATTTGAAACGGAACATAAGAAATAATTTCTCAATTATTAATAAAATTTTATATAACATCTTGAGGACCAACATATGTAACTTTTTTTTTTCGCCCAAACAGTAAGTGCGTGCAATGCCGTCAAGGTGTGACAATAGGCAAGGTGTGTTAATGCTGATAACTACAATGATAATTCACATTGCTTGGGATGGTGTACATGATTCCCAATCATAAAATAGAAACAAAAAATGGCAATAGGTAAGAAAAAAAATACACAATTAAAATTTACTTCATCCAATCAATAATTGCAAAATGAAAAATGACCTAAAAAATCTCACTTCACACTAAACTCATGGGAATACTTTGGAGACGAGAAGGATCAAAGTTATTATTTACAAAACATTATCGAGGCCAGACAAAACGGAACCCATTGTTATAAATCAAAATATCGAAAATAACTTCTTTCTTTTCTCTGGAGAGGCCATGGCACATCAATAAAGGTTAGCCGACTTCCCTGAGTGCGTGTGTGCGCGGGTCTACGAATTCGTGTTTGAATTGCTCCAAAAAGATTAAAAGAATTAATATATTTCGTTCTCTAAAATAACAACAGGTTGAAATTATTTAATGTAAACAATTGCAAGTACACAATTAACAAATACTTATTACCATCAAAAAAAAAAAAAGCAAGAAAAAAAACTACAATATATCCGAAGAAAGTCGAAGAACTTAAAAGACTGACTGACGCCCTTCGACGCTCTTTGATTATGAGTTGTTGCCGCAACTTCATGTCATTTTATAATGTGCAACGAGGATCATCGGTTTCAACTGATCCTTTTGTTAGTTCATTGAGCGTGTGTGAATTAGTTCACACCTCCTCTAATGTGAGCATAACAATAACAATAACAACAACAACAACACCACAGCAACCAAAGTGAAATTCATTAATTTTCTCTCTTACTTTCAGTTTCCTTCGTTCAGCGTCTTGTCACATGACAAATGGCTTTAGAAGTCATTCGTGATTGCGCAAAAATATATTTTCTCATTCAAAAAGGATAACGTTGCTCTTCTTCTCTATCTCCCTCTATCTCCCTCTCTCTCCCTTTCTCTTATATAATTTTTGGTTTTTTTTCTTTTGTCTGCTCTGCTCTATAGTAAAGTAATAATTTGTGTGTGCGGTCTTCGCTTACAATTAGCTCTTTGTATCTGTTGCACAGCACCACAGCATCTCTTCTTCAGCAGCAACAGCAACAGCCACAGCCACAGCAACAGCAGCAGCAGCAGCAGCAGCAGCTCATATGTCATGTGGTCTTAGTCGCTATACAATCTGTGAATCGTTTATATTTATATTGTATTCGTATGTGATTCGAGGCTCAGTGGCATTTTTCTCCTGTTTTGTTGGACTGACAGTAAAATCGTTCATGCCCGAAAAAAGTGTCAACGAAACAAAAGCATCAGTGGAACTTCAAATGTTCCGATCATGTTCGGCATCTTTAATACACGCCGGGGTGTCCTTGCCGGCGGTTTTCATCTCTTTGTGTGTGTGCGTCGATCAATCGGTAGAGGTTGACTTCAAATAATATTAAGTATTTTTATTAATGCACTGCATTATCACACTCTAAATGCTCTGTGGCTTTTGGTATGGCTCAAGTCTCAAGATAAATTGGATTTAGAATATTTTGCGTATGTGCGTTGGAGTTTAGGGTTCGCCTTCGCTATTCGTTGTTGCCTGTGTTGTGATCAAGTGATTTTGTATCAGTTTGTTTTCATTGTTATTTAAATTCTTTGAACTTTGTTTTATTTACGTATGTAAGTTGAAATGAATCCGACATTTACTTAATATATAATTCTGTAAAATAGTTTAAATATTGGGATTATTCGATTTTTTGGAGATTTTTCTTATTAATGTTACAACTATGTTACATTGATGATATTGTTGATAGTGAGATAATAATTATGGAATTGCTTTTGCTTCAAGTAAACAAAGGTATTTTATTTATGAGACCAGTTCAATATTCTCTTTAAAAGTTTTAACAAGGATAATTAAAGGATGGCAGGAAGAAGCTGATCAAACGAGTATCTATGATACACATAGTTAACCTATACCAAAGCATATATGATATTTGTTGCTTCCCAACATATCACAAGCGTGTTGTTTCCAACTCGTCTCTGAGCAGCTTTAAGGCTATATGGGCAAAAACAAGTGTCGTGGTCCGACGATTGCAAAACTTAGTTAAACCTTAAACCTTTAAATTAAACCTTCAAAATCAGCACTTAACTAATCAATATCGATGCGGAAGGAATTTATCAGTTAGTAGAAACAGCGTACATGATCTCTATAAATATACATACATAAGTCTTTGATCAGAAACATGACAACAAACTGATCATATAATGATCGAAGGAAGATAGGCTTCCAGTAAAATGAACTGACACTCGGCTCGTGGATCTACCAAGGTTCAAGATTAATCGACATCTGAGTCACTCTATTTTAATTTCAGTAGGTCCTCCTTTCTTGGATAACTCTCAGATATTGTAAATGTTATTATGTACAGTAAACCTCGGTTAAGTACCTTCCCTATTAAGAGCCATTCCCGGTTAAGTTCCTGTCATTTGCTCCATCTTACTTCTTTCTGCAAATATCCAAAAACAATTCACTTCTTAAAAGCCAGTAACTTAAATGACACTTAAATTTATGCTACAAAAAAATAGCTAGAAATTTGTCAAATTGGTTAAAATATTTGGATCTTTTTTTTATTTTATTTTTTTTTTTGGAGTCTAAATAAGTTGATTTGATTCTAAGTTCCTCAATTGATATATACTCTTGGTTATATCTGTACTAGGTTCAACTTACACGAATGGGCCCAGGACTGTTTCAAAGACTTCTGTTTCAATGATGTTTAGTTTTTCGTTGTCTGCCTTGCACATATCCCTTGTCTCCGATACATTTGCAGCAGTTGGTTGAACCAGAATTTTGTACATTTTAAACTTGGTTCTTTTCGATTAAGTTAGGTTAGGTTTAGAAAGCGTGTGAGTATCAGTTCCACACACCCCCCCCCCCCCCCCCTCCTCCTCGACAATCTGTTGGTCGATAGCGAATGCCTTCGTTTATGAGGAGGCTCATTATTTAACCGGTCCGCTCAGTTACAGCACAAAGCACCAAAAGATGCACTCTGGCACAGTTAAAAGCAGGATAGAATCAAATGCTTAACTGCTACCTGTAAGGCTTAGACAGTGGTAATAGCTGCCCAGACTGCAACAACAGCAATCACGACACTGAGCATCTTCTTGAATGTCCAGCAAATTCCACCGACTTTACACCACTATCACTCTGGACGCTATGCTTAGACCTTAGCGCAATACTTGAGCTTGATTTGTGCCAAGTATTTTGTATGTTTTGGTGCGAAGTTTTGGTGTATTTTGATTTGGGATTGCGAAGATCCCGATTGAAAGACACGGCAACGACTATCTTACCTGCAAAGCTTCTGAGCAAAGACCGGCTTCGGTTCCGTCATCCATTTCAGTGCTATACAACAGCGCTCCATTCTCCCAGTCTTTTCTGGTCGAATAAAGTGCTCGAATTTTAGTGTGCAAGTCCAGGGTTGTTAAATTGTAATCTGTACCTGTATTAATAACGGTTTTGTTTCCATAATCTCTCTATCTCACTTCCACACATTGGATTTCCGAAGTCGGAGAGCTCTTTTTGCGTCTTAGCCTTGATTGAACAAATTAAATTATAATATCGAGTCCCATTTGAGGCGCACTCCGAACCACTGCCGAGATTCCCAGGCTAAACAGTCTCTGCACCTTTTCTATATGTCAATGATGAGAAATTCACATTTACATTTATTGCATAATTTTCTGCAATTAATTTTACTTGAAATCATTAAAAATTATAGTGAATCAATCAAAATTATAGTGAATTTCAGCAGAAAGACTGACCGCCAATTTTGCAGTTGCTGCTGCTGAAGTTCTCCTACGCTTCACATCATTGATATTCATGTTTGTGAAATTATGAAACATATGAATGTGAATTTTTAATAATACCATATACCAGTGTATAAATATGTGTGTATGTAAAGATTTATAAATAACGCATAAAATTATTATCAAAAACTTTACACCCATTTTCAACACCTTTAAATATTTCGGATGCGTATCTTTTCACTGCTTACCAGCCCAGCCACAGCACCACGAACAACGATTAATCTTACAATGTACGGCAACAATAACTCTTAATTAACAGAAATCACACACGCACGCACACCAAAACTTACGCACACACACACCTAAATTTCAGCCCAGCCGGATATTGAATCAGGTCAGGTGAGTTCTGAACTGAAGGAAAGTGTTCTGCAATATTAAACTCATGAATATCCTTCATGTTTCTGTGAGAGAGAATTTTACAGCTCAGGGAAACGTTTTCAGTGGAAAATGTATTTAAAATTTTCAACTCATATTTGAAATGCGAAAAAAAATTTGAAATAAAAAGCACACAAGTTTGATGAGTATCACCGTACAATCTCATGTTTGTTCGCCCCATTTCCTAATGGGAACAAATACTTTCATACATGAAGTAAGAAAAAGAAGCAAAAAAAATCAATTAGTTTTTAAATGTTAAACAATATATTAATTTGTTATTACTCTGCCATTAATAACGAAAAACGAAAAAAAAAAATGAAATAAAAATCAGAAGACCCTATGTACGAGTATGTATGTATGTATGTATGTATGTATGTATGAATGATGAAAAGAAAATGAAGAAGCCACTTTTCGCCTAAGAGTCATCAATATACTGGAGTCCAGCTACTGTGGAGCTTAATGGGTGTTTTTTATTTTTTCTTTGCTTTTGCTGACATGCAGAGTTTTTTTTTTTTTTTTGTATAGTATTTTGTTTTTCTTTGGTATATTTTGTTTTTGTAATTTGATAAATTGTCGACGATCATTTTTGGCTTTAACGAAAACTGAGAGGAAGACCAAGAATGATTGAGGAGCAAAATTATAATGATAATAATAATGAAGATACCCCATTTAATAATTGCCCAATTAGTTAGGGTTTAAGAGCTCACTGCTGTATCGAGAGATCAGCAACTAGGAGGAGGTTAAAGGTTAAGAACACATTTCTAATTTAACAATATACGTTTTGAAATAAATTTAAGCTTTTACTTCTTTTCAATGAAAAAAATATAAATACATAAGAAAAATCATTTGTAATTCATAAATGAGTCATTAAATATGCTAACTTGAGAATATGATCGATCGATCGTTATTGTTGCTAAATGCATGGGAATAGTACGGGGCCTGCCATTCATGTACAAATATAATGCGCACAACATGAGTGGATGCGAAAAGGTCGGCCTAGGCCCTCCATGGGCTGTTGTGCCATTAAAAGTAAAGTAAGTACTTTAATAGTACGGGGTAATCTTCCTTATTCTGTTTTTTTGTAAATTAAAATCAGAATGTACAGTTTCTGAAATTTTCAAATGCTTTTAAGAAATTTTCAACAATTATGTACATTTCATAAAAATACTTACTATTTGATATTTCCTCAAGGAACAAAATAAATTTTAATTTATTTTTAAAGAAATTAGAAAAATTCTTAGCAAAATTTAACATAAAACACAAAAAGAAACTCTTTCTCAGGACAATCCATTGACCAACTAGGGCTTAAGTTTGAACCTACTCAAGGCACAATTAGTATTCTATCCATAAAAGCTCGTTTCAGGAAGTAGAAAATAAAATACGAACTCCACCCTGAAATAATGCAATAAAAGTCCCAGAGTGGTAGTAAGTCCCATGGGAAAGATGCTTTAGTGGGTGTAATATAACAGGCTATGGCGCCTATTTTGACTATGTGTAAGACATTTTTACCATCTCAAAAATGGGACAGTTGAAGCTCATTGTATACGAAATATAAATTTACATGTACTCCAATGTATATAAAAAAAGGTCTAAAACGTGTACCCGTTAAGAAGTGAAACGTCCTTAAGTTGTTTATACCCGCACTGTCTCTCTACACCTGCTACGGTCTCACCATAGCATGTCCCATTAGACTCTCAATACACTCGCTCGTATATCGAAGCCTGAGGAGAGGGGAGGGGGTGGAGATGGCGGAGAGATTCCCCTATGCCCGTTTTTATAGAGTCACGTGCCAGTTAGACTGCAACCGTTTCGCTTCAGCTAAACAGTGGGCCGTATGAGTACGACCCACCCCCCGGTCCGACAATTCTCTCCACGACCCTGTGTACACCACAAACCCTCTTCTATAGCGAGGGGTCTATTCTAGTTTGTTTGTTTGTTTTGAGTTTTGATTATAAAATTTATTTACTGCATGAATTCTTAAATTCTTTGCTGAGGTGGGCCCAAGTCATTTGAGCTAATAATCATATTCTGTCTTTGAATTGATAATGAATAATCAAACTCTATGGTAAGGGTGTGTATCATCACTGGCTGGTGCAGATTTATTTGTTTCGGACTGTGAAATTTCTTGGATTCCCAGGACTTTCATTATTTAATGTGGGATTTCCCATTGTTTGGGAGATGGGGAAACAAATGTTAAGTGGTAGAATCGAATTTGGGAAATTGGAATGGCTCATTTTCGTGGCTTTTTCGTGTAGTGCTTTTCTGACATAAGGCGCTTAAAACTATTCGATTTGGTATGTAATGTCCCATATTTTGCAACTACTTGCAAACTCCGCCAAACGATGAATTCATCGCTGAATGTGCATTTTCATCTTGAATTGCTGACAACTGACAAAGTTGTGGCGAACATTGGAGTAAATGTAAATTTATTAACAATTATCATCATCGACATTATCATCATCGATATCGTCATTATTACCATCATCATAATCAGCATTTATTACATTTCTTAATCTTACTACATGTACTATGGTATGTATTTTCTCTTTCTATATTAACTTTTTTATTTATATTTTTTTTTTTTGTTACTGCCGCTTTCAATTTCCCCCCCATTTTTACTTCATTAATATTTTTTATTTTATTTTGATTTCTTTTTGTTTTTTTTTTTTTTTTGTTGCGTTGTGTTATGTTGCTGCTTTTCTTTTTTTCATTTTAATTTTATTATTCACATATAATTTCATTTGATTTTTTGATTCGTGTCGGTTTTTTTGCTTTGATCTTGAAGACATTTTGTTTGTATTTGTCCGCGGTGTCCAAAAAATTATTAACACTGTGTGTCTGCTGCTGTTGCTGCCGTTGTACGGTGAGCAGTGAAGAGGCATGGATGATGCCCCGCAGACCTCCCCACTGGACGTGTTGTTGTTGTTAATTTTGCTGTTGCTGCCACTTATTGTTGGTTCTGCTACTGCTATGCTTGCATTATAATTCATTGTTGCTGTAGCTTGTATCAAGTTGGAGGTGGTCGTTCATCAGCCTGAGCTTCCATTGTGGAGTATTAGCAAAAGTTGCATTTCAAAGCTGTAGCTGCTGCAACTTATTCGGTAGATCACACACACATACACACACACAAAAACACTCGGACACTGATACATAGTCAATGCTCTGCCAATGGAATGACATGACAAAATCATCTCTAAAAATAAAAATCTAAATGGTAAATTAAAGTTCACTTTTTGTGAAATACGAGTATGTATGGTATATGTAGTATTTCTGTTTATCGCTGTAAATATCCAAAAAAAAAAAAAAAAAAAAAAACTAGCGAACATGCCGTAAATGTGGCAAATGTTATTCAATGGCAACGTTTTAACACGCCGCAGTGCAACAATTAAAATCATAGTTATCTATTATTATTTGGTATTACCTTTTTACAATTTTCATGCGTCCATTGTTAATACTTATTGGATTTGTTTCATACCATAAGTAAACCAGAGAAGCATCGAATAATTTTATTGTGAAAATGAAATTAGGTTTTTATAAAATAAGTAATATAAAGAAATATAATAAGTGAACAACAGATATGACCGTGGGTCCGAGAAGGTTCCACTTTTGCTATTACTTACCACTGCCATTCGTAAATTAATCATAAAATATAACTCCCGAATCCCAGATTATAATATTTCTGTTGTGAAATTTGATTCCAAGTAAGAAAAACATATTTCTAATGTTAGCACAAAGTACCTCAACGAATCAAATGTTCAACATCCACTAGCAATTTTAAGTCAGCTTTCTTTCAGCAACTGAGCTAATCTAGAATCCGTTTATATACTTAATATTGCATCAAGGAGTTCCTGAGATAAATCACCGGGTGAACGATAATCACTTCAAGCTAATATCACTGAACTTAAATACGTATGAAAGACATAAATTACACAATTTTTTTTATTTGAAATTCCAAACCTACCACAATTTATTCTTGTTAAATAAAAACTCATCCCAATTGATTTTTGGTAAATTAAACAATTTTTTAGGTAGCCTTACTCAAACATACCTCAAAAAGTCTGACACATGCCAAAGTAAGTAAATCAAAGGCATACGAGTATCTATTAAACCGAAAATAAAAGAGAAATATCTATGTAGTAAGTATGTACATATGTATGTACTTATACAAGAAACAAAACTGAATTCCATACATATTTTGAGTATGTACATACAATAGAACTTACAATAACTAAACTCCACAATTACTACCAGCAATAATTGTAAAATGAATAATAATAAAAAATAAAAAACAAACCCACCAGTTTAACTTTAAATCTAAACCAAAACGAAAACGACACTACATTGATTGATGACAATTCAAGTTGGCTCTACGATTTCATAAAAAAAAAAATTGGTAAATAAATATAACAATAAAAAGTCCAGTGTATGTTAGGAGAGAAAAAAAAAAATAATAATAAAATAAACAGGCGATTGATCTTCGACACTGACAAAAGTCGTTCGTAATCTGTCTGTCAATTTATTCTGTTTTCCATTCGAATTCTGTTTCTTTCTTGATTTTAAAGAGTTCTCTCTGCGAAAGGGTCAAAAATGTTCAAAATAAAAATAAAAAATCGTTTGAAAGTGTCATATCAACCAATATAAACATATGGTACTTGAATTTTTGTTACAAATATTGGGTCATATAAAAAGTATCCACGGTTTTTCATTACAAGATGATGTTGGTACCCACAAATTTTCCAAGCCTAGTCCGATTATGTAAAACAAATATATGTTTGAAAGATGCACTGAAAGTCACAGAAGAAGCTACATCAGGCTACAGTTTGTATGAGGCCATAGTTGTGTAATTTGTCGCTAGTGTAAAAAGTTAGTTTGAAATACGCTTACTACTATAGAAAAGGCAAAACTACTGCAAAAATAAAAATATCGAAAAACTTGTGCGGTTTACGATGAGGATGCTGTGAGTGAATGCCGGACCCTGGATTGATTTGCTCGATTCCGCTCCAGAAATTTCAATATCAAAGACGGACTGAAAGATGCTGTGACTGAAAGTCACAGAGAAAGCTGATGAAATTATGCAACTAATGGAAATTTTTCAACCAGCCAGATAGACACGGAAGCTGTCAGAACATAGCGGAGGCACTAAACATCAACCACCAGACCGATTTGTCGATACCAACATAATCTAGTAATGAAAAACCGCTGATACTTTTTATATGACCCAATACAAATACATTGATTTTTTTTCCTATATGTGTGTGTTTAAAGGTTGGGAAATCACTAAATAACAGCATGAAATTTGTTTACAATACTTATATACATACATACTACCAATACCAGTGTCGATCTCAGAGTCCTGATTGGCATGTCATCAATGTGCTGCATTATTCTAGCTAGAAACTTAGATTAGATTTTACTATCATTGGTTGGTTGGGTGATACCACATGGTATAGCACATTATGATACATTGTACATCTGTGATATTTATGTACCTCAGTGTGACATATTTCAGTAATATACGTGGACAATTAGACAAGTTCTGAGACTGAAAGTCTGAAAAAAAAAGTCACAGGAATTGTAATTTTACATCTGGCTTTTACAAAAAATAAGTTCGGATTCAAGTTCAGGTTGAGTTGCGAGTACAAAGAGAAATTAGCAAATGGTTAGAAAATGCAGGCCTGCATTTTCCCCAAAGATTGTTAAATCTTTACATAAGCAGGCACTTTTTTAACACTCAAACCGATTTTAGTACAATTAAAAAAACGATAAGTGAAAAAGAATTGTATAGAATTTGTTTTTGGATCTAAAAACTGAAGACGTTTGTAATTTTTCCAATATAATATTTGAAACAGAATTAATCTGGACCTCGTCATTTTCGAGGACACACAATTGAAACGAACTGTCTTTGAAAGTGATTACGATTATAGGACACCTCGATAAATTGACGGATACTTCTTAAGGCTCAAATACTGGTGTATTGGCAGGCCAAGAGTTCAACTTAAAACTTATCTGTGTTCGTTATCATACAAACAAAGAGCAAATGATAAGACTAATATTTCACATGGGTCCTCGTTAGACATATCTCAGTCACAACAAATTCTAATTCCCTTAATTTGTGTGATGGGGCAATTTTCCTGTTCTTTTGGGGGCAATCTACTCTCTAGATTGAGATGAGAGCCTGAACAAATTGAAACTGTGTGTTTCTATCGCAGCTGCCATTCCATCAAAGAAAAAGAAACTGTCAAACACTTTCCTTTTCAATTCTTAAGCGAGGAGCCCTTCAGCCATGGCTTAAATGTGTTTACTTAAACCATGTTTAATTTAAGAACTATTTATTTGGAAAATTATATACACACAAGTAAGTACATAGTCGTACATATTGCATATATAACCCGAACCCGACTACAAAAATTATGACCTGGGTTTTGGTTAGTGCTAATTTGAATCATGATTCAGCGTTGATTAGTTGAATTCGTGTTAGAATTTCGTAGCTTTTTTTCGTAGCTCTTTGCATGCAATCAATCTGTGAGGACTATGGTAAGTCTGAGATGCACAATTTAATATACCTAAAAGTTTTTATTGCATTACTTCAATGCTTGATGCAAAGAAATAATAGTTTTCTGCATTCTTCGTTATGCATTTTCTGCAAGTTTTAATACGAATTTATTAATTTATTTTATATTTAACACACGAGTGTAAATGTATTGTAGTTTCTTCATTCACAAAATTGTCAATTCATTCATTGAGAATGTGACAATGATGCAAGAAAGTGTCGTCCTCTTTCGAAAAGTCAACCTTTTTTATGTCCATAGTATTGTAGATAACATGACGCTGGCTCCTGCAATTTCATTATTTTCACAAATAAACCTTCTTCACCTTCTTCACCTTCTTCTTTGTCAATTGTGAGTGTGTTTACAAAATATTTCCAGTTTTTAGTTTTAAAGAATCGGAAAATGCTTGACTTTGAATGAAAAACAAACGATCAAGCAGTTGCCAAATTTTCCAAACCATTGGTTTAATTTCTTAATTCTAATTGTTTTTAATTGAAGGGGATTTAGGAAATACCATATTTATTTGAGAAATTTTACACTCACATATTTTTCTAATATAAAAATCGAATCGATTTTTCTACCACGAAGTCTACATTCATATAAATAAACACTATACAATGTAGAGTATTCAGATGTAATCTACATCTACCATATTTATGTACGAATATGTGATGTGATTTTGATCGTTTATCGAATGACTTTGCATATTTAGTGATTAGCCTTCTTCTTCTTCTTCTTCTCTTTCTTCATCAACATCTTCTACGCTTTTTTATTTTGTATTTTATCTTTTACCTTAATTTTAGTTTTCACAAGAGTGTAAAAATGTACAACCATTAGCCATCAGCATTCAGTCTACCGAACTCACGAGCTCGCCAGCTTATTAGTTAGATGCGAGTACATGGGTTTTTGTTTTTTTTTTGAAAAACGCGATCAATCGATCGCGATCGTAGTTCGTTGTGATTTTGATTCTCAGGTGTCATCATCTACACTAGTTCGTTTCTTTTTCCTCACTTTTTCTTTTTTTTTTTTTTCTTGTGTTTGTATGTTTCTTTTCTAAAACTACATACCAATACAGCAATTTAATACAGCTTAAGAATCGATCGAGATCGTTATCGAACATTGTGATCTTTTGTAATATTTCAGCGACTTTGATCTAAGTTGGAGTTGAGCCTCGTTCTAAGACGATCAAAGTAAAAATGCCGACAAGTTTGTTGATTTGACCAACAAATGATTTGATGATGATTTTCAAATTATCAAATAAATGATCTGTAATTTTCTATAATTTTTTTTTTTTCAGTTATTATAGTTTTCAGTTTTTCATCTCCTCCCTAGTCAAAGTATACTATACTACTTATAGGGAGAGAGAGAAGGAGGAGATAGTGTGGAGTTAGAGTTTTGGAAACAAGTGTTACAAGTTTTCATCGGCTTTTGTTTTATGGTTTATGGTTTATGGTTTTCTTTTTCGCTGTTTTGTTTTCAATCGAGTAGGTGGAGCTGAAGCCTTTTAAAACTATTTAGTGTTTACTAATTATATGCATTTGTCTGTCTCTCCGTTTGACTGTCTTTCTGATTAAGTGACACCGGCTGACACGATAATGTATGTGTGAAAATTTCAATCAATTTTAAACTCTTTTGTAGTTAATTTCTTATCGGAAAGATTATGGAACATGTCTTTGGAAATTTTAGAATTTAGGAAAGCGATAAAGCAACAATCAAGAGCTTAGGTGCTTGGAATTACTCAATATACCATATTAAAATATATTACGGATTAGCGAATAACTTTTCTGGGTAAGGAAATGAAGGCATTAGATCTGGCATTAATCGCTCGGACAAACTCGACACTGTTTTGGATTTATTAAAAAGAATATATCGATGATAAACAGATTTTGATGATCGCTCTACTCAAATTGATTTTATATACCCAGCTTAAATGCTTAGTTCTAAGTAGTCAACGTTTAGTTTCTAAATGTAAAGTTTATATCTGAAGTAATTCAATTGAAATAGCATTTTATGAAGCTATCAAGGAGTACCAAGGAGGCGTATAATTTTAAAAAAATCTGAGCTTAAGTCCTTTCTAAACTTACCACCCAATATTCCATGTATACTATAATCCTTACGTCCATCATCACTTGTACGATCATTTCCGCGCAGCAAACGGCTGATTGATGATGTTGATGGTGGATCGGTGAAACCCTCCTGAATTAGAAATATGAAAAAAAGAATGAAAAGAAAAGAAAAGATGTTGAAATTAAACTAAACACAAATATAAAATCTTGTGAAATATTTATCTTAATTATTCATTTATATTTAAATATTCATAGTATGTATCAGAAAATTCAATTTAGATAAGCTTCATTTGAAAATGATGAGCTCTTTATTTATTTAAACTCATATCTGCATCTAAATCTTGTTTGAAAAAAATGTTGATTCAATTCAATTAAATAATGTCATAAGTTTTGGTATTTTCATAAAAATTAAAAAAAAAAAAACAGTATGCCAGAGTAGTTGATAGTTTCATCTCGTTTTCTAATTAAATTGAATGTTAAGTTAATTATGATTTGTAATTTTGAACTCGGGTTACATGAGATGTTTTAGTAGAACTTTTAGTCGTAATACGAAATACGAAAATTATGCACATGAAAGTTTTTGTTTTGGAGATTCTAGCTTAGGAAACTGCTTGATCGGCTTTAAAGATAATAAGAACAAATCAGGTATACTTTTATCTGATGATCATGAAACCAATATTATTTCTGTTTATCAGACTTACCAACTCACCTGTAAATTGAATAACTTTCTTTAGAATACGCGAATTTTATTTTTTTGGTACAGTATCCCTATGAATACAGAGCATTTTGTTGATTGGAAGGAAGATTGATAGGTGGGCGGAAGAAGGAGGGAGAATGAGAGAGGGCATGCAATCACAGAACACCGATAGAGATATAGACAGACTGGAAGTAATTGGCAATAGTACTAAATGCAAATGGAATAATAAAATAGATATACATAATCAGATCCATTGGCATTGGGTTAAAAAAAGAATTAATTCTCAAATCAATGAATCACGTAAAATCAATCGAGGTGTTCTGACATCCAAAGCGAACTAAACGATATCTTGGAAGAACCGGAAAACAGACAGATTTGTTAATTAACGTTGATAGTTTGATCTGCACCAGTGATGAATCTTTCAACGTTCTCAATGTAAATGATGCAGACCTGAAATTGGATTAAGTTTCAGACGAAAGCTAAAAGCCGACTTCTCAAACTCCGGTTAAACGGTAATCAAAACTTTAGCCGTCGCGTCGGTTACGAGAACAGAACCGGCGCGACGGTGAAAATCATCAGCATCATTAACTGTGAGAGAATGATCCCACAAAAGGGTTCAACACCAAAGTAGAGTTGGTTTGTTGTTTACGGTGGCTGATCCAAAGTAGCCTACTGTCAGTAACAAGTCACAATTAAAAACGTTCTCACCTAATTGATTTACATATGTAATGTAAGTAGGTCCCAGTGTTGTAAAAGAATGCAATCAATTGAGGGTAAAAGTCACAAATGAATAATAATTTTTGATTGCAGTTATTGAATAGCATATTTGACTCTAGAATAAAAAATGCAGTCAGAAGTATTTTTCGAAATCAAGAATTGGTTATTCATTTAGAAAAGTCTCTTTTCAGCCAGGGGAATGCAAACTTTATTTTTTTTGAAGTCATGGGAAATCAAATCTTATGATATAAAATCATGAATGCTCTGAAGTAATTTGAGGTGACTTAGAGCTACTGATAGTTGACTTGGATCCACAGGAAGTCACATGAAGTCACCTGGTGTCACTTGTAGTCACTTGAATACACTTGGAGTTACTTGAAGTTGCATGCAGTCAATCGGAATTTGAAGTCAATTGGAGTTACTGGAAGTCACTTGGAGTTAATTGGTGCTTCGACGTCAATGGAAATCACTTGAACCCACTTGACGTCAATTGAGACTTGAAGTCAATTGGAGTCACGTGAAATCAATTGGAGTCAATTGACATTTGAAGTCAATTGAAGTTAATTGGAGTCACTTGACGTCACTTGGAGTCACTCGAGATTTGAAGTCAACTGGGGTCACTTGAAGTCAATTGGATGAGTCACTTGAAATAAATTGGTGTCGATTATTAACTACGACTTCAAGGTATTGCAATTAAATTGATTGCATTCTTTTACAGATTATCCTACTAGGTTTTTACTAAATTCACCCCGTAGAGTTTAGGTCTCCTAGCAGATTCTTTGGGTTGACTGCCGAGCAATTAGACCAGATAGTTGAGGAAATCCCTTCCCAGAAACCTTTGCCTTCTCCCTGCCAAAGCTGGTGCAATCACCAAGAAAATTGTTGAGTGTTTCTTTTTCTTCCAAGTTTCTACAACTTCTGCAATGAATTTTAAATGGAATACGCATCTTCAAGCATAAGTACCAAGGCACCAGTGACCAGTGTAGACTGTCCTAACCCTAGCAGTTTCGGTTTGACCCCTGTTAATGAGGACTCGAGACCTATTTTCACTGTATGAATGTCATATCGCGTGCGATGCAAATACTAAAGAACCACCTCTTAATTGTTTACTAAAATATTACAGAGTGCTCAGTTCAAAACATTTTAAATTCTATAGGTATAAATCTTTATTACATAAAACAAAATTCGTTCTCCTTCTTATTAATCGTAAAACTAAACTTTTTATTCATTTTTCTTTTTTTATTGCTGATTTCAAGGTTTGCTAGTTTTTTAAAGTAATATTTATATGGTTACTACTTGAACTCCGCTTCATGTACTATGTACTTATGAAGATATCTCATCGCTAATTGTGGTAGTAACTAATAATCCATAACTGCCAAGTTAGAACAAAAGAGAATCCCTTTTCTTTACATACAAAGATGCAAATAAAAAGATTTTCTAATTGTATGTACTCAGCAGCCGAAACAAATTTAATTCACTTATTTATGGAACTAATAGATATTGATTAGTTATTTTGAATACTTATTGATATAAGTAGGTACTTAATATATCTCTTCTTTAGCCTTCCTTTCTTCCCTCCTTCCTAACAATCACGCTTATTTTACATTTTTAGTGTTTTGCAGTTGCATTTAAGAAGCATTCAAAATATCATTTGTTTTAACTTATACAATTTAGCGATATATTAAAATTTAATTACGGGTATTTAGTATTAAATATAATGAGCGTGATTTTTTTTTTTACCTTATTCTTATTTAGTTTTCATTTTATTATTATTTTTTGCACTTATGTACGTCAATATTGTTTCTGATATCTTGTAGTACAGTGTTTGTATGTTAAAAGTATGAAGACAAATATATCTGAAGGTTAGTTTTTATGATAAGTTATTAAAATTAGTTTCTTTGTCGATTCATTGTTGAAAAACGCTTTAGAGAAATACCTTGTGATATATTTTTCTGAACGTTTTGAAAATAGTTAAGTTAAATGAAACCATCGAGCATCAAAGTGAATGAGTGCTTGCTTGCGAAATGTGTCTCCAATTGACTTCAAGTTACTCCAATTGACTTCAATTTGCACGAAAGCTTTATGGTTTTCCTACCGATTCAGGACACAATACATTTTGATATTCATAGAATCCTCCTGCAATTACAATGTTGCACTGTTCCACTGACAACCTGAATGAGGCGCCCTTAAAACCGCCCTTTAAATCTACAAATGTATGCAAACGAATTGGTATTCAAAAAAAAAGGAAACACTTTCGCAACTTTTAAAAGCCAAGATGGGAATTAAATATTCCAGTATTCACTAGAAACTTCCTCAACACAATCTTCGTTTAAAAATCGCAACACAAGAAGAAAAACAACATAAATATGTAGGTACCCATAAAAGTTGTAAGTGAGAAGAGAAGTGACATTAATGCGTCTCCTTATAATGCGTACAATTTTGATGGATGGATTAATCCAATTAAAAAAGTGACTACAAAATCAAAAAGAATATACTTACTACGTGAAGGCTCGCTCTTTTATTTATTTACTTTCATGTTTACGGTGTTGTGTCTACGCGCAAGCGTAGAATGTCGCACACGTTTAACATTTACACACACAGAGGCACAGGTGTGTGTGTGTGTGTTGTGTGTGTGTGTGTGTGTGTGTGTGTGTGTGTGTGTGTGTGTGTATAGTGTGTGTGTGCAACTTCCCAATAGGAAAAAGATGCAATTTGATAGCGCTGACCTGTTGTGTTTTCTGGACTCTTAAAGGAAGCACTCAATATTTCCCACAGACTGAGAAAGATTTATCCCCAAAAATTACTCAGAGAAAATATAATAGAAGGTTTTTATTAACCTAGGAGTCAGAGCTTTCTTGCTATGCTCCTAAGAGTAAGGGACTGCTTGTAAACGATCTTCTTGTTTTATACAGGAGCACTCTTTTCGTGCTCTTTAGGAACACTTTTTCACCGTTTCGAGGAAGCTTAATGTCAGCACTGCCTTCATTTAACATGCAATGTAAAGTAAGCTATACTACATATAAAGATTAAGCCTTTACTGCTGACACTAGTGCGCTCCAGTGTATGTATGTAGTGAAGCGCAGCCTTTCCTATTGGGTTTACTCGACATATTCAGCATTCACACTACTTTTTAGTGTGGTCGTATATATGGAGCCCTTGAGTACTTGCTTTTTATTTTTTGTTACTATTTCTTTCTCTCGCTATTCTTTTCATTTCAAATAAAAATCTCAGTCAGACAGTTTGTCAGACTTGGTTCTAGTTGTTCAAATACCATAAAAGAAGCACACAACAGCCAACATACAATGCACTAAATATGTATGCAACTACTGCTCTTGTGTGAAATGTTCTACTGTCACAGGGAGAATGAAACTTGTAAGTATGAAGTAAGAAGTCCAAAAGTTGAACTTTTGCAAAAGGAAATTCTTTACTGCAATTTAATTTTGGAAAGGTATTCAAGAGTGATATATTAGTATATGTATTTATAGAATTAAAATCAGTATGGCCAATATATGTAAGTAGTATATATATATTGTTCCTTGAGAATATCATAGCTGCAAGGAAAACCCTTGAAGAGAATAGTATGATCTGCTATGGTTTTGGGACTATACAAATCTTTCAACCTTGAAAAAAACATGTAAATCAAATTGACCTAGAAACAGGCGCTCTGATCGTATTACTATGGCGAAGACTCCTAGCTTTTCCTAGCTTTTTCAAGCCACAACAGCATTGCTGAGGCTTGAAAAATTGTGGACACAATTGCGGATACAACAGCACTGTTCAATTTCAAAAGACGAAAGTGAATAAGTCCACATATAGCAATATATCTTCAAGGTTAGTCTGAAAATAACTTGAGTTACTTAATATGGACAACTAAGGCCAAACAAGCAGAGAAAGCATATTCTGGGTCCTAGGATATACAGGAGTAAATGGAATAAAAAAAAACCCCTATTAAGTGTTTGACTAGGTAGGCAGCACCAAGTATTGCTAAGAACTAAGAAGCACTGGAAGAATCAGTAGACTAATGGACCCAAATTCCTAGGATTAGGCTGTCAAAGTTAGTAATTGGCGACTTGAACTGAAAAAGTGCTGCTCTCTGTCTTAACCCATCTTGAACCGATACCAGAAGTCGTCTTCTATATAAAATCTTATAACACAAAAAATTTCCAAAAAATATTCTGCGAATTTTAAAAGAAATGTAGCCTGCAACTAGTTAACTTTAATCTTCTTTGACACTATATCAGAACATACTATTTTAGTTCAATAACTAGCTCAAAAATTATCGAGAATATCTTTTTGGCCAATTGTGCACAAAATAATACTTAAATACTGATACGTGACATAGTAGACAACAAGTATTCTATGCTATCTTAGAAGTTATTAAAAGTTGAAGCAGAACGATATTTTTCCATATGGTTTTTATAAAAGTTTGGTCAATTGCAGTCTCTGAAAAATATATGCGACCAGCGAGGTGATTATTTCAACATCAAGTTTATTATTCTGCTTAGATGAAATTTTAAGTGCAAAATAATTATATTTACTATTTTTGTCGATTTTCAAAACTACGTTCCAAAAAAGCATGTCTGTTTGTCGGACTTTTGAGCAAGATGACATAATAAGAATAATAATAATTTTAAGTATTAAAAATGCAATATTAAAGTCAGCTGTACGATCATGCAAATATTCAAAATGGGTTAAGCTAAACAAAATCAAACTCAGAGACACAAAAGGTTTCCTTTTAGGGCAATGAAAACTGGGGAGGACACGTCAAGAATTTAGGCATAAAAGCAAGGCAGTATTTGTCGCTTTTTTCATTAAGATGTCTGACGCCGGCACACATCCTTTTAAATCGCAGATGAAAAACATATCGTGGGGCGCTATCGGTTCGATAGTTTGGACAACAGGCCCCTAACACGGAAATCCTTACTGAGATAACTTATTGAGAACGGCCTGCCTGCAATAGACCAAACATTCAGTACATCAATCCATTTACAAACAATCAATCAATCCTCAAAACATAAAGATACTAAGCTAGGAATCTAAATCGAGAGGATCAATGGGCGAAGAGCATGGTTATAATACCCTTCCTTATAAATAGGTACAACAGCCATTATGATCAGGAGTCTTGAAGTAAAAGACTCATGAAGTAACCAAAATAGAATATGCTCTCTCCCTTTTGCCACTACTGACTGAATCAGTTATCCTGTTTTGCTTTGATACCATACTTCAAACAGTCAGTAAGGGTACAGAAGTTTCTTAACCACTGTAATGCATTTACGATATATGTATGTCAGGTTTCTTAATGTCTCATAGTACATAGTTAAAATGTTGATATTGCAAGTACCTATCGGTCTGCCTAGCTACCTACCTACCTACCTACCTACCTACCTACCTGACTACCTGCTTGCCTGGCTACATGCCTGCCTACCTGCCAGCCTATCTATCTATCTGGATATCTATCATATAAGCCACTATCAACTTCTCTCTACCGCTCTCTCACACATCTCACTCTTAATCTAAAATGAGTGGCGTGTGCGCATGCGTCACAAAAGTTCAGTGTTTTTTTTTACCCCCTTCTTTTTTACTTTCAAATGATTAATATTATTATGTTTGTGTTGTTGTTGCCGCTGCTGCTGCTGCTGTTGTTGTTAATAGTAACACTTCTTTTTAAGACTTTAAGGTGGCATTTGCACTGGCTCTGGCAGTGGCCTCTTAACTGAAATTATTGCTTACTACTTACTTACATACTTGGCTGAACAACTTCGTATACCTCAACTCAAACTCAATTCCAATTCAAATTTCAATTCAACTCAGCTCCACTCGACTCCACTCCACTCCACTCATTCATATGCAACAACTGTCTTTTAACTGACATTTGTCCAGCTGAGTTTTTGAAATGTAAGCCAGCCACTTGCATGCATGTACGCGTATGTACGAGTTTGTGTGTGTTTGTGTATGTAATTCCAAGTTGTCCAGCTTCTGTTCAGCTTCACAAAACTTCTGGACCCTTATGGATATTTTTATTGAATTTATGTTTATGAAAATGATTTGATTTGGATTTATTTCCACATGAATGTGTTGGAAATGTGTTGTTTGTACTCGTATGTAAAGGTACCTAGCTTTTTATTGTTGTTGCTGTTGTTGTTGTACGAGTCTACCCATGCACACAGTAGTTGTGTAGTTTGATTTTGTTTGTTGTGGTTTTGAATTTGTTGTTTTTATGTGTTTTTTTTTTTTTTTTTGGTTTTTTTTTTGGTATAGTGTAAAGTGTGACAGCTTATCTTGTAGCCACTGACAAGCCCGTTTTCAATTTTGAACATTGGTTTTTTTTCGTCGCCCTCGTCGTCGTCGTCGTCTTCGCCTTCGCCTTCATCGTCGTCCACGTCTATGTCCACATCAACTTGGCGATTAATAAATTCAATTGAAATTTAATTAATTAGTTGGCAGTTGGATTGACATTCGTGGTTGGGCTGTGCTTAGCCAAGAGTTTGTTCTTTCGTTTGGGCTCTTGTTATGATTTGCGTTTGAATATGATTTTTCTATGAATTCGACACAAAACAGGTGTGGTCCAGCGTGGTTGTACTTGTTGAGCTTTTAGTTTTATATGTTTTCGTTTTTTCTAAACATTTTTCTGTTTCTCAGAAATGAACACACACACGGTTTTTGTTGCTCCACAATAATCAATCAAATGATGCATTTTAGCTTTTTATTTCAGCCTCAAGGTTACAGAGATAAAGAGATGCAGCAATCCTTAATAATAATGAAGTAACTGCGAGTATCTCCAACTTTGCAACGTCATACAATATTGCCAGACTGATTGGCACCATCCTTCCACTACCTTTATACTTATTTTTCGCTTCTCTGATTGTACAGTCTCATAGCTGCAGCAGTCGCTTAACCTTCGATTGCAACAAATTTCTGCAAAACTATTGCAAAATTTACTCACTCTTCTTACGTACTGGTACGTACTTGTATGTATTTATGTACAGTCAGTCTACTGTCGATTTAGCCCAAGGGCTTAATAAGTTAATGTGTTGCATACTTTTGATTCTTTGTTTTGTGTTGAAAAGGCTATGAAAGGCGTTTCCAATCACGAAATCTAACATTGAGATTGAGCTAAGCTGCTGCTGATGCTGATGCTTCTGATGCTGCTGCTGCTGCTATCGTTTAAAGCCAATTGATTTAATTTTTCTTTATATTTTTGGTTCTGTTGTTGTTGCTGTTTGTCAAAAAGAGGGTGTATGTCTCGTATTTAGTAAAAATGTTTATGGTTCTGTTGAATGAAATAGCTTTTGAACTATAAATACAAAATATTTGAATTAGAAAAAGTTACTACCTTTAAAAGCTAAATTAAAAATGATATTAATACTTCACTTAAATATCAATCATCACTCGATAAAACTCGAAAAAGCTTGAATATTTAATAAATATTTAAAATTGACATTTTAGCTTTGTAGCCACGCACAATAATAACCTGTTCTGGGAGCAATTTAAAATGGAAATGGAATATGATTTATTTGGCTAATTTTGAAATAAAATATTAAAGACCGTTGACTTATGTTTTTAGGTTTCTGATAAGACTATCGAAAATATTACTGGCCCATCACCAGAATTTCCTAAAAATAAAGGAAATGCTAATTTGGTGTGAGTAAAATCCTCCCCTCAAAATTTTCAAAACGGCAACACCTAGTTAGCATGTCCATAGTATGTATACGACTTCTGTCTCATTGATGAGCAAGCAGCCCAAATGAGAATCCTGCACAACATAAATCGCTGCAGCTGAGTTTACCCAGAAGGAGGAAAGGTTATTGCTCGGTGAATGCCCGACTCTAGGAGTAACAAGGATAAGAACCCTGTGTATATCATATTTCAATAACCTCAGGTAATATAATAACCTGTGTAAAATAATTTTTAACGAATCCCTAAACTTAAACCAGTCGAAATGGAGCTGTGTCTCCCGCCTTATACCACAAACGAACCAGAAAACAACTGAGAATGTGTTACCAACGCTGACTTGGTATCAATGTACTAACTATAACAAAAACAGTAGATTCATAGATCAACATGATGGCTAAATTTAAAGGTCAAATCAAAAAGCATTCAATTCTTCCTAATAGCTAAATTCAAGACCTGATTAATTTTTTTATTCCAGCACAACATAATCTTTGGCGACAATATCTTGGTCGTTGTTCGTGAATGAAAAGATCTCAAAAATCAATAAGTCAACGTCTGGAGCATCTAGTGTTTCTATATATTTAACTTATATTGGGCTGTTGTTGGAACTAATTTTTTGGTATGAGTTTAAAACTTTTCTAAGTTTTCATCTAATTTTAAGTCTGATCTGAATAGCAGATTAAGTTTTGATTTAAGCTTTTGGTCTATTTTTGGACAGACCGCAAGTCTGTCTTTTGATATAAATTTCAGTTGCAATTTTTGCCTGAAATTGGAGCAATCTTATTGTGCTGGATTTTGGTCTGTATTTTACTATGATTTTTTTAAGATTTTAGGTTTTAACTATTAACTAAACAGGTCTGTATTATGGTCTGACTTTCTATCTGAAATTAGTATGATTTTTAGACTGAATTTTTTTTCTAGATTTTTGTCGAAGCTATGGTTTGAGTTTAGGTATGAGTTTTATTTTGAGTCTTAGTCTGAATTTTGTATCATTCTTTGTCTGCTTTAATAAAATTCTAAGTCCGAATTTGATCTGGCCTTCGATCTAAAATTTTGGTTCCACAAAAGAAACTTCCCGAACTACAGAAGATGGCCACCTATTTGTTCGAAAATGGTGAAAATACGACAATTGAAATAAAATAGACTTCACTTAACGAGGCAGCAAACTAAAGTGATTTTAACAACAATCAAGAAGAAAACAGAACAGCTGGAGATGAGCCGAAACTGTCATCCGGTCTCGATACAATTGTCAATTAGATAAGACCACTTGTCGATATGGAAACTTGACACCAAATGATTTTTACCAAAGCGCAAGTAAGACCCTTATACCATAACCTCTGGTTACTTTTATGTACCGAAGTATTCGTTAAACATGGACTTGGGCTGGTTGCTCCAGAAAACGGCGGCATAACCAACAGCAAAACTAGCATCCGGCCTCAATCCAATTGCCAAATAGATAAGGCTACCAACCACTTGTCGATATGGAGAGTTGATACCAAATGATTCTTGTTTGTGATAAGGAGTGGTAAGATAAGTCCTCTTTCTTGACTTATGTTATAAAATATGCAATTGCAGTTAAGACTATTATAATAAGATATAACTATTATACATAAGACTAGGAAACTACACCGAAAACTTATTTGGTATAGTCGAAAGAAGTCATCGCTTCAGCATATGGAATTCTTTCCACAAAATATAAGAAGGGAAGACATCTCAAAAACCTTGCTAGGGACTTCCCTACCATAGTGTAGGGGTTGAATACGGAATTGAATGCTTCCTTGTAAATACTGAAGGTAGAGGTTATGAAGCTTTTCGCTCTAAGTAGAACATCATGTGTCAAAAAATATATGATCACATTCTAAAAACTATACGAAGTGTCTTGCGGAGAAGTAGGCTGCATGCGTCTTTGAAAGACTTCACCAGCTGATTCGACAGCTTTTCATTTTCTTGAGAGATATAAACATATAACACCTTTCTCCTCTGTATATGCATGAACCCCTTCCCCCCAGCTACTCCCTCTAAAGGTATTTAAAGTCTTAAAACTCATTGCAACTACGACCGATTTTTGCAGTTCTAATATTTGCTAGAAACAAAAATCTTCCCAACTATGAACGATCCATAATGAAAAAAAAAAAAATAAAAAATCATCAACAAAAACATTAATATTTCAGTACACACACTGATACATTGAAGAAATATATCAAACTATAAACAACAAATGTCGACACCACCAAATGGCAAGATATCCATATGTCCATACGAACTAAACCTTTGGCACTCTGTATGTACGAGTATAGTTTCATGTTAGTTTATATATAGTATACCTCAGCTTCACACAAGAAAAAATATATATCATATATATATTGACGAAGTTATATCATATTCTAATTAAGCGTGAAGCGCACCTGGAGGCTGTTGTTTTCCCCTCCTATATCGCATACACATGTATGTATGTATGTATGTACATATGAATATGTGTGTGTGTGTATGTGTGAGTGTGCTTGCTGTACGTTTTTGCGAGTCGATCAAATGTACGGATCATATCGATGTATATTCGATGATGTATGGATGGATTGGTATCGACAGACACCACACCAGATAGCATCAGCACATCTCTTCTCTTCTCCCTCTACTCTTCTCCACTCGGATACTGTAACTAATTGCGGCTTTAAGTAAAAGTAACTGAAACAATACATAAAAAAAAAGAAAAGAAAATCAAACGAAGGTAGTAGAATGGTTGGAGGCAACATGCCAAAAACCAGCAAAAACAACAACCACAACAGCAACAACAGCAACAACACAAAAATGCCCCCGAGACAGTTGGTCTGGATGGCTGGTGGATGGATGTTGAATGCTGCCTGCGATATTAAGTAAGCATTGGTGTAGGTTCAGTATTTCCTTTTATTTTATTTCATCATTGTTTTATATTGTCCTTAAACCAAAATTTTGCTAAAAACTAAAGTGTTACGCTAATTTAGTGCAGAACAAAACCAAACAACAACAAACAGCAAATGTACACAGAAAAAAGGGGGCGGCATCATACTTATCCATTGACAATATTATTCCATATAAAATTAAGAAAAGATTAATAGCGCTAGGCAACTACTCCTCGACAGCAACGACGAACGTGACATGAATGTGTGCTAACAACCTTTGGTCTATAATCAATTGTAGGAGGTTTTTTCTTTTTTGTTTCTTTAAGAACCTAAAGGTGTCAATAATGTGCGTGCCACACACACACACACACACACACGAATGGACACTCTTACACTTACATATGTACCCTGTACATGTTCGCTTACAGTGACGACAAATAAGTCTAAACCGGAAGTTTGGTTATTATACTACATATAAATTTGTATATACTCGAATCTCATGTTTGCACCTTGCCGCCTTTAATCGATTTCTTAATGGTTTGGATGGTTATTATTATTGGTGTTGGCTGTTGTTGTTCTCACTGTTGTTCGTACAAATTTGTCAATGGATTATTGTATTGCATCCAACTGCAACTGACACCTTCAACTTCATATGCATATACTGTAGAAAATAGCAGAAAATAAAAAGGAAGAGTATGAAATAGAAAGAAGAATATGTCGCCAGTAACATGAAATAAACAATGCCAGCGGGTGTTTGTTTTGCTCTGACTATATCTACAGTGTGACTTAATGCTTTAAAAGTAGTTAAAATTTTGCAGCTTAAAAGCCACTTGACGTCTTTCTTTTTCTTTTAATGGCACAACAGCCCATGGGGAGGGCCTAGGCCGAGCTTTTCGCATCCACTCATGTTGGGCATGTTATATTTGTACATGAATGAAAGGGACCTACGGTTTTATGCCGAATTCGAACGGCGAAGTAAAAAGCTTTTCATAGGAAATTTTTACTCTTGTAGGTTTGCCATTGCCAGCCAAGAGGTGGTGCCGTGTATAAAAATTGTTTTCTACTTTTTGATTTTACCTGTGCCGAGTTCCGAAGCCTAGTCACTCTACGCTACAGCGACCACTTGACTATGTCAGTTAAAATTTCTTACAAAGCATTGAAAAAGAGAAGTTGGGAAGAATTAAGGATTAGGAAAGAGAAATATTCTGGTGAAAAATTAGAAAATGTCCATACCAAAAAATTTAATTTAATAATCAGATGGAGGCAAGCAATTGAAAAGGAAAAATTTGGCAAGACATATAAAGCCAATTAGAAGAATATGGAAATCCCCGAGGTAATGGAAAGAAATTGGAATCAATCAAAGTCATAAACGAGGGGAAAAACCACTGGCAACAAAAGATAGGAAGAGACAAATTGAGATAATTGGTGGTAGGCGAAAATAATCTGAAGGTATAAAAAAAAGCCAGAGGAGATAAGTAAATATCTGAGTCAGTCATCGCTAGTAAAAACATTAAATCAAATTCTAGGCTGTTTGAGGTAAAAAAGCCAGTCAAATGCTGACCGAAGCTAGCGCAAGCTGTATACTAATGAGCTACCAGAGACGGCTCTCTAAAGTTGTCGAAGACTGAGTTTGCTCAGTGTACTCGAGCTTTCCTTGCATAAAACTGGGCATTCGTAGAGGAAGCAAACTACAGTTTCCTTTTCCTCTGGTGGTTTGCAACTCCGGCAGAAAGTATTGTGAGGGTTGCCTATTCTGGCTACTTGCAAAAACCTCTGATGACTGGAGGGATATTGTATGTCCATTGAGTTTTGGAAAGTTAGATCTGGGTCCTAATCCATGCCGAACTCTCCAGAAGTACTAAGAGACTACCAGAAGCAGTCTACTGCAATCGGAAATAGTTTGAGGCAGTTAAGCCAGTCAACAGTATTCTGAGGTAATCGGAAGTAGTCTGATATAGTTAAAAATAGTCTGAGCCTATTAGGGCAATCAGAAGCACTAACGTACAATAAAATCTAGTTGCTGTTAGTTTGAAGCATACCTAGAAGCAGTAATAGGTAGCACTAATAGGTTGCAAGAGGAAATGAGGCACAGCCTTCTTCTTCTCCTTTAATGGCACAACAACTCATGGAACGCCTAGACTGAGTTTTTCACATCCATTCATCTTGTATGAGTTATATTTGTAGACGAATAAAATGGACTGAATTCAAACGGCGAAAGAAAATTACGTAATCTTTATCCTTTAAGGTTTGCCATTGCTAGACACTCCTGCTGAATCGACAATGGTTAGAATTTGTTCCAGTATTGGTGGTATTGGGTAGATCACGACTGTGTGCTTCAAAAGTGTATGATTGTAATCTAATTCTAATCACAAAGAGTTTTGGCGCAATGAAGAAAACCGCATCATCTCTTTACGGAATTCATCTCTGCACATTGAATCAAAGTATTTCTTAGCGGCTATTTAGACTGCATGAAAAACTGTGCTAGAGAGGCAGGTAGAAAAGGTAGTAAAAAAAGAGATAGAAGTTTTGCCGTCCCTTTCTTTTATACTTACGCTAGTGTAAACAACCAATTAAGATTTTCTGAGTGAGAATTTGATTTTAAATTCACGACTCTTTAACCTCCTTAATGAGTATTAATAACTCATGTCTACCTTCTCAAAACGTTTCTCTGCCTCTTGCTTAAAAACTATCTTAGTCCAGTGGCTTAGAAACTGGGCAGAATTTTATTAATTTCTAGAGCGTTTAGCCATACTGTGCAGTTTCCACCAATCTAAAAATAGATAAGTACAACTTATTGAATGGCCACGTGACTTTCTATGAAACTAACTACTTCCGAGTAGTAGTACGTGTACGAATGGATACTCCAGGCTTCTGTGCGGTTTAAAGCAACCGCTGCTCCTTTTATCAAATATTACAACATTTTCGGCATTCTTTGTTTTCGATTTCTGATGTATGATTTTGTTTTGTGCAAATATTTTTCATACGCAACTCCACTCCACATGTGGTTTACAAATATTTGACTGCATGCGAAAGTGTGTCCTTGATTTTACTACTTTCGTACAACATAAAACTGCAATTAACCACGATTTAATTGCTTCCGGTGTACACCTGAAAATTTACCGACCAACGAGCATACGTAAATATTTACAAAACAAACTTCATTTTTGTATGCATGCATTCATTCAACAAATTGTTCAGCACACAATATGAAATTCATATCAAAGTACGTTTACCGAAATTGCATACCTATGCATTCAATGAGATATTCTTAACCCTTAACTCATCCTAAATACACTCACCTTTATTAGCTTCTCACGTATCTCCCAGCTGAATATGCCGGGATTTGCTTTACGTAATTCCTCAATTCGTGTTTCTATTTCTGGCGATGTCACTTTCGGTTTTGATCCACCAATAACACCTGGCCTTATTGAGCCAGTCTCTTGATATCGATTCAATATTTTCGAAACACAACCATGCGATACGCGTAATTGTCGTGAGATCACACATGGCCTTATGCCATTAGCGGCCATTTCTACAATTTTTAAACGTATATGATTTGGCAGTGGACGTCCGTTAATGAAAACACCACCGAGTTGATTAACGCGACCTTGACCTGGAGAAGTAAGTAGAAAATAAAAAGATTTAATTACTAAGTACTAGATAAGTACCAGATAGAAATAGTTCATATTAGATCTAGGTTAGGTTAGGTTAGAGTGGTTGAGATCGGACAAACTTATGCCAGAAGACGTCGTTGTGATACCACATGGCTGGACCTACAGTTTAACGCGGGTTCCGAATGGTGAGGTGGCAATTTATTATCACTTGGTGATTAGCCATTGCCTGCCAAGAGGTATACTTGTACAGTTTCGTATAATTCTCATTCACCTCATATCGGTAGAAATGTAAGAAGGTTATGAAATAAACACCAGACTAAGATTAGAATCGAATCCGAAACCTCAAGGATGAGAGTACCATATAGTGCAATACTCACTAGATTCGTTGGATCTAGAACCAAGGACAAATCATAGGCCTGTGGAGATGATTCGTGCGAACTGATGCTGTTAGAATCATAATTGCTGACAAATTTTACTCCACAAGTAAAAACCGTCGGTTAATTACCAACCAACCTCAATACAGATTACAGATTTAGGGATAAATTTCAAAGCTAATTGGTTAGACAAATACTTATGGCGTGGATTGACTGATTTAATCAGTCAAGATTTAAGATTTAAATTTTTCCAAATCTTAACACCACGCCTTCCCAGGAAACACTCATAAATAAAAAAGGCGATAAAGACTACGAAACCATTGTCTGGCTTCATTCAGTATGCTCTCAAAATATTGGAGGTGAATTGGAAAACAATCTCTACGAATCGTTCCAAGAAGATAATGTCTGAGAAAAGAAAACGTAATTGCCGCAGGCAGAAGGTTTCACAACAAAAGGCACCACTAATTGTGAGACCACTTATCGTTAACGCCTAAACGAAGAGGCTCCGGAAAAAATATATTAACTTGGCAAATAAACAAAACTGTCTTGATTTTGCGATCTAACTCTATCAGCACTTGAAGTGCCTGGAAATGGGAAAACCCGTACATCGGGGAAAAAAATCTTCGCTGGCTGCGTTACTCCGATGAAAGAAGTGTTCAATTCGAAAAACTCGAAAAGCACGGACGAAATGTATGGGATGGAACCAGCTCGAATTTGCAATGGAGAGATGCAGTAAATGAGTCCCAGACTCATTCGCACAGATTAAAATTAAAATGCTCTAAGAGACTTGGCTGAACCACTTGCTCCGGTAAAATAAGTGCTCAGATCAAAACCCTGATATTAACCCGAAAAGGACATTCGATTGAAAGATCGATCGTAGCGATCATGAATCAGAAATGATACTGCCCCATGGATATAGGCAAATTGGTAGGAATATACTCTGAGTGTTAAGGAAGATTGAGATTTATGGTGCAATTTGCGACGGCAATCAGTGCTACATTGGAATGGATGAGATGAACTAAGATTACAAGACTTCGCTGGCTAGTTCACTCCCATGACAGAGAAGCTTGAAACGTGAGAATTCATGAATCGCCAAGCTAATTTTTTATGAAGAAACGTAGGGGATGGAACTGGTTCGAATTTGAAATGAAGCGAGACGCTAAATAAGTTTCAGTTGAAGTCTCAAATTGTAAAGTGCACACACAGAGTAGTGGAACTTTTGAAAGTTATACGAAACACTGCCAAATTTGCAGCAACCTACTAAAATAAAGAAAGAAAGAAAAACCACAACGAAATTGAAAATTCAATAATATCAAGTAGGAAACTGGGTCCTCTACGACACACAAAATGCAATGGAACTACTGCATGAGGGTTAAAACTATGCGGAAATTTGCGTTGGCTTGTGAAAGCGCCGAATTCATATCAAAAAGATTCTTATTCAGATCGCTGACGATCTATTATCGAATATATTCGATTTAAATCTATCAATGCTTAAAGTCTCAAATTGAAAAATTTTAAAATTTTTTTTAACATTTCTTGAAGACGATGGGATTATCATCTGGCCATTACAAGTAGTGGCAGTAGAATCTATGAGAAGTTTTCCTTGACAGGGAGTTCTGCCTCTGGAGAAATGCTGCATCATGTACTTTCTCCTTTAGGGAATCCACATAGGAAATCTTCTACACCACCGACTCTCGAATAAAAGTTTCTGACAATACTTTTGAAAATGAAATTGGAAATCAGTTTTTTATGTCGTTAAAAATTTGTATTACCTTGAAATGGATAACCGGAAAAAAGTGGACGCATATTCAAAGAATTCGGGTTAGTCATATCCATTTTGAAGCCTTGTTTCGTGAATTGTATAATTGTTTAGGAACTTGTTATTTCAAACTTTTATTCTTTTTTTTCTATAAATAATTTAGCTTTGGTTTCGGTATAAATGCGTTAAGGTTTTCATTGATTGCACTAATCGCTGTGACTTAATTCTTTTATTTTTACTATTATTTTAATATTTGCGATGATCACTTTCGTAACTGATACATTAAAATAGAGCCGCAATAACCGACGCGCACAGACATTTCTTCCATTTGAACACAGCCACAACATGCCAAGCGACTTCCGTTTCCAGTCGGAGTCGGAGTCGGAGTCGTTGTCGTTGTCGTTGTCGATGTCGATGGCGTGATGTGTGTATATCCGTCGGAAGTAGAAACTTTTCAATGTTTTCCTATGCACTGCCATACAACAGAAGGAAAAAAACATTTACCAGTTACTACCAAAACTTATACGCTAAAACGTTTTGTGTGTTTTGTTTTTTGTTTTTGTTTTTTTTTTTTGTTTCTGAGCTTTCTTCGCTTAAAATTACGCGCGCTTCAACGATCAAACAGCACGACACTTGGTCCACAACTAAAGAGATACGCGAGCATAAATTAACGAAGCTGCTTTATGATCACGAATCTAAAACTGGTTCCGTAGCAAACGCTCACACAGATACAGAGTGGTGAAAAAAAACTCGCGCGTGATTTCCATAAAGATACACACAAAAAAAAATACAACGAATGAACGCAATTTGTTTATAAGCGGCGTGGCGCTCGTTCGTTCGTGATAAGCGCCCACCATGCATGAAAAAAGAGGCGGGCTATTTTGAGAACGGGCAACAAAAAGGCAAAAACAAAGCAACACTAGGCGAGAGCCTGAGCTGGTTTCATATCAAACCAGAAATCCGAAGCCGAACAATGGCAACGATCAAAACGAAGAATATGTGATTTGAGAGAGAGTGCGCATGAGTGTGTGTGTAAGAGAATGAATGCTCGCACTGGATTGCGGTGAACGTGAGCGAGTATATTGTATTGCATTGTTGTTGTGTTGCTTTGTGCTGTCGGTATTTTGGTATCTGTGTGTTGTATGTGTAATCAAAAATGGTTCATTAAGTGCATGTGAGCATTCTGACTATAACACCACGCCTCCTGCTGTTTTCACTGCTTTGCACTGTGCAAGTATGTAAGTTTACTTACTTCGTGTAAATGTGAAGGGTTCATGTGTATGGATCGTTTGGTTGGCCATTGATTGGTTAGCCGGCTTCTCTTGATTAGCAAGTATCTACTACATACAGTAAGTCATATTCAAAATGGCCCTTCCAGTGACAATTTATATTTCGCAGAAATATATCAACAAGTCATTATTTTATTTATTTATTGAAGTATAAGGTTTACAAGTTTAAATAAAAAGTTTCAAGAACTTACTCCATTTTCTTTCTAATGCGGGAAGAGGGCGAGTTAACTTTCTACCCGAACTTTTAAATGAACCGATTTTATTTTTGAAGAGACTGAAACCCGTCGCTTACGGCACTGAATCTTTCGGTGAACGAGTTGCCACTTCTGATGAATCAACTTATAGCATTCGCAGCCGTCCTCGTTGAAATTCTTTGAGACATATCCTTGATATATTGATAAAACTCATTTGTTATGCACGTGTGTAACATATGCAAAATGTTATCTATTGATAAGTACAGATTTTGGTAATATTGCATAAAGTCCAAAATATCCCATTTAATGAATTCGGCAGACTTCACTTTCTTGGTTTAGACGAGCTTTCTGAGCCGGTTGCACAGTAAACGCTCTGCCAGCAAAACTTTAAGCTGCTACTGACTTTTAGGGTCCTTTCAAAACATATTCCCGATACATAGTAGTGTTGATGTATGTGCATCTCCAGATTTCTGGTCACCAAAAGAAGGTTACAATTTTAATTAGATTTCTTCTTTAGAAGATGCCATCTCATTTGGTTCAGTGTAGACCATTTTCATTGTGATTCACTGTACATATACATATGTATGGTATATTGTATGTATGTATATGAACGTACTGTTGTTGTAAATTTTGATTTCTCATACCATTAATAATAATTTCCCCCTTTTTTTTCATTACTTATGTATGTATTATGTATGTATGTATGTATGTATGTATGTATGTATGTATATGTACCCTTAATAACCCCCATCGTACTTTTGCTTACTTAAACGATCATTGTCAATTCAATGCAAGCGATAACGAAGTGGCAGCTGTAACTATATTTTTTTTCTGCTGGAATGAGTGTTGCTGTAGCTACTTTATTACAATGGCTGCTGTTGCTGCTGTTGCTGCTGGTTTGCTCTGTGCTCTGGTCTTATATTGTAGCTTCTATACATAAATATTTGACATTAGTGAAAATGTATGACATTTTGTCGTTTGCAACCAATTAAAGCGTGAAGGCTGGCTGCCGTTTGCAACCAGGACATATTACTAGTTCTTCTTCTTGGTGGCTGGCTGGATGGCTGACTGGATGGCTGACTGGATGGATGGCTAGATGTATGGATGGTGGTAGGTACATACTACGTACGTTCTCATACATGCTTTGCGTGCATACTTTACCATTTTACCGGGTGTCTTATATTTTGTTGTTCACGGTAGCCTTGTCTGTTCTTGCACCCACGGTAGTGTTGTGTGTATGTGTGTCATTACTAAAAAAAAACAAAACTTTTTATATAGTATATTTAGTTAGGTAGGTCGTTGCTTTAGCTGCTACTGCTGCTGCTGCTGCTACTGCTGCTGTTGTTGTTGTCATCATCTTTATGAGGGTTGTCAACATAAATCGCCTCTCTCTGGCTTTAGTCCTCCTCTTTCCTGCCGCCTTCAGTCTATTGTCCTTTCTGATAGTTCATGTATTATTATTATTGTGTGACAAAAGTGAGCTGCTGAAAAATGGAACTTCATGCTTATTTACTTGTATCTAAATAAATACATACATGTGTATGTTTGTTTGTATAACAGTATTCGTATGTATGCGAAACCCTTGGGATTTTAGTTTGTTTATCTAGCTACTTTTGTGTACTTTATTATGAGTTAAATGATTTCATTCTTTCTTCTTCCTAGTTATCAATAATTTTGAATTCACACTTTGACACTCATCGTTTGAACTAATCAAATCGTAACAAGAAAATACTGAGAAATCGCTATTTTAAAATCTTCTGAATAAACTTTTTAGTTATTTTTAGCACCTCTGAAGAATGTGTAAGGTCGTGAAAATGTATGTATATGTAGAAAATGAAACAACAACATCAATACATACATATATCTCAAATAAATATAGTATAAAACTAATGTAAAAAATACAATAACAAAACAAAAATAAAAAATAGAACACTTAACGCTTGAAGAGTTTCTATAATTGAAAATGGTCACTAGAAAAATTACCAACTTCATGTGTGTGAGTTTGTAGCTGTCACTTACCGCCGCACCGAATTAATTCAATTGAATATCGAACTTAAACAAATAAACAGAGGAAAATAAATAGAATTAATTTAGTTATGGTCTTCTCATTTCAATAATTGCACTTACGAGTACATCCTGTTGATTTATGTTAAGCATATTAAATTGGTAAAAAGAAATGTAATTGAGTGAACAGCGAATGTCCTTCGAGAAACTCTGAATGCTTCATGCGCATAGAATTTTATGCTGATTACCCACCACTGAGCGGAAAGGACGGACGACACAAATAGAGAAATTTGTTTACCAAAAAAAGAACCAATTTATTTCAATATTTTTCAACTCAAAAGTCAAACACAAATGAAATAAAAACTAATTAAAAAATGTTCACTCCTTATTGGTAAAATGGAAAATGTTAAACCCAACAACTGCTTCCCATTAATGGTTGGCTCGATTGGGTTAGTGACTTTATTTTCTATATGCGAGTGTGTGTGCGTGTGTGTGTGTGTGTGTGTGTGTGTGTGTGCGTGTGTGTATGAATGTGGTTGTGGGGCATAGTGGTGTTTGAACACCAAGTTGTATATGGTATATACATTTCCTTAATATGCGGAAACTTCACGCTTAATTCATTGTATTATCCTGAGAATTATGTCCTTTTCACTTTTGCTTATGAAACATATTTGGAGATTTTATATGTAGTATCGATTGGAAGACGGCAGAAGTTTTCAAAGGTGTCATTTTGTATGATATTGAGCTGGTCCAGCTGCTGAATTTTTTAAATTAATAGATTGAGGTAGTTGGAAAGTACATAGACATAGATATGTATAAAGGTATATGGATAGCATACATTCTCTTATAGAATTTGTTAATAATTTCCATTATTTACATTGCAATAGCATAAAATTATTGATATCACATTGAAAACTGATGTAGACAGTGTCATTATATGAAGAAATACCGATAAACGCTAAATAGTTTTGGTACTCTTCTCACTTCATTCCACTCTATATTGTAGTAATCGTTGTAAAAAGCATATGCGTCTTTCAAAACTTAAAACCAATAGCTACATTTTATTCATCAAGCACAATAGTATGTACCATACATATAACGAATGTGCGAATAAAACGATCAAGTTCTTTAATCTATTTTCCTTTGTATTTTCATTCACAATGAAACTGCTCAATAGCACTGGCAGCTGGGAGCGGTTTTCCAGCATATGAGGATAGGCGTTTCTCTTCTTTTTTCTACCACAGAAAATGTTTAATTCCTTTTTTAACTTAATTGTTTTGCCCGTCGGACATTTTGATACATATCCTTTTAGTTTTTAATTTCCTGCCAAACTGTTCTTCTTCCTCTTTCACTGCAGATAGTTCACAGTAGGGTTGTTATAGAAATCGGGGAGGTTAAACAATATGCTTCGCGCATTAAATTCGCGGCTTTTGTTGTTCGTTCTCATACAATTATCGCTGCTAGATATGTACATATGTACATTATTAGGAAAGAGTGGCGAATAAAAGTTAGCTAATGTATTTCTATGGAGCCAAGCGAATTAGCCACACTGTATCACGTCAACTATTGTCACTCACTGCAGATTTAGATTTCTATAGATTTTAACATTCAACAAAGTGAATGATATGATTAAAATTTCTTTCAATATATTATTACTTTGGAAAATTAATAAATTGAAGCGTTTTCCCTGTAGAACAAGCTATGTGGACATAAATATTTGCGGACCATTTTCGGATAATTTGTATACATTATTTTCTATCTTGTTTAGTTTGTAAAATATTTTTGCAAATGAAAAAAAAAAAAATCAATTTACCCAACCCCTTGCTAATTTTTAAACCCTACACACTCTGTAAAACTTAATCAATCTCAACCAAACTGAATAAACCATAGAAATTTGGTCTACCTTTAATTGCTAAAAGGTATTTGCACGTGTTGCTATTGTGGAAGGTTTGATGGAGGTTTATGGGAGGTGTTGGTATAGCCCGATATTGATAATTTTACAACAGTTATTCTAGAGGCAATTCAATGATATTCCGCAACATCACTCTATGAATATTTCACTTGTATGGGAGGTACCATGCCCACTCAACTGATTTTGCTCATTTCAGAGCATAACCCCTTCCTGATCGGATTTATTATATAATAATAAAGCATCATATAGTGTGTTTATTCAGATATTTCACTCATTTTCAAATCAATGTAAATTTTTACACTAGCGACACGTATTACACAACTGCCTTCACACAAAATGTAGCCTGAAATGCCACCACCTTTCAATCAAGTGTTCGCTTGACATAATCAGACTAGTGTTGCCAGATTTGTGGCTACCAGCATTATCTTGTAACGAAAAACGGCGGATAAAAATAATAATAAAAGTTTACACTTTTTACTTTAAAATTATTTAACATTAATTGTAAATCGAAGGCAGGGAAACTGGAATACAAAAATTTTTCCCAAAAGGTTACTTTCTAAATATCATCATATCTCACCAGGGTGGCTACTACAAGTTATAAATTTTTATTCTGCGTTTCAGTAAATATTTGATACATATATAGTTCATAATAATCGTCCGCCCAGTGACTTTTGTCTACCTAGTTTGTGCAGCGGTCCATAATTGGCAAATCGAAAATTTAATTCATTCGAAGATTTTACATAGCCCACGATATATTACCGAACAATCTATCTTTCTTTTTCTGCAGGAATTTTCATTAATTTAGGGTTAAAATAAATATAAATGGATATTAAAACTTTCCAATTAGAGATTTTACAGATGTCAGATGGTGCCTGCAACTTGCAACTCTGCTAAGTTCGGAGTTCTTCTTCGAAATATATATAAATGTCTTTGGATGGCAACCCAGTCCCAGTCCCAGTCCCGCTATTCGAATGCGAGAAGTAATTTAAGGAATAAGGAAAAAAAAGATAACATTCAGTTCCGTTAAGTTAGTTATTGAGTCAAAAAATAAACTAGAATGGATGAATGTTGCATGGTAATTATTTAAAAGTATAAGCAATTTATAGAGTAACCAGAAATTTACGCATTCCTAATTTTCACAAAGGACTTTCCAGGCCAACGCAGAGCTGAGAAGTACTTATACTACATCATTACACTATTCGGTATAGTTGGCCTAATTTGGGGTTATGCTGTACAGCAATTTTCGCAAGCTCTTTATATACTAGGAGCAGGTACAATACTGGCTGCGATTGTAAGTACAAAACAAAATATAAGTACTATAAATTACATTAAAATCAAAAAACTTTTAAATTAGCTTACAATTCCTTCATGGCCCATATACAGACGTGCTCGCCCATTGAACTGGGTCCAACCACGTGATGTACACTCTATTGCCAGATATTATAGGGTAAAGTGGTTCAGATAGATATATAAGTAGATGATATGAATTTAACTTTTTATTGTGTTCTTTCTATTTTAATTAATAATAAAAACTAAATGGATTTAATTAGTGTTGGAGTGTTTAGCCGGTCCAAAGACTGTGGTGGCTATATTTTTCGTTTATTTAAAAAAGTCTTAACTAAGGAGCAACTATGATAATGGCAGAGACATTTAATATTAGCAGTAATGGGAGAACCCCCTTCCCACTATTCGACGCACTAATGTTCTAATCAATAATTCTGATAATTTTCTTTTAGTTAAGAGCTCCACATGACAATCTTCGATGGGCCTGGCCACACGAGAGTAATTGCACATGTAGCATGTTTTAATCTCTTCGCCCTCACTTACTTACTGCCTGCCGTAAAATATTGCACACACTCAATTCGCCTGGGCTCTCTCTCGTGTGACCAGGCTTGATTTCTTGAAGTCTGATACGCAAATCATTTTCAATAGAGTGAGTTCCTAATCTTAAACCGCGCTCGGTGCTTTTACCATCAACTATAAACATAACCTGATTTCACAGTAATCTAGAATGAGATGTTCTTCATTGTTTCTCTTGTTTGGTTGCACTATTAAAGGATCAGGCTTCAAATTTCTTAGTAACCAAAAATGTATGTACGAAATGTTATAAATCAAACCCGCAATTAGTAGCGTCAAGATCAAAGCATATAGAAAGCATGTACATATGAAATCTCAAATAAAATGCTAAACTGTTAGAAAGTGTGCTACCAAGTCAGTACCAGCTCGCCAATAAAACACACAAACTCCCCATAGAGTGCTCCATATACAATTGCCCATAATAAAACTGTCGATATAAACAAGATCACTTTACTTATCACAGTAGAACAAACGCAAGTCGTTCTCAAATTTTAACAATAATACCAGTTAAGTGCGAACAGTTAAGTAAACAAAGCCCCAAATTAGGGAATATAAATATCGAAAATAAAAAGTTCAACTTAAAAAGAAATCAATAAATATGCCGTAAAATTAGGATAAGCTAAAACGATCATGTCCACAAAAATCAAACAAGAGTTACGATCATTGTGATTATTATTACATTTTTCGAGATTTATGGCGCAAGTTGTCAAACATTTAGGATGAATGAGGTGCTAAGTTACGAGAAACATCACGTACGTAATATTTAAAAGGAAAAAGAATCAGTAATAAAAAAATAAAAGAATATTTGATATTGCAGCTATTTTATTCCGATTATTAGGCCGTGGTGATGCTGATGTTCACATTTAATTTTGCTCTCATGCTCAGTCTGGTGGTTTAATTGAGTACATCGCAGAGTTGCTTTTAATCGTAATGAAGTTTATGATAATATTATTTTGTGCCTAATACTTACTTTACTTTGAATGGCACAACAGCCCATGGAGGGCCTAGGCCGAGCTTATCGCATCCATTCATGTTACGCGTGTAATATTTGTACATGAATGGAAGGGACTTACAGTTTAATGCTGAATCCGAACGGCGAAGTGAAAAGCTTTTCATAGGCAATTTTACTCTTGTAGGTTTGCCATTGCCTGCCAAGAGGTAGAAGAATCAGTGCCGTGTAAAAAAATTATTTTTTCTACTTTTTGATTTTGCCTGTGCCGAGATTCGAACCCCGGACATTCTGCGTATCAGTACAACGCACTACCACTACACCACAGCGACCATTTTGTGCCTAATGGCAACACTAAATGTTACAAAAACACACTTTAAACAATTTTATTGAGATGTAGAGTGAAGTTGATAAAGTAAGACCATTTGCATCACATCGTGAATACCGCTAATATGATGCATGAATAATTTTCAAGGTTTTATAAGGAAAAAAAATATTTACTTTTAAACCATAAAACTATTCGCAGCCTTTTCTTCAAATGAACACATTACTTTGCATGTTTTCGTACTATTTTATATAAATTTATGTTCCTTTTTTTTGCGATTTGTAGCTCATTGCCACCCTGAATACTCGGCGTGCTCGGTGTTCATTTCACCGAGCATAGAGCATATCGTGTTCGTTGTGAGAGTGAGCAAAGGAGTCTCTGTCTCTCTCTCTTCGTGTTCGGTGCAACAAAAAGTGCATGGTGTTTCATCGAGCAAACTCTGAATATAACCACGGCCTGTCTAAAATGAAAGGATAATGTTAAGCACATTAAATTGCAACTGATTGACAATAGTGCTGTAAATTCATTGCAGCAAAAAAAAAATGAAAAGTTATAAAATATACTAAAGCTAAGTGAAGCATGTATGATAGTCATAAAAACATAAAACTAACTACACAAGGATCAGTTGACGATCGATATGTTATACTTAGTGTAGGTGTTAAAATGAAAACAAAATGTTAAACAATAAAAATAAAAAATCATAAAATCAACGACATTAACACTCTACACACGCACACACACACACACACACACCCTGACACAATAGATACAAAATGCCTAGTATTTCTCAGAACACGACGCGTTAAATCACCAGCAATCCGCACTGGATTGCTGCTGCACTGCACATCTGTTGTTCTCCTAAGAAATCTGGTGGCAAAAACAATACAAGCAAAAACACCTCGAAGTATGCCGAGAACGAAATATTCAAAATGTTCCTTTTATGACTACTGAATGGTCAATAAAAGAGTAGCTAATATCCTTGCATATATTTTCTATTCATCTGCAACAAAAAAATCAAAACAAAAACTCACTTGCTGTTTTCTTTAACGTATTCATCAGCAGCAGCAGAAGTAGCAGCATTCAGCTCCCGTGTTGCCTGCGGCAATTGTTGTTGTCTGCAACTGGTGTGTATGAACATAAATATATTATTTTGTTATATTTTTTGTTCTCAACTTAGCAGTAAATTTAGCATGAAGGAGTGAAAATCGATATAGACAATTGACAATTTTGTTAGTTTGCATTTCCTACAGCATTTAAAGTATGGTAGCAAATCTTTAGAGTATGATCAGTCATTTTTATTGATTTGTCGATCGATTGCAGCAATTGTTCAATATTTATTTAATTGTTCATATTTTTATACCTATATTTAGGTGTATTTTTTATTTGAAATTCTTGAGAAAGATATACCAAGTCTACAATTTTACTGCTGTATCTTTGCATTATGTAGAACATAAGCATTTTCTTTTTTTTTTAATATTCGTTTTTGATTGATCATTTAACTACTTAGAATTTTTTACTTGGAAATGTTATACACGAAAAAATTTGTAATTTAGTTATGAAAGAAATGAGATTTTGCGTCATATTTATATCTGAGTTGTTTCGAAAACGTTCCGGTTTTTTCTTTATATCTCTCATAAAGATGTTGTAATTGATTTGACTGAAACCCGATAAGACCGAGTCGTATTGCCGAAAGGTTTTAGAATAGTAGCGAAGTATTCTCAATGCCTCGGAGTTGGATAAGACAATTTTCGATAACTCATTTCAAGCTGGTTGTAGATCTTTCGCAAAGTCCACTATAAAGTCTTAAATTAATGTAATCGGTGAATTCTCTACATCTTTCTGCGCTTTCGCGCTGGAGTTGGAACTGATTAGATACAAATCTAATCCAAAGGAAATGCATGAGGAGCCTAACATCAGAACTGACGACCACATCTTCAAAACCATAACTATCCGATAGGCATCTGGAGTACTTGTATCCTTTAAACTCCTAGAAGTTAAGATCGGCGTAAAACGTTTTCCCTTATCGACTATTATTAAAGGCTTTTCCGACCGCCCGATTAACCCAGAATCAGAATAACAACTTTAGCAACAACCAGTCCAAAAACCAGTAAAAGATCTGGCCAAAGCTCCCACCTAATTAAGACCAAAACCAGACCAAAAAGTGAACTAGAACACAAAAGATATTCAAAAGAAATCAAAGACAAAAATGCAAACCAATTCAGACTACAAGTTAAAGCAATAAAAACTTAAGTTCAAGTACTTAAAGTAAAGACAAATTTCAAACCAATTTCAGAAAAAACAAGAAAGTCTGTCCAAAATTTAGAAGCAAAAGCAAAAGCAAAAGCAGCCCAAAAACACATATACCCGAAACTAAAATTCAGCTGTAGTTTGTTCAAATGCAACACTGCCACAGCATGAGGGATCTGTACAACAGAACCCGCTGGGTATCCCCTTTTGGTATCTTGATACAAAATTCTCAGCCATAAATCAAGCAACTGGAGGAGAAGGAAACCGTTATAACAAATATTATTTTCGAAGATGTCACACTAGCAAGAGAATATGCAAATATAACAACAACAATTTTCTCTCTTCGCCTGCAACTGTTGCCATTGTGAAGTCGCCCATTTCAAGCCTCCCAGATCTGAATTCCCACAGAATTCTACGAATAGTTAACAATTGTTGAGTAAGGAATGATTTGTTGTGTTAGTTTTATTTTACGTTTAAGCCAAACGATTCGTTCTCTCGTTCACGTTCCTGTTTTTTGTGGTATCAGGCACAGTCTAAGCTAATTGAACCTAAACCAGCACTGAGACCGGCCAACACAGAATTGTCGGTGCTTGAGAGGCTGAGCGTCAATTGCTGAGCGACAGTGGCCACAAATAATGTTTAGCATTTTTATTTTAAAAGTCGACTGTTAATATTTCCCATAAAAAGGTAACTTTACTGCTTGCTAATATTATAAATGTAATGTAATTTAAAGATCTCTTATTATAAATAATGAAACGATATTATAATTTATATACTTATTAATTGCCAACGAAATGTTCATTACGAAATCGATAAATTCTAGCTTTCTGCATATGTCTCGAATAACTATACGAAAACAAAATAAAAATCCCTTTTTTCGCTCCTAATTTTACGTGCTATGAAAAACTATAATGGGAAAATTGTAAAAAATTTGAATAATGAAACTAAAAAACCTAAAAAAAAAAAACGAAAAAAAGTTTTTTAACTTGAGCACAAACAAGTAAAATGAGTAAATTTTGCAATTAACTAAATTTGTTTGAATATTTTCGACTAATGTAAAATGTAAAATGTAAAACAACAGCAACAACGATGAAAATTTTCAATTTCATTTGTCATTTCGTTACGTTCAGTTTTTTGTTGACCATAAAAGCCAACTACAGCAGAAACAGCAAAAACTACAAGCTCATGACTTTGATGGATCCGCCAAAAAAGAGAGCCGCCTTTTAGTGGCGGCAATTATTTTGGACTTTTAACACTTTGGGTACTTGCTATTAAAAAGAGTTACGAGAACCTCGAGCACGGCGAGCATGGCAAGGGCGCGGGGAAGGGGCTGGGGCTGGAGCAGGCGGTGTATGGAGCACAGGAAAGGGCAATGGGTAAGTGAGTCGGACAGAGAGGGTTAAACACTTATGGTCGTCGCGCTTAAATGAAGTACCAAAAACTCAATTTATTTGCAATTAAATTGTAGGTATGAGATTTGTTCATCGTCTTCTACTGCTTCTTCTTCTTCTTCGGCGTCGTCGTCGCCGTCGTCATCGTCGTCGTAGTCGTTGCCGCTTTCATCGTTTTGCGAGGCAGGCGTCGAGTTAGTGCTTTGAGTTGTGAGCTAAGCTAATCGTGTAGTGTAGTAAGATAAAAACGATGAATTGATGGTCAACAAAAACAAAACAAATCCCTCTAAAAAGATAAGAAAATGTGCCGCTGTGCTGCTGGCAGCGACAACGGCAGCGAGCAGCTAAGCAGCCAAACCAAAGATTAAACTAAGTTAAAGATTTCAGAAAAACATTTACTAAAATCAACTGAACCTTAATGCAAAGCGGCTAACTTAGTGCTCAGCCGCCGCCTCAGTCACAGCCTCAGTTCTCAGTCTCAGTTTCAGTCTCAGTTTCAGTTTCAGTTTCAGTCTCAGGGCGCAGTAGAGTAGTTAGGTTTGGCGGCGGCGCAATGGCGGCAAAAGCGTTTGATCTTTTGCATAGCATCAAAATGTAAGAAAAACAAGCGTAGCTTGAAATGCTTTTTGTTTTAAGTTTCCTCTTCTTCTTCTTCCTCTTCCTCTTCATAGTCATCTTACAATTTTTACCATTACCCATTACCATTTTGCACTTCATCTACCCTGCCTGGGTTGTTATTTTGATGTTTTGCAACATTTCGCAGTGTTTTTCTTTTTTGTTTTGCTTTTTTGTTTTCTTGTTCGTTTTGCTGTTAATTTAATTTTATTTTCATTTTATTTCATTTCATCTCAAGTTGGTTATATGTCATTGTAACATAAAAGTTCACTTTTAATTGCCCGCTTTGACGCGCTCAAGGTATTTGTTGGCATTTTTACGATCGCTTTGGCAAATGTGCGCTCAACGCCGCTCCCAAGCCGCATCTCGCCGATCGCAGTGCACCATCACACCAGCGCACCACAACAATCGCACAGCAACGTCGCAAGCGCACACATTCGCGCATTCAGGCCGAAAGCCTTTGCAGTCAGCCGATCTTCAAGGAAGAAAACGGAATAAAATAAGAATGAATGAGACAAAATGACATACGGTAAGGTACAAATGTACGAGCAACCCAACGTCCGTCCATCGCATCCACATCCATCTAGCAGTCAGCGGTATGGAGCGCTCAGTCAAAACTTCAGCTCTTCAACTCTTTGCTTGCGTGTAACCAATTTCAATTCCGTAACTCATTTCGTATGCAAAACAATTTAACTCAGCAACCAACCTTCACCGAAAAACATTGCAAACAACAACACAAACTAAAAAATGGTGGACCTAATGTATGGCGGTTTCTTATTTTCCCACACGCACCACCACTGTCAGTAAGTGGTGCTCCAGCGCACGCACGATGATCACTCCGAACACCACTCATAAACTTAAATGCCAAATGACTTGTCCTTTACATTTTCTTTTGGTTGTGTTTGTTACGTAAACGGCATCGGATATTCTACGGGAAGCAGGCCGCTTCCTCCGCCTTCCTCCCTCCTACCACCTTCTTGCAGTATCAATTCGGCATGTGTAAGTCGGCGATGATCTTCTCAGACAGCATGTCTCGTATATTCACATTTTCCCTCTTATTCTTATTCTTCTTCTATTTTTTCTTCTACATACTTTCAATCCAGCAAACGAAATCAGTTCAGACCCATTGACGACAAGGCCAATTTGTTTGCACCAATTTTGAAGTTTACAGCAATGCCACACCAAACCACACCACACCACACCTTACTCATCATCAGCTTCGTCAACATGCCATTTACACTTCCACTGAACTGCACTGCACTGCCTTGTTGTAAATACGAGCACCTACATACACTCTAGAAAACTAATCGGTTGCAATAACCTTTGAAATATGTAACGAATTTATTGTCTCAGCTGAGGTGTAAATTCTTTTCGAATTCAATTGACCAAGTCGAATGCCAGCCAACCCAGTCGAATATTTGAAAAGTTCAGTTGATAAAGGCGATAGTTGTGTACACATAATCTTCGGTTAATGAAGACCTAAAATTTACTCGCAATCTTTTCGTTTTAATCTAACCGACTTACTCTATAACTTAAAGTACCATAAAACAGTAGAACAGAAACAGCTTGGAATGAAGAAAGAGCTGTGAATTGTTAAGGTCTGAGCAATCGGGAAAATTCCCTAGCGGTAGCGTGTAAACATTGTTTACTGCGATTACTAGAGCGAGTATTTCTGAAGCCTTCCTTTTCTTTTCTTAATGGCACAAGAGCCCATAGAGGCACTTGGCTGAGCTTGTCGTATTTTTACGTGAATGTTCATTAATCGTATGTAATGTACTAAATATAAAGGGTGTTTTTTGAGAAGTGTGGTTTTCAATCTGGCAATACTTTTTTCGGAGTTGGTCTTTTTGACAGCTGTCACTTGATTTATGCTCAGTTGGGTTTGCCATTTCATAATGAATAGACCTACTCCTGAACAACGTTTGCAAATCGTGCAAATTTATTACCAAAATAATGGTCTACTGTAATATGCCGAATCCAGGCAGTGAAGTGAAAAGCTTTTCTTAAACAAGTTTTACTTTTGCGAGTTTACCATTGCCTATGCCGAAATTTGAACCCCAGACTACGCAACGGCAAAGTTTAGTCACCATTTTTTTCTCCCAGTGTAGACGGGTCTGTTTCATTATAATTTATTTAATGACGTCTTTTGTGTGTCGGCAGCAGCGGCCTCATTGCCATCGATGAATGCTGTTGAGTAATTTGCTGCTGTTGCTTGGTTGCTGGCTTGCCGCATGCATCCCACCAACTGAAACTGATCGAATGCTGTCAGAGTTCGATGCTGATGCTAATTTATGTGCAAACTTTTGCCCATTGTCTTTTCGGTGATTTAGTATAATTCCCTGTGTTCAATAACAATAATCATAAAATCGTAAATGTATTTTTAAATAGTGCGATTAAAATAAAATATGGACTTGGCTTGATTTTTTCTTTTTTTAGTTTTGAAATTTGTTTTTTTTCTTTTTGGCACAAAGGGAAAATTATTTCATTTTAAAGTAGTTTCTAGTGTAATAATTCATTTAATTTATTAATCTATATGTACGAGTTATGTACTTATTTCATGTTTCTTGTGTTGATTCGACGCAAATTGAGGTCTACTGGGGGAGAAATAGGAATTTGTAAAACTCACATATCAATGGAAAATCGAAAATCTCAATAAAATTTGATTCACAAATATGTAAATTTTTTTAATAAAACTTGAAATCAAGTAAAATATTCAGCAATTTATGGTATTTCTCAAATACGAGTACGTACAAATGTTAAATAAAAATTATCATCGGAAAAGGAAAACATTTAAATTAAATTACGAGTAAACTCACTACCATAAGTAGTAATAAGAACTTACCACAAAAATGTTAACTGCAAACTACAAAAACAAAAAAAGAAAACATTATAATCAACAGCAACAAGAAACCATAAACGTCAACGTCAAATAGGATGGATTGATGTAAAAATCATTTCAAGTGCGGCGAAAATCAAAAGAAACCGCTGAAAACAATGAACGAGAATGTGAAAATGTAAATGATATATTCAATGGAAATATGAACACAGCTAGCTGTATGTGAATTAGAGTGGGCCAATTTGCAACAAAATTCCGAATATAAAAATACAGCAGAAAGTCAAACCTAAGGCAGAAGATGATTTTCAAAGCGAATAATGCTAACTGATGGTCAGATGATTTGGTTACTATTTCGAGCTATGAAAACCTGATTCCAGCTGTTCTCCGAAACGAACTCTAAGTTTCATAGATACTTTTACATAAATTTCAGCTCAGAGCATCAGAAACGCCTTGGTTTGGCATTTCTAGCAAATGCTTTTAAGTGGTTCCTTTCTGTTTTTTCCTCAAGCTAAGTTTCATCCTTTACTTTCTTCTTGGACTGTCCAATTATCTTCCTATACTGTCAATAGAGTTCCACTCCATTGCTTTCCTGACGATGCTGTTGTCTCTTCTTTTTACATAGATTGGATAAAATATCGTAAAAAAAAACCTCAATAGATAATGTCACTAGATTATGAATATATGCCAAAGACCGTGGTTTACAAAGACCTAGAAGTGACTAGTTTTGGGCTTACTTCCAGGGGAAAAATAGGAACAACCGGTTCCACTCTCTATGCATCATTGTACCAAATAATGATACCTCAAATATTATTCCTAAGCCATAACTTAGTACCTATTTCTCACAATCCCTACTCTCACCACCATTTATTCTCCCGAAATAAAAGAAGTACCCAGCTTTTTTCGGGTTTTAAGCCAGACGCAGCAAGAAAGGAAGCAAAGTGCCCACTCAAATACTTAGATTCAGTTTCATGATTCATTGAATCGCAGAGATTATTCGCTCGATAATTGATGTCCAGAGGAGTAAACACTCGGCAACGAATGCTCGTGGTCTAAGTTAGATGATATAGCAAATTTTTAGTTTACATAATTTCAATCCCATGGCTAATGAACTTACCATCTGTCCAATTTCAATTGCAAACAATAAATCAAAAATGCCTGTAACTAAAATTTTAAATTTGTAAAACTAATCTGATATCGCGCCACTCTAATGTATATCGAAAATATTTTATAACAGTTATTTAGCTTAGTATAATAGTTAGCAATAGAAACAATTTAAAATGTATTTGTAATTGTTGTTGTAGATAACTATGAAAGGGACGCCGGTTGCAAAATCGGCTAACAGCTATTTTATGTTTGCAACATGGTCTCAGTGGAAGAGGACGCTACTGTGAAAAAGCCTTAACATTCGGTATTTTTGACAACGTTGAACTTTGCATTAATCCAAAATAGCTACAGATTTTTAAAATTATTTTTATGGATCCAGCTAAAATTTTCTCTCTATAGTTTTTTTTTCTTAATTTTCATACATTAAAATTCTCAAATTAAATTCATATAGGCAAGTAATCTGCTCTTTAAAGGATGCATTTGCTTTGCAGTTATATAGTTATTTATTTTGAATAAACTTGTTATCAAAATTGGTTTTTGAAAATTAAAACAGAAAGTAGCCCGAGTAACAATTTCGGGCATATGACATCGGGGTAACGCACGGTACGCTCATGGTTTCTTGTTTCAGTGTGTTTTCCTCTTCCTTGATCACATTTCATTGCGTTGCTGTTGTCAAATCGGCGAAATCCTTTCATAATCATTCACTTCGCACTTACTCGAAGTCGGCGTACGTGAACATTACAAGGCAGAAGCAACTGCACCTGTGATCGCAGTATAAGAAATATTATTCAACTCAGCTAAGCAACTAAGATTGTCTTGTTGTTGGCTTCGAAAATATGTTTTGAAATCATCCTTAAATACTTGCAGAAAAAATATTAACTATATTTTGGAAAAAATCAAGTGGCCGTCTTTAACCTAGGTAATGACCGACTTTGCCCCGAGAAAATTTTGAAATCAAAATATTCTATATCCGATTAGTCCGTAAAATTCCTATACCATATTATGAATCCAAAGGCGGTTAAATATTCAAACGATTGGTCAGATCTTCTTTACTAATTCGGTAATACAAATGCTGTGTTCTATTGAATGCATCCATTTTATTTGGGCTACTCCAAGATAATTTCTTAGGTTTTTACCTGCCCGCCGCCACGTAAAGTGACCGACTTTGTTTCGGCCTCCCCTAGATATAATTGGGTGGCCATCTCCTACATCACCTCCACTGCTTCTGCCAGCCACCAGCGCCGCTTACTTCGGCGTCATTGTCTTGCTCCACTTCCGAGTTAGATTTACATATTTTCAACTGTCATTTGATTAGTTTGTATATTTGTATGTTGTTGTTGTTGTTTTCATTGTTATTATTATTGGTTTTTGTTTCTTGTTGTTGTTGTTGTTGTTGTTGTTGGTGTTGTTGTTGTTGGTGTTGTAACTTAACTGATTTCAGTTATGTCTGTATCTATTGTACATCTAACATATAATTATGAAGTAAGTATGGTATGTAGAAATTTACAAGTATCTCATAGATGACTGTAGATAAAAGAAAGAAAACCACACGCAAATAGCAATGCTCAAGTTAAAGTTAAGCGAAGTTAACCAAAAAGAAAACAACAACAACAACAAAACCCGTGGGTGTTCGCGCAATTGTATCGCATTGACGTTTCCACACACGAGTATTTCTACATATGAATGCGGGCATGAATTGTATCTGGAGAAATACAAAACTAGAGTCTAAGCCACAGACCGCTTCAAGGCAATCATTCAAAAATTATGACAACCGAATTGCTACTGCTCATTTGGTTCATTGTTGGCTGTTGCTGCTGCTGCTGCTGCTGTTGGTGTTGTTTTTGCTGCTGCTGTTGCGTTATCTGCACAAGTGTTTTTGTATTGTTGTTGTTGTCGTTGTTATTGCTTTCGTATTGTTTGCTTAGATTCTTTATTTTGTTGTTTTATTTTTTCGCCCCATTCTTTCATATGTATGTATGTTTTATTGATTTGCAGTTACATACATACATACATACATTACATACATCCATACATACATACATTCAGCATTCACATATACCGCAGCCACAAGTACGAGTATCTCAAAGATACATACATACTTTACATACAGTAGCTAATATCGATCCGTTATTTCATGTTTTGTGTTGTTTTCATTATTTATTTTTTCTTTTTTGGTTTTTGCAAACAATTGACTTTCAAAATTAAATTTTTACGCTTTTTTTATTATTTATTATTATTAATATAAAATTATTACCAATAACATTGCCCAGGCACTGCTGGAGTTGAAGATTTCAGCTCACCTCGCCTCATTTATTGTTCATAATCGTGTGATTTTTCGTTGTGTTGCTTTTTTTAACAATTTTTGTTTAATTTCAATTTTTTTTTTGTTATCTGTGAGAAAATTTTAATTGTTTATTGGCTTGATAGAGATAGATCATAGAGATATTAATTTTGACGATCGGGATGTGGAAATGATTTCCACATCCCGATTTACCGGCTGAAAGCACAGATTTGCTCTAATTTCACCAATTACGCGTTATTCCCGTAGGTACTTATTCTTTCTTATTTTAATGGCGCAACAGCCCATGGAGGGCCTAGCCTGAGCTTTTTGGTAGGTATTACCAAACTTATATACATCTCGCATGTTTGCTGCAAGACTGTCGTAACTCAAGAAACATAAACTCTGCGAAAACATGTTTAAACTTTTTAAAGTATTTATTAGTTCATTTTTTCATTTATTCATTTTTCTAATGTATTTCATTTACTTCTCAAAATTACGTGAAACTACTTTTAAATTAGAAAGTAAAAACAGGTAAATGTTCACTTCCATCTAACTTTGTATACAAAAAGAACTATAGCGGCGAACCAGTTTTTACATTTGAGAACGCTCTCTCTCCTTTGTATGAAAAATGCAATTGGAACTTTTCCTATAAAAGTTTAATGCTTTTATATCAAGAGGGATCAATACCAAGAGAGACGAATACCAAAAGAGACCAATTACAAATGAGACCAATACCAAGAGAGACCACTACCAAGAGAAAACAATACCAAGAGAGACCTATACCAAGAGAGTCCAATACCAAGAGAGTCCAATACCAAGAGAGGCCAATACCGAGAGAAACCAATACCAAAAGAGACCAATACCGAGAGACACCAATACCAAAAGAGACAAATACCAAGAGAGACCAATACCGAGAGAAACCAATACCAAAAGAGACCAATACCAAGAGAGACCAACACCAAAGCAGATCAATACCAAGAGAGACCAATACCAAGAGAGACCAATACTAAGAGAGACCAATACCGAGAGACACCAATACCAAAAGAGACCAATGCCAAGAGAGACCAACACCAAAGGAGATCAATACAAATAGAGACCAATACCGAGAGAAACCAATACCAAAAAAGACCAATACCAAGAGAGACCAACACCAAAGCAGATCAATACCAAGAGAGACCAATACCAAGAGAGCCCAATACCAAGAGAGACCAATACCAAGAGAGACCGGGGTCATCTGTAGATCAAAATGTTATTTGTACTGATGTAAAACTCATTGGAAGGTTAAGATTGATAGAAATATTTTATCTGTGAGGATCAAGCTTTGCAAAAAAGTCTAGAGTCTTCATATATTCATAAATGTATTTACATAATAGAACCGATAAGGACTTGGAGCTATGCTCTATTTCATTTCTAACAGTGAAGCTTTAAATGGGCTGGAACATACTTAAATGAGGCAATAGCAGATCTAGAGATTAAGAGAAATCATCTGCAGGTCTGCAGGGTCTTCTCTCCCAGGTACTATATTATATATTTATTTATCCAATTCTAGTGAGTTATAATGGCATCACCTATCTGTAATATTTAGTATTAAGAGTACAGAATAAATTATAGAGATAATATTCCAAACCCTTCTATCATTCACTATGATACCGAAGTGGTGGCAATCATGTGAGAGTAAAATTCTCTTAACATGCATAGGGCAAATACCAACCCAGTTGAAATGAACCATGTGCTCCTTTCATTAGCAACTACATACCTACTTACATATTTTTAGTGGCCACATACATTTATACCATATATATTTACACATTATGTCAACAACAACAAGAATATATAAATGCTTAAATATTTTTGCAACACCTTTTGCATGTACTCGTACCTACAATGTAAACTTTAAAACTTTATTTTCCATTTTTTTCTTACTTTTTTGTTCTTCACCACATTCCTTACCACATTCCTTGCTACATTCCGCATTTATTATTGCAACTACAACTAAACGCGTAAACAAATACACATACATACTCAGTGCCCGTACACTTAGGCCGTTATACCGATATAACAGTGGCAACATTTACCGCCGAGGAGACAAAATTCTGGTTGTTTCCTATGCAAAATACAAAATATAAATAATAAAAAACGAAAGAGAGAGATGGAGCAAGTACATTCAGTCACAGGCGACACATTTGAACACGTTCAAGAGTGCAGAACACATTTACCTCCGCGGCAACCAGTTGCCTGTGTGATACCGACCTTTGGAGTTTCATGGTGCAACACGCCAACCATTGCGAAGAACACAGCAACTTCAAATTGTAGGCAATATCTGGTAGCTGGAATTTTAATGTCCCACTCGCACACACAAAAGGCATTAGGAACACGTACACACACGTAGGGCAAATACATACATACAGACATACCTTAACGGAATAAAGCAACAAGTTTGTTGAAAGAACTAATTGAAAAGCTAATTGGAGAAGAATGATTTGCGAAACTACATCTGAGCTATACGCTGACTCGTTGAGTTGCTTTGATCCTACTATATATTGCCTTTAAAACAATCCAGTAGTTCCAGTTACTGGTTGGAGCCCAGTAAATTTCATAAAATTTAATAAGTAAGTGTTAAAGAGCTAAAGTGTTAAAGAGCTCCATTCAAAAATACCATTCAGTTATATTGTCTAGTAATTCTCATTTACTTTACAATATTTTTATTTACAGGAATTTTTAAAATAATGCACTGATGAGGAACCGTGGCGGGTCCTGAACGTGGTTATTCTTTGGCATCACTGTTCATTATAGCCGAACAAATTTAATTACATAAATATTATCTGAAATATAAACTGCCAAATTTGGAAAAAATTTTAAAATTTTTTGTTGCTAAACATCCCAGACCCCGAACAACTCCTTAACCCTGTCACCTCGGCAGTGGGACGTATCGAGACGTCAGTGTATTGTAGGGATGGCGGCAGTAGCAGACGGTTCCAGATCGATGGCGGCCGTAGCAGGCGGGTTCCGGAACGAGGGCACTGGCTGGGCGTTGGAGTGCTCGAGTTAAGTTAATACAAAAATTAAGAACTCATTAATTTTTTCAGAATTACAAAATTTTGATAAAAATAAATAAATGAAAAAAAAAAATAAAATTACTGATGATTTTTCTTATGCTACGAAATGATTATATGTAACTGGTTTGAAAGTGAATGAAAATAAACTGATTTTCAGTTAGTTGATATTATTTGCAGCAGTGGGCAATTGATGTGAGACATTGCTTTGTTAAAAATGTAAGTCTGCTCCATGAATAAAAGGCATAGTAGTGGTGTAGTGGTTGGGGAAAAAAGTAATTTTAAACTACTTACTTTTAAATTATGTAGTTGATTTTCCTAAAGGTTAGGAATAAGTATACATATTCCCAACTTATTTATGTACACGCAAAAGTATTGCAAATTTAAATGAGTGAAGCTTTAAGTTTACACCCTCGGGCTTTGGTAAGTTTAAACTGGTTAAAAACAAATTTTAAGAAATGCATGAATCGTATACAATATTTTATAATTATTTATCCTCCCCCCTTGTAAAAAATACTAGTAGCGCTACTGGTATGCATATGTTGTGTGATTGCATTTACTTAATGTTGTAAACCGGATAAATGGCGACAGGAATACCGCGCTGTCAGAAATTGCACGAATTTGCAAATATAAGTATGCATTGCAACGCTAGAATAAGTTAGAATTATTCGAACATTTATCGGTGACTTAATTTGCTAAAGACCTAATACCAATTTTTTCAAAATCGAGTTTTTAATGGATTATGATTAAGCGTGTCCATCTGCAACTGTGTTTCACTCCTTTTTCTTTAATTTTATATTACAAGTTTTAGAGTCGAGCTTGATACTCGCCACATACAAAAAAAACCCCTTGAGAAACATCACAAATTTCCGATTCATTCTAATGCGGACATTTTATAGACTTTGATTAAAGATTCTACACCTGGAATATCCGGACGCTTAATAGCTAAAGTTTTATCATAATCCAACTACAATAGTACTTTTTGTTGTTGTTAGATATCGAGTCAGCATCATCATTATTTGATGATGAACGCGATAAGGTCGCTTCGAAAATATCATAATGTGATAGCTAGTTGGTCGCTGTGGCGTAGTGGTAGTGCGTTGCACTGCAAAGCAGAGTGTCCAGGGTTCGAATCTCGGCACAGGCAAAATCAAAAAGTAAAAAAAAAATAAAAAATTTTTCTACACGGCACCACCTCTTGACAGGCAATGACAAACCTACAAGAGTAAAAATTGTTATGAAAAGCTTTTCACTTCGCCGTTTGGATTCGGCATTAAACTGTATTAAATTCATGTACAACATGAGTGGATGCGAAAAGCTCGGCCTAGGCCCTCCATGGGCTGTTGTGCCATTAAAAGTAAAGTAAGATATCTAGTGCATCCTGTCATGGTCAAACCACTTCATCGGTGCACCACCACCTCTGCTCAATGATCTGGCAGAGAGCAGAAAATCTGTTTATTTTATAACCCCAATAAAAGCGCTGAAAATAGCATGAGGCAGATCGATGCATTGTATGCGTTTGCCTGAGATTTTAAGCTACCGCCGTCATTTAAGAAACCGGGAGTGGGGACCAATCATGTGAATATCAAGCTATCGAAATGCTTAATGGCAGGCATTAATGGATTGAGCCTCATAACTGGAGTAAAATTGCATGCTCTTTTCGGTTAAGCTCTTCGCAAACGCAAGTCTTAAATTAACCAACCTACTCATACCGTATGACCCTGTATGAACTGATGTCTCCTGCTTAATCCAATAACCCATCAACACTCTATAAGTACAATAAGCATTTATCTATTCTAAACAGAAACTTTCATAATATTTCAAATTAGTTTCAATAACTTCAGAAAATATGTGCTGTACCTACCTAAATGAAAATACTTGCACCGAAACTCATCAGCAACATAAAATCTCTTATAGTAACTAATACCAATAGTAAAGATGACATTAAAAGCGCGCATTATAGTTATTCGTTAAATCATTTAATTAAGTTAATTAACATTTTCACTGGGTGTAAATTAATTTTATGGTTTAACGCCATGCTCGAAAATAACTGGCGCATATCGGCGGCGCAACAATCTTAATCTATTAGCACGCATGCGCGCTGCCAGTCGCGGCCGGCAAACTGGCAAAAGTCACGCTAAAAGACATTAATGCGTTCACGAATGTAAGTAGTTGATTGTGTTGCGATTGAGTAAAGCATCAGAGTGTGTTGTATATGATTGAGTGTGATGTTGAAGGTGTAGGCTTATCAAATAATCGAGCGATCGACGATCGATGTTACCAGTCAAACTGCTGATTAAACACAGGTGTAACTCCATAAAGATGTTAATTTTCAAATGTGTACACAAGGAAAACAATAAACACCGAACGAAATACTCGCTAAAGGAGATACAAATTGAAAACGATTCAACATTAAAGGATCTCACTTCTACTCCCAAGATCGATTAAAATTTGTGGTGTGCGAAGCTAATACCATTTAAATTAACACCGAACTGATAAAAGGGCACTTCAGTTGATGATACCATATTAAAAAGATATAAATAAATATAAATTAAAGCAAAGAACGTTAAGAGCGCTAATGTCGACAGTTGTGCAATATAATGAAAGCACGAAAGATCAATTCTTCGACGATCTTCGATTAGCTATTATATGTATATTATTTATCAGCAACTGAAACATGTTGTGCCTATGGTGTTACAAAAGGAGCAACCACAATTCACAGCAAAGTCTGCGTGCGTGTGGCACTTGAAGCCGCTTTTGATCTTTTCAGAAAAAGTCGCCAGATCACGCTCGAACATACATATGTTCATAATATGAGAATGAGAATCCTTCCTTTTTCTTCATTTCATTTCACTTGATCTCTCGAATATACCATACTATGTATTGTTGCTGCATCATCAGCCTGATGATGAGCGCATCATTTAATAGAAATTTCTTGATATTTTGCTCTTGTTCACATTATTTTATTGTTGCAGCTCAAGCGCAGCGTTGCATTCATGCATTTGCCGCCCGCCACCAAATTGTCTACCGCGCTTCAAGAGATCGAAACGCCTGCGCACAAACACATACACACTTTCTGTGTACATACACGCAGAGCAGCGTTAACGCCGCTCCATAAAAACCACCAAGGCGATCGTTCTGCCGGATGGTTGGTACTCATCTTATGATCACTGATCCTTTGTACTTTAAATGAGAGAAAGAGATTTCATTTATTTTTGTTGCACTGCGCTTCACTAATACGCGTGCCCCATAGAAATTTCAGAACAATTTTTATGAGGCGGGCCAAAAGGGATAGTGTGAAGGAATGTGTGAAGAAAGGGAGAGATCTGTTCGGAACTGATCTGATCTGTTTAACTAATGGCAATTAGATGATATTTGATTATTTGCGGTGGTTAGTTTTGTCGGTTGATCGGTCAGTTGTGGTAAAAGGACACTCTAACAGCACCCAGTCAACAATGAAAGGAATGCGGGTTTATACTCGCATGTATGGTATTTGTAAAAAGAAAAATTAAAACGAGTGACCAAATGGCGTTTTTGTACGAATGTATGTAGGCGGCAAAGATCATCACACTCTCCGCTCTTTCCGGCACATCAACATTTTCAGGTTTATGTGTGCGTTAGTGTGTGCATGTTACAATTTTGTTTTTGAACATTATTAATTTGGTTTTAACTGCAATATGAAGGAGTGATTTATTTGTTCTCACTCTCCACAACATTTCGTTTCTGTGGCCTACTACACACTATTGATCCTCAGCAGAACAGAACAGAACAGATCGTCGGCAACAGCAGCCGAATCGCAGTAGTTGCAAGTTGTAAATGTTTCTTAATTAATCATTCAAGGTACACACACGTTTGTGGTTTTTTACTTTTCAGGGGTATTAAGATCATATTTAAGCTATTACTTAGCAGCATAATATTTTTTTTTGGGTATTTCTTAACAATTGTGGTAACATGACTTTCACGCTGGAATTCTACAGCTGTCACGATAAGTTCTCACTGTAAATCGACACATGGGCGTTAGCAAAGCATTTCTCATTTTTCATTAAAGTTATTATAAGTAGAATTTTTCTTCGAAAGAATTTCAGTCTTTTAAATATGTGGAATTTTAAAAAAATTCTGTTCTTCCTGAGATATTAAAGTTGTTCCCTAATTTTTCATATATTTTTTGATAAATTAAACCTATTTAGGTATACATTTTTAAAAATATTTCATATTTGAATGTTGTAAAAAAGAAAACTCTACCTACACTTCCTCAACTTTGAAATTTGCCTGGAAGTTTGGCGTTCCACAAGTAAAGGTATGAATGCAATGGACGCGGAAGCGACATTGCACCATCTGCCAACACTGAAGACAAACATAGTGACTGCGACATTGCCGCTGTTGTAGACTTCAAAATATAATTTGACATGCTTCTTCTTTCTTTTAATGGCACAACAGCTCCAGGGAGAGCCCAGGTCTAGCTTTCTGCATCCACTCATGTTGTGCGTGTTATATTTTTGTACATGAATGGAAGGGGCTTACAGTTTTATGCCGAATTCAAACGGCGAAGTGAAACGCTTTTCATAGCCCATTGTCATTGCAAAATGACAAAATTTGCTGCGAACGCTATCTTGTTGTCATGATGCAACGATGCTGTCGCAACTATTGTATTCGTACCTTAATTGCAAAATAAAAGATGAACTAGCTTTTGAAATTCACCAGCTTTTATATGTTACCATGACATATGTAGAAAAGTGACAGATCGGAACAAGGTAATGGCGACAGTTCTTTGGAATGCACGCGGTGTCATTCATATCGATTACCTTGAAAAGGGTAAAACGATCCCCGGCGCATATTATGCAGATCTGTTGAATTGATTTTACGTCGATTTGCAGCAAAAAATACGGCATTTGGCGAATAAAAAAAATTCTATTCCAACATCAAAACGCACAAGTCCGCTGTTGCAACAGCAATATTGCATGAATTGGGTTACGAATTACTCCCTCATCCAGCATATTCTAAAGATTTAACCCCCTGCGACGACTTCCGGTTTCCAAACATGAAGAAATGACTCAGCGGTAAGAGATTTGGGTCGAATGAAGAGGGCCTATTTTGAGGGCCTTAAGAAATCGTATTATTTGGAGGACATAAAAAAATTGGAGAAACGCTGGAAGAAGTGTAGCGAACCAATAGGAAATGATGAAAAATAAAACATTTTTTCCCCCGAAAAAAGTGTTCCTTATTTTAATTTTCAGGGACTTTATGACCCGCCTACGAATATGTAAAATAAATAAAATCTCTATTTATTATTACATTATTTTTTAAAATTTTTTGTATCTGATAACGAAGTCAGTGTAGTCAGTGAGCTAAAGGACCGCCCAACAGATATTTTGATGTATCTACATTAAAATTTGACATCCATTTTTCAGGCCACTGAATGATCCTCCAACCAAGAATGATTCTAACCATCCTCTTAGTCAAACAGTCACTTTTTGGTGATGCAATAGTGTTTCATGGATCACGGGTGGATTCTCCGTGTGCAATGAGCCCCGTCAGTCATCAAAATTTCCTTCCAAAATTAAGTTTCAGTGTCAACCAATCGAGTGACTGTTTGGCCGTAATCCAAGCGAGGTCGACGGTCTGTCGGCAATATTCTTTGAGTCAATTGCATTTTATACGGAAACAACTGATGCCCAAATGCTGAGCGCGGTGACGATACGACACATGTCGGCAACACTCTCTCTTACCGCTTCACCCAGTTCATTGGAAGATCTTGGGCATTGAAGAACGGCTTCTCGACGATCTGCACAACAAAATTCGACACCAAACGACGAATAGTGTTGTCAGACGGTGCTTCTGGGCCACGATATTTTCAACAATATTCACTTTGAGTTATCACAACTGAACGACTATTTTCAATGTACAGTGTCACTATTTCGGTGCGTTGTTTCGGTGTGAAGCGATTCATGGTGAAAATTACACTGAATGGACGTCTCAAAAACATATTTACTCAAGTCAATCGATTGATAAATGTAAAAAATTATTCAATGTTTACATACCGACATAAGAGGCGACGCACCCTGTAGAAGATATTCGAAGTTCAAGTATTACTTTCAGGCTTGCTTTACAGGTAAGTTATAACCAAACGAGTTATAACAAAAAAGATAAAGCAAAAGAGATCTCCCTTCCAAGTAGCAGATTTAATTGCGATTAGGTCAAGTGGCCGAGTGCTACTGTTTGATGTTATTTAATAATAATAATAATAATATTAATATTAATAATAGGATACGTAATTGTTATGGCAATTTACACTTCAACATTATAAGCTACTTATTAAGGCAAATTAACGAAACATATTATCAAATCAAATGTAATGGTGCACGCTAGAATTACTATAATTTGCCAACTCCTCCTGTATCCAAATGAATCACACACACACACACACACACATATATATATATATATATTCACTCAAATTCACGCTTGTTTTCAAAGACTAACTTCCCTCATACGTTAACTAATTTAATTAAATTTGGTAGCCTAAAAGGAATGCGAAACCAAAACTGTTAAATTGGTGGTTTTTTGTGAAGTTAATGCTGTTGCCAACGATAATGACGACGATGATAATGCAACCTGATGAAAAAATGAACATGATATCAGACGCCTAAAACACAAACTTAACAATATAAAATAATTTAATAAAAAAAAGCATGAAACTAAACGCAACTAAATGACGAAGAAAAAACAAAGCGCTTAAAAAATTAATTGGCAACGCCGCTGCAGGACACTACAACATCGCGCCACTTGATAGCCGACGAATTGAAGACGAACTACAACAAAATTTTTTTAAAATCGTATGCGTTGTTAATCAGTAATTCATGTGTTGTACTTGTAAGTATGTATGATGATGGCTTCATTGATATACTACGCACACACACACACACACACTCGTAACTACGTAACTACATATGCACATATAAACATCTCACCCACTCTAGGTGGCATAAGACGACGACATAACCGGTACAGTCAGTTGCAAGTTATAATCAACACAAAACAAAAATAGAAATCGAAATAACCTTGCAACTGCACCCTATGCCACCAAATTGAGAATACCAATTGATCTGCGCTGCTATGCCCATTACGAAATACACATCTACTTACTATGTGCATATTGTACGAGTATATACAATAGTTAGAAAGAGAAAGAGAAAGAAGAGTAGCTCGATTTCACTAAACAATTACTATTGCTGGGTGTATCGAATGATGTTGCGGTCCAAGTGTCGAATTGTTTCCCTTTTTGCTATGCTGCTGTGTCTCTTAGTCTCTGCATGCTTCCAAATTTACTTGCCCTTTAAGGCTGCAAACACATTCTTCGGTACACACATTTTTCCTCTGGAGCATTCTTCGAAAATAAGTGTTACCTTCTTCTTTAATGATCCTACCTATTTTACCGGCATCTGATATTTAATGACGTCATCGAGGGATATTATCGGTATGTTGTGATTTCATTATTTCGGATGAATTGAGATTTATATGCATTTTCTATATTGATTTTCTACTAGTATTTTCAGCACTAAATGGCAAACTATACGCAGGACATACTTACTTGCCTCTGGTCATCGCTCCAGGTATAGTCTAGAGGCGAATCTAGAATTTGGTGAAGGAGTAGCTTGCTCTTGATGAATTAGAAAATCAGATACAAGTAAGAACAAATTCACATTAAAAGTCCGACATCAAAATATAGCAAACATAATTATTAAGGCCTTCATAAGTTCAAGACAACTGAACCTACATAAATGTTTGAATTTATTGGAATGGTCGGTCAGCAGTTTGTAGTTATTGTAAGAAACTTTTCGAACGGTTAGTGGTCGCTGTGGCGTGGTGATAATGCGTTGGACTGCTGCGCAGAGTGTCCGGGGTTCGAATCTCGGCACAGGCAAAATCAAAAAGTAGAAAAAATAACGTTTCTACGCGGCACGACCTCTTGGCAGGCAATGGCAAACCTACAAGAGCCAAAAAATTGCCTATGAAAAGCTTTTTACTTCTCCGTTCGGATTCGGTATAAAACTGTAGGTCCCTTTCATTAATGTACAAATATAACACGCACAATATGAGTGGATGCGAAAAGCTCGGCCTAGACCCTCCATGGGCTGTTGTGCCATTAAAAGTAAAGAAAGTAAGTAAAAGCAATTAAATTTTTTTCATAGAGGAGGGCTGCAGCCCCCTAAGCCCCTCTTTGCATCCAACAGTAGCATCCGTTTTGTGTTTCATGCCAATGTGACAAATGACAAATGTATGTGTTGTTATCATTCATTCATTCACGTACAAATATTACACGCACAAATATTACCTAGGACCTCCATGTGCTGTGTCGAGCCATTAAAAGAACAATAAAACATGTGGAATCGGTACCGACCTACATACATTTTAATGTATTTACATATTTCCATAGTAAAATAAATACCAATGTATTTGTTTATTTTTGGTAAATAAATTCATTCATTTCGGGAATGCATCCTTCACGCCAAATGAAATAGATTGATTTTTCGGAAACAGTCGGCCGAGCTATGCATCATTTCTCATTAACATAAGGCGAAAGGAAACATTTCCAAGAATATTAAATTAGAAATGGGCAACAGTTTTAGATCTTAAAAAATAAACTATCGATCAAAATTTACACAACAAATTGACACAAACCAGTTTATTCCATCGCTACGGGACTTACATATGTCATGGGTACTTAATATGGTCCCGATTACTTGAGTATAGAGAACAAAAGAATAACAAAGAACTGGTTCGGTTTTACTTAAGATCTGACTTATTGTGTGCATTGACATACAATGATTCGGATATAAAGATCTTGCGATAGTTTGAGTTTTCGAACAATTCGTTCGCAGAGCAGAGTTAACTAACTATGCTTTGTAAATTTCCCTGACAATATGTAGTGTAAGATACGATGAACAGGCAAATTATGTTCAACTTTAGAAATGCTGTCGTGAGCCTTTCAAAGTTGTTAAAGATTGAATGCAATGACGATTCGGATGTGGTCTTGTTTGATCCAATGATAATGTTATTATAATTGTAGCATTCCATTGATTATTATTGAAGAAATCGCTATTGGTTCCAAGGACGGTTTTAGATATGCCCCTTTTATCCGCTAATAACTGCAAACCTTATGAAATACTTAAACTATATTAAACTATATATGTATATTAAAGCCACAGAGCTTGAAGTATGATCAAGTATGATCTGAAAATTTTTAGCTAATCGTGTTTTTTTAAAAAAATTTGATAGCTGAGGGTTAAAACAAGTTCCCTCTAGGTCATTAAAATAAGAAAGAAAGATGATTAGAACAGAATAAACGCGATAGCGATAGCGACACCACCGCCCGACGACAAGCAGTTGCCGCCCGCATTAAATGTTATCATGATGTCAGAGACTTTTTTACAATGAACAACGCAGCAAACAACAACAAATTAACTTAACAACTTTTTTCTAATACCAATTCATTAATTATTTAAATTTTTTACCTTAATAAATATCAGAAACATAAAATTTGCAGCTATCTAATTTCAATTCACTTTATCTGCAGGGTTGATAATTTGTCTATGTTTGATTATGTCGCTTGCTAAAATAGAAATAGATGATGATAGATGAGCGACAACTACAGGGTGATTTTTTTGCTACTTGGTGGGTGACGTTTATATTCCTGACAGTTCACGCGTGATTCTTGAAATGTGTCAAAGTGAAAAATGTTCAGTTTGGTTTGCCATTTCATCATGAATAGACTTACGACTGAACAAAATTTGCAAATTATTGAAATTTATTATCAAAATTCGTGCTCTGTGAAAAATGTGTTTATCGCAAAATTAACTTCAGCGACGAGGCTCATTTTTGGCTCAATGGATACATGTATAAGCAGAATTGCCGTATTTGGAGTGAAGACCAGACAGAGGCAATTCAGCAGCTACCAATGCACCCCGAAAAAAGCACGGTTTGGTGGGGTTTATGGGGAGACGGCATCATTGGGCCGTACTTCTTCAAAGACGATGAAGGCCGCAACGTTACGGTCAGTGGAGAAAGGTACCGTTCGATTATAACAGACTTCTTTTTGCCGAAAATGCTCGGCCGACATGTGGTTCCAACAAAACGGTGCCACATGCCACACTGCATATGAAACCATGCATCAATTGAGAGTTAAATTTAGCGAGCAGTTAATCTCACGTTTTGGTGCAGTCAATTGGCCACCAAGATCGTGTGATTTGACCCCGTTAGACTATTTTATGTGGAGTTATGTTAAGTCTCTTGTCTATAGGGGCAAGTCAAATGCGATTGCTGCTTTAGAAGCCAGCATTGAACGCGTCATTGGTGAGATTCCGGCCAAAATGTGTGGAAAAGTGTGCCAAAATTGGACCTTCATAATGGACCGCTTGAAGCGTAGCCGCGGGCAACATTTAAGTAAAATTATCTATAAAAAGTAAATGGCAGGAGTGGGTTTATCGATCCAAATAAAAATTTCATTCACTTTTGTAAAATTTCTGTGTTTTTTTGAATTGTTAAAAACTAAGCTCTTCAAAAATCAACCTTTATAATTGTCGTCGTCTTCCAGTGACGTTATCTTCCAGTGACGCCATCTAGCGGCCAATTGTCATCTCCATAAGAAGTCATTAGTTTTAAATTTTTGACAGCTGTAGTCGTGTCGCTGGCCGTTCTCTTCTTACTATAAGCTCGTATTTGAAATCAGATCTTTTCTATCGGCTCTTATTGAGAATATTTCTATGGATATTTATGGGCAGTTCTATTTCAAAGTCATAGAACTTAAAATGTATATAATTGTAAACCAAAACTGTGTTTTGATTTGAGCTCATGATGCCTGCTTTATTTGAGCCTATTTACCTCGAAAACGGAACGTAGTAAGAAAATTTATGTTATTCCCAAAATCTACTTTGGATCCGCTCGTGCTAACATGCAAAAATACATAAATCCAAGTGCTTTCAGCATTTTACCATAGATAATGTGAGGGCAAAAAAACTATAATTGAAACTAAATCAAGAAATGCGAGAATAAAACTCATGTAATCCGATTTTTACATTTAATTACTTTTAAATTAAATGTAAAAATGGCGTAAAGTAATTTAATTAAAAAATAACATGTAGATTATACATGCTACGTGTGTACGTCACCGAATAGGCGAAAAATCGAGGCTGTTTTCAAAGTGCAACAGCTTTAACGGTAATTGAATTCATTTCTAAAATTCCCGAAAAATAAAAAACAAAATGCAATTCAATGAAAAAAGAAAATCTATTAGTTAAGTACCAGCAAGAAAATGTATAAGAAAAGCTATATTTAAAAAACAAAAAACAAAAAAACAATTTCTCAACTTTTTAAAAAGTATTAAGACCACAAGTAAATACCTAAAATACTTTGACATGTGCCGCCCCGCCCAACAAATATGTCATAACACAAAAGTACTTCGGATTTTTGAAATGACAGTAGTACGGAGGAGAAGAATAGAAGACAGTAGCGTCGCGTTACGTCATTGTGGAAGAATCAACAAAAATAAAAATTGTAGCAAATCAATTTTCATTACAATTACTCTAGGTATTTTTGATATAAAAAACTGAAACTGAATTTTAAAAATAAAACAAACCAAAAACAACACAAAATAACCAGTTACAAGCAAATTAAAAAAGCACACAAAATACATTTTTAATTGGGAGCGCTTAAAATAATAGCATCTAACAGAAATGAGATGATGATGATGATGGTGGTGATGTTGGTGGTGGTTGTAGTTGAGAGTTACCAGTACCGACACAGTGTAATATTTCGGCTGCATGCGCCGTCGCCGTTGCCGCCGCCGTTGCCACCGCCGCCGTTGCCACTCTGTCTCAAAGTAAATCCTCCCGAAAAAACTCGAGAGAAAACTGAAAAGAAAATAATCTCATTATGAAACTGTTCCCATTCTTTTTTGCTGACGATTTATTTCACTGTCCGTCTGTCCATTTTACTATTTTCATTATGGTATCGGCGTGGCGTGCGTGCGTGCGTGTGTATGTATGTATGTGTTCTGATCGCTGTCTGTATGCATAACTAAAATGCATTACAAAAGTGAATTTGCTTTGGAAAATAAATCATATGAAATAGAAAAAGTGCAGGAATTATTTATGAGTATAGTGTATTTAATGTGTTTAGTAGTGGTGGTACTCGTGTAGTGAAGTCACTGCATTTAAGTTGAGCGGATTTTTTACTATTTACTTGTTGGAGAATTGATAGATTCGTGATAATCACTTCTCACTTCTGCAGCGGCGCAATAATTCAATGTCAAATTAGTGATACTAAATGCTGATAAAATGTTCGGAATTGAAAAGGGTTACGGCAAAAGCTGACAGTACTAAATTGAGAACTAACAAAAACAAATCAAAATCTTTCTAGATAGATAAACTATGTACAATATTTTAAAATTAATTTTTTACTTAGGGTTCTTTCTGAAAACTACACTCGAAAGTTTCTTTCGTTAGACAATCACTAGGGCGTCCTGAGGTATTCTTGAATAATGGCAGAGAACAAAGTGCCATGAGTAAAATCATCAAATGGCTTTTTCGGTAATTAATAAACATCAGAATCCAATGAAATGGATCTGAGATTTCATATATTCAGAGCTAGGTTTTTATTTTTAGTTTAGGAATTAACCTCAATTCTTGCTGACCTGCAAAAACAAATGGAGATAGCAAAATATTGTCAATAGGACCGATACTGCCCAATATTATCTACCCTGAATTTCAGCAAAGAGTTCTGTGTTCTTCCTATCCTGATCGAATTGTAGAAAAATGTTTTTGGGTAAGGTCTTTGATGAGGAGGTCTACACCGACAGATCCCAAATGGACTGTGAAGTAGTGGCAGGCTCTGTGTGTTTTGAGCGCATCTTCAACTCTCAGAGCCATTTCGCCTGTTAAACTCTTAATATAATGCAGAGAAGATCTTGTCTTGCTAAGTTATGTACCATCACTTGCTCTCATATGGGTTTTAAGTCATAACAAAATTTACCCGCAAACGGGTATGCCAGGTGAGTGGGAGGGGCAAAGATCATTCCTTGAAGTTGCTGTTGTGAAAACTAAAGCAATTCTGCTTAGTAAAGTCAACGCCGATATATTATATGTTATTTGCCACCTACTTATTCATTGCAAATCGGAGATGGAGAGGGCTAAATACGTGTGCCACATAGAGAAAGATGTGGTCAAAAAACGACCTTAACAACATACAAAAACCTTATAAGTTGCTCCCGTCCTAACGTAACAAGAATTGTCCCAGTTCCCACTGGTCGCTGGAAAGTGAGAGAACAATCGGGCGAGCTAAAAGTCCCTTAAAATTTGTAGCAGTTGTAATGACAGCGATGAAACAGAAAATCGCAATCTTATGTGACTGCCCCCGGAGTTGGCAATAGCTAGACTACACTCTTTTGGGAAACCCTTTCTCAATAATATTGATGAGGTTGCCGGCATCTAGATTAGGGAATGCTCCCATTTCATTTCATTGAGCTCATTGCAGAGTTGCTTTTGGTTGTTTTTTTTAACACTATTTTGTGCGCAATGGCAACACTAAATGGTATAAAAACAAACTATAAACACTTTTATTAAGATGGAGAGTGAAGTTAATAATTTGCAATAATGCAAGACCATTTGCATTACATCGAGAATACAGCTAATATGATTGTAAAGGGGTGAGGGCTTTGCATATCCGGACGAGGGGGGATCTCGTGGGAAGTTGAATGTAGTCGTGTAGGAAAAAAGAAAAGCAGCTGTAAAAGATCTAACAAGATTTATTAATTATAAAAATATAATTGGGGCGTAGCTTTTCCACCTCGATTTTCCTTAATGCTTTGAATAGAGGTGTCGGGTAACGGGTCTTCGAGATTTTGGGTTGGTTGCTGCGGTGGACGTCCTTACTTCTCGGTTTCTCGATTAGTAGTAATAAAATTCTTTAAACATTTCGGTAAAATGTCTAAAGATTGCAAAAATATCCCCGCTATTCTCTCCAAACTTAACGAAAAAAAAATCGAGCTGGTAAGGGTTGCCAGGATTACAAAAAATAACCTTAAACATAATGAACCCTAAAATTATGGCTACAGGCCAAAACAATGATACTTGATAAATACTTTCCATAGTTTTATAAAGAGAATAATATGCACTTTTAAACGATAAAAATATTCGTAGTCTTTTCTACAAATGAAAGTAATGGTGACCATGTTATCGTACTATTTTATCTCATTGCCACCCTGAATACCCGGCATGATTGGCTTTCATTGCACCGATCATATCGTGTTCGTTGTGAGAGTGAGTAAAAGCTCAAAAGTAAATAGCAAAATCTGAATATAACCACGGATCATAGATCATGAAGGGTGGATCGATCGTTTTTCCTTTTATTATCACTTCAAAAATAAGTTCAGTCACAAAAATGATAGCGCATGCTTGGTCAAAAATTAATTATACTGCGCATGTACGTCATGCCATGTGTCGTGATATGTAGTTCGTTTCTTCGTCTACACTTAACTGAGAGAAATATAAACAAGAGATTCTGCGAAGCAAAATGTAAACAAAGGTCTGGTATGACGTAGCCAATAAATGGTGTAACTTGGCAATGCTTAATTTTGAATTTTAATAATCTTGGTACAGTCAGTGGGTGCCCTACGATTAAGGTATGTTGAAGTTTATCGTTTTATGGAGAAAGTGGGGTGAGGATTTTGTGCGGGGTGGACTACAAGTCTAATAACTTTTCCCTCCTCTGGATCCTATTTAAAGTACAGTTATGGGCAATGAAACATACTGCTTCATTATTTGGAATTCGATCCAGAGATAAGTAAGTATGAAGTGGCTAATCCAGAAGGATGGCTATAATGTAAAACAGCGAAAATACTAATTAAAAACCTTAAAAATATGTATAAATTGTATGTAAGTAGTTAGCCTAAACCCAAATAACACGGTTATGGTTTAAAGAAAAGAAGAAACTAGAAATGAAAAATAATTATTATTGCATTTTTAATTGAAATAAAGAAATGTGGAAAATTTCCAAATCCGTCTATAGAAAGCAGCTCAATCATATTCGTATACGGTCACCCCAAATCAATCAGGAAAATCACCAGAAAATCAGGAAGAAAAAGTAGCAGAAGAGAATCAGTCAATTAAGAAAATTCAAAAACGAAATTTCACAATCAAAACTTAATTTTATTATCACGTGTGAGATGCAGAACAAAGCTTGAAACATATCAGCATTACAATATACATATAAGTGTTAGATATCTATGTACTACCTGCCAGATAAGATAATTTAACAGCAATTATCTACAAAAGCAACAACAACCAAAATAAAGACTACAATTATTTTTGTCATTATTTGTAGTTGATTAGGTTTTACTGCGGTGACGGTAATTTACATGAAAAGCACCGAACCGAACATTAAAAGTACAAAAAAAATTAACATAACGGTCATTCCATGAAATGACAATGAAATTAAGAATGCGACGACCAACATAAAATTACAATAACAATGGATGATAGTTAAAAGAGCTTGTATTGTAAGGTACCACGCCTGTTTCTGTGCCAAATTTGGTTAGAATTGTTCAAATTTTAATAGTGTTATCGCGATCGCGGAACAATTGGCAAACGAACGAACAGACGGACATAACCAGATTGACAATGAAGAAGAAGCCTTACTATAGGCACTATATAAAGAACATTTCTTCAGCATTAACTGAAATACTAAAAATAATATAAAAATGCGAAAAAAGTGATTTGAAAGCTTCAAATACAATACAAGAGAATTACATGTTTCTGGTTTTATCCAAACTTTTTCATCGCCCGAGATGCTCAAAAAAGTGGTGGAAAACGTAGCAAAACGGGCACATTTTGCTTTGGTCAATAACGGCGGCCAGTTGATTGATGTTGCATTCAAAAACTAGTCCAAATAAATTTTAAAACACCAAATTAAATAAAAATACCTTATATATGGAAATGGGTTAGTTTTTGTACCAGGTGTACAAGTATGAAACCAGTAATGACATCTCTGTGTCGCTAGGTAAAACCATACGCTCTGCAATGCTAGCAATGGTCATTACTTTGAAGATTGAATGGATAACCATTTTTCTTAAATAAACTTGTATTTTCTTTAAAAATACCGGTTTCATACTTGTACACCTGGTATAAGTTACATGAAAGATGAAGCACCCTGTTGTACATACATACATACAAAGATATTATATTTTAATGAAGTTGTTACTGAACAGAGAACATAGAAGGTCCTGAATACTGACCCTATAAATTCTTCTCTACAATTAACTACTATATAATTATTACTGACTCCTGGATAAATCCAGATTATTTCTCCGAATGTAGCGCCCGTGACGCGTGGAATGGCCGATAAGCGATTAATTTTATCTATCGTGAAATAATGCCAAACATATAAAAGAACATAACATTTATTTTTGCGGCAAATTTCTCCTCTAATTTCTATGCACTTACTAGCATTTGTTGCGTTCTCCTCATTCACAATCATTTATGTATGTACCAATTTCTTCTGCTGACCCCAGGCGCATCGGATTCTTAAATCGAATTCAGAAGGTAAAGCTGATTAGTCTAATTGTAAGTACCTGTTCTGTGTCGAAAGGTTCTACATTTACTTCCATCATGTGAAAAGCCGCAAATTGTTGGTGATTTAAAAAAAATTTTATTTTATTTTTTTTTTATTTTTTTTTAGTTTTTTTTTAGTTTTTTGTCTTATGAAATAACTTTTATCACCTGTAGCTCATTAGTTGGTTTAGTATCTACATATTAAAGAGACTAGTTGACATTGCTTTTGTTTTAGTTTATCACAACTTATATTGATAATGCAAAATATTAAGTATTTATGTCGAATTTATGAAAGCATTCTAAAATTTCATTTGAGTAAGTCCTTAAGTATGTGATGAAGGGAGATCGAGGGATTCAGTCTGGAACTGGAGGCTAAAGCAAATAAAAATGTTTAAAAATGAATGAAATATCTATATATAAAAATTTTGTTAAAAGAGTGACGAGCTACAGCTTGTCATTGCAATGGCATTGGTAAAAGATTAATTCAAAAATTCAAAAATGAACATTTTTTTTATATATCGCACTGTCAAAATAAAAGTTTAAATTCAACTTTATTTAAAGTGATTGATGCTTGAGAAGAATTGATACCATATTCAAAGTTTGATCTTGTTCTACTTCTTCTTAAACAACTCGTGATATGTTTCTATTACTAGGGGTTTGCAGAGGAACCCCTATAACCTTCTTTTGAGGTTAAATTTTTCCAAATTGTTTAACGTTTTCAAAACGTTACCTCGATATGTCTCTGATGTATGCTTTATATTGGAAGAACTAAGTAGAGCAATACATTTTTCACTTTGAACAAACAATGCCAATTGTGGCGAGCTCACATCAATAATACTAAAAATTTTCAAACTATAAAACTTTTCATACCATATTGATATCAGAATTTTAGTTTTAAATTTCTGTAGGTAAAAATTTTTCAATTTTTCACCACAATACTTTGGCATTTAAGTTATTTAAAACTTTTATTAAAAACCACTTTTTAAAGTGAGCTCGAGAGAAATTTAGGGGTTTACAACTGTAGGTTTTATTATCTTTTACCTGTAATCTTAAAAACATGTTAAATCATTCGATTTTAATCTCAATGGAACAACTTTTAAATAAGATCGAAAACTCCAAAACTTTTTTCGACTTTCATTGCCTGTAATCCAATGAAGTTTGATCTGTTTGAAACACACAGTACATGTACCATCGAAAAGAAGAAGAACTTGTGAACGATATATGTACAGTGCATGTTAGTTAGGTCAACCTTTCTCGAGATTTCTTTCAATAACTGAAGAAAGAGCAAACAAAAGAGCAAACATTTTTTGCAAATATCTCGAAAACGCTTCTTTAGAAAAATGAATGTGTGTCATTTTCTTTTTCAATGACCTAATATTGGTCTAGAAACCACTTATTTTTTTAAATACTCACGATAAATCTTATATCAATTTTTATTTTTTTTTGATCTGTATAAAAAGGTTACGAAAAATATACAAAATTTTCTTTCAAAGAAGGTTCAAAGATTGAATTATAATATTTCAAGTTTGAAGTTTTCTTTTAAATTGTAGCCTCCCTCCGTTTTTTTGTCCGGCCGTTGTATTGGACTGTGGTCAGTAAGGCTCCCTGATGTTTTCTAGACTAAAGCTTTACTAGAAGTGTGGCCAGACAAGCAGCTCTAAAAATTTCTAAATCAGATCATTCAATACTATTCTAAGCTGACGAGATGGGCCAAACAATGCTGTGCTCTTGGTCAGAATTTTATTTGTACCAAATTTTAAGGCATACATTACTCGTATGTCAAAAAAGTACACTTAAAGGGATTGTAAAAATTCAGTCGCAAATTTGGCACCACTGTCCTCTATCCTGACGAGATAAAGGGGATATACTCGTATTTCCCCGTTATAGAAATGTTTTCGAAGAGGTTGACTGTTTCGAGCCATTGTATGAGAACACAAGAAATATCTTCTCCCCCCATACCAAAATTCTTTCTACGACACTGGTTATTATTATATACATATCAAATAAAATCTTCTAATCCCAGTCATTTAACTTTAGCCAATCCCGTTAAACTATAATCGTATCCTTTTCGGGGCGCGTCATTCACCGGTTACAAGTCATTGAGCTACTGGTTACACTTCTTCCTGACTTCTTCAGTTATCTTTAGTTTAAAAGAAAATGATATACGTACAATATATACATACTTACATAGACACATGTATGTAAATATGTATACTTGTACATAAATGTATGCGTATTTTAATTTCCCCAATAGCAAGGTAGAGTTACAATGCCTTTGCCTTAGAAAACTCTAAACTTGAGGATGCAAGAAATGCAAGAATACTTCCTTGAAAAGCCCTAAGTGCAATTAAAACGCTAAATTAAAAGAAAATGTAGGAACTTATGCAAAAAAAGATACGAAAATAAATTACAATCATGTAAAAAAAGACAAAACAAAAACAGTTGTGTAAAATAAAACAAAAAAATATATCGGTTTAGATCAAAACTAAAACGTTAAGTAACTGTGAAAAATATATTAAAAGCATTTTCGCACAATAGCACAACAAAATAATAAAACGATAGCGCACAAACAACGCCACAAAAATCTTGTTCACTTGGTTAAGAAATAAGCGCTGAAAATAATGGGGAGGGACTAATTTACTACAATAGCAATGGTTACAAAATGCAACAACAACAACTAAGCAAACACCATGTTAGAGTGAGATCCTATCCGCTCTTTTACACACGCACACAAAAAGAGCATACGCGTTTATTCATTCGTTTTCCCGCTCGCACTTGTTTCTCATTCGCTCTTTTGGTTTTACGCTCTTTGGCTTGATTTGCCATACGCTCAGTGGGTGTTTGCTGGTACGATCATTACTAAACCGATATATGTTATTGTTGGTGTTGCTTTTTTAGGTCTTTTAGTGAAGGAGAGTGGATTGGTGTTTTTGTGCATCTGTGTCTACCTTTTACACTCATACGTCGTTTAATTGCCTTAATACATTTCTGAACACTTAAATTTAATATATATAATTATTCAAATTGAGATTCATGAGGTCCTAATTATTCTAGAACCTTTTATATAAAAAAAAATTAGGTAATTATAAGTAGATTAAATTTAAATTTATTAGATTAGACTGCAAAATAGATATGTATGTAGAAAATCAAAATTTTTGTTAATTGATTGCATAAAAAAAAGAAAAAAATATGGAAAATAGCTATTACTTACTTACTTTTAATGGCACAACAGCCCATGGAGGGCCTCGGCATAGCTTCTCGCTTTTCGCATCCACTCATGTTGTGCGTGTTATATTTGTACATGAATGGAAAGGACCTACAGTTTTATGCCGAATCCGAACGGCGAAGTGAAAGGCATTTTCATAGCAATTTTTACTCTTGTGCCGTGTAGAAAAATTATTTTTTCTACTTTTTGATTTTGCCTGTGCCTAGATTCGAACCCCAGATTCCAGCGCACTACCACTACGCCACAGCGACCAGCGAAAATAGCTAATATGAGTTTCTATTAGCCAAGTTCTTTATTTTCAATTTGCAAACGCCATCTCATCTTCCTGTTTCCATAAATGTTGCACTGTATAGCGAGGTAGGGGTGTTTTCTTCTTTTTGGACAGAGCGTGGGTTTCTCCAGTATATGTTTGTGTGTGCGTTTAGTATTTGTTTGTTGTGTTTTTCTTTTTATATTTTCTTTTTGGTTTAAACTCGTAAAACCACTCGAACTGAGAAAAATATCAAAAAATTTGATTTGTAGAAGATGATCATTGTCGCAAACTCAAAATCAGTTTCAAGCTGACAAGCAAACGGATTGCAGCTCGCGCGGTCAGATAATAATTCAACAAAAAAAAAAACGAAAAACAAAAAATTGTTTCGTGAGATCAATGAGATTATTATTTTATGCTCATTTAAAGTGTGAAACAGGTGAGAGTAAAGTAAACTCAAACAAGCAAAGTGATGAACATTTAAAAAAGAATAAACATTAATGAGCTCTTCTAAGCATGTTGTAGTAACCTTCTTATTTTTATTTTTTGCCAAAACACCAATTTGTTTTGAATGTTAAAAAAAAGCTAGAACATCAAAATAATTCAAATTTCTACAAACTTTTACGGACGGAAGAGTCTCATATATTTTTGAATTTGTTCGTAACCAATTGTGAAAAATTTTTGTAAATTATAATGCCGTGTCCTTTGCCAACATATTTCCCTGGATATCCTTATCAAGGTAATTATTTTTAAGCATATAAAAGATTCCATGGTTTCAGTTTTAAAGCGCGAATTATTATATTTCATTTGCATATTTTGAAGTAAATATGTAAACACTTTTAGTTTTGTAACACTTTGAGCTTACACTTCGACAAAAAAGAGATTTAAGTACGACCAAAGTTACTCTGCTCCATAATTTGTATGCCGAATTCGAACGGCGAAGTGAAAAGCTTATCATAGGCAATTTTTACTATTGTAGGTTTGCCATTGCCTGCCAAGAGATGGTGCTGTGTAGAAAAATTGTTTTTTCTAAATTTTGAATTTGGCTGTGCCGAGATTTAAAGCCCGGACACTGTGTGTAGTAGGGCAGCGCACTACTAACTACGTCACGGCGACTATCCACTGCGAATAGAATTATGGTGTAATTATCTCAATTTTTGTGAAAACCTTTAAGGATAGCATATCTACATGAAGGGCATATCTATTTTTCCAAGTGTTAAACTAAAAAATGAATTTCTTAACCCTTCATTGGTAGAACTTCTTTATTTAGATACGTTAAACTTCTTTATTTTTACTTACATATGTGCACCTTTATTTCATATTGAATTTTATATAAAATACATTAGTACTGTATATATCGCTACCTCTATTATTAAACCAAAATAATAATAAACGGAAAAATAAATAAATATCTACATATTTTTGTGTGTTTTTAATTTGGAAAATTACTATTTCACAAAAATTTCTATCTGATTTCTTAGGTGATTTTACACAATGTTAGTAAAAATACTCAATTTCGCCCAAACACACAACATGAGCAGATGTGAAAAACTTGGCCTTTGGCGCTACATGCAGTCATAGTCGACACTGATAAACTGAAGTTCATTGTGGTAAAGGCATAACACTTGCCACAATGGCTGTCTACCTCTTTATCGGTGTCCGGTGTGATTGCATTCCCTCACTCATTCTCCCTCCTTCTTCCTCCCACACCTATCAATCATCCTTCCATTCATAGGGGTGCACTCTGTGTGTTGATGTATCAATAAAAAAGAAAAAGAAATTAAATAAAATTTTATATCTCATAATTTTTTCAACTTTCTTTTCTGGGAAATTATGCAGTACTCTAAAATCTGTAAAAAAAATGTATTTAAAATATCGGAAAAATTTGGACATATTTATATACTCGCAAACTTTCTATAGTCATTTGCGTGGGAAAGTAACTTAGTGTAAGTAATGGACTGCATGCGGTAGTGATTCCCAGAATTTTCTTTATGTTTATTACTTCTTCTTCGGCTGTTCTTCCTTGTTGCTTGCCACTCTAATATCTTTGAGTGCTAAATATACCTTTAACAATTCCTACCCTTGTCTTTATTTATTGCAAAACACTATGGTTTCTTTTTTATTATAGTGTAGAAAGATATGGTGTTGTGACAGAACATGCATAGTTACTTCAGCATATATGTACTTCTCAAGGCATTGGATGACATCAAATGAGTGAATGAATGTTGTGGCCTTGAGAAATATTACTTTTTTGTAACTTAATTTTTTTTGCACATCCGTTTCGTGTAGGTAATCTTTCTCCTTTTTTGTTCTATGTCTAATTTTTTATTCCATTCACGCATACCATACATATTTAGTATATTGGCGCCGAAAGATATTCTCATACTTTGTTCATAAAATAAGAATTGGGAAGAGAAAGTTACATACGTACATATGTATATGTGTATCGTCTTTAGCTATTGATAATTGCAGCATTGTCGATAAATAAATGAAAAATTTACTTTATTAATAAAAAGTAACAACAGAGAATTAGATCCGGTTTCAAAAAGTCAAAAAGAAACAAATTGAAAATTTTAATTTTTTATTAGCTAAACTTTTCAGGTATCCTGTCATTGATTTTGTGCATCACAGATAAGCCTTAAGTTTTTTCTGCTCTCCTATTCAAATCGCTGCTGTTTCATATTGTAGGCGGTTAACATACGCAAGAGTGTAATCATGAAAGCAGATAAGTTTTTGAGATTACATTGGTAGTCTCAATTCTGTTACTTTTCATACTGTGAATTAAACTGAGAACCGTATTGATCGTAAAACATTAGAGAGTAACAATGAGAGCAAATGGCACGACATCATTGAGTAGTTTTTAATATTAAATGTACTGATTTAAATACTTTGATATCATGTTAGAAAACAAATTAAAAACATTTCTTATTCTTTCCCCTTCTCTCTCCCATCCTGCTGAACTTGCGTTCTTCAGTATATCTAACAAACAGCGCCAACTAGTCTAGTATGTACAAAATAACATCAATTTCTAATTATTTTCTTCTTTTTTTTATTTGATAAAAAATATTACAAAAATTTAGCATAGTCATTGCAAGCAGACACCGATATAAAATATGTATATATCTATGTATGTATATCCATACAAAAAAGCAAGCTACAAGCTTAACACCTTCGTTTAAAAAAAAACAAGTAGAATAAGAAAAAAAACCAACCATTTTCTATCAATATAATTGCTTGGCTCTGCATCATCAGCGTCATCATCATTATTATTATTATCATCATCATCATCATCATCATTAAATTTGTAATAAAAAATTCTCAATAATCATGATCAGCTTTTTGACTTATGAATTGTGATCGTAACTTGTAAAGAACTTAACTTAAATTTTCACTGCTATATTATTCTACAATAACAGCAACTACAACTACTACCATCTCAGTACATAAACACACACACACACACATAAATAAACAAATACCCCACTACCAAATAATATTCATCAACTTTCATAAAGCATTATACATTGCCAGCGAATTACTTTCCAACCATCCAAACTGTTCAATTCTTTTGCTCTCCCCACCCCTGTACTCTTTCAATAAAATGTAACAACAAGAAACACACCACACCACAGAGCTACTCAACTGTAGTCAGCACAGCCGCAGCCAACATCGCAGACGTTTTGGCGCGTCGGCATTAAGCTTTGATCTTTCTCACAAAAATTGTTACAAGGTATATGTATGTATGTATGTATGTATATATCTATCACGTCACATGAATCTTTGGAGCTCTTTTGCTTCTTCTTCTTCTTCTTCTTCTTCTACTTCGTTTTCACCACCAACTTTGACTTCTTCTTTTCCTACAAATGAGTGAGTATATTTGTGTGTTATTGTTGTTGTATTTGATTTTTGTTTCCATTACCTGGGATTCTCCCCACTCTTTTTGCTCTCCACTCCTCAGTAAATGTTTCATATTAGCTTGCACAGCTGGGCAGCATCTCAAGAATCTCAGGAAAACTGATGTGCATTTTTGTTGTTGTTGCTTTTGTTTTGTTGATTCTTTGATTCTTCCAAAGAGGCTGGATTATTAGTTTGATTTCATTGCATTAAAAGTTTTTAAATTATTCACCTTAACATACACTCACATGCATGCGTATCTGTATTAAAAATGAACAAATATTTTGGTTTTCTTGCCAACTTTTTCTAAATTAAATATGTATGTATACCTATGTACTTAGTGCTTTAAAGTACGAGTATATCATTGATTAACTTTCTAATATTGAAAATATAACAACTATAGTATGGAATTGTAGAACATAGTGTCAAAATAATTTATATTTCAATCCAAAATCAAGGATGTCTTTATATTTACTTCTCGACTTTTTACTCTCATCGATTCTCTAATTTTGACGCAGAGCATTTAAATTTATTCTTGCTCCCTGTGGATCTTGTGAAATATGACCGTATTCCCTCGTATCCCCATCATCATGTTTAAGTTTAGCAAATGGAAAGTGTTCAGAGGCTCTCAGGTCGTGGTTGTGTTCAGATTTTGCTCGGCGAACACCATGAAATTGTTGTTGTACCGAACACGAAGAGAGAACTTTTACTCACTCTCACAATGAACACGATATGCTGGGTGAAATGTACACCGAGCACGCCAAGCATTCAGGGTGACAATTAGTTAGACTATAAGAAAGGGACACAAATTTATGTAAAATAGAACGAAAATATGCAAACCTGTACATCATTATTTTCATTTGTGGAAAAACAAAATTGCAAATGTTTTTAGTGTTTAAAAGTAAATATTAAATATAATATTTACAAAACTTGAAGATTGATTGAAGAAGTACGTATAAAAAGTATTTATATAACATATTAGCAGTATTCACGATCTGATGCAAATGGTTTTGATACGACTCTTGCCTTGAACTTGCCACATACACATACTCCACTACCTCAATCGCTTTTTTTATAATCAATAACACTAAACAAAATAGTATTAAAAAAACCTGAATTTTGACCAAAAGCAACTCTGTAACGAACTTGAATGTAACCACCACACCGAGCACGAGAGAAAAATATGATGTGCTCGCCAAACACCGAACACCAGCATAACCATGACCTAAGCGTTAACAAAGAATTGGTTCATTATGATGCCTCTATACCTTATTAGGTATGCTTGCCGAGTTTCCATTAGCTTATCTAGTTCTCCAAATATTCTCTGTCATATCTCAAACAGTTCTGAAGATTTAGATATTTACAGAAGTAGCTCATGATTGTTTCCGTTGCTTTCTGATCAACATTTAAAATATACATCAATGTAGTGTACTGAATAGTGAATAGGATGTTAAGGCACCTCCACGGAGGTAATACAAACTAATAAGCTGATCTCTATTTCTTCAGATAACTACTCAGTGTACACTGAATATGTACCATATGCATGTAAGAAAAATAATAGAATCAATAGCAAAGCTGGCATCTGATTCCAATGTACTTATGTTCTTTTATATATTTCTAAACATACCACATCTCATTTAATTTAATATTTTATATCGAATCAATTACAATTGTACTTAAAATTTGTGCAATGTGATTTTTGTAATCTTCTTGCATAAATAATTTCATACAAAACCAAAATTTCAAAATTTGGGTATTATTCTCTACTTCTGCTACTCCATGGCAAATGGAGCGTACGAATTTATTTTGAACTCATCCTCAACATTTACTAATATCAAAATGATCATCCCATCAGCCAAAACGATTGAGTAAACAATGGAACTTGAAATACTAATCTGCATACGAGGTAGAAACTATTGGCTCTGAATTATGTAGGTTGCCTTTTGTAGAACCTTTGCGCGCCTAATTGAGTTTCTAGGTATATGTATATTATTATTTTTTTTATTGCTAAAATTGCTCACTTGGAAGAATCTTCTTTGCTTTCTCTTATTTCACATTTTTTTAATACGATCAATTTTCTAAATCTTACATAAGTACATATACATAACATTTTCTTTAAATTTCTATTTCCCATACACGAAGCATCTGGATATTGTTCATATTGTAGCGAAGTATCTGCCTGTGTGCTGTGCTGTAAAAGGGAAATTGCTAGATCATTACTGATATTATTTTTCTGTATGCCAGAGTATCGTATCGGATCGATATTAGATTGAGTATTGAATAATTTATTACTGTTGACATATTTGCAAGTAATGTTCGAGATTAGCCTTTTTTGTGTTCGCCATATTTTCAACATTCAATTGAGATTAATAGCTTTCACATAATAAATAGTACTATACAACGTTCTGCACATAAGTATGTACTATACATACATATATGTATATGTCTCATAATGAGATCTTAAGAATCTTTGATATAGGCCGAACGGCCGCACCACAGCAACTCACGATAATTTCCAATTTAAATTATGTATATGATTTGAAATGAACTGGAAGAGGCTATAAAGGCTTATCACGTGGATCAGTGATTTAAATTTTGGCTAAATATTCTTCTTTCTTCTTTTAATGACACCACTCATGTTGTGCCTGTTTATTTTTATACATGAATGAAAGGGACCTACAGTTTTATGCCGAGTCCGTGTTGAGCATGATCAATTTATTGATATTCCCTTTTTTTTGCTTTATCTTTACAGGACAAGGACGTATCAATCAACTCGGTGGAGTTTTCATAAATGGACGCCCATTGCCAAACCACATACGTCGCGACATAGTTCAACTGGCTGCAAATGGTGTCCGCCCCTGCGCCATATCACGTCAACTGCGCGTTTCTCATGGTTGCGTTTCAAAAATATTAAATCGCTACCAAGAGACAGGCTCCATACGCCCTGGCGTAATTGGGGGCAGTAAGCCACGTGTTGCCACACCCGAAATCGAGAGTAAAATCGAAGAGTTGACACAGACTAATCCCAGTATTTTCAGCTGGGAAATTCGACTAAAATTGATTGAGTCTGGCTTGTGCGACAAAAATTCCGCCCCGTCAATTAGTTCGATCAGTCGTCTGATACGCAGCAACGGCGGTGAGTTACGTCCGGAGGATGGTCTCAATGGTCCCCACTCCATTGACGGTATTCTACGTCCGACGGCTGCCAGTGGAGACGGTGAGAGTGAATCAGAATCCGAGCCGGGCGTACTATTAAAGCGAAAACAACGCCGCTCGCGCACCACATTCTCGAATGATCAAATAGACGCTCTGGAGCGTATCTTCGAGCGCAATCAGTATCCCGATGTCTACACACGTGAAGAACTGGCCCAGTCGACTGGCCTGACCGAATCACGCGTACAAGTTTGGTTCTCGAATCGTCGTGCACGTGCACGCAAGCAAATGCATTCACCTCAGACGCCAAATTTTTGTGGTTCTGCTAATGGTTTCGCTGTCGCATCACAATATCCAGCAAGTGCTGCTGCCGCTGCTGCTGCATATTCTTACCATCCTCATGCACACCACAACGTGGGGCTGTATGGTGCTGCAGCAGCTGCTGCTGTCGCCAACCAAACGTGGCCAACAATTGGTTGTGCTGGTGTCGCTGTACCAACACAAGCTGCACCGAATGCTTCCAAAGCGAATCAAACATTTGGACACGCAACCAACTCGTTGTCTTCAATGTCGTCGCAATCCAGCGTTTGCAGTTCGGCTTCAGTGAGTCCATTGCTCAACAATTCAAATTTAGCTCCTTCCACTTCTGCTTCTGCCTCTGCTGCATCTGCCTATAATACGGAAACGCCAAGAGTGGCAAATACAAATATTTCCGCTCCATCAGCTACAGCTACATCTACAGCTGCGAGCAATTACACCTATTGTGCTAACTCTTCTACACCGATTTTTGGCATGGTTTCTTCTTCTGCTGCTTCCAATGTCGCAGCCAGTGCAACATATCCCACATCATCAACATATACCGTGCCACACACATCGACCACTACACAACCATTCGCCGCTACATCGGCGGACCAATTACGTTCTCAATTCGCTTCAGCCGCTGCTTCAGGTTCGCATCATCCCTCGGTGTCCTCATGGGATAGTTACAATAGTTTGTCGAGCTCCTGCTTTGCCCCGCTAGGAAATCATATAAACGGTTATCATCAGGGATTTGCTGAAGCTAGCAAGTCATCTGCTGCAGCTTATCCATATTTAGGATTTTAATTCCGATTCAATCTGTGAATAGTTATGCTACGTTTTAATGCTAAGCGTTAATATGTCAAGACCCCTATAGAAATATTGTAAAACTCATTTTAAATACTTGGAGCCTTAATCAAAGTTATGATGCCAGACCTTGGATTAACATGTAGCAATAAAGCAATTAGAAAATTTATTGTATCAACTAAAGAAGACTGAAGATTCACAATTGTACTAGGGTAAAAATTACATATTTTTTTTTTTTTTTTTTTTTTTTTTTTTTTTTTGAATTATGTATGTACAGTTAAAATATCTTATAGTTGACTTTTATTTGAGATCAAGACTGTTTCGTTTTATATTTTAAGCTCTTTGTAACTAGTTCCATTTTAGTAGTATGTAGTTACATATATTTGTATACCCTACACAGGGTATATTGGTTTTGAGCGAGTATCGGTTGTTTGTAACGCCCTTTAATATTCGTCGAAGGTATGAACATATATATATTTAAATGATCAGCGGGAATGGCCGAGTCGATTTAGCACTGTCCGTCTGTCTGTGAATACGACAACTCGAGTAAAACTTAACAATCTCAACCAAACTTGGAACAGACAGTTTTTGCTGTCACATGGAAGTTAAGTTATGAAATGGGCAAAAAATGGTCGAGGAAGCGTGTGGTGCCTCCCATACAAGTGAAAAGTCTCATATATAGAAGGCAATTCTAAAGCGAATTGAATAAAACGCGATACGCATGGAACCAAAATTTGTATACACAGATAAAATAACTACATTGGGCAATAACCACGCAGGCTTTCCATAGAAAATTTTATATACATAAGTAAATTATAAAATTAATGAAAAAAAGAAGAACATTTTACCCAAAAACCCATTTTTAATTAAGCTTAGAAATAGTATTTCCAAAAACAACACATTTGTAATATAATATTATTATATTTATGTATTAATATCATAAAAATTAAATAAAATATCGCCTTAAAAATATTATTGGTCTTTTTTATTTCTCAAAAAGATTTGAAACTTTTACTGATTGCATTTCTAGCTTCTGTAGAAATTAGATTTAAGCCATGAAGGAGGAGCTCATCCGCAGTTTTTAAACTGCTCATCTCATTACATATGGTACTTTGTTTCGAGGCTTTGGTAACTTTCTTTCTAAAACTGTCAGACTGCACCAGCTGAATTCAAACGGAAACGCTAAAAAATTAATTGTGTAATACTCGTAGCATACGAGTTTGTCTACTGGGGCTAGGCATCGAAGTTGGAAAATATTTCGAATGGGAAGTAATAGTAGCTAGAAGTAAACGTGAAAACCTAGAATTAAGCTACTTAGTAGTAGTTATAGATGGTTAGATCTAACTATTGTATACTTGAACCTTCTGCTGCAAATTTTATATTAATTAATTTAGTTTAGCTAATGGCGCAGAGACGTGGACATTGACCATCAATGATGAGAGGCTGTTAGGAGCGTTCGAGAGGAAGATACTCCGTAAGATCTACGGTCCAGTATGCGTGGACGACGTGTATCGAATAAGATGGAACGATGAGCTGTATGAGCTGTACGCCGACACTGACATAGTCAAGCGTATAAAAATACAGCGGCTTCGCTGGCTGGGTCATGTTGAGCGAATGGAAGAATGCGCTCCGGCTAGAAGGGTGTTTTATTCGAACCACGGTGAAGGAACACGTAGAAGGGGACGTCCTAATCTCCGTTGGAAAGACCAGGTGCAGGGCAACCTGACTGCACTTGGCCTTATCACTGGCGAAGCTTTGTAGAGGCGGCCAAGACCGATCATCGGCTGTAGTGCCAGTTAAGTAAGTAAGTTTAGCTAATGACAAAGTTGCATCAAGTATTTTTCAGCACCACTGAATTATCACATACTTAATATGTACGCCAAATATAACACTAAAGCCGTGGTACGTAAGCAATTCTTGTAAACAACTCTCATGAAAAACTTATAAATTAGTCACGGTTTCATTTCGAGTCATTACTCGAGTAAAGAAAGTAGGTAATTTTAAGGACCACCTTGAAGACATAAGCAGCTTAGTCAAATAATTTTCCTTTAATTACTAAATTAATAATAATAAAAATGATAATCTTTTAAAAGGAACCGAAGAGACACACTAATACCCAGCCAACTACAGATATCAATAGTTGTGACATGACAATATTCAAGAAACATCAATATACACCAACCAAAGCCGCCCATGAAACTTGTGTGTTCCTCTCTCTACAACTAGCCAAACTTCTACATACCATAATACCAAAACTACTATATGTGACATAAAACGCACCCATTATTAATAAAATGTCAGAGTGATAATTAAACAATTGCCAATTGTTTATGACACGTTTATACCCAAAAAATAATACAAAGTCAGCCATAGAATTTGGTAGCTCAAGCAAAAAATAAAAAAATAAATATATATATGCCTGCATTGTGGATGTTGAAAGAAGAAAGCAAAAGTATCCCCACTATCTCATTTGATAATAATTTATTGTAACCACCCTCGAAAATCAAATCGGAGAGATAAATAAATGAAGAGGATGCGCAAAAATCAGTGAATCGAGAGAGCGAAGACCACCAACGAAATTTCATTTGATCTTTGCCGACAAGGATGCAATGATTGTTATGCGTTTAAAAACACCGACTACAGAGGTTGACACTTCATTGACAAACAAATAAAAAATAAAATATTTATATTATATTACAATATTAATAGGTGCAAGTTCAGATACTCAGATTAACGCCGAAATCAAACGGAAAGAAAAAAAACAAGAGGCTATCAAGAAAATTATATTATTTTGAATGCTCTCTTTCTCTCTGTATATATTTCTGAGATGCACTAGCATGCATCCTTTGCCATTAATGTTCCACTATATACATATGTCCCTGCAGATGTACAATGTATGTTCTAAGTAATTGTATGTATGGTATACATCAATTGGTAGGAAGATGTTGCATACAAGTGAATCTATTAGAAAAAAGAGAATTGTAAGGGAGAGACAACAAACTGAAGACGAGTCAAATTGTGTATACACACACACACACACACACACACACACACACACACACACACTAATATGTACTCCCAAGGATACCTAATTCAGTTTCAATTGTATGTATGTTCACAGCGGGCGTCATACTCGCCACCTATGAAGATCACTTTAAAGACAATACGACTTTCTCCTTCTTCGATGAAATCGGATGCTGTACCGATTTCATCGATCGTAATGTTCAGCTCCCAAATGAATTCGTCAATTAGTTGTGCCTTCGGTCAGTACCACAGTGTAGACAGGTCCTTTGCATGCACTGATTGTGTGTCGATGAATTTGTCGTTGTTTCTCCTTTTGCCCTTCGGTGCATTGTGGGTGATAATGTGTGAGGCAAACATAATTGATCGGTTTTTGCCTTTAGGACCGTTTTGTTGTATCTAACATTGTTGTTTTTTTTTCCTAATATGTACAATCATGTTACCCTTGTACGTGTACATGAACATGAAAATCATCCTTTTTCCTGTTTTCTCTTTTTTGTCATCTTGATGTCATTAATTGTTTAAATAGTCTCTTGGACACAGTAGCTGCATTTACGCCATTATTTATTTTGGGCCACCCACTTCTATTTTCATACAAAATTAATTTGTGTGGCATTTTTTATATGATCGAGTAAATGCATACATGCCATACATACATACATACATACATACATACATACATACGAGTACATACGAGTACATACGAGTAGATGAAGTAGATGAAACTGTTGAAAGGTTTCCTATTCATTTTATTACTATCGAACTTTGTCTTTCGACAAACAATCGAAAGCGAAAGATTTATGCGTTTTTGATAGATCCGTTTTCTTTTTTTTTCTCCTTTGATGTTGCCAAAAAAAAAAAATCAATTCGAGTATCTCTGGGGTATTCATTTTCAAGTGTATTAGTATTCGTAGCTAATGGGTGGGTACCTCCAGGTGAGTTTATTCCAGTAGCCACCATTTTTTAACACTGATTTTTTCTTTTTTTTTTCCTTCTTCATTTCTCATGGAAATTTTGCAAACAAATATGATCGATAGATTTTTGACATTTGATATGCTAAATCAATTATGCTACCGTATTGCCAATTTAAGTGATTATTTGTAATCACTTCATCGTAAATCCCGCCCGCCTATTATGAAGTTGAACCAATAGTCAAATGATAGATCAATCAAACGAAATAGCAAACAAAAACAACTTCAATTAAGTTAAAATCCCCTGAAGCGGTAGTGTAGTGGCAGGCTGACGGCAGCAATTGAACTAGTTAAAGTAAAAGCTTATTCCAGAATATAAAGTAAAAAAGTCCTTGTCACCCTAGCGCTGCAGTAGGGCGCAAATGAGCTAGAGTCTTTGTGACTCGGAGCATTTTTTTTGTATAGAATTGGAATGTCCCAGTGTCCCACGAGAGGTTCAGACTAGAAACTAACTGCATTTAACTTGAGAGTCGAGTTGCTCACAACCATCTGCCCGCAAAAGGTCAACAAAAGTTAAGCTAATACTGCCATTCAATGCAAAAAACTATAAATACAACACCATCTACTTATATTTGGTTGCATTCTTGTCAATGATCCACACTTACAAATTTCACACGCCGTAATTGAACTCAAATCATTCGAATTTGCTAAATATCCTTGAAGGAACGCTTGATTTAGCCAAGTGTGTTCACATTTTCGGATAGCATTTTACGCTCGTTTTCTACACTAAACACATGATTCGAAAATATTTCATTGAAATGCTCGTAAAGTAAAAATCAACAGCAGTGGTAAAAAAAAAAGATATGAATTAAAAAATTCTACGAAATAAAATGAAGTGGCGACAGGAGGACGAGATACGACAACGGAGATGGAGAGATACTTTCTCATACATGTATTTAATTCTTCCTCTGCTTGTTTTGCCCTCACTTTATTTTTTATTTTTTTTTTTCGTAAATGACGAAGCGTTGATAAAACAACAAAACCAATCTGATAAGAAACGCTTTAAATTCCATTACGTAACGCAAATTTAGAGCGTTTAATTGTAGCATGAAAGCATGTGACGAAAGTGTGTGTGTGTGTGTATAGTACCTGGATAGTACTCGTACTTATGTATACAAAAGTATATATAGAAGTTAAATTTATACATATATATACATATATATATTGTATCTATTTATATTGTACAATGTGGGTATTAATATTTTGGTATAGAGAAAAGCGATGGGTCGGATCAGTTGTGAAAAAATAATGTGAGTTTCTGGTTAAGTTTCTTAATTTTTACTGCATCACCAAATTTAATACATTTGGATGACATTTTGATTATGAGGTGAATATTTGATATCAATACAGGGTGAAGCAATTATCATACCAAAACTAAAACCAAAATCGTGACACCATTCGTCGATTATAAGCCGCCTTCGACAGTACGATTAGGGATCACTTGCCTGATCACAGCAATGTCTGATTTTGGTATCCATGCAAAGCTCATTCGTTTTTGCAAAATTACACTGACCGCGACCGCTAGAGCAGTGAAAATTGGAAACGAACTCTCCTCGCTATTTGATACCAAAAGAGCCGTGAGACAAGGTGACTCCCTATCGTGCGACTTCTTTAACCTTACGCTGGAGAAAATAATTCGAGCTGCGAACATTGGCACTATTTGCTACAAGAGCGTCATGCTGCTTGCATACACTGATGTAAGTAATTGACAATATGGGCGCCAATGCGCGAGCAGTCAGTACACTATTCTCCAATCTGGAAAGGGAGTTTTGTCGAGTGGGTCCAAATGAAAGAGGACAAAACGAAATACCTTGTATCAACAGCAAAGAGTCACGGCGTCTCGGGCAAAATGTTACTGTTGGCAATTATACTTTTCAAGTCGTCAAGAATTTCGTTAACCTAGGATCCAGCGTTAACACAAACAATAATGTCAGCCTTGATCTCAAGCGGAGATTAGCTCTTGCCAACAGGTGTTAGTTACTACGGGCTCAGTAGGCAATTGAGAAGCAGAGCCCTCTCTATATATGTCCCTAAGAAAATAACGCTCTGTATGTCCCTCATCCTTCCCATCCTAATGTATGGCACTGAGATGTGGACATGAGAGGCTGTTAGGAGCGTCCGAGAGGAATATACTCCGCGTGGACGACGTGTATCGAATAAGATGTAGCTATAAACTGTTTGATCTGTATGCCTACATGTCAAAACCCCATCTTTGCTAGAACTTCTGGTCGAAAATTTAATGAAGATATCAATTATGACAGTAGGAAAGATTTGCCTCAAAGTTCTGGGTCTACCGGCTTCAGCTTAATTCTTTCTTTCCCTGAAAGCCAATCCAAAATACTACAGACACTTCGGGAAATGTACACACTCAATGTTGAAGTAAAAAATTTTGATGTAAAGGACTACCACCAACAACCATCAAAAAGCTCACAGAAAAACTTTACCGATTATATTGGATGTGTACTCTCATTCCGCCTCCCTCACACTGGAAACCTTTAGTTGTTTTTTTGAGAAAGAAGAAGCAGGAAAGGAAGATAATTGTTTTTAGTATGTAGATTCAGACACTAAATTAAGTAACGTATCGACAAATACAAACTTAAAAAGGATAGTGAACTTAAACTCTCCATTGCAGGATAATGAGAGATTGAAGGTGATTGAAACTTAATAAATCGGCTAACTATAGAACCTAAATAATAACAATAACAAAACAGCAACTGTCAACAATGTAATCAAATAATAAATGTTGCTGCTGCTAGCTGCAAGCATGCATTCAGAAGAATCTACATAATAAAATATAAAATAAAAAGCATCTATGTACTTACTTCTGTGATTATTGTCAGGCGCATGCGCATAAATTGAATTGCCGATCGATTGATGGAGGGAAATCCACCGGTGTCGATCGGCACACAGAAAGCTCGTGCGCGATTCAACGATTCACCGCTGTGAACTTAAGAGAGCGGAAAAATATGCACAATAAGGAAAAATTATTGTTACTTTTATTATTTATTATAAAAATATAAAATATAGTATGATGTGAATGTCGATGTGGATGTGGATGTGGATGCCGATATGATATGATGAAATTGCTTGATCAGGGATCACAAATTGATTGTTATTTTGCAAACTGCACACGTAGTTAGTGGTGGATGGTTGTTGGTTTGGTTGTTGTGCTTGCGCATGCGCAACGAACAAATGTACAAAATCACTCACAATAACAACAACAGCAACAACCACAAATACATACAACAGCATTAGCGACAGCAACAGCAAGTGGATGGGTAAGCGCATGGTTGGTTGGATGGATGGATGAATAGATATGATGAGCGACAGACGTTCGCATGCAGCATGATGATCAAGAAAGCAAGCATGCCAGCAAGCTAGCAAGCGGCACTGTGCTTTTCCTATAGCGCGCGAAGATTCTTTGATCATTTTACGGTTCTTTAAAGTCAATGTTGCTGTTGCTGTTGCTGTTGCTGTTGTTGTTGTTGTTGTTGTTGTTGTGAGGAATCACCACCGATTTTATGATAAGCCCAATTTGATCTTCAGCATATTTTACGCTCAAGTTATGATCAAATGAAATCTTTATACTCGTATATAGTTTTCTCTCTGCGTTTTATAAGATAAATACATGTTCTGAGGCACTTAGTGGTTAGCTGTTATTGAATTATTTAATATAAGTAAATAGGTACATACATAGTACATAGTACACGTATGTATATGAACTAGTTGACGATGACTCATTTGCTTTTGGAGTTATTTACCTGGGTAAAGCAGCTGCACTCTGCTTAAGCTTTAAGCTTACGTTACTTCTTCTGCATCTTCTTGCGCTTGCTATGTTGCTGCTACTTTTGATTACAAGGTAAGCTGAACAAATTCAGATAGCGGCCTCAACAAATTAGTGCATTTTACTTTATTTTATTTCTCATACTTGCACACTATCTTTCTCTATCTTTCCTTGCTTCTATATCCCTCTCTCTCTCTCTCTCTCTCTCTATCTATCTCTCTCTCTCTCTCTCTTTGTTAGCGGTTATCTGTTTCGCATGCCTCTCTTTCTAAATTATTCATATTTGCGCGCGTTTTGTTGCCGCTTTTGTTTGATCTTCACCGCCACAGCAACAATTCACCGCCACTGCTGACATTGTAATTTAGTTTTGTTGTGAAATTGTGGTTGTTGTTGGTATTTTGTTATAATGAAAATTGTTTGTAATTTTTTCTTTGTCATTATTGCAAAAGAAAAGTTTACTATTATTATTGTTATAATTTTTGTTGATTTAAAATTTATTTTTTTATTTGCTACACGGCGATGGCTCGCATGATTTTGAACGCTGAATTGGGAATTGAGTTATGATGTAATGTTTTTTTTTTATCGCATTTATTTTAAAATAGTTTGCAAAATTCATGTCGAAATGAATTATAACTAAGCCATAGAGGCTCTACTAAACTTTTCGTTTATACATGTACAATAGTACTAGAGACAAACTTCCACCAAAAAAGATCTTATGAATATAGTAAGGGAAGGAGCTGGCAGGGTAAAAGTCCTTAGCAGTAGAGATCTGGAGAGTATCCCTACTGACCTATCCCTAACCAACCTCCGCAGATATGATACGAACAAGAAATATAGAACTGAGACATCAAGATGCTCTCCACTTTTTATCAGAACACGAACCAAGGTGGTAAACTGACGGCTCGAGAACAGAGAAGAAGGCAGGTGAAGGGGTGTAAAGTCCAAAAACCAGACAGTCGTGGCCTCTACGCCTAGCTTCCAAAACTTCCTCAGAAAAAAAACCTTCACATGAGAGAAACTTAATTAGAGCAAGGAAAATTTAGCTTAATCTTCGATCTCCCCAATCGATAAGCATTTCAAAGGACTGACTAAATATATATACTTGAAACCTGTTACCAAGCCTTGAAACTCTCTCAAAAATTATTTTACAAAAAAAACTTGATCGATTGCAAATAATTGCTACCTACCCTGTAGGTAAATAGGTTGTAAATATTGATTTTCTCCCAAGGGTTGCCAAGAAAGCAAATAATGACAAAACATTATTATTTCAACATTTGCTTGTTAAATTTCTCAACTTTGGTGAGTGATAATTTATATATCTTTAAAAAATAGTGATATAAGTATCTTTAAAGATATACGAGGTGTGATATAAAAAATAACCGTTATTTTCAAATTTCGTGAGTTACGTATGTTCGATTTTCGCATTTTTTTTCTGTTATGTTGGTACACATGTCTGTTATATATGTTGGCAATACCAACCATTTTGGATTGTCAATTTGTTTTTGACAGATAAAAAGGTTAGTCGTGTTTTGGTGTGCTCTTCCATTTTTTGCTATTCGAAAAAATGGATCAAAGAAACTGTATTCAGTTTTGTGTAAAAAATTAAATTAAATGCGCAAGGACATTTGAAATGTTGACTGTGGCCTTTGGCGAGTCTCCTATGAGCAGAAAACAAGTTCAATTGTGGTATAACCAGTTTAAGGAAGGCCGAGAAGATGTCAATGACGATGCTCGTCCTGGTCGCCCTAGCACGTCAACAACCGATGAAAACATTGACGCAGTGAAGAAAATGATTTTGGATAATCGTCGAATCACTATCAGAGAGGTTGCTGATGATGTTGGCATATCGTTCGGCTCATGCCAAGCAATTTTTACGGATGTTTTAGGCATGAAACGTGCGGCAGCGAAGATTGTTCCAAAATTGCTAAATTTTGAGCAAAAACAACGTCGCTTGTGCGTAAGTTTTTGGCCAAAAACAAAACCGTTATCATGCCTCAACCACCGTATTCACCGGACTTGGCCCCCGCTGACTTTTTCCTCTTCCCAAAACTGAAGACACCGATGAAAGGAAAGCGTTTTGCTACGATTGAGGAGATAAAAGAAAAATCGAAACAGGAGCTGTTGGCGATACCAAAAAGCGCGTTTCAGAAGTGTTTCGAGGATTGGAAAAAACGCTGGCATAAGTGTATTATATCTGAGGGGGATTACTTTGAAGGGGACAAGATAGTTGTTGATGAATAAATAAATTATTTTTTGAAAAAATTGAAAATAACGGTTATTTTTTGATCATATCTCGTATATATACATATATCTTTAACATAGCAAGCGCAAGATGCAGAAGCAGTAAAGATATATATATATATATACTATATATCTTTAAAGATATATTTTTCAAAAACGATCCTTTTTTTGACTCTATTATCTGTAAAATGGCACCAAAATTTTGAAAATAGGAGAAAAACATATGTTATTTATATATTTTTTTTTTCACTCACGAAGCACTGTGTAACGACAAAAATATGAAGAAAGAACAGAGGTATGCCTGCTGAAAGCCCTATAGAAGCTTCTTGTAAAGCTTACCTCAATACCTGTGAGTTACCTTTGATACCTCAACAATTAACAATTTCTATTTCAATAACAAGAGAAATATTAATGGAATTTTTTCTTATCCTGCCCAAATGGACATGAGCGAAAAGGAAGCCAAGGTCGGTAAATCAACGCGCTTGTGTAGCAATATGTGAAAGTGAATTTCTACGAACATAGCAACGCGCCACTACATGTAATATTAATAAATGGATAAAACAGCAAACCCAAATAGCGAGAAGTCCTTACATGCTCGCAGAGAATTGAAAAGTGTCGCTTTCAATTGCCAGCATCATTTTCAATAGTACTCGTATACTCGTATGTACGAGCAACTACAAACGTACAAAATATTCGAATGTACTATGTGGATATGTGAATGTCAGAGCGAATGTCAAAATGTGAACAACAAAACGCCGCCAAATCAACATTGACATAAGCGGACGTGGATGGAAACGTAACGGAAATCAGCAGCAACCTTCCTCAGCTAAGCGACAAACGTTCGAGCTCGAGCGCGCATACTCTTTCGTTTGCTCGTATGTGTTACGCCGCTGCTTCTCACTCGAATGTTCGTTCCCGTCCGTTCGCCTCGTTCTTGTCGTTCTTGTCGTTCATGTCGTTCTCTTGATAAGCGCGCAAATTACCGTGAAGCGTGCAAAAATCGTTGCTGAAAGGAAAGCACCAAGAACAACAACAATAACAACAAAATAAAAGTATTGAAATAAAACTGAACAAAACAAAAAAATTAGACGAACGACCAAGTCTCTCTCGGAGCTGCTGCTGCATCGATTGCTTTGGTGTCATCGGATTTTTTTCAATTTCATTATTTTCTATTACATATTTCTAATCTTCATATTATTCACTGTTTACCGTGAGTATTGAAATAAAACAATTTTTTGACACTTTAACGTTTAACGTTTGCAGCTGCAGCAGCGGTGGCAACACCGCCATTGAAGCTTGTTTCAAATCGGCCTTAGATTCGTTTTTTTTTTTTGTTTTTGTTCTTCAATATTTGGTTGCTGCTTGTGCTTAGTGCGAAGATGGATGGGTTGTGTTGTTACGCTTATTTTGATCTGCTCGGTGGATGTTTGCTTTGGGAAGTTATAAACGCTTGGTGTTGCAAACTACATATGGTACATACGAGTACATATGCACATAAATGTAACCTGGAATTGGGAACAGCAAACGAGTATTTTTGTATTTTTATGAGAGTAAGCGTGTGTGTGTGTTTGCTGATTGAAAGTTCTTCTTATACAGGGGTTGTTTATTTCAGCAGCCATGATTCCATTTTTATTTAGTAATTCACATAAAGAAAGATATTGCCGCAAGAGTAGTTTGAAATTTATAGTACATCAAATTCAATATGGCGCGCATTTTAATTCACATTTTCTTTTTTTTTATATATTTTGCTATTAATCTTTAATGCATTAACTATGTAGTTACTTTAGCTGGGAATCTACGTATGTGGAATATCTATCGACTAAAATTGAATTATTTTGCAGTATTTTCGTTACAAGGTACAAATTTTCATGAGTCTTCTTCTTCCCAATAGGCAATAATAGGCAATACGACTATCCGAAAGTCATGGGGGCTTCACAAAAGTAGCTGAAGTATTTTCCAATTCCAATACGATATACAGGTTACTTGAAAAGAGTCAACCCTAAATATGAAAACACAGTTAAATTGGTTTGAGTTTTGGTTTTTTATTCAGTATAATCTTCTAACAGTTCAATACACTTAGTTCAGCGCTCCTCCAATAAATCTATCCCATCATTAAAGTACGATTCACGAAGGTCTGCAAAATATACCTCTACGACTGCTATACTTAGCTTCTTCATTTGACAAAAAACCAGAGGCGAATTTTAACATGTTGAGGCCCTAGGCAAATGCCTAATCTGCCGCTGCAAAAAACGAACTGTTTCAGGTTTCGAAACATTTTCGTAGTCGCTTGGAGCCAAATCTGGTGAATACGATGGATGGTCAAGCAATTCGTACTTTAATTCCTTGAATTTAGCGATTGTGAAAACATTTCTGTGAGGTGCGTGCGTTGTCTTGATGGAAAAGGATTTTTCTCTTCTTTAAACCGGGCCTTTTTTCGCGAATTACTGCATCCAGTTAATCCAAAAGGTTACAATAGTATTCTGAGTTTATTGTTTTACCTTTCTCAAGATAATCAATCAACAAAATCATTTTTGCATCCCAAAAAAACAGTAGCTATAACCTATTTTGCCGATCGTTCGTTCTTTGTTTGCTTTGGCGCCGAACATCCAGCTTCAGTCCACTGTAAACGTTGCTTTTTCAATTTAGGATCATGATGGGTAGACCCAAGTATCTCAGCCAACGATGCTAAAAATCTGTTTTATTCTGTTTAAAACGTTCCAAATTGCGAAACTGCGAAATTCGTTTTCGATCGAGTTTTTGTTGAATTGTTAACGTATGCGGCACTACTTTTCCAAACAGCTTTTTCATATGTAAGTAGTTCTTCATGTAAAATGTGGTTAACTCGTACCTCTGAGATGCCTATGGTATCACATAATTCACACATAGTCGCACTTGTATTTTCATTAACAATAACATATACTTTTTCAATGATTCTGGTGTCGAGGCACTTTTTGGACGTCCAGTGCGTGGTTCATCTTCAATACTTGCACGACCACGTTTAAATGCAATTTTTTACCAGAACATTTACCTAACACATTTAAGTACCATATAGGTATGGGTTTCTTGCCCAGATAAACCTTTTTTAAATAAATACTCAATAATGGCACGATTTTTAAATTTTTCCATTTTTCCAGCAGCTGTTAAACAAAGAATGGATTACGAGATTGATTTGAAACTTTATACGTGTTCCTACGAAACACGTTTAAAGATGAAATCATACATTGAACATGAATTCACTGCTCCACTAGTACTATCTACCATATGTGTCAGGGTAGACACTTTTCAAGCAACCTGTACATACCTCCATCACTTTATGGTAGTTTAATTTCGCTGAAGTATTTTCCAATTCCATACATTATGTACATTATAGATTTGCCGACTTGCAATGAAAATGTTAAAATTTTCCAATAATTTTCCAATAATTTTCACGCCTTTCGAAAAGTTAATCACATCATCCTCAGAACACAAACTCGCACATATGCGCGATCTATGATGTGTGGATATGGTATATGTAAATATAAAATAGATATAATTATGGATTTGAAAATTCTACATACTTACTTACTTACTATACAATAAATTTAAAGCAGCATATCACAAATTCCATTACTTACACACCCACAAACGCCAGTAATAGAGTTAAATGACAGATCTTTAACAAAATATTTGCAACACTTAGGGAAGGGGGGTACTTCCTGCTTCAAGCAACTACTTTAAAACCTTCACTTTCAAGCACACACGAAATATGTATTACGTATGTATGAACCAAATGCTCAGGCAGTAAGTCCAGTAAAACTAACAAAAATATTGCCAAACTGAAGTGTGTTAATCCTTTTGTCTCCGCAAGGATCAGGAAAGATCAGACAGGGATCAAATGAAATTGGCAAAATGCAAAAAGTCAATCATTCCGGCAATCATATAGAAACTTCACACTAACTCCAAGTAAATAAATAAATAAATAAATCCCTAGTACAACATGTGACTGTACATAATTTCATGAGTTTTTTTTTAACCTTTTTTTCATTTTTTTTTTGTTTGTATTATATTTTTTTTAACCTTGTAGGCGTTAACTTGACTTACCACTGGATTTTGCATGTAATCCAAATTAAATCGGATCATGTTCAAAATCGGATGACAGTCACCATCCAATTGCACACAAACACACACTCATACACATACAACAAATGGCAGCAGCAACATTGTTTGTTGTTTCTTCATCTGCACACTTTTTAGTTCCTTGCCTTCGCTCATAGTCTTCGTTCTTGATGATCGGCTGGGATCTTTATCTCGGCTGCAAGCTGATGTGTTTATTTTTCTTCTTGTGTGTTGGCACTTCAACATTTTCAAATTATGTTATTTTTGTCACCTTATTGTGTAACTCTCGGTGCTTGCCACAAGAGAGAAGGTTCACAAAATTGGTAACAAGTGTTGCATTGTTGTTGCAAGCGGATAATCTAAATCTTCTTGCTTCAGTATATTTCTATATCTATTTCTCTTTAATCTTGTTAGCTCCGAGCTGGATTCATTATTTACCTTACGTTTTTCGTATGATTGCGAAAAATTCGCTAAACCATTTTTCTCTGCGTCGTCTTTACTGTGTGTGTGTTGCTGATCTCTTCGAGCGTAAATCCAAACTTATATTCACACATAATAGTTGTTCTTATTTATTTTTGAATATAATCCTTGTTGTTTCCAAGGATCTGTTAGGTGATTTTGCTGCTTATTGTACCCACACTGGCATGCAGTTGTTAGTTAGCTTCATTTTGACAACAACTTTACCTTCTGACTGCACACTTTGTTTCACACGTTCATTTTACAAATCCTGCATTGATTTCAATCAAGAATTTTCTCACTTTTGTTTTGTTATTTTGACTGCTTTGGGCCACAGAAAGATAAAGGCTTAAAAAGTTGCTGAAAATATTGTGGTTATTTTATTTTGCGACAATTATCGGATTAGGTTTTTGAGAATTTATACAAAATATTTATGAATGAAGATTAAGATTTCACTGTAGTTGGTTGGTTTTAAAGTAAGATAATTCGATTTGATATGTTTTATTTAAAAAGAACTAAAAATTCTTGAAAATATGAATTTTTTGATTTTTTCATTTGAAACAATGACATTGTTTCCTGAAGCTGTTCATTATGGTGAGAAATGGTGTGGTATATGTGAGAAGAAGACGACAGCATCTGCATTTGGAAATGGAATTAATGGAAATGCTCTCAAATTCTTCTTCGTAAACTTATCGTAAACTATTTCTTCCACATTTAACATCGTTGGCGTTCAAGCAGAAATCATTAAGTCCCAACCAATTTTCTTGTTTTTGTACGAATTAGTATTTTGATCACGTGTTAATGGCGAAACTAAAATTTGTATTGCCCGGTATGGTTAGTTATCAAAAAAAGAAAAAAAAAATCAGGAAAAACCCAAAGTGATAATAAAAACAATAAGTTGAAAAGTTAGTTTTAAAAACTTTAGGTTAAGTAAATATTTTAATAATAAAAAAAGCATTGTCAATCGGGCAAATTCTAGTCTCTAGATACAATAGAGACTTGACAACACGAAATACAAAATTTTGCGGGAAACACTAGAAATATTTTTTGCCTTACCTCTCTTTGTAGACGATCTTAATAGCCTAGTGGGTAGAACATTAGACTTTCACCCGTGAGGTTGGGTGTTCGATTCCTCTCTTGGTCTGGGTGTTAATTCTTATAAGCTTCTTAAATATCTCTATGAGAATTATAGGAAAGTGTACAAGTACACACTTCATGGCAGGCAATGGCAAAAGCGCCAAGTGATAACAAATTTGCCATTTCGCCGTTCAGAATCGGCGTTAAACTGTAGGTCCCACCATGTGGTATCACAATGGGCGGCCGTTCTAGCCTAATTGTGTCCTTGGACAGCCACCAAAAACAGCTATAGATGTTATAAGCATACTAAATATTACGAACGCTGGTTAACGGTCCCTAGTACGTCGGGAATTGTACAATCCACCGCGACCTAAATGTGGAAATGGTCAAGGATATAATCCATCAATACAACAGCAAATATATCGGCAAACTGAAGCAACACCCCAACCCACTGGCCATCAATATATGTATGTGACTCGAAGACGACGTACATACACTGGATGTACCACACAGAGGTTGACCAAAAACACAGCTGGAACCTTAAAACTCTAAATTGATAAGACAACATCTTTACTTCAGCAACATCTTGCAGTTTCCAAATAAATGATTAGAAGCCTATGGACAGATTATTGAAAACCAAAATAAGTATATAATAATCAATAGTAAGCCAAATGGTCGCTGCGGCATAGTGGTAGTGCGTTGGAGTGTCCGGGGTTCGATTCTCGGCAGAGGCAAAATCTAAAATTAGAAAAATAATTTGTCTACACGGCACCACCTCTTGGCAGGCAATGGCAAACCTACAAGACTAAAAATTGCCCATGAAAAGCCTTTCACTTCGACGCTCGGATTCGGCATTCCGTTCATGTAAAAATATGACACGCACAATATGAGTGGATGCGAAAAGCTCGACCTAGGCCCTCCATGGGCTGTTGTGCCATTAAAAGTAAGTAACTAAAGTAAGCTAAAACAATTTTTTTAAATTTCCTGAAAATAAAAATCGAATCGATGTCGAAATCGAATGTAATCCTTTAAATCCAAATTGGATTTATCGTTTTTTAATCGACTATTTGGCAGATCAAGTTAAATTTCAAGCTTTTTTGAAATATACAAGGTGCGGCAAAAATAATGTCATAATATGAATTGGCTGCCATTTTGTTAGCAATGAAAAAAACTGTGCTCTGTTGTCCCGGAAAGCTATTTTGGAGTGTAAAATTGATGATATTAAGTTGGTAAAATGATATCGGTCAAATGACCACTTCCATTTGTACTCGTTTTACGGCATTTTGAATGGTTGCTCGCAAAACATCTAATTTCTTCTTCAATGTTGGCTTTTAAGACTTGCAAGGTTTGTGGTTTATTGTGATCAAAAAGCAGAAAAGGAAGAAGTCGGGCCAGTTCAAATTGCCAAAACGGGAGATCACACAGCCCGGAAATTGATTTTTCAAAATCTCCATGGTTTCCCGAACTTTGTATCGCTCCATTGCTTATTGTCAACTAAGTAATTCTCAATCTGTCTACGATACATTCATTTGCCCCTACTTTACTTTTGACCCACCTTGTATGTATTTACGCGCATACATACATAGTTGTATCTTTCGGTGTAGCTAATTTACAAATTATGCATGTATGTATTTTGTAATCTTTTTTGCAAACACATCAAATAAACAAAATACAAAAGCGCATTTACAATTTCGAAGGTTAATGCTTAAAAATCAATTAATCAATGTTAAATAAAAGCTTTGCTACCGAATGCCAGAAGAATTGACAAGCGCTGTCATTAACGCAATCGTTCAATAACTTCGTACTTATGAGTAACAATATTAATTAAAAATACGAAGAAAAATGATTAAAAACTAAACAAATTACAACATGCAAATATTTAGCAGCTGCAACATACTAAAAATTACAAATGCAACATTAGCAATAAAATTTAAATAAACGGAAAAGTAAAATACCTAAAACAAGAAACTTCATTGGTTTTGTTGAGATTTTTTTTTTACCTGCAATTACAAGTTGCCAACATGGCAAATGGTGTTGACAAAATTTCTGTCACTACGACAATAACATAAATCTCGACGAGTACGAATACGAACACGGGCAACACGGACGCATTGCACAAAATAGCTATAAACTTTTTTATTTATACACCGGAACGAAATTGAAAATAATTAAGAATAATATGGTACTTTGGCCTTGGAGATGAGCGATGAGCGATGAGCAAAGAGCAAAACAAAAACAAAACAAAACAGTCTGATAGGGATGCCTGCCAAACTCTAGGAATCGAAGTAAGTCAGGATCACAGCGGAAACACTGTCGAAATGGAAAAGCGAACAACGAAAAAGAGTATATAGCTACGATTGCTTTGTGTGAAAACATGAAAAAGAAATATATAAAAAATAAGAATAAAAAAAACCCAGTGGGACAAAAGGAAAGTGCTCTGCAGAACCTTTTTTCCCCTCCATTCTCAAAAAAACAAAAAGAGAAGAATAAAACAGTTTTACTTCCTATTTTTGCTTCTTTGCTCTGCCTGCCAAACTCTAGGAATCGAAGTAAGTCAGGATCACAGCGGAAACACTGTCGAAATGGAAAAGCGAACAACGAAAACGAGTATATAGCTACGATTGCTTTGTGTGAAAACATGAAAAAAAAATATATAAAAAATAAGAATAAAAAATACCCAGTGGGACAAAAGGAAAGTGCTCTGCAGAACCTTTTTTCCCCTCCATTCTCAAAAAAACAAAAAGAGAAAGATAAAACAGTTTTACTTCCTATTTTTGCTTCTTTGCTCTGCCTGCCAAACTCTAGGAATCGAAGTAAGTCAGGATCACAGCGGAAACACTGTCGAAATGGAAAAGCGAACAACGAAAACGAGTATATAGCTACGATTGCTTTGTGTGAAAACATGAAGAAAAAATATATAAAAAATAAGAATAAAAAATACCCAGTGGGACAAAAAGAAAGTGCTCTGCAGAGCCTTTTTTCCCCTCCATTCTCAAAAAACAAAAAGAGAAAGATAAAACAGTTTTACTTCCTATTTTTGCTTCTTTGCTCTGCCTGCCAAACTCTAGGAATCGAAGTAAGTCAGGATCACAGCGGAAACACTGTCGAAATGGAAAAGCGAACAACGAAAACGAGTATATAGCTACGATTGCTTTGTGTGAAAACATGACAAAAAAATATATAAAAAATAAGAATAAAAAATACCCAGTGGGACAAAAGGAAAGTGCTCTGCAGAACCTTTTTTCCCCTCCATTCTCAAAAAAACAAAAAGAGAAGGATAAAACAGTTTTACTTCCTATTTTTGCTTCTTTGCTCTGCCTGCCAAACTCTAGGAATCGAAGTAAGTCAGGATCACAGCGGAAACACTGTCGAAATGGAAAAGCGAACAACGAAAACGAGTATATAGCTACGATTGCTTTGTGTGAAAACATGAAAAAAAATATATAAAAAATAAGAATAAAAAATACCCAGTGGGACAAAAGGAAAGTGCTCTGCAGAACCTTTTTTCCCCTCCATTCTCAAAAAAACAAAAAGAGAAGGATAAAACAGTTTTACTTCCTATTTTTGCTTCTTTGCTTTGCCTCACTGCTATCAGACTTTTTTTTTATATATATATTTTTGTTACATTCAACACACAGGGTGTAGAGCATTGAAAAATGAAACTAACGCTTTCTGCGAAGTTGAAATGGAGTACTGGTCTGCAGGGAAAGAGACTGCAGCTACTTATTGCTGTTTTACGGCTGGCTCTCATTCTGCAAATGCGCTGTTGTGCTGATCGCCGAAAAAAAACACATTTAATAGTGCGTAATTGTGAAGGAAAGACATTGTTGCTTTGCACAAAACACTTTAAAAGGCCTTTGGGGGTGCTTTATTTCCTCTAGCTACATACAACCTATATGGTATGTATCGGAGATATGCAATGAATGTTTTATGTCGTTCCTTTCTCTTCGCACATTCACTGTTTCTGTTAGGTCGTGGTTATGTTGGTGTTCGCTGTTCGACGAATACATCAGACTTTTCTCTCGTGCTCGGTCTGGTGGGTTACATTGAGCTCGTTGCAGAGTTGGTTGTTGCAGTTTGATCGAAATGCAGTATATGTTAATACTATTTTGGGTGAAATTGCAAAACAAAATCGTATATAGTTAATACAGTTAAGACCATTTCCATCACATCGCGAATACCGTTAATATGATGTACTATAAATACTTTTCATAGTTTTATAAAGAAAGTAATATCCACTTTTAAAACATAAAAAATATTCACAGCCTTTTCTGTAATCTTTTTCGTACTATTTTACATAAATTCTTCTTCTTTTCTTTGTAAATTAGCTCCTGAACATTTGGCGGCGTGCTCGGCTTTTATTGCACCGATCATATCGTATTCTTTGCGAGAGTGGTTAAAAGCTCTCTCTTCGTGTTCAATGCAACAACAATTTCATCGTGTTGGCCGCATCCGAGAAACAATCCAAGCTTAACTGCCAAATTATGAAGAGACAGAGTTGAGTGTAGTAATCGATCAGCAGACAATTATCAAACTTGACAAATTATTTGTATTTACTTTCAATATTGTTGGAAGCAACTATAAAACACTTGGTTAAAGAAGTTGATAAAAGATGACTCTATCGTAATGGAGGACGCAGCACGAACAATCACAGCCACGTGAATCCTTTGCGTTGTACCAACTGTGCTCGGTGTGTACCAAAAGACAAAGATTTTTGATTTGACAGGAAAATGCCTGCATGAAAAAGAGAGCGAAATGCGACTGCCTGGTTATTCTATGACTCGCCGGGCAAAATGTGAATATTACAACGGTCTTATGCTTTCTTTGGTCAACAAGAATTATGTGTCATGTGATCACTGTGGCGTAGTGGTAGTGCGTGGGACTGCTACGCAGAGTGTCCGGGGTTCATATCACGGCACAGGCAAAATTAAAAAAAAAAAATAAATCAGAAAGTAAAAAAAATTATTTTTCTACACGGCACCACTTCTTGGCAGGCAATGGCAAACCTACAAGAGTAAAAATTGCTACGAAAAGCTTTTTACTTCGCCGTTCGGATTCGGCATTAAACTGTAGGTTCCTTCCATTCATGTACAAATATAACATGCACAACATCAGCGGATGCGAAAAGCTCGACCTAGGCCCTCCATGGGCTGTTGTGTCATTAAAAGCAAGTAAGTAAAGTAAAGTGGTATCGTGGTTAGCATTCTACTGTTGCTTGTTGTGTTACCATATCCATTTACTCTCTTTATCAACAAACTATTCGGGTGTTCACAAGGTGTCTTAATAAGTCTTAATAAGACACCTTGTGAACACCGCATATGTAATTCGTTCCACCATTCGCGAGAAAATATACAAGTCATAAATATCAGGCAAAATAAAAGTCGAAAATAACTCTTAGAAATCAATACCAGAAGTTTTACTCAATCTACTTAAATACTCGTATTCTGGAAGGCAGACGATATTAGTGAAGTTTAACTTGTCACATTCACAACCGAACACTTGAGGATCTCGTATCATTTCTTTCTGTATGCTTTTTTGATTTGAAAAATGGTAAATAATAGTACTCTGGTCGGTCTCAGTTCTAAACAAAAAGCAGATCAAGTCAGCAGCTATACTATATTTGAAAAGATTTCTTTGTCAAAGAAATTCTGCCAGAATGATAGAAAACAGTTTGCACATTTCTGTTGGTCAAAAATTAAATCTACTGCGCATGTACGTCATAACAGATCCTACTCTGTAATCTGTAAGATTGGCTAGTGTACGCGTTCACTTCTGGCTAAGGACGTGGTAACATTGAAAAGATTGCTCGGCGAACACTTTAAGCTTGCAATGCCATACACTCCGCATATCGTGTTCGGTGCAAGAACAATTTCATGGAGTTCGCCGAGCAAAATTTTCGTTATAATCACGATCTACGGTCTGGTCCAAAAATGAAGAATCTGTGCAATGTTTAATCTGGCATTCATTCTATCATTCTTGCATTCTATGTGAGAAAAGCACAATGGACTGAGAGGTAGGGTAGGCGTACTGCCCTTCTGCCCACTTTATAATCGAATTTATTCGCCCCTTTTTTATTATACATAGATATTTGAAGTTGAAGGCATTTTCATTTCAAATTCCTTTTTGGGCTAAAGTTAAGGAAATCTACTTTCTGGAAAATTATCGTAATTGATGAATTTTAACCCCGAAATAAAATGAATTTTGTGCTATAGTTTTCAAGTTAAAGATCATAACAATTTCAAAATTTTCCATCAAAAATTGAAAAAATAAAAGTTCTACACATTTTACTTTTTAAGTAAATAAATAATTTTATGCCTCACCCTCAACTCAGTGAATCCTGTTCCTTACAATTGGGTATTTACAACGTTCGCTCTACACATGCCCATCTGTATGAATGTATGTGTTTGTGTATGTATGTGTCTGTGTGTGTGTGTGTGTTCTGAGTCTCTCTGTGTGCCTGTCAATGATGGCACATTGCCACATGTGATTGGATTTTATTTCACACTCTTAATGGACTTTCGATCCGATTTATTGTTTCAGTAATTCGTTCCGATTGGCGAACATGGATCAGAATATAAAAGCAAAAATGGTAAGATCCTTTTACAATTTTCCATTTCCATTTATCCTTATATGCATATGTAACTCACATACCCGTGCAGACACACACACATACCATAGGTGAGCATTTTCTTTACAATTATGATCATAACGCTGAATGACACATAAGCATGATCAACCATTTCACCAGATTATCACCGGTGTGGCCAGCTGCTGCTCGATTGGATAAAACAGAGCATGAGAGTGATTTGTTGCGGTAACTGTGTGCGTGTGTATCTGTGTGTATCTGTGTGTATCACAATTCGAAGACAAGGCGGCACGTTTCCACATACGAGTACAAATATATTCTAAATATTCTTTTTAATAATTTACTCGTAAACTATTTGCTCTTCTCTTTCGGAAATACATAAACGTAACTAGAATCACACACACACACACACACACACACACACATACACATACACACACATACATACATACAAGCATAGTTGTTGGCGTATATTATTATGCACTTCGTTACGGATTTTATAGTTAATCAATGCCATTTAGTTGCATTTAAAGATTGACAGTTCGTGTATGCCTTCGTAAATAAAATGTGTCAATGGGTGATGGCATAAGAGTTGCGAGTACCTGCACACCTCGTAAACTTAAAGTGGCATGTGCCCAATTCAAAGGAAAATTTATTGTAACAGAGGCTGGCTGCGTGTTCATTTATTCAGCAGCTTTACAAAAAAAAAAAAAAACAACAACTGAATGGTTCTAATAATTCAGAGATCTCTTATATCTCACCATTACTCAATTAATGTTTACTGCCCCATGGAGCAACTTTCCTTATCTTATGCGAAAACTGAATTTCTTATTTCACCACCCCGCAATGTGGAACTAATTTCTGTTTTAGCTGACCAAAACACGAATGTTTTGCTCATTTGTTCCTCATTTCATCGAAAAATTATACAATCGGACTTATCGCCACGGGATTTTGGCACCTCAAAAGAGGGCATAATCATTTACGCAATCTAATTTTTGGCCAACAAATTGAGAATTTTGGCCCATAGTGCAACGCAAAAATTCCAGTTTAATGCATATTTTTCTTAAAAACATCATACCAAAAAAAAAAAAACACCATGGTCTGATTAAAAACGAGCTGTGAAAGATCTGCAATGATTTGATACCAAAGAAACTCTGGAAGACGATTACTTAAATCACTTTGCTCTAACTACTGCTGCTTACAAATTGGAAAAGTGTTGGAGGCTATTCAGAGTTATAATTGATTAGCCATCACTAAAATCCTAACTTTACCTTCCTTAGACTGGTTGTTAGTGGATAATCCATTGCTACGTCAGTTTGCGCATTGAAAGTAGTGAGAGAATTATTAGATCTTCTCTAATCTTGCTAGAATTGGATATCAACAATACTATCTTGCCAAAATCTTTAATTTTGTTTTTCTTTGGAATGACATTAGTTTCCACTAGACATGCACCTTGTTCGGAATTATGGCTAGTGGAGGCATTATGTAACGACCCGCTTTCCATTACCTACTATTTACGATCATGTGGTTTGGAACACATATGAAAGAAATGTTTAGGCATTTTTTGTTTCATATGTTTAATCTTTGAGTTCCTTGAAAAGTCTTTTAATTCCCTTACTATCTTTTCAGCCTTATACAAGGTGGGGCAAAAGTAATGTCGCCATCATTTTTGCAAATAGCTTCAAATGTAATTTTGCTTTTACATTTATATTGTAGACAGATAGAGACTTAGTTGATAACAAGCAATGGAGTGTGCTCAACTAAAAAGCAGAGTGTACGTGGTACAAATCTCGGCACAGGCTTAATCAGAAAGTAGAGAAAACTATTTTTCTACACGGCGCCACTTCTTGGCAGGCAATGGCAAACCAACAAGAGTAAAAATTGCCTCTGAGAAGATTTTCACTTCGCCGTTCGGATTTGGCATAAAACTCTAGGTCCCCTCTATGCATATACAAATATAACATGCACGGCGAAAATCTCGTCCTTGGCCCTACAGCGGCTATTGTGCCATTAAATGAAAAGAAAATATTTCAAGTTTTGGCGATTTGAAATGACCGGGAATATCGCAAGACTTCTTCCTTTAAAGCTCGCTATCTTTACCACAATCAGCTACAAACCTTGCAAGTCTTGAAAGCCGACATTGATTGCAACAACATGTTTTGCGAGCGAGCAACAATTCAAATGTGCATAAAACGAGCACCAATGTGCTTCAACTCAGGAGTAGTTGGTGGTCATTTGACCTACTTATATCATATTTTTAACTTAACGTCATCTTACTTACTTACTTAACTGGCAATACAAACGATGATCGGTCCTGGCCGCCTCTACAAAGCTTCTCCAGTTGATAAGGCCAAGTGCAGTCAGGTTGTCCTACACCTGGTCTTTCCAACGGAGATTAGGACGTCCCCTTCTGCGTGTTCATCCACCGTGGTTCGAATAAAACACCCTTCTATCCGGAGCGCTTTCTTCCATTCGCTCAACATGACCCAGCCAGCGAAGCCGCTGGAGTTTTATACGCTTGACTATGTCAGTGTCGGCGTACAGCTCATACAGCTCATCGTTCCATCTTATTCGATACACGTCATCCACGCATACTGGACCGTAGATCTTACGGAGTATCTTCCTCTCGAACGCTCCTAACAGCCTCTCATCATTGATGGTCAATGTCCACGTCTCTGCGCCATACATTAGGACGGGAAGAATGAGGGACTTATAGAGCGTTATTTTCGTCGGTCGAGAGAGGGCTCTACTTCACAATTGCCTACTGAGCCCGTAGTAACACCTGTTGGCAAGAGTTAGTCTCCGCTTGATCTCAAGGCTGACATTATTGTTGGTGTTTATGCTGGACGTCGTCAGAGCTCAATATTTTTTCATTTTATTTCTAATAAAATACATTACTTTTGCCCCACCTTGTGTGTAACATTTATCATTGGCTACATATGTACATTTATTGCAAGAGGTTACTAATAGACTTTCAATGGCCTATAATTTGATTTTTACCATAGTGTTCACTGATCAATAATATTATGATTTAATTTATTTATTCATTTCTTTAAAATCAGAGTAACCAACTTAAATTGACTAACTGAATTGTTGTAGTTTATGAAACTATGCACATAAATTTATAAATAAATTTTCAAATATTTATGTTAATTTTATAGGTGCGTTTAGTTTTTGTGTTTCTGATTTTCTGATTTTTTTTTAATTTTTATTGTTGTTGTTCCAGTATTGCAATCAAAATACTCGTAGTTACTTACTTACTTGCATATAATAACGAAATATGGTCATATTGCCGATAGAAGAATTAGCTTTTGTACTTTAGCCGCCAAAACAATCTAGGCAGGCACATCTATGCCCAACGGACGGACAAAGAAGTAATTTGCATAAAACTGAAAATACCTACAATGGATCAGACGAAAGATCAAACGATCATGAACGATCGATCGATGAAGTACGAGCATTTTCCGCATGTCCCCCAGAGCGATGTAAAGCAGCTCCCCATTTTGCACAACAACAAAAAAAGCAAACGATATTGATATGCAGAATGTATACATACATGCATACATATGTATGTATGTATGTATGTATGTATGTATGTATGTATGTATGTATGTAGATGGTGCTTACTAACTACTAGATACTATGTGTACTACTCATCTTATGCTAAAACAATGAAGATAGCAATCAATGAAGAAAGAAATGAAAACAAGCAACAAAATTGAAGAAACAAACGCGAGCTAGCTCATAGGTACAATAAATACCAGACAGCGATATACAGCGAGAGTAATGTAAGAAGAATGTATTTAATAGATACAAATTTAATGCAGTACTCGCATAGATCATACCTACTCAGCTCATACATAAGGATGTACCATATATATGTGTGTGTGTGTGTGTGTGTGTGTGTTTGTATGTAACTACATAGATGACTTAAGTTACTCTAGACTTTAAGACGATAGGTTCTATGTCTGATATTATTTTTTTTTGTACTATTTTATTGTGGTTGTTGTGTGCTATGGTGGGTGCTACTTTCTGCTGCATGCAGCCTACAGCGCACCAGCCAACAAAGTGATGAAGCTGTAAGGGGGAAACTGCTTACAAAAGTCCATACATACATACATACATACATACAAATGTATATGTATGTGTGTATACCTCTGCACAGCTGTGTCGCATTGTGGAACTCCAAGCTGGTTGCTTTCGTTCAGAAATTATTATGTTGTAGTTAATATATTTTTATGTTACGTGATCGCATGCCAAAGTATATGTTCCGATTTTTTTCTCTTTTTAACTTTGTTTTTTTTTTAATTTTTTTGATGAAAATGAAAACGCCATCCATCCACTCACTGTCTGCACAAATTGCACAAGTTTTTAGTTTAGAGTAGTGGCGATTCTTTTCAACAATTCGAATATCAAAGTGAGGAGACGATTAGTGGACGATTGTAATGGTGCTGTAATAAAATGATTGAGCTGTAAGCGGTTACTTTAGCGATGTAGATAGAATTTGAAAACATATGAATAGATGCGGAAGCTAATCGATTACTTACTTTAAAAATTGGGTTATATAAAAAGTATCCGCCATATCTGTCATGTAATGGTTATTTAGTGCCTCCTTTATCTCCTCACAGCTTGCGTGTTGATGTTGCTCCACCAGTTGCAAAATTTCATCGGCTTTTTCATTGACTTTCAGTGCATTTTATTTACATCTTTCGTATCGAAATTTCCAGAACGAAATCAAGTAAATCACTCCTGGGTCCGGAGTTCACTCATCGCATCAATTTCGGCATGTTTTTGCAGCGGTTTTACTTTTTCTAAAGCGTATTTCTTACTTTACTTTACTTTACTTTTAATGGCACAACAGCCCATGGAGGGCCTAGGCCGAGCTTTTCGCATCCACTCATGTTGTGCGTGTACATGAATGGAAGATACCTACAGTTTTATGCTGAATCCGAACGGCAATAGGCAATTTTTACTCTTTAGGTTTGCCATTGCCTGCCAAGACGTGGTGCCTTGTAGATGATTTTACCTGTACCGAGATTCGAACCCCGGACACTCTGCGTAACAGTCCAAAGCACTACCACTACGCTATAGCGACCCCTTTCGAATAGATTGCAATGCTTTTAAAGCCAACGTTTGCTTTGAAGTTGTGCAAGGGGATCTGTTGAACTTCCTCTTGCTAACAGTCTGATCCAAGCCCACAACCACCGAAGCCATTCAAAGCTCATGGGAAAACCATACTGAGTTTCAAATGAATCGAATAAGATCGATATGCTAGCAATGACTTTAGCCCATCTATTGAAAAGTTCATACGTTAAAAATAAATATATGAAGGAGATAAAAATAGTGTTTCTAATATTACGATCACATCGGTGATCCAACCAGGGGTCTAATCATCAAATGTAGAACTCGTCAAGCACTTTACTCCAAAGTTGTATGAAATTATATGAATTTCAGAGGGATTTACGTGACGAGTTATGCGAGAACATTCACGAAGGAGACAATTCAATGCCAGGCTTGATTGATTATATAGAAAAGTATATAGAAAACTATCTCTAAAATATTCACCAAAAACAATTTGCTATTAAATCGCTCACAAATGACGAATGTAAGCAGAATAAGTTTTTTGATGGGGTCATAGAGAAGACCAATGAAAGCAAATATTCCAAATTTATTATTACCTAAGTTATAATTAAAATTAAAGAGTTATAGGCCTGTAAATTATATTTTATAGTATGTATGGCTCCAAGCTAATTCGAATAACCATTTCTCGATTCCCGAATACTTTATGTATTCCAACGACACTAATTACGCTGACAACGTGCCAAACTCTAAAAATGTTGAAGAAACAACAAGAAATGGATGATTATTAATGATAAAATGAAATTTGAGTGCGCACGGGCGCACATTTTCCTACCTCAATTTGTATAAAAATATTTATTCGCCTTAATAGACATCAACACGTCTCAAAAGAAGATGCATTTTTATTTCGAGATTCTTTCCTTTGCCATTTTTTTTTTTTTTCATTTTTATTTTTCGTTCTTTGCTTTGTATTATTTTGTCTTGAGTGCCTGCAAGTAATACGCCCATTTGTGTCACAGTACCCCTCCTCCTGCGCACTCCTTCCTTTGTCACAGCCACTTGCGCTCATTCTAGAAGAAGATTGCATTGCAAGCTCTTTCTTTCTTTTAAATGAATCGAAATATATTGAACATTGAAGCATAAATCTATCTTTGTGAGTATTTCAAGATATTTTACTGCATAGGGCGAGCAGCTCGCGTCCCTCTACATGAAAGTTGTGCTTTCCGATCGTACGTGCCTCTTCTGCTTCTTCTGATCGTGGGATATTTTATACGATATCTTGTATATTGTAACATCATCACCGTCATCAGCATCATCACCACCATCACCACCATCGTCGTAGTCGTCATCGTCGTTGCCATCGTCACCGCTGCCAATGTTCGCTACTATAGCAACAACTATGTTGTAAGTGTTGTGCTGACTGTCTGCGTGCCTGCCTTCCTGGCTGTGTGCGTGCGTCTCGCGCAATGGTGTGCGGCAACGGTCGGCATCACAGGTGATAACTAAAGGCTCTGATGCTAATGTGATTACAGCCTTTAAGTTTATAAACATCACTTGAACATAACGTACACCCCTGCACACACTGTGCGCACTGGATCTGAGCGGCAGACTATTCCCCCCCAACTTAGTATCTGTGTATCTGAGGGAAGGTCTGACTGCCTGACTGCCTCACTGCCTGACAGAGCGGCTGCAAGTACCCTCCTGGTGTGCTACAATTACATACACTTCAACAGCAGCCGTTCCTGATATTTTTATTATTATTATTTTATTTTTTTTTTTTCATTTCTCAAATTCTCATTAGTTGCGCGGTGAACTTCAACTAACTTCTTATGTTTCTTTAATTCGCTTTTATTTTGTAGGTATTTTTGCATTTTGGGGAATCTCCTTTTCTGGTGTCGAACTGTCTTGTATAACAGGGATTTGCGTGTGCTGCTGTCGAGTGACAGGGAATGATATCTGATGGTACAGTGGATCATACTTCTATAGTTCAAATCACTTTAGTTCCTCGTCTCTGGCTCAGTAAGGGGGGTTTTCCCCCCTCCATGTAGAATACTATGAACCCATGATGGATTTGCCATTTAATGGTTAATTGAATTATAATCTGTATTAATATTGAATAAACTTTGAAGCTACCAGAGTAACGATAACAATTATTCTATAAATCTTTGATGGTGCGATGAGATTCATACTAGACGACCTTAAGAAGGTTGGACGACCCTAAGAAGGTTGGACGACCTTAAAAAGGTTGGACGACCCTAAGAAGGTTGGACGACCTTAAGAAGGTTGGACGACCTTAAGAAGGTTGGACGACATTAAGAAGGTTGGACGACCTTAAGAAGGTTGGACGACCTTAAGAAGGTTGGACGACCTTAAGAAGGTTGGACGACCTTAAGAAGGTTGGACGACCTTAAGAAGGTCGGTGGAAATATAGCAGTGCATTAAGCAAGTGTAGCGGTAGGATTAGATCCAAAAGTTTTATGAATTTATACCTGAAACAATCTAGGTAAGATTTTCTTCATCATACAGCGACGGAGTTGGAAATAATGTAAGCTGTGAAAAACAACCAGAATTGGCCGCTGATCACAAGTCTTGTAAATCTTGGTTTTTTGAAACTTTAAAATCTTGAAAATCTTTTTCCTGTTTTTAGTTTTCCTTTTCTACACGAACTATGGAATTTTAGGAGTTTAGAAGAAAAAAAATATATATTACTTCATATCTAAAAACTCATGGTCGCTGTAGCATAGTGTTAGTGTGTTGAATTGTTATGCTGAGAGTCCGGGGTTCGAATGTCGGCACAGGCAAAATCAGAAAGTAGAAACAAAAATTTTTCTACACGGCACCACCTCTTGGCAGGCAATGGCAAACCTACAAGAGTAACAATTGCTTTGAAAAGCTTTTCACTTCGCCGTTCGGATTCGGCACTAAACTGTAGGTACAGTCCATTCATGTACAAATAAGGAGTGAGATCGAAAAAATCTTAACATATATAAAACTCAATAAGTTTTAAACGATTGATCTTAGAGTTTTGATTTTTGTTTTTAATAATAATTTAATATTTTATAATTTTATTTGATAATATTTAATTCATAATATTTTACAAATTACAGAAAAATATAACTTTTATAGTTTTAAGCACTATTTATGAACTCGTGAACCTTTTTTGGTAAGCCTTCCATTAGAGATTTGATAGTTGTTTCAGACACCTTTTTGGGGCAGTTTGCCCATCTCCTTTTAAAATTTGGATTTTTTGGGACACCTTTTTTGTACTCTTTAAGTTTCTTTTCACAAGAGCCCAATATCTCTCCACTGGTCTTAGCTCCGGACTATTTGGAGGATTGGCCTTTCTTGGTACAAAAACTATGTTATCAGTTTGGTACCACTCCAGAGTTTTCTTGCCGTAGTGACATGATGCCAAATCGGGCCAAAAATAAGTGGACACATTGTGCTCTCTTATGAAAGGAAGAAGCTTATTTTTCAAACATTCTTTGATATATATTTCGGTATCTATAGAGCCCACTGTAACAAATGAGTTGGTATTTATAGAGCCCACTGTAACAAATGACTTGCTTCTTTTGCCGCAACTGCATATAGCTGCCATACCAGGAATTTTTTCGGAAATTTTGTCTGCTTTTGGATTCTAAATTGTTCTTCGACATTTCCTCGAGTATCAGCAACATAAAAGCTGCGTAAAATCTGCCAGTACATACGTTTCGTCGTCCATTATGCAACATGAATATTTTTGCATGAAATTCGCTTTTAATTTCCGAGCCCTACTTTTGGCGTCTTAATTTCTTGCAGCATTCCTGTCTGGAACTTTTTGAACTTTGTATGATTTCAAACTTGCATTGACTTTAACTTTTCGCACCAAATAGTCAGAGCACTGGGCTAACCGGGCAGCTTTTCTAGCAGATGTGTTTGGAGATCTTTTCCATATGCTTTCTATTTTCTTGGCTTTCCCAATATCATGTGGTCTTTGTTTTCTTCGCGCACCAGGGTTCATATCTATGGTCAAATTCTCCTGAAACTGTTTAATAACATTGGAAACATTTTGACGGCAGACATTCAATTCTTTGGCCAATTTTTTGTAGGACCAATTTGGATTTCTTTGAAAATTTTCAATAATTTTAAGACGTACTTCTTTTTCTTCACTCATTTCGATCAAACTCACAATAAAGCAACATGTTTGTCATTAAAAATAATAACTGGTATATTTTTCAAAGATAACTAGATCAAGAAATTTTTAAATTTTACACCCAAAAAAAATTATTAGGTAAAACGTGTGTTAAGATTTTTTCAACCTCACTCCTTATAACACGCACAACATGAGTGGATGCGAAAAGCTCGGCCTAGGCCCTCCATGGGCTGTTGTGCCATTAAAAGTAAAGTAAAGTAAAGTAAAAAGTATTCATAAGATTATAAGATTCACATTTCAGGGGTTCCATAGATCAGAATTTTTTTCCCCTGATTTGATTCCATCAAATATTCCCTGAACCTAACGTGACATGAAAGCAGTCTTTCCTGATCAGTTAGTGATCAGCGGCCAAAAATGTTCCAGAGAAACTGGGCCCCTTCAACTCAGAGCACGAGTAGAAATTTTTGACCCAAAGCTTTGTCATCACTACCACCACGCCCTTGGTTTCTTCATCAAAACAATCGAAGAGATATACTATAAAAAAATATGTAGTTACTTATGAATAATATAAATACTTATAAAATAAAATCTCGGTTAAATCTCACCGACAACAACAACAACAACAACAACAAGAAGAAGAACAACAGCATCAACAACCTATCACCATCGTATCAACTGTTTCTGCATTTGAGCGAGGAAGCGAGCGACGTTTTAATCCCTAATGGAATTCTTTTTCTGATTTTCACAAAAAAAACAAAAAAAATTGTGTTTCTAAAGAACAAAAAAAAAAAGAAAAGAAAAAAAAAGCACCAAAAACTTCAACTCAATCTTGTGCAAGTTTTGTTGTTGCTTTGTTTTGTGTCCAGATGTGAAGATCGATTTGTGTGTGCTGTCTGTCTGCCTGTCTGTCTGTCTGTCTGTCTGCCTGTCTGTCCTGGCCGCCCAACCAAAGGCACCGCGCACCGCATTCACTATTCTACTGATATGATAAACGTTGATCAAACCACAGGCGCGCTGCGATCTGTCTCTGCCCCGCTGTCCGCGAGGTGATTCCAAAATGTAAAGCTGCCACTTGCATTTATTCGCGTCGTGAGCTTGCGCTTACGAGCTCAGAATCAGAATTGTACGAGCAGCTTTTAAAGGTGGCAGCGGTAGTGTGCATTGCTCGGGCTGTGCATATCCGTGGAGTAAGCGTGTGTCTGTCTGTTGCTGAATGCTGTTTTCTTCGTTTTTTCTTTTTGTTTTTTGGTGCGGTATGAAATGATTCCACATAAACATTTTTTCTTTGCTTTGCTTTTCTTTTCTTTTTTCTTTTATTTTTTTTTTCGGTTCGTCTCGTTTGGAGGCGGTTTCAGTTGAAATCTAATTTAGCTACATGCGAAATGTTAAATTTTTGCTGTTGTTGTTGTTGTTGTTGTTGTTGTTATTTTTGGCATATTAATCTCTCCATGTCTCCATGTCCTGTGTTATTTCTGAATTGAATTTAATTTTTTGGAAAATACTTATATACTACTGTGGGCAAAAAGTAGTAAGACTTTTTAATTTGAATTTCGCGCGGAAACCCATTCATCAAAATATTATTTTTTTTAAGGTTGGTATGACTGTCGGTGACATCTGTGCCAAATGTCACATCAAAATAATCATTAGTGTTTAGTATACGCTTGTCTTTCTGAAGTACAAAAAGTGCATTCGGCGATTTTCACAATGAGTGAAATTATTCAACAAAGAAGTTCCATTAAATTTTGTGTGCGGAATCAAATTTCTGGTGCCGAAACGTTCAGAATGTTGCAAAAGGCCTTCGGTGATGATTGTATGTCGCGAGCAAGTGTTTTTGATTGGTACAAATTGTTCAAAGATTGTCGAGAACGCGTTGACGACGAACCACGTCCAGGACGGCCATCAACATCAACTGATGATCAACACGTCTGGTCAATAAAATCAAGGAATTGGTGCACGAGAATCGACGATTAACAGTCAGAGACCTTACTGGCATCGTTGGAATATCGGAAGGATCAGTGAAAACCATTTTAAAACATCATTTGGGCCTAAGAAGAGTGAATGAACGATTGGTTCCAAAATCACTGCATTGGTTTTACGAGACAATTTTGCCAAAAATTCGACTGATATCGTTCCGCAACCACCCTACCACCCTATTCGCCTGACTTAGCACCGTGTGACTTAGCACTTTTGGCTATTTTCTAAACTCAAAAAACCGCTTCGTGGACACCGATTTGAGTCAATTGAAGACATTAAACATGAATCGCTAAGCGCATTGAAGGCTATTCCGGAAATTGACTTTAACAACTGTTTCGAGAATTGGAAAAAACGTTGGCACAAGTGTATTGGGGCCGGTGGGGGATTACTTTGAAGGGGACGAAATAGATTTGGAAGAATAAATAAAAAAATTTGAAATTATGAACAAAGTCTTACTAACTTTTGCCCACAGTAGTACATATGTATTTATAGCCTTTTCATAAATTATCAGAAATTGCAACTGAGGATTTCAAAGTATTTACATAATTTGCGTAGATATGCAATGCAAAGTGATTGTCAAAGAACAATCGCTGTGAAATTGAAATATAAAATTGAAATTAATTTCACTACTTCAGAAAATCGAAAATCTAGGATTCTTCTTACGGAAAGCTGGGCCTAGGCCCTGTTCGGCCCGTTATTACTGACATATGTACTTTTGTGCCTCTCGGCAAGAATTTATTCAAAGCAGCCGTGGCGGCCACTTGCCCGAAATCGTTTTTAAAACATAATGGCAAATCCCTCATAATAAAGCTAAATTCTTGGCCATAACATTAAGTTATATTCGTTTTATTTCTTGGTAACAGGCTCCAACAGGGAACCCTGAAGGTTACCATCTTACATCAATACTAAGTAGTGGAGAAATTTACTTTAGGTATTGCAAGCTAGGTACATCAAGCTAGCACCGAAATAAGTTTGAATTCATTTTTGGAAAAGTCTATGTCTTTACGGTGATTCTCAAGGAATCGTACCATTGCTATCGTGAACACCGTTTGGAGTCAGAGAAACGCTACAACAAGCAGAAAGAAGCAACAAGGATGTTACAAACACACAATTTTTAGCAAGCAACTCTGAGGAACTAACTTGGACCTTCTAAGAAGTACCGAGATTCGTAAAACAAAGTCTGAGATATATAAAAGAATAACCAGCTCGAAAGAATAAGAGGAAGAATTTAAGGTAAATTAATCAACAGTAAAGAGGTTTTTTTTTTCTATCATAGAAAGCGATCGGAAGCGGAACAAGTAGATCTCCGAAACGGAGCAGTTGGAAAAGTCTGCCCAGTGGAAATGCTGTGGGCATTCCAACGTCATTCAAACCCTGATGGCCTACTTACGCACTTACTCATGCTAGTTACACCATGTTTTCTTGTAAGATGTGTTATAGTAGCTTTCGAGAAGCTAATTTCCATGATCAGAATCCCTGCCCAACTTGTGTAGATTCAAAGAATCAATCCATCATTAATGGGATTATGCCAACGTTATTGTTAGTGTCGACTTGATTTCGCATTTAAGTATATAAAGTAATAATAATCAAGTGAATCGGATACTAACAATATATTGCAACTATATTGAATATGTGCCATATACTCGTATATGCATTTGGAAAATCTATCGACATTTATTCTCTCAATAATTTTTGACTACAGTGTCCTGCAAATAAGTTGCATACTTATAGGCAGTTCCTGTAAAAATATTAAATGCACTAAATTATAACTAATTATTGCTCCATCTATCGGTGAGAACACGTATTTAAGGTGGAGCTGAAAAAGATGACATCACAATTTGACAGTTACCTCTCATTGTTGTTTTTTCCTCACAGCAATTACGCTATTGCTGCACAACAACTGCAAACGTCAAACTAGAAAATTACTTTCATATTCATTAACAATTTGTTTAAATTGCAAAATTTAAACAAAATAAGTGCATAAACATAGAAATTCCGAAAACGAATTTAAAAAGTCGCAGCAGTGCCCACAATAATGGCGGATCCGAAATTCGAAAATTTGCCAGGAATTGTAAGTGTTGAATTGAGTCATGCACTTCTGCTCCATATAGGCCAATCCTATGTGGGCAAAGAGGCCGAGAAATTTAAGAAAAATTTAATTAAAACACACATTTTTAAAAGGAAAAGTTTACGGAGTAACTTTAAAACACAAACAAAACGAAAAATAAATCAAACGAAAATAGTTAAGTGTTGCATTAATTAATTTTATTGCTTCCCTTCAGGCTTATGACCAACCCGATGTCTATGAAACGGCAGACAACCCCGAAGCGGAGACGTCCGACTACTACGAAGAAGAACCCGAGAATGAGGCCATCGAAAGGCTGCACATTTCCACACGCGATTCGTACAATCGCTTCCGTGGCGCTTCACTCGATGGTAGCGTTGACTTTTCCGATCGCATTGGGCGACGTCTGTGCAAGGGATACGATGCACATGCAAGCGAGTACGAGATTGTAGGCAATGGGGAAAAGGAAACGCCAGTGCAGAAATGCCGCCGTTTGCAGTTTGAAATGAACGAGCTGATGGAGGAGGTGGCGGCATTGCAAGTCGATCGCAAGATAGCACAGGAGGAGAAGGAATCTTATGATGCAGTGGCTACGGTTATTGCAACCGCTAAGAAAGTATTGGACTCGTTGCGTCTGGAGCAGGTGCTGGGCAAGGAGCAGGTCTCCACAGCAACCGATAAAGAAGTTAAGGCACTCATAGGTAATAGAATTTAATTAGAGCTCGGCATTTGTTTTCACCTTGGAGTCTCATTTTTATCAGGTCAAGTTGAAGAATTTAAAAAGTCCGGTGTACTCACTGCGATACAACCACCGGGCAGTGATTTGGCTGGTTCGGCGCGTATTGCCAAGCTTGAGCATCGCTTGCATCAACTGGAGCAAGCTGTGGGCGCTCAACCTGAAAAACTTTCACGTCTCACTGCTATCACGAATACATCGAACGTCATGGAAGCAGTGCATCAACTGAGCACCAAGGCTGCATTGCTACAGCCCGATAAGCTGGATGGCATTGAATCCCGTCTAACTACGCTTACCGGTAAAATGGATGCTATCGCTGAGAAGTCAAGCGGCTCTGCCGAAGATGCTAAACGCGATCAGAAGGTGTGTGAGCTGTATGATATCGCCAAGCGTACTGAGCCTGTCGCTGAGATACTGCCAGATATCATTGAACGTATGCAGGCTTTGGAAGCTTTGCATAAATATGGTAAGATTTCTTGAATGTTATCAATCACGCACTTAAAAATGTACTTGCATTTATATTCAATTGTTTGCGTATAGCTATGAACTTTGCGAAGATTATTGCTGAAATTGAAGAGAAACAAGGTACGATCACAACCAGCCTAGTTAATAACAAGGAATTGCTGCATTCGGTACAGGAAACTTTTGCACACAACCTAGAAACTATTAATAAGGAAGTGGCCAAGGTGGATGAGCGTGTTAGTGCTATTGCTGGCAAAAAGTAATAAAAGCATACGTATAGCATTGCAATGCAATGATGAACTCAACCAGATACAGTGGCTGCGGTTACCAACTCACTTAAATTATTCTAATATAATAAATTTTAATTTAATTTAGTTGCTTTACATTCGTATATCAATAAACAAAATAAAATACCTACAGTTTTGCTTATAAAAAAAATAACAAACAAATTGCATTTGAAAGTGAAATTATGAGTAGATTCATTAGAGACCAATAAAATGAAAATTTACAGGTGCTTGTTCATAGAATTACGATAGCGTACACAGTTTGCTGAAATGGATCCCAAAGCGGTACCATTTATTTGATCATGAACACTGGATTGAGGTGGCCCCTTAGCATTTGTTAAACATTATTATGAAAAACACTTTTTCAATATTAATAATATTACATTTATTACTCGAAAGGGTTTAGATCGTTTTCAAGTATACATCTACGATCTACACTACATATATGTATTGTAGTTTAATTCACACTTATGGGCTGGAGCTTCACGAACGCAACTGGAGTTTCGGGACCGTTCAATGTTGCATGAGCGATAAAGCTAATAGGAGACAGTAGAGTTTCCAGCTCTATTGACTCCTTGGAACATCGTCGAAACGTGGCTTGCATCCCTCTGTTTTACCTTTACTTTCACGGTAGATGTTCTGCTGAGCTGCGCAAGCTGATTGATGCAGCCAGTTTGTGTGTTCACCAGAACTACACAAACAGCAAGCGGAACTCACGTAGACACGCTGTTCCACCGCGCACTACGCATTACAGAGAAAGTTCTTTTATCTGTCGTACCGCGCGTTTGTGGAATAAGCTCCCTACAAATATTTTCACCGATTATTTTATTTAAAGCATACACTCATAACTACATACTTCTCCCACCTATCAATCTTCCTTGCAATCAACACAATGCTCTGCAATCACAGTGTTGAGTAAATCAAAAAAAAAAATATATATATATATATATGAATGAAACCTTCAGTTTAATGCGGAATCTGAATGGCGAACGTAAATAAGCAATTTTGACTGTTGTAGGTTCGCCATTGCCTGCCAAGAGGAGGTGTCGTGTAGAAAATTTTGGGTTTTCCACTTCTTGATTTTGCCCATTCCGAGATTAGGTTAGGATAATCTGCGTAGCAGTCCAGCGCACTACCAACTACACCACAGGTACCGCCACCTAACCTACTTTGTCCAAAAGATGAAAGGTTGCCTTAAGGCAACACACTCCATTCCAACCAATCATGGGGAGTAGTTTTTAGACTACTTACCGCAATTAGTTTTGTAGTAGTTTTGATTTGTAAATGAGTAAGTTTTTGATTAATTTTTTCAATAAAAACGCAACTCGTTGTACAATTTTTATTTAAAGCATTTTATTTATAATAATAATAATAATAATAATAATAATAATAATAATAATAATAATAGTAATAATAATAAGTACTAATAATAATAATAATAATAATAGTGATACGCCAAGTATAATATCTTTTGGATAATTTACATTTAGCTTGAATAAATTTTGTCTTATATAATTTATTTTGATGTTGTTTTTGGTTTTATTCCACAATTGGTTATTGTTGTTGTATTTTTTTCAATTTCATTCAAATAATTTTAATTGGTAATTCAATTACATTTTCAATTTATAGTTTATATACTTTCGGTCTCCTAAACTCTGCACAAACTATTTATTTATTTTCCTTTATGATTTCGCACTATTTTCAATACTTTAATTTTTAATATTATATGTGTTTTGGGCTTGGGTTCCGTTTATATTTTAAGACATTTATTTATTTGCTTATTTAATTTTTGAATTCATTGCGTCACTTTACGTGTTTGCTTTTGCATAAATTTATTGAATTTTTCTTAAAGATTTTCTGATAATATTTGCGAATACTTTTTTGGGGATTTTTAAACTTTATACACAAAATAAAAAATGTTCACTTAATTCGAATTTAATTGCGTGAAACTAAACGGAAATAATAATAATTTTTTTTTTTTTTTTGTTCAAAGTTACAACTTTTTTGTTGTTTTCTTTCTTTAGCTAACACAAATGTATTTTTTACAAAATTAAATTACAAACAGCATTTTCAAAGTTAAAAATATTAGATGAAATCTACTATATATTTTATTATATTTTTGTACATAAATGAAAAAGCTTTTAATTTTCACCTTCACTTTTTCAATATTTTCAATATTTTGTTGCATTTCTACTTCAATGATCGATCGCAATGCAACAATCAATTTATTTATTGCTACCCGAAATCTTAACGTTTATAGTGACTCTGATCTGTTCACAAACGAAAGAATTCTCCTTGGGTGAAGAGCTTGCAAGTTTTGCAAGCTTTCATTCTTTTTTTCATCTGTTTTCGAATTGTTGTCAATGTTTCTGTCTGTGAGATAAGCTCGCTCGTTGGGAAAGCTTTCAGCTCAGCGCATTCGGCGAGAACTAAAGAAAGCCTTCGAAAATTTTGAAAATAATCAGCAAAGGATTTTTCTGTTTCATCTATACGAAAATTATTTATTGCATTGTAAAAGCGCATTTGAAAATGATTTTTTGCACACTTCATTTTCATATCCAAAATATAATTGTGTAATATTATTAATTAAAGAAATATGTGAATGAAGTCGCATTTGTTGTTGGTCGGGTGGGAAATCTAGAGGTCGCTTTAGTTCTTTTAATAGGGAATACAATTCGAAAGGTTGGAAATATTGTGTGGAAGTATTTGAAAGGTCGAGATCATACAAGATTGGGGAAGCTTGTGTTTACAGCTGCGACTGCGATTTAACATAAAATTTATATTACTTTTTAATGGAGACATCATTAAAAAGCGTTAAATCTTCTTCAACAAATTAGAAGGGAAAACTTAAATGCTTTTGAAAAGCTTCTTTCAATTGTTTTGTTTACATATAAAGCGTTCAAACTCGTGCAGCATAATCACAAGAACAAATTACGAATATAACAAAAAACTTAAATTTACTTAATTTTTTTTTTTTTTTTTTGACAAATACATAGCACTAAAGTGTGAATACATTAAATAAACATATTTGTGTATTATAATTTATTTGTTTTTGTTTTTTTTTTTTAATGAAATTGTTTGCTTCATCACTGCTTCTTTTCTGGATTTTTTTTTTTTAGACTAATACCAGAAGATGAGCGATTATTATTGATTTATAATAGAACAACTTTGTTCGTTTTTGACTTTTGACTGTTAAATTTTACAATTTTGTATATTTCTTTGATGATTTTTCTTTGGTTGTTATGTTTTGGTTTGTTTTGGTGTGAGAGAGAGTACATTGCAATTGCAATAATATTTTTGATATTACTTACACTAAATACTTAGTTATTATTAAGTTTATTAATTTTTTTCAAATACATTTCATTTACCTACAGTCCGTTCATCGATTCGTTAGCTAGTCGTGTTGTGTACCAGGCTTTCGAACTTAAGGTTGCAAAAAAAAGGGGTTACAGGCAATGTTCACATCACTTCATCATTTGAAGTTGATTGTATCAAGAAATAAATAATTGTCTGATTTTTTTCTATCGATTTTATGAATCTGAATCAGAAAATAGTAAACTTTCAAGATCCTAAGACTATTTAGTGATTAAAATAATTCTAAAATTTTTAAATTGTGAAAGATAAAACTTTCTAGAAGAGAAAGGAAACACAAGAAGTCCGATCTTTCGATTAGGTGCACTGGTGCGGCAGGTTTTTCTATTTTAGGAGCGTTGCCTTCAATTGTAGTCCTCTTTCTTTTGTCTGTGAGAAACTTCACACTTAAACTGACTTGAACTTAACCGACGGGCACAGGCGACAAGAATCGCATGCCACACACAGTCTTAGGAGCAATCATTTCAAATTTTTGTTTGTTTTTTTAAATCTCTTTCGCCCGTTGGTTTATTAAGTAAATTGCATAATTCTACTTTATCCGTACATTTTCTCGGGACAGTACCGATCTCTCACCCCTCGAAATTAGTTTCCACGCAATAGATCGTTTCATCGTGCCTTCAATTGTAGTCCTCTTTCTTTTGTCTGTTAGAAACTTCACACTAAAACTGACTTGAACTTAACCGACGGGCACAGGCGACAAGAACCGCATGCCACACACAGTCTTAGGAGCAATCATTTCAAATTTTTGTTTGTTTTTTTAAATCTCTTTCGCTCGTTTGTTTATTAAGTAAATTGCATAATTCTACTTTATCCGTAGATAAAGTTTATTCTCGGGACAGTACCGATCTCTCACCCCTCGAAATTAGTTTCCATGCAATAGATCGTTTCAGCTTCATGCAGCATAACTGCATAAGACAATGGAAGCAGAAAGATTGACACTCCTTTTTAATCGTTTTCGTCATGCTTGATCCATAGAAAATGATTATTGGATAATTAAAATGAAATTCCTTTATTTTGCTTCTTCAAACTTTATAGTTTTTATGCCAAAGCCAATTGTTTGTTAAAAGTTATCAAAAGCTATAAAATTGCAAAAGTTTAACTGTCGAAATATTTAAGGCTTTAAACAAAATTTCAAGCTTTAGCATTAGAAATAAAAATTTATTAAATTTTTCAAATGCATTCAATGCATTATTAAAAAAATAAACAAGCTGAAGTATAATTTTTATTAGTAGCCACTCATTTGAATCGGTAATAAGCTAAATTTATATCGTACAGTAACACATTGGAAAAAGTTCAGTTCAGCTCAAAGTTCAGTTATCGTCATCATCAATTTCTTCATATCCCATTGAAATGTGTTGTTTATTTTTTTTTTTTACCTAATGCTTGGTAGATTCCTACGTGTGTTATAAGCACAAAGAAAAACCCTAGTAGGGTCTACTTTTCGTTGACGACCAGGTCATATATTGATTCGGTTGGTCTTACTTAACATGGCAAAACAGAAGTCGTTTGCAGCCCCCATTATCGAACAGATACTACTTTGCGAAATACTTATAACCCTAAAGATCGATGTGCACTTTTAATTTCTTCTTGTTACACCTAGCAATTTTCGTCCTAATAAGAATCACTTAGAAATGACAAGTCAATTAAATGCGAACAAGCCGCTGCTTATTAAATGCGAACAATTTTAGAGTAATTTATTATCACTTTGCCTGCCAAGTGGTGTTTACTTGTATACTTTCTTACAATTCTCATTCACCTCATATATCGGTAGGAATGTCAGAAGTTCATGAACGAGAATTAATCACAAGTCTAGAACGGGAATCAAACCAGAAACCTCAGGGATGAGGTTTCTGGAAGTGTAGCCACTAGACTATCGAATAACTTTTTTCCTCTTTCAAATATCAAGAGATGACTCTGTAGCTGCTTAAATTCGATTTTGCAAACCTCTCTAAAAAATCCTCTCGCTGACTTCATTAATCTGTCATTTAACCAATCTTGTTTGTTCTTAGATTATTACTAATTATGCTACTTTCCTGCTGCTCGTGTTTCCGGGTATCATCTTTTTTTTCTATCATATATATTTACTTTGAATATACACATACATTTATAGATAGTACATATATACTATATAGAGATTTTAATATTGTATATGGTAAAATTTTTTACTTTTCATGTTTTGTCTTTATTATTTATTATTTTAGTTTATTTTTGTTGTTGTTGTTGTTCTGTAATAATTAATACTATTTATTCATTTATTTATCTTATTTAAATATATTTTAATAGATAATTGAGAATTGCATATTTGTTTGGTATATAATTTCTCTGAAAAAATGGAAAAAAAACGGTTTCAGAGTTTTTTATATTTTTACACTCGTATGTATGTATGATTATATAAATTGCATTAAATTTCGTTTTAGTTTTTGATTACAATACTTGACAGAGTCGAAACATTAAAATTTTTCTCATACGGAATCCATATTAGTGCAGGTTTTTGTTTATAATCTTTCTTTAGTTTAACTATTACTTTTTCTTTTTTTTATATTCATCACTTTTATCGTTTTTTTTTTTTGTTTTTGCTTTTTCTTTATAATTACCGAATTTGTTCCTTGCTTACAATTGCATTATAATAATTTCTTTAAAATTATAAGTAAAAGTATGTATATGCATAAGTCTATATCAACAAAATCATCACATTTAACAAATGAATATATAAATCTATGTATATAAATATGGTATGTATGTTGTGTGTAGCAAAAAAAAATAATTAAACTAAGTTTTTTTGATTTGTAGAATTATGCACATTTAAAAAATCCATATATAAATAAATATTTACATACATACATACGCTGTATGTATATATATAGTATATATAAAATTTCTATTACATACAGTAGGTTTTATTTGAAAGGAATGAAAAATAAATACACACTGAGAGACTATTTACAAATATTACCAATTTTTTATTATTAGTTTAAATTTTGACAAAGTTATTATGTAGAGAAATGAAAAATGGAAAATAAAATTAAATGAATTACTCAATTATCTTCTCGCAAAAATAGCTTCTTAATTCATTCTACTACATTCAGATATATTTATGTACTTTGTAGTAACAACTAAGCGTTTCTGTTTTTATACTTATGACTTTTACTTAATCTTTGTTTTGTTTTCTTTTGTTTTGTATTTTTGTTTTTGAAAATTTACTCACCTATTAATACAATTATTTAGAATGCAATAATCAAAAAAAAAAAAAATATTCAAAATGAAAATTTTAAATCAAAAACTAAACAATAAACACACTACAACGAAAGTATTCATATTATTATTATCTTCATTAATAAAATGTAATTTATTCATTATTCTCGGCAATGTGTTACTTTCTTTTGCCGTTCTTCAACTCTTCGACCTTTTACTTTGTTCGTTTATCATTTTTCTATTAGATGGAATCCTTTAACAAATGTTTCTGTTTAGCTGTGTTTTGCTTTAAAGATATTTGCTCTTACGGTTTGGAAAATTAGTTTAACCATTTGTTTGATAAATTTTTTATTAAATAATAATATTAATAATATTGCACTTTTGTTTAAACTTAATTTAAATTGAATTTCTTCATTGTTCATTTGTGTGTTGTTTGTGTCTATGTGCATTTTTTGTATTTTTTTGAATTTTTATTTCTTTTTTTTTTAATTGCCCAGAAACATTTTTTATACTTCTTATTGTTTTTTAGGTTTGTTTGTTTTTGTTTGTTTTGTTTTCTAATACACTAATACGGATTCCATCGTAATTGTATCTCATTTATTTGTAGCTTGTGTATTTGTTGCTGTTGTTGCTTGTATCTGCGATGCTGTTTGCGATGCAGTCTCTAATGTGCGGCGTGCCAGTCTTGACCTGTGCGGTGCAAAATTGATTCAAATATTTTCAATTACAAACATGAATGCTGCCACCACTTACCTAATTTGCCCAGCTAACAATGGGTTAATGGCATATAACCAATCGTGCACCTCCTTGTCGCCCAAAGTCTGTAGCAGATATCCACGGTGTTTGGTAACAACACTGCAATGCAACATATACAAAATAGTTAGTAATAATGATTGAATATTTAACGTCATTTGGATGAATTTTTAATGATGACTTGAAGCTTAAAATTAATCTATTAAAATCTACTTAAAATAGTAACATTTACTAAAAATGTTAAATAACGAAAGCTTCATTTAATTCATTGAATCGCATCAATCGAATTCATTTACATATGGTAAGTTAATTGAATTTATCGAAGTGAAAGAAAGCATTGAAATCTATTCCAAGTTATAAGCTCAAATTTTTAAAAGAATTTTAAACCTTTATACTTAATTAACTCTACTACTTATGTATAAATCTCTTGTTTGTGATGGTTTTACTTGGTTTTGGGTTTTGGTTTTTTTTTGAGGAATTTCCTTGATAACAGATTGAATGCAGCGATCAGTTGTAACACATCTTAATTTCTGGGAACAAGAAGCACTCACTATTATATCACATAAAAAACATGCTCCTCCCGATCATAAAACACAAAGACTGACTTTACGATCAGCAGTACATTAGATTAGATTCAAACAGGGACTGAGCATAAGGTACCAAATCACTGCGGCCTAAATAGACCTATTCTGAAGATCCCATTGAATATCCTAAGATACGCTTCCTAGGCTTGTAGCATTTAAAAATGCTAAGTTATCCCTGGGAGTTGTATTTCCCACTTCAACCGTAGTTGCGTATGCAATAGTAAGGTGACAGAATGTGCTTTGCTGTTTCCTCGTCTTCGTCTTAAAATCTACAGAATTCGTACCGAGCTATTCCCATGTTAGCAAGATGTTTCCTAACTGGACAGTGTCCAGTAAGAAATCCGGTTCCGTTTCGGATTCCGTTTCTATTTTTTTAATTGATAAATTCAACACTCAGGGTGTACCCCTATGAATGCAGAGCATTGTATTGAATGGAAGGAAGATTGATAGGTGGGAGAAAGAAGGTGGGAGAATCAGAGAAAGAATGCAATCACACAGGACATCGATAAAGGGATAGACAGCCATTGTGGCAGGTGTTATGCTTATACCACAATGAACTTCAGTTTATCAGTGTCGACTATGACCGCATGTAGCGCCAAAGGCCAAGCTTTCCGCATCCACTGATGTTGTGCGTGTTATTTTTGTACATGAATGGAGTTGTAACATTAAGAGTTGTTTTTTTTTCTTAACTTTGATAAACTTGGCATGAATGATTTTGCTTGTCTGTTGGCTGAGGTGTCGTCCCAGGCAGCCTGGACCTTTCTGTTCAGCCATGTTTTAAGATTGAGCTGTATAAAACTTCTGCAGAATGGGGGTTGGTCTAAACATGGGTTCGGATGCCCCTTTTCTGGAAAGCTCGTTAGCCATTTCATTGCTCTCAATTCCACTAAATCCAGGCACCCAAATAAGATGGACTCTACTTTGAGATGCTAGCTTGATGAGTAGTTGAAGGCACTCCCATATATGGTAAGTTTTGAACTAATTTTGAAGGAGTTTAAGGTGATTAGGGCAGCCTTAATGTCTGAGATAATATAGATGTTACTCTTTTACACAACGGTCTTTGTTCATATTCTCTAAGACATAATTCTATTACGTGTGCTTCCGCCTGAAAAACTGAGTTTTCTTGGCTCATACTAGCAATAATATCCTTTCTCGGTCTTACTCCATAAACTCCCGTTCCAACTCCCTCGTTTGTTTTTGATCCATCTGTGTATCACAGATGGTAGTCCCCAACAAAACGAGGACATTCCTTTTCCCAAGTATCTTTACTATTGAATGTAACTTGAAAGTTGTGTTGGAAGTTATATCGGGGTAGGCACGAATCATTTATTGTGATCTTAAGGTTTTGTTCCTTAGTCAATTCTTTTCCAAGAGCGGAATGTTTGACTTTTCTCTCAGAACTTTTGTCTTGCAACTTGAGCTTAGCAGTGAACTATCAGCAGTAGATAAAACTAGCGCCATCGGGTTTCCCACCCAAACGATTGCAACCATTTTCTAGAGCTATTATGAAAGTCTCTTGCGCTAATAGGAAAAACATTAAAACTATTAATTAAAGTGTGATGTGGCTAATGTAGCATGCAACTACTTTCATAATCCAATCTGTAATATAACATGTTTCTACTAGAAGACTTAGACTTAGCCTGCTGTTGTACGTGATCCCATAATCCCTATTTGAGATATTGCGCTATAGTTGGTTACAGCAGCTTTCATTTTTAATTCATCATCACATCACTAAAATTTCATGGTTCTAGTTCCAAACAATGCAACCAATGTGAAATCCCCAAAAACTTATTTATTTATAAATATTATTTACCTGAATGTGTTTGGTATTTTAACCATAGCTGCTTGATCCTCACTGCATTCAACTTGAGCTGTGGCCAAATTCAAGATAGCACGTTCAACCGGATCCTTCTCTGACTTATAAATGAAAACGTATGGACGACGTACAGTCTAAGAAGAGAAAAGAAATCAAATATTTCCGCGTTATAACTAACCAAAGCCTTCAACACTTACCACCCAACGTTTCTTCCAACCGGAACCGCCATGCTCCAATACATTCAACAGACCTTTACGTGCAACAACTGGACTAACGCGTATCTCTTCCAATTCGGGTACATAAAGTCTGAGCGGAAGAGCTGGCTGTGTAGCAGGAGCAGGAGCTTCCCAGCCATTTGGTGCATCAGCACGATCAGGAGAGCATAATCTGTAAGATTTATGAAAGTGGCGTATAAATGTAAAATGAAGGCGGTGCAAAATGATGAAAGGTAAGGTAACACAAGCGAACAGAACATCAAGAGTTTTTCCATTGTTTCGTTTTTGTTAAAAAAAAAAACACAAAAATGCAAGTACGAAAGCGAAAAGTGAACGTATTTAACAAACAAGTTGTTAGTAGTTACATAAAAAAGGTGGAATAAATGGAGCTGAAGTTAAAGCGAAATTATAAGAAAGCAACAAATTTACCTTCGTCTAATTTTTGTTGTTGTTCTAATAAAATACCAAATTAAGATATGTAAAGAAAACGTAAAAAAAACAGAATTTAGGATTTTTGTATATTTGTTGTTGAGAAAGAAAACTTAAACTTTATATCGTCCTCGATTCGATACGAGTGTGAAAAGAGTTTCTTTGCTTATGCTGTGGAACTTACTCTATAGAATTACTGGAAATGCAGCTGACGGTCATATCCGCGCAACCTTCATCGCTTGGCGAGACATCCGATTGAGATTGTGTTGTTGTGTTGTCCGACGGTTCTGACTTACTGTAGCGTCCTGGAAGGGAATAAGACGGGGTTATGATACACAACTAACTGGAAGGATTTCCAATTCATTTCACTTACCCTGTACTAAGTTCAAGCACTTCATCATCAATTCCTGCTCACGCTGATTATACTCGCGTTCTGGTACAATCTGTTGTGGGTCCTTGACCGGTGTTTGTGGTGATGGTGGAATCACCATGTGCACTGGTGATGTAGCGGCACGTGCTGCCAAATTGCAAACATCTTTTTCCGTTTTCGTAGTCGGATTGGGATTGGTATCCATGCCCAAACGTTCGCGCAGCAAAAGTAAATGACGTATGCGTCCAACTTCTTCAAGACGTGTCAGCTTCTCAAGCTCCCACTGATGATCGAAGATCAAGGAGTCACCACGTGGACGCCAGCCGGACAGATTTTCCTCGCCGCGCACATAGGTGGAGCTAGTATCGAGTACACGTCGTTGACGACGTTGTACACCTTAGGCATAACGCGAAATTAATGAGAAAATTCAGAATTACTAAATAATTTGCCTTTGAGAGTGGCGTACAATTAACAGAAGGATTTCTGAACTTGGCAAATAACAATAATAACACAACAACTACATTAAATATTTCTACCTGGACTACCTGCTTCAGAGGCTCTTCTCAATGACAGTTCATAAACGCCCGATAAACGATTTGCCTCCGGATTGCGATACTGGCCAGAGAAGAGATGCTTCAATGAACGGGGTCCGGTGCGTGCATCACGTCCATAAATAACCATACTCAAATCTTTTGTTATAATAGCGGGGCGTGCACAATTCTCCAACTGAAAAAAGTCATAGTTTTTTAAAATATTATAATTGAGTTTATCGCAAGCCTTGAAGCTACTACTCACTTCCAAATAAGCGCTCAATGTTATGTAAATCGTTTCGCCCGCCTGTGTTACACGATTCAATAAAGCCGAATTGTGTAAGCTCGAATCCCATGCGGCCTCAAAGCGATAGAATGAGCGATCATCACCGGGCACTTCAAGCACCTCGCCTGGAAACAGGCCCAGCGATAGCACACAAGCATCTTCATCGAGATCATCGGAAGATTCAGGTGTATTACGTATGCGTCCCACGACCAATTCACGTATATCTTTCCATTTGACTTCGGCGGTCGGCTCATGTACAATTGTAATGCGTATGCGACGTTGTATACCCTGGTGCAAGAGGAATAGACCACGGCATGGAAGATCATCGCTATGTTCCACCACCTAGATTGATTACAATATGTAGACATGAATTCATTGCGGCAGTATTATTATAGAAAGCAAAACTTACTGAGGGCACATATTCGCCATTCGGTGCTAATTCGCATATCTCAAACCACACCAACACATCGTGCTTCGCCAATACAGTCGACGATGGTGGACATGGTAGTGGTCCAAATTTCGGACTACGCACGGGTTGACTTATCGGAATGCTTGGTGGAAGCATACGTCTTGGTGGTGGTCGAGAAACAAATTCTTGTTTAGCATCTTTATGCAATGGATGTGTTTGATAGTGACCAAAGATCTTAAACATTATGGGTTGCGTTTTCAAGTATTCAATGAAGGATTTTGTAACTGGCACAGTTATCTGTATATAAGGACAGAGAGAGAGAGAGAGAGAGAAAAAGAAATAAAAGATTAATTAATGAACGTAGATTCTGGTTTCGAATTTGGTCTTGGTGTTTCAGTCTGTTTCAGTATTTGGGTCTGTTCTCTAGTATCTCTAATATATGATTTTTGATCTATGATATATGACCTTGTTTCAAAGACTCTCGTCTCAAATGAATGCCTCTAGTGTAATTTATGGTTTTATTGTAAATTTGCAATGCTTTATGTATTATTTAGTCTCTCTTCTATAGCCTGTTTTCTGTGGTTTTAGACAATGGTTTATGGTCAATGATCATTGGACTTTAGAATACAGTTTCTGATCTATGATCTTGACTCAGTTTTTCCTGGTCTCCTCTGCTTTATGGTTCCACCTCTCTATTCGTAATCTGTCTGATCTCTTGTCCTCTGAATTCAATCAGTTAATCATAAAATTATGTCATCAACACACATAAAATATATTTATGTTTTCTAAATTGATTCAAATTTCAATACAATTTTTGATTAACCAAAATGCTCATTGTTCGGTAAATTAATATTTGAAACTGAATAAGTTGCTTAATAACTTGCTCACATTCTGTACATGATAGAATCCAAGTGGTGCACCGGATGCTGAATTTTTCACAGGCTCAGTAGAGAAAGCTTCCTCATGACGATGCAAAAAGCTGTAATGGTAGATAGAACACAATTTTTTTAAAAGAACCACAGAGAATTGAAATAATTGTAATACTTACTTGAACTGACAGAAAATATCAGCATATTCTGCGCCAATGCCTGTAGCCTGCAATACTGTAACACGGAATGTGAATTCTTTGCCAATCTGCAAATGCTCGCCAGGTTCTTCCCCAGCCTCCTGAGATTCGGATGCTGAGTTTGAGTCAATGCCACGTCCAGAATCTGCATCTTCGAGTTCTAATTGTTTTAATATTTCGTTGTTTTTTTTTTTTGCACACACAAATATCAAAGGGGATATTAATTTCAAAATAATAATTGAGTAAAAAATAAAAATAAAGCATGCACTAATTGTATAAAGATTGTGTGATAGATCAAAGGGAGGAGAGTTCTTCGGGATGGTAAAGTGCACAAATGGCTACCACAACACAGACTAGAAACAACAACTCACCCTCAAGCTTAGTATCCAAACCGCCATGTTCAATGTAACGCTGCACATCATCCTTCTCATTCAAAGCGCGATATTTTGGCTTGGCATCATCTTCATTAAATATCAAACGTGCTGATTGTTTAACGCCATTGTTAAAGTCAATCGATTCCTCATCCTTTAAACCATCAAAAAGCTATTGACTTATATATAATTTTAGGAAAATCTATGACAAAAAAACACCTACCAAAACTGGCTGCACTGCTACACGCAAATAGCCACGCACATCGCCACGCTCATTAACTATGGCCACTTTATGTACCAATGGCACCGGGTACAGCAAGTTACTCAGATAAATGAATGAACGTCCAACCATACGGAACCAGGGGAAACGATCATAGAAGGGATCGCCGCCAGTTAAACTCTCAACATTGTAATCGGGTGAAGTGGGACTGAGCTCAGCTTCATTGTGGTACATTTCACGCATTAACTCCAAACGTTGTCTGTAAAATTTAATCGCAAGGTGGAAATTAACTTATAATCTAGATGGATCTAATTAATTATTAGTGGAAAGCTACCATATGTGCGTCACAATAAAAGCGAAAATAGAGAAAACGAACAAAAAATTACGATATTCATATTTCTATAAAAACTTAGGTTCCTGCATTTTATTCCTTAAACAATCAGAAACTAAAATTAGTTTCAATTTCCCAGAATTATAAAAATTTTTACAATATTTAAATGACAAAATGACATGGGTTGGCTTTGAAGTTATATGGAAAACTATTACTTAAAAAAAAAGATCAGAAGAAACTTTTATTAGAACCGAAGGACGAATTCCGATCCAATTTCAACTTTTTTTATTTAAATTTTTTAATGATATAACCAAGCTCGGCTTAGTAGAGGGATATCCAATAAAATTTTCAATTCGCTCCTTGAAGTATGAGGCTCTTCTTCAAGCAATGCTCCGGCTTCCATTAGTATATTGTAGTAAAACGATTTTTTGAGCTACTTAAAGTTCGATCAAAATACTTAATATTCACTAACAAATGTGTAATAAAAATAAAACCTCAGCGGGAAGTTGCCCCTTAAAGTTCGACGATTATGAGTGTTCGAGAACTGATATTCATGCTTTAAGAACTAATTTATTTTCATCTGAATTCCTCTCATCTCGGTTGAGTAGCCACTTCACTACTGATTTAGCTTCAAGAGAAAAACCCTCCTCTTTAGTCGCGCCGTAAAAAGACAGACGGGAAACCAATTCTTTAATCCTCTAATTCTCCTCCACCAGGATGAACTAAGAAACTTTATATTTCCTGTCCCTGTTGCAGTTGAGGATAAAGTGCAAAAACAAACCAGCAAACAAGAGTTTAGAAAAGAAAAGCGTTCCTCAAAGGCACAGCACGATACATTTAAAATTATGTATACTTAGCTACAACAACAACAAAGCAACATATTAAAAAACTCTACTAAACTTTAATCAAATGAATTCTACAAAATGAAGCTCACACACTAAGTAAAGAATTACATGCATTGTTAGAAATTACTTAGAAAAAATAGTTATTTTTTTTAGGAAGACAATCGTGTACGAGTAGAGTAATGTGGGATTTTTGAACTGTCATCGGATTTGAATTAGCAGAGAATGAAAGTAATGCCAGTTCCGTCAAAGAAAGAATCATTGAACTGATTCCGTAAATTGATATGAAATGCGTCAGTTGATTAATTAATTTCTAATACTTAAAATGGATTCGATAAATTCAATGTCAATTTCCAATTGAATGGCATCCGTACAATGTCAATTATATTTATTTTCTTTGCCATTGATTTCATTTAATGCAAAGGCTTTACGTGGTTCGATCAAATGATTAATTTCTCATGTTATGAAAGATGATTCCCTTCATTTTTCCATGCACAATTGTCTGCCACAGTTTAAGCACAACATTAAGATCAGTAACTTAATATAATATTAATTGGTAAGTAAAATGAAAGAACAAATATTATAAATTAGAAACCTCAAGTAAATGAAAGCAGACCTAGAAGGCATTAGATTGGCCAATGTTAAACGTGATGGTGAACTGTTGGCATTCATATGATGATCATTTGATTTTTCTTGATGACCAGTTGAAGCATCTGGACGTACTACTGCCATAATTCCATTAGTGGTTGGTGCTTGATCATGTGAGGAGTGGGCATTAATTGTGGTTACTGTCGAATACGTTAGGGTTAAGCAAGTAGTAGAGGAGTTACTGGAATTAGGAGAATGTATAGAGGAGAATGTATAGGAAGGCGCCGCTGTAGTGGCACTGTTCACATATTCGGTATTTGTATTGGTGCAGGAAACGATATTTTGATCACCACCACACAATGAAGACGTATCGAATAGCATTGATGACGGTGGACTCTCAACATTGTAAATTTGGCGCATCAATTCAAGACGATAGCTTCAGTTTTATTCGTTACATTGGTAATAATGGCGAAAGGATTCGAAGGGTTTGGGAATGAAAATACAAAACGAATAAAGAAAAATGGTATATTAAAACCTATTTATGTATTTTAGAAAATTACGCTTAATGTTTAAAAGTAGTAGTAGTAGATGAAGATGCTTTCAAAAATTATATAGTTAGTGTGCAATTGGCGCAAATTGTGATGGTGGTAGTGGTATTTTTAAAAATTTTATCACATAACAACAACTAACAAAAAGGAAAGTAATACAATATATTAATAACATTAATTGTCTTTTTTTTTCAGTGTGACAATTTAACTGATTATAAAGAGTACAATTTTTATCATTAAATAATTAACAAATTCTAATTGTTTTTAAGAATAATTAAAATTAATGACAACCACCATGCACGTTCCATAAAGTAGGAAAAAATCTTAGTTGAATAAATAAATTATATTAAATAAAAAACGCGCAGCAATTTTATTTATTTATAACTCTGCTTCTTAAATGCCTTTGAGGATTAACTTTCCCAAAAGTTTTTCATATCTCTAGTAAATCGTTAAAAAAATAACACACAAATAAATCTTTAACAAATCAAATGCAAAAAACAATGACTGTGATTTTTGGGACTCAATATTTACTTAGTTAACTGTAAAGCTTAAGTTTAACTTACCGCAACTTCTCCAGTGACCAATAATGTGTAGCTCCATTTTTAGTATCGGTTACCTCAACGGCTACAATAGTTTTGGATACTGGTGGTGCGCCAAATTCATCATCATTTTGCAAGGGTGAAGCCGATGAAGCCAGTTCCGGTGGTAGTGGCGAGTAGAGCGTGTCGGTTAGAAGTGTAAATTGGAATTGCACCTGGAAGAATATGCAGAATTTTAACGTATACCAATTTTGTTTTACACTTTCTTTTGTCGAACACAAACCTTTTTCTTCAATTCCACCGAAATTGCATTAGCCTCTTTCAAGAATATAGCATTGCCCCACAGATCATCGCGTAACGATGTAAACTGATGGTAACGCCATTTACGGAATGCCCAAGCAGCGAGACCAGCTTCGCGTGCATTCCAACAAGATTCATATAATGGATTACCTAAGATAAATACTTATATATAAATCATTATGAAATATTTTCAGATCCAGCAACCGAAGTTATTTCCTAAGCACTTATTAACGCTGATATATAGGCTAACTACCAAATTTACCGTCAATTCTATTCACATGGTTTCGCTGTAGCTTATTGCATTACCTCAGGCCAGTGGTCTTCAACCTGTAGCCTTCTAAGCTGGCATTTGATTTTGTGGAGCTCGTGTTTTAAATATAGCACTTGTCCCCGTGGAGCATCTAGACAAATTGGCCAAGCTCCTAAGCTCCGTGGAGCACAGGTTGAAGATCATTGCCTTAGGCCACCACACTACGACATCATAAGTATGTTAATTTAGACCCTGCCTGAAATGGAATTACATTTAAAATTTTAGACCGAATAAATGTCACCCTGTGGTAGTATGTATCTGCTAAACATAAAGCTTATCTGAAAAAGCTTTTATACAGAAACTTCCATATTACACTACATTTATTTTCGTAAAGCTTTAATATGATCATTATGGTTAAGCAGAAAATTTCCAATCGGTCCTGTGGCGCAATGGATAACGCGTCTGACTACGGATCAGAAGATTCCAGGTTCGACTCCTGGCAGGATCGCAGCAATCTCTTTTTTTTACTTTTTTCTTACATTTTTTTTCATTCATTACTTACTATAGACATCATCCTCTTGATGAAAATCTTCAGGAGAATAGCTGCTATACATAGACATCGTCATTGATTGTTCTTCAACTTGCTTTTGTAAAGCATCTATGCGTGCTTCATAAGTCTGATGTACAAGCAAATAAAATATGTAAAATTATTAAAGCATACTCTTAGCAAAGCCCTCCTTCCTCCCTTACCTTTCTTTGTTCTTCGAACTGCTGGTCGGCCTGCAATTTCTCACGTTTGTACTGCTCTTCCAGCACGCCCAAACGCTTTTGCATTTCCACTTTCAAATCGATACCTTGCTTCTCCAACAACTCGCACTGTGCGAAATTCCAATCCACCTGTTGAGTATCGCATTTTTCCATTTCATTTTCAGCACTCTCAGCGATTTTCTCACGCAACTCGCGCGCTTGTTCGGGATTTGTAAAACGAAATACATGATTCTTGCCCAGAATAACACGTGATCCCGTTTTCAAAACTTCTGGCTCAACCAATTTACGTCCATTCAAATAGACGAGTGCATCTTTGTGCGGTATTAAAGTGACAGTACTACTGCGATTCTCGAAAGTGCAATGTTCTTTTAGTATATGCGACCCCGACAATTGTATATCCTGGGGCACATTAGCTTCATGTGTGCCCAAACGTGTAATTCCATCTTTAATGTAATATAGCAGGCATTCGGACAAATTCGGATCCTCATTTAGATTAACTAAATGTGGAGTTTTCTTTGGTGAGAATACGCCAACGGTGATGCCATCCTCCTTGACAGCAACGCCCATCTCAGCGAATACTGCCTCGCGCTGTAGTCGTATCTCTTCGGTGCGTTTTAGTTTCTCCTCCCAGGTTTCGTTAAGTTCTGTTTACAATTGAGAAAAAGAGAGAGAGAGAGAGAAAATGTTTCGGTTAAAAACGAAAAGTTATAAAAGATAAATATTGAGATTAGAAAGAATTTTAATTTGCATATTTGTTGTTTTTTTTTTCTTACCTGCAATTAATTTCTCACTAGCTTGCAGCTGATCTACAGCCATTTCAGTAGAAGAACCATTGCGGTTGCGTCCCTTTGATGGTGATTTGATACCTCCATTGCCAACACCGCCATTCTTATTCAGTTCATCTTCTGAAAATTTAAATTTAGCTAAGTCTTTGTGCTTATATTCAGTTCTGTAAAGGCTTCATTCAATTGCGTGCACAGCAAAAAAAAAAAATTAGTAGAGTTTAGAAAGATATACGGGTATATTATGGTATATATTGATATGTATGTATTATTGCTTAATATTTTCAGATTATATGTGGATTATGTACAAATGAACAAAGCAATACCAATTGTTAAACATAAAGATTCAAAAAAAAAAAACCGTTAACAGCATAATTATATATGTATTATATATTCCATAGAAGATTACTCAAAAATATGAGATACAAAAAAGAGAATAAAAACTTCCTACTACGAGTGTAACTCTCTGAGAATTCATTTTCTAAAAATTACAATGTGAGGAGCATACAAGAGTTTGTTGAAGACTCCTAGTCCCATTTTTATCATTGAACTAATTTTCGATAAGCAATAAAAGTAGACAAATTTCAAAGGACGAACGAAAACATCGATGAACATTTCCACAAAATTTAACCGAGTCTGTGGCAAGTCTGAAGTGACTGTATTGCATCCCTAGCTTTTTAGAGATTTGGAAGAACTAGAAGTAATTATTTTACTTGTGATGAGATTTGAACACGGGACACTCTGCGTAGCAGCCACAAATATTTTGACTGAACTTCTAAAATTTATTTAGTCCTATACGGGAGGGATTAAAATGCTTAGATTTAAGTTGTGACTAGGTATCACGGACTTTTTGATAGGAATCCTAAGGGATTATGGTAAAACTGATAGCACTGATAGGTTTTATGATCCTGTGATTGTAAGTATTTCGTGTAGCTCTTAAAATTTCGCCTTCTGAACATATAATATGGTATCGCATTTGGATATAGAAAGTAAAATGAAAATTGGAGCACCAAATGCAGTCCTTTATTTGACTTGGGTTCTTCATAGAACAATTAATTTTTGACTTGGCTGATTGTAAGGAACACCACAGAAGTATTGCATAATGTTATGCAATCGAGTAATGAAAATAAGAAAACGGAAGGATTGAAGAAGCTACTTATACAATTTTAAACATCGAGATTGTGTATTTATTTTGAGGTTATGTATTTACTAAGCTTGATGCACATTATTCAGAAAGTACCTATGTTAAGTAGTAAACTGCTCAGAATTTCAGATTTAATACTCATACTATATGTGAATTATATACTATGTAGTTACAGGCCCTTTCCGAGTGGAGACAGGAAGTGCCCTGAAAGTCATGATTTTACAGACTTCCAATGGGAGACTTCTTCCTTTATCTACTATAAATTGCACAATATGCCCAATGTCTCTCTCTGATTGTGTGAAAGGCCCTGTGTGGTGGATACGAGTATGTAATAAAGTATATACTTTAAATTTAATCAATAAATTTACATATACTAGAAAAAATTGTATGCATAATTGCATTCCGAAGCAACAAAAATAGAAATTTTACATAAAAAAAAATATATAAATATTATATTTACGAGTACAATTGTTTGCTTTAGATTTGTGAAAAAGAGTTGCAACAAAAATAGGACAATATATATTTTTAGTACGATATTTAAAAAGAAACTAAAATGTCCTTAAGCGTTTGTTTCATATTTGCATATTATAGGTATTTGGCAAATGCAATTACACACACATCACACATTAGACACACACTCACAAATAAATTGGATTATTTGTAATTAATTTGTATTGTACTGGGTGTAATTGAGTAATTAATTGATTAAGGTAAAGTATGGTAGATTTGTCGTTGCAAAATAGCAAATAAGCCTTGGTTTCGAGTACAAATTGATTTTATTTTAATTTTTTTACTTACTATTCGGATCACGTTTCTCACAAACCACTTTGCCATCGGGCCCTAAATGAAATGTTATGTATACATAGTATGCTTTCTTTGTTTTTCTGTTTATAACTCAACTAAAACTAAATTATGAAGTACATATTACATAAGTAGTTTGAAAATATATAAGTATTATATAAATTTAGATTACATATAATTTACTAACAGTGAAATGATTCCAATTGAAAAATGGAAGATGGTGCTGTGTGAATTTCGTAATATCTAATGTATGTATTTATATACTAGAATATGCATTTTTTGATCACAAAACTCACCTTCTTGTACCTCAATACCCTCGGCTTTGAGTAGGTCTCGCAATTTTTGAATTTCTTCTTTAAGTTCGCGTATAAGTTTAGCATTAGCATCTTCATTAACAACAGCTTTGCAAACGATTTGCTTAGCACGATCAGCATATCTATAAGAGAATAATATAGAATATAGAAAAGAGATTTTTTGATTTTTCATTTTAAAAATTACTGATGAGAAAATTAATACAGGGGGCGAAGAGGTGTGAAGGCTTTAAAATTGTGATGACATGATAAAACTCATACTCTCCTGCTGATCATTGCTTCTGAATGAAAAGACTTTTTCGCCTTCTGAACCTTTAAATCTTCGTTCGATCAAAAAATATTAAAAATCCTTGATTTCCTAAAACAAATTTAAAACCCAATTGGCTTTTCTACTCATTTGTCGGTTTAATGGATTAAGATTATAGTTTTAAGGATCTTTTACTTGGAAATTTCAAAGTTCGAACATTTAAAGCCGATCTCAAGCAAGACTCAGGTAAGCCCTTGAACCTGCTCATCAAAAGTACCAATAAAGTAAGGTTAGGTTAAATGATTGCTTCCAAAATAACACAATAGCTCCTTTTTGAGCTACCACTACCACTTCCACTCGGTTGTAATGGTTTACACAAGAGCTCTAGTATAGAAGTTCCTGAAAGAGTCACAATAGACCGAATCAGCCAACCGACTAGGTTTGTCGGTAAACGATCTACTATTTCAAGTAGAAGCATTTGTGACCATTCTTAACTGGAAATCCATGTTTCTGAGATGTGATAAAATAATAAATAATATGCAATTTACTTACCTCAAAGTACTTAAAGTTTCATCGTAGTTAATGTCAGCAGGTGAAATAGCTGCAATCATGGCCGTTTTCGAATTGCCACCCAAATTTTCACGTAAAAGCCAAGTGAGCACAGAGTCACGATATGGAATGAAATCAGCTTTCTTGGATTTCTTATTCTTAGAAGCCTACAAAATAGCATTATCGATTGTAATTAATTTCAAATGAAATAATGCAGTTGAATTTCGAAATACAAATGTAAATAAATTGAACAAGATGAAAAATGATAAATGAAATACTTATTCATAAATGTGAAAATTAATTAACTGGTATTTTTAACAAGAACTCATTTCACCAGCGTGCATTTCACAAATTTGTATGAAAATCCCCAACAGGGGCTTTTGAAAGAAAATGTGAGGAGTTAAGTAACTTGTTTTCCATGTTTCTAGCAAATGAATAAAAAGACCTTCTAATAAATACAAATCTAATTCAGGTCGCTGAAATCTAGAGACTCTAGGAAGTACTGCAGCTACTCCTATCCTCTCCTTTAATATTAAAGCAATCTGTGAAACTTTCATGCAGTGAAATTGAGTTATTATTATTATTTTATAGGGCGCGAGAGACAAAGTCAAAGATTTGTTTGGTCTTGAAAGCAAAATATTTGATATTTAATTTACAAAAAATTAACTAATTATTTAATTAACAATAAACAGATTGGAAAATTATACTTACAGACTGTTAGCATTTGTATGTGTGTTTTTTTTTAAGATTTATTTAAAATTTGGAAAATGTAATATTAATCCAGATTTAATGTATATTTTGGTTTTTTGTTTTTAGAAAAGCAGACATTTGTTGAAAAATGAGACAAATAAAATAAATATGCACATGAGTTACATAAATAGAGAAGGACGATAATCAAAATATTATATATAACATAATCTAGAATTAAATTAAAATTACTACGTTCTTCAAAATGTAAATTTCAATTAGTAACACTTACAATTTCAGCTAAAGCGGAAATAACTTTTCCCAATGTTGTCAGCGATTTATTTATGTTGGCACCCTCCTTGAGGCGTGTACCCTTGGCGCCCGTAGAATCAGCACGTTCCGAACCAGCCAAATCGACTAAACTGATTTTCGATACTTTTTCAGTGGTTAAATCGGTCATGGTGTCATGCCGACGCTGTGTAAAGAAAATCGTGAATACAGCGTGAGAACGTGAGCTGGTCTCATTCATGTTGGTAGCAGCAACAGTTCTAAAATAATGGAGGTTAATGTTTCATTTCATAATTAATGCAAATCTCATTAGATTTATACACACCTGGCTTTATTACCCTCATCAATCAAATCGTGTATATCTTGATAATCAGTTACTGCCAATTTGGACAGGTCCTCAACATATGGACCCAACAGCGGATGCTCACGTACGCGTAGATTTCCTTTATTTTTTGGATTCAATAAATCGCGTACACGTTCGCAATAGATTTCCATGTAGGATACTTCGACCTGATTGTAAAAGAAAAAAAAGAAAACCTAAATTAACTACATTTCCTTATATGCAAATGTTTATTTACAGTCGAATTGAACTGCTCGGGGTAAGAAATCGAGAAACAGCAGAGCCAATAATAAAACATTTTGTTGTTCCTATCAAGTTTCTCTTCTTCTTCTTCTTCTTCGTTTCTATTAACCTTCTTTTTACTTACCGAATACTTGAGCTCATCCGTTTCTGTATCATGTATGCGATTAAATAGATCCTTACAAATCATTGGTATGATCCCCTCTTGCAGTTCCTCCTGTTTGCCCATCATTGTATACGATTTACCAGCACCAGTTTGCCCATAAGCAAATATGCAAACATTGTAACCATCGAATGAATGCTGCAGCATCTCCTCGCCTATATCCTTGTAAACCATTTCCTGCGTAGAGAAATCAGCATCACGTGGCTGTATGGAGTATTGAAATAATTGAAATAAACGAAAATATATTAAAGACAGTTAAATAAATGCAACGAAATTAAGTTTCGCTTATACTCACATCATGTGACCAATATGAGTAATCGAAATTGAAACGTTTAACAGATTCGCTGGTATTTGGTGGTACTTTTGGATTTGTAATGGCTGTGTAAATTGTTGAATTTATAATAAAGAAATTAAATTAATCTTATGAAATAGTAATGAGTCAGACAACCTAAGAAACTTACCCGTAGTGGCACCATTCATTTCGATAATGCATTTCGATTCTCTACCGATTTCCCGCGAATTGAAGGGGCGCACTCGAACCGCCACTTTGACCGACGACATCTTGGCGGTGAGAGGCCCAAAGGCCTTATTTACAGATTACTTGCTGCAATTGAAAGAAATAAAGGAAAACATTTTCATTAATTGGAAATAAAATTATGATGTATTAGAATATTGTGGCAGTGTAATTTTCGACTCATCGAAGTCGTTGTTGAATACGATGAGACGTGAATATGTTCGGTTAGAGGGAAGTTCTCAGAAAAATTGAGCGTCCACGTGGGGCCAAAGATTGGACCATTATGAATTCCATATACTTAATAATGTCCTCTACGAAACAGACCTCATTAAATACGTCACATTGAGTTGTCCTGGCTAGGACATCAAGAGCCGTCGATCCATTCATATCGATTTCACGAAATAACGAAATAAAATATTGCACATAGTTGGTAGTGTGTTGGCCTGCTACGCAGAGTGTCCTGAGTTCAAATCTCGGAACAGGCAAAATCAAAAAGTAGAAACAAGAGTAAAAATTTCCTATGAAAAGCTTTTTCACTTCGCCATTCGGATACGGCATTAAACTGTAGGTCCCTTCCACTCATGTACAAATATAACAAGCAAAATATGAGTGGATGCGAAAAGCCCTCCATGGGCTGTTGTGCCATTAAAAGAAGAAAGAAAAAACTTGACTCTTTTAAGCTACTTTAATTTTCCGTAATGTAAATGAAAATTGATCAAATTATAGAAAACAATTTTGCATAAATTAATTTTTAAACAAGCAAGCTTACTCTCATTGGAACCCAATTTAGGGAGCTACTTTCCATTCAAAGTATAAAAAGTATTTACATAACTTCACGTATTATTTATTTAACTTGAACGATGCCATAATTTAGGTGGAAACAAATATTAAAAGCATTTGGTACTCCTACTTTTCTTATATGATATGAAAAAAGTCTTGCACTGATACTTACTAACATAATTAAAAAATTGATAAATGCCCGCATATGCGTATGAAGCTCAATTCGATACTTAATTTTATTAGCTGCTTAAAGTGTGTACGTCTAATCCCCAACCAACTGAGGTTTAATAACAAAAGAAAATACCCACACGTTTTCCTTCTTTTTTCAGTTCACTCTTTACAACTTGTGTTTCTTAATTGTTCCATGAAAAATGTTCTTCCACAGGCCGTAAAGTAAAAGTTAAGTTGTAGTAAAATGTTATTCGTAAAGTTCCTATTACTTACTGCTTCTGTGCTGTTCCTGCTGGTTTTTATATATTTTATGACAGCAGTAATACGACGTAAGTTTATGGTATGAGGAACTATAGAACTAACAAGCACGCACACACACACACAACACATATGCTTAAGTTTGTTTGTTTGTTTGGAGAGTGCAATAAATAAAAAGAACTATGACTGCCGTTATATTGAGCGAGCGAGCGAGCGCCATTTTGTATGTGTTGTTTTCTCTAATAGTAGTAAGTAGTAAGCAGCAGCAATATTCATGTCTCAGCTTATGACTCATGCAAATTTTACTTAAGTGCGGCAAAGATTTTTCAGTTTTTCTTGTAGCAATTAAAGTTTTACTACATTTGTATGTTGTTAACTGAATTAATAAAATTACACTTGAGACAAAAGTTTATGTTTTGAAAGATTTCTCATATCTACTCGTACTCTACTCTTTTATTTATTACATGGTAATTTATAACGTTATGTTGTACCAATCAAATGTTATTATTGTAATTACTCATATTATTTCACGCTCTGTGGCTCTGCGGTAGAGGGATGAGTATTTTATCAAAGCTGATGGCTACAGTTACATGAAAGGGCAATTTTAGGTCGGCGTGTAAGTTCACAAAAAAATTCGGTTTAGTTAATTAGCACAATTAATATTGCAGATGTATGGCAATTTTGAATAATGACTACCAAATCATTGGGAAAATTTTGTCAAATTATCGAAATTTTTCCAGTAGACGAGGGCCATAGTTCTTGAGATGGCCAGACAGACTTCTGAAATCTTCATTGAAGGGACCGGCAGTTAAGATCGCTGACTAAATCAGTTCGAATTCTGGGCACACCATGGCCTCTCCAAATTAATCCTAAGTAAGAAATATTTTTAGACCAACTTTCATCCCAGAAAGTAGGTTCCTTCTCTGTAACTTCTTATATAATCTCAAGTAAAATTGTATACATATTTGGAAAAATGTTAAATTATGTGCTGTGTCATTTTAGAAATATAGACTTTCTAAAAATTATCCATGGTTCACCAGTGCTCAATAATAATCAAACAATAAAATAAAACAGAATCTTTACTTTTAATGGCACAACAGCCCATGGAGGGCTAGGCCGAGCTTTTTCGCATCCACTCATGTTGTGCGTGTTATATTTGTACATGAATGGAAGGGACCTACAGTTTAATGCCGAATCCGAACGGCGAAGTGAAAAGCTTTTCATAGGCAATTTTTACTCTTGTATGTTTGCCATTGCCCTGCCAAGAGGTGGTGCTGTGTAGAAAAATTATTTTTTCTTCTTTATGATTTTGCCTGTGCCGAGATTCGAACCGCGGACATTCTGCGTAGCAGTCCAACGCACTACCACTACGCCACAGCGACCACTACTAAATCAAACAGAATCATGTATCAGAAATCACATAAAAGCTTATAGAACTTCAGGCTCAGTAATGTGGGTGTCTGCAGTAATGTCTGTAATTGTTGATGAGACTAGGAAAATTCAGAAATTTCACTTAATCTGTACTTAGGAAATAGAGCAGACTCCTGGGGACATGTTTGAAACAGGAAAAACTTCGACAAGTTGATACTTTTCAAAATTAAATGTTCCAATTCTCCAATTTTCAATTTAATGCTGTTCTCTCACACATAAAGTATCAGCGACTCATTTAATTCCCTAATCACACTTGTTCTTTTCATTACAAATGAAATTTCAACTTTAAGATCAAATATTGTATTTGTTCAAAAATATATGAGTATAAATATCTTCTCTTATAAATTCCTTTGCACTTCAAATTAAATGAAAACTTTGTTGATAACTTATATGAGAAACACTTTTCCACATTCCACTTCCAACACAAGCATTGATTCCAATAAAAAAATATTCCATACAATTTTTGAATGAGTCATAGCACTAAAGGGAATACCCTCAACCCTCGACACATCTAAAAATATGAAAAGCTTAAACATAAAATTTTCTATATACATACTTGTACATACATACTCGTATACATAGTTTTACCTTTGGATATATGAAATTGAAGTTATAGCCGATTTTTTTTTAAGTCGACGTTTAAATGCACTTGGAAGATAATTTCAGTTTACCATATTTGAGGCATTTCTGATGAGCACCTTTTTTTATTATTTTTTTTTTAATAAATATTTTATTTCCTTATGTTTGTATGTTTTTTTGCACTTTCAAATTTACCATTCGACTACAGTGTAACCTAAAACATTAGCAAAACGGTTTCAGCAAAAATGAATCACTTTTTTTACTGCACACAGTCACTTGTAGTGTTGAGTGTATGTAGAGAATGAATGAGAATTTCTCATATTGGAAAATTTATTTCCCATACCCTTTTATACATTTGTGTTATTTTCTTCTTTTTTTTCTGTCTTTTCAAATATTTTGCACATTTTCATTTACTTTTGTTTATTTACTCTTAAGCTGTGACAGCGTTAATAATAAAGCTGTCAGTCAGTCCAAACATTCAACTCACAAAATAACAACAAAAATAAGCTATTTCCTATGTAGAGAGTTGAAGAGAGTGAACTCTACAAAAATGTAATAATTTTTTTGGGGGTTAAAAATGTGCAAAATATTTTGTTTTTTTTTTATTAACTACATATAGAGTTCAAATAAATTTGTTTTTGCAATTGTGAGCGCATGCACATTTAGATGGAATAAAAAAAACAATAACTATAATGAAATTGATTGGAAAAGAAAATTTTGTATACATAAATATTTGGGGGGATAATACATTCAATCAATTTTTGCATTCTTCGTTTTATATCAATTGAATGATAAGTATTTTTTTAGTAAATTATCTGTTAATTAAATAACATTTTAATGTGCCTAGCTATTCTGCAATCAGCATCTTAACATGAGATGAACAAACAAAAGTTACGTACAATAAATTTAAAATATTTTGATAACGCAATTATTTGCCATAAAAACTCCAAAATGTATTTGTAATTGTAATGCGTAATGATGCTGATAGAGTATGTACTACTTTAGTTTATATTCGGCCCTAAGTAGTTTCAGATTTATATATATGTACATATACGAAATATTCTTCTATGGATTCTCAAAGAAAGAATAGTTCGACATTTGAAGTGCTAAAAACGAAATCCATAAATCACAAAACCATGGAGCATTTTTCTTATCAATTATTCCATTTGTAATATGGGGACATACTCGTACATACACATTTCGTCTTATTACAGCTTATAGATTTGAACTATTTAGTTTAACGTAAACAATAAGTAAAAAAGAATCCAAGTAACAAAACCTCAGATGAGAAAGAGGAACTTTTGACGATAGTAATTGTTATTAAAAGAATATAACATCTCATACACAAAACTTGTATAAATGGTGAGTTGTGGTGAGTTATGACCTCCACTTGATTATATCTGGATTTTTACTCTCTCTTTCATTGCTACTCTCACTTTGGTTCGCAGAATTAAAAGTTTCTTCTAGCTATCTCTGCCATATTCTCTCAATAACATCACTACTCTCAACATGTCTCTCTTAAACGTTTGTTCAATGTTATTTATGTTTAAATCCAAAAGTTGGAAAATAAATATTTTATAAACTGGCTTTATTCAAACGCTCGCGTCCTCCGAGCGTAGTAGTCCCCTGGCTTTGCCATTGAACTACTAATTGATTGTTACTTACAATGCAGGTAATATTCATGGCGCTGAGTTTTCAAGCTTTAGTCTAATAATTCAACAAAAATTTCACTTAGATCTTTTTACTAGCATCAGATTGATACAACATTGGAGTAAGTATAGTCCTATATTTAGTTTCGCAAATATATCGATTCTTAAATGGTTAAATGGTTATTTATTTCAAAATATTGTTGGAACAATTGAATTATTTAATTTTTAGAAATCAATCAAGCAATCTGGAGAATAATAAAAGCATTCACCTTAGCACCGTGGATAATGATACCAATCAGACTATGGCTATTCTTGCGCCTGGTCTGTTCTAATGAGTGTAATTATGTTTCCATCCTAACCATTATTCTATGAAAAATGCTTTCATTCAAAAATCCCAAATTCCCAAAATCGATTCAAATATGCTAAGCAATTTAAAAATTATGTACAATATCAGATAAACGTTTCCATACCAAAAGGGGACAGCTTAAATTTACTTCACCCCTCTGCTCATACTTAAAAAAAAAAAAAAAAAACTCTTATCCTTCGTCTGTCTGCATCGTCATGACCTTTAACAATAAATTTTCATGTTGTTTCTATTTCTTTCCACACACACATACAAAGATTTTCTTCCTACATTCTCTACATACTACAAACTTTAAATGTCTACATTCTCCAAAGTTTTTCAATTCCACTCCCACATATTTATGATATACACTGAAAGAAAAAGGCAAGGAAAAAAATGCAAAGAAAGAATAAAAAACTAAAGAAAATTCTGTGAATTGATGAAATTTTTACAAAATGAAACACGTAAAGTTTTTAAAGAATTTTGATTACAATTTTTTATTACGTTTTGTTTTCGATTGTTTTTTTTTCCAATTACCAATTTATTTTACAAAAATAATGTTAAAAATAAATTATATAGCAGATATTTTTCGATTTTGTTTTTATTTATTTTTTTTCAATGCGTTTTTTGTCGTTGTTCCTGTTGTTGTTGTAATTGTTGTTCTTTGTCGTCGTTTTGTACAAAATCGAAATAGAAATTATCAAGCAGAGATTTTTTCGAGCTTGTTGCATAAATTATTAAAACAATTAAAATAGTTGTTAAAAACAATGAAAATATTATTAAATATCCAAATGCGCACATCGGTGTGAAGTAGTAAGGAAAAAGGAGAGACTTTTGTGGTGCATGGCAAACACACACACACACACAAACACATACGCAAAATAAGCACGTCACATAAAATTTTTATTTTATACTATATGGAAATTTTGTTGGTATAACAAAAAAAAGTGAGTGGAAAAAATTTGCACTTGTAACTAAATGGTTTTTTTTTTTGCTTTTGCTCATAAATTTCAGTGAGATTTTGCTTAGAAAACTTGTTAAATATTTTTATTTTCTCACTTTTGTATTTCAGTTAATGATTTGTTTCATATTTTAGGTTTTTTTTTTTTTTTGAAGAACAAAATTTTCACTTTTCACAATTTTTTGTACAAAATCGATTGAAATTTTGCGACGTTCCGTTTTTTTTTTTAAGTATCGTTTACCAGCGCTTGATATTCGACCGAGATGCGCTTCTCATAAAGGCAAACTACGTATTAAACTTATGGCCAGGAGCATTTTTATGCTTCTACCACACTTCGACTGGATGAAATTTCATCTGACAAACCCTTAAATTGAGGCATGCGCATAGCGCAACGTGTAGACTTACAGAGCTTGTGCAAATTTTCTAAATATTTAGAATGTACATGTTAGAGAATTATACGAGGAGACGTAGACGTACGTAGGAATTAGGATATTTGATAAATTTGGGAATTTTGGAAGAAAATTAAGCGCGTGTCATTTTTAAAAAAAAAATTATTAATATTGAGGTGTCATAAGTATTAGGTGATGCATCGTACTTTCGCTCATTTTTCATCAAAAAATATATGATATGTTTTATAGGTATCAATTCGACATTGTGAATCACCTAATTGTTTAATTTGAATTTAAGCATAATTTCTTTGCCATCACTGTATTCAATGCCTTTGACTTTGGCCGCTCTGCTCTCCTTAGTTGGTAGCAAAGATACTACATACATGTGTTTGTTTGCATGTGTGTGTGCTTTTTATTCTCTGCTCTATTGTAACATTTATAGCCCTGTACAAGGGCGGATTCAGTAGGGATTTTCCAAAAGGGGCGGCACCCAAAATGTGTTTAAACATTATGTTCCGATTTTAAAAGTAAAAAAAAAACAAGGTTTAGATTGTGATTTAATATAAATAAATGAATCATCTAGTACATATGCACGAGTACATAAAAAAGATATACCAGAAATAAGATGGGAGCAATATATTCGAAAAAGTTTGCAGATATTTATATAAAAGGGTTCTGGGTCGCTTCTATACAGGCCTTGGCAATATGTGCAAGTAGGTGTGTCTAAATGAAAATACGTACATAATTTCAATGATAATCGTTCAGATACATACATACATACTCGTACATATATGCCATAACATATCCTTCTTTACTTGAGTTTGGCCAACGTTTTAATCATCTCACCGATGCTTTAATCTTGGGTAAACACGCAGATACGTTTTTATTATTTTCAGGACGGAGAATGTTCGCTCCGGAGTAGGTCTCGTAACCGGAACAGGTGCAACAATATTTTGAAGTTAGGGAAAAACGTAGCATTACATTGTTCTAACGACTCGATCCTTGCCAAAGAGTTATCCCCGTTTTCAGTCCTGAGCAGTTTAGTTTTGCTGTGCCAAAAACGGTTAAAAATTATAGTTTGACTTCCGTCAAAAAGGGAAGGTGGAAGAGGGGCGGGCCACTAGGCTCCCCCTGGATCCGCGCTTGACCATGTTAAAATCTCCTCTTATTAATATAAATTTCTTTGAATACTTATAGACAATGGGCAGCAATAACAACAACAATAATATCAACAGTACGTCGCTACTGACGTAAAGAGTATTTTTTATTGATTTGTAGCTATATAGTAAAAATATAAAAGCGTCAGCTTAATGTTTTTGTATGAAAATATGTATCAGTTTAATCATTCATCTGTTTAACATAGAAAATAAATTTATTTTTAATTACTTTATGCATATTTTCTTAAGCAAATTTCCCATATATCAAACCAAAATAATATAACTTCTAGAGATAAAGAAATAGAAATATTTGAAAGGCAGCCAAGATAATAGGATATTGATGTCCTAACAAAAGAAGAGTAATAAATGATTGCTCTTAAATATTAATAGATCCATTTGTCTCCCCAAGTCGTCTAGTGTATTTTAGGCGGAAGTATGGTATTAGCTATCAGGGAGGCGTGTAGAGAGCTGGGGGCATTGGGCGATAGCCAATTGCGTTTGGAATCGTCTAAGGGATATGTGCCAAGACTGACGGCGGTCATAACCCGCTCTTGGCACATTGAAGTGCAAGCAGCCGAAACCATCTTCATACCTAACTAACCAGATGATAACTGAGGATGTGGCATTAATGTGGCACAAAAACGCTTATTGGTTTCGCCATTCGAGCCTATCGACTTAAACCAACCAATTAACCGTAGTGGAAACAAATGAGAAGAAGTAGTGAGGGTTGAAAGAGAAGAGCGTTGTGTATTGCCTTCGCCTTTATTGCTATTTAAGGGGTTAAACCGATTGCTCACATTGCACAGACATGAAATGTTAAAAAGCATTAGAAAATGGTTAGGATCTGCATCATTTAACACCTAACCACTCAAGCATACCTCTAAACAGCCTTGAAAGTGTGGAATAGCCACTCATCAAATTTTGTATAGCTTAATTTAATCAGATCGATTAACTTCTTTTAATGGCACAACAGCCCATGGAGGGACTGGGCCGAGCTTTTCGCTTAATCAGATCGATTAGGTTTTTATAAAAATGCAATTACATACATGTGGTAGCAGTGATATTTGTTAAAAACAATAAAATACTTTAAGTAGCTGTAATTGTGAGCTTTTAATTTGCATGACCAACAAGATAAACCGGCATATCTCAAGCAAGTTCTGGATATAAGGTATTAATCTGAGTTCAATTTCTTTTTTTTTTTGTAATGAATCGATTGCTGTAAGACTTGGATGAATTCACAAGACTTTAAGAATCATTTTCCTGGAAATAGTGAATACTCGTATCTGTATCAAGAGATTTCTGCAGTTAACATTACACATTTTTGGATTATTGTCGTATATTACATTTGACAACTTATGGAAAATCACGATTGGAGTATGAAACCCGATTTCTCGAAAACGTCACAATAGATTTTCTCCAAAATTAATAGGATTATAACATGGATTATATCATTTAAATTGTTGTTTCGTTGTTATTGCGATAGTTATAAATGTTTTAATATTAATAATATTTTGTCGGTTGTTCGGTTGGGAAACTGATATTTACTTCAGTCTTTATTTTACAAGCAAAATAAGGTTAAAAAAACGAAAATGACGACTGAAGCGGTCGTGACCTTGCCTACATACGACAAAATCACTCTGAATATCTCTGAAACAAAAGGCGATATCGAAAAACTAATAACGTCAATTGAAAGATATCGCTTGATTACATATAACTGCATCATTATCTCAAAACTATCCGATTTTCATAATAAATTAGCTTTCATTGTTTTGATGTTTACTTTCCCAGGGGTACCTCCAATAACTCTCTGGAACTCCGTAAAACCACCTATTTTAATTAGATATTTAAAGTTTTTGAAAACTAGTTCATCATTTCGCACTGATGGTTATGTAAGTTTTGTAACATTTTAGATATCAAAGATTTACAAAAGTCTTTGGCTTTAGCAATAAATGACAGGATCAATTAAAAAGCCAACACAAACATATTTTCTTAAATTTTTTAATGGATGAATGCGTAGGTACATTCCCCATAAACAAATACAAATAATACCCACATATGTAGACAAAAAATTAATATAAAAACATATTTGCATTGTATTTCTCAGACTGTGTGGTTAAAGAGTCAATTGGCAAAAATTGGAAAAAGCAAGAAGAAAAACATATCACCCTATACGAGCATACAAAGCATGAACTGCTGTAATTGACATAAACTAATACAACAGCAAGGAACAACAAGTACATGTACAGTATAAACGTCAACAACTTCTTTAACCTCCAACAATACTAAATACACTTTACGAGTTTATGGCGCTGTTTGAATACGCGTACTTTCCTCCCTAGCCCACCATTTCTCTTTAAAACCCACTGCATAGTACCTACGTACATATAATTACATTGTAAACAAAGTACTTTTCCATAGTGATTTTCTCAAACGGTTTCTCTAACCCTAGAACCACGCACCACAAAGTACAACATGTAATTGCATGATTCGGTTCAATATTACTTGTATAACTACCCAGTAGAGCTTAGAATCATCAATACCGAGCAATAGATTACTCTCTATTGCTCCAGAGCTCTTGCGCTTTGTACACCATTTTAACATAGCATGTCCTAGGACATTGAGTAAGCGTTTTGGACCTCCAAATGGAATAATAAAGAAGAGCACGATTGATGTTTGGCAAATCTAATAAATTATTTCCTATTCCTATTGTTATTAATTTTTACCATAATAAATATAAACATTATCTAAATATTAAATAAGCAAGAATTTATTAACATTCCAATTTGAATATTCGTGCATAAACTTTTGTCTGACTGTTGTAATCACCAAAAATAGAAAGTTAATGAACACAACGAAAAAAATTCTCAATTTGACGAGTTATCGACTCAAAGAGAAAACTGTTACTTTTAATCGTTTTGCTCTTGCATGTATTGGTATTATTGTTTTTTCTTAGGTCCAAGAAGAAATCATTTCTATTGCTAGCTAAGGATTATTACAAGAGCAATCTGAAATTGTGCAACTGGGTAGGAACGGGACTTCTGTGACAACAGAAAAAGAAAGTGGGAGAGTATGGAAATTGTGGGAGTATTGGAAATAAAATGCGTTTATGTTGTATCTCCCACGCTGTGTTTTCTCAAGAATTCATTTCATAGCTTATGAAATGAATAAATGCACAAACAACAAAATGGTGCCACATGTTGTTCGACATAGTAAATATACTTACTTATAAATACATACACATACATATGTACATAAAAACACACTTGGAAAACTTATAGTCGAAATTCGGAACACAAGAACAAAAGTTGAGAGCCTATAAATATGCAAAATCATTGTTAATATTAATATTTTCTGTTTTTTTTAAGTGTATAATTTTACATGTTGATATTAGTACCTACTTCAGATTAATCTATATTTTATTGCTTGTGCAATAAAATTGCTTACCTAATTAATAAATAAATTTGCTGTGATTGATTGTGACGAATTAATGCTTTAATTGGTTTATTTAAGCTAGTTCTACACAATAATTAATATTGAGATTTTATAATAATAAGTAAAAACAAAAAATAGAGATAATAGAGATAACAGTAGGGCTTATTATCCAATTTAGGCAGCAAGTCACTGCTGTTCTACAATACGAGACAAGAATCTTATGTTTTCCCCATATTTAAATTTCCCTTTATTTACTCGTATACTTGCTTAATGGTAACAGTCAATTACGTCATTTATGACCAAAGCAATGGCGTGGAACGATTAAAAACCTAACGATTTACGAAAGTACCCACAAATTTTCAATTCCTCACAAACGAAAATTCATGTACCGATCTGAAAAATATTTTTCATTGAATTATTTTAGAATTAGGGAATTCCACAAACTTTTTAGCCCAGAAATCAATTCGCATACATACTTTTTTTTTTTTAGAAGTTGATGACAATTGAAAGTTTTCAAGAAATATTTAAAAAATTCATTGGAGAAATACGTTGCCAGAAAGATTCTACCAGTAACTGAAAAGCACCAGTAAAATTTAGAAATCGCTCGATTCATTACCGGGCACTTCCATTACCATACTCGTAACTATAACTCCTTTTTAGAACTTTAAGACAAAAGAAACTATTTAAGAAATTGTAACTACTTATACATCCATATACTTATGTATGGGTTGAGTATCATTAAGAGTTGGGCACAGGGGTGAAATATATATGGCTGAGTAAATAATTTTGAGTGGCATTGAGTGTACAGTTTCTACATGAAAATCACATTAAGAGAGTTTTGTATGTTCAAATTACTCTCATGGATGCAATAATGTTCTCACCTTCACTTTGTCAATTAAGTTTTTGTTTGCCTTTTATTGAACTTTCTTTCCTTAAAGATTAACTAAAAGAATAGATTGAATACAGTAAAACAAAATACACACTTCTACTCATTCATTTATATATTAACTACTTCATTAATACTTATATTAAAATGTTTCAATACACGAGAGAGCCAAATTCAATCAGCAAATAAATTGACAACATTTCCTGAAGGAAGGAGAAAAGAAAAAATGCGAGTACATGACGCCTTTTATATAAGTACGAGTAGTATTTAGGTAAGTTAATATTTAAAATCAATGAATGTAACTTTTGGGGATATTTAATATAACTTTAGGCAATACACGCTCATAGTAAAATTCGATTATAGTGTAGGGGGAAAAGGGATGCAGAAAGCAAGCAAGCAGCAAAAATGAATGTCGACCAAACACTTTCGCACATACATATACACAATGTTCCTATGTGTATTTGCTCCACTGTGTCCTTCTAACCCCATTGAGTTTTGTCATGACTCATTGCCTGCTGCACACACACACACACACACACACATACACACAAACACATACACTTACACAGAGAGCCGTGTTTGCTGTGAAGGCAGATGATGTACACACTAACAACAAACGTACTCGATTTTACTTCATTTTCCTTAGGCGCAATTAAATTTTAAATCTATGTACATAAATGTTGTCTCATTTGCAAATGGAAATTTAGAAACATTTCTACTTAAACGAGTACTTACACTTAATAACTTAAATTGTTGGCTCGAGTAAGAAATTAAGTGGGTGGGAAGTATTATGCACATAAATACTTACAATTTAAAAGGTTCAGGCTATGCATTTGTGTCATAAAAAATAGAATAATAAATTTCAAAAGACTCTATGTCATATTTGCTGCGGAATATTACATATATTGGGGAGTAATACTAAACATTTTCACAATTGCGTTTGCTTGGACCAATTCTTCTCCCCATTTATATTTAGTTAAATAGAATTTCCGGTAGGTTGCCGTTAATTTTAATTACTTACGTAAGGCACGATACTTCTCCTCAACTATTGAAAAAAAAACTTAAATATGTAAGCCAGTCTGTGTTGTTTTTTAATGAATCTGATTAGCGGCAGGAGAATAAAGTTTTGAAATGACATCATTAAAAATTGTATAAAGAAAGCAGAAAGTAAGCCTTTGCACAGTTTGAGAGTTTATCAGCAGAAACAATTAAGAACAAATGCAGCAACATTTATTTTGTCTAAACATTCGACTTTAAATTGTAGGTCCTCAGCATGCACTACAAGGAATGGCTTACTTACTTTAGGCAACTTCAGGCCCACTAATACCTAATGTGAATAGTGTTTAGCGGGTGATAGACACGAGATAGGAAGCGCCTTCGGTAACAACCAGTTAAGGAGAATATGGTGGCCGAGATGCTATAGGGCTTTAAAAAATGAATAGTGCAAGGTAGCAGAGAAAATTATGAAGGCACGACAAATTTGTTGGCAATCAGCTCTGCCATCATTTGTAATAATAAATCTTACCGACCCTCCTTCCGCCCAATAAAGATTTTTGCCTATCGGCTGCTATGCCGAGCAGTATTCAATTTCATGCAGCCCATTGGGATTTACTGAAACTTTTGCTCATCTGAATTTAGGAGTAGGATTATGGGCTGCAACCCGAGCAGCATTCAAGTTCATGCAGCCCATTGGGATTTACTGAAACTTTTGCTCATCTGAATTAGGGGTAGGATTTTGGGCTGCAACATTCCTTGCTTCCTTCGATCCAGGAGCGAATTTCCACCCAAATTAACTCTGAGTAAGAAATATTTTTAGATCAACTATCCTCGCCTCCTCTGGCGGCCACCTGGAATCAGGTACCAATACGACCACCCACTTATGGTATTTCTTGTAGCCCCAATTCTCTTCTATAAATTACCTTTGGATGGAAGTGCTCTATATCGTGGGCAAGCATACCATATTAACCTGTCGTCGTCAAATGGTTAACCAATAATGTTCAACTAAGGTGATCCCAGAGGCGTCTCATTCGAGTCGGTGCATTCGGCATAAAACTGTAGATCTCTTCCATTCATGTACAAATATAACACGTACAACATGAGTGGATCCAAAAAGCTTGGCCTTTGACGCTACATGCCGTCATAGTCGACACTGATAAACTGAAGTTCATTGTGGTAAGGCATAACACTTGCCATAATGGCTGTCTATGTCTTTATCGGTGTCCTGTGTGTTGAATGAATCAATAAAAAAAATAAATAAAATAAAAATCCTGATGAGGTGATTAAAGTGTTTGAAAGTCCCCCACACAGACAGAAGGCTGATGATTTACTCCGCCATATAACAGGTTTAAAATTGGCAAGAAAAATATTTTCATGGAGTGTTCCCCTGGGGAATGAAGCGGGAAGAAGAGTCGAAATTTGTTACCAAATTCGGTCTTTCTTCCCTCTTGCGCATCCACCACCTGGGATCGGTTAGTGTTCCCGACCATGGTTAATATTTCCATCGAAATGGCAAACATTTGTTGCTCTTTCACCGGGTTTGCTTTCGGTATTTGATGTTTGGAAAGCTTTTAAATGCCAATAAAAGTTGAAGGTGCCCATCCTTATTTTCGCGTTAAATATTTTCACAAATAAATTGCATACAACTCAATTCTCGATTCTACGAGTAGTTAAGCATAGCATAATTTTCATAATCTGTAAGAATATACATCCATACATACATACCATAGTTACCTAGTATATATTCATATGTACATATGTATGTTTGTAATATGTAGCAGCAAACCTCAAAACCACAATAGCAAACATGCCAAGCCAAGTGAAATGACAAAGTCTATTATTACCGAAAGGCTATGATGAAGGCATATGAGAATTTCCTTTTGTGGTTGTAATGAAGCTAGCGTCCCTCGGGCGGACGCGGAAAGAAACCCGTGTAATAACAACCACGTTAAGCATATGTTTACTTTTCAACACAAAAAATAAGATATAATACATTTTTGTATACATAAACTCATGCATACATATGTACATTAGATATATGTACATATGTATGTACTCAAAACTGTGTAAGGATGAACATTTTTATGTGTAAATTTGAAACAAAAACAACAACGACAACAAAAACAAAAGGGGGGAAGGGGGGAAAAATAAAAACCTTTGCACCATTTCCAGGTTTCTAGCAAATAAAAATATTATGTAAGTATGTAACTATTTACAAAAAATGAAAAATATGGGGAAACACAGCCGTCACCGACTTCTTGGCACCAAAAGTCGTGCATACTAACCAAAACAACAACCACCACTACATACATATATATTTGCTAACACTACAAACAAATTTGTATATGTTTCAGTTTTTGTTCATTTGCGCATGAAAAAGTTGCCTACATGCAAAAAAGGAAATTAGAAAAAAGTTTGTAGGCTCACAATTCAACATTGTAGCTACTACTACTATGTAATACCTCCTTGCCATTTGTGTACACATCCTTCCTGCGCGCTTCTCTCTTTTTCAAATTTTCAGCGTCAGCTCAAATCAAAAGTATGATTCACCAACTTTTCTGTTTCTGCTTCTGCTTCTTCGTCACAATATTTGTTTGTTATTGCTTTTCTTTGCTGTCGGTACCTACGAAGTCGTCGCTCCCTGGCATATCCTTTTTATTTTGACTGCACTGTAGAGGAGCAGCTCAAGAGGACCAAGAGTACTGCAATGAACATAGGGTAAAGCACGAGAGAGTGAGGGGTACGTGAGGAGCGGCAGCGTGTGAAGGAGGGGGATGCATGCGGCAAGTGGCGACAATGTTATTTTGGCTGCCGTATAGGAAACGAATATGCGCTCATTTTATGAGACGACTACAACGACGACGACGACGACTTTACAATGCATGAATGGTTGAATGAGTCATACGTATACAAAGTATATACATTTACATATCGACATGTATACAATTACAGATTCAAACACACATACATATATGTATGTACACATAGCTCGTTTGTTGCAAGAGTGTCATAATAAAAAAAAAAACCAAAAACTCAGTTTAAGTATTTTATTTAATTTTTTCTATTGGGTAAGAAATATAACTGTATCTTATGAACTCTTTCCGTGAGAAGAGTACTTGTCACTCTCAATTGTACGAGTATAGTGTGACAGAGGATTGAAAAGTTTAAACGCTCAGTTTTTCTAGAGATTTTTGAAATATGACAGTCTTACTGCAAATGAGCGATATGTACATATGCATATACTTATTTCGAAAGAAAACGGAATCGGAATACAAATTCTTAGTAAGAAATGGTTGCTGGTAGTGGGATTTTGTTTTCTAAATTATTACATGTAATTTTTTATTTATTTTTCCTTATTTTTGCATTTTGTTTTATTTCCCTTGGAGCAATTTTACAATTTGCATTATATAATTCATCTAAATCGCATTACAGTAGCATAATTGATTAAAAAAGCTCTTAAGACTGAATAATTAAAATGTATGTATAATTAGGACAGGTTCTTTTTGCAGTTATTATTCCAATCAGAAAGTAGAACCCCGCATTATTTATCACCAGCATTCTAACTCAATTATTTTACATCGTGCAATATCTGAGGCTATATTTAAAGATTAAAATCTTCGGATCATAGTCAAAAGGAATGACATAGAGAACAAAAGTGAGAATACTTTAATTAAGGATTAAAAGAATAAATTGTAATCTACATAATTCCCTATAAAAAACAACAAAGCTTATAAAACAGAGATGAGCAAAGTGCAAGGAGAGCTTCTCTTTCTTAAGGTACATATTCTATATGGCCTGCTCGAAACTGTAATGTCCGCATGCAAGGGATATAAAAAAAAATTTAAGAGCACTTAGATGCAGCAGCTATTTTATTTTCACTTGATTTAACAGCTATAAGTTATTTCTCTCTATTTTTCTCTTTCTCTTTAGTTAATTTTCACCACCCTCTTATGTAACTCTCTACTTCTTAAATTTGTCCACCATTAAATAACTGACCTTTCCGATATGTTAGTTGTTGCACTGTGGTGAGATTAGGTAGAATTAAACTAGTAAGAAGCTAACAAATGCGCAAATATTTTCAACAGGGTAAGCTGAATAATTTTCAAAGTCAAATTGTGATTTTATTTATTTTTCCCGTTTTTAAATGTTTCAGATCATTGCCCTCGTAAAATATCTCATTCTGATTTTTCGATTTAACATCCCTAAGCAACAACTGCAACTTATTTAAATATGAAGTAAAGTAAAATTGAAAAGGTTCCCCTGATAAATCTTCGAACACCCAACAATGCAATCGTAAATTTACACCCAATTTAACCACACGAACCAACCAACCTCTGAATGCCAGAAGACTATCGCAATAAAATGCATTTTTCAAATGCATTTACTGCATGATATATTAAAGGGTGAATGCAAAAAAGAAGCAGTAAATACGAATTTATGTACATAGCTTAAAGGTACACTTAAGCAACCTATGAAAAACTACTAAAAGCATAATAAATCATTACCTGTAACTACAATAGCTTTTAAAAGATAAATTGTAGCTAAAAAGAGTATAAAACAAAAACGAAGAAAAATTTCAGTTTCAATTACAAATACTAGAGAATAATAAGGACTATCCGCATTAGAGCTACGAGTATATACATAAATATATGTAGTAGATGATAAACGGCAACTTTTCACTATTAAAATAACGTTTTGTTAACTAGTTTGTATTAAGGATATAAATATATGCATAGGGTATAGCCCGATATATTAGCAAATCCTAATGGATCTCCACTGCGTAAATGGGGGAGACGCTAAGTGCGCTTTCATGCAGAAAGTTGCCACCTCAAACTAATCGAACTAGTTTGGAGTTAAGACTTTAATATTGATACAAATTGTATGTACAAACTATAGACAAGCTATTGAAAAATGACTGCTAATCCAGTAGCAAAAGTAGTATGTAATTGGCTTTCTGCGAAGAGTGCCTGAGTTCGATGCCTAGCAAAAATCAAGACCATAAGCGAAAATCCCTTTAAAGAATCTTCTCATTTCAACGTTCAGCTTCAGAATAAAGATGAAGGTCTTTCCGATTCGTTTTTAAATTAACACGCACAACATAAACGGATGTTGAAAAGCTTGATCTACAACGATTGCTGTGAGAATGTTTTGTTAAATTGTTATTATTTTCATAATGTAAAAAGTTATTATCGATTGGCACATGGTGACAAGAACAAAATGGAGAATCGAATAAAACTATACAAAATGGTGCACGCACACGCAAAGAAATAGTACTGATAAAAAAAAGGAGTTTTAAATTTTTAGTACATATTATGAAATTAAATGTTTGGATTATTTTCAACTAGCTTTCACTTAACTTTTTTGAGTTACTCTCTGGCTACATATAAATGTCATACCCTCATAGGGCATATCTTAGCCAGAATAAATTCAAAATTTTTCGCGAAATTCAAATATCAGATGGAAAAGTATACCAGCAACAGCTTCGGTATAATCTCTTAAAAATTAAACCAACACTTATCTTTCTTCAGGGTGGAAATTGCACTACTAACATTATTTATTTACGGGACACAGCACAATTATTCCACGAAATGCCGAACACTTCCTGGTTGACATAAGCAAAAACTTTAACGCTAGTTTCTGCAATCCCATTCTTGGGTGAAAAAGGAAAAGACTTCGACGTCAAATTCACAAGTCTTTTTAAGTTGTGTGAACTGACAAAACGATGTAACTTCACAGGCAAGGGAGAAGTATCCTTGATTACGGGGAGAAAACAACCACTTAAACTACTCTAATATTCCCCTATGAGAATACAATTCGGAAAAATATCACAGAATTCACATCATAATTATGGCAGTTTTATTTTACTTTCCAAACTTGACCGATACCAGCCGATTTAAGAAGTTCCCAATAAAACAATTGCTCAAAAACTCTACTGTATTTTTAAGGTAAATCAGTTGTTTACATTATCGCTTGACGTCATGTATGTACATATGTCAACTGAACATATTCCACATACATATCACATATAAAATATGCGAATATACGCAACCAAAAGTAGATATATTAACGATTGTAGTATATATGTACATACATATGTAAGTATGTACATGAAAAAACAATATAAATGAAGATAAATTGCCACAACGAAATTAAATATTTGCAAATGCTCATGTTACAACTCATTCTATATTATAAAAATATATAAAAACAAATTTTTCTTAAGACTTTGACGGAGAAATTTAATCAAAATGATAATTCCCCATTGTATACTATATGTTTATTGGAATGTTGAGCGGATGGAAGAAGGCACTTCGGCTAGAAGGGTGTTTTATTCATGTCACGGTGTTGTAACACGCAAAAGAGGACGAAGAGAAGATTAGGAATCTCCCTTGGAAAGACCAAGTACAGGGGAACCTGACTCCACTTGGCCTTACCAAATGGCGCCAGCGCGGGCATAACAAAAGCGAATGCCGAAGATTTATCGAGGCGGCCAAAATCGATTGTTTGTAGTACCAACTAAGTGAATACATGGCTAATATATGGATTAAAAGCAGCCTTTTCAAAGCATAGCTATCTATCTATATCTATTTGTTTATCGGTGTCCTGTGATTTCATTCCCTCTCTCATTCTCCCTCCTTTTTCCGCCCACCTATCAATCTTCCTTCCAATCAACACAATGCTCTGCATTAGCAGGGTTACACCCTATGGGTTGAATGTATCACAAAGAAGAAGTTAGTTTGAGGACTTCTTCAAAAGTGATGGACTTCTAATTGCTCTAATATAGTAAATGTAGTTAAAAAAAGTTCACGATTGGATGGGTTCTGTTGCAAGATGGCACGCGTACAGAAACTTTTTCTATAGTTTAGAGAGTTTGATGAAAAAAAAATCATTCAGTTCCAATTTTGTGGACACTCAATCTTGCCTGGTCTGAGGATTTCACCGAGTAGAAAGAAGAAATTTTTAACAGGCAACCTTCACCAGTTTTGGTATGATTTGTTTGGATTTTCTAAAACAAGAACAAAAAATTTTATAACTTACTTACTTACTTAGCTGGCACTACAACCGATGATCGGTCTTGGCCGCCTCTACAAAGCTTCGCCAGTCACCTCTGCTATGCGCGCGCTGGCGCCAGTTGATAAGGCCAAGTGCAGTCAGGTTGCCCTGCACCTGGTCTTTCCAACGGAGATTAGGACGTCCCCTTCTGCGTGTTCCTCCACCGTAGTTCGAATAAAACACCCTTCTAGCCGGAGCGCATTCTTCCATTCGCTCAACATGACCCAGCCAGCGAAGCCGCTGGAGTTTTATACGCTGTCAGTGTCGGCGTACAGCTCATACAACTTATCGTTCCATCTTATTCGATACACGTCGTCCACTCATACTGGACCGTAGATCTTACGGAGTATCTTCCTCTCGAACGCTCCTAACAGCTTCTCATCATTGATGGTCAATGTCCACGTCTCTGCGCCATACATTAGGACGGGAACGATGAGGGACTTATAGAGCGTTATTTTCGTCGGTCGAGAGAGGGCTCTACTTCGCAATTGCGTACTGAGCCCGTAGTAACACCTGTTGGCAAGAGTTAGTCTCCGCTTGATCTCAAAGCTGAAATGTTATAACCCGATGTGAATAAACTCAATTAAGTAGGTTAAAAATATATAAACTATAGTCCTAACTCTATCGTTATTGGTATGAAGGAAAACTATTGGAATTGGCAATTTGCTGAGATATCTGATAAAAGTTCTGCTCGAAGTTAACCAGTTCTAAAGGTCATAAGTTGATGTAAAACAGTAAAGCTTTCCCTAATGCCATTCCAGTGCTCATAAGCAAACATTGTTTAGCTTTAATCAGCTCCTCTAATCTAAGTACCGAAATTTTTATTTGTTATACCACAATTTTCTTCCCAAGACTCAGCATCAATCATTTCATGAAAGCAGTCCATTTTATTCACTTGAACGATAAAAGATACAATCCCATATTAATAGAAAATAAATTTAACTTAAATAAAAAAACCATATTTCATTTCGAATTCATGTAAAGTTAAAAACAACAATAATTGGTTTCTCCCCTTCCTTCATTTTCCTTCAACAAAATCCTATTTTACCCTTAACCTTAACGTTGTAGGAACATAAGTATCTATACATTGATATGTGTGTGTTATAAAAACAACAAAGCATGTATCAAGGATACATACAAACACAAAAGATTATATGTTTAGATTAACGAAACCGGATGCGCGCCCTACAATTGAACGAGTATGTACATATTAGGTGATTAAGTTTCTATCCTCGCAAATGCTCTTCCATTGCTATTTGGATGGACTGACATTGATATGCGTAGCGTGAACATGAAATTGTTTAATAAGAAAACATATTGGTAAGGCTAATAAACATAATTTCAATGGACTTTTATAGAAAGCAACACTTAACGAGATTGTTAGTATTTGATGGGTTAACTTTTAAAAAGTACATATATTATTATAAAAGTTTTCGATTAATTAAACTTGTTTTATGCATGCATATGTACACATTTGAGTCACATACATATGTATCAACAACACCAGGTGTTAATTAGGAAAAAATGAAAATAATAAATGTCTAGAAAGTGAAAACCAGACCATACGCAGTGTTCTAATTCTGCAGAAAACGCCACAGGAAGTTACTGGTTGTTTTCGTAATTGTTCGCGTTGCCATATGCTCCACACAGCGTTAAAAGGATTAAATAAAAATAAGAAATTTAAGTTTCACATCTTTGGCTGAAGGGCATGGAAGCGTGGTCGGAGATTTAAGAAATTTGCCCTGAAGCAATCGGGAGGAAAATGTACGAGTTGGACACAGCCGTTGGAATTTTGAAAATTTTGTGTTCTCGATGACTTAAAAACGTTTTTGTAAAATTCATTATTGGTTGACTCAAGATGTTTGCAAGAATGTAAAATTAGTCAAGGTGCAAGGTTGAATAAATTTTTGACCCCATAGTAGATCGAGTTATCAGTGCACTTTCCTTTTACCTAAACTTAACTAAATATTAAATAAACACATATTTAAGAATTTTTTCCAGATATAATTACTATAGACATTTTCAAATTTATTGAATAATATACTAATTGAATTTAAAATTGATTTTCAGATCCATTTCAAAAAATTCCAAATATCTACCTACTTTGGAATATTCTAATTTGATCCAAGAATAGATTTTAGATTTGAAAATTATTCAAAATAATTTAAGTACCTTCTGTGCACCCTCTATCCCCTTGTGGATCATAGAACGACGATTGACTTTTTCCAATCTGTTCTATCTGCGGGTAGGAGTTTAGGTTTTAATAAATTTTTACCTTCAACATAACTCCGCTACTGACATTGCTCTAGACTTTCACGTTGTTACCGGTCTCACAACTCTACGTTTACGTCCTCTAAACCTTTATGGAGCAAAGAACGACGATAAATTCTTTCCTATTTATTCTATCTGCGGGTAGGAGTTAAGGTTTTAATATATTTTTACCATGAACCTAACTCCTGGCATTGCTCTAGACCTTCACGTTGTTTCCGGTCTCCCAACTCTACGTTTACGTCCTCTAAACCCTTGTGGAGCATAGAACGCCGATAAACTCTTTCCAATTTATTCTATCTGCTGATAGGAATTTTGAATTATTTTTTAAATTATTACCATGAACCTAAACCCGCTTCTAAAAGTTTACTGTTGTTCAATGCTCCACAAATAGAATGACCCTTAACTTTATCCAATCTATTTTATCTGCGGGAACGAGTTTAGGTTTCAATAAAAGCTTACCATGAACCTAATTCCTCTTCTGTCGTTGCTCTAAACTTCCACGTTGTTATGGTATTGTTCTTCGAGCTCTAAGTGAACTCTCTGAATTGAATTCGAAGCCAGTGTCTATTTTGCAAGATTATCGTTAGATTATTCAGTGCTTTCCAACTAATTTCTAACCCACTTTTGAAGTTGAAGTTGTTGTTTTTGGTTGCCATCGCAACCTCAGTAGTGGATTGCCCTACAGAGGATCGTTCTTTTGTTTTTGAAATCGTACTCCTTTATGACTTTTATCAGTTAATTTGAGTTTCACGCCGTTTACAGCAAACCAAATGTGCTACGGGCTTTACTAATCGTATTTACAATAACCCAAAACCAAGTGCCAAGAGGCGCTAATATCAGAATATAACAAGTGAATTTGAAAACCCCGCCCAAATCTCTTTCAGATCTAGAAAATATACTTCTAAAAATTCAAAATAGATTTACAAATACTTACTTCAGGATATTTCACTAACATGCTAGGACAAATACTTTTATATTACGATCCGTTGTGATGCAACGATCAACGCTACATCTAGGGTAATGGTGAAAGATTGTCAGTAGGTTATAACGGTTACCTTAAAAGCAATATTTACTTACGCCTGTTTCCAGTAAAGAAACAAATTATAAATTCTTAACACCAATCCATATTAGTTTGCTTTAATTGCTGGAGCAAATTACTTATCCTTTTATAAATATAAGTACATACATACTGAATATAATTTTATTGAGGAAACTTTCCATGTTCATTATATTAGCGTTGAATCGAATATCAAGTTTATTAAGGGATTAAGAGTCAAATGTCAATGCCAACACTTGCATTGAAGTTTTTCTAATTAGCATTGCTCTCACATGAATGAAAGTAACTCGTACACACAACAAAAGCAATATCCTATTCCACTTGAGAAACTTAATTACACCCAGCTACATGCTTTGTGTATACAAAGTATACAAGATACTTGAAAAATCGATTAGCAAGCAACAGTGATGATAAGTAAAATCATCGTGTAGCAACAAAGAAGCATCGAAATGATTTTAGCCAATAATGAACATAACCAATATTAATTCATTAAATCACTACATGCAATCACATATGTTACCTACTCAAATTCATACAAATTTTTGATAGATACCATAAACTACTGCATATGTTTAATGTAGTTAGTAAAACAATATATGTAACTTAGTATGAAGTGTGTAGTATGTAACTTTCATATTTATAGATGCCGCCTACATGAAGGAAATGATGAATATGTTTGTGATTATGTGTGTATGCATCAGTAGGAGCAACTGTTGTTCTTTTTTAAGTTTTTTTTTTTTGCTCCGCCTTGTACTCGCTCCTTCATACACCTTCACTTCATGATTACGTATTTTGCAAACCATCATTATCACCACCATCCCCAACTATCACACTATCAGCGCAATTTGAATTATTATGTACGTACTTACTATAAAAATGTATACGTAATTTGTAGAAGAGCGTACAAAGATTTGTATATAGCTGGTATGTATTCGCTGTGTATCTGACAGATACTTGATTTAATTTTATCTGTAAGGTACACTTCGGTTGATTTCATTTAGTAAAGTTGACATTTTTGTTATTACGGCCATTATTCGCTTTCCGTTGCCGTTGTTACCGCTGCTGGAAAAGGGTGCACTTGTGAAAGGTCGGAAATTAAACTTTGCATAAAGTGCGTCAACGTCATATACGCGTACGTTGCTCAAAGAACAGGGTAGTGAGAAAATTTCTATGCAGGTTGAATAAATTTGGAAGCTTTATTTCCTTTTATACGGAGACTTAGTATGTTTTCAAATCTATAAATCTATATCATAGCAAATTTTTGTGACAAAAAAAAGTGAAAGAAGTGTACTAAAAACATGGTCCCAGCCATGCGGGAAAACGCGATTTGAAGCCAACCGGTTTAAGTATTCTTCTCAGTTACGCGAACGGCTGGCGCAGCTTAGGCATTCTACGTGGACACGGCACACAGTATTGCGAGTAGGGAGACAAATCAAAACATTAAAGTTCAAAAAAATTAAAAACAAGTTCACAATATAAAACTTAATACTTAAATTGAATATGTAATAAAAAAAAATTTTGTGAAACTACTAACACATTTCGAAGGTAAGTGAATTTATAGGAAAAAGTGCAATTTCTTCAATGTAAGGTTATCAACTGGCTAGGCCAATAACACAAAGAGTACATATTGCCAAAGGATGCGGGGTCGGTGATATACAACATCACACACTACGTGCTGCACACAATCTTCTCCCATGTACTTTGAATATCGTTAAGTATGAGGCTTGTAATGAAATAATTTGCATTACAAGTTCTTGTAACTTTGCAGTGCTTTTCAAAATCTTTATGTTATTATTTAAAAAATAGTCAATTCGTGGAAGTAAAATTTTAGATAAATCAAACTTCGAAGGTGGTTTTAAAAAAGCTTTTGCATTACTCCATCGAGATATTATGGTCTGATATATTACAGGGACAGGAACTTTTTTGAAGCATGGCTAAGAAGAAAGCGTAAAGAATTTAAAAATCATGCATGTTGAGTATGCAGTGACATACCCGCGTCGCGTTTTTTTTTTACCAAATACGCTAATTTTTCGAACATTTGTATTAAGTATATTTAAACGCTCTAAACGCCAAGTTATGTGGATTCTAAATTTTGCTGACTATTGGAGATTGCTGCAAATTATCATTTTTTCGCAATTATTTTATTTCGCCTCAAAAACCCGACTTGATAATATTTGGTTGCTTCACGACCATTTATTCTATTTTCGTCCAAAACATGTATGGATCCACGACACTATGCGACAATCCAACGCACTACGCACTCCCCACAATTTAGATCAGACAAATTTCAAAGTGAACGTTCCCCGAATATTTCTTAGTCCTTCTCGCTGAAATCCATTTCACAAGTTTTCTGTCTACCCTGTATATTTGTACTCTTGATTACTTTTTATTTTCTAGTACTTTTGCATACTACCATATATTAATTTGCATAAATAAAGATGAATGCATGAGTTTCCATGCCGTTCCTCAGTGGTTTGTGTTTATACATACCCGATTATTTTCCTTTGTAGTTTAATAGCATTCTTTCCACAGGAAGTAAAAAGGAAATAATGAAAATCCAGAAACTTTAAAGTTCCGATTCCTATGCCATCGAGCGAACAGCTTTTCAGCTTGCTAATAGAATTTTATGATGCTTACAGGCGAAAAGCTTTTAATCTATAATCGGCATCACTGATTGGACCCACTAGCAACCGGCAGCCATTTCCGAAACGATATATGTATGTAGTTATCAACTGACAATATCTCATTTGAATCCAAATCCTCTGCGAAGTCAGATACGAAAGTAGCAACAAAACAACCCTCAAAGGAGTTATAAACGAATTAAGTCTGGTGTACATAGATCTAGCACGGAAATAGATCAGGGGTTTGAGTGTTGTCTGGTTATCACTGAAAATCCATTTATAGAAATATTTCTATACAGATTTATTGCCTTTGATATATATATAGATACGATTAATCCTTCACAAGCGCTGGCTTATTGTGCTTATTCTATAATTCTATAAGGATATTTTACTTAAGTCATAATTAAAGCTATGGTTAAATAAGAACAGAAAAACTCGCAAGATTTCGATATACGCTTTCAGAGTATCAAATTCTAACTTGAGTTCTTATTTCATTTCCTTTTTGGAAAATTAAATGTGGAATGTAAAATATATGTGGATTCTGGAACAGAGTATGCGCAGCACAAAAACAAGATGTGGAATGTGGATGCCAAATGAAACCACCTTGCGGAAAATTGATTTTTCGCCGAGTTTTCATGTCAACGTCACGAAGAGTTTTTCAATTTTGTTATCAATAGAACAAAAGAAAACAAAATCAATTGTAATGTTATGTATAAGTAATGTGAAAACAGTAATTAAAATGCATTATAACTTACCGAAAAAGTTGGGATTAAACAGCAAAAAATTTCCACGAAATTTAGCAATTTCAAAGAACACACGAAATTTGGAAATTTCACAGACTCTGCTGGTTGTTTTCCTATTCCAAAAGTTGGGGAACAAATAAAATTAAAGTTAAGTTTTAGACTTTACTGGACCTTTATTTGATTTTACAGTCTGCACTTATATTTTCAAAATAATTGAACTTTTGAAGATTGCAAAAATGTTCTCAAAAAACTATCGGCTTAAAAGACGCACCGCACTTTTTTTGTTCACTCCGTTTGCGTAGACAGGAAAACTTCTTCTGTTTCGAGAAAACCGAGCGGTCAAAGTTATTCGTTTGACGATAACTGCTTACAATGTGAATTCTGCGCACGCGAAGAATTTCGGAAAATGGAAAATGCGTCGCTCTAGAAGATGTATGAAGGAGCGATTGATTCTGAATCATTACATTCTTTGTTGTTGTTTATTTTGTATTCTTTTTTTTTTCTTCTTAAATCAGCTGTTATTTGTCAACAAAATATGAAATGTCAAAATTTCTGAGAAAAAGGAAAATGTAAAATAAGATGGCATTGCCAGCTGCAACTGTTTTTATGCTTTACTAGAAAGTTGATGACTTGGATTTTGGTTGATGAATCCCACAAATCGTTGGAGAACTCAAATTGTTGTAATTGTATCTACTGTTTTTAATTGATTGTTCTGATTTGAAAATTATGTTTCCTCATTTTGATTTTCAAATCACTATGTTTCAAACGAAGTTTTTTTCTGATGTTTTCTGATTTCATAAAGTTTTTTTGACTTTAGATATTGTACATATTTTCTGGTTTTAAAATGATGCTTTCTTTTCTAATGGTGCTAAAAATTTAATTAGACAACACTAGTTGAAAGGTCTGGGGCAAAATCGTGTATAGATACTGCAGGACTCCTGTTCTAATGTCGCTATTTTCCTGTCGTCTTCTACTTTACCCTCGACCCTTAGCTCGTCGAAGTAGTAATTGAATCAATATCTACAACTATTGGTCATAGATGCACTGCCTTGTCAAATATTTTTCAATACTTGTGGTTAAGACCGACCCAGGCCGACGTTATACCAAAACTTTCCTGAGCACCCCTAAAAGTTTAACGAGACATTTTAAAATGTTCGACCGAAATATTTATGAATTTCATAAAAATAATATTATTTAAGAAAAACTTATGTAAAAATAGTCAGTTCCTCTAAAATTGGTGCAGCTGCCCCAATATCTGGTTTTGGCTACGTCCGCGTAGAACAAAGAGGTAGTAAACACGTAGAAGAGCCTTTGTATAAATTGAAATTTTATTGCATAAAGTTAATTAGAAATACTTTCAAAACGAAGATATAATAAAAAATTATAGTAAAGCTATTTCGATATATATATTTTATTGAAGGTTATCAAATGGCTAGGCCAATAACACAAAGAGTACATATTACCAAAGGATGCGGGGTTGGTGATATACAACATCGCACACTACGTGCTTCACACAATCTTCTCCTATGTACTTTGAATATCATTACAATTAAATCACAAAAACATAAAAATTAGCAGCTTTTTGAAGCCTCAGCAAAGCGCTTGGAAATGTCATTCCAATTGGCAATTTCCCAGATTGCCTCAACATATGAGGGGCGTACGTTTTTATATTGCAAATAATAGGCATGCTCCCAAACATCAATACCGAACAGTGGGACCAAACCTAAGTACCAAATAAAAAGTATGCCATATTTAAATATACTAAATTGATATACGCTACACATTTCCATCTCAATAAACTCACCAGTAGTCGCCTGCAATGGATCCTGATTGGCCATAGCAACTATTTGCAATTTCTTTGACTTGGGATTGTAGCCCAACCAACCCCAGCCAGAACCTTGCACCGCAACAGTTGCAGTGGACATTTCCTTTTTAAAAGCTTCAAAACTGCTAAATTGTGTGCAGATAGCTTCTGTCAATTCTTTTGATGGCTTCGTTTTTTCACTTGTAAGGTTTTGCCAGAAAATGCTATGATTGATATGGCCACCGCCATTAAAACGCAAAGCTGGAGCTAGACTAATGATTTTGGTCACATCACAACGACTTTGTGCCTCTTTCAATTGCTCCTCGGCAGCATTCAAATTGGTGACATATGTTTGATGATGTTTGGTATGATGTATTTCCATGATTTCTTTGCAGATTATGGGTTCGAGCGCATCATAGGCATAGGGCAACTTGGGAAGATCGTGCTTACCGCGAGCGGCAATTCTGCATTGTAGTATAATAATAAATAAATGTAAGCAATTGTATTATAATTTAGCAGCATATCTACTATACATTTATGATATTTATGTAATCAGCCCAGAGGACCTACAAGTTTATTGGTTTTTCACCCGGTTTTAATGCTTACCTAGCAACATTTGCAACGTTACGTGCCAATGCAAACATTTCCAATTATTTTCTTTTCTCGTTCAAGCAAATGTAAAAGCTGTAAAATTTTTATGTATTTTCCTTATTTGAACTCAAATAATTATATGTATGTGTATTCTTTTCTTGAAGTTCAACTTACCTTTATCAGAATAAAATCAGAAAAAGTTGCAGACAGAGAAAAAATGTTAAATGATTGACAGAGAGGAAGAGAGAGCTCTTTTGAGAGATATGGCAATGCCAGCATACACACTGTTTAATAAGCAGAAATTTAAACCGCGAACACAATGGGCGCGGCAACGACATTGCGCCATCTGCCAATACAATGCGTTCTTACGCTGAAGCTGTGACACTGCATAATTGCGACAATGTGCAAATTGCTGCTGCCGTCGACTTCAGTCTAATTTTATTTTGTATTGCAGCACAATAATAAAAGAAGCAAAATATCAACCGTGAAATTATACAATTTGCTTGCTTATTTTATTATCATAAAATAAAATAAGCAAATTCCTAAAATTGATCTTTTCCCGCGATGGAAGGATGCGAATTTAACAAGCTTTCACCAACATGATTTTTTTCTCTCATCATTCTCCATCCTTCTTCCTCCCACCTTTGAATCTTCCTTCCAATGAACGCAATGCTCTTCATTCATAGGAGTACACCCTGTGTGTTGAAATTGAAAATCGGAATCATTTGAATTTCTATAGTCTGGATTTCGAGATATCCTCACGTGAACAAACAGTATATAAAATTAAAGCTATTAAGCGTTTGCGTTTTGGGTTTTCATGTTAGGTTTAGTAATCTTGTAAAAACCAGTGTCTATCGCAGATATTACAGGTGGTCAAAGGAAATTTTACATGTTTGAAATATATATTTGCTGATTTATGCTAGTTCAGTTTGAAGGTTCGCTGACTCCAGGTATGATACATCTGGATTAACTCCATTTTGATCGTTTGCATTTTCAATGCATGGAACGCGCTCTGCAAAATCATCATCTCCATCAGAATATTCATACACAAAGCATGCGAATTTATTTGCTTCATCATTATAATTATAATCATCATAAAAATATTCAGGTTGTATGATCTCAACAGGTGGAAAAGTTGACACTTGCCGGTCTGAGAACTCGTGAATGTTATGAGGTTATGGTATCTAGAAATTTGGCAAATCTCGTCTATGTTGAGTGTTGATGCAATTATTGGCTCTAATGAACTCATTTGCCATTCATGCTGTCTCTCCTCATTAGTCTTTGCGAGTTATTTTACAATGGAATTCGAATGCTGTTGTGCCTCAAGTTGCTTGCCAAGTCTACACTCTCGTGATCTCTCGGTGCTGGTTTGAATTTTGTTGGGCCTCCATTTCTCGATACGAAGTCTACATTCTCGATGTCTCTCAGCCGTAGTTTTTGCTGAAGATTTTATCGTAACACAATCGCCATTTGTTTGTGCCTCGTGTTGTTTTTTTTCAGCCTATACTCGCTCATTCTTTCACCTCTAGAAATTTCTAACGTTTTTTGTTTGAAATGAACCTTTTTTTTTTTTTGAAATGTCAAATTTTAAAAGAAACTGATGGGCAGTGAATCAAACGCGAATCAGCTCTCTTTATCAATCGATTGACAATTGAATAGAGGACTCCTCAATCGATTGATAGACGGCGCATAGTGGATGCATATGTGTTGCCATCAAATATGTTTATATACATCCACATTTTTTTCACACTCGATGATAGAGGGCGCGGCACTTCATTTCCGATTTGCCACGAGCATCTTTTACCCCCTCGTAAATATAAAATTTATTCTAAGCAAGTAAAATTAAAAATGCAATAATCTGGTATATTTCATATTTTTTTCTACATACTACTGGTTTATTTACTGATAACTCTCTCCTCCATTGAAGCACAGAGTTTAGTTTTAATTAATATCGTTTCAGAAATTGATGTAATGTGTTTAAGTGAGCATTAAGCGCTTTTAAATCCGACTTGCGAATGTGATCGATAACCTTATGGCAACCTTAAGACTAAGGCTCAGCTACATTATCCATTGGGAAGCTTTAATGTTCTACACCCATTCAACATTCAACAGCTTGCGTTATAGTCTCCACTCCCAACCTGGACTTGAGATTGGTTAGAGATAGAGTTTTATGTGATCTGTACTCTCGGTTAATGATCCACGGCTCGTCAGCTTAAATGAAAATGGAAATAACTAATATTTCTAAAAAATATTTAAGAAGGCCAATATCAGCCATTGCGGTAAAGGTTTAATTAAACATTTATTGCAAATTTATTCCATACATCACATCACATCACATCATAGCTCAGCACACATTCCCAATATTTTTTTATGTAAAGCCTAACTAAGAATGTGGGACACCCACTTAAAACTCAAAAAACGCACAAAGAAAAATTTAATTATTATTTTTAACGAAATTTTTTAATTTTGAGTTTTAGCGAGAAACAAAAAAAACAAACAAAGAAAAAGAAAAAGCAGAAACAACAGCAAAAAGTACTCAAGATCCGTGATGTGGCTATAAAAAAGACACAAAAGAAAAAGAAGCAAAACTCAAAATAAACGAAACAAGTCGAGAACGTGCCCAAAACTAAATGCAAGATAAATCATAACGTGTGCATATTTTGCTAACGTGTGCTCCTACTGCAATGCAACAACAACCACAATAATAGCAACAACAATGACATCAACAACAACCACAACTAAAATCAAATGCAATGTTACTGACGAAAAACGAGAAACAGTCAATAACCACCACAACAATAACAACAACAAGAACGGATGCACGTGCAGCATCTCTCTGAAGATCTGCGTTCGAGGGTTTTTTGTTTTTGTTTTTTTTTTTGTTTTGGGTTTTTGACTTTGCTAATAAATTTAAGACAATTAAATCACAAATCAGTTTCAACAAAATAGATTGCTAACAAAATAATAATAAGAAGAAAAAGAGAATCCAATTTCCACAACAAAACAACATGACGTTGCGCAAAAAGTCGCTTACATTAAATTTAATAATACATTTTTGATTTTTATTTACAACACGTAAACACGTGAATGTGTCTCAAGGTAAAATATTTATGAAGTATCATTTTTATTTTTATTTTATGTGTAAAAACTAAAATGTCGTTATTGCAATTTGTTTCTACGCACGAACGCATGCGAGTATTTGGAGCAATCTCTTATGGAGCGGCAATAATTCTTGCGGCCACTCGCTCATATGAAGTTCATTGCGAACATGATTCACATTTAGTTATGGTGGACACTTTGTACTTACTTATGCACATACATACATACATACATACATATCTACTCGTACTTAGAAGTAATATTGTCATTGAAAGTAAAGTGATTTCATCTATGTAAATAATCTATTCTGTGGCAATTTCAGTGATCAAGGTTAATGTGCTCTTTAAATTGAAAGCATTGAGTTTGTTTACGAGAGTAGTAGAGGTCGGGCAATTATCATTGAAAGCTCAGAGAACACCTTTGAAAGACTGCAATTGAGGCTCTACAACGAGAAGAGGAATTTTGTCGGAGCATATCTTAACATATACCATATGGGAACAAAGAATCAATAAAACCGAAAGGAAAATGCAAGTCAGATAGACTTAAACAATGTACTCTAGGAATAAAACTAGATAGCGAATAGAAAGTAAGGTACCCACATATGTAAATCTACCATAAATATGTATTACCACAGAAACGAAACGATGCAATGCAACATATAACAATCACTACTATTTGGAGAAGGGTATATAGTATAGTATAGTATATGATAATTATATTTACTTCCAAAGCGTTAACTTGAGATTTGATAAATGTTGCTACGTGCCTCGAAGTTATGGCAATATCTTCTTTGCACATATTTTAGAACAAAAATATTTCCATTTTAAAAATAGCTTAACTAAAAAACGAAATCTCAACCAAATACTCACATAATACGTGACAATGACGCTGGTGATATTGCTGCTTCATCAGCAACATCATTGACATCACAGCATCTACACATTGGATCGTATGGAAGTGTTTACAAATAAGTAAAGTTTAATGTATGTCAAGATTCAAACCCTTTTCTAAACTGTCAGTTTTCTGTTTTTTATCATTGTCATAAAATTTTATATTATATTTTGATTAAGTTGAACTTTTTGCATATCAAAAATTTAAATCTCATAAGCGGTAAATCAACTGTCATATGTACATTCGAAGAAGTAATGTAAAAGTTAGTAACTTGTGGTGCAATTGTGGTTCCAGCTACTGCAACAACAGCAATCAGAAGCAATAATACTTAATAAATATTAAATATCGAACACATTGCAACAAAAAATGTAAGCCTTCAAATTTCCAACGGTTTTACGTTAATTTGGGGACGCTGATGACGAATTTTCAGTTAGTAGTTTTCAGAAGGCAACCAAGACCGATCATCGGTTGTAGTGCCAGCTAAATAAGTAAGTAAGTTCTGACAAAATCTAGTTCCGAAGCCGGAAATTTAAGGTCTTCAACAATTAAAGAAAAAACTACTTATCTTAATAGATACGAATTTTACGTCTGAAGTAAAAATGTTAAGCACAATGAAATACAAATTTTTGTAATGACACCTTCCCTCAAAAATGGTTGTTTATACACTTGCTTTCTTAAAAAAATACCCGATAGGACAAAAAACTGGCATACTGTCTTCGAAGAAATTGTTACAAGGCAAAAATTTCTGTGGGGCCTGGAATATCAGAATCTCACCATTATTGTGGGAAATGTCCACTTAGGAGTTGATTCCGATGTGGCTGGACACACTTTAAATTTCTAATCTGTCTTTTCTCCAAACACAGTATGCCGGTTTTTTTTCGTATCAAGTATTTTTGGTAGATAGGGGTATAAACCCCCATTTTTGAGGGGGCGATTTAATGAGAGAGCGAAAGTGTCATGACAAAACTACAAATTTTGCTGCAGACATAAAATTCATATCTCTTATTTTAAGTATTTTTTTCTTTAGGACTCCAGTTGACCAAAAGACCAAATTGTATAAGAATTTGTAAGCAATTTTATTCAGACATAAAATTTGTGTCTCTTATTTTGGGTATTTTTTCTTTAGTCCTTAAAGACCCTAATCCTTTTACTTCAGTACCTGATTGTGATGGAGAGAAACTAATTTTATATTCGATAGATCAGGACCTCCCAAATTACCCTAAAGCCGTTGGAAAATTACATGCTTAAAGCGCAAAAGTTAAAACTTTGTTGCACTGTGTAATTCTCCATATCTGGGGACAATTCAGAGAACATTTTAATTATGGTATATTGATTTTTGTTTATTTGGTTTAGGTTTTCCCAATAATAATGTTACTGTACGTAATATGTATGTGATCTAAGACAACTTTTTAGTTGGATTGCTGCTTTGTTGCTGTTGTTGTTGTTGTCATCTACTGCCTTACACGTTCAAAATTAGTTCTGTTTGTGCAGCGAGGCAGCGAGGCAGCAAGGCAGCCAAGATGAATCTTTGACACAACAAATTAATGACAGAAATGTGCAGTGCATTTTCAATCAATCTTGTATATTTTTCATTACAATTGTTGTTGGTAATATTTTGCACTCGAGCATAATTTATTTATAGTAAATTTTTCTTAAATATTTAATGATGCTGTGATAAATTGCGATGCCCATAATATCTTCTTCTTCTTTTTCCTCATCTTCTTTTAATGGTACAGCCAACAGCCCATGGAGGGCCTAGGCCGAGATTTTCGCATTCACTCATGTTTTCTGTGTTATATTTGTACATACCGTATTTATGCCATATCCGAACGACAAAGTGAAAAGCCTTGCATAGGAAATTTTTTACTCTTGTACGTTTGCCATTGCCTGTCAAGAGGTGGGGTCATGTAGAAAAATTGTTTTTAAAATTTTTTCATTTTGCCTGTGCCTAGACTTGAATCCTGGACGCTCTACGTAGCAGGTCAACGCTCTACCAACTACACCACTAGGCCCACGAAACCCACCTTCAGAAAATGCTAATAAAAACAGAAAGAGAACTTCCTCGTCTTTTCATACTCTTTTAAAGAATGAAGAATAAAGGATTGCTGCCTCGTGCTTGATTAGTTTTCGATTATTTCATAAGCAACTTTTGTCATATCATTATTTTGCAAATAGTTATGTAGTGTACATTCCAATGTACAATATGTATATAAAACACAATGAAATTATTATTACCATATGTATAGATGTGTCAAATCGATTGATATCGATCAGTGAACGTTTATTATCTGATAATTTGATCGCATTAACAATTTGTTAAATTTGTTTGTTAATGCATGGCATATCAAATTGAAAATTAAACACGCCAAAAATTACTGCCAAAAAAAACAACATTAAGATGCTACACGATAATAAATGCAAATTAAATTAACGATAGCGATCGCAGAAGCAAGCGCTTGCTCTTACGATCAGCAATAAAATAATAAAAAACTTATTGCATTAAAATCAATTTTCGTGGTTGTGTAGGTACGATGCATGTATGTATGTATGCATGTGTGTATTGAGTATCTATGGTAAGTAGACATCGCAGTAACGTGTGTGTTGCAATGTTGTTGAATTTTCATCTCATGATTTGAGAACAATACGAAGACGTACACCGAAGACGTTAGTTGGTTGTCTCTACCTTTTGTCCCAAGGTAAAGACAATTTTATTTTCAGTATTTGGTTATTTCGGTTGAGTTTACTTTAATATTTATTATGTACATATCTACATACTTTCAAAATTACAGCATCAAAATGTTTTCGAAAAAAACTATTGTCTACAACAGACTCAATGTATCCTTATACCATACTTAAAGATTATTTAATAATCAATTGCTTTTATGTATGTATGTATGTATGTATGTATGTATGTATGTATGTACATATTAGATAGATGTGCATTACTGTAGATGGATTTAGTACGAAATTTGATAGCACAGTATAAAAATCTCAATTCTATTGTTTTCAAACACAAATTGTACATAATTTTCTTCATATGTGCAAAACCAAGTTCGGAATGAACGAAGTAACTAAATACAAAGCTATAAAAGCTCTTTTGAAAGGATCACCAAACATACTCGTGCACTTAGGTATAGGTTATAATATGCATGTGAAAACCGGTAAGGGTCTTGAGTCTCCGGACAAGGGTAGTATGTAGTACGTAGGTAGTATGTTCGAAGAATATTGAAATATTCGCGAAATAATAAAAGAATTAAAAAACAGCAGTTACGATTCTAGTACAAGTTTAATAGAAAGTCAATATGAGGTGGGGAACCTTTTCCACCTCGATTTTCCTTTTCCTCTGCTGGATTAGTGGCTTATGTTTGCTTCTTTTTCTGTATAGTCTTTTTCGTCTTTTTCTGTCTAGGCTTCGTGAATAGAAATCTTTTAAAAATGCCCTTAAATTGTTGGTAAAAGGGTAAAAGTTGGCTAGGGTTGCCAGGATTACTCAAAATTGAACTAATTAAACTAATAAAATATAAAGTTAAGGCTACAGGTCTTAGGTTAGAAGTAGTATATCCAGCGGTAATTAAAATACTTCATTAATTCTACGAATGCTCATAAATATTTTAGCAATGAAGGATTTTTACAAATTTTATCTTATACCCACAGATTTTACCTTATTCATTTCGTCTGTCTATTGTCTAATGATTGATTGATTAAAATGGTTGATTGGCTTAGCTTATGTTGCTGCTGCTCGTAGAGAACACACGACGATTAGATAGTCCAATGTGATACCCTATGGAGCGAGATGGTTACTCTTAATCCTCCGATTTAAATCATTTTGCGCTTTCGATAAAGCATAGTATGTCTCTGATTTCAGAGGATGCAAGTTCTGTGAGTCTTTCACAGATAGGTGCTCCCAGAGTTTTGTGTCTGCGTGCTCCTAGAGCAGGGCATTAACATAGAAGGTGTTGTCCTTTTTCTTGACTTGTCCTCCTCTTGATTTCTACAGCTTCTGCAGAAGTCATTGTAGTCTGCAAGCATGATTGCCAATAAGATTGCTCGGTTGTAAAATTAAATTGCGTACAAAATGTGTATTTTTAATAAATTTTACATTTATACAATATAAGACCAATTACATCACATTGGTGTCTTATTTTGTCGAATCGTTACAAAGTCGTAAAACTTTGCATGAGAAAGGAGAGAATTTGCGACAATTGAGTGGATACGACGCTGAATAAAATACCTTGTGAGCAGCCCAAATATTGTATAATATCAAAATGCTACAAAAAGTGTGCACCCATAATGTGGTTATAATTATTTACCTCCTCTCGTCACATTTCCTTCAAACTCAATGCCTCATGAAAATGCAATCTCACGAAAGTGTACCAAAAAAGAAAGAGAAAGCCTTTCTCAGATAGCTACCATATTCCATTCCAGAGCAACTCTGCGATTGCTCAAACACATTAACAAATATTAAAAGAAAAAGAATTGTATAAGAATTTCGCCAACAAAAACTTAATTCTTACTTACTTATCTGGCACTACAAGCGATAATCGATCTTGGCCGACTCTATAAAGCTTCGCCAGTCACACAGTTCATGACAGTGGCAGGTGCGTCCTTGTTCGATCCTTGCGTTTTTATGTCTCATGTCGATTCACAGCCTGCTCGTGGCGTCCCCTGTATAACGATCTGACACCCGTCAGTGAGCTAACTAATGTGTGCGGTGGGCGGGCCTCTCCGTGGTTATGAATGGTTGTGCGTCGGGCTTTGAATCCACAACGTTAAAATATTCCACAATAAATTCTCAAATGAAACAAAAACATAATTCGAATTAATATTAAATATTTTTAAATATTTTTACAATAAAAAGAGTGAATCAAATTCTTAAACGATTTATTCAATACTTTCAATTGCAGTTATTTAGGGATTATTCTTTGCTGTCCAAAGCAGGGATGCTTTTGAGGGAGCATTTGCTGTTAAGTCAGAGAATACTCACTATTTTATTTTTTTTTTGACTTTGGAAGAGTTCAGGAGGCTAATTGCTTTTCTGAAAACGAAATACACTTCATTCCAATGTGTTATCATTTCTTCCTGGCGGGTTCATAGCATTTGTTATTTTGTAGCGCTTTACCGTAAATAATAATTTCCGCGCCATTATATTCAAAATCATAACAAAACAATTAATCACTTTGGCAATTGTTCTTTTATTTTAAACTAAATCGTTTTGATATCTAAATATTACATTTACTCGTACATAATCGTACTTGTTATTGGGTTAAATTGAAATAATGCGATTACCTATATTACATATTACATAATACTTTTGATTTCATTGTGTGGAATGAGTACCTAGGTGGATACCATATCACCACTGTTTCTTCTTCTTCTTCTTCTTTGTCGTCAATTATTTGTGCAACAATTTTTGTGGAATACCTTTTAAATCTTTTTCTAAGTGAGTATGTATTTCGAAAGCGATTTGTTGATTTTTATGTAAATTGTCAAGTTGAAATTTTTGTGTAATTTTGCATGATTTGATTTTCTATGTATTTATTTTTATGTTGATCATTTCGTGACGTTATAAATTAAAAAACACTACAAGTTTGTTAATGCTTCTAAGTTAATAGCAAATACACCATACATTAAGCAGCAGCAGCAGCAGCACAACCAACGATGACATCGGTAACACCACCAGCAACAATCAGTAAATCGCTGCCTCTCGGTGTCACAATCACACCAAAAAGCGTGCAAGATGATACTTGAAAGTATCAGCACTAAGTAATGCTAAATGGTAATATTTATGCGGTATAAATTTTGATACTCATTTTAAGTGCTTCATTAAATACGAATATAAGTAAGTCTTATCATTGGGTTTATAAATTTTAAAACGTAAAAAATCTTCATCTATCTTCACAATAACTTGTGCTATGGCAGCAGGTCAGGCCGAATGGAGACGAAACGCTTATATTACTTACATAATAAATTGATAAAAAACCAAAAAAAAAAATAAATAAAAGCTTTACTTAGAAGCATTCCATAAATCAAACACTGTCTTGAACAGCAATAAAGATGAGGACGAAAAATTATTGAAATTCAAATCTAAGTTAATGTGTCATCTAATAAATTTTTTAACCCAGCACATACTATGTCTCACATTAACTCTCCAATAATATTTCTCCGATTCATGGAAATCACTTCAATAAAGCCATTTCAAAACTCCCAGTTTAGTTTCGAACTAATAATTTTTAAAATACGCGTAAAATAAGCCTTGAAAATATTTATATTATAAATATATAGGAATATTTGCTACAAGTCTTTATTCAAATGCATTGAACATTTGTGTTTTTGCATTTTTTTAAATTAATTTTTTTTATGACTGGCATCTTGTGATTTAATTCTTCCAACTCTAGTACTACAACAGTCAAATTCTTTGTACAATTTCCAAGATTGCATGAGACACGAGAAATTGACAACATATATGGAGACACAAACTATGCAAAAGTCTTCCAAAATAAAGTAGAGCAAGTAAGCCAAATAAACAGAAAGTAGATTCGAGATGAAAGTAAAAAATATTTGCACTATGAATGTTAAACGAGAACGGAAAAATGCTGAAAGAAAGTAAAATTATTTTTTATGAGAAAATCTATAAATATTACAATTTGTTTCACTTACTTGAGAGAAATAATAATGCATAAAAAGCTATGCCCAATGCACCATTTGGAGGATTCCATGTGTCACCGAAAATGTATTGTGTTAATCCGAAGCCTCGCCCATAACTAAAATAGAGTTTTTGAAAAATACACAAATGAATTTAAAAAAGAAATATTCAATTGTTATCACTTACGAAGATTTAAAAACAGCACTACAACTGATTTTCTCACTTAAATCACACAGTGCCACGTAGTCGACATCCTTTTCAGCTTTCACTTTTATATAAATCGAATATGCTGACAATAGGAAACCAACTGAACACCAAAAACGGAAATTGAAAACTGCATTTCTGCTAGTATTGACTATAAAATCTTTTGTTTTTGCAGACATTTCGGTGTAATTTCTTATTCAGCTTCACAATAACTAAACAAGCTGTCTGTTAAATGAAAAGGAATCATTCATTATCTTTTAAGGAATATACCAGCAGAGTTTCCAAGTCACCTTACAGCTCATAATCACACACAATCTTTTGTGGCTATTTAATTATATCAGCTACATTGGCTACCCTGACCAGCACATGCGCAGTACACATAGAAAATCTCATATTATTTAATATATGCCAAAATGTTATTCAGTTTAATCTAAATTGTTTTGACATGCACTCACCCCAACTCTTAAAAGCAACAGGTAACTCATAGGAAAAAAAATGTTATTTATATATATATTTTTTTTAATTAGGGTTAGTCGGGGTTATTAGAACTCCTGTGGAAAGTATACTAAATTGAGTGCTGAATTCTAAAATGAAGCTATGGCCCTAAAGACTTACATATGTAGTAGCCAAAATCCACCGATATCTTTGCTATCCCCAGATTAGATTAGATGGAAACAGTGGCTGGGCACAAGGCATCAAATAACTGCGGCCTAAAAAGGCCTATTGTGAAGAGCCCATTGAATATTCTAAACTATAATTCCTAGGCTTGTTGCATTTAAAAATGCTAAGATATCCCTGGGAGTCATACTGGCTAATTCAACCGTAGTTGGGTATGCAATAGTAAGGTTGCGAATTCTAAACCTTGCAAGCTTGTCACAATGGCAGAGAATGTGCTCTGCTGTTTCCCAGTCTTCGTCACAAAATCTACAGAATTCGACTTGAGTTATTCACATGTTAGCAAGATGTTTCCTAACTGGGCGGTGTCCAGTAAGAAATCCTGTGACAGTGCTACTCATATGACTGACTTTAGTATAGCCGATAAACCTTCTTCAAACAGCTTTGCAAACAGGTCAATGCAATCTAAAATCTATTTTTCAAATATAGATTTTTATTGTAATAGCAAATTTATTCTATCCGTAATCGATTCCATATACTACACATAAAGTCAGGGAAAATGTTCTAAAGCTTTAAACTTCTGTGTTATTCGGTCGAACCTATTTCGTGAGATGTCTCACAAAAACCTCTATTTTTCCACACCACCTGTTCACCTCTCATAATATTGCACTTGAAAAGTTCAACATCCAAATTTGGATTCAATTCTGAAATGGGAGAAATGGGCTATTCGAGTAAAATAACTGCAAGTCTCCCACTTTCATTTTCTCCTTTTCTCTGGAAGGTGGGTAGGTAGGTATCGTGGCTACTTCCTCACAGAGAAATTTCAATTAGCTCTAAAGCACCGTTTAGGTACCACATGCTCATTCAGTGAGGCTGGAGAAGCTTTCCGATTTTGAAGCTGGGAATCTCGATTATGTTGTCTAGGAAGGGTTTATGGAATGATTTTAGTTTCGTTTTGACAAAATCGGTAATCACTGCAGAGAAAGTGAGCTCGTCTATTTATTCCACGTCATTGCCGCTCCTGCAGTGTGTGTTGTGTGGGATACCGAGTCTGGCCGAGTGGTCACACTATACCTGGATCTAATGCGGCAAAATTTTGGCCATGTTTTCTTAGTTACAATGTTCTTGTGACTTTGAAGTAAGGCTAATGTCCAGCCCATGACAAAGGTGGTTGAGTAGTACCCTACATTAGTTAATTTAGCCTAGAGCTTTGATTTACTCTGCAAGCTTCTGTGATCGCTACAAGTTCGACCTGGAAAACATTGTCTTCGTCAGGGAGTATGAGAGATTCTGCAATATTGAGATGTTCTGAGTAAAGTCTCGCACTGAATAAAGTCTCGCTGTCCATTTTGGACCCGTCATTGTAGAGTTTTTGCTCGAAGCCAGGCTTTCTTCTCCAATCCTCCCTTGTTTGGGGGAAAAAATGGTAAAGCCAAAAGCCATTCTTGAAGTTCAGTTTGGCTATTAGTTTGGTTTTATATATTCGATACCTGTGATAATATTCTGCTATGTCCGTAGTCCAGTCCAGTGCTCTGTTTTTCTGTGACTGATTGTGATTGATGCTGCGGTAGCTCTGGTGAATAAGTATTTAGTTACACAGGAAGCAAATGAACTAGAACTTTTAGATCTTCCATCTGGAATGAACGGATAGTTCCTGTAATACCTATACATGCTGACCTTCAAACTCTTCCATTTTTTTCCATAGTATGCCACCATACTAATCCCTTACAAGCGATGTGCCCGGCTAAAGAGCCACTTGTGGACGTAGACCCCACCTTTTCCGAGTATTCTTTTGCAGGTTATATAAAGCTATGCAGACCTTTCTGATCCTGAGTTCTATGTTGGCTTTCCAACTGAACGTAGTGTTAACGATGACCCCTAAGTTTTTGACGTTCTTTGATAATGTTAATGAATAACCATGCAATTTGGGGAGATTAAAGCTTGATATCTTGGTTTTTATAGTGTACGTATTGTTTGAGTTTACTCCGAGGACACAGGTAAAAAGATAAAGAAACAAAACTTCATTTCATATTTAATGTAAACCGAAATTACAGAACTCGTGTGTTCCCACTATTGCGAAAACTGGTGTTAACAAATTAGCCAAATCACCGACGACCTCCTTATTATAATTTAATTTGCGATTATGTACCTACACAATTTACCTACAAGAATAGCTTGCGTTATGTTATGCAATTAATTTTCCGTATTATAACTCGAAACTTAGAGGATGTACTCTTTATGATTCCATTAATACACAGCTATAAAATTGTCCTGCAATTAAAGTAAGTATTTTTCGGTGTCAACATTTTAGGTGTTATTTAGTACGTACTGCATACATCCATTTACAACATTTTTTTAATATATTTTAATCGAATTGGCAACAGCTATTGATTATGTTGCTGCTGTGCTGTTTCTGCTGTGCTGTTGCTGCTGCTGCTGCTGCTGCTGTTCAAATTGTGAACGAATGAAAAAAGAACCAAAAACTGCGAAATGCGATTTTGTAAGATAAAGAAAAAGCCTTATGAAGGTTTGCGATTGTAGCCCGATTTTTTGTAGGTGTTCTTTTATTTTACTTTATTTTAAAATACAAAAATACATACTTACATACTAATATTTTGAAGTGATAAGTTTGAAACCCACTAGGAAGTAAGCGCAATGATGATTTTGGTACTCTATCAAACACTATTCAAATAAGAATTCCAGATAAATTCACGTCCTTATTAACATGATGGATTGTAGGTATTTAATGCATTCTCATATGAATTCACAGAGTGAATTTTAAGGGAGTACTGTTTAAATTTAGAATAGGTGAAAAACGAAGGGTCTGGTTGGTTTCTTATATTCATTATTTCCACTTTTCTAATAAATGTATGTATGCAATTTCAAAGATGATCTACTTCCAATAGCCCAACTCCCAGAGTTTGAATGAAGGTCCTGTAACTCCATTTGTTTTATATCTTTCTAATTTAGATGGGTGTACAAAGGTGTTAAGTCTTTCCACTTCATTAAACTAAATGAAGGCTCATAAGTTGAAAAAATTAGCGTCTTCTAAAATTCCCTTTTTTTTTGTTTCGATTATAAACTAGAGCTATCTTTCTTGAGGCGGCCACGATGGTAGTGCCAAGTAAGCAAGTAAGTATCTTCCCAAACATACCACTTCTTAGGATCAGGATCGGCCCTAGTGGGGAGAGGAGGATAACCAACTTACGGCCCTTTATTTTCGAAAAGTTCTTCTGCTTAACTAGTCCAAATCAAATTTTTTTTATATATTTTGACGAAAATTCAAAATTTTATATAAGAAAATAATCAAGGTATCGAAAATTATAAATATTAATTACAGTCGAGTATAATTTATAGTGGTCGCTGTGGTGTAGCGGTAGTGCGTTGGACTGCTACGCGGAGTGTCCGGGATTCGAATCTCGGCACGGGCAAAATCAAAAAGTAGAAAAGATAATTTTTCTACACGGCACCACCTCTTGGCAGGCAATGGCAAACCTACAAGAGTAAAAATTGCTATGAAAAGCTTTTCACTTCGCCGTTCGGATTCGGCATTAAACTGTAGGTCCCTTCTATTCATGTACAAATATAACACGCACAACATGAGTGGATGCGAGAAGCTCGGCCTAGGCCTTCCATGGGTGGTTGTGCCATTAAAAGTAAAGTAAAGTAAAGTAAGGAGTATAATTTATATACAAAAATCGTTAGATTTCCTATTTACAGCTTATTGCTTCGCTTTAGACTTTTTCCATCAAATCCGCTCAGCTTAGGCGAAAAGTATCTGCTATTGCTCTAAAATCTGAAATTCGACTGAACCTTCAAGGTTGTGGGAGTGTCATAACATGGCTGGCTAGTCATATTATGGTTTAAAACCTATTGACCTTAGATTTATTTGATTTTAAGTTCATCTTTTATGTAGAATAAATCTTTGAGTGTTCACTAAACTTTTTCAAACCATACAAAATATTGTATGTAATCGATTCCAAATTTAATAATAAAATTTTATGCTATGTCTAGTGGCATCGGTGCAGTTACACTTTGTACTAATTATGACTGTGTTGGGAAAGGAGCCAGCCCATTGTAAACTAACTTGAATTAACCCAATCAGAACTAAAAATGTGCCGCCAACGGTTTTTCAATTATTTGATTTAGCTTTTGAAGTGTTTGAAGCCGCTTCAAAACTAAATTGACTGCAGGCCCTAATGTTGCACGATTTTCTCATTCATTGACAAACATTCACCGAATGTTTTTTAATGCAAAGCCAACGATGACGACGTCAGCGAAGACTGACTGCTCTACTCCAACGTTAGAAATCATTCAGCAACATTCAAAAATAAAAAACACAAAAAGACAAATTCAAAAACAAAAAATGAACAAACTCAAGGAAAAACCGTTCTGCTGCACCACACACAATTACAACAATAATCTTCATATCTTTAACATGCTGTGGCGGCAGATGCTCATCTTAATAGCGTTTGATAGTTGCATATCAGCGAGTACCGCGACTTCTACTACAAACGACACTATGACATGCACTCTCACATGACCAGCTTAGTTGCAGCTTGCAGTTAAGATGTTGCAGGCAGCAGCAGCAGCAGCAGTAGCAGCAGCGACACCTCTTCCACTTCCAAGAGCAAAATCGGTGCGGTGTAAACTAAGGCAGCTTCATATCATTTGATGCTGCTGTATGTCGGGCCGACTATGTACCATATGAATGTAAGCGCCTAAATAATCATGTGGGTAATTGAGATTTTTTGGTGGCACATTCTGTTGTGTTGCAGTTTTATTTTGCCACTTTAAATGTGTAACCTACCATTGTTTTTGCTTTACTGTTTTCTTAATTTTATTTGATTTTTTTGTGTTCGCAGTTTTGCGAGAGCTTTTCAGTTTAGAGTGCAGTAACACATAACTGCACACACACTGCATGCTGCTGCTGCTGCTGCTTCTGCTGTTGCTATTGCTGCGATTTAAAGAGGCAATAGAACACAACATAATGAAGATGATAGCGAATGTAGCAGTATGGCAGCGGTACCTACGAGTGATGGTAAAGCATCGGCATCAGTAGCAGCCGCAGCTGCAATGATGTTAGCGACTTTTGACATAGAAGAGTAGCAAGCAACAGCACAACAACACAATTCATTGCAGAAGAAGAGTAAATGACAAATACAAAAATAGCAACAACGATAAAATAATAATAATAAAATAATATGAAAACAAAATCATAACTTCAGGTTTCATCCTCTCAACTTTCAGCTGCAACTGCATCTGCATCTGCATGCAACAATCTATTCATACCTTCTCAAACGTTGCCATTCGATATAAATAGATGATCATTTGGAACTTTGAAATCAGTCAGAATTTGGATTTAAATCATCTAGCTTCATTTAATTTAACACCAAAGTTAGCAAAGTAGGTTGAATTACTAACAAAAATAGCAGCAGTGAACTGAACGAAGCCGGGACCAGTGAAGCTTCTGTCATAAAGCTGAAGTCCTGTCTAAGGCGTAAAAAGAAACTGTAGCAAAATTTTGAAGTGATCGATAAATCTATAAAATAGGATCAGTACCAGAAAATGTTAAAATTTTTGAGTGCACTATTATTAGTGACGTCTGTGCTAGCGCGTCCTGAGCCTCCGGTGTCCAATTCGTATTTGCCCCCATCGGATAGCTACGGTGCTCCAGGACGTGGTGGTGGCAGCAGTGGTGGTGGTGGTGGCAATGGGTTTGGGTCTGGTGGTGGTGGTGGTGGCCCCGGTGGTGCCGTTGCTCCGTCGGATAGCTACGGACCCCCCGGATTTGGCAGCGGCGGTGGTGGTGGACAAAATGGTGGTAGTGGTAGCGGACGTCCCTCAAGCACGTATGGTGCACCTGGTTTTGGTGGTGGTGGCGGCGGTGGAAATGGTGGCAATGGACGCCCCTCCAGCACTTATGGCGCACCCGGCCAAGGTGGTGGAAACGGAAAACCCTCGAGCACTTATGGCGCACCTGGCCAAAATGGTGGCGGCGGCGGACGTCCTTCAGATTCTTATGGTCCTCCCAGCAAAAGTTTCGGTGGCACAAACGGACGCCCTTCGAGCAGTTATGGTGCACCTGGACAAAATGGTGGTGGGCAAAATGGCGGTGGACAAAATGGCGGAGGCGGAGGCGGTGGGCGTCCTTCAAGCACATATGGTGCACCCGGACAAAATGGTGGTTCAAATGGCGTTGGTGGTGGACGCCCCTCAAGCACTTATGGGGCACCTGGACAAAATGGTGGTGGCGCCGGACGCCCTTCAAGCACTTATGGAGCACCTGGACAAAATGGTGGTGGACAAAATGGTGGTGGACAAAATGGTGGTGGACAAAATGGTGGTGGGCAAAATGGCGGTGTGGGAGGACGTCCTTCAAGCACTTATGGCACTCCTGGGCAAAATGGTGGTGATAGACCTTCCGATAGTTATGGTCCTCCAGCATCTGGCATTGGTAACGGGGGTAGAAATGGCTTTAGTCAACCCAGCCAAGAATACTTGCCACCTAATCAGGGAGGCGGCGGAGGTGGTGGAGGTGGCCAACGTGGTGGTGGCGGTCAAATTGGTGGTGGCGGTCGTAATGGTGGCGACAATGGTTATGATTATGCGCAAGGAGGTGGTGGTGGCAGCGGTGCTGGTAGTGGTGGAAACGATGAGAACAATGTAAGTTTAAATTTGTTTTATTTTATTAGTTCATCCACTTAGTACACAACTGAGCAGTACTTAAGAACATTTGCTTAAACAAACACTGCGGCTATTATGGGTGCATATCTTTAATTTAGTGCTACACGATCAAATTGTCATGCCTCACTTGATCTTTCTCTAAAAACAAAAAAAAAACAAAAACAAAGCTCATATTATTAAATTTCTTACTTGACGCCTTCCAAATATCACATATAAATATAAAAAATATTTCAAAAACGAAAAAAAATACTCACAGCTCACTTGGACATGTAAACATGAACTCTTTCTTGCCACAATATCACACTCTGCTTCTTAGATCACATTGCTAGATCTAATTATTGTAACTCTGCTTATCGCTAGTGAAAAGCTTCAATTGCACCACAGAATCGTAGAAACTTTCACATTTATGATCTCTCACTCTCTTAAAAATCATATACATAATTCCTATTCTCCAGGAACCTGCTAAATATGAGTTTAGCTACGAAGTTGAGGATGCGCCAAGTGGGTTATCGTTTGGGCATTCCGAGATGCGCGATGGTGATTTCACCACCGGCCAGTACAATGTTCTCTTACCCGATGGAAGGAAGCAAGTAAGAAATTGATTTTGTGTTAATTTTTGTTGGGTATTGCATATGCAAGTCCAAGTCAAGCAGCCAAATCTTAACTAACAAATTCTTAGATATGCAACTAATTTGAGCATTTGGATTTTTAAAGAGCTGAGTATTATTGAAAATAATCCAACGAATGTTTATTTCCAGATTGTTGAATACGAAGCCGATCAGGAAGGCTATCGTCCACAAGTGCGTTATGAAGGCGAAACTATCAGTGGCGGTGGAGGTGCAGGTGGCGCAGGACGTGATGGTGGCGGTGCAGGTGGTGCCGATGGTGGATATGATTATTCACAAAATGGAGGCGGCAGCGGTACAGGCAGAGGCGGTGGCGGTGGCGGTGCTGGTGCTGGTGCTGGTGGTGGTGGTGGTGGTAGTGGTGGGGCTGACGGTTATGATTATAATCAACAAAATGGCCAAAGGCAAAATGGAAATGGAAACGGCGGCGGCGGAGGCGGAGCCGGAAGCGGTGGTGGTAGGGGCGGTTACTCTAATGGTCAGAATTTAGGAGCTGATGGTTACTCCAGTGGACGTCCCAATGGTAATGGAGGTGGCGGTCGTAATGGAGGTGGTGGTGGTGGTGGTGGTGGTGGAGTTTCCGGAGGCCGCAAAGGAAATGGTGGTGGACGTAATGGCGGTGGCAACGGCAACAGAGGTCAAAATTTAGGTCAAAATGGTTATTCGAATGGACGTCCTGGCGGCCAAGACTTAGGTGCTAATGGCTATTCAAGCGGTCAACCTGGAGGCGGCTCAAATGGTTATTCCAATGGTGGTGGCAATGGCGGTGGTGGTAATGGCGGTGGTGGCAATGGCGCTGGCGGCAATGGATATTCAAATGGTGGTGGTCGTGGTAGTGGTGGTTCACTGCGTGGTGGCGGTGGTCAATTCAACAGTAATGGCCAAGGTTACTCTGGTGGTGGACCCAATGGACAAGATAACGATAATGGTCAGGGATATTCAAGTGGACGTCCAAATGGTTTCGGCCCCGGTGGACAAAATGGCGATAATGACGGCAATGGCTACCGTTACTAAATCAACGAACTGCACACATACATACATACATACGTTGTATAAGGATAAACAAATGAAACCCTCCTCACTATTTCACTAGACTATTTCAACATACTTACATACACCCGTACATACACACTTACCATACAAATACATATATACATATCTAGTTCTTTTTTATTAAATCCATATATGGTATATTTTAAGTATGGAAATGCATGTGGCATATTACTTTAATAGAACTCTTTCGTTTATTTTATTTCTTTGTATTGTTTTTCATTCTTATTGTTCTACTTTTATATTTCTTTTTTTTTGTCTAATTTCCTTCATAATCATAAATGAATCTCGAAAATTGCCTTTAAGAGACAAACAAAAAAATATTTACATTACAAATACCTTAGGTTATACATAAATATTAAAGCAAAGTCAATGGACAACAGCAAATGTTTCAAATAAAATACAGAAATACTATTTTTGAAAAAATATTATATATGTATTTCTCTAGTCTTTTGTTGCGAAAAATTTTAACTGCATATTGCTTCAGCGAGGTTTATTGGCCCCATGTCGAAATCACCGAAATTGGTCCATGTATAATCCCATAAACGTGGATCTCCTTTAGGGTCGAGTGGTTTGTTGGACGGTGGCACTGCGGTTTTGTTGAATTTTTCCAATTCATCGAGTAGGGTATTCAGAATATTTGGATATCTGAAAAAAAAAAAGAATTCAAAAGGAAGAGTCTATATTGTATAATAAATAAATACAATCAGCGAGCGGACTCTCGTAAAGTCCTACTATAAATGGCTCGTAAAATTATAAAAGTGTGTAAACTTGTAAAAATTTGTATAAAATTTGAGCTATTACGATTTTTGCATGAATCCGACTACCACATTTATTTCATACATACTTTTGCGCCAAATTATATCGTTCACATGGATCATCTTTTACATTGAATAGGCATGGCGACTGTAGCGGTTTACACGCGATGCCAACCTTATAAGTCGTCGCACATCTCTCAGTGGCTTCGTCTCGCAATCGTATAATCTCAGCAACAGTGGGCATTAAATTTAAACATGCAATAGCATGCCCAGCCATGCTTTTAAATAATTCTTTAATATTATATTTTTTCGGATCACGTTCACCGGGCGGTCCATACCAACCATCCCAGGCGCCATTGTAATTCGTGCCCTTGACAATTTTCCAATCACCAACCGTCAGGGCAGAACTATTCCAAATATCATCAATATTATGTAAAATTGTTTTACGTGGCGAAATATTATCATGCGTCAGTGCATCCCAAATACTGATGCCATCTAATTTTGCTGATGAATTGCTGGTTGGAATGGAAAAATGAGATATGAAATAGTTACTTACTTATTTTCCAAAGCAATTGTACTTACTCTATACCAGGATGCCCTCCTGCAGCAGTTAACAGTGTTGGCAGCCAGTCAACTATGTGCATTGTCTGATCAGCAACACGCTTCCGATTATTCAATTTCGGGTACCACAATAAGCCTGCACCACGTACACCGCCTTCGAAGAGCGTATTTTTGACACCACGCAACGGCCAATTTGATGCATGATTTATATTGAAACCTTCAGCTGGGCCGCCATTGTCTGTGCTAAATATGATGATGGAATCGTTTAGCATATTTTTACGTTGTAGTTGTTGTACGATTTTTCCAACGGATTCATCAAGTTTGGTAAGTACCGCTATATAAGAAAAGACGAAAAAGGATTTTTTACAATCTTACTAAAGGGTTACCAAAATAAAGAATGAAACAATTCTGTCGAGGTTCACTTACTATTCTCTACTATTGTTAAGCCAATTTTATTATCCCATGTCATTCAAAATACGACACACTTGCCCCAAAATAAGTACAATAAGAAGGTAGAGCAATCAGCTTGTCTTTCGATATCGAGCATTACGCGAATGTGTGGGCAAGAGATTCAAGAGTATGCTGTCACACTCACTAATTTTTCGTGATCCCTTAATGAATACTAGGTGTACGGAAGGACCAAAAAGGGCAAAGGAAGTTGGTGCGGGAGACTTTTAACAATACTTGTACCATTCAGTGAAAATAATTGAAATTCTTGCAATGGTAATTCTCGGTTACAATTTCAAATATGGAACACAAAGAATTACCACTCAAATCACTAACCGGGATTGGTTTCGAAACGATATTCTGATCTGCCTGTCCTATATACCATACATTGTTGTTATTCGCTCTCTGGCAAACCTAGCGATCATTAAGTCTGTTTGAATAAACTACATAGATATGTATAGTCTAATAAGATGGACTTGCTAAATTCGGAAAATAAGTTTCTAAATTAAAAACATAAAACAAAGTTTGAAGTCTGTTTTCAACAAGCAGAAATCACAGTACAAAATTGCGCTTAATTACTTATCATATAATAATAATAGTAATAATAAGCATAGTTCAGTATCTAGGATTCTGAACTGCCTCCATACTGGGCATAGGCTGTCAGTAAGAAGTTTCCATCACTGTCTTCTGTCGGCTAGTTTTTTTTAGTTAAATGATGTCAAGTTGTGCTGGTCGATGATGAAGCATTTTCCTCAGCAAGCGTGGAGCGGTATGTAGTTTTCGGACTTCCGTCTTTTCTGGAACCTTATGCACATATTTTTGCTCGTCCAAAAGGTTCCAAGAATTCTTCGAAGGCGTCGATTGACGAAAGCTCATAATATATTTGGCATTATTTCATTTGTGAGCCATGTTTCACATCCATATAATAGCGCCGAAAAAATGCAGTATTCTTCTTCTTCTTAAGCTTTTGCCTCCGCAAGCGTGGAGCGGTGCTATGTTGTTTTCAGCCTATGGGATGACCTACGCCGAGCTTTTTGCATCCATTCATGTTATGTGTGTTATATTTGCACATGAATGGAATGGACCAACGGGAGCAACCAGTAAGAAAAGCTTTTCTTAGGAAATTTTTACTCTTGAAGGCTTTTCATACATCCCGGAAAGTGTGGATTTTGGTCAATAAAACGCCAAATCTATTTCTTGAAAATACTCCAATCGTTTTCTGGATTGACGCAACATCTTCCCCTCTTTGAAGTAATATATACTTCTCAGGTATTGAAATTTATGTACTCTTTTGATAGACTCATCGCGCAGTTTAAATGGGTCCAAATGGGACCAACTTTTTCGAATTCATCATCAAGGTCTTTCGGTGTGTGTTGCATATCGGAAAATCTGTGTGAGAGTTCGCACAGGCTAATCCAGCCTCGATCAAGACTTTCAGTGAATTCCAGCTTACGCCACGAGGTTTGGTGTACTGGTGGTTTGATGTACTTCTCGAAATACATACTTCAAAATAATTACGTCTTAATAACAATTTAAAGAATCCAAAACAACGACGACGTGATGCGCTAATTTTGTGTTGCTTTTTTTTTATTTTTTTGTGTGACATCAAGTGAATGAAGTAAAGTGCACTTATAATTAATTGGATTTAATTAAAGTAAAGCTGCGGTAATTATTGCAGATTGTATTGCAACGAATGTTCATGTGAACTCACATTGCCTACATACATAATGCGATGTTTCACGATAACAAACTAAAAGCATAAACATGTCTAAAAAATTTGTCATTTCAACAGTCCGCCCTCATATTATGTGAAAAGAAATTAAAGCATTCGATCTGATTAAAGATAGATGCAAAAATATAAAGCAATCAAGTGAATCCCAAGGGAAATCTTAAAATATCAAGGTTGTCATGCAATTTAAGTTTATTTTAGCGATAAATTGAATAGATATTGTTTTGTGGTATTTGCAATAAACTGTCAATAGCCATTTCCGAAATTGGCATCATGAAGCTTGGAGCTTATCGTCTATAAGTGAATTAAATTGTATCGTATGTAAGAATTAATTTGGTATATGAATACGATTAAATGGTAAAGTACATAAGTGCGGGGGCATCAATCAAACCAACCAACCACCTAATTATTTAGATTTTCATTTAAATCGAGAGCTTATTCACACAGCCTGATTACCATTGAGCTCCAGCAAACTTTCAGTTTTGCCAATATGAAACCAAATAAACAATCAATAAGTCAAATCAAGTGGGCACGACTAGACATATTATAAATATTTCCAAAATTTGTCAAATTCCATAATGTCGACATAATTTCTTTTGTCAGTTGAACTATTGATATTATCTTAAATCGTTATTTAGAGAAAAACTACTTTTGAATCTGATATCGAAGTAACCGTGAAACTTACCAGCAAATTTGCGACGATTAAAATTCTCAATATGACTCATTTTGGCAACGACATCATCTGGTGCCGGTATTGGATTGTAAGGATTTGCTGAGTGTACCGCTGCATGAGCGACATACAAAAAAAGTGGCTGCGAACTGTTATGTTGGTCAATAACACGCAATGATTCATCCGTAATTAAATCGGTCGAATATTTACCATGTAAATCATGAGCAACATTTAAACCTAAAATATAAATAAAAATAAATATTATATTTTAGTCTCAACTATGCAAAACAGTTCAACTAAACCTTTTCGTATATCCAGGCCCCATGATCCTCTCTCGTCAGCAGTATGATCATAATAATCATGATGGCCAGTCCAAAATCCAACGTGAGAATGAAAACCTCGAAATAACGGTGTATATTCTAGCTTATAATGACCCAAATGCCATTTCCCAGCAATGTGTGATGAATATCTAAAAGAAAATGGCAGGGAGTTCTAAGATAATTGTTTCTACTTAAATTAGAACATTACTTACCCCAATTCATTAAGATACTCTGGCATAATTTTCTCATTCAACGGTAGACCTCGAGGCTCAGCACCATAGAGTACAGTATGTTGCATGCCTGAATAAAAATAGTAGTAGTAGTAGTTTTAAAACGATAATATCTCGGATAATACTCACCCGTGTGTATCGGATACTTGCCGGTCATAAGAGCTGATCTTGATGGTGTGCATATCGCTTGCACGTAATACCGATTCAGTATCACTCCGGAAAATGCTAAAGCATCTATATTTGGTGTTGGTATTTGAGCAGAACCGCGGAAGCCAACATCATTGAAGCCCTGATCAAAAAAATTTAAATTTATTCTACTCGTATTTGTAAAGAACAACAGCCTAAAATTTTAAACTTTGTACAGGCCAAAGCAATCAAAATATTAGTATACTACATAGGCCAGCTCATAACTGAACAGAATATCAAAATGTTGCTTTTGTAAAAAATGTTTGATTTTTGAGTTATTTGGAATTTTATGAATTTAGGGAAACTCGACACCTTAGATCAGTTTTTCGAGTACCACAGCTACAGCTAAATGAACCCTAAAAAGCGCAGCTATTTATCGCAATCGTAAATAAAAATATTTCTGTCATTCCTGTGAAGAAAAAGCATTTCCCCCCCCCCCCCCCCCCCCGATTCATGAGTTTTCGAGAAATTCACGAAAAAGTGGAAGTGCCTCATAAACTAAAAACTGTTTAAATTGTAATAATAATATTCCGATATTCTGCTTAGTTATAAGCAGACATGTCAGCCCTCCAAAGGATGACGTTAACTTTTGGGGCACCGTATATAAAATATAATACTAAAGATAAGCTTCTGACATATATACATATGTACTTATGTAGATAATGATTTACTTGATTTTCAGATGAACTTTCTCAGTACGCAAGGGGAAAAAAAGAAACATTACTTACTCTCAAAGGACTAATTTTTGAACTCAATATTATTCATTAGATTAAATATACATTTCTAAGCAAATCATAAAAAATCATCATTTAGGATTAAAAAAAAATTTCAATTTCAGATTGGAGCAGCTGTTGTTGTGCAGTGATTTCTCAGATTTGGTGTATTTACTTATGTTACATAGTGAAGGCATTTACGAAAAACTTAAGTAACAAGGTGAACTTTGAAAACCTTACTTAAATAATACTTAATTATAAGATCAATGAAGGTGAAAGACAACCCCTCTCCAAGACGTTGCACTGTAAAACATTTTCTTGTATTAAATTTTAAATTGAAATAGTAAATTTTAACAACCTCTCGCAACATGGTTAACTTTTTGATCCGGTTCGTACACAATAGGTAGAAAAATTGGGGAATAGCGGCTTAAGGTATAATATTTCCTTATCCTGCCGACTGTGTTGCAACTGTTCCGCGACAAGGGAGCTTTTCAGTAACAAGAAAGCTTTTCAACAACAAAGAAGCTTTTCAACAACAAGTAAGCTTTTGATAAGCTTCATGCATTGCACGGCAATCCGATTGCATATGATCATCACTTACGTTCCATTATCAACTGATATCTTGATCCGATATTTTTGTTCGTTTCAACGTTATTTTTATATACCATAAAACAGTAGCAATGGAAGAGAAAACAAAATTCGGGTCTGCAGTCCCTGCCCGAGATCCTGCACATTACTCACATGGCCCAAAGTATTTAATATTTAATCTACAGACTGAAATCCAATTTTGTTTAATTACTTAATAACATTTACTCTTCTGACAATTGTTGCTATTGTTGGGTATATTGATTTATGAGGCTGTTTACACAGGTGCAAACATGAAAGACTGCGCCAGAGAGCCAGGTAGTAAGAAAAAGATGCAAAACTTCTAATTCATTCTTGCTATCTTACTTTTTAACCTGTCTCTCTGGCACAGTCTTCAGTGCTTGCGTCCGTGTAAACAGCACCTAATAGTTCTTCAATTTTTCTTTTTTGTGAGTTTAATCGATTTTGAAAATGGATTTTCTACTTACCAAATCATCTGCCAAAATGAATACAATGTGTGGTGGTTTGAAATTATTATTGTTGACGTTGTTGTTCTTGATGTTCCCAGCTGCATTCACTTGATAGGCATATCCAAAAATAATTATGATTTGAAACCACAATATCTTCATTATATATTTGTTTTTTAAGCTATAAACATGTAAACAAAATTTTGAGAAAGTGTCTTTTTTTTTGTAATAGAAACTTAACTTTAAAACCTGTATTATTTAATAGTCATATTCAAAATTAGACAAGACTAAATATTAATTATTTTGTTTGTTGAGAAATAAATTAAACTAACAAACAAAACAAATGTTGTCAATTTATTTAAGAGCAAAATAAACTAAAGAAAGTTTTGTCAAAATATATTTTTTATTTTGTCATTTATCTGCATTTTTTTAAACCCCTTTGTGATATTATCAAAGCTGACCCAATTTGTTCTTGATACCACCGACTACTGTGAATCAATTTACACAGGTTTTTCGTGAAAATTGAGAGTGTGTATACTCGCAATAACTTTCGAAATTATATTAATCAAACCTCGTTTTGATGAATTTTTTTCGTTTCTTTCAAAATTGAAAGCTTAAACGAAGTTGTATGTGATATATCATTCAAGCTCGATCAAAATATGTAAATGTCAACCCCATCTTTAATATTTGTAATCTTAGAGCAAATAGATCGATAATATAATACTTATAATTGGTGAAATGATTTACTTAAGCAGTGACATGCTTCAGAGTACTTATAATGTCAGCCTTGAGATCAAGGGAGGATTAACTATTGCCAACAGGTGTTACTACTGCCTCAGTAGTATGGGCAATTGAGAAGCAGAGCCCTCTCTCGACCGACGAAAATAACACTCTATAAGTCCCTCATCCTTCCCGTCCGAATATATGGCGCCGAGACGTGGACTTTGACCATCAATGCTGAGAGGCGATTAGGAGCGTTCGAGAGGAAGATACTCCGTAAGATCTACTGTCCAATATGCGTGGATGACGTGTATCGAATAAAATGGAACTATGAGCTGTATGAGCTGGCACTGTCATAGTCAAGCGTGTATAAATCCAGCGGATTAGCTGGCTTGTCATATTGAGCTAATGGATGAAAGCGCTCCATTTGGAAGGGTGTTTTATTCGAGTCACGGTGGAGGAACATGCAGAAGACGACGTCCTAATCTCCGTTGAAAAAAACCAGGTACAGGGCGACCTGACTTTGGCACTTGGCCTTATCAACTGGCGCCAGCGTGCGCATAGCAGAGGCGACTGGCTAAGTTTTATAGAGGCAGCCAAGACTGATGATAATCGATTGTAGTGCCAGCTAAGTAAGTAAGTATGCTTCAGAGCTACTTAGATCTGTCTCATCGTTTTTAATTACAACTTACATTTTCATAATTTTCAAGTAAATTTCGAATAAGCCTCCTCCTCTCTTTCTAAACGGATGCACTACGTGTAAATGACATTGATTTTATCATTTACATGTACTAAATGAATACTAACTAGTATGCAAATTTGTAAATGAGCATATTATAAATGAGTAAAAAAGCACTTAAAAATGTTATTTGTTCAAAGAGTGCCGACCATTGTTTATTTATAAAGTTAGTGTTTCCAACATTATGTCATTATTGCAATTGAGTCATTCTTAGCATACCTACTACGTATTTTGCCTTACTTAAGTAACAGATTCTTATGGTCTTGCGAAACGTTTACAGAAGCTGCGTTTTATTCGTCACTCGCTTCTAGTTAAGTATAACTACTTAGCTACTCAGAGTGTCCGATGGCAAAATCAAAAAGAGAAAGAAACTATTTTTTCTGACGGTATCAACACTTGGGAGGCAATGGTAAACCTACAGAGTAAAAATTGTTTATGAAAAATTGCTTTTCACTTCGCCGCTCGGATTCTGTATAAAACTTACTATCTCTTCTATTCTTGTACAAATATAGCACACACAATATGAGTGGATGCGAAAAGCGAACAACTCAGCCTAGGCCCTCCATGGGCTGTTGTGTGGAATAAGAACAATACCACTAAAAAGATTTTTCTCTTCCGAAATTTAAACAAGTCATTTGATCTTTTTAACCCAGTCGAATGAAACTCAAGTGAGAATATAAAAAATATATTGAACAAATTCTTTTTCACTTGATAAAAAATGAAAGTCCGATAAGATAAGGTAAGGTAAGGCACATATGCCCATATGGTACTCGCACCTATCGGGGATTTAAATAACAAATGCATATTATTTATAAATAATATACCTATACAGATATGAAAATAACAACAAAAATTTTAAATAATTTTAATATTAATTTCAAGTATTTGCTTATTAATCTCTCTTGTTTGCATAGCGAACTAAAGCGTGACTTGGATAATATTAACATATTTTATAATCGTTTTTAACGTATAAAGAGTTAAAACTAATTATTCAATAACTCCGTAAATAAACTAATAAAGAACACACTTGAGTTTGAAAGTGCTTCAAAAAAAATTATAATGGGTAAATAATAAGTGCGTCTTTGTTTATACATTTTTGTATATTATAAATAAAATACTCAGGAAAAATTTTTGTTTTAGTTGATGTATGGTACAGTGTTGTGCATAATATTTACAACAAATGTATAAATTAAGTTTTCAAAATTTTGGCTTTATCTATTATGGTATGTAAAAGCTGTACGTAATTGGATTAGTTTTCGGGCAAGAACTGATTAGCGGACCTTACACGGTCAATAATACTGACATTATTTACAAAAAATATTGACATTTTTAATGATCGTGTAAGGTAAAATATCCCTTCATTACTTGGAATTATGAGTGATGGGAAATATTGACGGAATTTAGAAATTTCTGATTTTTTGTGTCAATTCTTGCAATAATGACATTTTTAATGATCGTGTAAATCTGGTATCAATAATGATGGAAAATTTTGACAGTACTAATTATTACAGCCATTATTAATCACTGTGTAAGGGCCTCTTATTATTGTCTGATTTATAATCGGATATTTGCAGGAAAATACTTTAAAGCTAGCATTTGGTATACATAGATCATAGCTCAGGATAGGTGCACCTAATTTTTACCAAGCGTATCCAGTTTTTGATAAGTTTTATTGACAAAAATTACACGAGTAATTTTTATTTTTATTTATTTTTTTTATAGAGTTTACAAAATCGATTTTTTTTTTTATTATTTTCTTGAGTGTCTTTAAAAGTCGTAAAATTTTATATAAAAAATGAGAGAATTCATGGTAATTGAGAACATACGACACTGAATAAAGGCACCTTGTGAACACACCAATTATTCTAGTTTTTTTCGACAATTTTTTGTGTTAAGGTTGTAAAGGGTGATTTTTTAAGAGCTTGGTTTTTGGAAATTCAAAAAAACACAGAAATTTTACAAGAGTGAATGAAATTTTTATTTGGATCGATAAATCAATTCCTGCCATACTTTACTTTACTTTTTTAAAATAATTTCACCCGCGGCTACGCTTCAAGTGGTCCATTCTGGAGGTCCAATTTTGGCAAACTTTTTCACACATTTCGGCGGGAATCTCAACAATGACGCGTTTAATGTTGGCTTCCAAAGCAGCATTCGTGTTTGGCTTGTCGCCATAGAAAAGAGACTTAGCATAGCACCACAAAAAATAGTCTAACGGGGTCGGTCAAATCACACGATCTGGGTGGCCAATCAACTGCACCAAAACGTGAGATTAAATGCTCACCAAATTCGCTTCTCAATTGATGTATGGTTTCGCGTGCAGTGTGGCATGTGGCACCGTCCAGTTGAAACCACATGTCGGTCGCGTCCAATTCTTGCATTTTCGGCAGAATAAAAGTCTGTTATCATCGAACGGTACCTTTCTCAATAGACCGTACGGCCCATGCCGCCAGCCCATAAACCGCACCAAACAGTGCATTTTTCGGGATGCATTGGTAGCTGCTGAATGGCCTCTGACTGACAAAAATGAGCCTCGTCGCTGAAGACAATTTTGCGATAAAAAACATTTTTCACAGAGCACGAATTTTGATACTAAATTTCAATAATTTGTAAACGTTGTAAAGATTTCGCGTAAGTCGATTCATGATAAAATGACAACCCAAACTGATCATTTTTACTTTGACACATGTCAAAAATCACGCGTGAACTGACAGAAATATAAACGTCAAAAACCAAGTAGCAAAAAAATCACCCTTTATACCAGTTGTTTAACAACTTTTCGTTTTAATACGTAATCTGTCGCATAGTGTTGTTAATTTTCTTACATATCGCAAGTCGGTTGAGTTTGGTGAATCGGTGGGGAATAATTTGGTGTGGGTTGGGTAAATTATTGTTTTAATTGGGAAATTTGAAAAGTTTTTGGGTTGGCATCCCTGGTATTGTTTACCTTTACTTTGACTTACTATTTGTTTATTGCTTTTAAAACCATTTATATACCATTTATATACGGCTATAAACTAGCATAACACAGTGATCACTCATTGTTTGTGGTAAATAAAGATTATTCACAAATAAATTTAAACAAGAAATGAGATCTTTAAAATAAATAGGGATTTAAAACCTTTCGAGATTTATTATATTTTTTATGTGAAACATGGTGAATCATTTTCTATGCTTAATCCCAAAGGTTGTAAAGGGTAAGTCGAAAAATCATTATTATTTTAACATTTTTAGGTTCATCCAATTTGTTAACTTACATTTACAATAAAAAGTTATAAATTCTCAATTGTTTTTCTTATGCATACAAACTTTTCACAATTGTTTATTACACATTTATAAAATGAAAACCATATCGAATCAATTTCACAATCACGCAACAGCACCGTAAATTAAACGACCAAATTTTCAATTTCAACTACTTTTATATTCTTATAAAAAAATCTATCCACATCTATGAATATTCACAACAGTCACGTTTTACTTCTTCACTTTTGAAATTTTAAATATTCGTTAGTTATTTTTGCTTTTCTTTACTTATTATTATAATTTACGCATACTACATAGTAGTGCCTCCGATATCGAATAAAAGCAATATGAGACTGAATTTAAAATACGGGTACGGTCAACTGTGGCTCTGTTGTACGCGCCGCGGCCAATCATTTCATTATGCTGCATTTCAGCAAAACAAGAATTTACAAAATAAACAACACAACATTTAATGTTAAATTACATTAATGCATGTTCTTTAACACAAGAACGACGAAAGCCGTCATTTTGAGGGTATAACGAAAATAACAAAATTAATTATATACCATAATGCCGAGTGAATTAAGCAAATTACATAATTTGGGTGTGTGTGTCAAAATGAAATGAGTTATTATGATGTTAATGTTAAATCTTAACATAATGTAAACGCTAAAAGATGTACAATGAATTTTTATTGATCCAAGTCTTCTTCTTCCTCTTCAACGCGGAAACACAGCCTAAGGAGGAGAGCCTAGGCTGAGATTTTCGCATCCATTAATGTATTTGTGAGCCCCAGTTTTATGCCGAATCCAAACGGCGAAAAAATTTTTTTTCCTAAACTTTCAAGAGAAATGTGAAAAAAATCCAAATTTTCACACAAATTTAGATATGCTAGCTATAGCTTACGACGAGTTATCATTCTCAAATTTTGACTTATGGTGAGAATTGGTTTCGAATGGTGTCGGTTCCCAAATTTATGAATCTCAAGCTTCGTTAGATCTCTAATATGAAATATGAAATCAGATTTTTAAAATTCAATACGTACCAAATCTAACAAAAATCTAATTTTCTTGGACTCAGTTGGTGGCGAATATTTATAAATTTCAATTAGTGTGACCTAAAAGAAGCCGTTTCAAGATCACACACAGTTATGCCATATTACTAATTACACAGTACAACATCACTATTTCCGCGACGATGAATTGAACATTTTTTTAGTAGAATACTTTGCCCTGATATATTCCAAGACACAGAGGAACTGGGGCAGTATACATTTTTTTTATGAGGAGTTTAAGTTCACCATACAAAGCCAATGGAAGTCGGTGAGAATGATTTTTATTTTAAAGTCTTAGAACTCTGATGTGTGAGAGAAAAAGTTGCATCATCCTCCACCTCCTCTCGGGGGGTTTTGGTGCAAATGTCTGAAAAAATCTTCAGTTGAAGTGAGTCAGTGAGTAATTTTAATGTAGGGACGCCTTCTTTCCCTTATTATGAGGAGGAATATTTTTTCCGAAGAAAGTATGTCATTATTCCAAACCATTTTCACGTAAACTCTCTGAGCATTTTAAGAAAAAGTTAACCAAAAACTCCCAATGATTCAGGGAGGAGATAGAGAATTGGTGTAAAACTAAAAACTGTTAAACTTTTCATGACGAACAATTTTGATTTAGACGTCAAATCTGTAAGAATTCAAATGCAAAATTTACTGAGACCTCAATCGTGTTCTTGAAACGGCTATAAAAATATGTGACGTGGCAGTCTATAGGGTGTTCTTCAGAGGAACTAATCTGGAACTAATATCTTCTTTCAAAAAATCATCATCTCACCGTAGCGGAAGTCAATAAGTAAAAATTTGTTGTTCTGTGTTATAGTAACCAGAAAAAAAATTTCATATTTTAGTATTTAAAAAATGCAAGTACTTACTTTATATATTCAAACTAAATTAAAAAAAAAAAATGTGTATAATAAAAGGTTCACACTTTATGCAAAAATTTTTAACTATTCTTTTGAATATATTCGATTTTATATATTTTCTATGATTTCATATAACAAAAATTTGTAGAAAAATAAGTATAAATAATAATTGATTAGCTTTTTAGTTGTTAGTAGTCTAAATGACCTAAAAACTTATAAAGATATGGAGGTGGCAAGAAACTCTACGACAAAACCAGATCTTTGGTCTCATTTCAACTTTGATCAGACTTATGTACATAATATTCTTTGCACTTCGGCGCATTAAAGTCAAAACTCAAGAGGGCATGGCCCATACCGGTCACAGTACTTTTATAATCAATATCTATCAATATCTATTATTAATGAAACGAAATCAAAGCTTGTTTACCCAAAAACACCAAAACTATTTATATAATAATTAAAATAAAGTTTCCATGCATATATTTGCATCATTTAATACATAGCTTATATTTAAGTTAAGATATGCTGATGAAACAAAGAAGCATGAATTTTGCTAATACACTCTCACTCCATCTGATCGTTAACAGAGAAATGTTAACATGAAATGTTAGAATGAGGGCGAAAGTTAAAATACTCTGTTAATAAACATAACATTTTCTCAGCATACACAAATGGCTGTAAACTTTACAGTGTACGTTGCCATCGAACTGTTAACTGATAAAAAAAAAAATATTTTATGAATTTTATCACGACCAGAAAGTCTGTAAAGCGCATCGCGCGCTTTTTTAATTATGCAAATCAGCAATTTAAACAAAGTCAAAAAAAAGCAACAACAATCATCATCATCATCATCCATGTCGATTATCATGCATATTATGTTTGTACATAAGTATGTATGGTTTGTATGTATGTTTGTAATAGTGCAACAACACAGTAATACCAACTACAGCAATCCAACGGCAATTATGCAAAATATAAAATAGCAAACACAAAACTCTCGATTTTTACATATATATACATATGTATGTATAAAGTTTTTTGTGTGACGTAGACTGCCAAGCCGGTGCTGTGTGCACATTTTTGAGCAAAGCAAATACTATAATTGTGTGTATGCATGAACAACCTGCAATATTGTAAATAACAACAACAAACAACTTTTCTCTTTTCTTCAATTGACGCCCCACACTTTGACGAATGACAAATTGTAATTGGTATTTTATTGTGGACCGTGAGCGTATAAATTTTCTTCTTACACTTGACCCTCATTGGTAAAAAATATACATCACTAATTGCAAACATGCACATAAATGTATGCGTATTGTTGTATTTTAATTCCATTTGTTAGATATCGTATAGAAAGTGTATTAAAAAATAAAAGTAAAATATTTGGTCTGTTACGGAGCGGAGTGGAGGGGAAGAGTTTTCTTTATTTGTATAGTATAGGTACATACGAGTATAAATATATTTAGGTGATTCACAAGGTGCCGTATCATTTCGTATTGTCATAATGTTGTAAAATTGTGTACATAAAATGAGAATTTACGGCAATTGAGAGGATGCGACACCTTTTGAATCACCTAATTGTTACCATGCATGATTTAGCCCCTTACCTGAAAGTAGTAGTACAGTAGTATAGTTCGAAAGTACTTCAGTTCATTCCGTCATATCACACTACTGCCACTCCAAAATTTTGGTCGAGCCTAGTGGTGTCTCAAATGTCGGGGTCTGTATGAGACTGTCTTTCATTCTGTGCCGTCTCAGTTTAAAGTTCTCTCCTCCGATTGTACTTACTCAAGTAATATTTACCTTTTCGACAATATATTAAAAGCAAATAATTTATTATGGCAATTTCAATAAATATAATTTTTATTACCTCTTCTTTATAATTATTACAAACTTTTCAAAGCCTTTTTAAGCTAATTTTTTTTACATAAAATTTTTATTTGTTTAAATTTGGATTTGTATTATTTATATTAAATATTAAGTTAAATTTAGAATTTTTAATAAATTATTAATACATTTAAATTATAATATTTAGGTTTTAACAAAGCGAGAACTCAAATTTGTTTTTATCAACTGCTTTTATCCTTTTATTTGCATCACTCTTTGCTTAAAACAGAAAATTATAATTTAAACGCTTATAGAATCTCTAAATCACAATGTCGTATTTCGGGGAATTTTTTCTATAAATTGAAAAAGAAAATATGAGGTAAATAATTTAAAATCAAGAGAGAGAGAGAGAGAGAGAGACAGATATACCATAGATTTGTAAAACATACCCTTAGCTTCATTTCTATGCGATCAATTTCACCGCCCATTAAGTCGACAATATTTTCACCATGATTCATAAGGAATCTTTCCAATTCTTCAACTGTTTGGAATGATTTGACCACCTAAGTATGGGTTAAATAAAAATTAAATGCAGGAAAAAGAAAGAATTGCGATTGATTGATTACTTTTAAAAGTTCGCTCAAATCCTGTTTGTCTAAATAAGAACGCGTCAATTCACGTCCATCAAAATCCATTTCAGCCTAAGAAAGGAAATATTTTTAAATAAGAATTAAAATTGAAAATGACATTAACAAATATATGAGATACTATTTTGCATTTAGCATTTATTTCTTATAAAATCCATTGAATATGCTAAAGTAAAGACTCCATGACTTACCTTATACCGGACGAGAGAATTCCCCATATCAATACCCTTCACATCGTGTATAGCTCGTATCATCACATCACTTTCCAGTTCACTATTTATCTTGTTCAGATGTTCCTCCGATATGGATCTAAAAATGCATAAAATGTATAAAGACATTCGTTTTGAAAGATATGGAACACTCCTTGCTACATACTTTCCCACTAGTGCCGCAACATTTGTATAAATTATAAATGATGCCACCGCTCCCAGTATACTACCAACTAATAGGGAACCAACGGCATCGAATACCGGCAATCCTGTTAGAGTTGTCATACCCATACAGCCCGCAGCTAAAATTACACTGGTAACCGCTGCAGCATCTTCCGTAAGCACAACATTCACACACGGATCTTTACCATTTAAAACTGTTCCAACAAATTGAAAACAATTAAAAATCTATTTGAAATTCATTATGTATGTACATTACGAATACATACCATAATCTTTGAAGGAAATGCCTTGATTTTTAGCTGAACGACGAACCTCATTCATCGCCACTAACAGCGTTGCGCCTTCGGACACCAACGATCCGCCGAGTATGAAAAAAGCCCAAAAGAAATCATCGAATGGTTCGGGATGCATTAAACCGGTTATGCCATGGTAGAATGAGAGACCAGTGCCAACGCAAAAAATGCCAACGCCCGATATAAGCGAAGATACGTATTTCATATTTGTATAGCCGTAAGGATGATCCGAATCGGCCATCTAAAAATGTACATAGGAAAATAGAACGGATATTCTAATTTTTGAATTCCAAACAAAATCCTCAAGATAGTGTAACCATTTAAAACGGAACCACAATTTATCTAAAACTATTTATTTAAATAATTCGTTGACTCTGTTCCGTGTAATTAAGAATAATAGTGCAGCATATACTTGCCTGTGTAGATTTATGTATGCCATATGCTAATATCAATTGATTTATGGTATCGGCCAGCGAATGTATAGCTTCAGCGAACATGCTATGCGAGCCGGTATAGAGCCAACCGCAGGTTTTGAACAAAAAATTAATACCATTTCTATGAGATTGAGATTATAATTAAAAAATAATGCCCTGCCCTTTCGTTGTCCACCACTTACATGCCAATTGCTATTAGCACCACTTTACCCGATTTTCCTCTCAGGCCCGGCTCATCGTCTAGGCACACAGCCCGCGAACCAATTTCACGACGATAATCACGCAGGCGACGCTTCACAGTGAAAATATCTATAAGAATGTAATTTAAATGAAATTGATATAAAGTTTTAATTGATAGTAGTTTGCATACTCTGTTGATGTTTCTTTCGTTCGATTTCACGTTTTAATGATTCTTTTATGAGATTTTCACGTGAGCCCCACACTTCAATAGCCTTCGCTTCGACATCTTTACGCCAGAATACAGTAATTGGTGGTTCCTGTTCATACGGCGAACGACGTTTAATCTTGGACAAGCTTTCCAAATCGGCTGCTTTCAATAGGAAGTCAGCCATAGCACGGGCAGGGGTAATAAAGTTGCGCTCTAATGAGGAACGATTGAAATCGACTAAAACGCGCTTCTGCAATAAGAATGAATAGTGAATGAAATCGATGTGGGAAAGCTGCATGTTATAAACACACTGGTTTTGGTGGCGGAGATGATTGCGATGGTGGTGGTGTTTGTGTAGCTGATGGTATCGGCGTTTGAGATGCAGATTGTGCTGTTGATGTCGTATCAGTTGCAGTAGCAACTCCCAAAGAAGTTGCCGCTTTTACATTTTCCACATATATTTGATTTTTAGACTCTGGGAGTAGTGTGGATTTTAACGTCGCCGCAGCCGCTGTCGCCGCTTTCTCACTATCTTTCATTATTGCATCAACTTCGGCGGTTACCGCTGCTGACGATGATTGTATTATTTGGGGTTTAGTCTTTTCGAAAATGACATCGTTTATTTTGGAATCTTCGATGGTTGTTGTAATGGAGAGTATGCCTTTTGATGTTTGAATCTCAAGTTTTTTTGTCGTTTGTTTTGGTTGCGATATTGCGGTTGCTGCATGCTTCGCTGATGTAGCAGCAGCAGCATCGCTGGACGATTTTGATGATGATGATGATGTATTTGCTGTTTTCATTGATTGTTTTGGTTCTGTTGCTGTTTTCTTTGTGGTTTTTGTTTTGGTTGTGACGTTTTGTGTGGTATTGTTTGTTGTTGATGATGCAAGGTCTGCTGCTGCTGTTGCTGCAGCTTGTAACTAAACGACAATGTATGTAAAGGTATTTCGTACTAATGATCTATGTGTTCTTGATATTTAAAATACCTTTGCATCTTTTTTTGAATAAGTTCTCTTGCATAAAGTTGTACTCCAAATATGATGATAGCAAGACTGCAGCTTCTTGTAGTTATTATGATCGTTCCTAGTAGATACATTAGAGTATATTCTGCAGGATATCTAAAAACAAATAAGTAACAACATTACGAACGAATGTTACCAGTCAGAATTCAATTAAACATACATTAGCGCGTGCACCATTACCGGTGTCAATACAAAGCAACTTTCGCCCCATTAACCACTGCCTCAAATGAAGCACACGTGTAAGTTCAATACCGCGCGGCAACATTTTTAGCGGCGATGCAGGAGGAATAGCCAAGAAGCACTCTAATTAACGCTTAATCTTAATCTTCGTCTATTGTTCGATGTTTTAACACAAATAATACTGAAGGTACGGTGTACGTTCGCCTGCCTCCCCTTGTTCGTTGTTTCGACAATATGTTTGTGTCTTCTCTAATCTAAAAATAAAATTATGCAAAACATATATTATCGAAAGCAACAGTGACACCGAAATGTACCTGTACCTTGCCCACTTCCTACTTCGACAGAGCATAAAGAGTTTCCTCCAATGATTGATCAAAATGTTTTTACACTTATACAAATGTTTATTATTGTTTTGTTTCAAATTTGTGCAATTTATTCTCGAAATATAATCAGTCGTGATACGTCATCCGTTCAGTTCAGAAAGGCACGAATAAACGGATGGCAAAATTCCTATAAGCAAACTAAATTTCTATGACGTATGTGTTCGGTGAAACTGAAATGAAAAACGTCAAAATATTGTGACAGTTCCAATTCGGGTATTTGTTTTTGTAGCGTTTTGTTGTTTGCCCACAGCTTCTGCCCCTGGGTTGTATTTTTGGTATGAAGAACTGAGGTCGAAAGTAGTAACGATTGAAGTCGATGATAGCTGCATTTTGCACATTGGCGCAATGATGCAGTGTCGCAGCCATTGTACATATTAGTCTTCATAAGAATACATAATATTTAAGTGTTGACAAATGGAGCAATGTTATTGCCATGTCCATGGTCAGTTCTTCTCTGAAGATTACTAACCCAACCTATTTCCATTGCAGCTGATACTCAGAGGTTTATCTAATTTGTATTGATATTTTTCGGATAAACATATGTACTTAAAATAATAAAGTATGACCAATTTGTACTTCCGATGAAAAGTTTACAAAACTTCGTTTATTAAAATAATTTAATTGCCATGGCAACCCCAACCCCTAGCCAGCTAGCCAGCTGATTGTCACAATTTCTTTACTTCTTGTTTCCTTCTATACTTTTTGCCGTGTGGTTGATTTTGCTGGTGGTTTTATAATAGTTTTTGAATTTATTTAAAATTAACTATAAGTGAAATGACACTTTTAATGCAAAAGAGTACTGCATTGGCACGTTTCATTGTAACGCGGAGCATCCTTCGCAGCTGTTGCAATCGTAACTTTGTTTCAGCCGCTATCGGCAATGAGGTACTCGTGGAACACCTGCAAGGAAGTCAAGAAGGCATAACAGTTGTTGGCTTGAATAGAGCAGAAGCTAAAAATTCTTTTAGTCGTGGACTGGTTGATACTTTCACAAACGTATTGGATGAATTGAAGCGAGATAATAGCTCACGTTGTGTAATACTCCGCAGTCTTACACCTGGTATCTTTTGTGCTGGCGCTGATTTGAAAGAGCGCAAGGGAATGTCACAAGAAGAAGCATCAGCATTCGTCTCTAAATTACGCAGTCTATTCGTAAGCATTGAGCAGTTACCGATGCCGGTAATTGCAGCACTAGATGGAGCTGCAATAGGCGGGGGCTTGGAAATGGCGCTCGCATGCGATATGCGCACCGCAGCTGATACTGCAAAGATGGGTTTGGTTGAGACACGTTTGGCAATTATACCAGGAGCTGGTGGCACACAGAGATTGCCTCGAATTTTGTCACCAGCACTTGCCAAGGAGCTCATATTCACATCACGTGTCTTCAATGGCACCGAAGCCAAGGAAATGGGTATTGTTAATCATGTAATACCACAGAATGTCACGAAGAATGCTGCTTACGAAAAGGCATTAGAAATAGCAGAAGAAATTCTACCAAATGGACCGGTCGGCGTACGTATGGCTAAGCTTGCAATTGATAAAGGTATGCAAGTTGATCTCAGTACCGGATATTCAATTGAAGAAGTATGCTATGCACAAGTTATTCCCACCAAAGATCGTTTGGAGGGTTTGAAAGCGTTTGCAGAAAAACGCAAACCAGTGTACAAGGGCGAGTAGGAAATGTGCACTGGAACAGCGATTGCTAATGTTATACCCACCCCCATTAAGATTGAAAGTGCATTTATTTATACATACATACATGCGAGTAATTAATTAGAAATTGTTACTTTATTTTTTGTTTCATAGAAACTCAAATGCCTCATAAGTTTATAAGTGTGCCAAAATTTGTGTGAAGTTTGAAAGTTTGCTTGAGAGTTTATAAGTTTGCTTGAGGGTTTATAAGTTTATAGTTAGTTATACATGTTTAATTGAAAAATAAAATTGAACTCATTAATAAACTTGGATGATTAAGAATGTTTTTTTACTCAGTGGTTTTCTAACTTACAAAAGTCATGTTGTTAGAACTTGTACCTTTTGGTTTTCATTAATTTATATTAAAAGGAATAAAGCTAAAGAATTATACTAACACATTAACTATTATGATTTGGAGATGGCTTCAAAGCTTAATTACAATTGTTTGTAGTTTTTCAATATAAAATTTAGCTCAAATGTCTGGCTAACCGAATCTGACCAAATTTTGATTGCAAAGAAATACAAACAATGAGGAGAAATATTAGAAAGTGGCAACGCCGAAAGTATAAACGAAATATAACAAGAGAAGTTTGAACTAGTGATGGCAATATCGTTAACAACAATTGGGATTCGTACGTTCTTTCAAAGAAAAGAAAGTGTCACCTTAAATTTTTATGAAACATAACACACCATTAAATGTCCAAATAATTTTCACCTGGGGAAAAGATGATGTTCATCTTACGGGCCCCTTATTTTTCAAACATTTACTTTATCATTTTAACCCATTTAGATCATACAGATTTCTGTTTTACCAATTTTAAAAGATTCATCAAAACCAAATTTGTAAACATTTCTCAAAAGTAACTACTGTTTTAGTTTCTACAGCTGACCAAACTTTTGTTAAAAACATACATATGTTGTAGGAAAATAGACTTTCTACAAATATTTAAAAATCTTTCAAAAATTGCAGAAATTTTATTTTTTAAGACCATTTGTAACGGGCCCCGTCCCCACACCCTATCGACAGTCTTGGATTTAAACCCTTCTTCCGCTACACGCATCATATATTAACTGTAGCACTAATTTACTAAAGTTTGTATAAAGTATCTACTGAAGTATCAAGAATTTGATACTTTTGGAACTCAATACGTGTTTTGTTTTAATAACAATGAACCGTAGAAAAGTTTTTAAAATATCGACAATTATCGTTAGGTCGCTACAATTGTCGATGGTAACGATAATGTTGCTTGTCGATAATATCGACAATTATCGAGCAAATTGCCATACCTAATTCTGACATATTTTTGTGAAAGAAGTAAATAATGGCTGAAGAAATAGATGAAAGTGGTTTTTATCGTGCTGATTTTAGCACCGAGTCCGATTGGGAGGTTTTTGTTCATCACCTAGGCGAGGTGTGTCAAAAATGGCAACTGACAAATGAATGGGGGCGACATTTTGAAAAAAATGAACTTTACGAATGTGAATGGGAAGTGCAAACGCATACTTTGGAGTTGCTGAAAAAGAAAATAGCTGTGAATTACTACTATGCACGGTTAAATGATGATCCTGAACTTGAAAAATGTTCCGAGTTAAATGGAAATGAACCGTCACCGCTGCACAAGGATCTTATCTCCGTGAGTAATACATTTGGACCAACGACAGCTGTTAAAGATTTACATCCATTGGCACGGCTCTACGGTATACGGCGATTTGTCGTTATCCATCCACTTCATATACAGACACAATTCCTCACACATCCGGCAGAATTTAGTTTCTTTCTAAGTGCTGCTGCAGTGGTGGCTGCCGAGGTTGATTCCGCCGTACCAATTTTCGTACAAATCTACGATCCGAAATGGAACTTCTTTGTTGGCGTGAGTGTGGCACCGACATTGCGCACCAATTTTGATGTGATTGCTTTGGAACAGGCACCACCAAATTGTTGTTATCTCTCGGGTTTGTTGTCAATATTCAAAGATAAAGCGAATGCTACTTATTTAGATGCCGCCAGAATATCGGTACAAAACACCTACGCTATGGATACAATACGATTGCGCGTTACCATGAGCATTCCATTTTCCACATCGCATATGCCAGATGACGATCAGGACTCGAGTGCTACTGTTCTAAAAACTTCGCATTTTACTGCTCTGCCACATGGATATTTTCCTGACTCCTGCACACAAGTTTATGCAATATATACGTGGCCACAAATTCACGAGAGAACTGCAATAGACTATGAATTGCGTTCCGATTTTGTGCCCTCAAAAGCACCCTACGGTAAAATTCACCAAAAAGTGCATGCAACTTCGTATCTCTCCAGTTGTCTTCGTGATTATATGCAACTAATTGGTTCCATCGAATCTCTGGAGTCATTTGTCGGTCGCAATTTTTCGGGCACACTCAATGTAGTTGAAGACAATCCACTGCACCATCTTACACAACCAACGCATTTGCGCCATTTTCGTCCGCATCGACAGAATGTGGGGAAAACACAGTCGCCTTATAAAAAATTGCCCGGCCCTATGAATGAGAATGAGCTAAATCAGATGCTGTGCTATTTGTTTCCCGATCTTCATCCGGATATTGCTATGTTTCCGTATCCAAAGAAAGATTTTAAGAAAGAACAGTTTGATCCGCAACGTATCAAATCAGCTGCCCCAGATTCGCTAATTTGTCGCTTAAGTTGCTTGCTTGCCACATGCAACGCCCATTTTGGTGGTAAAAATGGTTTAGCTCAGTTGTGGGCTGCATTCACTAGGGAAATACGTATTTTTTGGGATAATTGTCGAATAATACCAGGGGTAGACACCGGTTTTCCTGATACTCGTACGTGCTTGTTGCATCAAAAATTGCAAATGCTGAATATCTGCATCCAGCGCTGTAAGTCTCGAGAATTTGGAGATAAGCAAGATGCAGCATCACAACCAGCTGCTAAAAAATCAACATCAGACGAGGACGAAGATGACTGCAATGAGGATGAATTTTATGATTGTCCCAGCTACGATGAACCTGAGGAAAATAAACCAGAAGGGCGCTTAAAACGCTTGGATGAACTAAAGCTTCTAGATAGTGAGGAATCTTTATATGTTCCTGTTACTCAGGAACCCGTACCAAAGACCGAAGATCAATTGCATGATGATGCAGAGGTTATGCTAAAACTAGGCCCCGGTTCGGGTTTAACAACACAAATGATGTGTTCTTCGCTACTATCCGATATGGAGGCATTTAAAGCAGCTAATCCTACTGCTAAAATAGAGGATTTCATACGATGGTACAGCCCTAAAGATTGGGAAGAAGCATTAGATGACAATAATGATGGTCAAATAGTGGGCAAGCTAAGCGCACGAATGCTGCATCCCGATAATACTTGGCAAAGGGTGTGGACAGAAGCGAAACCTATACCAGCGTGGCGTCAAAAACGTTTGTTCGATGATACGAACGAAGGGCTTAAGGTCCTACATTATCTGGAAACGCGAAACATCAGTGAAATCTATGAACTAACTGTCGTGCCAATACTACATTCTGCCATTTTGAAGATGATGGATATTTTGAATGCATCAAATGCGTTAGATCTCTTCAGTAAACAGATTAGCACATTGCTAACCGACCTGTGTCGCTTGTCGCGTGACATTGAAGTTGTTGGTCAAACTGAACTGGGTCCTATTAACCAATCACCGAATCCAGAACCAGTATTGCAACAAATCGAAACTCTTGAAATGCAGTTTTATCAATACAAATGCCTCGAGAAGATGGAATGCTTCGAATTGGATGATGTAAAGCAACAGTTTGAAGAACTAATGAAAAATGGTGGCTGCTTTAATATAATTGGGAGACAAAACTTCAAGCAGGGCGATGGCGATGGCGATGGTGATGGTAGTGGGAGCGGTAACATTTTGAAACCAAGCTTTAAAAATGAAATGCATGAGACTTTAATTAGCAAGGATTATGTAATACGGTTCCAAGGTGAAACAGCTTCGAATACAAAGGAAATAAGGGGGCCCCAGTTCTTGCGCGCAATTATAACAGGAAATAAAATAAGGCTTGCTGGTGCTTTCACCGAGAATACCACGTTTGTTTAACCCTTGCAGAACCAGCTTATAAATTGTATTAGCTGAGAATAAAAAGAAAGAGTTGAACGTTTGTTAGAAACTTTTCTGTATAATTAAATATAGTAAATAAAAATATACTTATATATGTTTTAAATAGAAATACTCTGTTTATCGCTTTAAGTTATAGCTTACCATACAATTGTTGAACTTAAAAGTTAAAAAAAAAAATTTTATAATTTCCTAATACGAATATTGCTTAAAGTATTAATTTACCTAATTTGAAATAATACTCGCATATATCATTAATTAGAATATGAGGAATAGGTACATATATTGAAATATGAGCACACGATTATCTGCATGCCAGTTGATTTAGACAACTTTAGTTAGGCCCATGAGACCATGGTCTCATATGATGCATTTTTAAATTTAAATACTTAAGTGTTCTACCTACCGAATTTCTTTAAACAAGGGTATCCTTCCACTTAGCATGACATCATTTGACATTTTAAATTATCTTCAATTTAAATTCATCACGTTTAAGTAGGTAGTTAACAAAATGTTCAAAAATAATAATAAATAATAATAATAAAATAAAATAATAATGCAATAATGTCGTAAGCAAGAAGTGAAGTTGCCTGAAAAAATAAAAAATGCATTAATGATATTCAATGTGGTTGTCATGGCGTGGCGTGACGTGGTAGTGAGCTGAGAATTTCGGCAGAATCAACAAACAACAATTAAAACAATATTTTTGCACGGCACCACCTTTTGGCTGTCTAAAGTTTTCGGTTAGGTCGACACCGATATCGGCGTTAAAGTAATAACGCAGTAAATGTAAATGAATATACGACACTCATGTAAAATGATCTAAAAATGTACGAGGGTAGATCAATAAGTACCCGGCAAGTTTTTCTTATATCTCAACGTAATCTCCTTTTAGTAGAATACACTTTTCCCAACTTTTCTGCCATTTCTTAAACCTCTCCCAAAAATACGATTTGTCAAACTCTTCAAAATACGCTTCTGCCTCGACGATAACCTCCTCGTTTGAGTTGGATTTCCCCCCCTCCCGAGAAAAAGTCGCAGGGAACCAAGTCGGGCGAGTACTATGGGTGCGGTGGGTGCGGCAGCCATTCGTAGTTCAATTCATGCAATTTGGCCGCGACAATTCCGTATCCGCTTATTGTCCACCGTAAGCAATCGCGGCACCCATCGGGCCGACACCTTTCTCATGCTTAACCTCTCATGTAAAATATTAATTACATTTCGAATGTTTCCTCCTCATTTTCTCTACACAAAAGATCTCATTCAAACAAAGAGATCGGCCAGCACGGATTGGCGACTGGTTTACAGTTAACAGTTACCAGTTTTATTCTATGAAACGAGCTAGCCATGTAATTTATATTTTATTTAAATTCAAACACTAACATTGATTGGAATAAATGTTTCAATAACGATCCTCTGACACTTATGGAAGCTAGTGCAATTAGCAAGTTACTTCAGACTCGGATATTGCATAATATAGATATTTTGATATACATTTCAATGAGATCTTTTCGATTTTAGTGGCAGCATTTCAATGTCTTCATTGCATTTTTTTCAACTGCATCAAAGCCTATAAATAAAAAACCTCATAAATATTTTATGCAAACAAGGTAATTCACATTAAAATCTTATTTGCATATTTCAGACTCAATTGTAACCCAGAAGCAATAATAGAATTAACAAAAAAAAAACAAAAAAAAAACCTAAATAAAATTTTAAACTTGTTTTAGTTCTTGTTTTGAATTTTATTTATTTTTTGCTTCAAAATTAAAAATTTTACTTCCGCAATATAGAATCATTTATTTCCGATAGTATATCGTATCAAATTCTTTACTTCTCAATATTATTCATAAAATTAATATTCAATTCATGTTGAAGATAAGACCAGCCAAAACAAATTGAATAATTTAAGCAAATGTTAAAATGTCAAAATGTTTTGATTTATATTTGCACGAAAAGTAAATTATATAATTTGTGAAATAAATTGAACATTTCAAATGAGAAATTTCAAAATTGACAGTATGAATTTTGATGAAGCATAGTAAATCATTATGGGATCACATTATTTAAAACCTTTCAGTCGCCATTCAATTAGTGCATTCGAGCTCTTTTGTATTCCAAGAGTGTTTACTTAGTTGGCCAATAATACCGGGATGAATTATATTTTTTATTTATAGGAAAATGAGACACAATCGTATTGGATTTAAATAACTTTAAAACAAGTTCTTTATCGGTGTCCTGTGATTGCATTCCGTCGCTCATTCTCCCTCCTTCTTCCTCCCACCTATCCACCTTCCTTCCAATCAACACAATACTCTGCATTCATAGGTTGAATGTATCAATTAAAAAAAAAAGTTTAAATACAAAAAAGAAAATGAAAATGTTCTAAAAATTTAAGAAGTTTACTTGATTTGTTTCGAAACTTAAAAATGATTGAAATGATTTCTTATGCTGCTAATTTAATATTTCTTTTTTTCTTTTAATGGAATAATAGCCCATGATGGGCCTAGGACGAACATAAATGGAACGGACCTACAGTTTTATAGCCCAATCCGAACGGGTCTAAGTGAAAAGCTTTTCATAGGCAATTTTTACTCTTGTAGGTTTGCCATTGCCTGCCAAAAGAGGTGGTGCTATGTAGAAAATCTATTTATTTAAATTTTTTGAGTTTTTCCTGTATCGAGATTTGAACCCCGGACACTCTAACGCACTACCAACTACTCCATGGTAACCGCTTATTTATTTTTTCACATACTACACATAAAATTTAAATCACTTGTAATGCTAATGAACGTGCATTATTTAATTTTACATTTTAAAATTTTCTTCTTTTTTTTTTTTTTGAAGCTAAAGCATGTTCCAAATAAAAACACGTAGGTAGACTGACTATTTAATGTATTTCAGTTATTTCTCAAATAACTAGTTTTCTATTACATAAACCTAACAAATATTTGTAGAACATGATAAATACTAAACCGCAACATTTCAAAGCAGAACTTAAAAAATCAAAATTCATTTTAAAATGTAAATTTTATGCTGTAAATATTGTATAAAAACTAAAATTAGAAAAATTATATTTCCATTGTCATGCACAGCCATAATTTACTAGCTTGGAAATTGATAATTTTGGAAATATGTAAATAATGGAAACTATAACTAGAATATATTTAAAATATGTATTAAGTCATTTACAAAGAGTTTAAGAGTTTAGATAAATTAATAATTAATTACTTAAAGGCGCAGTTCCCAATCGTTTTCAAATCAAACATAAAAAATGTATTTAATATATCTAGCAAAAATTTCTAGCACAACATTAAATTAATAAAACTTGCACGTAGCAATTATGCAACGTGTGAAGGTCACGTGAACCTACCGGCAAATTTTGAATTCTCAGAAACTAGCATATGTCACACAATAAATAAACTAAATACAGAATTACACACACACACACACACACACACAAAGAAAGTAATATGTAGAATATAGACTTTCTAAAAACATTTTCCGCATTTGTGTTTTACATTGAAGCTGCCAATATCAATTGTAAGTACATATCAAAGCGATTTGAATTGAAATATAGACACTACGTATGCGTAGCAAGTAATTGTAAATATGGTACTAGTTGCGGAATACCATAGGTGCAGTCAAGTATCAGACACCCTACATTAAATTGCTCCTACATTTATTAGCAGGCACTACAACAGATGCTAGCATACTTATTTAGGGTCTTGAAGATCCATTTCCACTCTTACTAATAGGAAAAATACTTAAGTTAAATTTTTATATCTCTACTTCAGGTCATTTAAACTGCTGTTGAGTGCATTCTAGGTATGCTGAGTATTTATGGTATATATCTTATCAGAATATCTGCAAGTTCTTTAAATTCATCGTAAACATAATATCCTAAATTAAAAAATCATACATGGAATATGCATGAAACGTTAAGTTTAACCGAAATGTTAAGTTTACACAAACTATTTAATATACTTTCAATTTACATGTAGCTCTTAAAACACCGTTAAATTTATATATTCAGTTAGTAATTTAATTAGAAAAGAAACAATAGAACAGGGGAGTAAATTAAAGCAACTTGCAGCGTATGCATTATAAAGACATAAATAAAAATCGTGATGCAATTACCTCATCATTTCTATGAATAACTACACTATACAACAGAGCAACTATTTGATTTCAAATTCACTTAGGTTAGGTTAAGAAGGCGTGTGTGGATAAGCCCACACTTCCACTCGATGACACCTGTAGATCAATTACGAATGCTTTTGTTTGCACGTGCTAGGGAGAAGGCACGTCGTCTAACCCGTCTGTACAAGTTACTTCCTTTTATTTCTTCTTTTAATGGCACAACACAGCCCATGGAGCGCGTAGACCGAACCTTTCGCATCGACTCATATTGTGCACGTTATAGTTGTACATGAATGGAAGGGACTAACAGTATTATGTCGTATCCGAACAGCGAATTGAAAAGCTTTTCATATGCAATTTTTACTCTTGTAGGTTTCCGATTGCCTGCCAAGAGGTGGTGCCTTGTAGAAATATTGATTATTCTAATGTTTGATTTTGCCTGTGCCGAAATTAGAACCCCGGACACTCTGCGAAACTGCGTCCAACGCACTACCTCTATGCCACAGCGTGAACCACCCGTTCAGTTACAGGCTGTCCATATTCAACAATGTGGTTGTCCATATGAATACGAGGATATTCGATATTTCTACTTTCACTACAAGTATCTCTCTCTCTCTTTCTAGAACGCTGCGCTTAGACCGCCCGAACGAATGAAAGAATCTTCATTAGTTCAGCCGGTGTAAAAGGCCGGTATTTTCGCTATAAAATGTTCAGGAACAATGTTCATCCGATATGAACGGTTTCATTAGACCTGTGAAGAATCTAGATCTCATAAACCGAAGTCAAGTTCTCTTACAATCCAATAATTCTATATTTGATTAAAGTTTATTACATATAACGAAATGCCTAGTACTCTTAGTTTAATTCGCATTTTGAGATTCAAATATCTTTCTTCTTTTGGCTCTAAGAATCTATAGCACATTCATCGCTTCAACTTCAGCCTAATAGATCCATCATTTGTAAAACAACCAAATAAGGAACCTCCAAATCATAAGGCTCCCAAATTCCTAATTCCTCTATTCACCAACTTCCACTCTTACTCTTACTAATCATTCTATCCCCTTCCCTTCTTTCGTTTTCGACATATAGCAGTTCTACCAACTGCCAACGTCAAGAATATCAAATAATTTTGTTATACAGTGTTATTGTGATTATTGTTGAGATTACTTGCATAGTATATCTGCGCATAGCTCGCAATCAGCATCCTCCATACTTACTCGTACATCAAACATGCATAAGTTTTCAATGAATACACTGGAACATTTATATTCATTCTAAAAAGTCAATCTTAGTTAGTTTTTGGAAAAACAAAATGTTAATCATACCTACTAGGTAATTTAATTATGGTTAATGGGCTGACTCATCATATTCATAAGCATTGTCGTGAAAAGGTGGTATTGATGGTGACACGATCACGTCAGTTGCGAGTAAATACCGGCACATGAATTTTAACACAGCCATCCCACTGGATTCAATAAAACATCATTGTCGATTGCCAATGCGGATAGCATGTCACAATGTGATTGAAATACATAAGTGAATGCTATATTACTTATTATCATCATATTGGGTCATATAAAAAGTATACACGGTTTTTGGTGTTGGTACTCACAAATCTAGCAACACTAGAACGATTATGTCAAACGAAAACATTTTTGAAATGTTTCAGGCTACAATTTGTGTGAAGACAGTTGTGTAATTCGTTGCTAGTGTAAAAAGTTACATTGATTTGAAAAGGAGTGAAATATCTGAAGAAATACGCTTTTGTTTTTATTTTTATTTTTTTTTATTGATACATTCTAAACAAAGGGTGTATCTCTATGAATACAGAGCATTGTGTTGAATGGAAGGAAGATCGATAGGTGGGACGAAGAAGGAGAGAGAATGAGAGAGGGAATGCAATCACATAGGACTCCGATAAAGAGATAGACAACCATTGTGGCAAGTGTTATGCCTTTACCACAATGAACTTCATATAGCGCCAAAGGCCAAGCTTTTGGCATCCACTCATGTTATGCGTGTTGTATTTGTACATGAATGTGATGCTTTATTACTAAAGAAAAAGTAAAACCACTGAAAAAACATGCCGAAAAATTTACGCGGTTTACGGTGAGGATGCTGTGAGTGAACGCCGGACCCAGGAGCGAAATTTCGATATCAAAGATGCATTGAAAGTCACTGAAGAAGCCGTCAAAAGATAGCGGTGGCACTAAGCATCAACCACATGACCAGATTTGTAGATACCAAACGCTGATACTTTTTATATGACCCTATATTTTCGTATATATCTACTTAAGAATGAATCAGTCAAACAATCCATCAATCTTTCGGTACTGCTCATGCCGGCCTCCGCTCGGTTATATACAAGTACTAGTTTTTCATTTAAAATTACTCTAATTACATAAATAATTTGTAATTAATTTTAAATTAAAATCAGACACTCATTTAACTATTTACATATTTTTTGTATGCCTTTATATTTATTTTTTTTTTTTTTTTTTTGTTGCCTAATTAGTAGATTATCTAATTTGAAGACAAAGTTATAGTCAAGGTGAATACATGACAGTAAAACTTGTTCTAATAAATTGTTAAATTATTTTATGACTGATATTTGATAACCAAAAACAAATTGAAAATCTAGAAACAATTTGGCATTCAAAAAATTTCCGAAGTACACTATCCGAAGTAGGTACAAAATATACTCGTATATCATAAAAATCATATTTCAGTATGACCAATTTACTCTATAAATCTATAGAATAAAAGCCATACAATTAATTAATGGCTCAATATATGAAAAAGCAAAGCGTCACACACAAAATGAAAATGCTATTTCATTAAAAAAATTTTCCATTGCACACTTTACAACATACGAACGAGTACATAGCACATATATACTTATGTACAATAACCAGATCAAGTGATCACCAACCAAATTCGTAACAAATTCGTAGAGTGGAGCAAAAAACAAAAAAAATCTCAAGGCAATTATGACAACGCGGTAATTACTGCCTGCAACGAAACGCGTTTCTTAGTAGTAAGGAGCAAGGAAACAGGAGACGAAACGAGACGAAAGCGGCGCATTACCAAACCTAACTAACCCCAAAAAGCTTTTATGCTGCCTTTATTGACTACATAATGTATACAGGGTGATTACGTACCGATAGTAAAGAAATAAGTCGGTGAAAATTGGTATTGATGAGAAGGGGTTCAACCCAAGCGAGTTGTTGTTTTAGTTGTTGTTTGAGTGTTTGTTTTCATCTGAAAAACATAATTAGTGCAAAGCATCGTTTTAATACCATACTACATTCCTCATTTGTCGATATTTAAATGTCTTTTGGTAAAAGGTGAGGTCGTAATTAACGTAAGTCTCTGCATCTCAGCCCCAAAGAGATTGTGAGGTTCAAATATGTCAGTAGGAGGTTTATCTCGATTTCTTAGAGTTCATTAATATTTAGGAGGAATGGTTTGCCAAATAAGCGAAGTCTTGCTCTCGCCAAACCGCGAGTTGTTAATCGTAAAAGGTTTCTCAATGGCATTTATAAGCAACAATGGTATTAGCAACATACTTTATATACTTCCATTAAAGGAACCTCCCTGCTTTCCTACCACATTCTTATAAATTGATCGTCGATAAGTTATTCTAACCAATATGAATATCGTTTGGCTTTGTGCCAGATCTACTTACACACGTCTTACAGCTGGGATTGGAACTTCTATCTGTTCTTCGAATTAATCGCCATGGAATCACCCTGTTTTCTTTGATAATTATTATTATTTTGCGAAACGTGCAACGAATATAATTCTTTAGATGGGAGTACTGCCCAGGTAGTAGTAATACTACAGTTAGATTAAAGAGTTACACAAAAAGAAAACATTCACAAAAACATGCACCACTTGAGCAAGTGTATGCATTTACTTGGATGCCTAAAACAAAATCAATGAAAGATCAACCGAAACATATACATTCATGTATATGTATTGATAAATATAGGTAGGCAGAAGTACAATGGCGTATATATGTAGGGAATTAATGGGGAATTTGTTAACATGTTGAAAACTGACTCGGATGTACGGGTCTCAGCTGACTTTAGAATAATCTAGAGCAAATTTTAACATGTAAAGTCGTTGAAAGTGAAACTTTATTACGCGCGGTAGACTAAAATGTTTAGCGGCTTTTATGTATAGCGGCTAAACGTTTAAGTTTTTATATAATTTTTGTATAACTAGTAAATCTATTGGTCGCCGTGGAGTAGTTGCCAAAGTGCTGTACTGCTACGTAGAATTTCCGGTTTCAAATCTCGGCACAAGTAAAATCCAAAAATAGGAAATACAATTTTCTACACATCACTAGCAGTCAATGGCAAACCAAAGCAAAAATCACTTATGAAAAGCTTTTCACATCGTCGTTCAAATTCGGCAGAAAACTGTAGGATTCTTCTACTATTCACGTTTGTCTACAAATATAACTCACACAATATGAATGGGTGCGAAAAGCTCGGCCAAGGCCCGCCATGGTATGTTGTGCCAAACTTTAGACTCATAATTTTTGGTGAATGAATCGATTTTTGGACTACTACTTGTTATTTCCTTTGCAGAATGAAGATATTTAAAATAACTTTTATTATGCCCTATCTCCTTCAGAGCGTAAACATAAATCTCTGGAGATATTATAATGTTTGTATGTATGTAAGCAATTAGTAATTTAACTGGGCGAGAGGATCTTATGGTAAGCCTTCATCGCCGCTTCCCCACAATAGTTGAAACCCAAATGCGAATCAATACTCTGCCAAATTGATTGCAGTTAATAAGTACCCCACAGACCGAAATACTCAGACCGTCATTGTACCATATATACTAAATACGTCTGTATATGGGTGTTTGTTTGTGTGTGTGTGTGTGTGTGTGGCATATGATCAATAATTGCGAATATCTGTCATGATCATCGGCGCATAAAACAAAAACCGTTTACCATCGACAACAACCACAACAACAACAACAACAATAATAATAACAATACCAGCGTTGCAGACTAGAAGTTGTATTGTTGACAGTGCCAAAAAACCAGCAAACCACCTTGCCCTGCTCACCACACCTTCACACCAGTACACCACACTGCACCACTGCACAGTACAACACACCACCCAGCAGACCCCTTCACCGCACAAGTATTTTCTCTTCACGACAGAACAACCAACACACGTTTCTTTCGCGGTGCTACGCGAAAATACTAACAATTTATGTTTTTACCACCAGCCAGACGCGTTCCAACAAAGTTTTGTTTGTGGAATGGAATCGCATCACTAATTTAGTTATTTATTTTAGAGTACAACGCAAGTGACAGACGACAACGACATGCGGCCACGGCAACGACGACGCCGACGACGCCGACGGCGACGACTGCAACGGCCATCTCATACCTGCTGCTCACTCATAATTTTCACAAAAAACACTTGCTTAATATCAGTCACTAAACGGTCGTGAAACGGGCAGGTACAACAAACAATAAACGATCTCTCTCTTTATCTTAAGCTACATTGTACATACCAAAACGATCCGCCGACCGCAATACGTTAACATCGGTGGCTAAAGCGAACGCGTTTATGGTAAAACCGCGCTCGTCTCTCATATTCAAATCATATGGCACAAAGAAAATACAAGCGCCATCCATCATATATAAGTTTTCGCGTATTTTTGCGTCCTTTTTTTATAGATATTTTTAATTCATGTGAAGCAGTTAGCAAAAACAAAATACTCCCTGATAATAGTACCTAATATTTAATATCAAGTGTTAAAATTTTAATAAATAAACAAATATAAGTAATAGACAACAACAAAGTAAGCAAGAAAGAAATAAAAATTAAGCATGATACAAAAATAATTGTTTTTATGAATTATGCTACTGAGAGAACATTTAAATTTTTATGGCAACAAAAATAAGAAAACGAAACGACAACGTATTGCTATTTATTACATGGTTAAATAAATTTAAGTTATCACTGGCAACTCAAATAGTAACAAGAAGACAAAAATTTGCATTCTTAAAATCAGATAATTGTCCAGCAAAATCTTAGAAGTAAGTCTAAATTGGTTATATCAACTTTTATCATATCAGATTGTAAAAAAAATTTTAACTGCTTGCACTTTACAAACACGAATCATAATCAGAAAGGATATGCAGATAATGAGATAAGTACGCAAATTGACTTCAATATAACTTCGTAAAGATTAAAAATTTAAATAACACGTTTCACTTTCTGCACGAGAAATAATATCGTGATCTCCTAAACTGTAAAGAAATAACAAAATATTTTGTACCATTTGCGATATACTTATTTACGAAATGAATTAAGTCAATGCAAGTGACAAGTGCAATCAGTTTGATAATTTATGAAATTTCGAATTTTGTTATCAACTAATTGCAACTACTTACTTGCCTTTAAAGGCAATATTAAACTTAATAACGGAAATCGTTGAAACATTTTTAAATTTCTACTTAAAAAATAAAAATAAAAAAAAGATTGTAATTATGACAAACTAAAAGAAACCAGTTATGAATTAGACATTACAATGTGTAAATAATAATATTCTTAACTGATTGTCATGTATTTCCTTTTGAATTGTCAATCAAGAAATGCACAGTTTACGAAATGACATTAGTTTTTCTTTGATAAAAAGTCTAAAGTTTATGATCGTTAAAGCAATTAAGCATACAATTGTTGCAATTTCGCAATTTTTATTGAGGATATTTACCATTCTACAGTACTTAGCAAATTGTGAAGAAGTGTGCAAATATTAATAAAAAAAAAACAAAAACAAAATAAATACAATAACTAAACAATAAAAACTACTCGAATACTTTTATTAACATTACCTCAACTGATTCATAAAAACTATTCAACGAAGTGCTAAAGAAATAATATTTAACCGCGCAAGGCAGAAGGAAGCCCTCAAATACAAAACCGAGTTTTTTAATAGGATATTTTAATGGACATTAAACCTCAAACTTTTGAGAAAATGTTGTTAGCTTCACTGGAAATTCTTTATTAAGAATTCTGCATTGTAATTGGATTGGAAGGTGGGGTTATTTTGCTTTCTACGATATGATCCTCTCCATGCTAGTGTCTTCTATGCATGCCTTCCTTGAACTTCTTTGGAGTGCTATTTCTCATCATCTTGATAACTGAAAAATATTACAAATTACCATTAATAAGTATTATTACAAAGATTTTACCTAAAACATTTCAAGGATTAGCCTGAAAATATCTACCGAATCTGGTTGAATTAGTGTTGCGGTGAATTTGTATGCGAATTCATTCAAAAGTTTCTTGTTTTTCTTTTAATGGCATAACAGCCCGCGGAGAGCCTAGGCTCAGCTTTTCGCATCCACTCATTGTACATGTTATATTTGTATCAATGAATGAAAGGGACCTACAGTTTTATGCCGAATTCGAACGGCGAAGTGATAAGCTTTTCATAAGCAGTTTTTACTCTTGTAGGTTTGCCATTGCCTGCCAAGAGGTGGTGCCGTGTAGAAAACTCGTTTCGAGATATTTATTATAATTAATTACATTGTGCCAGTTACAAATCTGGGCACAGATTTTGTTGACTGATGTTACCTAATTTAGGCCAAAGAAATTCAGTGGCACCAACTGTTTTGTTTTTGTCACATTGATTCTAAATTTCTTCCTTGAAGGCCAATAAAAACTCATTGGGAAACGTCTTAAATCTGTAATATCAGTGACGTAGGCAGGGAAGACTAAATGTTATGAAAATGTTTTCATGTCAATCGACCTTTTTCGTGCCGCTACATGGAACTATGAAAAATATTCGCCCATTTCAAAATCCAATCTACGTCAGGAGATAACGAAGGCACCGCATGACAGATTTGTGAATACCAACCGCGGTTACTTTTTATATGACCCAATATTATCTGTGGACTTTAAAAAAAACAAACGAGATTTTATCTTCTCTTCTAAATTTGACAAGCTTATGCGGCTCTTATTACCAAATTTCCAGTATTTTTAGTTGAAGTAACAGTCCTTGAACTAAAAGAACTAAAGTTAAAGTAGTAGTAAAAATATCTCAAAAACCGAAAACAATAAAATTAATTCTCAGTTGTTTTTTTTTAGATACGAAGAGGAAGTAATTTTTGTTTACGATTTTTCGACATGAGCTACTATTTTTCATACCAGGTAGTAATTACTTCTATGGTATGTAGAATTTAAATGTAACACTTTGTTATGACATCCAATAATAATCTAGGTACTTTTCCTATAAAAAAACCCATTTCTGATTTCTGAATAGATTGCGACAAAAATGTGCCAATTAAAACTGGAATTTTTAGCTTAACAAAAACTAATCTCGAATACTTTAAATTCTCATTGGACAATCAAATAGCGTACATGTATCGAGTATTAAGTATTTATTGCTGGATGCATTATCCACATCACGGATTCTCATTAAATTCTTGAAAAATACAAAATTGCAAATACATGTTCATTGAAGACAAGTTTGAAGATTTACTGAAAATGCATTACATTTTCATTTTATACTGCTGATATTAACAGCATTTAATTTATAACAATTCTTTATAAACAAACGAAACAGAAGTCAATTACGTACGTAAATAGTTTAAGTCCATATTCAACAGGTGTGTATGAACAATACAGTAATTGACATGATAAATATGAATTCAATCAGATAAAAATACGATTTTTAATGACTCACTCAATGTAAATTTAAAACGATCATAAATTTTCATGTTTCTGATTCAAAATTGGTTAGATCTTCGGCTCGGTCTCCTGATTTTATCTTACTTATTGCCTCTGATTATTTTGAATGCCTTTGCTTTTGATGCCTCTGACTGCTTCAGCCGAATATCCTATTGTTCTTCCAAACTAACTTCGAATGCTTTTGAGAAACTTTTCTAGACTTGTACTAGATGCCTTTGCTTGCAACTTATGTGTATATAACCTCTGATTAGACAACCTCGATAGACTAGTGGAGAGCGCACTAGACTCTCATCGATCTGTTTTTCTCTGGTCTTTTCCAGGATTCGGCGTAATGTGAATTATTTTTATTTTTTTGTTGTTATTTATTGTTGATTTATGAATGCAGAACATTGTGTTGATTGAAAGGAAGATTGAGCGATGGAAGGAAGAAGGAGGGAGAATGAGCGAGGGAATTCAATCACATGACATCGATATAAAGATTGACAGCCATTGTGGAAAGTGTTATGCCTTTATCACAAAGAAAATCTTTTATCAATGTCGACTATGACGGTTATAGAATATCTTGTCGATGGAGGATTTACCAGGCCTTAAGCCTGTCCAATCAGTTTGTTGACGATGGCCTTCAGTCTTTCGCACAGTACGCTCGATAGAACCTTTTATGTAATATTAAGAAGACTTAACCCTTTTTATGGATTGGGACAGAGTACGCTGAGGTTCCAATCACATGCTCATGCATGCGTTTTGCGAGCTCTTAGCCCCCAGTCTTAAACAACTTAGCAGGCAGGCCATATGCATCTGCAGCCTTATTGTTTTTCAGCCGAGCACTGACTGCTAATAACTCCTCATAGTCGGGCAGCGGTACTTCAACGCAGCCTGTGATTGGGGTTTTCGGAGTAGATTCAGCTGTGGCGGGATTATTGCCGTTAAACAGCCGCAAAAAGTACTCCGACCATAATCTCATTATATCCTGGACATCTGACACCAGATTTCCGACTTCATTCTTTCAGGAACAGGCCCCGGTTTTGAAACCATCACTTAAGAGTCTTATATTTTAAAAAATTTACGGACCTCATTCCTGTCCCTTAACATTTCGATATCATTGAACTGGTGTCTTTCTGCATCTCTTTTTTTTCGCCTGAAGATACGTTTGTCCTCCCTCCTCAACTCTCTGTATCGCTGCTTAGCAGCTCGTGTTGCAACTGAATGCAGGGTGGCTCTATTAACTGCGTTTTTCACTTCAGTAACATCGCAACACTCTGGTTGTACCATATATTACTTCTGTCGACGGTGGTAGCCTAGCACCTCTTCGGCAGCCGTACGGTGTTTTTCAAGAGGAAGAGTGCGAGTCAATTCGCGAAGACTTCGGCTGTCTGTTGTGATTGCAACTTTTCGACATCCAGCTTTCTCTTAGTTCCTATCCGTACGCGATAAGAACTAAGAACTAATGTGCAGAACTTGGCTGCAACCAAGTAGTGGTCTAAGTCGATGTTTGCAACACGTACTGTGCATACGTTTTGTACATTGGAAGCGTGCTTTCCGTCGATCACAATGTGATCAATCAGGTTTCGAGTGTTTTGATCAGGGACCTGACCTAACCTATCCTAACCTCTGATTAATTTTCATTTATTAACTGTAACTTTTAAAGCTGATTCTGATATTTGCCTGATTGTTGCTCTCGCCGACTCAGACTGCATTTATTTACTTCAGATTGGCTTAGAATGCCTCTCCTATAACATAGATGTTCTCATTGTTCGCTCCACCTGCTTTTGATTTTCTCAGCTTATCTTTTACTGTCACTGATTACATAGGTTGATGTACTTTTGGTTGTCTTGTTGTTGTTAAATTTTCGTAATACTCAATATACTACTTATTTTACGAAAATAAAAAAATAAAGTATTTAGTTGCAATATGTGGAATACTGTGATCGATTGCTGTTGATTCCATATTGACTAAACGAATGTAGTGAAACTTTTGTCAAAAAACTAGTTTTTTACCAGTGGCAAGTAGTAGGAATGCTTGTACTTTTCCACGATGTACATTTGCCAAAATTGACAGAAATCGAAAGGTTTCTTTTTAATCATGTGCAATACCTTGCTGCAATATCTAGATGATTGAAATATCAAAGTAAATATAGTGTTTGCTAGTAATTCTACCGACAATTCAGCAAAAGGTTATAACTTCATAAGAAATCTATGAAATAGACTAGTTGTTAAATTAGTCATTAATAATGCTTTGAAATTTAAAAAAATATATATTTTAACTAAATATTTTTTCCCATTCCCAGTCTTTCTTTATTAATGAATGAAGAATAGAATTTTGATATGTTTTCAAGTTCCAATCTGTATGCTAAGTGCTTACCTTTCAAGTAGTCTGTCTGTCTGCTTTAATAATTAACAAATTTCTCTCCTGTGATCTTACGACTAAGCTCAAGTTCCTGCTTTAAAATCGGCTTATTGTCGCAACAAAAAATCTTACTTTAATTATTCTAAACACAAAAACAAATTAACACAAAATTGCTAGATGGTAATGACGTTTTTTGAAGAGTATTTCTTAATCGAGCAAAAAATCTAAAACAAATCCATTCAACTGTTTGGAAATGCAATTTATGAGTAACTCTTTCATGGAAGGGGTTCGGTATTTGCTAATACATATGTAGAATATAAAATCGAAAAAAAAAAAACAATTAACAAAATTACTTGTTACGCTTCATTAGCTTCAAATTGTTCTGTTGTTGATATACTGTTGGATAATGCTTACTTGTTATATACATACATAACACTTGAACTATTTCTATGTGATTGCTCATTTTTTGAATTGTCACACAAACATCCAACTACAATTTTCTCAATTAAAGTTTGTTATATGTATAAGAAGTAGAAAAATGGTTAATTTAAATATCATCTCTCACTTTTTCTATAAGTGGGTTCTTACATATTATTCAGACTGGATATATAAATTTACAACAAATTACCGAGAATTGGTCAATAAAAGACAAAATATTTATTATTTATTCAAATTTATTGTATCGCAGACGAATAATCCATTTTCCAGAATCGTCTTCAGTTTTCGCCACAAGTTCTTTTTTATGGTATGTCTTCTATCGACTGACAACATGGTGGGGCCTTGAATTGGTAATTTCAGTTTTGGAAAGAGAAAAAAGTCAGCCGGAACTATATCAGCGTTGGTATTTCTTGAGTTTTTGGGCAGAAATTCGTTCACAATTGCTTTGTGAGATGATGCGTTGTCATCCTGCTAAATCCATGAGTATTCTTTCCACAAGCTTGGATTTTTTTGATGAATTTGCTCTGTTAAACGCCGCGTAAAGCGCAGATAATATTCTTTATTCACCGTCTGACCTTCTGGCGAGAATTGCGAGTGCACAACACCGCGTTAATCAAAGAAAACAGTCAACATTTCGTCCACTATTAAATGCACTGAGTGGTACAGTGTGCACGTGTTTTTGATAAATTCGATTCACTGTAAGCCTTCTGCAACATTTTCAGCGATTCGGCACACGAAATTCCATTTGCAATATAAAATTTGAGACAAATCCTTTGTTCGATATTTTTATTGATTGTAGTAAAAAGCGCAAAACACACTTGAAATGAACTGACCAAATCGAGCACTGTAAACAAACTAAAAGACAGATCGCGTTCAAACTTCACGACAGGATAGAGGACAGTGGTGCAACTTAGCGATAAAAAGAAGAACTTTTACTGGTATTTTCTTGACAGAATGTGAATTTGATAATTAATGCACTGAAGGTTAAGGTTTTGTTCAATGTTTTGTATAATTTTGCATAAATTACACAATTAAGTCCTTGTATTGAAAACTTAATAAAACTTGTTCTTTCAAATCCTTAAAAGTATATTTCATCATCATATAGAAAAACCCTAAATTAAATTTTAAAAAGTAGAAAAAATAATTTCTCTAGACGGCACCACCTCTTGGCAGGCAATGGCAAACGTACAAGAGTAAAAATTGCTATGAAAAGCTTTTCACTTCGCCGTTCGGATTCGGCATTAAATTGTAGGTCCCTTCCATTCATGTACAAATATAACATGCACAACATGAGTGGATGCGAAAAGCTGAGCCTAGGCCCTCCATGGGCTGTTGTGCCATTAAAAGTAAAGTAAAAGTAAAAGCTACTTTACATAAAACTTTTTTTTGTCTGCTTGGCTGTTTATAAAATAAATTTTATATATAATTTGTTTTGACAACATTCGGCAGAATCATTTTGAATATAAAATATCACTTTATCTAATAAATGGCAATAATAATAATACTTACTAACAATCATCATTTGGCACATATTTGAATTTAGATTTTTTTAATACATACATTAACGAAAATTTTGGTCGGTGCGCGATGCACCCTGCAACAACAACTTCATGTTCGCCCAGTGAAATTTTCGGTGCAACCCCGGCCTTACCGGCCTTACAGTGACATAATTTAGTACGAGCATTAGTGGTATTCATTTGAGATTACAGGAATTCACACCACTTTAGGAATCTATGTATGTCATAAGTTGCATAAATTTTATATTTGTCAGAAGAACTTTTGCTGGTATTTTTTTGACAGAATGTGAATTTGACAATTTATGCACTGAAAGTTAAGGTTTTGTTCAATGTTTTGTATAATTTTGCATAAATTACACACTGAAGTCCTTGTATTGAAAACTTAATAAAACTAGTTCTTTCAAATCCTTAAAAGTATATTTCATCATCATATAGAAAAGAACTAAATTAAATTTTAAAAAGTAGAAAAAATAAATTCTCTACACGGCACCACCTCTTGGCAGGCAATGGCAAACGTACAAGAGTAAAAAATGCTATGAAAAGCTTTTCACTTCGCCGTTCGGATTCGGCATTAAATTGTAGGTCCCTTCCATTCATGTACAAATATAACATGCACAACATGAGTGGATGCGAAAAGCTCGGCCAGACAGTTTAGGAAACATAAAAATTGTACTTACATTTTTTAAATAGCTTTTCTGTTCTTTAGTAATGTCGACGATATTGCATTAACTTTTAAATTATTCTATTATTAAATTATGTTTATCTTTATGATTATAAAGATGGAATAAAAAAAATGACAACAAAGTCAAATTTCAAAGAATTTATTTATTTTGTATTTTTTTATCAAAATGCATTATGGCATTTTTTTTGTTTGTAAACAATTAACAAGTTTTTTCCAGTTTCTTTTTTAGTATAATCCGAAAAAAGTGTCTCATTTTGACGTCTACAGGCAAAAGTTGAGAGGAAAGAGGAAAAATTACGTGAGGCGGGAGTTTTTATTTTGTTAAGAATTTCTCGACTCATTTCGACATTAGCTGAAATGACATTTCAATCAGTTGCGAAAAATTAATTTAGCCGTACACAACTTTATTTAAAATGATAAAAAAAAAAATAAACAAAACTAAAAAAAAAAAGTAATTGTAACTTCTCACTATCACTCATTGCTTAATTTTCTCCTGCAGTAACTATTTGTGCTGCGCAAAAGAGCTGGAGAGAGTCCAAAATAAGGCGACGGTGTTCAGACCACATTTTAGTAAGAACACTAGAAAGTGGACTTTTCGAAATGAGTCGGCGCTCATAGTCTAAAATTTTCATACAGAAAAAAATAAACCCGAATTTATTTAATTTTTATAGAAATCACATAAAAACATCACTGAAAGACAAGAAAACCCAGGTTCAATATCTTCAGCCTCTTATCAGTTTATCCAAATGTTTCATCAGTTTTGAGTATATTTTACCTTTATGTGGTCTAAATGCTTTTTAATGGGTCTAAAATTTTTTTATAATTTTTTTTATTGCATATTTTTGTTGAATCTTTTCATACTTTTCATAACTAACAATAAGTTTTTCAAATATGGTATAAAATAAAAGCCAGGTTTTTATGCCCGTGCGTGGGTTTAGTAATGTATTAAAAGGGTGATCAAAAGAACGAGTAGCATTATTTTTTCATACGGAAGACGGTTTTTATTGGTTAACCGAGGTTAATTTTTAGGATGGTACATCAGCAACCCATTCTCGTAAAGCTCCTTAATGCATTCACAACCCATTGTTTAGTTTTTTGTATTTCTTCTGCTTCAACAATATATTGTACTTATCACATTTATGGTATGTACGAGTAGGTCTTCACAAAATAAGTAGATCAATGTCTCGAATTAATATTATCTTATCGCTTATTGTATCCATGTATGAATTGATTAATAGCATTAGCGCCATGTATTATATTAATTAAAGTTTTCAAGGGTTTAGTACGCACAACGAGATACCGAGGCTACAGTATAAATGTACAAGTAGAAGATATTATATGGCGACATACTCGTACTTGTACGGAGTAAGTCGTACAATCAAATCATGTGCATCTACTTGTAGTGAGTGAGTGAGTGAGTGAGTGTCGGTGTACCAATCTTAATTAGGTCTGAAGAGAACTGTTTACTGAAGCGAACATTTCTACTGTTGTGGCTTAACAGCCATTGATCGACTTTTCAAAACTGATAGCGTAAAAAGAAACCTGTGACCTGTGATTTTAAAATTATTTTCTTTTATTTGCATGAAATTTAAAAAAAATTCATTGATTTTACCTACAGTAAGAAATAAGAACTTTTAGTTTAAGCTACTATATTTGTTACCACCAAGTTTAGCATGCTAGAATAGCATCTCAGTAGTCCCGGGCTCCCGGCAAGGGCAAGGCCATATACTTTTCTTAAGTAATGATTTTTCATGTTATTTGCTAATTTTTACAACTATCTCGATCAAAGAAAATAGCTACACACAGGAAAAGCTATTTTATCTTCAAATAATAACCTTTGCATATTGCCAGTCAATTCACTAAAGATCTTAAAAGCAGTAACGACATCCATAACGATTAATTCGTTCACAAATAGTGAGATTTAGCGGATAAGATCATGAAACAATATAAATCACCCACATTCACCACACCTTGACACAAACCTGTGGTGCCTTTGGTGCATTGTAGAAGGCTTAATCTCACTAGATAAGTAGAAGCGGGAATAAAACAAATCATATTTGTTAGTGGGAGATTGTCACTGATGGTTTTCCCTCGCTTAATTGTTACGGAAAATTCTCAATTTTCACAAATGTAACAATGCTTAAGTATTTATTGGTTTCTCCGTGGGAAAAATATCCTAGGTCAATACTTTCTCAACGACCTGTCCAGACTTAAGGTTAATGGATTTTAGGGACTATTATATAATAATGTCCAAATGATTTCACGAGGTGGCAGATTATTCACTCGCCTTCTAAAATCAAGGGCTATATTTGACTCCTAAGTGTGTCTTGATGGCCATTTAACATATATATCCTAGGGATTAAAGAATATACTGAGTGTTATAGAAGGCTAATTACCCTTTCACCCATCTCCCAACCTAGAAAATGAAGAACCGTCAAATGAACTTATGTATTAAAATTGGGATTATAGCTTAGTTGAAGCTGTATTCGCATTGGCTATTAGCTATAATGAGACTGGACAAAGTTTCCTTAATGCTCAGTTATGCATTGGTATCGCAACGTTGCGCGTCACTGTCACGTGTCGATATTTGATATTTGCAGTTCATGCAAATGATAGCGGAAACGAATTGTAAAGCTTGCAATGGATTTCAACGTTACGAACGAAATATGTTAGATTACATAAGATTGCATAAGAGTGAACAAAGAAATGGGACGTCATCTCTAGCATTACATTCAATATGTAATCTAATAATGCCCACTTTCTTATCTTCATTCTCACGTAGATTGCAGTGAAAGTTTTTTTCCACTAACAAGTTATCGAACCGATCTTTTTGTTGCCATAAAGCAAACCATTTTCGGCATTGAAAGTATATACTTAAGTTGAAGTGGGTAATGTATGATGACTTAGCAGGTCGATTTCGTGGACTACAACTGTCATGCAATTCCTATCGTTAACACACGTACTGATCTTCAGTGAAAGAGCAAAATAAAGTTCTCCTGCAAGTGTTTTTGCTACATCAACAAAAAAATTCGGTAATATCATCATTACAAGATGTGGGTTAACTTCGGGGAAAAAAGAGGTATCTTGACATTCGCCGGTACTATTCCCATACTGCTTTTGCCATGTGAAAGTTGTTCGCTCTTATCTCAAATAATAAGTATACATAATTTTTTAAATCCTCGTTTTTCGTATATATCTTTTAAATTTTAATTACCAAATTATAAATCAATTTAATTAAAATTCTTACGAATTCATAACTTATTACTTTTACATACTTACGTCATTGTGTTATCAAGTTCTTCTATATCTCAAGTAAGAGTGAGTGGATAACACATAGGTACATACATACACACATGCATACATACATAAGTGCATATGTATTTGATAAAGTTACATTGGAATTAGTTAATTCAATCTTCTCTAACAATAGATTAGCATTTTTGTAATTGTACAAGGTGTAGCAAAAGTATTGTCATAATGTGAATGTGCCATAAGTTTTGCAAATAGCGTCAAATTACTTTGTAGACAAATTGAGAATTAGTTGAGAGTAATCAATGGAGCGATACACACCTCAGGTAATGATGGGAATTTTGAAACACCAATTTCCTAGCTGTATGTTCTCCCGTTTTGGCAATTTAAACTGGCCGGCCAGCTCAATAGATCTGACGGTGCCAGACTTCTTACTTTGGAGAGAAATTTGAAATCTCTCATTTACCCACAAAAAAAACCAAAAACCTTGCAAGTCTTGAAAATCAACATTGAAGAAGAAAGCAGATGTCTTACGAGCAAAAATTCAAAATGTCACAAAATGAGCAAAAATGTGCATCAACTGAGGAGGTGGTAGTTTTTTCAACTAAATGTCACCGTTTTTACATCTTCAAAGTAACTTTCTGTGAAAACAGAGACCAAATTGTTTGAATTTCTAACAAAATGGCAGCCAATTTACATTATGACGTTACTTTTGCCCCACCTTGTACAAATTATGTATGTATGTATATGTACAATGGTTGCATGTGTCTTTGCACTTTACTTATCAATGTTGTAGTTGTGATTTTTGTTCTTTTCCACTTTTATTTTTTATTTTAAGATATGATAACATTAGTAATTGATTTTAAAGAGGCTTAAAAGACTAGTTATTGGTCGCATTTCGCAGTGGCAATTTGATTCGCCACAGCTACATTTCTGCTACATTTCTGCTACATTTGTGCTTTTGCGTCTACGAAACGGCTTGCTACATTTAAGAGGAAACATTTTTGACAACTGAGACTGTGAAAGTTATAATTACTAAAAGAAACAAAAGAAATAGAGATTATGGGCACATAGCATAAATGTGATTTTGGTTTTTCTTTGTGACAAATTCCATTATGCAAAATAATTTATTATTTTTACAGGTCAACTGTTCTGAACTATTAAATTCATTCAGCGTTTACACCTGCCAATGCTGGCATGCCAACACTAATACACTCACACTTTTGCACTAATACACTTACATTTTTCAGTGGCAGCAAGGCAATGAAGCTACCCCATCTAATACGTATTCTTCTTTGGCATACCAGCATTGGCAGGTGTAGATGCGCAGGGTAAAGTAGCAGAAAAATAATGCTCCGAAAAAATGGCGACCCCTCAAGCACAATTTTGTCGAGCACAAATTGAGCAAGTTACGTTTGCTGTGACACTCGTGGCGCAGTGGTGGTAGCATAAGTTGAGCACTTGCGTCTGCGAAACGCGTCCATTGTTGTTTGCTATTGGCTATTGATACTATTATTGCTAGCAGTTTAACGTTTTAACAATTGCACTTATTCCCAGTCCCAGTGGGAATGTTCAGTTGGTATTGGTCAATCAGTGAGTTCGGTTGAGTTTTATCAAAAAAAAAAAAGTTAAAAAGGTGATAATTAAACGACAACCGACGACTCCCGTGTAAAGGTAAATGAAATTACTTAAAGGATTAATAAAAATAGTTTTGGTGATTAATATTATTATTTGAAAACTTAAGTATATTTAAAAGGGATTTGTGTAATTGTTATAATAAAAGTGAGAATTGTAAGAATTACATATTTATTTTTATGCCTAATTATTATGGAATATTATAGTGAGTGAAAGTAAATTGGATTTAATTTATTGAAAATACTATAATACTACATATCACGTGCTATATTTACGGGCTTTGCTCAAATAAAAAAAATATGTTATATAAAATTCAGTAAGCCCCAATACTTAAAACTACTTATCGTGCGCTATGTAGTGAAATTGTATCAAGGATTTCCTTTTTAATTTTAAGCGGAGATTACACCGGAAATAATAATGATATTACTTACAAAATATCCCTTCATTATTGGGAATGCTGAGTGATGGGAAATATTGACGGAATTCAGAGATTTCTGATTTTTTCTGTCATTACTTGCAGTAATGCCATTTGTAATGATCGTCTTAGTCTGACATCAATATAATGATGGAAACAATGACAATACTAATATTAGTATTAAGAGTAACTCAAATCCTAAAAAATTGCCAATTGACCCTAATATATAAAAACGTAGAGTTTTATCTTTTTTTATTTAATAAATTAAATTATACTGTTCTTTTTCTATGTTTCTATGTTTCTATGTGCGCTCTACATGCACATTATTATTTATTTATACAATTTACCACAATTTACGGCCAAAATGAAATAAGTCCTTTGGATTATATGAATATTGTCAGAGAAATGGTATGCCGCGTATCCGAATCATTTCCCTATCCGAACTGCACAATAAATTTCTATTTTTTTTCGAGGCAGCAACTCTATCAATGTTTTCTTTGATTGATCAAGATTTCTTTGTAACTTGTAACTTAAAGATCACAATATTTTTCATAATAACGAGTGGAAGTGATATTTATTCAATTTAATTAGAGTCTTCCCGACAATTCCCTGATCAGGACAGTCAATACCAACAAACTTTGACCAGAAACTTTTTAAATTTTGTATGAAAGCCTTAATCCACGGTCGGCCCAAATCTTTTTCAGCTTTCTTAATACTTCTTTCATAGTTATAATAATAATAATAATTTCATTATCATGATGAGAATTTATTATACTATAATATTTACTATTAAGCTACTATTTTGGAATAGATTTTTTCAGTGCAGAAGAATTTAAAAAACTGTAATAAATCAGCTAATATTTATTAAGTGAGATTGTTGTGTTTATATGAAAATAAGAGAATAAGAGACCAAGAGAAATAATATATTTGAGTTTTAAATCGATAAACTTTAGACTCAAAATCGATGAAAAAACCAATTTGGTTGATGGTGAGAGTAGAGTAAGAGTGTTGCAAACTATTGAAGTTTTGATCAGTTTGTGAAAAAATCAGTTTGTGTAATAAAAATAAACCACAAAAACGGTTGCAGTTATCAACTCCCTCTCTCTGTATCTTTGTGCAGCTTTTCATCGACCCTGGTTAAAGATGGTTTCGAGAGTCTCTAGCGCTTGTCAAACCCATAACAAAGTTACGTTTTGTTGAGTTCCTGGCCACTGTGACATTTCTGCTAATGATGCTACCGATAAACTGGCTAGGGAAGGTTCATTGGATATGTCTGTTGGCCCATTTCTATGGACTCGGCAGGCCCTCATCGAAAGCAATCATAAGAGACTGGGAACCACATTCCTGGACAGGAATGTCCGTTCTATCTACCAAATTGTATCTCAGACTGCTAGTGGACTACATATTTGGGCTCAGATATCACAGAGAAAGAATGTCGTCTATGTATGGAAGATGATCTTATGTGAATGAGTGGCCCTGGCTTGGCTGAGCATAAGAATTTCCGGAAAGTCATTTTTATCGCTCGATACGATAAAATTATCTGTTATTCCGAACTTGATTTAGTCTTTAGTTCTGAAATGGGGATTGACACAAAGATCGTCTAAGATGCAATGCCTGATAATTTGGTCTCCCCTCAAATAAAATAAACAATACTTCGATACTTCGATACATACTAAAATATTACATTGACTTCGATATAGTTTTTAAAATGTTCACATCCTGGCCCAGGCGTCCCGTCTATTTATTTTATTTGGGTCTTATGCACAGTAATGTCATGTGAAGGTCAGCAGTCGAGAGTCAGTCATGCTAAAGCAGTTGATCGTTGAAGTACAGTGATTTCAGGTGAAGTTCAACAGTTAAGGGTCAGCTGTGTTCAAGCAGTAGGTCGTTAAAGTTGTAAGTAGCTGTGGAAGTATTAAGTCTGATCGGTTCTTTTAAACTACCGCTTAATTTTGTATCCTAATGTTAAATTAATAAATTAATGATATTAAACTCTGAACTTTGAATAAATTCTATACTTTTATTTAAATATTAATCACTATTTGAACTTCGTTATACTTTGACGGCATCACTTGGACAAGGACTAGGTTTTCAAGAGTACAAATTTAGTTCGCTGTCTTCTTGTTTTGCATTAAATATATTTAAATCGTTGCTGTGTGACTGCTACTTTCATAGAACCGGTTAGAACACTTCAATAAAATATGGTATTATATGCCCCGGTCATTTCATAAATAGTCTCCAGTTATAATAAATTTTATAATGCATATTATCAATAAAATCAAGTATACGTTGAACTACAATATTACACGAACCATGGCCGGAACATAAATTAGACTAATAAATTGGTAAAAACCATTCAAGTCACTTGCTGTATTTTATTACAAATTCATTTAAAAAGAAACAAAAAAAAAATAGTAAATACTACAGATATTACTTTTTATTGCCACAAAATTAACGTAGATATTCTAAATACTTAATGAAAAATAGCACTCGCATGTTCTAAATCTTTAGTGCCCCGTCATTTAATGAGCGATAATGATTTTCAAGAGAAAAATAAAGCTTCTTGAGTGAGTTAGTTGAGCAACACAGTGTGATTATTTAATTAAACATTTGACTTGTAGATAGGTTTTTCACCTTCGAACGTATGTCGATTATAGATTTAACAAACTGACTTACTGGCTGAACTGAAAAGAAGACAGAGAGAGAGAGAGAGAGAAAAAAAAATAATTAATTAATTATATCAGTAGCAATGGTATTATTTCCAGTTTTAACCTAACATTTTGTAATCTCTGATTTCCCAAGATTTATAACAAATAATAAAAGAAATAATAAATGATATTGAGCTTTGATATATATTTTCTTGAAGATAAAGATTGAATGATTCAATCATTGCATATATTTATTATTCCAAATACCGAAATTTCCCATAGCCTGAAGTTCGTATTTTCAATGGTCAAATACTGAAAGATCAGAAGTATGTTTCTAAAAATTTGTTTTAAACGAATTTTAAACTATTAAACTGACACAATCTTTAATGAAATTGCAATGTTCTAACCATTCCATAAATATTTACTTGCCTCAAATTACAGTTTAATTTAGGTTGTAAAGGTTGCCTTGAAAGGATTATTTTTGCTCAGTAAGTATAGCGTGGACTTTCCTATTTTTTTCATCTAAACTCATTCGAAGCGCCTGGTGGAGGTTAGGGGGTATTTGCTAAATTTATTGAACTATCGAAAAAGTATAGACTCAAGTAAAAATTTCTTCTATTACCAAGAGTTTTCCATGGTTGTTAGTTAACTTGTACTTGAATTTAAAATTCAGCATTTACCTATATATATTTCTTTTATCATTACTTTTGATATAAACATTTTATATTTTTGCAATTATATGCTTTTAATTAATTATGAATAATTTGAAACTTAATTCGCTAAATTAAGTATATATTTAATAAGATCCTTTGATGATTGATTGACTTTTGTTTGATGATTAGAACATAATATATATATGTATGTATGGTATATATTGCTGTGCTCATTTACGAGTACACACAGGTTCAATATGTTGGAATTTGATAAAACCATTTACACCCACAAAATCATAAAATATTATATTAAATTTAAGAACTAGTATCGTTAGTAACATTAAATTGTATTAATATTAATTATGTGGTATATTTATAATTAATTCTCAATAACTAAACGTAAAGAAAGTCAGGAAGTTAGTCGATCGAGAAATTGTAAGGACTTAATACTTAATTATGAAAATACAATAAACAGCAAATAACTAAAATATTTAGTTGCTAATGATAATTATTTTTGATTCGTTTCAGATGACCGACCCAATACCAACCTCCAAAGAGAAGTCCGGTTCGGTTTTTACATTAACAGACTTTCATTCCAAGTAAATACATAATAAACAAAAAACTGAAAATTATATACACAATAAAAATCTTTCTTTCTCTTTCGCTCTCTCTCTCTCTCTCTCTCTCTCTCTCGTCCCGTAATTTGAAAACAGAACAAATTTAACTGAAAAAGGGCAACTCGAAGATGATCCATACCATCCATTTCATAATCGCGATCAAGAGAAAGGCGCTTCCACGAGTGGAGCGTTGGCGCATTTGCTTAAAAGTTCACTAGGCACTGGTATACTGGCGATGCCATTGGCCTTCTACAATGCTGGCCTAGTATTTGGTATGGTGGGCACAATTATTGTTGGCATACTTTGCACACATTGTGTACATATTTTGGTAAGTAGAAATGCAAATAGTATTTGCAAGCATTTACTTATTTACAAATAAATATTCACTATTAAAGACTCTTAGAATAACAACTTAATTACGAAATTTATGAAAATTGATCGAACATTTCATATTCTGCATATGTATGTATATATTGGCCGGAAAAATTAGTAAAATCTTTCTAAAAAAGCAAGTTTTTAAGCATGAGGAAATTGTTAAGGTGTAGAAGTACTCTAAAGTACTCAAGAGACTTAAAGTAGTAATAAAAATTGGCAATAGATTCGTGTTGCCATTGAGGATCGGCCCTGAGGCTACTGGAACTCAAGTCTAGAGTTCCATTCATTAGACCACCGAGAGTGATACATTTACAGCGTAATTCGCAATCGCACTTTAAAATTGAGTGAATTGAGAACTTGACAAAACTTGAACAAAAAATTATGAAATTTTAAAATTAGAGAAAAGTAGCAGCATTTCTTCTTTTTCGTTGAATGACACAACAGCCCATGGAGGGATTAGTCCGAGCATTTCTCATCCACTCATGTCGTGCGTGTTATATTTGTATATGAATGGAAGGGAACTACAGTTTCACGGCAAATCCGAACGACGAAGTGAATGTAGCAGCATTAATTGGAATAATTTGTTGAGTGAAAAAACTAATGGTAAAAGGCTTAAAACTTATGGTATAATTCGCAAATATTAAGTTTTATAATCTACCAGTTGGCAAAAGTTGAATTACTTCTTTATAAATTGCAATTGCAATTGAATTTTTTTTATTTACCAAAGTTATTGGCATCTGCTGTGACGTATGTGTTAATTCAATTACACATTTTACAGAAGTAATTCAAGGCTCAATTGAATTACTTAGATGCATTGGATTAATCTTGTAGGTACTTGTATGAAACAAGTATACAAATATTCATAAATTTTATGCATAGCAAACTATTGTTTTTACAAATACATACTGAGCCATGTTTAGAGTGGTGTGTAAATCAAATGCGCATAGAGATCACAAGTTTAAGGATCGCAAAAAAAAACGTTTATAAATCTAGATCACTTCAAATGAGTTGATAAAGTGCTTATCTGTTGCGCCTTAACATAAGATAATAAATCATGATTATGTACATAATTACAGTGATATTGATTCCTGTGCTCACGAGCGAAACGCTCGAACACTTATGTACATTTCTTTAGAAAGGTACTTTAACTCATTTTTGAAAGCAACGTATTTTCTAGTTAAGAATCTCCATGTGAAGGTTATTCAATATCAATCGCCTCAATATAAATATAATACGCAAAAACTTAACTGCATAAAATAATAATGACAAAGCATATACATATTAAAATATATTATATGATCGCACTAACATGTCATATGCCTACACTTCAAAAATATCTCATCTACAAAATACATCTAAAATGCTATAAAGTTAAATTATCATTAAAAACAACTTATGTATGTATGTACTTAAAAATATTTTTTTTTTTTTGAGAATTAGAGTTACTCTGTAGACTTATAAATAATATATTTCAAATTTATAAGTTTATTTCATTTTCTTTTTTGTTTTTTTTTTTGTTATCTTGATAAATAATTTGTCAATCAGTTGTACTGTTAAAAAATAATACAATTTAGTATAGTTGCAACTATGTTGAAATAATGATATCTGCCAAATGACCACCTCCTGAGTTGATGCACATTTGTGCTCGTTTTACGCCATTTTACCTCCACATTGGCCTCATTGGCAGTACTCACCAAATTCTCTATCTGCCTGCAACATAAATGTCAAAGCACAAGGACACTTGACGCCATTTGCAAAACTTTAGACACATTCACATTATGACGTTACTTTTGCCTCACCTTATATCTTCAAGTAAATACGAAATATTCATTGACCATTTACTTACTAAGGGAAATAATGTCGTTAGATTTTAAACTAGAAGCTTACAGTTTTCAAAAAGGCATCCTCTTTTCGGATGATTATAATTTCTTAAGCGATGAAACCGATTCATGGTAAAACTCCTCATATTCCTTATATATTCTCTCTGGAAAATAACTGCTACTAACAGTGATTTTTTTTTTTAAATCAAGATTGAAGATTGATAGGTGGGAGGAAGAAGAAGGGAGAATGAGATAAGGCAAGCACTTATGTATTTCCTATCACACTCTATACTAAGTTGTTTAACAATCTTTCAAAAATTGGTGAGCCAAGCCAATGCGAGGTCATTCTAATTTTTGGAATATACTAAAATAAATTTAGAGAATTTTAAAATTATTTAACTTGAAATACTTAGTAATATAGAAACAATAGATTAATGAAACTAATATTATGGCCTAGCCTTCCAAGGGCAGTGGAAGCAAAATTAGCCTTTCAATTAGGTCTGAAGTACATTTGGAAATTCTTTTAGTTATTCAGAAATTGTTATTCGAATGCAGAATATTTATTTAAAATATTTTTGTAGTATGAATGTAATAGTTTAACACTTTCAATTAGTAGTTCTTTAAAATTATTTGAATTTTAAATATTTGAAAACTAATTTGAAATACTCGTATGCATTTGAAATTAATTTAGAGTCCATTCTGGAACTTATACTATTTTAAAATTTTAATCTATTTCGAGAGAAATCTCAAATATTCTGGTAGCAACTCTAAAACCAAGTTAAATCAATTTAAAATATTTGTAAATCAATCAATTGTGGTTGAGAATTTTCTGAAATCAATTTAAATATTGATAGGCAGCATTGCCAGACCGTACTTTTTAGTATGAAACGCGTATTTTTCCATGGAGAACTTTTTGTCGTCAGCCCTCAATCAGAGCAATGGAAACTGTGGTCTTTGTTGGAACTTCCGAAACGGAAGTTCGGAAGTTCGCGACTGGAGTTTTATTTAGTAAATAATTTTCTCCAAAAAAATTTGATTTTTTTTCAGAAATGTATAAATACATACATTTTCTTTAATGATTTTGAAGTGTGGAAAGATACATTTTCCTTTTATTTTCAACCAAATTTATCAGAAATATCACAAAGATTCCCGTGATCAGAGAGTTATTTTCTAATGGGAGGGAGCTGTTTTCCGCACCGATTCCAGCCTGCAAAAGACTGTCTGTTCTATTAATTACTTGATACCATCGGCCGAGCAAATGTAGCACGAGGAATTGGCCGGCATGTTAATAGTTGGAAAGGCCTTAACCGAGACGGCATCGATACATTAAATCATTTCTTCATTATTTAATGCCTTTTCTTTCATTTCTTTCCTTTTTGCCTAATTTCGTACTATTTCCCGGGTACAAACGCACTAAAGTGCAATTTATCATCATTGGCAACACTGTTATTAAGTTAAGTAGTTCAAGTTACCTTGAAATATCCTGATGGGTATTGGGACTAAGAAATATTCAGAAAAGATTTTAGATTAATCTAAAGCATACATAATTTTCAATTATGTTTGAAATGTAGACTATTTTATTCTAAAAATAATACTAAAATATTTTGAAATTGAATTGAAATATTCTAAAGTACAGTTTGAAATTCTAATTGTTTGATAGTTCCGGAACGCATTTGGGATATCTTAAAGTCAACATTGAGGGTCTTGAGATCTAATGATGAATTTTAAAATGTTTTAAAATCTTCTGAAGCACACTTGGTAATTTTGAAAATGATTTGGGAATTTCAGAAATCATTTGGTTTAACTATTTCGAAATCGTTTTCGTAAATTGCAAAGAAAATTTGGAAAAATTGATTTGCAAATGTACCTACATTTAAATATTAAGTTAAATATTAGTTACAGTTTGAAAACCAATTTAATATAAATATTATATTATTTTTCATTTTAATTGTAATATGTACACAGGTGAAAACTTCACATAATATATGCGCGGAAGCACGTTGTCCATCGCTGGGCTATGCCGAAACCGCTGAGAAAGTTTTCGAATATGGGCCACATAGACTTCGACCATGGGCGAATTTTGCCAAGTAAGTACTTTATTCTACTTAATTTTAACAAGCGAAACAAGTATGGTAATTGATGTACGAGTAATAGACAAATCTTTTCTCTTCTGCCTTCTTTCCAGGCAATTTGTGGATGGTGGACTCATGGCCACTTACTTTGCGGCCGCTTGCGTATACATGGTTTTCATAGCGACATCATTCCATGATGTTATCAATTATGATACCACTGTAAAATGGGATGTGCGTATTTACATTGCAATGACCGTTGTGCCATGCCTGTTTATTGGGCAAATACGCTCTCTGAAGTGGCTGGTACCGTTCTCGGCAATTGCGAACGTATTCATCATTGTTACCTTCGGCATAACGCTCTATTATATGTTCAGTGTGCCGCTGGTATTTTCGGATAAACCTTTAGTGGCTAAGGTCTCACAAATTCCACTCTTCTTTGCGACGGTCATTTTTGCAATGGAAGGCATCGGTGTCGTTATGCCCGTGGAGAACTCAATGCGAAAACCACAACATTTTCTTGGTTGCCCTGGAGTCTTGAATACGGCGATGTTTACTGTGGTCTCACTATATGCAATTATCGGATTCTTCGGCTATATACGTTATGGTTCGGAAGTGCGCGGTAGCATCACTTTGAATTTAGAACCAGGAGCACCGTAAGTTTACATGTCAAGGGCAAATGTAATGTTTGTAGAAATGTTTATCTCATTATCACTGAAAAATAGAATGTAATGGAATTCGGTTTTCATTGGCATCGAAATTTCGAATGCTAATGCATTACAATATTTCATAAATATGGTATCTCTACTTTCAGATTGGCCGATACTGCTAAGATTTTGATGGCTTTGGCTATACTCTTCACTTATGGCCTACAATTCTATGTGCCCAATGAAATTCTTTGGAAAAAGATTAAACACAAATTCAACGAAAAGAAACATAACATTTCACAAATTTGTTTAAGAACTGGCATTATATTGTTGAGCGGTGGCATTGCTGCAGCTATTCCTGAACTGGAGCCGTTCATTAGTTTAGTGGGCGCGGTGTTCTTCTCGCTATTGGGTATGGCTAAATGATGCCTTTCGATTTACAATTTGTAGACTAACTACAACCTTCTAATATATTTGCTCTCATTAGGTATCTTTGTACCCAGTTTTGTTGAGACAGTCTACTTGTGGCCTGATAAGCTTGGCTGGTGCAAATGGAAGTTGTACAAGAATATCCTTTTGGGCTTCTTGTCCATTTGTGCTTTAATTGCTGGTGCTGCTGCTAGTATAGGAGAAATTATTCAATTGTATACTAAATAATAATACATACATACTTATTATGTATATAGGCGTGTGAAATTTTCTTCTTCGTATTAAACAGAAATATTGTAAATGCTGAATTTCGTTTTGAAAGGAATAAAACAGTGATAAATTATTTTACTTTTAACTGACCGTACCTACAAACATAATTATTATGTATTATTTTTTTTTTAATTTTTATTATAATTTTTTCGGAATGAAGAAACCTGATTTATGGTAATTAAATGAAGAACTTTGTATGTCTTAAAATGTAATAGTGGGATTCATATAAACTCATTTAAGCCTGGCAAATCTTATAAACTAGTTTATAAGAAAACTTTGAACTTTCATACAAATTTCGACAAGTTTATTATACCAGATGTACAAGTCTGAAACCGGCAATGACATCTCTGTGTCGCTAGATAAAACTATACGCTCTGTCAAACCGAATCATTGGCGTCATTTCTTCGCATAAACTTAAATATGTTGCATTTATGAGTTTATATGAATCCCTCTAGTATTATTATTACTATTATTTATCCACACGCGGTAGTTCCCTCTTCATAATTGAATCTGGAAATTAGTAACTGTTACGGATGGGCTCCAGGATGCTCGTAACCATTTTTTATACCTACAGAACTTTCAATTCCTTTATTTCAATTATAAGCTTAAATAACATAACATAAAAAATTGTATATGCACTAGATCAGCATAGATTTTTCAATATCTACCATTGGAAAATGTAATCAAAGTGAAAAGTAAACTTCATCAGTATCATTGCAAAAGTGTAATGGGCAATGCCAATTCAATTTGATTATTATTATACACAATTTTAATGCTAATGCTAGTTCGATGTTGTTTTTTTTCTGTTAAAACATTTAATGTACATACATATTTACATACATATAGTATCTTTTGCATGTTGATATTATTTGTAAGTTGAGCTTTCATTGATATACTTAAGTATATTTTATTTAGTTAGTCGATAATGTTGTATTACTACATTTAATTATTAAATTGTTGAATTTATAAAGTTACCATTAAATGAATAAAATTAGTTGTAAAATTAGTTTGATAAACTACAAACATAAATTGCTGACATACATAAGTATGTTGATTTTTCATTTCTTTACTTAACGTCGCACAAAGGCTCAGAGGCCGAAAGAAAGATGCTGCCCTGATGTGATTATAAATGGAAGAAACCATCCAGCAGCTCAGAAACATAATGAGCATGTGCTCCCAAATAGTCTAAAAAAACCTCGGGATTAATTGATTGTGACATACTACTGTGGGCAAAAAGTAGTAAGACTTTTTAATTTAAATTTCGCGCGGAAACCCATTCATAAAAATATTATTTTTTTAAGGTTGGTATGACTGACGGTGACATCTGTGCCAAATGTCACATCAAAATAATCATTAGTGTTTAGTATACGCTTGTCTTTCTGAAGTACAAAAAGTGCATTCGGCGATTTTCACAATGAGTGAAATTATTCAACAAAGAAGTTCCATTAAATTTTGTGTGCGGAATCAAGTTTCTGGTGCCGAAACGTTCAGAATGTTGCAAAAGGCCTTCGGTGATAATTGTATGTCGCGAGCAAGTGTTTTTGATTGGTACAAATTGTTCAAAGATGGTCGAGAACGCGTTGACGACGAACCACGTCCAGGACGGCCATCAACATCAACTGATGATCAACACGTCAATAAAATCAAGGAATTGGTGCTCGAGAATCGAGAATCGACGATTAACAGTCAGAGACCTTACTGGCATCGTTGGAATATCGGAAGGATTAGTGAAAACCATTTTAAAACATCATTTGGGCCTAAGAAGAGTGAATGCACGATTGGTTCCAAAATCACTGCATTGGTTTTACGAGACCATTTTGCCAAAAATTCGACTGATATCGTTCCGCAACCACCCTATTCGCCTGACTTAGCACCGTGTGACTTTTGGCTATTTTCTAAACTCAAAAAACCGCGTCGTGGTCACCGTTTTGAGTCAATTGAAGACATTAAACATGAATCGCTAACCGCATTGAAGGCTATTCCGGAAATTAACTTTAACAACTGTTTCGAGAATTGGAAAAAACGTTGGCACAAGCACAAGTGTATTGGGGCCGGGGGGGATTACTTTGAAGGGGACGAAATAGATTTGGAAGAATGAATAAAAAAATTTGAAATTATGAACAAAGTCTTACTAACTTTTGCCCACAGTAGTATATACATGAATAAAAAATTTGAAATTATGAACAAAGTCTTACTAACTTTTGCCCACAGTAGTTTGTACAATTTGTGCTATAAGTAAATAGAAATAGCCACTTTAATTTGCTTACATACTTGACTAAGTACAATCTATACCCAATATTAGTATATCGCAATCAAATCTCTTCACTCATTCCCATTTGGGCAATCCAAGAACAGTCAAGTTGTCTGTACGTGACTTTCCCCTCTTGGAGCTTTGGTCGGCCTTTTTCATTCGTTCAAGTTTGAATAATTTATATAAAATTTAAATTATTTTCTTGCATCGAAGGCCCATAAGACTTGCTTCATGAGCCCATAGTTATACATATGTATTAAGCGATAGTCTGGTGGTTAATACTCATTTATAACCTTCTTATGTACATTCATACCCATATGAAATGAATGAGAATTATAAGAAAGTACCCCTCTCGGAGGTAGGTAATGGCAATACCACCAAGTGATAAGAAGTTGTCATCCCGCCGTTCCGAAACGGAGTTAAACTGTAACTCCAATCAGTGAAAATGGCATACAATGGTGCAACCGGCTCAGTGCTATGAAAGTTCTAGGGCATTCCTAATACCTAAAAACAAAATATAAAACAAATAATATATATTTGATGTATGTACGAAGCAATTCTCACTAATTCTTCGATCTTTGAATTTTAGGCCAGCATAGATAGACAAAGTTTTTGATAACTTCTAAAATAAAGTCGAAGACGAAATTTGTATTCAAACCTTCATTTCTACGGCTGAAACAATTTTGTTTGTATTTTAAATCTCTTCCAAGTCTTTTGGTTATGCAGCCAAAAACACAACTTCGATTTTTACTTCACTTTCATTATCGCAAATCTGTCGCAAAGTTCGATAAATATTGATGTAACGAATTGGTAACGGATATGTTTAAATATAAGGATTTTCTTGTATAACATTTCTTTTTAAATTAATTTTACGTTAATAAAACCTGAAAAATAAAATAAAATAAAAAATCTAATAAATGCTATAGCTAATATATGCGACCCGTTTGCCTTTCACAGTAGTGCAAATCGAAGCAAATCGCACTTCAAAAGCCGGAAATAATGAGGTTAATTTATAATCAACGAATAATTGTTATAATAAGTCGATCCCAAAATATCATTTATCATTTCTTGCAGGACTTTTCAAGGTTAATGGGATATATGCTAAGCCTATAAGTCTGTTGGCAATGATTTCACACAATAATTATAGTTTATAAAACTTTATAACCCTAACAATTTCTTTGTAAAAGCAACGTCATAAGTGATTCCAGATCGTCGAAATTATTGCCATTAACAACACTAACAAAATTTAAATTTTATATTTATCGGTTATAATCGGTTTATCGGTTAACAAAGAATAACCACATTCATAGAACAGGTAGATCATACGCTCATTTCAGAACCCTTCACGGTTCCTCATCGGTGAAATTTGTGTTTAAAGAAAACTAGACTCTTACCTTTATGTCGCTCACCTCTGACTGTGATCATTAGGCAAATTTATAGTACTTCAAACAAAAAGAATTTAATCAATTATTCTGGTATTATATTGTATTAATGTTTATTTTCAATGATGCATTCTGCTTGTAATGCTGTGCGGTAAAGTCTATAGCTTAAATAAGAATATCTTAAGGAAATAGAATGTATATAGCAAAACTCTGAAGGTAAATTAGGATACAGCATTGCACAACAAGAATTGCATATCATAATTATAATCCAACGAAGAGCTGCTGTTTCCAAACGACGACACTACTGCGACGATTACTTCTTCTTTTTCTTAGCATTTTTTTCTGTTGACATCCATTCGAGTTTGCGCTTTTGATTTCCTTTAGCCTGTGGCGGACCACTTGCTGGTGCGCCACCAGTATTCTTCGTTGCCTTCTTCTTCTTCTCTTGTCGCTCTTTCTCTTCCAATTCTAGATTTTCACGTTCAATCAATGTGATGAGAGTATTACAGCGACGTTGCAACTCTAAAGCGGTGCGCGATTTGATGAACCAATCGAAACGAAATTGTGGAGAGGCTCTGCGGAAAATATTTTCATGGAAATTATAATTCAAACACTTTCTTCCATAAAAGAGAAACTTGTACATGTACATACCTTATCGCAGCACGTAATTCCTCATAGACGTTTTCCTTATCGAAGCCTAATTTGTGCAGCATGCACACCAAAAAGCGATCCTCAATCTCTGTGTAATTTTTGCCTTTATTATTACCATATTGCAGACGTAATTGATGGAATGGCGCACGATATCGTGACATCTAGGATTAAAAAAAAATTTGCATATTTCACTTCAAGTATTGTGGTTATAAAAGTTTTCTAAAAGAACCTACCTTTTGATCTAATGCTTTTTTAATCGATAAGCGCCTTTGAATTTTGGCTTCACCGCGTTCAATCTGTCCCATAATGCGTTCAATATCCTGCAACTCATGACAACGTTCCCAAAACACCGCATTGTATTCGATTACCTCTTCTGGGGTTTTACCCTCTACATCCTTGGCAATATTCTCAATATCATCGCGACCATACTTTTCATTGGCTTTAATGAATTGATTGAAATCACGTTTGGTCCACATAGTGAACCCTTGCGTGAGCAAAGATTCCTTCTCAGCGATTTCATCTTCGGAGAGCTGTTCAGCTTCATCGATCTTTTTTTGCTCCTCACGTTGCACTTTAGTTGCCTCCGAACCAAGTTCTGGATTTTTCGGCACCTTATAGCCGACCGTCTTACGGAAATAGTAGATTTCCTGATCGAGCAACTCAAACAAACGTGGCGGAAAGAATTGAAAATCTTGTACAATCGGTTGCTTGGGAGGACGTGGCGCTTTTGGCGCCTTCGGCTCAGATACACGCAACGCTTCACGGAAATAAGCATCTACAGCATAATTGGCTTTACGTTCACGTTTCGGTGGCTCAATCCAATTGCCGAGTGCATTTAATTTTTGCTTTTCACGATAATCTTCACCTTCAAATTGATAGACGGACGTTGAAGCACCATCGCCATTCGTATCGACTGTAAATGTACGCAACGAACTTTCGCCCAACTGATCAAGTTTTGCCTTCTCTTCCATGGTCTTAGCCTCACCGCGCTCCAGAATCGTATCGATATCTTCATCAGTAAGTTCCGAATCTTTTGAGGCAAATACATGATTAGCGCCAAAGCGTATAATATTAAGCATTTCATCTTTGTTTAGCTGAGCGGTGCGATTGTCAACCAGTCGACCCTGCTGTATGACAAGTTTATCGAGACGCAATTTCACTTCAGCACGTTCAACAATTTTCTCCTCGACAGTATTTTCGGTGATGAAACGAAAAACGCGCACTTGCTTCTTTTGACCAATACGATGAGCACGATCCATGGCCTGAAAGTATATAGAACAAATATATATTTTTAAAATCTTTTCTATTATAAAGTTATTACGAATCAAGTTATAAGAGGAACAGCACAGAACAACAATAATCTCAGATTTGCGATTCCAACATATAAATGCATACCACCCACACCTTCGCTAACAGTTTAGAAAATATATAGTAAACTTACTTGTAAATCCATCTGTGGATTCCAATCAGAATCATAAATGATGACAACATCAGCCGTTGCCAAGTTTATGCCCAAGCCACCAGCGCGAGTGGACAGCATAAATATGAACTTGATACTATTATCCATATTGTACTCCTGTATCTGACGATTACGATCCTCGTGCGGTGTTTGACCATCCAAGCGGCAATAATGATAGTTTTTCCATAAACAATAATCCTCCAGGATGTCAAGCATACGTGTCATTTGCGAGAAAATGAGAACACGTGATCCTTGTGCCTGCAATTTTGGCAACAGTTTATCCAATATAACCAATTTGCCCGAATTGAAAACCAAATGTGTGTCCGTAGTGTAGGGTGGACCCGGTTCCGCGCCATCAAACAAATACGGATGATTAGTACATTTCCGCAGTTGCATCAAAATATTCTGTAAGCGCATCTTCTCCACTTTACCGGCACCGTTCACAATATCGATATCCTTCATCAACACTTTCGTATACCACTCGCGCTGCATTTTGGACAGACCGACAAAGATTTTCAGTTCTTTCTTCGGCTTTAAACGTTTCTCCACCTCAGATTTGAGGCGACGCAATAAAAATGGTTTCAGCACGGCGTGCAAACGCTGTATGAGTGCATCATCGCCCAGGCAGGTGTTTGTATTGAACCATTCATCAAAATCTTCGGATGAATTGAAAACGTCGGGCAACAAAAAATTCAGCAACGCCCACAATTCGTGTAAATTATTTTGTAGAGGTGTGCCGGTGATGAGCAGACGATTTGCGGTTTTAAATTCACGCAATATCTCTGATAATTTGGATTTCTCATTTTTAATACGATGTGCTTCATCGATGACCATGTAACGCCAATTGAATTTCTTGAACACGGACTTTTCGCGTATGCACATCTCATACGAGGTGACGCACACATCCCATTCGCCCGGCAAGAGGACGTCGCGTATGAAGGTGTTGCGCGCTTCCTGATCACCAATTAAACAAACGGCATGCAATGATGGACACCATTTCTTGAATTCAATAATCCAATTTTGTAGTGTCGATTTCGGCACAACTACGATGTGTGGGCCAGCTTGATTTCTACATAATGAATTTGAAATTGCAAATTATGTACAATTTATTGAAAATAAAAAATCAATTTAAATACTTACTTGAAATGCTTTAAATAACCCAAGAGCGATATAGTTTGTAACGTTTTGCCCAAACCCATTTCATCTGCCAATATTCCATTGATGCCATTCTCATATAGCGAAATCATCCAATTCAAGCCGCGCACCTGGTAATCACGTAATTCGCCGTTCTTGATGTAGCTGGGTGAGCTCTCGAAACGGAACAGTTCTTTGTTTGTTGTATCCTCCGCCAAGAGCTCTTCATCTTCTTCTTGTTCGGTTTTACGATGACGATGGCTAAAATTTAGCAGTTCATACAAAATTTCAATTAACTGATACAAAAATAAAATTATAATAAAAAACTGTGGCTTCCACCTTATTATATATATAACAACCACGACCATAAAATAATAAAATAAAATTTACTCACTCAGCATTTCCGTCATTATCTTTGTCTTTGTTGTCCTTATCCTTGTCCTTATCTTTATCCTTTTCTTTCTCCTTATCCTTGTCTTTGTTCTTTTTGGGACGACCTTTAGGTTTTGTTGGACTTTTGGCCACATTGGTCATGAAATGTGTAAATATTTCAGTTTGCTTAAGTAGAAAATCAAAGCGTCTGCCACGATCAGTTTCGATTTTATTATCAAACTCTACTTCCTTTTCGCCGGACGAAGTGGTCGCCTCCGATGTGGTTTCATTCTGTACAAATAAGTCGAAAATGATTTTATGAATTAAATCAAATATATCCACAGCTTGTAGATGTTTGCGCTGCTCACAACGCTAACGCTGCGGCTACTGTCGACGACAAAATTGACGACTGGCGCTCCGCTGTATGCGGCTTTTGTTGTTGCCTCTTCCCCCATTCTATGCACTGCATTTCGTTTTCTCTGCCTAAACACATGCTTCTCTTCATGTTCATTGTATCTTTTTTCTTTTCTTTTCGCTGTCTTTTTTCTGATGTACTTACCGAATTCTCATTTCCCTCAAGTACTTCAGATTTTTCTTCCTCTTTCGACATAGTAAATTGTTTTAATTTATTTATATATTCTGTTCTACTATTACCAAATATTAATTTTACGAACTCTTCGATTAAATACAAATAATTGTACAAATGTTGTACACACACAAATTCGGTTTGCTATTGCTCTGCATCAATGTGTAAGATAGTTTATTTCCCGCTTCTGTACAACTGAGATATAGCGTAGGCAGAGTTGCATTTTGCATTACTAAACCAATATGTTTATTTGTTTATTTACACGACGACAAGAATGAACGGCTGTGTGAAGAGATACATACTCGTATATGCATGATGACGTACTTTTTGGTGCAGGAAGGCAGTCTCGTTCAGCGGCAGAGTCTCGTTCAGCGGCAGTCCTGAATAATTATAAAGAAGACAAACATAATTTTCCTTACGAATTTTTAATTCTGAAATGTTGAATTTACCCATATTGGCACGGGGATAGACAGACAAATTTGCTAGAGCAGCATTTTGATGAAACGTTTTGACGTTTCTCTCAAGATGATGAATAGATGCCTATTGATAAATTAAACATTTCTCGAATGTTTAATACTTTTCTATAATATCGTAGTTATTATATTAATTTCATACTATTTCACAATCACAGACGTACAAATTAGCACAACACTGATAACAATATTGTGTTTCGCCGCAAATGTCATGGAAAAGTATTTGGTAAAGGCGGTGTGCCAATCGAGAATTTTACGCCGCCCGTTTGCTATAAGAAATCAAGAGTCTTTATGCTAATGTTTGAAATTTCCTTTATTGAAAACAAAATATCATGAAGATAAATATACAAATTGAGCCGTAAAAAGAAGCAAAACGACGAGTATTTTTCTCAAAATTTATACTTTGTATATACTCGTATATATACACAAAAATTTTAGATATATTAAGTTAGTTTACAATAGACGTTTTAATCAAAAAGTTTGGTAGATCTGATTTTTATTTCCATAGTCCGTGATATCCACAGCCTTTGTCTCAGCATAGTTTCCACAAAAGCAAGCATCTGGTACATATAATCTCATTGTTTTCGTTTAATGGCACAACAGCCCATGGAGGGCCTAGGCCGAGCTTTTCGCATGGTAGGGAACTACAGTTTTATGCCGAATCCGAACGTTGAAGTGAAAAGCTTTTCATAGGCAATTTTTACCTATTTTTGCCAAGTGGTGGTGCCGTGTAGAAAAATTATTTTTTCTACTTTCCTTATCAGTTTTAACAAACCCGATAATCCTTTGTATGCTCCTAAGTGTGCAATTGCATCACCATATCCTAAAATCGATATTCTGCACGCATTTATTTCATATTTTTGGCAAAACTTCAACAGTTCGCATAAGAGATATTTCATATTATTCGACACAGCAAGACAAAAGAAAATTCAAACAATTTATAATTTTTGGAGGTTGTTACCATAAAATTGTACCTATTATACATATATATTTTATTAGTTTTTTGTTTTTTCTATATTATAGTTGGAATGAAATGAGAATATCTGAAAGTAATTGGACAAAATACCAAGATTTTAATTAATACATTTTAGCATGACTATTTAGAATTAGTTCAACTTAAACGATTCTCGATGTATTGTTTTTTCTGTTGTTCTTCGTGTAATTTGGAATAAAACATTTCCCTTTAATTGCACACACTCACTTAAGAACCCACTGCAGCCCACTCAAAACATAAAATTGAGTGGACCATTGCGCGTGTGTACATGCGTCATCGCCACACATGTAAGACCAGGTGGAAACTACAAGGCAACAAGTTGTTACCTCACTTACATGATAATGTGTACTATATATTTTGATACAACTACATATTACGCTTAAATCAAAAGACAAACTGACAGACAATGAAATTGTTGCTGTTGTTGTTGCTGTTTCCGTTGTAATTTCTTGTGATTACTAATGAATTGATGAGTGATATTTTCTTTTCAATTCAATTCTGAATCGAAAACATTTGCGCCACCTTGATAGCCTGACATTTTAAAAATACATAACTAGCTTTGCTAGCCTTTTTTATCGTTTCCATTTTGCTTATTGTTGTATCGTTTTTTGTTGCTTGCATCGTTGTCACTGCTGCAGTGCTTGCTTGCGTTATATTCTCCTTGGGCTGGTGGCATGTTGCGTCTATTGATGATGAGGCTGCTGTAGCTGCCATTAATGCGCCATGCTTAGGAAACATATTGCACAACACATAATTAAAGCCATTCGCAGCTTTATGACAATTCGATTTGAAACGTTCAATGCCAAAAGCGCGTATGGCACGTGAGAAACCAAAAACTTGTGAACTTATATAGGCACGTCTTACAGCAAGCGTACGTCCATCATTCTGTTCACTGTATTCGACAACTTCATCGACTTTCTGCAAATAACAATAAGATGATGAATTAATGAAAACAACTTGAATTCGAGATTGTATTCATCAATGAAAATGCATTGGCTTGAAAACCCAATTTCAATAGGACGGTTCGAATACTTTACTAGTAACAAAATTCAAGATAATACAATATAAAACTTGTATAATTTATAAATTAGTTAACTGTGATGTCAAAACGGCATTTTGTATTTATTTTCTGTTAAAATGAGAGTAAACAAAATATCCTTTAAAAATAAAGATACAAATGCATGGGAACGCAAAAGCCTACATTTTACCAGAAACAAAACGTCAAACTGTGACATTTTTAACGTTTTTCCCTAAGAAAAAGTAAGGGCTATTTTATGCAAGACAAGCAGATCATTGGCGAGTACAGGAACGCTTTCTTTATACTAACCATAATTTTCTTAAAACCAATATTACGTGTAAAGGTAACAAGAGTTTTCTTTTTTGGGTCCAAGACAGAGTCTTCAATAATTTTCACTGGTGCATTTTTATAAAATCGTTCACCCCATTTTGGTACTGGATTTGTTTTTGAAAGTAGACGGCGTGAATAAAGTTTACCATCACGTACCTCGCGACATACGGTATCTTCAGTTAGAACATGTTGACTGTAAAAAAAGACGAAATATATTAAATTACAAATTTTACCATTTTAGCAATTGTTGACGCAGCATAACCCCAACAGCGCGGCCAGTTGTGTGTGAATTTGCTTGTGCTTAGGATTCTCACGGAGGGTCATATTGCACCAGCGATCATGCCGTATTTACGGCAGCGCGTGTAGCAACATGACACTCTGGAATTCTGGGACAGCCAGAACCTTGCAATCGGTCACACGCTTGACGTTGTGCTGTGCCATCATTTTTCGTTTGTAAATTTGTTTACTACGTTTTTGCGTTTGTCACCAGCATTGTAGTTAATATATAAATAAGCAATTTGTGGAAATAAAATATTAGTAGCAAATCAAGTATTGAGCGATCCAGTCGTTTCTTCAATTTTGTGGAAAGAAATCATCTAAAAATCTCCTCGAAACCCAAGCATTGGTTCTGCACCAAGGCTTGGAAAAAACTGGCTGATCGGTTCTGTACCCGAGCAACCAACCGACAACCAAAAGAGGTTGCCGGAATATAAAAACAGCAATGAAACAATAAAAAAGGCTTATTAAATTGCCTGGCTTCGTTTGAACGTTAATATAATTTGTCAATATTGATGTGAACTAAATAGACTTCCACTGTGATGCTGCAATTCACTTTTTACCACTCAGTCCAAAGGTCAATATCAAAGCTTCTTCTTCTTTTACTGGCTCAACATGCCAACGAGGGCCTAGGCTAGGCATTTCACATCCACTCATGTGATGCGTGTTACATTTTTACATGAATGAAAACTTTTAGAGATTTGCTTACCTGGAAGGGTTTGGATAGCGATGCCAGTAGGCTTGAACCACTTGTTTCCATGTGTAATCGAAGACTGTTTCCGATTTATACTGTGATAAAGCAACCATTTTTTTCCAATGTATTGGCTGTCTTTGTCGATGCCTTTATTGCTTGTGCTCGTATAGCAATTGGAAATTTGGCAAACAGGCAATAATTTAAATTTGTTGTTGTTTGGTTTATCTTCTTCAAATTTAACACTAGTTACGTGAACTGTCTGTCTCCTTGCTATCAACTATATTTTTGTGTGTTAATCTCCAGCGTTAATCCTATACACTTCTTGTTTTCCACAAATCAATTGTAATGTTTGCACATGAAATGAGAAGGCAAGAGCGATCTTATTATGCGACACGTTTTTCTCAAATTCACAAAATTAAAAGCAAAAGTATGTAATCGTATGTTCGTTTCTCGCAGTAGCGCAGCCGGCAATTGTATTTACTTTTAGCCCTGAACTAAAATTATTTAAAAATAGCAGCGCTGACAACGAGAATATCTACAAAGAAAAAAAGAAAATAATTTGAGTTTGTAAAAAACAATGTGAAAATTATTGCAAACACAATATGAATCGATAGAACACAAAGTTGTGCAGTGGTCTGGTCAAAGTAACTTGTTCTTTTCTTCTTACACAACTTTTCCAATGACTCGTCCTCCAATTTAAACTTATTTTTCTATATGTGTTGAAAGTTATTGTAATTTTGTTTCCGCAAATGTGAATATCAATTAAAATTTGTAATCCAATTAATTCCAATTTTGCTGTCGCCAATGCAATTCTCTACTATTTTTTAGTTTTATCCTCATTGAAGCTTGCCGTTTGCCCACTTCGAACGTGCCTTTTTTCACGTTCACAAAGTCACTCACACAGAAATATAGCTATTTATGAATATGACATTTCATTGGGGATGTGACGTCACATCAGTGATGATTCTTTTCGTCTCTCACGTTTTATATTTAATTCCTCATTCTAGTACAATTTATTGTTACTTTTACAGTTGTGATGATAATTGTCTCTCTACTTTGCCTAGACTTTTTCAGGCAATAGCTAGGCGGTTTTTATTTATTCTATTAAAAAAATGCAAATATATGTAAGTATATTTTTAAAACTACAAAAACATTTATATTGTTTTATATATGAACAAACCATCAAAAACAATGGAAGTAACAAAATAATTTTTTTGGAAAATAGTTTTCTAAATTACCATTAAACATAAATAAATTTAAGTTGAAATGTGCTAACATTGTTAAAAAATTTCTTTTAAAAAATGTTGGAAGTAAAGATTCTATATGCAAATAAATATGCAATTAGCGACATTTAGGCAAATTTTGATTGCTGCGGAATAAATTCGCACAGAAAATCAGATTTTCTTGAATTTCTTCTACATTTATCAACTTTACTAAGGCATAGAGAAAAAAAGTTCAATAGAAAGACAAAAGTTATGTAACTTCTTCTGCAGAAAAATAAATTAACAATATTTGGAGGTACCTAACGTTGTAATCAGATTTACTTTGCTGAAGAAATCGTTAATTTCCTGAAACAGTTCAAAGTGCATTTTTTCGTTATTTCATATAAATTATGCATAATATGTACATATATTTAAGATTTTTTCTCAAAAGTATGCACTACATTTCGAGCTAGCTTTTTAAAGAGTGAAATTTGTATGAAATTACGTTAAATTGCTTTTTGCCCTTTTGCGGAAAATTACCGAATTTTTCGGTAAAATAAGCCTGATCAAAACAATAAAATTTAAGGAATTTTAAGATTTTTCTACAAGCTTATAGCTTATCGAAATAAACTTTTTCCCATGATATATTTTTCACTATGTCTTGCTAAATTTGAAAAATATTAGGGAAAAATATATGTAAAACTGAATTTTCGTGGTAATATATGATGTAGCCATCGATCGGATAGAATGATTTGGGTCAATCATTCCGTATCAACATTTATTTCAGGGTCTCTAGTTTCATATATACGAGTACATTCATTTATTAATAGTTTTGAAGCGTTGCGGTGAAATGTTTGCTTTTTACTTGACTTTTTTTTATGTTCTTGTGGATATCACAAAAACTGGCCTTGCTGCAGAAAAATTTAAATCAGCACAAAAGTTTAGTTGTATAGAAGCTGCGAATAACTATTATTGAGACCAAATTGTGGGAAACAAAATTTCAGCGACTAAGTAAGTTCAAATCTGAGGTCTCTACGGAGAACTTAGCAATTACTTTTACCCAAATTTGAGTTATACTACACAAGCAGTACCTCAATCTTCTGGCCAGACGTGTTACATTAACCGCTTATAAAACGACCTTAATATTTCTGAAGCACCCGCTCAAATTTTAGTAATATAAAATAATCAGGGATCATTGATTTCTTCCAATTGGATTTCCTTTTTTTGAGATATAATCCATTGATATTAGTAACTACTATATATAAAAGTATGTATGTAGGTAAGTACGTACTTAGGTAGGTAAATTCTTTATCGATTTCATGATATATTTCTTTATATTTTACATACTTATATCTTTTTAAGATATATCTCTTTATTTTATTGTGACACATTTTAACAAAAAGTTCAAATTTGTTGTTCTGTGTAATCACTCAAAAACTTGATCCAAAGCCGAAAAGATTTTTTATTCTCATTATTATATTTGTATGCCAAATTACTAAATACTACTAATTTGATTATAAATGCCTGCATATTTCAATTGATCTATGCATCACATTCTGGTGGCATACTACTGTGGGCAAAAAGTAGTAAGACTTTGTTCATAATTTCAAATTTTTTTATTCATTCTTCCAAATCTATTTCGTCCCCTTCAAAGTAATCCCCCCCGGCCCCAATACACTTGTGCTTGTGCCAACGTTTTTTCCAATTCTCGAAACAGTTGTTAAAGTCAATTTCCGGAATAGCCTTCAATGCGCTTAGCGATTCATGTTTAATGTCTTCAATTGAAGTCTTGACTCAAAACGGTGTCCACGAAGCGGTTTTTTGAGTTTAGAAAATAGCCAAAAGTCACACGGTGCTAAGTCAGGCGAATAGGGTGGTTGCGAAACGATATCAGTCGAATTTTTGGCAAAATGGTCTCGTAAAACCAATGCAGTGATTTTCGAACCAATCGTGCATTGACTCTTCTTAGGCCCAAATGATGTTTTAAAATGGTTTTCACTGATCCTTCCGATATTCCAACGATGCCAGTAAGGTCTCTGACTGTTAATCTTCGATTCTCGAGCACCAATTCCTTGATTTTATTGACGTGTTGATCATCAGTTGATGTTGATGGTTCGTCGCCAACGCGTTCCCGACCATCTTTGAACAATTTGTACCAATCAAAAACACTTGCTCGCGACACACAATTATCACCGAAGGCCTTTTGCTGAACGTTTCGGCACCAGAAATTTGATTCCGCATACAAAATTTAATGGAACTTCTTTGTTGAATAATTTCACTCAATGTGAAAATCACAGAATGCTCTTTTTGTACTTCAGAAAGACAAGCGTATACTAAACACTAATGATTATTTTGATGTGACATTTGGCACAGATGTCACCGACAGTAATACCAACCTTAAAAAAATAATATTTTGTTGAATGGGTTTCCGCGCGAAATTTAAATTAAAAAGTCTTACTACTTTTTGCCCACAGTAGTACATAATTTGATTTGTCAGCCCCCGTTGACCCGATACAACTACATGTATGTATGTAATTCAAGTGTATGGCGTGATTTAAAAAAAAGCTTTTCCGCAGGCTTTTCATCCACCAATACAAGACTAATGGTTGAAATTCCTATGTACTACATACGAAGACACATATGTACATACATAAAATATAAATATGATGGCAGACTAAAAACAAAAAACGGTAAAAGCAAAGTAAAGTAAGGAAAACTTATAAACTAACAAAAAAAAAGACAATAAAGGAAATAATTACGAAAAGCATGTGATCCAATAGAGTTTACCTTATAATTGTCACTGTTTGGATGGCAGTGCCACCGGCCTTATACAAGTACTTACATACATACATACATACATATCGATGTATGCATGAATGTACAGTTTAAAAATCATTAACTGTCACAACCTCAACCCTCACCACGTAATGAACCTACATATGTATGTATGTATGTAATGTCAGCTGTTCTAAAGGTCCGATTATGGGTGGTGGTGTATCGCGTACAATGGACGCAATTTAAACATGGGATTAAAATTTTATTGATTTATTGGTTATTTTTCTATATAAGTATTACTTAAATTTTACTTGTACGAATCTACACTTTCAATGTGACATTGACATAGCAAAATGAAGGATAAATAATTTAACTTAATTTTGTTTTATTTACATATGTGGTAATATACCTAAATATGTGAGCCATGATATCCCATTCATGTATAAAGTTCAGAGAAGAATTGCTTAGGTAACTCTCGGTTGATTACTTTTGATGTGGTGATAGGCTTTTTAGTAGTGTCTGAGTTTACCTAGGCTCGATACATACTGAACTAGTTTTAGAGGAGAATTTCAACCAAAAATCAACTATTAAACATAAATACAAAATCCAGTTAATACAAACGAAATAGATAGACAAGGATCTATCCTAGACATTTTTTCTGAGGAATTTCCCTTGGCTATATTAAGGCGAATCCAGTAACGCTGACAGCGTTACGATTCCACAAGACCGCAATGCCATGCTTATGCTCTCTCTTTCTCTTTTCTTGAATGATCTAAATCTAATAATTTGAGTTATGGAAACTGGTACCATCACCTAACCTATGATTTTAAGGATGTACATACATACTTTCAAAACGATTTTAAAGATTTACTTGATTTGTGGCAGAAGGGTAAAAGGGCAATAGCTGTCATTTTATATCGGATCGGAAACGCAACCTAACCCATTTTCTTTAACTTCAGCAGTAGCGATCTGTAGATTTATATACAGAATATATAACTATTTAAGTAAAACAAACATTTGATTTTTTATTTAACTAAAAAATTAAGTTGTACAATGCTTAAGTATGTATGTATGTACCTTAGGTACCCTTGAACGAAAACCATGTACTCGTGGTTATCACAGCAACAATAAAAATATTGCTCTTGTTCACAATTTTTAGTTCTTTTTTTTCGTTTTTGTTTTACTACATACATATGTATATGTATGTATGTATGTATGTATGTATGTATGTATGTATGTATGTATGTATGTATGTATGTATGTGTGTATGTATGTATGTATGTATGTATGTATGTATACTACATAGTGTAGAAATTCCAATTTTCATTTCATTCAGTCAGAATATGGCATTTTCCGCGCTTTGTTTATACCATGAGTTAGTTCTGATGAGTTAGTTCTTTCGCGTTGAGTGTCGGTGATTCGATGGTTTTACAGCGCTTTATCTTCAACCCCTTTAACATATGTATGTAGTTAAGTGGACATATTTTATTGCGAGTTTAACAGAAACAATCGTAAGATATTATCGTGAGTTATTGAAAATATTATATTTTCCATATCGCTTATTTACATATCGTTATTGTACATCATACTTAAAATATTGGAAGAAAGTTTATAATATAACGAAAATCTGAGCTCTCGTAGTCTCTCTAACAAATAATTGGTAAACTAATTGTTTGCTGCCAGTAAACTTATTCTATACAGACAGTCCTAAAACTAGGATTTTGGTTAGCGGTGTGAAAAAGTTAATCGTTTCCAAGGTCCACAATCCACAGTGTGAAATTATTTCGATTGCATGGAGCAGTGCGCCCTCTAACGGTGGGCTCTGAACTTACAAAAAGATAGTTTATTTTTTCTTAGAATATTCCAAAATTTAATATACCTTCTCGTTGGAACTCTCATAAAATCTTGAGCATCATCCACGAGAGGGGAAAAGGTAGACATACTTTATTTTTGACGTGCATAGCTCAAGTCGAGTGGTTATTCGTTAGTGTTGTTATTGATACTTTATACATTTATTTAAGGATTTACATATGCCAGTCAGATTATTTATTTTGTTTATTTACGAAATTCCTTTTTCTTTGTCAGTTTTATGAAAACAAATGATCAAATTGATCAGTTTTAGCTGCTGCTTATAATCGCCGTATCGTAGTTCGTAGAGTGTTGGCTGTTCGATGGAAAAATCTCAAAACGATCGGGTTTCCAAGGGCTCTTGTGCCGTTAAAAGAAAAAAATTAGCTACTGCTTGTGCTGTAGAAATCATGTAGATGTTGAAATAACTCAAGCCATTGTTATTATTGCTATCAGTAGTACAACATGTGAAAAAAACGCAAATCATAAGACTTCTTCTCTCACCAGCTTAATTCTACCTACGTCTACTGTTACACCCGCGGCGAAACTCTATGGTTTGTTTTTATTTAGGATTCTTATTCCAGAAGTGTTCCAGTTTGATCGATCAAGATTAAAGGGATCGATTCCTTGTGAAAATCAAAGACATTTTTTCCTTATAGTATTTTTTCAAAAATCAATAATATTTAATTAACCCTTTATTCGCGATTGATCACATTGGGTCACCCTATTTACATAGTGCATAAGTACCTACTGGTATATTTAAAATGGTAACAGACAAACCCAACCAGGATTTGCACTAAGAATTCGTTCCCTTAAGACGAAATTTTCCACCACTTAAGTTTTTTTTTTAAGTTGTGACCACAAAGTAAAAAAAAACCGTTTTTGAACATTTACCTAATAGAACTTTAATTAGAGCCTGACTCTAACTCAAAATTTAAAATTCCATTGAAGTACTTTATAGCTATGCCAACATCTTAAAGCATGTAATTTAGTTACTTTAACTAACTACTTACGTACATACAACAATTTTTTAGAACTCTTTAAAATTAAACTAAAAAGTATATTTGTTCACTAGCATCGACCATTCATAAAACTAGCTATTAAATGTAAACACCTACTCAAATAACGTAGTATGTACGTGCATACATATGTATGTACATACATAATTCAAATCTATTTCCAAGCTCTTGGTTAATTTCATTTAAAGAGCGAGAAAGGACAAATTCAACAAAGAGGAAGGATAATTTGACAGCTAACTGTACAAAGCTACGAGAAAGGTATGTCCGCGTGTTGGTCCACACACTCGAAGCAGTTGGTGTATGAAAGTCATTGAATGCTGTTCAATTAAGTTTTATTTCGCAATTTAACTAATGCATGTAAAATAAATACATAAATATTTACTAACGTTCCAAATCGTAATGCTATCAAAAAAAAAAAAATAATAAAATAAAGCGAAACAATGTAAGACGTAGAAAAAGATAAATTCTTAAAGTTTTCTTTTTTTTTTAGTAAATAATTCATTTCTGATAAACAATATACAATTTACACGGAAATTAAATCCAACATAAAATTAAAGAAAAACGATTATGGTAAAACTTGGAAGCATTAAATGCCGGAAAAAATCGAACCAATCGATTTCGCATGTGGCGGTTTTCGGATGTTTACAAACTATTAAGAAATGTCCTTATGGTAAACAAAATTTCATTATTAAAACCAAATCGAAACGAACTATTTAGAAATATATACATTTTATTAAGAATATTAGTAAATCTGATTGATATCAAAAGATTTTATATTATTTGTACTAATTACTTTCACGTGTATTTTCTTCTTTTAAATATTACGTGGTTCTTTAATTTCTGTTAAGTCCACGTGACAATTTTATTTATTTTGTTATTGTTTTGTATTTGAAGTTCATGGCTTGCTTATTATTATGTTCTCAGAGATAGTTTGAGAGAGCGAAAGAAATGCACGTGCTTTTTTGATATGTGATAGAACTAGGATATGGATAACTGTCATTTGACAGGTGGTTGTTGTTTTTATGGCAACTAGTGAGACAAATTAAAAAAGAGGTGTTAATTGTTTTATTATGAGATTTATGTATTATTGAACATGTATTTTCAGAATAACAATAAACACACCATTTCCGTAACAACTTTCAGTGTACACGAGGAGTATACCATAATGAACTAACACTAAATAAATATGTACCTACATTTACCATATTGCAATACTGCATTGTAAATACCTAATCGTTAACAATAGCCTTAACTTTCAATTGAATCGCATACTAAAGCCTAACACTAGAATTTCACATGATAATGGATTGGAGTTGGGCCATTGAGGGTATAACCGAAGAAGTGCCACGCACAACTGGTCCCGCATGCATTAATTATATGACAAATCGACGCCGTTGGATTGAAGCTGTACTATTTTCATTACTTTTCGTTTACTTGATAAGATGGGCTGTGAGCCGTTTAAATCCAATAGTTCTGCCAACAATAACAGAAATCAGTAGACCACATTCAGCAATACGTTTGATGTTATTAATATCGATGACTTTTGTATTTGGCATTGAAATAGGTTTTAAGTTTGCTGGTAAATCTGTGATAAATGTTTTGAATCCATGCCATATCCAAACGTTGGTGCAAGTAAGTTGAATTTTGTATAAACAAAAAGAAACACGAACTTATCATTGGTGTATTGTTTTTGTATTTCTCTATATATTTTAGATTTATTTGTTAGCATCGAAGCCTAGTAAAACGACAATTGCTTTATTTAGAATACAAATGAATAATTTGAATGGACCATTTTTAGCGTTTTTATTTCCGGAAGCGGAATGCCGTGTATTACCATTCGAGCAAGCAACCTATTGGATACAGCATGCATTACTCTACATAATACCTGTGTATATAATAAAAAGTGGTACTTAATTTCATAGTATTTTATTGAAATATTATATTCATATTTTACATGACAATGTGAGACGGAGCTTAGTATTACCATTTCTGTTTCTAGGTGCCTATACAACTGAAGATCTCTCCGATTACAATTGGATAACTATCGGTGTAGCGATAATGTTACTTTATCATTTTGCTGTATTAAATGCATTATCCATAGTAAGTATGCCTTATATGTACATACATATGTACCTATGCCTATTATATATATATGTACACATTCTGTCTTTCCGGGAAATGATCATTTAAAAAACCCACTTAAAGGGATTGTTTTTGTCGCTAAAATGTCACCACCATCCTCCATTGAATAGCAATTAAAAATTTGTCCTATATTCTGCTTCTCTTCCCATTTAGTTTACTGGAATTAATTTAAATCATATGCTGTGTGCAGCTTTAGCTGATCCATTCCAAGGACAAAATTATCGAATTGCTGCTGTGATACACGAGTCAATTTTGTGCCCGATACTTAATAAAATGACTGTTTTAATATTTCGTAACAGTGTTAATTGTACATCTACAAAAATACCATTAGAACTTTATGTAATTAATAGAACCAACCAGAAAACTGCTAAGAAAGAAAAGAAACCACAAGACTCAATAATGTATCATCAACTAGAACAAGACGATGATCAACCAGAATTATCCTCAACATTATCATCAACGACGCTGTCGTCATTACCATCATCATCATCGACTACAACCACAGAAACGTCATTTACAACTGCTGCATTAAAACATCGTCATAAGTCAATGCCAACTGAGTCAACGGTTGTATTTGATGGTGATGATTATGTTGATGAAGTAGTACTGGGGCAGGACACAGAGATTACAACTGCCATTGCAACTGAGTACACTATGCCTACAACAAAAATTGACTAGTATTCAACAAACTTGAATTGTATATTATGTAAATTTATTATACTTATATAATATTTATTTATTAGAATTATATAATATTTATGTAAAAGATTATACGGTGCGACACACAAAAAGTAATCGGTATTAGACTATGCTTGTTGAATAGCGGAAGTGTCGCAGAGTATTTAGTTCGGTTAAGGCTGTTTTGGAACAAAATGCCAAAAAATTTTCCATAGAACATATTATAGGAATGTCTTAACCCATTAGCTCTCTCCATTACAAGAATCCACAGAGGGTTAATAATTCAAGAAAAATATAGTTCATACAATTTTTTACCTAAAGTTACTGAACATCAGAAACATGTTAATATTGTTTTAGAACTACTACGAGAACTAGTAGAACTACTAAGCCAGACCAAAATTAATTTGGGCGTTATCTCCACGTTTAAACTCAAAACGGATTTCACCACATTTCTATGGGTTAGGACCAATGCGTAAATAGGCTTTTTATAAATTTATTACTATATGTGCCATATATTGAAATAACTGTGAAATTAGTTTTTCCTTAATTATTTCTTCGATTTCTTGAATACCAATTGATATGGTAACCATCAGAACAGTTTACTAAAACAATAGTTAATACGTAGTTGTAATAGTTATTAGTCACCTATAGAAAAATATATGTAAATCCCGTGATTTAGTTACTTTTCTGAATATGGTCTACGTACTTATGAAGGGCGTGCGATCAAAGCGTAATAAGCCACTATGGAGAACGAAAAAGCGTTCGCATAGCATAAAATGTGATAAGTATTTATATTGTCATTGCTATAAAAAAATATTTCGGGTACCCATCTTAAGTTTGGACAGCTAAACCTCATTTGTGAGCGTGGAAAATATTTTATATTTGAAATGAAAATATAGAACAAGTAGTCTATCATGAATAGATGAAACGTATATGCTATATTATATATATAATATATTAGTGAGACTTATATAAACTAAACTCATAAATGCCTCATAAATTTATAAGTGAATATGTATGTAGTATGCTGAGTTAGTATGTTAATACTCCTAATATTATTTTTCTTAGTGAAATGGAACTTTCCTTCAAGAAAATAGTTTCACAATCTTTTTCATTCCAATTTTTTGCCTGCTTTGCCTGCTGCTGTAATCAAACTTAAGGCTCTTAAACTCAAAGAAGGACAGGGGGAACTAGTATGTCTGGTCTCAAGATATCAATTTCCGCTTTCGTCTTGTGTTAGAATACCAACAAGTACCCCTATTAATATTTTACTGCATCAAACGGAGCTCTCCTGCAAGAAAGTAACACGCAATGTTCTATTTTATGCTCAAGGTCTATCGACGGTAACCAGAAACAACTGGACACAATATTTTTTCTGAAAAGTCCTAATTCTAATAATTATTACATTAAGTTAATTATTATACTCACATGTTGCCTTTTAATCATTTTATTTCACAACATAAGAAATTATAAATAAAATAATAATTTATTTATAATTATAAATTTAAATTTAAATGTAAAGAATTGTATTTTATCAATCAAAATTCGCTATCAATAAACGAAAAATAATGTAAATGTAAATTGTAAATTGTATAAACTTTTAATGGCTCCAGGATTGGTGATCCAATACATAAATTTAAACTAATTCCTAGACATAATATACAAATGTAAAAATACTTATGTATTATGTAGAAGAAATTTTAAAATTTAATATTAAATTGAAATTAGATCTCGAAAAATGTTCTTTTCCAGAGTACAATCACAAATTGTCTACACCCATTTCATATTCAATTTATTACTAAGTATGTATATTTATAAATTGTAGTTTTTCATACGAGTATACTTAATATGTAAATGTAGATTTAAACAACATTGAAAGAAAAACATGGAAATATTTATAAATCTTACAAACCAAATGTTCCGTTTATAAAACCAACACTGAATAAGTTTAATGTTATTTTAGATGGTATAGCTAAAAATTACTTTCGTAGTAATAAACATTATAACTGTAACCTTTCTTTATCAATGAAAATTAATTCAGTTCTAATCCAATTACATAACTGAAGAATTTTTCCACCATTGGAAAACGACTCGTTCAGATTTTATATTTTGTGAGCTTGATCAATAAATTACGATATTAAAAAAACAATATCTCAACTATATATTTTTAACATTGTCGTAGAACAAGCGATTTCCAAAGCTGACAATATTTTGAATATAACACTTACAAACTATGTATACCTACCTAAGAAAAATCGTGTTTCGTGTTTCTTTTGATATTTTGTGTTATAGGCCTTCTAATGTTATATGTAGACCTGTAGTAAATTGTATCAGTAGACTTATTTCTAAAAAATTTTAATAGATTAATTATGAAATATGTTAAATATGTTAAAGAAATAATTTGAAAAATAATATATTCTAAAATATTTAAGTTATCCTAAAATGCAATACCTCAGCATATAACAATTGTATACTATTTTGATTAACAATGTTATACATATAAATATAAAAAATCAAAACAAATGTTTTTCAGTTTGCAAACTTTTCAATGAAAAAAAAATTACAAGAAATAATAAAATTTTTACACAATTTCATATGAAATATGATATATTAAAATTTCTTTAAATTTAATTACGATTTTCAGTTTTATATACTTTAAAATTTTTTATTTATTTCGAAATAAAAATTTATTAGTGTGCTTTGAGCACAAAAATGCTCACAAAACATCTTCAAGTCATAGCAGAAACTAGAAAAGTGACTAGAATTTGTTTCTCCTTTTTTGCTCCATAGCTCCTCTTGTAATAGATCATATCTTTCGGGCAGTTTGAATTATTTATGAGTACGAAGAACACTGCACAAACGCTTCGTTACTTTACAAAATTATTAGTCTTATGAAACCAGTAATCATTTGAAGTAAATCAATTAAAAATCGTCGGTCAAGATGTTTGAAGAATCTTTTTGGTACTCGGTAAAAACACACACCTTTCTTTCTTTAAGTTAAATCCTAGTTTTAAAATCCTTTGCTTTCATAAAAACATCTATAGACAATATTTACGTTATGTAAATTATTATTATTTCCCAAAATTGATGGAAGTGGATTTTGCGAGCAAACCGTGCTTCAAAAGAATTTATAATGCAGTTAAATAACAATCCACTTACCTTCCTGTGCATTTAAAAAAAAACAGCCATCCAGTTACCTTACAACCCTGAACATATAATATTTTCTAAAAAAAATAGACATGGGTAGTCTGGCAACGCATTTTTCACAATAATTTCCCAAAACAAATTCATGCATTGCTCTCGCTTACACTAATCATGCTTATGCAAAATGACATTACTGTCAGTTGGTTCCTCTCATTTGGAGGGAATTTCATTGGGGAAATTTTGCATTCTGGTTAGAACTCTTCCTATTTTTCTAATTTTTTGCATGTAGGTTGAAAGTTCGCGATAGTACTTTGCATCGTAATTTTAACAAGAAAAGTAAGAATTTCAATTAAAGTTGTAAATAGGTAGCTAACAATTCAAATTCAGAAAAAGCTTCAACTAACAACGCAAAAATACATAACTAACGAGAAATATCAATAGATATGCTAAGATTGAAATGTTAATGAAGAAGAAATTGCTGTAGCGGATGTGGTGTGCGGTGTTCGATGAATCTCACTGTGGAGCTCCCGAAAAACGAAACGTCTCAACACAACAGTACAAGTCGTCGATTAGGGAGAGAAAAAGGAAGGGTCAGAAAATATTCCGCGTGTGTGTCATATACTGTAACTCTGATTTCAATCCACGTTAATTGTGCCTACAAGCAGAAAATGCGATTGCGGAATTGTCGCGATGCGTTGCGGTGCTTGTTGAATTGATAATGATTTAAAAATATCGCTCCCTTGCTTTTTTATTTATGATAATTTGATAACAATAAAAGAGCAAAAATTTTTATTAATCACAATGAAAATGAAAGCAAGAATGGCAAGGAAAAAACGCAATAAAGAATAAATTTGGTGAAAAAGAAACAAACAATAAAATAAAAAATAACTATTAATCGGAAAAAATAAACAATATATTTATTTAAGGCGGTGAATCCATAAACAAAAAATAGTAGGAAACAAATATTTTCAACGCCCTCGTATCAATAAGGAAAAACGCATGTGTTTATGCGAAAAAATAAAACAAAATTGCGTAATTGTCTATTGCTATCATAGCGCATAAAAACAAAAAGCCACAGTGCATAAAATATCAAAACCATCAATGTTTTCTTTGGCATTGAATATTTTTTTTTTTTTAATAATGCAAAGAAAACAAACATAAATTGCAAACAAGTGTTTGGAGAAGGTAAAAATAGCCGTTTGAATCGTTTTCAATTGCTCTCTATATATAATATTTTACTTTGCTACAAATACAACAAGCTCTAATATATAAACATTCGAATTCAATATGCCTGCTGCCGGTAAAGATCTAAAGGATATTATCGGGAATTCAGCTTCACCAGGCGGCGTTCAATCTGCTTCAATATTTCATAGTAGTTCTGTCGCTGCTGCAGCCGCAGCTAAAGCCAAGCGCTCCTCATCATCTGGTCTTCCCGATTCTGTATCTCATTTTTATTATAAACATGGTCTCTTTCTTTCGAGTTACCCGACATGTGCCTCCAGTATTGCAATTGTGGCAATATTGTTATCTTGGTAAGTTTAGCCTCATCTCATTACTTGCATGTTTTTATTTAAAAAAATATATTTATGAAATACTTTGCGCATGTTAGCAAAACAAAACAACATCTTTTTTTTATCAGTACTCTATTGGTGTTGGCGACAAGTAATTTGTCTCCGGAACTTTCCACTTAATATATTTACATACGATGGAAGTTTGCTGTGACGCATTAGCGCATCAATGAAACTAGAACATTGTTCAACTTTGTCCTTAAATTATATTGCATGTGGTCCTCAAAAAAAAAATAAATAAAAAAATATTCCACCAAGTTAACACGTTTTGGTAGCCATTTCAAATGCTAGAGATATCCAAAAAAAATTTGTATCGTTGGTTTCACAAGCAAGTACAGTAATGTATTGAACATCAACCTTTTTTCCATGTGGGGCATTCCAATATTCAAGAAAAACTACATAAACTCAACACATTCAAATGAGTTTCAAAAGAGTGTCCCCTGCCTGATGTGCTCACGGCCTTTAATATGATTTTGTTGTTTCTTTTGAAAGCATCTTAACAATCCAATTCTGTGAGTACATTTATCAAAACAAAAAAAAAACAGAGAAAGTAGCAAAATGAACAACAATTGGAACTAATCTCTCAAATTAGGATAATGAAACAACAAATAATTACCTTTTTAACTTATGTTGAATGTAAAGAAAAACAATATCGTTTAAAATATTTTTCGTAAATATTTATTTTATTGAAAATAATTCATTTTAAGTTAATGCAACACAAGTTCAAGATGGCAAAAAAAGATGGTGGCGCCAAGCTTGCTCGAACTAATCTTACTCGTTCGAATTATTTTCACCATGCAATAAATAGAAAGCGAAACCGAAAGGGAAAGGATATTTCTTATTATAGTAACTACTTCACCTGCCTTTTGTCAAGTCTTATCAAAAGACCCTAAACCTCGAATCTAATGTAAGTAATCTCTCCATTATTCAGGCATTCAGGCGCATTCTAATTGTTCCTAAGAAATTCTTAAAAACGATCTGTTGTTTCTTACTTAAAAATATACATGTACAATGTATACAAACTAAAAATCCTCACTCCGGAAATATAATAAAGAATTTACAAAATATAAAATTTAAAAAAAATTCTATAACCTTTGAAGCGTGCACTGCTTATATAAGTTATTTAAAACGCATTTCAATTACGTCAGTTCACAATCACAGTTTAGTGTTACAAAAATAATATTTGCAATATTGAAAAAATTTTTAAATATTCACATTTGATAGACTCGCATTGATAAGGCAGACAAACAACATACACACGGCCTATCCTTCTTCAAATATAAAAACATATGCTTTCAAATTAAAATGGTATATTCTAATCAGTATATTGGGTATATATAGAAATAAAAAAAGAGATTTACCATTACGTTTAATCTTAACAATTCCCCCAAAAACAAAAAATATCAAGTCAATGAAATAAATTCGCACTCTTATTGTTCGAACACATCCGTTCGGTGTATAATTATAAAAAAAAATATTTCTATTTATTTCACAGATGTGAGATTATTTGACATTGGAAAATGAAAAAATTCAACAAAAAATACTTCGTATGAAAATATAAACTACTTAGTTCCTATACGTGAAAGTGTTATCTATGTACCTACAACCTTTCAGCTGAAAGTTCTACGTGCAATACCGAAAAGGCTTTAAACATTTGAGAAGAAATACTACTCTCTTGCAGTAGGCAATGAAAACGAGTGATTTCGAATCGATCATTCCAATGGCGGTTGTTTGTTGTTTCTTATTTCATTTGGAATAATCTCTTAAAATCGAGAAATATTCTCCATTCCGGAACTTCTTATCATGCTAAGGAACGTTATTCGTTTTTTGTTCTTGTTAGAATGTTTCTCTCAAAGTCCAGTGTTAATTCAGGAGAGTTGAAAAATTTCCTCTCTTAAAGAGAACTTTTAAAGTAGGTAATATAAAATAACAAGCATTAATTATGAGTCATAATTCGTCCATGAAGTACCCAGGTCAAGTTTTTCGCATCCATGTGGACTAGAGTTTTATGCCGACCGAAACGGCAATGAAAGGCTTCAAGTTTTGAAAAGGTCAAGTTTTTCGCATCCATGTGGACTAGAGTTTTATGCCGACCGAAACGGCAATGAAAAGCTTTTTCTTAAGCAATTTTTCTTCTCTATCCTGCTAAATATTGCCGTTTAAATAATTGTTATTTTTTTCTATTATCGTTTTTTTACTGCGCTTAGATTCGAATCTGAGCACCCTGCGGGCCAGAGCGCAGCATACTACCAACTAGAGATGAGCTTGTGCATACTTTCTGACTGAGGTCACGCACGCTTAAAACTTTGAAAATATTATCACGCATTTCACGCACATTGATATCTCTTCCAATAAAAAAATAAGCACTCCTAATCACGCTCATTGGCATGTGTTCAAAAAGAAAATAAAAGATTGCTCACAATAACACGGATTTCAGAAATGCTTTTTAAACTACAAAAATTAGATTTTTTTTAAAATGTGAAAGTTATATCACGCTCACGCATGTTCACGTAGAAATTATGAAAATTATATCTCGCTCACGCATGCTTACCCATCTCTACTACCAACTACGTCACAGCGACCACGAAATATCAATGTCGAGTGTCTGGAGCAGTATTTCTAAGTATTCAAGGTTTGGCGGACCCAGGTATCCAAAACTAATCAAACAGTTTTCGAGGAACTTTTCGCGGTAGTTACTCTTGCCCGAAAAAGAAACAAAACAGATAGTAAAAGTATCTGACCACAAAGCATCATCCACAGTCTCATCGAATCAAGAATGATACCATGCAATAATTGAAACGATAAGGAAAAGTAATTTTATATTTTTCGATGATAATGTATGAGATATTCATTGCCATTCATTCATTCATTGATTGAGTTGACTCATTAGAAAGCTTGCGATTAAGTATGGTAGCATGAGTGTAAATTATGCCCATTAATTTGCAGTAGATAAACATTCTTTTAAAATTTTAATCAATCAACTAAGTAATGGAATCAAAAGTATATTTAATCAAAATGTTCCCAGAATCGATTACCTCGAAAACTTTTAGTCTGTGCATAAACTATGAAGAAGTCGTCGGTGCGTTGGCCTAAAATAATTTAAATAAAAAATTTTCACTTATCTATTAATTAATTCATAATAATTTTTCAACTTTGAGTCAGCGAGCGAATCGCTGAAATATTCATATAAGTATTATTTGATATTTCTTATTATTCTTTATGTTTTTGTTTGTTTTTTTTCCTTTTGCAGTTACCCACTTATCAATATACCACTGCCGGGCACCATACCAACCAAAATTGTATTGCCCTTCGAGGGTAAATATTCATTGTTCGGCGAAGGTGAAAGGAATGTTTCATTGGTTAAGAATATATTCAATGTGAATAATATCAGTTATGATCCACCATTTCCATGGGCACAGAGCTCACCCATACTCTACGTCCAGCAGATAACATTACGTGCCAGCGTTTTACCTTGGAGCGAAGAGATGCAGCTAATGGATGCATTTCGTGCACCACTCTATGAAGTTTTCAAATTACTTGAAATTGTACGCAATCATGAGAGTGAAGAGAAGTAAGTGAATACATATTTACGTACATATATACTTACGAGTTTGCATGTATTTGTGTTTGTGTGCGAAGTTACCTACACTTTAAATATTTAATAATACCGCTATTATTTAATTCAATTACAGCAAGCGAACACTTGACAGAATCTGCCTGCATGTAGATAACGTAAAACGCTCACAAAATAAGCAAATATTTCCAGAGTATAATTGTTTGGTGCTATCGCCGGCAAATGTTTGGGGGCAAAATGTTGAGAATTTCACAAAAGATACAAACATCTTAAATACGATATTTCAATACCATGTAAGTTTTATGTGAACTCACAAGCATTCGATTTAAGATTATGCACAATTTTTGCTCCTTCATTCGTGTATCGTTTTTGGTTTTTTGTTTTGGCATAGTTATTTATATATTCAGATATATTTGTCTTTTTATGAGGGTGTTGAATTCAAATCACATACATATGTAAAAGTCTATTTGTTTATGAATATTGACCGTCTGGTGTCTCTTTATTAGATAAGTTAGTTGTATTATTATTTTATTGCTTGATTTTGCCTTTTTGATTATAATTACATACATACTATTAGTTCTAACACATAACAATTTTAGAAACCGCAAAATGAGTCACCCATTTTAGTACTTCATATAAAATATTATATATTGTTATTTGTATATGTTTGTTTACTCGTTTATTTGCTCACATTTTGCTGTGATTTTCTATACATACTTATGTGAAGATCATATTCTGCCGCTTTTATGGTGTTGACATTAATTAGTATTCAAACAAACAATAATACTATGTAATATAATATATTTTTTGTTTATTTTGTTTCTGTAATTTGCAAAATGATTGAAAGACAACGTGCAGTTGATGCAGTTTGCATTTGCAAATGAATTTAAATGTTTATGTGTTTTCCATTTATGCTTTGACTATGTATGCTCGCACTAATTTTTACAAGCGCTAACTTGAATCAGTCGTTACTACTTCAGCCCGGCACTATTTTTACACAAAAATCGTTTGATTTCACGCACTATACTCAGGCTTGAGGAGCGTTGAAACTATTAAATACATTTAAATTCAATGTATTACTATTTGTTTTACAAAACGAAGGAATAGCACAAGCGAAGCGGTCATGTACTTATGTACCATATATACTTAAAGGCACTGAAATGAAGGTCTACGAATTGCAAATCAAAGTCGTTCTGAGCGAACAAACTTTTGCCTTGGCAGGGTTCCACTGTTAGCTCCTACTTTCAACCTAACTTTGCTTCGGTTGAACCGACTACCTTGATAAGCGGCATCCAAATTCGACCGTCAGCATAGATTACTATTTGTTGGCCAAGACGTTAATTCTGAAAAATTTGCACTGGAGAAGTGCCTCTGGTCCAACCTCTTTTTTTATACTGACACTGCTCGGCTGAATTGGTTCGATGTTTGCCGTCGATCCAGGTCGTTTTGACGATCCGTTTGCCTATGTATAGAACCGAGCTCAGGTTCAAAGCTTACACTCTACCCTCTTGGGTTCACCATTCACCTATCTTTCTTGATACTTAGGGTTTCTTTTCTATTTTAAAACTCTGTCTCTTCTGCTTTCTCGATCTCCTTTCGTAACTTAGCTTCATACACAGAACGTTAGACCTTGAAACTACCTGCTAGAACTTACTGTTCAGAGTCCTCTTCGCCCCAGAAATATCTCTTTGTTTCAAGTTTAAATACTTTCGACAATATTTAAGCTCAGCCTCTACAAAAAAAGACAATTCTAGGACAAGACTTGCGATTTGCTGTCTCTTTCATTCCCTGCTAAGCTTAACTTTAATAGAACGAGCACCTACACCCTCATTTTATAGTAACAAGATTATTTTTCTATTTTTAGAATCTACAAAAAACTAAAGTCTCCACAGCGGAAATGCTCTTTGGTCTTCCTATGCAGGACACTGGTTTTAAACGTTATCCATTGAGATCACGTTCACGGATAATTCAATATGCTATTACATTAATACTGAAACAAAACGATAAAGAGTATTTGAAAACACTGAAGGAAAAATTATTACATCACTATCCGCCGCCAGTGATACCAAATACTCACACACAGCCGCAGCAGCAACAGTCGTCGCCACACCAACACCATCTACGCGAAGAGAAATCTTCCATTACATACATTTTCTATCCTGGTGAATTTAAAATGTTAGAATTTCTACCGCTTTCAGTGGCATTTTTGCTCCTCTTCACCTACATTTATTATTCGGTGCGAAAAATTGAAATTATACGTTCGCGTGTATTGCTCGCGTTTTGTTCAGTGGTGACGGTATTGGGCAGTTTGGTCATGTCGCTGGGGCTCTGTTTCTTCTTCGGATTAACTATTAGCTTACAATCGAAAGACATTTTTCCATATCTCGTGATATTGGTGGGTTTGGAAAATTGCCTCGTCATTACGAAGAGTGTTGTGTCCACCGATGAAACATTCGATGTGAAAATACGAGTCGCTCAAGCGCTCAGCAAGGAGGGTTGGCACATCTCGAAGACGCTGATGACCGAAATCACCATACTCACCATTGGCCTGGCTACATTCGTGCCGGTAATACAGGAGTTTTGTGTCTTTGCTATTGTTGGCTTACTATCGGATTTCATGTTGCAAATGTTGCTGTTCTCCACTATTTTGGCTATGAATATCAAACACGTTGAGTATACAATGGAAGCGAAACATTTGCCAAAAATGATGTTAACCGCTACAACAACAACTACAACTAGCAACAGCTTTGGTGGTTATGGTGGCGGCATACTAAACAATGGGCGAAATGAGTTTCGTTTCTTTTCGAATGGTGGCATTGGTATGTCAGCGACTGCTACGTCAGGCGGATTTTCACCACCTCCATTTCCCGGTGCTGGAATGTTCCATCGCTCGCAATCGCATCCGAAGCTTGCATTCGCCGACCTTAATGCGCATCCATCAGCTAGCGATATACCAAAACGTTCATCAATTGCTCTGAATTGCAATGCAAATCATGAGCGCATTCCGAAGCGTTTGAAATTGGTGAATTTCTGGGCGCGCACACGTTTCTTTCAACGCGCTTTTATGGTTTGGATGAGCGTGTGGATTTGTTCGATTGTCTACAATTCGGGCTATCTGGAGAACTTGTTTATAATGGATGCCAATCGGACGGCATTTGTGGCCGATGAATTTCAGCGTAATGTGGATGCGGGCCGAGGTGCAGTATCAAGTTTTTTCTCAAATGTTCAGCATGCTATCAATTCGGCTGCAGCGGCAGCGGGCTCATCTTCGTCCTCAGCCACATATGGTGGTGGCCAGTATGAAAGCGATCGATTAGGTGGTGTTTCGTCTGGGAATGGTAGAAGTGTTTTTGCAGGAGCTCAACATGCGGGACATGATGGTGAGTGAATGATAGTTAGTGGACGGACGTGGATTGAGAATTATTAACATTTTTATTAGCCTTTTCATTCATGCCTGCTAATCAATCAGCGTCTAGTAAATAAAATAATCAAAATTTCTTCTTCTTTGCGCAGGTGCTTCACAAATTAATGAAACCGATACTGAAATACGTCGATTGCTTTATCCCGATTTCGAGTTGAATTATTTTCTTTCAAATTTTCACTGGTCCACCATTATGAAGCAATACAATATATCTTTAAGTGGACGCTACGTAACCCTACTACCAACCATAAAATTATCGCACGCCATCAAGCCTGAAGTTGCTATGCTCATTCGTAATCCAAACGAGAAGTTGGTGCATAATTTTCAATGGAAAGCCCTAGCCGCTGCCCTCGATCCGCTCGATTTCAGCGACGATGAAAATCGCGAGTCGCCCATGGTGATGCCCGGCGGCACGCCCTTATTCCCCAAGAGTCCGATGGAGATATTCTTTGCCATCATGCTATGTTGCATTAGCATTTTCGTACTCTGCTACACGATGGTGGTTTTCTATCGTTGCATCTGTACGCGCAACTATGCCGAATGGCGTTCCAGCTGGAATGAGTCTTCGGAGTTTGCACAGAAGACCGAACAAATATTGGAGGGTGTACCAACACAAATTATCGGGCATCGACATCGCATTGAATGCCTGGTGTCGGATGGTGCTAACATTATTAGTTGTTGTTTGAAGGGTCAAATTAAAGTGTGGGATGCACGCAGCGGGGAAAATTTAACCACAATAAACCGGGGCGATATGCAAATAGCCACACAACGAAACGATGGGCAAGTACTGTTGCGCAAACTTGGTAATTCACCGATTTGGTGTCTGGACTATTATGACAATTTGATTGCGGTGGGTTGTGCGAATGGACGTGTCGAATTGTGGGAAACACCAGCTGGTGTGCTAAAGGTAAATGCATACATAATTGATGGTGAAAAATCAAACAAATTGTCGAAAGAATATGGCATAATTATTGTTTATTTTTTCGTTTTCAGTGCGCTTACCACGAGGACTCAAAACGAAATCAAGGCATCACGCATATCCATCTAAACGGCGATCGTATAATATGTGCACGACTATGTGGGCGTCTAGATTTCTATCGCTTAGAAACATATTACAAAGGAAAACAAATTGACTGGGGCTTTACATCGGCTTATCGAAGAAGTAAGATTGCTCTGAAACATTTACAGCTTACACATCGATACTTATATTACACGTTCATTTCCTTTCTACGCTTAGCACATGTTCGCACCGGTTCGACTGGCAGCATTGGGCTGATGCATCATCATCAGCAGCAGCAACGTTCCGATGATGCACAAAAAACAGCAAAAGAAGAGATGAAATGCACCCTGGAGAGCGTGCGTTTGGCGCACCAGCAGCCAATAACCTGCATGGAAATTGTAAACAATATGGTGTTCACCGGCAGTCAGGATCATACACTAAAAGTGAGTGGGGACAGAAGTAGTGCATACATAATTATTGTGAGTGGCATAAAGAAGTATATTTGGGGGGAAAAAACTCTGCACTTGATTAGATTTGATCGAAACAATTCCTTATGTACTCGCTATATAGAGTGATACGGAGGTGGGGAAAATTTTCCACTTTTTGTGACGAAATGTTTTGATTTTGTTGCACAGAAAGATAGCCAAAAGAGTTGCGGTCGTTAAGTTCAAAAGAGGATAGCAAAAATTGTCGTTCAAGTTTTGAGAGATTTAAATGGAAACTTATAAAAGCTCTAAAGATCGTTAGGAGTTATTCTAGTTGCTTAATTAATACATTTGTGTAATAACATGTGGGTATAATGTGCAATTACTTATTTATTCCAAGTTTTAGAAGTAAAGCAGCACCGAAGAACTGCCAACAATGCATTATGTATAACTCAAAATAAAATGTATAAACGAACTAAAAAGAAAATTGTTGTAAATTTGTATCTTCCCTTTTTAAATTATCTTTTTCCTCTATCAATTGATAGTGGATATTACTTCCCTGCTCGCTCTATTTATTATTTTATTAGTTCAAATTTTACATCATTATTTGTATTCTCACAGGTATACAGCCTTAATAATACGACTATTGAATATACGCTACATGGTCATTGTGGCCCTATAACGTGCCTTTTTGTTGATCGCTGGCAGCCAGGCACCGGTGGATCCGGTTCACAGGATGGCATGCTCTGCGTCTGGGATCTGTTCACGGGCGCTTGTATGTATAATATACAAGCTCATGATGGCGCCATCAGTTATTTAGCTTGTGCGCCCAGTTATGTTATATCGCTGGGCATCGATGAGCGAATATGTGTGTGGGAAAGGTTTCAAGGAAATCTACTCACCACCATTAATATATCAAATGCCTATTCCAGTTTGCTTATGTTGACGCCATCATTGTTGGTCACAAGCAAAATGGGTATGTGATTTATTATAGAAATTGTTTACAACTTAGTAATGATATTAACGCTGAATTTACTTATTATTATTCCTAGGTTCACTTATTGTTTGGGATGTACGCACGGGTGAGCCAGCTCGTGAAGTCAAATTGGACTGTGCAAATTTGCAGCTGTGCCCGAAAATCATGATGCTGGCAGCCGATTCAGTTGTCTGCGATTATGGCAATGAAATCAGAGTTGTGCGTTTTCCGATTGTTGCGGATAAATGCAATTAATTAAAATTTTATATATTTTATTTATTTATTTTGTAATGTTGCAAACAACCAACCATCCAAATTTAATGAATTTACTTTAGCGTTAAGAAACTTGGAGATTTGATTTTAGACCTAGCACACACATTCAACTAAATACTGCACCAATACTAATACATAATACACACACTCGCAGAGACACACACGCAATTGCATAATTGTGTTAGACTGTAAACGTTATTAATTTTTTTCTATTTATTAAGTATTCATATTAATTTGCTTCTTTCTTTTTTTTATCTGTTTTAATTTTTTTAGCCAGTGAAATATAAATTTTTTTTGTATGTTTTTTCACTTTAATTTAATATAAGAGTTTCAACTGGTAATAGACTTGTGAACCACAAACAACAAAAAAGTGTCGAAATAGTCAATCATCATTATTTTATCACGTAAATTTTAATTTAAGTTTTTTAATAATATAACATATAATAATTTAATTATTTTTATTTAATTTCATAATGGTTTTAGTTGTACTTTTTTTTATTTCTATTTTTTGGAAGGAAAACAAAATTATTTTAGATTTCTAATTAAATTAGATTTCAGTGTGACATGTTAACAATATATTTAATAAAATGTTGAAACAACATTTAAAAATAAACTACTTTGAAATTATTTTTTAATGTTTAACATATTTAAATTCAGAAGTACTAAAAATCCATTCCTAAACTTATTGTATTATCGACTATTGTTACTTGTAATTCGATTAGGATTGTTTGGTAGCTTGATACTTATAAGCAATGTTGGATGTTAATAACTACGTAGATAGAAAAGCGCAATAAGTAAGGAACTATTTTTGCTTTGAGACTCAATTATTATTGTAAGAATAATAACAATTTTTATGTGAAGATGATAACGCCTCCTGCTTTTTCAATTGGGTGATAAGGAGAGAGAACATTTCAGCATTTGTATTTGTTTGCTCACTAGAATTAGTTATATCTACATAAGTCGAAACCATAAAGCATCTACTCTCATTTAACGGACGGGGACGAAAACAAACAGTACGTTTGTACGTGTAGCGTGTACCCTACATCGGAAGAACATATACCCTTCGTCGCTTCGTAGAAATTGTGTATACAAATTTGTGTACGCGTACACAAATGATATACAGTACACTAGGAAAAAAGAGACACCAACAAATATAATTGGAGATATGTTGATATATATAAGCATGTGGTATTACAATGGGCCATGTTAGTCTAAGTGTGTCTCTGGACAACATAATACTATTGGAACAAAAATATAAAAAATAAATATGTTCGCGATGTTTGTGTCTATTCCCTCTATATCATTTACTATTTCGGACATTGATGACAATACTTACTGACAGTTTGCAAAAACTACTCTCTTGAGTTATAAGTCAAAAAGTATACTAGCTTACTTAGCTGGCACTACAACCGATGATCGGCCGCCTCAAAAAGTATAAGTATTCAAAATTTTGTTTATTAACGTTATGGTTATCAATAGGAGATTTGCTCCATGCCTAGTTTCCTATGGATTGTAACCATGTTTTAAGCTTAACCTAAATTTAAATGCACCATTCGATTTGGTTGTTGGTTTCTCTCCGTAATATGCTGAATACTTGAATGCCCTTACTCTCGATATTAAGTTTAACTAGTAAAGAACCACGAATTAAACTATTCTTTAAAGCTTCTCATTGTTTTATATTTTACAAAAGAAATATTTGCTCACTGAATATTTACAATATTGAATCAACGTACAGGTGGAGAAAAGTCATTGCTAGTTTTTCATAAGATTTGTTAAAATGCATAAAAGTTCATTACTTTTTCAATTTAATAAATTTCGATGCAAACTCATAAACGCCAATTGAATTTTGATTCTTTTGATCATATTCAACCCAATCATCTTCCGATAAATCGACGTTATCAAAGGACTGTCCACTTTCCGATGATTTTACTAGCCAACCGGTACGAGGAGAAAATTCAATTGGTTCAACACCGCGACAGTCAAAAACCACGATAGTTTTAAACTTACCAGAATCATCTTGGGTGTAGGAAGCTGCAAATTAGAGATAGGTTAAAAGGGAATTAAAAATGCTGCTATGCATTCACCTACATACCATTAGATTTCTCCACGATATCTATGCTATTTTCGCGACCGCACATTTTACATTTCATATAAAAATTGAAGCCATTCGAATTTCTCGAATCTTGTTGGGTACGCTCAGATTCGGTGATAACATGCCATTTATCAGATATTTCTCCACAATTGGTGCACTTGATTTTGACGAAAAATGAATAATCTGGATGATTTGTTTTCAATTCATCAATATTTTCAAGAACAGCAAAGATTTGCAAGCCAACACGAACCATGTTTATCAAGTTTAATAACTTAACAATTCAGCTGTTCTTCTTCTTCTTCTACTACTGCCTTACAATTCACAATTACACAGTGCTTTTTCTTTCCAACAATACTCAGTAGAAGAAAAACAGCTGATAGTTTCAAAAGAGAGCACGTATTAGCATTTATCATAATTTCCGTTAATTACCCAATTAAAAAATAAAACCATAATAAAACTATGAACTCATAAACAATTCACCTTTATAAAAAAAAATAAACTCCTTTAGCCTGAATAGTACTTTTTATTTTATAGGAAATATCAACTCTGCCCAAGATACTTAACGAATCAATTTGAGATTTATTGTAGAGATGGGCCGCAGAAAGATATATCGATGGTGTTTTCATTGCAATACATCAGGGGCCTACATTGATAATCTTCGATACATCGAGCAAAAACATTGAAGTTTTCGATGCATTGGATTAAGATATATTCCCAAAATGATAATTTTCATCCCTTCCATTATACAAGGCAAATAATAATAATAATATTTTTTCATCAGACTCATAAATGCCTCATAGGTTTGCAAGTGTATAAACTTGTCAAAATTTGAATGAAATTTTAACGTGTTCCTTCGAGTTTATAAGTTAATACCGTTTTTCGAGGAATTTATGAATTTATATGAATCCCTCTAATATGAAATATATAAAATTCGATGTAATGGAAAAAAAACATCCATACAAGACTATATCGATAGCTAAGGTACATACATATATCGCCCATCACTAATTTATTGTTTTGGTTAATTTTTATCATTGTCCGGCCGCTTTTGCTGAATTCTTTGCACATTAGCAATTAAAAAAACAAACAAAAGTAGTTTGTTTGTGGAATTTGCAAATTAACAGTCATAACGGATTCAACAATGAAAGAAATGAAGCCAGCGCTAGCCGTAGATGAAATGTTCCCAGAAGGTGGATTTATGGACTTAGAAGAGGTAAGGAAAATGCAAAAATTTACTTTTTGTTGTTGTTGTTTTTATGAAAACGATGATGTTGTATGGCAACAAAATCTAGTGTCTCATGTTTAACTTCACACAATCCAAGTGACCTGTGAAAAATTTAAGAGACGCGGGCACTCAAATTACGTCCAAGGCATTTCAGCTATTGCGAGAAACAAAAGGGCAGACTAGCTACCAATGCATGGATCAGTTAATGATATACCCAGTGCTGTATCGGAGATTGTAGACGCTGATACCTGGAACACGTGTTACAGAATACTGTTTTATAAGTTTTGCTTTCGTTGCATTTCCTAATCCATTACCTTTCATTTTCTTTCCATACCCTTAGTTGGTTGCATTAAAAACTCTATATGATAATTTCAGGTGTAATCTGAAAGTTATGAACTTCGCCTTATAAACCTTTAGGCGATGTTTAAAGGAAACTGTATCTGCTTAAAATATTTTCCACTCAATTTATTATTAAAATGTGAGTTTTTGTTATGAGCTACCATAACAAATGGAGAAATTGATAGAAATTAAATTTGTTTAATTCAGAAAGGCATAAGTAATATTTGATGGAAAAGCTATTGGAGTTATCAAAAACCGACCGCTATTTTTCCTGAAATTTGTAAGCTTAGCATATTTTAAAATCGGTGCCTGCAATTAGTTTTATATACGATGTATCGTATTTGAATTTGTACCTCAAATGTCGTATGTTCTATAGACTGATTCCAGCCCATCCAGTCAGCTTCAAGCACTAAGCTGGGCTGAATTGAATTTGAATGCTTGCTAGATCAGAAATCAATATATTGGACATCCACTGTATTTCGAAAATGCATTTATGTAGTTACATTAGGCCGGGTCACCGGCTATGGGGAGAAATAAATTATCTACGACATCACCTATTTTGAAAGATTACTCAGACATCAGGGCGGAAAAAATGTTACCCTGGAGGTCTTGAAAATCCGTTCAGTTTTTATCATATCTTGATTATATTTTGTCCTTTGACATTTTTGCCTTAAACCCTCGGGGTTAACTTTCAAAATTAGTGGTGTCGCGTACAACTTTTTTTTGGTGACCTACCTTAATGTTCATAGTTAGTCATCCTGTAGATCTACTGTTTTTAAGAAGCAGTTGTGCGGCACAAGTGTTAAAAACATTATTACTTGCATTTTTTTTTATTTTGTCTATCAATTTAAACTCAATAAATAATCTCGGTAAAAAAAAGAATATCTCAAAACCTAACTTGTTTTTATTATAACAATAATTCTGAAAATTGAAAATTTGTTTCAAGTTTTAAAAATATTTTATTTTAGTTCACCATTAAGATGAATTATTTAAATTCCAATTCCAATTAATTTGATATCATTTAGTTTCATTTGCAATGATATATAATGAGAAAAATGTAAAATAAAAGAGAAGTTTGGAAAGAAGCGTAATTCTAGTATTGTGGGAAAGAAGCAAATATCGATGGGACCGAGCAATCCTTATCCGATTTTCTTATTTCTCTAGCAAAAATTTACAAACTTTTATGTTATAATCTTGGTTCCATCGAATTCCAGATCCTATAATCTGTGTACAATTTTAGATATACATAAATATTTGATCCTCTAAAAATGTTGATACCAATTTTGGTATAAATCATAAAAAAAAAACGAATGGTGTTCAAGAATGGTGTTGATTTAACAACCATCCATATTTAATGTAACGTTACTTATGTTGTTTGTTGTTATTGATGCTTCGTTCATGGTGGAATTACAAAAGGTGGTGGCAGCACGACAACAATACAATATAGTATACAATAACTGTATACTTTTTACAAAGAAACAAAATCACCCAAATTAAAAAAAAAACTTAAACAATGATTTTGTCAACCAAGAATCATTTAACAAAAACAATACTAATAGCAAGCATTAAGGAGTCAACTCCACCTCCTTGAATTCCAGCAGTGAAATAAATTTTGCAAAATTATTTTCACCTTGCTAAAGTAAATGTTTTTTTTTTGTTAAACGATCCAGCTTGCGAACGATTATCGTTAGTGCCGAAATATTTTGAGAATCTTCGTAAAATAAACCTTGGTTAATTTTTGGTAGGAGAGAGGAAAACAAATTTTTTCTATGGGGCTTGAGGTGCTTCGATCATAAAGGTTTAATTGAAAAAAAATATGAGTTACATAGTCGAGTAGGTATGTAGCCGGTATAGATTACCTTATTGCTACACTACTATCTCATAAGCCCTGATTTAGATTGTGTTTCAAAGAGTTTAGAAAAGTAGAAACTCTACAGTGGTTTTCTCGCCAAAATTCTTTCTTCAAAAATCAGCTTTTGCAGATGTGTTCTTAAATTCAATTTCGATTCCGAGTCCATAGTACAGAGTCTTACATTTCCATTTCTATCTGGCTAGAATTACATAATTGAATATAACTTCGAAGTAAACAAATAAAAGCAACTATGAGCTCATCAGAAAATGCACCTGATCTAAGCTTGTTGCACGTTGATTGCCCGACTGAAACAGAAAGTATATGCTCAGAAATCAGTTACCAAGCTGCAACTCCAAGTGGCACCATGAATGAAATAGACATTCAAGCTTCTCCTGGAAATGCAAATTGTTCTCCAACCCTTTACGACGACGATTTTGCAGCTAAAGATGGTTGGGATTTGGAACCGATCACTAGCAAGGTAAGGAAGGGATCGTTAAAGAGAAAATTGTTGTATGCAAGCCCCCATAATCAGTTGTAGCGCATAAACTGCACCGTTGCCAGGGTGGACCGACTCAGTTTGTGGAATGATTTTTTTTCTTACTTAAATAGACCAGTAGAATTTTAACGGAAGAGAACTGAGGATCTGCACAGAAAATATTTTACTGAAATATAGAAATATTATTTCTAATCTATTTTTTTTTTCTGAGAGCTTTACATTTATTTACTTTATTATTATTTTTTGCTAAATCGAAAATAAATTTCTCTTCCTTTCTCTCTCTATAGTCCGGCAGTTCATCTGGCATTTTAATGGATTTGGCAACAAATGAAAAACACGTGCATGCCGATTTCTACAATGATTTTGAGGACTTATTTGACGATGATGATGATTTGCCATTGAGTAGTAATAATTAAAGCAAATATTTGTGGCCGTGAGCTTTTTAAAATTATAAGATTTTCAAATAAATCGATTATATAAAATAAAAGCATTCGTTATTGATTTACATATTGGTTTATTTTCTTCTCATTAATCCTTAAAATACATGTACAATTATTTCTTCGTAATGCAAATTTATGTTAGAAGATAAAATTATAATATATTACATAAGTACGTGTACGTATATATAATATTATTAAAAAATACCTATCAAAATCAAATAAAAAACACATTAGACTAGCACTTTTACAAATTTAATTAACAAATGTATGATGAAAATGAACACAAGATTTGAAGTAGAAGGCAAAACAATTGCAAAAAAAAACATAAAAAAAAATTACTTTAAAAATTAAATTAAAAACAAAATCAACTTTTTTAAAATAATATAGTATAATCAAATATTTTTTATTTTTAGTTTTTTTTTTGTTTTTAAAAAAATAATCTTATTCAATAATTTTCACAAGTGTATAAAGTTTTCTACATCAAAATATAGTATTAAAATGTTAAGTTTTTTTTTTTAAAAACAGGAATGTTGCTTTAGGGAAAAAATTATAGGCGGTTTCAATTAAATATGTGTGACGATTTTATAATAAAAATGTAATTATTGTTACAGTTCTTAAATTAGCATTGAGTTTTATACAATATATAAAGATTCTTATAATTTATTTGTTAAAAATGAGTTAATGATTTTCTATGTTTAATTACTTTCCTTTTCTTGTTGCACGTTAACTACAAATATTGCCCATTGTGTGTATATATAAAAATTCTTTCGATATACTCGTACCTACATTTAAAATAGAATTACTAGCAGAAATATTTATGGCATTAAAGTGAAGCTGAAAACGAAATATTTCCATTGGGGCGAAGAATTTTCAGAGCTAAGGTAGTTTTAAGAATAAATCATTACACTTTCCAATCATTTTTACATCCCTTTCAACGAATTGATACCAAGACGTTCTATGCAGGTTTTCTGGAAGAGTATGACAATGCGAAATATTAGCGAGGAAAGGAGTAGGAGCAGAGGTCTCTTACTTCAGAGAACTATCCAGTGATGTAATATATTTGTTAAAATAAAGTACAATAAAGTTGCAGCACTCATTGCTGAACTGTCTAATATCAATGAGACACGTTTTGTTTAGTTATTCATAGTATGAATCGTGTCATGAATTCTTAAGGATCAATTTAACTTATTTACTCTGCCTCTACACCTACCAATACTGGGATTTCAATTGAGAATACCGAAAAACTATTTGCGCTACAGTCGTCGTGCCGGTTATCATGTCAAAATGCCGGAAACGTAAAGGCAAATACTTTGTAATACAACTTTACAATTTGCGAACTTTACAACTTTCTTTATCTGACCGCTTACGTCAAATCATTGGCTGGCAGCATTTATTGTTTTCGAAGAAAATCTTTACATAAATTCGTGGACCGCACTTACGGAGCATCTACATGGTCATTTTGGCAAACACGATGCTTCAAGCTGCAAATACAAAAGGTTATTGCTCGATCGGCACGAAAACTCGCTTGCTTTTTGCGAATTGATAAGTTCTATTTCGCATGTTTTTACTCGCCTAAAATAAACCCTCAGTTATTAAGCACTAGCCAGCTTCTGCTAGTAATTCTGCTGTTTTCTTGCTGTTGCTGTCTTGTTGGATATTGTTTCTTTTTGGTATTCTCTGTATGTTTGTGTAATGTATGAATAATTTAATTGAATGTACTTATTTTAATGTTAAAATTAATTAGCCATCCAACGGCGCTCCTAGATAGACCATTGAAACTTCTGTATTACCATAAACGGCGGACACAGTTGGATAAAGTTCTTTATCGGGCAGGCCTAAAATTAAACACAAACATGCATACATATCAAAATAATTGAAATAGATAGTAAGTAATAGCGAGTAATCACCTCTAAAAGCAACGCCCAAAAACTCGTAGTTCTTTTCAAATGATAACGTATTATCATCACAGTCTAAAATTACACGTATTCGTTCGCCGACCTTGAATGAGTATATCAGTTTAATTAAATATGATATTGGAAAGCAAAGGTGCCACTACTCGAATTCCAGAAATTACCTGATATTTGGGTGCGTTATTCAAGAGCGGATAGCTACCTTGCGCATCACCGTTATGCAGTAAGTGATTTTCAACTAAGTTCCAGCCCCAACTTTGATCGTCTGAGCCCAATAAGGCAACATAACCAACACACTGCAAGGATGCTTCCTTTGTTGATACGCCAATAACAGCCACAGTGCCCAGTGGTCCTTCCCATATAACTTCCCAAGTGTGCCGCCCTTGTTGAAAGCCAATTTTGGCACGTGCTGCATCGGTGCTTTGTGCAACCGGATTGCTGCGAACATAAAATGAGTATATTCAAAAACGTAAATGATTCATTGATTCCTACTCACCGATGCAATGTGAAACCATTTGGTTTAATGAACACATTACGCGAGCAATCATTTGGATTCCAGGCATGATAGAATGCACGTAACTTCATTTTGTATGTGGGCACCGAGGCCAGTAAATCCGATTTGAGCGCATCCTCTGGCAATTTATGCAGACAATGCATGCGCCACACTTCACTGTTTTCATCGTTGAGGAATCTATACCATTTGCGGCATACCAATGCGCAATTACGTAAATCCTGCATGTCCAAATAGGAGAATATCACCTCCAAGACATTGTAATTAATCATTGCCACAATTGGATCAACCATATTGATTGTTGTTTTGTCGTAAACCTCTAATTGAAACTTTTTTGCACTTTATTTCGCCCCTTTTGTTGCAGCCAGCGTCCCTGCTTTGTTGATGTCGCTCTCTCTCTGCTCTTCAGCGGTATCGATTAATAAAATAAAAGATCCCGTAAAATGCTGATATTTATCATAAATTTTGCTTCCTTATTCACATTTACTTATCTTTGCTATTACTAGCACACTTTTCTTCGCTTATTTAACATTTTTATTTTGCAATTCAACACATATTTCCATTATTTATTTCCACAAACTTCAACTATCGCAAGAGAAAAATCATCTGCCAAATAGTTGGTTGACATTCGTAAAGTTTATGGTATGTTTGCATGGTTAGTGATGTGCTTTTGCCTAGATTTTGATAAAATTTCTTTATCCCAATTTTCACACAAACATTTCCTTGATTTTTGCTTCACAAGGTCAGTATCACATTGTTAACAGTTGCCGCGGTGGCAAATGTGTTCTGAACTCTTGAACATGTGCAAATGTGTCGCCGGTGACTAAAATTACTCTTACATGGGAAACAACAACAATTTTTCTCATCGGCAGTAACTGTTGCTGGTGCGAATGGGCCTAAGCAAGGGAAGGAATGGAAATAATTTGTTTCGGCAAGCGCGTCAACACTAAGCAATAATATGAATATTATTTCACTCGTTGCTGAGCACAAATATGTTTTTTTTTTTGATAAAATTGGTGCAAATAATTGTAAAACTTTGAATTTGTTGTGTTTTGAAAACTTATGAAAGATTTGAAAAATGTTAATAAAACTTGTGGCCGCTTATCTTTTTCATTTTTAAAGATACTCTTGTAGGTTTGCCACTACTTTTAGATTTTCCCTGTGCCGTAATTTGCACCCCGAACACTCTGCGTAGCAGGCCAATACAATACCAACTACGCCACAGCGACCCCTGACTCAGGATTAGTATTACAAACACAGAAAATTTCTAGAAGCTAATATATAAAATAATTTTTTGAAAAGACAAATTTTAGCCGCCACATAATGAAATTTGTTTCCTGGCCGGCCATGATCGATCATGGACTAGCCACTGTACTTGAAATTAGGGCAATATAATTCATAATAGTTATACATTAAAATAAACGTGGCAACTCTAACAGTCTTACATTTGAGTTAGTAGATTTATACAAAAAAGAAATAACCGCGAAACTTTGTGTCGAAAGTAAAAGAAGAAACAATTCAATACAAAAACTAATATTATTTTAATGGATATTAAAATAAAAGATGAAATTATTTACGAGGAAACAACGACGGAAAACCATAATTTAAAAGAAAATGCAGATAAGGTAAAAAATGAAGTAATCGTTAATTCAACCAAAGAAAGTCGCGACTTAAAAGAAGAAAAAGATATGAAAGAGGAAAATGTGCATGGAAATACAACTAGAGAAAACCACAAGTTGAAAGAGGATCATGGTGTGGACACAGATAAAATCACTTGCCTTAAAAGTCTTGGTCTTTTCATTGCTTCGAAAGATAATGATCGTAACGTTGTTCATGTGAAGGAGGTTCCCGGCATATGCAAGGAGAAACCATGCATGTTAGGTGTAGACGAAGCTGGACGTGGTCCTGTCCTGGGACCTATGGTGTATGGAATCGCATATTGCCCAATAGATAGTAAACAAGCGCTCCTAGACTTGGGCTGTGCCGACTCCAAACAGTTGACCGAAGAAAAACGTGAAGTAATATTCAATGAAATGAATGATATTTCCTGCATTGGTTGGGCGGTAGAATTAATTTCACCAAATGTGATCAGCACCAGCATGAATAAACGCAGTAAATGCTCTCTCAACGAGGTATCCATGAATTCAGCAATTGAACTTATACAACGAGCAGTGGATGCAGGTGTTAATATTACCGAAGTCTATGTAGATACGGTGGGACCACCAGAAAAATATCAGGAAAAATTAAAGCGTATATTCCCCCAATTTGAAATTACTGTAGCCAAGAAAGCAGACTCCACATATCCAATTGTATCAGCCGCAAGTATTTGTGCGAAAGTTACACGCGATCATGCGCTCAAAGTGTGGAGATTTCCCGAAGGTCTTGATCTGAAGGCTAATCAATTTGGTAGCGGTTATCCAGGTGACCCCGTAACAAAACGATTTTTAACCGACAACATTGATCTAGTATTTGGATATCCACGTTTGGTACGCTTCAGTTGGTCAACGGCAGAGAATGCGTTAGCCGATAAGGCTTACGATGTGGAATTCGATGAGCCCGACACTGAGAAACCTAAGTATGCCGGTCCAAAACTAACACAATTCTTTAAAGGACAGACAAAAACCGGTGAGGTGAAGCGAGAACAATGCAGGTTCTTCAAGGAACGATTTCTAGATAGTGTAATGGATTTTTAATAGATTATAAAAACTAAATAATTATTTGCCATTGTATTTTTCATATAATTTTGGGTACATTTCATATTTATATGTATACATAGAGAAATTATCGTTAATATGTCATTAAACAAAACAAATTTATATTTATTTTAAAGAACAAATTATAATGTTGTCATATTGTCAGTATTTTAGTGATGATCGGAAGCAGATTAGTTCGGAAAACAGTAGAACATCTATAAATTGTAAATAGTTGAGAGGAATACAGATTTTTTAATAGTTGAATGGATTCATATTAAGAGCAGTTGTATCTCCCATAGTTTTCCTCTGGATCCAGCCACTTCTCACCTATATTCCTTTTCATTGAAAATATATCTCATACAATCCATATCAGTTTTCTGTGCTTTATTTACGTATGCAGAAGTTATCTTTACGACTTGCACTTATTACTTGAAATACTAAATTTCAAGAACATACAACATTTTTGATTATTATTTTGTATGGTTACTATTCCATTTATCCAAAGACGAGGCTGTTTTTGGAAAATCCATCTTGTAAATAATCCATATTCACCGTCGGGTATGGGTCTTGTCATATTTTGTGTTTCCTTAAAAGTGTGATTCACGAATATTATATCATGCTGAAAGTATATATTGGCAATTTAAACTTGTCCATCAAACTAAAAATTATGTAAGTAAATTATGGCATTCTAAGAGTACATAAGTACTCACATTATATGGGCATGAATGATTTAGATTACTGTGGGTTGCAAGGCCAGAGAAATGATACCATATTCTTGTTGGTTGCCTGCCGCCAAGAAATCCAACCATTTATAGTGAAATTATATAAGAAAGGTTTCCAACCATTGGCACGTTTCTGAAAGCTAAAATTAACCTGTGTGCGTAAGAAGATAAAATGAGTAAACTATTTAGTAGATAATATTTATAAGATCCTAATTATGTAGACATACCGTGAAATGTTTGATTGGACGTAGTTTTACAGTGACATATATATTTAAGGCTAAGACATGACGTTCAACTTGCTTTACATAGCAATAGTTAAAAAAAGCCACTGTTTCATCGAAATTTCCACAGTTGGTACTCTTCTAATTGATATACGAAAAAACCTTTTTTTTTTAGTTCTACAATTATAATAGACATGGGAGATATCTAATATTTTTTAACATTTCTTACCATCTGCAAAAAAATACTGAGAATTAAAATTTGATATATTTTTCCTTCGATTACCGAATACATTTCATTAAATAAAAGTACAAATTAAAACTTGCTAAATAAAATATTCTGTATTATGTGAAAAGCAGAAAAGTTTTTATTTCTTACTTAATATAAATTGTTTTTTATTATGTAAAAATAACGAAAGCAAAGTTGGGGCGTAGCCGAACTTTATGTACCCTACACACCCTCTGAAATAAAACACCTTTTTGCATTCAATGGTGGTTAAATTGTTAATGTTTTGTCGTAAAACATTTTTTGTTTATCAGCTGCCTACATGAAATTTGGGAAGTATGGGAAGAAGACGTGATTATCGCCCAATGATAATAATTCGTGAATACCAAATTTGGTTTCATTTGCTTCACTATTTTCTTATATATTTCATATGTAGGCAGTAAGCGTGGCGTGACTTTTGCACAATGCTGAAAATTTCCAGAACAGTTGTTCAAGAGGCCATTTCAGTGATGTGTGTTGATATTTGTGCAATTCACTTCAGAATTCCCTTCAATATCACTATGAGAAATTCACTTATATGGGAGGTATCACGCCCACTTCTCCGATTTTGTCCATTTGGTCCTGACAATAACAAATGTCTGTACCAAGTTTGGTTGAGATTGCATAAGTTTTACTCGGACGGACATGTCTGAATAGAGTACGCTATGCACGCGGACAAACAAACGTTACTTGATCATAACCAATATACGATGTACACAGAGTGTGTAGGGTATACAAATTATTTTTAATGGTAGCTATTAAGTTATGTAATTATGTAATAAAGATTTACGATAGGAATGAGCTTGGTAGGCACTCATCAATGCCCATGCGCAACATCGTAACGATCTTCCCTCTTCAATAGATTAGATAGTTGCCAAAATAAGAATTCTAAACAAAGAAAAATTAAGTACTGTCCAACTGTGACTCTATTTTCCGTTGGTGCAGTCGTCTGCATAGCACAGATGTCACCGATGTCACAAACATTCTAGAGCTCTTCGAAGTTTCCAACTGATTATAATTTTTATTTCACTAGTTAACATAGCCACGACAAACTAGTATGGCCACAAGCCTCGAAGCTTGTTCAGAGTTTCTATTCTCATACAATCGGAAATAGATGGCGTAGATGTGCAGCATCATATGTGCAAGGGCCGAACCAATTTAGTTCAGTGCAACATCTAGTTTTTAAAATGGTTGAAAACAAATACAGTTATCAACCATTTTAATAATACTATTCAGTGAAAATATTGTCCTGTAATTCTCATCTACTTTACAATATTTTTCACTGACATATATGGATTTTGACATTTCACAAAGATCACTGATGAATATGAATAACAATATTTAAATTTTTTCCAAATTAAAAATATGTTTTATCATTTGAATGAAGTACAACAACAAAACATTTTTAGATTTTAGTAGGTCCTAGAAACGTTCTTTTAATTTTTCCACAAATAACTGGTTGGAAAATAACAATTTGATTGGTCTACAAACTATTCCAAAAGCATGTATCTTTCAACAGCTTTTAGAGGTATTTTCTTGATATGTTATGTATCAGAAAGTTGTGCGTAAGGATTTTAGCTACAACTATGCTGAAGACAGTGAATAGAAATAGCTTAGCCTTTGTAAGTTATAGGCCAAAAACCGAAGAAAAGAGTTTGATTGGTTTACAAACGATTCCAAAAACATCTATCTACCAATTATTTGAATATGCAAGCCTGGATAATTGACTTGTGCTTAGGACAACCCAATGTTAACGAAACTAGTTCGCGATGAGGAAAGACACCAAATGTGCGACTAGTTGCAGTGTTCAGTTAACCAGTTTATCGACTAACAATAAACCAGTTGGTTTCCCTGCAGGGTACATATGTATGGATGTGTGTATGCCACTGCAGATCATTACATGTGCGCTTGCCTTTATGCATCCATAGTCTCATTAGATTTATTCATATATAGTACATGCATACAAACATACATATACACAAACACTTGCATAACAATAAAATAGTTATAAGTGTACATACATATGGTATGTAGAATAGTAGTAGAATTGTGATACTAAGTTGATAGTGTCGGCAAGGTGTAGTTTGGTATTTGTTATCGAATCTACCGAAAAAAGAACTCCACCTCTAAACGTCGAATAGGTAAAAAAAAGAACAAATGGCCGGCACCAGAAAAGGTTCTTCACTATTAATTGAAACTTACTTTACTTTACTTTTAATGGCACAACAACCCATGGAGGGCCTAGGCCGAACTTTTCGCATCCACTCATGTTGTGCGTGTTATATTTGTACATGAATGGAAGGTACCTACAGTTTAATGCCGAATCCGAACGGCGAAGTGAAAAGCTTTTCATAGCAATTTTTACTCTTGTAGGTAATTGAAACTTTAATTCATTTAAAGAAACATTTTTACAAAACTTACATTTTTTAATTATTAATCGAAAAAAATGGACCAAACCAGAGACATAGCTACTGAAGTGCTATTCGGCCCGAAATAATGAGTTCCACCACTAATATACATTAAATAAATATATTTATTACAACAGCTGTCGATAGTAGTGGAAAATTTTTAATATCTTGTGGATCGTGTTTTTTGTCACTAATTATATATACGCCTATTTAAAGATTTTGGAGAAAATAGAGTGGAATTTGGCAAGTGGGTGTGGCACCATCCATTAAAACTAAATACAGTAAAGCCCGGTTAAGTACGTCACCTGAAGGTGTCAGACTTTAGAGGTTGGACATAACTGGAGAACCATAGCAAAGAATGAAATGAAAAATTGTGTGCAAACGATATATTGTAGGAGTTATTGAGAAGAATTTGGAATATTTTGGATAAGTGGGTGTGACACCTCCCATATATCAAAATATTTGAAACGACCGAACGACTATAGTTTGAAAGATAATGACGGTCTGTGTGAGGAGGTGTTATGTAGTGTTCTGTAGAGGAGGTATTCTGATAGTAGTAAGTTGCAGGCTTTTGGTCATTTTTGAGTAAGTAGTTGTGGCACTTCCGATACAAAAATATACTTGAAACGATGTAATTGGAGAAGCATAGTAACGCAGACAATGACAGTTTATATGCGAAGGTGGTAATAGCTATTGGGTAAAATGTGGTCGATTTTAAGCAAATGGGCATGGTAACTCCTACACAAACCAAAATACTTGAAGTGACGTACATAGCTGGTGAAGCATATTGTGTATGGTAAGAAAATGACAGTTTGTACGCGATGGCGGTATGTTAATAGTTATTACATATTGGTCAGAATTTAGTAGTTTTACAGAAATTGGGCAAACGAAATATGCATTTGAAACTACGTAACTGGCGAAACATGGTTTGGAAGGCAATAACGGTTTCCATGTATATTGGTAGTAGCTATTAACAAAAATACAAGCAAAGTACTTAAAGTGACGTAACTGAGGAGCCACTTCATTGTCGATATGTTATAAGATTGAAATATTTAAAATTTTAATTTCGAGTGTGCAACATTCGTATTGGATTGTATGACATGCAATTCGCGCAATATTATACAAAAAAGTAAAAATATATAATGCTGATTTTTTTTCGCAAAAATTACCACATTCGTAAGCCAATATTATTGGCTTTGTCTTTGACGTTTATGTCAATCGCCGCTGAACTGTCAGCGACTAGTTGAGTTGGCGTTGCTTTTGGATGTAAAACGGAAATGCGCGACTACAAAAAAACTAGCAGGCAACTTTTTTTGTGTCAGATGGACGTGATAAACACAATATATTTGACCTGCGAAAGTCTAGCAAGTTTTCAAGGTTGCCGTGCTAAAAACGGGTTTTAGTAGTATTAACTGAGAAATTAGTATTAAATGCAAATTGAAAACGCAATAAAAGTTTCAATTTTTTGACTGCTGATGATAAAACTTAACTAGTTTTAAACTACGAACATTTCAAGTTATATGAAAATTATATGCTTTATGAACTTTTTCTCAGTAACATATCCTGCGTTTACACCTACCACTGCTGGCATGCCAACGAAGAATACGTTTTAGCTGTCAAAGAACTGGAAAATAGTTTATGTGACGCAGCTAATTATCATGCCAGTTAATGTCTAATAAAATGTCGGTCGTATAAAAACAAAAATTTTCTTGTACAAATTTGTAATGTTCACGCCTCTCTTTTCTCTTTCTCTTTTTCCTCACATTTGGCAGAAACATGTACAAGTTTCGTCACTGATAGCCACATTTTAATCAAAATTGGGATGCACGCCATTCTGCCAATGAATACAATTTAAGTGTATTAATGAAAAAGTTTGAGTGTATTAGTATTTCCATGCCAACATTATCGTGTGTAAACACTGGATACATCGTGTAATAAAATGACACATTAGCACTACTATGTACTTAAAAAGCATCTCAATAGTACTAAACTACTTTCATTAGCAGCATTGTGGATGCGGGATTTGGCGCGCGCCAAATCAGCTGAGTTTTTCGGCCTCTGTCGCGCTCCCTTCCCTCTTTCTATACTCACGTCGACAGCACATAAATCGCGTTTCGCGTTGACAAATTCTACGAAAAATTCGAGCACGAATTTTGTTGGTTTATTGCGACATAAAGTTTATAAATTTATCATATTTGTAAAATTTGTATTTTTCTGAATTTTTTGATGCAATTCATTTAAAAATCATTGTGGTGGAAGTGCATTAAAATCGACTTTGAAAAATCGTATTTTCGGTGTGAAAAAACGCTGGAATTGGAAATTGCTCTCGCCATTTTGACTTGAATTAAATTTTTCACTTTACACACAGTACCAAAAAGAAATACGAAAAAAAAGACGTCTAAAAGGAAATTCAAGAAAAAGCGCCGATGCTTTGCCGACTACTTCGGTGGGGGCTTAAGTGCGAAAATTCACAAAAACTGCATAATATAACAAACTGCATATAACAAAATATAGGCTATCGTAAATTCGGGGATTTTGAATTGATCGGCAATTCAGTAGATCGAAATCTAGAGATAAAAATACCACGTATAAAACTAGTGTTCATGCAATTGATAAAAAAAAGATTTTTCTCAGTCAACTTCTGGGGTAACTTTTGCAAAGAAGTGAGGCTGGAGGAACTGTTGAACAGCTTTGGCTCCACAACGTAGGAGGAAAAACCCAATTACGAAGCGTTTAAGAAAATGGCGCATTCAACAGCAGCAGCAACAACTGCGATAAAAGAAGTCAACTATTTCTTCCAGGATGCTAATGGTGGGTGCTCTAATAGTAGTTCTAAGTGGGCTTTCTCCATTGCCGTTAAACTTTAGGATGTTTTCCTTGTGGCTTATCCTTTTCCAACACAACATCTGCATTTCATAATTTTCTTCTCATTTTTGCCGCAAAGTTTTTTTTTGTTGCTTTTCTACTGTTTTTGTTTTTGGATCTTCATGGCCACACGCACACATGCATTTAAGACACATATGTATTTTGTGAGGGGGGCTGGAGTGGGAGAAATAAAAGACGTGGAAGTGATTGAAATGAAAAGAGAATAAAAGCGGAAAAGGAAATGTGAAAAAATATTCGTTTTCGGAATGATACAGTGAGAAGTCAAGATAAAACAGTGAAGGCGCACATAGTATGAATGTTTGTATGTAGATAATAAGTAACGCTTTGATTGCAACCAGCAATTTTCATTGCTAACTTAAAGAGGATTTTTTGTAAGATACTTACTTTTAATGGCACAACAGCCCATGGAGGGCCTAGGCCGAGCTTCTCGAATCCACCCATGTTGTGCGTGTTATATTTGTACACGAATGGAAGGTACTGTTATGTTGAAATATTTGTAGGTAAAGCTAACAGAAACTATTCTAATATTTTTTATTGTTTTTTGTTATTTTTAAAAGCAGTTTTAAATGCGAAAAGAACGGATTCGCATCGGATGGTAATTTTTCAATTTACTTGTCACATCTGATTGTTCGGTCGAGGTGCGAATAGTCGAGCACGCTCAGTTGGTAAAATCGTAAATTTTTGAAAATTGAAAGGAAATGTCAAAAAGCGGCTAGTCAGTAAAATTGTCATATAAGTTTTTGTGACTTTTTGAGATTTTCATTTATAGTTAAAAAAAAAGAAAAGAATTTTGTATATTGGGTTAAACTGACCCAAAAATTATTAAAAATTTTTAATTTTACACGAGAGTTTGACTTGTTCTACGTAAACATAGTTGCCAATATATTTATTACAAAAATTCTCAATCAACTGATTGAAATTTAAGAAAAAGAATGTCAACTTTACACGTTGTCAACTGTCAGTTGGATAATTTATATATATCCTTTACCAGTTATTGTTTTTTTTAACTATGTTTTAAAATTATCTCTTATATCCATGCATTAGTTGGTTTTTTTTTATATTTGAACTATAGTTTTATGTTTAGTTTTGCAAACTCCTCCTTCTCTTACTGCTTGAGACAAAGTAAAGAAATATTAGACAGATTGAGTTATTGTACTAGAATTATTGTAATAATAACCTGAAAAGCGATAGTAAAATATTTTTCATAATAATATCCTTTAGCTAATCATTAAAAATTAAATATACATATGTACATGTATGTACCTACATACATATCATACAATGTGCGTACATAAGTTGAATGAAAAGAAAATGCGTGACATTTGCAGTGTCACTAAATAATAACAACAACAAATAAACAAGTAAGAGAAACATGAAGGGAAGTGAAAAAGAGAGAAATAAGCAGCAGTAAAGCAGGCAGGTAGTTTGTGCCGCCATTGTCACTTAGGTAGCATATTATAGAAATTTTGTTTTTATGATACGTGGTTTTATGAATAAAATGTTGATATAAATACATATAAATTTATAAATATACCACAAGCTATAATCAAATTTTTTAATGACTTCAATATATGATGATATCACTCGATAGCCTCATCACGACTATTGTAACTTAAAAACACAAATGCTGACAAAAACGCATTTAAACTTTTCAATTTGCCAATCACTTCATATAAGATTTCATAAGATACAATAATGATTTTGTTTACCCAAAATAAAGTAGTTTGACAGATATGTACATATAAATGAGAAAGCTACATATGTAATGCAGTAAAAAGAAAAATCGACCGCTTGGTCGATATCATTATTTGGCCGATTTTTATTTTTTATAAATCTACTAGTTTCCCAAAAGATTTGACCTTTGCAACATAAATATGTAATTACAACAAAATCGTATCTTATGTATGAATGTTTTTCCCAAAATATTGTGATTCTGATACTTTTTTATTATCTTTAGAATACCTCATAGATTCGGGAAGCCCAGTCAGTCTAATTGAAGATTCGTGCGCTCTTGCGAAAATTATTTTTAATTATCACACAGAACTATGTTTCCTTTGCTTTAGCTGGGGTCTACTCAGCGAGTAATCAGGATTAGTAAATAATCACACTCCTTTTGTGCTGGTGCAAGCAATAAATCAGGGTGTTTCCATAATTTCAGGTGGTTTACCGGTTTTGTTCTCAATTTATTTTCAGCTTTAGGATACTAAACGATTTTACGTGAAATTTACATTTCGCGCGTTTATTAATATTATCTGCACAAGGGTGTATCAATGAATACTTTGTCCATTCAGATATCTAATTTTAATTACATTTCTAGTATGAGAAACGTTAAGACACGAGTGTTAAAATAAACTGAGGTCTAATCGTCTGATCCGTGAACGTACAACTCGTACCTTAATTCACTCCAAAATAATACTATTGAATTTCGTAGTAAATTACAGTGGGAGCTGTAAGTTCAGGAATCAGACGATTGGACACCTGGCTCCTTAAGTCTTTGTTATGGTCGCTGTTATCGATGCATAATTAAAAAATGTGAAGTAATAATTATAAATTTTTCCTTGCTGGTTTATATATATGATAAAACCGTACGTCCTAGTCTATTCGCGAACATTTCCACATTTCCTGACGAGTTCAAAGAAAAGGAAGAACCTTAATTTTGCAAAATTTTATTATCTTGAACTTAAGCGGTTTGGATTTGACTCATTTCTCTCTGAGGGATCTTACATTCCTCATTTTTTCATTCTGCCAATTTGTAGCACCAACGGTTCTTGATTCGAAATTGACCACTTTAATTCCAGTTACTGCGTACGTAATATCGTGAGGTCTTTGGAACTCTAATATTGAAAGATGCTTTGAAATCATAATAATTTACACAATTAAACTTCAAGTAAAGTTTAGAATTTTTAGCAGATTACCAATTTCTTTCCACATACAAGCAATAAAAAATGACTGATGTTTCTTCGTTATACATATGTTCTTTGTTGTACGATATCTCCAAAGTTGTTGTTCATTTTAAATCCAAGGATGGGAAGAAATGGTTGCGAATGTGTTTAATTATTTCCATGTTCTGTCTGACTGCAACTAAAGGCTTAATTAGGCATATGTAACGTAGTGTATCGTAACGTTGTCTACTATCACATATCAATCTATTATATGAAGAGTGCAAGCAAGTGATAATCGGAATCGTAACGCAGCGTAGTAAATGAATAATCAAGCCTTATCTCCTAATTGGTCTATCTTATTACTGTTTTAACCATTTTCAAGTAGTAACCAGTTTTCGAGTTTTCACCATAACACATGTTTATCTGACACCTTAAATCTAGTATACCATACCTCATACCTGGGTTGAATTAATTAACTCTTACCTAGAATTAATAGCTTTAAGAAATTTGGCAGAAACTTTTACTTTTTTTTATAATAACACGCAGTATAATTACCTTATGTTTTGATAAAAAATTAGAACAAACGATTTATTTTATAAATTCAAAATAATAACTAATTAGAGAAATAAAACTAATGTGTATGTCACATACAACAGCAAAGTTATCATTTAATCACCGCGCATCAGTTAGAACTGCTATCAACATCTGCAGCACATCAACAAACAAAATTCTTGGTGCCGCTCTCCATTATTTTTTCTACAATACAACCCTAATTGGAAGTGTGAGTAGCATTCGTTGAATGTGTGCTTTGCTTGCTCTTCCCTGCTGCTGATGGCTGGTGCTGTGTGTAGGTTAAATCATTTCAAAGCGCGCTGTTTTTAATGTTAACTAACGCGTTATTGGCAATTAGAAAAAGGATATTTTTCGGAAAACCTCATATTACAACGCTATAATAAAAACTCACAGTGGTAATCGCAGCTATTTTATTTTCCTGAGAAAAACTAAAATTGAAAAACTATAAATTTTTCTTGTCCTCAAATTCTTAAGATATTTTGTTTATTCAACTAATGTATGCATGTGTGCTTGTTTATTTACAGGAAAAATAAACAAGGTTTTGAAACAAGCGGAAATCAAGGCGGAACCTACAATTGGCACCTCATCCATTTATGCCACAACTTCGGTAAGCAACTCGAACATGGGTGGCTTCAATCAGATGGTAAGCACAATTTGTTGTTACGGTTTTTTTTTTTTTTTTTTATAACATTCAACACACAGGGTGTACCCTTATGAATGCAGAGCATTGTGTTGAATGGAAGGAAGATTGATAGGTGAGAGGAAGAAGGAGGGGGAATGAGAGAGGGAATGCAATCACACAGCACACCGATAAAGAGATAGGCAGCCATTGTGGCAAGTGTTATGCCTTCACCACAATGAACTTAATTTTATCAGTGTCCAAGGCCAAGCTTTTCGCATCCACTCATGTTCTGCGTGGTATATTTGTACATGAATGGAACGGTAGTAGTAAGGTTCAAGAAAGTGACCAATATTGTGCGTAAATTTCATAGCGTGTAGATCTTCTGAAGGTACTATGTACATATACCAAAACGCATTGTCATTTATTTTTAATTTTTGAAATATTTATAATATATAAGAGAATGTAGGATATATAGGATAAGAGAAACCTTTAATGATCTGTGCTTGATCCAATTCCAGATTTCGAGGCGTATTAACTAAAAAATTGTGGAAAATTAGAGCATACTTGTCTAACATTAGCACAGAAAGTGAACATTAATAAGTTTCTGCGTTAACCTCGAAATTACATCTTCTTCATATTGCAGTTTTCTAGTTCTTAAAATTGAGAAGTGGCCACCTCGGTAGTCTAGTGAATGAGTTCTAGACTGGAGTTGTTCTAGTAGATTCAGGATCGTTTCCTATATATCAAAAATTGTGCCAAAGTTGTGATAAACGTATAATCCGTTCTGAGAAATTTTACCGCTTTGGGGCACCAACTCAATTTTCAAGTAGAAAAATGGTAGCCACCAGCACAAAGGATTATTTTAATCAAATATAACTATTCCAATGCCTTTTATGCTCAATGGATTTATCACCTATGCTGTTGTATTTTCCAATGTCAAACGTTGATAAACCTCTGGAAAGCATCTTAAATTGTGAAGAAAAAAGAAATCATGAAAAAAGTTCTATGTTTCAAATCAATTCAATTAAAAATTTTCATTTAAAAAATATCAAAAAGAAATTATTATTTTTTACTTTCAGAACTCAGCACCTTTATCCTTTGCAAGCACTACCAATTACAATGTCCAATCCACGGCTGATAGTAAGTTTTTTGATCTTAAATTATAAATTATTCATAAATAATAATACATTTATTATTATTTTTAATTTTATAGATACCACGTACACAATATTCACATCACAGAATAACATCCAACAACAGCAAGCTGTCCACCCAGTTAAATATGAAACGCATGATTCAGTAAGTTATAATTTTATAATAACATTTCAGAAAATGAAATATATTAACGACCCTGTCTTTCTAAAGGGTGTTTTTTTTTAGAAGTGTGGTTTTCAATCTGGCAATAATTTTTTCGGAGTTGTCACTTAATTTATGCTCAGTTTGGTTTGCCATTTCATAATGAATAGACTTATTTCTGAAAAACGTTTGCAAATCGTGCAAATTTATTACCAAAACGAGAATTTTCACAAGAAAATTTTGTTCAGCGTTGAAGCTCACTTTTGTATAAATGGGTACGTTAATAAGTAGTGAGTGATCATAATCCGCAAACCATTGTTGAGACGCCGTTACATCCTCACAAAGTCAGTGTTTGGTGTGCTCTATAGGCAGAGGGAATCATTGGTCCATATTTCTTCAAAGATGAAGCCGGTCATAATGTTACAGTCAATGGGGAACGCTATAGAGCCATGATTAATGACTTTTTCGTGCCTGAATTGGAGGATGGACGACCTTTGGTCGATGTGCCATACAGCCAACGAAACAATCAATTTATTGGAGGAAACTTTTGGTGAGCGCATTATCTTGCGTCGTGGGCCTGTTGCGTGGCCTCCAAGATCGTGCGATTTAACACCGCTGGACTATTCTATGTGGGGTTATGTGAAGTCGCTTGTCTACGCAGATAAGCCCGAGACGATTGACGCCTTGTTAGAGCAAAAAGTGGTCGAAAATTGGGCCTCGGCTGGAATTTATTCGACCCAGCCGCGGCGGCCACTTGCCCGAAATCGTTTTTAAAACATAATGGCTTTATAATAAAGCTAAATTCTTGGCCATAACATTAAATTATATGCGTTTTATTTCTTCTTGAAAACCGCACTTCTAACAAAAAACACCCTGTATATACTTATGTAATAGTTTCCGTTTTATGTACATACACAATTAGTTTGTTAGATTACGCTTCATAATGTTTGTCAACGCTTACAAATAAAACATCTAGTACTCGTCATTCCTGATAAATCAAACGTACTTTAAGGGGGTGCTGCCTACAAATGGAAAGTGATGAACTCACTAAAAAATTGATCATTGAGTAAGGAGGCGCGGCCTTATTGATCTTGAAGTTATACCTTACGTCATCTTATTACTTGAAATACCTACACTTGGCACACTCCCTCCCATTCGTTTAGCTGTTATGAGTTGTATCTTTGAATATTTTTCTCATTATACATTTTAGCCTGTTGTAAAAAATGAAGGAGGAAGTTATATGAAATATACACACAATAGCAATACTAAAATGAAATCAAAGATGTAAGCAAACAATCAATCATTATCATCAATCAATTGCTCAATCAGTATATTAATGTTTTCTTTTTGTATATTTTGCTTTTAGTCACGCCACCAACAGCACCCAAGCCTCAGTACAAAAGAAACGTAAACCAGAAAAGGCAGGCAAAGGCTTGAGACATTTTTCAATGAAAGTTTGCGAGAAAGTCAAAGAGAAAGGTGTCACCACGTATAATGAAGTGGCCGATGAATTGGTAGCCGAAGAAATACAAAATAATTCCATTGATTCGGCAAATTGTGATCAGAAAAATATACGACGCCGTGTATATGATGCGCTCAACGTTCTTATGGCTATACAAATAATATCAAAAGATAAAAAAGAAATACGTTGGATCGGTCTGCCACCAGATTCAGTTGAGGTTCGTAGAAAAGTAGTTAGATGCTTTTTGTTCCTTCTTTGGTTGCTTTGTGTGTTGTGCTTAATCAACAAAAAAAGCTTTGTTGGATTTCTTAAAAGGCCTACGGCCAAATTATCCAAAATCTAATTTCATATTTTGTTTTCTATTAGCAATGCTCGACACTTGAAAACGACAACGAACAACGTCGCGAGCGTATCAATCAAAAGCATCAACAATTACGTGAATTATTACTGCAGCAGGTCTATTTCAAAAGTTTAATTGAACGCAATAAGGAGGCCGAACGTACCGGCAATATACCAATGCCAAATTCCTCAATACAATTGCCCTTCATCATAGTGAATACGCACAAATCGACCAAAATCAATTGCAGCGTCACAAACGATAAGTAACGTTAACGTTTTATTTTGATAAATGAAATAAAAAAAAAAGATTTATAATAAATATATAAAATTAAAATCTCTTCTGTATGTAGATCGGAATATATTTTTAAATTTGATGATAAATTTGAAATGCACGATGATGCGGAAGTACTAAAACGCATGGGGCTTATATTTGGTAAGTGCGCGCTTGCATTGTTTCAAGAATTATTGCGTTTCATCTGTGAAACTTCACAGGTTTGGACAAAGGACAATGCTCGTATGGTGATATAGAGCGTGCCAAAACGTTGGTGCCACCTAACTTCGAAAAGTATATTGAAGGTAAGAATTATAAATATTATCAAAGAGTATAAAACATAAAGAAAACATTGAATCTTCTTTCTTAGTGCATACAAGCAGCAACAAATAGCAAATGTTAAGAGAGAAATAGGAAGAAAACAATGACGTTAATCACCTAAATTTTGACCTCTTTTTGTTTACATCGTAAGGGAAGATATTCCTACTCTTGTGAAACTTAGGAACACGTTTTCATTTTTTTTTACTGCATAATTATTTCTTTTTGCTGAAATATGTTTAGATGTTTTTTCGTAATAGTTTTCTAGCTTATTATTGTATTATGTTCCCTTAATTCTCGTCATTGCGTTGTTTTTTCCTCTCTCATTCTTTGATCAATGAAGTGAAATAAATAGTAGTCGCATCCTCATTTTTGATGCCTAGCTTCTAATAAATTATGACTAATGTTGCTCTGTCACTTTCACATTCATATTTTACCGAGCCATAATTGTCAGATCTCAGAATATTTCCGAATACTTTAAGAGTATATGCGGATCTTAATACTTAAATGCGGCTTTTATACTTTATATACTCTTTGATATAATGCATAGATTGATGAAATGTGAACTTAAATGTCATAAATATTTTTTAAAGCTTACGGAAAGGGTAAAGGTGTTCCATGCGATTCGGATGATGAGTCGCCATCGTACATTGAGCTTACCGCCACCACCACAACAGATTCGCAAGGTTTCGTTAGAAATGCCGATGGCGGAATTAAGTCACCTGATCTCGATGATGATGATGAATATCTGGACAATAGTGATATTGATTGAGGGGAATTCATAGTTACTTACAGTAACAACAACATCAACAACATTAATAATAACGTACATTTTAAAGCAAATCAAGAGTTAAAAAACAAGAAAAAAATTATAAAACTAAAGAAGAGAAAAATATCAAAATTGATAATTGATAATGAAGAAATGAAAAAAGAGGCAACAACAGCAGCAGCAGCAACATCTGCAACCAGCACAGCTAATGATGAACAACATCATCAGCAATCGCAGCAAATGCAACAACAACGATTTGTAGATGTTAACTTGTCTGAGGATTCATTTAGTTTCTCTTTCATTACAGCCTTATTGGGGTTGCACTGAAGTTTGCAATGGAAGTAAAAGAAGAGTTAAGTTTAGATTTTCGTTAATACTTAACCTTTCTTGTTTCTGCCTCATTTCATTTTACCTGTTAATTTATACATATATAATTTTTATTTCTTTTTTATATGACTTGATTGTTTGGGATTTACATACATTATACTGCTGTTGCAACATATGCGAATGCATATTAATTTTATTAAAAAACAAACAACAGCACAAAAAGATTTACATATAAAGTTTGTATTTTCCAAAAATTTTCGAGATTGTACTGTTTATAATCTGTTTGTTTTTTAAACAGCCAAATTTCAAAATTGTTTTATAATATGGAATAAAAAATTAATTTTTAAACGCTAATGTTGATTTAACAAAACAGAAAAATGTGTGAATTTGGTTCTACATACATACTATGTATATCAGTCAATATCTGAATTGCAATAGAATTCACCGCAAACTTTGAAAGAAATTGCTTGAATATCTATGTTACTCAAAAATTAGGTTCAACACAGGCATAAGTTTATTTTAGCCAAGTCCCCCGTAAGAGAATATTCGCTGGTAAACAGTTTTTCTTTTCTTTTGTACTTTTTGTTTGTTTTTAATTGACACCTACACTTCATGGTTATTAAACATATAAAATATGTTTTGTTTTATATTATATTATATTATTATACACGTATATAATTTAATTTTTGTTTAATGACACTATGCAACAGACATTTTGCGAGGCAGTTTCCAATATCATTTGCTTATGTAAAAAGACCCGTTGCTGAACATGAAAATCACACTTGAACACTTTTCTATTGCAGCTTTTTCGTGCCAAAATGTAAGTCGATAGTATTCGTATTTATCCATGTAAAAGGGTAAACTCTACGCATTAATTAAGAAACTGGGCATATATTTATGATTTATCTATGTATCCGAGGTGATTTAATGAATTGTCGACTAAAATTTTGGCCTAAAATCGAATATATTATCATATATGTCGATTGAGTGCATGCACCTGAACGACAAAGACAATTTAAACACAATTCAAAAAAATAATTTTATATCTTATTTAACATGATCGGTCAAACGATCAAATTCGAGATATATTTAATAACGTGAAGCCTATGGGTAAAAATATCAAATTCAAGTGCCCATAACTCAAACGCTTCTATAGTGTGATTTTTGCGTTATGCGGGCCAATTCACATAAGAAAATGGTATTGGAAACTACTTTACAGAATTTTTCATTTTGTTATTAACGATTTTTGAGAAGATTTAAAATTTATCAAAAAAAGAAAAGGCTAAACTTGTAGCTTTGTTATTTTTCATATTAAAATTGTAATTTACATAAAAGATTAATCATAAATTAAAGCAAAAAACACAAGAATTGATAATTTTAAGCAACACACACACAAAAATAATAAATAAATCGACAAAGCTACATTAAAAAACGCAAAAAAAAATACACAAGACAAAAAAAAAGAAAGAAAAAAAAACATTTAACACTAAAACTCAAAAGAAATGCATAAAAGTAAAATGTTATTTTTAAGCCATTTCCAGATGATATCTGCAATTCAATATAAACAGAAAAACCGAAACATTTGATTAAATTTACACATATACATAAGCAAGTAGATGTATGTATGTAAAATATTGATAATGACAACAAAACCGAAAAAGGTAATAAAGTGAAATATATGACATATTTATAAAAAGCCAACAATAAGTGAGAATTATTGGAAATTCTCAAAACTTAGGTGAATCGAACGTGAAGCTGCCAAGAAATACTGGATACAGTAGAATATCTTGGTATTTACATACAGCGTGATATATGGAGGTGTGATATATCAACCTACTTGGTTGATCCATCGAGTCAGCAAAAAAGCAAGAATGATCAGCTGGAAATATAAATTCCTCTTTCTATCGACGAGGTAGGCGAAGGAATGTAATGTAGGTAGAGCAATTCACATACTATCTAGAGTTAGTCGGTGTTTCTCCAACTCTCAGCTTTTTGGCATTTAAATTAAGTTGCATAAGCTTAGCAACGGGTGTTGGACAGTTACTTTTGCTCTCCTTCATTCCTCAAGGAAGGGAGCGAGGATACTTTACAACCAAGAAATTCGTATAAATTTGATCATTTTACTTGTGCATAAGTAAAGGGTGATTTTTTAACAGCTTGGTTTTTGAAAATCAAAAAGCTCAGATATTTTACAAAAGTGAATTAAATTTTTATTTGGATCGATAAATCAATTCCTGCCGTTTACTTCTTAAAGATAATTTCACTTAATTGTTGCCCGCGACTACGCTTTAAGTGATACATTCTGATGGTCCAATTTTGCCACACTTTTTCATTAATTTCGGCCGGAATCTCACCAATGACGCATTCAATGTTGGCTTCCAAAGCAGAAATCTTGTTTGGGTTGTTCCTATAGACAAGAGGCTTAACATACCTCACAAAAAAATAGTCTAACGGGGTCAAATCACACAATCTTGGTTGCCAATTGACTGCACCAAAACGTGAGATTAACTGCTCACCAAATTCGCCTCTCAATTGATTCATGGTTTCGCGTGCAGTGTGGCATGTGGTACCGTCCTGTTGGAACCACATGTCGGCCGAGTCCAATTGTTGAATTTTCGGCAAAAAAGAAAAGTTTGTTATCATCGAACGGTACCGGTACCTTTCTCCATTGACCGTAACGTTGCGGCCTTCATCGTCTTTGAAGAAGTACGACCCAATGATGACGCCTGCCTTTAAACCGCACCAAAAAGTGCGGTTTTTTTTCGAGATGAATTGCTGAATTGCCTTTGTCTGCTTTTCACTCCATAAAATGGACGTAGCTTGCGGAACACATTTATCACAGATCACGAATTTTGATAATAAATTTCAATAATTTGCAACCGTTGTTCAGGCGTAAGTCTATTCATGATGAAATGGCAAACCAAACAGCATTTTTTACTTTGACACATGTCACAAATCATGCGTGAACTGTCCGAAATATTAACGACAAAAACTTAGTATCAAAAAAATCACCCTTTATTTAGAATTATATTTTGAAATGATATTGTAATCTGAACCTCTTAAAAAAATAGACAACATAAAGAAAAATTAATACATGCAGTTGCAGAGTTTCGCCCAGGCAGGAATGAGTGTGTGAACCAAGAACCAAAGGATGTGAACCCATGGGAAGATGGATTAACATATTTGGAGCAGAGATTCATACTATTGAAAGATGATATACTAAATACGCGACTTTGGTATTTTGTAGAATACTTAACTATTCAAGCTGATATTCTTTTACTTGTTTGAGATCACATCTAGATGCTGCACGCATTAAACATCTGGACAAGGACTATATTGGTTCCAGAGCACGTTTGAATAGTATCTTTTACTAGTATCTTCTTTCTTTTCTTTTGTCAGAAGTTAAGAGATACGAATTCTCTGCTACAAACTGGTAGATCAAAATGTTTTTAGGCAACTGTATTCAAAAAATATATGCATGCATTTTGAATTGGACCGAGGCTTCTGGCATTGTGGGGTTGGTATCAGTGTTGAAGCCAGTTTAATAGGGATATAGGTTCTGTATTTAAGAAGAAAAGTCATTAGAAAATACTTAAGAACATTACGGAGCAGTGAACCACAAAAAGAAGAAAATCCCAGGACTAAACTAAATCCAGATACGGCTGTGCCTGGGGGAAGGAAAAGGGTCCTCTCAAGAACTTTTCTAACATTACATTTTAAAAACATTTAACTCTATGTTCATAACGGGACTAGATATTGTTTGTTTTAAATATTGTTTTAAATTATGAGAACTTGACCATATTCGTAATCAGCTAAAACAGTGAAATTAAATAACTTTATTACATCAAATATATAATATCTATATGTATCATATGTATGTATATTAAACAATATCTAAACTAGAACTAGGTGTGCAAAAAACTCAAGCAATTCGTCTAAGGAAAACGCGCATAGTCTTTTTCTCGTTCTCTGTGTGTGCTTACGACATTGAATCTAAGTCAAACATCCAGTACCTGGTACCTGGGGGTGAAAAATGTCATAACGGTTAGTGAAAAGCTGCTGTGGTCAACAGTAGTGCGTTGTCACAAAAAATGTAACACGTTGGTGAAAAACTGAATATACGAATATACTTGGGAGGACGTAATTGTAGAGTGAATGAAAGAAACTACTGCAAAGAGATATAAAATTTTTTTTTTAAATAGCTACACTGCGCAGCTGCTTAGGGGACACGAGTATTTATTTTCTCAACACTGCTCGGAAAGATATACTGTTTTAAAGGGAAAGAACCAACATCGACGAGGATAGCGATATACAAATTGCTCTAACATCATCGATCTCATGAACCGGACGTAAAGACCCAATCATTCAACTGACGATTGATGGATATCAAAGACGTTTAATTTTCAAAGAAAGCAATGGTGGTGACATTTTTCATCATGCTTAAGTCTGTATTGCAGTTTATTTTTATAACACATTTAAACCAATTCTTTTGAACAATGATATTTTATTCACATAATATATCGCTACCTTAAATTGGTAAAGCCCTTACATGCATTTTTCAGAAATTTCAGAATAAGGAAAAACATTTTAAAAGTTAAATGATTTTAGCAGTTTACAAAAAAACTTAATATAAAGTTAAAGAAAAAGACAAGTTTAATCATAATTCATCAAAACTCAATTTCGAATAATTCTATGTTAGGGCTTTAGCAAATTAAAGCAGCGAAATGTAAAAAATTTGTATATATTAAATTAAACGAAATGGATTCATAAACTTGGGGTTTGTATTTTGTCAAAATTCTCGCATTAAAAGACAAAAGGAAAATAAAAAGAAAATAACAGAATACCAGAAAATAAGGTAGATCGTTAGGTATGCGAGTGTGATGGTTTTAATTATGATTATTAACAATGTAAATCTTAAAATTAAAATGATTTGCTCAAATAATATCCCGAAATATACTTATACAAATGCACCAAGATAATAAAAAGGTATAACTATTTAAGTTTTAAGCAAAGCCACTATTTAAAGCGGCATCTATCGTTGTTGGTGGCGGACTCAACGATTGCTGCGATGCTATGTCAAAATCCTTCATTGCTCCGCTTGGCGGCGTTGGAAATGCTGTTGACGATAAATTCATTAACTCCGGTTGTGGATTCTCGGCTGCAAGTAAAGGCTGAGTATTTCGTTTCAGTGCTTCTTGCAATTGCTGACGTTCCTCACGCATCTGCTGTGGACTTTTAACATAATTAATTGGTATAATGCCAGATAGTTTACCATCGGCACTGGCCAGGCCCCAGCCAGTGTTGAGCAGACCCAACGTGTTTTGTATTTCTTTGGGTGCAATAAGTAAACGTACACCAGAACGTATGCTAAGCTCTGTTGGATTTCTTGCTTGGAAATCATACAGAGAAACAGTCTCAATTGGTTGGGTCCATTTCGCAGGATCTCGTGCTGCAAAAAAGAAGGAATTTTGCAATAAATTTAATTGTTTTTCTAGCATATTGTTTACAAAGTCCATGCGGAAATACAATTTTATCATTTTCTTTAATCTTTTCAACTTCATACAATATCACAGAATATATGTAAGTATTTCTCTACCGCGCATGTTTTATATGTTTTTGTTAAATTATCAATACAAAAACCAACATATCTTCAACTTATCTAATCTTCAATATTTACAGTTATAAGCGAAAAAAATTGTTCATACCTTCCTCCTGTGCTGTATTTGTAACCGTGCCCAGAAGTTTCATTATCAAATAAGGTGCTGTGAATATAAAGCTAAGGAATGCCAATATCGGCCACGGTGATTGACCTTTGCGTGGCAATGTCGGTGCACCGGACTGTGTTGATGTTTCGTTTATTGCTTCAGCAAAGGCTTTCTTAAACGACTCTGACGATGGATCCAAATTCGATAAACGCAACCAATAAAGGATTCTGTTGTACAAATGTAGTTATTAAACAAATTATTTAAATGAAATCGAGCCTTCTTACTTTTTATAAATCCATGTAAGGCCACGGAAAATGGCAAATGTTTGCCAAAATTGCGCAAATACTCCACGCAGTCGCCCAAAATTTGCAGCCACACCGAGAATAGCACGGAATGAACTGGTCAAGGCAAAAAATGTTGAATCCAGCATAGCGGCAATGTTACCAATGGCCGATACCAAGGATTCTATACTTTGAAAGGCAGGACGAGAACTAGCCTCAGCCAATTGTATAAAACGTGTTTCAGGATCCATAGGATTCATACCGCCTCCAAAGCGATTGTACATACCGCCACCATATCCACCGCCGTAACTGCCCAATCCACCACCATATCCCCCATACCCTCCGCCAAGCGCACCAAAACCACTACCGAATCCACCATAGCCAGCGCCAAAAGGATTGCCAAAACCACCACCATAACCACTGTTGAAAGTGCTGCCGAAACCACCTGCACCACCTAGCGTAGACTGATATGGCAGTTGTGGTATTGGTGGTGGAGCCAATGCACGTACATTACCTGCGTAGGGAGTGCGTAACACTGATTCACCCACCGTACTACTATCACCGAAATTTCCACCTATCCCCATTGGTGGCATTAGATTCGGCTCAGTTATCACCGCATTGCGAAAATTATTCGTTTCATGTGCCTCAGCACCACTACCGCTGAAACTGTTGTCAACCATGTTGACGTTTCGATGTGCTTCGATTTTTGTGTTGAAATTTCACTACTAATTAAAATAATTGTAATTTATTTGCTGCTTGCTACTTGCTCTTTTGAACTTTGTTCTAGCAAGTTGAAGTTTTATTTTTATTTAATCTGCGATAGTGTGTTAGTCGGTTGACAGGAGAGAATTGGAGAAAAAGAATAATGAAGTGCGTTGATAAATCAATATTTACATTGAAAATCCATTCACAAATTTGTGCTTACCTTATGCCTGTTTATATGATTTTAATACTTCCTAACTATTCACAACCACATTTTAATACAAATAATTTTATTTTTTGTTGAAATTGTGGAATTTCACGAGTTTTCTTCCTGTTTTGAAAATACGTATTGGTATTGGCCACGGTATTCGGGCGTTTAAACAAGCAGAAACGGATCAATCAGCGTTGCCATATCAACTGACTTAGTTATTACGTCGATATACCAAAAGTTTTGAATACATATTTTCAAAAACCTGGGTCCAAGAAACAAAATTTCAGCCAATCTTAGAAAACTATCATGAAGGTCACATTACGGTTCATAATTAGGAATCAATTTGTCTGTTTAAAGGTCCAATGTCACAAATATATTTATTTAACATTTCCATCTGGCATCGTTGTGCTCAGCATTGCGCATTGCGTTGCCAACTACTTTATGGTGCGATTTGACAGTTGGGAATACACAGCTGCCAGATGTTACCAATTTATTGGTGTATTTATTTGAAAATGGTCTATGCTGCACTCTGATAAGGGTAAATTTCCGAAAAGAGATCATTTTTCACTTATTTATTTCGATAAGGTGTAAAGGTAATTAACCCAAAAAAAAAAAAAAATGTAAAATTAAGAAATAATCTTACTGCAAATAATGCTAAACATTAATAAGGAAATACTGATTTTGGTACAGAATAATCATTTTGAAAGGATAATTGAACAAATCTAAACTAACACTGTTAATGAAGAATAATTATTTATGTATTTCGCAATACATACTTTTAATACCATTTGAATTTCTCTTGTTTCTAAGTTTTTCTATTTGTCGTAAAAATTGTTATTAATAAAAACGGCATTGTATATGAAGTCAATGAAATTGTACATGATTTTCAAAAGGAGTACATATTTTCCGAAAATGAATTTTTTTACACAAATGGTAAAATGCTAATCTTATGAAATTGTTTTACCATCCGGCTACACTTTATTTTATATTATTGGATTTGTTTGACTGTGCAAAAAAAAAGTAGAAATCTCTTGTGTTTTTGTATTCTTGTTGACATTTGAATTTTGCAAAGCAGATAATAGAAAGTAGAAACAAAGAAACGCGTTAATATAACTTTTGTGAGATGAATAGTAAAGAACTGTACGCAATACGCGAATGGGCACCTTTAACAAATATCATTGATGCCATACCAGAGCGTATACAGCGCGGTCTATTGCCGGCGAATGTAAATATCACGTCCGTCGATGCAATTCCAGAATTTATTGCCCTGGGGAGTGATGCTGGCATAGTTTTCTGGTATAATCGTCATACAGGAGAAGTGCAGAAGCTAAAAGCAGAAGTAAGAGCCAATCCATTGTCACCTTTAATTCGACTGAAATTAATTAGATATGTTTTTTCGTTTGTGTGTGTGTGTGTGATAGAGAGGATTGTCAATGCTAGTCATACTAATGTATGACTCATAAGCGCTCGCTGAAGGCGCATCCTTTGCGTGTTTACAACTATTTAACTATAATTTACATTTTATATGTGCAGGTAGCAACGCGTATCACTTGCGTGAAAATAGTTAATTCGGTGGAGTATATGGTGGCTGCAGGCAGTTCCAATGGCCAAGTAAGCGTATTTCAAATACAAAAGGAACTGCCGCCTGACCTAAATCTGGTAGCTCCTTGCACGCGCAGCAAACCAATTGAACGTTATACGATTAGAGATCTACATCGCAGTACCGTGAGCTGTTGCGAGTGGTCGAAGAATGGCATGAAGTTATATTCCGGCGATCGGCATGGTGTGGTTGTGCTAACAGAGTTTGATTTTCCAGCGGTGAGTGCTGAAAAGAAAAACATTGATTAACTTCTGCTCCCTTACATTACAATTCTTATCTTTCTAAACAGCATCTTAGCAGATCTATTGAAATTCTAAGTGAAGCTTATGAAATTGTGCAATTGAGTGTGCATCAGAAATATCTGCTTGTTTCCACTCTTTATCGTTCGATTGTATGCCAGCGTAATGTCGTTACCGGTGAATGGCAAATCACACAAATTGGCAAAAAAGATCGTAAGCAATTGATAGAATGTGGTGGCACGTTTCTTAAACGGTCCACTAAACATCCCCTTTTAATATGCGGCCGTCCAGGGTTGCGATTTTGGGTAGCTGATACCGACGGAAATGTAGAGAGGACATTACTCTTTCGTGATGCAGTGGCACTTAGTCCTACCTGGGAAATACCAATTTTAAATCCGAAATCAACTACAAATCTTCCCCCATCATCACCTACCACGGACTCAGATGTTGTGTGTGAGGATGCAAGGAACTTTTGTAGTTTATATTTATATGCTGGACAAGATTCGCTTATGGTTACACATGACGAGACAATTTTATACATATTAAATTTAGATCGCCTGCGTGTCGAAGCAGTGGCTAGAGGTTTTCGTAAAATCATAGATTTCTGTGTATGCGAAAAGGAAATATTCATTTTGGAAGGTGAACGTTCATTGCTGCGCTTAGCACCGATGCCGGAAAAACCAAATAAGACTGGTGAGTTGACACGTTAACATTAATAAAAGCTTATATACAGGGGTACACTTTCCTTTGAAATCGGTACTGAAGCATTACTATTGGTTTTTAATTGTCATTGAAAAATGCTACGTTTGTGATAATTTTTTTGATTATTATTGGAAATTTGAATGCTCACGCTAACGAAATTTCATAAGCATTGAAAATTTGAATAATAATACTAATTCAATACCACTGAAAATTTGAATGCAAATGCGATCTCAATTGGATTGGATTTAGCATTACTTTCTTTTTGTATAATAATTCGTTTTCGATCCATAGTGATTTTCATAACCTTGCAGAAGACTAAGTTGAAGACTAAGCAAGTACTACAATATTTATTCCATTTATTTACAGCCAAAATAATATTCAATCCATCAATGCCACCACCTGTACCTCTAATGGGTGCTTCTACCAGTGGCACTTTTGAGTCCCCCGTTGAATATGAACCGGAAGAGGAAGCTATCATTAACGCTGAAGAATGCTTCGAGTTGCCACCCATCGAAGCAATCAACTTAAATATACCTATAGAATTGGCAGTGGAATCGCCGCGTGCAGAACAAAATCGCCGCTTGGAAATATTCAATCAAATATCTGAAATGGATTTTGATCAATCCATTTTACACACACACAGTGGAGGTGGCGGTGGTAGTGGTGGCATATCACAAAGTGCTCATAAAAAGCGAAAAAGCCGTGATCGGGGATCAAGAAAACTACAGGGAGGAATTGTTGAAATCGGTCGTGCAGCTGGGGGTTTCGAAACAGCAGAAAAAAACGCGACATCAGAAACTGTGCAGACGAATGTAAAGGCAGATAATTCGCAACAATTGAAGTTACTTTCATTGGCAACGCAACCAACATTGATGGATGCCAGTTTCTGCAACACAACAACAGAGTAATTATTCAAGTAAATTTGGTTGTTGTTATATTTATATTTACATAAACGCTTTTGTTCTTTGTAAAATAGCATCACAGATGCTTCTATTTTGAAAGCATCGTATTCACATCATTTACCTGATCTTCTGAGTCCAAATACGTTGAAGAAAACAATTGAAGAGAAAGCTAAATCATTAGCCGAAGAACTTAATCTGCCAGTGGTATCACTTGCACCCGTCACCGATGAAGAATTACGCAAATCAAAAACATTAGCATCACATCCATCGACATCGTCACCAACGATGCAACTCTTACATGCATATCCCAAAGGGACGCAATATGAAAATGCGGCGGTACAGACAACGCCACGTAAAAAAATATTTTATTTACAAGATGTAAACGATTATAGTGATGGGCAACCAGTCGATGACGATGAACTTTATCAAACGTTGCGCTCAGCAACAATGGTGCCTAATGAAGAAGGCTATTCTACTACAGCGACTGCTGCTGCTGCTCTTAGTACAGCCGAAACAACAACATCGAAGTCATCCCTAAAGGGGGAATCATTGCAATTTATGACCACTCAACCATTGAACGATGAAATCGATAGTTTTCTTCTTGATTTTCGGCGTGCATGTGATCCAATTTCACAGCCTATTCCTGCATCTGCCGAATCGAATGGCAGTTCAAGCGAATGGGAGTTTTTAGATAACTAAAACAAGATACATTAAATTTTTTTTTATATTTCAAATAGTTCTTTCTTTTTTTTTTTATTTTATTAAGGATGTCTTTTTATACTTCGATAGTAACCATTCTAAGCACATGACTTTAATCAACGCTCGAACTTATTCTACCATTTATTAATTTCAAAACTAAAGGAATTAAATACCAGTGAAATAGTTCAGCAGTTACCATATGATAATATAATAAATATTTTAACATTGATTTTTGTGAATGTTTGATAGAGTGTGCCTCTGCTGCTCTCTATACACAAATTTTGAGGGTTATACACCAAAAATCAATAGTTTAATTTATGATTTTATTAACCTCCCTCGAACACATTTACAGTTTTGAAAAGGTCACTGGTACTCCTGAAAATATTTCAAACAATTTAAGAAATCATTGAAAGTGTTTTGTATGAAATTCAATAAAATTGTAGACAATTTTTGTTGTGAGCACTATTTGTAATTTTTAAATTGCTATACGTACGAGTATGTAGGTATACTTGTTGTATATACTATATTTTACTGTTAGTTTATAATATTGTTTTATAATTTTAAAAACCAAAGCATAATCATGTCGCATCAGTTTTTTAAATAAAAACTTACATTTACATTTGCATAAGTATTAGTATGTAGATATATTGAATTAATTAATAGTAACCCACATGAGAGAAAATAAATAAAATGCTTTGAATGTAAACCCAGTATCTAAAATATATTTATTTTATTGAACACTCATTTGCATCAGTATTTGAAAAAATATATTCGGATGGGTCCAAAGTTGATGGAGACGTTTCTAAACGTCTAAATATCACTCTTTCTGACCAAATATAGTTTCATCTTCACAAAGATTTTCAGGGGAAAGTGTAAGACTGATGAGCTGGCAAGGAATGGTACAATCACAACTCTTCCATCACAACACACTTGACTTGTTGAGCTCTGCTCTGATTGATCAAGACGCTATTCTCCTGACATAGTGCAAATGATAAAATGCAGAAGCATTAAACAAATTTGTTCAAAACTTATTCTAATGTTTTAGGAATCTAGTTTTCTTTAGACATCACATATGTACAAGGTGTAGTAGGTATATGTGCATTCTCAGCAAAACGATTTTTAACTTTTCTTTTTTTTTCAGATCATAAATGGAAACAAAAAACTGACTCAGGAAATGAAATTTCAATATATCCAAAGCTAACAAAGCTCAAAATGATAGGTGCCTGTGTTTGGATCCTTCAGATATTCTTCATGTTATGCACATAAAGTTTCCGGCAACGGTCATGGTTTTGGGAGTGGTGATCAATGAAGAATACGTCATGCCACCCCATGCAATGTCCTCAAGGACTTCGGGGGAATGCTGTTGCCTACATCTAGGTTTTCGAAACAGTTGTGAAACGCCTTATAAATATAGTGGGTTTTCTTTATATATACTTACCTGCCGCTCTCTGTATATATTTTTAATTATAGACACTCTAGCTGCTGTACTATTGGGGCTCAAAGAAGAAGTCTATTTTTACCAAAGATTGAAGTAGAATGAGTCCTGGTAATGATAATCAGGGGAGAGTACTACTACTAAATTGAAGAGAACCCAGTTTCGCCCAGGGAAAATGAGTTTCTCTGCAATCGCCTCATCGAAACTGGCCCGGTTTTGTTACAAATTGCTGCTTCATTCACCTTATCTTCCATACTTAGTCTCCTGCGATTATTTTTGCTTCCAAATATAAGCAAAAAAGGCTGGAGGAAAGCGAATCACATGAAAATCAATCGTCTTATCAAATTTTTTTCACTAGACCAAGTCATCATCGATCATGTTGAAAAATAAATACAAATAGATAAAAGCATTTACCATTTGGTATATAAATTATAAAAATAAATGATTTATTGTATTATATAGGGTGATTTTTTTAAGAGTTTGGATTTTGGAAACAAAAAAAAAACACAGAAATTTTACAAAAGTGAATGAAATTTTTATTTGGATCGATAAATCAATTTCTTCCATTTACTTTTTAAATATAATTTTACTTAAATATTGCCCGCGGCTACACTTCAAGTGGACCATTCTGAAGGTCCAATTTTGGCACATATTTCACACATTTCGGCCGAAATCTCACCAATGGCGCTTTCAATGTTGGCTTCCAATGCAGTAATCATGTTTGGATGGTCTCTTTAGACAAGAGACTTAACATAGTTCCACAAAAAATAGTCTAACGGGGTCAAATCACACGATCTTGGTGGCCAATTGACTACACCAAAACGTGAGATTAACTGCTTACCAAATTCGCCTCTCAATTGATGCATGGTTTCGCGTGCAGTGTAGCATGTGGCATCGGCCTGTTGGAACCACATGCCGGCCGAGTCCCATTTTAGCATTTTCGACCAAAGAAGTGTTATAATCAAACGGTACCTTTCTTCATTGACCATAACGTTGCGGCCTTCATCGTCTTTGAAGAAGAACGGCCCAACGGCCTGCCCATAAACCGCACCAAAAAGTGCATTTTTCGGGATGCATTGGTAGCTGCTGAATTGCCTCTGACTGGTCTTCACTTCAAATATGGCAAGTCTGCTTATTCACGTATCCATTGAGCCGAAAATGAGCCTCGTCGCTAAATGGACGTAGCTTGCGAAACACTTTTTTCACAGCGCATGAATTTTGATAGTAAATTTCGATAATTTGCCAACATTGATCAGGCGTAAGTCTAATCATTATGAAATGGCAAACCAAACTAAGCATAAATCAAGTGACAGCTGTCAAAAAGATCAACTCCGAAAAAAGTATTGCCAGATTGAAAACTACACTTCTAAAAAAAACACCCTATATTATATACTATTTATTATGTATGTAAATATATCGCCGTGAGCAAGTGATATTTTTTCAATATTGGTTTATTCCAATATTATTTATTATTTTCTATTTAAAAACTAGGAAAATCTGAATTGAATGAACTACAAAAAAACTATGAACTATAAAAAAAAATATTTGTTTTTTTTTCAAACTAAAGTGGATAGTGTAAAACTGCATAAAGTTCTTAATGATTAAAGAAGAGGAAAGAAAAAACAAAGAAATAAATTCATAACTAATTCTTTACATATTGCATATAATAATCCAATTGAATTAAACATTATTTCTTTATCCCATATCTCAACTAGCACACAACGCCTATACATCATTACAATTTTTCAGATAAAGCTCCCATATTTTTTTTAAATCTAAGTTGATTATTTTTTGCCTACGTTATGAACATAATGCTTTGGATGCAGAAAGCGTAACAGGATAAGCGTGTTCAGAAATATTTAACCTTCTACTTCTTCTTCTAATGACACAACAGCCCATGCTCTCCAAGCCTAGGCCTTGATTTTCGCATCCACTCATGTTGTGCGTATTATATTTTTGTACATGAATAGAGGGGACCTACAGTTTTATGTCGAATCACAACGGCGAAGTGATTCTTCCGTCTGAAGAAGTCAGCTCAATATCTACTATATCGATATCGTTAACGATAGAAGTGATCTACACACTCCTATCCTACTCCAAGTATCGAAATCTTTCCCATTCAAAACGATAAAGTCACAAGAACGTACAACATTTTATAAATGTTTCGAGTACTTGTATTCCTAAAAGAATCGTTAAATTCAAAAATTTATAAAAACTCATGCATACTATGTTGTTAAATGAGCCTACATATTAAGAAATAATTTAATTGATTTTGAATGCGTTGAACGCATTCAAAGCAGCAATAAAAATGAATTGAAATAATGTGAGAAATTTTCCACAATCATCAGCATCACCAGCAGTAGCAGCAGCAGCAATAACAACAACGTCACCAAAAAAAAGCAACATTATTTGAATTAATTCTTAGATTTCTTTTCATTTCAACTATTTTCTTTCTTTTTCTTTTTTGCAATAGTTATGGCGAAATTGTTTTATGAAAAACTTTCCATGCACATCAAATTAATTGAGTCAGGTTTATGCAATTTGACAATAGCATGTGGTTCTAGAACAATCTTTTTAGTGGACCAAGCAAAAACATCAACCACTTCAAAGCAGCATAGCAAAACTGTAATAATCAGAAAGAGAGAGAGAGAGAGAGAGAGAGAGAGAGAGAGAGAGAGAACGAGAGATATTTGGATTTTTAAGCGATGGTTATAAAGACTCTCTCACAGCGAAACCGCATCCTCGCCGCATTTATCGCAAATCGCAAGACGCAAGATCGTTGAATACAAGGTGGTAAAAACTTATTCACCAGAAGTAAGACACAATCGGACATACAATACGAGTACATACAGTATGTCAAAATATTAGTCATACGAAAATTGATAATCGGAAATGTAAAAGCAAGCATAACAGTCAATGTATGTAAAGCATAAAAATAAAAGTAAATGTAAAGTAAAAGTAAGTAAATGATTTTATAGAAACCTGAGAAATTGGTATACAGTATGTTATTTGTTAAACATAAGTACAACTTTGTAACTTAAAAAAAATATCAAAATTATATTGATTTGATGGGCAGCTGCCTCTATCAATCGAGTATAAATAAAATTTGGATGCATATGTGTATAAATAGAATAAGTAACGTATGGAAAATTATGTGTATACATATGTATATGAATCCTCATACTCAATTGATAGAGGTCACTGCCTATCAGTTAATCGTAAAATTGGACATTTCACCCAAAAATTTACATTTCCAACAAAAATCGTTAGAAATTTAAACGCAAACGTTTTGAAAAACTGAACATCTTTAGGTCGTCCCAGTAACAGACACAATTTTTTTTTTTTGTTCATTTACTCTCCACAAATGTTTGTGGAATCGATCAAGTGGAAAAAGTAAACCGCTATTGCTGCAAAACTATTGAAGTAAACTGATCGAAAATCATTGAAATGTAGGGCAAAATGATGGGCGGCTTAAATTGTGTGGACCTGCTGGTGACTCTTTAGAAAATTACAAACGAATCGCAGATGGAATAGGCTTATACGAAAGCCTGGCTGGATCCTATATGAAGAGAAGCTTTCAGAGCCCAAGAAGAAACTGTTGCAGTTCAAAAGCAAGATCGCCAATGTTTTAACTTTCAATGGAGAAAAAGATATTGCCGGGCCGGTATCGGAGTTCGGTACTCGGTTTGCCAAGTAGTTTGCAAACAGATGTTGCCGTAAGAGTTGTGGCCAAGGAACGCGGTTCGAATGCATTGGTGGCAATGTAGCGCTCTGACCCAAGCCCGTTTATTTTCTTTTGCTCTATATTTCCATATACATATGTACTTATTATTATTTTTTGAATAGGTTCAAGCAACATTCAAATATGCAAATCAAATTTACCTACATACTCGTATATAATCGAGAAATGCTGTCTCTTACCTGGCTAAAAAAAGTTCCCCGATTAATCATAAAAATGGTGAAAATACAATAAAAAAAAAATAATTTCATTTATTTATAGAATAGACGATGTACATATAGTTTGCAGTTAGTTTGCTGCAAGACTGTCATAAATAAATATTAATAAATTTGAGTTAAGTATACAGAAATAACTGTTGTTTAGTGATTTATCTTATGTAAAAAAATCATAACTGTATCTTATGAACTATTACCGTGAGAAGAGTATTTGTCGTTATCAATTGCATGGAGCTGCAGGTAAATTGAAAACTTTCAATGCGTTTTCCTCGAAATGTATGATTTTAGAGTTATGACAGTCCTCCAGCAAACGAGCCATATATATAAAATTGATAACGAATTAAGGGAAAAGTAGCAGGCACGAATGCATATATTGACGGCGTGCTTACTTATTAAATACGCCGCTACACTTCATAATGTTCTTATTCACGGTCTTTCCCTCAAAATCTTCCGCAGTTGTTCTCTTACATACCAGAGAACTTGAAGTTTGTTTATAAATTTCTTAATGTTTCTTCCACGGTCTCTCCCACATACTCTCTATTGTTAGCTGGTCACGAACTCATGCGCACGCTCATATCGGAGAATAAAGAGCGTGTATAATATATTTTATAAAGAAGCATAAATAGAAGCGGCCCTGAGAACAGAAGTTCATTAGTTGGAAAACGCTAGAACTGTGAGTGCAACGCAACAACCGGCAAAGAATATACATATATAGTAATTTGAAATCTGCTAAGGGGGATATCAAAATCTTTTCATACAGCGACAAAAAAGTGAAAAAGTTTTATTAAAGAAAGCTTTATAAAAGTACCATAGTTAAATTCGCTATAATTTATAAAAAAGTTATTCACGTAATTAAAAGTAAATTATAAATTTTGATTTAAACATGAAACCGGGTGCAGTTTTTGAAGTTATTTCACCAAAAGTGAAAATCAGCGAACATTTCATTGAGACTGATTATGAATATCAGACTTCGCATGTGAAACGTACTGCAAATGGAAAAATTCAGGTAAGTGTAATTGAATTAGGTGTGAAAAGACAAAATGCAGCAGTTGTATGAAGTTTTCTTCACATATCGATGCTTAAGTTCACAGAAGTGGTTAAGTGAAAATGTAGAATTTTAAAGTATCATATTTGACTTATAACATGAAGATGGGTTCTGTTAAATTTTTAAGCTTTTTATGCCGTCTGCTGGCAAATCAATAATAAACTTTCGCACAATATTTCACACAATATTTCACTTAACACAGAGGTACTAAGATATGTTTTATTTTCCGTAATTGATTTTCAATAATTAACATTAATTTGATAGTAGATTTATAAATAGACTAAAGTGACTAATATCATTGTTATAAAGTACTTATAAGTGCTAAATGTTTAGATTTATTTTTAACTTTTAATATTAAAATAACTAAGTTTCATTAAGAATCTCTTTTATATACATTCTTTAATTTAAAGACTAAATCATGGTATTCTCGATTTGGCCTATAAATTTAACCTTTTCCATATACACAAATCTGCATTTATTATTTTTAAAATGACTTAATAAGCTATGACAATATGTACATAGTATAGATGAATATTTCAGCACTTAGTAGCGAACGAAATCCAAGTAATGACATGATTTTGCCCGGGACACTATGTATCTTTCATTCTCCCTCCTTCTTCTTCCCACTTATCTTCCAATCAACACAATGTATCAAACAAAAATAAAAACAAAAATATATATTAACCCTTCAGGCCATATTTTGAGCTATGAATGTTTTGTGTAGGAAATTGTTTGTTCGAAATTTTTGTATCGAATTGGAACATAGCTTACATGACGTTAGATTAGCAATATAGCCGGCCATTCAGCTAATTAAAGATTCATAGATGAACTCTTAATTCTGAATAATGTGAACATTACATTCTTATAAAACGGAGCCTTTCTTTCAATGATTTATGAAATGATTCGTAGAGTTAATGGCGAAAAGAAAAATGCAATTACATGGTAGATGTACTCCAAAGGGAAACATCTCTACTTGGGGCTTCGGATATTTCTAGATAAACTTGGGGAATTCAACTGTAAAGAGTAGTTTTAGCTCTGATGGCAATACAAGGAGCAAATATATCAAAAGTGTGTCTCTGTGATACATTTGCTTAGTAGTTTATTTTATTCCGTCTGTCGATCTCACCGAGATCATTTAGAAAAGGGACTCCTACATTATATGTATAAAAAAAACGTAGACTTGAAAATAAAGAATGCGAGAGTTGTTCAGGTCCTGGACGAGGTTAGGTCCTGGTTCCGGCTATTCTATTAATTCCTACTTATATGACCAAAATTAGAAAACCTACGATTGGTTTCTACCAAATTACGAGGGTAGATCAATAAGAACCCGTGTAAAAAATTAAGAGGCAAGTTTTTCACAATTTTTTTTCCTATTTTTCAACGTAATGTCCTTTTAGTACAATACACTTTTCCCAACGTTTCTGCCATTTCTTTAACCCCTCGAAGAAAATACGATTTGTCAAATTCTTCAAAATACGCTTCTGTCTCGACGATAACCTCTCTCGTTGTAGCTGAATTTTTTCCTCCCGAGCTACGTTTTCATGTTGGGGAACAGAAAGAAGTCGCAGGGAACCAAGTCATGCAATTTGTATTACAAACTAATAATAAACTTTTAAATACGTAGTTGCATCGTTGTCCTAATTTTGTTTGTGTGTTGGCGGCGACAATTCCGTATCCGACTCTTGTCCACCATAAGCAATCGCGGCCCCCATCGGGCCGACACCTTTCTCATGCTTAACCTATCATGTAAAATTTTAATTACCGTTCCGTACGACACTCCTACGGCCTCTGATACTTCACGCACTTTCGTTCGGCGATCAGCGAGAATCATGTCGTGGACCTTTTCAACGATTTCCTCGGTAACCATTTCTGCCGGGCGGCCTGGGCGCTCCTCATCAAAAACAGATGTACGACCACGTTTAAATTCGTTGAACAAATATTTTACGATTATCATAGATGGTGAAGGGTCCCCATAGACAGCATCCAACTTCGCTTTTACTTCTTCGCATGTTTTTCCATCCAAAAATAAAAAGCGAATTACGGATCGATATTGTTCTTTCTCCGTTTTATCGCGAAACACCAAAAACGTGTGATACTATTGGCTGCCAAATAAAAACTAACCTATGAATCAATTTGAATTAGTTAGTGTGTTGTCTTGTGACAGGTGGCAGTACACTACGGTAATGCCAACTTCCCTCAGCAACGCCACCTGTCTTCACACACGGTTACTTATTGATCTACCCTCGAATGATTGCCCCTGTTTTATGCTTAGGATAAGTCCTTTTTCTGACTACACGAGTCATATTTGCAAATAGAGTTAACTTTTTAGAAAACTTACTTGGAAAAAATTCGCATTATTTTTGCACTTTTGACCTTCACATTGAATAATTTCCATAGATAAGTTTCGAGAATTTTCTTGCGGTAGTAGGTACATACTTATAATTAAATACATATGAGTACATACGAGTGCATATTTAGTACATATCAAACTGTTGGTACATTACACAATAGAGGCATTGAAAACAAACAACAACAACGTGAAACGATAGGAGGTGTCGGTTACTCTCTTAAAATAAACATTTGAGGCGTAGTGTGTTGTTGTTTTTATGCATCGTGCATCCAGAGTATATCGATTTGCTACTATTCCAATAAAATAAGGAACGAACACTCGCACAGCTGATACCAAACATATTGCGTTGTAAGTAATGAAGCATGAATGTTTCCAAACTACATATACATATGTACATCCATATACATATATAATATATACTATACATGTGTGTGTATGCTTTAATGTACTACAATATCGGGTGGTGTGAATGGTGGGGATAGCCGGTAGATGTTTGGTCGAGCCGTTTTTGTTTTGAATGGTTGTGTTTTTTTGTTTTCATTATTTGACATGCGCTGTTTGAATGTTTTTGCTATTGTTGATTATAAAATTGCGGTTGGAACCTTCCATAATTGTGTATTTACATGCAGTCTATCGACCGTCCGCCCAACGGACCATCGAACCGGATAAAGAAATGCCGCGCGATTGTTGCATTCCATTTAGCAACATGTGTTATGTGCGAGTACTTGCATGTGGATAGCATTTCTCCAGTTCATGTTCAAGGCCATTTTAGATTGTAGTATTTGCATAAGTACATACGAGTACATAGGGACATAAATAGAAAAATGTGTAGAATCATTGCTCTAACTATTATCGCATACATAGAGTAAAATTCACTTTTCTCATTATGTATGGAATTTAATTAATGACGACAATAGTTGTTCATTTTATTTGATTAATTAAGGGATGTTGAAAATACCAGAATTCTCTATGTGATATGGAATTTAAATTTACTTAAACAGTTGTTATATCTAAGGCTGAAGTATTTAGTAGCAAAGGGCAGCATACAGGGAGACAGTAAATCCGCTTTAGAAGTTTGTAAGACCTAGCTATCGTTACAGATAATTAAGCTAATTACAATGATTTAGACTTTAAAGTAGCGGAATGGATGATTGAAAGAAAATGGCGCGGAAAATGTATAGGTGTCTGTAGTGACAGTCAGGCTGCACTTAAGCCTATGGAGAACGCGAGAATTACTTCAAAAATTGTCCAAGAGTGTAAGAGGAAACTTAGACCAGTCGCAAGACTGAATCAGCTCCATCTTATCTGGGTTCCTGGGTACTGTGCAGTTCCTGGGAATGAGAAAGCCGACGAGTTGGCCAACTGTGGATCAAAGAACATGCCTTTGGGACCAGAGCCAATAGTCAGCTGATCGATTACTACACCAGTTGGGCAGCTAATGATTTACATAAGAGACGCTAGTCCAATCTGGACATCTGTAAAACGGCTAAGTGTTTTGTGAAGGCAGCAGAATTCCTTGTTAAATTACACATCGTGCACATCGTGTCTGGAGGAGGTGGACAGCACAGAGCATTTTCTCTGCATATGTCCCGCCTTTGCGAGAACGAGATGGCGCATTTTGGATTTCAATGTCACAGGAATGGACAAAGTTCACTCCTTACCCTTCTGTGATCTTCTAAGATTTGTGAGAGAATCCGGAAAATTTGCAGAAGAGAACGTAGTCCCCCTATAACGCCTTTTTCAACTTTTTCCCTCCTTTTTCTCTAACCCCTTACTTGCTGTCACCCCTTCTTCTTTTCCTAGGTCTTAAGTACTGTGGGCTACAAAGGCTGCAACTTTTGGCAATCAGATGCATAAACTGTTTGGGCTGAACGTCAAGATAAAGCTGAAATCACTTTGAGAATATCAAAACGGTTCCCCTAGGTTTATATTTACATATATATGTACATACTCGTACAAATATGTTTGTGATCAATTAGGTATATTTAATGTGACCGACCAACCGTACTGTTTTCAGCAGTACAGTACCTTATACTTTTTTTTCTTTTTTTTTTGACAGTTTTGCGCGGTGCTACTTTGTACTGTTGGTCGTTTTTTCGTATTAATTTTTAAAAACGAAAGAAAAAAGTACCTATCCCGGTCATACCGTTTCAAAAGCAGCTCTCAGCTCATCAGATCTGCATTGAGCGTTTATTTTCTGCGCCAAATAAAGCATGGACACATGGAAAAATATTAAGGTAGCCGCATTTGACATGGCGCTCTCTTTTTCAGGCCTCTCCTGACAAATCAAAAATCTTTATCCTTTGAAACGCAGCGAGCACAGTTGGTACAACGCAAAGGATTCACATGACCGCGATTGTTGTCCTCCATTACGATAGAGTCATTTTTTATCAACTTCTTTAACCAAGTGTTTGATAATTGCTTCCAACAATATTGAAAATAAATACAAATAATTTTTCAAGTTTGATAATTGTCAGCTGATCGATTACTACACTCAACGTTGTCTCTTCATAATTTGGCAGTTAAGCTTGGATTGCCTCTCGGATGCGGCTACCTGTATTATTTTGTCATGCATGGACACTTGATAAACCTTGTTTGCAATTCCAAACATTAAAATATATATTTGATTGATGTATGTACAATTTGGACTACAAATGTATTGACTTTTCTAATATTTTTAAACCACAACCCATATTTGTGTGACAAATCGGTATCATGGAAAAATATGATTTTGATGAAAAGAAGATGATCTTTGTACCTATACAATATTTGATTGATTACTTATTTTATACAATAATATTTTCTAATAATGATAAAATGATCTCTGCAATTTGATGAATTAGCTTCAATTACTGAAATTGACCTTTCTATATCAAAATCCATGTTCAAAAAACTTGTAAATAATAATTACTTTTAGTTTTATTTTTAATTATTGTAAGAAACAATTTTGTTTGTATATTTTGTAAAATCTAGCCTGTAGATCTTATTCAAATCAATGGCTTAAATAAATAAATAAATATAACATCCTTCTCCTTTTCTAAGGGCCCTAGGGCTTCTACAAAGCATTATGTGCCTTGTATTAGTTTCGTTAATCACTTGTTGTGCCCATGTGGTCAAGTGATTGGCTTACACAACATTCAATTAATTTTACTACAATAAGTCTACTATTACTTTTTTAAGTCAATTTTAAAGTAACAATGTAATTTTGATACAAATTAAACATGTAAAGTTTGGCATGTTTTAATCACCAGAATTGACTGATTTGTTGTAATGGTACATACATTTTTGATATTTTTGTTTATGAGGTCTACTCGTAAAGTATAATTTTATACTGTACTGTTTTGTACTCTTTATAAACTTCACTATTTTGAGCTTTGAAAATGTTGGTCACGGGTATATTGGGCTTTGCAGTTTTGGATTGCACAGGTAGCTTTTTTTATTTTTACTCATTACTTTATATCTTGATCTTTGAAATGCTCCAGATTCAATCTATTAAAAATTAAAAATTGTAGAAATGTATTGGAAATGTTATGTTTGCCATCACGTCATATAAATAAAACTTGTATGTAGTTGATAAAGATAAACATTGCTCCACAACTCATTTGGCATTTTACAAGTTCACTGAACCATTTTAAATGTGATAATGTTCCATAAATATTATTAGTTGTATGATTTTAGTTGAACTTCGTTGTAAAGCTTCATTGGTACTTTCGCTGCACAGAGGGAAACTTAAAATTATTTTAAAATAATTTTAAATGTGTTTGCTATTAAATTCAACAGCCAAATAATTCCTATAAAACTACCACCTTATTTAATACATTTTTTTACTCTTTCGGCAAAGTTTTTTTCAATTCTAATAATACATAGTTAGTTCTAAACACTTTTATAATTATAAAGCTTAGATTTAGACAATGTAGCATGAGGAATTGCTATGTAATTTAAATGATTAATTGCTATTTTAATTAGAGGAAACTTACAATTTCTTTCCAATTATTTTAGTTTTCAACTTTCAACAGATGTGTTAAATGAAATTTTATGCGAAAGTGTGTTACTGGGTTTCAGACCTATCCAATACGCAGTTTTTACAAGTGACTAACCAATAGATGCAGATTAAGTCGCAATTGAAATTGTTATAAAGTGCTTCAAAATTTAATAGACGACATAGATGTAAAGCAAATACTTATGTTCCTGTAAAATTAATTATACATTTTCACTTAACACATCTGTGTTTTGGTAACCATCGATATGTCTTCCCTAGAAACCATGCTAAGTAAGAATCAAGTAAGAATGTGTATTCACACATTTTATATTAAGTATAAATCCAATTTTGCAATATCATTGTGGAATAAAAAAAATCAATATAAATTAATGCTGACCAAAGAATTTTTATTATTATTGTAAAAATTTGCATGCGTATGCATGTGCAGAATATATATTTATTCTATACATATGTATACATAAATTAAAGTTAGGTACTTTTTTCTTGAATATATTTTCAAAATTCTTCAATTTCTTATGGCAATATTTAGTAAAAGTACACGGGGAAAAAAAATAATTAAAAAATTATTCAAATCATTAATCATGAAAATCATTCATAATGAAAATCAGCAAATTAATGAAAAATTTCATTAAATCAATGAAAATATTGTATGTATTATTCATTAATACTACTGTGGCATAACTTGAGCAAATGATTCTAACAAATTTTAATAAATTCGTTCGTTAATCTTTAATGAATACATTCGTTAATCTTTAATGAATACATTCGTTAATCTTTAATGAATACATTCGTTAATCTTTAATGAATATATTCATTTCGTTCTTCTAACAACCGTTTCCAGAGTAATTTTACTTGATACTTTATTTTTTATTTTCATTAAGTGGTACAGACGTTTTCTTAATAATCTAGTGGGTAGTACGAGTACTGCACTCTCACGTGAGAGGTTAAGGGTTGGATTTCCATATGGTGGTCTGGTAGTTCTATTTTTTTTTTTTTTTGTCATAAAACTTCTAATATTTTTACAGTGAATGAGAATTACCATATAAGAAAATCTACAAGTACACATATATTTTTTAAAGGTTTTAATGAACTTTTTCCTTAATTAGTAAATTTTCATTGATTCTGTTCATTTAAAAAAAAAGATTCAATGAAAACCCATTCATTGATTTTATGAAGATTTTCATGAGATGTGATGGATTAAATAAATTTTTCATTGATTTTGTGAACATTTTTGGTTCCGTGTAGTTTTCATATATGCCCCTATCTCCCACCCCATCGATGTGTGTACAGAATAATAAACATATCTCGTTTTTATCAGTTTATTTATTCAATTTTTAAACGTGATATTGCCAAAAACTTAATAATTTTATATTAATGATATTCTTAATAATTCAACCAAAATTCGTTGAGTTTTTAGATTCTATTAAATTTAATGTTATCCAGAACATTGTGTTATACTCGTAACAGAACAGAAAAATGAGAACGATTTTGACTTCAGCTGGGCACAATAGAATAGCTAATTTAATACATATTTACATACATACATTTATTACATACATATGCATATACATTTGAATAAATAGTTAAAGAAAATGCTTAGTAAATTCAAATTATATTATATATATCGGGCTTGCCGGCCGGCTTTTTCTCTATAGTTTTTATTTTGTTTTTGGATTATTGTTTGCCTGTTAATTTCGGCCTCGGTATATGAGGCTTTTGTTACAAGCCCAAAAATATCGTATCTATTCTTTTGACACTTCCCAACTTTTATAAATACTTATTAAAATTGTGTATAGTTTTGTCAAAATTCGACACCAAAGGATCTTATAACTTTTTTTTATACATTTTATGAAAATGATCTATGTACATAAAATATAAATCAAGATAATGTGTACAAATTGAATTATGTAGGTTTTCTATGAGAGTGACTAACTAAAAGAAGTTGTTTTATGTACCATATATAAAATACATACACACATTTCTATTTTCTTTAATAAGTATTTACATATGTATAATTAAGAAATCAAATAAATGACGCCATAATAAATATGGCCAATTATTTATTTGTTGTGTGTACGCTTTTTCTTGACTGCAATCACTTGCTAAAAAAAGCACTTGTTATCGTAAAATTTGTCCAAACCGGAAAACTAGACAACAGATAAAAGAAACGTGCTTGAGAACACTAAATGAAAAATACTATTTAATTTCGGGTATTAAGGGGATACTTTTTGATACTCATCTTCGGTACTTACTATATAGTACAATAATTTTTAGTTGAAGGGTAGAAAGTCAAAAAGGGCGAAGTACCATAATAATGAATCAAAGATAAAATCCATGCACACATACTTGAAGAAATACAAGTTTGCTTGCATCCAGTATATAGTTATGTACTATGTTTGTACCTATATATCTTATTAAATACGTACATATATATATTTAATTTTTCAGGTTCATCCCGAATCTACTGCACTGATAATACGCACCGATAAGCGTGTTCCGAAATTGGGTGTCATGTTAGTCGGTTGGGGCGGAAATAATGGTTCTACAATCACTGCTGCTTTAGAGGCTAATCGTAGGGAATTGCAATGGCGTAAGCGCACTGGCATTCAGAAAGCCAACTGGTTTGGTTCAATAACTCAAGCATCAACCGTGCTACTCGGTTCCGATGAAGATGATAAAGATGTTTATGTGCCCATGAAAGATCTTGTGCCAATCGTAAATCCTGATGATATTATCGTTGATGGTTGGGACATTAGTTCATTAAATATTGGTGAAGCAATGCGTCGCGCAGAAGTTCTTGATATTGCATTGCAAGATCAAATCTATAATGAATTAGCCGCCATGAAACCACGTCCCTCAATTTATGATCCTGATTTTATAGCAGCCAATCAATCGGATCGTGCTGATAATCTTATTAAGGGCACCAAATATGAACAGTACGAGCAAATACGTCGCGATATACGTGAATTTAAGGAAACAGCTGGAGTGGACTCGGTAATTGTACTGTGGACAGCAAATACTGAACGTTTCTGTGATATTAAGGAAGGCTTGAATACTAGCATGCACGAATTGGAAGCTTCGTTGAAATCAAATTCAACGGAAATCTCACCATCAAACATTTTCGCTATGGCCAGTATTGATGAAGGTGTAAGTATTCCATACATAGTCTAAACGAGTATTTGCATAGAGTTGAATTGAAATGATTGCAATTTGAATGCTTCCTTATAGTGCACGTATATTAATGGATCCCCACAAAATACTTTCGTTCCGGGACTTCTGGAATTGGCTGAGCATAAGGGTGTTTTCATTGCTGGCGATGATTTCAAATCAGGACAAACGAAATTAAAATCGGTGTTGGTTGATTTCCTTGTGGGTGCCGGCATTAAACCGGTCTCCATTGCTAGCTATAACCATTTGGGTAATAATGATGGTAAAAATTTGTCAGCACCACAGCAATTCCGCTCGAAGGAGGTAAGATATTCTACGAAAATTATATATGTACAATAAATACTTAGTAATTCAATATTTTATTACAGATTTCCAAAAGTAACGTTGTCGACGATATGGTCGAATCGAATAAAATTATCTACAAACCCAATGAACATCCCGATCATGTTGTGGTCATTAAGTATGTGCCCTATGTAGGCGATAGTAAGCGCGCCATGGATGAGTACACTTCCGAAATTATGATGGGCGGGCATAACACACTTGTCATACATAACACCTGTGAGGATTCACTGTTGGCAGCCCCATTAATTTTGGATTTGATTATTTTGGGTGAACTCTGCTCACGCATTCACATTAAAAGCAGGGAATTAGCTGATGCACCATGGGTACCATTCAAGCCAGTATTATCGATATTGAGTTACTTGTGCAAGGCTCCGTTGGTGCCACGTGGTACTCAAGTGGTCAATTCATTGTTCCGCCAACGAGCTGCAATTGAGAATATATTACGTGGTTGCATTGGTTTGCCACCACTTTCCCATATGACTTTGGAACAGAGGGTAAGCAAGACATTTCAGAGAAAGATTTTTTGTTTGTTTTATTGATACATTCAACTCACAGGGTGTGGTGTACCCCTATGAATGCAGAGCAATTGTGTATTATGCAAGGATGGGGAACGAAACGGGAGAAAAACAATAGTTCTGAAAATCGTTTGGAATAAAATAAAAGTTACTTCTTTTGTTCCTGTTCCGGCCAAAGCTTAATGCTGTCAAAATGGCTAAGACTGATATTTTTTCGTTTCGTTCCGTGCGCCTATTTCATGTGCTACATAAATTGTCTTTATTTATGCCTAAATATGTCGTTGTTATTACAGTTTGACTTTTCAACTATTGCCAATGAGCCACCAACGAAGAAATTGAAGGCAGGAAAATCATGTGCCCTGGAAACAACAACCAATGGCAAACTAAGCTCTAACGGACATGCTAATGGATACTCCAATAGACATCATGCTAATGGCCATACTAATGACAGAGCAAATAAATGTTGAACAGCGAATAATGGCGTTACCCACTGATGACCATTTACATATGAGTGAATTCTTGAAAGCGTAACATTTTATGTTGTAGTTTTAGTTTGTAGCATATAATAAGCATTCTCATATTCCCTAAACAACATATTTCATTATACAAATATAAATGTATAGTTGCAAATGTGTGAACAGAGAAGGCAAAGAGTGGCGGTGTCGTTATCTGAATGTACCTTGCAATGAAATATAAGCTTCAGAAATATTTGTATATTTGTATTTTTTGTATAATTTAATTGAATGAAATTACAAAAACATATGTATAAAAATCATATGCAAGTGTGTTATCGTTATAACGACAGCATCCATTTAATAATTGAAAGTTTTCGCTGTTTTCTTAATTGTTTGTAATTTTTGCTAGATGGGCTCGTATTGTACATGATGTAAATGAATTTTTTTGTACTATGAAGATATGTATTATCTTGAGTTTAATTAATTCACATTCCGCTTGATTTACATATGCTATGTATTACATTATACATTATATAAAACTTTATTACTTATACATATTTTATGATTCTATGTGTTTGAATTTTGAATACAATAAAGACGTGGCATACATAAATTATATTAGTTTGCTCTTCTAAGTGTTAAACAAAGTTAAGATGTTATACCAGATATTCTTCGTTTTTTTGTATCATTCAAAATGAAACTTCTCAATAGCCCTGGTAGCTGGGAGAGGTCTTCCAGCACATGAGCATAGGTATTCTTCGATGGATGAACTGATCCTTGCACGTCACATATCATTTTTAATTTCATTTTCAACTCATTTCGTTTAGTCGGCGGACAATTGGAAATAATTCTTTTTTTTTTGGTTATGCCAAACTGTTCTCATTTTGAGTTCCTACTGGATGACAAAATGTAGTGAAAGCATATTTGGAAACTAGTTTAAATTGTTTGACCGTTTGGGTACTATTTATACTTAAATCATCGATACGGCTGATTCTCTTTAAAGTGACCGAGTGTTGAAGAAACTTCTGATTCGTAGATGAAATCTAGATACCTTGATAGTGTGTTATTGTCTCAAGTATTAAAAGGTATTTGACCAATATAGTCCCCTAATATGACTAGTGTTTGTTGCCTATAATTTTCAGTGGTTAATTTTGTGGCATTTTAATTTGGGCTAATTAAATAATTTAATATTTTATGTGTATGGTAGTTAACCTTGACTTACATATACATGATGGTGTTATGTAGTGGTACTTATTAAGCTGGCACTCCAACTGGTAATGGGTATTACACAACACCCACCGGTCTTCAAAAAGGTTTCCAAGTCGCTTCTACTATGCTAGTGCCGACGGTAGTAAGTAGAGGCCAAGTAGAGTTAACTTACTTTAAACCTGGTCCTCTCAATGTTTCTCCTTTTGTCCGAGTTCTAACATAATCCTCCCAGAATGTACATAGCATACATTTTTATTCTGTGCAATATTTTTCATTCGCTTAACATGATCTAAAATGACAAGCTCCCGTGTTTTATGCCCTGAGTTGTTAGTTCTTGGTTCCATCTTATGCGGTGCACGTTGTTCATTGAAAAATATAGAGATCTATAAATTGGCATGTGTCAAGAGAGACCGGATGCACGCAGTCCCTCAAAAGACCTATGCTCTGGTAACAGCAACTGTATGCAACTAATTATTCTTTAATTGGTATTAAATATTATGAAAGGTAAATCTGTTGTTCTTAATGTTTGGCTTGGACTGAAAAAAGTCTCTTCAAGTAAACATTTTTATTCTAATACTCTTCTGGAGGGTTATTAGGTAATAAATTTGAAGTTATTTTACTTATTTAAAGAAAGAAGAAAATAAAACTGACAAACTGACGCCTGCTGTCAATTAATGCGGGAGTACTGTATTAATTTAATAACGAGCCTGAAAGTATTGTAAAGTTTATCTTTTAATGTTGTCTGAACTGTAGATGAATGGTTCAAAAAGTTACACAGTTTAGCTAAGTACTTTTATAGCCGTATTTTCTATACAACAACAAACTGCAAAATCAACGTCGACAATCAACGCGAATTAAGTTTTACAAAATGAGGAAGTTAAATTATTGAAACTAGATAGAGTCCAACCGCATGATGTTTTTTTTTTGGCCCAGAAAAGGTTTGGCCGATGCCGATACTTAAGGAAAAAAAATAGATTTTTCATTCATTCAAATTTTTGTACTATATTTTTATGTAATCTTAAAGTAGAGAGAAATTTAACATATCAAACTCGAATTACAAAATATCGTCCCCTGGATAAATTATTGTCGTATGTGAAAATCATGCGAAAATATCGGCCTAGGCGCTCCATGGGCTGTTGTGCCATTAATAGAAAGAAAATAAGAAAATCACGCAGTATGTAATCAAACGAATTCGATATCGCCTTCAGTCTTAATGGTTTACAAGTGTTTATTCAGTAAAATCCGGTCAAGTACCTCATTACCTCCATCTTAAGTGCCATTCCCGCTTAAGTGTACTTAACCGGGATGTACTGTAGTATTTATAGTATGGTATTTACTAACGTTAAGAAAGTGTAATTATGATAATAGGAGTCAATTTCCAAAAAATCTTAATCGATCCAGTAATAAACGTAAAAAAATGGTAGAATTTATTACATAATTAAGTCTATAAATAATCAAAAACTTAACCTAGATCTCGTGTGTATGACTTAACTGAAAACATTTATGCGGATGCGCCACTCGGTCGTGTTGGGCGAAGGAGGGTCCGTTCTTCGTTCGTTATCAGCTTTTCGTTTAGCTTTTTAAACAATAAATTTGAATGCCTTTTAACAATAAAATTATAATTTATTTCAATAAAGATTAATATTTGTAATTAGCAAAACTTTTAAACTTTTGTAATGTAACAAAAGGATGTATAACAAAAATAAAAATGATCAATATGATAACCATAATGTGGTCGCTGTGGCATAGTGGTAGTGCGTTGGACTGTTACCAAAACCAAAACGTACAAGAGTAAAAATTGCCTATGAAAAGGTTTTCACTTCGCCGTTCGGATTCGGCATAAAACTGTAGTCCTGTCCCTTCCATTCATGTACAAATATAACACGCACAACATGAATGGATGCGAAAAGCTCGGCCTAGGCCCTCCATGGGAACTGCTGTGCCATTAAAAGAAGAAGTAAAGAAGAATGTTAATCATTACCATAAATAAAAACGATCTTTTATTAACCATTAGCGTCAATAAAATTTTTGATAATTTTTTAATATATTTATAATAATAATTTTTGCAGGATAAATAGCGGTAGACAAGCGATTAGTCACATTTGTGGCTTGCGAAATAATTTCAATTTGATTTTTATTACTTAGTTGCCAGTGGAAAAGCACAGTTAATTACTTAGATGATAACATCAGTACAACTGATTAATGATGGAATGATAGAAATTAATGATAATTTTTTTTTTTTATCTTTTATTGAACCGTTTTTATATTTTTAGAAACTAACAATAGGTTTTCCAAATCTTAAATCTAAAATAAAAGCCAGTTTCCATGGCAGTTCGTGGGTTTAGTGCTGTATTAAAAGCGTAAAAGGGTCTCGCGTCTCGAGTTTAGTAGACCGAATTTACACCGAATAAGAAAGAAGTATAAAAGTGGCTACTGCTGAAGAAATAATGTTATAAAATTAATGTGCATTTTCCGAGATTACACGATTACCGCACTTAACCGTCAATAGATCACACCCCACGGTCATATTTCGTGAATGCAATGGAATCTCTCGAATCACATGTCATCACATGAAACACCATTACTTTACTTACTTTTAATATATATATTTGTACATTTGTACATGAATGGAAGGGACCTACAATTTAATGCCGAATCCGAACGGCGATGTGAAAAGCAGTTTCATAGCCATTTTTACTCTTGTAGGTTTGCCATTGCCTGCCAAGAGGTGGTGCAGTGTAGAAAATTAATTTTTTCTACTTTTTGATTTTGCCTGTGCCGAGATTCGAACATGAAACACCATTGCATGACCAAAAAGTGACTGCTTGGGCCGGCGTTTGCGCCAAAACTATGATTGGGCAATGTTTCTTCAGAGAAGCCGAAACAGTTGATGGGAAACGATATCGGTGGATTTTGGCTCAAAATGTCTGCCCAAAAATGTGTGAAAAAGGTCTGGACGGTTACAGGTTTCAACAAGACGGTGCGCCATGCCACACTGCATATTAAATAATGCAGTTTCTGCATCGAAAATTCCCTGGACCTGTGGTGTCAAAAAAATGGCGATATTGACTGGCCACCCAGATCTTCAGATTTGTATGCCAGCATGCCTCAAACCATTGATGAGCCCAAGGCAGACCTTCGTGTCGAAATCATAGCTATACCGCCCTAGTTGCTCGAAAAAGATATCAAAAACGCAGCAATAAGGGCACAATTTACTTTGGCCAATAACGGCGTCCACTTGATTGATATTGTAATCAAAAACTAGTCCAAATAATTTTTAAAGGACCAAATTAAATAAAAATATCTCATATATGGAAATCGGTTGTTTTAAGTTATTCAATATTCACATATCGACATAGAAGATGGCACACCCTGCATATGAACGCTATATACTACTGTGGGCAAAAGTTAGTAAGACTTTATAGCCAAAAGTCACACGGTGCTAAGTCAGGCGAATAGGGTGGTTGCGGAACGATATCAGTCGAATTTTTGGCAAAATGGTCTCGTAAAACCAATGCAGTGATTTTGAAACCAATCGTGCATTCACTCTTCTTAGGCCCAAATGATGTTTTAAAATGGTTTTCACTGATCCTTCCGATATTCCAACGATGCCAGTAAGGTCTCTGACTGTTAATCGTCGATTCTCGAGCACCAATTCCTTGATTTTATTGACGTGTTGATCATCAGTTGATGTTGATGGCCGTCCTGGACGTGGTTCGTCGTCAACGCGTTCTCGACCATCTTTGAACAATTACAATTATCACCGAAGGCCTTTTGAAACATTCTGAACGTTTCGGCACCAGAAATTTGATTCCGCACACAAAATTTAATGGAACTTCTTTGTTGGATAATTTCACTCATTGTGAAAATCGCCGAATGCACTTTTTGTACTTCAGAAAGACAAGAGTATACTAAACACTAATGATTATTTTGATGTGACATTTGGCACAGATGTCACCGACAGTCATACCAACCTTAAAAAAATATATTTTGATGAATGGGTTTCCGCGCGAAATTTAAATTAAAAAGTCTTACTACTTTTTGCCCACAGTAGTATACATTTTTCCAATTTGTATGTTTTGCAATGTCTTTTATAGTACAAACATATATAATATTCCCATATTAAATTCATTATCTTTATCAACTAATAATTGTGTGTTGTTTGGCAATATTTTGTTTAGTTGTTTTATGGCTGACGTTATCATAAAATAATGTTTAATTATAATATCTTATTTATTTAGTAAAGTGTGAACATTTTTCAATACATAATACATACATATGTATATATATTTCAGTAATATGGTAACCCAGTTTTTTGATAATAATCGCGTTTCTATTAATACTTTATCTTTTCTTGTGTAGTAATGTTGATCAAATATGTGTGTTTTTTTTACAGATAACGTATTTTGTATCTACATACTAGTACAAACATAAGTATTACATATAGATATATTTATGGTATATATTATACTAGATAACTAGTGAGAGCATATTCACTTTTATTTATCATAGATTTATTCGTACATAAAGGTCATGATCGCTGAGGCTCAATGTGCTGATCTGCCGAACGAAAGATTGTGGTTGTTATCTAGGCAGCAAAAAAATAAATTTTATATTTTTCTAATAAACCGGCGCCAGCAAACTTTTGCGTTAAGAGTTTGTTAATTTTCAAGAAAAAAATAATAGGCTTCTTAGGCTAATGTGAACATGGTAAGTATTAGGCATTAAAGACAATGAAAAATATACACAATTGACATTTTTACATTTCTATCCATGGCGTGATGGAAAATTCCGCTCCCAGATTCAGTATCAGCATTAAAAACTGCTGTAACATTCAAACCATGGCATTTTTAGCGAGAGAATCGTAATTTTGCTACAAAGGTGGCAATGTATTTAAAAAAAAACAACAAGTACCGAAGAGTGTTATTCTGTCACTGACTGAATTCATTATGATTCCAAAATTCCCGAAAAAAAATATACCAAACCTAGAGCCCAGAGATAGTTCAACATTCCTTGAGACTCCGAGTGAAAACAGACCAGTACACCTGGTACCCCTGGTTTTTCCCTATGTATAAAACCTTTCACTTGTATTCCAAACTGAATGTGTCTGAATATCTACACGAAATCCAAAACAAAAACTAACACATAATTTGTGTAATATAATTATAGCATTAAGCATTCGGTTATATAAAAACATAACAACCCTCCATATTATTTAATACGTGGATAGTTTGTCAGTCTTAAAAGAAAACATTATTTAATTATAATTTAATTGACTGTAGTCACTACACGTAAGACTAAATGATTTACCATTAAACAAGCAAATAATAATAAAAATAATAACAAAGAAATAAACAATAACAATCAACTATACTTTCTTAAGCTTCATGAATACTGTGAGCGCGATTGATTGATTTGGAGAAATTGGAAAAAGTAAAAGAAGTTGATAGCTTATTTTACTCCCTTTTAACTAACATACTTTTTACTATGTGCATACTGCCATACTTGGTAATAAACTTGGTATCGTCTAGAAGTGTGTTCTGCAAGGAAATGACCTTTTAACTTTGAAACAGACAACAACCGCGAAAGAGAGACATTTATGTTATAAGTATATATACATACATACATAAATGTGTACACATTTATACTTATGTAGTTAGTATTGCCTACTATTGCCCGGCTAGCCAGCGAATAAATAAAAACTCAAACAATGTCTACGCAAATATACGCCTCCATATTGCCAAATGAACTAACAAAGGCGTTCGTTTGATCGGACTTATTTTTTTTTTTTTTCGATGTAATGTGTTTGCATGCAACTTGAATATCTTGTAGTAATCGGCCAGTATGGTAGGGTAACGTATGTTAAGTAAGGCATAATTTTTATAATATAATACCATATTTCATTTTATCTACGCTACATCCAGCACTTTTGTATGTGTCAAAAAATGGCGACATTGGCCACCCAGATCTCCAGATTTGACCCCTCTGGACTTCTTTTTGTGGGATTTCGGATTTACTTCGGATTGATCAATCTCAGTATACATACAGACGACTACATATCATTTCTACAACATACAGGGTCTCATAAAAACTCGCTAAGTTGGTGGTAATTAGCTACGTAATTTTTGAAAAACTCAAAAGATATATAAGTAGATGATTTGTGATAAATGTGGCTCTTTTGAAGGCTAAAATTGGCGAAGATCCCAGATTGATAGCTGACGAACTGGGTTTCAGTAGTGCCATGTCTATCGCGAATATTAAAACCATCTGAAATACACGTAGAATCTGCCCGAATGATTCCAAAAATGTTGAGTGACGGTCACAAAGAGGCAAGTACTCGGTTTACCAAATATTTCCTTACAAAACTTGAAAACGGAATATCTGGCATGTTAAAAAAAAAAAAAAGACATAGAAAAAACCCGCTCAACTCTGATGCAGCCAGAATCCTTCCCTTGGGGATTTTTGAAATATCCCGCTAAAATCTCCCGATTTAGTGCCGTGTAATTTCTGGTTATTTTCAAAAAGTAAAAAAAATTCGAAGGGTAGAGCCGTCGGCAGCAATGCGGAAATAATTAATTGCAGTTAATGTCGAAATTGGGGAGCTGCCAAAAAGGGAGATTGATCTACCGACTTAAGGAATGTATTGAAATTAATGGAAATAGAGTTAGAGAAGATACAAAATGATGAGAATTAAAAATTGTAACTTACATTTATTTGCCTTATGTGCAAACCAATTAGAGCACTTTTGTTAGACCCTTCTAACAGCTAACAAAATCCCAATCACTAGCGCCATGCTTGCGTTAGTGAGCGACATCTCTGTCCTTATGTAAAGCCACTTGAATGTTGGAATAGTTGTGCCAGAAGATACGCAAAGTGATAAATTTAAATAAATAAATAAATAGAGGAAATAATAGGGCTTATAAAAATCATTCCCTCAAAGAGAAACGGTTTACAACCAGGAAATATAGTCTAGTTCTATCTCTCAAATTAGCATTATTTTTTTTACTGTACAAATACAATTACTTATCTTGAAATCTCATTTTATTTGATATTCATAGTCTATCTAACATTATTATATTTAAGGATATTTAGAAACGATATATTCAGTGACGTTTCTTCTAAGGTTCGCGGGTTCTCCGCACACACTACTGCTTAAAATCCAATAATTTAATGAAACACACATGCGAGAGTGCGCTATCTTGAAGCGTACTGGCACTCAATCAGACCAGAACGAGGTTCGTTTTGCGGCTCACAAAACCATTTTATAGTAAGTATGTATGCTCACAAACAATTCATACCAATCGCAATTGCTAACAATTGCTTGTGACAGCTATCTCCTGATAGAAATTTGTTCAAAGTACAAAGCTACAAGTTTTATCATCGCTTGCTAACGTGTTCCTATATGAAAGACTCTTTTATTGTCCACAAAGTCATTTATATGCTTTAATTTATCCATTTAACATTTGTTCTGTAAAAATTAACTTGGAAAATTAAAATTTTACACTTTTTAGGGCAAGGTTTTTTTTTTGCATTTTCTTAAAAAATCTTGGAGCATTGAACTAAGATGAAAATAAAAAAAATTAAGATTAAATTAGTAGAAAATAAAATAAAAAAACTAAATAAAGAACTGAAATATTTAAACATAAAAAAAAAATAATTAAAAATGAAAAGAAAACTGAAAAAATTTGTGTCATAGTCTACCACATCCACGTCGCGACTTGAACCAGATAAAACTGAGAGTAGACCAAAGAGTAGACAACACCTTGCTGAAATCTCTACGCCACTTCCCTGGATATAATGCAGGCCGCTCCATATGCTTTCCGTATTGTTGGTACAACAATTTACCCTCTCAAATTCAATAATTAAGCCAGGTAGGTGTAACGATATTGATACGATCGATACTAAAACCTATTTTGATTCCATCGTTGTGAGTCTCTGCAACGAAACCTTCCCCTTCCATATAATTTATAATAGATTACCAAAACTCTTCAGTAAGTTCAATATCGTAAAAGGTTTCTACCGGAACGTTGGGATAACTTCACCAAAAACAGCAAATAAAAGCGACAAAATGCTCTGCATTCATAAAGGTACATCCTGGGTTTTGAATGTGTTATAAAAATAAAAATATCATACGACCCGGACAACGCCGGATATTCACAAGTTGGTACTACACAATTTGTATACTTGGCTCAATTTTAAACGAGTTGAATTCTATTGCGTTTATTGTAGGGTAATCAGGCGTGTACTTAAAACCACACTATACAAAAAATGTTAACTCGTTTTTGTTTTTGTTTTTGTTTTCGTTTTTGTGAAAATTATTAATTAAAAGGATATTAATACAACTAAATAAGAAATTTCTTCTACTAGTGTTAGAGACCTTGTCTCAAATAAATATATGAGTACATATGTGTGTGCACGCATATGTATATGTACATGTTGTGTGTATTAGAATACACATATGAATAATGAAAACAAAAACACAAAAAAAAAAACAAAACAAGAAGTATGCAATCAAATCTTATACCACAGCCTAAAGCTGTTTCCTTTATAAAAAATAATTTTGCGCGCTTCTTCTTTTTTGTAGGTAAGAAGAGCGTGTAGTATTTTTTTTGTTTTTAATTTTGTTAATAGCTTTAATTCATATTTAAAAGAGCCACTCTCAGATATACTTAGGTGGCTTCGTTGAGCCATGCGCGGAATAATGAAGTTGGGGGCGGGGCGCAGTGAAGGGCGCCGGCCATGTTGTCGCTTACATTGATATCTTTGATATTAAGTGTCATGCTATTCTTTCTAGTTATTTCTTTGCTATTCTGGTAGCGAAAATAAAAGAGTGTTTGTTATCCCGTATACGAGGCGAAGCGGTTACGTCAACATCTCCAAGTTTATAGTGACTGCCGGCAAATGTGCGCAGCCATCCCCACCATCATTACCACCGCAACTAGCACAGAAAGTAGAAGCATACAGATTCGCACTCTGATTGTATTACGATATCATTGAGGCGGCTTCCATTGTAGTTTGTAGAGCTAGTGCTCTTTGATTTCTCGGCAATTACGGACGGTCAGAGTTTTGTGTTCGTGTGTGAAAGAAGAGATTGATTTACAAAATAAATACTATTTATTCAGTGATAAAACAAGCCATTGTGAAATTTTTAGTGTATATAGTATGTATATGTAGCTGTCAAAATTTTGATTTGAGTGATTTAAAACATAAATAAAAAGAATAAAAAAAATTTAAATTACTTACAAAAAAACCGTGCATAAATATTTTATTCTGGAAAACTAAAAAAAAAAAAAAAATAAACGTCTAATTAAATCGCTTATGTTAACGATAAATATTTCTTGTATTTATCAATTATTTATCAATAGCAATGATAACACAAAAAATAAAACAACAAATACATTTGGAATTCAAATATTTTCAAACACAACTGAAATTCTCTTCAACTGCGTACTAATTTTGCTAAGTAATTAATTCCACTTCATTTAAATATCATATATCCTTCACATAATGATTAAGCTTAACCCTTTCATGCACGCTGCTGCATGCTCATGCACGCTTACTTAAAAAATGTGTTAAAAAAAATTTGGTAATGACACTATTTGACTAAAGTTCTGCGTGATTTTTGTTTGGATTTACTGACTGTCCAGGGACACACTTAGGCCAGAACGATCTATTGTAATACTACATGGTTTGATCCTATATTTTAACTCCGTTTCCGAACAGTGAAGTAGCAATTTGTTTGTGGTTTTACCACTGCCTGCCAAGAGATGAATTCGTACCCTTTCTTATATGTAATTCTCACTCACGTCAACGTCTTGCTTTTAATGGCATGACAGCCCAGGGAAGGGCCTAGGCACAGCTTTTCGCATCCACTCATGTTGTACGTGTTATATTTGAACATGTGTGGAAGGGATCTACAGTTTTATGTTGAATCTGAATTGCGAAGTGAAAAGCTTTTCATAGGTAATTTTAACTCTTGTAGGTTTGACATTGCCTGCCAAGAGGTGGTGCCTTGTAGAAGAATTGGTTATTCTACTTTTTGATTTTGCATGTGCCTAGATTTTAACTCCGGACACTCTGCGTAGCAGGCCAACGCACTACCACTTCATTTAGGTAGAAATATCTGGATTTTATGAGAATGAAACAACAGGCCAAGAGGTTAATCGAACATCCCTGGTGGAAGTCTAGTGCTCTACCCATTTGACTATCGAAGTCGGCAACCGCGATTTTAGCACCAACATTAAAATTCGGGCATGAACGGGTTAAGTTAATCTTAATGCTGTCATCAAGACTGATTTGCAGTTATATTTTATTTTGATAGATGTAAAAAAAAATTATAAAAGTCTTTTCAATTTTCAAGTTTTTCGCGATGATTTTAATCAAATTAAATATAATAAGCCTTATGACAAATTGTTAATTTTGAATCTGAGGATATTTGTTGTGCTCAGCAAATTATAGTAGAATTTTCTGTAGGACATTTGAAATACTAGCTTTTCGTTTGCAATTACAAATATTTTTTAGAACTTTTTTTACTTCTTGCTCGCATAAAAAACATTCAACTTGAATACGTAAAATATAATAAATCTACATACATAAAGGAAACAATTATTACATTGTAAAAATATGAATTCTTTACTTGCACATAGTTCATATAAAGTTTTTAATTTAAAGATTTCATATAGGTGGCTAATCTTTCCACATGCCTTCGGTCTGACGGCGTTTCAGAAAAGTTTTCCCATTTACTAATTTATAAACCTGGAAATTAGACATTGCCCCCAGGAGTTGGTGCCATGTTGCTCTGTTCGTCATTTGAAATGGAGCAGTAAGTCCACGAACATCGAACTATCAACTGAGCGTGTGTAACCGAATTGTTTCGTCTACTAAGGTTACTGTTTGTGTAAGTATGCTTGCGAGTAAGTTTAGATTTTACGATTTTACGATTTTACGATTACTTTCATGAATATGACCGGATTTATCTAATCTATTTTATGTTTGTTTTAAATTAAAAATTATTTTGTTTATTTCTCTTTGTATACCGATATGAGTTGAATACGTGACTAATATTTTTAATTTATCAATGCGTTTGTTATGTATGTAGTATAATTATTTATTGGTATAAAAACCGAGAAGTAAAATAAAAAATGCATCACTTTTATAATTGATGAATTAATTTTTGGAAAATTAATTGATGGTTTAGTGTACGAAAGTGTACTTATGTGAAGCTTAGTGACGAATGAAAGCTAGTAAATTGAGTTGGATTCTTTTCAGATTAAAAATGGATGTCAAATTGTGTTCAAATTGCAGTTGCCATAAGGTTTCCATACTATGTATGTCAAGTGAATTAAAAAATAAAAACTACCTTATATACGGTACAATTTTTAAGTTCTCTCTGGTATTTCTGTACCTCCAAGTTCTATATTTAGTGATGAGTAGGGCTAACAAAAATGTGTACATATGAAAAACTTCTGAAATATATATGTATGTTGCTTACTTACTTACTATATGATTTCTTACTTCACTGGCACTACAACCGATGATCGGTCTTGGCCGCCTCTACGAAGCTTTGCCAGTCGCCTCTGCTATGCGCAAGCTGGCGCCAGTTGATAAGGCCAAGTGCAGTCAGGTTGCCCTGCACCTGGTCTTTCCAACGGAGATTAGGACGTCCCCTTCTGCGTGTTCCTCCACCGTGGTTCGAATAAAACACCCTTCTAGCCGGAGCGCTTTCTTCCATTCGCTCAACATGACCCAGCCAGCGAAGCCGCTTGACTATGTCAGTGTCGGCGTACAGCTCATACAGCTCATCGTTCCATCTTATTCGATACACGTCGTCCACGCATACTGGACCGTAGATCTTACGGAGTATCTTCCTCTCGAACGCTCCTAACAGCCTCTCATTATTGATGGTCAACGTCCACGTCTCTGCGCCATACATTAGAACGGGAAGGATGAGGGACTTATGTAGAGCGTTATTTTCGTCGGTCGAGAGAGGGCTCTACTTCTCAATTGCCTACTGAGCCCGTAGTACCAACTGTCGGCAAGAGTTAGTCTCCGCTTGATCTCAATGCTGACATTATTGTTGGTGTTTATGCTGGATCCTAGATATACGAAAGTATAGTTGTTAACAGAAACATTTTGTCCAAGACGCCGTGACTCTTTGTTTGTTGACACATGGTATTTCGTTTTGTCCTCGTTCACCACTAGACCCATTCGACGAGACTCCCTTTCCAGGTTGGATAATGCTGCACTGATTGCTCGAGCGTTTTTGCCAATGATGTCAGCATGACACTCTTGTAGAAGATAGTGCCAGAGAAGTCGATGTTCGCAGCTCGAATTATTTTCTCCAGCATAAGGTTAAAGAAGTCGCACAATAGGGAGTCACCTTGTCTGAAACCTCTTTTGGTATCAAATGATGCTGAGAGGTCTGTCCCAATTTTCAATGTATGTTGTTTATAGGCAAAAAAATCAAGAAATATGGATAACCTGTATAATAATAATAACCTGTTTTTTTAATAATAACCTGTTTTTTTTATGTTTCGTAACACAAATTATCGGCGGCAATCTTCGGAAACTCTTTTGTAGGCAGAGAATGATCGATCTACAATGCAGGACGTATTGGGTGCAATTTTAAACGCTAATTCCGTAGCTAACAATTTACAAATGAAGTCATCGTCCTCTTCAAGGTTTCCTTCTACTAAAATATGCACAATTTTTGTCAGAGTTTCTTTTTAATTTCTATTTATTTAAAATTATCGAGATTATCTTCTCTTTCCGGAATTGCATAGCTTTCAACGATTGATTTGATTTTTCGAATTTAGTGCCAGAGGCCAACCTCATTTGCTTTAGTAGTCACTGGTAAGCCAGCAAAGTTTCTTTTAATAAAAAAACACAAATTTTGTTTGGTTTTTGAATTGGCTATCGCCAAGGACTTTCGTCCTTGTTATATATACGGCTTCAGTAGGATTAAATTGTTGATTTATAAATGCAGAAATTTTATTATGGTATATAAGTAGTTTGAAGCGGCATATTATACAACAGCTTCATTCCACGTTTTCCAACAAGTTGTTATATAAAAGAAAAATTAGTTTTCCATATAGAAATATGGTATACAAAAATTCGAGTACTGCTAAAATATTTACGAAAAATCTAAATCAACATAAGTATAAAATATTTAAATAAATATTGGATATGTAAATAAATATTTTAGTGAGCCTTTGTGATGACCAAATATCGCAGTTCTTTATAGAATTCTCTTCATAGATATCTCACTTTACACTTCCATTTTCCACCTGGGTAACATCATATGCACTGACTAACATCATATGCATCATATATGGGTTAAATTTTTAGTATATTTTGAAGATGAAAGTGGTCACAAATTACCTATGAAAAGCTTTTCACTTCGCCGTTCGGATTCGGCATAAAGCTGGAGGTCCCTTCCGTTCCTGTACAAAGCTTGGCCTAGGCCCTCCATGGGCTTTTGTGCCATTAAAAGAAAGAAAAGAAAGAAGTTACCATATAAAAAATAAAGAAATGCGAACGTTTTTTCGCTCTCGCGACCAATTTCATAATTATGACTTATAACGTGTTCACCACACACGCCCTTCATAAGTTCATAAATTATTGACTTTCATAGATCTGAAATATTTCTAATTTTCAAGTCATTCAAATAGACAACGCACATTTCAATGATGACATATGTATGTTATTTATTAATGACCAACTTCGAATTATCAGTTTCAATGCCAAAGACGTAAATACGTAGTTTGAATTGCGCAAATGTGTCTTACATACATACGAGTACACACTGGCGCCAAGGATAAAGACTAGGCAGATTGCAAATATTATATTTACCAGGTGCTTGTTGTCAAAATGTATCTCACTGTGATTTATGATTCAACCCTATCTACATACATATAGTATATACCTAGTGTGTACATATCAAGGATTTTCTTTTGCCAATTGTACATACATACTCGTACACATATACACGTTAGAAATAAATAAGTATGTATGTATGTATATCTAGGCTAAGCAAATATTTATGTACAACGTAACGATATTACTTCATTTTAATTGTACTTGTACTCGTATATACAATTCATTCATTGAAATTTGTACTTACTCAAGACGAGAGGACGATACGAGTTTCATTAGTTAACACAAAGTCTCCATCTATCATTCATATCTATATTGTATGTACATATGCAGTGTGTGCATCAATGAATAAGTATGAACCCGTTGGTAAAGGGGTTTCAATGGGGACATAACAATTTTGAGTTTTAATACAAACTCATCCTTAAATTTTTTACCTTTGATCTGGCAATGTCAAAACTTTATTCAAGGTTTACATTTTTATGTTGGTAAAATTCACAAATGAGCAACGTTTGGAAATTATTAAAAATTACTATTGAAATTCTGAGTCCATGGTCGCTTACTCCAATTTTTGGTCGTAATAATCGCGCCACCGGACAGGCTGTGCATGTTATAGGGGATAAATTTGAGTCAACATATTCACCAGTGAGTGTTTTGTGGCAGTTAGATAACACACCGGTCGAAGTACCGAACATTTTTCAGCCGTAAGTGCATCAGTTCAAACTACGAATTTACGACTTTGTGTTAAAAAATGAGCCAAATCAGTCGATTCCACGCCGTACACAGGAACTGGAAATATCTGTTTCCACATTGTGGTGAATTTCGAGTAAAGAGATCTTGGCCTACACCCTTACAAGATCAAATTAACACAAGAAGTGAAACCCCGCGATCATTTGAAGCAGCAAAACTTCTCCGATTGGGCTCTGTAAAAGTTTGAAGAAAAAGCTGAATTTCATCGAAAAATCATATGCAGCGGCAAAGCTAATTTTTGGCTTACGTTTTTATGGGGTTACGTTGCCAACAAGCTAACAATGTCAGAGGAGCTTAAAACGCGAACGCGAAATTACCAACGTTCCGGCTCACATGTGTGGAAGAGTGGTTCAAAATTAGCCCCAAAGAATCGATTGCTGCAAACGTGCTCACATAAATGTAACATGTGTGCAATACACCTGGATATAAATTTCAGCCCGATATCTCAATTATTCTGTGTTTTATTGAAATACAAAATTACTATGTCGTTATTGAAACACCCTTTATATGTAATCAGCAGCGAGCGGAAAAGAAGAAAAAGACAACATGGAATTGCAAAAAAGGCACAAAAAAGGTGGCGCAAAAACACCAGAAAAAAGAAACACAAAAAAAAAAGCATAAAACTGAAAAAATGAACAGAAACTTACAATAGAAAATAGAAAGAATAATATATAATAATAATAAAATGTAAAATAAAATTTATATAATTGGAATCATGGGGCTTGAAACGCATGTAGTTTTTATCGGTCAACATGTAGGATTAAGCACAAAAAAGTGTCAATTCGTCATATTCTGCTTCCTGGTAATCAGACTTTCGCCATGACATTTTTTTTTTTAATTTTAGCCACTCTTCAAAAACTTTGGGTAAGCTTTTGATCTAACTTATCCAATTATTTTGCATTTCAGAAAAGCTAGGATATACTTAAATAACTGATACCTTAGCAACATATCAGTATGGGTGGTGATGCACGCGTAGTTAATAACATTTCCACTTGTATCTATTATCTAGTATCTAATAATTACGTTATCTTTGCATGCATATGTATGTATTTTTTATCAGATAAGGTCAGCGATTGTATTAAGGCCAAAAATTAAATTAAAAAAATGAAACTTGTATAACAGCACAGCACTGATCACGGATAATATTTTCGTATCAAAAAAAAAATTTAATTGATTGAATTTGAATCAAAAATATCAATAAAATGAACAAGCTATTTTTTTAGATGTTTGGAGTCAGTCTGCCCCCTGTCTGACTCACATTACAAAATACAATTAAATACTTATGTATGTATGTATGTATGTATGTATATCTTACTTAGATAGGTACTAAGTATTTTATCTATGTAAATTATACCTTGGATTTATATTGACAAGTCTTTATGTTATTAAGTGTAATATTCAATATTACATATACACAAAGCACCAGCCTTGTAAGTCAAATTTTAAGTAAACCCTTTTCCTTATCTTATACTTAAACAAGTCAACTAAAGAGAGTATGTAGTACTATTGAATAAGGTTTAAGTAGTAACGTGCATTTATTTAGTTATACCTGTACACTTACATATGTATAGTACATATGTATAAGTACATATGTAATTAATATTATTATATTTACCTACTTTAGTATTTAATTTTTAAGCCATTTGTACTCAGATAATTTATCTATGTATAAGTAAATGATAAATGACGACAACAATGACTACTACGACTACTATGCACAGTGTAACATCTTCATATAATTGGTCGCCAAAAATAATAGAAATAATTCATATTAATATCGAGGCTGATGAAAGCAAATTGGAGAGGAGATATTAAACTACTAACATACATATTCAATGCTGACTCAGCAGAAGGCGTTTCTTTCCTTTTGAAGTCATGTTGCCAATTGATAAATTTGCACAGCGTTAAAACTTCGGTACAAGTAGACCGGAATTACTACGTACATACACTTTCGATAACAAATGAGCAATCAATCTATTTTAAATAGAAAGCATTGGCTCATTTGGTTTATACATACATAAAGATTCGTAGATGTCCAAGGGTCACATTGGTGTTTATGAGTTATGAGTTATGAGTTTTCCCAAAATTTTTTTAATTTTCTATAGCTATCCGTGCAATGTATCATATCATACCATATCATTTACTTCGGGAATCTACATAATTGCTTTCAACGTACTTATCAAGTGATTCCTGTATGTACAACAAAGCAGTATCATTCACGCTTGATGGGAGCATGAGAACTTTTTGACATTGAAATTAATGCTTACACATGTTCGCGCACGTTGAAAATTTCCCTGAAAAGTTTCAATTACGTTTAAATATTTTAGAAAAAAATCACGCATATTCACGCACGCAAATTCTAACCAGGGATTTCAAACCGAAACGAATATCGGTAACGATAACGGTAACGAAATGATATCGGTAACAGAATACCGGTATGTTACCTTTCTTTTAATGGCACAACAGGCCATGGAGGGCCTGTTATTGGTAACGAAAAATCAAAAAGACTGTAACTGTTCGCTGTGTCGTAGTTGTTAGTGCGTTGGCCTGCCACGCAGAGTATCCGGAGTTCAAATCTCTACACGGGCAAAATTAAAAAAGTAGAAAAAAACCATTTTTCTACATGGCACCCACTTCTTGGCAGGCAATGGCAAATCTACCGGAGTAAAAGTTTCCTATGAAAAGCTTTCATTCGGCCGTTCAGATTCAGCAAAAAACACTTCCATTTATGTACAAATGGACGAAAAGCTCTTCTTAGGTCCTCCATGGGAAATTGTGCCATTAAAAGAAGAAAAAAAGTAACTGTTATAAACGATTACGTAGGCGCAGAAATGTTGCATTGGATATTTTATACCTAAATATATTGCCGAACTACTCATCAATAATGCTCTTTCACATCGATTGATTTTTATTAAGGATTTTACTTTGAATTTTTGGAACCTGTAACGACGTTTCGGTACCGGTAATGATAATCAATCGGTAACGGTTTCAATCCCTGAACATATGTACATAAATCATATGGCACAAAGTGATGCCAGATTTCGGATTTCCAAGCTTCTTAGCTAAAGAAAACCACAACTTTACTTTTAAAAAGCAACCAAAATCAGCTCTTCAATGAAAATTTTAACTCATACTTATGGCATTATCACTAGCTATGGAATAGTGTTTTGTGTATATTCTTAGAACTGTAATTTGGATATGCTGGAACGCTTAATTTTGTGAGGTTCAATGACGCAAAATACGTGATCCAAAAAATTGGAGGGTGAGGGAAAGTGTTGTCGCATCGAAGTCAAAGATGAAAAAAAAGGAAAATTACTTCACAGATGATCAGGAGCAGCTCCTAGAGAATTAAAACCTGCTTAATATGATCAGCATTAACTTTAAATGACCAACATTTTCACCCACTTATTTAATCTCCAACCCATAAAAGATGAAATAGGCTCTGTGCTTCCAGGTTGATCCTAAAGGAGAAAAATGTAAGACCGATCTTTATTAATTTTTACTTTACAACATTTTGCGCAAATATACTTACTTCCCATTTCCAACATTTAAGAGGTCCTCATACAAAATTTCCTTTTTTTTGTGAAATAGGCCAGCCTTTATCCTCTAGGGTGATCGTAAAGGATCAAAATGTGCGATTGACCTGCCTTAACATGTTTACTCTCCAACATGTTTTTTCACCAAATATACTTACCTCCCCATTTCCAACCCTTAAAGGAGCTCCCACAGCTGTCACCCGACAGCTGCTCAGGGGTCATCGGTAGAGGGTTAAAATGTAAGACTGACCTCAATTAATTTTCACTGTCAAATATTTTTCTAGAATAAACTTAAACTTACTTAGAAATTAGAGGGTTGAAAGGTAAGACCAACAACCTGATCGAACTCACTTTTCTTTCTAACCCTTAGGGTCTTTTTTTTATTTTTATGAATGCATACCATTGTGCTGATTTGAAGAAAGATTGATGGGTGAGAGGAAGAAGGAGGGAGAATGAGAGAGGGAATGCAATCATAAAGAGATAGACATCCATTGTGGCAAGTGTTACGCCTTTACCACAATTAACTTCAGTTTATCAGTGTCGACTATGACCGCATGTAGCGCCAACGAAAGGGATTGGAAGGATAAGAAAAATGTAACGTTGCCTGCCAAGAGCAACTTTTTTGATTTTGCCTACGCCGAGATTCGAACCCCGGACACTCTGTACAACAGTTCAACCCACTACCACTAAGCTACAGCGACCACTAAATTACCTAGGGGCTCTTCACTAAAATAAAAATGTTATTTAGGGCCTTTCTAAATAAAATTACTATATAGCAGAGATCATCTACCTCCCGCCTTCTCCTCAGTCCTGAGACCACTTAATCATGAATTTATATGGTTTATCTTTATATTGTTCAGCGGGAGGATTCCTGGGCTCAGCACCTGGAAACATGACAGTTTTAAAGTAAATTAAGTAAAATCTGAAAAAGATGATATCAAAAGAATTATTACTACGAATGCAAAAAGAAGAAACATTCAAGCCGCACAATAATCACGTCCACCTGCCATGTAAAATATACTTAGCTGTGTTTTTTTAGTCTAACCTTAAACTTAATAGTCCTGTTTCTTTTTTACTATTGCTAAATGAAAGCTTGTTAGCCTAAATTGACTAACAAACAATAATTTTTTTATTTTTTTTTTTAGAAATATAATAATTTTATCTAATTAATGCCAATCCTTATATGTTTAAAACGTATGTAACGTATGTATTTGTGTCTTATCGTTCCCCAAAAACTCTATTGATGTTTTTTGTTAGAAATCCACAGCCCCCAAACCCTTGCCTTGTGCTAATAGCCACTGTATTGTTGTCTTCGAAAGACAAAAGTACATATGTATTGTGATTTTGTTTTTATTTTTATTCATATCTACTCGTTACACTGTACGACAATACAACAGAGAGTTGATATTTAGTGATAACAATTTTCAAAGTGTGGTAAGTTTTGGGAGCTGGTTCTTTGAACGGGCTGGTTGCGAGCGAAGAGGTGCAATAGGTGCAATGAATGTGTGTGTGAGTTTGTAGTTTTACGTTGTTCTTTTATCATTAAGAAGTTTTGATATAACATATATTTCTTGTTTTATTTTGTTTTTGATTTTATGGTAGACAGGGTACAGCAGATATCTACAAACATACTCGTACATATGTACTTATACCATATATATTTAATACCTTCGTGTACGCACACACGCACGTCTATAAGTACGAGCAAATCGCTATCGCATCGTACTCCGTTATTGACTAACGCAAAAAATAACATGTAATCTAACACCTTTGTTTTCTATGGGTACATATTAAGTGCTCTAAAGAAATTTAGTTCACTAACGCATTGCGGCCGTTGCGGTTGTACGAAGTACTCACTTAGTACACATTCCGGTGTACCATATTTTGACGTCGTTGCCATTTTCGTTGTCATCCATCGTGTTTAGTTATAATCGTGCGATTTTTAATCGAATTCCATTTGGCGGGCTAATTAATTAATTGTAATTATATTTGGTTTTAGAATATGTACTATAGGTATGTATTATATTCATTAAAAATTTAATACATATCTACATGCATTGTTATAATAGATTTACATATGTACATATGTATGTACACACATACATACTCGCACATACAACATTCACTAGTAAAATTTTGAAATACTAGTACTACGAGAGAATTATTTAAAAACCGCAAAATTGAAGTCGTAAAATAAAACGCATGCAAAAATTGTGTAAACAAAAATGCAAGCAATGTTTGCTTCAAAGAATTACAACTAAAAAAATCCTCTACATATAGTAAATAGCAACATTATTTCGTCAAAAAAACACGAAAAGAAAACTTTCCTATTGATCGGACAATATCACTGAGAAGCTCTAAGAGTGTTCCATAATTTTTGTCATTTGTTCTAATTTAATTGCGCTTGTCCAAAGTAATCAACAGTTTGGTTAATGCACTTTTCCACCGCACTGTAAAAAATCACGACAGCCAAAAAAAACTCGAGCGCAGTCGAACTTTATATACCCTACATTACTTACTTACTTTTAATGGCACCACAGCCCATGAAGGGCCTAGGCATAGCTTCTCGCTTTTCGCATCCACTCATGTTGTGCGTGTTATATTTGTACATGAATCGAAGGGACCTACAGTTTAATGCCGAATCCGAACGGTGAAGTGAAAAGCTTTTCATAGGCAATTTTTACTCTTGTAGGTTTGCCATTGCCTGCCAAGAGGTGGTGCCGTGTAGAAAAATTATTTTTTCTACTTTTTGATTTTTTGATATTGCCTGTGCCGAGATTCGAACCCCGGACATTCTGCGTAGCAGTCCAGTATATACGCTACATACTTAGCTTCTGAAATAAAACGTTGTTTGTTTTTCATTCAATATTTGGTATAATTTTGATGGTTTTATAATATATAACGAAATATTTTTGTTTTCAACCGTCATTAACCGTCAAACATGGGTGCATGCGAAAAGTTCGACCTAGGCCTGTTGTGATATTAAAAGGAAAATCAATAATCAATCCAAATTTTCGAGGATTTCACTTGTATGCGAGTTGGGCATGGTTATTGCCCAATAATGATAACACTGTACAACAAAATCAAATATTATTCATCGGTCTGGCGATTTTACATGTATTCTAGATTAATTTGAGGTCGCTCAGCTCGAATCTGAAGACCGTTTTGATGTAGCGTCTGAGTATTCTGGAGTAATTTGAGGTCCATCAGCTCGAATCTGAAGACCGTTTTGCTACTTCTCGTCAGATTTCCGAGATAACTGTATATGAATTCATCTTTCATCTGGATTTTAGGATTGCGTCGTTTATCTGTAAAAATTGTGTATTTTGTGAAGTCGTGTGAGAATTATGGGAGATTAACGATGCTGGCGCCTCAATTTAGGTATAACTGAAAGGCAGTGGTCGCCGTGTTGTAGTTGATAGGATGTTGCGTTGGTGGCGTTTACCGGGGTTCAAATCACGGCACAGGCAAAATTAAAATGTAGACAAAATAAATTTTCTGCATGGCATCAGGCACACTTACAAGAGTAAAAATTGCCTGAGAAAAGTTTTAATTTTGCCATTAGGATTTGGCATAAAACCGTAGGTCTCTTCTATTCGTGTACCAAAATCTGTGTACAAAGCGCACAAAATGAGTGGATGCGAAAAGCGAATAGCTCGGTCTAGGATATGCCCATTGAACTGCATGTCGAGTTGGATTAAATGAGCAGATATTCATTCAAAATCAATGATTTCTCTAGTGATCTGAAAATAAGCCCTTGGGAATATCTGGGTTACGTATGTTAACATAGCAATAAATTGCTAAATATGTGTGCTAAATAGTTTGAACATTATTTGATTTCACATTTGATTTCTAGGGACCTTGGGTCAACGTTGGATATTCACATTTACCATATTGTTAAGTATGGGGACATTGAACCATTTTTCTAAATATACCTATACTATGTACAATATGGTAAGAATATATAGGTACTACACAAATATTTGTTTCTGCATACTTTAGTACAAAATTAATTTGTGTAGTCTGGGTAAGGGTGGACAACGAGGTCATATTCACTGGTTTCGCAAGTTTGGGTTGATAATTTGATATCCATTGATGGTTCTGCCGCTGTCTACCAATTCTCGTTCACTTCATATCGATAGAAATATAAGTTTATAAAAATTAGCCACCAGACCAAGAAGGTTTAAAGGGTTAAATAGGTTTATTAAAAATTTAATCGCTCACTTTTTCTCACTTCCACGGTTTTATTTGACACATACATTAAACATTGTTATATAATATGTATTTATGGTATAACTAAAAGCAATTGAACTAATTATATGATGTAAGCTTAATAAAATGCAATAATTAAATATTTGATAAATCGAAACATGCGGCAAGTGAATTTACAACTTCAATTAAAATTAACAACTTTCACAAGGCACAATTTAATTTTAATAAAGTTATCGTTAAAAAAAAGCAAAACTTATTATGTGGTATAAAAATAGTTCAAATTCAAAATGTGAATTACATTCGTTTAAACTGAAAAGATACTCGTAATTAATGTTCTTAATTTTTTTTCATTTTTCCATACATATGCAGTAATTGAAACATAAATTCATACAGAATTTGCAAGGAAACCACATACACAAAATGGTTGTTGCCAGTGAAAATGGACAACGGAAAAACAATGATCATCAGCAAGATCAGAAATTCATTGTGAAGTACCGTCAGAATTTCTATGATATATCAGAGTTTATGAGAAAACATCCCGGCGGTATGAATACATTAAAAGGATTGAGCAATGCAGATATGACAGCGCGTTTCATGAGAGCGCCACCACATTCCGACGCAGCAATGTACCTAATGAATGAATATAAAATAAAGCCAACCGATTATGATGATGCCAAAAGTACGAAAAGAAGCGGTTATTGTAAAAGACAAATCTTCGAAAATGGTATTGAATTAATTGAAGAATCGGGACCAGAAGATAAAAATAACAATCAGTTGGACGACAGCATGGAGGTGAGTGTTATTTTTATTTGATTAAGTAAACATTCAATTAGAGTGAATCAAAATTAGAAAGCATAAAATTAATTATGACGACTTCAACCAAATGTTAGAAAGATATTGCTTTTTTGTCAACTACCTCCTATTGTTACTGAGATATTACAAGGTACTTACACAAACTGAACCCAGAGGTACGCACTATACTTATACATACCTATATTATATGTTAAACTGAAATCAGAGGGAGTACATAAAAACGTTCTCTAACCAATGCTACCGTAAATTATTTTGTTATTAAGGAAGCCCTTCATGGTAGTAGCCCTTCTTAGATTGAAATAAAACTTCTAATCGTATATTATCTGCTGTAGATAAATGGTGAAAATTTTCAAAAACTAAACCCTATTCTGAAAACATGGTGGTCATGTAAACTCCTAGATAAAGTAAAACAGGCCCAAACCTACACGAAGTGAATTCTTCTTCTTCTTCTTGGACAACCTCGTAAAGGCACTGATATAAGTTTGTTTAAGCGTTAGTAGTACATTAAAACAAGCACCATAAGCGGGTCTTGAAACTTTTCTTTATTTTTAACAATAGATTTGTGTGTGTGTATATTAGACAGAAACTGTGTATATTAGAAAGGAGCTAAACAGAACGTTTCACTTGGTCACGTTTCAATTTTGTAACATCTATAGATCTCATATGTATAACTTCCAAAATAATGTCGCACCGCAAATACCAGCAATGAACTATTCTGAAAACATGGTGGTCATGTAAACTCCTAGATAAAGTAAAACAGGCCCAAACCTACACGAAGTGAATTCTTCTTCTTCTTCAGGTTTTGTAGAAGCTGCGGGTGACATTGAAGATATTGAATCAGTTTCACGCTTGTTATATACTTATGTGTGCTCCAATTCAGGAACACCCTTCTGGCCATCTGGAGGTACTCGTACATTACATGACATTAAGGTACGAACACAATGGCTGCGACAGCGTCAGAGGGCGTAATGTCGTGGTCACGTCCATTGCGTTCCTACCAATATTAATCTCATAGAAATCGTAAGATTAGCAATTTTGTGATTGAAAAATCGCTATTATCATCGACAATTGGTTGATAAGTGGGAATGCAGGAATCACAATGCAACAGCAATCATCCTTCCTGCTTTAACCTTACCATAGCAGTGGTGAAATATGTTCTTCTTTACAGAGTATAGACTGATCTTATTGAGGTCATAGGTCAGACTGTAAAGACTGGGGCAAGAATGACCTACGACATTCGTAATATCTTTATAGGCTATAAATATCCATTTTTTATTGAAAGCGTTAAATTTTTTATGTTGACATAGGCGTAGGCCTATTGCCAATTAGCTTCCGTACCGATCACCAGTTCCTCATACTTACACATATAACAAAAACTTTCTCCATTTTCCCCAACAACATACAATTATCCAATTGAGTTATAGGTAAAAAAAAATCGTTTTATTAGTAAAATACATGCTTGTGTTATTTAAGTTTTTGTTTCGTTATTATTAGAAACTTGTTTTTTTTTTAAGTAAATTTTGTTCCGATTTTTTTTTGTGTGGGAGAGTGAGGTTTATGAGGTATTATTTATTATACAATAAATATTTACATACATACAATTGTCCAAAAAAATCAAAAATTACATTGAATGAAACTCAAATCCATTAAGTACACACCCAATGGACATTTAAGGCGCATGAAAGATTTGAATCGGATTGATATTTCTATTCAAGACTTTTAGCATTTAGCAGCATTTTAAAAAGATTTAAAAATAAATTTTATATTGGTATTACTAGTTTTGGTCGTTGTTTCTCGATTTTTCTGCTTGCTCGCACGCGGTCATGTCTTGTCTATTGCTTTAGGTGTGTTTTTCGTTTATAATGACCGTGGACCGAACGATCGAACATTTAATTGTTTAGCCTAATATAAACTTTAGGTTTTGAAAATATCCGTATATCAGCTTCGAGTATGGTCAGCTCCTTTTCAATTTCGTTTTTTCGTGAGCGTATGCGTAAAGTTTCAGTGGTCATGGGCATATGATTTAATTCGTTAATAAGCTCTTTAAATTCTACAAGAAAGACAAACAAATTATTAAAATTTATGTTTAAGAAAATGTTAATTGTATATACTTTTCTCACAAGCCGTCAACGATCTTATGCGCTCATTTTCGCTGAGCACATAATGATCAATTGGGCAATGTGGATCACGATCCATTTCACGCATACGCGTTTCCTCCTTTTCACGTTTCTCCCGTTCCAGATAGCGTGGCAAACGTACATCGTCACGGCCTTTGAAATGGCAGAGAAAACTGAATTTTTAATACATAGTTTGAAGGCTTAAAATGGTTAAACATACTGCCTAGTTTATGCAAGCTTCCCGTTGATTGTTTCTTGGCCAATTCGCGAGATTGCGTAGAGTATTGTGTTTGACGACTACGTCCAGATAGTGGAGTTTCGTGTGCACCATCACCGCCGCATTTACTACTGTGCAATGTTAGGTTATCAAAATTACTACGGACATCATCGCCCATGGTAGCTGCTGCAGCATCATTATGTCCGCTTAAACCGCTGCCGTGTGAGCGTGTTGACGGTAATGGTATATGGTTTTGTAAGTTCTCTTCGTTTTTATAGTATTGCTGTTGCTGATTCCAATTTTCGTGTAACTGCTCCTCCTCCTCATTTCCATGGTAGTCGGATTGCTGGTCGTACTCATTCTGATAGGGCTTTGCTCCTGAACGATTAGACAATAGAACATTTGGATCACTATGCGAATTTTTGTGTATATCACTTGCATTAGCTTTGTAGTGCAACTCATTTGAAGCACATCTGCAAGAATCATTTAAAAACATCAAGTTGCATTTATTTTCATGTTCAATAGGAGGTACTTACTTTTTAAGCGCATCATAAAGAAACTCCTCGTCATGAATGTCCTCCGTTTGTATTTCTTTATCACGTGATTCGGCTTTCGACGCCAATGAACCTGGAGCTCCAATGCTGCAACTAAGCATTGCCAAATCATTTACACTATAGCCACCTCTACCCCCGGCACCGCCTGCTACGCTGCCTGTGCCAGAGCATGAGGGACAGCGCGACAATGAATTTTGTTTTCGTCGTAGGTTTTCTCGTTGTTGCGAAATGGAACGTACATGTCGTTCTTGCTGCTGAGCCTGCTGAATATTTTGCCTTTGAGCTGCTGCTGGTATAGGCTGTTGTGGAACGCCTAGCGAGTTCGGTGGCACCCTTTGCTGTGATGCCGAACGACGCCGTGCATAGAATTGCTGTTGTTGCTGATGTTGCTGTTCATTTCGCTGTTGCTTCTGCTGCTGATCCTGTTGAAGTGTCGACGTTTTCTTATTGGTCACCCGTTGTAATTCTCGTAAGCTTAATTTATTTTCGCGCAAAAAGTCGCGACGACTATTCATTTCTACAACAAAACAAAGTAGGTATTGAGACAATATTTTAAATTGTTTATATTCCCCATAGTGAAATACAAAAATTTGTTATGGTTTTCCATTTTGCGGTCGTCACCGTCGTCACCACTAGCAACTGCCAATTGAATCTCTGTGAAACTTACTCGGCGCATTGAATATTCCCTTTAGTGTAGGTATCGGTTTTACTGACGACGTCGACATTGTTTTTTTATATTTGAAATTATTTGTTGTGTTAAATATTTTTATTTTTTTAAAAGTTAGAAATGTGTAAAGAGATTTTCAAAAGAAAATTTAAAATTTGAAGTTTTGTCAAAGTAAATAAATTTGACAGCGCAACATTTTGCTCGTTAGTTTTTCTTTTCAGCTTATCCTACAACTCGTTAGTTGTATGAATTTGTATGCAGCGTTGCATTTGAAAAGTTGCTGCTCTTCTTGCTATTTGGCATAGTTAGAAAAAATTTAAAATTATGGCAAAAGTTAAACAAGCCTAAACTGGACTTGTTCTCTCACTTGTTCCTCGCAAAGACTGCAGTTTACTGAGTAGCGTTGTTACTGGACATTACCTTTTGAAATATCATTCCAAAGCTTGGTTTGGTTTCCTGTGAAGGAACTGTAAAGGTTCTGTGACTAAGGAGAATTTGGAACACATTCTTTGCCATATTTATAATAATCTGGCTAGGACTAGATTCAAGACGTTAGGGTACACGTTCATGGGTTCAATATTATTACTAGCCAATAGACTTCTTATTAATTAATCTGTAGTTACTGAATTATCAAAACTATAAGACGTTATCACAATTGAATACATCCGAGTCCTTTAAAGTAAGCGCGACATGTGTTTGTTAGCTGGTTTCAGTAATAAAATTAAAAATACCATTTGCATAATAACGTTTAATTCTTTTACAGCATCTTGTCGATTGGTCGAAAGCAATGTTACCACAAATACAGAAGATCACCAAACATTATGACGAATGGGTGCATAAGCCAGTAGACAGACCCTTACGTTTATTTGGTCCTTGGTATTTAGAAATGTGTACAAAGACGCCATGGTGGGTAATACCGATATTTTGGATTCCTGTCATAATAAAATGTGTAAGCAATGAATTTTTAAGACATTGGCAAGAATCAAATACTGGAAAGGTATGTATCAACATTAGAGTGTACTTATTTAAATAAATTCAACTACAATACACTGTTTATTCTTTTTCTCGCTTCAGCTAATCTTTTTCAGCACATATTTTTTACTTGGCATACTCTTTTGGACACTACTCGAATATACACTGCATCGTTATATATTTCATATGAAGATCACCGATAAAACGAGTCCAATACTATGCACATTTCATTTTATGATACATGGTCTGCATCACAAAGTGCCATTCGATTCAAATCGTTTAGTATTTCCACCATTGCCTGGTGTTGTTGTAACTGCAATTATTTACATACCACTTAGTTTGTGTATACCATATCCTAGAATAATTTTGGGCGGCGCTCTATTTGGGTATTTATGCTATGATCTCATGCACTACTATCTTCATTATGGTAATCCTACCAGTTCACATATGTATCACATGAAACGTTACCACTATCAGCATCATTTCGCACACCAAGATATGGGCTATGGAATCAGCAGTCCCCTGTGGGATGTCGTCTTCAATACACGAATAAACTTGCGAAAATTACGATTTCAATTGCGCTGGAATTAGTGCTGAAACCTCGTTTATTTTACTTGTAGATTTACATAAATGTTGTGATCATATTTCATTGCTTACATTACGTATATTTTTGATTTTGCTTAGTTGGAGCAAGTTGAGTGTTTGAAGAAAACCAAAAATTTATTTATTCTTTTAATATACATAAGTATATGTCATTCTACTAATAAACACATCTAAAATTTTTTATAAGAAATTAATTTTACTATCTATATTTACTTAATAAGCCATTTACTATACATAAATTGTAAATACGTTTAGTTTGAACTGAAATCATTTCATTTAATAAATTTATACTGTTGAGAAAATGTATTTCAATGATTTTATCAATAGGTAAGTATAAATTTAATAATATTGAATATTAAATATGTATGCCTTTAAATTATTTACGTGCGTCAACATGAAGGAAGTTTTCTATCTGAGGCTAAATCGTCATCTTAGTAATGAATAATAAAATTAGTTTCGGGATAATCGCACTTAAAGTTTTTGTGAGCAACCGTTGTACCACAGACTTGCTTTCACTTAAAAAAGTATCAAAATCAAATATTTTTAACAAACGGATAAAAGTCTTGAATAGGATCGACCTAGTGGTATATAATGGCGGTATAGTTGAAAAATAACATATAAATATTATCATTTCATTACTAATTGACGATATTAGAAATTTTATTTTATTTGCTAAACCGTTACACAACGTTTGATTAAAAGCCAATGGGAGCCCGCCGTACACATTAGCCCGTTCTGTATTTGGGTGTCAGATCACTATACAGAGTACTCGGCGAGGAAATATTGCTGAGAACCAGAATTGTTTTGGGTACCTTTGGTCAAGATCGAGTGAAAGATGAAGACATAACACTATCTTTCAATACTTCAAGGATCTTATTAAATAAGATCGTATCTTTAAGAATTTCCATATTCAGTGTCAGTATCATCAAAATTTATACAAACAAAGTAAAATTATTCGAGATAATATTTTTATGTTAGTTTGAAATTAATGAGATATCTGCTCATGAATTAAGATTACATATTTATAATATGAAAAAATTATAATATAGTATTTGAATTTGTTTTTAGTTTTCATTCTTTTGTGTCTTTTGCATTACTTGCCGTAATTGTGGAAAAGTGCTCTTTGTTTGTGGTGGATGCAAACGTAAACAAAGCGCGATGAATGGCTCGTATAAAGATGGGCGTTCCATGGCATTTACAGTATAATGTTTGATGCGTTCACGTGAGCACCAACTATTGGCACGATTCAAAATTGATTCAATTGGATTATGCTGTTGTTGTTGTGCGTTTACCTGCTGCGGTGACGCAGGAGATGCAGTCGAATTTTTTCTACTACGTGAGTGCATATTCGCCAATACAATTATAGGAACTTCCTTTTTCTCTTTATTCTTATCTATATCGATTTTAATGTCTGCCAACATATCTAAACTGCTAGGATCACTAGGATCATAGACGAGCACATATCCATCGGGAAAGTAAAGATAATGGCGAGGCAATTGCGCCTTTCCTTGCAGTCCAGCTGTATCGTATATTCGTAGAGCCTCACGAGCACCACGGCCAGTATCCACACTGGCCACATAAATGTCTTCAATGGTTGATTGAATTTCCTAGAGAAATCGAGAGCACAATTAAAGAATATTAATGCTAACCTTGTTTGTGTTTTTCGTGTTCTACTTACTGAATCTGTGTTTATGTTGCCGTAAATTAATTGCTCCAGTAGCGCAGTTTTACCAACTCCCTTCATGCCACAAATTAAAATTTTCCCCACTTTTCCAATTTTAGCAGTCAACATATTTATTTGTCCAATTATATAGCTATCTAAAGCAAATGATTTCCTCCCGCTATTTACAAAATAGTTTACTTTGTAATCCACTAAAATAGACAATTGTTAGAACCAAAGTTGCCAACTTTTAATAAATACATTAAATACTTTTCATACCCGCTGTCAATATTAAAACACGGTAAATTTCCCACCCAAATTTCTGTAATAACTAATGTTAACAAAAATTTTAAATAAAATTAAAATCTTATAGTTGTAAAAATGAATTTCTTTGATTATCCAAATTTATTAAATAAGAGATTAACTACCACTGGCAACCATATTCCTACCAGTTGATTTGCACAACTAGTGTTGCATTTTCATGTTTGTATTGTATTATAATACAATAAATATATAATAAAACCAAAAATTACACTCTTAAATTTTGAGACCCTCCCAATTTCATTTGTTTAATAATTTTTTTAATTAAAACAATGTTATCATAATTTATAAATATAGCGGCTTTACGATTGATTTGCCGTTCACGCCAAATATCCATTTCGAGTAAATTGAGTTTAAAGTGTGAAAATAATTACTGACGAAACTAGGTGATCGAAATTGATGAATTCCAGATCTCAGATTCAATGGTATACGCCACGAATTGGCGTATAAGGTAAAACAGATTGATTATTCAATGTTTTTTTGGTTGGTGGCGTGTACGGAAAAGGGGGCGATCAATATCTCGGGAACGGAAATAGATAGAAGAAATCTGGTTGAAGAATCTGAAAATAGCGCCAAATCGATATTCTTAACTCACAAAGTGCGGAAAAAGCGGCCAAATCCGTTCTTATTCTACGATAAGCAACGTAGACAAATGTTGCACCGTAAAGTAGTTATCCACCGTTTCTGAAGCAAATTTTTATAAAGGTCTCGAAACATTTCTTGGCTCACATCATAATCATACTAGATATAAGAAAAAAATCTATTTTCAATTTGTTTAATACAAATATCTTCTAATGTGAACCTTAACAATCTTGGGTATTTAAAAATTGCGTATAAGTCTATTAAGAACTATTTATTCGTTTCTATGGTCGCTGTTGTGTAGTTGGTAGTACATTGGCATATTAGCCAAAGTGTCCGGTGTACAATTTTCGGCACAGGCAAAATCAAAAAGTAGAAAAACAATTTTTCTACTCGGCACCACCTCTTGGCAGGCAATGGCAAACCTTCAAGAGTAAAAATTGCCTAAAAAAAGGATTCGTGTACAAATATAACTCGGACAACATGAGTGGATGCGAAAAGCGAAAAGCTCGGCATAGGCCCTCCAAGGGCTGTTGTTAGCTTATTTTGTAGGATTTTAAACCCATGTATTTATATCTTAAGATTTCTTGAAGTGAAATAATCACTTCATTACGTATTAAAGTAAAATTTTTCATTCAATTCACCTACAAAAGTTAAAATTTTACTGAATTATTGATACTACGAACAATGTCAAAATATTTAAAGTTTAGAAATTGATATTAATTCAGCTAATATACCACCTGTATTTTCAGGTTCATAGACAAAAGTTACTTGAGTTTTGAATTAATAAGAAAATAAACAAAAAAGCAATTTTTAAATAATCTTTATGAATTTTTGATGCTATATATACTAATTGCTTTATTAAATTCAACAGTTAATTTTTTCAAACATTTCATTCGACAACAAAGAAAGATAAAACATGAAGTCCTCACTCTTTGCAGTTCTCATTGGGCTGCTGATGATCGTCTTTGTTCAGGCTTGCTGCAAATCAGGATGTTGTTCTTCCTGTGAAAATAATTGTTGCTGTAGCTGTATCAATTGCCACTCACAATAGTAATAGGGTATAACACGTACCCTACTGCATGTTAAATATATCCATCTTATTTATCTCTTCCTGTGCCTTCTCCTCCTTCATCTCCCTAACCAACACCACCAATTTTTGGAAATGGAGTGGTATAATTGTAACAACAAAATAAACAGAAAATAATAATATTATTATTTAACACTTGCTAATAGAATACTAATAAACCAATACAAAGAGACAATTTAGTTCTTTAAGGTTAAGGAAGTAGGCAATCACTAAATTACCTGAATTCATGGATAGAAAGGTTTATCATGCCTAGTCCAAATGTTTATACATATTTTTGAATACGTACATCATGAAGGATTCCACCCCTGAAATTTAATACTCCTATGTTCGAGATTTGAAATAGGCAGTTAAAGAACTGCAAAATTTTGCATACAGTTAGTTTTAGTTAATTTTTAGTTATCCCGAAAGCCTCGCTCCCCTTTCCCACTTATATTTCATTTTAATTGAGAAAGTTTTATGACTTAACCTTGCTATTTTCATACATACCATATATTCTACATAGTACATTAAATGCAACACTGCATTGCCGGTTCAGTTAAATTATTTTGTTTTCTAAGGAGAGCCTGCAGATATTTTGCATAGGTGATTTATTTCTTAAAAATAAATTAAATTAAATTATAAATCGAACAATACAAAACTAGTAGATGTGAATAATATATACTTGCAGTCCATTAACTTCAAATAGATCCAATACAGAAATAATCGGAAATGTTTTCGATGTGCAAGCAATCGCATCCTGCCACTGGTGTGGAATTTGCCATTGCCTGTAGATTTTTCAATAACCAGGAGGAGAATCTAGTGGTGGCTGGTGCCAACATATTAAAAGTATTTCGCATTTTCCCATACATGGATTCAGCACAACGACAGAAGTTTCTGAATCTCAGTGAATTGCGTACTCTGCCCAAAATGAGTCTTGAATGTTTAGTGAAATACACGCTCTACGGAAACGTAATGTCTTTGCAAAGTGTATCCTTAGCGGGATCGCTGCGCGATGCATTGCTTATTAGCTTTAAGGATGCAAAGTTAGCAGTGGTTCAACATGATCCGGATACGTTTGCGTTAAAGACACTTTCATTGCATTTTTTCGAGGAGGAAGATGTGCGAGGTGGTTGGACTGGTCATCATTTTACGCCAATGGTGCGGGTAGATCCAGATGCACGTTGCGCTGTAATGCTAGTCTATGGCAAAAAACTAGTGGTACTGCCATTTCGTAAGGACAACAGCCTCGATGAAATAGAGCTGGCCGATGTGAAACCTATTAAGAAAACTCCCACTGCGTTGGTGGCACGTACCCCCATTCTTGCCTCATATTTGATTACATTGCGCGATCTTGATGAAAAAATCGATAACGTATTGGATTTACAATTTTTATACGGTTACTATGAACCGACACTGCTCATCCTATACGAGCCTGTCCGTACTTTCCCTGGTAGGGTGGCCGTACGTTCTGATACCTGTGTGCTTGTGGCCATCTCATTGAACATACAACAGCGTGTACATCCGATTATCTGGACTGTGAATAGTTTGCCATTCGATTGCTTGCAAGTGTATCCTATTCAGAAACCGATTGGCGGCTGTTTGGTTACCACAGTGAATGCTGTCATCTACTTGAATCAAAGTGTGCCACCCTATGGTGTTAGCCTTAATAGTTCTGCGGATCATAGTACAACATTTCCGCTAAAGCCACAAGATGGTGTGCGTATCAGTCTGGATACTGCAAAGCTGACGTTCATCGACGTCGACAAGCTGGTAATTTCAATCAAGAGCGGAGAACTATATGTACTGACGCTGTGCGTCGATTCTATGCGCACTGTTCGTAATTTTCATTTCCACAAGGCAGCAGCCAGTGTTCTCACCAGCTGCATGTGTGTTTGCCAATCGGAATACCTCTTTTTGGGCTCAAGATTGGGCAATTCGCTGCTTTTGCATTTCACAGAGGAGGATCAGAGCACAGTTATTACACTGGATGATGTAGGTACCACTGAGACACCACCTAATAGTAGCGGCGAGGAAGCGCCCAAAGCGAGGCGAATTGAGGATGAAGAATTGGAGGTAAGCTGAGGGTTGATAATCATATTTATTTTAATGGCAGAACAGCCCATGGATGGTCTAGGTCGAGCATTTCGCATCCATAAAATGTATAAAAAATCATTTATATACATTTCTCTTCTCGTATTTGTAGGTATATGGATCTGGTGCTAAAACTTCGGTGCAGCTGCGTAAATATGTTTTTGAGGTGTGTGATAACTTATTAAACATAGGCCCCATCAATTTCATGTGTGCAGGCGAGCGTGTAGAGCTCGAAGAGGATGGTGTAACATTACGACCGCATGCCGATAGTTTGACAGACGTTAAGATAGAAGTAGCCGCATCGAGTGGACACAGTAAAAATGGTGCTTTGTGCGTATTCGTGAATTGCGTGATACCGCAAGTTATTACCAGTTTCGAGTTGGCAGGTTGTCTTGACATGTGGACTGTTTATGATGACGTCACCAAGAAGACGACACGACAAGATCATCACGACTTCATGATACTTTCACAGCGCACTTCGACATTGGTCCTGCGAACTGGTGACGAGATAAACGAAGTCGGTCATAATGGCTTCATTTGCAATCAACCGACAATACACGTTGGCAATTTGGGGCAGAATCGTTTTATTATACAGGTAACAACGCGTAATGTTCGTCTACTGCAAGGCACTCGCTCGGTTCAAACTGTCCCTATTGATGTGGGCTCACCGGTAGTCCAGGTATCCATTGTCGATCCCTATGTCTGTTTACGTGTACTTAATGGTCAAGTGATCACACTTGGGCTGCGAGAGACCAAGAAAAATGTGGAGAGACGACGTTTGCTAGTCAACAAACACACCATAAGCAGCAGTCCCGCAGTGGTTTCGATTGCAGCATACAAAGATTTGTCGGGTCTCTTCACCACCAAAACTGATGACCTCACTGGCTCGGGCGGTAATACCTTTTTGGGCTATATGAAAGCTGAGCCTCATATGAAGATTGAGGATGAAGAGGATTTACTTTATGGCGAATCAGGTAATGCATTTAAGATGAACAGTTTGGCTGATTTAGCGAAGCAATCGAAGCAGAAGAATTCCGATTGGTGGCGACGTCTAATTCCGCAAATTAAGCCCACCTATTGGTTGCTAGTAGCACGCGCGAGTGGCACTCTAGAAATTTATTCAATGCCCGACATGAAACTGATGTATTTGGTTAACGATGTTGGCAACGGAGGCATGGTGCTCACCGATTCCATGGAGTTCGTGCCGATACCGATGAGTAATCAAGAAAACACTAAGGCTGGCATATTGCTTAACTGCATGCCACAGCATGCAAATTCTCCGCTACCGCTCGAGATAAGTATGGTTGGTCTGGGTTCTCACGGCAATCGGCCGCTGCTAATGATTCGCACACGCTTGGAACTCATGATCTATAGTGTGTTCCGTTATCCCAAAGGACATTTGAAGATACGTTTTCGAAAGCTGGACATGATTAATTTGCTGGATCAGCAGCCTGATTCCATGGACGTAGATGATAGCGATATGGAATTGGAATCGTACAATTTGCAGGAACAATATGTAAGCAAAATTCGCTACTTCAGTAATATAGCTGGCTTCAATGGAGTTCTGTTGTGCGGTGTTAATCCACGCTTCATATTCCTCACTACCAAGGGTGAATTGCGCGTGCACAAGCTCTTTGGCAATGGTGTAATACGTAGCTTTGCTCCATTCAATAACGTCAACTGTCCAAATGGTTTCCTCTATTTTGATACTTCGTTTTATTTAAAAATTTCTATTCTACCCCCGTACCTCAGCTATGATGCAACTTGGCCTGTACGCAAGGTGTTTTTACGTTGCACACCACGCCAGATAGTTTATCATCGTGAAAATCGGGTCTACTGTCTGGTCACACAAACGGAAGAGCCCACCAATAAATATTATCGTTTCAACGGTGAAGACAAGGAGCTCACCGAGGAGAACAAGGGCGAACGTTTCATCTACCCGAGTACCTCAAAGTTTAACATGGTGCTGATTAGTCCTGAGACGTGGGAAATTGTACCGGACGCTTCAATTGAATTCGAAGAATGGGAGCATGTGACTGCATTTAAAATCGTAAAACTCGCCTATGAAGGTACTAGATCCGGTTTCAAAGAGTATATTTGCATTGGAACTAACTTCAACTATAGTGAAGATATCACTTCGCGCGGGAATATACACATTTATGAAATCATTGAGGTTGTGCCCGAACCGGGAAAACCGCTCACAAAGTTCAAATTAAAGGAAATCTTCAAGAAGGAGCAAAAAGGTCCTGTCTCCGCTATATCTGATGTTCTCGGCTTTTTGGTAACTGGACTTGGGCAGAAGATTTACCTGTGGCAACTGAAGGACGACGATCTCAGCGGTGTAGCCTTCATCGATACCAATATTTATGTACATCAAATCATTTCCGTGAAATCGCTCATTTTAATCGCGGATGTTTATAAATCAGTGAGTCTGCTACGTTTCCAAGAGGAATTCCGTACACTATCGTTGGCATCCCGAGATTTCAATCCACTCGAAGTATTCGGCATTGAGTTCATGGTGGACAATTCAAATTTGGGTTTCCTTGTAACGGACGCCGAACAAAACTTTATCGTGTACATGTATCAACCGGAATCACGTGAATCGATTGGCGGTCAAAAACTGATACGCAAAGCAGACTATCATTTAGGACAAACGGTCAACACTATGTTTCGTGTACAATGTCATCAGCGCGGCGAACATCAGCGTCACCCTTTCGTCTATGAGAATAAGCACTTGGTGATATTTGGGACTCTGGATGGTGCTGTTGGCTATTGTCTACCTTTACCTGAAAAAGTCTATCGGCGATTCCTGATGTTGCAGAACGTGCTACTGTCCTATCAAGAGCATTTGTGTGGCCTCAACCCGAAAGAGTTCCATACCATTCAATCATCAAGGAAGATGTCACTCAATCCGTGTCGATGCATTATCGATGGTGATTTAATTTGGACGTTCACCATGATGTCTACAGCCGAAAAAAATGAAGTAGCTAAGAAGATTGGTACAAGGACCGAGGAGATACTAAGCGATCTGCTAGAGATTGAAAGAATTTCATCGGTATTTTAAGAAATTTGTCTGCCATTAAACAGAAATAGCTGTATGTACCAAATGTATGTATGTCTCAAGAGTAGATTTAGACAAATTGGAGTAGATGTTATACATTTATGCACTTGCAATTAATTTTAATATATTTTCGTCCAAAATTTTTTATTTTTTTTTTACTTTTAAAAATGGTAAATACATCTGTAAGTGGGTTTGTTCGTTAAGGTAGTACTGCCATAGTATTGCAGCATTTGCTAAAGCAAAAACGTTCCAAATGCGATATCCGGCTGCTGATCACATAGCAGCACTACAAAGCATCACTACAGTATACCGCACGAACGATCCATTTACACCGGCCGAATAAGCATCAGAAGTCAACTTGCTCGCTCGCTCGGCGTAGATGGTAAATTATAATTATAATCACTTAAAATTTGTTAGCAAAATGCATATATTGTTAATATTGCATTGCACTATACGTCAACTACGTTTTAAATTTTTTCTAGTTATTTTTACCTTTTTTCCTTCATTTTCAGAAGTATGCAACAATAGCACCGATCATCCCGAACGAATAATTTTTCATTCGTTCGGAGTAAGGAGTGAGATCGAAAAAATCCGTTAACTTTAAATTGTCCTAGCATTGAAATCCCTTATGCAAATAAAAAAATGTAAACAGTTTTGAAAAGAAAATTTAATTTCTGATAAAATGATCAATAAAACTGTTGTTTTTTACAGCTTTTCCGGTATGCCTGTCATTAGCGCCTTTACTGTCATTTCTGAGACTCTTGGCAGCAGCATTCCACTTATTTCTAAAATATTCCATGGATTTAGCTTCTTTGTTTGTTGCCTTTAATGTTCTTTTCACTAAAACCCAATATCTCTCGATAGGCCGAAGTTCTGGGCAATTTAGTGGGTTGGCGATTTTTGTTACCAATTTGATGTTTTGGTTTTCGAACCATTTAAGGTTTACTTTACTGTAGTGGCAGGAGGCTAGATCAGGCCAAAAGAAAGAAGATACATTGTGCTTTCTAATGAAGGGTAGCAATCTCTTCTGGAAGCACTCCTTCACATAAATTTCAGCGTCAACAGTGACACTTGTTACGAAACTTTTACTCCTTAGGCCACAACTACAAATCGCTTGCCATACCAGAAACTTCTTCGGGGAACTTGGACTTTTGTTTTGTGCTAAATCTTTCCTCATCTCCTCCTCGTTCGTTTGCGGTGTAAAACTCTTCACCAGGCAATTGAGAAATTTTAGACAACACGTATGTTTCATCGTCCATAACACAGCAATGGAATTTATGCAAAAAATCTCTGTTCAACTTTTTAGCTCGGCTCTGGGCTACTAAGTTCTTAGTAGCGTTCCTGTCGGGTACTAGTGACTGCGCTTTGTGTGTTTTAAGGCCCACATCTTTTTTAATTTTACGAACTAAAAACTCACTGCAACTCGCTTTTTCCGTCAATTTTCGATTAGACACCGCTGGATTCTTCTCTAAGAGAGCAACGAGTTTCTTCGCCTTTTGTTGAGACACGAAACCGCATTTCCTTCCAGAACCATATTTTCTAGCAACTGTTAAGTCTGTATAAAATTTTTTAAGAATCATCGAGTGATTGTTTTGTGCAACTTTCGCCTTATTTGCAATGGTTTTCTGGCTCCACTGCGGATTTTCTCGAAATAATTCAACAACTAAATCGCGTTTTCCACTTCAGATGCCAGGACTCAACTGAAAGTTCACAAGTCAAAAAACATGTGATTGTATTGCATCAGAATTTCTCCAACGCAAAGCCTACTGTTTGAATATTTTCATTTAGATGAAGAGTTTCAAAGCAGTGGTCTTTCAAAGTTATCCGATTTTTTCGATTTTATAGCGATCACAATATTCAACGCTAAACCATTTACACCAGCCGAACGAATGAAGATTCTTTTGGTCGTTCGGGCGTGTTAAACGCAGTTAAATCGTTAAATGTATGATCAGCAAACGTATATTGTATTTCGAACGTTTTTGCTTTGCGAATACTGCAGTACTGCAGTAACGAACAAACCCAGTGTGTTTCGTGCAGTTGAGGATCGAAGTTCCACTTCACACTCAGTTACTGTGGCAAGCATATGCTATTTGGTATCTTCAAAATGCAACCCTGTTGTTTTCATAGCATTTTAAGATTTCCGAGCACATTACTTTAAATCTCGTCAATTGTTGCTAGTTGTAGGAACGATTTTGTAAATTCAATTAAAAGATTGCTGATTTGTTAAAAAAAATGACAACAGATCATTCAGCAGTAAATAATCGGAAACGACAAAAGCGTAAGAAAGGCAACAGTCGCTTTCTGCGCAATGCGAAAGGATTTGCAAAGCAAGGCATTTACGGGCGCGGAACACACATTGATGATGATCAATACAATTATTTTATAAATATTTTGGATGCAATGAAGAATGGATTCGAAGATGTGGAGGAAAAGGGTAAGTAAAACGCAAAGCGTATGTGTTTCAAAACAGAATTGCAAAACCACTTCATTCATTTTAGTGAACATGGCAAACAATGTGTTCGAGCAAACAAAAGAGCAAGAAGTGCATTTAGCATCGAATCAAATTGTATGCAAAGCTTTGGAAACGCTTGTTGGATTCGTAGATGCTGAAAATTTGGAAAGATTTTTCAAAGCGTTTGCTGATAGTTTCAGACCTATCTGTTCGGATCGTTTTGCATCGCATGTGTTGCAGAAGATGGTGGATATTGCATTCCTGAGAGGTATTGGAAAGGACAATTTGAAATCTGGTGAGGATAACGTTGAAGATACTGGGCAAGCTGCTAAGCGTGCCAAGCTTGATGTGGCTATAAGCGAAGAAGAGTACAATTTCCAAACACAATTCACCGAAGAACACAAACAGAATTGCTGTGATTTTGTAGAGCGCGTTGGAAAATTCTTACTGAATAATCTGGAAGACTTCGTATGGGACTCTTGTGCTAATCACATAATGCGTACATGTGTTCTTTGTCTTGCTGGAGTACACGTGCCGAAGATTGCATTCGATAAAGGTGGTGCTGACATGGCTAAGAATCGTAAGCTATATGATGTGCCTGAGCGGTGGCTGGAAGTTATGAAAGAGTTTCCGCAGCGTTTAGAAATGTGGCCACAGTTCTCCGATTTTCCCTATCAAGACCATTCGTCGGCTTTGATGGGCGTCATTTGTATAGCATTGAAATACAGCGATAAGAATATGTTGAAACATTTTGGCAAGAAAATCCTAATGGAAGGTTTTCTAAAAGTGGACGTGGGAGATGACGAAAAAGATAAGAAAATTGAAATATTGGACGACGGTGATGAAGAAGTGGACAAAAATGAAGATGCGACAGAAACTAATGAAGCTACAGAGAAGACAACAGATGGCAATCAAAATAAAATAAAATTACCCAAAGTGTTTGAATATCAATCTGCAGTGATACTTTTGGAAACCCTCTTGACTGTGGCTGGTCCGAAATTACTTACTCAGCTTTATGCAATGCTTTTTGCTGGACGCGTCTCCATACTGGCATGCGATAAATTAACAAATTTTGCAGTACAAAAGCTACTACAAAACATCAAAGAAAAAGAAGATTTCGAAAACATTTTCACTGAGCTTGTAGCAGGCATCGAAGAATTGCTTAAGATTGGGTACACAGGTGTTGTGGAGGCATTAGCGGGCGCATGTTTACGTCTCACTACAAAGCAGGCACAAATTATTGTCGCACTTCAGACGGCATTGCACGCAGCAGGAAGTGGTGGTGATAAAGAGAAATCGAAGCATTTCTTTAAGTGCCTTATAAAATTGAAACCCTATGAGATTGCAAGCGACGACAAATCAACTTTTGTTCATTTGCATGGCTCAATTATCGTTCAATATATTCTAAAATATAATAAACCTATTTTTCTGGTCAATTGCATTTTGGAAACCCCTCCCGAACAGTTGGCATGCATCTTTAATACACCAAATGGTTCACATGTTGTTGATGCCTTCTTGGAAAGTAAATTCATTGGCGAAAAGTCGCGCGAAAAACTCATACGCATTTTGGAGGGATTCTATGTTGATCTGGCTATAGCTAAATTTGGTTCACGTGTAATTGAGAATTTATTTGCTGCGGCGCAGGATTCACAAAAAGCACGTATCGTTAAGGATCTGGCCGAGAAGTCGAATATGCTGAAGGGGTCACCTTTTGGGCGTTTGCTTTATAATAAATTACGAATTGAAACGTATTGTTTGTCGGCAACACAATGGAAAGCTAGTCTGCATGCGAAAGAAAACAAGGCGGAGCAGTTATTTAAAGATATTATAATTTAGATTGCTGTTTTCAGTTGATTTAATGAAAATAAAGATAATTTTGTAATTTGATCCATTTCATTTTGTAGCTAAGAGATTTTAATTGTGAAAACTATGAAAACTATTATTAACACCAATCTAATGTAACCTTACCTAACTAACTGTTCACTTTATTATTAATTATTCTGCCATATTTTGATTATTACAGGTTTAATGACCCAATCTCAGACTGCTTAAAATCGCACTATTTATGCTATAGAAAGGAATATCATAAAATTGCCATTGCTTTGGCTTTTTCTTATCCACATTATAACGTACGCATCGTTTTCTAAAAGTACCTTCCTGATACACCTTACAGTCGACAATTGGATAACCTTCTGCAAAACATTTACTTCTAGTACCAAAGTAAACACGGCCCAAAGTGTTTGAAATTAAATTGTCAACACTTTGTAGACAATTAATGAAGACTTGTTCACAGTCACACTTTAATCTATAAAGTAAAGCAAAATAAGATGAAAAGTGATCTGTCGTCCCTACATATCCACTCAAACTAACATCGGAAACCAATCTGTATTGTTAAGTCCATGCAATGTAGATTGTGCTTCTAAAATATCGACGCAGTTATCGTGTGCGCGGCAGCATGTGTCCGTCTCACGTTGTGTGCCCAAATCATTGTAATCCTAAAAAATTGGAAAAGCAAATAGTTGTAGGCTTTTACTTATTTTCAGGTTTATTTCTTATTATTACCTTCGCAGTATTTCCAGGTCCACACCATTTTGTACCGGGTGCTGTTGTACCACTGTGTGGCACTGGTGGCAGTGCTTGATTGTAAATGTCCTCATCTTCAAATATGGACTCCTCATGGAATCCGCATACTGTGTTCACTAGTAACACAATTATTGCCGCTAACATCAGTAATCGCGTCATGTTTATTTCGCAATAGATGTTTTACTATTTGGAAACTACCTAAAAAGTTCATTCATTGCTGACCTGTTTTGCTTTTGTTGATAAGGAAACCATTTCATTGCCATTGGGTTTTATACTATTCGGATTTACTTTGAGAACAATTTACATGCATTAAATAAACTACACTAAAAACACTGTGCTCGGATGGGCAAAGCTGTTGATGACTGGTCCTAATTAATATAGGCTCAATCTCCGTGGGAAAGACAAAGTTACAGGGCGACCTGTCTGGACTTGGCCTTATCAACTGGCGCCAGCGCGCACATAGCAGAGGCGACTGACTGGCGATCATCGTTTGTAGTGCCAGCTGAGTGAGTTTTCGAGTTAACGGTATTGAAATATGATAAAACTTGCTCAACAAAACATTGACTCAATTTTCTGGCTACTTGTAAGGGCTCGAAAAAAGACGAAGTCGATTAATATGAACAAAGGGAAAAGAATTTACCCTATTTAAGCCACGCCTATTTGAAAACTATAATATAAGATCGTTCCCCAATCAACTCTAAGCTCCTTCAAGGAAATCATTCAAGATACTGTCTGAAAAATTTGAACCAACTTGATAAAACGTTTGACACCATGGAATTCGAGTAAGATCAGTCATCAAAACGTTTGCCAAGATTTTGCACTTGCGCAGTGAAATATTTTTTTAAATTAATAATTAATGAACATTTCATTGCTGTTAATCTGCTTAACCATCTGCGATCCAGACGAATTCTTTCTTTTCTGTCTTCGAACGATGCTGATTCCTCAACTTGAAGTCTTAATTGCGTCCATGTTCGCTTCTCTTATCGCTTTTCATTGATCCAGGCTCATACAGCAAGATTGCGCAAATCTGCTTGTGCGGGCGCTTTTTATGCGTACTGCACCTACCAGTTTGAAAATGGCGTTTGATGGCGTCAGTTTTGACATTAATTTAAGTTTTGACGGTTGCGACGGCTTTATGTTTTCATTTCCAATTGTATGTGTGTTTTGTGTTCTTATTTGTTGTAATTGTTCGTACACGGCCTATAAACAAACAAAACCATTACGCTTAACTAACTGTGAGCAATATTCAAAGGAAGTTACAAAATTTAGAGGGGGCATATTCGTGAAATGGATTTTCAATTTGTGCTGCCAGTTTCGAATGGCGATCTACTGAATTCTAGCGGCGACAATTATTATGTGAAAAATGTCTATAGCTCGGAGGAAATTCCAGAGAAGCTCAAAGGTAAATTGTAAGGGCGCGCAATTTCAAAAAGTGCATATATTGATTGAATCCGATTTGTGTGTATGCTTTGTTTCTAATTGCAGCTTGCAAGCAGGCTCTGCACCAAGGTGATCCCTTTTATATATTCGATCATTTCGATACGTATTTCGCCATTATCGAAAGCAACAATTTGGACGCCAGCGCGGTGACGAATCTTATGAGAAGCTTCGATTTGCTGTACATTACATTGGACAAATTGGGGCAACGTCTGGCGCCAGCTTTAGCATCGAGTGAGGGGCAAAGCGTACAGGAACGCAAGGAGTTCTTGAATTTAACGAAAATGACGCTGTTTCTGTTTATCAACACTTGCAAGAAAATCGATGCGGCACAGCATAGAGCACAGCAACAACAGCAACAGAATAATATGCAGCAGAAGAAGCGTGGCAAACAGGCGGAATCTTTTGAACAGTATCCCGATTGGGATGTTAAACGTGGCAAATTTCTGGTACAGTTGTACAACATAATGCAATGTCCGCTGGAGAAATTGTGGAGTCCGCCTGTTGCAGAAGAGAATTTCGTTAAGTATGTGATGGTGGAAGCATGTCCAGGCTTAGCAACTGCTCATACTTGAGTCTATTAATATTTGTACTCTCCTCTCTAGCTTGCTTTGTGACATTTGCTATCGCACTCTTGAAGTTCTTCACCCGCGCCTCGACAACAGACACAACAGCGATACAGTATTTCAGATTTTCGGCACTGCCATTAAACGTTACAATCACGCCATCACCTTTCCGGTGCGCATTTTGCAGATATTGCGCACCACCGAGCAAGCATCCCTTTCCATAGCCAGTGGTATTAACTTGTTGCACGAAGAATACGGCATCTCGAGCATATTCTCTATGTTGATAAAGGATATTGTGGAAACACTCACAGTAGATTCGGCGGATACGGCAGTGTCTCGTAATTTCTCAAATTTTCTTATGGAATTGGCGGGTATTGCACCTAAATTAATGATACCGCATTTGACGACATTGGGCGATGAATTGCTCAACTGTGAATCGCACGTGCTGCGTAATTGTATACTCCAGATAATGGGCGACGCCATTGTGGGTGAGCTGACGTCAGAAGAGTTGACCGAGGAACTGAAAGAGGCGCGGAATGAATTTCTGGAGAATCTTTTGGCACACATCAACGATGTGTCGGCCCATGTGCGTGCAAAAGTTTTACAAATCTGGAATAATATGAAGGAGGATAATGCGGTGCCATTATCATTTCAATTGAAAGTATTAATTGAGGCTGTTGATCGTTTGGAAGATAAAACGTCAACGGTACGCAAATATGCGGTACAATTAATAAAAGCTTTTCTTGAACGTAATCCGTTTGCGGCGAAATTAACACTGGAAGAGTTGAAGAAGAAGCACGAGGAAGAGTGCGAGAAAATGGAGAAACTGAGTGAAGTGCTCGCAGAGGAACGAAAAAAAGCGGAAGAAATAGATGAGTCATGGAATTTGCTAATACCAGTGATTTTACCATTTGTCGAAGAAAATTTAACGCAATGTAAGTGAACTGGAATGTGTAGATATTTTGAATTAATACAATTTTAAACTCTCTGTTTTATGTAATTTAGCAACTGAAGAATTTTACGAAACACAAGAAAACTATGAGGACATGATCCAACGTATTTCTAATTTATTATTAGATAAGAAATATAAAGAAGCTGTGGAGCTAGTGCGCAAAGCAGATCACGTTGCGGGCAACGTAGAATTAAGGTAACTTCTTATTCAAAGGCAACGAACTGTTCTAGTAATTTCTGAGGGTAAATCCGCAAACTTTCAATTTAACCGCATCTGGATGAAGGAAATTAAAACTATCTTTTATTTTTAACAAATAACGTTTTTTTTTTGCTTCTCTGCGTAAAAAACGTAACGGCGTTAACTTTTTGATTACGTTTGGCGATCCACGGAATTGGTGACAGGTGCTGGCCTTTTCGAGCAAGAAAGTGTTGGTGAATTATTTTTATCAAATAAGACGTAGCCATACTCTTTTTTCTAATTTAGCTTAACATATCGTTACCTTAATGTAGACAGGCCCTAACTACCATTTTTTTTTTTAAATCGGGGTTTCAGGAGCTTCTGATACGGTTAAGTACGGTCTATTGAAATAAGCCAAAAATTTGATTATAAAAACTATTGTAGTTACGGCCTTTCTACTTAAAGGTAATAATATGTAAGTGAGATTTCGTGAAATGACAATAACAATATGTCAAAATTCAGGGTGTTGCATTATGAACGAATAAAACGGAAATGTGCTGTGTAAAGCTTCTAATCTTATGACAAAAATTAGAGAAGTATATCTCGGTATTCCGGAGTTGCATTCCCTACATTTCGGGACGGGTAAAAGGGTTCGAGATCCTGGTATTCGGGATCGCGGGAGCTCACTCCTTAGTCGTTACTCTCTGCTTGACAGTTTGCGAATACAAGCGAGCGAATGAATTTAACTACTCGATATTTAGTTTTCCGTTCGAGGTAAGTTCTGAAACATTATTTTTTTGGACAATGAAACATTTAAACTTTTAGGAAATAGAATATAATTGGGTTGAAAATGCTGTCGCTATGTGCACGGTGATGGATGGGTATAGTTATATGATATCTGTTTCAAAATGTTAGAGATCTAGTAGAAAACTGTTGATAGAACATCTGGCATAGACTAGGTGCAATAATGTAAACCTCATACATCAAGCAGGTGAATTCCGATGATCAGATTATGACTTTTCATATTGTGTCATTTAGCTTTGTGTGTAATCTGTCTGGCATAGCCGGCAATTATATACAGTGCTGCATGCAAGTAGGGGCTAGAAACTAGACGTGTTCTTTCGAGGCGTAGTCCTAGATCACAAAATACAATACAAGAAATTTTAAATAACTAAGTACTTGCTATTACATTATAAATACTTCTCTGTTCATTATAAAAGATGAGTGTATATCGTCGAATATTTGATGGAAATATTGATTTCTATTCTCTTATTTAATAGGCATACTCTAAAGATCGAAGAACAATGCGCTTATTACATGGCATTATTAAAATCGTATATCTTTTTAGCGAACGGTTGTAAAGACAGCGTAAGTAATAAACTTAAAGGAGCAAAATGTTGCTTTAAAACAAACAAACAAATAAAAACCCTAATAATATTTAATGCTTCTTTTAGAATGAGGAATTTGGCACACAAATAAAAACTGTTAAATTTCTACAAGATTCCATTGAATTTTCGAAAGTTGTTACTAAAGCTGTACCTAAAATACAGCAGTTACTGCTTTCCAAAACGAATTCGGATGTTTTTGAAGCTGTCGATTTATTTACAACGGGCTATCTTTTTGGCATTAAGGGAACAGAGAGTGGCATGCAACAAATGCTATATTTGGTATGGTCACCGGATAAAGAAAAACGTGATGCAGTATCAAATGCATACAAAAAAGTGCTGTTCACCACTGATCAAAACGGCAGGTTAGTAGTTAATTAATTAAAATAGTGCCTGAACCAAAACGGAAAAAAATATAAATATTAATTTTGAGGCTTTTTTTTTCTTCTTTCTTTCTAATCAGGGCACATGCCATCAAAGTAGTACAAAATCTAACACGTTTCCTTGAAGAACTCGAATATGGTCACTACACCGCCATGGAATGTTTAATGAGCGAATGGGTATCCACCGATGATATCGATGCTTTGATTATACAAGTACTGTTCGAACGTTTCACCTTGAAATTGGAAGGTACTAGCGACAATGAGTCTCGATTGGCTTTGCAATTGCTCATTATGGCCTCGCAGGCCAAATCAACAATTGCTTCGGCTAACATTAATGTGATCGAAACGATTGGTCTGGGTGAACGTGCTAAAAGCGATCCACGCATCTTTAGTAGTTGTCTGGAGTTTCTGCTCAATTACATCGATTCCAGTATGAGCTCAAAATTCTATAAACGTTATGATGTCAATTCAGCGCTAGTGCAAAAAGTTATTAGTTATTTTCAAAGTTTCTTCCTTCATCCGGAAATACCCGATTTCGATAAATTAACTATGCGAACATTGGAATTTATTTATCATATGTGTCAAACGCCTGATAGCATTTGTGAGCATATTATCGCGGAATTGATGAAGAAGTTTCGTGATTATTCAGAGAAAATTTCGAATGAGATTACCGCCTCGCAACAGGCACAAATGCTTGAGACACCATTCTCACAGCCAATACCTGATAGTCAGCCCGCCACCGTACGCTCATCTGCTGCCGATGATGGTAGCGTACAGTTGCGAATGCCTTTGTTTTTGGTGACTCGATTCATTTACACTATCGGTTATATGACATTAAAAGAGATGATTTTTCTTGACATTGATGTTTATAACAATATGAAATATCGTCAGGAGTTGACTGAATGCGAAGAGAAGAAAAAGAAAAAGAACGCTTTCAATCATAATCGGCGGAAAACTGGAAATATGAATATGTCTGCAACAGAATCGCTAAAACGTTTGTCGGGCACAGCGGCTGAGCCGCAACAAGAAGTAAGTACAATGGAAAGTTTTCATATTATTGCACCTTTAGAACATTAACGTGGGGTTTACATCTATGGAGCATAGTTCTTTACCAATTACTAAAGGATAAGAGAGAAATCCGAAGATGAACTCTGTGATATTATTCAGAGGGGGGCATTCACGCAGAACTCTGATTGCTCGTTAGTAACTCCGAATAATCTGCTAGGATACATACCTAAACTCCACGAGATGGGTTCAACAATAGTCTATTCAGTGTTCGGTGGGAAGCGGTTTTAAAATAGCGCTACAGCGCTCACTGTAACACACAGATGGTCGTTCAGGCTTTGCCACCTTAACCAATACTTCACCCAAATATTAATTCATTAAAGACAAACGCCAGTGTATTTTACTAGGCAAATAAGATTTTGTCATATGGAACTCGTTAGGCTGGGGGTGATGTGGTGATTGGCATTACACATTTAGTCAATTATCTAGGTGCTTCCCGTGGAAAATTATGCGGACAAAAAATATAGCAGTATGTAGAAAACTAGTAAAAACCTTGAGATGTAATCCGATTGAGAATGTGTACCATGAAAGCTAGACTGCTTTGAGATATTCTCAATATTATTTGAGGCATGCCTAGAACTACTGAAAGAAGGACAAATTTGGGAATTTATTTACACCCTCCCTGGGCCAAGGTCTATGCTATATCTTTTTAATTTTTCCCATACTTCTCTTATTCGTTCTTTTCTCTAAATATGTATATAAATTTCAGCCCGATGAGGATTTAGTTGGTGCAACTGCCGAAGATAACATAGCCGAGCTAATCAATCATATTTGTGAAGATGTCCTACTGTATGATGATAATGCGCTGCTCGCTAAACTCTATCCCTACATCATGGAAATCTGTAAATATCCTGCCAAATATCGTGATCAACCGTTGCAGCAAGCTGCCACCCTCACGCTCATACGTTTTATGTGTGTTTCGTCTCGATTTTGTGAGTCGCAAATGCCCTTCCTCATGAACATATTGAACCATACGAAAAATATCAAAATCAAATGTAACATTGTGATTGGCCTATCCGATTTAACGTTCCGTTTTCCGAATATAATTGAACCGTGGACGGGACACTTTTATTCTACGCTGCACGAGCAGAACACTGAATTGCGTTTGACTGCGGTGAAGATGCTATCGCATTTGATTTTACATGAGATGATACGCGTCAAAGGGCAAATAGCAGATCTGGCAATGTGCATTGTCGATCCGGATGATGACATCAAGAATATTACACAGCAATTCTTTAGGGAAATTGCTAACAAATCGAATATACTTTATAATGTGCTGCCCGATATCATATCGAAATTGAGCGATTCTAATTTGAATTTAGAAGAAGAGAAATATCGCATAATTATGCGGTATATACTGGGGCTCATACAGAAGGATCGGCAAGTTGAAACGCTGGTAGAGAAGCTGTGTCTGCGCTTCCCGGTAGCGCGTGAAGAGCGTCAATGGCGTGATATTGCCTATTGCCTGAGTTTGCTTTCGTACAATGAGCGCACTATTAAGAAGCTTCTCGACAGCATACAATACTACAAGGACAAAGTACAAATCGATGAAGTCTTACAGTCGTTTAAGCTTATCATTAGCAATACATCGAAAATGGCAAAACCGGAATTGAAGGCTGTCATCATGGAGCTGGAGACACGCATTAATGAATGTCTCGAAGTGAATGATCCAGATGCGGCGGGAGATAGTAATTCAATATCAGGTAGCGGTAAAAAAGAATCAAATCCTCGAAGAACGAAATCAAAGCAACGTCATGCATCGCAACGCAGACGAGGTGGTAAACGTGGTGGCGGAGGCGCTGGTCGTCGTTATCAATCTTCAGATGAATCAAGTGAGAGCGAAAGTGAAGATGAGGAGCCAACAGCGAAAAAGAAGCAATCACAGCAACAACAGCGTCGAAAGAATGCTCATAGCGAATCGAGTTCATCAGAGGAATCCGATGCACCATCACGAACTAAAAATCAACAGCAGACAATAAAGAGTAAAACCAAATTAGCAGCGTCACAATCTCTAATGCAATCGAAATCGGCAGCGGTTTCAAATAAAACGCGCTCCAGTGTGCGGAGTAAAGTAATCGAAGAATCAGCAAGTTCCGATGAAGAGCAAGAGGTACCGCAACGAAAACGAGGCCGCAGTAATCGTAAATAACAGCAGCAGTGAATGATAAGCGCATTTATTTATTTATTAAAAATACAATTTTGTAGCATATTCGTATTAATATTTTTTTTTTGTATTACGGATTTATTTAAATTTAGCACGTGTTTAATAAATTTCATGCATTTGTTAGAACATTTTACACCGAATATTAGAGCGATGTATTGATCTTTGTCCATTTGTGTACAAATATAATGCGCACAAAACGACTGGATGCGAGAAGCTCCATGTACTGTTGTGCCATTAAAAAAAGGAGAAGAAGTATTGTCTGTCTTTAATCGATATGCCAGCTCCAATGATGAAGAATTTTATTGATAAGCAAAATGGATCGATAAGGGAATAAATCGCCTTTGAAAATTGGTACGCATTAACGCGAAACGAGCTTCAAGGGAATATGATTGACTATCGAGCGACTTCTTTCGCTTTTTGATTAAGAACTCTATCTAACCGGAATCGAAACTCGTCGTGTGAGTTCATCGGTGGATGGGAATAACATTTTACGCCAAGAACATTTAGATGGAGGCTTGGGCGAATCCAACTAGCTAGATGTGGTCCCGGACCGATCATTAGTTGTAAAAGATGGTCGTGGCAAAATGGAAATTGTCAAGGAAATGAAGGGCAACGGCCTCTATCAACCAAGTATGAAAAAAATTAGGATGCATATGTATATGTACATGTATACACATAAATGATAGGCAGTACGTATGCGTCCACATGTATCCATGAGTATGAATCATACTCGATTAATAGAGGGCGCTGATTCGCGTTTGAATCATACTCGATTAATAGAGGGCGCTGATTCGCGTTTGATTCAAACTCGTTTGATAGATGGGCGCTGCCGATCAGTTTCCAGTAAAATTTTACATTTTAACCAAAAACAAAAATCGTATGAAATTTCTGGAGCTGAAAGAATGAGTGAGTATAGACTGTAGCTTATGAAAAATTATGTGTATACACATGTGCATCCACTACACGCCTTCTATGAATCGAGTATGAATCATACTTCATTGATAGAGGTCGTTGAATTGCGAGTGTGAATCATATTTGATTGATAGAGGGCACTGATTTGCGTATGATTGATACTCGACTGATAGAGGGCGCTGAGTATGAATAAAAATTCATTTGACCACGCCTGTAATGACTGCGATAGACACTGGTTGTTACACGATTACTAAATCTAACCTGAAAATCCAAAACGCAAACATTCTGAAGAAGTAAAATTCTGTAAGGCGTTCCACTCGCCAGTTAGACTTTAACTTTTATTTAAATAACGAACCTACATATAGCTAAAGAATCCTCGTCACTCCCCCAGGTCTGGTTTCAGGTAAATACATATTCCAGTTTGTGAGTAAATAAAAATTATAAACATTTATTATAAACATTTCTCACGTTACACTATCATCTTATCATAGGTATCATTGAAACCACAACATAAACTCATAACGACAGGTAAACGTTGGTCGGACACGCGTCTCGTTATGGCATCTGATTTCACATGATGATATTAATGGGATTATGGTCAGTGATGAGACTTGTTAACTTGAGTTCATTCACACACATAAATTTTCATATACTACATACAATATAAAAAACGCAGCCAAGTGAATGAAAATAGTTACCCTCAAATCAAATCCAAATATTTCAATTTAGTAGCTTGTTAAGACAAAAGGAAAACCCCTGGCAAATGCATCAACCATAAACCATAAACCATCACCCACCATCCACCAACAATGGCAATTTTTGTATGAATGGCATTGATTTCAGTATGCAACAGCAGCGCACACTTTTACATAGCAACAGTTGTGTTGCTATCCCATCACAAAAGGGGGAGTGGTCCATAGCAACGCAACCAATGCAAATTGCAAGACTTCTTTCTGCATACTATATTGTGATGTTACGAGTATTGATGATAGTACAATGGTGGTGGATTATGGCAATATGCACACTTACGGCGATTTATTTCGTTCATGAGAAAATCCTTGCCTTATATACATACATACTTACATAATTGAAGTGTTAATATGTAATGAAATGTTGATTGTCGTTGGATGTTGCTGCGCTTTTGTTGTTGTTTGTTTTTGCAACCATTATCATTCTGTGCATAATGCACTCATAGACAATATCACATTTCACAATATTTTGACTGAGCAGCGTAGATATTAATTAACAAATGCAACATACAAAAATAATTCGTAACAATACATTTTTGGCGGAAAGTTAAAATTAAATTGATCTTTGTAATTAATTTATTGATTGCACATTTGCGGTATTAATGGAATCATTACATTATCGATAACAACGAAATTATATGATGCGATAAATATTGCAGCATGACTCAATGTGAGAAGTGTGGATTGTATTGTGATTTCCTTTAATTGTACCCAGCTCTCAATTTGCGAGGTACATTCATACGTTCCACATCAAATCGTGTAAATCCAAACCGTTTAATACGAAACTGAGCATGCATATGAAAAATTATCATATATGGATTCAGTAAAAAGAAAAGTAAAAATATTCCGTTAAAAACCCCCAAAATAAGGAACCTACTTTAAAAACGAACAAATGTTCCATCAAAAGAATAGCAGGATCCCAAAAAAAGGGAACCTTCTGTGTAAATCGATAATTGGATGCAGATGCTGTGGAAAAGTTTCCGTTTTCTCATTAGAGGATAGAAATAGATTCATTTTTTATTTGTTGATAAGCTGGAAATAACCCTCGAAAAAATTTCTATAATTTTTGCAGAAGATTGGAAAGGACACATTTTTCACCTTTTATTGCAAAGCTTTTTGAAGTCGTTTTATTGTAGAAGATTTCTGCGGACAGTTAAAGAAGAATACCAGAAAACAAAATTCTGTGCGCCCATAATTCGGACTTTTAAAACAAGACTCTTTTTCACTGTTACACTTCACTTTTACAACTGTTTTCGATTTGGTCGGGCAGAATCTTTTGGCATAACTTGGCCAACATTTTGTGAAATTCACTAAGAAAATAATCATAAGGACATTAATTGATATTAATTAGACCTTCAAAGTCACACATTTGCTAGGTTGGCTGCATTTCCCCCAAAAAAAATTTAATGCTATTTGGGTTAATTTAAAAAAAGAAAAATATGAAATGCTCTAATGTTTTCACACACTTATACATAAACAATATGCATCCCAGCAATCAATTTGACTCAAAAAATACTCCCTTATGACTCTTACTTTGAAGGTTTTGCACATCAAAGAATGCGTAAAGATGGTTTCATCCCATGAATGTGGTCATTCTTTATGAGCTGTAACTATGAGTCCAAGAAGACTCTTTCCTCCATGTCTATTGTTTATGAATTCTCGAAATCAGAAAAAACACGATAAAAAATGAATAAAATAAATCCATTTGTGATTAAAATGAGTCCAAAGAGAATGTGTAAAGAACGGAAACAGGAATTCGGAATAAATCAAAAGAAATTGTAGAAAGATTAAAAAAGAGTAAAACAGGAGACCAAAACGAAGCAAGACACAATGTTGAAAGAGTCAGAACGAAAAATTAGGGGGGACGAAAAAGATGAATGGTTAAATAGAAGTTTAAAAAGAGGGTTGAACGAGTCAAAGAACAGGGCCGCCAGATATTTAAGGCATTCATGATTAAATTTAGACTTTTTTTTAATCTAAACAGACAACAGTTTTTGAACAATATCAAACAATTACTATTTTCTAAATAAAATTTTGCAATACTCGCAAGGAAATAGAGATAATTTGCCGTTAATCCTTGGAAATTACTTCAAAGTAAGAATATGTTAGTGGTCGCTTTGTAGTGTCGGGGTTCGAATCTCGGCACAGGCAAAGTCAAAAAGTAGAAAAAACAGTTTTTCTACACGGCGCCACCTCTTTTGGCTTACTTACTTTTAATGGCACAACAGCCCATGGAGGGCCTAGGCCGAGCTTTTCGCATCCACTCATGTTGTGCGTGTTATATTTGTACATGAATGGAAGGGACGTACAGTTTTGTAATGCCGAATCCGAACGGCGAAGTGAAAAGCTTTTCATAGGCAATTTTACTCTTGTAGGTTTGCCATTGCCTGCCAATGGCAACCACCCGTGTAGAAAATTATTATTATTATTATTTCTACATTTTGATTTTGCCTGTGCCGAGATTCGAACACCGGACACTCTGCGTAGCAGTCCAACGCACTACCACTACACCACAGCGACCAGAGTAATGGTAAACCTACCGGAGTAAAAATTGCCTATGAAAAGCTTTTCACTTCGCTGTTCGGATTCTGCATAAAACTGTAGGTCCTTTCAAACAAATATAACACGCACAACATGGGTGGATGCGAAAAGCTCAGCCTAGGCCTAGACATGGGCTATTGTGGCATTACAAGAAAGAAAGAAGAAGAATAGGTTATGAATCTTATATTCGAAAGATCACTCACATACACGAAGGTGTAGAAGGTGTACTCTTGAAAAAGAGTCTTGTTTTAAAAGTCCGAATTATGAGCCCACAGAATTTTGTTTTCTGCCATTCTTCTTTAATTTGTATTATTTGCAAAACCTGTCATAAGTTTATGTCATAAAATCGTATTTTGTACTTAAATTGCTTGCTGGGTAAAAATCAATAAATCAGATTTCCGGTCATTTCTCCTTTCATCGATAATAGGCGCACGCGTTCGCTAAGCCGATTTTCTTAGCACCTACTTTCTGGTAACACTTTTTTATTGTCAATTGTCAATTTCTGTTGAATGAAAATGCCAATTCATAAGTACAATGAGTGAGTGTGCGAGCAAAGAAAGGGGGTTTCCTTTTATTATTCTATTTTTCTGAGTAAAAATTATCTTTTGAACATAAATACTTACACATGTTAAAAGAAGACGTGCACATGAAAAAGGACACAATTAAACAATAAATAAATTCCGATCTTAAAAATTGCATCCTTTTTTTATTAAATACTGAATACTGAAGAGCACATCAGGATGTGAGAATAATTAATTTATGGTCGTACATGCAACGAACAGAGGCAGGCTTGAGATGAGGTGCATATTCACGAGTATGTATGCAAATACAAACTATAAAACAAACTGAGGCTAAAATTTTAAGAGGTCTTGTAAGTATAATTATTTTAACCTTAATGCATATCGTTACCTTAATTCAGAAAGGTCCTAACTAGCATTTTTATTCCAAACAAAATTTAATCAAAATCTGCCAAAAATCTGATTTCGAAAAAAATTTTAGTTAGAAACTTTTTGAATTAAGGTTATGATATGTGAATTAAGCTTATGAATTGGGAAACGAAACTGTATGTTTTGTATAGTAATTACAAGTTGTAGAAAATTCAGTTCACAAAATTGATTTAACAATGGATCATGATTTTCACTATTGGTCTTTACTTTGACGGTCGAAAAAAAAGGCGACATATAGTACCTTGGAAATCTACCTGGAATTGTTTTGGCTATTCTACCAAATTCTGCGGGTATATGAAGGAAAAAATGATACATACAGGGTGTTTTCTTTTGAGAAGTGTGGTTTTCAAGAAGAAATAAACGCAATATAATTTAATGTTATGGCCAAGAATTTAGCTTTATTATAAAGATAAGGATTTGCAATTATGTTTTAAAAACGATTTCGGGCTAGTGGCCGCCGCGGCTGGTTCGAAAAATTTCCAGCCAGAGAGAGAGTCCCAATTTTCGACCACTTTTCGAAGCAATTGGGGCCGTATGTCAGTAATAACGCGCCGAATAATCTCTTCCAAGGCGTCAATCGTCTCGGGCTTATCTGCGTAGACAAGCGACTTCACATAACCCCACAAAAAATAGTCCAGCGGTGTTAAATCGCACGATCTTGGAGGCCACGCCACAGGCCCACGACGCGTGATAATGGGCTCACCAAAAGTTTCCTTCAATAAATTGATTGTTTCGTTGACTGTATGGCATATAGCGCCGTCTTGTTGGAACCAAAGGTCGTCCACAGCAACATCCTCCAATTCAGGCACGAAAAAGTCATTAATCATCGCTCTATAGCGTGCCCCATTGACTGTAACATTATGACCGGCTTCCCGGCTTCATCTTTGAAGAAATATGGACCAATGATTCCCTTTGCCCATAGATGTGCATACCAAACAGTGACTTTTTGAGGATGTAATGGCGTCTCAACAATTGCTTGTGGATTATGATCACTCCAAATGCGAAAATTTTGCTTATTAACGTACCCATTCAACCAAAAGTGAACTTCATCGCTGAACAAAATTTTCTTGTGAAAATCGGGATCGGTAGTCATCTTGTTTTGGTAATAAATTTGCACGATTTGTGAACGTTGTTCAGGAGTTAGTCTATTCATTATGAAATGGCAAACTAAACTGAGATTAAATCAAGTGACAGCTGTCAAAAAGACCAACTCCGAAAAAAGTATTGCCATATTGAAAACCACACTTCTAAAAAAACACCCTTTATTTCTAAGTAGGATACAGTTTATGTGTCGCTGAAGCTTAATTGGTGATGGACTGCTAACCAAAAGGGTGCCCGGGCTCAGATCCCGACTGAAGAAAAAATGCAAAAGTAAATAATGACCATATATTTTACAAGTTTCTTGGCTGGAAATGACCAACCTGCAGGAGTAAACATTGCCTAAAAAAAGGTTTTCATTTCGTCGTACGTATTGTGACTCTCATCTACTTTTCAATTCTTTTTCACTTAATTGGATTTTGAAATAAGGAAGCTGTCACAAAGATCACTGATATGCTGCCGAATAATGTGAAAATAATTAAACCATAATTAATCATTGGTTTTTTTCATATTAGGTATATGACACACAACAAGAATCTTGTCTCTTCGTCAGTTATTGTGACCAATGTGAAATATGGCCCTAAATGAGAGTTTGATGTGGCTTCAAATGATTCCAATTTGTATTTTGTTTTAGTCAATTTAAAATATTTTTTATTAATTATGGTTTTTATCTACATACTTTGATTTTTAAGATTTCTTTTCAAATTTCATTCGCTTTTACATTTAAATAATTTAAAATACGTACACAATTTAACAATGCTTAAAATTACAAAAAATTAAATAGTTTAAAATATAAAATTTTGCACAGGTTTGATTTTCTTCCTCTTCGTCGTCCACGTCTACATCGTCCTCTTAATTGCATATTTACAAAATGAAATAGAGTAATTCTAAATTAATAAATTAAAAATTAATGCATAATTTCTTCAATTTTTAATTAGGTAGTAATCATAAATTCATAAATACTAAATTTAAATATTGCTAATTCAAAGTGTATCTATTTATTTACTACTATTTTTATATTTATATATGTACTCGTATGTTTTGCTTCTCTTTCTACATACATACTTGCATAGTATGTACTCGTATGTAAGTGAGAAAGTGAGAGAGGGCGTGGTCGGCCGTCTCTGTGATTCTCCCTTTTCTCCCCTTGGGTTTTCGTTCTTGCCTCCGAGTTCCGAGTGACTTCAAACAAACAATCTTTCTTGATTCTTTCATCGATTATTAACAGCAGTTAGTCAATATATTTATTAAAAATAAAAATTCTCTCGTTGTTGCTGTTGTTGTTGGTGGTGGTGCTGTTGTTGTTCGGTTTGCCTGCGAATATTTCTCGCTGCTGCTGCTGCTGTTGCTGCTGTCGTGGTGGCCGCCATCCACTCGGACGTTTCCAACTAGAATCATAAATGCTGATATTCGCTCATATCATAAATGGGCATCGAACCCATGACGCTGTGCAAGTGCGAATAAGCAACGGCCGCCGATATCGGTGGCATTTGTCCGGCATTTTTATTATTATTAGTTGCTGCTGCTGCTGCTGCTGCCGCTGCTGCAGCAGCTGGTGATGCTGGTATAACAAGCCCACTGCCACTGCCAGCGGCAGCAGCTGCGGCTGCGGCCGAAGTGCTGCCGCCAGACGCAACACCACTACCACCTGTTGGTGATACGCCTACTAGTTGCGCGCTTAAGCTGTGATGCTGTTGTTGCTGGTGATGATGATGGTGATGTTGCTGTTGCTGTTGTTGTAAAGATTGTGAATTGTTATTGTTGCTGCTTTCACTATTCGCTGTAGCGGCCGCAGTTGTTGAATGCTGCTGCTGTTGATGATGCTGCTGTTGCTGCTGATGATGGTGGTGGTGATTGTTTAATGCTGATGATGTTGGTGATGACTGCTGCTGATGCTGGTGATGATGATGATGATTGTTACTAGAAGTGTGCGGCTGCTGTAACAAAGAACTTTCCATTTCAGAATCGCTGGATGAATCGAGATGTTGTTTATCGGAAGTTCCACTGTAATGAGAATGAATACAAAAAGATATTTGCTATTATTATTGTATGATATTCGTAAATAGCATTATTAGTGATCATGAAAAAGTAATTGTAATAACAATTTCAGTGTGCATTAAACTGATAGTTTAAACAAAAAAAACAAAAAATAAAAACAATATCTGCTTAGAAAAAAAACAAGTTTCTTTTACTCCATTAATTTACTAAGTAGTGTTGCCATCGTATGACATGATCCCTCAAACTCTTGCTCAGATCAAAGCATTAGTAATGCTTTCAAACAGCATTGTGATTGAGAAATGTATCATTGCTAGAACCTAAATTTCATTTAAATTTTTATAGTATTTAATCTCCTTACACTAAAATTCCTTAATTTTGTTCTTTTTCGAAGTTAAGAAGTTAGAATGTACTAACATTTTAATTTAAAACTGTTGGCAACCCTCTCTGTTGTAAACTTAATAATGTTGTCGATGATAAACACCACAAATTCGTTATTTCAATCGTGGAAAAGATCCGTATCTTTACGTTAAAATACATAAAATTAACATAACTTCCCCAATGCAACGATACAATACAAAAATGAAATGGAATACAACAAATACACTAACTTTAATAGCAAATACATACATACATACAAAACTAGAAACATACACAATAGTACAGTGATACGTAGTAAAAATAGGGGGAAAAAAGCTGAAAGCGCTCTTCGTCCAAAATTAATCTGGTAGTCTGGTTCGAACAGTACCAAGTCAGCGCTTGGTTCCAGCGCTCATATTGTTGTCAAAAGTTCAGAATTGTAAGGCTTATTGTTGTCAGGGTCAGAATTAACTGGCGGAAGATCAGTAGTATAGATTAGAGTGGTTCGAGAAGAGGGATAAATACAGAATGAGAGTTAATACAAGATGTCATTGGTTTTCTAACGTACTGTAACTGCTCTAAGGGATCATCCGCGTCCTAGGATGATCAAATTAAAAAAAGAAAAATTTCTCGGAACCCTTTAAGGAATAATTTTTAACCAAAAAGGTTACTCGACCCAAAAAACTCTGGTACACAAAATTTCAACAAAATCGGTTGGTCCATAGATGGCGCTGTACAACAGGGCAGAATTCCAATTTTCTCTTATTTTACTAACTTTTGTTTCGGATCCATGTTAAGGTCATGAATTGGTTTCTTGGGAATATCCCATCCCTGTGTGTGAGTTTGCTCACCTTGTCATTAACAAGAACATAACTTCTCAATATGGCTAATCTGCTTTGTATGTGCTAGAGCTGGACATTGACCCGCGTCATTATGTCGTGTTATTAAGAACTTTTTGTTTAAAACATGATAATCGTTCTTCAGACTAGCGCCAGAAATATATGTCACTATTTGATTTCTTACTTACTTACTTTACTTTTAATGGCACAACAGTCCATGGAGGGCCTAGGCCGAGCTTTTCGCATCCACTCATGTTGTGCGTGTTATATTTGTACATGAATGGAAGGGACCTACAGTTTAATACCGAATCCGAACGGCGAAGTGAAAAGCTTTTCATAGCAATTTGCCATTGCCTGCAAAGAGGTGGTGCCGTGTAGAAAAATTATTTTTTCTTTTTGATTTTGTCTGTGCCGAGATTCGAACCCGGGACACTCTGCGTAGCAGTCCAACGCACTACCACTACACTATAGCGACCACATTTGATTTCTTAGCAAATCAGTATTAAATGTAGGGTCTACTTATGAAAGTTGGGAAAATTTTATAACAGTTTTTTAATATTAATATTGCATATGGTTTCAGTGGTCCCCCTATTTGACCACTTACCATTTTTTGATGATCAAAAAATGGTAAGTAAAAATAATAAAAATGTTATTTGAATAATTCTCGCATATCAAATATGTTCTACTAAATTTATTATAGTCACTCTCAAACCCCTTTCTCCTCCTTACTGTACCAAATTCAAGACTATTCTCTAAACAGATATTTCCTTTTATGTTATGAAGTATAATTCCAAAATAGTCTAAGGCCCGAACTTGATGGTTGTTTTTATATAATTAATTCTTACAGACTAGGCTCAAGTAAATCAATTTGAGAATCAACTAATCGAGCGATTACTGTGCTTATATAAACATATACAGATACAAACATACACACATACATACATACATATGTATGTAGTAGATTCGTTGTACATATGCAGGGCATATTTACAGACACATTATAAATATCGACAATGCTCTGCTTTGCTGCTCTTTTCAAGATATCAAATTTCAATGCAAACGAATAGCAAGAGCAACAGCAACAACAACAATAGCACTACTAACAACTTCAATAACGAGCAGCAAGCAATATTGCTGATGTTTTTGCTTTTGTTGACGCTAGTGAAGAGCACCACGAAAACGACGACGACGACGACGACGATGACGGCGAGGATGTTCATGATGGCGATGACGATGAAAACAAACAAATTTATAATAAAAATTGACGAGCAGACGGTTTCTGTTTGGTTGAGCGTGAACGTTTTTCTTTTCTTTTCGTTTCTTTTCATTTCATTTCGTTTCGTTTTTTTTTTTTTTTTGATGCATAAAGTTTTGTTTTATTTTAATTTTTCTTTATTTTGGGTTTTCCTTGATAAAATGTCCTAAAAAGGAAGAGAGAGAAGGATAGAGAGAGAGAGAGAGAGAGGGATGGAGAAAGCTGAAGTAGTAGTGAGAGTAGTTGTGAGAATCGACAGTGTAATTTACATGTGCACCACCTAAATCAACATTGGAATTCGATAAATCGTTAAATTTTCATTAGAAAGGACTTCAATTATTCGTTCGTCTTTAATAATTGTTTTCTTTAAATTATGCACCGCAAATATTAGTCTTTACTTTATTACCAATAATTAGTAATCCATTAAAACAAAATGTAGTGAGCTCAATAATGTTGTTTAGCGCTTTAACTTATTAAGTTTTTGTGGTTCAATTCATTAAGCATTGAGCCGACAAGTTGGCAGTCTTCGTTAGTCCTAGAAGTTTTTGGGGGATTGAAGGCTTTAGCTCATCAAAAGTCATGGCAATTTGTATGCAAAATATGTACTTTTTGTTTCTCTCAGCCGAACATTTTTCTGGCAATAGCGAATGATTCTCGTTTATTGTCTCATCATGAAATGATGATTATAGTTGTTACACTTAAAATCTATGGAATCTAATGAGAAGAATTACATAGTCACTATTCAAATCCAACCTCGGTGTCATAATTCATCGAAATACTACATATGTTTATTTATAAAATCAAATTATATAAAAGTTTATAAAAGTGATGGCAGACTAAGAAAAGGTAGAATACACACATTGCTGCTCTTTGCACTTAAAGTAACACATTTTTCTGTCGAGACAAACTTTCTACAATAATGCATTATCTAAACTCAAGTTTCCATAAAATAATTGACAACAATATCAAATAAAATAAAAATTGCAATCAAAATAAATATATACGATACATGAATACAAAGTGTAATCATGTCAAAATAATATTGAATTTGTTTGCAAGTCAAAAGTAATTTACTACAAAAACAGTTGTCACCACTTAAATATCAACAACAGTAGCAGCAGTAGCAACAGCAATAACAACAACAACAACAACCTGATTAAAACACCACAAACAAAACAAAAAAAAGTAAAACACATTTGAAAGCGAAAACCGGAAGGAAATGAAAACAGTTTCAAATTCATATCAGCCACTTACACGTACACAACATACACATTCGTACTTTGAGGTGAGTAAATTACGTTTCGTTGGTGTGTTTTTGCAGTTAAAAATTCCCTCGAGAGAGGGAAAGACACAAAAAGAGAGGGTGATGTACTTTAAGTATTCGGTTACTCTATTTTTGGAAGTCTTTTTTGTATTTGTTTTTTTATTTTCGTTTGAACTGATATCCATCACTTAAGAGAATTCCCACTTTGGAGAATTGAAAAGAGCAAAGTTAATTGTAGTGTTGTTATTGCAATTGAAAGATATTTCCATTTGCTTTCGCCGTTGAGTTATTTATGATGATGTATGCAGATAGTTGTCTTATGAAATGAAGGGGAGCAGAGATTAGCAGCTGATACGATTACTGAATGCACTAAGTGTACCTACCATATAGTATATGTAAGAGTGTTGCAAGCCTATTATAGCTTCATTATTCTTATAATTTATTAGTGTGTTTTCAATTCATTAACAGTAATTTGTGTCACACAATTTAAATGTGTGTGTGTGTGTGTGCGTATGCTTGTGTATGTTTCAAGAAATAGAAAACAAGAAAATTCTTAAAACCCATTGAAGCGATTGCACCTCGAAAGGCTGATACGAGTGTGCCCTGAGACTGAAAGATGATGTCAGTTACCTACACAGGTAGAGTTGGCAGGTAGGATAATATTGATCTGTAAGCAGAGAAGATCATATTGATCATGTCTTGCCAGAAGATGACAGTCCTCATGTGCAAAAAGAAGAAAATAAATGATTCTGTGGTTGCTCTGGTAGGGTTAATCTAACCCTTTCGTTATCAATAAGATTAAATATCAATAATATGATCATAGATATACTCGTAAGCTGAACTTTCAAATGGCAAACCAAAAAACAAAATTATATAATAACAAACACTTTTGTCCATTTGTAAGTCATCCATAAAACAACAAGTGAAAATTGTCCCACTTCATAAAAAATCACCTAAAATTCCCTTTTCATTTATTTTATTTAAAGTATATAAGTATTAAAAGTATATATAATTCTTTTTTTTTCATATTTTCGCGTCAAATGACTAAAAGTCTAAATCGTATTAAAAACAAAACAAAACAACACAAAAACTCCGTTATATTATATAAAGAAAAGACAAAAAAAGACAAAAAAAACAAGGGAAATATCCAAAATATCACATTACATCCGTTATTTTGAAATTTGTTCCCTTTTTTGTGTTGCTGCTTCTGCTCTCTCTTGGCACTTGAACTTGTTGTTTATGCACATGATGTATTCGTAGAGGAGGAGAAGAGCTTAAATCAATACAAAGAAACTTCAACAAATCTAAATGCTGAAATGTACCGTGCTCTCCTCCCTTGGCTCCTCCTACGATCTAGTACTTTTTAGTTTTTTCCTGCAGTCATCACTTCAGCACGCAGTGATAAAAATCCGACATCATTAACGCCGTCGGCCGCCCATTATTTGGAGTACGAAGGTAGGTACTTACTTTATTTGTATTTATTTTCTTTTAATGTTTTGTTTTGAAACTTAAAACTTTTCCTTTCTTACTTTGCAGTTTCTGTTGCACATCTCTGCTGTTGTTGTCACTGGCTTTTAGTGATTGTGGTGGTGTGCTGGTGCTGGTGCTGGTGTTGGTGATTGACGCGACGACTACTGCATAAAATTCAACACAGCGTTGGAGGTAATGTATTTAAAAAATAATAAACAAATCTTATAATTATACAAACACAACAACCACAACAGCAACAACAGCAACAATAGCAACAACAACGGCAAAAATTGCAATAACAATCGCAATCGCAGAAAAACGACGGCATCGTTAAAAATGTGAAATGAGAAGTTTCAGTTTACATTTAGTGAAAAATTAATGAGACACATGGAGCCAACCGAGCCGGGGGGTCTGTTTTCAAATTCCAATAAATTTTCGTCGAATAAAAACGAAATATACCGGTACACACACACACACACACACACACACACACATACATACATACCAAGTATGGATATGTTCGTATATGAAATTGATTCAAATCAGATTTATTTGCTTTACAAGAATAAATAAACTTACAAATTAATGGGGCGATTCCTTCCTTATGAATTCATTATACTCGTAGATAGCACTTCGATTAGCATACAATTCATCACAGCTAGTGGGTCCTTACAATGTGGGGTAGGTAGAGGCTATTGTCCTTAAACTTACAATTTCAGTTGACTGACTTTTCGCTTACTACATATAAGGAGTCCAGAGAAATGCATGAAAAGGTCAGACTGAGAGTAATTGTAAGCCTCTTCTAACGCAAAAAATGAGAACTGGATACTGCTGAAGGTTTTAAGAAGTGAGAAATCAGGCTCCCATCCTTTGATCGGCTCTTCTTCTGTATCGGCTTCTGTTAGTGCCACGTTTGACCGCAGCAGAAGATCGAATTAAAAGAGAAAAATAGCCTAAAGTAGGAGGCGATGGTTCGTTTATGGGAAGAATTTGACCATCAGCCATTAACGACAAACGAGTTCGATTTAACTTTGAAACCATATTCAGTTTCAACTTTTCTATTATTCAAACTTTAAAGGGTTAGGTACTATTTAAGTGCATCTCCTAGGGTATTGCTGCTGTGATTTCTAGAGTATACATACACTAAACTAACCAGATGCTAATTGAGAATGGAATTTCTTATCGAACCAAGCTAAACATTCTTTTTCATAAATTTTCTGTTTGTTTTTCATATCTACATACATGTAAAATAATAGATGCTGTATTCACACTTCGGATTTGCTCTCCGATTTGCTATAGTAACGAATTAGAGAAGTTTGTTAAAATCTCAAATTGGGGAACTGTGGTCAACATTAAGGTCTAAGAAATCCTTCGTTAGCCACTTCAACCTGTAGGTTGAAGCGACAAACTTGCTTTCAACCCAAAAAATAGCAGAAGACCAGATGGTAAAATAAGTAGACAAAAAGATTCAGGAATTTAGTATCCAGAAATTCGATACGAAACAATAATAGGTCATTGCCATAGTTGTGAAACAACGTTCTGGTTGGAATAAAAAGAGAATAATTTCGATTCCATAGCACTCAAGTGCAATAATGGAATTTCTTATCATTCCTCAGGCAAAACTAGATTCGATGTTTTTACAGTGGATTCCGTTTTTCATTTATAAGTACTTGCAAACTACTGACACAGAAGAAAACTCGAATTGGGTAATGTACATATAAGTATAATGCGTTAGCCTTATCGTAGTTTGTAGTATACACGGGTTCGAATCTCGCGACAGTAGAAAATACCATATTGTAAAAACTATAAAATAATAACGTTTTTCCTTTGCTAGCAATATCAAAGGTTCAAAAGTAAAACTGCCTAATTCAATTACTTTTTCAATTCAGCATTTGAATTTGTCATACAACTGTAAGTCCCTCTGTTTAAGCTACCCTAATGCACCTTTTCATTTCTATTTATTTTCTTTATCCTTGTTTCTTTTCATTCTATTTCTTTTCTTGCTATTGCTTTCTCTAAGTTCTTCTCTAGAACACTTTCACACCGGTCGGTTGGGCTCTTCAATATATTTATTGTACAATTTTTCCTTAATTTTCAATCTTTCCTTTAAATAATTCATACCTGAATTAAACACCTTCCATTTGATACTGAGAGCTCAACCTAGTTCCTGCATGAGCTTTTGTCCCATTATATATGTTTAGGATTCCTACAGACTACATCACATTTCATACCATGTCGCAACTATAGTTTTTGTTGGTCACTTGTTTTCTTCCCTTTCTTTTGGCGATTCAATTGGTACTTAGTTCAAATGAGTCACCAATTAAATACCTTTAAAGATAAATATTGCGTTTTATTGCACTCACGATTGGGATAGAAAGAGCTGAAACATTTTGGTGACTCCTGTGAAGACATTTGTTAATTTAATAACATTAGTAATTTTAACATTTAGTTGGCGCTGCGTGCGTTGGCTCCACGCGACTTCTTTGAGTTTAGGATTCTTCCTACAGACTACATCTCATTTCATACTACGTGGCAACGCTATTTTTATCGATCACTTATTTTCTTCCCTTTCTTTTGGGAATTTAGCTTTTTGACTTCAATTGGTTTTTAGTTCCTCGTGTGCGTAGACAAAAATATTGCGTTTTATTGCACTCACGATTGGGATAGAAATAGGTGAAACAATAGAAGAGTAATGTATTTCGTATTCGGAACTTAATTTCAGCAAATATTTTGGACATTTACAATATCATTCATCATTTCTGTGCCATTTCGGCTGAAGTAAAATATTGAAAATTCCAAATACCATACAAGAGTTTCAATCGGAGCCCAATGTAATTGAAACGAATAAAAACTGTTATTTTTACTTTGATTACTGTTATGTTCAGCAGCTCGTTATGTTTTTCCATCTACAATAATTCCCTCTTTAAATGGTACAACAGCCCATGAAGAGCCTAGGCTGAGCTTTTCGCATCCACTCATGTCGTGCATGTTATATTTGTACATGAATGGCAGGGACCTATAGTTTTATGCCGAGTCCGAACGGCGAAGTGAAAAGCTTTTCATAGGCAATTTTTACTCTTATAGTTTTGCCATTGCCTGTCAAGAGGTGGTGCTGTTATTCAAACTTTTTAATTTTGCCTGTTCCGAGATTCGATCCCTGGATACTCTGTGTAAAAGTCCAACGCACTACCACTACGACACAGCAACAATTATTTATTAAATATGTAGAAATAAAATATCAAATGATAAAGATTCTGATCAGAAATTGTTAAATAAGTAGGCTATAATTCTGAATTTGGTTGTAATTTAAGATTTGTTATCATTGCTTCTGAAACCCCAAACATACAGACTCGTACATACATATTTACATTGTTCGTAGGTATTGGATATTCTCGTATATTTTTCGTAGTTTGGTATTTGCGGTTTTGATTAAAATATTGTATGTAAATATGGTATATAGAGAAGTAGCATCTCCATATATTGTGCAAAGTAAAAAAGAGCAGCAGCAAACCTTAAGAAAAACAATGACACCTTGCCACAATTGCATTCATACATACTCGTACATACATATGTGTGTATGTAAAGGGTGTTTTTTTTTAGAAGTGTGGTTTTCAATCTCACAATACTTTTTTCGGAGTTGGTCTTTTTGACAGTTGTCACTTGATTTATGCTCAGTTTGGCTTGCCATTTCATAATGAATAGACTTACTTCTGAACAACATTTGCAGCGTTCGGTGAATGGGCCCAAACGAAATGACCACCGATCCCGATTTTCACAAGAAAATTTTGTCCAGCGATGAAGCTCACTTTTGGTTGAATGGGTACGTTAATAAGCAAAATTTTCGCATTTGGAGTGATCATAATCCACAAGCCATTGTTGAGACGCCGTTACATCCTCAAAAAGTCACTGTTTGGTGTGCACATCTATGGGTAGAGGGAATAATTGGTCCATATTTCTTCAAAGATGAAGCCGGGAAGCCGGTCATAATGTTACAGTCAATGGGGAACGCTATAGAACCATGATTAATGACTTTTTCGTGCCTGAATTGGAGGATGTTGCTGTGGATGAACTTTGGTTCCAACAAGACGGCGCTACATGCCATAGAGCTATACAGTCAACGAAACAATCAATTTATTGAAGGAAATTTTTGGTGAGCGCATTTTCTCGTGTCGTGGGCCTGTTGCGTGGCCTCCAAGATCGTGCGATTTAACACCGGTGGACTATTTTATGTGGGGTTATGTGAAGTCGCTTGTCTACGTAGATAAGCCCGAGACGATTGACGCCTTGTTAGAGAATATTCGGCGCGTTATTATGCGTTATTACGGCCCCAATTGCTACAAAACGTGGTCGAAAATTGGGCCTCTCGGCTGAAATTTATTCGAACCAGCCGCGGCGGCCACTAGCCCGAAATCGTTTTTAAAACATAATGGCAAAGCTTTATCTTTATAATAAAGCTAAATTCTTGGCCATAACATTAAATTATATGCGTTTTATTTCTTCTTGAAAACCACACTTCTAAAAAAAAAACACCCTGTATATGTAATACATGCACGAGTACGTATGTATATAAGAATATTTGGCACTAACCGTAAAGGCGCATATGTATATGGAGTCGTATATGTATGTATGTGCTAAATTTTTCATTAAAATAATTATGAGATACACATGCACACACACATACACATACACACAAGCATGCATAGGCACATAACTCATACGCACATACTTAAGTATAATAAAAATACCTTTCATTTAGTAGTTTCGTTTTCTTTTTTGTTATTATTTTTGTCTCTATCTCTTTCTCTACTTGTCTCCATAATAATGGCACATCAAGCGGGACAAATATCAAATTACCAACTCGATGCAGTGAAGCCCAAGGAGGAGGCCAACACACCATAAATACGTCGTCATATTTTTGTATGATATTTTGTTGTTTTTCATGTGGTTGTTGCTGGTAGTAGCTTTTCGTATACATATATATACATACATCCATATGTAAATATGTGACTGTATATAAATTGTAGTTGTTGTGCACTATAGTACATACGAGCATACGAGTACATACATTCATACTTAGTTACTATATGTATGTGTGTGTGTGTGTAATTGCTGCGACGACATTGTCTTGTGGTTTTCACGGAGGCCAACTTTATGGTTCAAAGTGTTTTTTATTTTGTTATTATTGTAATATAAAAACAACAAAAACATTCTACAAGCGCACTAAGCATAAAGCTTTTAATTTATGTTTTAATATTTGTATTGGAAATTAAATATATATAGAAGTTTTTCTTCAATGTGGACAATACAAATTTTGTATTTAAATAACACACAGAATAATGGACATATCGGGCTGAAATTTATTCCAGGTGTAATATGGTACACATGTTACAGTTAAGTATGGAATTCGATATCGCCACCGAGAGCACGTTTGCCGCAATCGATTCTTTGAAGCCAATTTTCCACCATTCTTCCACAACACATGTCGGCCGGAAAGTTGGCAATTTCGCGTTCGATATTGTTCGTGAGCGCAACTAACGTTATTGGCTTATTGGTATAAACCAAAGACTTAATGTATCAGTATTAAAAAAAATAAAAACATTCAACGGCGCTAACTCGCCGTTTCAGCGCTGAAGATGATTTTGCGATGACATTCAGGATTTTCTTCAAACTTTAGAAACTACTTCGAATACATAAGTTCGCAGTACCTCTCTCTGATCTAAGTCATTGTAGAAAGGTAAAGCAAACTCTACCAAAGGTGGGAGCTTCATCGACAGCAGCAGTTTCTGCTTTGAATGCAATCTCAAGTCCCCCACCAATAGTTTTCTCTTTAAAGGAAACAATATATTGTAGAATACGATATTCCCAGCTCGAAGCCGAGTAAAAGCTAGAGCCAGAACCGAATTATCATTCATTATCTTCACAGATGACTTTAGAAAAGAGGACAGTTCGATTTTTGGGGCATTTTTTAAATTAGAGGATATGCTTACTTTCTCATCTAAACGTCATCCTTGGATCACTCAAATAAAAAGTAAAAACAGCAGTCAGCTAGTGAAAGTTTTTCTAATCCCTCCATTTATTCTTGGCCAGTCTTACTTTGCACGTAAGTAATTCTATACTGTATTTGGTACTGACATGTAAGTACTGAGTACTTCTAGCGAAAGTACTCAGCATTTTTCCGAACGAAAATAAATATTTTTGATGGTTTATTTATTATGTAAGTCAATTTACTGTAGCCAGAGATAAATAATGAAAGGCAGACCTTTTCGGCTTTAGTTGTATTTTTTTATTATATGCATTTATATTTTACCTATAAGAGTAATGCTGAAAATGCAAGGAAATTGAATTTGTTTCACTTAAAACCAGTTTGTTTGACAGGTAAATGTAGAACCTTAGACGTATGCAGGACAGAATTGATTACTGAATTAATTTTATAACTACTCATTTTTTTTTTGCATAAGTAAGTACCTAGGTACCAAGTAAAGACCCACTTTTAAATCGCATAACACTACTATTAGGCATTTCCCTTATAAATACAAACACACATACAAACATAAAGAAAAAAATTCAAGGGAACCTCGCGCCAAAGTGCAATCTTTAATGAGTCAGCCTTTAGAAAAAATAACATTTTTACTCCTCTCTCACATACACATACAACACACAGACACATTATACATCATACATATGCATGTGTGTGTATGTAGGTAAGTTTCTACCTACCTACTTCTTCTTTTTTACTGTACTTTTATTCTGCGATCGATGTGTCTGTGTGGTTCTTTGATTCGTTGTGTCGTCATTTGTTGTTGTTCTTGTCGTTATCATCGTCATTATTATCGTCGTCATCGAAAAAGCCTCTTTCTCTCAGTCCCTTTGTTGTTGTTGTTGTTGTTGTTTTTGGTTGTTGCTGCTGCCGTTTCTATGGCTGTTTCTCTTGGTCGACACAGTCGTCAGTCAGCATTAATACCCCCATTATACATACTCGTAATAATATGTACGTTGTACTCGACTCAACTCACAGTGGTGAGTGAGTGAGTGAGTGAGTGAGTGAGTGAGTGAGTGAGTGAGAGAGTGATTGTATTCTGCGTTTTGTGCGACCACGTTTCGTTACGATTTGTACGGTTTTACGGTTGGTGGAGGGGATATTCAACAAGATATCAAATTACAACAAAATGTGCTAGTGTTCTTTTTATTTTTATTATTTTGTCTTTTTTTTTTCGTTGCTGCTGCTGCTGCTGCTTTGTGTTTGTTTAATTTTCTTTGTACATTAACTTATTTTTGTTGCTGTTGTTGAGTTTTTGCCATTTCACTGAGTTTGTGTGCGTGCTAGTGTGTATGTGTGTGTGTGCGCGCTAGTTTGTTATGGCATATAATAGTAGCTGAAGTTCGCCAAGGGCTTGGTTGGTTGGTCTTTTAGTGGGTTTTTAGTGCTGTAACGTTTTGTAACTTCAAAATAATTGGTACCTACACCATTCCATTGTTATATGGTTATAACTGAGAAGTTAAGGAAGCTGATTAAGAGAATCGCAAATTTGGAAGCATAACACTTTCGGACACGGATCGTCTATCCTAAACGAATACCTTATGAAACTAAGAACACTACAAACTATATCGCTCTTTAAGTGATAATAAGTAGAAGGAATATTCTCATTCATCGGACCCAGCAGACAGTAATGGATAGATAATGCGGTTTTGAACAGCGATAATCTTCAACTATACATTAATGGTTCTAAGACGGATGAGGCCACTGGATCTGGGGTCTTCTGCGATGCTCTAAAATTCACAGAATCTTATAAACTCCCTCATTACTGCAGTAATCTCCAAGCAGCGATCCAGCCCAAGCTGCCCACGGCATTATCACAAGGAACCTCGATCCCTCACAGCTTACTACCTTTGTATACTACCAAGCGGCAATTAAAGCACTGGACAACACGATAATTAGATCTAAAGCATCAGGTGATACGCAATACCCATCGAAAAAAATTAAGTTGGGTTCCCGGACATAAGAATATTGAAGAGAATGACGAAGCTGATGAACTAGCGAGAATGGGAGCAACCCTACGTCCTGGAAATGAATCGGTATCGGTATAGTAAAAGTAAGTCTGGACCAGAAAGCATTAAAAAAATCAACCAACAGATACTGGCAAATCAGCAAAGACTGTTAGATAATCCGAAGCCTGTGACCCATTCTGGATAAGAAAATTAGTAGGGCCTTCCTTTGCCTGGAGAAGAAACAAACTCGAATTCTTAGCAGAGTACTCACAGTTTTTTGTCCATTGACACAATGGCCTTAAGGAGGAGTACTAAGTTATTTCAGGGTGGTTAAGTCTTCAAGGAGATCTGTATCGTCGATGTATAGGACACTATTGATATAGTATAGTAAATCTATAATGGATTAATCTTTGGCACCCGTGGACGTGGTCGCTGTGGTGTAGTGGTAGTGTGTTGGACTGCTACGCAGAGTGTCCGGGGTTCGAATCTGGGCACAGGCGAAATCAAAAAGTAGAAAAAATAATTTTTCTACACGGCACCACTTCTTGGCAGGCAATGGCAAACCTACAAGAGTAAAAATTGCTATGAAAAGCTTTTCACTTCACCGTTCGGATTCAGCATTAAACTGTAGGTCCCTTCCATTCATGTACAAATATATCACGCACAACATGAGCGGATGCGAAAAGCTCGGCCTAGGCCCTCCATGGGCTGTTGTGCCATTAAAAGTAAGTAAAAAGTAAAGTACCCGTGGACGCTCAGATTTTTTGAGTACTTCCCGCTAACCTAACCTACCAAACGTGAAAGATCACATTGATGCGTTTTATTTCACGAGACGAAACTATTCTGGCAAATACACCAAACAATCGGTTATACGGAAAAATTCCAGCCACATAGTAAGTAGTACCAAGTTAAAATTCATTTCAAATGTGCTAAGAAAGTTTAGCACCTTTGAGAGAGGTTTATCCTTTAGATTCCTTTAGCTAGGAAGTGTTTACAGTTGATTTTTTGCTGTCGGTAATAGCCACATCTCGTGGAACGAACCAAAGTCATTCGCTTTTAACCAAAATTTGAATTCAAATATATTATATTTTTCGGGATATATGAATCCACATGGAAACCCTTCACTGGGCAACTCTGGGTTCGACTTACGTCTTTCTCAAAAGTTCATAGCGAAGTGTGAAGCAAAAATGTGCCAATGTTATTATGGCATTATATAAAGTAAGTAATGAAAAAAGCGTAAAAAGAAACAGAACGAAAAACAGAAAAGAGGTGATTTGAAATGGCTTCACCACTTTCCTTAATAACTAGCAAGTTGAAGTTCAGTGTAGCATTTAAATGTTTTAAGAAGATTATATACTGAAATCATGAAAGTGTTGCGGAATTAAACAATAAGAAAGTTACCTACATGCTAATATATTTTATTTAGTCAATGTTTATAAAACAAAAAAACATCTAATTTTAATAAGTACATACTATATAAAATCTTATTGATTCATTTTCGTTTAATTTGTTATGCTATAATTCACTCGATAAAACTTCACTCGACTCTCAATTCTGTTTCTCAAAATAAGAACCCAATATTTCCCAATGATTTTCCAAAGAATTTCGTTCATGTAATAAAATTAATAATAAATCGTTTTCAATATTATACTTAGTATGTTGTATATTGTATATTTTTCAAATTCAAAATAAAAAAAAACAGAATGTTTATCTACCAAAAAGATCTTCAATGAATCCACAAACTAAAACGGAACACAAAAAATTAACTGCTGCTTCTCCAAAAGAACGAAAGAAAGATGAACAATAAAATAACCAAAAAGGTGTTGATCATAAATTTTAATTTAACATAGTTGGTTCTTTTTTTGTTTTTTGTTCAAAATTTTTCCTTTTATTATTATCACCGAGTAATCATTGTTTTGGAGAAGGTGCCACTGCATACATTTACATGTCCGTGGACATGAATGTGTTTTTGTAGACGTTCCTTTAGTATTTCAACTATTAATATGCCATTTGAATATCCCAGTACAAGTTTTCAATAACAATCTGGAACACATTCAGGACTAACCCAACAAGACGTTCTTACTACGCATTCGGTCACACCTGACATTTTTATTGTGTTTCAGTAAAGTAGCGCTCATATTGGGCAAACAGCCAACACTCTTTATTGGCGGGTTCTTGAGCGCAATACCTAAGTTTATTCATATACGAGTAAAGCTGATATAAAGTCCACGCTGAATAATTTCGTGAGAGCATTTTTGCTTCCAGGGTATCTTATTAAACGGGGGAAAAAAAGTGATGAACGAGAACGAGAAATTCTCGATTCACATAGGGACGTGGGCCCAGTATGTTATAAGGTAAAATCTCTGCCATTCCAGTTTTGCATCTGGTTTGTTCATTCCAAGGTACCTTATTAAATGGGCAAAAAAAGTGATGAACAAGAAACTCTCGATTCACATAAGAACGAAGGCCCAGTATTTAAAATCTTTGTCATGAGGCGCAAGAACGTAAACGTCAATTTTACAGGGACGACGCCATGTTTGTTTTCTGTCATCTTTATGTCATTTTGTTAGTTGAATGTTTGCCATTTATCGCTATGGCTTCGTATTCGATTGAAGACCGCATTAAAGTTATTCAAGAACACTTCAAAAATGGTGAAAAGATAAAAAACACGTTTCGCGCACTTCGACGAATTGCAAGGTTTTGTTCGAAAATCTCTTAATTTCGCGTAGAGGAAATGTGAATTGGCATTAACTAATTTTGTTTTTCTTTAATTTTGACTTCTTTATTTTCATGCTGTTTTGTTTTTTAACTTAAATATTCATGAATGGTGATTTTGTCACTTGCAAGATCATGCGATTTAACACTATCGGACTTCTTAGACGTAGATAAGCCAGCCAATATTCAGGACCTAAAAAACAACATCATTACCGAGAGAAATGCCATACAAACGTCCCTATTGGAAGATGTCATCAAAAATGTTGACCATCGAACCGACGTATGTCAAACTAGACGTGGTGAACATTTGAGTGATATCATCTTCCATACATAAATGGCATTGATGAACCTTGAAAATAAAGTAACCAGCTTGATTCAAAAATAAGATTTTATAGTTTTAATTTGCGTTTACTTTCCTGCGCCTCATTTGGTCAACCTATAACTTTTGTAGACATTAGAATATTTTTCTATATGTTTTTTACACAACAGCCTAGTCATCTATACATCTAAAGTCTCTGAAAAATATATAGGGAGCTGTGAGATTTTACCTAGATGAGCTTTTCATTTCATAAACGAAATAATCAAACTTATTATTTATGATTGATTTTCAAAACTATCTTCCAAAAAAGCATGATTTTTTTTTTGATGAATTTTCGCATTGGTAAATTTTATTATTTTTTAACCAACTCCTTAGCAAATGCTATTGACTTGACTTTTTTCTATGATGATTGTCTCAAGCACTTGTTCTTCCATGCATTCATTGGCCACACATTTTACACGATTATTGCCTGTAAGCTTGAACTTCATACGATTTCACACAGGCAAACAAACGAACGCATGCAATCGCATTCGCAGTCACTGTTGGTGGTTTTCTCACCCATACCCAATGCATGCAAGACCAGCCTGAAAGGCAAAACATACAAACATACAAACAGACACACAGAGACAAACAGACAGACACACATGACATGCCCCATGGTTAGTGTTTAATTTTATGGACACTTTGGTGGTGGCTTATTAATCGTCACAATCCACACTTTTCCACACACTGATCTGATCATCATTTGCCTCTGTCTGTAAGTTTCAGTCTGTCTGTCCGACTGTTTCTCTTTATGTTATTGCTACAAAAACAAAATAAAAACTGACTGCCTGAAAAAGAGGAGCACAAGGTTCCCCACATGTGAATATAATCTACAATTACATGATTGTCGATAAAGTTCTGCATGTTCTTCACTCTGTCTGTCTGTCTGTCTGTCTGTCTGATTGTCTTTCCAACACTCTACACTGTTCGGCCTGGACTTGGACTTCAATTTCAACTCCGATCTGTGTGTGTGTGTGTGTGTGTGTGTTTTGTGTTGCTGGTGTTGTTGAAGTTAAGCCATGCTCTTGTTGTTGTTGCTGCTGCTGCTGCTGACTGCTGCCCCGCTAACTGCAGCTTGTAAAAATATAATAATCTGATCTCTCGCTGGCATAAAGCTGATGCTGCTGCTGCTGACTGCGTCAGTTTGTCTGGCTCATGTTTAAGCTGGATTTGGATCAGTATGTTGGTATTTAAACATTTTTATTTTATTTTACTTACTATTTTTTGAATTTTTTTTTTGTTTTTTTTTTTTGTTTATGTTGTATGTTATTTTTGTAGTTCAATAAACAATATGCAATGTTGTCGTTGATGTTGCTTGCAAATTTGTTGTTGTTGTTGTTGTTGTCGTTGTTGCTTGTATGTAGCAAATTGAAGGAACAACATTCTTGCATGATCGTTACAAATTGTTAAGCGTGCGCTTAAATGTTTCGCATGCGCATTTCAAAGCTGCTTCTCTCTTTTCTTATTTTTTTTTGTTTTTTTTTTTGTATAATTTTCAAGATTTGGTGACAAGATTAACACTTTAAAGATAAAGAGATGCCTTGTTAAGCTATATTGCATTTGTATTAAAGTGTTGGCATTTTCAAAAACAAAAAACAAAAATAAACGTATAATAAAAGATTTGAGCTTAATTTGGCAATAGCATAATTTGAGAAGAGAAGCTAACAGCATTGATAATTTTCTATCATTTGCCTAACTAAACCATTTCTAAGGTTTATGGAAATGTACAATAGAAGAAGGTTGTCTGGGGAAAGTTGTCTGGGGAAGGTTGTCTGGGGAAAGTTGTCTGGGGAAAGGCTTGAGAAATGAGCTGAGTCTGGCTGAGTCTGGCATTGGCAAGAGACGAGTATTGGTGAAAAAAGTGGGACTCTGCAAGCGACTCTTATAACCCAGAAGCCAGATTAAGTCAGATTTCTGCCTGTTATTTAGAGAGGCAAATAATTTCCTACCCTGATAAAGTTTAAAGGATCTGCGCTCAACAATATGTTACAATGTTTTTTTCCATTGGCGCTCAGTTCGCACTAATCGCTATAACCCCTTTATAAATATTATCTAAACACTTCAATTCCCATATTCTCAATGTAAAATATTTACAAAAACGTTGTGATTACAAAACTCAAGCATCCTTAGTATTAGATTCCATATGCTGGAAAAATAAACAAGTTTGTAAAAGGAGTAAAAAAAAAAACATAAATGAAATTTTATTGTAAACATCCGTTCGGTTTTCAATACTTTTATGTGTCTGCTTACAACAACAACAACAACAACAACTACTACAACAACTACAACAACAATCACTACAACCAGCCTTCCATGCAGTGACAAAGTCACCATTTATGAATACTTAAGATAAAACACAAAACAGCATGAAAATAAAGAAGTCAAAATTAAAGAAAAACAAAATTAGTTAAGCAGTCAATATTATAATAAAATAATGAGCTCTCAAAATTTTTCCAAAAACTGCACCTACAGTACACAAGTGTGTTTGTGTGTGTGTATAGTATAAGTCATTTTGTTAATTATCATAAAGTCATCTTATTACCATATATTTTTTTTTTAATCAGCATGCACAGGCAGGACAGGAAGTTAGTGAAGAGGAGTGTGGAGGGCAGGGCGGTTTAATTCTGAGTCGTAAAGAAAAACTCAAAGCTTCTTTTATGTACTTATACCTCTAATCTTCTCTGCTGCTCTGTAGTATTGCATTTACAGTAACTCACTTCATAGATTCGGTTATCAGACAATAGAAAAACGGTTATAAAAAGAACTTTACTACAATTTCCTCCTTCTACAAGTATGGGGGAAAAAAACCAATATCGCCCAACGAGTTTTTCTGTAAGAAATCATAGAAAAAGAAAAACCAAAACTACTTGAACTTTCAAACCAGTTACATAACCATACTAGACTAGAAATTACCTAACAATTTAACTTGCAAAGGAAACACACTCTCTTGGTTTTCAAGTTAATAATTAAACCCATTCTGAGGAGCTTCTGTTTCTGTTTTCTTTAAATGATTTAAAAGGCCCCATGAAGTGCTTAGGCTAAACTTCTTAATTCTGAGGACCAATTTACCTAAAAACATGACTCTCAGTCTTTGGAGTTATTTCATTGTTTAAAACTCCGGAGTGACTAAGTGCCCATTAAAGTGTGACATTATTGCGGGGGGAAAAGGTTTGAGGGATATCAAAGGAGTAGTAGCCGTGACGTAGTTGGTAGTCATAGGTTCAATTCTCAAAACAAAAAGATGAGGTATGAAAAACTAACAACGTTTTTCTATCTCTTTCATACAGAGTTGACATTCTATCGCTGAAGATAAGATACTCCTAATTTTAGTAAAGTGATCGTTCAAATCAAAATGGACCGAAGGAAAATCTCGCCATTGCAAAATTAATTGATTTCCCCTTTTATATTGAAATGATTCAATGTGGGGCTTGGCTTTTCCACAATTACTTGTCAAGGTACCTACCGAGGACAAATTCTGCTTGATAAATCTGGTGTACTTAGAGAGTATATGTTCTTATATTCTTAGCAATTCGTCAGTTTTGTGAACTCATTAAGGAGTAATAGTATTACAAGAGGCAAGTGCTTACAGGTGATGAAGACACTCTTTGACAAATCTAGAGTGAATCGGAATAATTTATATAAACAAAAGTGGATTTATTACGGTTTAAATATCAGAAAATATACCACAGGGGACGCTTTTAAAAAAGATTACATTTTTAAAAAGCTATTATGTTAAAGCTGTGTCAGGATCATACTTGATCAATAAGTTAAGTTACTGTTGTTTTCAGTAAAGAAGTTATAAAACCAAGAAATATATACATACATACATATACATATAGGTATACACAGTTACAAACACATATATACAGCGATGGAATAAATAATAGAAACGACCTATTTTTCTTTTAATGTTCAAATTTTGTTTTGTAAAATAAATTTTCTTCTCAATGTTGTAATTTTTATTTATTACTTATGCTAATATATTTCAAAATAATAAAATAAGAAGGTATTTCTGAAAGGCCATATATAAAATAAATTAACTTCATTTATTACGCTTGGAAAAAAATAGAAACAATCAACTTGAAACTAAGTAACGGTAAAAGTCTTTGATAAAAATTAGTAGAATGTTTTTGTTTTCAATATTTAGTAGTTCTACCACGATTTTTTACAACTTGGACACACCGACGATCCATGGAATCTACCAGTTTGACACAAATTGATGGATCAATGGCGTACCATTCAGCCTGTACTTTTCTGAATAAATCCTCCTTATTTTAGGACTTAAACCCAGCAATTCGTTTTTTTAAGACTCCCCAAAGATGTTCTATTGGATGCAGGTCTGGTGATTGTGAAGGCCATTCCATCAAAGAAATTTGGTTGTCCCGGAACCACTTCTTGACAAGTTTTGATGAGTGTTTGGGGTCATTATCTTGCATGAACTCCCACATTATTGGCATTTCTTCCTCTGCATATGGCAGCATTATACTATTTAGTATGTTAACGTAGTCGGTGGGACACATTTTACCTTTCACCCAATATATTGGACCAACACCGAATGCTGAAAAACATCCCCATAGCATAATGTTGCCACCACCATGCTTAATCGTTTTTATTGTGTGTTTTGGATCGTGTGCAGTATTTTTGGGGTGCCTTACTTGGGGTTTTCCGTCAGATCCAAACAAATTCACCTTTGTTTCGTCAGACCACAAGACATTTTTCCAATTTGTTCGCGTTGAATGTCTTTTTGTGAAATTGATTCGGTTCTGGATGTTCTTATTGCTGAGGAATGGTACTTTCTTTGCTGAATGTGCCTGAATGTGCCACGTTCTATCAGCCTATTCCTTATTGTACGGCTCGTAACAGGTGCATTTAACTCCTTCCTTAGTTCTGCCGATGAATGAAATGGATTTTTTTTCGACTGCCGAATAAGAAGTTGATCGAATTTATGGGAGGTTTTTCGCTTCCTGCCTCGTTTCTGTTGTTTTTCTTCAAAATGAATTGCGGAAAACACTTTTTGTTTGGATCACTTCATTATTTGCGCAATTTCAGCCATTGATTTGCCTTCGTTTTTGAGATTTCCCATGACTTCTCTCTCCACATCTGTGCAATGCACTCCACGATCCATTCTGAATCTAGAAACAATGCAGAAGGAAAAATTTTGCTATTCTGACACTTTTTCCTTTTTTAAATGTGCAAAAACTACCTCAATTAATATATTTCACACGTTCTAGAAAAATATTTTGACGAAATTTAAAAGCGTTTCTCTTTTTTTTTCAATGCAAAAACGTGGTTGATTGAAAAACACTCAAATGCAACAAGTATTCACGCCGAAATATGCACAAAATTGAAAATAAAATAAAGTACCGTTATCAGCAAATCGTGCACAGTAGGCTTCACGCATAGAATTCGCCAAGAAAATTATCGGTATGGTTAGAATTGTTAAAATATATGTCGTTTCTATTATTTTTTCCATCACTGTATATACATACATACTAAGACATTCAATACGAGCACAATAACCAAACACGTGACGATCACTTTAAATCCGCTCAACTTTTATTTCCAAACTAATGAATCTACTTAACGACTCAAGCACCTTTACACATACATACTTATTTAATACTTGAACCTACAGCATGACATATACATACATACATACATACATACAGGTATACAATAAATATTAATTCCCCATCAATGAACTTTCTTCATTCAAGTTTACGTCGACTACAAACACATCCAATGTTCAGCCATCAACATCGTCATTCTTATTTTGAACACTAGGTACTACCTAACCGAAAAACAGAAAGAAAAAAAAACACAAAATAGATCGCCACCCACATCGAAAATTTTGAATAATTATTATTTCGATATAAATTTAATGTGACATAAATATATAGGATTTTTTTTTTTTTTTAAAGGTTGTCCTTGACTTCATCAGCAGTTTCATCAGTTTATTTACTGTCAGTATATCGACGCATACTCTGACTTCTCAGACATACTTTTTGCTGTCTGCCTTTCGGATTAAATCACTCTTCTTTTCCTTTGTGTTTTTAGTTTTTTCTCGTTGTCTTTTATTTTTATTCTCGTACTTTATTTATTATTATTATTATTATAACCAAAAAGTATTTATATATTTTATAAAGTGCAATCAGTGGAAAACTAAAGGACACTAGTTTTTGCGAGCATTGTATGTGAACGAATACATCCCAACGGGAAGAAAGGCACTTCAGCATTACGGTTTTTATCATTGCATGTCATTAGGGTAAAGAACTGCATTTACGCTCCTTTTGGAGTACTCTGAAAAGGCAAGCGATTTATGTTAGCAGTATGTTCTTTTTTCTAGTCTACTTTACACTACTCTTCTTCTTTATTTCTATTTGGAATTGCTTCAGAAGACATCTGTTAAGGAATCTATGCATCAGCAGCTCATTACTTTTTACTCTATTCTGCTTTAGATAATAAATTGAACACACTGTCGTTTGTTTGTTTTTCGGTAACGAGTGACAAGTGAGAACAAGTGCTGACCTTTTACTCCTGAAGTGAGCTGCTGACAATTGCTCCCGCTGGGATGTTTGTATGTACTCGTATGTGCTAATAATTGTTTTCCAAAAATAAAGAAAAACCAAGAGCATATACAAGAGTAAATATATACATAAATATAACTAAAATGTAGACGAAATTGTAATTTGATATTATCTTTTTATAACATTAATATCTATTTTACAAACAAAAATAAAATAACACTTAAGGTAAGCTTAAAGTTTTCTGTTGATTTTAAATGAAAATCATTGATTGTTGTCCATTAAACTTGCGGAAATACTCAACTCCATACATACTTATAGATTTAAATGAATACCCACTAGTAAGTAAGGGGTGAGCCAGAAACATTTTAGAGATACATTTTACGGAGACATTAAAAAGCAACCAACAGTCCGATTTCACTCAAATAAAGTTCAGTTTTTAAGCATTTTTTAAACTATAATTGATGCAAATATTATTAGCGTTTGCAAAATTACTTAACGTTTTTCTTAACGTTCTTAGTTAGAGACTGAACGGTACGTTCGGTGACTACTGCATAGGCTTGATTCCATCGACTTCGGAATTCTACATCATTTTTGCAAACTTTCTTTATTTTTCTTAGGGTTTGCTGGTTTATAGCCCATTATCTTTGAATAGGCAAAAGTTCCGGGCAGTTGAGAGGATTTCCCTCTTTTGGGACCAACGTGACACTATTTTCCTTACACTAGGTCTGGCCAAAATAAAACGGTTCCTTTGTGCTGTACAATAAATGGTAGAAGGCGTTTTTGCAGGCATTCTTCTATATAAATTCTGGAGTTAATTGTTCCTGTCGTAATGAACGCCTTGCTCCGTAGACCGCAGGTGCAAAAGCTAAGTAGCTGACCAAACCATGAAGCGTTTTGGAAATTTGGTATATTTTACTTCAGAGTATTTTCTGGGTGTTACATCCCTATTCTTTGTTATGAAATAGGCATTCCCAGGCAACCAGGATGAAGTCCGCCTTACAGTAGGTCTCATCATCGAGAATCACGCAATCGAATGTGGCTAGGTAATTGTCATACAGCTTTCGGGCAAGCGACTTCGCTATTTTTTTCTTTGCTTCCGACCGGTCAGGTACTTTCTGCTATTTGTAGGTCCACAATCGTTGACTTCGCTTTTATCGCATTACAGTTGGTTGCGATGTACCAGCTATAGCTGCAACATCTCGGGTCGACCTCGTGAGATTAGCCCGATATGTACTAACAACTTTTTTCAGCACTTCTAGGTTATTTGGACTCTTTTTTCTGCCTGACTCTTCAATTCTGCAGATGAAGTTTCCCGCGTTGAAGGTATTTATGACGTTACAAACCGTCGATAAACTCGCTGTGCTTTCCCTTCTTGTCTTGACTTCGACTTATGAGTCAAATAAATGTCGCGAGACTCAAAGACGAGACGGCGAATGAATATCTCATACGACAAGACTCAACAGTTTAGTATCCAGTTTAGATGTACCCGGGCATCCTATTAATCTCTATGTAGCCCAATGTACTTAAGGCCTAGGAAAAGAAGAAGGGGTGAATTTGTATATGGTACTTGCACCCCAAAAAGGGTCTAGCTCAGCATAATCGAAATCAAGACTTTTGAGAACTGTTGAAAGCAGCAGTCTAAGCAACTAGTGGAAGGTTAAAGCATTGCATCTTAGTGGAGGAAAACTTTATGTAATAAAGAGGTCTAATAGCTTTTCTGGATCATATCAAAAAGAGTAAACTTCAGCTATTGTTACTTGTTAAAACTAGTGAAACTAGTAAAACTAGTAAAACAATGGGCATTATTGACCCCAGGAAGTTCTCAATAAATGAACAACCGATATGTGTAGTTATCGGTTGTTCATTTATTGAGAACTTCCTGGGGTCAATAACGCCCATTGTAATGCGACATCACAAATCAGTTCTCATATTTTCCCTAAACTATTTTTAATCATTTTATTCCAATGGAACGAAACGTTATTTTTATAAAATTTTCAACTTATTTGAAAAAAATACTTAAAACTTAACGTTGGGAAAGGAAATTTTATACATATCATGTCGAGCGAGTGGTTGAGGCCAGTGCGACTATCGTATATATGAAACAATCTAGGAATAACATATAAGTAAGTATTGTTCAAATTCATCAGTAGAAAGGATTATAGGCGAAGGCTAAAACTACGAGGTGATAAAAATATAGAATATTCGGAAATTGCTTAGGTCTTTGGTTGGTTTCAAAATCTATCTGGATACTTATAGTCTGCATTAATCGTGACGGAGTGTTCACTCCACTCAGTTTAGAGCACTAAAACCTACTAAAGCACATAGGAACTTTGTAAGTGACAAGTGATTCAAATTTGGACATATTTGAAAAGTATTAAAATACTCTATAATGAATGATTTTGAAGATGATTTTCCTGAACGTATTTCAACCATATAGTGTTATCAGAACTAACAGAGTTGTGAGTTCCATGAAATTATGCTTCTGAAAAGATTTCCTAAAGGAATATTCGTATACATATTCGTATTTTGCTCATCATAAATCGACTACTTTTTATGTAATACTACGATGAACTGTCCTCCGAATATTTATCAATTCTCCATACAATGAGCTCTAAAAGTTAGAATGAATCAATAAAAAAGAATAAAATCCATTAGCATATGCTAAAAGGATATTTTATTTTATTGAACCAACAAACCACAAGTAAACTACAAATACAAATACAATTTGGCTATTGAACGAATTTAACTTTTTCGAAAGAACGAACACGAACACACCGGCGCTATATTATGCATGTATGTGTGTGATGTGTCTGTGGCTGTGTCTAGTGAACTACGAAAGCAACAACCAAATGTGCATAGTCAAGTACAAACACTGCTGGGCACTACTCGAAGAAGATCAAGAGCCCTTAGAATTGACCCAGACAATATGAAAGGACATTTATTGACAGAAGAAAGAGCCTGACATTGGAGAAATGCAATCGTTGTCTTATCAATGCCGACAGATCTTAATGAAGAAATGTATGTATGTATGTTTTTTTTTTTTTTTTGCTAATATTTGTTTTAACGGAAATGCAGATGTTGATGAGGAATTGAGTTGTGGAATCGAGTTGAAAAATATGCAACCGAAAATGTATTCGAATCAAGGACATTGAACAGAACGGAGAATTGAGGATTGAAGAGAGATATTAATGATGATGCTGATGATGATGATGGTGATGATGATGATGATGATGATGATGATAATGATGATGATGATAATGATGATAATGATGATGATGATGATGATGATGATGATGATAATGATGATGATGATGATGATGATGATGATGATGATGATGTTGATGTTGATGATGATGATGATGATGATGATGATGATGATGATGATGATGATGATGATGATGATGATGATGATGATGATGATGATGATGATAATGATGATGATAATGATGATGATGATAATGATGATAACGATGATGATGATGATGATGATGATTATGATGATGATGATGATGATGATGATGATGATGATGATGATGATGATGATGATAATGATGATGATGATGATGATGATGATGATGATGATGATGATGATGATGATGATGATAATGAAGAACATATTGAAGATTGACTTTTGAGAATCGAAGTGAATGAATAAATAAATATTGTTTTCATAAAGTGGAGGTTACTATACTTGGGCACACACATGCACTCGTATGTGAAGTAGGGATCTACCGCTAGCATACTCGAATACTCGACTGATGGCCACTATTTGTGCTGGACACATGACAATTTCTAATTTCTAATTTTAATTATAAATTTTCACATATCACACATTATATGCGGTAAAATTAGTTATAGACAGATGGTTGAAGCCAAGTAATTTTCGTTTTAGTTTTTAATATAAGTATTTATATTTTTTAATACTATATTACTATAATTTTTTTCTTTAATATTTATTTATTTTTATAATTTTGTTTGTCTTGAAATATGTCGACATGTGTTTTGCTTCGGGTTTATTTTTGAAATGTATGAAAAAAGAAATGTGAAAAATATCTTGTAAAATTTTTAGAGATGTTTTGTCTTAAAATCTTTCAAAAATATGTATGTATGTATGTATGTATGTATGTATGTGATTCTTGCAAATTTGATTCTTTTGTGAAATTTTTCAAAACCAAATTGCAAATTTGCTAATTTTTCCATGTTATTATTATATGTACTATATACCATACATATTATTTTTTTCTATAGCTGCCACCTTGACACTAATTGTAATAATATTAAATTTATAATTTTGTTGCAATTGTCATTCGTTTAAATTTTCACCTTGTTGTCAAAGTAATGTCATTTTTGTAATGTTTTTCATCACAGTTTTAACAAAATTTTATTTCAGTTTTACCGATGGTTTTTTGTTGTTGTTGTTCTGTTTTGCTTAAACTCAAATTGAAATTAAGATAAATGATTATTAATTAATTTTTACGTTACGTTGAGGTTTTTTTTTTTTTAAATATCTCTTAATTATTTTCGTCTGTGTAAAATATAATTTTTTTTTTTGCTCCTTTCTATTTTACATTTCATTTAAATTTATATTTATATTTATATTTAAGTACTTAGTATGTTACTTACTCTTTGTGCTCAGCCGCTCGATCTCTTTGTCTTCGATTTTTGAACCAATTGGAAACCTATACAAATAAATAAAATTTCTAACTTACATATATGTGAAAATTTACACAAATATCTCATTTACAATAATTTTGGATCAATCAAAATGATTAATGATCCTATCATAAAGTAATATATCTGAATTATTATTGAAAAATAGAAAAAGAAAATCCATTTTGAAATAGACATAATAGTTTTTAATATTTTTACTAGACATTATGTAAGATTTTGTGATGGTAAGTATCGAGTACTTTTGAGCTACGAGTTCTTCGGTATTGATATTCTTAAGAGTCGGGTATTTTCCTTCAGAATCGTGTACTTTTTTCTACAAGAACTAATTTTTTCCCATTTTTCACTTGTGCCAAAACCCGATATTTGCACACATTTTGACGAGCACTCTTCGAGAAGCTTCTGCATTTATCCTTCTTTCAATGGCACAACAGCGCATGGAGGGCCTTGGCCGAGCTTTGCGTGTTATATTTGTACATGAATGGAATGGGACCTTCAGATTTCTGCCGAATACGAACGGATTCACAAGCTCTAACAACAAGTTTCTTGTGATCTTTTAGTGCAGCAATATTTGAATTAATATTTGAAAAATTAGCTAATACACACAATTTTCTCACATTATCCGACTTTGATTTTTCAGCTAACTTTCCCGCTTTATATCTGTTCAAGCATCAAAATAAATGCTAATATTTGTTTAGTTTTTAGCCTACAACTAAAATAAGCGGTAAGGAAATTTATCTTACCGTCTTTGGTATAGTAGTAGCTAATATCTTTAAGCTCATCTTCTTTGAACATAACCTGTTTAAAAACACACCTCCAGAGTCTAAGACATTTGCGATTTTCGAATATATGTAAGCTGTGAAAGACCTTCCAGAGGTATTTTGTTTGACATGCTTCTACTTCAAGGGGTTTTCTAAGGGGAGATTCTTTTTGAAAGCTATTTAGTAAGATTACCAAATATCTGGTAACTTTTTTGAGGTATGAATACTGGCATTATCTTGTTGGTATACATATGTATAACACACACACACACACATATATATATATGTATTTCCTTAAAGGAACAACATTCCTTCCACATACATACTTTTGGGTGACCCAAAACGAGTGCACGATTTAATTTAAAAATAAAACGCATATTTTTGAGCGAGTGGTGATATTTTTATTGCACTGTAAAGTAGACATGTTCCGATTATGGTAAGTAGGGAATAAAATATCCAGCAAATGGCAGCCGCGGCTCTGATCACAGACTCTAGTCTTTGAATGAAATTTGCGATGACATTTTGAGAAAGATGTTGCTCTATATCACCGATGACGCGTTGAATCTCAGCCTTGAGCTCAGGAATTGTTTGTGATTTGTTCGCGTAGACGTGGGATATCAGAAAACCCCAAAGAAAGAAATCGCCACTTGACATCGAAATCGATTGTTTCATGCGCGGTGTGGCAGGTGGTGCTGTCCTGCTTTAACCACATGCTATCTAGATCCATATCGTTCAGTTGAGGCAGGCCACAAGAACCATTATCATGTTCCTGCAACGAATGTCTCCAGTCTCAGCGTCTCTCCCCCCATTTTTGTACAGGGTTTCCACTATTATAACACGTTGTTATTTTGTGGAGGGCTCTATTTTAAATAGTCGGAACAATTGTAGACGACAGCTGTTAAATTTCAGAGCTGCCACTTGCACTGGAAAAAAATGGCGCAAAATTTAAATCGTGCACTATTATTTGGGACACCCTTTAGTATGCCTTTCTAGGTAGCATTGAGAGCATTTCATCTAATATTTATTTCGGTATAGAGTTTCTAATTTATACTGCTAGTAAAAACGTTATATTTTCTTACATTTCCCTTATTTAACATTTTTTTATTTAACAAATTTCCATATCTCACTTCGAACTTTGAGTTTTTTTTTCTCACCTGTGTGGTTGTCAGTCCTGTAGCCTCTGCTAATTCACGTTTCTCGCGCGGGGAAGGATATGGATTGTGTGCGTACCAGTCTCTTAATACCGATCGAGATTTCTCCTGTGAAATAGAATAATGGGGGGAAAAATAACTTAAAATATAAGAATCAGTTTCGTTATTAGAAAGGATAAGGGTTAAATTTTATTACTTCCCCCCAAAATGTTCATAGTTTTTTTTTTTGTGGAACCTAAGAAATTCCCGAAAAAGTTGAAAATGCTCTGAACATATCCTGAAAACTTTGCTATTCTGTTATTCTTGTTAAACCACATACGAAAGGATCATTAATGAAACTCATATTGGTGATAAAAATTATAATCTTATAATCCACATCCTGGGAGTTGGTCTAATCTTTTTGTTTTTTTCGAATTCGGGAGTTTTTCAGTTACCAACTCTGAACTATTCTTTCCATTCTTTGAATGTTACTCATAAAGTCATCAGCGATTATCCAGCTGGATAAATACATTCAAAATAGAAAATAATTTCGTTTGGAAAACCTTAATCTTTTCTCCTACTGCTCTAGTGAAGTACCATAAGTAGTACTTGAACTCTATACAAGTACCAACTTAAATCAGACGGTATTATATATAGAAAAGTCTCATATGAAGTTCCTTACCCTCCTAACATAACTCAAACTAAGTTATAAATTTGCATACATACAGTATTCATATACATTCGAATTTTTATATATTTAGAAACGAGTTCGTATGTGTCTACCTATTCCAGCTTGTTATAAAATTCTATCAGCTTTTCATAAATGTGAATGTAAAGTACTTGACTTGCAGGTAAATATTAATCAAAAGAAGCCTTTTGTTATTATACAACTACAAGTAACTTTTCCCTCTTCCACACATGTTAAGCACAAGTGTAAATAAATGAACGCCCCAAAAATTAAGCGTACTACTCGTAAAACTTCAAAATTTCTCATGATTAGTCCCCATAGAAACAGTGAATGTAAGACTCCCTTTTTCTTTACGCTTGCATTCAATGATAAACTTTGTTTGTAATTTATGTAACGAAAATAACATTACTATGATTTCTTTTATTTTTGTTACGATTTTACTTACTTTCGATTAAAAACAAAATACAAACCAAAAAAAAAAAAAAAGATAGAAAAAAATTACCCTTCTTACGAGTATGTGAAGTAAAACACGTATGAGCGAATTCAGGATGTACTCGTATGTGTTTATACAACTCACCTTAAAACAGTAACTCGTCTCTTCGCCGTCCCAAATTGTGCGCGGCAGCGGAAATTTACGGCGAACACGATATTTGCCAACAGCACCTAGCGGTCTTCCACGCAGTTTTTCGGCTTCCACATAATGCGCTACAATTTCATATAAATAAATAGAAAGAAAAATATTATATACTTACATAAAATAAGTTTTCGGTTTATTAGCAGATTTATTTATTTTTTTATACGATTACATTCATATTCATACTAAGTACATAAGTAAGTATAGATAATGAAAGCAATTGAATGATGGATGGACCTTACCTTTTAACCAAAGTGCCTGTAATTTGGCGTGATTGTGCGGTGAGAATTGATGATGTTCCAATAGACGATACAATTCCTTGTATTGTCCGCGATGGAATGCAACGACGGCCTTCGCTTTCAGCACAGACTCGTTCAATTGCAATTTATCACATTGTGGCAAAGACCATAAAAAACGACCCAGTCTTTCAATATTTCCAGCTTGTTGTAGGACCTTTAAGAAATTTATGGATAGAGTGAGTCAACAATTCAAGTTCAAGTGAATGGACATTTCTGGAGCATTTTGTTGACAAATCTTTAAATAACTGCACAGAAAAGTTTCTATTCACTCCAATGAATACAAGTAGAAGAAACTTTATTTAATCTTCTGATATTTGGTCTCAAAAGTAACGAAAAATGAAGCACAAAATTTTAATTTTAAAATGTTTTATTAATGTTTCTCACTTACTTACTTTTAATGGCACAACAGCCCATGGAGGGGCTAAGCCGAGCTTTTCGCATCCACTCATGTTGTGCGTGTTTTATTTGTACATGAATGGAAGGGACCTACAGCTTAATGCCGAATCCGAACGGCGAAGTGAAAAGCTTTTCATAGGCAATTTTTTACTCTTGTAGGTTTGCCATTGCCTGCCAAGAGGTGGTGACGTGTAGAAAAATTATTTTTTCTACTTTTAGATTCTGCCTGTGCCGAGATTTGAACCCCGAACACTCTGCGTAGCAGTCCAACGCACTACCACTACACCACCATCTTTTCAGTCTTTTATATTACCCTGTACAAAAAATAACATAATGCAAAAAGAAATTTTCAAATCGGATAATGTTTATAGGTCCCGCAAGAGCATAAGTATAAGTTTCAAAGTTTAAGACTAAAATTTATTTACAAATTTTTTACACTTCTTTTTTGCTGAATTTCTAAAAACTTCGTCTACATAAGAAGACTTTGGTTTTAAGTTTTGACAGTTGTAGTCATGTCGCTGCCGTGTTTATTCCGTCCTTACTAATAAAGTTGAAACTCTTGATAACCGGAGCTTTACTCTTATTATTATTATTCTAAGTGAACAAAGAAAACATGGAAAGGGAATCAAAACAACCAGAAACGAAAGGCAAGGATCCAAACATGACCTTAATAGCAAAGAACTTAGATTAATCAAAAATAGTGAAGGAGACGGGAAAGATATCATCCTATTAATTTACACAATTAAAACCGTTTTTAATCAAAAAATATATTATTAAAATTTTGATTTTTGTTAATGCAGAAAGAAAAACAATTGCGATTCACGCTTAGGTAACTTGAGGATAAGTATTGAATTCAAATAAGATTTTAGTATATGTAATATTTGACTGTCTTTGGATTTATAACAGATGAATTTTAATGATAGCCAAGAGCTCATTAAAGACTTTATAAAAAATATTAGATACAACCCAATCTACAGAGGTAGATGGAATGCAAGTACCATATTCTAATAACGCCAAATACTTGGGTATGACATTAGAAGCAAAGCTCCGATGGTGCGAACATGTCAAAAAGAAAAGAACCCGAACCCGAAATACAAAAAAAGTGTACTGACAGAACATCTCCATCATCCACTTTCTACCATACATAAAACAAGCTCTCATTATATAATTTAATCTTGAAACCCATACGAAAAGGCTAAGGCATAATCATTATAAAGGATTTCCTTTCCGGGCTCTTTAAACTATGGATGCACCTCAGATTTTAAGGCATAGAAAATGTTAACAACTCTCACTTTTAGATAATAGATAACAAAACTTCGGGTCGCTGTGACATAGTGGTAGTGCGTTGGACTGCTACGCAGATTGTCCGAATCTCGGCACAGGCAAAATAAAAAAAAAGTAAAAAAAATAATTTCTCTACACGGCACCACCTCTTGGCAGGCAATGGCAAACCTACAAGAGTAAAAATTGCTATGAAAAGCTTTTCACTTCGCCGTTCGGATTCGGCATTACAAAACTGTACTTCCCTTCCATTCATGTACAAATATAACACGCACAACATGAGTGGATGCGAAAAGCTCGGCCTAGGCCCTCGATGGGCTGTTGTGCCATTAAAAGTAAAGTAAAGTAAATAACAAAACTTAAGATTGGAGACACTTTTCTTAAAGGAAAAGAGTTATCTGCTGTTTATGATCTCACCTCCTCCTAAGGCTCCTTAAAGGGCTACTTAATCTAACCCAAAACAAATGAAATGGCAAAAAATCTGAAGAGCTACTAACTCCCTGTCTCAGATGATAAACTATATAACACAAAATTTTGATGCGTAACATTTTAGGATCTTATTAGGCACCCCGAATATATCGTGAATCAGAAAAAACATTCTTTTATTTCTTGCTTAGTATTACTCACCTCACAAACGCATGCCACCTGCTCTTGTGTAAATCCAAAGCTAGGTAGAGATTCACGACCATTACTGCCGCCATTACCGATATGTCCACCACCGCCGCCAGGGCCACTGCTGCTAGGACCGCTTGCGCCATTGTGTCCCAACATATCCAAATTGTTGTTATTGCTTGTACTATTGTTATTGTTATTTAAACCGCCGCCGGTAACGGAAAGCCCCGTAGGACTGTAGGGCGGTGTTTGCCGCGCACTTAGTACAGCCGCATTGGCAGCGGCTAATTCATAAAAATCGGTGGCGGGATGTTGTAGCATTTTTACACTTACGCTTTTACTATTTAATAATACTTTTTAATTTCTTTTACTTTTATTAATAAATACATGTTGTTTATTTTTACTTTTATTTATTTTTTTTTTTGATATCTCTTTGGTAGCAATTCTGTAAAGAAGAAAAGTACAGAAAACATTTTAGACTAGTACAACTATTGAAAAGAGATTTATAACATAAACATACTACTACTGTATATAATAGACTTCGACTTCGAAGAAAATATTTTAAATTAAAAATTTATTAAATCTTTCAATCAATTCGTGGAGGCTAAATTAGAAGAGGAAGAATTGGAGAATTGACAATTCACTGCTTCAAAAGTTTATACGAAACATATTGCAGCGCATTCTTTCAATCAAATCGCGCGACGATTGACAATTGAAAAAATGTCCATTGTCAATCATTCATAAAGAAAAGAGTGCACTTCTTCTATCAATCACCATTCATTGTAGTCATAAGAGTTAAATGTATTCAGTTACTGACTGAAACCTTTACCTTAGATGGATCTACGTTTTAAAAATATATAAGTATTTTCATAGTTTCTCGTTCATTCTCGTTCATCCAAAAATAAATTGTCGTCAATATGTACTTTGACTTTATGTCGACTATTTATGTATTTATTGTATGTCCAAGTCAAAAGTGAAATACCTTGAATATTTATAAAAATATTAAAATTTATTTGAAATACATTTAATAAAAAAACAACAATAAACTGAAACTTAATCAACAACTGTTTTCTCTCATTGCGTCAAACCATAAAATCAAATCTATACAACGTGATAGAAAAATGTTCCGAAATTTGTCTGCGGCAATATAATATTGCCCCCGATGATTCTATTTTCATGAAAGAAACTATATATGTAGTAGAATGTACGAGTATATTGTATAAAAGAACAAGAAAAAAGAATTTATAAATCTTGGCGTTGGTATTTTCATTACAGATACACAAGAAAATGAAAACAGATCCAAGAATATCTCAAATCACCAACAACAACAGCAACAACAACAGCCAGCAGCAACACAAATGCGCAGTATGTTGTAGTGAAAATTTATACGTACGTACGAAATGATACGAAATATTTTTGGGATCACTGCGATCTGCTGTGTAAAATTACAGTGTTGGGGCAACGATGAAATAAAAAATTATGGAGAATGAAAATTGTTTACAATTTTGATATGAAATCAAAGAAATCAAAGTGTTAGAATAGAAGTCCTTTTTTTGCATTAGACGATGAGGATAGTGAAAGTCTAATGAGATCTAGAACATCAAACATGCCCTTCTTTCATCTTTTTCTAGGCCGATAAAAGCTTCCAAAAAAAAAAAACGGAAACCTTAAATTATCTAAATTTCTTATGGTTATAAGATTATCCCTTAGCTTAATATTCGTGAACTCCTATACCTATCTTGAATTACAGCCGAATTTCTTCTGAAGTTCATTGTGGTAAAGGAATAAATCTTACCACAATGGCTGTCTATGTTTTTATCGGTGTGTCCTGTGATTGCATTCTCTCTCCCATTCTCCCTCCTTATTCCTTCCACCTATCATTCATCCTTCCAATCAACAAACTTAAAAGGAAAAAAAAAAGTTGGATGGATCAACGATCAAAAATGCGAAAATTCAGTTTAACGTTGTATGGTATTCCTTACAGCAGCAAATTGAGGGTAGTCACTGGACTTTTGACTTAACACTTTTGTTATGTAGCATATAAATTTTAATGGACTTGTAGTTTCGAACCGCAACTACGAGTAGTTTAAAAATCAAGTTCCGTTTTGAAATTGTGAAAATTATGTACAAATTCCGGTGGAAAAAAATTTTAACATCTCTTGAAAATTAGCAAGAAAAAATTTCTTACTTACTTAACTCACTGGCACTACAACCGATGATCGGTCTTGGCCACCTCTACAAAGCTTCGCCAGTCGCCTCTGCTATGCGCACGCTGGCGCCAGTTGATAAGGCCAAGTGCAGTCAGGTTTCCCTGCACCTGGACTTTCCAACGGAGATTAGGACGTCCCCTTCTACGTGTTCCTCCACCGTGGTTCGAATAAAACACCCTTCTAGCCGGAGCGCTTTCTTCCATTCGCTCAACATAACCCAGCCAGCGAAGACGCTGGATTTTTATACGCTTGACTATGTCAGTGTCGGCGTACAGCTCATACAGCTCATCGTTCCATCTTATTCGATACACGTCGTCCACGCATACTGGACAGTAGATCTTATGGAGTATCTTCCTCTCGAACGCTCCTAGCAGCCTCTCATCATTGACGGTCAATGTCCACGTCTCTGCGCCATACATTAGGGCGGGAAGGCTGATGGACTTATAGAGCGTTATTTTCGTCGGTCGAGAGAGGGCTCTACTTCTCAATTGCCTGCTGAACCCGTAGTAACACCTGTTGGCAAGAGTTAGTCTCCGCTTTCTTATAACTTCAAAAAGCTATAGTGCAAACATGTTATAAGATTGTTTGTTTATTTATAGTATCTACAAAAGAGGTCAATGCCATTATAGAATTATTATTTCAAATGTAATATTTTCATATTTTTTGTTTAATACAAAATGTAATTTTACATAGCTTGAGGAGCTTCAGGCAATTCTTCGAGAGGTCTGGGCGCTGGTGGAACTTTGTATTCTGTCTCGGGTGTCTCGTAGATTCTCTCTTCTTTGAGCTCAACAACCGACACGTTATCAGGCAATGGCTTCTTGGGGCCGATCTTATTCTTGGGATCATAGGGCAACATAATCTTAATTTTGATACCCAAAACACCTTGACGCAACAATACGTGACGAGTGGCAGTCTCGACGTAATCATTGCATGAATCACCAGAGTGGATCATGAGACCATCAACGAATTTTATGGATTTAGCACGTCGACCACGCAATTTGCCAGACACTACGACTTCACAACCCTTGGCGCCAGATTCCATGATGAAACGCAACACACCATAGCACGCACGATGCACAGCCAATCCACCGGTCAATTTATAACGGAGCGATTCAGCTTGAGCGATAGCGCACAGACCACAGGTAGCGTCAACTCAATACGGCCAGATTCAAAATTAAAACGTTTCTTCACCATGACGGTCAATTCACGAATACGGCGGCCCTTCTCACCCAAAACTTGTTGGGTCTTAGTTGCTATAATGATAATTTTAGTACGTGATGGGGCGACACGCACTTCCACACCTGAGTACCCATCCTCGGTGAGTTCACGAGTCAGGAACTCGTTCAATTCAGCCTTGAACATGCCATCGGCAACGAACTTTCGTTTTTTAGAAATTGTAAGACTCATGTTCTTAAAATCAACTGCACACACTCGTCGTAAAAGAACGACCATAAGTACTAGATCGTTTAACTGCTCAAACGGTGATCGCCGTGGTTTAGTTGATAGTACGTCCGGGCTTCAAATCGGACTGGGAATAAAAATTATATTTCCACACGGCACAACCCCACCACCCCAGGCAATGGCACACTGCAAAGAAACGAATGTGCCTAAGAAAAACTTTTCAATTCGCCGTTTGGATTTGGGATAACACTGTTGCTCCCTTCCATTCGTGTACAAATATAGCACGCACAACATGAAGCAAGAAGCTGGGCCTAGCTGATGTGCCATTAAGAGTAGAAGAAGAAAGTGGTATTAGCAAGCGGGTACCTTGGTACCGGATTCAGTATTGGTGTATTTTATAAGATCATTTATGTATTCAGACACTGAAATGTTTCAGTACTGGGATTGTTATCATCGTCGTTCAGATTTCCACTAGGCATAGCACTTTTTCTTATCAATAACTAAGTAGTTACCGATTCATTTCGTAGTAATTGGTTCAGTCTAAAATGTTGAACTGCTGTGAAGTATGAGTATTGGCCGTTTCACTTTACTACAAAATTTCACTTGCTGAATATAAATTTAAATGGTACAATTAAAAAGTTTGTATACATATTTATTTCCTAATTATTAGAATCAAGTTTCTACGATGGCTCGTGCTGTTTTCCTTCTTTTTGTTTTTTGTTTTTTTTTTTGTTCTTTTTGGTTGCTTTAGTTTAGTTTTTTTTTTTTATTTCTTTTCCCCAAAAAACGTATGTTTTTCACTTTGTGCTCTCTCGAAGAAAGAAAAAAACGCGCAACACTAAAAGCGAATACGATCTTGCAAGCGAGCGAGCGATCGGTGCGGTGTGTAATTTTAGAATTCTTCGTAATATGGGAAGTTTATTTTTGAAAAAGTGTTTTCATCCAAGAAAACTAATACAAATTACTCATGTTATACTACTTATATGTTGTTGTTATACATACTTACTTACTCGTAAGTGTATGTATGTATAAATGTGTTGGTATGTGTGGGTAAATGTGCGCGCTAGTGTGCCCCAAGAACATGCGCCCCTATAGAGCAGATATTTTATATTATGATCAGCTTGTTACCATATATCCAATATGTGTTTGGATATTTGTATACAAAAATACCTAGTACATACATACACACATACATATGTACATTGTACATACTCACATAAGTATATGAAGATTATAAAAGAGTAGGATTGCATGAGGTGGCTGGGTGGTGATGGTGCTGCTGCTGCTGCTGCTGATCACGGCAGATAGAGTCAAATCTTCTGAATGACAACGTGGGGTCAGTGAAATACTACTTGTGTAATTATGAATTCTTTCCAAAAATTTTAATTAGGAAATTCATATTATTGAAATAATAATTAATGTATTTAGCATAAACATTTTCATTTGTTGATAATTATTTTTATAAACAACAGTTGGAATTTTAATGTTAACTAATTTTCATTTATTTCATTGCAGTAAATTTCACAATCGTTTTTTTCTTTTTTTCTATTCTAAAATATTCTATTCTAAATAATATTTTTTGAAATTTCAAATCTTTATTGTTTTGTTTCTTTTTTATTACTTATACACTAAATGATATGATAAAAAACCTAACCTAAAATTTTAGTTCTTACAAGAGCTTTGTTCTTACAAAAGCACCTATGGGCTGGAGCTTCACGAACGCAACTGGTGCTCCTGGACCGTATCCAACATCGAGCGATAAAGCTAAGAGGAGACAGTAGAGTTTCCAGCTCTATTGACTCCTTGGAACATCGTCGAAACGTGGCTTGCGTCTAACTATTCTACCATTACTTGAACGGTAGAAGTTCTTCTGAGATGCGGAAGTTGATGCCGCCAGTTCGTGTGTTCAACAGAACTCCACGGTCAGCAAGCGGAACTCACGCCTTCCACGTAGACACGGTGTTCCAACGCACTACGCGTTACAGAGAAAGTTCGTTCATCTGTCGTACTGCGCGTATTTGGAAAAAAAAGCTCCTTGTAACAATTTTTCCCAATTTGTATGACCCTTGCAGGACCCTTGCAAACGTTCATAAGCACTTCTGCCTCCTTTTTCCTCCCACCTATCAACCTTCCTTCCAATCAACATAATGCTCTGCATTATGCACCCCCCTGTGTGTTGATTATATTAAAAAAAAAAGCTACATAAGAGCCTCGAAAAAGAAACGCAATATCAGAAAAAATCTGGCGGCAGGTGTTGAAATGAAATTTACAAGCCATTGTGGAAAGATGCTGCTAAAAATATGGTGAAATTTATGCTGAAAAAATAATTTCAAGAGAAACTGTGATACGAAATGAAATCTCGTGCTAAAAACCATGCTAGATAGAAGTGTTATGTTATAACCCAGTGTGTTTTGTTATGGGCCTATACTCCTCGTGGTGGAAAAACCTGCAATGATTAATGATCACTAGGGATAATTATCTAAAAATTGTCAAAACTGTGTAATTTTAGTAGAGCATACAGTAGATAATATTGCCATGTAATTTGTAAAAGGCCTCGTTGCGTTGTCCCAAAACCAAACAGATTTTACGGTACATATAAAGGGTGTTTCTTTTAGAAGTGTGGTTTTCAATCTGGCAATACCTTTTTCGGAGTTGGTCTTTTGATAGGTGTCACTTGATTTATGCTCAGTTTGGTTTGCCATTTCATAATGAATAGACTTACTCTTGAACAACGTTTGCGACGTTCGGTGAATAGTCCCAAAACGAATTGGCCACCGATCCCGATTTTCACAAGAAAATTTTGTTCAGCGATGAAGCTCACTTTTGGTTGAATGGGTACGTTAATAAGCAAAATTGTCGCATTTGGAGTGATCATAATCCACAAGCCATTGTTGAGACGCCGTTACATCCTCAAAAAGTCACTGTTTGGTGTGCTCTATGGGCAGAGGGAATCATTGGTCCATATTTCTCCAAAGATGAAGCCGGTCATAATGTTACAATGTTACAGTCAATGGGGCACGCTATAGAGCTATGATTAATGACTTTTTCGTGCCTGAATTGGAGGATGTTGATGTGGACGGCCTTTGGTTCCAATAAAGACGGCGCTATATGCCATACAGCCATACAGCCAACGAAACTATCAATTTATTGAAGGAAACTTTTGGTGAGCGCATTATCTCGCGTCGTGGGCCTGTGGCGTGGCCTCCAAGATCGTGCGATTTAACACCGCTGGACTATTTTTTGTGTGGTTATGTGAAGTCGCTTGTCGTCTCGGGCTTATCGCTTGTTGATAAGCCCGAGACGATTGACGCCTTGTTAGAGAATATTCGGCGCGTTATTACTGACATACGGCCACTTGCCCGAAATCGTTTTTAAAACATAATGACAAATCTTTATCTTTTTAATAAAGCTAAATTCTTGGCCATAACATTAAATTATATGCGTTTTATTTCTTTTTGAAAACCCCCACTTCCAAAAAAAAAACACCCTGTACTTAGCAATCAGTATTTGATTCGAAGAGTGATATGTAGGTCATTTCCATCATCCAACATAAATCTGATCTGTACCTACTGGGATTTTGAAAAACATAATACTAGTTACAATTTCAACTCCAATTGGTTAACAAATACTTGGTAGATTCCAAGACGTTATCCCAATATATACATGATTTTGTACCTACAGTTTTGCTTATTGCATAGAAGCAAGAATATTCAGTCAGTTGTTTGTATTGGCTAAGGAAATCAGTTTCCATTATACAAAATATGTATGTTATAGCCTTCAGGCACAAGCGATTTTCAGCGCTTGATTTTATACTGGGTCTTGTTTAATATCTGATTTATTTTCCTAAATCTATTTTATTTTGCTACAATCAAATCAAAGATCTTTCGAGAACATATTAACTTTATCTTCCTCCGCTGAGGTAGTCTTTTGTTATTTCTTTTTTCTAATCCATTAATAAAGTTCAAAAAAGTATATGTGCCAGAAAAATGTACCTTAAGAAGTTTTAGTATAGTGTTAAGGCCAGCGTCAGATCAAAAAATTAAATTAAGTTAAACTTTTTGAAGGGTTACAAAAGTTCATACCATATCTCCTAAGCTATTACAGTCTCCACGGGTAAGACACTGTTCGAGAGGTCATTTAGCTTTCTTTTTGAAAGTATAATTGAAAATTTGAACTATGAAAGAAAGTTTGCAAAGTAGGCACTTAATTAATCAATATCAAAATTAAACAAAAATAGTTTTATTCATATTTCATATTCTATATCGGTTGTATAAGGACTGACTTATAAACGACTTTGTAAATCAACATTTCCGATTTCGGCGACTCTCGCAAATCCGGTGTGCTTGTATATTTTTTATAGCAGTTCTCTTGAGACTGGGTTGAAACAAAACCATGGGCAAAATTTCAGGGCGAAAATTAAATGTTTTCTCTCTAAATTAACCAGAGTTAACTTTCATGAACTTCTGGAATTTTGATATTTTCATATCGTAATTTTTTGATGCATTTATTCTGGAATGGCCCAATATATTGCACATATTGTAGTATTTATTTTTATTCTATTTCATATTCTTCGTCAATCTTCTTGTCTGAATCTAATTTTTGCGTTCCTTTTTCTTAAATTTGATTAAAAACTTCTATCTCCACGTTCTTTTGATTTTATTGTACAAAACAGCATGCACCCGTGTGCTGTATTTAAATTCCCAATGTTTAGTGATGGGCTATAACACTGGGTATTGACTAAGTCGCGGGTAAATACCCATTCTTTTGTACCTAGGTACTTACCTGTGAGTATTTACCGGCGACTTGGTAAATACTTGAGTGTAAATTCATCACTACAAGTGTTTGGCATTAGTAAATGAAGCCGAATTTTTTCTGAATCTTTTGAGCTGCTCAGGAATATGGCCACGTTATTCAATTTTGTGTGTTTAAATTGGAAATAATTAGAAATTGAGGTATAACTATACAAAAATAACTAAAAATATTGCTAGGAAATAAATGTGTTCTCTCTAAATTAACCAGAGTTAACTTTCATCAACTTCTGGAATTTTGATAACTTTATATTAAAAACCAGGATCCTGGTGTTCAGTGAACAATTTTAAATTATTTTTTTAAAAGAAACATACCTCAACACTCCTTGGATTCTTTTGAAGATACAGATACTTGTGAAAAATAAAAGCACTCACAAGAGTAGGGGATAGAGGGGTACAATGTTCCAGAATAATATTCTACCGATAGTCGCTGAACACTCCAATTATCTTGGATACAAAACCAACTAAGATATTTTAGGTTTTATTGTACCAATATAGGAAAAAATTGTCAATCTTTAAATTCGCGTTAAATATGATTCAAATTACGTGAAGCTTTTAAGAATTTGTAATAAAAAAATTAAAGTTCGAATGATTCAAAATTAAAGAATCTGTCCATCAAAAATATCTTGCCATCGTGCTTTAAATTTATGGAATTAATATATAGATATGATAGTGGTCGCTGTGGCGTAGTGGTAGTGCGTTGGACTGCTACGCAGAGTGTCCGGGGTTCGAATCTCGGCACAGGCAAAATCAAAAAAAAAATAAAAAAAATATTTTTTCTACACGGCACCACCTCTTGGCAGGTAATGGCAAACCTACAAGAGTAAAAATTGCTATGAAAAGCTTTTCACTTCTCCGTTCGTATTCGGCATTAAAAAACTGTAGGTCCCTTCCATTCATGTACAAATATAACACGCACAACATGAGTGGATGCGAAAAGCTCGGCCTAGGCCCTCCATGGGCTGTTGTGCCATTAAAAGTAAAGTAAAGTAAAAATATACAGATATGAATTTTATTTAAAAAAATTTTTATATATAATTTTTATTTCATAATTCATTGAATGCAGATGCTTTTTATGATATGCCAAAATTCAAGTCATTCAAGTATCATTCATCTGTTAATATGTAAAGACATTTACGTTGATGTATTGCATGTACACCACAATATTGCAAAGAGCAAATGTATGCGACAAGTGGCTTCATTCAAAAATAGTTTTCGTTAAAAAAAGATCGAAAATAAAACTCATATCAAAAGAATTCGAATTGCAGGGAGAATGTACGAGTACAAGTGCATGTAAGTATGCTCATCTAATGATGAACGCACAGACGTTGCAAATTCGTCAACAAAAATGAAAAATGTTGCTGACATTATTATAAAGCGGCAGCAGCAACACAGCAGCAGCAGCAGCATTCGTGCAGCGAACAGATTCACGCATTCACATTCTTCGCTCGTCGCAAAATTAATACGCATTTCTTGCTGAATTAATGTGATAACTTTTTGTTGATATGCAAGAAAAAGAGCAAACAACCAAACAGAATATTAAAAAGTCAGAAAAATTCGTACGCCCAGCCAAAAAGTGTGCAATTATTTAGCAAAAGATCTGACATCGTTTGGAATTGTGCTCCAAAAATATTATTACACAATGTTATAAGTGATGAAAAGTTCCATGATCATTTTAACGATTCTTTTGCTAAATTGTTTCACATTAAAATCTGAGGTGGATCTGGGATTTTAGTTTGAAGGGATTATGGCAGTAATTAATTTTTTAATAAATTTGGATGTGTTAACCAAGATAAAAAAAAATATTTTTTTCTGTCTTCTAATTGGCGGACATTATTTTCAGGTAGATATCCTAGGTTCGAGAATATTGTTTTGATTTTGATGAATAGTCTCAGTAGGTGCGGCTTAAAGTGATGGCTCTTTCACAACTTTCCAGAGTCAATGAGAATTCCATGTAGCCTTCACCACTGGGCTTAGTATGAGTTTACCAATGAGTAAGCCCCAGAAGGCTCGGCTCAAAGTGATGGCTCACTCATAAGTGTCCAGAGTCAATGATAAATCTATGTAGCCTGTATTTAGTATGAGTTTATCAATAATTAAGGAAAATTTGATCAAGTGAGTCAAATTAATACTTATATATATTCAATCTTCAATCTATTCCTAGCAAGGTTTCCACAGAGACAACGAATACCTGCAAAGATTTCTTTTGTTTCAGAGTCATTACAGTTCCCGGATAGAACCTCTTTTGCCAGACTAAGCTTTATCGACGTAACTTGACTTGAAAAATATAAATTTCAATAATCACGACAATCGGTAAACTTCATTATTTTGCAGTCTAGTGGAATTGAAAAAAAATCTCATTCAGAAGGATTTCAAGAAGTTCAGAGTCCGGTTTTACATCTCTAACATTTGATAATTTGATAAGCCTTGGACTATGGTAATTCTATTGGCTGAAATTGTGGTTGCCGTGGCGTAGTTGGTAGCGCGTTGGCCTGCTACGCAGAGTGTTTGGGTTTCAAATTTCGGCACAGGCAAAATCAAAAATTAGAAAACACAAGTTTTAAACACGGCCCCACCGCTTGGCAGGCAATGGCAAACCTACAAGAGTAAAAATTGCATACGAAAAGCTTTTCACTTTGCCGTTCGGATTCGGCATACAATTGTGGCTCCCTTCCATTCATGTACAAATATCACATGAGTGTATGCGAAAAAGCGGAAAAGCTCCGCCTAAGCCATGCTTCCTCTCTTCATTGCATTCATCCACTTCATACTGAAGCTAGTCTCTCAAAATTCTTTAAACTCGAATGACTTCGTTTTTTAAGCATTTTTTCGCTGGGCATGCATGAATATTCATATGTATATAAATTTGTTTGTATGTAAATTTGTTTTTTATATTTGGTTTGTTGGTTTGTTTGTTTGTTTGTTTGTTTGTTTCATTCATTGAAATTTCTTGGGATTGTAGGCAATTAAGCGTTAAAATATCAAACGTCTCAAATGCACTGCTACAATAACAACAACAACAACTAAATATTGTATCCAATGGATTAAAAATTAAAACAACGACAAGCTAAAAAAGCGAAATAAGAAATACATAAAATGACGAACGAAAAAAACGAACTGAAGAGCGAAGAACACAGCAGGTTTCCATTTTTCCTCAATGTTCTGCGAAATAAAATGAGATATAAAAAATAAATAATAATAAAAACAACAAAAGAGCAACAACAATCAAAAGAGAGGCAAATATAAATGTTTGGTTTCTTATTCAATGTTGTTATTGTTGTTGGTTTTGTTTATTTCTTTTTATAAAATTTCTTACACTTTTTGTGTTTCTCGTTTCTCGTCTTTTTTTGTTGCTTTCTTTTAATTTTATTTATCACTTTGATTTATCCATGAAATGCATACAAGTAATTTTAAAAATATACGCGAGGACATTGTTCTTTCTTTCTTTCCGCTCTCTCTCTGCCACTCAATCTCTTTGTCACATAGTATAACATTTAAATTAATAACATGACATTTGCTTCAAACAGCAACAACAACCACACCATAAATAATAAGCAAGTGCACTTGTGCTCTGCTTACGCTCTCATCGCAAATTACTTACTTGGCTCACTCAGTCACTCTTCTTTTTCACTACCACCACCACAATGACGAGAAGTTCAATTTTTTTTTTATCTTATTCTTCTTTGTTTTTGTTTGCACTATAGGTATTTTATATTTGTTGCTATTTTCAGTGTGCTTTCATTAGTAGGAATAATCTTGTTGGTCTTTAGTACATACTTATACATATGCAAAAAGTATTTAGATTATTTTCTGATTTTAATGATGATGCTGATGACGACGTTGCCGATGATGATGAACTGTGCCATCGAGCCGCATCGAATGAGCAGCAGGTGAATGAGATTTTATCACAAAAGAAAATTTGTTATAAATAAACTATTCGTAAATCGTGGACATTATAAATTTTTATCAAATTCGCTACACACTCAGAGGACATCAATGAAGATGTATTAATTTTATTGTGAGCAATGTAAAGTCGTCATTTGTTTAAACATTTTCTGTAATTTTCATAAATATAAACGTACAGTGGCGTATTCACAACTAAGACGTTGACTAAAGTTTTTGTTTTTTAATTATAGTTTGTATTTTGTTAATAATTCAGTAAACATTTGAGCGAGAGGGTTTTGAATCGTGGTGGTCGTTGTAGAAAATCTCTCTCTGTTACTCATCTAAGTATTTATGCCTCACATAATTTGTTCCGCTAATGATTCCGCCTTGAGATCAAGCGGAGACTGACTATTGCCAACAGGTGTTACTACGGGGTCAGTAGGCAATTGAGAAGTAGAGCCCTCTCTCGACCGACGAAAATAACGCTCTATAAGTCCGTCAGCCTTCCCGTCCTAATGTATGGCGCAGAGACGTGAACATTGACCGTCAATGATGAGAGGCTGTTAGGAGCGTTCGAGAGGAAGATACTCCATAAGATCTACTGTCCAGTATGCGTGGACGACGTGTATCGAATAAGATGGAACGATTCCAGCCAGCGGCTTCGCTGGCTGGGTCATGTTGAGCGAATGGAAGAAAGCGCTCCGGCTAGAAGGGTGTTTTATTCGAACCACGGTGGAGGAACACGCAGAAGGGGACGTCCTAATCTCCCTTGGAAAGTCCAGGTGCAGGGAAACCTGACTGAACTTGGCCTTATCAACTGGCGCCAGCGCGCGCATAGCAGAGGTGACTGGCGAAGCTTTGTAGAGGCGGCCAAGACCGATCATCGGTTGTAGTGCCAGCTAAATAAGTAAGTAAGTAATGACTCCAGTAGTGGATACTTTTCTCTAGAAAATTACTGCCATTATGTAACTAATCTTCAACAATCACTGCCTTTTCACTTTATAACCCAATAAACTTACGTTCTGAAATGCGTAGATCGGTTATAGTCAAGGCCATCCACTTTCCATTCTTGACGGACACCCTTAACTTCTCGAGAATACAACCTTATCGAAAACATTTAATATATTGTTTTTTACCTATTTGCTATAGGTACCTATTTCTGTATGCTTCAAATTACTCATAGCTTATTTTTTGTATATCTTTTTTATGTAGATCGGCGGTCATTTCAGATTGAACGTATCAGACCGTCGACCTGACAGCGTCGGAAATTTTCTGTACCCCATTTTGAGAGGTTTGCTGTGAAACAAAACCATGGGCATAATTTGAACCAAATCTAAAACAATCGAATCGAATACGAAATTGTTTGATATGTTTAATCGGTAATGGGACATGTTCAAGCAGGAATAAATAACATCTTAAACTTTGAAAAAGTCCAATTGTATATTTTAAACTTTTTAAATCGAAACATTTTCATTTGCAGGTACTCTAAAAATTGTTTGGCCCTCCCTTTGGAAATCCCGAATCTGCCCTTGGGTGTGATCAGCCGTAATCGAAATTGTTTATTCTATATATTCTAACCTTAATTTTTACGATGTTAAAATTATGAATATGATAGCTTGGAAGTAGTAAAAGTAGTAAGTAGTAAAAGACTGTGATCTGAAAGATGTTATGTATCAAACTCCAAAATATGGTAATAAAAAAAAACCCTTTGCTGTACTAATGAAGGCTAGAATATTTTAGAACGGATTATCTGGTGTCTCTGTTGTGGACCTCTTTAATAAGTTTATAATAGAATTTAAGCTGCCGTCTCATTATCATCCCTACATTGTTTTATTAGACCCACTTAAGTTGAGGTAATATCTGTAATATCTGAACTCATAGTGTACAGATTGTTAACCCACTATCGATTCGCTTTGTTTAAAACAATGGACCGATTATGGTGCAACAAGGTCTTTAGCTTGTGTAAGACTAGGAACCCCACTAGAAGATCTTAATATAAAAGCCGTCTCCGACAATTAAGAAAAGAATTCCACCGAGCCTGCAGAAGAGAGTAGGCAATGTAAGTTAGCGATGAGCCTTTACTTTATCGGCTGCCCTCCATTACTTGCAAAGTCTCTTTCTTCCCACTAATTCCGGGAGAAAATTACACTGGAAAAATAATTTGAGGATCGCGTGGTCGTTGGAGAAAATAAGAATACCCAGGCATAGGTCGAAATTGTATATAATTCGGTAATTCAGCTTGAAAAACTTTGAGCCATTTGCTTTTTGAGATTGAGTTACTATTTGGACCCAAAGTTAACGGAAAAACCATCCATTTTTAATGCGAAATGTGGTCGTCGTTGCGTAGTTGTTAGTTCGTTGGCTTGCTACGCAGAGTTTTCGGGCTTCAAATCTTGGCACAAACGAATTTATTTTTCTACACGGCACCACCTCTTGTCAGGCAATGGCAAATCTACAAGAGTAAAAATTGCCCAAGAAAAGCTTTGATTCGGCATAAAACCGTAGGTACCTTTTATTCATGTACACAAATCGGACACGCACAACATGAGTGGATGCGTAAAAGCTCGGCCTAGGGCCTCTATAGTCTACTGTGTCATTTAAAAGGAGAAGAAGTAAGTATAAGATTAGAGACTACGATTGATTTTGAGTAGTGCTAACTGCGTTCCGCTGATATTCAGGAATCTTTGGCACCCAGTTTTTATTAACATCTACTCAATTTTCAAAACTAAAACTAGATATTTTTGAACTGTTTAATGCAATTATTAATCTCGATGTACACACTTTATTAATTTCATAAACATACAAGGAAATGTATTATTTATAAATAAAAACTTTGCATAAATTAGATGCGCATAAAAATTTATTATTTATATAATTTTTGTAATAGTCTCTAATTACGATTAAAACACAGAAACGGAAGGCATTAAGCTTGCACTAAAAATGCCACTTTAAAGTAATTAATTTAAATTTATGATAAAAAGTTATTACAAGCGAAAAGCAACACGGTCATAATTTCTTTATTATTCTTTATATTCTATATTTATTTTTTCTATGTTTGTTGATATAATTTATTTATAGTGAAAATTAAAGAGGCAACCACACACACACACACACACACAAGCACAAACACACGCACACACACAAGCACAAACACACGCACACACACACACACACACACGCACACATACACACACACAACAACAACAACACATTCAGTCATACATACATTTTTATGTATGACTTTTAGTTTGTGTCGGTAGCAGCAAAAAATAGATATTTTTATGAAATTATAATTAAATTTTCCACTTAATAAAAAAAATAAATAAAATTTAATAAAAACTTATGCATAAATTTAAATATTTCCGCACCATTCGAATTTGATAAAAATAGCAACAATAGCCCAAGAATACAAAACAAAAACAAAAGAATTATTTTTTTGCTCTGAAAGAATTGAAAGAAAATAAACGGACAGAACTAATTAATACAAACACCCACAATATTAAATGGAAACTATCTCTTGGATCGATGCTGCACTATAAATTTCAGAAGTTGCCCAGCAACTAGCAACCAGCAACGCAATAGCGACAGCAGCAGGCCATATTCACGCATCGTTGTGCTGCTGTCGCCCCTTCTTCTATTCGAGCAATTTGATATTTTAGTTTAACATTTTCATTTTCATTTTCATTTTCCTCTTCTGTTTCTGTTTATTTCATTTCCATGTTCAAATTAAAAAACTAAATAACTGCAAAACAAAAATATAAAACTTTGATGAATGAATGGCAACTGTGTTTTCTTTTTTTTTTTTTTTTGGAAAATGTGTTGTTGTACATTGTTGTTTGTGTTAGCTTGTTGCTGCAAAAATTTAATAACAACCACAGCAGCTAAGTACTTAGATATTCAAAATGCTTTATGAAAGTGAAAAATATGTATGAAAATAAGTATTTTCCAATTGCATATAAAAATATCTTCATTTCATTGAGAAAATAAGCAAGCGAGTGAGTGCAATTTAGAAGAAGAGCAAAACAATTTGAAAATTTTGTTTTCTTTTTCAACTCAGAAACATGCAGAACTCCCCAAACGATGCCAACTACAAATACCACGAATATCCCAAGAAATAGTTGGCTGAGTTTCACGATATGGTAACTCTGGCAGACGAACTACTATACGAGAGAAACTTTGAAGCGAACAGTCAGTCGATAAGCGAATAGTCAATAAGGAAAAGTACACGTTAACGAGTTGATGTTATTCTGCAATTAAGTGAGGAAGGACAGAAAAGTATGGAAAAGACTTTGCAAACCAGGAGTTAGTGTAATAAAGGGTGTTTTCTTTAGTTTTCTGATTTTTGACATTTATATTTCTGACAGTTCACGCGTAATTCTGGGCATGCGTCAAAGTAAAAAATTGTCTTCAGCTCAGTTTGCTTTTGCCATTTCATCATGAATAGACTTACGCCTGATCAACATTTACAAATTATTGAAATTTATTATCAAAATTCGTGATGTGTGAAAAATATGTTTCGCAAGCTACGTCCATTTATGGTTGTCATAATCGACCCACAGAGCAGGCTATTCAGCTCATTGCAACCAAATTTCGCACCAGTTTCACTTTATTGGACATCAATCCACCAAATGGTATCCATAGAGTGCGTACCGAAGAGAATATTGCTGCTGTATGCGCCAATGTTGAAGAAGATCGCGATATGTTCATCTGGCGCCGATCGCAGCAATTGTGTTAGATTTTTCGCAAACATCTCGGATTAATGCCATACAAATAACAGGGGGTGCAAGAACTGAAGCCAGGCGGCCTACCACAACGTCGAATTTTCGGTGAACGGGCCTTAGAAAAGCTGGATTCCGGTTTTTTATCGCAAAATTACCATTTTTTGGTTCAATGAATACGTAAATAAATAGAATTTCCATATTTGGAGTGAAGACCAGCCAGAGGCAATTCAGCAGCTACCAATGCATCTCGACAAATGCAGGGTTTGGTGCGGTTTATGGGCAGGCGGCATAATTGGACCGTACTTTTTCAAAGACAATGAAGACGATGATAATAGATTTTTTTTTGCCGAAAATCCAAGAATTGGACTCGGCCGACATGTTGTTCCAACAGGACGGCGCCACATGTCAAGCTGCACGCGAAACCTTGCATCAATTGAGAGACGAATTTGGTGAGCAGTTAATCTCACTTTTTGGTGCAGTCAATTGGCCACCAAAATCGAGTGATTTGACCCCGTTAGACTAGTTTTTGTGGGGCTATATTAAGTCTCTTGTCTATAGGGACAAGCTAGACACGATTGCTGCTTTGGAAGCCAACATTGAACGTGTCATTGCGTCATTGGTGAGAAGCCGGCCGAAATGTGTGAAAAAGTGTGCCAAAATTGAACCTTCTGAAGGTGGACCACTTGAAGCGTAGCCGCAGGCAATATTTAAAGGCAATTATCTTAAAAAAGTAAATGGCAGGAATTGATTTATCGAATCAAATAAAAATTTAATTCTTCTTCTTCGTCTTTTAATGGCACAACAGCCCATGGAGAGCCTACGCTGAGCTTTTCGCAAAAAATTTCATTGATTTATCGAATCAGGTAAAAAATTTCATTCTTCTTCTTCGTCTTTTAATGGCACAACAGCCCATGGAGAGCCTAGGCTGAGCTTTTCGCAAGAAATTTCATTCACTTTTGTAAAATTTCTGTGTTTTTTTTGAAGAACCAAGCTCTTAAAAATCTTTAAGAGCTTTAATTAAACTTCTTCATATCATATCTTCTTATCATTCCTTCTTTCATGCACCTCAAAATCCTTGATACACGACCTGGAAAAGCCTTGGAAATACAATACAAATCATATACATACATATTTTGTTTGGTTCATGAATTTTTGAACTCTTAATATTCTTGTTTGATTTCATATATTATTTTTGTTTTGGAAATTAGATAAATTTGAGAAAATATTTTGTATATATTTTATTCGTGTATATGGTAAAATATTTTTGCGCTCAATTAAAAAGCGAAATGCGTTAAGTGTATATTTTTCATTTATAATTTATTTTTACTTTATATATAGTATTTTTATATTTTGAGAACAAATAAAATTCACCGCGAAATCTATAAATTTTGTATTATAAAATACGAGTACATTCATACATACATACACACTCTGTATATATGTAGGTATGTATGGTATGTTTGTAAATGTGTGGGAAATATAAATTTCAATAATTTTTTTTATATCTTTCCAATTTCTAAAGCAAATGTTTGCTTTCATGTTATTTCTGAATTTACATACCGCTCAATTGTATTTAAAAGTTATTAACTTATTCCTTCCGGTTTTTATAAACTTAATTTATTATTTCAATTTCTTTTAATATTTAGTTATTTATGTATGTATGTAAATTTATCTATGTACTCGTACATTCATGGTTGGTACCTATGGTTTTCAATAAATGAATTTTAAGTCTCGGATTTGAAAAGTTTCTGGAGAAAATTTCTTTCTGAAGAAACCTGGTAAGATCAATTTGACATCAGTCAGAGTAAAGAGAGTTTCTAGACCACTTTGAAAATATGATTATTTCGTTCAACAACATTGTAATATTTGGCGCACTCGTTTCTGTGTTCTGAGTGATGTTTCGGGCACGTATTAGACGTCCTTATTGATGAAGTCAGCTTTTTCTTCTCAAATCCTTCATTTCACATTGTATAAGGTCGTATAAAAAGTGTCCACGGTTTTTGCTGTTGGTACCCACAAATCTGGCAACAGTAGTCCGATAGCGTCTATTCTAAAGAGAAACTGGTTGTTGAGTTAGAAACCACACAACACCCAGTGTAATCCGATCGCTGCTAGAATCGTTTTTGAATCCGTCAGAATTCAATTTTGTTTATGATTTTCAAGTGTGAATTGGCTTTCAAATCCGATTCGAACATGAAACTGATGAACTCGAAATGCACGCGATATAATGAAATTTCTGTAGGGTTAAAAAACGATTCCGGCAGCGATCGGATTCTACGATAGACCAGATTAACTTTAGCTATTAATTTGGTTTGTTGTTTGGTTTGATAAAGAGGAACTCTACTTAATTTTCTGATATTTCTTTAAACACTGAAATTGTCTTATGTATCCATTTCCGTTCCCACCTTGAATATTGCTCAATAATCTGGAATCTGTCACCAAGCCTTCACTCTTCTAGAATAGAATAGAATAGAACCGAATATAATAGTACCGATTTAAATAAGTTTTACTAAGTTCCTTTTCTATCAATTAAAATGGAACACTAACTGCCATCCCTAATCTAATTAGATTCTACTTAATTTGATTGTGATCCATACTTCTAAGGCTTAAGTCATTATCATTGATGTCAATTAGGGATCTAATAAATACAATATGAAATGATATGTTCCCAACTGCTTGTACTGCGTTATATTTAATTGACCTCCTGTTGCTTCTGTGTACAGTTTCTGTTTAATTTTTGGAAACATTATTGTACATTCCCTTATGTCCTGAATTAACTCTTGGCTCGTTGTATAAGGATAACAGATTTTATTTTGTCGAACATTAAAATGTTTGCTAATTCTTTTAGGAAATTTTTAAAAGAAAATTATACACTATCACTGCAGTAGTAATAAGAAATATAAGGTCGGAACCTAAAATCACAATTACTTAGAATTGGACTATATGGGTACATTAGATCACTAATTTGCTCCATATATTTAGCAAAAGTATCTAAGATCCTCTCTCCGCCAACAGCCGGTGAAAGTATGGTACCCAAAACAAAACGAAATGGGACACAATTTTAGAGGTTGTTAAAGCCGAATGGGTTACATTGAAGAGAGAAATTACCATATAATGTTTTACGATATGTTCAGGATTTTGTATTAGGTTTAGGAATAAGATCTCCCAACAAAAATTTCAGTTACCAAGATCGCTTCTCCTGAATTAAAGACTTCGTTCCTTCAAGAACTTATTAAAACTCTTTTTGCAATCTCTGAAAAGCTTTTGTAAGTAGCATATTTTCTGATAAATATGTTTTGAGGATTAATATTGACTTACAATCATTCAAAACAACGAAAATGCGACGGCAATATTACTTTTCAAAAAAAATGAACTATAGTTTTCTTTGTAAAATTTAGGTATTTCAACTTTGTGAAACTTTTCTTTCAACTTCAAATACAAAAAAGAAAGGAGCTCTTCTGTTCTCACAAGGAATTTCATCTTGAAACTTTTTAAGTTTCCAAATATTAAAGTTAATCTGAAAGTTGCAATATTTAAATTCAAATATAGACATACTCCATCGTGGATGGATTATTCATATCTGTTATAAGGTAGAGAATAAATAAGAATTACAAATAAAATCTCTCTTTTCCCATTAACGAGAATATTGGATGAATGGATCAGCCTTAGATTTACTTAGAATTACTTCACATGTTCATGGAGGAGCACATACAGTGTCGGACAATAAATAAGAACACCTTGCACTATAAAACTTCCATTGACTTTTATTTTATCGGACTGCTTATAGCACACAATTTTTATGGATAAGAAAATGGTATGGTATATACTTTATAAATTTCTAGGTGGCAACACTACATTTAAATATTTTTTGGGGATTCCCAAACAAAAAAGTTGAAGCGAAGCATTCGAAGGCGGGCAATCTAAATAAGAACAGCAGACGAAAAAATTTATGTTTTCTAAAAAGAAAACTTAAATTTGTTTATAATTTGTACTGGTAAGCATTTAAATGGTAGCATTGAGGTTAATTCAATAAATTAAATGTAAACTATTCCGTAATGTCACAGTAAGATGGCTCGAGCAAAGCACTGTAGCAAGGAGGAGCGTGATTTAGTGAAAAAACTGCGAAAAGAGGGACAAATCATCCGCCAAATGGCTAAAACTATTAGCAGATCCTCGACATTTGTCTACCAATCTTAATTACCTCAAAAATTTAATTGCAAGAGAGGTAGGCCCCGCAAAACTACAAGTGCAGATGACAATCGCATAAAAGTTTTGGCGGCAAGCGATCCATTTGCGGCAGCTGCCGGCCGCAATTAGAGAGGAGACAGGGGTTCAAATTTATGCTCGCTTAATAAGGAGACTTTCGGTGGAAAAAAAATGTATGTGAGAACAGCACGAAAAGTACCAATGTTGTCTTAAATACATTGAAAGTGTAGCATAGAGTTCGCTAAAGCGCACATTGAGTGGGATGGTTCAATGATTGCAAAAAAAAACGGCGTAACGTATTATGGACAGACGAAAGCAAGGTGAATCTTGTTGGAAGTGATGGCAAACATTGGGTTAGACGCACGAAAAATGCAGAATTGAGCCCAAAATATACTAGGAAGACGTTTAAGCACGGAGGTGAAAGCATCATGGTATGGGGGTGCTTCTCTTGGTATGGTGTGGACCCTCTGTATTGGATAAAAGAAACGGTGGACAGATTTCTCTACGTAAACATCCTTCAGGAGATGCTGAATGGGAAATGCCCCTGAAATGGCAAATGTAACAACACCTCAATCCTTGCGCGAGATTGGTTTTCCCATAATGGAATTCCCGTTATGACCTGTCCTGCATAATCTCATGACCTTAATCCAATCGAGAACTTGTGGAATATTGTCAAAGAGAAGATTTACAGTACCAGAGCTAAAAACAAAGACGAGAGAATTGTGGCAAAGCATTCAAAGAGCGTGGTATTCCATACCCCAGGCTACTTGCGCGTCTCTGGTGGAAACAATGCCTACGAACGCTATTTCACAAAATATTAGCATTAGAGTCAATATTTTATAAATTTTTTTTTTTAATTGAAGTGTTCTCATTTGTTTGTCCTTTTGAAATGTGATTTTATGTATAACTTTTAAATTTCTTTTTTTACACTGAATTGATTTTGTTTTTGTTTTAAGAAAAAATTAAACTTATGTAATAAATGAATAAAAGTAAATACCTTTCAAATTTATCATAAGCCTAGAGAAATATTTTTTCAATGTTTTTGGTTTCAGAAAAAGGTGTTCTTATTGTATTGTCCGGCACTGTAATTGCATTGCTTATCTTTTATAAGAAGGTAGCTAAATAAAAATGATGCATTTCTCTTTAAGTTTACCTTTTTAGTATAAAAACTAATCCGAAATTCCCAAACAACAAAATCGCAATAATCCTTAGACACAAACTTTTAAATTTTGTATGTACTTATTTATTTATTTTGATTGCACTTTCATTTTAATTGTATTAATTTATGATTATCAAACACTTTATTATTTAAGATTAATGACACATTATCGTTTCGGAAACTTTCGCACAAATTGCCCAAATTCAGCACGTGGGAATTGTTGAGATTTTCATAAGAATGTAGAAAATTTCACGATATTTTGTTGTTCTAAAAAAACAAATCACTTTTTTTCTTTGTTATTAATGAAAAACAAATTTTTTATTAATTTCTTCTTTTTCGTTTTTTTAATTCTACTCCAAGAAAACGAAGCAACAAAACAAGAGCAGCCAGGCAAGAATAAATAGAATTTTAGAATTTTAATCGCAGCAGCAAAGTGTCGTCAACGTTTTGTCCATGACAATGCGAATTGGTCAAAAGCGAAACGAAGGAACAAACACCCAAAAGACAATATGGCGAATTTAAAAAATTAATAAATAACTGGTTCACGCGCGTTTTTTGTCCGTCGCCTTTCTATAAAAGAATCCTTTTTACGTTTTTTGATAGATACAGTTTGTATCGCATTTATACGTTTTTTTCTGTTGTTGTTTTTGTTATTGTTTTTTTCTCTTTTTGTGCACAAACGGACACGCGTTAATCCAATCCAACCACACACTCTGACGGAATACGATAAACTGAAATTGTACGCTCATCAATGTCGCAACTGGTCGATGTTGCTGCCTCTTTGTTGTTGGTTACTCTTTAGCTGTTGTTGTTGTTGGGGGATTGTAACTGAATCGGAATTCGATATGATCGCACACAATAGGGGAATAAACAAATATTGCTATCCTTTTTTCTATGTTGTTATGGTTTGAGTGGAAGTGAATGAAATGGAAGTAGGAAATTATTTCTTGAGAGATGGGATGAGGAAACACAGAGAGCAAGTAAGAGCGAGCGCGCACACTCCTCTTCTGGTTTTTCGAGTAAAGTGTTGCTAGGAGAGATTACAGTGCTTCTAAAATTGTTATACTCATTCATTGGATGAAAATATTTGAATAAGTAAATACTTGAGGCAGTGGCGTTGGCATCATCGCAAACTGATACTGATGTTTAGTAGGGGAACTAGCGGGGAAGTTAATTTACCAGTTAAAATACTGTCTTAAATCGTAGATTTACCATTGATGGGTGTCGGGACCAGGTGCAGGGCAACCTGACTGCACTTGGCCTTATCAGCTGGCGCCAGCGCGCGCATAGCAGAGGTGACTGGCGAAGCTTTGTAGAGGCGGCCAAGACCGATCATCGGTTGTAGTGCCAGTTAAGTAAGTAAGGGTGTCGGTGGGGAAGTTATTATTCTACTGCAAACTAATAGTATATTTGCTTAGTACATAATGGAAAAATCTTTCAAACGGTTCTCAATTTTTACGATATATAATCGAGAATACAGACATAGTAGCTATCGGGTTTCATTGCCTTTCTGGCATATACAATGGAAGCATATTCAATCCCTGATCTAATTTTTAAAATAAAATGGTTCTTTTGGATCGATGGAAAATTCGGAAAACTTCTAAATTTACGGCGAAGTACGAATTCATACTACCCTAACGTAAATTTCGCAAAATTCTATCAACCAAAATGTAACTGGCTCGGGAAGCAACAATTTTGGAAATGAAAAGCAAATTTTGCAAAGAATTTTTTTGCCATTACTGTATGAAAAAGAGTGAGTACTCTTCGTTTTGATAAGAGATCGTGTCTTTAAGTTTGAGAGCAACTGACAATTTAATAGAGAGAATGATATTTTATTTACAACAACAATTCAAGCAAATACCGGTTGTCGGTTACTTGTTAGTGGCTCTTTGTGGTGGCTAGTTAATATTTCTTCATACACGCCAAAGTAAACGCCCACTGCTCATCATTAGCACACAAAAGTACACACCAGCAGTCTACCTGTTGTAAGTATGCACCATTAAAAATGGGTGTTGACATGCAAAACAAACAAAAAACCAACATCTTGTTTCCTTCATTATTGTGAGCGTTAAGGAAAAAAACTGCAATCATTTGATTGGTCGAACTTCTTGTTATCGGCATGCGCAATGGACGCCATATTGAAGCTGTACGAAGAGCATGCAATTGATATGGTTTCAGTTGATATTGTTGTTGTTAATGAATTGTTCCACACGCTATTGAAGGATGCTCTCCAAATATCTACATTTGATATTCAAATTCGTGTACGTGTGTGTGTTTGTAGTTGGTTTTTGATTCTAATGAATTCCGAGGTTTTCGGTGCGTTGTGTATTTGCTATTGTAGCAATTGAATTTCCTAATCCGCAATTTACCTGCGAGTATCATGGAAAGATGCGAGTACTTCTCTGGCATACAAATGCCGTCTGCGGTACCTTGATATTTTCTATTATCGACATTTGCCGAGGTAGATTATCTCGTTGTGTGCGGTTGAATTCAGGAATTTCTTTGTTTATTTAAGTTAATTTGATATTTTTGGTATGCATTTTTTCTTTTTTGTTAGAATTTTTTGTTTTCCAGAAGGTAGGCATGTGGAAAGTTATCTTTAATTAAAAACATTTGCTATATAAATTTGGGAAACAAAAGGAAGAGTTACTGAGTTAAGTGGGGGGGGGGAAAACACCATAAATTTCACATATTTTCGAACTTAAAGACTTCTCTATACCAAACCGTTGCATTTAAGAAAAATTGCTTCGAAAATATTTTTTATGCCACAAATTTGAAGTTTTGTGAAAAATGTATGAAGCTCCCAATTAGCGATTTATGAACATTTAAAGTAAGGTCAACAAATTATCAGCAGCAATAGAAGGCGTTCCTTTGAAGATGCTTTGTAACTGGAATTAAGTTAAGCTCGATAACTCTTCGTAAATGAATAAGCATCCTGATTAAAATAATTAACATCGAGGTCTTTTAAATTTGGTGACAGATCAGACAGAGGAATTCTGTGAATGCGGTTGAGTTGATTAATGCCGGAGGCAAAAAGAACTCAAAACTTATGAAGAAACTCCCGCACCGAACCTAATCACACGAAAAAATATACACTATAACAAATTTGGAAAAGGATACGAAAAACAAAACGGCATCACCACTTATTCGCCATTAAACACACGGCATCATTATAAAGCTTATTCGACTTGGCGCGGGAGAACTAGCTGCAAGTAACTTTGGCTTGAAATTAAAGCTGATAAACGACTACTACTAAAAAAGATTCCTGAATCCAAACCACAAATCTACCGCTACCGGTAGTTGAACTATGCCTTTACCGGTATCCTGTGATTGCATTCCCTCTCTCATTCTCCCTCCTTCTTCCTCCAACCTATCAATCTTTCGTCAAATCAACACAACTCTGCATTCATAGGCGTACAACCGATGTGGTGAATGTATAAACAAAAAAAAAAACAAATCTTTCAATTCCATCAGATGTCCTCACATGAGTGTAGTCGAACCGTATTGACAAATATCTGGGAATAAGATTATTAATTAAAAATTGCATTAACAGCTTGAAAATAAGCTTCGAACAAGTTGGCGAGTAGCAGAGCTTGCCGCCCTTAATATTAGTCTTTTTTAGCACAATGACTTCGAAGGCTTTAGCCCAATAGTGTGACTGATTGAACTACATACGGCTTCAAGACACAGTGATGCATAACGATAGCCTAATATAAGCTCCTGGCCATCGATCAGATTTTGTATAACGCAATGAATATGGCTGGCCGGCAATAGAGGAGGAGGATGATGATGATGATGATGATGATTTTCCACTCGGAGTAAGAAGATGCACAGAATGAAGAAGCATAGAAAAGAACAGCTTGAGATAGGCCTGACTATAATGAGCCTTACCAGTTAGTGACAACGTCATCATATGCAAAAGCTGTTTGGGGCTAGCTTACCACAGTAATCCCCGCTTAATTGCATCGACCAACTGTATAATTTATGGTTTAATTAACCGGGGAATGCAATTAACGGGAGTAATTTCAGGTACATTTTTAACTGCCATAAGTAAAAGCTTAATACTTCTAGCGCAATTTAAGAGTGGTTCAATTAACCGGAGATTGCTGTACCAGTTTGCTTTGATATTCTCAGTTCTTTCTTCCAAGGTTGCCTCTCTTTTGATAGTAAAATCTTCTTCCTATTCGAAAAGAAAAATTATTTTTTTTACTGTTGCCGTTATTTTATCTTAAGTTTAAAATGTTTAGAAGCAGCTTTTATTTAAAAAACTTGAATTAATAAAAATTTGTCAATTTCCTTCAATCCTGAACTCAACTCAAATCACAATCTCGTGTGCTGCGCTTCATCATCATCTATTAGTAAAAATGTTGCAGATGCGCCTTATGACTCCATGACACCATCACCAGCAACATCTTGCGATCGAGTTGAAAGATCTTATCTGGAAATTTGTAAAATTTATCACTTTATCTCGCCATGTGGTATCGCCGAATATTCCTAGTTCTTTTTCGTTTTTACTCCTTTTCTCCTTTTCTTCGTCTTTCGTATGAACATCATTCTCCAGCAATTTTAATGTTGCAGTCAGACAAATAAACACGAACAGGAATCATCATTACCGATTGCAGACAGGCGCATTCAAAAGTAAAAGACTACATCTTTAAAAACGAAAACCACATGATGATATCACCACTATAATCAGTAGATAGATAAGTATCATAACGATTCTCAATTCTTTGCTCTATCTCTTTTTATTAGTTTATTGTACAATGAGTTGCTTGCATGTACTCGTTTAGGCACTCGTTTATTCATTTCGGATAGTAGCTTTTAGAATGAATACCGTAATTTTTCGTGTTTTCTTCTTAGCTTTTCGTTGTTTTGCATAAATAGTTTCGAATCAATTTATTGCGTTTCTTGATCATTTTATTGTTGCTGCCTTGTTTGATGGCAACATTGCCGTGTCCTTTATCACGTACTCATCCTCCCTCTTCCTTCTACTTATTTAATGCGTTTATTAATATTTCACATCATTTTTATGGGATGTCAACATTGGCATCAGGTGACTTCATAGCAGCCATCAACATCAGCTTGTTTCATTGTTGCTGTAATATGAAACTCTATTGCGTCGGTTTTCATTGATTTGAAATATTGCTTGTGAAATTTGCAGTAGTTTTGTTGAATAACCAAATAATTTTAAGTTTTTTTTAGATCAAATAGTTAGACCTGACCAATTTGGCATACGTAAAATGGGGCACCTGTGCAGTTTTCTCTTCAATCGGATTTATCTATTGCATGGTTTGACTCTCATATCTCAAGCTAAAAACTGAAATGATTTGCTTTGTTTCAATTTTCGCTGTACTCAAATCCACATAATTTATTGCATGGACTTGGTCTTACTTTTAACAGAAACTTGACAAAGGAAGCCTGTGCTCATTAGTGATAGATCGATGCCATTCTATTCTTTATATTCCCTTATTCTAAGCTTATAATCATCATCTGAAATTGAAAAATAGCAGCTATTTCATTTTATAGAAGTTTCAGAGTGCATTTGTTAAGTTCTAGCAGTACAGAGTCCTAGAGGTTCACTTTTGCAAAAGTCCGTCGGTTTGTGTTCTGGCATCAGCTCTCGAAAAATCATTTTACTTATAAAAAGTCCTAAGTCTTATTTTCATTTTCATTTTATAATAATTGGAAATTCTGGGGAAATTTTTGGTACTTCAAACTGAAGTACCAAAAATAAATAAATAAATATTTGTAGATCAACCTTTTTTTTCTGTCAAATATGAATATGTCAGAAGCAGGTCTGTCAAATATGCCAGAAACAGGTTGCCCATTTTGATTCTACTTTTATAGAAAACCGTTCGTGTTAGTGACTTTCTAAAGGGCTGTTCAGATGGTGGAGCATGTCGAGGATCACAAGTCGCCTCATGACAAATCTTATAATGTGTATACGAAAAATGGTGGTCTTAGAGCATGAAAACCAAAAGATTTTGATTTCGCCAACGACTCGAAGACATGTTGTTGGAATCGCCGCCGTGTATACAAAAATCCCAGTCTTCGAGCATGCTCGGCTCATGTAACCACCCTTCCAAAGGTAAACCTTATACTCAAAATTATACTTATGTTATGTTAATATTCTAATATTTTATTGTCACTACAATCATGATTCCTAGTCTGCCCTTGACTTTGTGGATCAAGCTTATAACCCTACAGCTTTCTACTTATTATAAACGAGTACATAAGTTGAAAGGGAAAGATCATGGAAGTCGTGTCAGATTCAAACTAAGTTCTGTTTAAGGTCGGCTTTAGTTGCTGCGAATATCTTACTTTACTTACTTTTTATGGCACAACAGCTCATAGAGGGCCTAGGCCGAGCTTTTCGCATCCACTCATGTTGTGCTTGTTATATCAGTTGGAGTAAAATATTGCTAGAATCGGGTGTGGTAGGCCTTGGTACTTTGAAGTCGACAAAGAGTGAAAATGAAATTGGTGCATATTAGAGGTGCAAAGAGAGAGTTTCAGCTTATGTGATCTATGCCAAGGAACGGGTTTATGTAATTTTGCTGACCCATATTCTCATCTTAATGTTATATGGTAAAACAATGTCAATTTCAGATTAGTATCGGTTAGTATCAGTATCTCAGTGATATTGAATGTGATTGATTCCTTTTAGTTTTGATAAATTTTCTTTTATATAGTAGCTATTTCAATGAGTTCAACCCTTCGAAATCAGTATTTCATTTAGTTTTGATAATTGTTTTCTTTAGTTTTCTCAACAATATGTTGAACTCTTCGACTCATTCCCATCGACAATGTACAATGCACTGATCATAAAATGCGAGTATTTGGAACGTGCCTTCTGCAACATTTCACTATCTCGTTATCACACTTTCTAATCGACTAAACAAATTGATGTTCAACTAAATATTTATTTGCTAAATTCTTTATTATTTATCATGGTAATCATAGCAGTTACAGTATGTACACATATTTTATCTGTAGGAAATGTAGAGAGAGACACAAAAAAAAACACCCAAAAATGAAGTGTAAAAAACAAATAAATTACCATTATCATGAGTTGAACTTGCGTGTGATCTTGTAATCATGATGTACTTAAGCCATTTCTTACACCATTTCTCAACGTGATATCAATTTAATGGTTAACAAACGAGCGATTGATGAGCGTATCATGTGTCCCCGTGTGTGCGTGTGTGTGTGTCTGGTTGTAACTGTGCGTGTATATATTTGTATATTCTGATTATTGTTGCTGTTGCTGTTGTTGTCGTTGTATCTCTACATCATGTTCGTAACTCACTAAACACGTTCATAGTAGTATTCTTTTTCGTGTTGGTTTTGTTGTTGCTGTTGTTGTTGTTGCTGTTGTTGAGGTTCATGTTGGTGCTGTCCACATGTGGTCGCCTGGTTAGGCCTTATGTGTATTGTTATTTTTGTTGTTTGTGGTATATGATCTACGATTAAAATCTTGTAAATAAAGTCAGTGAGAAATTGATTGAGTTTTAGCGCAATTAAATGTGATTGTCTGTTATTTGAAATGATTTTTGTTTTTAGTTACATTTTAATGATTTTTAGTTTGCATTTGCTTCATAAGTTTTAACGATGCATGGAAATGAATTATTGGCCATATATTTTTATGTATTTAAATCTTGGCGACTTTATTACCTTTTCAATTCATTAGAAACATTTCTACATACAGATCAGGGCTGACAAGATACGAGCATTAGTACTTAAATGTCCATAGTTAGTACAAGGTGCGCCATCTTTCATGTCGGTATGTGAAAATTTAATAACCAATTTCCATAATTTAAAGATCGATTCCCATATGTTCGTTTACACGGTTCAAATCTGGAGAACTTGCTGGCCAGTGAAAGTCGCCATTTTTGGACACCACACGTCCAGGGAATTTTCGTTGCAGAAACTGCGTTGTTTGATTTGCAGTGTGACATGTCGCACCGTCTTGTTGAAACCAGTAACCGTTCAAATCTTTTTCACACATTTGTGGGCTGACATAATGACCCAACATCCATCGATATCGATTGCCATCGACTGTTTCGCCTGCTCTGAAGAAAAGTGGATCAATGATGGTTTTGGCGCAAATGCCGGTCCAAGCAGTCACTTTTTGGTCATGCAATGGTGTTTCATGGTTTATCAATTTTGCTTGTTAACGGCACCAGAGAGTGTGAAATGGGCCTCGTCAGTCATAAAAATTTCCTTCCAAAAATCAGGTTTAACGTCAACCATTCGAGCTACTGTTTGGCTGTTTTCGAAGCGACGTGGACGGTCTGTCAACAATATTATTTGTTGAGTCAATTGCACTTCATATGGAAACAAATGCAAACTATCGTTCAAAATTCGCCGCAAGGTAGTTCCACTGACTCCAAAATGCTGAGCGCAATGACGATACAACACATGTGCATTCTCGGCAACACTCTCTCTTACCGAAATTCGGCACCAAACGACGAATAGCGTTGTTAGACGTTGCTCTTTGGTCATAAGATTTTCGACGATATATGCACGTTGAAGCTTCATGAGCTTACAAAAGAATGGTGTTCGGGGACCGTAGGATATCCAGAACTAGAATACGCACGTAGAAACAACACTGACCGACACGATCAGGACAGACCGCTCCGCGCCATTTGATACCAAAACAGGTTTCAGACAAGGTGACGCCCTATCGTGCGACTTCTTTAACCTTATGCTGGAGAAAATAATACGAGCTGCGAACATCGAAATCCCTAGCATTATTTTCTACAAGAGTGTCATGCTGCTTGCATATGCTGATGTAAGTAATTGACATCATGGGAACCAATACGCGAGCAGTCAGTGCTGCATTCTCCAATCTGGAAAGGGAGTCTCTTCGAGTGGGTCTAGTGGTGAACGAGGGCAAAATTAAATATTTTGAAAATGAAAAAGAGCAACGGCACGGCCGTTATACTTTTCAAGTCGTCAAGTATTTCGTTTACCTAAGATCCAGCATTAATGACAACAATAATGTCAGCCTTGAGATCAAGCGGATATTAACTGTTGGCAGCAGATGTTACTACGGGCTCAGTAGGCAATTGAGAAGTAGAGTCGTCTCTCTCCCTACGAAAATAACACTCTATAAGTCTCTCCGGCCCTCCGGCCACAAGGGTGTTGTATTCGAGCCACGGTGCAGGAACACGCAGAAGAGGACGCCCTAATCTCCGTTGCAAATATCAGGTACAGGGCGACCTGACTGCACTTGGCTTTACCAACTGGCGCCAGCACGCGCATAGCAGAGGCGACTGGCGAAGCTTTATAGGGGCGGCCAGGACCGATCATCGGTTGTAGTGCCAACTAAGTATGGTAAGTAATTATTACCCACTACAGGCATTGTTCTGTTCTCTGTTATGGTAAAGGGTGTTTAGAAGTGTGGTTTTCAATCTTGCAATACTTTTTTCGGAGTTGGTCTTTTTGACAGCTGTCCCTTGATTTACGCTCAGTTTGGCTTGCCATTTCATAATGAATAGACTTAATTCTGAACAACGTTTGCAGCGTTCGGTGAATAGGCCCAAAACGAGATGGCCACCGATCCCGATTTTCACAAGAAAATTTTGTTCAGCGATGAAGCTCACTTTTAGTTGAAAGGGTACGTTAATAAGCAAAATTGTCGCATTTGGAGTGATCATAATCCACAAGCCATTGTTGAGACGCCGTTACATCCTCAAAAAGTCACTGTTTGGTGTGCACATCTATGGGCAGAGGGAATCATTGGTCTATATTACTTCAAAGATGAAGCCGGTCATAATGTTACAATGTTACAGTCAATGGGGAACGCTATAGAGCCAAGATTAATGACTTTTTCGTGCCTGAATTGGAGGATGTTGATGTGGACGACCTTTGGTCGATGTACCATAGAGCCAACAAAACAATCAATTTATTGAAGGAAACTTTTGGTGAGCGTATTATCTCGCGTCGTGGGCCTGTGGCGTGGCCTCCAAGATCGTGCGATTTAACACCGCTGGACTATTTTTTGTGGGGTTATGTGAAGTCGCTTGTCTACGCAGTTAAGCCCGAGAGACGCCTTGGAAGAGAATATTCGGCATGTTATTACTGACATATGGCCCCAATTGCTGCAAAAAGTGTTCGAAAATTGGGCCTCTCGTCCGCGGCGGCCACTTGCTCTTAAGCGTTTTTGAAACATAATGGCTAAATTCTTGGCCATAACATTAAGCTATATGCGTTTTATTTCTTCTTGAAAACCACACTTATAAGAAAAACACCCTGTATATGGAATGTTTATAGAATAAGTTCTCGCCATATATGAATTTTCATTCAATAACGACCTTCCCAAATTCTAAACGAAATCTCTTCATATCTTTTTCCCCTTTTCATACTTTCCGACATTTATTTTCTCATTAGAGTTTCCGGGATGGGAGAATTTTCAATGAGTCTCTCAAAAAGCCTGTTAACTCAGAAGCTGTGCCCATACTTACTTCCCAAAACCCTTGCCTCTTCGATCATTTTCAGGCCATGTAGACTATAGTCATCAAACATTGACTTGCTTACTTTTCGCACGATCACTGTGGTTGAACTTAAGCTGTAGTCCAGTAGAGCACCATCGAACTAAATAAATCACAATGTGGATCGCGCAATATTGGAAATCAATTTTAAATACTTTGTTAAAGAATTACAAAAATATCATATTTCCTGTACATTGTCTACGGGGGGAAAAAAATAATAGAAAAGAAAGACAAAAACAAAAAAAAAAAATCAGGCGCCATCTGAAAAACTATAAACTATAACTTTTATTTTGAAAACACACGCAACAATATGTGTTAAAAAATTACAAAACAATAAAATTTCCATAATAACGTATTATATTACCAAGAAAAGTTAAAGAAAGCAAACAGGTTAAAAAGCACACAGCAAAAAAAAAAATTATTCGAGGAAAGGCAGAGTCTGAGTATCATCAATTTTGAAAAGAATAAACGAATAAACGAAGTTTTTCCACACAAAAAAGAAACTATACTGACATATAAAAATGTTTAAAAAAATGTCCAACAATGATAAAACCAAAAACACCAAAAAATTTAATAAAACAAGAAAATTAAACACATGAAGTGTGCGCAGTTCCAAAAACTAAAAAACACACAAGCTATAAAAACCACAAGAAGATGCTTCAATCATGATTAAAATTGTATAGAAACACCAAATAACACAAAATGAGAGTATCGCTGTTAGATCAACGCAACCATTTCAACGCTGCATGCAGCCGCTCTCCCCAGATACAATACGATTAGAAGAAGAAGCCACCCATAAGGTTGACACAGATGTGGACCAGTCAGCCAGTCAGCCAGCCAGCCAGCAAAACAGCCAGCTAGTGGAAGAAAACAAATGACAGGGGTAGTGATTATGATCAGCACCGATCATCCGCTGTTCAGTTTGATCATAATGATGAGATCGACGATCGCACTGATCATGATCATGTTTTAATGATAACATGTACTGATTATTGTTGGGCGACGATGGACGGACAGCGAATCGACAGCCACGATTACTTTAGCGGCTGGCTGCTTGGCTTGAATTGTGTATAATAGCGCGAAGATGAGGTTAGTAGACGAGTGAAAGGAGCTAAGCAAAAACAAAACAAAAGTATGGAGAAAAAAACAAATGAATAAACGCTCTCGGAAAATCACCTGCTGTTACCGATGGTGGGGGTCATGCGCCTGCTGGAACATTTCGTTGTTGTTGTTGCTGTTGTTGTTGCTGTTGTTGTTGCTGTCGTTGTTGCTGTCGTTGTTGCTGTCGTTACTTTTACTTAGTTAGTTGTATGGACACCCGCAGTATTTCAGAAATCCACAAAAAACTGTATTTATTTAATAAACGAATTTTGAATGGATTTTAAAACGAGGCGTTGGTTTCTTTGTTTGTTTCTTTCTTCCTTTGCTATTGTGCATTACCATAAAATGTTTTTAATTGATAGATTCATTCAAAACACACGCCAACATAACGACGAGGAAATTATGAAGAATTAGTTAAACATATTTGGTATTAAGTAATGTAAACAAACGATTAATATGTATGGATGGTTATAAATATCACATCGAATTTAACAAACAAAAAAAAATTTCAAAAAAAAATTTAAAATTATAATAGAAAATTAAGCGAAAAATTGTATTCGTTTGATTAATTTTATAACATAAATCTACCAGTTGAATTGTGAAGTTGAATAAGTGTGGGTAATTACAAAGTAGAGAAAGTTGCATGGGTCAACAAAAACAAAAAAATTAAAATAAAAAAAATAAATATAATTGAACTTAATTTAATTATTCAAATAAATTCTTACTAAAGGCTTCGACCACGTGTACAAATTCGAAGCGATGCCGAAGCCACATTTCAGTCAATTCAGGCAGCATGATAATTGCTTACGTTCAACAACGCCACTATCTTCACTTACTAGTAAAAAAAAAAAAAGACAAAAAAAGCAAGGAAGCTTCTTCTTAAAGCTCTCGCAAAAATGCAGCTTCTACCCGAGCATGCATATAAATTAAATGACATTTTTCATCTTGATCACCTCTGCCTGGGATGCCTGCAATTGCGGCGTGCTGCCTTCAGTTTGCAGTCTTCACACACACAAGCACGTTTTGCAATTTGAGCTTCTTAATCTGACTTTAAAGTCGAAATGTTGCCTGCTAGCAATGGTTGTTGTTGTTGTTGTTGCTGTTGTTCTTTCTTCATTCCTCAGTGTTTTTATGAATTGCATTCCCGCATTTATTTATTTGTGTGTGGCATTTGAACAGGCGCGTGAAATTGCTGAATTTGCTTCTCCTTTGTTCAGAACGCTACCACCAACGATTATATAAGTATGTATTTGAAAAGCGATTCCCAAATAGGATAAATAACAAATTGAGCCTGCTATAAACTACAAAGAAATTCTATTGACAAATAGCTTAGATTAGATTTCATATTCATTCATGGTCGGGGAGAGAATGTTTTTATCCTAAAGTCCGGAACTTGATTGACTTACACGTTTTGAAATAGTCACCTTTCAAATATCTATATTCAATCGATGCTAATGAAACTACAAGCCAGCAAAAGGTCACAGAAAGGATAAAGCGCTCAGTTAAGCACTTGTTACACAAATAATTGGACTCATGATACCTGGACAAAAGCAAACCGAAGTATTAAAATGTACGATACATGGGCGAGAAAAAGTTGCAATGCAAGGATAAACATCTCATGGAACTGGATCAATTACAATTAGCACACTACATAAATTTAATTGCAGCCACTTCGAATTAAAACCAACGAGTTACAACAAATGAAAGATATGTAGCTTACAACAAGCCTGATGGTTCGGCAAAGAAAAGACGACTAAAGTTGACTTCGAAGGACACAGTCGATGATGATTCCAAAATTCTTTAAATTAAGAACTGAAAAATTAAGGAAGAATATCATAAGATAAGGATTGAAAAGATTGAATTGATTAAGATTGAAAGGCGGTGATGGAAAAGTAGTTACAATTATAGCTTTTGTATGTTCTATAAGGTTCATTAGGTACAACTAGCACATTTTAGGTACAATTTTATTTATTTGTTGAATAAAGAAACGAACTGCTTCAATTGCAACATATTAAATTTGTTTTATTTATTTAAGCTTCTGCTAGAAGCACAACATTTTCAACCACGCGTCTCTCCTAAACGAGTATAATATAATTGACAGTACAGTTCCAAATTAATTGTTTGCGCACGCGGAAGCAGCTCGTGGTACACAGGACCCTTGCAATCCCAGCAAATACTAAGCAAAACCTTCCATCAGTTCCGGCTTCGCAACGGTTTGGACAGGCTCACCTCATTTTGAAAACGATCTTTTTCGCACATTATTATCATACGTTATTCATTTTTCGCCGCCAGTAACCAATCTGTGCAAAAATGGCTCGAGATCATTCCGTTTCAGAAGAGATTCACAAACGGACATGAGGTCAGTAAGACTTTTTTCACTCACTTCACTTATGTGGCACCCACATATCCAAATATTTTTGGGAATAGCCAGCCTTTTTTAAGTGGTTTAAAACCATTTGGTGAGCAATGCCAAGATCCGTAACGGTGTCGTGACTGCCTATTTGTCGGTCTTCCTCTACCTTTTCAAGAATTTCGCCCACTTTTTCGGTGCATGGCCTACCAGATTTAAGTAGGTGCGATTTTGCATAAAAATTTCCAGAGCGGAATCGATCATACCATTTTCCAATTGTCCTTTCCGATAAATTATCTTCTCCACAATGTGCACAAATTTTTCTGTGTACTTTCGCGGTCGTTTAGTGATTTTCGAAGAAATAAAGTAAAATATAAATAATTTTTTCCGATTCTGCACACAATTAAAACAGTTGACGTTAAAACAGTTGAATAATGAAGAAATGTCAATGGATAAAAACTGTTTATGATTCTCAGAGATGTTAACAACCTTTAGCAACCAAGAGAGAGTTGCCAGATCGGACCAGTACTTGCAGAGTTATCGTACTTTATACTTTGCTACTTCACTTTTCTGAATTTTTTGTCTGCACGGCGCCACCTCTTGGCAGGCAATGGCAAATCTACAAGAGTAAAAATTGCCTATGATAAGCTTTTAATCTCGCCGTTCGGTTTCGGCATGTAACTGTAGATCCTTTCCATTCATTTGCATATATAACACGCACAACATGAATGGATGCGAAAACTTACGCCTAGGCCCTCCACGGCCCATTAGAAGAAGAAACAAAATAAGTCTGCGGGGAGCCAAGCAGTAATCAAAGATTGAAAACAATATTCTACTGTTTAAATGCACTCTTCAAATCCAACTCAATTATGTTTCCGGGCACAATCTTATTAAAGGCAACGACAAAGTCGATGAACTAGCGAGAATAGAACCAGCCTTAAGTTCCGAAAATGAACTGGCGTTACTAATCATACTGATAAGAATAAATGTTAAATCAAGTTTAGAACAGAAATCAAAGTATACGATCAACAGATCCAAACAAGGAACGTCTGTACGATAGTCTTAAGTTTATGTCCTCTTCTTGATAAGCAAAGAACTCAGAGTTACATTCTTCTTGAAAGGAAACAAGCCCGAGGGCTAGCTTTTGTGCTATAGGCAGAGTGGATTTGGGGATTAGAATTGCAGCCGCTGACTACTAAAGAAACCGCTGAAAATGAATAAGAAATCAGCATAAATTGAACAGCCAATGTTTCCGGGAATGTTTCCGTCAAAAAATCAAATAAGGTTCAACAAAAAGATTAGCTATCCTTAGGCTCTGAAAGTGAACAGGCGTTACTAATCATACAGATAAATATGAATCTTAAATCAAGTTTAGACCGAGATGAGCTACATAGGCACTAGGTAATAGACCCATGGTGACCTCGTGGACGCTCAAACATATCTGAGCACTTCCCTTTAGCCTAAAATAGTTATGGCTTTTCACTTTTAAAAATTATGAACCAATGGAATATATTATTTTCGGAACATTCACGTTCATTTAGGTAGAATGATGAGTAAATCAGATACCTATAATTTGAATAAAGAAGAAGTAGAAGACCTTTCCACTGCTTCATAGTACAATACCAGCAGCTAAGTTATTAAACTCTGGTTTACGCGTAAATCTGGAATGAACAATGATTCATGTGAACAGTTTGAATGCTAGTTCCTAAAACAACCTCCATATATAAAATATTTTAATAAAAAAAAAATTTCAAAATTTCTGTCTCTCTAGATTTGTTAAGTACAGAAAGGTACTCGTATTTATATGATTTTGGCCACATCTGGGAACATTAATAATTTTCATTTTAGTTTCGCGTAAATATTTGTCGTTTCTTCTGTCTGTACTTACTAGGCTGGCCAACTTTTAAAACGCTTTCTGGAGGACACAATTTTTTTTGGGAAGGATTTCTGTCTCCGTATATCACTGTTCAGGATTTTGTCGCTGTGGCGTAGTGGTAGTGCGTTGGACTGCTACGCAGAGTGTCCGGGGTTCGAATGTCGGTACAGGCAAAATCAAAAAGTAGAAAAAATAATTTTTCTACACGACATCACCTCTTGGCAGGCAATGGCAAACTTCCAAGAGTAAAAATTGCTATGAAAAGCTTTTCACTTCGCCGTTCGGATTCGGCGTTAAACTTTAGGTCCCATTCCATTCATGTACAAATATAACACGCACAAAATGAGTGGATGCGAAAAGCTCGGCCTAGGCCCTCCATGGGCTGTTGTGCCATTAAAAGCAAGTAAGTAAGTAAATTGAAAATCTTGTACTTTCTTTCTTCTCCCCACTTTGCACTTATCTGGAAAAATGCTCTTTTAGAAAATACACTACAGCCCAAAAAATGCCAAATAAGTATGAAATAATATTATTTAAATTAACTTAAGATTGGGCAAAGAAATTAATATTTTCATGAATTCATTCATTCAATTGATAAATCATCAAGTTGCAATAAATTAATGTTCTTTTTATCAGTTAAAATAAGTTATTTTGTATTGAGATTAGCAAAAATGTGTCTGAGATTAAGCTCATTTTGAAATTACATTACATTGAAAAAATATTATGCTTCAGTGAACAAAACAATTAACAATGTATAATTGTATATAGTACAAATATTAATAAAGAATTTATCGTTTAAAAAGTAGTTTTCAGTCTTTGAGGCCAACGGAAGCTATTTTCTGATAAAGCAGGACTGCCAACCTCCCGAAAGTCGGACGGTTGGCAAGCCTAATACTAGCAACCAAACAACTTCCTTTTACCTTCTATTTTTCTTCTTTCTTTTTTTTTTACACTTGCTTGTTGTTTTTGGCCACAATTGGAATTGGCTTGTTGACGGATAATTTATTATGCGTAGGTTTCAAGACCCCGCAAACAGTTCTGCATTCTGCGTATGCATAACGCGCAATCGATATAAACTTTTCGCTGAAAATTTTAATTGAATATTAACACCTACTGGTTGGTGGGTCAAATATACAATAATATTTTTGATGTTTTTTACTTTTTGTTTAAAAAGTCGTACCTCTGCTTTTATAATAATCTTTTTTTTATAAAAAGAAAAAAAAAACGCCTGATTGCAATACGAGAAATAGCCGTAAGCATATTACCATTTCAATTTGTATATTTTTTGCATTGATTTATTTGAAAGTGTTATTGAATAAGTAGTCGCAAAGAAGTTCTTCTCTTCTCTTTCATTTTATGTATATATATATATATATATATAAGTTCTTTTTTTTTACAGATACAGAAGCTGTGAAGGCTGTGTAAAGGTAGTAAATATTTTTGTTAAAAAGAAAGAGTTAAAGAGTTGAAGTTGGCAGGCACAAGGTGCTGCTGCAAAAAACATCATTGTAAATTTAATTTGCCGAATTTATGACTTTCCTGAAAAATGTGTGTACCTTTTCGTATTCATTCCTTTTATTGATACAACAAAGTTGGCACGGAGGTTGGCATGTATTTCGGTTATGAGTATGAAGGGCCAAGTGCTTTTTCGTTTTTGTGTTGTGTTGAGAGCGTGACGTGTGCAAATTTTAGTCCTGTTTTTGTTTTTTGTTTTCTTCTTATTTTTGTTGTTGCTATTGTTTCTGGCTGCTCTTTTGTTAGTTTTGCGTTTGCGTTTGCACTTGCTTTTGTGTATACCCGCAGCTTGTATCTAAACAAAATGTTATGTTAACTAAATTTGGCGGCTTCTGTTTCTAATAAAATCGACGAAAAACAAATTGCAACTGTAATTTGAAAACTTTCTTATCAAATGATGAAATCTAAAATTGCATTTAGTTATGGAACTTCCGCAATATTTAGTTAGTTATTAGTGCAGAATGAAAATATGAATAACATACATACTGGGTCCTTGTTGAATATGTTGAATATTGACAAACAAGGCTGGCACCTTATAGGCGGCATTGGCGAAATTTGAATGAAGTTGTGTACTCGATGCAAAACTTACTTAACATGGCAAGAGGAAAACGGTAGGTCGGTAGAGGTCACTTCCATTTATGTAGAAAAATACTACCATATATAACACGCACAACATGATTGGATGCGAAAAGCTCTGCCTGGTCCCTCCATGGGCTGTTGAAAGAAGAGGAAGAATACAAAAATTTATAACAAAATTCCGGTTTTTGCCCTGCAATTATTTCTTTAGGTAATTTGAAGTCTAGCACCGTCTGCCGTTTTTCGATTGCAAACACTCCTCGTGAGATGAGACGAATGGAGATGAAAAGGTTTATATTTTTCAAAAATATCGAAAAGTTTGTAATGTGTCAAGCAATACATTTCACAATGAGCTCTTCTTTTTTTTGAAAAAATCAGATGATCTGATATACGAACGATTGCAGTGGTCGCTGTGGTGTAGTGGTAGTGCGTTGGACTGCTACGCAGAGTGTCCGGGGTTCGAATCTCGGCACAGGCAAAATCAAAGAGAAGAAAAAAACAAATTTTTCTACACGGCACCACCTCTTGGCAGGCAATGGCAAATCTACAAGAGTAAAAATTGCTATGAAAAGTTTTTCACTTCGCCGTTCGGATTCGGATTTAAACCGTAGGCCCCTTCCATTCATGTACAAATATACATAACACGCAATACATGAGTGGATGCGAAAAGTTCGGTCTAGGCCCTCCATAGGCTGTTGTGCCATTAAAAGTAAAAGTAATGTAGTGAATGCAAGAGTTCATTTCACGTCAAAGATCCCCTACATATTTAATTTTCTTGTAGCTCCGTTTTTGAAAATCCAATGATGTGGTTTCAATTATTTTTTGTTGTTTTTTAATTTGGAATCAACTTGCAATGTGGTCAAACCCCATTCCTACCAAACAAGGAACGGACTATAAGAAAGTCTGATGCTGATGCCTTCTTATTGATGCTTTAGCTTATAAGAAGTTAGATTTACATTATTCTCGACAGGAAACAAGACCGAGGGCTACCTTTTGTGCTATAGGCAGAATTTGAATTCATCTTTCAATAGGGAAAAATCTCAATAGGAAAAGACTTAGCCACTATATTTTTTTTTTTTCCAAAGTAAATATTTTCACACCATTCAGCTCTAGATGGATGGATGGGTGTTGGAAATCTCGATAAACGATTTATGATGCTAGACTTATTCAATTGCGAGCACTCATCGTGAGCTGAATGGTCTCAAAAATTTCCTTTTTTTTTTTTTGTTCAGCTGTAATGTAAGGCTTAATTTTACCAAATAACGAAACGTTTGTGATGCCAATCAATAGATCTCACTGAAACCTTTCCAACGATATCTAATCTGCTACATTGATCGATCCGGTTTCTTAAATGTTTTTCAGAAACACATTCATTCTAAATGATTTTATATTCAGACCTTTTTCCACCTTATAGCAGGCAAATGACAAACTTTCAAGAGGGGAAAAGTCCTGGGAAAAAGGTCCTGTTAAAAGTTTGTGTATGTCGTATTGGTCCAAGTCCTCAAGGGGCTATCTATCGTGATATCTGAATTTATCATTTTATCATTCTAACAAATTCTAAATAACCTGTAAATAATAGTGTAGCGCATACGGCAATCATCAATAAATGGCCTAGTACCAAACTTAGGCAATTTGTACAATAAATTGTTCATATTTGTTTTGTGCATAGTTTGTCTAGATAATGAAAGTTTGGGTGAAATGAGTATAGAGAAAAAAGAAACTACTAACAATTCAATTGTTTCAATTCAAACCTTGGAATAAGATTTCTCTGTGGATATTCAAAATATTTTATCTGTTAAAAGTTAAAAGCAGGGCTTTGAAACAAAATTAAAAGAATAGGTACAACAAGTCCAAAATTAACATTGCAGAAAGAGACAAATTGTCGTTAAACCGCGCTCGTAGATTATAACGACTTTCATACTTATTTCAAAAAAAAACAAATAAATTCCAAACAAAAATTGTGCGTTACTAGGACGCCCTCCCGAGGTTAACTTCTGCAGTACGTTTTCGTTTAAATTTCTAACGATTTTTGTTGGAAATGCCAAAATTTTGTTTGATATCTATCAATAGGCTAATGAAAAAAAAATTTGAGGAGAAATTGATGGACACCGTCCTCTATCAATCGAGTATGAGAAAATTGAGGATGCATATGTGTATACGTATAATTTTTCATACGCGACTTTTGATAGAGGGCGCTGCTTATAATTTATGTGTGCCCATCATATCCGTTACGATTTTCGTTACGACTACCATCTTTTACCCCCGTCTGAAATATAAAAAACGATTCTTAAGAAGTAAACTTGAAAAAACAAAAAAAAAAACCTTGGAGCTAAGCTCAACTAAGCTCTATGATTATTTTGGATCTCTTTTTATTCTACAATTTTTGAAATGTCTGACCGGCGTAGGCTTGTTTGCCTTATGTAAAACCTAAAACGAATATCAAAGATGAACCCGATCAAATGAAAATCAAAACATTTTGAATATTCTTTACTTTACTTTTAATGGCTTTTCACATCCACTCATGTTGCGCGTGTTATATTTGTACATGAATGGAGAGGAAATAAAGTTTAATGCCGAATCCGAACGGCGAAGTGAAAAGCTTTTCATAGCAATTATTACTCTTGTAGGTTTGCCATTGCCTGCCAAGAGGTGGTGCCGTGTAGAAAAATTTTTCTTCTTACTTTTTTTTTTTGATTTTGCCTGTGCCGAGATTCGAACCCCGGACACTCTGCGTAGCAGTCCAACGCACTACCACTACACCACAGCGACCACAATATTCAATATTCTACCCTTCTTGATTTTGAAACTGGAACTAGAAAAATATGCTTTATTGTACGAGTACGAACATACAAAAGTCAATTGATTCATTAGCAATAGCCGAAAATGAAAGGTAACTAATTGGAAATAATAAATATCCCTGAATACGGATAATACTTATCAGTGAGGATCCATAGTGATTGCTTTATTTTCTTCAGTTTTGTAATTTTAACGAGCGAAATATTAATTCTTTCTATTGTAATCTAATTAAAACTGAGACAACTCGATAACCTACCTCATAAAAATTTGGAGCTTCTTCTAGATTGGTTTGTGTCAAATGCACTTAAAGTATAACTCAAGGTGAAGCTCGAACAAAATAAAATAGAAACAAGAAGCAGAACCATTCCAACTAAAGAATATGTCACTCACGTTGACAACTAGGGTGGTTCATTAAGAAAACCATTGTTTCAATGGTTGAAAATGTAAAGAATGTGTGAATGTGCCTCTTGACCCTAACTAATGTGTGATTTCTTTTTGATACGACGAGATATGAATTCTCGCTCAGATACGAATTCTTAAACAATCAGCTAAATTAGAGCAGCAAATAACTTACCACCGGACATAAATGAAAAGATACGTGCAAATTGCTAACATCGAAGAAGGTTTCCTTTGGGAAGTCTACGTATGTATTTATAACAAGCATGGTTATCTCATCGATACAACATAAGAAAGAAAACGAAAGCAATCAATCATTTTATAATGAAAATCTCAAGATCGTTTATTTATTTTCCTGTATGTTAGTAAACGTTAACTTATGAATTTTTGTGATTTTTCAAATTTTCAAGTTGATTTATTTCATAGATTTTTCTAAGTAAGTAAGATTGGACATTTTCCTTTTTCAAATTTGATAACTTTTTCTTGCTTACAAACAACTTGATATTCGATATATTTTTTGCTAAGTGAGCCGTAGCAATTTCTTCAACACGTTGTAGCTTTTTTACTCTCATTTCTTATCAGAAATGTTATATCGTTTTAAGTTACAAAAAGAATTAGTTTCTTTGAGAGGAAATAAGATACAGGAACCAGGTCTGTAGAATGTAGTAGGTGGTCAATGAGTTCGACCAGTGAATCGCGCACCTTACACGGTCAATAATAATGACAATTATTTACAAATATTGTCATTTTTAATGTGGTCGCTGTGGTGTAGAGGTAGTGCGTTGGACTGCTACGCAGAGTGTCCGGGGTTCGAATCTCGGCACAGGCAAAATCAAAAACTAGAAAAAATAATTTTTCTACACGGCACCACCTATTGGCAGGCAATGGCAAACCTACAATGGCATAGAGTAAAAATTGCTATGAAAAGCTTTTCACTTCGCCGTTCGGATTCGGCATAAAACTGTAGGTCCCTTCCGTTCATGTACAAATATAACACGCACAACATGAGTGGATGCGAAAAAGTTCGGCCTAGGTTGTTGTTGTGCCATTACAAGTAAGTGAAGTCATTTTTAATGATCGTGTAAGAAGGCAAAATATCACTTCATTACTTGGGTTGTATTTGATGAGTGATGGGAAATATTGATGGAATTCAGGAAATTCTGATTTTTGCAATCATTACTTGCAGTAATGACAATTTTAATGATCCTGTAAGTCTGGCATCAATATAATGATGGAAATATTGACAATAAGTGCTAATATTGTCATTATTAATGATCAAGTGAGAGCCGATTTTGAAAAAGTGCATTCGCTGCTTTCCCATGCTGAACTTTTCATAATTTTTTTGAGAATTCTTTGCTTTGGCTTGCCCATAGCTTCTGTTAATCCCGATTCGATGTTCATCTAGTTTTGTTAGTTTGTATGCATTTTCGATGTTATTGATAGTGTTCGCAGTAGTAGGTCTTGATTCAAAACCAGCTGGTACGACCATATTTTAATAACAGATGGCATGTCTTCATAATTGTAAAAGATGTGGTAGGGGTCTGAGAATTTCGAAGAAATTTATTCCATTAAGAACTGCATACGATTTTTAAAAACAGGGACGCAGAAAAATTTAACATGGGATTTTTAAGGCGAAATTAACTTTATTCTTCCACTAAGATCGTTCGTATATCCGAAATTGATTTCATCTGTTAAACCACGGTTCGATGGAAAGGTTTCAGTGAGATCTATTGATTGGCAACACAAGCGATATTTGAAAGAATGAAGCTTTTCATTGCAGCTAAACCAAGAATAGTACATGTTTTCAGACCACTCAATTCACGAGGCGTGTTCGCAGTCCAACAACGAGGTATAGCGTTAGACTCTCAATCTCTTAATCACGGAGGCAAGAACTTGAATATTTTCGCCCAATCATCTCCACTCACTTTCTCAATGTTAATGCATATATTATTAATACATTAAACACACAGGATGGACCCCTATGAATGCAGAGCATTGTGTTGATTGGAATGAAGATTGATTGGTGGGAGGAAGAAGGAGGGAGAATGAGAGAGTGAATGCAATCACAGGACAGCGATAATGAAAACTCTCAATCGAGTAATAGAAAAAAATCTTTCTGACTTGAGGGAACTTCGATGAATTCAATTCACGACACAACTGAATATTCTCACACTCATAAATATGCAAAAGCTTAGTAATAACTTCAAAGCTATTGTAATAATAAGTACAACATTTCCATCAATCATTGGTAAAACTTACTTGAGTGCATGCGCTAGGTACGAATTATAGCAGAATACTTATTGTACTTAAATTAAATGGAATAATGGCGGCAATAAACTACGGTAAGGTGTCAGAAATGATTATGCAATTGCATATAATTGGTAGCAATTATCAATGGAACAACAACAAACAACCGCAGCAAGAAATCGAAGTATCTCATACACACGCTGCTGCTGCTGCTTCGACGCTTACTCGTTATTTCCACTGTACCATCTCAAAAAAAGAAAAGAAACAAAAAAAAACATCAACAAAAGCACAACTTCAACTTCAACTTCTGCCTGCTTGTCTGACACACAACACGGGCAAGCGCGCCAATACAAAAATAAAAATTAATAATTGCTGGAACATAAATATTCAAACATCTGACAACTGAAAATTATCTCCTTCGCTCACGAGCCATTTAAATCAATTTAACACGTTCAACAACAGCGCAATGGAACAGCAACTGCTCCTTGCATTTTATGTTTTCTTACCCCCCACACTTGGCAGCACACAAGAGGAGCACACATACATATGTACATATTTATATCCGCATACATACATACTGACATGTGAGTAAGTAGATGAGACCTTCTATAAAATTATTACCTTTTCGATTTATGTGTGCTATTTTTCTTTGTTTTTGTTTTTTTTTGTTTTGCTTTTAACTGAAAATTGAAATTTATTGAAAAAATGATGACAAACGAACGAAATAAGTGCACGAACACTTTATCGTGTATTCAGACAAATTTGAGGTTATGATATATAAAATATTGGCACGTTAGGTTGTGAAAGGTTGCCATCTTCTTAAGTTTTAGAACAAGGATTTTTTAAATTGATAGCTTGGATTTTACTTTACTTTTAATGGCACAACAGCCCATGGAGGGCCTAGGCCGAGCTTTTCGCATCCACTCATGTTGTGTGTGTTGTATTTGTACATGAATGGAAGGGGCCTACAATTTAATGCCGAGTCCGAACGGCGAAGTGAAAAGCTTTTCATAGCAATTTGTACTCTTGTAGGTTTGCCATTGCCTGCCAAGTGCTGGTGCCGTGTAGAAAATTTTTTTTTTCTACATTTTGATTTTGCCTGTGCCGAGATTTGAACTCTGGACACTCTGCGTCGCAGTCTAACGCATTTACACTACGCCACAGTGACCAGGAATTTATTAATTTATTTTAGCTAACCTTTTATGGGATTAGGTGAAATGCCTAACAAAATATTAAAAAAAATCTTGAAAACCAGAAAGCTTTAAATTTGTAAATGAGCAATTGAATCGGATTTGGGTCGGATCATAGATTTGGGTAAATGATCTAGCCGAGATATGGAAAAGGTTTACCGAGAATCGTAAAGTCAATGGAATATATTTCTATAAACGGTAAGGAAACGCAGAGCAGGCTGTTGACTGAACGGAAATCATTGGCCTGTTTAGGTAAAAAATTGTTATGAGTTATGAAAAAGAAAAGAATCTTAAATGGTATGTAAATAGATCACCGATTGTTAAGCGAAGGCAGTGAAAGGCTTAGAAAAGGGATTGTATAAACAAGACCTAACGACAATATACTTGAGGTTAGATAGGATGGCGCACATATCTGAAATCTTTTTGGAAATCTTATCAATGCCATATGTTGATGTTCTTAGAGAGACGAAATCTACTCGGCGATTCAGTGGCTTCATCATATGTTAAAAGGCAAATAGGTAATAAATGTATCATTGTCAGCGTCCGATATCTTGTAATGATTCTAAATTAATCTACTCTGGTCTGACCCAGTTAAATCGATCAGAATTGTTCTAAACAAAATAAGCCAACCATTTATTTTGTTATTTATCCGCCAAAAGGATGACTGTTGGCAAATCTACACTCTGTCCCAAATACGTCAGCACTCCGTCGATTGTTACCATTGCGTTGACGGAGTAGATACTGAGATTTCTTATTAGATGCAGAAGAAAGTTCCTTTCATTCACTTCCGTCCCAATTACGTCAGAACTTCGTAGATTGTCACCATTGCGTTGGTACTAGTAGGTATTAAGATTCCTTATTAGTTGCTGATGTAAGTCCGTTTCATTTCATCAAGAGCTATGCAAATCTCTTAACCCATATAACAAAAAGCTTTTTTCTATGCAAGAAAGCTCTTAAAACATTTATCAGCAGGGTGGCAATCTTATCATCCTTTATTTGTAATCCTGTATAAAAAAAATTGTTGTGCACAAAACACAGCCATACGCACGGCATTTAAGACAAGAGAGGCGCACGCGCACGCGCACATACTTTATTGTGACGCTTGCTGGTGTCATAAATGTGAGCCGAATGAGTGCCTCAACATGGCACTTTGTAAATGTGTTTAAACCAACAATTATGCGAACATAAATCAAATGGTCGACTAAACTCGTACCTACTTGCATCGATATGGATGATGCGAATATCAAATTGAATAGACTTACCAAGCATACAGAAGATACTCACTCCATGCATACATACATACAAATACATATAGATGCTATGGAGCGATGTGGCTGTATCGAGGTGGCGCGTTTAGCGGCTGACGACTGCCAATGGGAAGATGCAATAGGATGGAGCAGCGCAGCTCCGCAGCAACCGGTGGTTTCAAGTATCAATAAATAATAGCGACGGAATTTACTGATCGTGATGGGGAGTTTAGATTATATGTTTGTGATACAAATCTGCGCGTATGCCACCAGCGTTGTGATCCGTGATGATGAAAATGATGCTGCCGATGACGACGACCATGACGACGACGATGGCGACCGGTGTGGTGGCGATTTGAATTTGGCAAAATAAGCATTTATGAAGGTTTTGTAAATTGGATTATTTGTATAATAAGAAACATATGCATAACAGTTTGCCTTGCATACATATGCATACACTTAGTATGCACATAAGTATGTGAATATTTCCGAGACTCCTACATCTGCTATCCACTGTTTTACATAATACAAATTTTTCACAGTTACCAACTTTGACCATCAACCATCAATAGTTACCCTAATTGAGCTTCTGTAAAATTTCGCTGTAGTTGTATCCAGTTCAAGTGTGAGAAGCGGCAAGCTGCTACTGGTTGAGAATAGGCTTCAACGCATATCGACCATGTTCACATTAGCCTCAGTGAGCCGACTCATTTTGACGTCTACATGCAAAGGGGAAGTGGAGAAAGGAAAATTTACGTGAGGCGGGATTTTTTATTTTGTTAAAAATTTCTCGACTAATTTTGACATTTCAATCAACTGCGAAAAAATCATTTTACCGTACAAAATTTTATTCGGAATGATAAAAAAATAAACGATACTTATAAAAATTCATAATTATCACTCATTGGATAAAAGTAAGTATCCTGCAGTAAATATCTGTGCTGCGCAAAAGAGCTGGAGAGTGTCAAAAATTAGTGCGAACATGAGAGAGTGCAATCTTGTCGGCGCACTGAGGCTAATGTGAACATGAACATTGGCTCAATAATTATTAACTCAAAATGAAATGTGTATTCCTGGACAGCCACTAACTAACTAACTGGTTATCATAAAACTTTTGCCTATACCTGACTCAGTTAATGTATTCTGGCGATATCAGAATCTGCTATGAGCCATAGTAATTTTGTGTATAAAGAAAAATTCAACGAATTAGCAAGACTCTACCCTAAGACTACACCAGAGGCAATCAATGCCCTCTCTCTGCAACAAATTTAAGGCGGATGTATTTCTTCGATACAAGAAAAACCTGCTCATCGGAAACTCTTCCCTTATGCCACAAGCCAGAATTTGTATTCCCCAAAATATCCACTGCTAAGATCTGAGCGCAAAGGAAACTTTTGCAAACTGTCTCTGTGAAACCGCAAGTATTCGATCAGCAAGTATTCGATCCCTGAAAAAACTCTCCTAAAAGGCATCGCTGAGATTCATTTAGAGATTTAAACTTCATGAATTACAAACGTGAATTCAGGTAAAAGTCAGCAACAGCCTAAATGCAGACGGTGTTAATGCAAATTGCCACTCTAACTGTTCACCTGCTCTTGATCATATTGCGAAAATGTTTAATTTAATTTTGGTAATTGTCTCAGGCTGAAACGAATCAACTAGGCAAGGGTCTCCATAAGATTTACCCAGGCCCAATCAGTTTTATCAATGATTTACCCACTGCGCGCTTACCTTCATCTTATCTTTCATCTTGATGCGATCGCTTTTGATCTTATTCGACATAGGTGCATAGGAGCAAAATAAATCTGTTTTCATCAAAGAGAATTATTCAATCTAATAAATTATAAACAAACAAATTATATTTTGTTAAACCGATGAATTAAAACAAGTGTGAATTATGGCCACACAACATGGCGCAAAACACTTACATACTCTCGGGCATTCAAGCATTAGAAAGCGCCAAGTGAAATGAAAATGCTGAATCAATTTTACAAAACAACAACAAAAATGTGTATGTGTGTAGGCCGATGAGAAGAGAAGAAGTAGATGACAGCAAATTACAACATGGCAAAAATCATTTACACCACGGAAAGTTACACTCACACATCTGTACATGCAGTGCATGTGTGTATGTTTGTGTGCTAATGATTATTAACATAATTATAGACAATTTTTGCCATAAGGTGGCAAATTATGCACAAACATTCTCTTTTGAGAATGAGAAACAAGTTGCCATGCATCGATGGGAGCCTCTGCCTAGTAGAACACACCAAAGAGTTTTTCCTTTTCACTTCACAAACAAACGGAACAAGCCGCAGAAGAGTCGAAATGGCGGCAAAATTAGGCAAAGGAAAGCGAGAGAGAAAGAGATGGAGATAATGTGGCGCACAGCATATGCAACTTTTGACAGGTTTAGAACTGATTTATGAGCGCATGATTGAGGATATTTGTCAGCTGAAATTAGCTTTTATTAGTGTCATAAATCATGAAGCTGTTTCAGTTGATTATTAATGAAGTGCACACTTGATATACTGTGAAGAAGGTAGGTGGTGGTCAATGCATGACGATACGGTGCGATAGCTAAATACTGCCTGCATATTGGCCAATTGTAGTGATTATAGAATTGACTTGACGAAAATTGTAAAACTAAAATAGAGTTGAAAAATACCAAATGGTAAACATTTATTTTAATCGAATGTCATAAAAGAAATGATATTTTCTCCTAGTTTCTGTTATCTTCTACTGTAGAATAGACATTTTTAGTGGAGAGACTTTCTTTAAGAAAATATTTTTCGATTTAAAGAAGTTAGAGTGCACCAAGTGGTCACCGTGGAGAAGTTGGTAGTACACTGGCCTGTTACGTAGATGGGCGAAGTGAAAAGCTTTTTATTAGGTAATTTTTACTCTTGTAGGTTTGCCATTGCTTGCCAAGAGGCGGCGCCGTGTAAAAAAATACACTTCGCGAAAATGCACACCCCCGATGCACTTTCAACTACGCCACGGCAACCACTGACAGCTATAAAGATGTTAGTAAAATAAAAGACGAGGACGGTTGCGGCATTTCCTCTAGAAAACTGGGTCTCAAACTTTTCTTCCTTTCGTCCTAACCATTCGATACGAATATTTCCATGTACACTGATAGCCCAGCAGCAATCAAGTTAAGGGCTGGTGTTTTCATTACATTAAAGTTTGTTTCTGATAGCCAATCTTCTCGCAACTTCTAATCAATTCATTCCATAGGTCCGCTTTTTCTAAGGGATCGTTGCTTTCCGATATATCACCCCCTTGCACTGCCTGTGCTCCTTTCACGTCTAAGTATAAAATTGGCCATTAATCAAAACTGCATTGAGAAAGCAAAAAAATACTGGGTAGCAGAGCGCACTTGTGGTATTACCAGACACAACTGGACCGCAATGGACTTTAGATCTACTAGACAGCTACTCAACCTTAGCAGAAACTACACCAGCACAACGATTTCGGTGCTCGCGGGACACATGCAACTTGATTAGGGCGTGTATTCAACGAGGGCGTGTATTTGACGAGGGCGTGTCTTCAACGAGGGCGTGTCTTCAACGAGGGCGTGTATTCAACGAGGGCGTGTATTCAACGACTACAGTGGAGGTTGTCGCTTTGAGGAAGAAGAGGAAACAGTCCGAAACTTTCTGTGTGAATCCCATTTCTGGCTAGGAGGATACTAAAACTCTTCTCCACTAGTCCATCTATAAGTATTAAGGTCATAGCCAGTGTCATTAGCGAATCCTCATAGAGAACTTAATTGTGCTTAAGTATGCTTTCATACAGAAGGCTGCCACTCCAACCTAACCTATCCTATTGAATATTTGCGATGCCTTTGCAGCATTTTTACTCATATACACTCATAATATTTATGTTGAGTTCAAATCAAGTGGTGCACGTAATTACTTGATGTGGTCTGCCTTTAACTTAGAAAGAACCATTCTTCTTGATCTTGATTATCCGATTAATAATAGGAATACATAAATCATTCCTACCTTCTTGTAGGCACATAGTACATATGTAAAAACATCTGTTTTTCTTTTGTATTTGTTGGTCCGTATTAAATATTATAGTATTTTCTCAAATAAATTAAATCATCGAAACAATAATAAACAAAAACATTCACCATGCTCGCATTAGGAAAGTGCCATTGGCCACACCGAACATACAAAAATTTGCGGTGATCTTTATCATTAAAAGTAGAGCAAACAAATATCGCAAGGTAGCAAGTTGTACAAAAGAATTATTTACTGAATGATAAAACAAAACAAAAAATCCGAATAAAATAAAGAGGATCTGGCAGCAAGATAAAAATCACTTCAGCATTGCATACTTACGATCAGTGCGTAGTAGGCGCCGCTGCCACGATCATCATCATTTTCTCAATCGGATCGGAAGGGATCAAACTGTCAAACTGAACTCGAACTCTCAATCTTTGCAATGCGATCTCACTTTCTTTTCACATGCTCCACGCAGTCACACAGTCTGCATTGCTACTAACATTTACGGGCACATCTCTCCCACCGATCGCTTATCCTGCACAGGCTCAACTCATTATGGCTCTTAATTATGGCATCCAATTTTCATTTCTATCTTACCTAGCTGCGCTACTGTTTTATTTTCTTCTTGCTTTATAAAACGCATACAAATTAGATTCGCATATACTATATGTAGTTTTGTTTTTCTCTCATCTTGGGTAGAGAAGACTAGATTTTCAGATGCATATCTTGCACATTCTTTTGATTACCGACGACTCATGCTTCACTGGTCCTTTTCTTAGATTTTTCATATTGATAAAATGAAATCGATACTTTTGGTATAAAAAACATAACAAAACAAAAAAAAGGTGAAAAGAGAAAAGAAGATTTACTACTTTACAGGATTTATACGTCGCTGAATTTGGTTAAATTTGTCGTTACTAGCCAAGCAGTTGGTGTGATTTTAAACATATTTAAAAAAAAATTATCGATAGCGCTTGAATGTTGATGGAAATTAATACAAGGACCAAGAATGAATTTACTAAGTAGTACTGAATCTACTATTAAAATGGTACTATATGTAAATATTTAGTCCTGTGTTTGCGCGGAGGTGCAAAGAGTCACATTTTAAATACGAACTCTCTCAATTATAATGTTTCTTTGTCCCATGTTCATCTCGCTCACGTTATGAATCAAATCTGACCCACTTCTCTCCTCCCACGCAAGTCATAATTTACATAATTTACAAATTACCAAAATTGGTTTACTTTATCCTACGTTGAAAAATTCAGTCAATAACTTGTGAAAACGCTGAGGTATATATTTACTTTTAATATACAATATCCTTAGTTTTATCAAAGCCAATACATATGTATATAATACTCTTATAATTTTTCGTTTGTCGTCAACTAATCAATTCATTCCTGCTCGAGAAGAGGAAAAATAGAAAACAAGCACAACACTGGTGGCAACAACTATTCTCATGCACAGTTTTCAGCGAAGTTCCAAACCTAAAATTATGTGCCCAATTGCATAGAAGCGAAGTCATAACTCCAAATTGAAAAATAATTAAGTAAATGATTTAACAAATCTTTTTCATATATATAATTTACGCTGTAAATTGTAATGTAATATTCTTTGTAAATTATTCTCGTTAATCGATAACAACTGAGCAACTATTGCATTTTTATTGTAAAACAGCTGACAGTAGTCGAAGTTTTCAGAGAATTCAGCTTTATTCAATATTAATTAATATGTACAGCGGCTGTATAGTGGTCAATTTCTGTCAAAATTCTTTCATACATTTTGTGTGGAGCAACCCGAAATAAGGAACGTCAACCTAGTCCAATATTATTTTAAAAGAGCATTCAAAATTGAATTGATTGCCATAATGAAAAAAAAAACTTGCATTTAAAAAAAATTTGTTTTTTTCATTTGATGTTAAGCTTTTATTTAAGATTGATGTTCAACGCAATTGCGCGGCGCTAGAGAACACAGCGCCCATCGCTCCATTAAAGGACCACAGTCAAGGTGTCGTTCACCACCAAATTTTTGTTTTATTCACTTTGCAAGCGTTTTGTTGCGGCCAAACCGGAAAAATTAGCAGACGTAAACATATCAAAAAATGATTTCAAAAAGAATTTCATATAAGTACTACTATTGTCCAATAATTGTGCATTACTTTTCAGCTACTCCATTTTTTAAGGTCCAGGCAAATACAACACTGTCATGAAAAGATAAGCAACGTAGACGAGAAATACGAATAAATGACAAATGAAGTAAAGTGATGAAAGTGTACGAGACAAAATCGGTTGAAGGGAAAATTTAATTAGGAAAAATAATCAATTTAATAGGAAAATATATTTTAATTCCACTTAAAAGTAAAGAAAAAAAAAGTTCCTTGTGTATCAATTCATATGTGTGCTGAAAATAATATAAAGAAAGTTAGTAGAAAATCGTTTTCCGTTTGCCTTAGCAAAGTGCCAACGTCTCTAAATTAATTGCAACAGTGTCACCGCATTGAATGTGAATTTTTTATTATTTTTTTTTGGCCAAAAGTGGTTCGTTTTGTGTGTGCTGTGGGGGTGAAGGTAGTGGGCGCAGTTGTTGGTAGTAGTAAAAAATGTGTTGATGTAGTGCCGTAGCGAGTGTGTGAGTATTTCGTTTGTCCGCCGTGAGTGGGGAAGAGGACGCGTTGCAAACATATGCTGAAGTGGATTTTACAAAAAGAAAAAAGATAATAAAATATTAAAAAGAAAAAGGAATTTACCTGAAAAAGCAACAAAAAGATTTGGCAACCGCATCCAACAGCTCTGTAGATATTTGAAGTGATGTTCGGCAAGAGTTTTCAATTTGTCATTGTGATTTTATAATTGGCTTCTATGTTAAAGTTGATTTAAATAAGTTACTCGCATTGTGATTTACAATAATGCAGCAAGGCATCAAGGTTTTTCATTCAATTCGCGAATTAACTGACGCGCAACACTATAAAACGAATTTGGACGAATTTGGAAGAGCTGCCAACTGTTGAGAACTTATCATGAAAACGTTCCCTTAAAATAAATGTTAAGAATGTAAGGAAATTTCACGTGGGAACCTCTTTACCTTAACAAAATTCCATCAAATCCTACAATCAAAAAAGTAGTACCCAAATATCGGAAAAGGAGAAAGGAATTGTTGTTGTTAGATATATGGATGGGTTAGGGTCAGGCACCTAAAAGAATATTAATTAAATTCTCTGATTCTTCAATTTGGTTAAGCTGTTTATTGATTGAATTGACTCATTTGAAAAACATGATTTGAAGTTGCTTTTTAAAACACTCGAGCCACTGATCTGTACTGGGATACCATGTACTAGGATGTAATGGGTTCTAAATCAGTGAAATCAAGTCCTTTTACGCTACTTTTCTTAAGAGCTATAAATCCATGAGCTATAGCTCATATAGCTAAGCTATATATGAGCTATAGCTAAGAGCTATAAATCCATGAAGGAAACGGAAACTATAGGGTCATCTAATATATTTTGATCACTCTTCTTAAGCAATAAATGCCTTCCTTGAATACAATAGCGCCATGGACAGAGGAAGTCGGCAAATATTGTTTCGCCTGTGAATAGCTTCCAAAGAATGAAAACTAAAGATGATATATGTACGTTTATCAAGTTATAAAGTAGTAGAAATAGACCTTTAACTATTTCACTTTTTCGACCTGACTACTCAGCATTCTAATGGATAGTTGGTTTTAAGTGCTTTCCGCCGTTCCACCGGTTTACTTACGTTGGAAAAAGTACGTAAAGAAATTGGTTTTAACACAAAGAAAAATCACTCATCGGTTTTTTTTGCATTTTTTTGTTCTTGCACTTAGGTATCTAGCTTATGGTATCAATACTCTAATAGTAGCGAGGAAAATGTATCGATACTAGTCAATATTGAACATATTTAAAACGAATTTTGGATAAGAAATTAATACCCAATCGCTGGACAATAGATATATCTTACTGCACTACTGGGCTGCGGTGTAAATTTACTACACAATTGCCCAATTAATTGTATTTATTTCGCAACCATTGTTACGGGGCAACTTTGAATTTGCCCAATCGATACTTACATACAATAAGTTTTAATCGTAAAAATAAGGTTGCCAATGTAAAATAAACACTATAACATACACTAGTGGCCAAAACTAATGCAACCAAAATCATACATGTGCATTATGTTCTTTGCTTGCTTTACTTTACTTTTAATGGCACAACAGCCCATGGAGGGCCTAGGCCGAGCTTTTCGCATCCACTCATGTTGTGCGTGATATATTTGTACATGAATGGAAGGGACCTACAGTTTTATGCCGAATCCGAACGGCGAAGTGAAAAGCTTTTCATAGCAATTTTTACTCTATGCCATTGTAGGTTTGCCATTGCCTGCCAAGAAGTGGTGCCATGTAGAAAAAATTATTTTTTCTACTTTTTGATTTTGCCTGTGCCGAGATACGAACCCCGGACACTCTGCGTAGTAGTCCAACGCATTATCACTACGCCACTGCGACCACATTATGTTCTATAAAATTGTAAATATTCAAGATAGAGTGAAATTTTTTTTTTAATACTTATTGACTTTTTACTTTAAAACAAAAAAGAAATATTACAATTCATTTGTTTTTCTCTTTCCATAACAACTTTAAAGTAATAATTTTAAATTTTTCCTATCCAAAACTAAAGCAACTGTTTTCATTCATTATAAATTTTTCACTCATTTTCATTATAAATATTTTGTTGTTAATTAATACGTAATCAATTGCATAACCACTATTTTTGATAATTGCAATGCATCTATGATGTATTCTTTCTATGTGGTCTTTCGGATTGCTAATTATACCATGTGTTTTTGGTGCGAAAGATATTGTGTGGTTATTGTGTCTCACTGTCCCTTTTTTTATTTTCCGATCTACTATACTTCATAGGTTTTCTATTGGTTTCAGATCTGGGGATTGAGCTGTCCATTTAAGAACCATAATTTTTCCAGCATTAATTCAATCAAATACAAACTGGGGTTTTTTGTTTTGGGTCATTATCACGTTGGAAGATCCAAATCAGTGGCATTTCTTATTTTGCATATGACAGAATTACATTTTCCAATACATTTTTGTAGAAAAATCGATCCAATGTTTCCTTTAAGTATTTCATAAATTGGTCTAACACCACTGTATGAATAGCAGCCCCCACCCTATAATTGAACCACCTTTGTGGTTAACAGTTGCCTTGCAGAATTTAAGATTGAGGGGACTGTTGACTATGCCTCCTGACTGTTACATTTTTCATGTCGGCGTCTTTAATATTGAATTTAGATTCATCAGAAAACATTACATTTCTCTATTTCAATTATTATGTGCCTAGCCAGGCGATTTTTTGGAGAAATATAATATATGGTTTTATTAGCTGTATTGCGCGCGCTCGTAATCCAGACTCTACACCTCGTTTGCTCACTGATCTTGCACTTATTTCCAATTACATGTCCCTGACTATTTCTGTAGTAGTGCCAAAAGGGGTTTTCTATTCAGAACAGTCCGAGTGGGGCAAAGACGACTTATTATTCGAGAATTCAATCACTCCCAAACTTTCCGGAAATGTTTTTGTGATATATTTACACCTTTTTATAATCACTTATTATTTGTTCTTTTAACTAAGAATTGTATTTATTTCTTGTAATTTTTATTAATTTTTTAATGTGACTCCAGTATTTATTTAATAGTGATAATCACAAAATCGGGATCACAAAAATGATTTGCCGCACGTAACTCAGTAAAATAACGGTATAGACTTCAATTACTACTGCTTAAATCAGAGTTTCAATAGTGTTTCTATAGTTTTGGCCAAGTTAAAAATTATGTTTTGATAAATAAGATATTGTACAAATACAAAAGCCTATAGATTGCATTTGCTTAATTTTTACTTTTAAAAGTAAATAAATCAATTAGTGTTTGAAAAAAAAGCAGCATACCTTGAATATTTAAAATTTTATAGAACCTAATGCACATGCCTGATTTCTGTTGCTTTAGTTTTGGCCATCAGTGTATATGTGTATTTGAAATGTAATCGATACATGTATCGAGTAAAGTATCGAAAGTATCAGTAGTATCGATAGTTGTGTTAGACCTCTATTCATTAGTGCACAAAGAGCAAAGTGCTTCAGTGGAGGACGTTTGGTTTTTATTTAGAACCAAATCCTATAAGATTTTTGCTAAAAGTTCTCAGTTGTGATTTACCATTGGCAAACAAAGTATCTATAAGCAGTTATAGCTACAAAATAACACTAGAATATTGCTTTTGCCAACATCACTAAAAACGTCTCAAACTAAATTTTATTTTGTGTCTTATAAAATAAAAATAGTCAATTCATTGGAAATAAAAAAGTTGACATCCTTCGTGGAATTAATGTGAATTCTGTGAATTTCATCGTGAAACAAAAAGGAAAGTTTCTATACTCTCGTACAATTTCCTTGTATTGCATACGCAATATAATTTTATTTGTGAACGTCGTGTGCAATTCCGTATTGCACTAAAACCGGAAAAATTCCGAAGACATCGGGAGCAACACAATTACAACGCCTCAAAGCCAAAGCTTCGGGTAGTAGCTTAAAACGAAGTAGAACAGCGGCTGGGACCAGTAACGGTGCTGCAACAACAGCGTCTGCGCGCATATTTGGTGCTGTTGGTGGTGGTGGGGGAGGAGGCAGTGGTGGCAGTGGCGTTGGAGTTGGCGGTGTCGGTGTCGGTGGCATTGGAAATCATACTGCAACAAGTGGGGTCAATTATAAACGCAGTGGCGCTGGTGGTGAAAGTTTTGCCGGAGGGTTTGCTGCGGCAGAGGCAGGAGGCATTGGCGGTATTGCTGCCAGTGGTGGCAATAGCGGCAGCAGCAGAGAATCCTTGCAACCTTTTAATAAAACAACAGCACAAGCAGCTGCAGCAAAATCATATCAATCAAACAACAACAACAACAGCAACAATAACAGCAGCAGCAATATCAACTACAACTACAGCAACACAAACCACACCAGTGCCAATTATAATTACGCCTCAACATCAGCATCATCCAGTTTACCAGCTCTTAATCCTGCACAACAATACACTTCTTCCTTGCCAGCAACAACGATGATGAAACAGAAGATTTCGCTGGCTGAGCGATTGAATATTGGTAATGAAGTACGCGAATTAAAATTCGGCTGTACATTCAATCCGAAAAATACGACGTCAGCTTTTCACACAATCAAATGTAAGCATGCGAATTCATTCATTCCAACGATTGGTTGCAAGCGCATATTAAAAACAACGGGTGGAATGGTTTCTCTGTGTCTGAATTGGCGCTGAAAAATAATAAAATAATACGAAATACGAAAGAATAAAGTAAAATGGAGCAAGTCTTTGAAATGAGTCCACCCGATTAAAAATATGTATGCCTTGCATTAGATCTAAAACTTTGCTCTTTTTTTGTTTTATTAAAATTAAAACAATTAATTTGAATTTTATACCAGATGATTTTAAGCCAGCGAGTGTGGATACAAACAAAGTAGCTGACGTTGATGTTGGATCAAATAATCAAGTTACTGTTACCGTGCCAAATTTAGGTAAGTTACATACTTTGATTATTTTACTTTAAAAACATATAAAAATAAGAAGTTCTGTGTCATACTGAGCAACAAGTGTTTGAATTTTCTCTTCAGAACATCTGGCAACCCTTACTATGACATTATTGAAGGTCATGAAATGGATAAATACTACGAATTTTTCAATAATTGTTCATTTTTCTTAGATATACAAATAGTTTTTACATTCTTTTCCCTTTAAAAACAAAATTTTCCAACGTTTTTCCTTCTACCTTTTGCTTTGGGTTAATGCTTGTTAATGTAATGCACACCATGTGTTCTAAAACTCGGCCAAATATTGGAAAATCAAGTTCTATCCACATTCGTTTCGCTTAAAAAATAACGTTTCAACGTATTTTCTTCCACCTGATGTTTCAATGTTCGTTGTAAACTTTTTGTTTGTTTATTATTTACTACTTCGTCTGCTTTCTCTGACATTATTGAAGGGGCATGAAATGCAAACGATTTATGGCCCAATATTGGAAATTTTCTACTAATTCTTCTACCTATTGTTTCAATGATGGCTGTCTGCTATCTCAGAGCATTTCTGTTCAGATTTCTATATTCTATTGTATGCACAGCGCGAGTCCAAAACATAGTATTTATTTATAACTTATTCTGCTTCAGATAGTCCTTGTGTGCTATTATGGTTGTGTATGGCTATTTTCAACTTACCTTCTTTGGAGCGTGTTCTGAAAATTCAAGATCGAATTTATACTTTTTCAGAAGATTAATTTTCGTCACATTTCGATATAATTACGAATCCTTGCATAGAATTTCTGTAAACCTCGGTGGCCTAGATAATGAGTCTTAGACTGGAGCCTCAGTAGCCTTAAGTTCGATCCCCGCACAGTTAATAATTCTAAAGAAGATATTCCTCTATCCGATATAATAGAGATAATCGCTTTGCCGGCTTAGTTCATAACTGGTGTGCCAATTTCAATTCTCAAATAGCGAAACTAACCTATGTATTTACTTTACTTACTTTATTTCAATTCTCAAGTAGCGAAACTAACCTATGTTTTAAAAAAAAACAAAATAGAAAATATGTCTGAAATACCCTGAACTTATTATTGTTATTCTTTCTAAATCCTAGGAACAATTCTTAGTCTAACATGCATTTAAAAGCTTTTATGGCCTTCTGCTCGTGGCGTAAGTGGTATGTGGTGGACTGTTGCCCAGTCTGGACACAGTCGAAAAACCAAAAATTAAAATTTGCCTACACGCTGCCATCACTTCTTAACTGACAATTGGAATCCTCTAAGGCGGAGAACTTTTCACTTCGTAGTTTAGATTCAGCATAAAACTAAAGTACTACTACAACTCGATCAAATGGAATGGATACGAATTATGTATGTAGGCGGAGACTCTCAGCGGGCACGTGTGTAGCTGAAAACCCTTCAAAACTTTCACTCCCACTGTTCTACAATATTATTGCTCGCTTTACTCTTAAGAGGAGTTTACACTTGCAAGAATATTGCAGCAAGTTGCTCTCTGAAAGTATTTTTGCTGGCAAATAAGACGCCTGATTGGAAAAATACCTGCTGAAATTTTCTTGCAGATGTAAACTTAAGCTTAGGTCAGAAAGCAATGAAATTTTTAACTATTTTCTGCGTTTTTATAAGCTCTCAATAATTATGCACGTAGATACGAATTCTTTATGTTTTTTTATATTCTTTGACAATTAATACTCGTTGGGTTTAATTATTCATAATGGCACGTGTTTGAGTTGAACCAATATTGATTACGCTTCTTAATGAGTGATATCAATTCCGTATTTTTGAGTTAATTATTTTAATTATACTCTATACTTATAGCGTTGATGATGCGTTGAGAATAATTTGATATAGTACACTACGGACTTATTTAAATTTATTGACATAATGTACTTACCTATGATGCGTGGTATAAAAGAGAAAATTAAACGATTCTCATTATGAACGGAAATCGCAAAAATAGCAAAGCATTTGTCAGCATTCCCCTACTCTCCCTCCCCCTCCTCCCCAACAATCACATTTTGAATGTTTTAATAAGGTCTGCATGAATATACTACTGTGGGCAAAAAGTAGTAAGACTTTTTAATTTAAATTTCGCGCGGAAACCCATTCATCAAAATATTATTCTTTTAAGGTTGGTATGACTGTCGGTGACATCTGTGCCAAATGTCACATCAAAATAATCATTAGTGTTTACTATACGCTTGTCTTTCTGAAGTACAAAAAGTGCATTCGGCGATTTTCACAAAGAGTGAAATTATTCAACAAAGAAGTTCCATTAAATTTTGTGTGCGGAATCAAATTTCTGGTGCCGAAACGTTCAGAATGTTGCAAAAGGCCTTCGGTGATAATTGTATGTCGCGAGCAAGTGTTTTTGATTGGTACAAATTGTTCAAAGATGGTCGAGAACGCGTTGACGACGAACCACGTCCAGGACGGCCATCAACATCAACTGATGATCAACACGTCAATAAAATCAAGCAATTGGTGCTCGAGAATCGACGATTAACAGTCAGAGACCTTACTGGCATCGTTGGAATATCGGAAGGATTAGTGAAAACCATTTTAAAACATCATTTGGGCCTAAGAAGAGTGAATGCACGATAGGTTCCAAAATCACTGCATTGGTTTTACGAGACCATTTTGCCAAAAATTCGACTGATATCGTTCCGCAACCACCCTATTCGCCTGACTTAGCACCGTGTGACTTTTGGCTATTTTCTAAACTGAAAAAACCGCTTCGTGGACACCGTTTTGAGTCAATTGAAGACATTAAACATGAATCGCTAAGCGCATTGAAGGCTATTCCGGAAATTGACTTTAACAACTGTTTCGACAATTGGAAAAAACGTTGGCACAAGCACAAGTGTATTGGGGCCGGGGGGGATTACTTTGAAGGGGACGAAATAGATTTGGAAGAATGAATAAAAAAATTTGAAATTATGAACAAAGTCTTACTAACTTTTGCCCACAGTAGTAGACAATGCGAATGGCACGCAAAACTATCACAACAACAGCAAAAGCAGAAGCAAAAATGCAAAAACAAAAATTGAAGAAACAAGTTCATTATCAAATCATAATACACAAATACACATGCAAACATTCCATATGTGCTTATTACTATGATACATGAAGTACAGAATGTGTTGCCCAACTAACTACGTTTTTTAAATTTGTTTTTAAGTAAAGTATCATATTGAATTGAATTAAATTCTACTATTGCTTGCTTATTCTATACCAAGTATTCTTTAACTACATACATATAATGTGAAAGCAACTACTAATGCTAATGCTGTTACTTTTTAATAAAATTCACATATACGAGCGAGTACATATGTATGTATGTGTGTACATATGTAGTATGCGGTCTGCTGTGGTCTTGTTGCTGGTTTTTGCTTTGCTACTTTATTTTTGTTGTTGCTCTAATTCTTGTTTTTCAATTGAGGTTACCCACATTTGAAAGTCACACACACACACACTCACACATACAACACTTGCCCGCAAATGATTTGCTTTTAATGGTGCTAGTTAATATACTTTGCGATATTAATTTTTCAATACTTTTGAGATTTGCCTGCTCATAAATTAGTTTAGAGAAAGAGAGTAGGCCAAGTAGCAGCCCCTCACCAGTCTATAGGGCCGTTCAGAAGGTGACGTATGCTCGAAGACCACAAGTTGTCTTACAACAAATTTCATAGTGTGGGCGCATGAAATTTTGGTCTTCGAAAAGCTCAATGAAAACCAAAAGATATTAATTTTCGCTCATCCCTTGTGACCTGCTGCAAAATCTCCGATGGCTCCTAGGCAGACACTCTACTCTGTCTGTACATTGTAAACTTTGTATATACAAACAAATACTAAAACCTATTTGGTTATATGGTGCGCAGCTTTGGGGCTGTGCTAAGATAAGTAATGTCAACATTATCCAACGTTTTCAAAACAAATTGCTCCGCTATATAGTCAACGTCCTGTGGTACATAAGAAACAGTGACCTGCACTGTGACCTAAAGGTGTCTACTATAACTGCAGAAATAGGCTAATTGGCAAGATCTCATCATGAAAGACTACGCCAGCACTCGAATGAAGAAGCTGCAAAGCTACTGGATACAAGAAACTTGCGCAGACGATTACATTGCACTAAGCCTTATGAACTGGTGGTGCACACTCAATAATGTTCTTTAGAATTTATTGATACATTCTCTAAGCATGCAATGTAAATTCAATGATAGGAAATGTGGCTAATTATTAATTAATTATTATTATTGCATTTCAATAAAACAAATAAAAATACAAAAAACTTGTGACCTGTGATGCTCCACTGTCTGAACGGCGGTAAAGACATGCTATGACGGCTTCGGTGCAATCTCCACCGCGTGAATAAGAAAACCCATTCACTCATCGCACATGTCTTCGAACGCCGTCTTCGAGCATGCTTTCCCATTTCAACGGGAATGACAGCAAACATATTCCAAGTTTTCGGCGCAGTTCAACCTCGAAAGGGTCGTAAAGGTTGTCATCAAAGCAAAGATAATAGGAGGAATTTTGAAAAGGAACTCATATTTCAATTTAAACATACTATATGAATTATTACGGGTTTCCTCCTCATTGGCATTGTAAATTTGAGGCGGCTTACATTAAGAGCATAAACATTGTAAAGAAACTAAAGACGCAAATCGAAAACTTTCTTTCGACTATGCAATGTAAAAAATTAAAAAAAAAACAAGAGAAAATGCGACTTTACAGTCTGCCTGTACCACATCCAATTAACCCAATTCTATTGGGTGAAGTTCGGGTAATTTCTTTTTTTTAGTACGTAATTTTTTACCTAAGAAAGTGAGCGCACCTATAACTGAGAAAATCCTCTCTGGGGTAGATAAATATAAGAATTTTTTTCTCTGCGACCAATGTTGTCAACTAAACTCTGTTTTTTTTTTTTTTTATTGTTTACTGTTGTATAAATTAATAAATAAGCAGCACTGATTTTTAACTTTTTCTTTTATTCAAAATGCAACAAATGTTTTAGTTAAAGACCTTGACCTGTCCAACCAGCGTAAAAGAGTAATGCGGGGGTAAAACAAATGTTTATTTTGGTATTGTATAGCAATTCTGTTGAACTTGTTGTTGTTGAACACTTTGAACGTGTTGTTGTTGTCTCGCGCCAGAGTAGTTCTCCCTAGTAGTTTAAGTGTAGTCAATTAAGATATTTGCGTCGTCTCAGCGTGGAAGACTACTTTTTATTAAGTAATTCAAGTTCATAAATCTTTCTAATAAAATATTTAACCAAATTCTTCTCATACTATATAATTGAAATACATACATACATAACTTTGTTTGGGCGATAGTTTTTGAACTAATATGAAATTCAAAAAAAAAAAAAACAGAAAAGACAATTGAAGAGAAGAGAAAATGTTAAAAAGTTTCAAGACACACTGTCTAACACACGAATTATGTAAATAGTGAAACGCCTTTGTCATGCAAACACTTTTCGACTTTGCCTATTTTTTCGATTTAAGTTAAAAGAAATTCTCTTATTATAAATTAAAAAAAAAAAATGTAAATTGATTAAGTGAATTCATTTCTAGGTGCCTATGTATTTAAGAAATATATGCATTTATTTAAAAAATATTTAAAACCTTATGCAAAAGTAGCATACTAACGAAATTAATACGATTTGTGTCAATAAACTGAAGTGAACAACGACCGACGACCATAACGCGGCAGTTCAGCTCAGCTAGCTCAGGCCAGACTAGACAGCTGAAATTGATAATTAATTGCAAATGTAAGAACAACAAACACAATAGAATAACAAAATGTTAGCAAAAAAGGAAACAGAAATTAAATATAATTAAAAAAGTACAAGTGAAAAAAAAAAGAGAAAAGAAGCAAAAAAAACATCGGCAGCACAACGACAACTGCATTTAAAAATAAAATAACAACAACATATTAAATTACAAACGACAAAAAAAAAAAAGAAATAAAAAAAAAGAAATATAATAAATTTATATTTATGCATGAACTAAATAACTACTACGAAAAAAAAAACTAATGCTCGAAAACTCGAAAATATGTAGGTATGTTAAAATTGAAATTATGAATTAAAATAAATGCTGAAGGGGGTTATTTTGAATGAAATGATATTCTACATAGTAATAGTTGTAGTAGTAGTTGTAGTAGTAGTAATTGTTGTAGTAATTATTATTATTCTTGTCATTGTTGCTTTTATGTATTTCGAATTATTATTGTACCTCCGATTTAGCCAGAATGTGCACTAATTACATACTATTTGCCATTCGTGACAAATTAATAAAAATAAAAGTAGATACGTTGTTTTTTACACATTATGAAAATATGTAGTAATTTTTTTAATAGTAAATATTTAAATAATATTTCCCAGAAAACATGAGGTTTGTTTTGAGTTATTTATTGTTTAAAACGTTTTAGTTGGTCGTCGTGACGTAGTTGGTAGTGTAGTGGATTGTTACGCAAAGTGCATGGGATTGAATCTCGGCACAGGCTAAAATTAAAAAGAAAATATTTTCATTCGGCATAAAATAAATATACTATAGCTCGAAAACCATGAATAGAATAGGAAAAGATTGGTCTTTGAGGACATACCATAATAGTAGTAAAGTATGCTTATGTTCTTTCTTCTGTATTCCATTGTATTCCACAATTAAGTATTATTATTATTCTCCTTTTAATGGCACAAAAGCCTATAGAGGGCCTAGGCCGATTATTGTTGGCTTAAAATGGCTTCCATGATATCTGTAATCTCAAGATAATGAATCATTCCCAGAGAAAGTAACAGAAAGAAGCGTTTCACTAGTACCCTAGATATCAATTGAAACTAAAAAAACAAAATACTTAATTACCACTTACTATCACGTTAGGTTTCTTGATAAATTCTCTCCTAAAAATTGTATTTCCGACCATTTTAAAAATTTTTAGATTGCTAGTGAAGACGTTTGACGTCATTAAATTATCTCACATGTTCATAATTACTTACTTCACTTTTAATGGCACAACAGCCCATGGAGGATCCAAGCCGAGCTTTTCGCATCCACTCATGTATATTTGTACATGAATGGAAGGGACGTACAGTTTTGTAATGCCGAATCCGAACGGCGAAGTGAAAAGCTTTTCATAGCCAATTTGTACTCTTGTAGGTTTGCCATTGCCTGCCAAGAGGTGGTGCCGTGTAGAAAAATTATTTTTTCTACTTTTTTTTAAATTTTTTTTATTTTGCCTGTACCGAGATTCGAACCCCGGGCATTATGCGTAGCAGTCCAAAGCACTACCACTACGCCACAGCGACCACTCACATTATTATTATTATTGGCCATATTGTTTAACGTGTTCCAATAGAACGACCAAATTGTCAAGTCCCTTCTTCCATGTATTGTTATTCACAATGTAGATGGAGGTGAAACATCTTAAGAAATATCGATAACAATAGAAACGATTGCCAGTCATTGCGGCTAATCGACGCAATTGTTTTTGATTTTGATTCTTCATAAGAATATTTAGCAATGAGAGGACAAATAATGGCAAATATTTTATTGAATAAAATAATCTAACAGTGCAAACAGGTATTAAATTATAAAATGCCTTTGATTTAAAGAAAAATTATCGATAAACTGTTGGAAATAAATAGAGTAACAGCTGATGACTTTTCTACATACAATTTGACCTCCGTATGTAGAAGACCAAATGTGTTAGAAAACTTTAGTGTGCGAAAAAATTTCGTAGTCAGTTGAAAATCTCAGACTGCAGCGAAAAGCTCTGATATTCTATCAATTCCACAATTTTTAATGAACAGCACAGTCTCTAAACCTATTTCAAATTTAATTCTCTTTATTTAAAATCGTAGTTATTTAAAATAAATAAAATTTATTATTTAAATAGTAAGTCAAAGTATAGTACTTAAGAATGGGGAAAGTAAGTATAGTAAAATAGAAAAAGTAATGTTCCAATTAAGAATTATCACCAAACCAAAAACCCAAGGAACTTGCGATGACATAATTGTTGTACTATTTTTTATTTTTCTTTTTCATTTATTAAATATAGTAGCTGGTTTATGTATGAAATGAAAAGCAAGCAACAGCCACAACAACAAAAAATATCTGAAGAAATAATTGTATTTTTCTGTTGAAAAACTCAACGAAGCGTTGCATGAAAATACACTTTTTCTTATTGTTGTTAAGAGGAAGGCAAAAATTAACAAAGAGCAGTTGGTAGTGAATAAACTTAAAGAAACTAAAAATTTAAAAAGGAACAGCAACAGCAACAGCAGAAAAGTAAAGACAGTCGCTGAAGCATACTGCAAATGTTGCATGTTGCCTGACACAGGCAGGCAGACAGATTACAGCAACAGCAGCTACGATTCCGTGGTGGTTTTGATGATGGCTCAAATAATAAATTGAAAAATGAAACAAAAAAAAAAAAAAAACTTTCGGAATTTGTAAGATGATGCGAGCTGAACTAATGACAGTTGAACAAAACGAAACAACAACAGCTCTCAAATATTTACATAACTTTTAAGAGTGTTGTTGTTGTTGTTGTTGTTGTTGATGTTGTTGTTGTTTTTCTTATTCATTATTATTTTATTAAAAGGTTTCACACAGTTTTCCTACATCGAATGACAACAACAAACAACATGAACGACGAAGAAACGCTAGAAACGCTTAACAAATAACGCTTAAATAGTTTTCTATAAAAGACCTTGAATATTTGCAGCTAACTAATAAAGCGAATGGCATTTTTAGTTGCTTCTTGCAAATGTATATTAAGTAGCTTAAAATTAACAACAATTTAGATAGTCGCAGCTTGGCCATAATATGTGATATAAGCATATTTTCTTTCTACTACTAGGCTCATATTTGAAAATGAAGATTTAGCGCATGCTGTTTCAACACTTCCATAAACAGTTTGTCATTATATTTATATATGTGTGTTTTTTATTTATATTATTTTTGTTTTTTTGCCTGTCACTTTAAGTGAAAGGCTTTGAAATACGTCAATTATGTGTAATTAACACAGCATGGAATTCTCTTGCTAAATAAACACTAAACATGAAATCAAATTTGAACGAAAAAACCTACTGCATATTTAAATTATAGTGAACCAACCGGCTTTGTTCGTTGGCAGTTAATGTTGCTAATTTCATGTTAATTATTTTGTATTATTGTATCATATTGTAAATGTCACTTTTGATTTTTGTAGTTAGAGTTAGCTAGAAGAAAGTAAATGAAAATGAGTAGAAGAAAGAAAATTGGGTAAATACTATCAACATACTTTCTTTTGTTTTTTTAGAATCAAGGCCCTCTGATCGCACTCAGAATTTCAACTTCAACTCGCCATAAATGAGGGTGAAGCACTTATCAAATACCTTACAAGTGATAGTCAATTAAAATTGTAGCTTTCTCGAAAATGAGAACTATGCTACTTGATTGCCAAGTGAAAACTCCCTTTTCTATTTCAGAATCTCATGAAATTTGCTAAAAACTTTCTATAAGCCTAAATTGTAAATTATTTTTAAAGAATATAAACTGTCTTAATACCTTCTCAACTACAGCACGATAAGGACGAATCTCATAAAAGTCTGATATCCGTAAAGGCTTTCAAAATAAAAGTCGCCAGCAAAAAATGGGAAAACTGAAGTAACGTTGTGATCAAGTTTAGGAAAACTTTGTTTGTAATATATACTCATCCGTGTATTTTTTTTCACCAAGTAGAAAAAGTAATACTTGTTCAGTGATCCGATTTCTTATACTATTGAAATTTGTGTCTGCTTGTTTGTTTTGTCTTTTTTTCTGTAATCTGTTTTACAAGTGGTTTTTGTTTATTTCTCTTGGATGATGACATACTAGTACAAGCCAAAAATGTTCCATGCATTTTTAGTCCCAAAGACCTTTGAAATCTGTGGGAATGGAACATTAAAGTTGTAGGAATGGTGGCTTTAAAAGCATTCAGGTTAGGTTAAATGCAAATAATCAGAAAGATCCAATATGATGATTATGATGGTCGTATGTAGTGCCTTTAAATAGTTACTCTATATCCATCTTAAACCAACCTCTTGATGTTCAGTATTAGGTCTTTAGGCAGAAACTACGCCAAGTCCTCAAACTCTCTGAATAGTCTGTTGCCCAAGAATCTGATTCGAGAGATATGAAGATTTTGTATAAAAATATATTTAACGAATCCTATATTTTTATACCCAAGTAGCATAAAACTAATTTCTGTGGAGGCCCTTCTGAGGTATTACCTATGACTTTCTGACTCCTAAATATACCTAGTCCTGCCATAAGTTCTGTTACAATTTGAATATAGTGTAAAAATTAAAGAAACGAGTTTTTTTGATGTGTTGTAATTTTTATTTTGTTATTAAATTATAGTGTTTCTGAAAATCAACATGTTATTCAAAATGGTCTCCACTCGCTTTAATGCACGCCTTTAGACGATCAGGCCATTGGGCTATAGCGGCACGTATGTTTTCGATGGGTATTGATGACGCTGCTGAAATAAGAGATTTCTTAAGACTCTCCAAATTTAAGTGGCGAACTTTGCAGGCCACACCCTCTAGCTCTGACCACAATTTGTAATCAAGGGGATTAAAATCTGGGCTTCCCGAGGGACAATCTTCAGCACTAATAAAGGCTGGAATATTCTGGCGTAGCCACTCTTAAGTTGTTTTGGCTTTGTGTGCCGGTGCAGAGTCTTGTTGAAAGACCCAGTGCTCTCCATTAAAGAGGGTTATTGTCAAGTCTTTCATTACGCCTTCCAAGACATCTTGTTGGTACTCTTTTGCTCCAGTTTTAACGCGCTTTTCGCAAAAATGCAAGGAACTGACGCCTTTATGGGATACTCCCCACCAGACCATAACGGATGTTGGATGATGACCTCTCTGAAGCCTTGGCACAATAAATTTAGCTTCTTCAGATGCTCTTGCATAGATTTTGTCGTTTTGCTTATTAAAAACTTCCTCCACCGTAAAAATTTTTTCATCCATAAAAACGATATTTTCATGACTGTTTCTTGCGTGCCAAGATCTTCTTACATCTTTCCAATCGTATTTGTTTTAGCCGTGGAGTTAAAAGATGGCCTGTGCACCTGCGAAAGGCCTTCATGTGGAGGTCATCACGGATTAGTCGTGACATGGCTCTGGAAGACATATCCATTTCTCTAGCCATGATCTTTTGCTTTCTTAAGGGATTTCGGCGAGATCCGCTCCCGCACAGCTTTTATGGCTCCACTCGTACGAACATCGCGAGGTCGACCACGCCTCAGCCTGTCTTCCACTTGAGACGATTCCAAGAAATGATCGATGGTACGATAAACAAACATTTTCGATATTTCGAGTTTTTTTTAGCAACGTGAATATTTGACTTGCGCTATTTCCGCATTTGTGCAATGCAATCACCGCGATACGATTTTCGTTATTGCCCCACTCCATATTAATTACGCAAAATTTGAAAATAAACTGATTTGAATTTGTTTTGCAATAGAACATTGTACCGAAAAATGCGAATAACGTGATCATACAATTTAAAATTTCAAAGCCTACTACTTTGAAAAGCTTGTAACAGAACTTATAGCAAGACTAGGTATAGGAAGCTTCCGTTTTCATATTGCGCCCATTTTCTTCTTTACATGAACATTTTGAGTTTTTCAAATTTCTTCATTGATTTCAGTTCCAATAATCGGCAATCAGAAGTAGTTTCTATCTTTTCTATCTTTATTATAAGACCTAGAAGGACAATTTCTTCATATTGATTAAAATACCACTAAAGGTCCCCCTCCCCCCACACCAGGTCCGCTTGTTCGGGAAGGAATGATTTTAACCCTCCTCTAGGAATGTCTCTTGGGTTTTGAAAATATTGAAATTATAACTGGAATTTTTTTGAAATCCTTTGAAAATTTTAATCGTTGGCTCGGCTCCAGAAGAAGACCATCTTCTTTTTACTTTTACTTTTAATGGCACAACAGCCCAGGCGAGGGCCTAGGGCGAGCTTTTCGCATCCACTCATGTTGTGCGTGTTATATTTGTACATGAACAGTTTAATGCCGAATCCGAACGGCGAGTGAAAAGCTTTTCATAGCAATTTTTACTCTTTTAGGTTTCACATCTCGGAAGCACTGATGAATCTTCCAAGGCAACCATTTTATTATTCAAGTATTATGTGCGCATTTTTTTTTTCCAAATTTTGCCTTAATTTATATACGTTCTGATTGGAAAGTTTACTTTTGGCGCCTTCAAAGTTTATCATCTGTGTAACTTCGCGGTTAGATTATTTCTTATTTCTTTCAATTTGTGTGTGTTGACCTCGATCTGCCATTGAGTTTCAGACACAACTATAAATTTTGTATTGTTTTGTTGAACTTTATTTAGGAGAAAAAAATGGTTTTCAGTTGCCATAGAAAATTTTAATCACTATCTTTCCATATTTTGAGTAATAATATATTATTTTTATCTTTTTTTTTACTCTAAAGTCAATTCGGCTTTTTGTTCAATATTTAGGTTCATATTTAGTTACATCTAAACATCTTTGTAGGTATTGTATTTTCAGAATAACAGTTGGTATCTACCAAATTATTAAGCCAGTGGCTTGTTTTGTTTGTTGCTGCTGTTAGTCAAGTTTCATCATACCATAAAAGCATATTCACTTAAATTTCGTAATAAAAATAATAATATTGCGTGAACATGAAGCGAGTTAGTTTAGCAAATTAGCATATTTTATTATTAAATCAAAGCCTTTAATAAAAAAGCGATTCCAATTAGGAAATCAAGTAAGAGCTGGTCGTGCTCTTCTGCGATTTAATAGCATTTACATAAATGTAAATTTGGCAGAACTATTTACCATATGCACATACCGTAAATTTCAAATTTGTTGCTTCATTTTAAAATTTATTACTTCGTGAAATAGTAGCCCCTAAATACCATATAGTATTTTAATGTTTATGAAAAACTCATTTTAAATCATTTAATGAAATGAATTTTGCAATTTTCATTTCATTTGTTTTTCTTTTCAAAATTTGTGGAAACAAAAATAAAACAGCATCGTAGAACTAGAACACACCCTGACTAGACTATGGTACTACTACAGAATAAGAGCGTTCCATTGAATCAGAATGAAATCATTAAAAAGCATTAAGTGAGTGGGCTACATGGCATTCTTTTTATTTCATTTCTTCATTCTCATCAAATGTTTTATTCGTATTTTTATTACAAATTATTATTTCTTTTTTACTATTCTTTTCGGCAAATCATTTTGGTTTTTCATCTAATGTTTTTATTGTCATACATTTTTATTTATTTTGAAATGTTCTGTGTTTAATTTAGTGTTATAATTTTTTGAACATTTGTCTTAAATAAGTACCTGCAATATTTTCTGTGTCTTTGTTTTTCGTCACTTACATTTATTATTTATTCGTGTCATTACAGTGACTCTCAAAAAACAAAAGAAGTTTCCATTATAAAGTAGGAGAGACTTTATGTACAAGATGGGGCAAAAGTAGTGACATAATTTGAATGTGGCATAATTTTTGCGAATGGCGTCAAATATCATTATACTTCGACTTTTGTGTTGTAGACAAAACGAGAATTAGAGCGATACACAGCTTGGGCAACGATGGATATTTTGAAACGCCAATTTCTGCGCCGTTTTATCTCCCGTTTTGGCGATTTGAACTGGTTGCCATATTTGAATTGACGGCGCCAGACTTTTTCCTTTTGGGCTTTTTCAAATCTCGCACTTACCACAAAAAAGTTTTGAAAGCCAGCATTGAAGAAGAAATAAGATAGATGTTTTGCAAGCAACAATTGAAAAAGGCGATAGCAAAGCACAAATGTGCAGTAACTCAGGATGTGGTCATTTGACCAATATCACTTAATGTTATAAATTTTACAACTCCAACTAAACTTTTCGTGAAAACAGAGCCCAATTTCTTTCATTTGTGACAAAATTACAACCAATTCACATTGTTTTTGCTTTGTTTTTGATAATTCAAAAAACCCAGAAATTTCTCAAAAGTGAATGAAATTTTTATTTGGATCGATAAATCAATTCCTGCCATTTGCTTTTTAAAGATAATTTCACTTAAATGTAGCCCGCGGCTACGCTTCAAGCGGTCCATTCTGAAGGTCCAATTTTGCCACACTTTTTCATACATTTCGGCTGGAATCTCACCAATGACACGTTCAATGTTGGCTGCCAAAGCAGCAATTGTCTTTGGCTTGTTCCTATAGACAGGAGGCTTAACATAGCCCTACAAAAAATAGTCTAACAGGGTCAAATCACACGAGTAACTGCTCACCAAATTCGCCTCTGAATTGATGCAAGATTTCGCGTGCAGCGTGACATGTGGCACCGTCCTGTTGGAAGCATATGTCGGCCGAGTCCAATTCTTGGATTTTCGGAAAAAAAAGTCTGTTAAGGATTGCGTCGAATAAAATTGTCCGTTACATTTCTTCCCATACTGTGCTATTGAAAGATTCAAAATCAAAAATTTGTATCTTAGTAGCTTTGAATTAAATGACAGATAATATTATGTGTCAGTTAAAGACAATAAAAATTTATTTAACGCAAAAATGGCAAACGAAGTGGAAGTGCAAGAAAATATCATTAAAATTTTCAAAAGCAACCTCTCTGGTCATTCAAAAAAATTGCCAAAGAGGTAGGCGCTAACCCTAAAACCATTTCTCGCGTTATTAAACGTTTTAAGGAAGAACTGGGTATTGATGGGAAGAAAGGTTCTGGTAAAAAGAAGGGGCCACATGACTGTGAGAAGGCGAAGAACGTTGTGACCATTTTAAAGAGAGATCCAAACATTTCGAGAAGGAAATTGGCGGGGAAGGCTGATTGCTCAGAACCTTTCGCGCGCAGTACTAAGAAGGAAGCTGGGCTGAGGACGTACAAAGTTCAAAAAGTTCCGGATAGAAACGCCGTGAAGAATGAAACCGCAAAACAACGAGCGAAAATGCTGAGCCGAGATTTTGTCAAGAAATTTTGATGCTGCATCATGGACGATGAAACTTATGTTTTAGCGGACTTTTCCCAGCTAAATGGCCAGCAATTTTATACAGCTGATTCTCGAGGAAATGTCGCTGAAAAATTCAAAGCCAAAAAAATTACAAAATTCCCAAAGAAATTCCTTGTTTGGCAGGCAATTTGTAGTTGTGGCAAAAGGAGCAGCACATTCGTGACATCGGGTACAATCAATGGCGAAATATATTTGAAGGAATGCTTGCAAAAGAGATTGCTTCCATTTTTACGCCAACATGAAGTGTCCACGTTTTTTTGGCCTGACCTCGCTTCATGTCACTACAGCAAAACGGCCTAGAGAAGCCAACCCACCAAACTGTCCAGAACTAATGCCGCTTGAGAGGTACTGGGCTTTAGTAAAAAGGGAGATGAAGATAACAAAAAAAGTGGCCAAAGACCTTCAAGATTTCAAAAGAAAGTGGTCTGCAGCAGCTGTAAGGGTGTCGGACACTACCATAAAAACATTAATGGAAGTGGTTCCTGAAAAATTACAACTTTTTATTAAAAACTAATAATTTGTGGTTTCTTGTTTTTATTTTTTTAATCTAAAAATAATTTGCAAAATAAACTCCTTTAGTTTAAAAAAATCGGACTACTGGTTCAAAAGATTTCATCATTTTTGTACCAGACAATTTTATTCGATACACTCCTTATCATCGAACGGTACCTTTCTGCATTGACATTTCCCCGTAACATTGCGGCCTTCATTGTCTTTGAAGAAGTACGGCCCAATGATGCCGCCAGCCCATAAACCGCTAGAAACAGTGCATTTTTCGGGATGCATTGGTAGCTGCTGAATTGGCTCTGTCTTGGGTCTTCACTCCAAATACGGCAATTCTGCTTATTCACGTATCCATTGAGCCAAAAATAAGCCTCGTCGCTGAATGGACGTAGATCGCGAAACACATTTTTCACACAGCACGAATTTTGATAATAAATTTCAATAATTTGCAAAGATTGATCAGGCCAAACTGAGCTGAAGACAATTTTTGACTTTGGCACATGTCAAGAATCACGCGTGAACTGTCAGAAATATAAACGTTAAAAACAAAGCAGCAAAAAAATCACTATGTATATGCTAGCATATCAACGTTTAATGACAACTACTTTTAGCATTGAGATTTTAAATGTTAATAAAACTGAGCTTCCATTAGTTATAATTTTTAAAGAAATTTAGTATTTATTATAATTTTTTTTCTTTTTATTATTATCGTTTAATTTTTATAATGTCCAATATCGATTAATAAATATTATAAATTACCTGGAAATAATGACTTACTTATGTTATGTATGTAACTCATAGTAACACTGAATGTTTTATCAGCATCTAATGAACGTATCAATATTATTTTTGTGAGCTACTGTATTCACGTGAATACATCATTGAATGACCTCAATTTTATTTAAGTATGTATCTTACTTATTTTGCCTCTGTATTTATTCTTGTAAATTGTACAGCACTTGCCTTATGTCTGTTCTCATACTTTTTTACTCTTTCCCTTGAACATTTTCTATTTTTTATATTTTTTTAATACACTTGTACGCATTTATTTGCATAGTAACATTTTCATAAAAGGAAATTATAATGCATTTTATTCATTCCCAAATGGCAATATTTGTCTTCAACAAAAGAATTAAAGGAATTTTATTGCTCTCGTTCTGCATGTTCATCCATAAACTGGTAGCTGCTTGCGTTTGTCTAGCAGTCTACCACATGCGTGTGGGTGGCAGCTGTAAATAAGTTATTCAGATATTTATTGCTATTGAAAGAGTTGTAAATAAATATAAATAAATTTTGGTTTGTTTATAGTAATATTGTGCACATATATTTACTTCATTGGGAATGCCATCGTTATCAGGAGAATTCCGCTCTTTCTCAAATTTCTCTAAAACGTGATTCAATGCAATCGAATGAAATGTCTTAACGCAACCGTATTTGTTGTAGATGAATGGAAGAGGGACAACCTACAGTTTTATGCCGAATACGAATGGCGAAGTGAAAATCTTTATCATATGCAAATTTTACTCTTGTAGGATTGCCATTAGCAAGAGGTGGTGCCGTGTAGAAAAAGCTTTTTTTTTTGCACATTTTAATTTTGCCTGTGCGAAAATTTGAACCACGGACACTCTGCGTAGCATGCCAACGCACTTCCACTTAAAATATATATAATGCTAATGTAAAGAATTTTTATAATCATTGGGATATGCAATACTAATGAAAGATAATTATCAATTAACAATATTACCGGTGTAAAAAAAAGTATGCGTCTGTGAGACTTATACGATAGCGGAGTCTTCACTTTATTTAAAATTTGTCTCTGCTGAATATCAGTATCAATAGAATAGAACTGAAATAGAACTAGCATTCAAAATGTTCAATGCCAATGAAAGAAAGGTTTTATTAAAGTATCTTTTTCAATGATAAAATGATAACGATGTTAGTGTCTTGTGTCCCTTCAGTTTTCCGCGATAATAGAAAATAAGTGCTTATAATTCTATACCCATTTCTAAAGCTTGTAGGGGATTTGTGTTCAGGTTGGACCGTATTTCGTTTCTGCCACAACTTCTCATTTGAAAAAACCATGAAAGTGTTCTTCGATTGCGTATGTCTTAAGCCACAAAATTGATTAAATGTAAATAGGTTAGGTAAAAAATATAATTAAAAATAATAACATATCTTTATAAAATGCTCGCAACAAAAAAAGGAAAAAGAAACCAAATTTGTTATCAATCATTTTTAACTATACTCTGTTTTCTCAATTCAATCACAGCTCTGTTGTAGACGAACACATAAAAATGCATAAAATTAATAATAATAAGTAATTGTGAAATTGTATTGAATATTTTTTCGAAGATAACATTTTGCATTATCAGTCATCTTCCTCTTCCTCTTTTTATTTTTACAGGTGGTTTTGCTCGTAGGCATACACAAATATTTTATAAGAATTACAAAGAGAAATGCAAATATTTTATACTATGCATGGGCAAAAAAAAAAAAAAAAACATTGTCAAAACAAATCACGTAATTGAAGGCGACGATCGAAATGTCAATTAATATGTTAGCTCAATTGAAATCAAAGTATGCACTTGAGTACATATTTTTACAGCAGTTCACAACAACAGGTGTTTGAATCGTTTCTTTCTTCAATTTGAGCTTGGTTATAAGTAGAATCAACATACATACCTAACACACCTGGACAAAATAATAGATGTGAACATATTTTTTTTCAAAAACGCTTGTCTCTCATATATTTTTTATTATCCTTCAAAAAACCAATTAGTTCTCAACATAAACATACTTCAGCGTCATAGCAATACATAAAAGGTTTTGAAAACTCTAAAAAATAACTTAAATTTTGGTTAATTCATAAAATACACAGATTTTCGATCGGACAGAATAATAGGTGTGCACAAAAAACTTAGGCATAAATATTGAACTTTTGCTAGTCATAGTCGCGTATTGTACTGAATTAGTAAGAACGCATTAATACCCAGAATATCCACCATTATTCTTGATGGCTTTTTCGATTCTTCTAGGCATTGACGATATCAACTTCCGACAAGTTTCTACAGGAATGTTGTACCAAATTTTTTGAATATTTTCTTATAACTGCGTTTTGTTTTGGCGTTTAAGTTCTCCCCAGAGGTTCTCAATAGGATTTAGATCTGGGGATTGACTTGGCCACTCAAGGACGTCTACATTATGCTCTTGGAACCATGCTTTGCGAAAAGCTCGGCCTAGGCCCTCCATGGGCTGTTGTGCCATTAAAAGTAAAGTAAGTAACTATGCTTTGACAACTCACGATGAATGTTTAGGATCATTGTCCTGCTGAAATTTCCCCAAAAGCGACATATGGTAACGTTACCGTTTCCCACAAACCCTTATACACGAATCTATCCATAACGCCATTAATTTGATGTATCGGACCAATATCTTACTAAGAAAAACAGCCCCATACCATTAAGCTGCCACCTCCGTGCTTCACTGTTTTCTTTGTGAACCGGATGTCAAATTCTTTGCCTTTCGGCGGACGAACGTTTCTTTCTGCATCGTTACCAAACCAATTTATTTTTGTTTCATCGCTCCAGAGAATATTGCGCCATTTTTTTTCTTCCTGTGAACCGCACCACGATTTATGAATTAATGCAAAATTTTTCCTCTTCTTGAAATTTACAGTTCTAAGCAGAGGAACTTTGCGAGAAATCCTACCGGGTAGATTTGCGCTTACTAATCTTCTTGGAACGGTTCGTGATGATTCAATATTCCCAATTTCGCTTTCAATTGTCTTGGGCAACGTGAACGGGTCTCGTTTAGCCAATGTAACGATACGATTGTCGGTCACTAATGAAGTTTTGTTTAGGTTCTCCACGCGTTTTAATAGCTTTTTCTGGCTTGAGAGCATATGTAACGAAATTTAGAGACCGTCCCATCGATCTGGCAATGAATTTGTAGGTTTTTCCTTTGTCTCGGAACTGACGAACAAGTCTTCTCTACTCTGCACTGCAATGAACTCCACGACCCATCTAATATTTTTAAAAATTATAATTAAACCTTTATTTAGTTCACTTTCATGTCATGCGTCGAGACACGAATTTGGTGTTGGATTTGTGGTTGGGAAGAGACTGCGTCATCTAGTCTCGAGGTTCACGGCGGTGAACGAGCGCCTAGCCACTATCCGCATCAAGGCAAAATTCTTCAACATCAGCCTAATTTGTGTCCATGCCCCGACGGATGAGAAGGATGAAACGACCAAAGATGACTTCTACGAGCTCCTCGACAAAGCTTATGAGCATTGCCCCCGCCACGATGTTAAAATCGTGTTAGGCGACTTTAATGCCAAGGTGGGCAAGGAGAGTCTCTTTGGTCCGACGATCGGAAAATTCAGTCTCCACGACGAAGCCACCGATAATGGTATGAGACTGATCGACTTCGCCGCGGCACGAAACATGACAGTTAGTAGCACCAGATTTCAACATAAGGATATCCATAAGGCCACTTGGCTGTCCCCTGATCAAAACACACGAAACCAAATTGATCACGTTGTGATCGACGGAAGGCACGCTTCCAATGTACTAGACGTACGCACAATACGTGGTGCAAACATCGACTCAGACCACTACTTGGTTGCAGCCAAGGTCTGCACACGTATATGTGTAGCAAATCGCGTACGGATAGGTACAAAGAGAAAGCTGGATGTCGAAAAGCTGCAATCACAACAGACAGCCAAAGTCTTTGCCAACCAACTTGCACTTCTCCTTTCGCAAAACACCCCTCAACTTGATGATATATGCTCACAGTGGACGCACATTTCCCGCTCTATGCGTACGGCTGCCGAAGAGGTGCTAGGCTACCACCGTCGACGGAGAAATATGTGGTACGACCAAGAGTGTCGCGATGCTACTGAAGCAAAAAACACAGTCTACAGAGCCACCCTGCAGTCAGTTGCAACGCGAGCTGCTAAGGAGCGATACAGAAAGTTGAGAAGGGAGGAGAAACGTCTTTTCAGGCGCAAGAAAAGAGATGAAGAAAGACGCGAGTTCAATGATATCGAAATGTTGCGGGACAGGAACGAGGTCCGAAAATTCTTTGAAAGAATAAGACGCCTGACTCTTGGTTTGAAGACCGGGGCCTCTTCCTGCAAGGATGAAGACGGAAATCTGGTGACAGATATCCAGGGCATAATGAGATTATGGAGGGAGCACTTTTCGCAGCTGCTTAATGGCGAAGACGGCAATAATCCCGCCACTGCGGAACCCACTCCGGAAACCCCAATCACTGACGGCGTTGAAGTACCGCCGCCTGACTATGAGGAGGTCTTAACAGCCATTGCTCGGCTGAAAAACAATAAGGCTGCAGGTGCAGATGGCCTGCCTGCTGAGTTGTTTAAGACCGGAGGCGAAGAGCTCAAAAAACGCATGCATGAGCTTCTATGCAGAATATGGTCAGATGAAAGCATGCCAAGTGATTGGAATCTCAGCGTACTCTGCCCAATCCATAAGAAGGGTGATTCCACGATCTGCGCCAACTACCGTGGGATCAGCCTTCTTAATATTGCATATAAGGTTCTATCGAGCGTACTGTGCGAAAGACTGAAGCCCATCGTCAACAAACTGATTGGACCTTATCAGTGTGGCTTCAGGCCTGGTAAATCCACCATCGACCAGATATTCACACTACGCCAAATCCTGGAAAAGACCCGAGAAAAACAGATCGACACCCATCATCTATTTGTCGATTATAAAGCCGCCTTCGACAGCACGATTAGGGATCACTTGTACGCCGCAATGTCTGATTTTGGTATCCCTGCAAAGCTCATTCGTCTTTGCAAAATGACACTGACCAACACCACCAGCGCAGTGAAAATTGGGACAGACCTCTCCGCACCATTTGATACCAAAAGAGGTTTCAGACAAGGTGACTCCCTATCGTGCGACTTCTTTAACCTCATGTTGGAGAAAATAATTCGAGCTGCGAACATCGACATCTCTGGCACTATCTTCTACAAGAGTGTCATGCTGCTAGCATACGCTGATGATATTGACATCATTGGCAAAAACGCTCGAGCAGTCAGTGCAGCATTCTCCAACCTGGAAAGGGAGTCTCGTCGTGTGGGTCTAGTGGTGAACGAGGACAAAACGAAATACCTTGTGTCAACAAACATAGAGTCACGGCGTCTTGGACAAAATGTCACTGTTGACAACTACACTTTTGAAGTCGTCAAGGATTTCGTTTATCTAGGATCCAGCATAAACACCAACAATAATGTCAGCCTTGAGATCAAGCGGAGACTAACTCTTGCCAACAGGTGTTACTACGGGCTCAGTAGGCAATTGAGAAGTAGAGCCCTCTCTCGACCGACGAAAATAACGCTCTATAAGTCCCTCATCCTTCCCGTCCTAATGTATGGCGCAGAGACGTGGACATTGACCATCAATGATGAGAGACTGTTAGGAGCGTTCGAGAGGAAGATACTCCGTAAGATCTACGGTCCAGTATGCGTGGACGACGTGTTTCGAATAAGATGGAACAATGAGCTGTATGAGCTGTACGCCGACACTGACATAGTCAAGCGTATAAAACTCCAGCGGCTTCGCTGGCTGGGTCATGTTGAGCGAATGGAAGAAAGCGCTCCGGCTAGAAGGGTGTTTTATTCGAACCACGGTGGAGGAACACGCAGAAGGGGACGTCCTAATCTCCGTTGGAAAGACCAGGTGCAGGGCAACCTGACTGCACTTGGCCTTATCAACTGGCGCCAGCGCGCGCATAGCAGAAGTGACTGGCGAAGCTTTGTGGAGGCGGCCAAGACCGATCATCGGTTGTAGCGCCAGCTAAGTAAGTAAGTAAGTTAGTTCACTTTCATCGAAATCTTACCTTCTGGAACTAAATAACGCTTTAAATTTATTCACTTTTAATTTTTACCAAAACACACCTATTTTATTGTCCAAATCAATTTGAAGGTTGAACAAATAAACAAACCGCAATATCTATCGCGAAGAACTTTTGTTGCGGGGATTCCCCCATTTTATTCCAAAACAGTGCCACCAAACTTCCAAATCTGCCTTTTGATTGTAGACCCTGCAAATTAATTTTTTTCGTTCATTTTACAAATTTTTCGGCTCACACCTATTATTTTGTCCAGGTCTGTACATACAGCGTCGAAATCTTATCTGGTATTTTGAAAGCATCAATTGAATGTTTAATTTGAAATTCAAGTTGCCTGCGAGTGTAACTGAGAATGAATGAGTAGAAAGAGGAACGTTTGTCATTCTATGGAAGTCACTGCTGATCACTTGTATTTTAGAGATATTTTTGTGTTTACGGAAACCAAAATTAAGAGGTACGACTTATTGTCGTAAATGAGTAGTGAAAATTGAGTGAAAATCGAATGTATGTGCGTATGTAAATGTTAAAATTTTATTATCACTCAATGCCAATTTATTAATCATTACTACCATATTGTCGTAATCTAAGGTCAATTAAATGATTGATTTGATTTTTGCTTAAAATTATTCGTGAAATAAAACGGCACTATTAAATGAATTACCATATAGTTTTGAAAGCCAATGAAATTTAATTTCCATTGTCATTACATTTTTCAAAGACTAGAAAATGCCACCAATGTATGACTGAATTCAAAATTGTGTTGGTTTCATCTTATTCTTACGGTAAGCTGCATTCAGTTACTTTGGAATGTGCGGACGCATGTTTGTGCCAGAAAAACCGGAAGTTTAAAATGTTTACTGTCACTAACTACATTGGCGGTGTAATCGTTGATATAACCACAAATGCGATAGTATGTTTTCTACCCATTTTCTTATTTACTCGTATATGATTTTGTATATATGACAATGTGCTTGCATTTTCTAGTTTACTTAAAAATATTTAGCACGTAATAATTATAATATAATAATAATTTATGTATAAGTAATAACACAGACCGAAAAAATTACAACTTAATGCGTGCAACAGAGTGTAGCCATGGTGAAATAGTGAAAGGAGGATTTTGTGCTGAAGCAAGGAGAGAATTGCCCCGTCTATGTATTCAATATTCAATGACTAATTACTGTAGAAGAGTTAGAGATTTGATGTTTGATGTTTGAGACAAAGATGTTCCTAATGAAAAGATAAGAATTTGTGACATACAGTACAGTAGTATAAGAAATGTGACATACAGTACTTTCAAGAAGAAAGCAATCGACTTTTTCGCATGAAATAATTTGAATATCAAGTAGGGCTTGATTTTCAAATAACTTGATTTCATTGCAAATTTCGCAATATAATTGTAGAAACAGTCCATTATACGCTTTCGTCTCAAGAGCATATTTAAGAAATGAGTTCCGTATATGTGAAACGTTTTGAAGCAGTCTTTCTTTGTTCCCATCCGAAAGGTCCCAAGATGTCCCACTTGAGTGTTTCGAAGTACTTAAAAAAGTCGAAGCCGTTGTCCAGCATTGGAACCAAAACTTTTTAGTGCACAAAAATTTTGACGACTTGCCAAATCGCGGCATTTGCAGAGCTACCTCGAAACAGGAGGACTTGGTTATAAAGAGGATTTTCGAAGCTAATCCAGCCATATCCTTGAAAGCAGCTAAACAAAAATTAGCTCGAAAGGGCATAAATGTCTCTCTGACTACAATAAGAAACCGTTTCAGGGAGTTTCAGACGGTAAAACCATTACTAACTGCAAAGCAAATAAAGAAACGACAAGAGTGGGCAACTGAACATGTGGATGACGATTGGAGCCAAGTGGTGTTTACAGACGAATCCTCCTTTTGGATGACAAACACTATTAAGCGTGCTTGGTCCACTAAAGACGGTAAGATGCTCCAACGATCAGTGAAACATCCAGGAAAGTTTCATGTTTGGGGATGCTTCACAAAATAAGAATTTGGCAAATTAATAATGTTCACGAGGAATTTGGATGCCAACTTCATAACCACGATATACCATCGTGGACTTCTGCCATCAACGGATATGTGGTTTGGGGCAGGAAGCCGAGATTGGGGTCTTCAAGAGGACAACGACCCAGAACATCGCAGTCGCGTGTTTAGTAGTTGGTAAGAGGAAAACGGCATAACTTCATTGGATTGGCCTTCACAGTCGCCAGATGCGAATCCGATCGAAAATGTTAGGGCTCTTATGAAGTTAAAACTACGGGGAAAAAATATACGTTCAATAAATCATTTGAAACGGCTTCTTATGCTAATGTGGCGAAGTTTAACACTGTCATATGCTGAAAAATTAGTCGATAGCATGCAATTCCGTTGTAATGAAATTACAAAGAATGGTGGCGGCTGGACGCCATATTAATATATTTGCGCAATGAATAATTAATCATTTCAAGATGCTGTGGACTTTTTTTTAAGATACCTTAATTTTTTCAGTGACGATTGCTTTCTTGTTGAAACTACTGTAATTTAGTTAAAAATAATAAAAAGCATTTTATAGTTCAGAATTGAATCTATTGCGATGGCTTTGTATCTAAATTGCATTAAAAAGTATTGGAAACAGTATGTTTTTAGAGTTTATTTTAAGCTTTTTACTGTTATAGCAAAAAAAATCACAAACATGTCGGTTAGGGCCAATCTAAATGAATGACGATGACGAATAAAAGTACTTACCGAAATCTCGTTGAATGACCTGGCGCTTATTGAATTATATCATTTGGAAAGCTTTTCATAATATTGGAAGCTTTGAAATTGGAAAAAGTTTTCAAAACTGAATATTTCGATGTCATAGAAGAACGTTGCAATCTCAATTCGGTCTAAACGCTCTATAAACTCAGAATAATTGCCAGTATAAATCAACTGCTATGTACCTAAAAAACCATACATTTCTAAATTGGTTTTATCAATATTGATAGACAATGAATAACCACAAAATAATTAGTTACATAAAATTTGTCTCTACCAATTTTTTTAATTCAATGAACAAAAAAAAGTTTTTCGTCAGCTTTACGTAGGCACTAAATAAATTCATTGCAAGTAAATTATTTAATTAACAAATACTGCATACACACATGTACACACACACAGTCACGCACACATAAACAATATTTACATATAAAACCGAGTTGCTGAATATTGGCGAGATTGTGCTTTCATATATCTTTTTGTTGTATTTTTGTGTATTATTTAATAACAAAAATAAAAGTTAAGAAATAAAAACAATTGTATCAACAATGTTTCCTATTTCAGTTGTTGTATTTGCAGTTTTTGTTGTTACAAATAAAACCTTAAACTAACTCTTTTTCTATTCGATGGGATGAGGGATGGGGGGGGGGGAGAGAGGGTCGACTTGCGGTGTGGCTTGGCATATATAAAATCAGCAACAAATCGAATTCACCGTGCCTACTCTTGTTGTTATTTGACTTTGCACGCTCTCATTCGCTCGCGTGCGCTCTTTTGCTCACAGACAATACACATTCAAATGAAATTGACGTAGGGAGAGGCCTGAGGTATTGGCATATGCTTGTGTATGTATGTGAAAAAGGTCAAAAGCATCGTCGATAACAATTTCAGAAAAAAAGGTAAATTTTACATTTAAAAAAAAGTTGGACTTTTTAAAATTTGCATAAAATGTGTACGAAAATGAGTGGCGGCACGAAGTACTGAATTGAATCAACATGAAGATAAAATAAAAACTAAGAAACAAACAGAAAAACCAACCGAACAACAACAATCCAATCGCTGGTCAAAGTGCTGAACCGGATTTTGTTGTTAAGTTGTTTGTTGAAGTTTTAGTTGGCAGCATGGGATGGACTTTTTTCCGTTCATTGGATTTTTTATTATTTTTATTTAAAGCTCAGCTGCATGTGTTGAGCTTGAAATTATTCAGTACAACAACAAACGCAGCAAGCAAGCCACAACAATAATAACAACATGAAACAGTTGCTACGAGTACAACAAATTAAGTAAAAAAAAAAGGAAAAAAAATGGTTCAGCCTTGTGCGGTTTAATTTTTCTCCTAGTCGTTATTGTTGGGTTTTCTGTATTTTTATTTGATCGATGGTAACAGTTTTTTTTTTTACTACATTTTATTTTATTTCACCAAAGTAGTGGTGTGGTGTGGTGTGGTGATGGTGGCAGCGATATGTGTATTTTTTTGATTTAGTTTAGCATATATTTTTAACTTTTTTATTTTTTTATATTTTAGTAGTTTATTCCACTGTAGTGTGGTATATATTTATCGGTTTTTAAGGTTTTATTACTATTTTAGTAGCTTTTATTTAATATAAATAATATTGAGAGCATCATAAATATCCAATAATCTTTTGTTATAAGTTCTATTTATTTTACTTAGAATATATTTCAGTTGATCGGTACATTACCTAGTAAATATGTTATAACCATCTGGTCGATTATCTGCTAAACAATATGAGTTATAATGGCTTCTTTTTACACTCGTAAAATATTGAGGAAAAATGTTAAAATGTTTCTACTTTCAAATTGTATCCTTTTGCAGTTCTTTTATTAAATTCTCTTTTTTTTCATTTTCCTGCTTCGATGCTCCGAATTTTGATTGGAATAAATGCTCACTTCTGCTCTATTCCTTAGATTGTACTTTTATAGGATTTCGCTAAGCTCAAAACTGTTTTAGTCTTCATTTATACCTTTCAGGACGTTTTGTTTTGAGATTGTTGGACAGGAAGGTTGTCAAAAGGGTTGTGTTAATTATTTAAGTATTTATATAAGTTTTAGCTATATTAAATTTTTTTTTATAATATGTACTTTCACCAAACTTATTTTATCATACCGACCTTGATAGAGTGATTAATTATAAATGATTACTATTACATTTAATTTCTGAATTGAAGCAACCACAAACCTTCGCTTCAAAATAAAAAAATTAAAAAAAATGATTTCAAGAAAATAATTTAACACTTGGAAAAAACTCATTTTTATTTTGAAAGTTGCTTTTTGAGCAAGAGTAACCTGTTCGTTAAGCTATACAGTAAACCGTGTTTAATTGCGTCAACAAAAATGCACAAGACGTTGGCTAAATTATTTGTGGAATGTATTGACTCAAGAATATTAGTATTTTTTAACTGAAAATTCAAACAATTACCACAAATAAGGAAATATAAAATTACTTACCTAGGAAATACTGTATTTAAGTATTTTTAAAAGATTTATTGTTTTTTTCTTGTTTGCTTTAGCCTTAGGGTAATCTCAGTAATATACTTTGGGTAACCATTAAAAATTTTTTTTTTCATTTTAAAGAAATAAATCTGTAATGAACTCAATACAACAATAAGTACGATTTGTTATACTTTTTATACAGAAATCCGCTTCACTCCAGCAATAAATTTGTGTACCCCAGCAAAATAAAATGAAGTTGTTTCAAAAGCAACTTTTTTGTTTCATTCAGAATGAACTTTTTTCTTCAATCGGTGAAATCTTTTTAAGCCGCAAATCTGGCAAAATAGGAAGGTGCCCCAAGTCGACTTAATTAAGATGGAAAATATAGGCCGATAACCTGTTCAGAGACTTAGTAAAAAAAAAAAATTATTATCATAACTAATACTAGGCACAGTTGTGGAAGCGCTAAGGCGGAGTAGTGTTTTAATTTCGTTTCAGAGTAAATTGCCATTGTCAACAAAAACCAAAATACTTTCTGAGAGCAACTTGCTGCAGTTTTCTAAGAGATGTAAATTCACCCTAAGAACACAAGAAGAGTAAAAACAAAAAATTTATTATAACACATTTGGTCTTTCACCTGGTGGATACAGAGAACTCTCAAATGTGATTCATTCAAAACTAGTATTCAGTTCAAGAAGTTTTATTTTAAAACTGGTTTTGTAATCGTTTTTTGTACTAGTTCCAGATCGTCTCCAAAGAGCTGAATGATATATAGAAAGATAGAAAGAAAGAGGGAGAAAAGATGTTCTAATTGTTATTATATATTCAGGTCTTATATCAATAACAAGAAAGTATGTAATGTACCTACTCAACAATAGTAAATTGAGAATATTTTCTGCTGGGCTATGCCTATTAAAAAATTGTTTATGGTTGTTGTATGTACTTGTTGAGCTGGTGATTTCGTATTTGTGATGATGGTGTTATTGTTATTGTTGTTGTTACTGTTGGCAGTTGCAGTATTACCCTGTTTGCTGAAGTACATACATAAATACTTTCATGCACACGAGTATCATTGAGCTTTTACTTTGTTTGTTTTTTTTTTTAGTTTTTCACATTTTTCCAGTTTTTCTCTTTCATTTTATTATTTCGAAACGAAAAGAAAACGATTTAATTGAGATTTTTGCCAACGGCAAAAAATACCTGTTTATTTTATTTACGATTACATTTTTTCCCCCTTTTTAAAAATTTTTTCCGATTAAAATTTATGTATTACTGGCAATGAGAAGCGTTTTGTGAAGTGGGTAAATGCCCTGCTTTGGCATAGCTTTTGTTATTTGATTTGTATCAAAAATTTGGTATTTGTAATTATTATTTAGTCAAATTGTTTAAAGTTGATGATTTATTATACCATAAATTATTTAAGATAAAATTTATTTAGTTCCTTATTTTTAATTGTTTCGAAGAGTTTTTAGGTGAAGATTAAGTTTCATTTACCTACACTGCAGCATGCTATTCGATGAGTTTTCCCATTCTATTAGGTCCGTCACCTTTTTTTTCGTTTTAATTGAACTCATCGCTTTCGGCATTTAAAATTTTTAATTATACTAAAATCGAATTGCATTTATATTAATTAACTATTAATTTTTAATGCTAATCATGCAGCAGCATTACTGTTTTCTTTACTTTATTTACTTTTAATGGCACAACAACCCATGGAGGGCCTAGGGCGAGCTTTTCGCATCCGCTCATGTTGTGCGTGTTATATTTGTACATGAATGGAAGGGACCTACAGTTTAATGCCGAATCCGAACGGCGAAATAAAAAGCTTTTCATAGCAATTTTTACTCTATGCCATTGTAGGTTTGCCATTGCCTGCCAAGAGGTGGTATCTTTTCTACTTTTTGATTTTGCATGTGCCGAGATTCGAACCCCGGACACTCTGCGTAGCAGTCCAACGCATTACCACTACACCACAGCGACACCATTACTGTTTTCTAAAATAATGAAAATTGGCTTCCATTATCATTACTTTTTGCAATTAGAATGTAAAACCGATGCTAAGTATTACTTCTGTACCGATTTATAGTTCTACGCCCGCACCGATATTTGCTTCTAAGTATGTTCGTAGCTACCCTAATTTACTTTATTTTAAATCGATTTGACTTTTGACTTCAATTTAGTGTCTTTTGAGTTTTAAATTTATTTTCAGATTTATAAATTTAATTTACATTTTTATGAACTCCTAAAGTGTAAACGTTCATTTGTAAATTTATCATTTTATAGTTATAGTTCATTTTATACATTTTATAGTTATTTACTTAGCATTTGTAATTAGTTGAAGCTGCTAGACTACCATATTCCAATCATAAATTATACACATATGTAAATATAAAAATACTAATTTGAAACTATGTAAATATGTACACATAGACAATGTTAAAGAACGATTAAAATGTAAATTCGTGCTTTATAATCATTCTGTCTAACACGCAAATTGTTTCACAAAACTGCTGACAAATTGTACCCAATTCTTTCACATATTCACATGCCACTCAACTAGCATTCAACCATCATCATTATTCCCATTCGCCACAATATTTTATTCTATTGGCAATGCACTAATTTTACGACCTTAAGGTCATTATATAAGTACCATATTTTATATGTATTTCGGATGAAACACAGAAATCATATTTCTAACAAGATATTTACATAGAAAACCTTTCTGAGAGAATGAGAAGCTCGGCACAATTAAGTAACTAGCTCCATATTTTCGTGCCCTACAATATGATGCCATTTCTAATAGATCTAAAAGGTTAAAGGTTCTCAGTTCGATAGGTTTATACAGTGTGTGTCGACAGCTGAGCAATGTAGTACTAATTTTTCAAATTACATTTTAGAAAAAAAGGAAATGTAGCACCTAAAGAAGTCGTTTTGTAAAGGGTGCTTTTTTTAGCAGTGTGGTTTTCAATCTGGCAATACTTTTTTCGGAGTTGGTCTTTTTGACAGCTGACACTTGATTTATGCTCAGTTTGGTTTGCCATTTCACTCATGGACAACGTTTACAAATCGTGCAAATTTATTACCAAAACGAGATGGCCATCGTTCCCGATTTTCACAAGAAAATTTTGTTCAGTGATGAAGCTCACTTTTGGTTGAATGGATACGTAAATAAGCAAAATTGTCGCATTTGGAGTGATCATAATCCACAAGCCATTGTTGAGACGCCGTTACATCCTCAAAAAGTCACTGTTTGGTGTGCTCTATGGGCAGAGGGAATCAGTGGTCTATATTTCTTCAAAGATGAAGCCGGTCATAATGTTACAATGTTACAGTCAATGGGGAACGCTATAGAGCCATGATTAATGACTTTTTCGTGCCTGAATTGGAGGATGTTGATGTGGACGACCTTTGGTTCCAACAAGACGGCGCTACGTGCCACACAGCCAACGAAACAATCAATTTATTGAAGGAAACTTTTGGTGAGCGCATTATCTCGCGTCGTGGGCCTGTGGCGTGGCCTCCAAGTTCGTGCGATTTAACACCGCTGGACTATTTTTTGTGGGATTATGTGAAGTCACTTGTCTACGCAGTTAAGCCCGAGAGACAATTGACGCCTTGGCAGAGAATATTCGCCGCGTTATTACTGACATACGGCCCCAATTGCTGCAAAAAGTGTTCATAAATTGGGCCTCTCGGCTGGAATTTATTCGAACCAGCCGCGGAGGCCACTTGCCCAAAATCGTTTTTAAAACATAATGGCAAATCCTTATCTTTATAATAAAGCTAAATTCTTGGCCATAACATTAAATTATATGCGTTTTATTTCTTCCTGAAAACCACACTTCTAATAAAAACACCCTGTACCTTTATATATCAATTTACTTTTATTTCTGATTTCTTTTTTTTATCTTCACTACACTTTACCACTGGCTCCCCATTGATGATAGCCTCGCATGCGTAATGCTTATCGATCTGTCGGTCTGTCTATCTCAGTCTGCACGTTTATCTGACAATGTTTTGCAATTTTTTTCAACAAAGAGCTCTTTTGTTTTCACCGGTTTGCTAACGTGGCTGTGTCATGGCACGCATGCGTCATGTTCACTTGCAGCATTTCTTCATTATGAAACGAACATTTTAATCATTGAAAAATGTTTGTAAGAGTGAAATTGCAGAAGTAGTGAATTGTGTTTGGTATTTCCATTAATGCCTTGGGATATGCTTTGTTAATATAGTTAAGGTTATATTCTTCGAAACCTCTTTTTCCAGCATGCCAGGTGTGCAAAAATGATTAATTATAATAATCAAAGTAGGTACTAAGTACTAGAGAGGTAAAAATGTTGGTTGAAATAGTTTATTCATCACACATTTTAAATATTTTTTTTTATTTTTTTTTAATATTATTTATTACAGTCTAATGGGTCTGTCTATTACAGCTTACGAGCTTTATAACTTAACCGAAACTAAAAGGCATAAAGACATTGAAAACGAAAACTGAACTTAGAAATATTCAATTAGTTTCTTGAAGCATGCTCTATTACTGCTGAAGTCTAAATGGATAGATACAGGAGGACAAGCAACTGCAAATGGGCTCACTATTTTCATAACTCGTCCTATGAAAAGGAACAAGAAATTATGTTCTTTCTCTAATAGCTGTCCATCGTTGGAGAGTAAAAGGGAATGAATGCAAGCCGCTCAGGCGATTCGATTTTATTATCAACAGTGTCGTTTATTTTATTGCCTAAGAGTCAGATTTTGTAGGTCTAAAAGTTGATATCGAGTGGCATATGGAGTAGCATATCGTGTGAATTTTGTTTGTATTATTTCGATGCGATTGATATCACATTCGTAGCAGAGATCCCATATAATAGTGGGGGATAGTCGAGTATTGACCAACTTGACCAAGTTTAAATAAATATACCGATTTGAAGGTGAACGGATCCAGAAGCTCTTTTGAGTTACGTTTTAGAACACCAAGCTGAGAATTAACTTTTCAAATCATGTAGTCCCTATGAGCATTAAAAGTAAATTTCACATTGACATGAATTCACAAGCCTTAAACAGTGTCAGCACTAGAAAATTGGTCACATTCATGGTAGAAGTAATCGCTTAAAATCGGCAATTGTCAATTATCCCAATTGCCACGCAATCCAGTTGAGTATTTTTAGTAACAGTAGGTTTTTTTTGCTGCAGTTATTTGGTATTTGCGGATAGATTTTCTTGATAATGGAAAGCTGGACGATAGCGGAAAAAGAATAGTAGCATGTATATGTATTAAATGTTAAACAACTTCTGTTGTCGTATTTTTTATTGTTTTCATTGGAACAATTTTTTAATTTGGGTGCATGAAATTTTATTTGTCAAATGTCAACGTGCGTGAACATGCGTGAGAAATAAAGCCCTGAGCGTGAAAGATAGTGAGAGTGAGTCATTGTACCAAATGATATAAATCAATCATAAAATTAATTGATTTTATTTCGAAAAAACCGAAAAAATTAATAATTAAAGTTACTCAGGCAGTAAAAATATGAGTTTGTTCTCGTTTTCTGATTTTAAGTTGATCAAATTGATGCGTTTGTGAATTGAAATTGACGGTTTCTGGATTTAATTTGACTATTCTGCATTAAAATTTGATTTTTCTATATTCAAATTGACTTTTGGTGAATTCAATTTGAATATTATGAATTCAAATGGATTATTTTGAATTTAAATTGATTCTTCGTGAATTCAATTTTATTACTATGAAGTTTTCTGAATAACTTTACTTTACTTTACTTTTAATGATCCATGGAGGTCCTAGGCCGAGCTTTTCGCATCTACTCATGTTGTGCGTGTTATATTTGTTTATGAATGGAAGGGACCGGGACCTACAGTTTAAAGCCGAATCCGAACGGCGAAGTGAAAAGCTTTTCATAGCAATTTTTACTCTTGTAGGTTTGCCATTGCCTGCCAAGAGGTGGTGCCGAGTAGAAATACTACTTTTTGATTTTGCCTGTGTCGAGATTCGAACCCCGGACACTCTGCGTACCAGTCCAACGCACTACCACTTCGCCACAGCGACGACTGAATAACTACAATTGTATTATTCTGTTTCAAACCCTTTTAAATTCAAGTGAATTTTTCTAATTTTCATTTAACTTGACTGAATTCAATTTCGTGCTTTCTGAATTCAAATTGAAGCTTCTTAAATCTGATTTAAATATTCTCAATCTATATTTATAAGATTTCTGAACTCAATTGGATTATTCTGAGTTCAAACTGGCAATTTCTGATTGATTTTACTGTTGAATATTTTGAATTCAATTAGAGAGTTTACTGAATTTTAAACAAAACTTTTTCTGATTGTAATTGTTATTTGGGATCACTTTTAAGTTTTAAAAAGATATGAATTTTATGACCTCATTAAAAATGAAATTCAAATAAAATGATTAGTTTTTGCATTAAGTAAAATGAAAATGTTTACAAAGTTTTTCTTAATTCCCAAAAGTGAACAACACTCTCCTCACACGTGTTGTACAAATACTGCGTTGTAATTCAATTACCATCTGTATGTTACGCATTAAATAAAGTGAGAGTGTTGTAGCACGTGCGTCATTTTGTTATCGCTATGGAATGACTTAACTTCAATTTACTGATTTTTCTATGAAAATTACTTACAACAATATTGAATACAATAATATTTCCTATACACATATTTACTTTTTGCTTTCTTTTCATTTCAATTGCAGTAAGTTCCGGTGTGCCTCATACAGTTTATAAGGGAAATCACAGAACATACACAAAAGAATGTTTAATGATTTATGACAAGAATACTGGTTGTGTTACTTTTGAGAAATTATCGCATAATATACAAGTTAAAAAGACTAGGTATGTATTTAACGAAATAACCTCTCACTTCTATGCGAAATGTCGTATTTAATTTTCCTTTCTGTTTGTTCTTTGTTCTTAGGAGTGAAATGACAAACAAGCCAAGTGCCGTTTCAAGTGCTGCTGCTGCCTCGCAAGTCAAAGGGCAAATGGAAAATAGCACTATGCGCATATCAACGAAAACGAAAGTGTCCACAGGAAGTCGGCGAAACAATATCAGTAAATTTGAAATTGAATTATTTTAATTGAATTGCCATTGAAATGAGAAATGTTTGATTTATTTTTTGCAGTTGATTATAGGCCCAGAAATTCGCCAATGCAACAAGGTTCACCGTCTGCACCGCCATCTAATCATAAAAGTCCGCAGTCAGCTCCTGCGTAGGTTTAAAATTTGTTATTATTAAGTTATTATTTCATTAAGTGCAGTTTTGTTGTGAATAATGCTCAAATCACAACTAAAGTTTTAGAAGATTGAAATTTTATCGATTTTCCAATCAAGTTGATTAGGAAGACTGAATAACATAGTCATAGATTTTTGTAAATAATAATTCCAAAGATTTATATGAAAAACGATTGTGATTAAGGCAATCGGAACAAGGTGATGTTGGTAGCCACAAAGCTGGCAACACTAGTCCGATCATGTCAACGAAAGGTATTTCAGGCTACATTTTGTGTGAAGACAGATTTGTGGGTATCATCTTGTAACGAAATACCGGGGATACTTTTTATATGACCCGATATATGCCAGAATAAAAAAGAAAATTCAAATACTTATAGAATGAATATCCATTTCAAATATTCAATTAATATAAAATTACTATGTGGAGTCTCACAGTAAGAATGGAATATATTTCAATCTGACTGATTTGAAAGCATTAGTTGTGAATTGGAGTTTAAGATTCATCAATTCATTTGACTGAAAAGAAGCCCATCAAAAATGCCCCGATTTATATTCTATATATTTATCTAAATTACCATATGTATGTATATGCTGATTTTATTTCTTCTATTCCAGCTGGAATGCGAATAATGCCCAAGCTACGTTACCAAGCATACCGATGATATTCGATGATGATTTTTCTACGTTTGGTATGGGTGGAAGTGGAGGAGGTGGAGGAGGAGGAGGAAGTGTTATAAATTCGAATGTCTCAACATCAACGAGTCTCAACAATTCTATGCCAGATTATCCGCAGCAATTGCAGCATCAACAACAACAGCAGCAACAACAACAACAACAGCAGCAACAACAACAACAACAGCAGCAACAACAACAACAACAACAAGCACCACTACCACCACAGCAGCAAACGAAACCTATGAAACAATCACCTCATAACAATCAAAAGCGCCGCAACAATCTTTCATCAAGAAAAGGAGCACCAAGTCAAAATAATGAAACGGCAGGAGTTCAGGAGTATAATAAATTGCAAAACCCACTAAAAAAACATATGAAACAACAAACGCATCATCAAGCAAATATGATGGAAAATCTAAGTAAATATCATTTAAACAATAGTATGCAAAAATTGTACTTTATTATATATTATTATTGTTATTAGCATCTTCACCACATCATCTCGCCCAGCAACAACAGCAGCTACACAATCAATATCAACAGCAACAACAGCAGCAGCAGCAGCAACAACATCAACAAAATCGGAATTTATTAAATACAAACAGCAATGGCGGCAACCTTTATGGTAATATTAATAATAATAGCAATGGCAATGGCTATAACAGTCGACCTGGCAGTAGTTTTGGACAAAATATTCCTGGGATGGCATCACCCCATGATATTGCTTCACAATCGATAGAAAGTGCAGCTGCAGCATTGGAACAGGTTAGTTGGTAATAGAATAATAACAAAGATGTCTGAAACTATATGAGATTTTCATATGAAAGTTTTCTCAATTTCAAATTGTAAGGAATTAAATATAGCAATTCTCAATTTTATGTACAATTAATCATTATTGGAATTTAAGTTCGAAAGTTAAGTTTTCCACTGCTACTCCCTTCCATACTTTCTTAAACTTATGTAATTTCCTCATTTCCTTCTTTGCCACCCCTCCATAATTTCTTTGATCCTCACTTCTTTTCTTTCTCCTTTCAATTCTTTCATTTCACCTACATTTTCGCTTCTCTTACTTAATTTTTTACTTCTTCCTTCTTTGCTTACTTCCTTTCTTTCTTACTTCTTTCGTTCTTTCTTCCTTACCTAAATACTTTCTTTCTTCTGTATCTACTAGAGGTCTTCATCGAATAACTTTTCACTGCACATGTGAAATCCGAATTCGAATATAGTGCATAGATGTTCTCTCTCTCTCAGACTGCAAGCTGTAAAGTGAAGTGGAGTTTTTTATTCTTCAAACATCAACACGAATAAGTAGTAGCAGCAAAATATGTTCCGAAAAATGAGAATATAACAGAAAAAGTACTTCGAATATAATGTTCACTTCATGTATTTTCAAATTCGAGTATTTCGAGTATTTTCAAATTGTGAAGTGAAACTGAAAACAATTCAGTTCATCCCACACTTTTTACCGCTTTTATTAAATTTTGTATACTGTTCGTATAATAATTTGGCTTTAAGATCAGCATTATTGTTATTATCGCTGCTGGCGTTGGAATTTTCGTTCATTATTATTTTATTTTGTTATAATTTTGAATAAACTTACTTCGTGAGTATCCATATACAGTACACGTGTACTCTGCAAATACAAATGGATTTTATGCAGACCTCTAGTACCTATTTTCGGTCCATCTAATTTTCTGTCCATATTCCCACACTCCTTCGTTCCTTCCTTCTTCTTTCCGTTTTCACTTACGTACTATATATTCTTATATATAATATGATTTATTTATTAAACAATTATTTAAAGTAAAACTATTATCTTTTTAACTTAACAGCATATTACAGCGCTCAGCTCATCTAGTTCTAGTTCCGGATCCGATTCAAGCGCTAGCGGCAGTGAGAGTGGCAGTGAAAGTGGTAGTGAATCTGAAGACGATGCACCACAATCCACTATGCAACATCAGCAGCAGCAGCAGCAACATATGCATCAATTGCCTAATTTGGGTGTTGGGCCCATCATATCAACATCGCCATCGATGCAACAGCAGCAATACCAACAACACCAGCAACAACCACAGCTACATCATCATCATAATCAGCATTTGCAGCAATCGTCCGGTTATGCGTCCAATAATGGTGCTTTTCCCGCTGATCTTCTACAAAACGATTTACAATTATCTGCATCATCTGATGATGATGATTAAATTTTCCTTTAATTTGCTACTCTAAATCTTTTGTTTTTACTTTGCATGTACAGGGTGTGTCATCTTTTATGTCGGTATGTGAAGTGGCCGCCGTTATTGGCTAAAGCAAAATGTGCTTTTGCTGCGTTTTCCATCACTTTCTCTAGCATTTCGGGTGATATAGCGATGATTTCGGCACGAATGTTTGCCTTGAGCTCGTCAATGGTCTGAGGCTTGCTGGCGTACACTTTGCTTTTCAAATAACCCCACAAAAAGAAGTCCGGAGATCTGGGCGGCCAGTCAATGTCGCCATTTTTTGAGGGAATTTTCGTTGCAGAAACTGAGTTTGATTTGCAGTGGGGCATGGCGCACCGTTTTGTTGAAACCAGTAACCGTCCAGATATTTTTCACATATTTGTGGCCAGACATAATGAGCCAACATCCATTGATATTGATTCCCATCGACTGTTTCGCCTTCTCTGAAGAAAAGTGGCCCAATGATGGTTTTGGCGCAAATGTCTGCCCAAGCAGTAACGTTTTGGTCATGCAATAATGTTTCATGCATCTCGTGTTGATTCTCCGTTCCTCAAAGGCGGAATTTTGCTTGGTAACGGTGCCAAAGAGTGTGAAATGGACCCGTTGGTTATCAAAGTTTCCTTCCAAAATTCAGGTTCATTGTCAACCATTCGAGCAACTATTTAGCTGTATGCCAAGCGACGAGGACGGTCTGTCGACAATATTCTTTGAGTAAATAGCACTTCATATGGAAAAAAATTCAAACCATCCTTCAAAATTCGCCGCAAGGTGGTTCCACTGACTCCAAAATGCTGAGCGCCATGACGATACAACACATGTGCGTTCTCGGCAACCCTCTCTCTTACCCCTTCAACCAGTTCATTGGAACGTCTTGGGCGTTGATGAACGGCTTGTCGACGATCTCCCACTGTTCCGTGTTCAACAAAATTCGACAGCAAACGACGAATATTGTTGTCAGACGGTGCTTTTCGGTCACGATATATGCACGTTGAGTTAACACAACTGAACGAATTTTTTCGCTATTTCGTCAAGTCGTTTGGGTGTGAAACGATTCATGTTTAAAATTGTACTGAATTGACGTTTCAAAAACATGTTTACTCAAGTCAATCGGTTGATAAATGTTAAAATTATTCAGTGTTTACATACCGACATAAAAGATGGCGCACCATCGTAGACATATATTTATAAAACAAACCCATTCATAATGTGTATATTTTTATAATTTTGATTTGATTTTCAATTATTATCAGTTATTGTTTCATTTCTAATAAAATAAGTTAAGTTTTAAAGGTGAACTTAATACTAGTGAAATCTATATCAAAGAAAAGCAAAATGAAAAACAGAATAATTTTGATTTTATTGCTGTGTGAAGTAGCGGCACCAGCACGTAAAGGAAAACAAAAACAGAGAAAACTAAATAAACAATTTGCCAATTTATATATTAAAAAAATGTATACTTACATATTTCATTTTAATTTTAGTAATGTTAGTTTAAAGTAAAAAAACAAATAAACAAACAAAACACACCAACAGCAACAAAGCGACCACATTTACAAAGAAAATCAAACAAAAAAAAACTAAACTTGAGAGAGAATTAAAAGGAACTGCAACAAAAATAAATAAATAAATGAAAAACTAAATATTTAAAAATTATTAAAACAAGAAAAACTAAACTAAAAAAGAAAAGAAAAGATGTTATTAAGAACCAATTTAATTTAAAGCAAAAAGAAGAAAATTTAAATGAAATTATATTTTTATATTATTATTTTTTATAAATCAACAAGCATTTAATTGTAGAGATTTTTTTCATGTTTATTTTTTACGTATTGTATAAATTAGGAAATTTTCCCCAAAAATTTCCAATTTCAGTGGAGACAAAATGCAAACACCAAAAATTACTAAACAAAAGCTGATATTAAAATATTTGTTCTTTTTAATTCATCTATACAAAAAAAAAACAAACCGACAACCAAACAAGAAACAAAAACAGCAAATCATTCATAAAAATGCATTACAATCAATTTTAAATACAACAAAAATAATTTGGTGTTCTTTTAGAACAAGATTTAAGTTTGGTTGAACCTTGTGATCGCAGCTGCAACTAACTGATCTTGATCACTTGTTAAATTGTCATATTTTATGCTACTAGTATTTAGTATTTTTACATTTTTGATCGATCTCCACAAATATGCAAGTGTACGATTTTATGTTAAACGAAAATTGCAATTGAAATGCTATGGTTTTTTAGGATAATGATATACATACATAGATAAATATATACATAAATGATTTATTACCCACTAAAATATTAATAAATAATTAAAAATGTATAGTATATTTGAACATTTGGACTGGTTTACTCTTTGGCTAAGGGAAGCATGCACAATATGCGTTGCACAAATATGACATAAATTATTATTTTTTTTCTTCTTGTTTATTAACTCACAAGTTAACAACTGGTAACAACTTCCTTAAATGTGCCCTAGGGCCTAATGTAGACATAACAAAAACTAGAATGTGGTTTAAAAATCTGCACTCACACTTAAGTCAGCGGAAAATATGCTCAACTTGGTAAATTATCAATCAAAACTATTGCAGCAACAATTTCTCTTTTGAACGTATAGCATATGTATTTCCCAATCGTTTGTGACTTAATAGAGAGAGTTTATTTGACTTATTTCAAAGAGGGTTTCAAGGGTTTCAATAGGGGCATTACAATTTTGTATTTAAATAAAACAAGAATAAATGATATATTGGGCTGAAATTTATTCCAAGTACACATATTACAGTTAAGTAAATGATTTCCACCACTCTTTCACACACATCGGCCGGAACGTTGGCAGTTTCGTATTCGATACTGTTCGTGAGCTCTTCTCGAGTTGTTGGCTGTTGGTTTGTTGGCATAAACCAACTACTTAACCTAACTACATAAAAATAAACACAACGGCGTTAAATAAAAATCAATATATTGCTCAAAATGATTCAAATCACAATGATTGGTTATCAAAGAAATATCCTTAAAGAAAAATGTCAAGTCTAAGTCTCAGTAGATGGTTGATAAAAAGCAATTGCAATCAGAATGATGAATAAAGTGGGAAGATTTTCCAAGAATTGCGAGTTGATTGAGAGATTGCTTGTCGATTTATAATTAGTGTGATTGTAATATTCATTCATTAACGATTGAAAGTAGTAATGATTTTATTTTCAATCAGTTCATTTTGAAATCACAAACTTCTAGAAATGCTGATATGCTGAAGGTAAGAAAGAAAGAACTAATGTATTGTTTAGTGTCAATTTGATTAAAGATATAATGTAATAATGCAAGTGCATTAATAATTCAGTGATTTTAAAAATTACTTGAGACTACAATTTTGAATTGAAATTATCCAATTATCCGGCACCTGAATAAATAATTGCATTCTTTTTCATAGCTTTTTATTTGAAGCGGAGTTGTCTCAAAATCAAAAAAATTAGCCTTCGCCATTCATTGATTGCATTCATTGATTCATAGCCCAATGAATGGGAATTGAAAGATATGTATACCATGCCTGAGGGGAACAAGGGGAACGGTGCTGCAGGAGTCGCGATTTAATTCCAATTGATCAGAGAACTTTTTTATTTTACACTACAACTGTCTATTCATTTTCCCCTGAAAAGACCTTGATCAATCGCAATCATATCTAGAGCAAGACGATTGCATTCTCTCAATGAAATCACAAATCAGTAAAATCTCAGTAATGGAGAATTGTAAGAATAAATCAGAAACCGCTTAAAGCACATAAACTAGTAGCATTAAATTTGAATTGTAGGCACATAGAAGAACTTCCAAATTTAATGATCGACAATGTATTACCATCCTACTGCACATTTATCTTTGAGACTATGCATAATAATATTGTACTATTATATACAATAAGTTACTATTACCTTGCTATTGTTACTTACTAAATATTTTTTTTGTTTTTTTTGTACAGTACAGTAAAATTTTATGATTAAGTAATTTAATTTTTCTATTTCTTTTCAGTAATTCTGTTTTTCATTGTTTCTTCCTTGGATATTATCTACAACAGAAAGACATTTAATTTGATTACTTTTAGCTCAAGAGTATTGTATGTATGTATGTATGTAATTGATAAATTTAAATTTTAGCTATTAATTTTATGATGAGATGATGATGATGATGACGATGAAGTCTATTAGTTTAATTATTACATATATTAAATTATATAAAATATTATATAATAATAAAAGAAAAAACTTTAAATAATAATAATTTTGATTAAATTTACAACTATTGAATTTTGCAAAACAAAGTAAAGAACACAAAAATTTTTTATTTCTCAAATCACGCAAATAGTTTTCTATTTTAAACTAGCACCAGCCCAGCCCAGCCCAGTCCAGTCCAGTTCACCTCAGTACCTCATTCAGAACTAACTGAATTATTGCACTTATCCAAGTGAGTTTAGCAGAAGCCTCTTTCTGTTGTTTGTGCAACTAAGGAAGAAGAATTCGATTAGGGTCGTGATGGCTAGGAAAATTCATAACTACAACACGAACATTTTTGTTTTGTTTGGTTAATGAAGGTTAATAATAAATGAGCATGCGTTCCAAGGTCTTCTTCAACATGAAAATTTTTTTCTTCTATTTTCTCCCCTTTTGAATTTTTCATCTTATATCTATTTACTGCTGTTCGTTTCATAACGTTCCGCGTCTCTCCAATAGCTCGTAGTTCGCTAACATTAGATCGCCTTCAGGTGTTGGGGGGGTGGCGTCCGGGCCGTCTGTAGCCTTGAGGGTTCCAATCTAGCTCAGTTCGCCAGATGCAATCGGGTGACTTACGTAGGACGTGGTTTATCCAACGACATTTTCCAAGTGTTATTTGGTTGTGAATAAAATCAAAAGGATCATCATAAACTAGTTTCAGCGTGATCTTTTATCAACCTCATACTGCCAGCAGTTTACTCAATTACAATTTAATTGCACTCGAGAAAGATCTAATATGTGCATATATAGTTTTTCTATGTGCTAAATGATTGGGATTAAATATTCTTGGGTCATTTAGGGTGGCTGAGCATGAACATCTTTATAACTGTTATAACTTAAGTTCCACGTTTTTCTAAAAAGTGGAAGCACATAAAACAAAAAAACACCTTGTGGTTGTACAAGGACCGGACTCTCCAAACTAGGAATTATTTAGGCCCAAAAATCCCATTGCACTCCGTCCCGTAGCGCGAAACTCTTCCAACTTAATAAAGCATCAAATTGATCAAACCAGTCTTAAATCGAATTAAAGCTGGTGCAAGCTTGCTTAGCGCTGAGTGGTCTCTTTTGTCAAGAATTGCTTACCTAATCAAAAAGAAAGCAGGACATTCGCTGATGAAATGCCCTGCATATTCCCAATTCTCGCTCTGATCATTATTATTTCAGGAAATCTTTGAATTTTAAATCGCACCTTCACTTACAATAGATTCTTAGATTTATCTTGTCTCTGAGAATCAATTAACACTTCTGACTGTCAGCAGGAATCTAATTCTCTCGCAATTGTCATTGTCAACCAACTTGCCTTCAAAATTACCTAGGTTACCTGCGTGGCTAGACGCACATACCAGCATTACTACTTGGAGTAGTAACGTAAAGAAGGGCTCAGAAAAATATCCGACAACATTTCTTATGTTTAGTTAAATTCAGGTTGGATACCATCGATACTTGTAGGATACCTTAGAGTGCAAGAATCATATTATTCTACAATCTCTATGATCTTTCTAGCCTATTTTAGTACAAACATTCTTTATGGTATAAGTGGTGACAGATTAAGGTTTGAAATAAGGAAAATGGTCAAGTAGGTTTAAGATATACCTTCCAAAATCTTCAAGAAGTGATTTCTAAGAGAATACTGAATAAAATCGAATGATATGCGACACATTTCGCTGTCGTAGCCAGATCACTTCTGGCAGTAAGAACCTACGGTGACGCCCCATTAGTATAAAGGAAAGATTAATAGTGTCTCAAATGAGTCCATAGCATATGGGGAATATAATTATCTCTAAGAGCACTCCCTGCTATACGTAGTTATTCTGCAGTTGTAGGAAAGTATCTCCTAAGTAAAGAGGTAGAACCTTCACACCGACATAGGTCATGCTCCTCCTCACTATATTTATATTCGAAACCAATTGGTTAACGAGTATTGACCCTTCAACCGGACCTTGTGCGAATACATTGTCGAAGGTGCTGACTTCTGCTGAATTTGATAATATTTTGTAGGTTTATTCAGTGAATGGTATATGTCAATTAATTTTTGATGCCCTCCAATATGTCAAATATCAATCCGAACTTCTTCTCCTTGTTAAAAGCCCGTTTTTTCTTTTATTTTCTAATGATACCTCAACCTTAAAATTCCATTATTATTAGTAGTTTTATTGTTTGATCTTAAATAATGTTTTTTCTTAGAAGAAAACAGAAAAATCCATCCGATATTAAAAAACTTTTAAATTAAATTACTTTACGTCCAATTTACAAAAGAATTCTACATACAATAGTGGATAAAACTTGATTACAAGTAATAAACTCAAAAAGTTTATAGTTACCGAAAAGCTACATACTTATTTCTTCCCCTGCATATACTACTCGCACAATGTGCGTCGATCCTTACTTTTATTTCATTCATGATTTTATCTTAATGCCAGCAAGGTTTTCATCCTATGAATTGCTGTCGTCAAAATTCGCCAATAATTGTTTTCAATTTGTATAAAGTTCTTTTTGATTATTAATTTTTTTTTCATAATTTTTATTACTTTTTTAATTGTACATAGGCAGACAGACTTATATTGAATGTTTGTATAAATGAATGAAATCATTAATTAATTACACAAGTTAATGCGTGAAATGCAAATTGAGTATAAAATTAACACAGGAACTACAAAAACACACAACAAAACTTTATTCCATTAAAACAAATGGTAATGGAAACACATTAATAAATAAAATGCCTTTAAAATATTTAAAAATAAGTTAATAAAAAAAAGAAGAAATTTGCAATATGAAAGATATATGAAAATGAGCATCATATTCCATGGGAAAATAATAAATGAATTAAACAAAACTGTTTGCCTATCTAATTTACTTACTTTAAAGCATTTTCGGTTCTGAAATGAAGTGAAGAAACTAGTTTTTCTGTTTATAAGACGTGATGGTAAAAACGACAGCTCTGGCTTGGTCTAAATAGAAGATGGATATTCTTATTACACGATGATATTCTATTATTGGAATTAGTTGACGCATTAGTTGATACAACTGCTCTTTCAGGGCACAGTACTTGAATACCAGATAATATGGTAGAGCTTGTCAGGCTTAGTTCCTTAAAGTATTGTAACCTTAAAAGGTCAACTCGATTACTTTGGAATGGAAAAAGAATTGGTTAATACATGCTTATAACTTTATTATATATAACTTTGCAGCTTCATGATAACTTTGCAGCTTCTCAACTTCTTGCTCACACCCAATAGGGTTTCGAGAATTCAAATACAGTTTAAAGAAAAATACGAAAGAAAAAAAAACTACCACCACAAGGTTTTAATTATTGTTTTAACTATCAAGCTGAGAAAATGGAAGTGAATTAATCACACATCACGAAAATATCCATATAAAATATGACGACAATAGACAGGAATCTCCTAAGAAAGAGCTTTCCCATGCCGGAGTATACATCTGCAAGAAAATTACAACAAGTTGCTCTCAGAAAATATATTTGCTTACAACGGTAATTTACTCGCAAATAAAAACAAATCGTCTCATCTGAACGAAACTAGCTGCAAATTTATCCTGAAGACGTAAAGTTCGAAGAAAGGAAGAAAAAGACTTCTGTAAATCAAAGGATCAGATAAAACTAAAAATTGTCCTTCGGATTCGGCATAAAACTGTAGGTTCCTTCCACTCACGTGCAAATATAACACGCACGAAAAGCTCTTTTTGGGCCCTGCAAGTGCTATTGTGCCATTAAAAGAAAGAAGAATTTCTTAGACCAGTTAAGTTTCTACACCTTTTCTTCTTTATTACAAAATATAAAAGAATCATCATCAAATTTCAACAACAGAAAAACATTAGGCATAATTTAATAAAAATACAAAAATACAACGAAAAGGGAACTTTACATATGTCAGTATAAAACAAAAATATTGTTTGTTAGTTAGTTCAAACGGTGTTGGCATTGAAAATTTCAATCCAATAACCATCGGGATCCTTAATGAATGCCAAACCTTTCATTCGACCATCGTCGGGTTTCTTTACAAAATCCACACCCAATTCCTCAAAACTGCAATAAGTAAAAATACGTATCGGTCATGTAAAAATAAAATATTTGTTTATATGATGAATACAAACCGTTTGCAAGCAGCATAAACATCTGGTACCATCAAGCCAATATGCCCGAAACCGCGTGGATCTGAATTTCCATTGTGATAAGCTTGGTCAGGATCATTTTCTGTGCCCCAGTTGCTAGAGAGAGAATTGAAAAAGTTAAGTTAAATGCAAGCAGCGATTTTTTAGTGTGCACCAAGATCTTACTGTGTCAACTCAACGGTAGCTTTGCGACTCATAGCCCAACGAGTGCGTTCCTTAGTATCTTTGGGAACGTCAGCTGACGCTTCATATCTAGAAAACAAAAGCAAATTCTAATATAACAGATATATGTATATTAAAGTAAATTTGAAGATAATATTAGTAATCAAAAGAACGTGAGTCTTCCGCTGAAGAGGCAATTGCAATAATTGTGATTACCCCATAAAGTATAATGAAAATTTCGCCTCTGGAAAATCCAATTTCTGCAATAACGTCATACCCAGTACACCAGTGTAGAATGGCAATGATTTGCGTGGATCTTTAATGCGATACATAGTTTGTTGGAAAAGAAATTCCTAAAACGGAAATAATCATCAAACAATCAATCATCATCCTCCGGTGACTTCATCTCATTCTTTCATTGCTCTCATCATCAATGATGCATACCTTTGTTGAGGCATTCGCTGGCTTGCATAATTCCTCTGCTTCAGCATTGGTTAGTCCACTAACTTCAGCCATATTTTAACTGATTTTGTTCAATAAATAATTGCCCAAACTTTCTGGAATTTTTACTATTCCTTCGCTGCCAGTGATTTTTGCACTTATCGGCTGTCGACGTTGTATTTTGAAGTTTGCGTCGCAAAAATGACAGCACCGAATTTGTTGTTGGTAATTTCATAATTCATTGTGTGTGAACAGTTTTACAGCCAGTGGAAATGTACGCATAATAGTTCAACAGTTTGTAAGTAGTTGACGTGATTGATGCACAATGAACGTAACTTTGAACGTACACGGGGTGCATCAGGGAATTTCAAATCAATAAATATTGAAAGGTGGTTTGGGGGGTTAAAATGAGTTCAGTACCTGCTAAAAACTTGATATCAGTAAAACTAAAGAAGCTGCCATTTTTTGCATAATTATTTTTTTTCATTTTTGCTTTTGTGTCTTGTCTAAGCCCAGAATGACAGATCACGTGGAGGAAATGCCGAACCTTTAGGATTTGAAAAGTATGCTGCTTCCAATGCAGCTACGTTTTTTATTGATCAACTAATCTATATAAATATAATACCTATTTAAAACAAAGTCGTGAATTATGTTTGTAATTCCATAACTCAAACACAGGAGCGCTTGATTTGTTTGGGGGGAATCCCATAAGGGGCTTACCACCGCCCGTTCACTACAATATTTAAAAATGCTATAACTCGGCTCCCTTTGAAAATTTTTCTAGTGAAAGGGTTTTATGTGTTCAACTGTAAGCTCCATGTTATGTACATATAAAGGTGGTTGGACAAAGGGTCGTGGCACCACCCACACGATTCAATACTTAAAAATGATATAACTCGGCAGTTTGCGTTCTACAAAACTTGGATTCTAGCCATTGAAAATTTTGAATTAGATATTTTCCGGGCCAAAGCCAGTCCTGGCGTTGTTTGCTTGTTTGTTTTTTTTTTTTTTTTGACCAAAATATAGTATAATTTTTACATTTTTACACTGGAATTTTTGAGGCAGGGTCGAGTAATTATGAAAAGATTTCGGCGATGATGTAATGTAGGAAAATCGAAAAAAACTGTAGAATGAAAATTGTGTTATAAAATAGCTAGTGACCCGACGTTGCCCCGGGACCAACTTTGCCATTAATTTATAATTAATATATGGTTTGTAGATGTTTCACCACATCGGAGTCACTGTGGCGTAGTGGTAATGCATTGGACTGTTACGAATCTCGGCACAGTCAAAGTCAAAAAGTAAAAAAAAAAACAGTTTTCTACACAGCACCACCTCTTGACAGGCATTGGCAAACCTACAAGAGTAAAAATGTCCTATGAAAAGCTTATCATTTCACTTCGGTATAGAATTGTAGGTCCCCTCCATTCATGTACAAATATAACACGCACAACATGAGGGGATGCGAATAATTCGAGCTAGGCCTTTCATGGGCTGTTGTGCCATTAAAAGAAGAAGAAAAGAAATTTAACCACATCATGGAACTCAATTATATGTACATTGGTCTAGGTGAAATCATTTCACATTAGTTATTCGACTCGGAAAATATAATAATTAAAATGATACTGTAAAAGTAAAGAGTTGTTTTGTTCACCTCCTTTTTTTTTGCCATCAGAAAAGTTACGTCAGTGCAACGAAATTGTGTTACTTTTTCAGCGATTATCTCTTGATATGTAAGTATTTAAGTTGATATAGTTCACACACATCGCTGGCTCAATTTAATAGAGCCCTAACACGCATTATTAAAATTTTACAAGAGAAGCATTCGGAATATTGCTTCTAAAATTGCTAACATAAACTCTGGAACAAAGACATACATTTTCGATATATGGTAGGAGGAATGGCTCCAACAACTTTTGTAGAGATGCAGTTGGACACGCTGACATAATCCATTAAAAACACGATTTTCAAAAATTTGATTTTATGTCGTTAGCAAATTAAGGTAACGATATGTACTTATACCATAATTATATGTTTTTATTAAAATTGTTAAGCACTTACTTACTCACCTTTTTAAATCTTTAAAATAAGTATCGAGTTTTTGGAAATTATCACAATACTCGTATTTCCGATTGCACAATAAAAAATGCTTCTCACCTAAATGCATGCCAGACCTTCGGTAAACCCATGTATGGATGTATGTATGTACTTGGCATGTGTGTTTATTTATTTATTTCCATTTTACTCGTATCGTTTTGTCATTCTCTCTACTATTTGCAGAGAATTCTTTTTAAAAACTATATGCACACATTGGTAAATAACAATTTTAAGCATCGCGCATTTTGAAGTTACAACCTTAATAGTTTGACAGTTTAATTGAATGCAGTTGGCAGAATCTTAACTGATTTCGGCACGGAATAATTATTATTTGCATACAACTAAAAATATTGTAAACAATATTTAATGCTTGCTGGTATGTAAACACAGGCATGGGCTAACATAAGCTGCGTTTTATTCGTCAAGTAGCTTAAGAGCTTAGTGCGAATAAAATGATAAAGCTGCTAAATCTGTTCTTCGCTGTACGAGTATAGTCATTCTCTTGTTCTTGTGGTGCACATAACATTTTAATGCAATTTCTTTCCTTCGTTGGGCATTTTTTGATACATTTCCATTCTGTTTTTTGCCACACTGTAGATCTAGGATCTACGTTCCAATATACGTGGACGACGTGTATCGAATAATATGGAACAATGAGCTGTATGAGCTATACGCCGACACTGACATAGTCAAGCGTATAAAAGTCCAGCAGCTTCGCTGGCTGGGTCATGTTGAGCGAATGGAAGAAAGCGCTCAGGCTAGAACGGTGTTTTATTCGAGCCACGGGGGCGGAACACACAGAAAATGACGTCCTAATTTCCGTTGAAAAGACCAGGTAGAAGGCGACCTGACTGCCCTTCTTGACCTTATCAACTGGCGCCAGCAGGCGCATAGCGTAGGCGACTGGCGAAGCTTTATAAGACCGATCATCGGTTGTAGTGACAGCTAAGTAAGTAAGAACATATGTTTATTTCTTCTTTCATTATTGACTCTTAACAGTAGGGTATTAAAAGAACTTGCTAGCTATAAATAACAGCTATAGTTATGCACGTTATCTTTGCAGTGTTTGTTATTGTTTCCCATACAATTAACGCTGCTAGTAAGACATAACATAGTGGCGAATAGAACGTAGCTATACTAATATAATTATACTGTAATGAATTGTTCAATGCTAGAAAGTTAAAGGTTATCTTTACTCTCCTCACCTTTTCATAGTGGAAGTTTAATGTGGCCACAATTTCCTTATACATATTATAGCATGGACCCTTATAGAGAAATAGTACTCAAAATTGATCAAGATCTGATTGAAAAAGTAGCTATTTATCAACAAAGAGGTAATTTGATAATAAAAACTACAATTACTTAGAATATTTACTTTCCAAAGTAGAAAAGGTACAAGAAGAACTTACAAGGCCCGTGGAAAGTTCCACGTTTAGAAAGTATTTTAATCTTAAAACTCATAGTACGAACTCTTCATTTAACCCCTTCTCCCCTTCTGTGAAGAGTCAAAACATCCAAATACATAAATATCGTATAAAATATATGAAGATTTGCCCACACCTGCATTATGTATGCTCTTAATTAATGTTTATACCTATTATTAAATGCCAACCTAAAACGCAGGATATGTTTACAAAAAAATTATGAATTATTGGTAAGTACCTATGTTGTTAGTACCTGTCTTGTTAGTTTAACTCGTTCGTTACAACTTATCACAGTCGTAGGGAAATAATAAGAAAAAGATAATTGGAAAGTTAAGTTAAAAATTTGTAAATTGCAATATGGAAATTACCGACACCACAATTGGCATTTTTTACGTTAGTAAAGTTTTAGGTTTAGCACCATTTTCTTTGCGTAAAAACTCCAAAGGTGTTTTAGAGATACGGCGAAGTATAATTTTTACAATTTATTCCTTATCGCTTATAACAATTTTGGGTAAAATTTTACACATAATTCCATAATTAAATACTTCTACGACCTTATGAAATACTAAATGTATTCGGAATTACAGTGTTTCTTACGTATCGTGGTCTTTTATTCGATGCTAATTCACAAGTTCCAGTTCGGTAAGATTTCTATAAATTTCTTTCTAATTTTTTTTTTCAAATTTCATATACACAAAATTTATTTTTATTTTTTTGGTTTTAAAACTGTCTCTTTACACTTATACAATATTCATACAATAAAGTAAATAGTTATGTTCGATTCGCCGGTAAGTCAGCTCGCTTATTTTAGAAATTTTGAAATAGTAAGTATGTACGAAAAAAAACAAATAACAATGACTCTCAACAAATCTAAACTAATAGAGCTCACTTCATGGCAAATCGAACGCAATATTTATACACTTGAATTGAATATTAAACGTACGAGCATTTATTATTTCGTAGTACAAAATATTTTTGTAGCAACAATTAATTACGGCGCTATTCGGATTATTCATGTGTGGTAGCTTCGTTTGGAGAGGTTCGGTTCAAGGATGCCAAGTCTTTATACACCTTTACAGCTGTAAAATTCGATTTTGTAGTCAATGCGAGCGGCAGTATTGTTGATTCGACAATATTTACTCTGGATAACTTGTTGATGATTTTTAAAACGTGTTTTCGAACTCCGTCTCAAGTCTAGTTTCACATTTTTATCTATCAGGTATGAGTCGATACATATCAAAAACGTCAAAATCCATTCTCGAAAATTTTCCAAACTTTCGTTGCAATGCACACTGACGAGTTGAAAGAAAAGCAAGAATCTGAATTCCACGAAATTTAGTTATAGTTTAAATTTTCAAATTTATCAGCCCATTTACTGTCTACCAACCCTCTGGGACTGTTTTCGACTGTTTTCGACATTAGTAGCACTGTGTCTGTTTTAAGCTCAGTCAGCTCTCTGGAGTCTATAGACCATGGAGCTCATGAGATGTAACTGAGTGCGCAGTGCGCTCAAGTTAAAGTCGCTGCTTGTATAGTACAGCATGACAATTAATAAATTTTCTTCTTTCAACCATTTTCTTCGCGCTATAGAAAAAGCATTGGACATTTCCGGCATTTTTCTTCATTCTTTTATTATTCTATGTAAACGAGACTACATCTGATTTAATTTTTGTGTTGTCCAGATCTTATTTAGTTATTTATTTTACGATGTCAAATAATCGGTCAGCTATTATAACATTGCACCAGCTAGGCAAACGCAATTGTTTGATTGTTAGTTTCTCGTGCAGTTAAACGGTTTAATGAGATGGGTCATGAAGGTGAGTAGGCAGAAAACCCACCGTCAATACTCCTAGAAATGGTAAAATCGCTCAAAAAAGCGGGTGCAATGTATTTCAACAGTTTGCATGAGCAAAGTTGCTCACGAAACTGGCCTCCATTGTGAATTCGTTCGACTCACAGCAAAAAACGAACTAGTACTCAATGCTTACAAGCTCCAAAAAGGGCAGTTACAGTCTGTTCAACAATAGACTGTATGTTAGTTACATTTATTTGAAAAAGTGTTTTATTTTTGAGAAATACTTACAAATTATTATGGTTTTTGACAGGAAGTTTAATATGCGGTCCAATCTCCTGCATTGTCTATAATTGCTTGGCATCTTTGGCGACAACTTGCAGCTTGAATTTCAGCATATTCCACGGAAAGAGACCTCCACGTACTTTTGAGCAATCGAATAAAATGTTTTGATGATTTTATTTTCTTTTTGGATAACTTAGCTTTCATTAGAGCCCACACATTCTCTATGGCATTTGCATCTGGTGACTGAGAGGACCAATCCAAAGCTGTAATATTGAGGATCCTCTTTCCACTTAGTGCATAGTTTACTTCTGTGTTTCGGGTCGTTATCTTCTTGTAATATCCAATCGATGGTATTTCTCCCATATAATAATTCAGCTGACTTTAATAGACAATCCTGATACAACTTCAGCATTCTAACGGCATTTAAATTTGCCGTGAAGCACTTAAGAAAGCCAAATCCTTGGGCAGAGAAGCATCCATAGACATGAACCTTCTGCGGATGTTTTACACGTCGTTGAATAAATTTTTCGTCATTTTTCAACCAAACATGTTTAATTGGATTTAACAACACTAAAGTGGATTCATCTGTAAATATTAATTTGGTCCAATCTCGATCGATGTTTGTGTAAGCCCACTGAAGACGCGTTTCAACATGCTTTTGTGAAAGCAATGGTTTTGACAAAGTACTGCTACGTTTTATGCCTGATTGCTGAAGTCTGTCGCGAATCGTGTTTAAGAATATATTCAACCACTTCTTCGATAAAATTTTTTGGCTTTCTCTAAACTGATCATTGATCATTTTTTTCAAAAAGCCCAACCATGACTTTATCCTGCCGCGTGGAGGTGGTAGGCGTTCGGCCTCTTCCTGGTTCGTCGTCAACGTTTCCTGTTTCTGAATAACGTTCAGACTACATCTTAACAAATGTGCAAGTAGTTTTAAGATATTTTGCTGTTTTTTTAACTGACCATTTAGGCCCTGTAGGATACTTTGTTGAAAAGCTCGCTCCGAAACGTTTCTTAAACTGCACACTCATTTTGTTGACTATTGACTATCTTCTTCTTCTTGTAACGGCAAAACAGCTCATGGAGGGCCTAGGCTGAGCTTTTCGCATACACTCATGTTATGCATGTTATGTTTTTGTACATGAATGGAAGGGACCTATAGTTTTATGCCGAAGTCGAACGGTGAAGTGATTAGATTTTCTTAGGAAATTTTTACTCTTGTAGGTTTGCCATTGCCTGCCAAGAGGTGGTGCCGTTATTTTTTCTAACTTTCCGATTTTGCCTGTGCCGAGAATTAAACACTGGACACTCTGCGTAGCATGCCTTTTGGGACACCCTGTATATAATCTAAACTCTTTCGCGATTTCATCGCTATCGTTCTGTTGATGTCTTTTTCATCAAAGTAAATGTAGATAACGACTTCAGGGACCTTTTCTCTAAATAGTATACTTAATTATCTAAATACCTTATGTAATATGTATTGCTTTTTCTCCGCTTAAGACACTTTAACTTCTATCTATGCTTTTCTCCTTTCTCAACTCTTTTTAATTCTTTATTTTCTCTATGTACTTTCTTCAATTTATGATATTATGTATGCGGACCTTACCAACTAAAGCGCATCTTTTAGAATGAAATCAGCAACGTCCAAGGTGGTAACAGCTCTCGATGTTTCCGTTGTAGTGCTGGCAACAACTGCTGGCATATTTTGCGGTTTATTGGGATTGAAATCAACGCAGAAATTAAATGTTCGTCTGAGAAAGGTACACATGGAATGAAATATTTGTGATAATGCTTTTTATAACCTCCCCTCCCTTTCTTTCAATTCACACAGATCGATAATTCTTTGCACTCATTTTCGAACTTCAAAAGAGATCGCATACGCGCTTGGTTAATACTAATAATACCAATCGCAATTATAGCGATTTTATTAGGTCAAGTATCAGAAATACTCGTACATACTTAGTAAAACTTTCTATGCGGTTAAAAGTTACAATAATTTTTTTTCTTTTTTAGTACTTGATGTAGGGACCTGGATGCGGTTTGCTGTAAACATGAAAACCGGTTCAGCAGATCCAGGTTTATAAGTGTTATTTTTTATTAATTTTTAAGTTCCGGCTACTAATTTTTCTCCTTTCAGAACTTAATGTCCAGTGGTATATTCCGTTTTATAGTCTCTATTTAATACTAACCGTTTTGCAAATACTTTTCGCAAATACCGCATTTGGCTTAGGACGTCGCTATTCACGTATTAATTTAATGCTGCGTAGTAGTTTTCTAACAGGTTAATATAATAGAAATATGGTTATCTTTGGATAGCTACGTTTTTGCTTTAATTTTCCAACAACAGCAGATAAAAGCGATTCACAAACATCAAAACAAACAATTACCACAGTGAAGACATTAAATGAAACGCCTACATCGCTTCATCAAAGTTTAGCTAAGCTAGTATCGGAAAGTAATATGCCAAGTGATAACGCAAGTAAGTAAATAGTTACAAATAAAGGGTGACTTTTTTAAAGTTTGGTGTTTGAAAATTCAAAAAAAAAATACAGAAATTTTACAAAAGTGAATGAAAATTCGATTATTTCGATCGATAAATCGATTCCTGCCATTTACTTTCTAAAGATAATTTCACTTAAATGTTGCCCGCGGCTACGTTGCACCAAAAAGTGAATTTTTCGGGATCCACTGGTAGCTGCTGAATTACCTCTGGCTGGTCTTCATTCCAAATACGGCAATTCTGCTTATTCACGTATCCATTGAGCCTAAATGTAGCCCCTTCCCTGAAGACATTTTGCGATTAAACGCATTTTTCACACAGCACGAATTTTGATAATAAATTTCAATAATTTGCAAACGTTGATCAGGCGTAAGTCGCATTCATGATGAAATGGCAAACCAAACTGAGCTGAAGACAATTTTTTACTTTGACACATGTCAAGAATCACGCGTGAACTGACAGAAATTTAAACGTCAAAAACCGCGTAGCAAAAAAGTCACCCTTTATTTTATAGATTTATAAAAAAAAAGAAATTACTTTATTTACGATTTAAACCTTCGGTCGATCAGCTAGAACTTTATAATTCCTTTTTCACGCTTCCGTTTTTGAAAGAATATCCCAATATCAAGTCTTCTTTGAATCGACTTATCTCCCTTTTTCCAGTCTTTTCGCAGTTCCCGCTCTGCTCAATATGCACTGTTTACAGTTGCAAAAGCTGAGGCCAGACGTAACTTTCCATGCTGGAGCAAAATTTGTTTGTTGATCGAAACCCTTTCTCAATGGCCACTGATTAATTTTTGTACTTCGGAAAGGAAAAATGGCAACTAGTTTATGGCTTAAATAATTTATAGTTTAAACTGGCATTAGAAAACAAATAAAGAGCTCAGCGAACATGGTGCTGGGTTGCCAGGCAAGTCATCCATACTTACTACCTGAGATGCAGAGGCGTTAAACACACATCCATGAGACACGCATCAATCGTCGTTAGGAGAGACATAAAGTGTTAAGCCAACTTATTTAAACGACCCAAATACTGGTTAGGTTAGGTTATGGGGACTCAAAGACTCAAAGGTCCACAGAACTACCGCTGATATGTGACTCAAAGACTCAAAGGTCCACAGAACTACCGCTGATATGTGACTCAAAGACTCAAAGGTCCACAGAACTACCGCTGATATGTGACTCTATTACGTAATTTCTCTCCATTATTACTACATTTGTCGTAATTGTGAAAAGTACTAGGTAGTTGTTCTGCCAAGTCATATAAAGAAGTGATAAAGTATTGTCTAAAATGTTCAAACTGCATTGACACAGGACGTGCTCTAATGTTTCCTCGTCATCGGTTTCCATGCAGTGCTGGCAGATGTTTGACTCAACGAGCACCAGCTCGTTTTAGAGAAAGTGGGCCAAAAGATCTTCCTAACACTACATATATCCAATTCTTTCCACCTTTTGGCTGTGATTGCTAGAAGCTTATTATCAATTTTTCCTCTGCATCCTGTAACAGGGTAGCATAAGGGAATCGGATCCTCCTCTCAAAGTTCTCCCTTTCTGACAAATTTATTTCCGCCTTGTTTACCAAAATGCAAAAATATGCAGGAAACGAAGTGAAAGACTAGCAGTCTTTTGCTGTATGACGACTCCTTGACGATCATTTCAAAGCTTTAAGGCATTTGGTGGAACAGCTCAAATTTTATATCCACTCAGTTTAAACTCGTACTAAAAAAAATATAAACAAATTGTTCAATTTTAATTTCTAGGCAAAAATAAAGTAATAATTATAAAACTTTTATCTGAAAATCATGAGTCATTGGGCAAATGTGTTTATCTAATTTCGAGGTAAGATTTCAAAGCTTTCATAAACACTAACCACTACAATATGTTCTTTGAATAGATTTAATTACAATTATTTCTGCATTTCCTATAGTTCCTACGGCAGTGCGGTGCTATTCATTTTGGTCTCATGTTTATTGCACTTGGTAGCTACCGCATATTTTCTCTTTTTGGAAATACTAAGCAAGAAGGATAGTGGATACGTTTGGCTACAGGTGCTTTGGATAATATTTCATACATTTCGCTTATTGATGGTGGTGGAACCATGCCATTTGGCTACCAAGGAGGTGAATGGGCTGACACGAATTAGGGCTGTAAAGAATCAAATGCACTCATTATCAATATTAAATCACAAGAGAGTGCATGCTTTCAAATGATTTCAAAAGGGATCGTGATTTCATTCATTTATTCGACTCCCCTTCTCTTTTTTTCAGTCAAAAAAGACCATTCAAATTATTTGTGAAATTGAGCGCACTGCGCACGACCCTATTTTAAATGAGGAGGTAAGTCGAATGGTTCATTTAATTATTGAGCGTGAATTTTATTCATATTTCAACACAATCACTGTTTATATGTAGATTAAAAAGTTTTGGCAACAATTGCTCGTTATTGATTCGGAATTCTCTGCCAGCGGCCTATGTCGTGTAAATCGGAAAATATTAACGTCGGTAAGCAGTAAAAGGATACACAACTTCGATGGGTCTATGCAATAATGTTTAAAGCCGATTTAGAACGTTTTTGGAATAGTGATTTTGAAATCTAAGTATGAGGTGGCAATATCTACATCTACAATAAACTTCAAAAGTGTAATTAACCGAAAAATAGAGGCGGCTACTATAAGCTCACTGCCGTAATGCTTTCAAGCATGGACACAGACGAACAGCGATGAGAGATTATTGGAGACTTCCGAGGGAAAGATATTTCGCAAGATCGATGCTCTGAGTTAACGAATGATGAATCAAATAAGATGAAACCATGAACACTGACATAGCCGCCGATCGTCCCGAATCATTCTATCTGAATTATAGTGATGATTTTCCGTTGAAAAACACAGGTGTAGTAGGATCTGAAAATCGATTTGAAATGTTATTGCTTGAATTCATCGATATGGTAATGAATTTTTCTTGTGATTTCAACTAATTTTGTTTTTATAATCTTTTAGTTCAGTTCAGCAATTGCTACATATCTGGTGATTTTGATACAATTTCAAAAAACGAATGGTTAAATTTCATTTTAATTGCATTCAATATGAGATGAAAAACTAACTAACTAAAAATTGTTGAACGAAACATTTTGCAATTCAAATGTTAAATAAAATTATTTCACTGCGGCTTTTTAAACAATCATTGACTTTTAGAATATATATATATTAAGACCTAGTTGTCCAAGGAGGAATCAAAATATCGTGCCCATTCGTGTATGTGTCATGCCTCTTGCCTTCCCTTAAAACATAATTTCACAGAATAAACTACGGTTTTTAAAAGTTGTATCCAGGTTTCAGATGGATTTCTTGATCGACTTCCTTGAAGGTTCCAGTTTTTGTTATTGAGTGGTAGTTTTCATCTGAAAAACATAATTAGTGCAAAGCAGTGATTTACTAAATTCCTTATTTGTTGTTATTTAACTGTCTTTTGGTAAAAGGTGAGGCCATAATTAATAATGCAATGTCTCTGCATCTGAACCCAAGAGTTATATCCATTTTGTGCGTTTAAAAATATATGTATGAGAAGGCCTTTTATCTCGCTTTCTGAGATTTCATTAACATCTTGGAGGCGAAGGTTCCCGTAATTATGTCAGTTCCTCCTACGTATTTTAAGATGTGCTGCTCTTTATAAGTCCGAGGATAAGATTGCCATTTTGTTCAGACTTAAACTGAAAATTAGCATGATTGCCTCGCCAAAAACTAGCTCCAAGCTGTAGTTTTGTTTTGCGTCGAATCCGAACTGCGAAGTGAAAAGCTTTTCATGGGCAATTTTTACTCTGGTATGTTTGCCATTGCCTGCAAAGAAGTGGTGCTATTATTTTTACTACTTTTTGATTATGCCTGTGCTGAGACTTGACCCCGGACACTCTGCGTAGCAGGCCAACGCACTACCAATTACTTCTCGGCAATCATTACGCTTACGATTCTAATTATTCTAATGTTTTTTTTTTTCTTTATTTGTAAAATCACAAAACGACGTAATTTTTCTTTTCCAATACAAACTGCAAATTTAATATTTATGTTATACATATACGCTAAGAACTATGATAGAGAACAAAATGTTTTTGTTGCTTTTTAGGTAAAAGTGTAAACTTGAGAAAATAAAATTTCAGAAACATAAATCATTTTTATTCAAATTTTAATTGGGAAGTTAGAGTTGAAATTGAAATTTATTTAGAAATAAATTTGAATGCCTTTGAATAATTGCTCAATTAATAAAAAAAAAATTGTAGAACATTACAAAAGACAAAGCAAAAATTAAAAACATGTCAAATTTCGAAGTAAATGCTGCCTTTTTTTTAACTTAAATAACAGCACAATCTGTTAATATGACGTTAATTTTTTGTATACAAAACATTGAATGTGTGTGTGTAAGTGTTTGAGTGAATGTATGTTACCAAATATTACACAAGTAAAGAATAATATATAAACTTAAAATATATATTCCTCAAGTTGAGTGTCGTGTGTGAAAACATTAACAGTTAATTTATAACTATTATTCAATTAAACTAAAAACCCTTTTGATACTGCTTCGATTCCAATCGCTGTTGCAGCATTTCCAATTGCCTTTTAGCTTCACATTGCGGGAAATTATTCATTTCGTAATATTGTGGAGCAAGCGTCAGTAACCATTCCGCTAAAGAGAACAAGAAAAATAAATTATTAAATGTATTGAAAGGCATCTGAAATTAGCTCTATGCAGAATCAGAAGTCTATTGTTCTTTCACAGAGCGAGATTTGGAATCAAATATCACGAGTCTGAATTTGATGAAAGTCCTTGGTTTGAAATTGGAGATTTTGTATTTAGAATCTGAGGCTTGAAGTCTCTAGTCGCAAGGTTTGAAATCTGGTTTAAACCTAGAAGTTTTAAGTTTGGAATCTAAAACCAAAAGATTGAAATACAAGTTTGAGAATTGAGGCAAAGCCAAAGACAAGTTTTAGTTTGAAGTTTGAGGTTTGGGGACGGTTTTTGAGTTTAGAAGTCTGAGATTTGAAATCTGACCTTGAAGGATTATTGTCAAAATCTAAAGTTTGGGTGTGAAGTTTTAATTTTGCGGTCAAAAGTAAAATTTAATTCAGAAGCATAAAGTTTTAAATCAGAAGAAGTTAGGAAGGAGAAGCCTCAGCCTTAGGAAGGAGAAGCCAAGATTACAATTTTTCAGTTAGAGGCGCGGAGTCTGAGTTCTGATATTTGCAATTGAAGTTAAATGATTTATATCTGAACTCTGAAGTTTAGATTCTCCAGTCTAAGTTTAAAAGTAAGTATGAGGTTTAAAGTAAGAATTTTTAAAGCAAAAGCTTGAACTCAGAGGCTTTAAGTTTGGAATCTGAAGTATAAATATTAAAGACAAAATCTGAGGTCTGGGCCACAGTTTTGAATTCAGAAGATTTAGGTTGGAGGTCACAAGTTTTACGTTTAAAGTCTGAGGTTTAAAATCATACTATTTTTTTTTTTGTAGTTGACACTCATTTTTTGTATGATTCATTCTTGATGAAAAAATTTTCTATACCAAAAAATTGTTGCTAAGCAATAAATACTTTTTTTTCCATTGACTTGAATCGTATTTTTAGTACCTACATTTACCGTGCCCTCACTCGTCACTCGCGGGAAATTAAATTCTAGCTTCTGTGCTTAATACTACAAATTTTTTTCAACTTACGTTTAACATCTGTCACAGTGCGAATATAATTTTTGGTAGTCAATACGAATTCATTGTAAATGACCCAATCTGGTTTGTGATCCAAGCACGTTGACGGATGTAACTGCACATTTTGATTATCCTTGATTGTTAAATATTGGCCAGTGCGCTCCAAGTGTGCCACCTGCATGAAGAAACCCTGTACCAGCGCCTTTCGTATATTCACATAATAGTCTTTAGATGTGAATTCAGTGCTGCTACGTTTCAAATTGAAACGATCCATGATGCGTGCAAGTTGTTGGCGTACATTGTCAGCGGATTTTAGAGAGCGGAAGTTAATGAAATTCTCATAACACCAATTGGGATCTTCGCTGCCTGTAAAACAAAGAAGGAAATAAGCATAATGAAATATGAATCCAGTATTATAGCATTTGTGGTAAACTTACTTTGCTTAAAAGCATGATAGATATTCAATAATGTCAAATGATCTCCATCGATGTGCGCGAAACGCATTTTAGCTTCATCGGCCGCCTTTTTCGCTTCAGCGGGACGCACAAAACATTGCGATACTTTACAAGAGTAGAATTTGCAAGGCGAAGACAAAGGAAGAAGAAGAAGAAGTTTTGTTTTGGGTTGGCGCGTCGTTATTTACAATATTTAAAATAACAACAACGAGGCGCAGCACAATCCCATACAAATATTTGATTCAGTTGAGTTTTTTGTTTCGCAAATAGTTTTTTTTTTTTTTTTTTCTTTGTATCTTTTAAATTATTTTATATTCCTTATGGTAGATAGTAGTAAAATTTTGCACTTGTCGTAGTAGCAGTGGAGTAGTGATATTAAAAATTGTATTGCAGTTGTAACAACAACTAAAGGCATCTAAATTAATATTGGGCATATTGTAGTTTTTTGGTTGTAAGTTTCAAGCACGATTTATACTAATTTGCTTATTGCATTTCAATGCAAATCATTTCAGATCACAAGTAATTTTGATGTTTAAATTAAAGTTATCAAGTTCAATCAATCAATCAAGCTATGTAAAGGCAAACTAAATGAATTAATTACTTGTTTTATGTGATCGCTCGTGAAACATATTTTCAGTGGTGAATGCAAAAGACAAATAAATTGAAAAAATTTTTCCTTTGCATTTTAACTAATAACTATCATAGCTAACACAAACAGTCGTTGTACGTTTGGTCGAGTATATGCTTAACAAAAAACCAAATGTTCGTTATTTTGTATTCTAATATTGTGCATTGATTAATGTTTAGATTAGATTAGAAGAATATTAAAAAATAGCTAAGTACTTGAGATAAATTAGTAGAATTATTCTTCCCAAACCACCACAAATTAAGCTTCAATTTATTTATTTTTTTTTTTCAATTTTCTTTTCAGCATTTTGTTTTTCCTCAAAATATTTATTAAACAAGGGAAATTTCAGGATCTTTATATTAATATAACAAATATATGCAATTCCAAGTATAAAGTGGCAAACAAATATTTAAATTTTACTCTACCAGCGCTGGGAATTATAGTAAATTATTTAACTAAAGGATTTCATTATGATTTCAATTGGTATGGAATTTAACGAATTTAGGCGGAGTTTGCATCTGCAAGAAAGTTGCAGCAAGTTTGTTTATTTTTGTTTACAATGGCAAGTTAAAAATTCGAGGAAATCACTCAATTTGTTGTTGTTTTCTGTTAAAAATGTGACAATTATACAATTAGTTGAAAGATTCTGTAGCTTCCCTTGTTTTGCCTAAGATTGCTAAGAGAGAAAAAAACGAGAGCATTTTGTAAATCTCAAGAAAAGACTACTATTTGAATTAGAGTGAGCAATCTTTCTTTTCAGCTAACTTAAAAATAAACCTTAAACATAACTTTGACCTAAATTCAAGCATAATATTCTCACCCGACAGCATTGCAGTTATGGATAGAATCTCATTTGAGCAATTATGCTGACAACTGGCAATTAACATTTTAGCCAATTGTGGATCCAATGGAAATTCTGACATTACAGCACCCAAATCAGTGAGATTGCCATCGTCGTCGAGTGCCGCTAAATAATTGAGCAATTCTAGAGCACGCATAAGTGTTTCAGGTGCTGGTGGATCCATAAAATCAAAATGTACTAAATCATCGATGCCAAGTTTTTTCAATTGCAGAACAACAGTTCCTATTTTTCGTTGGAAACATAAATAATAAAAAGTAAATTAATAAGCAAGATACAGAAAATATGTAAACGAAATAACAAAACAACACACACCTAAATTTGAACGTAAAATCTCAGGATAAGTATTATCTTGCATTTCATTTTTGTATGCCTTCTCGGTGTATAGACGGAAGCATTTGCCTGGACGCGTACGTCCAGCACGTCCGGCACGTTGCTGGGCTGATGCTTTTGAAATAGCTGAAATGAGCAAGCTCTCGACACGTATACGTGGATTATAGACTTTCTGCTTAGCGAATCCGGGATCAATAACGAAAACAACCCCATCAATGGTCAGCGACGTTTCGGCTATGTTGGTGGAAACAACAACTTTACGGCCAATTGCACCGCTGGCGTTGCGCGGTGGAGCTGGCTCGAAAATACGCTGTTGTAAATTTGGTGGCAACGTCGAGTACAATGGTATGCACTTCAGTTCACCGATTTCGGTGCCAAGATTGTCTGCTTCACGTTTGATGCGTTTGCATGCCTCTTCGATTTCTTCCTGGCCGGTGAGGAACATGAGTATGTCACCTTCGACATCCTCACACATGTGTATCTGTATGACGGTACGAATGGCCGCCTCCAAATAATCTCTTTCCGGTTCCGGTGTATAGAATATCTCTACCGGATGCGTACGCCCGGGTACATTCATCAATGGAGCATTATCGAAATACTGCTGAAACTTGCCAGCATCCAATGTGGCTGACATCACGACCAATTTCAAATCGTTACGCTGACGAATCACCTCCTTCAGCACACCCATTAAGATGTCGGTGGCCAACGTACGTTCATGAGCCTCGTCGAGCAATATTACCTGATATTGTTCCAACATTGGATCAGACATGGCTTCACGCAACAACATACCATCTGTCATGTACTTTAACACGGTCTTGGCCGAGGAGCAATCTTCAAAACGAATCGAATAGCCAACCTCTTCACCTAACGTGACATCCATTTCTTCGGAGACACGTTGTGCCACTGACATGGCGGCGACACGACGTGGTTGCGTACACGAGACTCCTCTCTTACCTTTGGACAGAGCAAATTCCACACACCATTGTGGAATTTGCGTCGTCTTACCGGAGCCGGTTTCACCCACCAACACAATGCACTGATGTTCGCTTAGCAAGCGCATGAAATCAGCTTGATACTCGAAAACAGGCAATGTAACGCGCTTCTTGTGCAGCTGAAAATAGCGTTGTGTAAATGGTTTCAGCGTGTATGGATTTATTGTGCCGGGCTGTCGCGACGCATTGCCAATTATAGCTCCAATGCCAGCTACAGCATTTGCGCCTGCAGCCGATGTTGAGGCATTATCAAATCTAAACACATGAAATAAAATTCAGAATATGCTATAAAGGAAAACGTTTTCAGCGCCTCTTCTGCTGTCGTCACCGTAAATTATACTCACTTGCTTTTCTTCTGGTATGTTTCACCAACTTCAATGCGTCTTTTCGACATATTTGTACGTAATGATTGCTTTTAAATATTAATATTAGGTTGCGCTAAAATACCAATTATTAGAACAATTTATTCTACAAGTATGTTAGATTTTACGCCAATTAAACACGAGAACTCACACGCTACAAAAATTGCCGTTTACAGTTCTGTCGCCAAAGCAGTAAAGTGAGTTGGATGCGCTTGTTTAATATCGAAGAGTTGTCGTATCGTTCAAAATTAATAATTCTTGCGATTTTTCGTTGATCTTTTTCATTGACCGTTTCCGAGCACATGAAAATTATTAAAAAGGATATTATCTGTAATTATCCTTTAGAAACATAGGGGAATATTTAAAATCTCTCACATGAAAGAAAAAGAAACGAAATCTACAAAAATCAATTATTGGAATTAAGGTTTCTAATACGTCAGGCATTACATAATAAGGTTTTACAATATAAGCAACTAGTTGCAAGAAATTTACACAATTATTTTACGAAAATGTGTTCAGAAAAGTCTGACATTTTATCAAAATGCTACCCGAGTTAGAGTTTTACACCCTTCAGGTTCACTTCTGTTGCATTATAATGTTCTCCAAGATTGTTATTCATCACATATGTATGTGTATATATTTAATGTTGTCATAGATTTAGGATTGTATTAACACTACTAAGTATGTAGTATCGTAATAGCTATTTATCTAATTTGAACTGTTCGTCATTTTTCCATGTTGGACAATATGTGGAAAGGTGGCAGCGTTTCATAATTCACAAATTAAAAATTTATTTAATTTGCAGGGTTGCATTGCGTATTCACTTTATTGTTTTGCACAACCACTTCAACCCTGTAGACTAGGTACCGAATGCAATAGCAAGAAAAATTTGTGTTCTGCAGGTAGAAAATAAGGAACTTTGTGTCATAAAAGTATTTTTCTGATAAAAAATATTAAATAGTGAAATAACAATGTGCCAGCATAAATAAAATACAAATAGTTAAGTTTTTTTTTTGGGGAGCAGCAATGGAAATTCCGATACAAGTGGCTGTGCGTATTTTTCCTTGTGCTGAAAAGTCAAACGATTCTGAGACGAAAGATGCCAATGGCAATGCGATCTTGGATGCTGCAGACGGAGCAACTACAGCATCGAAAAACTTGCTGGCATCAACAGGAACGACCAATGAAACGCAAACGGACGGGAATTCAGCAGCAAATGAAACACATTGTTGTGTGCAGTCTATTCCAATGGCGGCGACAGGATTTATGAGTGCAGCAAGGGCGACACCTTCAGCATTGCCAGGAAATTTGGATAATGGAATAGCAGCAGGTTTGGTGCAAGTCGGACCGCATACATTTCCAGTAACACATGCCTTACCCATGGATTGCACACAGAGCCAAATATATCATCAAACTGTATTCCCACTAATAAGATTATTTGTAGAGGGTTTCGATGCTTCGATTGTGGCCTACGGACAGTGTGGAACAGGCAAGAGTTATACTCTGTTCGGACCGGGATTTGATTGTGTGTACGGCGAGGCTGATCAGGGAGTAGTACAACGCTGTGTGCACGAGATTTTCGCGCACATGTCGAATCATCCAGGTGAGTGATATTTTGATATTTTGATATTCTTTGAATGAGTTGGTAATGAAAATATGAATTCAAAAACTAGAACGCACATATGCCATAAACATTGGTTGGGTGGAAATCGTTGGTGAAGCGATACGTGATCGCTTAGGCGTAGGCAATGTACACTGTAAGAATGTTGCCGATGTGTTCCATTGGTTACAGGTGGGTCTCAGTGCTAAAAAAGCAAAGAAGCAGGACGATGAAGAAGAGGAGGAGGATGAGGAGGAGGAGGAACTAAAAGATACTCAGCCAGCACATTCACTTTTCACACTAACACTAGAACAAAAATGGGTAACAAAAGAGGGGCTTATACAGCATCGTCTCTCTACCGCCAGCTTCTCAGATTTGTGCGGAACCGATCGTCTGTTCATGTTGAATTCACGTGAGCAGCCGGCAAGTATGCCAAGAGATTCAGGATTGCAGTCATTGGAGCAAGTGGTTAACACGCTCACCGATCCAGCGCTCATGTATGGTGTTAACGGTAATATACCTTACAATCAGACTACGCTCACTACGCTGCTGAAAGATTCATTTGGTGGACGTGCACAAACATTGCTCATTCTCTGTGTATCGCCGCTGGAGCGTGACATCAACGAAACTATCTGCAATTTGCAGTTTGCATTTAAAGTGCAATGTGTGCGCAATTATGTCATCATGAATACATTCTCTGATGATAATACTCCTATTTCACCGGACGCGGTAGTGTCCGACTTACGAGGGGGCGCGGGGGCAGGTGGAGGTGGCGGCGTAGGTGTGACACGTGGAGTTCCTGATAATTTCGGTTTGCAGTTCGCAGCAAGTCAATGGTTTAAATTGGTCTCAAATGCAGAGGGTCTCTTTTCCAAGTATTTATACATATTCTACTAATGTTTATTTTTGATATATTATTGAAAAATTATTCTCTTTTACAGACTAATCTCTTCGACTGCCATTTCTGAGCTGGAAAAAGAACAAATCGAAGAATGGCTATTCCTGAAGCAAGAATGTGAAGAATGCTTGAGTTCTAGCGAAGCTATACGCTCTCAAAAACAACTGGGTCCCATCCAAGAAGCCGAGGAACCAGATGAAACTCTTAGCGAACCAGAATTCGAGTGCCAACAAAACTCTGATAATGAGTCGGATTCGGAATCACAACGTCCAGATTTAGTTGAAAAGCTTGAGTCCTTAATGGAAGATTTACGCTTCAAAACAGATAATATAATTAAGGATAAATACAAGGAGTTTATGAAAAATCAGCCAAAGGCGGTAATGGAAAGTCAGGAAAGTTTTAAACAAAAAGCACAAAAACAAGAGATAGTGGAACGACAAGACATGCTAGATGAGCGTAAGTCTTCAATTGGAGGTGAGTATATATGTAAAAAGTTGAGAAAGGCTAAAAAATATAAGAAAAAGAAGGCGTATCACTAGGAGAAAACGTTTTTATTTAGCTGGTCGTAAGATTACGACCCACCTTCGATTTCGTCATCTTATATTGCATTGAAACTATATATTGCTCTTTGTACTGTTAATACATTCATGACATTACGATTAGCGATCGATCACACCTTGCTTTTTCGTTCGCTTTGCTTCTCTTATTAAAAGTTTTGCTGTTACCGTTCCCATTCATTTGCGTGCTCTGTAGTTTTAAAATATTACGCCTTGTACTCTATGATGCCGTGTTTTCCGCACTGATTTTGTGCCTTTGTGCTCTGATTACTACTCTAAGCGGTTTATCACCAAGTACTGAAATGTTGGCTTGCTTTCTGCAATGCATTACTCACATTTGATCTCTTTTGCGTTTGCTTTCCATTTGTTATTTGAAGAAAAAGAAACCACCGCGAAAAACGTTGAAAAGATCAACTATATTAAAATTAGGGGAGTATGGTTTATTACGTGTATTAAGATTTATTAAATTAACCGCTGGTAATACGTTAGTCGATGTTCGTTAACGGTTTCTTTCCTTTATTAAATTGTGTTTTTTTTTTCCTTACCATTTCCGCTTTCATTACCTTTGTTATCAATATCTTTGAACAGCGCTGATCCCAAATCGTAGCGTTTAGGCCTTTTAATAATATCATTCACATACTGTTAGATTTCTTTCCATATTCGCGTTCCTCATTTCTTATATTTTCTAGCCCTGCTCACGCTTTTTATATATATATTTCACGCACTTGTATATTTCGCAGGACGTCGTCGCTCGATACAACCTGGTGCGAGTCTGTCCAGCGCTGAAATTGCAATGTTAAATCGTGTTGCCTCACGTGAACAATCCGCACCCAATAAGATCGTCGATGATATACTAGACAGTTCTGCTGATTTGCAAGATGCCGCACAGCTACGTGCTGCCATTAATTCTCCAGTGGAGAATATACAAAAGAAATTACGTAAAATAGACACCGATATTGAAGCGAAGCAACGTCAAATCAAAGAAGTCGAACAAACAATGCAATTGAAACAGAACATCATTACGGAGCTGATAAAAAATAGCGATACTCGCACAACAGCAAAGCAACGTTTCAATAAGAAGAAATCTAAATTGGAAGCTGAATACGAGAAGACGAAAAAGCAATTAGCCAAAGCGATTGTGCAAGGCAAAGACAAGTCCGAAGTGGAGCGTTTTCGTGCGCTGATTGCACACATCGACCAGCGTCTTAAGGATATTACCTCAATGAAGCATATCGCGGGTGAAAGTGGCCAAAAGGTAAAGAAGTTGCAGCAATCATTGCACGACTCCAAAAAACTGGTTGAAGAGCTGCAAAAGAAAATGAAAAAAGAGAAAAAGTTGCGAGAACAACTCGATGCTGAGTTAAAAGTGTTGAAAGAGAAGGAAAACACGAAAGCTTTGGTTAAAGTGGATGCTGCAGGTGGTGGTGCAGGAGGCGTTGTTTGCGTCGAAGAACGCAGCAAAAACATTAAAGAAGTGCAAGCGCGCATTTCCCACTTGGATCATGTGCTGCGTGAGAAATCCGAGAATCTGGCTCAATATGACGCGGGCGAAGGCAGCGAGCAAAAAGAAGGGTGGCGCCATGAAATACGTAATCTGCGACGTACACGCGATCATTTGCTCGATCAACACTGCACACTCGATCGCAAGTTGAAGCGTGAAAAGATGCTGACACATCGCGAGGAACGCAAGCTGCTCGAATGCGACGAGGCCATCGAAGCGATTGATGCAGCAATTGAATTTAAAAATGAACTCATTTGTGGGCACAAGTCAATTGATACCAGCGAGCGGTTGCAGCGTGAAAAGGGCGAGCAAATGCTGATGGCGCGCCTGAATAAACTTTCAGCCGAAGAGATGCGCACGCTGCTCTATAAGTACTTCACAAAAGTAATTGATTTGCGTGATGCTTCATGCAAACTGGAAGTTCAATTGATGCAGCTGGAACGTGAGCGTGATGCATGGGAGTGGAAGGAGCGAGTGCTGTCAAATGCAGTGCGGCAAGCACGTCTCGAAGGTGAGCGCAATGCAGTGTTGCTGCAGCGTCAGCACGAAATGAAGCTGACGCTTATGTTACGTCATCTCGCTGAAGAAACATCAGCCAGTTCGGCAAGCTTCAGTAGCGAACAGCGTCAACAGCAACACCAACAACGTTATGTGCGCCCTAATAATTTAGCTCTAACACCACATCAACCACATATGAACGCTGCTGCTGTTGCTGCCGCCCATCAACATCATGCGTTATCACCGAATGGCAACACCAACGCTATCACAGCATCTCCACAGTATTCCGATTCGGATATCGATTTTGATTTCTATAAAAATGCATTGCCTGCAGCAGCACAAGCTGCCAATAAAATGCTGAAGCCACCGAAACATGGTGAAATGGAAATTTGTCCATTACCCGATGCATTGGCAAAATATAAACCACTGGATAAGTTCAAAGAAAAGGAACGTGAATCGAAAAATAAATTATTGGCTAAGTTTCAAGTATTAACACGTTATGCTGGGCAGGTAGCAGGCGTGGGCGATGAGCCCTCTGGCGGCGGCAGTTCTAAGAAGCATAAAGATAAAGAAGTTTCAGCTGTTGCAGCTGCCATACCACAAGAGAATCTCAAACGCTTAATATCTGCACCGTCTGCAACAAAAGTAACGCGTCAAAAGAATAAAATTATTATACAGGATGCTACGCGTAAAAATTGAGAGCACAACCAGCATAAACAAATGAAATTAAGTAAATTATAGTTGTAAACTAGTTTTGATAATTTTTCATTCTAAGTTTAGTTTAGTTTCATAATTTACATTGAACAAGTGTAAATTAACAACATTTTTTGAATCTAACTTATTATTATTATTATTATTAGCAAGATACAAGTTTATTTTATCTTTAATATAAGAGGCATCGAGCGCAAAAGTGGCCCAAGCCAAAGAAAACATGTTTATATAAAAGTGGATTTGACAGACATCTTGCGGTGGTGAGATGGAACTAAACGCGGACCGACATTGCCTAATAAAAATTTAAGTTTTAGTACGCCTTTAAACCATTGTGGCTTGGGCTACTTTTGCAATCAACCCCTCATGTATAACCTCATTTGTGTCAATTTTAACTGATATATCTTTGATTACTACTATTGTACTTATTATTGAATATGTTTACATATATGATTAAGCCGATATTAATTTACTAATATCATTAAAATTTCCATACAACTCATGATATTTACTTACCGTACTTCGACAATTTAAATATTAAGATTTAAGATATTTTTTTTTCTACTGATTTAATGATATTTTAATATTTTTGTGTCATACGCTATGCTCTTTTTGAGCTGCACAAAGTTAACCTCTACATATCTTCAAATGACTAACTTTTTAAATGACTATGAAATTAGACAGCAACATATTTCAGAGAGATTTTTATAATTTTTTTTTATATGATAATTCAACACTCAGGGTGTACCCCTATGAATGCAGAGCATTGTGTTGATTGCAAGGAAGTTTGATAGTTGACTAAAATATATGTACGTGATCTGACGCCGGTTTCCTGAGATATGTAATAATGGAAAAATGTTTAATTTAAAAGCAGCAGAATTTCATTTTGACCATAGATCATACATATTTTTTATATTAGGTATTTGTCATGAATTACTAAGATCAGCAGAAAACTTTTCGTCAAGCTCGCGTTGAATAAGTTAATCAGCGAAATTTGATCGTAGATCCCGATCAAATATGATTAATCACTTGAAAACGATCATGCAATAATTGAACTTCGTTTCTTTTGGCCATTGGTAATTTAAGATCATGTACGATCATAATCATGATTTATATAGCTTTAGTATTGTGCAATCAGCTATTTAAGCTTTTAATCGTATTGAGTTAGTTATTCGAAACGTTGAAGGGATCTAAAGATATTCTAAAATTATATAGAAGAAACATGAGCTAAATATCTTATCTGATTGCTTCGATCGAGATTAAAGTAATTTTACTAGTTCTTAGATAAGCTATAAATTATGGAGGTATTAAGGTATTATATTATATCTTCTCGTACTTAACTTAAAATTATTTAGTATCTAATGCAAATTTTAAAAGCAGCAAGTGGAATTTTTTGAAAGAACGTAGGAATAAAATTAGTTTCTTCTATAATCTGGAAAAGATTTGTTCTAATTTATGATCTGAAAATACTGACAACCCTCGATCACTTAATGGTCATATACGATTCAAAGCAAGCGATTAAATGTGTACAAGTATATCTGTGAAACCTCGTACCACTTAAAAAATGTGATCTTTGATAAAGATCAAGTAAGATCACTTCTTACGTTATTATATTATGACATTTTGAATTCATATTCATTTCTTAAATTGGAATCTCTTGAAATCAGATAGAAATAAGTTCAAAGTTTAATCTTGATATGATGCATTTAACTCAGAATTTTAAATAACGTTCAGTATCGCAACTGATGGAGATATCAAATCGGATTTTAATATACTGAAGATGACAGCATTAACGTACAAAAGTCACCAACCAAATCCTACTTGATTAAAATAAATTTAAATAAAAAGATATGCACTAAAAAACTGAAAATGCTCAAATGCTCAAATGCTTTATTACGTACTTCTTGTGTTACATTTAATCTCATTATCAATGAACAAATTGTCACTAAAATATGAATATATAAAAGTTAATGTTTTTACTTTGTCGATTAATCTTAAAGATTATAAATTTAGTTAAATACTCTCGATGGAAATTTATTAAATATTATGTGCTTCCATTTAGTTGAAAATATTTTGATTTATATAATCTTAATATACTGATTAAATTTAATAATCACTAGTTATGCTCTTCCATTTAGTTCGAACTCCTTTGATATAATTTTGATAAGTTTGATTGAACTTTATAAATATTATGCGCTTCCATTTAGTTTAATTTTAATATATTTTCATAAAATTATATATAAAATATACTCTTTTGCACGCTATCTAAGAAAGAGAGGTACGACCCAAAAGTTGATGGTCGTGCAAAGGGGTTTGTATTAACAAGACAAAACAAATACAAAAAAACCAATACAATTATACTATATTATAATTTCGTTAGTATATTTATGTTTTTGCATCTCACTCATATTTTTTTAATTTTTTTTTTAATAATTTATACGATGCAATTATGCTCAAAAAACAAAATCAAACAACCACAAATAAATACTCAAAAAAAAAAAACACTCAAAAATGAAACTGCATTTAATAAAGCAATTAATCTTAGAGAAAATTAAAACATTTTTAACATAAAATTCAAGTAATTTAAAACTGTTTTCCATTTTAGTACCATATCAATATTTTTATTATTTTTCAATAAAAAATAGATTAAGTTTAATATGGTGATAATTCATTTTTGCATATATTTTGTGTTTAAAAGTGTTAAAAGAAAATAAGAAGAAAAAGACGTTGCTGCAATAATGAAATTTCAACGATTCACACTACTAGTTTAATTATTATTTTATTTAAATATCAGCGGAAGGAAATTTTAAGAAATTACTTTGCATATCAAATATTTGTAAACCATTATTCCTAAAAAGATTTTTTTCTTTTATAGATGTTATTTATAATTTGTATTGTTTATGTTTTTAAGCATCATTGATCCTATCTGAATATAAATGTAAACTTTATGCCATACAAAAATATTAATAAAATTTTAAATACATACAATGCAAATAACAAAAAATTAGTTTTTAAAATTTGTTTAATGTAAAATGGATATTATAAGACTAATCAATAGGAGTGCTATCAATGGGTGATGTCTGATTTCAGCAATACGTTCTTAATACATGTGATGTATGTATCTAATTTTAGTTGAAGATTCTTTAAAAAGTTCAACTTACCAGGAAAAAGTTTTAATTTGAGTTTAGTAAATGCCATATTGCACTAATTTAAATGACCCGAGTGCGATCTTTGTTTTCCTCCCAATTTGCATTGGTAATCACTTTAGTACGTTGAATTTAATATCATACGTGAACGACGCCACCATCTGCCAAATTGAGCGACATCATCAATTATGCACTTTGACGAAAGACATAAGGCATATTCTTCCGATAAAAGGCGTCAACGGATTCATTCCGACACTATATATTAAGAAAATAAGAGATCACAATAAGATGCAGAAGTTTTATGCAGCTATATCTGGAATAAAGAGAAAGAGATACTCCTCACAACTACAAAGTCATTTACTGCTCCGCCACCAAATAAGAGGAATTCAATGGAAAAGACTGCAATCTCGCTGAAACATGAAACCCTTAGCAACATAATCGCTCGTCACTTTATAACACATGAGGATCACGTTCATACTTATGGCCCACTAAAATGCTTCTATTGAAACTGTTTCATGCCATTGGCTCGACCAACAGTACCACATAATATTTACCAGAAACCAATATGTATTTTTGAAAATGATGGCAGATCTAGTGTTGAATCGACCACTAAATCTACCAGCGCATAGGTTAGCTCTTAATCAATGGCGTCAGTTAGTGTTAAAAATAAACTTTGTCCCGAATAACCGACCACCGCCTGTATCACATAAGGTACATATAGAAAGGATATCAAGAACTAACCGCCACAGAGTAATTATTACAGGAGAAAGTCTTTTGTATTTCTTATTGTATGACAATATATGATAAATTAAAAGTATTCCACCGATATTCTCTAGAATTGTATGCAATGGACATCCATGAATTTGTGAGAAGTTTTAAAGTTACAAAAAATAAAACTGTTTTCGAGAAAATGACGAAACTATGTAATACTAGGCAGAAAATGCTTTATATAAGTTCTTGGCTCCGTAGAGGAGTAAAAAAGGGTAATAAATATTGCAAAGAATTATTATGAAAGTCGTAATAGTTATTTAATGAAAAAGAATAATGGTAGCCATGAGTACATGACAAGATATTATATTTACAGATATTATATAATTTTTCTATAGTACGAGTACTATTTAGCCAATTGTCCATAGCTACTACTATTTTTTATTTACTCATAATAATTGTAGCTAAATTACTGTTATGCCGTGGTAATATCGACTATTTTACTCAACGAACACCATGAAATTGTTGTTGCACGAAAAACTATGTACCGCACACCGAGCACAAAGTGTTCGCCGCGTAAAATTTGAATATAACCAAAGGCGTACTATGACATACAACTCTGTCGATATTAGAGATCATTTAACAACTGTGTAGAAAAGGATGTGAATTTAAAAAGACGAAGCTTTCAAGCTTTAAAAGAGACTTTTTAAGAAACAATAAAATTACTAAATTATCATTAGTAAATATACATACCATATACAAGAGCATTCAGTCCCCAGGCTGAGTAAACCAACCCATTAACTGAATTATTTAATGCGATCACAAACGAAGATGTACTAAGTACTATGGAACGGTTATTCCTGGTGAATCGATGGAGTGGTAAGGTTTCACAAAATAATTTCTTAAATTTTATGGATAAATATCTCATAGAAGAGATTGATTTTCGACATGATGGAGACCCAAACCATAGAGTGTTATGACCTGTGCGCAAATAACATTGCATGGTTAAGCAAATGGTTTGGTGAGTAAAACAACAAAATCTACAGTAGTCCGTAAAAATTTCATTATATCTAGTCGGCAACAACTAATATTACCCAATATGATAAAATCTGATATTGAGTCAACACGTAATCATGGAAACTTTAATGGTTACGAAAATTGTTAATCAAAAAGGGAATTCATCCAACGATATCTTCTTTTCTGAATATTCGTTACTAATTTAAATACAATTTAATGTAATTTAATACATCCTCGTTGGTTAAAAGTGCATAAAGTTAAATTTCGTAGACAAGAGAAAGAGAAAGAAACTCCATTCCATAACATTTCCCGAAAATTTATGCTTACTAGTGCATCAGAAGGTAAATTCTAGTTCCCTCTTGATTTTTATTACCTCGAATGATGATTAGACCGCGTATGGTAATTAGACCGCGTATGGTGAATATTAAAAAATGTTCAATGCTGACCACGAATCTGAAAGCAGAATTTTTGTATCACCAACACCAATCGAGAAATTTGAGACCAGAAATCGAAAAACGCCGTTTTTAGATACTTTGAATTCATAGTAAAAAAATGGTTCCACAAACAAAAAAAAAAAAAAAAAAAAAAACAATCACAAATAATATAACATATGCTCCTTAGCAGCTTCAACTTTATAGCTTTCAAATATTGTTACTTTGCGGTGAGTTAACCATATTTTAAGTCAGCGGCTCTGCGCGTACAATGCCTACTCTCACTCAATAATTTCTATTTTTAGCTCGCGTATGGTGATTCTAAGGGATTTTCCAATCCTCAACCCGAATTCGAAAGCCGTTTTTGGCGTATTCTTTTTTTTTTTTTTTGGTTTTTCAATTTTCAATACAGAAATTCTGTTAATTCAAATTCGTGTCACACTACGGGCAAATTGATACCCTCTTCTATTACGCATAAATAAACATTTCCAATGATGGACAAATCTTGAGAATCAACCAAGTGGAACTTGAATTATAACGACTTAAGCATGTATAATCTTTAGAAATACATATGCTTATCATTTTACCAGCAAACACACTGTTGCTCTGCATTAAGGCACATTTCATGGCGAATGCGTAGATTCAAAACAAAAACTACGCTAAAATACAAAAACAAAACAAAAAACCTTAATATCCCACAACAACTACAATGGAAAAGAAGCTATTAAATATAAAAACTGACTTGGCATCTCTGAAGTTAACGTTCCCCTTCGAATAATTTCATGCTAGGGAAATTTAGCTCTGTGCACCAGTGGCAAACTACGACCAGTTTAGTCGAAGACCAGACGTCGATTGGTGCGTTTAGATATTTACGAAAGCAGGGAGAGAACGCGCATTCTCACATTAAAGTGTGCAAGAAGCGGCACAGACTATTCAATTAGAAAACAACCCAAAAAAAAAAAAGAACCGGTTGCGGTACGCGTGTGTAATTCACATAGTGAGTGAGTGTACGAAAAATTTCACTTGAGTCGAATAGAAAATTTAAATAAATATCTTTATGCAAATTAAGAAAGGCATAGAAGAAAAATAAATTTAAAGTGTTTTCAAATTTGCTGCTTTTGCAAAAATAAAGCTGAAATTGTGAAAATAAAAGAAGAGCTAAAAAGCGAAATAAATTTAAATTAAAAAGTGAAGTGTAACTAACATTGCAAAAAGCCACCCCCGTGGATTAGTGGCCTTCTTGCAATTAGTGTTTTGTGTGTGAGAGAAGAGTGTATGATAAGTTTAATTAATGCAAATTGATTAAATTTCCAGCTATCTTGCGGGTTACACCTCTGATAAATTCGAATTAGGATAAACGAGAAGTACAACGAAAAATAGGAAAAACGGTGAGTGTTCTGCAGTAGACGGCTGAAAAGAAAGAAAAGTCGAACTTGTATTGTATTTGTTTAAGCATTGCAAATATAACGGTAAAGGGTGGTTCTATTAGTCGCCATTGAAGACGCCATGTTTGTTTTGCTTGTCTGATATTGTCATATGCCAAATTAGTTTAAACAATTGCTCGCTGAAGTCCACTTCTAAATGAAGTGATCGAACTTTTACACTAATTTGAATCAGAACTGAATCAGAATTGGCGCTAAAACTTTGAAAACTCTTTGAAGTTTCCAACTAAAAGAAAAACGAAGAAATCTGCAAAATCATTTATTGATTTTTCTCCAAAAATTTTCACTCATTGCAAGAGTTTTTCCGCTGTTACTCCGCTTGCTACTTGTTACTACCCCCACACAAAAGGGTGTGTACTACATTGGGTGCTTATCTATCTTCTCTCAAAAATGTTAAAGTTGAAGTGAAGCATTTTGGGTGCGTCTGCTTTGTTTTGCTGGTTATTTGCACACTCAGCTACAGCATCAAGTTCTGTAAATTAATAAATAATTAATGTTTCTACAACCTTTCAAGCTAACTGCAAAGAAAGATGAAAAATTTATGGATATTTTCATTCATAATTTTCGGGTTGAAATTTTTGCTTTAGCAAAACATTTTCGCTATACAATTTTCTTTGTGTAAAAAATTGGAATGCGCATGTATTTTTCAGCGAATTGTTTTGTTTTTTTTGCTCAACTGTCACTTGTATCCTTCTGTAAGTGTCAGATTGCTAAAACTACAAGTTTTATTTTATTATATCTGATATTGTCATCCTTATTGCTCTTTCATCAAATTATAATGCGGATTCTGTGATTCTCAACTTTATGCTACATCAAATAATAGTGCTCTGCTGTTTTAGTCCTTTTAATAAAGGTCTCTGGGTTGGCAAGTGATGTCGGTTCACTTGCAACATCATCAACCCTCCGTGTAAAATATAAGCATCTGTTATTCTTTAGCCTACAAGCACATCCACAGTGTGCATTGCACTACTTTTTTTTCTCCTATTATCTTCCCATGTAGTAATTTTTATATCTTCAATGGGTATTTTTCTGTTTGTTTATGTGTGTGTGTATTTTTCTGGTAGTTGTTTTTGTTTTTGGGCCTGTCAACAATTTTTTAAGTGCTATTTTAAGTATGGTTGCTTTTTATGTTTTAGTTATTATACTTTGTAGTTATTGCAGTAGTTTTATTTCCATCGTATGATGGCAAGGATAAATGTATGCGGGTATGCAATCCACGCCGCTTGTGCAGGATATTAACCCTCAGCAACTATGAAAGTATGTGCTTGTGATTATGCGTTTTTCAAATAAGGTTCACTGGATCTATCTACAAACTATGCATGTGCATTAGGGTACGTTGAAAAAAGTTAAAGTTCGTGAACGGATACAGGAGAGTGTGAAAATGCACATGATCTTATGGGGTATTTGCCTTTATATGAAAACGGTCTAGGTTTAGCCCCTTCGTCGTATATGTTTACTTGCGCTGTGGTTACATTCAAAGTTTTCCTGGGCGAACACTTTGCGCTCGGTGGGCGATACATCCAGAATATCGTGTTTGTTGGAGCAATAACTTCATTGTGTTCGCCGAGCAAAATTGTTCATGTAGCCACGGCCTTAGTGGTCAGTCAAGGAGCGATTAAGCCCATTAATTATATGGAAGTCCTATGAAATTCTCGATGTTTTTTTTTTAATTTGCACACTACTTCTGTACTTTACAAATTTTTTATTTTTTCGACTTACCCTAATGCGTGTGCATGCTCTTCTATTCTCCATGAATAGTTTTCAATTGATTTTCGTTTTTTTTTTACATATCCCTCCTTCAAATATTTTTAGTATTTTCTTTTATTTTATTCATATATTTTGAGCTACATATACATAGTTTCAATTTGTCTAACATATCCTGTTGCCATGTGCATTGTCGTCCTCATTCAATGCTCTACAAAGAAAAGAAACAAAGCAATTTGTTTTTTTTTTTATTTGTTGGTTTTTTTTACATAGTTATTGTCTCATTTTCATATCATTTTATATAGGAATTTATCAGAAAAGGTCGCCTAGCCCCAAGAATCTTGGCTTGAATCTTCTGAAAAGTTTATACTCTATCTCAGGTTCTTGTGAGGGACTGAGAATATTTCGATGTACACTCCTACTGCAACCAAAATCTAAGATATTACCTCAAAAAGATGTAATTTTAATATAAGTAAGCAGATTTTTGACATTTTCCAGCCACTTTTGTACTCTTTATTTTCATAGCTTCTGGGTGTGACAAAAACTTTAGCTTCGAAAGTCTGTTTTATTTATCAATTTCAGGTTTCCTCACGTTTATTAAGAATCTCTAATATGTAAAGCTTTTTATTTTTATTTATTTCATCAACATTAAAAGAAGAAATGTTTTTGTGTTTAGAATTTTCCAGCTTCCTGTTTAGTCATTTATGTAATTGCAATCTATTGTTTGTTTGTTTAAGTATGTGCGTCTATTTTGTAATGAAAATTTTCGCCTAAAATCATTGTGAATCATTTCACATTTATGAAAAAGTATGTTACATAAATCATTATAAAAAAGTCTAAATGTAATTTAATGAAACCTCTCATATACTTAATGTATGTATATATAATGAAATAAAGATGAAACATCTGCATGTCAGTCAACTTCCAACAAAAAAAAAAAATCCAAATGAAGAAAATCCCCGCCCAAAAAGGCAGACACTGGCCAATATAATATAAGTGTAAACAAAATGGAAACAGGGAAACAAGCAAGGAAAGAACGATGAATATTTTTTATTAGTCACAATTGTAAATAAAATGGACAAAGTGCTTCCTCGTTTCGTTTTGTTTTTGACTTTCCAACTTTTTTAAATAAAATTATGAATCCATAACAAAAAGAGGCATCCATTTAATCACGAAAAATTGGTCAATTTTTAAAATGGAGGAAATATTAAAATGACAATAAATTGTTAGGCACGAATAAAAGTGTATGGATTTTTTTAATCAACAGCGAATTTTAATATTCATATAATATTTAATATTGTTACAAATAAATATTTTAGGGCATCCACTCACGGGTTGTTGTAATTTGTTACTTTTTGAGGCATAGCATTTTCAATCATATCACCTTGATCACCTCAATCCTGAAGCATACACTGCTTCAAGTTGGTCTTAGCATCAATGGAAAAGAACCTTTCACCCCATTGCTTTTAGATTTAAGTCTTTCTTCTTAAAATATTTTCATCAATATCAGTATTCATTTATCAACTCTATCGCAGACCTGTGGAAATTAGTGGCGTCTCAGGCTGTCCACCACTAGCTGTCATTAAATTTGAACGTGAAGTTTTAAATCATTTGGAATGCTTTTGTTTTTATGTGTTTTAGAAACTGCATTCATATCTGCCAATTTATCTGTAAGTAGAGTTGTGAGCCGTTCATAAAAATTCACTTTTACATGTCTGTATGTAGTTGATTGCAAATATTTGTGTAGTATTCAACTGCAGCGGAGACCGACCACTTGAATTAAAATGATCAAAACTGCAAAATTGATGGTCATATGTCATTTGCAGTTTACTGCTGCAACGTTCAAAATCAGACAGACTCAACACAAAAGTGATGTGTAAAATAGCCAGAAATACATACTCATTGTATTGTATTTATACTGTGTATAGGTACTTACATAAAAGCTCTCCCTTCCATCTGAACATACGATATTCGTTTACATATGAATATACAAGAGACGATAACAGCAACAAGAGTCGGTTGCGGGCACCCCTTAATTAAAACTCAAGAGCATTTGAGCTCGGTTGAAATACTTATTTACTGTTTGTGCTACTGTTGTACATAGTTACATTGTTGTTGTATTTTCTTATTGTATTTTTTTGGAATTTTTTGATAATGGTTTTTATTTTAACTGTTGAAATGTGTTTTTCTGTTTTGTTTTGCTATGTGGGTTCTTAAATTGATTTTTCAAGGAGTCAAACCAATTGAATGAAAGTTTTATTTACCAAATATTCCAATGATTACTTTTTTATCTTTCTTTAATTATAATAAATTTTTTTTTACAACGGGGTGGTCTCTTTCGCGTCAGTTATGTACATACTGTTTATTAATCAAGTGATTTATTTGTATTATAACTATTCTGTTGGACCCCTTTTACCAAACTTGTAGTTCAGCAATGTTTTCTCATTTTCATCGATTTCATTTCTTTTCTTTCTTTATTTCTGCCTGTATTCTACATTTTAGCAGTTACCATGGATATATTAGTTTCTATAATCCTGGTTCACCATTTGAGCTACACGACCTTTAACTTGTGGTATTTAATAACTTTAATTATTTTAAGTGTGGTCGCTGTGGTGTAGTGGCAGTGCGTTGGACTGCTACGCAGAGTGTCCAGGGTTCGAATCTCGGCACAAGCAACATCAAAAAGTAGAAAAAATACTTTTTCTACACAGCACCACCTCTTGGCAGGCAATGGCAAACCTACAAGAGTAAATATTGCTATGAAAAGCTTTTCACTTCGCCGTTCGGATTCGGCATGAAACCTTCCATTCATGTACAAATACAACACTCGCAACATGAGTGGATGCGAAAAGTTCGGCCTAGGCCCTCCATGGGCTGTTGTGCCATTAAAAGTAAAGTAAAGTAATTATTTTAAGTGGGTGATCCAGCTGTGTTTCTTACAAGTCCTCCCTAATAACGGATATAATAATACTACTTATGATCACTTGTCAGTCTGTTTTTTGTTTTAGATCGCTCCTTTATCTTATAGCAGGGTGAACTTGAAGTAGTTTGAAATTTTAATCTTAAAGCTGGCCTCCGTTATTCTGATTGAATTTAGGCAAGTCATAGCAATTGAAATATTTTAGGACCTCCATCTTTAGCTGTAAACTTGGCCCCCTTCAACATACTAAATACTGCACTTGCTGCGTTATTCAAACAACAGACATTTCGTCAATAAACTATCGCACAAGCAATTACATTCTTTCTTTAAGTATTATGATATTTTCTAAACATTATGACGGAAGTCACAAAAAAACGCATTTTCTCTCTCTCTGCCTGTCTGTCTGCCGGTCTGCATTTCTTGATTGTCAATACAAAGTGACAAAGTATAATGATGTGACATTAGTGTTTATAACAGCGAGGCTTTGTGCACTTAAGGAGGGAAGGGGAGAAGAACGTGGACAGCGGTTGTTAGCTTTTTTCACTCGCCACATTTGATAATGTGCACATAATTCATTGTCGCAGCGCTTCACTTTTATCCACGTCGAGTATATGCGCTGCATACGTACTACTTGTTCGTATATGAATGTTTTGTTCACTTCTTTTAAGTGTGATTGTTGTTCGTTCGTTGGAAGGAAGTCTTAAATGCTGTTGGCAATTTGTTGCTTTTATCTCTTAATTTAAATTAAGTGGATTATAAAATATTTAGTTGAAGAGAAATGTATGTTGATCACACAAAATTCTTCTCATTCTTATATCAATCTTTCTTTGCCTAAACGTAACTAAGAGTTTTTTGGGGCTTTAGCTTGTAGCAGTCCTGCATTTCTTCTTCTATAATTATTTTTATTAATTTTTTTTTTATATATGTGTGCCTGCTGCGAGTTGGATCTATGACATATACATACATATACTTATGTTAAATAACATGTATATGGTTATATATATTTATGGTTATATATATTTATACATAAACCATCACTACATGCTGGCAAAATAGTTAATCTCTTTTTTTTTTTGATTTATTGTTTTACACCCTTACGCATGCGTAGTAAAGTTAAATATTTAATTAAATTCTTGTTTGCATTCTACAAAAAACTGTTTAGCTTGATTGAGTTGAAAAAGAGGGTAACTTTTTATACAACTTTAAATTTACAAAGGACAATGAATCGTGTTTTTAGTGAGAGTAACTTGATATATTGAATAAGTTTTCTAATATTGTAAATATTAAAGTCTTTGTATATACTATGTACTCGGATGCTTTGGAGAGTTGAGAGCTTCGGTATAAATATTTTTAATTTTTCATGAATCACAATTTAACCGTTTTCAATTTGTGGGAATACTATTTCACTTAATTTCCGCAAACAAATGCGATATATGGACACATTTGAACCCGCAGTCTTTAATGCACTTCAAAAGCAATAACCTCAAAACTTTTGGTTAGCTCTTAAGACATAAGTATTTGAACTTACTCTAAACCAGAAGAATAGAAAATCCGATTAAGTTTTGGCTAGTACCTAAAAATACGTTCTGCTAGAACCTAGATTCTAAAAAAAAACCGATTTTCCTATATTTTCAGGTTTTTCGAGGTATATTTTTTTAGCACGACTTGATGATATTTCCATAGCTAACATTATGCATCAGACAGTAAAGAAATTTCCTTACCGTTTTTTAGTTAACTGAGAAAAGAAGCACTTAATTCCACTCTAGACACTAAAACACCTCGAGGAATTTTCCCTGTGTCTTGTTTATGTTCAAAAAAGTTATGCGTTATGATGTTAGCTACAACTTGGCTGTAGCTAGTAAAGCTAAACTACCTACCGTTTTTTAGTTATTACCAACAATCTTTTAAAGAGCACTTAATTTGACTCTAGACACTAATAAGTTCAGAGAAGATGTGCTGAGACTCAAGATTGCTGAAGATAAGTATTAAAAATAAATATCTTACCGTTTTTTCGACATGCTACAAATAAAAAACTTAGCTTTTCTATTTGCAGGGCAAAAGCCTAGATATTTTTACTGTCGCAGACCCTGTTTTTATAGTATTTTTTGGTTATTACCTTACTTATAAAAACAAAAAACTGCCTACTAGACAATCAAGGCCAGTTTATAATTATTATTGCCATACTTTTGAAGATAAGTATATACTATCAAAATACACAGTGAAGACCTTTAAATAATTATTATAGATTATAATCTAGTTACATCTTACAATTAAAAAACAGTAAAGTCACTTCGCCGTTCGGATTCGGCATTAGGTCCCTGTAGGTTCCTTCCATTCATGTACAAATATATCAAGCACAACATGAGTGGATGCGAAAAAGCTCGGCCTAGGCCCTCCATGGGCTGTTGTGCCATTAAAAGTAAGTAAGTAAATAAGTATAGTAAAATTAAATATTTCAAATTATTTCACATTTAATTTATTCACGTGTTGTTCCGGATGGTGTTTTGGGCCAGTGTTCTTCAACACTGACATGTTTTGGGAATATCAACAAAGTATCAGATGATAAGCGCTTCATCTAGCAAATGCAACTATATGTAAAGTTCTATGCGTTTTAGGTATATATTTTTATATACAAGATGGGTCAAAAGTAATGTCATAATTTGAATATGTCATAATTTTTGCAAATATCGTCAAATGTCATTGTGTTTTGACACAATCTATTGTAGACAGATAGAACTAGTTGACAACAAACAATGGAGTTTGGCAGCGATTGAATGGCCCGGAAGGGCCGTGTGATCTCTCGATTTGGAGATTGGAACTGATCGACTGGTTTGCCAATCTGACGGCACCTGATTTCTGTCTTTGGGGCTGGCGTTTCCCACACCAACCACAAACCTCGCAAATTTTGGAAGCCAACATTGAAGTCGAAGTCAGATGTTTTGCAAGCAACAATTCAAAATGCCGTAAAACGAACACAAATCTCCATCAACTCAGCAAGGTGTCATTTGACCAATATCATTTATTTCAACTTAATATCATAAATTTTACACCTTCAAATAAAGTTTATCGAATTTTTTAATATCTAACAATTCACATTAAGACATTACTTTTGCCTCAACTTGTATGAACATTCAACTTAATATTAGCTTTTATCACTTTCTTCTTTGTATAACCTTTCACATGCGTCATTGCATGCTTCAGTTTTAAGCTTCTTTGAAAATAAATCAAAATAAAAGGAAAAGAAAAATAAACTGAGAAAATGTGGAAATTGAAAGGATGTTTACTTTATCCTTATTTGGTGACATATCTTAGTTACTTTGCAGTATAGCAAAAAGTGTAGTAAATATTGATTTTTATACTGCTCAACTGCTAATGTACTGATTTTATGCTCAGGCTAACCGAAAGTGTGTATGTACGTAGTATATAAGGAAATTTTATATCTCAAGTACCTATTTGTGAATATCTATATACTTACACAGTTCTTAACATTCATTTTGTAACTTAAACTACAGTTTAAATATTTTAATACTCAAATAACTCATTTATATATAGATAGATATTTTAGAATTTCTTTGAAACTTATTCCCCCAAGTCTTACAATGAATTGATGAGTCATGATTGTCAGGCAGTCAGCTTCAAAATCTTTTTCCACTTCGTTAGAGTTTTGTAAGGCTCTTCAGTACTTTACAGTGAATAGGTAAATTGCTTAAATACGGGAGGAGTATGTGTGTGTAAGCAGAAGCGAACCAGGTGGGCAGATATTTAAACAATCGAACCCCAGTTTCTTTGCAAAACAAAGAACACAAAGCATTTAATTCTCAATATGTACTCAAGTATCACTTGTGAGAGTGGGCGGTAGGAAGGCTTGGCACGACACTTTAAAGGGTGTTAACAAAAGGGTTGTTTTCCAGATTTTAATAAAATTACTTACAACTCATTAGACGTCAATTGAAGGTATTTGTATGAAGCTAAAGTAGTTTGCCAAAGAGTCTTTCGATATTTTATGAGCTATGATATGTTCTGAAGATTATACAAAAGTGCATAAATACTTAAGTGGGCAATAAGGTATTTATACCAAATATTGTAGTTTTTTGTTTGTTTTTTCTTAATCTTTTATCAGTATTAGAAGTAAAGGTGCTTAAATTCAAACAGAGGGACCCAGTCTTATTTTAGTAGGTAAATTGTATTCTTAAGTCCCCCTTTTCACTAGGAGCGTTTTCTTGAAAACGAGTCTAGTTTTTGGGGGAGGGGGTAAAGACAATAGAAGCACTGACTCCCTCGTACCGGCAATTTTTCTTTTTAGCTGTTCGTTCTTTTGCTAAATTGTTCGGGGAATCTTTCTGTGTGGAAAAGCTAGTACCGAGATCAAAAGGGAATTAGGTACTTACTTTCGAGAAATCATACTTAGTGGAAAAGGGACTAACTTATGTTAAAAGTCAATGGTATAGATGTGCCTAATGTTATATGAATTCTAGAACCCTTTATGGAAAATTATATCTCTTAAATTTGCGTCAGTCCCAAACTCAAATGATCTCGATCCCAAAAGTTTCGGTTATGTCTACTTCTAAAACTTTAATAGAACTTTGGAATAAATATCTTAGTCCTAGTTTAGTCAATAATTTGTAAAAAATTTTTGTAATCGCCAAAGGTTCGGTATGGAAAACACAGTCCGAGCAAACTTCCGCGCAGAACACGTTTTCCGTAGTGTACCAGGCGGTGTAGCGTTCAACATCGAAGCTAACTCCCCTCTCTTTAGTACCAAATAAATAAATAAATGATTCAAGTTTATGGATTAAAGTTATAACATTGAAGCTAACTCCCCTCACTTTAGTACCAAATAAATAAATAAATGATTCAAGTTTATGGATCGGTTCTGAAGCTGCCTGCATTCTATCCGATTTTTAAAATAAATTAAGGTCGCTTGTTTCATTCAATTTTGCATTAGGTTAACTTGTGAAGTGAGGAGGCAAGAGATTAAAAGATATCAGAGAAATCTTCTATGAATAAGAGAGTTTTGAAGATCAATTAACAATACAGAGACCAGACCAAGTGATAATTTCCTCAACCGTAATCAGGCTTGTTTTGCTAATGATATTCGAATGGGCAAACACTTGACAATAGCTTGAAATTTCCGGAGCTATTTTCTGCTTATATGTCTTGAGAACTCGGTGATGTGTTCCACCATACTGCAGGAGTGTCTATCAAAATTACTCTTATAATATTTATTTTTTACCTTTAAATACTTATTATGTTTTAATAAACCTATATTTATTTTTTTGTCATTCCAGCATCATATTGTGTCAAAACGGGGTTTCATCGCTTTAACCCGCGCGTGTTATAGTACGCTTCACACGTAGATCGTCGGTTACTAAGGTGACAGTGAGTGATTTCAGATCAAGAATCAATCAGGGATAGTTAAAGACTTTAATACTATACTGAGGATAATAAACTCTACAACTGCCATAGATCCAGCGAGCTTTTGTTGTGGATTAGTTATACCAAATACACAATTTTGTGAATCTTATTAATAATATCAGATAAACGCCAAATAAACAACAACAGCGCCATCTATAGCAAAATGGATTTACTCATAAATATAATAAAATGGCTTACGCTACTTGCGGCTATGACTGCAATATGTAAGTACATACTTTCTTATAATAATAAATATTTCAACGAAACATTTGTTGTTGGAAAAACACTTAACACATTTACTATTATTACAACAAGATGTTTTTGTGTGTATGTGTATTGGTTTTCAGTGCATTTTTGTTAGAATGTAATAATTTACAATATGATCATATGGAAAAACATTTTGTAATATTCTATTTTTAACACATACTAAATTAAGAAGAGTGTGTAGAAATTCAACTTTAGCAGTGAAATATAATCATGCATTTTCCTTATGTGTATACAGTGGTGGTACTAAAATCTTTTTGAATAGAATGATTTTATATTGAAAATTTCGTTTACACTTTAAGGGAAAATTAATCTTAAGGAACGTATCCTCTCTCATAGACTGGCACTGTGTCTTTGGTAATCATTATGAACATGATGATGGATGATGAAACACCGCATTGTGAACACATTTTGTGGTAGACATATTTCGCTTATACTTTGGCGGGAAATTACTTCCACATACCTACCGAAAATAGCTTAACATTCCACGCATTTGTTGATATGCCTTCCTAACGATGATGATGAGATTTCAAATGTAAACAAAATTTTCCGGCACAGTTCCACATAATTGTGGTGTGGCTTTTTTGTTTTGTTGTACTTATGTAGTTGTTGCAGTTAAGTAGTTACTGTTGACACATTAACATTTAGAGATGACATAAATTCCTTTTATTTTCTTTTTTAAGAGATTATCTATACATGTCGCTTGGCGCTTTAAATGAAAATACTTGCTAAGATATGTAAGTACATTGTTATAATAACAATGCATTTACTTTCAAAAGTACATTCGTACTACATAAAAAGTTTCGAAATGCAATTGTATTCTCTTTCTTTTTATCAAAACTTGTGCTCATTTTAAAGTCATAGTACAATTTATACTGGTATAACTTTTGCTTCTTATTTGTTTATAAATATATGGCATTTAAGAAGTTATGAGAAAATTTATGTTCATAAATTATAGCTAAATGTTTATTTTATAATCATTTATTTTTTACACAAGTATGACTAATTGTTTATATTATCTAAGACAAGATATTCGCTGAATTGGTTTAAAAAATAAACTTTGATATACACATGTGCTCACTTATAAATTAAATATCTCAAGTGCCTTTCTAAATGATTTCCTTTCATGAATCATGCTCTTTGTACACATATATTTGCATAAACTTGAAGCACATACCTGAGAAACAAAAAAAAGCCTCTGGCAATGACAGCAAGTATGATAAACCATTGTTTAAGTGACATTGTTGGTTATGCTTTTTGGCCTTTAAAGCTCGATCGTCAATCGAACAATAAAATTCTTTCATTTGATTTATCATATTTTTATGATTACAAGTATTTTATTGAATACAATATCTTATCTTTTCGTTAAAACGTAAGAAGAATTCAAATACAAAATGAAATTTTCAGTTTAAAGCACCAAAATAATAGTTACTAAGATTTTTACTGGAACAGAACAGAGCTGGCGCTCCTTGAAAGTTTACTTAAGGAGTGAGGTCGAAAAAATCGGATAACTTTAAATTGTCCTAGCATTGAAATCCCCTATGCAAATAAAAAAATGTAAACAGATTTGAAAAGAAAATTTAATTTCTGATAAAATTATCAATAAAATTGTATTTGTTTGTTGTTTTTTACAGAATTCGGACAGCTTTTCCGGTATGCCTGCCATTAGCGCCTTTACTGTCATTTCCGAGACTCTCTTGGCGGCAGCATTCCACTTATTTCTAAGATCTGGACTTAAATGGACTTAGCTTCTTTGTTTGTTGCCTTTAATGTTATTTTCACTAGAGCCCAATATCTCTCGATAGGCCGAAGTTCTGGGCAATTTGGTGGGTTTGCGATTTTTGGTACCAATTTGATGTTTTGGTCTTCGAACCATTTAAGGGTTACTTTACTGTATTGGCAGGAGGCTAGATAAGGCCAAAAGAAAGTAGATACATTGTGCTTTCTAATGAAGGGCAGCAATCTCTCTTGGAGGCATTCCTTCACATAAATTTCGGCGTTAACAGTGCCACCTGTTACGAAACTTTTACTTCTTGGACCACAACTACAAATCGCCTGCCATACCAGAAACTTCTTCGGGAACTTGGACTTTTGTTTTGTCCTAAATCTTTCCTTAACTTCTTCTTCTTCTTCTTCTTAGCTGGCACTACAACCGATGATCGGTCTTGGCCGCCTCCACAAAGCTTCGCCAGTCACTTCTGCTATGCGCGCGCTGGCGCCAGTTGATAAGGCCAAGTGCAGTCAGGTTGCCCTGCACCTGGTCTTTCCAACGGAGATTAGGACGTCCCCTTCTGCGTGTTCTTCCAACGTGGTTCGAATAAAACACCCTTCTAGCCGGAGCGCTTTCTTCCATTCGCTCAACATGACCCAGCCAGCGAAGCCGCTGGAGTTTTATACGCTTGACTATGTCAGTGTCGGCGTACAGCTCATACAGCTCATCGTTCCATCTTATTCGATACACGTCGTCCACGCATACTGGACCGTAGATCTTACGGAGTATCTTCCTCTCGAACGCTCCCAACAGTCTGTCAACACGTATGTTTCATTGTCCATAACACAGCAATCGAATTTTTTGAAAAAATCTGCCTTCAACTTCAAATTACAGTGGTACAAAATAGCTTAATGAAGTTAACCAGGTTAGATTTTACCACTTTGGACTAGAACCGCTCTATACTTTACTGCCTATTTTCTGCCTCTGTTATAAACTACTATGAACTTTGATTCTTTCCATATATCAAAACTTCATTCAATTACTAAAGATAAAGTGTTTTTTTTTAATATAGTATTTTTCATACGATTTCATACGTTAAATCTAAAAATCATATTTAATTTAATGGTTTACAAAATCTGTAGTAGCTTCTTACCAACATTAGCTCTATCTTTACAATTAATTTTCTCTGATAAGCAGTCTTTCATATTAATAAAGGCAGTAAAGTAGTAAAGACATTCACTTTTAGGGCTTCCCACTTGGTATTAAGTACGGCTAAGGCCTGAATATCATAGAGTTTAAACTATATTTAAACATCTGAAGTTCCTCCAGCTGTTCTACTACTTACTTGTTTAGTAAATAAGTACCAATTTTTTTTGTTTTATATAAAATCTACTTTAGCCATATTGAGATGCAATAATACATAATTAAGAAATTTAATTAAAACTATTAGATCTCGTAGGCAGCTTCATAATGGCCAATATTGTGGGCGCTTTAGCAATTATCATTAATAATAAATCTCAAAAGTCAAATATGTACTTAACAAATTATTAATACTTATTATAATATGAAGAAGAATATATGCACCTACATTTCTATGCATATTCAAATATAAAGTGTTGAAATTGGAATTCATGTGACTGCGTGTGTGCTGAACCATGGATAACGTACTTAAAAAAAAAAATATGAATAATTTATGTAAACTTCCAAAAAAAGAAGTAGACGAAACTCTTATCTCTTTGTGATATCGCTTTGGAAAAAATAAGGTAATGAATGCAGGTGTATAGGCTTCTCCTTTCCTCCTACACTTTCCTACCACATAAAATATGAATAATTTTTCCAAATATGTAAAGTATTTACGATATTTTGTTTGAAGCCCATTTGAGTATGCACAATATTTGCCTTTGTTTGGATTTGTTGTTCATATTCATTATTCTTTTATCTACTGTGAAGGTAGAGAACAAATTGAAATTCAAGATTAGCGCTGCCTCTCAAGTTGAGATCTAAAAAATAAAACCGATTTTTCATTAAGTGCATGAAGACACGCAATTTGCGTTTTCGCTTCATTCATTAAAAAGAATTTAACTCTGGTTGCTTCTTTTTTAAGTACTTTGTATCTATAAAGTTGTTCATTTTATTTTTAAAGTACAAGCCGAAAAATGTCTTCTTTTTTCTACAATTACGTTTTAAGCAAACACGATCGTTAAAAATTAAAACCACTTTTTTTTCTACTACTTACCACATATTGTACGAGTATTTATGTATATGGCAACACATGACGACGGAGGAGCGTGTGAGTAGAATTCTTAATTGAAATGTTGAAATGTTGAAACGACAAAACGCTAAAATAAGAGTATGTAGTAACAGTACTGGTTTTATTTTGTTAGTTGGTACACAGAAAAATAAATGCATTTTTGGGATTATGTTTTTTTAATTAGAAAATATGAATATGATTGCAATATATTCATGGCAGGCAGGCAGACGGGCACATCACGAATGCTTTGTGACGACACGTGCGTCCAACAAACGCACGCTCGTTTCGAGTAAAGTTCAATAAATATTTCATTTTATTATTCAATCAATTTTAATTTAATATAAAATGTATAAATTTGTACAAGGTGGGGCAAAAGTAATGTCATGATGTGAATGAGTCATAATTTTCGCATTGTGCTTTGACATTTATGTTGTAGACATATAGAGAATTACTTGACAAAGTGTAACAATGGAGATTTTGAAACATCAATTTCCGGGCCGAGGATCTCCCGTTTCCAGGCTTCTTCCTCTGAGTCCTTCTTGAAAAACTTGCACGTCTTTAAAGCAAACATTGAATAAGAAATCAGATGTTTCTGCGAGCAACAATTCAAAATGCGCATCAACGCAAGAGGTGGTAATTTGATCGGTATCAACTTTTTAACTTAATGTTATCAATTTTATACCTTCAAATAAAATTTCCGTAAAAACAAAAAACTCAATTCTTATGACATTACTTTTGCTCCACCTTGTATATATTCGATATCCTCCTATGTACATAAGTATGTATGTACATACATACATACATATATGTATATTCAAGAGCATGTTCCTCTTTACATACATACATACTTCTTAAATAGCCATGCTATTTCCTTTATTGCTAGTACACTTTAGTACATTTTACTTTTTGGTTGTTTTTCATTTTTCATTTTACATATACGCCACTCGAGTGGGTCGTCATTTAATTTAAATTGATTAAAATCATTTTTGCGCCAATTTTTCTTACTCACACCTACAAACATAAATTTAACCCTTTCCCTCGCTCTCCTCATTTCTTTCTTTCTTTTATATGCTCTTATTTACAATGCTTTTATTGTTGTTGCTCTTATTTGAATGTTATGTGCCAATTAAATGCAAAATTTATTGTTTTTAATAATTTAGTAAAATAAATTTTATTGGAAATGTGTTCATATTTAGGTAGAATACTTTCTCTATTTTACATACATAAAGGGTGCGCCGTCTTTAATGTCGATATGTGAATATTGAATAAATTAAAAAAAAAAAAACAACCGATTTCCATAAATGAGGTATTTTTACTTAATTTGGTCCTCTACAATTTATTTGGACTACTTTCTGAATACAACATCAATCTGAAGATCATTTTTTGACATCACACGTGCATAGAATTTTCGTTGCAGAAACTGCATTGTTTGATTTGCAGTGTGGCACGGGGCACCGTCTTGTTGAAACCAATAACAGTCCAGACCTTTTTCACACATTTGTGGGCAGACACAATGAGTAAACATCCACCGATATCGATTCCCATAGACTGTTTCGCCTTCTCTGAAGAAAAATGGCCCAATGATGGTTTTGATATTATCCGTTCGCAAAATACGGCAATTTTTTGCTTGGTAACGGCGATAGCGAGTATGAAATGGGCCTCATCGGTCATCAAAATTTCCTTCTAAAAATCAGTTTCAGTGTCAACCATTCGAGCGACTGTTTGGACGGTCTGTCGGCAAAATTCTTTGAGTCAATTGTACTTTAAACGGAAACAAATGCCCTGCAAGGTAGTTCCACTGACGTTAAAATGTGACAATACGACACATGTGGGCTCTCGGCAACATTTTCTCTTACCGCTTTAACCAGTTCATTGCAACGTCTTGGGCGTTGATGAACAGCTTGTTGTCCCGAGCTCAAAAAAATTCGACACGAAAAGACTAGTTGGCCACGATATTTTCGACGACACAACTAAACGAATATTTTCACTATTTCGGCGCTTTGTTTCGGTGTGAAGCGACTCATGGTCAAAGTTTTACTGAATTGACGTTGCAAAAACATGTTTGATAAATGTTAAAATAATTCAATGTTTACATACATACCCAATAATTGGGAATAACGAATGTGTTGTGGGGTACAAATGTTCTAAAATGTATGTGGGTTTGGCCAGGCCTCATCTGTTACAAATGTGACAGTCGAAACATGTGTCTGACAGAGGGTTACCATAAGTATCGATTATGACCAACACTACGTAATCCTAAATTATAGACAATAGAATTTTATAAATTTTAAGTTGAATTAATTGCAATTTTACCTTTTACTCGTAGGTAAGAGCAGAATACAGATTTTATGTGTACAACTATTTTGATCACTAACTTTGTTATTCTTAAAAAATTTAAGAACAAGACATGAGAAATGATCACATAGTCTCTAAAACGATCCCATATCTACATATGAAAAGATGTGTTTCTAAAAATATGTACATATATGTAAAACTTATTTAGAACGGGAAAAGATATTAACCCAAAAAGAAACTGCTCGTAAATTCATGCATGTGAGTAAATTTTTCTTTTCAATTTTACTTAGGAAACTTTAGTATTTTAGAAAAATCCGTTTTTCGGTTAAATGTAAAATATAAATTATGCTCTTTTATACCTAAGTAACTTAAAAATTTAGAAATAGTTTGAATCTTGACATAAGTTTGTAATATTTCACGCTTAGTATTTTAAGAATTTTAACCAACACAAAACATAAACGATAAACACTTATGATTAATGTGGTTTTTTGGAAAGTGATAAATTTGTACAATTAACAACAAACGCGTTCTTTCATTTAAATTATTTTTATTTTTTTTTTTTTGTAAATCCTTTTAATTCTCATACTACATTTCTTTTGAATATTTATCATCAGTCCATTTTTTTTTCAATTCTCTCCGTGTGGCTAGAATTACGTTATCCGCGAATTCATTGTCAGTACAAATTCAATTCAATTTGAAGTTGTTTTTTCTAATAGAAATTTTAGCGAAGGCTTGTTTTTTTATTTAAGAAGGGGTTTATCTTAAATTTAACTTTTCTCTTAACTTAGTCTAAGTATATATAAATTACGCTTTTAAATCAAAACCATAAAAAACTCATTTACGACGCTTAAAGTCTCATACGACAAATTGTCACTGTTAGAAACGTACCGGAAATTCTCACCAGGAGGTCAAAATCTTATGAATTTCAGTCGTTGGGTCATAGGAAAAAGTACTATTTCTCTGAAAAAAATACTATACCACAATATAATTTCAGTTTAATAAACAAATGGGCTGAAATTATAATTTAGCTGGAGACTTTCAATTGTGAGATGCTTTTCAAATGATTGATGATTTCACCGAAACAGAAAAACAAAAATAAATACAACCGAAAAGATTATGTACCAACGCGCAATATTATCGGCTCATCTGCATGTAATACTAGAACTATAAAATTAAAACCACGGAAAAATCTTGTATATATTTAAAATTACATACATACGCACGCAGTTGTTCTCTTCAAGTTGTTAAATTCTTCCAAAAGAAAAAAAAAAAAAAATACCAAGCATACAATTTTAAAACAAAAATCACGCACAGCACGCTCCCTACAGAAAAAACTCCTTTTGTGTCTCTGCTACCGAATATATCTATGGATACATACTACTTATATAGTTATAGCCATATAAAATGCAACAGTTTTCATGCACCTAAATGATTTAAATATTTGTGATTTGTATTTTTGGTGCTGCTCAAGTAACGAAAATTTTTTACTTTATATTTAAAACGAATTCTTAAAGACTCGTTCTTGCCGTTTTTATTTTTTCGAATAGCCCTATATTATTTTTAGATGTGATACAATTTCTATGTTCATAACTGTAACGCAAGTACATACTTTTCATACAATTCCACTTTGGCAACACATCCCAAACACTTTACAAAAAGATTTTCTTCTGCTTCTCTGTTCATTTCAGCATCTACAGCGTGTTCCAACCAAAAGCTTATATTACTTCATTTTAATATAGCGCACCCTGTGCAAATTGTTTCGGCGTTTTGTTAATTTTTTATAAAGTTATCCTTATAAACACGTTATTTTATTTGAACGCGTATTGTTAAAATAGTAAAGAATGGAGTACAGGCGACAAAGAATTCTACATTTGCAAGGTCAACGACTGTGTGAAATTTTGAGATCCACCCGGAAAGAAGTCATCCATCAACCACCAACTTATATATCAAACCCTGAAAAGGTATAAGGAAATGGGTAATGTTGATACCCCTGTTTGGGGTGGATCTAGGAGGACTGTGGTGTGCGTACCACAAACCTAGTTGCAGCAATGAAGAGGCGAATTCTCCGAAATTCCCAGCGTCAAGGAAGAAAATTGGCTAGGGAAGTGAATACTTCAAAGTCTTGGAGCTTTTTAAGCTTCAAACGATGCCGAATTAATGGCCTTACAGTCGCTCAGAAAAAAAGCGATACGATAGATAACATGAGATCTTTCGCCAACAAGCGAATTCTCTTATCCTCTTCATTGATGAGAAGTTTTTTATGTTGCAGTAAACCCTTAATCCGCAGAATGATACGATTTACGCGGCAAGTTGCGAGGACATTCCTACCAATATTCGGCTGGTGCAAAGGTTTCAGAGCATGCAGGGTGCCATACCTAAAAAACTTCCCTTAAAATTCATTGAAGGAGGAGTCAAAATTAATGCCAGATCCTACAAATCCGATATATTGGAAGATCACATGCGAGTCCACATACCACAAACTTATTTGAAAATGAGAAATGGGTCTTTCAACAAGACTCTGCACCAGTATATGCCGCAAAGAATGTTGAAGAATGATGAAAGTCCAATTATCCTGATTTTATTTCTAAAAATCTTTATTCTAAAGATCGTCCCCGGATTTAAACCCATTGGATTTCTGTGTATGGATTTCTGTGATTTGAAGTCTCGTCTGACCAATCTTCCACCGATAAATTTGGAGCAATTTAGAAAGCATTTGCAAAAGAGGACTACCTGCGTGCGGCCTGCGATAATTTTTCTAAACGCTTAAAGCTTAAGGCGAGAGATTTGAAATAAATACTTGAAATGTAAAATATATTCAAAATTAAATGCAAATATGCAATAAATGTAAAAAGAAAAAAATTATTTTAAAAAAATTAAACTTTCGCTATGTAAGCTTTTGGATGGGGCACGCTGTATATTTGTGGTTGCCAGGGCAGAAGTTTCATCGTTCAACCGCTCATCGTCGTTGCTGGAATCTGTATGACGTTGAATGATGACGATGACTAATAACTTCAACAGTCTCAACTCCTTTCATTTCCTTCACTTCACTTCCTTTACATACTCGTACGATTGTGTTTCAAACAATTGCAGTTCATGGTCTTTGTTTATTTTCAGTGGAAAATTTAACATCTTCGTTTAACGTTTAAACTTCAATGCTCGAAGAAGTTTTCTCCAGCAACAAAATTATTGGCTACATACTTAAATGAAAATGTTGAATGAAACATCAGCCGCCACAACTCAACAATTGCACCAGTAGCAACAACAGTATATAAGAGATTTGAGAAAATGCGAGTATTCTTATGTATGTATGTACTTGCGTTTCTTTGTTTCATTGCCAGCAAATAGAGTAGCTTTATCTGGCTGCTTACATTGTGCCATTCCCCGCCTCCATTCTTTGAACTGTCAAGTTGACATTGAAGATTTTTGCGTGTGTCTTGCTCCATTGCATGCTGCAGTATGTCGCGCCATCATAATAAGTAAATGCAACATAATAATGCTTTTTTTTTGCTTAATAAATCGTACAATTTATTTAGTCTGGCAATTCTATACACATGTTTGTAGAACTTACGAGTATATCTAAGATTTCCTTTGTAAATTGTTCAAAGTAATAAGAAGTATTCATTTATTAGAAAAGTTTTGATCATAATTGTAGACAATTATAAAGTTCTTTGTACATTTTGTGTGCATCTGCATTCCGACATGGTTATATTAAGGGGGAGGAGAGGAGTATTTAAGGTTTCAGTAGTAGATAGAAGTTGGCTCAATTTGAATTTATTTATTTATTTTTTTTAATACATATTTATGGTATGACCGAATTTGAACTTTTTGTTTATTTATTTAAATTTTTTGTTCTTTTATTTTGTTAGTTTAAACTCATTTGACCTTTCTTTAATGGATATATGGAATTTTATTCAGCTAAACTCTATTTATAGATTATGTTTTTTGGTAGGTATACACATGTTAGTCAGGTTAGTTTATGATTCTACAAAAATAAAAATAGCAACATTTAAAAGACAGATTCTCTGTTAAATTTAAAAAGTTGTTTTGTCGGAGAAAAAGTAGGCATTGACAGTAGATAACATAAATTACTTTTTAATTTTACTATGGATTTATAACAGCAAAGCTTAACTTCAATTTCCTTGAACTAGTTTTATTACAACGGGCCTCATTCACCTAAGTATGTTCTACTATAAGACATCCACTTTAACCTAATATAAACTATAACTGATATATTTCTTGTATACGAAATTATGTATTCATTTATAATGGCAATGGTTTCCTTTTTCCACCTTGCTCTTAACCGAGATAGGTAGGTTAAGTAGCGTAGTTGTTGCCATTTATACTTTAGGCATATGTTTTCTGTTTTCCACTCTGTGGATTTAAATATGAGAGTAGTCTACCTAATTACGTTTAGGAACGGTAAGTGAAAAGGCTCTGCAAATGCGGCTATGCCTTTTGGCGGAGACACAGAGTCTGTCCGCGTGGATGTACACTCCACCTGTTCCAGAAATATCCGGTTTACTGCTTAAATTTTTCTTTGCTTCTCTCATGACTTGAGATTCCATACAGATTCCAAATAGATCCGCATAACCAATGCCAGGGGTATTGGGTTCTTAAATATACAATGTATTAAAAGATATATATATTTATTATGGTCGCTGTGGTGTAGTGGTAGTGCGTTGGATTGCTACGCAGAGTGTCCGGGGTTCGAATCTCGGCACAGGCAAAATCAAAAAGTAGAAAAAATTATTTTTCTACACGGCCACCACCACTTGGCAGGCAATGGCAAACCTACAAGAGTAAAAATTGCTATGAAAAGCTTTTCACTTCGCCGTTCGGATTCGGCATTAAACTGTAGGTCCCTTCCATTCATTTACAATGGGCTGTTGTGCCATTAAAAGTAAGTAAGTAAGTAAGTAATATATTTATTATCTCACCTGGAAGTCACTAGGTTCTTGTTACAGGTTCCTAATTTCAAAACGTCCACATCATTTACTGGAAGTTTGATACATGTATACTTACATATTTCTATTTATATGTATCTCTTTATTGAGTATAATCATTCAATGTCTTAAATTAATATTTCAACCACAATTCCTTATATCTATGAGTATAAACAAATTACGTAGTAATTCCATCAAATAGAGATAAATTTATTATATGCCATAAATACTCGTATATCATGAAAAGAATACGGAAAATAGGAAAGCAAACATTCAAAACAAAAAAACCAAAAAAAAGAAATAAAATTAATAAATCGAAAAATAAAACAAAAGAAAGAAAAAACAAATCAACAACGGAAGTGTTGTTGTTTCTGCAATCAATCGTCATCATCGTGATCATCATCATTATTTTGTGCTGTATAAGCAACCATGAAAGCAACAACAAATTAACAATTGAATGCCACGGATCAGTGACTTTAACCAGTAGTAGTGCACAGCTTGAGTTTCCATAGTTCACAGTGTTGGAAATAAATGGAAAAAAATTAAAACAAAATTGCATTTGTCATTCATTTGTTCCGCTCTTCTACCTCCAGCCACCGCACCTCATCCGCCTCAGATCTCTTCTTCCTTTCCTGTCCTCAAAAAGCGAGTGACAGTAGGTATCTATTTAGTATTCAAATGTATACGAGTATAAAAAAAAAATAAACGTGTCGATGACACTTTCGAGTCTGCGTTTGCACAACTTCGTTTGGTATGAAAATTTTATGCATATATTTTTCGAGTCACGACGAGATACCAACCAGCAGCAACAGAGAGGGGGTGGATCGGCACTGATACAAAGTGATATGCGTGTGGAGCACATCATCACCATCATCATCATCATCACCATCATCATCGTCAGCATTGATGAAGGTATACATACCCATTCTGTTTTCAAACTTAGTGTGAAGGCGCCTAAAGGTGTTGACAACATTCTATATTCCTTTTCTATTTCATCTTGTTGTTTTCAGAGATTAATGTGTGTGTGTGTGTGTGTGTGTGTGTGTGTTTGTTATGCACCTATTCTACCTATGCATGCAATGTACTCGTAATGAAATGTGTTGCTTGCTCTACATAATGGAACAAATGAAAAGGAACCAAAAGAAAAAGAAAATTGAAAAATAAAACTTTTATTTAACAGCATTTAACTTTGCCTTTGAAATACTTATACTTCCTCAGGGATTCGTTCTTTTCATTTGTTTTGCTTCTTTTCACTTAGTTACTATGACTTTTTGTTTACTTCTTTGTACTAAAGAAAGAAATTATTGTTCAATACAAAAACAAATATGATAGTGGCTTTTCCACCGGTCGTCGTTATTTAACTACTCTTAAGTTTTTTTTTGGTCGACTGATACCCGACCTTTAAATACTTGATTTCGGCTGCAAACGGCTCTGTACTTCTGCTTTTTTTCATCTGCTCCAAACTGATCAGTAATTCTTTTGCATCATAATAAAAATTCGAAAAAGCTCAAGGCAAATTAAGTATCCTGATGATACAATATTTCTACTAAATTGTCTCTCTAAGTATCAGGTGATACTTAGTGATACATCACCTTCAACGTATCACATTGAAGGTAATGAAAACAATGATTTTCAATTTCCCTTGGCAACATTAGGGTAGAACTATTCTATTACTATTAGTAATCCGAAAATCTAAAATGGAAGGGACTCTCGTTTGCCAATATACGAATTCATATTCAAAGTACAGACTTTCTTAAAGCGATTAGTGACACGTGATCAAGCTTATGGTAATATCTACTGTTGCAGCAGGGCGAGCAAGAAATTCTCAGCCACCTTCAATATTGCTGTACTCCGCTCTCTAATCAAACCTGTTTTTGAAGGAAAGTTAGTTCTAATATGGCCAAGCAGCAATTTTACTAGAGCAAATCTAATTTGGCCGAAAATCTGAATGTTAGAGTTTTGTTCTTAATGAAGGATTAATAGTTTTGATTCCATTTGTATTAACAATTTGAATGTTAAACTCGATTTTAGTGGGGAGGCAGTGGAAGTGGGTGTTATTGTGAAACTTTGGACATCACTTTCATCGTAAAACTAGATTTTGTACTAAATAGTAGAGTGAGGCAAGGTTTGACAATTACTTTTAATTACTTTTATCGACTCTTGTTTATGTCTCTACTCTTATTTAAAATTCGCATTTTGAAGTCGGGACTAGCGAGCGAGGTGGGAGAAACATGAGTGGTTTCTTCATGAGAATCATACAATGAATGAAATGGAAAATAAAATATATTTTAAACAAATAATTAAATTAAAATATATGAAAATGCAACCAATGCAATTTTAGGAAGTAATCAAAGAAAATGAAACATAAATATATTCTTGGCACTCAATGTTATTGATATATCGCACAGTTAAATACTATTAAGAAGGGTTATGAGAAGTTCCGATTTATTAGTAAATTTACTGATTTTTGAAGAAATTTACTGATTTTTTGGAAAATGGTGATTTTAAGCATTTTTCTATTATTTTATCTTTTTCAATCTGGTTCATCTTTTAATGGTACAACAGCCCATGGAGGGCCTAGGCTTCTCACAGCCATTCAATTTGTGCATTTTATGGAAGGGACCTACAGTCTTATGCACACTACCAAATACGACGCGGTAACTTGATTCAAAAAGTGAATTACTGATTTCCCATTAGAACCATCTGGTAACCGTCCTATGGTACAAAGTAAATACCATAATGAATTTTATATTACGCTCGCAGTGTTTATGACACGAAACGTTAAAAAATTTAATAAATTTCAAGTAGATAAACTTCACTAACCCGAAAATATCTTCCACAAATTTGAAGAAAACTAGAACCTAGTTAAGTAGAATCGTAAATTATTTACGTGTTCTCACGGCATTCAATCACACAATGTTGCGTGTTGAATACAAATCAAGATTGCATGTAAAAAGCTACAAAATCAACAACATTAAATTTAAATCGATTAAAAATCGAAACACCTACCCTAAAAATCCAAAGGAAAAAAGAAACTCTATCGAACATCACGCCTCATTTTACGCCAACAACAAACACCTAGAAGTTGTTTTCAAATATCTATCAATTGCTTACAGTTGGAGCAGGGTCATGTGTTTTGGTCATGTCAATATGTACCTACCTACAAAATGCCTAAAACTTAACAACCACTTACGTTCGATGGAAATATGTTTGTAATAACAAATTTAAAGAATTTTAAATGAAATTCTTTTCACATCCGTTCTTTTATTTGTTTTTGTTCTGTTGTCATTTAAATTAATTCGGTTTCATTTGTAATTCGTGCAACTGTATGTATGCCTGAGATCTCGTACATGTATCGAGAGATGGATGGAATGGAATGAATGGTTGGCTGGACAAGCGCGACACACTGCTGCTGTCAGTCAGTTCAACCGCCGCGGCCGGGGACACAAGCACAAAATTCATATTAAAATACGATACGAGCGAATTGTGAGTTTTTTTTTCTCCACTTCCATTTCCATTGCTTTTCCATTGAGGGTTGTCGTCGCGCTTCAGTTGACGCAGCTATTCAACGCGCGAATACTCATATTCATGTGTCACACACGCAATTTCGTAATAATAGAATTGAAAAGTGAATTATTTTTTTATAATCATGAATTTTTTTTTTTTTATTAACTGTGCTATTGAAATGCCGTCGAAATTGAATGTAGTTGATGGGCATGAAAATGTATGCTTTCGCACGTTCTGCTAATTCGGAATGCCATTTTTTACTCTCTCTATAGCTTTACTAAAAATGAGCTCATAGCAGCAAACTTAATTACTTGTATGACGGGATAGATGCCGACGGCAACTGGCTGAAGTGGTGAATTAACTCATTACTGTCGTACTGCTGGAATTGAAGGACATTTTTAGTTCGACATACACAGTTCTACTTAGGGGCTGTGTACATATGTCTGTAACTATGCATTTAGCTCATGGGAGGAAGAGGTTTACATACTCTACCATACATACTTCATGCTTACATTAAATTTTACTTCATTTTAGAATGTCAATTAGTTTACTAATGCTAATTGATAGATCTTAAAATACTCGGAAACAATTACGCTCATTGTGATAACATTTAAAATTGCCAGGAGGAGGCATATTTCGCTATTCTTAATTTCCATTTAGTGTCAATGTACTATCCCTACTAAATCACTTGGTTTTCCAGATGAAAGCAAACAGATCCGATAGTTTCACTTAGTTCTCTGTTAGGCTTGTGAAATAACGTCTATAGCCTTGGATATCGACCGAGGAAGTTGACGGTCAACTCTATCTTAAAATATATACCGTCTCTAAGAATTCTTCAAACTAATAACACCAGACCTGCGTTTCTCAGACTCTAGAATCTGAGTAGTAATTTCCCTAGCAGAGCGAGAGAGCGATTTGTTTCTGGGAGTAGTTAATCGTGGTCTCATCTTATTAAGACTAAAGGTTTTCAACTTTTATAGTCGCTTCTAGATAGTGGTGCTATCCCATTGATTTATGGCTTATAATCTTATTTCGGGCATCTTTCTCTTCTTTTTTTAGCGGAACAAAAAATATTGTCTTTTAATTTTTACATGGCCTGGCTGTCTAAAATGATCTATCGGAATGCCAAGCTTATAAAATGCAACCTTCATATAGAAGTTACACTAGCAACTAGTTTTTCTGGTAGGGTTTTTAAATATAAGCGAACGGAATGCTCAGAAAAAAACAAATCTCAATGCAGTTCAAATGAAATTAATAAGAACAATGAAATCTTTATTTTCATATATTGTAATAACCACAAAGTAGAAAACACCTGCTTTTTTCCAAAGGAATTGATACACATCAGAAAATATCCAAAAAATATGTGGGTTCAGCATAAACGAAAGGCAAAAGGAAACAAGAAAGGAACGAAAATCAAAACAAAACCTTCTTAATAACAAGAAACCTGCATTACAAAGGAAATGAGGCAAAAAGAAAAAATTAAGAGGTGCCAAGATATTAAAAAGGTACACTTATCCCTCGATTTACATGGTAGGTACGTTCTACACACAAAATCGTGCAGTTCGAAACTGCTTACAATGGGACAGAGCTTTCATGTATGTAAAAATAAGGATTGTATCTAACTGTTTAGTCGTGTAAATCGAATGAGAGAATATAAAGAATATTCATGGATAGGTTCATAATAACCCTGTAAAATGATACATACAAAGATTGTTTTCAAAAAAGGCGATTGCTTCCTTTGAGTGCCAACTCATGATGTGCATGCTCTATCTAGTACATTCATTACACATGGGAACAGTAACTTTGCACCCCGAGGCTTAGGTTTTACATTTGGATGTGGACCATAGACCTTCTATAGCACCAAGTCCGTTAGATCATTCTAGTTTGCCCGGATAGGGACAGGAGAAGGGTTAAGTGGATAAATGTAAGGCAACAACGTATTATACACTGGTTGAATTTACAGTTTACCGTCGGTTATGAGCGACGGAATGGTAGTTCGTTAGCAACTTTGTGGCTTTGCCATCGCCTACCAAGAGGCGCATTTGTAAACTTTCATATATTCTCATTCACCTTATATCGGTAGGAATATACTTGAGAAGTATATTATGTGAACTAACCACCGGACCAACAAGGGATGAGCTACCCTTTAGACTATCGAAGTTTGAGTCCCGAGATTTAAGGTTTCTCTTTTCTAAAATCGGGTGTTGAATTTGCTGGATTGTCTCTAATTTCCGAAACATGGATGAACTTTTCCTTGTGTATAAGGAATTTGTATTTAAATAAAACAAAATAAATTTATTAAAAGTAAAATTGGAACTTTAAAAGTACAATAAATAACGGAAGAGCCCAACCGAACGGTGTGAAATTGAGCCAAGAGAGCGCAATAGAAAGAAAATAATAGACCGAAAAAAACAAGCATAGAGAAAATGAATAGAAATGAAATGGAAAGAAAAGAAAAGGTACATTAGGGTGGCTTAAACACCATAGCTCTCCTATATTTCAAATGATTTTCAACGTTGTGTAAATCTTTTATGACCGAAAAAAAAGTATTGGAATTAAACAGAAAACATGAAGCACTCCCAAATCAGCTTCATATTTTCAGCTATAATTCCATTCGTCAAAAGATTTTTTAATACTTAAATTGGAGTACCGTGCAAATCGAGGTACAGACGTACTTTGTTACGTTGCGTGTAGCTAAATCTGAACGTGAAGGCAGCTGGAATATAATTTCACAATGTAAAGGTACACAGTCATGTACCTACCGGTATCAAAACATGAATACAAAGGATGGAAGTACATAAAGAGAGAGAGAGAGAGAAGCAACAGTTAACATAATAGGTAACAGGTACAAATATAGTCAGAGAGTGAAACATTCAAGTACTCGTACATTTGTGAATCCACACTGTGTGGGCAAAGAAAGAAGAAACATAAACAGGAGATGACTGTCGAGTATTTGTCGAAATACTCGTATACGGACAGTTTTTGTAGTATATTTTCAAACCGAAATATTGTAATGTCTTATGCATACCAGTGGCAAGCTGCAACATGTGATATTTCAATTGGAAATCTTCAAATAAACTTTAAGATTGAAATCGACTTGAAAGCAAAAGAGATGGTATAATATAAAGAGTGTAAAGTAAAATATACAAATATTGTATGTTATGGATTCCTTTTAAAACTGCACGCATTCACAAAAACATACATAACTAGTGAAACAAGATAAACGAAAACACCAGCAGATGTTCAGCAGCTGCAAATATAATTTGATTTTGCGCTACAGTGTTCAGTGCACTTGTTCAGTTTATGTGTTAGTTTTTGTAGATCTATAAAAAGGGGTGTGGTATATAAAATGTGCTTAAGACGGCACAATTGGCCACGGAAAGTCTTTTCGGTAAAATTCAGATTTCATGATGAAACTTCTAAAAACGGCATGAGATTAATTGAACTCGGAGCGAAAATGAATTGGTGGCAGTAGTACAAGACTCAAACATCTTGTAAGGCTACAAGGCCGATTAAAGAACGTGCTCACGACTGAAATCGTGCTTCCTGTTAACTTATGTAATTAATCATGTACGCTTCCGATCATTACAGCAAAAGGATCGCATACAACTCGCTTATATGTATGCAAATAAAACGCTGCTTACCAAAGCAAGACATCAATCAATAAATCAGTTGCAAGGAGGAAGATAGATGAAACTTTTCTTCAAACGCAGAAAGTACAGTTAACTGTGAAGATATCGAGAGGTAGATAAAAAAGCGAAAAAGCTTCGTCGGTCACCTCTATAGATCAGGCGCCTCTCAATCTTGTTTTTTCAATGAGAAACTCAACTTTCTGTATATTCAACACAACTATATTTTTCTTGGTTATCTTTGGCCAAAGTCTTTGCAGCAGCCAATCCCTTTTGAAGAACTAAAAACACTTCTCGAGCTTTACCTTTATTTTATTTAGCCAAAAGTTATTATATGCTTGATGACTAGATTTTCTTTATTATAGGTGTTGAAATGGGATTTCAAGTTACCAAAAATATTTGATTTTCTTGAAAAAATGTGTATAAAGTAATTCTATGGGTTTTTCAAACTTGGAATTTCTTGTTGTCTCGTTCATGCACTGTAAGATTGAGCAAGAAACGCTCATGCTATTCTAGAGAGCATCTTCTACACGTGTTTTGAAGTCTTTCATTTTCGGCATCAAAGCTTTCTTACTTTACTTTACTTTTAATGGCACAAAAGCCCATGGAGGGCCTAGGCCGAGCTCTTCGCATCCACTCATGTTGTGCGTGTTATATTTGTACATGAATGGAAGGGACCTACAGTTTAATGCCGAATCCGAACGGCGAAGCGAAAAGCAGTTTCATAGCAATTTTTACTCTTGTAGGTTTGCTATTGCCTGTCAAGAGGTATTGCCGTGTAGAAAAATTATTTTTTTTACTTTTTGATTTAGCCTGTGCCGAGATTCGAACCTCGGACACTCTGCGTAGCAGTCCAACGCACTACCACTACACCACAGCGACCATCAAAGCTTTCTGTACTCGCTAAATTACTACAAGCTACATCCGTAGCTACAAAAAACACATCTTCAATGTGCCCTAGTTAATTTTAGGGTAACCAAAATTAGTATCTCGCCGATTCAAACGCTTTTTGCTTACATTTATTACGCACGCGAAAAATGCGGTTAATATTGCGTGGTTTCACTTCATTTCAACGGTTTTTGTTGTTGAATTTTTTTTTTAATTATTATTTAAAGTAACATATTGTATGCAGATGTTTTGGTTTTTGGCTTGCAAAAAATTAAAAAAAAAAAATTTTATTCTTTTAAGCGTTTCCTCTAGAAAATTGAGTTACTTGAAATTCTATGTGAAGGAGTATGGGCATATGTAATTAATATTCAGAAGCGCATATGCGGTTACTTTTTTTTTGTATTTACAATTTTTTGTTGTTGTACTTAAATGTTCAAAATAAGAAGAGGAATTTAGAAATCATTTGAATGTGATTAAATTATGATTGGATGTTTTTTGTTTTAATTTTTAATATCCATATTGAGTTTGCGTTTTTAATATTTACTATCGGTTGTCATCATCGTTGTTTTTTTTTTAAGCATCTTGTTCCACCCACACTTTTATCAAGCTACCTACAATAACAAGCACAAACAACAAAAACAGCAACATACAAGAACAGTATCAAGTCCAATCTTATAAAAAAAATGTCAACCGCCGCTGTTCATATTAAAAATCCAGTTTATTTTATTTATTTACTTATACTCATTTTAAATAATATTTTTTTTATTTTCTTTCTTTTTTTTTTTATGAAATGTTCTATATTTTTTTGATTAATTTTTATTGCTATACGTACATATCCATTATATTATATAAGCACTTATGTATACATATACACATACCTACATAAGTATGAATGTACATAAATTTATGTACTCATTTTTATAATCTCTATTAGTCATATTCGTTTTCTTGTGTGTATGTTTTTAAGAAAATATTCGCGTCTTCTAGAAGTGCTTTGCTTTATGGTAGAATTAACTTTCTTGATTCGCTTTTCATACTTGTACGTAAGTACTACAATTTCACCCGCTACTGTTTGTTTATCATTAGAGTTTTATTCTGTTCAGTTTCATAGAATTGCAGAATTGTAAACTGCGAATTAAAATCAATTGAACAATCTATGTAACTGTGTCTGTAAAACTTTACATAGTTTTCTGTATTCAATGATAGTAACCGAAGCGGTTATAGGAGAATAAATGAATCTTTACACATCAGCAAATATCTATTGGTATTCTTTACAGATCAAATGGCAAGATAGGAACAAACCAAACAAATATTGTCCACAAGTGGGTCTGGAACTTTGAATAAAGTACGCATGTAGCAGTTGTCGCGGTGGCGTAATTGGAGTGTGCTGGACCGCTACGTCGAGAGCTCGGGTTGGAGAGGCCGAGAGGCACAGATAAATAGCAAAAAGTAGAAAAAACTAGCAGGCAATGGCAAACCTCCAAGAGTAAAAATTGCTTAAGAAAATCTTTTCACTTCGCCATTCGGATTCAGCTTAAACCTTCAATTCTTGTACAAATATTATACTCACAGCAAAAGTGGATGCGAAAAGCTGTGCCCATGCCCTCCATGTGCTGTTGTGCCATTAAAAGAAGGCGGAAAAGAATAACGCACATATGTAGTACTCTTTAGGTGAAGGTTCTAGCAAATTTATGCCAGCCCAGTTTTTTCCAGCACGCGAGTCCCTAGCAAGTCTACTAGGGAATTAAAATAGTTTTTCAGGCTATACGAGAATATATAGAATAATTCAAAAATTGTCTTGGATTCTTCTTAAAAGAATAAATAATTAGTTAAAGATGGTCTTTCTTGGCTGGGATTAACATACTTCAACTTACGTGGGCTGAAGTTTACACAGTATTTAAAATTTGTATTAAGCAATTCGCTTTTTTTCAAAGTAGTTATGGTACATAAATCTTCATTCGTGAGTTTTACTGTAACAACAGTATCTCCCATATTATACCCGGTACTCTGATATCGATAGGTCCACGAAGAAGGATTGAGTTGTGGAAATACGAAGATTGTCAACTTGAATTGAAGATCTGAGTTCTAAACGTTATGTAGATCGTATCCTGTCCTACAGTTGTGGTTGAACGTACGGCATGGTATACCGATATTTTTCCCCACAGTTCCAGTATTTTTTCTGTCTGGTGAATCAAAGTGTGTGCCGATATTAAAGTAGTCATATGAAAAGTTCGTTTAAACTCGGCATTAAATGTATTGGGCAGTGTCTATGGGTTATGCTGAATGACAAAGAGCTGTTGAAATTTCGGCTCGAGCCAGATATGATTTATGTCAGGGTACATAGCGTCTCGAGGTTTCAGATATTTAGTCAAGATTATCAAACGTTTCGAAATTTGATTTATTCTGACTGGTTTTCTTGTACCTATTTCGGATTATCTCTGACTGTCTCTGAGAGCTTCTTTCTAACTGCTAGGATTTGATCCGTATTTATACACTTATACTACGCCAGTTTTGAGCTGTTTTACCTTTGAATGTTGTTGAACGACTTGGCTACTATCAACTTTTGATTGTTTCAAATTGCAGAAGAAGCAGATAGTTCTAATCGTCTCTGCCTTCCTGTCATTGCTTATCGCTCTCATTGAATAACTCCAATCTTTTTGACACTTTTAATTCGAGCAGAAAATTACTTCTGCAAAGGCTCGTATTGTTCAAAAAGTATTACTAATACTTGGAATATTCTTTACAAAACTCGATGGAATCTTGCTTTGAATAGAACTGAAACACAGAACACTTATCAGGTTAGAGTTTTTGTCGTTATGAATTCTCACGAGCTAATCTTCGCAAATCTTTGATCTAAGCTTATTTTTCTTACATGATGTGTGTATTATTTGGAAAAATTTTCTAATCAAAATTAAAATAGTATATACGTCTCTGGTAGAATCCCACGATAAGAGCTACCTAAGTAAATATAACAGACGATTAAATGTATACGTATAAAAAAAACATAGTCGCGGCGGGCGAATCAGTCTTGCGAATTTAAAGGAAAAACAACCAACCACGACACTTGAGTGACAGCATCAGCAACACGAGCATAAACTACTGGCATTGGGATTGCTGCTGCTGCTACTGATGCTGCCTCTTTTGGCTGCAGCTGACTGCATATATTCGTATTAAGTCGAGACTCGAGTCCAATTCGCATTTGCGCTTATTCTATTTATGACCTTATCAACAAATTATGTATGTTCGCTATGCTCGTGTATGCAATGGACCTTTGGATTATGAAGATGAATTACATTTAAATTATGAAAGAACAAGTTTCAATTGCAGAAGATTGCCTTCGGTCTATTGGTGTGTCTCGCTCAGCTTCTCTGTCGTTTTGTCTCTATTAAGTGATTAAAATAAATTGGAATTACTTCTGCAAGACTGTGAGTTAGTTAGGTAATTTAAATAGTGCAATTACCTCAGCAGTTGTAGCTGTAGTCAAGTAAGTATTTATTTATTTTTGCTGCTGACACTATTCCCTGTTGATTATTTACTCATATGCTTGAAGCCAATGTGTAAAGTGCCGAATGTGTGCTGACTTTTAGTCATGAATACAATTTTTTCTCTTTTGATATTGTTTTTATTGTATACGATTTCAATGTTAAGCAGCAGATTCTGTTAACCGGTTTAGCGCGTTTTTTATAGTCGTTTTTATTTAGTATTTTGTTTTTTAGTTTTCTTTCGGTTTATTAGTGAATATTTCTTGAATGTGTTTTTATAGTATTTTTATACCCTACGCTAACTTATAAATTGCCAACAGGTTGAAAACTGATAATAAAGAAATACTATGTAATATTTTTAAGTCATGCTAACAATGCTCTGGCAAAAGAACTATAAAAAAGGGGGGTAATTTAATTATATCTATAGACTCGATTTTGATCACGATATTACAATATCAACATCCACAAAAACATCACCGGACACGGGAATGAGTGATTTCAGATATACTATATGTATGCATGTACTATACTAAATGACTTGGGAGCATCAATACTTTTTCTGGCGTTCTGATCTAGAAACTCATAACGGAAATAGGCTTAAATCATAAGAAATTTACCCCCTCATAGAAACTCAAATAAACGGCCCTTATTAACATTTATTTTTATTCCATAATTGAAAATAAATAGATTGCACGATTTTGAAATGAATTTAAAATTTGGTCAAGCCGTCATTATTAAAAGCAATTGCGTGTCCTCGTTCCACAGTAAATCCTAATCACGTTGAAAGCAGGTGATTGCTTGTTAAAATTACTTTGCTTATTTTTGCTACATCAAATAGGTTTGTGAAAGGCTTTTTTTTTATCAGAAGTCTGGGATGGCGAAACTAGCGAAGCAAGTAGTTTTTTACAAAAATGTTTTCCAATTTCAAACTGGTGTAAAAAATTCACAAGATTACACTGGATTTACGAAATAATTACAATGCGAAATCTGGAAGTTGAAAAATAGTCACATGTGTGCTAAATACACTGAAAAAAATATTTGGCACACATGTTTTTCTTAGATTTTATAGGTAACAATTTTGCAATTTTTTTGGAAAATTATTGTTTTATATCTTGGTCAATAAAACCAACCGGTTAATCGGCGAATAGCTTTTAGATGTCAACTGTTTCTTCTCGAGTTTTCTTTAGGAATTGTAAAATTTTTATGTTTGATCCAGTATAAATTTAAACCCTTTTTTTAAATTCTATCAAAAGATACAATCTCCTTGTTGATGAAGGGCTTCATTCGATCAAATAAGTCGATCGATTAGAGCATTGGTCTTCAACCTGTTCTCCATAGAGCTTGAAACCTGTTCTCCAAAGTTCTTCTTTTCTTTCTCTCTTTTAATAGTAAAACAGCCCAAGAAGGACCTAGGCGCGAGCTTGTCGCATACACCCGTGTTGTGCATGATATATTTTTACATGAATGGAATTTCGTTTTCAATTCCTTTGAGGTATCACACAAAGACTTTGAGGAAAAGTCATTACAATTTCAATTCCTTTTAATGGAATTGAAAGAATTTAAATTAAATTTCAGTGGAAGTAAAAATTTCAATTACTACAAATTAAAATTCCTTGTAATGGAATTGTGAACATAAAAATACAATTTCCATTACTCTACAGAATTAGAGAAGTAATCAAGTCTAAGTAGTAATCATGGTTCTATAGTAATCGATAACAATTTACAATTCCTTGTAATTTGCAATTAAGTGTAATTTAGTTCCTGAAGTAAAGATCGGAAAGTACAAAAACAGTTTATATAGAAATAAGTCGAGGCCTAACTAGGGCTGTCGAACTGATAAACAAAAAGATCAAATGATTGTTGCTCTTGCTTCTTCTTTCACAACTTCTGGGTCATAGCAAGCCGAGGTTCCAGTTATAGGGTATACTTGCATTGACAATATTTTTAAAGGAAAGAAATCGTTCATGCGAAAAGCTCAGCCTAGGCCCTCCATGGGCTGTTGTGCTATTAAAGGAAGATAGAAGAAGAACTCGTTCATTCGTTTTTTGGAGATTGTGTATTGCCTGCCAAAAATTGCCAAAAACTTCTTCCATATGACTGAAATTCACACTTATGATTTTACACTGGCAGTACACTTTCGAACAATGCCGAACTTAGAACACTATATACAGAATAACAATATGAAATTCTCCCGAATAGTTAGTTAGAAACAAACCAAAAAATATATCGCTAAATATCAAACTATGAAGTCAGCCATATAATGAAGCTTAAACAACATAATATGCGCTAAAGAATACAACGAGGAGGAAAAGGAAAAAAGAACTGTTTAAATGGTGAATTAATAACATAATAACATATTGCAAGTCGCCATTTGATTGTATATTTTCAGGAGAAAGGTAATTAGTATTTGTATACAATCACCTGCTTAACTGGTTTCAATGATTGATTTTTATTTTTGCTTTTGAGTATGGCAGATGTAAAATGAAATGATGTATTCAGTTTGTTGAAATGCCATTTTTCAAGTGACTTTCAGTAACTGCATGCAGCACAAAACAGAATTTAAATAGAAATTACTGCATACTAGATAGAATACACAATTCTCAATTAGTAAATTATCACATCATACTTTAATATCTGTCTGACTCTGCCTCTGCCACTTGCCACTTGCCTCCCTCCTGTTCTATTCTATTCCTTCTATGTACATCACTTTCATAATAACGTTTTCATACTCAACTACCGGAAACTATATAATATTATAATATTTCCGCGCATGCATCACAGTTTCAACATAAACTTCCAATCAACTCACACAACATAAAATTTCATATCTTTCTTTTCGTTTGTCTTTTTGGAAGCCGAAAAAGAAGAAAATATTTTGGTAACAAAACTTTTTGGCTTTTCCGTTCTAGCCATAACAAAAGTAAACAAGCCATTAACGATACAGACGGTACAAGGAAAAGTATGTATGAGGCTTGTTATGAATGTTCAGAGTCTGTCTTTCCTACAATAAAATATTTTTCCCAAAACTATTAGTCACGTGATAAATTATTTTAATTTATTTGTTCCGAAAACAAACTTAAATAAGTTGTTGTGTTATGTTCTTCTTCATACCGATTTCATTAGTGAAATGAGTCACTATAGGTAATTATTATTGTTATTTGTTTATTTGATTTGTTGCTACTGCTCAAGCTCGATTCGTAACTTTTCTCTATTGATTAAATGCTAGTTTCAGAGGGTGAGTCTCCTGCTCACTCTACTCTCATTGTTAAGCAGCTAATATTTTTGAAGAAGGTGTTCGAAGTAGAAACACTAAACTTTCGTATTAATTCATTTGTCAAGGCATACATTAATATTTAAAGCATTATAGACACGCAACGCAATATTGGTGTTCGTAAGGGCATTTATTATTTTCCTGAATCATACTTTTAGCTACGAAACGAGTTATGAAACCAACACGAAACCACCCTAAAGATACATATGCCCACTTATATGGTAGCAATGAAAGCTAAAATATAAGTTTTGTTGAACTGTCAAAGGTTTTTCTTAAGTAGGCTAATGTCTTCATAGCCAATCCAACTTACCTTACTTAATATTGCAGCTATAAAATAATGCAAGGAATAGGTTTTGTTTTGAATAACTAAGTTCTCTTACAACTGGGAGATAATGAAAATCTAACTTTCCTTTTTCGGCTTTACGGCTCTCTTAAATATAGCCTCGGGTTAATGGCCGACTTTAAAATCATCTGGACGGGGAATGTTTGACAGAATTAGTAGCTACGTCTGAAGACTTTTCTGAAAATTTTATCAATCTTATTATACTACATATATTAAATGAAAATAAGTAGTACCTATAGTATTAGTTATGTGTAAAGGGTGTTTTTTTTTAGAACTGTGGTTTCCAATCTGGCAATACTTTTTTCGGAGTTGGTCTTTTTGACAGGTGTCACTTGAGTTACGCTCAGTTTGGTTTGGCATTTCATAATAAATAGACTTGCAAATTATTGAAATTTATTATCAAAATCCATGCGCTGTGAAAAAAGTTTTTCGCAAGTTACGTCCATATAGCGACGAGGCTCAATGGATACGTGAACAAGCAGAATTGCCGTATTTGGAGGGAAGACCAGCCAGAGGCAATTCAGCAGCTACCAATACATCCCGAAAAATGCAAAAAATTGGTGCGGTTTATGGGAAGGCGGCATCAATGAAAGACGATGAAGGCCGCAACGTTATGGTCAATGGAGAAAGGAACCGTTCGATGTTAACCCTTTTTTGGCCGAATTTGCTAGAATTGGACTCGGCCACCATGTGGTTCCAACAGGACGATGCTAAATGCCACACTGCACGCCAAACCATGCATCGATTGAGAGGCGAATTTGGTGAGCAGTTAATCTCACGTTTTGGTGTAGTCAATTAATTGACCACCAAAATCGTGTGATTTGACCCCGTTAGACTATTTTTTTGTGAAACTATGTTAAGACTCTTGTCTATAGGGACCAGCCAAACACGATTACTGCTTTGGAAGCCAACATTGAACGCGTCATTTGTGAAATTCCGGACGATATGTGTGAAAAATGTGCCAAAATTGGACCTTCAGAATGGACCACTTGAAGCGTAGCCGCGAGCAGCATTTAACTGAAATTATCTTTAGAAAGTAAATGGCAGAAATTGATTTATCGATTCAAATAAAAATTTCATTCACTTTTGTAAAATTTCTGTATTTTTTTTCATTTTCAAAATCCAAACTCTTAAAAAAATCACCCTGTAGTATAATCTCATCATCCCTTTATTACTTCCTAGTTATATAATATTTAGAAATGGTAAACTATCCTAAAGGTGGAAGTACATATTATTCAAACTTGACGTGACTCATAAATACTAAAATCTTTTAAAGGGTACATTGAATTTTGGCAACGTGGCATTGCAATAAAACTAAATACTTAATGACCAACTACGTTTTTTATGTAGTGCTCATTGCACATTAATGTGGTTTTTATAAGTAGACAACGTTTTTTCTGTGAATATATATGTATATATACATACATCTATCTATTTACATATATATTTTTTTATCCAAATAACTAGGAACCAAAATTAGGAGTGTCCATCAGCTTCGTACCCCGAGAACCTTATGCTTAAGTTTGCTGTATAAATTACACTAAGAAAAAAAAAGAGATGACATTTCCTTTAACCAAAACTCACAGTGCAAAGGGCGCTTTATTTCATTAGCGCCTTGTTTCTATATTTTTCAATAGTCCAGCAACCCTTAAAAGTAAAAAATGTAACGTGAAAAGGTGGAAAACATAATGTGACATCTAGGTTTAAAATGATATAAAAATACATATGCACTTATACCTACATTCATATTGACATTATACTCGTATGTTGTGTATGAAATTGTGCGCTTCACTTGTGCTCATTTTGCTGTATGTGTGTATCCACTTTTCTTGCCTCCCTAAATCCAACCCGAGTACATGCCAACCCAAATTATGTGTGCATGCAAATATCTGAGCTATGGAACTTGATGAAAATTCTTCATTCACTGAACTTTTACACATTTTACGCTATGATTCCAATAACAACAGCAGCAACAACAAGTAGGAACATTTTCCAAAACATACCATAACAAGAAAGAAAAAAACCGAAACTCTCCTCATGCCGTCTTCTTCTCAGTTTTATTCAATTCCCAACGATATGAGAATTTAATTTGAGGGGTGAAAAAGTAAAACAACAAAGCACCGTGATATTGAGTGGAGAAAATGTTTAGAGAATGTTTGAGTAGATGAAAGATATGCGCGCCGTACCGAAGTAGTTCAACATACTCGTAACCGATGATTTTGTTACAGGAAAAATACTCGTTTATGGATGGGATGTAAAAATGCGCAGTTGCCAAATTTCAAATCTTCATATAAAAGCTTTAAATAATTGTTTTGTTTTCATTATTTCATTGTGTTGTTGTTACAATAATTGCGCATAATTGCATAGGAAATGGAAAGAAAATAATAAAATTAATATAATATTTTCAATTGTACAGAACTTACTATAAGAAAAATATACGAACCAATATTGAATTACTGAAATTAGTTAAAGCTCGCTTTAAAAAGCAAAACCATTGAGCTACACTATCTAGGAAATTAGTAGATATCAATACTGTAGATTAGGTCGATGAGTCTTCTTGTCTTTTCTTTATTAGCTACCAAAGAACTGAGAGTTTTCATTTTTGGAGCTACTCTTCTTTAAATTTCTAAGTGAGTATATGTAAATCGAGGTAAACTAGAAAGGAACACCCCACATCACCCTTCAAGGATGTTGCAATGATTGAAGATATGTCTCGCGAAACTTTGTATGCCATCTGAAATATTCGACTCAAGCTTCGTGATAATTTTTCCATTTTTTTTTTATAAGCAGCTTGTCTGTGGTGTATGAATCTAATAATTTGTATTTCTCTCCGGCATTTCTTTTGTTAACAGTCTGAAAAAAACTTCGGAGCTGAGAACTCCATAAGGATATATGGCAGGTCTACTGTAAGAACAGTGTAAAAAACATTCGGAAAATAGGTTAAATTGAAGTGATAGCGAAGAAGGATTTTAGCCAGGACAATACTACTCATTGCAATCTAAACATTCTTTGTGACCAAAGTCTCTCGTAATCACTCCATTTTTATTTATGAGTATTCATATCAGTTTTTTTGAATCAACCGGAGGTCCAGTATTCTTCAAAATACTACATTTTGTATCGATACTGAAGTGTTCAGAAAAGCTTACTTTACTTTACTTTTAATGGCACAACAGCCCATGGAGGGGCTAGGCTGAGCTTTTCGCTTTTCGCATCCACTCATGTTTTGCGTGTTATATTTGTACATGAATGGAAGGGACCTACAGTTTAATGCTGAATCCGAACGGCGAAGTGAAAAGCTTTTCATAGGCAATTTTTACTCTTGTAGGTTTGCCATTGCCTGCCAAGAGGAGGTGCCGTGTAGAAAAATTATTTTTTCTTCTTTTTGATTTTGCCTATGCCCAGATTCGAACCCCGGACACTCTGCGTAGCAGTCCAACGCACTACCACTACACCACAGCGACCACTGTTCAGAAAAATCCTGGTAGATAATGCTTAGATATGGTGGTTTATAATTTCAGTGCAACTCTTGACAATTAATAAATTTTAAAATACAAAGTCCTGCTGATTTTGAAATGAAGACTCGTAGAGGTTGTGCCTAATATAGTTTCCAAATATTTGGCGTACTTATTTCCAAAATTGCAGTAGTCTTAATCGGATTGTTTTTGTAAGTACAAAAGTTAGGTCCGTATCTTAGATTCGTATACGTTCTTAAACACTTCGCTTTCATTATTTAAGTATATTCTTGCTTGTCTTAATTGAGAGACTGGGGCTTAGACTTACGACAAGCAATCTGTAACTATCGAAATCGTTTCTTTTAAATTTTATTTCAAACCCTTAGGGTATTTCTTTAAGAAAACCATAGAAAAAGTTAGAAAAGAAATCTAAATATTATTTCCATTATACATACATTCTAAATAGTATACATTTTGCGGTTTTAGCTGTCACAATAAACACCAAATATAAAGAAGAATCAAATATATACTGTAATAAAGTTTGATCAACACCCATTACAAAGTAAGCAGCAGAAGCACTTATACAGGCACACGTCACATCGTCAACTGTCAATAGCATAAATTGTCACACACACACACACACACACAGCCATTCACGTTATCTACTAAGGGACTAAGTTCATTTAATATAAATAGATACCCACCACAAATTATATGAGTTACCTATAAAATGGTATTTTCACACCATACCTAATAATTTTGTGGTGATGGTTACGATGGTAACTACCAACAATTTAGATCAAGTTTCTATTTTTTTATTTAGTAAGTATGTAGGAGTATTTATACGGCGAAAGTAATGAAGAAACACAGGAAGAGAATATGTGGAGATATGATAGAAAAAAAAACGAATGAAATAAGTGCGACATATACAAATATATTATTTAGATGACAAGACAATAGAGTATACAACAATAGCAACAACGTCAACTACGGTGGTGACGATGGCGATGTTGACGATGAAGATGATGGTTTATATATTTTTCTTTTTTTTACCATAGTATGGGGGTTGTGATGTGGGATGTATTATTTGGTATGAGATGTGATGGGTTGAGATGAGAACAACGATAACAACCAGAAATTGCCATTAGAAAAAATTAGGTGTAGCTGTGATACATCATACAATTTGTATAAATGTGTTATTAACCAGCGTTGCCAGTGATTGTGAAAAAAAATGTAATCATAAAAAACGTATAACTAAGTAGTATAATCATTTAAAAATCATAACACACAAATGTTTCTTACTTAGAGGTACATAAATAAGTTCGTGTAGTATATTTCAGAAACAAGTATCACACTCATTTAGCATACTTAATTTGAAATAAAAAGGTATGTGTGTGTGCCTCTGTGTGTGTGTGTGTGTGTGTGTGTGCGATATACATGCAAATGTCATTATTATTTTCAGTACGTCTGTTTTGTTGTAATCTCGAATTCATGCTAATTCAATTGCTTTTGTTTTAGAAAATTGAACAAATGACGGGCACAGGCGGGCGGTGTACACAGTCTATAAATACATACATATGGTACATAGTTATACCCTATCACCGGCAAACTATCACAAACACACAAAAGAGATGTTGACAGAAAGATATCATATTTCAACAACGTCTCCTCTCATGAAAGTAAAAATTAAAGCGTTCGTACTTTCCAATGAGCAAAACACAAACCAACAGCAGAACAACATACGCACACGCCTTCATAATCAAGTCAGGCACAGAGATTTGTGAAAAACATGCAAAACGTGACTCAGTTGAAGTTAAAGAATTTACGTGTACCGTATATAGTACATACTGTGTTCTCCCCGCTCACCTGCTCTACACACATTCTGCCCTGTGTGCTGGAAACGACATGGTTTGAGTTTTTAAATAAAATTAAGATCGAAAGTTTTTATAATTGCGATTGTCCTATACTCGTAGGCACATACTTAGTTAGTTAGTAAATATTATGAGGCATGTTAATGGATTGAAATTAAAATACAAGCCAGAAAAAATGGGCTCCCATTTTCATAAATTTTTAAGTTGAGATATGATTTTGTTGGTAAGAAAGTGTTGAATTTACATGAATAGGAAAGGTTTTTTTTTTGTATCCGTGTCAGCATAATTTAGCGATATGTATCTCTCCTCATAAACAATTTGTTAGTTATTAAGATTTAGATGTTTTGATTACAATTAAATTAATTTTGGAATTTTTCTATACCATTTGATTGTTCAAATTTTTTCTGGATGGTTAGAGCACCATCCAGATGCTCTAACCATACTGAAAGTTAAATATGCTTGGATCACCATTTTTGGTTCATTTCGATTTTTCTATATGATAAAATGGCTCGAAGAATAAATTGGTTTGCTACTATCTTTCACTCGTAATGAATCAGATTTTATTCCAACAAGCTGCAGGTTTCAGAGTCGCAGATAAAGATTATCAATAGCTTTAGACAGTGATATCGTTAAAGTACTTAAATTAAATCCTTTGAAATATCCTCATGGGTAGTATGGAATATCTTAAAATAACTAAGTTAATTAAGCAGATGACTGATTTAGTACGGCATCAATATATTGTTGCACCTAAATAACTAAGAAGGTTCCGTAAAGCCTCCACCAATATGCCTAATTATAAGTTTTCAGCTGGACTAGTCTCCTTAACCTATTTTGTAATGAGCTACTGTTCTAGCCAATGAATTTTCAATACCTTGTTTATAGTTTCCTGAAAATAATAATATTTGTTTTAACTGCCTGACATTCGACATTCTTCGGCATTCGTTTTCAACATAGCCTTATATTTTGTAAAATTCTGATTTTCTGCTGAAAATTCCGGGCAGCTGAGTTTTTCTGTGACGTCGTTAGAGAAAAACTTATGTTAGAATTCCTAAATATTTTCGAAAACTGTAGGTTGTCAATTTTTTGGCAATAATTTCAGTAATCTCCGGATTTGAGCTTTGCTGGAGTTTGTAACCCTAAGCCAATAATTCACACCTGCATACGAAGGTCAAGTAATGATGCCTTCTTTTCCGAGTATCTGGTTCAAATTCTACACACGTCCATCACTTTTATGTCTACATATAATTTGACAGTGATTTCAAAAGTGGTTGCTTCTATTATTACCAGTTACTACATATCTTAAAATTTATATTTCCCACCCATATCGTTTTCTTAAATTCTCCTTAAAAAAACTTTATAATGATTGATATTTTAATAAAATGCTTCCTATATTTTTTCCTCTTTACAGTCCTCCCACCTTTGACCACAGCTGCCAATCAACCCGATGCTGATCAAAAAGGACCTGTCTTTCTCAACGAACCAACCAATCGCATTGACTTCTCGAACTCAACTGGTGCCGAAATTGAATGCAAGGCCAGCGGTAATCCAATGCCCGAAATAATTTGGATTCGAAGCGATGGCACTGCCGTGGGTGATGTACCCGGTTTGCGACAAATATCATCCGATGGCAAGCTCGTATTTCCACCATTCCGTGCCGAAGACTATCGTCAGGAGGTGCATGCTCAGGTGTATGCTTGTTTGGCGCGTAATCAGTTCGGATCGATTATATCGCGTGATGTGCATGTACGAGCCGGTAAGTTGGACGTGTTCTAGAGAGAGACTCCGAGTTTTTACAGGAAGCAAGAAAGTGTGAGAATTTTTGAAGCAGGTTCTTCAAACTAAATATGTGGATCATTTAAGGCATTTTATTGGAAATAAGAGATGGGAATCGATTTCAAGAGTTCTCATGCTTTCGCTTTTCTTTGTCTATTTTCTAAAGAGGTTTTCAGATTTTTAGCGTTTATTCTGCTATACATTTGCAATGGACAATAATGCAACGTTGGTTTTCATACTTCATTCAACTAAGTTGCGGCAATACATTTTTCAGTAGCAAGTTTTCATCGTTGGATTTCCTCATTAACTATACTCGTACTTGTATAAAAAATTCAATGCTTCATCATTACATATTTCGAATTTTTTTAATTGAAAGTTTCAGCAATTTTACGCACCCCTTTTTCTTGTACAAAAAAAAAAAATAAAAAGCAAAAGTAACAACGAAGTAGCAAAATGTTTTTGCGCACATTTCATTTGCAAAAGTTTTTTATGTTTAATTGGTTTTAATTAATTTTCTTTAGACTACGAACGTTTTCTGTTGAATTGACTTTGCTGAGTTCACACGCGCATCATTTACACCATTTTATTTAAGTGTTTTTGTTGTTGTGAAATTCAATTGGCAACTCTGGCTCTATGGCGGTGAGTGCAGTGTTGCATTGTTATGAAAAAACTTCATTTTTCTTTTTGATTTTATTTCGTTTTTGTTTATGTTTTAGCTGCTCGCTAACATAAATGGCTTTTGCTTTCATTTACAGTTAGTTAACAACGCGATTTCCTCATTTTATACCGCTTTATTGTTTATAAGTGCATACATGTGTGTGTTTGTGTGTGTGTGTGTGTGAGTAGCCCTAAGTGTATTTTTATTGTTTTTTTGAACTTTGACGTCATAATTTTGTTTTGCAGTTAATTACTTTGTAACTGTTTTTAGAATTAGATGCAATTGACACTTTTACATATCATAAGGGAGTTACTACCGATGAAATAACTGTATGCGAAAACCTACTGCTAATTTGGACTGTTATATAACACAATTTGTATGGTGAGGAAGGTGTTTTACTGACAATGTCACGGACAATGAGCTTTATGGAAGATTAAGATTTCAGTCAGTGCATCATTTGGGCGATTTGCGGAAGTATATATGTATGTAGTTACATTTTCATACCCTTTTTATGATGGGATTACTGGTTCGGCCCAGAGAAGCAGGTAGATTGTTTCAGCCTAGCCAGATTTAAGACGGAAAAGATCAGTCAGAGAAAATAACTGCCAGAAAGAACCAGAGGCAATCATAGTATACAAAAAAGAGTGTAGTTGAACAAAGACAAAACCAGTTTGGATCGAGAGGCGTTTAATTGCTGAAATTGCTACCACTAAGTCAGTGGGATCCGGCTTTAGACCAATCAGACAGATCTTAGAGTTTTCCAAAAAACTGTACCACCCACTTATTAGGATTAGCTTCTCGAGCACGTGTTTTACAAAAATTTAGAAAATTAAATACAATTTCGGATTCACGGGTCATCCATCATCTGAGTGGTCGTTAGAAATAAATAGTAAACATAAATTGTACCTTCTTTACTTGTTTTTTTTTTTTTTTTGTAATGTAAACTTCATGCTCTTCATATCCTGTGCGTCTTCTTCTTCTCCCGTTTGTTTTAAAAAATTAAATTAACATACAATTTTCTAGCCTTGTAGATTTCCAATGTAATTAACATCAATTATGCTTTATGAAGAGAAAATATAATTAAATTTTCCGCCGCCGCCAAATAATTAGCATAACTTCACGGAGAGACAAACTCGCACACACGCACACCTCATTGTCGTTGTTAAAATGAAAAGTTAATTTAAATTAATCGCATTTCATCCAAAATTAGAAGACCCCACACCTTGAAAAGTTAAGGTGTAACCAACCAAAGGGCAAAAAACGGAAACAGAAAATTAACCAACAAAAAATAAATAAATTCATGTTTAAGCTTAACTACCGGTAACGAGCCTCTTCATCGCGTTTTAGCATTTTTGCTTCTTTTTTTTAGCATTTTTCTCATATTTTTGTTTTTCTACCTGAGGTTTCGAAAGCGTACCTACATCATTTGACATACTTATTAAATTTGACTAAATAGAGTGTCACTTTTGATAGAAGCAACAGCCACAGCAGAAGAGCGCTCCCGGCGCGAATGAACTAACAAACGCCAAAGAACACATCGTGAAGCAGAACGTATAATCTAAGAAAATTTGGGAAATTTATAAGAGAAGATAGGTGAGTAGGCAGTAGAGGAAGCTAATAGTGACACATCACGTCAACTTCAGCTAAAGCTTTAATATCTCTTAAGCAGAAATTGCATGCTAACTAGATATGTATGTAAGAAACGATGAAGCTAAATATACTCGTATATGGTACTTAGTATGTATGTATGTGAAGTAATGTTGCTGGCTGTGGGTGTGTAGCGCCTGAACATTTTATTACGATTTTAATGTTAATTACAAAAGAAAAGTGTTGTTAAACTTTAGCAATTTAACGCATTTTTAAGTAAGTAAGCAGAAGTATGTAGGTCTCGCAAATTAGAAGTAGGCGTGACAATTTTTAACTGATTAGATTTTTTTGGCTTGGTTAATTTTCATAAATTACTTAAATAGTTGAAATAGCTGAAGCATAAAGTGAGCTAAATCACTTGGAGATTTAATTTTGAAAAATTTAAAATATATTCCTATGGTTAAATTGAGCAAGGAAATACCTCTGATATTATCCATAAACCTGGAACTTAGAACTGAGGTATAATAATATAAAATATTACTATTCTCAGTCCAGGAAACATATCATAATTTTTGGAAAGAAACACACAGAGAATTAAGTGTAAGAGATAGGCAGAGTTAAAGGTGCGACAGAGATTTAGAGGTGAGACGAACAAGGATAGGAATGGGTGGGACAGGGTGTTAAAGGTAATACAGAGAGATTCTTTAGAGACAATTATAGTTGAACAAGATAGAGTTGGGGATCAAACTTAGAGTTTGGAGTGAAGAAACAAGAAGTCAGGGGTGAAAAGATGGAAGTGTGTAAGATAGTTGCAGGGGAGAGAAATGGGTCAGAAAGTTCATGAAATTGCAAGGAAATATATGTATATGGTACTTAGCATCCATGATTTTTTGACCCTTCCCTTCTTTACACCAATTTGAAAAAGTTATTCATTCAAAGTTCAAAGTTCAGGAAAATTAAAATACTCTGAAGCTATCTAATTTTAGCTTTCCGTGATTTATATTTACGTATGTATGTATATGTTGTTAAATTATCAAAAGGTTGAATGGATTTTAATTTTTTTCAATTCCATAAATATTTTAATTTGTCGCCAAATGAAATGTGTTGTAAAAAAATAACTTTTTGCTACAAAATATTTTTTTTTTACCAAGATTTTGATGTTACATATTGCAAATTCTCGTAAGAAATACAAAACACCATTTACACAAATTTCCAGTTGTTGCACAATACTACGAAGCTGATGTTAATAAGGAGCATGTGATACGCGGCAATTCAGCGGTTATCAAATGTCTAATACCATCGTTCGTTGCTGACTTCGTTGAGGTGGTCTCCTGGCATACCGACAGCGATGATAATTATTTTCCGGGAACTGAATATGGTGCGACATTCTTTTGACAACTACGTTATTGAAGAAACAGCAGAATATTTACAAATTAAATGTATTCGTTGTTTCTACGTACATACTCGTTACTAATAGCACGCAACGGTAGTTGAAATTGGTTTCGTTGTTTTCGTTTTAGTGTCGAAGTAAAAGTTTGGTCTACATCCCATACATGTTTTTGATCCTTTCATTTGCATTTGCATTTCCATCTCATCGCATCTACATACACTGCATTTTTAAAAGTGCACTTTTTTCATCGTTTTCATTTGATTTTCGTTTTTTTTCCTTTGTTTGTTTTCTATTGAATTTGAATTGCATATTTCCAGTTGTTTCACAACACTATGAAGAGGATATACACAAAGCATTTGTCATACGTGGCAATTCGGCCATATTGAAATGTGATATACCGTCGTTCGTAGCCGATTTTGTTAGTGTTATATCCTGGCATACCGATCAGGAAGAGAATTTCTTTCCGGGCACAGAATATGGTGTGTTTTGTTTTCGTTTTTTTTTTGTGTCGTTTATTTGTCGTCTGCTTATAATTTAATCAATCAATCAATCAAACAATCACCTATCAACAAATAAACACAATATTCTAAATAAAAAAATGTAATCTATTTAATACCAAAAACCAAACAAAAATATTGTAAAATACACAATTTAAAATTTAATAATAAAAGAAAATATTAAATGTTACTCTAAACTACATAACCTTAAATTTAACACAATCTCACTACCAGTTAGAATGTGTAACCGAAATTTAATCAATTTAATCAATTTAATCAACAATATAACAATAATAACAGTTTGTAAAGCACTGTACACCGAATTGAGTCTTAAGCTCACATTGGAAATATTCATACTTTGCTTAACAGTGTGTGTAATTGTACAAAGGACGAGGCTAATACACTTAAAACATATTTACAACACACTACTTTACAACAACCAAATTTATGTTCAATTGGCAACTCTGGTGGTGTTCTTACGCTGCCGTATTCTACGTTATTTAATATTGGTCATCCCTTTCCGTTTCGTTCCATTTCGTTCCAGTTTTATATTTGCTTATTTCTTTGATTAGACTGGGATTGGTCTGGGAAGATTTTTCTCTAAAATGAAATGTTAGAAGTTTTTGTCATTTTTAAGTTGCGTAAAATTCAATTCTTCTTCTCTCTTGGTTTTTGTTTTACTATTCTAGTTGTCACTCAATATTACGATACCGATGTAAATAAAGCTTATGTCATACGCGGCAATGCTGCTGTCTTGAAATGTGAAATACCATCATTTGTTGCCGATTTTGTTAGTGTGGTCTCTTGGCATACCGATCAAAGCGAAGATTTTATGCCAGGCACTGAATATGGTTTGTCGATATTATACAAAAAATTAAACAAAAATTATTAAAACAACAACGAAAAATGCCTAAGTTATTATGGATTAGATAAGATGAAGGGAGTAATATCCTGTTATTGAATCTCCTGAATACATTTTTATTCCCATTCCTTTTTTAAAAACGTAATTTCAAAATGTTGTTATTTCATTTTAAAATACATACAAGTTTCGTTTTCATTTGTTTATGTAAAAAATGTAGAATATTTCTGGACCACAAAGAATAACAGCTAAACTCGAGTTGGGAAAAATAAAAACTTATTGCATAAAATGTTGAGAGTTCTTTAAAAATGTTTCCAATTTCTCTTTTAGAATTCTCATAGTTATATTTATTATTAATAAAATAAGACTCCCCAATAATTCTTTAAGAATTTTCAATATTTTTGGCAGTTATAATGAAAAATATGTAATAAGTTTTTATTTTTCCTAACTCGAGTTTAGCTGTTCTTTGTGGCCCAATTTTATTTTATTTTATTCTGTTCTTTTGACTTCCACAAGAAGATTTTTAGTGTAGAACCGTCACAAAATAAAGTCGTTCACAGTTTAATCTTCTTAAAAATTGTAATTCTTCTTCGTTCTCATTCCATTTTATTCTGAACTTCAATAATTACTTAATATTGTTTAACTTCTTTTTCTTTCGACTTGTAAAAAAAACGAACTGAGCTTAATTAATTACACTTATCAGTCATTAACCTTTCCCACATTAATTTTATTGAAACTCTCAAGGAAGTTACGTGTATGTTGTGTAATCATTTTTTTAACTAAATATATTTTTTTTACATCACTTCATGTGTTTAAAAGCTTAAACATGCTTAGGCTTACATAGAATAGAAGAGAGAGAGAGAGAGCGAGCTATGATTACCAGCCATTTCCATTTCAATTAGAAGCTTCATTACTTGATAATGCTCAAAGACGACATGCACGCGCACTTTTCCTCTTATTCGTAACTACTGTATACTTTTCTCATAAGAATTACACGCTCGCATGCGCGACGCTTGAACGCTTTTTCACACGCTTCGTATTTCTTGAGGCTGTACGACGACGACTTGTGGCAGTAGCTATAAGAATTATTATGTAGACACTTTTAAAGACAACTTAAAACAAAAAAAAAACAAAAATAAAAGTGACAACATTTTCTGGGTAGTAATTTTTGTGTCTTGTTCCTCAGAACAGTCTAGAGTAATTAAGCTGGAATTCTGTTTAAATTTCATATGTTACTCTTCACACAATTAAACACCCTTTTTAATGTGCCTCTTTTCCATTTGCATATGCTTGATTTTTCGTTTAGTTGTACAACAATTTTATGAGTCGGAAGTAAATAATGAGTATGTAATTAGAGGTAATTCAGCGGTACTTAAATGTTCTATACCATCATTTGTTGCTGATTTTGTGCAAGTAATATCGTGGCAAGATGAGACTGGAACACTCTATGCAACGTTGGATGAACAGCAACAGGGAACGGCTGGTATAGTGAAATATAATGATGAAACGGATGTAGATTTTACGTAATAAGTATTTGATTTAGCAAACAATTCCGAAAAATTCCTTTCCACTTCCGATATTTTATTTAATTTTAATTTACTTAAAACAATTGACATTGCCCACTCATTCATTCCATCAATTGCAGTTGTCAATCAATATTACGAAGCTGAAGTAGTTTCCGAGTATGTGATTAAAGGAAACACCGCGGTATTGAAATGTACCATTCCCAGTTTTGTAGCTGATTTTGTTAAAGTTGAGGCATGGTTAGCTAGCGATGGCACTGAGTATTTGCCAGCAGATGATTTCGGTATATAAGAAATGCATTCCTGATTATGTGAAAATATTTGTTTATAGAATACAATACTTTAAAAATGTTCCATTTCCTTTCCATTCCACTTTTTAGTAAAGTCAATCAGTCCTACATACATTCATAAATCACATTTGTACGTGTTAATGGTTTTATTGTGGTCATCATCTTTAGAATTTATATTCACCTTTTTTAGTTGTCAATCAATTCTACGGCGCTGATATTTTAATGGAATACGTTATCAAGGGTAATTCTGCGGTTTTAAAATGTTCCATTCCTTCGTTTGTGGCGGATTTTGTACGCGTTGAATCATGGATCGATGAGGAGGGCAAAGTATTAAGAGCAACAGATAATTATGGTTCGAAGTGTGAAGATTAAAATTCAATACAATTTAGTTTTATATTTTAATCGGTAGCAGTTTACTACTTATTGCTTGAAATTTTAATTGTATGCCAATTCCAATTTCGATGCAGAAGTACTTATACCATATACTCGTACTATACCCTTTCCATCTTGATTCCCATTTCACGCCAATTTACAATTTCTGGTTCTTCACTTGGCAGTTTCCAACTTTTTGTTTTTTGAACAAAATTTTCCTCTCTAATTTCATTTTTATTTCGCCTATTTACTTACTTACTTACTTTACAGTTGTCAATCAATTTTATGAAGCTGAAATTATGACCGAATATGTTATTAAGGGAAATGCTGCTGTTTTAAAATGTTCCATTCCATCGTTTGTTGCGGACTTTGTGCGCGTGGAATCATGGATTGATGAGGACGGCAAAGTCTTAACATTTTCTGATAATTATGGTTCGATTTTTTTACTTTCACAGCAACAGCGCCTAGTAGTCATCAACTTTGTATAGTTTAAATTTAAGATCCTTATCCAACCAACAAAACAACAAGAAAAACCCCTCCTTTCCTCATTTTAATTTTTCGAGTTTAATTTTCACAGCATTTACGCCTTTTATTTATTTACATTTAAAAACAGTCGTTTCACAGTTCTATATAACTGAAGCTGAAAACGAATATGTTATCAAAGGAAATGCTGCGGTGTTAAAGTGTAAAATCCCTTCATTTGTTGCTGACTTCGTACAGATTGAGGCGTGGGTCGATGAAGAGGGCGTAGAATTGTGGCGTAATAATTCCTCTCAAGCTTATGGTATTTCAGTTTTGAATCATAACAATTTCTAAGTAATTTGAGGTAGTTACACATCAAATCCATTAAACCCGATTTCCTTTCCAGTTGCATTCCTTTAAAATATTTTCTTACATACGTTTCATTTTTGTTTCATTCCTTCCGTAGTTGTCATACAAACTTATGAATCTGAAGCCGACAATGAATATGTCATTCGTGGCAATTCGGTGGTAATGAAATGTGAAATCCCCTCATATGTTGCCGATTTTGTATATGTTGATTTATGGATGGATTCTGAGGGTCGGAATTATTATCCAGATAGTGATAAAGAAATTGGTACTTTTGGAGTCTTTCGATCTTCTTGTTTAGATTCAGCATGATATTTCTAAATATTTATGTAAATTCCCCATGAAATGATTTATCCCGTCTAATTATAAATTTTTTTAGATTTTTTTTTATTAGCCTTTTAATTTAAAATTATTGTTTTTTCAAAAAATAGTGGTCCATCAATTCTATCAGACACGCGTTATCGATGAATTTGTATTGCGCGGCAACTCTGCCATATTGAAATGTTTAGTTCCATCATTTGTCGCTGATTTTATTGATGTTGAGTCATGGCTGGATGAGGAAGGTGTTGAGATAGTACGACCCAGAAATAATGAAACAATTGGTAAAGTCTTTCTTTATTTCAAAGAAGAACTCATTTACATAAATAAGTATACCATCTAAAAGTTTTTAGATTGCAGCAGATTAATCCAACTTTATCCTATCCTTTTTTTTTTTTTTTTTTCTTGATAACTACATATAATTTACCGCAGTTTTTCTTCAACTATTTTCCAGTTTTCATAAATATTTTACATTTTTATAAAAGGTTTAAATTCTTAGAATTCAAAATCATTTTGCTGAGATTTTCCGTCAGGCTTTTCCATATTCTCTCTCCTGGTTAGTTTTATTAAACGCCCGATTAAATTGCAACCCTCTTTCACTTAACTTGACGAATTTCCCCATTTATTTTGCTCCATAAAGTTGTTAGCATATATCTATTTGGTTTGCTCACCCTCTACTTCTTCTTTTGCAGTTGTTAAGCAATTCTTTGAGTCGCAAGTTTATGACGAATATGTTATTAAAGGCAATGCTGCCATATTTAAATGCCAAACACCATCATTTGTTGCCGATCATGTTGATATAACCGACTGGATTGATACCGAGGGTGGCATCTATACAAAAAATAATACTGGTATAACGAATAAAATAAAAATTAATTATTTTCTAAAGTAAGAAATGAAGGGGATTTCCTAAAAACACACATCAACTCATTCCATCTCTGAAGTTCTGCGTCGATAGTAGTCCATTCTTTTTGTATTTCTTTATTATTTCTTCTGTTTTTTAGTTTTATTTCACCGCAACTTCTTCTTAATTTTTATTCTGTTCCATTTCTCAACACAGTTGTTCCGCAATCTTATAGCGTTAATGTTATGGATGAGGCTGTTTTACGTGGCAATAGCGCCATACTCAAATGTCATATACCAAGTTTTGTTGCCGATTTCATTTCGGTCTCATCATGGGTTGAAGATGAAGAACGTGAAATTTTTAGCCAGACCTCCACCACTAATGATGATGGACATTTTCAAAGTGGTAATTCTTGTTGTACTTTGCTTTGTTTTCGAAATACTTAAATTTAACTTGCGTTTGTTAATTTCCTTGTTCCAAAATCCGCCGCCCATCCGTTTTCTATACAAAAGTTAGGCTTGGCTTCGTAGGGACTTATGACTTCTCAAAAAAGCTTCTTAGGTACTTGAAAATTTAGTTTATTTCATTAAAACTCCATTATCGTTTTGCTGCTTTAATCTTTTATTTATTTTGTTTCTTGAGTTTTCTTAATCCATTCACTTAAATTTCCTATGCTCCCATAAATATTCCATGAGCCACTCCTTGGCTTACCTTATCCTTATGAAAATCCCCCTTCATGTATTAGTTTTTCTGGTATTGTAGATAATAGGCAAATTCGATCATTATTCCTCTACTTAGTTAAAGTCGATTATGCTCAAACTTGTTTAGAAAAAAATCTCTAAGATTTGTTAAGAATTTTCAGAATTTTAAGAGACTTTAAGCGCATAGAGAATGGTGTATCGAACGCGTCTTATTGTATATTTTTGTACATAAAATCAGCCTGTACCAAGAAAGAAATATTGTCAATGTTCAATGTTAGTAGCGACTTGACTTGGCGTTTGTCTCATACAAAAATGTGTCAATAATTCGCTACCATCAATAATGTCGACATTATTTCATTTGCCAGTAAGGTTGTATAACAAAAATGCTAATGAAAATTTCAACTTTGTACATAAGCACAATAAATTATTTTGTAAAAGTAATGAACAATTGTTGGCATTTTTGTTTTTATTGCATGTTTAAGGAAGCACTTCTCAAAGGGAATTATTTGTACAGTACACACTAAATGGAAACCTTAAAAAAGCTTGACTTACATATTTCATTTGCACTTACACTTTACTAAAGAATGTCATTAGATATATTGAAAAAGCAAGCAAAACTATTAAATCTAAAACAATAATTCCCTTTTGTGTGGTATTTCATAGCAATATATTTCAGAGTTTCTACATAAAATTAAATTTTAAATATCAGATCTGAAGAATGAAGAGTTGTGAAAATTACAATTTCATTGTAGGTAAAATTACAACTTTTGAAAAAAACAACGGAAAGCCGAGACACGTAAACTTAATTTTCCGCTGTAGAATCCCTTGGAGTATTAAATTTTTCCCCTTACTTTCTTACTTTTAATGGCACAACAGCCCATGGAGGGCATACGCCGAGCTTTTCGCTTTTCGCATCCACTCATGTTGTGCGTGTTATATTTGTACATGAAAAGAAGGGACCTACATTTTTACTCTTGTAGGTTTGCCATTGCCTGCCAAGAGGTGGTGCCGTGTAGAAAAATAATTTTTTCTACTTTTTTTTTTTTGTTTTGCCTGTGCCGAGATTCAAACCCCGGATACTCTCCGTACAGTCCAACGCACTACCACTACACCACAGCGACCAGCTTGTCAAAAAAAGTCGATTAACAAGGGTAAAAAACTGCGCCGGGCATGTAAAGTTAAGTTTGAATTAATAAAGAATACCTAAAGTCATTACATAATTTATATTTCAGCATTTTTCCTTTCTTAAAATAAAAAAATTGACAAATATTGCCAAACTATGACATGCTGGGAAAACGTGAATACCCTAAACGAGGTCTAAGGCCAAAAATAAAATTTATGTGTCTCGGCTTTCCGCTGTGTTTTGGCGGTCCTACAGTGTTTTTTGAAAGCGGTCGATGTTTTCTAAAGAGTGCCTAAAGGGCAATATTATAAATATGGTTGAATGCATGTGACATGCATGTGACAGGTGAGGCTAATATTCCCCAGGCTGTCCAAGGACTTCAGTTAATTCATTAACGTATCGCTCATTCGATCGAGATCTGATTCCATCCACTCTACGAATATCCTAAATTAGGTCATTTACGATAATGTTAGGACATCGTATAAGAAATTTCGTCTGGACAGCCAATGGACGTGGTCTGTGCTGTTCCTCGTACTTTCAGAGCCAAGTCAGTGTATTCAATAGCTCTGAGCAAAACTTTGTCTCGTAAAAAGATCAGACGGTAAAATTTTCTGTTCATTTGTTTACAATGAGCATTTTGATAAGTCTCCCAGTCGGAATGTAACGGAGCTGAAATGATTACGAATAATTATTCTTATGTTTTGTATCATCCCCCATAGCACCAAAGATTCAGTTCAGAAAGAATTCATCTCTAAATACAGTTACCTTTTTAGAAATTATTATTACTTACAATCTTTATTCTTTCTAATGAAATATTGTGCGTTATCCATCTATTTTAAACAATGAAATATATTGCTAAAATACTTATTTGTATATATTTGAATCAGTATCACATTAATTAACAATAATTTTAACTATCTACTTAAATACGTATTAAATAATTATGCTGTATTTTTTATGTAAATATATATAACAAAATAAATTAACCACTCTTCATTGTACAATGCATACATAATCAATCGTACATCACAATAATCAGTATAATCAATACTCACTTTGGCTATGAATTAAATAGAAATATTTAGATATCAAAAAAAAGTCCAGCATAATATTTTAATTTAATTAAAGCGGATTAAAAGTATTAACTTATTAACTGCATGCTTTTGTGAAGAAATGACAAGGAAACTACACTGACAATTTCTATAAGAAACTTAAGAATTAATAAATAATTGAAAGAATACAATCTTTTCGTACAATTAAATAACATTTGACTAACTTTGAAATCATTTATATGAGTAAAATTGCTCAAAACTAAATGGAATTCTTCCAATCAAAATGCGGTTATAAAAGATTGAGATTGCATTCTTCAAAAAATACTGCAATATGTATGTAAAAATGTTAAAAATTAAATATTAAAAAAATATTAAAACTAAAAGAAATAGCATTCATAGATTAAGTTAAATTAAAGTACAAAGATAATTGATTCAAAAAAATACCATTTCCAAACTTAATAAATAAAGTAGAATGCATTCTGAGAATGAATTCAAATGAATGAATTCACTCATTTGCAGTGTAGTCTTCAACGTTATTTTATGTTTTTTTTTGCGTTTTTTTATTATTAAACAAACTTTTAACATGAATAAATTTATTGATAAATTTTCTTTATTTATTTGCTCTCTATCGTTTGTCAAATTAAAAACACTTGCGCTTCAAAAAAAAAAAAAAAAAATAAATAAAAAATCTTAGATGGTAAATATCTGGTGTTACCTTCTGGTGAATTGCATATACGCGAAGTTGGTCCTGAGGATGGCTACAAAAGTTATCAATGCCGTACCAAACATCGTTTAACTGGAGAAACACGCTTAAGTGCAACCAAAGGACGTTTAGTGATTACAGGTAAGTTGAAGTTTACAAATCAATTATATACTAAGTATTATTTTTCCTACTAAATAAGAAACTTTGCTAAATTTCAGCTATTTTATTTGAGAGTACATGTTTTTTTTTAATATTTCACAAATTTTTAAACGTATAATTTAAATTTGCATTTGGATTACATAATTGGCGATAAAGTAGCTTTTTAAAACCATTAATAGAAAGTAATTAAATTAGGAAAAACACAAATAAATTGGCATAACTTTTCTAATAAATTCTTAATTTTACATAAAATAGATGAAATTTAAGTACTTAATTATGTTTAAATAACCCACATTTGAATTATATGATTTTTCAAGATTATTTTTGAAAGCTTTAATGATAACAGGTTTCATTATTGCAAACAAATTTAATACAGTAGTTCTGGTGTCAATAGGGGACGTATTTACTAACCAATGACGTATGCATGTATTTATGTATTTAATTGGTTAGTACATAGCACTATAAAAATTATAGTGTTGAATCCCGGACAAGGTAGCCATAAAAAATTTTACTTAGGAAAAGATCATGGGTAAGACAGAAATATCAAGAAACTTTGCAAATCATCAACGATTTCACTTTGCAATTCAAAACTTTGCACTTTGCAAAATCTTGACAACAATTTGCAAATTTTCAAGTTTTCATAATTTTTCCAATTTGTGAAACAGAAAATTCTGACAATTTAAAAAGTTGCAAATTTGCGGAGTGGCAAAGTGGCAAAGTGGCTGGTGAAATAGAATGGAATAGGGAGTACTCCACTGGTCAATGCTGAGCCCTCGATGATTGCTCCAACGATGATCCTAAGTTCTACTGGGTATATACGATATTGCACAGTAAATAACACTGCTGCCACCTGATAAATGCTTTAAGCTTTCACCGTGGATAGTAAAAAAATTTTAAGACTCATTTTTTAATTTGGAAATACTTTTAATATGAAAACAACAGGCTCATTTTGACTTTGGAATTTTTGTAGTTACAATGTTTTCAAACAGACCTACTCATATTGAAAAAACTTTTGATTGAACAGAAATGACTAATAACTAGGTGCAACAAAAAATCTCGATAGTATAAAAGACATGACAGAAAATGGTTGATTTCTTAAATTTCGAAAGTGATTATCATTGAGTATCCTCGGAGGCTAAGCTCTAAACATATACTTATCTTAAAATTCTTCCATTGAGGTTTTCTCTAGAAAACTTTTCTTTGGACAACCCAGTGATTAGCTTCCGATACATATGTACACATATGTATTTATCTGAACTTGCTGCTTGCTTAAACTGAAAAAGTTTTAGCGACTATTACAGTAAAAAGAATTGACTGAAAATCATCTAGTCGAGAATTGAACTACTGTATTCAATATGTATTTATTTGCTCTCATACGCAATTCAAATTTTTAGGAAAATATAAGTCGGATTCATGAAAAAAAAAAATGGTTCTTTAACTTGTAAATTTTATAAGCACGTAAACTGTTTTATAGAAATTTGGACAAGTTTTCACACTTACTCGAGGCATTTAAAAGTTTACATGAGTTGGCTTATTAAAATAATTCTTTCATCAAATTTGGGTTATTTTCGATTTTCAATTAAATAAAATTGCAACATTTAATAATTTGGAGTCGACATTTTTATTTGTCTATAATCAAAGAAAACCTGACGGTTCAATGTTTCAGAGTTATTAAATTTGAAAATCGATTTAGAATATGTGAATATTTTATGAAAATTATATTTTTAACATCAATGCCATTGTTTGGACTTTTACCGGGGAAAAGGTCATATCCTTATAATTCTAAAAAAAAAGGTTCTTCTTACGTCTATGACTATGGAAAATTGGCATAAAAATTAGAAACATTCTCAAAGATTTAATTGAAATTTGTGTCTTTCACCGCGAGAGAGTTTCACACATTAATTTCTTGTATGCTTCTATCTAAGCTAACCTAGCTTCAATCTAAAAACCAATCATATTAATAATATAAATTGAAGTCATTGAAACTCTTAAATTCAAAACTTTTTTGAATTTTTACTATGTACATATAAAAAGAAATTGAAGTCACGTGTCTTTCAATATCAAACCGATCCAGACTTTATTCATGTCATTAGAACATTCTTATAAACTCACACAGGGTTGCATTACCATAATAGATAATGACATTGATTTAAAATAATAATTTTCCCCATCATAAGTAAAAGTTGTTTGAAATATATTTTTTTGTTAAACAATTTTACTTATTTATTTAAATTCAAATTCATGGCTATTTTACATTTGCTTAGTTTTGTTACAAATGTTTATTTGGTTGTTGTTGTTGTTTTTTTTTACGTTTTCTTTTTGTTTGTTTAAATATTTCAAACATTTTTTACATTTCAGCAATTTTAGTAAATTATTGAGCTGCTACAAGTTTGATTAGGAAATTTTTAACTTAACAATTGTTCAATAAAAGTCATTAATTTTAAACGAAAAATATTGATCAAATCAGCTCAATAATCTCTTTAGCTTCTAAGTTATATGAAATACTTACATAAGCAACAATACTTTGATATGATTTCATGAAATAAATGAAGCAATCAAAAAGATTTTTCGCTTAAAATCTTTTTCTTTGCATAAGAAAACCGCATTAAATTGATTGCTGAAAATTTCGATTGAAATACGAGCAAATTTTATGTTTTGTTTTAAAACGAAAAGTTATTTTGCTATTTGTTATTTCGATAAATTCAATCGAAGCTAAATTTTATCACTTGCCTTGAATGCATTATTAGAAAATTCTCCTGTTTTAATTAGAAAACAACGCGTTTTTGTCAAAAAATTGTTGCTCCTTTAGCCTTCATTGAAAACTGCCTGAATGTTGGGATAGGGTAACCCTGTTTGTGCGCTCGCGGTAAATTTTTATAATAACTAAATATTTTAAATTAAAAAAAATAAATTTTTCAAAAATGTAATTAATTAATATCAAATTAAAATCTAAACCATAAATTTTTATAAAACGAAAAATAAATTGAACAGAAAAATGCTTGACTTGAGCTTGAACAAAATGGAGCAAAATTTTCATTAATTTTTTATTATAATGAGAAATCAGATTATATTCCTACATATTTTCCTAAATATCTACTGTCAAAATGCCTAATCCTAAATATGTAAAAGACATTAGCAAAAGGTAAGTTAGCTAACATATGTATGTTAATTTTTTAAAGTATGCAATTTTAATTGAAAATACATCGCAAAGAAAATCACACTACTATGTATTGCAGAACCAGTTGGCAGAGTTTCTCCAAAATTCCCAACCATTCAAACTAGCAGCAGTTTTACAGCAGCAGCTACAGAAAGCCTAACGTTATTGTGTCCAGCCCAGGCATATCCAGCACCAATGTTTAGGTGGGATTTATTTAGAATCTATAGCTTAGAAATCTATAACTAAATACAATATCAGAAAGCTAAATATTTTTTAAGGGACCCTCTCGATATTGGCTTCAAAATATTGATACTATTTCTATTTTACTTAAATAAATGGCCTCCGTTGTGAAAAATCTCGTTAAAAGTATTTTCAAAATCCCTCTCTCAACACTCATTCAGTTTTGAATATTAAATTTCTATCTTAAAGATATGAATCTCTAAGATGTGCTTTTTCTCCATTTCAATACACAGAACCTGTTGGTAGCGTTGGCCCACGTCTATTAACCGGCAATGATATAAAAGTTTTAGGTTTTGCTGCTCACACACCAGTGACACTATTGTGTCCAGCACAAGCCTATCCAGTACCATTTTTTGGGTAAGATACAAGGCAGCAGGTCTTTCACAAGTATAATTCATTCCTTTTTGTTTTGTTTTGTTTTTTTGTTGGTACCTACTATGTAACTATCCCAACATTTAGTAGTGAATATTCAAAACTGTTCTCAGATCTACTTTGTTAAGATAAATTAAATGCTTGCTTGTTTTTTTTTTTTTTTTGTAAATATTTATCAATTTAGAACCTGTTGGCAGTGTCGGCCCCAAATTAACATCCGGCGACGAATCTCGAATATTAAAAGTGCATTTAAACAAAAGTGCAACACTATTGTGCCCAGCTCAAGCATTCCCAGTTCCATTCTTTAGGTACGACATACATACATAAGTAGATATTTACTTTTATTTTTCAATCGAAGTTTTTAGAATATGATATCATTTTTCTAAATGCTAATTGTTCAGCAAAATTACCTTAAAAAATTACTTAGTTTGCTCTTGAGTTTACCCAGGTTCGTGTTTGGCCATCTTAGCTTGAGTACGGAATCATAATGCAGTAATCCAATCAGCATCGAATTTCTACTTTATAACCTGGTATTGACGGAGCATTTTCAAAAGTTAAGGAACCAAGCAGTTAGTTAAAACACTAAGTCGGCTTAGGAGTAATTTACTTAGACATTAAAATCTTATCCGAAATCTTATTCGAAATGTAAATAATGTCCTCATACTGGGTAAAGTCACAATGTACTAGATATCAGGCACTTTAGTTAGTTTGTTTCAACCTTAAATCCCAACATTTCGTGTAGATTTCATTACACCTTTCATTGCTTGAATTTAGTAAAATTTTAAATATTATTCTCTATTCCAACATTCGTAGAACCCGTTGGTAGTGTCAGTCCAAAAATCAATGCCAACGAAGAAAATATTAAAATTATGCGAGTACGTTTGAAGCACACTGCAACTTTATTATGTCCAGCTCAAGCATATCCAGTGCCATTCTTTAGGTAATCATCTCCCAAGTATCTACTTACATATGGTACATACCCTGTAAACCCAACTTCCGTTAGTTTTCAGCTTTATACCTTGTTATGTATATATTTTTATAATTTTCCGTGTAATTTTTCAAGAACCCGTTGGTAGTGTTAGTCCAAAAGTTACAGCTGGCGATGATGCTATAAAAATTCCAAAAGTTGCTAGCGGTCTAAGTGCAACATTAATGTGCCCAGCACAAGCTTATCCTGTGCCATTTTTTAGGTAATTAAGAGGAAATTTTGTAAAAATTTAAAAGTTCTATTAGAGGTTGGTGCTAGAGCTTCATGATTTTAGGGTAACCTTATTAGAAAAATTAATAATTTATTTTGGGAGTTTATATTTTTTTGAAGCCCATTACAATTTCGAAAGAAATATTTTATTTCCTCTATACTAGGGGTCTTAGAACGTCCATAGTCGGGGTCGTGAAAGTCCATAACAATTTCGAAAGGAGTATTTTATTTCCTCTATACTAGGGGTCTTAGAACGTCTAACCTATCCCAATGACAGGTGTTTTCGTTTTTTTTTGGACATAAAATATTTTGTTTCTCTTCTGTTTAAAGAACCTGTTGGTAGTGTTGCTCCCAAGCTAACATCTGGCGATGATTCGCGTACTGTAAAAGTCCATCAGGAACATAACATAACATTATTGTGTCCCGCTCAAGCATTTCCGGTACCATTTTTTAGGTAAATTATTTAATTTTATTGAACTTCAACTGAAGATATCTTCATAGAAGTACTTGGATTATAAGAACAAACGAATCAGAGCTAGAAATAATTCTAATTATGCAACTAGTTGCAATACTAGCCCGAAACTAAAGAACTTTTCGACTTCGTAGTTTTCAATGTACTTAACTTTAAAATCTTGCCATTTAAAAGCTTTTAAACTAAAATATATAAAATATACTTGCAGAACCTGTCGGTAGTGTTAGCCCCAAAATTAATGCAGGCGAGGATTACAAACACATCAAAGCAAAGAGTGCACATAGTTTGAGTTTACTGTGTCCAGCACAATCGTATCCAACGCCTATATACAGGTACAATAGCAAACATATTATGACGTTGGAAATGGGTCTTACTTCTTTATAGATTAATGGGGCAATCTTTTAATCCGCACATGTAATTCCTTCAACCTAACCAACTCAAGGCAGTTTCAGACAAACATAAATTTAAAGCAATCAAAATCTTTATCAAACATTAATATCTACCCTTAATTTCTAGAGCCTGTCGGTAGTGTTAGCCCCAAAATAAATGCTGGCGAAGATTTAAAACATGTCAAAGGGAAAAGTAATCACAGTTTGAGTATTTTATGTCCAGCACAAGCTTATCCGAAACCAGCTTATAGGTAATATTGACAATTTCTATTTGTTTTTTGTTAAATCCTTGTTTAAGTGGACGAATGAAAAATTGCTGCTAAGCATCAGAAGTGAGTTAATTGTATGCTTCAAAACTATTCCAACATTCTGTGACTGTTGTTTAATTAATTTCACGAAATTTCATTTTATTCTTGCATTATCCATTTCCAGAACCTGTTGGTAGTGTTGCGCCAAAAATAGCATTTCTTGAACGTTTTAAAATGATGCAAATTGCTGCCGCCACCAGTGTTGCCATATTTTGCCCAGCACAATCATTTCCAGTGCCAATTTTTAGGTACCCACATATAATGGGCTTTTAGATCATTTAACTTTAAAATTTCAACATTCAGGCCTGAAAGAACCTAATTTCACATAATGATTTCTAATACTTTTTGTATCCCTTTTTATTATGTTTTAGAACCTGTTGGCAGTGTACGCCCTAAAATCAATCTACAAGATAAACATCAATTTATCGATGTACATCAAAATAATGATTATGCGCTGTTATGTTTGGCGCAATCATATCCAATGCCTGCTTTTAGGTAAATTTATAAACATGCCATACTTCTTTGCATACCTTAACCCAACATTTGTTCAAACCAGTTGTTCGTTTTGAATATAAGTATGTAGTATGTATGTATAAATATGCATGTTGTAAATGACTTTTCAATTTGTGAAATTGTTTTGCCTCTTTTTTAGAACCCGTGGGCAGTGTTAAACCCAAAATCAATGTACAAGATAAGCTACAAACACGTGAAATACAACGCTCCTCGGGCTTTGCATTGCTGTGTCCAGCACAATCATATCCAGTGCCATCTTTTAGGTAGTTGGCTGTTGGCTGTTGGCTATTATAAACACAAGTGCATGCAAGTTGGCATTCTAGTATCGCCTGACTGTATGCTAAATATTTAACCATGTTGCAATTTTAATTTCAAATTTTTGCTTGGGAATTGCTTATAGATATGTATGTATTTAGCGGCTATATCTATTTAAAACATGATGCAAGTCACGCCAGTAATTGCAAAAACATAAAAGAGTAACTTTAAACGCCTTAAAAATATATAAACGTAATGATACAGCTCCTAAAAGTATGTATGTGCCTATAATAAACATACTTAAATATGTTGAACAAACTTGTCTCTACCTATAGGCATCTAGAATTCGTTAATTTCTTTTTATTGAGAAGCTAAAACCTATTTGAAATTATTTTTAGCAGCACCTAAAGCTATGCTATATTTGCACAACCCCAACATTTGGCAGCTCTTTCATTTGACTTCAAGCTCCTTATCATAGTACTCAAAAAACTTTTCAGAACCTGTTGGTAGCGTTCCACCAAAAGTTAGTATTGATGATGAGGTATCAAACTCTCGCACGCGCTTAGGTCAAAGCTTCAGCTTAAAATGCCCAGCGCAATCCTTTCCAGTGCCATCATATAGGTACATATGTTTTCTTTTCTTCTTCTTCTTTATTGGTTTGACGGTTTCAGTTGGTCTCTAGGCTAGGTCTTAAACTTCATTTGTTTACACTAAAGAGCACGTTATTACTAAGTTAATATTCAGGCAGTTGCTCTAACTATTTCTCCCCGTAATTACAAATCCTATAACTAACTATGTATATTAACTCTGTATTAGAACCCGTTGGTAGCGTACCTCCGAAAATGAATTTACTTGAGCGTGTGCTCACTATGCAAGTAACTATTGGTGTCGAATATGCAATGTCCAGGTCAAGCATTTCCAGTTCCAATTGTAAGGTAAAATCGCTAATCAAACCATATTCCACACATTTGGTAGCTAGTGCTTTTGTAAAATTATTTCATGCTTATATTTAAATTTTTTAGAACCCATTGGATCAGTGCCTCCAAAAATAACAAACCTACATGATAAATTTCAAGTAGTACAAGTTAACTTAGGCCAAGAATATGCAATGCAATGCCCCGGGCAAGCATATCCAGTGCCAATTGTTAGGTTAGTTCAAAGATTTACATATTAAGTAGTATAAATTAACAAAAACGCTACTGAACTGAAAGCCCTGAGGGCGCGCAGAGAAATTTGGGAGAAACTATAAAAACAAAAAAATTTATGATTTTGCTTGCCTTCTTGCCTTCCTCCTGGTATTAGTTTGACCGTTACTAGTGTAGAATGTGATAGGAAGCTTTGGAAAGCTTTGTGGAAATTATAAAAAAGGGCAAATATTTAGTTAAGTCAATCAGCTTTGAACCTATTAATACAAGCTCTATTCCAACATTCTAAGTTCCCTGTAGAATCATTTTAGAATAACATCACTTCTCCCTATTATTTTTCCCGTAGAACCTGTCGGCAGTGTTGCTCCAAAAGTTGATACACGTGATGAGTTTACATTTGCACGCACAAAATTACATGCGGATAAAGCGCTAATATGTCCGGCACAATCGTATCCGGTGCCAGTATTTAGGTAAAGTTTCACAGGGTTAACTCTTATACAGCATTTGGGCTTTCTCCTATCGACAAACACACACTCACTTGAAATTAAATTTTTTTGTATAAACATTCCTAGAACCCGTTGGTAGCGTTGCACCTAAAGTTGATATTAAAGATGAAATCAATTATGCACGTTCAGCTTTAGCTCAAAGTTTAGCGCTAATATGTCCAGCACAATCATATCCGGTGCCGGTATTTCGGTAAGCTTAGAACACTATTTTTTAAATAAATATTTTAAAACTCAACATTCGGGCTTTATCTTTCCAACTCCCTTCCAATTTATGAACTAAGTTCTCGTATATATTTTCAGAACCTGTGGGCAGTGTTGCCCCCAAAGTTGATGCTAAAGATCGCATCAATTGGATTGATAAACCCCTCGGTCATACATTAAATTTGCTATGCCCCGCCCAGTCGTATCCTATGCCAGCCTTTAGGTAGGTCTTAGGCAGTTTTCAATGTTCCTTTACATTTCAAGCGATTGTTAAATATTTATTTACTGAAAATATTTCCAGAACCTGTTGGCTCTGTTCCACCCAAAGTTGACATGCATGACAAAATGGATTTTTCCATACGCAAATCAAATACTTCCATGAGTTTATTATGTCCAGCACAAGGTTATCCTATGCCTGCTTTTAGGTATTTATACTTGAAGAATTCTTTTGAGAATTAAATTTTTTTTTTTTTTTTTTAACATGAACTTTAAGGCAGGTTTCTTCTTCTAGCTTAATTTACATAAATATAGTCCCTTAAACAACTCTATTTTTCAGAACCTGTTGGCTCCGTTGCACCAAAAGTGAATATCAATGACAAAGTAAACATTGCCATCAAAAAACTTGAAGCTTCCTTGAGTTTATTATGTCCAGCGCAGTCTTATCCAATGCCTGCTTTTAGGTGTTTAAGTATTTAAAATTGACTTTATTTACATGACATTTTCGTAAAACTTCAGGCAGTTTAATGTAATTTATTTATTAGGTCTTTCCTAAAAGTCTATTCCACTTTCAGAACCTGTTGGCTCCGTAGGACCAAAAGTCGATATAAACGATAAAGTAAAAATTTCAATCAAAAAGCTTACCGATTCATTGAGCTTAATATGTCCGGCACAAGCTTTTCCAATGCCCGCTTTTAGGTAAAATAAATTGAATTTTATTTACCTTATTCCAACATTCAGGTAGTAGTTTTTCAGGGACATAATTTGTTGCTTGTTTTTATGTCTAAAACTCTATTCAACTTTTCAGAACCTGTTGGGTCTGTAGGGCCAAAAGTCGATATGAATGATAAAATGAAATTTGCCATAAGAAATTTCAATGCATCTCTAAGCTTAATATGTCCAGCTCAAGGTTATCCAATGCCTGCTTTTAGGTGCATAACTGATCTTTTTTTTTTTATTGTGTGCACTACTTTACATTATCCCATAATTCAGGTTTTATGTAGATTAAAGACATGATATTTTTCTGTGATTCTAAAATATTGATTTCATATTGATATTTTCAGAACCTGTTGGCTCAGTAGCACCTAAAGTTGAAGTCAAAGACAAACTTGGCATCTTTTTAGGAAAAAACAATAAAACATTAGCATTACTATGTCCGGCACAATCATATCCAGTACCTGGTTATAGGTAAATAATTTGCAAATTATTGCAATTATTATTGATAAATAGTTGATAGAAGTTGCGATGATTCCAACATTACTTAAGAAAGTTTTGAAAGCTGTGTTGCTCTCTTACAAATTTTTCTGCAGTTTGCAATATTTTTTTTCTTTTATTATCTCTAGAATTCAATTCCATTCATATTTGCAGAACATGTTGGCTCTTGGCTGTGTTGGTCCAAAAGTTGAAATGAATGATAAAATGGGATTTTCGATAAGAAATTCGAATGCATCCTTAAGCTTATTATGTCCAGCGCAAAGTTATCCAATGCCTGCTTTTAGGTGATTAAAAAATATACATATTAAAAACCTTACATCAAGTGTTACTTTATCTTTTTTTAATGGCCAAGGCACTACATGGGCTGTGGAGCTTTTCGCATCCACTCATGTCGTCCGTCATGTCAAGTGTTTCACTATCCCAATATTTAAGTTTCAATTGAAAACATTTTGATTTTAGAATATGTTTGCAAAATTAAATAAAGTTCGCTTAAATTATTTCAGAACCTGTTGGCTCCGTAGCACCCAAAGTTGAAATAAAAGATAAAGCTGGCATATTTTTAGGCAGCAGTAATAAATCGTTAGCATTATTGTGTCCGGCACAATCATATCCAGTGCCAGCTTATAGGTAAAATATTTTACCAATTTCCTAAAGAGATATTGAAATATTACATAAGTACTTAAATAGGTAAATTTGAAGACTACTCTCGCGTTCTATGCTTTATTCTAATATTATGGCAGTTCAATTTTGATATGAAGTTTGAATTATGTATTTAATTTACTATAATTTCTATAGAACCTGTTGGCAGTGTGGCGCCAAAAGTCAATAAAAATGATGAGCTTAATTCTGAACGCATACAAAAAGATGAAACTATCTCGCTAAAGTGCCCAGCACAATCTTTTCCGGTACCATTTTATAGGTAGGCAGGCTTTATGGGATTTCAAATGAGGTTTATTTTAATTTAACAACAGCAAATATGAAAAATTTTGTAAGTGATTACTTTATGTTACTTTATTCCAACATTCATGCTGTCTCTGTTTTTTGTAGTCTTAGATTTGGATTTTAATCTGTAAACCGACAATTTTCAGAACCCATTGGCAGCGTTGCTCCTCGTGTTAGCCGTAAGGATGAATACAGTCACGATCGTACTGATATCGGACGTCCTATAGCATTACAGTGCCCAGCACAATCATTTCCTGTGCCAATTTATAGGTAAAATCTTGAAGGCTATACAAATGTGCCTATATGGTATTCCTGTAAAGTGTGCTTTTTTACTATGAGTAGATATCTTCTAAACCAACATTCATGCACTACTTTTTGTTATATTACTAGTTTCTCTTAACTTATCTGTGTGCTCTTTTATTTTGTAACCCTTTCAGAACCTATTGGCAGCGTTGCGCCTCATGTTAATCGTAGAGATGATATACGCCAAGATCGTATTTATCTCGGGAATCCTATAGCTTTACTATGTCCCGCACAATCTTTTCCAGTACCCATTTATAGGTATGTTTTATGGTATTCGATTCTAAAACAAGCTTTCATTTAATAATAATAAATCACCTGAAAGTATGCTGTCTTTTTTCTTCTAACACCCAACATTCAGTGCTGACTTTTTGTAGTCTTATGGTTTTTCATTTACTTCTGATCTGTAAACTCTTTCAATACAACATTTCAGAACCTGTGGGCAGCGTCGCTCCTCGTGTTAATGGCAGAAATGATAATCGCCAAGATCGTGTAGATCTTGGAAATCCTATAGCTTTACAGTGTCCGGCACAATCATTTCCTGTGCCTCTTTATAGGTAAAAAAAAAATTTCCAGTCCAATTTTTGATATGAATTCAAACTCTTGTTTCAACATTTAATTGTAGATATGTGAAAACTTATCTACAATTTACAAATAATTTTTTTTGTAGAACCCGTCAATAGTATTAAGGAACATAAAATCATTTCACTATGTAATGTGTCCAGTACAAGCTTTTCACGTACCATTTCATGTGGGAAATTGTATATTTTTTTTGATTAAGTATAATGTTCTAGTGTTAGGTCTCAGAACACCCCACACATATTCTTTTATTGGAAAGAAAAGTTTTGTTGTTATTCTCTGATGCTCGCACATAGTACTTATGGTATTGTCCGGCGCAATCATTTCCGGTACCAGTTTACAGGTAAAATTTAATAAGTTTCCAAAAGGGTTTAATAGGGGCTTATAAGTATAAATCTTTGAAACGAGTTTTCCCCAGTATCTTCCCAACAATTCAGGTTGCATTTCTTTGTTGTCAGGATTTAATTTTGATTTCTAATACTTGAACCTATGACTATTCTGTATTCATGATTCATGTGGTCTAATATATTCGGAATTTTATTAATAGAACCTTTGGGCAGTGTAGCACCAAAAGTAAGCATTGCTGAGCAACTGCAAAATGCCGCAGTCAAGCATAATTCAAATGTGGCGCTTTTTTGTCCGGCGCAATCATTTCCGGTACCAGTTTACAGGTAAAATGTAATAAGTTTTCAAAAGTGTTTAATGCGTTTTTGAAACGAGTTTTCCCCAGTATCTTCCCAACAATTCAAGGCTGTTTCCATTTACATAGTACTTATGGTATATAAGAACTTCCTTCAATCATTAACTCAACTGACTAACATCATTTTCCATATGCATGCAATTCTTAGAGCCCGTTGGTAGCGTTCCACCAAAAATTAGCATCGGTGAACGACGAAAGGATGCTGAAGCGCGCATAAATGCTACATTGAGTATTTTTTGCCCAGCACAATCCTATCCGGTACCATTTTACAGGTAAAAAAGCTTTAATTTTTTTGTAAGTGATATTACATTTTTTGATCAAAAATCATTCGCATCTGTTGGGCGTGTGTCCTTGAACCCAATATTTTCAGGCAGTTGGTATAATTAATTTTCCTAGCTTGTTACTTGTTGTAAGAACATTCAAATTTTGCATTCCAGAACCTGTCGCCAGTGTTGCACCCAATGTAAATCTTATGAATCGTCGCAATGATGCCGAAGCTGGTGTCGGTCAAATTTTAAGCTTATTTTGCCCAGCACAATCATATCCAGTGCCAATATTTCGGTAAATTCAATAATTACCTCAATGTAATCATAGTGTTATTATTTTCAAAAACTTTTTGATTTCATTGATTGAGAATTACAATTCTCTGCATCAATTCTCTGCATCACTATTAAATGAGTTGGACCTGATTGGAAGAATGTAATTCCCAATAGAACTAGAATTTGATTGAAATTGTATTCTTCTTCATATACATAAATGATTGACAATGATATTTTCCAGCATCTAGTTTTTATCATTTGCATAAGGGAAGCCAGCCTTTGCAGTGTTTCGAAATTTACTAGATTCAATCTTAGCATTTTCTGGTAGGTTATCACTATTCCAACATTCAAATTTTAAAAAGATCTGGCTAAGATTATTCAAATTTCCACCATAAAATCAGTAGGTACTAATTTAAGTATTTCCAAAACACTTTAGAGCCCCTTGGTAGTGTTGGTCCGAAAATCAGCATCGGAGAGAGATTACGTGATGCAGGCGCCAAACTTGGTTCAACATTTACATTATTATGCCCAGCACAATCATATCCTGTTCCCAGCTTTCGGTACTTATGCCTAGAAAATAATATATGTACAAAGCTCAAGTTTACCTATGTTAAACAACATTCAGGCAGAATTGTTTTGTTTTGATTTTTAATCGAATCTAGTAGAACACTGATTCGCTAATTCTGGTAATTAAAGAAAAAATAATAATATTTTTAGAGCCCGTTGGTAGCGTAGCTCCAAAAATTAGCGTTGAAAATCGTTTGAAGAATGCTGAAGCTCGACTTGGCAACAGTTGTACATTATTCTGTCCAGGACAATCCTATCCGGTTCCTTTATTTAGGTAATTATAGAGAAATACCATTTCCATAAGTAAACACTGGGCAGTTTTCAATTTTTCATTTACAATAATCTGATTACCATAACTTATATAATTCTAGAGCCTGTTGGTAGTGTAAGCCCAAAATTTAATGCACACGATGAACTTAATATGGTACGCTCACGTAGAAGTCAAGATATAACCTTATTATGTCCGGCCCAATCCTATCCGGTGCCAATTTTTAGGTATTGAATTCAAGCATTTGGTTTTATTTCTATCGTTTGATACTTAAGTCTGGGCTTTATTATACCGACCTTGATATTTTTTTCTGGAAGATCTGTTATTTGGTTGTTGTGCTTATTTACTTAGCTGACACTACAACCGACGATCGGTCTAGGCCGCCTCTAAAAAGCTTCGCCAGTCGCCTGTGCTATGCGCGCTAGTTGATAATGCCAGGTGCAGTCAGGTCGCCCTGTAACTGGTTCGAATAAAACACCCTTCTAACCGGAGCGCTTCCTTCCTTTCGCTCAACATGACCCGACCAGTGAAGCCGTTGGATTTTTATACGCTTGACTATGTCAGTGTCGGTGTACAGGTCATACACCTCATTGTTTAATTGTATTCGATACACGTCGTCCGTAGATCTTACGGATTATCTTCGTCTCGAACGCTTCTAATAGCCTCTCATCATTGATGGCCAATGTCAATGCCTCGGCGCCATATATTAGAACGAGAAGGATGAGGGACTTATAGAGCGTTATTTTCGTTGATCGAGAGAGGGCTCTGCTTCTCAATTGCCTACTGAGCCCGTAGTAACACCTATTGGCAAGAGTTAATCTCCAATTGATCTCAAAGCTGTTGTGCTTACTGTTTTTCATTATATTTGAAAGAAGAGAATATCCCAACATTCAGCATTTAAAGCTTTTTGAAATTAGTACAAAGTTTAATGTTTTTCAAAATTTATCTCCCCTTTATTTTATGTAGAGCCTGTTGGCAGTGTAGGTCCACGTCTGACTTCTGGCGATAAAACACGTAATATCGATGTGGCACTTGCTGCCAGCATAACATTACTATGTCCAGCTCAATCATTTCCAGTCCCAATTTATAGGTAAATCTTAGGGAATTAAATATGGAATAAAGCAAAAATTTATAATCGGTTGGGTTGAATATGTGCTTTCCAAGGGTTGGTGACAGCAAAAAACAAGCTAAGGGCTAGTAAACTATTGCGATCGAACGGCGGATGCTTTTAATATTTCTTGATGATTCCTCAAATATTTGTTGTTATATAAAATTCAGCTCGGTTTTTGTTGTCGATAGATCATAGCTCATATATTATGTAATCAATGATAGGTATAGCGCGATTCCCCGCACGGTTACTTACTCAACATTAAAAGGCATTTTTTGTTTAATAGTTTGTGCCTGATGATACACAAGTGGTTACTTTTATTCGAAAATGTTTTTACTTTACATATATTCAGAACCCATAAGTGGTGCGGCTCCGCGTGTTGCGCTCATACAGAAAACAAACATTGAATTTGTAAAAAATACTGAAACGGTTGCAATAATGTGTCCAGCCCAAGGTTTTCCAGTACCCAGTTTTCGGTAAGCTCCTTTCTCCAAATGTTGGGCTCTTAGAACATTTCATGCAGTTTTCTTAAAGTACCTATTTTATCATATGATTCAATACTTTTTAACTAAAATTATACATTAATAGAGCCTGTTAGCAGTGCAATACCCAAGGTGGCTTCTCTTTCCAAATTTGATATGAAAACTTATGCAAGCTTAAGTACTTTGGCTTTACTGTGTCCTGCTCAAGGATTTCCAGTGCCGATTTTTAGGTAAATCATAATAGATTAATGACGTAAGTTTTTATCAAAAGAAACTGCCCTCCAAACGGAAACCAACATTCAGGTAAAGTTAAGAGAATAAATGTTTACACAAGTCCTACATTATTTATTTAGAGCCCGTCTCTAGTACTGCACCAAAAGTGCCGCCAGTTAGTGCCCGCCCATTAATCGTAACGCAGTCATCCAGCATATCAATTTTATGTCCTGCACAAGGCTATCCGGCACCGAGTTTTCGGTAAGCGAAAGTAATTTTAAGTTTTACATTGGCATTTGAATGTTTTAATGAGGGGATTCGAGCCACAATATTGCAGGCAGTTAAATATTTTTTATTTTAATATATTTTATACGTAATGTGTTTATTCGTTTTCAGAACCTATCTCTAGCACTCCTCCGAAGATTAATTCACTCACCTATAAGCCTAATGTTATAGATTTAAAAGCGCAAACAGCTATTTTATGCCCCGCCCAGGGTTATCCCGCGCCCAGTTTTAGGTTTGTTAATATGCATTTTTATACGACTCCAACATAAATATCGCAATATTTCAGGCAATTGTCATTTAATGCAATTGTGAGGAAAGTTTGTTCGAAATTATTAATTATAATAATACTTATTAGCAATATTTTTGTAGAACCCGTTTCCAGCACTGCTCCACGCATACCCTCAATAATGAGTAAACCTATGAATATGAAAGGTGGCTCTGAAATTTCATTGTTATGTCCCGCACAAGGATTTCCAGCTCCCAGTTTTCGGTAAGGTTTATGTATACCAATTCTGAGACCATCATTGTTACTGTAGACTGAGGTGGAATTTCAAAACTTTTACTTTTCTTGAAGCTTTGGAACGTCTCTCCAGATGCTGCGCAATCTGTTTCTCTATTAATAAATAACCACTATCACGATGGCTATTTTTTAATTTGAAGCTCAACTTCTTGGTGGAATTATTCTGTAATATTATTTCTTCTCAGATTACGTATGATTATGTGGCACCTTCTTCCTAGAAAGGGATTTTCACGATTATCTTATATTAGAGTTGGTCCATTACAGTTAAAAATTTTTGTAGCCTATACCTTTTTCCTTTTTCTTAGACGATCTTTTCAATAGAATCTAGTTTTCAGCATTTTTGCCTGTTAAAATCCCGATCACCTTATGCTTCAAAGCTTTTAAACCGTGTTTAAGCTCAGTAATCGCAGCAGTGTTGTCTTTAACTCAACATTCATTGGTATTTTTCACACAATTTAATTTTTAATACGAATAACTTTTACACATATCATCTCAAAAAAATAGAACCAATTTCAAGTACAGCACCCAAAACTCCTGCGCTAGTACAAAAGCCCTTAGAGTTGCTCAAATCACATGCTATATCATTATTATGTCCAGCACAGGGTTATCCAGCGCCGTCATTTCGGTAAGCAACACAACGAAAAACAGCAGTTTTCAGTATAAATATTATTAAAGTAGTAAAAGTAACCAATAAACATATTTTCCGTAGAGCCGGTGGGCGGCAAAGCGCCAACATTGCTATCAAATGATATAAAACGCTCATGGATTGAGCGCATGCAAGAGCATACGTTAGCGTTATTCTGTCCAGCGCAGGCGTACCCAGTGCCAGCATTCAGGTTAAAAATTAATCTGCACATAATTAAACTAGAAAACAAAAACAAAAACACAACAAAACAGGTTTAATCTAATCTCAACCCAAATAAATGCATTTTTTATTAACTAATTGTAGAGCCTGTAGGTGCAAAAGCTCCCACACTATCCGTTGACACCAAATGGTCTGGCATTGAGCGTAAATTGAACGTCAGCTTTGCAATGCTTTGCCCAGCACAAGCGTTTCCAGTTCCAATTTTTAGGTTAGAATAAGAGCAGTTCATAAGCGTTTTCGTTTATATGTTTTTAATTTGGAAAATTATTTTCCCAGTTCATCTTGTTAGAGTTTATCTAGGGTATTTGGGTATTTAAATAGTCAATGAGTTTTTTTCTTTTTATTTCTTTTAATTCATCAGCATTGCCGAAAACATAAGAAGAAACGCAAGTAGCATTTAACTTTTTTAATACATTTTTTCAAAGCGGACAAAACACACAATTCATTCATAATTTGCAAATGCACAAACACTTGCAAACACAGTCTCACACACACATCAATGCAGACGCACACACGTTCATGTGTGCAAATACTAACAATAATTTTGTACTCAAAAACAAACAAATCATAAAATTGTACTCACGTTTTTCTTTGCTACGCGAGACGAAATAGTAGCAGCTCACTCCATCTTGCGGTGGCTGCCGGCAAAAAAAAAAACAAGCAGCAGCAAAAAACGTGCATATCTTTTGTTTACACCATAGACAGCACAACAACAAAAACTGCACACACCATCAACAACTCACACCAATTTTCATTGGGTCCCCTTTTTGTTTATGAAGTAGTTTGTGTTTGCCGAAATGTCAAAGTCAGCTGTTATCACACACTCGGTTGTTTCAGTCACACAGCAACACTTGCTGTTTCATTCAAAGAGAACATGAGCTCAAATGCGCATGTACGCTTTAGGTTAAAATTTCCCAAAACATTTACCCCTCAATTTCGTTATTATGCCACTTGTTGATGATATTTTTCGATTTTGTTTTGCTAGTAATGTTCGTAGTGGTTTGAGGTTTTTGTTTAGAATAACAATGCCAAACGTAAATGGAAAGTATAGTAATACGCATGTGCGCAGTGAAATAGCAGTATAGTTTAAGGTATTGTTTCAGTCTGACCAGTGCCGATGATTGGATTCGGTAAGCTGATGGGCAATAATAAAATTCATGAATGAAGTATTCTCATATTTTGCTCTTGCACGTTTTTAGGTCAACGTACGTTTGTTCGTTTGCTGTCTCGTCGTAATATTGTAGGTGCTTGAGGTTGTTGTGATTGCAACTGCTGCTCTCACTATGCTATCGAAGAAGGTTTTTGTGGCGCTGATACTGCTTGTTTTTTCTCTCTTAAATTTTTGTTTTCTACTATTACTGATTCTAGGTTATGGCGCAAGGCTCTTTTTGTTTTTACGTTCACGTATTTTGTAAATTTCACTTTCGCACACCCTGTGGTGCGTTGTTCACGGGTGTTATGTGTGGATGTGTGTTTCTGAATTTTACTTGTTGCTTGCTCCTGTTTTGTGTACATTATTTGTCCTTGTAGTATACTCTCATCTCTTTTTGGCCTTATATGACCTTTGAGGTTGCATTGACCTTAATGTAAGTAGTGCATTCGTAATTGGGTTGTGCGTGTATGGTGTATGTGTGACTGCACTCATTGTAGCGGGTGTTGGAAGCATTGAATGGTTTTAAACGAGCATGAGTGACACCTTCGTGTTATTAGGTTATGTTACACTTTTCTCTTCGAATTGAGGTTAATTTTCATTTATAGGATATTGTTCTACTTTTCAAACGTTTTACTATTGGATTGAACCCTCATTTATTTTCTGTCCAAAATCAACCTACTTTAGACTGGTCAGTGCTATAACTTATGATTGGTCTTGGATGGATTGGTAATGGGTCCAGCAATTTAAATTATGAGGTTATGAGTTGCATGTGACTTGAATCTACAATTCGAAAACTTTACACAGAGAAATGCATATTTTCTTTATTTTTCTTACTTACTTTTCTTATTGTTGTTTTAAGAAGAGAAACTTGCTTTTAGATGAGAAACTAACACAGTTCAAATAAGTTGGCTGCGGTTGCTATAGGAAGAGTTGTTTATTGATTTGCCTTGAAAAGTGTTCATAACGCATCATTTCAGTCAGTTTCTAGTGTTCCAATAGAAATTTTGATTTCTTCAGAAATATGTGTTATATTTCTGGTTATGATTATATTTAAAGTAAACTTTATCGAGGATTTAGAATATAAGAGAACGGATTTTTGGGACCTGCAATATTTGCTAATTCGTTTGTTCAGTTAAAGCTTATTTAGTTCAAGTTTATATACATTTTAATTAGTTAAGTGATTACTTCCCCAACATTCAATCTTTGATTATTTATGGATTATTTACACAACCTGCTCATGTGTGGTACATATGTATATAAATACAAGTACTTATATTATTAAATGAATTTTCATTATTTTTCCCGATTATTTCCTAGAACCAGTCGGTGCAAAAGCGCCCACTTTTTCGTTGGAATATAAACTAATCGAAGTGCAAAAACACCTAAGTGCTAGTTTTGCTCTATTATGTCAAGCTCAAGCATTTCCGGTACCATTAATTAGGTAATATTTTTCAAATTCCAAGTAAGGTTTACCCATTCCATGTTTCCATTCTCTGGGTAAAATAAATATTTTCCGTTTTAAATTTTAAAAAATTTATTCTTTTTAGAACCCATGGGTTCAAAGGCTCCCGCATTTTCTAGTGAAGTACAAACGTTTTCACATCGTACCGACTTAAATTCAACTTTTGCGCTCATATGTCAAGCTCAAGCATTTCCGGTGCCAATTGTTAGGTAACATACTCAACATTCAGCATATCTAGCATTTTAAAATACGATTTACAGTAATTGCTACTGTAAAGAGAGATATTTATTTTTCGTTTAAGAACCTGTGGGCTTTAAAGCTCCTTCGTTTCCTAGCGTGGCTTCAACGTTTACCATTAGCACACCACTTAAAAGTATATTAGCGTTAACGTGTGAAGCCCAAGCATATCCAATGCCAATATTCAGGTACTTGGAAAACGTTAAGCTTAACATAATGCAGTTCAGTGAAATTTAAAATTGTGTCAGATCTAAGAACCAAAGAAATCACTAACAATCATTAACATTTAAATATTGAATTCAAATTATTCGTCAAATATATTTGAAGAAATCAATACTTTGGTGTTGGGTCTTGAAAATATAGGTCTGAATATTTTTGTCTTCAAATATCCTTTGGATTTTCTATGAAGATTTTCTTTTGATCATTTTTAAATTTTAGAACCCGTTGGTTTTAAGAAACCTTCATTTCCCAGCGAAGCTACTTCCTTTGCAAGCTTTGTATCAGAAAATCTAACCATGGCGCTTTCCTGTGAAGCTCAGGCGTATCCAGTACCAATATTTCGGTTTGTTTAATTTTTTTGTAATTTAATTTCATGTGTTTATCTTATCAGACAAGCGTCTGTATTGATTGCTGCATAAAATCATAGATTGTGTCCTTAATTTTATAAGATTTCTACTCTTCTCTTGAAAGCTCTTACATATAAACTCGCCTGATAAGCTTTTGTGCTAGTCTGCACATTGAAAATTATTTTTGGAGACTACGCTTGCCAACTGGTTCTTCTGTTTTTTATTGATTAGGATTTAATTTCTATGAATTGTTTATTTATTTTTAAAATTTAGAACCTGTCGGTGCAAAAGCTCCAACATTTTCAAGCGATTCTAAAGGTAGCATTTTTGTGCGTTCAATAAATTCAAGCTTTGCTTTACTGTGTCAAGCTCAAGCATTTCCAGTGCCTCTTATAAGGTAAATCTACATCCCCAAACTCAAACAATTTGGCAGTTTTTCATATTTTTTTTTTTATTTGTTTTACATTTGAAGAATTAAATATGTTAAAAAAATTTTAACCCTTAGAGCCTGTTGGTGCAAAAGCGCCTACCTTTTCCATGGACTCTAATTCATTTTCATATTCACGGAATGCTGGACAAAGTTTTGCCCTATTATGTCAAGCTCAAGCATTTCCAGTGCCTTTAATAAGGTAAACTTTTTTTTTCTAATTCAGGCAGTTTTTTAAAATTTATTTTATATTATAAATAATTAAACCTTCTACTGCCATTAATTTTTAGAACCAGTTGGTGCAAAAGCGCCCACATTTGCTAGTGTCTCGAAAATCAGCAGTCTGTTAGGGCAAAGCACTAGCGATATTGTGCTTTTATGTCAAGCTCAAGCCTTTCCGGTGCCAGTAATTAGGTGAATTAATGTGACTGAAAATTTATTTTAAAGGCTTTCGAACAGTTCAGGCAGTTTACTATTTTAAAATTATATAATAAAATTTATTTCCTTTAAAGAGCCACTAGGCGCTAAAGCTCCTGCCTTCCCTTCGGCTGCGAAAAGTAGTACTTTCGTGGAAGCTCAAGGCAGAGACCTTGTGCTGCTATGCCAAGCTCAAGCGTATCCAGTGCCGTTTTTTAGGTATAAAACTCGTTGCCTACATCCCAACATTCGACGACGTTTTTTCTTTGAAAATGAACTATTAGAGTCTCGAAATACATACAAAAAAAAACTAAATGTTCTTTCAGAGCCTGTTGGTGCAAAAGCGCCCACATTTTCAACCGATTCCGTTGTGTTCTCGTATATACGCTCGGTTGGACAAAGTTTTGCTTTACTTTGTCAAGCGCAAGCATTTCCGGTACCCCTTATAAGGTAAAATAATTAAGTGAGGTTACATTTTTAGAAAGCTGCAACGCTGCCAATTGGTTTCTGATTTTGATTATATCTAGAATTATTAAATTTTAGTTATTAAATTAAATTAAATAACTATATATTGAAATTAAACTTTCTAGAACCTGTTGGTGCAAAAGCTCCCACATTCTCCAGCGATCTAACCAGCTTTACTTTTTCTCGTAATTATGGCCAAAGCTTTGCACTACTATGTCAGGCTCAGGCGTATCCTGTACCATTGATCAGGTAGATTTTTGAATATTTATAATCCAGAATAATCAAGTGAAATACAGAACATGGTTGAAAGATCAGATTTATTTCTAACTTCAAGCTCAAGTCAAACTTTTAAATTTGTCACTAATGAAATTGTTACTCCCTTCTAAATCAGAAGCTTTTTTCATAAGCTTCAAATTTAAGCCCAGCCTTAAATGCCATAATGATACATAATAAACATATATTTTAGAGCCAGTTGGTGCAAAAGGACCCACCTTCTCAAGTGATGTTAAAAGTAATACATTTGTGCGTTTTTTTGGACAAAGCTTTGCGCTATTGTGTCAAGCCCAGGCTTTTCCAGTTCCTTTAATCAGGTAGTAACAACATTTTTAGATTTGAAAAACTTTTTTATGAAATTTCGCTCTCGGATCAAGCTTTTGATATCAATATATAATTACATTCTACAACACAAGCTCGAGTCAAGCTTTTGATAAGAACTACTCTGTTCCAAATTTCTCGCAAGGTAATGCATACATAGGCTTATAATTTTATTTCAAATTCTAGAGCCTGTCGGTGCAAAAGCTCCTACATTTTCTGGTGAATCAAAGAGCTTTACATTTATAAAAGAAATCAACAGTAGTTTTGCGTTACTTTGTCAGGCACAAGCTTTTCCAGTGCCTTTAATAAGGTACGTGTTGCTTCTAAATATCGTAATGAAAAGCTATTGAAAAAAGCTCTCTGCTTCCTCATTTTCATCTGGCAGTTTTTATTTTTATTTTTTAAATACGTGTTTTAGTTTCAATAGCTTAGTAAACAAAACAAATGTTACTTTATTTTTATATCTAGAGCCCGTTGGTAGTGTTGCACCAAAAATTTCTGGCGGTCGCTTACAAGAGTTAACCAGACAAGATACACAAACTTTGGTAATTCTATGCCAAGGACAATCCTATCCAACGCCGGTATTTGGGTAATCATCAATAACGTGTAGGATTACTTAATAAAATCTCAAGTTCAAATTCAGGCAGTTTCTGTAATTTTGCATTCAATTATTTTAATCCTCTCGATATAAAAAAATCAATTGAATCCCATAATTAACTTTTAGAACCAATTGGTAGTGTTGGACCTACTATGTCTGGGGATCGTTTGCAAGAAGTAACTAAGCGATCAGGTGAACATTTTGCAATACTATGCCAAGGACAAGCATATCCTATGCCGATTTTCAGGTATAAGATGCAGTTTCCTAATTTAAAAGATATTCGGGCAGTTTATTTATTTACTATAAATCTGATATTTAATGAATTGCTTTTCCTATAAACTTCAGAACCTATTGGACATGTTAAGCCACGCATTGCCACCAAAAGTATTGAAATCTATGAAGTTTCTATGAATGGTACATTTGTTTGCCAGTGTCCAGGTCAAGGCTTTCCAGTACCAGTTTACAGGTGCCTGAAAAATTACAACAAAAATTTGTTTCAAATTTAACTCTGTAATATAATTTGGGAAATTTTTTGTGTAAAACGTTACTACAGTGCTTGAGTTTTCAAGCTTGAAAAACTGAAAACATTTTAGTGTTCTTGCTCTAAAAATCCTTGACTGAGGCGTTTCTAATAATCTCCGGTTCTTATAACTTTGGATATAAAATTCTCACTTATTCATGACAAAGTTTAGGTACATAGGTGTTAAAGAGTCGTTATCTATATAAAGCCTCACTTCTCCTCCCTAATTAGGAGGGAGGTTTCTGAAGTTTTTCTATTGTCAATGCAGGGAATTTAAAACACAAAAAAGCAAAAGGTCTAACATGAAAATTGAAATGAAATGCTTGAAAGCAGCATGAAGACTGCTTTAAAGGAAATGGTAAGTACTCAGGGTCAGGTTCGATTTTGCAATGGTCGATGCGTTAAGGTAAGTAAAGTTCATACGAGTTATGTCATGTGCGTGTGTGTGTTAGTTTTAAAGAACGATATTTTCGGTTGCTTACAATATTCTTAAAAAGCTTTTCCATCACACATTAAATGGGCTTGAGTAATTTTTGTGATCACCACCATCCAAAAGCATTTCATTGTCGCTCATTTTCGGCCTTTAGCTTTCCCTCAAATCTCTGACGTAAATATATTCAAATTAAACTAATAAAATTGTGTCATTTCTTTCTCCACAGATGGTACAAATTCTTCGATGGCACAACACGCCGGCAAGCTGTGGTATTAAATGAACGCGTTAAACAAGTTTCCGGCACACTGATCATCAAAGATGCAGTCGTTGAAGATTCAGGAAAATATTTATGTGTCGTTAACAATTCCGTGGGTGGTGAAAGCGTGGAGACTGTCCTTACCGTAACTGCGCCACTCTCTGCTAAAATTGATCCTCCAACACAAACTGTCGATTTTGGACGTCCCGCCGTTTTCTCATGCCAATACACTGGTAATCCCATTAAAACTGTTAGTTGGTTTAAGGATGGCAAGTCCATAGGACACAGTGATCCCGTGCTGCGAATTGAATCTGTTAAGAAAGATGATAAGGGAATGTATCAATGTTTTGTGCGTAATGATCAAGAATCAGCTGAAGCTAGCGCTGAACTAAAGTTAGGCGGACGTTTCGATCCGCCTGTTATACGCCAAGCCTTCCAAGAAGAAACTATGGAACCAGGACCAAGCGTGTTCCTAAAATGTGTTGCTGGCGGTAATCCTACACCGGAAATTTCATGGGAATTGGATGGCAAGAAGATTGCTAACAATGAACGTTATCAAGTTGGACAATATGTGACTGTGAATGGGGATGTTGTTTCATATTTGAATATTACCTCAGTGCATGCAAATGATGGCGGCTTATATAAATGTATTGCAAAGAGTAAAGTGGGCGTGGCAGAACATTCGGCCAAGCTAAACGTATACGGTCTGCCTTATATCAGACAAATGGAAAAGAAAGCGATTGTTGCGGGAGAGACATTGATTGTAACATGCCCTGTGGCGGGATATCCAATCGATTCGATTGTATGGGAGCGAGGTAAGTAAGAAGAGTAAAGCACAAAAAAAAGCTACCGTGTAAGATTTTTTCATCCTCATGAAGCCTTGCAAATATATTTCAAAACGACTAGATTGCATCTCGGTAGATGTATGAATGATATCAACCCCTGGAGGGATCTGCTTTCTGAATGGCTGTTGCGTGCATTGTAATCTATGATTATTAATATTAACGTCTTCTTCTCTTGCTCTCACAGATAATCGCCCTCTACCTATTAATCGCAAACAGAAAGTTTTCCCCAATGGCACCTTAATCATTGAGAATGTGGAACGTAATTCCGATCAAGCTACCTACACATGCGTTGCCAAGAATGTCGAAGGTTATTCAGCGAGGGGATCTCTCGAAGTCCAAGTTATGGGTAAGTTTCAAAGTTTGGGTTACTTGGAACATATTGGTGCTGAAAAAAGCAAATGTGTTGCCAATATATAATTACTCCGTAACAGGATCGGATAGTGCTGGGCGCAACGTATGGTCCATCTGGTTAGTCCGTTCATTTCAGAGCTATCACTCCATGCCATATACATACTTTGCTGCCATTGCTATCACTTTCAATGATTACAAACGTTTGGTAATATCTTACGACGTCGACCAAGTCAGTCGAACGACGAACTCAACTTTGGTTGTTCTTTTCGCTTACCTCCGTCGTAAATTGTTTAATCTTTCACTTCACTTAAATAGTACCACCACAAATTGTACCCTTCGATTTTGGCGACGAGGCAATCAATATGAATGATATGGTATCGGCCACATGCACTGTCAATAAAGGCGACACACCACTCGAACTCTATTGGACTACGGCACCAGATCCCAATCTGGGTGCAGGTCGTTTAATGACCAATGATGGTATACTGATAACGAAGACAACGCAACGTATTAGCATGTTGAGCATTGAATCGGTGCATGCGCGGCATCGTGCCAATTACACTTGCGTTGCACGTAATGCAGCAGGCGTGACATATCACATGGCCGAATTGAAAGTTAATGGTGCGCGTGATGCGAGTTTTACTATTATTTTAAATAGAATTAGAGAGATCTGTAGTATTTTCACTTTAGTTTTTTTTTTTTTTGTTAGCTTCTTTCATTTAAACTTTACATTTAAATCCTCAAATTTTCGCATTACCCTCAAGTGTTACCACAAATTATGTCATTCGATTTCGGAGACTCGAGTATCAACGAATTGGATATGGTTTCCGCATCCTGCACTATTAATAAAGGAGATCTCCCTATCGATGTTGCTTGGACTAAAAATGGTGGACGTGTTTACACGAATGATGGCATCGTGGTAACGAAAACAAGTCAACGCATGAGTGTCTTAAGCATTGAGTCAGTGCGTGCTCGGCATGCAGGCAATTATTCTTGCGTGGCAACAAATAATGCGGGAGTTACCAAACATTGGGCAATTTTAGCAGTCAATGGTTATTACAATCCAAAAAAAAAACTTCTCTTAAGTTTTCCATTAAGAAACTCTTGCCTTTATAGTTTCTATAAATTATTTTAATTTTTAATTTTTAATTTTCGACCTTTAACATATTCCTTAAAACCACAAACAAGTCTTACCACAAGTGGTACCCTTCGATTTCGGTGAGGATAGCATCAACGAATTGGATATGGTCTCGGTATCGTGTACTGTGAACAAAGGTGATTTACCCGTCGATATCTATTGGACCAAAAACGGTGGCCGCTTGTATACTAATGACGGTTTAGTTGTCACACGCAATAGTCAGCGTTTAAGCGTCTTGAGCATTGAGTCGGTGCGTGCGCGGCACGCGGGCAATTATACATGCGTGGCCACAAATAACGCGGGTGTCACCAAGCAGTCGTCAATGCTAGCTGTGAATGGTTATTAAGAGAAGCTTGCATTCAACTTTTTTCCTTTTTCAATTATTACAATTTCTTTGCATATTTTTGAGTTTTATTTTTCTCTCTTTTTAACTTCACCCACAAATCTATCCTTTTTCGACCGTTTCTCTCTCTGGAAAGTTCTACCGCAAGTAGTGCCCTTCGTCTTTAGTGAGGACAACATCAATGAAATGGATATGGTTTCTGCATATTGTACCGTCAATAAGGGTGATCTCCCCGTGGATATTGCCTGGACTAAAAATGGTGGACGGGTTTTTACCAATGATGGCGTGGTCGTGACACGCACCAGTCAACGTATCAGCGTCTTGAGCATTGAATCTGTGCGTGCGCGGCACGCTGGAAATTATTCGTGTGTGGCCACTAATAATGCGGGTGTAACTAAGCAGTCGGCAATGTTGGCTGTTAACGGTTAAAAAAAAAATGTTTTATTAAAAGCTTTCTTGTTGTCGCCTCCTCTTTTGAAAAGCTCTCAAATAAGTATGAATCAGAGGGGTCTACGAAACAAGGAAAAATAATGGTTCCGATAGACAACTGCCATTTGAGAGCTTTTGTCTAAAAGAGTTCTAGTTTAATAAATCTTCCAACATTTTTAAAATTCATTTCGTCTTCGTTTTTTGTAAGTTTTTCTTGTTTGTTTTTCGACCCCCCACTTTAGTTCTACCGCAAATCTTACCTTTTGAGTTTGATGAACCCATCGATGCACACGATATGGCCACTGTAAATTGTGCGGTAACCAAAGGTGATTTGCCTTTGGATATATTTTGGCGTTTTAATAATTATCGAATGTTCGGCTCGAATGATGAGGGTGTGCTCATTACGCGCAGCGGTCAACGTATAAGCGTTTTGAGCATAGAATCGGTTAGATCGCGTCACAGTGGCACATATACTTGTGTTGCGACCAATGCAGCGGGCACTGTGGATCACAAGGCAGTGCTGCAAGTTAATGGTAGCGCTTTTCGGTCATGAAACTATATGTGTTTTACTACTTTTATGATTAGCAGATTACAGTTTATAATTTAATATTCGTATTTCCGTTGCGTTTCCTAATCCATTTCTGTGAATTCCAACCCGCGTAGTTCCACCTTCCATCGTTCCATTTTCGTTTGGTGATGAGCCAGTGAACACCGGTGAAAACGCTGGTGTACAGTGTATGATACAAAAGGGTGATATACCGATTACTATAAAATGGACGCTAAATTCACGTCCCATTATAAACGGCGAAGAAGGTATTACGATTATGAAGTTATCAGCAAAAACTAGCGTGCTTAATATAGCCGCAGTGGAGCAATATCATCGTGGATTTTTCAAATGTATAGCTGAGAATAAAGCGGGATCCTCATATTATGGTGCTGAATTGAAAGTTAATGGTATAAAGGATTCAGGCTCTGACTCAACTACCGAATTTAATTTTGCCATTTTTAGGTTGATTTACATTTTTTGTTTATTTCTAGTATTCCATCTTTGCTTTTATCTCCGATTCCCTTCTTCTCCTTAGTACCACCACAAATTATGCATTTTAGCTTCGGTGATGAAGCTATGAATTTTGGTGAAATGGCCGGTGCACAGTGTATGGTTAGTAAGGGTGATTTACCGTTGAATATACACTGGACTGTTAATTCAGCGCCTATAGTTAATGGTGAAGATGGTTTTACATTGGTACGCATGAATCCGCGTACAAGTTCGCTCAGCATTAGTTCATTGGAAGCCAAACATCGTGGCATTTATCAATGCATTGCAAATAATAAAGCTGGATTCACCGAATACTCTGCGGAATTACGTGTTAATGGTTAGAAGTTACAATAACGCAACGAATACATATACATATATCACAATAGACTTATTCTATTATAGACCTATTTTTGTTGTATTTTTTAAATTTATTTATTTTAAGTTACTACGTTCATATTTTCGTATCGTATTTAGTTCCTCCACATGTTTTGCCTATTAATTTTGGCGCTGAAACTTTAAATATCGGTGATGTTTTAAGCATTACTTGTGTCGCTCTAAAAGGCGATCTACCTCTCGACATACACTGGACTTTGAACTCTGAACCCATTACTTCGGGTGTAGATGGTTTTACTGTAATGCAACTAAATGCTCGTACTAGTTACTTGAGTGTTTTTGCTTTAGATGCCAAACATCGTGGAGTTTATCGTTGTATTGCTATTAATTTGGCTGGTTTAGCTGAATGTGCTGCTGAATTGCCAGTTAATGGTTCGTTCTATATGTTTTTTCTTGTATCCAGTTGGTTGACTTTAATACTAACAATCTGCATATCCTAAAATGAATATTAGGAGGATTCACAGTTACTGTTATAAGGCTTTGAATCCTCTTATTAACACTTTCCTCCTCCTGTCATCTGTGAATTGTGATGAGATTGTGTTGAATTTAGCGTAAAAATAGATTTTTGGTGCGTAGTTGTTTGATAAAACTACTTAGTTACAAAATTATTTACTCCAAAGGATGCTGAATTGAAGATACTACGAACGTGAGCTTTAAAGGAACTATATTTCTTTCAAAGCTTTCACAGCCGAATGAATGGAAACAAATCTGTTTCTGCGGACACGACTTTGCAAAATATATGAGTAGAAGATTGTAAAAACGTTAAATTTGCGTTGAAAAATGGATAGTCTTGAAGTTATTGCAAAAAATAACGAAATTGTTCATTGAATATGAGAAGAAGTAATTGTTCCATAGAAATTATTTACATAGCAAGGCAATCCTTGTAGAACCCCAGCGGGAATTAGCGAAAATGTGTTTTTTTCAGCAAACTCTATTTTAATGTGTGCTGTATACATATGTACATGCAAACACTTGCCAATATAGTATTAATGTTACTTATGGTACAATGCGCGGAATTGTAAAATTGTAAAATTATTATATATTATGCTTTCGCATACACTCACTCACAGTTGCTCCGCAAATCAGCCCCTTTACATTTGGGGAAGATCCGCTCAATCGCGGCGAAGTTGCCAGCGTTACATGTGTCGTGCCAAAAGGAGATTTACCGTTAGACATTTATTGGACGCTGAATTCGGCATTAATTGTAAATGGTGAAAATGGCTTTAACATTTTCAAAATGAATAAACGTACAAGCTCATTGAATGTGGATTCGCTTGAAGCTCAGCATCGCGGCACTTACAAATGCTTAGCAAATAATTCAGCAGGTTATGCTGAATATGTAGCGGTCTTAGAAGTGAATGGTTTGTTAAAGAAACAAGCTTAATATTAAAAAAAAAAACAAAAAAGAAAAACATTTGTACTTGTAGAATATTATTTCATTATTACTCGCATTCAATTTAGTTTCGTTTCTATTTAATTCCCCTCTCCATTTCTCTAAACACCCACACATTCCTACTCATCAAAAAGTTCCACCACAAATACAACCGTTCACCTTTGGTGATGAGCCCGCAAATACCGGTGAAGTAGCCGGCATATTTTGTATGATTACCAAGGGTGATTTTCCCATGGAAATACGCTGGACATTAAATTCAGCGCCTATTATTAACGGGGAGCATGGCTTCGTTTTAGCACGCATGAATGCACGCACTAGTTCGCTGAATATTGACTCCTTGGAAGCGCGTCATCGTGGAGTCTATAAGTGCATTGCCTCGAATAAAGCGGGCACTGATGAATTCAGTGCTGAACTACAAGTTAATGGTTTGTGCGCAGAAGTGCATATTCAAGTTTTGTTTCAGTAAAACACATCTTTTATATTATTTTGCTTATATCACTTATAATTTGTCCACAATTTACCCTCATGCTAATCCACTCCATTTTATCTGTATACGAAACAGTGCCGCCACAAGTATTGCCCTTCTCCTTTGGTGAAGATGCAGCTGATATGGGTGAGATCGCTAGCGCCAGTTGTGTGGTGCCTAAGGGTGACTTACCGCTAGAAATACGTTGGTCATTGAATTCAGCACCGATTATACAGGGTGAAAATGGGTTTAGCATCATTCGTTTTAATAAACGCACCAGTTCACTGAATATCGATTCTTTAAATGCAATGCATCGTGGAATTTACAAATGTATCGCAACGAATTCAGCGGGTTCTAGCGAATATGTTGCTGAATTACAAGTTAATGGTTTGTGTTGTTATATGTTGTAGAGTTGAAATCGCTGTTGTAGCCTAAGTAACTAATTGAAAGCACGCTTCTTCTAGAAACTGAATATCTACATATAATTTCCATATAAAGCTGTTTTGTTTTATGCACACATTGCAGGCTAAGCTACACAAACTAAATACATGAAGTGCGGCTAAAATAGAATAAAAAAGTGTTGAATTGTTGTTGTGATGTGTCAAAATAGCGGTTTTGTCATTTTTACGTAGTTATATTGGACAAAGTGCCTGCTGAATTGGAAAATCTATCGTAAAATATTTGTTTGTTGTGCTGAATTGCGTCAAACTTTGAAGGTTGTGCGCTGAATTGGGCGGGTGTGTGCTAAATTACAACGCTGTCTAAGCTGTAATTGCTTTTTTTTTTGAGAAAAAATTAAATCAGGTACATGAAATATATAATACGAATGCGATTAAGTATGTTTATGTTACGCATAAGATAAGAGTATATTACAATACCAAAAAAACATCGTTTTATAAATAAATCAGATAAAAAAGTTCTTCTCCATTACATTATTCAGTACCGCCACAAGTAATGCCCTTTGTCTTCGGTGATGAGCCTTCAAATTATGGTGATAGCACGGCGGTCCAGTGCATGGTCTTTAAAGGTGATCCACCACTGCAATTGCATTGGACGTTGAATGGACAACCCATAACTAATGAAAACGCTGGCATACGTATTATTAAAATGTCTCCGAAATTAAGTTCACTCAGTATTGACGCAATTAATGGACACCATCGTGGTATATTCAAGTGCATTGCCACAAATGTAGCGGGCAGCGCAGAACAAACAGCTGAATTAATTGTGAACGGTGCTGAATTGTGTTCTATTTATTAGCTGAATTGCAGTTTCAGAGTTGTATTTTTATTATTATTTAGAAAACTAATAAGTATTTAGACAATACTATTTTTCAACCCACTCCTACACTAACTTGCTATCCTTTTCCTCCTCCAACATATAGTTCCACCACAAATTCTACCCTTTTCATTTGGTGATGAAGCTTCGAATTCTGGTGATTCTGTTGGTGTACAATGTTCGGTTACAAAGGGTGATCTGCCCATCAATATAACGTGGACATTAAACAATCGTACGCTAAACACCGGCGACACTGATATCGTAATCGGACGCATGTCCACCAAATCGAGTACATTAAATATCGATTACATTGCGGCTGAACATCGTGGCACATACGCGTGTATTGCCACTAACCGTGCAGGAAAGATTACATATCACGCTGAGCTCAAAGTTAATGGTTACGTGTTGAAGTTTTCTCTTATTTATAATAGCTAGGCTTATAAAAAATGTGTCTAAAACTTAGTTTTTATTTGTTTTGTTTGTTTTGCATCCTTATGGTTTCCGATTAATTTTTCATTATCCTCCTGTCCAGTGTTTCCTGCTATACATCCTTTTAACTTTGATGCTGGTGCTAATGAAGGTGACAGCGTACAGCTAACATGCCATGTGGCCAAGGGTGATTTACCCTTGAAAATTCGTTGGACGCATAATGATTTACCTTTATTTTCGCATTTGGGAGTGTTGGCTAGTAAAATTGGTGATCGCATTAGTTTATTGACAGTGGAAACGGTTAAGGCTGTAAATTCTGGCAATTATACATGCATTGCCAGTAATAAGGCGGGCCAGAACGCACACACCGCTGAATTGCTTGTGAATGGTATATCAACATACGAGTACATATAAGTATTTGTAACAAAAAGAATTGACTCTTTCTCATTAAATCAATGCTTCCTATGTATTTTTCTTCAACTTCTATTTACTTTATTTATTTGCTCTTTCGTTTCGATCCTTCTATACGCAAATACACGTTTTGTTTATGCTGCTTTACACTTTAGTTACCATATATGCCGCTGAATTATAAAAATAAGCTGAAAATTGGTACGAAATAGATTTTTGTGGTAAAAAGTTATTAATTGATTTGAAATAAAAATTATATACTCGTAGATCTGTTGAATGTTGGAGCAGCAATGCATTAATTTATGATAAAAATTAACAATAAATATTAAAAATAGTCGAAATTTTATGGTTACTTCAATATTTCTACGACAAAACTAAATTATTGATATAGCTGAATAGCGCTGAATTGATGTTTTGGAAAAAAATTTATCGAAATTTTTATTAGTTGGAATTTTTATTAATTTAAAAATACTTAATTATATTGATTACTCAAGTTAAACCAAACCAACACATTGCTGAATTGTACTGACTGAAGTTTGTCAGTATTTAAACCGACTTCCACTTAAAGTTCGAGTAAAATCAGTTGCTGATTAGACGCTGAATACAAAATTTCCGTTTGACAATTCATCGAATTTGTAAATTTCATTAATTTAGTATTACCGCAAATTATACCATTCAACTACGAGGATATTATCAACACTGGAGACTCCATCGATTTGCTATGTCAAATACAAAAAGGTGATCGTCCCATAAAAATCAATTGGAGCTTTGAACGGAATACAGCCGCCGATACCATATACGATACTCAACAGCCGATTATGCGAACGAATCGTATTAGCACGAAATCGAGTGTGCTATCGATAGCGAGAGCAGCACCAGCGCATACGGGCACATACACCTGTACCGCAAGCAATGCAGCCGGCCTTACAACGTATAGCACGAATTTAACAGTGAATGGTACTTTCCGCTCGAAATAGAATAAATAGATGAAATTCAATACTAAACACAATTAAAATCTGCTGTTTATGGGCTTTTGTGGTTGTGGTTCTCTATAACAACTACATATATTACATAATTTCACTAAGTATACATATACAAATGCTAAACTATTAAAATTAACAAGTAGTAAATAACAAGTGTTTACTGAGTTTATAGCTGAAAACTAAAATTTATAACATTTCTCATATTCACTTATATTTACTACACTTTTTTCGCTGCTTAACCTCCCTCTGTACATATTCGCATTTATGGTATTTAGTGCCACCACGCATTACTCCGTTTCAATTTGGTGAGGAGCCTTTGAATTTCGGTGAACCCGCCTCTATACAATGCACCATAGCGGGAGGTGATTGGCCTATGAATGTGCAATGGCTGCTGAATGAATATCATTTGCCTGCTCATTTAAATATTGCTACTACGAAATTTACGCGTCACACTCACGTGTTGGCTATTGACAGTGTGACCGCTGATCATGCTGGCAATTATACATGTATAGCGAAAAATTGGGCGGGCAAGGCGGAGTATACAGCGTCGCTCGTTGTGAATGGTTTGATGATAATGCGTTTCTTTGAAAGTTTTGTTAATTTTCTTTCGATTTTAATTGAATTATTATGATTTTGGTTGCTCTTAAAATCCTTCAAAAATTATGTGTATTTAAGCTGATTACTATTTGTTTAAGAAATGCGTTTAAAAACTTGCGCTGAATTATACTAAAAGGTATTCAGCATTTACTGTTTGTCCTTTACGAGCTGTATAAATTTGTGCTGAATAGCATTTAAATATATTCAGCACAATTAAAATTTTTTTTAAAAAAAGTGATTACTTTCTGTTCTCCAAAAATTTTCCCAAAATTACATAATTTACTTTGTATTTAAATTTTTATAATTCTAAACTTGCACTTGTAGTTGCGCCAAAAATTGCACCATTCGATTTTGGTGAAGAACCCCTCAATTACGGCGAACCCGCTTCGGTGCAGTGCACAATACTCGGTGGTGATTTACCCATGACCGTTAACTGGTTGCTGAATAATGCAACAATCGATAGTTTTCATGACATTTCACTCTCACGCATTGGCAAACGCGTTAATGTTTTAACAATTGAGTCAGTGGCTGCGCACCATGCTGGGAATTACTCATGTCGTGCGCAAAATAAAGCTGGTGTTACTGAGCATTCAGCTCGTCTAATTGTTAATGGTTTGTTATTGATTTTTATATATGTATTTTTAACATTTTTCTTTCTCTTTCTTTTTTTTTCATTTTTTCTCTTCAACTGTTACTGTGTATATCCTCTCCACTGTTAAAAAGTTCCTCCAAAAATCACCCCTTTTACCTTCAGTGATGCACCTATGAATTTTGGTGAACCTGTTTCGGTGCATTGTACAATATCGGGTGGTGATTTGCCGGTTTCTGTTATCTGGACGCTGAATAGGCATCCACTACTGCCAGATTTCAAAATATTAACGCAAAAACATGGCCAACGTATAAATAATTTAATGATCGATGCCATCGAAGCGAAACATGCTGGAATTTATACCTGCATTGCAAGCAATTCAGCTGGAAAGGCAGAACATTCAGCTCAATTGATTGTAAATGGTTGGTTTAAATCAGTGAGCGTAATTGTGTAGATATTTTACTAAGTAGACTTGATTTTTAAATTCTTAATAATTTTCTTTTGTTTCCATTCTCCCCCGAAGAATCAATGCTTTCATTGATAATGAATGCGCTGATAATAATAATATGTGATAATGCTGATTTGAATTTGGATTAGAGGATTATCTAAAATATGTGTCTCTTAAAAATATTTTAAAAACTTATGACTGACTGCTTAGAAATTGCTTTGCTGAATTGACGTCGAATACACCCTAAGTACTTATACTGTTTGTGGCTATGAAGTGCAAAAATCGGCGCTGAATGAGATTCAAAACCATAAATCTGTAAACAATTTCTATTTCTCACATTAACAGCACCACCCAAGATTAGCGTATTTTCCTTTGGTGATGAGTCTATGAGTTATGGTGAATTTGTGAATGTGCAATGCACGATGTCCGGTGGTGATTTACCCGTGAATATTACATGGACATTAAATGACAAGCCTTTCGAGGATTATCTTGAAATAATCACGACTAAACGTGGTAAACGTATTAATGAGCTTACAATCGAATCTGTATCAGCAAAACATGCTGGAAATTATTCGTGCATTGCGCAGAATCGCGCTGGCCGCATAAATCATACAGCTGAATTGAAAGTTAATGGTGCGAAAAACAACACAAATATTTACATATTAAAAATTTTTCTTTTTATTTCCATTTCTGATTTTTCCAAACCCGATCTCAAAACTTCCATTTCAAAAATCGCTGTCTTGGAAACGGTAGTACAACCGAAAATTGCTCCATTTGATTTTGGTGCAGAACCTGCGAACTTCGGTGAATCTGCTAGTGTACAGTGTTTGGTGACATCGGGTGACTTTCCCGTCAGTTTTGCTTGGTTATTCAATGGACGCCAAATCAATGATGATGTCTATGACGTATCAATGGTGAAGCTGGGCAAGAAAATAAGTGCTTTATCCATTGATTATGTGCGCGGCCATCATGCTGGGAATTATACGTGTGTCGCTGCCAATAAAGCGATATCTGTGAATTATACTGCTGAATTGATTGTGAATGGTAGAATATTTGTGCTGCTTTCAAGGCGGAATTACATTTTTGGCTCGCTTTACCTTTAATTATCGTATTAATTTTGATTTCATTCCCATATTCGCTTATATTTTTCACCATATTATTATCGAATCATTTTAGTACCACCGAAAATTGCTCATTTCGAATTTGGTGATCATGCTGTAAATTTCGAAGAGTCTGTTTCGGTAAATTGTCTCATCTATCTCGGTGATTTGCCTATGGATATTACGTGGTTATTTAATGGTCATCCTATAAACTCTTACACCGGCGTATCCATTGTAAAGGGTGGCAAAAAAGCGAGCATTTTAACTATAGATTCCGTGCATGGTGGTCATGCCGGAAATTATACATGTAAAGCGCGTAATGATGCCGATTCAGCGGAATATACTGCTGAATTGATTGTAAACGGTATAGTGGATTGTGCTGTACTGTCATTTTTATTTCTGTAAAATCCAATTTAGTTTTTGTAATTTTTAGTTTATCTTTTAATTTAGATTAGCTCTCCTCTAAAATTGCTTCACAATTTTCAAAACACACACACAAATGTATAGAAAATGAGCTGTTTGTTTATAGAAATGAGTACCATTTTATTCTAAGATGAATCAATTTTCGATATACTACAATTTTCCTGAATTGGTAGTACAGTACTACAGTATCAATGCTTAAGAAACAAATCTAGAATATATAAAAAAATTTACAAATTGCGTTAAAAAAGTATGTTAAGTCTGAAATCAATAATGCTTACAAAATTTTAGAAAACACCTCCTTATGTATCTACATCTACCATATACTTCTGGGTTACCTAAATTTCTCAAAACATAAAATTTTTGGAGTGTAAGTCTTTACAATAAGATTTATTTCTTTAACAAATCTTACCGCAGCACCACCAAAAATTGCTCCATTTGATTTCGGTGAAGCACCTGCCAATTTTGAAGATTCTGTATCAATAAATTGTCTGGTTACATCTGGAGATATGCCCATTGATATTGAATGGCTATTCAATGGCGAGCCTGTTAATATTTTCGCTGGTGTAAATGTTGTTCGAGGTGGTAAACGTATAAGTTTGTTGTCCATCGATTCAGTGCATGCCGGACATGCCGGGAATTATACGTGCAAAGCTCGCAATAAGGCGGCATCGGATCAATTCTCAGCGGCATTAGTTGTTAATGGTTACTTTTCTCTTACTTTTCGATATCTATACTCGTAGTATTTGTTATGTTTTTAAGTTTTATTTCTACACCTAATCCTTCCCTCCAACAACTTGGCTGAATTGTTTATATAAAATATTGATAAATTTATATGCTTAAGCGATATGCTAATACCTGAGTTAGAAATCATAACTGCTTAATATTCACAAAATTTCTTTCTGGTGATATTTGTGCTGAATTACTGAAACCAGCTGAAATATTATATAAAAATTGATGTATGTCTACGAAAATATTACGCCGTATCCTACAAAATAATTACTAAATGATAACTTTACGAATTCTTCTTCAGCACCGCCAACAATAGTTGCGTTTGATTTCGGTGAAGTCCCTGCAAATTTTGAAGATTCAGTATCCATTAATTGTCTTGTCTCTTCTGGTGACATGCCCATCGACATTGAGTGGTTATTTAATGGTGAACCGGTGAATATTTTCGCCGGTGTAAATGTTATGCGTGGTGGTAAACGCACGAGTTTGTTAACTATCGATTCAGTGCACGCCGGACATGCTGGAAATTATACGTGCAAGGCACGAAACAAGGCTGCATCCGATGAGTTCTCAGCGGCATTAATTGTTAATGGTTACTTTGCCGTCATTTTTTGATATTTATACCTAGGGTTTAAAAAAAAAAAAATTTTATTATTATTTTGTTAAACTATTCTCTTCAAATCCTTTCCACTCCTTAAAAAAAAAACAAGTACCTCCAAAAATTACACCGTTTGACTTTGGTGAGGAGCCCGCCAACTTCGAAGATTCTGTATCAATAACTTGTCTTATATCATCTGGCGACTTACCAATTGACATTGAATGGTTATTCAATGATTATGGCATTAGTTCATATTCTGGTATTACTGTGCTGAAAGGTGGCAAACGCACCAGCATGTTAACTATTGATAATGTTCATGCTCGTCATGCTGGCAAATATGGTTGCAGAGCTAAAAACCACGCAGCCGCTGTGAATTACACGGCAGAACTTATTGTGAATGGTATTTCGAGAACAATTAATTTTAAAGTGTTTTTCTTTTTCATTTCCAAATGAATTTTTATGAGTTTTTCAATTAAAATATATAATTTCTTCAATTTATTTTCAATCTTCAATTCCATCAACAGAAAACTAATAAACGTTTAAATTTTTCAATACCAAAACTCACCTACCACACACGTTCCCCAAAATACCGATTACACATAACCTTCTGCACTCACCCCCACACATGTCACTAATACAATGCATTTCAAACTTTCATAAAAACTACACCTCTCAAATTTCCATTTTTACAGTCGCTCCAAAAATCGCACACTTTGTATTCGGCGAGGAACCCGCAAATTTTGAAGACTCTGTTTCGGTGAATTGTCATGTCTCTTCGGGTGATTTACCACTCGATATTGAATGGTTATTTAATGATTATCCGATAAATTCTTATTCTGGTATTTCAACAACAAAAATGGGCAAACGCCTAAGCGTTTTAATGATTGATTCGGTAAATGCACGTCACGTGGGCAATTATACGTGTAAAGCTAGAAATCTATGGGCTTCAACGGAATTTACAGCGCCATTAATTGTTAATGGTAGAGAAGAATTGAGTCAAAAGAAACTACTATACAGCAAAATTTGATTTTAATATTACTTTTATATTATTTATTTTTAGTTTTTTCTCAAATTGCCCGTGACAAAATTGTCCCTTGTCCGCTGTCCTCAGTAAAAACTGCATGAGTTGTGCCATTGAAAATGCTTTTACTATACTAGAAACCTAATTTATTAATTAGCATTGCTTTGTTTTATTTTTTTTGGCGATTCTAGATTTTGTGTTGCACTATTTTTAGTTGACGCTAAATTTGGGCTGAATTTATATTTATATTTTTTATGAAGAAATATTGTAATGTGAAATACTGCTTGCAAAAATATTAAATAATTTAAATGAGGGGCCACTTCGGTGGCCCACAGAATGAATACTAGGCTGGAGTCCCAGTTAGCTGAGGTTCGAACCCGGCTTAGGCAATAATTCTAAAGTAAATATTCATTTATCAGGTCAAGTGAAATAAGTCAGCTTGGTGGCGTAGTTCCTAAGTGGTTGACTGGAGTTATCTAGTCCCTAAAGGTTCGTAGAAAAAAAACTAAGACTATATGCTTAATAAAATCGGCTAAAAAACTATTTACAAAATATTTATGTTTTTAAAATATCCCACGCTGAATTCCAAAGTGTCTAAAAATAAAATAGGACTTTAAAAACTAGTACCTACTAAGATTTCAAGCTGAATTACAATAGATGAATAAAAACTTTTATTTTTAAAGTAATTTTCCCTTGATATCAAAAACTTTTAGTTTATAAAAAATTTCCCTTCCCTCACAATTAGGAAAACTGAATTACTTAAATTGGTCACACAATTGTTGTGTATATTCATGGCATCATCTTGAACTAAAGACTCTACTGTAGGGTCGACTAAAAGCTAGTGTGTTTGTAAAAGAATACATAACTACTTATTTTGCATATGGTATATTCCCACCCTAGTACCGCCAAAAATTGTACCCTTCGATTTTGGAGAGCAACCGACCAACTACGAAGACTCAGTATCGGTGAATTGTCTCATTTCATCGGGTGATATGCCGGTCGATATTGAATGGCTACTAAATAATGCAACAATGCTTACATATTCCGGTGGTGGGGTTACCATCTTGAAGAGTGGCAAACGTGCCAGTGTTTTGACTATCGATGCAGTGCATGCAGGCCATGTTGGAAATTATACGTGCGTTGCAAAGAACGTCGCTGGAAAAGCATATCACATGGCGGAATTATTTGTGAATGGTGGAAGCGAAAAAAAACAATTAAAAAATTTGTTTGTATTTATTAAATGTCTTTGATCAAATTGTTTGAATTTCTTGTTTGTTTTTATTTCTTAACACTTTCCTTCCCTTTTTCCATTTTCATACAATATGTGCACTATTTATCGTGTACACAAAGTTCCGCCACATATCACACCTTTCGAGTTTGGTGATGAACCCGCAAACTTTGGTGATTCGGTAACAATACAATGTACCATATCGAAAGGTGATTTACCTGTTGATATTACGTGGTTATTTAATGACTATCCCATAAATGATTATTTGGGCGTAACAACGTCGAAAATGGGTAAAAAGGTTATTGTTTTAAACATTGATTCGGTGAATGGCAACAATGCTGGAAATTATACATGCAAAGCGAGAAATGCTGCACAAACAACGGAGTACACAGCAACTTTAGTTGTGAACGGTTGAGATATTGATACATTTACACATTCTTACATACAATATATGCAATTTTATTTTACTTAAATGCATACAAAAACATTTTTAAAGTTTATATCTGGATTGTGCGTTTAATTGCGTTTTTGATTATCATAACTTAACCAATCTAGTTTTCTAGTTAACCAGAGATTAGATAAATTGAGATTCCTTGCGAAATTAGTTACTCAAAATCTTGTTTAAGTGGTTTTTGAGTCAACAGAATTTTGAATCGATTAATCGAGTATTAATTAGAAAGTTCCGAATAACTGATCGAATTAATGATTTTAATATTCGGGATATGAAGTCAACGAATGTTTCTACTTTTAACTACTTTTAATGTGAATCTTGATTAATTCTCACAGAATTAGATTTCAAATTAATAGATTAATTAAAAGTCTCACTATTCAAAATATTCGCTTAATCGCACAGTCTTCTTTTTTTTTGTACTGTAGATATTTTCAAACATGTTTTTTTGTAGTTCTTGCATATCTTTTTCTATTATTTTCCTCAAATCGTTTTTGTTTTTTTTGTTTTTTTTTGTCTTTTCACAACAAGTCCCTCCACAAATATCACCCTTCTCCACTGACAGTCAGTCAGTACATCTCGGTCAGTATATAACCTATCAGTGTACGATAACCGACGGTGACTTACCGCTCAATATACTGTGGACATTTAATAATCAACCGGTGGTCAATAATGATGATCAGGATATACTGATATCGAAGCTAGGACGACGTAGCAGTGTTTTAACAATTGAAAGTGTCAGTGCACGCCACGCTGGCAATTACAGCTGCCATGGTTCGAATGACGCAGGCAAAGCGAGTTATAGCGCACAACTGAAAGTTATAGGTCTCAGAAAACTTAATTTAATTAAAAGATGTTTCGATAATTTAATGCTTTTTATTTAATATATTCTTTACTATTTGTTGTACAAGTATTTTGTTGTTAATTCCCTTCACATCCATGCATCCTTTCATCCTTTAGTTTTGCCACGCATCATACCCTTCGCTTTTGAAGAGGGTCCTGCACAAACAGGACAATATTTAACATTGCACTGTTCGGTGCCTACTGGTGATTTACCATTGCAAATACAATGGACCCTAAATGCTGAAGAGGTCAGCGAAGGTTTGGGTGTTACCACATTGATGGTGGGACATCGCAGCAGCGTTTTAACTATTGATTCAGTTGATGACCAACATGCTGGCAATTTTACTTGCCATGCTAAAAATCGTGCTGGAGTGCAAACATTCTCAACGGAATTGAATGTTTATGGTTAGAAAGAAGTTGCAACAGAAAATATTAAATATTGTTTTTGTGAAAATTTCTATATGAATCTTAAGTTATAAGTAGTAAATCTAACTAACTAACTAAGAGTACGAGTATGTATGTAGTTTTGCCTTTAATCTCTTTAGCTAGTCTCAATTACTAAGCGTTAAACAAATAGTTTATTTCTTTTTCATTGCTGTTGTAGAAAAACATGAAAATTTTTGGACTTGAAATGAAATTATTTCCTGAAAAGCTTACAAATAATTGCATGAATACATGGCACAGTCAAGAAAATGCTTCGATGAACTGATGAGAATCTGTGAAAATTTGCATGAAGAAAAGACACATCACACTAGACGCTTTGTGAATGCAACACTTATTAATTCTTGTAAAGCAGCTTTCTACATGGGACGACATTGTCTTAAGACATGGCAAAAAAGTCGCGACAAACTGCATGGCGTATCGTGTGGAAGTTCCAAAACAGAGTATTAAGACATTGTCTTGTGACTTCGAGTGATATGTCTCTTATTAGGAGTGTTTTTATTTCAAAAGTAGCTCAGGGTTGCTATTTGAATGCAGCATATTTGATAGCCACAACGACATTTGTCTTAAGACAATGTCTTCTTGTCTAGAGGCAGCGTAAGATGATATCATGGGGCAGGGATGATTTGCTAGCGTGACAGTTGAAAAGATATATAATACTTATATACTTATTTATTGAAGGAATGTCGATTTGTTAAAGCCAGCAGAACAAACTAGCAATCTTGTATTGTGGCTTTGCCCTTACAGAATGGAAAATTTTACTCGTTTAGACTTTTTTTGAGTTGTTTGCGAGAAGATCTGTAATGTTCAGTAGATCTGTATGAAATACGAACCCAAATACGAAAATATTCATTTAATTCAAATTTGATTTTTGATTTTTTAATTCTTCCAGGGCAACTTTAATTAGGCAAAGTTTTCAATTAGAATATTTTTCTGATTTTTGTAAAGAAAATACTTATAAGATATGAAAATATAAAATCAAAAAATGTATAAATATCAAACACCGTTATCAAGGAATCATTCAAAAGAGTTAATATTCAATGATAATATCTCCTCCAAAAATACAAAGAATATGGGAAGTAATTTTTCACAAATTGTCAAAAAAGTGTATTTATTTATGGAATAATCGAGAATTCTAAGATCATAAATATGTTTTTTCCCCCTCCATAAAATCGTTATAGTGCTACCGAAAATTGCGCCCTTCTCTGCCGGTGCTGAGGCCTTCTACCCAGGTGACTATTCCACATTGCAGTGTTCCATTATACACGGTGATCATCCTCTTCTAATTTACTGGTATTACAATGAGCAAAAATTAAATGAAACCTATGCACAAAAACTTGGCATACTCATCTCGAAAATGGGCTCACGAAGCTCTGTGCTAACGATAGAGTCAGTGCAGGGTGCACACGCGGGCAATTATACGTGCTATGGTCTAAATGCGGCGGGTGTTACAAACTATACAGCCCAACTGATTGTTAATGGTATAGCCAAGAAATAGACTAGACTTGGCTAGTAGTATTTCATTTGCAGTTCTACAGCTTTCTTTGTTTGATTTCGATTACTATTTTTTATTAATTACTTATTTTTGTTAATAATTTTGTTTTGTTTAATTTCATAATTGATCCACAAAACGAAAATTTCACTACCACCCAATCTCCTCAACAAAAACAAACAAACAAAAAAAAAAAAAAAAACAGTTCCACCAAAATTAGCACCTTTACCCACCGGCAATGATTCGCCACTCTATGTTGGCGATTACTTTCAACTGTCGTGCGCTGTTGTGCACGGGGATGCACCATTTAACATCACGTGGTACTACAACGACGAACCGGCTAGTATAGTTGATGGAATTGTGATATTAATGCATAGCAAACGCAGCAGTTCATTGAATATTGAGAGCGTGCGTGGTGAGCATGCTGGCAAATATACCTGCATGAGTGCAAATCAAGCTGGATACACGATGGTCTCGACAAACTTAACAGTCAAGGGTTTGTTTTAAAAATTGAATGTGCTGATGAAAATGCTTCTTTTAGTTTTTAGAGTAGTTAATTTAGTTAGGCAAACATGGAAGTGGGCAGCAATTTGTAGAATATTTAGCGTAATTAATAAATATCTGCTGGATTTTGAGATATGCTGTGTATTGTTGCATAATTTATGGTGCTTACGCAAAATTTTGTTTGATATACAATCATTCGTATTTTGTTTACGCTGCGCAAATTTGTAATTGGAATCATCTTGAAAATCATCAACTTATGTGTTTTAGCAAAAGATTGCAAATTGCGAATTGTTTTTAAGCAGAAGTGATGGTGAAATGTTTCATATGAATATTGTGTTGCTTAAAAGTATTGCATATTGCATACTTTTAGGCACACATTTTACTAATAAATTTTTTATTTTACCACTTGCAACTAATTAAAAAATGCATTTTTTCGAATTCTAACAATTGTTTTCCCTGCACAAATCTTCTGCAAATTCTCAAATGAAAATATTTCATATTTCACATACTTATGCACTTCATTCACTCATCAGTTTCATTCATCCTCTCTGCTTCTTTTCCCCCACTTCCCCGGTCGTAGAATTACCACAAATCGAGCAATTCAATTTCAATGCAAATGGTGTAAACGGTGGTCAAGCGGTACGTGTCATGTGCATGGTTACTTCCGGTGATTTACCCATTGATATTTATTGGCTCAAGGATGCTCAGCCATTATTACGTTCAATTTATCATAAAATAGATGAGTATACATTGATATTATCACTGCGTCAGACCACAATAAGCGATTCGGGTAACTATACTTGCGTAGCGAGCAATGCCGCTGGTGAGGCAAGAAAGTGGTCGACGTTGAAAGTTAAGGGTATGCATAGGGAAAACTAATTACTTGTTACTTATATTCGTATTAATAACTCCTCTATTTTCCATAAGTATGCATTTGATTTATATACATTTTTATTTTATTTCTTATATTTTAATTTTCCATATCCATTGTAGAATTATGCTTACATACTTTTAGTAGGTAAGAGAAAATATAAAATTGTGGAAACAAACTGTGAAATATTGTTAGTGTTCTATCGGAAAGAACTTATTCTATTGGACTGTGACTTCATCGCTTAGAGGCCTGCTTGTACATACTATTGTAATAAAGAGCATTGACTACCCTCGATGAACACTTAATAGGTGTGAAGTTTGTAAAGTTAGCTACACTCACCTCTTTTTAAGTCCATTACTGAATTCTTGTTAGTAATCAAGGATTCATTTTCAACAACCTTCAATTCGCTAATCTTTGAAGATTAAATGAAAATAACTCAACGACAAAGTGGAGTCAGTCTAGCAACGTCGTTTGCCAGAGCAGTGATCGATTTATTAATTATATCTGTTGTTGAGTTGACTTCTTGTCACATTTAATTAAAAGTTTCTCTGCATTTATCACTCTAGCTTGCACTGTTCTAAGTAGACGAATAGTAATCGGTCTCAAAAATTTTGGAGGAAAAATCATTCTTGCGTTTCGGACAATTTTCATTTTTAATCTGAATTCTTTTCGTTACATCATTTATATAAAAAATACCATATAAAAAAAAATATCTTGGATTAGAATAATATATCACTGTTCATTAGACGAATAGTAATCGATCTCAAAAATTTTGGAGAGAAAATCATTCTTGCGTTTCGAACAATTTTCATTTTTAATCCGAATTCTTTTCGTTACATAATTTACATAAAAAATATCATAAAAATCATCATCATCATTTTTGGATTAGAATAATATTTGGCCAGCTCATACCGAGTTATAATGGCAAAGCAATAGTAATAGTAACTTAACATAAAAAAAAAAATTCCATAAATAAATAATACTCACTCCAGATCGATAATATTTACGATATTTATGTATTGCATCAAAACCCACACCTCGTTTAAAATCAAAATTTCACTTTTTTGTAAATAATTTTATAAATTTTTAAGAAAGTTATATGAAATTGTTGCGTATGTTTCAATATACAGCAATGTAGAAAGTTTTCAATACAATTTAACTTTTGACATTAAACATTTTGAGAGTACACCAATCTGTAAGGTAAAGAAGAAGAGGTGAATTTGTATTTCTCTCTCATCTACTACCACGTAGATGCCTCGATTCTTATATGCAAATACTATTTTATGCAACCTTGTGCTTTGAAGCAAAAACATACTCGTATGGTTGTTTACAATCTGTATATTTTTTCTTTCTCATACATCGTTTTAACTACCAGTGCTTTTGCCATAAAAGCCAGTATATTTTTGGAGTGCATAAAACCCCTGCAAATTCAGGCACATCGTCTGATATATTTCCGTTTTAATGCCTCCTTTCTATCACTTAAAAAAAAACCATCTGAGTCCAAGTGGACAATTAAGATTTAAGATTTTTATTTAGTTTGTTTTTGTATCACTCCGGTAGACTTACAGCTCCTAGAAACCCATTGTTGAATATGAATACATATATTACATATACATATACATATATTGTGTTCATACTTTATAAATTTTTATGAAACACTTTAAAATGAATCAAAACTATTAATCTAAATTCGTGCAATTCTACAATTTATCACACAAATTGAAAACCCTTTTAAACTTTACTTTAAACTGACTGATGCAATTAAAACCTTTACTTTCTGCAATGCCAATATCCAAAGAATTCCCACTGCTGTCAAATCTATCACTCTCCGCTACTGTCAGCCACGTTGGTGACTATGTGCAGTTGACATGCATTTCAACGAAAGGTGATTTACCAATACAATTTCAATGGTATTTAAATGATATGAAATTAACAAACGATATGGCGGCAACACTGGCAAGTGTTGGTGAACATACCAGTCTATTGCTAATAAATAGTGTAACACCAACGCATGCGGGACGTTACACTTGCGTGGCAGAAAATCAAGCGGGAAGAATAAATACAACAGCAATTTTGATAGTAAACGGTAAATACTAAGGTGGAAAGTTGAATATTCATTGATGAAAATTCCTAAGTATTTTTTCCCCCACTAAATAGTTTTAACTAAAAGCAAATGAAATTTTCTCTCTTCAAACAATTACAGCGTTTTTTTACCCACTTATATTTGAATATTTTTGTAAAATAAATTTTTAATACATTTTTCTACTGCATATGGTACACCTGGAAAAGGTGACCAATTCCAGCATGGAAGTTAAAGTTTATGAAAAGTATAAATAAATATTTTTTTTGTTTTTGTAATTTTCTCCAACATAAAAATGTTATTTTTGTAAATAGTACAATATAATAAAATTCGAAAGTTAGTACAAAAACCTAACCCGTATAAAATTTTATATTATTATTATGTCCAATAATAATAACTACAATAGCAATTAAACCAAAATTTGTAAAAATGGCAAAACAGCTCAAATTCGCAAACATTATCACTGAAAGTACAAATACATAAACCAAAAAGCACACACATACACACACGCATATAAAACATACTCGTACACCGAATTCACACTTCACATACCAACAGCAAACACCAGCAACAACCAAATGAAAATGTGCACACTGCATACATTCTCTTTGCACACTACACAACATATATACCGGCCACCAACCCATGAAAATATGTATTTATCAAATGCTTCAAAATGCTTTTGAAATTATTTTATTAATTTTTATTTTCTATTTTGTGTTATGATTTTTTTGCACATTTTTATTGTAAAACAAAAAATAATTAAAATATTTACAATACATTCAATTCAACTTAATTCAATGTGCGCAATAAAATCTAAAAATGCAAAAACAAAACAGCATAAATATCCTGCACCTAAATACTTCCATCTGCTACCGTGTTCCTACTAAATATTTGTACAATACTAATACTTGTACTTACTGCTTCTAATGAGTGAGAAGGCGATAAAGGATATTAAACTATTACTACTACTACCAAAAATTATATCAGCTTACTCTAACTACTACCATATATATCGGAAATATATAACCACACTGCTTCCTTTCGTGAATTTCCCACCGCATCCTTAAGCTATTCCTACTTTAATTAACTTTTATTTAACATTTAATGTATCAGTTTATTTTCACATAATTATATAAACGAAGTTTTTACCTAATTTGTTGCCTGGTGTAGCAGGGTAAAAAAAATTAGCTATTACATGCTCTTCTCTTACTTTGAGTGATACTCGCCACCCACCATGCAACGCTTCGTTTAACGCATGCAAATCTAGTGTATAATTAATTATTTTCATTTCTATTAGCTTTTAAATTCAATTAAACTTTTTTTTAATATTAATCACAAATTTCTGTTGTCCTTTTTGATATTTCGTTTTTATTTTGCTTTCTTTATTTGTAAAATACAATATAATTTTATGTTGAAAATTTTTATTTTACTATATATTAAGTATATTTTACAGAAATATTAATGTTTTACTCGACTTCAGTTTTAAAAACTGATATCAAAGAAACTAGCGGAAAAATTTAGTTTTTATACCTTTTATAATAAAACGAAAGACTGAAGACCCGAACTTGAAGTATTTTTTTAAGAAGAAGAAACATTTTGGCGTAACTTGTAACTTTTTATCATAACTTCTTTAAGAGTCATTGTCGGTAATAACAAAAAAAATGGCAAAATTGGTCTAGTAATCATTAATTAGGATGTAATAAAACGAAATGGTTATAACTCTTTGCTGTAGAAAGCACGTTCACACTTCAATATTTTCTGATAATTTGAACAAAATTATGTAGAAATACATCGTTCCGAAAATATCAAATTTGAAATCAGTGTGGATAGATTTTCACCGAATTTGGTTTCATATAATACATTATTTTGTATGAGCACATTTCGAAAATTATTCAAGTAAGGAAAAAAGATGCCAATAATTGTATTTTTTAATTATCTAAACTTAATTTAAGGGAACTGATATTTTTCTAGATCCCTTCAACTATCATTAATACTTTATAAAAACTAGAATATGCAAAATAAACTCTGTAAAGTATTTAGAAAATACATATGATCCTAGTGAAATAATGTTGGATTCAGATTCAGATTCAGATATTGACACTTTTAAATGTGTATGAAAATATTGTAACGATTTTGTAATGAGCCGGTTCATCAAGACTACGTTGAAGAGAAACATTTATATTTCTGTAAGTAAGAAAAGGGTATATGAAATGGATTTTCGATATAATCATGAATAAAAGCCTGTCAAGACTTTAGAAATGGCTGTCCGCGATACCAATTCATAATAAATTTAATTAGTGTTGATGAATTCAATCGCAGTTAACAATTTTGGAAGGCATTGGCTAATGTAATGTAATTATTATAATTTTTTAATTGCATTAAATTTCATTTATATGTTATATAACGCCAAATAATTTTTGAGCAAATATTTACTTAATTGAAACGTGATCGAACTAAACACAAACCTTTAATTAAAAATCCATTTCAATGTGCTCCTGTAAATGTCTGTCCTTCTGTTAACTTAAATGAAAGTTTTACGCCTTACCGCATGCTTATTTAATGTTAAAAGCTTAGTTTCTTTAAATACATATTAACGTATTCCATTTCATTATTTCCAAAAATAACAAAAACAGTACCACCAAGATGGATTTTGGAACCCACCGATAAAGCTTTCGCGCAAGGCTCCGATGCTAAAGTTGAATGCAAGGCTGATGGCTTCCCCAAACCGCAAGTGGCATGGAAGAAAGCAGTCGGTTTGTAACATGAAATTTTATGATAGTTTTGAATTACTTAAATATCAAACTAATAATGCCTACGATTTCTACTCCTCTAATAACAGGCAACAGTCCCGGTGAATACAAGGATCTGAAGAAGAGCGATAATATACGCGTTGAAGAAGGTACACTACACATCGATAACATTCAAAAGACCAATGAAGGCTACTATCTCTGTGAGGCAATTAATGGCATTGGTTCCGGTCTGTCAGCAGTTATAATGATAAGCGTGCAGGCGCCTCCAGAATTCACTGAGAAATCACGTAATCAAACCGCTAGACGTGGCGAACCCGCAGTATTGCAATGTGAAGCTAAAGGCGAGAAACCCATTGGTATTTTATGGAACATGAATAATATGCGTCTGGACCCTAAGAATGATAATCGTTATACTATACGTGAAGAGATTCTCTCCACTGGGGTCATGTCAAGTCTATCAATTAAACGCACCGAACGCTCTGATACCGCGCTGTTCACTTGTGTTGCCACCAATGCTTTTGGCTCCGATGATTCTAGTATTAATATGTTGATTCAAGAGGTGCCCGAAATGCCATATGCTTTGAAAGTTCTAGATAAATCAGGACGTTCCGTGCAATTGAGCTGGGCACAACCCTACGATGGCAATTCACCGTTGAAACGTTACATTATTGAATACAAACGCTCTCGCGCTTCTTGGGATGAAATCGATCGTGTCATGGTACCAGGGCATACCACCGAAGCACAAGTGCAAAATCTTAGCCCTGCAACCACTTACAATATACGTATCGTTGCTGAGAATCCCATTGGAACATCACAGTCTTCAGAAGCAGTTACTATAATAACTGCCGAGGAGGCACCTTCTGGAAAGCCGCAAAATATTAAAGTTGAACCGGTTAATCAGACAACGCTGCGTGTCACATGGAAACCGCCAGCACGCTCCGAATGGAATGGTGAAATTTTAGGTTACTATGTGGGCTATAAACTCTCAAATACCAATTCGTCGTATGTCTTTGAAACTGTAAATTTCTTGACTGAAGAGGGCAAAGAACACAACTTGGAATTGAATAATTTACGCGTCTATACTCAGTACTCGGTGGTGATACAAGCTTTCAATAAGATTGGCGCTGGCCCCATGAGCGATGAAGAGAAACAATTCACTGCTGAGGGTACACCAAGCCAACCACCAAGCGATACTGCTTGCACCACTTTGACTTCGCAGACCATACGCGTTAGCTGGGTTAGTCCGCCACTCGAATCGGCCAATGGTGTTATCAAGACTTATAAAGTTGTATATGCTCCCAGCGATGAATGGTATGGTAAGTACAAAAGATGATGCTGAAGAAAGAAAATTGATTGAAGTACTCACAAACTGGCAAAAACTTCCGAGTTTCTTGAAGTTTGCGCACAGTTTTTAATTTTTACTGTTACATAGTAACTTAAGATTTCCACCTATTTCTCTTCTTCCAGATGATACTAAACGTCACTACAAGAAGACTGCCTCATCTGACACCGTGCTACATGGCCTGAAGAAATACACTAATTACACTATGCAAGTATTGGCTACTACCGCTGGCGGAGATGGTGTACGTAGCGCAGCCATACATTGCCAAACCGAACCAGATGGTAAGTTCTTTAAAATCTCTTCTCCACACACCCACTCACATAAATCTTTTTTAATATCTGCCTACTACAGTTCCTGAAGCTCCCACCGATGTCAAAGCGCTTGTTATGGGTCATGCTGCCATTTTAGTCTCATGGCGTCCACCAGCACAACCCAACGGTATCATTCAACAATACACTGTCTACTCGAAAGTCGAAGGTGCTGAGGGTGAACCAAAAAGCCAAAAAATACAACACTACCAAATGAGTTACGAGGCAACCGACTTGGAAAAGAATAAACCATATGAATTTTGGGTTACCGCCAGCACAAATATTGGTGAAGGACAACCCTCAAAGAGTATTGTTGCCATGCCCAGCGATCAAGTACCCGCCAAGATTGCCTCATTCGATGATACTTTCACCGCAACGTTCAAAGAGGATGCCAAGATGCCATGTTTGGCCGTGGGTGCACCACAACCGGATATTACATGGAAAATTAAGGGTGTTGAGTTTACTGGAAATGATCGTATGCGTGTTTTGCCCGATGGTTCTCTATTAATAAAATCGGTTAATCGTCAAGATGCGGGCGACTATTCATGTCATGCCGAAAATTCGATAGCCAAAGATTCCATTACACATAAATTGATAGTTTTGGCACCACCACAATCACCTCAGGTTAGCTTGTCAGCTACCACTACCGATTCATTGACTGTGAAATTGAAACCACATGAAGGTGATACAGCGCCATTACACGGCTATACTTTGCACTATAAACCAGGTATGTAAGACTCGGGCTACAATTTAGTAGGGAAGCAGATCGTTTTATCTTATCATTGCTAGTGGAAGTCGAAAGAAAGTAGGTCCCAGACAGCTACCAATGATTAAAAGATTGAAAGTAGCATTGAACGGAGAGATAACGAAAAGTATCAGTACTAGTCCCCAACGAACTAGTTTTAGGAATCTGTGGCGTTGTGAATGTAAATAGGTCAGCTAGTTAACTAAGTATCTTATTAGATATCACTTGTCTGTCTTATGTATGTACATTTAAGTAATATTAAAATTAATTCCTAATATTTGTTACAGAATTTGGAGAATGGGAAACAGCTGAAGTCTCTGTTGATGCTCAAAAATATACAATTGATAATTTATTATGTGGCTCACGTTATCAAGTTTATGCGACCGGCTTCAATAAGTAAGTTCGGGACCGGTATAGCTGCAGTCCCTACAATCGTCAATCATAAAACTTGAGGTCAAGGTTTTGAATAATAAAAAATAGTGCACAATCCATTACCCTCACAGTTAATTAATTCAAATTTTATTTATTAATATTTCTCAGCATTGGTGCTGGCGAGGCTTCAGATATTTTAAATACCCGTACCAAAGGTTATAAACCAAAGCTGCCCGAGAAATTACGCTTCATTGAAGTATCATCGACTTCGGTTTCATTGCATTTCAAGGCATGGAAAGATGGCGGCTGCCCGATGTCACATTTTGTTGTGGAAAATAAGAAACGGTAGATCAGAATGCGATTTTTCAAATACGAGTTAATCGCATTATAAACTTTTACTATATTTATTTTTATTATTTATTTTAGTGATCAAATTGAATGGAATCAAATCTCAAATAATGTGAAGCCTGATAATAATTATGTGGTCTTGGACTTGGAACCAGCAGTCTGGTACAATTTACGCATTACAGCACATAATTCTGCTGGTTTTACTGTGGCCGAATATGATTTTGCTACACTGACCGTAACTGGAGGTATGTTTATTCAGTTTTCCAATTTTCCATATTTTATATACATATCTAATGAATCTTATATTCTTGAAAATTTCACATTGCTTTTGTACATAAACAAAAAAAAAAAAAAGAAAAAAAAAACAACTACGTAAGAAGCTGGCAATGTTGTGGGAATGACAATGTATTTACAGTGTTGTAGAAGGAACTATTTGAGATTAGATGGGTATAATTTCGGAAATCACAAATTTAAAAAGTATTAGGTTAGGTTGTAACCTGAAGCCTATACAACTACATACAAGTGTTAAACTAAAAAAATAAATAATTTACATGTTTATTTGAGAAAAATCCATTTAATTTTTTCAAGTACTGCTCTAATTTGATACAAAATGAAGTGAAGGCATGACTTGACGACCATTATCGAAGGGTAAACAAGGAAGTCTACACTTCTAACAGCTGAAGAGTTTCAATGTTCTTGTGAATATCAATTAAAGCCAATCAAGAATTAAAAACACCTGTATATTTATTGAAAAACTTAGACAGCTCTCGATGAAGTTCACAACCTAGATTCACTTCATGATTTTTTAAACCATAAACAACCTTTTCTATATTTTAAACTTTTGCTTAGACTGTTTTTTTTCTTTTCACTTAAGAATTTTATTTGGTATAAAAAGAAAATTACCACTAGAGGTTTAGGTTTTGATTCCTCTTTTTTTCTCAATATATGTGCATATTTTGTTTCCACAACATTGCCCGTATACAAATAACAAAAAATTGTTAATAAATGGATTGATCGAAATATAGCTACACCCGCTTTATGTACAATAATTAATTAAAAACAAACAAAAATGTACAAAACACAAAAAAATATAATATTTTTCTTTATAAACTTTTAGCTTTTTCTGCTAAAATTTTAAGTTCTTTACACTTAAAGAGCACTTTCCGTTTCCGTTTCTGTTTTCATTTTTTTTTTCATTTTAAAGCTTGTTCTATTACTTATTTGTTTCTTTAATAGCGCTTATTTATAGAGAAAAAAAAATTTTTAGTTTTCAATTTCTAGCAATTGGCTTGAATTTTGTATAGTAAACTAAAAATCAAAAAACTATATAATTTTGTAAAAATTTGTTTGGAATATAGTTGCAATGAAAATGTTATTACAAGTAAATTTAAAGTAAAAAAAAAGACAAACAAGAAAATAATAATAAAAATATATATATTTATTTTTATTGCGTAAATGCAATTTGTTTTTTCCCCCACCACCACCAAACCACCACTGCCAGTATTCACCATACACAAAAATTAAAAAAAAATAAAATGGAAATATTGAAATAGCATTTTTTGTGTAGTTAACATTACAAAAATTAATATAAAATTTTGGTTTTATAATTTAAAATTTTTTTTTGTCATAGAATATCATTTTTTGTATTTTTAGTTTGAGTTTTAAGTTCTGTTTTGTTTGAGTTTTGTATTAAATCAAGTATAAAGCCTAAGTTTTAAAAAACTCCATGTGTATTTATGGCAAAAACACAAAAGTACTAAAATGTATTGTATGATTTGAAAATGATGTCTATTGATAAATATTGCTTCCCTGAAATGTATTGAATATGTATTTATTATTTTCAAATTGATGTGGCATGATGTATGAATATGTAAGCTTCCCCCTTTATTTATAAGCAACTTGATGCAAGTTAATGTAACCTTCTTGTATTTATCCACCATTAGTTAGTCGGAACATATTCATAACCAACAGAATATAGTTTTAGGTTCTTGTTATCGTTCTGGGAAATGTGAATGTCATAATCATCAGCATATCAGAATCGATTGAAATCCACAAAAGTAAATTTAACATGAAAAGAAGTCTTGAAATTTTTGCGAATGAAAAATATAAGAATTAATTGGGGTATTCACAAGGTATTGTATCGTCTGAATAGTTATAAATTCTTTAATTTTTTCATAAAATATTTTACGACATTATAACAATACGAAAGAATAAGATGCCTTGAGAATACCACAAATCCAAAAGTATACGTGAGATATCAAAGAATCCTTCTTTACTTTAGCACGATGAAAGTCTGAACAATATTGAAGTAGCAGGTGGTAGGCAAGTCTTCTAGGCTTCTATTTCATGTCTAAGGTTCGGGTTCACAATCATATGGCAGCACTGCTGTGGATTGTGAATTTTGTTTCTGGGTCATTGTTTTTGTGGGCCCCATGGTTTCTTGCTTATGTTTTGTTTTTCATCGGATACATTCCGACACTTGTAACGTCACATCCTTACTCAAATGAAATTCCTGGGCCATTTCTAAAAACTTGTCGACGATAAACAACAATATTTCTTCAAGATCTGCGTCACTTTCAATATCAGACTCAAAATTTTCTAGGTCTGAAAACATGTTTAGAATTTTCACGAAAATAATCAGCTGTTGGTTATCCAATGGCATTTGGGAGTTTAACAAATGGTTAACTAAAGGCTGAAAATAAAATGTTAGTTAAACCCATGTCATTGCTTAACTTCTAACTGTGAATCCGGGCCTAAGTGGTCGTAAGCATTTCAGTCTGTAAAGCTCTTCTCTACCTCACTCGAAAACAGACTTCTTTATAACCAGACGGAGAGTATTTCCACACTAAATATTTTTTTGTATAAATTAATTTCTGAAGAACGGCATTGCTTATTTGGTAAATCTTCATAGAACAGTTGGACCTAGCCAATTTAACTTGCACATTTATTTGAGTTTCAGGTCTCAAAAAATCAGTGAATCAAATTTAAATGTTTCAAGCATTTCATTCAACCTAAAGGTTGACATCCACTATCCACTATGACTTGTATCTGAGGATAATAATAATACAGTAAAAAACCATCGACTGAAATACAACGGAGTAAAAATCTGTGCAATAAACTTGGTTTAAATAAACTTAAACAAAACAAAAAAAAACAAACAAAAATATTAGAAAATATTAAAATTATATTTAATTTAATTTTGTATTTAAGTTGAATGCATTTTATTATTATTATTTGTTTTTTCTTTTCAAAAACATTTCACATAAAAAAGAAAAAAATAATCAAGCATAAAATTTATTTTGCAAGAAAATACAAATAAATTTTTAATATGGGGTTTTAAATATTTAAAACGAAAAATATTTACATTTACAAAAAAAAACTAATAATTAAAAATTTGTACCTGCAACAACCAAAGTGTTTTTTTTTCATATGAATTCATCAAATTATTAGGAAAAAAGTGAGAATAAAAAATCAAAGAAAAGATACAATCGTAAAAGTTTATTTCGTTTTTTAATTCAATTCATTTCAAAATTTTTTGAATTTCAATTAAGTTTATGTTAGTTTATTACATACAATTTAAACATTTATTTAATTAAAAATCATACAAGCATTTATTACATTATTGATAATTTATTTGAAATTTAAAAATAATCAAACTTAAAAAAAACATTTAGTATGTATGTTATAATAATTAAATTAAGGAATGTCGTTTCAAAGTTTCTTGAGAATTTTCATAAATTTACTAACTTAATTAATTTGAAACTTTTTTAAACACTGTTAACGCTGTTATTTGCTTATGAAATGAATTTAGATTTAAATATTAAAGTTAATATAATTAATATTAATATTCATTACTAGTGTTGACTTTAGAGTTTAGTATCTACTAACATAAAAAACAGGTTAAAACGAAAAACAGAAAATAAAAAACAAATTGCATTTCAATAACAATTTATTTTAAAAATAATTATGTAAAGATAAATAATTAACTTATTTATAATAGTTATATATTTTATTTATGAAAATGAGGAGAATGGAAAATATGTAAAATTAGAAAGCAAGGGAGGGAAACTTGAAATATTATACATATGTATTAAAAACTACTGATAATATAAAATAATATTAAAAATCTTGATTCAGTTTTTGATACTGTTTAAATGGGTGATAAATAAAAGTAGAATCAATAACTATTTTTAATTTCGAATACAAATACACAAGAATTAAACATCTTTTAATGGCGTTCCGAAATTGTGCTAATATTTCTCCGCTTATTCATTTGATTAATTTTTCAACATTAATCGTAAAACGCAGATATTTGAATACTTGAAGCAGTTCCCAATCGCTTCCTTTAGAAAAATTAACTGCTTAATTAATTTTGAGTTTCATCTTTACTTTCTAGAAAACAATAAATAAAGTGTTTCAATTTCGAAAATTCATAAACAAAAAAATTACTAATTTAAAATTTATAATTTTTTTCGGAACTCAAGTAAAGTTTTCAATACCTTTTGTTTACATAAATTTGTCAAAACCTCGTTTCATAAATATAAAATATATAAAAAAGTTTTAAAAATCTTATAATATCAAAAATTTTCAAGGCCTAGCAATCTTTTTTTTCATTATAAATTTTCTTATATATCCTCTATTTTTTCTAATACACAAATTTATTACACGAAAATAAATTTTTTAAAATTGAGGAGCTTCAAATCACCTCGCAATAGAAACATACTAATTCGGTATCGTTTATTGCGTTTTGATTTGGAGCTACTCAAATTTAAAATTGTTAAAAAACCACAAATTGTATATTTATTCTTTTTTCCAAATTAACTATTTTTTTGTGGTATATTTGTATATGGGTATTTCTTCTTCAGTACAAGGTACAAAGGTAATGTTCGATATGCCAAATGAAACAAAGAAAAAACGAAATAAACCTAAATCTAAGCAAAAATATTGACAATCCAATTCAATTCAAAAATGTCTACAACAAGAAACCAACAAACAAATTTTTTGCTACCTTTGGTTGTTACAGGAACAATCGCCCCCTCGCGTGAATTACCCGAATTAACTGCCGAGGATACGATCCGCATCATACTTTCGAACTTAAATTTAATTGTACCGGTGGTAGCTGCTCTACTCGTTATAATCATAGCGATTATTGTTATTTGTATCCTACGTAGCAAAGGCAATCATCACAAAGGTATATATTTTTATTAACAGAAATTTCTTCGTTTTGTTTTTTCTCTCTCTTTTTTCCTCTACTTCTTACTCGCTGTGTTGTTTTGAAATTACATTATGATTTTCGATATTATTTCTTTGATTCGAAACTACCCTCAAAAAAAAAACTGAAACACTAAAACACAAAAAAAAAATCTACAACAAAATATCGTTAAAATATGCATCCGAAAACTGTTTAAATGTTTGGCTTGTCAATTAATTTTAAAATGCTCAATTTCGAATATCGGAAATTCGAAAAACTCTAAATATGCATGCTCATTGTGTTTATTGTTTAAATATATAAAAATAATTGCGAAAATTGCACAAATGGTTTGTACTTAAAAAAAATTACTCGAATTTCGGAAAACATTACATCGACATCATCGAACCACAACGCATCCAACTACTAAATATAGGAACAATTGCACCACTCGATGATGGCCATGGTACGGGGAACCTAAACACCCGTATACGTTTACCCGCCTGGATGCCCGAATGGTTGGATTTGAATTTCATGGTACCATTAATTGCCACCCTTATTGTGGTTGCGGTGGGTATACTTGTTGTATGTGTAGCGCTTTCCAGACGCCGTGCGGACGATTTGCGAGGCGGACAAAAGGATGTCTATTGTAGGTTTTTCTTTCATCAATGTTCAATTTATGTTTCATTATTGTTTTATAGAAGCTTAAAACTTATTTTTGAAAAACAAAAAATTGAAAAATTAATACTACTTACTATATTATAAAACACTTACTCGTATTTTACAGCTCTATTTTGATTTCGAATTTTATTTCTGTTTTATATTCGACTTCGAAATTGTATAGTATATGGTAAGGGAAACCGCAATTTTTAGATGAATTTAAAAGAATATCTTCTTCCGATGATAAAAGAGATTCTCAGATTATTATGTATTTGTAGACTTGTGACACTGTTGAAATTATAAATTATTGTGAATTTTAACAATGCATTTGAATCAATTGGGGGGAGAAAAGGAAAATTTCGAAATTCCCAGCATTAGTGGATATTACCTAGTATTCTCGATAATTTTGATTGATATTCCTGGTGGCAACACACTTTTCATTTATGTCGTATTACATCTTTATATAAAGTGTAACATCTGTGTAAAGTGATGCCAGGTGTATATATTTTGAAGCATTTGACACTTTAACAAGTCTTAATAATAGCTTAAGACTATGTTAACATTAGCCTCAGCAAACCGACTCATTTTGATATCTACAGGCAAAATGGGAAGTAAGGCGGGATTTTTTAATCTGTTAAAGATTTCTCGACTCATTTTGACATTTTTTGAAATGACATTTCAATCAGCTGCGAAAAAACAATTTAACCGTACAAAATTTTATGTAGATTGATAAAAAATTAACCGAAACACCGAAGGTGTTCAGGCCAAACATGAGAATGTGGACTCTTGTCAAAATGAGTCGGCGCTCTGAGGATAATGTGAACATGGTCTATGAATCCGCCTAATATGTAAAAATTGCGTTATCCTTATTTGAAATAACTGAAAATCCAATCAACTTTCAAGTCACTCGAAAAATTAATATACTTTTTTAAATAATTCTACTTAATTTTTTTAAATTTAATTCACTATAAAAACACTTGTATATATCAAAACAAATGTTACAAGAAAATTATTACTTATACTCGTACGATGGTTAGCATGTTATTACTTAAATGTTAAATATTTGGTTAGAGTTTACTTATTCATGCAAAAACACACAAATAATACACGATATACCAAAACAAAAGAAACAAAGCATCAATATCAACATAGAGTCCAATAAATCTGAATCCATTTAAAAACTGGTATAGAAAAGGTATATGCTATAATGTCTACCGTTGCACTCTGTCAACAATTGGACTGATATATGTAGCTCACAAGGCTGTTGAATAACCTCAAAATAGTAAACGTAATTGAAAATTCGCATAGAGTTTAATAAGTACTATAGTAGTTACTATAGTCTAGGGTCTCCTCCAGACGCTACTCAGTTTAAGTTCAAAACGTTAATGGACAACAAAAGAATATTGAGCAATTAACCCAAAAAACATAAAGAGAAAACTATTAAATTGAATGAAGATGAGATGAGTTTTCTGCACACTCAATAATCTGTGTGCATCTCATCTGTGTCTTTGATCTAAGCTTTTAATACCACGAGTCACAGGTAGAAATTTACGCTATTGGTAAATGCATTTATTTCATGTTAGGGAGAAAAAATTCTCTCAGCAGTAAGGAGAAAATATTTTCTTTTAGAGACTAACTAGATTTTCCACGAAAATTTTTATATTTGACCCAAATACATTAATATTATTATCAAGACTCAAGCAACAGATCTCAACACCAGATTCGTTACATGAGGTAGACTATCCTTTGACGGCTCGAAGAATATGTCCAGAACCTCTTCTGTACATACTTTTATCCTAATTAAAATTTACGGACTATTACCTTTGCAAGATGTCTTTGCATTATACGTCAAAGTTTTACTTCTCTTACTGCGCCTTTACATCTTAGATTGAATACCCATAGTTTTTAGTTTTTTACGTACTTTTATACCAGTTCTTGTTTTATGTGGACACAGGCACATATATTCATACATACATAACTTACATAGCTATAAATACATAATCATTTCATCCACTCATTTTTTATTGATTATATAGTTTTTGTTGTATGTATATTTATATCGTTATTCGGTAAATCTTATCTGGTTTTGTATATAAATCTAATATGTATGTTTATATATCTCATACTCATTACTCATTAATGTATTGGGAAATAATAATATTTAGATATTTTTTTGCGCTAAAAATAAACCCAAGCTTTTTCGCCAAACTTAACCAAGCAAAACAATTCCATTTTTTCATAAGAAAATGTGTACATATAACTAATTACATGCAGGTCTCAAGATATGTGGCATATCGCTATAATTTGTAAGTCTATAATCAACATTTTCATATTTTATACCCACGTTCAAACTATACCATGATTTGTAAGTAATCAATATTACTTCTGTGAAGTATTAGCTTCGAAAACTTTTTCTATCGACTACAACCACCTCTTTCATCTCATTCCACTCTCTCCACAAGACTCCCCGTAGGTATTACTTCACGGGTCTTGATCCAGCAGTTCAGTTCGTTATCTGTTTTTGCATTTTTCTTCTTCTCGCTCTTTCAGCGACGCCCAGGGGCCCTGGATTTTACAAGTTATATTTATACATGAATGGAATATGAGTAATCCGAACGGCGAACTGAGAAGTTTCTAGGGAAATTTCATTCTTGGTGGTTTACCATTGGTTGCCAATACCGTTGAAAACAATTTACATTTGTTCTATTTTAAGTTTTTTGAAATTGCTGAGATCCGAACCCGGGCACCCGGCGTAGCACACCACCTACGCCTACGCTTTGGGACATATAAAAATAAATATTCATTTCGAGCTCGTTTTAGGCATAGATTGTCGCTTTACCATATATGGTAAAATACGAGTATGAGTTAGAAACGGTTAGAAAGCTTATTAGTTTTACTACCATTATCTCAGTTACCGTTCAGTTCCCTGTCCCGAAGAGGTATGAAAAAGGTGTTTCGTTTTATCAAAGCTTCGTCGTTAGAATCTCTAAATATAATATTCTAGCTACTTCGAATTGTTTAATCGAAAACTTTCGGACTCCAACTCTTTCAAAGATCTCACATTGAATAATATTTAACTGGAATTCCTATTCGAACTTTAAATGTGGAATGAATGTCTACTATGTCTATGCTATTTTAACCCAATTAAATTGAGCAGATTTTATAAATTCTTATATTAGCCGATAGTAAATGTTGTCTTAAATATTAAATGAATTTGTAGAAAAACAATCAAAATTAAAACTTTATTCTTTTCTATTAAGGCTAAGTAACCAACCTCAGTACATAAGTTCATATAAATAAATGTAAATATAATTTAAAATTCAAATTTTTAAACCCCAATACTTTTCTCTACTTTTATGCAAACATATTTTCTACTTCAAGTACTTTTAGTTTTCAGCTATATGTGTACCTTCCAATGTTTATTTAAATTTGAATCATTTTAAATCTATAATTTTTTTCCCTTTCCTCATTTATTTGGTTATTATTTAAAAATTAAAAACTAAGATGCTTTTCTTCAATACCGCAAAAAACCAAGAAAGAAATTAGAATTTGTGAAAATTTGTAAAATCATAAATCTCATCCATCATGAATTTTTTTCTTAACATTGCGTTTGGTATATCTTCTATTGTTTATAAGGTAATAAAAAAAAAATTCCATAAATGTATTCGTATTTTAAATTAAACACTAGATTTTAAAAAAACAAAAATAAAAAATATTTTGCACCTCCTCTCCTTGCAACTACGTAAATAATTTTCTGAGTGACGTATATAAAATTAAAAAAAATATTGAAAAAATTTAACTATTGCACTCACAATATTTCGCACCAATGTAAAATCGACAATGAACAAATCCGATCATAAAGGATTTTACGTGCGCTGCATTTAATGAATTAAAAACAGAAATAAAGTAAGAAATTGTATTTTCGAAACATTCGTTTTGAAATGGAAAATACATACCCAAATTTACGAACTGGTAAAAGCATCTTCAGTATTCTCATATTTTGCTTGCGATATCCATATATTAATTCTAGACGATGTAGTTTACAATCAGACAATGGGACCTGGCGCCACCCTCGACAAACGCCGGCCGGACTTGCGTGATGAATTGGGTTACATTGCACCACCGAATCGGAAATTGCCGCCAGTGCCGGGCTCGAATTACAACACTTGCGATCGGATTAAGCGAGGTACAGTTATAAGTAAGCATCTAAACTATTATTACAACATTTATTAATACAAATATCCAGTTTCTGTTTCCGTTTGCTGTTCCGTTTGCGCTTTTGCAACAAAAATACCACCTTTTGGTTGTGCTACAAGTTGAGACGCTTTTAAGAAAAATATAAATATAATATAAAGGACCAAAAAATACATTGTGTGAAATAGGACAAAAAAAAAAGATGAAATTGAATGAAATATTATGTTGCCAAGTGTAAATTTTCTTTAGAGTAAAGTAGACCTCCAGTATTGCTTATTTATTTCCTATGCACATGCAGGCTGTTGTAAGCTAAGCTTATTAATATAAGCGCTTTTTTGTATTTTCTATTTTCTATTTAAAATTTGAATTTGAATTTTGTCTTTTAAAGTAAAATTTATTTGAGTACATAACGTAAAATCTTTTTTAAAAAAATGTCCTGAAATTGTCTCCTTTCGATAGTGAAATTGCATGTTTTCTCAAAATTAAATTTCTTGGATAAATGTTGTAGTAAATTTAGATCAATATCTACATAGTATGTATATTTTAAATTTAAGCGTAACAATTGAAGCTAATGTGAAAATCGAAGACTGGAGAATTTTTCGTTTAAGTCTCGTGACTACGTATTTTCATATGCAACAGCTTCGTAAAGCAATTGTTTGAATTTGCGACAACTGATAATTTCCATTCACGATTATAAACATATTTTGGTCTACGACGAGTTCATATTCTAATTTGTATATTTCTTACACTAAGTCGCTACCTCGTGAATATTAAAAAATTAAACAGTAGCCTTCTCAGTGTGTAATTTTTTTAAAGAGAACAAACAAAATTTAACCCAGTGATATTAATCTGCCTAACAGATGGCAAAAATGTTTAGAAAACATCTCAATGTAAACAATACCCCCTGAAAATACTGCTAGGTTTTCATAGAAGAACACAGAATTTACAGCTCTCGCACGGGGGTGCTGTAAATCACAACTCTTAAAACGAATAATTTGTATCTCATATTCTGTAATTCTCATGAAAACAGTTACCTTTGAACTTCAACTCGTGTTTGTTTTTCTTTGTTTGCAAATATATAAATGCAACCCTATAAAGAAAATGTGTGAGAACGAGGAAAGGGAGCACAGCCTACTTTACCTTTAATGTTGACTTTCGGAAATACGAGTATACCTAATAAAGAAAAAAAAACTCGCTGCTGTTGTAAAAAGTGCCGTGTAGTGTAGAAAAACTTTTTTTTTTACTTCTTTCATTTTTGCCTGTGCCTAGATTTGCACCCGGGGGCACTCGGCGATCATTTGTTAATTACACCTCGTATAATTAAATATAATCATGGTTTTTCTTCATTAAAAACTTTACTCACTTTCATGTACATATTCTTCAAGCTCCAACTAGCGATCTTTTGTCTAAAATGGAAGATTTCGCTAGTCATTGTTATTAAACGTAATTGCTTTTCGTGATCATGTACTATTATCAAACCAAATGTGTTTTAACTTCGGTGTATGCACGTTCTGGTATTCCTCTACTACTTCTAGCTACTTGGTTTTGCTCGCTCCTATTGTTTAGGCTTTTACAATACTCGCGATATCGTAGTATAAGGTCGAACTTTTTTTTTTAACAGTTTACGAGGGCGTGTTCGAAATCGAAACTTTAAGACTTAAAAACTCACTTTTGTGGTCTTAAACCGATTTATTACCCTCCGTTGTTCTTATATAGAAATATTTTTCAAATCTACTTACGTTCGGAATCGTTAAGATATGAGTTTGGCGGCTTTTTACATTCTTATTGTATATACCTATATACATAATATTTACATAATTTTTTGTTCTCCAAATTATGAACTCGCTCTTAAAATGATCTATAAATTATCTTCAATTGTTACATCTATATAAAACTTGTTTGCCTTTTTATCTTTTAATATTTGCTAACTTACGATTTTATTTTATTTTTATGTTCCACATCCATTCACTTCCCCGAATCCTTACTTCAATCAACCGAATTTATGCTTCAAATTGAATAATTTGTGTTTCGTATCACAATGTTTGTTGGCTGGTGTTTTTTTTTACTCCTTTTGTTTTGTGAAAATATTACACACATACATACGTACAAAACCTATACATATCCACAAACACATACTACTGTACCGCTCATATTCATTATGTGTGATCATGCCCATGCTCAAGTAGGTGGTCGTGGACTACGTTCAAATCATTCTACATGGGATCCAAGACGTCCTAATTTATATGAAGAATTAAAAGCACCACCAGTGCCATTACATGGTAATCATTATGGTCAAGCGCCTGATGGTGTTGAATGTCACTATAGGCATCCAGGTAGGCAAACAGTTATAAAGTTATCGAAGGTTTTTTAGTTTTTAAAATAACTATTTTTTATTTATGTACATATTTATTTTTTTTTACTAATCTGCATCTTGTTACTAACTTCAACTTCGATTATTAACTTATTCATTGGATTTTGCAACTAAATCATAATATTAGAACTTAAACCAAAAGGAAAACGGAATTGCATTTTTTATGATTATTATTTTTGAAATTTTAGCTCGCCGATTCCCCTTCGAAAGTAGGGCTCGTCTCCATCGTAGACTTGCCTTATTTTGCTAGTACTGTCCGTTTTTCTGCGAGTTATAGTTATAGTTCTAGCTTATAAAAAAGGGTTATTTAAAAATTTTCAGAAAGAAAATTGCTGTTCCAGCGATTGACTTGCCCGTTCTGTTTCATAAATGTCATTTCATTTGAAGTGAAGCGTTGCATCGATTTCGACAATACTTTCAAACAATTATCAAGTATTGAAATGTGTCAGTAATTTGTAGAGGATGACTGCATACTCTCGTTTGGTTCTTCATTATACCACTGTTCGAAATAAATATACCTAATTTGCTTACCTCCTCTAGATGGTGTTCTTTGTTTTTTTTTACAGAGTTTCATTTCAACTCTCAAAAACAACATTGGTCAAAGTTCGGCTGATCTCTTACATAATAAATCCTAAGAAAATTATTCTATTAATTTTAATTTCCATTATTAGTTTTTCTTAATAAGTTTGTATTAGAGTAATGTTTTAAATTATTATTTTTTAGTTAAAAGTAGTTTTCAAACATTAACGAGCTGTTAAGTCTTTGCTTAAGGTACACTAATCAACTAATTGTAAGTACGTAAAAACCTAATAATATTCAAAAACTATTTTTCTGAAACTTCATCTTCATTATCAACCACAACAAATAATACTAAAATAAACTTAAATTACACTGAGAAAAATTGCTATGCCTAAACACTAACGCCAAACTTATCTGATATATTTTATTAATATTATTTTTCTTTTACATTTTTCACTTAACTCTTAACAACCGAAAAGGCATGGAAGATGAAATTTGCCCTTATGCCACTTTCCATTTACTTGGATTCCGCGAGGAAATGGACCCCACAAAAGCAATGAATTTCCAAACTTTCCCGCATCAAAACGGACACGCACCCGGACCTGGCCATGCTGGTACTATGGGACCACCAGGACATCCAGGACATGTACACTCACGTTCCGGATCACAATCGATGCCACGGGCAAATCGTTATGCACGTAAAAATAGCCAAGGTGGACAATCTTCCATATACACACCAGCACCGGAATATGATGATCCAGCTAATTGTGCTGAAGAGGATCAATATGTATACAAAATGAAATATGAATATTATTATTCTTATGTTTATGATTTTTAAATTACAGCGTCGTTACACACGCGTCAACTCTCAAGGTGGCAGCTTATATTCAGGTCCAGGACCCGAATATGATGATCCTGCTAATTGCGCACCCGAAGAAGATCAATATGGCTCACAATATGGTGGACCATATGGTACCCCATATGATCATTATGGTTCACGTGGTTCAATGGGACGTCGCAGTGTTGGTGAGTGTTGGGTTAAAGCAATCAGTTGAAGGAACCTTAATCAGACTCGATCAGAGAACTCTAACTTTCCTCATAAATACTCATTGATTTGCTCGTTGTCTCTTTTTCGTTTAGGCTCTGCACGCAATCCTAATGGTAACGGTTCACCTGAACCACCACCACCTCCACCACGTAATCATGATATGAGCAACTCCTCATTTAATGACTCCAAAGAGAGTAATGAGATCTCAGAGGCTGAATGCGATCGTGATCATGGACCACGCGGAAATTACGGCGGTAAGTTAAAAAATGAAATAATGTGCTCATACAATTATAATTAAGATATAATTTCTTTAAAGAGAAATTATTCATACATATCTAATTTTAAGTTTTACAATTGAAATGAAAGCTAAATTCAAAATTCTTGTATATTTAACACAAACAAATTTTTTCTTAAATTTATATTTTCTTGTAATAATAATCAGAAGACTCCAATGAGGGTGAGTGAAGAGTTTAAAAGTGAACAGTTTCTTATTGATGTTGGAATTAGTTCAATATGTAAATTTTTATAATTTATTTTTTTTTTCCTTTAATTAAAACCATTAGATTTTCGTATCTAAATTGTGTAAAAATTTTATTTTTCATGTCATACCACATTCCAGTTACTTTTCATAATTACACAGCAGTAAAAAAATCCAACATACTCGTATTCATCTGCAAATATTTCACTCATTTCCTTTCTCTTCATCCATTTTTTATGAGTTACACTCATCGCTCGATTTCCATTCCAGGAGGAGGAGGAGTTTTAATTAAAACTATTTAGTAGATATTTAGGTACCTCTATAGTGGCATAAAATCTTTAAGAAGTTTAGTTAATGGGGTGTAATTTGGTTGACGTACTTCTTTAGAGTTCGGTCTGCTATTAAATTAATGCATAACTTAGTCATAAATCTGAAGAGAATTTTATTTTTGTTTCCTCTTTAAGTGTCTAAATCTAAATGGATAGTGAGCTGTTTATAGTGTCCTTCCTAAAAATTTGATTTTATGTTGTATTCCAAAAAAGATGGTTCATGAAATCTTAAAATTAACATTTTAGTAACGTTTTAACGAGAAACTTTGCTTCATACAAATATTTGTATATATTTCTAGTCGAGAAATATTTTGTAAATTAAGGTTCCATTTCGGAGCCTTAAATTTTCCATTTCAAATGGAATAAATATTAGTTGTCCTCCGTTCCGCTTACAACGGAACAAATTTCGCACTTTGAAAGCGGTTTCTTTAAAACTTAAATGGCAAGCATTACGAAAGGTCTTATTTGGGAAGTGTCTATTTGCATCCAACATTTCTGCGATTTACCCCAAATATGAGTTGAATTTCTTTTAAAGATTTTATGCCCAATATTATATAAAATTGTTATTGTTGTTGTTGTTTTTCAAATATTGCACCCATTCGTCATCTCTCGTGTGCCCTCCTTACATATTCATGTGAATGCAATCATCTCGCGTGAAAACATGTTTGAAAAAAAATAATATTTAATTTTGTTTCTCATCGCTAAATTTTTTTTCAAAATTCATACTGTGTTTTGCTAACATTTTCGTGATTTTATATTTTTACATATTCATCTAAAGCTTTTTTTTCTACATTTTGTGTTAAAATACATAGTACCTAAACATTTTTCGTTGGGTTTTTGGATTTTTTTTTTGTTGGGGATTGTTTAATTTCATATCATATATATTATTTTTTTAAGTGCACCCACAATTTCAATAAAATTTCTGTTGCAGCACATGTCCAATATTTATATGTACGAGTATACCTACCATATTTTCTTTTATGTTACATGTTTGTCACTAAAATTTTTAATTTATTACTATTTGTTTTTTGTACTTAAGCTTTGATGTTGTTAATTTTGTTTTTTTTATTAATTTTAAGTATTTTGTGTCATTTATCATTTACTCATATATCAATCATATTCCATTGGAAGGCTGCATGCTTCGTTAGATATTAAATTTTTTTTTTTTACTCAATTTAAGTTTTTATAGTGTGCGCTTGGTGTCATAATTTATTGTAGCTCCGGAGAATTTCAAGTTTTCAAGTTAAACAAAAAAAAGCCAATTACCAATTTTTAATAATACGCAGCCGTGATTTTGTATTTTCGATTTTGAGAAAGCTAGCGTTTAACTACACTACTGAATAATTGTTTGGGTAGATCCCAGAAAGCAAAGTTCGGTTTCACACATGATTGGGTAATGAATGTATAAGTAATGGCTGATTTAAGTATTTATCCAAATGCTTCGATTTCATGGTTGATACGATTGTGCATAGTTCAAAAGACTTTTAGTTCATCAGCACGAATGATTTGATCATTGGAAACTATGATTTGATTACGTCAGCAGTTTATCTTCTATGTATAATCTGTTTTTTTGTATAATTAGGCTACGAATGATTCAGTTAAACAGACAGTTCAGCTTCACGGATGATTTGGTTATCTGAACAGTCCGAGGTAGCGAATGATTAGTTTGTGTGACCAGATCACCAAGTGCAAAGGAATCAACCAATAAATAAATAAAAATTAATACATTAATTGCCGCTTAATTTACATCGATGAAAATGTACAATTTATGTTTCAATCAAACTTAATATTTCCGGCGCAATTAAGCGGGAAACACAATTAGGCATGGTTCAATTAATAACCGGAAATTAATCTAGTTTTATTTGGTGGAATGATTAGCCATTAACTATTTCTCATGTTTATTAAAATTTGGTAATATTTTCCAATAAACTGCGCAAATCGAAAGGAATGTTTAATAGTTTATTTTCAGTTCCTGTCACTAGATCATAACTAGCCATAATTCAGAGTAGAATTGTATGTGGTAAACTGTCAATTTGAATTCAATACAATAGATACTTAATATTTTACCATAAAAAATATTTCTTTTTTTTTAATGAATCAAATTCTTATGTTCCTTTTTTGTTTTTCTTTCTTTTTTTTTTATTTCTAATATATGAATGAAATCTTTATGAAACTCTGTCGTTGGGGATTTTTTCTCTTAAACTAAAACTAAACATTCTTCGACATGAAAACAAAATTACAATTAAATGTAAACATTTTTAAATAAATAGCTGTCAAAAGATCCCCACAGCAAAAGGATCAGCGTACCACTGAAGAAATGCGCAAATTAATTGAAAGGTAAAGTATTGAACTGAAAAAACAATTACGAAAAGTCAACATCATCATAGCCTCATAAAGTAAAAGAAAAATAAAGCAATACAATTAATTAATAAATTTGAATGTTTGTTTGTTAAAGTTAATTTGTAAAATTTCGTTGAATTAATTGTTTTCAAGTTGCATTAAATATTTCAAGCGTTAAAAGAAGTTTTAAAAGAATATAGTTATTTTCTTACTAGTGTAATAAAAGTTAATTGTTACTAACACTTAGTTAAAATTTAAAAATTGTTATAATATTAAAATATTTAAAACAATTAGCTTTACTAACTAATAAAATATATTTATTAATTTAATAATTTTTATTTTTACTTCTTTCCCTTTTTTTTGTTGTTGTTTATTTCTTTGGTGTTTTTGTCTCACATTTCTTTTTCTTCACTAATAAATAAAAATTTTATATATATTTTTTTTTTTTTTGATACTACGCTAGTCGAAGGCAGTTGTAAGTTGGTTATTTCTTTGAGTCTACTTTATATGTGTGTATTTATGTTATTGCATGTTGTCTATTTGTAGTTAATTAAAGGTAAAAAACACGTTAATTATTTTCTGTTATTAATTAACTATTTTTTCGTTTTTTTTTTATTTAATTAATAATCGCGCATGGTCTTTTTTATTTTCATTAATAGATTTTATGTTTGTTAACAGCAAATCACAGTTTGATAATTATATCCTTATATACCCAAAAATAAGCTCACTTTAAAATACTGGAATTAATTCTTGAATCAACAAAATTTTATTCATATTTTTTTGCAGCTTTTTGCTTTTAATTAATTAACACAAAATAAATTGAACGAAATCGTTAATCAATTTAACATACGAGATAAAGCATCAACATTAGAATTACAACTAGAGTCCTTTTAGCAGTTCCCAAAACCGAATAAATCTGATTTATAAAAAAAAAACTCCTATTAGATGTAATTTTGATAACCTTATATGTATTCTATACTTAACATAATAACTAAAATTTCACTGTAAGAGCTCTAAACAATAAGAAATTCTTGATCTTTTCTGAGATCAGTAAAATATTACTAATTCTATAGCAAAAGCTAAAGCTGAGCTTATATTAACTAGAAGTTGATTGTCCACAAACTACGATTCTAAGAATTTATGACAGCTTTTTTGGGCTAACATCATCTCTTTTTAACAATCCTAAAGAACTTTACATTCTTTAACCCAAATACGATCAGCAAAATTAGCTTGCGTTTTGTACTGAATGTCAAAATGTTGTTGGTCGTGTCAAGATTGGTATTTGGATTACACATAGTTAGGGAAATAGGGTTGGAGTCTTTAATGCTTAATATACTTAATTGTATTCTGATGTCACTGTTTACTTTGTTTTAAACTAAGTAAATTGCTGCGTCTAAAATTCGAATTTTTTGTGGTTATTCTCTGTTTTAAACCACACTCACAGCGAGGTAACTTAAATACTTAAGCGTGCAACGTCTAATTATTTAACAATAGCCCTTCGACCATGCACTTGTTGGGAATTTAACATGGACCGCGAAATTATAGTCTAACAAGCTTCTATAAGACCTCGTTCCAGTTATACCGATCTGAACATACATAAGTTAACCTAGCATTTCTGCGAAACAGCACGGCCTATGCATTCTATATCCTGTTGTGCCATTAGAAGAAGAAGAAACACAACTTTTCTATTTTAAGCGAGAGCATCGCCAAACCAATAGGACTTTTTCGCACTGAATTCGATTATGAGATATGAAAATGTTCTCAGATAATAAAGATTTAATATGTGGCAAAATAAGTAATTGTTGAACATACAAATTCAATATTTGCATATATTCTATTCGTATTGAGATACGAAGGGTTAGAAGATAAGAAGGTTTATATTGTTTACACGAGTATGAGGAACAATAACGAAGCTCATTGCTTTCCAAATATTTAAGTCCACTCTAAACTGTTTTCTATTACTGAGGTATTTTAGAATATATGTAGAAAAATGTTTCTTCTCAGTATGATCTTGATAATAATATTTGTAGTGTTATTGTTTATTATGATGCTCGTGAGGTTTTTATAAGAAAAATGAGAAAAGCAGAAACCCTGGACTTTGTGGTTGTAGAATCCTGAATTTTTATTGTTTTAATTTCTATTATATTTCCTGATAGAAAAATATCTACAATAATTTCCCCAAGTCTCACACTGACCATAATGCTCTCGTATTTCAATATCCATAAAGTACTTAAATTCAATATTCACAAAAGCTAAAAATCTTTAACATTTACACTATCTCACAGACTCTTATTTTTGAAACCAATATTTGCTTGCTAGATGTAAACCAATAAATCAATATGAAAAAACTGTTGTTCATGTAAGAAGCGCTAATGGTTGCAGCTTTGTAAAAATACTACTCTAAAAAATTAATCTTATATCAAAATACATTTTTCTTTCTCCAAACTTAATAACTAATTTAAATTCTTTTCAACTCCTCCAACTCGCTCTACGCTACTCTACAATAGAAACGAAGCCGGTCCAAAACAACTCCAACAACAAAGTGGCGCAGGATTCACAGCCTACGATACTATGGCAGTGTAATTTGTAAAACAGCAAGAAAATATAAGTAAATTTTTTTGTAAGAGCGAGATAGAATAAGAGTAAAAAAAAATCGAGAGAAGAAAAGAGTAACAAACAATTATAAAAACAAAAACACTCGCTAAAAAGAAGAAAGCAACTAGAAAAGCCACATAAAATTTATGCGAAAAAGAAAAAATATTAAAACAATAAAAAATACACACTCTTTTTTCTAAATATAATCGAAAAGTAAATAAAAAAAAAAAAAAATAAACGCAAAGAAAAAGAAAACAATTTAAAAATTACATATTACAACTACAACATTTACATAACATATTTATATAACATTATTATTATTATTAATATTATTAATATTATTAATAACAAGGAAAAAATAAAGGAAAACAGAGACAATTAAGTGTTATACGTGGAAAAAAGAACCGAAAACAATTTACAAAAAAGTTAAATTAAAACTACTTCATAAAATAAACACCAGTAAAAAATTTACACAAAAACAAATATTGAAAAAAGAAACATATTAAACGCAGCATTTTTTTTAAATAACTACGCATTTACATATATTTAAAATAAAACAGCAAAATATTAAGTAATAATTTTTTAAGCAGTAAGTCAAAGAAACAAAAAAAACAAAATAATTGAGAAAACAAAAAAAATGTAACCAAATTTTGAGTGAAAAAAATCATAAAAATAGCGTAAAAAATAATTTACAGTACATAACTAAATATAAAAACGAAAATTGTGTGCTTGCGTGCATCAGAAGATTGGAGATATTTTCTTAGTATTTGCTTGTTTTACTTCTTTTTTTTCTTATTAAATAAAATTAATTTTTTTTAATATTAATTTTATTATTAATTTTTTGCCATTAATGCAAAGCGTATTTTGTTCGTGTGTTAATTTCAATTAAGTCATAATCGTAAACATATAAAATTGTGTATCCTATTAATTATAATTACTTTTTTTGTTCATATTATATAAATGTAATTTTTGAATGTGGACAACAATATCCTTAAAGAAATTGAAAGTCGTGGCAATAATGTTTAAATTTCATGAAAGTATGATGTAATTGGGTCTCAGTTTAATTTGCCATCGTTCTTTTCTCATTTTCTAGTATAGGCCAAAGTTTTTTTTTAGTAATTTCACAGTTGCCTCTCACCCTCCAATTACAGTTGATTCGTCTCTTCGATTTCGCTAAACCTATTGGCATTTTCGATGCTGAGGGCTGTGCTAGCTTAGCCCAGTTTATCCACCCTTTCATTCCCTTTTATATTACTATGTTCAGGCAACCAGCAGAAGTTAACCCTAGCCTAGAATTACTAAAAGGGCCACACCCACAAATTCATTTATTTAAGTTCCACCTGACTTTCAAAGGAGTACTAAAGCTTTGATCTATCTATGTATAAGTCATTAAATTGTGGATGTGGAATGCGTTTAAAATTTTCTATTTGATTTAAACTTGGAACAAATTCTTGCTCGAGAATCTGGAGAGCATAATCTTTGAAACTTCATAACGTTTACCCAAAAAACGTAACATTTGGTATCGTTTTACAAGGCAAAGACAAACTGTTTCGATCATTTTACCTAGAGTATCTACTTCTTTTAGTCCTTCTCCTGCAGGCATTCGTAAATTCTATAGATCCTAGTTCAATTTTGGGCATCTGGTACATTTCCAACCGTTTCTTTTTAGATTAAAATACCCTAAGGTATGCGAAAAGCTCGAGCTAGGCCCGCCATGGGCTGGTGTACCATTAAAAGAAGAAGAAAGACTCTAAGCCTGGTCTGTTGAAATTTTTGCTTCAATAAAAGCCTTTATTTTAAAAGAAGAAGAAAGACTCTAAGCCTGGTCTGTTGAAATTTTTACTTCAATAAAAGCCTTCATTTTAAAAGAAGAAGAAAGACCCTAAGCTTGGTCTTTTGAAATTTTTGCTTCAATAAAAGCCTTTATTTTAAAAGAAGAAGAAAGACTAAGCCTGGTCTGTTGAAATTTTTGCTTCAATAAAAGCCTTCATTTTAAAAGAAGAAGAAAGACTCTAAGCTTGGTCTGTTGAAATTTTTACTTCAATAAAAGCCTTCATTTCGAGTTTTCTTCAATTTCCCAGCCTGCAAAAATATGTCAGCGAAATATAAAATCTATAATGCCTATCTGAATCCTATACATACACAACCCCACAGAACTCTGCAAAGAAGATTACTACCTAATATTACTCTTAGATATTTTAAAAATCTTTGAATACTGGATAACGATCTCTTCAAACTTGGGCAGTACCAGGCCGTTTTGTTTCTTTTTCTTATTAAAGGTAACTGCTCTGGTTTTGATAGGATTAACTGACGACTCTCTAGCACCATCTATTTTTGGGTCTCAAATTCATTCTACTTCATTTTAAGTTTTACAATTTTTGCTACTTAGAATTTGAACTTACTTCCCAATATGGTAAGTAAAATGTTTGAGGATTATGTTTAAGCATTTTAATTATATACATACATAAGGAAATTGGATTTATATGAAAGTTTAATAACTATTTTCAATGATTTGTCTAAAGGAAAATGTATTGATCTTGTTCAGCTGTTGCTGATCATTTCTGACTAAAAATCTATAAACATTGAAATAATCAAGAATTATTTATTTTTCTTGAGGACAACTCGTAACAAAATCATTATCCTTGTATAACTCATAATATGTGTTTCTTTAAAATCTGCTGCTGGCTTGTTTGTGGTGATATTAGCGTTTGACTTGAGGTGCATGTAGTCAGAGTTATTAAAAATATATTGTATTCTTTTTTAAATTTAGTTTATTTCTTAAACTTAAAAATATACTTGTATTTATATTTATAAACAAAAAATGCTAAATGCTCTTCCAAAATTTTGATTTATTATTTTCTATGCTTATTTCTATGCTGAAACACCAACAATAATTTTGTAAAAAGTATATTTTGTTTGGTTTGGTAAATTATGATAAATATTTATATTTTCTTTTTGCAAATGTGAAGCACAAATATTTTTTATCCTAACACCATAGTTCTTCCTACTTAAAACACAAACAAAAAATGATGAATCAAAAAAAAAAAAAAAAACAACAGAGAAAAAAGCTATGTAGTTTTTACTTTTGTAATTGTAATGACATCACATTTAAATTGTATTATACAAAAAGATTTTTATTAATGATTTTGTGCAAACATTTTCTTCTTTAGTTTTAGAAAAATATTACTTTTTTATTATAATCTCATAAAATTTTACTTCTACTTTTTTTAAGTTTATTTTTTAAGTGATATCATGTTTTTTTTAATCATATGAATACTATGATTTTATATTGAAATCATTAATTTACAGTCAGCGAAATATAAAAAAAAAACCGGAAACCGTTTTTTTTTTTTTAATGTGAAAAATGCTTTACTTGCTAAATATAAGTTTTAATATTATTTAAAAAGCGATTTGTGTTTTTTTTCTTGGTTATTAACATTTTTAGTTGGAGAAAACGGAGGTATGTATTTTATTTTATTATTTTAAGAATTTTCAGTAATATTTCTTTTCTGATCATTCTCTGATTTCATCTCTGTGTTTTTAATTCTTGAATAATATTTGTTTTAATTGTTTCTCATTCGCAAGATTATTTTATGCTTAAGCGCTAAAAATATAAAAATAGAACACGAAGACTGAAAAATGAAAAATGAAACACGTAAAAAAAAAAAATTTGCTCAAAACAAAACGAAAATTTATAAAAATAAATAAATAATAATGGCATTGTTGCAGTAGCAAAAAGGTATAAAATATTATTGCGAATTTCTAATTTTTAATTAGTATGTTTGCTTTGATCTTAGCAAAGTTTAAAATATTTTGGTTTAGTATTTTAATTATTATGCATTAATCTCCACACGAAATTGAATGAATTAAAATTGCACACGTTTTCTTGATGCTTTATTTGTTTGTTCCAAAAATCTAAAAAAGAAAACAATTTTCTTTTTACTAACAATGAATAGCTTAAATTTTGAAAAAATTAATCAATTTTTATATGTAATAAAATAATACTATTATTTTTATCAATCGACCATTTATCGCAACATGCAGAAATAAAATCCAACCAAAAACAAAATCGAAAAAAAGATGAAACAAAACAAAAATAGTTAAAACGGAATTTTAAAATTGAAATATCAACAGCAAACAAAAAAAAAAAGATTATATAAATTATATAAAATTTTTTAGAGAATTATAAAATTAAAAGAGGAAAGCTATAATTACAATTTAACCACCTATAAACGTAATAAGTTTTTCATAGTTTTATTAGAAATTTTTGGTACTTTTTAAGATTATTATGTAACTTGAGTTTATTTATTTAGTTTTGATGTTATTATGTAATAACCAACTTTTTACTTTATGATTTACATATATCCTAGACTAGGATTTAACTTTTATCAAGTCTTTATATATTTTATTTTTTTCAAATTGTATAGACTGATCTGAGAGGCGAGCACTGCGTGCTTGATGATGATCGTTATTTTCTGGATGCGTTCGTTTTTTTTTGGGGATGTTTCGATGTGTGCTCTTTCAATTCTTCCCACCCCATCAGCAGATTCCTTATGTTCGAGTACAACATGAGAGGTTGGGCACTTTCATTATTCTTCTGGTTCTCTCTGGCCTTTTGCGATATCATATCTGATATGATATACCTGGCATCAAGAAGCTTTTAATATCTGAGCACCTCGATGTTACTGAGATCGAAATGCTGAATCTTGGAAGGTGGATGACATCAATTCAGGGAATATCATCTTCTCTGAATACAAAAAATGCACACTGCGGACAACTAGAAACCGATCTACTTATAGTTGAATTTTGATTAAAATCTACTCATCTTCTTCAAGACTATTGTATATTTCTCACTTACATTATCGAAGTTCTGCGTGATTTAGCTAATGGTTGCTCATCTTTTCCCCAATAATAAGCAGTCAAAGCAAAGTAATACCAGTACTAAGAACAGCCCCTGCCTAGGTAAAATAACTCAATTAGAAGCCAAACTTAACTGCTGGGTGTGATAAATCGGGGGAAATGCTCATCGCTTTGACGGGACAGCACAATTGCTAATCGCCTTAACAGAGATGGCACAAAGCAAAGCAAGATTTCATGGCAAGCAGGATTCCAACTAGACACTGAGTATTAAAAGATAATTGAAACAAATAGTTAGAGAAATTTTTTTTTTTACTAATTAATTTCATATTTAGAGACTAATGAGTCTCTAAAAATCCAAAAAAAAAATATTTTCAAAGTAGATTTTATCATAATCCGAAAAAAGCTGAAGTATTAGCTTCTCCAATTTCTCTATTAATTTCTTGCTATAGCTTTACTTACTTACTTAGCTGGCACTACAACCGATGATCGGTCTTGGCCGCCACCACAAAGCTTCGCCAGTCACTTCTGCCATGCGCGCGCTGGCGCCAGTTGATAAGGCCAAGTGCAGTCAGGTTGCCCTGCACCTGGTCTTACCAACGGAGATTAGGACGTCCACTTCTGCGTGTTCCTCCACCGTGGTTCGAATAAAACACCCTTCTTGGTATAGCTGCTGTCCACCAACTATAAAATGATAATTGACGATTACAACCAATGCAAATGCTGTTTATGGAGAATCTTAAGACCGGATAAAGTGATTGAGGCACCTCTTTTCTAGCTTCCACTGAGATCATACTCTTTTAATTTATAGTAAAATTTTTTATTTTATTAATTTTTTTTTTATTATCTTGAATTTTTATTTAAAAATAAAACCTTCTAATTGCGTTAGCTTGTATAAAATTTAGTTCCCAATTTCCTTCCTATGCAATATAAACACTTTTACAAATATTTGAAAAACAATTTTTAATAAATTAATTTATATCAATTTATTTATTTTAAATATAATTACCGTAAAAATTATATAACTATTATTAATAAAGACAAAATAGAAATAAAAACAAATAAAAAGCGTAAAAAAAAACTATGAAACAATTTACATAAATGTAGTGTTGTGAAATTATTGCTTAAAAATAAATATATATACAAAAAAAAACATATATATATAGATATAAATAATATTATATATTACAAATATTGATTAGTATTTAGCTTATAAAAATGAAAATTATGTGACAAAATGGAGTTTCTTAAAACATTTACATACCTAAAATACATGGATAGAAAAACAAAAACATAGAAACGATGTTGCATTACCAAATTTCTTCAAAAACAAAAACATATACATAAACTTATGAACGAGAACAGAAAATTTTATTGAGAAACAAAATTTCAGCAATTTAATGAAATCAAAATCAAAATCAGAAAATTTATAAATCTATTAACAAAAAAAAAAAAAAACATATTACATTTTGGAAAATTACGATTTGATGTTAAGCTAAAATAAATACCATAAATATGAAAAAAACAAAGACACGCATAAAACGTTCGGCTAAAATTAGAAGAAGAAGAAAACAAAAAATATAACTAATAAAAAAGTGCAACAAGAAATTAAGAGAAAAATTTCGCGCTTTTTCAACATCTCAACTTTAAACTTCAAACCCATCAAAATTCATTGAAACGCATTTGCATCTTTTTTACATATTTATAAAACTATCTAACTATAACTATAATTATTAAAATAACAATTAATCGCTTTTTGTGTTACGCATAAATATTTTATAATAATTGAAAACAAAAGAACAACACAATTTACTAAAGCTAACAAATAATTTACATACATCAAAAATATTGAAATTTATTTACATGTGTATTAAATTTAATATTTAGAAAAACAAGAAACGATTACTTCGGTTTTGTCTTTTGAATGAAATTTTTGTACTTATGCGAAATTTTTTTAAAAATTTTCTTTCAATTTACATTTTTGTATTATTATTGACACAGCAAAAAAAAAAAAAAAACGAACAAACAAACAAAAATCGAATGAATCAAAATTTCATACATTTCATTAAGTATTTCACCCTAAAACAACATTAAACTATATACAATACCTACATATTTATATTTAAATTCATAAGTACATCAATCATTCATCAATGCATACATAATCCTTCATACATCAATACATCAATACATCAAAAGTAAAAAGCAAGAAGTGGGAAACTTAAGAAAATTGAATTCCAAAAAAAATACTGAAACTCTCTCTCTCTCTCTATATAATTAATATATCTTAAATGTCAGGTTATATTTATCTAAATATTAAAACCAAAAACAAAACAAACCAAAAATATTCTTAAATGTATTGAAAACAAGAAAACGTTCATCATTATTCATGAAGAAAATTAATGAAAAAATTGTAATTGTACATCATCAATTGCAATACATTGAAGCGGTACGTACTTAACACACACACACCCACACACACACACACACACACATACATGCATACTACCACAATTAAAAATACAAATAAAACAAAACAAAACAAAAAGTACTCGTACATGAAACAACCAAAAACAAAACCAAACAACAAAAACTATTACTTGAAAAGGTAATAAAATCATAAAATAAATACAAAATATTATTGCCAATTTATGTTGGAATAATAAAAAACAAAAAAACAAAAAAAACAAACAAAAACAGAAAGAAAACATCTTTGTTTTATTTTGCTATTCAGGAAGGCTGACAAATTTATTTATTATGCTACATAGTGTATTAAAAGTTTGCTAATAGATACAAGGTGGGTGAAAAGTAATGTCGTAATGTGAATTGGCTGCTGCTCGCGGCTCTATTTTACCTGCAGTTTTATTTGAAAGTGTAAAATTAAGGACATTTGAAGTTGAAAAATTTATATCGTTCAAATGATAAAACTTTAAAAGTCTTAAAAGTCAACATTAGAGTAAAAATCAGCAGAAATGTGCATCAACTCAGGAGACCATCTCCATTTTTGATGCACATTTGTGCTGATTTTTACTTCAATGTTGACTTTTAAGACTTTCAAGGTTTTTTGGGTTGTTGTGGTAAATGCGAGGTTTCTAAAAGCTCCAAAGGAAGAAATCTGGCTCTGTCAGATCTGGCATTCAGGCCAGCCAGTTCTAATCGCCGTAATATGAGTTTACACGGCCCGGAAATCGATGCTTCAAAATCTCTATCGTTGCCCGAGCTGGCTGTGTATTGCTCTATTGCTTGTTGCCAACTAATTTTCTATCATTGTCTATAATAGAAATGTCGAAGCACAATAACTTTTGATGTCATTTGCAAAAATTATGGCACATTTACATTATGGCACAACTTTTGCCACGCCCCACCTTGTACTTAGATAAAGAAATAGTTTAGTTCGCCAAACCATTTCTCTTGGATATTAGATTCCAATTTTGCGCGCTTAACTTTATGCCATCCCTTCACAGACGTGATCTGGTGATCTGAATTTGAAATGAAAATTATAGACACTGCTACCCAGCATTTTACTCTACAGCGTGAATACTTCGTTCGGTTTATTGTATTGTATTGTTATTTTTATTCGTACGTGTTTTTATTTGAGTAATTACTTTTTTTGTCCCGGTTTTTTGGCCACGGTATAAGCTGAGGAAAACAAAACACCGTTTAACATTTTAAATATCAATTATCTATTCCGTTGGAGATCTGAAGAATAAATTTCTTTAAATGTTTTCCTGAGATTGAAAAAAAGTTCAAGATTCTAGCAGACAATCCTTGTCTCTCAATAACTGTTTCCGTATCTCTTGGTACCTCTTGTGGTCGCTGTGGTGTAGTGGTAGTGCTTTAGAGTGTTCGGGGTTCGAATCTCGGCACAGGCAAAATCAAAAAGTAGAAAAAATTATTTTTCTTCACTGCACCACCTCTTGGCAAGCAATGGCAAACCTACATGGGTAAAAATTGCCTATGAAAAGCTTTTCACTTCGCCGTTCGGATTCGGCATTAAACTGTAGGTCCCTTCCATTCATGTACAAATATAACACGCACAACATGATTGGATGAGAAAAGCTCTGCCTAGGCCCTACATGGGCTGTTGTGCTATTAAAAGTAAGTAAAAGTACCTCTTGGAGCTGCTTGTTTTGCTGCATATACACCAGCCAGCCACCCACAGAATATGAATCTGTTAATATGACCACAAGTTAATAGATGAAAATGTATGCCCTAGAACATAAAAACGCGACTACTATGCATTCGGTTAAGGCTTCTGCTGGTATTCATTGAAGTTTTCACAAGAACCATGAGCATTATCGCGCTGTGAACATTGACCGTCAAGAGTCTGCTTAAATATGAAACTATGAATAGCATATGTAGAATATTTAAAGAACATTTCTTTTCAAAAAAGTTAGCATCCCGGAAAACTCGCCTGGCTTGCCAAAATTTGCTTCTGTCTACGACCATGACTTGTTGAGTCTTGATTCAACACTGTGGCAACTTTATTAAACAGCTTACTTAGTTACTTTCTGTTATGCCCGAAGCTGATTCTGATCCAAAATATACTTATTTAAATTATTATGTAGTCCTCTTACCTTTGGCTCTTTCTTTTTTATCGCAAATATTTACATTGCTTGTTTTATTTAAAATGCATACATCGAATTGGGAGAATTCAGTATCATTACAAAAGTTAAACGCATCACAACGTAGTTATTCCTTGCATTCGATCGTGTGAACGATCGAGTCGCAGATAACTGAATTATTTAAGTTTTTTATACGGTGATATTAAATTCATAAGGAAAACGCGCAAATACTTAGTGAATTATGAAGAAAACTTCGGCGTTACTGCGATGCAGCCGGCCGCCTGCTCAGTTCAATCACTTCTGCCTACAGCCTCAGCTCTGTGTTGGAACAAACCCATTACAGCAGCAAGTGAGTTTTTGTTATCGAATATTTTGGGATTAATGAAGTTCATTGACACGGCATGCAAATTTCATACTCCCGTGTGATGATAATCATTTTTATGGAGTTATTAAAAATGTTAAGTGTATGAAAATATTATCAATTTATTAATGAATAATGAATTTTAGATGATTTTGTGTTCGATGTATTTGAAACGTGGATATTTCAATATTTGCTATAGCATTTCTTTTATTTATTTATTTATTTTTAAATTCGGCCCAAAACAAGAAGGTGACCGCAGACCTCAACGATACAACCAACGCATCGATCCCAAGAACCGATGACGAATGGGTAAATGCCAAGGAATACGAAACGATACCGGGTCCAACTAGATGGTCGATGATAAAAGATTTTATACCAGGAGGTAAAAGCATATTTTATTTTATCTATAGCTGCATTTTAAAACGCCACTCTCTACTAGTTATGTGTATCTAGCAGCGATAATTGTTTGTAGTCGGTAGTGACATGTTAATTATAGTTGTTGTGTATGCATAGAAAACATGTCCCTGGTTACTACAACAACACTCTAGCTGTCAGTGCTATTACGTAGCTTCCTTGAGAATGAGAATACAACGAAGAGGAGATTTTTGTTTGTTTTATTTACACATGTTAAATGAGTTGGCGAATACAATAGAGCTTATGTAAAATAATATGTTTTTGATTGTATGTATGCAATTAAAATTTCACTATTTTTATGATCAGGAAAATTGTACAAAGCGAATTTAATGCAAATCATTTCAACTATGCACGATCGTTATGGTAATATTTTTCGCTTAAAAGGTCAAATGGGTAAACCTGATATAGTATTCACATATAACGCTGCGGACATTGAGTTAACGTATCGCCACGAAGGTTTATGGCCCGCAAGGCCCATTTTGGAAACTGTAAAATACTTTCGCACAGTGAAGAGGCCTGATGTTTATAATGGTTACATCGGTTTGATATCGGCGTAAGACATATTATATACTAGTACGTACTTTTTAAAATTGAATTCCTTGATTTATGCACAGACAAGGAAAGGACTGGGCAGATATGCGGAATAAAGTGAATCCCATAATGTTGAAAATGAAGAATGTGCGCCAAAATTTGCCAACAGTTGATAAAATTTCAATGGATTTCATTGAAAGGTATGTAGATATGTATTTACAATTACTTACTTGTTGTTTTTTAGTTGGTAACCAGGCAAATTTCATCCAGTGGAATCTTTATATCCCAAAAACTATTCCAGCTTTCAAAACTATTCAAGCTTTCGAAACTATTCAAGCTATGAACTGAATTCACTCCACATATTACCCCACATTTCCTATTATCCTTTCCGCAGACTTGAATCAAAGCGCGACCGCAAAACTCACATGGTTGATTGCAATTTTCAAGAGGAGGTGAGAATGTGGGCTTTCGAATCTATTGGTTATGTTGCGCTCAATGTACGCCTGAGTTCATTGAATGAAAACGTTAATGAAAATGCGTTGAAATTCTCACAATATCTAGGCGATTTCTTGCAATATACTTTCGATTATGATGTGGTGTCATCATTTTGGAAATACTATGAGACCCCGGGATTTAAGCGTCTAATGCTTGCACATGAGAACATAACCAATATAGCGGCCACATTCATCGATGAGGCCATAAGTAAATTCGATGCCAATTGCCCAATGAATGGTGAGGAGGCGAGTGTACTGGAGCAGCTGTGCCGCATCGATAAGAAGATAGCGATTGTAGTCGGTATTGATATGTTAATGGCGGGCATGGATGCGGCAAGTTGCCATCACTATAACATAATTTTTCACATACATAACTAATATTTTACGACGATCTAAGTATTTTACTTAAACTATTCCAGGCCTCCTCGGCATTTCTCACCATACTCTATTTATTGGCCAAACATCCTGAAAAACAAGAAGTTTTACGCAGGGAACTGATGGCAGTGTTACCCAATCCCGATACGCCACTCACTTCAGAAATTACTAAAGAGTTCAACTATTTGCGTGCATGTTTAAAGGAAGGGCATCGTGTTATGCCCGTTATACCCGTCAATAGTCGCATTCTCATCAAAGATTTAGTCATGTCCGGTTACAAGGTACCGAAAGGTACTAGCATAAACATTAATAATATGGCATTATGTCAGATGGAAGAATACTTCCCGAGGAGTGAAGAATTTCTACCAGAGCGTTGGTTAAAATCTGGTGATATTGCATGTCCAGAAGCGAGGCCCGACAGTCCATTTGTCTATATGCCATTTGGTTTCGGACCACGCACTTGTGTGGGCAAACGTATTGCCGAAATGGAAATGGAGGCGCTGCTAGCGCGATTAATACGAAACTATAAAATAACATGGGAGGACAAGGACGATATGAAATATATTAGTAATATTGTAATGATGCCACATGGCAATATGAAATTCAAATTTAAACCATTATAAGAATATTGCACTCACAACAACTTCATTGATATAGAATTCAAGTTGAAATTGTAATTTGTATCTACAGAACAATAAATGTTAGATGAGATTATAAAAATTCTAATTCATTTGTATAGAATACATAAGTAGAAGATATTTTTCTTTTTTCCCCCTTTTAATTGTAACTTTTCAGTTTTGACTGATAATGGGTATGTAAAACTACGATCGGAAGTGCTTATTTCGGCTAACAGCTACAATTTCGACTGAAACGATTTTTACTGTGCTCTACTTTATGTCCTTATGCACAATTCAGAGTTCATCTACAGAGAGAAATTTAGCTTTTGCCTTCTCATCTGGTCAGGAGAATAATGCTCAGACTAATAGAAAGTATGCTAACCATGTAAGTAATTAATTCTTGGATCTCTGAAAGTTGAATAGTTAATTTCTGTGGAAAAATGTAAAACTAAATGCGCTGATTTCTTACCTGAGAAGATTCTTTCAAATTACTAACATGCCTTTAATTGAAAGTATGCCAATAAACTTCAGCATTTTGTATGGAGTGGGTAACCAGAGGCAACATGTGTTAAGTCGATAATACAGTGTGTCATAGCAAAGGCTATATTGTGTTATGCTCTGCATTATTAAATGAGATTGACCACACGAAGTTAACACAAGATGGCGCTGACTATATTCAAGATGAAAAAGTTACTTTTCTTAATAAGTATATAATTCATTTATTAACAATATTGTTTGGTTAGTTTGTAGTGACCATCTGCTTCCGACATTATAATATTTAGAGCTTAATCACTATTAAAACAAATTTTCCAAATAGAGTACTTTAAAGAGAATACTAATAAGAGAGTACCAGAGAAAACTAATTTCATTTTATTTTTTATGGGAGCCCCCAAAGTGTTCAAGATTGACCATTAAAAATTAATGGACACCAGTTTTACATTTTAACCCTCTAGGGGCGATTCCTGAACAACACCTGCGGTGGAGTAATTTCTCGATTTATCTCACATGTTTTTTAACTTTAACCATGACTTTGATTACGCATTTTCCCCACAAAATTAAGGGTTCCAGCGTGTCCAAATCGAAATGTCGTGCAAAAATGACATCCTTCAATATTCCGATATCATCACAAATAGCTAAAATGCGAGTGCAAGTACTTCAGTAAAGTACAGAGTATCTGCGGGTTTATACTGTAATTGAGGTGTGCCACTAAGTAGTAACCGCAGAAGCAACCAACCAAGCAACCAACCATACTGACGCATAAACACAATCACACATTTTGACAGGCCGCAAAGTAAACAAGGAAGAGAACATGTCAGGAAGCTTGTTGATGTGAAGTGACGGCTACAACGCGGGCGGGGGCGTCAAGCGAACAACTAGACTGTTAAAAACAGAGTAACATAGGATTCCTTCAACTGACCCCAAAATGAAAACAAAGCAACAGTAACACCAACACCAACAGCAATAACTAAATAATTATTCCAACAATAATCATCATGAACATGGAAAAACAAAACAAGGAAAAGTGTGTATTGTGTGTGCATGAAGGAGAAATTGAAGTGGAAAAAAATAAAAAATATAAAAATGCTAAAAAGGACACTTTACAGGCTTCGCATTGCTTAGCATTGGAAAACTACGAAACAACAAAAATACGAAGAAGCAAAGAAAAACGAAAAATTTATCTTTTATTCGTTGCTATTTGGTGCAACTAAACAAGTGAAGAAATGTGAACATAGGCAACTAAAGGGGGGAGCGAGAACATTAGTTTGTAGAATACTACGGGCATGTGGAATGGGAATGGATGTCAATATGCGTGACAGTCATGCGATGTAAATTTAGTTAAGCATTCTTATATTTGGAATTACATTTGTATTATATCGCTCAAGCAATGTATGAGCGATACTGTTACTTAAAATGAAAAGTACAAATTCTAATTTACTTTCATTAAATTATGCGCTACTAATTTTTAATATGTAAGCAGTTGGTAAATGAAAATGATAAGCTTTTTCCTCTCTATTAATATTACATAGTATAGAGCCTGTTCACACTAGTGAAAGACTGTCGGGAAGAGTTCTTTGGGCCTTAGCTCGATCACAGAAGACCCAAAAGTTTTATTCAACGCCATTCGCTATTTAATTAGTTGGATTATACCATATTGAATTGATGAATGTCTGATCTGTTCTAAACTTATTCTTTAGTGATCACTGTAGTGTTCTTTAGACTGAAGTCATTTAAATGCAGACGAGGGGCTAGAAAAGGTCAAAAGGTTTGCTATTGCCTGCCAAAAGGTGGTGCCGTGTAAAAAAATTGTTTTTTCTACATTTTGATTTTGCCTGTGGCGAGCCCGGATACTCTGCGTAGCAGGCCAACTCAATACCAACTACTCCGCGAGGACCACTTTCGTTATGACTGTGGCTATCTGTAAATTATTGATTGAATTATTACATATTTACATATTTTCTGGCATCATCAAAGGGGTTATGGTTTATTTTTACGGCATCCTATTATCAACAAGATGCCATTCCATAAATCTTGCTCAGGACATTTTTAAAGAGCTGCCAACCAAAACATAGCACCACTAAGGGCCAATAGGGTGTGAAAAAAGCGTGGTTCCATACCCAATACCCTAAAGAAGTTAATAATTTGAACTAGACTTATAATTTTCTATATTTTGGTTTAAGGTTAGATGGAAATACGATTACAAAAATCATTGACTTTTAACTATTGTAACTGTGATGATGTCTGTATTCTTTAACTTATAATAAAATTCTGCAACAACAGGGAGATAATTTGAGTATTTTATTCAGAAAAATAATGAATTCTCCATTTAAATATTAATGGCTGAATCTAATGAGCTAGGTTCATTGGTTTCTGATCAGTGTTAATATTCCGAAGTTTATTTCGTACTAAACTTAAAAGTCTCTAAATCAAGACACAACTAATGCCTAATGCCTGAGACATTGCTTTCAAGAATTAAAGTTTTTAAATTCTTACAGTTTCTTAAACACGTTCGATATGTCTCGCAATTCACTTATGCGGTCGCTTTTCATTTGAATAACTTATTTTTATACCATAGCTGAATTGATTTCTACTACTATCAAAAATTTCTGTAAATATTTCCAATATTTAACATAACTTAACTAGATTTTTGTTTTTAACTAAACACAAAGTAAGTAAATAAAATATTTAAATATATTAGTTAGGTAGCTTTTTTATGAATAAATCTGTTACTTAAAATGCTTCTCAGCGCACAGAACTAACCATAAAAATTATACTCGTAAAAATTTATTGTTCATGTAAATATTTACGCTTAACTAATATGCATAAGTATATGGTATGTGTGTGTGTGTGTGTGTGTGTGTGCGTGTGTGTGTGTGTGAAAATATGTGAGTAAAATCCTGTAAATAAAACCTTGAATTCATTTTCACTAACAACTCCATTAAAGTTTATTAACCGTACTCAAATATGTACAAAAAAAAAAAACAAAAAAAAAAGTAGTTTTAAATACGTGAAGTCCAAAGTAGGTTTATGGGTTCAACTAACAAAAACTCAACTACCCTAGACCCTGTAACATGCCACACAAGAGTAAATACTGAGCTAAAAACAAAGCAAGCAATAAAATAAAATACAAAAACAATACTAATAAAGATAAAAAAAAACCAAGTACATTAAATAAAGAAAATCTATACATAAGATACTTACTTCTGCCTAATGCTAGAGTTAATTTATTTGTTAAAGTCATTAAACATAATTATGACGAAGTTTCTTTACAAAACTAAACAGAACAAAAAAGAAAAAAAAACATAAATAAATAAAAATAAAATAGTAGTAAAATCATAATAAAAACAAATTCAATATGTGTTGAAAAAAGTAAAACCAAGAGGAGTAAAAGAGGTAGACTAGCGAGTCAACTATTTATACATTAGAATATCGTTAAAGGTTAAAATAATTGTTTGGTATATACTATGTTCTTAACCAAACGAGTATACATAGTATAATCAGGTATTTAAGTATTTCATCTGTTAAATTGTAATCGATCTTGAAATATGTAGTTTACGGTTAAACTATCAGAAGGTTTTTTAGTGTGAAAATCATTTAGTGCCTATAAGCACTTAGTCATAACGATGCATGGGGGGCAGTGTCTGGGCAGGCAATTAATTGGTCAGACATTAAAATGATTGCTATATAATTTTCCTAGGGGTAAAAATTTTAATGCTACCATAAATCACGATTACGTTTTACATAAATTCTCTTTAATAAGAAATGAAATCGAAAAACTTAACAAATGCATACATTTCATAGAAAGTGTTTCCATTATAGCAGGAAATTTCGATTGATTAAGCGAGTGATGCGTACTGCGACCTTCAAGGTCCATTATACCACCGATAGTAGCTATTCGACAAGGCTACCCGAAACTCCAGTAGACAACTTTCTGGGTGTAAGAGCCCTAGATATATATTCCTCCTGCAAGTGAGTGCCTCGCAGTGTATTAGAATATGTTATGGTGTTTCACAATTACCTTGACAAAACCTGCCCTGAGAGGGAATCCATAACCATTCTGAATTACATTTTATTAAGCTTACGAGAGATTTCTTCGCTTACTGTATAGAAATAAACTTACATACTTATTTAGCTGGCACTACAACTGATGATCGGTCGTGGTGGGTTCAAAGCCCGAACATGGACGAACCTGCAACTGTCACGAACTTTACCTTATGTCCTACGTCCCAGGCCCCCCTGTAGTAAAAACAAGGCTCATAATCATTGGCCAACCATTTCTGAATAAGTAGAATAAAAAAAGCGTATGACATCAATGCTTGCCTTAAGTTTTGTGATCCAACTTATTGGATTACAATGGGGATGTTTTAAGTTCAAAGGAAACATGAATTCTATAATATTCTAAGGTGAAGTTATTGAAGTAACGAACGTGTAAGGAAATTTGTTCTATGGTCAAATTAACTGATAGTAAACTGAATTGCGGCTGAGTAACTGATAGCCACCGCCCCCGCTACAAATTACTTTTACTTTTAATGGCACAACAGCCCATGGAGGGCCTAGGCCGAGCTTTTTCGCATCCACTCATGTTGTGCGTGTTATATTTGTACATGAATGTAAGGGACCTATAGTTTAATGCCGAATCCGAACGGCGAAGTGAAAAGCTTTTCATGGCAATTTTTACTCTATGTCATTGTAGGTTTGCCATTGCCTGCCAAGAGGTGGTGCCGTGTAGAAAAATTATTTTTTCTACTTTTTGATTTTGCCTGTGCCGAGATTCGAACCCCGGCCATTCTGCGTAGCAGCCCAACGCACTACCACTACGCCACAGCGACCACCCGCTATAAATTACAAATGTATTTAAATGGTTGCATATTACGTTAAAGAATATTAAATCATTCAAAATGGTGTCAGCATCCCCCTTTAAAGCAAAAAATATAAATATAAAATAGCTTCAACCCCAATTTTTACCGAAAAAAAATCCCAGCATCCCCTGTAGTCAATCTGTAAATCACAATGACTGTCATGCGCAAATAAAGTAAGTAAGTAAGTAAGTATGTATATATACATTTTTATCATATGCCTTTACTTCTAGGTACATATATATTTTCACATTTATGGGTATAAAATAAATAACATCTAGGTAGATATTTCTATGCTGATAAGTATTTTGGGACCAATTAAAAAGAAGCATTAGTTCAACTCTTTAAATAGCACAGCCATTAAAATCGAAATCCTATGGGCACGTCGCACTTTCTTTATTTTATTTTTTAGATGTTTTTTTATTTTTTTTGTAGGCAAGACAACATGACATTATTTATTTTAGTTTTGAAATTTTCTCAAAACTTAAGGTATCCGTGTCATCAATAGAGAACCATTAAGAGCGAAAAGTGGAACGAACACAACTAAGTATAGCAACAATAGTAGCAGAAGTACTAAAGAACTGACAATGGACCTGGATGATGATGATGATAATTTATCGAGATGATTCACATCACAAGAGAGGAAAATAAAATCAAACAAAAATAAAATTTTGGGCAATTTATGATTTTTAAAAACAAAAAAATGAAAAACCCCATTTCAAAAACAGAAACATACTTATAACAAAATAAGAATTTAACAAAATTTGTTTGTATTCTTATTTATGTAGAGCAGGAAAAAGAAATGTTGAGCTTTAGAAATTTGTCACTAAATTATGTTGATTTATTTTAATGTGTTGTATTTCTTTGGCATTCCATGGATCTAGACATTTACTTTTAGAATATTGTTGTTCGTGGGGAAACGAGAAAATTGTTGTTCAATATTTTGCTTGTTTGAAATTTTCAAACTTTTTCTTAAGACTAAGTAATAACAAAAAAAAAAAAAAAAAATCGCTGACCAATAAGTAAGTGTGTAGGATTAAGTTTAATTTTTAAATTCTAGCCACGAAAATGATTCATTAAAAGTTAGTCTGACTTCTAAGAAGATTTATGCGCATTCTTAAGAAACTGTGAAGTGATATAAGTTAAGACTATTGTTAGTTGTTGAAAGTATTATTTATGCATAATATATTGTTATTGATTCAGTTGTGTGTGGCTTGTTATTCCAATGCTGGTGCAAAATTAATTATAAGTACAAGTAATAGAAAATATGTTTGTCTAAGAAACTAAGTCTGCCTTTTCGCGATTACTAGCAGCAAACTTACCAAGAGGATAAATTCAGAGGTATCGAACTGCAAATCAAGTACTAAAAAAACATATAGTAAAATGTCACATTCCGCACTTCTTAGTTGTTAAAGTCAAATATCCGCATGTCAAGGCCAAATGCAGGGCAAACTCTCTAGCCCAACTCAATTTCCGAACTAATTTAAATCCGTTTCTTTTCTTCTTTTAATGGCGCAGCAGCCAATGGAGAGCTTAGGCCGAGGTTTTCGCATCCATTCAAGTTGTGCGTGTTATATTTGTATATGAATGGAAGGGACCTACTGTTTTTTTATATGCGTATTGCGAAGTGAAAAGTTTTTCACATGCAATTTTTACTCTTGTAAAAAGATGGCAAAAGGTGGTGCCTTGTAGAAAAATTGTTTTTTCTACTTTTTTATTTTGACTGTGCCAAGATTTGAACACATACTTCTGTAAGTTAAAAATTATTTGTTTCTGCATTAAGTTCTGCTCCATGAGTATTCTCCTCTCCGGCGCTGGCTTAGATATGGAAAATAGGATTGTTAATGCCTATGGAACCTTTAGAATGCTTTCATGCTTTCAACGGGTTCAAATACAATTTAAATTTATCTTCATGTTAGTATTTTTTTTTTTTTTGTATGCTTACGAATTGTTACAATGTATCACCAATATTCACTAGAAGTCTGCAAACGTACTTGAATCGTTAGCTAGGTTTCATTCTGAAGATACGATTACCAAGACGCATACTGAACTGGGAGCTACGATAAAGTAATATACTTTAGATAGAAATGTGGAGGCTGAAATTGACGGTGAATTCAGAGCTGCCAGACACAATCGAAGTATCGATTTTCAGCTTGGTTGAAAAAGATTATCATAAGGAAATTTTTTTTCAAAAAATTCGAAATGTAAACGATCAAAGTCCGTGTACAAAATGTGTTTTTTCACTTTAGTAAGATCAATTCTTTTTTTAATTGGAGTAGTCTTTGTTTATAGCTGAATTCTAACTGCAACAAAGTAGAGCAATCTCGGCAGCTTTCTCATTTTCTGCTGAAATTGTATTGAAAAATGCATTGCAGTCCGAACACAGCTCATGACATCTGAAACTTCTTCCAAGTCGATCGACGATCTTGCATCTCTGTTTTTTTTTTTGTTCAGCTATGTTTTACCGATTGTCATCAAGCGAAATTAAGAGTTCCACTCACAATCAGAAGAACTCAAAATCTGACATTAACACCGAGAAGCGGCTACTCTCTTCAAGACCATCGTTTGATTATACTGGAACTTAAAGAAATAGTACATAGAGGCAACTTATACTGAATTTTTGAAATTCACCGCCCAATATAAACACAATTTTGAGCCTTTACGAAAAGTTAAATTCCCCTCCTCGCTCTTTTTGCGCACGAGTCATAACGTTAAAGTGCTGAAGAAGATTGCCGGTTCTGGTACTCTGATAATGATAAGGGGTATTTCAAAGTTAGCTTAATTCTGCGGGTCTGACGTTATCAGCGTCTTTGATCAATACAATATTAAAAATTCACTGCTGTCGGTTGCAACATTTATGGCACAGAATGAATAAAGAAGAATAAAGTAAAACCAGTTATAACTTTTAAATAAAATAAAATAAAAAAAAATTGTTTTTTCTACTTACAAATCGAACATAATCGATGAGGATTTCTACGGATTTTACCCACTCCCAAATTGAGATTAACTATGCATTTTAAAGAAAAATATGTGGAAGCACTGTGTTCTGAATAGATTATACACTGAGTAAATATGTAGTATATAGTCCTTGTACCAAATAATAACGTTTCCAATCAAATGCTCGAATATGTAATATTAGAAAGAAGCTCTTCGCTGCCCAGTTTCAGTTTAGGTAAGTGTATGTACTGTCTCATTTGTAATAACATTTACGTGCTGATTTAGTTTGGTTCATAAATATATGTAGATAGAAAATCTCATTCATATCTCAATAGTGTGCAATTTATCAACACAAGATATTTTTTTATCAGAAGAAAATCTGCAAAACAATCCTTAAGCCTTAAAAGTTGCTTAGTGGAGGCACGTCCGTTATTATTTCCAAATAATTTCATTTTTTTGGTTCCTTCAACTCCAATTGTATTCCATGGTGCTTGCAATAAGTATCTGCTCGATGTATTTTTGATTGCATTTACTAGATGGCTTGATAAACGATTATAATCACTGATTCATTCATGATGGTATGTGCAAAGCTCAATGAATAACTATCAATTTGAAAACACCCATACTAACTATTTATAATAATTGTAAGTATACATACCATACGTATATGAAATAGTAATGTTATATGGTAAGTATACTTAGTTATTTCAACAGCACTCCATCACGTTTCCTGCCTGCTGCTTTCCTCACATTCTCTTTTATTTCCCTTCCCCAGACTCGAGTAGCGCTAAAAGTATTACAAAAGTATTATAGTAGTTCTTTGATATAAAAGTTTTCTCCATGCAACGTTTTGTAACATGAAATTATAAGTATACTGAACGGAATTGTGAATTGAGTAGAATATTTACTTTTTAAAAAACAAAACCAAAAGAAAAAAAAACTTATGAAAATAATACTATATACCTAGTATGTAGTAAAAAACTTTCTATAACTGTCATCGACAAAACAATGTGTGCTCATATTTATTTATCATATTTTTACCAGACTGATGAGTGAACTTTCACCCAACACAACCAGCCAAATCATTCCACTTCACTTCCACCAATCAACCAGATCCAACAAAAAAATAACACCCAACCCCCCATTTAACAATTTACTCGAATTTCAGGCAACACAAACATTTTCGTTTTGTTTCATTGTATTACTTTGTTCAACTATGCACAGCTGCTCTAACAAAGCCCCGAGTAGTAAAAAAGCTGACATAAAAATATGCTGCTCAAACAAATGCTCATGGTCATAATCGCCCTTATGCTGAGTGTTTGAAGTACATAATAGGGCATATAATATTTATTTGTAATAATGTGTAAATTATAGCATTTGCTGAACATAAAAATGTACATGCAAGGAAGTATTTGGGTTCATTGCTGTGCTCTAGTACTCGTGTGTAGCAATATTTTGGCAGAAAGAAGAAAATTTGCAAGCAGGAAGGAAATTTAGCAGAAATTATTACTGGCAATTATAATCACACCTAGAAATGTTTCACATTTTGCACATTTTTTCACAGGACAGACAGTATTTACATACATAAAAGTATAGACCATACACCTTTCAATTACAAACAGTGCGTGCTACAGAAAACATGTTAAAAATGTATATTTTTATATTTTGCAAAAATTCTTTTGTAACATTTCCCAACACTGCAAGATAACTAACTATGTATGTATGTGACTACTACTACTACTACTACTACTATTTCATGCAAAATGTGTGTGCATTCTAATTAACTAAATTTCCCCAAGGATATTTCTGTTTAGTTTTTAAATTTTTTAACGACTCTTTAAAAATATCATCATATATGGTACATAGTACTAAGTTTTTAAATTGTCCTTTCGCACACACACACACACACAGACACACACACACACAGACACACACACACACACACACACACACACACCAGCTCACTACACCCACCAATTGTTGGCCACTTAAGTTGCGCTGGTAGTTATGTATCCGTTTGCATTAAACCCGAAGAAAAATTTCGGTGTCCCCATGTACACAAAGCGCATACAACGCCCAAAATGCTTTTATTAAGTAATTTTCTCTCTTATTACTTATTGCACGCCTAAAATTATGCTAATCATTCTGGTCACTGGCGCTGGGTGTCGTACTCACAGCAAACATATTACGGAACATGTCACAGTTTTGTATCTTTTACTCGTGTGCAGGTAAATAAAAATAAAAATAAAAATTAAGTATACTCGTAATTGGCGCTAAATTTTTGTCGTTAGTTTGATCTTACGTATGCAACATTTTTGTTCGTTTGTTGTATGTACATTTACTCGTAATGCTTAATAAAGTACAATTACTGTGACATTTTAACAAGCTCTAATTAACTTTAGTTAAGAAACCGCGGCGTGGCATATGTGAATTCTTGTAGATGAGAGTTTTATGTAAGTGTTGCGTGAAATGGTCGCAGTGGTCGCTGTGGCGTAGTGGTAGTGCGTTGGACTGCTACGCAGAGTGTCCGGGGTTCGAATCTCGGCACAGGCAAAATCAAAAAAAAAAAGTAGAAAAAATAATTTTTCTACACGGCACCACGGCACCACCTCTTGTCAGGCAATGGCAAACCTACAAGAGTAAAAATTGCTATGAAAAGCTTTTCCTTCGCCGTTCGGATTCGGCTTTAAACTGTAGGTCCCTTCCATTCATGTACAAATATAACACGCACAACATGAGTGGATGCGAAAAGCTCGGCCTAGGCCCTCCATGGGCTGTTGTGCCATCAAAAGTAAAGTAAGTAAGTTGCGTGAAATGTAAACGAGTATTCATGTTAACCACTTCCATATACGAGTAATTACTTATAAAATGAATAACTGAAAAATTTGAAAGGGAAAGTGAACCTTCAAAAATGCACTCGGAAAGATGAGAATAAAAGGTCCATAAAAGGTAAATGCAATGGTAAAGAAGTGTGCCTTTAGGGCACTGATGGCCACCCACACTTACACATCTGATCAGCTGAACTCTTTTACTATGGAAATGAGCCTGGTACATGTGAAATTTAAAATGCTCTCAAGCAAACGTGCTCTTGGATGATCACGACTGCTTTAGGATTACATAACCAAACAAAGTTGAGACCTTTGTTATTTGAACTTCTTAGTAGCTCTGGCATTTAGTTTTCTATGTTTTGGCATACAATTCGAAAAACTAGATAAAAAAAAGGAACTCTTGGAATGAATTTATCGGAGAACAAGAGGAGGACAAAATAATACTTACTTTACTTTTAATAGCACAACAGCCCATGGAGGGCTTAGGCCGAGCTTTTCGCATCCACTCATGTTGTGCGTGTTATAATTGTACATGAATGGAAGGGACCTACAGTTTAATGCCGAATCCGAACGGCAAAGTGAAAAGCTTTTCATAGAAATTTTTACTCTATGCCATTGTAGGTTTGCCATTGCCTGCCAAGAGGTGATGCCGTGTAGAAAATTTTTTTTTTCTACTTTTGGTTTTGAGTGTGCCGAGATTCGAACCACGGACACTCTGCGTAGCAGTCCAACGCACTACCACTACGCCACAACAACCACCAAAATAATATCTCTCCATTATTTCTAAGATGTTTTTTTTTATCGAGCTTACAATCACTCAAAAGACAGTTCCTACAACAATCCTCATTCGAAGCCCCAAAATCACACCAGCAAAGACTCCTATTCTTTTCATTCCGATACAAGGCTTGGAGACATGTTAGAGGATACCCAACTACGAGAGTTTTGGCTATTCTTCACAATATTAAACCCTTAACCAATTTATATAAGAATCGATAAAAAAAAAATCAAATCCCATTGAATCTGGTCATAGAATAATGATATGGTCTGAGATCAGCACTGTTTAAGAAAACTTTGAGAGAGTATCAACTATAGGAAGTTATATACAATGTGTATATCCTTAGACCAAACTAGATCTTATGTATCAAGTTAATGAATAAAAAGTAAATGGATGAACTTAAAGCGAACTAAAATTAAGCTTCTGTGGTCGCCATGGCGTAGTCTAGGGTTCAAATTTCGGCACAGGCAAACAACTTTTCATTTCGCCGCTCGAACCCTCCATGGACTGTTGTGGTTTAATAAGTATACAGCTTTATAGATTTAAATGTAATTTTCGAATTAAAGTCAGTAGTGGTTACTTAATTGTTATGCCCGCATTCATTAGTGCATAACACACTAATAGATACAAGCTGATAAATTGGGTTCTTTGGTTTTCTTTTAATGAATTTTATTTTGATAAATACGTGAATAGAATCCCTAAAGGGGCATTATTATTATATCATACCAAAATGTGACCCAATAGATGCAACATCATCCAGCGAGCAGCACCAGCAAACGCTTTTAATTACGTTAATTGAAAGAAATGTGCTAGCGCGAGTGAGTATGGGTGTATACTACATTTTACACTAACACACACAAAAATACAGATATACTCGCTTACCCACAAGTCCTTTAATTCAATTGTATGTTTGTGTGTGTGTAATGAACCCTATATTATTTTCACACCCTTTATTGTTCTATTTGACTTTGTAAAATTGTCGATTGTCTGTCGGGCTTGGTGTGGTGGCGTGGCGTGTTTAAGCGGAACACACACACATACAAATAATTATATACATATTTATGTATGTATAAGCATACAAGTATATAGCTTTATACATATGTATTCATGCTTAATAATATGGAGATGTATAAGTTTAATACGGAAATGAGCGTCAATGCGGAAGGAAATATTATCAAACTTTCGTCTCCATGCACAAGTAAGTACCTACACACATACTACAATATATGTACATAGATGTGTATGTGTGCATCCATATATGTAGTAAGTATGTGGAAAAGTGAGTTTATATTTTAATGTAATAAGGTTTCTCCTACTTCAACGGATGTATTGAATTTCATTTTGGCACACAAAAACAAACGGAAATTATTATTGAAAATGCATACGCAAATGTTGACAGAAAAATCAATATGGCTTGATGATGTCGTATTACGTATTACGTATCTGTATGTGAATGTATATAATTATATCTCTCTACACATGTACATTTTCAAATGAATTATACAGACATACAATATTTATATAGACGTAAGTATACTCGTACACAAGAGAAGTACTTATAATAAATGGTGTAAAGGAAACCAAATGTTTGTGGCAAGTTATGGTAACTTAATTATGTATATTTTATCTGTTCTTGCTCCCGAATTTTTAGGTTGGAAATAATTTAGTACCTACATAAGTACATAGTAGTACTTATTGAATAACTATATTTGCAATTTTCCAAGCTTCTTATAATTAAAATATTTCCTTCTTATAGCTGCAAAGGTGATTTCACACTAGCCGCTTAGGAGAGCTAGTCAGTTGGTAAATTTATTGTTAAGTATAATTAGGTAAGAGAAATATTTATATTTCACTATAAGTTGGCAGTTGGCAAAGCTTGCCGATTTTTAGTCGAAGTTAGCAAGCATATCGGCTGGAAGGGCTAGCTTGCGTAAGATAACTTTTATAAGGTATATTTAATATGAATAAGAGATGAATTTAAGAGATGAATAACATATATGTATGTACTCTAAAAATTTGTATCGTTTTGACGATAACATATATCGGGTGCAACGATTTGTATGGAGGAAGTGTTGTGAAACTAGCAACAAAGACTGAAAAATTCTTTGTCCAATTCCTACCAACATTTCCGGATAAAGTATGCCAAAAAAAATGATAATAGCTACGACACGGTGAGTTTTTCCTACCTTTATCACTTCCTCTTACCTTTCTCCGTCACTTAACTTACTGGGTACCCTCTCGAATAAAGTATACCCAAAAAATGATAATAGCTGCGCCACGGCGACCTTTTTTGTACCTCTATCACTTTCTTTTACCTTTTTCCGTCATTTAACTTACTGAGAGTAAAGTCTTTTCCCCATTGTTTTTCTTTTCCGCCTTTTTTGCTACTGTTTTTTTTTTTTGTTCTCTACTCCTATTTCAGTTACATCCTCCTTCCTTTTATTTTATCCAATATCATCACGAGCTTATTCACCTTTACTAAATGTTTATTTACACGGAGGTTCTGTCAATCTCCCAGCCACTTGCTTTGGATCACCAGAGCATGTACTAAATCATGAATCTTGCAATACTAATATAGAATACTGGTAGATTCTCTTCCAGAAGAACTCTGTAGAGTCAAAACACTTAAGTCACTTAGTTAGGTAGATTTTGCATTGAAGGAAACACATCATTGATTTTCTGATATTCTGCTTCACAATAGGCAGCACACGTTCCTCTTAGCTTTCATAAAACCGTTCATAAAACATACAGAATGAAATTCTTTTTGATTTTATTCAAAAGCCTACGATAACTGAGATACCCTGAAGCATAATAATTATATTGATGATAATCTGGCATCTGAGAAGACCCATAATACTTAAAGTGTTAAAAAGTTCAAATTTGGAAATACATAAATTGGAAATATATAATAATGTATCCTATGCATAAGTAGTGAATATATATTCTAAATACAATATCAAATTCAAAGCAAAATTAATCAATATTTTTTGAGCGAAAAAGTTAAAAAGTTGCGCGCGACCCCCGAACTATGCACATGTAAACATAGTTACGAGTTCATTATTTTTATTATTATTATTTATAACTGTGGCTCCAAAATGTTTCTCTCAATATAATACAGTTTTGTAATGCAGGCAACATGAGGAAATATGCGTGCCACAATAAAAGACATAAAATAGAAGCAAAAAATAAAAAATTATTAAAGAAAGAAAGAAAGAAAAAAATGCCTAAAAATATGCCAACAAATTAATTACACTTGTTGTTGCTGTTCTTTTTTATTGCAACACACACATACCCACACACACACACATACACATTTTCATAGAATAATTACTTGTGTGTGAGTTAATTTCTGTGGGCTAGAATGACATAAGGACAAAATGTCTATAGCAAACAAACAAACAACAGACAAACATATACTTACACATACAAATAGTATTTAAATGACAATTGCATAAAAAAAATATAACAGCAACAACAAATATTCAAATATTCAAACGCAGGAAGAAAAAGTGGTGCAAAATAAATTTTTTGGTTTTTGTATTATTTTTTTATTTCACATTGTTATTGTTAATATTATTATTTCTTTGTTGTTGTTGCTGTAGCTATTACTGTTGCTGTAGCTGTTACTGTTGCTATTGTCATAGCTGTTGTGGTTGTTATTATTATAGTCTGTTGCTTTGCTACTAGCTACCATACTTGTATATAAGTATTTGCCAACATGAGCGAAAATCGTCAAATACTTTGTTACTTGTTTTTAGGCGCAATTGCAGAAAAACTTGCGTGCTTCAAGGCGATTAAACATGAACGCGGAAACTTAAATACAAAACAACTGTCGTTTAAATGCATATATTGTCCATATATACAGACCTACATACATATGTATGTATGAATGTATAGGTATGTATGTATATCTAATACAATTATAATATTTTCGCTTTCAACTACTAAGCTAGCAGAAGAACCTAGCAAAAAAAATTAAAACAATCAGTCTTAAATGAATTGTATATATTTAAGAAGGTTTCATCGATTTAGAAGTAGTTACAGTGGCTGTCGTATAGTAGGACACACTTAGGTCAGAACGACCCATTTTGATACCACAAGGTTGGACCTACAGTTAAACGCCGGTTCCGAACGGCGGGGTGGCAATTTGTTAACACTTGGTGGATTTGCCATTGTCTGCCCAGTAGTGTACTTGTACACTTTCTTCTAATTCTTATTCACCTCATATCGGAAGGAATGTAAGAAGGTTATGAATAGGAATTAACCACCAGAGAAAGACGGGAATCTAACCCGAAATTTCACGGGTGAGACTCTAGTGCGCTATACACTAAACTATCGATGTCGTCGACTACTCTTAAATCGTTTATAATATATTTTATTATTTTTAAGTCCAACAGTTAATACTTAGAAGGGATTACCTCACTGCATATCAATCGGACTTCGAAGAATTCTCGAGGTGTTGATGATGACGATGTTCCCAGTTGCATTTTTATATTTCTGTAGCGTATTGCTTTGCGGAATTGCTGTGAACCGATTAATGGGTTCAAGCAAGATTATGAATAAATTGAAGCGATATGATTAAAATTAGATATGATCAGGTAGGCCTTCCTCCCCTTAAAATAATTAATGGCTCAATACTTAGGGCATACGCGAATCAATCGTTTTCCCCTGCAACAGGACCAAAATTATTGTGAACTGAAATGCCTCATTTTACGCTGAATTCAAAAACAATCTCTTTCCAGCATAAACTTAAAAACATTTTGCTGGGCACCGCGTCTCTATTGCCAAAACCCAAAAAAAAACTAGTAACTACAAGCGAATGAAATGTAAGTAGCAAAAAAAAATAAGTAAAAACTAAACTACTCACATACATACATACAATACTTACTTACGAAGAATATACTTATTAATAAATGAAGTTACTTAGGATACGCGCCAAGGCGCAAGTGTAGTGAGTGAATGAAAATAAATGAAAAATTGAGCATACTTTGAGGCGCTATAAAAAATGTAATAGCGCTCGTATAATGACACCCAGAAAACTAAACGTAAACGTAAACCATCGTAAATGCCAAATGGGCTCGCTCGTTCGCTCCAAAGCGAAACTCATGAAACCAGCGAATTGTTGTTGGTTATTTGCGAAACTGAACAATAAAAAGGGAAGCATACTTTATGGGTTTACATGGTTGGGTTTACGTGTTGGCCAAATGACTAAAGCCGATTTCAGTTGTTGGCCGTGCGTTGAATTGAATGCAGCAGCATTGGCGCACCTTTAGTGGACAATTCAAATAAGAAAGTTAATAATAACATTTTGGGACGGAAATACTAATGAGGAATTTATGTATTTGAGAATTGAGGAATTTATAAGCTTAATGACAAATTTTTGTTTAGCAAATTAACAACTTAAAAGCCACCAAAATTAAATTTAAAAACTCATAAATAATATCACTTGCTTACGGAAAATTAACTAAAATAAAAACTAAATAAAATAACTCGAAAATATGAATATTTATTTTCAGTTTCTGTTTTTACGGCTAATCTATGATAATAAATTTTCATAAAAATAAAACTTATGCGCAAAAACAAACAAACTCTTTTGCTACAGTGACAATTTTTTATTGTTGATTGAAACCAGTAAAAATACATTTAGAAATAAAAATATTTAAATATTTGTTGAACAAAAATAGGGGGAAAAAACAACAACAACATAACATTCAGCATTTAATTCCGTCATTAGCGTCAATCAAACGCAACAAAATAATAAAATAAAATAAAAAATCCGTAAAGGAAAAACAAAATATATAATATAAAAATAAATTTCTCTTTGAGTAAAATATTTAAAAAATTCTTTATTTTTTTCTATGTTTATAAAAATTAAATAATTATAGAAAATTTGTTGCATTAATGATGAAAGGCCAGCGACGCCACCACCATCATCAACATAGTCATCATCACCTTTATAAATAAAAAAATTAAAAAGCTTCGTATCTACGTGGAAAAAAACATTTTTATGACATTTTACTCCTACTTTTTATTAATCTTGTTCTTTTCTACATCATTCACTCTTTGAAGGTGATTAAATATTTTTTTATTCGCTGTTTTGGTGAGTATATATAATATTTTATTTGTTTTAATAATATTTTTCTCTACTCTTATTATAATAAATTTTAAGTATCTATCAGATTGTGGGTGGTTTATGTTTTAATGGTTTCTATTTATTTATATACATGCATACTTACAAAGTAAAACTTAATTGGGTTTTCGTTGTGTGTTTTAAACAAATATTAAAATTTTAAAAACTTATGTAAGTATTCTACATACTGTTCGCAGTTATTAATGACTAACGTAACCTTTCCTATAAGAGCAAGGTACCCCTGCACTGTTTAAATCAAATTTTTAAAAATTTTTAAACCTTGAATATTCCTCCGCTGGTCCGAGTCAGGGCAGAACAATCAGACAGAATGCGACTAGTCATCTTTCATAGCCGATTTTCTACATTATCAGACTTAAAAAACTTATTTTAACCTTCGAAGATTATTTTTAGCACAAAAATTGAATCAAAAATTTTTAGCACGAAATTGTGATTCAAATATTGGTAGGCACAAAGGCCTATACCAATTAAGGCCCTTGAGACATATACTTGAGTTCCCTGGCAAAAATTCCGAACACTATTAGTCTGACAGTGAACGGATTAATATGGTAGGCTATGGATTTCATTGAGACCCAAACAACTCGTAAGCAAAAAGTGGGACATCAAAGCAGTGGTTTCATATAACGTAACCTTTCCTATAAGAGCAAGGTACCCCTGCACTGATGAGCTCATATACTAAAATTTAAATAACAGCTTAAACGATACCTACCCTTACCAGGTGAAAAAATATAATAATAATAATAAAATAGAGCATCGCCTTTTAAGCCTGTAAAAGAATGCTTTGCAAAAGAAGGTTGAGTCTTGGTGTGGTGGAAAGCCATCAGTGCATAGGAGCTACAAGAGCCATAAGGTTATACCCAATGGTTTCTCTGAATTTTCTTGCGTATCTGATCCCAATAGATCTCTTTCTCAAGAGAAGGCAACCGTGAGCGTGTTTCGGCTGAGGAAACGGTCCGCTGGTCGGAAAGACTTTACTTACACAGCGGCGGCAAATCCAAATAAAATAGAATACATCACGCCGACCATGGCGTGATTTTCTGCTGTCGCTGAGAGAATGGAACAAATGGTATCAAAGCACATAAGTTCGTAACGAACTTCTCAGAAAAACTAGGCTATTAATGCCTCCTAAATTCTGGTAGGGTATTTCATTCAGAATTGTTAGCAATTAGGGAGGCTAACAGGATGCTAAAGAGAGATTTTTACTTGATTCGGCTTGATTCACAACATGTAATCTGTTGGGACAGTGTAAAGAAAGTCTTAAGAACCTAGCACGACAGCATCATGTTCATATGGGTGCCGGGCTACCGGAACATAGAGGGTAACGAAAAGGCAGAATTGTTGGCTAAGCTGATATTCACACCAGTGAACTCGGTCAAGAGAAAAATCTTGACAAAATACCTTCCCAGAGCTAATGGTACATGAAACAAAATAAGCAGAACAATATGGCCCGACTGCAATTGGAAAATAACAGTTAAACTCGTAAACAAAAACCGAAAGAATATTTCGGGACTGTCAGCGGTCATTGACAGCTTCTGGCTCATTGATGAGCAAGCAATCAAAATGAGAATTCTGTGTAACACAAATTGGCGCAGCTGCGACTACCCGGAGGAAAACTCATTTCTCTGTGAATGCCCGGCTCTAGGACAAACTAGGATGAAAACCCCGGGGTAAACCTTATTTGAATAGCTTCGCGGAATTGTGTGAATTAATTTTGAATGCAACCAAACAAACTAGAAAACAACTGAAAACATGGTAACAAAAAGGCGCACTAGCGCTAATTGGGTTTGTGACACGGCACCACCTCTTGGCAGGAAATGGCAAACATACAAGAGTAAAAATTGCCTATGAAAAGCTTTTCACTTCGCCGTTCGGATTCGGCATTAAACTGTAGGTCCCTTCCATTCATATACAATTATAACACGCACAACATGAGTGGATGAGAAAAGCTCGGCCTAGGCCCTCCATCGGCTGTTGTGCCATTAAAAGTAAAGTAAGTAAGACACAAACATCCACTATAACAACAACAACAACCGCCTCAATAACTGGCTCAAAATTAAACTTAAACATTTTTAGTTGCCATTGCATCACTTTGCTTAGTTTCAAATGAAAACCATCAGGGAATAATAGTGCGCGCAAAAATTTATTGGGAATCGTTGGAATACTTGGAATAATAACACAGAAATCATGTTATAATGCGCTCAATTACAAATTCCACAGCTTCTCACTCTACTTAAATTAGTAATCAATTCCCAAAAGTGAACATTAATTAGCCATTAAAAATCTGTGGCAAGTGAAACCATAAGATCTGGAAGATAAATTTCTAAGCTCACAATTTACTTTATTTTTTTAAACAAATTTCAAAAAAAAAGTATAATTATTGTATTTAATATTAATATTTTTTCTCCTTTTTTGAGCATAAATCATGAATGAAATTCTTTTCAAAATACAAGTTGTTCCGGTTTTACGCCTGCGCAATTTACCAAATTAAATTCACTAATTTACTGGCATGCTCATTCATTTACTCATTCATTCTTATATCAATTCGTATATCAAGTTGTCAATTGAGCAAAAATTATTATTAATTTCCACATAAACATATTATATTATTTTTACTTATTGAATTTCTGTGTAAAGGGTGGAAAAAATTATATTAATCAAAAGCTGATTTTTGTTGTTGCCGTATGATTGACTGCATTCTGCTGGTTAAATGACACCATTGCTGCGCCGTTGCGCTGTTGTGCTGTTGCTAACAATGGAACACCATCGCCATCGCAACAGACAATCACTGCCGATACTAGATACTACATACATATGTACATAATAACAATGGCAGTAAATTTAAAGAAAAAAAATGATGTTCGTTTATTTGTTTTTCATAAACGTTTATAATTTACACAATAATTATATATACACAAAAATTAAATATACACAAAAAATATTAAAAACATCAATAACAAAGAATAATTTTACAAACGTTGCAAGAAAAAAAAAATGAAAAAAAAACCAGCAATTAAAATATTAATAATAATAAACGTTGGTAGTAATAAATACACGAGCAGTATTTGAAGAAATTTTCTACGCTTTCGCGGAAAAAAATTACACGTTATCATCTTTTTAACCATCGTTGAAAGAGGGAAACTGTTCAGGTTACTGAGTACATTAGCGCAAAGAAAGTGAAAACGTGTCATTTATTTATAAGGAAAAAAAAGCGCAAATGCTTTCATTAACATTTTTCGTATTTCAATACTCAATGTCGGACAATTTAAACGGTTCCAACATTTTTTTTCTTGTATAGATAACAAAAAACTGATATTGTAAACAATAACCATAAATTGAGGTTTTATTAAAGAAATATGTGAAATTTATTGATTTATGACATCTTTGAAATTTAGTAGATCGTTACACAATTTGTCATGGAACTAAAATTTTTCTTGCCAATAGATCGATTAAGAGTAAGTAATCAAGAGGAAATAAATACGAGCAATACGAGTATGTAATTTTCTGTGCATACAAACTTCGTTATCTTCGTAATAGATTGATAAATTTATTATCTTGTTAAAATTACTGATTAGTGAAGGAAAAGCCAATTATTTTAGTAATGGGTTGGTCATTTCATTATTTCTTCAATGGCACTGTGTAGTTAATGGAAAGCAAATTTCATTACCATTGAAAAATGTTATGCAAATTGAATGCTTTATCTCATTATCATGAAAATGCCTCTCTGAAAATGTGCATACGGGGTAAATGGCTGGGAATTATGACATACTCTCATCTATCGAAAAAATATTCCGTAGAAAAAAGTATACAGGGCATCCGAAAATCAAAGTATGAATGAAAGTATGAATCAAAATATGAATATATTGAGAGCAATTACTTTAAATGCGGCGTATATTCGCTCGGGAGCATCCGAACATCAAAATAGGGCCTCGATTCAGGGATACCAGTTTGTGGGGCATTCTTCAAAAAGCGGAGAATCTTCACTCGTGTGGGCAGCAGTTTTGCCTGAATCTGGGATTTCCCCCATATTTTCGGGTTTCTTAACTTTAAAAGGGCACCCGAGACTTTGTGTCAAGAAAAGAGATATTTGTACCAAAGCTACAATATTTATTTTTTTTAAATTTGTTTTTAATCAGAAATTCTTACTGCATTTCTTTTCTCCTTTCTTTGAAATTAATTTAAAGTTACTAAAAACCAGTATTTATTACAAACTGTAAATATTTTACTAGTGTGCAACCACTTACTTACTAACTTAGCTTTCTCTACAACTGATGATCGGGCTTGACCGCCTCGATGAAGCTTCGACAGTCGCCTCAGATATGCGCGAGCTGGCGCCAATTGGTGAGGCCAAGTGCAGTCAGGTCGCCCTGTACCTGGTCTTCCAACGGATATTAGAACGTCTTTTTCTGTGTGTTCCTCTAGCCGGAGCAGCTTCTTCCATTCGCTCAACATGACCCAGCCAGCGAAGCCGTTGGATTGTTATACACGCTTGACTATTTCAGTGTGGGCGTACAGTTCATACAGCTCATAGTTCCATTAGTGGCCAATGTCCACATCTCGGTCCACATTTAGGACGGGAAGGATGATTATTGTTGGTATTAATGCCGGATCCTAGGTAAACGAAATCCTTGACGACTTCAAAAGTATAATGGCCAACAGTGACATTTTGTCCAAGACGCCGTGACTCTTTATTTATTGACACAAGGTATTTCGTTTTATCCTCGTTAACCACTAGACCTGATTGCAGAATGCTGCACTGAATGATCGCGCATTGGTGTCAATATCATCAGCGTAGGCTAGCAACATGACGTTCTTGTAGAAACTCTTGCCGAATCCGAACGGTGAACTGAAAAGCTTTTCATGGGCAATTTTTTCTCTTGTAGGTTTGCAATTGCCTGCCTTTGCTGTGGTGGTGCTGTGTAAAAAGATTTTTTTTTTACATTCTGATTTTGCCTGTGCCGAGATTCGAACCCCGGGAACTCTGCATAACAGTCCAACTCTTTAGCAATACGCCACAGCGACGCTTTGGAGTTAAATTCCCAAAATCAATCTGGTATTCGAAGTAGGAATCTAACTACTTAACTCTTACCATATTTAATTGAATAAATAACCAAATTGTATAAACTCTTGCTGACAAATTGTTCAAAATACTTAGATACTAACGCATTTTTGTTCTCTAAATGTAACGACATTATCTCATTACGAGTACAATACAGTATTTTGTTAATTGAACTTAAAACACACTGAACAACACGTACAATATCGACAATGATTATTACTGACTCATTCATTAGTTGCATTTCTATGTTTTCACTTTCTCAAAATATTAATGTCTTAGGTAGGAATACGTTTTTATTATATACTTTTTATTATTACTACCATTATTTCATTAATATTGTTATTATTGTTATTAGGTATGTGTTATTGCATTTCATTTTATGTTAGTTAAATTTCTATATTGTAAATACATGTACTCAGTCAGCCAACTACTCAACTTTCATCTACTATAGTGATACCACGATACCACCCGACCAACGAGTACCTGTACTCATTACTCGTATCGTATGTACAATTTGATACTACTCAAGGTATTTGCATAGAAGCATCGATACCTACTGGTATCGGATAAAAAGTGCTCGTTCAAAAATTTATGTATTACAAGTTTAGACTTTAAATTACATATTAGGTGAAAAAGGGTATTAACATCTTCTCATAAGTATAAGTATTATTATCTTCAACACATTTTCATTTTCAAATAACTCTGTGCTTGTTTTTTAATATTAAATGTTTTTAAATTAAATTAAATTAAATTAAATATTATATTATAAAAATCGTTCATGCTGTTATATTCCGTCTTTTAAAAATGTAAAATTAGCATTAATTAAATTACATATAAAAAAAATGTACATAAGAGGCATGCATGCATTGTCAGCTCGTACACTTGGGTACTTGAATTAAGGAATTGAGTACTAAAAGTACTTGGATCGAAACAAATACTCTGAGTATGAACGAGTACTTGTATCGTGGTAGCGCTACTTTCAACTACAACAACAACAATGATATTTTAATACAATTGCCATAGAAATATATACTTATAGAGTTAGAGTAGATTCAAAGATACTTGTAGATATGAACATAAGATACCTTTTCTAACTTAAAGAGACTACTTGCATAATTACTCTAACAATGAAATGTGTGGACACATAATATACAAAAATATAAAGAGAGAGATCTGAAACAGAAGTGAGGAAAGTCGTGATTATTTTGTTGTTGCTGCTTCTCTTTCGTTTTACATACATACTTACATTTAAGTAGAAATGAGTACACTGCGTTCAATATATTATTTTACACTTGAAGTATGACAATCAAAAAGAAATAGAAATTTTCAATGGAATTTACAATAGAAGCTTTTGCCTTGCTAGTGAGCTATGTCCTTTTCTTTTAAATTGAATAAATGATACTTGATGTTTTTTCAGGGAAATATCAAATAAACGTTGTGATCCACGGGATGCAATTATTCTGGAAAATCCCCTAAATACCATATAGATCGCGATTAGAAAATGTCCCGCTGCTTCTGTTCTGAAATACTTTTTCACGAATATTAAAATATTAATTTTTCGGATAATTTTCGGGTAGATATACATATTGAGAAAAATTTTTATAAAACTTTTTTGCATTGATGTTTTCCTATACTTCATCTGAGAGATTAAGATACTTTAATAATATCATTCCACTGTTTGATGCTCTTTTCTTGGCCCACATGATTACATTTTCTACGAAAATATGCTTTAGAAATGCTGAATCACTAGCATGGCCCTAGCCAGGCTTTCGCTCGGAAAAGGATATTCTGACTTCTCCCATTAGTGTTCGCCTGTTTTGAAACGATATGAAATATCATTTATGCTTTTAATTGAGAAAAAAGTAAGCTCGTGAAAAACTTGTAGAACTAACTATTTTTTATACTCTTTTTACACTGTGTAATTCTAAATCGATTACAGAGGGGATAATCTTGAAATAACACTTACTTCTTTATGTATGACGGTCAAAACTAGAATAAATAATTATATCGCTCGTTTGATGCAAGACTGTTCTAACTAAAAAAAAAACATAAATTTTGAGAATTTTACCTGCCCCTCCACATAATTGGTAATTAGTCTTCTCACATCTCACACAAGTAGTCTTCTCACAAGTAGTCTTCTCACATCTTGTAGCAATTGAGCGAAATGCTCGGACTCCCATCGGGTCATCGGCCTAAGACATAACTATTTTGTTTTCAGAAATTCTGAAAATCTTTTAAGTTACATACAAAATCTCGTGAACGTTGCGAGGTATGCCACACTCTTAAGCAATTTAATATGCAATGCTTTTATATTCTATGATCAGCAGCCCATTAAGGACCTACCAAGAAGTGGTGAAATATAGAAAAATAGTTTTTTCTACTTTTTCATTTGACCTGTGCCTGGATTTGAACCCGAGCTCTCTGAGCAGGGTGTATTTACTTACACATATCAGCATATACACTGGTATTTATGTGTATTCATTTGTGGCCATTGGCATTTCATTCAGTTAAATAGTTATTATGACTAACTAGCAGTTATTGTTGTTGCTTTTTATGTATTGTATGTACATAAGTATGCACACTAAAATATTTTAATACTTAATAATATTTAATAACAGTTAAGTTAATATATTTACATACATATATTATACCATATGTATACAATATTTGTATTTATTTATTTATTTTTTTACAGTAAACAAAGTGGTAGTGGTAAATAGGTAGTAAATATTAATCATGCATGACCATAGTTTAATAACTTCACAGTCTAGGCTGGAAACAAAACTAACTGTGTACATGAGTGTGTAGTCTACCTTTTTTTCTCTCATTGGCTCGAGGCGTGAAAGCCATAACAAATTTTTTTTATTCCACAAAAATAAATTTTTTTGTTTTTTGGCAACAATTAATTTAAATTTTTTTTAAATTGTATGTTTATTTTTACGAGCACGTGCGTCAAACAATATTCAGAAAAATGAAAAGAAAAGAAAAGAAGAAAATATGTGTAAATGTAAAAATAAGAAAAAAAAATTTTAAAAACTGACTTAAAACTGACAATAAATTATATTTTACACATGTATACTTTTGTACAATATTTCAACAAGTTTTTGTTTTTTTTTTAATTAAACTCTATTTAAATAATTTATTTGTAAGTTATTTAAATTTTTTACTTTTTCTTTTCTAGAGAAAAGCTTTTTTTTATTTTGTGTGGTTTTCAATTTAACTTCATTAGTTCAATTTCACATTAAAATTCATTAAAAAAGATAAAACTTTTTCTTATACATTTTTTTTGTTAATTTATTTTTACCTAAGTATAATAAAACATTTAACGTTAGCTGTTTCCCCCCATTTACCAGCCAGTCCCACTTTCATAGTTTATATAATATATTTGAAAGAAATCAATAATGAGTGTATGCCGTGAATTTGAGACTAGGGGACGACGAGAGCGAACGGACACCAGCTACAAGTTTTATACTTTAGTTATATTTAATTCTCCTGCTTCACGCACTAATGAAGCGACGGACGCACTGTCAGAAATCATTTGACACTGTGCCGACTCTCGATAAAATGAGATTGTTGTTGTAGTGGCAGTTATTGTTGTCGAAATAACTCGTTTTCAAATATCTATTAAACTTAAGTCACCAAATCTCTTAAAAAATTGAATATTAATATTAAATTCATTAAACATTTATAGGGAAATACTAAAAGGTAAGAATTTCTGAAAAGTTTACACCGGTAATAATTTATCACTATGTATTTAAAGAATACGCCTTCAAATTTTTAAAGAAGAAAAAAGATTTCCTTTATCTTCTGTTGGAACATAAGGCATCGGTTGTTTTTGACAGGGTAATTGGCTTTAATGTTTATGAGATTGAAAGAGCGGAAGCAAAAAACGACCGCCCTTAGACCGACCGTTTGGCAAGAAATTATTTTCTTGGACAGCTTAAGATTTCTTAAAGTTTGTGAATCACGGTTTCCAATTCATTTTCCGAGAGATTTTCTGTTACCAAAATACAAATTGAATAAACTTCTTTGAATGAGATTAGCTCGATCCTCGAAATCTGTGATATACTTTAAAATTGATGTTGAGGCAAGCGTAACAAATTCTGCAGTGATGAAGAAAAATCATCAGAATCTATTGGAGAACATTTTAGACCATGGTACTGAACTGATATCGATTGACAAGGCTACTGTTCTCGACCTCAGAAGGTTTGTCCGTCTCATGAAGTACCGTATGTATAATTTCGTTTTAATATGAAATTTCTTCACAAACATTAAAAACAGCTTTTTTTAAAGGCATAAAACAGCTTTTTTATCAGGACTTCATTGAAGTTCTTTCAAACATTTTTCAGCATCCCATCAAGTCACAAGTTATTTTCCAAATAAGATAAAAATAAAACTATTAGTTCTTCAACACTTTTCTTTTCAGTGCATTAAGCTTTAATTTATTCTACGAATCCACCTGATCTTAATTTTTGGTTAACGAAGTGATTTCATTTTGAATTCTGCTCTCTCTCCATCTCTCCCCTAACTTAAATTAGGAAAGAAACTAAGTTTTCTTCAAACCAACAAAAAAAAAAAAAAAGAAAAACCTGTTGCATGCTAATATAAAAAACTCAAAAAGCTGATACGAATTAAACGAATTAAAGACGATTGAATGAATATGCCAAACTATGAACATAAATGCTTGTAGATAGATATTCAGAGAGGCAGACAACAACGATCGATGGACGGACAGATAAAAAAAACAAATTTCAAAACAAATCCGTTATTAAAGCGAGCGAGACCCGAAATCAAAGCGTCTAATTAGAATATATTCAAATGATCCGAAGTAACGCAACGCAGGGCAACGCAGCGCGCAGCAACACACTCTACACTTTATCTTTATGCTACGCTACACGCCGTCAACTCGTTTGCCACATTCCACATATGCAAATATCGAAAGAAAAAAATTAATAAATATTGAATTTAAATTCAAATTGGATTTGAAAACTTGTTCGCTATTTGGATTTTTATTTATTTTTCTTGCATTGTCTTCCAACTTAGTGTGACTTTCATATATTTGTCGTCGACATTAAGTTTATTTACTTTAGCTGAATTAATTTTTTATTTTTATGTATAATATTATTTGATAGCTTTACTTAATTATTTCTGTTGTTAACTGTTTAATCTGTCTTCAGTCGCTAAGTGGACCAATAACCAGTGTATTCATGTTTTATGTATTATTGTTTGAGAAAATAGTTTTACTATTATTTTAACAATGGTTTTAACAGTTTTTGAGCAAAAATAGATCAAATTCGTATTAAGTATTTATAAGGAAACAAACATTTATAATCTTGATGTTAAAATTAGTTTCTTTGATACTTGAGTGTTTTTTTTTTTGTAACTATTTAACGCTCTTTCATAAGTAAATATAGCAGTTTTCTCTTTTTTTTTAATTGATTGGAATTACAATATGGTAATTGACATATCTATAAAAGATGTAAATAAAAAAAGATATGCTTATATGAACTCAAATGGGAGATACAAAACTTTTTGCTCAAACAAGTAAAGGATAAAAGATTTCTAAAGAAATCGCAGTTTAAGAAGTGGTTTTGTATGTAAAATATGATAGGCCCCTTCTTTTTGCCCAGTAATATATCAAATATTTCCTTTAAATTTTTGATCAGGCCCTTGCAAGTAGTTACTACTTGGTGGTTGTATAGTTTCCACCAAAGCTTGTTAATAATTGGTAGTCGTCGTGTCGATGAATCTTACTAGTTATGAGGTAGCATCCAATTACGACAGGTGCTGTCCGATTCCATGCCTAATTACGCAATAGTGCAACTGCGTACTACGCAGAATCGCGTAGTACGGCAATAGCCTTAAGTCGAAGTATACAACTGCCTTCAAATCTACCTCTCACTTTTACCTCACTATCTATGTACGTACTACTGAAAAAATCCTGCATGTACAAGTTGAATCTTTAAAGTTCTTACATAATCTTATTACCTTCCTACACCATAGAATTCGGAAGCCCAAAACATTACGGAATGGCTTTGGATCAGACTTAAAGATTCACGGCATTGGCTTGGTCGTTTTGATTGAATCGTCGTGCGACTAGCTACAATGATTTTCATTAGCGATCTTTACCGATCTTTAGAAATAATCATTTTTCTAGTCTCATCATTGGCGTAGACTCTCTCTTATATGAAGAAAAGTGGAGCTTTAAGTATAAGCTGATTTCCTTAATACCCATTCAGATTCTGATTTTTAAAACCCGCCGTAAACAAATGCTAAACAAAAAGAAAACAAAAAAACCCAGGAAACTAATTTTTAATCCAATTCAATTAAAAATAACTGCACTTGTTCGCCACGCCTCATTCATAATTTTAGCTTACAGATAAAATACCAATCTTACGAGTAGGTATCAAAAAGTTTGTATGTGTTTGTCAGTGTGTGTGTGTGTGTATGTGTGTGTGTGTGTGTGAGAGCAACTCGAATATATGCATATGTGTGCGTGAACGTTGCTACTTTGTATATATAAGAAATGCACATGAAATTAATTGTTGGCAATCTGTGAAATCCTGTAAAGCGTAACATAAACTTGCAACATTGCAGCAACTGCCGTAGTAGCAGCAACCGGCGAAACAGCAACCCAGTCTCAGCGGTGATCGCGCAAAGCATGCAACCAACAACACAAGCATACATACATATGTGCAACAGCAACCACAAACAAACAACTAGAATTCCCAGTACAACAGCAACAATTTAAATTTTTATTAATTTCTTTGGAGGGTTCTCAGTTTTTCCTTTCAGGTTTTGTTGCTGCTGCAGCATTCTTTGTTTTTAGTTTTCAGTTTTCAGTTTTTAGTTTTTTATTTTTATTTTTTCGGGTTTCTTTAATTAAAAATGTTGCTGCAATTTCTGGCTGTTATTGTTATTGCTGTCGCTGATGTGTCTTTAATTTTTGCCAAGTTTGTAAAAATTGTAATTTCATTCTCTTGTTATACTTAGTTAGTTGTTTCTTTTGTTGTTGTGGCTGTGTTATTGTATTGTTGGTGCTTGGGTTTTGCAAGAAATTCTGGTTCTACATGATTTTCTCTTGTAAATTGTAAAGTTGATTCAATCGATGTTAAACTTATGTATGTACTTATATGTATGCAACAGCTACAACAGCTATAGAAATACATAAAGCTACACGACACAATCTGCATATTAAATATGTAAAGGAATTGCTTTTGTTGCTGTTGTTATTTGCTAGAGGAGCTGCCGCAACTCTGACAAACACTGCAAATTAATACCCTACACGAAATGTTGCAATGCATTTATAGTAAGTTAGTTACAAACATAGTTAGAGTTTGCAGCAGCGGCAGCAGCAGCAATATATTGGTATTATTTTTTCTGGTAAGTATACCATATGTACTTGGTATAAATGGGTTGGCGGGCTGGCAGGCAGTCAGCAGCACCAGCTCTAGCAAAAGTACGCAGGTACGCATGGTGGAAGTATACGCCGCTTCTGCCACCATCATCATCGTCGTCGCTTGTAGCAGGTGTCGCTGTTGCTGAAGTAACATCATCAACAACAACCAGACAACAACAGGAAAACTTTGACATGTTGCTTTGTATGACGTTTGGAATTTTTCGTATATATGCGCAACAGAACAACGTTGTGTCGTTGGTAATAATACTAATAATAATAATAAAAGTAATAATGCTGATGATGTTTGCGACGATGATGTCGCTAGCATTCAATATTGATTGTATGTACTGCTCGAACTCAAAAACTGGTTGCATTAAATGCCAAAACAGGACATTCTCAAAGAAGGCGTTCCTACTTTTATTGGCAATTGGGAATTTATGCTATTTTGTTTGCTGTTGTTGCTGCTGCTGCTGCTGCTCTGTTTTAATGTGGTACAGTAGCAACAACAGCCGTAAGTGAACTTAATCATTAAATTCGTTAATGGAACCTTTTCATAAACAAACTGTTCTTAGTGCAAGTGATATCACTCTAGCGGAATTAATATCTCTCAGACTACCCTCTCCAAACTAATCAACTTGTTTCCTAGATGTATCTTAAGTGTAATGCCAAAGAAAACGAAATTGATGCTGTAAAAATAATCACTAAGTTCCTAGTTATTCTTAACCGACCTAAACTAAATGCTGACAGAAAGTTAAACTGATAGGATCTTTCAAAATACTTTTAAGAACCAGCCATAACAATCATTGGAAAGAAGTTGGGTATACAACCCAAATATAGAGAAATATGCCTGCCAAAAGTCTTACCCACATAAGTATTGGGGATTATGGTATAATAAATTAACTTTAAATGATTTATTGATATCAATAGAAAGGAATTATGTAGTTGCTGAATAAAGCTTGACAGTGAATAACAGGAAAATAACGAAAACAGTCTGGGTAACAATTCTACAATTATTCTCAGTTAACAGCAGTTAGTAAAAATCAAAGATGAAAGGCAGGATAAATTAGTTGGTAGAATGACAAAATTTTCAGAAAATATTTTTCTTTCAACACTGCTGAAGCATATTTCAAGCAATTGTAAGTAAAGAGTATAGGGATTTCCCCCTAGGTTCACCCCCTAGGAAGTGATTTAGGGGTACAAATATACACATATATAAGTATACATATATATAACACGTTAAATGCGATAGATAAAATTTTGGTACATTTAGGGGGAAATGATGGATTTTGGGGGGATTTGGAGCTCCATTTGGCGTATGCAGGGGAGAGCGCTCTCATAATCTGGTAACACTGTTGATGAGCAAAGATTTGAAAACCAATACATATATATTTTGCAGTTTTGATATATATACACTCATGTACAAATATAACACGCACAACATGAGTGGATGCGAAAAGCTCGGCCTAGGCCCTCCATGGGCTGTTGTGCCATTAAAGAAGAAAATTAATTGGTCGGTTAGATTATCGGAATATTCATATACATATTCGAAAATCGAAGGTTAAACTTATTTACCAATGTTCCAGGCAATAAGTTAAAAATAAGTTTCACCTTGTGTTTGAATCTATTAAATCCCCTAGTACATATCTACGTATTTCGTACAAGAAAGACTCTGATTACCGATATCTCTTAATCCGATAACTTGAGTTTTACTGGGTACCAGAACTTACTAGTAACTTTCCGCAGCATTCCGAGTCGATGCACCAACAAGGCTAGGCTGGTAAAAGCTAGGGATACTAAGCAATTAGTCAGTATGGTAAAAACTAATTCCATAACAAATCCAAAATAAGTTCTTAGTCGATTCTCTCTATGGTGGGTGAAGACTTATTAATATTTTATTATATTTTAAGGAATTTTTCTAAGATATCTTATTAGCATGTTTAAGTTATACTTGCATACTTATTACATATATCTTATTTAATATAAATGAGAATTAATTAAAATTCACATTCACCATATGCAGCTTGCTGCGAATGTGACGTTTAATCATTTGCAACAAATTGTAAATAATTTCCGAGCAAAATATTTCATGTATTTAAAAATACATACTCCTACATAAGTAGTACATACTTATGGTATGTACAAAATATGTACACACGTACATATCTCATTAGCAACACATTTTCCATTTTTAGTTTAGAAGCTTTTTCTTACAAATGTAGTAATTAAAATTACAATAAATTTTCAATCAGCTGAAAATGGCAAACACACCCACAAAAACAATGCATATAAATATTTTATAATTGCATGCACGTTGTAGCATTTGCTTTTTGTACATAATATTTGCTTCAAGTTTAGGAGAAGAATGAGAATATTGTATTAATTAAAGTAGAAACATATAGAAATCTTAACTAATAAAAATAATAATAATATTCTGGAAATATGTATATCTGGTACTCAATACCGACCATCATCACTCGCTCCTTCAAGTAGATTTCAACACACAGCTAGCATAGGGTTCAACTTTTTTCCACATTACCTATTTTCGAGAGGTAAACTAGTAACTTAATGGGAGCGTTGGCCATGCTCTTCAGATTCTTTTGGAACTTGCCTTTCAAACTAGTCCAAATTACAATACAGAAATGTATTTTCAACGACATAGCAACTTTTAAATTATCAAAAGAATGGAGCTTTAGTGCTTTTATTTTGATTAATTTTTGTTAGTCTGCATTTACACTCGCCGAGATTTTTAAGTTGATATGTTTAATTTCATGTTATCTCTCTTTTTTCTCTTTGATTTGGCCGAGGGAAAACCCTTTGCTGAAGTAGTATACATGAGTGGCTAGATTACATACAAATGCGATAAAGTCGGTTTTTTGCATTATGATCATTACCATCATTTTTAACTTGTATAATGTTTTCCGAAGATAGAATGAAACTCCCATTTTTAAGAGCAGGGCTTGAGCATAGTTTGTTTGTATCATCACAAAAACTATTTATCTCATTGTGCTAAACAAGTTTACTTCAGGTGTACAATTCATTATTGTTAAGATAAATATATTTTTCTTTAGTCCTTGGAGACTTTAATCTTCCACCATCAGATTGTGTGAGAATTCGGCGTGACGAATAAAAGCTAACTAACTAAATTCGTGATCAGTACCCCCAAATTACCCTAAAACCGTTGGAAAATTTAAGTCCTAAAGCAATAGTAAAAATGTTGTTCCACTGTGCAATCAAATTAAATAAAATTAGATCCTTAAGCAAAAGTTTAAATTATTTTGCACTGTGTAATCATCGCCTTTAAATATTATTGCATTGAATTGAATAAAAACTCAGAACCTTTCGTTGTTATTGAAACTCTTAACTTATTAAATTATTTTTTTTTTTTAAGCCAATAATAAAAATGCTGCACCATTTCATAGCGATTGCAAAATAAATTTATAAAAATCGGGAATTTTGCAGAACAAAAACAAAACAAACAAACATAAATTAAATGCATTGAAAAAAAAGAAATAATGCAAAATTTATGCTGCAGTATTTTTGCTCCACTTACGAAATGTCATAGCAAAATCCACAACAATAACAACAACAACAGGAATTGCAAAACTAACAACTCGCAAAGCCAATAAATATGCGACCTTCTTGACTTTACAACAACAAGTAACAACTCCAATAACAGAAAGGCTTTTTACATACATACACATACCCATACATACACTCACACACACACACACGTATACACACGTATTCACACTTATACTCGTATGCGCATTTTAAAAATACCAACCACACCACGCCACTAAAGCAATGAAAGCTTGAGGGGGGCAATGTACCCCATTTCGATTTTAAATCGAACAAAATATACAATAACGAGCAACACATTTTGCATATGTAAAACGCAAAGAAAAACTTAGTATGTAAAAAAAAAACTAAAAAAAAAACGAAAACGAAACGAAAAATTCATTTTCAAAACGGAAATGATGACATAGAGTCCAAAATGTCTGTCTGCATAGTTTAACATATTCACACATGCATACACTCAGAGAAATTTAATGGATTTTCATAACCTTTTAAAAATGTTTGCAACCAACCAACATTATTCAGTAGTAAAAATATTATAAAAATCAATAAGTAAGTATTTAGTTCTTATTAATATCTCTACATGGAAATCGTTAAACAAACTACTAAAAACACATTTATAGCACTTTGTCTCTAAGTGTATATTCAATGTGCATACATAGGTACGAGTAGATACAACTACAAGTCCATAGTATATACATACCATATATGAAAGACGTAGACTATTCGACAATTCCTTTAGGGTATTTGTATTTCATTTCGCTCTGTGACCGTTTTATGTGGAACGGAAACGCATTTGATATGCAAAATTAATTCAATACCTCTAGAAGATGATTTGAATTGAATTTTGAGCAATTGCTTCTGCACAAGAAAATTATATTCCAACTATTTGGTTTTAAAGAATTTGCTTTTAGTATACGCGAGTGTGATGTGAAAAATTTCAATAGTTTTGAATGGCGATTTTTCCTCCCTGTACAAAATATGTGCAATTCTATTTGAATAAATTTAATAAGTAATATATTGAGATAAATTATAAATTTTTTGTTAGCATACTCAAGGAGTGTAAGAACTTATTTGCATAACGAAAATATATGGAGATATTGAAAAATTACTTGTAGTAAAGATTTGCTGCTTTGATTAGAATCTCTGACAAAAAAAAACCTGCCAGTAATTACGAATACGAGAACTTTTCAACATTGACGCTTCGCCTTTTAAATTGAATTTTCATGGCTGTCACTCGCAGTGGCCTTCAAGCACCATGGTTCTCAGTCATCATGACTGCAAGGCAACATGCAATGTTTTTCATAGTCGAAATAGGGGAAAAATATATGGCATCTGAAAGCCTCATGGGCAGAACAAATGATCTGGGAATAATTATTTATTCAAACAGTCAAGCAACCTGCTCTAAAAGCACTGGAAAGCAATACTAAAAAAAGCTAAATCGGTAATAAAATACTGCAACTCCCTTCACTACCGCAAGACATTCCAGTCTAACGAGAAATGAGGTGGCGAAGGAGATGGCAAGGCATGCTTTGAGGTAGACCCCTGCAGCATCTCACCATTACTCTATTTCCATTATGAAGTCTTCCACAAACAGATTTTTCCTACCTCTAACAGCAGATTGAATAGCCTTAACTCATCCTATCCATTTATCATCCTCAGCCTATCAAAACGTTTCTGGCGCCAACAATCTCGCAGTAAGACTGAACTATGGCTCTCACTTCCTAGCAGTTTAAACTCGTAGACTGAAAATTCTCGAAAAAATTAAATAAGCAAATATTTTGTAAGGACAAAGTTTTACAGTTTACTAGTATCTCTTCAACCAGAGGAATATGGTAACGCAATTAATTTCGATTGATATTTTCCTGTCATAAATCGATGACTTTTTACAGAAGTTGTTTCCTGCGGAATTTCTTTTAATTGAAACCTGTGATAAACTACATTAAGATAATATTCTAGATTTTAGATACATCAATAATATTTCTGTAAAATGGTCTAAGTAAAGCCTAATTAACTTCTTAAATAAATAAGTAAAACATAATTTTTAGCAGTCACACTTTACCAAGCCCAGCAATCCAATTCCAAAGTAGGTATTTAGTTTTATTTATAGTGCAATCAAAAATGCATAAGATTTAGATATCTTATGCTACATTTGTTATTCCAGAAGAGTATTTACAAAATCAGACACTAAATAATTTTTATGATTAACATACTTACGTACATGCTCCAAAATAACTAGTAGTACCTGCCAGTAGTAGCACCCATTCTAAATAATTGGAATTCGTAATTGAATTTTAATTAGATTTTAAAATATTTAAATATTTTCAAGTGTCAAAATGTAACAAGACAAACAATCAATAAAAAAAAAATTATTTATAAATTCTGAACAAATCCGAACTGTTATATCAAAAAAAAAAAATTGTTTAAACAAAGAAGAAGAAAAAATAACATGCGTTGCATACGCGATTTGTAACAGCAACAAACTGAAAAACCACAATAAAAACAACCAACAATGTGAATGACAATAGGACAAACCGCTTTAACTTTAACACTATTCGATCTTAAAATAATACCAACAACAGCAACAGCGAAAAACAAACTCAAATCGCGATTTAAATTCTGATTAAAAATTTAACGAATTTACAAAAAAAAAAATAAATAAATGTGTGCAAAGCGCGTAAATTTTAAATACAAAAAATAAATAAATAATTTAATCAGAAAAAAACGTATAAAAATGCGATAACATAAATTAGACATAAGGAAACCATGTCTATACGAGTACAATACAAACCTACAAAGCGACCACGATAAGTGTAGTTAAGTTTACATACTTTAGGTGCATTCACTCATGTGTGCGTGCGTATTATTCCCTATTTTAAATGTACTACATGTATGTATGCAAGAGGTGCCCCCGATTGCCCTCGAAAGGGGGACAAGCTATAGCAGAAATCATAGAAGAAGAGAAAAATGCTCCACATAAATAGTTCGTAGAAAAACCATGTTCATTTAAAAGTATACATATTAATAAACATTAAGTTATTCCGTTTTCATAACCTACGAGTAGAAGGTTATAAGGTGCATACATGTGTGTAACTATTCAGTTTTGCATAGTTAGAGTTAGTAAAGTAAAAACATTCATACGTTTTGCTGCCCCTTACGTAATCGAATAGTTTAACAACAACTAAATAAAAGGTTCTTAGGGACAAAAAAAAAAAATATTACAAATAATTTTCATATTTTCGCAAATATAACTTAACCAGACCCAGAAAATTACTAGAATATTTAAAACCAAGTGTTTCTAGGCTAACAATATATTTCACAAGACACCGACCACCAGTTGGTGTAAAAGCACTCAAAATCGGTTGAGCATATTTGAAGTGGCCGAAAAAATGTCGAAGTGGAATCTTGATCTTGAGGGGGGATTCTTAACCAAAGCTTGCTGGTGCCGATGAAGTAGTAAGACTCTTATTTCTGTTCCTCTGTATCCTGATACTGATCTTACATCATTTACTTAATTGTTATAGGTACTCGAATTGATTTTCTAAGACAAGATTTTAACCTTAATCTACATATCAACCCCTTTGACTATTAAAATCTATTCTTGATATTCCGTTAAAGAACTTTCCGAAAATGTTTCTGTACATTCACTCTTCTATATACATAGATTGAACTTATATACTTAATTGATTTATTGACCAGCGCTGGAAAATCTCCAGAAAGTTTCTGAGTTTCATTACTTCAAGACTAAATTAGATTAGATTGAAACATTAGCTGGACACAAGGCACTAAATCACTGCGGCCTAACACGGCCTATTGTGAACAGCCCATTGAATATCCTAAGATACACTTCCTAGGCTTGTAGCAATTAAATTTGCTAAGATATCCCTGGGAGCTATATTGTCCACTTCAATTTGAGTTGGGTATGCAATAGTAAGGTGACGAAGTCTCAGACTTGCAAGCTTGCCACAGTGCCACAGAATGTGCTCTGCTGTTTCCTTGTCTTCGTCACAAAATCTACAGAATTCGTCCCGAGTTATTCCCATAGTAAGATGTTTCCTAACTGGGTAGCGTCCAGTAAGAAATCTTGTGACAGCTCGTATTTTCGGTTTAACATCAAAAGTTGTTTTGTTCTAATCTTTTATACACTTGGCATGAATGATTTTGCTTGTCTGTTGCCCGAGGTGTTGTCCCAGGCTGCCTCTATCTTCTTTAAAAAACTCTATGGCTGGCCTCACAATGGGGTTGATCGAAACATGGGTTCAGATGCCGCTTTTCTGGCTAGCTCGTCAGCCATTTCATTGCCCTCAATACCACTATATCCAGGCACCAAAATTAGGTGGACTCTATTTTGCGATGCTAGCTTGATCAGTAGACTATGTAAAATTTCTAAATATTTTTTTTATACTTTTCCAGTGATCACTTTCAGATAAACCAAGCCACTGACAAGATTCCAAGTTTTCTAAGTCTTTATGCGGGGAAATTTTACTTTTTGATCATATCATTTCTAGAAATGATATCTTTTAATGGCACAACAGTCCATGGGGGCCTAGGCCGAGCTTTTCGCATCCATTCATTTTGTGCGTGTTATATCTGTACATGACCGGAAGGGACCTAGAGTTATATGGCGAATCCGAACGGCGAAGTGGAAAGCTTTTCATATGCAATTTTTACTCTTGTAGGTTTGACATTGCCTACCAAGAGTTGGTGCTGTGTATAAAAATTGTTTTTTCTACATTTTGATTTTGCCTGAGTCGAGATTCGAACCCCGGACACTCGGGGTGACAGTCCAAATCACTACCACTAGCAATTAGTATTTTGTTTGTCCAATTTTAAGTATCTTATGATCGTGCAGCAGTAGGATCATAATTTAAAACTTTTGATCTATGTTTTATTTATGGTAATCTGTAGTTTTAAGCTAAATCTGAACAGAGCTGGTGAAAATATTTCCATGGTGCAGTTTTGCAACTGGTACTAGAGCCAAGGCGTTCATATGTTTTCAATATGTTTGAGTCATTGAATTGGGAAGATCAATTAATCAGGGGCTCACTGTAACTCTTCTCACATTCATTTACATTCGAATTAATGAAATTTCTTCGATTTGCGTTGATGTTGTATTTTATGGATTGCATTTGCTTCTTATACTTCTCCGCTATCCGCACTTCAATACGAGCCGCAATTGAAAACAAAAATACTATGAGTACCTATGCAAACATATGTACATACTAGCTTGTACATATGTATATGGTTACACGTGTAAATATTTTCAATTCGTGCATTATATGTACAGACAAATATGCGTGTGTGTTGATTTGAAATTTAATTTACGCTCATTTCAGTTTAATACATTCCTCTATTTTTTTACTTACGATATTTATTTGTTTTTTTTTTTGTATGCAAAATAGTATGGAAAAAAGCAAAAACAAATTATGTGCCGCTTTCCATATAAACACAATTACAAACAATACTTGTGCATATGAATTTTTGTTTTTGTTTTGTACTTTGGGGTTTCATTTAAAAAGAATATAATTTATGTTACCATTTTTTACACTTTTTTATTTTCAGCTTCACAACTGTCAATTTGTTATCGATCAAGTTGGTGGCACTGTTTTGACGTTTAATATACGTACGTTGAAATATTTTCAATTTTTAAGCGAATTTCAATTGTATCGTAGGTTTTTATCATAACATTTATCCATTCATTATGTTCATAAGTCAGAATCTGTGTATGTAAATAGTTGCTACCTATTTTGAAATTCAAAGCATTTCAGCATTAAAATTTAAAGAATTTCTGTGTGCTTCCATCAAAACTATTTTTTTTTACCGAATAATGTATTTATGCACTATGTGCATAAATAATTGGTATGTGCATATATAATTGGTATGGTGACCAGAGCTGTAAAGAATGCATTCCATTTAATTGCAAATACTTTGAAGTCACAATTAATAAACGCCAATTCATGATTGGAGCTATTGATTAACATACATATTTCTCACCAACATACAAAATCCAGTTAGAAGTCCTTTTTGGAATCACCGATTAGTTAATAATTTATAAAAATCTCTTTTGGAATCAAGTGTATGCAATATTTCTTTTAAGTAATGGAAATGCAAACCTTATGACTTCACAATTATGACTGCTTTGAAGCCACTTGGAGTTCATTGGAGTTTGAAGTCAATTGGAGTCACTTGAAGTCAATTCAGGTTTTGAAGTCAATTCAAGTTACTTGAAATCAATTGGATTCTATTGGGATTATTTTTATGTTTTTTTTTTATTGATAGTACTTGGAGTCAGTTGAAGTCAATTAAGATTTTGTCATTTTAGAGTCAATAGAGACTCCAATTGGCTTTAATCTCAATTGACTTCAAAACATCAATTGACTTCAAGTAACTCCAATTGACTTCAAGTAACTCCAATTGACTTCAAATGACTTTAAGTGACTCCAATGGACTCCAAATGACTTCCCGTTGACTTCAAGTAACTAAAATTGATTTCAAATCGCCATTGACTTCAAGACCCAATTGACTCCAAGTGACTTCAAGTGCATTCAAGTAACTCCCATTGACGATTTTACACTACTATTATAGGAGTTTAACCAGACAACGCTGATTTTAAATGGTAATCCTTTGAATTGCTACGTATTTGACAATGACTGGTTTAGTTCATCGTCTATCTTTTCTATATTTATTAAAATTTATCAATAAACTAATGACGGCTGCGTGAAGTTTTCTTGTGGTATAGTAAGAGTGATATATGTTGATAAGAATGTTTTACATACAAAATTTTCCCCTTGATTATAGTCTTATTTCGCAATGATTAGACAATTATATATGTGTATGACCAAAAATTGCCAACAAATGCTTCCGATTACAATTAACATGTTTGCACGTTTACACCAAAAAAAAAAAAAAAAATTTATTAATTTTGGGCAAGAGAGTACCTACATATTAAAACGACGCCATACGCCCAGCCGCCCTCCATACCATAAAATCATATACAATATAAAATGCGCTTCCGCAATTAAAGCAAAAGAGAGAAAAAAATTAAAAAATAAAAATTCAAATGTCGTCACATTGTATATATCGAAAAGATAGAATGAGAAGGAACTTGGGGAAAAACCAAGAAAAAGTGACATTAAAGAATTTCTTTGCTGTTAGACTAAAGCATTTTGTTAAATTGCCAAAAAACAAAAGGAAAAGTTAAATAATAATAAAAAATACATAAAATGAAAAAAGTAAATGAAAACAAAAAAATTGTATTCTGCCGCCCAGACGTTAAGAAATTTGCAAATTGGTAAAATATACTTAGCACACATATAAATAAGTGAGTACTTTTATGCATATCCCTCAGATACATTTCAAAATTGACACTTCAAAAGGAACGTGCGCCTTATGTAAAAACAAAAAAATCTAAAATAGATTTTAAAACAGAAACCCCAACGATTTGTTGCGTTGCTACAGCATTAAAATTACATCAAATTAAATTAAACAGCTACACTTTAAAATATCACACACACACAAAAAAGTATTTAAAATATTTCGAAAAATACTTAAACAAATATCGAACAGCCAGCCTGGTTCAATGACCAAATACAGTGGCGACAACAACTTTCATTAATGGAATGGATGCAGCGAGCCGCGCCTGGCCATTTTCCATACTTACACACGAAACTTCTACAGCTAGATAATGTAAATGTATATGTATCGCAGCCTTCGGGCAGTTGTATTTGTATCTACAACATATTGAAGTTAGCGGAAAAAATGTCAACATTTCATAGTTTCATTGTACTACTATACTCGTATACCTATGTATTATATATAGGTAGGTAGGTACTCGTATGCGAGTGTAATTTTCATTTTCGATACCGCCGATTTGTTACAAAAACAAAAATCATTTCATTTCAGGCGCGCATGATAAAACAGCAACATCAGCAGCAGCAGCAACAGCATTGACTTCATATTACCCTCTGTAGTATCCGTATCTGCTAGACGCATATCTATCTGTAACTAAGTATGTAAATTTTAAGGCAGACCGACCGTTCTTAAAATGGGTGAAAATTACTTGAATCTGTTTTTATTTCTTACAATTCTTTTGTATCACTTCTACATTTGTATGTATGTATATTTATTTGAATGCATCTATATCAGTGACATTCTATTGAAAAGTATTTTCAAATGAACCACAAGTCAACGACAACGACGACAATATCTACATACATACGTTAACTCGTAAATGTGTTGCTGCTACTTCTGCTGCTGCTGTAGCCTTCCTTGTCTGCCTACAATGCTACAATGTATGCGACAATTTTCGATTGCTGATCATGTAAAATACTGCATTTTGTTGATGATTGCAAGCAGTTGTTGTTGTAGTTGCTGTTGCTGCTATTGCTGCTGTTTTAACTGTCAATCGTCGTCTTTGTCGTTGTCGTTGTCGTTGTCGTCTCTTCGAAATGCTTTTATTTATTTTCGTCTATTTTATTGATAACTTAAATTCCTTAATTTCCAGTTTAAAATTATTTTTGCTTTTCCCAAATTCAATTAAAAAATCGAAAATTGTCTCAACCATAATCCGACCAGCTATAACTTATGATTTTTATGATCATGATTAAACAAAAAATGTCTCTAAATTCTTTAGACCTTCTTTTATAATCGTTAAAAAACAAAAAATGTTGAATATGTTCTGAATATCAACAAAATGAAAAAGAGTGTTTTGTATAATGTGTCTAAAGTTTAGTGCATCGAAGAAAATCATCATTCTAGAAACACATTAGATTAAAAAGGTGCCAGTGAGATCCGGACGACAAATCAAAAAATTAAAATAGATAGGGCAAAGTCGTGACTTCTAAGTCAAAGTTGATCAAAATTTTATGGGTTTTGCTGATTTTGAAACCTACAGTTTGTAGGCCTCTAGAATGGCTAATTAAGTCTGAGTTTATAAAAACCCTTGGAAATTAAAATCATAAGATTAGATTAATATAACGAAACTTAGAGAAGACAAAATATTGTGTGGCCACAAGGAATAACAGCTAAAGTCGAATTAAGAAAAATATAAACTTATAGCATATTTTTCATTATAAATTCCAAAATATTGAAAAAGTTCTTAAATAATTATTAAAGTTTAAATAATTAAAAACTATGAGAATTGCCAAATTGGAATACAATTTCTCAAGAATTTTCAATATTTTGGGATTTATAATGAAAAATATGCAATAAGTTTTATTATTATATACCCTGATTCGACTTTAGCTGTTACTCCGTGTGGCCACAGATAAAATATTGTTGGAGAGTGCATGGAACTACAGTACTTCCGTAAGTACAACTTCGAATAGAAATCTTAGTATTGGTCCTACTTTTACGGAGTTCAAATTTTCGTCTTTTTAATGCTCACCCAAATATCCCATATGAATATGCATAAGAGTGCACTTTCCATCTGTCAGTAGAGCCTACCGCTGTCCTTGGCTTAAGGGAAAATTTTAGAGTTTTGCTACCTTAGGCCTTTTTATTTTTCCTGCCTCTTTATTGTTAGAATCTGGTGATCTGTATCGTGGAGTCTATGTTCTTAATGATCGGCCATTTGAGATGCGGTATGAGAACTCGCCAAGTGGTTAATATAATATACTGTTTAATCGATATTAACCCCTTACCGTAGAAGACCGCCTACAGACGGGCGGTAAATAATAAAATTAAAATAAATTATCCGTTAAACACATTTATGTATCGATAAAACTGTAAAACTAACTTTTAAAAAGTATTGCACTTGTTTACTTGTTTACTTCTTTACCTTTACCTTCTTTTATTTCGAAGTTATTATGAGTTGAACTCAGAAAGTGTTAAGTAGATGAAAAATACCTAGTAAAAGTTAAATTTATGAAGTTCAAAGTGGAATGTAATGTATATTTTATTATTTTTGTTTTGGTTTTCAAATATAAAAGACACATGACATAATAGACGCCTCTGTGTATTCGAGTAGCCTATTATCTGTTTTCTTACCTAGAGAATTTTTATGAATTGCAACTGAAAAATGGGTTTCAGATTGGTATTCAGCACCTCAAAATTACAATTTGCTGAATTTTAACTTATTTTATCGTAGACGGTTAAGTACACCGACAAAAGGCAGCGAACATAATCACTGTAAACCAGTTAATCTCACTTATTGCGAGGAGGGGCAGACACCAGTTAGATACACCGTTTCAATGCAATACGGTTACCCTTTGTTTTAATCAGGTATGTCTGACACATAAGGCATTATACAGATGTTCTGAAGCCCCATAAATTCAGTAAGGATAAAAAATTTACTAAAATTAACTCAAATATATATACTCGTATATAAAAAAAAAAACATTACGTGTTACCTTTAGAAGACTACGTCAATTTACGTTGCAAATTGCTCCCGTGGGCGTAATTTTACTATAAAATATTCGGAAAATTCCTACATGCATTCACAAATATGTTTTAACTAAAAGGTATAAAGCTTTCCTACTTAATTTCAAAATTTTGGGCTTTTGTTTTATGTTGTTGTTGTTGATATGTTAACAAAAGTGTAAAACAACATTTCTTATTGACATTATAAAACTGCATGAAAATATCATAAATAGATATGAATATGACAAATAAATAACAAATAACACACTTTTCAGCTCACTATTTTACAACTTAACCTAAGCTCTGGAAAAAAACAACAAATAAACCTGAATATATATTTACCTACACATACCAGTGTTTATGTAATTTTTACACATACTATACGAGACGACACGTACATTTTCTACAAATACTATACAAATACGAATGCTAAATGTTTACATTATAAATATTTTACAGAGCTGTCAATTTACTTGTCACTAAAATAAACATTGGCAACTCTAATCAACATAAATATGTATGTACATATACATACTACATACCTACATACAAATATACAAGTAGTAATCATCATCGTCATCCTCGACTACGACTACATTACAACTAAGAGTACATCATCAATGCAATAACACAAACAACAACAATAAAATCATTGAAAAAAAAGAAAACATCAATGAATGAATGAATGAATGGCTGAAGAAATGAAATAAATGATTGAAATATTAGAAAAAAAAAACACAAAAAGAAGTAAAGTCAAAGTAAATAAAGTTGTCAATTAAAAAAATAATAAATAAAAAAAAATTTAAGAGATAAAATTAAAAACCACAAAAGAAAAAGAAGAAGCAGTAATTCATACATATGTACTTACATACCTACAAGATGGGCCAAAAGTAATAATGTGAAGTCATAATGTGAATGTGGCAAATGTCAGATTGAGAATTAGTTGGAAACAAGCATCATTGCGAGGGCAACAATGGAGATTTTAAAACAGCCATTTCCGGGCCGTGTGATGTCCCGTTTTGGCGATTTGAAATGACCGACCAGATGTTCCAGTGCCAGACTAGTTCCTTTGGGTCTTTTCGAAATCACTCATTTACCACAGCAAACCACTAACCTCGCAAGTCTTAAAAGCCAAGATTGAACAACAGTGGTCATTTGACGGTATATATTTTTCAACTTAATTTCATCAATTTTACACAATTTTGTTCTTTCTCGCAAAATGGCAGCCAATTCATATTATGACATTACTTTTGCCCCACCTAGTATAGTACATACTCACACATACATGAATGTTTGTCCAAGTACTTAAGTACCATATACCCGCTATGTTTTACCCGATTAAATACAACCATAATTATGTCGAAATTATTATTATTCTTTATCGTTTAGTTTTGGTCAAATATTAAACTTAGATCTCAACGCTGTCTGTTTGTTTGCCAGAATGAATGCTTACAAACAGAAATGGCACAACGTTAAGTTAAGCGTATTAGCGTTTGAGAGCGTTACGTTAAAGTTTTTTGTTAAGTGTCTATATGAATCTGGAACTCGTTGGAGGAATATGCTTTGAGGCTTGATTGGTTTCACATACTGCTCCTCTACCGGAATTTGCGTTACTTCTATTCTATTCTATTGTCCACATTTGATGTGATGCTGACAATTGAAATTGTTGCTTGTTGAAAATTTGGTAGTTACTACGCGGTACCTTTGTAATTAATTGTATTAAAAATTGTAAGATTTAACATGATTTTTAATAAATACCTACTACAATTGAAAAAGATGACTGAATATGGAATTGGAAATTCCGGTAACAAATCAATAAAACAAGTGATGAATATATCTTAGCATTTAATGCGTGTTTATATATTTCTGAGAACTATAGTACTTAAATATTTTTTATGGCACCAAGTTCACATTCAGTGATTACTGAAAATTTCAGAAATTCATATAAAGTTTGAATCACAGATTGTACATATTGTAGGTTTCGACATCCCACTAAATTAACCCAGATATGCCCATTGACCTATATGTAGGACACTTCAAATTTTGTTTGATTTTGATTAAATGGGCACACATATCAATAAAAATGTATGCTTTCTGTAGTGTTCGGAAATTAGCCCTTGGTAAATAGTTCCAAAAAATAAATATCTGCGTAATTTAATTCCTCGTAGAATATTGAATCTGTTTCAAGAGAGAAAATTATCAATGTGCTAAAACAATTACGGGCTCCAGGGGTTTAGGTTAGGAGGGAGAAGATACAATAGCCGTTAAATATTTCAAAAGTTATCATCCATCATTCCCCATCCTATTAAAGAAACAAAAGTATCACTACCAATTGCTGCTACAATCATTTGCAATGATACATATAAGACCATTTACACCAATGAACGAATACCACTATTATTTTTCCATACCTTAGATCATAGGAATGCCAACAAAGCTAATACTTATAAAAAGTTCAATTGAATATTCACCTTATCTGAAGCATATTCCTATTGCGATCACGACTCAATTTCTTTAGTTTTTTCCGAGTTGAATTTTAAAGGTATACAAAAAGTCTGTGGGGGTAAAAAATTTATAAAAATTTTATTACGAAAGTATTTAAGTAAGTTTTTATTGGTGTTATTCGGAAAATCACTACCATCCTTCCTCCGACCATATCTACTAGCACTTCTTGCTTGTGAGCTAATAAAAGAATGTTTCAGATATTTTCTCATTACAATTTTATTACAATTTTTGTTTCGAGTTTTTATTATAGAGTTTCTTGCAAATTTACTTATTTTTTATTTTGTTTGATACCTTCATCTTTCATTTCTATATCTACCTATATATCTTTCTATATATCTTTACCTATATCTTTCATTTCTAATAAGAATTGTATATAATAAACATATTTATATGTATGGTTCTGAACTTATGTAAACTTCAACTGTCATATTTTCTGCCATAACTGTCACGATTATTCATGTAATCAATAGCACTATTCATTCGTTCTTTTATTTTTTTTTTTTCTTATTTGTTCCACATATTTACAATTTTTATCTTCTCCATGCTGATGTTTGTATGAATGTCTGCTTCTAATCTTTTATCTTTTTTCTATTATTTATACACTTGTACTTTATTGTAGTTGTATGTAGGTATTTTTTTTGTTGCCAACTATTATACCACATACTCGTATATCTTTTTTATTTCTTTTCAAAACGGTAGTGTTTGTCACACATAATTCAGTTGTCAAAATATCACACTTTCTTAAACTTTTGACAGTTTATTGTTATTGCATTAATACCAATGTGGTATCAATTGCAGTTGTTTATCTTTGCTTTTGCTTTTGCCTTAGTAAAATTTATCTTTATTGATAGCGAAGGGTTTTGTGGTTTTAAGAAGAAACTTACTTCGCATAACAATTTATGTGATATATAGTGAATACTTACTAGACTGATTCGTTTTCGCGCGCACACTGAAAGCTGGTAGGATTGAGCCACTCTTTTACGGTGTTTGACTAATTGAGCAATAAAAACCATATGTACTTACACAACGAAATGTTCTACAAAATATAAACAAATTTTGGATACAGCCAATGTAAGAGATCCTGCTTAACCAAGTCAACTTCTTAGGAAAACAAGAAATGTAGTTAGCCAAAATATTTCATGGTCCTTGAACTGCTACAACTTTAAACACACAAAAGTAATAGTAATAGAACTATGAAATTTATATTCCATATGAACAGAAACACTCTCAGTGAGAACGATTTTTATTTCGTGATTTCACATAAAAGACTTGTAGGTTTCGATCGATCGAATTGGGTTTCTTGCATTTAATCCCAGCCTGTGGATCATTACACAACTTACATACATACATCCAGAAAAATAAAACCATTTTTGGAATGTCGTCTTAAATTTACAAATTAAGCGATATTGAATTTGCTATACCTACTACTAAATAAAAAACTTAGCGTCCAGAGCACCAAAAAATAAATTCTCACACTTTAAACTGTTATCACAATAATTCTACGTCTTTCTTTTTTTCTTATGATGTTTTATGATATGTATTGGGAATACAAATACACAAAAAGTGAAACCTACATAAATGCCAAATCCCAGGGTGTACGAAAATATTTAACCTCAGCTTGAAAAATGACCCTGATAAAATACCAACCTCAAACCTTAAATAAACTCTTATTCCTAAATAGTATAAATAAATTTAATTTCACATATCTACATACATATAACATATACATACACATATATATTGTTTATTATTGTAAATACATACATATATATAAATATATTTTTTATACAACATGTAAACAAAGCAGTTCCTCTTACAATCAAACTGAAATAAAAATTATCTCAAAACTTTGAGTAGAAGAAATTCTTAAGAGTACAAAACAAAAATATGTTAATAAAGAAAAGAATATATTATGGAAATGTGAATAATTTTGCTACTTGGATATCCGCTATCCACTGTATATGTCTTATATGTGTATGCACAAGCGAATCCAAGAAGGGTGTGGTGTTATTTCCAAAACTCCTTCTTGACTCCACTTAACTATAATTGCATATATTATAAACTGATTAGTCAACGAATGTAAACTTGCTATGGGAATAGCGATTTATGTATCGCAAGCCACTGGATTTTTTGTTGTTGAATCCCCTTCCTGGATCCGCCAGTGTTTGTATGTACAATGCATATACGCTGATATTATCGCCTCGAGTGACTCAATTGTATAACAATGATTTCTTGTTATATAAGTAAGTACATATTTACTTAAAAAGTAAGCTCTTTCGTCCAACTTGAGAAGAATTCATAAAAACATACAATTCAGATATGGCAAAATCATTTTTATGAAAGTACATAAAAAAGAAAAAATCTATTAAAAAATAATATAAGAATGTACGAGTACATACGTACTGATTTCAAAATAAATAAACATATTTATACATATGTAAGAATATTCTTTTCATTCACAGATTTCTTTCACATAAATATCTATGTATATGTATATTATGTATGACTAAGAAAATTAGCAAGGATTGAATGAAAATAACAGAAAAATAACAGATTCCATGTGTGTATGTTTTATAAAAAGTAATATATAAACTAAACTTTAGCTTTTCATTATTTGATAAGCTTTTACATACATATGTACGAGTATGTCTTAAGAAAAACAGCATGACGAATCTTTCATACAAAAGCTACATACACACAAACAATCGCTCCAGGTCAATGTGATCCAAATTCTATATTATTACATTTAATTCACACTGGCGTTTTCAAAAAATTCAACACCCTCTTATCAGCAGTTATCAGATCACTTGCTATCTTTACTGCCGTACAATTCTTCCATCAAGTCATCTTTGAAACAACATTTCTCTTCATTTATGCCATATTTTTCTTATAAACTTCTGCTGTACCTATTTTCTGAATATAAACTAGAAATAAATTGCTCTTGAAAATACGTATGTAGGTACATATTTTTAACAAATTTTTATTTAAAGATTACTCGTACAGTTCATGCGTTTTCAAGCGCCATACAAAGATCTACCATATTCAATTCGCATTGTTGGTAAAATTTGTAAAAATTGTGAATACATTTCAATGATTTTAAAAATATACGTTTTCTCCTCTTAGTTCTCCTATCAGAAAATATTTTACCTTTTTCTATACACATCAAACTAATAGTCGATATATCGCCCCCAAAGAAAATTTTTTAATAAAATCATTAGACTCCGATTTTATCGCCGCTGTGAATAATAGTGGATGAATTTCAACTACCTCCTGGTCCTTCAATCTTTGGTATGTATCGCTGCCAGCAATGTACTCTAATTCTTCTCATCACATTTCACTAGATGATTGCGATGGGATAAATACCACAATTGCTAACGCACCCTCAATCGCAAACTGGATTCTGATTAAAAAGTTGGTTAAAATTTTGTTCATGAAGTAAAATTTTCTATTCTCCTTCTTCTTCTTCTCATATGTGAATGTCACTACAAATATGACCACTATTTGTAAGTGTAGCATGCATATCGCTATGCATTGATCGAAAGTAGGTAGTGAATGTACAAGATATTATTTGCCGCATGTGTCTCATATGTTTCCGTGTCCCCACATTCATAATGCATTCCTTTAGTGTCAGTTACTTTTGCTGTTATTTAATTATGTTGAACAAAAAATAATAAAACGAGGAAATTCTTTTTGCTTATTTAGCACAAATGTGGGAACTTTTGTATATTTTCGGAAATTGCAACAACAACAAAACCGCCAAAGACACAAAGAGTACAATTTCTTTGACAAACTCAAAAAGGAAACTGATATATGAGCCATATTGAGGTGTAAGTAAAATCATGGTATAACTAGTGAATTGTATTCTACTAGTTTTAAACTTTTGATTTGTAAGCATAAAATTTTACTTTTTTATTAATATGAGCGGATATCAAATGTTTCCAAGTTTTGAAAATAAATATTGTAGAATTTATTAAGTATAATATATTTTTCTTCAGGAATTTAAAACTTTAAAGAAAATTACTAAAAATACTAAATAAAATCTTGGTACAATCTGTACTATTTATTTTAAAAAATAAAATATATTTTTGTTTCGTGTAATCCAAACTAAGTCAACCAATCTCATGTCACTCTCTTTAAATGTACTCAAAAATATTCGCATATTGTTGAACATTTTTAGTTGGCGTAAAACTACTAGAACTTGGAGTGGGCGAATGAACATATGTACTCGTATATGGATATTATGTATAAATGTCGTTGAACAAAAGTAAAAACAGAAAACAAACATGAAAACACTACAAAATGAAGACGTTTCTACAGAAATGTGTTGAATATATATGTATGCACATAGTATGTAGTATCACAACCCAGGTGAATAAAGTAGAAGAGGTATCAATTTTATAACGCAACTTTATCCAATATTATGTGAAAACCAAATGAAAGTTATTTAAATGAAGTAAAATTAGAGCTAGCTTCTTTCAGCCAACAAAAAGTAGAAGGGGCGATTTGTAAGCGTGAATTAAAATCGCTGAAATAGATTGGATTAGACAGAACTAGAACAGAACTAGAACAGAACTAGAACAGAACTAGAACAGAACTAGAACAGAACTAGAACAGAACTAGAACAGAACTAGAACAGAACTAGAACAGAACTAGAACAGAACTAGAACATAACTAGAACAGAACTAGAACAGAACTAGAACAGAACTAGAACAGAACTAGAACAGAACTAGAACAGAACTAGAACAGAACTAGAACAGAACTAGAACAGAACTAGAACAGAACTAGAACAGAACTAGAACAGAACTAGAACAGAACTAGAACAGAACTAGAACAGAACTAGAACAGAACTAGAACAGAACTAGAACAGAACTAGAACAGAACTAGAACAGAACTAGAACAGAACTAGAACAGAACTAGAACAGAACTAGAACAGAACTAGAACAGAACTAGAACAGAACTAGAACAGAACTAGAACAGAACTAGAACAGAACTAGAACAGAACTAGAACAGAACTAGAACAGAACTAGAACAGAACTAGAACAGAACTAGAACAGAACTAGAATAGAACTAGAACAGAACTAGAACAGAACTAGAACAGAACTAGAACAGAACTAGAACAGAACTAGAACAGAACTAGAACAGAACTAGAACAGAACTAGAACAGAACTAGAACAGAACTAGAACAGAACTAGAACAGAACTAGAACAGAACAGAACTAGAAAAGGACTACAACAGAATAAAACTAAAACAGAGCTAGAAGAGAACTAAAACAGAACTAGAACTTAACTGTATATATGTAGAACTATATCTATATATTCTCTATTCAAATTCATTTCCTCCTGGGTGTAAATACAAATTTAGACATACACCATAAAAATAAAAAGCACATAAAATTGTATAGTTGCACACAGAAAAAACACCAAACACGATAATTTTGAAAGCCTGCAAAACTCAACATGATGACTCGCACATGGAAAGATTGAAAAACAAAAAGCATAAAAAAACACAAAAACAAACATTTTATTTTACAAAATCTAAAAATATTAAAGAAATAATAAACTAATACTTACATATTTTATTTACTACACAATGAGGTTTTTTATGTATCACAAATTTTCTGATCTTCTCTTTTCATTAAAAAGGAGAGCAATAAAAATGCAAATTGTTTGACAGCAACAATCGCGGTTGCTATCTTGTGTTCAACGCGTTGCTCAATGATCTGATCGCAATTCAATTAGACAATCAAAACTATAGTAAGTAAATATTGCTTAAATAAATAAAAGTGAATTAAAATGCGTGGGTCCGAATTGTTTCGCTTAATTACTTGCTTCACTTTAATTGCGTTTAATCGATTTAATTATGCGCGAAATAATTAGCTTATTTAAATGTTATGCTTTTTTTTTGCTTTGCAAACAATTTTAATTTGCTTGCATAAATTTAATTTCTTAATATGATAAATTGTTTTTGTCATTTTAAATTATGCACATATTTACATATTTTGTGTGTTTGAGTTTTTATGAATTTACGCACATTAATTTTTGAGATTTACACCAAATTAATTGAATTTTTCTTTACTTTTTTTTTTCTGTGTACTCGTATGTGTTCGCAAAAGTATGATTAATTAAATGTGAGCTGTGTGAGACTGGGGCCTGACAAAAAGTTGCATAGTAGAACAAAAGTTTTTTATCTTTCTTATCGATATCTTTACATTTCACTTAGAATTAAGGTAAAGATCGATGGAAAGGTTGGTAAAGAGAACTGTCACTTTTAGAGTGAGCCTAATAGACCAACAGATCCTAGTAATCATACTGCAAAAACCGAGAACATCTCATAATACCTTAGCTAATTAATGGGATTCATTTGACCCTACTCCTTTTGACCAAAGACCAATAATGAATATCGTAAGTAGTTTCTGATATTGTCTAAAGACAAGCCTTTTTCGGTAATATTTAACCTCTAAAGTTACTTCCACATATTTGTTAGAAGATTAACTACAATATATGTGAAAAATGTGCATACATCTTTTAGAGGATTTATATTTAATCTTGTTCCAATTTAATAAAATATTAGAAAATTGCAAAAAAAAAACATTAAACAGAAAACCCTTTCTTTATTTACAGATAACTTGGCAAAACTCATCATCGGTCTTGGCCATCTTTTAACGTTTTGTCAGTGCAATGCAATCAGGTGTCAAATTGTAAGATAAAATACATCTCTCCGTATCTGATCCTTGTTATGTTTCGAATAAAATACCTTGATAATCGGTACTTTTTCTACATTTTCTAAATTTTCTTCAATATATCCCATGTGGAAAATAACTTTGGAAAGCCCACCTAATATAAAAGACTAATTAAGGTTGGAGCCGTGTGTTCAATGCACAGAATTGCCCAACATCCACCTATACCAGTGGCCGAACATAAGCCTTTTTTAGCATAAGCCTAACCAGGTTGGTCATGGGCATGCCTGGAATCGGCCTATATACGAATTCTGTATTGGTTCTTAATACTGGCGCGATATGGATAAATCGTAAAGATGTACCTAAGCCCAAAGTATAATGTGCAGATTGGCTCTAGTTAGGAAGTGTTCATACATTGACTCTACATTACAAAGCGTAACAAATTCATGTTGGACCAAGTCTGGTGTCAATTGCTAGGTCCGGGTTAAACATAGGACATAGGATATCCATAAAAATAGTGACTTTTAAGTGCCTTCCGAGCTTAAGTACCTCAAAAAGCTTGACATCATCAGCCGAGGCACTTATCGGAGATTTTCTTTACATTCCAGTTGGTAATTCATGCATGAAAATAAGCTAGAAAACCAAGCAACTATTTCAACATTATCTCTGTCTAATTGTATAGCACCTGTTTTCAAAGATAAAATTTACATAAACTCAGCTTTCTTTGTCAAACTGGGACAGTATTATAATTACTTTGGATTTACACAATAATTGCATGTAAAGAGAATGGAAATCTTCTAAGCAGTTAAACTTGTTCAATCGCACAATGTGCACTGGATGGAATTATGATAATTAACTGATTCATAACTCATTCATATCTAAACTTCATTTAGTTAAATGGTTTTTTATTTTTTGTTATGCAGTTAAATCAAGTTTTTCCTTTATCCAATTCAATGTGTAACTTAACTAAAACATTATAAAATTATACATTAGCTCATTTCTCTTATTAATATTTTACTTATTAATTTTAAAATTAAAAACAAACTCTAAACCATAAAGAAATAATTATCACTTAATAGCAATTACAACTTATTTAAATAAAACCAATAACGAAACGTTTGTGATTGAAATAACACTTGCCCACAACTATTCTTATGAAATTCTATAAAATGTTGTAATCTAATGTAGATGTAGTATCTTTGAAAGTAACTAAGTAAGTAAGTAAGTAGTTAATAGATACATAAATACAGATATGTATAATGTCGATTTAATTAATTTCTTGGGTGAGTGATCAAAATTGCTGCTGCTTGCTGCTATTGCTGTAATCATAATAATAATCTCACACCTGTTACGCTTTTTAATAACGCTTCCAATTGCCACAGCTGGTAGAATTAACTGGTTTAGTTTTAGCTATTTTGTTTCTTTGTTATGTATTTCGCATAATTTACTGTTTACACTCGAAAGAAATTGTGTGTAGGTTTACTATAAATAAAAAATAAGAGAGACGTCCTAATTTTGATCTTAAAAACCTATGTAATTGCTGTGATGGGTGAATCAAATTTGACTTCGGGGGATAACAATTTGATTACATTTTACTTAAGTTAACAAAAGCTCTTGCATACTTAATCTGAAAGATTTAATACCGGAAATATAGGAAAATATATCGTTATAAGTAGAATGCTTCTATCCTGCTTTTATCCTCTCCCATTCCGGCATTTTTAAAAACATCTACACTATATGTTATAGTTATCTTTCCGAAATTGATGCCATGTGATCCTGCATGTAGTGCTTTTTCTCAAATGGCTATTATCCTGCTCCATGTAAGCGTATAAACAACTGAAGTTAACATTTTCCATTGTCTGTACCCATACAGAAATATTTCCCCTGTGGTAAATACTTTTTTTTTAATGAAAAAAAAAATTTTTTTCAATTCAATCGATTTGCAATTTGTTATTTTTGTTGTTGCTTAAATTGTCGTTGTAATGTAATTTTTGTTTCTATTTTTTCTTTTTTTTCTTTTTTCTTTATGTATTTGACAAGTTATGCAAATCTAGGATGTGGCTGTAAAATTAAAATGCTTTGGCAACGTGTGGCGCCATAATACTCATAGAGAGGGAATAAGAGAGAACGAGTGAATAAAAAAAAGGAAAATCTCATAGGTATATTTAAGTTGTTGTTATTGTTAAATTCCCAACGTGAAAACTTACGAGCACTTCAAAAAGATACACTTTGGGAGCGCTACTTAAAGGAAACTTTGTGCTACTTATAGGAGACACTCTATAATTTTCAGAGACTGAGTGTTCCAAACAGTTACTTAGAGAACAAATGATAACCTATGAGTCAAATGAAAGTCTTCTTTCTGTGCACCTAACTGTCATGCTTTCTTGCGCTCTTTACACCACTTCCGGCATGCAATGTCAAAAGTACGAGTATATGACTACTTACTTACTTAACTGTGACTACAACCGATGATCGGTCATGGCCGTATATGAGCTGTAGTATAAAGAGGGAGCACTTACTGCTGACACGGTAGCGCTGCAGTGTACAGTAGGTCTCTACCTACTGTGTTTCTGGTTCACTTCCTTTCCCGCTGGGGTGTATCAGGCTTGCTTTAAGTTTTTCTTTTTAATATGCACAGGTGGTTGGCAACGCTGTGCATTATTAATTATTATGTTGTTGTTGTTATTTTATAGCATGCGCTGGAGTATTAATAACATTATTTTATACATTTTAAAACGACAAAGCAAAAAAAGACAAACTTTATTTATAACCTTTTTGTATGTATGTATTCCATGTATGTAGTGTTACCAGAACGCATTGATTTGCTTGAGGAATTAATATTGTTGCAACATGTTGCAAGCACAAATTATTGCTTGTAGCCATATTGACAATCATTTTCTATGGACATTTGTAAATTGATTTTAATTTTTTGTTTGTTACTAATTTTTATTACTGTTCGGACATTTTTGGATTATATAACGAAATGGATTATAATACATATGAAATATTTGAAGTCGTAATGTATATTTCATAGCTACATATATACAGGATTTATGTATGTATGTGAGGAAAATGGAAAGTGAATTCTTTCACTTAACAGTGTTTCGCTGTAGCTCGAGTGTCTCAGTTTTATTAGATTAAACAATATTCTATCCTAGCTTTCCCTATACATAAAGAAATTCTGTTTCAGCTTCGTACCAAGTACTCTATGGTAAATAGTAAAAAAAAATAGTGTGTATGTATATCCTTTCTAATCTAGATTAAGCTTGAACAGTAAAGCTCTAGTGCCTGTACTTGCCTAATACTATTGGCTAACAATTTTCTCAACTCAATAGATAGACCTGATGATGTAAGATCAATATGAAATCTATGTGTTTTACAACATTACTGAATACCCATGTGATTTGGCTAATAATACATATCAAACTCTGAAAGAACATTACTCTGTAATTACTATCGAGCTCCTCCTAACCAAGTCTCCTATGTCTAGAAAGGCAACTGGAGAATATTACTTACTTAGGCTATGACCAAAAGTATTCTCTTACAAATGTTCAAAGCATTTTAAGCATTCTTTACTTACTTACTTTTAATGGCACAACAGCCCATGGAGGGCCTAGGCCGAACTTTTCGCATCCACTCATGTTGTGCGTGTTATATTTGTACATGAATGGAAGGGACCTACAGTTTAATGCCGAATCCGAACGGCGAAGTGAAAAGTTTTTCATAGCAATTTTTACTCTTGTAGGTTTGCCATTGCCTGCCAAGAGGTGGTGCCGTATAGAAAAATTATTTTTTCTACTTTTTTTTTTTTTTGATTTTGCCTGTGCCGAGATTCGAACCCCGGACACTCGGCGTAGCAGTCCAACGCACTACCACTACACCACAGCGACCACATAGGCATTTATAAATCAATTTTGAATTGATTGTGTAGAAAAATCTCATGTCTTCGATAAATGCGTGGTTATCTAAAAAACTCACAATCTTTTGGCTGTAATAATTTCTGTTCATATTAAACTGAATGCATTTGTCAATAAATAATGATGATGAGTGAGGATTTAATGATCTACCATATCATAAAATGTTTCAGTTTTATGCCGCTAGAGACGTCATGAAAAATGTTTCTATTATTGAGTTACTAGCTACGTGAACCATAAATATGAATGCTTAAATGTGGGGTGTCCAGGTTTTTAGTTTTTGACGGTGCGATAAAAATGTTTTCTATACATTTTTTCAAATTCAGTATTAAAAGTAGTCTACCATATACACAGTCACATATGTATGTATGGGCATATTATAACTTACCTCAAAAAAAACACACAAACAGTCGGGTGGCATAAAAGGGTGCATGTGTATCTATGCGGTGGCGTCATAATTATTTCTTCAAAGAGACATTACGACAAAAGTGGAAGAAGTATTTCAAGAATACATAAGTGTATAGCAATGTGATGTCTTATTTTCATGTAAAAACGAGAAATGCGCAAATGTTTCGCGCTTAAATTGCACACACTCACGCACACAAATTTGGAACAAATGCCAAGAAAATAATAATATAAGAAATGGGAAAAAAATTTAATATACATACTTACATACAATTGTACATACAATTTGATATAAGTACTCAAGAATATGCAAAAAAGAAGTGATCGTGTCATGATTTTCATTAAATTTTAAACATTTGCATAACATTTGTAATTACAAATGTACAACAACAACAGCAAGAACATATAAGTAGTGTAGATGAAACATCATCACTACATAGCAAGAGCAGCAGGAGCAGCAGTAGCAACAAGCAATAAAAACAATGAAAAAACAAAATTAAAACCAATATGTACCATATGAGAAGACAGCGTTGCAATATGATGCGTTTCGTTGTTGCTGAGGCAAGGCAATGCATTGCATTGCTGAGGCCTAATGTTGCTATTGCTGTTGATTATGCTCATGATGATGACGATGACGACGACAATATTTGCAAAAAACTTCACACTTAATGTATTTTCGAAATTCAATTTTTTTTTTTTTATTTACTTTTTCTACTTGCACATTTTTGTTTTCTTATTTGCATAACGTGTTGCAGACAAACTGCAAGTATGCAAGAGATATGGACGAGCAACTAGCAACAACAACAGAGAATACAAATTTATGAAAGTAAATTTCTGTTTCACTGTCTACATATGTTTGTAGGAGCTGCATTTGCCCCTGTCTGACTGAAAAGTGCCCACTCGAATATTTATCTGGCACTAGTTGAGAGTCGAAATCGTTTTTGTGCGTCATCGTCATCGTCATTATCATCATCATTAACATCAGTTTTATATACATATTTTCCTTAGTAAGAGTATCTATTGCCAAAAATTCTGTGAAATATTTAAAAAAGTTTCTCCATTTTTCTTGCTGTACGTTTGTTTGTATCTATGCATTTTGAAAATAGTTTTTATTGCTTCTGTCCATATGGGTGTTTTTATAACACGCACACACACACACACACACATACACATATGTATATACAGCAAGCAACAACGACGATGAAATTTCACTCTTTAGCATATTTTTTGACCATCGAAATTTTCAGGCAATCTGTCCAACGGCAATTCATCTATCCATCCATATCCATCGTTATACACAGTGCACTAGTGTGAGTAAATACATATATAGCATGTTAGCTGTACTTGTACATTATATACGAGTAGTCTGTCATGTTTGTGCCAAGTTCAAAATTTTATGCTCGCACTTAATTTTGTATTCAAAAAAATATAGTGCAATTTTTCATACGATTTACTATTTATGTATGTCTGTGTTTCACATATTAACCCAGTAGGATTCTCCCAGATCATGGGAAAAATTAAAATATAATCCCAAAAATCTGAACTGAAGAACATTAAAACTGAATCTTGCTTCAGGCCTAAATTTAACCATCAGCATCATTCATTAAGTATGACTGATCAACATAGGAAAATATGACAGTGAAATCAGAGCCATGGACATCAGTATACTTGAATTTTAAATATTATAAACTTTACATTAACTGTTGGCTATTAAAGCGGCATAATAACATTGACTATAAGCCTCCCATTACCCACAAAGCAAGACTGGCTGACAGCGGAAAGAAGGGCTGCAAAGAAACCCTCACACTGGAGGGATTTGGCAAAAGAACAGAAAGAGATCAGAAATTAAACCAAACACATTTTAATTACAAACCTGAAACTAAACAACCCTGAAACCAAACAAACCTGAACCCAAACAGTGTTTTTTCAGAACTAAATACTTTTAATAGTGGACGGAAAAAAAGTACAAGCCTATTACTCATAAAGCATGGCTGATATCATAGAATATGCAAACGAAATCATTCGCAAGATACTTCAGACTTGTCCAAAATTTTGCTCAAATTTACTTATAAAATTAAGAAAATTCTTAGTTTCGCTCAGCTTCACACTGACCTGAGCAAGTTTTTTGTATGGAGGTCTGACGGCGACTGATCTGCTATGACTCTAAATGCATTAGTGAATTTATCTACCCCGATATTTAAATTCCCACTGGGTTGCAGTTTTTCTACTACAAACTGCATCAAGTATTTTTTTTTTTTACAATTGTTGTTTTTTTTTTTTTTTTGTTAAATCAAAATTACAAATTGAAATTGTAATATTTTCGACACTAACACACATTTTCTGTCTGTCTACAATATTTTATGCCGGTGTAATGTTGCCGAGTCGGTTTCAGAATCCTTCAAAATAAATTTCCCCCTCAGTAAATTATTCCTATTTATACTTCTGGTCAGCTCAGACTATCACTTAGATATACTCTTTTTAAAGACATGGACTTTGGGATTTTTTCTTCGCAATCTTATTATTGAATTATTGATGTATAAAAGTATGTAAATGTCTTGATTAGATAACTCGATAATCTTCCCAGAACTCAGCCAATCCTCAAACTCTCTGAATTTCAAAAATAAGCACAATCTGGCAACTACATATGGTTATGGCAATGTATGGTATATTTTTATGGTTTTATTTTTTCTATGAAACTATTACATTTAATTTAAAATACATAAATGGATTTACAGTATTTTCAATTATTACTCCAAATGTTTTTTTAATACTAAGAGTGCGCCGATATCGTTAGCCAAAAAAAAAAATATAATCTGATTGTATAATTGAAAATGTTGAAGTTTTTTATATCGATAAATTGTGCATTCAAGTAGTGGGCAAATTCTCCAAAGCGTGCTGCGTCGCTGCAACTGCCTCATCCTCGTCAACTTCTTCGATCACTGGTTTTGAAGGTCTGACCTTTGGAGTGATGGCATCGTGTGATGGTGCCTGCGATGTAGATACTTCGGGCTCCGCCGATAAGCTCGACGTTTCTTTCGGTATAGGAGTTGCTGTCTCACTGGCATCTTTGAGCACGCTTTCGGTCTTTACAGTGGTGACAGTGGTGACGGGCAGGGCTTGTATGAAAGCGGCGGGTGCTGCAGCTGTAGCCGGTGTTACTCCTGCAGGCTCGACAACAGATTGTGACGAATGAATGTGAACTTGTGCATTTGCTGATTGTTGTCGCGGCACTGCTTCCACAACGGAAGGCACCGCAGACATTGTTTGATGCTGCTTGGATTTTTTATTGGATCTCTCGTGAGACATTGCCCAAAAATTTTATTTAATTTATTTTAAATGAAATGAGTACAGAGATTTTAAATTATTAAAGATGTATGTGCAGGAAAAACAAAAATTAGAATGAAATTTAAAAAGTATTCATTTTCTGAGTAGAGAATCTATAAATTCTTGAAAAGAAACTTCTTACAAACAACAGGTGCTCAGAAAGTTGATAGCGAGGTTCGGGACACCAGTTTTTTGAAAAGCTAAAGAGAGAACACATTTATAATTTCTTTCCATAATTCCGTGAAATTCTAAACAATTTAGCTAATGTTAGTAGCAGAGGTACTTAAGTAATATGAAGCCATAATAATTGGAAGCTTCTGATGATACTTTGATGAGCTTCGACAGCTATAGCAGTCACAAACGCTATTACTATTAGATTGACAAAAATGCTCTGAAACAATGATTTGTAGAATATCTAGGGTAGACCCGAATAGAGTGCTCAACGATTAATTAAAAAACTTTTTATTACACAGTTCAACACCACTCTTTCCGCGACGTGAATCCCAGATTTTTTGATACATACATCACTCTGTCCTGATCTATATGTCCATACATATGAATTGCATATGGACTGCCACGTCAAAATTTTGTTTACGAGAAGTTTAAGCTCACTATGGAGTGTTGATAGGAGTCGGTGAGCACTATTTTTATTTTGAAGTCTTACAGCTTTGATGTCTGAGGAAAAGTTGTTCCTTATGAAAAGATGAACATTTTTGGATTTTACACCAACCATACTACTCATCTCTCTACCCCTCTTTTCGAGGGTATTTGGTACAAATTCCAGACAAAATTGTCAGTTAAGTGAGTCAGAGAGTCATTTTGTTGTATGGCCTTCTCGTTTCCCTTTTTTTTATAAAAAAAAAATGTACCTATAGTACAGGGAAAAAGCAGAGGATTGGGGTAAAAGTTGTCCATAACGTGCAATTCTACTTTAGACATCAAAGATGTAGGACTTCAAATAAATATTTAAACCATCGATTCCTATCAGACCCCAATCGTGTCCTTGCGACATAGCAGTCTTTAGGTGTATACGTAGGGACTGATCTGGGCAGTATCCTCTTTCAAAAAAGCATCAACTAACCGTAGTGGAAATCAACAAGTTCTAGTTTGTTGTTCTGTGTTAGTTAGTAGCTGATAGCGTGCTCGCTTGCACGAAATCAACTACGCCCCGCAAAAAAAACCAATATAAAATAAAAGTTTCAAAAGATCATTTGAAGAATGTGGTTTTGTTTATTCAAAAGTTATTTTTAAGAATTACGTAAAATTTTTGTATTTAAAAAATACGAGTACATAAATATTTAGTATTGCATAGTTAGTAATTAAAATACAAAATATAATATTTTATATACGAATGGAAAAATATAATCGGTACCAGTAAGAAAAGTTCACGCTCACTGATAAACTCCAGTGCTCACACAAAAACTTGAAGATAATCTCGTTTACTTGTTTGTCGGAGCAAAATGTATAATACATTTTCGAAGAAAAGTGCATACATAAAGAATATTTAAAAAAAAAACTGAACTTGCGTATCAACTGTAGCGAACACCATTGGGTATATACGTATAGTATGTATGTAAAACCATTACAGACATACTTACAAGATTGTAGCGCTCTACCCCAAGAAAAAACAACGTTAAATATTAAATATCTTCTATGTATTCTGTATTGGTAGCTATTTCCAGTATTAGTTTACATTTCGTCCATTACTTTACGCTCTGTACATTGTTTTTTTTTATTTATTGGTTTAAATTTTTAGTCATTGTTTTATATTTGGTACATTGCTTATAGCTATGTCCGTTGTTTTCCTTCAAGTCCAAAAGTCTCTAAGTTGTCCATTGATTTTTATTTTAAGTTTGTCCTTTTGGCTTATATTTTATATATTCATTTTTATATATTATTAATTGCCGAAAGAGAACAAGAGATGACTTGACCTTATTATGGTGAAAACACCTTGAAATCTGTTCATTGATTTCTACTTGATCCATTACATATGTTTTGTCCAATGCTTTCTATTGATGGAAATTCTCTGTTTTGTCCATCGCTTTCAATTGTGTACATTTCTTCTTCATCTTTTTTTACTTTATCCATATAAATTTATTTTCAGAATAGGTATTGAAACCGAGAAATCCATCTGAGGTCGAAATGTTCTGCTTCTAATTCGATTTAATTTGAGATCATTAAAGTTACTACAATCAATCAAATCATTTGGAAATTCCACAAGGCAAGTTTTCTTGAAAGCAAGTTAAGTTTGTGGGTGAGAGAGGATAGCCGAGAGGGACAGACTTGTTTGTACCGACAAGTTTTCATTTGTGCTGTTCATTCTTTGACATGTCAGACAAAGTAAAAGCAGAATTGATCAAGAAATCTTGCTGTGTGGAAAGAGCAAAAGGTAATTGGAAACTTGCTTTGAAGAAAACTTGCCGTGTGGAAAAGGGGACAAAATAAAGCAGAATTGATGAGTGGAAAGACCAAAAGGTAATTGGAAACTTGCTTTCAAGAAAAATTGCAGTGCGGAAAAGAGGACATAATATATTGAAAAATAACTAATTCAGAGTGAATATAAGTCGTACATAGGGTCTAATCTACAATTCGTTTAAGACCATCACAAAGATTCAACTTTTTTCGTACTAAGTACCTACTTACTTAGTAAATGATTTTATAATAACGAAATTCTTATCAGCGCGAATGACATTTTACATAATATGTATGTAAGTACATAAACCTTAATACATTCTCTTTTGTTTTTTCCCCATTTTATTTTCATATATTTCATTTTTGAACTTTTTGACATATCCTTCCACATGTAGAAATAGTTTCAATAACGCCACATTCACTCATAGTAGTGTATTTAGTTTCATTTATTTTAAAACATCTCATTGAAACTGATAAGACAAAAATATTGTTCAAGTAAGTACATATACGATTACTATATACCTACAAAAACAAAATAAACAAAAAAAATCGATTTTTAATCTCGCCTGTTATTGCACCCAAGACCAAATAATGTTCATAAATTTGATGTAGATTTTTCTTAACTGCTTTCAATACTTGTACACAATTTTGTTGTAGTTGTTTTCACTCTGCAATCTCAAAGTTATCAATTATAAAAGCGGAGGCAGATTTTCTTCAATAAGTAGTTGCTAACAAAAAATTAATGAGCATTTTATATTTCGATTTTAAAATTAATGACGTTCGCTTATCTCTCTTTTGTTAATATTGTTAATAAAAAAAAAAAATTTAAATGTATGCCATATAAGTAGTTTCTTAAAAGCTACTTTAAATAACATACCACTTATTTTAGGTCAAATACTTACTAAAAAGTATTGTACACTTAAAAAAAGTAATCAGTCATAAAACTCTAAATAAGTCAAATTTTATCGTAACGAAGTTTTAAATTAAACAAAATTAAAAGAGAAACAAAAGCTGCAGGGAAGAAAGTAAATGCAAGAAGATCATAACAGCAAGTCAAACATTTTCAACTGGTAATCAAAGTAAAATTAATTTGACCGAACTGACACCAGTAGCGGAGTGTTTCTCCTATATAATATGATATCTTCTGTCTACGCAGGGGATGTCCCTAATAATGCAAAGCATTGTGTTGAAGAGGAAAATGGAAATGTAATAGCTGGGCAGGCAAAAGAAAGAGAAATAACATTAATATCGTAGAATTCAGGAAATATATTCGCTGAAACGCCGTAGTTGGTTGTGCAAAAGTATGAAGTGATGTGATTAGATCATAAATACATATCATGAGAGCATCGTCCATCGTCTATTACAGTAACCAATATAGCTGATGCGTCCAAATTTCTAATACATAGTTTCATATGAACAAAAATCTATAACCCAGGACCGGCACTTATTGTACCTTTTCTTCAGTATGCTACCTAGGAATGCATCTCTCCCTCTCTGGTTACCGACTTGAAATTATACAGATTACTTTTCAGACTTTTTGAAACATGTGATTTTCTTATTTTTGCATTTGAGATAATTTTAGTGACTTCCAACTATTGCAAACTGCTTCTTACCACTTCAGATAGCCCCACATAACCTGTCTCTAATATTATTTAAGAGCTAAACACCAGCTTTAATTTAATCAGTTTCCTATCCTACTATTGCATCTACATTTTATTGTTTTATACTGGCTGGCAGTTACGATTGCTACTTTCTGCCTGCTCGTAGCACTAGTATTATTATTGTAGTATCTTTCTGTTTCCAAATTCTCAGACCCAGTTTGAATATCTCTTGTTGCCTCTGACATTCTCTGGCTTGCATCAGATTGCTTTTGACTACCCCTGTTTTCCTGCGACTACTTCTTACTTTTAGGGACTACAATTTAAACACCTCAGAGCATCTTTAAATACTTGTTATTACTCTTTAGGTTTTTTTATTTTTTTTTTTTGCCACAGACCGACTGTCTCCAACTGCCACTTACCGCTCTGAGCTGTGTGCTGCTGAATTCCTCGACATTTTTGTAAATGCTCCGCATTTAATATTTCTACTGAGATTTATTTCGATTGCTATTTGAAATTTTTTCGGTTTACAGTTTCCTTTCTCTGCAATCTGTGCATTAATTTACAATTGTACTACGTAAGTATTTCTTCCTCAATTTGATATTTTACCCAAAAAACCACAACAGCATATTTTCAAAAGGCTTCACTTCCACTGAAGCGATAAACATTATTAATACATACATATGTATTATTACTATTAAATACTGTTATTAATAGTTACTTTCAGTATGTTTTCATTTGTAAATGAGAGTTTGTCACATGCATAAAAGCGCACATACGAGTACGAGTACAAACAAACATACATTTGTAGATACACGCAGGCACCTATGCAAACCCAGCGGGGAGAAAAGCACCCCAAAAGGCCTTTCGGAGTGTTGAAAAGCCAGCTGTAGGTGCTGACTTTACATACATATGCCACAGCAATACATTTTTACATTGCGTCTCATTGAAAAAAGCACTACGTTTTCGCTTTTTTTTTTGGAATGCTTTGAAAGACCTCTCACGAAATCTTTATGTCAGCAGTTTGTTCTTTTTGAAGTTTACTTCTTTAAAATCGTTTTTTATATTTATACCGGTGTAAAAGATGATCGTCGCAGCGAAAATTGCCACGGAAATGACGGGCAGCATCCTCTATCAATCGAGTATGAAAAAAATGACGTTGGATACGTATCTCGATTGATAGAGGGCGCTGCCCACCAGTTTCTCACCAAATTTGACATTTCAAACAAAAATCGTTAGAAATTTAAACGCAAACGTTCTGAAGAAGTAAACTTCTGTAGAGCGTCCCACTGACGAAAACAATCGCAATGGACCTCTCACGATATCTTAGCGTCAGCAGTTCATTTATTTTTACCCTACTCTGCTCTAGATAATCCAATGATCCTGCCGTTTTTTGTATAATTTTCGGCAACGAGTCAGTGCTTGTTAACTAAACAAAAATGTCAAGGGGTAATGTTTTACTTCTTAGACGAGCTGCTGACAATCAGGACCGCTGGGAACACACACCAAATACATCCACTACATAATGATGAATGTGCTCTGATACAAAAATGTAACAGAAGAAGAGTTAGACTTAACTATACAGTTGTAGATAAAAAGCAAGACTGTAGCATAAGAGTACATCTATGCCCATGTCCACATGCATCGTATACCCATACCCAACACACACACACACACACACACACACACACACACACACACACACACACACACACACACACACAGACCCCACTTAGGAACTCTTCTTGAATTTGTCATTTTACTGGAATTACGAGTTTCTTCTGCTTCGTCACATGCTCAGATCTTTCGCTTGAATGCCTTAAAAAAATTATGAAAATAAGAACAACATAACGACGAAAAAAATCATTGTTGTCGATGGATGATATTAATGGCATTGATAATGATTATTATAATAATAATAATGATGATGAATGTTATGCGAGTAAAGAATCATTAGCGCAACCGTTACAACTTAGAGACATATATAACAGCCATAAGAAAAGAAAAGAAAAAGAACTGCATACCTAAAGACTAGTGTAAAAAAAACCAGAATTTGCCAACTAGTGTTGTCATCATCGGTTTGTAGTTGTTCGTGTATAGGCAGTAAATATATTTTAGAAGTTGCTAGTGTCTTATTTATGGTACACATAATAAATTAAATCTTATAAACTAAGTTAGTATTATGAAGATGCATTGAGCACTGAACGTCATCTTTCATTTCGATAGCAAAACGTTGATATCACAACGCTTCAAGCATAACGCGTCTAAGCGAAAAATATTGGACATGCGCAGAGAGGAAACATCCCACGCTTTGCTAACAATTGACCAATCATTGCCGAGCATTTCCATTGAGTGTGAATAAAATACTCTCACTGATTAGTCGGTAATTTCTATGCCCACCACACATTGGCAAGATGACAAAATCAAGAAAACCGTAGGAATCATTTGTCGTCGATCATATTAACTTCCGAGATTGGTTGTCGAGACACCTATCACATTTGTACATATATGTGGATGGACTTGACTACGACCAATGGTTCAATGGACTCAGTGCTATGGAAGATCTTTGACCCTACTATTCACCTCAAAACATAAATAAACCTTAAAAAATATTAATAATTTGTCCGTAAGTAGATTTAGTATTTAGTTGCCCAAGGGTAGCAGGATACTAAAATATAAAGTTCAATTTACATTGAACCCCAGACTTGCTTCCAACCTTGAACCAAGGCTTGCAACTCAACCAGTCAGTTATACGTCAATATCGTGTCGGAACTCAATTATCTCTGACACAACGTTTTCAGAGTACCACTAGAATTACTTATTGGGCTGTGATGAACACATTACTATCAGACGACATTCTTACAATTTATGTTTTTCCTAATTCATCTCTTATATATATTATTTTTCTTCTTGGAGTAGAGACTGAAATGTGGTTTGTCTCGGTAATCTGTATATGTACTCGTATGTGTTTGAAAAAAAGTGAAATTCCTACGCATTCCCTCTATGGGAAAGCCAAAGCAGAAGAAAACTAAACTCAGTCAAGTTTTTACTTTAACTGGCTGGACCGTTACGAAAAGAGACGATTAAAGGTTACCAGACTAAGAACTTTCTTTCTTTTCCACAGAAATGGAGAGGGCAATGTGAAGGTTTATATATTATTCTCCGGACGACAATTAAAGTTCTTCTTTGATTTCTTTCAAAAAAAATAAATTGACTAAGACACCTGGCTCTCGAATTAACCTTGTGGAACTTCCCCTTCAAACTAGAAGGTTAGTTAGTCGTTTTTACAGGCTCACTGAAATCAGATGATCTTTTACAAAGAATGTTCTAAGGGGCCATCGTTTTGTATTTTACCAAAACGGCCTTGGCTGTTACTTGCATGCTCACCTTCCTTCTGGGAAAGCCATTTAAAATAAGGTAGGCTAAAGTTCAGTAAAGTGAATTAATTTTAACCAATTTTGTTTCATATATAAAAAATTATTCTATTGTGTCAAATATTTTCCATTGATATAAATGCCAAAATGTTGAGAGTTCTTGAAAAATGTTTCCAATTTAGCAGTTCTCATATTTTTTTATTAATTAATTAAGTCTTCTTTGGCTGTTATTCCTTGTGGCCACAGATATGTACTCTTATATATTCAAATCAATGAGTAAGTTTTTTTTGCTTATTTCATATCGGATAAATTATTATTTTTATGTACATTGGCAACACTGACAACAACTGATTTGCCTATTTAAGTAGATTTTCTATTGAAAAATTATTGAAGTACTTCGAACAAATATGAGCAAAAATAACAAGCCCAGTTTGCTTTTGAGTTATTTTATTATTTCTTACATACTGAAAGAATATTGTAGGTTTAATATGTTTCTTGTTTTTGTTGTTGTTGTGATTGCTACTTGTCATTGTACTACAACAATACTAACGAATGAGTAGAGCTACGTTATTTGAATTGTAATTGCAGAGACTATAGAAAAAAAATAAAAAATAAATAAATAAAAATGTTAAGAAGGGGTCTCAAGTCCATAAAGTGCATTACAATATGTATTTAAAAAATAAAATAAAAAATGCAACCTGCAATGGCAAGGCTGATGACAAGGTCTTAGCATGCGCCTTTCTTAAATTTTCCATCTCTGTCTGAGTTTTAGTGTCTATCTCTTTCTCAACTGCTAGAAGCTCTTTGCCGGACTTTGTTTTATTCATTTTGACCATAAAAATTAATGCTTTTGCCATGATGTTGTTGACAATATTTGTTATATTTATTTTTTGTGTTCTTTTTGTTTTTTTTTTTTTGTAATGCCATTGAAGTTTGTTAGCTTTTGAGTATATTTTTCTATCTACTCATACGCAGAAAGTACTTTAAACTTTTTTTCACTTTTTTACTTTGTTTCTTTAATTTCATTATACATTCATATGTGATCAATCTTGTGGTATGTTTAGAAAAATATTTTCTCTTTATGGGATTACGTTGGCATTTTCTATGTCTCCTTTCGATAAGTAGGTACTCACTTTTTCTTTTTGTTAGTGTTAGTTTCGATGCTGTTGTAACCATTTGAGGCATGTTGATTTAATACTTTACACAGTGAAGTGAAGTGCTGTTTATAGTGCATGATCATGATTTGCAGATCAAGTGGTTGCTTTCATTAGAATTAAAAGATATGTATTTGTATTTGTTTTCTTTTTTTTGGTATTAGAAGTATTTGCACAGTGCACATTTCTTCATTCAGATTGAAACTCGCCGCTTCTTAAGAGCATTTTTCATTTTGCTTGGAATTATTGGATTTTTGAATATTATTTTTGGATCGAAATACAATAAGTTTTTCTGAAATTAACCAAATTTGTAATTGGAATTAAGCTCAATTGAATACTTTCCATGAAGGTTCTTCGTGAACACATTCCAACAAAGATTCATATCCCTAATTTAGATACATAAAATGTTTGACTATTTAGAGGGAGTTAAGGATTGGTATTTGATTTGATATTGATGTTCTACCTTACCTAAGTCACGGAAATCATAATCCTTTTTAGATGTGGTAACAATCTAGTAGCGCCTTCATGCCCTCTTATTCCTACCCTTGGAATAAGAGGGCAGCTGTTCGGGATGTAGCTCAACTTACTTATGTATGGACTATGAACAGCTATATCCTGCTGGTTGCATAGCATAATTGGAATTATGCCACTCGTGATTGAATCGAGAAACATTTATCTAATTTTTACTGATTAATAGTGATAGTCTAAATTTCGGTCTGCGTTTTGGTTTGCTTTTGGTATTTTGTTTGAGTTTCATTGAATTATGGTCTGTAATTTTTTCTGCTTTTGAACTGAGTTGTTGTTTTAGTTTGAGTTTCGCTCTGGCTTTTGGTAAGGATTTTATTTGTAATTTTTGTTTACTTTTGGTATGAATTTTGGTCAAATTGTGGTTTGATTTTTGGTCTGAATTTTGGTTTGAGTTTTAAGTTTAAGTCGGTTTCAACTGTTTTCTTTAAATTAGCTAACCCTTCCAAAACCGAATACCATATCTGTCACTATTGACAGTCTTATTACATAATTTCATTGGAGTTTGTTCTCTGAGTACATGAACTTTAAGTAAGATAATTGGTGAAGTTAGACGGATTTATATTAGAAAACTCTTCTGGCGAGATAACGTCGAAAGAATATACAAAGGCGAGCAATAAAGGCATCCAATAGAGCCGGTGTCGTTACAGCCCTTAGAGAAGGGCGCACATAACAACAACATAATTTCTTCCAAGAATTGAGGTAAATAATCTGACGATTGAGTAATTGTTATTCACTATGAAAACCAAATTTTATTTTGTAATTTAAATTTTTCTCGCTATTTCAAACAAATTTGTCAAATGATTTAACATTTTTATTTGTTTTTTTTTTTGCTTTCGGTTTTTCTTTACTCTTTGTGCTCTTTCTATATTTGCATTTCACTGACATTCCAAAGCAAAATTACATCTAAATGCCGCACGCGCGTCACTTTGCAGACATTTTAGAATGCGTTGGTACGCGATTACTATGCACACACATACACACATATACATATATGTGTACATATGTATGTTTGTAAAAGTTATGTGCATCCAAAAGATATCGTGCATAAATACATATGTACTTGCAGGCAGACGAAAATATAGACAGGCATGCAAACAACCGGACGGGTGGATGGATGGACAGGCAGACACACAGACAGACGGACGGACGGACAGACGGACAGATATATGTACATACAAACAGACTGACAGACAAACTTTATAAACTGCATTCACGCGTAACGGCGCATGGTTGGAATATGCACAGTAGCAGTTGCAGTGGTATTAGTGGACGCCATTATGGTCAATATGACTCGCCACAAACATACGCTCTCTAGCTGTGTGAATTATGTGTGTGTGTGTGTGTGTGTTCATTTACTTGGCTTAAGTTTTATTTTGCATATAAAAACAAAAATAGCAACAACAACAAAATATATACACAAATTTCAAAAGCAAAAAAACATTTATATAAGTAAATTTAACTTTTCACTTAAATTTTGTATTGTTCGCATTACTTTTACATTACTTTGCATTTGACATTTTGGCTAATTTTAAAATATATTTTTTTTATGTCAATTCTTATTTTTAGCATTTTAATTGTTTCGTAAAGTTTAATACGAAGATGATACATACCTGTTTACTGCAGAAAGAACCTGTGCGATATTATTATGAGAATGAATGTGATAGAATTTATTTACGTATGTATTTCTCGTAAATACTTTTTATACTCTCTACCTCTGTTGGAAGTTACTAAGAATTTCATAATTAAATATCATTAGTTTTTATTTAAATATTTTAATTAATGGCTCCTTTGACTCTTCTTTCTATCTATCAAATATATTCAGAGGATAAATAGTGTTCTTCCTTCCAATAAAATTTGATTACAAAATAAATGTTTCTTATCCAAGCAAACGGAATCATGGGAACCCAACAACTCTTTGCCGATGCATGATGCTATTAAAACCCTCTCTCCTCAAAGCTCACATCTTCCTTTCAACCTAAACATAAACATTTGGTCCTTTCACGACGAGTCTTTTCGCTATAGAATAAGGGAGCTACTAGTGGTATTCGGTTTTGACGAATACTATCCCCAGTGCCTCAGCTATTCAGGCCTGCGAGATTTTTATTGTTGGTGTTTGAGGACAATTAGTTATTTGCTATGACTTATTGTGCACTAGTTCAGAAACTTGATTTGATCAGTATTTCTTGGTTAAAATTTCTCGAAATTTAGCTACTAGTTCACAGTGCACAAAATTACATTAGAAACCACACTTTGTTTTCGGTCATCCTTTAAAACATCAATTTTATAATGCTGCATTATCAAGCTCTTATCAAGCACTTATCTTCTTGAATCTCACAATCTCTCATCATCATTGCTTCAATCTTGGATTACTTTTCTGTTGATTTGCATCGATGAAACCAGCCTCAATAATCGTTTTAAAAAACCACAATTTTACAAGCCTGTTTTAACAAGCTCGTAATGCTTTCAAGCATTTCTGGTTTTCTCTTTTTGCACGTTACCATCTCTCATATTTTTCTTTCTGCCCCATTTCTTTTTCAAAAAATTGAGTCTCCTTTTCACTTTCTCCCATACTATCGCCATTCGTATCCAAAATCGTAGCACTGCCCACCACCTTTCTAAATTGAATATACAAATTATAGTATATCCCCTTTTTAAATGAAATGTCTTTTGCGAAAGCTCGAATCTTTTAGTCTCGAATCTATAAGTCTGTTCACAAAGTCTGTTTTCTTATTTGGCATTTTTTTGAAAACTTTTTTTTCGCTCGCAACCTTTCCTCCTTTCGATAAGTATCTGCTCATACACAATCTCAATCTACTAAGAACCGGAATGATTTTATAGCTAGTGGCAAAAAGCAAGTAACTGTACAAAAAACGCTGTGTATTAATTGCGCGAAAAAAATTACAAAAAATCAAGAATAAAGAAAACCAAGGGAGATACCGCTAACAAGAGAGAAATGATTTTCCTCCAAAAAAGATCAAGCAAGTATAAAGAAATAAAACAAGATTGGGAGGGGAACAAAAGATATCAAAAATCTCAAAAATATGGGCATGTGTAAGTTTTTTTTTTTTTTAGTTTGTTCACTTATAATGGAAATAAAGTGCCGACGGACATACACAAATAACTTTCCGCGAAGGACAGACGACAAACAGACAACAACACGTTGTTGTAAGGCAAACACACACACAGGCACACAAAAAAGCACTCGGATAAACTCACCACATACATACATGCATACAGACATGTTTTGACAAACAATGTGCTGCGAATTTTTCTGTTCTCAACAAAAACGCTGTACTGAAAATGTGATCAATCAAGCTGCGGGAAAAATATTAAAAGCGGACATAAATGATCAAACATAAAACACGCGGTTCCAACATGTTTGAAGTGAGTATGAGATTTGAGTGTGTTGGTATGAGAGACCGATGATATGTGTGGCTGCGTCTGTGTTTATGTGTGAGTCTCTGATTGTGAGAGAAAGAGCAAGAGTGAGTGTACGATAAAGGATGAATACTTTCAAATTGGCTTGTTTGAAAGAGATAGCAGTAATATGTATTAAATAAAAAGTTGTCAATCAGAATGGAGCTAATAAAAATGCTACAACAATAAGATCCGAGCTAAAACAAAACTGCGCGCCATCGACGTCAACAGCCGTCGTCGACTGCAGAGGACAGAGCAGGCAGACAATTAAGAACTATTTAAAAAATTTAAAATGACTTGTCCGTCTGCCTATCTGCCAACCAGTCAGCTAGTGTTGTCTGTATCTGGCCATTCGCTCATCGCTGGTTAGGTTAGGCGTGTGCGCGTGCATAAAAAGAGGAGTTTGAAGGAAGAAGTTTGTTTGTGATGTGACAGCTAGTGCTATGTTTGGAGGCTTGTTGTAGCTGTTATTTTCAATATTGTATGTGTTGTTGTTGTTGTCACGGCCAGCAGCAAGAACAGTGACTATATTTTGCTACTGCTGCAATATTGTTGTTGTTATAATAAAAGACTTTGTGCTCTCTGCTATCAGCACCAACGATGTTGATGTCGATGTCGATGCCAACGTTAACGGCAACAACAATCCAGAACAACGACGACGACATCAACAATAACAACTTGCAAGCAGCCAGCCAGCAACTTCATTTCGGCAATGTCGTCGTCGTCATCTTTACGCTGTTGCCGTTACCGTCGTCGTCGTCGTCGAACGTTCATTCGCCTTCGATGTATTCGTGTTTCTTTAGCGTATTCACAAATTAGTTGAAGTCAGTCTTGGTATTTCAGTTTTCCGTTACAGTTGGCCATGTTCTACGCTCCGTGGTGGACATGTTAGCGGCGTTAAACTACATACTTGAAGAAAAAGAAAAATTAAAAGTAATAATCCCCCAAAAATTACAAAAAAAATAGGAAGTACATATTTCAAGAATATAACCAAACCACACGTAAAATAAAAAGAAACGTGCTCGTGTTCCACATTTTAAATGTAACTGTTAAAAAAGGCAAAATCGAGGAAACGTTTTTAAAAATTGTGTCAGCGCCATTAACTCGTATACTTGCAACGAAATCGAATGGAAAATTGACAGTGTTGTGTAAACGTCAGTTAAAAATTAAATATGTCAATCGTTAAAAGCATCGAAAAAACAATAGGTGCGAATACGCCTCTCTTTAGCTGATGTTGTTGTTGTCATCATTCAGCAGCACACATTCGAGAGCGTAACATTATTCTTCCTTCTCAAAGAATTTAAAGTTTAACAATCGCTAAAAGTAACGAAATCCTAATACCGGCGGTATTTCTGATGATGGCATCGAAAAACGTTTGTGACTTAAATCTTGATTATGCTTACGCAGCGAAGGGTAATGTAACGCTACCATATGTCACGTATCGATCTGTGATGTTAGGAGCGCTTACAAGTGATTACCGAAATCGTAACGCAGCGTAGGGTTCTATCTTCAATAAATTATTTACGTTGCGCTACGTATTCATAATCAAACCTTTCATTGTGATCATTTTTAAAAATATGTATGTATTTTAAAATAGTAACACTTAATTATGCAGCTGATCTTACAATAACAAACAATTTAATTAAAATTAAAACAATGAAGACTTCTCAATGATAAACATCTCCAAAGGAACAATTATGACGTCCGGCACAAAATAATTAATATTTGATAAATTAAATGCTTTTTCGGATTAAGTAATTTTGGTATTATTTAATACAATTTAATTTTATAACTCTGGAACTCATAAACGAACCTAATAAATATATAAAAGCCATTCAATTATTAGTCTATCATGCCTGAAAAGTTTGTATACTTCAAAACCTCATGTGAATCATTTTGCAAACGCGCACATTTTAACGAAAAAAAAACCGATTATATCACGCCTTCACCAATGTCGATTTCTTAACTCAGTAGAGTCATTCTACAACCTTGAATATTTCCATAAAGTTAAATTAAAACTTGAGGCTTACGTTTCCGGTACCAGTGCCTCCTGCCCACCCTCTAATAAGGCCTACAGAAAATCATAATATTTTACAGAATTTAACTGACTTCTGAACATATTCGCTTTATTACTCTAATTTTTCTGTCGTCATTGCCTGTATTTTTATAATCCTTATTTACTTTGAAAATCTAAAGCTTTAAGTCAAACTTTATACCAAAATACCAAGAAGATAAAACATTTTATATTTTGCACTCTTTAAATTTATTTACTTGTTTAAATTTATATAAATTTATTTATCGGTTTTATTTATGATTTTAGTTTTTATTAACTCCTAATTGCCAAGTTTGGGTACCAACCTAGAAATCGCGTTTTTATTTTCCAAGTTTAGATATTATTTCTCTATGACTCTTTAGACCAACTGAGCTTAACCAGTTTAAGCTATTTGTGGAGTAATAAAATCTTACCAAATCATTTATCTGCGACTATTCCCAAAATAAGTCAAATGTTATCATAAGGTTCATTTAAGTGAACAAATTAAAAATTCCAAAATACACGTGCTTAAAAGTTGTAGGTTGAAATCCGCATAGCAACTCAAGAAATAAATTATAATTTATTGTAATGTTCATTTATGAAATCATATTGGACTCACCATCTTTAAGTTTTATTTCCCAATCAATAGAGAAAAAGGGATGGTTTGAATATAGAATTTCTAATTAGGAGTTGAAATAATTTTCTTAAATTATGAGGACAAATTATCTTGATCGTAGTGCAATGAATTGAATTGATATAACTTTAACCCTGTTCCTCTTCTTTTCTCTTTTATTCCATCACCATCTTATAGATTTTAATTCGAATTATAAGTGGTGCTCTTTCAAGCGAATTATTATAAAAGAAGTTTACTTTAAATAAAACTTATAAGGCCCTTTTCCCTTCTCAATCATATATCGGTGTACTAATGGTTATATAGGTTAGGTTGCGAAGGCGCGTGCGGAAAGGTAAATATCCGTCCTTCCACTCGGAGACAACTATGACCATTGCATTCCAAAGTTTTAAAGGAGAGGTATATTTCCCTATTCGTGGTATCCATTTAATGTCAATGTGCTATACCTATTAAGCCACTGTTTATATAACATTAGCAGCAAGTTGTTCGTCAAGTAGTTTCACATGTGCGAATAAAACGATCAAGTTATTAAATCTCTTCTTCGTTATGTTGTCATTTACAATGAAAGAGCACAATAGCGGGGGCAGCTGGATGTTCTCTTCCATCACTTAACCATAAACATTTCTCTTCGTAATTATATGGGTGAACTCGTTCTGCGCACCTCATAACATTTTGACTTAATGTTAAGCTTACTACTTCCCTTGGGCGGACAGTTTTACACATTAACTTTTCGTTTTTTGTCACATTGTTCTTCTTCTTTCATTATTAACAGTTCACAGTATCGTTGTTATGGAAATCAGGGATGTTAAACAACAGATGATAGATGTATGCACATAGCAGCTGTAGTTATACATAACTAGCAGCGAGTGGCGAATAAAACGTAGACATTATTACCCCATTATTTCGGCGAGTAATTGTCTTTACCAGAAGTTCCAAAAATTAGTCGACCATGAAATCGCTCTCAAAATGTTTATCATTAAATTTCAACATTAAACAAGAAACACTTCTTCATAGGTTAAATAAAAATATGTCATATTTGTTACCGGTAAAAATGAAAACCAATTAGAGGATTATTACATATTTTTATAAATTTTTTTATGAATGATGTCAGTGATAAGTATCTACATTTTCGTTTTAATTAAAGCCATTTTTTTTAGAAGCCTGATTTTATAACTATAATCTTTTATGATGCACATACATCGTTAACATACGTACATATGTACACACTACTTATGTATTTTTGAGTGCAAAAGTTATTTAAATTAACTAGCCACTATACTATGCAACATATGAGCTTACTGAAATACTCTAAAATCGCATTATATTCGCATGTTCTACTCATTCACTTTGCACTAATATCAAACGAGCTGCTGCAAGTTGAAGGCATTAAAATATTATTACTTATAAAATTATTATATTTTTTTACATTTCCAATGCTAATGCGCTACTTGTAGCAGAAGCGTTGGCATCAACACTTCATCATAATCATCAACATCATCAGTAAGCAGCAGCAACAACAACAACACCATTATCGAACTTCGATCGCGTCAAAAGTTCAAATCAAAATTAGAGATTTTTCTTCCATTGCTCTCACATTCACTCACTCACTCACTTTTGCTTTTTTTCATTCATTCACTCGTTCGTCGCTATGCAAATGGAGGGGAGACACAGGCTTTTGCTGTGCGCTTTTTTTCACACACACATACACCAGATACACAGATACCATATTCTTGCTCTCTTCTACATGCGCTTCTAATCTCTTTTTTATATTTTCTCTCTATGGGGCGCACTCTTTAAAAATCCATACACGGCGGTTTTGCCAAAGAGCGACAGGGAGAAAGAGAGTGTGAGAGTATTTACAAAATGCAAGTTTATTCTATTGTTGTTGTTGTGCGGAGTCCGCTCGACCATCATCATGTTCATTTTGTGTTGCGCTGCTGTGATTTGAAATTGTTCCGCCTATTCAGTTATTTTGTGGCGCTTGTCTTGGTTGTATTGTTGGAGCTAATTTCTTTTGTTCGATAGACATTCGATTTATTTTTCTCGATTTGATTTGTTCGTTGATTTTATATAGTTACAAACATACTCGTACATATACAGACATATTCCTGTGGTGTCATTTAATTAGCAAAAACAAATACATGTACATATACATACATTCGAGGTCTAGTAGATATGTCGCTATCATTGCGATTGAACATCTCATCTATCTACGAGTATCTATCTAGCTTGGTTTTTATTTTTCTTTTTTTTTTTTTTTTTTGGTTTCTATGTTGTGGCGCCACGTTTTTTTTTTTTTGCTGTGTACCAATATCTAATGTATACACAATTATTACTTATTTTTTTCTCTTGTTTGTTTTTAATACTTAATTTGTTTAACAATTGTGTATGTTTGTGCGCCATTTTTTTATTTATTGAAATGTGTAATGAAGGAGGCGTATTGCTGTTGATCGTCATCGGTCACGTTATCCACATGACACATCAATTTATAAAAAATTATAATAACGCGATTTCAGCAGAGAAATACAAAAAAACGCATCATTAAAAGTGCAATTAAAAATAATTTGAAAAAAAAGTGTTGAAGTGAAATAATAAAAAGAATAATTAATTTACTGTCTAACTGCAAGGATTTCTGTTCACATCTTACCGGGCAGCATTAGATTATTATTTATTACTCTCTAATACTGTCAGGTAAAGATGTCGTCAGAGTCCTTTTCCATCATTGATTCAAATAAATGCAATATTCAAACCTGAAACCTGAGAAAAGCAGCAAACCAACTCGAAGTACCAACGAGCGAAACGAGCCTGGAAATGCTCAAGTGAAAAATGTTAATTTGGGGTAAAAACTATCATTGAAACCACCACTTGGTATAACTTGTATATCAATAATAACTTGTTACAATCCTCGTACCGCAAACCTAAGAAAATTAATGAAAATATCACTTATTAGCAACTCTTCTTGCTAGCAACTCTACTAAGACAATCTGTCCTAGAAACTGTAACGTCAAGGGGCTTGTAGCAGCGAATCTTCCTGACTTCAGTTTAGTTTCACTAGAGATTTCTTTGGTTATAATATAGGCAAGATAATTTTCCTATTTTATATACCCAGCCTTTAACCCTAAAATAATAAGGATCATCTAAGAGGCAATTCCAAGCTATTAATAAGATTTAAAAAATATATACTATAGGATTGTGTATGCAAATCCCAGTTGGCAGACTCGTAACACCTCGTAGTTTTATCTCCAAGCGTAACTACTAGTTTACCTAAAGTATTTTAAACACGATCTTGCTTAAAGTTTTGCAAAATTTAACCTATTAGCATTGAACTTTGTTAAGCCTATTCTTCAGAAAATTAGAGTAGTAAAAGTACTTATAAAGAGTTCTTTTATTCTTGCAATAATAGTAATCGCCGCCTTGATGGTCTAGTGGCAGGGTGCTACACTATCATCTGCCGGAGTCCCCGTTTCGATTCAGCTAGCGGGTAATATCATAAAACAATCTTAGTCACCCACATTTACTATATAAAACTGTAAACCCAACCAAATATCAGCCTTGACACAAATCAGATGGGCATGTGGTGAAACGTTGATCCTAGACAAAGTCAAAATAAAGAACCGTTTGCGAAAATCACCTTAATGCCTTGTAGAAGCCCTAAACTCCAAAAAGGAGTAGAAGGAAAAAAATCAAATCGCTATATGTAAGTGAGCTCAAAAGTGACCCAACTCACATTAATTAGTGCGGCTTTAGCTCTACATAACTCTGAAAATATGTACATAACTGGGAAAATGCATTTGCCTGACATTTCGAGACGGTGAGAATGAATTTAGAGTGGACCGCCATTGCCTGATAAAAATGGAATAATTAATAAGCAATTAAGAAATTTTTGTTTGGCTTGGGCCACTTTTACAGTCAACGCCTCATATATTAAGTTATACATAATTATGTAGGCATATTAGTTTATTCCTAACGAATTTTTCATAATTTTGCTTACATTTTCGATTCTGCTTTTTCAGGATTTAAATCTACTTTGAGATTATACTTAAAATTCCCCTCTTATTACATATGGAAAATAATCAACTTTAATAATGATATAATGATTATGTAGATGATACTATTTACAACTATGAAAAAATCACTTCTTCTTGCAGATTTTAAACTTCTTTACATTTATGTAAAATATATAAGTAAATATATATCTATTCGTATAACAAAGCTCTGTAGTCTAAGTCTAAGTAATTCCTCCCTTATTCTCTGAAATTGGAATGTCAGAAAGTCATGGATGAGATTATTTCTAGTAATATCATAGGAGAATCAAACAATTTCTACCATATGTTAGGTACTGAATGTAAAATTTCTTATCCAGGCGAGTATTTTTCTTTCTTCATTACAATAATTTTGATTCATATAATTCTGTTTATTTATTTTCATCGTGAAAATTTAGCAAATTCCAATTTTCTTTGCTTACCTTACCACAAGAGGTTCCAGAGGTGCTAGAGCACGTGAGGAATCGAAGACAGCACAATCTCTTAGAATATGCTCTTTATTTATAAAAAAAAACACTTAAATCTAGATGCCAGTAGGGCATAAGGTTATAGAAAAAACTGCTTATTCTTTAAAATTTTTTAACCATTTGATGTTGAATTTCACCACAAATTGTATTCCTTTTTGTGCAATTGTAACTAAACTGTATCACGTGGTCTATTGTGATACCGCTATCTCTCTTTAATTGTTTGATATGATTATAGCTGATCTTCTATTGTGTTATGTGCCGAAGTCGTTTTCGTCGCAAAATCTTTTATAATCTCTTGCAATCTTTCTCGTTACAAAGATGCATAGCATGTTTCTTTAATGTTTCTTCAGTCTTAGTATATAAATTATTAAGTAGTTACTGGTTCATTGAATATTACATACTATATAATAAATTTGAAATTGAAGGTATTTATTCTTGATTTCCTAGATTACCCGAAACTATTACTTACTAAATAATGGGTTAAAAATATATTCAACAACTTTTTAAAACATATTTTTTTAAGATCCTAAATAACTCAAATAATAGTTTGAAGATATTCTACAACATTGGTACTGCTTTACGGGTTATAGTCTATACTTTTTTGTACTGACTGCAGCAGTTTAAGTGTTGGCTTCATAACACTCAACTGAAATTCATTCATTTTATAATAAGCTTATACATAATCTAAAATCTGTCTATATATGTAGTTATGTATGCCACATCATTTTAAATATTTGTTTTTATATTAAAGAGAGCAATAGTTATTTTTTATACATGAAGTCTCTATAAACAATTCATCAAATAAAAAAGCAAACAAACATTTCAGAGAGATATAAAGACAACCCACTTACAAAACTATTTCTAGAAATATTTTACTTCAATATATATGTGCATACGTATGTATATGGTATATATATACTAAATAATTTATGTATATAACTAAGTAATTACTTTGATTTTTTCGATAATTATCTGTAAGTAAAAAAATGAAAATATTAAATATTATTGAATGTAATAAACTGTTTTCGGTAGTATGGACATATACTAAGTACCTCTAGTATCTCTAATAAATAATATTCTTTAACACACATTTATGTGATAACTGCGATGTGGAATTATCTATGTCAGTTCTTATAAAACTTTCCAAATGATAATAATACGATGATGGTTTGACAAATTCGCCCATTTATAAATACTCGTATGTATGATATGACTTGTTGTAGCCCAACTTTCTTTATCATCATTTGATGTAAAGATAATCTACCTAAATATTACCAAAAACAAAACAAAAATAAAATAAACAAAAATCAAAATGAAATACTTGAACTCTGCATTAGGTTAACTATTTATATAAAACCATACTTAACTGATAAACTTACCGAAACAACGACTCTTAAATATCAGCATTTGGTTTTGGGTTATTTTTTAAATACGAGGACTTACATGCATATTGAGTGTATTTCTGTGAGCACACCTACATAATTGTATTTGTTTAAGTACGAGAAGTTGTTCCAACATTCGAGAATTATTCAAAATAATCGCCTGAATATACTCCAACACTTGAAATGAAGTGTAAAATACTGAGGGTGTTCTTTTTTGTTTTGTTTTGTCTTACGATAATTTACGATAGTATTTCATAGGGGAAATGAATGAATTACATATCAACAACAAGAATGAAAAATTCAATTCACAAATTTTCGCTAACTGCAGAATATGGTATAAAATTTTAATTTGTTTTCTTTTTTGATATTTTTATTAACTGATATCTGGACATCATAATTATGTACAACGTTGGTTTCAAGTCCATATTTTGGCTATGACTTTTTATGGTTTTCTGTTTTAAATTTGTATATTTTCCTGATAATACCATATCATGAAATAGTGTGTAATAATATTATATTAATGTCGCTTCTAGATTAAAGAAAAAACAATTGTACTCTGAAATACACTAGAGGTCTTGTGTAATTTGGTTAGATATTTTATAAATGAGACCTTGATATGAATATGGGTATACCATATTTTAATTTTAAATCAAATGATGAAATTGATTATTTAAGTAGCGCACTTATTTGTAATCTTAAATACTTATTTATATCGAAAAATGATCTCCAATATAAACTTGACATTTTTAATTAGATTTCAACAACGGAAGCGATAGATAGATTAGTATTGATAAATGCTAAGATTTTTTACGCCACATTCTTGTATAGATAATCCTTTAAGTGAAATTGTCACTTCGAAAGAAGAAAAAATCTGGAAGTTGTAAAATACATAGTGTACGATTTAAGAAAACCTAAGATTTTTAATAAAATAATTGTATCATCGCTTGAGAATTATATTAGTCCAAACTACATTTATAGGCATTTTAAACTGAGTATGAAGTAATATATTTTAAGAAAAAATCGTTCTAAATTTTTTATCCGTTTTGCTATATGATATTACATATTCCGAGATATTACATGTGAATTTATTCCAACATTTTTACAACATTTTTGAGAAAAACGCATAGAAGTAGATATAAGTATTTGAAATAATTTGTTATTTTTAATGACACTTTTGGTTCTAAAAACTGTGATATAGAAGAAATTTACCAAGCGTAAAAAAATACTTATTGACTCAAGTGAAACTGTTTCAACTCAAAAGAGAGAATTTGCAATTTCCGAAGAAGTTATTAAAGTAAATAGGATTACCATTTTCCAATCGGCTTCAGTTTTCTGCTGATATTTTATAACATTGACCATTATTCCTAAATGAGACCTTTCTCGACACAGTAGGGGAATGTTATCAGGTTTCATTTGCGTTCAAAACCACAATTTAGGCGGATGTTACATAACTTCCTTAAACATCTTTTTTATAAATTACTGACGGCTCGTAACAAAACCTTGATGTTTTTTGAGATGAAAATAAGTTATGGTATCAGCTCCTAAACGCCACAGTGATCGTAAAGGCATATAGATAACGAACAGCACAACTTGGGCATAGTACTTACTTGCCTGATAACTCTTAATGCGGAGGAGAAAGTTATAAGGATTTGTGCTAATGTAAAAACATTTATGCTGCTGAATTCTAACGAAACGATTGGAGTACACTACTTGTGGAATATCTCTCTCCAGAAATCTAAGAGCTATGATGAAAGAATGATCTTTCACATGTTTTTAAGTTTTGGTTTAAGATCGCTCCTAATCAGCTCGGTTCTGAAAATTTCGTATCACCTTCGATTTTTGCCAACTTAGGAGGTGGGAAAGGCTGATAGGTAGCAGTATTACTCTTAAGTTCTAAGTATAAAGTAACAATAAACCCAGCATGGTCATCCTTAGCGTGTAGCTGCGAGTACAATAACTTCAAATTATTTCACATTAAGTTCAATATTACAGTGATAACTCTCCTAAAAATAAATAAATCTAAATATAAGGTTTTTAATTAAAAAATAATATGTATTATAGTCCATTTTTCAATTTCTAAAATTAAAAATAGTATAATTTTTATATTGAATGTAAAATGTTAATTATTATATTTTTATTAAGAGTACAATTAAAATGCATATGCCAATTAACTTAATTACGATATCGTTTATATTATATTTAAATATACTATATGCAGGTATATTTTATTTGCGTATATATGTAAATAATAGCACAGTTGTTGTTGTACTTTGTTTTTCTTTTATGCACACGTTAATTTTCAAGCATATCCAATTTTATTAATTTAGTGCAGCAGTAAAACAAAAAAAGAGAAATTTCATTTTATTTTAACTAAAGTAGAACCCACAGTGTAAAGCAACAACTACATAGGTATAAATAACTACGAAAAAAGAAACAACAACTACTACACATATGTACACATATTTATTTCTGAATATAATAACTACTTACCATATAGAACAGCAGGTACTTAAACTGTCAATGCTCTTTTGAACCCTCAGACTATGAAAAAGGCATTAATTACAATTAAAAGAGAAAAGAAATTATAATAAATAAATGAGTTATACTCGTAACTTGTGAAAATTATTTAACAATATATGTAGAAGAAAAAATGTTAAAAACATCAATACGAGTATATTAACGAAAAAAACCACAGTGTAAAATACTAAACTAAAATACAAAAAGAAGCCTACCGTTTTATTTGATATTATAAGCTACCGTAGCAAATGATATCAACAAAAAAAAGGAAAATTACAAAAATCAATTAGCTCAAGGCAATTCAACACTCGGAAAAAAATTATAGTAGAAATGAGAAATGATATTATCTTGTTAGGATAAATTACAAAAATCAATTCGCTCGAGGAAATTCTACACTCGTAAAAAATTTATAGTAAAAATTATATTATCTTGGTAGAAAATAACTTTATTTTACATGGAATATTAATGTATCACAATAAATATTTGAGCCAGCAAAAATGGTCATTCATAAATAAATGCAATTGTCTCGGCAGTTAGTTAAGTAGTAAGTCAAAAAATTAAAAAAATATCATCCCGTACTAAATAAACTGGTTTGGGAAATCTGTCAAGTATGATTTAAAAAGATTTGCATATGTTGTCGTGTTCTCTTAAGCTGCTTTTAGACGAGCCGACATTTTTCTTTATATATTTATTTTTATTGATACATTCAACAAACAGGAAGGAAGAAGGAGGGAGAATGAGAGATGGAATCACAGGACATCGATAAAGACATTGTCTTAAGATAAATTTTCTTGTGATTTCTACACAATAAGGCAATTTTATGTGATATAACAACTATCAAGTTACAAAAATAATGTATCATAAAAGTGCAGAAAATAAATAAAGAGGTAATTATTAAAATTCAATCAAAAAAGAAAAGAAGAAACAATTATTTGGTCATTTAAAAAAATATCTCTAATTCCCTTAACATTAGAAACAATTCTAAAAAATATGTTACAGCATCTACCTTCGTGTAGACATGCAATTTGGCATGAATTTTTGAACATGACTTATGACAATGTCGGCTGGTCAAGAAACACCTTTAATTGGTAACGTCGAAAAAAAGGACTCAACTTGTGAATTTCTACCAGTTTCTCGACAGTGCCTACTGCATTTGAGAGTGCTTAGTGCCGCAGATTGGTCTTATCTTTTACGAGATTTTATTTGCTTTTTTTGCTACTACACCGCGGCACCTAAATGAGATGAATTATGTTTAAGACCCAATATTGCAGTATGTAGTAATGAAAGGCATTGCTGAAGTAACTTTAAGTGATCTCACATTATTGTTTGAGCGTGTGCTTCTTTCGGTGCGTTTTTTTCCACAAACCTAACACTTTTCTAACAAAGCACGCTCTGAAATAAAGTTAAGAGAGCATGACAGAAAAGTATTATTGTAGTGGGGGAAAAGGGTCTTAATCAATTCTATATCCCACCGGAATCTCACTGAAATAGCAAAACAAGAGTAATATAAAAATACTTAGTCAAAACAAAATGATTTCTAATAAGATATTAAGTTCAGGTTTATCCTTGTGGTGATTGAAAAAAGAACTTCTTATCTAAGTATTAAAATATATAGCTTCGAAGAACTTGAAAGGTATAGAAAAATTATGCTATCGCCATAAAAATTAAATCTCTGAAAACAAAGCATAAACCTAAAAAAAAATGCTGTTATTATAATTAAAAAAAAAAATTGAATTCTTATACATTACAACAGCAAGTTTACAACATTGTTAGTTAAACTTTTGCACTCTGAATGAAATTGTTTGACTATATCCATTTATCTTTCATAGACTAAAAGTCATCGCTGTTGTCAATTTATTGATAAATTTAATGTAAAAAAGTCTTTAAAATATATTTGCATATGATGTTTTAAACACACACATACAAACACAAATGTGTTCATAGTATGTATGTACTCGTATATCTATAAATTTATCTTGTCCTGTAGACTCTGCTAAAACAAATTTTAAAATTAATGATGGAATTCATAACCGAACAAGTTTTCAAATTACTACTCGTACTACTATGAATATGTACACGCGAGCCTATCTCGATGTAAATATGTGTGTATAGACGCAGCAACAGCAATATCTGCAACAGCAACAAGCAGTAATATTGAATACAACAACAGCACCAACAATCAGCAACCACCTTAGTTACAGCAGCTTCAACCCAGCAGCCTCAACTCAGCAGCAACAGGTGAACAGACAACAGGTGAAGCCGGTCTACGGGCGTCTATCTATCCATGTACAGATGTACATACATATCTGTGGGTATGTAAGTATGTATGCATGAATATTGCTCTCTCTGTATTTCTCGATGTTTAAGTAAAATTCCCCAATGCTAATGTAACTTAACTACACATCTACTAACTAAAAAGTTTGTAAAAGATCAAGTTGTTATTATTATTAATAAATTAGTTGGCGTTGCCGATGTTAGTTAGTTGTTGTATTTGATTTTTTTTTTACTTAACTTTACTTTATATAAAAGTGTGATCGAGTCAACTTTTTTGTTTTTTTTACGCTTTTTTCACAACAAAAACTACATACATATATGAATAGAAAACCTGCCCCCTAGCTTGTGTGTTTTCCGAAGAAGAAGAGGCCTGTGTGCATTATGTAAATTATTAATCGTTTTTCACGAATATGACATGACCAAACGACATAAATTCCATCTACTAAGTGACTGCTATACTCGTATAGTTACTAACTACTATTTGCGTAAAGATCTGAGGGTCAACTAAATTTGTAAATGTATTTAGTTCTTAAAGATAAGAAGATTAATCTGTCATTTTTTATTATTTTCACAATAATTTATTATAATTTCAGTTTTAATTATTTTTTTTTTTCAATAGGTTTCTTTGTTTACTTGCAACTTTTTACTAAGTATTTTCAAATGATTTAGTATTTATTACTCGAAATTCTTTTTTATATACTTGATTTTTTTGTTAACGAATGTTTTCCGTGTAAAAAATAGTAAATCATGTGAAAATAGTAAAAAGTTTCAAGGCCTACAATGAAGAGGACTAATGTAATATTTAGAATGTTTGTAAAATATTTGAAAAGTTTTAAATAAATAATTACTACAAACAAATCTACTTTTAAAATTAATAAAAAAAAAATCATATGATTTACACCTTTGAAGATGTGGTTGGTATTAAACTTGTGTAAGTATCTAAGAGAGAGTACGAGTAATTGATCGATCGATGATTGATCTATAGGAAAATTATATTCAACGAATTGTCATTGGAAAACAATTTTTAACTCAAACAATTTTCAGACGAATTTGGGAGAACTACATTCATCAATGTAGAGGTAAGCAATCAGCGATGGAGATGGAAATTTTATCTAAGAAATTTCTCACACTTTTTACTTAAAATAAATCTAAAATAACTGAGATTTTGGTGGGAAAAAAGCTTGAAGATTTACACTTTTAAGGATAATGTTTGGAATTGATTAGTTGATTTATTGTATTAATTTCGATTATTAATTTACTAAGCCTAGTACATTAACATCATGTCTTATTGGATTACCTTAGTCATAGGAACAACTCGTATAAGTATAGCAAAATTAAATTAAGTATAGCAAATTAAAACTAAATGCACAAACTGGACCTAAATTTGATTTCTATGATTACTAAGTATATAATAAAGAAAGAGAAATTAAAAAGAAATAAATGAGAAGAAGAGATATCGTACATAACAAAAAAATTATTTTAGCGAGCTTCTGACTTATGTACCAGTATAGCTGAACATCGTTCGCAAGCGGATGAAGTTTACAATGTAGGAGAACTTTTGACAGGTCATTAACGTATAGTGAAATATAACGTCATTTCAGATTTTTAAAATTAGAAGGCTTTGATAGCTCAAACCACCAATGAATAGGAACAAATTTGTATATGTAATATTAATTTTTAATACAACGACAATAAAACTTAAAATACGTTTTCATTTCGCTGTTTTCAAAATAAATTACACGGTAAAAACTTTTGTGATGAGTTCTAGCATTTACAGGCTCGACAAATCTCTAACGAATCTCTCGAAAACGAGTGATACTTCATTACTTGTCTGAATCTTCTTTTCTCCCTATATTTTCTTTCATTTATAATCCGAAAATAAAGAAAAATCCACTTATCGCGGGGAGCAGGTAGTTGCCAGGTATGTAGCTGGCCCAGTTGGAACTTTTATGGAACTTTTATGGTAACTCTGTACTATATGCAAATTATTAGTATATTCTATGAAGAGTGCGATAAGTAATTAGTTAATTACTAATGGCTTAGTCATACGACTAATGACAATTTGATTGATTCACTTCATTCTAACTTGTTGAAAGAATCGTAGAGTACTACATGAACGGAATTGCATAAATAAGTCAATTGAGTAACAGATGTTTAGGTGTTATCCTTATGGACATATATCTACATACACATACTCACTAGCGAATTCAAAGGAAGGAAATGATATGGTGGAAGAACCTTCAAGAATATATTCAAGCTTCAAATTTGATATGCCTAAATACACCATAAGCGGAGTACATACTCTCAGAATCAGTATTTGTATAGGATCAAGAACCCAAAGCATTACATTACTGAACTAAAGCGAGGCCACAACAGCTAATGCAATTTAGTATCCGTGCCTGATTCTTAACTAGAAATGGGATCAGAAAGATGATGGGCTTAGTTCAGGAATTTGCTTCAACGTTATGAGGAGAAATCGAAGAACTAAGTAGTAGAACACTTGTTGTTATTCCTATTATGATCTAATAAGGATCCGCCATTGTGAACAATTCTGGCAATTCATACTTTACAGTAGAGGAGGATTGAGGATTTAAATATTTAAAGAAGTAGTCCGATTTCTAAGGAACAAAGACTCATGATTGGAAGGGTGCCACAATTTTCGATATTTCGCTTTTATTTACGTTAATATGGGAGCCTTTATTTCTCCGATACATACTCATTTATCATTTTAAATTTTGATAATCAGTTGTCAGAAGGAAAGATCTTCTTTGATATACGACAAGATCTGCGATGATAGAGCTGAACTAAGAATTCCCCGCCACTGCAGGAACAACACAATCAGGAGCAATTTAATGCCACTAGATGCTTAATAAAATACAAAATACAAAATTCATTGTGCTTCAAAGTATTTTCAATGCTTTGGAAATTATAGTTTTTGTAACTAAAAGCTGTAATCCCTTTTATTTCCACAACGGGCAATTAAATTATTCAATAGATACTGAGACTCATTGAATGTACTCGAACTTGGCGTATGTACGTGAGCGCATTCGAGTACTCATAGGTGTATTAAAATAAATAAACCTTTACGTTAAATTAGTTAAACGCTAATTTCCAATTCCAATTCTTCAATTCAGTCATGCAAATGTTAATTGACCACTTAAGGTAAACCTTCATAATGAGCGATAATAACGAATGTCAGTGCTGAGACAGACCACTTTTCAACAACTTGAACTGAGTTTGTGTTGAGAAGAACAGGTTAAAAAGAATTAAGGTAGCAGTCAAGTTAGTCCAAAGTAGCCAGGTAGCCACCAACTACAAATACCCAGCAGCAACAGCAGCAGCAGAAGTAACAGCAGCAACCACACAGCTACATGCAACACACGCTGCTGACGATCAGAACAGCAGCAACAGCGCTAGCAAGACAACAACTAAAGTGAACTAAAAAAAATTAGTAGTAAGCTTTTGTTTTAGCCTACAGGCTCTTAACTGTTGTATTAATGATGATTTCCTTCTTTAGTTTTTGTTTTTGTTCTTCTCTTCTACTATTTGCTGCTTATATTCTATGTAGAAAATTTTTATGTTTGTCTGGGCGATGGTTGAATTATGTATGTATGTGCAGTTATTGGTCAGTGAATAGACACATACATACATACTTATGTATACTTATATGTATGCATATGCTCGTATCAGCAGCACCACCCTAAATGATTTGCCATGTTTGTGTGTTCACATGATTGCTGATGCGAAACAATGTTGGGCTTTAACATGCTACCTGAAATACCATATTTCTGCCGCAAACATACACAGACATACATATAAACATACTCGTAAGCATAAGTAAGTAAGCACATAGTTAGCAGGGAGCATAGTTAATATATTTTACCATTTTACCATAAAAGAGGCGCCCGCTTGCCAAGTTAATGGCATTTATCGCGAGGTCGTCTCCTTTGTATAAGTACATCTAATAGTTTCATTGAAGCATGGCAGGCGTGCTCACATTAGAAAATCTTAAGTATGCAACGGTATGGCAACAGGTCAATAAATTTTTCAACATTGTTATGATAATATTTCAGTGTTCAGGTTGTCTTCAGGTGGTTTTCGTTGTTGTTTTGTTGTGCTGTTAATTTGAAATTCATTATCGGGGCGCTAGAATTATGATCATTGATCATCAATGGTGATAACAAAATGAAATAAAAAAAAGGGAGGAAATGTTGTGTTGATGATGATGATGATGATGATGATTTTGTGGTGAATGACAGTTAGGAATTCTAGAACACTAATTCAAACATTTTATACTATAAATTTATTGTTGGAAAGTAATCGATTGTAGTCCATTCATATTAGGATTTCAGTAACTAATAGTTTCCAACAAGGGTTCTGCAAATAAGATTCTTATGGTGATAAAGAAAATGTGCAACTCCTTAATCATACCTAACTAGTGGCAATTATAAATGGAAGTAAATAAATGCAAGAGATGTGGTACATGTTTGGTACATAATTTGGGTTCGTTAAAAATTATAGTAAGTACATACCAATTTTGTCTAATATTGAATTTTCACATACGTTTTTTTCTAATTAATTTAAGAATTATTTTAAATTTGACAATTATTATTGGTACGGGCCTATTAGTAATCACTAGGGCTCGGATATTATTGACCTAAAACACTACAAACAAAATATTTTTAAATAATGAAAATATATCCTAAAAATCAGAAAAAAACTGCCTACAAAATTACCTAAAACAATAATTAACTATAAAAATATAAAATTAGATACAAAGAATGAAAAACGAAAAATATTTTCAGAAATTTAAATACTGATTTTCAGTAATTTGTATTAAGTTTCAGTAATTTGTATTTGAAACAGTACTTTAATTTCCGAAAATAGGCCCAGAATTCATTTTTGTGCACGATATTTGCTGATTTTCAGTATATTTGCATTAAAACTCATATGCAAAACAAGTTGCGATATTTAAAAAAAAATTCAATATTCCTTTCAAACTTTCAAACCGAATTTTGATCATTAACGGTAATTTTCAACTATTGTTAAAAAAAAATTATGTAAAGTGAAATGTAAAAACTAGTAATCACCATACCAAATGTGACAATTCTCTGCTTCTGTTACTTTTTTCGATTGTTGATCAGCTCTTTTATCGCAACCTTTCCGTAGTATTCCCATCTAAGGCTTATCTTCATTCCCTCATTCCTAAAATGCTTCAGATTTTTATTGTTCAGAAATTGTTAAGTCAACTTTTTAACGAGAGGAAGAGTGAAAATTGTGGCAGCGAAATGAGAGAGCGAAACGAAAATTCCGTCACGAAATCATATGTACCTACTCTCAACAAAAGAGAAATAGAATATGGCCTCTATCCAAGCATAAAATTATACATTTATGTATGTGTGTATCGGGAGGCTGTTAGTATGAAACGGTGAAACGAAGCAGGTGTAGAGAGAAATTAGAGAGAAAGTGCATGTATGAGAGGTGTATCACTTCTTTAGGGTACGGCTACACGTCTAATTTTTTTTTAATAATATCGTATGTAATGTCTATTCCTCTGGGGTTAGGTCCGGTAGAAAAATCGGAAATATTTATACCAGTTTAACTTATACTAAGCAATATAAGCTTTTCAATAAGCAAAATAAATTAATAACACTCCGGAAGATGGCACAATCAGTTGTAACTATAACTTTTTTAAACTATGCAATACATCAAATAAGTAATTTATCGCAATCGTAAACTGTAATCAAGCAGATGGCCAAACTATGAAACTTCTCTGGGTACCTAAACACAACATTGTAAAGGAGACCGAGAAGGTAGACGAACTTAGCTGGAAATGGATCTGATTTATGTAGATGCTCATTATATAGATACAAAAATTTTTCTCACAATCATTGTTCAGCACTATGGGTTATAAAACTGCTTATTATCCTTTATTAAAGTCACTGTAAACTTACTTATAAACAACATTAGTGGACACTTTCTGATTGGCAATATAGGTCACTGGTTTTCAATATGTTGGGAATGTTGAATCTTTGTTTCAAGGTAATCTTACCAGTGAAACACTGGTAAGATTGCCTTGCACTTCGGGAACTACGTTCACGAAATTTGAGGGAAAAAGTTTACAATTATTCAGGAAACAGAAGAATCACTGACTAAATCTTCATAAACAGAAGAATCACTGATGACATAGACCATTAGTTTTAGGTGTAAAAATTAAAGTATAACAATTGCCCTGTAGGTTCAATGTAGTTTAATACTTAGTAAGCAACCTTCCTAAATTAACTTCCATTTTATCCAAAAACGAAGAATTCATAGCATTTGAAAACTGAATTTCAATACTCATCATACCGTTAAGGATATCAAATTTATGGGCCATTATCAGATTTTAAGAATTTACATACTCAAATAAAGATTTATGATAGTGCTTATCTTAGGTTATAATTTAATTCATAGAGGATACTAATATGCCCCTCTCGCACTGAAAGTGGTAACTAATTCATCTCCTTCCTCCCTCTTCCTCCCACCTATCAATCTTCCTTCCATTCAACACAATGGGGTACATAGGGGTACACCCTATAATAAAAAAAGGGATATTTTAAAAATATTATAAAGTACATAAAGCCACAAGAAAAAAATGTATATATTAACAGGAACATGAAAATGCATTTCCAATCAACTTATCCTCTAACATCTGAGGGAGAGAATAATGTTAAGAATACCAGTATCAATTCACCACCCCAGGCACGAAACAAATAATCACACCACACACAAGTTGACCAACAAAAGCAAGCAATAATGAAAAAAACGAAAAATTACAACAACGGTAAGAAAGCTTTTTAAAGCTATAAACCACAATGACAACCAACAACACTACCATCACCATCGCCACCACCACCACCAACCTCATTGCTATCGGCTACATTGCCATCATGCTGAATGTATGAAGTAACATATTCATGTCCAACAGGTTCAAATGGTGCCAAAATGCATTTACGGCTAAACTTCACAAGGTGGCATGGCTAAGGAATGAAATCGCAATGGAAGGCATAAAGGGAAAAAGCAAAAATGAAGGCGGGCAAGGGTGAGGGAGAAACATTGTATGTTGTAGAAAATATGAATGATAGAAATTAAGTATTAATGTATAAAACGGCATGAGTTCAACCAACAACATACTCGTAATGCATGCAACAGCGGCATAGTTGAATGGTTGTTGTGGAATGAAGTTAAAATTTAAAGTTGCGCAAATGGTTGTTCTTGTTGTAGTACTTGTTGTTGCCGTTGGTGCAGTCAGTGCAGAGGAAGGAAAAGAATGCAACAGAGTGAATGAAGTGAAGCGGCGCACATATGTACATATTTCCAGACGTAAACAATACATACTTACTAGCAAGGTTTTTATACAAGTGTGTGAATGTTGGTATAGAGCAAGGATTATAGCCAAAGAACACAATATTTTACTTATGCATACAGATAGATGTATGTACAATGTGTGTGTGTGTGTGTGTGTGTGTGTGTGTGTGTGTAAGCGAGTACATTCATGCATATGCATGTATATAACATACTCGTACATAAATGAATGAGAATGCGGATAGATGGTATTAAGATGCTATAATCATAAGGTGTGAAAAATTTATGACTGCGTGCTATGCGCATGCGCATCGCAAAAACAAAAAAATATACTCTCAAACACAAACACTCACACATTCATACATACATATGAATTCTGCTATTAAATGTATGCAAGCAAGTAGCTTGACTGCAAAAATAAAAAATATGTAGAAAACAATAAAAGAAAATGGTTGAGAATACTTATTAATGCAACGGAGATACATATTTAGTAGATACAGATACATTCATTGTAAAACTGCATGAAAGGGAAATGATTGAAATTATGATAAACGTTGGAAGTAAATTAACTGACTTTATGCAGTTGTGATAAAGATGTGCAATTAACTTATGATAAATTAATAATGTTAATGTACATACATACATAAATTGGGAAGTATGCACTAGGTTAAGTTTATGTGGTATTTTGGGCTTACTTAAATTTAACTGACTCTTTAAACTTTGATAAGTGTTAGCAGCATACAATAAACTCGCTTGAAGGACACGGCAGTTCAGAGTTTGAACTATGACTTCCAACAGAAATGTATTTGACCTTCCTTCCATAGACGTTGTTTCCCAAAGATACTCTCAGTATAATCTAGTTAATCTAGCCAAGCAGCCGAATCTTTATTTACATGACTATACCAATTTCGGCGCCCAGCGTTCATTTAGCTCATGATTCCATTTATTCGAAGCATTTCATTTACACAGATTACAGCAGAGCCGACCTTGGGTAGTTGGTTAACCATATCCATCCATACCTCTATGTCAACCAATATGACGAGAAGAATACTAAACTTCTATGGTAATATCTTCCTGAATGGAGTGAATCGTGAGACAACAAATCAATTGTTACTGAGCTCGTAATTCGTGAATTCTTCGCCCAGCTACAGTGAGCGAATTTTCAATCTGACGTTTTTGTATTTAGATATTTACTAAATATAAGAAGTCCCGGAAAACTATAAGGATTTCATTGATCATAGTGTCTGCAATCGAATTACTTTATTCATTATATTATGTCTCTTACAAAATTTAAGTCTATTTCTATGTCTGTTTAACGACAGATTTACAAAGTTTGAAGTTACACAAAAAAGATTCCAATAACTTCTTGGCACCATATTCCCATTTTCATGTAGAAGGCTCCTTCTATTTTCTAAGTCCACCATACTAAATAAAAACATACTTTCATGAGTCACATAAAAAATAATCCGCGTTTTTTTTTATTGGTGTTGGTACCCATAAATCTGGCAATACTAGTCCAATTATGTCCATCGAGCGCATGTTAAAAAGACGACATTTCAGGTTACATTTTGTGTTTATAAATCAGTTGTGTAATTCGTCACTAGTGTAAAAAGTTACATTGATTTGAAAATGAGTGAAATATCTCAAGAAATACGCTACGTGATGCTTTATTATTATGGAAAAGGTAAAACCGCTGCAAAAACATGTGGATAAATTTGTGCGGTTTACGGTGAGGATGCTATGATTGAACGCCGGACCAAGAAGTGGTTTGCTCGATTCCGTTCCGGCAATTTCGATATCAAAGATGCACTGAAATTCATTGAAAAAGCCGATGCAATTTTGCAGCTGGTGGAGCAAGATCACATCAGCCACATGACAGATTTGTGGGTACTAACCGTGGATACTTCTTATTCATTGAAAAAGCCAATGCAATTTTGCAGCTGGTGGAGCACTAAACATCAACTACATGACAGATTTGTGGGTACTAACCGTGGATACTTCTTATACGATAAATCCAATAAATCTTGATAACAAAACTGCCAGACCCTTAGATAGGCGTTAAGAACATTTCGGCCTCAATAAGGCCGTGTGTATTAGCGAAAATAAATTATGCTATCTCAAGGATAAACGTGGCAAAAATAAAAAATACAAACTTGACGTGAAACTGATATAGTACATGCATATGTTATATGTACATGAAACATGAAAAAGGTAGCAGAAGAACAAGCGCTAAAAAGTAAAAACAACCAAAATAAAATGCAGTAATAATAAAAAGATTCTAAAGATATGCGAATGAAATTGAAAAGGACACACTGAAGCAAAGTAAATAAATTTTCGTGAATAATGCGCGATATTTACAATTTATGAAGAGAATCAAAAGAAAAAAAGGTTAAGGTATTTGAAAAAAAAGAGTCAAACTACAGCTACAACATCGAGGAGTATCAACGCAAAACAGGTTCATAAATAAATCATGCGCGTTTCGTGGATATCTTTATGCAAGAATCGCAAATTGAACCGAATGAACTTGTACGACACTAATTTTTGGACAAATTATGTGATTTATTATTGGAGTTATTTACAAAAAAAGAAGAAAAAAACTTAAAGGAAATGATAAAAACACAGAAAACTAATAAGTAATTGTAAAGGATCAATAAAATTTCCAGACATATTTTTTAAAAAACAGGTGCATTTTTACTTGAAATTCATTAGGATTTTCTCACGCTAAAATAGTCAAAAGAACCTAACTATCATAAATTTTATAAATCATTATTTAGTATTTTTTTTTTTATTAACTTAATTTGCATATTAGTAATTAAAAAACCTAAGATAAGAAGAAGAATAAGAAGAAGAATAAGAAGAGAACCGACGAAAAACAAAAATTATGCATACTTATTTATGTATGAGCCCACCACAGAGCAGCAATAAATTTTAATTATACTCCTAATAAAAAATATATAATACTAATTCGATAGAACAATGTAAAATAAATGAGCAGGTAGTAGTTACAATAAATTTGGTTAATTGGATTTACAATCCACTGATGCAATATGGGAAAATTTTTAAAATATTTGACAGTTTATGTGCTGAAAAAAGCTATAGACCTACGAATTTCGAGACCAGCACAACGAGACGTGCCTGCGGTAGGTATTTCTAAAAACCCTCAAGTTTCCGAAGGCGGTGATATTAAACTAAGAAAATTTCAGATGAAAATTTCCCGACCTAGAACTTGATTACTTTTTTGTTTATGGGAAAATTCAATGGGTTTTCTGATAAAAAAATTTTAAAGATAAACAAATAAGAAATCCGCTCGAGGTCTAAACCTTAGTAATCAACTACTAAATCACCTAAGTAGGGGATATTGAAATACATTCAAGAACCAAAAACCGGAACCAGAAATGAAAGCTGGGGAAAGTATGACATCGGTAATTTTCTATTTCCCATTAATTTCATAGTTTTTTCTCAGAGTGTAGATAGGTACACTAGTGAAAGAAAAAGGCAAAGACTCTACTGCCTAGGCAACCATTGGTTACCGATATTGTTCAAATAAATAACCTCATAACACATAAATCAGAAATGGATTATGAGTACTTATACCATATATAGAAGTGACATAGGTCACTCCATAGCATCATGCGAATGGTAAGGAGAAACAAAATCCCCTCTTTCCGACAAATATATCAAGCACTATGAATAATTCATCTGAGCTAAGAGACGTTTTTCAAACCTTCTGCATTCGGTGGTATTAAGTATATAGTACATACATATAAAGTGCTCAAGCCCAAGAAAGGTCGCTCATAAAATACTTAATTTTCGAGGTGTATTCAAACTTTCTGAGGGCAATGTACTATGTACGTGTAGAAATCTTATGTGCCTATGTTTTACAAACAGATAATCGATGTGAATACCATATACATATACCATTCTATTAAATGTAGTGCTACAAGAAAAGCGAAAAAGAAATATATATGGTGAATACAATAAAAAAAGACTTTAACTTCAAAGTGTGTCACTGTTATCGATGCGCATCAAAAAAACTAATTTAATACTTAATTCCAATTTCATGGCACTCTATCCCCCAAAAAAGCAACAAAAACCGAAATACAAAATAACGATCGAAATATAAAACTTCTCTTAGGTAAATTATCAGAGACCCGAAAAAAAAAATTTTAAATAAAGGAAAAGTGGCTGGATGGATGCTTGACTAACACTAAGAAACTAAGAACTGAAAACTGAGAAAAGAAAGAGCACCGCATAAAAACGCATAAATTAAATATTTTTTTGTATGTCTCTCAGTTTGTATGTATGTATGTATGAATGTCTGTCCATCTATGCACAAACATATGCAACTACATAACATTTCTACCAATTCTTCTTTAGTTAATTTAATTTTTTAGTTATACTCTTTTATTATCACTACAAACAAGTGACGCGTTTCAGCGAAACCAGGATTCATTGACCTCCAAGAACTATATATGTATATACATATATATACACACGTAGGCATTTAGTTCATACAAGAAGAACAACAACAACATATGAAGCGTTTCGCATCCTTATAATAAACAGTTGATCGTGCGTAAAAGAGACAAACTTACAGGCACACATACATTCACACATATCCCTGCAGCAGGAAAATGAGTTAGTCTCACTTATTAACTAGACAAAAGCCAGTACTAGCAGAACTCATGCAGGGATGATCCACTTTGAAGACTGCTAAAACTTTCCTGCTTATGCCATATATGAAACAACGAAGAACTTCGGCTATAAACTAATTATATTTTGCTCGTACTAGAAATACTACCAGATGAACTATGGTAGCGGGATTAAACAAAAAAAATTTAATTCAAATATTTGTGGGAACTCCTTTCAATAACACTATTTATTCAGTGCAAATATTGCCTTCTTACACACTTTACAATATTTTTTACGTACTTAATTTATAAATAACCGATTTGACTCTATCACTTTCATCTCAAACGATTTTGGCATATTTTAAATGTTCTTGATACTTATCTTTTCATTGAATTTTTGTTTTTATTGAATTTTTCTGCTATTTCTTGTTTAGAATTCTGAACATATATGGTAATATTAAATTGAACATATTAACTAGTTTTTGGACTAGTTTGTTACACGGCAGGGTATGTACACGTACACGAATAAATGCTGAATTCATTTGCTTATGGTATTTTTGAATGTTGTATTAAAATTCATCGAACTCTTCAGGGTTTCGGGCTTCAACTCATCAGTTCTCTTTCTCTCTCTGGGTTTCACCAGCGAAGGTGTCAAATTACTTTGTAATGTTATTGATATTCTGTATCTCGGAAAATAAAAATCAATAAAAAAAAAGAAACTTACGAAATGAAGATCATGATTACGAGTATTTTGATGTAAACACATAACTTAAAGAAACCAAAAATAATAAAATGCAATACACATATAATAAATACATAAATAATAATAAGAAAAGGTTTTTAGCTTGTTGAATTACTCTCTGTCTTTATCTCTTTCAAAATGTTTGAGCGTTTATGGCAGCTCAAGTATATTGTAGTAAGCGTTGAACGTTTTAATCTACATTATGAAAGATTGTCTACGCGTAAACTACTAAATTTAGATAATCTAATAAGTTAATGTAGACAACAGCACAATCAGTTAAAATGGAGTCTTATCTCTTCTTTCTTCTAATGGCACAAGAGCCCATGGAGGGCCTAGGCCAGGCTTTTCGCATCCACACATGTAGTGCTTGTTATATTTGTATATGAATGGAAGGGACCTACAGTTTTATCTCACAACTTATAAACAACAATAATTTCTTAAAAATCGTTTTGATGAAACCATTCTCTTTGTGATTTAATCCACCAAAAGACCCTCGAAACACCTTACTGTATTCTATCCTGAGTTTTCGGTATAAAATCAGTCTCTTTTACTATCTAAACTGTGGGGTAGCAAAACATGAACCGGGGTGAATAAGGTCGGACTGCATGTACACCAGTTTATAGTTAGGACTTTTACCAACCTGAGCACATCACTTTACTTTACTTTTAATGGCACAACAGCCTATGGAGGGCCTAGGCCGAGCTTTTCGCATCCACTCATGTTGTGCGTGTTATATTTGTACATGAATGGAGGGGACCTACAGTTTAATGCCGAATCCGAACGGCGAAGTGAAAAGCTTTTCATAGGCAATTTTTACTCTTGTAGGTTTGCCATTTGTGGTTTGCCATTTGCCTGCCCAGAGGTAGTGCCGTGTAGAAAAATTATTTTTTTGATTTTTTTTTTTTTTTGATTTTGCCACTGCCGAGATTCGAACCCCGGACACTCTGCGTAGCAGTCCAACGAACTACCACTACACCACAGCGACCAGAATTCACATCAACTTCACTTAAATTCGTAAATGTTTGGTACTGATAAGGTTGAAGTTTGCCAACTTTTGAGGCCCTATGCTACAGTGGGAGATTCTAGAAATTGGAATATTTTATGTTTTAGGTCGCAAGACATAGTTCGTAATTTGAGGAACTGCTTCGTAGATTGCCGTCTTCGAAAGTCAAAGTGAAATAAATTGAAAATAGAAAAGACAAGTTTTAACGAAATCCCCTCTTGGCTAGTAAAGGCAAACCTCGAAAAGTAAAATGTGCCTAAGAAAATTTATTCACTTCGCCGTTATGTTTTCGCATACCTGCCATTCGCGATGCGGAAAGCGCTCGGCTAACGCTCTCCATCAGCTGTCGTGGCACTGGAAATTTTTAGCTGAATTCAACTGTAAAATGTTTAAGTTAGATCTTTGACTAACTAATATCTATTCATTACCCACAATGTATTCTTGAATTGAACTCCATAAGAGAATAGACTAAAGCCTTGAACTTAGACTTGATAGCCTAAAGACTTGGTAATCTCATCTGAGGAAGATTACCTGTGATTCCTTTATCGCTAGTACTTTTGCCAGGAATACACTAGCTGAGTCAAATAGGTCATTTTGAGATGCTAGAGACTGCACTGAGTTCGCATTCGCTTTTTAATTAATCGATGTAAATTGTCACTCTAAAACTTGATCTCGCTAATGCCGATGCATGCCAAGATCTGTATCGCAACCAAGCTTTATGCAGACTAGTAGGTAATGAATATTTACAAATAAATAGAATGACTGGATGACACCATAGATCATCGCTTTAGCCAGGAGACCACCTTGTTTACAAATCACACTCTTACAAAGTGCAGATTGAAAGTGAATATTTATCTACTTATTTTTATATTTCTCACCAGTTTTATATACAAAAGTACAAGTATAATTTATTACCTTGAATATGGTAGTTCATTATATTGAATTTCGAAAGAAAGTGAAGTTGATAAAATGCAATCGATTCCACTCAAGATTTTGTAGGTAAATATTTCAAAATATACGCATAATAAAGTGTAACACTTGTGTCAATCATTCACTCGACGAGATGATTTCAAAAAAAAAAAGAAATATATAAAAGGATAAAGAGAGAGAGCGAGAACAGATTCTATTGAAAACTTTAAATATACGACTGCGGCTGCTGTCAAATGTCATTTGTCAAATGACAAGTGACACTTTACTTTGCGAGTGTATGGATGTGATAAGTAGATCGCTGACATTTATAGATCATTCACATTTAATTCTTGAAAAGAACTTGAAAAGAAGGTCTTTGCTCGAAGAGGAAAAACCTACAGACAATCGCTAATGTGTGTACAAAAAGTAATTCATTACCTCAAAAATTATTATTAATATTTTGGAATCTTTTATATGAAAACAAATAAGTTCACGAATTTTTTATTGAAAGTCAATTAAGTGAAATAAAGATAGTTAAGCACTGAAATAACCTGTTAATTCTGTCATAAAAATTATAAGAAATTCAAGTTTAAAAACACATGTGCACATAGGTACTAACTTTGCGTATTCTGTATTTTAATAGTAAACAACTGGAACAGGTTTTAAATATGTCAATTTGTTTGTCATACATATTTATGGATTTTGAAATATGTACTTTGTTTTATTGTTGTAGTATTGTTTCTTTTTGTAATTATTTGTCATTTTTGAAACAGATGTCAAATGGTGTTTTCCATTTATTCCCTTTTTCATTCTTTGGTCTCTGCAAATAAATTCGTCAGCAAAAAAACGTGAATAAATTGAAACACGCGCATAATTTCTTTATGCTCCACATTGCCGAAAAAAATGTATAAGTATTAATCAGGAGTATAACAGGAAACCTAAGGCAGGTTAACCTTTCTGCGATCGCTTAAAGAAGATTATTTAGAAAGCAAATGTTCCTAAAAATTTTTAGGAATATGCGCCTAAAATTATACTACAAAATACAAATAAATTGATTTGAATTAAGCAGAACCTTAATCACTACATTACAAACAAAACTTACTTGTAGTTACATATTATTTCTTTTAAATAGCAAAAAAAAGTTAATTCTAGCTTTCTAACTAGCAACTACATTCACAGGAAATGAGTAGGGAACTTCTTATTTTTAATAAAAGTTTTTTTTTCTCCTCTCAGGAGGGAGCAAAAACGTCTTTTCAGGCGCAATAAAAAAGAAACAGAAAGACGTGCGTTCTATGATATCGATTTATTTTTGGACAGGAATTAGGTCCGAAAATTCTTCGAAAGAATAAGACGACTGATTAACGGTTTAAAGACAGTGGCCTCTCTCTACACGAACGAAGACGGATAATACGGAAGCCAGCAATATCATTAGCGTAGGCTGTAGTACACAATTCAGAAGCAGAGCTCTCTCTCGATAATTACGATGGCTGGGTTATGTTGAGCGAATGGAAGGAATAATCGGCTCCGGCTCCGGTGTTCTATTCGACGCATGGTTGTGAAACGCGGATGTCCTAATCTCAGTTGGAAAGACCAGGAACAGGGGAAACTGACTGCACCTGGCCTTAGCAACTAGCACGTAGCAGACTGATGAAGTTTAAAGAGGCGGCCAAAACCGAACATCGGTTGTAGTGTCAACTAAGTAAGTAAGTAAGTAACTTTTCTTGTCAACATTGTTCGAACCCGAGTGAAGCGACTGTGAACTTCTGGCGCTATAATTTCATAAAATTTTTGTTTTTTTATGGTTAGTTTTAAATACTTTATTTCGATAGCCTCAAATTAAAGTGCGTTCACTTTTTTCATTTACTTAAAATTTTAATTTTAGCTTTAACATCAAATTTTCATTCACTACCTATGAATATTCTTTTAAGTCATTCACAATATGAAAACGTTCACGAATATTCAAGTTGTTTTCTTATTTTTAGTTTTTAGTTGTTCTGTTTCAAATTAATGGTTTTGTTTTTCATCTTCATATTCAATGTTATTTCAGTGGACATTATTTTCTTTTTTTTATATATTTTGAATTTAAAGTAATTTTCTTCTTAGTAGTAATAAAGTACGGTTTATAGAATTTTTTAGTTTGTGTGATTTTTTTTTTTTTTTTTTTTTAAAAGAATTTAAGACTGCTTTGGCTAAATTGAATTCGGTTTCGATGCTCATTACATAGATAGTTTACATTTCGAAGACGATTGTTTCCACTTGCCAACCTTAGCAAGTTGTTCAGGATTAAGATCTAGAAGTTTCTCCACATTGAGGATGTGCTACCAGAAAGGCCTAAACATTTAAAGCAGATACCAAGTCACCTAAGCCGCTATTCTCCTTTCCGCAGCCATAGTCAAAATTGTTACTAGGATGGGTGGAAAAAAGTAGAATCTATAAATTTCATCTAAAGCTTTCTATTTTTCAACCCACTCATAAAATTATGGGATACAATTTTTTTAAGTAACTAAATGAAAAAAAAAAAAAAACAAAACTAAATTTACATTTAACACATTCTCGACGGCGACAACACGTCACTACAACACCAACAACCAAAAACAATATAACAAACATTTTCTTGTGTTTAGAAGCAATTTTCCAAATGAAATCGTTTTCCATCAACACACACAAGAAAAGATTTTCTACGTTTCGTTTCGTTTCGTTTTTTTCATAATTTTCACTTTCGAAACATGAACAACAAAAATAAAGGAAAAAGACAAATTTTCCGGACAAACGCGCACAATTTGAAATCTCATCAGTATTTTCAGCATAGCGCAATAACATCAACATCATTATCATGCTAATGATCACGATCAGTGAGCGCGAGAAGCATAGGGAGTAAATGAGTTTTAGAATACAGCCAGCAACGAACAAATTTCAAATTGTACCGGACACTTTCAGTTTTTCAGTTTTGCGCTAGCAAAAAAACAACAAAATATGGAGGCGTTCGGGAGGCTACGGAAGCTAAAATATAATTAATTCTTCGTGGCAGCGCATGAAATATGTGTGTGTGTGTGTGTGTGTGTGTGTGTGTATGTGTGTATGTGTGAGGCCGGAGGGTGAAGTGGACCAGAAGCATAAGTAGGTAGATAGCGCTGTGGTGTCAACTGTTGCTGTTGAAAGACACGTTGATTCCGGAGAGATTTTCATTTTCTTGTGCGTTTTATGATTTTAAAATTCTCTTAATTATAAGTTTGAAAAAAAAGAATTTGTGGAATTTAAAATTTTTTTTATGTCTATGAGTATTTTTTTCGGTTTCTTGTTGTTCGTTTTTTTTTTAATATTATTTTTTGGTGTTCACTAAATTTTGAAGTAGCAATGAATTTTGATAATTTATGGCATTATGGGTGACATTAAATTTTCGAAATAAAGTTTCTTAATTTTTAAAAATATGATGTTATGTTGTTGTAAATAGTAGCAGTAGTAGTCGTTGTTGTTTTGTTAGTTAACCCCGTGATCGCCGGGCGTAGTTGATATTTCGCTGGCCTGCTACACAGTATCCGTGGTTCAAATCTTGGAACAGGCACAATCAAAAAATTTAAATAAAAACTTTTCTGCACGGTACCCAACCCACATCTTGGCAGCCTTGCCACATCTACAAGAAATTTACATAAAAATTGTTCCATTCAAGGGCAAATATTATAACACGCACAACATGAGTGGATGCGAGAAGCTCGGCCTAGGCCCGCCATGGGCTGTTGTGTCATTAAAAGAAGGCAAGAAGGAGAGTAATTTTGAAAATCTATATGAAAAGAGATGATCACAGAGATAGGGACAATAATATTCGAGAAGGTAGTAGAAGACTAAAGATAGAGGGTTAATAATTTTGCGCATTGTTGCAATTTTTTCAGTGTAGTTTCTCTCAATTGCAAGTCTCACACCTTTTTTTTTTTGTAATTTTAACAGGGGGAGGTCACCATTCTTCTTCGTTTTATATTGATTTAATGAACGAGATCCTTCAGATTTTAATGTCTGTCATCCATACAGATGAAGAAAGTTTTCGTTTATCAATCATGTTCGGTAACAACTTGGTAGCATTGAACTTATTTCTAGCTTCTGAGATAACTGCTTTTACAGTGGTCAGTGCTCATTTTTCTAAGTGTTGGTAAGTGGAATTAAGTCATTTCTGAACAAGGAACTACATACATACACATAGTCACATTCAGTCAAAGATATATAGTTTTTAGAAGGCTCAAATTTAGTGTTTTTTAACGATGTTTAAGAAATTTGTATAAAGAGCATGTTTAAAATTGCTTAAAAATAAACATAAATACGTAGAAAAATTACTTATTAGTTCCTTATTTCATTGAGAACTACTTGAATAGTTTTTTAACTTTTGCACATAATTTCAAGGTACACATTTTTTGAACAAATTTTTTGACACATTTGTGTTTCCATTAATTAATAAAAAAAATAAGAAATCCATGCAAGAAATATAACAATGAAAGGAGAAAATATTGTCAACAGCTGCAAAATATATAGACAAATTATGTATAATACATTTCCATTTTTTTTTCTTTGTTCGTTAAAGAAAAAACTTTCTTTTTTTTTGAAAATTTAAGAATTTCAGCATTTTGACAAAAAACAAAAACTTTACACTTTTATGTATATTTCTATATTCCTAAATACGTTTTAGTTGATTTATTTTTGGATGAGATACCCACACACACACACACTCACACACACACACACGTATGCAGATGCATAGATTTTCTAAATTTCTGGTACACGAAAGATAATTACAAAAATGATGGAACAGAATTGGAAAAAAAAGAGAAAACATATACAAAAAAAAACCGACAAAAGCTACAAAGAAAGCACGAACAAATTATTTGAAAAACGGTTTGAAAATACCACGCCGATGAATAAATTTTTCGAATGTTGTTGTACTGATTTATAAATGTACAAAAACAAAAAATAAGTATTTAGAGCAACAATTTAAGACAAAAGCAATAGTTGCAGCAAAAAAAAATTTTAACAAGAAAAATTAAAAACCACCGAACAAAATTTGAAAACAGAAGTGAAAGAAAAATTTGTTTACTGGGTCAAAATTATAATAGCAAAACTTTAATTGTTGCATGGTTAAAAAGTTATAAACAATTTTTATTCTAGTTAGTTTAAAGAAAGAACCTGTTTCATATTCCCAATTTAAATGTTAATGTGTAGAATTATCTACATTTTACGTAAATCTAAATTTATACATTAGTTTTTTTTTATCAATATCAAAGAGCAGGTAGTTTGATTTTCGAATTTTTTTTAATTTGCATCACAAAGTATTTCTAAAATTTGTTTATTAAACTTTATGATTATGACATTCTTTTTAATGACATTGGTTTTATTTTATTATTTTTTCGTGTTCTTTGTAGGTTTTGTAGTTTTTTTTTTTTTGTTATATAAAACAGATGCTTAGTAAATTTTTTAAAATTCAAAAAAAAAAATACTTTTATATTAAAATTTAACATTAACCGAAGTTATGCAAATAATTTGTTAACACAGAAAAATTCCCCTGACAACAAAAGTAACTTTTTGAGATTAATGCTGATTTTGCATATTCTTATCAATATTATTAAATATTAAGCTTGCTTTAATTAATATTTGCCTTGATTTTAATAATGTGTGCACATTAAAAATTGTCAAGTCAACATTTACCATATATTGTTGCTTCTTGAGCGGATGTATTTTCTAATTATTCATTTATTAGCTTTGTGATGCTTTAAAATGCTGCTATTAATTATTTTGAGATAACCTTTCTAAGAACCGAAATCTTTTCGAAATATGTTGATATTATATTTTTTATTGTAAATATTTCTGTGGCCACAAGGAATAACAGCTAAAGTCGAATTAAGAATAATAAAAACTTATTGCATATTTGTCAATATTAAAAAATTTCTTAAACAATTATTGAAGTTTAATTGATAAAAAAACGATGAGAATTTCTAAATTGGAAAATTATCCAAGAACTCACAAGTTTTTAGGATATATATGGCATAAGTAAGTTTTCGTTTTGTAATCAAAAATATTAGGAAGAAATATGAGCATAACTGATTCTCCAAGTAAGTACATATTGCAAATCACTATTGAACATGCATTTTTACATATTGCGAAAACTGATGAATGTCTCTGGACCTAATGCTTGCTAGTTGACACCAGCCTCCTCAATACAAGATCCACATGTCCGTTCACATCACATGGCTATCATATGTGGGTTACATGCCGATCACATTTGACCGGTAATTAAGTTTTCGCAGATCCTAAGATCGCAAGACGTTGGAAAACTTTATTGCTATCCTACCCAAATCCCTTTATGAAGTATGTAATATTGTCAGAATTCTATAGAGCTCTTTTCAGAATTCTAGAAACTCTAGCTTCTTTCTATTAGTAACATAATTACTGGGCATTGTCCGATTAGAAGATATATTATTACATTATGACTAACCGTAAATGCACTCAGAGAAAAACTGTTTAAATTAAAGAAAATCGGCAATAAATCAAATTAATAAATAAATTAATGAAAGTATGTTAAGCATAAAAAAATTCTTTAAACATTATCAACAATTGATAACTATGAGTGGTCGCTATGGCGTAGTGGTAATGCATTGGACTGCTATGCAGAGTGTCCGGGTTTCGAATCTCGACACAGGCAAAATAAAAAAAACTAGAAAAAAAAAATTTTCTACACGGCACCACCTCTTGGCAGGCAATGGCAAGCCTACAAGAGTAAAAATTGCTATGAAAAGCTTTTCACTTCGCCGTTCGGATTCGGCATTAAACTGTAGGTCCCTTCCATTCATGTACAAATATAACACGCACAACATGAGTGAATGAGAAAAAGCTCGGCCTAGGCCCTCCATGGGCTGTTGTGCCATTAAAAGTAAAGTAAAGTAAGATAACTATGATTTTATTTTAAGTTAATTTTGTTTTACTTTAAGAAAATGTGTTCTCTAAAATCAAGGAATCAAGCTCGCTCTTATTTTAAGACTGAAATTGACTTATTTTGAGATACTCGTATATGTGATTAACAAGGTGTCGTATCCTCTAAATTATCGTAAATTTTGTAATTTTTCTTAAAAAATATTACTATTTTTTACTATACTATTACTAGTTTTGAGGCGGCCAAGACCGATCATCGGTTGAAGTGCCAGCTAAGTAAGTAACTACTAGTTTTGATTTACATAAGACAGTCGATATTAATTTAGGAGATTTCTGTCTAAAATGAAATAAGAAGAGAAAAAGCTACAAACAAGTATGACCGGGCATGGTTTTTGACCACAAAATTTTCGCTTAGTGTTAATACGGCAGCAGCTGCACTTTTCTGCCATTGCTCGACTTTTGACAAAAGCAGACTGCGAATGCAGTCCCTGGTTGAATTAAAAGTTTAAAAATTATTTTTAACCTATCCCACTTATTACTTATAAAGTTCTTGAGCCACTACGTGATTAAACTTAGCGCTGAGCCCTGTTGGCTGATTCATTAGACCTTTCGTTGCCTTATTTTGATTTATTTGACTTGTAGCATACGCTGACAATCTCCGAAAAGTAGTTAGTGTTAGTTTTATGGTCTTTTAATTTTTGAATTCTTATTGATACATCATTCAACACACAGAGCATTGTGTTGATTGGAAAGAAGATTGATAGGTGAGAGGAAGAAGGATGGAGAATCAGAGAGGAAATGCAATCACAGGGCACCGATAACTGCAGTCTCTATCAGTGGACACTCTTATACATTTTCCCGCAATCAATATTCGATTAGAAACCCTTCGTCTTTCATTATCTAGTGAAAAAGGTAAAAAAAAAGGTGTAGTGAAAAGTGTAAGACAACGGAGAATGTGTTCTTGATCGCTTATGCTGAATTTTCTATAAAAATAACTGACATATTTCCACAGTTTTCGTAATTTACACATTTATTTATTAAATTATCTCTTAATGTGCCATTTTTGTGCCTTGCATAAATTATCTGGATGCATGTCAGAACGTCAGTCTTCGTATTTGATAACGCATATGATGTATTTCATAAACGATAAACGTTTACTCTGCATCATGTAAAAAAAAACTTTAAAGGGTCATCTAAAAATGTAACCTAATGGAAAAATGCTCAATTCGTAAATGTAATAAAATGCTAATCCTTGTTTCAAAGTATCGATTTAAATAAACATATAAAAATGTAATGTAATCATTTCTTAATTTTATTATTATTTGCAGAAATTTCTAGAGCGTAACGATGTGGCGTTGGAAACCAGCAACCAATAAATAAGTAAGTAGAAAAAAAATTTAAACTACTATTTTGAAATCATATTTCAAGCAAAAGATCATAACCTCATCAAAAATAAGTACCCACATACAATGCAAAAATTATAACAGCAACTGATAATGCATATTTAAGTAGGTACATACATATGTGTATTTTATTTTTGAAAATATTAAGGAGAAGGTCTAGAAGTCGAATAATCGAAAAATTTAAATAATAATAGAAAATATAAGAAAATGAATGAATAAATATAGTCGAAAGTACACATACAATTCACTTATTTTACAGTGGAGTATTTTAAATGATTTTAAATTTGGTTGATGTGTGAACTCTGAGTGGGATTTTTACAGGTTCCTTTATATTTTGCAACTGTTTCTTACTGTCAATCTAGGGTAAAAAATATTTATTTTCATTGGATATGAATACAAAATTCTTGTTGAACCGAATGTTGTGGCAAATAGAGGCTATTGATAGTTCTCATGGGGGCAAAAAAAAGCCGAGAAAACAAAGAAAAGAAGTTGGAGCAATGCTAGATGAAAGGAGGAGGAATTTAAACTTAAGATCCTCATTTTAAACTTAACCGAATTGAAAATAAATTATTTATTACTTATTTTTAATTGGGACTCTTACCTTATCTGTGAATGATTTGTGACGTTTTTATGATACTACAAATTCAAAAATAAAAAATAAAATTACTTTTTATTATCATCATTATTATTTGCTACATATTTCTTTTTTTCGAATAAAGATAATAATATATTTATAAATTATTCTTTTAAATTCTTTCCTTTCATTCCCGTATTAATATGGTACAGTAAATTCATAGCACATGCCATTACTTTATGAAAACAGAGAAAAACAACATAATATTAAGGTCAAAAGTTTAAAAAGCATACACTACATACATATGGTATATGGTATATAAATATATACATATATGAACATTTACTGATATATTTTTGATAATATTTGCTATAAATTATGCTATAACTAAGAAAACGTATTTGAACGTATAAATTATGCAATCATTTGAATGTATTAGTGTGACCTATTTTTTTTTTCTATTTCTGGAAACTTAATAACGTAATTAAATAAAAGATCTCTCTGTTTTTTATTCCAGCAAAGTTATTCTTTGTCACATTATGTAAACACATTTAAAACACAATCTAAATGTGTTTTAATATTTCTGCTAAAATGTTCATAAGTATTAATTATAAAAAAATAATATTAAAAACAAAAAAGAGAAAAAACAAAAAATTTATTTATTAATATTTGGTTAGTTAGTTATTCTTCAGAAGTTCTAGAAACTTTTTATTTGCCATAAATTTTATTTGCCATGAATTGGCAAAAGATTAAAATAAAACAAAATAAATAAAATATATTTTACTTGTGTATATAAAAATTTTGAAAAAATTTCACACTTACACTTTAATAATGCGAAAATTATTAATTTAATAAGAAAGAGATTTTCAAATATCACACAAAGAAAAAAAATATTAATAAAAATTTAAATAGTCGCTTTCTTTGTTTTTTAATCATCAAATGTAATTTTGATTTTATGTATATTGAATTAAAATTGTTGTCATATTCTCGAACTAATTTCTACTTTAAAATACTTTTTATTGGATACTTGTATTTATAAGCACATACTAATATGCATACATATATACACACATACCTATATATATGTATATCAAATACATGTAATCATGGGCGTAGGTATAACTTCTTACATAATTGGGCGTGGACGGAGGCACTCAATAATTTAAAGATTGTAGTTAAATAAGTATATTCAGAAAAAATACAAAAGAATTTTTAAATTAAATATTGATAAACTCAAATTGAGATGTAAAACTAGAGGGTAGCAAAGGTAATGTGTTCATGCACACATACTATACATGGTCGAATATGAAATTGTTACTTTTGAACAGGTTAAATTTAGTAAAAAGTAAGTTTAGCTTTCAAAGCTGCCAGTATTTTCTAACCTTATACAGTAGTGCTGACTAAAATTAAATGGGCGTTCATTACCCACTTTTATCTACATCCATGCCTTGAACGATCAGTGCGACCAGAAATACTCTCTCATTGTTAATTTGCATAAATACACCTTACACTGAAATCGAATTATACTCGTAATCATCATCAACGAAAACAGAAAAACAAACCAACAAAAATATATTAGTATGTATGTATCTGAAATTTTTAAGATTAAATCTATAGAATGCCCATTTCAGCGTACATGGCATAAAGCTACATACATATATACATAAGTATAATCGAAATCATCATCGAAAAAGTTATCCAAAACGGTGCACTGAACAAATAAACATACATATTTCAGTAATACTTAGTAAAAAACCAACCGATGTCAATATCAGAATTCATGGCAGGTCCAAAAACAAAAAAGAAGAAATTGTTAAAGGATAACGCTTCATTGCTATTCCAGTATATCAGGACTCAGAACCCACTTTGATAGATCACAGAAGATCAACGGCGTATTAAGTTTGACTTAGAGGTATTCCATATTCCAACATGGAATGGGTGGCAAATTCTTCAGATTCTGTCTGGAGCAAAAAGTCTACGCCAATTAAAATTTTATCTGTCAATGGGTAAGGAATATTTTTAGCTTGTTTAATCTATCCCTGGAAATACAAGTTATTAATCTGGGGCTTTCGTCTTTGCACAGTGTGACTCAATCGTAAGTTTCCTTGTTATTTAGTGATACTATGCTTGGTAGTCAAAGGAAATCCTTGCTAATATTTAAAAAGTTACTAAAAGAAAAAATGTTTCTCAATAAATTTATTGAAGAATTCATTAAACTTCTTTTGCTAATAATTCCTATACAATGCAATTTTGTTCAGTGTACTACGACTTTCATGTAAATATTTCAACTTTTATTGTATTGGCGCACATATTGATATTGGATTAGTAACAGAGCAAAGCAAAAAAAAAAAATAAATAAATAAATAAAAACTACGATTTGAGCTGCTTTACATTTTTAATGAAGCCACAACGAAATAAATTTTAAAATTCAACAAAATTTCTATTTATGCACATACTTAAAAATTTTGTCAAAAGTCAATAAATTTAAATTTTATTATTGTACAAAATAAAAATAGAAATAGAAAAAAAAATAATTGAATGACAAATTTAATTTATACGAAATTAAAAGAAAGAAACTACGAAGAAAATTAAAAAACTTAATAAATTACAACTTTTATTCATTTGTTTTAATTAAATCAAAAATCAAAATTACTGAAGTCGAGTTGAGTAGCGCAATAATGTTTTGAACTTTTCAATCGTCAATGAACTCGAAAATGTCGAGTTGAATGAGAGACCTCTACCTCAAGCGGAAAAGGTTGAAAACGCTTCCTTTTAACTTTCAGATTAAGCTTAAAAATGGGGATTTATACTATTCTTAAAGAAAAATATAATATAACTTCACTGGTTAAGTTGAGCAAGGTATAAATGTTACATTGAAGTTATTGCTGATTATGTAATTAGCATTATAGAAGCAGGGCTGTAAAGTGTTCTCTAGTCTCTAGCTGCTGCCTAGTTATGAATTCATGGTTTATTATTGTTAAAAATATCTGATCAACTACCATGACTAATCCTATGTGTTGCTCCGTATTTTACACTCGTGCTGAAATCACATAAATCTGCATATATTAGAATTATTTATTTTTTATTTTTCATTTTTTAACATTCACGAATTCCTTGATTTTGATTCCAGCTCAAGTAATCTTCTATTCTACGATAAAATTGGCTATATATGAATTTAATTTGAGAAATTCGGAAGATATCGAAATCATAATTTCCGTTTCAAAGACTCTTTTAAAATATGTTTTTTTTTATTTCATACTTGCGTTATTGAAGATGTACAATTATTAGCTAAAACACAGATACTTTTCCCTGCAATTTCCAGCAGAGACTTTTCAATCCAAACATTTGTGACAGGATCACATTCTTCAACAGAATTGCTACCTATTCCACCTACAACTAGTAGACGATTGTTCAATGAAATGCAGCCCATTGCCATCCGACAGCGATCGAGAGAATGTAACTGAAAAGATGAAAGAAAAATTAAAAATTTGCAATAATTATGGGCCGTTTTTGCAGGATTCGGTTAAGCACTAATCAGATCGTTCTGTTTACCGTTGGCTAAAGTTCTGATTAGTGCTTAACAGGACATTGCAAAAACGGTCCTAAGTGTTTTACTTCAGAAAATCAACAAACCATCAACCAAACATCAGTTTTAGGGTCGTAACGTTCAATGGTATTAGTAAATTCGCCACCTATGGCATATAAATATGCATTAAGAACAGCGAGCTGAAAGTTTTGCAAAATATCCGATTTAAGATAATGTTCAGATGTTAAGCCATTTCCCAATAGAAATTGAATTTCTAATGCGTTTTAATAAATAGATTTCAGCCCTACATTTATTTATAAAGTTTTTAATTACCACGTGATACGTTCGCGGCTTGTTCATCGAAGCTTTAACCAACCATTTGTCTTCGATTGGATCATAGCACTCAGTTGTGGCAGTTCCACCACCGACTACATAAATAAATCCATTAAAAACAGCTACCCCAAGCCTATACCTCCTTTCGTGCATGGAAGAAACAAAATCCCAAGTATCTGTCTTTTTGTCCCATCTAAAATTATGAAAATTTGATATCACATAAATAAATTTACATAATTTACTATTGGTTAATTAAAACACCGTTCAACAGATTTCGAAACATTTTCACCATCATAGCCACCTATCGCATACAAATAACCTCCGAGTACCACAAGTGCAACACCATGTCGTTCTAAACCCATGGGACTAAGTGAGGTGAGTTTTCGTGTTTGTATATTTAAACTTATAACTGTCCCTACAGGTTCATGCTTGATAAAACTTCCTCCTGCCATTATCAAATCGCCTTCCAAAATCGCAACACCAAATCCCTGTCGTTTACTTTCCATTTGCCTCCAAACCATCCATTTGTCGTCAAGGGCAGAGTATTTTTGAATATAGACGTCATTCTGAACAAGTGCGAAAAATAAAAACAAATACGCCGCTTAATGAAATTTCACTCACCTGATCATCTGTAGTGATCGAAAGTTGAATCTTATCGTTCCATGAATCTATGAGATTCTCTATACTATTTCTTCCGATTTTTTGAGTTAATTTATAAATTCTCCTTAGCGCATTCGTCTTGGTATCTACACTCACTACATTCTCTTTTGACATATTGACTGCTACTAATGAATAATTACTAGAATTCGATTCTTAACGGTATGCACCATTAATATTGTAATCTTATCAGGTTTTATATTGCTTAACAACAATAAGGCATTAACTTTGAAATACTCGCAGTTATTTTTATCGAGCCCAATGACACTCCTTCTATTTGGTTGGTGATGCATGTTCCGAAGAAATCTAATAAGAATAATATCCGGAGCGAGTACTGTTAAGTTTCTCAACCATACTCGCTACGGATATTATTTTTCTTAAATACTTCAACACTGTTACCAATCTCTGATTGTATTTTAAATCACGGGCGTTCATATCATAAATTCTGTAAAGCAGCTTCTATTATATATTGTAACGTTTTAATGACGTACTTGTGTTCTAGTCTAGTCTAGTTTATGCGCTTTTCTAAAATACAGCTAAGTAAATTTAAAAATCCACAATGAAACTTAAAGTTATGCTCGGCTAAGGCTAAACGAAACTCCCAGTATTTCGAATGAACATATGCAAGTAATTAAATAAGAGACTGTGAATATGATTTGAAAATGCAACTGAGAATCGTTCTGACGACCTCAAATATCCTTTCTTCATTCGTATTCTCAAATATAATATGATTAATTTATTCAAATTTGCATATATTTATGCAGAAAGCGAAGAAATAATATTCCATGAAGTTGGTGATTTTCTCCAAAAAGTTAAAATATCAAAATTTAATACGAGTATATTCCATATTAATGCATTTATTGCAAGGAAGATTTTCCTCTGGCTTGGTTTAAAACTGTCTGTTTTACGCATACACCGTTCGGTGTATGTATTTAGTAAGCTCATGTCGTCTGCTTCCTTCAGAGTTGAATTTTTTGTTCTCAATGCATGACATTGTGTGCCAGATCTACATATCCCCATTTTTTGCCTCATACAATAATGTTTTTAAAATTTGTGGTATTGAACAGCAGTTTCTTTTCATTCTTTAACACAGCGCCTTTACCATCATTTCTAGCTGTCTACGAGTATGAGTACTTGAAGGAAAAATACTTATCCACAAAGCCGTTTCCGGAATTAAAAAGATCGCATACTATATTTTTGTCTCAATATTGTTGCATAGAAGATATGATCAACTAAATGGCATTCGTAACATCCTTGGTATGAACTGCAAAACTAATCACGAATGTGTTAGCCAATTTTGTTAATTAAACTTCTCAGAATCAATAACTATATAATTTAAAAAGTATATTTATTGCAAAATCTTTTGTAATTTACCTAGAAAACAATAAAATATGATCAGAATTTAGTTATTTCAGTTATCAAGCCTCTCAGCACAAACTTAAATGGCAAGGCCTTACTTCATTAAAAGTGGTTGGCAACGCACACAAAACAAGCACCTGACATTTCTCAAATCAGCTGATAGCAACATTGAGTAACATTGCAGAATTTGTTGTTTACAGTGACGAATATTTAATAAATATATAATTTGATATTTAAAAAAGGCCTACACAAAATGGAAGATCCTTTGCGACCCAAGCCAGTGCCGCTAGCTGCAGAAACAGTGCTTTGGTTCGAATTTCTGCTAGATCCGGAATTGATAACGAAACATTTGAAGAAACCAAATGCTGGTAAAAATAATGTAATACCCAATTTAAAAAGCTATTATTGATAATTATTCGTATTTCGCAGATCCCAGCGCTATGGAATTAATGTCACAATTTATATCCATGATGCCAGATGCAGCAGCTCAAGTACAATACGATCTGACATCACCCGAAAGCGAGAACGTGCCCGGTGGTATACCAATTACACCGGGTAATAGTAGCGCCAGCATAGGAGCACCAGCGGACGGTTTGAAAATAACACGTAAACAATTGGCGTTAAAGATTCTGGCTTTGAAGGTAGCCACATGGCTAAAGTGGAATTTAGGTAATGAGCATGGAATTTGTCAATAAGTAATACATATATTACTTTAATCACCATATTTCTACTATTATAGATGTGCTTGAAAAGAGTTTAACAATACCTAAACAATTGTATCTATTGCGTGATTTATGCACTGTGGCATTTGGTAAATTGGTTTCCATACCCTTGACTCCGGATTTTCAAGCAAACATAAGTAAGACCATTCTCAGATTTCAGAGAAAATATTAAGAATACATGCTTTATTTAAATACGTAAATTTGTTTGTCTGATATTAGCGCCCGATGGCAACGAGAATGCTGCTCGTTTTGCCTTAACCTTTTATCACCGTTGGGTGTTGCGTTTGCAGATACTAAAGGATATTGCAATGAAATCTACGCGACCCATGCTGGGAAATATGTAATTTGCGTTCATTATTTATCTTAAATTATATTTATTATTATTCGTATTCTTTTGTCTGTAGGCTTGTTCCAATGGAGCCAATGCATCAATATTTCGCCCCCGAAGTTTCGCCACAAACAAGCATTGAATATTTACAAGAACTTTGTAAATCCACGGAGCCTTTCTATGTTTTCACCTATGACACTTTTGTTGCTCTCCACCCCAACTCCAATTCAATCCAACAAAACTTCGATAATATGAAGAAAATATCACACGCAGAACTGCGTACGCAAATCTACTTTGACTTAGTTAATTTTTATTTATACACAAAACAATATGAATTGGCACGTGATGCTGTCAATGAGTGTCGCAAGAATCTCAATGAGATTAAGGCGGACTATAAAAAAGATTTCAAGCTACCAGCTGATTTCCTATTTTGCCACTTGAATGAGGATGAATTGGAAGGTTACCTACTGGCGTGCGGAGTAAGCGAGCAGAAAGTGACACTAATGGAGCTTTTTAATTTAGCGCAATTGACTCAATATAAGGTAGCCACTCGTATATTCCTACTTCCGAAAATGGTACATTTATTTTTATCCATTTTTAAATCCAGGATATAATTGAAATTTTGCAAATGGACAATCGTGCACGTGAAATTTCACTCGTTAATCGACGTATTTTAGAACTGGACATTGAGAGTTCGCTGCAGAATGTTCCGCAAAATAAAAATCGAGTTTTGGAAATGCAAGTTGCTGCTTTGAATGTAGTGCGTGGTATTTTCGAGGAAGGCAACATTTTCACGATCGTTGATTTCTTTGAGAAATATCGTCAATTGAATTGTTTTGGCGCTGTGGTGGATGTAAATATTTTCAAACATTAGAATCATAAAAATTACAATTTTTTCCTAACTCAAAAATTCTTTCTATACTTTTCTATTTCTATAGGGTATTGTTAATGTGCTGCCACATTGTACATTGAGTGAACGCAACGCTATTCAAAAATTCCTTATCGATTGTATCGTTAAGCATCCAAATGGCAAACAATTTCTACAGCATGTACAACACGTTAACATCTTCTCACAAACAGAATTGAATGATTTGGAACGACAAATAGCTGAAGAAGAGATAATTGTGCCAACATTAGCTGCCCTGAACGAATGGAAATTCTTTACGAAATGTAAGTATGGTACCTAATTCAATTATTTTTGTGATCTACGAGTATTTCCAAACTGCGAAGAATTCAAATACTAAATGATTTATATATGCGCACATTTCCTATACTCGCAAAATGAGTTAATGCCACTGTTTTCAAGAATTTTTATTCCATTCAATGTGAATTTGTTTCTTCTAATTAAAAGTGCCGCGTATTGAAATCGGTTCCATTGAGCGTCAACTAATCTCCTGCACTAATGCGAATACTGTCCGTAAGCTGCTCGTTAAACTGGCTGCCACAAATCCAACGAAACCGCTGTGGACTGTCAATCCTAGCTGGGAGATTGCTACACCCATCAAATCATTGCTAATGTCAATGCAGCGCGGGTTCCTGCAAGATTTTGCATATGTTTTACTAGGAAAAGCGCGCGAGCTAACGGCAAAGAATGTAGGTCCAAATTTTAAATTAACTTAAAATCAAGACTGATTTTATGTACCTACATATTTTAGGATTACATTGGAGCTGTGTCAATGTTGAGCGTTCTAAAATCGGAAACGCAACGCCAAGAGCTTTCGAATGCGCCTGTTATCGGTAAGCTGGGAAAACTTGTAAATTGGGAAATCTTATTGATACAAATCACACAATGTTTGGATGAGTGGAATCGCAAGACCTTGGATTTACAATCGCTGGGTAGTCGTTGTAAGCAATGCTTGAGCTCATTGCAAAATGGCGATAATATAATACCTCGCATTGAGGTAATTAATTACATTTCGGTGCAGTAAATATTAGGTACAATTATTAAATATTGCTATGCTGGAAATTCACAGATTGTTGAAAGTTGTGCGATAATGCTGCTCAATTTAAGCGATTGGAATTCGGTAATGTTCCTCGATAAACGTTTGCCACAAATGGAACTGCCCATTGCGTTTGCAACGACTTTCATGGATATGGAAAAAATGAAAGTGCCCAAGAAAATATGTCGCGATGCATGGGATATTGTTTTATCATTATTTTTGAATACTTCCAAGCGTGGTGGTGGAGGCGGTTCGCGCAATTCACCTAGTTTGGCGGTGTCAACCGGACTGCAGCCATTTCTCAAGCGTATACGACATCAAATGTTATTCTCGCTGGTCATTTCAGTGTTGGGCAAGATACATAACATTCTGAAAGATGATCCAAATCATGATTTAAATGGTGAATATATGCAGTTATGGCCCACAAGTATAAGCAAGTGCGTATGAATTTGTTTGTTATTGTTTTTGCATAGTATTTATAATTTAATATTTGTATTTTTCTGTTAATTTCATCATAACTTGCAGCCCAATTGGTTACAGCATACGTTCGGTCAGCGAAACTTTACATTGGCTGTTAACAGAAGCCTTAAAATACTATCCACAAACTATAGCCTGGCTGAAGATGAAAGGAGATTTGGAATTAGGTGTGAAAAAAATCATTATTTGTTTTAAATTAATAATGAAATTTTTTCTTTTTATTGCATGAGAATCTTCGTTGCTATAAAATAATTGTAACTACTTTTAATCTACTTTACTTCCAGCAATTGGTAATAATGAAGCAGCTATGCGTTGCTATGTGAATGCGCTCGTCACCGGCACTGACTACTGTACCATTTCTTTGGAACGCAATGTTGCCGACGATTACGTTATACGGAAAATGATACGTTGCAGTTCGAACTTGGGCTGTCATATGCAAGCCACTGTTTTGTGTCAGGTTGGTGCAACAGTAAAATCGTTCAAGCTTTTTCACATTTTTATTAACACCATTTCAGTTTCTAGAAGAAATCGACTACGGCATTGTTTTCAAAAATCTCACTGAGAAATCATCCAACTTCACTGATGCTATGGATGCATACTACAATTGCATATGGGATACTACACTCTTGGAGTTTATTATCAATTTGCATGCGAAAAAGGGTGAGAATAGTAGAAAATTGGAAGCGGTAAGTGATTTACTTTATGGTGGCTTATGTTTTCATGTTTTTTTTTTTATTGCTTATTTTATAATTAATTTTTAGATTGCTATTATGGGTACATTAGAATTGAATGCGAATAACAATGATGAAATTAAACGTCAGGCAGCGGCCATCCGTAAAACTCGATTTCTACGCGCTCTTGCAAAACAGTATTTGTTGTAGTGTAACTATTAAATGATAAGTTGAATAATTAATTCGAATGTAATTTTATATACAAATTTCTATTCAATAAGATTTTTATTTTATGTAATGATTAGCTTTAATACGTAGACTTTTAAAATGACGATGGTCATAAATTTTGTTTTGGAACTTATCGTGGACGCCTGCCACGGTTCCCACCTCCCGAAGTTTTTTGTTTCTTAGCTGTGCTGCCTTTTTTGACTTCCTCGGCTTTGCGTTTGGGTGTTGCAGTATTTGTTGAGGGCATAATCTTATGAGAAGAATAAAGAGCAATTTAGATTTATAAATAATTCTGATATAAATTTCTATTTATGGTATATGAAACTAATCATGGAACTAGAATTACAGTTAGCATTTAGGATTTTCAATGATGAGCATTACTAAAACAACACATTATTTCCAACACAGGTCCTATCAATGCTGCTTACCTTAAAGAAATTATCCAAGCGTCCTTGTGTTTGTGTATTTCGAGATTTCATAATTTTCTTTGCACCCGCACGTACACGATCTTCATTGAATTGACGATCACCGCAAAGAAACTGTACTAAACCTTCCTCGTCGGGTTCAATCCATTTCAACTATAAATTTTAGAAAATCATTAATTTTTTAATTGTTACTCAAATCGCTTTAGTGTAATCAAAAATTTTACATCAATTTCATTGGGATCAGCTACTTCAGGATTGATAAAAAGTTCTCGTGCCACTTGATAATTCCATTCATCTGGCACCGTATACTTCTTCCGATCAATATTATCAAGTATGGTCTCAATGTCGCGATAGCTGGCGATTAACTCAATAGCGCGTTTAGGGCCAATGCCTTTGATGCCCTCACAATAATCGCAACCAAGTAAAATACACAAATCGATGAACTATTATAGAATGAAGAGATGTTGTTAAAATGAAAGATGTTGTTTAAACGTTAAATTTACATCGAACTCACCTCTTTGTCACTCATTTCAAAACCCTTTAGTACTTTCTCATAGCTAAACTCCTTGACCGGCATTTTACGCGCTTCACTGAACGTCAAGTGTCGCAACAATATATTCGAGCCGAATGTCAACGCATCCATATCCTCCGTAGCAGTAGCAAACACTTTGCCAGATTTCACTAGCGCTGCACATTGCGCCTCAGCTTCGCACGGTGCATCCACATACGGCACTCCCATAAGTTTCAGTAATTCTTTAGCATCCTTTGCATGTTCCTTTGTTACACGCACTAGGCGTCGATTAAATTTATCCATATCTTCAGCATTGCCAGCTTCTGTGGCCACTTGCAGCTGCTTCTGCGCTTCTTCACGGCGTTCAGCTCGTTTCGCCAACTCACCTGATTTTAGATCTGGTGGTTTACCATCGAATACATACACCGGCTTCAGGCCATTGTCCATCATACGTATGGTGCGATAAAACATGCCCATCAGATGGGATGTTGGTTCACCATTGATATCAGTTAATTGTGCACCTTCAGCACGTACAGCAATTAGAAATTGGTATAAACACATAGAAGCATCAACGGCCACCCTGCGGCCTGCGTGTTGAAAATGGTAAATATTGAGTTTGAAAAAGATGACCGCCGGCACAACGCATTTGAAACAACTCACCGAAATAGTTTTTAATTTCACTTTCTCTGATGGCAAACGGTGCAATGTCTGCAATTAATTTCGAGAGTCCTAGAATTCCCATGGTTAAAGTTCTCAAGTTAAAATATTTGACGAAAAAATCACAATTAGTTATTTCTTGCAATTCCACACAACTTTTTTGGCGCGTTTTTGTTTACATTTCTGTTGAGCAGATCAGTGATGCTTTATTGAGTACTTAGTACAATCAAGTACCACAGAAAAACATATAATTGAAATAAGATTTTCATAATTTTTAACTCCAAAAAAGGAACCCATTCATATTTTAGACGTATAAAAAACAACAATGCTATCAATGGTGCTTATTTTACATGTACAATAGTTACTAATCAGTACTTGTATACAAAGAATTAAGTATCATCACAATATGATACAATCGAATAGAAGGGTTCAGCAAAACATTAATAACAATACTTGAATACTTGAATTCTAAATGTTATGTGAAAAACAAGTTTTATTTAACGTCGCGACAAGGTAGTAAGAATTATATTTAAAACATTTAAGTAATATCTTATAAAATAAAATGAAACACAATGGTAGTATGCTATAGCAAAGAATTATTAAAAAAAATTAGTACTTTTGATTTTCTTGCAAAATAGTTTTTAAACCAGAAGTTATGCCTTCCAATAAAAGATCCCGGATATAACTTTAGTTTCTGAAATCTTTCTCCTTTTTTTACTAAGCCTTTTTGTTTCACAGTGTTTGATGGAAAACCAATAGAGTCACAATTCGCTGTACCACCGAGTTTACACCGATTTTTCTCCCACTGTTCCATTCTACTTACAGCTTTGGGGGCAAGAAAAGTATACAATGGATTTCAAAACAAGAAAAAAAAAATTAAGAATTAAGAAATTAATAAGAATTCCAAAATCGTCTCCAAAAGATTGTTAAATTAAATACAAAAATAAAAAATATTGAAATATCTATATTCAATATATTCGCAGAACATCAAAAAGAATGCGAGAAGAAGCAAACAAAAATAGAAAAGGGATAGTTGTGTGTAAAGGCTGTCGCCGATGGAGAAAAAAAAATATGGAAAATCGGTGAAAAAATCGGCTGATAATCTATGTGTGTAAAAGCAAACTAAGCTATAATTAAAATATGTTTACTCCAGATTAAAATTAGTATTAAGAGTACGAAAATTTGCAACCCTAACTTTCAGTAACTTGGCATCACCATTTATACGAAATTTCATTCGCATTAAATCAACTGCGCTGCTGGACAAAAGATACAAGAAAGAAAAAATAGTTAAAGTATTTTCCATAAGCATGTCGGCTGACGGTGAAAAGGATAAAACCATTGAAAATATGGTATGTAAATTAATAAAAACAATTGCAAAAGTAAATTCGATTAAAATGGCATTATGGAGCTATGAAATTTTGCAGTATTTTAATGTGATTGGTGGTAAAAATTGAAAAAGAAAAATTTCGAGCGCGTCACACATTTGGTGAATTTTTCGCTTTCTTCGCTTTTGCTATGTGCGCTGCTGTATATAAACATGGCGTCGGTTCATTTTCACAATTTTCTTCGTCGTTTTCTCTTTGTCACCGTGCCGTACCTTTCCTTCGTAGTCGTTATGTGTCTTGCTGTACGCGCGGGCGAATTCATTTGCAGTTTCGCGTTTTTCTCATTCTTCGTGTAAATGAGTGTATGTGTGCGTTGAGCGCGGCAATGGATGAAGATGGCGGCGGCGAAGAATAACGATGGGATAACAGAAATAGATGAAAAACAAATGCACAGAGTTGCATATGAGTATTGGGGAGTAATAGTGTTGAAGTTTATTTTTTGAATATTTTAAAAATTAAAGTGCAATTTAAGTATTGCATATTAAATTTGGTGAACTATTATTTGTAATATTAGTATATAAACGTATAAGTTTGGTTTTTTTGATTAAATATATATAGGTTCTGTAACTTTCGTATTCTACTCGAATGCTATATTTGCATCACTGTCACGCGGCGAATAAACAATATTGGCATTTTAGAATGAATCCATTTTTCCCGATTGTAATACATATTTCGTATTTATTTTTCATGTTTTTATTTTACACACACAGGAAACTGAAAACAAAACAGAGGAAACAAAAGCCGGTGGTGAAACTCCAGCTACCGCTGATAAAATAATAGAAAATGACAAAAAAGAAGCGGGTAATGCCGACGATAAAGCTGGAGCGAGTGGTGCTTCTGATGGTGACGGAGATGATGTAGATAATAAAGAAGATGGTGATAAAAAATCAAAAGATAAAGATACAGGTAAAACATAATGAGCAATTAAAAATGAACTAGCACAAACGCACACACAAGCAAAACAGTAACGATTCCTATGAACTCTCGTGCTGATAACATTCTAGAGAAATTTTTGTAGATTTTTGACAACTATTTTAAGAATGAGAGAGGTAGAGGAGTTTGCACTAGTGAATGTGTGTTTGGTTGCGTGCTGCTAGAACAAATCACATTTTCACACTTGTGTTATGAATGCGTTGCTGGTTCTGAGCACTAAAGTGTTTGCTTTTTCAAACAAAATATGCGCGCGATTTTCTTAAAAACTGGTGATGGTATGTAGTTTGTGGGTTCGAATCCTACGTGTGAAGAGTAGAGTTTTTAAGATAATATAACAAAAAAAAAGTGGTACTTTTGAAGTTTTCCTTTAATTTTTCTTCTTTACCCTTGGATTTGTTCATACTGAACCCTGAACAATATGGTTTTCGTGTAGTAATATCCAAGGTACAACAAATATTCATTTATTTCATAGTTTATCTTGTCTCCATAATATGATACTGTTAAACTTCCCAAGCGTGAAAACAATTTTTTTTTTCTATACCATAACTTAAAAACTTGGAAAAAAAATACGATATTAATATTTTTCTTTATTTTAATTCAAGAGCCAAAACCAGATATTAAAACAGCAGATGATGATAAATCCAATAAAAAATTGAAAAAATCAGATGAGAATGCTGAGGAGGATGAAAAAAGTGAAGATAAAGACGATGGTGCCGATGATAGTAAGAAGAAGACTGAAGCTAAGGATAAAAATGGAACGGTTGCTGCAGGAAAAACTGACAAAAAGAAAGCTAAAGATGCAGCCGCGGGTGCTGCAGAACCAGAGAATGATAAAGAAGCCGAAGAAGATGGTGACGAAGAGAATAAAGCTGAAGATGATGATGAGAATGTTGTGGCATTGGCCGAAATAGATAAAATCAATGAGAATATTAATAAGACACGCGTTGATGGCTTACAAACTTTACATGCGGTAATTTGAAAAAAGCGCAGAGTGTAGCAAGGAAAACATTTTTATTAACAACTTTTGTTTTAGATATGCTTTGGCGCACAAGGTAAAAATAATGTTGTAAAAAAGAATTTACGTTCGTTCGCTGGTTTTGAATTTGAAAAGGATTCGGGCGATTATAAAAAGAAATTTGAGGCCATTAAAAAAACTGATACAAAATCATTGAAGGGTATTTGCGATATACTCTCATTGGAGCGTAAAGGTTAGTTTGTTGCAATTTATTATGATTTACAAAAGTTCTTTATAAAATGTTCACTGTTTTGTTAAAAGGTACCAAGGATGAAATTTCTAATCGTGTGCTCAAATTTCTAATGGAACCAGATGAGTCATTATGTGTGGAGCCAACCGAAGATGATGATGAAGAGTTGGAAGAGGAAGAAGATGAGGTAGATATATATTTTTTAGTATGCATACTCTGCTCTTAGAAGAAGAGAAAGAAACTATGCGAAAGACTGTGTTTATATCGAGCTTTTAAAAACCAACTTTCGTCAAGTTATGTCCGTGATACAGCCCAAAATGTTTAAAAAAAATTGTCGGAAATTTCATCAAAAGGATTGATTGTTGCAAATTGATCGCGAGATTTACATTAAAGAAAAAAATTGTATCAAAAATTTAATGTTACATGTGTCTTATTGACGTTTACTTTTGAAACCACCAAATGGATAACTACATTTACTATTTAAATATATTTTCTAGCTTCCTAAGGATGAAGAAGATGCAGAAGAAGATGATGCAAGTGCAGAGGATAAACGCAAGCGCAAACCAGCTGGACGCACAACAGCACGCAATACCACTGGACGTCCTAGACGCGCTACAGCAGGCAAAAGTAATTTTAAATTATTAAAATTTTAAATATTTTATAATTTTTTTTTTTTTTTTGAAGAAATGTCAGCTTATGTTGACTTCTCAAGTTCCGAAGAGAGTGAGCGTGCTGTAGCTCCCGCTAAGCGAAGACGTAATGACGATTCCGAATCTGGTTCTGATGTAAGTAACTCCTGCGAAACCTTGTATATATTTTATTAATTAGGATTTACTACAGTATAATCCTTCGGCTGGTTCTGCTGAATCGGATGGTGGACGTGGCCGCAAAGCTATGGCGCGAGCTATTGGTGGGCGCGGTCGTCCATCACGTAAAATTCGAAGAAGAAATTCAGATTCCGAAGAAGAAGAATCTGAATTATCTGATGCTGATAGTGATGTATGTGGTATATGCTGGATAATAAAATAACATTTATTTAATTGATTTATTTCAACAACAAATTTAGGTTCCAAAACGCAAGCGCAGCAGCGGATCGGCTGCTGGCAAACGTGGTCGTCCTGGTAAACGTCTTGCTCCACGTGGGCGTGGCAGTGCTGCTGGATCACGCAAACGTAAGGATTCCGAAAGTGATGAAGAACTATCTGAGGATGAAGAAGAGGAAGAGGAAATGTCTGATTTGGGCACTGAACAAAGCGAGGTAAAGCACAATGAAGAAATGAAATAACTTGAATTATGAATTTACTATTGAATACACTTTTATTAGGAAGAAGAAAAATCTAAAAAGAACAAAAAGCCCACAACACCTGCGAAAAATAACAAAACTAATAATAAAGCTAAAGCGGCAGCAGGAAAACGTAATTTTGACACAAAATTGTTGTAACAAGCGCCATAGATGTTTACTTTTATTGCTTGTTTTTTTCTTTCTTTTGGATAGCTACTGCACGACCGAAGAAATCCAAGAAGGATTCTTCTGATAACGAATCTGATGAGGATGAGCCACTAAATAAAAAAGGAAAAGCATCATTCCCTACGGTAAGATATTTTTTTCGTTTTTGTTCTATGTAAGGATTTTATAATTTATTCTTTGCAGGATGAGCAAATACGCAGTTATGTTAAGGAAATCTTAGATAAAGCCAATCTCGAAGAGATCACCATGAAAACAGTGTGCAAACAAGTCTACGCTAAATATCCAGACTTTGATTTAACAGATAAGCGAGATTTCATCAAGGCCACAGTGAAGGCGGTAAGCAATAATTAAATTTATCAAAGCTGGATCTTTTAACAATTCAAATGCCTTGAGGCTTCTTCATGTTTATAAGAACAATTTAAGTTTTATTTCATGAAATTGAATTTTTTTTTTTTTTTTTTTTAACAGTATCTTTTGTATTACTAAGCTGTTGAAGTTGCTAGTGGAGCACATTCTTTCCTACGCTGAATGATCTATCCACTTATTTGGCTCTCTCTAAAAAGACAACAAATACAACTGAATTGTGTATATATATATTATGTATGTACATGTGTTGGTCATATAAAAAATATCCGCGGTTGGTACTCACAAATCTGTCATGTGGTTGACACAGCTTCCTCTTGACATCTTGCGTGTTGATCTTGCTCCACCAGTTCTAAAATGTCATCGGCTTTTTCAGAGCATCTCTGTTACGAAATTTTCGGAACAAAATCGGGCAAACCACTCCTCGATCACAGCGTAAACCTCACAACTTTTTCGGCATGTTTTTGCAGCGGTTTTACCAGATTTGTGGTTACCAACACAAAAACCAGCGTATAATTTTTAATATGACCTAATATTAATATTTTTTTTTGTAGCTTCTAATGACATGATCTATATTTTTGAACTTGTTAGCTTTTAGAAATTTATTCATTAACTGCGATCGATTGGAAAAAGTGTTTAAATACTGCTGGAAATTCATATTGAGTCTAGTAAGTTGTGGTAACTGTGTAGACTTTGCCGATCTGTACGAAACTGTCGAAATTGACTAGTTGCGGTAAACCCTATGCCAAAATATATCTCCCTGTTGTATTTTTATCTTCCGAAAACATTTTCTTCTCTTTTTATTCCTTATAATTATGTCTGAATATCTGAAATAATTTTCAACAGAGCGGTTTATCATTGGTAAAACGCATAGCTATTGATCACCGTTGGTTTTTGAAACTATTCTCTACACATTGATCAGTCGAAATAAAATGAGGAATTGTCTATGATCGTGTTTATTAACTTTCCGCTTTATGCATTGGTTAGGAGCAAAACGATTTAGGCTCTTTCCATAACATTGTATGAAAGTTTTAACGAGAGATTATGTGCATTTTGATATAAGGAAAACTTGTACAGTAAGGTTTTCAGTATATTTTTCAATATGCGAAGCAAACTTCGCCCGATATTATCACTTCAGCAGCGTCCTTATTGCACTCTGCTTCGTATTTCGAGTAATATTGTCGTCCTTCATCTTATGGTCCATTCCATTTATTATCTGTGCTACAAGTTGCAAGTTTTTCAGTTCACTTCAGAAACAAAATAAACCTGTTATATGACAGTAGTTTCGACAAGAAAGCAATCGGCTTAAGTCACTGAATAAAATTAAGGTATCTTAAAAAAAAAGTCCACAGCATCTTGAAATGATTAATTATTCATTACGCGTCCAGTCGCCACCATTCTTTGTAATTGCATTAAAACGGAAATGCATGCTATCGACTAGTTTTTCAGCATATGAGCGTGTTCGCCATATTAGCCTAAGAAGCCATTTCAAATGATTTATTGAACGTATCCTTTTTCCACGTAGTTTTAACTTCATAAGAGCCCAAACATTTTCGATCGGATTTGTATCTGGCAACTGTGAGGGCCAATCCAATGAAGTTATGCCGTTTTCCTCTTTCCAACTGCTACGAAAGCTACTGCGATGTTTTGGGTCGTTGTCCTCTTAAAGAACCCAATCTCGAATTCCTGCCCCAAATCACGTATCCGTTGATGGCAGAAGTCCCCGACGGTATATCATGGTCATGAAGTTGGCATCCTAATTCCTCGTGAACATGATTAATTTGCCAAATCCTTGTTTAGTGAAGCATCCCCAAACATGAACCTTGCCTGGATGTTTCACTGATCGCTGGAGCATCTTACCGACTTTAGTGGACCAAGCACGCTTAATAGTGTTTGCCATCCGAAAGGAGGATTCGTCTGTGAATACCACTTGGCTCCAATCGTCATCCACATGTTCAGTTGCCCACTCTTGGCGTTTTTTTTATATTTACTTTGCAGTACTTAAGCACTCAAGTGGGACATCTTGGAACCTTTTGGATGGGAACAAAGGAAGACTGCTTCAAAACGTTTCGCGTATACGGAACTCATTTCTTAAATATGCTCTTGAGACGAAAGCGTATAATGGACTGTTTCTACAATTATATTGCGAAATTTACAATGAAATCAAGTTTCTTGAAAATCAAGGCCTACCTGATATTCAAATTATTTCATGCGAAAAAGCCGATTGTTTTCTTCTTGAAAGTATTGTAACATTTATTTCTGGTCAACTTCAATTGACACACTCTGCATAATTAAAATTTATTTATTGATTTTAATAACATTTTTTTTTTCCTTATTTTTTCCACAGTTGATTGCCGCATAAAACTAACACACCAAGTTTAACTAACTACAACAACAACAATTGATGATGATGGGAACCAAGAACTGCAAAAAAAAGAGTCAGTCAGTCACTTTCTTTCTTTGAAATACATGAGTGTGTTTGTTGTCTGTCACTAACATACATACATACACACATACTCACACACACACACATTGCAAACAAACAACCGAACCAAAACAAAAAAAAAGTTTTATTCCAAAACTACTGAGGATTTCTTCCCGTTATATTTTTATCTTCCGAAAACAATTTCTTCTCTTTTTATTCCTTATAATTATCGATGTGTTTGATATTTTTTAATTTTTCATGCTTTATACATTTCTGTGACATGTGTATGCAAATATTCTATATAATTTCTTAATATAATTTGGAAAAAAAAAATTTTACAGATTAAAAAAGGTTTCTTTTTTTGTTATTTTCGGTAAAATTTATAAAATAATTTTGGAAGCACACACACACACACACACGTGCGTATAAAAAGAATGTATGAAAAGAAAACTGGCGTCAGTACAAAAACAAAAAAGTGAAAAAATCATATTGATAAAAACAAAAATGAAATAATATTTTTAATATTTGGACATAAAATGTAAAAGCAGCAAAATGAAAAACAAAGAAGTATGTATGTAAATTTCGAAAACAAAGAAGGACGCATTAAAAATTTAATAAAATATTATTTGCATATATAAAAATCAAACGTATGTAAATGTACATGAAAAAAATATATATTAAAATTAATAATAATAAATTTATATACATATGTATGTATGTATGTATAAACTTCATGAATATTAAATTTTTTTTTTACTTTACTTTTAAAAACATGTTTTCACGTAATTTTGCGTGTTTTTATCATATATTTTTCTTTCTAGTTATATACCTTTAATTGTATTTAAGGTTTAAGTATATCTAAAGATTTGTTTTCTCCAAAAAGAAAAAATGAATGAATGAAATTATGGATGAGCGCAGCGCGCATTTTGCTAAATTATTTTAAAAATAATTTTAACGCTCATTGTTATGATTTCACCTTTTTCTTTCAAACTATCTATCATTCAAAACGTTTCTACCACAGAAAAACGCTAAAGCAAATCCGTATATAGAAAAGTAAACTGTTATGATCTTATTATCCTTAGCATTAAACATTAAAAGATTCTACAAAGAACGCCAGACATACACACACACACAGACACATATATTAACTCGAACTCATCGACAGGTTTCTAAACAAAAATACAAAAACAAAAAATGGGATGGGCAGTGGGGCGTCGTCGTTGTCGTACATATTTTAAATTTGTTTTTGTTTTAATATTATTTTTCTTTTGCCTAAATGTTTTTTAATGAAAAACTTGAAACAGAAAATGGATATATATAAAAATATTAAAAGAAAAAATATTAAATTAAAAACGCATTGAAAGATAAATAAACTATATTCATAGCACACGCATACACACACACACAACACACTCTTATGCAGCAATCTAATATTTAATGATGATGAAAATTAAAAGAAAATACATTTAAAGTCTATAGAATTTACTGTAACTGTAATAGAATGGCATAAATATTTTTTTTTTGTTTTATTTAATGTTCTTAAAATAAAATTAATTGAAAATTCAAATTGAGCTTCTTTTATTTTAATGGGTGAATAGTTTTTTCAGACGCAAGTTTATGTAATAGTACAATGAGCTTTCCAATTTGAAAACAGAGAATGCGCCCGAATCGATCTTTTATTTTGAACTAATTGGATGTTGATTGTTTTGAATTCCCAATTATTCTGAATTTAATATTATGATTGTGAAAACGACATTTAACATTTAAATTATTTCTTTTATCATCAGCAATTCCGGCTTGTATCTCCCATTGGAACACAGGAACCCGATAAAATATCTTCTGTCTCGAAGTTCAAGTCCAAAAAATACGTTGTGTTGATGTTTGCGGTTTACTTTGTAGTTAAATAAGTGCAGCTTCTATGGCGATTCACCATACACTAGACATCTTTCGGGGATACCAGAAATAGTGGGCGATACATAATTATTCCATTCATGTACAAATATAACACGCACAACATGAATGGATGCGAAAAGCTCAGCCTAGACCCTCCATGGGCTGTTGAGCCATTAAAAAAAAAACGTAATTATTCAACATGCGCCTACAGTACGAACGGGGAGTTGCGTAAGTGTGGATTTTGTTGTTACGCGAGGGAGTAATGTTTTCTCGTTACTGCATTTGAATGAAAATTGGAGAAGTTTATTGCGCGACCACACCAGCATTGCAGTCTGTCCGTTTGTGCCCTTGGACATTGACATCGAAAGTGTAGAATCGATGCTACAACTACCTCGTCGGAGTATTCGTAGAGGACATCTGTCTTCCTTGTGGTCTAACTTGGACCATAGGGCCCGCGAAACTTCGCAAAAATACAAACGTTCAGTATTTAAAAATAAAATCGAGGATAGGCTGTTAAAATTCAGAACAGTTTCTTTTGAAATGACAATAATATTTTTTGGAAAAAATTTGCAGCATTTTCGAAACTCAGCCCTATTCTAAATACTCCTACAAATACTATTCGAAGCTAGAAATTCAAATTATTTGTATTCCGGAATATAATCGGAATCATTTTAAATGTTACCTCATTAACAGATCGTTCTTTAATTTTGAATCGACTTCGATTACAGTATATATTATCAATACTTATTGAATGCAATTACAATATATGAATTTTGTTTCTGAATTTATAAATGGAATTTCGAATTCTACTATTACGAAGGATTTTAGAATAGGGGTGATTAACTCCAGAGGTTTAAAAAGAAAGTATGAAGTAAAGTCCTTATTCGAAACGATGAAGATGGTTGCTTAGTCAAATTTGATAGTACTTGCAATATGTTGAAGTGGTAGCCTTCGGCATCAAAGCATACTTAATGGGTCAATTGTGATGTTCTTAATATTTATGGATGATATGGTAGTTTGTAGTACTTGTTATAAGAATTTTACAAATTACAATTCCAGTTTTTCGTAGATATCTTGGGAACCAAATAAAATATAAGAACAAAAATAGGAACGCCATCCTGTTCTTTATGAAGTGACTATCGACTTCCTTGGAGTCGATAGTTTTAGCATAGTCGAAAACGTTATCCTTTTCTGAGCGGCGTTTTTTAGGATTTTGTGATTTTTCCTTCAACATTTTCTTACTTCTAAAAGAAGAAACCTATGGTGTTTGTATAATAAGAACAGCATCATCTAAGTATAACTAACAGCTTTAACTCAATTGGTTTTCATTTCGAAGGATGACAATACCCACCACCTTGTTAAGCATGGCTATTATTCAATGTAATTTATTCAACAAAAATAGAAGTACACTAAGATAAAATCTCTTTACCATTTGGTAACGAGAAATTGAAGTAGAAGTGGAAAGATCTTTTACTACATTTACTACAGCCTTAAAATTAATTGAGGTATTAGATAAAAAATTGTGCTCTACCTCTGCCGTTTGACCATCACAAACGCCGAGATCATTTCATGGCGTTGAAATATAAACTATCTATCTGCATAATATTTAATTTTTCTTCTCTTTACGTGCCGGTTCATGTAAAATCTGTCGATACATAAAAATCTAGAGTAATAATTAATTGAATCTAGGTCAATTTATAAATACTTTGTAGACTCATACAATTTGGTTTATGCTGCCAAATATTTTCGATTTTTATTAACTCAAACTATTTGTATACAGCAAAAGCTTATGAATTCCCTCCAATAATCAACTTTAGTAATAGTCATTAACGATCAATGAACTTTGGATGGAAAAAAAACTAGGTGCTTCGCTTTGATCAGATCGATCGTTATGATCAGAATAATGTAAACTTATCTGCATAATGTGATTAATATGTATATTTAGTGAGAGTAAAGGAATTGTATGATTATAATTTTACAACATTTCACATTTTAGTTAATGTCATTCATCATTCCAATATTCTTTAAAATATTTAGAAATTTAACTATTTTGTTAGATTATTTTAACTGTTCTGCATATTTTTGCAACTAGACGAGTCTTTTAGTAGTTGCTTTGTTTAAATTTTAACTACATTGAACTGATTTATAAAATATACGCAATAACAATAGCATACAAATGTGGTAAGTAGGTAGTAGGAAAGGCAAATTAAGTTTAGCTTCACATTTCACAAAGCTTCTCGTAAGCTTTCCTGGGGAAATAAAACTGAAGTGGTTTCTTATAAAAGAATCTGAAATACTATTGGAATTAAACAGACAAAATTTCACCATGAAGCTGAACATAGCCATTGTATTTCTATGTATGTACTTAAAAGAACTTAAACTCAAACCGTTATTATATTAAGAAACTAAAACTATATAACTTCTTTTTTTTCATAGGCCTGTGCTGTTCCTTGGGCACATCTTTAGCTGAGCGCAATGCTAAGGAAATTGAAAAAGAAACTGGCAGAGTAATTGGTTATCCAGCTCCTGCCCCAGTCATACCATATTATCCACCACATCAACAATGCAGCTGTCCACCGGGTCCCCCTGGCCCTCCAGGGCCACCCGGTCCACCTGGTCATAAGGGTCATTCTGGAAAAGATGGTCGGGACGGCATTCCAGGAGTACCCGGTAATAAGGGCAGTGCAGGGGCTCCTGGACCTAAAGGTCACAAAGGTAAAGATGGTTACCCGGGTTTACCCGGACGGCCAGGTTTACCCGGTCCAACTGGACCACCAGGAAATAGTGGTCAATATCACGGTCATCATAGTCACGGTGGCCGTGATCCTGATTACGGGCACTACGATCATGATCACCATCATTATCACAAAGGTCGAGCGCCAGTAATTATTCCTGTACAATCACCGGGAAAAAGTGAAGAACATCATCATCACCATCATCACAAAGGCCAGCCGCCGGTTATTATTCCTATACCAACACTGGGAAAAGGTGAAGAACATCATCATCACCATCATCATCAGAACAACGGCAATAAAGGAGGTGGTGGAGCTGGTGGAGGATATCATGTATATCCACCATATGGACCACCACATTATCCTTATCCACCACACTGGCACCAAGTTCCATGGAGACCGGATATCATTAATGGCGGCACCAACATCAATGTAATTGGCGTTGAGAATAGCAATGAAAACAACATTAGCAACGAAATTGATATTCACAATACCAATAATAATTCTAATTGGCGAAAACGTGATTATAACGAACAGTTTAATTTAAAGATCGTGGACACAGATAATAGTTTACTCGAAGAAAATGACCAACAAGAGGAAGCGCAAGCAGAAGATGAAGGCGATAATGACGGAGGTGAAAATATTGATGATGAAGGAGATGAGGACGAACTTGCTGGTAGATCAGCTGCTGTAGATACACACACGGAGGACTCATCCGAACAATCAACAGCTAAACATTCAACACCAAAATCTGTCTATCGATTGTATAAAATTGCGTAAATTGTCTTTTGCTATGAAATAAATTAGAATTCAAGAATTAAAAATACACTTTCAAAGGTTTTATTTATTTTAAAACGCATTTTAAAGAAAAAGCTAGCAAGTTCCAATTTAGCCAAGCTCAACGGTGAACTTTTCCTGCAGCATATTATCATAGAAATTCGAACCTTTTTTACTTTTTTAGTGCATATTAAGATTTGGAGATACTCAGGACAATCTAATATCGTATATATAGATTCAAGCCTCGATTAATGTTTGGGCAGAGTAGGCTTCTACATTTTCTAACTGATTTTCATGGAATTTTGCATTTAAATTCTTTGGTCATTTGTTGGGATTATTCTGAGCGTTGAGTTCTTAATTATTAGTAGTTTCTTCAATATAAACAGATAATCAGACAAAAATCGGTTTAAAAATAAAATGTTGGCGCTTAATGGAAAACATTTTCTACAAAAAGTCAGCTGGGGCATGTACTCGTTCGTATCTCAATACTTGACCCGAAAAAAGCATTTTTATATTAAAAACCGCATTTTCATAGTGCCGGACAACGAAGCCCAACTAGGAGTCGTATAAAAATTAAATCGGTAACCATAGGTGCCCAACATTCGACGAATTTTCTGAATAGGCGGTAGTTACCTGGAAAAGGTCATCGCTATTCCGAAACTTATTGTAATACATTGTTTAAATAATTAAAAATAGAAAATAACTCTCAACCTATTGAAACTCTACTTTAATGATATAAAAATTAAGGATATTGATTAATAAAAGCACTCAATTTGACGGGCCGTGTTTGAGTTTTCTGTAACAGCTCCAATCAAAGGTTAAATTTTGTGCTATGAATCATTTCTGCTCTGAATTAAACTTCTTGCAATACGTTAATACGTTACATGGTAATGGAATGACCAATGCCCAGGCACTATACAAATATGACAATGAGAATTAGATTAGTAGATAAAGATAAAAGAATTTAGAAATCTTGATTCGAAGAATCCTTTAACTTGAAAATGTTGTAGGAATCATTAAAATTCGGGCAAATCAATATCTAAACTAGACATAATTCAGGACAAGTCTAAATCCCAACAAAAAATGTTTGAAAACCTTCGAGTGACCGATAAAATAAACTAAGATAAACTTTAGAATTGTGTAGCTATAATAATTAAAAATAAATTCATCTTTGAAATAACACTACAATACAAGAAAAAATTTAATTGTCTCGAAAATATCACTTAACTATGTGGGTTGCTATTCTATGTATGTGGAACGTTTAGACTCAGTGTCCCTAGCCAGTGATAATCGTCAAAGAATTCTCCACGGCAACACCTCAAGGTTGGCAATGACAAACCTGCACCAGCAAAAATTGTAAGGCCGTGGTTATGTTAGGAATTGGATGTGTTCGGCGTACACATCACTTCTTTCGTATTCTGTCTGGTGGTTATACTGACCTCGTTGCAGAGATACTTTTAGTTCAAATGCAGTTTTTCAATATTATTTTGTTTGCAATGGCAACACTAAATGGTGTACAAACAAACTTCAACAGTTTTATCAAGATTGAGGGTAAAGTTAATAATGATGTTGCAAAACCATTTACATCATATCGTGAAAACCGCTAAAATGATTTTACAAAAAAAAATCCGCTTTTAAGCCCTAAAAATATTTGCAGCCTTTTCTGCTTTTTTGCAAATAAAAATGTTGGTTTGAATGTTTTCGTATTATTTTTTTAATATTTTTTTTATTTTTATACATACAACACACAGGGTGTACCCCTATGCAGAGCATTGTATTGATTGATAGGTGGGAGGAAGGAGGGAGAATTAGAGAGGAAATGCAACCACAGGACACCGATAAAGAGATAGACAGACATTGTGGCAAGTGTTATGCCTTTACCATAATGAACTTCAGTTCTATCAATTTCGACTATGACCGCATGTAGTGCCAAAGGCCCTACTCATGTTGTGCGTGTTATATTTGTACATGCCGAATCCGAACGGCGAAGTGAAAAGCTTTTCACAGGCTATTTTTCCTCTTGTAGATTCGCCATTGCCTGCCAAGAGGTGGTGCCGTGTAGAAAAACTGTTTTCTTTTACGTTTTGATTTTGCCGGTGCCGAGATTCGAACCACGGTCACTCTGCGTAACAGTCCAACGCACTACCACTACGCTACAGTAACCACTAAATACATTTTTGTTCCTTCCTGAATATTCGGCGTGCTCGGTGTATTTTTTTGTTCTTTTTATTGATACATTAAACACTCAGGGTGTACCCCTATGAATGCAGAGCATTGTGTTGAATGGAAGGAAAATTGATAGGTTGGGAGGAAGATGGAGGGAGAATGAGAGAGGGAGTGCAATCACACAGTATGAAGTTCGTTGTTAGAGTGAGTAAAAGCTTTCTCTTCGTATTCGGTGCAACAATTTCATGGTTTTCGCCGAGCAAAATCTGAATATATACAACCACAGCCTAAGGCCGAGTTACATAGTTGTTGTGTCATTATTATTATTATGACCCAGTCGGCAAGTTCAAAATTGCACTGAGAGGATCTTATTTGTAATTACTTTCACCTCTAGACTTGGTTAACACACTCAGTCCAACAAATTAAGCGGACTCATGCATTTTTTCAGACAATATCGCTCAGAAACAAATGCCGCAAGATTGATTCTGTTACATTACAAAATTTTCCCAGAAGTTAAGGATAAACAAAAAGGCTTGATAGTGCCGCAAATCGAATATTGGCTCTAACTGAGAAATCTAAGCACCACCACCACCAGCGTATTTAGGAGCGCTGATGAGACACAATAACTAGATGAGGAACTTTAAACAAATTTTTTAAGTTATTTCTGATTTTCACGATCAACAATTCTTTCGATTTCTTCAGTTCAGTTTATTTATCACACATTGAAGGCAGACCGGTGAATTAGTGATTACATTTCGCTCTCCACAGCATTTAGTGCCATTGTAAGGCTAGTTTAGTGGTGGAAGACACCGAAACCATCTATCCATGGTTAAGTGATAAGGGGACAGAGTTTACATAATTGACAAATTAGTGAAAGATCTAATTGGAATTCATTGTGAACACTAGTTTAGTAGTAGCTGGGTTTGATTTCCACTACCGCTATAAGTTTAATGGCAGCTGCAATTTGTTCCCACTTAGTTGGGTTTAGTGTCAACTACCACTGAACATTTAAAGACAGTCTGATTTGGCTTCCTCTACCAATAAAGATTTACTGGTAGTGACAAATATAGTGCAGTCAAAATTTGTGAATAAATCGACGGTCTGATTGAAAGAAATACGATACGACGACGTAATAATTAGATTCAAAAACCATTTACATAAATTTATTATCTTTCAAAGCTTAAATCGCTTTTTACTAAGTGATTTGCGACATAATGTACTAGTGAAATGAATACAATATGTAGGTAAATCTTTTCGAAGTTCCATTGAAGAGAAAACTAGCAAATATAGATATGCAAATTTATACAGAGTAGGTATCGTAACAATTATTTCATTTCTGAATACTTACCTACATATTTCTACTATTGTTCTTATTCCAAAGTTAGAATATTTTAGTACCTATAGTTTATTTTTTCCATTGTTGGCAATTTTTATTGCAATATCTGCGATTTGCAAAACAAAAGAATGATACATAAAATTCCGTTCATTTGAGCTTGTATTAGTAGCGATTATATTTCACAGAACTTTCTTTCGAACACACCCAAGTTTAACTGGTACAGCTCTTTATAAAAGAGTTCGATGCGTTCGAACCTGATATTAGATGGAATTCCAAGATGAAGCTGTGCATAGCTGTCTTAATTTTATGTAAGTTGTACTAATATTTAAATTTACGAAGACTTCTAACTCAATATGATTTTCCGTTTTGCACAGGTGGTATTTCGCTTGCTTCATCAGCAAAACTGAAGACTGGACAAATAACGGACGATGAAATTGGCAGATCAATCAATGTTGCACCAAGTGCACCTCAAATAATTCCGGTGCCATCAGCACCGCATAATTGCAATTGTCCACCAGGCCCGCCTGGCCCACAAGGTCCGCCAGGTCGTAATGGGCACCGCGGAAAAGATGGACGTCCAGGATCACCAGGACTTCCAGGTCCTTCGGGCAAAAGAGGACACACAGGCCCACAAGGACCGAAGGGATCAGACGGTAAAGATGGCTATCCAGGTTATCCTGGTCACAATTCACCGAGCTATCATAGTCACAATGTACCGTGGCGTAGAAGCAATGGCGACCATCACCATAAATTACAGCAGCCTATAATTATACCTGTAACAGTGCCAGGACAAGGAAATCATCATCATGGTTCACCGCAATATGTCGCATATCCTCAAACAGGTTGGCATCAAAATCATCAGCAGGAAGCTTGGGGTGCAAACACTTTGAATACTGCCAAAGATGAACTACTGCGTTTACTCAAGAACTCAAATGTTGTCAATTATAACAAATATAACTATCCCGAACATATGATGTCCTTCGATGATGATGTCGAAAATGTTATAAATATAGAAGAGAATTCACCGACCAACAGCGATGAGGATGACAGTGACGATTATCAAGACATGACTAACGTTGCCTATGGCAGAACGGTTGATAATGTACCGAAGTATACAATTCGATTGTTTGCAGCTGCGTAAAAATATTTTACCAGTAATAATGTTTGAATAATAAAAGATGAAAAGAAACTATTTTTTTGTTTAATTATACCTAACTATGTATACATATATGGTACTGGATTTCAAATAATCTAAACTGCAGAAGCAGCCAATGTCATTACTCGTATGTACCATATAAAGTACATAATATGATCGATAAATAACACTAAACCAACAACAAACAAATTTAAAAAAAAAAGTGCTGAGAAAATTGGCATTCGCAAGAATATAAAGTTTAAGATTTAAAATCTTACAGACCTTTCCATTAGTTACACAATATAAAGGACGTACAATTATATTTATAAGGTAAATTTTTCTGGCAAAAAATGGAAGTTGTTTGAAAACTTATCATCTAAATTATGCGTCCAATTTAGATAACTTATACGGGAGGGACCATCAATTGAGAATAGGGATGGGAAAAACTTTCGAGTACCCTAGTCCTCTATATTTTTGTCGCTCCAATAAAAGTCTATGAAGTTTATGAATTGAGGGACAATTAATATTAAATTCTTATTAAACAATAGACGTAATAATGTCCTTATGCCTTTGATAGTTTATCTAAAGGAAATTGGCGATACATTTGTTTTCAATCCGATGTCAAATTTCTTTCACGACATAATTATTACGAATATAAAGATGCAATTACCCCTATTCCATATTCCATCATAACAATTACGAATTCACATTTCCATTTATAAGTGCTCAAAAAAAAAAAATTGGTAAAGTAGAATCGAAAACGGCTCAAAATGACAGAACGATCTTGTTTTATTGAGACAACATTACGTTAACTGTAACGACAGATCCTACTACATAATAGGGGCGAATGTAAATCCGAAATCGTTGCATTATGGAAACCAATTCGAAATGAAGAGGATTCTGAGGATTATATAATTAATTAATTACTATGGATAACAGCTTAGGTACTGGTACTTTTTTTAGATTTTTCTATACATTCAATTTGTGCGATCGAATTTTGCTGTTGAGTATATTTTCGGCAAGTTATACAAAATAAGGGTTTAATCTATTCGTTTGTTATAGTACTCTTGGGTACGTTGGCTACGTCTGCATACTGTTTTGAAGCCATAAACTCGTTTGTGATTAATTCTAGCAATATTTCATATATTTTTCCCTGTAAAGGAATCGATCCTATGGCTATTGGAACTACAGTCTAGTACTCATTCACTAGGCCACCTAAAATAGGTGGCCTTAAAAAGTGAGAATTGAATTTGAAATATCTAATAATTAAATTGATCTAACAGATTGAAGATATTGCGTATGAATATTTGTGCGAGAAACATATTTTGGATCAGAACAAATTCGAAACTATGTATACTACAATATGCATAAAATAAGTGACCTTATATTAAAAACAAATTTTTAATTATTAAATTACAAACTCCAACAAAAGTATCTTTATAAACATTTTGCATTTTATTGGTGAAATAGAAAACGTATAAACGTAAAAAGTAAAATTTAATATCTCATAATAAAAATAAATTCATAATACGAGTAATATAAAAATTATTGCGAAAGTAATTTAGTGAATATTCAACTGAAAAACAATTACCTGAAATTTTGTGTCATTTTTTGTTTTTGTTTGTTTTTATGAATAATTAAAAACCATAATATTCTTTTTTAAATATGTACTGCAAGCAACTCAAAGGATAACGAATGAAAACCTAATGGCATATGGGTGTGTGGGTGGTTGGTGTGGGCAAGAGTTGCGTCATGCTCCAAATATGCGCTGAAAATATGCAATTTTGAAAATATGAATTTCAATACATATTCAATCGAAACAAATGTCAAATTCAAAAAATATGTAATATATGCAAACATTTGATATATGGTATAGTAAGTACATAGGTAGGTAAGTATTTAGGTACAAGTAAATGAACAAAAATATTGTCAATAAATGGGCACAAAATCTTGGAGTATGTCTTCAAGCAATAGTTAAGTATTATAAATAATTATTTGGTATTTATGCATATGAATATAAAATTTAAGTAATTTAATTAATAAACGGATGGATAAGACTGGAATCCCATCCTGAAAATAGAGCAGAGCACATAATAATGACACAAAATATTTATATCTTCATAAAACAGTATATACGAATTGATTTTCAATTAAATTGTGAACAAAATTTATTGTAATAAAAGATCTTGTTTCGTTTTTGTTTATCCTACATACTATGAAATTATCATTTTTGATTGCGATATTGATTTCATACGTTCAAGTGTTACTTACATTTTCGTACTAATACTTACATACATAGACTTGTAAATTATGATGGTGAAGTGTTGAGCCTCCTGCTAGTTCCGCTGAAAACAAAAGATCTTCAATAGAAAAATGAGAAACGACTTCCCATTGCGTAAATTAGTGAAACGTATCAAAAATTGTGAGAAATTCAAGAGAAAATCTGGCAGTCGAATGTTCCTCAACCATATTTAGGAGAAATAACAGAGCCTTACCTGAAGATAACATTATGCAACACGTCTAGTCTATAAGATTTTCATAGAACATTTAAAGGGAATATATTCTAACTTCGACTGAATTCCAACTCGGATCTAAACTAAGCAGCAACACTAGTTGATATAACACTTCTGTTGTTGCTAGTTGGATTATTACTAGATTTTGTCTAATATTCAAAAACAAAACTTATTTTTTTAATGAATACTTTCTTCACATTGTGCAACATGTACTTATGTAAAATTAGGTGGGATTCAAGAATAGAAAAAATATTGTACATTTTCTTGGTGAAAAACTAAATATTCTGCGCATGTACGTCATACCAGACCCAATGCTGTGATCTGATTGTCTATAGTACGCTTACAACTGACGGAGAAAATAAAAACAAGAGATTCTACTAATGAAAATGTAAAGGTCTGGTATGACGTAGCAAAAAACTGACTATTCAGAGCAATGCCTAATTTCGTGTTCTATTATTCTTGGAAAAACTATAGTTTTATTGAAAAACTTGGTGTTCTGTATTAGAATCACGTGTCCCAAATCGGAAACTCTTCTTAGTTTTATCCGAATCTTAGCTAGGTTACAGCTACTATATCAAAAGCAAATAGGATTAACTTGCAATATTTTCTCTTAACTGAGATTTTAAGATGATTCTTTGTACTTATTTCAATAGTTTCTATGAAAACAATTACTGCATAGTAAGATTGGCATATCTTGAGAATTCATGACAAAGTGCTTAAAGAGTCATGCTTGATGAGTTGAAAGTTTCTAGTAAGTACAACATAATTTATATTTTTTGGGTTTAAAAAAATGAATTAAAATTATTTTTAAGTTTGCATTATTTACCATATATAAAGTATCATGCTAAGGATTATATTTTATGACTTACACGCAGGGTCGTGAAAGAAAAAAATTTCAGCGCATTCAGATAAGAACTGCGCGCCTACCTTCAGCAAAAGTGAAAATTTCCAAGACGAATTTTGGAGGAAATACGATTTTCACGTGGAAAAACCACCAAAGTCATCATCATTCTATTCTTTCTTATCATGCTTGGCACGCTCAACAATCGTAACACGATGCTTTTTGGATAAATAGTATCTTCTCAAATAGGGACAAACTCTGTTGCAATTCTTTTCTTAGATTTACCGATAAATTTTTTTTTTTTTGTAAGAGTAAGAACATATCTTATGAAATTTCCATGATTTAGAGCGGCAACATTGATTGTAAATTTGCCTTATTTTCTCCTGCTTTTTGAAGTTTTCTAGACAAGCAAGGAGGTTGATATTTTTGCTTTCGGAAAATAAATAAAAAACGCTTTCCCAACTAAGTAACTATTTGCACAGTTTTAGGCTAAATCCGAACGGCGAAGAGAAAAGCTTTTCATAGGCGATTTTCACTCCTCTAGGTTTGTCATTGCCTGTCAAGAGGTGGTGCCGTGTAGAGAAATTGTTTTTTCCACTTTTTGATTTTGCTCGTGCAGAGATTTGAACCGCGGATACTCTGCTCTGCGTAGCAGACCAACGCACTACCAACTACGCTACAGCGACCCAAATGTAGTACTACTATATTTAAATTTAGGTTTAGAATTGGAAATTCTGTCTGGAGTTGCAATCAGGTGATAATTCGAGAAGGAATGTTCAGTAAAACCTTTCAATTCATTATCTACGTATGGTAAAAGATACAATCGCCGTCAATATAGAGCGAAGTGGTGCAGTAGATTTCATGTGGTCAAAAATATACTAGAAATACGGAAGGCAAGTAGATCCAGTTGTTATTTGTTGATTGGGAAATGTGTTTGATATTTGCAAAATATAATATAACCGTTTAATATAAACAATTATAAACTAAAATTGAATTTTTAAACACCTAACGATGTAAATGCTTTTACAATTATTTAGTTAGTGTTATCATATGCGCATCATAATACATCAGAATATTAATTCTAATAAATACATATTACAGAATCGCACCTAGTTCGCCCAGTTTGCAGACATAACTTAAATTTATATATGTAATTGCATCAATATTTAATGATTGGGCACAAATGTGTATGTGTAAATGTGTATGTTGACTATGTACTACAGGGGTATCAAATATTGTAGATATGTAATTGGAAACAATATAGTTAAGTATATAAAATCAAAATCGCAATCATATGATAATTTTGAAATTAAATACATAAAAGGAAAAATAAATAAAATTCAATATAGTCAGTCAAGTAAAAAAAGTAAAAAAAAGGAGGAAAACAAAAAATTAATAAAGGAAAAATTTAGGTATAGCGTTACCTTAATTCAGAAAGGACCTAACTTGTTTTTTCTAAAACGAATTTCAAGCAAACTGGAATAGGCCGTACTCAAAAGCATTAGAATTTGTCGAATTCGATTTAAAAAAAAAATTGTTAACTAAGGACTTTCTGAATTAAAGTGACGATATATATATGTGAAAAAATTACGTTTTCGAGAAATTTATAGCTGAGGAGAAATTGAGTAAAGCCTGATTTGAGTATCCTTGCACTTAATACAGTAGATTAAAAATTGCTGCTTTTTTACTTGTGTGCGAGAGAGAAGGAGCAGTAGGAGGTGAGCAACTAAGGCAACTGTATAATGGCGCGCAGAGAACTATGGAAAATATATAGAAAATATACAAGTACTTGAAAATTTGATATAAATGGTACAAAAAATTTAATCAATCAATCAATATAAAAAAGCAATTCAATCACTATATGTACTATATATGTATTTATAATATACATATATAATGGTGGTGTATATATAAATTTATATATATGTTTATATTGAAATATACTATGTATATATGTATGTATGTGGTGAAGAATTTATATCAATATATTTACGTAAAGATATTTAGTTCAATATAAAATGTTTATCAATCAATTTATGGTAAAAGAAAATATAGTATTACAAAAATATAGTAAATCAAAAAGAAAATAGGAGACACAATTTTTCATAGACAAATACATACCCAAAATATGTGCGTGGGTCCTGGCCACCTCAAAAAACCCTTTCTCAACCAATTCTACAAGCACAAAAATACCCACACACGGAGGCGAAGAAAGAAAGTGAAAGGAAGAAGGCAAGACGACTCTGAATTTTGTTCGGGCACTGAAAATATTCTTGAGACAATTGCAAAAAACAAAAAATAAATAATGCACACACAAAATATTCCATATGAACTCATATGAAATATTAAATTCTTTCTTTTTTGTTGTTTTTTTTTTCTTTCTTTGTATTGTTTAATTATTTTATATTATATTGAATTCAAATTTTATTAATACGTTCATTTTATAAGAAGCAGCAGCAGCAGAGCGGCATTATTAATTTTACCTAATTTTAATATATAAGTATTAGATATTCTTTTTTTTTTTTTTTTTTGTTATTGTTAAAAGTTTCAAGTTCAATCTTTTTGTATATATTGTAAAATCTTAACAATTTAAAATCAAATCAAATGAAGCGGGGTGTCTCACTAATAAGTAAGTAAGTGAGTAAGTAATAATTAAATATTGTAAAGGTCAATAAAAATCTTGCAACATTTTAGACAGACTCTCTATCGTTTTCTTATGTTTAAGTATGGTTTAAATAAAGTAATACTTAATGCTTTGATTTGTTTTTTTTTCTTCGTTTTTCAAAAATACATACGTAAATAACAGAAATGGTTTAATGTTGTTTGTAAAGATATACATATGAAAATACATTAGACCGGATTGATTTGTATGGATGATTTTGAAGTCGAAATTATCATTAATTTGTATGGAAGATCTTTAAGAAGATTGATTGATTTTCAGTTCAAAGTAACATTTGAAATTTAATAATTTCGATTTCGAAATATGTTGAATTAGCTTCATTTAAGTATTTAAAATAGTTTCGAATAATTCGATACTGCTTTCGTCAGTTGATTTTGACATAGTTTTAAATAATCAACTGAAAAAGTTTCTTCAAAGTGAAAAACACTGACAAATTGAAAATGCACCCAAAAACCCAATAATTAAATAAAATTTCTCAATCGAAATTTCGAACTTTTAAATGGCACTTTGGCCGACAGTCATTAGAACCGAAAAAAAATTATTGCATAATTTGTTTTATATATATTATATAAATCACATGGTGGTAGGCTGATCCGATTAGAAATTAAATGAAATGAAAAAAATCATCAACAAGTTCTAAAATATGTATGACCATTTTAAAAGCAAAAATCAATCCACCCTAATATACATACACATATTCAATATTCAGGTTTGGCATGTTTGTGTAACTATATCATATTATTGTAGAAATTTTAAAATGGTTTCAATTTTAAAATAAGATCTTACCATACGCACAACCAGGCGCGTGCACATACATTTCTTCTGTATTAATTTTATGTGAGAGTAATTTGGGGAGCGTGCCCTAGGAAGAAACAATTGGCGGCTGGAAATAGATGCACACATAATATTGTACTATATTGTATATGTATATGAGATACAACAATGATAGATAGGTAGTATATGAAATTTGTTTATAAAACTCATTGAAGCAATTCAAATACATTTAAATATTTATTTTTTATATCTTATATAATATACGTATATATATTTATGTACTACATATGTATGTGAAAGACCTTACCAAAAATGTATATACTTACATATGTCATATATGTACATATGTACTTAAGTATGTAGTAATGCAATATAAAATTATTCAGTTCAAAATAAAAGTTAAATTCGCATTAAGGTGCTTAGACAAACTGAGAGAAGTAGTAAATTGTTCCTTTAGGTTTAAGCTGTAGTGAAAGATGCAAGAATTTTCTAAACTCTAGAATCGAAAGCTTTAAACGCCGGAGGCATAATAAATAGAATATCTCACAGACAATTTGTGAATGTTGTGATATCATTTGTTGATCAATGTTAAATATCAATAGCTCTTAACACAGACATTATTCGATATGAGTTCATTAAAATGATTAATTTTGAGTAAAATAGCATTAGTTCTTTTTCAAATACAGTGAGTCTGTATAAGGACTGCGTCGAATAAAATTGTCCGTTACATTTCTTCCCATACTGTGCTATTGAAAGATTCAAAATCAAAATTTTTTATCATAGTAGCTTTGAGTTAAATGTCAGAAAATATTATGTGCCAGTTAAAGACAATAAAAATTTATTTAACGCGAAAATGGCAAACGAAGTGGAAGTGCGAGAAAATATTATTAAAATTTTTCAAATGCAACCTCACTGGTCATTCAAAAAAATTTCCAAAGAGGTAGGGGCTAACCCTTAAACCATTTCTCGCGTTATTAAACGTTTTAAGGTAGAACTGCGTATTGATCGGAAGAAACGTTCTGGTAAAAAGAAGGGGCCACATGACTGTGAGAACGCTAAGCACGTTGTGACCATTTTAAAGAGAGATCCAAACATTTCGGGGAGGAAATTGACGGGGAAGGCTGATTGCTCAGAATCTTTCGTGCGCAGGACTAAGGATGAAGCTGGGCTGAGGACGTACAAAATTCAAAAAGTTCGGGATAGAAACGCCGTGAATAATGAAATCGCAAAACAACGAGCGAAAATGCTGAGCCGAGATTTTGTCAAGAAATTTGAATGCTGCATAATGGACGATGAAACTTATGTTTTAGCGGACTTTTCCCAGCTACATGGCCAGGAATTTTATACAGCTGATTCTCGAGGAAATGTCGCTGAAAAATTCAAAGCAAAAAAAATTACAAAATTCCCAAACAAATTCCTTGTTTGGCAGGCAATTTGTAGTTGTGGCAAATGGAGCATCACATTCGTGACATCGGGTACATTAAACGGCGAAATATATATATATTGAAGGAATGCTTGCAAAAGAGATTGCTTCCATTTTTACGCCAACATGAAGTGTCCACTACAGCAAAACGGCCTTAGAGTGGTTCCAACGGAATGAAGTGATTTTGGTGCCTAGAGAAGCCAATCCACCAAACTGTCCAGAACTAAGGCCGATTGAGAGGTACTGGGCTTTAGTGAGATGAAGGTAACAACAAAAATGGCCAAAACCTTCAAGATTTCAAAAGAAGCGTTATTACATTAATGGAAGGGGTTCCTGAAAAATTAAAACTTTTTATTAAAAACTAATAATTTGTGGTTTCTTGTTTATATTTTTTTAATCTAAAAATAATTTGCAAAATTAAATACTTTAGTTTAAAAAAATCGGACTACTGGTTCAAAAGATTTCACCGTTTTTGTACCAGACAATTTTATTCGACCCTTAATTCTTTGTTCAGAAAAACGAGGGTACAGAAATTTTAAGGAAGGTAATTGTGAAGATCTCGAATCTAATATCGATCTGACCTCACAGCAATCATTGGAAAGTTTTACGCAAATAATATACAAAATAAATTAATCATATATTAAGAAGAAAGAAGCCCATATTTATTAAATGCAAATGGAAAAACGGATTTTCTGTAAAATATCTTGATCACTCATTGAATAATAATGAAATTAAGAAATTAATTTCAGGTATAATTAAGTATTTATCAAATATAGTTGATTGGAGACTATCTGTCATAGTTTCAGATCGTAACCTATGACTCGACCGTAAATATGAAACTACCAAATTGATATTATCATGATAGTTGAAAACAACAAAACTTTTCCTATAGTTGGAAAATAGTTGAACATTGGATGTCGTTATTTATCATAAAAGAATGCAATCATTTGAAGTCACAAATGATTTACGGTTTTTGAGTACGATTGTTTTAAATTCGCCATATTCGGATTAACATAGGAAATTACTATCAAACGACCTTGACGCTTTTATATTGATACCTTAATGTTAAACTGAAATCATTTGTATCAAATGACACACAGACATCAAATAGAAAGTAAATACCCTATTCGCGTTCAAAACATTTGAAAACGAAATAAAAAAGGCAAAATACCAACATTTCTATTATCAAGAACATTATCTAACAAAGACATAAATATTAGCCCAATTGAAAGCACACCACACCACAAGTGAATGGAAATAACTTGAAAAATTTTTAAATATGTAATTCAATCAGTGAATACTAAACACAAATACCTTTTTGAAAAATATATAGTATTTAAGACGGACACTTTTCAAATCTAAATATCTGAAAACCATATAATTTTAAATATATTATTAAGAAATGTTAAAATTCATATGATATTAAAATTGTTTGTAGACTTTGATTTGTGTATAACCATTTCTCTTTTCTTTTTAATTTTATGAGTGTGTTTAATCAAAGCTAACCATATTCTGTTTCAATTGATATTTGTATGTATTATATGTATGCATAAAAACAAATATATATTTATGAAAATATATTTTTTTTTACAAAAAACCAACTGAAATGAAAAGAATATACGTTTGTGTTGTATACATATACCATACATATAAAATTAATATAATTATGTATATATTATTATTATTAGAAGAGTTTAATATAATTCAAATATAGAGAGTCATACCGTTTTTCTTGACCACATTATTACACAATATTTCAGAAACATATAAATATTAATTTTTTGATTTTTAAATTTACAAAATATTTTATCATAATATTATTATTATAATTATGTATTGTAATTTCATTTATATAGTTAAATGTATTAATTTTTTTTAAATAAGCTTACCAAAGGCATATACAAAAACAATCTGCAATGGTGTGAGAGCATGAGATCCCAAAGCGCAGCCATCCAACAGAGAGAAGGGAAGAGGAGATGACATTTGAGGACGTTGTGAGATGATGGGCACTGGCGTTGACTAATGCATTGCTTGATGGTAGCAGTAGTAGAAGTTGTTAATGATGTGGGCGGGCGAGAGCGTGTGTGTATGAAAGAATCCCTTTTTTTCGTTTTTGCCCCTACATAATATGTGTATATAGTATATATACGAGTGTATGGTATATGAGGCTGGGGTTTAAATTATTATATTATATATTTTAAAAGAAATTTTGCATATACTTATATAAAATTGTAGGATAGTATTTAATAGGTAGGTATACACATATAAGAAAGATATATATGCATACTATATTTATATAGTATAAAAATTGTTTAAGTGCAATATGATTCAATTTTAGATTAGCATTAATTTTGTACAACACTAAGGTTCTGTTTGTTTCTAAATAAATATTAATTAATCTCAAAACTGATCGAAAATTGGCGTTTTTCTTTTCTCTTTCTGTTGCGGTTGAAACTCTAAATGTCGTAAACTGTTCTTATGTATGTTTAATTTTTAAACTATGTGGTATATTTTTTTTATGTAAGTAGAAACGCTTACGCTGATATATGTATGTATAGTATATATATATATAATTATTATTGTAATAATTAAAAAGATACAGTTCAAATAAAGCTAAAGAATGAATTTAATTGTATATGTGGGAAGCTTAACTAAATTTTTTTAGGTAATTTTTTTTTTTGTGGCTTTTAATATAAATTTTTTTTTTTTTTTTTTTTTTGCACTGAAGAAAACGACCGTTTTCATTCTCATTTTAACTGAAAATAAACGTAAGTGTATGCGTTTCAGTTTGCTAGCAATTTTTCGTCATAAAAACTAATAATAAAAAGTTTCTTATTTTATATAACATTCATTCACAATTCACAAGCAATTGTATGCAATAACATCTGCTATTGTTGTTGCTGTTGCTGTGGTTTTTCTTCATGACACTCTTTTTTTTTTTGTTTTTTTTCCTTTTGAATTGTTTATCATTTAGTTAGATTATGCTTAAAAACTAAAATAATCATCGCACGCGCCAACATTCATTGCGATAGAGTAGAGAAGTACGAGATATTGAGAGACTGACTGACTGACTGATTGATTCACCTCTGCAAAAAATGGTTTATGGTGGAATATGTTTGTTTATGTTAGAATAAAATTTACCAAAAATCAAATAAAATAAATAGTAAGTAATAATAAGAAGGAAATTGATATTAATTGATATTAATTTTTATATATACACAACTACGAAAAGAAATGGAGAATTGTAAAAATAAATCAGTTCAACTGAGAGCCTTGATTCAAATTAGCTCTCGTTCAACAATTAAAAAATTAAATATTAAATTAAAAATCAATATAGATTGAATAGAGTGAGTATACATTTTGAATATATGGATTTCAATCAAAAAAGCTTATATATATATATATATATATATATATGTACATCAATAAATACATATATATATATATATATATATATATATATATTTATATATATAAAGAAAAGCGTAAAAACTTACCCGGTTTCGTTTGTATGTATATTGTTATATATATGTATATATAGTGATAGAGAATATTTATCGAAATCACCTACACATCTACTACACATTCTCATCGTTCGATCGGTCGTCGCTGTTTGTTGCTTTTGCATGCTTCCTTCAATTTAATTTTTATCAGATTTGTTGCCACCTTGTTTGCTACCACCATTTGGCCCGCCTCCTCCACCACTGACACCCATACTTCCAGGCATACCTGGCGGTTGTGGAGCTCCTGGATAACCTCCTGGTGCACCATATCCACCATATGCCTGCTGCGGGTAGCCAGCCGGTGCACCGGGTGCACCGCCGCCCGCTTGTTGCTGTTGTTGTTGTTGTCCAACTGCGGCATAATATTGTGAATACTGTGCATATTGGCTAGGGGTCATACCTTGTGGATAACCTCCTGGCTGTTGTGGACCAGCACCAGCTGCACTGCCACCACCAACGCCGACACCACCAGCATTTGCATTACTGCTGTTGCTGTTTTGGCTAACAATGTTACCTCCACCGCCAGCGGCACCGGGTGCACTGCTGGATTGGCCATTCTAGAAAATAAACAAAACAAAAAAAAATTTTATTCAACATCATAGAGTATTTAAAGCAGACAATTTTCTTCCTCGAATAATTGTTGGAGAAAATTGTGACATTTGGCAATAAATAATCACGCCTACCTCTCTCAAAAGGAAAATATTGGTACAAATATCTACAATAAAATGTTAAGTGATTTACCTTCATTTGTTTTTCAATCGCTTCGGCTTCCTCAATCTTGCCTATACTACGATAGTATTCCGCCCATTGGGCGCTATAGTCTTGTCCACCTCCGCCAGCCGCAGCATTGGGTGCAGCGCCTCCACCAGCTGCCGCAACTACTTGAGCTGCTGGCTGCTGTTGCTGTTGTTGCATTCCACTCATTTGCTGTTGTGCTGGATTTCCTAAAAACATTTGATATTACGCTCGTTAGCAACTTTTGTAATTAAATGATGTTATTTAAATTAATTTGAAATACCTCCTGCTTGTTTTGTTTTCAGTTGTTGTTCAATCATTTCTGCCTCACGATGCATTCCCATCGATCTGCAAAACAAACAAAAAAAATTGGCAAATTATTATAAAAATTAGTCATTCAAATGTTCGTCCTTTCTTTGTTCCTTTCGTTTGCTCACTTGTAGTATTCAATCCATTGCGCTGAATAATCGGCCGACTGCTGTCCACCAGCTGCCGCTGCATTTTGTCCCATTGCACCGGCACCACCCATCATTTGTTGTTGCTGTTGTGATTGATCCCAACCACCTTGCTGCGCATAGCCACCCCACTGTTGTTGCTGTTGATAGGCAACACTCGGATCGCTTTGCATTGGTGCTTGATTGTAATTGCCTTGTTGATTATGCTGCTGGCTATTTGGAATATTTCCGCTTATAGGCTTACGCGATATTATAGGCAATTCCATATTAATCTTTTCGGCAATCATCTGTCGCGCTGCTTCAACCTGCTCGCTGGTGCCCTTACATTTGAAGAGCTTCTCTGAAGGCGGATTGACAGCATTACGATCCATTTCACAGTAGGCACCTGACTGTTGATTGATGAGTTTAATTGTCTCACCACCACGGCCAATGACAATCTATATATATCAATAATAATATTAAATTTTTTTTTAAGATTTGATTTAATCAAGGTTTCCTTACGCCACATTTTGATGCCGGGACCATAAAGCTAATTTCTTCGCGTGCTGGTTGCTGTGCATGATTGACACCATAACCGTAACCATAATTAGAATTGCCACCGTTATCGGTGCCACCACTACCGCCACCATTGCCATTTGAGTTGCGATTTCTTTGCTATAAAAATTCAAATCGAATCATATCAAAGTTTGAAATCATTTTGCTTAAATGTAAATTCCTCTGCACACACCATAACATTTTCAATGAGCCCATCAATCATGCGCTTGGCATCCTCCACCTGTTGTCTGGAGCCTTGGATGAGACAACGACGATCACCCGGTTCATCATTTTTACCCTGTATGAATTGTAATTTGCACCCGCATTCTGTTTGAATTTTACGAATCATATCGCCACCTTTGCCAATGACTACACCCACTGCAATTTTCGGTACGAAAACTTCGCACTGTTCGCCGCCTGCACCACCAAAATTGTTGTAACCACCACCACCGCCGCCGTTACTGCCACCAGCGCCTCCATTACTTCCACCAGTCATGCCACCGCCACTCATGCTGGTATTACGTGCCGCTTGCTGCGCCGCCTGCGCATCCTTCTGTGCAATCAAATCTAATACTAATTGTTTTGCATGTTCGATTTTTTGTGGATCGCCAGATATGCGCAAAGGTTTCTGTACAAAAAAAAAAAAAAAAAAAAATTTATAATACATTTAATGAATAGTTGAGGGGAACAGTTATTCATTTATAGCTTACAATAACTTCCTGATTTGGTCCATCTTGTATGATGACCATTTTGGCGCCTGTCTTTTCCTGCAACTGCTTAATGGTATCCCCACCCTTACCGATAACCAATCCAACTTTAGTGCCTGGTATCATGATCTCTTGGTATGGCGGGTAACCTGTTGGTCCTGGTGGTGGCAAATTAATAGTTAGATTTACTTCGATAGTACCACCACCACTGCGATTTGCCAATTGTTGCAACATCTCACGTCCTTTTGTGACAGTTTCACGAGATCCGCGCAAAGTAAGCACACGTTCTAAAAGTGTATTGATTTAATTTATTTAACTCTTACATCATGGTTTCTCTCGATCGAACATCTTACCTTGATCCTGCGACAACTGAACTTTGCAGCCGGACTCAGCTTGTATATGAGTTATTGTGTCGTTGCTGCCACGCCCCACCAATGCACTGACAATGGTTTCCGGAATACGAAGTTGCTCTTCGCAAGTTGTGCCCGCAGTTGCTGCTAAACGTGCTGCAACAGCTGCTGCTTGCGCAAGTGCTTGCGACATATTAGCTGGACCTCCGGCACTACCAGCGCCACCACCTCCACCGCCGCCTGAACTCATATTGGAGTTATTGCTGCCGGGGCTAGTGAATCTTTTTTGTTCAGGTCCTGAATCAGAATCGTCGTGGTTGCGTTTAAAGCCACTGCCGCCTCCACCAGCGACGCTCTGTTGCTGCGCTGGATTTGGTTGGATTTTAGCGGCTATCTGCATGTGTGAGGAGGGTATTATAAAAATTGATTTTTTACATTTCAAATGAGTATTTTAATCTTCACCTGTTTAGCCCGTTGTAATGCGGCCGCAAAAGCTTGCGATTGATTTATGTTCGACTGTGACCCAGCTACCGAAGAAAAATCGCTCATTTTACACAAATTTTCCACAAAAATTCACAAATCCACAATTCGCCAAAAAAAAAATTTACAACACGCAATTAAAATGCAAAATATTTAAGTTATTTTATAAACGCGATGAACACGAAATATTTTTGATAATATTTAAAATATTTTCAGTACTTTGCAGAAAAGGTTGAACTACTTTTCCAAGATTTTTCTTGAAAGATTTTCTGCAACGCGCTCGAAAAAATTGAAAACGCGATTGAAATTGGAAATGGCTACTTCAGTATTGTGTGAGTGAAAGGTTAAAACATTTATTATAGTAGTGGAACGAGAGAAATAGATATTCAGAATTTGTAGGTATTTTCATCAAATTGTAAAAGATTGTATGAGATTACAAAATTTGATAAACACGAGGTGAGATTAACATATAGCCTTAGAGGATGAAACAATTTGTATTTATTATTTTATTAATATTGATTGAAATTATTATTTCATCCATATCCCAAGTTAGGAACTTATGGCTTCTAAAAATAAACTCCAGTTTTATCCCAAGCCAGTAGTCTATATTCGTTAAACGATTAGCCAGTTTCGGCCAAAATAGTTCGCCTTCAGGTGGTTGCGATCTGCCTCGACGTCTAGTTCCCTTTGAGTTCGAAGTGAATGCTATGTGTGGTAATTCATCGTACTCCTTGCACAGTGTGTCCAATCCAACCATTATTGCGTCTCTTAATTCCGTTGTTAATATTTTCCTGATTGGTCAGCTCTTCATTTGAAGAGCTGACCAGATACCTGTGTTTGCGAAAGCTTGAAGCTTTTTTCTTTTATTACAAGCCAAGTTTCAGAGCCATATAGCAATACCGGTTTGACACATGCGTTACATTTGCGGACTCTCGATTTTTCAGACAGCAATACAATGCCATCGCCGTATTCGAGGTTTTTCAATAAATAAGGGAAAAATTTATATTAAAATACCAACATAGGATTATAAATTTTTTATTTTGCTCACATACAAATTTCTGCAGTGTCTTTGAGAGTCAATGACGTTGTCGTGCCTATTTTACAATGATGATAATTTTGCAATCAATTATTTTTATTTTCATTCGCTTCACTATTTCCTTTGAATATTACATCTTTATGGGAAGTTGACGTGATTTTTGCCCATATTTTTGGGAATAATTTTTAAAATAGTTTTGTATTGAAAAATTAAATTTTTGTTTTCTCTCCTAAAGCACTTAAACAAAAGTGTTAAACTGCAGCACTTAACGGGTTGGCTGTGTTATATTTGATTAACAAGTTCACCAAAACTTTTTCGCTTGCAAAGGAATCATATGGCACCAATTCTGTTGAGTTCATCAACTAAATTGGGGATGACACTTTTAAATGACCTGTTGTTTTCATTAATTTTTTTTTTTCTGAGTGACAGCATTAACAAAATTATCAACATCTTTGTTATGCTTGTGTTGAACGAATTATCGGTTTCTTTTTTCATCGAGATCATGGCTACCTTGACGCACCATCATTTTTTTTATCTTACCGACTTTGGCAATATTTCACTTCTCTAACAACATGAGCCGAAACTTGGGATGGAAGATAGCAGCTAGCAGACATTCCTGGTTATACGAAATAAATCTAACGGAAGTTTATCAAACCGTTAATGGTTTTCGAAATAAACGTAAAAATTATTCGATAATTAGAAAATTTAACGCGATTAACGGATTAACGATTTTTCGATTTTCTCTGGAACTCATATAATCATACGGAAGGGGCCAGAGTTGCGACGCCAGCATATAATACGCTCGATGTGTTTACCATTTACCATAAAACCATTTCTATTTTATACGCCGTATGCTGTTACCCCGATCCGCTCAACTGCCTTATAATCATATACATATGTATAATAAATATCCTTGTTCTTATATGCTCCTATTTTTGTTCTATTTCTGGCGGTCGTAATGCTGGCTGAACGGCTATTTTTTACTATTCACATTTCCCAAGGAACCAAAATGGCATAGCTTCATTACAAAATATTTAAAACAAACTGCATAAATAATTTTGCTATTCCAATACTACAACTTAAAATCGTTTACGTTATTGTAAAATCTATTACAATATACGTGGGAAATTTGTATAATAGTGCAAACGAATTTTCTTCGGAAAGCTATGTATATGTAAATAAAGAAATATAATTGAAAACATTAATAGGTAAGTGAAAATAGTTTTCTCTATGTGTTATTTTAAATATAATGATTTCAAAGCAGTGACTATTAGGTTAAAAATTGCTTAAAAGTTGGTTATTCAGAATATCCCAAAAAGCGCGCCATAGGTTTTTCTGCTTTGGACTTCAGTCAGTTTTTGACATTTTGTTTTAATCTTTTAATTTCTTTTATGACTGCACAATTTTGCCATTGAAAACATTGTTTTTATTTTGTTTAAAAACTTATAATTAAAAAAGAGTAAAATAAATATAAAAAAATGCCAGCTGATGTTATTGGATATTTATACGCTGCTACCGTTGCCGCTGGTGGCATTATGGGCTTTGTAAAAGCAGGTGGGTGTCGGCCTTAGGATTTGGGATTGTGCAACCAGATAATAAATATTTTATTTGCTTCTACTCAGGTTCGGTTCCCTCACTTGGCGCTGGCCTAGTCTTTGGTGCTATTTTGGGCTATGGTGCACATATGAACTCACAGGAACCGCCCCGCCCATTGTTGCAATTGGGCACTTCGATTGTTCTTGCCGGCATGATGGGTGCACGCTGGAATAAGTCAGGCAAATTAATGCCCGCTGGATTGATTTGTATGATTTCAGTTGCGGCATTAATACGCAATTTGGTTACATACAATCGTTACTTGCCAATGCCAGGAAAAAAATAAATGACGGTGGAGAAAGATATGCTATAAAGTATGGAGCGATGTGAAGTGGGGCAGGATTCTTTCGTATTTCTTTGTATGGTGTGCGGCTTTTTTTACTTCCAATTGTACTTTAATATACTTACATTTTTTTTTTTTTAAAACTGAATAAAGTTTTTCCGATGAAAATGTGTTCTCAATAGAAAGTTTTTAATTCTCACAAAATAATATCATAATCAAAGTTTTTCTTAAGTAGTATTCTCTGTTTTTGTCTGCTGCTTTTCTTTTTATGTTTTTGTTGTTACATTTACATAGATTAACTCATTTATTTTGCATAAATAACTCTACGTTGTGTTTCTGGAGAGAATTACAAAGTTTTAAGTGGTTCGAATCAAAAGGAAATTCTTAGTATTAGATACTTTCTTCTTGGCTTGTTTAGAAATAATATATCTGTTCTTGACATGCCAATAAAAACTAAGTTCAATAAATAGGCTTGCTTGACCTGTATTTCACTAATTCGTCAACTTTTTCGTTAAACTAATTTTTTCTTAAATTGGAATGTATACTTTTACTAGATATTACTGCTGAATATTAAGTCTAGTTGACTGCTTGACAAACTGCATAGATTATCTGATAATAGCTCAGTAATAAATACAGAAGATAAGTCAGATTGAACACAAATTTCAGAGACTTCAGAGGTAGATTGCCCTACCCGATAGCTACAATCCACTGTAGAGGCTTGACCTCCTCCCCTTATGTCTTGCTTCATTGGCCTGGAAATAAAATACTGGCGTGTCTAAATCCGTATTAAGTAAATTATCGTCGAACTGAAAATTTCACTCATTGGTGGTTTTGATGTACAAGAACCAGTACTACCGTTATACGACCATGATAAATTCTTCTTTGTGTTGTTGTTTGATGCATCATAAGAATCAATTTATAAAGATTAATTAATTAATTAATTAATTTTGTTGGCATTTAATTTTGTTCTTCATAAACCATGCTCAAACCATTGGAATGAGGTATCCCAATAAATAAGTGACAGAAATGCGATAATTTTTGATTTCAATTAATTTCAATTTTTATTTAAATAATGTTTTTTTTTTGTTTTTGTTTAATTGGCTTTAGAATTCTTGATAAATGTGGTAGGGGCTACATAATTGCATATGTAGTATGTATAATATGAAACAAATATGCCAATAAATTTTTTTTACAAAATTTTTTTCTTATATTACCATATAATGATAGAGTATATTATAAATTTTAAGTAAAAAATATAAAATGTAGAGACTGCATTGAAGTGGAGGAGGAGGCGAAGAGTATTGATTGAGTTTTAATTGAAAAAATGATTTGTATTGTATTTATTTGTGAAATGTCTTTTTTTGCGTTGTTTCTGATTTCTGGCTTATATTAAAATGAAAACTAAGTATAATGTAAATATCAACATGAAAAACTTAATTATGTAGAATTAAATATATAATTACTTAAAATTAAAGTCATTTTCTCATGCCTTTTACTTTAAGCTAAATAAAAAACAAAATATTTTCTTTTTTGTTTAAAATTTTTAACAATATTTTTGTTTCCTTATACATTTTTGAAATTGCAATGATTTATTAAAATGTGGACGGAATTAATTCACTTTGTGAGTAGGTACATGAAATAATGTATTCAAAAAATATATATTTTACAAATGGATATAACTATATAGAATTTGTTTAGCTTGGCAGAATTAAACATGTGGGTTTATAACACATTTTCATTTATATAAAACTTGAGCCAGTTGATTTTTTGCTTTTATTATACTACATATTGTATGTATATCTTTTTTGTATTGCATGTGTTTTTTTCTTATTTATGTTTACAATTTATGTTTATATAATTACATTTTTTATTTAAATAAATCTATTTCGTTTGCTTTTATTTAAAGAATAGAGGTGTAAATGATACATTTAAATTAATTTAATTTAAAAAATAGTTGAATGCGTGTTTTCTTTTAAAAAGTATACATTTTAACAAACAAACAAAAAATAAAAATAATAATTAAAAAATATATATATTTAAATTAAATATATTTAAAAACTAAAAACAAAATCAATAATAAATTCTAGCTATCGTTTATTCTTCTCTGTTCCTTGTTAAGTTTTGATCCAATTCACTTTTTTTGTTGCTTTCTTTGTTTTTATTTAATTAATAATGGCAAATTTCATTTCCGTGTTGTCACATACGTGCCGTTTTATTTTCCAGTTTGCTCCGTTTTCATTCCAATTGCATTTCACTTTTTATATTTTCTCGCTCTCTCGTTGATGTTGAGGCTTGAGTGTGTTTGTGAGAGAGAGAGAGAGAGAAAGAGAGTGAGTACGTGAGAGTCTGGGAATTCAAACATCTAACGGCCTAAAAAGGAAACGCTTTCCAGTTAACCACTGCGAAGAGAGAAAGAGAAGAGAAAAAAGAGAGAAAAACTTAATCAAACTACAATACAATAATTAAATGAAGCAATTTTGTTAATATTATGTAAATGCAATAATTAAATATTTGCCCTTTTTCGTTATAAAATGATATACTAATGACACCATTTTGTGTTTAATGTTGTTTCCGCCACACATGCTTTTCCTTTTTTCGTATTTTTTTTTTACTAAAATTTAAATTTGCTATGATGCTTTTTCTAGCAATTTTTATTAGTTTATTTATACTTTTGCTGCTCATTTTGTTGAATGTAGTTTTAATTTCTCTATATTTTAAATTTCCGCTTGCCAATTGCTCCGAACTTATTTTATTTCTAGCGTTCCAATGCCGATTTATACCATATTCCAAAATTTATGCTTAAAAAGTAGATATCGTTTTGCTATTATTTTTTTAATATACGTATCTCTTAAAATTTTCGGAGATTGTATATTTTCTTAAAATTTTTCATTATTTCTAAAATGATTCAATTTTTTAAATGATTCTAATGTTGTTTTGTATTAAGTGTGTATTGTTGATGTCAGTATGTATGCATATGTAGGTGTGGGTGTTTTCGTGTGTGATGTGCTCATTTTTAGTTGCTGTATTGTGTGCAACATGTTTCGTGTGGTTGGTGAGAAAAAATGTGTTCTGTTTCCATTTGATTCTGAATTGTTTTGGATGTGAATGTTTTGATTTTGATGTAAGAAAGAAATAGTAGTATGTAGTCTATATTCATGCAGAGAAATAGTGAAAGAGAAAGAGAGCGACAGAGTAGTAATAGAGAGACAGCGATAGTGTATATGTGAAAAATGATAGTAGTAATACAATAGTAATGTAGTAGCATGGAGATTTTGTGAAACTGTACTTTTCTTCATTAAAGTTTCTGTAGATATCAATATGAAATTTTCTTATAAATAGAATAAAATGTTTTTAATGTTTCACGTGAAATTATTATGAGTAGAGGAAACTAAGTAGTACTTAATATTCTTAGAAACCAACTTTACATTTTTATACTTTTTGCTCTTACGAAGAAAACTTATTGGAAAATAATTTGTGAAAAAAATTTTTTTTGGATACCCTTATGGTTGAAGAAAAAAACAAAAAACTCCAAATCCAAATATCTACATGCTAGGAACATATTCCAATTTGTAATCAGCGCCGCATAATATATTGAAAATGAGGTTCAAAAAGCCGTAATTTTGACCATTATCGGTCAAATTTCATTCTATTAAACGACTTGTCGCACATTCTGTGGAAAATATTTTACTTTACTTTTGATGGCACAACAGCCCATGGAGGGCCTAGGCCGAGCTTTTCGCATCCACTCATGTTGTGCGTGTTATATTTGTACATGAATGGAAGGGACCTACAGTTTAAAGCCGAATCCGAACGGCGAAGGAAAAGCTTTTCATAGCAATTTTTACTCTTGTAGGTTTGCCATTGCCTGACAAGAGGTGGTGCCGTGTAGAAAAATTATTTTTTCTACTATTTTTTTTTTTTTTTTTGATTTTGCCTGTGCCGAGATTCGAACCCCGGACACTCTGCGTAGCAGTCCAACGCACTACCACTACGCCACAGCGACCACATTGGTTGGAAAATATAAGTATTAAAAATAAAACTTTAATATTGTCGATCGATTTGGATACTGGTAATTTTGCGAAGTTTAACGTGGTACAGAATGGGGCTGAAAGAAGTAGTTGAGCTAGTCAACGTTTGTATAATTTTGTTTCAAAAAAAAATAATGTTCTTTGGTTATTAATTGGTTCTTTAGAAATGTAAAAAGTTATTAATTCTTCTGGTGGCTTCATTTTCTTGTGATGTGAAGAAGAGTTGGCTTATGTCGTTAACCGTACTGTAGTTACTAATCTGAGCAAAATTAAAGTAGCCATCCTCACCTAGCATACTTCTTCCGACTTCCTCCCCTTCACAAAGCTTTGAAATTTTATAAATGGAAAAAATTTAAGAATTACAATTTTTTACTTCTTGGATTTATCTAGTAAGGTTTATGATCCACTTTGAGTGAGAGATAAACTGACTGAGAAACTATTTCAATTTTCAGATCTTACCTAAATAAGACGACAGAGAAAGTCTTATGTACTTCAAACTAAATATAAAATAGAATAAAATAATCTCTCTGAAGTTACCCACTTTTAATTTATGTATAATTTTCTTGATATTTCAATCCCAAGTCATACACAGAAGTAAAAAGTAGCATCAAAGCAGTTTAAAAGAATATTAAATAGGATAGCATAGTCTTGATACTAGAAGCATAAATGATGTACCATTCAACAACAATGAAATTTACATTCGAATGTTTTTTGAAACAGATTTTTTGTTTTGAACATTATCTCACATAAATTTTACATTCAAATTAACTTAAAAAACTACCATTATCCATTTTAAAAATGCTTTCTTTGTCACTGCGTTGATAACTGAGACTGCTACATTATATAATAAGTAGTAAGTACAAATGTAAAAAAAATTAGCCAATTTTGTATGCTGGATTGGTTTGTTAAAGTAGTAAAGTAGATATTATTTCATTATGCTATGGTAGTAAGTAAATTTGTTGCTTTAATAAGTAGGAACTTCTCCAGTTCTTGCTGATGTAAGTACTTAGTAAGTAGATGCAATTATACGAGGCTTTTTTCGACTATAAAATCTAAATTAATAGCGATTTTAATTGATTGATTTTTTCTATGAACAACTTATATTAACTGCAAGCATTCCATTTTTTATTACTACTTTTCTACTACAGTCTGTTTGAATGTAGAGTGAGCGAGCATTTGCAAAATACAATTTTTTAGAGAATGTAAGTTTATGCTTACCGCTCAAAATTGGTAGTAGTGACAAATTGCTTGTTTATTTTATAGTTTTGTAAATTGTTTATGGCGTTTCATTAATAAAACCGCTCTTTGTTTCGTTTCGTACCGTTTCTGGTTTGGTTTCAACTTTTAGTATCAGTTTTTTCAATTGTGTAAAAATAACAGAAAATTTGTAGTAGCTTTAACGGAAGAATGTGGTGTGGTAGTTGGTTGTAGTAGTAAAAACAACAAACAAATATTAACAAACACAGTTGTTAAATTGAAATGAAATGAAAAGAAAAACAATACAAAACAAAGTTACGTAATTAATAACAAAATTCTGTACTGAATGCGAACATAAGTTCAGATGTTCATTTTTTGATTTGCTGTTGTTGTGTGCGTAGTTGTCTGCGTATGAGTTTTTGATGTTTGATTTTTTGTTTTTGTTGTTGTGATTGTGATTGTGATGGTAGTGGTGATGAAATATGTTGTTGCTGCTGTAGCTGTTGTTGTTGCTGTCGCTGTTGTTGCTGCACAACTGCTGCCAAATTATTAGTATTATCACCGATATAATTTGTAACATATGCAGGTTGCTGTTGTGTTGTTGATTCCATTGTTAAAGCAGCAGAAGCAGCAGCAGCATTTGTATACTGCTGTTGTTGTCCGTCATCTTCCTCATTTTTATGTTTATTATTATTATTATTATTATTATTATTTATGCTACTACTATTTTTTGTATTATGATTATTATTTCTACTACTTTTACCACTACTACTACTACCGCTACTACTACTACTACTCTGCGTACGTTTTAGAAAATGGCTGCCAAATTGTTGTTCGCCATTCGGTTGTTGTTGTTGTTGCTGATCTGCAGCGGATTTGGCAGTTGCTGTTGCTACTGCTGCAGTTTTAGCTGATGTTGATGATGATACTGATGTTGTTGTTGATACTGACGTTGTTGATGATGGTGATGCTGATGCTGTGTTCTGTTGCTGTTGCTGTTGTAATGCTTGTAATTTCTTAAAATATGTATCGAAAAATGAGTGTGTACGGCCCGCCGTTGAACGTCCACCAAAGACATAACTACGTGTTGGCGTTGCTGTTACCGTGTTAATGGTTGGTGTTGTTGTTGTGGGTGGTGGCGATTGTTGCTGTTGCAATTGCTGTGGCTCATGCATTGTGGCTGTTGTAAAATGTACATCAAACTTACGTTTTTGTTTGTCGATCGTTTCATTGCTTTCCTCATTGTCATCATCATCATCATCAATTTCATCATCATCATTATCATTGCTATTGTTGTTGCCAGTGTTGCCGTTGTTGTTTTTGTGGTGGTGATTGCTGGTTGCACTATAATTTGATATGTTCGTTGATAATTCTTGTTTGGTATTTGTTGTTGTACTTTTTGTTTTTTGTATCTTTACATTATTATTTAAATTACGATTTAAAAAGTTGCTACTATTTTTTTGCAAAAGATTTAAATAGTATTGAAATTGTTTACGAAATTCTGTGGAATAGACTTGAAGGAAGTTTGGCTGTAGTTGTTGTGGCTGTTGTTGTTGTTGTTTGTGTTGTTGTTGTGATTGTGATTGTGGTTGGTATTGTTCTAAGTGTGTGTGTGTTTGTTGCTTGTTTGGCTGTATTTTGTTTTTATTTATTATTTCATTATTACTACTACTATTATTGTCACTTTCATCATTGAACAGTTTTCTGTTACCACTATTAATACTACCACTTTTACTACTACTACTACTACTACTACTGCTTACACTACTACTTGTGCTTGTTTTAACAACAACTACGCCGCCTCCATGCTGCTGTTGCAATTGCTGTATTTGTTGCAAATCTGTAATTGATTTTGGTGTGGTTGTTTTTGTCGATGTTTTTGTTGTTGTTGGGGTTGTTGTTGTTGTTGTTGTTGTTGTTGTTGTTGGGTTTGCTGTTGTTATTGTTGTTCTACTCAGTAAGTGTTGCCATTGTTTATTGTTTTCTAGAATTTTTGCTAAATACTCAAAAGTATTGTATTTGGTATCTGTTTGTGTACTAGGTGTTTGTGTATTTATTGTGTACTGTTGTTGTTTTAGTGTTGGTGTTTCTGTGGTTATTGTAGCTGTGGTGCTTTTGGTGAAAGGAATTTTTCCTGCTGTTGTTGATTTAGTTTCATTATCATCATCTGTGACTTCCAGTGATGTTTCCTCTACAGAATTATCAATTTTTTGCAAATTGTTATTCGATGTTTGCACTGAATTCTCTTCTTCACTACTATTTTCATCTTCTCCATCTTCATTATCATCGTCGTCATCGGTTTCCTCTTCGCTACTACTATTTTCAAAATTTCCAGCAGATTTGGCTGCATCAGCGTTGCTATTTGTGTGTGTAAATATTTGTGTAAAAATTGGTTTTTGTTTAAAATTGTGTTTTGTTTTTTAAAAAGAAAAGTATTTTATGTTTTCTATTGTACTACTAATAATTTGTGGTGTAATAGATGACAAATAAAAATAAAAAATCATTAGTGTGCTACAGGATTTTGTTTCTAACATTATAAACACAAACTTTAAGAAAGAGAAAATCCAACAATTTTTTTTTCAACTTACAATTTCTTCTTGATTGAAAATTTGTGTACTCACTTGTATACTAAACGATAGTCTGGTATAACATTTGATGGTAACGGTGTACACCGTCCGTCCAAGCAGTGCTAGAGTAAAAAAGTAAAAGAAATTAATTAATTAATTTATAAACTAAAAATATTAAATTAAGGTATCGAATGCAGTGTGTTTCAATTAGGCCCGTTGCTAATTTGACTGTGGTTTTATAACACAGGCATGTGCAATCTTATGTTTTTTTTAGGCTCTATAAACAAAGTAGTGATTTTCACACCGTTTCGCATAGATTAACGGAAAAGTAGTTCTGGTGCCAGATTTCAGTTTAAGGTTTTCTTCTTGTAATAGTAAAATGAAGTGGCGTTGATAAGTTAAGGCAGAAGATTACGCTTCTGGTTGAGTTGACTCACTCTAAAGAGAAAAGAGAAAATGCTACTTGGAGATGGAATTCGAAAGTTCATATGGTTAAAGCCTTTAAATGGAAATGCTGCAAGTACAATTTTAATACATACTTATATTATACGACTACCTCATTAAATGGCTTTGTAAACAAAGAAGTTACCTTGAGAATCTGGGCTTAGAATGAAAGCGCACATGACATATTAATTTGCAACGGCGTGTCTACTATATATATAAGTTTTATACAAATGGTTACAGATTGCCTACTGGGTTTGAAATGATACCAACGCTTGAGAAATAAAAATTTAAATTACGTCTTTTTGAGTCAACATAAAACCTTAGGTAGGTTCATTCCGCTTATGCCGAAGATATAACTAACATGACTTAGCATATAAATTAAGCCTTAACCCATAACGATTTACTTTCGTCTAGCTTAGTTGTAGAACAAAAAAACTGGTCAAGTTTACTTACCAATCCATTGCCACACGCTGAACCCTCTGCAGCCGGTCGATACGCCACACAGTAACCTGTTTGCGAATCGAAACAGAATAGCTGCGCACAAACACGCTCATCCTTAAAGCAGGCATATGTGCCACGATCTCGCCTACATTGAGCATCTAGCGAGAGCAAAGAGCCGGGCAGTGAACGTCCCAAAGCGCCATCTTCATGTGGAGCATTATGCAAGCAGGTGGCAGTGTCGCCGCTGTAAAAACAAATAGAAAGAGGATAATATGTAATTTAATAAATTAACATTCTGTGATTGATTACTACTTCTGCGCAATACTCGTAATTGTGCACAACTAACTTTAGAAAATGATGAAAACTCTGCACTGTGCATGGAGACCATCTGAAACCGCGCTCTGTATGCCTCAGATCAGACATAATGTAACCATCTTCCCAGCGACAACGTTGCGCTCCCGGTCCACCCAAGTAGCTTGGTGGTGGTGAACCATCATGAACGGCGCCAAGTCTGCAGCAAATAAAATCAGAGTCATTTACACATGTTTTAATAAATTGTTAAAATGTGTGAATAAAAATGCAAAATTATATACATACTTACGAGTATGCACATATGTATATGCAATTATTTATATAAATATGTAGAAACGGAAATGCAAACAAGTTTTTTCAGTTTCGTTGTTTCATTAAGTTTCATATACTCGTATGTATGTAAATAACAAACGGAAATTGTTTTTTGTGTCTCTACTCGTATGTTTTTAAGATACATATTTTAATATAATTTTTATTCACTCTATGTATTGAGTATATGTATGTATGCATGCACATATGTAACTTACAAATGTCCCACTTCATGAGCGGCAACAATAATGCCACTGAAACCGCCAGTATCCTCAATGATGGCAACACTGTTGACTTTTTCCAAACGTTTATTAACCACGCATGCGCCGCCGACATATGCAAAACCTTTTTTTTTATTCGTTTTAGATGTTGTTTTTTAATATTTTTCCATTTCATTTCACATGAGATCAATCCATTTAATGCAATGATTTTGTCGCACAGCACAGTACCACAATAACAGCAAGTAAAAAAGTGGTTTATTGAAAAGAAAATTGAGCAATTAGTTTCAAACATATTTTTTTGTGGTTAAGTAGGAAATTGACAATTTCTGCAAATGCCAGTTTTTAAATAAAAGTTTTTTGTTTAACAATATTGCATTAACGCAATATTTTTGCAACTTTTATGTAACAACTGGTTTCATATATTTGTTGTTGTTGCAATATTAAGCAGTGATTAAATGGTGCAATTATAAGTGAATATTCGTACAAGGGTTACACTGAAGGTTTGTCTTTTTTATTGGTGAAATATGGTTAAATGAATTAAAACCTTTAGTTTGTCGTGAACAATTTAGTACGCAGTAAGTTTTGCAGTCTCTCAAAGAATCTATTTAAAAACTGTTGTTACATTTTGTATGAACACCTAATCAAACTTCATACAATTAGTTGAGAATGGGAGTCAGAACTATTCAGAACTACTAAGACAGGCTAAGATCGCTTTCATACTCTATTTACCGATGAAAATATCACGTGGTTTAACAAAGTAACTTCCATTGTATGTACGAGTACATACGTTTATAATACATTTGTAAGCATTTGGTTTGACGTTGAGTTCAGTTCCAGTAAAGGTCCAGCCGGTTTCCGAGAAAAATATCAATCCAATGTTCTAACTAATTAGAGCTGTCCAATGGAATGAGGCTTTCGACACGATTCCTTCATCCAAAATGATTCGATTTTCATGCAATAAATTTCTTTAATACTGTTTAAGCCACCCTAATGCACCTTTTCTTTCCTATTTATTTTCTCTATCCTTATTTCTTTTTGTTCTATATTTTACTTTCTTTGTCGGTCTGTTAGAAGGACCATTGGTAATTTTGTCTTCATGGACTATAATAAACTGAGTTTCGGTACGAACGGGTTCAGTTAAGGTTAACATCTTTTCGCTTTCATATCGCTATCTCTATTCTTCAACTATGTACCTTCAAATTGCCATTTTGCAGAAAACGATAAATCTGTGGCCACAAGCCAATTTAACAAAAATAAAAACTAATTGCATATTTTTTTCATTACTCTATTAGGCTTATTGACAAACTACCTTCATTTAAAGTAATTTTAAATTTTATAATCAATCTTTTGTATTGCGAAAACTTTCAGTAAAACCCTCGTATATGAAACTTGTGGTAAAAAAAGTCTTAAAATCAAAATAAAAATAAAAAAATAAGAAAAAGTGTTGCTTTGTGTGTGTGTGAATGTGGTAAATGTGATGAAATTATAAATAACAATTCAACTAAATTTAATTAAAAGCACAACTACTAAAATTAAATTAAAATCACTTAAAATAAACAGCTCACCTTAAACCTTTTTAGTTCCTTTGAAAGCAAACTTAACCAAACAAAATATCTAGGTTAGTAATTTTAGCTTACCAACAAATTTTCATTGACCGCACAAAAACACCAAATTTCCGATCAGATTTCCAAACTGTCAAACAGATTTTTTGCTTTTACTTTCTCATTCAGATTTTATTTATTTTTTTTTGTTTTTCAATAGTAACCTCTCGTTAATTGCATTCGCCCTCTAGATTTACCTTTAAGTTTTTTTTGTTAAATTTTTTAATACATAGTTGCAATGTGGATAAGATTTAAATTTCGATTTTATTTTTACTCTATAAACTCTTTTTGTGGGTTTGAGAATGTTACATATTTTGTTTTTGTTTCCACAGAAGAAAAACCTATGTAGGAAAAAAAACACGGCTATTTGTGCAATAACTGACAAAGTAACGAATGATAAAAAACGTGACTTGGTCATGTCAATGAAAATTTGCATCACAAAAACCGACGGTTTGCAATTTAGTAAATAGAGTATATAACTTATCAGTATTTAAGATTAAGATTGCATTATTATCTTTCACCAGTCTATTAGTTAGTTAGCCTATTATATAACAATTAGTTTGCAAATTAGTAAAATACATTGGTTATAGAGGTATGCTGCATATATTGAGTGATATTCACGATTCGATAAATCAGACAATGCTAAATGTTAAAAAATTTCAATAGAAAATAAACTTGGTTTACTAACTAACAAAATCCTTTAGGTTAAGGCCTCGAATCTTAGCTTAAACTTAAGCTTTTAGCAACGTTCGACGTGAGAGTCAATGTGAGAGTAAGGAGTTTATGTTAATTTAAAATAGCTGCTGCTTTGACACTATGAGACACACTTTGGCTAATTTTAGCTTTTCAATATTAACGTTATTCACAATATTTTATTAATTTCAAATAAAGTTTAAAGTTTATACATAAACTGTACAACATATTCCATGAGATAGAAGAGATGTGAATTTATAAGTTCTCATAAATCTAAGTACTTCCGATGAAATTTTAGTCTTGATTTCAATCTCGAACGAAAGATGAACTGGAAAATATGATTGATTTTTTTATATACATTTTAAAATTTGAAAAGTAAGTAAGTAGTATTTTTTTAATACAGTACATTCAAAAACTTTGATATGTATTATCATGCCTAAGAGAAAGAAAGAGAGAGATAAACATTTATAAACAATTTAGATGCGCTGCTGGAAACACAAAAATAGGTTTTTTTCTCATTTCTGTTATAGCTCTTTTTGTATTTAAGTATTTACATAATGTGAAAAATTATAAATTGTTTTTCATTTTCATTTTTGATTTTTGCTATACAAAAGACGGAGTCAGACAGTTGCTGTACACACGTGCTTAGAGAGCCAAGAAATAAAGAGAGAGAGAGCAGAGAGTCGTGCTATGATTTTATGCGGCATTCTTTTATGATTTAATATTTTATATTTTTATCTTTTTTTTTCGAAATCGTTTTCTTTTCAAAACGACATTTACCTGCGGTACCACGATTACATTCACCATATGCTGAGGTACGTCTGCACATATCAAGTCTGTGAAATAATTTTACAATAGTGGGCGAAAAAAATATTTAGCTATATTTGTAACAAGTTTGAAAAACGTTAATTTTCTCATTAAAAAAAAAAACAAATAAATAAATAAAAGGAATTGAAGAAATTCGATAGAAGAAGAAAAAGTAGAGTAGTTTTTATGACGAGGCAAATTAAAACGTTATTTGCAGTTGAACCTCTTAAAACTTACTTTATTTTATAATACGAAAACGCACCGCTTTTACTTAATTTCAACTATGTATTTTAGTTTTTTTGCATTATATTTTAGATTAAGGCTTGGCTACTTTATATCTAACCATTAAATAATGAAATACCAGCAGACGACACGATTTGAAATTGCTTTTCGTTAAAAATTTGAATTGAAACACAGCATGTTACGTTTTGTTTCAATTCCATTTTCGTAGGGGAATGCATTTCACCGTTTGTCTGAGTAATTAAAATATTTGAACTCTAGCATAATAATTTTACCACACATTTTCAAGTACTACAACCAACAAAACTTGACGGCATTTAAAGCATTTATTTTTTAGTTAAACTCTTATATGAAAATACACATAACTTTTTCTAAGCCCAAATGATACTACAAAAATTATCCAATTACAATTAGGTAGAGAAGTGTTAAAGAATGCAGATTTGAGTTTTTGGTTTTATTTTTTTTTGTCAAGAAAATAATTGATTGGGCAAATTTTTGCTCTGAATGGTTGGTTGTTTTTTTTTTTTCTTTAGAATACTGCCCTGATTTAGATTGCTTTCTTTTTAAATGAAAAGAAATTATTAAATTATTTTCAATTATTTAATGAAGATAGCGTTCCCGCAATCGATTTAATGTTAATTATTTATTTGTACAAATATAACACGCACAACATGAGTGGATGCGAAAAGCTCGGCCTAGGAGGGCTCCAAGGGCTGTTTTGCCATTAAAAGTTAAGTATTTGTTAGGAAAATAGTAAATAACATGTGTTTGGCTTTGGAAATCATACAATTGTTTCAACCAGATTGTAATGATTGGAAATTGAAAGAATATTATTTCTTCTTAGAGAACCATAACTCAAAAATAAGCCATTCTTTAACATCTCTCTGCGACATATTTTTAAAATACCATATGTGTTCTTTTTGTTGTTGTTTCTTAAATGTATTGAATGAGTAAATTGATAATTAAATTCCGAAATATCTTTTACTGTGTAATTGTGCATAAATAAAATGTGTGAGTTTGTGTGCTGGTTTAAACTAAATAAAAGATAAATAAAAATATGTTGGTACTCAATGTTTGTAAGTATGATTGAAGTGTAAGTATTTTTGTATGTAAATTTTTTTTTTTTTTTTTGTTTAATCTAGAAATTATTTTTTTTTTACCCGCTGTGCCTTTGGTGCAACGACCGCCTTTACGCCTTCGACACATATCATACCTGTATTTATGTGTAGTTTTTTTTTTTTTCATCATAAAAATAAAAACATTTTAGAGAGTAGCAAGAAAGTAGAAATGTTTTTTGTATTTAATTTTTTTTGTATAGTTTTAAAGGAAAAATAGTAAAAATTAAAATAAAAATAAAAATAAAAATTAAAAGAAAATATTAAAATGTCAACATAACAAATCAAGAAATATATATTATAAACTTGCTATGCTGAAATCTCATTTCACTTTTAGTGTTGGAATATATTTTTTTGGTTTCATATGGTATTATTTAATAAGCTCTGCTCGCATAATTGAAATTGTACTTACTTTGTTATTGCCACTGCAATATCATACACCGGTAAGCGTCTTTCACGGAATAAATATTTACCCATATCGGTTAAGGCAGCCGCGGAATCGATGGCGTCGCGTCCAACACGATTCCTTTCCAGGTATGGTGTTGCATCTCTTCCCTGAAATAAAAAATATGAAAAATAAATAAATAAATTCATTAAAACTCTCGACACTATGTGTGTGTGTTAATGTAATTTTCGAAAATATCACGGATAACTTTTTATTGGAATGAGTGTTTTTGATATTTGGAAAAATGATAAATGTGAAAAAATGTAGACATGATGCTGTTTTGGCAAGTTTGTTTGACATTTGAAATGAAAGGAATTTTATTTCAGGGCTTGTTGTATGGTACATATTCACTTACTTAACATTTTACACTTTTTCCTAGCTACTAAAACAATGTGTTGTAAAATATATTACTAAAAATTGCATTCACATAAATTTTGTGTTTACACACACGATGTGAGTGCGCTTTAACTGCATATTGTAGAGGATGATTTGGAATATGGAAAACTTGTATCACTCTAGACAAGAAAGTTCATTTGAAACTCTATTGTATAAAGGTTCCAGGAGTACCGTGCAAAACCAAATAGCTACTAAACTATTTCTGTCCAAACATAGCCAGACTGACTTCACTTCTCATTGGACACTGTGAAGTAGGGGAACATGGAACTAAGTTAAAAATACCTTACAATGTTTTCTGTTGCCATTGCAATGACTGCCAAGAAGCAGAATGCCTCACAAGCACGTAGCTAGAACCAGGCTTCGATTTTTGAAAAACCGTTTCATAGCAGTATTGACTCTGATATCTCTGTGATTCAGATAGGAAAACTGGTACAACATATTTTCAGATCTGACAAGGTGAATGTGAGAGTCTGTAAGATTTTGGTAACCCATTCTTAACAACAAAACAAAATGAAAAAATAAAAGTGAGGTTATGGTGAGGTCAAAACGGTATCCATTGCTAATTGTGCCCTCAGCAGATGGGAACCATATTATATATTTTAAATTTTGTATTGTATTGTTTTTTTTTTTTTGACTAAAAATGCTTTTGAAGTTTTGATACTATAAACATAAATAGAAATAAAAAGAAAAACAAATTCACTGATACTGATTTCGAGGTCTTAAGATAAATACAAATAAAAATAAAAATATATACTATGGTATTTACAATCAATTTAATTGAACAAATTATTCAAACTTACAGGGGAAGTGTTTCACAATTTTATATTTCTAGCAATCAAGTTTAGGTTTGTGAATCAGAATCTCTTTGCAGCACTATTTACAATTTAAAAACCATTTCAAATCTACAGTAGTGCACGGTATTTGAATTTTATTTCTAACTAAACTACTGGAAATACTGTGGCAAACCTGACGCCGGTATAAAGATATAAATTACCCGCGCACTACCGTGTACAATCCAGCTGATATTTTATATAACAATTATAAATCTGTTATCTAACACGTATCAAACAATTTGTTTGCATACATCGTAATTTAACACAAATAGTTTGATATAAACCCACTCGCTTCTACATACAATTAATCCATCACATACACACTCTTTGTGGCCGGCACATGTTTAGCATCGTAAATTGAAGTATGGTTAAAGAAATTCAAGTCCGCTTTAGTGGAAGCTTATAAAATATTTATATTCACATGACATTTGTATTATTAACACTTTACTATTGTTTATTTAACATTTCTAATTCTCTCATTCATAATATAATATGATAATATACATAAGATCGTATTGAAAAATATAACTAACATTTTATACATTGCAGATGTTTAAATTATGCATATTTTTCTTATATATTCTTACTTTTTATTTATTTATTTATCACTGATATATTCGTATTTTACCATTAACATATTAATTCAATTTATTTCATTACAATTGTATTTATGGTTGGCATATTTTGATTGACAATTTTATGTACCATATATTGAGTTTTTTTTTTATATAATTTATGTTAATTTCGTTGTTGGTACGCCCTTTGAAATTAAGTACTCATAAGTGATTTAAGTGAAAAGTGGCAACAAATAACAATATTTACTGTGCATATGTAAATTATCACACACAAAAACACTTTACGGAAATAAACTTCTATTGTGAATTGCTATGAATTGAAACATTGAATGGAACACGCCTATTTTGAAAAGAGATATTATTCTAAATTCTAATTTTGAAATCCTTTATCACAGCAATACTTTTTAAATCACTTATGATCCACAGTCACTGATGATCAATGGCTACTCAGAAAGAGAATTAGAGGAATGCTATAAACAGTGTTGCTAGAACGTACTTTTTAGTATGAAAAGCTTAATTTTCGGTAGTCTGTCGTAACTCGTTACATGGCGTACTTTTTGGTGTCAGACCAGAGGAAAAAGTTGGTTAAGATCCTTCAATGCACTGCATCATGGTTAAAGTTTTAATTTTTATAAAATTTTCTCGAATTAAACTTGAATTTGTAAAACAGGCGAACATAAGGAAATGTTAATTTCATTCTCCCTATTGTTCTCATAAAAAGTACAATTATTTTGAGTTACCTAGCTTTTATTTTAAACCAGATTTACATATCACAAATATTACATAGAAAAATAAATAGCAGTTGTGATCAGAAACTTGCCTGGGGAATTCTATAAATAGTGTTGCCAGAACGTTCTTTTTAGTATGAAAGAAAAGCCTGAGGGTGAACCAGGCAACCCAAAAACCTCTTCAAGTTGATCCGTCTGACATTCTTAATGAGGGAATGTGTTTTAGTTGTTTGAGACTAATCCACCCCCTCCATTTATTTTTGTCTACCCATTTTTTTTTTTTTTTACTAATTTTACATGTGAATAACCTTTTCAACATGTACATGTACTTTAATAATTTGATTGCCATTCTATCGCTCAACCCTAAAACGAAAAACCGCAACAGAAAGATTTTTAAATCTTCATCGAAAGAAAATTGGTAATAAATTTTTCTAATGCTAATGCACCTTATGCCATCTTTCTTGCCTCGATTTCCATTACCTATTACTACTATTACTACTGCTAAAAATCATTTGCGAAACAAATTCATTTGCAATTATCAACTCTGAATATCACGTTTAACCTTTTCGCAAACAACATTTGCGGCACATAAATATCAATTCCAACTGAGTGCCATCTTCTTCGTCTTGTACAGGTTTTTTTTTTGTTTGTCTGTTTGTTTTCTTCAGCAGCATTTCCTAACCTTTAAAAATTTTGTTTGTACAATATTATTGAAATTATGCAACCAAAAATTTAACATTTTCTAACGTTGAATGTGAGGCAGGCAAGCAAATATAGCTGTAGTATAACTAGTAGCACCAAGATTCAGCTCTCGGAACGCAGCAAAAAGACACAGTTGCATTCGTGAATTTTGCTGTAATTTGCGTTACGTCAACAAACAAATACGTGGTAGCTTGAAAACGAAAAAGATTTATTTGCTGATTTTAACAGCAAAGCGATTTTATATGCGCTGCAACTTTAAAATCAACTTAGTACAATATAAAACGGAAACAAGTTTCCGATGGATGCAGTACAGCATAACTACATACAAACATACATTACACTGCAACATCAGCATACTACTTAAGTTGTTACTGCGGCAAAAAAGTGTGATTGTGATGATGATAAAGTTTGGCATGGCAGCGACAGCGGCTGCAGATGATGTTGTCGGCGGACAATGATGGTCTTAAATTGCAATTGGAATGAGCAAAGTCAAAGTCGCGTTACATTTACATTGTTGGTTGGCTGCTTGCAAAATTGAAGTTGAAGTGATAAAAATACGAAAATTACAATTTTGAATTTGATATGATAAAGTAGACTTGAAGACTTAAGCAGCGACCGTGCGTTTGCATTTTGCTAAATTAAAATTTAGAAAACGTGCTCGTAAAAAATTAGAACAAATTTTATATTGAGTAAATTGAATTTAATGTTTTATTTGTTTTTGACTTAGTTGCCTCTTTGCAGAAAGCATTAACTCTTAAAAACACTTCGAATTGCAACTGACGATTTGACATATTGCTCAATTGGTATTACGATCACGTTTGACAGATTTAGATGGGATTGTTGCAACAAACAGTGTCAGCGGCATTTGTAAATTGCTATATTTATTTAATGTAGATATTATTTAAATGGCCTTGATTGCTAGTTATTGTTAGGGGAACATTACCTTGTGGATGATGAACTTTTCAAATTTTAACTGAGTGAACTATATACCAATCATTAATGCATAGTTTCCTTTCTAATTGCTTTTAGAAGATGTCAACAAAAACAGATGCTGCCAAATTGGTACTTGAGATATTGGCCAAGGGGAATCGTCCTTATGCAGTCAATGATATAGCAGAAAAATGTGGCAAAGAAATTGGGAAATCAGCAGTACAAAAGTACATGATAATTAAATATACAAGTACATTAAATTAACCTCTTCTTATCGTTTAATTTTAGAGCTTTAGATAACCTCGTCGATAAAGATAAGGCAACAATGAAAACATTTGGAAAAACGAAGATATACTTTATTAAACAGCCAACCAATTTACTAGAGGTAAGGTAGGCGGAAATGTTGAAAAAAATCATGTTTTTATCCCCGTTCATTGGAAGCCTAGCTCCAAAAATGGTTTTTCGATTGCGAGCACTTGTCAGCTGAATGGTGTGAAAAAATTTATTTTTTTATTTTTATTCTAGCGAAAATAAAATGAGTAATTTCCTCAAATATCGAAACGCTTGTAATGCCAATGAATAGACCTCACTGAGACCTTTCCAACGAGCCCATATTTAACAAAATCAATTATACGAACGATTGTAGTGAACGCTCGAGTTAATTTCACTTCTTTAATGAACATATGCAAAATCACACATTTAACTTCCTTGTGGAATCGTTTTTGAAAATCAAATGATGCTGTTCCTAATTTTTTAACTCAACTTGCAATGGGGTAAAAACAAAAACAAAATATCTTTCCATAGAGATTTTTCTTTTTTTTCAAAGTAGGTGTCTAATAGTACACCAACCAGTTCACGAGGAGTATTCGCACGACTTAAAGTGTTAGACTCCCAATGACCAATGGCAAAAGCATGAACTAATTCCGTTCACTTTAATGTTCTTATGAATTAATATCTCTATTATACTTATGTATGTATGTAGCTAAAAACCGAATTACAAAACTGCACAAAGAAATTAACACAAGCTCAGAATAATGTCAAACATAAACAAATTCAATACAGCGAATTGGAAAAGAAATTAAAAACACTTTCGAAGGTACGAAGCATGGAAAGTTTGGAAACGGAACGTAGTAAACTTTTAGATGATATACGTGCATTGAATGAGAAATTACGCAGTAAAGAAACAGAAACTGCGGAAGCCAAAGTAAGAGTATTTTTGGGGTTATATTATTGTCGTAATGATTTTTAATTTTTTTTGCAGTTCACACTCGCCGATGTTAAGAAAATAGAAAAAGTTTATGAAACTGCAGCAAGTGCATATCGAAAGCGTAAACGTATGTGCACAGATATCGTTGATACAATATTGGAGGGTTACCCTAAATCAAAGAGAGCTTTGATCAAGGATTTGGGTTTGGAAACAGATGATGCGGTGGGATTTAATTTAAAAGTTAAGCGTTGAAAATTGAATTTTTGTTGATTTACGTTAAAGAATTATTATTTGTTTGTTTGTTTTTTATATGTTTATATCATAAAACATAAGTATAAATGAGAATATTACAACTAAAATATACATATGCAACAGTTATGAAACTGACTTTTAAGCTATCTAAAATAAATTAAGCGAATATGTATTACAAATAATAACCATCAGCCTTAGAAAAGAGACGAAAATCTTACTATTTCAATCAAAAGTCTTAAGAATAATAGAAGTAAAAAGATAAAATACGATTACTATTCCTTCAGGACAAGCCTTAAAATATCATAAATAAAACAGAAATAAAAAGAAAAAAACATGCACGTGCTTTATGTCTTATTCAAATGACAAATGCTAAAAGATATCGCAAATTTACTTTTGTTAAATTGTCCAAACTAGATGTTACATGAAATAAATTACATTTGAGATATACATATTTGAATGCATGTACATACAACAACTAGACCATACTCAAAGTGCTACATGCTACACTATATAAATTAGAAAAACAGAAGTTATCAACAGCGAGTACCGCCGATAAGAGGAGAAAAATGCCGGTAGCAAATGCATATGCCAAGCCATTATTTTGAAATTTCAAAACTCCAAAAAAAAGCGGTGCAAAGTAGCCATTCGAGCCACTATTTGACCCTAAATATACACAGTCTTTTAAAATGCATGCGGGATATATTTTTCTGCGTGGGTGGGTGGTATTGCAAATTCTTAATTTTTTTCTTATTTGCATTATTTTTTTTTGGTAATCACTAGCAGAAAGTTATTGTAGGTGGAGCAACACAATATAAATTCAGAGAATGTACGTATATTGCATGTACATATGTACATATCGAGTACGTAGTTTTGACCGCACAATGTGCAGTTGCAAATATTGAAAGTAATGGTTCCGTATTGTTTATGGAATTTATAGCAGAAAAATAATGAAGTAAATAAAAATAGAAAACTAAGCAATTTGCAAAAATGTCATTATTTTCTTAGGAGGGAGAAAAAAAACAAAATTGATAGATACAAAAAATTCAACTTATTACAGAGTTTGGCGCATATTCGATAGGAAATTGTGTGGGCTTTCTTAAAGCAGCATTTTAAAAGTAAAACAAACAAAAAATAAACTACACGGAAAACTAGTAACTGGTCTCTCTCTCTCTTTGGGCGAAAATATTGCAAAAGCCATAATTCAATTGGCAGTTAAAAAGATTTATTGAACATTAAGCGCATTTTACAAGAGCAGAAAAATTAAAAGTTAAAATTCAAAAAAATAAAGTATATAAAAATACTAATGCTAGAAATTAATATAAATTCCATTCAATAAATCACCATGAGTTCGCTTTTAATTATACACGCACATAAATATTTGTTCATTTAATTCGGTGTTGTGGAACTCCTTAAGGAAACATACTTAAACCACCACTACGATTGAAGTGTGACCAAACCCCAGAAATATTAAAAAGATTACATTATATGCACATACATAGTACATATACGACGAGTCCATAGTGTGAATGGTGTGTCAAAAGTGTCTTTAGAAAGGAAACCGGTCGAGAAATGCAGGTACAAGTCTCTGTATGTTAGTATGTTTTAAAGGAAGGAGCATGTCATGGTGTGGCGCTCTAATAAAACATGCAAAATCATTTATTAAAATATACACTGTGTTGTCAGCAGGTATGTGTGACTATGCGTGTGTATGTATGTATGAATGAAATTGATATGCCTATGCTTATGGCTATATGAAATTAATTCTATGTATGCCAAACAAGTTGGAAATTGGAAATTAAGTATTTGTAATTTAAATGGAACATGTCCCGCGTGTAATTAAAAGTGATTGCGATATGATTTTGGCTGGGAAAAGCCTGATTAAATTCAATAATCGTAACAGAAACAATGGCATGTTTTATTGAATAGCTGATGGTATATAGAGGTGGAATAAGGGGAGGGTGAAGAGATGATAGAAAAACAAAAAGGTGAAAAATTACGGGTAAAGACATGACATATGAAAATAAACTTCTTAGTTCTTTATGTTTCCGAAGTATGGGAGAGCTCAATATTATAGTGTTGATGTTAAAAGGACAAACAAAACCTAACAATATTTTAGTACCTACGCATGAACTAATGTTGCAGGAAACAAGTAGAAATATTCTAGTATTTTCTGAGAAGACTAACTGACTTCAGATTAAGTCAGTTAGTCTTAGATTCATCCTTTCATTGATTTTCGGTCAGTTCGCCGGGTTTTTCTTATTGTAGAGAATAGAAGGAGGTAATAATCGGTTGGCGGTCACCTTGCTTCAGACATAATTGTTTCGAATTATTGGAAAGAATGTGAAACTAAAATTAAATCAGATCTGTAGGAACTTAAGACTCAAGTCTACATACTATCTCAACTAAACCGAAACTAGTTTTATTGCTAATTTCTGACATCCGCACACACACAAATTACCATAAAATTAATAGCAAAATGTAATTAAATAAATGTTGAAAAGAAATATGTAAATAAGAGCAGAAAATGTGCAAAATTTTAATTTATTTGAAATCAGCGAATAATTAAAGACAGAAAGAATTCAAGAAAATCGGAGGAAAATCAAACTCATACACTTTGCGCTGATAAAATAGACAACCAGCAGGAAGTTTTTTAGGCATAACTAATTCTATGTTGAATTAAGGTTTCCAAAAATTATGCCTGATTTTAAAAGTTACAGGGCAACTCCAAATAGACAGCGTTAAAATTGACTTACTTGAAATATATTTAGCAATTGTTGTTTACTATTTAATTGCTGATTAAATACCAAAAATAACTAAATTCTAAAGTGTTTATTCCAACAAATTCTAAAAATTTATAAAACATTTAAAATAGAAGCAAAAAAAAAAAAAAAATATGTGTGTAAAACTGTCACATGACAATTTGCTTCTCTTGTTGTGTTGCTTGCGCATGCGTTTCAACATTAAAAAAGTATAACAAAAAAGTGTTGAAATAAATGCTTGCTTTTCATTTGTTTACTTCTTTGTTTAGGCTTCTTCATATTAAGTATTAACAATTTCGAAACAAAGTGCTAGTTTGTGTGCTGCGATGATGGTCACCTTAATTTGCACATAAACATAAAAAACTACTACTTCATAAATTTAATAAAACATAACATCTTGTGTATTTTGTAAGATTTTTGTGTACATTTATTTACATAGATTTATTGCTATACATACATATTTACAACAAAACTGCCTGACAATTGGTCGTTATGACCTTCATTTAAGACAATACACAATACATTACATTTGTGGTTTGGGAATGATTGTGGTCAGAAAAATTAAAAATTAGTATTAAGCAATTCAGATAAATTGGTATTTGGAAAATTGTTTCTGAAGCTTTTTTGTTTTGATAGGATGACATGTTTTTTAAACATATATCGAAAGAAGCGACGGCTGAAGGAAATAATGCATATCTTGAAATAGTATCATGGGTAAAATTGTTATAATTTTGAAACACATTTTGAGCTTTAGCCGAACATTTCATTTGAGTATAACTTGAGCTGAAAGGATAGGTTAAGTTAGAAGTGGTGGCCTTACATAGTTCATAGTGTTTCCACAAATTCTCTAGAGTCAATTAGAACTTCGAGCTACTACATCCATCACTGTTTTCAGTTTGTTTCCCACCAAACCAAAGATTTTTAGCATGATACCATATTTGGAAATGTAAAATTTTGGTACGAGAGTGTTGTGGTCAGAAAAGTTTTGATATACTCATGCACCCTGTCTTGTCAGCTCGTCCGCCACCTAATAGCCCACTATACTAGGTAGAATGCAATGGGACCCAGCTGAGTACTAAGTTTTTGAAGGGACTTGCATGACTTTCCAAGGTCCTTCAGAGCAGTTTGACTATTTGAATACAAAAATTATTCACAGATAATTTGCTGATAAAACTCAATATCTTAGCCGTCTCAAGGACTTGGTGCAAATGAAATCATTTCTTTTTGTTCATTTTTATTTAGTTGAATGGAAGATATCATAGTCTGAGGTAAACTCAGAAAGTGGAAAAAGCAAATAAAGAGTAATGTTAGAACTGAAAAAGATGAATATGTATTTTACGAGCATTTCAGAAAGTTTGGTGGGATGATGAAAGACGGTCTCAAACGGAACATGGAGACTTTGTAACGAAAAGTAGAATATCGAAACTATTTGTTGAAGAAACTTGCAGTTCTAGATAGCATTCAAGGGAATTTTCATCCTGAATCTACTAAGACTATAGAGGAGATGGTTATCATAATGGAATTTAGAAAGGGCGAAAACATGTAAGGAGTAAAGTTATAAATATCAATATCAGGCTGAGTCTCCTGGGACAACATACTCAGCAATTATCTTAGGATGTTTAGCCAGCAAATGTGCTATAACTAAAAATGTTCCAAGCTGAGTTCATACAGGGCCTTGACATTCTGGTTAAATGTATAAAATGGACGTAAGATATATGATCTAGGAATATAAAGTAGTAAGCTAAACCCTGATAAATGATTCAACTAAGTAAGAATGCTGTTGAACTAATATTGCTATTGAGAGGAGAAATTGTAACTAGAAATTATGACTTAAATTTCTATCAGAAATTTATTACTATTGATATGAAGATGGGGATTTGCAACGCTATCTAAGATTACACTGTACAACAGCAAAATTGTATTTAAGTTGTGGACCAGCTTTTCATCCAAAACTCCTCGCTAGTCCTAGAATATTACTCTTAACACTTTGATACATCAGTAAATAAATCCATAAACCTACATGAATATAGAAAATTTGATTTGTAGATAAATACTACAGTAAAAAACAAAAACAGAAAATATTTCCAGCAAGTGCTAATAACATTTGCTGAATTGCTGTAACTATACTGCTACTGTGCGTAGCAAACTACTGCTTCTACAAACATTTTTAGCGTTTTTCTTATTGATTTATTAGCAAATTGATAAAGTGATTGTTTGTGCCGGTTGTTAGCAGATACAAATGGTCGGATTGTTGCGCAACTATATTACTAGATAACTGTGTACATATACCAGATAGTTACGCATTTAACAGCTACAAAATACTAAACGACTTTGCAGCAGTATTTACACGCATTTTATTTTCAAAAGCTTTTTGTTTTTTGGATTTTTTAATTAATTGCAGAAAACAAATATTTTTTAGTTTCTATTTCAAATATTTTTGTGGCTTATCTTATGATTTCATTAATTTTTTTATTTTTTTTTTTTGCTATACTGAAAGACTAATAATGGTTTTTTTTTCTATTTTTGATACCTACCAACCATTAAGTTTGTAATAATTTATTTTTCTATGACATTTTGACTAATTTATTTCATTCATTTATAATTAAGTGTGCAAAATATTTAAATAAATCTATTATTTGGAAAATAATAAGGTTAATGTGAAATTGCTGTGTGATTTGTGGTATTTTTATGTTGTACGTGCGAAGTTTTTATCAATGACAACTAATTTTTTTTTTTTTTTGATTGACAGTTTTCAGAAACAGAAAAAAATAAAAAAATAAGAAAAATATACATTTCAATGCATTTAACGTAAGCAAACAAGTTTTAATCTCATACTACATATATTTATTTAAACTTATTCAATATTACATTTCAATATACTAAAGAAGACTTTAATGAACAATTATCGTGCAGAGCCTAAAATTCAACATATGCAAACAATTGATACTTGGTTTGGTTTAGTAAGATTCTCCACACATCAGGAAATGGCTTATGCTTTCTCTTTCAACAGAGTTTATTAAGTGAGAACCCATGGAAGAAAATTTACTTTAAGGCTGAGCCAATTTATATTGCATATCAAAAATCAATGATCTGAGAAGATCAGTGTATGAGCTAAAGATTATTCACAAGTTATAACTTCAGAAATTAATCCTTCCACTACAGCTGAGGTTAGCTTAACAGCTATGGCTCGTTGAACATATTCTTTTATTGAAGGTTTCATATACTCCAGATTATTGGCTCTACAGCATGACTAGTTGAAGGTTGTACTTAAATACATCTATGTTTCTCTCTGTTTGTTCGCTAGGACGACTTGTGAATATGATAGAGGACGAATGTTTCTTGGATGTCTTCAAAAATTCCTCTATGTAGAGGCTTTCATTGGCAGGTAATAACTATGAAGATTCTGATGCCATAAACTACTATCAGTTAAGCAAAGTAAAATGCCCATACTTTGAGTAACTCTGTTTGAATTGGTTTTCGAACCAAGCATTTATAAACATAGTAAGAGGTTGTACACAAGTAAAGTCACGGTTTCTTTGTTTAACAATGGAAGTTTTTTATGTAAAATATTAAAAATAAAAAGGGTTTTACTTCATTTCTTAATGTGATAACAGCAGTGACAATTGTTGTTTCATAATGTTGTTAAGCTATATTTATATTTAAAAAATAAATAAAAAAAAACAAAGAGTGGAATTTGTATATTTGTGTATTGGTTTAATAGAGCAATTTCCTAAAAAATAAGAAAAATACTACGAAGATTGTAGTACACCACACTTAAGCAACATAGAAAATTACCTCAAGGATGTCATGCTTTGTGCCTGCAGCAATTCAAACAAAGAAACAAATAAAACAAAAATAAGTCTTCGAAAAAACATAGAAAAAAACAATAAAGTGTAAATAGTCAGCAAAAAATTAATGTCACGATTTTGCAGCAACTTAATAAAAAATTATAAAATATATAAAAAAATAAGAAGTGACTTGCTTAACTTTGCCTAAATGCAAAAATTAAATAAAAAATAACGTGGGCGCATGCCGCCAAAAGAAGGAAAATATGAAAAAATTCCAATTTAACTAATTTCAGTAAATTAATAAAATAAAATTTGTTAAAATAATATTTTCATAATTTGTTTGGCACACGTTGCTGCATATCAAAATAAAATTAATCAAATACAAATTAAAAAAAATATTTAAAAAAAATGGTCAGGTTTAGCAGTAATGATTTTTTTTTTTTAAAATTACTTAAAAATTGCATTATTTTACTTTCTCACACATAAATCTTGTATGTCAAAAAACTTTCAGGAAGTCATTCTATGTATTTTTTGAGCTGGCAATATATAAACAAGACACTTGCTGCAGTTACCAAATTGCAGCAATGGCAGCAACAGCTCAAACTATTGAGTTGAACAACACAATTTGCTAACTAACTATAACAAAGCATGAAATTGTTGTTGTTGCAATATTAAAGTTCACAGGTTTTTAAAGTTCGGCGCTTGTGCAGCAACAATATTTTGAAGCACTTGCAATAAATATTCATGTTACCGAAACAAGAGGCAAACCAAAAAAGAAAAAAAAAACATTTTTCATAAAGCTTTGGTTATAGCAAAAGTTATTCCTTATTATTTACTATGTTATTAAATCTACAAAAAACAAGTGAATTTGTAAATCATTCATTAAATTGTTGGCACTATTTCTACTTTATTGACGTATCATGAATAAAATGTTTATAAAAGTAAATAATTAACCACAAAAGAAACCTTTATGATTTTCTTCCTTCACTGCTTGTAATCCATTCAATTCACATTCAATACTTAATACCACTTAATTTTGCATTTAAAGTTTTATGAAAGTTACATAGTAAGGAAAAAGATACCGAATGATTACCTCACAATTAAATTAGTAAAATTTTAATATTCTTATTTAGGTACAGACCAAAAATTAAAAAAATTAACACACTTAAATCAATTCGCGCAGTTTATTCGGCTTTAAATTGGTTTATTTTAGTTTAGACACAAATGGCCAAATTAAAACCCAGCGGGAAATTTCAGAAGTCACAATAGAGTAATCAAAATAACAAAATTTCTAAGTATTTACATAGACACATATGTATAATATAATCTGGATACCGGGACCAGATTTTCTTGCCGGGAGCCGACGAGCTGGCAAGAAAAGGATCTGCTATGAGAGCTCTTGCTGAATCGATATTCATACCACTTAGTGTTTATAGCTCCAGAGAGCTATTACTATAAAATTTCTTCAAATTGCAGATTTTAGATGGAAAAATCTTGCAACTGTGGCCTAGCTACAACCATAAACAAACATCATCAGTGGCCAATCGGAGAGCAGGCAGCCAAAGTGGGAATGCGGCCTACAACACGCTGTCTGTCATTGATGTAACCAATAGAAGGAAAAGAATACTATTCTTCACGTCCTCTGCGTATGCCGTACCTTATGAAAGGACAGGATGCTTGCTTTAGGTAACCGCTCTTCAGCAACCTTGAGGAGCTCTGTGATATAAACATCCACGACCTGCAGAGGTTTCTAAGCTGCACGGATTTGATCCAACCGAGCTGCTATTAAAACAATGAAACTAGTTGGAGACGAGGATGTGGAACGTAAGCGCCTGATGGATTCGTGGATCGAAGCACTACTTCAACTCATTAACAAAGCGTTTTGTGGGTTCGAGTTCTAATCTGAAAAGTTGCTTCCTGCTGTACTGTAGCAGTTTTGAGCACAGGTTTTGAAGATACATCCAAATCCAAAAAAACAATATTGGAAAAAAGGTGGAGTTTCAAATTTCACTATCTTACTAGACAAAAAAGTGCCCGTATCAAATACCAGAAATCTATTTATTTTTATTTTTATAAATAATTTCTCTAATAATTTGACTTAACCAATAATATTGTATTTTTCACAGTGGAGATTTTAGTTTACATATTCATTATTTCTCTAATAAATTGTTGAGTAAGAGTTTAAGAGCTGATTTTTTAACATTTCCAGCTCTACTACATTAGGTATAAGTTCATTTCCTACTGGGTACATAATTATAGCAAACCGTTGTGGTCATTCATTAATTTTCTCAATCCAAACACAATTTAATTTGTTGTTGTTTATTATTTCTTTCAGTTTGCTAATTAATGTTGAAATGTTTAAATTACAAACAATCAAAAACATATATTTTACAGTTTTTCCACTGCGTTTAAATTTACTTGCTTTCAAAATATTAATACATAAAAAAAAGTATAGAAAATTAAATAATTACTCAAAAACTAATTTGTAACTATTGTATGCTTCATATTCGTTATCGATAGTGAGTAATAAATTTTACACTAACTAGAATTGCAGTTCATTGAAAAGCAGTAGGGCTCACAAAAATAGTGCGGCAAAAGATAAATGATTAAGTTTTTTAAAGCGTACAATTACTAATTAGTAACGGATGGAATCATTTCCCTATTCAAGAGAATTTTTAGAGGATTATCTGAAATAGTTATCACATTCAATAGATTTTGTGGTATAGTACAAAAATTTATTGTTTTCGTTTGATTTTGTTTTGGATATTTAACAATGCCACAATGTTTTTAGGTAGTTCCCAATATGAAAGAGAATAAATCTCATGAAGTAAGTCTTTATTAGTTGTGAAGCATTTTTTAAATATGTACTTTCCCATTTCAGGTTATCCAATTTGGTTATATAAATCTTTAAAATATTTGCACTATAAAACTTACCCTTGAGATAATAATACCAGCAATGCTAATGCGTATTCTGGGACCTTTGAGTAAACGATAACGCAGATCTACACCATTCCAGAAGGAGATGAAATAACGTTTAACCTATTCATGGAGAAAGAATAATAAAAAATCATTATACAATAGTAGTTAAACAAAATAGATGCAAGCTTAAAATTAAGTAATATATAAACGAACGAGCTTGTAGTGCGTGATCAATTGCACTGATCAAATCAGTGTGTGTGAGTGCCTAAGAAGCATAGTAGTTTCTCTGAAATAAGATATGCGAAAAAACCATAATACAAGCAACAATATCACGTACTTGAAGTATTTAAATTAGAATGCACATCAAAAAGATGCCGAAGAAGTAGATGAATAAGATGCAACTGATCGTAAGCGATCGCAACTGATTTATAGCTCGCTTAGAGAAGAGTTTAATTTATTGTATAAAGCTTCAGAAAGTATAAAATCATTGCACGTTCTTCTTCATGTCTTCAAAAGAAACTGTTTTTGCAAATACATAACAGAGACAAATCTATCTACAGATAGGAAGTGTGCGCTAAAATGTTGTGCTAGATTTGATCAATGGTCTTAAAATTCACACACCCACACAAAATCCACACAAGCACCAAGGTGTGGTGAATTGTAGTCATCACTTATTTCTTAAGAATATAATATTTTTATTCCGAATTTTTTTTTTATGATTTTTTGGCCTTACCTGTAAATTATCACCACCATGCAATCGATAACCATCATAATCTACAATAACCAAAACTTCTGGGTATATCATGTATGGAGCTTGACGTTTCGCGCGTTTAAAATTCGTGCGTGTTGCTTCAGCTATTTCATCTGCTTCAATGTCTGCATTATCTTCGAGTGCCTCTTCACCTGTTTGTCGTGTCTCGAAGTCAGCGAGCGTGGCAGCGCGTCTTTGGCGACGTTGTAATTTTTCCAGTTTTTCGCTGGCCTCTAAGTCATCGGGTTCCATAAAAGCTAAAATAGGAGAAAAGGTAAATATGAAAAACTGTAGTTACCTGAAGTTTGATATTTCGAAATTCGTTGCATTGAATTGGAATATACAAAAGGGTGGGCTTAAGACCTTCTATGAGCTGTTGTGATATAACAAATAGTATTAGAGGTTTTCGTTGGTTTTTCAAGTTCTTCAAAGTGGATCATATTTTGTAAGACTTAATTTTTTTAGTTCTTCTTAAATTTTTTTTTCTAATTTAAATCATTTTTATGCGAGGGTATAGAAGCTCTGCTTCAGCCCTTTCAAGTAAAACAGAATTCAGGTGTAGTTGAATATTCTGGTCTACAACTTTCTCTATTCTCTGACCAGCCCAAAAAATCTTTGTTTTACTGTTCAAATGGTATCTGGATTGTCTGTCAAACCAGCAACTAGGATGCCGTCTTACTTCTCAGTTCAATTAAAAACTTTACCTTTCTTTCATTATGAATCAAAAATTCTTACTCAGCTTGATATCATCCATCAGAAAACAATTACAAATTGGGAGCTTGATAGCTCACATTTCAATGAATGAATTTAGTTCTACCTTGAATAGTTTTACTCTTTTAACTGCATAAGTACATAGTATACCACATACTTTAATATAAATGCTACATAAAGTGTATAAGCTACGCTCCAAGGCGTTGAGAATCCACTCCCAGTCATAAACATCAAATAATAAAATGTAAAACATTCTAAATCAGTTTTAGGCGTGTTGTTTTTTCTTAAAGCAGGTAGTTAGTTAAATAAAAAACAAATGAAAAAAAATAAATAAATATAAATGTAATATTTCTGAAATTTTAGCACTAAAAATCAAGTTAATCAATGCAATGAACGCCGCATAACTGCAAAATGCAAGAGCATTGAACGAAGTTAACATTACTCGTTTAGACAAGAGATTTTGCGCAACGAATTTGTTAGCTATTTAACGTACACTTTGTGTGTATGTATGTAATTATTGGTCATTTGAGTGTTGAAATTAAATGCGAGAAATATGTACATTGGTATCATTAAACTTGGCTTCAAGTGGAGGGCACTTGAAACTGAAAATTATATCAGATCCAGCTTTGGGCTGTAATTTACCTTCGGTTCACTCCAAACCGTCGGGCAGGTTGAATTTTAACAAGAATAAGTATTCCCAGAAATAAACATGTTGATTTGCTGATGTTGACATGAATCTGAGATGGACCCGTAGAATACTGATACTGTGCAAAAAAAAGAACAGTCAAGTGAATAGTTCCGGGTTTTTTTTGATACATTCAACACAAATGTTATACCCCTATGAATGCAGACAATTGTGTTGAATAGAAGGAAGAAGGAGGGAGAATGAGAGAGGGAATGCAATCACACACGACGCCGATAGGCAGCCATTGTGGCAAGTGTTATGCCTTTACCACAATGAACTTCAGTTTATCAGTGTCGATTATGGCCGCATGCTTTTCGCATCCACTCATGTTGTGCGTCTTATATTTGTATATGAATGGAAGGGACCTACAGTTTAATGCCGAATCCGAACGGCGAAGTTCATAGGCAATTTTTACTCTTGTAGGTCATTTCCTGCCAAGAGGTGGTGTATTAATTTTGTTGTTGTTGCATTTTTTTTTAAGTATATTATAAGTACCAATCACCTCGGTGGTCTTGTGAAAAATGAGTGCTAGACTGGAGTTTCAGTAGCCTCAGGTTCAGTAGCATTCGAACAGTGAGAAAATGCTAAAGTGAAAAAACGTTTTTCCGATTCTAAACAAGTGTACCAATTTGGTGGTTAGAAGTTCCTACTTAAAACTGTGGTGGAAATGCTCGGATTAGACATATACTAACTGTACTTCCCCCTCGATCATAGCTAGCTACCAGTTCATTTTCGAAAGATTTAATCAAAACTTATTGGTTCAAATTTTTTGTATAAGTATTTTAATAAGTAGTACCAAATAGAATAAATTTCAATGTAATATTACTACATATAGACTTCTTAGTGTGAGTATTTATCTCTTGTTATTGTTGTCATTAACTATTATTTTTGTAAAATGTACAAGTACAATTGGTAATAAAAACGTGCCTAAAATGGAATTTCCTGTCGAAAACAAAAACGGAGCAATTGACAGCAAAAATTACAAACGGTAGCATGCCGCAAAAATGAGAAAACAAAATCTGTAAAATCAGTTACTTCACAAAAGCAAAACAAGTATGCTTGAATTAAAGTTCTTTTATTGCAAAATATACTTGAACCCAGTATGAAATGGAAAAGGAGCCGAATGACAACTAGTACTACTCTTCTTTTTGTATGAACAAACCTTCATAGCTTATGAGATATGAGATAATAAACATTCACCAAAGTCATTTATATGAGGAACTTTCAAAAGGCAATAAAAGTTCATTTGCACACAAACAAAAAAAATCTTGTTGGGGTTTTTACTCTATTAACTTGATATTCTCATACTGATTTGTAATTTTTGATACCCCAGAAAATAAACCTGAATTAGTTGGACAGTGTAATTCGAAAATCTCGCTTTAGTCTTACTTAAACCATGCATTTAATAATGACAAATTGAAAACCTTATGGCCACTGGAGCAGAACACCAGTATCTCTTGGTATGTACCGGCCAATTAGAGTGCTTAAAGCAGGCTCCAAATGCCTGAATATTTTGTGCATGGAATAATGAAATAAGACCTCTGTTCTACTTTCATTGGTTTTTAGATCAAGAGGTAATGATTAATAGAAACAGTTTGGGGGCATTAGTATTACGACGCGAGAGGTGAAATTCTTGGACCGTCGTAAGACTAACTTAAGCGAAAGCATTTGCCAAAGATGTTTTCATTGATCAAGAACGAAAGTTAGAGGTTCGAAGGCGATCAGATACCGCTCTAGTTCTAACCATAAACGATGCCAGCTAGCAATTGGGTGTAGCTACTACTATGGCTCTCTCAGTCGCTTTCCGGGAAACCAAAGCTTTTGGGCTCCGGGGGAAGTATGGTTGCAAAAATGAAACTTAAAGGAATTGACGGAAGAGCACCACCAGGAGTGGAGCCTGCGGCTTAATTTGACTCAACACGGGAAAACTTACCAGGTCCGAACATAAGTGTGTAAGACAGATTGATAGCTCTTTCTCGAATCTATGGGTGGTAGTGCATGGCCGTTCTTAGTTCGTGGAGTGATTTGTCTGGTTAATTCCGATAACGAACGAGACTCAAATATATTAAATAGATGCTTTCAGGATTATGGTGTTGAAGCTTATATAACCTTTAGTCATGAATGCAGTAAAATGTGTAAGTGTTTGAATGTAATTTGAAGCAAATTAGAATGGGACATCATCTTTTAACAAACATTTATTTGGTAGTACTATAGAAATGAAAAGTGGGTTGAGGAGCAAGAGTGTTGGGTTTCTGGCCTGTTTTCTACTTGAATGGAACAGTATTATTTGCATGACCTGAGCGCTCCACCAGAAGCAAGTACCTGCAACCTTCTTGACCATATTAATGACACTGGTTGCCTTATGGTGTGAAAAAAGTAGGCTTGTCATAAAAATGGAGCTTTTTGGTACCCTTTTCTAACACTACATATTTTTGACCTTTTCCGCGTTGTTTCTGAAACAGCAACAACTGTTCTTCTCTTCTAGCAAAAATTTCAGTATTTCCATGCTTGACTTTACGCATACAAAGTTTCTACAATTAACACTAGTAATTAACACCGGATATACTTAAGCACCGGTAAAGAGCAAACAAAAGGATATAGATACAAAGAAAAAAAAATGGGAGGAAGAAGGTGAATCTGAATCTGCATTCAGCAAAGTGAAGGTAACCTTCATTGAAGTCAATCTCCTCTCGTTAATTCGTTTAATTAAAAATTTAATTTAAATATGTCCATATAATTACCATAAAATTTTTAATTTTTAATTTAAATTTTGATATTTTTTTTTTAAAATTATTTTAATAAATGTAAACGAAATACTCGTACTGTAAAGTTTACTTTATATAAAAACGGGATCATCGCGTTTTATTTTTTATTTCTAGAGCACTCAGTCTGCATATTTGGCGTCATGCGGTTTTATTGCAAAAAAAATTCGTGAAAATGACAACTTAAATTTTTGGGTCTTTAATATTAATTTTTAAGTCATTTTTTATATTTATTAATTTAGTACAGCAAACATTGTCAATTGAAATTGTTAACATTAAAATTTACCACATAGCAACTTATTCGCTGGTCAGCTTTTTTTTTTTAGTGCATTTTAATATCGACTACTGTAGAGTATTAAAGTCGTAGTTAATTGCTTTATTAAGTAATTAAGTGTAGCAGATTCAGCAACATCCTTCGAATTCCATTCGAGTTGGTAACTTAATTTTATTAAATCCAGAAAATAAAATTCATGTAAATGTTTATGAATTCTCGCTTACCGAAATCACTTAAATGATCCATCGATGATACTTCGCGCTTATAAATCACATGGTGTACTTCAGCTTTATTTGGGCTCAAATCATGTGGCAATGGTTTTATGACCATTTCATGACCAATGCTACCTTCCTGCAATGATACAAAGAAGAAGAAGAAGATACTATTAATATTACATACTTAGTTAAGAATTTTTATGTTGATTTGTAAATACTATTGACAATGAATTGAGTATTACAACCTTCACATTGATACTATTTTTACTACAACACAGCTTCTAATCAGGTCTAGAAGTTGAAGATGATATACGAGTAAGTATATACATAAATGGTGGTAACCCTTGACCTTAAGCATTAGATATCAATACAAGAGAATTTATTCTTTTATTAGAAATTTGTTGATGCAAACATAAAATAGACTGAGTCTAAAAACTGAAGTGATTGTCATCACTGTAGTTTTTGTTTGACAATTTTTTTATATTTATTTATTTTTATTGATTTCTAACCCTGAATTATAAATGATGATGTTGTTGTTTATAGCTAAGAAAGAATGATAAATTAGTTCCGTTAGTTTTGTAGGTACGTAATGCTACAACAATTGGCGTGTAACAAAAAAAAAAAAAAAAAAAAAAAAAGGAAAAATACAAATAAATTATTAAAAATATAGAAAATATATGTATATATGGAAAAAAAAGCAACAGAAATATTGGAAAAAACTTGTTTTAATATCAAAAACGATTTTGTCATAATTTTATGCTAATTAAATACAATTTTACCGCTAGTTGTTGCAGTACCTAGACAGAGTTGCTTTTGTTGTTGTCGTTAATTCTAGACAATATACTCTCAGATTGCAACAGTGTAGCCGTGCTTAATGTCAAGCCCCATTCTTTCTTCAAGACTAATGAACTTTAAGCTCCCACTAATTTTAGCGTCTGATTTTCGTCTGATTTTTTAAATTTAATTCTTCAATTAAACTGCTTGTAAGTACCCAATACATACACATTTTATTTTGTGTTTTTGCTGCGCATGATTAAGCATGTTCGTCACAGTTTTAATGTTGCTGTCGATTGTATTAATTGTTGCCGTTTTTTCTGATTTTTTGGAAATTTTATTTTTAAAAAATATATACCATATAGTATATTAAATTTATCACAATTTTATTTTTAATATCACGATTTGTTTTTGAAGAATGGCAACTGCAATTTTTTTTCTTTGTTGTAGTTTTTTTTAAATTGTTGTATAGTTTTCAACTTGAACTTGTATTGTTGATGATGTTTGCGAACTCGGAAGTTCGTTTTTTCTACATTTTTTTTCTATGGCTTGCTGCCGTTCACCAAAGTCAAGTGCAGTTAAATTTTGGGGTTTTTGCACTTTTGATATTGGTATTTACTGTAAGTAGTTTTATAATTTTTACATCCATACGATTAGTTTAAATATTTCGATAAATATTAGTGATCTCTTAGTGCTTGAAAAACTTAAATGAAAGCTATACTACTGGCAGAAAAATTATTTTGCCTTCTTCATTTTAGTAAAACAGTTATGTAGGTATTCATGGTTTGTAGATATGAGATGTGTGTCATAAAGTTCCACTAAAATTTTTGTTGATTGCAATACGAAAATTTCGTTGTAGCTACAGGCTTCTGTCATACTTTTTAAATAGCCGTTACTAATGACAGTGCAGTAGCAGGGCTGTGAATCATGAGTAGAAGAGTGAAGGTTGTCAATACAATTCACTGGACTGGAGATATCACTTATATTGGTAGTGATATCGACAGGGTGGGCATGAGTTATATGTATATATGAAGTGAAAAAAATATAACTAGATTGGCCAAACTTTCTAAAACAAGACAGAAAATATTGAAATCTCTATGAAATCGTGGGGAAATCGTAGCTAACGATTGATTTATAAATCAACGGTTCAATTTAATTTATGTACACTTAATTTAAAAATCAACAGACATCGCCAGTTATGCTTCAACTACTGAGCTCGTGCAATATGTGTACCAGGAATTGAACGGAAAAAAATATATATATATTTGAACATGCTTTTTCTGTCAAACATACAAACTCAAAAATGTATGTGGCTGCCTATATGAAAAAAACTTAATGATGTATTATAAAGTCCAAAAAAAAAAAAACACAAAAAACTCAAATTCGATTTAATTAGTGCACACATTACAAATGAACTGCAAAATGCGCAGATTTCAAAAGGATTTTCATATGCGATTGTAAAAAGGAAAAACTAAAACTAAATTTAAGTTGTTGCGGCGGTGCTAAGGTGATTTTAATTAAAATGGTGCTGCAGTTGTTGATGCTGGAACTGCTACTTTTGTTGGTGTGATTTCTATGCGACTATTTCTCGTTCTCCCTCTCTCTCTCTCCATCCCTCTCTCTCTTTCTCGTTATCAATCCTACCATTTATTTTTAGCTATTTACTATTAGGCGGGAGGAATGTAGTTGCCTAATTTACTGTCTGCCCACCTTAAATATGTGTTGCCTGCTTAAACATGTCCACAATGATATTTAAAAAAAAAATTGTGACACTATAGAAATATATATAAATCTTAATGTAGGCATCGAAATTTTCGTAGTACGTAGTACGAGTATATAGTAGAAGTAGTAGGTATGCTAAAAGCAACTACCTGAAATTTGTTGTTTGGTTTGAGTTTTCCGCATTGAAATCTTAGTTCAACAGCAGTCCAGTCAGCGAACATATACATATCACAACTTTGGGTGTGAACTCAAGCATGCATACGAGTATATTGAGCGAAAAAGAGGGTGGTGCTGTGTGTTCTATGTAAACCCATGAAAGTTATGTAATTGTAGCAATAGTTGACAATTGAATTTTATTATAACATAACGAACATAACAAAAAAAAATCCAACAAATATAAAATAATATAACATTTCAGACACACATTTCATAGTGTGCAATGAAATTTGTGTGGCAATGTTGTTTTGAATACTACAGTTTGTTGCTTAAGTCTTTTGTTTTACTTTTAGTGCTTATATATAAAGAAGTAGCAGGTCATATCACAAACGCATTAATTGAGCAGTGTTTATGACCTCTACGTACGAGTATGTTTGTTATTATACTTATACTAAACTAGAAAATTCCTTTCAATGCTCTTTCATTGAATGAATTTAAAATTTTTCAATAATTTTTCCATATTCTTTTCTACTAAATCAAATACCAAATGGCTTGTCAATCAAACTATTTTATTGGCCACCATTCAATTTCAATAAGAAATATAAAATTAAAATATGGTTTTTAATGGCACCATGAACAAAAAAACGCATGTAATTTATGCAGAATAACATAAATTAAAAAAAAAAAAGAGAAACGTCAATGTCATTTAACTTATTTGACAATGCTGTCACGTATCAATTTAAATTTGTATGTTTTCATTTTTTTTTTTGCAATATTATGCCTAATTATATACATGCAAATTAAATATTGTGAATATGCGTAATTAAATCCAATTCAAATGGAATTTTTGTTTATGTTAATTCATAAATTTATGAGTAATTGATGAAGTCTCATTCTATGAAATTACATATAATATATCTAAAAATACGAGTAAAACAAGCACTTAAGAAATAAAGTTGAAAGGAGTGCAATTAGTAACCAACTAATAAAAAAAGTTCTTAGTAAAATAAGATGAGCTTATAACAAAGATACGAGTACATCCTTCTTAATTAAATAATGTCTAGTTTTGACTATATAAAAAATATGTACAAAATTCAAGAATCCAAAAAATTAAGATGCTCATCGTTCAGATGCACATTGCAATTGTGAGCTAGTTACCTGCTCGGTTTTAGCTAAAAAGTACTAAAATGTTCTCTACTCTAAAAGCTTTGATACTATTTATTAAATAAATAAAAATTTTTTATTTTTTTATTGATACATTCAACACACAGGTATGTATGTCTAAAACTCAAGAGATGAGTTCGTCTTCTATGGCAGCTTTCAAGATCTGATGAAGACACTAAATCTTCCATTCATTATAGGATAACCTCCACCTTATTATTACATACTAACATTTAATAATATCTGCATGCATTCTAATTCTACCATATTCGAAGATAATTAATTAATTATTTGTAAGAAAATATGCCTACGTCTGCTTGATGGTTTGGTAATTCCAAACCAATAATGTCATTGAAAAAGCTGTAAAAAAAGATGACTAACCAACTAATTCTGTATTTGTATTTTAATTAAAAGCACATTTAATTCATTCTTATGTTATTTTCTTCCCTTCATTAATTCACAATTTAGTGACTGGGCATCTATGATATAAATTCAAATTAAATTTTAACAAATTAACCAATGATATTTCTAAGGTCACCAATGAATATTTTTACTAAGTATGTAGGAAAAGTTTTTGTGTTTTGAACATGTAAGAAAATTATATTGTTCTTGTAAAAAGCAGATTACATAGGTCTAATTTTTTTTCTTATAAATTATGAGAAAATATTTTTCATGTTGCCGTTTTTAAAGATTAATTAACTTAGTAATACATTTAGTAAATGTGTAACTTAATTGAAAACATGTGAAAAGGTTTCTTGTTTTCTGGTTGAATGAGTGAACATTTGATTTTCTAGGTCTTAATTCGAAATAAACCAATTTTCGATAGCTGGGTAATGTTTCGACCAGCAACTTTGCAAAGTTTACAAGAAATCGCGATTTTTTAACAGAACTTAAAATTTAATTTGTAAAATGGAAAATTTTAACAATGAAGATTTTACACATTTCGCTGACTTTAACTTTTAATAACTACTAAAGTTATCACTTAAAAGTATTCGATCCCAGAGAATACTTATGGCCAACTAGGTAATTTTGTTGTCACGAAAAGGAAGAATCGATTTTCCCAATTCCCAACTCGAGATTTTTATCAACTCAGATTATATTGAAATGGTGATGATTCAATTTTACTAAACCCAACTTTGAAAACTTCTTTTGTCACCGGATGCAATAATATATATGAAAGATCACAATGCTGATAGAGATGATATATGTATGAACTACCTATCACATATATTTAAATTATATTCCATAATCTCTTCAAAAAACTAATGGATCTCTGCATTAAATATCGAAAGTTAAGAAAATCCTTGAAAAAATATAAATTCATAATAAGTAATAATGACAACACTACAACATCAGTACCAACCAACCAATAGCAACAACAACACTTTATTAACTCAACACCCAACAGATAAGATTAGATTAGACGAGAAAAAAATGACTTCAAGTATAAAATGAAAACATAACATGGCACAGCATGCGGTTATCATTTTGGTCAAGGTTACAAAAAAAAAAGAAGAAAAAACTACACTAAACAAAATGTATAATTTTCCATGTTAACAGTTTGTTTACAAACACCACCAGCGAACCACCAACCATCAAGTGCAAAATGCCGCCAGACCGAATCAAAACAGCCGTACGCAAAAAGTTGCGGGAGCAGAAGAAACAGCGGTGGACATAGAAAAAGAACTAGAACCACGCAACATTGCACACGCGACATTAATATTCATAAACACCCATGGCGTTAATATTTTAATACTACCAATATATTTGAACTACTTAGTATAGACAGAGGGACGGACGGATGGACAGAGATGCTAATGCTTAAATCGCTTTAAGTAGACAGACAGATACTTACCAACTATGAGAAGTTATGACCAACAGAATAAAAACAATACAAAAAAAAAGAAAAAAACTCGAGGCCTCAAACTTTTGGCCGTATATGCATAAGACATATATATAACATTGACTTATGGTCAAGTAGATAGAATTTAAAATAAGAAAAATATTATATTTTTTAGCTGAAAATCAAAGAAATCCTCAGTCAAATCTAAAAAGATAAACATATTTTAAATCGAATCGAATTGAATGTTAAAATGTGAAATATATTAATGCTCATGACTGAGATATTCTTACGCGGCCATCGAGTAACCGAGACACATTGAAACGTTCAAGTGTATACACTTCTGTAGGGGGAGTAGGGTGCAGCAAGGGGTGCACGCACATATTTAGATGGCATTTGAAAAATTTTCAAGTATGACCCAGAACAAGTTCTTTGATTGCTGGCTCGATTGCATGCTGCTGTTGCAATTTAGAAGTTTTACATAGTTTTTGTTAGTTAGCTAGTAATGTGAGTTAAGTCTACGTCTTTGCAATTAAGAATTTTTGAATTCATGTTACTCGATTTGTGTTGTTTGTTTTTGTTTCTGAGCAGAATTGCTGCCGAAAGGCGTTTTAGATAAATTTAAGGTTTTTCTATATATCTATCTTCTAAACAAGTTCAATGTGAATCGCATTTGGCTTCAGTTTCAAGCTTAGATTCTTTATGACAGGCGCATTTACGCTTCAATAATAATTATGATAAAGTTATTCTTCAACTTGTTTTGGCAGTTATCCTTGCACTTTTTTAGTTTTTTCTGTCAATCAAAATTGCTTTTTGGCATTTGGTTTTCTATAAATTCAAGTGTAGGTTAAGCGATTAAATAGCAATTCCAATTACATATTTGTCAAATATTTGACATTGAATACCAAGCAATGTGTAATTTGTGTGCGTGGTAAGTGAGTGATTTAAATACAAATGAGTTTTCAAGAAATGAAATATTTAATTTCATTTATTCTTCATTGAGGAAAACGATGAATTTGAAATAACATATTTCAGAAATCTCTATTAATCACAGTGGTCCATATACATACATAAGCCCAAATAAGTCCATATAAGCCTAAAAGTCGGGATTTCTTAACTCTTAATCACCAACTGAAATTTCGATACAATTTTTGTTCCAACTGAAATAATAATTTTTTTTTAATTTTTAATTTGTGTTATCCTGTTTTTAAATATGTAGCTGAAATACTAGCTAAAGTGGAATGCATACATACTTGTGGAATAAGTAAAATACCTAAGCACATGCATTCATGATATCGCATTTTCTCATATGTTGGCTTTTACCAGGGTTACAAAATCTCAAATCGTATGGTATCACAACATAATATCTCCGTTATTCTTATAAGAAACTCAATGGCTTTTTTGGTATGTGTAGTTTTATTGCATAATAACCAATCTATTTAATATTTATTTTGTATGGCGCTATATGGGAAATTAATATTTTCCAATTGATTTTCTCTAGAATTGGCAACAATGGATATGAAATAAGTGTACGCAAAGATGCTCATCGTTCTAAAATTAATTTTTTTTAAAAAACAAATTTTCCACAAATTGCTTTTACGTTATTTTGTAGGAATTGAAAGCTGGCTTTCGTTTTTTTTAAGTGTTTAAATAGCACGATCTATTTTGTAAGAAGGCACGTTGTACGAAGCATGTTGCTTAAAAACTGTTGAGTTTAGTTATAGGTCAATCGTCCTACAGGAAGTCGACGATTTTGGCCTATCCCAAGGAAATGGGGTAACGAAGAGCACAAAAAAGGATAAGTAGTTAGCAATAAGTATTCTCTGAGATTAAATATTATAAAAAATTATTTTAGCAGTTATTAAAAGTGTTATTAAGTGTGCGAAATATGTAAAATTTGTATTTTTGTTGTATTTGTCCATTTTACCACATGTTTGGTTTCTTTTTAAAAAGTTTGGTCAGCTATAATTTATAAAACTAAATAAGGTTATAATATTCTATTTTGTCTACATGAATTTAACACATCAGAAAACTACCTTCTAAAAAACCAAAAGTGCTTAGGAAAAAATATAGTTATTTGGCAACGGAGTAATTTCAAAGAAAATAAGAGTCCTGAATCTAGTGAGGTCATCATAAACTAAATAAAAAATAAACCCCAAATGTTACAATCATAATAAATAATTCTCCGCATCTTAACGGCAACAGCTTTTAAAGTCAACTACCTTGATTTTCAAGAAATCTAAAGCATCAACAAAAAAAATTACGTAACTTTTTTTGTGGTGTGATGGCAAATTGAACAACACATCAATGGGTCATGATGAAACTTACACTTAAGTGTTAGCAGCAGTTTGGTTTTTTTTAATATTTTTTATTAAATTTTTTGGTTTTCACTGTTGCTGTTTTTTATTTAGTGATTTTTTTTTCTGTGATGTTTTTTGAGGGGATACAATTTAGAGTAACATGCTTTTAGCTACTGATGTTGCTGAGATTTACCAATGATATGGTAAATTATGTTAATTTTGTTTTGCTCATATTTTCCTTAACTTTTTTGTTGAGTTTGTATTTCTATTTTGCAATAACAATAAATCAATACTTTTTGTATTTTTCATGCACAAAAGAGATTTTTATATGCAGTACAAGTTGAAGGTGTTAATTTCTAGCTAAGGCATATTCATTGAGTAGTGTTTTAATGTAGTTCATTCAACTTTATTTTAATTATTTCATATCTTATAAACATACATATCTGAAAGTTTAAAACGAAATTTGTTTCTAATTGATGAGCATTTGTATTTAAGAATTAACTGCAATTTTTATTTTAGATATGCAAATTTTGTTATTGTGTTATGCTGAAAAGGTATGCTGTAGAAAAACACGAAAAGTTAACACCGAAGTAATATGTTTTTGATAAATGATCATAGTAGTATTTTAAAAATTTTCTAGAAGTGCAATATTCTATTAATGTACATAAATTTGTCTCTTGAGTCTTTTGTCTACTGTTGGGTAGGAAGTAATTATTATTTTTTAATATATTGATCCATGGTTTTAATTAAAAATCGCAAGCATATCAATGTAGGAGCACGTTATTATTAAGAGATTGTTCTATTTCCTAAAACTTTTGTTTAAAACAAAACTGCTAATTCAATGCAAATGTGATTTGGTTCGGAGCTATAGAAAATTCTATATAAAGAAAAATATCGATAAAAAGTAAATGCTTTAATTGATGAAAAACTTCTTAATATATCGATCAAAAATTAGTTCTGCTCAGGTAAATGATTTTATAATTTTACGTTAGATATTAGTTTCATGTGAGTATGTTTCTTAAGTCTTTTGTTGTGGTACAATTAATTGTTTGTTTTCTTTAATACAAATTAGTAAAATATAACGCCTAGGATTGGCAAAAGAATATAATTCATTAAGAAAAATATCTACTGAAAAGTAATTTTCTTGTATTTTTTGATTTATTATTACTATTGTCCATAAGCAAACTAATTTAGAACTCGCTTGATTTGATTTGTGCGAATTAATAATTGTTCTTCATGTCTTATAATGAAATTTAAGTTCTAAGTTCAGCAAAAAATTATATTTAGTTACTAGGTGTGATTATAATTAATTTTTCTTAAATGGGTTTTGTGTATTTAGATTTTATAGAAATATGTACAAAGTCTAGCTCAGTTGGAGAACCACACATTGTGTATGAGTAAGGAGATCGAATTAGTGATTGAAGTTACTCGTAAATGTGCTCAATATTACTTACTTGCTTTACCACCAGACATTAATAAAATTATGCTATTTGTAGCATATACAATCGAAGATTGGACCAAGATATCTGGACACAAGAGGAGTAATGCAACTTTGATGCACATTTGGCACGGTAGAATTAAGGAACTCGATTTTCTTGCCATAATCTTTACCCGACGAAATAAGGTGACCAAATGTGAAAAAGGTAGTCGTTGTGGGGTAGTGGTAGTGCGTTGGACTGTTACGCAGAGTGTCTTGTGTTTGAATCTCGACACAGGCAAAATCAAAAGTAGAAAAAAAACCAACTCTTGGCAGGCAGTGGCAAACCTAAAAGAGTAAAAATTGCCCATGAAAAGCTTTTCACCTCGCCGTTTAGGTTCGGGATAAAACTTTGTGTCCCTACCATTCATGTACAAATATAACACACACAACATGAATGGATGTGAAAAGCTCATCCTAGGCCCTCCATGGGCTGTTGTGCCATTAAAAGAAATAAAAAGAAAAGTGTGGAAAAACATACGCTGTGGAGTAGTTGGGAGAGTGTTGGCCTGCTAAGCAGAGTGTATTTGTCATGGACAAATATAACACGTACAACATGAATGGTTGCGAAAAACTCGGCCTAAAGCCCTACATGGGCTGTTGTGCCAATAAAAGAAGAAGAAAAGAAAGATAAGATTATAACCATTGAAACAGTGACATTAAAAGCAATGGTCACTGATCTAATAATTGAATGTGCTCAGGCAGCATTCCATAAGTAAATGATTCCATACTGAATCTCAAATAGTTCTCAAAAAATTGAACTTTTAAGGAATGTTTAGATTACATCAAAATATGTAAAAGTAAAAGTTTTTTCAAAATTTTATGAGACCATAAACCTAAAAACTTATTGTAAAACTTATATTGTTAATTTATTTCAGATACACAAAACAAAAGACTTAACCAACAAACTTGCATAAAAACTAATTTAAATTCATATTATGCAATGTCACAGTGTCACACAATTTCGCATACATATTGTACCTACTGGTATAGATCGTAATTGAATAAAATTTCACACAAAAAGCCTCTTCCACGAGAAAGTTCAATGTCCCATAGAATAAGAAGAAGAAGAAGAGGCAGACACATGACATGACTATTAACATGATTGCTTACCATAAGCCAATGCGCTGTTAAAATTCTCTTATTTATGTGCTTCACAAAAAGCGTTAAAATGTCAAAATTTCTTAAGTTATAAACAAATTGTAATATTGTGTTTTTGAAAAGTAAATAACAACAACAGTCATCAGAGTAAACAGCCATTGACATTCAGCAGAAAGCAATTGTTAACAAAATAACAACAATAGGAGTGACAGTACATATAACTTAAGAATAGTATAAAAGCCTATCTATTCATCTACCTGGCTGACTGTCTGTCTATCTTTTTGTCTTTCAAATAAATACAATTGAATTTTTTTGTTTTGTTTGTTATTTAAATTACTCTTTCTTTGACATTTACAAAATTCAAATTAATGTATAACTAAGTGAAAAAAAATTGATGCTTCTCACATAATTTTTTGCAAATTTATTTTCAACTTTTTTTCTACTAGTGTTGCTACTCATTTAACAAAGAAACTCACTTAAAAACGTAAAGTAAAACGACAAAGTCTCGTGCTTATTACATTTGCTGCTGCTCCTTATTTCTTTCCACAACGACGACAGCGACTACAATCTTCTCAGCATTTTACCTTTTGTAACTTTGTCATAGTTATACATGTCAGTTGACATTTATAAGTGGCAAACGTGATCTTTGTCGTGGTTATAGCGCAAAATAAAAAACAAACACACACACAAAAATATAAAATGTAAAACAATAATAAAGTAATTTTTTTATTGTTCGAAACTGTAGGCTAAGAGGATGAAGAAACAAGCTCTGGTTTTTCTTTTTTGCTATTTATTCAAACATGGTAATGTCACGGTAGTAAAAAATATATACACACATTTGATTTTTTGCGCCGTTTCGCACATTTTGATTAATTTGTTTGTGTAAATACTAGCGCTAGCAAGAAAGAGAGAGCAGAAAATAAGAAATTGAAAGAGTGGCAAATTCACAAAGATACACATTACAAATTATTGCGCGTATTTGCAGTTTTTAAGTAGCAACCAGCAAAGTCAACAGAAAATAGTTATGATAAACATTTTAAATGTGAGCTTGAATTGTTTAGGTTTTTTTGTGCCTCAAAGCACCGAAACACAAATGGTAGAGTACGAAAAAAATTACGTTGAACTGAACATTTGAACGACTGAGAGGCAAATTAAATTACACCATTTAAAGCGACATTGCCATTGCATCTTTTGAAAGTGGTGTAATAACTTAGTATTTTAATTGAGTAAAAAAGCAAAAGAATAGCACTTTAAAAATGATACTCGCAGAGGCCATGCATGTAACTAAAATTGATACTAAAAATAATTGTGGTAATTAAGGTTTCCATACAATGTATTTTGGCTGAAATAAGTACTGTAATCAATTCCTTTGGTGTGATTATAAAAAAATTTCTGAAGATAATACGAATAAAATTATAGGTAAATGGAATGAAAAATACAGTCCAGAATACTGGATTGGGCTCACTCTGAAAGACCGATAGAATGGATTTCGAATGAATTTCTCAGGGCAGTGGAAGGAAGGTTAATATACATAAGTAGACTATGTAGGTAATACGAACTGAAAACTAACACCGTAAACCGGAAATAAATGAGGGAATGCCTAGTGTACATGTTATGCTTGAAACCGTAAATGATATGGGGGAAGAGAAGGTGACAGGGAAGTAGTACCAATATTAAGTGTAAAATTTTGAGGTAATGAAGATATATTTTTGTTAAAACCAGCAACTCTGAATGTGGACTCCCATTGGAAAAAGTCTTGAACAAGCCTTCTTGAGTAAATAACACTAGGCAGTTTTGGGGCGGAGAAAAACTGGCTGGCAAATTTGTGACCACCACATACGAGCGATTCCACAATTCCAATCGATACTCAAGCCACTCATATGATACCGTCAGAGCGCATCTGTTCCTTTGACTTTGTAACACTAGAAAGTGTCTGAATATTTGATGGACGATGAGGCTAAGATTCGATGAGATCGATCATAAAACAATGCCATTACTTAGAGAAGATTACGAAAGCCATCACAATTTCCAATCTCACTTCCACTATTGGGACTGGGATGCTTCAACTTGAAAAAGAAAAATTGTTCTGTATATCAGCTACCAAACTATCATATTAAGCTTTGGTAGAGCTGCTTCATAATACTTTAATGGCTCAAAGTCTCATGCATAATCGTGAGTAAAACAAATCATCACTGATGATTATTTCCTGCTTGAATTTTCTCACACAAACAAAATAACGCATTTTAATAAATTAATACGTATTATTTAAATAATACATATTCAAAGGTTTATTGCTTTTAATCATTCACATCCTTCCCCTCCCCCCAATTCTTTTTCAACTCGTTAACTGCATGTAATTAACATTTACCAAAGTCAATAATTCATGGTCAATTGTCGAATGCCACATGGTTTTGTATTTTCGTTGTTGTTGTCAGTATGCAAACAAACCGTAATCATACTCGTAATCAACATCAGGGTTTTTTTTTTTTCATTTACAAAAAGGTATTTGCATAAATTTTGACAGTTGTTGCTTCAAGTTTCGATGTGCTGTTGATGTTTTATTTACTTACAACTAAAAATTAACAATAGCTGCCAACAAAAAAATAACTAACAACATAATGGTTTAATGACACTTTAACATCAACACATTCAAGTGCATAACCATATAATAATATATTGTACTGCTACACTACTACATACGCATGCCCTCATACATTCATATGTTTATAGTACACATGTATTTAAATGTATTTAAATAGTATAGTTAATTTTTTAATATATAATAGTTATAATTATTTTTTATCGTTTTAACAGTAAGAATTTATAAAATTATGTATCGTATGTACGAGTATATAGGTATTTATGTACCATAGAATAAAGTTTTTATATTTTAAACGAGTGAAATTAATAAAACATTTCCAAAATTGCTAAGAAGTTTAAAAAATACATTTTAAAAGTTTACCCAAAAGATATTCTTCTTCTTTCTTTTAATGGCACAACAGCTCATGAAGGGCCTAGGCCGAGCTTTTCGCAAAAGTAATTACAGTTTCATATTTATTTCAACATATATATACTGACTGCATATACTATATGTATGCAAAACTGCATGTACAGAACTTAAAATTAATAGGTCTCACTTTGCTTAAAGGTCAGGTCAGGTAAACAGACAAGTGTTTTTTTTTGGAAGGTAACTAGTTTCCACAAAAAATTGTAAATTTAATTATTTTGTATTTAAATTGTGAAATTCATATAGACAAAATAAATATCTTGTTGTAGTTATTATAACCTCGCAGGTTTTTTTCAGCCGCTACAGCTGAACAAACTTTTGCAAAAAAGACATGTGAATAAATGGGCAAATTTCACCGAAAATGCAAATTTTCAAAATTTTATGAGATGGTTTTTGGATTTTTATTTGAAAAGTTTGATGATTCAAAGATGGAATGTTTAAGGAAAATAATCTTGCTGATCTCACCGGAGTTGAAGTACAATTTTTGGTTTTTATATTTTCATTTGGAAAGGATCAAAAAGTTAGGAAAATTGACAGCTGTGACAGTGAGTTTCACAATTTCATTTAAGATATAGCTCAAACTACTCTAAGTAGTAATATGTATTAACTTAAGATTTTCTGAAGCAATTCATTCCAAAAAGACACAATATTTAAAAAAAAATCATAAACTTTAATAAATTAAATGATTAAATGCACAGTAATGCGCACAAAATCGGATAAAAACACAATTTTGTTTTAAGTTAAGTGTTTTAATTCAGAAGCAATAATCTAAATGGAATATAGTAGGTTGCTAAACAATCCACAAAAGATCTGTCTGTACATAATGAATATTTATAGTTATTTACTATGTATAAACTACTGTACAAAATTAAATTGCAAGTGTGCCTTTTTTATTATTGTTAGTAAGTATATATTATTACACTGTTATGCAATCGCATAACTTGCTTCTACAAAATGTTGTTTTTTTCTTCTTCTTTGTAGTTGCGAATTCAACACAACTTTGGTATAATTAATCAAAAATCAAAATCGAAATATCAAATAAAAAACGCAAAATCGGAAATATAAATTTGTAATAGTTAAAGTTATCTTGTAGATTTAGCACTGATTGTTTGTCAAGCAGCTTTGTGGCTATTCAATGAGCAGAAAAGTAAAACAGTACAATTGATAAAAGAAACGATACATTTATATAAAAAATAAACAATAAAACAATATACTTTTAATATCAGCTTGAAGTGTTATCAAATAACAACACAATTAAGAAAAAATTAAGAAAACTAATAACAGACCCTCATCAAAGTGTAATAAAATAGGCAGTAACCTATTTTTTAAATACCACGACAATGATTCATTCAACCTGTAAACACTGCATCAAATAGCAACATTTTGTAGCCTCAATTTGAAAACAAAAGCTTAACAAAAAATTAGATCAATATGTTAACACTTTTGAACACACCCTTCCTGCCTGCACAGCACTTGAAAAACTGTAGTATTTTGATTGATTTTATGTTGCGCTATTGTAATAATAAAGCACGTCAAGTCAAAACATCACACGCTAATCCCCGGTACAAATGAAAGGCGTTTACTACTTACTTGTTTTTTTTTTTTTGCTTATTTGTTAATTTTATTGATTTTTGTTTGTGTTTTTATTTTTTCGCAACTTTGTATTGCAGCAAGATTTTTTAGAGGTAAAGCTAATACCAACCACTTCCAAAGCAAAAGCTAAAAGAAAATTGAAAATTTAGCACAGCTTATTTAGCGCTGTATTTACATAAAATCTTCTTCAATTGCTCCTAATGTTGCTGTCTATGTTTGTAGCTTGGTTTATCTATCTTTCATTAGTTATATATTATAATTATATATATATATGTTTTGTAAGTATGTATGTATGTTGTTAAGTGCTTTTCGTCTTTTTATTTTTATTTTTTTGTTACTAATTTACAGCAGTAGCTGCATTTCGGCATATAAGCTTTTAATTTTTATGCTGTCCTTCCAATAACATTTAGTGTATACTTAATATTATTTATGAAATTATATGCTGTCAATTTTATATTATGTGTGATATTTATGTATGTTATTATTATTATTTATAATAAGCGTGTGAACTTATAAATTTTAAATGTTCCAATTCCTTGAAAACCAAACGAAAGACTTAAATAACGAACTTGAATTCAATCAACACTGCAGAGGAAACTAGAAGAAAAACCGGACATTTTCTATATGTTAACAGTGAACCAGAACTTGGATATACAGTAATCCTCGGTTAATCAAACCACGCTAAATTGCGTTTCAAGTTTAATTGCGCCATAAATAATGCGTTTTTGGTTCAAAAATTACTTACATCACTCGGGTAATTATATTCCCCGGTTAAATGAAACGTAAATTGAAAATATTTTCATAGATGCAATTAAGCGCAAAATTTTGTTTATATTGATGTGAAAATTTTACTTCAACATTTCACGTAACAACGTCAATGCAACGCTCAGCTTAGAAAAGGTTGAACTGTGGAACCTACAACAATTTCATCCTATTGATCTTTAATCCATTAAAGAACATTAAGTACATTTGCAAAACTTGTGGAAGAATAGTGAAATAAAATTTCTTTATAAATAATGAAAGGAGTGAAATGCATTGTAGTTAATTGAAAATTTTTTAACTTAGTGTAACTCCCTTCCATTCATGTACAAATATGACACGCACAACATGAGTGGACGCGAAAAGTGTTTGACCATTGGCGCTACATGCGGTTATTGTCGACACTGATAAACTGAAGTTCATTGTGGTAAAGGCATAACACTTGCCAAAATGGCTGTCTATCGGTGTCCTGTGTGATTGAATTCCGTCTCTGATTCTCCCTCCTTCTTTCTCCCACCTATCAATCTTTCTTCCATTCAACACAAAGCTCTGCATTCATAGGGGTACACCCTGAGTGTTGAATGTATCAATAAAAAAATAGATTTCCTTCTGTCTACATACACTAACACCAGAATTGCATACCAACAAAAGAAATTTTGTACACATAACAACTATTAAAATGATATTTAAATTAAATCAATTGCTCAATTAAATGTAAATATCAAGAAAATTGGGCAATTAATTGTACAAACAAATTAAAAAATATCACTAAATAAGTATCACAAAACACAGACACCATTCATATACGTAGAAAGATCAGCAACAATATTATTCAATATATGGTACATAAATGAAAATTGCTCCGAATTTACATTATGATGCACCCACAGACAAAAAATTGTCTACTACTTAACACTTACCACCACCACAAAGTGGTCGAAATGGCAGTGGGCCATTACGAATATTATGGCTATTACATGCTAGTAGTAGCACAAACTACTACCATCAGGCATGCAGAGGGAGACCACATAACACTTAATTGCTCTACACTGGTAACAGTATCGCGATCACCGTCATGTACTGCAGACTCTAGTTAGTTACAGTTGAATGTAAACCTGAAATCTGAAAGTACCGGCAGCATTTTTTCTTTCATCATCATCATCATCTTAAAAACGGAAAATTATGAATATTCGATTTTAATAAGTGTTACGTGATTGTATTCCAAAATGTAAAGGAAAAACTAAAAAAAGAATAAACATATTGAAATAAACGAGAGCGATTAGCATTTTAGATATTTAAAAACATTTTATTAAAAATGCAATTTTTCTTGGTTTTATTTCTCCTATGAACCAGCGGCACATTTGAGTTGCACCGCACTGCGTTTATTTTTAATTATTAGCTCTTAGCGAAGAAGCCGAATAGAAAATAAAAATGAAAGAAATACAGTAGCATTTTGTATGATAAACAAAGTAGATTTATTTATCGTATGTTTTAATCGTATAGGAAATTGATACGGCACTCGTATTTAAATGAAGCAAATGCTGGTATGCACATGGGGTGTAACATTATTGCTGCAATATTTAGAGGGCGTGATTTTGCAACTCCAACGCTGATTTGAAGATTTTTATGTGTACGAGTAAGTGTTTTTACTTATATGAAACTAGGTCCATTATATACTGAAACTATTTATTTTGAATTTTAGTGCTGCATTTTAACAATTTTACAATTTTAAAATTAAAACAGTTGAAAACATTTACACTTGCAATGAAATTTCTATGTTAATAATCTAGTGGCTATTTGCACTGGCGGTAGCATGAAAGACTTTGCGAGAGGATCAGGTAGAAAAGTATGGTAGTAGGAAAGAGAGAGCAAAACCTGTCTCTCTCTCGCACAGTCTTTCATGTTTGCACCAGTATATTATATTTTTCTTACTCTTTGCAACACTATCATAGCTTCAAAGCCAAGCTCAAGTTAATGATAGGTTAACAAAAAAATCATAAAGAAAAAGAAATCAAGCTGAAACTAATTAAAGTAATATCAATGCTTATTAGCAATTTGTAAAAATCGCACAAGGCTTAAGTTTCAAGTTTCAAGAAAGAAAAAGAGAAAAAAGTGAACCCTTCCATCATTGTCAATTTGAACATGTTGCTGTTGCTAATGCATTCATAATAATCAAATCAATAAGTTGTTGAGTGTTTTAAATTCAACGTAATTTGCTGTAAATAACAGCAACTGTTTATTAATCTTTTTTTTACCCATTGTTGTTTATCAAATTAATTACGCTTTGTATTAATGATATCTGGCTGTCATAAATCTGCATATCCAATTCCAATTGCAATTCAAACACACACAGTCACAGTAAAATTCAATGAAAGAACACGCAGCCAACTACCAATTGTTAACAAATGTGACTCGGAGATTATACTTAATTAAAACATTTCCATAAAGCGTTACAAATAAAAATTGTTACAATGACAATGTTATACCGCGCAATATTGTAGCACACATGTGTGCGTTGCGTTGTCGGCAGTATCTAGTTGCTTGGTGGTGGTTTTGCTTGCTAGCTTATGCCCGCCGGAGCAATTAAAAATAAACTCTTTCAAAATGTTCAAAATAATATTGTAATTAATGTGACCAAAACACGAAAGGAGTTTTAAGCATAACATAATCACACACTTGTATTAACTTGTTGTATTAAGTTTTAATTATTTATGCTAAGCAAATGTCTATAAAAAAAATGGTGAATTATAATATTCCAGCACATAATTTGATTTAAAATTGAATTGAAAAAGTGGAAGGAGGGCAATTGAATTGCTAAATTGCATTGCATTGAGATATTTTATACAACGTGAAGTAAAGAATTTTCAAAACAATACCTCAATTACTTAATTGCGTGGCGGACTCGTGGTCTTCATACTTATGTCTTAGATTCGTATCTACAAATCTTTTCGAAAAAGAAAAGATTTGAAAACTTGATTGCTTTGAAAAAACCTCACCGCATCAACAAACGAGTGAGTAAAATATTTGAGGAGTCTGTAATGTAATGAAATGTTTTTCTGCTTACGTACCCGGGTTTTTAAAATGATGCGTTTACTTTAGAGAGCACTCAAAAGAGTGTAAGCGGATTTTAGTTGCTCTACGTGATTTGATTGAGATGACAGAAAATGTGGTTTTTATATGAAATAAACATGAATTCGGTCACTTAAGTCTCTGGCGGAATTATGTGTACGTGAGAGTTTAGTATAAGAATGAGGGAGGCGACCCGATGCGTACGTTGTTAACGAATATTTTTGCCAAGAAATTTAATCAACTGATATCTGTCAACCTCTCCCACACACCCTCAAGGTACGGCAAAGGTTGAGAGTTGCCCAACTTCTTGCTTAACTTCACGGTATACATTGTTTATGGGTCACATTTCTTACATTTTCATGTATTTTCGAGTAAATAGAATAATTCTAAGTGTATTTCCTTAATGTACATATAAATTTTATGTTATTTACTTTTATTAGATTACAATCACCTTGTTTGATAGCATACACTTTTTTTCTCACTACCACTTTTGTACTTCAGGGTTGAAAAAAGTAATAAAGATGAAAGCAATTAGTGTTGGAAAGAGTAGTAATGTCTTAAATTGAACCAAACAATTTTTTCTAAACTTTTTTTCTAACAAAATTGGTTTGGTTCAAGAAAAAAATAATAAAAACAGTTTGGTTCATGGTACGTTTTAAGGAACTCGTTATGCAGAGGATTCGGTTCCAAACTGGTATGAATCCCTGATTTTGCACGTAAAGACATTTCATTTAGCATATTTCGTGTGTAGCGGATACACGTTTAAATTTTCTTGTTTCGGATTATACATAAAATACAATACATTTGAAATTATTATACCAAGGAATTGATGCTGGTATTCACCGCTAACCGAATGCAATTCGAATCAATTTAAATATGTAATAATTGAAGAAAGCATTTAAAGTGAACAGGTTTTTCATTTTATAATTTGATATTTTATCATACTTTATCTACTGTGAATTAGTTATATATTTATTCCGAGTTCAGCAAATCGGAGATGAGTAGATTTCATAACACTGCTCTGACTAAACTTTCTAATTCAATGCTGTGTTATGTTCAGAAGAAGAGGTAGTGTGGCATTATTCTCACATCTGCTTTATGAAGTATTTGTGACTCCAATGCATATTGTACATTTTACACAGACAAACAGCTTATAACTAGGAAGCAGAATTTAAATAAAATTATGTGAATGTAAAATTCAGATTAAAAACCTTTCGGTGTAATATTTTTTTAACAAAATATTTATTTGTTAATGTTTTTTCTTTATTAACATTACAACTACTACGAATATGTAGTATAAAAACGGCATCCCTCCCCCCCAAAGTGCTTCAAAAACTACATCAAGCTTGTCTCCATTTGATGGTGGTGAATGACTAATGATGGAGAGCGTGGATAAAGCATGTTGTTAAAATAGTAGAAGACACAACGAACAACCAACGCAACGAATAACACAAGCAACAACCCCATAGACAACAACATACAAACAAATGTTACCAAATATGTTGCTGCTGCGGAGTGCACCAATTTCATTTCAATTTTATTATAATAAAAATATTTTTTCATTTTGTTTTTTTTTTTTTATAAAAATATACTATAAAAATGTTGTGCTTTGCTTTTTAGCTTGAAGTAAAATAAACATATTTATGCATATTACTTTTTTCGAGGAGAGCGAAGAGAGGAGACATATGTAAGTAAAACAGCAGCCAAAACACTGAAATGTCATGTTGCAAAGGCGCCACACAGCGAGCGCTACATTCTTACAACGTACTACATAAAGATGAATGATAGCAGCACTTGTACATTCGTGTATGCTGTATACGTTGTTTTGCTGTTGTTGTTGCTGCTGTTGGGTAAAATAACAGAAATGCAATAACAGCATTATAGCTACAACAACGAAAAAGAGGTGTGATTTTCATTAAGTAATGAGCTTAAAGCTGAAACTGAACTGGTTGATTTTTGCTGATGGTGTGCGCTGATGATGACGTCGATGCTGCTGATGTTAATGATTATGATGACTATGCTGTAGTCAAGTGATGTTATGAAAATATTGTAAATATTGTTATAATTTTTGGTTTTTCTGTGATTGTAAGCTGGTTTGTGATTTTTCTTATTTCAGTTGCTTTTAGAAACAAAAGACTTGAGCAACTAACTTGAAATTTTGAGGTATTGGGATGTTGAATTTCTTTGGTGAAAAACATTTTCTTAAGAATATATTTTAATCATCGACTCCCTTTTGTTACTCTTTTTGGTTTGGTTTGATCGTTATTGAAGTAAAGAAATCAAATCAAAGAATCTAGAAATTCATTCAGTAAACCCTTGCTTATTCTCTTTACCAATAGGCGCTTTACTAGATAAGGTAATTGAACATCCTTACAAAGTAAGTACTTGGATGTCACCGTCTATCAGAGACTTAGTTGGAATCAAGAATATTGTCATAAAATCTACAAGCACTTGTAATGCCTTTAGGGTACGCTTGCGAGGACATCTTTCTCTCATACAATGATTTTATAGTTGAATGCAATGTTAGTTAAGCTAATAAAAACTTGATTCCCTGAGAGCCAGTTGAATTGGAAGTCGCTCACAAAGTGTAATTTATTGAAACTAGTGAGGTTATGTTTTGATAGTTTCAAGCGTTTGACTATGAGTAGTTTCACTTTTCTGGGTATCAGGCTATTGATTGATTGGGCCACTATTAAAATGCTATATTTAGTCTGTCGTTGATTATGCCCAGTTATATCAGATACTTCTCAACAAAGGACATTCTAGCCTAAGGTTCGGTTCTAGTAAGCGTGTGGTACAAAAGTTTCTTTAGTCCCTACTTGTCTCATAAATCGTACCTACTACCCAATAAATACCAAGGATAAATTTTACTTTCAATTCAGATCCATATATTATACATTATACATGTTGTTAGAACTATGTAAATATCAAAAAACAAAATGATTCATATTTATAGTTTCAACAAAAGTTTACTAAGTTTATAAGAGCTGAAAAACTACATACAACAACCAAAATCTCTTAAAACCAAAAAATATAAATTTAAGATAACTTCTTCATGCACTGCCTAGTTGATTGATGTTCGTTACTCATGTGTTCCGTATGCAACAATCAGCCACAAATAGAAAATGTCAGCTCAAGCATACAAAAATACATTATAATAACACAGATTTATAGAAGAAGAAGAAGTTGGAAAGGTTAACCATGAAGGCGCATTAGTATAAACCACAAGAATTAATGCCAGTAATAAAATACGATTTGTTAAGCTGATGCACTGAAGAGTGCACATAAAACTGGAAAACCAAATAAAAAAAAAACAATTAAAACACTTTCAAGTCAAATCAAAAACACAAATCTCTAACAATTACACACAGAAAATCGAACAGCAAATACAAATAAATATAACTTAAAGACGAAAATTAATTTTCCACTTTTGAGATATTAACAAACTGAAACTAATTGGCTTTGAGACAGAGACAGAGAGTTCATAGGCACCACATAGTGAGGATTATTACATAACAACAACAAACAGTAACAGCTAGCAACAGCATTAACTGGCAGCAGCACCAACTTGCAACGGCATAACAGCAACGAGCAACAGCTAAAGCAATTAAACTTGAAATATTTACAATGTGCTTGTGTTGGGAAGTTCAACAATAATTGAAACCAACAACAGCAACAACACAACATATTGCGTCCACAAGCACACGAGTTGTATTTGGGTTGTTGTTATTGCAGCCAAGGCAGCAATGGCAGCATCTGTTGCACTTAATTTTTTTTCTTTTCTTTTCTTCTTCCATTTCATTTTTATATAAACCATATAATTTTTGTTGGTTGATAGTTTTTTTCATTTCAAACACTAACACCGCAAATAATGATGCACAATAACTGACAACATTTTCATCTTCATTTTCATCTTATTTTCATTTACTTTCATAAGTGCAATAAAAATTTATCACTTGTACGTAATTCACAGAGAAGTTTTTTGCTAGTGCAATAAAATGTTGCAACTAGTTATTGAAAGTGGGGAAAAATATATATAAGAGCACAATGTTTATAAAAGCACTGATCGCATTTTCCGTATTTTCTGCATGGTGCATGCTGTGTGGAAAAGTATTTCATTTTCCATTTCATTTTCATTGTGTACTCGTGTGCATTATGTGAGATTTCGTAACTGCATAATTTCATCGCATAGTAAAAGTGACGATAACAATCAGCAGCAGACTGCTGAAGCGACAACTAACAGTAAAAAAATATCTACCTAAAATGCTTATACTTGTGCCAAAAGAAGTTAATCGTAATGCCAATGTTACTGTTACTGCTATTGTTAAGTGCTGTTGTCAAGTTGCCTCACTTGACAGCAGTAGCAGGCACCTCTTCGTTGTCAGACATGAATGTGTGTGAAATTGAGTTGGATTCAGGGAAATTGTATGTAAAATATATCGTATAATTTGTTCCTATATTTATATTTTTTAATATTTGAAATAAGGTCAACATTTTCTGGGTTCCTAAGAATATCGAAATGGTGATAAGGAAGTAGCTGACAAAGCTGACTCGAAAGATAGCATATTGGTGATGAGTAAGAGCTCCTCAAACTGTAAAAGATAATTTAAGGAGAATATAAAATTGGATCTGTAGATACCCATTTTGCTTTAGGCTGCCATTTGGGAACTTCAATTCAAAGTGAAAAGTCTTAAGCAAAGCTAAATAAGCATAATCTTACAAAATACTTCAAAATGAACAATGAGGACAGTGAGTCTCTATCGCAGAGAACTTTCTGGGAGATAAGCATATCGATTCTTGATTTTTGAAAATGATTTCAGGATACATTTGAATGTAAATTAAAGTTTTCAAGAAAATTAGCAGTTGATCTCAAAAAATGGCTTAAACACATAAAATCTGACAATGTAGAGAGATCGTCCTTGGACTGTGTAAAATGTTACAAGTCGGGCTTGTAAAATCTGAGTGTCAGTTTATTGGGAGAAATTGGCAAATGATACATCCCACAAATTGACCTCAAAGCAGAACTAAAAATCTGAGTTTCAATCGAAGAAATGTTCCATATGGTCTTCAGAATAGTCCCAGGGTAAAACAATTTGGGTATCAACTAAAAGGAAGAAAAACAACTTGGAATGAAAAATTTTTTTCAGCAATAGACAGAAAATCTGAGTCTAATTCGAAGACAATTTGATGGTTATGAGAATATCGTCTTAAGATTCTTCATTCAGAGCTGTCATAAAAGTAAAATCTGAGTGCCAGTCGAAGAGGAAACCTACACCGAACATTGGAAAAATTACAGAAATCTGAGTTTCAAGAGAACTTACATAATAGAAGAAGGAAGTAATTTTATAATACAGTGTCGGGGTAAATTTAAGAAAAGTCGGGCTATAAATTTTCCCATCAAATCTCAATCAGGAAGAAGAATATATAATGAAGTATGAATGATTTTGTCGTGTGAAGGAAAAACAAAAGACTACAGCAACGAACTTTGATAAATTTTCTTATATAAATTAAAGCAGTAAATAATTACAGTGTCTTCTAGCATAGCTACGAAAAATGTATTAAAACGAAAAACATTATGAATGTACATATGTGTGTGTATATAGCATTAAAAACTTAGGCAACAAACTTGATTTGAAAATATCTACCGATCAAAGAAAACATATTAAATTTCCTTAAGATTTTTTGTTGGGCCGAAAAATATGCGTAAATTATGCCACTTTTTATAGTGAGACAGATTTTTTAAAGTTTGTAAAAACAAAATATGATCAGACAGATTTATGCGTATAAAAGTAAACCCTGTGTAATTGTTCCAATTGGCTCACTTAACAGAAAAGCTAAATAACCAAGATATTTTGGTATATTTTTCATTTAATCAGGGTACAATTAGTAGAGGACTACTGTATTCACATGCGCATATATGCATCCAACATATTGCATAATCATATGCGACATGCGTTCATGTTGTGTCGGGTCTATGCTGGGTGTGTGTGCATTTGCTGGACGACTGTGGCACTAGTGGCACTTGCAGCGTATGTGTCTTTAGGCTCCAAGAGATTAAGTCAAGAAAAAGTCAAACATGATTAAACGATTTCTAACATGCATTGAGAGCAGATTTCTAAATGGCATTAAGGCAAAAAGAGTAAAAAGCAGACAAGCGAGTAATTTTATCAAATCAAACAAAAATATACTTGAAAATTTAAAGAGGAGAATATAACTTAATATTCTTTTCAATTTCTATTATAAAAAACTTATCATTCAAATATTTTAAGTTGTTCAGCAAGTTTCTATTCATTAAATAGAATAGTTTTCTCAATTCATTTGTTTTCGTGATTGCAATTTCCAATTAATCAAATAGTGAAGTATTAAAATGTAAAGTCATGCATAGCAAAATGGCAGCTGCAAAATTTAATAAAACATAATAAAAATATTTGTTTTAATACTTTTCGCTTCCATATTTGGGATAATTGCAGTAATTATAACAAACGATATAATTTCATTTTAAATTATTAGAAATTTTTTTTATTGAATTTATTTTAAATATCAATTGCTCCCTCACTAACTTTATGAGAATCAAGCATTACAAATTGATTTTTTTTATCTTTCATATAAAAATAAAAATTTTGCATATAAAATAAAATTTGTTCAACTTAACGCTTTTATTAATTTTATAGCTTTCATAAATTATTGATTCGTTGTTTGAATAAATGCAATGGAATTCGATAATATTAAAAACGAAAGATTTAAGAAATGAACTTGACTTTGCTTCAAGAACATGTATTCGCACTTGTACATAGCTGAATGTATTGGAATGAGTTATATAAACAGAGACGGAAAACAGTTGGTGGTTTTAAAAGTAAGCAACTAAAGCTATAAACTTTATATGAAAAAATTTAAAAATAACTCAATTGAAAATTGTGTGGCGTACGATGAATTTTACGAATGGACAATTTTTAATTGAATTGTTTACTTATAATGTTTATAGCTTATTGGTTATTAGTTTTTATAGCATATGAAAAATTTATTCGATTTCGTGGGCGAAAGGGCGAAAGTAAGAGAAGAGTACTATTTTTTCCTCTTTTCTAAAGCAAACTAGTATTCTCTCGATTGTTATAGGTGGATCATACCCTTCAGTACAGAATAGATTTATTTTAAGTATATAGCTAAGATTATCTTCAAAAGATTTTAGGAAACATTTACTTGGTTGTTTGGTCTTCGATGAAATAAAGTACTCGAATGAATGCCGTCAATCAAAGCTTAAAAACTTTTGTTCTACTAATCAAAGAGTTTCTAATAAAATAATAAAAGTCATTAAGATTTAATTTTAAGATAGTACTTTAAACTTTTAAAACTAAATAATAGCTAATTGCGTTTTATTGTTATTACAACGCATAACACTTAGGCACAATAAAGATGTTTATAAATATAAAGCCAATAAAGCCGCCCACTTACCCAATTGCCAAAGAGTTTAATCAACTGCTATTGTGCTTAGCCTTCTGAGCGCGCATGCGTGCGTACGCGCCTTGCGTGCGTGCAATTTAAATTTGTAGCCATAAAATAAACATACACAGTTGAAAGGAGCCCAAAGATGGTTACAAATTTTAGATGTTGAATCAATGTTTTGAACTCTAAACTCGTAAAATTCATGACAATCACTAAAACACACATATGAAGTTTTAACGTAACAATTTCAGCTGCCTTTTCATTATAAGTAGTAATTGGCTTCACTAATTGACCAGGTTCAAAAGTAAGAAAATCTACTAAAATCTTATTAAAAGATATGAAAAGCATTTAAAAATTTTAAGCGTAGCTAATAACATCTTCAAATTCTTGTGTTTTTGGTCTTGTGAAGGTTTCTTCTATTTGCGGTGGCTCGCTGCAATTGCACATGCAGCAGTGGCACGAAGATTGCATAATAAAATTATTAAACATTTGCCGTTTCTTTTATTTTCGTATTTGGTGTTTTTTGTTTGGATTTTGATTGAGCCAAAAATAGTTATGATAAAAATTTTATACGTTATGTTAATTGAAAACCGTTAACTGGTTTTAAGGTCAATGAAAAACCCAAAAAGTGAGTAGAAAATTAAATTGAAATCAATAAATTTTGAATAAGTCAGAAATGGAATTTTTATTGAGATGACGAGTTTACTGTTGATGCTGGCGAGGAGCTGCATCACTGAAATCTCATAACAAATAATAACGCAACAGGTAATAAATAACACAATAATATTTTATATGGTTGGTAGCTGCTCTGATGTTGCAATATGCACTACACAGAAAAAAGACAAAAAAAATGTGTTCTTTTTTTGTGTGGATATTTTTTGGTAAAAATTGAGAAAAAAAAAACTAAAAACAACAATCAAAATCGAATTTTTGCGTAGTTAACCTTTTGCGGTAATCGTGGTAGACAAACATAGAGACAGGCAGACAGGCAGACAGACAGACTAGTGCATAGACACAGCTGTTGCTTCTCGAACTTATTGTATAATTATTAATATTATTGCCAAAATAAATACATAATTATTTGAAGCTAACGCAGCACTGGCAGCAGTACATAAAGATTAAGCTAAAAAGAATATGCCAAGCGTAGCTAAATTAGCCAAGTTTGTAGTAGAAGTCAAAGAAAAAAAAGAAATCACAAAAGCTAAAAAACCGAAACAAAAATGTTGTTTTATTGACCTTATTATGAGCGTATCTTATAAAATATTTTTTTTTTGTTTTTTCTACATACTCTTAAGTAAGAAAAATTTATGATTTTTTTTTTATTGCAAAACTTAATTTTGGAATTTTTTTTTTTAGTTTTGTGTACGTTTTTCTGTTTGTTTAACACACAAACAACCCATTTCATTCAGTCTTTTTTTTGGAGCTAAATATTTTTGGTGTCTTCTTCAGAACTTGTGGTTTGGATTTGGTTTTTTTTGTCTGTGTCTGTTTATTTTGCCACATGATATTTCAACATATCAGCAACAACTCTAGAATTTATGTTAACAATTAAATTTGGAAGTCATGGAATTTTTAACATTTTTTACTTTAGTGTTGACTAGATTCTTTGTGTGATTTTGTCGACATAATGCTATTTTGAGTGTTCATTTACTATGTTTGTGATGTTTGTGTTGTTTTTAAGTTTATTTTTTCGAAAAATTGTAATTCATGAAGAATAACTATTTGTTGAATTGCCTAAGTTTGGTTGTAGAAACATAAAATAAATTGTCACTTGTGTTGTAATTTTCATTTAGTACTTAATTAATTATATTTATGATGAGGAAATCCGTCGTAGTTTCTTCAAAATTTATATATATTTGAAATAGAATTGAATTAAAGCCAATAGTTTTTATTAAAAACAAAAAGGCTTGGTTTTAGCTGCACTTATTTAATTTCTAAGTTCTGAGAAAAGAGCGTAATTATTAAGCATTTGCAAGCACCAAATTATGAGAAATTATTTGAGTAAAAATATACACCAGCTGGAAAATCCTCTGAAAAATCGTGGCTATTATTTAAACCTGAACTCAGATAAGAATTTTATGAAAAATACGATACATTCTCCCTTTTGTAAGAAAATCGATTCTAGCGTAGTTGGCAACACTGACAAAGACTGTTATTATTATTTTACAAGTAATCTGAGTTGGTATCAGGTAATTGTACAATTTCAGCTAACTTGTGGTCCGACAGAATGCAGGGCAGACACTGAGAAAGTGGTCTGCCCCCTCTTTATATCTTTCCTGCGAACTGATGGCACAGCTCCTAGACCAACCCTATTTAAATGACTAGACCAACCCCATTTTGACCCAAGAGCAGTGACTTATCTATAACTCTTACTGTTAAGTGATAACAGAAGGTCCATTAAATACTTCGAGGTGTCAGGTAATATGATCTTTGTCGTCTACAGCCTCTCAGTTCCTCCCATTCACGATTGTGGGTCAAATCAATTCAAATCAATTCACTCATTAATGGTGGTTTGATGGCTGTAGACAAAAAAGAGAGTAGGTGTTCTGGGCCCAAGAAATCAGTTTCCGTACCCTTTCTGGCTATAATGTCAGCAGATTCATTTCCTGACAGGAACCCATAATAAGGTTTTAAGCATGTTCCATTGCATTGCTGATTGCAAAAATTAGTTATTATTAAAATATGCAACCCAAGAGGAAAATGAAGACGAGCATCAACATTATTTCAATGAAGACCCCGGAACCCGAACTGTTCGTTTTCCATTTTGGAGCCGTTAGTTAAATTGCTCTTACAGTTCACTTTAAGTCTAGATTCCAGCAAACACCAGGTTTGTGCTTCTGGAATTTGTATTGAATAACTCTGTTCCAAAACTAAAATCGCTGGCATTGATAGAACTTTTAAGTTCAAATCTTCAACAATGTCACCAATATGCCAGCAAGTAGCATACCAGTACCTATTGCGTTTCAGTCTATAGATGGTTTTAACAGCCTGTTCTTTAGCAAAAGCTTTAAGTGGTGTTAAGTTGAGCAATTCGTCCAAGGATGGGACAGGTGTATTCGGAAAAGCACTCCCACAACAAGTGGTCACAGTCCTCTGAAGTCTGGCAAGAGCAGTCCTAATGCTACCAACATTCTGTCTGCTGTGATGATATATCTGATCATGTCCTTAAGAAGCCATAAGACGTTAACAAGTGATAGACTCCATATTTTGAAAAAATTAACAATACATTGGAGAAAAGTTTACTTTACATTTGAACGACTTAAGAGAAAGCCAAGTATTTAAGCCTGAAATGAGAAACATTTAGCAAAGTGTACTTGTATTCGGTTCCTAAAAGAAAGTCCCTACGTCAACTCTATTTTCTTCACCTCTATCTTGCTCTAAAATAGATGTAAGCATAAAATTATGTATTGACTAGCATCAAAGCGAAAATTTTCTTGTTCAATTTGATTTACGTCGATACTGTCACACGAAATTTCCATTCATGAATCTCTCTGATGAGACCGAAGTTGATGGCCCAATACTTAGAAGTGAAATTGTATTTTGTGTATTATTCCGTTTTCTGCATACGATTAGTATCATTTAAATTTTATTAACAGTGTTGCTCTCTTTTTATTGTTTGCATTAAATGCACTTAATTTTCAGGTTTTTCTGTAAATGATATTTACACATGATCCAATAGTTTCAAAAGCTGCTGGCTGCTTCTAAACTTACTACCTCATGGAATTACATACATAAGAAAAACGAGTAGTTGGAGATGTTACGTTGGCCAGTTGTCGACTTTGGCTTTTGTTATTTTTCTTATAATTAATTTTGAACAAGTTTCTGCAGTCTTCTGAATATATTTTTGTTTTTACATTGTGGCCTTGATATTTAGAAATGAAAAACACAAGATGCAGTTCATTATGACAAAAGTGTAATAAAAAAAAAACTTGAATGTAAGCAAATTATGTAATGAATGAAGAATGTGAGAAAAATTAGTTTTAAGTATATTAAATATTGGTGACGAGGCTGTATGTAGCTAAGTATAAAAAATATATAGCTCTTAGGGAGAAATATTCCAGTGTTCCTTGGTTTGCATTCAGTAAACGTAAAATCCTCTCACTGTGTGCTTGCTTGTTTGACCAATCATATTAGTTGGTTGCCAGTGTGTGAGAGTAAATTTCTCTCTATATGCGCAGAGAGAAGCAAATGGTATTATGCGTTCGATTGACCAATTGTATTCGTTGGTTTCAATTGAGAGAATGTTTGCCTATTATAGCAATATGAGCAACTCAGATTATTTTATATCTTGAAAAGTTACTTAAAACTCGTTGCTTCTTGGAGAGTAATGCAAAAAATTATACTATTATAATTTAAGAAGCTTATTACTTATTAACTTTGAAATTATAATTAACCTCTTTATAAAATTATATAAGTTAATCAAAACCATGGTCTTACAAACAAAAATTGGCTTAACCTTTTTTAATTCATTCAAATTAATAAGGTTCAAAAATTACAATCTCTGCAATACAAATGTAAAATTGTGTAATTGTGTGAAAATTATAATAATTTTGATAGACAGACAGAAAAATATTATAGGCAATATATGTATTTCAAGGGTCGGACGAATTATTAAAAAATAGTTAGGTTTCTAGAAAACCAAAACAAAAATAAAACTCAAAGTTAGAGTAATGTTAAACTGAAAGCTGAAATTGTGGCGAGGTATTGAAAAGAATTTTCAAATTTCAAACCTTGAAAATTATACGATCAACAATGAAATTTTCCATACAAGTTTCACATGAAAACCAACCGAAACTTGTGGCAGCAGCAGCAGCAAAAAAGAAACAAAAAAATTGGTAACAAAAGTGTTAACAAATAATAATTGTATTGTTTGATTTAAGTTGTAATTTGTTTGCAGTTTTTCTTTTCTCATGTGGTAAGAAAACGTTTAACATTTTTTGTCCAACATTTTTTGCATGAATTATTTATTTAAATAAATGGAAAAAAAAAATTATATCAGAAATAAATGGGGGATAAAAAACACGAGCCACACAAATTCTTAACATTTGTTTGATAAATTGGTCAAGGTATTTTCAGACGACATTTTTGGTAGCAACATAAACATTAATGTGGATGCTGTTGCGGCTGCCGTTTTCTACCAATGACTGCTGTGCTATTGGTTTTGGCAATCATGGTGGTTGGCGTTATTGCTGATGGTTGCTGGTGATGGTGGTGGTGGTGGTGTCCGTAAATTGTTGTCTTAATCAGGCAATAGCGATCATTTTAAAGTGGTGCATGTAATTAATTTAAATTATTGTATTTCACAGAAACAACCACATCTAACAAATAGCAATAACTGCCAGAAAACTAATAACAAATAATAGATAAGCTGGCCACTTCCCACATATTCACTTGCACACACACACACAACCACACACACATACACACTTACCATTCCACTTCTATACACACACTAAAATTTGCAAGCGTAAAATTATTAGCAAATATCTACATAAAATAAATAAATTTTATGAAATTGACCGACCACAAAACTAGCAACAACAACCAATCAATAGAAGCAAACAACAACAACAACCACCACCGTCACTTTAATTGTTAGCATGTGTTTTAACAATTAAACTTTATTAGATTAAATAAAAATCAGCAATAACAACAATAACAATAACAAACAGCAAATGAATAATACAATAGAAAAAAGCATTGTATGTAAATAAAAAATATCAGTTCGGGTGTAACCGAAATTTAAATGCCCTAAATGCAAGTTTTACTGCGATTTTAATAGTTCTCCAAACAGATATTTTAAAAACTATTTGAACAAAGTCGAGTTAGTTTTGAATGACTTTGGAATTTTTTTTTTTTCGGTGTTGTGCTTTTGACTACAAACGAACCTCCATTTTTACTATCAGCTCTAAGAAGAACTTTTGATGTCACATGCTCACTATACGAGTACTTAGTTAAAGTGTGGTAATTCTTGTTTATGCTCATTCTATGAAGTTAAGGTAGATGTGCAGTCTTACATCCACAAATTAGCTCATTTTTGAGTTTGCAGACAGGCCCTTAGAAAGTGGGATTACGCTATTCCTTTTTATCCGCTTTCTTGGGCAATCCTAAGTTAGACATGTAAAAAGAAAAGAAAGGAGCTTTTTATCTCTTTCAGCTTCTCAGGACTCTGCAGCTGTGGATATTATAAGTACTCTGAGACTAGACTCGAATGTATTTAAATCGATTTCAATATAATTCGTATTTGTTTGGTTAAGATTTCATAGGATTTATTCAGTTACCTCGATCAAAGAGTAGGTAGGATCGAAAAAATATTAAACCTTATTTTATTTGAAAAGAAAAGGTAGAAAAAATATAACTAATCCCAAATATAAAACTTATTTCCAATTAAGATGCGCATGAACTTCATTAATCCTACATCGCTATCCATCTCCTAATAAAAAGCCTTCGTTACGGCGCATACGAGGTGTGATAAAAAAATAACCGTTATTTTCAAATTCGTTTTTCCTCTTCCCAAAACTGAAGCCACCGATGAAAGGAAAGCGTTTTGCTACTATTGAGGAGATAGAAGAAAAATCGAAACAGGAGCTGTTGGCGATACCAAAAAGGGCGTTTCAGAAATGTTTCGAGGATTGGAAAAAACGCTGGCATAAGTGTATTATATCTGAGGGGGATTACTTTGAAGGGGACAAGATAGTTGTTGATGAATAAATAAATACTTTTTGAAAAAATTGTATTGAAAATTGAAAATAACGGTTATTTTTTGATCATACCTCGTATGTATAATGGTGTAGGGTACATACATAAATATTTATTAATAATACTTTATCACAACAGCACCACGCAACAACAAATCAATTTGTATTATCTAAAGTGGTTCCAGCATTCGCGTCGATTCCATTCAACCAATTCAATCATCGAAACAAGTTCTTTACTTAAGTCTTTTTAAGCCTCAATGGGACAATAATTTTATTTTATTTTCTTTTTTGTTTAGTTTTTATAAGCCAACATGGTAAGTACAAGTATTTGACATCATCGTTAATGCATTGCATGCACGATAATTGCTTTGGTTGTAATTGTTGTTAGTTAGTTGCTGCTGCTGTTGGTGGTGGCCTCTCAAGGTCATTTATCTTAAACTCCAAATATGTACGAGGTATACTTATGTAAGAGTTGTTTGCGAGTTATTATTAGTTTGCGACTTATTATTTAAGAACTTACCATTATCAAATCACCAGTCTCCATGTGTCGCCGCATTAATATGGCCGCCATATTGGCCTCGTCCTGAAATACTTCACCAATGTGTTCGCTGGATTGTGCCTCCTGCAAATAGTGTAGAGAAAAAAATAAATTATGGAAAAGTTGTATTAAATATTTACTTTTTCTAAAATATGTGATATACTTTTATTTTAAAAGAACTTATATTTTAAAAGAACAGCATTAATGTTCACTTTCTACTAACCCACCTGTAGAAATATTTGTGTCTACAGTTTATTACTTCAATTAGATAGCGATATTGCACCGTGTTCTATTCTATTCCTTACCAATTATGGTACTAAATATTAAAATATGCGTTGTATTTGGCTATCATGTGTAGCAATTTTTTTATTTAATTAAATGCCAATAAAGAACAACGCATATTTGCTGGTGGTTCAGCAAGTAGGTATCAGCCACATACCGGATTATTCCAGCAATACATAATATTTCATATGTTGTTATGTATTTGCTGGCAACTGCTGCAAAGTTAGTTCTGCAGCCGGCAAAACACACACACACACACGCACATAGACAATGTATATTGCCCAAGCAATTGTGATTTATGTTGTTGGTCAAAATTTCTGACGCCTCAGCATGTGCGTCAGAGTTTCAGAGCTCCACGTTTGATTGTAGCACGTCCACGTTCATGTCCGTTTTGTGTTTGACCATGAACGCAAAAAAACTTTAATGTGTTTATATTTTCATTTTATTTATTTATTTATTTTTCTTTTTTTTTGGCACACAATAGTAAAATGTTTTTCTGTTTTGTTGCATAATTTATTATTGCTTTTATTGAATTTTTTTTAACCATGTCTAAAATTTTGAAATCCTTTGACATCGACATTCAAAATTTAGTTCTGCATTTTTTGTTATAGTTACCTTAACCAAATTTCTATATAAGTATTTATGTAAAATTTCATATTTGGAATTAAATTTTATTTAGATATCTAAAATTTCTTCAAGGCAATTGACATGGAGCCGGCATGTGTTTGGAATTGTATTTTTTAATACTATCAGTAGATAATTTGATAGTTAGAGGCTATGAAGTAAGTCATAGGATGATTGATCCTAATCAGTGCAGCCAAGGCTAAGGCCTTCTCTTAGTCAGCTATAATCAAGTCTCAGATAGATGGTGATGTCATCTTTAAGATCATACGGAGAATCGTTCTTGCATAACAGGCCGGGTTACCAAGTCCACAATGCTGATTTTTCGGTATTGCGGGGCATTTGCGCCCAAAAGATGCTTTCTCCGAGACTTACAAAAATTACTTGAATCTTCCATTTACCATGACCCAACTGCTTACATAGTAAAAATACCAATGCCTAGTAAAAGCTCTTGTCTCCTTTGAGGATTAGAAGGTGGGAAAAATAGGTCACGAAAGGAAACCTCTTTTGAAGATCACTAAAATCGAACATTAGTTACAGCCTTAGTTATGTAAATATGCTAAACATGACAGCGTAGTAAGAATTTTTGAACAGTCACGGAAAAAAATCACCGAGAATTGCCCCCACACAAAAGTTAAATCAAGCTAGTTGAAAATCCACTATTTCTCGAACTGGGGATTTAAAAGTCTATTGAAGTCGTAGGCCAATCGTAAGAATAATATCAAGAAACATCAAAATTAAATTGGACTGACAGATAACATCAACTTTTGACCTAACTACTTATAAGCTTTAACTATGTAATTTTCTAAATAAACTAAACCAAAAATCAATGATATAAAATGAGTAATCTTAATGAAATTCCATTAGAAACACTAAGGTGCCAGCAAGTAAATAAATTATATATATTAGACTTGCAACAAGTAAGTAGGTGCTTTATCACACAAGCACACAAAAATATACAACAAAAAAAGAAAAAACATAATTGTGTCATGCTTTTTTTAGGACTTTTATATAATTTTTTGTTTCTTCTACTATTAATGATTTATCAATACAATAGTAATTAAGTTAAGGAATTTAAATTGTCAACAATAAAGGTGTACGCTAGTGAATTTGGCACATGCTAACAAAAACAGCAACAACAAAATATGTACGAGTGTATAAAGACCATAACAATTACAATAATAATACTGCTCTACGATAGCAGCAAGCAACAAGATCATGCAAAATCAGAAGGCAAAAGAATTAAATGTGGTAGTGTATTAAAATAATAATGAAAAATAAAGTAGCGCCAAAAATGAAATGAGTACAAAATTGTTGACCGACGCTTTGGTGCACTTGGCCATTAATATTGAAAATAAGCACATAAAAATATTAGAAAAACAAAAAATTTATTTACAAGGTAGAACTAAAGCTACCACCACAACATAGTCTAAATGTGACTTAAATGGCGATGGACGGACAGACGAGCATATGGAGGAGACCAAGACCAAATACAAAGTTAAAAAAAAATAAGAAACAGAAATAAAGATTGAGAGAATAAAGTCAAAATGCACTTGTCGCTTTGAACTTAAAGTTTTGCGTTGTTGTTGTTATTGTTGTCTAATGATCGTTTTGCTGTTGTTGTTGTTGTTGCTGTCTATTGGTCGCTGTTTATTTGCTCATTGGTTTCAGTGTCTTTTTGTCTTTTCTTGCATCGCATTCAAGGTTGATTTCGATATTGATTTGCTGCTGTTGCTGATCTAGTAAAAAAGAACAAGATCATTTGTGTGTCATTGTGTGTGTATGTTTTTATTTTTATTTTTTGCTTACTATTTTAATCAACAGGCTCGGTTGTTCTATTTGTTCTGTTTTGCTGCTAGTGAGTGTCTAGGTAAAGTGATCGTGTCAACACGTTTCGCGGTCAAAAAATTGTTTTCTTGCACCAACGTGCGCAGCTTTTATTTTTATTTAATGTATTACTATATAAAATATTAACTTTTGCTAATGCTGATAAGCATGTAATGTAATGTGCGTACATATAATTTTACAATAATTTTGTATTTGTATCTAAATATTTTGTTTGATTTCAATTTTGTGATAATATTTGTTAAAACATATTTTAAACATTTGTGTTTTTAAATTATTTTTTTCTTGTTTTCATCGATTTCATTACAAATTTGATTTATGTCTGTCTTGTGTGTTGCTTTAACTTGAAGCTTTTCAGCGTTGTTTTTAAGAATTTTCTGAATTTGTATGTATTTATTTTTTGCCTCATATTACATGGCTAGGGAAAAATGATTTATAGCGATACTTGATCTTATTGCGTTAAAGTTATAAAACTGAATAATTACCAATTTATGTTTAGTCTCGAAAAACTTATGTTTTTGTGTTGTTATTTGTTTAGTTTTTGCTTTAGCTGCGTGCAACAAAAATTTTGCTTGGTATTTTTGTAAGAATTTTATTTTTTATGATACTTAGATAATTTTGTACAATAGAGTAGCAGAAGAATGGAATCTCATATGATTTTCAGTCAATGGACTTTATTTAAAAAGTCTTGATTTTCGTTCTTGAAGCAAAACATCATTGTCTAAGATTGAAGCATGGTCATTTTTTGGAAAGTGGAATAATTAAAAACAGTAATCACATCAAATTATTAACAGATTATAAAAGGGGAAATCTCTTTCCTTGACTGATTATTTTTGTATTTTATTTTTAATATTATTTTATATTTAATGAAAAACAAGCATTTGATTAAAAAAAGTAGCCTTTTCTCTTTTTGTATCATTCAGGAAAACGAAAACATTACTTCGTTAAGTTAAAAAATAGTAACCAAATTTTCGTTGAGCATATAAAAATAAAACAGCTCTCAAATTATCCAAACAAAAGAGAAAAATTTAATATGAATGTCATTCGCAGGAAATGCAAACAAATAAAAAATAACGAGCTACATATCAATCCAAATTGTACAGGGAGCGAAAAGTAATAACTCCAAATAAAACTAAAGCCTTGGCATTGATGTGAGCATGATGATGTTGACAAAAAACAAACCACTCAACAAAAAAATAAAAAATAAATAAATAATAAAAAGTGAGGTTAAATTGAAAATGTAATTGTTATTCGCAGCGCGCACCCTTCCATCACATTACGCATGCGACATTCGCGGTCGCGTGCATATGTTCTCCTGCATGGTTTGTGGCAGCAGCAGCATACGCTGCGTACTTTTTCTGCCATTAATGTTTTTGTGTCGATTTTTTTTACTTTTTACGCCCACGCTTCAGGCAAGCCGCACCCCACCATACCGCCAATGTTTTTTGTGGATTTAATGCGTTAATGGTCTGCTTAGTATAATTTAAATTTGTTGCTTGTTATGCTAAACGACGCTTTTATCTATCTATCATCATATACTCGTAGTATGGTATGTGTGTATACAAAATTTTGTTACCAAAACTGTAGATTATTATCGCACAAGGCTTTCTTCTTTCATTTGGTATTTATGTGTGGTGATTACAAACTTGACGAGCACATTGTTTTTATTTAATGTTGAGTTACTAATTTTTCAAAAGTTAATGGTGAAATTTTTGTTTACGGAAGTATGAATTTTAAGAGAATTCATAATTTCGCGTTAATTGCTTCAATAATTTAGAAATTACTTTGAACATGTTAACATTAAGGCTGTCACACTCTGTAAGCAGCTAAAGTTAGCTGACAACATCCATAAGAAGGCCTAATAGGCCGAGGGAAATAGAGATCCACTGGATGAGACCACAGAATGAATCGAAAATATTTATCATAAGCAACCTCCAAGATCTTGGTCTCATTGAATTTAATGTGGAACGACAAAGATCAATCAAAAGAATCGTCATCATTGGCGAGTCATCAACATGAGTAGAGAAAACTATCAAGAACGACAGAGATTCATAGAGAAGAATAAACTGGCACGATCAACAAATTACTGAAAAAGTCATTAAGGAACTATCCATATTAAAATATTCTAACCGAGAAGAAAAAGCAAAATTATCATAGCAGATTAAATGCTACCATGATTAAAAGTGATCTCTTATTAATAGAGATTCAACAAGATCAATAAAAATAATAGATAAAATCAATAGATAAAACTATGAAGATAGAAAAATATTCGATGAGATCAATAGAGAACTATCAATATTAAGAGATAAATTACAAGATCAACAAAACAATCAAAGTCAATAAAGCTCCACAAGGTTCAATAGGAAACTGGATATAATATAGTAGAACTTCCGGAAACAATGGAGTGATCAATAGAGCAAACTATCAATATCGATAGAGCACTAATGAAAACTAACTGAAATTCATAAATCTAAATCCAAATCCAAAAAGTAGAAAGAGTTATATAAAAAATGTGTGCGTCAGAAGTTTACTTCTTCAGAACATTTGCGATTAAATTTCTAACGATTTTTGTTTAAAATGTCAAATTTTTGTTTGAAATGTAAAATTTTACTGGAAATTGATGGGTAGCGCCTTCTATCAATTGAGTATGAAAAAAATGAGGATGCATATGTGTATGCACATAGTTTTTCATACGCTACTTTTGATAGATGGCGCTGCCCATTATTTACATATGTCATTTAAGTATATGTATATATATATTCTCATTTTTTCATACTCAATTGATTGAGGGCGCTGCCCATCATTTACGTGACAGTTTTCTCTGCGACGGTCATCTTTTACCCCAAGCGTAAATATAAAAAACATCTCTAAAGAAGAATCTTAAAAAAAGTTTACTATACGGCACCACTTTTTGGCAGGCAGTTGCAATCATCCAAGAGTAAAAATTGCCTAAGAACAGACTTTCAGATTCAGCATAAAACTCAAGCTCTCTGCTATTCATACAGAAATATAACATGAACAAGCTCGATTTAGGCCCTCCTAAAACAAATAAGATCAATTAACAGCTAAAGCGGAGTTGGCAGCTTTTAGGAAATGCCAAAATTCCATACAGAATGAGCTAATAAATGTTCCAGAAAACTGTAGTTATGAAATTTCTTTTGTGCCTTTTTGTATCACTAAAAATGCTAACTTGTATAAATATTCTCAAAAAACAAAGGCAATTCCGATTTTTCTTTCAAGAAATTCAATTCAAATTAATTATTGCTGTATACATTACAGATTGTTATGCTTTTGTTTGGGTTAGCTTCTTCATTTTTCTTAAGGAATAATGCGAAATGTTTTCTTAATAATAACGCAGTTTTAAATTTTGTATTTTGAGATTTAAATTACGAGTATTTTTGCCCTAAATTTCTCTTTAGCGTTATTCGCTATTGTTATGTAATTACGATTACTGCGAAAAAATTAAGTAAGCTCAAAAAACTTCAGGTGTAATCGTTCGGCATAAAAAATATTTATCTGCATACTTCTAACAATTACTTTTATCTTTATTTATTCATTAAAACAAAGTAAGCCACTTCACCCTGGGGAGGGGTCCTATAAACTTTAAACTTTTAACATTCGTTTGCATTTTATTATTGTTTCTTTCCTGTGTTGATATTTAAAATTTTTTTGGGGAAAGGCTTAACTACGTATGTAAAACAACAGCAAGCTACACAAAATATAATACAACAAAAATAAGAAAAGGGAAAAGTACACTTACTTAGGTGAAGTGGAAGAGTTGGGCGGGTCTTCGCCGGTTGATTGAGGTGATACTGGTTAGTATAGTACTGTGGCGCTCGGTATTTTTTCCTTGGTGGGAATTGGTGAAAGATTATTAGCGTATTAATGACTATTGTCATTATTTCTGTTATTGGTTTTTTGCTTTATATTTTATTTTACTATTTTTTTTTTAAGTAATTGTAGTTGTCCGCATTTTATTTTTGTCGTCGCTGTTGTTAACAGTTGTTACCACTGTTATAAACAAATGGCCAATTTAAACAATTTATCTTTGTCTTTATTTAAATTGTTTACGCCCTGCTGGCAATTAATTTTCAATGAAAAAAAGTTATACGCAAACTAAAAATAACAGAAAAAAATCCAAAACTGTTACTTTTATTTTTCTTACTTGCATATGACTCTTACGTATGAGTCGTTGTGTGAGTGGGTGGCCATTGTTTTTGTAATTGTATTTTAGAGCTGTGGCATAGTTTTCAACTCTTTACAGTAAAATTTCATTCGTAAGATAACGCAAAGTAAAAGTAAGAAAGGAAAAAAATATAAAACACTTAATATGTTTGAAATAAAAAATAAAAAAAAATAGCAACGTAGAAAATAAAATTTCCGCATTTTTGTTTTCAATTCAAACAAAAGACTTAGGAAACAAACTTAATGTTGGGTTTAAAATGATATGAATCTGAAGTGATGATAAAACATTTCATTTATAAAACTAACTATAAAAAGAGTTAATTTAATTAAAATTAAATTTGAATAAAACTAGTATGGGAAATAAACTCGGTCAAATTTGTAGCGAACTTAAGGCTGCTACATTCAGATTTCTACTTGTGTGTAGTATCTATAAGGTATTCAATGCAGCTTTAGATCAATTCCGAAACGACTTTGTTGTGAAAAACATGTGGTCTTCACTGAGTTTATTTGGTAAGTTGAGCGAAACTGAAACAATTGAATGATTTTGCTTTAAAAGTGATTCCAAGCAACTGAGAACTTTTTTTATTTCTATGAAATGTATTGTTATTTTATTTATTTTATTATTTATTTATTTATTGCCAAAAAAGTTTCAATGATCCCAAGTAAAACTTTTCAAATGGCAATGAAAATCAGGAGAGAAGAAGGGAAGTGAATAGTGTTTGATATTTTGATTAAAACTTTATTTATTACCATATAAGTAAAATATCTTTTTTCACACCAGAATTTAAACGGATTCAAAAATAATCTTCTTATATTTTGCCAGTTTTATGCAAAATTTATTTAAAATTTTTCAAGAAGTATTAAATTATTTGCTAACACATAATTTTTTTTGTTTTGCTATTCATTGCGTGTGTTAATAACGCTAATTTTAAATTATAATAAAACACTATAAATCACCAAAACAATAAGGTACCATCAATCACTGAAATTGAGAATGTCATTTCACTTTCATTTACATATTTCTTAAATACGCACGTTTGTTCGAACATACTCGTATATATTTACATATACACATGTTTATTTACAAACTAGAAATTACATATATAGCCAAAATTACCTAAAAACTATGTTGAAAAATTTGCTCAACAGAACCAATTACTACAAAAGCATATTATTGTTTATACATATTTTTTATTTCAACCAAAAATACAAACAATAATGTTATCTTTAAAATGACAAAAACAATCACAATAATATCGTCAACATTTTATGCTTAAAAGAAAGTGAATTTGTTTCTGTTTCTGCCTTTGCATTTCTTTACTTTCCATTCACTCGTTCGCACTTTTATAATACTTGCGTTTATCGTTAATATTTTTTTTTAAAATTATTTTGTGAATGTTTGTTTATTATCATTTAAATAATAATAACAATAATGTTTAGGTAATGTGCTGGTATTAAAAATGTCTACTTACTATTAGCCCAGTTAGGAAAAATAGCTAGTGCTTTAAGACTACATGAATTCCTAAGAAACTCTGCTTCAAGCTTCGGTTTCAGCGCTCGAAATTTACAAACTTTGTTATTAAATCAGGTTAAATTTCCCCTCTTCGCATAGGAATTTGATGTAGAGGTCATGCAAAAGGAACTGGTGAAGAAACCGAGTATCGCCTTCTACGCTTGACAAAAAGAGCTTACCGTGGTCATAGAAATTTACTAATGTCACAGGGTAGGCAAAGTTCAAATAAAACTGATTCCATCATCCCGACCATGATGTTCACTATAAACTCTGGCGGAGGAGCAGAAATATTCTCAGAGAAAGTAGGCTTTTGATCTCTCCGCATCCCTAACTTAGGTGGTGTAATTCAGTGTGAATTGTTAGCATTCAGGATGCTAAAGACAAATCATACTTTTAAAGCAGGCATCGTTATCCTTTCGAAAAGCTCGCCCACAACCAGGGCTCTTATTTTGGCCATTAACATGTAATCTGGTGAACAGTGCAAGAAAGTCTTACGGAACTAGCCCGATAGCATAATGTTATCATGATATGGGAGCCATCACACAGGAGCATATAGGGTAACTAAAAGGCAGAAAGATTCTTGTACCTCTGACCTACAAGAATCATTGGCTGAGCTGATATTCACACAACTGAAGTCAATCAAGCGCGAATCTCAGCAAAATACATCGCATGAGAAATTGGTAGATGAAGTAGGGTGCCGCTTGCAAAATAAGCAGAGCAATATGGTCACTTTCTCTGTAAACGGCCGCTCCTAGTTCCAATAACTTCGGGAAACTGCGTGAAATCCAGAAATCCAATCCTAATCCAGTCGGTTTGGATCTGATTCTTTCGCCTTGTGCCACTCGACGAAACAAACCATGAAGTTGCTGAAGATGTGATATCAAAACGGCGTGCTAAGGCTAATTGGGGTCATGGGGCGAAAAGTCAAAACTTTTATAACGAATAAAAAATTGACTTTTGATTCCAAGCTGGGTAGTTTATCTTATATTACTCCATGGAATTAAATATGAAATGACTGAAAATTTATGCGATATTTACATAAAAGCAAATAAGATATGACTTTAATTTTGCATAAGTAGCAAAAAGGAAAGTGCCAGGTGTTAGTTGTACATGGTATAGATAGTAACTAATATAATTACATGTTTTCCACTGCAAAATTAATTAAATTTTAACATAAATAGCGCCAGTGAAACAACTGAAAATAATAACGAAGTTTATTCAATGATAATAGGATCGAAGCATTGAATTTTGATTATTTCCAAAGACTTTCCCTTGACGAACCACTTTGCTAAAATTCCTGATAATAACCACAGATTTCATGACTGACATCATCTTGTTCACTTCAGTGAGAACAGCTTGCTCCGAGAATACACTAACACTGTGAGGCGCTACTCTATTGCAATACGTATTCAGACTCTTCCCGGTACACACCAGCTTCTCTAATTCCAACTTATCCCGATTTTACCTACAAATTGATAGAAATTCGTGGCCTATTATCTTATTATGATTGGAAGACAAATTGAAATTGTTTGATTGATAAAAATTGGAACTTCATGAATTTTTACTACCTACAACTTTTGATTGCTTTTAAGAATGAAGTGATGCGATAATTTATTGTAGATAATAACTATTCGCTTGGATTGAACAAACTATTTATATTTAATGAAAATATAAATAAATAAATTATGTAAAAATAGCAATCAATATATACAAAAAAAAAAAGAAACAAAAAAGTTCTAATTTTAGAGTATTGAAGAAGCCTCAATGAAAGGCTGAAATTAATCCCAAACTAAAAACACGTCATCGTTAGTATAAAAACAACCAAAATTAATATTAGATATTTAATTATTTGTTAAGTGAACATCATCACTATAGCGCATTATTATTATCAACATCATTACCATCATCATTATCATCATCATCATCATCATCATCATCATCATCATCATCATCATCATCATCATTATCATCATCATCATCATCATCATCATCATCATCATCATTATCATCATCATCATCATTGTCATCAATGCTTCATTGGCGCCGTTTAATTTAAAATTGAAAGTTTTTATTATGGGTTTTTGTTTTCTGTTTTTTGTATTTTTCTGTTTTTGCTTAATTTGAGATTTCATTGCTATAGTTGCGAATATACATAACAATAAAACGCAAAGCCAATATAACAACAACCACTTTAAACAGCTGAAGTAGCTAGCTAACAATTTCATTTCAAGTTTTCAATATAGTTCCGGCAATATTTGTTTGTTTGTATTTTATATTATTTCTGTACATATCGCTAGTTTACTGCAATACTGTCATAAATAAAAAAATTATATTTTCGAGTTAAGTATACAGAAATAACTGTTATTTAGTTCTTTCTCTTGTGTGAGAAAATCATATCTTTATCTTACAAACTCTTCATGTTAGAAGAGTATTTGTCGTTATCAATTGTATAGGTGTATGAGTGATATGTAAATCGAAAAGTTTAAAACCGTTTTTATCAGAATTTATGTTTTTTGAGTTATGACAATCTTGCGGCAAACGAACGATATGTTTGTATTTATGTATGTATGTAGTTATGAGTTCGATTTTCTTCAGGTTTGTTTACACAATTTCCATTGTTTTCATCTTTGGGTCTTGGGTTTTGGTTTTTCGTATGTTAAAACTTTGCTTTTAGTTTCAAAATTTTTTCCAAGCAATATCTTTATTATTTCGTTTTAACAATGTGATTTTAGCTTATATGTATTGCAGTGCAGTGATCCTTAACGTTCAGGTTGAGCGCTTAATTTAGTTTGATGTTTTTTCAATAGCAAAATGAAATGTATGCATATGATTTTTGTAATACACTACTTATGCATATTGAAGGTTTGAAGCTTTTGTTAAATTTTGCAAAAGTAGGCGTGTCGTTTGCTTGTTATTTTTTGGAAATCATAGTATCTAGTATTTTGAGTTTATGACGGTCGATTATCGGGGAAAAAATTATGAAATATTGAAATATTTTATACAAAAGATAAACTTTAATAGGTTTGTATCAAATCGTATACAGGCAGTATTTAGTAATATCATGGAAAGATCGCCAACTTCTGCTTTCATCTCTTTCTGTTAATGAAATTGAATTTTTGCCCGTGAAACTCTAGTGCACATTTATGCCACTATGCGATAGGCTCACAGTAAAGGAATTCAGAGGAATTGAATAATGCAAAAAGCGCTCTCTTGGATAGCGCTCTCTCCCATAGTTTTTGAAATTCTTTAATAAACGCTTCCTGAATCTAAATTATATTTTAAGATTGTGACTTTCTTTCTTTTCTTTTTGTAATGGCACAGCAGCTCGCGGAATGCCTAGGCCGAGTTTTTCACATCTTTGTTTGTGACACTTTCACAAATTTGCAACAATTATCGGGGGGTTAAGTATACGAATGCAACTGCCGATCTTTACCAAAATTCTTGTAAAGATTTAGCATGCACGAAAATTAACATGAATTCAGATCATGTATTAATTCGTTAAATGCTATGAGGATTATATTTAACTAAAATAATTAGTTCCATGAAGCACCAACCTTTTTCAGATTTTGCTTTGAATCTAAGGCTGTATGCTCCACTACAATACTCGTATCAGGATTGCAGTAAAGTTTTAACTGTGCTACTGATATGATTTCATGAAAACGTCATTCCTCATACTAGAGCTCTAAATTTTGGTGTCTGCAGTCAGCTGTAAAGCTATAATAAACTAACTTGCCAAACTTAAATTGCCACGCCCATATTTTGGAAACAACTGCAGAAACAGTTTCATGCCTTTCGCACTTATTAACTATCATTATCAATTTAAACTTTAACTCTTCGCTGACGCCTTTTTTCGGCTTTTTAATCTTAACAAGAATTTAAAGGTCAGTTTGTCAATAAATGTTTTTTTATTTAACGTTTCTTGTTAAATTTTTATTATAAAACATTTTTTAAATTTTTTTTATTTTCAAGTGAGCTAAATTTATTATGTTTTTCAATTTCCGGCAAATAAATAGTTTTTGGTAATTTTCAAAAGTGGTACCAGAAGCTGGTATAAAAACAACAGAATTTTTTGTATTGTAAACGCTGCTGAAGTTTGCATTAATTACCGTTTCTACTTCAAAAAAAGATCTGAAATAAAAGTGAATACCCTATGGTATACATTTTATTTGTTGGTGTTTTATATATATATATATATTTTTTCTTGTTTAAGCAGTATGTACTGATCTTATATCAGCTAGCATTAAGAAGCAAAATATACAGGGCAATTATATAAAACAAATACAACTTCACTTCATTAGGAAATCAAATATTTATTTTAAGATTTTTAATTACAAAATCAGGGCGCTTTTATTATGAGAGGATCCTCCATCATTTCAACAACAGTTTGTTGCTTAAGTCTATTGTTTTGAAGTTGCTGTTTTAGGTACTGAACTAATAATTTCAGCTTAGGTTTATATGCTGTATTTCATATTTCTGTGTGTAATTCTAACTCATTCTGTTTTGATTCTTTGTTTTTCAGCATTTTTCTGTTTTTTTTTGTTGCCTATTGTGGATTTTTATCTTTGACATGAAAAAGAAAAACTAAACTAGGTCATTTTATTACATAAATAAATGGTGAAGAAAAAAAAATAAGAATAAATAAAAGCCGCCATCATTCTTGCTGCTGCTGATGTTGCTGTTGCATGCTGCTGCCATTTGACTTATTCAAATGTTACCAAAAATATATTTTATTTCGTTTTGTAGCCAAAAATACAATTCAAAACACAAAAGCCAAAAGTAAAACCTATGTAAATATATAGTAAGCTTCACACCATTTGCATGACAATAAAGTATAAGTAAGTAGTAGTAGTAGTAGATAGAATACTACAAAGATATAAATAAATTAGAATGAAAATTTTCAAAGCCTTCAAAGGTAACAAACACCGAAAATTTAAAAATAAACAAAGAAATAAAAGCAAAAATTATCTACAGATGGAAAATATCTATAACCAATGACAAAGAGTCTCAAGCTTTATTCATGTACAATTGTTGCACGTACACATACTCATGCAAATATATTACAAGTTTCATGCACAAGTATTTTTATTGTTTTGGTTTGTATGTATTTTATTTTTCCAACAACTGTGTTTATGTTTTTTGATTGCTCGTTTGTATGTTTTGTTTGTATGTAGCTTAAAAGAGGCACATGCCTCTCAAAAGTTTAGACTAACATTAAAATAACTAAAACAACAGGCATGTTGATAAAAACCATAACACAAAAATGTGTGCTAAATTTTTGTATATTTTCTATACTGCTCATTAAGTAATTATTTGTTTTTTTTTTTTATTGTTATTCTTAACTATTTTCTGGGATTTTTTGCAGTATTTTCTGAAAGAATTTTTGACTTGCCGTAAGCATTTTTTCAAAAGATTTAAGCAACAAACTTGTTACTCGTAAAAATAAATGTGTAAAGTAGTTTCTCGTTTGTGAAAACGATAAAGTTTTTCGAAACAGAAATGCCAATTACAGCATAACATAATTCTCACTATTTGCTGCAATAAAATCAAGGTTGATCAAGGTTTGGAGATTATTTAGAGGCTCCTAAATAAAGAACATCCCAAATATTGTTCACATCCGAATGGAATAAGCTTCACGACAACTACTTATATCCAAGTCTCAGCGAAGAGTATCTTAAATTTTTATCAAGTGAGTGTTAACTGGAGCGGAAATCCTTTTGGATTTCTAATATTTACAGAATTTATAATTATTTTATTTTCCTATTAAGTATTATTTAAGTAATGTGGCTTACAAGTACCATAATGATGGTAATTCTATAGTTTTCGTTGCTAAACTTTCCACAGTCCTTTTCTAGTACTGCCTGAAGTAAATACATCTCAGATTCATACTTTTGAAATGATTTCATTTTCCGATCAAAACAGAGTGTTTCGAAACCTGCGCAACTTTTCCTTATATATCATTCCTTAGACACTCTATTTAAACACAAATAATGTTATATAATTGAAATACTTTTATTCGAAAAAATCCCAATAAATCAATAAGGAGAAAGGTTGACAACTTAAAAAACTCAACAACAAACAAAAATTTGAGATAATACATTCGATGTAAATTAGTATGCTGCTGCACACTGTGATTGATTAATGAGTTTTGAATAGTGTCTGGTTGTTTTTTCTTTATTTCTTTGAAAATAACTCAAGCCTCCACAAAAATTCATCGTACAAAAAATTTAATTAATTTCTTAGTAAAAGTTTTATTTCGTTCATTAAGAGTTGTGAGTTGTTACTTTCTCAGTTGGTTGCAATTGCAGTGCGGGTGAAATGATTAACAAACAAAAAAAAAACAGAAATAAGTTTTAGTTGTAACTTCAAAATGGTTTTTTAGTTTTGGTTTCTTTTCTGACGATTACCAATTTTCAACTGCAGCGCATGTGCCACAAATTACACTAAATGCAATTTTATGGTAAGAAAGCGGCAGCAGCAAATCAACAGCCGGAGAGCATGTATTACTATTACTATTATTGTTGTAGTTTTAGCTATTGCATAACACATACATATACTAGGTATATAGCAAAAACAAAAAAGATTTGTTGTTGATTTTCTGTAGCAGTTGGTTATATTGTTTTTGTTGGAAATTACAGCAAATGCTCATATTGCATTCATTCATTTACTTTGCTATGAATGCCAGTTGCTGTTGTTGCTCTTTGCTGTTGTTACTGAGTGCTGTTGCCATTGTTGCATTATTATGTGGTTTTACATTTTCTACGCCAATATTGCAACATTGAGTAAAAGCAACACCAGCAACAATCAACAGCGGTAACAGCAGCAATAGCAAATGTTGCTTTTGCTTTTGCTCCAATTTCCAATTTACTATTTCAATTGCAAACATATGAACGCAAACCTATTCGTAATGCAAATTGCTTAAGTATACGTAGTACATATATAAGAGTGGATCATCATACCGGGAACTTTTACTTAACAGAACACACTTAACAGAACTTTATGAGGAGTTACCCCCTCTCCACAAGGCTTTTTAGGCCAAAGAATCCATTTGTGATCTTCATATAAATATTTTTTCTGTGGAGGCTTCTCAGCGCAAAACTAAATCAAGAGAAAATTTAAATTTTTCCTTAGCGCCATCTATGAACCCTCCGATTTTAATAACATTTTGAATACTACTGTCCTTTTTGGTCAAGAAACCAATTTCTGACCTTAATTTTGATCGCAAAATTATTTCTGTGACACCTTCGGAGTAAAAATTAGTAAAGCAAGAACAACCGATTTTCTTTGAAATTTGCTATGTCCGGGTTTTTTGGGTCAAGCAATTCTTTTTTGGACGTCATTTTGGTTTAAAATTTATTCCTGAGGGGGATCCGGAGCAAAAGTTAGTACAAGTTTTACAAATGTAAAAATGTTGCCATCTTGTATTTGCCCCCTCTTCTCAAAAGGTGCTGTTAAGTGGAGGATTACAATTTCGATCCACTCTAATGCATACAGACATATATGTATGTTTGAAAATGTATGTAATTGAGCATGTGTCTGTATTTGTATCTGACTGGATTTATGTATGTATGTACTCTAAATTCAATTCCATTGCATTTTATTTCTAAAATTTTTTTTCCCTGAATGTTTATAATTTTTTTAGGGTTTTGTTTTTTCTGAACTGCTTTAGTTTATTTTTGGTTTTATGTAATGAACGTTTGCTTATTAAATTTAATAAATCATTTTAAATAATTTGTACTCGTTGCGTGTATTTTTTATTTTCAAGTAAAATTGTTTTTTTTTGTTGTTGCTGTGTTTTTGGAGTAGGTACCACGCTTCCTTGTTGTGTTTTTGTTTTAGAAACTATATTTGGTTTTTTTCCAAAATGTTTTCTTTATCCACAAGTAAAAGTGGCTTTGCACTGACCTTTTGACTGTTAATGCTTTTTATTTTCTTTTTCTATTTATGTTTGAATATTTTATTTTGGGTACATGTAAACATTTTCTTATGTTTAGGGTGTGCCTTTGTTTGCTAATAATAAGTAATAATAATATTTGGTTTTTGGTTTGGCATTTGCCACAATTTGAGGAGCTTAAAATTTGTTGTTTTGTTAAAATATTAAACGTTTTTTTTTGTATTATAATGGAATTTTAGGTACTTAATTTTACAAATTGTTTTATAAATGATTTTCATTAAAATATGTAATTGAAATGACTCAAGAAATATTCGCGTATGTAATGAAATTGTAACTCAATTGACAATGTTAATGAAAAATTATTGTTGTGAAATATGTATGGTATCTATTTTTGAAATTATTGCATAGAAGCAGTAATTGTCGATTCGATTTTTCACAGGCCAAATTGAAATGAGTCAAAAGAACCTAATACGCTGAACTTGAAAGAAAGGCATTGCCGGCCAGCTCCAAGAAGCAAAGCCGATCTTGTAATCTATAATTCCAGCTCAAAGGGAGATAACTAAGTTTTCTCTCCCTGGACAAATCAGGACATGACTCTTTAATGACTTTGCTAAGCACCGCCACTTCTTAGTAGAAATAACGATGGCAAAACTAAGGGCTACCCAAGAAAAGTTCGTTTCTTTTATATATCTCTAATCATGACACAAAACCAAAGTTGAAAGCTGAATTAGTTTTGTTGATTGTAGGATCAACATTTTAACTCGCACATACTTAAGTTTGTTGTACGAAGCCTGCTTGTATAAACTGAATTCAAACAAACCTCTGATTTCCATTATTATTACCATCAATTTCACTTTTACATGTACAATAACATTGCGTATCCCTTTCTATTTGTCTAATGAAGCTAATCGTAACTGTATTTTGCAACATTAAGTATGCTGCTTAAGTCTTTTGTTTTCTTTTTGTGAAATGAAGATGAATTCAATAACACAAAATTACCGATAAAGCGCAATAAGTACAAAAGAAATTAAAACAAGCGGAAGCATTTGAATTTGAACACACAAATGAGCAATTGAATGCTGTAATACTCTAACAAAATAATAATATGTAATTGCCGTATGAAAAATGAAAGTAGTAAGGCAACTTACTTAGGTGCCAACTGCAAGCGAAATGACGAAAACCTCAAGTGAATACAAGAAATGATAATCACAAAATTATGTAGAAAATGAAAAGGTATCAAATTCGCAACAATTCAAAGTGACAGTTTCCTCAAACTCCAGTAAGTATATAAAAAAAAAAATACATGTCAAAATTTATACCTAGTACGAGTATATGTAAACCAAAAGACAAGAGGTTGTCTTGATTTTTGATGCCGCCGCCGCCGCCGCCTTTGTTACTGCCATCAAATGTCTCAACATTTTTTAAGCGGAAGCATGACATTTTTATAAATCAACTAAGAGCAAAAGTGGTAAGGGGTTAAGTAACGAAGTAATAACAGTGTGTTTGTGTGTGTGTGTGTGTGTAGGTATCAAAGTGAAAATATAAATTTTTGAAAATACCAATTGAAAATATTTTACCATACAAGCAAGCACCAACCAGCGAAAGGAAAAATGAAACATGCGCGCTTGTTAAATATCGTTGACATTTGACAGTTTGATAGGTTGCATGCAGCAGCTGCTGCCAGGTCTCAAAACAGTTCGTAGTAAATGTTAAAAATTCACACACTGCATACACTTACCTCATCAGCGACCTCCTTCATATCCAAACCATGCGTTGTATTTGCTTCGCTATTCACCGTCCACATGCGCAAAGTATGCGGTGAACCACCCTTGAAGAGACCCTCAGTGGGTCGCAGTGTCAGATTGAGGTTTTCGCCAAAGGCATTAAATGAGACATTGTGCTCTTTAAGCTCTTTCAAACTGCCATAGCTTTTAGCTTTATTTGCATGCACGCTATTTGCGGTGTCTGCATTCAGCGCAGCCGCTTTCAATTCGCTATAGTAAGGATTTTTACTAAGATCTTTTTTCACATGATGTGACTCTTTTGGTGACGATTCGGCCACCGAGTTATTTATACTACGACGCCGACGATAGTGTGGCTGGGAAGAGGCAGCATCGGCAGACGCAATGCCATCCTCGGTATTGTGATGCAGTAGCTGTACAACTTCGTAATGTGGCACTGCTTCGATGTTGTCCACGTGGAAAATTGATTGCAATTGATGTGGTGACATTTGTTTGTGTATCTAGAAATAAGAAGAAAATTTCAAAAGAAAATTTATTAAAGTTGTTATAGGAAAAAGCTTGTTGTTTAAATCTTTTGTTTGAGTTTACACGATGAAACTTCACTGCTAATATTAGTAAGTAACTATCTATAGCAAATTGTTTGTACTTTTTCATAAAGTCTATCTTATTGGCTTTCTTCACTTCTTTAAAGTTCCCATACAAAATTATTTCAGAAATTACCTAATTCATGTTCTTCTTCATTGACGTAAAACGATTATAAGTTTCTGCAAAATAATTGTTTCCCAATTGTTGTTGTTTTGGTAAAAAAAAACTAGTGGTAATCACGCACCACGAGTTCAAAATTTCTTGCTGCCAAATTTCAAAAGTGTCAAAGTGCTTATGTTTTCAACTAATCAAACGACTGAATGGAGCGAGCGACTGTATTAATGTTGCATATTGTTTAAATCAGTAAACAAGTTTGTTTGTTAAATCACCAAAATTTAATTAGTTTATAATTAATTAACATAATTATATTTAATACAAAAATTATGAATGTTACCAGTTTTATTTCCAAAAATATAAATTACTTGAAAAGACAAATAAAATGTGGCAAACGTATGTGAACATTTGATTGCTAGCTTGTTTAATTAACTTATGTAATTTATTTACAATAAAAACTTTACTTTTAGTGACAACTTTCTAGGTATATGACTAATGTTTTAATCCTTTAAATAATATGTAAAACTTGTTTGCTTTATGATATTGATGGGGGTAAAAAAATTTCATTAAGCATTCGATGCGATGTTGTAATATTTGTCCTAGATATTATTTAAGCAAGATTGGTAAAACTAATATTAGTCAAAAATCAAAATTAATTATCAGTAGAAATAACATCGCCCACTTTGTCCCAAAATCGTTTTCTTTTTCTCCCTTAATTCAAAAAATTCTAGCAAAAATCGAACAAAAAATCAGATAAAATTCAGTTGGACATTTAGAACAAAAACCAGGCCTAAACTCAGACTAAAACTTATATCAAATTTAGTTCAAGTCAGATGGTTTATTATTAAAAAATAAAATAATTTTTATAAGAACTACAAAACTCGGACGATAAACTTGCACACAAAACCATAAAAAACAAAGTCAGAGGGTGTGTTGAGGATTTTAATGTTCATTTCATTTTCAGCCTCGGTCTAACTTAATATTCTTTCCAATAGTTTTTAGATTTTCAGTTTTTTCAATTCTCGTCATTTAATTGTATTTTGTTATCTTTCATTTGACAAATATCGATCAAATTATCATTGCCTTAATTGTTCGTTGTGTGAGCATTGAAGAATGCTGTAGGTATTTATTTAAATTGTTATAAATACACTGCGCATTGTCCATTTATTTAAGCCATTGATTTGAATGTAAATTGTTATAAATACACTGCGAATTGTTGTAATAATATAATGAACACTTGAAACGTGTTAATTGGATATTTGATTGTCATGTTTCTAATTGAAGTTATCGATAACAATAAGGTCAAGGTTAATCGATTAATGCAATGGAATTATTTACCATATATGTCCACGATGAATGATTATGCCCTTCTTAAGGTTATTAACAACACGAAAAAACACTATTTGAAGAGGCTTTAATGATTTAGCACAGGGTGGGGTAGGCACAAAATATGAATATTATGATAATAGAAACGATAAATATACAAAAGAAAAACGAATAATATAAATGATTAGTGTTGCTTTTTAAAAACTTCAAAATATTTATAAAAAAAATGCATGAAATTGTGCAAAAAACTGCAGATGAAATTTAAAAGAAAATATTTTCACACAGAGACGAGACTAACCAGAAAACCACTTAGGCTGCAGGCTGCAACAGCAATGACCGTTATTAAACACAGCTAAGATTAAGAAGAAAAAGTGAGCAGTAATGAAAAATGAAGAAGAAGAATGAAGAAGAAGAAGAAGGCTTTACAAATGACGCTGTTGATGCCTAACTGATTGTGCATTGATTGAGAAACGCTTAAAAGAGGAAGAAAAAAACTCATATATGGTTATATCAACAGCAACAAAATAACAACGGCTAAAAGCAACAGCAATAACAACAACATTAAAACGGTTAAAATACATTAACAAAAAATTTAAAATAAATGAGAAAAAACCAACTACTTAAACATAAAACAAAAGTTTAAAAGAAAATGCAAACAAAAGAAACAACAACAAAAGTTTATACTTAATCTCAGTCTGACTGCAAAATGTTGTTTGCCTTGTGATTGCTGCGTTTAATGTTTCTGTGTTGTAGTAATTGTAGTTGCTTTTACTGTTGCTATTCCATCAACTATACTATAATAACTTTGCAGCGGTGCGTTTTGCCTCAAAAAGAGTTTTACTACCTTATGTATCTTAATTTTTGGCACAATTTTTTTTATTTTTTTGCTGCATATCTTTAAGTTTGTTTGCTGATGTTGGCACTAAATATGACATTTATAACAATTGATTTTTAGCTGATTTTATTCTGATTAATTTCTTGGTTACTGATATATTTTACCACCATAAAATTGCTCCAGTTTACCTAAATAATAAGCTGGTAGTACAAAATTTTGATATTAAAATCTTTAATCATTAATAAAAAACAATAACCATGATGACATTGATACGTTTTTGTTTTTGAGTCAAATCAATTAATTTTATTCATTTAATTTCTCAAATGTTTATTTGGTGATCTTTCTATTGCTTGTCCAAAATATGTTTAGTTTTATTAAGTTTAATTTTTGCATAAACTGGCAACAACAACAAAAGACACCGAAACTGCAAAATACTTATTTAAATTGCGTCGAATGTTTTAATTGGAGTAGGTCAAAAGTGTATACCAAATTTATGTATATTGTTCAAGTTAAAATATCAACCAGCCCGCCTCTAAATTGTTTTTTTTGTTACTTTTTTTTTTTATTCATTAAAGTAATTCTTTGAATATACTGTATCACTCTTTTATACTGGACCAACAAAGAATCACGTTATCATACTGTAGCATAAATTTTACACAGAAGGCAGACATCAGAGAATAACTACTGAACTAAGCCATTCATACTCTGTGTTCGACTGCTCATAAGAATTATAAGGTCTTGGAGTGACCTTGGAAATGTACGTCGGTGAATTAAAAAGCCATGCTTCTTTATTTAAGCCTCTGCCTTATTTGGAAAAATTATTTTACTGCGACAAGCAATGAAAGATCCACATAAAGGATCTAAGAAGCACTCGCTTTATTTTCATTACAAAAACTAATATCTTCGAAGGTTATTTAGAAAAGTAGGTGATCATCTGCGGCCAATAGTTACGAAGAGCACACAGAAATATAGAAAATAATAAAATGATTGAGTGCGTATAGTATTCAATGGTCTCAAATTTCTACTATGCAATAATATTCGCTCTATGAAAGTAAATATAAAGTAAGAGAAACAGACAGATGGATTCAGAGGTGCGTGCTTCATATAGAGAAAGGTTTTGTGCTAGTTCTTTGGCATGAGATGAAGAATTTTTAATGGATGAAAATATAGTTGAAGGAGTATGCAATGTTCCACACCTAAAGGTAATAGGTTGCAAAAACTTATGTTGTTTTATCAGTGGATAGATTTTATGAAGTATGTCAAATACTTGCAAACGGTCTAAGTACGTGAGTTGGAATCGAGTTCGACAGTATGTAATAAATTTTGTGTTCAGTGAGAAACGATGTAGAGTGATTGAAGTAAAACATAATTTACATTCATAAACTCTAAGACGCAAATAATTCATCCTTCTCAAAAAATCTATTAGGATATCATTTACTTATAATCTTTTGAACATGCTCTAGTTCTGAAGTTATCTTGTTCTCAAGAAATCCTAGACCTTATCTGAATCTTTCTGAACATTGATAAAATAGCTTATTTACGAGTCCAAGAAATCTTAAATAGAACTTTCGGTTGTTAGTGAAACGTATTTCGTGGGTGTTGTATTTCGTTATATCGTTATCATTCACTGAACAATGCCTGCCAAAGTTGAGCTAGTAAGTGGACATAAGTATTTCAGTTTGGACAAAGCTTTTTATATAATTAATTAGTTCGCCAAGCAACAGAAACCAGTTAATAAAGATGAAAGGCTAAAATCATTAATTAAAGATATGTAAAATTTACATTATGTCATTCGCACGTTCTTCGTTGCCAAAATCTTTGATTTTTTATTTGTTAAAGTAGATTTAAAATACTAAGTGTATACAAAACTTGTTACTAATAGTGGACATCTTTTATTGACATCTCATAGCCAACTGCATTTATTTAAAATGCAAATCAAAAGCATGTATGTGGCTTAAGTCTTTCGTATGTGTGGTGGCAGTAATTTGTCAAAATAATTTAATAGATTTTAAAATTGTATATTAGTTATTTAAAATTTTATAACAAATGCAAGGAAATTAATTTATTTAATATATACAACATTAATCATTTTCAGAGTGTCAACTTTTTAATAATACCAACATCATATTTAAAATTTTTAAGTGATATGTTAAAATAAAAATTAAATAAAAACGATGAAACTTAAATGACAGAGAGAAGGCAATCAATAAAATATTTACTTAAATAATAATTTTTTTTCACAAAAATTACAGATTTCGATATGATGTGAGTGAAATGTAAAAATTCTTGAAATTCAAAAATCAAGCTAAATGCAGCTATAAACAATAACAAAAACAATAAATGACCCTGTAACAATTTTTAGGTGATTTTTTTGTTCTTACTTTTAAAGCTCTAATATTTTTTTAATTTTTGTTTTGTTTTGTTAATTGTAGATAACGACAATGAATGAATGCAGAAAAAAGCCTAGCAAAAATAATGTTAAGAAAAAATGTATAGAAACAAATTCAGCCCAGTACACACACACTCAGCCCAAACATGTTCATAACGGAAATGCTTATTTGCTGCAATCGCCGCAACAATAACAACAATAGCATAAATACTTGGCAAAAAAAATGAGACCACAAAACCATGAATTAAGTAATACTTTGTACTAAAACACACATTGAAGCTGCCAATGCATAAGAAGCTAAATCATATACAAATAATGTGCTACAAAAAGAAGTTTGCTGCTTGAGTCTTTCGTCTGTGGTGTAACGCAATTATGACAGTTTTTCTGTCTGTAGCAATTACAAAAAAACAAAAAAAATACAATAACAGCGTAAAAACAATAGCATATACTTATGTATAAAAAAATAAATGCAAAAAAATGGTTAGAATTTGAGTCGCAAGTGTCGCATGTTAAACAATTACGTCATGTCTAAGAAAATTTTATTTAACACTTTAAAATCAATTAAATGGTGGACCTGCACACAAAACGGTAACCAAATTGTTTGGACGTAAACAAAATATCATAAAGTAAGTAAAATCCCAGACCAAAAATAAAAATATTAAGAAATAAAAGCATTTACACATTAAAGATAACGTTTTTTTCAGATTTTTCAGGTTAATAATCGTACGAACTGAAAACTGAATAAAACCCCTAGAAAATATTACAAACACAAGCAAACAAAAATTAGGATGAGTCGTGCTGCTGTTGCTACTGCACACACAACGACTAGACACATACAGACATGAATGGAAGCAGAAACCACAAGCAGCCGAATACCCAGACAGAAAATGGCCAATAAATGGACACTCACACGAAATGTGGCAGCGTAATTTTACTTTCATTTAAAACGTGATTCCAATCAAACTTCACCAGATAGACGACAACAAGAAAGCAACAAAAACGTAACACAAAATAAAAACAGCAAGAAGCAACAGCACAAAATATCGCCTCTTCGGCACTGAACGAATGCTCAACAACACACTCTTTTCATATTTTAAATGCTGCACATGCGCACATGGCCGCATTGTCTTGCATGAGCAACAAACAAACACAAAAACCTGGCCACAGACAATGCCGGCAACGGTTGCGCTGGTTGTGTACACCAAAAATACATGCAAGCATACCTACAAAACAAAAGCTGGAAAAGTTGTTGTATATGTGAAGATACTCCATTGAAAGTGAAACTTATACGCATTGAAAATACTTAAATATAAGTAATAAAAACAAAAAACACAATCCGACAACCACCAACAACAGCTGAAGCATTATAAATGTAGACAATGACAACGTTAACTGCTGTCGACGACGAAGACAAAATGTTGATGAAATTAAAGCTGTTGTCACAGTTACAGTGTAGGGTAAGTAGCGAAATGTACAAGTTACCCTAATCAATTATATTGTATAATACCAGTGGCGTTGCAATGAGTTTTTCATTGCTAGGTGGTTCAAATTTAATGAAAAAAGCTTTTAATGCTTTTGTTTTACTTTGTGATTGTCACACAAGTCTGCATCTTCTTCTGTTTGTATGGTGGTTAGTTGGCTTTAACTCTTCACTGCACTGTTTCTAGCAAATGTCACTCACTCGAATTTCAATCAATGTACGAGTATGTGCGTTTTGGAGTGACAATTGAGTGACTTTTAATTGATCTAAAAATGTTATGAAAATTTACTAAATTGATTTAATTGATTTTTTCTTTTTTTGATTTATTTTCCTTGTGCTAATTGTGTGAAATGTATAACAAGCATTGTTGTTGTTTTTTTTTATGCTTCTGATTTATTTATTTATTTGTGTCACTGTGTTACTTGTAGGCCATGGGGAATTATTGGTATGTAGGAAAAGGAAATATTTGCAAACTTTTAGTACAAAGCGGCGCTTTTATGGCAGAGTCTTTACAAAATATGGTATTATTTATTTGTAACATGAAATGATTGAAAATGCGGAAAAGTGAGGAATTTGTAAACTGAACCAATAGCGAATGATAAATGAGGCGATGAATGCAAAACAAATTATTAAAATGCAGTTAAATGGTTAAATGGATCATTAATACATCAAATGGTTCACGCTTAATTCGGACTCACCGCCACGACATGCGAGCCATATTTTCATTCTGTCGAACAGAAGCGGCCCAAATTGATTAAAAATCAATGTGTCTTGTACCAATTTTCCACTCAACGCTTCAAATATGATCTGCTTAAACACATTTTAAAAATTAAATCATAAAGTGAGGCTCAATGAAAATAGCACCAAATCGTATATGAAAAAGGTCTTAATTGGTTTCCTTAAACAGTGCGCCATTTTTGATTTTTAAAATGCGTATGAAATATGTCCAACCTAAAAAGTTAGAGGATGATATAAATGCGAGGGTAAGTAGTTTTCAAGCAAAGTTTCAGTTTCTGAGAAGTACCACTTTTCAATAGACTAGTGCCAAATTTTCACCCATATTTATTGCACGGTCTCAATTTTACAATCGCTTAAAGCAAACCACTTCTGTTAATAAAAATTAGTTTCGTGCAGTCATTCAACAGTTTCTTTTGAAAGGCAAAATACCGAATGAAATCAAAGTCGAGTTGGATGAAACTCATGGCAGATCTGCACCAGACCAAGAAATAGTCGACAAGGTCATGGCGACAGTTTGTTTTGGAAGCAAGTGGCATAATTCACATTGAATACCTTGAAAAGGTAAACTTTGAAAAAGTTAAAAAGAAAAAACGAGCGCATTTCCCGAAGAAAGACTTCCCCTCGATAAAAACAAGGCAAGGGTGCACAAATGTCAAAATTATATGAATCGCGCTACGAATTTCTCTCTATTCTTCAGATTTGATCCCCTGCGTCTATTTACTGCTCCGAAACCTGAAGAAATAGATAGGTGGAAGAGATTTGGCTCCAAAGTTAAGGTACGGTTTGATAAATCGTATATTTGGAGAAAAGTTGTATATAGCTAAAAAGAGACCATATTGAAAAATAAAAAAGAATAACACTAAAATAATGTGTTTTTTTATTGTTTTCAGAGAACTTATCAGCCTAGTCTCGTAGATTAGGCTACCTTCATATATTTTTCTTGATAGTTATGAAAAGGCAAACCCCCAATAACTACCTTTCTCTATTCCCACTTCCAGCTTCCATTTCATTAGTCATCACAAAAAAAACAAGAATTTTCCAGTGAATATATTGATGGTAGGGCAAATGAAACCAATATTGCCAGGTATATTAGGAACTGTATTATTATGACTATGATGTCATTCCTTATATAATTTATTACTGATATTTATGCCAAGGTTTTCATACCCGAAGCATCTTTTGTATCCGCTGCATTGCGGCAGATTTTGCATGTACTGGACATGATCAAAAGAAATCCAACCGGTCACTTCCATTCATTTCATCATGTTAAGCTCACATTATAGAGCTAATGAATGAACTTCAAAATTAACTATCGCTTCTTTCGATGCGAGAAATGCGGTGTAAAGTGGCTAACAGTTTTAGTTGGTATTATTCAATGAATTTTCAATACCTCCACTTTCACATATTGCAATGAAAATAAATTAGAAACTAAATATGTAATTATTTAATGTAGGTATATAGCTTGAGACATAGTTTTTTATAATTATGCAAAACTCTTGTACAGTGAGTAAAAAAAAAACGATGACTCATGCTATAAGTAAAAATATACATTTTTTTTTTGTTTTTTTGTATTTATAATTTAACGCTTGGCTAAGATTTGAAGGGCCTTACAGTCATTTGTTGTTATTTCTCCTACATTGATTTATTGTTGCTGTATTGATGTAGATATTCTTGTCTTAGCTCAAGTCTTGTTTAAGTGGCATATTTAAACAATGATAATTGCATAGAATCATGTCATAGAGTTACTAAATATTAAGAAAATGTGACTGTAAAAACTAAACATTAGCAAAATGACGAACAACAATACAAAAAATGAAACAAAATCAAAATCAAAACACGACCAGAAACAGAGTCAACCGAAGTAGCAGAGACAGCGACCTCACATTTTCAACAGAAATAGTATACAAATAATGCAAGCAGCAGCAATATCACCAGCTTCAACTGATAGCAACAGAGCTCCAAAAAATAATGTAGAAAAATTTAATAGAGTACGCATAACCAATGTGAATTATGCCGCTTGCATCCGAAAAAAAACAAATACTCAAAAAAAAAAGATACGCAAGTGAGCGCCCAAAGCAACAATGACAACAGCAGCAGCAACAATAACTATCAACAATATGCATGTAGAACTTACGTTGTGCCCACAATTAGTTTCTGTTGTTTTACTTTTATTTGTAGTAGGTATCTATTATTTTTTTATTTTTTTTGTTTTATTTAAGCGCAAACATTTTATAGTAAAAATTACATAAATTCGAAAATGAACCCTGAACTTTTTCACCGATCTCAAAATTACTGGAAAAAATAATGTTTTACACATGGCAGCATAATTTACTTGTGACCACAGCAGAAACTAAATATTTGTTAATTAAAAGTTAAGTTAATAGATTTATTTAAAAAAATTTCTGTACGCTTGCAATTTCTTTAGTTTAAATGATATAAAAGAAGGTCGAATTGTGTTTATTCAACTAGAAATTAAACACAATTAATTGAACTTAGGGTACACTCGAAACTTTGATCGAGAGAAACAAAATTATTTGAAAACATTACGTTTTAAGAACTCAAAGCGGGCCTGATACAACCCAAGAAACATTTCGGTTGGAGAATAAAACTATGGTTTGTTCTCTTTTTGTTCTCGAAGCTCCTCTTCTCTTGCTTTTAAAAAGTTGCATATTATTTAATTCGCCAGATTTTTCCATCTGAAACCCCTTTTTCAGCATGCATGTTGAAAAACAGTGTTCTAGAAAATGTAAATTATTTTCGCTTTTCTAATCCTCCTCTTCTCCCCCACTCTCCCAACAAGTAAGCCTTTGAATCTACCAAAACTTTAATTCCTCAGATTTTTAATTCTCAAACGCATTTTTTCCTACTTAAAAATGCCTCAAGTATTCTAGGAAAACAGTGTTCTAGAAAATGTACTTATTTTCGTTAATACTACATACATTATAATCTCCGCTTGTACTGTTCTCTTCAGCTTTCCTCTCTGCCTACTGTGGCGTATGAGTATCAGCATTTTAACAACTTAACTTCTGTTTATATTTTTTTTTAGTTTCTTTTAGCAAATTAGTAAATTGCTTTGCCATAATAATATTGCGACAATAACAAAAACCCCAAAACCAGCATAATAAAACGAAACTTAGTAGAGGAAACTTAAGAGCTTAATAAATAAATTCGTGCAGCTCGCTCAAACAAATTACCAAACAATTTCACAATATCCGTCATTGAACAAACGAACTCTGAAACTTGGACAATTTTTGCAAAAAATTAAAAAATACAAATTACAAAAAGTGAAACAAGCAGCTACAACAACAACAAAACAAACAGCTAACAGCAGGCAGTCGTTGTGACCGACTGCATACCCCCACACACAGGGAAACACACACACACACACATACACAGCAGGCAGGCAATTGACCGTTCCTACCAGTCACAGTCACACAAAAATGATGCAATTTGTTTTGTTGTTGCTGTTGTTTTTTGATGGAATTGTAGACTTGTCGTGTGCGCATGCGCGCATGAGTGCTGCAAATTAATTGTTTAAGTAGTTTTTTTTTTATGTTTAATTGATGATATTTTTTTATTTTGTCTTGAAAGTTTCTGAAGAACAGTTGATATTTGGTATGTTTGTTTAAGCATTCTTAATACAACCAGTTATTTGTCCTGGTGGAGATGAAAGAAAAAAGTGAAACTGAAAAGAGAAGTGCAGTGGATCTTACGTAGCTGCTGGTCGCCTCGGCAGATCAGGTCTAAAGCGCGCTCTGAAATCTCTAAATTTTTAATCGCAAATACCTTTTTTAAGGTATAATCGCTCAACCCCTGCAATTTGGGACGGTTATTTTGGGACACCTTGTATATGAAAATATTTCTTTGACTATAGTTTTCAAATGCACTATGGAATCTTTAAGTACTAGCCTTCAATCGGGCAATTACATGAGGGCAATCACATTGGACAATTAAGTCTCCGAGTGGGTTTCAAAGTCATAATCCGTGGAATTCAGGAAAATAGTAAAATATCAGAAATTGTCAAAAACATACAGATCACTATCCGCATCCATGGGCTTATAATCTCAGAGCAATCACATGAGACCAAGTACCTACAATAGAAAACGATTGGCTTTTGTTGCTTCAGCTAAGTTGATAGGCATAATTCTTCAGGGCATATTCTGAGAAATTACCTAGTAATGTGATGAAAATCTAACACATTCTCGATCTCACGCGCTTATCAACTCCCTTGAAACTAACTAAGCATTTAAAAAGGTTTTTAAGACATATACAAAACTCTTTATTTAAATTACCAAAATTCAAATTTAGAAAATTCAACAAATAAAAAATAAAAGAAAAAACACTTTTCCAACCTCGAAAACTAAATATGTACAAATAAAAATAAAAAAACACAATCTAAACCATAGACAGTCATTTACAGTCACATACAAAGTCAGTTAGTTAGTCACTTTGGAATACAAAATTACAAGAACTTTTTTTATCAGTATTTTTACGCCTGACCTTGGCCATAATCAGAGTTTTTGTATTTCTTTATATGTATTTTTATTTATTTTTTTTTTGTCGGTTTATTATATTTTTATGACTCTGAAGTATTAGTTAAAGAGAATAGAGAGAACAAGAAACATAAACTTAGCTGTAGGGTGTATTTATTGTTTAAATATTGTAGTTTAAATGTACTCGTAGCTTTTCTGTTCATGCTTTACAAGCAAGCGCATTTGATTGAAAAGTAACAAAAGTACCTACTATAAAAATAGCAACAACAACAACAACAACCACTACTAGTATTTCGATACAACAATAGATTGGTATTATGGTAATTGTTGTTGGCGTTGTTGCCTCTTTTTGTAATTGTGTGTTTGTTATGTTGGCTAAAGACAATTGCCCTCTTAATGAAGAGTGCTGCCGTTAAGCACTTGCTTTTCAAAGTAACTAGATTCTATTCGTATTTAAATGTGCACAGTTTGCAAGCAACAGAAAACAAATACAATGACAACAACTATAAACGTTTATAGAAAATCATTGCTAATGTTATATAAGAAAATGTTGTTATTACTATTATAATTATTATTTTTGAATATTTCTCAAGTTTAGTTCAAGTTTTTTAAGTGCACATAAACAGCCACCACTCATTTACCCGCCACTGTATTATTCTCATAATTTTGCATTGGTCTCACTTGCACTCGCTCTTTTCATGGTTTTATAATTTATTTTGGTCTTTAGTTTTAAGAAATATGGAATTTTTTAATTGTGATGTTGAATTAATTTCTTTTAATTTTGTCGTTTTTGATTCACTCAAAGCATTGATTTGAGTTCAGTATTTTGCAAATCATATTGAAAATATTTATAATATTAGAATATTTCAAATCTTATTTCAGAGTCAAAATTGGAAAAACTCATTTGAGTATTCCACAAGCCAATGTCAAAAAACGTGATTTTTGGCACATGCCCATTTATATTAATACTTATTACCAATTGAATACCAATATTATTGAATTGAATGCAAATTGGTATCAAAATCTATGGAGAAAGGTCATGACACATTATCGCACAGTGATATTATTACAAGTATTTGCGCTATGTGCGAATTTGCACTGGAGCGCCATCTATAAAGCGACCGAATTTTGTTCAAATTTTGTATACCATGGATTTTTGATATAAAAGTTAATAAAGTCGTTGTGAATTGAACTTTTTTATGCTGGAACGTCATCTATGGACCGAGTGGTTTCGTTGAAATTTTGGTTTACACTTTATTTTTAAACCAAGGAATAATTTTTGGGCTTTAATCATTACCTAAAAATAATTTACCAAGGGGCACCGGAGCAAAAGTTAGTAAGATTTGAGACAATTTTAGGTTTTTCTGGTGGTCGCCAGCACCCCAATTGGACCGACCTTTTTGGATGAAATTTTGTGTACCAGGGTTTCTTAAGCCAAGATATTAATTTTTAAGCTTAAATTTCAACTTAAAATTATACCTGAGGAGAGCTCTAAATGAAAGTTTGTTCAAATTTCATGAAGGATAAAAAGACATGTCAGGTATCTTATAACTATTTACACCTTCTACTTAAAAAGTGCTTTTATAAAAGTCCCACTCTAATTTGCATTTATTGTGATTCTCCGCAACCACGTTAGTTAAATATTCAAGAGTATATGTACTTATAATTTAGTTACTATGTATTTTTGTACTTACACCTGGCAGTGCTTTTATTGTTGTGACAATTGACACAATTGTCATTAGAATTCCAAAATAGTGTGACATTTTTCCTATTGTTTACTTTACGCTATTAACTGAAAAGAAAAAGAATAGAATTAAGAATTTTTAATGTAATGTAACACTCAATGAGAGAAATGTATAATAGATACCATATTAAACATACTTATTTAGTTAAATTATTCTATATTTGAAATATCAACTATTTCTAATACTCTTGCAATCATTTGAGTTCTAGTATATAAAATGTGTACACTAGTTTACACTTTGAAAAAAAATTATATATTTAAATAAAATATTTCAGAATTCTCAACCCAGTCTCCTGAGATATTTATTTTCAAGTATTTTTTTCGAAAGGGTTTTAATTTCGAACAGCATTTCTAAACTTTTAATCTACAAACCGATATAATTGAATAATTGAAAATAACTAAGAGAAATAATCAAAAATAAATAAAATAATATGTGTTTTATGTACTAATAAATTGGAACATGCCAATTTTTATGGAATACCTAAAATTTTCTTTTGTTTTGACAAATTTTTAAAATATTTTTATTTTACTAAATAAAATTATTAATAAAAAATCACAGAACAGTTTTATTTATGAGAAATATTAAAATCTCTGGAAAAATCATTATATTCCTGAAATTTTTCAAAATAAATTAAGAGAGTTTTCTATTTTTGAAAAATTTCAGTGAACTTGCAACAACTATATTTGTGAGTTATATTCAAAATTATATCACAAAAGATGTTTATTGTTGAGAAATACAGTAAATATTAAAAACTTTGCACTAATTATTATTTAAGAGGTACAACTATATTCAATTATTTTGAAAAATCTCCAAAATTAAGAGAATTATTTATTTTTTTGAAAAGGACATACAAAAATATCTCAAGATTGTGTTTATAAGTATTATTTTTGGAAATTTATGAACACTCACAATTTTCATTAATATAAAGGGTGTTTTTTCTAGAAGTGTGGTTTTCAAATTGGCAACACTTTTTTCGTAGTTGGTCTTTTTGACAGCTGTCACTTGATTTATGCCATTTCATGATGAATAGACTTGAAATTGATTATCAAAATTCATGCGCTGTGAGGAAAGTTTTTCGCAAGCTACGTCCATTTAGTGACGAGGCTCATTTTTGGCTCAATGGATTCGTGAATAAGCAGAATTACCGTATTTGGAGTGAAGATCAGCTAGAGGCAATTCAGCAGCTACCAATGCACCCCGAAAAATGAACGTTTTGGTGCGGTTTATGGGCAGGCGGCATCATTGGGCTACACTTCTTCAAAGACGATGAAGGCCGCAACGTTACGGTCAATGGAGAAAGATACCGTTCGATGATAACACATTTTTTGCCGAAAATGCTAGAACTGGACTCGGCAGACATGTGGTTCCAACAGGACGGTGCCACATACCACATGCCACATTGCACGCGAAACCATGCATTAATTGAGAGGCGAATTTCGTGAGCAGTTAGTCTCACGTTTGTGTAGTCAATTGGCCACCAAGATCGTGTGATTCGTTAGACTATTGTTTGTGGAGCTAAGTTAAGTCTCTTGCTATAAGGACCAGCCAAACATGATTGCTGCTTTGGAAGTCAACATTGAACGCATCATTTGTGAGATTCCGGCCGAAATGTGTGAAAAATGTGCCAAAATTGGACCTTCAGAATGGACCACTTGAAGCGTAGTCGCGGCCAACATTGCAACATTAAAGTGAAATTATCTTTAAAAAGTAAATGGCAGGAATTGATTTATCGATCCAAATAAAAATTTCATTCACTTTTGTGAATGAAATTTTTTCTCATTTTCAAAAACTAAACTCTTATATAAATCACCCTTTACATACATAACTTATTTGATACTACTAACTTCTTCCCATAATTTTAATGCAAATGAAATGCGGTTTATAATAAATATCGAATTTTTTTTTGAAATATTGAATTGGTGTGAAGGAAATTAGTTCCATTAAGTGCCAATATAACACAACAAGTTATCACAATCAATTTGTAGGTACTCGTATGTAGTACATAGATAAAAATATATTGAAATTTCAAACCTTATAATTTTGCTAAAGAAAGTGTAACGAATTGAAATGTAAATAGAGCCGAGTAAATGGAAATGATTTCACTTATGTGTTTTTATATTGTATATGTATGTATGTATGTTTGTATGTATGTATCTAAGTATGAATGTGTATAGCCAATTTCATAGAAAATTTTCTAGAAAAAAATATAAACAAAAAAGGTAACAGATAATCATTTTCAATTATGTACGAACATTTGTACTTATCTATTGAATGTGTGTGTGTATGAATCAAATGTAAAATTATTACAAATTCATCAAATAAAATTACTTTGTTTTGTAGCACTTATGTGCACTTTACAAAACTTTTTGAGATTTTTAAATTTTAGGATCAAGAAAAAAATTGGAAAAAATTTGTAGATACATTGAGACTTTATTCAACCTACCATAAGCCTGGCAGCTGGCGACAGTATATACTGAAAAATGATTCAGTTTTTTAGAGATGGCCAAGGTTTATCGATCGAGTAAGTAAATTTTTCTATTTGCAATCATCTCTTTGAGGTTCAACGAAACAAAAGCGTTAGGTCTTTCATAGATATGTTTCTTATTTCCCCCTCCTCACCTGCTCACATCTGCTAATACATTTGCTGCACTGTTTCATGTTTTTTGAGTGTATGTTTTGCATTTAAAACTAACAATTTCCTTTAACCTAAAACCTAAAATTAAGTGCAAAATCTCTTGTGCCCATTAAAACGCAAGACAGCAAACGCGCGATAAACGTTTTCAATTTCTGAAATTGACTTTTTCACTTCAGTTTGTTACACTTTTTTGTGCAAACTAAAAAGCTATGTATGTAGTACGTACTGAAAATTAAGTCAAGTTGAAATAGCAGCAGCGGCAGCAACAACAACCAATTGACGTAGATACTACAAAATGCATAGAAAATTTCACTTTCAATTATTTTTTCGTAAGATGCTTGTGAATGAATACTGAATAGTGGCAGCGAATACGGAATCGGAAGAGTGAATGGCATCAAAACTAACACAAAACATGCATACAAATATACACATATATACATACATATATGCGTGAGTTTGTCTGTATGTATTACAAATATTAGTTGTTATTACTGTTGAAAAACAAAAACAAAACAAAAACCACTAAAACATTTTTAAAAATTATTACCTTAATTTGCAGCACACATGCAATTGTGTTATTTAGAAATGCAACAAGTTGTAAATTATTTGAACGATATTATTACATTTTGTTGCTGTTATTGTTGTTATTATTCAGATTCATATAAACATACGTATGTATAAAACTATGGCGTAATTGTTGCATTCACAGACTGCACGGCATACATAGTTTTGTGTTGCAATAATTTTCTTTACCATAAACAATCCAATAAATAAGTATATTTATATAAATCATTTTAATTTTCTTTTTTTATACTTTTATTTTATGTGCATTAGTATTAATTTATATTTTTGCACTTTGACTTTACTTCAAATTTAATTTTATTAGTTGTGCCTTTTTTTGTTCATTTGAGGCATTTTTCTTTTGTAAAATATTGATAGTTAAAAGTTTAATTGTTGTTTAGGAAATTTATTTTAATCAAAATTGAAGGAAGAAGCCTGAAGCTGAGAGGAGATTGTACATCTCAAAACGAAATGCTTCCTTATGCAAAAATTAACTATTTAAATGATGTCTTTGATGTCTTTGATGTCTTTGATGTCTTTTAGCTCGAAAATACTTAACATTGTTGAAATTTATCTAATATTTTTCAGTTGAGTGTCCTGATCCAATCAAATTTGCATTGAAAAAAATGTATAAAGAAGCCACTAAGAGGCTGTTTGCACTGGTTGCAATCACGAAAGACCATGCAAGAGCGAACTATGCAGTAGAAAAGTAAAGCAGTATGAAAGAGATAGCAGTTTATCTCTCTCTCTTTTTTAGTCACTTAAGGTGTTTAAATTTAAAATTTCCGGCAAAAATTTAAAACTGTAACTGTCAACTGACAGGTACAGTCGTTTGAAAACAAAAGACTTAAATAACAAACTTGTTTTGTGCACATACTAGTACCATATGACAGCAAACAACATTGAAAGGTGTTGTTAAAAATGTATTTTAACTACTGCAAAAATATGCTTAATTATGATAATTACACACATACTTGCTAATAATGCTTATAATTGTATTTTAGTTATATAATCAAAGAAAAATTTCAGTAAAAAACATACAAATATAAAAGTGAGATGAGGGGATTAATTTAATAAATGCTAAGCACTGTTTTTATTGAGAAACAAAGAAATGAATACTGGCATGAGATAAATAAGATGCCATGGCCTTGTAATCGAGGGTTGAAGTTAGAGAAACATTAGTGTGAAAGATCATGTAGTTAGTCAAAGGCACAAGTATTAGTGTTGGGGGAGCTTGAAGTCGGAGATAGAAAATTCTGACTTGGGATATCTCTTATTCCGACTCAGAATATGTTATGCTAGAGAACTTTGAATAAAACTCAGTATATTCTATAGAGAATACAGATTATAAACTGATAACTACTATGATGAGTCTCTTTTGCACTCGTCACAAGTGATATCATCAATTTGACAAATTCAATTTTCACGTCCAAAGTACAGAAACTTTTATGCCGGTGAACTGGTGATTAATATCAGAAAACTCTGCGGTAAATAAATCGTAGATGCAAATAGTAAATTGTGGGTGAGAAAAAACTTAAAATTTAAAAACATTAATTGAAATTTAGTTCTTTTTATATTTGATAACTTAAAAGTTCTAATGAATATGTGGAATACGAGTTCTTTAACTAAACTCCTAAACACATTTTGAAGATCTATATGTTCTAAGTAAAAACCAACAATAATTAATTCTTGTTTTTGTTTACATAAAAGTTCTCAACTCTCATATTGACATACAAACTTGACTGTTATACGTTAAATAAAACTTGTTTCTATTTTGTATAAATATATTTACTATAAAGCTCTAATTTATGTATTTGTATTTCTTGACGTGACTTTTGAATTGATGAGTTCAATAAGAGAAGGCAAAATTCAAACAAATTTTTATAGCACATTTATTTAAATTTTCGATTTTGCAGTGAAAATAATACTGAAATTATGTATATTTGTTAGCTAAATAAACATTTTTATAGAAGCTCACACACGAATACGTGCTTTATAATACAAATACTTGAGTTTTATATTAGCTAAAAGCAGATGATTTGGTAGCTTCAACTATTGCTGAAATAAATTCTTACAAATTCTTGTTTAACTTCAGGTTTTTATAGTGTATGATGTTTATTGATGACGCAGGGTACTGGCATAGAAGCCATTGAAACTACATACTAGTTTAGATGACAATTCACACAAAAAGAAAAACAATTTTATTACAAGAAAAGCTTAAATTTATTCGACAAAAGAAAAAAACTTTCCTTAATTTATACAAATGATGATTTACTCATTATCTTACAGCATTTACGTTCATTACGTAGCACTTTTCAAAGCTTAATTTAAATTGTTGTTAACTCATGATCAACACATCACATGTTACTTTTGTATAAGCGATAAAAGACTACCACCACGTGATTATAGATATTCTATCAGGCTACGTTTCTGGTTTACTGTTAAGCTCTGTCTCAGTAAACTTTTCGCATTTAAGCCTTTTTTCCGTCTCAGTCTCTACAGCAGTCCTAATTAAAGTCTGCATTCTTATTTCAGTCTCCGTTTCTGTCTAAGGCCCTGTCTCAATTGCATACTCCATTCCTATCTCAGTTTTCGTTCCCATCTTTGTCTCCGACCTTACTTCAGTCTCTCGTCCCTGACTCAGTTTTAGTCCATACGTCATTTTCAGTCTCTATCTCAGCCTCCTCATTGTCTCTTCCTCCTCCTTGCCTCGCTCTCCGTTCCTATTTCACTTTCAGTCTCCGTCCAGTTTGCTGCACTGATGCAGCATTTTTATTTGCCATAATTATAAATGATTAAGTATTTCTCGCAACAGCAAACATTTATAGGCATACATAAATATTTACGCAATATTTTTCAAAAGCAACGACAATAGCAGCAGGCAACACATTTATGACTATTTTACGTTTGGGCAATTTGTGACGTTAGCATTTTTTCATTTTCTATTTTAATTTTATTGTTTTTCATCCGCTTTTACGGCTGCTATTAGATTCTGTTGTGTAAATTGTAAATCATTAAAATCATTTTCTTATTACTTTGATTTTGTGTCCATCATTTGTGTCCAACTACAACTACAACCACTTCTTAAAGCTCCGACCATCTTGAATACTCGTATCTGTCCGCCACCTGCCCGTCCGTCCGTCTAAATGTTTTATTATTTTTTTTTTTTCGCCAGCTTTCCGCCCGTCCGTCCGTCTAAATGTTTTATTATTTTTTTCTTTTTGCCAGCTAATGACCAATAATGACGTTGCGCGATTGCAGCCAGCTGTTGTTAACATACAACAATCGTTGTTGCAGTTCAACGATGCGTAGCAAAATTTGGTAAAAAAATAAAGAAATTAACAAACAAACTGTAACCAAGAAAAACCAAAACAGAAAAAAGCAAATACTATAAAAATTGGTAACGCCTCGCCCTGCTTCTTTGCCTTTCTTGGCTGTTAAGTTGCTGCGCTAAAAAGTTTAGTGGTGGTAGGCTATGGAATTGGTGGCAGTCCAACTGATGTTAGTGGCTTGATGGCGAAATTGCCTCTGCCTCTAGAGTCATAAATATTATTGGACATCTTTGATGAAGTTTGTCAAGTTTTTTTTTTCAGTTGTTATTATAGCAAATTAAAAAAAAAACAGAAACGAAAAAATGAGTGACGTTTGTTAAAAAAGATGAAGAAGGAGAAGAAGAAATTAATACAATGACGAATGGCGCAATCACAAAACTGCAAAATTTATGCAATTTTTATGTAAATTTTTTTAATTAAATTACATTTACATACAAAAACACACATTGAAAGACACGAAGTAGTGAAGAAACAGCAAACTTTTATTTGAAATTAATTTGAGTTTAATTTGAAATTTCATCAAATCAAGGGAAATGATTTGTAAATTTCCAGGTATACATTTCCAATTAATCGTAAAGTATACGGAAAAATAAGACGAATCGAGGTTAGTCAGTCAAAAAAAAAGGCCAATAGAAACTTTTAAAGTAATATGTTAAAGTTCAGGAATATTTGCTAATATATTTTGGTAGCAGTGGCTTCTTACTGCTTGCTTGCTTTACAAATTTTTTTTTTATGGTATTAACCTTATTATGGTACATTAACAATTTGTTTAGTCCATTATTAGTGTAGCGTAAATGTAATTAGTGCAGTCGAATCGAATGAACGAATTGCATTGCATCAAGGACTTACTATTTCAAAAATCATTGTAATAAATCGATAATAAACGACGCCATATTGCTTGTTTTTATCGTACGACTCCACTATAAAAATTAAAAACTTTTGGTATACCATATACTCGTAATGTGATTTGCTTATATGGTAAACATCAATTGCTGGCACCTGAATGGCCTAGTGAAGTAGCAGGCAGTTTTTCATTCAACATTCTTTACTGGGAATATTTTCATGAGTTTCAGGTTCACACTGTTTCCATTCACTCTTTTTACCATTTCTGCTTAATTTTTTAAAACGAAAAGTTTTGTAGGATGCTGCAATTACTATTTGCTACTACTACTATTTGCTACTACTATTTGCTACTACTATTTTTACTACTTTTCTAATCTTTATTTCTACTATGAACATATCTATTATGAACCTCTCTTCAAAGTATTTGCTTTGATAATGTATACCGATAGATCAGTTGTTCCGTGCATGAACATGAACATGTTCATAAAAGCGTCTTCAATTAGTTTTTGGAAGTAAAAATTTAATTTGTCAAATTTATATTTTCACATCATTTGATGAATGCAGACGGTTCGCATTGTGGTTTTTTGAAAAATTTCTAACAATACGAATTACATCAAGGGTTGTGTAGTAAAAGGTTACAGGGTGCGCCATCCTTTATATCGGTATGTGAATATTGAATAACTTAAAGAAGAAACAACCGATTTCCATATATGAGGTTTTTTCATTTAATTTGGCCCTTTACATTTTATTTGGGCCACGTTTTTGAAAACAATATCAATCAAGCGGCCGCCGCTATTGACCAAAGCAAAATGTGCTCTTTTTGCTGCGTTGATTTCGGTCTGAGGCTTACTGACGAACACTTTGCTTTTCAAATAACACTACAGAAAGAAGTCCGGAGGGGTAAAATCTGGAGATCTGGGTGTCCAGTCAATGTCTCTATTTCTTGACACCATACGTCCAGGGAATTTTCGTTGCAGAAATTGCATTGTTTGATTTGCAGTGTACATGGCGCACCGTCTTGTTGAAACCAGTAACCGTCCAAGCCTTTTTCACACATTTGTGGGGCAACAACCACCGATATCGATTCCCAGCGACAGTTTCGCCTTCTCTGCAGAAAAATGGCACAATGATGGATTTGGCGCAAACGCCGGCCTAAGCTGTCACTTTTTGGTCATGCAATGGTCTTTAATGGGTCTCGTGTATTTTTCTCCGTTCCCCAAATGCAAATCATCCATCAAAATGTGCCACAAGGTGGTTCCACTGACGCCAAAATGCTGAGTGCGGTGATGATACGACAAATGTGGGTTCTCGACAACACTCTCTCTTGCCGCCTCAAGCAGTTCATTGGAACGTTGATGAACTGCTTGTCGACGATATTCCACTGTCCCGTGCTTAACAAAATTCGACACCAATCGAATTGTCAGACGGTGCTTCTTGGCCACAATATTTTCTACGATATGCACGTTTAGTTAATACAACTGAACGACTATGTACAACGTCAAAATTTCTGTGCGTGTTACGTTTCAAAAACATGTTTACTCAATTCAATCGGTTGATAAATGCTAAAATTATTCAATGTTTACATACCGACAATATGGCGCACCCTGTACATCTCATTTAATTAATTTTCTACTCGATATTGTTACACAAAAATTAATAAAACTCTCTTATGTTTCACTAGTTAATCACTATCAAAATGAATGTAATCGTTTGCTAGAATATGTAACTGAAGAACATTTACTTTTAAAATTATATTTAAATTCATAGTAAATTCGATTTTCATTCGAATATTTACCATGCCAAAACAAAACTGCACACATTTTAGAAAACAATTTTAATGTATTCAAATAAATGATATAATAATCACGTTAAATCATTCAGCAGTAAAAATAAGATATAAAAAGTAAACCGAAAAATGTTTCTTAACACCTTTGAAAATCGATAAATCACAATTTTTAAATTGTTGTTGTTTCCGTTTGTCGAATTTGATGAAATATTTACATTAACAATAACACAATAAAAACTCAAATACTTTTCGGCACCAATGTGAGTGAGAAAAAAGAAAGAAAAACAAATGTTGAAGTTGAAGAAATTAATTAAATTTAAATTATCAAACAAACAAACAAAAAAATTAGCAAGAAAAACACACAAAAAATGATAATAGTTAATATTCAACAAAAACTTCACGTTAAAAAAAAAAAAAGCACTTTCACCAAAAAAACAATAAAAAATTAAACAGCAACAGACAAAAAAAAAAAATTTACTAAAATTGAAAAAAAAAAAATATTGTAATAAAAAATGATAAGGAAAAATAAACAACTTATGGCTGCGATACAAAAACCAAAAATTAAAAGTCAAAGAAAAGAAAAATTGTAGGTATTCAGAAAATACAAAAATTAAAAGATAAGGCTACCAAGAAAAGCTTAGTAAGTAATAGAATGAAAAGAAAAAAACGTACGTTTAGTTGGTGAGCCAAAAAAGATATTATTTTGTACATTTACTTTTAAGTATCAACGATACGATCATCGTTTCTTCTTTTTTGGTTAATATCAAAAGAAAAAAACACTATCAGAAAGTATCATATTGAATTTGCAAAACGTGATATTTTCATATAATTATTGTGTAATTTTTTTTATTTATTATCTAAAACCATCTTTTAATTTGTGATGTTTTTGTTCTTTCTTCATATTTTAATTTTCATTTTTTATTTATGAATATAATCTAATCAGCAAAAAGCTGAAAATCAGTATTACTATTATTATTAGTTGTTTGATGTAGTTTTGGCGTGTCGGAAGATCAAGGTTTCTGATATTATACATAAAAGATAAGTAGAAGGTTTCACTCTTCTTTTTGGATTGACCCAGCGTGTTTTTCTCATTTTTTATTTAATACCTATGTAATTTTATTATTATTATACATATAAGCATGTATTTAAATATTAATAACGTTAGTACAATTAATAATAGAGAAAAAATACTACGAAAAGATTAGTAGTTCCTCTTTCAATGGCACACAAAAATTTCTATTACAATATAAATTGGCAATGAGCTTAATATTTTAATTAAAACATAGAAAAGAAATCATTATTTTGAATGACCTTTTCGAAGTGAATATAAATAAGTAGTCGATTTTTTTACATAAAAAGTTTATGTATTCTTAGAAAAAAAAAAATATTAAGCAGTTTCAGTGATAAAGATGAAAGCACGTTCAAAACTATCACTTTTACTTAAGTGATGGAAATCATATTTGAATTTTAAGCAATTATCTTGAAACTAGCAACTGACTGGAAACTACTAATTCAAGGCACTAGAAAGTTTTTATCATTTAAAAAATAAGGAATAAACCTAGCATCAGCGTTATGTCTTTGAGTTCGTTAAAAGCAGATATACTCGTAGGTAACACCGGTGCAATAGAGTCTAATCCCGGGGATACACTTTGCTTGATACTTTTATGTCAAAGCTTCAATGGCTAACAGCGCTGTGAACCTCATAGACTAAGTTCGCTAGTTCGCATGGCAATATAAGTAATAAATATCAGGAAGTAAGCTAAAATTCATTTATTATCAAAACTTCTAAAATTGCTCAGTCAGAAAATCATAAAAACAAATAGATAAATTTAATCTCTGAACCCCTACCATATCAAAATTTGAAAAAATCAAGATTTACGATTATACATGATACCTGACATGACCCCCTGAAAAATTTGTTTATTGATTTGTGATCAGCGGCCATAAATATGTACTACAGAAAAACTGGGCCACAACTCAGATACGATTTCGCTGTTGTTCAGTGTTATGAGTATATGTAGTTAAAAAGAAGTAGTCTGATAATTTAACTAGAAATTATATCTCGTTGAACATACACTATATAGTTTGTGTTTCTGAGAGTTATTTTTTCGTATTTTTTTCAACAATAAAATATTATGCAGTGAAGCTTGACTCTGCATTTAACATAAAGTAATATAAAGTATAATCTTTCAAAAACCAAACAACCCTTAATTACTTTAAGTATAAAAATCACACGGAAATCGGAAAAGACTGGGTAGCTGCCCAATTCTTTCAAAAACTAAACTCAAACTATGGATTATTAAAACACAAAGATTTACCACTAAGATCAGTAATGAAGAACCATGGCTGGGGCTGGTTCCGAAATGATCATCTGATCAGCCTGTTCTATATAGTAAATTGTTGTTTTTCTCTCTATGGCAAACCTAACATTCATTAAGCGTGTTTAATACACTATTTATAATCTCACAAGATGAACTTGCCAATTTCGGAAAACAAAATTTTATCTAATTAAAAAACAAATCTAGACTAAAAATTTTTGTTAAACCATTTTTCAATATAACATAGCAGATCACTGATGACAAATCCCATACTCTGATGATGATTTGTGATGTGAGTAAAGGCTGTATGATACAATATCAATGAAACACCAATAACTTAAGTACATGTACAATTTTTGAAATGCTAAAAACTAGATTACTGATGAGGAAGTCTTCAAGCCATAGATAATAATAGGTTGTCAATTTTACACTCAAAAAGGAGCTCGAAATCAAAAAGGAATAATTAGGATAAGGAGTTTCTCATATGTATAGTATACTCATTTGTATATTTCCACTTTTGAATTGAAATTCAATTTTTCAATAATTTTTAAATAGTATATTTCTTTTTTTGAAAGTTTGTTATTATATTTACCAATTTTAATTTCATTTAGCATTGTATGTAAAGGAGGTAACCTGTATTTTGAATAGCAAACAAAATCTTTAACAGTATCAAGCGATTTTCATAATATTTTATTTCGCGAAAGGTTGCTGCACTTTACATTCTGTTATTCACGAATGACAACCATTTTCATTGTGTGTTAATTTTTATTTATGTTTTGTGTGAGAAAAATATACATATTAAAAAATTTCGTAAATATGCAAGTGAGTATTACGAAATTATTTGTAAAAAAAAACATTAAATTTATTTATAAGCACACTGAAATATTTTAATATTATGCTTAATTGCGCGTACGTATTTATAAATATTTTTGTGAAACATTAACCTTTGAAGCAAAGAGTTTTTTCTTGACACTTGAAATAAGCTATGAGGTTGGAAAATTTCAAAGATTCGAATATTGCATCATCAGCGATGACTGCTATACGAATTATTGCATTTACCGAAATCTGTGATCTATCAGTGATTCTGATGGCTCGAAATTAGCTCAACCACAAACTATTTAAAACATTTAATAGTACCTGTCATATTAAATATGTAATTTGAAAAGGGGTAACCTTTACTTTAAATTTACGATAAAGCATAAAGTTCATGGACTTACATAAATATAAATTCATCAAGCTCAAGTTAAATTAAGTAGTAAATTTAAGAGCGTGAAGCACAAAAGCTATAGACCCAAACAAAAATCAGCAGAACAAAAGCAAACTACCATAATGTCAAATTGTTTTCAAAAGTTAAATAAAATAATAGTAATAACAAATATAAACGTGCTAAGCTTAGCAGAAAATGCTGAGCTGTCTGCGTTATATGCTGACATTCTGACACAGTGGCCGTAACACAAAAAAACGGTGACACTATTTTGGTTTTGCTTGCTTTCGTTTGTTTTTCTGATTTGATTGGATACGATATATAGGTGATAGTTTTTGTTTTTCTGCATTAAATGTGATATCAGCAAAATGACAGCAAAAATCTGGCAATAACGAATTCACCAGCAGCCATCAACAACAAAAGAAGCAATCAAAAGCAATTGTCAATGTCAATTAAAGTGTTTTACTATACACGCATATACACACACACACACACACGCACTCAAACAGAGAGAGACACCTCGACTTCACTATCGCGCATTGTCAGCAAATTTCTTTCTGCATGTTGTGAGTGTATGCAAAAGTCACCGCCATTGCCCGCCCGCTACTGCCGGTAAAATGTATTGCAATGTCTCTTGATTCGTTTCATTATAGCCATAAGGTAAATTTCAGCATATTTTTCTTTTCAATACTTCATTCATTTTTAGTTGCTTTTCTTTTTTTATAATTTAATTCCCATGTATATTATACTATACATGCATTTTTTAAGCTCTTAGTGAAATAAAACAAAAAAATATGTAAGTATGTGCAAAAAGTGCAAATGTTGGCATAATTATGCGGAAGCTTTTGGTTGATGTTGGTTACGGTTGCTGCTGTTGTTATTGTTGTTGCACTTCTTAACATTTTACCTTACTATAATTTTATAGCTGCACTATTTGGCATAATTTACATGCAGTATTTACTTTTGCATATTGATTGCAATCGCTCACACAAACAGCTCAGACTCGCCACTGTGCCATTGGCTCAAGTTGTTTTCGTGAGTTTTAGTTGTTCGGCTTAAGTTTTTTGATTTTGATGTTAGCTTTTTTCACTACTTTTACATTACTCACACATACTCGTGTACATAATTCAGTTCTTCTACAATTTCTTTCGCTTTATTGTTATTATTATCTTGTCTTTTTATCTTTTATTTATGATTTTATTTTATTATGCACATTTTTATGCATTATTTATTTACTTAAATTGTTTGCTGCTTTTTACAATACCTTTTTTTTGTTTTGCTTCTGTTTTTATTGCTGCTTCTTCTCTTCTTCTACTGCAGACCAATAGTAACCACCAATCTCAATTGTACTTTTACTTGGTTACTCGTTTTTTCTGTTTTTTTCCTGTTTTTTTTTTACATCGACATTATGTAATTTATTGACACTAATTTGGTTTTTTAGCTTGGTTTTCTTTCACTTTATTTTTCATTATAAGTATGATGTTGGCTTTAGAGTTTTTGGTTTTGCATACATTTGAATGTCTCTGGTTAGTCTCTTTTTATTTGAAAGTAATTCACAGAAATGAATAATTTTATTTCCATTTTTACAAACACATACTCGCATTTTCATATGAAATTTACTATGGAAATGCTATTATTTATTATTTGTTATTTTGCATTTTTGAATTTCAATGGAAGTCATATCTTCCCAAGTGATTTCGCATCAATTTTTAAGGTAACCATCCACTCTTTGGCTAATTGCACCAGTATTTCAGGAGTATTTTTGGCCGCTATTCGCGAATTTGTAACATTTTTTTTGGATCACGTTTAAATCTTCGTTTTTTGAAAATTTGATAAGGCATTGTTTATGGATGTATGAATTCAGCGGTTTTAGGAGTAGTGGATAAAAATATGAATTTTCTAAAATAAAACAAAAAATTTTGCATAAAATTTTATATTTTTTTGATTTATTATGTATATTATTTCCTCCTATTTCATCATAAAAATTTTATCCACAAAAGACTCTTTTCAGCTCCCTTTCTTACTACCATACTTTTCTACCTGTCTCTCTTCCACAGACATAAGGCTGGCGCCAGTGTAAACAGCCATAATAGAGTACTGGATCAAATATTCTTCATAACAAACTGCTGGTAGCTGATTAGTTTTTCTTTCTGGTCTTCTGGTCTTGGAAAGTAAATATCGGAAGATTCGGCATTTTTATGATTTATCTGATCTATTTTCTTCTCAGTGCTTTCTTCTGAACTAGTAAAACTAATACGAACAATTATTTTTTTTGTGGGGGGCTGCAGTAGCATTCATAGTTATGTAGTTACCAATAAATACTTAAAATGTACGAGTTTTTTTTTTATTAAGTTCTGCAAAATATGTGCATATTATCCAAAATAATTGCGAAAATATGAATAAGGTCAATGACATTATTACTATCATTTATCTATGTAATATGAGTTCAAGTAAAACAACAAAGCATATCTCTTCATAATATCAACATCAATACAAATCATTTATAATTTTTATCAATCAAAACATCAAAAATAAAATTAATGATGAAAACACCCATTCTCGTAAAAAAAAAAACAAAACAAAACCATCTTGGGTAATAATAATACAAATTTAAAAAATTTTAAATAAATATTTGCAAATTTGCAAGACAACATGAAAAAAAAAATCTATTTCAAAACGAGTTCAGTGCAGCGTATACGTAATATTTTTAGTTCTTTTCAAATGAAAAATCAACACGGAAAACCCGTACTTATGAATAAGAAAAACAAAAAAATAATGAGCACATAAAATTTGTTAAGCATAATAAAAATGCACAATGCAATTATTAAATAATACCTAATATTGAAAAGAGCATAAAACTAAAGCGAATGCATTAAGTAAAAGCTGTAAATTGAAAAAGAAGCAGATATCTAAATCCAGTTTCAGTTTCTGTTTAAACTTACCACAGTTTATAAAGAAGATAGGCAGGTAGGCAGCTATAAATAGTTGAATGTTGTTGATGCGATGGCGATGCACGCGGAAAAGCGCGGGAGAATTAACAAAACAAAATTAAAATTCGCGCGGCGTGAGCTCAACTGAAGAAGAAGTAGTGAGTTTTTTCTCTTTATTGTGTGTGTGAGTGGGGGCTTAGGGGAGAAGGAGATAAGGGGAAATTGAAGCACGCAAAGTGTTAATTTAATGAACGAAAATGTTGATATGCTGCAAGCAGACGTTGCTGTTGGTGTAAGTGTTTTTTTTTGACGTTTGTTTGTTTATTTGCTACCAGCTATTATGGCATAAGCGTGAAAAGACAACGTCGGAATTGTTATTGTTATTTGTTTTTGATTTTAAAAACGAGACAGACGAAATGGCGTTGCAGCAGTTGAAAGTGAAACTGTATGTGATAATTCTCTCTTGAGTTACGATTGGATAATTTTCTACTCTTTCACCTCGCTGTTTTCATTTGCGCACTTGGCAGCACTTTTCACTTTTTTACACTTGTCTTCTTTTTTTTTGATTATTTTCTTTTAAAATTTTTTCTTTTAATTTGTATAATGCACATTTTTTAAACAAATTATGCACTTGAGTTGATTGTTATGCGGTTTTAATTACTCTGAAAATAAAAGAGATTTTAATTATTTCACGATGATAAAAAATCGAGTTTAATTTATGAAATAACTTAAACATTTTAGCTATTATTATTTAATTTTTGCGAACTTTCGAGAAAAATTAAATTTCACAAACATTTTGAGTGTTGAGAAGAATGAAAGAATGTTACAAAAAAACTACACTCTGCACTCATCACATTATAATATAACATCAAAAGTAATAGGGGCTGAAAAGTAGTAGAAAGAAGTATTAGAAAAATTAGTAAAAAATAGAAATTGAAAATAGTAAGTGATAAGTAATAAAACAGTTACAACACAAAAAGTAGTAGAAAAATAGTAGTTAAAGTAGTAGAAAAATTTAGGAAATAGTAGTAGTAAAAAGTAGTAGTAAAAAGTTATAGAAAAAAGTTGTAGAAATTGGAAATTCGACTCCTGCGGCATGAAATCAATCCGTTTTTCGCTTAAACAATTTTTCAAATTATAACCTCACTGAAGAAGTTTTAATAAAAAAAGAAAGAAGCCAAAATTAAACTGACTGGAAAGTGTGACCTGGAAATTTATGATAATATCACCCAGAAACGTTGTTATCACATCATAATTTCGTTATCTACTGACTTTGAAAATTGATTATGTTATTTCGTTGTGCTACATGAATTTCATTGGCATTGGAATTATGGATTGGATCTTTGACTATGCTAATTCAAATTTATTAGCATTTTAAGTTTTATGTATTAATGCTAGTTTAAAAATGTATGGCTAATGTGAGTTTAATTTAATTTTCATTACAAATTTTTAATACTAATGCTGGTTCAATTTCTAAAATAAGTTTAACGCTAATGCTAATGAGTGAATTTTACTGTCTTCGAAATTGTAACTGCTAATGAATATAATAATGTTAAATTAATTTCAATGTCATTGCAAATTTTAATGGTAGAGCTATTTCAAGTTCATTGCCATAGAAAATTTTAATGCCAATGCCAGTTCAATTTCAATGCCATTGAAAGTTTTTAGTCCAATTGACAGAAATAACTTTTTTTATGTTCATTTAAGTTTGCGTACAAAGAATTGAAATCACAACTTCAATGGCACTTTCTTCGTTCACATTACATTCTCTCAAGTTCTCTGAATGACTAAAACAAATGCTTTCACAAACAGTTAAAGATAAATAAATAAATTTTCACTCAACGTCAGCAACATTTAATTTTACTGCCAGCAAATATCGCATATTTTTTGAGTGTTCATTTAAAAAATATTAATAATAAATTAAATAAACAAAAGAGCAGCAAAAATTGCACCACAGCAAAATAATAGACGAACAAGCCAACATTGAGAGAGAGGGAATGGAAATTACTTTCGAACACACAGGGTGGGGCAAAAGTAATGTCATAATGTGAATGTACCATAATTTTTGAAAATGCCATCAAATATCATTGTGCATTGACATTTATGTTGTAGTAGACAGATTGAGAATTTGTTTACAATAAGCAATGGAGCGATATGTGGTATGTATGGTATATATATATATGGTATGGTATACCTCCAAATCACCATTTTCGAGACAAAATGTAGTAAATCGAGCACAAATGTTCATCAACTCATGAAGTGGTCGTTTGATCGATATAATGTCTTAAATTTTACACCTTCCGTGAAAACAGAGACCAATTTTTTTTTCTTCATTTCTATCAAAATGGCAGCCAATTCACAATATGACATTACTTTTGACACACCTTATATATGCACATATGTATGTAAGTATGTAAGTATGCACGATTATATATGTACTCGCTTGTAGCTGTTCAAAGTAAGTGAGAGCCACAATGGCCTAAGCCTTGCTGCTGCTGATTGTTTATATTTTATTTACAATATTTATTTACTTTTCTTTCTAAGTAAATAAATAATAAAAAATAATTATAAAATGTTTTTTCATTTAGTTATTGTTATTAAATACAATACATTCAATAGCTTAGGTTTTTTTTGTTTTGTATTTTGTGCACTTTATTGTTGACGTTCCGTTGACAAAAATTACTTGATTGGTTTTAAATTTTTATTTGGCTTGAACAAATAACTGTTTCAACAAACAATCGCATTTATAACATTTTATTGCGTTTGAGCGTGTAGGCTTAATCGAAGATGATATGATTTTTTTGTGCATGTGAAATAAGCTAATAAGTCTAGAGGCATTAAACAAAAATAGGCTTAACCTCTTTTAAAAATTCGTGATATTTAAATACATTTATAAACTTTATTTCAAAGCAATAACTGTTTAATATTTCAACATGTACTGGCTTTAAAACTGCATTTACAGAACTTTAAGTTATTAGCTATCACCTTGCTAAAAGGTCAGTTCAACAGGCATGTTTTATTTTTAAAGGTACTCGTAGTTTTGAAAATCAACAAAAAATAGTACATAAATTTAATTATTTTAAATTTAAGTTCTGAAAATCATGTAGACAAAATAACAAACTTTCTGTTGAAATTATAACCTTGCAGGTTCCCCATATGATTTTCGGAGACCACGGCTGATCAAACTTTTGTCAAAAATAAGAAAACATGTCGGAAGGCAAATTTCGACAGAAATGCAAATTTTCCACATTTCTCTGACATTAACTTTTAATAACTTAGTAAAATATCATATCTTATTAGTATTTGACTCCGCATGATGGTGCATATAAGTGTTTATACTTTTCTGAGCCGACCAAGAAAATGAGATCTTCATCGAGGCAGGCCAAAAACTATTATATTTATATTTCATTCTTTAACCTTTAGACGGCGAGGTAAAGATAATTTTTGTAATTAAGGACCTCAAATTAGTTGGGTTCCAAAATTTTAAGTCTCACCGACTTAACCCTATAGTAGCTTCCCCTATAGTGGCTTCGCACGTATATTTGCCTATAGGTTATGCCAGCAGAATTCAAGTTCATGCGGTCAAGTGGGATTTTCTAAAACTTTGCCTCATCTATATTTGAAAGGTAAGATTATGAGCTATAACATTACTTGTTTCCATGCAGGATCGCACTTCCATCGCGCCTCCAAATTGACTCAGATTTGGAAATATTTTTATACCAACTTTCATCTCACTTGGTGGCCAGCTGGAACCAGGCTCAAATACTTATGACACTCACTAAAATTTTGTAGCCCCAACTCTCCTCTATAATTTACCTTTGAAAAGAAATGCTCCATATCCCACATCCAAATTTATAAAATGAATTACCCCTATCATCGACGAAAGGCTAATCGAGCGAATTACAAGTAACTTTTCACAAATTTTACATTTTATCACTATTTGATTTAGTCTTAATTTATAAAGATCCAACAATGTTCTCTAATTTTTATTAATTTGTATACCTTTGATACTTCCTGGAACGTCAAATTACAAAAATTCTTAACTATTCCAAGCTAAATGGATGACTCAGTCTAACTTCTAGTTTTAGCATCCAAAGTCAGAGCGCAAGTCATAAAAATTTGTTGCAGTTATTAAATTTAAGTAACAACAGAGAACAAATGTTTTCCTTAACACTTGATCAATAAATTGAGTCACTGGCATGTAACCACTAAGTCAAAATAATAATAATATTACTCTACTACGTCAATATGTCGTCTATCATTCATGGATTGTCCACCTGAAGAAACAAACAGCAAATCAACTGTTGAACTCAAAAATAAACTAAGTATGTGAAAAATGCACTCAGTGCGAGTGATAAAGAGTGAGACAAAGAGTGACACTCTCCAACATTCAACAGCTACAACAGAAAGCACAATCTATTAAATAATAACTAAAAAAAAAAAGTTTTTACAAAAGCTGCTAACCAGTACATGAAGTATGTTTGTGAGTAACAAGCAGTAAAGTCATTCACGCTAAAGGAAATAATAATAAAAAATGTGGAAAAATTAAATAAAAATCGAAAGAGAAGTTCATTTTAATTTTCTAAATGAAAATGAAAACTCACACAAAATAAAAAACATCTACAAAAAGAAGAAAAACCATTAAGTAAATTATTTTGCAAACAAAAAAAACAAAAAAAGATTCAAAACCTGCAAACTACTTAAGAGTATAGGAAAAGCGAATACTCGTAAAGTGCTTGCTAATGTATTTAAAGTAGTAGCAGTGGTAGTAGTAGATTTGCTGTTTGTATTTGTGTAAGCTTAGTGGTGGTGATAAACTGTTATGACTTCACAACCAGCAACCAACAGCAGCAACAGCTGCACCTTAAGTTAAGTAAAATAACAATAACAAAAAACACATACTTACTAACATCTACTACTACTGCTACTACTACTACTACTATTACTACTACTACTACTACTAATACTGCTACTACTAATACTACTACTATGGTACTTAATACATATGTATGTATATGTACGAGGTATATGAGTACCTACTATTTCATAGTTTCATACATATTACAAAATCGTGATTGCTATTGTTGTTGTCTTTGTCAAAAGTTCCATAATAACGCAAATCAGCCAAAGTCATATGTTTGAAAAATGAGAGCACGCGCAAGTTTATGGATCTTAAACTCATATGCACAAAGAGTGAGAGTGTTGTGCCAAGACAGATAGATAAAGAGAGAGGGAGTGAGAGTGAGAGCTTTAACATTTCGCATTATATGCTGCAGTACCAGCAGCAGCATCAGCATCAACAGCAGCAGCTTAAGGGAGTTAAGAAAAACTTGGACATACAGAAAATAAAAAATGTAAAATATAATTTGAAAGCCGTTGTTTAAAAGAAACCACATTTTTTCTGCAATGCACAGACAGACAAGCAAGCAGACAGACAGCTAGACAGACATTCATATATGTATACATTTATACAGCAGCAATAATATAACAATGAAAATATAAAAGAAAATTTATCTTATATAAAATGCCAATCTCAATGCGGTTTCTTTGTTTAACATACAAAAAAAAAAAGGTGAATGAAATGAAAATATCGGAAAAAAAATATTATTTTAAATGAATTTTATGTTCTTGCATTAAAGCAAAGCAAACTATTTAAATTGTTAGTTCTTTCGATTAACTAGAAAATTCAACTTCAAACATTCAAACATATTAGAGCCCCTCAACTATAAGTTCTGTTATTACTGCTTTCATTACTGGCTACGGTTTTATAACAGCAACGTCTTTAGTTTAGCTAGTCTAGTTCTCCATTACAATAAAAGTTTTGCCAGAAGTTGTTAAGATAAAGAATCAGCGATAATGAGTAGGATATTTTTTATATCAATAAAAAAATAAAAATTCTCCAAAAAAAGGAGTGTTCTGGACCTATACACTGGGTACCCATGGTAATAAAATTCTTAACGGGAACAGAAATTCTCGAAGAAGAAATATTACTTCGCTGTTCGGGTTCTGCATAAAACTTAAGTCACTTTTCGGGAGTACTCCCGGAGTTTAACCCTTTGAGGTATTTGAGCTATTATGTTTTATCTATTTGGAGGTAGGCTATAGAGCATTTTTGTTCAAAGGTAAATTATAGAGCAGAGCTGGGGCTACAAAAGTTTAGTGAGTGTCATAAGTATTTGAACCTGGTTCCAGATGGTCATTACGTGAGAGGTGTGGTGGAAATGTGCTCCTGTATGGCAGCAACGAATGTTATAGCTCATAATCCTACCTTTCGAATCCACTGGAGTAAAATTTTCAGTAAATCCCACTTGACTGCATGAACTTTAATTCTGCTTGGCATAACCGACAATAGGCAAATATTTTTGCCAAGCCACCATAGGTAGAAGGGTGGTCGGTGAGTCTTCAAACTTTGGAATTAGACTAATTTCAGGTAACTGATCAGTGAAATCATTTTGTTTTGAAATCGGCCCACATTACCATAAAAAGAATTGTCGCCAAAGGTTTAAGGATTTGAAAAAAAGTAATGCTATCATCGAACTGATGTGAATCGGTTCTTTTTTTTGCATCTGTGAAAAATATAGTTTCTATGAGAAAATATCTCTGGCAATGCAAACAAGTGACAACAATTTTAATATTTTTCGGCTACTAGTCAAAGATATTAAAGTTTGGTTTGATTTAAAAAATAAAACAAACAAAAGTTGGTAAAATTACTGGAACCAAACTAAAAATTTGTAGTCCAAGTAAAATGTGTTGTTTTCTTTACCAGGAAAATTACTCTTTTCTTTAGTAAATTTGGGATATGTAAAATTTTTTTGTTTTACTCGTGCTTTTCTCTACAGTTTTCCAAATCTGCTACAAGTTTACCAATATTTTATGAAAAGTTATAAAATTCTCACAGTAAAATCTTTCAACTTCGGAATTTATTCTTTTTCCAGTATTATTTTTTCACATAATATTTTATTAAATATGAATTTTTTTTTTTTGTGAATATTTCATTTGGCAGGCAAGAATTTTTAGAATTATTCATCCTCAAAAAAAAACAGAAAAACATTGTCAAATTTTACGATTCTACATATCAAGAATAAGAAAAATTATTAAAAGAGTTTTACTAAACAGAATTTGAAAAGCAAAACAAGCCTATTGATTTTGTGACTAATATTTTTTAAATAATATTTAGGATTATAAATTTTCAAGTAATTTTCTTTTTGTTTTTCGGACCTTAACATTTTCTCAACACATTTTCTTATTTAATATTGAAAGATAATTATAAATTTTTTTTTTAATAATATATGTAAAGTATTCACTGGTAGATATTTACAAGTATTTCTTGATGACTGCAAAGTTATCCAACCGAGAAAAAATCCAGCTTCAGCGAATTCCAGGCGCGCAACTTTTGAATCTTTCTTCCACTTGATTTCGAATAATTTTGTTCCACGTTTTAAAATTTCGTTATTATCGAAATACACACGCGTTTTTTGCTTTCAAAAATCGAAACTTTTCAAAATTGTATAGAATATTTTTGAAATTTACGAAAACAAAAAATGATGACAAAAATTGCTTCAGACGCGATATGAGAAAGATTCTTTTTTTTCGCGTAAATAATTCGCGGTCGCAAGTTTTTCCTTTGCGATAACTTCAAGTTTTAAGAACGCTCGAGCGATTAAGCCCGATTCGGCCAGAACACAATTATTAAATAGGCGTGAAATTATTATACATTTATATTTTTTTCATACATACATAAAATTTTTTTATTTTATTAATTTCGTAACGTACAAAAAACTGAAAGCGACGAAAAATGAGCAAAACCTTCAGTTAACAGAAAAACAGAAAATTAATATGCAACAAAGTAAAGATTATAAAGGAAAAAGTGAGGATTCACTGCTTATTTACGCTCACATTTCACGTTTCATCTTAATCTCAAGCGGCGAATCGATGCTGTGATTCTTAATCATTGCTTTTTTGTCACTTGTTTTTGTGTGCAATTTTTTGAGTTAATTTTGTTGTTGTTTTCCTGAAATTCTTTCTTCTTCGTTTCACATATCAAGTAACTATTTGCAATTGCTGTAAGCAGCTTCAACTTTTTATTTTAATTTTTGCTTTTTGCTTGTTTCCTTTGTTAATTGCTTTTTTAAATATATTTTTTGCTGTATCTTTGCTTGGCGTTGTTTCACTGTACGCGTTGAGTGATTTCTGTTGTCATTGCTGTTGTTGTTCACGAACCACACACAAACACAAAGGCACCACAAAAACAAAACCGATTTGTGGCCGTCTGATTAAACTGGTCGGCGCACACTAAAGTTAATGTTCGCTTTTGCAGCGCCGCTAAGCGTTAAACGTTCAAGTGTTGGCTTTTGGTGAGCGAGTAAGCGAGCGAGCGAGCGCAAGCGTTTCTAGATGCTAACAACGCTGAAAACGTCCGAGGCGAAGACAATGTGTAGATAGCAATGGAATACTATGAAATGTAAAGTTTTTTTCCAAAACTAAAGTTCAATTTTCAGTTTGTTTTTTTTTCTTAAAGCGGGACTTATTGTCTCTCATTCTCTTATGCGATATGGTGCTGCGCAAGCGTAAATACATGCATACATATGTGAGAGTATATGTGAGCTACTGCAATAATGCAATAATGTTTACTGAAAAAGCTCTAGGTGTATGTGCATGGCTGTGAATGAGAGTGTGAGAATGTGTGTGTGTGTGCTTTAACCTGAGCTTAAATGAAAGCGAAAACACTTGCATTTTCTTACGATTGTTTTATTACTTTGCAGCTGTTTCACTCAATGAGAATTGAGTGTAATTGATGAGTACATGTATAGAGATAAAGAGAGATACAAAGAGAGAGAGAGAGAGAGAGAGAGGGTGAGAGAAAAACGAGTGCAGGTGAAAGAAATGTGAAAAGGTCCTTCACATTATTTTTCACAATATTGTAATCAAAAATCTAATTTATAATTTTTAAATTCCTATAAAAAAAATCACATTTGGAGGTGACGGATATCAACAATAAAAAAAAATTTGTTTAAATTGATCAATCAAAGTTTTACAACGTACAGGGTATTTAATGAAGTGCCATTAGAAGAAGAAAATAATCTAAACATGATTCCAGTATGATTCCGAATGTAGATACTTACCTAACCAGTAAGCATAGGTCAGCTGTAAAATCATACAATCAGCAACGTGCACCATATACACTATTCTGGATTCCAAACTAAATTAGAAAAGGAACTCCGAGGAGAGAACGAAGTCTCTTCTTCATTGCGTACTACAATACTTCTACCTGAAAAAGAGCCTTTGAGAAAAGATATGGATTATCACTGTATTACTCACAGAATGTACACAAGAATCATCAGACCCATCATTAGCTATAGGTCCCTTGTCTGGTGGAAAGCGATGTGTAAGAAAAGTAACCAAACTTGCATTGGAAAAGTACAGAGAATTGCCAGCCGGGGGATCTCATGAACACCTACCGCTACGTGCCTTTATTCAAGGCTGTGTCGCGAAAGGGGTTCACCATCTTTAATGATGGCTCAAAGATCGAGATGGAAATGAAGCTGGTCTCTTCACAGAAGAGCTTTAGCTAAAGCGGTCGTATCGTCCTCTTAACAGCTGTAGCGATTTTCAACCGGTGATTTTTGCTATTAAGAAAGCATCTGGTCTTGTACAAGACAATACGATTCAGACTTCGAACATCACTATTTTTATTGACAGTTAAATTAAAGATTATAAAGAAATAAATGTCGTGAGTACTACAAGGCCACTCTCTGCTGGGTTCCTGCATATAGCAATATTGAATGCAATGAAATAGTAAATGAAATGGCCAGAAGTGACTATAAAATGGCCGAGAAGGATACCTCTATAAAATATGCAATGTGCAAACTATTAAGTACAATAGACAAAAACACCATATTAAACGGTGTATGGATCCTATATGACTGCGAATTTTCACGGGGCCCTATAGCCAAGGTCTGGCGGAAAGAAGACAAATGTCTTCTGTAGTACAGTTGCTCACACTGCGCATTGCATCAATGCTCCAACGGTGGGGTATTCCGGCGAGCGATCTAATGCTTAGGGTCACGCTTCTTCATAAGGCTAACAAATATAACGAAAGTGGAACTATCGGACCTCCTAACCTTCATCCGATGAACCAATTGGTTTGGTAGGGGCATTACCTGGGCCGAAAATGGAGAACGTATATATATATACATGCCTCCTCCTGGCAATTACATGAGGGCAATCACAAAGGACAATTAGGGTTTCGCAAATACCAACCAAACCTAACCTAACGTGCAAAATACAGGGTCGAGGTTGAATGTCAATATTGTTGTACCCCCTTGAGCCACAAACTACTTATATATGTATGGGTTCCACTTTAAAACCAGTATGATATGGTTAAAGAAGTTTATATGTTTTATACTTAAACTTTAAAATGCCATCAATGACAATTGAAACTTAATTTATTGTTGCTTATTACTTTTCCGTTTTTCAAATAGATTTAAAAAAAGAAAAGTTATAAAATGGCAATGATTTATTCCCATTATTTGAAAGAATCTAGGTATATATAGAGCCTTTCCAAACCAAGCGAATGATATATCAGATGCATTGCTTCAACTCTTACGTAGAGAACTGATTTCCTTAAATCGTAGGTTTCAGCCTTACACAACATCTTCTTACGATTACTTCTTTATCTTCTACAGTATCTTTCCATCTTTAAATCACTTACTTATTCATACGTTGCTATATTTAAGAATACCCTGTATACAAAAACCAATGTAATTTCAATCATATCACAATAAAATATGGAAAACAAAGGGACTTTCTTACACATCATCATCAATTTCACAATAAAAATTCACTAGAAATGTGAGAATAAATTTAATTTGATTAAGTCAAAATATACATTAGTCATACTCAAATATGAACCTTACCTGAGAAGAAAATGTTATTAAAATTCGACTTATTAAAAAAATACCAAAAAAAAAAACCGAAAGGGGTCATCGTAACAATCACATGCACGACAATGAACAATAAAAATCAATTACTCCAAAAAAAAGGGAAGAAAACGAAAAACAATTTGAAAATAAAACTTTTTTAATTACAATTCCATTTAAAATCAATAAGTAATCAAAAACAGAAAAAAATAATACAAAAACAACAAAATTGACTACCGGTCAAAATTCGGATAACAAATGCGCACAAAAATTAAAAATAATCAAATCTGGAGAGAATTTACGTATAAGAGAGGGAGACAAAGAGAGGAATGTCATTGTCTGCCTAAGAAACAACTGCTAACTGGGCTAACAACATGCATATGCAAAAAGAGATGCTTTTGTTTTCGTGTGAATCCTCAGTGTATGACGAATCATTCATTCACTTCTGTGCGATTATTGACCTATATCATCAACAAAAATTAAGGTTAATTGCAATTTTCGATTGAATTTTTAACCCACATCGAGACAACTTCAAATATTTTGACATTGTTTTTGTTTTTTTTTTTTGTTATCACTGCTATCAAACATTACCTTTAACAGAAGCATGTATACTTAGTCAATAATAATTACTGAAATTTTAGCCTCAAGACGTTGTAATCTTTCTCTCTCCCGAAATATTTATTAATTATTCAAATTGCATGCCCCAGTTATGGCGATATAATTTCCCCTGGAAATCGGGCCAAATAAATCTCTACATCTTTTCTTAGGAAAAGCCTACAGAGTAACTTTAAATAACAAAAAAAAAAAAAAAAAATTGCCTGCCCCAATTATAAATTCAATTTTTGATTATTACATAAAAATGTGTATAAATAAATGAAATGCCACGATGACGATGATGTTTGAAATCTATTTTGGCCAAATTTAAATTGGTTGGTGGTATGTTGGTTAGTTGGCTGGCTGGTTGGACGGTTGCGTTCAAACAAACGTAACTGGTTTCACGCCAAATTCTTTTTTTTCACCCTTTTTTGTATCTCAGATTTTTTATATAACATAATATAACACAAACAAAAAATACATTTCATATGTGTATTAACAATTTAATTTGAATTTGTTTAACTGTTTATTTGTTTGTTTATGAATTCAATTTGATATTTTCTGCTTGATTGGTTCCTCATTCGTTTTTGGGGACACTGATCTTTTTTTGACAAATGTCATCTTCGTTGTGCAGATATGAATATGTACATGATTTAATTGTGTGGGCGAAGGTTTTGAAATTCATCTAAATTCAGTAGCTTTACAATAACCAACCAAATAGCAAATGTTGTGAAAACCAATTTATGCAGTCGAGCGAAAGGAAGAAGCAACCACGTCTGTCTTGCAAGTAGTTAATTTTTTTCTCGTTCACAATATAATATTAACTAATTATTATAATTTTGATGATTTTTATTTGTCAAATGCTGTACATTTTTCACAATAAATTTAAATTTCATTCAGTAATAAAAAAGTGAATGATTTCACATTCCTGTCCCCAAACATCTCGAAGCCATCGAACTCACGTCTTTCTGCTTATCTTTTCTAGCGCCTAAGAAGACATTTCTTCTCCCTAATATTGCGTTTCCTCCGTCAAAGGTGGTAGCCCAGCACCTCTTCGGTAGCCAGTAAAGCGGTGATGTCAGCTCGGTGTCTCTCGAGAACAACTACCATCTTTATGGAGGCAAATTATTTGGAGAAGTTTGGTCGCTGTGGCGTAGTGGTAATGCGTTGGACTGCTACGCAGAGTATCCGGGGTTCAAATCTCGGCACAGGCAAAATCAAAAAAAAAAAAAAAAAAAATAGTTTTTCTACACGGCACCCACTTCACCTCTTGGCAGGCAATGGCAAACCTACAAGAGTAAAAATTGCTATGAAAAGCTTTTCACTTTGCCGTTCGTATTCGGCATTAAACTCTAGGTCCCTTCCATTCATATACAAATATAACACGCACAACATGAGTCGATGCGAAAAGCTCGGCCTAGGCCCTCCATGGGTTGTTGTGCCATTAAAAGTAAGTAAAGTAAGTTTCGCATATTCCAGGTGCATATCCGTAAATCATTGCCTTTTAGACGTTTTCGGGGTACTCAACATAAACTGAAAAAATCTTATCCGAGGCTTTAGCTTAGAATTCACTAAATATGTTTCTAACGTGGTGGGTTCCAAACCCGACGTTCAAAACCACTGAGAAATCTGCCTTAAACACTAACGAGTGTCAGATGAATATCCAAAGAGCACCACGCGGAGGCTTTGTACCGCATTGAGACAGAAAAACGCAAGGATAAAACATAGACTCAGCCGTTTGTGCGACTATCACGAACTTCACCTTGTATTCTCCGCCCCCAGGCCCCCGTTAGATCTCACAATACCGAAACCTCCAAACTAAATGTAACACCAATACTTAAACTATCGTTTTCAAGCAACACGGAAAGGAGTCCTCGAAACTCGGAAACTGCTTCCGAAATGATATGATAATATTTAAATAATTTTAATGTCAGAACAGATCCAAAGGATGAATCAGATCGCTATTAGACCAGAGCAAAAGGTTTTTATAAATCTAATCGTAAGAGTCATGAAGTACCTAACTGAAATTAAAAACAAAAAACCAAATCGAAAAATTGCAAAACTCTCATTGAATGCAAACGAAAACAAAATGGATTAACTGCTATGGTTTTTGCATCTCATAAAGTGATAATCAACCAATTATGAACTCATGAATAACATCGTTGAACATTTCTCCAATTTCAACAATTCGCAATGTTGCAGCAGGTGAATTAAAATTTACATAATATTCGTAATTCCCACATAAACTAATAAATGAACCATTTAAATCACCACGAAAACTGAAGAGTAAAACATTAACCACAAATGAACAAAAATTTACGATCATAATGGAAATTTTCATCAGCATCGTTAACCGTCATCATCACCACCAAATTGTTTCAACCCAACGAAATTGTCATCAGCAGCATTAATATTTAAAACTGAAAATGATGTAATATTAAAACGAAATTGGTTTTGGTATTAAAAAAACAGAAATGAAAAAAAGAAAGAGTAACAAGCAAAACAAAATTGTTTATTTAAAATTCATTAAGAAATTATGTAACGAAAAAATATTCAAAAAAAAAACACCGAATCAGAAATAGAAGATATCTAAAATGGGAAAAAAATAAAGTTAAGCATAAATAAGAAATTAATAAAAATCAAATAAGGTAAAACTGAAGAAAATAGAAGATTGAGTAAAAGAAAAATGGAATTCATAAATCGAATCGAGATTTGGATCAGAAAGACAAAAGAAACAAACATTCAAATTACTATATACCAACGACAGCAATGAAGTTTAAAATTTTGAACACTTTTTACTACTTATATTCGACCAATATTATGTCAGCAGGGCAAGTAAAAAACCAAAAAAAGCAAGAAATGCAAATTAAAATTTAAGCCTCTACGCTCGAAAAGTATACGCGCAGGTACAGCCACAGCCACAGATACGAGTATAGCTGCTAGCTACAGATGCGGTTATTGCATTAGCTAATTTTTCTGGTTCAATGTACGAGTATGAATGTATGTGTGCATATATTGAATGTGTAATGTTAATAATTTGGCTTATAAATATGCATAGAAATCTACAATATACAAACGAAGCTATAATAGTTTTTTCATTTTAATTTTTATTTTTTAATACCAAATCGATAACGATACGCTCGGCTTCACTAACCGTTTTAAAATGCATTTGGTCTCATTTTGATTTCAGCAAGTAATGTTATTTCAGCACGAAAAACTACGTAATTTCCAGTTGGATTTTCTATTCCCTCCCGAGTAAAAAATATTAAATAATAGGTAATACAATATTACAGTGCTACATTAACATTGGGAATATTATTTATGAAGTGTTATTTTCCTTCAACAGAAAAGAAAAACAAAAATTCAAAAGCAATATAATTAAGACGTATATAGAAGGTGGGGCGAATATAGTATAGTGTCATAACGTTAATATACCATAATTTTTGTAGTTGACGTCATTTATCAATGAGCATTGACATTTGTATTTTAGACAGATTGAGAATTAGTGGACGTTGAATATTTGGAAACACCGATTTCCGGGCCGTCTGACCTCCCGTTTTGGTGGTTTGAACTGGCCGGCCAGATCGTAAGACTTCTTCCTTCGGGGCTTTTTGAAATCTCACATTTACCACAACGAACTCCGCAAGTCTTGAAAGTCAACATTGAAGAAGAAATCACATTTTTTTCGAACAACACTTCAAAATGCCGTACAATGTGCACAAGTGTGCAACAACTGAGGAGGTGGTCATTTGAACGATATCACTTTATCAACTTATTGTCATAAAATTTTTCACCATCAAATAAACTTTCCGTGAAAACAGAGCCCAAAATGGCCGCCAGTTCACATTATGACACTACTTTTGCCCCACCTTGTATTATGTGTGATTTTGTGCAAAACAGCTAATTAATTAGAATTTCAGAACCCAAGTAATGAATAAGCCAATCATGACGGACGAATTATATAATCCCATACATACATACATACTTACTTATGTAAATTTCTCTAAGATACAATATACTTATTGTTGGTATGATTAGAAAATGTTTTCAACATTATTTTAATTGCAAAACGCATGAACAATTAATTTGGGGTCATATGCATCAACTTGAACTTCCATTCCAGTCATTGCTAATAATACTTGTAAAATTTAATAATAAATAAAAACAATATGAAATACGATTATGATCTTACGAGTATTGAAAAAAAGTGTCTAAAATGTAAATTTCTAAAACTGAAAATGGAAGTTATTGACAGCAGCTAATAAGCAAAACAAGCAACAGATAATAACTGTAAATTTTTAATATTTACAACAACGACAACAACAAAAAACACTAACTAATGATGAAGATGAACTTGCCAAATTCGGAAATATAATCTTCCAAATTAAAAAACAAATCAAAATAGCTAATAACTTTCACGACCTTTAACGGAATAAACCTAAAATTATTGCTTATTAACGAACAAATATTTTTTTTTTTTTTGAATACAAAAACTTATGAAACTAAAAATAAAACCGCAAAGTGTAACTTTTTATATATGTAATAAGTCCAAATGCAATCGATATGAACGCCAACACTTAAGTACAGCAATCAAAATTGGCTAAAATACGTCGAAATGGGAGATGGGGGGGAACTGGAGAAATAAAACGCCAACATATGCAATGTATAGAAATTTTTGTTTGCTTTTTTCAAGTAATTTATTTCAAAATATGTGTAGTGTATTTATTAGGAGTAAAATTAAATGACATTTCTCATAACTCATTCAAAACCAAACTTTCTTTAGAATACTCAGATTTCTTCTAGCAGCTGAAAAATACTTGTATATGGTATTTGTTGCAACACTTGCTGTAAGAAAACAATATTAATTAAGTCATAACCGATAAGAAATGATTCATCGACCACGAGCATTAGTCCTTCTGTTGTTTTAACAAACACGGATGAGCTTCGGTCAAATCGATCATTGAGAAGTGGGAAACGAAAAATGTCCTTCATATGGACAATTTATGTATTGCCTGGCAATACACAAACCAAACAATTTTAATGCCAGTCCTTCAACCTCGTATCTCCAATTGAATACTAAAGTTTACTTTCAAACCTTTAGTTTTTTTTCGTTTTCTGCAAAATGTTAGTTTTTCGAGAAAATAGCTAGCGATATCTTTATTCTGCGTTAAAATCTATTGAACTTCTCTTTCTTCTTTTAATGTCACATGGACCTAGTCCGAACTTTTCGCATCCACTCATGTACTTATACATGAATGGAACGGACCTACAGATTTATGCCGAGTCCGAACGGCGAAGTGAAAAGCTTTTCATAGGAAATTTTGACTCTTGCAGGTTTGCCATTGTCTGCCAAGAAGTGGTGCCGTGTAGAAAAATTGTTCAGTATTCAGGTTGTTGCATCAATTAACTCATGTTACCTAGTATTAAGTAGTTGGCAAATCCATTCTTATCACACCTCCACGACGACAGTTAGGTTTTAGTCAATTGGTTAATCCGCAACCTGAACTGTAAGCTGAAAAAGAAAAGTATATAGAAGGAGAAGGGATGATTGCGGGAAAACTAAACTAGCGATAGGCTGAAATCAAAAGAAATCACTTAAAACTCATCGTGCAGAGAGAGCATTCTGCTTTCAGTATCGATTACAACAACTCCATACAATAGCTTTGAATCTTGTTAATTCATACCCGGAAACTTACTTATTATACATCACAAATGCAGCTAATTAATTTGTTTCTTTGAAATTCATGTAATTTCTAATTAATTAAAATTTGACTCCAGGGTTTCAAAATGCACACAATAATTAATAATTTAATATGGCAGAGAAGCATACAATTTGCAATAACTTCCACACAACTCAAAATATGTATTCATAATTTCAGCTGAAAATGTTGATGGTCATTTTTATTTTTTCATTCATTTTTTTGCTGTAAATTTGTATGTTTTTCGAAATGTCAAGTTTACAGCAACATGTCACGTTTGATCTCATGTCTCTGGCAAACAAACAAAAAAGATGTTAATTTTAATTTACTGTCCAAGACGACAACGAAAGTGAAGTTCCTTTTAAATCTTTACAAACGTAATTTAAAAAAAAAAAATTTACAAGCGCATTTAAATTATGAATAATTACAAAATTATTTCATACTTTAAGCAATATACTGCTGTAAGAAGAAACTTGTTTTCTGGACTTTTAAATCTTTGGAAATTCTCCATTTGTGTGTTGTAATTAATCACAATTACACGTAGCCTGCGGTGACACGCTAACGCCTTCGAATCGGAAGTGAATATAGCGGTATGAGTCAGAAATAAAGGAACTTCTGCTGTTTCATAAATTTATTTGCAAATGAATCAGATTTAGAAGGGCCATTAATAAGTAGAACCACCTTTGACTACTTATATGAAAATGAACAGAACAAATGATTCAAAAATGCTTGAGTACTTTCCAAAACTTATTCCAAAACTCTTTCTATGATATTTTTGTAAAGCTCTTATTAATATCATACAAATTAACCTTGACTTCAACTTTTCAACCTAACGCACAAAATTACCATAAAAACTAATTTGATAAATTACTATATTAATTTAAATTCAAAAAAAAAAAAAAAAAAAAAAAACAGCACGTTGTAACCAAAGGCAAACGCGACACAGCTCCAATGTACAGGCAAATAATAAGTATACCAACCAGCAGAAGTAGCAGCAATAACAGCAGCAACAGCTTTAAGTAATTAATTGTTAAAAAAAAAAATATGCAAGAAATATTGCTGTGCATTGGTCAATAACCAATAATAATAATAACAATATTAATTTGCAATATTATAAAGCGGACCACATACACTGCACTCACACATATACACATGCATACATACATATTTGCACATTGATTTGTACGCACACACTTGTAGAATCATAATTGTACATAAAATTTATATGAAATAAATAACACAAATTTTTATGTATTTTTCATTGTTTTATGTTAAAATAAAAACAAAGTATGTGTCTTAAGTCTTTTGTCTTGCACACTAACCTAAAATGTTTTGTTTTGTGTTTTAACATTTTGAATCTTAAGTGAAAACAAATCGCTTGTGTACTACCTCCAATATTCCCCATGTCTCCTGCCACCGTCTTTCACCTTAACCCTTTACAACCAAAGAAGTTTATTAGTCTGGGAACGTCATAAGGTCTTCAATTTAATATATGAAATGCATTTTTAAATGTAACTTGTGATATTGTTTCACTTGAATTTCAAGTGCGTGATTATTAAATAAAATTTATTAAAAATCAGTTAGCCAACCTTAAAGTTCTTTGGCTTATCGCTTGTTTTTGCCTTTTTAGTTGTAAAGTGTGTTAAAGGAAGCATGTGCATTGTTTTTGAGACTTCGGTACGATTTATTAGATATGAAAATACAAAAAATTTTGTGTAAAAATGGGGTTCATCTCAATATATTTATAAAACATATTTTTACGGCATATTTTTAGTCGTAATAAAGCAAACATTTTATAAAACAAATTGCCGATTTCAAAAAGAGTATTCCAATGCTAAATGAAGACACATATTGTATAAAAACCAACTATGGTTTAACGAGAAGCCAGAAGAGTTGACAAAAATACAATGAAATAGTAAATCATGATAACAAAATGCAGAAATTAAATTATGTAAGTCGGAAAAGTTTCATTGGAATCAGATCAGCATATCACTCTTTGTCTTATTCACTTATTCACTATTATTGAATATGTTTACCTAATATCAACAAAATCAGTTTTGAGAAACTTTCTTCATAACTATTGAAAAATCAAAGTTAGCACTTTACAGAGTCCAATTTCAATTAAAATCTTAAATTTGAAAATTAAATTAATAGACTCTTCGGTCCAAAATACGATGCCAGTTCGAAAAATAATTCTTTCGATTTCTTTTTGATTCCGACCGAGACTTCAATCTACTAGCTCTTCCCATGATAATTTAGTTCGCTTTGCCAACTTTAAAGATGTTAAAGGACAAAGAACTAAAGAACATTCATGCTCCCTCCTTCTTCCTCCCACCTATCAATCATCCTTCCAATCAACACAATGCTCTGCATTTATAGGGGTACACCCTATTTGATGAATTTATTAACAACAAAAAAACGTTTGGAAGATTGTTGCTTTATGTGAACACAAAAGGTACATATATTTTTACATGGAAGATGTGTCCTTTCAAAGATGGCTCGATACCATTTAGAATAATTCAGATTCAGATAAAGAAAATTTAATGCTCATTGTCGGATTAGTACTAATTACTATTATCACAAAACAAATTGAATATTCAAATTGCCATTCCCTTTAATCTCTTCTTATTCTAAGTATAACTATAGGAACATTTCGGAGGTTCATAAAACTGAAGCACTTTCATTGCTACATATCATGCAAATCAATAGAGTTCAATACTTTTCTTGCCAAGTTCAATGAACGTTAAATAAATAAAGAAGAACAAATTTACATTGTAGAATGTATCAAATTGCTTTGTTGACACTTGTGTTGTTGTGACAATCATTCCATTTCCTTTGAAATATTCAATACAAAGGCGAAAAAACTTCTGAATTTAATTACGTTTAAATATAAGATAAATAAATTTTGCTGATTTCTAATTTAATCAGAAATCAAAGTGTTAAGTTTAGAATGGTCCAAAGTGACAGTAACAACTGTGGAAGAGTGGAGTACAATAATCCTTATACTAAATTTTGTAAATTAGTATACACAATATATTATGTTAATAATTTATTAAGTGTATGTAAGTCACTCACTTTCATTTTCTTTTTTTTTTCTTCTTTTTTTTGATTTTATCAAAAAACGTAAATGTGATTCTTGACATTTTGCCCACAAACAGAAAAATAAAATCAAAACAACAAAATGTGGAATAAATAAATACTGAGTGGAGTGTGAACTCAATTATTGTCAGTCATTGTCAGCTAATTAATAAGATAATGCGATTTACTTATTTGCAATATTTGATTAATTTGTATAATTATTTAGAAGTAAGAATGTTTATTTTTATTTTTTAATATTATATTAGAGTGATTGATTAGTTTAATTGGTTTATTGCACTGTATTGCATGTGCGCGTATAATAAACGCAAATAAAGCTGAAAGTTTATTTCTTTAGTCTTTTGATTTTATTTTTAACTATAATTTTTACTAACTTTTGTTCAAAAGCCCCCTCAGAAATAATAATGGCAACAAAATTAAGGTTATGAATTGGTTTCTTGCCCGTGATATTCAAAAATTCAACATAAACTTTATGTCCATAGATGGCGCTCTAGTACAAGCAAAAATTCTATTTTCCATTTGTAAAATATAAATATCAAATCAGTTTAATGCTAACGATAATTTCGGCATTAATTTATTATTGATAAGATAGATTCATCAGTTATTTTCAAATAAAAAAAGATAGGTACAATTTAGTATGCCAGTTGTTTGGTGCGAAAATGTTTTCCTGAATAATTTATTTCATGTAAAATAAATATATCGGAATTATTACAAATCAGCAGTAATTATTAACAAATTTAAATTGAATAAGAACAAAAAATGTGGAGAAAGTATAATAACTTAAATGTAATAACTTAAATATACACATGTTGGCATGAATATAAAAAGAGCAGCTCAATCTTCTTCTTCATCCACATCTGTTTCTTCATCTTCTTCACTGGCAGAAGCATCGCTTTCCTCATCATCATCATCATCATCGCTAGCGGATTTTTTCTTTTTCTTGTCACTTTTGGATGTATTGCTTTTGCTGTTATCCTGAAAAAGAATTACAAAAATAGATGTACAATAATATATTATTTAAAATGACTAAGTAACAAATGCTTACAGATTTCTTCTTTTTGTTTTCGGGTTCAGAATCACCAGTTTCATTTTTCTTATCCTGCGTAAAAAGAAAATATAGAATTAATTACTTATATATTTAAACAAGCTTTTCTTCTTTTAATGGCACAACAGTCCAAGAAAAGCCTGGGCCGCGCCCTAACCCCGAGCATATTCACCTTCTTTTTGGATGTTTCATTTGACGATGATGAATCATCATCGGATATATACTCTTTACTTTTAAAGCCCGAGCCCGAATTATTAGCCACTTTTTTCGTTGGAGTTTCCTTCTTGCGTTTCTTGGCACTGGCCTTGCTAGCACCAGCATTCTCATCATCACTGTCATTCGCGGTCGGCTTGTAATCTTTCATTTCATCGACATAGCGCTGCTTATCCTTTGCTGCTTTCTCATCCCATTTCGATTTATCCTTCAGTTCTTTCCACATTTCGCCTCCTTTTTTGGCGATTTCGGTAACCTTTATGCCAGGATTATCCTTTTTGATTTGCTCGCGTGTATCATTCAGCCATATCATGAAGGCGGTGGTCGGACGTTTTGGTCTATTGGAATCCTTCTTTTTGGTGTTCTTTTTCTGCGAAAGTACAGTCAAGTAACTTTAATATAAAATTTACACTAAAACAACGAAGTTTCATTTTAACTTACCGTGCGCTCTTTGCGTTCTTTCTTCTCTTTTTTCTCGTGCTTTTCCATTTTGTGTTTAATTTTTTTCGACTTTTCGCCAGCAGAGTTATCAGCACCGCTACCAGCACCCCCGCTACCACCGCTTGCATCGGAATCGTCGCTATCGCTTTGTACGTCACTATCATATTCCTCAGCGACATCCGATTCATTTTCATTGGGCTTAAAGTCTTCATCGGTTGATTCTTCATCGGAGCCTTCGTCATCATCATCCGACTCTTTTTCACGTGCCTCAGCTTGTACGCGGGCCAAATAAGCATCGGGTTCATTTTCATTGTCAGAATCACCAAAGTCCACGTCCTTGTAGCCGCCCTTATCCTTGCCCATATTGCTCACGTGCAATTTCTTTTGCTGTATGAAATCGAAAAGTTTTGCATACTCTTCCTTCTCGATAGAACTGAAAATGTGCACGGTGCCGTTTTTAAGAGTGATCTCAAAATCGAAACTTCGCGTTGAGCCGCCCGAGCGTGCAAAATTCACCGATGCAATCTCCTCGAAACGTATGTGTATCGGTGGTTTGTGTATGTAGATGAAACCACGTTCCAGTGGATAGAGATAACCAGCAGCAGCTTTGAAAGAACAGCCAATGGCAGCGGTGCCAGAGTGACTACAAAGTGAAGTTTTGAGTTAGTATCTGAAAACACACAAGTAAAACTCATTGAACTCACCCAACAAAATTGCCCGGTCCGGTAATTTTACGACCAATCAACACCTTCATCACTTTGCCCACCACTTCATACAACGGCCCCGACAATTCCTTCTCCAGCTTATTGTCATACTTCTCCTTTAGCTCTTCCTCGCTGAACGGCAACTCCATGGAAATTTCCTCATCCGTGCCGAAGAGCAATACCAAGAAATGATAACGCGTTTGCCCCTGCTTTATTGGCGGATCCAGAGACAGCACAAAGAACATCTGACGATTATCTTTATGTGGCAAGAGAAACAAACGCAAAACCGAATCCATTGGTATTTTATAATCAAAAGTTTTACCGTGCAATTGGAAGAACGTGGAAAATACTTTGATATCATATCGACCACGAGGTGTCAGGCAATGAATTTCACGGAATATGGCTATTGATTCGCCAGATGCCGATATAACCGATGCCTTACTCATGACATTGTTTTGGAAGCTTTCCACAGGATCATCATCGGCCGACTCAACTGCGGGAATGTGGAACCGCATTTCAAGCAGACCCACCGGCGCATCATCGCTCTGATGAAATTCCAATGTCACTTCATTCTTGCCCGTCATACATTGCGACACGTGTGACAGTGGCAGCTCAAATATGGTTTTCTTATCTTTGTCAAAACTTAACACCGAGCCCATGAAACGCGCTGTACCCCAATTCCAACCCTTCACACACATCTCCTTCTCAACCATATCCTGAGAGTAAGCTTTCTTTATGAATTTACCCAGCTTCTCGTGATCGCTATCCTTAAAGCCCATAAAACGATGGAGCGCACCATTTTTCGTGAATATGCGCAATCCCCAATTGCCAACGAATTTTTGTGAATTTATTAGCTCAATATCATCGGCGGCGATTTGTTCGACCTTCCCGGTTTTATTGTTCTTGAAGACGATGTTTTGCTCTGTAAGTTTGACGCGGCCGGGAGTCTGTACAGACAAGAAATTGCAAAAATTAAAAAAATATATCTTAATATTTTCTCCTTACTCACCAAAACACCACGTGATTCTGATGTTATGTCGGCGTATTCTAATGAGTCCGACATTTCGATTCAATTTATTGTGAAATTTGTAAGTTATTTACCAGACAATAACTAATATGAATAGAAAGAACGCTATCAATTTTAATTCCCTCAGTGTGGAAATCATCCGCTAATACACAACGCTATTCCGGCGCCTTTTGACATTAGCTTCAGCTTTTATTTTATGAGGTTAATTCAGAGTTGCCACTCGAAAATACACTTCACATATTTTATATGTAGTTTTGCCTACCCACAATTGCGTCGAACTACGGGAAACTATCTGAAGACACACGTCAGAGAATATATTGTATATAACTAAGAATCAAAACAAGAATTTGCAGAATTAACCGAATAAGTATGTGTAAATTAATTGTACATTAAAATTAATTTTAAGTAAACAAAATTATTAAAATTAGCAACTCTGAGTCCTCGCCACTCGGGATATTACGGACAGGACACCATTGCTTTGCAACACTGGGTCATTGCGTACGATGAAATGCATTTGCAATTGTTAATAATTCAACTGTGAAACGTATGTGTTTTGAGTGTCCTATTAAATCAGCTGTTTTTTGTTACTTTGATTGTTCTTCTTCATTTAAAATAAATCCATGTAGAACGACAAAAGTAAAGAGGGAGAAAGAGAGAGTAATTTTTGTCACTCGCGACATATTAGCACAATTGCTGCCGGTGTTATATCGGTCACATTACACTGGAAACAATTGCTGCGAGGGCAAATGAATCCAGAATCAAAACCTATTTTATTATATAGCCAAAGTTGTGTAAACATTGCTTGCGAACAGAATGTGTAGCTACTGCAACTGTGGCGGCGTGCAAAAACAGTTGCTACACCATTGTGAACATATTTTGTGTATGCTGCGCTACAAAAGTTGAATAGTTGTTTTCGCTGCTACAGCTCTTTTAGTTCTGTTGTCCCCTTAAGTCGTTACAATTGTCAATAAAGTTGCTAGTCGATAATATCAACAATTATCGAGCGAATTCCCATCCCTATACTAGCGCATATTTCTTAATTTCGCGCAAGAAAATGGACAGCGTAAGTATTCACTTAATTTTTGCATCGAAATTCTTTTAAATAATCAATTATTCTTTAATTCGATTCAACAGGACCTGCGTTTGAAAGTTGAGGCTTGTTCTCGAACTGCTGAAGACTTTATAAAATTATACTATAATTCATTTGACAAACGACGTCATGTAAGCAAAAATGTATTTTCCAATAAACAAAACAATTAATATTTTTCCTTATGTGTATCCAACAGCAAATGAGCCGCCTTTACTTGGACAATGGACTTTTCGTGTGGAATGGCAATGGTGCTACGGGCAAGGATAACATACAAAAGTATTTCATAGAACTGCCGACATCAGAGCATACTATATTCACACTGGATGCTCAACCGATAGTCGATGATGCAGTTGCTGGACAGCTAACCTATTTGATACAGACTGGTGGCACTGCCAGGTATACAGATCAGCCGACAAAACCTTTTCAGCAAACTTTTATTATAACGGCGCAAGAAGATAAGTGGAAAATTGCCAGCGATTGCTATCGTCTACAAGATGCGCTGGCAACGACAGAAACTACAACAAAATTATAAATATAGTAGAAGCACCAAATAAAGTTTTTGTTTACTTTTCGTAACTAATGTATTTACTTTATTAGTAGCAATACTCCGTACAGTTTAAAAACAATGTATTGCGTTAAGCAGGCGTGTTGCATTACTCAGTTTTCGGTTTCTTTGCTTCAGGTTCTTCGTTGCTGCTCACAGCGGGTTCCGAGGAAAATATTGGTTTTGGTTGCGTTTGCTTGTAAGCTGGTGCAATCCAATAGGGATTCTCTGCAGCATCTTTGGCATACTTCAGAATAGCCTCACGCGGATCTTGATCGTCTTCAACACGTTTACTTAAACCTAGATTACGTATAACATAGGAGGATAGTGTACCGCCTGAGCTGGCGACACGACCACCTTGACCGCTGGTTATAGGCAAATCTGGACGCCGTGACTTTACCGGATCCAAACGTTCCTTTTCCATTTTCTTGCGTGATGATTTCGATTTCTCCTGTCTGAACATTGGCAATGCATGTGGCGTTATAATCTGTGTAACGCCCATCATTTCGGCATGCTTCTTCTTGCGGTATGTTTTGACCGCACAAAGTTTTGCACCACGGAAACTACGCTGATCATCGTAATAACATTTGACGACGCCATTGCCGCACCCCAGAAATAGTTGATTCAATTTCGGATGCCAAAGCGTTTTTATTATATGTGAATCGGTGACTGTGATTCGTTTTACTTCTTCGAATGTTTTTGCATTGTAAAAGTAAAGATTGGCATCCTTGGCTCCTTTTGGTAAAGATTCGCCGGTGCAAAGCAAACGATCATCGGGGCTGAAGCAGCAATCGGTAGTGTCGTAACGAGAGAACAAGTTGTCCCAAGTGTGCAATGGTTGCTTAAAATTACGCAAATCCCAGAGTTTCATGGTTTCATCGTTGGATCGTGTGGCCAATTGTGTACCTAATGATAGAAAAGAGTAAATAAAAATCATTCGTTTTAAATCAATTTCAGATTGAATTCAGAATGACAATTTGACTTTAGAAAGCGTCAGTTTAAATATGGAAAAAATCAAATTGCATTGAAAGCCAATGAATTATTAAGTTAAAGTGAAGTTATAACAAACTAAATTCTGTAAATGTAATATTGAATTCGGAATAAAATTAAATTTGAAAATTTGAGCATTTTGAATCCAGAAAGTATCAAATTCGTTCGGAAAAAGTCAAATAGAATCCAGAACGCATTCAGATTGCATTCGAAAGAGTCGATCAAGTTCGTTATTGTCAAACTACATGCCCCATATCTAATTTGTAATTCTCCGTGCCAAGCAGAGAATTACAAATTAGATCCTCAGTAATTGTAGCTTCAAGTAATGAATGGAGCCAAAACTAATATATCTGTATAAAATATTTGACTTAATTTTCATTTAAACTCACCTAAATATGAAAACACCACTGAAGTCATATCTGCACCCTTTTGATGCGCACCACGCACGCAATGTGTTGTATTTACAAACATTCTACGTGTATCCCACGTCTGTATGGAGCCGTCTATACAACCGGCCGCAATTAATGTAGCATCCCTATTGAACGCGCATGCAGACGCATTTGTTTTCAGACCACCTTGTGCTCTTGTTTTGATTACTGTCTTTTGCTCCTTTGACTTCAAACCGTGCCATATACGCAACGTACCATCCAGCGCACTAGTAAGAAACTCCTCACGTGTAAACGGATGCCAACAACCGGCCGTAAGCTGTGCCGTATGACCCTTTGTGCGTGACATATCGGTTATATATTGGTCGCCCTTAACACATTCCATCTTTTCAAAACCATCCCGATCCAGTATTTTTGCTTGTGAATTACCCGAAATTACAAGTATCATATCGCCAGTTATAGAATAGTGTAATGCACGTATCGGATAATTTTCGCACGGCTGTATTGTACGAAAACTACGCATTGATGCATCCATGCCAGCAAAATCCCAGAAACACATATCATAATCAATGGAACCGGATACCAATCGCGCACCCGCTGGATCGCCAGCTAATGCTAGCACAGCACGTTGACCATGCTGCATTTGTACTTCATGTGAGTTGGGTATGTTACGTTCTAAATCATCATCATCATCATCATCATCGTCGTCGTCGTCATCATCGTCATCTTCGGATTCGCCAACATCTTCATTGTTCTTGGAATCATTACCATGACTTTTAGTTTTGCATTTTTTCTCAGATCCTTCTAAAACTTCGGCATCTGAGGGCAACGGTCCTATTATGTCTTCGTCATCTTCAGCATTTTCAGCTTGTGGCTTTGCCGGTGCTACCTCTCGTGCTTTTGCTATTTGTTCCTACCGCATAAAATGTAAAGAGTTTCATGTTTGCTCCATCCGAGAAATAACATTCAATATTCTCATAAATCTTACATTAATATCGAATACTTTTGCTGCCTTTCGCCCAAAACCTGATATGCCCATTACTTCTTTCAAGTGTTGACTCTCCAAATCATCGGCAACGTCTTCCACTTGCCGGATCAGTTGCTCCTTGCCCATTTTCTTGAAACCAATCGTGCTGCTACTTGCTGCCTCTGTGCTTTCTTCATTTTTTTCTTCTTCATTTTCTATCTTCTTACTTAAATTCAAATTTATTTTACCAAAAGCAATTTTTCCTCGGTTCATTTTTGTTTTCTTGTTTTTTAAAATTAATTTTAGCGTTGCATTCTCTCTATTGATTTTGAATAAAAGCAGCTGATTGTGTCATTAGTTAAATATGACCACACAAATAAGCCGCTGTAAATAATTTCTCATTCTCTGTCTACAGTCTGCTAACGGAACAAAATAAATGCGGCAACGAAAAACTAACTTCAATTCTCTATCCATCGTAATTTCCACCAGTTTTATTTTTATACCATATTATAGCGATAAAAAAACAATAATTTTTAATAGTATATTTTATTAATTTATTTATTTTCAAAGAAATGCAAACATGTGATTCATGGCCGATAAGTTATTTGTCTTTCACATTGTGAAGTCGTCAACTATGACAATGGGCGCTACATAGCGTTGATGCAGCCAATTGGCGATTTCTTTATTAAAATCGTATTTATTTTTAGTTTTGAACATTCAGACGTTCTATTTTCTGTTTCATTTTGGGGTTAGAGCGCGATCGGTGCATGCTCTACTCTCTACGTGAAATTGAGCAGACCGAGCAATACTGAAGAAAACATTTTAACAGAATATGCAAAGTTTAAATGGCTTCAACGGCAGGTAAATATATTTATGTTTTAAATAATAATAATAAATAAATATTTATTTATATAAAATATTTCAGCTATTGTCTGATAGCTCGTGCTCAATGCGTTTCATAACTGAGTTCTCAGAGCGTCATCGAGCTCTACTCTACTCTGTACTCTGAGTAAAAAATGAAACATGCCTAATACGTTCGGCTCCATTAGAATACATAATATAGAAGTGTAGAAGTATGTAGTGATAGTAAGTATCAATATCGCGTAAAGTTTTTGTTTTAAAATTACTCAGCTCTTCAATTTTCTATTTCTTTTTTCAATAAATATTGCAATTAGGGCTACCAGATGGCCTGTAAATACTGGGCAGGTGGGCGAGTGGGCAGAGGCGTATTTATTAGAAATTTGTTGGCAAACAGTAAATTTTATTTCATACCTGAAAACCAAGACACTTTCAACAAAATCTAGGACACTGCCCGAAATCGACATGAACATATCCTCAAAAACCATGACGTCTAAGAACCCTAATTAAAAACAAATTATTATTAGTTTAAATAAGTCATGAAATTAATTCTTGTATTTTTTAATGACTTGGACTCACATTCACAATGGAGTGGAATGGAATGGATACGAAATCGAATTATTTTTATTTTCTTTATATGCGTAATATATTTATGTTATTTTTTTATGTATGAATGTATGTATTTATGTACATTTACTTTTATATCAATATAAAGCCAAAAAGGAGGTAATGCAATTAAATGGAAAAAAATACTGATGACATAAATGATAATTTTCGTTAGACTTAAGAAAAGTTTATAGTTGAACAAAAAGCATAAATTTTCTAGAAATCAACGAATATTTTCATTAATTTCAATGATTACGATATTAATATTTCTTGCTACATTACTGTTACTGCAACATCAATGAACGTAGTCTGTTAGATTCGCGAGCATCCCATGCCGTTTTTGCATCCATAAATTCATTGGGATTCCATGTACGGAAATGATATATATTTTTAAAACTAGCGGGCATATAAGCGAAGAAGGTATTTCTGGGTGTTTTGTAACAATGGTATGGACGCATTGAAAACCATAAGCAGCGCGATTGTTTCATAATGGAGTTATCAAGCAAATCATAGTATGATCGTCTGAGATGCTTCGTCTATATGAATGAAATATAAATGTTTATTAATCAGATATATTTATATATATACATTAGGGCCCCTCACGCTCCATGCAAAAAAAAAAATATTTTTCTGTACCCTTACTAAAATAAACTTTGGTTTATTTTATGATTATTCCCAAAATATTTCATCTCTAGCTACATATATATATCCGCTAGTGATCTTTATTGTATAAAAAAAAACTTTAATACCATATTCTTGTTTTGTATGGAACAATTTCTATTTTTCTTTTTGCTACTTTTGGGAAAATAATATATACTCAAAAATTAATTAGGATATGCTTAAAAATACATATTTGAAAATTTGCTAACTGACTCGATTTCTATGAAAAAATAAGATAATTTCGTAATTTTCTGTAAAAATTTATAGCAGGCTTGCGCAATGTAATGTAAATCTTAATAATTTTTGAGTATTTATTATTTGTAAACTTTTAAGTTTGCCAAAGGTAACCTAAAGAAAAAATTTTACGTACAAAAGACGATTTTTAGAGTTTTTTTTTAAACTACCCAGGTCGCGATTGGTTATCGCTAAATCTGAAATATTCTGGGAATCATCATAAAATGAAAACAGGTTTATTTCAAGAAACGTAAAACTACTTTTTTTTGCTTATTTTTTAATGTTCACATCGTTCGTTTACTGCAAGATTGTCATAACTCAAGAAATATAAATTTTGGGGAAAACGTATCGAAACTTTTCAATTTACATTTAAACTTTTCCATACAATTAATAACCACAAAAACTCTTTCCACGTCAAGAGGTCATCAGATAAAGCTATGATTTTTTTACACAATATAAATCACTAAATAATAGTTAACAGCAAACAGTCTTGCAACAAATGAGCGATAAAGTAATCCCCAATTAATTTAACTACGCTTAATTGCGTTTCCCGTTTAATTGCGCCAGAAATATTACGTTTTTAGTTCAATATGTGCTTGAAATACTCGGGTAATTGCATACCCCTGTTAATTGATGCAGAAATTACACATTTTCATCGATGTATTTAAGCGGGGACTACTGCATGTAGTGTTAGTGCCACGCACTCGAGATGGGTGCGTGAGCACTTTCTAACTCACGTTACGTACGGTCACCGCTTTCAAGTTATTAATTATAATATATGTATAAATATAATATATTTTGTAATTAAACGCGTGAACGTGATATAGTTCACGCATGTTCACGTGGAAATTATGCCAGATTCACGCGTGCTCCCGCCTCTCATGTAAAATTCACGTCACGTGCCCATCTCTGCTATGTATGCACAAGCATATTCAATGTACTGCTTACCTTTCTAGCAATGTAATCGCGGCAAGAGTATGAGACGTGCAATCGCTTTCCCAGCTTATTTGGTCCTGGAATATTCACATTCAGCATGGAACCCAAAGCATGGAATATTCGCGATGATTGACGATACATTTTTGTGAGTTCCTCTCTGCTGTATCTTTTGCCATAACGTCTACATATCCATAAACGTAAGAAAGGAAGTTTGTCTGAATCGGGCATGGAAGCTAAAACAAATTTTGGATTCGAACGCATGAGTTTTAGGGCGTCTTTTAAAATTGTATGCATTAGTTCCGTGTCATCAGGATCGTAGTAATCTCTCGAGTAGTCTAATCTACCTGTTTCTTCAACAATTTGGACATCTCTTTGTTTGAGTTCAACTTGTTCCTTAAAAGTCTTCTTAGCAAAATTAGATACAATTGCATCCATGTCTATCGGTTCATTTGGATCTCTATTATGAAAATCAATAGAACTGTCTACAGCTTTGGCCGCGAGCTCTTTAATTTTGTCATACAATTTATCAGCATTACACTCACTTTCACCAACATTTTCTTGTTCAGTTTTAAAGCGAAATATCTTAACGAAATCAAACCGAAATGGCTTATGATCATGGGGCGATTCAAAAAAATGCTCCGTCGATGTAACACTCTTGGCATCGCAATGACCATAATTATATTTTTCTAAATATTCATTGTCACAACTGTAATTTTCAGATTTTTTTGTCATCAATTTAGTTTTGCATTTGAAGCTGGCACAATCACAATCATCGTCATCTTTGCTCTTAAACGTAGGGCGGTTATGATCAGCTTCTTTTTGCTTTAACTGATGGCTATGGCGTTTCTGATCAATTTCAGAGCGACTATCGAAATCACCCATCCCCACTGAAGCTCCACGAACATAAGCTGCCTTCTTTTTCCCTTGTTTGCTTTTTGCTAGTTCACTATCGCACCTTTTAAGAACATCTCCGATACATTGTTGTTTTTTACCTCTAGCATTTGGCAATTTTGTTCTACATTCTTTGTCTTTCTGGATTATATCATTGACTTGATGAGTGTAGTATCCATCACTGCTATCTATTATTTGTATTGCGGAAAAAGTGTGTTTACATTTTGGTGATTCTTGGTCCTCGTCGTCGGCCTTCTGATCAATATCATTCAAATTGTAAGCGCAACAAGTGTTAGACGTATCGATTACGTGCATAGTGTCTTCTCTTCCAACGGAACAGTGTTGTTTAAGCATTGGTTCTGTAATTTTTCGAAATTTAGAAAGGTACATATTCACGTCCTTTTCCAGCTGATTTGTTATACGATTGCGACATGACTGCAAAAAATTAAAATTTTAAATATGTACATATATCAGTTCTCAGAAATATTTTGTGGCTTAACAAAATGAGTCGGCCGTAGAAAATAGTTCTGATTTTGTACAATACTACTGAAAAGTTACCTCTTTTTTACGAGTATTCAAATCAAAATAATCTAAACATTTATCTCTAGCAATAACTTTTAATTGATGCTCCAATGATTTCTCCAAACCATGTATAACCTTATGATGTTCGCATAATGGCGCTTTAGTCCCAGGCATTTCATCTTCCATTTGTACGGTGTTTGAAATAATATATTTTTTAATCTCCGCTGTAATACCCCTTTTAAGGATTCGGGCGACTTCATTTTTGAGGACACCCTCAGCGACGCGCCTTGACGGTTGGAACTCATGCTGTGCATACCACCGATTAGTTTCATTATGAACGACATAGGAGGGATCACTGTACTTTTCATAGATTCCGAAATGTAACGAAATGTCTTTTGGTTTCCAATTTAACGGTGCGCCATATCTGATTGGCTTACGTAGAATTTGAAAATATGGTAAATTCAATTTAGTTGAATTCAATTCACTTTCCAGTTCTATGCTTTCCAGTTGTGATTCCATAAACCTAATTTTACTCATTCTGGTGATTTCCACATTTCCGTCTCGCTCCTTGTTTAATTTTTCCAATCTTTCAATTTTTCTTCGTTCGTCCTTCGATGGCTGGCCAATTGGTAGAATACGATCTAGTTCACGTAAGGTTGTTATCATATCCAAATGAGTAATCAATGACATAATCAATTGTTCATTGAAACTGTATGTTCGACCGGGTGTCGTGTAAAATTTCTCCAGAATAAACCACAGAAAAGCCAAATCATTGCCACGACTCAATGCCATTAGAGATTTCGCATCGGTGTCACCAATCATTGGCTGCAAGCCAATATCTGATAAACACTGTCGCACACGATGCGAACTGCCCTGCTCGCAGTCATCTCGTATGGATTCTAAAATCCGATCGGCAGCTTTGAATTGGTATTCCGATGTACCACGAAACCAATCAGGTAGATCGCGAAGTTGTAGATATTTTGCCACACGGCTTCCTTTCCGACGTAAGATTTCCCTCTCCATTAAAGTCGTAGAGACCATATTATGTACAACCTCTAAACACAACACAAGGTATGGCAAATTACTTTTTTTTCTGTATTTTTAATTATTATTTATTTCTTTTTTATTGCAAACTGTTTTATTCTTATTTAAATAAATTGGACAAAAAATTTTACATATGAAATTTAACTGAAAGCTGTAAGACCAGCAAAAAAATGATTTGAAAAAGTATTGTATCTAGAGCATTCCGATTCTTAATATGGTAATTTAATCTAACTTACGCACCTTTTTTTTATGATACATTCAACACACAGGGTGTATATATAAATACAGAGCATTGTGTTGAAGGAAGATTGATAAGTGGGTGGAAGAAGGAGAATGAGAGAGGGAATGCAATCACAGGACACCGATAAAGAGATCAAATATCCATGTGCATGTTTACTCTGGCAAAAACATGCAGAAAAGTAAGGTAGTAAGGAAGATAGCGTAAATTTTCTATCTTACTTTTATCTTTCATTTTTACTTTTTTGTGTGTTTCTCTCGCACAGCCACTATAGTGACAGATAGAAAAGTAAGGTAGTAAGAAAGAGATAGATAGTTTGCCACTATAGTGTCTGCTTACACTGGCGCAAGCATGATACATAGACTATGCAAGAGTTATTGTTATTGGAATTGAGTGTTTTATTTGACAGAGTTGATTCATTTACAAGCTCTCGCTTATTCTTTTAATGACATAACAGCCAATAGAGGGCCTAGGCCGAGCTTTTTGCATCCACCCATGTTGTGCGTGTTATACTTTTACATGAATCGATGGGAGCTACAGTTTTATGCCGAATTCAAACGGCGAAGTGAAAAGCTTTTCATAGGCAATTTTTACTCTGCTAGGTTTACTGTTGTTTGCCAAGAGGTGGTGCTTTTTGATTTTGCCTATGCCGAGATTTGAACCCCGGTTACTTTGCGTAGCAGTTCAGTCCACAACCAACTACACCACAGCAACCAACTACAGGAGAATACAGCTTGCTTTTAAGGAACTTTTACGGAATGAATGAAGCTGAAAGTTGATCTGCTATCCAATTTTCAGAAAACTTTGAAGCTTGAGAAGCAGAATGAAACTTAAATGCCTAGAAGTGGTAGCTGTTTCAGATGGTATCTAGCATTAAACAAGAGAGGAGGCTTATAAAGTCCACGCACTGAACTAGGTGCATAGGGAACCAGAACCAAAATGGCATTAATTAATAATTGCCTTGCCTTGAACGGAGCTCTGGCCAAGCTATTTTTTTTTAACTGTATACGCTACAAAATATCGATATATATGCTTGGACTTACATATGTATGTAAGTTATCTAGTTATGTATGTTCTAATTATATTTTATGTGGAGACCATAGTAGTATATTATTTTACTATGTGTGACATATTTGAAAAAAAAACAAACAAAAAATATTTGACATAGTATCAAGGAAAAATTATTATCATTAAAAGTATATTGTTTTTCTTAAAAATTATTTGTGCAAATCAAATTATAACTTTTTTAAAATGAAATCTTACCGAGATTCGTTTGAGATTCGTTATATTAAGAGAATGTCCGAGGCGGGGAGTGCGGGCAGTGCGGGTCGATCGATATCACAATTACCTGAAGAAACTATAAAGAAGGAATACGAAATTGTTTTACATTTTCTGCAGCAAAAAGATGTACCGCAATGGTTTCGGGGCGGTAGTCGATTTCAATTGGAAGCAGCCTTTTCTCTTTTCAATGCAATACGCGACGACAGCGAACAAAGTACGACGCACCGTGTACGTAAGTGTTTAGCTGGCTTGGGATTGCAACCAATTCCTCCAAATAAAGACTTGAAATTGCTAATGCGTCTGAGTCGCGGCAATGACTTGGCATTCTTGTGGTTTCTCATGGAGATGCATTACAAAATATCCGACACGAAATATTCAGTAAATGAGCAAATAGTATTATCAGTAATTGCACATTTGGATATGGTGACTACAATGCGTGAATTGGATCGTATATTGCCACCGGGCAATCCATCGAGAAAAGTGTTGGAGCGACAAGAGAATTTAGCAAAAGAGAAAAAACGGGAAGAGAAAGAACGCCTTCGAACAGCGACTAAGCTCAGGAAAAAATATATTCTACCATATTTTGAGCCACTGAAGCGTAAACGTGCAATTGTCAAGCCTGTAGTTCATATGCCACATTTCAAGGTGAAATTTGGTTTTGATTACAAAAATCCCAATTTTGTGGTAATAAATGAAAGCAATCGCTGGTTTGCGGATTATAATTTGAGCGAGGGTAAACGCATTGTTAATACAATATGTAAAGATGAAATTGCCATGATGTTTGAAAATATGGCTGAAAAACAAAAACGAAAGATTGATGGTGGCACAAGTGATGAAGCAATTCATACCACTGGTGGCGATAACAATGAGAATGCAGCAAATAGCAAAAGGGTTTTGTGTACACATCATACACAGGAAGAAATGAGGAAAGAACTGGCAAGTAAAATGGAAAAAGTACAAAAACTAAATAAGTGCATTGACGGTCTCGATCCAGGCAACCCATACAATGAAAAGGTAAAATTTTATAGATAACAGGTCGAGTAATTCGAACATATGCAAAAATATTTTGATTTTAGCCACGACTTTTATGTACAAACACGACCAGTCCCCCAAATATTATTTTAAAATTATTATAAGTTTTGAACTTTAACCATTTACCCAAATCATATGAATGTTTATCAAAAGTGTGTCGCTAAGCAAGCGCAGTTTGCTCGCAGATAAAGGTAAATCGATGGAAATATTGCTCTATCGCTTGATCATGGAAAATGATTTGGGCTCAACTTTTGTGAATGCAAAAATAAATTGTACTTCACATTAACGAGTATGTGCTTGTCCATGTTGGTGACCAATTGCAGTTGTAGAAAGATCATTTCAAAAATTGCGACTTTTAGAAAATATATTACGAATTAGTATGGGACAAGGTACTCAGTCGTCTTAAGAAGCCGATGATTTTAAGTATTGAAAGCGATATTCCTCGTGAATTATCTTTTTAATGTGTACACTTCGAAAAATCACGAAAATCGACTTTTAATTTAATAAAATGCACAACAAATATTACTTTTCATTACTAGTCATTGTCTCTCAACATTTGAAAAAGCTCCCATTAACCTTGGGCTCCGGCCTCCACACCGCCAAATCGGGCACTGTAAGCACTTAAGTGATAAGTAGACAGATACCTATACAGATATATTAATGATTCCTTTTTACCCTCTTATGCTCTTTGCTATTTCATCACAACTCATTTACTTTTCAAGATATAATCACTTTCCATAATGCTTTAACACCGAAATAAATGAATGCGAAAAATATCAAGTCTTTTAATAACTTTGTTTTCCGTTTCATACTTTATAGATAAAGCACAAGCTATTCTTGGACCAATTCGAACAATATATAGAATCATATCGAAAGACTCTTGCCAGAAAAGACAAACCGATAGAAAAACAAAACCAAGTGAATGTAATTGGCAAAAATTGTTTTTGTGAGTATTTGATAAATGACGAGAAGAACGATGAGAACGAAGAGAACGAAGAGGCATGTCTCCAGCCTGATCTTTTCATAAGTATTAATGAGCAAGGTGAAGTAGAGCGACTCAGTGGAGGATGCGATTGCGAAAGTAGTAGGAAACAATTGGATGATTTAAGTCAAGCACCCATAATTGTTGTAAGTGGAAAAAATGACAGCGATAGTCGAGAGAGCAGCAGTGGAAGCGTTCAGTGGAAACTTTCTCACAGTATACATCGAATGTCGAGAGAACGATTTTTCGAACAATTACCTATAGGACGAATTGCGAAAGAGCGAAATTCTTCAGGACGATTTACACGTTTCCTAACAAAAGTTACACCGATATCATCGAAAGAGTTCTTCAAATCACCCCACGAACACAAACCATTTGAATTTGATTATCGCAAAATATTTGAATTCAATTTTACTGACAATAAGCGCTTGAAATTGAAGCAATTGTATTTGGATGCCTTGGATTGTGATGAGAAAAATGTGAAGAAACTGCCAGATTCTACTCCAGATATTATGGATGCTGTAAATAAATGCGCGAAGAAAACGTGGAAGGATTTGCAGTGTATTCAAAAGCAAATGGACTATGAACAAGAACAACTAAGCAAGGAAGAAGCGAAAGCAGAAAAAGGAAAAAAAGATTGGGTATACAATTTTTCGGATTTTCCTAAAATACCGGCAAAAGATTGGTACGATTGTGAGGATTCAGAATTAATGGCAACTATGCTGAGGGAAGCTTTGAAATATATGAGCAAAAATCGAAAATTCGTTCTAGCTTCAATGCAGGATGCATGGAAATTGCCATTTTTACGTGAATGGATATACCAGCGTTATGGCAAAAAGTACTCATTACAGGAACGCATCAAATTATTTCGAGACGCACTAAAAATATTTAAAGCATTAAGTAAGCTGCAAGTAAAGGTGGCAACACCGAGTGTAAAAAACATTGGCAACAATTCACATTTGGATTATTCCTGTCGCGATAATGTGTCCGCAAAGGTAATTACTGCACAGTGCTAAACCGATTTAAGGGTAATCTCTGGGTAATGTCATATTGCCGTACTTTCCTTTTGATTTCCGTCTTACAAGAGCTTTAATGGCCCAACAATCCATGCCGGGCCTAGAGTAAGTTTTGCGTACATTTGTAAATAAAATGGAAAGGCCGACAGTTTTATACTGAATCCGAATGGCCACTTGAAATTTGTACTGTCGAGAAGTGGTTACGTTTAAAAAAATTCATATTTTTTCTATTTTCCAATTATGAATCTGACGATATTCGAATGCGAGCACCCGAATCTTTTCATATTTTGATCTATTTTGAAAAAAAAAATTCAAAAGTACCTAGATAGTACTGTAAAACATATTATTCCACGTGGATTGAGAGTTAATATTAATGATTTTGAATTCTTTTTGATTTTTTCCATTTAGTGTGAACATTTTAAGAACATATTCTACGATCGAATGAACAATGTTATTATGGAAGATGCCCGTGTTTTCTGGTTTGCAATGCGTCCATATATATGCTCCAATGGTCCACCGAGAGATACGTATTATTCATATATGCCATCGCGTGTTGCAGATATACATCATTTCCGTCCATGGAATAGAAGGGATTTTATGGATGCGAAAACAGCATGGGATAAACGACAAAGATTGAAGCGTAGCACATAAATCGTATTAATTCATTTTGGGAAATATTAAATATAATGTAATTTTATCAGGAATTGAAACCGAAAAGAATAGCGCTAACGATAACGGTAACGGTATAATCGTAAATTACCGATAACTAAAAATTAATAAGACTGTAACTCTTATACCAAGACAAATGTTTTATTGAAAAATTACATACTCGTAAAGTACTCAGCTAACATTTGGAAAGTAATTTGATATTCAGTGGCTTATTAAGAAATTTTGAAAAAAGGTTGACTATTATCGCGGGATTTTTTTTTTTTTGTACCGGTAACGACGTTTCGCTAACGTTAACGCTAATGGGAAAGAAATCGGTAACGGAAGGGATAGCGATTTCAATTCTTGATTTTTATTTGTTTTAGTTTAATTAATATCTTGTTAAATATTGTAGCATCTTCATAAATTATTATTTATTTAATTAAAAAAGTTTTCATGTAATGAGAAAAGGATTTTTGTTTTGTTTATTCACGAAATCCTTAGTGCTACAGGATTTAAAAATTCCTATCTGAAAATCATAGAAATTCTTTAAATTTCATGTTTAGAGCTAACTTTTGATTTAGGCGTTTCAAAGCAAATGGATGAAGCCAATTTCCACAAGACCATATATATTTATTGAAAGAGTGAGGGGAATTTGAGGTGGGTTGAGTACGGTACAATCGAATTAAAAAAATGTAGATTTATGGGAAAAATGTTTGTTACTTTACACTAAGGAAACGGATACACTCATAAATGCCTCTTGAACCTTGTACATAAACTGTATAAGCACGTAAACAAACTTTTACACTCCTAACTATAAACTTTCGAGCCGTTTACGAGTTTATATGAGTCCGCCTAATAAAAAATAAATAATAATGTTTGTACTATATGTGATTTTGTGGATTACAATGATTGGTGTATTAGCAAGTATAAAGGTCTTATATAAGCTTAACGTCAAAAACAGCTCATAACAAAACTTAATGTTGATTATACAGGGTGTTTTTTTTAGAAGTGTGGTTCTCAAGAAGAAATAAAATGCGTATAATTTAATGTTATGGCCAAGAATTTAGTTTTATTATAAAGATAAGGATTTGCCATTATGTTTTAGAAACGATTTCGGGCAAGTGGCCGCCACGGCTGGTTCGAATAAATTCCAGCAGAGAGGCCCAGTATTCGACCTCATTTTTGCAGCAATTGGGGCCGTATATCAGTAATAACGCGCGCGCCGAATATTCTTTTCCAAGGCGTCAATCGTCTCTCGGGCTTATCTGCGTAGACAAGCGACTTCACATAACCCCACAAAAAATAGTCCAGCGGTGTTAAATCGCACGATCTTGGAGGCCACGCCACAGGCCCATGACGCGAGATAATGCGCTCACCAAAAGTTTCCTTCAATAAATTTATTGTTTCGTTGGCTGTATGACATGTAGCGCCGTCTTGTTGTAACCAAAGGTCGTCCACATCAACATCCTCCAATACACAATTCAGTCACGAAAAAGTCATTAAACATGGCTCTATAGCGTTCCCCATTGACTGTACCATTATGACCGGCTTCATCTTTGAAGAAATATGGACCAATGATTCCCTCTGCCCATAGAGCACACTAAACAGTGACTTTTTGAGGATGTAACGGCATCTCAACAATGGCTTGTGGATTATGATCACTCCAAATGCGACAATTTTGCTTATTAACGTTCCCATTCAACCAAAAGTGAGCTTCATCGCTGAACAATATTTTCTTGTGAAAATCGGGATCTCGTTTTGGTAATAAATTTCCACGATTTGCAAACGTTGTTCAAGAGTAAGTATATTCATTATAAAATAGCAAACCAAACTGAGCATAAATCAAGTGACAGCTGTCAAAAACACCAACTTGTTTTGACCCATACTGTCAATCTAAGTTCAATATCATTTTATTTTTAGTTTGTTTACTTTATCTAAAACTAAGTGAACACAGATTGTTACAACATAATATAATCATATATATAATTTTTGTAAATCCGAATGGTCAGTCGTATCAGAAATTTCCGAGAAATTCAGTATGGAAAAAAAATTTTAGTTATGGTACATGTTGGAACTTTGCCATTCGGATTCAGCATAAAATTGTAGGTCCCTTCCCTTCATCTATAAATAATAACACGCACAACAGGAGTGGATGCGAAAAGCTTGGCCTAGGTCCTCCTTGGGCTGTTTTGCCATTTAAAAAAATAAGAACGGGCAACAGAGATAAAATGGAAGATAATTAGTTTGAATGTTTTGAACTATTTGAATTAAATTCTGTTTCGGTGCCGAAAACGGTGTGATTTCGTTGCCAATATCATCAAATACTCACATAACTTTCACACATCGGTTCAGTGATTAATCGTACTCGTTACGATTTCGTAGCTACATTTACAAATACCAAATAATCGCAACTGGAATTCCGGCATTCGCATTAGCTAATGCAGCTAAAACTCGTACCAGTAATGATAGTTTCTGGAATCGAGCAGTGATTGTATTCGTCTCAGTGATAGTGATTAACAACAAAAACCACCAATTTAACTGTATTCTTCACAAATTTTGTTTATAAGTAAATCTAAAACATATGTTATTGAACGAAATGTATGGAGGTACGTACAAATTCGTACATTCTATTTGAGTACATACATATTTAAAAGCCTTCTACACTTGTTATTCACATTCTCTAGCAAAATTATCTTTCATTGGTAATTTGCTGTTACTTTTACATTGTGAACAAAAGCACTCACATATTACCATTGAAAAACATATTTTGATACTGAGAGTATTGAAATATACATACATATATACATACATACATACATACATACATACATACATACATACATACATACATACATAAATACATAAATACATACATATGTACTGAGTCAGTACCTCTAATGAAAAACATAAATTTGGTTTGTTATGTAAAAAGTATGCGCGCATTGCCGGTTTTCATAATGGTACGCTCCCAAATCTTTTTCACATTCCTGAACTCAGTTGGCTTCCATGGACGGAAATGATTTATATCTCGAACACGTGCTGGCATATAAGAAAAATATTGATTTCTCGATGGACCATGGGAGCACATATATGGTTGCATTGCAAACCAGAAAATCCGTCCCTGCTCCATGATAGCACTATTCAGCTTCTTCCGAAATTGATGTTTAATTCTATTGGCCTAAAAAGTATCGAAGCAAATAAATTATGAATATTATGTAATTTTATGCAACTATCTACTATAACGAGTTCATCAAATAAAGACAATCGGCTAATCGAAATGTATTCTGGAGCGTTTTATTCTTAATCCCGATGAGAGTGAGTGTTGTCAAAGGATTGTTATGCGATATCTAAAACTGAAAATGGAGGATTCGGAATGATTATTCAAATACTACGGCGAATTTCCAATTGAGTGCCATTAAGGGCACTTATAAGATATTGGGGTAAGTGGTAAGAAAATTAAGAAAATGTAGTCGTCTACACTTAAATTGGAAATAATCTGCAAATAAATAAATTTCATATGGCTAGGTAGTATTCGAGACAATAATTTCAACCGATGACAACACCGACATCAAGACTTGCTTTTGGCACAAAAACAGTCTTTGATACATTAGATTCAGCTCAGCAGTTAACCCATAGACGACTGCTTAATTCCACGGGCGTTAATCTGTATTTATAAAATTGGTATTCACTTGTAATTACCACAGTTGTAAAATATCTTGCATACATTTTGAATTTCATGCATTGAAGCCAAAAGAGCAGTCTCCTTATATCAAACTTTAAGATCTCACTGAGGTAATTTAGAAAGGGTAAGAGAAAATGAATGAAAGCTATCAGATCACTATAGACAGTTCAGTCAGAGTGGTTTGAACTTATTGATTCAAGTGGAACTTTCGGGAAGAAACATTTCTGGCTTTGCATGTTTTTCCCAATGGAAATTCTCGTAGAGCTTCTATGAGTTTCGGATCACTTTTTTATGCCGACAATAGTTTTGAAATGCGCAAACTCTTGCATTCTATCAGAACTCTGGTAATTTTTATAAATGAAGTAAATTAAATACATATCGCTCGTTTGTTGCAAGATTGTATGGTATTAACTCAAAAAACATAAATTTCGAAGTAAACTGTGGCCGCTGTAGCGTAGCGGTAGTGCGTTGGAATGTTACGCAGAGTATCAGGGGTTCGAATCTTGGGACAGGCAAAACAAAAAAAAAATTTAATAAAATAAAAAAAATGCAACAACAACAAAATTAACAGCACCACCTCTTGGCAGGCAATGTCAAACCTACGAGAGTAACAATTGCTATGAAAAGCTTTTCACTTCGCCGTTCGGATTCGGCATAAAACTGTAGGTCCCTTCCATTCATGTACAAATATAACACGCACAACATGAGTGGATGCGAAAAGCTTGGCCTTTGGCGCTACATGTGGTCATAGGCGACACAGATAAACTGAAGTTCATTGTGGTAAACGAATAACACTTGCCGCAATGGCTTCCTTTCTCTTTATCGGTGTCCTGTGTGATCACGTTCACTCTCTCATTCTCCCTCCTTCTTCCTCTCACCTATCAATTTTCCTTCCAGTCAACACAATACTCTGCATTCATAGGGGTACACCCGTACACCCTGCGTGTTAAATGTAACAATAAAAAAAAAAAAAAAAAAACTCATTTTACAATTGATAATGTCAAATACATAATTTTCTCACTCTTCAACTGAACTCTTCACATAAAAACAGTTATTATTTTTTAAACAAGATAAACTCAAATATTTCACTTTTTGCTTCATGACAGTCTTGCAATAAACGAGCGTTATATATGTATGTTTATGTTGACTTGCCTTTCTCACAACATACTCCAAACAATCATAATTCAAATTTTTGTTTGTTCCAAGCTCATTGCCCTTTGGTAATGGCACGTTCAGTGCAACCTTTTCCAGTATCCGGAATATCTTGTGTGAGAGGCCATATGATTTAATGCAATCTCTTCGTGTATATGATTTGCCATAACGTTGATAAATCCATTCGCGTAGCACTGGCAACTTGTACGCATCCACCAATGAAGCTAGAACGAATTTTGGATTTTTGCTCATAAGTTTTAAGGCTTCATTGAGCATTCTATCCATTAGGTCTCTATCGTCGCAATCATAAAAATCCTGCTTCAGCACATTGGGCAATATGTATTTGTCGGAAATTGCCGGTTTGTCTGATTGTTTGCTTTCCATCTCCTTTCCACGCTGCATAGCAAGTCCATCCTTCCACATTTTCATACCGCATTTATTGGCCGCATCAACCGTATCCGGTGTATTATCAAGTAGCTTCTCCACCACTTTCTCATCACAATCTAAAGCATCCAAAAGCACTTGCTTGTATTTCATTTTCTGCTTATCGCCAACATGTTTGTATTCGAATATTTTACGATAGTCAAATTCGTATGGCTTGTGTTCCGCAGGCGCTTTAAAAAATATCTCCGATGATTTTGACGAAGGTTGCGGTTTTTGCTTAATATGAAAACGAGGAGAAATTTGTCGAGTTGCTGGTTCGTTGGTTATTTCGCCTAGGATCTTTCTGAATCGCTTGGTGGCATCGGTAATTGATGGTTTTTTCTTTGCACTTTCATTCAAACATTCGCTATTCATTGTGATAATATCCTTTTCATTTGCATTCCATTCATTTTCTTTCATTTCATTTTCGGTCAATCTCTTTCCTCTCATACTTTTTTTTCTTGATACTCTAGATTTTCTGCTAATTTCACTTTGCCTCTCATTCAAGATAATGGATTTTTCGCTCTTTTCTTTTCGTTGTCTCCTGCTCTTACCACTTTCAACGATAGGATCTTCTTCTCCAAATAGAGTGTCATAATCATTGGGTAATGATACCCTCTCTTCCACTGACGGTTTACTCGCTCTCTTTATGTTCCATGCACTTACCAGTTCAGCTAAACTTAACTTTTCACTTATCCTTTCATAGATGGGGGTGGACTGTCTGCTCTGTCTGTTTGGCGATAAAGTTTTAAAGTTAGACAGTGATTCTACAAAACTCCTATACGGTTGTTTTTCATAGATTGGTTGGTTTGTTCTAGGTGTTTTTCTTTGTTCAGATGTAGAGTCACGTTTAGACACTTTTTCCCTATCGAATTTCGATTCATTGCTTGGCATTTCGTTCTTTTGGTTTATTGTTACCGGGTTCTCATCTTTTCTCATTTCACCGGAGGATAATCTCTGATGTTGGGTATTTCTTTTATTCTCCATATTATAAACGGATCCTTTCCTAAGTTCAGTTCCCCCGGCTAACCTGTTCCCTTTAATTTTTGATCTTTCTAAATCAATATTTCTCGTTTTGTGGTTAGTTTTTTTTCTTTTCAATTCAGACTCCAATTCCGACTCATTGTATTGTGCAATATTAATATTCTCGTAGAATTGTATTTGTGGCGAAAATGTACTTTCTTGTTTTCTTGTTTTTTCAAAGCTCTTCTGAATTTGTCGATTGGGGTCAACATTTTCGATGTTTGAAAGATTCTCTCCATTGGACTTATTTTTAAAAACGATCGATGCCATAGACTTTTCTTTTTTCTGTGTAGTGGAAATTTCCCGAGAATAGCGGTTTATAATTTCTTTCTGTAATACTATATTGCTTTTGGCTTCTGTATTTTTGTGTGTGTTTTCCGATAGAATCTTATTGCTATGCAATCCATCACTTGGCGGTAACATTTCGTGGTCTGGGCAAGAGTCTATGTCCGTAAGAACACGTTTCATTTGTCTGATATCGTTGTTCCTCGTACATATCAATACAGAGTCTGGTTGATATGGTGTCCTCTCAGTTAACAATCGTTTATCAATTTTTTCTGCTACAGCTTCCAAATCTGCATCCGATCTGCTTTTTCCTTGTGCCTTTCGACATTTCTCTACCTCCGAACTATCGCGTCTTACTTTCTTGATGTCGCATCTATTCTCACATATCAACAATGTTTTTGGACCAACGTAACTGCATTCTCCCTCAGGATCTCTGATGCCACATTTATCAAAACTTTCCTTTCCCAGCATGTGCACATCAGTTTGTTGTTCTAGTTGTCCCTCTTCGCGTAGAGTTTTACGATAATAATTGACATCCTTTTCTAATTGCTTTTGTATTCGTTGGAGCCGTTTCTAGAATTAAAACTTAAAATGATTATGATCGATTTTTAACATCTACATCTTTTTGACATTTTTTTTTACCCTACACTGATCCTTTACCCATGCTGACCAGTTTTAATTCTGTTTTTTACCTTTTTCTTGTAGCCTTCGGTATCCATGTATCTCAGGCAGCGATCTCTTAACTCCACTATTTTCTTCGCTTTCGCCAACTCTTTCATTATTCGTTGTTCCATGTGACGGTCACACAATGCTACCTTCTCATTTTTCTCGTCGCCATCTCTGATTCTCTCCATTTCCTCAAATATATCTTTGAGTTTCCCATCGAGGATGCCATTAGTGATTTTCGCCACGGCATCCCTCATGAAACTTCCAAATACATTCGAAACATGATCATCATCACGCTCAACTTGATGAAGTTTATATTTAGCAAACCAACGATTACTCTCATTGAGAACCACGAAATTTGGATTTAAATAGTCTTTGTACTCTGAAAACTGTACATAAAAATTCGGCATATCTACATTGAGTTTTTTGCCATAAGGCCGTAGTGTTGGCAATGGCTCAAAATATGGTGATTCATATTTAACTTTTCGAAGTTTCTCCTGTTTTACTCTTCTCCGTCGCTGTTTGTCTCTCACCTCCTTTACCTTTTTTTGTTTTTCAATATTTTTTTTAGATGGATGACCCGGAGGCAATACTCGATCTAGCTCACGCAGTGTGGTCACCATATCTAAATGGGAAATCAAAGACAATATTATTTGCTCATTAACACAATATACTTGGCCAGGTGTTTTGTAATGCATCTCCATGAGAAACCACAGGAAGGCCAAATCATTGCCACGACTCATCTGCATTAGCGTTTTCAGGTCTTCATCCGGTGGCATCGGGCTTATTCCAAGGGTGACCAAACACTGGCGCACACGATGTGTCGTCCTTTGTTCGCTATCGTCGCGTATTGCACCAAAGAGTTTCTCACCTGCGTCAATTTGAAATCGATTTCCGCCACGAAACCATGGAGGCACATCGTTTTGTGTAAGAAATTCGATAATAATTTTCATATCACGCTCTAGTTTTTCCTCAACCATCGGCGTCATTGATATCGACTTTCTGCCAAAACTTTGGCGATATCGTTTCAAAAATCTATCATTAATCGTTGACATATTGCCAACAAATTACACAAGAATTTCGGATATGGAAGACACACAGTTCACTTAAGATTTAAGCAAAAACATGGAATATACTTAAATGGATAATTCCGTATAACAAATAGAAATCAAATTAAAAACAAAAATATTATTTTTTGAATTTGGAACTTCAAGTCACTAATAATTTCCAATTTGAAGGGTTGTTGTTGTTTTCAGATGTATATTTTTTAATGTACAATACATAATTTGATGGTGGGTATGGATTTGGAGTTGGGACTAGATTCCAAATTGAATGAAGTATGTTCCATAAGTAGTGACCCATTGAAGTGCCGGATATTGTAAGCTACTAAATTTGTTCATATCCACATACGCGTAAGTACTTATATTTAAAAACAATCGGCGTTGTTGTGCCAAACTGTTGAAATATTGAAGTTTTTTATAAACGTATAAACTGTGCAGAAAAAGCATATTAACCATGGTAGATACTAAGTTGTTTTCACCAATTTATCTGATATTCCTACATTCCGACGATAGTATAAGTCTCCAAAGTTGTGAGAGAAGCATCTCTCCAAGTCTCAGTACCTTATTGGCAAATAAAGGTGAATTTATACAAGGTGAAGTTACCAGCATCTCGCTCCTCTTATTCTTTTGTGGTGAAATATTTAGCTTGTTGTGGCTTCCACTTATAAGATTTCACCATGTGGGAAATAATCTCACGTCCAGTGTTTAAGAGATTTTAAAAACTCACCTTTCATCTTCTCAACCGAGTCAGAAGGGATGGATATGGGAGGAAAATCGGACCAACAAAATAATTTCTTTTTGAGTACAAGATTTGGTAGCCGTTTTTGCGTAGAACCAGGAGATCTTGAGGCAAACTCTTCGACGAGAATTCAATTAACCTTGTTCTCTCAAGGTTAAGTGAGTTTAAGTAGTAGCCCTTCAGGACACACTTAGGCTAAAGATGGCCCATTGTGATACAACGCGGATGTTTACTTCACCCCCTTATAGAGAAACTTAATTTACTGTACTTTATTATGAATGTTAGTAGGTCCTGAACCCGAACCCGAGTCGGACAAGTTATTGACCTAGAGTAGTTTCCCTAGCTAAGGCTGGGTAGAAACAGAGGTTTTGATAGATTGATTCGTTTACATATTTATTACTAATTGATGTAATTTTTAAACAATTATGTACAACCTAAACGAATTAAATATGCACAGAAAAGTATAACTTAAATCAAAAGTTAAACCACAACATGAAATATAAAATCAATAATTTAATATTCACAGGTTGAAACTTAAAATAAAAGGTATGTATGTAGCTAGCTAAACTTATCGCTAGATAAATATAATTATAATATAAATGCAACGAAAAAATGGCAAACATACGGTGCTTTTACAAACTGGCACCATTTTATAATGAATTGAGATTTGAATGTGTTCCAAAAGTAAAGTATTCTTAAAATTATTCGCACATCATGGTTGTGCTGCTGAAAGGAATAGTGTAAATTATCACTTGTGGTACTAAATGTCTGCCACCAACCCACCAAATAAACCGTTGCGCAGCTCATGTATACTTCTTCAAGCACTGGCAGCCACAGCAGTTTTCGTGTCATTGGCATCGCCCAGCGTTGCCACCTGTTTATAGCTTTTATCTCGTTTAAACCACAACCAGTTGTTCTCATTGAAATAGTCTTCGATCTGTTGCAGAGTACGTCCCTTGGTCTCCGGTTGAAACATGGACATGAATAGTGCAACCAAAAAACTGGATACGCCAAAAATCATAAAAACACCACGCATCTTAACCTGCGATTGTATGTATGGGAATGCTTTAGTCAGGCAAAATAAGAAACCATTCATCGCCGCGAAAACACCACCCGCGGTGCGTCCACGTATTCTCGCCGGAAACAATTCACCGATCATGGTCGCAGGCATAACCATGAGTGCAGTATTGAAGGCTATGTATGTTAGTAGGCAACCAGCAGCTACAAGCACGTCCGCATTGCTCTTCGGTTCATTAACACGTGCATACAAGTAGACGCTTAGCACCAGACAGCTGACACCAGAACCAATGCCCGATATTGTCAATATACGGCGACGTCGCACGAATCGCAATATCACACAGAAGATCAACGAGCAAATGGTTCGCACCACTGCCGTCCAAATGGCAGCGGCGCGCGTATTGAATTCACCGCCAAACTCTGAGATGATGTCAATCGCATAGAAGACCACAATGAAAGTACCCGAGAACATTTGCAGCAACGAGAATCCGATGACAATGACGAGCGGTTTTATCGCGACACGCTGGCAGCACAACTTGAATATATTCTCATTTTCGATTGTAGTCTCACGTTCCTTTTCCAGACGCTCGTTCATTTCGTTGATTTCTTTTTGTGCTACTATCTCATTGCCGCGCAGAAATTTCAACGCGTTATGTGCCTCTTTTACTCTTTTATTACGTAACAGCCATACCGGACTCTCCGGTATAAAATAGATTGCTAATAGCGCGAAAATGGGCAAAATATTACCACACCATGCCACAGCACGCCAGTGAAGCGCTGAACCCAAAGCGTAAACGATCATTATGCCCAGAGAATAAGAGACGAACGGTGCTCCAATTAAGAGGCCGCGTAGATCTGGCTCAGTTGTTTCTGCTATATAGATCTGTGGATTGAAATAATGATGCGATTTCGATTAACAAATTCAAAAATAAAGAGCTACTTAATTAAATTAACGTTTACAGGGAACCAATAAGATCTTAGCTACGAGCAAGATAGACTTAAGTATTTCCTTTTACATCTTGCCTACATCGCTTTCAGGCTCAATAACGCTGTTTAGCAGCTGGGATAAATTCTGAATTTTCAGTATCTGTAGTTTTTGTAAATGTATCTGTAGTATCGTCAATTTGCAAATACTATGTAAGTAGTGGAAAAATAGAGCCTAACTTCTCCCAGGAAAACTAGACCATATGCAGGAAAACTAGACTAGTGCATATCTAGGGTCGTTCTTTACCACTTTACTTTCACGCTTAATGGTCTAACATTGCGGACGTCATATCCAACCTAAGATTAAGACAGACAAGTTCTTTCCTATTTACATTATTGCTATTGAGTCTAGGACTTACATCCTTGCTTGACTCTCTAAATATCTCTCTTTATCCTTGAATAAGATTGACAGTTACCCTGTATGTTTACCTTATCGCCTATAATACACTAGTCGAGTCAAGGATTTGACTGGACTACTCCCAGTGCACTGCTTAAGTGCTCTATAGTCTGTCTAATAATTATAAAAATAATAATACCGAACATCGTTTCGCAAGTGCAGAGAAGGTCTCTTACCTTCATAGTTATCTAGGGAAACTATTCGTCCCTCGCTATCATTCCCTTCCATCATCACAGCCCCAAAAGCAAAATACATACCATACTAGAATCAAATAGAATAATAATTTTAATTGCCCTTCATATAAAGAGTTGTATAGGAAGGAAAGAAAAGAAAATGACGTACACCTAAAACAATATTTCAATGAAAGAATTAAATATGGGTCATTCACATTTCGGCCCAACTAATATAGAATTTTTGTACGTGTGTTGTTCATGTGAAAGCAAAAGCAAAAGCAAAATAGCGAATAGTCACACCAAATACATTAATGACGTACATCCTTGAACTATGAACTATTGAGGTTCATGAACATTTACGTACATCTGTTTGCTTGGAGATTCTTTCTGTCATTTCTTTGAATTTGCAATGCGCTCAATGACTTCTCTCCTTCTCCAAGCATTTTAATAATATTTATGTATGTATGTGTTTGCTGAAGCTGCCACCTGCCACCCCCAATGAAAAGTATGTATCTGCAAGCGCTTGTTAAATTCTATTATTTCACATTCAAAATAAAATTCTATTGTCAACAACAATTGCTTCCGACAACAAACAATTTGTCCAAACGCCACTTTGCTCTCATGCCAAGCAATTTAATCTGAATATCACAGCAGCATCGCAATATTATCATCACTGCAACATACACACACAACATATAGGTACATACATGAAGATGATTATCATAAGCGCAAGCGTATCTTATAGACACTCGTAAATAGAAATGCCCATGACTTCTTATAATAATAATCATATTTATTAAGCAAACCCCTGGTACAATATACGCAACGCTAGCAGTTGTCGCTTCTCTATTCAATAAACGGTTCCGGATTCTTGACCTCAGTCTATAGTTTAGTGTGATTTAAATAGTTCAAACAAAATTAAGAATCAAAACAAAATAACAAATAAAAATAATTTATGTATGCAAATAAGAAAACATTAATAAGAAAAAGAGTAAAAGTTATTACTTTGTTGTTCTTATTGTTGTTGTGCTTTTACTGATATGACTACTAAATGTACCGCAAAGAAAATTAATGTGTATCATGCTAAAGTAGTAAGAACTTTCGCTATATCGAGTGCTCCGTTGACAATCTAATGTAATTGAATGGACCCTGTACTATGTTTACTATGTAAAGTCAGGTGGAGACTCGAAATTCAAAAGCTTATTTTATATCGAGATCTCTTGCCGCCTTAACGATTCTTGTGTTTTCACTTATGCTGTGCGAGATCCTAGTGGTTTATTTGGAACTTTTTTGCCTAGTGGATGCTATTAGGTTATAGCGTCTACAATTTAGGAGCTATTTACTAAATTAAGTAATTCTTGTTTTTAGTAAATTTACAATACAAAATACAATAAAAATTGTTTATTTCTTTTGGTAGTTTTCAAATCTCAGCGTTGTGATACTTAATCACCGTGTGATTAATACCGTATCACAAGAAAACTTCCTAAGAATTTAGAACTTTGGTGATCGTTTGACTATTTGAAAATAATCTTAATTTCATTTAATACTTATATAGCTACAATGTTAATTACACAGAACAACAGATTAGATTTGATTTCTGCGTTGAGGTTATGATTTTTTGAAAGAGAATATTGATCCGCTCAGTTCCTGAGCTAAAATCGAAGGATAAATTTTTAATTTGAAGTCCTGCAGCTTTGACATCTAAACAAAATTGTTGGCTACAGAAAGATTAATCGTTTTTATTTTTAAACCAACCATCTACTTTGAATAATGACATACTTTCTTCGGCAAACATTTTCCTCATAACAAGAGAAAGGAGGCGCTCATACATCAAAATTACTTTCTGACTCACTTACTTGACTTTTAATAGCACAACAGCCCATGGAGGGCCTAGGCCGAGCTTTTCGCATCCACTCATGTTGTGCGTGTTATATTTGTACATGAATGGAAGGGACCTACAGTTTAATGCAGAATCCGAACAGCGAAGTGAAAAGCTTCTCATAGAAATTTTTACTCTGCGTAGCAGTCCAACACATTACCACTACGCCACAGCGACCTCTTTCTAACTGACTTAATTGAATATTTACACCAACAATTTCTGAAAAAAATGGAACAGAGAGGAAGTGGAGGGTTGGTGACAAAAAAAATTTCACGTTTACTTTTCCTCACGCATCAAAGCTGTAAAACTTCAAGATAAAAATCATTTTCACCAACTCCCTTTCTTCAAATTGTATCCCCCTGTAACCAACCAAAACTTTGGTTCTACACTGTTTTAAGTTTCCTGCTTACAATGCTCTCTCTCCCTCTCTCTCTCTCTCTCTCTCTCTCTCTCTCTCTCCCTCTCTCTCTCTCTCTCCCTCTCTCTCTCTCTCTCTCCCTCTCTCTCTCTCTCTCCTCTCTCTCTCTCTCTCTCTCTCTCTCTCTCTCTCTCTCTCTCTCTCTCTCTCTCTCTCTATCTCTCTCTCTATCTATCTCTCTATCTATCTCTCTCTCTGTTTCGAGCTCGCTTAATACTGCCTCATTTCAGCTTAATCTTAGTTATACAGAATCCAAGTTAGTATTGTATAATAATACACACCTGTGCTGGTCCACCCAAAATTCCGGTAGCAAAACCGCATAAAATTCGGCCAATAATTAACATTGGATATGATTGCGCTAAGGCCAGAACGATCCAGCCCATAAATATTGGAAATACTGAGACCAATAAAGCTTTACGTCTTCCCAGGAAATCAGCTAATGGCCCCGAAAGCAATGAGCCAAAAGGTGTGGCTAAACTGTGAACACTTGCTACAAAAGAAAAAGAAAAGAAAACGAACAAATTCATGGGTTTTTAGTTATGGGTTCAATTAGATTCTACTCAATAAAGGGGCAACAATCACTCACCAATCCATGAGCCCATTTCAATGTCAATGGCAATCTCGGTTGTTGTTGCATATGATATAGTTGCTGCTGCTTCTGTGGCATTCATGATTGTTGTTGTTGTCGTTGGTATTGTCATCATTAATTGCGGCAACAATACAGCAGAATAACCAATGGGCATACCACAGCCAGCTGAAAGCAAAAGTACAGCACATGTTGCCAGTATCTGTAAATTAGTTGTTATCAATGGTGACATAACGATGGCGATAACAATAACAGAAGCAGCAATGACGACGACAACGTTGATGATGTTGACAAAAAAAAACATAAAAAGAGAAAAGAAAAGAAAAAGAAATAATTTTTAAGCAAATACATTCGAGATGATTGCATTTCCGAAGGAGCCACAGAAAACGACGAAGAAGAAGAAAAAAAACATTGATGCATTAATAAAATTTAAATTGTTGTTGCTACGTTGTATTTATAACAATAATAATAATTTTATTAGCAATACTTTTTTTCTTTTCCTCACTCATTCTTTTTTATTCATCAATAACGTTGCGTATTTTTCTTTATTGCACTTTGACCTAATTTTACACCAATTTTTTTCTTACACCAAATTAATTTGCAGTACAACAGTTGAAAAAAAGTATTAAAATTATTGCCTTTTTGAAAAAAGAAGAAGAGGAAGATGAAATTTATGTCATAACTTTATTTTTTATGTGCGTGATTTTTTCTAAATTGATTTGAAAGCGCTTTTAAATTGTATATTGTGAACACAAATTTGTTGAGTTTCAATTTACTTATACTTTACGAGCAGTACTCAAATTTTTAATTGCTTGTGGGGATATTTTACAAGAGACATCGATCGACAAAATATTCACACTCAGATGAAATATATATGAAGACCTGATAATTATTAATTGAAATAAAAAACCAACCAACCATAAGTTAAAAATTAATGATTATTTGGTTTCAATTTCTTGGTTGCTTTTCACCCTGGCGCCAATATGAAAGATTGTGCGAGAGAGATAGGTAGAAAAGGAAAGTTGTATGAAAGAGATAGAAGTTTTGAGTCTCATTCTTTGCATATTTCATATATGTAGTTGTGACCAACAAGTTCTGGCTTCAAGGCTTAAATATTGTATAATTTCCATTGGATTTTTAAGAAAAATCCGGTTTGAATCTTTTTCAACGCACAGAGCTATGCGCCAGCTGGTGGTGGTTTAAATGAGGCTTAAGCTTCGTAAGTACATAAAACCAAATCGAGCAGGATCCATTAAACTCCCATTCTACAACAACACAACTCGTTGTTGCTTTCATGGACTACAACTACCCGAAAACGAAAACACCGAAAATAAAAACAATGCGAAAAGGTTGGCCTTTGGCGCTACGTGCGGTCATAGTCGACACTGATAAACTGAAGTTCATTGTGGTAAAGGCATAACACTTGCCACAATGGCTGCCTATCTCTGTATCGGTGTCCTGTGTGATCACGTTCACTCTCTCATTCTCCCTCCTTCTTCCTCTTACATATCAATCTTCCTTTCCATTCAACACAATGCTCTGCATTCATAGGAGTACACCCTGTGTGTTGAATGTAACAATAAAAAAAAACAAAAAATAAAAAATAACTTTTACTCGTAAGCACATATTGAAAATGATATTAATGATCAAAACCACATCGGTGGCGGTGAAAAAGTTAATGCCTAAGATTTCAATATGGCAAGGCATTAATCGGATTTATTACGTTCCCGGTGTAGGCTGGTAATAATATATTCTTGGAAAACAGCAACATTTTCAGCATTTAATTAAAGAAGAAAAATCTTGTGCATTGCTTACAAACCACTACCAATACTAAAAATTGTTATAACAAATTGCAAATACCACTAACGAGAAAGAGAAACTTAATTCTCTGTTGTCATTTTCTTCACACACATCGCCACTCTTAAGCTGAAAGAGCACATGCCAAGAAGTATTTCTCTCGTGCTACTATCTACTCAAAAGCTCTCTATGACATTCACCTTCAAGTCTATACATGTTACACAAATGCATAGGAATATATGTACTTATACATTTGCTTGGAAAAAAGCTTTGGCGAACCGAATGAAATTAGTACTATGGCAAATGTATAATCATATCCCATATGGTCTAGTGGCTAGGATATCTGGCTTTCACCCAGAAGGCCCGGGTTCGATTCCCGGTATGGGAAGCTCTTTTTTCTTAATTATTTAATTTTACTGAGCAAACTTTTTAATTAATTAATAAATGAATACAATCACTTTCAATATAAAAAGAAATAATAACAAGGTTAAGTTATTGAAATGTCAATTTGTCACCTTTTTTTTAATTAATTCAATTTTGACACTTGCACTTTTGTTTTGTTGTCATGATAACTTGTTGATTAACGCAGAAAAAGCAAAGCAAAATAAATTATTTTTTTTTGGAATTACAACAACAAAAATAAACCATGCTTTTGTTACCAATTTCATACTAGGTAGCAGTTATTTGCGTATTTTTGTGCGTGTGTTGACCATAATTTATTTTTGCATTGCTCATTTCAAGTTTATAACTTTTTTTCTTGCGTTTTCAACTAGTAAAAATAAGTTTCGCATTTAAATTTATTTTGTTTTTTGTTTAGAGTGTTTTAGATTTTTAGTTATGACAGCATGAATTGTCGAGATTTTATTATAAAATTTTATTAAATGTGAACACACTTTTTTAAAGAATATTTATTTAATAACTAGTATTAAACATTCATACTTAGTGGAGGAATATCGAGAATTTAGTGGAATTCTTAAGTTTTCTCAGTTGTAATCGATAAGAATTGATATTTCTAAAAATTTCGCAATAAAACTGTAGCAATTTGTGTTTATGTAAAACAAGAGAAACATTGATATATTATCAACTAAGTATGTATTTATGGCTGCTTGCCTTTGCTTTTACAAGCAAACAACTCTTTATACTAAACAACTTTCCAATTGGAACCAAAAACGATAAACCTCCAATTGAAGATGTTCTATTACAGTCTTTCTAACGTTGTTTTTCCGATTTCAAGACACCTCTCTGCCTCTCTCTGTATCAACTTCGATTGGAAATATGGTGCATACATAAAATGTTCATAGAACGAAATGAAGAATAGTTTTGTAATTCTCTTTCTCGGTGTCCTGTGTGATTGCATTCTCTCTCTCATTCTCCCTCCTTCTTCCTTCCATTCAACACAATGCTCTGCATTCTTAGGGGTACACCCTGTGTGTTGCATGTATCAATAAAAAAAAAAAATAGGCAATAAGAGATATTGATGCCTGCGATTGTTTGCGATTGTATCAACTAGCTTTGACATCCTCAAATTTCTTCTCGTTCCTTACTCTGTTTCACACTTAAGGGTCGTTGAGATGGTCAAGCATTCTTGAAGGTGGCGATCGAAAGCATGTACGATGACCGAATGTACGATTGCTGTTAGACCGTTGTGGCAAGTCTTCGATCAGTTGTCGAATATCAAAATCTTTTGATTTTCATCGAGCAAACTGGAAGGCCACAATATTTGTGTGCTCTGAAATTTAAATGTGCGAAGCCCTGCTGCGGCCTTCGAGCATGCTGCATTTTCTGAACGACCCTTTAGTGATTTGAAATGCCGCAGACTATTTTATGACCGCCTCTGACTAAACCAGAATATCTTTAATTGTCTCTTATTGCAATTTATTGCCTCGAATTTTCTCACTTATAATATTTCTTAATTTTAATGCGATTCAAAATGATCTTGGCAAATTGTAAGAATTAATTTGTGGAAATATTATAGAATGAAGGAGACTCTGTTTAAAGAACGGAAACAACTATCGAATTTTTGATGTAAACACCAACATCAGAATGGGTATCAGGGAGGGTATTAGAAAATTTATAGACTAGAGTAAAAGATAAGGTATGACGTCAGTGACAACCGAATTGTAAACGAGAATTGCAATGCACTCACAGAAAACTAGAAAAGAAAACAAAATATAAAAGCTTTTTCTCTCTATTACTCCTTCTCACATCAAAACAATCCGAAAACTTCCACATTCACATTCATATTTTAAATTCATTCGTATCTTCTTTAGTCATTCAGATACTTCCACATTTTGAAGTTCAAGTTTGTCATTTCAAAATCGGTTATCGTTCATTCGCAAAAGTCTAGCCAACTCGTTCCTTTATCGTTTATTATGATCTTCTAGGTACTTAAATGAATGCTATCTAATTGTTGTAAAGTGATTTCATTTATAAATATGTGAATATATGTATATTTCATTTAAGTAGGTACACACCTGATGGTAAATACCCTTTCTCCCACTTTCATCATGATGATCCCTCGTTGATGATGTATACGATTCAATCGATGATGCTTTTCGCTGATAATGTTCCTTATCTTTATCTGAGCTTACGATGAATTCATATTTCAATTCATTTGTTGGCATAAATTTAATATATTCATCTTCTCGTTCTCTGTAAAAACAAAATAGTAAAGTAAAGTTAAAATAAACAACACTAACAACTCAAAAATCCACCTACAATAAACGCAATTAAAGAACCCAGGTAAGTGTCGAAAGACATAATAATACAATAATAAAATGTATAAATATTTATTTTATATTTGCTTGCAGTAATTAAAGAAAAGCGCAGTAATTACAGAAAAGCGCAATAATTTCGGCCCAATAAAAAATTAAAGCTAGCTTACGTTATTGTGTATTTCAATTAAAAATTAACACTTAAGTTTGTACGCAGTTTAAAAATGTAAAGTTCTTTCGTTCCTTGTTTGCTATATTTATTTACTTATTTAGTTCCATAAATAATTTTAAGAAAAAACTTGATTATACATACAATAAAAATACATTGTTACTCAAACATTCTAATTAAAAAAATTTGCATTTTTGCAAAAAGAAATTGATATACATATTTGTTAATTATATCTCACTACCTCACGCTGTTGTTAACGTGACGTAAGCATTTCTTTTCCTTAAAAGGATGTGTGACTAATGAAGCTGTTTCCACAGGCGCAGACATGAAAGGCTGTGCGAGGGAGACAGGTGGAAAAGTAAGGTAGTAAGAAACAGACGCAGAACTTCTATCTCTTTCTTACTACTCAATCTTTCATGCTTGTGTCGGTGTGAACAGAAATTTTGCTTATACTAGAGCGCCATCTTTTGCCAAACCGACTTCCTTGAAAGATATTTAGGTGTTTTCATTTTCTGCAAAATGTGGAACACTTGATCGACTATGCAAATTAAGTATTTAAAAAAAAAAACTATAGAATTAAACAAAAAAGTTCAATGAACTTAATTAAAATATTTTTTTAGTTAAAAAATAGAGTTTATGTTGCAACCTTCAACCTATTTCTTTTGCAAAAGGTTAGAGTTTGAAATTTTTTTGAAAAAAGAAAAGAAGGTGTGTTGCCTACTCGCATCTTAATGTTACCAAAAGATTATCGAAAGCCAACAAAGTAAGAAAAATAAATAAATAAATAATAAATAAATTACAGAAATACAGCAAATACTTTTTTAGAAATTCAATGAAAACGAAATTATATGCTCGCATAATTCAAAAACGATCAAACGAGCGATTGAACGCAAAACCGCTCTTATCATTTTCACCATGAAATTTTGTGTGTATGTTGCAGCTGTTGCTGTTGTTGCTACTGCTACTAATAGAATACAAATTTACGACATTAATAATAATAGCAGCAATAACAACAAAAATTAAAACAACATTAAAGCAAGTACATTATTGGCTACAAAATTTTATTATTAATTACCCAGTCTAACAATGTTTTTGCAACAGAGTGACCGAAAGAAGAGGTTTCGACCAATTTTTGCTCCGAAAGTTATAGTGGAGAATAACCTGGTTTTTTTAAACAGTATTTGAGTGTTGCAATGTCAAAATATTCAATACATGCAAGTATTTAATACAGTTTATGAGCTAAAGATACAGTTTATAAGATAAAAATTATCATTACTTTATGCAATATAGAAATTTGGAAAACTTGGTTAGTAAATTTACCAAAGACCATCAAGAATGGGAGTAAGGAATGGGGTAGAGAGTTGATGTGAAAACAAAAAGTTTTAATTTATTGGACTGTGTTAATACATATGTATTTATTTTGCAGTTGTCTTATACATTTTATTGTTTTTGTTTGTCAATGAATTTGTTATAAGTAATTTAACTATTTCTTTGTCTATTTATTTAAAATTTTTGCACTTGAACATTTAATCTCATAAATGCATTTAGTCTCCTCTCCCACACACACTCACTCGTTCGCTCTCACTTTCAGCACTAGTTGATTTCTATGCGTTTGCTCTCTCCCCCTCTCACTCTTTCTCTTTTAGAACATTTATTTTGCTTTTGCTTATATGTTTATGACTGGTGATGCAATAACATTTTGTTATCAAACAAACTTCTGCAAATAATCAGTATTGAGTGAATGCATGCAGGAATAGTTGAAGGAATAAATGATTTCGTGGTTTTCTATAGTTACTTTACTTCCTTTATTTATTATAATATAAGTAATTTTACAATGAAATCATTGCAAAAGTATGTGTATTATTTAATCTTTATATTTAAAAAACAATCGGATTTCATACGATAGAAATCCGTGTACAAAATGTGTTATTTCAATCTCCCAGCATGTATTATTTTCTCAATTTGGAGAATCCTTGCTTATAGCTGAATTCTGATGCAATTTCGCCAGTTTACTCAATTTCTGCTGAAATTGAATTGTAATTTTTTTTAACTAAATATACTTTACCGATTGCCATCAAAGGAAATTTAGAGTTTCAATCAGTAGAAACCAAAACATAACCTTTGCATCGAAAACTGGTACTTCACTTCAAGACCATCGTTGGTTTTAATATATACTTTTTAATTTAGACTTCCGTTTTCTTTGAAATATGAAAAAGTAAATTTGACAGGCAAGAACCGCTTCTTTCGAATTGACAATTGTAAACTCGCTCTTTTCGCCCCTTCCTTTTTCTGACATTTCGTTAAAGTACTGCCAAATATAAATTTTAATTCAAATAATACTAATCGATGTATGCTTAGAATTTCATGCTCGACAACATTTGTACATTGCAGTTTATCCTTGTAGACTGATGTTGAATTTTTGGAACTCGCCAAAATGACAGAAGAAAATAAGTATCACTGGGAGCCTTCACGAACCGGACTAGTTATCATGGCAATCCTCTTGTCTGCTCTCCGTCACTCGTGTTACCGATAAGGATTCATTTAGCGCTCAGTGCACTTAATTTCTCATCACTTTTTCTATACACATCTACCAAAGATTTCCATTTAAAGAGTGAAAGTAATTAAATTCAGGGGTGCAAGTAATTATTCATTCGCAAATGATTCTCATTTAAACATTTTTTATTTAAACATTTCGGTGAAAAATTTAACAATACATATTTTTTTTTGTGATTTGAAACTTCTCATAGAAGTGTACTGAAATCGGGATCGGATACCTTTTTTGTGACGATCTATTTTATGTATTTCGATTGGCTCCTATGCACACATCAAAAAATTACAAAAAACTTATTTCTTCACTCTCTTTATTGAGGAATAAAATCGAAATGCTACGAAGTGCTAAGACATAGAATGATGGGGAATGAAACGGCACAAACAAAAGAGCGAATAAACAAAAAACAATCCTGCAAGAACAACTCGAACAGCACTCTCTCCCTATCGTATTTATGTATTTTCACTAAAGGAATTTCTCGCAGAAACAACACGACTAACAATAATAGTAAATTCTTCAATCACTCGCTAATATGAAATATACTCGATTGTTCGCCGTCGACACATGAGATGGCATTGGCAGAGAGAGTCGACGTCTGTGCTTGTACTTCTCATCGACCCGATCCATATACAAAAAAGTTCATTCAAAATACCGGCTCACACTGTCTGTTCATGTACTCTATGATACTCACTCTCATATTTAAAAGATACGAAAGAATTTTCCTATGAGAATTCTGAGTTGAAAATATTACTATTTTCCATTTCAGTTAATTTTTCCAACAAGTTTCGTTAAAAGTTTTTCATTGCATTGAGCCAAATAAAAAGAACATCGAAATCAGAGAACGTAAAAAATAAATTGATGTATTAAAGTGAAACAAGTTGATCGTGATAAGTTTCACTTCACCCGAGTGAGTTCTTAAGCTCAAAAATAAATGTTTTCTAACTGATTTTTTGTTGTTTTAAAACTATAAATTATTTGGAATAATTTTATAACCTAGCAATAAACAAAAGTTCATAATTTTTTTGCTTTTACTTATCACTAACTTTGGAACTGCCACACTAAAATGCCTTAATAATAATAATAATAATAAATATTAATACTATGCCACAAAATTTTGTTTTCTAAATTTGTATTGCTAGTTGCTAAGCCAGCACAAAATAAAAACAAGTTATGCGTAAAAAAAAACAAACAAAAAAAAAACATGTGCACAGACTATCATCATTTAGATTTTATGTTGCTCTGGTGTTGACATACCAGTTCGAAATTTGTTCTTCCAAAACTTCGGTGCTATCTTATTAAAAAATGTTTTATTTTTGACACGCATATTTATATTATACAATCATAGATTCTCTATTACATATACATATTGTCTTTCTTATGTTCTCAACAAATTTTAAAGTTGTTGTTGTTGGTTTTTGAAAAAAAATGTTTCACAAAAATTATGTAATGATTTCGGTAAGACTTTGTCAAGCCCAAATGTGCAAAATGTGCCAATTCATTTTGACGAAACTGTTCAATCATGTTAATTGATTCTCGCTGCTAACGATTTCATATTTGTACACAACTTTTAGATCGAATATCAACACAAAAATTAAAGAACTTTTTTATCAAATGTCAAACAAGTCAAAACACATGAAAAATTAGTGAAATTGCCAGTGGTAAATTATAAATAAAAAAAAATAATTTTAATTTCATGCTATCTCTAGATTAACAATGTATAATAATAATAATAATAATAATAGCAATTGGCACGTTTTTTCACGTTTTTTTATGAATGCATAAAAATTAAAAAATCTTGGAATGGTCGTAGTGGCATGGTTGGTTGTGTGCCGGACTGCTACGCGAAGTGCACGGATTCAAACCACGACACAGGCAAAAACAAAATCAAATAAGGTTAGAATAATTTTCTACAAGGATAAAAGGCATAAATCTGTGATATTCCCTTCCATTCATATACAAATATAATATCCACTGATTGTTGCCATCAACCGTTGCGCAATCTTTTCAACATTTCATACACAACTGGTGGAATTCCATCTTGTTGGAAAAGGGTAAAACTACAGACCCTACGAACTATCGCCCCATCGCAATCTGTTCTACGCTATCCAAAGTCATGGAAAGTGTAGTTAACTTCTACTTGGTGAAATATTTCGAGCAAAACGAATTGCTTAATGACCGCCAATACGGTTTCCGTCGAAATCGCTCTACGGGCAATCTCATAGCGGTCCTTAATCCGACTGATCTCTGCATGATCTACACCACCTATATACGTCCTAAATTGGAGTTTAATTCGCATCTATGGGCTGGAGCGTCACGAACGCAACTGGAGCTCCTGGACCTTATCCAACATCGAGCGATAAAGCTAATAGGAGACAGTAGAGTTTCCAGCTCTATTGACTCCTTGGAACATCATCGAAATGTGGCTTGCGTCTCAATGTTCTACCGCTACTTTAACGGTAGATGTTCTTCTGAAATACGGAGGCTGATGGCGCCAGTTCGTGTGTTCAACAGAACTATATACACGGTGTTCCACCGCACTACGCATTACAGAGAAAGTTCGTTCATCTGTCGTACCGCGCGTATTTGGAATAAGCTCCCTGTGCAAGAATTTTTTTTTTTTAAAGCAAACGTTCATAAACACTTCTCCCTCCTTTTTCCTCTCACCTATAAACCCTCCTTCCAATCAACACAAGGCTCTGCATTTATAGGAGTACCCCCTGTGTGTTGATTTAATAAAAAAATAAAAAATCAAAGAAGAAGAAAGGGAGACAAAGAGAGTAAAGAGATTCCTGTCTTTCCATACAAAAACGGCAGTAAAGCAGTGCTTACTCAAAAAGAAGCATAGAAGAATGTTATCTAGTGAGACTTGTAGATCGCTGAAAGTAGATATATGTAAATTTGATTATAAAAGCAAATAATTTAAAATCAAAAAATTATAAATTATTTTAGCTTGTGGACTTAATTTTTTCTCTCCAATACTCGTGTTGAGTTTAAAGCTTTCATGATAAACACAAAAATTACAACCAAGTTCAAATAACTTGCAAGTCTTTGAACACGCAACGCGCATCAACTTCGAAGGTCCTTGCCTTTTTTTCATTTTGTATTTTATTTTGAACTTTTTTGAACTGTTATTGGCATTTGAATTTTTCAAAAATAATCTCCCGTTGTGTAGTGTAAAAAATTACGTTAAGAATGCGATATGTGCCCTCTCTGTCACGCACACACATATCCGTAAAAACAGGTCGACAATAAGAGCTTTTATTTTGAAAGTAACACAGCAACAGGCCGCAAGAATCGGGAATTCTCAAACAAAAAAGTGATCATGTTTCGAATTTTTAAATACTTACATTGACCTACCTGAGCAAGCATCAGAATCATTTAAAATTCTAATTTGTATGCTCTACATTCCAAAAGATAACAATGAACACGCATAGCTAAATTTGGTAAATTTCGTTAAAAAAAAACTCTGTGTGGAAATTACTGTAACCGGGCAATAATCACGTCTGTTTTCAATACAAGTACATAAATGGATACAGATATGAATGCATCAAAGGAAATTTTGATAGGAAAACTGGAACTAAATTCATTATAGCGAGATTAGAAAATAAAGTATTTCATGAAAATTCATTAACAGCAGATAATAACCATGCCCACTTACAGTATTTTAAATACGACCGCGCCTATTAGTAGCTTCTAATTTTACTTATTGCAAATAATACATACATTTTTATTTAGCTACGTTTTACTTTGCTTCCGATCCTAATCTCTCTTATAAGTTTCATTTATTTAAGCTTGCTCAACTAGCCTCGTCATGGTATGCTGAGTCTCTGCCCTTTTACCTGGCTGTCTCGATTTCTAAACTCTGTAAATCTTGACAATTTCTGATCTCTTATGCCTCTTTTGATTGGTACTCAGCCATAGGGCACTATTCAGAAACTTGATCGACTGTCAATTCGGCTGTAAATGATCAGATTAACAGTTTTACCTTTTCAGTTTCACACCTCACTATTGTGAATATTTCGATTATGTAAAATAGCATTATACATTTTCATTTATTTTATGGTTAATAGTTTTTATATTTGAAAAAAAAATGTGCTCCATCGAAATATGGTTGGATGAGTCATTGGACTAGAAAGCCTAGAACTTAGAATGACTAAAATCCGGAGAAAGTTAAGAGACACCTCCAATGTTTTGGCGATGGACTCGACAAGTGTTTGGAATTGCATTCATTGATCTTCTAGCGATAATTGAGAGTCAACTAAAATCGGTTAATCCATGGTTGTCAGCCATTGACAGTGGATAATCGATCGAGATTCGAAATAGGTGAACTAAACTTTGTCGATCCTTAATCCATAGCCATCGATCGAGATTCGCAAAAATAATCTAGTAGTAATCTATTTATACTCTGCTTTTTAACCATTTTAACCATCTGTAATGAGCTGTCTGCTTGATATATGATTGTTTTTGCAGCTTTTGAACTTTGTTCCCATGGTATATGATATTTAAATACCTGTAAGAAATTTAATCACGATTTTGAGCGATAAGAAATAATTTTCTATAAAAAGAAATCACTTGTAAAAGAACTTGCAAATTCAGAATGAGAATTTAACGCAATAAAAACAGATTTCTACCAGTTTCATGTTTCAATGAAGATTTTAATCTTCAAACATAAATTGTAATTATTTATCAATAAATTATAAATTACTTATGAGTTTGCTTTTGCATTTGTTATTTTTCTAAATGAGGTTGTCACTTTATCTGTTACTGATAAATAGCGCAAATACACAATTTTTCTAACTATCAAACGCCGCGTGTAGATAAATTACAACAACAACAACAACAACAACAACAGCAGCAACAACAACAACAACAACAACAACAACAACAACACAACAACAAACCAAACTCATGTTGCAAAAGACTCCATTTTATAGAGCAAAGAGAAAATGTAGATAATACTGAATATTATATTACTTTTATGGCAAATGCCAACTAATACACAAGTGACTAAGTATTAAATTAATTATTAAAACAGCAACAACGAAAACAATAACAAAAAGAACGAAAAAAAAACTAAAGCGATTAAACATTAATATTCATCAATGAAAAACGTAACGTGACTATATCAAAAAGTATCAACTGATTAAGTCTAGCCAGCAGCTAGATTGATTGTTTGAACCTACATACAATACAATATGTCTACAAACTATTACATAGTTTTCAGATCGAATCAGCTTGAAGTAAGGTAAAACGACAGGTGCAAAACGTTATCAGTCGCAATGAATATTGTCGTTTAAAGTTCAACAACGTCTCGTGCCGTTTTAAATTATTAGCAACAAATCAATTGTGTAAAGAAAAAATTTAATATAGCTACTAATTTAATATAACTACTCATTATTTACCTGTCGGAAGACATTTTAATTTATTAATTATATTTTTATTTTTATAATAAATTCACCAAAGAGAAAATGTAAATTGTGTGATAGTTACTGTAGTTAGTCTAGGAGTTTGATTTTAATTTATAATACTTTTTTTTCATTTGAGTTATAATAAATTTTGATTTCAAGGATTTATATAACTTTTTTTTATCCAAATTTTAATTTCACTTTCTTTACTTATTTTTTTTTTTTTGTTATCAATTTAATACTTTGATTCCTGGCTGACACTGCAATTTGTTGATTTCATTTGTTTGTTTTTTGATTTTTTAGTTTTTAAATCACAATACACTGGAGCACTTTGTATAAACTAATGCGACAGCTATCAAACGCGCACTGCTATAAAGCCTTCAATGGCCGTTCTATTTATTGAGCGAATTTTGCACGAAATATATTTTATACGCATATTTAAACAAATTTGCCACAGATACGTAAGCTCACACACACACATTCTCGCTCCCTACCAACGTGCTCTCTTTCATTCCGATCACTTCAACGCAAACAGCTGCTGTTGAAATTCTTGTCTTCTTAGTATTTATTGAGGCATTGCAAAAGATCACCGAGTTTATATTTCTCTTTATTCTGCTGATATTTGAAGCTTTTGTTAGTGGAAGCTTTGCAAATAAACTTTTCGATATAGCTGATAATTTTTATTTTCATTGAATATTTTTAGTATAGCCTCAAACCAGTACTTAAAATCACTTGAAACTTTATAATTACAGTGAAAATAGATTATATCATTCTTGAAAGGACTGTCTAAATTCGGCCGTTGTTTTGGTTCAAGAACAATATATACCTGCACTTACTTTCTCTCTTCCTTGTCCCTATACATATGAGCTCTGTCTCAACATCGTAAACTCACAGCCACACGATACACTCATACATCATTTATGCACTATCGATGCTATGGAACAAAGTTGTATTGGAGGTTCTTAAAAATAAGATTTGGATACGACAAAATCTGTAACTTTTTGAAAAAGGCAAGGCAAATCGATAAATTACCCCACATCTGATCAGGAGTCGTAACTAGTGGATAAAAACGTTATACAGACCCCCATAAATTTTCAATGATCAATATTTTCCCTCAACATACTTACCCTCCATATCCAATTCTTAAGGAGGCCGTTCAAAATTCCCTTTTTTATGAAATTGGCTCTACCTACCTTTATTATTTGTCACTCTATAATCTTTATCGCCAACATACTTACCTCCCATTTTCAACCCTTAAGGGGGATCCCATACAATGTTGACATTAGGAGTCTAAGACCGTACTCAATTATATATCACTATTCGACATTTTTCCTAACAATACTTAATCTTCATCTCCCACACTTAAGGACGCTTCCATACAAAAATAGCTTTTTGAAGAAATGGGTTCCTCGTGCATCCAAGATTGTCGTAAAGGAGCAAAATGTAGGACTGACCTTTATTATTTTTAACTCAACAACATCTTTTTCCATACAATGGTGATATGAAAATCATGCACCCAGTTGCACAACATGAGTGGATGCGAAAAGTTTGGCCTTGGGCGGTACAAGCGGTCGTAGTCGACATTGATAAACTGAAGTTCATTGTGGTAAAGGCATAACACTTGCCACAATGGTTGCCTATCTCTTTATTGGTGTCCTGTGTGATCACGTTCACTCTCTCATTCTAATTCCTTCTTCCTCTCACCTATCAATCTTCCTTCCATTCAAAACAATGCTCTGCATTCATAGGGGTACACCCTCCGTGTTTTGAATGAATCAATAAAAAAAAAAAAATTTATGGACCGACTTGAATCAATCAACTGCACTTTCATATGCTAACAATGAAAGGTTAAAAATATACAATACAATTAAACAAATCAAAATCTTATTTACGTTTCATTTGATATTTTGAATATATTGAAATCACTCAGTTTGCAATGAGAAAACAAAAGCAAAATCGACAACACATAATTATACAGTAAAAGTCTTTTATAAAAAGCAGCGATTGAAAACGTTTTATTGCTGATGAAAATATGCATGACTTGTTCATCAGTTGTGTATTAAGTGAAATCAAACTAGTTGACAAAAGGTACAATATGAACACTGAAATTGTATTATTTTAATCTAGCCTGAGTATGGGGTGAATATGTGTGTGTGTATCATGTGACTGTGATGTGACTTTAATAATTAAGTTACTACCTAACGGGAAAATTTTAAGCGATTTCCAGTTTCGGTAATGAAATTATGCTGCAGGAGTTCTTCCTTTCCCGTTGGGTAAATATGGATATACTTATAAATAAGAATATACATATGTACATCCATAAATATATTTTCTGCATACAGTAGTAAGTAATTTGAATTAGTTCTACATTAAGGCACAAGACTTCCAATCATGCATACCTGTGTAAAAAATGCACTTTCTGTGGAAGGAGAAATGCGTAACTCCTGAAATTATATACCATTGTTCAGCTACACACTGTCGCTATTGCTCTACCCACCTCTCTCTCGCTCTCTCTCAATCTCTTTAGGTATATCGTTACCTTAACGTAGAAAGGACCTAACTAACATTTTTTAATCGGGTTTTTGACGGATGCTGATGCAGTTGATAACAGTCCATTCAAATCAGTGAAAAATTTTATCGGAAAAAAAATTGTAAATTATGATCTTTCTACATTAACGTAACTATATGCAAAAACATATGAATGTATTTATATCTTTCTCTTAGCGTACATTTGTTCTCTTTCAATGGCCACAGTTTTATTCATTCTTTCTTTCACCTCTGTATTCTCAAAAGTGTAGGTAACTATTACATTTTTGAGTAAAGTTTCCACGTTCACCCACACACTCGAGTACTATCTACTTAGAGTAAGTATACAGAAAATGAGCTTTTCATTCATAACCTTGTAAAATAAACGTAAAACTTTTTACTGAGAGATTTTCATTGAAGCGAAAACAACAACAACAACAAATGGAGATGTGTAGCATATTTAATTAAGATTTCTTGAGTTTCAAGTTAACTGAATGTGATGTGATTTTACACACACAAAACTTTAATCGATTTTTGCAAAAGCAAATATATTTTTCAGTTTTCATATCTGGATCTACCTTCAAACACAACAACAACAACAACAATTAAATCTGTCTCCGTATACCGCACACGAAAGATTTGTATTTTTGTACGGGTGTGTATATGTGTGTGGGTGTGTGTTCATCCTTTGAGGATTGCAAATCTGTTAAGGTTTTATATGTACGCATTGTCATATTTCCCATGAATTTTACTCGATTGTGAGTGGTGGTGGATGGGTGAAAGGTGACTTTGTTTACTCGTGAAATAAAACATTACGTTGATTTTATGTGTTAAGTTCAAAAAGGGGAGTTAGTTGGAAATTGCAAGGCCATCGGTAGAAGAAGCTCAACACTTTATATGTTGGATCCGTCGGCGGCAGCGTCATTGCAGTGGTGTATTTGAATACGTGTGCGTGTGTGTGTTGGAGCAATTTCAATGTCAATGTTGCATGAGCAAAAATAGAAGAACGTGTGTGAAGGAGAGAGAGAGATTGAAACCGAAATTCAAATCAAATTTTCTAAATAAAGAAAATTATAAATGCATTGAAATAATGAAAAATAGATTTAAGAGTAAATCTGAATAAAGCAAAAAAATATGTAAAACAATGAAACAGCAGAGAATTGAAGAAAGACATAAAACAATAAGAGTCTGAAAAATTAAAAAAAGCATAAAATCAAACCAAATTCGGAAAAAAGAGCACAGAAATAATTATTATTTACGGCAAGATAAATTTCCTTTAGACTTTTAATCCTGAAATTTCTGGATATTTAAAGAAAGAAAGAAGAAAAAACAATTGATGCAAAATCAATTACTAAAAAAAAAATTGAGAAAAATTGCAACAGTATGCTCTTTATCTACAATTATCTCTCTCTTTCTTTCTTTTCAAATCATTCACCTGTTTGCTTTTAATATGTATCAGCACCTTAAAATTGATTGTCTCAACAGCATAAGGAAAGCTTTCTCAGCATCCATGAACTTCAACGTGTATGTACATATGTGTACGAGTACATACAGGCACACACAATTGAGCAGCTTGCATATCTTATCAACAGCAGGGAAATCAAAGCAACAACAATAATTAAGTTATGCATAAATCTAATAAAAATCATCTGTTAGGCTTGTTTTTTCACAACAGCAACCACCCCCAATGAAATTGTATTCGCTATTCTCATTTTCTCATTTGCATGAATGTATGTACATATGCATGTGTGTGTGTATGAATAAGAATGTATGCAAATGCAATTCCAAAATACAACAACAAATATACGGCAGATTAAATTCATTCACTCAGATTTGCTCATCGTTTGCTCATTTATACATTCGTGCGCTCTCTCATTTAAATTTTATATTACTTGCGCCCTCTCTATCTCTCTCTCTCTCTTTCTTTCTCGTTATATTGCTCTTGGGCAATGCATTAACGAATGAATATGAACGAGTGTGCCAACAAATAAACTTAGAAACTCGTTGCGTGCATTTATGAAATTTAAACAGCAACAACAAAAAAAGAACGACAGCACCAAATCAAAAAGGACGAACGTTGGCGACTATTGTTGTTGTATCTCTGTTGCCTGCTGTTGCTGCTGCTTGATTTTTGTTTTTGTTTGTGCTACTACAGTTTGTTTTTGTGTAGTGCGGGTGGTGTTAGCCAGAAACAACAACAAAACTACATACAACCAACAGCACAGTTGATATGACTGCAGAGATGAATTTTAAGTTCAGTTGCTTTCGAAATGTCTACAAATAAAGACTATTAAATGTGTTGTGTTGTGTTGTGCTTTTAATAATTTAAAACTTATTAAAAATAAAAATAAAAATTTAGAAAAAAAATAATAATGTGATTTTTTGCTAGCATATTTTTTGAACAAAAAATTTTAATTATTGTTACATGCATGCATGTGAGAAGGAGTGTGTGTGCGTGAGGTTATATGCAATAGAACCTTTTTTCGCTACTACCATTTTTTTTTTCTTTTTTAATCATGCTACATAAAATATTGCTATAGTATAAAGTACAAGGCTAACAGTGTAATGAAATAAGTAGGACAGTTATGATAGTAGGAGAAGGTGGCATGCTGAGGCTTATCGTACAAAAAGGTTATTAAAAAAACTACATTAAATATAAAAAATTATGGCAATAATAAAAAAACGCACATTTGAAAAAAGAAACTTACTTTACTTTACTTACTTTACTTTTGATGGCACAACAGCCCATGGAGGGCCTAGGCCGAGCTCTTCGCTTTTCGCATCCACTCATGTTGTGCGTGTTATATTGGTACATGAATGGAAGGGACCTACAGTTTAAAGCCGAATCCGAACGGCGAAGTGAAAAGCTTTTCATAGCAATTTTTACTCTTGTAGGTTTGCCATTGCCTGACAAGAGGTGGTGCCGTGTAGAAAAATTATTTTTTCTACTTTTTGAATCTCTGTGCCGAGATTCGAACCCCGGACACTCTGCGTAGCAGTCCAACGCACTACCACTACGCCACAGCGACCACTGCAATGAAAAAAGAAACACCAATATAAATTATAAAATAATTAGAAAAAGGTTGCAGAAAGAACAAACTGAAAATCAAAATAATAAATTGCGAATTTTTGTTTTTTTTACAACACCAACGACATACACTACACAATTTCTATAAGATTTCTACGCTTATTAAATTAATTTATTCGGGGATTTAAATTCCCGAAAAACGAAAATTAAATCTGTTTTTCTGCTTACTTTTTCTGCAGCTTCATCTGCTGTTAGTTTCTTCTTCTTTCTACTTTGTACTTTTACCAACTTGTTAACACCACCTGCACCCAACCATCATTCACATTCCATTCACCTTCAACTGGATCTGCACCTTCACCTTTACCTTTATACAGAAATCAACCGACGTCGAATTTGAAAGGCCAAAGTGAAAATAGTGTTTATTTGTGTACCCAATGTAACCTAATAGAAAAAATTCAACTTGAGAGCTTCAGCTAAATAACAATGAAATTCAACAATTTCAGATTCAGGTTTTTTGTTTCTAATGTCACAAGATGTTATACCCTTTCAAAAGGAAAAAGAAAAATACAAAAAATAAAAAACGCTCAAAAATATAATAAAAGGTAGCGAAAAAACCATTTCATATCATACCTAAAATTCAATAGAAAGCAATGAAGCTGTGCGTGGTGTGTGTACGAGTATGTGTGTGTTATATAAAAGCGTTAAAATTTTAGTGGTATAGAGCTGAGGCACTCACAGCAGCAACGGTACATACGCTCATAGTTGCTGTCGTTGTCGTCGTTATCGTTTTGCTGCTGTCGTTGTTGCTGACTACGGTATCCTTCGAATAGATTTCCTTGTCTAGCATGCACATGCACGTCCTTTCATACACATTCAAACACATACATACTCGTACTTACATTCATATGTACATAAATGTTGTTCGTTCTTGTTATTATTGCAATTTTTGTTGTTTTTGTTATTGTGTTGTTGCTTCTTGTTGTCGTTGTTGTTGCTGCTGTTGTCAATGAACACATGTAAGTGAGTTCCTGAACGGCGGCACTTCCTCTAACAAGTATTAGATCCGTGTTTGCTTTTATACATGTGTTATTTTATGTGTGCACCAGCATTTCACCAGGCAAAATAAGAATTGTTGAACTGTTGCATATGCTTTGAGCAATAACAATACTTAAAATAACAATTACAACTAAAATACCAATAGCAAATATTAATAATTGCAATAACAAACAAATCTGTATAGATAGTTATGAATGTATTGTATGTATATGTGTGGCTTATGGCAGCATAGCAAGAACAACAACTGCAACAATTTGAGTATCAAATAATACGGATGCAATTAAATTTTAATTGAAATACAATAATAATAAATAAATTTATAAAAACGCCAAATAGTGCAACAATCACTTAAGAACAACAAAAATACCACTGAAAAATCGCGTAAATGTTGATTTGATAATGATTATTGAAGATAAAAACAAAAACAACCAAACAAATTAAACATTTCAATGAGCAAATATTAAGCGTTAAGCGAGAAAGAATTATTAAAGACAACAACAAGTACCGCTCAACTACAAAACGATAACAGCTTTCTTCTCACTCTCCCTATCTCTCTATCTCTCTATCTAACTTTCACTCCAACTCTTACGCTGTACTTAGATGTCAATCAACTGTTCATACTTGAATATGTAAGTATGTGTAGATTCTCTTTGATTTTGTATTAGTTTTAATACTGACAAATTTGACTGTAACAAAAACAATAATAAAAATCGAAGTGAAAGTTGGGGCAAGGAGAAAAGAAAAAGGAATATTCTCTTCCAATATTTATTTTTTTATTTATGTATGTACTACAAACTTGTTTGTTGTTTTTGGAATATGGTATAAAAAAATCATTTCTCATGTACACACACAACACTTGCGGTTTGCGGCTTACACAAATGTGTGGTATTAACTTTTAAGGTAAGCTTTTTTTGTTATCTTTTCTACTTACACATAAAATAAAAATTAACTTGTATACAGTGCGTTTGAGTTACTCTTTTTTTAATTACATACATAAACAAGAAAAAGGTTAACGACACACATACACTCAAAGGTTTTCCAATATTATATATTTGCATATTTAATTGAATGTAGGAGTAAAAAAGTGAAGTTAAATTGAATTTGGATTTACGTTTTAAATTGTACTTTGGTTGGCATACATGTCGTATGAGTAATATTTAATATAATTACACGGTGTCACACATATTTGCAAACTAGGAAACGCCCTCATAAATTGAAAGTATTTATAAAGTGTAGCAATACCTCACCCATTTACTCATTGATGGGTTGGCAAACTTTGGGGCGTTTGAGCGATTTTTTATATATAAGTATATTTATACATTCAGTATTAACCCTAAAAGTTTTAGGGTTAATACTAACCCTAATTGTCTTTACTGTCTTCAGCAAAGTAAAAGTTAATGCCCGAACTCACAGTTTTTGAGCTTGATATGCTAAAAAGTGTTTTAGTGCTTATTGTCCAAAAAATGGCAATTTTTCCAAGGAAAAATTTAATCCACAGCGAAATATTCCATTATCTAAACATGTTAAAACAGGGCACCCACTCCATGGTGGTGCTTCGAAGCTCACAACCTCTTTGAGATCTCAAAAATAATATTTTTTATAGATTTTTACCTCAAAATTCATATATACTTTGTACTTATTTTACAAGTTAATACATTAGCTTCTACTCTGCTGAAGTCAGTAATTATAAATTATCAACGGCTTAGGACTTTTGGGTTTAATACTAAATGTGTCTACTCGTATAAACACATCAAAAAATGTGTGACGTCTTGGAGACGTCACTCTGTTTTACTTATCTACTTTCAATTACTGTGAACGATTCTTAGTTCACAAAAAATTACTCCGAAATTGTTGCACAGTTATGTGTGGAATACAAATTACTCATACGCAGTGATATAGAAATACTTTATATTCTTATGTATTAATTGTCTTTCTAACTGAAATTTTGACAACTCAAGGCTTTTCTCAGATTCTTCAGATTCTTCAACTAAAGGTAAGATGCATCTGAGATGCATAAATATTACTCATACACCGATGGTTCAGTAAACTCTTCCAGGTAATTGCCTCTTAAACGCATCCCAAAGCAGATTGACTGGGATGTCGCGCTAATCATCTTATTTCAAGAAATCCCTCATTGTGATTGAAATGTAAACATAAACTTCACACCTTATGACCTTCCAAGAATTAAAAAGAACTCAAAAAAACACATAGTGCATATGAATGAAAATGACTACTTTCAATTAATACTCAACATGAACTTATTTAGTTTACTCAAAATTTAATTCACAATATCATAACTAAGTTATGCACATAAATTTGCTCGTAGGAAATATAAATTTTCATTAAGTTTTCACAGTTTTTATTTGTAATTTGATTGCAATTGTGTTTTAAAATTTCAGCGTAGTTTATTATTCATTGGTATGCGAAATGAATAAATGCAAAAGGGTTTGTGTGGCTTTGAGAAGAGGAAAGGGGAAGCGGTGGGAATGGTGCCTGCTACTTCTTTTTAGCAATTTACGTAATTACTTTTCCATCTTTCATGTATTTCTTACATAGTATTCACATTTTGAGGTGTTGTGGTTACGAAAGTTAACAGAGATTTTGTAAAATTGCGTTTGAAGAGATTGTGGTCAACATTTTCTTCAATATAAAGGGTATGGTTTTCCTTGAAATCGCTTTTCCTTCAATGATTTTCATTCATTTCGTTTTTCCAAGTATTTAAAATCATTTTAGTAAATTCCCGAAAATAATTATTTAAAACAAAAAATTAATTCGCAGAAATCTTAATTCTGTTTGGAAGCGCACATGTCTGAAGAGCATAGTGTGTAACATTGGTATAGCACCAAAAATCAAAGAAACTAAATTGATTATTTGGAAATGTCACAAGCAAACAAGCAACAGATATGTAGCAACAACGATAGCAACAACAATATAGTAGTATAAGAACAACAAAAATAACCAGAATAGTTATGTGCCCGTATGTACTTCATGATATATCACTAGAGACAGTAGATGTAAAAGTTGTGCAGAGTGGATGCTCGCATGACCCTACAAATAGTAGAACTAGTTAAAATATTTGTCTTCATGTAACTAGTACCAGTATAGTGCAGATATAAAGAAATAACCAACCAAAGGGAGCAATGACATCTTAGAAAATTACAGTGACTTCTTTTAGACATTGGCAAATCCTTGTGTTTTAACAATTACGATCATCGGCTAACGATTTCATAACCCGAACTTGTCCTAATCTGCATAACAATGTTCCTAGCTTGTAACCAGCTCCATAAGCATTAGTGATGAAATTAGTATTGCGGATCCATTAATTCACAATATATTGCCTAGAGAGTTTTTGCAATAAAAATAACTTTTGTGTGCACGCACGAACTTCAAGGTCAAAGTTATATATGAATGTATGCATGAAAACATGTTTTTCTGTTTTTGTATGCATATAGTTTTCTTTTAACATTTTGTATACGACGAAGGGCAAGCACTGTACCATGCTATGCCACACACGCCAGTCATTCATTCACTCACTCATACAGTCACCACGTTAGACCTTCGTTCAGTCATTTAGTTAACAGTGAGTGCATGCAGGTATGGTGTGTGTGTGTGTAGTGCTTTGTAGTAGCGTACGCTAAAGTAAACAACGTAAACATGCGAAAAACAAATTTTAAAGATTTCACACTTGAGTCGATCACATTAAATTGCAAATGAATTTCTAAACGTACTACGTTACGTATACGTAACCTTTAATTGCTCATTCATAATTCCTTCAAATTGTATGAACATGTTGTTACTCAATCCAATGATTTTTTTTTATAAGAAACTTGATTCAGTTTGTTCGCTTTAAAACAGAAGCAATAATAATATTGAAATGCTTAAGGTTTAAGTTAATATTTACTTCATTTCAATTTTTCTCTAAATTTCGTACTTAAATAAATTGGTTGAATTAGCATTTAGCACACATGAGCACCCCCAGGAGATGCATTTACTTGCAATTTCTTCTTTTTTTTTTTTTAATATAATCAACACCCAGGGGGTACCCCTATAAATGCAGAGCATTGTGTCGATTGGAAGGAAGGTTGATAGGTGGGAGGAAAAAGGAGGGATAAGTGCTTATGAACGTTTGTTTTAGTTGAGTAATTGCTATAATATTATGACTAAATCGTTGACTGTGAAAAAAAACCCAGTAGTCAGGCACTAGTTACGACAGGCATATATTTTGTGCCAAAAACATCTGCCATTAGAATGGAACAAGCATAATGCTTAAGCAGCTACGCACTAAGTGCACTGCTATTATAGCTTTATTTTATAAAACCCTGATATGATCATCACTATCTACTTATTAAACTCATAACATTAAAAGCATTTGTGAAGACACTATGACCAGCTTTGAATGCTGTACGCTAACTCCAGGTAATCCCTTCGAATTTAAGGATTCTTCTTGCTGTACTACCTGAAAGTTTCTTTGGAGTAACCCTTCAAAATTGTATGTTTGAATACCGCTTGACGCCTGGTGTAGTCAAGTGGGTACCTGATTCTCTTTTTTTTAGACATGTTTGACTTGTCATCTGTTATAGGCCCGGAAATCCAAATTAGGCCAATGTCTAGCTTATGACTGAAACTGCTTACACTGGTATACTCTCAATGCTGCTGATCCCTGACCGATGTTGTTTTGCCAACTAAACTTAGTGTTAAGGGTACCTCTTAAGTATTTAACTTTCTCTGATAGAGTTTGTAAATGACCAAATACTTAATAAAGCTTAATATCTTATGTATATCTTGGAAGCAGCACTACTTGGTCTTCTTCCAGTTTGCTATTGTCGGTTTCCCTCGAACTACTATATCTTCTGGTTCCCTCGCATAATCATGGTATTAAGTATGTAATTACTTTGATACTTAACTGCCTAGATACTTGCTTCTCCTTTCTTCCCACCTGCAACAAGGAAATGCTTTCAATGTAATTTATCAATCAAGCAAATTTAAATATGTGTCATAAACAAACCAAACCAAAAAAGGAAATAAACAATATTGCATAAATTTACTTTTAGGATACTAATAACGAAATAACTACATGGTGTTGGAAAGCTTAAAAAATTAAATTTGCAATTTTAATGCAATATTTGTGAGTGTGGTAGTGAAACTTAACTTGTTTATTTTCATTGTCAGTTTTTTTCATTGTCAGTTTTTGTTTTTGTTCTCCTTTTTCTTGTTTGTTCTTCGCTTCGAGTGACACCTTCCTTGTAAAATTATGCTCACACATATTTACAATGCATATTGTGTAAAAAAAAAACACAAACACACACATGAACGCACAGATACACATAAATATTTTCATACATGAACACGCGTATATAAAAATTAATACATAATAAAAAAGGCGAATAAAGCAAAATGTTGTCAATGTTGCTGGTGCAGTTTTATTTGTGTTTCTCCGTTGTCGGTTTTTTTTGTGTGTGTCTTGCTTCCTTTCATTATTTCAATAATAGTATTTTTCTCTTACTTTTCATTGTTCAGTGTGAATGTATTTATAAGTATATGGAAAAAAGAAAGAAAAATTACTCCTTTTTTTCTGAACTCACTTTTGCTACTTTGTTATTTTGCTTTATATGAAAATAATGAATAATGAATTCGGAGAAATTTTACCATGCAAAAGCGCCTTTTCGATTGAACTGATTGACTTTCTGTTAAACTGACAGACTCGGTGAATCAGTCATGAAAGAAGGGACATACAAAGAGATGAAGGAAGATAGAGAGAGATTGGGTCCTCCAAAGATTAAACTACCTTTCGCTAAATCTGTTAAAGTTTGAGTTAAAATAAATATTTAATACTGCAATACAATATGATATAATAAATTTCTATAGAATACAAAAGAAGTAATATTATTTTTTTCACATTGTTTTCCTAGTATTTTTTGATCTGAAAATTCAAATTTTATTATTTCTCCACACATGTTTATTTTACTTAACACATAAAATATTTTTAATAGGAAAAATATTCAAATTTGTATTCTTTTAAACATTATTTTAAAAGGAGTTTAAAAAAATAAATTATGTAAATTGAATTCATGAGAAAATTTATGCACATACACAAGAGTTTATGTATGCCTGTATGCATGTGTGAATAAATAAATATGGATATGTATATGTATATGTGAGTGTGTGTATGTGTCTCAGTTGTCTCACAGACTTTTGACATTTTCATTATTTTCAATTTCAATTGATAACACAAGGAAACAGTAGAATTGTTGATTGTTTTCGTTGGCTGTAGCTGCTGCTGCAGTTACTGATTGTTACTTACTGCACATATCGCTTGTTTGCTGCAAGGCTGTCGTAACTCAAAACACATACATTTTGAGAAAGACGCATTTAAACTTTTCAATTTACCTGTCACTCAATACAATTGATAGGAACAAATACTCTTCTCACGTAAAAAACTCAAAAAATACAAGATTGTTTTGATTTTTACCAAAAGATTAAGCATTCTAATAAATGTGATTTCTTTTATATATACACTAACTCGATTTTTTGTATTGTATTTGTGCCGGTATTGCAGCAAACGAGCGATTTGTATATATTACATTATACACAATGACACTATTGACAATATTTTGTTGTTCTTCTTTGACATTTCTACTCTGTGTTGCTTTTACAATGTGTTTTTGTAGTTTAGTAATTTTTTTGCAGGTTTTTTCTGTCTAAAAGTCTGTATAACGCTTGCATGCTGGTTTGACAACATATTTTCATATGCATGACTTTACATTACATTTCACGATGAAAAAAACATGCTTCCTACTATGTAGAGCATGTGTCACCCAGAAACATGACCCAGCCAGCGCAATGACAGAGACTGTTTGTCTGTCTCCTGGTGTCTGTCTATTTGCTTGTTTATTTATTTATTGACACCCTATATTCCTTTTCCTTTTCCTCCTCTCCCAATTTGATGGAACTGTTACTCTCTCTCATCATCGGAAAGCATCGTTACATTTTGATGATTCGGTTGTTGTTGTTTTTTGTGTTGGTATTGCTTCTATTGGTGCTGTCATTCTTCGTTTAGAAAAATAACAAAATAAAATCGTTTATTCTCAAAGCGAGGGTTTCTCTTTATATTGTACATACATATTCAAATGTAAGTACCCAACGGGAAAGGAAGCGCTTCTTTACCTAAACTGGAGCACTACCCTGTCAGTAGTAAGGGATTCCTCTTTATAGTACTATATATGTCTTATATAATAAGTGACGAGTGGTACGTTCATGTATCACACTATTTTGCACCGGTTATCATTTCGAATCAAATGTTGCCCAGTCACTGGAGATTATTGAATGCTTCCTGCAAGCATAGAGAAACGTAAGAAGTCGTCAGCGCTCCCAAAGTACATCTTTGGGAAGCTCTTTAAATTTTCGCATTGAGTAAGTACGTATTTTTATCATTTCCTTTTTTCTCCTAAAGGCTGTTATATTTGTTCTCATACTGGGATATTTTCATGTTTACTTACTCGGATTCTTTCTCATACGACGCCCATACAAATATTGCCCTATAATGCTTTTATCTCACTTCGATGTTCTACTCAAAGGTTGTCTCCATGTCAACATTTGGCTCAACAATCTCTTGTGTAACTGAAATTTCGACGAAACTTTCCCATTGTCGAATAATGGCTGGTTTAGTTTAGATGGTGGTCGCTGTGGTGTAGTTGGTAATCCTTTTGCCTGCTACGTAGAGTGTCCGAGGATCAAATCTCGGCACAGGCAAAATTAAAAAGTAAAAAAAAATAATTTTTCTATACGACACCATCTCTTAGCAGGTAATGGCGAATCTACAAGTGTAAAAATTGCCTAAGAAAAACTGTTCTGAGTTCATTTCAAGAGAGACATTACTTTGACGCTGTATGTGTTTTTTGTTGGCCTACAAAAAGGTTGCACTCTTGGTTTTAAAGTTTCACCAAGAACCAGGTAATCATAGTTCAACCTGGGCTATTGTACATAAATCCCAAGATAACTAATCCTTCTTAAGCCCCTCTAACCCGTCAAAGCTCTTCAATACGAAGGACCATGTTTTGCAAGTAAGTTCCATTGTTCACTTTAACTTCATCGTAAACGATTTATTTTCCTATTTCCTCACCATTAGCTTTCGCTCCAGTCTCATAGTAATTGAGCACAGTCACTCCGCTTATAATATAAGTATGTCATAAGTATGTAGTTCTATGTATTTTTATTTCATACGCTGTCATTGTGTAGAACTCTGCATCATCATCGTCAACTTAGTGCGTACGTGCTTGTGTAAGTTTTTCATTCATACTGCTAACTTTTGCTAGAGAATAATATTTTATGCACGTAAATATGAATGTATGAATGTACATACTGGTATGTAGGAGCAAGGGTTGAGCAATCTCTACCTGCATACAATATTCACATTGTTGTAGATATCCTCAAGTACTTGTTCTATGCACACGTATAAATTCATCTTAAAACAGGTGGACAGTGTATGCTTCGATGACTTTTTGAAAATTTTGAGTTACTATTGTTGTTCTTCTATGTTTCTGTTATGACATTTTCATACGATGCATCTGCCCCTTTTCCTTCTTCTTGTTTTTCTCTCCCACACTCTCTTACCGTAGTTATTTATTTGTCGCTCTTTTAATGAGTGTGAATTTCAAGTTGATTGTGGTTGTCACTTGTGCGAATGTAAGCGACATTAGACACTAGTAGATCCAGAGATTGCGTGGGGAGAGATTTTATGTTTTTTGTTTCATTTAAAAGTTTTTTGATTCCAAAGCAACAATTAATATTTATGAGATATTTATTGGTAAGGAGCGAAGGGGTTTATCCGCAAACCCAACGCACTTGGAATTGCTATTGTATATACTTATATATATTTGATTAAATCTGCTTGAGAGATAGTGAGAGAGAGAGAGAGAGAGAGAGAGAGATAAAGGTAAGTAAAAATAAATGTCAACTTTCGTTGTCCCTTTGCCTTGGAAATAGAAACTGACATTTTAGTTGCCAATTGTGATGCAGTGATCGCAAAAAATTACATAAAATATTAGAATCCGTCATAAAATACTCGTAACTACAAATTGTTTATTTCATTTTAATCAAATTATTGCAGTATTACAGTTAGATTAGGTGAGATAAATGAAAAATTCTCTAGTGCATGAAATTAAATGGGAAATTTTCGTGCTTTCCCAAGTGAAAGATCAAAATTTAAAAACTCAAATAAACAGAAAACAGATGATTACTGTGCACTTGTCACTTGTGCATTTCCTCTTAATAAGTTAAAAATAACCTTAAACTTTATACTTGGAATGTGATAGTAAAGCATTTCTGTCAGCAACGAGTTGTAGTAAATGTTCAAATGTGTGTTACCATTGTCAGCAAATGAGAATATTTAACTATTTGTCGCAGATGTGAATATAATAGGTTTAAGAATATATAAAAGATCAGTTTGAATATCTGAGTAGAGTTAACCATGTTCATCTGTCCGTCCGTCCGCCAAGCAAACTTGATACAGACATTTGTTGTTGGCAGGAAGAAGTTAAATTCTGAAATGGAAACATCGGCCAGTTGAGCATGGAACCTCCCAAATAAGTGAAATTTTCAGAGAATTGAATTGAACAAAACTTTCGGCTATGCTTTCGATTCCATCTGTTAAAGCTCAAAACTGGGATTATCATCCAGTTTTAAAATTTTTGCATATTGTTAAAAACAACATATTTTTCGTTTATAATTTGTTTAAGATTTGTTCTTTTAGTTAATACTTCTGTGAAGTAGGCCCACTTTAAAATAAATTCAATATTTATATTTAATTTTTTTTTGTATTTGTGTAAGTCCTTATATATTTATAACTACATACTTATTTACCTTTGCATGCAGTCATAAACAATGCATATAACCAAATCATAACAACAAAATCCACTTTGTTTATGGCAGCATAAATTATTATATTTTTTCTACATAGAAAATTGTAAAAGTAGGTACTCATAAATAAATAGGAAAGGAAAAGAAAAAGCAAAAATTCCACAAAATGAGCACCAAAAGGAAAAAAACTTAGAAAAGTTCTTATACACAATACATAATTTTATGTATACATACATGTATACATTCACATTTAAATGCAAGCTGTGTGTGTCTATCTAAAACTGCACAAACACAGAAATACACACACACACACACACACTTAAATATATTCATTTCTATATGTACATATATTGCCTTACCGTGTTTTTCTATTCCTCCTCTTTTAGTTTAGTTTCCGTTTTTTTTTAGTATAAAAAATAGGAAAAATTCAATAATCGATTACAAAACAAAGCAAAGAAAAATAGCTCAAAAACATAAAAACTTTTCAAATCCATGCAAAGTTTGCTTTTCACATTCAACAGAGTATACTCGCTTGTGTCGGTACGTGCGCATATGTATTTGCTTGTACCTAATTTTCTTTTTTGTTTTTTTTTGCATTGGTGTATGTATACATATTTATGATAACATATGCAAATCTATATGCAAATTTCTATATTTTTCTCTTTTTTTCTGCGAAATACAAATTAATAAAATCAAAACACTCAGACAAGTACGGAAGAATAAGAATCGTACAAGGCAACATTGTCGTCCTTCATTTTAGCATGTAAAAAAAATCATAATAAATAACCTTAAACCTTATACGCTTCATATTAAGATCAAGTACAATTACAAGTACAATAGTTTAAGGTACACATTTTATTATGTGGAAAAAACTTATTAATTGTAAGCCTAAAATAAGAAATTCATTAGAGATGGTTAGCAATTGGTTTATCGTAATTTTTTCTGTCAAGATTTTACTATTCACTGTTAAGTGTAACTACAAAAAAAGTGTAAAAAATTTTCGCTGGTAAATTAAATGATAATGAAAAGCATATTAGACACAAAATTTACTCTCACATCTGACGGTTATATTTCCTCTACAGCATTTGCTTCTTCTTCTGCTCGTTTACCTTGGCAAAATCAGAACGCTTAAAACTTAAAAGATATTGAATCTTTGATCTCAATCAAAGTATTTATTTCTTGACATTTAAAAAAAAATGGGTAATCTGAGAACAAGTCTAAAGAGGGCCAATCCCAATGCTAAAAAGAATTTAACAACACGTAGTTTGTTTCATGATTAAATGAGGCATGTGATACTTTTAATTAGACACGCTCACTTAACGGCTATGTATGGGTGTAATATACATATATATATATATGTGTGTGTGTGTGTGTGTGTGTGTGTGTGTGTTATAAGTCTCTACTCGCACCGATTTCACTAACATTAATTCAAATTAAACCACCTCCTTCACCACCAGCCTTCCTCGATAATTAAGATGCATCCTTATACTATGCCAGCAAACAAGCACATACGCACATGCGAATTAACCATCACCCAGACACATACATATACACTCGTCTGCTGTGCTTACACCTTGATGATATGTATTTTTCTTAGAGATACTAACTTACGGGTTTATCTTGTGTTTGCTTATCTTTTTTTCCACATTATTTTATTCATTCTTCGACATACACTCACATACACACACAAAGTACTTTTAATAGTTTTTTTTCTTCCTTCCGTTGTCAAACAGCACACATACAACATATAAGTGCTTGAGTATACATACAAACATAAGCAATTCATTTTTTCATACTTTACTCTTCATTCCACACGCTCGCACACACTGCCGAAGTAACATTAAAATGCGACACTTTGTTGCTTGTCGTTGTTGCTGGCTTTTTCTGTGATTTTCTCCCTCTCCTCTTATGATTTTTATTTTTTGCTTTTGTTTGTTTTTTTTTTCTTCAGCCTCATGCCGCTAGAGATTAATGAGTTCTTAAGAAAATGACGAACGTCAATGACACTTGATGTCAACGCTTGATAATATGCTGCGATATGTTAGATTAACTCTCTATCATTTGAATTTATGAATGATAGTTATTGACCAGTAAGAAATTTATTAACGCTTTATTCATTAATCAATAGGAAATCAGGCCGGTCTAAGAATAAGAATTTGGATCTGACTGGTTCAATCAAGAAAGCAAAATAAAAAAAAAATAAAAAATGACTGATTCAACTGGGAACAACTAGATCTAGTGGGTAAAGCACTAGACTCTTACCCGTGTTCGATTCTCGTCTTAGTCTGGTGGTTAGTTCTCATTCATAATTTTCTTACATTTCTACCGAAATTGAGTGAATGAGAATTTTAAGAAAGTGTACAAGTACACCGCTTGACAGGCATGCAAAAAGCTAACAAATGATAACAAATTGTACCCCGCCATACTTAACCGGCGTAGAACTGTAGGTCCAACCATATCATATCACAATTGGCTGTTCTGGCCTAAGTAAATCCTACTAGAGGACAGTGACTCTTACATAACCTAACGGAATCAACTAAGAATAAGAAATCAGGACTGACTGATTGAGGTATGAATAAGAAATCAGACTTAATTTATTGAACTAAGACGACGTTATCAGACCTAACTGTTTCATCTAGAGATAGCAAATCAGGCCTGATTGAATATATTAAGAATTAGAATTCAGGCAAGACAAATTCAAGTTAGAATAAGAAATCGGACTCATCTCAATAACGAAGAAAGTAAGTAGTTAGTGCTTAGTGATTTACTTGAAAGACATAAATCAGACCTGACTGATTCAACTAAGAACAAGAATTGAAGCCTGGGCTGTTTAACTAAGAGGAAGCCTTAGCAGTGAAGAAGTAATATAATAAATAAAAATGTTAATCCCAATAGTATACAAACGAATTTTATATTTTCATAACTTTTTCCAACTGGGAGAATGTATAATTTCGTACATATGTGTGTGTCTATGTCCATGTATAACTTTTACATTTACGTTCAACATTTGTTGTAATGAATTATCTTGAAGAAAGCTAAGCAAAGAAGTTAGGCGATAAAGATGGAAGGAAGGCAAAGCAAAATGGTTAAATCCGATTATCTCAGACAAGCACATAATACAGCAACAAATATAAGTATGTAATTTAACACTGAGAATATGAAAAGACAACAAATCAGTTTTGCAATTTTTCTTATAGTGAAATGTAGTGGATTTATCTAAGCCGTTTTTTTTTCAATAGCACATATCTATCTTTTTTCTACCTACACTTCAACAAAGACTTATTTATGAAATATTTAGTGAATTTCTGTACACATTAGTAAACTCAGTTTTGCAACTATCACACAGTGCAGTAGATTTAGGATGATGAAAATTTTAACCAATTCGAGTTATATCATTCGAAAGTTTTCATCGATAAAGCAGAAATTCTAGCTCCGTTTTTTGATTATAATTCCCTTTTTCAAAGTAAAGCTCATGTGAAATTTGCCTGCTCCGGCGAATTTTTCTTACATCTTCCAAAGCGATTTTTTGACCATATCTCGCGAACCATCCAACATGCAACATTGTAGCTAAGAGTCTCAGAAGGAAATGTTATTCACACACCAAACCCCAGAAATCGCATCTTGTTCAACGTTTAAAGTCATCACTTAAGGGTCATTGATTAATTTCTATTAATATCCGATAAATGTGAAATGAATTTATATATTATAATAAAAGTTATTGATGTTTCCCTCACAGTTTTATATTTTTCCCCGTTTTGAAGCAAATTTTCGAACTATATTTTTCAGTCCTAATGTTCTCAAGTGCAAGTGTACCTAAACTTAAATAATACGTTTCTTCTTATGAGTAAGAGTTAAAATACTTATACTCAAATAATATTAGTTGTTTTTATTTTTTGCCTTTAAAAAAATAATAAAATTTCATTGTTAAATTCATAACTCGTATATCTAATTTAAGTAATATGCACTAGCTAAGTAATTGAAAGAAACTTCCTTGCCTTAACACGTTGCTGTGAATTTCCCAACCCATCATCGATAGATTGCTAGATCGATACGAGTAGTTAGATACCCACTTGCCAATTAATAATTGGCATTTGCATTTCAAAAAGAACAGCACCCTACAGAAAAGAAAAACAACTTTCATATCGGTTTATTTTAGTTATTGTTTGTTCTCATGTTTTTGTTTCGCGCTTTTCATGATGTTATTGCCACACATATTACGAGTATCTGTGTGTGTGTGTGCGTATCTGTGCTTGTACAGTGTCAATGTCATGATGCTGGCGTTGATTTTGTTTTGTTTTTTTGTTGGCGTTGTTGTTATTGTTGACAGGATGAGCATTGTCGATTTTTGCTTTCTAACGTTTTATATTTTATATAAATTCATTTTCAATGTTTTATTCATAATTTTTACACTCAAGGATAAAGATATAGACGATAAAGAACAAATATATGTTTGTAAATGGCAAGGTTATTAAAACAAGTGAGCATGAGGCAGCAATTTGTAAGTAATTTGTAGTCTGAATAATATATAAGTATTCTTAAACAACAAAACCCGTGCATACATAATTAATTGTTATTTCCATTCAAGAAAAGTTAAGGAAATTTGCAAATTGTAATTAATATCGAAAACATATTATGACTCCACTTTTGCAAATGTTTGAAAAAAAAAAATAATTATAATAATAAATATTGCCATCATTAATACATGAGCCCACAGTACGTATGAGTGATTTCAAATTTCTAAACATTAAATTTGCATTCTACATATTTTCTCAGTAATTAATCAACATTGCTTTCATGTTCTCATATTTTCGTAGTCATGACATTAATAAAGAATTATTAAAGAATTGTAACAACAGTGGTTGCGAAGAAGGAGCAGGTTTATGTGTTTCAGTTACTGATACAAGTCTTTTAATTCAGAAGCAACCCTTATAATGGTGCAAATGTTTATCAGAAAGAGGAAGGACCACCCCCAACATGAATGCGCCCGACGATTGAGACTGAGGTTAAAGCCAAATACAGCGATCTGGCATTCGGTGGTATTCGACGAACCAGAATTATCTGAATTTAAACCATTTACTTTTGTATTTCCGAGATCCATCAAAACAAGAAAAAAATTTACAGAAATTCAGTATTAAGGTTATTTCATAGATTTTAACTTGAAGCTTAAATGACAACGCCTGTTTATAGACTATCGGAACTGCTCGCAGAGAAATTGGAAGCGATTCTGCCTTAAGTGAACTGAATTCAAGAGTTTATTAATTGGCTATTTAAAATTTCATATGTGGGAGATATTTATTGTGTTGGTACTTTCAGTGGCAATACTTGATGTGAATAATTAATAAATTAAGTAATAGTAACACCATTGGGTCCATTTTCTAGCCATTCGATTAATATTGCAGCAGTTATGATTAATTATTTTGAATTTCGAATGGAAAACTTTAAACACTTTCCCTCATCGTGACCAAAACGTAACTTTGTTATGGGTGAACAAATGCTGGACACTAACCAAATCACTCTCTTATCAGTTGCGATGAAAAGTTTTACGAAATTCTTCCAAAAGTCCTTTGAGAGCTGTCGATAACGTGTGCAGAATTTAAGGTTTTCTGGATGTCTTTACACATCCCAAATAATGCTCCTTCCGCATTAATAGCTCTAATCAATGCATATTTGATTTTAAAATTCAGTGAATTTAATTTATTTCGTACCCTGAATGAAGGAAAATGAACCTAAAATATTTTTAACTCTTGATTTAATTCGATTTGACTACCTACTAAAATAAAAATAAATTTATTCAAGTTATTCAAGTATGAAATTTGATTGTACTCGTACATATCGCTGCCTTAATTTGCGGAAGCCATAGCAAGTTTTTGAGGGGAGGCAAAAAAATTTTAAATCTTTAAAATTATCAGTATTGCTTTCACAAAATTTTTATTAAATAACTAGCGGACCCCATGCACGTTTCACTGTGCATAATTAAAAAAGTAATTCAAAGCAGTTTAAATTTAAAGTTTATGTTTATTGTAAAACTCTATGGTAAACCACATTTTTAGTTTTCTTATTATCTTGGCAATAAATGAATAATACTGATGGTTTGCCTACATGTGAACAACAGGCTACTTAGAGTCCATGAGAAAATACTGGATATTCTAAGTTGATACCACAAATTTCCAAAGATTGACCTCGCACTTTATTAATGGTAATTGCGAATACAACTTGCACTGGAAATTGTACACGTTTGAATGTGAAAGGTAAATCGTTTGGAATCATCGGAATTCGTTGTATTAACACGCCTTCACCTTTGAATTTTCCAATCAAAATAGTTGCTATAATAACATTGACCATCAATTTTTTCACAGCAAGCTTCGTACCAATGCAAAGTTTCAGTTGATTCAAATTACGAAGTATAATAATAGTAGCACCGACTTTCAATTGATGGTTATGCGGCGGTAATCCGGTTAAATCCCAAGAATTCAAAAATTCTGTAGGATAGTTAACTGCATCTTCTTCATTGGTTGCAGTATCAATAGTCTTATACGAAACCAAAACACCAGGTATTTTGGATTGTATAGCAAAATTTAATTCATGGACAATGAGAGATATTCGGGAAATTTCCAATTTGTTTGGTGGAGGATTAATTTTGTTATCAGGAGATTTCCGACAAATTTTGCCAATTGTACCAAGATCAATCCCTGAAAATCATTTTCAAATTCATCAAATTCATTTTCATTTCGAGACCAGTAGCGTTTTCCCATGTTGTTTATGAAAATTACCTTGAATGTGGTCACAAAATTGTCACGAATAATATTCGTTGCACCGAATGAAGTCATTTGGAAACATGAATTGTAAGATTGAGTGTTTGCCAAAAAATGCTTTGATTCAGGAGCACAACTTAAAACCAACGAGCGTAATGGTACTGGTGGTGGCTCCAATGCCGGTAATTAGCACATTAATTCCATTAGCACAACATAAACCTGGTGGCTCATTTTTAAATTCATACACTTTGCAATGATTACATACGTCATCCATAGCACCAATATCTACAGTTTGATGTATAGTCAATCAATCGTCGAATCAATCCTCGAATCATAATTGAACGCAGCTCGCTTAACATTTAAATTCCTTGCTCTTTGAATATTCCAAACACCGTCTTGTGCTGTACGTCTTTGTGCTGCTCGTCTCCTTTCAGTTTGTTCTCTATTCTGCATATTTCTTTCATTGTGCTGCTCTTCAGCCTCTGCAGCTCGATCAGCTGCGAAAGCTCTTGTTTGACGTGAGCGCCTACTAAGATAAGATCGTGGTCGGACCATATTGCACGAAAAGCAACTATGTAATAAATGGAATTTTAAAATGAAATTAAAATAGGTATTTTTAAAAACAAAAATAAATAAACCATCTTACCGTTATCGATTCTGATTTTAGTAACGATAGCACTAAATGATCACAATCAGCCGAACGCAATGCAAATGGCATAACGCCAACATACAATGATTCTCCAATGTGTAAAAATGTCGTCGACATTTACAAAAAAAAAAAAAAAACGAAAGGAATTCAATTAATTTACACGGAACGATCACTTTGTTCCAGGAAAAAACTGTCTCACTTGTGGAAAGATAAGCAAATGGTATCACAACAAATGATTTTGTTAAAAAATATGACGAAAAAAATTTGAAATAAAAATACATTCCTTATGGATGTGTTTTCATTTTGAAGTGAATGCGTTGAGGGGTTCAAAAGTTATAGGCATTTTACTCTTTTTGCGGGCGTGGCAGTGGGCGGATAATAGCCTATCTCCGTCAGAAAAGCTTATACTTTAACATGAAAGTTGAATTTTTAAAAAAAGTCAAACCGTTTCCGAGATCATTCATCGCACACATAACATATACTCATTTTTATATATATAGGATAAACACGAAAGTTTTTGGTGTTTGGCTCCAAACTAGCAAAGATGCAGGCGAATACGCTCAATTAAAATCCATCAAAAACTAGATTTTGAGAAATTTTATGTTAGGGCAGCGACATTTATGTACTCGTATGTATTCATACATTTACGATTTTTTATATTTTTCCCAAACACCTGGTTCTTTAGGCACCTAGTTCTTTGATTGATATCATTTTCAATGTGGAATTTAGTTGTTATGTTTTATTTCGTTCAGTTAATTAAAAGTCAGAAGCAAACTTTTAGCTAACCATTCCAGGAAACCATGTTATTTTATGTGCTTTTTGTCTGTATTTTTTATTAATTTTGGGTAAGCAGAAGCATTCAAAAATTTATACATACTTCTATGCATATTTTAGATATTTTAATTATGCACTTTACTAAAACTTTAACAAAGCGAAAAGAAGCGAAACGCTTGTTAAAACTTTACTTACCTCACTCAAGTTTATAGGTGTATTTTTTTTTTTTTTTTGAATGTAAAACGAAATAGAGTTTTCGAAGTTTTGTTAACTTGAAAGGATAAGAAAAAGTAAAATATTTAAGCAGTTTTACTTAATATTATTCTTTAAAATTTGGAAAAAGCTTCCACTTTGAGTATAATTTCATAACGGTTGTTTCTTGGTTGGGTTTTATTTTATTATTTTTTTTTAATGCGCAGTTTTTGTTTAGTAGCACACTATTCCCAAGTGGCCTATTGAGTGCAATGAAACCGTTTCCAGGTACTAATTTTGCATTTCTTCTGAAAAAATGAATCTGTAGTGACTGTCAAGCTAAACTAACTACCATTTCGTTTGAAGATCGTAAGAAATTGTAAAGCGATTTTCTACTTCCTACTGTTTATTTTTTCTTACCGTGATCTAGCTTATTCCCCACACTTCATTGTTTACATTACGAACTACACCACGAAATAGGTGAGTTTTCTTAATGCATACGTAAGTATGCGAACGCTAGCAATATCATCATAACAGTATTAATGCCTTGAGACTAATTGTGCTTTATTTAAATTTCGATAACAACAAAAAACTGATGAATTAGCCAGCCATGAGTTTGACGTGACCCATCTTTAGAATTAGTTTCGCAAGAACTAATGCAATGCTAGTTTCTTCTTTTTCATTTGGGAAGAAAAGATGTACGCATCGTAGCAGATTTCAGAAATCAAAACCACAATGAATGTCAGTCAACATTGATAAATCAAGTACTTAGTTCTTGAATCGTGGAGAAATTGAGCATTATCTCTAGTGTTGTTCAATCTCCGAAAGAAAAAGGGACGCCTGCTAAGTAGCTATGCGTCTTAACTACCTATAAGAACAGAGAAGTATAGGCATACATTTTAGTTATCTCCTCCTCTTCTTAAATCCTTTTGATTTTCAATATTTTCTCTCAAAAATGTTCTTATTCTCCTATTCCTATGCAAAATACAATGCCTCCATGGACTGTGGGCTTGACCAATTATTGTCTGATTTATTGTCTTTATTATGGGATCCAAAAAGTACTATTAAGCTATAGTGAATTCGCTGTTCCTCTATGTTGGTAAAGTTACAGACTTTGGTTAGGTTTGAAACTTTCGTCCTTGGACTAAGTTTAAAAAGTTTAAAAATTAATAAACAATGTAGATCGTTATAAATTTCGAGTTATTAGCAAACACTGATTTTGAGCAATCGGTAGTTTCCTACTAGGCAAAGATCAGATCAGTATGCTACTAGCTATTTGAATAATAAGACTGTACTTACTTAAAACCATTCTCCTTATACTGAACACAATTTAAAAAAAATATAATTTCGTAGATTTAAAAATTTATGTAAATTTAAGTAATAAAAAATTTGTTTATTTTCTTTACAGAAATCCATGGAAAATAACAGCAAAACTGAAGCTGCAAGTTTTTTAAACTTTTACAGATTTGAAAACATTTTCCTTTACTAATTACAAAAACTGGAATGTTTCCGCCTGATGGTGCCAACTCAACAAATGCTGCTCGTTACAAGTGAAACATAAATCATAATAGAAATTTGCAATAGCAGCATCAACATCAACATCAACATCAACATCAACATCAACAACAAGTACACACACAAACACACAATACCAAAAGCAACAATTGTCACCAGACAAGCAAAACAATTAGGGCTGCTGCACTAACACAAATTGCACATAAGTACGTCAACAAATTTTGCCAACAAATTCTAGAAAAGAAAAAAACAACAGCATCTAAACAGCAGCCAAACAGACAGCCAAAGCAAGCAACAATCTCGAAATGGATAAAAAATCTAAATCAAAAGCAAAATCGAAACCGAAACGCTTAAAGCCAAACAAAGAGTCAAGTACATGCCTGGATGTTGATTTGTGGGAGGTAAGTTCGTTGCCAAAAACAACGAAACAATAAAGTATTTATCTTTTTTTAAATAGTTTTTAAGTTCATACCAACAACAAAATAGAACAAAAAATTACGCATATTATTTATAACAACTGTGGCCTTTAAATGAAGCAATGAAATAGTGAAGAACAAATTTGTGAGCAAACAAAAACACAAATTCATCACAACTGTTTACTTTGGCTTTGCGCCAAATTATTGTTCTTTTTCTGTTATTATTTATTTCCAGTAATTTTCCCTTCATTTTCTATTTCCTCGTTAGCACTGTGACTTTTTGTGTCCTCTTTCGCATCCACCCACAAACACATCAACACTTGTGAAAAGTGTCAACAACAAGTGTTGCCAATTTGATACTTTCCCGCAAGGTTGTTTACCTTGAAATAATATTAGTAGGAAAATACATTATCGGTATACACTTTTAATAAAGTGGCGCAAAAAAACGATAAAGTTATTGTTTTTCAAGTCGAAAAACAATAAGTTAAATATAAAACGAATAAGTTAATGTTTTTCAAGCCTTCCCCCTCCAAACCCATTTCACCCTCTTTCTTCTCTTCTTCTTCTTCTTCTTCTTCTTCTTCTTTTTCTATAAAACGAATAAGTTAATGTTTTTCAAGCCTTCCCCCTCCAACCCCATTTCACCCTCTTCCTTCTATTCTTCTTCTTCTTCTTCTTTTTCTGCTGCAGCTGCCACATTCTGCTACTCTCATTTGTGTGTGCTACTCGTCGGTGTACGCAAAACAAGGACGCATGTACTATATTCAAGTACGAATTATTGTGGCATTAACATAATTTTAAATACCATTTTGATTGTTTTCTATTTTGTGTTTTTTTTTTATAAATTCTTTTATTTTTGCGTGAAATAAATCGCCGCTTTACTTGTTCTGAAATTCGCCTCCTTCTTATCTTATGTGTAATTTAAATTGAGGTCAACCCTCAACGTTCAAGATTCACTAAGATATAGTATATTTATTTTTAAAATTGTATACTTCCCAAAAGCTGAAAGTAAACATTTTACTAAAATGCGCTCTTCATTTTACTAAGTGATCTGATTTAAAAATAATCCGCGCAGAATACGTTTTGATTGACGAGCAAAATAGACTTTCAATAGAATTTGATATTTGAGTGCATGTGTCCTGAAGCTGGCGCAGTAAATCTAATTATGAACTCAAACACCCCCACTTACATATTTAATTTTACCTAGAATTGATATCAAAAATATGTAAAAAAAAAACTACGCAAGTAATCATATTAAATAAATTACAAGTGCTCGTATATTATGTAATGAAGTTGATTGTAGGTTAAACATAGTAAATATTAATACAGTGGTGGCCATAGCATATGCAATTGAAACCTAACTACGTACTATCTTTCCGTAAAGTCTCAAATACTTTCTAAACTGTTATGCCTCTATGTATTTGCTGAGTAGGAGACGCGTTTAAGCTGGGTTAAGTTATAGCTTGGTAAAAAAAAAATTATGGAAAAGGGGTCAGTTACCGAAAATGTCAATGCGTTATGGAATACTTAACAGATTAAAAAGAAAGAAAAAAATTATTGAAAATTTAAGTACTAAAACAATATAGCTTTTTCACTTTATTAGCCCATTAGCGCGTTAGCCGACATTCTACTCTACAGCTATTGAAATTGTAATGCGTTTTCCTCAAATACCTTTTTCAATTCCTTTGCGGTATCATAAAAGAAATTTGAGGAAAGAAAAAGGAAGGGATTTAAAAATAACAGAAGGATTGAAAATTTCAGTTACAAATTACAATACCTTTAAATGGAATCGTGAAAATAAAAATTACCATTCCAACTGATTCGCTAATGAAGCTCTGTTAACCAATTGGACACGGTATAATTTACAAAACTACCAAATGAAGTTCTACCGTCATCGGAAATCTCAGTTAGCAGCTTCTGTTAGTCACGTTAAGGCGACTGGTTTGTCAATCGAAAGATTTCGGAGTCTGTTTGCTATTATGTTTCGAACGGCTCATATGCTAATTCATTGTACTAGTAAAGGTATTTTCAATAATTACTTACAACAAAGTTTATATTTTCGTCATGGTTAAGTTCATGAACGAGTAACATTTGGAAATTATTACAAATTGCTACTGAAATTCTGAGTCGGTGGTCGCAACTTTAAGTTTGAAGAGAATCCTGAATGAAAAATTATTATGAGTCATGTAGATTTTTATTTTGGCTAATGGCTTTGTCAATAAGCAAAATATGCTTTATTGGAAATATGTGCTTTCAAACAATTCCATTGCATCCACAAAAAGTGACCATGTGTTGTGGATTTCATGTCGGAGGTGTGATTTGGCCCGAACTTTTGCGTCATGCTACCGGTCAATGGAGTTCGCTATCGTGCCATGTTGGAAGATAGCACTTGACATCAGTGATATGTGGTTCCAACAAGATGGTACCACATGCCATACAGCTGGTCAAACAATTGATCTATTGCAGGGGAAGTTCAATAATAGTGTAATCTCTCGAGAAATAGCCCGTTGCAATAGCCACTTCGCTCATGCGATTTCGATGCCTTTGGATTTATTTTTATGGGGTTACATTAAGTCTTTGCTTTATGCCAACAACATTTAAGGATAATGAAATTTCTAACATTACGGCCGATATGTTTGAAAGATTGGTGGAAAATTGGCTCCAAAGAATCGATCGCTGCAAACATACTCGCTGCGGTCATATGAGCGATATCGTATGCTATGCTTAAATGTAGCATGTGTACTACGTTTGGAATAAATTTCAGCCTGATCTCTCGATTATTCGGTGTTTTATTTAAATATAAAATTGTTATGTCCCTATTGAAAAACCTTTTACTTTGAGACCCGAGCACGATGGCCTCAAAGCTGTCCGCTTCCTTAGATTCTGTTATAGATTCATCTACATATTCTTCAATCTCCAACTCTTTAGCAATGGGCTATCATGTTCAGGTTCGATTCCCAGCTAGAGCATGGTCCAGCGCATTTCCTTAAAAAATGATTTTTTTTTTTTTCATACTATTTGCGAACACAAAATCTCTAACAAGTATTTTCTGATACCAATATGTCTCTAACTAGAAACTTGTTGTAACCTTATGTGGCTAATTTATTTATGGTATGCTAGAAGAAAAAAAATATAGCTTTCTCCCAACAAGTTTAGTAGTTATTTTAAAACTATGAAAAATAGCAGGTACCTAACTACAATCTGTGTAGTAAAAATATTGAGGAAAACAAGTTTCCCAGGGAGGCTACTAAAGATGCTATAAATAGAATTAAAATAAAAAATAAAAAAACAAGAGGATTTCCTTCATGAAACATTTTGCTGAAAAACGAACGTCATTCATGCATACATACACACACACATACACACACACACACACACAGCAACACAGTCACATACGTTCATATCAATGTAAAGCCTTTGTTCGTTTCTTGGAAAAGAATTAAATGCAATTGCAAGCAGATGCAATGCTAAGGCTTTTTTTTTCATTTTATAGCAACAAAGTTTCAAATATACTTTTTTCCCCTGTAAGCTTTTCTTCTGAAATATTATGCATTCAGAAATTTGTTGTTTTATAATTATGATGATTGTCGGCATACCGTATGTTATTAATTAAGAAGTTTATCATAGTTTCCTTATATAGTGCATACATACAGATGTTCTTCTTCTTCTTCGCTTCAATGAAGGAAAGTCTTGTTTTTTACTTGGAATTTCGCAAAATTTTAAATAAATAAATATGTTAAATATACATTTAAGTATTTCATATTTTGTAGTAGTTCTGCCAGAGAGACGACGATATGTTCTTATCGAATACTTATGTAAATACAATACACAAGTATTTGCAACTTACTAGTGCATACCTACATACGTTTGCATGAATGTATAGTATGTACCTAGTAGTAAGTAAGCATATCGTTGCCAGTTAATAGCCCATAAAAAATATTATGCACTGTAGCGAAAAGGTCATACGGTAGCATCATTTCCATGGGTTTCATTATGCATATTTACACGTACAATGAGTTTTGAGTTTTATTATATACGCACGTAAATGGCAAGCGGATGAGGGATGCGCAACAGAAGCAAGTTCGAAAGGATTGAATTCCAAAGAAACGGCTGGACATCGAATGTTTGGTGTACCGTGTATAATGTAGCAAAGAGAAAATTGTGAGATGAATATTTTAGAATGCTTCTGTAACCTGGTAACCAAAATCTGGCGAAAAGATTGTGAAAAAGAAACTAGATAATAGCCAATGTATAACATGCTTTGATATACCATAATTAATGCATAAGAGGCTCTTGAAATCACTCTTGTTGGACTAGAGCCAGCATCAGCACAATGCAATATAAGATAGCAGACATCTCCAACCAGCAGAGTTCAAACATCGAGTTGGTTGGGGCAATGGAGTGCAAGAAGGAGCATAGAAGTGCTTAACCCTTTAACGACAATAGGTAAATATGCTACTTACTTTTACTTACTTTTAATGGCACAACAGCCCAGGGCCTAGGCCGAGCTTTTCGCATCCACTCGTGTTGTGCGTGTTATATTTGTACATGAATGGAGGGGACCTACAGTTTAATGCTAACCCAGTTACAGTTAAATGTTAATATGCTAACGCATGGCTTTTTCTTTGCCTTGTTTTTGGATGTTCAATAGCACAGTATGGGAAGAAATGCAACGGACAATTTTATTCGACGCAGTCCTTATGGTATGCACATATTATATGCAATATATAAAAGATATAGTAAAGATTTAAATACTTCAGAAGAATTTTGTAAAGCAAATTTATATTTTTGTAATCACAAAAACCGATACTCACGTAGATTTTCATAAAGCATTTGAAGTGCAACTAAAATATTTCTAAATGATGAAATTTCAAAGCACAACATTTTTTGCTCCTGGGTACACACACACACACACACATGAATAACTACTACATAAAAATCTACACATGTATTAATGAGAGTGTGTTACTATGAAGTTAATTATGGATTAAATTATATGTGCATTTTATGGATATAAAATCGTACAATACAAAGTGAAAAGTTGATGGAAACAAAATTGGCACCTAATGGAATGAATATGTTCCCGAAAAACACAATATTTTAACTATTATTTGATGAGCGACAACATTAACTTTTAAATAATAAAACCAAACCAAAAAGGCTAATTAAAACTACTTATATACAAATTATAACTAATTTCGTTAAATTCAATGGCAAATCCCATTAGTTAATGGCATTTTGTTGCTCGAAATGATGCATGAAAGCTAAAATAGTAACATTGTATGTATCCAGCAGTTCTACTTATGTGGATAGTTCAATCTGGCTTTAGAGCTATTTGCATATTCATAGATGGTGTTCCAAATAGGCTCGACATTCTACCGCAAAATTCAGATCAAAGTTGCCTGACAGAAAATGCTGTCCCGATTTCTGGTTTCTAATTAAATACTTGATTTACCTCCAATATAAACTCCATGCAAACTCTTCTCACATTTAAAACCTTACCGCAGACGGCTTTTTTACCACAACAGGGGCTTGACCCATTAAATCTAGTGCTAGAGCCAATTATTTCTCTAACTCCTCAGTGGCCTAAGAGAAAGCAGAAAAATCTTGATTTCTCATACAAAATCAACTCACTCCAGACGAGGATCATTACTTTTGGAATTGAATTACGCTTAATTACAAATTACAAGGATCTTCATGTGTTAAAGGAATTGATTGATTACTTTTCCAATTCCATGCAGTAATTGAAATAGTAATTTTTATTTTCACAATTCCTCGATAATATAATCAAAATTTTTTGAATTTCATTACAAGGAAATTGAAATTGTAGCGCTTTTCCTTAAATTCCTTTCTCAATTCCTTTGAAGAATCATTAAAGAAGTTGGAGAATAGAGGCATTACGGTTTCAATTCAATTTAAATCTTATTGCAGAAGTGTCCAGGGTTCAAATCTCGTCACAGGCAAAATCAAAAAGTAAAATAAACTAAATAAAACTGTTGGTGCTTTCTATTCATGTAAAAATAGGCCCTCCTTGGGCTGTTGTGGCATTAAAAGAAGAAGATTAATAAGTAATGTACTTGTAATTGTAATGTAATTGAATTTACCCAGCTCTTCTAGGTCTTTAGTAGGTACATTTTTACAGACAACTTTAATTTACTTTTAATGGCACAACAGCCCATGGAGGGCCTAGGCCGAGCTTTTCGCATCCACTCATGTTCTTCGTGTTATATTTGTACATGAATGGATGAGACCTACAGTTTAATGCCGAATCCGAACGGCAAATTGAATAGCTTTTCAAAGCAATTTTTACTCTTTTAGGTTTGCCATTGCCTGCCAGGAGGTGAAGCGGGTGCCGTGTAGAAAAATTATTTTTTCTACTTTTTGATTTTGCCTGTGCCGAGATTCGAACCCCGGACACTCTGCGTAGCAGTCCAACGCATTACCACTACGCCACAGCGACCAACTTTGTTCGGCAGACCATCTTTGTTCTATATAATGCACAGTTAATGTTACAATTTTACAGCAATCAACTTAAAAGTTTTCATATTTTCTCATTTTAAAAATTCTTCTCCCCCCCTCTAGCAAAATGAAGACCGTTTCTCTACAGTTGAATTACCTGGTGGCAAAATAACAAATAGCAGTAGCGCCACTGCCCCGGCAATATGCCTGCCCACAACAACACCCTCGCCTGCGCCCACTCCACGGGTGCAAATTGGTGGCGGTGACTCGGGTGCAGCACTCATTACGCTCGACACCAGCCAAAGTGAAGCGAATGAACCGGAACGTGGCAATTGGACGGGACGTTTTGATTTCTTACTCTCATTACTTGGCTATTCAGTGGGCTTGGGAAATGTTTGGCGTTTTCCATATTTATGCTACAACAATGGAGGCGGTAAGTTTTATATTTTACAATAATTGATTGTAATTTATATTGCTACCTACGTTAAAATTTCATATACACAGGAGCATTCCTCATTCCATTCACCATCATGTTGGTTATTGCTGGTTTGCCGCTAATGTTTATGGAATTGTCTTTCGGCCAGTATGCCGCTTTGGGTCCCGTGGCCATCTATCGTCGCTTCTGTCCGCTATTTCGTGGTTTAGGCACTGGCATGATAATTGTGTCGGCCATTGTTATGTTGTATTATAACTTAATTATCGCCTGGACGATATTCTATATGTTTGCATCATTTCGCACGGAATTGCCATGGCAGAAATGTGAAATCGAATGGAGCACTGAACGTGAGTATTATCAATATTGATTATCTTTATTCAATTATTATTCGTAGAGAACAATGATTCTCAAATTGTGGTGGGAGAAATTTGTAGCCATTCGTTGGTGTGAATGAATAAATTATAGTTGTAATCATATTTAAGGTTTCCATATCGTCGTAGGAGAAATTATGTACATACATCAGTGTCGTAGGTGGTTTTCGTTAGTTAGTGGATTAATGACAATTTAAAGATATTCTTATAACGTGTATTAGCGCCGGTACGAACAAATTTAACATAGCAGTGAGATGGCAAATTATTTTATCTTATCCCCTTTAGAAAATAATAATAATGCAGCATGCTTTCAGGCTGAAATCTCTACACTTCTGTAGGCGGTATGAAAGTTTGACAGCCATTCGATTACTGTATTTAGAGTATTTATAGTTTGATTGTCACTTTGTTTTCATACAAAATAATAAAAGTAATGCCTACTTTTAGGGATATTTTTTAATAAACAAAGATCTTTGCTCATTGATTTTTATTTTTAATTTAGAAAGGGTAAATAACTAATATTTGGATTTGTGTTTTTTAATTTGGAAAATTGTTTTTTTCCGAATTTGGCTAGTTCATTCATCTTGTGAGATTATATCTAGTGTTTTAAACAGGCTTAACGAACGTTAGATTTGCCATAGAGAGAATAACAACAGTTGATCAGACGATTGTTTCGGAGCCAGCCCAGATTCCTCAAATATTTGTGTAAGGTAACCAAGAATTGTGATTACAAGAAATTTTCACTGAATGGTATTATTGAAACAGACATATCACACTGTTCTATATACTTATATTTAGTTATTATACTTTTGTATTTGCTCATTTAATGTAAATCAATTTTATTTCTGCAGTACATGATTAATATATTAAATATAATTAAAAAAATATTTTGTGGAAAAACGTTTTGTTAAAAAAAAAAAAATTGCACATTTAAAGTCACACATGCATACTCACTTATATTTAATTCCCTTCACACACACACACACACCTACATGCACACACTAATAATTCATATACACAAAGGCGCAAGATGCAAATATCAGTAGCCTAAAAGTATGACTCAGCAAAAAATGCCAATTACTAGCAATTACAAAACTTCCACACGGAGGTGAAACTCGCCAAAAACATCAAAAATCAAAGTTCTAAAATAACATGTAACAATCATTCAAAATTTATTAGAGGGAGCCTCTGTGAATATTATTGTTGATAATCGTATAAATAATGTTTGTGCACTTCCAGCGAACTAATCGATCCACCTATTGTTACCTTGAAAACTCTCATGTACAGGATTATTTTTATAGAGACCTTCATGTTTTGACTAGCTTTTTTTGAGTTTCGCCCCAGTGTGCTCTCAAATATCACAGTGCAACACCAAAAAAAAAGTTCACAGTTTAGTACTCGGATTTTACTTTTTTAAGACCGCTTCGTACTTGGGAAATATTCAAGAAAATAACCGGATATCCGTTGTGGTAGTAAATGCTATGAGGACGAACTTCTGCGCTGAATATACTCGTACTTAGGTTCGTTTCCGCGCTCAGGCAAAAAAAGTAAAACATAGAATTTCAAATTCTTGGCTGGCAATATCAAACCAAAAATGATGTAAGAAAAACACTTTACTTTACCCCAAATATAAAATGTTCAACGTTAAAACCACTCACAAAATAATATTATCTCCCACATAATCGATAAGCAATCGATAATTCCACTCAGGGAAGGGTTAAAGATTGTTGCTCTCCCAAGAAAATGTAGTTGAACTACATATTTTTGAAATTAATTCTTCGAAACTCTTTACATTTGAATGAAACCTACATAAGTACAATGAGATCATACATTCTACGGAGGTAGCCAGTTTTTTTGCTGGGCAACTGCAGACTCAACCTCTGTTTCCTAAAACATTTAAGTCTTTTATAAAATGACTTTTTAATTTATTTCAAAATTATTGTTCCGTGCTGCCTTTCTTTGTCTCCCACGGAAAAATCATAAATCTCTTCTTCCTTCGCTTTTGATATCTTGGGTGCTTTTTATAAATAAGTATGTATACATACACACACATGTTTCTGTGTGTTTGATTGTGTGTTTGGTGTTTGGTTCTTTAGCCTGCCCTTTGCAGTACTTCCCATTTGAAATCACAGTAACATCAGCAGCTGCAGTAGCGACTTTAGCGACTTTATGATTTAATGCAGTAATTTTGCACACGCGTGCTCCAATTCATTGCTGGTGTTGCTGTTGCTATTTCCTTTGCTACTTACATACTTTCTTCCGTTTGCCGGTATGTTGCCCGTTGGTTGTGGAAATCGATATTTGAAGTGATTCTCATCAATGATGACAGAATTTTTACAATCAACTTTATCATTTTATTATTTTCTATAGTACACCACTTGTACTTTATAGTATGATGGTAGCGAAATAAGTTTCCCAAGCACAAAATGCTTCAAGAACGGTTTCAAACACTTTCCCGCCAGCCGTCCCCGTTAGCAGTGCGCCTTTTGCGGTTTAACAAATTTATTGCCATTTTTGATGGATATGAATAAAAAATATTTTTTTTTATTATTCTTTCAACATTTTCTTCACAAACATGTACCTTACATACCATACATGTTTTGTTTGTGTGAGGGCAAGGTATGCGCGGGTGTGTGTTTATTTTAATGTTTCGAAATATTGCAGAATAATAAAGTCGTTTAACTGTTACTTAAGTTAAAAATGTCAATGGGATTTGTTGTTGATTGTGTTTGTTGTTGTTGTTGTCGTTGTGGTATTGCTGACGCTAGTGTTGGTGAATGTTTGTGTGCTGTGCGAGTGTGTGTGTATGCCAATGGGTTAATAGATAACTCATTCTAACCGCTGAAGCTTACAAACGATAAAATTATTTTATTTGCGGAAATACTTGTACTTACAATAAATTACCCACATGTTAAGTAGTTTAGAGTATTACACTTTCGTTATTGACAAAAGAAGGAAAAGTTAGAGCGAAATTACATGAGTAAGGACCTACAATGACCGGCTGCCTTCTGAATATTGTGTATTGCGTATTGTTCTGCTTTTGAATGTGGATTTGATCCTAAATCTTCCTCTCGTTTACCTTTTTCATTACGATTTTTTTTAATTACAATTATTTTCCTTATTTTCGACGTTTTTCAAATAGAACAACCGCAAAGATATTTCGCTTATTTCTCTCTCGCTAATCTTTGAATGTCTACATTGAGACAGACACAGTTCTCTTTTGTCCCAAAACTCCTGGGTATAGTAAGTATATCCTTCATGCACAAGTACAATCGATAGAAAATATCTGAGAGTTTGCGCACCTTTTTGCCCGAAAATAATGTTCATAAAATAATTAAAGGTTGGTGTTGCTGTTGCTGTTGCTATTTCCTTTGCTACTTACATACTTACTTCCAATTTCCGGTATGTTGCCCGTTGGTTGTGGAAATCGATATTTGAAGTGATTCTCATCAATGATGACAGAATTTTTACAATCAACTTTATCATTTTATCGCTTATTTCTCTCATTTCTCTAATTTCTCTACGACTTCGTGTAATTTTACGGGTTTTGGAATAAATCATTTTTGAACCGAAACGCGGTTTGAAGGTGAGTAAAAATTGGATTTTTACCGAACCAGTGGAGTCGTTCAGACGTTCAAGAGACCGTAAACCGTACCATACTGCGAAATTTTGTAGATTCACAACGATGAGTCTGCGATAATGAGACAGAGTAGGTATAGAGCAAGAAGATTAGGAAACAGATTGCTCATTATCTTTCTTTATTTTAATGGCACAACAGCCATGCAGGGCCTAGGCCGAGCTGTTTTTCATGGCAAATCTACAAAAGAAAAATTGCCTAAAACAAGATTGAACATTTGCTGGTCAAAAATATGATCTGCTAAGTCATTTAAAGTGTTGCCAAATCTTTGATTTCAAATCCATCAGACCACCTGAAAAACACGTTTTTAAGAAAAATCCACCAGATTTTTGTACCATCTTTTTACAATTTGGTAAGGAAACACGTGAACAACAAAAAATTCACCAAATCTGATGGAAAAAGCACTGATTCGGTAACACTGTGTGTCAGATTAATTTACCAAGAAGTGAACTATTCAAAAACTTGTAGACTGTGAAATTTGAGTGTCAGTGAAACCAAATTGTTGTTTTCAGAAATGAATACTAAGCAAATGAAAAACTGAGTTACGTAAATGGTGTTGTCAAGTCGAACAAAGCACTGCCATCAAATGAATCAGTGTCTTGAAGTCGAAAAAACCATGGTATAGAGGGAATGTGTAGAGAAATGCATGAAATGTATGAAAATACCTTAAAACGTTTCAAACGTCTGCAGTGGGTAGCGTGTATGCGCTTAAATCGTTAACCCATGAATGGGCTAATTTTAAGAATGGTTAGCTACATATAGTTGAACATTTCAGAATCGCATGATCTAAAAATTACCTACAAGTATATATATAAAAGTAAATAAATTTGAAAATAAGATTTCAACCTGCGCTAAAATGAAGTTCATTACTCCGAAATCACAAACATACTTAAAATTAAAAAAAAAAATCTACTAAATTAAAAAAGTTTTAAAGGAAAAGCAAAAACTTAATAACTTAAGTTAATAGGAAAAAATATGTCAAGTCATCATCTCAAATTAACTAAGACCACTTGCATTTTAAATAACCAAATTCCATTGAGATTATTAACCACAACAACAACATCGAATACTAGCAATATACTCGTACACTATAGATAAACTTAAGATACGTAAAGAAGTACTAGAAACTAGAGCATCAGTAACATATAAAAAGGAAGCTGAGAGATATTTTAACGAACAATTTTCACATTTTATTCTTATTCTGTTCTTTCCTTCACTTTCACGCTTTGTCCCAATTGTATGTAAATGATTATAAAAAATTATTTTAATAGGCAATCTATTGTTGCTGCTCACTGGGATGATTCTGTTGTTGCTATTGTTGTTGTTGTTATTGTTGTTGTTGCTATTGTATAAGTTAATTTATGTCACTAGGGGATATTATTCACAAATTTATCACAGTCATGGCTTCAGCATTCAGCTTCACCGAAAAACAACACCAACAACAAGCACCAGCAGCATTAGTCACATGACGCTCGTATACTGCGCTTTTTTTTATAGTACCTACATACATACTTACATGGTAGTCGTAGTGGATATAAAATAATATAGCTTCATATACAGCAGTTGCTTTCTCAACATTGCCATTCATCCTCTTTATTATTTGCATGTGTATGTGTGTGTGCACCGTTTTCGTGTGCGTATCTTTGTATCAAAATGACAGCTACATTGGCAAGTCTCACATTCTGCTCGTTGGCAGCGCCGACGAGGTTGAACAGCATCAGAAGGTTCAAACAACATTTTTTTTCTCTCTCTTCTTTCTTCACACTCACTGGCATACTTTCCCTCTCACTTTCGACTCTAGACTTTCGCTCATATTTATGTGAGTTAAAAATTTATAGCGCTTATTAGAAGCTAAAGCTTGCTGCTCTTCTTTGATACAGACACATTTTTATGTCAAAACTAAAGATGAATTGAAACGTCATGTCGCATATCAATCACAATCAAAATAATGTTAATGATGATGTTAATGATGATGATGATGCTGATGTAGCTGGAAAAGTTAGTTGCTTATGCTAATGAATTAAGGGTTACGCTTTTCGCTTGGTTTGTCATTTCAAAGTGTTTATTCAGCATTTATATAGCATGCATATATTATTCGAATGTGTGGTTGGTGTTGTGTATGGGTGTGTGTGTGTGTGATTTGGTGTGTGTGTGTTGGTGTGTGTGTGTTGGTGTGTGTGTGCTAGTGTGTGTGTATGGGTGTGTATATGTACCCTTCAGTTTCAGTCCATCTTCCTGTTTCTCTTTCTTTGATTTCTTCCACTTGACATACACACACACACACACACACACACATACACCATGCATATATTATTCGAATGTGTGGTTGGTGTTGTGTGTGTGTGTGTGTGTGTTGGTGTGTATATGTACCCTTCAGTTTCAGTCCATCTTCCTGTTTCTCTTTCTTTCATTTCTCCCACTTGACACACACACACACACACACACACATACACACACGCACATGTGCCTAACGATTTGCATGTGTGGACTGTAGAATTCAATTAATTATAAATTTATATGTTCATGTTTATTTGATTATACGAGTATTCAATTAAATTGCCTGCCAACACACTTTCTGGTTAGGCATTTTCCAAACCCAAAAAGATTTTAATTGAATTTTTGTGCATACTGGTACAATGAATTTTTAGTAGCTTAAAGTATTTCTTTAAAATTTTAATTGTAAATCACAATGGCTTTTAAAATTTGTTCACAATAAAGTCAACGAATTCTCAAGAGTGTCTTTGACTTCATTGAATTTGGCAAGAGGTTCTTAATGAACTGCATTTTAGTTAAGCGCTTCAGAACTTACCTGAAATAAATGATTATATGATAAGTATGTATTGATGTTCATTTAAGCAAAATTTACTTTATAGGCACTAAATACAGAAAATTATATAAGAATATTTAAAAAAGTCAGATCAAAGCAGGTGAGGTTCTAAGTAAGTTAGAATCACTCTATCTTCAAATCGCAGTCGAGTAACAAGTATCGTTTGAATGAAAAAAGTTTCGATCAGGGACTGTAAACTTTGTTGATATTGCTGGCAACATAAGAATCCACTTATATACAAAGTACTCTGGCTTATCAGTTAACCGGCATAACTACGGTGATCTGACCAAAGTGTAAATAAAATCTTGACCAAACTTTTTACACCTCTTCGACAAGCTTCTACATCACATTTAGTTGATTTATTTAAACCACTTATTTACAGGTACTTTATCGCTATACGTACTTCATTCTACTTAAAATGTTTCTATGTGGATTGAAAGACGCCAATTTAAAAAAGTTATTCTGATATCAATCATATCAATGTCGTCGCCATTCAACTTATAGAAAATTACTTAAGATGGCAATTTGCATTCACAGTTTTCAGTAGGGAAATGCTCCTCATGATCCCAATTAATTTTATGTTATAAGGTGAAACGCTTCCGCTTTTCCTACCGTTAAATTTTTCCGCAAAGGGACAATAGGTACTCATAGATTTTCTAAAGCTTAAGAATAATAATCCTTTAAAAAGCTTTCATCATGCTCACGTTCGTGTCTACAGCAAACCAGTGAGTTTCCTCCAAACAATTGTAAAAACTCCTTTTTTCTCTAATTTACTATGGGCTGAAAATTTGTGGACTGGACCAAATTACAGGTGTGTTTCTCAATTCCATAAATAAATTCTCGTCATATAATATATTGGACGGGGACAGAATTGACGGCACTTAAGTAAGCGTTTCTTTTTTGCTGGTTGTTGTTACTCGTCTTGTGATTTGTATTTGTCTAACCGAATTTCTTTATTTTCATTCAAAAACAAACACAATCGTATTAATGAACTCTCTGAGTGAATGACGCGCAGATACTTTGACACACACACACACACACACACGGAGAAATATTAAAAAAGCAAACACACAATAACACAAAGCATGAATTTGCTAAATGGAAAAGAGAAGGCCAACAGAGAGCAACCGCAAAGTTAAATCAGGCAACAAATGACCTCATTTTAGACGTTAGGATAGCAGAGTTGACAAATAATTACACAGACTACCACACACATACAGAGACATTCGCTTTCAAATGTGTGTGTATGACTTCACATACACACATACATATGTATGTATACACATGTACTTGTATATATTGTAAGTAAGTAAACATATGAAACAGCAACATCCTCTACTGTGGCATACCATATGCCCAGACAAACACTACCCAGCCCAAAAGTATAACAAATTTTAGCGAAAGAAATCATTTCTAATAAAAATAACTAGTATTCAAATATACCTATGCAAGTACATATATTAGAGGGATTCATATAAACTCATAAATGCCTGATAAGTTTATAAGAGTATATAATAAGCTTGTCAAAATTTGTAGTTATTATATTTGAAAGTTTTCTTACGAGTTTATAAGTTTATACGGATTGCGAGGCATTTATAAGTTTACGTATAGTATATAAAGTGCTTCTGAAACAATTTAATATTGGATCATATAAAAAGTTCTCACAAATCTGGCAACACTAGTCCGATTATTTCAAACGAACACATGTTTGAACGGTAACATTTCATACTACATTTTGTCCGAAGACAATTGTGTAATTCGTCACTAGTGTAAAAAGTTACATTGATTTGAAATGAGTAAAGTGAAATATCTGAAGAAATACACTATGTGATGCTTTATTACAATAGAAAAGGTAAAACCACTTAAAAAACGTGCCGTAAAAATTTGTGCGGTTTACGGTGGCGAGGATGCTGTGAGTAAACGCAGGACAAAGGAGTGGTTTGCTCGATTCACTTCCGGAAATTTCGATATCAAAAATGCACTGAAAGTCACTGCAACTGGTGGAGCAAGATCGACACGCAAGCTGTCAGAGATAGCGGAGACACTAAACATTAACCACATGACACATTTGTGGGTACTAATTGCGGTTACTTTTTATATGACCCCACATTAACTCAATACAATTATTTCTTCATAAATTTCCAGGTCGAGGTTTATTTTAAGCTGGTTTTTTGAAATGAAACTTCTTTAGCGAGGTTGAGAATTGAAAATTTTCTAAAACGAAAAAGGTTTGTTTTCGCAAGCGACAATTTCTAATACTTTTGTATTGCTGTTCTCAAATACTTTTCTGCTACCATAAGTATTTTCTAAAGTGTTTTTCTACTATTTCTACTACTACTTCTACTACTTCTTTTTCTGCTACTTTTATTAAAAATTTTTGATTACTACGTATTTTCTACTACTAAGTATTTATATTTTTTTTTTCATAATTTTTTCTACCACTATTTTCACCATCTTTTCTAATACTTTTTTCTACCACTTTTCTACTAGTATTTTTGTAATTTAAAGAATCCTTAAAATTCGAATATGCCCAGTTTTTTGATAAGACTCCTCATGAAATTTTACCAGGTTTCGTAGCTTTGCAATTTTAGCTATTTTAATTAGGCTAGTCATGAACCCCTCTTTAAAGTTTTTACACTGATATTTTACTTGTATACCGATCAGTTTAGGTCACAGAAACAATAAGCTAATTTTCTAAATTTTGATACCAACACTATTTTTATTCCCTCCAATGTCCACTCTGTTATGTGAGAAAAATAACTGCAATTTCATTACTTTACTTTCTTTACTTTTAATGGCACAACAACGCATGGAGGGCCTAGGCCGAGCTTTTCGCATCCACTCATGTCCTGCGTGTTATATTTGTACATGAATGGAAGGGACCTACAGTTTAATGCCGAATCCGAACGGCGAAGTGAAAAGCTTTTCATAGCAATTTTTACTCTTGTAGGTTTGCCATTGCCTGCCAAGAGGTGGTGCCGTGTAGAAAAATTACCTTCTCTACTTTTTTGATTTTGCCTGTGCCGAGATTCGAACCCCGGACACTCTGCGTAGCAGTCCAACGCACTACCACTACACCACAGCGACCACAATTTCATTATAGTTTCTATTACTGTGGCGTTATCCTATGTTACTAGAACTTCAGTAAGTAAGTAGAACTTCACAGTGACCCTTTAATAAGTACGAACTGCTACTTAATTGATTTATACTAATTTTTGGAATAAAAACATTTTCACTGATACTTTAGTTATATGATAGCAACTTTAAGGATTTTTAGCTCATTTGTAGCAGTTTTTAATTACATTAAATTACAGTTTTAGTTGCATTGCAACTTATCAGTCTATGAAGCTGTTTAGCTTTTTAAAATATTTAGTGTTTGCTGGGCACACATACGCATACACATGGGCATACACATACATACACTCATACAGAAAAATACTAAATTGCTGTCAGTGGCTCGTGGTTTTCGCTCTCATTTCCGTTTCTCTTTTTTCATTTTTATTTTTTTACTACTTGTCACTTTATCCTTTTAATGATGTGGGGAATTGGGTTCATTAATTTTTTTTCCAGTTTTTTTCTTGTTGTCCTTGTGCGAAGGTGTATTTATGTGTATGTATGCTTTAACTTTTGTCGTGATTTTAACCTTTTTTGGGGTTCAGTTTCATCAAATGTTTTTCGTGTTATGTGGAAAATCAGAAGAATTTAAAATTTGGTTTTTCTGTCATTCACGATCAAGTCGTTTACTTTCTTCTTCGTTATGTTGGCATTCATAATAAATCTGCAGCTGGTATCTGGAGGTGATTTTCCAGCCGATGAGCATGGTAATTTCCTCTTCTTTATTGGATGGGTGAAGCCATTCTTGTGCGCCGGAAAACATTTTTAATTGGATTTATAACTCACTTATTTTCACCGCCGGATATTTCGATGCATTTTTTCTTCTTTGTCTTGCCAAATTGTTTTTCTGCATTAATTTTTGGTGGTTCACAGCAGTTATAGAAACGAGGGGTAGTAAACAACATGTTTGCAGGAAATACTGTGCCAGAGAAACAGGTAGAAAAGTATGTTAGTAAGAAAGAGATAGAAGTTTTACCTCTTTTTCTGGTAACCCCATTTTCTCTGTCTGTTTCTCTCGCTCAGTCTTTCATGCTTACGCCATGGTAAACATCCATTTACGCAGTATCTCTGCAGCATTTGTTATACATATGTATGTACATAAGTAACTACATATGGTACATGTGAGTGGCGAATAAAACGCAGCTAAGTATTTTATGCTTTAAATGTTTGTGATTTAATGAAACCATTCTTTTATTGTTCCAATTACTTTTAGTAGTTCATTAAAAAATTGGCAATATTTACCATTTGATTTAAAGAATTCATAGGACTGTTGAGTGGGAGCGCTAAGAAACCGCCACTGTTATGATTCGAATTCGAATCAGTCTTTGAGTTTTGACTGGAAAAATATGATGGTCTTTATTTATATTTAACTAATTGTAAACAGTCGTTTGGAACCATCATCGGAACCACCTCTGAAACCTCTAAGGCTACATGAAAAACGTCTTTCATTTCGCCATACAGATTCGGCATAAATCTCTATTACTTATATTCTTCTCTTCGTGTACAAATAAAACGTGTGCAACTTGGGCTGTTGAAGAAGGAGAATTTTAAATTTTACAATATTTGGTTTTGTAATTTCAGCTCAAGGATTTTGATCTCTAAAAGCTTAAGGGCCTGCATAACAATAAATCATTGACCTATACATTTTTTCAGATTGTTTCTCCTATGAAATGGCTGATCAGTGTGATGCTGTTAATGGCACCTTCTATCTAAGGACCTGCTACAACACCAGCTATGCCGATGACCATAATATAACCGAGATGGCATTGCATGCACTGAAGCGTCCACCAGCCGAAGAGTATTTCACGTGAGTAACTCAACTCAGTTGTTTGTTTTCGAAATATTTAATATTGAAATTGTCACCCCTGCAGCAACTATGTGCTCGGTTTGTCATCAGGCATTGAAGAGACCGGTAGCATACGAATCTCACTAGCTGTGTGCCTCTTCATTGCGTGGACCATAGTATTTTTTTGCCTATGCAAGGGCGTGCAATCTTCGGGTAAAGTAGTCTATTTCACCGCACTCTTCCCCTATCTTGTGCTAGTGATATTATTCTTTCGTGGTGTGACGCTACCCGGTGCTGGGACAGGTATTTTATTCTATCTAACACCGGATTGGAAGCAATTGGCCAACGCGCAGGTACTTAGCTTGTGTTTAGCTTAATAAAGATTTGATCTTGATAAATCCATTTATGTTTTTCAGGTTTGGGGTGATGCGGCCGTACAAATTTTCTTTGCTCTCAGTCCCGCTTGGGGGGGTCTCATAACACTATCTTCCTACAACAAATTCTCAAATAATTGTTACAAGTATTTATTAGCTATTTAGAAGCTTAAATATTAACGTAAATAAATTGATTGTGGTTTCTTTTTAGGGACTCACTCATTGTTGCTATTTGTAACATAGCAACCTCATTCTTTGCGGGCTTAGTTATATTTTCAATAATCGGTTTTTTGGCACACGAGCTGGATGTTGAAGTAAAGAAAGTCGTTGATCAGGGAGCTGGGTTGGCTTTTATTGTTTATCCTGAGGTTGTAACACGATTACCGGTATCACCTGTCTGGTCGGTACTATTTTTTGTAATGCTGCTCACATTGGGTTTGGATTCACAGGTATAAAATAGAAACTTGTAGCTGGTTCGTACACGAAACGATAAATAAATACAATAAATGCGATTAATTTAAATAATAATTGCTTCGGATCTTTCGTTTAATAAAGATTCGATTCGATTCGATTCTATTCTATTCGAATGCAAATTCGATTCGATTAATCGCTTTGTCTTAGTAGCAACTAAAAATAAAAACTTTACCTCTTCACACTCCACAGTTTGCTTTAATGGAAACGGTCACTACTGCCATTTTGGATAAATTCCCAAATTTACGACAATATAAAACGTGGGTTGTGCTTTTTGTTGGTATTTTTGGTTATATTGGAGGCTTGGGATTCACCACAAATGTGAGTATAATTGATAGAAGGAACTACTCGATTAAAAATCAAATTTCTGAAACCTATTTTAGAGTGGCATGTACTGGCTTCAGCTGATGGATAAATATGCTGCCAATTGGTCAGTGCTCTTGATTGCTATATCCGAGTGTGTGCTCATTGCTTGGATTTATGGATCACAACGTTTTCTCAACGATATTCAAGGCATGATTGGAAAACGTTCGCGCTTTTGGAATCTCTTTTGGTCAACAATGTGGCGTTACATAACACCGGCAACATTATTAGTATGTGGAAATATCATTGCGAAATTTGGTTAATCGCAACTCCTATTAATATCGAACTTTCTGATTAATTACAATCTATGTTAATCGAACTTTATAATTAATTATTTGAGTAATAGATCTTGCGAACTTATTAACACTATTAACGTTTTGAAAATTAACGAATTTGCCAAACTCTTACTTATTCCGTATCTAGATTAATCGATTAATCGTACATTCTGAGTAATCATTAACCTGATTAAAATTGTAATCAAACATTTGAAAATAATCTACTGGATGTGATTTTGATTGATCACTACACAAATTTCTCTTGAGAACCAAGTTTTTACTGCCAAAATTGTGATTAATAAATCACCATTTAGAAATTAATCAATTTATCAAAAGGCCTTAAGTTACGATTTACCGCACCGGTCTAGCCGCGCTCTTTTACCTACCGTTTAACTGATTTAATTTTTCTTATTTGAATATTTCCAGTTCATTTTATTCTTCAATTGGGTCGAATATAAACCGGCCTCTTACGGCCATTACGTCTATCCCCTTTGGGCTGATGCAGTCGGTTGGTTTGTCGGTCTCCTACCGGTTTTCGTCATATTTGTGATTGGCATTCAACAGATTTGTAAAGCACCCAAACAGCTGACATTCAAAGAACGGCTCAAGCTTTTGCTGCGACCCACAGCTGAGTGGGGGCCGGCAGGACGTCCATGTGTCAATTTACATGTTGAACGTTATGAAAGCCAAAACTATGATACTGTAGCGAATACACAAATACTTATTAATGGTATGCCATCGGACGTATCACCCTATGAAGATAATAAAAGTGAAAATGATATCGGGGGCGGCGGCGGCGGCGGCGGCGGCGACAATGGGTACCGCGATGAAGCGATGCAACTCTGAGAGCGGGTGACGACATCGTCGAAAGCGGGTACCATTGTGCGTGTAGATAATGGTGATGCAATCGATGACGTTGTCATAAAAGGGGGAATTGTTTCAGCAACAGGTGCGAGTGAGAAAAAAGCAACTATTCGAAATGGAAGCGTAAGTAAAGTGTTTTATAAGTATTGACAGTGTGCTAAAATGAAGCAAGATTTCAAAGAAAAATCGATTACTTTGATTGAAATGTAATGCTTCTCATTTTATTGTTTGATCCTTTCTAGCGATCTGATTGCACTTCCGTTGTTGCAATCAAGACATCAGTTCCAAATGCCGGCAAATTGCCTGGTCCCAGCATATTGAAAACATCCAAAGCTAATCAGTCGGCTAAGTTCAATAAATCTCAACCGCCGGACAAGAGTCCCAGCAAACAGCCACTTATACAAATGGAGCTACGTGCCAATGATAGTGTCGGGTCGTTTCTCAATGAAGCCGCAAAATTGAATGTCAAAACTATCGAGAAAAATGATGAGGATATTACCAAAGTAACTGCCACAATAATGTTGCCCACAAAATCGATAGTAACAGCAACAGCATCTGTAGCAGCAACCACAACAGCAGCAGCTTCAGCCGCTACCACAACAGCAGCGGCAACAACAAAAATAGTAACTGCTGCTGGCACAATGAGTAGCGGAAGGGAGCGAATTTTAACAACATTTGGTGGACGCGATGTGACAGCATCGACAACATCATCAACAACAACAACAACGGCAATGCCAACTGCAAGTGCAATTGCAACTGCAGTAATAGCAACAACAAAATCACTACCAATAACAGCTACAACAATAACAAAAACAACTGCAATAACTAAACCAGCAACAACAACCGTAGCAGCAGCAAAAACAATGTCGAAACCAATAACAACAGCAACCACATTAATAAATGTTACGCCAACGAAAACCGCTGCGGCAGCAATATCAAAAATGCCCACCAGTTCAACTGAAACAACTGCAGCATCAGCAGCATTCAAAATGCCAATTGCCTCTGCTGCCGTAACCACAAAGGCGTCCGTAATAGCAACCACAGCAGCCCTAGCACCTATTGCCTCTGCTGCAACAACAACAGCAAAACTGACAGCTTTAACAGCAGCAGTAAAAACAAATGCATCAACTGCAAATACAACAGTACCTAAAATGCAAATAGCTACAACAACAGCAGCAAACACGCCCAATATTACAACAGTAAAATCTCCTGTACCTACTACAACAACAGCAGCTACAACAAAAACAACTGCTTCAAGAGCAGCAGCAGCGGCAGCTAGTGGCAAGCCAATAGCAATAACAATGCCGAAGGTAACAACTTTTGCATCAGCAAAAACAGCAACTTTCTCCGCTGCAACTACAAAGCCGCCACCACCAGCAACAACTACAACGACAGCAACAACAAAAACTACATTTCCTATTATCACAAATATACCAACAACAGCAACAACAACAGCAACAACAACGACAACAACTAAACCCACAAATATTGCACCTGCGAAAACTCTCGCTCCTGCCAGTAATCCGATAGTGATAACCAAACCAATACAACAACAAAGACCGACAACATTTTCAACATCACTAACGACAACTGCTGCAATTCCATCTTCAAATACCAGCACAACTGCAAAGGCGACGATAGGAAAAACAACAATAACAAAGACAGCAGTTAGTAAGAAATAAGTTTAAGAAGTTAATTTATCAAAAAAAAAAAAAAAAAAAAAAAAAACCATGGAAAATACCTGATTAATCGTTATTTATTAGTTTGAAAGAAAACCGATTACCGCACTAAGATTTTCGTTCTAATTCTTAAGCAAAATGTTCAAAAGAAACTTCAACCGAACTAGCAGAACACAAAATATGGTTACTACAAACAGTTTACAGTTTATGTTCATACGCATAACCATTCTTTATATGTATGTATGTATATGTTAGTGATGTAATTTTACAAAAAGAAACCCAAGTAAAAAGTAACCCTTCAAAAAAACAGTTAAAATGCCACACATAAAATGTAGCATTAGTTAAAAAACATAATGAAAATCTAAATATATTTATTGAAAAGATTAGTTCCTTGCAGATGTGAATTGAAAAGAAGAAAGAAGTTAAAGAAGTACTGAAGTAACTGAAATGCGACAATAGGCAATATTAATAAATATTTTTTGCAATCGAAAACACATATACCATATATATAAACAAAGAATAGAATAAATAAAGAAGTTAAATATGTATAAGGAATGCTCGGATAAATATGAAATAATAATTTAATGAGGTTAGTTGTTGAATTTGTAACAACGGGCAGTGCGTAAAGTCCTGAAAAGTGAGTTGATAACATTGAATCTATACTGGCCGAAATGAACTTTTCAGGCTAGAATCTGAAATCCCTGGATTCAAGGTGTTGATAGTTACAATCTGAGACAATTTGTTGTCATATTTCTCATTTGTATTAAGTAGTTTGAAAAACAAAATACCCACAAATTCTTTCCGAGTCACCACTCAACCTTTATATTACATATTAAAAGAGTTGTAAGTTTCATATCGCATTGGGTCTTTATAGAGTTCATTATACTATCAGAGAATCTTCATACCTACTAAAATCACTTTGAACTCTCAACAAAAAAGAAACATAAAAATGAAGCAGTTTTCAGGTTTCAAGCTGTTTCTTTTGCTTGCAAATGCACATCATTCATATAAGAAATTGTATATTCTACCATATCAAAGTGTATTTAATTTCTGAAAATGTCTCATATGTTATTGGTCATACATAATTGGTTTATTAAGCCTGAATGGAGCCATCTCTTATCATATTTTATATTAACATTTTACATGGATGGGATCCAGGAGATAGACATTCATGTACGATTTTTCGTACAGCAATTTTGAAAATTCGTTAAAAATACATATATTTAAAATTTTTACATTAAATTAATCATTGTTGGCTTTTTCAACATTTGCTGGCTTTAAAACAGAACTTAATATCATTAGGACTCACCTTGCTCAAAGGTCAGACATCAAACAGGCATGAGTTTTTGGAAGGTAATTTCAAAAATCCACGAAAAGTAGTAAATTTAATTAATGTATTTTTCAGTTAAAAAATTAAGTTAGACAGAATAAAAACTTGCAGTAAAATTTATTACCCATATATTTTTCGGAGACTCCAGATGACCAAACTTTTGTAGAAAAAAAGCATATGGAGAAATATGCAAAATTCAACAAGAATGTAAATTTTACACATTTAGCTGACTTTAACCTTTCATAACTTCTAAAATAATATTTTGAAAGTATTTGATCCTAGAGAATACTTATTGCCAATTATGTTACGTATGAATATTTATGCTTTTATGAGCACTTGGTTACCTCATTTCATTGCGGCAGACCAAAAACGTTTACACCCTTCAAAATTCAAATCGAATCACCGCTTCACTGGTACCTGTCAAAAATGGGCTAAGTCAATTCCTTCCAATTTCCTATAAAATTTTATAAGTTGTTAGAAAAAATGTGTAATTTATATTCGTAAACGCAGAAAAATTTGAAATGACAGAAAGCCCAAAGCTATAGTATTTTTTAGTAAAATTGAAGACTGTATTTCAAACTTCCAATTAAGAGATCATGATCATGATCACAAAAATTACATTATCTTGTAATTAAATTGAAAATTTTAAACCTTTGTTTTTAATTTCTTTACTAAGGGATTCTTCCCATTGTAATTTTTACTACCCAGCTCTGACAATTACAATCGCCAAATAGTGATTAACTCTTCTTTTCTTTTTGTAAATACCTATGAATAAATTGTTCAAATCAACCTTAGAACAGTTATTATATATATATATATATATATATATTTTTTGTTTTTTTGGATTTTTATACATTTTACTAAAATCAATTTTTTTTTTTTTTGATTTAAGTTATACTTTATATATTCACAAAATTTTTTAATTCAGTGCGAGACAATATATATTTATTTAGTACCAGTAAATACCAATAATTAATAAAATTGGAGAAATGTATTGAAACTTACTGAATTCATACCGATGGTGAAGTAGTATGCTAAGTGAATGTGAAATAGTATCCATGTACTCAAAGTCAATTTAGAGCGAATTTGTTTTCTAATAGTCCAAGAAATTACAATCAATAGTTTACAAAACTGTTGTACCGACGTCTCAAACCGCTCAAAAGCTTTAACCAAAACTGTACTGCTCAAGTACCTACAAATATTAGTACCACGGGTCTTACTGAAACTCAGTTATTTGATGGATACTGGCACTCAAGTATTTTCGAATATTTTCTTCTTGCTAAAAGTACCTATACATAATTAAGAATGATTTATTTAATTACAATTTGGAAATGTTTTTTATGAAAAAAGGAAATACTTAAAACTACTTTGAATTACTCGTACTTGAGAGTACTTACTTGTAAATTGCTAAGTACGGATACTTGGAAGTATGACTGTTTGTACTGGTACTTGTACTGGAAATCATGATGGTACATGGTCTTGTAATGGTAGCATGTTCTGGTACTGCTACTTATTTTAATACTTGTACTGTTATTTATACTAGTGCATGTACTTGTACTCGTACTTTCACTCGTATTTGTACTCGTACTTGTAATTGTACTTGTACTTGTACTTGTACTTGTACTTGTACTTGTACTTGTACTTGTACTTGTACTTGTACTTGTACTTGTACTTGTACTTGTACTTGTACTTGTACTTGTACTTGTACTTGTACTTGTACTTGTACTTGTACTTGTACTTGTACTTGTACTTGTACTCGTACTTGCACTCGTACTTGTACTCTTACTTGTACTTGTGCTCGTACTCGTACTTATACTAAAAGTGGTACTGCTTTTTGTATTGCTACTTATGTGGGCACTTGAACTGGTATGTTCTTGTACTGTTACTGCTGCTGTTATTTGTAATAAACCTAACTCAAACCCATTTATATTTTTATAAAACAATGGTATTTTTATACAAAAAAAAAATGTAACCATAAAAAAAAACATTTCGAATATGTTTACGCATGTAAAAGAAAAAAGTTATTTGTAAAGCAAAAGAAAAGAGAAAGTAAAGAGAATCGATTAAATTTTGTGCTAATTTTTTAGAGTTTTATACAGTATGTACACTAATATTGGATTGATTAAGGCAAGAATTCAGCGGAGTAAGATCAAAGCTTGCATAATATTTAAAATATTGCCTGAAAATAATCTCAGTGGTTACTAGTACATAATTTTATAAAATAATTTAATTGATCAAGAATATGTTTAATCAATTGCATACATTTCAATTTCGCCCTTACGAAGAAACCATGATTTATTTCGATTTCATAGTAATAAAAATTATAATTAATTATCTATTACTGATGCACTTGAAATCCTACTATCGAAATTTTCAAATCATAGTTTAAAATCTCTCTGACTAGTTACAATCAGATAAATGGACTGCTAACCTTTGTGACAAAGAACTGAAATTTTTGTTGCAATAAGATTGACACACAGAGCAAAGGTGAAGGAAGCGGTTCAAACACACATTTTAATTTACAACTTGTCGCTTTTAAAGTAGGATTCTCCATACACATTGACGACGGCAACTACATGACCACACCTGTTAAACTATAATATAAAAACACACGGTCTTATGGAGACGATTATTTTGGCGGCAACACGACGTGATCACCGACCACAAATGTGGCTGTCGCCAATTTAAATATATTTCTGATGTGACAAGCAACAAGAGGATGAAAAGGAAAGTGATCGGATAGAACTGCTCGCGGCTGTGCTGCGGCTGTGATCAACAGCCACAGTTGAAGCCGGCGGTAATTCGTAGCCATGTGCTCGTGTAGCTGTTGTCTCCAATGTTTATGGAGTAGGAAGCTTAAAAGTTTAAGTGTTATTTTTTTTTTGTAGAGCTAAATAGCTCCTCAATGAAATGTTTATATAAATACTATTGTTAAATATGTGACTATCTGATTACTAAGAATTTAGTAAAAGAAGATAAAAGTAGAGAATTTTTGTAATTTTATATATGATTTATAGAAATTATTAAATTGTATTAGAATTTTCTGAATGATATGACTTGAAATAGCACAAACATTTTGTAAAATAATGAATAGGAAATCGGTTACCTGAATTAAAAAAACGCAGAACAATACAAGGGTGGGTCAATAAGTCCATCAAAATTAAAACAGGTCGCAACATAACTTCGAATTTAACATTTTGCTTGTCAAGAAGCATCTGTCAAATAGTTTTATTATGACAGCCATTTAAAATAGACGCTAATGAGCCTCTTCGTAAAAATGGTAAAAATGGAAAAAAATGATTTTCGTGTGCTCATTTTTTGCGTGGAAGAAACCATCACGCAAGCTGTTTCCAAACATGAAGAATTAGCTCGGCGGTAAGTGATTTGGGTCGAATGAAGAGGTTGTCAAACACCTATTTTGGTGGCCTCTAGAAATCGTATTATTTGGAGGGCATAAAAAAATGGACAAACTTTGAACAAAGTGTATCGACGTAAAAGGAGAGAATGTTAAAAAAAATAAAACGTAGTTTTTTTTTTGCCGAAACGAGTGGTCTTTATTTAAATTTTCAGGAACTTATTGACCCTCCCTCGTAGGCGTAAAATAGTAGCCTACTTAAAAAACTGGTAACTCAAGCTTAGTTGAAAACAGCTACTGAAGTTAACAGCTGCTACTCGAAACAAAAGGTAAAATTAGCAACAGATTCAAAATGATTTAAAAACTTGTCTTTGATACATAAAACAAAATACGCGGAATTGTATAGTTTGGTACGATGTAACGATTAAAACGAACATAAAATAGAACAAGTGGTCGCTTTGGCGTAGACGTAGTGCATTGGACTGTTACGCAGAGTGTCAGGAACAGCTCCTGGCAGGCAATGTCAAACCTACAAGAGTAAAAATTGCCTACGAAAGGCATTTCACTGCGCCGTTGTGATTTGGCCCTTCCATTCATGTACAAATATAACACGTACAACATGAGTGGATGCGGAAGCTCGGCCTAGGCCCTCCATCGGCTGTTGTGCCATTAAAAGTAAAAGAAGGAAAACAGAACAAGAAAGAAAGGCAACAGGATCAAATGGAAATTCAAGAGATATGTACAATAAAAATATTTAGTAACGATTGTCATTTAACAAATGGTAACTATAAGCTAAACTGAATTTGTTACAGGCATAACATGCAGGGATAAATATGGACAGGAATAGCAACTGGAACTATGACAAAAGTCTTTAGAAAAGATTTTTAGATAACCAAATAAACAAACAAACAAAAATATGTGTAATAAAAACAAAACAAAGAAAACATTAAGGAAGACTCAAGTACCTTTCTGAAATAAAGATAAAAGAAATTAAAAATTTATATTTTATAAATATATTCACAAAAAGAAAAAAACTAAATAACAAATATTAGAAATTACAGTAAATAGATTTATAAATGTTTGTACCTAACAATTGATTAACGTAGTGGTGCATTTTTAAGAAAACAACCAAAAATACCAACTAATTGATAAAGTGAAGTAAAACACGGGAATTAGTTGATCTTAATTGTGAAGATATGTTGCCTAAATTTAAATGCAACTACGAGTATATTATATAAATAGTACTTAGATAAATGTATGTATGTACTTTATATGTTTGTATGTATTTTATGTATGTAACGCTAGTTAGTTTATACACATTTACAATTGTTATATTGTTTATGAGAAAATAAAACAAATAATTAAATATTATTATTATTGCAAAATCAAAATTGTGATATTTAATTTAAAATAGTTTTAATTCGCTTAACTGTGTGAATCTTTAATTATAAAAATATTTTTGTAATATCTTTTATACGAGTTACAACCTACAACCGAGCAACGAGCTACACCGAAGCTACGAGCTACGAGCTACACCCGAACTACGAGCTACACCCTAGCTAAGAGCTACTCCCGAGCTACGAGCTACTCGCGAGCTACGAGCTACACCCGAGCTAAGAGCTACACCCAAGCTACGAGCTACACGCGAGCTACGAGCTACACCCAAGCTACGAGCTACATCCTAGCTAAGAGCTACTCCCGAGCTACGAGCTACACCCGAGCTACGAGCTACACCCAAGCTACGAGCTACACCCTAGCTAAGAGCTACTCCCGAGCTACGAGCTACACCCGAGCTACGAGCTACACCCGAGCTACGAGCTACACGCGAGCTACGAGCTACACCCAAGCTACGAGCTACTCCCGAGCTACGAGCTACTCGCGAGCTACGAGCTACACCCGAGCTAAGAGCTACACCCAAGCTACGAGCTACATCCTAGCTAAGAGATACTCGCGAGCTACGAGCTACACACGAGCTACGAGCTACACCCAAGCTACGAGCTACACCCAAGCTACGAGCTACACCCTAGCTAAAAGCTACTCCCGAGCTACGAGCTACACCCGAGCTACGAGCTACACCCGAGCTACGAGCTACACCCTAGCTAAGAGCTACTCCCGAGCTACGAGCTATACGCGAGCTACGAGCTACACCCAAGCTACGAGCTACTCCCGAGCTACGAGCTACTCGCGAGCTACGAGCTACACCCGAGCTAAGAGCTACACCTGAGCTAAGAGCTACACCCAAGCTACGAGCTACACGCGAGCTACGAGCTACACCCAAGCTACGAGCACATCCTAGCTAAGAGCTAATCCCGAGCTACGAGCTACACCCGAGCTAAGAGCTACACCCAAGCTACGAGCTACACGCGAGCTACGAGCTACACCTGAGCTAAGAGCTACTCCCTCACCTTATCACTATGTACATCTCATGAATGTGAGTAAAATATTTACGTGATTCACCAGGAGTTTGTATGAAAAATGAAAGAAATTATGACAATTGAGAAGATACGAAACCTTGTGACTACCCCCAATTGATTTGATAAGTGCCTTGTTATGCAGACGGTCATGGTCAAATTTTTGGCACGAGTTGTTGTTGCTTCAAAATAAAACGAAAAATTGATTGATAGAGCGAGGGGGTAAAATTTGACCGACACAGCAACCAAATGATTTGGCTTTCGATATGAAATCACGCGATCAAAACAGGGTTTTGTTGTGAAACTATTTGCAATAATTCACACATTTTACACGGAGCAAAATAGTACACGTTTGATGAAAATGTTTGCAAAAAAAAAAACAAATAAAACTGGTTACTTAATAGCAACATTTGCGTTTGTTTACATTTATATTTGCTTGGTTTTTCGCCAAAATAACAACGAAGTGCAAATAGAAAGTAGTAACAAAGTGTGAAAAGTATGCAAAAACTTACTAGTGACCGGCGATCAAATGACCGTCTGCAATAACATTGCTCTAAGTAGTGCTAGGATGAAGTTCAGTTTGGAAGCATTACCTTAACACTTATCACCATTAACACTTGTCACCATCTTCCTCCAACTATAACAACAACCTGAATACAACTCAATTATTTCGATTCCTTAACGAAACCAATGTTTTTCAGTTTAAAACTTCGAGCTATCATTAGAGGCCAGCTTAACTTCAAAACATACATACATAGATATGGTAACGTAGCGACATTGACAGGCAATCAGGAGACTTTAGAAATAAATATAATAGATAGAAGATAATCGCTTATTTAAACCACCGGCTTGACACTGGCCTAACCTGAGTTCCGGATTACAGATATTTGGAAGGAAATTGAAACTGTTTATACATGAATAAGACGTAGATAACATCTAGACAATGCTCAATCACAATTAGAAAAAATTCCTCTTACTCTCCTTCATTCTTGCCCCTGAGTAACCAGAACCGTTAATAAAACAGGACTCTACGTGATATTGGTCTAACTACAGCAGCAACGGATCACTGTGAAGAAGAGGTTCATTTGTTAAGATTAAGTTACAGATTTAGTCAATGGAATTATAATTCCTATTTCTATAACTCATATTTTCCTATGGTAATCAGATTGTGAAATAGATTTTAAAAAAATATTTAACTTTTCATTCTTCTTTGATAAGTTGACAAGAAAGAAGATGAGGAAAAAGTGATTAAATTTTTTTAATATTTACACATTATTTAGTATATCTATTTTTTAATAAGAACTGCAATGTTTCTTATTGTTTTTATTTATTTTTGTCCTACATTTCCTAAGAGTTAACATGATAAAATATGTTTTGTATTATTATAAATGGCTGTTGAAAAAATTAAATTAAAAAGATATATCAAATAGAATGTAGCTTGATGTACCTTAAATTAAAACAAAAATTAAGTATTATTAAAGATTAACAAACAACAACAACAAAATAAAGTTAGACTACATAGTTTCTAAAGGAAAGTTTAGAATAAAAAAGTTAAAAGCTAATTTTAGATAATATTAAAATACGAGTAAAATAAATAAGTACTTATATATTAGAAGAAAATCCAAAGAATTTAAGTATTGGAATACAATTACTTAGATAACAGAAACACATAAAAATTAACATAAATATGAAAAAAAAAAAATTATATTATATAAAAAAAAAAAAAAAATCAGTCAATTCAGTACTCTCTAATGCTAAATTTTAGGTACAGAAAAATTAATACAGAAATTATTATCAAAAACAATAAGTTACAAATATTTGGGAAAAAATTTACCTTTACTTTCCGAATTAATAAGAGCTTCGAAATATTAGGAAAAAAAATTCATAATAGACTCTATCAGAAAAAAAAAATAAAATAAAAACAGAATTGTTCACATAAAAATAAAAATTTGTTGTGTTTCTTACCAAAACTAAAAAATATAACAGCAATTAAAGAGATAAATCAAACTCATATCTTTCATGAAAAACAAAAATAAAAAACAAATAAACAAAACTCTGGCAAATTCCACCCACCTTAATTAATTATGTAGAAAAATTTTACCAAACACAAAACAACATTCTTCATTAGTATATACTAAAAAGAAATAAGCAAAAGTATTTAAAATTAATTACTTAGACAAATACAGAAAAAATATACAGAGAACATTTTTTAAGCTATTGGTACCTAACAATAAATATTAAAAATATGCATGTGAAGTATTTACTAATAAAAAAAAAAACACAAAACAAAAATCATAAAACCAAAAAGTATCTATTTAAAATTGTGTTACTTAGTACAGGTTGTAGTTCAAGTTGAACTGAAAATGATTGCATAGTGGAAACTTCGTATACACCCTCAAAATCCCCAATAGACATTATACAGGGTGGTCCAATTGCAAGTTTCCTTTTAAAAATAAAATCAAATGAACGAAAATCCATATTTTAGCAAACATTTCCATTATTTATATGTCAGTTTATTTATGTATTCAGTTTCATGGCTCTGAAGCGTTCAGCGTTAACCGAAATTACGTTTACGACGACGGAGACCGTAATTGTTGTGCACTTGTCCACGAACTATTTAAACAAACTACAGGCGGAGCAGTATGTGCTTCAAAAAATTTCTTTTCAATAAGCGCACTGTTTTGAGCAACACAGCACTCAGGAAATAAGCCTGCATTGTTTCTCCACGTTGTTCGAACGTAAAGTGATTCATTTAGTTCTGTGGAGGTATGATATTAACTGGCAGTCAAGATTTCGAGTAGGAAACAGCTGTCAGTCTCAAAATAGCCTATGATTCAAAGAGAACCCACCCACCAAATGGAACACCCTTTATTGTTAAAGAGTAGAGAAAGACGCTTCTAATGGTATAAAAAATATTGCATTATATGTATTACTGTGGAAAATCAGGAAGCAGTAGAACAAAACATGTCCAGAACACTCCAATTTTAAATTTTTCCAAATCAAATTATTATTTTTTTTTTTGGTTTTCGAAACTGCTTTCAAAACTGCGTGCAATAATGCGATTGAATTGTGCACTTTATATAAGATATAGATATTTACATAGAATGTTTCTGATCGCTAAATTGCTATGCAAAAAAGTGTTACTACTGGAAGTGACTACTGGAAGTTCTGCAGCTTAGCCAAATATTAATATATTTGCAGTTTAAGTTAAGTTTTACCTGAAGTACTAATTACATACCCTTGTGATCCAAATATGCGTTGAAAATGTTGTTAAAAATGGAGAAACGAAAACAAAATTTTGATTTTCGTGATTTACTGGCTTTTTACTCCTCTCTTTTCTAACGTATTAACATTATGGTTTACTATAAAGCCCTGTGTCTCTTCCTTCTGGCCACATACAAAACTTACAGTTCGGGTAAAAGCAAATGAAGTTATGACCAAGTATCCACTTGAAACTACCAATAGTTGCTTTTGTTGGCCTTAAGTCCAGGGTAATTAAAAATTTCGAGTATGCAATTTTTTAATGACCAGACCTACAACCTACACTAAATCAATACAAAAGTTCGTAAATTTAGTTTTTTGTTTTATGTCGCACTGTGTAATTACAGAAAAATTAAGTAAATGATTAAATAAATACGAGTACGTTTAACAAATTATTTAATGCAGAGAAAAAACAAGAAATTCATTTTGTTTTATAATTAGTAATTTAAATACTTTTCATTTCCACATCCCCAAAAAAAAAAAAGGAAAGCTCAAATCAATTAAGTCATTAAAAAACACAATGAATACAATTGAGAATGTAATTAAAGTAAAATGAAATATGTAAAAGTATTTGTTGATAAAAAAATAGTATTGCTTCAGTTCAGAAAAAAAGAAAAAATTATATAATTTAAAGGTGTTTATAGTAAAGTTAATGTTGTTAAGAATGAAAGTTAAAATTTAATATATTTATTAAGATTATTTAGTAAATCATTATTATATTGCAATATTAACAAAACAAAAAGTATTATTTATTGATTATACAAATAAATATATTTATGCGTTTTAACAAAAATATTTTACAAACTGAGTTTTATTGCAATCATTTACCATTTCCGGATTATTAAATTTCCCCAAGGAGATCAGATGTTTGCTAAAAATTTCAAAGCATTACCTCTCACATAATTCATGCAAAATAATTACATTTTTTGTGACGATTTCAAGATACATATGCACATATAACATGTAATTTACAACAATTAATCTTCTTAGAAAATCGTCGTAACATTTAAAAAATCCGAAACCCCCATTCGGGAATCCATGCTACGATATGTACGACATAACAATTTGTGTTCCATGAGGCAAATCAAAACTGAAATCCAATTGAATTCCAGATTGCCCTGTTCCCCTCAATCATATTTCATTCTTCATTCAGACAATTGAATCTTTTCTTTTGAATCAAAATACTTTTCTAAAAAACGAAAACATATAAATAAATTTTCTCATTCGCCACTTCGAGATGCCTCAAAGCATTAGTCTAATTAGTTAAAAATAAATGCTGTGAAATATTCTACTTGAGAGGTTTGCTGTACTGAAATACTGAAGCACTTTTCTAATATGATACATACGAGCACATATGGATGAAAAAATATATTTTGTTTTTTTTCTTTGATTACAAGTGAATGTTGTCCCTGATGAAAAAGCGTTTGATTACAGTTTCAGAAATCATGAATTAAAAATTATTTCCGATTTTCTTTCTTAATCAATGTGTACGTGTTATCCAGTGGCGATAATGTCAATTTTAAATCCATGCTCTCCGCCAATGTATCCACAGTGTCAACTTCCTTATCAGTAAGACCTGGAGGTAGCTTAAAATTATTTGTACTTAAGTTATCCTTAAACGATTGCATTAGTTCGAGCATTTCCCGCTCAAAAGCAATTTGAGTTTCCTCCATAGCAGATGGGGTAGGTACCTCCGGCTCTTTCATAACACCCATTGCTTTTACCCAAATACTCTTTTCGCTTTTCTTATAACGTCCATAGCGGTCTTCGAGGATTTTCATTTCTTTGCTAATGTCACCGTTCTGCGGTTCCATATGTTGAGCGCGTGTGAGTATTTGCCGTGCTTGTTCGTATTCACCTGCAATAGAAATGCAAAAATTAAATTAAATTTTGTTAAGGAAGATCAAAGATCTCGTTGGTCTTATAGTTACCCAGCACAAGCAAGGCACGTCCTTCTTGAAACAAAGCCTTACACGAAGGTTTATTATTTGTCAGACGACGAATCTCCTTACAGATAATGCACGCTTTGCCCGGCGCATTAGTTTTATTATAACACACTGCCAGATTCGTGCACAATTTTAAAAGGAATGCAGTCTGTTCGCGTTGCTCTTCCTCGCTTGCTAAGCGACAGTAATTCAAAACATTCATGGCCTTCTCGAATGCCCGGCAGGCATTCTTGTACAGACCCTGGCCGAAAAAGTCCAAACCTTTCAGGTGTATCTCCTTCACCTTATCAATAATAATCGCAAACTTATTACGATCTTCCTCAGGTACTTGCTGGTCAGCATCAACGTCACCCACCAAATTAAACGATACCAGCTCAATGATGAAAAGAGCATTGGCACGTGGTTTCACACGTGGCGGGCAGCCCATCTCACGGAACAGTAACTGATATGATATAACAAATTGCGCCTGTTCGCCGCGATACATTGTCCGTACAGCCGCTTCCAGGCCTTCGATTACTTCGTTGCGACCGGTGTAAAATCTATGGGATGATCCGCGCAAAAATGATGAATCGAACGGTGCGCCTTCACCCTCCCAATAGGCATTGTAGCGTATACAGACACGTGCGTTCAACGGTACTGTTTCTTCTTCGATAGGCCCGTGCTGTGTTATCTTCTTGTATAAGTGTTCATTTATCTGCACCATTTGCTCTTTCAGTTCATCAAAGGGCTTTGTCCACGGCGACACCAACGAAGTGCGATCCAAGCTGTCATCTTCTTCTTCATTGTCTGAGCCCATATTCAATTCGTCGAATATATCATTTGTGATACCATCATCGAAGTTTGTGTTAATCTCGAAATTGGTGCCGGTGCCTATCAAATCGCTATACAACAAAAAAATTTACAAGCAATTCGCACACAAGGTAGAAAAACTTTGAAAAGCTTACCTCAACGAAAGTGGACTTCGTAGGAAGCTGCAGGTACTCGAAGCTTCGTCATCCATGATTTTTTGTACGTTAAACGCAAAAATTAAAAGAAAATCACTGACAAGATTTATTTCGCGGGAAGCAGCTTGTTAAAACAGTGTTCCCAGTGAAAGAAAAATTACATGTAAACTTAGGCCTGCGTTGTATTTTTGCTTACTAGAGCATAGCGTTGCCACGTGCGGGGTTGCATAAAAATTATACACGGCAAACCAATGGCATTTTAACAGGGTGTGATGCTAATTTAAAAAAAATAGTGCAAATATATATAGTATAAAAAAACATAGCAATCTCAAAACCAAAATAAAAGAAGTTTGTAAATTTGACACTACCACTTTAGCTCCCTAAGGTGACTTCAGCCTCTTGGCAGAACACAATAACATTTTGTTGCGCCGAACTCTTACTCACTCACATAGCGTCTCCATAGCGCCGACAATATTTTTGATGTGGACATTCTATGGCTTGCAATTTCAACATTTCGCAACAAGGCTGAAATAAATATGTACACAGAAAGTATGAATGTATGTATACAGAATTGTGGCTGTCAACCTACAAAAGGACAGTTCTGCAAGGAATACATTGCCAGCAATAAATTTTCTACCATCTACAATAAGCGGTCTCCACTTTCCATTTATTTTTTAACTTTAATTATTTCTCGTAGAGACGCGGTATCACGGCGAACACGAGCGAAAATGTTACATGTTACATGTTCGATTTTGTGAAAGACCGAAATAGAAAATAGATGGGAAGACATCACCTTCATTGAATGCGAAAAACTCAGACACTAAATATAAATATGTACATAATTTTTCTCCAAGACTGCACATTAAAATAATATTAATTTAATTAACGCTTAATTTATTATCAGTTCATAGAAAATATAAAAGTTTGCCCAGTTTTTTTTTATTTTTTAGTATTATCTATGTACTAATTAATATCAAACACAAAATAAAAGTTATCCTATTTTAACATAACTTATTTTTCAAAACTGTTACCTCGAATTATTGATTTTAAGGCTTATCAAAGTCCTTAATTTTAAATAGAATTGCAATTCAGAAAAATAGCAAATTCGGAAGTGCAAAGTCGATATACATACATATGTGGAATTACAATTTCGATTTCAATGATTTCATCAACTTTTCCAATTTCATTGCCTTTTGTAGATCGCCTTTGATTTTTAATTTGCCAGTCATGAATGCAGGAGCAGGTTTCAATTTTCCAGCAAACATATCGAAGAAATTCTGCCCTTTCATGGTGAGCGTAGCATCAGGAGATGCCGCGGGCGCACCAGGGCCACATGAGCCACCGCCATTTTTCAAATCGATAAACCATGTACCTTTATCATCGCCGGTAATGTCAAATTGAAAAACTGCTTGTGTTTTGGAAACAATTTCAGGCGAAAGCTGAGCCTTAATCTTTTCGAATATCAATAGAATATTAGCTTTGCTGTCACTGCTTCCAGACGATGACGGAGGAGCCGAGGTAACTGCAGCCTTGGAGCCTTTGGGTTCCAAAAAGAAATCATCCATCAAATTATCAGCATTATCAGGATCACAAGCATACTGTTTAAAATCTGTAATACCAGCCTCCGTGAGTACCTCATCATCGATTAGGAAGTTGCCAGTACACTGTACCGGCTCACGTACAAGCACCGCGTATGCAGCATCTGCCATAATTTCCGCTTTACGCGACCATTTCGAACTTTCAGGACCCGCCAGCATTTCAATGGCAGCCGTTTGAATGGCGGTGCGTGGCCAAAGTGCATTAACAGCAACGCCACGATCTTTGAATTCTTCTGCCATCCCCAAAACACACATGGACATCCCATACTTGGCCATGGTATAGGCAACATGGGGGCCAAACCATTTCGGATTTAAATTCAACGGCGGTGAAATGTTCAAAATGTGCGCATGATTACTCTTCAACAGATATGGCAGGCATTCCTTGGAGACAAGAAATGTGCCACGTGTATTAATGTTATGCATGAGATCGTAACGTCTCATATCTGTTTCTAGTGTTGGTGTCAACGAAATCGCACTAGCATTATTCACAACGATATCGATGCCACCAAATTTGGCAACCGATTCACTGATAGCACTGCGCACTTGTGCCTCATCGCGAACATCCACAATGCAGGGGTGTGCGCGTCCACCGGCTTTCTCGATCTCCTCGGCGGCAGTGTATATGGTACCTGGAAGCTTGGGATGTGGCTGCGCCGTTTTTGCGGCAATTATTATGTTGGCACCGTCGCGTGCTGCCTTCAGCGCTATAGCTTTGCCAATACCGCGCGATGCTCCTACAAAACAAATACGATAGTTTTAAAGTGATGCACTTTTTCCCTAACGCCACTGCATCGCGTATAATTTTAAATACCTGATATGAAAAGGGTGCGCCCTGCTAATTTTCCTGTATTGATCATCTTTATTACTGTCCACTAACTTCCACTCTTATACACTTCCAATTGAAAAATGTGAACTGTAATGGTCTACAAAAACAAGAGAAAGTCCAAAGTACAACAAACCTGCGTAATCAGTTGGCAGCAGCAACGATGACAACAAAGACGGCAGGCAGGGAAATTGCGAAACAATAACAAAACGAAACCATAAACCAACACAACAACAGCAAATGTAAACAAGTAAAAACAGTGCTGCAATTCGAGGTACTTAACAGTCATCATATGCTAAAATCAAGAAATTTTGAAAATAGAAGAATGTGTTGGTACGTCAATACTCTGCATATTTCTTGCACTTATCAATTTACCTTAGGTAACATACCTATTACCTTATACTACGTTCATACTAGGGCATAAATTACTTAATTTGTAATAAATTACTTCACTTAAATCAACTGCGTTCATACTAGCTGTTCGTAATTTATTTTGACACTTCGCTGTCAACTCGCATATTTATTATTTTGTGGCAACAGGCGAAAGTAAGTATGCAATCGCAAGACATTCAAGTGAATTTGAATAATTTTTGTTTTATTTTAGCATGTCCGACCAGGAGAAATTGTTAAGTATATTGGCGTTCAAACAGCGGCAGGATGGTGATGGCGCCGCAACAGGCTCGGCGCAAACTGGAGAAACTGACCCTTCCGCATTTTTGGATTCCGATATTGACTGCTACGCAGAGTGTTCCGGGGTTCAAATCTCGGCACAAATAAATTCAAAAAAAAAAAAAGAAGTAGATAAGATAATTTTTCTACACGGCACAACCTATTGGCAGGCAATGGCAAACCTACAAGAGTAAAAATTTCTATGAAAAGCTTTTCACTTTGCGGATTCGGCATTAAACTGTAGGTGCCTTCCTTCCATGTACAAATATAACATGAGTGGATGCGAAAAGCTCGGCCTAGGCCCTCCATGGGCTATTGTGCCATTAAAAGTAAAGTAAGAAAAGATATTGAGATGTTGCTTTCTATGGAATAAAAATTAATAAAAAAAATTACATATTTCAATATATGTGGAGCCAGCGAAGTCCGCATCTCCGTATATAAAGGTCACGGGAGAGCCCCCGGATGGTCCGATCCTTGCCTTTTCCTTCCTGTAATGTAAATTAATTATATTATCAGTCCTGACACCGATTTGATCTTAATTTATATGGTAATTTATGATAAATTACTCCACTTCAAAGTAATTTATTTGACATATTTCCCAAGGCGAAATTACTTAATTTACACATGGTTTATGCATAAATTAAGAAACATAACCGTAAAGTACGATAGTGTGAACATAGTATTTGGTAATAGGTAACATAACGGTTATGTGCATTACATATAGAATGCATTGAAATGAAAGGCCCCTACGCTTTTTGCACATCTCTGATCTACAGCAATTCATGAATTAATCGCTGAATCTACAAATCCAAGTTATTTGTATTCTGCAAACCAATCGGAATCATTTTAAATATTGCCTGAATTCATTTTGAACCGTTTTCGTCTCCACCATTGAGATTTATTAATGGAGTAACGAATTAGTAACGGAATCTGGAATGGGGATGAACATTAAAATTTTAAGAGACAAAAACATTTAACTAACATTTACATAAGTACTGCCAATGCAGTGCAACTTTAATTTTTTCTCTTTACCATTTCGATGACTGAAAATGTTTATTTCCTTAATTAATACAATCAAAAATAAGTAAACTTAATACCGTAGTTAAATTTATCAAAACGTATTTCAATGATAACTTTATTCTAAATATTTATGTATACATGTTCTTTATGAAAACTAATTGTTCTCTCTCGCTTCTTTCTATAGAGAATTGTTAAAGAAATAATTTAAAATCAATATAATTAAATAATTCTCAATCGCAAATTCAAATTAATAAAGGGTAAGAATGCAATTTAATATGACGCTAGTAAATAAAATCCTAAAGCTCGAGTTAAGTTGAACTAATATCCATATATAATTTAAGCATAGCTATATTTTGTTTATGTGTATGTATTTAATTCGTATTCGCATTTACATTACTTCTCGTTATCACCATACTTGGTTCAGCGACTTCACTTCAGCATCTTATTGATTTCCTTATTTTGTTTGCCCATTTTCAAGTCAACATCTTCGATTTTATAATTCATATTGTCCAGCAATTCATTTTGTGATTCAATTTCACTGCCCATATCTGTTGCCAAAAATTTCAAACGCGACAAATTACCACACATTTCCTCGAGATTAGCTTCCAGTTGTGATTCGAATGGATTATTGCGTCGTTGAAATTGCGCTTGCTCGCGTTGTTGATAGCCTGTGGAATCATCTCGCAAGCGGCTAATCGGATGGGTATCGTAACGTTCCGTTGGCGACATTGCCGTCGATGTTGTTGGCGGTGTTTTGATGGAATTGTTGGTATTATTCTCCGTGGCTTCTTGCGAGATATTCGAACCATCACTTGCCGAAGAGGTCATTTGTGGTGATTGCCCATCACGACTACCACCACCCACACCACCAGACAAATAATTCTTCAGCCCACCAAAAACACTTTTCAACCCATTCAAATGACGCTGACTGAAACGTAACGTTGAATTGATTTCATCCAGCTGACGTGAGGTTTTCTCCAATTGCTCACGCTGCTTCGCCAATTCCGCTGCGGTCGCTTTGCCAACTTCTTCGGTTTCGTACAGAAGACCTATTGACAGGAAGAATAACAAAAAATTTATCAATATTTATAATACTTAGTTTTTTAGTATACACACACTCACATACCTAAACTCTTTTGTGTTGATTCAAGGCTGCGCTTTTCAATTTGTCGCTTCTTTTCCAAATAAATTTGCTGTGGATCATCAAAGGGATTTGTACTGCGCCCAATATTTCCTGTCATACTACCACGTCCCGATGCGGAGCTCGTACTTGTCCGCGAATTATTCAGAAAGATATCATCTTCGACGTCCTCCAAGTCTGGGTCGAAATGATTATCCACTGGCTGTAGATAATTATCAGCCATTTCTGTTTTAACTTTTATCTGCTCTTTTCTTACAGCAAAATTTCTTTTTATTTTGCTGCGACTTACTTATTATAATTTTTCTTTCAATTTATGTATTTGGACAAGTTTCAACTACGTTTTCCTACTTTTAGAAAAAAAAAATTTTACAACTTTTCCAACGAAACTCCCCTTTTATTCATCTTCTTACAAAAATGCATGAATCACAATAGGTTGGCATTTACTAAACACTCATTTTACTGTGCTACCGGACAAATTACATCCGACGCCGTTACAAATATTGATCGGCTCAGAAATCATTCATATTAGCTTTCATTTAAAAAACTAAAAATAATCATAACATTGGACCGCCCGAACGAACGAAAGAATCTTCATTGGGTCAGCCGGTGTAAACTGCCGGTGTGTTCCCTATCAAATGTTCAGGAACAATGTTCAGGCGGTGTGAACGGTTACATTCTTCTTCGTTCGGGATGATCGGACTGAGTGCGATTTTTGTTTGGCGAATCCAGTGTTGCTATTGTTATGTAATTGTGAAAATTAAGTCAAAAAGGATAAATCAAGTGGAAAAGAAGTAAAAACGTAGTTGATGTATAGTGCAATGCAATACTAACAACATATGGTTATTTTCTATGCATTTTGTTAAAAAATTTGAAATGAAGCTTTTTTTAAGCAAATTTATAAATAAAAATTATAAAAAAATGTGATTAAAAGCGATGCAAAAAAAAAAAAATGGAATCACTGCTTGCGTCTTGTCGTCGCTAGTGATAAAAGTCGAAACTAACACGTTTCAAAGTCGTTCGCGTACAGCGCCTTGCAGTTTATGAACGAGTGGTACAGCGTTAAGGAAGCGAGGAGCACTATTGATGTAAGTATCCAACAATTGCACAATAATATTGTAAATTGTAAGATAATCTCTTGGGAATTGACCAGCAGCTCATCTCGACTTGCTCCATATAGTTTTTAGAGGTTTTATGCATAGAATTTTCTTGTTTTCTTTCAAACCTGCATTAAATATTATTCGCGAAACTTTATTTAAACTAAAAGCTATATGTAATTTTATTCAAACAAATTAAAAGAAAATTAATTTGTGGATAATTTCACACGGTTTGTAAAGACGATATGAAGAAAGTAAAAATGCAACAATTTAAATTGAATTCAATTTTAAATTTATTAAGTACAATATAAGAGAAAAAATATAAGATATATGTAACAAAAAGCATATTACAGTTACAGACAGCCAATGCAGCAAGTGTTATGCCTCGACTATGACCACATCGACTATGACCACATGCAGCGCCAACGAAAGGGATAGGAAGGATAAGGAAAATGTACCGTTGCTTGCAAAGAGGTGGTGCTGAGTAGAAAAATTTTGTTCTCTACTTTTTTGATGTCGCCTCTGCCGAGATTCGACCCGGAATCATATACATATGTGTGACAGTCCAACACACTACCACTACGCCACAGTATGCGGGATCAAGATGAACTCCGGTGGAGGATGTAAAATTGGTTTCTTTTCGTTTGTAGTGTTAACTGTTGCTATAATTGAAATGGTTTCTCATCTTTTTTTATTTTATTTCTTTTTTTCTACTTTATAAGATTGGTATTTTATTTACTCCTCTAACATAATTACATATATGTACTAAAATTCTTATGAGCTAAGCTAAAATTCTTATGAGCTAAGCTAAAATTCTTATGAGCTAAGCTAAAATTCTTATGAGCTAAGCTAAAATTCTTATGAGCTAAGCTAAAACTCTTATGAGCTAAGCTAAAATTCTTATGAGCTAAGCTAAAATTCTTATGAGCTAAGCTAAAATTCTTATGAGCTAAGCTAAAACTCTTATGAGCTAAGCTAAAATTCTTATTGGCTAAGCTAAAATTCTTATAGGCTAAGCTACCGTTGTAGTCTTATCACATTACTGTATTCAGGTACAGTTGTTATTGCTCTTATTGTTGCGTATATTGAATCCCCTCGAGTATAGTTTATGCTCTAGGTGAATACTAGCAATGGGAGCAGGGATAGCGCTTATAATCAAACCGCACTGTGTTTTGGTTATTTTTGGCGTTGGCATTGTTCCGTTTTGTGATCGTCCGAAATTTTTGCCACTGCCGCCATTGAAATTTCGCGATACAGCAGAACTACTACTGGTGGTGACAGCTTGATTGTATAGATCGCTGCGATTTTTGGTTCTAAAAACAGATAAAGAATAGTAAATAATTAATATTAAAAGTAATCACAAGTAGGAAAATCATATAAGTAAAAAGTCATAAATCGGTCCATGAAACATTTCTGGCATTTTGTACGCAACTTGTATGAATTGCAATGCACCAGCCTTCCTACGACGTCATTGATATGATGTGTATTATCGCATACATTTGAAAATTGTAATTTTTTTTTATTAAAATTTTTTTATTATAGTCATGGAAGGTCGAAAGATATCTCGAAATGTATGTTACTTACTTTGATTTTAATGAGGTGGAACTTCTTATCGTCGTTGGTGGTTTGGAACGCCGATTCTATTGGCACACATGACTAGGATGTTGCTGCAATCTATTTTTTATGCTTAAGTCTAATGGTGTCGCCAAGTATTCTTGATAACTAGCAGCATCGGCTAGCATTGTTAGCGTACATACTATATTAGGTATGCATTTTATGTTTCGGTTTTTGTTGTTGTTGGTATTGCTGCTGCTGCTGTTGTTCTTATCGACGATTTTTGGAGTTGGCTGCAGTTGCAGTGTAACATTTGGTGTAACTAATTTTGGTTGACGCTTTAGCGTGTTTAATAATTTATTTTTTGGTATAATCGTTAAGGTGATGTCTCTTTTTTTTAAATATTCAATATAATGATCAGTTGTGCTTAACGAATCCTTGCGCCCTTCCTGTTGCTGATGCTGATGTAGTTGGTCCTGCAATTGCTGTTTTTCTATTGGTTGCTGTGTGGTGAAGGCTGACATTGACGTTGGCGTTATTACTGTTGAGGCTGTTGCTTTTATTAATTGATTGTTAAAATTATTTAAAGTTTTTGTGGTAGTTGTTGTTGTTGTTGTATTTTTATGATAAGCGGGAGGCGATTTGATAAGCTGCTCTTGATTATTCACTTCTTCAAATTCGTGATTTATTCTTTTGCTGCTATTTTGGTTGGTTTTCAATTCGTTGGAGCGTGTTTCTTCCAAATCAGATATTGACATTGGCTTTTTCTGCTGCGGAGAAGCACGACCATTAAATTGTTGGTATTTCAACGGTGATGTTGATATTGTACCATAATTCGGTGACGATGACCGCGATGATGACGGCGTCGTATTCTCAACATCATTGCTATTGGAACGTTGGCGCTTATGGTTATTTATACTATAATATCTGCCGTTGTGCATGTTGTTATTGTTGCTGTTATCGCCAATATATTTTGATCGTTGCTGCGGCAGCTGTTGCTGTTGCAGAAATTGAGCTGCGCCTTGGAAAAATGTAGCAGCTTCTTTACTTGTCCATGTGGTAGGCAGTTTATTATTGATCATGAGTGCAGGATTAATAGCTGTAAGTTTCGCCAACTCTTGCACGCCCCTCGCCTTAAGAAAATCCTGAGTGACTGAAGCTGTATTACGATCGATGGCGTCCATTTTAATTAAACTGTAGAAAGAGTGAGATAATGTTTGAGTTATAATCTTAAAGACAATTTCATTGTTCCAAAAATACATATATAAAAAAAAATGTACGGAACTAAAAATTGAAATGAAAAAACTGTAACAAAAATGTATCATAAACATAGACAATCTGAGCAATGTGAAGTAATGCTTTATTTAAGGGCTGTAATTCTCACGAATGCTTTGAAGGATTGCAATCATTTTCTCTTCAGAACAAACAAAAATGCGAAATGATATGACTTATGTGAAATCTTTTGCTTATTAATTTAATCTTAAAGGATGGCATTCTTATTTACTTAAAATAAGTAGATTTTGATATAAATTATAATGCTTGGGAATTAAATAATTCAATCAATCACATCGATAAATTTCAATCAATTATTCCATAGAAAATAAGGCAAACATTAATTGTTAAAAAGAATTAAATGAATGCATTACTTAGCAATCCCTGGTTACAATAACAATACATTTAGAGAAATCAAGCATAAAAAAAAGAAATTTAATCACACTGAAAAGTAAATATTTTTCATCATGTTTACCGCGCATAATCATCTTCACTGCTTTCTTCCGCCTCAAGATAGTTAAATAAACGCTCAGAACCGCGTTTTTGTGCCGCAGCATTTGGCAGAGCGCCCGTTAGTAGATCATGCGGTGGTATTAGTGTACCATTAGCGCTTAAGCGCCAACCCACCATTGACTGGGGATTAACGATGATCTCTTGCAGTGGACCGCCACCACCAGTTAGGTTACCATTATCATTTGTTGTTGTGGTTGTATAAATAGTATCCGAACCACCGGCATTACCAATGGCATTGGTCGTAGTTGTGGTCGTATTGCTTTGCATAATTGATTCAAGATTAAAAGTATTTACAAAATTTTTTTTTTTTTAGAAATTCATTTTAAAACTAGTAAACAATTCAGAAATTGTCCATAGAAATTGATAAATATGTACATAAAAAAAAAAAACACACTACATACATATGTATAGTATATCGACTTTTTTCAAGATTGAGTCTTTTGAAGACAATCATTTTAGATTACTATTACAAGTCAAGCTCGTAAAAAGTGGGCATATTATCTCAATATTCGAACACTATCTAAATATTGTTAACAAGCCTATTTTCTCGAGCAAATTTAACAGAATATGGTCGATTATTACCAATCTTTAAGACGATATCGATTTTACACTTTGCTAAGTAGCTTACAGCTTTTGTTCTCTACTTACTAAACTTTAAGCCCCCTAACAAACAATTTCTGAATGTACTTACTTAGTATCTCTTAAAAAATATTTACCCAAATGTTGCATTTGTATTCTGAAACGTATTTAATTGATTATTCGTTACTAGAGTGTTGCCGATTGTATTGGAATTATTATTATTGCGCGATGGTCGATTATCGTGCGGACTGTCAGCCAAGGCAAGGCATAGAAAAGAGAGGAGGAGGAGGTGATTAGTAACTACATACTTATGTACTTGTATATTCAACTTGAGAGATTAGTTTAAAATTCTGTTTTCTTGAATAATTACTTATTATCATAAGTCTATGTATGTATGTACTTACTGCACTTCATTGACATGAGTTTGTAGTCCTTCTGCTGTTTCACCGACGAAGGCGCACTTGTTGCACACGTGCTTCTGATGAACCTTGAGACAATGCGTGCTCAGACGTTCCGAACGTGCTGCTGCATAATCGCACAGTCTGCACTTATACGGTCTTGTGTGCGTATTTGTATGGCGCCTAAGACTCCATGTATCAGCTCCCGCCCACTCACAATTAGGACATGGAAAACGTTTTTCACGTTTGGGTTTAACTGGGGTATAACCTGTTTCGCCAGCACCACCACAGCCTCCAATTTGACCATCATCTAAAGTTCTCTGTTCAATAGTCTCAGCAATACTAAAACTAGATGATGTTGTCGGCATTCGTTGTAAATCCTGTAATGCGGGATCACGCTGCAAGTTCGATGGAGGATGTAAAATCGGTTCATTTGTAGTGTCAACTGGTGCTATAATTACATTGCTGCGGCGAGTCTTATTGATATCGTATTCCACTTCTCTATGCATCTTCTTCATATGGTTCTTCACATGATCGGAACGATTGAAACACTTCATGCAGGCATAACACTTAAATTTCTTTTCATCTTTATGTATATTTTCGTGACGAGTAAATAAATCTCGTCGATTGGTGGAATACTGGCAATGGGAACAGGCATAGCGTTTTACAACAACCACACCTTTTTGTTGCTGATTTTTGGCGTTGGCATTGTTGTGGTTGCGTCTGCTATTGTTGCCGCCGCCACCATTGGAATTTCGCGATTCCGCAAAATTACTATGCGTAGTTGATGACGTTGAGGCTGGGGTAAGGGTTTGTTGAACAACAGTATTTAGAATATTGTTGCCGCCAGAAGTGGAAGGATTGACACAAATTACTTCTGTGGAGATGATGACAGCTTGATTGTATAGATCGTTACGATTTGTAGTTCTAAAAACATATAAATAAAAGTAAATAATTAATATGAATATTAAAAGCAATCACAAGTAAAATAATAAATTCATTGAACCAAAATAAATTTTCAATACACGACTATTTACTTCATTTGTTAATTTTTCCCTATTTCGAAACTTGGAGAAATGTGTTCCACAAAATAAAATTCATTTTATAAACTATTTAACATCAATTTTCAGCTACGCATACACACCGGTGACTTTATGCCCAGATATCAGAATGGCAAATGGCTCTGGAATGAGGAGACTGAGCGCATGCTATTGGGCAATGGTGAGATGGCGCCATACTATCACATCAAGCCTATTGTTAATATATCGCAATCGATTAAGGACAAACGCTTCCATGAAACATTTCTGGCATTTTGTTCGCAACTTGTATGGATTCCAATGCTACGGCGTTCCTACGACGTCATCGATATGGAAATGTGTCGTCTCTTTCGCTCTGAGCATTTCAAACGCGCGGAGTCGAGCATGTTGTACGGAAAAAATTATAACCGTATCAATTATTGTGCACAAAACTCACCGCTCATACAGGAGCTGGCAAATGTGAGCCCAGAAAAATTACCAATACTATGGATATGTAAAGTATCGAAATAAATAAATTATTATTGATAAGGAAAGTATCGCGGCAATAATTATCGCATACATCAAGTGGAATTGGAGTACATTGTGCCGGGCAGTCAGTTGTCTTCGATCGATGTGACGCCCGGCATTCTGGGGCATCCAAAACGTGTCTATGACACGATGCTGTATATTAATTGGAAGGCGGTACGATTTCAAAACTATTCCGAAGAATACGATCCATATCATATATGGAGGCAGCCATGTCTGGAATTGCCGAAAATCGATGCCGAAAAATTGCGGAAACATGCCAAGACCTATGCCACTTTCTATAATATTGTGAATCAACATGAAAAGCAAAGCAAGAAGATGTTACACAAATGGTATGACCGTGATAATTGCATTAATTACTTCAAAACAGAGGGAATGATAACGAATATATGGGTTAAGTGTAAACATGGACCGAGCGTTAATGAGACTATCGCCAACTTTTTTTGTGCAAAAGAAGAAATTACGAAAGCAGAGGAAGGGACGTGGAAACAGATTTTTTGATCATGGAAGGTTTTATGTATGTATGTATTATTTGAGGTTCTAAGTTCTGAGGTGAATCTATGGAAAATATTTTGAAATAACAATTACCAAAAAGGAGATAATCTCAGTTGGGGTTTTCCGCAGGAATTCACAGGTGTGCTCTTTGTATTTGTTTAGGGTAGGTTAGAGAGGCTGCCCTATAGTTGGACACACTTTGCCGAAATCGAACCGTTGTGATACCACGGTTTTAACGCCGGTTCCGTACGGCGGGTGGGAAATTTTTATTACTTGGTGGATTTGTCATTGCTTGCCAAGTAGTGTACTTGAACCCTTTCTTATATTTCTCATTCATTTCATATCGGTAATCGAACCCGAAATCTAAGGGTGAGAGTCTAGTGCGCTACACACTAGACTATCGAGGTTTTTGCATTAGGTGCACAAAATATCTTTTGTTTTATAAATAGTATGAACTAATTTCGATATCACCTCATATTACGATGTTAAGCCTCATCAACAGATCTCAAAGATCTGTTTAAAGATCTATTCAAGTTCTACTAAGAATTCATGGATGTTTTCGACTACTTCTATATTCAAACATGATTTGTGTGGAATAAGAAATGTAGAAGAACAAATATCAGTGGGCCTAATAGCTCTTTTCATGTCCTGATTTGTATTGGACTCGTTACATTTGATTTGTGACAGAATTTATATAAGTACAGAACCGTTTACAGAAAAATAGTTAGCCATAGAAGGTCCAAAGATAACTCGAAATTTATGTTAATCAAGTACTTACTTTGTTGTATAGCTCTGCAAATTACTACCGGCAGCTGCCGCTGCTGCTGCCGTCGATGCACCACCAACAGCTTCAGCATTGTGCTCATATTCGATGGTGGGTGCTGAAGATCGCTCTGTTTGCTATAAAGAGTACAAACAGAGAGATAGAGAGAAAGAGAGAAAAGAGATAAAAGAGAGAAAATAATATATGAAGAGCAAAAATAACAAGAAGATCAACTGTAGTGTTATCTCATATTTGTGCATGTATGTGTACATACCACATTCGTAAATGAACGCTCAGCTTCGGCTGCTGTCGGCTCTGTGGTTGCTAACTGCGCAATTGGCATATGCAAACTATTTCCGGGTTCTTCTACATGAAACCTTTCGGCTGGGACATCAACATTTGAGGGCAGTGTTATTATTGACATGGCTTTTATGATAACGATTCGGTTTAAACTGTAAAGAAACAAAATGCAAAAGAGTAAATAATTAACACCCACAATTTATGATAATTTTGTAATGTAGGAAAATGTGATGTGGGTATTGCCAAATACATATATACAATATGGTATGATAAACATGAGGACGAAAATTCGAGCTTCATTGTATGTTATTTATGTTTTTCTTTCGCTAAATAATACAACAAATATCAAAAAAAATACAAAAATTCACAATAACAGGGTAAATTAAAATTGTAAATTAAAAAAAAAAATTACTACAAATACTCCAGATCCTGAATATCGCTATTGCAATCTAATCGCCTTATCATTTCTGCCGACAACATTGTGTTGCTTTGAGAAAGCCAGTATTAAAGTATTAAGTTAAGTAACCACAAAATTCAAGTATTACGTCAAAATTATAGAGCAGTAGTTCATCACCTTGATAAGTATGGGAAAAGATACAACATATATGTATATATGTATATTAGTTAAAAATCAGTAAATGCCTAATCGTTGCGCTTAAAGGTTTAGAGCCAGATATCGACCCTAACGGAATTAAGGATGCACTATCCAAAGGCGCATTTTCTACAAAATCTGTTTTCAATATTATACATAAAAATGCAAATTCTCAGCCTTTGTTCCTGGTAGATCTAGACTATTAAAAAAATGAGACCCACGCAATATATATGTTGCATTACCACCTATTTCATCGCAAAATAACGATTGAGGAGCCACACAAATGAAATGGTCCTGTCCAGTGCACAAATTTCCAAGAATATGCTTACACAAAAACCTGAAACCTGCTGTGCTCATCGTAGCGTTTGTGTCTGCCCATCAAACAAATTACACTTATATGAAAAAGTCCAGTAACCACACTGCTAATTATAGATATTGTCTTGTTTATGAAGAAATAAAACAAAAAATGAGCTCCACCCCAACAAGCCGAAATCAAACTAGAACGTTAACACAACCTCATAAACCAGTTTGCACGGAAATGTACATAATGGTAACAAAATTACATATTTTGTACAATCCCATCTGTCTGTTTCTGCGGGTTTGAACTAAAACAAAATAAAACAAAAATTGCAACCAACCCAGAAATCAAGTTTTACAGGGCCTACCCAGCAGCTACTTTTAACTACTAAGCCCAATCATTACAATCAGTAGACCCTTACTTGCAATGAGCAGACTCAATCAATATCCCCATTGGCAGAAGCCAAAATAACTTTGAAACCAAAAATGTCTATATACCAATGATATTGATGTCATACTTATTACCCCAAAAGGCATGCAACTCTGGCCAAAATTATCAGAAGATAATTTAGATATAATATCTAACGGCCAACCAAATTACTGGCCGACAAACCCCCGGAAAATACCCGATTTGATCAACAAGTTAAAGCCGAACCCTCGTACGATTTATCGTCTCGTCACTCGTTCTCGATCATTTTACTCAATATTATGCCAAAGGTATATCTAAATATATCCTTAAAAACAAAATATTGATTTAACCCAAATGCGGAAGCAAGCGTCTGTCTATACTTTATGAAAATCAACGTAATTTAAGCACTCCCATTAGCATGGATGCACCAATTCGATTTTCCAATGGAAAATGGGCATGGTGTGACTCAGAAAAAAGCAACGTGAGAAACCAATAGAGACATAGCAAATAATACACACTCACCAATTTGACTTTAGAGAAAAACACGAAAACACAAGTACGATAAGTATTTGAGGGGAAAAAGTATTGTTCTGCTATTTTCCTAGATGTTGGTCAGGCGTTGAAAAGTTTTGGCATGAAGGCCTCTTGTACAAAATTAATAAACTGTTACCCCAAAATACCCATACTATACCAAAAAGCTCTCTGTCAAACCGAAATTTTTGCGTTAAACCCAAATGCTACACCTCCAAAAGTTACCCAATTACAGCTGGAGATCCCACGAGAGATTGTCCTTGGTCCGCTATTATGTTAGTGACGAGATTTGCCAACAATGCATAATTTACACACATTATACCCTGAAATTGGAGACATGTCCTAATAGTCTGGCAAGAAGCTTACTACAACTGCAATACCGCAAGCGGTTGAGAAGTAAAAATAATGTTAGATCTTGATGTAAAATACACTGACGGTCTACACTGAGCAGGAAGGAGGCTAAACATTATTTCTTCACCAGAAGTCACTTTTCTTTTATACAGCACTAAACCCACGCACTGGCTTTTATTTTATTAAACTAACTAAGGTTTGAAAAACTTATTGTTAGTTTAAGTATAGAAAGATTCAATAAAAAATTTAGATATGATAAAAAACAAAAACATTACTCCGAAGAAATTAAATATATTTACATACCTTGAGCACTTTTATTTTTTACAATAAAATTATTTCACGAATGTAATAACTTTTTTTTAAGTATTTTTTATTTAGAGTTTTTTGTGTCCCGTTTTTTTTTTTTTTTTTTTTTTTTTTTGTTCAAAATAAGGCACTTTCTTCTTTGCACATATACTTTATGATTGTTTTAAGACTAAACACTGCACAACAAATAAAGCTCAACTAATTAAATTTTGAACACTTTTTTTAAACGAACACATGTAATCTATTATCCGCAGAATATTATCCCACAAGCGACTCCTTTGAAAGATACTTCACGATTGAAAATGCTTTAATAGCAAGGAGCGACGAAAACAAAGCTAAAATTTTTTGGCGAACGATCGCATCAAAACAAAACGAAAGAAAACATTTTCCCTCCTCAATACAAGAGCGAAAGTGGAAAAACATTAGAGCCAAGGTCGTCTTGATGAGAGCGACACAGAACGAACTCACCACTTATTGTAGTGTGCAATACAGTGCTACCAATGATGGCATTCTAGGTTATTGTTTTTGCATTGAATCGGATGTCAAAAGTGTTCTAAGTCTGTTTAAACTGTACTGAAAACTTGTGTGTTCGCTGTGGCGTAGTGGTAGTCCGGGTTCAAATCTCGCCACATGCAAAATCAAAAAGTAGAAAAAAGTACACAGCACCACTTCTTGGCAGGCAATGGCAAACGTACAACAGTAAAAGTTGCCTATGAAAATATTTTCACTTCGCCGTTCGGATTCGGTATAAACCTGTAGGTCTATTCCACTCGTGTTCAAATATAACACGCACAACATGAGTGGATGCGATAATTTTTCAACTTTAATTTTTGTTGTTTTATTTAAATCTAAAAACAAGACGTACAAGAAGCCAGATAATTTATGCCGGATTTGAATTAAGCACGATATTTTACATTAAAAATTAAAAGTCGCAACCTTTGTACTATTTTCTGTAAACAAGTGTAATCAATAACAAAATAACTATAAAAAATATCCATATAAGAAAATAAAAAAGTAGTATTTTCTTCGTAATATTATCAATATATTATATTATTACATATACGAGTATATTTAAGTTGTACGAAAGTGTACTGAAAATACTGCTTACGTACTGACCGTACCTTTAAAAGTACCGGAAAAAGTACGACAGTATCGAAAAATCCTGATCGCAATCAATAAAACACCAAAGCAAAACATTACCAAAACACACCACGAAAGAATTGCAAGAGGGAATGAAGAAAAGCGAAAGAGAGTGAGATTGAGCAAGAGTAAAATTCACCTCGTATGTAAATGAAAATGAAGAGCAAACCATCCCTACTGCTAAAATATTTATCAAGGCGAAATTAAAAAGGTGAACTGAAGAGAATGCAATGCCATAATTTTGTTGTATCGCTGCTATATCTTATATAAATTCGCCTTGTTTTAACATTTTTGATTGGTTGGATTCAATTGTATGCTTTCCAACTTTTTTTTGTGCCTGTACCCTCACAGTAGGATTTACCAAAGTATTATAGGTGCAATTGTTATTTATTTGAAAATTTTTAGAACTTCTACAAAGCATTTCCATTTAGATTTGTTCTTTACTTAAGATCATTACCCTTTTACCAGAAACGTTTCAGGGTGCTCTTCTTGAAGCCAGTTAGGCATGGAAGTTTTTCCAAACATTTAAGTCCATGTCTCATTTGGATGAGTCAGATCATTAGTCTTTAGTAGTAGTCGATCGTATACCGTAGTATAACGACAGCTTCCTTCACGGCATATTTTCAATTTGACTATTCTTAGAAATACATAATTAAGTAATAAAACAGAAATATCTACTCATTTTGCTTAAATTTCGAAGAAGAATTACATTTTACATTTTTTGAATACGTGAAGTTGTGAGAAAAGACCCATAAAATATAGTATGTGTAAAGTCTGTGTTGAAATAAACAAAATGTAACCTGTGGCGAATGCAACGGCGATTTTTTGTTTGTTTTTTTTTTGGTTAAATCATTTGATAAGGTACAAATTTGTACACATACATACAGACATACACCCTGTAGGTACACAACACACTTTCCACTCCTAAAGTTGCTAAAGGAAAGGTCGCACCCGTAAGAACGATCAAATCCAAAGCCATAGGCCGCGCAAACCAGCGCAATACGTCGGAACCCGCAGCGTTAATGGCTCCCCCTGGTCAGAAAGGAAATGGTCGCTCATGCAAGTTATGCTTCCGATAGCACGCATTGCGGTATTGTCGAGGTTTCCACGCCATGACCCCCAACCAGCGAACGGAAGCGGCTAGGGCCCATGGATACTGCCTGAATTGCCTAGCTCAAACGCATGCCACGGCAACATGCGAGTCCGCCAGCCGGTGTAGGAAGTGCTCCCTGGATCACAACACGCTGATCCATCCGGAATCCAGGCCTGAGGCGAAGAAAAGGAAAGCCAGCCACCGGCCTCAAGCACCGCAACGACCAGCCAGAGCTATCGTTCCTGGACGTCCTGCTTCTACCGCCACCGTTCTTGCGCCTCCCTATATGTCTGCCGCCCGAACAATCCAACGCCGTCTCGAGACTTTCTACTACCGGGATCAGAGGGTGAAGGAGCTACTCGAGGACGTCGTTAGAACCCTGCAGCGCCTCGAGGAGGCATTTGATTTTGCACCCATGCAAGGAGGCCGGGATGTGTAAGCCATCCTAATGGCCCTCTCCTTTTCTATTCTTTTTCTTTTCTGTTTCTATTCTTTCTTTCCTATTCCTACCTTTTCTACTTCTTTATATATAACATTACTTTCGAATACCTATAACCGTACGGTCTATCCCAGCTCCTTATCTATTGTAATTTTCCATTTTTTTTGCTCTTTTCATTTTCAATAAAGTATATTGTAAAATTTCATTTTTGCCAATAAATTAATTTGCTAATTTCCTATACCCGATTTCCCGGTGTTTCATTTTACTCCACTCGAATTACCCCCCTCGAATTCTATAGAAGAACTACTTTTACTTTTTAAAGCCTACGCGTTTCTCCTACAGAACTCCTGAGATATCCCTTAATCAAAATTCAGACTATATTATATGGTAGGTCTCCACTAGAAACTTTGATGGCAAGACAACATTGTCTTCATACATAATTCAGATAAGGCTAGTGAAGACATCATGTTATGATGGAAAAATGTTGTCTCCATTCATGAAACAACCGATAAGATTAAACATGTCAGTAACGTAACACCACTTGGCTCCACTCATGAAAGTAATTTGCTAATTTTATGTTATGTAATTTGATAATGCCACACTTCTACTTGCGCCCGTTCCACGGAGTTAACCGCTTTATAGACCCTAATGTCAATTATCCAAATCAAATAAAAAGAACCATTGAATTGTAAATTTTCTTTAAACTAATATTTATTTTCAATATTCGAAGAAATATATTTTAAACTAAATAAAAACACAAGTTCTTTTTATTTTTAGCATCATTACAATTTTTGTTTCCATTTTTATTTCAATAATAATACAAGTAATATGTAATACATAATAATAAGAAAATTAATTCATAATATGTAAATAGATGTTGTCATTTAAACGCTTTTCTATGTTACGGTTGTTTTGATGCTTAATTTGTTTTTAATTTAAAATTTTGTTTTTGTTTTAATTTTTGACGTTTTTTATTTTCTAAAGTTAAATTTTGTTACATCGGAAAGTTGTAGTTTTGTATGCAAATTTTTATTTTACCACATACAGCAAAAAATTAACATTTACATTTTACACTAAAATTAAAATTTCCTTAAATTTTGTTTATTTTTTTCTTTTTTTCTTTTTCAGTCAATTTTGTTTATTGTGTTTTTACTTTTTCTGTATTAAATGTAATTAAGAAGATTATATGTATGCAATTATGTGTGTTTGTATGTGTTTTTATGCGTTAGTAAGTGTTTCTGTTTCACTTTTTTCCCGTTTGTCATTTATAAGTTTTGGTTTTTTCTTTTATTTCTTTTTCGATCTTTCCCCTTTTTTGCAGGTTTTTCCAAAGTACTTTTGTCATTTTTATTTTGTTGAGAAACATTTATAACATAATTTAAACTTATCACAATACAAACATTTTTATTAAACTGTAAATAATGAATTTTGAAATGATGGTATATAATTAAACTGCAATAGATGGCAACTTAAATGCTAATAATTATTTTAACCTAAGGTTTTGTGGTTTTGTTAATGTTAATATCAAATTAAAGCTTTACACATTACAAAAAAAAAAAAAAAAAAAAAATAATTTTAAAAAATTTTAAATAACATTTTATATTAATTTTTACATTTTAAAAGTTTTGCAAAAAAGACAAACCAAATTTTAATATTCCACCTCTTTTTAAAGTACTGTGGAGAGTTGAATTAATATTTTAAAATAAAGCTATAACTTTTAAAAACTAAACAAAAAAGTTAATATTTTTTTTCTCAGTTATCATGCAAATTTTAGATTAAAATTTTGTTTTTCTTGCTTAGTTTTGTTTTTTAATAAGTAATACGATAATATACGAAAGCTTTAAAAATTAAATCATATTTCAGGTACATCACACCTTAAAATTTAACATAAATGCAGAAGTTGTGTAAAGAAATGTGTAGTTGATTTATTAATATAATGGGCAAGCAATACATTCATAGTTTTTTTGTTTTCTGTTAATATTGTTTTGTAATCGCTCATAAATTCTATACTTCTAGATGAAAATTATACATGTTAAGTACTAAAAATAGCTTAAATGTAAAATAGAAAATTATAATAATTTACGTTATACATATTTGGGGGAGGGGAAAAAATTCAATATGAACTAAATAGGTAAACCAGATAATTTGAGTTGCTTGTACTTAAAAGCCTTTAAAATACTGTAAAGTTAGCTTAAAACTATTATTTTGCAAAATGCTATATAAAGCTTCAATAAAGAAAAACACCTTATAAAGAAAAAAAAAACACAATGTGTTTGTACAGAAACATACTGTTCTCATACAAGAGGTTCTATGGGATGAGTTAAGCATACAATGAACTGGAGACACTTGATTATTTACACGAACAAATTGCGCTCAAAATGTCACCTTGACCACTCTAATAAAAGACATTCGAGTTCAAGTGTTTCGTAGATTACGAAACTGGAAAAGCATTCAGCATGATACGCTTTTAAGGAAAACGAACCCATGAAAAATAATTGCGTCTATATTGAAACCGAAGGGGCTTTGAAGAGATTTTTAATGACATTTACTTATAACTTTTGACTTAACTTTGAAATAAACTTAAAAATAATGAGACTGAAGTTGGAAATTAATACAAAAGCTTTAAAGTACAAACAAGTCCCAGTCGGAGATAAAGTCCTGCCCAAGTCACTGTCTAAAAGGCAGCTTGCCAGTACGAAATAAGCATGTCAGAGCAAATAGTTTTTTTTTAACGATCGTCAGCATTAATATTTTTCTGATTTATATTTTTTGTACCATAAAAGAGAAGACTCATGACATCGACAATAGAAAAGACAACAATAAAAAGAAGACTCAAGCATCAATAAATTTTTCAGGCCGACACTATTTACTTTTACTTACTTACTTTACTTTTAATGGCACAACAGCCCATGGAGGGGATTGTCCGAGCTTTTCGCATCCACTCATGGTTGTGCGTGTTATATTTGTACATGAATGGAAGGGACCTATAGTTTAATGCCGAATCCGAATGGTGAAGTGAAAAGCTTTTCATAGGCAATTTTTACTCTTGTAGGTTTGCCATTGCCTGCCAAAAGGTGGTGCCGTATAAAAAAATTATTTTTTCCACTTTTTGACTTTGCCTGTGTCGAGATTCGAACCCCGGACACTGCGCAGCACTCCAACGCACTACCACTACACCACAGCGACCACCGACACTATTTAATATGTAATATACCGCGTATAATGTGAACTCTACACAGAAGAGGTTAGAAAAACTATGTTCCAAATAGGAGTAAAATTTCAATACTTTACAGCTTTGATGGTGTCGGGTAGAATTCAGATGAGAAACTATCCTGAAGAATTTCTAAATAATGAAGGTAGCAATTTCATGTAATTGGTTATGAATTCGTGCTCCGCTTATGCTAACTGACTTCAAAACAATTTTGTACTAGTGATGGGCTACAAAAAATATTTCCGACTGTGGTATTTTTTAATAGTTTTTAAATAATGAGTATCTTGAAAACGGAAAATGCATATACTTTTTGGTAAAATAATCGCGCCTATTCCAGAATCTGTCTTAACAGCTACGAATTTGTAGCTGCATTTTCCACTTCAAATTACAAATAGGGTGGAAAAATTACCTACGCATTCAACTATTTACTTTTGGACATGGCCACCGACGTTCATTTTAGTTTTCTAATGAAAACGGGTTCCATGTATTTCCAAACTGTGGCGATAAGTAAATTTTTCACCACATTGCCGGCATTCCCAGTGGCGTTTGTGTGCCCAGTAGTTATGCAAAGCTAGCGTGGCTGTTGTGTGATAATTGAATGCCATAATTTTCGACATTTTATGTTTACGACAAACGCGACAGCTCAGCTTGTTGCGCACCATTTGAGTGAGATATTTGTCGCGTAAGCTTGCCATAATCACTTTGGGTGACCTAATTATTTTCGTGGGTTTAACTTGTTTGCGTGAGGAACGTTTGCCACGCTTATCAGAAGTGCAGGCGGTGACGACGGCAATGGTTGTTGCACTTGGTGGTAGTGCGATTTCAGGTCTTTCAGTTTTAATAGTTGCGAGGGTGATGTTGTGGCTGTTGTCGTTGTTGATGGGTTGTAACGCCGATGCTACTGACAACCATGACGAGGATGTGGCTGCTACTGTTGCTGTTGCTGGATTCTCTTGTTTAATGCTAAAATCTAATGGTGTCGCCAAATATTGTTGGCTACTAGCAGCATCAGCTAGCAATGGCAACGAAGTTATGATTTCTGAGATGCTTTTACGGCTATCTCTTTTGTTGTTGTTGTTGGTATTGATGGTGCTGCTGCAGCTGTTGTTGTTACCGACAAGTTGCTTTTTTTGCGTTGGCTTCAGTTCCAGTGTAACACTTGGTGTAACCAATTCTGGTTGACTCTTAGGCGGCGATTTGTTTGGTAGTTTGTTTTTTGGTGTAATCGTTAAGGTGATATCTTTCTTATTCTTAAGAAATTCAATATATTGATCAGTTTCACTTAACGAATTCTTGCGGCCTTGCTGTTGCTGCTGCTGCAATTGCTGTTCTTCTATTTGTTGTTGTGCGGTGAATGCTGACATTGCATTCATTGAGGGCATTACAAAATAATTATGGATAACTTCTTTAATACGATCTTGAACTATTTTGTTCATATTTTGATATTCTATTGATGATAGAAATGCTGGTGCTGATGTTGCTGCAGCAATTGCCGCTACCATATTTGCATTCTCTTTATTATCGCGCATCAGATCCAGGCAATGTTGCTGTTGTTCACGGCTGTTAGTGAAATTTATCTTCCGTTTTGACTTTGACGTTGGCGTTATTACTGTTGAGGCTGTTGTTTTTATTAACTGGTTGTTAAAATTATTTAAAGTTTTTGTGGTAGTTGTTGTTGTTGTTGTGTTTTTATTATAAGCGGGAGGCGATTTAATAAGCTGCTCTTGATTATTCTCTTCTTCAAATTCGAGTTTTATTCTTTTGCTGCTATTTTGGTTGTTTTTCAATTCGTTGGAGAGTGTTTCTTCCAAATCAGATATTGACATTGGCTTTTTCTGCTGCGGAGAAGCACGACCATTAAATTGTTGGTATTTCAACGGTGATGTTGATATTGTACCATAATTCGGTGACGATGACCGCGATGATGACGGCGTCGTATTCTCAACATCATCGCCATTGGAACGTTGGCGCTTTCGGTTATTTATACTATAATATCTGCCGTTGTGCATGTTGTTATTGTTGCTGTTATCGCCAATATATTTTGATCGTTGCTGCGGCAGCTGTTGCTGTTGCAGAAATTGAGCTGCGCCTTGGAAAAATGTAGCAGCTTCTTTACTTGTCCATGTGGTAGGCAGTTTATTATTGATCATGAGTTGAGGATTAATAGCTGTAAGTTTCGCCAACTCGTGCACGCCCCCCGCCTTAAGAAAATCCTGAGCGACTGAAGCTGTATTACGATCGATGGCGTCCATTTTAATTAAACTGTAGAAAGAGTGAGAGAATGTTTGAGTTATAATCTTAAAGACAATTTCATTGTTCCAAAAAAAATGTACGGAACTAAAAATTGAAATGAAAAAACTGTAACAAAAATGTATCATAAACATAGACAATCTGAGCAATGTGAAGTAATGCATTATTTAAGGGTTGTAAATCTCACGAATGCTTTGAAGGATTGCAATCATTTTCTCTTCAGAACAAACAGAAATGCGAAATGATATGACTTATGTGAAATCTTTCGCTTATTAATTTAATCTTAAAGGATGGCATTCTTATTTACTTAAAATAAGTAGATTTTGATATAAATTATAATGCTTGGGAATTAAATAATTCAATCAATCACATCGATAAATTTCAATCAATTATTCCATAGAAAATAAGGCAAACATTAATTGTTAAAAAGAATTAAATGAATGCATTACTTAGCAATCCCTGGTTACAATAACAATACATTTAGAGAAATCAAGCATAAAAAAAAGAAATTTAATCACACTGAAAAGTAAAAATTTTTCATCATGTTTACCGCGCATAATCATCTTCACTGCTTTCTTCCGCCTCAAGATAGTTAAATAAACGCTCAGAACCGCGTTTTTGTGCCGCAGCATTTGGCAGAGCGCCCGTTAGTAGATCATGCGGTGGTATTAGTGTACCATTAGCGCTTAAGCGCCAACCCACCATTGACTGGGGATTAACGATGATCTCTTGCAGTGGACCGCCACCGCCAGTTAGGTTACCATTATCATTTGTTGTTGTGGTTGTATAAATAGTAACCGAACCACCGGCATTACCAATGGCATTGGTCGTAGTTGTGGTCGTATTGCTTTGCATAATTGATTCAAGATTAAAAGTATTTACAAAAGTTTTTTTTTTTAGAAATTCATTTCATTCAAAACAAGTAAACAATTCAGAAATTGTCCATAGAAATTGATAAATATGTACAAAAAAAAAAACACTACATACATATGTAACACACATATACACGCATATGTATATTATATATCGACTTTTTTCAAGATTGAGTCTTTTGAAGACAATCATTTTAGATTACTATTACAAGTCAAGCTCGTAAAAAGTGGGCATATTATCTCAATATTCGAACACTATCTAAATATTGTTAACAAGCCTATTTTCTCGAGCAAATTTAACAGAATATGGTCGATTATTACCAATCTTTAAGACGATATCGATTTTACACTTTGCTAAGTAGCTTACAGCTTTTGTTCTCTACTTACTAAACTTTAAGCCCCCTAACAAACAATTTCTGAATGTACTTACTTAGTATCTCTTAAAAAATATTTACCCAAATGTTGCATTTGTATTCTGAAACGTATTTAATTGATTATTCGTTACTAGAGTGTTGCCGATTGTACGCAACACATTTAAACTGTTTGTTGCATTGTTTGTATTATTAGAATTATTATTATTGCGCGATGGTCGATTATCGTGCGGACTGTCAGCCAAGGCAAGGCATAGAAAAGAGAGGAGGAGGAGGTGATTAGTAACTACATACTTATGTACTTGTATATTCAACTTGAGAGATTAGTTTAAAATTCTGTTTTCTTGGATAATTACTTATTATCATAAGTCTATGTATGTATGTACTTACTGCACTTCATTGACATGAGTTTGTAGTCCTTCTGCTGTTTCACCGACGAAGGCGCACTTGTTGCACACGTGCTTCTGATGAACCTTGAGACAATGCGTGCTCAGACGTTCCGAACGTGCTGCTGTATAATCGCACAGTCTGCACTTATACGGTCTTGTGTGCGTATTTATATGGCGCCTAAGACTCCATGTATCAGCTCCCGCCCACTCACAATTAGGACATGGAAAACGTTTTTCACGTTTGGGTTTAACTGGGGTATAACCTGTTTCGCCAGCACCACCACAGCCTCCAATTTGACCGTCATCTACAGTTTCTTGCTTCATTTGCGGCAATGGTGCATCCGTAGCACTGGCAACAGCTTCAATGGTCTCAGCAATACTGAGACTAGATGATGTTGTGGGCATTCGTTGTATTTCCAGAAATGCGGGATCAAGCTGCAAGTCCGGTGGAGGATGTAAAATTGGTTTCTGTTCGTTTGTAGTGTTAACCGTTGCTATAGTTACATTGCTACGGCCACCAGAGTAACGGTTGGTGGAATTGGGCAAATGCCGACGCGTCTTATTGATATCGTATTCCAATTCTCGATGCATGCGCACGAAATGCTTCTTTACATGATCGGCGCGATTGAATTGCTTCATGCAGGCATAACACTGAAACGGCTTTTCATCTTTATGTATATTTTCGTGACGAGTAAACAAATCTCGTCGATCGGTGGAATACTGACAATGGGAGCAGGGATAGCGTTTTACAACAACCACACCGTTTTGTTGCTGATTGTTAGCGTTGGCATTGTTATTGCTGCCGTTTTGTGATCGTCTGCGATTGTTGCCGCTACTGCCATTGGAATTTCGCGATACCGCAGAACTACTACTTTGCGTAGTTGATGATGTAGAGGCTGGGGTAGGGGTTTGTTGAACAACAGCATTTAGAATATTGTTGCCGCCAGAAGTGGAAGGATTGGCATAAATTACTTCTGTGGAGGTGGTTACAGCTTGATTGGATAGATCGTTACGATTTTTAGTTCTAAAACCAGATAAATAAGAGTAAATAATTAATATGAATATTAAAAGCAATCACAAGTAAAATAATAAAATCATAGAACCAAAATAAGTATTCAAAACACGACTTTTTACTTCATTTGTTAATTTTTCCCTGGTTCGAAACTTGGAGAAAAGTGTTCCACAAAATAAAATCAATTTTAAAAACTATTTAACATGTTTCGAAACGTTGACACTCCATCTCAATCAATTTTCAGCATATGAAATGCTACGCATACACACCGGTGACTTTGTGCCCAGATATCAGAATGGCAAATGGCTCTGGAATGAGGAGACTGAGCGCATAGAATTCGAATCGCGCAGCACTGCATCCGCAGTCAAAGAGGAATATCACAAAACTGGTGGCTTTAAATTCATACGCAGTCTCAATCAAACCGAGGAAATTATATTTCGTCAAGAGTTTCAACGCCCCGAGATTACACACGATGCTGACGTCATACTCCTCCAGGACATTAAGAATTTAGTGCTGTTTATTTCGCCATCGGAAATTATTACGAAAAAGTTTATACTGTTTGTGCATACAGTGACAGCGGATCGCTTTCTGCATGCGCTCATCATATATTTTGAAAATTATTTGAAGATGGTGGAATTTGTGCTGATACGACGCGACCAGATTAGCGGTGAAAAGGCACAAATACAAAGTGAAGAAACCAACGAAATCAAGCGTATCTTCTCCGCACATCTCACGCAGTATCGTTTACTATTGGCACGCGAGTACAGCGCCATGCTATTGGGCAATGGTGAAATGGCGCCATACTATCACATCAAGCCTATTGTTAATATATCGCAATCGATTAAGGACAAGCGCTTTCATGAAACATTTCTGGCATTTTGTACGCAACTTGTTTGGATTGCAATGCACCGGCGTTCCTACGACGTCATCGATATGGAAATGTGTCGTCTCTTTCGCTCGGAGCATTTCCGCTTAACGCGACACGAAGGCGTTTCATTTACACGCGCTGAGGCGAGTATGCTGTACGGGAAAAATTATAAACGTGTCAATTATCGTGCACAAAACTCACCGCTCATACAGGAGCTGGCAAATGTGAGCCCAGAAAATTTACCAATACTATGGATAGGTGAGCGAAAATATCGCGGCAATGATTATCGCATACATCAAGTGGAATTGGAGTACATTGTGCCGGGCAGTCAGTTGTCTTTGATCGACGTGACGCACGGCATTCTGGGGCATCCAAAACGTGTCTATGACACGATGCTGTATATTAATTGGGAGGCGGTACGATTTCAAAACTATTCCGAAGAATACGATCCATATCATATATGGAGGCAGCCATGTCTGGAATTGCCGAAAATCGATGCCGAAATATTGCGGAAACATGCCAAGACCTATGACACTTTCTATAATATTGTGAATCATCGTGAAAAGCAAAGCAAGAAGATGTTACGCAAATGGTATAACCGTGATAATTGCATTAATTACTTCAAAACAGAGGGAATGATAACGAATATATGGGTTAAGTGTAAACATGAAATAGCCGATACATCGTATGGACCGAGCGTTAATGAGATTATTGCTAACTTTATTGCGCAAAAGAAGAAATTACGAAAGCAAACTGGAGGAGACGAGTGAGGGACGGGAAGTGGATACAGATTTTTGAATCATGGGTGTTTTTAAGTATGTATTTTTAGGTGATTCTAAATTCTGAAGTGAACCTACTGAAAATATTTTGAAATAAAAATTACCAAAAAGAAGATGATCTGAGTTGGGATTTTTGGCAGGAAATCACAGATGTGCTCTTTGCATTTGGTTATGTTAGGTTAGAGTGGCTGTCCTATAGTTGGACAGACTTTGGCCAGAACGCCCCTTTGTGATACCACATTGTTGGACCCACGGTTTTAACGCCGGTTCTGAGCGGCGGGTGGCAATTTGTTATCACTTGGCGGATTTGCAATTTTCTGCCAAGTGATGTACTTGTACCCTTTCTTTGGTATCGGTAAGAATGCAAGAAGGTTATGAATGAGAATTAACCACCAGATCTAGTCGGGAATCGAACCCGAAACGTCAGGGGTGAGTATACCTATGTAGGAATAACTTAACTGTACCTATACAGAGTTAATTCTTCTATGTCCAAATGTTTTAATTCGAACCTAGACAAAGGCGCGACAGGTATACAAATAATTTTTTTTTGATTACAGGTAACTAAAAAAAAACCTTTGCCCGGTCGGATTCAGCCCAACACAAGTACTTACTTTGTTTTTGATGACGTGGAACTTTGTTGCTGAGCTGTTGTATAGCTCTGCAATTTACCACCGGTAGTACTCCATTGTACTATTTGTGGTTGTTGTTGCTGCTGCTGATCATTGTTATTATTACCGCCAGAAGTTGTACTACCATCACCACTCCAACGTTGTTGATCATTTTGTTGTTGCTGAACATTATTGGCACTTGTGACGACTTTATTTATAGCTTGCTGTGTGCTTAAAATCGTGCCGGTGGTGGTGGAAAAACCATTTTGCATTAGGGCAGCCAAATTAAAAGCAGTACTTAAGTGATCTTCTGATTTAAAGTTACCCCCGCCAGTGGTAGCAACAACAACAGAACCTCCCTCCGACTGTTGTTGTATTACAACATTAGCATTTTGTGCTGCAGCAACAGCAGCAGCTGCTGCCGCTGCCGATGAACCACCAACAGCTCCAGCATTGTGCTCATATTCTATGGTGGGTGCTGAAGATCGGTCTGTTTGCTATAAAGAGTGCAAACAGAGAGACAGAGAGAGAGAAAAGAGATAAAGTTGATATATGAAGGGAAAAAATAACAGAACATTAACTGTAATGGCTACTCATACTTGTGCATGTACGTGTGCTTACCAAATTTGTAAATGAACGTTCGCCTTCGGGTGCTGTCGGCCCTGTGGTTGCCACCTGCGCAACTGGTGTGCCCAGCGTATGCAAACCATTTCCGGTTTCTTCTCCATAAAACTTTCTGTTTATATCTTTAAACATATCTAAGAATACGGCTGGGACCTCAACATTTGAGGACGGTATTATTGTTGCCATGGCTTATAACGGTTCGGTTTAAACTGTAAAGAAACAAAATGCAAAAAAGAATTGTAAAAACAAATCCGAGAGAGTATAAAAATAATAAATATGCAGGCGATTTTAGTTTAGCATTCGCGTGCGAAGGAGTTTACAGCACTTAGTTTGATATTGCCAATAATGACTGACACTTCCTGGAATATGTATACTAACATACCATCATACAAGCTTCTACATGATTCTTAACCATTCAAGTATTGGGAGTTCATTTGTAAACAGAAGAGGATGATAATAAAGAGGAAAACAAAAAACCCACATTAGTTAATCATGTAAATAGTTTCGAAACTGTGCTCACAGTCGTCCGAGCATGAGTCACAGAACGTAGAGAGTAAGTAATCAACACCCACAATTTACATATGATTATTTTTTAATGTAGGAAAATGTGATGTCGTTATTGCAAAATACGTTGATGCAAGTAGTAGACGGATGGATGTGGGTTTGAAACGTTGTAATTTCAGGCATTAATATATATTCAATTTACAGATTTTCTAAACCTCATGGCATTGTAGATGATGATCGCATGACAAGTAATCATAACAAATGCTAAAATAGGAGACATTTTATTCAATAAAACACTTTCATCACACGAACATCTTTTTAATGATTTAACTCGGAGATAGACTTTATAGATTAGAAGATATTTGCTAGTTGCAAATTTCCCAGATATGTTTTGCAGATATTTGCAATGTAATATAGAATTTTCAAATCTTGGGACCACTTTCTATTGTCCTATTAATTTACATATTCAAATATTTAAATCGCATTATTAGATATGAAAAAGTCCAAACTCATTTGGGAACATGCAACTTCAAACAAATACTCTTAAGTAGAGGGGGGAAAATGAGGGCGATCTTGACTTTTGACTGCACCCACCAAAGTCAAGCTACAAATAGTAAAAACGAAATATACAAAAAGGGCAAAACACCACGCAAAACATGCAACAGTTGCAAATAAAGCAGAAAAACGAATAAAAATAGCAAACGCGACACCAAACGCCCCCATAAACACGTAGAGCAATATGCCACAACAAACAAAGAATTGCACACAATCAGAGAAAACGGGGGGGAGGGGGCACGTAAAGCGAAGCGGACAACAACTTTTCCACTTGAGCCAGCAATAACATCAAGCAACAGCAGTAGCATTAGCAGCAATGATATGAGGGGGAGAACTCGTTTCAATAAACCAACGATGCCAACACATAAAAAGACAATGTCGCCAAAGTAGGCGACTGACAAACTAAGTAGTTGTTGTGGTAGTAGTGCACACCAATGGTGTTGGTATTGGTGATGATGGTGGTGGTGTGTCGATATTGGCGGAGGTGATGTTGGTGGCAGTGGATTTAACAACGCAACCAAAAGCATTAAAAACAAATCATCTGTTTTTATGCCGACACATCAGAGTTTCACGCTGTCTTTATTCTTCTGCTGCCTATGCTGCTTTGTTGTATTTGTCCATATCTACTATGAGTTATAAGTATGATCCATCCACCCACTTTAGACATACTGCTGAAATATTATATTAAAGCAAATATAAATGCATACACTCACGCACACACGAACAAGAAAAGAACAACACTTTTTGTTTTTAACTCTGAGACACAGTGCTTGGAAACGTACGTTGGGTTTGCTTTGGTGTGGTGTCTTTTTTTTTTTGCTTGAGTTGGGTTTATTATTTTTTTGGGGGGAAGCCAGCAGCAGACACAAGGCAAAAGGCAGGCAATGTGTCTGCCTGTTTGTCGATCGGTATATTACAAAGGCTGTTATGCCAAAGTTTAAGCTTTGCTGACAAATAAAAATAAATGAAAAAAAAAATTATTTGCAGATGAGCATGACAATTTGTCTTGGGAGTTTATGGCGGCATACTGTGTAAATGGGTGTGCAGTATTCGTATTTCATATAGTGAAATATTACTCTTCTGAGTAAGAGTTAAAATTGTTATTTTTTGAGCAGCAACCAAGAAATTCGATTAAAAACCAGAATGAACCAAACGAGCTTCTTCACAAAAGTTGTCAGCAATGTCCCCGCCACTTCGCGCTTCATCGACCTTCATTCCATGGTAGGCTAGGAGATACTCTTACGCCCGGCGTATAGAAAACTCAGCCTCCATTTCAGAATAACCAAAAACTGCTTGAGACTGTTCTACTTCGTCGTGGAAAAGAATATGATAAAAGCAACAACATCTCGCTATACTAATGCCTTTATCACGATCACTATGATCATGTTGTAATAGACGGGAATACACTTCCACTGTACTAGACGTGCACACGATATGCGACTAAATTTGATATTAATGCGCGTTTCTAAGAGACGAAAAACTCGCACAACTCATACAAAAACTCTTATGGAGCATATGGTTAGGTAAAAGCACGCTCAGTGAGTCTCAGACAATGTTCAAGGTTTCAGTCCTTCTACACTATCCTGATCCCGACCAAACTTGCTTGTAATAGCAAAATGGAGTAGTCTCAAACAGTGTTCAAGATTTACATGAATTTTCAAGTTTTCCATTCCACAGCCAATGTTCAAGGTTTCTTTTCCATAACTTTTAACTCCGTTTTGTGTTTTGTTCTCGTGTTCAAAAAAAAAAAGAAGATGATTGTCAACGATCACTTCAAAACATGTTTAGAAGAAAAACTCCAACTATGTACTAATACTGGACGTGAAATGTGTTTAGAATTCACTCCCACAACGAATCTCCAATACATTGACTTGTGATTTTAGCATTAATAACTTCAAGAGAGTATTCATAGACTTAAGTAACATACCACGATGGCTAGTGGTGGGAGGCAGCCCAATGATATATGTAACTAAAAAAAACACAAACAGGATGTTTGTGATGATGATCATAATATTGAGGGAGGGTAACAGCAAGCACACTTTGCAAAATTTACAGCGGCAGATGCACGACAGGCGTAAGTTAACAATGAGTACAAGGTGAAAGGGGGCAGAAATAATAATGCACCCAAAGGCAGACGCCAACAACAAGAAAGTAGGTACGAGCAGATGCAAAGCTAAAAACGAAAAGAACAAGAGAAAACAGTCAAAGAGTGAGAGACAAAATAGAGAGAGAGTATGAAAATGTATTCGATCATCAATACGCAAAATGTGTGTTTAAAATCAAAATAAAAGTCACAATAAAAAAATAAAACCAAATAGCAAGCATAAAATAAGCAACATCCGCCAAAAAACAAAAAAACAGAAACATCACGCAAAAAATTGAGTGGGTTGAAAATGGGCGCGTAACCAGAAATTATAACAACAACAGCAGACGCTAGAATTCTGTGATATTTCATTGCTTCGCAGCACAACGAACAACGAAAGATCAGGCGGCAGCATTTTCAGAGGGAGGCATGCATATGTATGTATGTATGTTTGTAACACATCTTTGTATGCATGTATGAGAAGCAGAGTCCGAAGAGTATACCCTTTGCAGAGACACACAAAGTAAAAATGGTAAACAAAAAACTGAAAAATCAAGAGCAAAAGAGTAAGCGAGAGAACAGAAAAAATACCACCAACAAAAAAAACCGGTTGTTGGGTTGAATGCCGGCTGAAAATTGGTGTCTGCGTTTGGATGATCGGCTGACTGCCCTGCCCGATCCAGCGCCTGCTTAGTCTGTATCTCGAATGAATGTGTTTATTGTGTGTAGTGCTGGCTATATACATTTTTAGGGTGTCTGTGGCGGCTGTTGGGTGGAGATCACGTTGATTGCAATCAGAAATAACGACGCGGACGATTGCGAGTGGTGGCGGTGCCAACGATACGCATACATGCAGACACACATGCATAGAGTAGAAGCAAATCACAAGTGACATCTCAAATGTGTGTTTTTGACATACAAACGCCGACGCTGACGATGACGAAGAAATCGAAAAACGCGAGTCAGCCAGTCAGTCACTGGGCGGCGTAAAAAAAGACGATATCTTGATGTTGCCAAATGATGGTGTTTTTGTCATGTTTTGAACACAATCACATCACGACGACGCCAACGAAAAGCGTTGTTTTTCGATATTTTTGTTGTATTTGTTTTTACAGTTTATAACAACATGCGTGTCCATTTTTATTGTTGGTTGGTTAGGCGTTGTTGTCGATATTAATGATCCATCTGCCGCAAGAAAGACAGCAATGCTAGCTCTTCGAAATAATGAGCGCATGATATTTTTGGTTTTTTTTTGATGTGTGAGAATTTCATAAAACTGTTTGCTTTACTCGCCCAAAGCAAGTAATACACAACTCATAGCCCAATGACATTCATCCGCCACCACCATCAACCGTACACATTTTCACATATGAATGTATTTGCTCGTGCGTGTATGAGGGGCAGCCCAGGGTAAGCTGGTACAGCTCTTAATGCGTGTATGGGTGGTGAAAGGCCAACGAGCAGGCCGACCGACCATACACACTTATCGCTGATAAAAGTTATTATTCACGTTTTATTGACAAATTTTCGCTGTGGCGTAGTTTGTACTGTGATGGACTGCTACGCAGGCTACGCAGGTAAACTGGGTTCAGATATCGACTTAGTCACATGAAATAAAAAACACAGTAACGAATTTGTGTACCATCGTTTTAATTATTTAATAATTGAAAGTCGACCAACGAAAGAAAGAATTCACTACGTACATGAGCTCTTCATCAGTTTTATTGTTGAGACTGTTTCCATTTAGCGATGCGAAAAAATAACCAAATTAAGATAGTTTTAGAAAAATGTTAGCATTTATGATCACCACAACTTGTAACATTGGTGGGTGGATTAATGTACATAGAAGTGTTTTTATTTTATTTTTTTTCATTCAAGTGTTTTCAAATTATATGCATTGTTGTTATTCTCTCTATTGCAAACCTAACGTTCATTAAGCCTGGTTTTATGCACTAGATATAATCTTACAATAATTTCTCTAATTAAAAACTTTTTTTTGTTTACATACAAATATTTATAATGAAATTATCCGACGAAAGAAAGTTATTGCACTTTAAACATTTATTATTTTTCTTAAATAAATCAGTTTGAATTTATGTTTTTGGCACATGTATTTCAAAAGCTTGACATGATCACCCAACTTCTGGGTTTTATAATTTTTTCCGCAGAAAATTATCGCACAACCACCTACTTTGAAAGATACTTCACGAATGAAAATGCTGTAAAACGAAGAGAAGGCGAATTTAATGAATGGAGCAAGTTACAAACACATTTACTGCGGCAGCAACACGACAGCAAATGTTAAATATTTAAAAAACCCGTTGTTATGGAGACGAATATTTTGGCGGCCACACGTCACCAACGATCACAATTGTGACTGTCGTCAATTTAATAAATCTATTTCTAATTTCCACCTCTTGGTAGGCAATGGCAAACCTACAAGAGTAAAATTTGCTATGAAAAGCTTTTCACTTCGCCGTTCGGATTCGGCATTAAGCTGTAGGTCCCTTCCATTCATGTACAAATCTAACACGCACAACATGAGTGGATGCGAAAAGCTCGGCCTAGGCCCTCCATGGGCTGTTGTGCCATTAAAAGTAAAGTAAAAGTAAAGTATTTCTAATGTGTCAAGCAAGAAAGCGAAGAATAGGAGTGCACTACAAAACATAGACGAGATTTGCCAAGTTTCTAATCAACCTTAGAACATTCGCAAGTTCTCAGACCGGCAAGTGGCAAATTTTCCACCTGTTGAGATTAATATTTTGATAATGATGATGATGGTAAGATTATAATTCTAATGATTTAGCAAATTGTTTTTGTTTGTTATTTATCCACGTTATCGAATTTGATATGGTAGAAGTAATGTAAACAACATAACCTTTTTGTGATACAAACATGAATAAACAGTATTTGCGGAACGTTTTGCTTTTCTGCTGAAAGCCATCGATTGTTGTTGGAAGTTTTCTGCTTTCGACGCAATAAAAGAGAAGATTTTGACACGGAAGACAAGGAAAACCCTGGCCAAGTGAAAAAGTTCGAAGATGAAAAATTGGAGATTTTACTCGACGAAGACTCGACCAAACGCAAGAGGAACTTACAATAACATTGGGAGTTACTCGAACAACAATTTCCATGCGCCCAATATCATACGACGAGAGACGTCGAAAGGCGGTTTAGCAAAATTTATATCTAATTTTTTAGGGAAAACTCTTTCAGAAGGAACAGAAGTCGCAGGTACATATTTGTGTGCGAGTTGGTACATTTCTGGAAACGCCAACTTATTACGGCTCCAATAATTTATTGGGTTTTGGAAACGTTCAACGAAATCTTGACGCAGATACTGTTCCAATGAATGTAGGTGGTCCCGCAACGTGAATTGGAGTCATCTTACCAGGGGTGCTACCGTTGACATGGTCCGGATATATTTCAGTTGATAGTTCTGTGATCGCTGTGCCGTAGTGGTAGTGCGTTGCACTGCTACGCAGAGTGTCCGGGATTCGAATCTCGGCACAGGCAAAATCAATAAGTAGAAAGAAATAATTTTTCTACACGGCACCACCTCTTGGCAGGCAATGGCTAACCTACAAGAGTAAAAATTGCTATGAAAAGCTTTTCAGTTCGCCGTTCGGATTCGGCATTAAACTGTAGGTTATTCCATTCATGTACAAATATAACACGCACAACATGAGTGGATGCGAAAAGCTCGGCCTATGCCCTCCATGGGCTGTTGTGCCATTAAAAGTAAAGTAAAGATAGCCATAGACTCTACCGGCTTCAAAATATTTATACAGTTGGATGGTATTTCCCACTCTAAAAAATTTAGAAACTCTAGAACATTTGGTAAGTCTTGGAGCCACCTGGATGTGGCCTTTTGCCCGAAAAACAATTCGATCATATTGACAGCAACATTTAGGAAGCCATAGGGGCAACGAAAGAGGTCCCGAAATTCGAGGGAATGCGGACGGTGAACGGTACCCTACAAGTGAAGTGCTTCAAAAATAAAAAGTGGGTGGGTGGCCAATAAGCAACCAACAGCAGCAATAAACATACATGATAACGATCGCTCAGTTTTATAAAATCTACAATTTACATCTCTAAAACAAGAGAGTGGGTCGTCGTTGGTCATTTTACTCAAGTCAATTGGCCTAAACGAAAATACATATACTACGTATGTATGTATGTATGTATGTATACTTATATTTAAGTAAATATGTATGACTAAAATTTAAACGACTTGCATCAGCATGCCAGTGTGTATGATTGTATGTAGAGCATGTGTGGGCTAGTGGGTGAGTTTATAGGAAGAAACCGAGATCAAGAAGAAATGAAATCAATTGGAAATCAACCGATACACGGTGAATTAAAAACAAAAATAAAAAATCAACCTTTATAAGAAAAAACAAAATTTGTATAAATATTCAGGTTTGTTAAAAGTAATATTTGAAGATTTTGCGCATATACCATATGTATGTATGTAGCTTTAAAGTGAAATAAGAGAAGAAGTGAACACAGTAAAAACAAAAACAATCAACAAAAATAGAGAAGAAACAAAGAAAATTACTCGAAAGAAGAAACAGCGAAGAATGAAGACGATATGCTTGATTTTTTTGTATTGTTTGTTGTTGCTATGGCTGTGGCATATATGGGCGGCAGGCAGGTGGTATTTTCGATCTGAAACATACTGGTAGTTAGTCAGTCAGCACAGCAATCAAAAAGCACAGCAGAGGAAGATGAGCTTCAGTTTGAGTTCAGCATCATCATAATTTCGAAATGAAATCTGTTTTTGGAGTTTTTGGGTGGGTAGGGGACTTCTTCGTTGCTGTTGTTGTAATATTGTACTTGATGATTTTATTTTATTTTTTGTCATTTTGTTAAAATTTAAAAGTAGTTTTACAACTTTGTGTTATGGAATTTTTGTTTTCATTTTTTCAAGGGCGTAGCGTATGTAAGTGAACAAAATTAGGATGAAACGCAAAATCATCTGTTAGTGTGTTATTGTTCTTTGGGATTCATTACATTGTTATTCAGAAATAACAAGTAAAAACAAACAACAAAAACCTATACCTATAGTTTAAGCACAAAATAAGAAGATCTTTCGTTTCGTTTACAAGAGTAGTTGGTACACCACCAACAGAGAGCAGGTGCACCCCTATTACTTAGCGTCTCTTTTGGCATTATCCTCAACCACTTCGTTCCTATGCATGCACAGTGTTGCTTTGAATATTGCTACTGCTTGCTGCCCACTGTGCTCTCCTTCATTTCTTTACTTGCACGCACGTATTCACATTGTTGCTGTACCCACAGTTCTGCCCATATTTGGTTCTCTCCTTATCCTTAGTCCGTCGTTATATGAATATTTTGCTAAGCGAACACTGTGTGCTGGATGTGCGATACACCCAGCATTCTGTCTTCAATGCAACAACAATGTTATGGTGTTTGCCAAGCCAAATTTTCAATACAACCAAGGACTTACAATTTCTTAACAACCTACATGGTGCATTTTATTTGTTTATATGTATGTATGCGTCATACACGCATATATACATATGTATATGCGCCGCTTCAGCTATGAGTACTGAGTAGTGGTTCCTCGCAACAGTTGTTGCTTTTCTACTTCCTTCTTTTTACTTTAATGTTGTTTTTCCTTTTAAAAATACATTTTCTTTTCTTTTTAAATACGACAACACATAACACATGTGCGAAACAGCTACATATAATATTTCTTCTTCTTCTTTTTAAACTTAAGGGTGAGTTTATTGAATATCGTTTTGCTGCTGTGTTGTCTTTATGTTTCTTTGCAAACTATAATATACTAAAACTAAGATAGGCCTACGACCCCCTATTTGTATTTTTTATATTCTATTTCATTTGAATTGTATGCTATCATTAAGTGTAGTTTTAGTAAGATTAAGCTTTTTCATTGGAAATTCATGTTGTGCGAGTTATATTTGTACATGGATGAAAGGACCCTACAATTTTATGCCGAACCCGAACGGTGAATTGTTGCACATACGCGTAAGTACATATGTACATACACATATATGCATATAAAAGAAATTAGTTTTGATATCGTAGGACAATATTTTCCGCACCACCACCCAAACTGAAATTTAACTTCTTTCGAAAAATTAAGCCCAAAGTAACCATTTTTGTCGCATTTCAGCACTTAAGGTATGAGATTGAAAAACTCTTAACACACGTTTTACCTGATAATTTTTTTTGGGTGTAAAATTTAAAAATTTCTTTGATCAGTTGTCTTTGAAACATATGTCAGTTATTATTTTTAATGACAAACATGTTGATTTATTGTGAGTTTGATCAAAATGAGTGAAGAAAAAGAAGTACGTCTTAAAATTATTAAAAATTTTCGAAAAAATCCAAATTGGTCCTACAAAAAATTGGCCAAAGAATTGCAGGTCTGCCGTCAAAATGTTTCCAATGTTATTAAACAGTTTCAGGAGAATTTGACCATAGATAGGAAACCTATTTCGGGAAGAAAACAAGGACCACATGATATTGGGAAAGCCAAGAAAATAGAAAGCATATTGAAAAGATCTCCAAACACATCTGCTAGAAAAGCTGCCCGGTTAGCCCAGTGCTCTGACTATTTGGTGCGAAAAGTTAAAGCCAACACAGGTTTGAAATTATACAAAGTCCAAAAAGTTCCAGACAGGAATGCTGCAAAAAATTTATACGCCAAAAGTAGGGCTCGGAAATTAAAAGCCAATTTCTACACGGCACCACCTCTTGTCAGGCAATGGCAAACCTACAAGAGTAAAAATTGCTATGAAAAGCTTTTCCTTCGCCGTTCGGATTCGGCTTTAAACTGTAGGTCCCTTCCATTCATGTGCAAATATAACACGCACAACATGAGTGGATGCGAAAAGCTCGGCCTAGGCCCTCCATGGGCTGTTGTGCCATCAAAAGTAAGTAAAGTAAATGCTCGAGGAAATGTCGAAGAACAATTTAGAATCCAAAAGCAGACAAAATTTCCTAAAAAATTCCTGGTATGGCAAGCTATATGCAGTTGCGGCAAAAAAAGCAAGTCATTTGTTACAAAGGGCTCTATAAATACCGAAATTTACATCAAAGAATGTTTGAAAAAAGGCTTCTTCCTTTCATAAGAGAGCACAATGTGTCCGAGAAAGCTCTGGAGTGGTAAAGTAATAACATACCAAGAGAGGCCAATCTTCCAAATTGTCCGGAGCTAAGACCAATGGAGAGATATTGGGCTCGTGTGAAAAGAAACTTAAAGAGCACAAAAAAGATGTCCCAAAATATCGAAGATTTTAAAAGGAGATGGGCAAACTGCTCCAAAAAGGTGTCTGAAACAACTATCAAATCTCTAATAGAAGGCTTACCGAAAAAGGTCCACGAGTTCATAAATAGTGGTTAGAACTATAAAAGTTATATTTTTCTGTAATTTGTAAAATATTATCAATTAAATAAAAAAAAAAAATCAAAACTCTAAGATCAACCGTTTAAAAATTATTGAGTTTTATATATGTTAAGATTTTTTTCGATCTCACTCTTTAGCATATAGAGATGGACAAATTAAGCCTTGCTCTATTATTAAATTCAATGTGTAATAACTTTCTTTCAATACATACTAGAATTAACCTCGAACTCTCAAAAAAAAAAAAAAACCTATGTACCTGCATTGGGATGAGAATTTTGTCATTCAAAAGAAAACGAGAAAATAGAATTACAACATAAACTAAACGTGAACAGTTATATAAATACCTACCACTCTGAGAAGAGTATACACACCTAACCATCTAACCTAGCAACAAACACTATTAATGAGACAGCAAAGCTAATTTATACACAGACACAAGCGAAATGTTCGCTGTACCACAATAACAACAAGTATAATGCAATAGCCAACAAGCGAAATTCTGTTCCTTTCGTTAGGACAATAGACATTCATACATACGTACAAACATATTTATAAATACTAACCGCCGACGCCTCAAAAATTTCACGCATCTTTTTCAACTTAAGGGTGAGTTCTTTGAATATCGTGTAAGTGTACTCGATCGTGTACTAACTGCGTTTGTATAATGTAGTAAAGCATAAGTTCTTCACGGCATGTTAACAATTTGTTATTATTATAGCATGCTATTCTTAGAAGTACATAATAAAACAATTCTAATTTTCGCTAAAATTTCGCAGAATTACATTTTGAAGGTTACAAAAAGAAAATTACTCATCATATAAATAATACAAAAGGAATTGACCTTGAACTTACCAAGAAAAGTATCTACCTACCAGCATTGCCATAAGAATTTTGTCAAGCAAATGTACAAGAGAGTAGAGAAAAGTACAACAAAAACAAAACTTAAATGCATATAACAACAAAATTATTAAAGAGAAAGCAAAGCAAATTTATATTTCACGCAAACGTGAAATGTTGGCTATACCACAATAACAACAACAATAAATAGCAATTAAGCGAAATTCTTTTCTTTTCATTATTTTCTTTGAGTTTCATCACCTACCTACAACGACAATACATATACATACATATGTGTAAGCTACAAATTTATAGGCATATGTACATATGTATAAGCATATTCATAAACAGTAACCACCGACGCCTTAAGAATTTCACCAAAAAAACACAAGATTTCTAAAATAATTTCGAGTTGTTGAAAATATTTGAAACGAAATGAAACCCTTGAGGAGATGAGATGATCAGAAGAAGTATGAAAAGAAGCACATAAATTTATACATACATAGAAAAAGCCAAAGAAAACGAAGAAGATAGTCAAAAATAGTGAAGTTAGTACAAACAAACATAAATATACATATGTATATGTACATGAACACATGCATATACACACATACATACATAGTATGTATGATGGGTATTATGGCAATTTACAAAAAATCCCAGTGCTTGTGCGCACCACAAAAGCAAAAACTAAAACCCAAAAAAAAAAAAAAAAAAAAAAAAAAAAGAAACAACCCAACCCAAAAATCATCAGCAGAAACGTGTTTTTCATTACGCAGACGCAAATCGCGTAGTGAAGTAACTTATGTTTTGTTGTTGTTGAGCTGGTGTGCTTGTAGGTGTTGTTTATATGTACGAATGCGAGAGCATATGATAACAAAGGTAGCGGTGGCAACGTTGATGTTGAATGACGACGCCAATGCCGACCGACATCTACGTGCACAAATAACAACAACAACAACAAACAAAATCCTGATAATATTGGGGTGGAAGAGATCGCTCGCACTGTAGGAGTAGTAAGTAAGTAGTAAAGTAATTCCACGAAAAGGGGTCTCTCTACAAACACACACACACCCAACACTACAGCGTGCGAACGTTCATGCACAATGACAATAGCAGCAGGTAAGAGAATTAAAGCAACAGCTGCAGCAGGTAAAAATTGAAGGTACCTACCACCACTCCACAGCAGCAACCAACCAACCAACCAAGCAATGTTTCTTCCCATTCTTCAATTGTACTTAATTTTCGTTTGAATGCGCATATTGTATGTATGTTTGTGTATTTGTAAGCCGGTAGTTAATAGTGGTGGTGGTACCGATGGCATTTCGAAGTTGTAACAGGAAATTCCAAAAAAGATTTAAGTGATTTCAAAAACTTCACTATTACTTACGATCTCCGGTAAATGATCACTGCTGCAGCAGAGATAACAACAAACAGCAGCGGCAGCAACCCTCTATTTCTTATAATGGGACAACAGCAACAGCAGTAAATATGCAGCAGGTACACACATTGGTTGTTGCCACCCTACACAAGTTGCAAACATGGGAAGTGCGTACTTTATTTTTAGTTTACATTGAACATATTTTTTTGGAATTATCATGCTGCTTTGTTTGCAATTTTCAATTGAATTTAATTTTGATGTAAATATTTTTTAATTTTATTGCCAACGGTACCTAAAACAACGCGTTGCATGTGATGGATTTGTTTTTTGCAGTAACTAACAAAAACTGGTTGAGATTCAATAGTTTTTTTAAGCACTTGATTGCTTAGTTAGTAACTACTTGAAGGTAAAAAATAATTTTAGCAAAAGTTTATAACAATTTAGTTCGCCTGAAAATTGAAACTTTAAGATTTTAACCAAAGAAATGCTGGGATGGGCTGAAATCCTTGAGGTCTGGAATCTTCAAGAAGCCGTCTTTCCTAGAGGGGAACGAAGGAGGAGGATGTGGTGGGGAAGGAGGGGGATGGAACCGCCAACTTAGAACCAACGCAGTGACATTATTTTATTTATTTTATTTTAATTTTCAACTCAATCGTTAAAATAGTATACAATATCAAATGTAGATCACCAGCACTTCAGTGTTGTTGCATTGTCTTCCTTGCAATTTGCAGAGCTAAGCACAAATAAACGCTAAATCCAAGAAAAAAAAAAATAGAACTCATACAACAATAATGGCAACAACAACAACAAATAATAATAATAATGAATAATAAAAATTCAATACGCTCATGGGCAAAAACGCAAACAAAACAAAGTCACAAAATCCCAAAAGTGTTCATAGTGAAGAAATATGGGAATAGAAGGAGGGAGGTTAATCTGTAGAGTCTGTAGAGACATTATGAAATGAAAAGAGACACAGAAAAGCAATGCATGAGAAATGGCAATGCACATGCTAAAGTCGTAGGTAGATACTAATACTCGTATCCACACTACACAGAAAGTGGTGGGAGTGTATAAGGGGTACAAAAAAGAAGAACTACAAAAATATAAGACAAGGCAGGCAGCCTGGCAGGCACACATAACAAAATAACAATAATGAGAAGAAAAAACCTTAAACCGGCACAAATATGATGAACAGGCAAAATGCCAGAAGCGGGTAGTGTTAAGCTATTCAGGGAACAACAACAAAAACGAAAGAAAGAAAAATTCCGCAACACAACAAAAGTTGGAACTGTGTTGCTTGTATGTACATATGTCTGTAGTATGTATTTTAAAATATTTCTGGGGTGGAAATACAACGCTCATGTAGTACGTACATATGTATGTATGTATGTATGTAGATACATATGTATGTGCGTATGTTGAGAAATGTTCGGTGGTAGAAGAAGCAAAGCAGCAAAAGCGGGTGTCGCGTCGCACCAGCTCACTATCGTCAACGAGGGAATGAAGGCAAAACGAACGATAAAGGAACGACGAAGTAAACGGATGGGGGCAGCACAGCACAAATGCAAACACAGCAAGGTAGAGCAATTAGACGACAACCGACGGACATGACAATGAACGGCGAAAAACAGCCACACATACCAACAACATCAGAAGGCAAAGAAGCGAAATAAGGGAATTGACAAGAACAACGCACACTCACTCAAAAATAGGGACATAGAAGCCCAGGCTGCACACAAGAATACGCAGAAAAAGCAAAAAAAAATAAAATAAAAAAGCCGAAGAGGTAGGTGGCGATCGACCGAGCAGGGCAAAAACGCTTAAACCAGTGATGGGCGATATACATTGATGCATCGAAAACCTCGATATTTTGTTTTCGACACATCGGAAAATTTCTGTGCAATGTATAAGCTGTCTATGTAGTCATATATCGATGTTTTACTTCCGATATATCGCATACTTATCATATTTCAATAGCAAAAACAAGATCAAAGTATAACGATATTAATGATCTGGAGAACATATAGTATGGAAAAGGCCAATGTTTTTGCCCGATGTATCTAAGATTATTGATGTAGGCCCCCGCTGCATTAGCTCAAACAGAGCGAAGCGATGAATTTCAGTTTATTCTTCTGCTTAGTTTAGTTGTTGCAATTTTGGGTGTATGAAAGTAGGATGTAGCATACATATGTACATATGTATATACAGGGTGGTTGGTCCAAATAAGAGTTTGTTTTTAATAATAAAAGAAAATTAACAAAAATCTATTTCTTCGGTATATGTATTGAAGTCTGTCGTGGAATTCGATTACTGAGTTTATCAGTTACATTTTCGAATCGGACTTCAAATTTTATTCGAATATGCAACTAATATACTCGGAATGCACTGTAACGTAACATTTCCAAACAAACATTTCCATTATTTATGGAACACGATTTCATTCATGTGGTTCGACTGATTTCGAGGCATCCTATTGACATAGCCAAGAAGGCTGATAACACGATTTCCAAACTTAGTGCGCAAAAGATCGATTGTTTTATGGTCTGTGTGTCATGCCACGCCATCCTGCTGAAACCAAAGATCATCCAAGACCAAGTCTTCAAGTTCACCCCACAAAATGTCGGTAATGATGGCTCGGTAGCACAATGACGTTTCCAGATGCATTTTGTCTCGTAAACGACGACGGGGACCGTGAGTGTTGTTCACTACGACAGTCTCACGAATTATTTGCACAAATTTCCATACAGCAAACGCGATGTGTTCATTTCGGTCAAAACACACTGTTTGGAAAAAACAGCACTCATTTTTGAAAATAAGCGATTCCTATCGTTCCGTGGAGGAAAAGAGCTGTAATTTCAAAATAAACTATGATTCAAAAAGAAGCCACTAGATGGACCACCCTATATTAGAACATATGCAAGTATATTTCCCAGACATCGACGGCGGCAACTAGTTGTAAGAGTAAATAATACATTTTGTTGCTGCAAGTGGCAGAGTGGCGAGAACTGGCTATGTGATGCTACAAGTGTTTCATGAGCACGGCACCACTGCACGAATGCATGCACGATGGTGGTGGTTTTCGCTTAGTTGTTGTTGGTTGCGCTTACACAAACACTATGTGGGTTGGAAGAAGTTAGCAAAAGCAAGCAGGGAGATAGAAAGGCAAACCAAAATGCCTTTAGGTAATATCATCACAAAAACGAAAAAGGAAGAAAGCGAAAATAATAACAATGCTGCTTCTTCTTTTATTCAAAATCAACTCAAGTCCGTTTGGAAAAAAGTAGAGACAAGCAATTTCCGCCCCACGAAAATAGGTAGGTAGGCAGGCAGACAAAAGAAACACAAAGATATAAATGTATGTGTGCATATTTGAATACGGCATACAAGCAACCACTTTGAATGTACATACATACATATGTACATTGATACATATGGTACATACATATGTATGTATGTATTTCTCATCAGCGTAGTTTTTTCTGTTCATGTGGATTTTCTCTCCTATCGTTTTGGGTCTGCGCTGTCATGTTGGACTGCACGCCTGCGCACAAATTGGTTCGAGTGCCTAAATGTACAGAACATACTAACATATGTATTTTTGTATTATAGTATATTCATAGTTATGTACCTATGTATGTATTTATGTATATACGCAGATTGGTTTGAAAATGAATGCTTTCAAATCGAAGTTTTAATGCTGTTCGTTGTGAAGCCAGGTATATCAATTTTAAACGAATTGTTTCAAAGTGTGTATTTCAGGATCTTTTTGTAAAAAGAAAGTGCAAGTACCGACACTTGCGGATCCTAGGGGTATTATTGGGTTACCAATCCCCTTTTCCTTGCAAACAAATAAATACATTATAATACATATACACATATAATACATTTTCATTGTTGCTCCTGAATAAATAAAATAGGATACTGCAACAAAAATAAGATTTTCTCGCCCAGATGGATGTTCTAGATTAATTTTGAGGTCAATTGTTGTGTTTTTCTTGCGTAATTTAGCTCAAAATGTTTTCCCCGAGATGCTGCTCAGGCGTTTGACAAGGTTTGGCCTGAAGGTCATTGGTACAAAATTAATAAAATGTTATCCCAAAATAACCACTTTAAAAAGTTAAATAATAAGTTAAATCCCACGTTGGAGTTCCACAAGGTAGTGTCCTTGGTCCGTTACTTTACCTGTTAGGTGTAGATTCTCCAACAAAGTATAATTTACACATATCTACGTATGGCATTCAACTATGAGGAACTGCGTCGCCGTAAAGAACTCAATATACCCATGGTTGCTGCTGAAATAGACAAATTTTATGAAAAATATACCATGAAATTGAATACATATCCTAATAGTCTTGCAAGTAACTTACTACAACTCCAATACTGCAAGCGGTTGAAAAGTATAAATACCAATAGATATTGATATAAAATAAACTGGCACAACTAGGTTGGGTCTACAATGAGCAGGATTGTATTTCCTCACCAGAAGTAATTTTTTATGAGTCTTTCTTGTTCGGTGTTAATTCAGTCTACTTAAATCTATGCGAGACCCTTTTAACAATACAGCACTAAATCCACGCACTGACATGGAAACTGACTTTCATTTTAGATTTAAGATTTAGCAAACTTATTTTTAGTTTCTAAGTAAGTATAGAAAGATTCACTAAAAACACATTAAACCCCTGTTAAATACCTCATCTGAACATGTCACGCTTTTGATGGAGGATTTCAGGATGGAAGAATGCGCAGAAGAGAACGTCCTAATCTCCGTTGAAAGACCAGTTAAAGGGAAACTTGTACACGTATGTTAGGAAGCTCTAGTAACAATGCTTAATACGGAATGATATAATTTTAACAAAGATTGATATTAGAAAAATATTCGTTTTCATACTTTTTCTACGTGTCAATATGTTTACACTATTTGGGTATAACTGTAAACTTGCGTTTATACTTTTTATTTGCAACAAATTATAATGCAATTGTTCAAAAAAAAAAAGGAATGTCAATTAAATTTGTTAATGATTAAAATATTCGAAAGGAATTCGACCAATTGAATGAGGCACTTCAGACTACACTTTGTTTTTAGGTTTTTAAATTGCCAATTCAAATGTTTGTTTGTAAGTTTTAAACTCAGCCTCACACGTAATTTCTGAACCAGTAAACACGGTCGCTTAACCATTCAATTTAATAAATGCTTGAAGACGATAAATACCGTGAGTGTACGAAATTGAAGGAATCAAGCAAGTAGAGATGGGCGATATACGTATGTACTGAAGTATGTGTAAGTACTAAAATATACCAAAGCGTATAAAAAAAAGTATCAAACATACAACACTAATTACTTTTCAGTCATTTTCTAGAATTTTAAACAACATTTTTAATTTATTGTTGGTTTTATGTAATATTTTACATAAGGAAAACGAAAAAGTTACATAAACGTTCCTAAAAGTTACATTGACAAACGCATATTATTCTTTCTTTTAATGGCATAATATAGCTCATGGAGGGCCTACTAGTCCGAGCTTTTCGCATCCATTCATGTTGTGCGTGTTATATTTGTCCATGAATGGAAGGGACCTACAAACTCATGTCGAATCCGAACGGGAAAGTGAAAAGCTACATTTTGATTTTGCCTGTGTCGAGATTCGAACCCAGACACTCTGCGTAACAGTCGAACGCACTACCACTACGCCACAGCGACCATGTTATGTAATTCAATTAATATTTAACATTCGTTTCTCGGCATTTAAGTCTTATTCTTAAAAATGTAAGTAATTAAAAAAAAGAGATCCCAGTAGTTATACCATTAAATTGGTAAAAAGTAAAGCTTGTAGAAAACAATTAAACTAACTAGCTAATAAATTTCAAATTTGATTCAGCAAACAAATCAACCTACAGAACATTATGAAATACATGTTTAAAATCAATTTATAGTCGGATACAACAATTTCGTCATCTTTCGATTATGTTTTCTTTACTGAAACAACCATAGCATCAGGGGGTTCAAAATTTGTACACCCGATCGCAGATGTGATACCTTTCTTTCAAATATTCCTTTGTGGCCACAAAAATTGTATGGACATATGTATGTAAAAGCAAAATATATTTGATATTTTGTAATTTGAAAAATTACTGCTAGAGGTGCTGTTCTTTTTGTTGAGTCTTGGGTACTAGTGAACCTATTAAAAGCAATAGCGAAAATATATTTGATATTTTGTAATTGGAAAAATTACTGCTAGAGGTGCTGTTCTTTTTGTTGAGTCTTGGGTACTAGTGAACCTATTAAAAGCAATAGCGTTGTTGCGCTGACACTAGTGATATTTTTACTCCTCCGAAGTTAATGAAGTACATACTCCGACAATAGTAGCAAAGTATTTGGTGCGCTGGCTCTAGTGATGTTTTCAGTTCTTCAGCACAAGTGTCGTAGTTAGTCCATCAGCACTAGACAGCGCAAAGTAATGCAGTAATTTGGCAATTGGCTACCTCCAATGACATGCTAATGCCAATGTCCACAGTTTTCACTGAAGAAAGTGCTGGTGATAAAGAACTAACAAAGTCACTAGTTTTGAACTAATGCCATTTACTACAGGGTAGTTTTAGATTATACCAATTTTTTTCGACGCAACAAAATCAAGAGATAAAAAAAGAGCGGAAGAAGAAAAGAGAGTAAAATCTATAACAATATAAAAAACACATCACGCTCTCTTTTGAGGTGCATATAGTTACTTTAATGCAGGAAGGCATATTAAGGGTTTTCGGCAAATTCTAATTCGGTTGTGAATGAGCTATTCAAGTTTTCCATAAATTCTATTTTGGGATATAATGTTTGCTGCGTCGTTTTTGAATTAAGGTAACGACATAGGAGTGCTATATATTTTTTGCATTATGTGCAGTGTTCTCATCGAAAGCAAATTTTTTCTCCTCGTAATATTACGTTGACTCGCAAAAAAAAAAAAGAGCCGCAGTTTTTTTTAAACAGAATATTGCTCTGGTTATAACAGACATGCGGTGAAGTACTGAGATGTCACTTATTTTCCGTTGTAGACAAAAATAAAAGAAACAGTTTTAATAGATGTGAAGTAACGTGATGCGCTGCATTTAGACCGCTCGATCGAATGAAGATTCTTTCGCGAAGAAATTATAGCTAATAAATTTTCATCCACGCAATTGTTATACCGGACGAACAATCATCAGAAGCCATCTTGTTCGTCCGGTGTAGATGGTAAATTATATTGTTCCCAAACATCACAACATTTTCTAGTTAAATGCATTGCACTATACGTCAACTACGTTTTAACTTCTTTTCCAGTTTTTCCCCTTTTTTATTTCATTGTCACAATTACAAAACAACAGCAACATTGGATTCGCCAAAAAAGATCGAGCTCAGTCCGATCATCCCGAACGAAGATTTTTTTTATTCGTTGTGAGTATGTAGTTTATAGCGTGCACGTGGCATGAAAAAACTTACTTTTTTGTTTTGAAAACAAAAATAAGCTGTTAGTTATATGTGGCCGGTGTTGTATTTTAACTGGCCCTAATTTTACTCTCCTAAAGTGACATTTTATTTTTAACATTACTTCACCTCACGTCCATTATAATCAGAGCATAACGCAGCAGCGGATCCAAGGGAAAAATTGTAGTAACAAATCTAAGTGAGCGGAGTTATTACCTCTTTTCGTCTCCGTTGCTATTGTTTATTGTTAAAATTGACAACTTAAATTAAATGCTGTAAATGGTTTTAAAAAATAGAAGATGAGAAATTAAAGCCAATATAAGATACTTACTTAGTTAAATACTACTTGGTGGACAATTTCTCGTTCGGTTTGATCTTCTCTGATTACTAAACTCACAGCATGCTTTATTTACATTCTATCACTGTTTACTAGATTTTACTGTTGCACATCTGTGAAGTGACTGTCAAACATTTCAGAAACGTGGTATCACCATTGTGTTGTGACGAAAACTATCGATTGATTTTAACTATCGATACACTCTCTAGTACCTAGTATTTTTGACTATCGAAAGTATTTTTTGTCATCATTAATTTATTCGAATTAGTTGTAGTAATGGAAACTAACGAGTGATTTTAATTATTTTATAATTTAATTTAATTGAAAGAAATTCAAATATTTTGACGACCGATCTTTTTTTTTTTGTTAACATTCAAAGTTTATTCATTAATTCTAAAGTTATTTTTAAAAAAATTCATTTAAATTTAGCAATCGAATGATTTTTTAACTATGTATAAGTAATTCAATTATAACAATAATAATAATAATAAAAACAAGCAATTTTACTTCACAGTTCATGTAATAAAAATTATTTAAAGTCAAAATTATTATTTAAAATATCATTGAAGTTTACTTTTTTAAAATTGTTTTTATATTTACGAGGGGCTAAAAGATGGTTGTGATAAAACGGAAATGAAGGCAGCGCCTTCTATCATTCAAAGAGGAGGCATATGTGAATACACATAAATTATGGGCAGCACATATGCATCCACATATATCCATTAGTATGAATCAAACTCGATTGATGAGACCATTGATTCGCGTATGATTCAAACTTGATTGATAGAGCGCGCTGAGTATGAGTCATACTCAATTGATAGAGGGCGTTGCCCATCACTTTCTAGTAAAATTAGACATTTTAAACTGAAATTTTACATTTCAAACAAACTTCGCTAGAATTTTCTAGAGCTGAAACAACAAGCGAGTATAACGAGACTAAAAAAAACACGAAACTCGTATGAAACATTTTGTGCATCCACTATGCGCCCACTATCAATCGAGTATAAATAAATAGAATAAATGTAACAACTTGATTCATACTTTAATCCTACCTAGATAATACATACATACTTAGTTGGGAAATTCCGCAATAACAAAATTGCATTTCCAATGAAATTGAAAGTTAATCACAAGCGAGCAACAGTTACAGCACTTTCGTCATGATTAAAGATTGTTTACCGTCGCCTCACCAGTAAGCAAATCGTTTTTATATGTGTATTTAGTGCATTGATCAAAGTCTAGAGTAAAAACAAGTTCGAACCACATATAAAAAAATTACCCTCCCTTTCCAATGTCAATGGATCGCTTGGTACTGTTGCATTACTTTTTTTAACTGAAAACTGGTTTCAACATACACACTAAATGAAACCGGCGCATTATTATGGGCCAACAGCAGCTACAGGAAAACGAAAACGGTATTGAATGTTCCACCGAACAACACGACAATGAGGTGGCAGGCCGCAACAACGACGATCGGTCATCGATGAGCAATGCACGCTGAGTAAAATGAAAGAAACGCTATTACTACAGAGTTGGTAGCTGGTTGGTTGGTGACGGTGTTGGTGGTGGGTTCATACCCATATTGACCGTTCTCTGGTGCAGTGGCAGAAATGTAACAATGATATAATACTGCCACCGCCGCCGCCAGATAAAAAGAAGATGGTGACGAAGAAGGTCAATATTACAATGAATAACTAAAAAAAAACACGTGTGTACGTCATAATTGGTGGAACCTGTTGAATAAGTTGCTGCCGGCCTACATACTTGGATTTTGGGGGAAGACATACCACATGCAGTATTCTTTTTTTCCTACGAAAGTTATGAATCAATAGGGGGAAATCAGAAGGTAATAAGGCTTCCTTTTCGTACGTTGCTAAAAGGCAACAGGTAACGTTGCACCTTATTAAGTTCCTATAAAATTATCAAAGAATATTCAATGTTATACTTAATTCACACAATAACTAGAAAGTTAAAATAAATTCATATTTTCACAATTTTTGAAATTCAAATGATTTTTGGATATGTTTGGTCGCTGTGGCATATACGTAGTGCGTTGGTCTGTTACGCATACTGTCCGGGGTTCGAATCTCGGCACAGGCAAAATCAAAAAGTAGAAAGAACAATTTTTATACACAGCATCACCTCTTGGCAGGGAATGGCAAACCTAAAAGAGTAAAAATTACCTATGAAAAGCTTTACACTTCGCCGTTCGGATTCGGCATAAAACTATACGTCCCTTCACTTCATATACAAATATAACACGCACAACACGTGTATGCGAAAAGATCGGCCTAGGCCCTCCATGGGCTGTTGTAAGTAACCATTTTCCTTATTATTTACTTATCATATTTCATCATGGTGAATTTCACTCTCATGTACAAATTAATTCATATATTTATTGAATTTTTATACTCGTTGAATTTTTGATCAACACAGATGATAGACACAGTCAAAATCGGATTAACTCGTGACTGTTTCGGTAAGACAATCTCCTGTTCAGATGGTATAAACAACAACAAAATAAAAATAATACTGAACACACAATGCTTTGAGAAGCCTTAGGCTCCCTAGAGGAGTAAATGGAAAAATGAAAAATAGAGACTCCTTATACATTGAGATCGTTGGTGAAAAATCCTCAAATTCTCGCCAGTACTTGCACCGTTCGACCTGTAGTCCGGTCGTCCGTTATCAGTCGGAATTCCGTGTGTTGTAGTCGGAACTGCCTTCTTCCTCGTATTGTTATTCACAATGGAGATGGAGATGAAACATTTAAAGAGATATCGATAAGAATAGAAATCGTCGAACTGTTTTTGGTTTTTACTCTTCACAAGAATATTTAACAATGAGAAGACAAATAATGGCAAATATTTTATTGAATAAAACAATCCAACAGTGCCTTTTTTGAAAAACAATTATCGATAAGCTGTTGGAAATAAATAGAATTAGCACATCTATAATGACAGTTGATCTCTTTATTTATATTTGAGATTTTGGGCATGGATTGTTATAAAAGAATATAAAAAATAAATGTCTAGTTTTTTGATTATTTAAATTTATACTTACTTCTTTTTCGCTGTTCAACTATTTAATATGTATTGTATATCGAGTGTTTTATTTTTTATGTCAAACTGGTTGTTTCCGTTATTGACAGTTCAGAATTCAGGTAGAATTTTTGTGTAAACCAGGGATGTTAAGCAACATACTAGCTATACTCAGCAACTATAATTATTATGTTATCTTTGCAGTTTTTGTGGTCGCTGTGGCGTAGTGGTAATGCGTTGGACTGCTACGCAGAGTGTCCGGGGTTCGAATCTCGAAAAGTAAAAAAAAATAGTTTTTCTACACGGCACCACCACCACCTCTTGACAGGCAATGGCAAACCTACAAGAGTAAAAATTGCTATGAAAAGCTTTTCACTTCGCCGTTCGGATTCGGTATTAAACTGTAGGTCCCTTCCATTCATGTACAAACATAACACGCACAACATGAGTGAATGCGAAAAACTCGGCCTAGGCCCTCCATGGGCTGTTGTGCCATTAAAAGTAAAGTAAGTAAGTTGCTGTTTTTGTTGTTGCCTTCCCATACAATTATCGCCACTAGTTATACATAACTAGTTGTGAGGGTCGAAAAAAACGCAACTATTATTATAAAACAGTAATGGATAGTAGCTTTAGCAACATCATAGTTGCCAGAGCAAATTTATCTTTATCGTTGATTGATTTCTCATCTTCTACATTAATTCGATTATTTGGTCTGTAGTTATAATTTAATATTTTAATCCTTATGCATGTTAATAAATTTTTTAGTTGAAAACTACCATATTTGTTAAACCCCAAAACATTTTCCATAGCAACCGGGCATATCATACTTTTTTCGGCTAGGCATAGTAAATTTTTAGTAGGTATGTACCTATAAAAAAATTTTCCCCAACAATGCAAATATTTTAAACTCTCCAAAACTTTAAACTTTTGGGTAATTAATGCGCATATGTTGCAAATAAAATATATTGCTCTGTAAATACAATTAAAAAAAGAAGGAAATTGAACTAAAAAGAAATGTTGAATACTTTTGTTGTAGGTATGGAAATTGAAAAGCGACATCTATAAAAAATGTGTAAAATCAAATAAACAAAGGAAAAACAAAACAAACTCATACTCTCTTATTCCCACACACTCACTATACTCTATTCACTCGCACGCATCTATGCAGGTCAGTCAAAAGTTTGGCAAATGGAGGAGAGAGAGAGCAACCAAAAAGGATTGTGAGAGAGAAAGTGAAAATGAAACAAAATAAAATACGGAGAGAAGTATGTATGAGTATGAGCGCAAATTTAAGGAGCAAAACAAAAATGACACATTTGAAAGGAGAACAAATGTGAGTGCGTGCGTGTCAAACATTGTTGTTGTTGTTAATATTGGATACGATTGTGTGCATAGGAATTGCATTGAAAAATTGTTATAGATAAAATTTATAGGCAAAAGAGGCAGAGAAACAAATTAAATTTAACTTCCGGCGTGGGCAGAGGCAGCGAAGTATGCCTAGCACACACACATGCATACATAGGCATTCGCATACATATGTACATACATACATACTATGTATGTATTCATATCATTCCAATTCAAACCATCAAAGCAAAGTTTAGACAGTTGTTAGACAATTTAAGTGTGAGGTGGAGAAGCTGAAAAGGCGCCTGCCTGCTCCTAAAACTAGAAAATGTATGCGGCAATAGAGAAAAAGCAAATAGGAGAAATGGGTGGCTTGAGTATTGACTGATTGACTAACTCGAGTTATGAATAGAGTGCATACCGAAAATTATAATGAAGGGGGAGGTGCGCCAGACGATTTCGGGGAAAAATCAATAATGGTTTTTTTTTAATTTTTTGTTTTTTAAAGTAAATTTTTAACTTTTTTATGAATGTATGGAAACTGGGAATTCACAAATTTATTAACAACTTACCATCATCACCAAATACATTTTTCTGCGCTCTTTAATAAATAAATCTCCGCTATGAAATAATTATTTTTTTTTAATTTGTATCAAACTCCAGCAATCCTCGCCATTCAATAATTGCGTGGAAGAACCGTTTCCAATTAACATAAATTCAATTTGTATTTTCATTGAACGTCGCGCATTTTGCATTAATCCAATGTTTTCTCACTCTGTTCCAATAAATTTCGCTTAACATACTACAAAATTTAATTCAAAGTTATTTCACATTTTTCTCAAGCCTTTTTACTTTTTCTATATTTTTTTTTGCTCACTTCCTCACTCACTTACTGCTCCACACAGAAGAAAAATTTATTGAAAATGGCGTCTTTTTTACATTTGCTGAAGAAAAATGCTTTTACACACACAAATAATACTACACCACCACAGAGCAGCGGCAGCAGCTGCTGCAATAGTGTGTGCGTGCGTTGTATGTGTGTGCGTGTGTGTGTGTGAGAATGTGTGTGTGTGTGTGTGTGTGTCGGTATTCTTATGTTGCTGCTCCACTGTATTTTGGTGTAGTGTTGTCATCAATTGCCAATTGAATAATAATTGCAATTGTCAAAAGCTAACGGAAGTTTTGTAACTGTATTTTACTCATGGGGAGTTTGTGTTGAAGCTCACCATCTCAATGCTACTCATTGCGCCCGCGTCATAACAAAAACACCCCATAGCCCCCCTCCCCACACATTCCTTCGATTCCTCCTTTGCCGTTACTTCATATGTAAGTACACGAAAACCCCACCGTAAAAGCAGAAAAACTGATTTCATATAATTTCAGAGCATAAATCGATAATTAATTGAATTGTTTGTTCTACACTCATACACACACACACACACAGTACAAAAACAACCAAACACTCAACGATTGCCCATGCCGTTGGTGTGTGGAGAGCCTCTAAATTTGTTACATTTAAAATGCATCGTATGTGCTTACTACACAGTTAGAATAGGTTATAGGTGGCGATATGAGCTTAGTACATTTTACTGTCTCTTGTTTTCGCTTTCTATCTCTCTCTCTTTCATTCTCTCTATGAGTATTGATATCAAGTTTTGCTCTTGTATTATGGTAGTGGGGCTGTTTTCGTTTATTGAAGTAAACATTTTGCCTAAAAGGACTGAAAAAGAAAAGCTTTCTGTGCTTTGTAAAAACTTATGGCTGTCAATTAAAGCTTTTTAATCAAATCCTTATGTGTGCTACTATAGATAAGTTGAGGAGTAACTTTATAAGGTGAGATAAATTCATTTTTCAAAAATGCTGACAAAACGAACATGACAAGTTCTACATTTACAGGTAAAAAAGGTAAACTAGCTCTTTTGCGACTTCTGGACTCACTTTTATGAGAGTTCTCTGCAGAGATGAAAAATTAGTCCAAAAATTTATATTCTTTGAAACTGAAAATTCTTAAGTAAATCATTTATTGATTTTCTCACAAATGGTATTTATCACTTGAGTAGACAATAGTGACTAGAACAATATACTTTATTTCTATTTTAAACATTATAAATAATAAATGACTTATGTACTACATCTAGTATGTAAACAAAATAAATTGCACATTAAGGTTAAGATCGCTTCTCAGCGCCACCTATCGAAACAAACGTCATAATAATCGAGTAGATTCGTTGAATTTGCCAAGTTCAGCACCTTTTACGTTCAAATAGTTTGGATAGAAACCATAATGTTAGAATTGAGTAAATGAGAACAGAAGACTGTAGATAGATAGTTGAAATAATGATTTTGCGGCGAAATCCTTATGATTCAGCACAAGTTTACTTTAAATAGATTAGACAGTCTGTATGTCAGTATTGAGTAAATGAGAACAGAAGACTGTAGATAGAGTATAGTGCAAGAGAGTTAAAATAATGATTTTGCGGCGAAATCCTTATAATTCAGCACAAGTTTACTCAAAATAGATTAGACACAAACCATTGTGTGAGTGTACAAATTACAGTACAGTACGAATAATTATCGAAAGTATACTACAATATAAAAACTTTTTGTGTTATGGTAACTTATTATGAATAAATATCAGAGTAAGGAGTTTATAAATGTAAGTATTTTTGACGGATTTGCAAAGTGCCTGTACGAAGGAGTTACTTTTTTTCAGCAAAAAAGATATCGTATGGGAGCACCATACGAAGAATATTTGTATGGTGCTCTGCTTTCTATAACCAGCCTTTAGGTGTTCGAGACTATCGCTCATTGCTTATGATTAGCTTTTATGTTTCTTTTCTATCTGTCATTAATGTATTGTCTATGGATAATTCGGACAGTGTCTATGGCTAGTTCCCTCATTTTCATTTCCTTTTACTGGCTGTGAATATCTATGTCTATGCCTATCCTATCCTCCTATCCATTTATTTCTATTAGGTGACTCTTTTACATTTTGATTGTCTCAAACAGGCACTGACTTTTCCTTTTTTGTCCTTTATATCCCCTGACAGCCTTTTATTATTCTCCACTGCTTCTTATTATCTCTTCCTTGCGTTTGCCTTAAACAAAATGATAATTATTTTTCGAACTTAATGCAACTGCCCAATATAACCTCTGAACTCTCTTATTGCTTCTGACTATTTCTCATAGCCACTGACACACAACTGACTTTTATGGCTTCTGGTTGCCTTAACTAGGCTCCGGCTGTTTATTCCATCCGATTGAGTTCTGTCTATTAACAATTCGCTCTGCTTGCTCTTCGCTACCTCAGTATGGTATCAAACTACCTTTAACTATCCCTGAGAAGTGACCAGGTCATATTTTTATCCACTCAGTTAAGAGGCTGTCGATGCCTCAACTTTTTATTCTGCACCTAAATACTTCTACATTTATTCATCGGCCCTCCCAAGCAATTCGTACCTACTGGATAGTCCCAAACTATTGTACGGTTGTTTTTGTTTCTTTAACTTTTCTAAATATATAGTACATACCTACTTATATGCAATTCATAACGCATACATACATACATTTTCAATTTCCATTACATTAAATTTCAATTTAAAACGCATAAAATTCAATCAACTCTAACCTCAAATTAAGTTTTGTCTTTGACTTTATGACTTCTTCGTCTTCTTCTTCTTCTACTGTCAAAAAATGAAACTTTATTACTCTCACACGCTCACGCTCTTTGGCAATAATAACAACAATATCATGATGCCATATCGTTCATACATTTGCCTGGCTGCAATCATATAAATATTTGCTTGTATTTGTTGTTGTATTGTTAGTTTGACGTCCTTGTGTCATTTTGAAGTATTCTCTTCTTTTTGCTTTTTGCAATGTACAAAAATAAAAACCGGATGCAGCTGGCATTGAAGTAAACTTTTCACTTTTTCTATTTGCTGTTGCTACTTTCTGAAAACTTTCAAGTGTTGTCTTTAAATTTGTTGTTTGGTGTTGTTGTTTGTGGGTGTTGAAATAAATTTCAAATATTGTATTTTTCATTTCCATTCTTGCACAAATAAAGGATGATTTTTTAAGAGCTTGGTTTTTGAAAATCAAAGAAACTCAGAAATTTTTATTTGGATCGATAAATCAATTCCTGCCATTTACTTTTTAAAGATAAGTTCTCTGAAATGTTGACCACGGCTACGCTTCAAGTGGTCCATTCTGATGGTCCAATTTTGGCACACTTTTTCACAAATTTCGGCCGGAATCTCACAAATGACGCATTCAATGTTGGCTTCCAAAGCAGAAATCGTGTTTGGCTGGTCCCTATAGACAAGAGACTTCACATAGTTCCACAAAAAATAGTCTAACGGGGTCAAATCACACAATCCTGGTTGCCAATTGACTACACCAAAACGTGAGATTAACTGCTCACCAAATTCGCCTCTCACTTGATGCGTGGTTTCGCGTGCAGGGTGGCATGTGGCATTTTTGGCAAAAAAAAAGTCTGTTTTCATCGAACGGTACCTTTCTCCATTGACCGTAACGTTGCGGCCTTCATCATCTTTGAAGAAGTACGGCTCAATGATGCCGCCTGCCCATAAGCCGCCCGAAATAGTGCATTGGTAGCTGCTGAATTACCTCTGGCTGGTCTTCCCGCCAAATACGGCAATTCTGCTTATTCATGTATCCATTGAGCCAAAAAGGAGCCTCGTCGCTGAAGACAATTTAGCGATAAAAAACGGATCAAATTTTGATAATAAATTTCAATAATTGGCAAACGTGGTTCAGGCGTTAGTCTATTCATGATGAAATGGCAAACCAAACTGAGCATTTTTTACTTTGACACATGCCAAAAATCATGCGTGAACCGTCCGAAATATTAACGTCAAAAACTAAGAATCAAAAAAACAACCCTTTATAACACACACAACATGAGTGGGTGCGAAAAGGTCGGCCTAGAAGCTCCATGGGCCGTTGTGCCATTAAAAGAAGAAAAGTATTTTTTTTTTAATATTTAAGGTTCAAATAAATAGTATGACAAATAAATTCCATTTCAAACCATAATTTAGAAAAAGCAGCGCTTCAGGCTATTCGTGAAAATCTTTCAATGTGAGCAAAATTAAGTCATGATTTAACATCCGACTAGGTGTGTTGAAAAGTGTACGGAATCCGGAACATTTCCTTAGTGGGATGGCTTATGACTGGCTGATTTTTCACCTTGGGCTTTGGTCTTCAATCGCTGTGCTCCTGTGGAAAATGACATAGCATCTACTAGCGGATCCTCGGGGTCAGAGGAGGCAATCATTGAATCAGCTAGTTCATATCAGAAGCTATGGTACATAGCAGCAGCAGCATATTATTGCAAACTGACCGAACTTGTGCAATATGGTGACTGATGGGGATTGAAAGTAAAGCATGAGATCACCTTGGCTTTAGTCAAAGGCTTTTCATGGCAAAATTTGGCTGTTAGATTGAAAATTCTTCAAAATAGAAAGACTTCAATTTGGACTTGGAACTAATGTATTACAATATGAGAGACTGAATTCTAGGTGCCATGGCCGTTCCACTAGTTATATCAATCTTAGTTTCGTCTGTTTTTAGTTGACATAAATATTCGTCGTGGGGAACGCAAGTCTTCCCCTCAGTCAAGCTAAACTCCAATTACTCATCGAACACAGTGAATTTTTTGAAATACTCTTTACCTCTTATTTTAATTTGTACTTTATATAATTCTTCTGCACAGAATAAATGTCAATATGATTGTGCCGAAATTGATAAATATTCGAGTGGCATTATTACAAACTAAGTTATTAACGTAAATAAGAAACTGCGCTTGATCCGGATACTGGCACGCAGCATCCTTACAGGTAACCTGAGTAGTGTCGGCAAAGTCCTGAGCCTGCACGGAAAGAAAGAATGGTGGGCATGCATCTATAGTTTCGTAACCCTCGCAGGCATCGGTCAAATCATAACTAAAGCTATTGGTGGGTGTAGTTTGTGCGCATGCTTGCTCGGGTGGATTAGAGCTGGTATTACGAAATGGTAGAACAATCGAACGTGAAGTGCAAACAGTAAAAGAAATCCCACTTACACTTTGTATGCGCAGATAGCGCATGGCAACCGAACCATAGAAATAATCGGAGACCATGCGATAAAAGTTAATAGCACCGAGGCGTACATATTGCTGCATTTGATTGGAGCCTGCATTGACTGAGTACCTATTAGAGCCACATCGTGGATTTATAAGGCGACGCGGCACTGTATTGGAGAGCAGGAATGGATAAGTACTTGGGGCACGAGTATTTAAGATGTTACAGTTATATTACCTCTTCGTATGCGCCTCACTAGCGGCTCTGCTGCTTCTCTCACAGGCAAATCAAAGCTTAAGGGAAACAAATCGTCATTGGGATTATTGACATAGTCCTTGAAGCGCACTAATGCTCCACCTGCATAGTAGATGAAGTGCAAATCGGGTATGGTAAAGTTGAGATAATGCAAAAATCGCATCGAATAACGCTCATCATATTCGGACACATAAGCTATGGAACTGGGTATGATTAAAGCGATTATAGATTGCCCGCCTAAGGAGGCGATTTGACGATCGACATCCATGATGTGCTCGACGCGACCACGTACTGTATTGAAAATCATGGGAAGGCTAAAACCTGGAGTGACTGTATGGAATATGTATGTGCATAGAAATTAATTAGATTTAAATCTACGATATGCTTTGGTTGTATTTCTTACACCACGAATGCGAAGTTCTGTTCCAATTCATGTAGACTTCACTTAAGTAATTGGTTGTATTTACCATAACTTGGCCATCGGATGCTGTAAATAGTGTTACCGAACTGGCATATGGATTGATATTGAGACGTTGCAGCACAAACCTATGCACATATTTTATAAATAATATAATTATTAGTTATGTAATTTAACTGCTGAAATTCTGAAATCATACATTACATAATCCACCACAAAATTATATGGCCATGTGGTATCGAGAAATACAAAAATATTTGTTATGATTGTTGTTCTACTCGAGATGTCTGGTTGCTGGTTCCAATCTTTGGAGCAATACGGGCATATCCAGGCTGTGAAATAATTCATAAAAACCACTTTTTATAAGTCTATTAAGAAGGAATAGGAATTCATTATCATTGATTACCTTTAAGATTATTATAGTATTTACTTATTGATAATTAAGAAAAAGTTTTTCTCATTCTGATTACACATATATTTTGAATTGAATATGGACGGGGTACGAAACCCGTCATATAAGTATTTTTTTTTAACACACCTCGTAAAAGCAAGATCTTATTTTTATCATCCAAAGGTCTTTCAGTTTTCTGAACCTAATCTAACAGGTGTGGTAACTTGCGTTACCATTCTGTTGAGGTCTTAACCAGAGACACTACTCGTTACTTTCAATTGATTGTAGTAAGTCAATAAGGGGAAATTTCTATTTGATGTCGAAGCAAATAGCCATGAAGTCTGTAAGATCTGCACTCATCAAATGTCCATCGTCTCTTCTGAGTTGACTCTTTAAACATATTATTTTCACTTCGTCAGACAACTCAATTGCTATTATTGATAGAATCGGGAATCTTTTGAGATTCTTTACAATGGTCCATTATACATTGACCTACATACGAGGGTACCCGTGTGTGAAGACAGGTGGCGTTGGTGAGGGAAGTTGGCATTACCGTCGTGCACTGCCATCTGCCACACGACATCACACTAAATTTCAAACTGATTCATAGGCTAGTTTTTATTTGGCAGCCATTAGTATCACACGTGTTTGGTGTTTCGCGATAAAATGGAAAACGAACAATATCGATCCGTAATTCGCTTTTTATTTTTGGATGGAAAAAAATGCGAAGAAATAAAAGTGAAGATGGATGCGGTCTATGGGGACCATCTTCACCATCTATGACAACCGTAAGATATTGGCTCAACGAACTTAATTTAATAAAATGGGGAGCCGCCCGGCAGACGTGGCTACTGAGGAAATCGTTGAAAAGGTCTGCGACATGATTCTCGCTGATCGCCGAACAAAAGTGCGCGAAGTAGCAGAGGCCGTAGTGTAGAGTGTCGTACGGAACGGTAAATAATATTTTACATGATAGGCTAAGCATGAGAAAGGTGTAGGCCCGATGGGTGACGCAATTGCTTACGGTGGACAACAAGCGGATACAGAATTGTCGCGGCTAAATTGTATGAATTGAACTACGAATTGCTGCCGCACCCACCTTACTCGCCCGACCTGGCTCCCTGCGACTTGTTTCTGTTCCCCAACATGAAAACGTGGCTCGGGGGAAAAAATTCAGCTCAAACGAGGAGGTTATCGTCGAGAAATTTTGTATTTGGAAGAGTTTGACAAATCGTATTTTTTGGATAGGTTAAAGAAATGGCAGAAACATTGGGAAAAAGGAGATTACGCTGAAAAATAGAAAAGAAAAATTTGTGAAAAACTTCCCTATTCATTCCTAACACGGGTACTTATTGATCTACCCTCGTACATAAGTGATCACTAAAACGGAGGTTTAACAGCAAAACAATTTACTTACCTACGTAAATAGCATAGTTTGTCCATATGTCAAATATTAAATGGGTATGAATGATTACGTTCGTTGATGCACCAACTTTCTCATTGGCATTACTTTCCATAAGGTAAATGATCAGTGGTCACCGTGGCGTAGTTGGTAGTGCGTTAGTCTGCTACAAGAGTGTCCGTGGTTCAAATCTCGGCACGGGTAAAAAGGAAAAAAAGAAAACAAGAAATTTTTTTCTACTCGGCACCACATCTTGACAGGCAATGGAAAACCTACCACAGTAAAAATTCCGCATGAAACTGTAGGTCCCTTCCATTCATGTACAAACACGCACTGTATGAATGAGTGTTATAAGCTCGGCCTGGGCTCTATGAGCTGTTGTGCCATTAAAAGAAAAAAAAAGCCTCAGTTATTTTTACCGTCCAAGTTACTTTACTTATCGGTAAGCTCCAACATTCAATTTTATTAAAATAAATCCTACAAGTTTTTTATTTTTTTTTTAGTTTTAGTTTTATTACTTATTCCTAAACAAAAACTAATTACAGTAGGTAGAAATAAAAAGAAAATATTTGTGTAAGTAAGATGTAATGCGGCAAATAAAATTAATGTTTGAAAAGGCCATGAATATACCTACATACATATATGTATGGTAAGTAATACGTAAGTAATAAGATGTGCGGTTTTGGTAGAAGGTAGGGTGGGCCGCACTCATTTAAACTCATGTGTTGAACTTTTTAGTTACTCGAATTGTACAAGAAAAAGTAACTAATTCTGTTGATTTGTTACATTTTGGTTTTATAAAACTATTCGCATAATAAAAATAAGAAGATGACGATCAAAAAGCGAGCGTTACGAAAATAATAAAAATTAAAAACGGTTAACTAAATAATTACTGCAACAGTTGACGCAGGAGCGCAGCCAGAACGATGGTCGCAAAACTGGCAATAAGTCCGGCAACACCGCTATAACAACCCATATTCACCACAGACACGATATATTTGACTTGATCCGGGGCTTGACAAGCAGCATCTGTACAGGAAACGGTTTGTGTGTTACCATTTGAGTTTTGAGGAGCCTGCACCGATATATACAGTGGAGGACAATCGGTGATGGTGCTGTAACCATTGCAGCCGCTCGACAAATCATAAGCAAAACCATTGCCGATTGGTACACAATTTGAATTACCAGTGCTGGTGCCGGTGCCGGTGCTGGTGCCAGTACCAGTGTTCGTGCCATTATTTTGCGAGGGCAATATTTGGTTACGCGATGAGCAGACGGTCAATTGCAGGGAACTGTATTGTGCTTGAATATTAACATAACGACCGCTACCAGCCCCGAAGAAATAATTGGGCACCATGCGATAATAGTTTGTATTACCGGGACGTACATATTGGACCATTTGATCGGTACCGTACGATGATGTGTACCAGCTGGAGCCACAACGTGGATTAATAATGCGACGTGGTACTACAGGAAGAAGAAGAATAAGAAGAAGAAGCAGGAGTAAGAGGGTGGCGAATTAAAAGACTGTGGTTCGAGTAAGAGTAACTTACTTTTCTTGATGCGCGTTACGACCGGGCTCGAGGAAGTGGCTACATTACCGCCCGTATTCAATTGAAACAAATCCATACTGGGGTCTCTAACATATGACGCAAAGCGATTAATCGTACCGCCGGCGTAATAGATGAAGTTTAAATCTGGTATTTGCTCGCGTACGTATTGCAATTGAGTGGTCGAGTAACTCGCGTCACCAGAACTTACCGAGCCCATATTCGGTACTAACAAAGCAACTAAAGAATGTCCACCTACAGAAGAGTTCGTTTGCTCGGCATTCATGTAGCTCTGTGTCAAATTTTGAACAGTTCGTAGAACAGTGGGCAAGCTAAAACCGGGAGTAACTGCAATGGGGTGAAAAAAGGAGGAAATTTTTGCAAAGCATTAAGAAGTAGAATTGAGAACAACTTCTCGGAAAACGATAATTACACATTGAGTGAGTGGTGACATTCCAATTTTGATAAAGATACGGTAGATAAAATGTGGTATTCACCATAGTCGTTCCGTCAGCAGCTGATATTAAAGTAACCGAGCTGGCATCTGGATTGATATTAAGTCGTTGAAGAATGTAACTAGAAATAGTGAATGGGCGAAAGAAGTGAAACGAATTAGAATCTAGAATTATGTAGGTACATGGAACATCTACGTGTACTCACTTGATATAATCAACGATGGTGCTATACTGCCAGGATGTATCCAAAAACACATAAATATTTGTCATGGGTGTAATCGTTTGGGAAATATCTTGCGGTAGGGCATTGCTAACCGAACAGGATACATCGTTTAAGGATTGCGCTGAAAGTAAAGCAAGAACAAGGAACAATATAACATGGCTTTAGAAATAAGAATTGAAATTAAACAAAGAAATGTACATATGTATGGGAAAGAAAGTAAGTTGAAGGCGAAAGTAAGAGTACCATACACAGAAACAAGGCTCGAGAAGCGATGCCAATAAGAATCGACACCAATCCCCGGTGAAAAAGAAATTATTCTTCGTCCCAAGTCGAGTTAGGTACCTGCGAAAAACTAATCGAACTTTGTAGTGGAATTGTCTTCAAACATTTTTAGCTAGTTCGTCAAGTGATCGACCACTTGGTACTACATATTCCAAACCATAATTCTTCGCCGTTCATAAAAATTATCAAGTAACTTGAAACAAGTAACTTGTAACAGTTTGTCAAAAACTGTTACTGAGGCTGATGACTTCTTGGAACTCTTTGGATTGGGTTTGAAGACTAGAAATCATCAATTAATTTCAGAGGCCATGGTAAATAGAAACTGTAAACCTTAGTGTGCGCCTTAGTTAAAGAAAGCCAGCAATCACTTTGAATAATGATGCCATGGAAAATGGGTGTTGGCTGGCAGCCGTGTTGAAGTAAAGTTCGAAGTAGAACAGTTAGTAACTGTAACTGGCAACTGTTTATTTCTAAAATAAAAATTCATTACAATTCATTACTTATACATAATTTAGAAAGAAGAGAAAAGAAATTGTCTTACCGTAGTCAGCACTTCACTTCAACTTACTGTTCAAATGTTTCAGAATCAAATCTAACAGAATTTTCAAGTTCAAATCTAACGGGATTTTCATGTGGTTGAGTTTGAACGAAAGTTATTTGCTGACTACGTTAAGATCACACGGTTGCACTTAATTTCAATATTTTACACCCCCACCCCCGTGAATCGACCTCGATTCACCATCATCAATGTCCAATACCGCCAATCTCGATACCGGGCGACAGAATACGCCGGAGCCAGTTCTAACGTCTGCTCGTCTTGCTTCACCATCCTTGCCAGTGTAGATATTTTCTACAACCCCTCTGCACCAACATCGACGTGGCATGTTTTCGTCACATATAAACACTAGGCTACCTATCTTAATTTTATCGGTCCTTTCACACCACTTTGCTCTTCGGGTTAACGTTGGGAGGTATTCGAGGATCCATCGCTTCCAGAAGTGATCCCGCATCTGCTTAGCTATGCGCCACTGCTTTCGAAAAGCGTATACTGTATGAATATCGTTGGCTGCTGCTGCTGACTGTGTGATGTTTGTTGACCCCAAAAGAAAATGATTCGGCGTAAGTGGCTCTTCTTCTTCAGCCGACACTGGCAGGTGTGTCAAAGGGCGCGAGTTGACGATGTTTTCGGCTTCAATTATAAAGCTTTGCAGCGTGTGCTCACGAGGAGCCAGGTCCTTTAGCGTTTGTCGTAAAACCTTCTTTACGCATCGAACCATTCGTTCCCATATTCCCCCTTCGGATGGGTTTCGCGGACAATTAAAAATCCAATCTATCCCCTTCATAGTCGCTTCATCCAGAACGCGTTCGCAATCAAAAACGTCAGTGAAACCCTTCGCTTCCTCGTTGGCACCAACGAAGTTTTTCCCATTGTCACTGCGAATACGGATGGGCACGCCACGTCGATTAATAAAATTTCGTAAAACCAGAATAAATGCATCTGTAGATAAATCTGATGCAACTTCTAGATGTATTGCCCTCACGGTAAGGCAGGTGAAAATAGCGACCCAGCGTTTCTCATGGCGACGTCCAACAGTAATAGTTAAGGGTCCGAAATAATCGACACCAGTGTATGTGAACGGGCGTATAAACGGCGTCAGTCGATCCTCGGGAAGATCTCCCATTAGCGGAGTAACTGGTACTGATCGAGCTATTTTGCATTGCTGACACTTCGAAATCACATGACGCATTACCTTACGTAGCTGTGGAATCCAGTAGGTTTTCCGGATTTCACCGATCGTGGCTTCAGTATTATGGTGTTTCATCAAATCATGAAAATGTGCAACGATTAGAATAGTGAGTTTGTGATTTTGCGGCAATATTATTGGATGTCTCACTTCGTATGGCAACCAGCTTGCCTTTTCTATACGACCTCCAACACGCATGACATCACGTGCATCCAACTGCGGCAGCATATTGTATAATGCACTAGCCTTATTTACGCCACTTCCGGCCTTCAGCTCCTTAATTTCAAGGAAGTATGATTCGTTTTGAGCCAAACGACAGAGTAGTATTTCGGCGTCAATTACTTCACTTATAGTCAACCCATATTCGTGGTTATCAGTGGATATTTTGCGGCTACGTTTAACAAAGCGATTTACCCAAGCCACTGTGCGCTTCAAGCGATTAAAATTAGAAAATCTTGCGATGTCAAAAGTACTGGAACTTTCGGTAAAAAACACAAATTTAGCACATACTTCGTCGTCGTTATCGTTTGGCAAAACATGAGTGTTATAGTTAATGGGCCAGCCTTCTGAACCTTTAAGCAAAAAATCTGGACCCTTAAACCAGCGCGACGTGGGTTGGAAATCAAAATCTGATTTCCACCTTGTAGCTTCATCGGCAACGTTCTCCTTGGTGGGTACCCATCTCCAACAGTCTTGGCTTGTGCAGGCGAGGATCTCAGCTACCCGGTGGGCGACAAACGGTTTGTACCGGCAGTGTTCTGATCGTAGCCATCTTAGCACCGTTGTTGAATCGCTCCACAAAACACAGTGAGAAATTTTCAAATTATGCTCCTGAACCAGTGTTTGCATAAGACGTGTTCCTAAAACTGCCGCTTGTAGTTCCAATCGTGGTACTGTCAAAGGCTTCAGCGGCGCACACTTCGTCTTTGCACAAACAAAGGACAACCCCACTTCATTCTTTGCATTGATGTACCTCCAGTATGCTACGGCGGCAAACGCGTGTTCACTGGCATCTACGAATACATGTAACTGAATTTCTACCGGTATGCCTTTAATGAAATAATAACGTGGGATTTTTACAGCAGCCGTTCCACTCAACGCCTTTCGCCAATTTTGCCATAAGTTACTTATTTTATCGGGGATAAGCTCATCCCATGATATATTAAGTCGCCATACTTGTTGTAATAAAATCTTCGCAGCAACCATAAAATGTGCGAGAAACCCCAAAGGGTCGAACACCGACATGACGGTACTTAATAATTCTCTCTTTGTGGGCCGTCTCTCACCACTAATAATCGACTTATCAACTCTATTAAAATTTAATTGATACCTAAAGGTATCGTCATGCGGCTGCCATACAGTTCCTAGGACTTTTTCTGATGCACTCTGGCTTTTAAATTTTCTGCAGACATTCAAGAGTTTATTTTCGCCATTCAGCGCTTTAGCCACTTCCACCGAATTAGAGACAAATCCTCGTAACTCAAATCCTGCTTTGCTGTGGATATCTCGTACTTTCATCGCTGTTTCCATTGCCTCACTTACAGAATTAAAACTGTCCACGAAGTCATCCACGTAGTGATGATCGATGATTGATTTTACCGCTCTAGGACTACTTTCGTTAAACTCTAGAGCGTTCACGGTTTTAATGTAATGAGCGGTGCAAGGTGAGCATGCAGCTCCAAAGGTCATTACCTGCATCTCATAAACATCGGGACGACGAGTACCATCTCCATCTCTCCATAAAAATCGCTGCGCAAATCTATCATCTTGTTGAATCAGCACCTGGTGAAACATCTCTCGAATGTCACCTGAGACAGCAACAGCTCCGACCCGAAAATTAAATAGAATTGTAGGCATGGGCATATAATTTTGTGGTCCCTTCAAGAGGTAGGAGTTTAAAGAAACTCCGTCAACAGTCGCGGCGGCGTCGAAAACGAGTCGCAATTTATTTGGCTTATTGACGTTGACCACACCAAAATGTGGCAAAAACCAAAGTTTAGAGTTTTTTATGGCAGCTTCAGGTGCTTCGAGTTTACGCGCATAACCCTTGGCTATATAATTTGCAATGATGTTTTTATAAGCGTTGGCAAAGATTTCGTCTTTGTTCATTCTCCGTTCGATTCCGACAAGCCTTCTTTCCGCCATACTGTAACTGTTGGGTAGGTAAACAGTATCGCTTTTCCAGAGAAGGCCCGTTTGAAATCGTTCCCCTACACGCTTAGTTGTTGTTTTCAGAATGTGCTGCGCCCGAAGATCTGCTTTGCTTAACACAGCGGGTGCAGATTTTATACCAAAATTCTCGGTGGTAAAGTATTCTTCCACCAAATTGTGTAAATGTTCATCCTTGCACGACTTTACGAAAAGGCATGTTCGCGTTTGTAAAACGTTGTTCGTGGGGCCATACACTACCCACCCGAGCACTGTGTTAACGACATAAGGTCCCTTTTCCCACAGAGATATTGTCTTCGTTGATATGCCCAGGTGACAATGATCAAGACCAATAAGTATTTTTGGCTTGGCATTAGTATACACGAGTTGGTCTCTACTGACCCCAGAAATACCACTTAAATCAGATTCGTTTATACTTTGAATCGGCAGCTCGAAATTTGGTATTGCATGAACATTATTCAATCTGTGACGTTTTTCCATACCCTTACCACTTATCTGAAGATTTACCATGGTCGCGTTAACTTTGCTTTTCTTATCGTCAAACCACTGCAATTGCACGGACTGACTTGCACCTTGGAGATCCAATTCGCATGCAAGGCTTCTGTCCATCATTGTTATTGAAGACCCATCATCCAGCAAAGCGTATGTATCTATTTGCTTATTAGGCCCAAACAGTGTGATAGGCACTACACGGAACAAGATCTGTTTATGCGTAGATATGTCTTCATGACAACTTAAAACAGCCTCACGCTTGTTGTTTGTCGAAACCACACTATTATCGTCATGCAACAGCTTATTGTGCCAACGTTTACAGTCGTCGGTAGCGCACTCTGCACGGCGACGACAGTTGCGCACAGAATGCCCAAAACCTAGGCATGAAAAACACAAGCGTTGTTTTTTGACGATTGACCATCTGTCAGTGATAGAAGCTTGCTTAAATATTTCACAAACGTGAATTTTATGCGGCCCCTGACAGGCATTGCATTTGATGACAGGTGTGGCACGACTATCGTCAGTTTTTTGTACAGCGTGTAGTACGACTCGTTGACGGTCATATCCCTGAACCATGCAAACAAGCCTCGCAACATCTTCCAACCAAATTGCAAAATTTTCTATAGTTGGATAGGGCTTTATTGTCAATGAATGCTTTGCCCAATCCAACCTTTTACTCATAGGTAATTTGCTCACGAGTTCTTCGAGCAGTGTTGGATTTGCCAGGTGCTGTTGACCATCAACCGATTGCATGAACGTGGCGAAATTTCTTACCTTCGTCGCATATGGCACTAGTTTATCAACTGCATTTTCAGATACCGCTGATATTTCCTTAACCTGACGTAATTGGCTTTGAATCAATAGCTCTGGCCTTCCGAATCGAAATTTAAGCTGTTCAATAACAGCATTTACATTATTTGGGTGAATTAATAATGATTTTACCACGTCTCTTGCTTCTCCTTTGAGACACCTTTGCAGGCGTTGGTTATTCTCTAAATTACCATAACCGTACGCAGTCGTAGAATGTAAAAATGCGTTATAAAATAATGGCCAATCTTCAGCGACGCCTCTAAATTCTGGCAAATCATATAGTTTTCGCATAGACATACTAGTTGGCGGCGAAGAAATGAAGGTTGCAGGCGTAGGCAATGGCGATTGACGACAATGTGAAGTAGAATCAAAAATGCCGTTCGCAGTAGCAAATGTAACATTTTGACTCGGCGCAGCCTCCGCGGCAGAAGCGACAATTTGGCTTGATCGATATTCGGGTGTTGGCATTTCGTTGAAAAATATACGCTCTTTATTAGGGCGATTTTTCGTTGACGACGGCGTATCATTTTGCGTGCTACTTGTATTAAATTGTGATCGCATTTCGTGTATTTGACTCGTAAGTGCGGTTATTTGTTCTTGCATGGCGTTGAACAACTTCATTTGCTGATTAATTACATCCGCATAGGACCCTAAATGTTGAGCAGGTAAGTTAACGGCAGTAGCGCCGACGTTGGCAGAGGGAGCAGCAGAAGCACCCACGACAGCAGCAGAAGACATGGTGGCAGAATTCATGAGATCAGTGTAATTAAATAGCGTGGAAGTATTAGCACTGGCAGCGTTGGCTGTGGCGGCAGAATTAGTTGGTGCAAAAACATTTAATGTGGCGGCAGAATCGCACGCGGCGGCAGAATTGCTGGCGGCGGAAGAATTGTAAGTGTCGGCAGAACTGTACGTGGCGGCAAAACTGTACGTGGCGGCAGAATCGCACGTGGCGGCGGAATTGGTGGCAATCCGAGCAGAGGATGAACCGATGTTCGTAATATCCTTTGTATCTGTATCCATTGTTTGCAGAAGCTCAGCTTGTTGCAAACGGGGACTTCTTCTTGGCGGCGTTCTACGCATGTGCGTACGATATAAAAATGCAGCGAGACACAAATGCAGTTACGAAAAAGAGATGCGACCGCAAGACGTGTGATTACGAAATAAAGATGTTGGCTGGCAGCCGTGTTGAAGTAAAGTTCGAAGTAGAACAGTTAGTAACTGTAACTGGCAACTGTTTATTTCTAAAATAAAAATTCATTACAATTCATTACTTATACATAATTTAGAAAGAAGAGAAAAGAAATTGTCTTACCGTAGTCAGCACTTCACTTCAACTTACTGTTCAAATGTTTCAGAATCAAATCTAACAGAATTTTCAAGTTCAAATCTAACGGGATTTTCATGTGGTTGAGTTTGAACGAAAGTTATTTGCTGACTACGTTAAGATCACACGGTTGCACTTAATTTCAATATTTTACAATGGGGATCAAAGGAAACTGAACTCTCTACAAAAGTTCAAATTAATTTCAGATGTAATTTACTTAGAATTGACATTTTAGAAACATTGACATTTTTTACGAAAAGAAAAAAATAAGAATAATGAAGAATATCGTTAGTAGCTAGAATTTGTATATTTTTCAAGCTATGTATGTGTAAGATTTGTTAACTGATATAATAGTTTTCCACTAAGTTTTCTGCTAAGAAATTTGAGCCAGATCGTTGCCAACTTATACTGCTTCGGTACAGGAATCTAGCTTTGAGCCAGTGCCAGTATTGGCCCTGAATTGATTTAAGTTAGGTAGCCGGCTCGACAGCTAACAGCTGTTCTCCAATACTGAACCCGCACTGAACCGGTTGCACCTGAATTTCTCTTATTGAACATTTTAATCAGAAAACTACAATTACGAGCAAATGTTCAATACTTAAGAAGCTTAAAATTAACCTAAGATATTGTAGGAAAACTAGTGTATGCATTTACTTACGAACATAACTGGATAGAGCATTCGCCGCCGAGGTGGAGAATTGCGCAATAACTTCGGGTGCCAATGTAACGCGCAATTGCATCTCACGATCTAAAACTTGAGCGAAAGCGGTTGTCTGCGCGATCATGTCATTCAAGGGTGCCACATTTGGGAAATTATCCTTGCGATTGCAAGCCATAATACTACTAGCCAAAACACCGTCCATTGAATAGTACATGCGCAGCAATTGGGAGAGCGTCATGCCTGAAGCCTGTGTGCGCCACTGAGCGATATTCATGGCAATGATGAGACCATCCAAACCGCCACGTATCTCGGCATCGGTCATCTCGAAATTCTGTCGCTGCGTTAGGAAATACCATTTTGGCATGATAGTACTGTTCCAGGCACCATTAGCACCCACCGACGCAGATCCGGTAGTAGAAACGGGCATTTGCACGAGGGCCACTTCAGCTAGATCGCCCGCCAACGTGGCCGCCCAACGATTATCAACATTAACGGTAGCAGTTTGTGGTGCATTTTGGGCACCGGGACGTCTGGAGAGTGCGAGCAGCGTTCGCAGCTGCACCATCTGTGGCTGTAGACCGGCAGCAATGCCGGCGATGAGTGTGCCCGCCGATACTGTACCCCATGGTGTCCAAATAACACCATTCTCAACGGGACACTGACTCACCTCACCATTGGATCCGGATCCATAGCCATTGCCGTTGTTATTACCCATGCCGCTATCATTCCAAGCGAAATCGAAATCGAGATTTGTATGGGCTTGCTGCACATTTTGTGGTACTCCACGACTTCTAGCTTTCTTCACACTGGGCAAGTTCTCCAAGAGTTCAACATCACCCATGAAATTATTCCGTTCTGCTTGTGTAGCACGCGGCAAACGTTGAGCGCGATACTGTGACAGACGATTGCACACTTGAGTCTCATCGCCGCGCACGTGTGTATCAATGGAGCTGGAGAGCATAAAATGCAGGGAGCAGCGCTCTTCACGCGTCAACGTTTGATTGGGGAAATTCAAAGCATTGCCCGGAATCAGGCGCGACAGTAAAATGCGAAATTTGGGAAACTGGAAGCCGGTGGGACTGTACGGTATGACGCCGGGTGAGGCGATTACATTCGGTGCGCGATGTATGCCATCTTGACGGAAGCGTTGCAGCAGCGCCACCGCCAGGGTACGCATATCGGAGTTGTAGTTGGGTGTGTTCTCCACCTTCTCGATGAGTGAAATGAGCGTTTCAATGTTCGAGGGCAGGCGATTGGCGCGCCACGTAAAATAACTGGTGTTGTAGCATTCCACCAACGATGGTGGAATTTGTAATTGTGCATTCTCCTGCGCTTGTATTGAACCTATGCCCGAGCATAGGAGGAAGACAGCGGCCAACGCTGCTGCTGCCACAGCGGCTGTCCTCGTCGTTCGAATCGTTGCCAACATCTTTCAATTAACACTATGGTTGGCTAAATCCTTTTGTTTTGTGAGCTTTGTTGCTTTTCTCTGAAATTGAATGGAAATAAATGCAATTATAAATGAGTTTCTCATGAATTGTAGATTGGGCAATTGGATTTTCGAGCTATTGGAAGTAATAGAGAAATTGGTTAAATACGGAAATCAGTAAAATCGTTATCGTAATGTATAAGGACTACTAAGTTACTTGCAAAATACATACATATTTACTATGCAAGCACACTTCGTTACCAAAAAAAAAAACAATTAATAATAATAATAATAAGAAATATTTGTGTTTGATAAGTAAAAGTTACAACTTTTGCCCCTGGCCTATTATATGTAAGTCCCATTACTCATTCTTAGCGGCAGTTTACACTGGTACCTGAAAGACTGTGCATGAGAGTCAGGTAGAAAAGTAACTTAGTAAGAAAGAGATAGAAGTTTTGTGCCCTCTTTTTTCCTAACTTACTTTTCTATCTCTCTCCCTCTCGCAAAGTCTTTCTTGCTTGCGCCAGTGTAAACGGCCACCAACTCACTATACATTATCCCTTGAGTTTTATTTTTCCACCTTATATCGCCACTAAAATTTATACCTTCTTGGTTTATTTTATTAAAACTTCGATAAGAAATTGCAGTGATAGTTACACTTCGGGTAAATGCTACAAATGTATTGAAATACTACAATGTTATCGATCCCTTAAACATTTTTGATTTACAAAAAGGCTATCGTTATCATTGCGCAAATAGTAACATCATAAAGTACCTAAGTTTTGATATGAGTAATGGAGCCAGCCAAAACTTTTCATACTTTATCCATACATAGTTTATTATGAAGTCATTTTTATTTATTTTTGTAAAGATAAACTATGTGAAATAATGCAAAGTACATAATTGATAAGAAGCTAACTGAGTGAGACACATGAGTTTTGCGGTTGCCGTCTCCAACCCTTTATGTAAACAATTTCGAGTTTAATAGAATTTCAGTTGTTAATCTAAAGAATAATATTCGCACCAAAGTTTAGCTTTTCACCCTTCAGTCGGGCTTCATAGCAGCTCTTGGATTTTGAGTGGATTAAAAAGGAAAATGGAAATTCTCAATTTAATAAGAATCACAAAAGGCTGGATTCAACAACCTGCTTTTGCATGGATAAATCTCTTTAACCCCCAACTGTGGTAAAATTTGAAAACCAAGTTCTTGTGCGATAAGCAGCAAAAAATAGAATTTATTTCTTACATAAATTTCAAATCAGAAATTCTTTACCACCGAATTTTACATAAGTAGTAAGTAATGAAATGAGGAGATCATTAATGTAGTCACTTTCATCCAAATAAAAATTGTAACCAATAGCACTAAGAAGATAAGGGAATAATACCCTTTTCTAAATATGTTACAAAGTAATTAGTTTAAAAGAATATTTTACATGCATGGAAAAGTAGAACGGCATGTGAGAATTTGGGAAAAATCTTTAATTCCAATGAATAAATATTATTATTATTAAACATAATTGACATAATGTGGTTGGAAAGAACTGATTTTAGGGAATATCTTCTAAAATTGATAAGCCCAGATCTGAGTGGAAAAGAATACGATCATCAATATACTAAGTTAATATGTATCGAAATTAAGTACATAATTACACAACAAAAAATTTGTTTAAGTGTATTGAAAGGCATGAATAAATATCTCCAATTCTCCAATCCCCCTGAGGACGTTTAAAATAAACGATTTTTAGCAATTCCTCGTAAGATTGATTAGGCCTCAGTAAGGAATTTTCAGCTCCAATTAAAAGATAATCTATACGAATTTATATTATTTAACAGACCAGCTATATGGTCAATATTGAAATGAAGTACATAAATAGTTGGAAATAAATATTTTTTATGAATATTTTTAAAGAAATGAATGAGGGGATCATAAACGAAGAAAGATACTGAAACAGAATCTTCCAGAGGGATGATTATCTTAAAAAATTCTACTGAAAACTGACTGAGCAATAATTTCAACTATCATCGAGAAGTCATTTCAAATTTCAATCGATAATCTAATACTTTTTGCGAATGCTGAATTGAGATCTGGAAAATAAAATATATTCTGAACATTTATTTATGAAATCTTTTTTTTTTCAGTCATGAATGCTTTGTCCCAATTTACATTAAACTTTAACCCAATTTACTTATATGAACTTGCTATTATCGTTTACAATTCTTTAAAGCAAAACGAACGAAACAAAACGCCAAGAAAACGAATTGCCGAAGAATTGCCAGTACGAGTAGGTCAGGACTTGTGTCTTCTCTCTCTCTCTATCTCGTACAAACACACGATTGCCAATGTAAATTGGAACTTTAAAACTTTTGTTTGCTGTGTCCATCTCATCATTTCATTAATAGACTTCAAAATTATTTAGTTGACAAATAATATATTCAACACATAGGGTGTAATCCTATAAATACAGAGCATTGTGTTGATTGGAATGAAGATTGATTGGTGGGAGGAAGAAGGAGGGAGAATGAGATGGGGAATGCAATCACAGGACACCGATAAAGTCATTTGAATTCAAGAAGTTTCAAATGAAATCAAAGACTGCAAACAGAAATCTTCATTCGTTTAATGTGACTTCAATCGATTAGATGAGAATATCATTGATTGTGATTTCCAATTATATCGAGTAGAGGCTTACACTTTCCGGAGATTCTCCTCAAAAGCGTAAGTCAGAACGGATAACGAAGATAAATTTATTTATGTAAAGATTTTCAGAGTACGGCCAAAAATCACTATACTTTCTTTTGTTGTTGTTGTTGAAGTTCAATTAAACATTTCCATTTCGATTCTTCAGCACCCACCCTATTGAGGACTTCTCGAGAATTGAAAAATAAATAAAAAATATTTCAATTCTATATAAATTACAATTTGTTGTTTCATTGATCAGTGAAAACTGTGTGATCTGCCCTCATGCGAAACTCTCGATTATCGCAGTGGGGACTTTCCTTTTTTTTTTGTAATTTTATTATGTTGCAAGTGGTCGCTGCGGCGTAGTGGTAGTGCGTTGGACTGCTACGCTGAGTGTCCGGGGTTCGGTTCTCGGCACAGGCAAAATCAAAAAGAAGAAAAAAAAATTTTCTACACGGCACTACCTCTTGTCAGGCAATGACAAAACTGCAAGAGGAAAAATTGCCTATGAAAAGCTTTTCACTTCGCCGTTCGGATTCGGCATTAAACTGTAGGTCCTTTCCATTCATATACAAATTTAACACGCGCAACATGAGTGGATGCGAAAAGCTCGGCCTAGGCCCTCCATGGGCTGTTGTGCCATTAAAAGTAAGTATGTTGCAAGATTAAATTTTTTATAACTTCTTTGTTTTACAAAATTTATGATAAGGTGCTAAAAATATAAATATTTTTTAATTTATTTTGAATTTCGTTTTAGCTTCTAAGTATATAAATTTGAGAAGGTGACGTCATTTCGAAAATATAAATATTTTTCATTATTCTTTGTAATCATAAGAATATCGAGAAATAAGTCAGATTACAAATCTATATAACTAAACTACAAGTGCTTAAATATGAGTCAAACCAGCTCTTTTATTATTATTGTTATTGTTATTGGCCTTTCGTTTTTGCTTGTCTTGTGCTTGGTAAATGGCTCATAAATTTATATTGTATGTACTTTCACACAGAAACACACCCATACACATACACATACATGCCTATAGTTGCAAATGTATTAGAAGAGAGCTTAGTTGTTTATCCCTTTTTATCAACTTTTTCAGGGAAACTGATGTAAATTTGTTGTTGTAAATGTAACCTTTGGTTTTCAAATTTCATCCATTTTATCAAGTTTACAATTCGGTGGTAATAGAATATTACAAGAATACGCTCCATCACTCGCACACATTCATGCACAGACACACACACACACACTCAGAGATACTCTCGCTCTGCTGTCCACATACTATACTGGAATATATTTCAACAGCTTTACGCATAAAATAGTTGTTATTGTAGTAGTTGAACATTTGCTGCTACTATTTTGTTTGAGCAAAATAAATGCGATTTTAAGTCTTGAGATTAGATACAACAACTTATTATTTCACTGATAAGATACCATTTTTGTATTTGAGTTTCTGATTTTTAAAAGTGCTCACCATACGGGAATGTATAAGTTTTAGTTATTTCTGCACCAGTAATAAAAGTTATTAATTTATTGCAATTCAATTCAATTTAATTCATTTTATTATTTTTCAATGCTGACTTTTGTTTCCAATTTCGTGTTAAGTTTTTCCAGATTTTCCTTATTTTTTCTAACTATACTCTTTAAAAAAATTAAAAAAATGTTGCTTTTTTAATGATTTTCTCTTTTTATCACTTAAAATTTTACATTTTTAATAACATAATTGAACACAATCCTAATCCAGAGCAGAGTTCGTTTTATGGGGAAGTCTTTTTCAGTATTTTTTTTCTTCTATTTTATAACGATTTTACTGATTTTTTCATTGCACAAAATTTACATTAAATTTTCACAACATCTATTTTAAGTATATATATTTTTCTCTTAGAAAATTCATTATTCATTCTCATTCGCCAACTGAAACGAAAATTCACCTTATTGCACCTGTCTGCTTAATCGTACTGAATTCAATTTTATCGAAAAAGAGCCGCACCTAGGCTACGAATATCGCTCATAGATGTGGTGTAATCTAAGGCCCCGCACTATCGAAATTGTTGATAAGCGTATACGAAAAGTTTTTATATTCTCCATTGTTATGTGCATTTTTAAGGTACCTTACTTACCATATACATACGTGAATTTCTTCTCCGATAAGATTAGATAAGAAAGTTTCACCCAATTCTGTGTTGAACGATGAGTAAGTGTGAATTCAAATGCTTACCAATACTTACATAAATAAATTTTACAGTTTGTAATATTGTGCAAAACTTAACCGAAATAAACCAACACATAGATACTTTATACTCCATATCTATCTATTCATAACCGTTATTAGTTATGTCTTTAACTTTACATATTGTAGTTTTTGACCAAAAATCTTATCTTATCTAATATAAAAAAAAATATTACATTTTCGTTGAAACAGGTGAGTGTGTCTCTATGTGCAAATTGTGTAGAGTTTTGTAGAGTTTTGTAGAATGTCTACAAATTCTTTTGCGGTTTTATATCAATGGAAACTTCACACAATGATAATTAATACATATTCAGATGCGTTTGTAGTTTTCATGAGTTATAGCATTTTTAGCTGGAAGCAGTTAGTGACTCTACTTTAATTACTTACCTTATTGATGCCATAATTTACGACCGATCTTGATTTCTATTTGAAATGTTCACTTAGATTGGCAAAGGTCACTTTGCTTCCGCTATTTTTCAGCGGAAATAAGTTTGACTTCTTCTGGTCCGTTCGCAATAAGTATTTCTGAACCTTGTCAGCCTTGTCAGCCTTCTGATTTTTATGCAATCGACTACTTGTCGAGTTGCTATCCTTGAAGCAATGAATCCTTTGAACTCCAACAAAATCAGTGTTGAACGTAAATATCTCATTAAATGTAAGCGTAAAAAGAACACGTTAAGGATATTCATCAGTCCTATTTATCACATTAGCTGACCAATCCATTACTGTACTAACTCTAAAGATTATTCTCTCAAAATGATGAGATTTGTGTAATTGCCAGTAGCGTATTAGGAAGTAAACTAAATTTGTACTGAATAACCCAATGAATAAGGTCGCTATGCGCGTGTTTGATAATGCGCTGGCCTGCTACTCAGAGTGTCCAAGGTTCAAATCACGGCACAAGCAAAATCAATAGGATTTCTACCTATACAATTTTTTTTACAACGCACCATCTCTTGGCAGGCAATGGTAAACCTACAAGAGTAAAAATTGCCTAAGAAAAAGCTTTTAACTTCACCGTTCGTATTCGGCATAAAACTGTAGGTTGCTTCTATTTATGTACAAATATAACACAAAAAACATGAGTGGAAGCGAAAATCTCAGTATAAGGGCTCCCTCTATGGGCTGTTTGATGTGTGATTAAAAGAAGAAGAACCCAATGAATATCAAAAATCAGCTGGTTGAACTCTTTGACATGCAGACAGTTGTTGATTGAATTAATTATAATTTAATCGCTATCTTTGTAAAGAGAAATTATAAATATCTACTGTTTATCTCCATCATGCTTAATATTTATCAATAAAATCCAACGATTCTCTAGAAAAATGTCACACTTGTTGTTTATGCAAAAATTGAACCCTAAGGCGCTTGCTTCACTTAACTACTATACTTATTGCACAACAAACAATTATGAGAAAAAATGCCAAGTGTTGCATTTGCACTTCGAAAAAATATGTTTTTCTTGGTATACTCGAATGTACTCGAGAATATTGTCATCAACTGACCCCTGTCCACACTGCCATTATTCACATTTACGTTCATATTCACGGGTAGGCATAGCAACATAAGAAAGGAAGGAGCCTGCCCTCAAAGAGGGTAGCTCTTGTTAGTTGCATTTGTCTACTCTACTCTATACAAAGGACACACAAAATGCAAACATGTCTCTAGGGTAAATATGTTGTGAATGCGTTTCATGAAGTTGTTGAGAAAGAAACCGGTTTTTTCTTTAACAAAAATTTCATACCAATTGTGTTGATCACTTCATAACATAACTTCTGGTTTTAGGAATTAGGGGAATTTTTTTTTGAAATCTGATTTCTAATAATGACCTTAGGTCAGTTTCAATGTTTTAGAAAATTGCATTGTTTGCTGGTTGCCATTCCACATAAATATTTTCTTGTCATGTCGTAATTATTATTATGTTAACAAATTAACCACGCGCCAAACAAACTCCTTAGGTTTTATAATCAGATCATGTATTGTATGTAGGTAATATGTATTTTTTGGTTGAATAGTACTGTTGAAATGGTCAGCATTTAATAGTTTGACTCGGTTGGTGGTCAGTTTTTGAAATGCCGAACCTTTTCTGTTGTTTGATGTGTAATTGAGCTAGTAATTTTATTATTTGATATTTATGCACTAATGGGAAATATTTTTGCATATTATTTAAAACTGGTTTCAAATTCAATGCTTCAGAGTAGACGTTGTACAAATCGGAATTTATTGATTATTTTTTTATTTAATCTGATGATTATAACGATTGGTGGTCGCTGTGGCGTAGTGGTAATGCATTGGACTGCTACGCAGAGTGTCCGGGGTTCGAATCTCGGCATAGGCAAAATAAAAAAAAAAAAGGAGAAAAAATAATTTTTCTACACGGCACCACCTCTTGGCAGGCAATGGCAAACCTACAAGAGTAAAAATTGCTATGAAAAGCTTTTCACTTCGCCGTTCGGATTCGGCTTTAAACTGTAGGTCCCTTCCATTCATGTACAAATATAACACGCACAACATGAGTGGATGCGAAAAGCTCGGCCTAGGCCCTCCATGGGCTGTTGTGCCATTAAAAGTAAAGTAAGAGTCTCAGAGACATTTAGTCACAAGTTCCGAGTATTTGATATTTGGTATAATCACTTAACTTCCGTTAGCGTCTAATCCGTCAAGTATAAACGATTTTTCCCATATATGGAAGAACAACCATTGTGAATATATTGTGGATAATTTCGTATTGAACTGGTTTTTTATTCAGAATTCAAAAGAAGCTGATTAATTCGGTTTGAATCGGTCTAGAAGTCATCTCACTTGAAGGACTCCATTAAACTCATTATTTTGCAGCACAGTAAATACTCCACTGGCTAGTGTTTTATTTATTGCTGTATTTAAAAACTTATTTCTGAGGGAGAACAATTTTAATATAAATATCAGAAATTAGATGCAAATTCAGACTAAAATTCAAACGAGAAATCTGACCAAAACTCAACCAAACGCGGATGAAAATAGATTATAATTAGTGACAAATTTACACCCAAGGGGCAGATCAAAACTTAGATTAAAACTCAGACCAAAATTCAGCCCAAAATTCATATTAAAAATAAAACAAGATGAGCTAAAATCTGACCTATTTGGTCAAACAAAAATTACTTAATTGAAAATTTAGACTAAAACACGGACATACAATCGGACCAAAATTAGTTCCAAATGTAGAATAATAATTTGACTAAAACTCAGACCACAACTCAGACCAAAATTAGACAAAGTTTAGACGAAACATCACAATCAAAATCTGTCTTAAAATCGGATAAAAAATCTGATTAAAATTACACCTCAATCCAGGCAAGTCAGAGTAAAAATCTGATCGAAAACTCAGACTTAAACCAAATTCAGACCAAAACTCTACCCAAAATTCAGACCTGAAAACTGATCAAAGATAAGATCAAAATCACTATCAAGCTCTCCAAAAGTGGGATGCCTGTGAACTGATCCTGAAATTAATGTAATTGTTAGATTTTAAAAGGTTATAAGATTTAACAATGTTGAGAAGAGTAGCAGCCATAATAACCCTAAGAACTAGCTTCCTCTGGACACGGAACTGGTAACAGCACTGGATCAACATTGAATCTGAGTTTCTTATTTCTTGTTTGGCATGTTCGACATCATTGATCTGAAAAAATACATTTTTATCGAAAAGTTTTAAAGATTTTCGTTGAAGAAAAAAATTAACTACTCATAAACTTTAGTTTTTAGTTTATTAAGAAGAACAACTCATTACGAAAAGTATCCTTTACACCATCATAAACAAAATGTGATGATGCGAAGAAATTCAGCTCCAACTTTCTGCCGTCATGCCGGTGGCGTTGCCGCACTTGATTAAGTAAAGTTCTTATTTTCAAATTACATAAGTTTCGTAACGCTTCACATGAGCTTCAAGGAAGAAAGAAGGAGATCAACTTAAATAAAAAATAAAAAAATAAAACACTTCAAACTGAGAAACAAGTTAATCTAAAGAAAAATAACTGGAAGCATTGCTGTTTAAGTAAAAGTGTGTGAATGGGTGTGTGTGTGTGTGTTTTACTTTTCCCCCTTATCCCTTAACATTTTGATAGAAAAATAAACACATGCTTCTTTCTTTCTTGGCACAGCCACAACATTATTACTGTTTCAACACATACAGAAAAAAAAACCAAAAAAAAAAAACAAAAATAAAAACCAGAGCAAGAACAAGATAAATTTGCATGAATTTTTGCGCTCGATTAAAAAACATTTGCGCTGCGGCACATCCTGCAAAGTATGCATGCTACACATACTGTGTACATGTGCGTGTATGTAAGAATGTGTAAATCCTTGCCGCTTGCATGAATAAAATCTCCCCACACTTGCCATAATACCAACGCCCACACACACTCACACATACACACATACACAGATAAACACAATGTGACGTAAGTGATGCCTCAAGTTGCCTGTTATCACACAATGTAGCTTTCTGCTACTGCTTCTCTTTTGAATATACTTATGTACATAATATTTACATATATATTTTTCTTTTTTGCATTGCGAATTTTCCTTTTTTTCTGCTCCCCTCTTAAACATTTGGCTTCCCCCTTACTTCTTCTCGTGTATAGCAATTTGGAAAATTTTAAATGTTGTTCAAACTTTATTTATCTGTGAATTTTTTTACTTAATCGGAAAATTGAGTTCTTTTAAGGAAGAGATGTGGCCGGGAGACGAGGAGGAACGGAGAATGTATGTTTACATTTGGCTTACTTACGTATGTAGATTTTGTCTATGTCAGTTTGAAGTATTTTGAAGGATATGAGTTAATTTCCACAGTTAATTGTATATTTGATAAGGATTTTTCCACTTATAAAGATTTTATCAATTTTTGGGATGCTATGTATACTTAATAATTTAAAAAGTTTTTTATGATTTATTATTAAGTCTTAAACTTGACTTAAAGTAAAAAAAATTAATAAAATGTGTCTACATATATACTCGTATTCGTAATATTTCGTCAAGAAATTGACGGTTTATCTAGTATCAGTATGGGATTAATTGAAAAGTCCTCTAAATTTCCAACTATTTTGGGTGTAATTTAGCGCCCTTTTAAGCATGAATATGCTGTTAAATATTTGCAATAACGTCTAGTTCTCACATAATCTGGTCCTAAGGTCGAAAGATTCGGGTCTTCAATAGTCTAGTCGGAGAGAGCTTTCTCTCTCTTATTTCTTCGCTAGTTGGTGTTTTTATTTTCACCTAATATTCTATTGTGGTACACATATTTGTCGAACTTATATCACATAAAGCAAGATTCATCTAAACGCTGTACGAAACGGTGGCTTAAGTCTGTTCTACATTCGGTTTGCAGATTTCAAGCAGTGAAAATTAATACGTGTCCATATCAAATAAATTTAATTGGGAATGGGTAACACTGACCTTTGTCTAGCTAATTCTACCTATTTTTCATTACCCTCAATGTTCCCATCTTAACCCTGAATCCTTATTAAAGTAACGTCCATGCTGAGAATTAATTAGACTAGTTCATTTCTGAACAGATCTCTTTGTTCGAAAGTTATTACTGAGTGTCTTGATAGCAAATTGACTGTGTGAAGTTGAACAATCCTTGATTCTCACTGAAGCAAACTCCTTTTTTGGTGTTAGGTAAGGTGGAAATACCCCACCGAGAGAGATTGATATAAAGATCATGAAAGATTAAGATGCTGCGAATATAAACATGCACCGACTTCGCTACTTATATTGAATTCATCAGAGTAGATTTGCAAGTAAATGTTTTGAATGATTTCTGTGAAAATCCAGAATATCAGTCTAGGCTGGAGTCCGAATTTCTTGTCCAGCATCATTTTACTACTACAGAAAGCAATAACTGGAAAGGGAGATACTTAAGTCTGTGAAAGCTGTTCGTTTAACAAATATTTCCTTTTTATTTTCTTCTGACGGCTGCTGCCGCCTATTTTCTTCAAATCTTTTACAACATATATACCATAAAGTAACATTTTTTGTCTCATGATATAGAAAAAAACAACAATGTTACAACATTTTCATTAACTTGGAATTTGCAACGGTAAAGAAGAAGAAGAAGTAAAAGTTCAACCCGAAGATTACAAAAATAAATTTCAAGTTCCTTATTTTAATTGCATACAAAAGGAATCTGCATATGCCGCCGCAGGAGTAGCGATGGAGCGTAAAGGAAACAGATAGGCAAACAGGCAAGGAGGCATGCAGACAGGCTGGCAAGCAGGCAGGCAGGCAAGACAACCATTAAGGCAACCTAACAATCCATTAACTTACTGCCACTTGAACAAAACAAAAAAAAATTATAAACAAAAACCAAAAAACAAATAAAATATAAAAACATACAAGTAGAAATAAAAAAGAAACCAAAACCGATGAATGCAACTAAAAAATATTCTGTTGTTGTTATAAAATATGAAAAATGAATTATGCTACTTAAAGGATACGACTAAGACTGCTACAGCGAACAGAAGCACAACCAACAAAGTTTTGATTTCTGAAGGCAAAAGCATCAACAAAAGTGCAGTGGTGCGCGGTTTTGATATCCAAAAAGGAAATTCTGTTCTTTTTTCTGTTTTTTTTTTGTTTCAAGTTTTTATTTTCTTTTTTCGATTTAGTTTTACTTTTTACTTAACATTTTTTTTATTTACTTTTATTTCACTGTTTTTTTTTTGCAGATTTTAACAGCTTACATCTTATGAAAATATGAAAGACCGTCAAGAGAAACAAATATGGTCGGTGGCTGGTGATTTGCTTGAGCGCCCTCTTCGAATAGCGAATTGCAACAGTAAGAGAGCAAAAATAAATAACATCAACTATAAGAAAATGGAGGTTTTTACATATGTAATGTAAAATATGTTTTATATTTAGTACATGAAAATTTCTTAACAACGTAAACAAAACTCAATGCGGATAACCTCAATATAAGCCTGAATGAGAGGTGGTGATTTATTGAAGTTATCGGATCACTACTTCGTAACTCGGCTTGACTTAAGACAGTCCTATACGTAAACCAAGCCGCTTACTTACTTTACTTACTTTTAATGGCACAACAGCCCATGGAGGGCCTAGGCCGAGCTTTTCGCATCCACTCATGTTGTGCGTGTTATATTTGTACATGAATGGAAGGGACCTACAGTTTAATGCCGAATCCGAACGGCGAAGTGAAAAGCTTTTCATAGCAATTTTTACTCTTGTAGGTTTGCCATTTCCTGCCAAGAAGTGTGCGAAAATTATTTTTTCTACTTTTTTTTTTTTTTTGATTTTGCCTGTGCCGAGATTCGAACCCCGGGCACTCTGCGTAGCAGTCCAACGCACTACCACTACACCACAGCGACCAAGCCGCTTAACTTTTGTTTAAATCCCATTTTGATCATGTAACCTGACGCCTTTCCTCTTCATCAGATACTTCTTGTGTTTAGTGGTTTAACTCTTCTGGCTTCCGATTGGCGAATTATTTCGCAATTTCTTCACAAATCTACCAAGTATTTCTTTATACGTCATTTATGAATTCATCTTATGAGATGCAAACATTTGTCTCAACGCGTGCAGGAACTTTAATATGTCAGATTGGCCAGCTCATTACAACTGATCTAAAATGAGTTTAGGTTTCTCAGGGCAGTCCATCAAGGAAGTGATAGTAGAAGCTTGGGTAGAATGTATCGCAGGAAATATCAACTTTGTTCCAAGACTAGAGTACTGTTCTGGTTCGACTCCCTTCTTGGTCTGGTGATTATTTCTTATAAACTTCGTATATTTCTACCGATATGACATTAAAGAAAAGAAGGTGTACAAATACACCGGACTGAGTGCTATGGAAGGTCTAAGGCCCTCCTGGCCACGCCTAAAACTACAAATCTATTTACAAAGATTATTCAGGGGGTATTTTGGAGAGTATTCACTCACAAATCAGGGAAGAACTATGGTAAATCCTTGGATGTAAGATTTAACCCTTTTTCAGAATTATTCAATTACAGTTTGACTTGATTGTGACTTGTGCTTATGAAGATAGGATTATTTAAATCCTGTAGCACTAAGGATTTCGTGAATAAGCAAATAAATAAATAAATAATATTTAATGGGTAAGTAATTTTATGTAAAATTTAGTTGATCATCATTAGTTTCCACTATATTTCGCACATTTCTTACTGGCCTCACTTCTCTGCACACTTCATGTGCGCTCACTTTATAAGCAATAAGTCCAAAAAAAATTTAAAAAAAAAACCAGCCGAACAAGAAGAAGTGGTTACCATGGAATCCTTACTTGAGCAGCGCCTATCCACCGTTGCTGACTGTACCACAACTAAAATGAAATAGGAAAAGAAAAATTTCAGGAAAAACTAAAATTGCAAACAGCAAAAACATTGAAATAAATGTGGAAAATTTAAAATAAAATAACAACAATTTTAAGATGAAAACTTTTTATTATATTGTACTTATAGTATGTTTTGTTTTTGTTTTTGTTTTTGTTTTTACGTGCATCCTTTTTAGGCACTTTCCACTTGCCTGATTCTGTTGCTGTTGCAACTGAGCGGTTTCTGTATTGCATGCACCTTTGAGTGGTTTTTACATTTTACTCTTTGGGGCAGGTAGGTAGGTGCTTTTTCTCTTTTGGGTGTGGCACTACTCCTGTGCCCACTTCTCTGCCCATTTGGCCGTTCATTTGTTTGTGTTGATTTTTCTGAAAAACTTTTCTATTTTTATAATAAAAATAATTATTTTTTCTTAATTTTTTCCGTTGCATGTTTCTAGTATCTTTTGTAGAATAAATATATTTTATTTGTGTTGCTTTTATTTTTTCATTCATGCTTATGATTTTGTGCACCGAATTCAGTTGAAGGGAAATAAATCACACAAAATGATGTGTTGGTTTTTTGTGTGGTCCTTTCTTTTATAATTTTAGAGAGAGCATTTTAATTAATTTTTTATCTTGAAGATGAAATACTATTTATGCAAATTTGTCTCTTAGTAAATATTTATTTCACATTAAATATTTACCAATTTTTGACTACTTGAGCAGAGTGAAACTGATTGAGATGAAGTGAAATATACGTGGTATAAAAATTATGTTGTGTATTTGGTGAGGATAGATAGGGGCTGTGCCTTGAGCTTCTGTAAATTAATAACAACCAGCCCGATGTTTGATTAAGAAACAACAAGAATATATCTAAAGAAATAGTCTCATATTGCAGGACCTATCAAAGAATCTATACACTGATATGTTATCCAACTAACCATCCCATCCCATCACGGTACAATTTACATATATTTGAAAACGAAACACGTGAACCTTTGCCAACCCTTCCTCTGAAATTTCTGATTCCATCAGACACTCTAAATCGGCATGAAGAAGAGTTCAATGGCATCGATCTGGAGCGTTGCTACTGCAGATTCTTGTGACAGACACTGAGTTATAAAACTAGGTACCCCTTTCCCCGTAAAACTTTCTGTAAAATTTTTGCATTCACTGAGATTTTCCTCAATTATTTTCCAAAGAAATATTGGACTACGGTTACGTTTTTTTGGCTGTTTCAACCGTTTTTTGGCACCTGACATGGACAAAACCAACAAAAAGCCAGCTTTTTACCAGCCCTGTGTATAAGCAAAGAAAAATTGGTACTTTCGTGGCATTCAATCTTTAATGAGTCAGTACGTGGAATGAATTCTTAAAGATACTTGAACATAGTCTAGAATTTTGTGGGTAATATTTGAAGATTGATAAAGACCAAAAAAGTTAGAAATAAAAAGATAAATGAATTTTTGGGAATGATGCAATGACGAAAATCGAACCCCTTGACCACTAGAATACCAGGACTATTTCGCTATCCACATTTGCACGTTTAAAATAATATTCGTTTCAATCACTCTCTGTATCATGTTTCATTCTTGAAACTGTTTCCATCATTTTTCTTCCATTCGGTTTTCTTATATACTTAATATTATAATTTCCTTCAGTATATCCTCTTCAAATGACATGCAATTCATAAATAAAATTATTTACAAATTAACCGCTTATTAAGGCATCAGCAAATGCATTTTGCACTCACACCAGAAACACACACACCAACAGCAAAAAACTGGTGGCATGCAATTTGTAGAAAATAAAATTATGCAGTACGATGATTTTCCTTCAGCCTTCAGCTTCAGCTTTTTATATAATGTTGAACTCGCAAAAACAATGAAACAATTTTATAAAACTGGGGGATAAAGGTAGCGGCGACGAAGAAGAAGAAAAGGGGCAAGAGATGGCAATGGTGGCATCTACGACGAACGACGATGACGACGATGATAATGACAATGACAGCAATAGACAGACAACAGGACTCCAGGGAATTGAAATGCAAGTAGAAGCAGCAGCAGCAGCAGCAGCAGCAACATTGCCTGCCTATGCTTCAAATTGAAGCTGCTTTGGCAAATACATCGTGTGGCAAGTACGACAAATTATTGTTAAACCGCATGTTGACATTACCACCGTCAACAAAAGTGTCTGCGGTCTATGAATTTTCGCTCGCATTTCATATTTTATGAAAAAATTAATATTAAATGAAAAAGGTGCCAAAAATTATGAACACATAATGCAACAATAAAAAAAAAAAAAATAATAATAATAATTAAATAAATACAAGTACTACGAACGTTCTACAAATATATTTCAGAAATCACTTTATTTATTTTATTTTTTTTTATTCTACGTACAAAGACAAAACAAAAGAAATTTTCCATTTCATCGTCAAGGCCAAAAGCGGCGAAAGTCTTTAATTTCACAAATGTCAAGTTAAAATTGCTGACTAAATAGTCAGAAATAAAAAACATCGTCAAAAAAATTCATTCATTCTTTCATTGCAAACAACAACAACAACAGTTGAATGCGACAAAAAGGAAAGTAACAATTTTTAATATTCTAAAATCACTAAACTACTTTCTCATGCCTCTCTACCTCTACTCGTACCTATGCACTTTCTACGTACATCACAAATCTTGAAGGCATTTTCTTTACCAGTTCTTTACGATATGAGAGAATCGCATTCGGGGCATACCAAAATATTTTCATCAATTTTCTTGCATAAATCATAGCAAACAATTTAAAATCATCATCAGCACCAACAACAACGTGTTGTCATCCCTTGGGTTATGCTACAAATACTTACTAAAACTCACACACACACACATGCACACACACACACACTGATACACTTACTTATTTGAATTTCTCATAAAAGTACCAAAAATTTTGATATGTTTTTTCAATGTTGCCTTTTCGTTTATTGTTATTCGTTCCGCTTTGAGCCAGGTTGCCTAATGTTTTTCTGTTTTTTTTGCATGTTTTCATATTTTTATTCCAAAAAAAATTATAAAAAGAAAAAAAAATATGAAAGCATGTATCAAACAATTCTTTTGTCAACGTGTCTGCCATTTCATTTGCTTCATAATTTTTTTGTTTCTATCATTTTTTTATAGCATTTCTATTGTCACAATTTGTAAAATGTTACATTAAAAATTCTTCCTAGCCTCACTTTTGCTATTGTATTTATTTTTTAAAGTACAGCTTTTGCGCTTATGTATACCATACCTATTTTTAAAATTCTATTTATAATAATTTTTTATAACTTCCATCTTTATCTATGTACTCGTATGGAAGCAATCTATGAAATGAATCACCACTGATGGCTTATCAATGAATTTACACAGTTTTCCAGTGAACTTGATTGCTTTTATCAATAATAGTTTATATGTAGTAGAAGCGTGTTTATTTTTATTTTCTATAATTTTGCTAGGAAATATTTTAACTGACTGATATACATACATACATAGATTATTATAACCATTTTTAACAATTAATTCGTTATTGTTTTGCCTATTAATCGTTTTTGTTCTTTGATTGATATTTTGTTTAACTACCATATAATAAATATTAAATTAATCAATTGTTTTACTCTTAAGTGGACTTCAGTGTAGAGATATGTTTTGCCTAGACGAGTAAGACGTGGTCGCTGTGGCGTAGTGGTAATGCGTTGGACTGCTACGCAGAGTGTCCGGGGTTCGAATCTCGGCACAGGCAAAATCAAAAAGTAGAAAAAATAATTTTTCTACACTGCACCACCTCTTGGCAGGCAATGGCAAACCTACAAGAGTAAAAACTGCTATTAAAAGGTTTTCACTTCGCCTTTCGGATTCGGCATTAAACTGTAGGTCCCTTCCATTCATGTACAAATATAACACGCACAACATGAGCGGATGCGAAAAGCTCGGCCTAGGCTCTCCATGGGCTGTTGTGCCATTAAAAGTAAAGTAAAGTAAGACGAGTAAAAGAAACCTGGTTAGAAATGCCTTGCTGAATGTAAAGTAAATTATTTACATATTAAAAAATGTCACATTTATACATTTTAGTTTAGAAATACTTAAAATCTCGATAGGAATTGCAAAAGAATACGTCTCCAAACATTTGAAAAACTTTACGATTTCTTGCGCTCATATCGAATAGCAAATGTGATTGACGTAAGTATAACCTAAGTAGTATGTGAATTCAATAGCGAACTTTCATTCTTAGAAGTATCCAGTATGGAGTTTAATCCCTTTTGACCACACACATCAGCTGGCTGCATTTGCTGGTTAGCAGCAACTGCAAAACACAAAACTTTTTCACACATTTCACAAATAACAGCAATATACTCGTAAGTTTTCCATTCCACTTGCACGAGTATAGAGAAAGAGTTTGCTTAAGCGTGATTAATGAAGTGTTGACCAAATCAAAATTAATGCCAACATTTTGATAAGAAATAGTAAACCCTTTTTTCTCAAATAACATATTTACTGATATGGGCTAGTAAAATCCATTTAGCAAACATGTTTGCACTAATGAATACGGACAGACAGACTGGGCACACATACCATAGTAAATAGTAACTAAGCGAGAATGAGAGTATGTGGTTACAAGTGGTAGATGGAAAATTACACTAGTTATGGTCAATGGTAGGAATATGAAGAAAAATATTAAGAAGAAGCAGCATCAGAAAGACACATGCACAAAATGTCAAGTAAAATGATTTTAAGGATACAATCGTACATTTCCTTTATTCGGTTTTCTTCTTGGTATCCACACATATTGTGTTATACTCGTTTGTATTGGCCACAATTTGTGTGTGTGTGTGAAAACATTCATCATTAAAGTTTGTTTTGCAGTTTAGATGTGGACGGTAGAGGATATGTGTTTCAACTTGGGAGCGTAGGGTAGGGTTGAAGCTAAATACATACATGAATGTGTATGTGTGAGTCTTGGCACCATAAGTTATTAACATATTGAAAGGTCAACTTAACCCTTTTCTTTAAATATATTTTTTCAGCTTTTGACATTTTGGTTGTGTGGGTAGTGTTCATTCAGTTTGAAGTGTCCAGTTGTGGAATAATTAATCACCGACTCACATGCGATTTGTAAAGTTAATTGCCGTGGTAAAAATGTTGATATGCTAAACATGGGTTTAGGTTAGTTCCCCATCATCACATCGATCTCCCTATTTAGATTGTAAGGTTTCTTTTTACTTCGTAATATGCATGCACAAAAACCTAAACCCCTTGGTGGTGTAAGTATGTTCAATTACTGACAGTTTATCGCTTTCATTTATTATGGCTATGATTTCACTTTGGCCACAATTACGCATTTATTATTCATGCAACATTTTTCGTTGCTACCATACTATAGCATATCCTTGCGTCATGTACGAGTATCTATCTATGTATGAATGTAAATATGTTTGTATGTGTGTGTATAGTGCAAACACTTGTCACTGAGCATCACATCACAGTAGCTAGTAGCAGTTAGCCAGCAATACATATTTGCTGATGATGTGTTATTTTTGTTGCTATCATTTCATCATCATCATCATCGTCATCTGCAACCAGATTTTTTTAGTTTCTGTGTGTGAGTGTAACCAAACTGACACTTTACTCAATCTGAACCGTTGCATTTTTCTGTGTGTCTTCTCATGTATCTTTTGAATGTAGTATAAAAAGTTTAGGGTGAGAGAAAACGAAAAGAAGACTCTGTCATGAAAAATTCATGATTATTTTGGTTGCAGCTACAAGAACCCACTCTAACTACCAGTAGCTATTCTTTCCCCAGCAAAAATTATGTAACTGTTTCCAATTTCAAATATTACTAACATTTTTTCTTTCAATGTATTGAATGAAATTGTTGGGATTGGATGAGCGTTTTTCAATACATTTCGATCGATGCTGAGTCAAATAAAATACCACAATCACTGGATCAGTTAGTGGATATCATTAACTTAGGTTCTAATCGAACATGCTATTTAGTAATTTTTTTTTCATGTGGGTGGAAGACCATAGACTTTCAATAGCACTAAGTGCGTTGGATATTATACTTTTTCCTGATTGTACCTACAGTTTAACGCCGTTTCGGAACAGCGGGGTGGCAATTTGTATCTACCAGGCTGTTATTTTGGTACTTTTACACTTTCTTATAATTCTCATTAATTTCAGAAGGAATGCAAGAAGATTATGTATGAGAATTAACCATCAGACCAAGACGGGAATCGAACCCACAACCTTCCGGGTGAGAGTCTAGTGCGCGAGACTATCGAGCTCTTTTAAGTAATAAATACTACTAGATCCGTTTAATCCGAGTTAATCCGAAATTCAGTTACTAACTTCACTTAGAGCCTGCTTTATGCAACATGGTACAGTCTACTATATGCAGATACCAAAATGCTACGAAAAATATCACGAATATGAGGCCCTGATTTTAAAAGGTATGGTATATTGTCGGACCGTTACAATTATTTCTGGAGTTTCAATTTCACCGAAATTTATAATATCCGCTAAAGGTGGATTACTTTCCTGTTACTTTCAAGTTGACTGGTGCTTGAAGTTTGTTTCTACTATTTTTGGTTATCTTAAGTAGTTGATGTAGTATTTCCTAATAGAAACTGACCTGTTCCAGTTGATTATTTTGTGGACATTTCTTAAATTTGTTCCCTCAATATTTCCTCCTTTAGATACTAAAGAGCTGTCTCGAAAAATCACACTCCATATATTATATTAGATGCTAGAATAAATGAGAGTAAATGGTAAGTAACTTAAGGATTTTCTTACTACTTACCAAGAATGAGTAGTACTGAATGAACATATTCTTGGAAATGTTGCAGGGAGAGGGAGAGGGAGAGCAAGAGAGTCAAAAGAAGGTTATTGCTTTTGAAATCTTTCTCAGAAGTAGCAATCCCAATCATATAAGTACCTTGATTTTTTTTGCTGGGTCGCTAGCATCTTCGTGATTTTAGCATAGAATTGTGTATATATAGTATTTTGTTAGTTTTTCGGTAAAGTGCTTGTTATTTTTTACATGTAGTTCTTCGCTCTTTTTTCTTGTGTTCATTATGCTTAAATTGTTTACTCGCTGTGCATTCCGATTGCGAGTTAAATAGAAACGAAACACTTTTGTCCTTTGAAGCTTGGAACTTCAACGTAAGGTGTCGTCTTAATCTTTATCGACGTATGATTGCAGTTTACTTTAACGAAGCGTTTCTTTGTACGTTTGCGGTGTGAAGTTTGTTGACATTTGATTAGATATGAAAGATAGATGCAGCAGCTAGTTGTAGTTACTAAGAAAACAGTTTGCATAAAAAATTCTACTAATTTAGTATATTCATTTTTAAAGTTAAAGAAATGCAAAATATCTTCAAAATATACATACAAGAGTTTGATCTATCAAATCTTTGCATTTTAAATTCAGAAGAGTTTTTCATGTATGTATAAACAACAATGGAGCGGAAAAGTACGATAGAAGTTATCACATAAGAGTGAGCATGTGTAAATTATGAGTGAGCATGGCTTGAATTGGGTAACTGAACTTTGGATAACCCCTTTTTTTTACTAACAGTTGGTACTCACTCAGCTCTGCTCGCCACTGTGAATATTTGGTCTTTACATCTGCATCTGGCTTGCCTGGTGTTTTATAGTGTTGCTGGTTTTGTATTTTTCCAAATACCATAATACTGATGAACACCCTAAATTCGAAAATTCATAAAGTATTCAGCGCTTCCCACTAATGTTTAAATTTTCTTCAAACCATATGAAACGAATACAATTAAGGAAATGTTTTCCTTAACATATGAAAAAAGTACTATTTTTATTGGAAACACCAATGAACACGTTTCACTTAACTTCTCCTTGAGTCAGCATACATATAGACATAAATATTTTCCATTAAGTTGCACACAAACAATTTTTAATTATTCAGAAGGATGATAAATGCTTTTTCATGCTCCTTCTACTGTTGTTGTTATTTAGGGAAATTTCCAATTTTATCCAAGCACATTCACACACATTTACAAATTTCCCAACTTTTTAGTTAACATACATAGTTTTGATTTAAGTAACAGAAGGTGAAAAGTCATTTATTGATTTCATTATAAATGTGAGAGTGGTCAGGGACAGTGTTGAAGTAAGCATCCCGACCCAATATTTGTGCTTGGCTCTTTTTGCCAATGCCACCATATGTGGGAATTACATTTCGCTTTTAATTGAATTAGAAATTTATGCTTTTTGTTTTAGTTTCCCCAACAAATCTAAGTGTCATTTTGATATGTGCTCCCTATTGGATTTATTGTCAATATAGAAAAAGGATACAAATATGTAGAATACAGTGCAAAAATGTGTAAAACGTGGAAGCATTAAATAAGTGTAGATAGAATGCGAAGGACATTATATATGTAGTATAGTGCGAGGTTGGCTAAGAGAATTTGGAATCTAAGTAAAAGATTGAAATCCACCAGTGAAAACAAAAATATTAGAAAAACTGTATATGGGTTTTTAAGATAGTGATCTCTTCTGATTTCACTGTTACGGAGATAAGAAAAATGAGCTTAGAACTGAAGAATGGCGGAGTGGAAGAAATATAACAGAAGAAACTAAGGAAACTACGCCGTGTTGGTTTGAAAATTTTTAAGGTTTTTTCCCATTTCACAGAACTACAGTCTTAAGGTGCTGGCACGTACAAAATCCGGGGTGTACTTGAGAGCGAAGTATATTTTGAAAGAAGTGTTTATAAATTGTTTATAAATGAAGGAAACAATGCGATCGGGTTTTGAGATGACGAACGGTGAGAATAATAATGAAGGAGGAAATGGAGGAATTTGAGAAATAGGGTTTTGGTACTTTTCTTTTTCTACAGAGCTAGAAAACTTTAAGACGCTAGAAATAGTGCGGAGGAAAGTGAGGAATTCATGCTACTTAATGGAATTCAATTCGAGTTATTTTTGAATTCGGCTCTTCCAAACCAGTATGTATCTACCATATTTCAATTATAAATCAATGTGTGGTGGCTTATTCAGCGCTGTATCCTCTGAATTGTCGTAAATACAAAATAAGACACCCTTTGAATGCCGCACCCCAATTATTATTCTAAAATTAGTAGATTTCTCAAAAATTGTTCATTAAATTTAAATGAAGCCTTTAATTAGAATTAGTGGTCGCTGTGGCGTAGTGGTAATGCGTTGGACTACTACGCAGAGTGTCCGGGGTTCGAATCTCAGCACAGGCAAAATCAAAAAAAGTATAAAAAAAATATTTTTCTACACGGCACCACCTCTTGAGAACAAGCAGGCAATGGCAAACCTGCAAGAGTAAAAATTGCTATGAAAAGCTTTTCACTTCGCCGTTCGGATTCGGCATTAAACTGTAGGTCCCTTCCATTCATGTACAAATATAACACGCACAACATGAGCGGATGCGAAAAGCTCGGCCTAGGCCCTTCATGGGCTGTTACCAAATAAAAGTAAGTAAGTAATTAAATAGAATAGTTTTTAGTAAGGCGTTGTCTCCGGAATGATGGTGTATCAGTGTGTCAGCCTTAAGTCTGTAGGTCTTCCACACTTTGAGTTATCAATTTAAAATAGCCATTTGAATGTACTACAGGTACTTTACAGATCAATCGAGTTGGTGAATCTAGTAGAAGTGGTGAATTTCCAAAATGGGCATAGCATTCCCGAATCTTGACAGTATGTTATTCACAAATCTAAAGAAAGAAGTAAATATTCTTATTAAGTATCTTAAGTAATTCCTTTAATTTTACTATACGTACATACGTACATGTTTTACACGTAAAAGGAGCTGTCACAAGTACACAAGTAACTTATTTATCAAAATATAATAAAAGTTTAATTGAACAATTGTAATAGAAGGCAATAATGCTCTGTAATAATGTATGTAATTAAGTTTCAACTTTTATTACGCATTTTGTGAATACACGCAACATTTGTGTAAACAATAATGGACAAACAAGAAATAAAACAGAAATACAAATATAAATGTTCACACGAAAATTCATAAATTAATCATAAATGTCATATTGATATCATATCACATGCAAAGAACCATCCCCAGCTCTCTCTCTCTTTCTCTGTCCCTCCCCTCCCTCTCCACCCACTCCAAATAACCACTTACATACGAGTGCAAATAAAAAGTCCTCCGTTTTTGTTGACCAGGGCACACGTCAAATGCGTATATAAATTGTCAATTGACCCTTTTGTTAATTAAAATTTTGGTCATTGAAAAAAAGGACATTTCCATTTACACATACATATACATGAACATATATCCATATACTTGTAAGTATTCGTTCCGAAAATGTTTTGCGTGTTTATGTGTGCGCGCGCCAAAAATCGAAATTTGTTTACGCAACTAATATTTGTCTATAGAAAAAAGTAATATGAATGGTATACATCGAAAATAGAAACGATTAGTAATGCAACCAAGAATATAGTGTCAGAATACACAACAGTGGCACAAATGAAATTGACCATAAATTGTGAAGAAAAATTGGAACATAGAAAGTTCCCTAAGAACAATGTTAAAAAACACACTAGAATATGCAGGATACCCTCAACGAAAACGGTTAGTAGTATGTAGTAAATATTCAAGCAGAGGAGTTACGAATTAAGTCCAACACTGAGTACATTACTATATGATTTCCCTAGTTAAAGCAAGGGTTAAGGCAATGGTTATTTCGAGCAAAGTATAATTTTGGTGATTAGATTTACAAGGATAACCGATTTATGTTTGCACTCACATTTAAATCCTCGGCCCCTAGGGGTTAGTTGATAAGTTGAGCTGGTTGATTGAACTTGCACACCGTTTTGATACAACAACCTCAGTTGATTGTCGCTGCTAAGAATTTGGGGCTCTATTGTAAAACTTGATCGATTGTCGACTCGGCTGTCGACGATATTTTAACTTATCAAATAAATATTTTGGAAATTTCTACGGTTTTTTGAGTTAAAAGTTTCATATATTTTGTAAACACTTACATTTATTCAGAAGAAAGACAAGCTGATCGATCAAAAAATTTCAAGTGACTGGCAGCCAATTGTTGATTTACAGTAGACAAAATAAAATCAATCGAGATTTGATGATCGATTGATATTTTCAATAGACAAACTAAAATTAGTCGGTCGTTCATCGATAGCCAACGATTAATCCTAGCGGATTAATTATCTCGTTTCTACATACATACTGCAGATAGTTACCCAGGGTTTTTGAAGTTATGTTTGCACTGGTTTATCCTAGAGCATGCCATTTGCAGAGTAAATAATCTCGGGTACTTTCTTTTCAATTAGAACCAATTATAACTTTCTTTCAATTCTTGCAGGTCTTCTAATCCGCAATTTCCCTTAAAATCACAATAACCAGGGAGGGATACAGTATGTGCAAAGTGTGTTCAAGAAATTAACGACAGTTTGGCAGATTCCTTCAGTATTAGCCTTTTTGATTAGTTAAATCTAAATCTCTAACTATATAAAGTTTTTAGTTAGATATTTTTCGTAATAGTTCGGTCAATCAAGGTTCCATTATACTCGTAAGTATTAGAGCCTCTGCATAAAATCAATAAGTCAGTAAAAAAAAATATTTCTATTAGTATGATTTTTCTGTGAGTGTGTATTGGACAAGTTAAAAGGGTTGACAGAAGGTGAAAGTAAACAGGATAGCTAATTTATGTGCACAGCTAAAACAACTAACTAGCAACTAAAGAACATGCAATACAACAACATGCGGTCAACACCCCTGGTCTTGTAAGTATATGTGCTAGTGCGTGTAACATAAACTAAATTCTCAACACAACCCCAGGATATGACACCAAACAAAAAAAAAAGAAAAGAAAACAGCATGATGAGCTTTAGTATCCTTTACCTTCTCTTCCTTATGCTCATCATCGTCGTCGTGATGGAAGGTAGTTATATCCTTTACCGTTATCTTATATAAATTATTAATTCAAATTTACATGTAGTTTATTAGCACTTAAAAGCGCTGGTTACAATATTTCTGCATTTTATGACCATGCATTCACATTCAAGCACACACACACACACACGCACACACACATGCTTACACGAAGAACACACATCACTGTCAAAAAATACAACAACAAAAAACGAAGAGATCCTTTTAATGTCCTTATGCGTTTTTAGCATGTCTGATTATTGGTAAATTGTTTTCGTTCTATGTGTAAGGTTCATATTTATATAATTTTTTGTTTGCTCGGGACTAATTTACATATGACACGCAGCACACTTTAACAGTTTTGTAACTCGTTCTCCTATCTTGATCTTCTGCTATTGATATCCTTTCGTTTGTGGTATCTTTTTAAAAATATTTTTTTTTCTCTATTAAATATAATTTTTTTTTGTACTCAAACCTTTTTTTGTTTTATATTTAGGGTTAGCTTATTAAGAATAATGTCGCACACTTAATATTTACACATTTATCAATTAACACGCACAGCGGACGCAGTGTCGTTTGGTCGTTTTTCTTTATTTGTAGGGCTCATTAATCTCGATGGTGGTTGAGGGGGATACTCTTTTGGTAATCCTTTTGGTAGTAGCTGTAGTTGTGCCATGAAGTTTTGACCCGAATTTGTTCCTTTGCCGTTCATTCAATCGAACTCTGCTACATTGAATCGATGACCCTCTAATCGGTTTCTTGTAGGTTGAAATATTCATTGAGCGAGAGGTCTACATAGTGAAGAAACAAATTTTTCTTCACGCCACCACCTCTTGGCAGGAAATGGCAAACTTATAAGAGTAAAAATTGCTTATGAAAAGCTTTTCACTTTGCCGTTCGGATTCGGCATTAAACTGTAGGTCCCTTCCATTCACGTACAAATATAACACGCACGACATGGGCTGTTGTGTCATTAAAAGAAGACGAAGAATACGAAGAAGATCTATGTATGTTGTATTAATTTTTATATAGTAGATGTTCTTTCTTAATAGTTCTCAAGTCTGAAGCTGAATCTAGTCCAATCAAATATGGAACTGCAATGCAAGCTCCTTTCAAGTCATAAGAAGTAGTGCTCACCTCCATGAGTTTACAAATCCATTTCACTTCACAAATCACTTATCAAGTCTTAAGTGCATTAATAACGCAATATTCTCTAGAGCGTATAAGGTTGTTAAAAAACAATCTATGGAAATTGGTGCAAATGCAAAACATACTCACAAATATCTACCTACTTAAAAATAAGTTAAAATATGAGAAAATCTCATAAATTGCTCACAAAATACCAAGTGCAGACATAAAAATATTTCAATTTAGGTTTTTATTTATTACTCTGCATTTTGTACGTGTGAGTGAGGAAGGATAAAAACTTTTTAAATCTTTAGACGTTGTGTGTGTAGTAGACGTTGGAATCTGCTGCTGCTGGTTGGTTTTTGTTAAGAAAATCTCTTATTCGACTGACAATATGCAATATTGAAATGCAATGAAGGTGGCAGTGGATTTGCGTCTCAAAATGAAGAAAGGGCTTGACTACTGCTGTCTGCCAGTGCATTTACTTGAGAAAGGATGTAATGCGATGGTATCAAGGCGGCAATTGAATTTCATTAGCGCGTAATAAGAAAAAAGTTAGTTTTTCTTTCTTTCTTTCTATATATTTATTTTCCTTTGAAGGATAAAGATTTCTTTTCTTTTATGTAGGTACTTTTAGATATAAAGTCAAATAAGCGTATGAGTGGTAGATAGAAGGAGTAGTGATTATGTATATAGAAATTTTTATTAATCTTTGCTGTTGATGCATGAATGTATATAGGCTTGGGATTTCTTCTTTAATTCCTTTAAGGTTTCAATTTAAAAAGTGTACAATACAAAAAGAAATGAAAATCGATAACCTACATAAAAATCAACCCTTGAAGTATGCTACACATTTTGCATTAATTACAAGGCTCATGTAAACTACACACACACACACACACATGTGATGGACTGATTTGTATTTAAGCATGACGCACGTAAACATGTCATTTTCATTAAAACACACACACATTTTCCTATTTGCGTAACTAATAAAGTCACGTGCTCGTCATCATGTACAAGTATGTATGTATACATGTAGGTCCTGTATCTTTCTGTGTATGTGCTGGCCAAGCCAAATATTGATAAATTTTCTTTTCACGCTTCTTACTACCTACCTTCTTTACCAAAATAACTGCACCTTAAGGTTAATTTTAAGAAATTCAAACTTTCATGCTAAACAATATGTCAACCTTGAAAAACCTTCGTTCTCACATATACTCACATGTCCTTCTGAAAGTCCTTTTTGTTTAGTTTTTTTTTTCTTTTCTCAAAACATTGTTGTTTTATTATTATTCCGGCTGCTGTTGCTGCTGGCTGTCATGTCAAGACCGTATGCTAATTAAGCAATTAGTCATTGTGGGCGAGACAACTTAATTTAAAGACAAGCAAATCTCATAACTACTACTACTACTACATGCACAATTCTTGTAGTTATGAAATATGATATTTTCTTTGGCACAAAAATTCTATTGTGTTGGGTTTTTTCTTACATCAAGACATCGGAATATAGTATGTAAGTAAATAAACTTTATCATATGCGTACCAAAAACTTAATAATAACAACACCAACAATAGCAATGATTTGCGGCTAAATCCCTTTTTTGGGACTGTCGGACCGCTCAAGATATCCCATGTATCCTATGTAGTCGTATGTGTCAGTCAAGCAACTGATATGCGGTTCATATGCGTTAATATGTTTATTTTAGTATTGCGTGTGTGTGTGTGTGTGTGTGTGCGAGAGTGTATGCGTGAATGTCTGTGTATTGTGGCTTACTTCATTGTAATCTTATAAAAGTCAGCAATATTCTGTTAGACACTTTTCTTCAAAATCTGTTCGTAGCTGAGGATTTCGCTACTTCCCATTGTTCTTGCCACTCTTCATTGAATGGTTTATATGGCATTTGCAGTATCATATTAAGAAAATTCCTCATAACTATATTTAACTTTCTCGGTCTGTTCATTTCCGTTGAAGCTTTTGCGGTCAAAATGCTCAACATTGCACAAAAGTTTCTGTCAAATGTGTATATTTTAAGAAATAACTACACATTTACATCCACATCCGAAATGAATATGAAGATTCTCGGTGGTAATTTGAAATAATACGATATGGGATACATTCATTTCATTGCTGTCTGTTTATAGTTGATGGAAATGTTTAGGGGAGAGTATTGCACCTTTGGTCAGGATTGAATTTCATCTAATGTAATTCCTGTACTGCAAGTGCAAATAACAACTTGTTTGTTTTAGGGATTATGACAAGGAAAATTTTCTTTAAACTTAATATATGTACATATTCACAGTACATAGAATGAAAATAAGCAAAGTTGTTATCGGAGGTACAATAGACCTTTATGGTATACAGTACACATACCCTGTTAAATCAATCAAACGGCAAAATGTGTAAAGAGTAAAGCCACTCTTATTAAAATCAGTAAAATTTTTTTTAAAATTTATTTTACTTACTTACTTCGCTGGCACTACAACCGATGATCGGATAAAACCTCCCCAGTCGCCTTTACTATGCGCGCGCTGACTCCAGTTTATAAGGCCAAGTGCCTGTACCTGGTCTTCCCAGCGGATTTTAGGACGTCGTCTTCTGCGTGTTCCTCCACCGGCTGGAGCGCCTTCTTCCATTCGCTCAATATGAGCCAGCCAGCGAAGCCGCTGGATTTTTATGCGCTTGACTATGTCACTGTCGGCGTACATCTTTCCATTTTATTCGATACACATTGACCACGCATATTGGACCATAGATCTTATGGAGTAAGATCGCTCGATCTCGATCGCTTTTAACAGTATCTCATCGTTGGTGGTCAACGTCCTCTCTCAGCACCATACATTAGGACGGGAAGGATGGGCGTTATTTTCGTCGGTAGAGTGAAGGCTTTCTCAATTGTTTACTGAGCCCGTTGTAACTCCAATTGGCAAGAGTTAATCTTTGCTTGATCTCAAGACTTAATTGAATTTTATCGTCATAGAAAATTTTTGTTTTTTCCTCTCTTTTATCGCCATAAAAAAGTATGTAATTTTCTGAGGAATTACTCCTAATCACATCTAAGAGTATTTTTGTTTAGAATAGAATAGAATAAATTTAGCTATATTTACAAAAAAAAAAACAATGATTAAATTTTTAGTTTTCAAATGCTGAAACTATTCGTCAGTGATTGTTGGAAATTTAATTTTTCCAGCAATTGACACTCAAACCGAGGTTCAACAGAACCAAGGTACACTTTTTTCCCCTATCTCTACGTAGAGGTATGAGGCAGACATGAGAATGTAATGCTTGACTACGGATGGTTGCATGTGATATTATTATTACTGACTTTTTACAATATTTTATAAGATTTTTTCGGGTTTAAATAAGAAAGTGTAATCTAAAATCAGAAAAAAAATAATAAATTAAAAATCCGAATGTAATAAAAAAAAAATCTTAAAACATCAATTTAAAATTTGAAAGTATTATTTTCAAATAAGAACTGAAAACGAGTCCTCAACTCATTATATCATTGTTAATTTATTTTGTAATAATTTGTCAACCACCATAAATACATAATTGCATAATGTGAGGCAAAATTGGGACCTCTGCTTAAGATCGTCTACCCCTCCGCCCATCATTTATAAAAAACTCATATTTAAATTAAATTGCTATTTCTGTACCAGTGCCTTACGAGTCTCCTTCACCACTTTTCATTCACTGTAGCAATGAGTCGTCTCATGTGTCCTGGTAATCGCTGTTCTTCAATGATGATCAACGCCGCCACATGATAATCGCTGCATAATGAAGCTGATGATGTGAGTTTCCCACGCCGTGAGCTTCCGTGTTGTATTTTCTTCTTTCCTCCTCTTCCTAGCCACCGCGAAAATTTCACCAGCCGAACCAGAAGAACAAATATTATTTTTGTGTGTTTTGTTTTTTTTTTTTTACGTAGAAAACAAATCTGAAGTTTTGCAACTTTCCTTTTTCCACGGCACACAGCTGCCGTTGGCAATCTGGAAACGCGTCATTTACGCGTATGAAGAAGTTTTCGCTTGAAGCGGAAATAAAAGTTTTGCAAATAATTCTTTTTGGCAGCGGTAATTTTTGGCACACAAGTGAGATTGAGTGTGTGTGTGTCTGTGTGTGGCATGGAAAAACCAACAGCAACAAGCCGCAGCAGTAATTTTAACAGTCTGAGTAATAGCTGGCAAACTGTTAGAAGAGATGAGTGTGTAAAGGGTAAAGTTTGTGGGTGGGGGGAAGGGTCCGAGGGGAGATTGTGATTTTGTTAAGTGCTGTGCAGCATGTGTGGCATGCATGTGTCTTGATATGTAATGCAACAATTATGATGTACAAGGTATTGTAAAAACATGGTATTTTATAATAATGGAAAATTTATAAGTTAAGTGATTCACAATAATTATGTTTCCACCAAAAGAAGAAAAGTTTTTGTAATACGGTGTGAGTTTAAAATTGTTGATACTTACTTCAAAAAATATAAAATAAAAAAAATTAATAGGAATAATTTCAGTCTCACTTCTGTGTACAATTTTTGTTCGAGTTTTTTTCTCTAGTACTTTGGTTTTAATTTTGTTCCGATTTTGATCTGAGTTTTACATGAACTTTGGTCTAATTTTTAGTCTAAATTTAGCCCAATTTTAGTTAAATTTATGATCTAATTTTTGGTCCGAGATTAACTGCGGGGTGAGTTATTTTATAAGTCCGGTTTAAACAGTCTGACTTTCAGTCGAAGCTTTAATCGAATATTAGTACCATTTTTGGTCTGACTTTCAGTATGAGATTTACTTATAATCTGATTTTTAGTCTGGGTTATGATTTTATTTTAGACCGATTTTTAGTATGAATTTGGTCTGTGTTGGGTATTTTGGCTTTTTTTTTGTGGAAAACTTTTGGAAGTCAATATCGTTCTAATAGTTTTAAATGTTCTAGTGTATTTTTATTATTACAATCTGAAAGGTTCGAAGCTGAGCTAAGAAAAAATAAACCTATAGTATTTCAGATTAAATATTTCCATTTATTAATTTGCTTCTCCTTAAAGTCTTAAATTTTTACTAGGACAGTCTTTTTGGAAGAAGCATCCATTGATCCGTTTATTGGATCTGGTTTTAATTAAATACCATTACGTCTGATTTTTCTGAAATTAAATTCAATGCAATAAAAGAATATAAATTGTACCAAATTGTACCAGCGAGCAAACACACACATTGCGTGTATTTGAATATGAAATGTTCCACTGTTCGACTGTCGAATGACAATAGAACCAAACACGATGAATACAAACGCATACGATTGAAAACGATAAGGTAACAACGCCCTCCAATTAAAATTATATTTACACGCATTATTAACAAAAGGTATCACAAAATCCATATATGATCCTTGCAGCATCCTGCATACTTCACATGTAAATCATTTGCATATTGCATGCATAAAATAAAACGAACACCTTTTCTTCTCTGTAAAACATGCACTGTAAAGAGAAGAGAACTCTTGATTTTCAGTTTGATGCGTGAAAAGAATATGGCAAACAACCCTTTCGCTTTTTGTTTTGGTTCATTCATTGTCCTAGATACAATTTGGAGGTACCACTGTTTTTACAGAATCACAATATTTAAAACTGTCAGATGCACGCGATCATTATGATCATATTGAGTCAGTCACTCGGAGTCTGTTGAGGCTCTTATGCAAAATAGCGCGCTTATTAAATATTCAAATTTGTATTCAGTGATCCTTCGTCCTTTTTTATCATATGTAAACAGCTGTTTCGATTTTTTTCGTCTGTTTTGAACAAATTTTTAGTGCAAGGGTTAAAGATCGATTCTGAATTTAATTTATACATAGTATATTTTTTGTTTTTGTTTTTTAGTTTACCTCAAGTGAATTATATATTATAATTTAAAGGTGCTTCATACATACGAATACATACATTTATATGTTCTATATATGTTTAAAGTGTGTTTAGTTTGTGCTGATAAAGTAAGTATATTTACAATTTCATATTTTAAGCAAACTCAGGGGTAAATAAAAATAACAACCAAAAATACTCTAAAGCCAAGTTACAGGACAATAATGAAGGTACACCCAAAAAATATGTGGAGTTATAATTTTACACAGAACTATTTACATAAGTATATCTCTAAGCATCAGTGGCATTTTTATAAATACCCAGTCGGATTCGAGAGAAAGCAGGGCAGACCGATAAGAAATTATCGACAGTTTAAAATTCTCTTTCGTAGAAAAATAATGTGTAACAGGAACTGGTTAGCAAACCAGGTGCCTAGCAAAATGGAAAGGATCGGTATAGAGTCGTATCAGCAGCCGATATTTGCTTTTGGCAAGTGAGAACAGCATATTTGAAATGCTCTTCGGGATGAGGGAAAGTTTGTTAGTTACCTCTATCCCGCTGAAAGACTTTTGAACACTAAATTTCGCAGAGCATGACTTCCTGATGTTACCAGGAAATAATCTCGCTATGTTATTCAAGCCAACGAAGCAAAAAAATTTTAACCAGTATTTCGTTATCTACTACTTTTAATAACTAGTCCGGGAATAATTTGAAAATTTACATTTTGTACTTATTTCGCGGTTTGTCGAAGAAGAGATAAACATTTATATACATTGGAGAATCAAACAGTTTGGGAGTTCGGTTCAGTCCTCCGTCGACATCATTCTCTAGAGCCTGGGCATCTAGAGAATGAATATTTATGTTATACACAAAAGAAACCGTTGATTTTATATTGCTGTGAAAACGAAGATATTCTGTTGAAAAATGTTTTAATTCGAAGCCCCGGATTTATCCAGAAATGAATGACTACTCTATCATAGGAGAAATTATGTTATAGAATATCACTGCGCTATTGAGGAGTGCTCAAGTGAAGGAAGTTCTATCTAGGAGAGGAGTGAAATTGTAGGAAAGTTAGGTTAGGTTTAAGAAAGACCAATGTGAACCTAATTCACATGATACCAGACTGATAACAGACTGAAACAAATTTCACTAAATCGCATATCTTTACCCCTGATATAAAACTGGGAGGAAAATGGCTTCAGCCCTTGCCAGTAGAATTAAGATTGAATTTACAGAGCAAGGCTGTTTATATTCGATACAAAGGAAACGATTTCTTGATTGATTATGTAATGCTGTTAAAAGGAAGATATTCTAGGTTGGTGTCCACATTATCGGATAAAAAAGTCTAGAATCTCAGAGAAGAGGCAACTTTTAGAAGTTTACCTTAAGGCTACAAGCAATAGTGGCTCAGCAGAAAATTCAATGAGTCCGAAATGAGTCATTAGCTTCAGTTTTATAAAAACTATCTCCAATAGATCGCTAAGAGTAATACTCATAGAGAAATACTGAGTACTGAATTAATACTACCAATGGTTTAAAAAGAAAACCGGATAAGTGATTAGTTAATTTTCTGTTCCGTCTGAGCAGAAACGATCTATCCATCCTAATCGGTTTGGTCATAGGGTCCACATATGACAAAGTACTAGCAAACAATCTTTCTACGAACAAACTGTTATGTAGATTGACAATTTCGGCCAGTATTGAAGAGATTATGCCTTTGAGATTTATAGTGATAAAAGTAAATACCTAATCTAAAATTTTTTCTCTCAGTGTATGGTAAACGCATATGGTATGAGTGGAACTTTTAAGGATGCTTGAAAAATAAACGCGAAAATATCGACGGAAGCAAAAGTAAATAAACTTTCGAAAATACTTAGAAAGCATAAAAAAGGAAGACCAACATTTGAGAAAGAAAGTTACAGTGGGTGTTGGTTTATTTTGTGGTAGTAGTGAAAAAAGTAGGAGGAGTAAGAACTAACAAAAAAAAAAGAAGAAAGAAAGGCATAAAATTAAGAGTAAATGTAAATGTACACAGTCCTGTGAGCCAGTAACCAAAAGAAAACAAAAAAAAAAAAAAATATTCAAATAGAAACGCTCCCCGCTCCAACATATGAAAGGACATTCTCTCAATGATTTTTTTATTTGAACTTACTGATAAAATTTTTTACAGCACTTTTTTCACTTCAAGCGTGTTGTTTAAGAAAATTTTCAAAGAACGCTTCAAAGATAATTTTATTTTTCATTTTATTTCTGGTGTTGTTGTATTTTTTAAGGGAAAATCTTTTTATGTAGGTATATAGATAAGGAAAGCCAAAGAAAAAATGAAATGTGCACTCAACTCAGATCAACATGAACACCTTTATAGCTCTTTGAATTTGTTTTTCGTCCCCCCTCCACTTATGGAGTGTATTTATTCTTCTCCTGGTCCTTTTTCTATCATTGAACTTTCTCAAGCGGACATTCAAATGTGTTTTTATTGATTCACTCGCTTCTCACACTCTCGCTGTCGAAAGAATGGCGGCGGATGCAATGTCCTTTACATTTTTAATATCCGGCGGTGATAAGTTGAATTATTAGTGTTCGCCCGTTGGTTATCATTGGAGATGTACGAACTGCTACGCGCCTATGCACTTCAGGGCATTCCATGTAAATGAAACGGGTATGTCGAGTATGGTTTATGGGGTGTTGTCTTGGTTCGGCTTTGATTGTTTGGTGTTCTTCTTAATAGAATTTCTATTTTCCGTTGATGATATTGTCGAAATTTTATCTGATAATATTAGCTATGCTATTATTTTTCGTTGGGTTTTATTGGGTTTCATTTTCTCATCTTATTATGAAATTTTAGTTCTGTTCTGTACAGTAATTGTGATAAGCTAATGATTCCCATTCGCGCATGATTTTCTTATCTCTTGAAATTAAACATTATTTCGTTAGGTATTTGCTTTTCTGTTTTGTTAGATATAATTTGAAAGCATCACATTTTGCTTGCATATTTTAAGTTTTTTTTTTATAAAATTTAACTTAATCTTTAAAAGGAACCTCTATGGTTTTAGCTATAAAGTTTTATTGATTGACTTTTAAGTAATTTTGATGTGTTTGAGATCTGCCTTCGCTTGATGTGGGTAAATTTATTGGGATATGTATTTCAGGGTCCAAAGGCGATCCTGAAATAACCGGCTGCACACGGATCCTTCCCAATAAATTCCATGAAGATTATTGGTCTCAAATGCTGGTAAAAATAATACCTCCTCTTTGCAATTGATTGTGGTCTGTTTATACATTCAAGTTTATTAATTGCGTGCACATTAAACGTTCTCATGGAAACAGATTTATTATTCAGATTCATGATTCTGATAAATTTTTACCGTGGGACTGAAATCGACATATGAGTCCTGATATAAGGAAATATTGTGTTATAATGTGGTCAAAACCCGCGTTTTACGCAATTTAAATAGTGCACATCACTGACGAAGTTACATGTTTAGTTCTGCGGAAAGAAAAAAACCCCTATCAACCTATTACCCGTACAGCTCACGAGATCTTCCTTAACCTATGTAATCAAGAACTCTGAGTTTTGTAAGGTTCGATGAGACAATTGTGAGTCTACAATTAGAGAGGTGGGATAAGGGTAAGTGGCACTGCATCGAGGTTTTAGTTTTCAGATAGTTTTTATAGTTTTTACTTTAGTTTTGTATGGGAGCTTCCTTAAGGTTTGAAGATGGGGCTAAGAACGGTTCAATCGAGGAAAATGTTGAATGAGGGACATTAATGGGGGTCGGTCTTAAATTTTATCCCTCTATTAGAGCGGAGGAAGCCCATTTTATGGAAAAGTTTTGTTTTTCTTATTGTATGACAGAGTTGAGTAAATATGTTCGGGAAAAATGTTGGAGAGCTAAAAATAATTGAGGTTGGTCTTATAATTTAATCTTCTAGCATAAAAATATTTTGTATCGAAATCCATTAAAGGTTAGAAATCGGGGGAAAGTATGTATATGTGAGAAAAATGATGTAGAGTGAAAAATAATTGAAGTCGTTTATATATTTTGTCCCTTTAGGATCACCCTGGTAGCATGGGAGCCTATTTAATAAAAAAAATAAATTTTGTAAGAGAGCCTAGTAAAGGTTTGGACATGGAGGGTAAGTATGTATGCGAAAAAAGTTGGTCATTGAAAATGATTGGTTTCACATTTTAGCCCTCTAATCAGCTGTGGAGTAATTTTTCCATTTTTCTCTCATTTTCTTGAACTATGACGTCAATGCGATGCCACTGACCTTCTCCTCCCACCTCTAAATTTTTTTGGTATACGCATTTTGTTCATCGAACTTCGCAAAATTAATGATTCCGGCGAATCCAAATTCTATTTTTAAAAATCTCCATACAACACTGGTCTATTGCTGATTCATATGGGTTTTGGTGGTGCAAAATTCTTTTTCAAATGGAAAAATTTGCACTACCGAAACCTCTAAAAAACAAGTCAATCGATATGATATTTACGTTTAGGTATGCTAAAAATTAAAATTTTAATTGGAATTTTTGGAACTCTTAAGTAACACTTTTATTCGAATTTTGGCTTTAGTTGATTTGCGATTAAGATATTCATCCAGGGATAGAAACTGAAGTATTAACTACCCCGTCTGGTCTAACTTTTGAAATTATAATTTCTGTTATTTGTACAAAAATCTGTGAAAATTATATAATTTTTTATATAAAATTCTACTTTTTGAACCGGTGCGAAGGTAGTTCGAACTACAGTTTGGCCTTAACTGGAGAACACTAGAGAACCACACTAAAGTACACAGTCGTCCACTTATTTTACAATTCCACGTGCTTTATTATATTCAATTTCCATTTTATTTCCATATTATTAAGGGTGAATTACACAAAAGTCCTCAAGTATACGCAAATAAATATGCAACACTAAATTTCGCACTTAATTGGAATGAATTAAAATTTTATGCTAAAATATTCAATATGAGATTTAACAACAATTTTAATATGTTTCATATTAAAAGCGTCTTTACTTTTAAGCGTTTATGTACAATACTTAACTTACGATGTAGGTACATAAAAAAAGTACACAAATATTTTCAAAACCCATGAACAAATTGCCAGCAATAATTTTCCACTCAAAAATTGGTTGTTTGATGGTGGTGATGTATGTATCAGTCAAAGGTCGTTAATTTTTAAAATGTGCTTATAAATTTTCAACAAAAACAAGGAGTAGAAAGAAAGAATGAAAAGAAAGTATTAAAATTTGCTAGGGAGAAGGCGAAAAATCGAACAGGTCTGAATTGTATGAATTGGGGAGCTTAAGTGAAGAAAGACATTGGAGCAGAAAAGCAAATCTACATTCATACATACTCGTATATAATATCGATGGATGCCTTCTACTTTTTGCGTTGAACATAAACAAGGGAGGTTTAATTTGAAGCTAGTAAAACTGTTTAAAATACCTATTTGAATATGTACCGAGACAACTAAGCATAAAGAGTAGAGCTGCTGTCTGTTTGTTTTTCTTATAGAAAACTGAAACTGTAGAAACTGCTACCGAATAGAAAGTGTTTCCAAGAACAAAATATTTACCAAGTAAATAAGTAAGTGTTTCTTGTTTAAAACTTAAGTAACTACACTTAGAAAACAAGAAAATGGCGTATATAATAAGAACATTTTGGGAAGCTTTCATACACCCTGCAGTGGACGGAGCAAATCTTCTAAATTTTATATATACCATATACACATAAAAATTAACCCTCAATTGAATGGGTTTACAGTGGGTGTTCATATACTCGCATGCATGCACGCAGCTTAGGCATGTGTGTATGTGAATATGTGATGCATTTCCACAATTTTCTGAACCCTTCCTTCTGAATCCTTCTCACATAGAACATTAAACTTTATATTGTATAAACGAAATATGATTTCCTCTTATTTGATTATAGAAGCAACGTAGCCATGTTAGCGCTTAGAATTCACCCTCTCACAGTCAAACATTTATAAATACTCGTAGTTATATCAATTTAGAGCTAGCTCGTATGGTTAGCATTCTATTTTAAAAAAGAGAAATGAGAAAAAAAACATTTCGCAACTAAATTTGAGGGTGTTCACTCGTCAGTGAATAATTTATGTATGTTGCCATTTTTCCACCAAAAACAAAAAGTAACTACATAGATAGATAAATACATATTTTTTAAAGTTATGAATCTGTTTTTTACTTACTAAGTATGTATGTATGTATGCAGTATATAAAAATGGTTCTTTCGGCTCATAAATTCATGTCAAGTATTTATAAATCAAATTGGAGTTTTCAATACACGCGCAAAACAGCAAAGAAGAAGGAATTATTCTACTTCTAAAATTTCTGTCAATTTCCAACGCACTTCCGTTTCCGTTTTACAAGTATTCTCCATTAGCTTGTTGTCTGCCATATTATTAAAAAAATGAAAAAAACAATAAGAGAAGAATTATGGTTTTTCTCTCCAATACTCTACGCAGCTGTTTTCTCTGGTAATATTTATAGATGCAAAGGCATCAAAGATTGTCAGCTCCACTTCGCCATGTTGCAATAAATATGCAATTTTTCCATTTCCATTTGGCATAAGAAGATTTATTGTTATTTTTCCTGTATACTTTTCATACACACTCGTACAATTTCAATTTTCTTTTCAATTCATTAGTACCTAGACTTCTCTTATATTTTTCCATTTATTCATTGTTTGTTTTTGACGCATTTTTTCATTGATATCTTGTATTTTAATGCTATTAGAAATCTGTGTATTTTTGTTCTACAATATATTTGTAAATTCCACTAATTGCAGATTACAATTACATAATATATATACAAGAAAACAGTTTCCTTTTTTTTTGTTTTTTGAGTTATTCAATTACGAGTATGTGTTGAAATATAATAGTGTAGATTCAATTACGAGTATGTGTTGAAATATAATAGTGTAGAGCTCCCAGTTCTATTATATGTAAGTGGGTATCCCGAACTTTTTCTCTGTGGCTTAATAAATGAGTGCTAAATTGGAGTATCAGTAATCTCTGGTTCGTTTTGGAGGAATTTCTAAAGTCCCATTGTTATTTGTTTATCTGTTGCCTTCTCTCTTAATTTTATAACAATTCAAATGCCAGATTTTATAACACTACACAACAAATTGTAACTTTAAAGCAGTATGTGAGTAGTTTTTTGAGCAGTAGCCCGGTTTTCTTTAGTATATTTGGCCGCTGAAAACGATTTAGTAAAAACAAAACTGTTTAGGAACAAAGGATGGTTTATAATTTTCCATCCAAAAGGTACCATAATTCGTGAAGAAAAGCAAAAACAATAAAACAGAGACATATTTTCATCCATAACCCGCTTCTTACCTTATAAATTTTCAAAAAAAACTCAACCTGACCTGAATCCAAAAAAAACATAATATTGATTCGTGATCAAGGCTGGAAATTGTCCGAATAACTGTCCCACAACTCAGATACCGTTGTACAGTGTAGTAAGTGTATTCAAATTTTCAAAAAAACGAGGACTTATGAATAAAACTTTTACTGATTAGCGGGCGAAAATAGTACAGAATAACTGTTCCACAACTCAGATATGATTACGTTGTTGTACAGTGTAATGGGTAGTAAGGGTTTTTTTGCAATGAAATACTATTAAGTAAGACGTTATTTTAACCTATAATTTAATGTTTTATTACTTATTTTAGGCGATATTATATCTTAAAGTTAGCAAAATGTGGAAAATTTGAACTTCTGTTGAAATTTGATTATTTTTCAACACGTTTTTTTTTTTATCAGAATTTGTCCAGATGTATTTCAAGATAATATTTCTACATATAATTATATATGATATAATTACTACATTAAGTTTGTTATCCTATCTAGATAAATTTTCCATTTAAAATTAGAAACAATTTAAATTACTATTGTATTTTTTGTTGATTTTCAAAACTACTTTCCAAAAACCATGGCGTTTTAACTGACCGTTTAGTAAGACGGGGCCTAATACTTTTAGATAATGTAATGTTTAGCCATTTGGCACTCTCGACCGACGAAAATAACGTTCTATAAGTCCCTCATCCTTTCCGTCCTAATGTATGGCGCAGAGACGTGGACATTGACCATCAATGATGAGAGGCTGTTAGGAGCGTTCGAGAGGAAGATACTCCGTAAGATCTACGGTCCAGTATGCGTGGACGACGTGTATCGAATAAGATGGAACGATGAGCTGTATGAGCTGTACGCCGACACTGACATAGCCAAGTGTATAAAAATCCAGCGGCTTCGCTGGCTGGGTCATGTTGAGCTAATGGAAGAAAGCGCTTCGGCTAGATGGGTGTTTTATTCGAACCACGGTGGAGGAACACGCAGAAGAGGGCGTCTTAATCTCCGTTGGATAGACCAGGTGCAGGGCAACATTACTGGCCTAATCAACTGGCGCCAGCGCGCGCATAGCAGAGGCGACTGGCGAAGCTTTACAGAGGCGGCCAAGGCCAATCATCGGTTGTAGTGCCAGTTAATTAAGTAAGTACTTAAGTAAGGAAATGTATCATAAAAGCATTACAAAATTATTCAGGTCCAATAGAAAAGCGTTCTTTGGTAGGAAATCTGAATTAACCATTAATATTGTAAAAAAAGACATAATTAGTGTCAGATGGTGTAAAATTACTTTCTTTCTGTAAACTATATTCATATGTAACATGAATGGCTGAAGGAGCTTAACTGAACTGAACTGAATCAGCTTTACGAAACTATGAAAATTTATAGTTCTTTCTGATGTAAAATTATTTCGTCGACTTTTTATAACAGTTTTACACGGTCCCTCATCATTCTCATCCCTCATAGTCTTCTCTCAAACCAACGGACGTTCAATTTAGTTCTTATATTCCGACTAGTGTCGTTATCTCAATATGCACTCGTATGTTGTAGAATTTAGTAGGGGACAACTACTTACTTAACAAATCTCGAAACGTTCGTGATAAATCATCAATTTCTCAAATTTTTACGATTCTCAATATTAACATTTTCATATTTTTCATTCATCTTAACTAATTTGCATATGAAAAGCATACATACAACAATAATCGCACTTTACCACCTTTCTGCAATTGAATGCAAGCGTTTCGTTTGCTGCAGCAGTCGAGGGTAAATTGTGATTTACAATATACAAAAAAATAGAAAAAAAAAAAATATATGCAAATTTCTATTTTTCTGTATACTTGAAATGTTTGTAAAATAGAAAATACCACAGCTGTATGAAAAATTATTGATGTGTTGAAATATTGAAATATATTATATTAATCAATAATAACGAAAGGCAAATTTTATAAGATTTTTCATATTCTTCGACTGAGTTGTTAGGAGAAAACTGTTTTTTTTTTTTGCGTTTCGTGAGGCGTATATTACGCGCAAATATTATTACATTTAAGTCTTATCGGTAATCCTTGTTCTCCAAGGACTCGCCGGGACGAAGCGTATATGTTGAAGGGTAGATGGGCTGGTGGAGCTTTACTGTTAGCAAGAAACATTTATTTTCATTACGAAATTATATATAATCTTAGCTGATGCTCAAATCCTCCAGAGAATTAAAGTGAAGACCTGAATTTAAACTTTGGAGCTCTTTTCCTTTCCTCTTTCTCGCGATTGCTAATTTAAGTTAAATATCAAAAGAAACAAAAGAAAAGACCGTACGAAATTTTAAAACGCCATATAATATAAACCGCAATAGCACAACAAGAACAACAATAACAACAACAGCAAACGAAGACGTTGAAGAATTCATAATGGCCGCCGCCATGCGGCATCTCAAATTTTTTGACACTTAACAAAGATGAAATTGCCATAATTTTGACATAGTGAAATTGTGTAACAACGCAAAAAGGAAAAGGGGTAATGTGTGTACCGCATTAAAATTTGTTGTAATAATGAAGATGGCATAGCCTCCTGCTACTGTCCCCTTTCATGTCGTCGTATCCCAACTTTTTCTTCTGTTCCCTTCTGCGATACAAATTTTATGCTTTTATCGTATACGCGTATGCTTTTGAATGCTTTTCATTGCATATGAATGGCGCTTTTCTTTTTCCGAAATTCTCATGACAATCTGGCAACTCTCGGGCTCTGCCCAATCGTTGTTATTATGTGGAGGGTGTTGGACACGCACGCTATAGCTACAAATAAAGCACACAGATTTTTAACCCTTTTATCAAGCTATGCGTAAATATACGCGTAAACGTACATATATTTGTACTACATATACACGTATTGGACATATGTATGTATATATGTTTTCCACAGAAAATGCGTGTTTTCATATACGAGTACACATACGCAAAATTAAAGGGGAAATTAGTTATATACTTCGTTATGTAAATCGTTGGTTATATTTGTATTTGTGTCATTTATACACGCATAGTGTCCTTTCGCGTGTACGTAGGTATGTGTTCAAGGATATGCGTATTTAGCGTTTACCTTTTTCTCTCGTAGTTAGGCATTTATATCTAGATTTCTGCTTAAGATATTTCTGAAAAATTTATACAATTTTTTTGCATTTATTTTTTCTTAACAAATTTATTTTGAATAATTTCGTATGTTTTGGGGGAATATATTTTTGGTAACTCTAAATAATATATTGTAATTTGTTTTCTTTGGTGGTGGCATAGTGGTCACCGTGGTGTAGTTTGTAGTGTGCAGTACTGCTATTCAGAGTGTCGACCACGGATCAAATTTCGGTATAGGCGAAAAACAAAAATTTAAATATGAATTTGTAGGTCCCTTCCATTCGTGTCGGTCCCTTCCACTCTAATCCATAGGTAGTGTCTTTAAAAGAAGAAAAATAATAATTTTTCTAAAAGATCAAAGAAAATAATTGGGTATTTGGTGCAAGAAGGGCACCTCTGCAAAACATTTTAACATTTTGATCTTCTGCAACGACAGTGTTACTCATACCAATATAATATTTTGCTGGGAGGTCGAGGAGATGCTGTAGAATTCATAGAGATGATTTACTGAAAAAAGGCACTTCAACGCAATTGCCTTTATTGCACTTAGGTTGAATTGAATTTTATGTTTTAGAAATATTTCTAATTTTTTGGTAATTGAAATTTTTAAGTTTTAAAATTTCCAATACCGTATTTTTCATAAATTATTAACTGAGAGCGGCTGAAAAGGCCTTGTATGAAAACCGTAGCGGTCAGCGGTCTTGAAAAACAAAAAAAAAACCTTGTAAATAAAACTTTTAAGAAAACTTAAATCATTGAAAGGAACCGTACTGGATGAAAACCATTAAAAATCTCATCTGATATATAAAATGAGTGTGTCGAAGGACTAATAGGACTAGTATATAGGAAGAAGAAATTAAGTGGTATAGCCAAGTTAATGCTGTAGTTTCAGGTTAGTTTATACTGCTTACTAATTGAGTCTCTTTAGAATCACATGTGTCTGCTTTAAAAATAATTAAGTTTCTTTGACTTTCGAGATCGGCCGTTTTTCCTTCAAAAACCCATGGCGCGCTTAGACCGAGCTTTTTGTATTCATTTATGTTGTTCTTGTTATATAAATATATTATAAATATTTAGAATTACAATTTTCAAAATCAATATCTGGTTCTATTTTGGAAATATTGGAATTTTACCATAGATTTGAGTTTTTTTTACTTAAGTACTTATTTAAAAAATTTAAATTTAAATATAAATATATAAATAAAAATTTCAAGAGAGATTCTAAAGCAGAAAGTTACAAAAATAGAAAGTCCAAGTCTTCGATTTTATAAGTGACCAACCAGAGGTTTATTCATCAACAAGGATTTTTAAATTTCTCAGAATTTAAGATAGCATATTTTCGAATAACCCTAAATGTTATATTTGTTATTTATAATTTTGTAAGTATTTTACATTTGCATCAAATGCAGAGGTAGAAAGTTCTAGTGTAACAGGAATTGAAGCAGAAGCAATGATTTGGAAGAAATCGAGTGTTTTTTTTTAAAGAGGAATGTGGTCCTACCAATTAAGTTTTGTACGTAGATTTGATTTTTGATTTAAAGAAATATTTTATATTTACATATGTACTTCCTGGAGCATCTCGACCTCTAAAAATGCTCTAAACCTATCTATGTATATCACTATTCTCAGTTGGAGCATCAGGACAGCTAGAACCTTGAAGTTTTCCTTATATATTCCTTCCACTTTTCTCCTTGATCTTTCTTACTGCCATTGTTTGACCTGTGCGACTCTATAGTTATTCGTTTGAGCTACGTTGTGGGGAAAGCAAATTTTCAAAATCCTCCAAATAGATTTGTTGATAAACGTCTGCATACTTGACTCGATACGACTAGAACATTTCCACGTCTCAAATTCCACAATTTGTATCGAACACGTGAAGATTCTCAGATTCTCATGTGACAAATGTTGCTGAGCAAGTCGAAAAGTCTTTTTAACTCGACGTAAGATCTCTACACAATAGTCGATTTAATGGAACAATACCAAATAGTCGTCGATCCAGAATCCATCAAAAGGGGGGACTAAATTTTTGTATTATACCCTTTTAGACTACGGCATCGGAAAATATATGTTTTATTTAGGTAGGTTTTCTCCTTAAATTTCCATTTCCATTGAACCCGTTCAGCCTGCAGTTAAAAAGCTTGTTTCATTATTACGGGATACCATTGGCACTTGGAACATTTTACATAGATTCCTTTCAGCTGGTTTGTACTTGTGAGTGCGAGTGAGAAAGCGGATTTCACTGACGCTCACTTTCATTGCATTCAGTTCGCTGCCTGAAAACAGTCTCAGCAACTTTCATGAAATTATACCCCAAGGAAGAATTTTCCATCGTCTCAGTTTTGATTAACGTTTTCTTTTTAAATGCCAGTTTTTCTTTTCTTCCTTTCTGCTTCTACTTTTTCGTCTTCTTCCTCCACAAACATATACCCGGGCAGATAATATGTTGTTCTTGATGTTATTCTTAATTACTTTTGAGGGTGGTTTTTCTTGGTTTTTTATTTCATTGCTTGCAACTGCTGCCGGAGACAATTTTAATTAAAAGTCGAGACATTTTTAAATAACATTGTATCGATTTATGCATACTATACATACTCGTAGTTACATTAAGAGCGAAAATACCTTATTCATATGTACACTTTGTAATAAAAATCACTCACACATGAAATGACTTCATTCATAAATCGATATACTCGTACTTAGCTTCCAAGTAACAAATCATATTTCCATAAATCACACTAAACTCATAATCGAGACTGCACAAAAGTGATGGTCAATGCGATTAATGTCACGCTTGTCCACCTTTTCAATAAACAGATACTCACTCACTCACGCCCGAAACATACGCTCGAGGGTGCTTGACCCTTATTCAATAAACATGCAAACAACATATTTAAGTAAGTAAGTAGATATTCATTTCACGGTTTTATTGAGGAAAAAATCACCCTAACTGCATTTTTGCACGGAAGTGACCACTTTGTATTTCTTGTGTTATTCCATTTTTTTTTGTCATGAAAACCGGAAATAATCAAATTGACCTCAGGGGAGTGAAAGGAAAGTATCATAGAAAATCGCATCACTGACCATTAAGTGATTTTATGAATGGCATTTTTTTCCATTTATTTATCTGTTGCTTCGGTAACTGGAGAGAGGGTATTATATTTCCCTTCCATGTCCTCATATTAAGCGGTCAGTTGGACGCAGCAACAACGTAAATTTGCTTGTTTGTTGGCCAAGGGTTGCATTGTTGGCAGGAAGGTAAGTAATTTGTAAACGCTTGCTTCATTTTTTCGTTTTTATATGCTTCCCCTATAATAACAACAGATAATGGACAATGGTCAGTTTTGTACTGGTATTATATTTTGTAGACAACTCAATTATTCCGCAAATGGAAATAAATGTTATTAAAATTTTTAACTTTTAAATTTTCTTTGTCCATTGTACATCATGTGGGGTAGGGTAACGTTGTTGGCCTCGTTAAATTTATATTATTATGTGGTAGGTAATATCCATTTAATTTAACGTTAAACACTGTTTTCAATCATTGTTGACTTTGACTTGTTGCACACGATTCATCGTACATTCATCGTACAATTGGCTGAAGTTAAAATTTGATCAACTGGCTTTGTTGTGACATTTCGAATCGTTTGGAAATCAAGTTTTAATTATTTAAATACATATATAGGAAGCATATTAAGAGGAGCAACTGGTGTTGATATAATTATTTTTGATTCCATTATAATAATTACTAGGCACAAGTTCAAACATTTGAGGATCAAGCTCGTATAGAAGTTGGGACTTGCAACTAGTTTTTCTGGCATTTTAGTCATGCACTGAAGGCATCTTTGACAAAATAATTTTTAAATTTTTGACAATTAAAAATTTTTTTGGAATATGCCATGGATGTGCACAAAGTACCACTTCATTGGATTATCGAAATTGCCTATAAGTGGCTCTGGCGCAATTCTAGTTTGTGCGGTCATTGTGTGGGATATACTGAAACTTTTATTCATCTAGATTTGGTTAGTTCTAATGAGCAACAACATTACAACTTCCCTGAGTAAGAGACAATTTTTGATCAACGTTCATGTCATTTGGTAGGAGAGCTGCTACCAAGTACAAATATGAGACTCACTAAACTTTTGTAGCCTCGATTCTCCTCTATAATTCACCTTTGAACAGAAATGCTCTGTGTCCTACCTCTAAATTTATAAAACAAAAACCCGTGGGCAAGCATGTTTAACTGTCGTCGTCAAAGGTTTAAAGTTTTAACCACTCCCTTCATGTATGAGAGTGCCTAATCAAAGGCAAAAAAAGAATAAAGCTGTGAATGGAAAATCCAGGGTTAAGGCAAGACAAAACAGTGAAATTCGAACGCAGTAAGTATGGATGGAAACCTTCTTGCAACTTAGACATTGATATTTCTGGATAGTTTTAGGTTTAAGAGAGACGGTTGAAATGATAGAGTCTAGTGGAAAGCAAAGATGAAATTCTTCGAAATTCCATAAAATCGTGTTTTAAATTTGTGCTCCCATATTTCGAGGTTTTATGGATTGGCTTGTGTATCCTTTCTGAGCATTTCATTAATTAAACAATATGAAAGATATATACAATATATATATCCACAGTTTCAAGGCCGAATATCGTGCAATGTTAGGCTAGAAAAGCTGAAAACCTTATTTGTCTTCTGATGTATGTATAATATTAGCGTTGAACCACACTTTTTTATATGCTCGAGGTAGAAAAAAGTGTCAATTTCAATGTCTTCAAGTTCAGAAACAACATTATCAAATATAAACACTTTTATCCTCTAAGATAGAGCATTCTAAAATAATTTTTTCCATAGAAACTCTAACTATTTAACATGCTTTTGCATTTGTTTTCCTCCACAAAAGCGCTATCTACTTCAAAATGTTTTGCCGCTTTTGAGTTTAAGTGTGAAAATATTCACCCGCATAAGTGCTCATTCTGCACAAATGAAAATAGCAAAAAAAAATGTGTACGGCTTATTTCCACATCCATACGGCAGGCACTTTCATAAACGGAGCAATAGCTTTTATGCTTAATAGTCCTTTATTACAAACAACAGCCAACACAACAATATCATGCATATCCTTTTTGCACTAGAACGTTTTCGTATACGTTTTCAATGCATTCTGACTGCATCCTTTGTTGTTGTTGCGTCGAATTGCATATGCAGCAGCATGCATTTCACATACATACGAGCTGCATTATCCTTTCTAATTTACACTTCAATGCTTGAGTGCGACATGAGTGCAATGTCAGAGTCAGAGCGAAGTAAGTAGGTGGAGAGCAGAGTAGCGTAGAGTAGAGCTGTGAAGAGAGCATACTTAGAATGTTGCTGCTGCATTGTAAATTTGCATGCATTTGTTCAACAAACCGTTGCTTGTGCAATTGTGTACATCCTTGCATATATCCTTTATATCCTTGTAGTGCATTCTACCAACATACATATGCATAATGTTGGCATTCATTATTTATGCTTGAGTGGCATCGTCGTATTTTTGTTTTTTTTTTTTCTCTCTTAATTTTTGCTAGGACCTTGTTGTTTTTACAGTTCAGCACTGAATTTTTCACACTTTCCAACAAAAGGATATACGAGTACGTGCATTCAGGAGGTAACACATATTGCAAGGCATGATAATGCAACAAGTGGCGCTGACGCTGGCGTTAACTCTAGCAGTGGCGCCTATTTGTATCCGCAAAAGAGTTAAGAGATTTTAGAGTGGTTTTTAATGTAGTAGAAAATATATTAAAATTAAAAAAAAAAACAAAAGAACAATTGAACAATGATTTATAAAGAAAATGCGAATAAATTATAAATGAAATAAATAAAAAACATGAATATAAATATTGAAGTCAACTTTTAAACAATTATAATATATAAAAAAATAATGTAAAATGTATCCACGATTTCTTAAGCATTCCTTATTCGCCTTCGTACAACGTTCTCATCATATTCTTCGATTTCGTCTTCACCATCATCGATTTCAACGTCATTCGGACGCACCGGGTAGCCTTGTTCGGGCTTAACGATTTTAACTCCTTTTTCACCAAAAAGGAGACAGTCAAAATTTCTGAAAAATATAGAAAAAGTCGGAGTGTTAGAAAACGTTTTTATAAGGTTTTTAAAAAATTTCTGAGTCCCAAGCAATTAAAAATGATCTGGGTAGTGACACACTTTTATCTAGAAGCTGTTTTCATAGAGATTATAAATATTTTTAGGTCGGGTTAAGTAGCCAAGGGTTCGATTCTCAAGTAGTTAACCGGTACCCTCAAAAAGAAAAGGAAAAAAGTCAGGTTAAACTTTGGAGATACTCAGAGAAATGTCCTTATTATTTTAATAGTTATAATAAAATATTTATCTACGCTAGTTTGTGTCTGAAGTGAGCTTCACGGGTAATTAAAATATGTAATTTAATCTTCAGAGTATTTTAACAATTCTGATCATTACCTCATACCCCGAAACCTTACCTCTCAAATAGTTCATATCCCTGAAACGATCCTGACAAATACATGCACACGTGCATATTTCGCCCAACAAACCAAATATCATGAAATTGTATGCAAGCACGGGCGAAGCTAAAGCGCGGTGGTCGAAAGCAAAATGGCGGTGGATTTCGCCCAGAGACCTTACGTTTAAACCATACATTATTATTGACACGCATGCGTAGCTCAAAGGAGAATTCTTCCGGGCGGTAGACAATTTCGGTGCAGCTATTCATGCCAATCACCGAAAGAAATCCTGTAATGGAAAAGGGAAACATTTTATAGAACTGCATTTTTAATAATTGCAGCTAATCTCAGAATTACCTGCACAGCACTTGCATATGCCTTTGTCACATGTACACGGTATCCGGCTTACTAAATCATTTACGGTTACATTTGGCAATGCAATTTGCCGTGATTGCTCCTCCAGTGCCAGTTGATTTAAACGATAATTCATGTGCCCCAATTGTTTTGCTGCCTCGAAAGCGATATCTTCACTTGGCAGGTCGTTATTTTCAACTAGAAGAATTTTTATAATTATACTATAGCTAACGTTGAAAAACCTTTAAGTTTAGAGATTTTTAAGTGAGATGGAATTTGGAGTAGTGCTCTCTCGCTAAAATGGGAAAGAAATTCCTCGAAAGAGGGAATAAAAATTTAAGTTAACATTTTTCTTCATGATGCATAGACTGAAGACAATGTGAACTAGCCCAAGACTAGGGAGTCGGAAGTATGGGCATGGGTATATGGAGTGAGACTTTTAAGAGATATTTAGCATGGGCAAAGGTAATTGAAGTCATAGTAATTTTTTGTTTTTGTTGATAAATCCCACGCCCAATTGATTCGCTTTAGAGGGCTATTCTGAGAATGATCCAATTAAATTTATAAGAAAATAATAGGCCAAGGCCTTCCTGTGCTAGGCGATCTTGAGAGCCTGACAGATATTACGACTCCATATTACTAGTATCCCTTTACTAGTATCCATTTAGCGCTGAAACTAACCATAGTTACTAGTTTCAGTCTCATCAATCGGTTAATTACCGCCTAGCCTAACGAAAGCGGTGAAAGGTTATGTTTATATTCAAAATAAGTTAAAGATTACAACATTGATTGAAATGGCAATTTCTGTTGAATAAGTAAAAGGTCCCACAAGTGAGAAACTAAAGGGTTAATGCACTGTTGAAACTAATAATTCATATATAACATTAGTTTAGAAAATACTTTCAAATGCATATTTGTTTCCTCTTTTGCGGCTCAGCATAGGTGGTTAAATCAAATTCGGTTTTTTCTTTACAGATTTTTGTTGTTCAACCTAAGTAAGCTATGATAAAATTTGATGAGCAACATATTTATAGAACATATTAATCCAATACTTACCCTCATATTGGAACAAAAAAGTGGCTTCGTTCGTAAAGGTAAGGGTAAGGAAGACCGATAAGGGAGGAAGCTAATGGGTTCATATGTTCGAGGCAAATGTTCTACGGAGAATTCTACAAAAAATTGCTGAACATTCAAACAATCTCAGATGCAAAATTAACAAGTTGCCTTATATTTTATTATACTTAATGTGTTAGATATGGGCAAACTGTAGGGTCGCATAAAACAAAAATTAGATGTAAACTTCTGACACACGCATAATTATCTTTCGAAGTTCAATCAAAATCCACTTTAAAAACCTTGTATTTTTGGAAAAAATTATTTTTGCCGAGTAGCGTTACTGATTATAGTTGAAATTAAAGATATTATCTAGTATAAATGAATATTAAGGAGATGTTTTCCTAATCGAGAATCAGACTCGGTCGCTGTAGCGTAGTGGTAATGCGGTGGACTGCTACGCAGAGTGTCCGGGGTTCGAATCTCGGCACAGGCAAAATCAAAACGAAAAAAAAGTAGAAAGAATAATTTTTCTACACGACACCACCTCTTGGCAGGCACCTCTTGGCAGGCAATGGCAAACCTATATGGTCTAGGCCCTCCATGGGCTGTTGTGCCATTAAAAGTAAAGTAAAGAATCAAACTCGGACCCTTGATAGTCCTGTATACTACTACCAAGAGCGTTTGTTTATAACATACAAAAATCTTAATATTTATTTCTCAGCTACAGGTTCAGCTTTCACTGTACAATATTAATGCTAAAAGAACTACAAAGAAGCAGGCAAAAGACGGAAAACGTTAGATAGCGACTCTTAAACAACTTTTAAATATACTCTATACACACTGCAACTACAAATTATTAATATCACTTTTGATTACAGACTGTTTTAAGCGTGATTAATATGCCAATTTCATAAACATGACTAGAATCTAAATAAAAGCTTAAGTATATAACTGACGAGTACGTTAACCGAAAATTGTTAAGGCTAATAACCGGAGAAGTAAATAATTGTTATGCGGTGAAGCTATGAAGGTTTATAGTTAAGTTAATAATTTTAATTAAAAGTTAATATAAAATCTACCAACATATTGTTAAATAAATGCTAAAATCTCTGCGTTATTAATTTTCCATGTAAATATTTAGAGTCTGCTCTACTGAGTTTTCAATTTGGAATTTCAAGCTCGATGTCAGCATCAGAGAACAAACTCGCAATCAAAACTGAAACTTGTAAATATTATCGGATACATAAATTGGGTTATAATGTGTTCATTCCTTTAAAATGTCTTCTCTTCCGACATCCAAGATACCAGTGAGGTGTGAAAATATTATGAAGTCTCTTCGGAGATCATCTGCGAACTCCTCCCTCCTAGTACAGAATAAAAACCTTTTTGGATTTTTCAAACTACCGAGATAATCGCTGCTTAGACGGGTAGAGAATTAAAAGTTCGACTTAGCTTGTCTGTAATTTTCCGTCTATTTTGCAAAATGAATCTGGTTGAAGAAAACGTTTCCATTTGTGTGTGTGTTAGTTACCCTTTTGGGGTCATAAAATTATGTTTTCTATTTCAATTGTACTTAATTTTTTGATCGCACACACACACTTACTTACATGTGAACATCTATGTACGTACTTACATACGAGTATGTTTGTATGTATGCACGAGTAAGTATGTAAATTCACATGTCAGTGTCAAAACCATTACAAGTGCTTAAAGTGTAAATTTCTAGTTAGTGTCAAAAACCATTACGAGTAGTTTTTTCTTTAAACATATTCGGTTCATGTTTATTTCTTTACTTTACTTAATTTAATTTTTTTATTTTCTCATATAAGTTTTATTAAAGGTTAAGTTGAAGCGATTATAATTTCCATTCATATATGTAAGTATGCACTATTTAAACACAGTGATGAGTAAAATTTGCATTCAATTAACAGCAAATGAGTTAAGAATGGAATGTTTTGTAAGGAAAGATATATAAAAAACTTGGAATTGAAATATGTAGCTGGGTGAAAACTTCATAAATGTGGGAGCGAACTGAAGAGAATAGTAAAATTATAAGGTCGTAACCTAACTTGGGCTTAGCTCGGGTAATTGTTTCCTTATGAGCATGCATTTTTGTTAAAAAAGGAAAAAGTTTAGGAAATAGAATATCAAATTTAAGCTCAGAATAAATTTGAGATAAAGAAGACTTAAGTTAAAAGCTCCTTTGAGCAGAATTACGGTGAAAAAGGTCGTGAGCAGAGCTGGGTAAATTCTATTGTATACAATTTAAGCGCAGAAACTGACATTTTTACCATTAATTTTCATTACAATTGGGTGTCTGGGGGAAAAATCTTCAGTTCGAAAATCAGAGCAGAACTTCGATTTTTAAGTTTGGTTATGATCGAGTTTGGTCGCTGTGGTGTAGTGGTAGTGCGTTGGACTGCTACGTAGAGTGCCCGGGGTTCGAATCTCGGCACAGGCAAAATCAAACAGTAAAAAAAAAATAGTTTTTCTACATGGCACCACCTCTTGGCAGGCAATGGCAAACCTACAAGAGTAAAAATTGCCTATGAAAAGCTTTTCACTTCGCCGTTCGGATTCGGCATTCCATTCATGTACAAATATAACACGCACAACATGAGTGGATGCGAAAAGCTCGGCCTAGGCCACCCATGGGCTGTTGTGCCATTAAAAGTAAAGTAAGTATGATCGAACTATTGGCAGATTGAATTTTTTGGAATTGGAATATAGAGTAGAATTTTGGTTTTTAAGTTGGGTTACGATTTAACTATTGAGAGATGAGATTTTAATAAATCTTTAGCTGGAAAATCAGCACAAGCTCTAACGAAATTATAAAAATGATGATAGCATATCAAAAAATGTTTGACGAATAGTGCTTTACACTCAAACTTGTGTCCAGAACTCAGTATTCTGAATAACAACAAAAAGAATCGGACATAATTTACTTAAAACACTATAAACATATATGCAATTTGCATTGCTTTTGACGAGTATGAAAATTAATTCAAATAACTACTCGCATGAATTAGTTTGACTTATCGAACCGGTTCTATTTCCAAACGAGTGCATACGAGTACGTCGTATGCACATAAATTTAAATAATAAATTTCTATTAAAACGTACTCTAGTAAAAGCAAGTGTGCAAATAAAAATCTAGAGCTCTCTCAATTTATTTTTGTTTTGTTTGGTTTTCTTTAAGCAAATAAAACAATTCTTTGTGTTATTGAGTATCAAAAGCAAATAATATTTATTTACATATTAAATTAAATGTTGTAATATTTATTAGCACAGATTAATCACAATTTGATTATATTTATGAAAAAACAAAAAAAAAAAAAGAATACATAATCTCCATACAAATATTTACACAATTTCCTTATTCTATAGAAGAGAACTACTTAATAAAACAAACAAAGAAATAATAATAAAAAAAAATAAACAGTAAAATAAAAAATAATAAAAATAAAAATAGAAACAAAACAACATACATTATAAAATACTAATTTACAAAATCCGCATATACATATAATATAAAAGAAAAAAGAATTAATCAATAAAATAAATAAATTCAGAAATCTACTATGTTAAGCAAATATTTACAAGTCGATAGAAAATCGGCAAAGCAAAAGGATTAAAGAAATTCACTAATAAATAATAAAAATAAGACATGAAATATGAATTCTTTGTACTACCAGATTCTGTTTTGGCCACGGCCAGAAGCGAAGCAGCACACAGCAGATAGAAGACAAGGCGGGGGTTTGTTGTGGTTGGCATCTTGTTGTCAATTGTTGTTGAAAATATAAATATATTTTAATTAAGTCAATTAATTGAAATTTTCACTTTTTTGAAATTTCGTTTTGATATGTGGAAAAAACTCACTATTTGATTTTTAATTAAAGTTTTGTTTTTACTTTGGAATCGTTTTCTTTATTTAAGTGCATGCAAGCTTGCAATGCATGAAAAAAGTACAAACAAATCGGGTATTTTATTTTTATGTTTTAATGAAAAGTGTCCACAACACACAAAGTCAGTCCAGAAGTCAATGCAAAACTTTCGCTTTTAAAGCGCACGCGAAGCGATTAAGCGATAAAGTGATCGAGCTGAGCGCCTGTGGAAGTGAACGATAAAAACGATCAAAACGATCGATTCCAATGTTCGAAAGTATGTTAATTGAAATTGTAGCAGCACAAATGCGAATGGCTCCCATGCAATTGAGCTTTTCAACTTGCGGCGATGTCCGGTGTTCGTTCGTTTCTTTAGCTGGAAACACCACAGAAAGAGTATATTGAAAAAAACCGCACCGTACGTGTTAATGGCAAAAAGCCAACTGATCGTACAAAACAGTAGCCGCTTAGCACGTTGGCATTTAAAAGATCATCATCCACAACGTACAGCAACAGCAAACCCACTGACTACATGTGAGCTGTTGCTGTTGCTGCTGCTGCTATTCCGAGTCGCTCTTTGGTTTCTGCTGGTGATTGTCATCGGCTTTTCAAAATCAATGACTGCGTGTGTGCATGAGTAGGTATTTATTTTGAATGCTATTTCTAGGTGACAGTTTGAGTAACGCAACGATCGCGTCTTTTGCTGGTCTTCTTCGCTTTTTGGAGTAAGTTTTTTATTTACCATATTTGTATTTTAGTGTAGGCACTTACCATGTGATCGGTCAAGAAAACCAGTATTCGTTTCTATCGTTTGATTTGTTGTTATCCACTACCACCAAAAATATGTATAAAATCAAAGTTACAGCTAACAATTTCTCTTAAGCGATCGTTTGGTCGAACGATCGGTGTTTTGTGGTGCGTACGTATTTTGGACTCTCACTTCTTGGCTTGTCATTCTCGTTATTGTGTCGACCTTTTACTTCACGCTTCTTTCTCTCTTCCGAAACATCAATTTAGTTGTCATTAAGGTTTTTCTATTAGTTGTTGTGGTTGTTTTTGTTATTAATCGATTGGGTCTTTATTTATGGGCTATAATTATTTGTTTTTTTTTTTTTTCTGCCGATTGTAATTTTTTGGGCGTACTTCACCCATATATTTTGTTCTTTTCGTTCGGTTAACGATCTTGTCAACTCATGATTAATTTCATTAATTAGATTAAATCTTTTGACAAAGTTGTTGAAAGTTGTACGGTCTTTGAACTTTTCGTAAGAGGTGTGAATGAATTTCAATTAGATTAGCATGAGCGTGATGGGAGATTGGCGATCAGAAGTCGGCTGTAGTATATTGTTGAAAATGAGCGAGCCAATTAAAATTGTATATACTTATAATTGTATTATAACCATTTTTGAAGGGTCCTTCAGTTGGGATGTCCATATTTGACTTAAGCTGATTCAGCGCACTTAGTTGCTTCAAATTAAACTCAGCTGGGCTCTCGGTTAAATCATTGACCGCTGGAATGGAAGTAGACTTAAGTCCGGAAAGTGAAAGTCTTAGGTGAAGTCAAGTTATAAAATAAACATAAAAGCTATTACTGGTTTTTGTACCTGGAATTGGCGAAAACTCTGCAAAATTCATCATGAGTACATAATTGGGCTTAAGAGAATAAAATTCTCCCACGAACCAGCATATGGACTTCGGACTGTAACAATTTTACCAAATCCTCTTAAATTTTTCGGCTTTCTCCATCCTAAGGATTACAGGAGTATAAAATCTTGCTCAATAGAATCAATATAAATAGAATAACTTATTGTTAGTCAATTTACCCTCCTGGCAAGGTGGCAATTTCTTATTACTTGGTGGTTTTGCCATTATCTGCCAATAAGAGGTGTACACCTGTACACTTTCATCTAATTAAGAAGGATATGAAAGAGACTTAACCACCAGACTAAGACGAGAAGCGAATTTTTCATCACCAGAAAATCACCAGAATGATAGAATTAGGCATTGCGGAGGTTCGCTTTTTTTTGTCTACGTCATATCAGTCCTTTGTTTACATTTTGCTTAGCCGAATCTCTTATTCTTATTTCTCTCCATTAAGTGAAAACGTGCTATAGCCAATCAAATCACAGTATAGGGTCGGGTATGACGTAGGGTCTGGTTTGACAAAGCATTTGCTTAATCCGTTTCTAGCATTCTTGCAAGGAAATGCAAATATTTTAATAATATATAACTCAATTTATAGAGTTATGGATTATGGCATTGTATTGAAAGTTATGCAATTGAACTAAATAGCGAAGCAGCGGAGTGCTTAAAAAGTTAATGATAGAGTATCACATATGATCAGCACGACCGCATTTCGTTGGCTTTGTTTATATTATTTGTCTTCAATTAATTGAGAAATAATCACTCCCACATACATTTGTCTGTATGTAATATAACCCTCTACTGCACGCTTTCAATTCAGAATATTTAAACAACAATAATTAAAGAAAATTAAAAAATTAATTACTTTTATTATTTTTTTACCATATCATAGATTACTCAAGAGTTATAGCATATAGGAAAATACTACGAGACTCATATTTCTAATACTTACAACTGTAGACTTTCAAGGCCCAAAGTTCCCCAAAGTAGTTATTTCTCGACGGCAATTGAAACAAATCATATTAATGCGATTCATAAGATCGTGTCCGGGGTTTGAATTTCGGTACAGGCAAAATCTAAAACAAAAAAAGAAGAAAACATAATTTTTCTTCACGGCAGTACCTTCTTGGCCCTTATTTGTGGTCGCTGTGGCGTAGTGGTAGTGCGTTGGACTGCTACGCAGAGTGGCCGGGGTTCAAATCTCGGCACAGGCAAAATCAAAAAGTAGAAAAAAATAATTTTTCTACACACCACCACCTCTTGGCAGGCAATGGCAAACCTACAAGATTAAAAATTGCCTATGAAAAGAATTTCACTTCGCCTTTCGGATTCGGCATTAAACTGTAGGTCCCTTCCATTCCATTCATGCACAAATATAACACGCACAACATGAGTGGATGCGAAAAGCTCAGCCTAGGCCCTCCATGGGCTGTTGTACCATTGAAAGTAAAGTAAAGTAAATATATTTTCAATGAATAAAGTGTTCCGGCAAATTTATCAATTACTTGCCATTGCACTGAGCGTTTTCGACTATTATTTAAGCTCTTCGATGTTTGGTGTTGATTTTCTTTTATAAATGCTATCGTGGAAGTGTAAACATTTTCTGCTCTAATTGCTCTGTCTCTCTCTTTCTCTCTCTCTCTCTCTCCCTCTCTCTTTCTCTCTCCCTCTCTCTTTCTCTCTCCCTCTCTCTTTCTCTCTCCCTCTCTCTTTCTCTCTCCCTCTCTCTTGCTCTCTCTCCCTCTCTCTTGCTGTCTCTCCCTCTCTCTCTATCACTGTCCATCATTTGCTCTGACATACATTTCCTCTCTATCTCTGTCATGAATTTGCACTGACATACATTTCCATTTGACTTTGAATTTGACATACTTTGCATATTTTATTATCTTTCAAATATTGGTTAATTAATTAAATACTCGTACTTATGTATAAGCCAATACAATTTTAATAAAACTTTCGCATGTTTTACTTTTCTGCTCGACTAGTTAATTTTATTGTCGGCAATCAAGTTCAGAAAATGGTAAAACGCTTCAATAGAGCGATCGGAGCGCATTTAAATCCGCAAGCGGACACACAACTGATCTTAACATAAGTTGTAGGGTAATCAATATTCAATCGTGCTAAAAATATGCGCTTACTGATTTTTTCTGCTAAGATTTTATTAATTATTTATAGTTAATCTTTGCAAAAAAGAAAAAAAGAAAAATTTAAACCTGTTCCGCATTTTGTTATGCGGAATTTTAAGCAGTATTTATAGAATATTTCGGTGTAGTGCTATTGAATTTTGTTAAATTGGTTTTGCTATGTTTATTTGAATCTTTGTTGAGTTTATGTAAGTCTTCAGTATCAAATTTATGCTAATAGTTATTGGTAGTGAATAGCATTGCATAGGTGGTATGGAATTTTTTGTGATTTTTACCTTTCTGTTAAAAACAACTTAAATGAATTGCTTTGTAGGTCTTCGGTTTTCGTTTAAAAACTTCTAGTTGCTTAGAAAAATAAATTAAGTACAAGCAAACAGAAATTGTATTAAAAACTATACCAAAATGTAGACCGATAAAAAGTGAGACTACAACAAATACTAAAATTCGGAGTAAAAGAAAAATCGACATTTATATAAAAATATGACACCGTTGTACAAATGGAAGTACAAATGGAAGTCCATCACTTATACTCAAACTGAAACCAAAAATCAAACCAAAATACGCAAAATGAAAACTAAAATTCGTACAAAATTTAAACCAAAAGTCATACTAGAAATTCAGAACGAAATCAGACCAAATTTTAGACCAAAACTCTAACCAAGACTAAAAATGGGAAGTATATGAGTAAAAATCACTTAGACCAAGTTGAAACAAGAAATCAAACACTAATCGAGTCCTAAAATCATACCAAAGACTGATCACAAGTAAGTTTCAGTTAAAAAAAAAATAAACAAAAATCATTGCACCAAATGTCGAAACTTGAACTATCCCAAATTCAAACATAAGTCAGAAAAAAGGACAAACTAAAGTTGAGTCAAAATTCAGGTGGAAATTGAACCAAATTATGGCCAAAATTCAAAAACCTAGCAAAAAATTCAGACCAAATATAAAAACCAACTTGCATCAGAAATCAAACAAAAACAAATTAAAAAAAGTAGATTAAATATCAGATAAAATTTGTTAAATTTTAGGCTAGCTTTTTCTTCTCTCTTTAATGGCACCACAGGTCCTAGGGGAAGCTTATCGCATCCACTCATGTTGTGCGGAACGGACCTAGAGTTTAATTGCGAATCCGAAAAGCATTTTTAAGGATATTATTATTCTTGTAGGAACCACGGACACTCTGCGTAGACTATTTTGAGTCCAAATTTATACGAAAATGACTTTAATTCAAACCAAAATTCAAGCCAAAACTCAGAACAAAACTAAGTATAGAAAAATAAAATAAAAATTAAATAAAAAAAAAAATAAAACAGGAACTCTGAACAAAACTCAGGCCAATATCACAAATCAAAAATCAGTTCAATCCCGCACCAAAGATCAGAAAAACAAATTAAATTGAGACCAATTTCAAACGAAAATTTAAAGCAGATTAAAATTTAGAACAAAATTTGGACTAAAAATTAAGACCAAAAGTCAGATTATAGTTTACACCAAAATTCCGGACAAAACTCATAACGAAATTCAGACCAAATACAGAGCAGGCATCAATCGAAAATTCAGATTAAAAGTCACATGAAAAATTAAACAAAATTTCAGTCAAAATTCGGATGAAAATTATGTATGTAAGTTTAGGCAAAAATTCAAATCAGAATATCAAAAAAACCAAATTAAAACTGCGTCCGAAGTCAGAGAAACCAAATTCCAACTAAATTCAGATCAAAACTCAGAACAAGCTTCAAACCAAAATTGAGTGTCTGTAATACAATCTCACACTATGATGATAAGTACTCAACTGTAGCGTGCATTAATGACTGAACCAGGTAATCCAGAAGAGGCGCCCTTATGTCTTCATTTTGTTACAATGTTTCAGTAAGCTCAACATAAACCCAACAACAATGAAAATCATTACTACATACTAAAAATAGCTAACAGTTTTAAGTGTCGACAACACAAAGATAATGCAAAAAATATGCGGACTTTACATAAAAATGTTAATAATATGTTACCTTCCTCATTTCGTTAGCAATTCCCAAATCTTAGGTACTTGAAGCTCAATGTAACTCAGAAGTAAGTAAACTCAACCAGGTCAATACGGTCGGTATGCTAATAAATTATGTTAATGCGATGAAATTGGTTGCGCTTTTTTTGTTTGCCAAAACGAAGAAAAAAAAACCAACAACGTTGTGGCAGTTAGAAAATGCATGTAGCTTACGTGCTTCACGCGTTCAACTAGCGCCATCTATCTCTACTCGTAAAAAAACTATGTACATGATTATTTGTTTACTCAAACACAAACTAAAAAGCTGAAAAAAATAAAACCTAAAAGCCAAAAAGTAATGCAGGATTTGATTATGGAACAATGCACGGGAATGGATCGATTTTGACCACCGTGACATTAGAAATTATTTGCTATTGGTATCGATGGAATAGAGTTAGTTGCTGTTGTTGTTGCTTCATATACGTTAAGTTGTTGTAAATCATGTGAAATCAATTTGTTTGTTGTTGCTGTGTTGTTTTTTCTTGTGTGCAATTTTCTACTTTTGGTGTATCTCATAAATCGTGATTTTGTAGGTATTTCAGTTACTTAGTTTAGTATATTGTTGTTGCTGTTGTTGTTGTTGATGTTGATGTTGATGTTTGTTGCTATTTCTATACTCACCACATTATTGGTAGCATCTCTAATGCTATGGTTTTCTGTTAATGTTGTTGTTGCCAACATACCATCCATCATTCAGCAACAGATTTTCTGTTTTTCTTGTTGCTGGTTGCTGTTTCATTTCATGAATTTCATAATTCGCATGTGAAAATTGGAAAATTGTTTATTTTGGACACACGAGATTGATTTAGTAGCACAACAAAAGTAGTATGTTCGATGGAAATCGTGAGTTATTCGTATTGGCATGATAAGAGTAGCTACAGACAGACATACACTTTTTGTACATAAACATATGTACCTACCTATACATACATAAATACACATACTGATGGGTACATATTAACAGACGAGTATGTACTTTCCTATGTACAAGAAGTATGTACCTATATGTGGAAATTTTGGAAATAAAAAGTTTATCAATACATACATAGTAACGCAGTCCAACAATTTCAAGTTTTTAAGGCTTAGAATAGAGTATCTGAAGAAAGTTATGATCATAAATTCCTTCTAGCTGCATTTCAGATCCCGAGTCGACAAGTTTAAATTTTGTCGGCAATGTCATACCAAACATTTACATTTGTTTACATTTTTCTAAGCCGAATCTTTCTGTTCTTCGCTCTCTCCGGCAAGAGGAACAAACATCTGCCAGCACACTGTAGCCAATTAGATCACAGTATAGGGTTCTGTATGACTAGGGTGCCCAACTATAGCCAATCATATCACAGTATAGAGTTCTGTATGATTAGGGTGCCCAACTCCCAACCAGCTTTGGGAGTTGGGCTACTACACTGATTAAAATAAGGGATATAACATGAAAACACGGAACATTTTTGAAAATCGTATACAAAGCATATTTTGAAATAATGAAATACTTTTCCTGGACATTACGCAAAATTTAAGTTTTAGATTAATTTAAGGTTGCTGATCATGAACCGGTAAATCTCTTTGTGTATTCAAAATACCGCTAGCGAGGTTAGGACAGTATCTGGGAAGTAAAGTTGCAGATTTTAGCTCACTTTAGCTTATTTACTTAACTGGCACTACAACCGATGATCGGTCTTGGCCGCCTCACTTTAGTCTCCCAGGAAATTTTGATTTCATATGATATACATTTTGAGACTATAAATTAAAGCTTGCTATTTACTTTTTAAAGATGATATCATGTAAGTGATCCGTGCAAAAAGTCCGTCAATTTTGACGCATTTTAGCTTAGCGGATGGTACCTCGCTAATAAAAAAAGGTGTTTTTCAACGCTGCAATCGACGCTGATTTATCGGCATTAGCCATTGACTTCACATAACCCCACAAAAATTGTCCAAATGACTGGTCTGAGATGTTAGATAAATTGCTCACCGAACTCATCTCTCAATAGGTCCATTGCTTGTAGCATGTAGAGTCTTCTTGTTGAACTCGAATGTCGACACGATTCAGCTCGTGGATTTTGGGCAAAAAAAGTTCGAAATCATCAAACGATAGAGGGCCCATTGAGGGTAACCTTGTGACCTTCGTTATTTGAAAAAAAAATAATAAGGGTCGATAATTCCGCCGGGTCATAAATTGTAAATTGGAAGCTCTTGTATGTATTGCCTTTGCGTTGTGATCAGACCAAATGCGACAATTTTGCTTATTAACAAACCCATTTAACCAGAACACCATAAAAGGGTCGAAGTGCGCGAAAAACATTTCTCACAGAGCACGAATTCTATAATTCGTAAGCGTTTTGCGGGTGTAAGCCTTTCCATGATGGAATGGTAATGCTAACTGAGCATATTTGATTTTGACACATGTCACGAATCACAAGGGAGCTGCCAAAAGTTCTACGCTGAAAAACCAAACAGCAATAACCCAATCACCCTTTATATGAGCCTGCAAATCAAAAGGTTAAGAACACTAAAATAAGTTTTCTTCGGGAAAAATATTCGTATAAAAAGAAGCTGACAGAGGCTCAAACAACAGAAATAACTGCCCTGTCTCCGCTGTTATGATTAAAGATTAAGTCTTACTGTTTTTAAGCTAAAATAACCCTTAGGAACTCTGATTTAGTAGTTATCTTATAACTAAGGATGATGGAATGGGAGTAAAGTAAGTCACCGGAGTAAATGAGTTCTTTTTTTTTTTGATCGAATTGTATTGTCACCAGAGATAAAAGTTAGCATGACGATTGAACTGTGAGAAGTAACTTTCAAAACTATACCAGAATTACTAGAAAATTCAGACTCACTTTGTTAATAAAAAACTTATGTAAAATTCATGTTACATATGTAACTATTAATTTTCATCCTTATATTACATAGTCGTACATAGGCAAACAAAATTGTAAAAACAAATCCAAAACTAATAAGAAAATAAATTTCCTATCATTATCGAAGCAAGCACAGTAAATCAGTACAATTGCTTTATACACACAAACACACACACACGCACACACACCATTCTCAACTTACAAGGCATAAACAAAGTGCTAGCTGGCGCTATATGAGAAGAGGACATGACCTCGCATTTGTGAAGATTACTGAAAACAACAGGTGGTAAAGGTAGTTATCTACTACCAGAGCCCGAACATTGAAGGCTGGCATTAAAAAGTAGAGTGAGGCTGTTTTAGAGTTGCTTAGTTAACAAGCATGAGTGGGAATTCGAACATGAGCAAACATGATGAAACACATGTACAAACATTAAACAAAATCACCAATGAAAAAACCAAAAAAAAAAATAAATTAATAATAAAATTGATATAGCAATGAAGTAAGGAAGAAAACTACATATATGCAAAGAAGAAACATAGTCGTAGATTGATATTGTCTAAACTGAACTCAAGCTCATATTCTAAGGATTCAAGTTCTTCTTCTTCTTTAACCAAAACTAAAAAAACGAACAAATAAAAGTCGGCAATGATCAAAAAGCTCAAAAATAAATATATTTTTCTATTAAAATTACGCTAATAGAAGTCACTTGTCATTGGATTTTCAGAGGCGAACGCAGCAGCAATAGCAACAACAACCGACAAAATCAACAGTTTATATTGCTAGTAGTATTGGCAGCAACATGTTGCTGAAAGTTGCTGCATGTTGGTTTATAAAAATATGAATTTACTTAATATATACTTACAAATACATACATACATACATACATACTTAATATGTTCATATGTATGTATGTATACGGTATACTGCGAGTATGTATGGCTAGGTTCAGCCCATCGTCGAATTTGTCAGTTAATAAAGTCGTGATCTGTGCGCACGTTCTGCTCTTCTCTCTCTGAACTTTTTCGTTAGCAGTGCAATATTGGTGTTCGATCGATTGGTAGTGGTGATGGTGGTTCCTGCTCTTCTTCTTCTGCCTGACCACCTACAAGAATCTACGTTTGTGTTACTGTTGCTGTTGCTGTAGTTGTTGTTGTTCTTTTTTTTTTTGGAGCTGGTCAATTAAATTTCTTTGCAATAAATTGTATACAGTAAGTCGTTTAATCTAAATTAAGCGAACGGGGGAGGTTGGTGGGAGAAGGAACTTTGCAGCAACAGTATATTGTGGCAACTATTATCCTCATCATCATCAGCAGCAGCAGCAGTAGAATCATCATGATCATGTGTCATAAACAAGTTGCAAGGCGCCGACGAACATTGATTTTTACATTATTATTGTTGTAGTTGTTTTCGCATTAGCTTTGCGGTATAGTATGAGCATTACTTTTATTGCGGTGCGGAAGTTTTTTCATTTGCTTTTGTTGCTGTTGTTTGGTTGGTTGTGTATTTCATTTAAACAGTGGCGGTTTTTCAAAAGTGAGATCAAGCGGAGACTAACTCTTGCCAACAGGTGTTACTACGGGCTCAGTAGGCAATTGAGAAGTAGAGCCCTCTCTCGACCGACGAAAATAACACTCTATAAGTCCCTCATCCTTCCCGTCCTAATGTATGGCGCAGAGACGTGGACATTGACCATCAATGATGAGACGCTGTTAGGAGCGTTCGAGAGGAAGATACTCTGTAAGATCTACGGTCCAGTATGCGTGGACGACGTGTATCGAATAAGATGGAACGATGAGCTGTACGCCGACACTGAAATAGTCAAGCATATACAACTCCAGCGGCTTCGCTGGTTGGGTCATCTTGAGCGAATGGAAGAAAGCGCTCCGGCTAGAAAGGTGTTTTATTCGAACCACGGTGGAGGAACACGCAGAAGGGGACGTCCTAATCTCCGTTGGAAAGACCAGGTGCAGGGCAACCTGACTGCACTTGGCCTTATCAACTGGCGCCAGCGCGCGCATAGCAGAGGTGACTGGCGAAGCTTTGTAGAGGTGACCAAGACCGATCATCGGTTGTAGTGCCAGTTAAGTAAGTAAGTAAGTTTTCAAAAGTGAATATTAATCACAAGGTGTCTTTTTCAGTATCTTAAATCTTCTCAATTGTCGTAAATTCTCTAATTTCTCATTTAAAATGAAAATACGAAAAAATAAGACACCTTGTGAATATTGCACAATAGCGTAGATAGTCGACATCTTTGAAAGACAAGAAGCAAAGAAATGCAAAATGTGCTGGAAAAAATAAAGTAATAAAATTGAAAGCATGAAGCAATTTCTCTTTTCTCCTTCTTCTTTTTCTTATTTACTACAGTTGGGAAATAGAAAATCTTAAAGTAAACGAAAATGATATAAGTGTATAGAGTAAAGAAGTGTAGTGGATTACTGAAAAGAAGAAGGAAGTGTTGAAGTGTTTTGAATGTCATGACTGGAAAAAATAACTAGAACTTAGGTTCCTAGCAAAAGAAATGGAATCTTGAAGTTTGGAGAAGAATAGCAATAAAGTCAACAAAGACATCCAACAATCAGGCAGACGAGCGGATAAACTCTTATTGCTCAAAGAACCATCCTCGACTTAACCTGTTGTTATGGGAATACATTGCATTCTGCTGCTGGCGCTGACTCCTTGGTGGGTCTTGTGATAAAGTATATAAATATAGAAAATCCCCGGCACCTAGAGACCGATCAACTAAAACCACGCTGTGAACTCTGTGAAAATATGCTGCAGAAAAGTAGCATCATTACCTACAACATTTTTTGTGTTACGTTAGTTTCTTGAAACCACCACTGTCGGTTACAAACAAACAGTATTCTTTTCCCGCAAAGAAGAAGCAATAGTAGACGAAGTAGAAAGTTATACACAACTACTCATATCTCATACTATTATATTAAAGATTTACACAAGTTGGCAATACTTTATGTCCATGTTGCCGTAATCACAAATAGCCGCAGGTGGTAAAAGAAAACCAACGCCAGCCAATGGATGACTGTAAGACGGCGAGCCCAGGTAAATGCTCCAAACTCCTCTAGAAAATCAAAGACTGACATATTATTGAAGTTGTTTACTTTGCTGTTGCAAATGCGTATTAAAACTAATGCAACTAATAAGAAATAATAATAATAAATAAATCGTTTTTATACTTGTGGCTTACCTGAAAACAAACAATCCAAATATTAAGAAAGAAAATTCTTTGTAGTTGCGAAAGTAAGAAAAAAATGTATTTACTTGATTACATTTGATTTCTTTATTTTTTTTTGGTGAAATACAAGTTTCTTTTCATTTTAAAAATATTTTTTTCTAATATCCTTTACACATACGAATCCTATGCTACACCCACATGTGCACTCCATATACTCCTTGAAATTATAGAATAAAGAAAACTCCCAAAAGGATATACTTTTATTTCGGTTAATTAATTGCCATAAAATGCAAATGTCAATGACATTTATGACAGCAAAAAAAAAAAAATGGAGTACGTAGGAACAAACACAAAAAAAGGAGTTAAATATGTAAAGAATCTTATGTTGCCAAAAATAAAAAAGGAGTAATTATTGTATTTCAAGTGTCCTTAGAGGCTTTTTGAATCCTGCTGTAAATTTTCGGCTTATGGAGTTGCAACAAATTGCACACGACAAAAAAGAAACTAGGGGCAGGGGGGTGAGTAGCTGTGTTTTGATTGCCAGGAGGATATAAAAAAAACAGAACATGAGCTTGGTAGAATTTTAAGTATTTAGTATGCTAATACGAGTACTATCTCTTGTTTCTACCAAGATGACAAAGTAAAAGCTATGAGATCCTCCTCTGCGGCAGCCATGAGAAAAAGACTGCTGACAACATCTTATTTGCAAAAACTCTGAAGAGCTGTTCTAACCAGTTGGGTATGGGCTGAGCACAAGTTTGGAGAGGCTAATGTTTTTGCTGATACAAAAAATTATAGTTAATCTGTTGCCTTGCACCTGCAAATGAAATTGAAAAAATTTAATAAAGTTTCAAAACTACAAATTTACAAAGCGCCCGGATGGTAAAGATCAAATTAATTTGTATTGCCTTTAGAATTAACAGTAATACGTAAATATGTATTAAATGTGGGTATAAAGTAAAGGGTGTTTGTTTAGAAGTGTGGTTTTAAATCTGGCAATACTTTTTTCGGAGTTAGCCTTTTTGACAGATGTTACTTGATTTATGCTCAGTTTAGTTTGCCATTTCAAGAATTGAAGCCGATTGACCATCAAGCACGTCGCACTTTCGGTGAATGAGACGAGATGGCCACCGATTCCGATTTCAACAAGAAAATTTTGTTCAGCGTTGAAGCTCACTTTTGGTCACCGATTCCGATTTCAACAAGAAAATTTTGTTCAGCGTTGAAGCTCACTTTTGGTTGAATGGGTACGTTAATACACAAATTGTCGCATTTGGAGTGATCATAATCCATAAGCCATTGTTAAGACGCCGTTACATACTCAAAAAGTCACTGTTTGGTGTGCTCTATGGGCAAAGGGAATCATTGGTCCATATTTCTTCAAAGATGAGGCCGGTCGGAATGTTACAGGATGTTGATGTGGACGACCTTTGGTCCCAACAAGACGGCGCTACATGCCATACAACCAACGAAACAATCAATTTATTTAAGGAAACTTTTGGTGAGCGCATTATCTCGCGTCGTGGGCTTGTGGCGTGGCCTCCAAAATCATGCGATTTAAAACCGTTGGACTATTTTTTGTGGGGTTATGCAAAGTTGCTTGTCTACGCAGATAAGCCCGAGAGACGATTGACGCCTTGGAAGATAATATTCGGCGCCTTATTACTGACATACGGCCCCAATTGCTGCAAAAAGTGTTCGAAAATTGTGCTTCTCGGCTGGAATTTATTCGAACCAGCCGCGGCGGCTATGTCCTTATCGTTATCTTTATAATAAAGCTAAATTCTTGGCCATAACATTAAATTATATGCGTTTTATTTATTCTTGAAAAGCACACGTCTGAAAAAAACACTCGTTATTTATTTATTGCTATCATTTGAATTCTGAAGATGTGGGCCTTTTTAAGCAACACTCCTCTCCACAAGCGCCTAAATGTATACCTTCATATTATGGATTTGAATTTTCTGTTTTTTACTTATTTCAATTTTCTTTCCAATATTAAATTTAAGGTTTGCAATTCGACTCGTATGTAAATGCATCAGCATAAAAACTAAAATAAGCATTAAAAGTTAAATTTTATATATGATTTTTTATTTTATATTAACTGCATGCATTTGAAGCACATACTCGTACAATATCAACATTTTTGCTTAATTAACACAACAGAGTAATAGAAGCAGCAACAAAAACAACAACAACAATAAAGGAAAAACAAAATATTGAAGCATTTCACCACTGAAGGCTTCTTAGATTTCATAACTGATGGTGATGGTATGCTGCTACCAACATGTAGGGTACTATTTATTTTAGCTGCTTGCTGTTATTCTCTGCTGCTGAAGCACAAATTTATGCTTTTTACAAACAAAAAAAATATTTAAATTTTTAAGTATTCAAGCATTGAATGACAGGATGAATTCTGCTTTCTTTCTCCTCTACAAATACATATATAAATAAGGTAATGTAAGTTAGGTAGCTACTTCGCTGCTCTCTAGTTATATGCACATACAAGAGTAAATTTCCTATATTTTCTTTATTCCCATTTTGGCAGTTGGTTTATGGTTTGTTTTTTTTTCTCCAATTGCTGCATTTGCTTAAAAACAAATGAACAACAAAATTGTATAAAAATTTAAATAGTACAAACAAACACAAGTATGTACTTCTATTTACTTGTATACATATATTGTAGTATAATTTTAGGCGGGCAGTACAAGTAGGCACTCGTACAAAGGAAGCTGAGCTGAAATGATTTGAAAGTGAAATGCTGCTGCACCTTGCAAGAAAACAAGTAAAAACAAACAACAACAACGAAATACAAAGAAGTAGAAAAATCCCAAAACAAAAACAAAGAAAAAACAAAGGATGTTATGAAAGCTTTTCATTAATTTAGAGTGCGGAAATACAAAGGCGTAGGAACTCGTATATGTGCAAAATGCATAGCGGAATGGCTGGAGAATGCTTGTCAAGATTTCGGTGTTCAGACTCACGGTTGTTGCCTATAAATCGGGCACTTCTTTGTTTTATGTTTCTATTGTTCTTTCGTTTATGTATCATTAAAATAATACTAAAGATTTTTGTAACTTAGAAATCAATTTTTAAAACCCATCGCTTTAGATTGCCAACATTATGGTCGGCTTGTCATCTTTTTAAAACTTCTGGTAGCAGAGAATGGTGTGCCCACTGGCAACAAGGCCACACTGAGGATCACACCTTTTAAAGCCCTAGAAATCAGGCTCCACTTACTATTACGGACATTCTAGGATAGTACTGGAAAGGAGTATCGCGATTCCTATCCCAGCTAATCCCTATTTTTATAACAAATTTTTCATGCAAATTCCCATCAGACAGAATAGGTTGACTGGGTAGTTCAGCTTGGGAATTCCGTTTAGATTTTCTTACTGATAGTTCCAAACTGGATGGTAGAGTGGGACCATCTTTTACAGTAGTCTGGATATTCAAATATTTTTTCGTTTCCCAGAACACTGCAGAGAAATCAAATATTAAATAAATAGCTGACTGCCGGAAGTGAAGTGACCTATTACCTTGTGATATTTACGTCTTCACTGATAGCCAGCTGGCCATTAAGTCACTTAACCGTGTAATTACAACCTCAAGGGTAGTCTCCAAATAACAGTAAATGCAGCGAAACGTTTACGTACTCCCACAGAAAACAAATCTGGTCCAACTCTCCTTCAGTTGAATTTGAATTTGAGTTAACCACAGAAGGTTCAAAATATGATTAGGGTAACTGTGAAAATAGCTCATAATATAACCACGTGTCCTATAGTAGAATCACTGACACTACTTTAACCAAACTAACCTAGAATACTGGTTGGCTGGCTGCTTTTATCTGACGAATTATTCAAGTCGCACTAAAAAAATTATGAGTTCTTTCAATGCCTTGCTTCTTGGTGGCTTAATTTCTTTATCTATATTTGTCTCATACTTTTTGGTAACGACCGTCCACTGGTGTCGAAAAGTTACAAGTAATACTTCGCAGTTTTACTATAATCCAATATATTTTATTTATCCTTTAAATTAAATTAAATGAAAAACCGCACAACTTCTCTCTGAGCTTCATTATCTACCAGCTTCGTCGTGCTTGGTAGTAAAGCAGCCTAAAACATTGTCAACTTAATTCAGCTGGAGTGGCTTACAACTTGTCTCCTCTCAGAGCTTCCCTATTTAAAAGATCGGCTACCTGGTCTGCCAGCTCTAAACCTGCTAGAGTTAGACCCTCATGGTGTACATTTATGTCTACCAAGTTCATATATTACAGAAATCCTAACACCTGTACAAAGATCCGCAATACATAGGGTAGGCTACTCAATCCGAATGGATACACCGTTAATGAATGGGCCGGTACCTTTGTCTGTCCGAGGACTATAACTGGGTTCTCATCAGGGAAATTCAATGAGAACCACTCACCTTACTCGACCACTGCACCAACGATGAAACTCTATTTTAAATATAAGCTTCTACCCTAAATAAAGCAGTTTTTTTTGTGGAGATTTCCAGCATTATTGAAGTGTTTATGGCAGTATTGCTCACAGACACTCAGTTACAACAAAACAAATACAAACCAAATACTTGAACTTATAATTCACATGCGCCATAAAGTCTCAATAATCAAATTGCCGATCAATAAAAATCGATTTAAAATTTTTTAGAAATCATCTGCTGAAATTGTTGGCTGTCTCGTTGACTGTGTAAAGAGGTTGATTGTGTGTATGCATCTTGTGTAGGGGCTGGCTGTTTCTATGTCTGTCTGTCCACTTGGTAGCAACTTTCGTGGACTTTCATTGATATGCAACAACAGCAACAGAAACAACAGCAACAACAAGATAATTATACCATGTCTACATCACTAATGCAAACAAACATAAGATTATGAGTTTGGCGATGATATTGCCACATCACATTTCATAGACACAGCACTCAAAATGAGCTGCCGCCTGAGAATAAAGAGCAATATAATACCAAAAAGTAGAAGTTTTCGTTGCAGAAGAAGCGCCAGTTGCCAATGAAGAAGAGGAAGAAGTGGAAGAAGAAGCGTGCTTCAACAAACTCGTACATAGTAGGTAAATTGCAACGTGATTTCCTTAACGTGTATATCAAGTAGCTGCTGGAGCATACAATGTTAAACAACAACAACAACAAGAAAATTAGGTTTTACGTGTTTCCACATAAAATGTGCAATGGTAACCTTATTTTATGTGCATTTCTTAATCAGCCAGCTAGTCAAGCAGCAATTCTACCTCACTCTCTCTCACTCCCTCTCGCATACATTCGCTAGTTTTGTGTCTCTATCGCTGTTTAATCCGAAACAACCAAAACAACCAAAACAATGTGTACCTCAAAGCTAATACCAACAGTTGCAACTTTAAACTTAACTTAATATTTATGTGATTTTTGTTGTTGTGGTTGTTGTTGATTTTTGGGATGCTAGGAAACGTGAATGAACTACTTCCAAATTGTCGATGGATCGATGGAAGGATGACTGGCGATGGCTGACGATGGCTGCTTGGATGGCAACAACCAAACAAACGAACAATGAAAAATTGATTTGTTTGATTTCATTTTTGTGAGTAATTCTTAAGATTTTATCTCACGCTACGCTTGCGAAATTGTTTTAACCCATTGTAAGACCTTTATGGATTTTAATTTGTAGCCTCAACTCACAAACACACACACACACACACACACACACACACACTCTAACTCCAACTCAATTGAATTCAGTTCAATTCAATAATTCAATTCAACTCATCTCACTCCACATCTCGAAATCTCCATAACTGCTACTAGTGTATGCTTTGGTACTCTCAATTCATCATTATTTAGTTCATATCGATTATTATCGATATACATACGTATTGGTATCGAATTGATTTGTATCGCTTGACTTTCTGATTTTCACTTACTTCTTCTTAGCTGCACCGTAAGCAGGTAGCGCAAGACGACCAAGACCAATGCCAACGACATGTGCTACCGATTTTATTTAATTCACTTCATGTTGTTCTCATTAGAAATGGATTCGCATTCGCAGTCGATTGTAGGCGATAGTCGAATAGATGCGATTCGATGCTGATGTGCTGACATGTGCGCCTTAAACAAAAATAAAACACTTCGGTAGTTTCAAATTTCATGGGAATTACATACGTGCTAGAATATTTCGATTGTTACTTGATTGTTTCAATTGTTCCCCGTCGTTGTGTGTTGTACGCTTCTTCATATGTTACGTGACTGCAACATGCAACATGCAGCAACAGCAATATGTTGCACAAATAAATAAAAAAAATAAGAAATTATAGTTTGACTTTTGGAGTTGTTAACCCCTAATTGTTGGGGCTTGATGATTTTGCGTCCCGGATATATCCAACTTCCCCTGAGAGTTTTTGAAACAACAGAAGCTCCAAAGAATAGAACGTCGTGCTGAGATTGGTGATCAGCAGCACAAAATCCATTTAAAATTCCCATCTTGTTGCACAGCGTAATAATTTGCTTACAATTTAAATGCTTAGTGGCACTGGCACTGCTTTCATTCCAGCAAAATTCTTTGTACCTATCTACTTTATTCTCTACTGCGTCAGAGTTAGATTAGGGAACTATGAATTGGAAGACAACTCGAAATGTTGTGATTCACTTCAGGTCCGATTGGATTGGAAATGATAAATATTAGGTAATGAAGTTGCCGAGGAACTAGCTAAGAGAAGCTCATGGGCAATGAAGAATGGTCACATGCTTTCTGTGTGTCTCCTGGAAATCGATCAGTGAGAAGTGGGAAAGGAAACTAAGAGCCACATATATGGGAACTTATTCGAGAACTAAGACAATTTAAATTAGTTTTCAGTAGCTCATCATTTGTGCCCAAGTACACTTATCATTCATTATAAGCTCACATCTGACTTAGTTAGGTCTGCCTAAAGATGCAGAAAAGTGAACCAATGCATCACTCATATTCTTGTATATGACTTTTTTGCGTTGACTTGGATCGGAAGGGGTATTTTCAATAAGCTATTTTTATCGATCAATTCAATCAGACATATTCTGCAAAATATCTAAAGTCCTTCACTAGAGCAGATATAAAAAGGGAGATATCGAACAGAGTATGGTTGTCTCTTTTATCCTAATTGAGGGTTGAATCAATCGATCAAATGTAGGTCTCATTCCCGCCCAGTCGGAAATAACGGTACAAAATATTATTTTAGGACAAAAGAAATTTTAGGTAAGAAATTTCTATTAATCATAGCTTTAAAAGCTGATTATTTCCCGATGAGGTGTCAGAGTTTCCTGAGAACGTTTAGGAAGTTAGAAAGAATTAAACGGCAATAAGTAATTTTTGATACCGTACAAATAAATTACACTAACTCTAGAATTTTGCTGCTTTAAATTTTAGTTATTCGCTATTTAAATATGTACTATAGAAAGTAAATATTTATTTCAATTTATCATACACTTAATGAGAGATTCATATCCTGTAAGCGCAACTCATACATTTTTCACCTACAAATGTGCTTCTGCATTTCCAGAGCAACAAATTCCGAACCACTCGTCGTTGAAGCTCTGCTCAGAGAGAAAAAAATAGCATAAAATTATGAAATAAGTAAAAGAGGCTCTCCATGCATTAAAAACCTTTTAATTTGCTAAATCGCCTTAGCAGGCAAGGAGACGTAACGATATGAACAGGATGTACTGCTGTACTAGCGAGTGTATGTGTGATTGTGTATGTGTGTGAATACACTTAAACATAGGCAAATGTCTGCAAAATATTTTCCGAATTACTTTTAGACGCCTACGAGCACATGAGCAAGCAACTGTGTGTGTGCGTGTGGGCGTGGATGGTGTTGAGGTAGCAATGCAGGATACAGTTATCCTTGCAGCATATCCTTTCGACTAGATCAAATACTTAAATGTGCAATTTTTATGCTTGGATATATGCACACATACGAGTACATAAGGAAAGGAATCCTTCCTTGCGATATGGCACAGGGATAAGGTAGGCTAATTTTTACTTTGTTCCTTCACTTCAAGTGAGGATTAACAAAACACACAATGAGAAAAAGAGAAAAACCTGAGAAAAACGAAGAAAAATAACAGGAATGGAGAAAAAAAAAGATGTAATATTTTTGACTGTCAAAAATGGTGCAAATAAAATAGAAAATAAGAAGAAGAATGTGAATTTTCTTTCTGGTGAAATAAAATATTACGCCGCCAACTTCAAGGCTTCAAAAAAGGTGCACTCAAGCAAACGTAATAATTTTTATTTTTCGAGAGCTGCTGAGCTGAGATGTTTTATTTTATACGTTCGTGTTTTTCAACGGGCAAAGGATGCTGAGGATGTATGCAAGGATATATGTGGGGAACGACGTCGACGACTGCACTTGATGAAATGTGATTACGTATGCCGTGCTGAAAACAATGAATGCCAAAAAATACAAAAAATTGGTAAATTTAAACATTATATTCTATCTTTCCTCCCGGAGTGGGGCGATCGGCTTCACACTCCTGCCGTCTGCACGTTAAAGATTTATGTATATCGTATGAAAAATATTTTGAAAAAATAGAATGCGGCATATGAAATGCTTATGCAATTAAATATGTGCTCATTAAATTCTCTATTACCAAAAAAAAAAAAAAATTTTTAATTTTTTTACCACTTATTTTTGCAACAGAAAATCTCTACAAATAAATAGAAAAATAATAATTTCTCTTCTTTTTCTTCTTTTTCTTTTTATTTTCTTTTTCGTATTATTGTTTTTGCATACTTTACTGCTGGTTCTTGGTTCTTGGTTCTTGCTTGTTTGTTTTTGTTTTTGTTTTTGTAAATGTGTAAAGCATAAATATGGCATACCTCAGCAAAGTAGAAATATTTCATTTAATTTATGCTTTTAATTTGCTTAGCATTTTCTCAATTCTTTGTTTATTATTATTATTTTACAACTAACTCCAGCTAACGGTAGAAACTCCTCAAGAAAATTCCGTTATCCTTGTGCTGTTGACCACTTTACGCTTGGCCTGTTTTCTATAACATAAGATATCCTTCTTATTCACAGTGAGTGTTTACCTCGTCCTCCACCACTCCTCACTCACTTTTCTATGCTGCACAGTGTAAAGAAACAGTTTTGAAAAAAACATAATTTCAAAAACAAATTCCAATCCATTGTATTTACATACTATATTCCCAACGTTATTCCAGAAAATGTTAGCGGTATTATAAACGTAATCGGTGGGCAGCATAGCTATACGATGACTTTTTAGGGTACTCGTCTAGCTGGCACGCTGATTTGGCTAACTTTGATCAGAGGAGCTGGGAGTGTTATCACCCGAAAACCGCTGTAAGTCGTACATAAAATCGACTTCTTTTCTTATGCTAATTGTGCGCCTCAAGGGATTCACCTTCTGATCCAAAGTCTGCTCTTATGCCTTTTCAAGTGTCAGAACAATCTCAGATACCATTTCACTAAAGATCCACTTACTTGGGAATTAGTTTCGTTTGGTTGGGTTTGGTTGGTTAGGCTAGAACGGCCCATTGCATTACTACATTGGACCGGTTCCGGTTCCGAACATTCATACATTCATACATTCGTACATTCGTACATTCGTACATTCGTACATTCGTACATTCGTACATTCGTACATTCGTACATTCGTACATTCGTACATTCATACATTCATACATTCATACATTCATACATTCATACATTCATACATTCATACATTCATACATACATTCATGTATGTGGTACAGGGTGGTAATTTGTTATCACCTAGTGGTTTTTCCATTGCCTACCAAGAGGTGTACCTGAACACTTTATTACTGTACTTAATCGGTAGATATATCAGAAGTTTATAAGAATTAAACACCAGACCAAGATAGAAATCGAACCACCAACCTCGTGTTTAAGCCTTTTTCTCTATCCACTAGACTATCAAGGTCGTTTTATTTCTAAAGTTTACTTTTATAAGGTCCTCCAGGCCAAGTAGTTGTCTTAAGGCTGGCAATTTTGCAATCTTGGCATGATCTATGTATTTCTCCTTTACTCTTCTACTCAGCTCTAGGTTTTAAATGATTGGGTATCACTTTGGGAAAATTGCCACTTATTTGCGGGGTCAGAGCTTTTTTCTATGCAACTCTAACAGCCAAGAAAGAAGGTCTTCTTCTGTAACCGACAACTGAAAATTGTTGAAAACTTTACGTGTGTTAGGTGAAAGAAAATTGATAGAACCAAGCCATTTTCAAATTATGATATTTGATGTTTTCCGGAAAAAAACAAAAATATTGAAAGTAAAATCGTAGCAAAGCTGACGAAATTCTATAATTCGAATACTTATGTATGTATGCAAGTGACTTAGAGATTATATCTGCTCGTTTCTTAGTGCAGCTAAACACACTGTGTGCATTGGCAGTAGTCATTTCCAGTTGTGGAACTTGTGGCTTTTCATCCTTTTGCGCAATTTTCCTTATTTCTTTCTATAGTGAATTCAATATAGTATTTATGTTTGTATGTATGTTCGTTACGATACAAGAGAGGGATACTCGTAAGAACAAAAATGTTTTCACAAATTATTGTTGATTCAGGAATTTTCTGTTTCATCGTTGTTGCTATATTAAGAATGTCCTTCTGGAATAATAATAAACCTATATAATTTGGTTTTTTTTTGTTTATTACCATTGTGCGCACTCACTTTCGTTATCCTTTTTATCCTTTATGCTGATCTAAGAATAATATACTACCACTGCTTGTGTGTAGTACCATAAGTAGTAAGTAAAACTGTAAATCAAATATAGGAAATTATTTTCTTTAGAATTGTTTAGTTTTGTTTTTCAAAAATAAAATTACAATTTATTTCGTTTGAGTTTTTGTAGTGGTTTTTGCTAAACAATTCTTCTGTAGTGGTCTTACAATTCACATACAGTTTGGTAAAAAGTAAACTACAGAAATTTATGCTTTCAAAATATTTATGCATTAATGAAAGCTTTTAAAATAATAGTACGTGATTCTTTCTGAGGAACGGCTCAAGAGTTTGACAATGATAGAGTACAAGAATATGCATTGTGTAGGTTCCTAATTTTGTGGATGGCTTAGAAAAAAAATAGTTTACCAAGTGTAATAAATTCTGTCGTCTAGTGTTCTTCTCCTGTAGATACTACATCCAGAGTATTTTTCTGTGAGACTGCAACTCTTTGCGATTGAAGTCTTTGGGAATAATATTTGAAAACTCAGCCGGCAAAGCACCGAAGAGAATTGCGATGAAAACTCATATGTGAATAATATATGTACATATATAATTTGACCTGACTGAAACTTCTTTCATACACTTATGATTGAATTAATATTTGATAATATGTATAGGTATGTCTAATTGTTATGATGGGTGTTGCTTCTTACGTTATTACAGTATGTAGACATGCTATATACGAACAAATTAATGCACAGGTTTCTTTCGATTCAGTTGTCACTGGTATACTTTCGTTCTGTTTGATATGCAGCAGTCAATCAGAACACCGTGAAATGGTTGTGATCTACCCCTCCTTATCCTATAACTACCCAGTTTATTGAAACCATACGGACTGAGTGGGTTCTTTTCAAAGTGGTGCGAAATCTCGTGAATTTGTAATATTCCATAGTATTATGGAGTGTATTTTGTACATATATATGGATAATTTTTTTTTTAATTTTTATATATGTATTTACTCGTATTTATTTTGATCATATCAGTCAGTATCCGCGGTTGGTATCCCTTAAATCTGTCATGTGGTTGATGTCTAATTCCTCTGCTTTACTCCTTACAGTTTGCGGGTCTATGTTGCTCCACCAGTTGCAAAATTTCATAGGCTTTTTCAATGACTGGCCAACCAGAGCGCATCTTTGATATCGAAATTTCCGAAACGGAATCGAGTAAATCACTCTTTGGTCCGGCGTTTACACATACCATCCTCACCGTAACCACGTAAAATTTTTCGGCAGGTTTATGCAGCGGTTTTCAATAGTAATAAAGCATCACATACCAGAGATATTTCTTCAGATATTTCACTCATTTTCAAATCAATGTAACTTTTTACACTAGTTACGAATTGCACAATTATCTTCACACAAAATGTAGCCTGAAATCACCACCTTTCAAACGTGTGTTCGTTTGACTTAATTGGACTAGTGTTGCCAGATTTGCCCGCGGATACTTTTTATATGACCCAATATTTAACAGCCGTATTCAGATTAGCTATAAAATGGTAGATTTATCAAAAATACCGTGAATACCGCTATTGCTTAACACCAAAAGGGTTTTACACTGAGTGTAAAACCTTTGAGTGAGAGCCTACTCAAAAAAAAAAACACTATTTTCTCAGGAATATATCTAATTTTACTACCGTTTTGTTTAAAATGGTTATTCATTTAAGCTGGTTCTCTTTATTAGCCCATTATTCGGCCTAGATCCTCCATGGGCCTGTTGTGCCATTAAAAGGCAGAATAGGGTAAGCTAAGCTCTGACAGGGGCAAAAGTAGGAAGAGTTAGTTTCCTCATCGTATTGTATTTATTTACAGCTCATATAATAGTCATTTGAGTGCACAACCAGGCCAGACGCGAGAAAGTATAAAAGTTAGTTTGAGAATACACACATTAACTTGAGCAATCTCAGGAAGAGGACAAATTTTGAAATGAACCAAATCATTCAGGTATAAATATATAGGTAAATGTCCAAAACGAGGTATACTAAAGCAAATTAATCAATATTCAGTACACAGTCATTCAAATACTCTTTTAAGTAATCAATGTGAAAATTGTGAGTTTCGGACAAAAACCACGCCCAACTCTTATGGAATTGAAACCTTCAAAAGGTAATATTAAGTAAGTAGATAGGTTAGCAAGTAAATTTCATGCAGAAAACATATAACCTGAATTTAACTAAAAAAAAACATTACTTGTACAACATGAACTGAGGCAAAAAGCTCGGCCTAGACCCTTCATGCGCTGATTTGCCATTAACGTGCCTTCTAGACAATATGATGAATAATAATAATCAATATTCAAAATTAAGCACCAGAATGTGAAATTTATAATATTGAATATCACCTACTTCCTACTACTTTCATTATATACATCACTATCACTTCAGATTCAGATTCAGACAAAACGAATCTATCATATGACTTGCGAAAATTTGTAGCTACTTTGATTTGATTGATTTTCTGTGCCAGTGAAATGTGCTGAATGTATCCTCACAAGAAACAAAATTTGCGTCGACATGTAAAAATGTAATTAAATTTGATGTCAGCAGACAACGCACCAAAATATTCGAGGTAGTATGAAATTAATGCACCAAAAAAAAAAAAGCCGAAAACAAAAATTGCTCTTCTTTAATGTTTGAGGGTAATCAAGTGATGTCATTGCATGACTACGCAAACAAAAATGCAAAAACGTAAAAGAAAAACACAAAACTGTTTTGCATGCATGCCTACAAAAATTAAGAAAAACTTCTTCACGCCCGAAAAATACAATTAAATTCAATTGACGATTGAGTGAATGCAAAAATAAGAAAATAGAAAGCACAAAATACTGCTAAAGGAATTATCAGGATGCCGTGCATTTATATATATATTTTTTTCGTTTTAATAGGGTAAGCTATGTGGTCGCCGTTAAATAGTTGGTGGAGCGCAGGCCTGCAACGCAGAGTGTTCGGGGTTCAAATCTCCTCACAGGAAATACAGTTTTCTACACAGTACCACCTCTTGGCAGGCAATGGCAAACCTCCAATAGTAAACATTGCCTAAGAGAAGCTTTTCGTTGTAAGTCCCTTTTCTCTGTAAGTACCTTCCACAAAACACGACGAAAGTGTATGCGAAAAGCTTGGCCTACACCCTTCATGGGCCTGTGGTACCATTAAAAGACAGAATAGGATAAGCTTAGCTCTGATTGATGCGGTGAATTGACTAGACAAGTTTTAAAATACTCAGTGTAAATTATTGGGCAGTTTACCCTACTACTACAGGCACAGCTACAGGCAGACAACAGTCAACGCGTCGAGGGAAGCTCCCGCCGTTTTTTCTTCCACTTCTTTTCGTACACCAACACAACCTAATGAATTGCCATTAAAAGCGAATTATACACTCTAGCAAAGAGAAAGAAACAGAAAAATAAAAGGAAAAACATGGAGCAGAGGAAAGGCAAAGAAAAAAATAGGAAATTGTTGTCTATCTAAGTAAGTGTGTCTATGTATGTGTTTTATGTGTGTGTGTGTGTGTGTGTGAGTGTGATGCGTTCTATATCTCTTAGGAATTTTGTAAATTCATTTCGATTTCATTTTAATTTATTTTAAAACAAAAAAAAAGTAAAAAAAAGGAAAAAAAAAATTAAACAACTCACGTAACCAAGAGAACTAAAGAAGAAGAAGTAGCAAAATCATTTCCAATTGCACTGGAAATGAAAAATACTTAATTTAAATTCGATTTTCGCTTATAAATGTCAATGAAGTAGACAAAGTTGTTGTTGTTGTTGTTATTGGTTGATGTTGATCGCTTACAAAAACTTGCCAAGTATTTTAATACTATTCGGATGCTGTCATCGTCGAGTCCCTACAAATGGCAACAGTCACACATACATATACGCACGCATACACGTACGTACGTATCCTTTTGGAGCAAATAATTCTTGAAAACTGAAATTGACATTTTCATTTTCATTGCATTGGGCGAGTAGAGAAGCAGTAGCAGCCTCCACTATCCACTTTTTATTCTTCTTCTTCTTCTTCTTTATCTTCAGTTTATTTGCATAGCGTTTCTACCGGCAGACAGCAGTAGGAAATTATCTCCTTGGAGATTTTAAATAATATGTATTTATATATTTTTTTTACTATTCTGTTGAGTTTCTTGATGAGATTGTAAATTTATCGTACAATTGCAATCGATAACTTATTTAATAATGTGGCAGAAAAGTTTCCATTTTTGTTTCTGAGAGTTTATAACTAACTAACAATCAAGTTAGAAGAGATTTTTATATATTGATTTTTGAGTTCGGGAATAAAATTTTCGTTTTGAGAACTTTTATAAATGGCAAGGAAAATTTTTAATATCTTTAATGCAGTTTAGTTTGTTAATATGTAAGAATTGCGATCTGGAGAACAGAGATTGAAATGAAATATTAAATTGAAAATGGCGCGTTCTCCCTGTTCGGCGCTTCGATACCGCTTCGCTTTGCGTTGTCGGTTATTTGAAAGGGTTTTGTGTTAAATGGGTTTGACGATATATCAGAAATTCTATATTGAGGGTGAAACATCAACAGGTCTTTTGGTTGTGGTTTGCATATGTTAGCCCTACTTATCCCGAAGTCAACCTAAGTATTTAAATAACGAAATTTCCGCAGATGATGTAGGCAAAATAGAAGAAAAAATTGTCCAACCAGCGACTAGGAAAACCTCTACTTTTATGCTCAAGGTGAGTTATGAAATCCTCAAACGAAAAAAAAATTAACCAGAATTCTGTACTCTTTAAACTCAATCCGTCTAGTCCAGAGAGCCTTAAGCAACAGCCTGGTGGCACAAGACTCTAATTTAGACTAAGATTAAAGAGAAGTGGCAAGTGTATACACAAGAATCGATGTATGCAGATTATAAGCAAATAACTCAAATAAATATCTATAATTCTAAATCTGTAAGGCTACAGAGAAAAGCTCGGCTTTGGCCCTCTATGTGCTGTTATGCTATTAAAAGAAGAAGGAGAAGGCTACAGTCAAAGGCCAAATCGTATGGATGACTTAATTGTAATAGGCTTCAATGTTTATGAAATGGTGACGTCTACTAAAACGTACTTGAAATCCCATTTTGAGGTGTCAATAGGTCTTAACTGATATCAGATATGGAAAAATTATAATTGATATTCATTCGGAGATTCTATTCTACATTTCCCAATTTAAAATTTGATCTTCAGGAGTCCAACAGCAAAACATGTAATTTTCGAGTCTGTATGCGAACCAACCAGCTACTAGGAAAGCTTCTACTTTTTTGCTCGAGGTGAGTTATTAAATCATGGATGGATGGATGGATGTGAAGAAGGACGAGAACCTGACCTACACGTGCAGGACAGTTGCTCAAGCACCCAGGCTATGTATGTAGCCCATTGTACTTAAGGCCTAGGAAAAGAAGAAGGGGTGACAGCAATTAAGGGCTTAGAGAAAAAGAGGGGAAAAAGTTGAAGAAGGGGGACGTTCTCTTCCGCAAATTTCCCGGATTCTTTCAGAAGATCGCAGAAGGGGAAGGAGTGAACTTTGTCCATTCCTGTGACATCGAAACCCAAATTGCGCCATCTCGTTCTGGCAAAGGCGGGACATGTGCAGAGAACATGCTCTGTGCTGTCCACTTCCTCCAGACAAGATGTGCAGGTCGGGTCATCGGTGATGCCGATGGTGGTCATATGTTGGCCCCATAGATTATGTCCTCTGATGCGTCCCACCATCTGGCGCAGGTCCTTCCTTCCTAATCTAAGAAGGAACTCTTCTGCTATTAAATCATCAAACGAAACGAAAAGCCAGCATTCCGTACTGTTTAAACTCATTCTGTAAAAAAAAGTTGCACTTAATACACAATTTAGCTAAAATTTGGGAATCCTTTGTTTTTAATTCGCAACTCTTCTCTTTATTAAAAAATTAAAAATTACATGCATTTAAATGTGAAAATGTTTCAATTTTCCGTTTTTAAATTAAGTTAACTCATTAAAAATTAACATACATTTTTCAAACATCATAACACACACATTTTATTAAGTGAAAAAAGAAAAACGCACATATCCTGTTGCAAAATTGTGAGCGTGAAAAAAGTGGCTACCTTTATAACCGCAAAAACCGCACACCAAAAACAAAAACAGAAACCATGCATGGGAGTCGCGTAAAAATCGCGTTGCCGCATCATCACATCAACCACTGCCGCTCCCTCATCGTTACCATTCCTGCGTCATAGTCAACGCTTTAAATTAACACTTCAGCAATCATAAATTATGCCACCGAGAAAGTATCCAAGTATCCTGTTTTTTCTGCGGCTTGTTGGCGTGTGCTTTTAATGAGTTGCTAAAAAAAAGAGTGAAAAAACTGCTAAACTGAAAAAATTACTGAAAAATGCGCAAAAATTACAATAATAAACAGAAAAGGAAAAACATGTTCAAAACATTAAGTGCACATGTGTGTTGGCGAAGAGTGTGTGTGTGTGTGTGTGTGTGTAGCAGGTTCACACATACATGCATGCATAATAAATTATGCTAAAAATATCATGTAATAATGTATGTACATTTCTTCCGATTCCTGTTTTTCGTATTTTTTTTTTGGCTGGTCGCGTGGCGCTTTCATAATTGCATTGTTTTATAATACGCGTTCGCGTTTTTTTTTTTTGTTTCATTACATTAGCTTAACTTTTGTTTGGTGCCGGTGTTTGTCGTCAAGCTTGAATGCATTTTAAAAACATTTATTTCTGAAGTACATAATTTTTGAAAAAGCTAATCAGAAATTTGAAGTTTAGAAAGATTTATGTAAATGTGAATTCGGATTGCTTCCATATAAATCGAAATCGTCCATACCCTCCATAGAATCCCTGCACTAAATCCGTTCCTTTTTTTTACTTTTTTACTTTTTAATGGCACAACAGCCCATGGAGGGCCTAGGCCGAACTTTTCGCATCCACCCATGTTGTGCGTGTTATATTTGTACATGAATGGAAGGGACCTACAGTTTAATGCCGAATCCGAACGGCGAAGTGAAAAGCTTTTCATAGCAATTTTTACTCTTGTAGGTTTGCCATTGCCTGCCAAGAGGTGGTGCCGTATAGAAAAATTTTTTTTTCTACTTTTTTTGATTTTGCCTGTGCCGAGATTCGAACCCCGGACACTCGGCGTAGCAGTCCAACGCACTACCACTACACCACAGCGACCACCAATCTTGCATATTCCAAGTGACTAAGACCTAAGTCAAGAATAGTCTAAATATAGGCGAAATGAAGCTAAAGTCTAAAGGTATCACGCTAAGGTCAAGGAACACGAAAGTTCATATCTTTCATGACAATGAAGCCAAAAAGGCGTAACACTTGCTCGTAGTAGAGCACAGGGGATTCAGCAAGGAGCCGTTCACAGCATATATGGAATTGACTAGGTGCTGAAGAGATCTACAGAAGCTGATGATGACATCAATCTCACTGTGCAGAGAGTTCATTAAAGGTGAGGAATAAGGTAAAATCAACAGCAGTGGTAATAGGGCTGGAGATGGAACTTGCTGAAGGGAGATGGAGGGAGATGAAGGTAAATGTATGCCAAAAATCCTTAAACGTAGTTGGGTTCCAAGTAAATCGTGGCTCGGAGGACACATATACAAAGAATTCTCCTTGCGAATGTTTCACTAAAACTAGATTACTGAGATTTATTTTGCGTTTATTTGCCAGAAGCTTCATGAACTCAACTAAATATTCTGGATCATATTCAACAATATGTGATAAAGCCGATGAGGTATGTTAAGGTTTCCAGCTTTATTGAAAAGTAGCTTACGTGTCTTTATTCGATCATTATTTTTATGATGGACATTCTGCGCATATTTAAGTTTTTCCCAGAGCTACATGAAGCGCTAGTAGAAAGACAATTTCTCTGTTATTCTAAATGTTTATATATATATAAGCTCTTTGCAAATAGTTTTCGTGACCTTTGCCAAATTCGTTTACTTTGAATCACAGATACTATTTTTCTTTACTTCTTCCTCCTCCCAACGGTGATGTACGTCATACAGGAAAAGCATAAGACTTTCGAAATTCGTCTACTTGATTCGTATAAAGTAATATCTATTATTTAATATAAATTTTATAATTTCAATGAAATAAATACTTACTTGCTTATTTCTCAAAATTATTCACTTGACTTGAACTTAAAAGCATTTGTAAAAAATATTGGGCTGTTTCTTGTTCCAGGCACGTGACTATGAGGGTGAGGGATGAATCCACACTTGTAGACGGTTAAATTTTGCAGACATTCATACTCTTAACAATGTAGTGCTCGCACCCATTCATAATCCGTGTAACTTCATCGTTTGCAAAAAAATAAAGAAAGAAAGAAATTTCACTTGTGCAAATTTAATTTCGCTTCTTTCTTTCTTTCTTTATTTTTGACAAGTGTGGGTGGGAGATGGAGATCGACAAAGAGAAAGCGAAGCGAAGTGTGAGTGCGAGAGTATCGCATTTGCGTTTCTGATTACGATTGAGTTTTAGGTTATTAGGTTAGGTTTTATGGTAGATTTGTTTTTTTTTTTCAAATTTTTGCGGCGGATGTGTATTTTTGCGGGTATCATCAACGTTATTGTTGTTGCGAATGCTCAATTGCGTGTTTTAAATAAATTTAAATTAAATTTTCGCTTTTATTAACTCACACTCTATCTCACTCTCTTTCTCTTTCCGTCTTTCCAGCTCTGAGTTGTTTGACAGTTGATGTGTTTTAAGAGATGTGTGTGTATGTGAAAAATGTCAACGCATGTTTTTGATGGATGCTTTCTTCTTTTCAAGTGTTTTTTGCTTTGGATTGTGGTAATCATGGAGTTAGAAAATAGGAATGGTGGAGAGTATTAGGCATTAAAACGATAGCTGTCATGTAATTGAAGGGAGTTTGCCAATTCGCAAATTTGCAATAATATGGGGGAGAGCATGTTATGAGAGTGTGAGAGCGTGTTGAGGCGTTGGAGTGATAGTTTAAAATTTCAAACAATGTGTGCTGTTCATTTTCGGCACACGTTAGTTGGTTGGAAGTGGGGGGGGAGGAAGGGAGAAGGTATTTAGCTTTTAAGTGTCAAGTATGATGAAATTATGAATTATTTGCATTTTTCCAACTGGTATTTTTTTGGTTTGTCGACGATTTTTGGTACTAACGAAATGTGTGCTTCAGAATTGTAGTCTTTCGCTTGCTCAATCCAAGTACTTAGAACGAAATTTTCTTTGTCATTTTAAAATGCTAGGAACCAGAATCTAAGGTACTTGATCCTAGATCCGACAATCGTAATCTCAATAGAATCCGTAAGATCTACAAAACAAAGAAAAGTTCACAAATATATTTCTTTTATATATAATTTTTTGCACTTCTTCAACTGTAACCTCACATCTTCATTGTAAGTCTATCTGCTTTTGACATGCATTTTGTAGCATTACACAAGCATAACAACAAAAAGTCAGTGCATGCACTTCATATCTCCAACAGCACTGTACATCATCTGTGTGTGCATTGTGCACTCCATCGTCGTAGTATAAACATGTGCTTATATAAAAATTGTTGCCAACACTTTGTGACATGACATTTTCACACTTTGTTGCTTTGAAGTTGATACGTTGCAGTGGTGTGTATGTGTATGTTTGTGTATGTGTGTGACTGTGAGTGAGAGTATTGCTGTATGCACTACGTAAGGACAACAGCAAGGATATGCTGGTAAAATGAATTGGTTGGAGAGTGGAAGTTTGAGTGCTGGTGTTGTTTGCTGGTGCTGGTGCTGTTGATGGTGATGTGGATTGAAGTGAGAAATTGGTTTAAGTGTTTGCTAAATTGGCAGCAAAATGGCTTTTTCAATTTATATTTAACGTTTATATTTGACTGGAAATGCGCTTCAAAGTATATGCTGTTGACGGCAGAAGAAGGAGCATACTCAGCAGCATCCTTCAGGGAAGATAAACAGACTAAACTTAAAGAAAAGTTGACAACAATTTCGGCAACAAGTGGCGCCTGGTTTGCCTGCAGAAAAATTGATTTTGACTTCAAATCTACTTGGACAAAGTTTGTCTGTTTTTTTTATTGATAAACGTCGAACAGGCAATGGATAGTTTGCTTAAGGACCATCAGTAAATATTTGATCATTTTATTATGCAATAGCGCAATCACAATTTATCATTCACACAAATTTAGTAGAAATTGAATTTATATTGTTATGACTTTATTTTGTATTGATATGTAGTCACGTGATGTAGTTAATAACCCTTACGTGTACTCAATTGAATATTATTTCTTTTATTGACCATTGTCCATTTTTATGACTGCCATAAAAATGTATAATTTATTTGTAGGAAAAATAAGGGAAGGGGTGACATTTTAATATTAATGTCGCTCTCTATGTCCGCAGCACGCTTTTAATTACACTTGAGAACTTAGTTTGGGACCACAAATCTTTATGGAGAATGAAGAAAAAGAGCGGCTAGGATTGGCGAAAAAATGTAGGGGCATTTCTTTATTCCTTTAGCAAGAGGAAGAACCTCTTAGCCCATGCCTTAAGGCCAGTTGTTAAACTAAAGAAACAAAGGGCAGCGCCATGATATACCCTACATTTTTATACATACATACCAAAGAACTTCTTAAGCAATATAAAATAAGGTCTCTTAAATCTTGAGCTACTCAAATTAGGTAATCATTTCCGTTCTATGATCAATTTAAAGTGAGACCCCTGATGTTGTTTGTTGTTTAGGAACTCTGCCCAGAAGTTAAATATACCTGAATACTTCTAATATTGTAATTAATTCATTTCAGATCTAAGAACCTGAAGTTAAATATTTGGTTGATTGAAACATTTTATCAGCAATTAAAGTAAAATATTCAGATGCCGGCAACAATCTATCAGCACTGAATTTAAGTCTAAGGGAAGCCTGAAGTAAAGTATTTGAAAGGCTGGATCATGCTTTCAGTTCTGAAGTCAAATATTTGGATGACTGAAACATTTTACGAGTTCAAGTCTAAAGCTTGAAGGTGTGAAGTCAAATAATTGTATGAAATATGTATTTATTAAGGGCTGGGTTCAAGTATAAGTTCACTAAAATATTATATCTTACCAGGATTAACATTCAAGAGATGCTCATGTCAAATATTTGAATGCTGGATACATTCTTTCAGCCCCAAACTTCAATGTAATGGAGAATTGAAGTCAAGCATAAAGGCTGACCAAAAATCAAATATTTCGATTCGCAACTTCTTATTCTAGGCAGTTTTAGAGAAGCTGTGAATTCAAGTTTAAAGGAAGCTTGAAGTCAAATATATATTTGGATGCTTGAAAGATTATTTCAGACTGAATTCAAGTATAAGTATGGCCTGATGTCAACTGATGTCAATGCATGGACTATTCTTGTAGACTTGAATTTGGATAAAAGGAAGTCTTGATACCACCGCCTTGATGCAGTGTACGATACTGAGGTTTTGTGTTCAATTCCCAGCTAGGACATGTTCCTACACCATTCGTTTCGAATTATTCCGATTCTCCTCCAATATATGGATGCATTAAATATTTTCTTAGATCGCAATTCAACATTAAGTGAGACGGGTGCCGAGTCCTAACAAAAGAACCATCTGTAATTTTCAAAAATTTCAGGTCTAAATATAATTTAAATTCGGGGATGCCAGAATAATTTTATGACTATTGACTAGCCAACAAATGTTTATATCTTCGATTTCTGGTCAGTTTGCTAGCTTGCTTTCGTATGCACTAATTCGTGCTGATCAAGAAAACTTTATATCTATATCTGTTGTTATCACTCCTAAATGGTGCTAAATTAACAAAGACACGTTAGAAACTCCCAAAATGTTTCCAGTTTGTGTAGTACACTGTACACTGTACATCTTTAAATTAACAAATTATTTTCAATTACAATTAATTACTTCATTACATTTCAGTTTATTTTTTATCCACCCCAACATGCAATACCATATTTAAACAAATTGTATACGTACGTACTCACCCTACATTCTGCTAGTTAGAACTTCTTAGTGAAAACACTACGTTTTCACACGCTCTTCTAAACACACACGAATGCCTCAGCTGCAATTACTATCACGGTTTTAGTTCATATGAATGCATCCTCAGGTACTTACATATTTGTGTTCATATCCATGCGATAATCACGGCTTACGACTACACACTCATTCACTAGTCGATCGCTTTACATTCATATACAATTACAATTCGTGAGATTTTTAAACTGTTGTTTAAAGCAGAACATAAAATTACATACCAGGGGGCGCTTTGAACGCATGTAAACATAAATTTACAACATTCATTCAAACAACAATATGGTAACACAAAAGAAAAAAGGAAAAACTGATCGCCTTCAAAATGTATCGCACTCAATAAGCTACAAAATAGAAACGAAACGAAACGAAAGAAAAGTTCGCAATCGGACATACAAGCTCACATTTAAAAAGCCATAAGTCATACATGGCTAATAAATTGATATGCAAGCATGATTGTGCTATAGAGTGTAATGGAGAACGGGGAATAGATGTGTGTACAGGTTTAGGTGTGTGTGTGAGTGTGTGTGCTTGTTACAGGGTCCTGTTATAAAGCTACTTCAACGATTACGTCGATTTCTACACTTCCTTTTGTACTTCTTTTTGGCACCGACTTGAGCCCTTCTAGTGCTAGCTTGTGTCGAGCTTAGTTGATGTTTTGCCAGTAAGTATCCAACACTATAGTTTTCCTGACCTGGTCTGGTAATGTCAGTGATTTTTATGATTTTAGTTTCGTTATAAATGTAGTTTTACGACACACCTTGTATATTTCTCATATGCTTACCTACAGAATTTCCCCATAACATTCTCGGATACTTAAAGAAAAACCCATACGGAAACTCGCGATTGGTTTTTTACTATATGCTTACTTGAATAAAACTACACACTCAAATGCCCACACACACACACACACAAACAATCACCTGGATACAAAGCAAAAGAAACTGCAAGTACACTTTAAAATGCCAGTTGAAGACTATTATTTGTCGGACACGAGTAAATTGATTGCATCTGCAATTGCAACCAGAAAACAGCAACAACAAAAGCAACAACAACAGCAGAACTTGGCAAATTCACATGGAAATGCCAAAAGTAAACTTGTTTTAACGCAAATGCACACAATGCAATTTGAGACTATAAAGGAAAACTAAACAAAGCTTGAGACCAGTAAGGAAAAGTTGCTAGCATTTTAATTGTCGTTAACTGGAGAGGAAATGGGCCAAGTGGTGAGTGAGTTAATTATAGGTTCTTAGCATGTGTACTTACATATATAAGATACGGGCAACTATCAATTGACGAACATCATCTAGGTCATCCATAACTTATAGTGAGACAGGAGCTCCCAGATTCTGCAGCTCCTTGAAATTACCAAAAATAAGTCTATCATTAGATCGTAGAGAATAGTGGTAAATGGTTGGATGGATTGGTCGAGGTAGTGAATATGTGGAGAAATGTAGCTTGTGCTCATCAAAACCAAAGTTAGAAGAGCGAAAAGGAATTCAGTCTTTATCAGAGTTAGGGGAGCAATTGTTGCTCTTTCTCATGAGACTCATTTTCTTCTTACTAAGGAGTTTACTGCCAAGAATGCGTCTCCAGAATACACGATTAAAAGTACAAACTACTGTAGACGATTGCCTAAATGAAATTGCTACTGATGGCGACATAACCTCTTGGTCCGAACATTTTAGATGATGATTTCCGGTCAGACAATTGGTAACTATTACATATTTTTACCTTTTTTAGTTAGAAATCTGCCTTCCAATATCTTCTGGTCAAGCGGAGGATAAGATTAATTTCGAACATAGTGATTGGTTTGGTTGGTTGAGGCTACCCAAAACTTATTATAAAACTACCCGTAGTTGTTTTTGGAAAAAGAAACTAAATCAATCGTAAGGTGAAGCTGAATTTCTTCACTGCAATTGATCGTTGTGTAAATGTAAATCGTTTCAAACCTTGATGAAAACGTAAGAGAGGCTGCCACTGTCTGCAACGTAGATACAACCTTGTAAGAATATCACTGGATATCTGAATTTAGTTTCGAATTGGTCAGGTTCCAGATGTAAAAGCTATTCACCATAGGGGAAAATCAAGTTTACTGCTTTCGGAGAAGATTATTTCCTCCTCTGTGTGTTATTTCTTCATTGATCTTCAGATCGCTATGTAAGTGCTGAAAAGGTGTTCAAAGGTTCGTCTATTGAGTGGACAGTCATTACTCCAAAACAGTCATACAATATAAAAACAATGGAACAATGTGCGGATCTCTTGATGTATTGATGAGCGAAATATCAACTGATGTTCTTCGTGTTCAACTTAATTGCTTGAACCTTTTTTTTTTGAACAGCTGTGCAGCTAGTGTTTTGAAAGTCTCGAACCATATTCCAAATATTAGATGATATGTACGACATTGTGTATAGGAGCTATTTAGGTTAAAAGTAGCACGTCTTCAGTACAGATGAAACCCATGAAATAACTCAAATTCAATGTTTTTAAGAAGACGATTTTCTTCATCGACGAGTCATTTTCATTGAATTTCAGGTCCTCATCTAAGTTCAGTATGGGAGTTTCATTTGGTTATTAACCTTAACTCCAAACCAGGGGAACTGGTGATTTTATTTGTTACTGTTCGATGTTGGTATTGCGGATCACCTCATTCGGATCTACTAGTGACTGTATGCATGGCAAAATTATTATCCTAAGAGTGATTAAACTAGATATTTTTTGAAAGAATACTAGCATCTTCTGATAATTAGGATCCCTTTATGATAATAAACTTAACCGCCTCACATTTTAGATCCGCATGTTTCTTCTGAGAATATGACCTTTTTTGATAATAAGCCACACCTCCGTGCCACTTAGACTCGCTAGTGAGCAAGAACAATGCAATTCGGATTTGGGTAAATATTTTCAACTGCTTTATAACTTTATTTAATGGCAATTTACTTCAAATTCCTTACTGGGAGTCTATAAAGTACTTACGTTTCTGTGTATGTGTTTGTGTGTGTGTGTGTGTGAGAATTTAAGCCGAGTAGGCTACTATACACCCATAGAAGGCCTTCGTGTAGATGGGGGCATTTAGCGTCTTGATCGGTTTATCACCGATTAATTAGAGTTTGATAAATACACGCACGCCGTGAGTAAATAAATCATAACCAATGTTGCCATGCACCAATTGCCAACCAGTGTTGCTACATATTTGTGTGATATTTTCATTTTGGCTTTTTGTAATGTGCTCGTATTTTAAAATAAATAAAATCATACATGAGGCAAAACTTAGGAATGTTCCTTCTTCACATTCAGGCACTGTGTACATCACACTCACTTCAAAGCGTTGCAACATGCAACATTAAATCCGCTACACTGCATTTTCTATGGAATTGCAACAACCAAAAAAAATTGCCAAAAATTTCCATTCACTTGCTGTGTGTTAACAATTTTCGTTCTCTTTTTTTTTTTTTTTTTTTTTTTTTTGACATTTTGTGTGTGTCATTTTTGCCACAAATTACTACAACATAAAATGAGAAACCGAGACTTGCGAGCTTTTGAACATTCATACATAAATAATTATGAAATGCTGAAATCCTTTGAGTGCACGTAGAATGATGCCAGGCCAGCCAAAATAAACGAAGAAGAAAAATCATTCGCATGAAAAGAAAAGCGAAGCTAATTTTTATTAATATTCTTTTATTTTCGTTTATTTTTTTTTTTCGTTGTGCGTTTCGTTTTTCTTCTTCTTTTATTTTGGGTGTATGCGCTGCGCTGAATGCACTTTTTGAAACATTGAATAATTTTTTGTTGTTCAATTTTTTACACTCTTTTTCCATTTGAAGTTTTTATTCTATTCTTATATTTTTTGTAAAATTCTTTCTTTTTTTTTTTGGGGGTAAAACACCCGAAAAAAGACAGAAAAAATATTTGAGGCTTTTGTTTGTTTTGATGTCTGCTACTCGGGAAGTTTGGGGGGGGGGGGGAGGGGGGGGGTTGGTGGTGGTAACGCCGGTGTGTATGTGTAGTGCTAGTGTCGGAGGGCAGGCGGTGGCAGCATATGTCTTTGTGTATCTGTGTATTAAAAATCAGCAGCTCAGGCAGGTGAATACGCTTCATATTCTTTTTGTTATTTGAATTTTCTTTTCTTTTTTTTTTTGTTGGTTCTGGCTAAAAACAGAAAATTGTTTCGTATTTTTTTTATGCATAAAGATACAATGGAAATGAAAGGAAAGGAACCTTTTGCTAATTATAAATATCTTTTTTTTGAAGTACTTATGCATGCACATAAAAATGTATTCATCTGCTTCTCCCTTGGTGTTTCAACAATATGGAAGAGTCTTTGTTTTTGGAAGAATGGGTCGAAAACCACCACTGGCACCATTGATTCTATAACATACAACATGGGGCTCCGCATGGTCTCATGGGCTGCTAACAAAGTCTTCAGTAATAAAATTTCTGGCAAGACTAGGAGGTAGCCATCTCTTTAGCTAGTCATCACATTTTCCACTTCATAGAGGAAAATATTTTGATTGCTTTATCATGGTGGGGCCAACACACTCAGTTAGTCAATTTATTAGTTAATGAGGCTGTAGAATAAATTTGGGACAACTAGAAACTTACAACAACACGTGTACTTGCACTTACCTTTAGGTGTACCAACAGCTGGCAACTAGACTAAAGGAAATCAGACTAAAACCTAGTCTCACGTAAAACAGCATGAAGATTGTATGGGAGATGCCACTCACACTTCTCCTATTAGAAAATTAAGACTAAAATTTACACTTAAAGCAAAACAAAGATTAGAAAAATCGACCAAAATTTAGAATAAAGTGTTAAAAAAAGGAGCCTACCCTTAAAAAATGTGTAGTTCCTCCAAAAGCTGAGTTTGTACACTGACCCTAAAGTTTCAGATTTATTCTAATTCAAATGTATTTAATAAACAGAAAGATTTGCTAGCAGGTTATACTTATGTATGTATTTATACATAACTAAAACCAAAATTGTAGGGGTAAAAAATCAAATTTTCCCACTTCTGGGTCTGCCAATTGCTTAAGAAGGATCTAGGAGTTGCAAGTTTATTGATTACTTTAGAACAATGTTTCACATCTTATTTTCGATGCAAATTTTTATTAATCCAAAATTACGAAAACCAAATTTTTTGGGGTCTCCCAATACGAATCTGTATATTAGGATTTTAAAAATTCAAAATTAGCTAAACGATAACTTAAACTGTGGCCAACTATGACCTTCATATAGCATGTGCCATAAAACGAGTACACATATCCAATCTCATGGGGCCCAAAGAATTGCAAGACAGTACAAAATTTGTGGGTTTCTGTATAATTAATCACTCCTAAGCCAAGGTGTGCTTGGTATTTTTTTTTTTCCAATTTATTGAAAATTATAATTCTTTAATCTAAGTATCCACATAATCTATTAAGAATATTCTCACCCATTCACCTCAAAGGATGTATAAATCCTTTTCACATTACATCAATAGAATCCATTAATCTCATGTTAAAAATTCACAAATTCAAAAAGCCACAATGAAAACATACGAGTGAAGAGGTAGAAACAATTTGCAATATTGTTGATATTTCTGTTGATGTTGTTTGTTGTTCTTATGTGGTTGTTGTTGTAACCATTACCATAGACATCCATTAAGATAGTAATATCACTTTTAGTCATAAAGTTAAAGTAACGATAAGTTGAGTTTGAACATCCCTCGGTAAAATGTACGAGTACGTATGTTCTATGAAAGTATCATCATCATCATCATCATCATCATCATATTTAATTCAATCTAATCGCATCACTTTGCAACATCACAACGCATCGTGTGATATCACCAGCATATGAATATCGTGTATTAGTTTTGCAAGAAAAAAATGTAATCAAAGGTTACCTTAGACCCTTTTGAAGCAAGAATGCTACAACATTTCGATGGCTAGCAGCTAACAGTTGATTGTGTGTGTGTGTATGTACGAGTATATGCGTGTGTGTGTGTGTGTGTGTGTGTGTGTTCTGCATATAAAACGGTGGCAACAGTAGCCACTTTTATGTGACATGAAAAACTTCTTTGTGCAACAAGTTTAACAAATTTGCAACTGATAAATGATTTTCATATTTGAATGCTATTTTATGATCATTAATAAATGTTGTTTTTGTTGTTGTTGTTACTGCAGTTGTTGTTACTTTTATTGTAGATGTTTGTTTGTTTGTTTTGTTTTCATTGTTACGTTTATGAAATGTTGCTGAACACCATTTGTATGCACAGTGGGAAAATTACCAAGATTTTAGTTATATAAAAATAAAAATAAAATCCCAGACTGTCTGATGCCATGAATTATGAATAAGGATTAAAAATTTGATAAGTTTTACTACAAATACATAGTAATCCCCCGCTTAATTGCATCGGTGAAAATGTACGATTTTAACTTCAATTAACCGAGTAATTTGAGTATATTTTTAATTGAAAATCTTATTTTTCTGACGCAATTCCGACGGGAAACGCAATTAAGAGTGGATTATTGTAGTATTTGTTTTAAATAAAGTGTATGCGCTGAAATAAATCGACGAGGTAAATGAAAGTCCCTCAATAAAATATAATGTATTTCAGTTTGTTGAAGCTGAAGAAGAAGCTGCCTTTAATGATGCCCAAGTTTTTATAGGACAGAAAATCTCAACTTTGCTCTAGTATCGAACAAGTTCAATACTAGAAATACCAGCAGTCAGCGTTAATTTTTACTTACATATTATTGGGAAGCTGTCATCCTTTTGTTTCCTCTATCTTTCCCGTGCTTTGGAAACCAATAGATAATGAAAAAAAAACACTTCCAGGTATAAAAGTCTCTAAGAATTTCAGTTGCCAATTAGACCGACAGCTTATCGAATGCGTCTCATAATCTGCAGATCCATAGCTGGTACTTTCAAACGCTTTCTATTTATTTTTACTCCATTTATTAGTAAATTCTTTAATTCAAGAGAGAATAGCAATCTATTAAGGATTCATTGTCCAGATATTGTACTGAATTGTGTTTGGAGCTCTTGTCCTTTGGTATACCAATCTGAGAATCGGCTGTATTCCGATATGTGTTAATTGTACCGTCAAAGCTGCATAATAGTTTTAATGTAATAGGTCACGATATTGAGCTGTGAGTCTTCTTTGGCAGTGGAAACCTTGGATGAAGGCTTTCCCATTCGATATTAACGAGACTTAACCGATTGTTAGTTACAGTCCAGCATAGGGCTCTCTTTAGTTCAAATTCGGTTGATGGTCTTAAGCAGATACACATAGATCCATTTCGAGAAGAACCATACCCTTTACCACTGTCCGAATGCCAAAGGCTTATTCAAACTAGTGCTGTACTGCGAAGTAAAGAATTGGTAAGGCTTAAGCAGTTCTCGTCATTCAGTTAGTATTTCCGTCAAGCGATATTTTAGAGATTTGTATGTGTTACTTTACTTACTTTTAATGGCACAACAGCCCATGGAGGGCCTAGGCCGAGCTTTTCGCATCCATTCATATTGTGTGTGTTATATTTATACATGAATAGGAAGGACCTACAGTTTAATGCCGAATCCGAACGGCGAAGTGAAAAGCTTTTCATAGGAAATTGTTACTGTTGTAGGTTTGCGATCGCCTGCGAAGAGGTGGAGGATTTTGCCTTTGCCGAGATTCGACCCCGGACACTCTGCGTACACTCCAACGCATTACCACTACGCCACAACGATCACTTTATATATTTATATAAGTAGATTTTGTAATGATTCAAAAAATTATTTGAAGTGCTTAACCACAGTACTTACTCATGCACCATTATGAACTCAATATTAATTTTTTAAATGCATATCATAAACGTCAAATCAGATACACACGAAACAGCGGAAGTTCAAAGGCTCAAGGAGTTCGCCGCCGCTGCGAAATTCAGCAACTATTCGTGATCACACATGGTAGAAAAATATGATACGAAAATATACAACCAACACACAATTGTATGCACAACAATTTGATACCTTTTAAGTATCAAATAAAAACAAAATATACATAATAAACTACAGCAACAACAACAGGAACAGAAGGAACAACAGCAGCAGCAAAAGGAAGATAAGAAATCTTAACGTTTTTGAACCAAACAGCAGACATAAACCACAAGTGATGATGGATTATTAGAACGTGTTCGTAGCTAAAGATATTCAAAGTGTTTTAGGTTGGTATACGAGCGTGCGAGGTGTGATGTTGTAGAGAAAAAAGAAAGAGAAAAATAACAAGGAGATGGAGAGAGAGGTGTCAGTCTGCCTTCAAAAACAAAAATATGATAGTGCAACAAAGGCAAAGACAGAGTCAGAGTCAGAGTCAGAGCCAGAGCCAGTGCATAAACAATACAGAAGCCAAAGACTAACAATAAAATAAACACACGAAACTCATTAATCCTCAACAATTCAGCAGAAGAAACAGAGGCAGCAGCAGCAACAGCAGAAGAAGAAGAAGCGGAAGGTCCTTGCTACTCGCAAATAAACGATGGTTCAAAAAACTTTGGTACACACACACACACACACACACATACACAATTATACAGATTTACTTATATGAACACCTTCTTCACCTTTAGCAGTATTGTAGTGTGTGGAAACGTACGAGTGTGTATGTACTTATGAGTGTGTCTGTGTCTTGCGTAACCCATAAAGAGAATGATAAATTACCTACACAATCACACACAACATCATTGACATTTGCATATTCCTTCATCTCTCATGCATGTTCATACATATGCATAGATTTTGTGTGTATGTGTGTGTGTTTCTTTTCTAGTTTTTTTTTTTTTTTTTTTGATGAATGTTTTTGTCTTATATTTTAAACTTTTTCGATAAATAAACATTTAACACGTTTTTATAAAGTTCCGCAGACACGAGGCACACACACACACACAAACACACAAACACACACATATCGACAGAGCGCTCCCTCTCTTTTCGCTCTACATATTTGTCATGCAGTCAATCATTTGCATCAAGTTTGCTTTCTGCGCACACACTCGCACAGTATTTATTTAAATATATATTTTTTGTTTTGCTTTTGCTTTTGTTTTTAACAAATCTTTTGGCATTTCAAATCTAAATGTGTACAATCTTTGTTTTCTTGCTTTTTTCCATTTTTTTTTGGTTTTTTGCTTGTTTTCTCGGCTTGTCGGTATTAACAGTATTTAAGCAAAATTTTACGTAAATGTCACGTTCCTGGAGAGTTGATTATTTGGATGGAATTGCGATAGCAAATTGCATGCCCTCAAGTTTTTTTTTTGTGAAATTATCAAAGTTTTATAGTAAATTAATTATTTTGATTATTTGTGATTTATTTCCATCATAAATTTGGAAAATATTTGCATTTATCTTTATAAATTCTTACATATCACGAGGCTTCACTTCCTGTGCTATGAATTGGTAAGTGTGCACATCGGAAGTATCTAGTTGTGGTGGAGCTTATTGGGTGAAGTAAACTTGTTTATATTTCGTTGATACGCGGATCCGAATTCAAATGATTTCTAAAAAATAGATTAGAGATAGCAATGCAACATGTGAGATATCATCACCACAGTCTGAGTAATCGGCTCTTTTACTTGTAACACTAATACTTGTAACATACTTGTATACTGTTGTATACTGTAGCAGTGAAATACATATAGCATAAATATGAAGTAAGTGTATTCAAGGAGCATTTTGCAAAGACTCAAATTAAAAATATATAGGGTTTTTCAATATGGAATATTTAATTTAAATACAAGATAGAATAATTAAAATATCGGGCTGAAATTTATAACATTTAAGTATGGAATTCGATATCGAACATATGACCACCGCCAGCAGGTTTGCAGCGATCGATTCATTGGAGCCAATTTTGCAACGCTCTTCCATACATACGTCTTTATCGGTGTCCTGTGTGATTACATTCCCTCTCTCAATCTTCCTTCCATTCAACACAATGCTCTGCATTCATAGGGGTACACCCTGTATGTTGAATGAATCAATAAAAAAAAAATTTTTAAAAATACAGAAATTTCATGTTGTTGGCTCATTGGCACAAACGTACGGCTTAACGTAACTGCATAAAAGATATCCAACGGCGTTAAATCGTCAAAAATGAGCTTCATCGCTGAATACGAATTTTCAAAAAAATACAAGATTTTCTTCAAACTTTTGCACAGGCCAATCGGAGAAGTTTCGACGCTTCACGAGGCTTCACTTCTAGTATTATTTTGATCGTGTAAGAGTGTAGGCTAACATCTTTATGTAAAATTCGCCACAATGTGGGCTGAGAGATACCCAATGGCGTGGAATCGACTGATTTGGCATATTTTGAACTGAAGTACTTAAGGCTGCGATATTTTCGGTACTTCAACTGGTGAGTTTCCTCACTGGCACAGGAACATTCAATAGTGAATATCTATAGCATATATAGCACGCTCAGCCTTTCTGGTGGGACGATTATTACGACCGGGAATTGGAGTAAGCGCTCTTTAAGTTGCGACCACTCAGAATTTCGGCAGTAATTTTAATAATTTACAAACGTTGCTCATTCGTGAACTTCACCATGGTAAAAATGTAATCATTGAGTGACGTGTTGATATTACCAGATAAAAAAAAAAATAAAGTTAAGAGTGCGTTTGACAGAGAGAGAGAGGAGGCCTCAGATACGGTACTGTTTCTCTAAGTTTCGAATCATTGTGACATACACTTAAGAACAAAAAAATACCTCCATCTTTAGTAACGAATAAGTTTTAATCAAAATGAAAATTTCTTTTGTGAATGCAGATAAAATGAAGGTGAGGAAGAGATTCGAGGCAGTATCTTCCGTGAGACTCCAGACTTTGATGCAATAGAAAAACTTTCTGCGCAGAAATCGAAATAACTTCTGGTTACTAATGTTCACATGAAAAGGGTTTAATGTCCTTGTCTCTTCTATATATCATATACCATAGCATGTTTGTATATGAGTTTTTCATTTTATTTAAGTATTTCTTTTAAATAAATTACAAAATTGCAAATTGTAGCAATGCGGAAATGTGAGATAAATATTATGTAATAAATAAAAATCATATGTTAAAGTAACAAAAAGAAATTATTTAAAAAAAAAGAAGATATAATAAAAAAACAATAAAAAGAAAAATAGCGAATGAAAACCTAAGCACCACTTTTGCTTACTGCAAAATCGGAAAGTTTAAACATTCTAATTTTGCTCACCAAACTATTTATGCTATGAAACAAAATAACATGCATCACTCGCTGCACACCAAGCAACAACAACAACAACCAGCTTACATATATTGCCAATAAGTACGTAAATCACATGATTACGTACTTGTATCCATGTGCTAACACTAAGCATCACGCCACGCCGCGATCCCCCATCCCAACCACTTATTCTCTTGCCAAAAGAAAAATCAAAAAAACAACCGCTATGAAGGAGGAACGCAACGCAATCGATGATGTTCGAGTCCGTTTAAGAAAAGTAGCAGCAACATTTGGTGTTACGTTCGATCGTTATCACTAAATCAGAGGTTAATAGAGCTGTATCTATAAGATACGGATACTTACCTACCCGTCCAAACACATATACACACACACACACACTCAATCTCTTACACATATATTCTATCTATTCATACTCTAAGCTCTAAAGAACATGAATGCAATATCGCTGAGGTGAAGATTATAGACATTTTGCTGTACACCAGAGTGCATGAGTGCAGTGTAGCACTTTCCAATAAGCAGCAAAGCAACAGAACCAACAACAACAATAACAACAACAATAACAACAACCATATTTGCAATAATAATATTGCACCAGCCACCAACAGCAGCAGCAGCAGCAGTATCGACAGCAGCTTGTACTTGTAAATACACACGTCCTCCACCTTAACCTTATTTTGTTGTGTGTTGTGATCTCGCACCTTTGACGATGTTGCTTCCATCCTTAACTTTTTCCACTTGTTGTTATTGTTATTGTTTTTTGTTTTGCAGGACTTAAAATCCATCTTCTTAAACGACATGATAAAAATTTAGATTACTCTAAAGTAGACAGATCGCTACTTTACCCGCAGCGAAGACGGTAAGTTTCATTGTTGTTGGTATCTTGCCGCTGCTGCTTGTTGTTGCTGTTGTTGTTGCCGTTGCCGTTGCCGTTGCCGCTTGTAGATATTTTACGGTTTACATCATTTTTACTAAATTACTTTAATAGCATAAGTATAATCATTTGTTTTATTGTTGCTGTTGCTGTTGTTGTTGTTACTGCATTCTAGTTACTGCAGTCGATCATCATTTTCGATAGCATCTCGATCATCACCGTTCACTTCGTTTATCGATCGATCACCTCTCGGTCAATCTCTTTTGTGTGTAACAGTGAAAAATTGAAAATTGATCGCATTTAACTCAGATCTTATATATACAAAATGTTCACACTTTTCATACTTTATCTGCTGTGCTGCTGTAAAAGGTACACGCAGCCATTTCCTTGAGGAAGTGTTCTTTTTTCGCTCAGTATATGTTTTTACGTGTTCAGTGTTTCATTCTAAAACTACTACTTATTAGGTATGGACTAGACCAGAGAATGACATCAGTAAGGAGAGAGTCGAGTAGTCTGGACCTTATGGCATCATTATGAAGGAGACATCTTCTCTTGGAACTCCATAATTATTGAACTACTTTCTAGCAGAACCTTTCTTAGTTCCTTCAGTTTTGGAAACATCCTGTAGCAAGAACGATAGATTTGGTGATATCAAGTTACTGCTTCCTACAGTAATTAAGATCTTTATGGCTCAATGTTAGGACCAATACATTTTTTCTTCTGTTAAAAGGTAAGCTATCCTTTTTTCCAGAGTAAAAAAGTTTCAGATTTTTATTATAGCTTTTCAGCTAATTTCATCACTCTGAATAAAACCTTAATACCCTAAAGTTTGTAAGAACCTTGTAGTGAATGAAATGGTAATCACGGCCAGTGGCAGATTCAGAATGGGTCCATTTATTAAAAATTCCAATGTTTCCAGCCTTCTAAAATGTTCCTACAGCGCAACTCAAAATTTGGCATGTCTGCCGCTCTGAATTTTGGTCTGAGTTTTAATTTGAATTTGATCTTACTTTCAATCTGAATATCGGTTGGAGTTTTGGTTAAAATTTTAGTCTGTTTTTGATTTGTCTGGTCTGATTGTTGTTGTTTTCTGCTTTTTTAGTCTGAATTTGGTCTAGCCTTTGATTTAAATATCGGTTTGCTTTGAGCGGTGAGTTTTGATTTCAATATCTGGTCTAATCTATGGTCTGATCTTTGTTTGGCCTGACTTTTGAACCGAATTTTGATCTAGATTTTGGGTTTAAATTAGTCCAAATTTCGTAAGACTTTCGGTCAGGTTTTTGCATTGGATGTCATACGCTTTTGGTCTTAACTTCATTGGATTTTTTATACGATTTTCTGTATCGTTTTTAACTAATTTTTGGGTATGAATTTGATAACCAAAATATCATCTGGATTCTGGTCTATTTTTTCAGTGGACTTTGGTTTGATTTCTGTTCTGCACTTTTATCCTAGTTAAGGTCTGAGTTCTGGTCTGATTGTTGTTGTTGTTCTGCTTTAGTTTGATTTTTAGTCTGAATTTGGTCTGACCTTTGACTTAAATATCGGTTTGCTTTGAGCGCTGAGTTTTGATTTCAATATCTGGTCTAATCTATGGTCTGATCTTTGTTTGGTCTGACTTTTGATTTGCTTGTGGTCAGAATTTTTCAAAATTTAGGAAAATCTGCTCCTCCCAGATCCAAATCCAATATCCTCCACTCTTTAAGGCATTTACATACTTGTCAACGCCCTCTTGCGTTATTGATAATCAATGCTTTTCCTTTTATGACTGGGGAAGTAAATTAATGAACAACGAGTTAATATATCACAAGGTAAAAAATGTGTAAAACAAAAGGGGATTGGACACTCATTTGAGCGTATGGAAGAGACGAGTATATGAAATCATATATATTCAACTTATTACTGATTTATTAAATCTATACTCATAAATATGCATAAGTTTTAGCATGCAACAACATACCAGGCGGACAGGCAGACAGTGAAAAGAGACACAAAAAGAGACAGAGACAGAGACACCCACTTTACATACGTCGATTCTTATAAGAAAAACCTTTAACCCTAAAGTCGCAAAATTATTATACATAGATACAAAATTAAATATATCATAAATATGCATGAGTTCAGTCTTTCAATTTTAATGTCAGCATTTATTTACATACTTTGTAAATACTTTTATTTTTTGCCTTTTATGCAAACAAATTTTTCGGGTTAGAAAATAAGAAAACAAAAAAAAATATGGCTTATAATTAGAAATGGAAGACAGAAAAAAACGCTGCTGTAGTTTTTCATGGCAAATAAGGGATTTCCATTTCAATAACTATCTAAGTATTTGACTATGCGGCTTATTGATCGAAATCAATGTTAGTATAAACCAAGAAAGCAAAAGAAGCGTTGATTGCATTCAAGAGGAAGGGTTGCTTCATTTACGCTGCGAGCATATAAAAAAATTATTAGGAAAATATCAAAAAAACTTATACTATATACTCGTAACTACATAAACTTATACTTACTACCTATAATTTTGATGAATGGCATGTGTAATACATACATACACACATCGTTTCTTTCTAACTATCTTTCTATCTGTCTGGCTTTGCTATCTATGTAAGTATCTCTATCATGCCATCTGCATATCGTGCGTTTGTTTAATTGAGTTTTTTTCCCATTTCATTTGCTATTGTTATATTGAAGTTTGTCATTCTCATTAGTCCTACCGCCAAAAATATAAAAAAATGAACGTAAACTTATAGGTACACAGAGTCAACCGGGGGTGCTTTTACTCAATACGAATATGTATGAAATCGAAGGTATAAAAAAATTCACACAAATAAAATAAAAATACACATTTACTCTGTATGTATGTAATACATATCAATCAGAAAATCGGAGGATGATAAATTTGAAGGTATTTTTATAGCTAATATGTATTTATGGTATTCTAGTATTAGGTAAGTAGTAACCACAAAATGATTTCAATTTTAGATTACTAGGAAATGAATGAGAGTCGTGGAGAGAGACACGAACAAAAATTTAAATATATGTATAGGAGATGGAGCAGGACGATTCAAATAAACAAGAACATAACATATTGCAATGTACTATGTAGAGCAAGTATGTACGAATAATAACACACCAAAATGCACCCCTGCGCATCCCACAATTCACATTCACCTTCACCACAATTGACAATAATATTTAAGTTTTGCATGTGCACGTACGTTAATTTTAAAGACACCCAACAATTTATTTCGTCAATTGCTTAGAGCACGCGAATATTTCGACGTTCTCTGGCAGAACAGAGATTGACAAGTGTGGAATTGTTGTTGTTTTCGCTACACAGACTTCGTTCGATTTGAAGCGAGTATTTAAAATTCTTAATGTATGGAATTTAAAATTTGACTGATTTTTAAAGATGTCTTTGATGTATTGCATAAATTAAGTCAGACTAAGAAATTTGGATTTTTTCGTTCTTTTTGATTGGGTTAGCTTCAATTTGAAAGGTTTAGACAATGGTTAGAAAAATCCGCGAGTTGTCTCCAAAGTCCAGGCGCCCAAGTTGTTGCTAATTATTACTTAGAAGGAACTAGCAGTAGAAATGATAGTAGAAAAGTAAGTGGTAAAAATGTTAATAGAAATAGCAGTAGAAAAGAAAGTAGTAGAAAAGTAAGTAGTAGAAATTGTAGGCATGAAATAAATTCATTTCATTTTAATAAATTTTCAAGTCGCCACCTCGATGAGGAAGTTTTGTTGCAAACAAAAAAAATAGGCAAAAGATAATCTGCGGCTGGAAAGTGTGACAGGAAAGTCTAACAGGAACGAGTGACCCAGAAATTTATTAAAATACCACTTAGTAAAGTTGTTATAATTATCAAAAAAATCAAATTAAAACGTCTAGCCTCTACACGCTAAATAAGTGAAGCGTTTTCAAGTCTATTGTACCTTCACTTTCTCTCTATATTCTCTCCAGACCAGCTCCATGTCTCTTTACTTTACTTTTAATGGCACAACAGCCCATTAAGGGCCTAGGCCGAGCTTTTCGCATCCACACATGCTGTGCGTGTTATATTTGTACATGAATGGAAGGGACCTACAGTTTAATGCTGAATCCGAACGGCGAAGTGAAAAGCTTTTCATAGCAATTTTTACTCTTGTAGGTTTGCCATTGCCTGCCAAGAGGTGGTGCCGTTATTTTTTTTACTTTTTGATTTTGCCTGTGGCGAGATTCGAACCCCGGACACTCTGCGTAGTAGTCCAACACATTACTACTACGCCACAGCGACCACACATTGCGTACTCACCGTGTCTCACCATTGCATACTAACATACTTATTTTTGATATGCACATACACTTTTCTATGGAAAGAGACATTTTCTATTTCTATTGGATTAAGAGTATATAGGATTTCGTGACGGAACTTTCGCTCCCTCTACTCTATCTACTCTATCCCCTTTCTAAGCATTTTAACAAAGAAGTTTCACTGTGAAAATATCCGGATGATAAAGGCCCGTTATAAAAAAGAAAATGTGTTACTTAGATGACTGCAAGCTTCCCCCATCCTTTCTTTGAATTGTTTTCTCTTCTTCTACTCCTTTAGAGAGCTATGCCTAGTATTAGATTCTTTAATCTGTGATTTTTATCTTCTGATCAGGTGTTTAGTCTACATCATACTCCGGTTTTTTAATTCAACTCTTCTGGTTACCCTATACCAGTAGGTGCCATTTCTCTGCCCGGAATGACAGAGTATAGTATGTCCAAGGGTATATGAGTTTCGCTTTAGTTAGCGTAAATGCTAGAAATTTTTCGCTCAAAAGCTCCCAGACTGCCCAACTGAGAAACTTTCGCCAAGAACAATTTTTATTTTTATTTTTATTGTTACATTCAACACACAGGGTGTACCCCTATGAATGCAAAGCATTGTGTTGAATGGAAGGAAGATTGATAGGTGAGAGGATGAAGGAAGGAGAATGAGAGAGTTTATAGGCAGCCATTGTGGCAAGTGTTATGCCTTTACCACAATGAACTTCAGTTTACCAGTGTCGACTATGACCGCATGTAGCGCCAAAGGCCAAGCTTTTCGCATCCACTCATGTTGTGCGTGTTATATTTGTACATGAATGGAAGAATGACCCTTTGCTGGTTCTTTATGCTCACACAGTTGTGGTTGTTGTTGTTGTGGACTCAAAATCGAAGTTACAGTTGAATTCCAATATTGCCCAACTGACTTCAAGTCTAACATCATCGCTCGTCCTCTGTCATATCTGATAGCTCTGCTACATTTTAGTTAAGCATTTTATGTATTTTTTTCTGACTCCTTATCAATTAATGCAATATCGATTAAAAATACAATATTTCACTATCACAGTTACGAGCAAAGGTCAAGTATGTGATGGAACCCTTCTGAAAAATTTACGAAAATCTTCCATACACTTAACTATTTCAAAAACTAAGCAATATGTAAAATAATTTATGTCCTTGGGTGGTGGTTTAGAACCAAATAAAAATCATACACCGATCATACACACACACACACATACACACACACACACACATACACATATAATACAAATTCTTGTAATTTTCTCATATCCGAATGCGATATATGCAGATAATTAATAACTTTAAGGAAAGGAAACAGGCACACCTGAAATAATTTCCCTAATTTGTAAATCTAAAAAAGGATACATGGTTTAAAAAATATATTCTACACCGACATTTCAATGCGTGTGTGTTATTCCAAAAACTAAACAAAATTTGTTTGCACAAAGTAGTGGCACATAGTGTTTTGAGAGATATTGATTTTAAAATGTGTATGCTTATGAATTTCTTACACAAAGTAAGTACACAAAGGATATGCTTTTAAGCAAAGCTTATCCTAGAAAATGTAGCAAATTGATAAAATAAAATTGTCTATTCTCATGCCACAGAGGGTCAACAAAATGTCTCCATTTTGTGAGTCAATGTTGAATGTTTGTGAGAAATAAAATGTGACTGCAACACTTGCAGCAGCAAGAGTATAAGATGCAACAACAAAGGCAGCGGCAACAGTCGTTGTCTTGACGTTTTGGCTGATGCTGTATGCTGCGATATTTTCAAGCATGATTTCCTTCTGACAAATATCGCGTGTTTATGCTTATCCTGCGGAGCGAAAAGTGCAGTTCGTTTATCCTCGCTGCTCTGTGAAAAAACAATGAAAAATTCAAATGCAAATGAAAAATAAATGCACCATATACATACATACATATTTGCGAATGTACGTGTGTGTGTGTGTGTGTACTCGTATTATCCTGAGAAGTGTTTTTTTTGAGTACACTGGCGATTTTATTGTTTTTTCGAAAAATGAACTACGATATATTTATGCTCGACTGACATCGAGTAATTCTAAAATTTAGACTTAAATTTAGATTTTCGCATTTCGGAGCCATCATTGAATATTTCAAGATCCTTCATTGTTTGCAGGTATACAAGTTTTGGAGAGTCCTTTTCATTTTACCATAGTAGCCCGAAGTTTCATGGATTTATCTGCGAAGGACGACTGTAGTGTTATGACTCTTTCGAATCTCAATACGTGATGGCGGAGTTCTCAGAGGCTCAGTGGCTCTGATTCAAACAATTCTCACGTTAAATTTTCTCTAAGTGTATTGAAGTCAGCACAACTAGCTGACAAGGATGTTAAGAATAGCGCGAATGGCAAGCAGCAAGCAAGCAAGGATAATATAAAGTTTTTTCCTTTCTCATCATCATTCTTTCATAAGTAAACAAAGCATGATTTGGTTAATGTGCTGCGTCAGTTTTTGTGGTACGAAATCTAAATAAATTATGCAAAATAGTGTGGTTTCAGTAGAGTATAATAAAAAGAAAAAAAGAGAAACGAAAAGAAAATGGTATGCGTTTTTCGGTTGAAAAATAATAGAAACAATTTTTAAAGTTTCAATTTAAATCGTTGAAAATTGTTCCCATTGCAGCGAGAATATCCTTTATACGTTTTCGTTAGCTGCAACCCTTTTGCAGCAGCAAGTAACCGCTCTGCTCATGTTGCCTGAGCATCACCCCTTTCAATCTATTGATCGTAAACGAGTCCGTGTGTGTGTTCTTGTGTTCTTGTATTCTTGTGTGTTCTATCATATTCAGCGCTGATCTTTCTCCAGGTAACCAGGTAACTACTTCGCATGTGATTTATGCAAATTAGTTTCATTAGATATTGAAATTAGTTTTTTTTTTTTTTTCTATTATAATTTTACCTCTTCTATTTCAATTTCAGTAGCAGCTGTTCCACGTGATTGCCGTCGTGCATTGAACTTTAGCCTCCTGCAGCATCCGTCACCTTTGATCTTGTGTTTTTTCAACGTCAGTTTCCACAACGATGCCTGTGATTTTCTTCCAACATCAGTTTCACTCTGTCAACATTCGAAAGACGTTCGCTGGTTGCTGCTGTCTATATATACAAATTAATTTTACGTGAACTATTCAAAAAGATTAAATCGAAATTATTGAGTTTCATTACGTGATCAGTTTCTTCTCGTCTTCGGAGAGCATCGAATGAATTTTATAATTTTACATTGGTTCCAGTGTCGTTTTTTTCCATTGGAAAACATTTTACGTACAATTGTGTAAAAACTTTTGAATGTCAGCGGCCTGGCAGTAAAATGAATTTCTAAAAATGTATGGGAGATGGGAGGATCGCGATTTTACCCTTTATTGAAGGCCACAACCACTTCAGTGGGAAAACCAAGTATTCACAGGATGTTGAAGTTTTTTACGTTGCGAGCGCAGTTTGGTTTCATAACCAGGAACTTCCCAAGTGGCTGACTGGATTTTGGCAGGAAATTAAGTCCATCAATTCAAACAGAAAATTAAGTTCAGAATATAAACTTAAGACAACTGCAGAGTAATACAAAAGATCAATCGCTGGAAATCAAAGCCAAGAAGAATCATTCGCTATTATTGTCTATTAAAGTCTCTTCCAATCAACGACAGTTAATATCAAATCAATCAGCTAAAACATCATCCGATCAAGTTGAAGACAAACAAAAAATAAACAGAAAAATCGGAAAATCCTTCTTCTTCTTTTAATGGCACAACATCCCTTGGAGGGTCTTTTTTTGGATGCTTGAGTGGATGCTTTTCGCATCCACTCAAGTCAAGCGTGTTATCGGAAGGGACCTATAGTTTTATGCCGAATCCGAACGGCGAAGTGAAAATCCTAATTGCCAATATTACATCGGAATGTTTGAGCCAACCATCATTGCAATCGTGGTTCGAATTTTGCATTGGATATGCGAAGATTGCCAGCCAAAAACCGAGTACAGATTGGTGTAGGCTATCGTCAAAATTTGAATGCTGTTCACCGAAATTAGCATCGAAATATCTCAGATTAAAAGCAATCAATTGAACATTGTTTGCTCATATCGACAATGACTCATGATAGCCAAATAGTTCAGAAACTTCTTTGTTAGCATTATACCGGAATATTTGCAACAATCATCAAAAGAATCGTAGTTCTCGAATATGGAAATGAATATTGTGGGCTGTCATATAGGGCAACATTGAAGTTAACCTCTCGCTATCTCACATTACAGTCAGTCAGTTAATTTCACCTGGTCAAGTCGTAATCATTTAAACACTGATATACAGAGGAACCACACTCCATTGGCATCGTTATGCAAAAGTGTGAACTAACTAAAACCAAGTACCAATTAATTGTTGAATACTATCGTTAAAACCAAGGTTAGCGTTCTAGCCCTTTAAATTCAGTCATACCATATACCGATCTGTCGTTATAGTGTGCCACGTTGAACTCTACTTATCAAAAGCAGCGTATCAAAGGCTGCTAATCGAAATCAGCTTCCGAAGTTGGTTTACAACCGACACAATCATTCGAATCATTCACCATGCAAGCCGAAGTCATTAAAAGTCTTTCATCGATAAGTAACAGAGAAATTTTGATTATAACGAAATGTTTGAGTGTACTGCAATATAATCGTGATAGCTTAACCCAAAACTTGTGGCTCTACTGTTGTACTTATACCCAGTCATTATATTATCTATTGCTTCTTTGTCACACCCCAAGCACGTAAAAATTCGATGGAATAGGAATCTAAATCTTTAGTTTGCTTTATCTTTGCCTTTCTGGTGTAATTGAGACGAAAAATTTCGTTACGTCAATCAGTGAAGACGGCAAAATTTATTAATTTGGATGGTATCAAAATCATTATGGAGAAGGTGGAGATAGTTATTTTTGGAGTCAAATTTTACCACTGATTTTGTTACTGCCTCGGACTAATACTGGACTTGGGTCATATTTGTAATAATAATCTAGGATCCTGTTTTTATTCTTCTTTTAATGGCACAGCAGTTCATGGAAGACCAAGGCCGAGCTTTTCGCAGAATCCTGTAGCTCACACATATCTATGAAGCAAACGATACCTTGAAGTATAGGCAGCCAAACTCGGATTTCTGTTTAGATATATATATTCCGGACAGAAGTTGGTAGGTGCGCGCTATTGTGGCGTAGTGGTAGTGCGTTGGACTGGTATGCAGAGTGTCCGCGGTTCGAATCTCGGTACAGGCAAAATCAAAAAAAGTATATACAAAATATTTTTCTACGCGGCACCACCTCTTGGCAGGCAATGGCAAACCTACAAGAGTAAAAGTTGCCTACGAAAAGTTTTCACTTCGCCGTTCGGATTCGGCATTAAACTGTAGGCCCATTCCATTCATGTGCAAATATAACACGCACAACATGAGTGGATGCGAAAAGCTCGGCCTAGGTCCTCCATGGCCTGTTGTGCCATTAAAAGTAAGTAAAGTAAGAAGGTGGCAGGTTGGAAATTGTTGGTCATCAAAAATTTCACCTGGCTCGAACTTTCTATGTAAAGTTGTCCAAACTAAATTAATGAAATATTTTATTTTTGTTAAAAATTTTTTGCAAATTTCTCAGAACATTTTCAATATTTTTATGTACATACATTTCTGGTTTGTATTGATTACTCTCAATTTGAGATTTATTTACATATTTCCTTGACTGTCAATGACCAATTTAATTATTATCTATGGGTTTCTGACTCCCAATTCACTCACTATTTCTTTGTCTCTTTATTTCGTTCTTCCCCACACCACCCGCTCACCCCACTCATTTCCATCTTGAATACCCCTCTTGATGGCCAACATTGAATGTACGATATGTAGTAATTTTATCCCTCCTCTTTATTTATTACTTGATATTTGCTATTATTTTCATTTGGGGGATTTTACTCACACTCTTTTGCCCATTCTTAAGTTTACTTTCTTTTGGTTTTGTTTTTCTCTTTTCAGTTATGTGCTTATCAGTTTTCTTTTATTGGCTTTTTCTATTTTCAATTTCGTATTTTATTTTTTTTTTGTATCTTTTATTGACTATTACCAATGTCGCCTTCCGAAGAATGTATGTAGAAGGACTTAATTTTGAAACGCACTTCATTTACTGCTTCGGTCATTTATTTTTATGTTAATGCTTACATCTTTTTTTGTGGTATTGGAAAATTCCTTAAGTTAACAATTTGCAGAATATCAAGAAATAAAAATAGCGGAGATAAAAATCCTTTAATGATTTAAAATCATTATAGCAGTTAGAAATGATAGGATATGACCAGAACTTCGGTGAAGAGAAAGTGAAGAGTGCCTGGCGCTTAAAATTTAAAAAGGTCTAATTCCCAGAAATGTTTCAATAAGAAACTGAAACACTGAAATTACCGTCGGCAAAACAAATAAGACTCAATTCGTATCAAGTCACAAACGGTTCAGTAACTAAACATGATGTACACTTATTTTCAAATCATTTTCAGCTACAGCATCCTGCACAAAGAAAACAGCTGCAATACTGCGTTCATCAATGCATTTCAATGAAATAAATTTGCATATATGAATCCAATTGCGCCTCATGCAAGAACGAAAAAAAAGGATAGCACAAGGACACAAAACACACTTCAATGTGACACATGCACAAATCTATACATGCAATAGAAATCATTGAATGAACAAAGCAATGAGGTGGTAAAAATTCGCTATTCATATGCAAATTTTTGGTGTTGTAAAAAATTGCATTTGCAAATTCGTATAGTGAAATTTGATGAGAGTTTTTCAGTAAGTATACCAAAGGGGAACAATAACAGTTATTGTGATTTCACACGCTCATTTCAATAAAGAGCGAGATTTGAGATAGAAAATTACCAGAGTATATATTTAGTTTATTTCAAGCTCCATTGATTATAAATACATAAACCATCGACCTTTTATGAGCTTCTCATCTGACTATAATCCATTGCAGACTCTCTCTTACGGATGCTCTAACCAGTGTGGCCAGTGTTGTGCTGGAAAATTATTATATAAAGGGTGATTTTTAAAAGAGTTTAGTTTTTGAAAATGAAAAAAAAAAACAGAAATTTTACTAAAGTGAATGAAATTTTTATTTGGATCGATAAATCAATTCCTGGCATTTACTTTTTAAAGACAATTTCACTGAAATGTTGCCCGCGGCTATGCTTCAAGTGGTCAATTCTGAAGGTCCAATTTTGGCACACTTTTCACACATTTTGACCGGAATCTCACAAATGACGCGTTCAATGTTGGCTTCCAAAGCAGAAATCGTGTTTGGCTGGTCCCTATTGACAAGAGACTTAACATAGCTCCACAAAAAATAGACTAACGAGATCAAATCACACGATCTTGGAAGCCAATTGACTACACCAAAATGTGAGATTAAATGCTCACCAAATTCGCCTCTCAATTAAGGCATGCTTTCGCGTGCAGTGTGGCATGTGGCATGTGGCACCGTCCTGTTGGAACCACATGTCGGTCGAGTCCAATACTTGCATTTTCGGCAAAAAAAAAAGGGTGTTACCATCGAACGGTATCTTTCTCCATTGCCCGTAACGTTGCGGCCTTCATAGTCTTTGAAGAAGTACGGCTCAATGATGCCGCCTGCCCACAAACCGCACCAAATAGTGTATTTTTCGGGATGCATTGGTAGCTGCTGAAGGGCTCTGGCTGGTCTTCACTCCAAATATGGCAATTCTGCTTATTCACGAATCCATTGAGCCAAAAATGAGCATCGTCGCTGAAGACAATTTTGCGATAGCACACATTTTTCACAGAGCACGAATTTGGATAATAAATTTCAATAATTTCCAAACATTATTCAGGCGTAAGTCTATTCATTATGAAATGGCAAACCAAACTGAGTATGAATCAAGTGACAGCTGTCAAAAAGACCAAATCCGAAAAAAGTTTTGCCAGATTGAAAACCACACTTCTGTAAAAAACACCCTTTACTAGGGACGAAAATATATTCTGCAAATCTTTCAAACTTACTTACGTTACTTTTAATGGCACAACAGCCCATGGAGGTCCTAGGCCGAGCTTTTCGCATCCACTCATGTTGTGCGTGTACATGATTGGAACGGACCTACAGTTTAATGCCGAATTCGAACGGCGAAGTGAAAAGCTTTTCATAGAAATTTTTACTCTCGTAGGTTTGCTATTGCCTGCCAAGAGGTGGTGCCGTGTAGAAAAATTATTTTTCTTCATTTTTTTTGTGTGATTTTGCCTGTGCCGAGTTTCGAACCCCGGACACTCAAACACAAGTTATATTAAATGACGGAGGAAAAATTCAATGGTGAATTTATATCTGAATAACATCCATTGTATCAAGGCTTTAACTTCCGAAGCAGATGTGCGGAAATTAAACGACCAAAATCAATCAATGAGTTAAGATTTGGTGTCGTAAAATTTCAACTTGAAAATAGAAAGATAAAGAAGCGGAAGGAACTTATGGTATTTGAGATGTAGATTACAAATTTATTGAGGGAGATAAAAAACTGATTCTTTTGAAGGCGGATATTAGCAGATCTTGCTAATTTTGTAATTGCCTGATAAAAAGAAGCCTTGCCAAACAATCAACATCCAATGTATTATGTATGTATGTGTGGTGTATGTTCACGAAAATGTGTTTCGTGTACTCCTTACTTTGACCGAGCTATTGTACGCTCGCTTAGTTGAACTTATAAAGCTCTCTGCGGCACGCTACACAACTATTGTCCAAATTACATGTTCTGATTTTTTTCTGAGCGAAACAAGAAACGTTTATGTAATGAAGCTGAAACCAAATCTACCAATTTTGGTAGATTTCTATCTATTTCATAAATTCTTTATATGCAGATAAAATTAGCATATTGAACATTCCAGCAATTTAAACTTTAAATATTAAAAATATATTTCATAAATTCGACACTCATCATTTAATATACGCTATGGTAGGGCAGAGTAAAACACAAAAAAAAAACACAAAAAAAAACAAATGGCGTCTACTTGAACTAATCCAATTTATTATACACAGCGCTATAACTTTTTCTTTCTATTTGTTTAGAGTGAAAGTGATGGGCTATACATACTCGTACATTCCAAGCAGGAGGAGCAGGACAGGAGGACGGCAAACTTCCCTTCTTCCACTGCATACAATTTAGAAAAACATCATAAAATGCGTTGTTGTTGTCGTCTTATTAGATGCGAATATGTTGCATATTTACCCTCAAATGGTTATTTTTTTTTTTATTTTAGCTAAGTTACACACTCGCACTTTGTATACTTACAATATATCCTCCCTCTGCAAATATCAAGGAGTATTATGATAAATGTGCAGTTGCACCCACCCTTTATGAAAAGACATACATACTCGTATGTACATATGTAGATGTGTCTATGTGTACAGGAAAAGCGTGTGGCAGTTGTTAGAACTCATCATAAAGGATTTAACTCGATTTTTACAGCTCAGACAAAAATTAACGTGCAACGTTCTACTGTAGAATAGATAGAAAACTAAATTGAAGATGTTAGAAAATGGTAGAAAATTGTAGATATGCCGACCGCCTGCAGAGGAGGCCGAGTGAAAGGAGAGGGGTGTATTCTGCAGAATGATGTCATTTTAGAAGTACTCGTGCATAAGTAAGTAAGATTTGTACAAGAAATATTCAAGGATGGTATTCTAGCTTGGATCCATGCGTAGCAACCGAATGCCTGAAGAAGGAGTACAGATTTTCGCATGTAACTTTGTGAGCAGTTGAGCTCAAGTAAAAGTTAAGAAACAAGTAATCTATGAAGCCCCTAGACTGGGCGGTGGAGCGAAAATACGAGCCCGGAAAATACCTCTTCAAGGCAGGCCTGCCCATGGAATTATTTTTGTGGTACTACTTTCATATTGTAGAATTGCGGTCCGACAGAGAAAATAGTTAAGTATTTCTGTAATATTTTGTGCATTGAAATACCTTTTTCTCGTAGGATGTGGTTCGTGTAGCAGGAGTTGACCATCATCTTTAGTTCTTAAAACTCAATTTAGGGAGCTTCGGGACTACACAATTAAATTAAATTAACATCAAACATGAAAATTTTTATAAAATATAGTCAAGTAAATTGTTGCTCTAATGTATCGCGCTGAGACGTGGACATTGACCACCAATTATGAGAAGCTGCTAGGAGCGTTCGAGTGAAAGATACTCTGTAAGATCTTGAGCGAAGTAGATCACCTAGCGAAGTAGCAGGACGGGGCCAGGTAACAAAAATGCTGCTAAAACAGAACGTATCATAGTCTTTTTTTGTCGGATTTCTATGTCTTACTTACTTACTTTTAATGGCACAATAGCCCATGGAGGGCCTAGGCCGAGCTTTTCGCATCCACTCATGTTGTGCGTGTTATATTTGTATGTGAATGGAATGGGTTTCTATGTCTTAAACATAAATTCCAGAATTTTCTTAATACTTTCTATTCATTTAAGATTCAAACTTTCACCCACCCTTTTACCACCGTCCACATAAGTTTCGCTGCTCTCTGCAACTCATGATCGACTTCCCAAGCAAAAATATTCCATTCAAGTAATTCGCGAAAATGCGAATATTTTCCGCATGCTTAAACAGTTGTAATTTATTTAAATAATCATATTAATTTCACGACGCCATCTTGGGTATCAAAAAAGGAAAAATAAAAAATTCCTAAATATTGCATTCATACACCGACACCGCAACACACACACACACACACACGCATACGTACACATAGAGATAATAATTACGCAGTCATGTGAAACAGAAAAACTTTATCTCTGGTAGAAAAATTGAAAATTTTTCATTTTCATGATAAGATTAATTGAAAAAAAAACACCAAAATAAGAAAATTAAAAACCCCAAAAACCACAGACCGAAGGGTTTAAGTTGAACTTCGAAAAAGTTTTATGAAATCTCGTTGGCTGCTTTTCTTTTTTTTTGCCTTCTGAAGAACAAGGAAAAGCAGCAACCAAATAATAATAATAATAATAATAAGAATAATGGCTGACGGGGAAGGTGGTGCGGGGGGTGAGGCGAGACAGCGGAGTTAATGTTGATGGTGCGTATATGTATCTCTTGTATCTCTGCTCTGAATATGTACGATGTAACTCTTTGACTCGAGCCGAGAGAGAGGGTGAGTCCACATAACTGTTCGCATCACAATTCTGCTACAATCTGGTAACGCTACGTTTCGTTTTTGCGGAATATTTTATATGGTCCATACGCACTATTGCGTTGTTGTTGTTGCTGCTGTTGCCTTGGATTTTCAACCCTTTCGCGTTCGCATTCACATAGCCGCTAAACTGGAAAAAGCGGGGAAAATTTGTGCGTAAATAAAAGTGCGAAATTTTGTAGCGTTTTGTGTGTAAATGTTGGAAATACAATTTTTCATACATTATATACTGGCAGATACAGTTACATATGTACTTGTATGTGTGGATACACCAATGTACCGAAGGGCTGCAAATGTATCTAATAGGTATGTGCCTACCTATATAATAATGTGAGTTTGTATGTACATAGTAAGTATGTGCGTATGTAGCATGTGTATGTTGTATTTATATGTATTTTGAGCTTTTAGCATATAAGAAATGTGAATCGCCTGCAACCTTTACGCTTGCTAAATAATTTTCCATTACTTTCAATTGCAATATGAATTCCTTTCGCTTGAACTTCTGAACAGATATTGACATTTCTTTACAGTTTTGGGTAAGTGACGGTGGAGCATAACCTGGGCTGGTTTTTTCACATAACTACTTATCACTTCGCTGTGGTGTAGTGGTAGTGCGTTGGACTTCTAAGCAGAGTGTCCGGGGTTCGAATCTCGGCACAGGCAAAATCAAAAATAGTAGAAAAAATAATTTTTCTACACGGCACCACCTCTTGGCAGGCAATGGCAAACCTACAAGAGTAAAAATTGCTATGAAAAGCTTTTCACTTCGCCGTTCGGATTCGGCATTAAACTGTAGGTCCCTTCCATTCATGTACAAATTTAACACGCACAACATGAGTGAATGCGAAAAGCTCGGCCTAGGCCCTCCATGGGTTGTTGTGCCATTAGAAGAAGAAGAAGAAGTACTTATCACTTAGTATTAAATATATATTTATGAATTTTGTTGAATGTTATATCTCGATGAAGGCATCCCTAAATTGGACATACTCATGCTTACAATCATACCTCATACCTCTCCAGTTTTTCAAGGTGGTAAGTGTTTCAAGGTTCTGCAAAATTTATGTTATTTAGAGAAGCAAGGTTCCATAGCATTGAAGTATTGAAGCCCTGGGAAGTAGATTTCATCTATTTCAGAATGACTTCTGTCAAGCAGCAATGTTGTGGTAGTATCATAATCGCCAAAAAGCCCAAAATTGTTTTACAGATCAACGCGTGGAGAGTTCTCGAAATTACTAGAATTATTTTTTTTACTCTTGTGTTTCATCAAAATTTCTACAAGAATGGGTTAAAAATATAATTGAATAAAAGGGTTAGTTAGAAAATCAATACTTGCATGGAACCAGACATAAAGACTATAAGAAACTTTCGCTTCTGAAGCAATTGCTACAAGCTAAGAACCCTGCGCCAATGTATGAAGCCCCACGTTATTGATTCTCATATGTATAAGTCCCGGTTCTGAATCAGCTAGAAGTTGCCCTATCTAATGAAGCTGACCTATATCGCTGATTTTGTTTAACAGTCTTTGCAGTATTTCTATACAATTCACACAGCATTTGTTTGAAAGCTGAAAAGGTTCGTATCGATGTCGCCGGAAAATTTTTAAGTAGCTTTGCTACATTCATAGGTCAATAGCATGTAGAGCCAATGGAACTAATGGTTGAAAACTTGATTGAGATTGCAGTATGGGATCGTACTCACAAGTGTTTAATTTTCTCTATATCAGCGACTTGGGTATGTTGAAGAGTGATAAGAAGAAGCAGATGATGCCGATAAGTTTGGAGTAAGTGAACTTAGAAAAAATTTTGGTCTGCCTCCTTTATGTTCAAAGTTAGCCTTAGTTATTTTATACAGGTTATAAAAATTGTTAACAATTGTTAATTATTTTTATTTTAGACTAGATACATACTAGTATTGAATGTCAAAATTTTAATGGCTAAAGCTATCACTGAAAGTAGATTTGGACTTTAAAAATCTTTCGCGTTAAACATGTCCAGCGCTTCTTCGTGGCATTGACTTCTATGTCAAATGATTTTGATCAATCTGAAGTAGCATCCGCTATCATGCTTAAAAATCAGCACCACTAATTTGGAGCAAGTACGACTGTCCTAACGTTTTTCAAGTCATCATATAATTTTCCACTATTTTCAATTTTCTATCGTCTTTCTTTCTTCTTATTCTCATTTATTCTTATAGTATGTATGTGTTTCCTTATCAGAAAATTTGCTTACCTGCGATGACTGTATACATTTTTTTATATTTCTCATAACGAAATCTTATAAGAAATCTACTAAGTTTCATGTGTAAATATGATATATTTTATACTACATATTATTAGTATTCAGTTGTAATTGTATGAGTTTATGCCTCGATGTGCCTGAATTGGAATGAGTAGGAATGAGAACTTTTTCCCTTAATCACCTAACGTATTTACTTTTTTCTTATTCGAAATGGTTTGTGTCGTCGCTTGCTGCGAGAATGCTGTCAGTGACAGTGGGCTAGGCTGAATTTCTTGTTATAATAAATTCTCTGAATTTTAATGCACCATTTTTCCTTATAAAATATTAAGTATGAATTGTAGATCTGAGATTTATATTCCCAGATTCTTGAGAAATAAATGCAGGTTTTGGTTCAGTTATTTGTCGCAATCTCATCCGGTCTTAATAAGACATCAGTCATTAAAACCCCAAAGAATTTTCATTCCTACTGTATGTCTCCAATGGTTACAAAGTACGTATTAGAAAGTTAAATTTGTTCCTACATGTTCGTGTCCATCATGCAAAGTACAACGAAAAGCTGTTCTAGTGTGAGTGAGATGGCCCGTGGAGGGAGGGTGCGTTAAATCTTGAGAAGAAGAAATCTTAAACAAAAAAGAAAAGAAAAAACTGTACAGCAAGCAATTTTTACAGCGGAAAATTAATGAGAGTGCGTGTATATGCATGAATACATACACACACAACTAAATATTAAATGCACGCACACACATATACACATACATATGTACTTACTCATATAATAAATGCAAATGAGAAGCAAAAAGAGAGGACAGTCTCTTTCTGTGGTCGCTGTGGCGTAGTGGTAGAGCGTTGGACCGCTGCGCAGAGTGTCCGGGGTTCGAATCTCGGCACAGGCAAAATCAAAAAGTAGAAAAAATAATTTTTCTACACGGCACCACCTCTTGGCAGGCAATGGCAAACCTACAAGAGTAAAAATTGCTATGAAAAGCTTTTCACTTCGCCGTTCGGATTCGGCATTAAACTGTAGGTCCCTTCCATTCATGTACAAATATAACACGCACAACATGAGTGGATGCGAAAAGTTCGGCCTAGGCCCTCCATGGGCTGTTGTATCATTAAAAGTAAGTCTCTTTCAGCATCTCAAGAGACGTAAAAGTTAATGAGGAAAATTTTGTGTTCCTGTTATTGTAAGTACTCGCCGTTGTTGTTGCTGTTGTTGTTGCTGTTGTTGTTTAAGCATATGAAAATAAGTAAAGAATGTAATGGAGAAAATGTCTGGCGCGAATAGCAGGATGGTGTGAAGTGTAATAAATTATTATTAACAGGGTGTATGAAATGAATAAATAATTAAATTAATTTGATATGCATTGAGACGCAGCAATACAAACATTTTGATAACCGTTCAATTGCGACACACGACCGTCAGTAGTAAGCGGAAAACGATGAACTCTAATATCGCAACGATCAGCCCAGCTGCAAACCTAAAGTGTTGTTATCTAATTTAGACCAGTTTTGGTCATTTAACCGTGCTGGGTGAAGTTTGGATATCATTGCTGTTATCATTTTGAATTTCTATGAGACATTGTTACCCTGAAGCTGAATACTCCATAAGTATTGAGAACAATCTTAAATTTCTGTAGAGTTCTATCATCGATTATCAACTCAATCTTGAAGAATACTCTCAGGCAAAAGAAGCGAATGGTGTACGCTCGCGGCACAGCTTTCGTGGGTAGGTATTTCTAATTCTTTTCTAACCTATGCAAAAAACAGAATTAATTTGAAATCACATAAATGCAATATGTGCTCAAATCAAAAACGAAACCATTAAAAAATTTAATTCAAAATTGTTCATATCTATTTTATAACATTTACTTGCGTTTCTTTTAGATTTCACTGGATGCCAACAAAATTGCACTGTCAGTAATAGGAAATTAACGCTTTACCAGAGACCGATCATAAAAACAACTGGCACTGTCACTGGCCATGCACTCACACATACTTACAACTAATTTTCATAAAATCGCTGGCAAAAGCGTCTGGCAACGACAGGGGACACATTATTGTAACTTTCCCATTTTTCTTTATTTTTATCCAAAAAAATCAAAAAAATAAAGAAAAAGAACCTTTTAGAAATTCTACATTTTCTACGTTCTTTTTTTCTTTTTTGTTTTGCGTTTTGGTTTTGAGGGTAGAAAAGTACGAATAGAAACTAAGGAACAAGTGAAATAATTTATGCTGCCATAAGTGATTATAGCCCAAAATTTTGTTTGAGTATGTGTGTGCGTGTGTGTGTGTGTGTGCTAATGTATAACAATGTACAGTGTGTGTATAAATACGCATGCAATATGTGCGTATAGATATAATTTTTTTATATTCATTTCACCCAAACCCTCGCTTTTCCCCCCACCAAAGCGTAAAAAAAACAAAACCTTTCTTCAGCCACTTCTTCCTGCTTCCCGTCCTCTTCCACCTCCTGCCCCCTCACATCCTCAAGACGCAAGTAATTTTTTCGATTTTTTAATGTAAAATTCTTTTATTTTTTTAATTTTGTTTTTTTTTTTTTTTGTTTTTTGTATTGTGAACTTACGCATTTTTGTGTGTGTGAGTTAAGGTCCTTTATTTTTTGGTCGCAGCATGTGAAGAGAATAGGATGGGGAGCTATAGTTAAAACCAGACATTAATATTTATTCTTAGCTTTAAAAGTGTAAGTGTGTGTGTGTGTTTGTGTATAGCACCCTATTTACATACGTATGTAGTATGCATGTGTGTGTGTGTGTGTATATGTGTGTGTATACCATCAGTATTTGCTCATTAAGCAAAAAACAAAGTTAAGACATTTTCTTTTTGTTTTTGGTTGTAGACATCTTCAGACAATTGGTTTCCTTCTTTTTTATTCGGGGCTTACATTTTTTATGGATTTCATGTTTTATTCTTCGCAAGGAGTTTTCTTTATTTCTTTCCAATATTAATTTGTGATGGGGCAAATTTCTTAAATTAACAGGATGACTGTTAAATTTTGTAATGAAATTCATTACTTTATTCTCATTCAATTGGAAGAATTTATATATTCTTAACCACGTAACTATAAAATATTACAGGCTTTTACACTCAACTACTGTACATGGGGCATGGTCACCAAGATGTTAGCTAAAATTGGAAAACCGAAGAAGATGGCAAGTGCTAAAGTGATCTTACTTACTTTTAATGGCACAATAGCCCATGGAGGGCCTAGGCCGAACTTTTCGCATCCACTCATGTTGTGCGTGTTATATTTGTACATGAATGGAAGGGACCGACAGTTTAATGCCGAATCCGAACGGCGAATTGAAAAGCTTTTCGTAGGCAATTTTTACTCTTGTAGGTTTGCCATTGCCTGCCAAGAGGTGGTGGTGGGTGCCGTGTAGAAAAATAATTTTTTCTACTTTTTGATTCTGCCTGTGCCGAGATTCGAACCCCGGACACTCTGTGTAGCAGTCCAACGCACTACCACTACGCCACAGCGACCACCGCTAAAGTGATCAGCTTTATAAATTAGGGCCAAAATAGAACCACAGCCGACAGCCGAGCAAAGTTTGATTTTAAACACGATGATTTCTGGTCGATTTTCCTCCACGATTTTTGGATAATTTTTCATGACGATTTTTTCTTTGTAGGTATGGAAAGTATCACCGCCACTTTATCGGATTTTGCCCATTTCAGAACTTACCCTCTTCCTGACTATAAGAAATATCTTTGCTAAGTTTGGTTGAGATTGCTTTAGTTGTACGTGATTTATCGTGAGCACAGATTTTTGTTCCGTACACTCGGAGCTTGACTGACCCCTTTTGTCTTAACCAATATCTAACTGACTGGCGGCATTTTATTGTGTACACGTTACGTATAATATTTTTCAGAATTTAGAAAACTAACGCGGATTTTCATACAAGTTCGAAGAAGCAAACCTGTGACACTTGTCCTAACCATCGCTTGGCTGACCAAAGTGTGTTAATGTACGTACATCATATGTATAATCAAATATTTACAAACGAGCCTGAGAAACTAGCCTTTAGAAACTGGGGGACCTTTTTGTCACAGACTCTCCGTCTTTTAGGATTACAAGATATCAGCGCAATATGTAAAAAATTTAGCCAGAGTTTTTTTTAGAAAAATAAAGATAGCATAGCATGTGGTCGCTGTGGCGTAGTGGTAATGCGTTGGACTGCTACGCAGAGTGTCCGGGGTTCGAATCTCGGCATAGGCAAAATCAAAAAGAAGAAAAAATAATTTTTCTACACGGCACCACCTCTGGCAATGGCAAACCTACAAGAGTATAAATTGCTATGAAAAGCTTTTCACTTCGCCGTTCGGATTCGGCATTAAACTGTAGGTCCCTTCCATTCATGTACAAATATAACACGCACAACATGAGTGGATGCGAAAAGCTCGGCCTAGGCCCTCCATAGGCTGTTGTGCCATTAAAAGTAAGTAAGTAAAGATAGCATATTCAAATAATTTCCTTAATTCTCAATTAAAACTGTCAATTTGAGAAGGGGAAGGGTTGAATTATACATTTAAAAAAATCGTCAGAATATCGAAAAAATATTTAAAAAAAAGTGATCCCTTGCCTTCGTTCACCTCAAAACTTAATCAATGCGAATTTTGCTATGCTAAATCATATTTTTTTGTAGCAAAATAATTACAAGGCTTTCAATACGATGCTGATATCGAAACTGCCTTTCACATTTGCATGAAAAAACCTAACACCATCCATAAAAATGATACTCAAATCCAAGACTCTCCGATTAAATCGCGAAATTAGTTAAATCTACATAAATTCAATTCTCACTTTGTTGTTAACAAATTTACACATCAAAAACACACATTAAGAGTGTAACTATGTAATTTACGATTTAATGGCCACAACAATTGTTTACTTAAATTTGTTAAATTTCATGTATGCAGCTCACTGAAAACAAAAAACAACAAAAAAACCAGTATGCTAATTTATGCAATTAAGAATTACAAATGACCATAAAGCGCACTTCACTTTGAAAGTCATGTTGACCATTGTCCATCCAAAGAAAGGAAACAAACACGCATGCATGTGAAGAGGGTTGCCTTGCCTTGCCTTACATTGCGTGAAAAGTAGAAAACCCAACAACAATCACGTAGATTAACATAGTCACTTTAACATTAAAATTTAATGACCATTCATGTGCGTTAAGGTAGTGGTCAGTGCGAATGCGATAATAACATAAAAATCACACCTTTTAAATTTTAAACACAATGAAAACAAACAAACGAACGACAGACACAAATTAAATGGACAATGTACAAGGGTGACCTTTGTACGCGCACCCTTGTTTCGTGTAACGATGATGGTCATAAGGTCATAAGTGGTCAGTTTGACAATATACCATACTTGTATGGTAAATATAAAATGCAACAGTGTGTTTTTAAGTACCCAGGTATGATTTAATGCAATTAAAGGGTGAGTGAGTGTTTTATGTATTGTATGGTATATAGCATGTAGAGGGAGTTTGAATCATCTCAGCTAAATCTACATTTTATTTTCATATATTATTCAAGCTAGGGAATGATGAGCTATAAAATGTTGATTTAAACAACAACTAGCGATAACTGAATTCATCTTAATTGCACAAAGCATGAGCTAATTAACACATATGCCTTCAATGGTCGGGCTGACCATATTTTAAATCAAGAAATCCTAAAAATTACTCATCCAAATGAGTAAAATCCTCTACTAAAAAGCAGCAACAACATATTTTGGCTCCCATCAGGGATGCCACCCCTATTTTTCAAATTCCATAAACTGATTAAAATAATATCCCAATTTCAGTCTCTTTTTCCCATATTTGGTCGCTGTAGCGTAGCGGTAGTGCGTTGGACTGTTACGCAGAGTGTCAGGGGTTCGAATCGGCACATGCAAAATAAAAAATTTTAAAATAAAATCAAAACAAAAAGTAACAACAACGAAATTTATACACGGCACCACCTCTTGGCAGGCAATGGCAAACCTACAAGAGTAAAAATTGCACATGAAAAGATTTTCACTTTGCCGTTCGGATTCGGCATTAAACTGTAGGTCCCTTCCATTCATGTACAAATACTTATAACACGCAGAACATGGGTGGAGATATTCGACACTGATAAACTGAAGTTTATTGTGATAAAGGCATAACACTTGCCACAGTGGCTATCTATCTCTTTATCGGTGTCCTGTGTGATTGCATCCTTCCTTCTTCCTTTCACCTGTCAATCTTCCTTCCATTCAACACAATGCTCTGCATATGATAGGGATTGAATGTATCAATAAAAAAAAAAATATATGTTTTGATATGAACAATGAAAATAATATAAACAACGTTAGCATCATTGTCAATGAAATCAGCGTATTTAGAGATTTTCCACTACAAAAGTTTGACTTTAGAGTTTTTCCAAAACCAACCATCACGAATGGCTATCGCTATGCAGGGTATCTGTATACTAATGCAGATACTAAAACATAAATTATAACAAAAATTAAAAGTTAATATAAAGGTTTTACAAAAAATGTATTTATAATTCCATGACGACATATTAAAAGAATATTTCGCAAAAAGTGGAGGGCAACGGGTTTTAAATTAAACTAATCCTGTGTTATTGCTTTCCCTCTCTTATTCTCCCTCGTTCTTCCTCCCACCTATCAATCTTCCTTCTATTCAACACATAGGGGTGTTGAAAAATAAGAAAACAAAACTGGTACAGAACTACTTTTATATATCAGTGGTCATAAATTTTTGTATTAAAAGGTATTAAGTAAATCAAGAAAGTATTCTGTAAGTGCATTGATTAATACATAAAGGTGTCATTGTCAAGGTATTGTATATTATATACCTACTAAATAAAAAGATAGTACAACTGGGTTTTTAAGCCTATTTCAGAAATGATCAGATTTAAAAAGAAATTCAAAAGTCAAACCCCATCCCCACAACTAAGAACAAGTAAAGCTGATTTCCCACAATTTAGGAAACTTCTTATAAGTTGGCACCACTGGCTTCCATTAAAAATATGCCGCAGAGCATTCACCGTTTCTGAAAGACAATGAACATACGCTCGCACTACTGTTCTCAAATGGACTTTAGTGAGAGGATTTTATTTCACCATTTTCCATTAATTTCGAAGTTGTTGTTGCTGCTTGGCCCCTGCCATCAAACACGATGAATATTAATGATTTTTCTGAATTTTGGTGCCGTTTGCTTTTTATTTCGTTTAATTTTCTATACATACACATGTATTTTTGTTGTTGGTTTCTTTTATGCCTTTCTTTCAAATTCATGAAACGTCAACTACAAATCCTTAAAAAGCATAAATGTCTTAGAATCAAAAAAAAAAAAAAACAAAGAAAATGAAGAGGAAGTGCGCGAGAGCAGCAAGCGGAAGTATTGAAGTTAAAACCAAAGGAGGCAGAAAAAGTATTACTTTTCTCGCTTTGGTTGCTTCTTCACTGCTGTTGGGTAATGGGCAAGGTGCGTCTCTCACAAAAAAAAAGAAGAAAAACAAATAACTTTGATGCTTAATGATTTTTGACATTGCAGCCGTTGTTATTGTTGTTGTTATTGTTTCAGGATGATAGACCAGGAAAACGCAACCGATTTTGTTACTGCGGCTGGCGATGATGATGCGTTTGATGATATACGTCCAATATTACAATATTTGGGAGAAAATGAGTTTTGCGCTGTTGAAGTAGTTAACATAAGTGAGAGTGAAAATTCGGGCGTGAGAGTGGAGTGAAGAAATTTGTTTTCTTATTATATAAAATTTTTTTTTATATTGTTTTGGGGGTTAAGAATTCTAATAGTTCTTGTTGTTGTTTTTCAAATACTTGCTCTCAATGCTCTGGTTTTTCTTTCTCTTAGTTTTCGCTTATTTATTGGATTTACCAATGAAGCGTGTTGTTATTGTGTAGTAAAGCAGAGTAGGTGAGTCTTGTTTTCTTCCGATGTTCTGTATTGTGTTGTTTTTGTGTGTGTTTCGCGTGTGTAGAATATGTCATCTGGTTAAGCTCTACAAATTAATGATTCTCAGAGAATTACTTTAAGGTTAGGTTTTCATTTGTTGTTTTACTTCATTGCTGCTGCTGCTGCCTCTCTCTTTTTTGAGAATTCGCAGCGCAGTTGAAACAAGAACCATATTTGCTACGCTGTTTTTTGTTGTTGCTATTGCGATTATTCAAATTCCCCTTTATACTTTAATCAGGATACGCAGGATTCGCACATGAAGAATTTGTCTGCGTGTTTTTTTTTTCATAAGCTGTGCCAGCAACACTAAGAATATTAGTACCCGCTTTGGATTACTATGAATATTGATGATGAAAATTAATGAACGAATACCCACCTATGTATATTGAAAATGAAAACTGTTTTTTGTTTTGAAAATTATGTATCTAAAATTTCCACATATACACACTCACTCACGTAATAGAAATGAAATAGCATGGAAGTCAGCGCAAACACATTTGCCATACGCGCTATTACAAATACGAACTAATTTGCATAATTATACCCCAAAAAACTTTTTGGTACTTCTATACACACATACTCGTATAATAAAAGTAAAATTAAAAAAAACAAAATTTTTATGCCACTAAAAAAATAAGGGACGCAATGTCTTTTTATGCTTAAATACGCACGCATACGCACATTTACTCGCTACACATATTTATGCACTGTTGTTTTGTTTTTGCTTCTACTCTCTTTTACATAATAAATGTACAGTAAATACTCGTATGTACACGTACATGTGAGTACCATATTTACTTACACATACGGAGAACCATATGTATGCAAATCTGAGAGATGAGGTCCAACTACTCTTTCGGTTCAAATACAGTTTGTTCCAAAAATTAAAAGCCACTTAGAAAGACTTTGGCTTTTAAAGTTCGTTAAATGGTTTGGGAAGTTAGGAAAGGTTGAATTTTTCTCCGTTTGATATTTTCTTTCTAGTTGACCATTGGCATGAGAATATATTTTTTTTTTTTTTTTGCAAAGCTTTTACTTTAGTGAACATTTGAACTTTTGAAAAACCACAACAGAAAGCGGCAAACAGAAAATTTAATTTTTAGTCGTAGAATTGGATGGAGTACTCAGTATTTCTCCAGCACATCAACAAGAATCTATCAAAAATGGGTTAAAAACATACCAAAAATGAATTGTATTCGTCTAAAAATACTTACTTACTTACTTAGCTGGCACTACAACGGATGATCGGTCTTGGCCGCCTCTACAAAGCATCGCCAGTCACTTCACCTATGCGCGCGCTGGCGCCAGTTGATAAGGTCAAGTGGAGTCAGGTTGCCCTGCACCTGGTCTTTCCAACGGAGATTAAGACGTCCCCTTCTGCGTGTTCCTCCACCGTGGTTCGAATAAAACACCCTTCTAGCCGGAGCGCTTTCTTTCATTCGCTCAACATGACCCAGCCAGCGAAGCCGCTAGAGTTTTATACGCTTGACTATGTCAGTGTCGGCGTACAGCTCATCGTTCCATCTTATTCGCTACACGTCGTCCACGCATACTGGACCGTAGATCTTACGGAGTATCTTCCTCTCGAACGCTCCTAACAGCCTCTCATCATTGATGGTCAATGTCCACGTCTCTGCGCCATACATTAGGACGGGAAGGATGAGGGACTTATAGAGCGTTATTTTCGTCGGTCGAGAGAGGGCTCTACTTCTCAATTGCCTACTGAGCCCGTAGTAACACCTGTTGGCAAGAGTTAGTCTCCGCCTAAAAATAGACTGCCATAATTGCATGAGTTGAGTATTCTCATACCAAAAATTTGGCTCACGCATCTTGAATTTCCGCTGTGTTTTCTTGACGTCTCTGCACTGTTATGCACCATTGTATTTAAAGCGTTTTATTATTTGTTTGGAGGGGAAAGGAGTCAACCCCCTCCATCCTCCTATTGACTTTGAAGACTTACCAGGATATGTCTAGGTATATGGTATGCCATTTGCTACTTCAGCTTTTTGAGACAAATTCTAACAAATTCTCAAAAAATATTGTCATATTATTATTTATCGCAATGGAATGAGATTTATTTATACAAGCACTAAATTTTACGAAACATATTTTTGTGCAAATTAGCTATTTTCAGCGCAAACATTTAAAAATAAAATTTCTCAGCAATCACGTAAAGCAAATAAAATTCAAGATTTGCATATGATGAAAATTAGAAATTACTTACCTGCTATCGACTTTTGGTTTAAATACAAAACAGAAATCGAGTAAAGTAAATCAACTTGGAATACAAATTAAAGAAAGAACATATTTAGGGCACTTTCATAAGTCACGTGACTTAATTTGCAACGGCCAACTTTCGTCTAACTTAATTTCTAAAACTCATACATGACCACACGTTTCTTATACATATACATATGTACTTACTTCCCATACTTATTTCAAAAATAAATATTTCCAAAATTATGTCAAAATTAGTAAGCAAATCTGTAGTTTACTTTGTATGCAGTAATAGACTTTGAGTATATTACAAAACTCACGCATATCCGGAGTGTGGTCAACATCCGCTTCAGTTGCTACCACCAGCAACATACCACCATTACCAAACCATACAACCATTACCATGCATGTAAGTATGTTCTTACTCCTACATGTGTTGGCTATTGTCCTTACAAATGTCAATTGCTTACCTCGGAAAATGACTTTTTAATATGCGACACACTTGAGAACAAAAAAATTCTTCAGAGAAGTTGTACTATTTTTGACATACACGCAAATAATAGTAAAAAAAAAAGAAGAAAAAAACGAAAGCTTAATTTGAATATTTATCAGTGTGTGTTGCCAAATTATCCATACTTCTTACATACATACATTAAAATAATACACAAAAACTTCCATTAACATACGAGTAACTTTGGCTATATGCCAAAAGTCATATTCTAAAAGACTTCCCCCACCAGTCGTTCCCTACCGTTCTTTTTATTTTTCCTACATACTTGCTCCCACAGCGACCTATTGGTCAAACGGATATGGTGCACAGTCATTAATGTTAACTGTTACTACATGCGCCCATTATGTAGTTTACACAAGACTCACGTGAACGCTAAATACACACACACATACTTGAATTCATTCATACATACTCGTACATAGATATATAGCTATGTACCCAGTGGGCAAATAAGCGACGCGAAATCTCCTAAAATTCCTTTAGGATATTTTTCTCATCGGTAGTTTCTACACTATGTACACTCTACACTCATAGAATGAAAGCAGGTGGAATAGAAGAAAACTAAATAAATTTCAAGTGAATTGCAGAGAAGCAAAGTGGAATTTGGAGGTAAAACTCTTCCCTGGTGCTAAAAATATTTGATATTAAAGACAGACATGAAAATTGAAAATTTCTAGCTCTGCTTTTGTTTTCAACTGATTAGAAAAACTTAAAACGCAAGCAGAAAATTCAATCAGAGGTTAAAAGCAAACTGTCTCGTCTACTGCCAAATGATATCCGGAAATTGGAACAGTATATATAGTTTACTAAGAGAGTCACATGTGGTGGCTGTGGCGTAGTCGAAAGTGCTATGGCCTGCGTTGTAGAGTGTCCGAGGTTTAAATCTCGGCACAGGCAAAATAAAAAAGAAGAGAAATAAACCCGACACCACCTCTTGGCAGGCAATGGCAAACCTACAAGAGTAAAAATTACCTATGAAAATCTTTTCACTTCGGATTCAGCCTCAAAACTGTAGGTCCCTTCCATTCCATGTACAAATATAACACGCACAACATGAGTGGAAGCGAAAAGCTCAGCCTGGGCCCACCATGGTCTGTTGTGCTATTGAAAGAAGAAGAAGAGAGTCACATACAGCTGCCTTGATAGGAGTAGAAGACTTTCTCTATATATTCTGGACAGATTATCTGAGGTATCATTGCCTGGTTTTTTCCACGAAACTCATAATTACAAAGAGCGCATTATTTTAATTCTATAAAATTTGTACATGAATTTTTACTGAAAAGAATACGGTCGATTGTGTCTTAAGTGATATCACATATTATATTACACATAATCCAACGCCTTTAGTATAGAAAATACTTCATCCTGAAGACAAAATCCACGTACGACTTACAAATATAGCATGAAGAAATCATAAGTCTCGGGATCAACAAAATTTCAAGATTCAGGGCCTTATTTTGTTTTCTTTTATTTTATGTGTTTTGGTAGAAGTGAGCAATTTATCGCGTGAAATATCTGTTTTTTGCATGAAGTTTTCCGCTCTCTCAAATTGAAAGAGTAACAGTTTGACATGGAACTGCCATCTAAAATTTAAAATGAAAATGCAGGATGCTGATGATAATTCAACACTATAACTTTAACATTTTCAATATGTATATTTTTAAGCCACAGTCCATAATATTATAGCATATAAGTATGATACTTTAATTAGTTTATATTTTAACCTAGATGGTTTTAGCCTAGATGTTTTTAGCCTAGATGGTTTTAGCCTAAATGGTTTTAGCCTAGATGGTTATAAGTGCCTCCTTTCGGTTAAAAAGCGGACTTGATTTATGATTCTTATGAGCCAAGCTCTCTTGCTATAACCCAATCTCTCCATAGACGCAATAAAGCCCATATCCGATCTTAGATTAAACTCTCTTATTGTATCAAATAGAAAGTTTATCTCCTTACGATTTATTGTTGTTTTTTTAATCTAGCATTCTAGTGTTCTTTTAAGTGTTGCTATCTTCGAAAGTTGTCATTCTCATGATAAAAATAGGAGCAAAGAGTTCGAAATTTGGTCGGTGAATCTGTTAGGTCGACTGTCCTATACAAACTAGATCCACTCAGGCCAGTAAGGCCCAGTTGCACTTCGTAGTTTTTTCATTGTTTACCAAGCGATGTACTAGCACAATTTCCTACAATTCTCATTCACTTCATATCCACGATGACTTAATACAATAGAGTGCGGCACAGATTTCTTATTCTCTCAATAGGAGAGAGCGTAAACATATTATAGAGAAAAATCGAGAGAAACGCAACGCGGTGAGCTCGGTCTTACACTTCACTTTAAGGTTTCACCTGCGTTTAAGTTTGGTTTCGAAAACGCTTCTAGCTTTTCTCCATTGGGTACAAAATGTATGTGAATATATTATTATATGTAATATGTATGAATATGTTAGCCGGCGCTGTGATATATGTAAGCGCTAATGACATTAAGTCACCAATTTTGATTATATTTAAATTGTAAGTGGATTCTTGTTTCCTAATACTACTTGCCTTTTTTTTTTGGTAGGCGTTTGTGTAAATTTTCTTTCTGACTATGTAAGTAGATATTTGCATAACTAAATAAAAGAAATAATAGTAATAATAATAATAATAATAATAGTAATAGTAAGTATAAGTTATAATACTCCTAATAATATATGGTCGCATGTTGTCGTTCCTTTTTTCGTTTCATTTGATTTTTATCCTTTTCATTTTTAATTCGAACGTTAGGTTTCGTCGTAACGTAACTAAAATCGTAAATTACTTTTTGATGGAAAACGGAAACTGGTTAACAAATTATGCAGAATGTTAAGCACATTAAATACTACCGAAAGCAACAACAACAACCAGCACAAAAAATTACTAACAAAAACTTTAAGAAACTAAACGTGCATGCCTGGTGTTTGTCCAGTTCTTTGTCTCATGTAGAAATTAAGGGTAAATCTAAGTAAATGAAAAAAGTTTTCTAAGGCCATTATTTTTATAGGGAACAATTTACTAAATTTAGTCTTTCCTCACCAATTTAGTATCTAAAAAAACTATGGTTTAAGTTCGAGTTCCTCAAATATGTTATTAACTAAAAGACGCGACCCGTTTTCCCTCCCATGACTGTAATGCAAATTTAAGAAAACTTTGTCTATAGTCATTTTTATTAGATTCTAAAATAACATTTTGCATAATTCAAATGCATAGTTTTCAAAACGAAAAATTCTCATGCTAATAAATGCCACTGAAATCTCTCATATTTGTCATTCTAAACATGTAACGGAATTTTGCACATTTTCTCCCGCTCCCAAAATTCCCAAACTCAAAAGCACTCCTGTGTGTAGCAAGGCGAGTCTTCTGTAGGTCGTGCGAAAATCACCCTTCTCCAGCAGTGAGTATAACAAGCTAATTTTGCAAAGAATTGCAACCCTCCGGCATGCTCTTTTCACAACGACAACAGCAACACAAACGATAATATCCTTACGCAATTTTTGCATTGTTGGTAGTACAACACGAGTATAATATGGTAAAGAGTGAAGAGAATGAATGCGCATTATTGGTGTAACCTTTTCTCTCCATCCATCGCAACAGATTGAAATCCAACAAGTGCGTTTGGGTTTGGGCGCTTTGTTTTTTACCCTTTCTCATATTTAAATGCAGTTTTTTCAATCGTTCTCTTTTATAGTAATGCAAAAAACAAAAAAATCCATTGCATTTATACCGCCGCAATTGAATGACGCATATTATTGTTGTTGTTTTTGATGTTGTCCCCCTCTTCTATTGTGTCATGCACACCACACATACACACACGCAGCCACGCAACCAGCAAAGTTCTGCTGCAGAAATTGTATTATGTAATTTTTGCGCCTTTTCGGTAGATGCATTTGCATAACAAAAACAACAGCAGCAACAAAATCTAGATGCACAATAAAAATGCATAATTGCAAAATTGATGAAAGCACATCAACAAAAACAAATATTATAATAAATAGGATATTTGTAATTTTTCACACCCATTGATTGCATTTATTTTGATTTTGGCTAGCATTTTTATAGCATGTGATATTTGATGTGATGTTTTTGGGTAAAAGTGAGCAATTTATCGCGTGAAATATCGGTTTTTTATACGAAGTTTTCTGCTCTCTTAAATTGAAAGAGTAACTGTTTGACATCGGAAATATCAATTTTCGATGATGGTCACAGTTAAAGGAATGTTGGACTGCAAAGCCGACCTCTCTGTTTGGAAGAAAATGAGACAGGTGAAAATAAGAGTGTAACACTATCGGTCGGCGAATTCGTCTTTATTACTGATGGTCAAGAAGTTTTTTCATTGATCGAATTCTCAGCGCTGGAAGGTTGTTTGGTGGTTTGAAAACCACTTCGTTCATTAATTCGCCGACAATTATATTGTAAAGTAAAGCGAAAATTCATGTACAAATATAACACGCACAACATGAGTGGATGCGAAAAGCTCGGCCTAAGCCCTCCATGGGCTGTTGTGCCATTGAAAGTAAAGTAAGTAAGTAAAGCGAAAAGTGGAAGTCCTTGTTTAACTGTACTATGTGTTGTGAATGGGAAGCTGATTAGTTTATCGTGCATTTACACATCAAACAAAATCAATCCAATCTTATGCAAAGTTCCCGTGCTCAATATTTTTTCCAATATTCTCGTTCTTCAAATATTTTCATTGTAAATTAAAATTTTATTCATTTCAATTCAATTGATTTCTATTTATTTCAATTCTTTACCATTTGCTCTCATTCAATAGAGAGCACAATATTTCAACTTGTATTTCAGTTCTCTCAAAGGCAAAACATGCACATATACACTCACAAATACGCATGCAATATATGGTATAAATGTATATATATAAAAAATACATAATATTGCTCCTTTCCTATACAAATATGTACAACTACTCTAATCCTTAAAATCCCCATACCAAATTGTAAAAATATAGAATTCGTGCTTTTAGCTTGAATTGAGTGCAGACCAACGAAACGAACGGTAAACAGTTCTTTATTTTTGTTGCTCTTCTTCCTCTTCTTCTCTTTGCTCATCGGTCGTCGGTCTCGGGCGTCATGTTGTGTATTCACTCTCCTGATTTTCATTTTCGCTTCCCCACTCCATTAGAATTTCTTTAGTCTCCCACTCTAAACACCATTTGCTTACCAACTAGTAAATTTTTCTTTACACTGCATCCCCGTTTTATTTTTAGTATTTCCTCTTCACCAACTCCAGGCATCTCCCACTCTTCTCTCTTTCTGTATCCCTCTATCCATCCACATTGAATTTGATTCAATATCCTTCTGACGCTGATGCGATATTTACATGCAATAAAAATTAACGTTAAAAGGACCAAGTATGGCCGGATGAGAAATTGAATTTTTAGCCTCTTATGTTGCAGGGTTACAGTGGAGTGAATTGAGTAAAGCTATTTGCTTTTGAAAACTTATAATTTTTCCAAGAATGGGGGTTTAGCGAATGAACAAGGGCTTTTTATTGAAAAATTATTTGGGGTCTTCGGGGCAAACAGAAGAGGAGGAACGCATTTACGGTGTAGAGAACAAGTGAAAGGAGTTAGTTGTAAACAACAAATTCAGAGCTCGTTTTTCTTCACTGACTAGGTTCTAGTAAACCAGTAGAGTATGAGTAAAGCACGAGTAGAGTAAAAGTAAAATACAAGTAGAGTACGAATCAGTATGATTAGAGTATAAGTAGCCTACGAGTACAGTACTAGAAAAGTACGAGTATGATTATGAGTAGTTCACAAGTAAAATAAGAGTTGAGTCAGAGTAAAGTACGAATTGAGTAAGAGTATAGTATGAGTTGACTACGAGTAAAGTACGATTAGAGTATGAGTAGAGTATGATTAGAGTATGAGTAGAGTATGAGTAGAGTATGAGTAGAGTATGAGTAGAGTATGAATAGAGTATTAGTAGAGTATGAGTAGAGTATGAGTAGAGTATGAGTAGAGTATGAGTAGAGTATGAGTAGAGTATGAGTAGAGTATGAGTAGAGTATGAGTAGAGTATGAGTAGAGTATGAGTAGAGTATGAGTAGAGTATGAGTAGAGTATGAGTAGAGTATGAGTAGAGTATGAGTAGAGTATGAGTAGAGTATGAGTAGAGTATGAGTAGAGTATGAGTAGAGTATGAGTAGAGTATGAGTAGAGTATGAGTAGAGTATGAGTAGAGTATGAGTAGAGTATGAGTAGAGTATGAGTAGAGTATGAGTAGAGTATGAGTAGAGTATGAGTAGAGTATGAGTAGAGTATGAGTAGAGTATGAGTAGAGTATGAGTAGAGTATGAGTAGAGTATGAGTAGAGTATGAGTAGAGTATGAGTAGAGTATGAGTAGAGTATGAGTAGAGTATGAGTAGAGTATGAGTAGAGTATGAGTAGAGTATGAGTAGAGTATGAGTAGAGTATGAGTAGAGTATGAGTAGAGTATGAGTAGAGTATGAGTAGAGTATGAGTAGAGTATGAGTAGAGTATGAGTAGAGTATGAGTAGAGTTTGATTAAAGTACGAGTAGAGTAGAGTAATGTACGAGTAGAGTAGAGTATGAGTTCGAGTAGTGTTTGAGTAAAGTACGAGTAGAGTAGAGTAAAGTACGAGTAGAGTAGAGTATGAGTTCGAGTATAGTACAAGTAGAAGTATGAATTCTAACACGATCCCTGGCATGGATATCTGGCAAACCTTATTGATTGCCCACATAGAAACAAAAAAAAAAAAAACATGCCTCCCTAGGTTCTTTTCTGATATTTATTTTGTTCTAACACTTGTTAATGATGTGCTCATGTTACTGTTTCTCCTGAAGCTAATAAAATTGCAGTATTAAGAAGTGGAATTTGGAATGGGTTAAAAGGTTTAATACCTATTGGAGGTAATATCTATTGAAGCACCTAATTCAATAGCTGGGGATAAACTTCTTTGAAAAGAGCTCAAAAAAATGAAAAAATAGATAAAATTTCTGATAAAATAAATAAGATTATTCTTCATATGTGTACTTATTCTATGTGGATTCGATAGATTCCTGTATATTTACAAAAATACAATCCAAGTCATCCCTTTAAGGTTTCCCAGTAGAAATTCAGTACTAAATATTTAAAGTGACGTGCTCACTTGATTAGACAATTTTGTGTCCGGTTTTCCAAGACATGCAAAGGTTCACTAAGATTCCTTTGAATCGTTGGACCAATGGCACATCTAATGGCCTGTTGTAAGTATCAGCAAGATAAGTAATTAAATTTTAAAAATGCTATCCCACTGTACACGATGTCACTCACATCGAAACATTTCGAATTAAAAAACAAAGGCAAAAAATATATTTTTTAAAATCCTTCACCTTCGTTTACGACAAATGACTCCCCGAACGACCACGCTGCGACCATATTAAGCAACAACAATACCAACAGCCAGAACTAAAAATATACAACAGCGACCGCACCGATGGAGCAGGGAAATAAGAAAGTGTTTGGAAAAATTTGAAGGAAAAGGAAAAGAATTTCGATTGTTATACGAGCCGAGAAAGAAAAAAGAAGAAGAAACTCATTTGCATGAGGATTTAAAAAAGGGGGATGATTATTAAATGGGTGGCATGTTCCACTATAAATACACACAAACACACACACATATACTTAGAATATTAACTAAAGATGCAGATAGAAATTGTGGAAGCGGATGTGAACACTGCGTCCATCCATGCAAAGCTAGAATGAAGAAAGAATAATAAATAGAAAACATATTCGCACACACATACATACATAAATACAAAAATACAACATAAACATGGATGTAAGTATTAAGTAAAGTAGACCGGATGGGAGCTGGGCACCTTATTGGTGTGACAAGTGAAAAGCAGCCAAGCTCATGTAAAGGACAATGCTAAACAAATGCGTGGGAGCGCGAGTGGATGGATGGAGTTGGAGTTGGAGTGGTGGTGGATGAATGGATGGACTTGAGTCGTATGCGAGTGGGTGTACGTGTGTGGGGGAAAACCCCACGAGGCACTTCATGCAGCGCACTGAATTATGCAAAGGAGTATTGTGATTTCGACACAATACGAGGGAGGCAACGACGTTGCGAAATCGCGCGGTGTTTGTAGCGGCAATGGAGTAAGTATCGCCATATTAAAAAGTTTTTACTTGATATCAGCGAACAGTGGCGATGGTGGCATTGGAGCAACAACTGTGAGATGCGATGGGATGGAAAAGGAAAGAAGTGGAGTAGTGTGAGCTGTGAGTAGCATGAAGGCCAAGCGAAAGCACGGACTCACAACATGTCCGTGTTTTGACTGCTATAATATTTAAGTACAATTCGAATTCAAGCAACGAGGCCTGACGGACTGTCTGCCAAGCCTGCCTGCCGGATCCCAATGAGCGTACGACAGTCCGACCAGTTAACCGACCCATGGACCATCGAACATGCCGCTGTATTTTGCATAAGAAATGAGGATAAAACGCGCAAAGTTTTTTGGGTTTCTCATTTTCTATGAACACCACAATAATACATACGAGTACTTTGATTTGTTGCTGTTGTTGTTGTGTTTTGAAAGAAATTTGTGGAGGATTTTATTCCACTGCAGGCATTGGCGTTCGAAGCGGCTGTGTAGGGAAGAGGAGTATTTCTTGTTCCTTTTTTAAAATCCAAACACTCACGCTTTTGAGAGTAAAGTGTAGTGAAGTTATGAAGCTCTGTATGAGTGAGTGGCTGATGGCGCAATATAGAACAATTTTAGTCTGCTAGCAGGTATGTATGTAAGTAAGCAGGCAGGGGCAAGTTGTTTTGTCAAAAACTGTCACCGCAAACTGTTGGATTGTGTAGGGGGTGCATAAGCATGAGCGCACAAACTTTTAATATATGCAGAAAACCTGTTAGTATTTTTGCTCTACTCTGCATAAACACCCCTGGACAGATAATTTCCTTTGACTTTAATTATGTATGCGTTCAAAAAGAAGATAATGAAATATTATAAACATGTCTAGAAGTGATTGAACTTAGTTTAAACAAGCTAATGTTAGACAATCTGAGGCTTTGAGAGTTTTGGTGGCATGATCATCATTCGACAATTGGTACTGTGACCAAGGGCGGATCCAGGCTCCAGGGGGCCTCGACCATTCTGGTTCTTAAAATTAGAAAATATTACAATAGGGCTTTTTGAAAGTTTAAGATGTAATTTAATATAAATAAATCATATCAGTACCAGTGGCTGCATAGCTACGCAAGCTGTTTAGGTCGAGGCAGAGAACTAAAGTTATAAGAATTATATTGAACGTCTTCAAACAGCGAATGTGTCACTATGCTAGAAATAGCTGAATCAATATATGCTTGAAAGAATTAAAGGACCTGAGAATAGTTTATTGTTTTTTGTTGTTATATACACCGAAAGAATCTATCAAATAATTAGTGAATCACAAGAGTCAGGACTAGGGTTAAGTTTTACCATATTCTTTTGAAGAGAAAATTATTTCTTCTTTTTTGTATTGTCTTGCAACTTTCCTACACGTACAAGTGTGTTTACATAATTGAATCTTGGTTTTTTTTTTGTAATCTTCAATTCCTTTCAGAAGATTCTTTAGTCTAATGCGCGAAAACCAAATTAATATTCACTCAATTTCGCAAGTAATATGGCGCCTAGCGGTTAAATGCACACAAGCACACGTTTACAAAGCACTGAAACCTAAACTCAATAGATTTCCTTTTGCATACATACCATCAGCAAAATCACGATCACGAACAAATCAACAATACAGACAACAAAAGTCGAATAGGTTCGTATGCTGAAGAGAATAGTTCACATTCAAATTATAATCGAAATAAAATAAATCGCATGCGATAGAAATGATCATTGAATTCTATTAAAACGATGGAAGTGCAGGACTTTGAAGAAAGCCGCCGCCATTGCAACCAAGACACAAACATTCACACACACACACACACACACACACACAAACACAAAGAGAGCAGGTGAGAGCAAGGGGGGAGACTCGGCATCAGCTCAATGTGCGCAGGAGGGCATTTTTATAGAAATATTTCAATTAACTTAAAGTGAGACGCCGCGCTGTTGCCGCCGCCGACGCCTGCGCCTGCTTACGTAAATATCCGTCTCGAGGAGAGAGATAGGAAAAAACCATGTAATACCTATACCGTGTGGTTGAGTACATGCCTCACGTGCATACGCGTGTATATGGTGAATAGTTATGGCCGAAACCTATCCTCGGGATGTATAAGACAATAAACAATGTTTTGACAAATCGCTAAAAATTGAGTGCGCAAAATATTATTTTCAATTTAAAAACCACACGTATAATTGCAGCACAAGCGCCTAGTTGAGGTTATGAATTTCTGACGCTTACACAGTCTCACGCTAGCTGTATGCTAAATTCAAGTATGCCTATGTAGGAAGATCATGCAGAAATGTTGGTACAATTGCAGATGGGTAGAGGTATAAATGAATGTTGTATGTATGTTTTTGTAGCCGCAGGACGCTAATGATTGCAAATTAATAATTTAATGTTGCAACATGAGTGCTACATGAGTGTAAGTGTGTTCAATGAAATTATTGTCCATATATTTTATTAAATCATATGAAGATAAATTTCAAAATAATCCTATTAAAAGAGCATGTTGAAGTTTATGGGAAAGCATTGAATATATTCAAAGATTTATAAAAAGAAAAGAGGAAAATATTTAAAAAACAAAAAGTTAACCTAATGAACTTTTGTGTATTTAAGTACATACCTGTCAAGTATAGTTATGCAAGGATTTTGAGAGTAATAAATATCTCAAATGGAACATGAGTTGATTTCACAGTGATAGTTTTAGGTTAGATATCGCAACCGTTGGCAATTAGGTGGCACTAAAAGTAATAGAATCCAAGGTGGTTACGTCGAAGATTGAATGAAATGTCGGGTTCCACTTGTGGATATAGAGCCTTACAAGTAGGGTGATTCTCAACTGCACCGGATCTTGGGGTATATTCCGGATGGAGTTCAGTAAAAAACATCTACGATTTTTGAATATTGACTCAAAATTTGAATACATTCCTCGACTCTGTGATTTTAAAGATCGCTCAAGAAATTTACCTGTTCTGAAATCTCGCATTTTATAAAGGCCAGGTAATGGTTAAAATTTATATTTTCACGCTTTAAGATTAATATTAAGATTTCTGCAAGTCCCGTCGTGATAGAAAAAGTCTGCGCTTTAATACTACTTTTCTAATAAAAGTCTGTCCTTTAATATTACTTTAAGACTAATACTTTATTTTATTATGTTTTTTATTGATACATTTAACACACATGATTTCAAAGTGTACCCCTATGAATGCAAAAAAATGAATAAATGATAGGTGGGAGAAAGAAGGAGGGAGAATCAGAGAGGGAATGCAATCACACAGGACACCGACAAATGGATAGGACAGCCATTGTGGCAAGTGTTATGCCTTTACCACAATGAACTTCAGTTTATCAGTGTCGACTTTGATCGCATGTAGCGCCAAAGGCCAAGCTTTACGCTTGCTTTGAAAGGGCAAAAAGAGAGAAGAAATATGGCAAGCACACCAAGTAACTGTATTCCTTGTAGTGTCGTATGAAATATGATACGAAGAAAAGACATACATATGAGCGAAAAGAAGAGGGAGAGTGAGAATAATAGAACGTACACTTTAAAGCATCCCATATACAACTCATTGAAAGAGAGAAGTCCAATTCGCTCTTTGCTTATCGCTGGTTTAAAAACATGTTGTGGAAAAAGAGTGGAATATGAGAGAGAGAAATCCTAGTCTTATGTTCCACTGGAAGCTTAAATATTTACACATCAATACCGGCTGCCATTTTTTGAATTCAATATTGGTAGTCGTCAGTGCTTCTTAACCTATAAGAAGGAAGGTATAATTGCTCTGTATATGCGATTGAGTCATAACCGGTGAAATTGCTTTAAAATTCATGTTTCCGTGTAATATCGGCGGTAGTTCGATTGGCTGGTACTAAAGTGTCACAGACAGCCAACAACTGTCATTCGTAATCATATCCGTGCATTATAACGACTATTATCGGTTAGATACTTAGGATTTGTAGACAATATAACTGATTCAAAGAAAAACTGATTCACAAAACATTTTAATTCTTTCCAGGGTTTTAACTACAGATTAAAAAAAAAAGTAAGCACGAAAAATACAATTATTATTATTATTTTTTTTATTTTAGCCTGCTATGATTCAAACCACAATAGAATTAAAAAAATAATGCTTCAATTTATTATCAGCCGTTAACAATAAAATTTGCTAGGTCTAAAATTGAGAAACTTCCAAGCATCGGTTCATAATTGAAGAATTCAATATTAATAATAATTATATAGCTGATGAATGCTTAAATAAAACTATTATTAACTTTTAACGCTCTGTAAATCTCAAACTTTTTTCTTAAATTGTTTGAAGGATATGCATCAAAGACTCAAGCTTACATATTAATAATCGAATTGGGATAGTTCAACTTGATGAAAATCTCATCGCACTTAAGCGTTTGCCATTAAAAGATAGCAAAGAAAAAGAGAACAATGAAAAATTGATAATTGCATTTCCAGTTTTTATCAGAGACGTGCGCGTACATGGAAGGTAAAGTAAAATTAACTTTACAAACTTGGAAAATCTTAAATCAGGAAGCATTCAAAGACGCATTCAATGAAATGTTCACACATTTTAACATCAAAGATCGGTGGACGATGAAGATGACGGTGAAGAAGCGAAATAAGTTTATGAATCTTACAACACCAACATCAACATCAACACCAACACCAACTACAACCAGTAATACGATAATAGTTATTAGAACCTATAACTGGAATGGGAATGTAAGATAACTAGTGGTAGAAGGGGAGCGGGGCGCCACAGGCAGAGGGAGGCAAAGGCGCCTTGCCGCGTATTGCACTTTCAAGCGTTGAACGTTGCTGACGAACGGTAGTGATCGGCGCGTAGCGTGAACTATTTTGAAGTGAAAGAAAGTGCAAATTATGAATGATTACAATCAAAAGCACAAGGGGGAAAAGGGTGAAAAAGGTGAAAGAGAAACGTGTAAATGATAAAGTTGATGAAAACATGTACGAACTGTGTAAGTACATTCAAGAGATACAAATACAATTTCTTCTCCTCAAGTTTATCGAAACACAACAAGCGCGAGCTCATTAACAACACAGTAACGGTAAAGGAAGTAAGAAACAAAACAAAAAAAAAAGAAAGATGTGCACAACTAAAATTTAAAAAAAAATACAAAAAGAAAAAAGAAGAAGGAAAATGTACGACGAAGAAAAATCAATAAAAACGGAGAAAAACTATGGAAAAAAAATTATGCAAAGAAGGAACACCACTGCTAATGAGTAGAACGAACGAACATCACGATAAGTAATGAGCAAAGAAAGAAAGAAAAAAAACAAAAAACAAAAAGGAGAAAAGAAATATGTTGCAAAAAAAATGTAGCCCCAGGGTTGAAATACCCTGCTGTACACAAAGAAATTATAATGAAGAATAAGATGAAAAAAATTAGTAGCAGCATTGGCAGCAAGAAAGCTCAAGGAAGAAGGAAGTAATGAAGCTGCCAAGCAAAAAAAATATATAAGTTAAGATGTGTCCATTTGAGAAACCAATGCTCGACAATGAGTCAGCAACTATGTGGACGAGTGTTAAGGACGAGTTGGAGAAGTTCAAAATAAAACTTTTGAATACAACGTTAGTTTTTTTTTTGATTCAAATTTTTCGTTGTTGCTAAAGTATGCTGGAAAGGAGGTTCACCTTATACATATGTATGTGTGCTGCAGCACTCATGCCAAACCGATTTACTTTAAAAAGCAGAAAGTTGTAAAAATTAAATGTGAAAATGGGCAACGTTGCAAACTTTCATAACTTATAGCTAAAGTTGATTGTTGCTTTAAAAAGCTTTAACTCTCCATAGATAACTCTGGCCCTTGAGTTTTTAAATGTTCCCATAGTTAGAAATTCGGACTTGATAGAAAAACTTTACATACTCCTTCGAAATCAGACAGAAAAGCAATCGAAAGTCAGACCAAAAAAACAAGACTAGAATTCAAAAGATTATAAGCATTCACTTTTTTGAGATAGCGCCTCTGGGCCCAGGGAAACCCATTGTTTGCTTTTAATCATTCTACGTGGGGTTCTTCTACAAAACTTAATTTTTTGTTGTAACCTTATGAATTGGTTGGTTGTATAAATATTGGCTTAGTTAATTCAGTTTTTTATTAAGACTTCTTTTAAAAGAATTCTCTGATTCTGACTTCTTTGTGTATTCTATAGGAGTATGAAATTATTGCTGTGGTGTCAAAACTATTAAGTTTACAACATAATTTAAAGAAAAGACTAATCAGGTTAGAGGAATCGTATGGTAATTTAAGCACTTAACCAAAGAAACGCTTCATGACGTTGCATTTACTCAGGTTCGAGGTAGTCAAATAAACTAAAGTTGGTCCAGAAATTATGGAAACAAACACATTGCAAAATTAAATGTACCTTTAGCTGAGATAAATCTTCAACAAAGCAAAAGCGTTCCCCACAAAAACAAGAAAAAACGATGATAATATTTACAAACCTCTAATTCGTCAGGCTACTTCAAATGCTCTTACAACAGCAAACAAAACAATGCAAACAGTTTAGAAACTAGAAATTCGTATGTAGTTTGAAGTACTCGTAAAGCGCGAACGCTTATCACAATCTGAGCAGCAATGTAACAAAATTTCTAAGCCACTTTGAAATGCTGCTCAAAATCTATTCACTCACACGTTTCACATGGCAGCTCAGCTCGCTCGAGCTTTCTGCGGTGTATGTAGAAACTGATAATTGGAACAGACACGAGACGGTAACTAACTATTTACTGCTAAAGTGCAGTGCGGCGTTCAAATACTAAGCGAAAACTATTTTCAGCTTATACGATAGGCCGATATGAATATGAATGCGCGTGCGCGCACGCTAAAAATTATTATTTGAGATGATCCAATGTTAAGGCAGGGGGAGGGAGGGAGGATGAGCGGGAAAGGGTTAGAGAAGCTGCTTTAGCTTTAACTACAGCATAAATGTAGAAGAACATGTAATGTAACACCACGTATTATGGCACATAAAATGTTTAAATCGTTGATTTGCACGAAATTGTATCCATCATCTGTAAGGTGCCGAGCTTACAGGCGAGGAGGCGAGGTGATTTGTAGTAAATGCAAGAGATGCACGAGGTGGATGGAAAGCGTCAAGTTTTTCACTAACCATAATGCAGCCAGCTAGCCAGCCAGTCAGCCAGGCAGTTTCTATACTCCTGTACTCACGGTGGGAGGAAATGCCAATAGTGCAATTTTGGTTAGCGATACGCTTGTCTATTTACGTTCATATTCGCTTTGTTCTTTGGATTGTTGAGGGTAAAGTAAGTAGATGAGAGACAAATAGACAAGCAGACAGACAGACACACATACAACTATCTCGTGCAATGCTGCTTGCTGCTGCTGCAACATGCAGTTAGTTGCACATGACACGCCAGTTACCAACAAGCGACTCTGGCCACACTCGTTATAATCACACACTCACTACTTCTACTCTCCGCTATGAAGAGACGTCATCATCATCATCATTATCATCATCTTTGGTGAAGCCCCCGGGGTCATTTGGCTTCTTAAATGCTGCGCCAAGTGTGCACGCGCACGCGGTGTTTTGGCAACACTTGCAAGTGCTGCTTCTTTCTCGCTGTTCGGCCGCTGTGCGCTTTCCTTGAGTCTGTTTTTATTTTTGTTTACTGCTTGTAAGGTTGCCAGCTTTGCTGAAGTCAGTCATGAGTGTTTAAACTTTGGCTAATGCTCAGATTTACTTAAAAATAGACCAAAGTCCAGGCAAAAAAACAAGTCTCGAATTTCTCAAAAAACCTTCATACCTTAAATCAAACTTAAAGCTATCCAAATCTTAGACAAAAATCTGACCAAAAATCAAACGAAATTTAGACCAAAGTCAGACTAAAACTTGTATCAAAATATAGAACAAAGTCATACTAAAATTTGTATCAATAGCAGACCAAAATTTTTAGTCTATGTCAGGCAACCACTGCCAATTCTAACCTAAACTAACCTTTAGGTCCAACCCAACCTAACCTAACCTCAGACCAAAATCGGGCAAAAAATTCTATAAACACTCAGACCGAAACTCGGAACAAAGTTTAAATCAAAAATCAAACAAAAAATAAGACCAGAAAGCAGACAAAGTTTAGACACAAATTATAGCCAAAACTCAGACCAAAAAAAATGAATCAAATTCAGACCAAAAGCAGACTAAACTTGGACCAAATTAAATTGGATTCCAATATGAGCCCAAAATGTAAAATCAGACACGAAGAATTCAAACCACAAATCGAACCATATGCAAACTAAAAATTAGTCTAAAATTTTAAACAAAACACAAATCAAAAGCAGGCTTAAATTAAGTTAAAAATCAAACTGAAAGTCAGACCAAATTAAGATTAAAAATCAAATCACCAATCAGGCCAAAACTCAGAGCAAAGTTCAAATTAAATTTAGATCAAAATTAGGACCAAATCTTAAGCGGAAATTCAAACTAGTTAACTGCAAACTAGAAATCAAACCAAACAGACTAAAAGACCAAAACTTAAATCGAAAGTAAAGACCTAAACCAAATCCAAGTTCCACTGAACTGCGACAACTGAGCAGCTTTAATCATCGCATACGTATTAAAGAGCATAAAGCTTTGCTTTTGGCCGTCACTGCTGTAAATACACATACAATTTTACTGAAATTCCAGAAAAGAAATTATGAAATCATGTTGCCAGAATGTGGCAACATGATTTTCAGCTCGCCAGCTAACTATTTGGGAGTGATAAAAAAGAAGCGCGGCGGCCATATATGAACGAAGCAGTAGGCTCAATATTCATACACTCTATGGATTAATGCCTCGAGGATGGCTGTCAATTTCATTGTTTTCCGGTGTCTAAATTGTAGTGTTTTCCACAAGTATATACATAATAACAGCAATAACAACTACAACTAGTAACTCGAAGCATAACAGAGATCTCAAACCACTTAACTATGTGAAATGTGAGTTTAAAGTATTTTGGAAAAAAACACAAAAAGTACAAAAATAAAAAACCAAAATTGAAAGGAAAGTGGAAAGGAAAGAGAATATACCAGCAACATGCACATTGAAACATATGCAACATTTTGCAACAACCAACATCGACATCTGTTGCTGCTGCAAATTACACTGTGTGTCTGCCTGTTTGTCGGTCTGTCTCAGGGATGCATATGCTTCGTTTTCGATTGCATTCGATTTTCGTTTTTTGTTCAAGTTATTGGAGGAGGGCGAATTTACAGACAGCCACAGATTGAGATTTGTACTATTTTCTATACGAGTATTCTGTGGCTTGAATTTTTCTCAGACGATTGTTACACCCACAATAAAATAAATGCTATTTCTTGCTGGCTTTTTGCTTCTAGTCCAGTATGCACTCACACACACACACACACACACACACAAACAGCCATAGTGCACGTTTAACTTTTCTTTTGCTAAGGATTCATACTTGCGGTGCTTTTGGCACTTGGTTTCAGTGGTCGCGCTCCGACCGCAATGAAGAATTTCGCAGTACATTTTATGAATTGTGCTTGGGCAGAAATGATTTATTTGCTCACGCGCAGCTTAAATGGTTTACTTGTTGTTGTTGTTGTTGCTGTTGTGGTTGTTGGTACTATTGGGTATTTATCATGGTCTAATTAATCTTGGCGATAATAGTAGTTGAACATGACGAGTAGTTGTGTTAATAGTTTAAATGTGGTATGGACAAGGTGACGTGGGGGAGGGGGCAGAAGAGTGTGAGTAATAAAATCCATTACATACTCGTACATAAAAAACTTAACTTAACTGGGACCGGAGCTAGAATCTGACAAAATACCAATGAGATATGTTCAATAATAAAACTAAAATGCAAACTATTCTAATTTAAGATGACTGTCAAAAGGTTCGTTGAATTTCACTCTCCTTTAGAGAATTATGGTATACTCAACTCAATTAACTCAAGACCTTCACAGTTAGCATTTATTTTCCAAAATGGAAAGACTTAATGCTTGTAGGAATACAAGCAATACAATAATAATTGGAAATCAATTATAGAAAAAAGCTTTTCCATCGGGAAAGAGGTGCTAAGTTCCACTGATCGCGGGCCCAGAGGCGCTATCTCAAAATAATGAATGCTTATAATCTTTTGAATTCTAGTCTTGTTTTGGTCTGTCTTTCAATGGCTTTTCGGCCTTAATCCTGGATTGAAGCTTGATCTGAACCGAATTGAATCTGGCCGGATTTCTAAACTGAATTTGGTCTTAAATTTAGGTCCATTTTGCTACCGATTTTTTGTTTGTTTTCGTTATGATGTTTGCTTTGAGATTTAGGCTAAATTCGATAAGAATATTGATCTGAATATTAGTTTTAATTTCCGTTTGATTTGTGGAATACTTTAGGACTGAATTATGGAGCGATTTTTGTTCTGAATTTGGTATTTTTTTGCTCTGAAATTAGTTAGTAGGTAAATTGAGTTTGAGTTTCTGTATAAATTATAATCTGGCTTTTGATCTTATATTTGTTTTATATTTTAGTTTAGTAACTGGAAAGATAATTATTCTAGGCTTTTATAGATTTACAATCCTAGATCTACCTCTTGGTGCCGCTCATGACTCGCTTTCTAACTTTAGGGCAATGTGAAACTCTGATTGAACCCCACACACCCCGAATAACAACCGGTAAGTTTTGAATATTTAATAATTTTAGTGTTTTACATGTAGTTGATTCGCAAGGTGTCGTATCATGTCGTATTGTCATAATATTGTGAAATTTTGTATCATAAATTATAGAATTTACGACAATTGAGAGGATACGACACTGTATACGATAATCTTATAAATAGGCCAACAAATTCCACAGCTTTTTTTTATGTAATAGTCTTATTCTGCGGTACAGGTCGTAAGATGATCAGAACAAAGAATTTTGCCAATTTTATTGAGTAATTTTTATAAAGCAAGTGCCAACTGAAAATCAGTATCACTTATTGGATTTTATTCCATCTCGACGAGGTTCACACTCTCTCTCTCTCTCTGAACTTATTTAAGCTTCATATTTATAGCCTAAAATCTATACAAACCTTCATAATGAGCTTAATTTTGAAGTTTCCACTTATTTTATTATTTTGCGTTACGTACATTTGAACTACAATTGTTCTGTGCCTGTACGAAACTCGTAATAAATGGCATGGCTAAATCCCAAACAAAGTGCGTAAATTCATCACCAATTGTAAACGCCAACTTTTCCAAACCGAACTCACTGTTTCACTTAATCTTCATACAATAGCAGGAGCTATGTACAAAATGCCGCCATTGAATGCGCAACAAGTATTCACCACAATGCGTGGTCCTTTTTCTTTTACTTTCCTTCAATTTTTTTCTAGTTTTTCAACAACAACAATATCGAGAGTAACGAAACAGCAGCCATTGAAAATGACAAATTTTTTTGTATCTTTGATATTCAGCCACTTACCTACAGTGAGGAGAGAGCGAGATAGCCCTTGTTGTAGCGGTAGTTGGAGATGTAGTGATACGTACACTGAGAGAATAGTATATGTGCATAGCGAAATCAACTAGTTTTGTTGTTGGAATTTTTGACAATTCTTTTAACTATTCTTATATTCTCTAGAAAAATTTCTCTAGAGAAATTTCAAGTACGAATGTAATCAATTTATGTTGTGAGCCATCAGTTTACGAAATGTATGGGCCTGGTGGTCGCTGTGGTGTAGTGGTAGTGCGTTGGATTGCTACGCAGAGTGTCCGGGGTTCGAATCTCGGCACAGGCAAAATAAAAAAAAAATAAAAAAAAGTAGAAAAAATAATTTTTCTACACGGCACCACCTCTTGGCAGGCAATGGCAAACCTACAAGAGTAAAAATTGCTATGTAAAGCTTTTCACTTCGCCGTTCGTATTCGGCATTAAACTGTAGGTCCCTTCCATTCATGTACAAATATAACACGCACAACATGAGTGGATGCGAAAAGTTCGGCCTAGGCCCTCCATGTGCTGTTGTGCCATTAAAAGTAAGTAAAGTATGGGTCTGGCGATCTGAAAGAAAAGGATAGTAGTTTAAAATTCGGCACAAAATACATTTAAAAACTTTACCAAAAAGTAATTACTGATTAATATTTCGAAATATGTTGACTTTAAAACTGCATTTATAGAACTTGAAATTTTTGCTCAAGACTCAGGTACCCAGACATGGTTTTGTGTAAGGCAGTTTTGAAAACCAAGCAAAAATAGTAAATTTAATTATCTAGAATTGAATCTAGACAAAAAAACAGGCTTCATATAAAAATTATAAAGTTGCAGTATATTTTTCAGAGACTACAGCTGACCAAACTTTTGTAAAATAAAAAACATTTTGCGAAATAAGCAAATTTTAATAAAAATGTAAGTTTTACACATTTTGTTGGCTTTAACTTTTAATAACTGCTAAATTAATCTTAAAATAGTATTTGATCCCAGAGAATACTTATAAGCCAACTTTGTTACGTAAGAGTATTTCATTTCATTCCCTTAGGGTAGGCCAACAACATTTACACCCTTTAAAGTAAGGGCAGATATAAAGTATCATTGCCTTTTCCAAAGGCGCTGCTGTTACCAAGAAAACTTGGCCCAATACAAACGAAAAGTAAACCAGTGCAGTTTAACCGAGACCTTAGAAATTAAGTTTCCTATTATCGAATCTCACGGGTTGCCTTTAGACAACTAACATCCATCTAGAAAATAAGCATGTAAGTAGTACTAAAAGGGCGCATAAGCTCCTTTTTTCACTCTTCAATTGAAGAAGTTGCTATATAACCTACCCATATCAATACATTTTAGACCCTCAAAGACTCTCAAAGATCCCCAAAGCTCCTACAATCAACAACTTGTTTACGCTCAGTGTAGCTGCGTCAGCCATCACCAGAGATTTGATTTTCATAATATGCTGCGTGCATATTATTAGGTCCCTTCAAAGACAACAACTACAATAATAAATAAAAAATAAGCACTGCGACAACGACCACGTCGATTAGACCAAAGCATCAGTAGCAAAATAATGCAATAAAAATTCTTGTTGAAATTTTGCAAAAAAAAACAAAAAAAATTTTATAGCTATTTAAATTTTTTTTTTTTTTTTGAATAATTTTGCGATCTGGTTGCTACTTTTCATTTTTCGCTGTTGTTGTTGTTGTTGTTGTTGTTGTTGTTGTGTAAAGTAAGCAAAGCATTTCCGTTTCACTTACAAAGGCTACGCTTCGTTTCCGGTGCTTATTTTTATGGGTCTGTCGTTTAATTTACATACAAATAATTTTTTTACACACATATTTGTGAAGAGATTTTCATGGAATTTTCATTTTTCTGCGCTCTGTCAAAATATTAACCCACTTTTGATTTTCGTTCCTTCGAGGACTTTCAACATTGCCGACCTATCGCAACATGCATTGCAACAACCCCATTTACTCGTACCTAATTATCTGATTTCTTTTTTTCAATTACTTCCCTGGTCGGTCTTTCGTCTACAATTTCAAGTGGCCTTAATTGATTTCAGCCACCACTTTTTCATCTACCGAAATTGTATTGTATTTACAGTAGTAGCCCTCGGTCGCTCGCTTCAGTTCGGTTTGTTTATTTTCTTCTTCATCCTCAAGTTTTTATTTATGTCTGCATTTTGCTCGCGTGCCATTTTCGTACTACTTACAACAATGAAAGGTGCGATGCGATGCGGTGCGGTGCGGTGCGGTGCGGTGCGCCCCTCAATTCTTGCTCCTTGTGCTTCTTCTCCTTTTTATAATAATAAATTTTTTCTTTTTCTTCTTCTCATTTCTTCACCCTTGTAGACACAGAAACTCATTATGCTGCACTGTTACTTCAACAATATCAACAGCAACAACATTCTAATAAATGACCTTAACCCGACAACGGCACACCACCACACCACATCACACGAATCGAATCCATGATATCAACAGTCGAACACCGTCGCCGTCATGGACATTGAGTGACCTTTACTTGCCTGCCGGTTATTTGTTTGTATGCGTGTGCTTATTTGTGTATGTAGGTATTAATGCTTGGGTCAATTCATGATTAAGTTGTACAATTCGTAGCAGCAATTAGTAAGTGGAGATGCACATTTGTAAATGAGAAAAGTGGTAGTAGCACGCAGCTATCGAATGCAAGTTTTTGAAATTATTAAATGCTGGAATAACCGGTTTGGTTATTTTAGTACTTCTGTGGCGGCAAGTACTAAAGACTGTACATTTGCTGATGGGAGAGTAAAGGATAACAGCTTCGCTGCCAGTGAACGGAAACTCTAAAATTATACTAACATATTTGATTTGATTTTCTATTTTTCTTCCCTTTTCTAGGTTTTTCTAAGTCAGAAGCAACCACTTATCACAATACAAGAGAGGTTTATCGTTAAGCGTGGGGCATACGGGATAACCCACCCCTTCTCCATATCTTCAAACCGCTAGTGCTTTCATATATGTATCCTCTCCTCAAACAGAAGAAGCCTTTTCTACGATAGTGTGCTGATCATGTGGATAGATTCTCTATGAGCGTGAATTATATGTGTAGATATTGCGGGCTGGTGTTTTCTGTCAGGTTGTTTAGCAAGGCATTGTAAAGTATACTCAGTGTGGTGTCGATTCATTCAATACCTAGCGCATTGGCCGTTTTTTCTACTATTATTCCTATAAATTCAGATCTATTCAATGGCCAACCTGTGATGACATAGGAATCTTATAGAATGAAGCAGTTATTAAAGTGTTTCAGTTTTAATAGAAGCTTGATTGTTTGAGAAGATAGCTATTCTAAATCTTACTTGAAGCTTGGCCAGTAATCTGTAGGCTTTTCTGCTCACCAGAAAATCGATCAGACTTGACAATTCGCCTTGAATGCGAAATAACGTGACAATGTTTAGGTTGTCCGAGCAGGTTTGGTATAAAAATGTGTGAGCCGAAAAATTAGAGGGGTGGTATGCTGGTAAGTACAGTCGCATCGAGGTCAAAGTTAAAACAAAGTTACAAGGAAAATAGACAAATTACTCCACGGCTGATCATGAGTCGCTCGTAGAGGGTTAATATTGAAGAGAGACCCAATTAATTTTTAATGGCAAATATTTTATCCCAACATTCAATGCAAACATTGTTTGTTTTTCTTAGAGTTTGCTTCATGTACTTGCTCTCCAGCTCCAACCTTTCATGTTCGTTCATGTACAAATATAACACGCACAACATGAGTGGATGCGAAAAGCTTGGCCTTTGGCGCTACATGTGATCATAGTCGACTCTGAAGTTCGTTGTGGTAAAGGCATAACACTTGCCACAATGGCTTTCTATCCCTTTATCGGTGTCCTGTGTGATTGCACTCCCTCTCTGATTCTCCCTCCTTTTTTCTCCCACCTATCAATCTTCCTTCCATTCAACACAATGCTCTGCATTTATAGGGGTACACCCTGAGTGTTGAAATATATCAATAAAATAAAAAATAAAAAAAAATAAAAGTGTTAAATTTAAGACCGACCTCCATTAATTTTCACTCTACAACATATTGGGTTCTATAAAAAGTATTTGCGGTTGGTTCCCGCAAATCTGTCATATATATGATGTTTAGTGCTTCCGATATCTTCTGACAAGCTTGCGTGTTGATCTTGCTCCACCAGTTGCACAATTTCATAGGCTTCTTCAGTGACTTTGAGTGCATCTTTGATATCGAAATTTCCGGAACGGAATCGAGCAAACCACTCCTCTGGGGTCTGGCGTTCACTCACTGCATACTCACTGCATACTCACCACCCCAATCCGTACAAATTTTTGGGCATGTTGTTGCAGCGGTTTTACCTTTTCCATAGTAATAAAGCATCACAAAGCGTATTTCTTCAGATATTTCACTGATTATCAAATCAATGTAACTTTTTACACAAGCGACGAATTACACAACATTCTTCTCACAATATGTAGCTTGAAATGCCATCTTTCAAACTTGTATTCGTTTGACATAATGGGACTAGTGTTTCCAGATTTGTGGGTACCAATACCAAAAACCGCGGATCCTTTTTATGGTACCCGATATTTCTCCAAAACATTTACCCCCAAATTTCCAAGCCTTAAGTGGGCTACGATACTACGATGACATTTTTATGAAAATAGATCAGTCAACCGACAGCTGGTGAAGAATATTTGCTAGAGGGTTAAAATGTAAGACTGACCCCATTTACTTTTCACTCTACAACATTTTCGTTACCCCTCATCCCAATCCTTAAGACTCCCTCCTCCCTCAAGGCTATCTACGAAGAGAAAAATGTAAGACTGACCAATGTTTGAATGATGCGAAGTTTCTGACAGCTCGTGAGGAATCTGATGGTCCATATAATAAATTTCGTCGCTTCCTAATTGTTTTGATTTTATGTATTTAATTTGCAATTAATATTATAAATTTTACTTACTAGTTTTCTAATATGATTTTCATACCATAGTTCTTCTATTGAATTCTACATACAACAATTACTAACAATGCAGTTGCCAATTATTACCCACTTACAATCTAAACTACCGATATTGATGTTGCTGCCACAACCGCAGCCAGCAATTTACCAATAAAACCAATACGCTTTCACCATTTTAATGCAAATTCGATTTAATGATTATCAAATATTACGAAGGTGGTTTATTTTGCACATTTGAACACAATATGTACATAACAATAACAACAACAACAACAACAATATCGACATCGACGAGTACAACCCACAAATCCGAGCATTAAATCAACAAACATACACATCCCATTCCATCCCATCCCATCCACCCACATCCAATCAAGTTCATCCCCCTGCTGCGTCAAATAATACATAGATGTGTGCGTGCGTGTGTGTGTGCGTGTGTGTGTGTGTGTAAAGATTTTTTCGCCAGGAAAATTGCAATCCGAAAATCTCATTGTGAAAAGCCGAGTTAAGTATCCTTTGGATGATGGTTGAATGGTTGAATGGATTTTTTTTTTGCAAACCATAACAACAACAAAGGATATTTTTGCAACATGTTTACATTCGCAATTTCACCAACAACAAGACGCAGGCGGTTCTTGTTAGCGTATTGTATGTTGCTGTTGTGGTTGTTGTTCATGTTGTTGCTGTTGTCACTTTACGATTGTTCTGCGGCATGAAATTGATGTTTTTGCCAATTTTCAATTGAATTGCAATGAACCTGAAATTCTATGCCCCTTCTTTCTAATGGAGGAGTGGCGGATGGTGGTGGTGGTGGTGGATGGATGGATGCATTTGAGATTGTTGCTACTGCCGCTGCTGCTGCTGCCATCATTGCCATCGCTGCTCACTTAGGGTGAAAGTTCCTTTCACAAATTAGGGTAGTGATTGCGAAAATTGTTGCAAGATACGAGTAGCACAAAGCGTTTTTATTCCACATCAAGTGGAAGAAAGTTGCACGCGCATAAATTGCTGCGAAATTTCTCCGCCCCTTGTGCGAAACTGCCTGCGCCCCTTTTGCAAATTTCCAGCGCTCTTTGTGTGCAAAATTTCCTAAGCGCTTGAAAGTGCGTGGAGTCCGTGCACACCGTTCAGGGTTCCATTGTCAGGAGCGTACCGCTCTATGCGAATATGGGTGTGTGTGCGTGTGTGTGCGTGTGTGTTTACATAAGAGGTGGTTGCATGAGCGGGCGAGGTATTTGGATATGGTTTAATATTTAGAAGCGTTTAGTTTATTGGCTTTTATATTCTTTTACTACTGCCACTGCCATTGATTGCATCGTGGCAATTGGGTTGGCTTGGGTGTGTGAGTATTGACGCGGGTGTTTGTTTATGTGTATGTGCTGGGTGCTGTGTGGTGTGTGCTGTGTGCAACTTGCCTGTCATAAATATAAAAATAAATTTGCACGCTGACAGGCGATATCTGTCATCGCATGCGTCGTCACTTTCCTGTCTTTCTTTCGTACTTTCACAAAATACATAACATATTATTATGTAATATGTACAGCAGAGGATAGCATGTAGTATTATTGTTGTTGAAGTTGTTTAGCATCGAATAGCACAACAAAAATAGTCATAAAGGGAATTGCAAAATGGTTGTGTTGGTACTCGTATCTCAGCGGTATTGTTATCATTGTAAGGAAATCAAAGCTCGTTCTATGATTTCACTTAAGTATGTGTGTGTGTGTGTATGGGAAATTGGTGGGTGTGGAAACGTTTTGTTTTCATTGTTTTTTAATATGATTAGAAATTTTATTTCCGATTGAGTTTTTCGCTAAGGGAGCAAGTGAGTGAGTGAGTGTTTAAAAAAAAAAGATAAGCACTTTGGTCTATACGAAACCAGTCAGTTATAGACTACCCGAAATCTTTGAGAACAACGAAATCTGCAGCAGCTTAGTGGAAACTCGAATTTCGGACTATCACAGAAATTGAAAATGAACTATACTTTAATCTTCGAAATCAATCAGGTCAGAAATATAGAATTATGAAAAATTTTAATCCATGGCTCGCTCGTCCTTGAAAAAGTCTTCTTCTTTCTTTTAATGGCACAACAGCCCATGGAGGGCCTAGGCCGAGCTTTTCGCATCCACTCATGTTGTGCGTGTTATATTTGTACGTGAATGGAATGGAAGGGACCTACAGTTGTATGTCGAATCCGAACGGCGAAGTGAAAAGCTTTTCAAAAGCAATTTTTACTCTTGTAGGTTTACCATTGCCTGCCAAGATGTGGTTTAGAAAAAATGTCTTTTCTACCTTTTGATTTTGCCTGTGACGAGATTCGATACTCTACGTAACAGTCCAATGCTCTATAACTACGCTAACCGGTTAAAAAAAAAAAATACATTAAAAAAATGGAACGAAAACGCATGTCGTTTCAATTTGGTAATTTTTACATAAAATCGTACATTCTACGTTTCCGGAACCAAAGGCAATAGTAGGTTTTGTTGTCGGATTTCTAGTCGGACTTCAAGTTTCACAGTATTTTGCTTCAAATTTACAAAAAATCATCTTCAGTGGTCGTCCGTCAAAACTGCTTTCTTCAAAGTTCTAAATCGGCATAAAACTGCGGATCCTTTCCACTCCATGAAATACATAAAAAACGAGTGGGTGCGATAAGGTTGACCTAAAATTTTAGCCCCATAATACATAGTAGGCAATAATTCCATCGTCGTCTTCATATCACATTGGATTTTCCATAAATTAGTTATAGGCAGCAAATTTTTGGTTAATAAAAAAAAATAATTATTAGAAACGTCTTTCCTCGATAACACGACAGACCCTAGCTGACCTCAGTGAACTGGGAACACCATTGCCATCTCCTTTATCAATGTATCTTGAGGTTATTCATTTCTCTCTAATCCAACATGGAAACAAGTTATCAATAATAAAATTCGCTACCAAAATTCTACTCACAGCGCAAAAAAAATTCCATAACTCCAAATCGCTTGCGTAAACATTCCACCCTCTTTCCCTCATCGTTCGCATACACCCCACTCCTTTCCAACCAACCTTTACCAACCAAAATATGCGCTAAACGAATCAAATTTTGCAAATAAGATGCGAGACATGGAGACGCGTGTACAAACAACAACTTCCAGCAACAAGATAAATGACAGCAATTGACTCCATTAGCAGCAACTGTCAAAGTCGAATAAAAAAAAAAGAAAAAACACATCAACATTGGGGTTGGAGGGATTTTCTATTATTTTTATACCCATATAACACACCCACAAGGCTGCGGAGTGCAAAATAAGTTAAGAAAAACAATGCGCTGCTGACTGTAGCCAGCTAGTAATAACAACATTTGCCAAAAAAAAAAGCTTCATGTTGTCGCAAAATATTCGGGCAACAACAAGAAAAACAACACCGCATCAATGACTTCTACTAGAAAATTTGCATTCACATTTTGCTTGCATCGTTTGGCAGCGAGTCGTTCTGCTGTAAAAGTGGCTGAATTCTGAATTTGACTTCTACTATTTACCTCGTCTTTCACCTCCTCATGTGTTGGTTGCTGCTACTGTTGCTGCTGCTGCTGCTGGGAATGGCAAGTAGTGAGGGCACAAATATGTAAACTGCTACTGTACATTCGCAATGAAACCATCAAAATCCAATGAAATAAAATAAAATTCCAATAAAAATATTTTCATTTTTCCCGAACGAACCTTCCTCGCTGTGAAAGGAAATCAGGAAATCAGGAAATCTTTCCGGCAGTCGCCCTGAAGATGTGAAGCGTTGTACGTGCTGGGGTACGTGGTTGACATACGGTGAAAGTGGGTAGAAGTGGGCGAAATGCGTGTGAAGCCACTGCGAAAAGAAATTTGCGACCCCTTTTCCTTTTTCTGCTGCTGGTGAGCCCCTTCTCCTGCTCCATGTTGTGTTTGTTGTAGTTTTGGCAAAATAGAAAACAACATTTTTGCATGTGGGTTTCATTTTTTATTTCGTTCGTTTCTTAAGTACCTAGTTGTAGCTTCACTTCAAAGTCAAGAAACCACTGAAAATGTTGTTGTGCTTTTGGTGTTTGTATTTTGGTGTTGTGCCTCGGTGTCGCACTTTCGCACATGACAACAAAAATGACGACATGTCGTTAGTGGTATTTTTGTCTGATGCTATTTTTGTGTACTTTACAGATTTGTGTTTCTTTTTATATTTCAAAATTATTACTATTGGTGAGATTTTGGTTATAGCCCGAAATGGTGGAGAGAAGAGAGATTTAGATAGTTATAGTGGGTCATTTAGATGGACCAATCTTACACAGAAATCTTAGTAAGACTTTAGATATTCCAACTATCTGGTTCTTAGTGCCCTAGAAGGTCCAGCTATAATTCCCTCCTACTAGTGAGTGTCTTGCAGTGGGAGAGGTGTTTCAATTTCATTCCGGCAAAAGCAACCGAGTCTGTCCATTGCCAAGATTTTTCAGGTAACTAAGTATGTAAGTGGTCGCTGTGGCGTAGTAGTAGTGCGTTGGACTGCTACGCAGAGTGTCCGGGGTTCGAATCTCGGCACAGGCAAAATCAAAAAAGAAAAATATTTTTTCTAGACGGCACCACCTCTTGGCAGGCAATGACAAACCTACAAGAGTATAAATTGCTATGAAAAGCTTTTCACTTCGCCGTTCGGATTCGGCATTAAACTGTAGGTCCCTTCCATTCATGTACAAATATAACACGCACAACATGAGTGGATGCGAAAAGCTCGGCCTAGGCCCTCCATGGGCTGTTGTGCCATTAAAAGTAAGTAAGTAAGTATGTAAATTGAATTTAGATTGTTGTGAAATTAATTAGAAATTGTTTTTAAATTGCATATAATCTAATAAAAACAACGATAAAAATAACAGCATTGAGACCGAAATGAAAAGAAAGGAGTAGGAACTGATCGGACTGATCGGCCTGAAGACCTTTGAAGACTACACGAGCTTCTTTACAGCTTTTGGTAATTTACGGTAATTTGAGGCACGGTGGAGTATATTGGGATCCAGAGTGTAAAGTAGCTCTGAACTTTTTCCAGTCCTATTGCTATGAATACTAAAACCTTTAGGATCTAGTGTACTCCTGATAAAGGTTCTATATTTATGAACGGAGAAGGAGCACTGTGGTCGCGGTGGCGTAATGGTAATGCGTTGGACTGCTACGCAGAGAGTCCGTGGTTCGAATCTCGGCAGAGGCAAAATCAAAAAAATAAGAAAAAATAATTTTTCTACACGGCACCACCTCTTGGCAGGCAATGGAAAACCTCCAAGAGCAAAAATTGCTATGAAAAGCTTTTCACTTCGCCGTTCGGATTCGGCATTAAACTGTAGGTCCCTTCCATTCATGTACAAATATAACACGCACAACATGAGTGGATGCGAAAAGTTCGGACTAGGCCCTCCATGGGCTGTTGTGCCATTAAAAGTAAAGTAAGTAAAGAAGGAGCACTCCAGCGAGACACTTCAATCTTTCAGGAGATGGGATGAGTGTTCACTTACTAAGGTATGATCGATAACCTCCCTCGTCCTTGAGATAAGAAATGTTGGCTCCTTTACTCGATTAGCTTTTTGAGGCAGTCTGAAGAGCAGCGCTGCCCAGGCAGTCATGGAGTGAAGAAAACTAATTTGCATTACCATCACCATCATTAGGGTTGCCGATCATGTTGACGTCGGAGTCAATCTCTTCGGGCAAAAGAGGATCTACAACGTCTGTGGCGATAAGCTCTATGTTTCCGAAGAAGCCGCCAAGTCTAGTTCGGAAGAGGACATGACTCTTTCATCGTCGGAGAAACTTTCAGTGTCCGGATGGGGTAAGATTTCCAAGAATACTGCGGCTTCTGCCGAAGGCTCTTCCTTGGTTTCTTGACTAGTTTCCAGCTTGCCGCATCTGTAGACCCTGATAAAGTTAGACTCGAAGCTGTAGTTTATATCTTCCTTACAGGTACTTCTCATTTAGAATGATGAGCATTTCTCAGACAATACCCTTTAGCTCCTCGACCTTGGTTACTCTCCAGTCATGCGGTGGGAAGCTTCAGGTTGTCATCCGACGGGGAGGACTCAATCGGATTATAAGGCTGATTGGGAATAAGTTCTGCTGACTTGTAAAGGATGAGTTTCAAGGCTTGTTCAGTCGCCTGTTGTCGCTACTGTTTGGCCTTCGAGGTGGGAGAGAGAGCCCAAAAAATAGCAGCCTTGTCTCTTTAGTGAGGAGGACAAGTCTTGAAAGCGGGCTTTCAGCTTTTTTATGCCCGCATAGATATACCCTAGTTATGTGTGGGCAACCACTAGAAAAAGGGGCAATGTAGGTGCCGGCTCTGGTGGAAGTCGAAGCCGACTTAGTTGCTGGAACCTGCACTATACCAGTACGGCGAACGGGGGTGGAGAGATAAACAATATCACATGCCATATCTCCTGGAGGAGTTTGGGTGCTCGAAGCAAGCGAGGGCGCGCTTCAGTGTGCTGAGGTGGAGGTCGGCTTAATTTTAATAAAAATTAATGGATATTTTGTTTGCCCTGACAATGTTTTTGAAGATATATCGATTTGCCTCAAGGCCTTACAGATATAATATGATGGTAAATATAGCGCTGGAAACAAGAAATGTAAGGTATGGTATAAGGTGGCAGTAAGCCGCTAACAGTTCGGGACTCACTTTGCTTTAATGTATTTTTAATAAAGGACGGTAAGCCCTAATGGGAAATTGATGCTTCCGAAACGTGCTATAGTTTGATAGTTAATATTTTCCAAAGTTTTCCCTTAATAGGGCGAACCCGAGGTATTCCTTCTTTCACTGCGCATTAACTCAGCTCAAATTCGAAAGTATATACTTTTCTAGCTAATTTGACAGATCTTTAGAGTCCTTTTTTGGTTACATTTTAAGTCTTCAAAAGGGCTGAAAGAATTTACTACAAAGATACCACACAAATCTTAATTTTATGTAACTTTATAACTTATAAGTACTAGTGACAGTTTCATCCCCGTAAGTGTACGGATGCTGAGATGGAATCTTGTTTATGTAGTTACAATATTTATTGAAATAACAAATGCACAAAACGAGATTGTCTAAAGCTAAAGCTTGTTATCCCTTATCATTCAATTAGCTCTCTATGTAATGTATTCAAGTTCGACGTCTACTCCTTTTTTATACTGGGCAACTCCTACAATAATTGCCTGCAGGAGCTCAAAGGAGCACAAAGGATGTGTCTCTGTGTGTGTGTACTCTCTCGCTGAGAAAGGAATTCTTGTCATTTTCAATAGCGCAATTCTATTCTTATGTATATAATTCATCTATCTGCCAAAGCAGCAACATCTCCACCCACTTCAAATGCCACTTTCAGCAGCAACAACATCAGTAGCAGTAGTAACTTTTCACAAAAATTCAATTCGATTTCCTTCGATATTATTTCTTTTATTTTCTGTTTTATTTTTTTTTCCATTTATTTTTTATACTTCTTGTATTTGTTGGATACAAATGTCATTTTTTATTTCACATTCTCGCATTTATTATTTTCCCTCTCATCTTGTCGCATTGGCATCACGTTTTTCTCGCACAACCAATGAAAACCGTTGAAACTGTTGGGTATCTTCCACCTTCTTCTGCATCTTCTTCTTCATCCTGGCCATCCATGTCCATGTGTTGCCAAGTTAAAATGAAAATATACTTCTTTTTTCACCCCGCCGAGTATCGAAAGAACAGAGGCAAAAAAAATAAATAAAAATCAAGTTAAAACGGTTAAAATCAATTGGATTTTATATTTTTTATTTTACTTCTTCGGAAATTTTTTTTTTTTTATTATTTATTTTTTTTTTTATCGAATCTAGCCAGAGTATTCAACTCTCGAACTGACTTTGCTCTAATACTTTTTCTTTTTGCTCTTTTTGTTCTATTGGCTTTTTGTTTTTTATTTTCTGTTGTAATTTCCACGGATGAATTCAATTTGATACATTTTTCTTCTACTTCTTTGCGTTCTCTGGCATTTCAATTTCCATTTCAATTGTTTTATTTTCAATTTAGAAACTTTTGACGAATTGCGAATTCTTTCGGGCAACGACATGGGTGTGGCATATGGAATCTTATGCAATGCTGGCTGCTGTGAAAAGTTCAAGTTGTGAGTTGAGTATCGTTAATTAAAAATGTTTGTATTCCAAAACATAAACTTTCTAGAGATACGATGTCAGATGTTGCGTACTTTTGGTTTTTTATTGTTATTTTTTTGCTGTTGTTGTTTAATTCAAATATACCATACAGTTTAAAAGTTAAAGAATACAAATGAAATCAAATGAAAATTTTATTAATGTAAGTAGAAGAAACTACGAAAGTCAAAAACAATGAACAATAATAAAAAAAAATAGTTCAATATAAAGTTAAGCTATGAATTAAAGAAAATGAAGAAAATCGAAAACTTTATAAAAACTAATTCGACTAGAAGCAAAGGAAATTAATAAAAATGTAAAGAGTTCTTTGGTTTTGCGAGCGTGTGTATTGAATTCAAGCTTATTCTTTTCAATTTGATGAATATCCACAGAAATTATTTGAATTTTTTCAGCCAATTATTTTTGATGTTGGTCCCGATGCCGAACACCAGCATCTTTAAACATTTTGGATGAATACCTTCAAAGAAGTTTTTAAAGAAAAGAAAAGAAACTCTCCCTTTAACTCCCTTTCCTGTTCCGTAACCTGCTTGTGTCTCATCCCACTAGTTTATTGAACAAAACTTTTCAGAGTAGGGTTTAAGAGTCTAAGAGTCTTCCAAAAGGATACTTTAAAACTCAATTATTGATTTTTAAATAGGAAAATATCGGAATATATGCACTTAGTTTAAGCACCGACGTGGATGAAATGGAATCTTAGTAAATAAAAAAAAGTACTAGTAAACAAGGAAAACAGGAAACAAATTTGAACGCTCTTTGCCCTTCTATTGTTTTTTAGGCAATTTTGGCCCCGATACCTTAACATTTTTCGCAACAAAGGTCCAACATTTTGTGAAAAAGCTCGGCCTAGGCCCTCCATGGGCTTTTGTGCCATTAAAAGTAAAGTAAAGTAAAGTAAGGTCCAACAATTTCATAGCAACAATCATAGAATACGCACTAAGTTCATACACATACTAGCATGGTAAAAATATCCTCGTCCGTCTCCGGAGAGAAAAAACAACGTATGCCAATTGCAAGTACCATAATTACAGCTCTTGAATTAAAACTACGTTTTAAAGAAACGAAAAGACTTCCATATTCTCTGAACCTCTAATAATATCTCTAGAAATCAGTTGCACAACAACTATATTCTTATCTTCATAGTACAGTAAACCCCCATTAATTGCCGCAGCTTAAGATGTCAGGATTTTGAGGTACTTAAGCGAGGAAGGTACTTAAAGGGAAAATAAATTTCTGTGGATAAATTTTAAGCTAGGCCTAGGCTAGATGGATGTGTAAAGTAAACAAGTCCTGAGAGCAAGTCTAAAATGAAGAAAATAAGAACAAAAAATCTTCACCTGTATAATTTATTTTCAGCTGCCTACGCCAAATTGGTCGTTGTGGTGAAGTTGGTAGTGCGTTGTCCTGCCACGCAGAGTGTCCGAGGTTCAAATCTCGGTAGGCACAGCCAAAAATTAAAAATGTACAGAAAACAAATTTTCCACACAGCACCACCAAAAATCACCTATGAAGAGCTTTTCACTTCGCTGTTGGGATTCGGTATAAAACTGTAGGCCCCCTTCCATTCCATGTACAAATATATCACACACAGCATGAGTGGATGCGAAAGCTCGGCCTAGTCAGTACCTCCATGGGCTGTTTGTGCCATTAAAAGAAGATGAAAGAACACGTCAAATTGATGGTTAACGATCCATATGCTTCAACTCTTAATTTCTTCCATATGACATCAATTATTTTCCGTTCGCTCAATGTTCAGGTTGTTACTCCTATGTCAACTACCGCCTAAAATTATGCAAATACTTTTGTTACTTATATTCAAAATCTGACACGTGCTCAACGTGCAGCATATTGTAATTTATCGATTACATGTCAAATGAACTGCCAAAATTCATATACTTTTAATTTAACGAAAATTAAGTAGTATTTGAAAAAAAGACTAGTTTAGATGAAGATTGTTACTACCTCTTTCCGCTCTAGTCCTGATGGCTTTAAGAAGAAGATTCGGATTTGGGTAGACTTGAGGTGAATATCAAATTGAAGTTGAGGTAGAACAACAACGACCGGAAATAAGTTTTTGACTAAAACTAAAGTAAAAAAACACTCAACACACAAGCTGAAAGGGACAATGAAATAAGAAAAACTTGAAGCTACTTTTTAAAGTTGGTTAAAAATTAAGTTATAAATTGAAAAGGTTGTAAGTAGCAGCAACTAGAAAAAGAAAAATTATTTCGGGGGGAAAAACTTAAATCAAATTGTAGCCACCAGTCAGTCTATGGTGAACTTAAAAATTTAACAAGACTATTTTTTTTTACATTGCGCTCTTTTTCTTATTTTCTTTAGATTTGTTGTGTTTTTTTTTTACCCCCATTGTACATTAACCTCCAGGGAAGCGGAAATTGGTCATTATGTGTGCTATGACGTTGATGGCGACGACGATGACGACAACGACAATGCCGGGCGTCTGGCTGGCTGGCTGGCTAGCTCACTGCTAGCTACTGCTACTAAACTAAACTTTATGCAAAAAATAATGAAAAGAAAAAATGTTATGTTTAAAGAAAAAAGAACGAAGAAAACGATAAAAACAAAAAGAAAACTGCAGCGCATTTTCCCACGTGGTCTTTCGACACCATGAACACTTTAAGAGCAGTAACCAGCAAGCAACAGCAGCCATCAGAATGTTTGTGCCTGGAAGAAAAAAGTAGAAGAAGCAGAAGAAGAAGAGTAAGGCTTGGACAACGCGTCAAGGTTTCTGGACTACTTACTGTGGTCATAAAATTTATATAGTACATAGTTATTTACATATATACCTTAAACATACATAAATTTTCTGTTGCTCGCTAAGAAGAAAGAAAAAACAAAATTCTGCAAAAAACAAAAATTAAATAAAAAAAAAAATAATTTTATGAAAAAAAAAACCACAATCAAAGTCAAGGCAAAATCCTAAAGTAATAAAGTGGCAACAAAGAAAATGAAAATAATATTATTATTATGACCCAACCGAAGCAGTGCCAGCAGCTGGGGAGAGTGGGAGTGGTGGGCGTGCATTAATGGGAAAGGCCAATAGCCAGAAATGACCTACATATTTCGCCTGTTAATATGTAATAAGAAAATAATCGCATTGCTGCCGCCGCTGTCGTCAGTGGCAAAATTAAATTAACAATTGTGTGCGCTTGACCACAGTGCATGAATATCACCAGGCTTGGCGCTTTCCATTGCTCAATCACCACCCCCTACCCAATCACCCTGTAAATCAGCCACCCACAATTCAAAGAACTTCACTTTAGCACAAAGTAACTTGGCTGGCATTTATTCTTTTAGTGTATTCTTTAGTAGATATTTAAAGAAGAAGAAGTTTTCCTTTCGGACTTATTCAAGTACTTGCTAAAAGTTTTCTAAAGTAAGTAGGTTGTAAAAAGAAGCTCTTTTGCTTTTTATTTTCATACTGTTAAGTTCTACTGTTGTTCACTTTGAGTTAGTGAGTGTATACACGCAAATCGATATTAAATATTTAAGTAAGCTTACTGTGTAGGTACTAAGTAGGTACATAAGTAGCTGCTTGCCTGCCTACCTCCTAGTGGCAAACGAACGGGCTTGCATTGGACTGTGCGACACATTTTTCGACTAGAAAGTTCCACTGAGCAATTCTCTATTAACAGTTTTACTTGGCTACTAGCTAAAAGCTAGAAAATATTTTGTTTTTGGTTTGAAATTTTCGTCCTGAACCTTAGATGGAAAAGTTTAAAATGTAGCTACTGAAAAATATAAGTTATTATTGGAGATTTGTAAAATTATACTTGACTGAAAGATAAGGAGTAATAAATTTAATATATATATATATATATATTATAGACGATGTGATTAATCCATCACCAGATGGGAATTTAGAAGCTCTTTAATGAACGAAAAGAGTAACAATTAAGATAACAATGACGACTGGGGAGACAGGAGGGTTGAAGGGGGCATGTGATTTCCATTGCGAAATCTGCATTAAATTGTCAATAAGTTTGTGAAATTTCGGTGTGATGAGAGAAGCCTTTCGATTTTACATTGAACTTTCAAAATTGTATTTCAATACATTTGAGAAATTTCTGGATTTCTATTCATTTATATTTCAATTAAAAAAATTCAATTAAAAATCGATAGAATGCTCTAATCACAACGAAATTTCACAGACTTGTTAGTAATAGAACATCGATTTTTTTTTGGAGAAATCCCACTCTCCAACTTGTCGTCCCTGTTGTCCCCTGTCTTCATCATTATATTCTTTACTAACTTTGTTCGTAAAACGGCCAAGTGTTTTGTGATTTGTCCAAACAGGAAGGCAGCAGAATTCCTTCTTACATTAGGAAGTACCTGCGCCGGATGGTGTGACTCATCACAGGACATAATCCATGGGGCCAACATATGACCACCATCGGCATCACCGAGGACCCGACCTGCACATCTTGTCTGGAGGAGGTGGACAGCACAGAGCATTTTCTCTGCACATGTCCCGCCTTTGCGGTTTCGATGTCATAGCAATGGACAAAGTTCACTCCTTCCCCTTCTGCGATCTTCTGAGATTTCTGAAAGAATCCGGAAAATTTGCGGAAGAGAACGTATTCCCTCTATAACCCCTTTTTCATCTTTTCCCCTCTTTTTCTCTAACCCCTTGCTGTCACCCCTTCTTCTTTTCCTAGGCCTTAACTACAATGGGCTACATACATAGCCTGGGTGCTTGAGCAACTGTCCTGCACTCGTAGGTCAAGTTCTCGGCCTTCTTCACATCCATCCATCCATTCAACTCTGTTCGCATTTTTAACCTATTATAAGGCGACATCTGGTGGTGGAGAAATTGTATATAATTAATTTATATAATTTTGGAAGATTTTTCTTTTCATTGCGCTTCAAATAAGTTAAAAATTATAAAAATCCCATAGTAATTTTTATTTTTTATAAAATTTTTAAATTCTCAGTCTCAGTCCCAGCGCGAAAAAATGCCCTTAACTTTACTAACCCTAGAAAAACTATGAATGCACGGTTACTTTTCTTGTGCAATCCCTGCTGCACATTTTGAATTTTGTTGCATACTGTTATTTCTTCTTAGCATTTCCCATCCAGCTAATTATGCAACAAAAGCTTCTGCTCTGAGCAATTTCTTGCATTATTTAAATGTCAAAGTGCAACAAATTTTTCTGGAATAAGTTCTTTTGCGGAATGAAGTACATATATTGGTTAATTTCTAAGTAGTTGGAAAAAGTATTACTTTGTTCTTTTGCAAATTGAAATTAATCGGTTTTAAGTAATACTTTGAAGTAGACTTGAGTAGGAGATTGTGATATTTTCATGATATTTCCATTGTAATATGAAAACGTTTAAGAATTAAGTAAGTACATTACCCCAGCAGGATTCGACATCGTACACCGTTTTCAGATTGATTACAGCAATAGGCAATTTGAATTCATATGAATAAATTAGTAGATTTTTAGAAACTTGAATGGCTTTAATAGTAATCCCTTCAAAACGAATGCCGAAAGAAAATTCTAAATCTTCGACTTGCGCTCTTAGAACTAATTTTCTCTTCTATTCATTCATTAGCGGTTTGTTATAAGCAAAAATCTATGGAAATTTTGAACCTTAAGAATCGGGTTTTACAATTGAAAGTTTGCTTTAAACGGCGCTTGGACACTGTACGGGAATCATAAAAATTTGAATAACCTTTGAAAGTTGGTACTTTCCAATTGGTTAGCTGAACCTTCTTTCTCTTTTTTAATGGCATAACAGCCAATGGAGGTCCTAGGCTGAGCTTATCGCATCCATATATGTTGTGCGTATTATATTTGTACATGAATAGAAGGAACCTACAGTTTTATGCCGAATACGAACGGTGAGGTGAAAAGCTTTTCATAGGCAATATTTACTCTTGCAGATTTGTCATTGCCTGCCTAAATGGGATTTTACTACTTTTTTATTTTGCCTGTGACGGGATTCGAACCCCAGACACTCTGCGTAACAGTCCAACACACTATAACTAAGCCACAGTTGAACCAGAGCTCGTTATAAGCGAAAAGTACTGTATCTACGATAGAAAGTTTACAGATTGAATCATAACAAGCTAGCCTGAAAAGCTCAGAGGGTGCAAACAGAGGCAAATAACGAAAGCAGGTCATGCCTAGAAAATCTTGGCCTATACACAACTAATAATAACTTCATCTAAGTATTCCCGTGTATACTTCAAATAATTCATACATAACAAATCAAAAGCAAATCACACACATACTATTACAAGAATATAGAAAATCTACATGGTTGATACCCACTCTCTGGGTACTAGTTCATCCTCATTCATTTTATATCCACTTATGTACATTTAGATACACAATTAAATAAAACAAATTGATAACAATCCACAACAAAAATGGTATTCTTTTGCTCGACATAATACAAAAAAAAGTTCATATCCACTGCATAATTTACAATCTGACAAGGTCAATTTGTCCTGCATTCGAGGAAATTAATGCAAAAGCAACAGCAACAACAGCAACAAAAATGCTGCACAGAGCAAAGCACACGCGAACCGTCGCACTGAACTGAGCTGAGTGCACTCGCTATTCGCTTCACCCTAGCAATTTGCCAAAAAAAAACGTGTTCTAGATGAACTCGAGCAGAGCATCTGCCTCATCTACAAATGTGTACGAGTATATATGTAGAGTATACTATACATGCAACATCGTATAAATGCTGCATGAACATGATCTAAATACATCTCCATCATATGCCATGCAAGGCACATAGTACACATTCAGTGACTCCGCTGCTGCCACCGGCCACCGGCCGCCACTGCTCCACATTGTGATGCTCCAGAAGACAATAGCGTGCGAGGAGCACTTGATCTTTATTGTTTGATGATGGTGCTGGAGCGTACTCCCTATGCATACATACTATACCTACATACTATAAATTGTGAGCTGGAGCATGTTGCTGTATTTTGCTTTTATTTTTCTGTGGCATGGTTTAAGGTTACAATTGTTTTGATTATTGTATGTTGAATGTAAGAATTTTTGTTTTTGTGACTTTGTTTTTTTTTTGTTTGTTTGTTTATTTGGTTTTGTGCATTCTACATAGCAAATATTAAAAAGCCAATTTTCCGCATATTATTTGTTGTTTTAGTATGAAAAACGATACGAACGTGACAAAGATATTTCTAAAAGAAGAGCATATGGAGCACACACACACACACACATACACGACGGCACACTTATACACACGCAATACATGCATATAGTACATAAATAGTATAGTGCCCGAATATAAATGGCAAATTCCAGCATATTAGTTCGTAGTATGTTAAAGAAACTTTAAATAAAATTAGCTAAACCGATACTAAAGGGTGATTTTTATAAGAGTTTAGTTTTTGAAAATGAAAAAAAAAAACACAGAAATTTTACAAAAGTGAATGAAAGTTTTATTTGGATCGATAACTCAATTCCTGCCATTTACTTTTTAAAGATAAATTCACTTAAATGTTGCCCGCGGCTACGCTTCAAGTGGTCCATTCTGAAGGTCCAATTTGGGCACATTTTTCACACATTTCGGCCGGAATCTCGGAATCTCACCAATGAAGCGTTCAATGTTGGCTTCCAAAGCAGTAATCGTGTTTGGCTGGTCCCTATAGACAAGAGGCATAACATAGCTCCACAAAAAATAGTCTAACGGGATCAAATCACACGATTTTGGTGGACAATTGACTACACCAAAACGTGAGATTAACTGCTCACCAAATTCGCCTCTCACTTGATGCATGGTTTCGCGTGCAGGGTGGCATCTGGCATGTGGCACCGTCCTGTTGGAACTACATGTCGGCAAGGTCCAATTCTTGCACTTGCGGCAAAAAAAACGGGTGATACCATCGAACGGTATCTTTCTCCATTGACCGTAACGTTGCGACCTTCATCGTCTTTGAAGAAGTACAGCCCAATGATGCCGCCTACCCATAAACCGCACCAAAAAGTGCATTTTTCGGGATAGATTGGTAGTTGCTGAATTGCCTCTGGCTTGTATTCACTCCAAATATGGCAATTCTGCTTATTCACGAATCCATTGAGAACGCGTTGACGACGAACCACGTCCAGGACGGCCATCAACATCAACTGATGATCAACACGTCAATAAAATCAAGGAATTGGTGCTCGAGAATCGACGATTAACAGTCAGAGACCTTACTGGCATCGTTGGAATATCGGAAGGATCAGTGAAAACCATTTTAAAACATCATTTGGGCCTAAGAAGAGTGAATGCACGATTGGTTCCAAAATCACTGCATTGGTTTTGCGAGACCATTTTGCCAAAAATTCGACTGATATCGTTCCGCAACCACCCTATTCGCCTGACTTAGTACCGTGTGACTTTTGACTATTTTCTAAACTCAAAAAACCGCTTCGTGGACCGTTTGACCGTTTTGAGTCAATTGAAGACATTAAACATGAATCGCTAAGCGCATTGAAGGCTATTCCGGAAATTGACTTTGCATTCCATAGAAGTGGAAACAATACAGAAATTTCTATCGGTGGTTGGACTTATAAAAGTATATAGGTCCGCCGTGCACTTACCAACAATAATAACCATTGTGGAGGTCATAGAAATAGGATAATTTTCCTCTGAAAGCTCCAGTTGCTTTAAGAAAAGAAAGCGTATCAAACATACACAATGAAAATGAGTTTCCTGAATTTTCTATTTCTAGGTTCAGTGCCATGAACTCTAATGAGTGAGTCCGCGAAATTGTCAGGTGGAAAAGTGAGGTAAAGCCAAAGAAAGTAATTGTCATACTCCAAACTGCCAATAAGTATCAAATTGTATCAAAAGATAAGCTTCACATAAAACCAGAACCACTTACGTCAATTCAAATGCAACCAAAAATCGCAAAAACTCCCGCAACTTCAATCTCACATATGAATACGAGTAAATGATATGTAATTTTATTTGATTTCAATTCTTTTACAAAATATTTCTGATCTAGAACGTGACCAAGCGCAATGCGAACGACATGAACACAAATGTGGTGCCAGCTCAATTGAAGTGAAGACGTAATCTTTATACGCGAATAAAGTTCAGTTGGTCTCATTTTAAGGTGATTCCATTTGTTCTTCGGCTCACATTCCAAAAGTGCTCTGCTGCTCCTTCTTACTACTTGCAACAGCATCGCCATAATCGGGTTCTGCTCGTGTGTGTATCGTGGTTGTTCATCGTGGTGGCAATGGCGGATGGAGTCAACCGCTTCAACTTGGCAACTGGCATACTGGAATTATCGGTCACGTAGTAAAACAAACATTTTATGGACTTTATTTTGCAGTGCACTGCAGTTTCGGGATCGCGCTTCACTTCGGCTGAAAAGTAAGTAACTCGCAGTCGTCATGGAATAATGTGGAAAATGGTCATAATGGATGATAATCGTTTATTGTGGCGCAGTGCGCTTTACTTGTAGTAAATGCTTGAAATTTTGCAGTTACATTAGCTCTTCTTCGTCTTCTTCTGCTGACTAGCTGACTGCTACATACATACATCGTGTAGCGCCACTTGATGATGACGCGACGATGATGAAGCCTGAATGCTGGCGCGCTGGTGCTGGTGCTGGTGCTGATGCTGGCTTTTGCTTTGCAATTACCTACATCATGATGATAGATTGTAGCGCATTGTAAACGAAGACACCAACCACGCCAATTGTGTTCATGATGATCATCTTCCTTCTTCATTGAAAGTCGTGTGTTTATTTGATTTTTGTAGATTTTCTTTTTAATGTTCGATGATCATGTGCATGCAGTGTTTATATTCTTGATTCATTCATTCGGTTTCGTGTGAGAAGGAAGTAATTTGATATGTAAATTGCAAAACAATCAAAAATTAGCAACGGAGCGCCAGAGAAATGTTTTATTGAAAATTTATTCATTGTTCACATAAATAAGATGAGCTGATTCTCAATTGAGCATGTGTATGCTAGAAATTAGATTGGGTTGTGCTACATTTGGATTGTTCTATATTTCTATATTATACATATGTATACAGTCAAACCCATTTAATTGCGTCTATAAACAAAAGTTAATTCTCGGGTTTATTTAACCCGGAATTGCAATTAACCATGAAATCTGATTACATTTTACACTAAAATCTTTAAATTTCTGTATAAATTAATCGGAAGGGGCAGTTAAGCGAGGGTCAGTTAACCGGGAAGTACACTCAAGTTTCAAAACTTATAACAGGTTTTTGTTTCGGACTCGAGAACTGATGTGAAATTTGAGATTTTGTAAGACGGTCTTGAAAAAGCTGGTTGATCGATTCGAGTATGTTGCCAACAGGCGGCCAGACAGACGAGCATCAAGTCAGGAACCGGATTCAGACTACAAATTATTCCAGGTGATTATGGTTAATCCAACGCTTTTATCGCGAATAGGAGATATCCCTAATGGGATACACTCTCTTCCATTCATGTACAAATATATCACGCACAATAAGAGTGAATGCGAAAAGCTCGGCCTAGAAGAAACACTCTCTCTATTGTTATGGTATCGGCTGGTTGACTCTGAAAATTAACTTGATGCTGACTGGGCCTATCGGTTATCTCTCTCAAAACCGGTGCTATTCTTTCCACCAGTTAAGGGAAAATTGGGGCATATCAGCTGGTATTGTACATAAGGTTATGATTAGAGCCATTGAATAGACTTAATGATGACAACGTTAATAAAGGTCTCGCTATATTTCAAAGGCCACAAGCTTTTTACTCTGCCACCAGACTAACTTTATCACAAACATCCCACCGACATCAGGGAGTTACCTTGGAAGGTTTAAGTCAGGCATGTTTGTGCGACATATTTTCCGCACCGATCGCTTGCTTGTGCAAGTTTGCCAATTCTATAGAGTATCGATACCATTGGCCGAAAGTCTTTAAGAAGTCAATTAGTATGCACGAGTATGTTATTAGTCGTGGTGGTTTTCACCGATGCCGTGTTGATATATTAAAATATTTTTCCAACATTTAATGGTTTTTCTTTTATATATTTCGTACTTAAGTGAAAATCATACTGGCAACACTGTAGAGGGGGACGGATGGTAGTTCTAGAGGTCTGCATGAGTTTACTTTTGTAGAATCTATATCTTTGTCGTTGTTACATCGGAAATAGTTTCCAAATACGAAGATTGAGACAATAGGTGAAATAAATCTCATTTAGTGGGGGTGGTTCACGGGAAAAAATAGTTCATTCAAAATTAATGAAACTCTTTCATAGCATAAATTAAAAATCAGCTAATTAATGAAAATCCCCATTAAACCCTCAATGAAATCCCCATTTCAGGATTTCATATTTTCTCTTTTATTTAGTAGTACAGACGACCTCGATTGTCTAGTGGTTGCGGGTCTGATAGATATTTTTTCTTCTTATATGATATATGATATGATATATTCCTACTGATATGAAGTGAATGAGAATTATAAGGAAATGTACAAGTTTACATATTAATTTGTACATTTTTATTAATTATGTTCATTAAAAGAATACTACTGTGGGCAAAAGTTAGTAAGACTTTGTTCATAAATTAAAATTTTTGTATTCATTTTTCCAAATCTATTTCGTCCCCTTCAAAGTAATCCCCCCCGGCCCCAATACACTTGTGCCAACGTTTTTTCCAATTCTCGAAACAGTTGTTAAATTCAATTTCCGGAATAGCCTTCAATGCGCTTAGCGATTCATGTTTAATGTCTTCAATTGACTCAAAACAGTGTCCACGAAGTGGTTTTTTGAGTTTAAAAAATAGCCAAAAGTGCTAAGTCACACGGTGCTAAGTCAGATGAATAGGGTGGTTGCGGAACGATATCAGTTGAATTTTTGGCAAAATGGTCTCGTAAAACCAATGCAGTGATTTTGGAACCAATCGTGCATTCACTCTTCTTAGGACCAAATGATGTTTTAAAATGGTTTTCACTGATCCTTCCGATATTCCAACGATGCTAGTTAGGTCTCTGACTGTTAATCGTCGACTCTCGAGCACCAATTCCTTGATTTTATTGACGTGTTGATCATCAGTTGATGTTGATGGCCGTCCTGGACGTGGTTCGTCGTCAACGCGTTCTCGACCATCTTTGAACAATTTGGACCAATCAAAAACACTTGCTCGCGACATACAATTATCACCGAAGGCCTTTTGCAACATTCTGAACGTTTCGGCACCAGAAATTTGATTCCGCACACAAAATTTAATGGAACTTCTTTGTTGAATAATTTCACTCATTGTGAAAATCGCCGAATGCACTTTTTGTACTTCAGAAAGACAAGCGTATACTAAACACTCATGATTATTTTGATGTGACATTTGGCACAGATGTCACCGACAGTCATACCAACCTTAAAAAAATAATATTTTGATGATTGGGTTTCTGCGCGAAATTTAAATTAAAAAGTCTTGCTACTTTTTGCCCACAGTAGTACTTTAATGACAACCTATTCATTGATTTTAATAAATTTTTCATGGGAGGTGTTTTAACGTACCTTTCCATTAATTTTTCATTGATTTCGTGAATATCTTTGGTCCCGCGTAACCAACGTGAACTAAATAGGAATCTGGAAAGTTTTATATAACATTATAACACAAGTAAAAGGATTTTAGAAACATTGTAAATAAGTGGTCGCTGTGGCGTAGTGGTAATACGTTGGAGAGTGCCCGGTGTTCGAATCTCGGCACAGGCAAAATCAAAAGAGTAGAAAATAAAATTTTTCTACACAGCACCACCTCTTGGCAGGCAATGGCAAACTTACAAGAGTAAAAATTGACTATGAAAAGCTTTTCACTTCGCCGTTCAGATTCGGCATTAAACTGTAGGTCCCTTCCATTCATGTACAAATATAACACGCACAACATGAGTGGATGCGAAAAGCTCGGCCCAGGCCCTCCATGAGCTGTTGTGTCATTAAAAGTAAAATAAAGTAAAAGTTAATATATTCGTTAATTAAATTCGTACACACAAGGTGAAGACGGGTTAACTCATCCCTGCTTTGAGTACGCTCTTGCATTGGGCATAAGCTATCGATATAACACGCAATTTAGGGAAGATGGAGGATTGTTTTTTGTTAAGATGTCGGAACTTTGGTTTTTTTTTCATTTAATTACGGAGAACGATAAACACAGATTTTATTCCTTTCTAACTTAGCTATCGCTTCTTGCCTAACTACCATCAGCTTTATTCGAATCCGAAACACATGGAAAATATTAATTGTTTATGTGGAACTTTCATACACACTTAAATTATGTACCTGAAAAAGGTTAAATTTTACAAGTACGAGTTAAAATATTTTTGGATATAAACAAGCAAGTACACATGTAAATACATATGTAGTATTTATTTATGTCCCCTAACTCATATATGTACATACATAGGTACATGTTATGTAAGTATGCATGTATCTACGTATACACGTCTTCTATGTATATACATTCCCATAAGAGAGAAAAAAAAAATAAACAAAATACAACAAATCCCAAGCTGTATAGTTAGTACAACACATTCATTCGTTCGTTTGCTTGTTCGTTTGCTTGTTCGTTTGGGAGCTATGTAGCAAGCAGCACATTAACAAACTGAATATAAATGCATGAGTAAATCACAAAATATAATACTCAGCATGAAGCGCCAAAATGTGGCAGCATAAAGCGAAAAAAAGGCGGAGTCTAAAAACTTGGGGAGCTTCACAACAACAACAACAAAAAAATGAAATAAATGTGGAAAAAACATACTTACATATGGTACATACTACATACTTACATACATACTACATATATATGTATATGAGGAAAAAAAAAACATATACGACTGCTAGGGAGACAAACACATACATAAAAACAACAACAGACAGTAAAATTTTCAACTCGTGTGCAATATTCTTCATACATACAACTTGCAGAGCAACAACAACACAGACATCATCACACGTTTTTGTATCTCCCGTACGTACATAAATATGTATGCAGATATGTATTTACGAATGAATGTGTGAATATGAGTGTGTTTGATGTATATGACAAAGTGGGAAGTGGGTAAGAAAAATGAAATAAAAAGCAGCCAGCTTAAAACGAGTAAGTACTGAGTAACATAATAACAACAACAAAAACAGTCAGTTGTGAGTGTATGAAGGTATGAAAAACGAGTGAATAACTTCATACGTTTGAAATACACAGTTACGAGAGATACGAGGAATAGTACCCTACACTTCATAAATACATACCTATGAACATGATCACACACACACACACACACATACATACATACTTTCATACATATGCAAATGAGCGAAGAGTCTATGTTTTGCTGCTAGAAGAGTGTAATGTTTGAGGTTGGAGTTTGAAAATTTAACACTCTCGCCTGCAACCGTTGAGTGGAGCGAGTTGCCACCTTCCCTGACAGCGGCAGTTAGTAGGTACATGCGAGTGCGTATCTTAGATATAAGTATAGTATGTGCATACGTAAGTGTGTGAGTAAAGTAATACATTTTAAATACTATCTCATAGATTTTGAAATTTTAAAAGAAAAAAAATTACTAATTAGTTTAAAAATTTTCACATTTCCATTCATGTACAAATATAACACGCACAACATGAGTGGATGCGAAAAGCTCGGCCTAGGCCCTCCATGCGTTGTTGTGCCATTAAAAGTAAAAGTAAAGTAAAGTAATAGGTATGTAGATAGTTTAGACAAGGAAATTGAACCTAGAAAACTGGGCACTCATGAATTTTACATAAGCATGGCCAATGGGCCTAATTTTGAGTACTCTGAGTACTTCCATTTATTAAAATATGAATTGTCTGTCAGTTTAATGCATTATCATGCCTGAGGAAGGGGAGGGAGGGGGGGAGGGAGGTGGAGGAGGAGGAGGAGGGAATGCCAAGGCCCCGCAGTTTTATACGGACCCATGACAGCATGACCCATGCTTCAGCTAAAGCATGTATTTGCAATTTTGGTAAAAAAAAGGAGCCCGTAGCTTATCATCCTCTTCCAGATATATTTGCGTTCCTCAATTTACGATCACTGGATATTTCTATAAACTCTAGCCATAGACTCCAACCTTGGACGGCTATTTTCTGAAAATTAATGCTACTCTATTCAAAGTCAAATTTTACAGTTTACTTAAAAATAACACATGACCAGGCCATGCCATTCTTATCCATTTTGATACACTGATCCCGATTCTGGGCTTCAATGTCGCGGGTCATGTCAGAACTTTTATTTAAATATATTTTTTTATGTTAGAAACGCGTTCTATCGGAGACAAATCTATCTTTCAATTTATTGAAAACGAAATAGCAAAAGCTGATCTTATATAATTTGGGCCCAAGGCATCCGATGATAACTAACCATTTATGTCAGATTGGTTCGAGTTTACGAGATAACGGTATTTCGGATGTCTTTCTTGAAGGATCTTAGAGTTCATTGAGAAACATGACTCTCGCAATTTGAGCCCTGAATCGGATTCCGCGCGTCGAATTATATAAGAATGACTTCTAAATGTGACTTACGATAATTCAACAATTTCTCTGACAGACGAAAACCTTAAGCATACATTTTAGGATCGCGCGTTTTTCACGTAAGACTGCAAGACTAACATTAAGAAATGAGGAGATTCTGCTTCCCACTAAACTCCGAATATAAGCTCCACAGTCTCTGTATACCGCCCACAATGCATTTATTAAAGCGAAACAAGAACAACTTTTAGTTAAATAAAATATAAACTCTCAAGTGAAAAACGGAAATGTCCAAACCACACTACTCCAAAAATACTGAATATGAATATAAATTAAATAAAAAAGACGAAGAAGCTGTGAGGTTATGAAGAGAGGGTAGAGAGTCTAGAGCTTAGGCTGTCAAAAACTCACTCCAGCAACAATTGGAAACGGCGCAATGCTTAGAATTTCCATAAAAATAAGACAACAACAGCAAAAAAACTTTCCAGTCGCTCAGTTGCTCAAATTCGTAACGAACCGATGAATACGAGGAACTTAACTGGAGTCGTTGTGTCTGTATCGAATGTGCTCTATAATAACGAGACGTAAGAAAATACTCTGATGGGGGTGTGGGGAAACATGGAGGTGCTCCAAAGTAGTAGTTTGGAGTGATGCGATAAAAGAGAGAGCCAGAGAGAGAGTGAATTCGAGTGGATTTGGTTGTGATAGTAGTAAAAGAATAAGTGTACTATACGTTTTTCCAGCTATGAGTGAGTTTTTTTTCAACTCACTCCATTTTCTCGAATGTATGTAAGTATTTGTGAGGTTTTGTGTTATATCTATGTATTGGTATGTTTTTGTTGCTACATTTTCTATATTTTTATATACCATAAGATTGTAAGTTTTATTTTATTTTTATGTTTATGATAAGTATGTATGGTTAAAAGGGTTAAAAACCGGCATTTTTTTTCTCTAGTTTAAGTTTTACAAATTATTGATTAATTGTTGTTGGTGATTTTAGCTTCGTAAATATAGTATAGCGAGTATTTGATGTCGAATAGTGTAAAATTAGTAGTTTTTTCCTATTTTTAAAGCTGAACAGTTTTGTTCTCTTGATGTGAAATTTTATATTGAAACGATTAATTGAATAAAATCTCAATGACTTTGATAGAATTGTTCTGTCGATGTGTCTACAGATTTACTGCAGATGGATTGTATTTCCTTTTTCTTTTCTTTTTTAAAATTTCGGATTGTGAACTGAAATCTATTTCAACACCAAACTTCGAATCCAGTTGTAGTTATTTGCATTTGAGGAAATAAATAGCCGACGGATAAATTTTTTATATTCTCCGTCGGAAAATTTATATCAACCATACATGACATGATTCAATATTTATTGTATATTTAATACTAACTTGAATACTATTGGAGAATTTCAGCAATCTCAACTAAATACCAACCTGCACATAAAAGTATAAACGAGGCAAAAGCCATTAAACCGCAGGCTTTAGTTCACCGAAGGGTCGACTTCAAAAAAAAAACTTTATCTTTTGTTAAAAAGACGCTAGGACTTTTGGTCAATACATGAAAATTATTTTTTGAGGTTTGTGCAAATAGCCTGGCACAAAACATTCAACAGCTTCTGTCAAATTTTTACATGTTGACCATCAGGGCGAAATTACACCGTTTAAAGGATGAGTAACTTATCTTTGATATAATCTTTAATGCAGCTTCATTTTTCATAGGTAAAGACTCACACGAGATCTGTAGAATTTTTGGAGCGAAATTATCGGTGAAACAGCGGTGTTGAAGTGTTTCTTTCTATCACTATCAATTTTTTTACTCTACAATTTGAATCCGAGAAACGAGGACGAGAGGAGTCTCGTTCCCTCTAACAACAAATGCACAATGTTCATGTTTTCAAGGGCTAGAATGTATTTCGGCGAAGAAAGTTCAAGCATTTAAACTTTTCCAATTCCAATTCCAATAAGAGAGTTTTGAAAGAATTGTAATTTATTTTAACGGTACTACTGATGGAAAATCTTTCAGCCATTATGCGAGGTGAGACTGTGGTGAAATGATTATCTCATCTCATTATTGCTCTTCGGCTTTGCACTCATTCAGCAAAGAGACAAAATTTAGATCGCAAAGATGCACTTTGAGAGCGCTGATTTTGGATTCTTTTAGAAAGCACTCATTAATTTGCAAAGCCTGAGAAACATTAGTTTCCCGTAAATATTCACAAAACAAATAATATCCGATTTTTATCAACCTATGAGTCAGATGATTCAATCCAATTACTTCTGCTTATAAGCGCTCTTCTTATACTCTATAGGAAAGCTTGATGTCAGCGCTCTCTTCCTATGATAAACAAAGTAAAAAGTGTGTTAGCTACACTGTAAGAAGGGAGCGCTTACTTCTGGCAGGAGAGCGCTCCAGTGCAGGTAAGGAAGCGCTAACACAAATACAGGACCGGAAGTTCACAAGTTCATAAAATTTTAAAGACCCAAAATGCTTGAAGTACAGAAGTATGTGTAATTTATTTTTGAGAAATTTTGAGTAGGTTTTGTTAACTGCAGAAAAATTCGATAACTAAATAGGGAAGTTCAAGAATAGTAAATAGTCTTGGACAAAATTTACTACTTTCAAAGTTTTGATATCACAATTGTATGATCGTCTGTTAAGGTACGATTGCAATCCTACAGATTCGCTGTTTTATTTAAAATTCTTTCCAGACAGAAAGACAAACATAACCAGGTGCGGTTTCTGAATTTTTTGACTCGTATAAAATCGTGCAACAATTTGCGATCCATTTCTCAGTACTTGAGTAGAAGCTTATTTCGTATTATTTAGTAGTCCCGAAAACAAAATACTCGTAGAAAAATATACTTGAAGTATCGAATTTGAGCTTAAGGTGCAATTTGATATAATTCAATGAATAGCTTTGATATATTTTCAATGAGATTCACATAGCCTCAACGTTAGTTTAATGAAACTTGGAATACCCGAATGTTTCCCGAATGTTGTTGCGGGAATACTTATACCGTGAAAATAAGTGCTTCATATTTCTAGATTCAGTGGTTCAGACTAGGTGAAGATAAGTATGTAAGTTAGTCAGTGAGCCCAAACGTATAAATTTATATGCAAAGAAGACTACTTACCATTTATAATAATGCAACCAACAACTTGATAGCAAACTAATATTCATATTGTTCATATTGTTCATATGTTGGTACTTAAATGAAAACAACTGCTTCCGCCAAATCATAAAATGTGATCGCACAATGTAATATAAAAATAGAGTAAGCAAAAAGCAGCGACGAGTAAATGCAACAACCGACAGTAACAATAGCAGCAGCAACAACAACAACAACAACAAAAACAACAACAGTAACAGTAATAGCAGCAACTTCAGCAGCAGTTAAAGCACAACAGGAACAACTACAGCAAGTAAATCGTGATCATGTGGTCAAGAGAGGAAGAAGAAGTAGAAGTAGACTTCCTTTTTTTTCTACATACATGCATACTCACTTAAGTATGTAGCTTTAAACTCCTACTACTCCTGCAGCGAATAGTAAATAGTTACTACAGCAACAATGTATTTTGGCGCGCAACAATTGTACCAGGAAAACAGACAGACAGACAGACAGACAGACAGACAGACAGACAGACGGATACACAGATAAATAGTCCGAGCCACCACACAAAGCGTGGAGTGATTCAATACACAGCAAAGAACGTTGCAATAAAACAACGACGGAACACAAAAACCATGTTTGTCGTGTCATACGCGAATCGTAGGAAATCAACCAACCACCAACAACCAACAACCAACAACCGATCCAACAAACTGATCACACACACACACACACACGCACACACACACACACACATACAGTTGATGCTCAGATCCTAGCTGTTAGTGCCTACTGATATTGGTAGTAAATAGTAAGTAGTAGGAGTAGTTGGCTGGTAGTAAGGTAGGTAGGTAGGTAGGTAGGTAGGTAGGTAGTTGTACCCTGCTACGTATGCATGTATCTATTCAAATTTGGCGCTTGACTTGCTGCAAGTTCAGAGTTGAAGTTGTCTACTTTTGTTCTTTTTGTTTTTTGGTTTAACAATTTGACTTGGTTGTTCATTGTTGCTGTTGTTGTAGTAGAATTAAACCCCCCATGGGGCAATAATATAATAAAACTGGCATGCATGTTGCCACATCGAGCGATCAAAATCAAATCGTATCAAATCGCATATGTTCGTTGTTCGTATGTTGAGAAAATACATGCAAACAAACAAAGATTCAGTCGTTCATTGCTGGTGGTTTGTTGTCGTTCATTTGAAAGTTAAGTTGATCTCTTTGTTCATCGTCATCGACTTCGTCATAGTCATCATCCTCATCTTGATGATCATCATCAGCGTTTTCATGCTCAATTGTTTGTGTCGTGTGATTCTGTTGATCATTGCACCAATTTGATTCTAATTGCAACAGTGTCAGCAGCAACAGCAGCATCGCATTCATGCGAGACACACTACGGTTTCTTCTACTTTATTCTGTTTTGTTGTTTCTTCACGATCATTGAAGATCATCATTGTCGTCATCATCATCATCATCATCATCATCATCATCGCCTTTTTGAATGCTTTTGTAACATTAACAAAAGGGCGCTTCATCACACACACGAGCACATGAAAATCGAGATCACCATTACTGATGTGGCGATCAGCAACATTTACTTGCTGGTGGACAGAAAGCTCGTGCAACTACCAAATGTTGCTGCTCACTGCAATGACGATCATGATGATCCTCGCTAGCACTCTACATATGTACGTACATAAGCGGTAAAGAAATAAAGCATGACGTTGGGCATTTTTCAGCAGCTCTTCATCAGGGAATCATCCATGAGTTTGATGTGAAATGATCATGTTTCATGATGATGTTGATCTACTTTATTATTGAGTGTGTGTCTGTATGTCTTTGTTGTAGCTTGTTATACGCGTGATTAGTTTATTTTACATAGCAGCGGCAGCAGCAGCAGCAGCAACAACATGTGCTCTATGATGATTATTCGTTGTTGCTGATCGCTGATCGCGCTCTGATCCATTTGTATGTTATATCTTCTTGCGGCTGATGTTGTTGTTGTTGTTGTTGTTGTTGTTGAGTGATCATGATCAGGCATTGTTGTTACAATTTATCTTTTATGTTTGTTGTTGTAAGCGTAACAATGATTTAAATACCAACAACAATAAAAACGGAACACAGCATGCGCTTTGAAATTTACTTCAAGTGTGAAGATCAATTTCATGGAGTATTACCGTCTGTTATTTGCATGAATTTAAATACAATTGTCCAAATCCAAATTGTATGTTGTTGGATATGGTATCGCAATTGTTGTTGGCTGGCTGGTTGGTTTGTTGCTGAAGTTATTATTGTCTTACTTATGTATAATGTTTCTATTATTTGTTGTACTACATAATATCTCCATATCTATGTTCCTCAATTCTGTGATACTACGTTGGCCGTGTCTGTCTTTCTGTCGACAGACAATCATTATACAATGTATGTATGTTGTATGTTATTGTGGTATATTTAGGCTGAATTTTTGGCCCAAAGTGTGGGAAATTTATTCAAATAATCAAATAATCAAATAATCAAATAAAAAAGTACTTTCGTATGTTAGAGTTGGCGAAAACGATAGTGAACCGTTCGTTTGAAATTGCCAGAGATAACTGTAATATAGCGATAAAAATCCTTTACCACTTGGTCTCATGAAATTGAAGAAAATCAGTAAAAAGTACAAGGGAATGATATGCGGATATGTTTAGGGATGAAGGGCTTAATGTAAAGCATGAGACTGCCACAAAATTCTCGTGCTTCTCCATATGAAAAAACGATTCACTGAAACCGAATGAGAAGCTTCGGATAAGAAATCTCCATTTAAAGAAATGTGTTCCGAGTGTTCGAATATTTATAGAGCAGTTTTCTCGCTAATCAGCTCGTAGATGCCATCCAAAATAGGCTATAGAGCTACTTACTATTACCAACGAGATAAGAGATACAAGATTTATATATACACTAGGAAGTCCCAGATCCTACTTCAGAGATTGCTACTATTCAGCTTGTCTATGCTTTAGTAGCACATCTGAAGTCATGTACCCACTGTTATCTACTACTTTCTGTTGCCATGTTGAGGAGCCCAAATTTAGTTTTGAGTCTATCATAAACAGAAAGTCTCGCAGCTCATTCATTTGTATGAATTTCTGGCCATTTTGCCCCTTCAAATTCGTTTACAGCACTCGCCTTAATTGTTTCATCTCTTTGAAGGAGAGGTGATCAAAAACACTTTTTATGAGCTCCCCTGGGTCCCTAAGGCTGTCAAGATATTAGAAATTTCCTGGGCAACTTCAACACTAATGTGGGCAGTGACGAGACTCACAAGTAAATATTGAGACAAGAACTTTTGGATTCAGAGAGTGCGGATGAGAGAAGGGGGCGCATTTTTCTTTTCACGAACACTTTTCTTTATTTAGTAGCAACAATGATTTGTTGGCGTGCGTGGATGGGTGCTGTTTACCTCAAAATTTCATCTACTACTTATAATCTCCGAAGCCACAAGTTCTTGGCTCAATATTTACTCTGTGAGTTTCGTCAGACTAATCATAAGTGATCGACGCAAGACACATTTCCCTTGTAATCCAAATACGCACGATCCATTCCAATGATATGAATTACATAATTGCAGCCCAGGAACACATATGCCTCTTCACTTCTATTCAAAAACAAAAAAAAGGTTCGTAGCTCAGCACAAAATAAAACTAGACTTCTGCACTGCTGAAACCTCATTAATCGACTATTGCTCACCATCAGAATCGATACAAAACGAAGAAAAAGCAACGCCTTTTTTCTGTCATCAGAAACGGGAGGCAGAAAGAGGTGAATGCGCCGATATCGAAATGTCTGCTGATCGGCGGTAGTTCTTGCAGAGACCGGAATCTGTTTTTGTAAAGGTGAAAGTTATCAAGATCCTAGGTGGCCAGCTATCAAGATTACGGAATTCTTGGCTGAATTTATAAAATTCAAATTATGTGCATTCTGGAATCTACTTAATCGGAATGATTTTAAATGTTTCTTCATTGAAAACAGATCGTTCTCTCATTTTGAGCTATGATCTTTCTCGGGTTTATAAATTGAGAAATGATCTCGTTACTGTTACGACGGATTCTAGAATTGGGGTTACGTAAAGATGCAAATTTAAAATCAGAATCAGATAAGTTATCACGCTTGATAATCAGTTTCTTAGTTGGGAACAGGGTTACCAACTGATGTGTTTTCACTCGAGGTTTCCGGGGATTTTATACTTTCCCCGTGCTCCGAGTTTAGTAGGTTTTTTCCTTCGGTAATCGCTTCCAACATTTCCTCATTTTACGCAAAACTCTGATTTTTTGCTAGAAATTCCGATGCGAGAATACTACAGCAATTTTTAAACGTTGAAACACCAAATCTGGAGGATTTTATCAGCCACATCAGAGATAAATTCGAAAAAATCACAATTTGAAAGTTATCCAAAAAAATACCCTAAAAAACCTTTTCGATTTTTGGTCTTAAATTTCTCGAAAACTGTGGGTGACAAAAGAATTACGCTTTCATGCGTGTTCTAAATGAAATATGTAATTTTTATTGTTTTTGTTTTTGTTGTACAGTGATATAATAAAAATTCGTTTTCGATCACAAATTTCTTGTAAACTTTATGTAATTAATAAATTCTGCTCTCTGATTTGCATCAGCAAAATCGGAAAGGATCACCCTGAGTAAGGTAAAAAATATGTAAATTACATAATGTAATTTCCAGGTCTGAGAATTATTTGGGAATTGGTGGACCTGTGGGGCGTAGGACACAAGGTAAAGTTCGTGACAGTCGCAGGTGCATCCATGCGCCACCCTTGCGCTTCTACGTCTCAAGTCGACATACAGTCTCCTCGTGGCGTCACCTGGATAGCTATCTGCGAGCTAACTAATGTGTGCGGCGGGCTTCTCCGTGGCCTTGAATGAATGGTTGTGCGTCGGGCTTGGAAGCCACCACGTTAAAATATTCCCCAATGAATCTTTAAATAAAGCATCGGACAAGTAACCCCCCCAATGTTGACGACTCGCTCAAACGCCCAAAGGACAACGATTTACCGATATGCACCTGCAATGTCCCGCGAGCAGTCAGTGCAGCATTCTGCAAACTGGAAAGGCAGTCTCGTCAAGTGGGTCCACAACACGCGTCTTGGAAAAAATGTTACTGTTGACAATTAAACTTTTCAAGTCGTCAGGGATTTTGTTTACCTAGGATCCAGCATTAATATGGTACCAACAACAATGTCAGCCTTGAGATCATGCGCAGATTAACTCTTGCCAATAGGTGTTACTATGGGCTCAATAGGCAATTGAGAAGTGGAACCCTCTCTCGACGTACTAAAATAATGCTCTATAAGTCCCTCATCCTTCCCGTCCTAATGTATGGCGCAGGGACGTGGGCAATTGACCATCAATGATAAGAGGCTGTTAGGAGCATTCGAGAGAAAGATACTCCGTAAGATCTACGGTCCAGTATGCGTGGATGACGTGTATCGAATAAGATGGAACGATCAGCTGTACACCGACACTGACATAATGAAGCGTATAAAAATCCAGTGGCTTCGGCCATATTGAGCGAATGGAAGAAAGCGATCCCCGGCTAGAAGAGTGTTTTATTCGAGTCTCGGTGGAGGAACACGCAGAAGAGGACGTCCTAATCTCCGTTCGAAAGACCAGATGCAGGGCGACCTGACTGCACTTGGCCTTAAAAACTGACGCATAGCAAAGGCGACTGGCGAAGCTTTAGAGGGGCGGCCATGAGCGAGGGTGCTAGCTAAGTCAGCAAGTAATTGGACTTAAAATGTACTTTTCTTTGACATGACTCTGCTTACAATTCGATTTACAGGTTCTCACTCCAATTGGAGTGGTGCGTTAATGTTGAAGCGATTGAACTTTGAACTTTAGTCCAAGTTCCTTCAGCCAGAACGATTTTAAAAATAGTCCAGGTATTCTCTATAAAAAAGTAGGTATGTGGAAATGTGTAACTAAATAAGTATAAAAAAAATAACGAATACATGACAGAAAAAACTTAAAATGCTAATCTTTCAGATAATTTATTGTTTAGTTTTGGTTAAAAATTTTTTCTGTTTTTTAAAATTTTTTTTCATTTTGTTCGACAATAATTTCGACACTAATTTTTGTTGTAAAATTGCAACATAAGTACGAAGAATAAACTCAGATCGCGACCTAGTAAACCAAATACAGCAAATGAATGTACGAAGACAACAACAACGTAAACCATCATTGGCAAATAATAAGGGCCAGTATTAACTGTTGCCGGTGCCGCCGCCGCCGCCGCCGCCGCCGCCGCCGCTGCCTGCCAAAGTTATTATTATCGGTTTGTTAACTTGTCTGCACGAAATGACATTTTACAACTAAATTTTCCATAAAAATACATAAAACTTGAACCAAAGCAACACTAACTAACTAACTTACTAATAAAAATTTCCCAAGGCAGAAGATGCTAAAAAGAGAAATAAAGTAAAGTGAGACAGAGACAGAGACAGCGACAGCGACAGAGACGGGGCAACAAACAAACCAAAAGCCACCACCGTCGCTTGGTGGCAGACAGACGGAAGCTCAGGAGCTGAAGTCCTATTTAGTTTTAAATGTTATCGCGACCTCATTTGCGCAAAGGTTTCACAAATAAATCACAATAAATTTGTGAATAAATAAATTTCAGTTTGCATTTTTATTACAAATGCGAATGTGCAATGTAAAATGACAGCAAACCCTTTCGAAAAAAAAATACATAAGTAAGTATATATTGTATATTATCCAAATCAATGGCTCATTAACAAATGAGTTGAATCACCGTCTCGATATCGCGAAAGGAGGCAGCGAGCGAGTGTTGGCGAGTACTGCGAGTAATTTGTAAGTGTGAGTGCGAGTATGAGCCGGCTTGGATCCATTCAGGCACACGATCACTTTTTGCTGCATTGCATTGAAATATCGACAAAGTCATAAATTAAATATTTGCGCATGATAAATGAACAAACAATAAAAAAAAAGGACACAAAAAAGTAGAAAACAAAAGCAGTAGAAAATCTTAGCCGGCAAATATAAGCGAACGCTTTTTTGCTTTCCATTTTCTGCTTGCATTCAAAATACGTTTAGCTTTGGGGTATGTTGAAGGTAGGAGAAGCGCGTTTTGTTGGTGTTGCTGTAGCTGCGCCAACCGTACCAACAGCAACACCAGAAAATAGCAATACGAGCAACAAGCAGCAATAGCAACAAGAGCAACAACAACAATTGTGGCAGCAACTCGTATGTATGAAATGCTGCTAAACGATCAATCGTCGCGATCATTGTGCGCTTTTGAAGTGGTTCGTTGTTGTTGTTTTCGTTGTTGCTTTTAATTTTGCATTTTTTTATTGTTGTTGTTGTTGGTGGTGTTTATATATTGTATTGTTGTTGCTGCTGGATGCATTTTGGTGTTAAGTCAAATGCTTAAATTACACTCTTGGCTAATTTTGGCTTTAACTCCAATAAACGATGATTACATGATGTTGGCGATTAATTTTTGCCCAGGCAAGCAGACACTCGGCAAGCAGGCCAGCATCAGGCGTGTGGTTATACTATATTAAAGTTTCTTTTTTGTTCTTGTTATTTAATTTTGTATACTATATATGACGCTCAGCTGAAAGAGTTTGAATCCTTTTGGTTGCAGGAAGAAGGAGCAAAAGACAACAGTTTAATGCAGTAGCAATGACATGTTATCAAAATGCGGCTGCACCTGCTGAAGAATTAGATTAATGTTGGTTGTATGTGGTCGCTGTGGTGTAGTGGTAGTGCGTTGGACTGCTACGCAGAGTGTCCGGGGTTCGAATCTCGGCACAGGCAAAATCGAAAAGTAGAATAGATAATTTTTCTACACGGCTCCACCTCTTGGCAGGCAATGGCAAACCTACAATGGCATAGAGTAAAAATTGCCTATGAAAAGCTTTTCACTTCGCCGTTCGGATTCGGCATTAAACTGTAGGTCCCTTCCATTCATGTAAAAATATAACACGCACAACATGAGTGGATGCGAAAAGCTCGGCCTAGGCCCTCCATGGGCTGTTGTGCCATTAAAAGTAAGTAAGTAAGTTGTAAGGTTGTAATGTGCCAGAACATTGTTGGACAATGAGTTGAGTTTTGTGTCCTGTATCCACTTGTGGCCTCGACAACGCCTTGCGATTACGTTCAATTCACTCCAACTCTTCCCGAATTGATGCGCTTCTCTGTCGTTTGTTCATCGCCAAGTGGTTTTATGTCGCCCGATCCGTTATCCCTCTTGCGTGAATGGTTTCCATTGCATGACATGTTTGGCAATGTACGAATCACGTTTACACAGAGTGTGTCCAATCCACTGCCATTTTCTACGCTGGACAATATTGTTGATGGGCTTTTAGACTGTGCTACGTTGTAAATGTCGGTCGGTCACAGCAGAAGCTACCCACGATATTACGAAGACGATGATTGCAGTTTTCGCATAATTTCGGTGCGCTGCTTTACAGAGTGCAAGTAGTATGTCATCTAGCCCTGCGACTTGATTGCTGATATTACTTCGGACCGGCTGGGAGGCGCGGTACATAAGTGAGAACATTCTCCGATGAGTACCATTCACTGCGAGCTATTTGGCTTCGAAATATAACTTTACATTGATGGGTCCAAATCGGATTACAAAGTCGCTGTGGATGTTTACTTTAAAGGCCTTAATATAAACAAACCTTTTCGACTTCCGGACGTAGTCAATGTTTTCTTGGGTGAGCTTTTGGCAATCAGCTAAACCAATCTGGCACTGACCAAACTTCAAGATAAGGGTAAGAAAGTTAAGAAGCAAGGAGTTAAGGGGTTTGAAGGAGTTAAGGGTAGTAATGGCAGTATGGGCTGTAAGAATGGTAAAGTGCAGACAGTAAGGTGAATCAGGGTAGTGAGGAGAGTAAATGGAATAAAGGTAGTAAGAGGAGAGTAAAGAGGGACCATCTTACTTTTATCTTTCAGACTGAATTATTTTCTATACTGAAGACATTGTATTACGTAGAAGATGGATATATAGCTGACCAAAGAGGGCTTTTAAAGATAAAGCCCCCACTCAACCCAGGACCGCCCCTTCCCTATAACCACTTCAATTATTCTTGCCTCAATTGAATACCCTTTTGAAGAAACGAAAAATCTAAAATTTGCCTTCCAAAATCTCTGGATTTCTTGCTAGTGAATGAATGAATAATTATAAGTGGGTCTCTGGTGACATCCAGAGAATACTTATGGCTCTATTAATTACCCTCATTACTACTAGCCGAGTCTCAGTTTGTAAGTCTATACTTAACTCCGTCGGTAGTCAGAATACTCTGCAAAACATATGGGTTCCGGGTGACGTGGTCACGCGCAATTAAACATTGAATCGATTAACCAGAATTAGGTCCATTCTACATCTACATATCTAGCTCGAAACCCAAAGAAGACCTAACATTAAAACCACTATTTATATATATCAGCAAAATATATGAGGATGTCAGTGAGCACCAAGATGATTTTCTTCCTGTATTAACGAAGCTGTCTTCAGATCTCCTGTTATTGCTTGCTAGGAGGAACTTTCGAAAGATGATACGATTTTATTCAGGTAACTTTCAATTTGTTACTAATCTAGAAGAGAAAAATGTGTCGATCATTTCTTGTCTACATTTGCCATGAGGTCCTTCCAAGCAGGATTAATGTACTGATATGTTAAGAAACGATCAATTGCGCTATTTCCCAGCCGTAACGAGAGTAAGAATGGTAAAGGAAAATGTGAAAGTGAGAGTTATTTTACCCAGCCGTGGGTGTTACTTTCTTGAGGGGCAAGAATGTGTGAGAAGAAGTTGTACAGATTTTTTAATAGATTCCCGCAAATACTTAGTCTCCGAATCTGGACCCTTCTGTCTTTCTAGTTGCCGCTAGTAAATCCGTTTGCATTCAATGTTGACCAGATCTAGTTACTTAAGAAATTATAGAATGTCTCCTGCGTAACCTTAACATTATTTACTGCTTGGACTAAACTTGAGCGCCTTAAGATTGCTGCTAAATCTGAACGTACAATGGGTTTTTCAAAATCATTCTGGTTGCTGCAGCTTTCGATCATGTTTTCTTGGAAGATTTTTCGCCAGAGCATATCTTATCCATAGGTTTATGTCACATAAAAGGGATTTTCTTTTTCTGGCTCTACGAACCAGTAATAACCGTCTTCCAAATCCATTCCAGTTTTTCAATGACTCATTTTATGAGTAAAAGGTAGCTTTGGCTTTTTTGCGTGTACTCGTAACAGTCTTTGAAATGCAATTAATGAAAATACTTTGTAAAACGCTGAACAGTAAACAGGAGAAAAAGTGTGTCGCTCCAAGCACTTCCAAAAATGTACATAAGTACATACATTTTGTGGTATATAAATGGTACATAGTATGTATGTACGTGTACATAAGTATGGTATGTAGATATGGAGCAGAATGTATGTCTTTAAGTATATCTAAATAAATATAAGCTACAGCAACATCAGAGTTGCGCTCTCATTAGCCCAACTCTTTGCATTTACTTTATGGTGGACGTTTTTATGACAACTCTCCTCCCTTTCGACAATCCTTTGACATACCTTTGCCCCAAAACCCCATTATACTCATACTCCTTTTTCTTCTTCTTCTTGTTTTTCTTCTTCTTCTTCTTCTTCTTGTCTTTCTTCCACTTTTATGAAATCTAATGTTCGCATGACGAAAGGATTTATCTTACAATTTAATTACATAGAAAAGCAGAGTGCGGCAGCATTAAGCATGAATGTGATAAGATAAGAAAATATTACATGAAGGGGAGCGGTGGGAGGAAAAATTAACATTTGATGAGATTTTTATGTACTTAGCTAAATGTGAACATTATTTTGACTACCGCTGTATGGAAATACGAGGATTTATGTATGCATGTATGTATGCATGTATGTATGTATGTATGTATGTATGTATGTATGTATGTGCGTAAGGAAGTATGTATGCGTAATCCAATGCAACAAACACTCTCTGTTTGTTCAAGAACTTTTTAATTAAATTCAAAGTAAAAACAAAATGGCTGCCATATTTTTAAGACATACAGCAGGGCATTGGTCTCGAGTAAGACTATTTAGTATTTATTGGGGTGTGGGAGTAGAAGATACAAAATCATTGCCTTAAAGTATTTAAAAATGCTTCGAGGACAATTCGTACTCGTCTATTAAAAAAGTTCTAGCTCAGATTCTTGAAGGTTGCCGTCAGATTTTTGAAGTCATTTTGAAGTAAAAGTCTTGGATTAAAAGCTTTTGATTCAGAACCTTGAATCTAAATTCTAAAATTCAGGGTTCTAAGTAGTTCCGATGTCTTAAATTCAAAGTCGTAGAGTCGTACGAGTCTTGGAGTAAAATTTTTGAAGTCAGAGTCTTAAAGTTAGAGTATTGATGTCACAGTTTTGAAATCAGAGATTGAAAATAATAATCTTGAAGTCAGAGCCTTGAAAATTGTGCTTTGGATACAGAATCAAAGAGTTTGAGCCAGGTACTTAGATTCAAAGTTTTGTAGTCAGATTCCCGGAGTCATTGTCGTGTCACCAGAGTTATGGAGTCAAGGTTTTGTGGTTAGAGTTATGGAGTAAGAATCTTAAAGGATCTTATATTGAGAGTCGTAGATTTAGAGCCTTGAGTACAAAATCTTAAAAGCAGGTTCAGTGTCTTAGATTCAGAGCCTTGAAGATCAGAGTCTTGGAGTCAGAGTTTTGAAATCAGAATCTTAGAGTTAGAGTTATGGAGTCAGAGTCTTGGAGCCAGAGTCTTGGAGTCATAGTCTAGGAGTCATAGTTTTGGAGTCGGATTCTTGGAGTCAGAGCCATGGAGCCAGAGTCTTGGAGCCAGAGTCTTGGAGTCAGAGTATTGGAGTCAGAGTATTGGAGGCAGGGTGTTGGAATCAGAGTCTTGGAGTCAGAGTATTGGAGGCAGTGTGTTGGAATCAGAGTCTCGGAGTCAGAGCCTTGGAGCCAGAGTCTTGCAGTCAGTGGTATGGAATCGTTGTGAATATTAGATTGTGAAACGTAGATTCACTGCCTCGAGTTCAAAGTCTTAAAATCCAAGATCTACATAGATTCGGTGTTGTTGATTCAGAATCTTGAAGACCAGAGTCTTTGAAGCGAGAGCCTTACAATGAGAGCCTTAAATTGGGGTCTTGAAGTCACAGTCTTGCAATACGGGTGTAGAAAATATAGTCGTGCAGTAAGAGTCTTGAAGTCTACTTCTTGGTGTTTTAGCCTTGTAATGAAAACCTAGCCATCGGAATCTTAGAGTCTGGCTCTTGCAGTCAGTGTCTTGATGACAGAGTCTTTTAATCAAAATCGGAGATTGAGATTACTGGAGTCACACTGGTAAAGTTATGATCGAAGAGTGCCAAGTTTTACAATCAGCTTCATCGAATAAGAGTCGTAGATTAAGAATCTTTGTGCCAGAGTAATAGATTAAGAGAAATCGTTGCAAAGTCATAGAGCCAGAACAATTTTATGTTAAAGAAATTTCAGTCAAAGCCTTCACTAGTTACCCTAATCTAATTTCAATAATATAAACTTTGAGAAATGCTTACCACTTTCCTTATTACAATTATTCAACTTCGAAATTAAGAGATTTCCTTTATTCAACGACATTTATTCAATTCAATTCGACGTACTCGTAAATTCTTCCAGCTAATTATTTATGTTTGTAGTAGTAACATCTCAACTGTTTTCTGCTGCTTCTGATGCAAATGTGTCACTGTCAATCAATTTGGCACTTAGTAAATTATATTTTTCACATGAAAGTGAGAGTTACGAAAGAGCCCCTTCCACCCGGCCTTCGCAAATGATTGGCTACAAAGGAGGAAGCATCAATCAGTTTCTTTGGGGCGGATGAGGACTGGAAATGAGCGTGCATAGATGGCATCTAATTAAGCGCCTAAAAGTATGCTACTGCTGCTGTTGTTTTTTCGGAGTGGGTGTGGGTGTAAGCTAATCAGGTAATTATGATTGGAAATTAATTAATGCACGTTTATAATTCAAAATTAAACTAAGAATGTTTGCAAGTGAATGCAAATCACTAAATTTACATTCTAACTTTTAAGCAGCGTAATTAAATAATATAATTATTCAAGGCAATTGTGAGTTACGGGAAGAAGGAATTTTGTATTTAGAAAGAATAGTGTTTTCGCTAGTGTACCCAGAGCTTGCAAAAGGAAGAGGTTTAAGTCTCTTAGGTGCAATAAAAATTCTTTGGGATAAGCAGTTAATACTATACATACATATGGTACCTGAAAAGTGGATTTCTGAGCAGCTCCACCAATTAACGTAAGAGATAGACTTAAAAACGAAAGAGAGCCCTTGCGAAACTTTGCCGGCTTCCTTCCGACATATTCAGCCATTTTTAGATTGTGTTACTTTTCCACGGTCTCTTATGGAAGCTCAATCAAGTTCACAGCAACTGAATAGCTCCGAAAATATGCAAGAAACAAGCAATGACTAAAAATTGAAGATCTGCTGTTAGTTTTTGTAGCTGAAATTGCACGGTTATATCAATTTCATAACTTGGCCAATTAAAATCAACAGTTAATAATTGCTCAATCTGATGGGAACCAATTAGTTAACATTTATGATAAGACATAAATCAAAGCGCACAATTCACACTCATTCAAACTTACAAATACTCGTATGTCACATGTACATACTTATATGCTGTGTACATGTGAGTGTGAGTGTAATACAAATACACATAAGCCAAGTTAAGCTTGGCAAAGAAAAACAGAAGAAAAAAAACTCACTGGACCGGCTTGCAAAACACTTACCAAAACAGCAACTTGAAGCAGGCCAACCAAACCAACCAACCAACTAGCAGCAAATGCACTCGAACTTTAAGCCTGGAACTTGTGAGTTGCTGCTGTTGTTGTTGCTGTTGGCTTGTGTGTTTCGGAGTGACTTTAAGCCAGCTCAGAATATGTGGCTAGAATCAGTTGTTGAAAAACGCCGTAACGAACAACAACACGAACTAAAAGAGATACGGACGCGTAAGCGCGGGCAGAAGTTAAGCAAAAAGAAAATCAAAATATTTATTTACCTCGAAATAAATAAAAGAAAAGCCAAATAAAAAATTGTAAAGGAAAATTGAAATTAATAGTGAAATGCATACTTTGTTTTCGATTGTTCAAGTATGTGTGGGGGAAAAATTTTGAATTTTTAAAAATCGCAGTGAATTGTGTTAGTGTTTGAAGCGATTTGATAAAAGCGGCGGGAAAAATGTAAACTTTTGAAGAATGTAAACACTTTGAAAGGAAATATGTAAAGGGAAATTAGTTACAAAAAAAACAAAACAAAACAAAAGAAGAAAACAAAACAAACAAACAAAAATGTTGGAGAAAAGTTCCTAAAAACGAAAACGTAAAGCTCCTAAAAATCATACTTGAAAATATGTTTGCATTTACATAAACCAATGACAACTTGAATGATAAATAAACCTCGCTTAATCATAAATTAAAAACACAACCACAAAAAAAAAAAATATATTAATAAATAAATAAATAGGTATGGAGAAAATTTTAATTAACTGAAGAATAAAAAATTAAAAATTAATAAATTGAAATGCAAAAAAAATTATATAAACGCAAATTTATGCCTCAACTTTTGACGACGAAGTGCATCAGCATCAGCTCGGAAACCGAAAACTGAAACCGAAAACTGAAACTGAAATATGCAATTTATCATTTATTTATTATAATTAATTATTAATAATTTTTTGTGTGTGTATGTGTATGTGTTTTTTTTTAATGAAATTTTGCATATTTATAAATTCATTAAAACTGAAGCTGCAGTCGCATCTTCAATAAATTAATTACTTTCAGTTGTTGCTGTTGTTGCTTTACTGTGATTGAGTTAGTGGGTGTTGCATGTATAGTTTCATTTGTATTCGGAATTCGGAATTCTGAATTTGGCTTTGCTGCATGCAATCATCATGCGCGAATATGATTTTCATATTTCTTGCTATACTATTGCCATTTCCATTTCCATTTGCATTTCCATTAGCATTTGCATTTGCATTTGCATTTTTCACATTGATATGCTCACTCTAACATGAGCTTGGTGGCAATTATAAAAATAATAAAAACAAAAAATAAGTAGTTAATAATACAATAACTTAACCTTTCCATAGACACTCTGACTTTCGGATATTTGGAGGCAAAAAACAAAAAATATCAATGCACAAGTTCAATATTTCTTGTATTTATTCTCAACATTCACCAGTGCCACCACCACTGCCAACACCACCACCACCACCACCACCACCACCACCACCACCACCACCACCACACCACCACCACCACCATCATCGCCATCGGTGAAGGTAAGCCAAAGAAATACTACATGCATTTTATTTCGTTTTTGTATTGTTATTTTAATAATATTCAATTATTATTTAAACATAATATAGCATAAGCTACTTATTATTAATTTTTATGCTCGCTGTATCCATGAATCTGTGGACTCATGAAATTGTTATTCAAGTAATACTGACTCGTACTCGAATACTCGTACTATACAAGATTAAACTAATCGTTTTGGAATAAATTCTTACATTGTAATTAGATATTAACAATGGGTTAAAGTTAATGTATCTCGGTTATGTCTAGCAAATTAAATTGCTATTAATTTTTCTCTCGTGAAGTACAGCACTTGAAGTATTTCCAATCACATCGCCTCAATGCTCTGAACTGTGTTCCGGATGATTAGCCGATGATTGGAAACTAAATACTACAAGTTCATGCAAGCTAATTATGTAAACAGAAGTGCAAGGCTGGTCTATTTAATGAGCGATTGATGCCTTCGGGTAGTTCTATGGCAATATATAAGTATGAGTACATATATGTATGTACTTAAGTATCAAGCAGTGATCCGAAACATTTCTATGGTCTTAGCTTAAAAATAGAGTTAAAGCAAACTAAGTGTTAAGGGATAAGGCCCTTGATACCGTAGGCTAGAATGTTCTAGAATGAACTTATTCCAAAGGGGCTTTCGATACAGGAGAGGTAGACAAAGCGTAGGAAGGTTCTTTATAAATCAGCTAATTAAAAATGAAACACTACTAGCTCTAAAAATCAGTTTTCTATGGTCTTAGCGTAAAAATAGATTTAACGAAACTAAGTGTTAGGAGAAAAAGCCTTGATAATGTAGACTACGGTGTGAATGTGGAACAAGAACTTTGATATATAAATGTTTTAGAATGAACTTATTCCAAAGGGGCTCTAGATACAGGAGAGGTAGACAGAGGGTAGGTAGATATGTAAAGTGTGTTTTTTTTATAAGTGTGGTTTCAAATCTGGCAATACTTTTTTCGGAGCTGATCTTTCTGACAGCTGTCACTTGATTTATTTGATTTATTCTCAGTTTGGTTTGCCATTTCATAATGAATATACTTAGTACTCCTGAACAACGTTTGCAAATCGTGCAGATTTATTACCAAAACTAGATGGCCACCGATCCCGATTTTCACAAGAAAATTTTGTTCAGCGATGAAGCTCACTTTTGGTTGAATGGATAACGTATCCATAAGCAAAATTTTCGCATTTGGAGTGATCATAATCCACACACACAAGCCATTGTTGAGACGCCGTTACATACTCAAAAAGTCACTGTTTGGTGTGCTCTATGGGCAGAGGGAATCATTGGTCCATATTTCTTCAAAGATGAAGCCGGTCGGAATGTTACAGTCAATGGGGAACGCTATAGAGCCATGATTAATGACTTTTTCGTGCCTAAATTGTGAATTGGAGGATGTTGATGTGGACGTCCTTTGGTTCCAAGAAGACGGCGCGAAATGCCATACAGCCATACAGCCAACGAAACAATCAATTTATTGAAGGAAACTTTTGGTGAGCGCATTATCTCGCTTCGTGGGCCTGTGGCGTGGCCTCCAAGATCGTGCGATTTAACAGCGCTGGACTATTTTTTGTGGGGTTATGTGAAGTCGCTTGTCTACGCAGATAAGCCCGAGAGACGATTGACGCCTTGGAAGAGAATATACGGCGCGTTATTACTGACATACGGCCTCAATTTCTGAAAAAATTGGTCGAAAATTGCGCCTCTCGGCTGGAATTTATTTGAAATAGCCACTTGCCCGAAATCGTTTTTAAAACATAATGGCAAATCCTTCTCTTTATACTTACTTTACTTTACTTTTAATGGCACAACAACCCATGGAGGGCCTAGGCCGAGCTTTTCGCATCCACTCATGTTGTGCGTGTTATATTTGTACATGAATGGAAGGGACCTACAGTTTAATGCCGAATCCGAACGGCGAAGTGAAAAGCTTTTCATAGCAATTTTTACTCTTGTAGGTTTGCCATTGCCTGCCAAGAGTTGGTGCCGTGTAGAAAAATTATTTTTTCTACTTTTTTTTTTGATTTTGCCTGTGCCGAGATTCGAACCCCGGACCCTTTGCGAAGCAGTCCAACGCATTACCACTACGCCACAGCGACCACACTTCTCTTTATAATAAAGCTAAATTCTTGGCCATAACATGAAATTATATGTGCTTTATTTCTTCTTGAAAACCACACTTCTAAATAAAAAAAACTCCCTGTACAATGGTTTATTATAAATCACAACTAGTTCTAAAAAGCAATTTTAGTCCTCATTTCAGTTTTAGGTTGTTATGTTTCTTGGTTATAACCGCCTAGTTAGTTAGTGATATGGGCGCAGTTTGTCTCCCTAACTCAATCCTTATAATCGAATCGAGTTCATTCAGAAACAAAGTTTAAGCTAGCGAACTGAACTGGGCATGTGCATTGTGCATTGAAAGTGAGCATATATACGAGTACATATATCTGCAGCTGCGAAATAAGTTATGCAAAGTGTGGCCGCATGCATACCGACCAGCCAGTGCCCCTTGAGTACGTTTTGGTTCTAGTAACTGTTCGATTATGGTAATTTATCCTGGTCTTTCTTACTGTGCCAGCATCTTTGAGCTTCGAATGCCATGCAGCAAGAAAATATATACATTCCCAGAGCAGTGCTCAAGTTTTGGTAATTTATACATGAAATATATACATTAGCCGAGTTCGGTTGGCACATAGTCTTAGAGAGTTTGAATTGCTTTGAGTAGAAGCCTGCACATTAATCTGCAATACATTTTGAGTCCATCGTGGAAGTTTCTTCCTCATTGCGCTGCAAAGCTGCAAAACCTGCAGCATGAGATAATCTGTGCTGATGTTGGAGGATATAGTAGGCAACGGCGACAAGATATTGCAATGCCAGCACCTTTTGGTGCAGGCATGGCACCAAACTATCTCCTTGGGTCTAAGAGCATTGATAAGTATTGAATTCCCAATGGGCCCGAATTTTTTGGAGACACCAGGGTTTCAGGGCCCCTGAGGGAAGAATTTGGAAACCTGCAATAATATCGAGAGAAGAATTTGAAAACCTGCGATAATATCAAGTATGGTAATTTATCTCGATTCATTTCCAATTCAATTATAAAAGTTTTTTTTTTTTGTATTTCAAAATTGCTTTTCAAACAAAACCTAATAATTTTTAATTATTTAACTGTTTAAAAACCAAAATATGTAGAAATGAGTTATAAATGTATTTTGGACACATTTTGAAAATTGCTATTCAAAAACGTCGTATCGATCACTCTAAAATGGGTTAAAATGTATAAGTAAAGCCTGCATATTTCAAAAATAATAGATTTATAAGTTGTCGACCCCTCGCGCCCGCTATTTCCCCTCCACAGCCTTGGCCGAATAACTGCTCAGTATGTTCAGATTGCAACTCTAGTTTGGTAATTCTATTTCTTATCGAGCATCGTCTTACAGATGACGGGGGCTATGCAGACCTTTCTTATCTTTACTCGATATTGAGTTTGCACTGACTTTTTCAAATTCACGATGGAGCGTTGATTTATTATTTCGAAGTCCTAGAACTGCCGTTCAATTGCCACCCATTGCCTCTTTTCGGGTAGTTTTTGGATCAAATATCTGTTAAGTGGTGCATTGAGGTTAATTTTAATGATCGGGCACCTTTCTCCATTTGGTAAACGAATAAGTAAGTAGCAATTTTTCCTAAGAAAGTAAGATATTATTTCAAGCCATTTATCTTCTATGAATATGTTAAGAAAAATGTGTACTAAAAACCTCCGCCTAAGAAGAGTTCAGCGAGCGACTAGATTGTTGAAGGAATAGAAAAATGTTTACTTTCTATAATGAGGAACTTTGCCTCAATTCAGAATAGTAAATATACTTAGTCAAGGATATCGCTGATCTATGAATATCTATAATATGTGTGTGCTCTTCTAGAAACTCATCGATTTATCGCAGCGGCAATAATCCACTTTGTTGTACTCTGTAAACGATGTGCATAGTCGGTACGATATAGGGAGAAACGATTGTGGGGCTACTTGAACTAGGTCACCGAGCTGGTCTCGATCGAAGTTCGCCTGCGCTTCAACGCAATAATTCAGACAAGAGTGAATCACTTTCAGTCAAACTGGCAAAATCAGTCCATTAGGCCTGACTTCTCCCATGCAAGTAAATTTTCCCTATTCACGGGTAGGCGGTGATATCGGGCCGAAAAATAGATTACTAAAGTAAAACAAGAGTCCAAAGTACATTTGCCAATCACAATCAACAATCGCACAATACAGATTTACTACACATAAAGAATCCATTGTCTAGACTGGTGTGTTGAAAGTAAGTCTAAATACAAGATTATCCTGTTGCAATATTATTGGAAGCGCCAGGCTCGAGACGGCGCTAGGATTAACAAAATCAACACCAAAAGAAATATCCTTAAAACCAAAAATCGAATATGAAACTAAAAACAGAAAATCAAATAAACACTTAAAGATAAACTAAACCAACAACAACACATAAATATAGTAGAAACAACTGAAAGGAAGAAAATAAAGAAAGAAACCCCTTTAGGATGCAATCGACATGTAGTGACCAACGTAGAGAGACAGCAGCCAGAGCAGCAGTAGCAATAACACAAGCAACAATAGAAGAAAATTAGCAATAATAAAATAAGGTAGACAAAAAATGGAAAAAGTTGTGATAGACATCGTCTGCAAATGGACATGGAACACACCCACAATTATCGTATTTAAATCCATTGTACATAGCAAAAATTTTCAATAAGTTAAGGTGTCCATTATAATAGCAAACCACAAACAAGTACACAAATGGTGTATTCAGGACATGCCATACTACATATGAATAAGTGAGTGAGTGAGTGAGTGAGTGAGAGTGTGTGTGTGCGTGTTTTGGAGAGCATGAGTTTGCATATAATTTTTAAACCGATAACGATCATATCGAATTAGTTCAAAAATTTACCCAAAAAAGTGCGTACCTGTGTCCGATATTCTAGGATATTCTAGTAAGGATAATCCTTAAAATTAGATGAGATCAATGAGGTTGAATGGTCTTGAGTGTGTGTGTGTGTGTGTGTGTGTTTGTTTGTAGACTGTAATTATGACAGCAAGCATTAATAATGTTCGATGACGACACTATGATATGATAAATTGATGACGAGCAGGCAACGTGATAGAGTCTCACTGCATGCAGGTTTATTTGTTTGGATCAAATTCAAGTTGAGAGATAAACAGATTCTATGTACTTGCAACTCATCGTATTCTTGCTGCATATTCATGCTGCAGGCGTATTTTTTTCGTTCTGTCTTCAAACTAATCCGCATTGATTACCATCATCACTTACAGTGTTATACACTCGAAGTGTACGGTGTTGAGTTCAGTTTTTCATCATAATTCAATTTGTCGTTCATATTCTATATACATACAGTGGTGATCAAAACTGTTCACCGGGTGTTGAGTTCAGTTTTTCATCATAATTCAATTTGTCGTTCATATTCTATATACATACAGTGGTGATCAAAACTGTTCACCGGGTATAATACTTATTATTTTTTTATTTATTTGGGAAACATTAACTAATCATAAATGTTGGAAAATCTAAACGAGAAAGCAGTGAAAACTTGCATACCATTCTGAAATTCCTGTAAAATCCGATATTATCTTCAGGGTGATAGTGCTCGAAAGCAAGCACACAGATTTCGAGAGAAATAGGTAAGCGCTAAGGTAATTTTAGCGGTTTTTTAGCGGGTAATGAAAGCATCGAATTACAAGTGATGATTTTATTCAATTTTCGCGGCCAGCAGCTTTTCAATTCTTCAAGATTCTCTACTTGTATTTGATAAATATAATGCAAATTTGCATATGCATTCCAAATCTACATACTTAGTAATGTTAATTGGTGCAGCAGAAAGGTCAAAATGTTGAAGTTTTGACCGAAATTTCCAATCCTCATTTAAAGTAGAACCTCTCCTTGCAGCACTTTTTACATAAATAATGTTATTCAATTTGAAAAATTTATTATTGAAGTTTACTTCTCTAGAATTGTTTTTATATTTACTAGGGGGGGGGAGGGGGTAAAAGATGATCGTCGCAACGAAAATTGTCACAGAAATTATGGGCAGCGCCCTCTATCAATCAAGTATGAATAAATTGAGGATGCATATATATATATATATACATAAATGATGGACAGCACATATGCCTCCACGAGTGTACATATGAATCAAACTCGATTGATAGAGGGCGCTAATTCGCCTAAGCTTCAAACTTGAGTATGAATCATACTTGATTAACCATCTACCAGCTACCCATCACTTTCAAGTAGAATTTGACATTTCAAACAAATAATTAGCGAGAATTTTTTTGTATGTTTGTTATATATAACATACATACGAGTATGTACTTATTTCAGTAAATAAGTACATAAGTACATACATTTGTACTTTATAGTCAATTTTCACCGTCACTGTACATACTATATCTGACTCTTTAAATGTTCGTCTCTCGTTTAACTACTACCAATAAGTTCTTTATTTTTTTTGCTAACTATAGAATGTACTGGCGCCATATACTCGTGCGAGTAGCTTCCGGATATTGCATTTCATTCTTCAAGTAAGTATTAAGAATGTAGTATCTGCATCATTGTTGACGATGGCATCAAATATTGCCACTCTATTGCTAGTTATCAAACAAATTATCAGCTTTTTTCTGCTTCTTCGTCTCTTTAGCTTCATACCGTTTTCTCCTTGCAGTAAGGTTCTTTTTTGATTTTAATAATGTATAGTTTTTCCTCGTAATAGTTATAATCAACTTTGGCACAAGTGGCCCCTTTTGTGAAATGGTCGTCGTTATCGTCGTCGTCGTCATCGTCGCTATGAAGTACGTGTATTGATGTTGCTACCGATGTAAAGTGTTGTTGTTGATGTTTTTCTGCTACCTACATACCTTCAATGCACTACATAGTTAAACTATATACAAGTGATGTGTGTGTGTGTGTGTGTGTGTGTGTGTGTGTGTGTGTGCTTCTTGCTTTTCTTGCTGTCAAGGATTATGTCCTCTCTCTCTCTCTACTATTTCGTCTTTGCCTATCGCAAAAATATCATCAGACATAAGGATTTAAGTTTTATGTTACATATCTTTAGGCTAGATTAGCTGATGAATTCACATTCATAAGCTAATCTAATGAAGTTTCGAATTGCTTGCCAAAGAAATATTGAAGAAATTATGATTTCAGCACTTCCCAAAATGTATTCGGAAGCACTTCTTCTTATAGTGACAGTGATTTTCAGAAATCCTTTGTCCAGCAGCAAATGAAACTTAGCTCCATCTGACACATTTGGCATTGATTTCTTCGGAGTTTTATTTTTTCGTATTATTGCTGCATTTCTCCATTGAAGAGCTGGATGAATAAAAATGATCTCTTCCGTCTACCTTTTATTAAACGATTTCAAGGTGTAGGTACTCGCTGAAATTCATATTAGATAAACTTCACTAACTTTAGCTTTATCAAATGAGAATTAGTTGATTGCTCGGCTGGTGGGTTGCCCCAAGAGTGTTAGCGTTTTCGATGGTTTAAGCAAATTTCCATACCTTTTCTAACTTTGCATTATGTGTTTTCGGTAGAAAGAACGTCTATCGTTTTTGCTTCTTAGTTTAATCCAGGTGCCAGAAGACATGATTCAATTTTGATTATTTTTAAAATAAAGTTTCTTTCTTATATTTCTCATATCAGATTTCAGCACTGAAATATTTTTCTGAAAATTTGCTCTTTTGGGACCAAGTAATAAATACTCATGTAAGTTCTCAGGAAATTTTGCTATTTTTCCATATATTTTTGGTCAGCTCAGCTGCAGACTCTGAATAAATATATGGAGACCTAAAGTATTATGAGAGGCGGCCAGGACCGATAATCGGTTGTAAGTAGTGTCAGCTAAGTAAGTAATTTTTACTTCGAGTTTGATATTTTATCCGAAAAGCTCGGCCTAGACCATTCAGGGGCTGTTGTGCCATTAAAAGTAAGTAAAGTAAGTAAGTTGATATTTTATCTAGACAAATTTCCCATTTCAAATGCATAAAAAACGCATTCCAATAAATTAAAACATTTTGCGTGCAACAGAGTAACCATGTCAAAATATGGAGGATGGATCTGTTGAACATTTTTGCTTAAGAAAGTTATAGTCTAGCACGTCCTGGATTTTGTTTCCGTCTGCATTTTAAGTTAATTAAAGGGTAGGTATTGTATGTACTTAAGCATCAGGAGCTAAAGATTTGGTATCTGGGACAAAGTTGTTCCTAATGAAAAGGTAAACATTTTTGTATTTTTTCATCTAACTTTTTTACATAATTTTACTTTACTTCCATTACTGTTGATTCTGTTGATTTAACAATTTGTTGTTGTTGTTTTTATATCTAATTATTTAAAACTTCATTATGGGAGTAACAAGAGAAAGTGGAGTGTTGATGTGAACATAAAGAGAGTTTATCTGTTCGTCAGGAACATATTTGTCTCAAATCTCAAATCTCTAGCTCTGAAACTACTATATGTTGGCGCTACATGCGTCATAGTCGACATTGATAAACTGAAGTTCATTGTGATAAAGGCATAACACTTGCCACAATGGCTGTCTATCTCTTTATCGGTGTCCTGGAATTGAATTCCCTCCCTCATTCTCCCTACTTCTTTCTCCCACCTATCAATCTTCCTTCCAATCAACAGGATGCGCAGCACAGGGTACACCCTGTCAACTGTAATAAGTATATCTCTCTCTCTCCCTCTCCCTCTCTCTCTCTCTCTCTCATCTTGAAATGCAAACAGGACGCGTGACAGGACTATGACTATTTAGCGTAAACGCGTGTTAAGGCGTTTAGCCTCAATCTCCTCGTTGGAGCTTGTTGAAGTTTAATCGGTGTAATCAGACAATGAAATGGCATAATCAGAGAAGTGAGTCTAACATCAGCTAACTCAGCTCCTTTATTTGTACGGCATAAACGACTTCTAAGTAGACTTAAAATTTTCTGAAACTAGTTTAGAGTGAAGAAAAATTAGAAGTCCCACTTAAATTAGTTAAACTTTCGAGGTACATATGGTAAGCCGAAGATGTAAATGCAAAATAAGAGAAGAGGCGAACAACGGGTGACAAGGCAAGGATGTATGCTAAAAAGTCCCCTTCTCTGCCCTATTGTGTGTATAAAACTTAAAAATTTTACTATGAATGTGTGCATGATTGTGTCTTGGTTCCATGTAGTTTCTTTCATTATCTTTTTGTATTACTCGTATGTATAATAAATTTATTTCGATTTATTTTGATTTCATCTCATTGATAACCTTTTTTGGTGTTTTATTACAATGTTTTTATTGCATGTATGTGTTCTTGTAGATGTGAATAGTATGTTAGTATGTGTGTTTTGTGTACATATATTGTATCCCTGCGGATATGTTGTTGAGTTGTTGTTGTTGTTGTTGTTGTTGTTGTTGTTGTTGTTGTACTGCTGCGGTCTGGCGTGGCATTTCACATAAGTTATTCCGGTTATTCTTGGCATACAAATTTTGATAGGAAACTTTTGTTGCAACTTGTTGAAACAATTGGTTTCTTATGTTCAATGTTTGCTTGCATCATTATTATTTCAGCAATGTAGATTTTTGTTAATATATTTTGTTTGCGTTTTATTGCAATTTGATTGTGACTGACTGACTGACTGACTGATTGACTGATTGACTGAATCATTGTCTGACTTTTAAATTCAATAGGTGACTTAGTTATTCGGTTGTGTTTTGCTGATGTGTTCATTGTTCAATAAATTAAGGTAAGTCAATTGAGTTGTTATTGCAAATTAAAGTTTATTTGCGGTAATAACTTTAGAAATTGCAGCCAGCACCTAAGTGTTTTTTTTTTAGTCTTAAATATCTATAGCCAGAATTAAAAGCTTTAAATGTTCAGCGTTGAGTTGAAAATGATTTTTAGTTAGATTTTTAGAAATAATTAAGTAGAACCTATTTAAATTCTGGATGATTGGTGCAACATACCCAGTTGTATTGTTCTTACTTGGATTCGCAGAATCTTGTAAATAAAGATCAACTATAGCACTTATTTTCAAACCCTAACCAAAAAAAATAATTATGAAGTTGAGAAAGAAATTCGGTTAAAAAATAGTTGTCAATATCTTCTTCAATTTTTGAGATATTCGCATCTAAAGAAAAAAAAATAAGTTAAGTTAAGTTAGGTTAAGTTAACTACTACAAAACGATTTATAACTTTTCGGGGGCAAAGAAGGCACATTTGAATTGAGAATAGTTAAATTGATTTCAGAAAGCATCAATTACTTATACGAACATCAAATGTTTACAGAAAACGACGGGACTGAAATCAGAAAACATTAATTTAACTTTGAAATAGTCAAAAAGATTTCTGAAATGCTCAATTCAAATTGATTTCAGTAAGCGACAATTTAAAATTAAAAACAGTCAAACTGATTCCAAAAAATCCATTTGATTTCCAAACAGCCAAATTGACATTAGAAAGCATCAATATGAATTCAAAGTGGTCAAACTGAATTTAGTAAGCGTCAATATTTTGATTACAGAAAAGTTTACTTTCAATTGGATGTAATCAATATAAATTCAGAAATCTCCAATTTGAACTGCGAATAGTCAAACTGGTTTTAAAATACTTGAATTGTATTTCTCAATAGCATCCAAGGCGTGAAATTGTCTTTAAAATAATGAAATCCAACTGAGTTCACAAAGTTTCAATTTCAATTAAAAATTACCAAAATTTATTTCAGAAAGAATTAAAGTGAATTTAAAATGGCCAAACTGAATTCAGCAAGCGTCAATATTTTGATTTAAGAAAAACCGATTATTTTCAATAAAGATTGATTTCAATTCGATGTAATATCAAGATAATCAATCAATATAAATTCAGAAAGCGTCAATATTTTGATTACAGAAAAGTTTACTTTCAATTGGATGTAATCAATATAAATTCAGAAATCTCCAATTTGAACTGCGAAGAGTCAAACTGGTTTTAAAATACTTGAATTGTATTTCTCAATAGCATCCAAGGCGTGAAATTGTCTTCAAAATAATGAAATCCAACTGAGTTCACAAAGTTTCAATTTCAATTAAAAATTACCAAAATTTATTCCAGAAAGAATTAAAGTGAATTTAAAATGGCCAAACTGAGTCAATATTTTGATTTAAGAAAAGCCGATTATTTTCAATAAAGATTGATTTCAATTCGATGTAATCAATATAAATTCAGAAAGCGTCAATATTTTGATTACAGAACAGTTTACTTTCAATTCGATATAACATAATCAAATTAATTCAGAAAGCGCCAATTTGAACTGAGAATAGTCAAACTGGTTTTAAAATACTTCAATAGGATCTCTAAACAACATCCAAAACGTAAAATTGTCTTCAAAATAAAAAAAAAATCAAAATGATTTCACAAAGTTTCAATTCCAATTCAAAATTACCAAAATTTATTTCGTGAATTTCATTAAAGTGAATTTAAAATGGTCAAACTGAATTCAGTAAGCGTCAATATTTTGATTTAAGAAAAGCCGATTATTTTCAATAAAGATTGATTTCAATATAAATTTAGAAAGCGACAATTTGAACTGAGAATAGTAAAACTGTTTTTTAAAATATTTCAATTGGATCTCTAAACAACATCCAAAACGTGAAATTGTTTTCAAAATAAAAAAAACATCACCTGAATTCTCAAAGTTTCAATTTCAATTAAAAATTACCAAAATTTTGTTCAGAAAGAATTAAAGTGAATTCAAACCGAATTCAGTAAGCGTCAATATTAATTAAAAATAGTCAGACTGATTTCGGAAATATTTTTTTTTTTTTTTTTTAATATAATAATCGCTGACTCCGCAATACTTACCCCACTCATATCTAGGGGGTTAACGGGGGGTTTGGGAGACTCGTTTAACTCGAGATAACAGACAACATTGGGTCTTACGCGCATTGAACTCAACTCTATTCGTAAGACCCCACTCGGAGATTGACTGGAGATCTTTATTGAGTGAGTCATTCATGACGTGCCTTTTCCTCTCCATCTCCAAAGAGTTAGGGCGTTTTGAACAGGTATATGAATGAGAAATGGTGCTGTCGTCTGCAAACGAGTAAATAGGATTTTTCGTTAATGACAGAAGGGTCATTAATGAAGATAAGGAAAAGTGTAGGGGAGGGATATGATAAAATAGTTACACGGAATTCTGAAAGTTTCAGTTTGATTTCAGAATAGCTGAGTTGATTCCAAAAAGCATCAAATTGAATCAAAAGAGTCAAACTTAGTTTGAACTGGAAATAAATAAAATAACTGAAAGAAAGTTTCAATCCAAAACCAAAAAGCATCAAATTAATTTCGATAAGCATCAGTTTGAATTCAAAATAATCAACATGAATTCAATAAGTTTAAATTTGAATTGATTGAGTAGTAAAATTAATTCCTGATAATTCGAAACATTCATTTAATTCGAAGTGTCAAAAATCAATTTAATTTCGAAATAGCCAAATTGATTTCTGAAAGCATTAAATTTGCGTTTAAAATAATCAAAGTGAATGTAGAAAAGTCTAATTTGAATTGAGAATAGTCAAACTGAATTCGGCAAGCATCAATTTGAATTCAGAATGCTCTCTTGGTGTAAAACTACCTTCTCAATTCCATCTGAAGTATAATATGAAAAATTCGGTGAAACACCTTCAATCAGCTCTAATTGTTCATCATAGTATTCGTAAACATACTGAAGGATTTTCAGTTATCAACTGAAGATAATAAAACATATAAAACACGCTTCAATAAAAATTAAGCAATAGTGAGTCTATTAAAATCGAAATACAGATTCAAAGTTTAAGACCTTTTTTTATATTATGTTTTTCTTAAATTTTTTGTTTTTGTGGCAACCGCAAGACAACTGCACTGTGTTCACGTTTACAGATGTCTCTACTATGGATATCGAAATGTAGGTTTCTTTTTCTGTTTTTTGTTTTCGTTTCTGGTAAGAGAACGCGCCCCAAAAGTGTTAAACAAATGAAAGAAACGAATGAATTGAATTGAATCTCAATCGAAGGAAAAAGGAATGGAAAAATGCATATGCAAAATTCGAGGCTGCAGGCAAATTTTAAGGTCATCACAATAGATATGCAGTGCATGCAGCATATGTAAGCAGATACCAACATATACTGGCTGCGATATACCGATTGCAACAACAACTGAAAAGCCACACCAACAATAATGCGAAGTAAAAAAAAAAAACAAAAAAAAAACTGCACAGCAAACAATAGGCCAAAAAAATAAATATTTTTAGAAAACCCGATGTTAGCAATGAATGCGCACGGATCGCGGATCGACGAGCGATCATCATCATCAACGACGACGACGACGACGACGACCACCACCAAAGTTGTAGATGATGTTGCTGATGCTAGTGATGTTGCTGATGTTATTGCTGTTAATATTTGCAGATGCTGTGCCGTGTGTTTGTGTGTGTGTGTGTGTGTGTGTGTTCAGTTTGCTGTATGGCGTTTACAACAAGTAGCAGTTGTTGTAATGTTTAAAGCTACCACATGAAAATGATTCAACAGCAGCAACAACCGCAAAAAAGTATGAAATGAAAACGTTAACGAAAATTAGCCAGAATAAGTATGGCGCCTGAAGGTGTTAGTTTTCAAGTTATGTAGTCGTTGCACATGCATGCAAACCACATACATACAGGTATATGCTATGGTAATGTTCCTGCCACTGTACGCTGTACGCTACGTAGTATATGCAACTAATGCATGCTGCTGCTGCAACATATGAAAATGTTACCCATTTGGAGTTTAACTTTTAATTTAATTCTACTTTTTGGTTTGACTATTATTTATATTTTTACCATTATTGTTGCTGTTGTTATTGCTGCTATTAACATTTGTTGTCAGTTTTTGACGCCCATTTTTAATTTTCTATAGTGCGCAAAAAATAAAATGTTAATTTCCACTCAAATCATTATTGTTTTTTTTTTTTTTTTTTTTTTGTCGTTATGATTATTTGTTGTTGTTGTTAATATATTTTTTATTTATTTATTATTAGTTTTTATTGTTTTCATATTCGAAACCAGCAATTGTTGTCATAATTTCAATTGAAGCTTCTTTTTAATGGGAATTCTTTTGTTTTGTTGCATGTGCATGTGTGTGTGCGAGAGTGTGTGTGTGGTTGCCCTATTGTTGTTTGTTGGAGGCAGTACTCGTAAGTGCATTTTGCTTGCACGTGCGTCATTCCGATTTGATGCATTAATTTTTCTTAATTTTTATTTATTTGCATTTAAGATATATTGAAATTCATTCATTCAAAATGGTATTTCGATTTTGATTTGATGTAGCAGCCTTGACATAGTTTTTCTAGAATAATGCCCCGTATGTATGTAAATCCTTGAACCTCGCATTGCAGCTTACGTCTATTTCTTTTATGTTCATTCAAAACTCACCAGCTTGATTAGAATGGTTCCATTAAAGACTATTTAAATTCTTTAAGGCATTTGCTTTGCCTTTGGTACAACGGCATTTAGTGTTGTGTACAAAATATGCAGAATGAGAACTGTGCCCTAAGAGAAAGAATGGGAACAGTAAAAGAAAAATTGCTCTATCTTTTCTTGTCGACCAGTATTCTTCTCTTTCTTCTCCTCCACAAAAAGAGCTTTAAGAAAAGCAATGCTTCCATTTCAATTCAATATTTACCAGACATTTAAAACATTAATTATAAAATTTTCACACACCATTTTTTTCTTAAAAGAAAAATATTGTGGACTGGCCACAGGTTCAGTTGAAAATTTAGGTAAAAATATTCACGAGTTGTAAGGTAAAAATGTTTTGTTTAGAGTGAGGAAAGAGCGAAATGAAATTGTATATAGTTACTCTCAACATAATAGAAATAGAATAGGACTCTCTCTCTCTCTATGTAGATGTGTACGTGTATGTTTGAGTGTATCGAAAAGCTGTTAGTATACGAAGGTGGATAAGACCTACAGACGTTTCACTTCTTTAATTTTAGTTATTTCTTTTTTGGTTTGACCTTGTTTTTATCATTTTCTTTTCTTAATAAGAAATACTGAAAGCCAGGATCAGAGAGTCACCTTAGGATGTGTAAGACGTTGAATATGTCTTATCGGAACTGAGAGGTATTTTTAGTATTCGACAGGTATGACATAATCAATCTGTATCCTAATAATCGGTATCTCAGCATCTCGGTTTGGTTGATAAAGAGCGTTGCATTTAAAATACATTGAAATGATCTTTGTACATTTTTGCATAGTTGTTCCTGTTTAGGTCATGATTATTTACAGTTAACAAAACTAAAGTTATCGCCACCCTATTTACCGTAATGTCGTGCATATACCATGGGAATGGAAATAAGTAGCAGTGGCAATGGAACTGTGTGTGTGTGTGTTTGTGTGTAATTGATATGCATTATATGATTTTAATCCTCAAATTTCAGTTATACATAAATAAGCAGAATTATGCTAAGCAAACAAATTGAAATAAAAGAAAAATACAAAAAAATGTGAAACTGTAAAATCTTAATTACATATGTATGCATGCGACATAAAATTAAAGAAAAACCGCTATTGTGCTACAATAACAAACAAGTAATTAAGAAACAATTTGACTGACCGTTGTCTACCAAAAAGGCAAAATACAAAAAAAAACCAAAAACAAAAAATGAAAATAATGTGAATACAAAAATAAAGACGCAATACACTTACACGTATTGAAGGAAAAGAAAAACAGTAGCATGGAAAATCATCCCCCTTGAAAAACTTTTGAGATGGTGACCAGCGCAACGGCATTTAGTATGAAAATCGGTAACTGAATATACTATTTTGGTAACAAGAAATGATAATATCTCCTTAGGTGATTCCCAGCGCATATTATGACAAAGATAAATATCATTTTTTTTTTTCGAACTTGCTGTATACGAGTACCTACATAAGTATGTACATATACAAAAGCAAAGCGTACGACAGAAGAAAAGGAAGCACAAGAAAAAATAACAAAGAAAATTTAAAATTTAAGAAAATTTTCTTTTACTCAAATTTCACATTGCAAAATAAACTCAACAAAAAGTATTTAAACACACACACACACACACACAGACAGAAATATACTTAGAGAAGTATACAAAATAAAGACTTTTTCGGACAATAAAGGTCAAGTTAGGAAAGTAGAATACTCTCGGAGAATTGCTTGGGAATAAGACGAGAGATTTTTGTATATAGTACTTATATATATATTTTTGTATGTAGTGCAGAGTAGAAAGAAGACAATGGATGACGATGACCGCGTTAATCGATTTTTATCTAAAATACTCTGGGTAGTAGTAGTAGTAGTTAGGAGGGAGTGAGATAGAAAGGTAGGAAGCTGAAGGGAGAGAAGGTTGGCATCGAAGAAACGAAGAGAGGGAGAATATGCAAATGTTAATGTGCACAGAGAAATTACACACACACACACATACATTTATAACCTCTACTGTAGTTGTTACTGTGGCTCGGCTACTCTCATTAGGAACGAAGAAGGCAGAAAGGTGTAGGGGAAATTTTCTATTTAAGTAAATTTCTTGCTTTCTTTTTACCCCAAAAAAAAAAAAAACATAATATGTATTTAAAGATAAAGAAGGTAGCTGAACTTGCTATTCAAAATTCTATTAAACTAAAATATGCATATACTCGTACATATGTATGTACATACATAAGTTTATCATCTATCCATGCAATGTCTTGACCTTATAAAATGACCAAGAAAACATAAAAAAAGAATAAAAAATCAAAAAAAAAATTATACTTTAAGCGTGAGAAAAATCACTGAATAGTGTGAATCTTCTGCTATTATTATTATTATTTTTTGGTATAAAATTTTTAACAGTTTTACATAGCAGTAGTTATTAAAATTATAATACACACACACACATACATTCATACATACACACCCGTTAATATGTACCAACATGTAAAGACCATGATACTTTATCATACACATGATGCATTCATATAAGATTCATACTAACCTTAGGGTAACAAATCGTAACATTTCGTTTGTATTCTCTTCATTTTTTTCCTTTGTTGGCCAACAAATGTGGGTGGGAATTTTTTTTATAAAGCACTTTCTTGAAAGTTACATTGTTTTTATTTTTCGTTGATTATCTACACTTTATTCATTCGCTTCTTCATCACACACACACACACACACACACACACATACACTCACACAGAGCAGCGATTCAGATGTGAAACTTGTGATAAATTTTTGTCTGTCTCTTTTTGACAGAAAATTGACCTCAATTATGAGCACATACATATAGTATATGGTATATGCATAAATAATGCGTATGTATGTATAGGTGAACACTGTACGTACCTAATGCGGCAATATAGATTAGGCCTTTCCAACTCAACTCGGAATCTAGGCTTAAAATGATCAGAGTACATATATACTTTTTTTTTTTTTTTAACTTTTAATCTGAGTAACGGTATTAAAGTTTCAAGTCGTAAGCTCCGTATTAAGAATATGGGGGGATAATTATGGATTATGAAGAAATGATGAACAAAGATGTTTCAGTGATGGAGGATGTTACATTACATTATGTGTCGAGTAATATTGAGGTTGGATTAGGTTAGGTTTAAGCGTGTGTGGATCTGCTCCACAGCCATTAAGTTCTCCATGTGAATTTGAGGAGTTTAAACCTGTGAAGAATCTGGTACCCTTGCTCTGAAGCCATTCTTCTGCAGTCTTGGCCATTGACATAGAAGGTGAAATATCGATTCGTCCTCTGGCATGTTGCAATCTGCCAGTGATGGAGGATGTTACAAATTATGTGTCGCGTAGTATTGAGGTTGGATTAGGTTAGGTTCTCCATGTGAATTTGAGGAGTTTAGACCTGTGAAGAATCTGGTACCCTTCCTCTGAAGCCATTCTTCTGCAGTCTTGGCCATTGACATAGAAGGTGAAATATCGATTCGTCCTCTGGCATGTTGCAATCTGCCAGTGATGGAGCATTGACGCAGAAGCACAGTGCCCAAGGGCATATTTAAGCGAGACGAAGGGGAAAGAAAGCTTTCAATTTAACTGCTCATCCTTGAAGAAATATATCTAAACCATACTTTGGGTTAATCTTGGATAAAAGAGATGGAAGAGATGGTGAAGCATGGATTGATCAACAATAAAGCGTGGTATAGGAGAAATAAGTGTTTCTTGAAATTTTCAAGAAATGCATTTGTTATACGCCTATATTTCACTTTGGGTTAATCTTGTATTAAAGAGATGGAAATTCTCGAGCTCAGTCACTCTTGACGCTACGATAACTTTTTATTAAAAATGTAAACAAAAATGTTTTGCTAGTTAGCTCACCCCAATCCCCGGTGGTCCAATGCTTACTTCACTACTTTTTTTTTCCATATTCACTAATCAAGATTAGAGATTAGAATTTTGATTTGAATTTGCCACCCACCACCCAACCAAACACGGTGCTGATTAGGAAAGGCATATCTTTGCCAACAGAGATTTTACCATCTCGTAGGAGATCGAAAAACAATTCAGTGCTTATGAGTAAATATATTCGCTGGGGTTTGTAGAACAGTGGATCACTGGTGTTGATTTGATCTCCGGGCTGGTGGGCCGAAATTGATTTTGATACTGCGAATGTAGCTGCATATTCAAACTCGTTGAATCGTGATCTTATTATTTTAAATTTGTACGAACTTCTCCAATGCCCGCCCACTTCCTGATCGTTCTGATGAAAGTCGAGCTGCAGCTGTTCTGCCATTTCTTCTGTAATAAAGTTTAATCCCGAACAAGAACAAGAGTCTAGGAGTGCTCGAACTGGTTGCATCAACCCAAACTTGGCCTTAATTAATCTTAGCACATTGTGTGACACTGATCGTGTCTGGCTTAATTCAGTGCAAGAACTGTAAGTACTCTCATTGTCATGATAGTATTCGTCTTAGTGAGCCCTAAATTTTCAAAATATGGTACCAGAACTCGGCAACCCTGAAAAAGTTTTTCTATAAATAAAAGTTTAAAATTTCAACCAAATGGAGAAGGGTCCGAGACGGATCATGACCATTTTCCATATATTTTTGAGAAAAGATCAAAATTATGTTTTTTTGTTGTTGCCATTTTAATGAGGAACGCTCAAATAAGATTTGCAAGGGTTAAAATGTTACTTTATGATTATACTGGATCTATGGACCGATTGATTCGGTTGAAATTTTGTGTACCAGGAATTTTTGGAACACAGTTTAGAACTTCAATTTGATTTTCAATCTTTTGTTGAGGTGGCTACGGAGTAAAATCCAGTAAAATCGGGGCGAATTTTTAAGTTTTTCTTATAGTGGAACTTCAGCTATGGCCTCCCTGATTTTGTTGAAATTTTTCGAATTACGTTTTACTTTAAGCCAGGGAACACATTTTTTGCGTTAATAATGATTTAAAAATAATTTCTGAGAAGAAGTTGGAACAAAAGTTAGTAAAACTTGAGAGAAGTTGATAATTCTCTTGTTTTGGAGACCCCTGTACGGACTGACCTGTTTGGTTGAAATTTTCTGTAACAGCGTCTTTTAAGCCAAGAAACCCATTATTAAGCTTAGTTTGTAACTTTAATTTATTACTGAAGGGAGTCAGGAGTGAAAGTACATGAGTAAAAATTTTATAAAAATGAAATTGAGTGAATGGAGGCCAGGGGGCGGGGAGGGAAGGGGGGGGGGGATACGTTTAAAATACAAATGGCAAGAAATTTGTCTTGTCCCTCTTCTCCAAAAGCACTATTAACTAGACGGTTCTAATGTCGATCCATCCTAGCCTAAAGACCATGGACTTTTGAAATTTACAGAACTTAAACAAAGGCCAAATAATTTTGAGCTGACTAGGAAAAATATTGAACATTCGACATCTAATAAATTGCTCATTCAATTTATATGTTCTTCCCTGAAAAATTAGGCTTCCTATTTATACATTTTAAAATTTTTGTTTGTTTGTTTGTTTGTGTGTTTATTTTTATTTAACACAATTTTCAAAGAAGAAAGTCAAGCGTTCTGTACACACGAGAATGTACTCGTAAGTATAAATATTTATGCTTTTATTTAAATTACAATTTTCCATTTCTCTCAACATTTATTTAAACAAGCACGCACAAGAGTGCAGGCAATTATAATTAAACCCTTTCCACGATCCTCAATTCCACCAACGATATAGTCACCGCCATCGCCATCGCCATCGCCACCGTCTTCGCCTTTGCCATCGCCTTCGCCACCGTCACCATCACCAGCAGCAGCAGCAGCAGCAGGAGCACTTCTCATAAAAGCTGTCGGTTGCATGATCTAAAGAAAAATGAAAAACACCTACCTTCATATGGTATATAAGTATGTATAAGTACATACATATGTATGTATGTAAATGTGTATGTATGTATTTATATGCATCCCATACATGTATGATGCTCATATACCAACCAGCAGCATAAAAAGTTTCTTAGAAGTGAACAGAAATATCTAAACTTAAATGAAATATCCATCCAATGAGAAAAAGGATTTTCGCCAGAGCTTCAACAATTCCATGCATGTTGCATGTATTTTGTAGTTACTACTTACATACGTAGATACCAACAACGATGTGAGAAAGACGATGCGAATATATTTTATTCGTTGGAAATCCTGAAAGTACAGAAACACCAACAAAATGCCAACAACAATACATACATACATATGCGAAAAAGTCTGAAAAACCAATAGATACAAAATACAAGGCAGCAGGAACAACAACAGCAGCGGCAACAGCAACATTCAGTAAAAATAGAAGCACAGAAAATGTGGAGTAGTGAAAAAAAAAAAACAAAAAAAAAAAAAAAACCATACTAGTGTACACACAAAAAAGAAACACGCCCATTTTTCAACCAGCTCTCTGCATATACGTATGTCTGTGTGTGTGTGTGTGTCTGTGTGTTTGTGTGTGTGTGTGTGTGTTTGTGTGTGTGTGTGTATACCAGTGTATGTTTGTATTTTTGTACATAGTATATGACACGTATACGCCACCATGAATGGAACGACAGCAACAGCGCGACATCGACAGACAGCAACTACGCCAGCAGTTGCTAGTAATTTCAGTTGATGTTGTTGATGAAGATGAAGATGACTGTAAAAACGCTGACGATGACGTTGACGATTATGTCGCGTTCTTCGCGTTCCAGCTGAAGAAAAGAAAAATAATGAATATATGATACTACACACAACAGCAACAACAACAACAACAACAACAACCACAACAACAAACCTAGTAAGCAAGTATACCCTACCAAAAGCGATTATACAAAAATACCGTACGAAAATGTTGTTGCTATTGTTGTTTACAAATAAGCAAGCAAGCGAGCGCGTATAAAATAGACACTGGCTACAAACATACACGCTTAACCCTATAGGAGCCAGGAAAAAGAAAAAGAAAAAAAAAAAAACATTCATTACGTACTTACATAAATGCGATAAAAACAAAAATGAAATACAACATTTAGTGCGGTCTTTCGAGTACCTAAAGTACCCTAAAATTGATACCAACCTAATAAAAGTTAGTATTTAGAGAAGCTGAGGCAACTGGCTTAACTTTCTTCGATAAGTTGAAATATGTATGTACTTATACATAGATAAGCGGTTGTATGTACATATGTATGTATGTAGTGACAAAAAAATGTATTTAAAATTTCAAGGATCTGTTCATTAATGACTCGCTATAGCCTTGTCTGCTTCAGAACTTTTACAATAAATAATAATTTTTTTAAGCTATTTTTCCCAAGAAGATATGTTACTAGAATATAATCGCTTGGTTTCCAGACAGGTTTCTCAACACTTCATATCAGATGTTTTGGCACACATATCTATGATCCATTGTAAACAGTTCTAACTCACAACCCAGACGAAAATCAAGTGGCTAACCTATTTTTTTACCTTACATCATAAATCGGAAATTTTATGATATATTTGTTAAACTAAACGTTTACTGGACACTTGTTATTCTGGCTAATGGGTTCGACTGAGAAATTTTCACTCAAATAAAGGGTGTTTTTTTTCAGAAGTGTGGTTTTCAATCTGGCAATACTTTTTTCGGAGTTGGTATTTTTGGCAGCTGTCACTTGATTTATGGTCAATTTGGTTTGCCATTTCATAATGATTAGACTTACTCCTGAGCAACGTTTGCAAATTTATTACCAAAATAATGGGTCGGTTTCACAAGAAAATTTTGTTCAGCGATGATTCTCACTTTTGATTGAATGTGTACGTTAATAAGCAGAATTGTCGCATTTCGAGTGATCATAATTCACACACACAAGCCATTGTTGAGACGCCGTTACATCCTCAAGAAGTCACTGTTTGGTGTGCTCTATGGGCAGAGGTAATCATTGGTCCATATTTTTTCAAAGATGAAGCCGGTCATAATGTTACCGGCAATGGGGAACGCTATGGAGCCATGATTAATGACTTTTTCGTGCCTGAATTGAAGGATGTCGATGTCGATGTGGACGACCTTTGGTTCCAACAAGACGGCGCGAAATGCCATACAGCCATACAGCCAACGAAACAATCAATTTATTGAAGGAAACTTTTGGTTAGCGCATTATCTCGCGTCGTGGGCCTGTGGCGTGGCCTCCAAGATCGTGCGATTTAACACCGCGGGACTTATTTTTGTGTGGTTATATGAAGTCGCTTGTCTACGCAGATAAACTCGAGACGATTGACGCCTTTTAAGAGAATATTCGGCGCGTTATTACTGACATACGGCCCCAATTGCTGCAAAAGTGCAAGTGGTCGAAAATTGGGCATCTCGGCTGGAATTTATTCGAACCAGCCGCGGCAGCCACTTGCCCGAAATCGTTTTTAAAACATAATGGCAAATCCTTACCTTAAATTCTAAAGGTAAATTCTTGGCCATAACATTAAATTATATGCGTTTTATTTCTTCTTGAAAACCACACTTCTAAAAAAAACACCCTGTACATAACTCTGTGCCATAAAAACCAACTTTAGTCAACCGGGTGGGAATTAGAATTTGAAGTCGCTTTCATAAATTTTTTTTTCTTAGAATTTTCCTTTTTTCTATCTACCATAAGACTACAGTTTATTATTATTTGATTCTCTTTCTATTGGCCGTACCGACTTCTGAAACCTTAGAGTCAGACATTGCTTGGAAGTAATTTAGATTCCTCTTTGAAAAAACAATCCGCTGTTGTTGGAATATACATACTTATTCCATAAGAAGTAAAGTCACGCCTGCATTAAACTTTCTTCCCTGCGTACCCTGAAAACATATTTTTTTTTACCATGTATTAACAAAGTGTATTTTATTTTACAACGCACAGTGAGAAATCATGTGGCAATTCGGGTGTGGTTCCTAAAATATTACATGGTCTGAGGGAAAGTTAATCGTTATGAAATCCTGAAAATTTTTACCCGACATCATCCCCTCAATAACAATTCCCCCCGTGTCATTTCAAATCTTTTTAAATAAGAATTTTCTCAAAATTTTCGCACTATGCACTTATAATTTTTATTCACTTGATTTCCTTCTGATTTTTCTTTATCACTCTCTCGCTCTATCCCTCTCTTTCTGCTATTTGGAAACACTGAAATTTTGAGCTTTGTAAAATAATAAATAATAGTTCACATAGATTACATCTCCACTCATCGAACTGCAAACTTTGTACGCAGCCATTTTGTTTTATTAGTACAAAAAGAATGGGGAAGAATTGAGAGAGCAAAAAGAAATAAGATAGTTTAATAGTTGATTCGTGATTACGAACTATATAGAACCGTTACCGAAGTGAGTTTTTCAGAGCGAATTATTAAAGAGTGCTTTTAACGGACCTTACACCGTCAGTAATGCATCAATACTGACAATATTTGTAAATTGTAAGGCACAATAATCCTTCATCACTTGGAATGATGGGAAATATTGGCGGAAATCAGAAAATTCTGGTTTTTTCTGTCACCATTTGCAGAAATGTAATTTTTACTGATCTTGTAAGTCTGTCTGCCTGTCTTCAGAATTTTGATATATTGACTAGTATTGTCATATTTACAGACCGCGTTTGAAATCTCTCTCTAAGGCAAACGCACTCTGTGAGCTGTGACTATTGAAGAGTGTGAGAGAGAGAGAGTTCAAAACATTTAACGAAAAAGAGTATATGAATGTGGTGTCGTAAATGAGGGTAGTTATTCACGAAATCAACATTGACAAAACACGATAAACGCTCAAGATGTTAATAGGGATTGATCAGCAGTTAAAATCATCCACCTATTCCTTATAAATATTTCAGCCATTACGAGCTTAGTGCCCTTATACCTAATAACTCACTGGAACCTTTAGATACGCGTGTAACACAGGGTCCACCTATATTTTGCCATATAAGTATGTACATAAATATGAATTACTCTTGTGTAATCAAAACTGTTAGCCTATAATGTCTGATAGTAGAGTGTCAACTGCATTGTGTAGGGTATAGAAACCAGAAGCCAGTATGTGTATAGAAACATACATATGTATATGTTAATTGTGGGTGGTGATATTTTTAGGGAAGCGATGGAAGTAAATGGTATAGTATGCCAAAAACTGTAGAGAACTTTCGAGTCCACCCAGAACATACGCATTCCTTATCGTTTCTACACTAATAAACTTAGCTCAGACTTTGTATGTACTCGTACATGTATGCACATGCATACATACATGCGAAGAAATAATACGTACATACATACGAGTACATACATATATTCTTATCTATTTACTACATCCTTTAGCAGGAACAGCACAGGAATGACTCCCACATTTCCCTCACCAACGAACCAACATCGCCACAACGCGATTTACTCATACTTTTTTTTCTGTTAGTATTGCTGTACGCGCATGTGACATACGAAAACGTCAAATGATATGTGCACATAACTCTTATATGAATTTCAGAGCATTATATACGAGTACATGGCTAAGTATGAATGTAGGTATGCTCCCTATGCTACTCATACACTTTTACATACACACATGTATGGTATTCATACATGCATTTACACACACATATACGAGTAAATGTGTATATAAAAAAATGTATGTATACAGCGAGAAAAACTGAAAAACTCATGTTGTATTGGTTGAGTTTGGTGTGAGGGGCTTAACACGGGGGGAGGGGATGGGGAGTATGTGCAAAGGAAAAACTCGTGGGAAATTACTTTTTTCCACGCATACTCATACACACTCACAACACATGCATACAAATACATTTAAAGATTACACATAAACATAAATGAACGTATGTGTGCAAAAGAGACAGCCAATGTATATGTATTTATATGGATACTCGTATATGTATAGATATGTATGTATGTATGAGTATGTTTATGTACTACATTGGCAGGGAAGTTAATACTGAAGAAGAAAAACGCGCATTTTCTTTTTCCACTTCCTGCTCATCCTTTTTTTTTTTGGTTGTTATTGTTGTTTGCTTGCTTGGCGCTTTTTCCTAACGTTTCACTTTACTGCTTGCTGCTTTACTCTTACTACGTGCACAGTCATACTATGGAGTGGGAAGAGATTTTCTTTTACAAACTCTCCAAAAGAAAATCTCCCACCTTGCGAAGTCGCGCTCGTTCTCTCTCTCTCTCTCTCTCGCTCTGTGTCTTCTTATACCTACGTAAATTTTCTCTGGGGGAGCATAAACGCCGAACAGTAGGAAAGGGTAGATGTAAAAAAAAAGAAGCACACAACATGCGCGCATACTTTCTTGTTGTAATTGTTGGATGTAGAAGTATTAGCGTTTCTGTTATGCCTGGCGAGTATGTGTGCGTGTGTGAGAGTGGAGTTCTTTGGTTATTGTCAGATGAGATTGAATTTTTGGAGGTTTGCTTTCTGTTGTTGTTGGTAGGGGACAACTTTCACTTTTATGCTCTTCTTCGGATTTTCTTTCACTGCTACTGCTCATCTCTGCCTCTTTCTCGCTCCTTTTCCTGCTCCTTTCATACAAGTACGTTTTTTATTATGGTAATGAGTTAAAATTGAAAATATGTAGTAAAAACTTTGGGAGAGTAGTAGGGGAAAGCGGGAGTAATGGACATTTTGCATTCATATTTATGTATGAATAATGACGTTGAAGGAGCAGTTTTACGTATTATGTATTTTGTATTATTCAGAATTCAAACTCATTAGAAGTTTTTCAGATTTCATTCATTTTCTCTGTGTATTTGTGTGTCTGTGTGTGTGTTTTAGATAACTTCTTCTTTATTTGATAACCCTTTTAACATCATTCTTTGTGATATCTCATGAAAATGCTTACAATTCTCTATACCCATAACTATTTTCATGTAGATCTTTAAAGTTTTCAGTTTCAAACGAATTTTATTCACCTTCTTTCATCACATTACACTGCTCTACAAATTGCAACTTTTTTTTTGCCTCAGGCATCTCATACTTTATTTCTATATAATTCGTGGACTCCTATCACGATGGCTTATTCAGATTTTTGATATTTTGATTTTTGCATTTAAAAATTTTGGAAAATTCTTAACACTTTTTTTTTAATTTTCAAAAATATATTAGAAATAAATATAAGTACACCATCTAACTTATAATCATTAAATGGTTAAATTACTCAATAAAATTAGGTCCTTTAATTCATGTAGTTTACAAAATATTCACTTCACTTTTTTAGACCATTTTTTAGACCCTTTTCTAAAATATATCAAAAATAGAAAGCCACAAGTTACACAAGACTGTATACTTATTTTGAAATATTTTCAAACTTAAAGCATAGCTCACATTTGTTGTCTTTGGTCGATTATTTTTTGTAAAAACTCGTTTTGAAAATTAGTTTCCTCTCAAAAGTCTTTAAACTTGGGTAAAACTGTTCCCATAGTCAAAAAAAACCACATATGAACTAAATTACGGGGTTAAAAGCCTGTACTAAATACTAAAAATACTTATCATGAAATTTAATTGATACAAACAAATTGGTAATGGGACTCATTGGGCTAAAAATTTTAACGATCGGACGATCTAAATTGGCGTGGACTCCATTTGAATGACTTTCGACAAACATAAAGGTTCCTTCTAGGTAATTTTTTGATTTATTCCAGATTAATCGAAAATTTTCTAACTGATTTGCTATTGTTAAGGCAAATATCTAATGTCTCTAACTATCTTTTAAGTGGATTAAACGATTTCCAATTTTTCTGGGACATAGCTTCGGACTAAGGATCGTATTTTAAAAACCTTAGCGCGTTTTTAACGGCTTTTTTGATTACTCATAATAACTATAATCTTTAATATTTCGTCAAGAAAAAAGGAGAACTAAGTACTGCAAAACTGTTATAACTCGAAAAACGCATTTAAACTTTTCAATCTACCTGTCACTCCATACAATTGGTGAGGATCAACACTCTTCTCACGTGAAGACTTTATAAGATACAGAGTTTTATCAAAGAAGAAGCACTAAAAGACTGTTATTTCTGAGTACTGAACTGGAATTTAAGTTTAATTCAATACAGTCTTTCAGCAAACGAACTATTTGGGTTTACGATCTGGCCTGCGCCTTTTGTTAACTTTGATAGGCAATTATTTATCGAACTATTCTGGGGGAAGGCTCCTGAGAAGCTCACATCTCCGATAGATCGACTACTTCCATAACTAAAATTCATGTAAGTAGTAGTCAACTAAAAGCATTTAAAGAACTCAACGAATAGTCTAAAAAAGAGATTAAGAATTATAAAAATTGCAAACTGACAGTTGGACTGACATGACAGTTATCAAAACAAGAAATGCAAAAAATCGACAACGAACAACAAAAATTAACTAAGAACGGAGAAAAAATCAGTAACAAGTAAGATAGAAAATCTAAAAAAAAAAGTAGAAAAATCTACTGAAAAATTGTTCAAGCAATGGAGAGGGGAGCAAACATATCGCACCCTAACTGCAAAAGAGGCACAACTCAAAATTTAAACATTTTCCAAAGCAGTGAAATAAAAATGTTAGACCTCACCTGTGGATGCATCCGTGTATAAAATTCTTTTATAGAAAAAAAAAAAAATCAGCCGGTTGCCTGTGATGCTTGTGCTGCTTTTCATATTTGTAAGCATTATAATTTATTACTTACTTAATTATTATAGTATGTATAAAAATGAAGATATGTTATGTGTGTGATGAATGATCTCGGAAGAGGTTAGATTTTTTTTTTAAATACAACTTTCATGTTAAAGTACATGCTTTTCTGACGGACATATGCTATTTATCCGCCCACTGCCACGCCCACAAAAAGACTAAAATACCTACAACTTTTGAACCCCTTAACGCATTCACTTAAGCGAGCTGCGTTCAATTATGATTCGACGATTGATTACACTTTACATCGAACTGTAATTATTGGTGCTATGGATGACGTATGTAATCATTGCAAAGCGTATAAATTCAAAAATGAGCCACCAGGTTTATGTTGTGCTAATGGAAAAGTCAAATTACCGGCATTGGAGCCACCTCCAGAACCATTAATCTCTTCGATGCAGCACAATATCTCGAGAATTAAATTCAGCACCAACTATTACTATTGCAACTTCATCCATTGTTAGAGCATTGAATCTTCTGGCATGCTCTCCACACGGTACTTTATCGGCCTGTATTACAATTTTGTGATTATCAGTAGGCATTTGGTCGAGAGCAGTACGGGAAAAGTCAAACCAATTCATTATTCTCTTGAAGGAAAGTTTGGATTCGTTCAATAACATCTCGCTTCAAATTTGAACTAATTGAACATCGAGGATCAACTTGCTGATCAGAATTACTTACCAAGGAAATAAACTTGTAAAAACTGATACTCTGTATCAGAAAAGGGCAATAAAGAACCCAAGCTGTAATATATTTGTACTTGGATCTAGGGGAAAAAAAAAACACTCAAAAGCGGGAAAAACTTTGTGGTGAAAATCATTTGTCAAATTCGTTTTCATTTCGAGACCAATAGCATTTTTCCATGTTGTTCATGCAAATTACCTTGAATGTGGTCACAAAATTGTCACGAATAATATTCCGTTGCACCGATTGAAGTCATTTGGAAACATGAATTGTAAGATTGAATGTTAGCCAAGAAAAAGGCTTTGCTTCAGGTGCACCAACCTAAAACCAATGAGCGTAATGGTTCTGGAGGTGGCTCCAGTGCCGGTAATTTGACTTAAACTTTAAGTTTAAACTGCTTTGAATAACTTTTTTAATTATGCACAGTGAAAGGTGCATGGGGTCCGCTAGTATTGTATAAATTTTAATGAATAAAAATAAGTTATTTTTCACAAAATACATTTTTACAAGCATCTGTACGTAAGCAAAAACATTTACTCGCATTTATTATTTGCTGAAAATTTTTCAATTTTTTGACTTGTGCCTTTTTTGCGTTTTTGTAGCTAGCGAGCGATATGAGAATGAGCAAGTAAATTTCTTTGAGTTCATGGCGACTGTAATTATTCTTTGTCTTTATAAGTTTACTTCTTTTTACTCTACCATATCCTTTTAAATATCCACATATAGTACACACATACACTCATACATACATACAAACATACATACATACAATTTAAATATGTATGTTGCTGTTGCTGTTGCTGGGTTTATTCATTAATTTTTTTTTTTTGGTGTTGTTGCCAAAGCATTCGTTCATTAATTTGCTTTCTTCTTCAATTTCTGCTTCTACGCTGTCTGTGATTTTGCTTAGTTTTTTTTTTAAATGTTTTTTATTTTTTATTTTTCATTACTTGTGGAAGAGCACCTTCCTTCCTCGGCATTCCTTCTTAATTTCTTAGTTTTCATTTTCTTTTATTTCTTATTTTTTTAATAAATGTATGTACTCTTTCCATATTCGCATATTCGTCGTCGTCATGGATATTTATTTTCCCTTTCCACTATACGAACATCGTTGTTGTTGTCCTGTCACTATGTGTCCGTTTGTCTTAAGATGAAATTTGAGCTGAAAAGACAATAGAAAATACAAGAAAGTAAGTAAGTAAATGAGAAAAATACAAATACAACTTTTTAAAATGTTGTTGTTCACAGTAGAAAGAGCCAGTCACAGGAAAGGGGTGGGGGGACGGGGGAGGGGGGGGGGGGAGCGAGCAAGTGGGAGGGTAGAGAGAGTGGTTGTCCTTTATGGAGGCTGAGTATGTGGAGCTGTATGTTTTCTGAAACAATTTTTTTTTTTTCCCCCATTTTCTTAAATTTGTATTGTAAAATTATTTGAATTAAACGAGCAGAACGATGAAGAGCTTGTACTGGCATTTCTTGAATGAGTATTAGGGTCCTGATTAGACCTGATTTTGAGAGAAACCTAGGCTGTCATATAAATACTCTCGTAATACAACTTATGTGAGGTAAGTAAGTCTATTAATGAATAAAAGTAGTAGTTATTCTAGCCTGTGTATCTCAAGTTTCATTGCACCCCAATTAACTGCAGGCTATTCTGTCTGCTGACGGAGTTAAACTTCTTTACTTACTTTTAATGGCACAACAGCCCATGGAGGGCCTAGGCCGAACTTTTCGCATACACTCATGTTGTGCGTGTTATATTTGTACATGAATTGAAGGGACCTACAGTTTAATGCCGAATCCGAACGGCGAAGTGAAAAGCGTTTTTTTTTTTTGATTACCACAATGTCAATATACCCACAAACTTTATATTTCGATCCTTTAAATGCCGTGTTTTTCTCGTCGACAGATTACGTGTAGTATAACAACTCACATAGCATTTTCTGACTAAAAGAGAGAGAGACAGAGAGAGAGAGAGAGGTATATCTCCTGCATTACATGAGAATAACTCGGGATGAATTCTGCAGATTTTGTAACGAAGACGAGGAAGTAGCAGAGCAGATTCTGTGAATCTGTGCCACTGTGACAAAACTTGCAAGGCTTAGACTTCGTCACCTTACTATTGCGTACCCAATTACAGTTGATGTGGTGGGCCGGGATATCGTTCCAAGCCTAGGAAGAGTATTTTAGGATATTCAATGGGCTCCTCAAAATTAGCCCGCAGTGAGTTGGTGCCTTGTGCCCAGTCCCTGTTTCAAGCTAATCTAATCTTATATCTCCATCTTACAAGTTTTTATTAATTGAAACGTGCCAGCCTAAGGTCAACGGGCTTTATCAACTATGTGGATTTCTCACAGCACCACAGCCTGCCTACTTTTCATGTCTAACAAATTCCATATTCCATGTGGAATTCGAAATGGGAATCAATGAGATTGCAGAATAATTTCTGTTTTAACTGAAGCAAAACATCACTGATAGGATGCAGCCTTTGGGAAATCCATATAATCTAAGCTAAGCTAAATATGCACAAAAAATGGGTTACACGCAACATCAAATGCTGCATCATGAAGTCTGTGGCGTTGAACCACCCAAGTTACATCATTTAAATTGAATGCCACGCAGATTCCTTACTACCGCCATTTGAGAGAGCATAAGCAAAAAAAATGAAATATAAAAAATAAAAAAAAAAACAAAGAGATTAGAATTCTCAAACGAATTTGATAGTTTTGAAATCAAATATGTATGATATTGAAATTTAACATTCACACTTTTAATAATTTTTGAAACACTCGCTGCAGTTTGATGTTACCTTATAATAAAAGTTTTATGTGCAAATCTATTTCCTTTTTTCATTTTTTTACATTCACCAAATCTTTTTTATTATTTTCACCGCAGAAATACATATCTACATATTTTATTAAATCAAAATAGGGAACTTAGCACTTTGGGTTAATATTTTCTGTGATATTTTCTATTTCATTTATATTTTCGTAAATTTTTAATAATTTTTTTAATATAAATAAAACGTAGAGAAAAATAATTCCATTGAAACAAAAAACTTATGTCACTCATCCTGTGGAACAATCAATTTCGCATTTTTTAACGCATCTACCGTTATCATCAGATTTATTTGACGGGCGAAATTGTGAATTTTTTGAAACAGTTCAAAGTGAATTTTTTCGTTATTTCATGCAAACTTAATTTTACATGTTTGCCCAAAAGTATGCAATAAATTTCGAGTTACCATATATTGTGAATAGTGAAAATAGTAAAGGGTGGTTTAGTTTATGAAAATGAAAAAAAAACACAGAATTTATACAAAAGTGAATGAAATTTTTATTTGAATCGATAAACCAATTCCTGCCATTTACTTCTTAAAGGTAATTTCACTTATATGTTGCCCGCGGCTACGCTTCAAGTGGTCCATTCTGAAGGTTCGATTTTGGCACATTTTTCAAAAATTTCGGCCGGAATCTTACAAATGACGCTTTCAATGTTGGTAATCGTGTTTGGCTGGTCCTTATAGACAAGAGACTTGACATAGATCCACAAAAAACAGTAAGTCTGATAGTAAAATCAGACGATCTTGGTGGCCAATTGACTACACCAAAACGTGAGATTGACTGCTCACCAAATTCGCCCTCAATTGATGCATGGTTTCGTGTGCAGGGTGGCATTTGGCACCGTCCTGTTGGAACCACATGTCGGCCGAGTCCAATTCTAGCATTTTCGGCCCCAAAAAGTGTTATAATCGAACGGTACCATTCTCCATTGACCATAACATTGCGGCCTTCATCGTCTGTGAAGAAGTACGGCCCAATGATGCCGCCTGCCCTGCCCATAAACCGCACCAAAAAGTGCATTTTTCGGGATGCATTGGTAGCTGCTGAATTGCCTCTGGCTGGCATTCACTCCAAATACGGCAATTCTGTTTGAGCCAATAATGAACATCGTCGCTGAAGACAATTTTGCGATAGCACACATTTTTCACAGAGCACGAATTTTGATAATAAATTTCAATAATTTGCAAACATTGTTCAGGCGTAAGTCTATTCATTATGAAATGGCAAACCAAACTTAACATAAATCAAGTGACAGCTGTCAAAAATACCAACTTCGAAAACAGTATTGCCAGATTGAAAGCCAAACTTCTAGAAAAAACACCCTTTAGTAAATTGCACCTGTTTCAGCAAATTAACGATTTCTCCGTTAAAATAAGTTCGATCAAAACAGTAGGTACATCAAAATTTACAGGATTAAATGCATAACTTTTTCATACCGGGTATTATTTTTTTTCGTCTTCTAAAATTTAAAAAAAAAACTATGAGAAAATGTAAGAATATTCGATTTTTGTGAGAGAATGTAAGCTGTAGCGTTCATCGATATACTTAACAGGTTCAAAACCCAAAATCAAATAGTAGAATAAACTAGTTTTCTACACGGCACCACCGCTTGGCAGGCTCTTCACTTCGCCGTTCGAAATCGGCATAAAAAACTGTAGGTCCATTTTCACTGATGTTCAAATATAACACGCTCAACATGAGTGGATGCCAAAAGCTCGGCTTAGGCCTTTCATGAGCAGTTTTTCCACTAATAGAAGAAGAAGAAGAATACCTCAGAATTTACACGAGGATCTCTTGCTTTATATTTACTTACTTGGTAGTAGATTGTTGTGGTGAAACTTTTCATTTCTACTGACCACAAAGTTATACTTTGTATGTCATTTCAACTTGACTTTTTCAATGTTTTTGTGAATATCTGAAGACAGATTTGAAATCAAAATTTGTAAAGTAGTGTAATTATAATCAAAATAATCTTGAGTTTTTGTGTGGTGACTGACGAGGTCTTTTACTTCACTGCGGTATACTCAGGTGGTTAGTGAGTGAACTGTTCTATAAGAAGTTTCTAGTACAAATTCTGAAATTGGTAAAAATCACAAACGGAAAAACAAATATTTTATATAGGTCTTTTTTGTTTCTTTTTAATTATAGGTAAATCTTGACTGACAAGGAAACTCCTCGTGAGGGAAAAACTTAATATTTCCCTTCGCAGTTCGGAGACCGCATTAAGTTGTAGATTTAGATTTAGTTGTAGATTTAGGGTAAAATAGAGTTGGATGTTATCTTCTCCGTCGGCAAATCTTCTCCGCACATAAATCCGTCGGCATAAGCACGATAAAAAACGAAAATATTTTGCAGTACTTTATGAGAATGAATAAAATACATGGACGTCACACTTATGTTTTACTTGTTTTTTTTTTTTTCTTGCTAATAAATACTTACATACATAGTGCGGAATGTAAATATGTATGCATGTATGAAATAAAAGGAGTATCCGACAAAAACGCACAAAATCAACAACAACAAAAATTACATTTATGTATACTCCACCCATATTTCTTGTGCGCACACACATTTACACACACATATGCATATATATCGCTCATACGATAAGTGAAATGGTTTTCTAAAACTTTCTAAACACAACACAACTAAAAAAAAACAAAAAAAAAAACAACAAAGATTTCTTTCTCCAGAATAAACAAAAAATCCGCGCAAAATCGCTCTACACAACCAACACATGCAGACCAAATATTAGAAAATATATTACACACAGAGGCACGAGGCACACGTAGACACATTGAAAACACAACAACAAGACACAACACATGAAGCAGTTAAATGAAAAAAGAAAAAGTAAGTAAGACACGAAAATGCTCCAATCGGGAGACACATGCACTACGACAAACTCGCACATGTAGGGCTACACGAATGAGTTTTTGTATGTACAAAATGTTGTAGGTACCATACATATACACACACACATGTATCCACACATATCCACACACACACGCCCATACATATATCCACATTGCAGTTAATCTTTTTTATTTGTATATGCATGCATGTGTACTCGTATATGAGTAAAACCCCAATGCGAGCAAGGTGGCAGCACGTGTGTGTGTGTGTGTGTGTGTGTGTGTGCGTGCGTGTGAGAGTGCCTCTGCGAATGATGATGATGATGAGAGCACACGCAATGAGCACACATATTCACAATAGCAACAACAAATATCGTAGAGCATGTGTAGGGAACACAGGGAACGAGAAAACACAGTACAAAAAGTTGCATATATTTATTTATGCGTTCGTTATCCTTTCGCGTAAAACTTTGCATACGTTCATCGGCGTTTGATGAATGTCCTTGGCAACATTTGGGCGAGCACAATTTGGATTTAATTCAATAGTAATATTTTTTGAAATTATTATAGAGAAGATTTTTGTAGTTTTCCTTTATTATAATTGCACTTGAGTTTCGTTGTAATGCGCGTTCGATTTTAAACTGCCGCCAGTAGTCCACAACCAACCGACAATATAACTTCAATATACTTGAGAGTAGAAACTTTGAAGAACAGTGAAAAGTACATTTTCAATGTCCAGTTTCTTTCGCCTGCCGTTGGTTGTTTTTTTGTATTTTTGTTTTTTTTTTGTTTTTGATTTTGTTTTTGCTTTAGTTACTGCTGCTGTCGGTGTATGCTGCTGTTGGTGTGTGTCCGTATCCGTGTCCATGTCCCTTTTTGCCGCCAACTACAACTGAATATTTCGTCCAGTGGCTGGGCTGTTACCTCGCCTCATTTTGTTTCTTCTTCTCGTCGTTCGTTCATTCATGATTTTGTATTCGTTTCATTTGTTGCCTGCCTGACTGCCTGCCTGCCTGACTGCCTGCCTGACTGCCTGCCTGCCTGACTGCCTGCCTGCCTGACTGCCTGCCTGACTGCCCGCCTGCCTTTGTCAGTCCATCCGTCCGTCCGTCCGTCCGTCGAAAGTCCTTTCAATTCTGCTGCCGCCACTTGTTACTACTAAGTACATACCACCACAGTACAAAAGTTGCTTCCCTTCATTATTGTTTTCCTCCCCCAATAGTTACTAAAAATATAATACAGTAAAAAAGGAAACCTTCTCCTACTTTTGTTATCTCGAATTCTGTTCTTTAATTTTTTTTATTTGTTTTCTTTTCCTTTCTTATTTAATTTTCAGCGCGAAATTTTTTGAGTTTTTGTTTCTGTTTTTGTATTTTTGTTTTTTTTTTTTTTGTATCTTCGAGCATCTTTATTTTTGTCTTTTTTCTTTTTTAGTTCTATTTCTGTCTCTTCTACTTTTCCCACTATTTCCGACGCGTCGCGTCCAGTCAATGCCCAGTGTGAAATATTTTTTCAAATGCTAATTTTAGCATTGTCGGTGTTTGTCTGGTCACCCTTTCTCCTAAAACGTTTCCTTATGTATTTAAGCGTTGGATGTGTGCAATTTTATGCTCGCGGTCAGATGCATCGAAATAGCAAATAATTAGAATTAAAAACTTCGTAGGCCAGGAAGCGAACGATGGCACAAATATTATTATGAATTCCAAGTGAGAGTCCACGGCCATCAAACGCTTACATCTCAATGCCTATATTATATTTACCTGGATGTATCCTGCTCAAGCAATGTGTGTGTGTGCATCCAAATTCCTAGAATATGTTGTGATCGATAAGTTTTAAAATATGTGCTACTTGCCATTTGTGGGGGGAGAGGTGCTTCCATACACAATAAAAAAACATAAAATTTGTTTTCAGGGTGTTTTTATGGTACTTTATTTTTGTATGGGATCCAATTTAAGACTTGGACTTGTATTTTGATCGTCTAGAATCTCCACGGATGCTCGGGAAGTCCATTTCGTAAAAAAGTAAACTTTTTTGGAGGTTCACTTAAGTGTTGGAGATGGAGTGTAAGTAGATGGAGACTACTGATCAGTTGTTGGGCAATTTGTCGATATTCCTCACATTTTTTTTAACTTTGATATCGACGTTATGCCTTTTACACTTTTCCTTACACTCCTAGAATTTTAGGCTCACGCATTTTTTCATTGAACCTTTTGAAATTAAGGGTTCCAGCGTATCCAACTCCCATGCTTAACAATCTCCATACAACACTATTCCATAGAAATTTGAATGTCGAAACCTTTTCGTAAGATTATTGTTCCTGTTCTTTTAAAGGCATAACAACACATGGACGGTCTAAGCCGAGCTTTTTGCATCCATTCATGTTGTGCGAACAGAAAATACCGACTGGTTTATGTTGAATTCAAACGCATAAGAAAAAAACTTTTCTCAGACAAATTTTACCCTTGAAGGTTTACCAATGACTAATTTTTGATTTTTTGACTGTTGCCAATTCACGTAACTTCAATCTGTGAGATGAACTTAAGACACAGAAATGTATGCTACTGTGATGAAGCACAGAAGGCGACGTTATTCAGAGAGACATAGCGGCAAGTCAGCTTACCCACAGAGGTCAGTACATGCAGGCAGAACTTTTTGGGAGCATTGAAGTCAGATTGCTCGGTGGAAGTGCTAGCCAAAGTCAGCAAATAGCCACAAGTAACCGAAAACGGTTGATTGGTTAAGGTGACTGACCCACAACAGACCATCTGCGGGTTGCAATTAGCGCTATAGGACCGTTTTAAGACCATTTCCTCACCGAGCATTAAATAGATGGTTAAATACTTAGATTACGGAACCCAACACTGGTATCTCTATCGATTTGTCAAGCCAAGCCACTGAGCGTGTTAATTCATAAAAAAAAATTTTAATTTTTCTGGGGGTATACCTCCCCTTATCATTCCCCCCTACCTACGTCATTGATGTATGCATTAATAATTAAATCGTTTCCAAATGAATCCTAAGGGCCATTTCAAGGAAAGCATTCAAAGTACCGTTATCTCGAAAATTCAAACCATTCTATCAAAACGAGTGGTTCCATTGAATTCCCTATACCGAAATTAAGGAAGATCCGCCATCAAAACTTTTGCCCAATAAAAAAATGTTCTAAATCATAGCACAGTGATATTAAATAGAAGTTCTTACGTTTAATAACAATTTTTTTCTATTTAAGTAGTAAATATAATTAGCCAGCGAATTTATTCATATTTGAGTTTATTCACCACCAACAGGTTCACACCTTTATAAATATGTACTCTATGTATGTATATAAATTATTAAACTCTCATATGTCCTTAGCTTTATGTACATGCAATAATTGTATACAAGAAATCCGTCAGTCACCTCCTTCTGCCTAGCAGTTTCCCACAGAATAGGAAAAAAACAGATTTCCACCAAAATACATGGAAAAGAAAATAGGAAAATAGGAGGTCCTCCTCATCATAAAAACAACGCAAACAAATTCAGGAAGAAAGTAACATAGAAAAAAACCGCCAGTGTGAGTATTTCAACTGAATTAAGTGGCAACACAAGCCAGCTTCAACTGGAGGAGGAGAGCGATTGAAAGTGTATAAAAGAGAAGCAGGAGGAGGAGGAGAAGGAGAAAGGAGAAAGGAATATAGAGTACAGTAGGGAGAGCAAGCGAGGATGCCACTCACATATGTCTGTATGTATGTACGGGAGTATATATACATAAATGATATGAAGCACATATGCGCTCAATTTTCCAAAGAGGGAATGATGAAAAAAAATATACATAAAAAGAGCGCGAGAGAGTAAAAACTTTCCAAAAAAAAATAAAAATATATCATACGTAAGTATGTACACTATGTAAAAAATTACGACATGCGCACGTGCTATAGGAAAACATAAACATGAACAAAAAATGTCCGAGAAAATTGAATTTCCATGGCATTTTCCAGAAACGGAGAAAAAAAATTATAACTCAGCTACAAATACAAAAACTCATAGGTGCAGTGAATATACCGCAACGGTAGAATGATGGGGTTTTTCACGGTGTTTTTTTTTTTTTTGCAGCTTTCCAACTCATTTTTTGTTGATATTTTTCAGCAGTTGTTGTTGCACATCAATATGACCTCTGCAGTTAGTTCAAAGTGAAAGAAAGCAAGAAAGTAAAAATAAAAAAAATGAAGAGGAAAATGATCAATGTAAACTAAAAAGGATATGCATAGTTTGTTATAGGTTTTTATGTTTGCTGCTTGGTGTGTGCATGACACACGCTGCAAATGATGCAAATGAAATATGCATACAACTTGTGTTAGTTTTCTCTCTAAACTAATTTGCATATTTTTTCAATTGACACAAACGCACGCACACACACACACATGAGGCAAACAGCGCTACCTTCTCTCCCTCGATATCTCTCTCGCTGTCTTTTAGACGAAAAGCAAGGATTGCATTGCAACCCTAATCCCACGAGTTTAGTTGAGTTTAGTTTGTATGAGTTAATGAGTGTTCCTTGTTTCGTTGTTGACTTTTTTTTCACTTTTAAACTTTTTATTTAACATACTTAAATAGTAAATTTATGCATTATTTATCACTGTATGCAATTCCATAAAGGTGTATGTATGTATATCTCTATGTATGTATGTATAAATCAATGGGCGCCGTGCCGCATGCTACTTTGTTCAGCCGATAATGAAACAACTGCCACTGTGATTATCTCATATGTTAGAGAACGTAGAGATCGCATCACTGCGTCATGATTGTTTTTTTTTTTTTGTTAAAGAAAGGTGTAAAATTTTGTAAGCGTATCCTTTATTTGCTTTATGTTAGTTGCATATTAAATGCATTTTTTTTTTTTGCAATCCGAATTTGCATAATCGCTGTGTGCATTTAAGCATACGAAATGGCTTGAAACTATCTCTTTCGCAAACACGTGAATTTTCAATTTTTAATTTGATTTTGGTGATGAGCTGTAACGAAGTTTCTTTATAGTTTGAAATTGCGTTTATTGCAAATGTTTATTTTCAAATGAAGCAAACAATTTAAAAGGAATTAAATTTCTTTGGGGGAAAACGTCAATAGGGAATATTTAGTTTGGAACTTTCTAACAAATGCTGCGATCCTTTGTCAATAACAAAAAAGAAAATCAATTTTAGTTAATTGTCTCAATGAAGGGGTCAAATTAAGGAACCTCCTGTCATTCGTGTGTTTGTGTTGCGGTGTTTACTAGATCTAGAGTCAGCCTATCAAGCATGTGATTCCACCAAGCCAACCCCTCTAGTAAAATTTTGTTCTTCTGGAAAATGAAAGCAAGGAACTGGCCCAAGAAACTGAATTGGGAATGAAATTTTAGCGCGAATGAAATCACAACTGGATCCGGAATCAGAACTGAGAACTGAACAAGGAAATGGAATTTAAAAACTAGAACGAAAAGGTGGTCGCTGTGGCGTAGTGGTAGTGCGTTGGACTGCTACGCAGAGTGTCCGGGGTTCAAATCTGGGTACAGGCAAAATCACAAAATAAAAAAAAAAAACAAAAAGTAGGAAAAATAAATTTTCTACACGGCACCACCTCTTAGCAGGCAATGACAACCCTACAAGAGTAAAAATTGCCTATGAAAAGCTTTTCACTTCGCCGTTCGGATTCGGCATTAAACTGTAGTTCCCTTCTATTCACATACAAATATAACACGCACAACATGAGTGGATGCGAAAAGCTCGGCCTAGGCCCTCCATGTGCTGTTGTGCCATTAAAAGTAAAGTAAGTAAAGTAAAGAACAAAAAGGTTTTTCATAACTAAAGACAAAAACAAAAGAAAAACATGAGAAAACAATGCACCTTCTGAAGAAAGAATTTTACCAAAAAAAAATTGTCTGGAAAAAATATTTTGTTTTATGAGGTCAATTAAAACTTTTCAAGTTATTTACTTACATAGAAGTTGATTTGATATTTTCGAATAGTTTAAATGGTAATATATATTTTATTTTATTCTACATTAGAATTAGGTCAAAATGTTGCAGTGATGACCTGTACGTACCGGCTTTTTTAAGCAAATTAATTTAGAGACTAATAGTGATACCATGTGAAAGAGTAGGTTGATATCTAATGTTTTTTCACTGTTTGTGAATCGATCCCGAGGCCACTGCAACTACAGGCTAGCACTCATTCACTAGACTAGATTGACGTGGCAAGGTTGCCAGGAATATTTCGGGAAATTTCAATCATTGACCCCGTTCGAAAGTTGAGTAGAAGTCTAATCTGAATATCGCTCATGCCGTTAAGGAGCTTACTCTCCTATTACTTAACTTCAGAGAATTGAATTTATTTAGGACTTTTTATGATACTGGTTAGAAGCCTAATCTGAATATCGCTGAAGTCCTTAAGGCTACCGATTTTAATTTCGATCAAAAGTTGCATGTAGAACATAACTGCTATTCATTATTATCTCTTTGTATGTTCTTATATTGTAAAATTTTGGAAAGAAGCAAACATAAATCAAGTCATTCCTAGAACATAATCTATGATGAAAGTATTAAGTGCAATATATATGTATATGTACAGAAATAGATTTGCATAGGACGATGTGTGGATACGCCCATAATAAATCGTTAGAAAGGTGTGGTATACAAATGCACGATTAGGTACACTGCAGCTGCAACCAAAAGCAAAACAACAAAAACAAAAAAAAACACAAAAAAAAACAAAAAAAAAACAATTAAAAGTTAAAATGTTAAGAAATAAAAAGTTAAGAAATAAAATGAAAACGAAAAAGAAATGAAAATAAAAATACTCAAAATGCAAATGCTGCAACAACAACAACAAGTAAAACACCTACAATGAAATTGTGTAGACGGCAATGATTAGGAAGGCAATGATGAATATGAAAATATAAAAGGGATATAGAGAAAACCTAAAATATATAAAAAAAATAAAAAAAAATAATTAAAACTACATTGAAAAGAGAAAAACAAGATGAAGAAATGCGTGGAGAAGATGAATTGCTGGGAAAGTTTTGCAACTGAAATTGAAAAATGTCTGTATTCACAGGAGCGTGGAGTGCACGTACGTTTACGAATTGGGCAGTACTTAGTCGGGAGTTGGATGGAGCATGTGTTGTGTTGTTGCTGTTTTTGCATATGAGCTCTTCCAAATGGGAGGGTATCAGTATGTGGGCATGCGAGAGGATATTATAAGCTCTCAAATATGAATGTATGTATGTGTGTATGTGTGTAGTATATACTCGTATGTGTTGCATGCGTTTTAAAGAGCAGATCCTATATGAGTTAGCTCGCTCTAACATACAAGTAAAATACTTACATGAGTACAAGCAACAAAAACAACATACGAGTATATACTACATACATATGTATGCACATAGCAGGGATATAAGTGAAGGCGAGCAAATGAAAATCACTTAAACATACATATATTCTCATACATACATAGATACATACGAGTATGTACAAATGTATGTATGAATGTATGAATACATATGAGTGAGTGTAGGGTGCTCATATAACAACAGCAGCAACAACAACAACAACACAAACAAGCAGAATAGCAAAACTGAATCACAAATAGGAAATTCGCAACAAAGAAAACAAGCAAAGTAATATGAGCAAAAAAGGAGCATGCATACACATACGGGAAAACGGAAAACTAATGTACACAGCGAAACAAAAAAAAAAAAAAAACAGAACGCAACAACAACAACAAACAAAAAGAGAAAAACCACATTCGCATAAACATACATACATACAATGTAGGTACTCGTATACTTACATGCATACCTACATACGCTACCGTTTTCCAATGACAAACTCAACTGACGAAATAGCAAGGATATGCTGACACACACACATGCATACGAGTATCATGATTACGATGTAGGAGGGTGGTTTTCCTGTTGTTTTTTATTTTTGCATTTTCACATTTTCCAATTTGTTGTTATTGTTGTTGTTGTTGTTGCTTTCTTCCCCTTTGCCCAGCCACTGCCTCTACACACTGCTTGCTGTTCACTTCGTGTGTGTGTATGTGGGATCCATACATATGCATGTACATGTGTATGTTTTTTATGTAAGTACGTTCCATATGTATGTACAATGTACATATGTACTTTTGTGGCAACAACAAAAATAACATAACGTATGAACGAAATAGATAATATAACTCTCTGCAGCTAGTCATATCACATACATACATTCACACACCCAGCAAGTGCTCATGTGTAATAACGAAAGAGATGGCAAATATTGTATGTACATGCATGCACTCTCACTCATGTACATACATTAGATGTAACGACGACGACGACGACGACGACGAAGACGCCGTAAACGACACGGACGAAGGGTAGTGTGGTGGGTGGCAAGTGGGAGGCTTAAGCGGCGCTCACGCTAACTTACATACATGCGACAGCTAAGCAGAAAAAAAAGAGTGCGACGACTCGATATGGAAGAGTTGTGAGTGAATGAGTGAATATGTATTAAAAGTAAAAACAACACACGGACAGCATGAGAAAACGACATAACGTGATGAGTGAATGTACGTGGTAGGTATGAGTCGATGTCGGCGTTGTTGTCGTCGGTATTGTCGGCGTCGTCATTGGCGTATTTATATGTTGTATGTTACCATTTTTGCTTACAGCAGAGAAAATGTCGTAGCAGTAGTCGCCAGCAGCAGCATCACTTTTTTTGTTTTTGATTTTTTTTTTATGTGTGTAATATGTTCGTGTAAGGCATACACGGGCTCATATCTTTAGCAGCATCAGTGTTTGTTATTGTTGCTTTCTATATTTGCTCTTCTTCACACCAGCCAGCAACTTACATACATTTACTCCACTCACGAATATGAAAAATTATTATTTTTTCCTTGCGCACTTATGTATGTATATGTGTATGGTATGTATGTATGTATATGAGTGAGTAGCGAATGTCTGCTGCAGCGCAGCAGCAGAAAAGTTATGCTGCTGTTAGCAGCGAATATTTATGCTGCGAATAAGCATGCTCACTCAGTTTCTTACGTTCTCTTTTTGCGGTTGACATTATACTTACATGTGACGTTGCTGTTACTGTTGCTGTCAAAATTTTTTCCATTCCATATTATATTGCTGCGATCGGGGGTGTTTTTTACTCGTTAATATCCTCTATCGCTCCTTTGTTCCACATATACTGTTAGCACATGCATACTCGTACACGTATGTATGTATGAATTCTCTTTTCTTTGCTGTTTTTGTTATTGCACCCTCACTCATCGTATGTACATACCAACATACAAACATACATACATATATTGATGAGAGTAGGAAAATTCATTCGTTTATAATGTTTTGTACTTTGCATGTGAGATATGTATGTAGTAGGTATTTTGTGTATGTTGAATGCTCTTGTTTTTTTTTTTCTTTGTTGTAGCTCACGTAACGCAGTTATTCAAACTTACATTCATACATACATATGTATTTAGATATGTATCATCAACGCACATACAATTAAAGTCATTTTCCATCGTGAACGTCAACGTCAACGTCAACGCCAACATCATCGCAGGCAGCAGTCGTACGTTGTCGTTGTCGTTGTCGTCGGCATACGTGTGTGTTTGCTACATCGTATTCATCGTCGTATTCGTATTCGCATTCGTCGTATTTTTCGTGTGTTGTATTGAGAAATATATGCAAATGTTTTATTTTGTATGTTTTCATTATACGTGTGAGGACATTCGCATAAGGACGTGTATACGTAACGTCGTTTATTGTACGTTGTCGTTTGTTCGTTGTGTTGTTTTGTCGTCGGTAATAGTGGTAGTAGTGTAGTAGCGTAGTAGCAGTAGAAGAAGTAAACGTTGTAGTTGTTTTGTAATATTCTCTATGCTTTTGCTCTTGTTGTTGTTTTTGCTTTTATTCCCGTGTGCCGCTCTCGCACTCGTATGTTGTATGTGTGTGTGTATGTTTGTGTGTTGTGTTGTGTTGTTGTTGATTACGTTAAATGTTGTGCCGTTATAAATTTTGAAAAAACGTATAAGGAAAAAATACAAATATGTTGCCTCTGGTTGTTGTTGTTGTTGTTCTTGCTCTTCATACATGAAGAAGGAGTAAAAATTTTTGTGTTTCGTTGTCGTTTTTGTTTTCTTTTAACTGTTGTTGTCAGTGTATGTTGTTTTTATTGCTGCTGCTGCTGCTATGGCTGTTACTCCTTCTGCCGCCTTTGCTGTTGCTGCTGTTGCTGTTAAGGCGGCTGGCTATCACCATTTGTGTTGTTGTTGTTGTTGTTGTTGTTGATTTGAGCATGTTACATTTGTGTGCATATTTTTTGGTAAATCACTTGAATTAGTCGTTTCGAAACAGTTGAACGGTTTAAACACATGTAGACGCAGCAAGGCAACAAAAAATACAAACATAAATAACTCTTTCGATTTTAAGGATAACAACAAAAAATTACATAGTCCTTTTTTTACATAGTTCTTTTACATATTGAATAATGTGTGTAAACTTGGCAAAGTGCGCGCGTGTGTTCAATTTTTTTCACATATGAAAACTTGTGATGATAATTAAATAAAATGGTATTAAATTTATCAAAAAAAATTAAATAATAATAATAATAATATTTTAACAACAATTAACGAAGATTAAATGTTTAATAATATTTAAAAAAAAAATTATTTTCGATTTTTTAAATTTTAAAAAAATTTCTTAGAAAAATCACATGAAAAAGAAACCAAATATGTTAAAAAATTTTATAGACACAATATCAAAAACTAATTAACATACATTTTTTTAAAGATAAAATACAAAATAAGAATTTATGTATTTTTTTAAGTGTGATATGTGCTGTAAATTAATTAATAAGTTAATTTTTTAAATTTTATTAAAAACAAACAAAACAAGTGGGAAGAAATATTAAATTAAATGAAACACTAATTAACATATGTAAATAAATATCAAGAAAAGAAAATTGAAAATATTACTCGTAATTGAACTGATGAAGATACAAATTGAAAAAAGAAAATTTCTGAAAAATATGAAAACTTCGAAATAAAATACAGTCAACTAAATCTCTGCTTTTAATGGCAGAACAGCACATGGAGGGCCTAGGCCGAGCTTCTCGCATCCACTCATGTTGTGCATGTTATATTTGTACATGAATGGAAGGGACCTACAGTTTAATGCCGAATCCGAACGGCGAAGTGAAGAGCTCTTCATAGGCATCTTTTACTCTTGTAGGTGTGCCACATTGCCTGCCAAGAGGCAAGAAGACTACTTTATTGAAAATCTTATTGAATACAAACTGATGAAATTTTTTTTTTTCTACTTTTTTTTTTTTGATTTTGTCTGTGCCGAGATTCGAACCCCGGAAACTGTCCAAGTGGTAATGCAGTCCAACGCATTACCACTACGCCACAGCGACCAACATCAGATTCTCTAAAATTGTTAGCATGATTTGGGCAGCCACTTTTTCAATGTCATTCTACATATGGTATATGGTTTCAGTCAAGTTGAAGATTTTCAATTGAACAGACCTCGATTTTTTCAGTATCAACAAGTTTTTTCCAAGTTAACTTCGACTTTGAGAAGCGTTATTCTGGTGCAATTCTATAAGTACTATACTTTTGAGGGGCATATACCACTCATTATGCCGGTGCATATGTTAATATCTACTCGTATATTGATCGTGATCGAAGTGATATAATGACTCTATTTGCTAATAAATACAATATAACTGAAAATTATGGTGTGTACCATTTGGATTTGGCGAATGGCGGAATATTTTATAAGTTTAAATAAGTACATTCTTGGTTTAGCTGGTTTCAAATGAAATGATTGATGACAAAAATTCGCCACAATTTAGAAGACTACTTTATTGAAAATCTTATTGAATACAAACTGATTAAAATCTTGCCCCATGAAAAATAATAATATGAGTTATTGAAATAAAAAAAATAAAAAAAAGTACGCGAAAATGAGTACAAAAACCAAACCGGTAATAAAAGACTCTTCATGTGGAGTCGCGTGAGTAGGGTAAATTTACTCCCGGCAAAACAAAAAATTGCCCATTTTCAATTGTTTTAGTCCCGCTTACTTACTTACTTTTAATGGCACAACAGCCCATGGAGGGCCTAGGCCGAGCTTTTCGCATCCACTCATGTTGTGCGTGTTATATTTGATCATGAATGGAAGGGACCTACAGTTTAAAGCCGAATCCGAACGGCGAAGTGAAAAGCTTTTCATAGCAATTTTTACTCTTGTAGGTTTGCCATTGCCTGCCAAGAGGTGGGTGCCATGTAGAAAAATAGTTTTGGCTACTTTTTGATTTTGCCCGTGCCGAGATTCGAACTTCGGACACTCTGCGTAGCAGTTCAACACTACGCCACAGCGACCACTTTTAGTCCCGCAGAGGAGTTAAAAATCGAATACCATCAAAAAACTTAAATTCCTAGCGACCAGCGATGCCGTCGTGCATCGTAACTTCAACCCACCTCTGGCAAATATAAAATGACATAAAAACGCGAATTGGTTAAGATTGTTACATTCGGTTAAGTAAATTGGTATTTAGGAGAACAATGTGACGACATGGGTGTTACAACATGAGACGTCATAATGGTGGCTGTCATAGTAGCTTACTGCTTACTGATAACTCCCCAGGATAACGATCCGTAAAAAACTTATTCTCCCATTCCGATGTCCGAAAGTGCTCTGGTCTTTTGTTGTGTTGCAGTGTCTAGTTCTGTTGTTGTTGCAGTGAAAGCAAATAGGAATAGGAAAGTTAAAACATAAGAGCCCAAAAAAAAAAAAAAAAAAATTTATAAAATTAAATAGAAATTGAATTTCTTCTTTAGTCTCCTGAAATTTATTCTGCTGTCTCAGCTTTGCTACTCACCTTTACTCTGAGCAAGTTTCTTATAATGAGGATATCTCTCTCAAAGATTTCCCTCTCGGCTTCAATGGCAATTAGTGAGATAAAAAATCGACTTAACCTAGAGTTACTCATTTAAAAGAACTTTTTTATACAAACTTAACTTTAGGTTCAACCATGTGGTATGGAACAATGGAACATTCTAGCTTTAGTGTGTGTTTGGACAGTTACCAATAATAGAAAACAACAACAACAAACTTAATATATAAACTCCAAATTCTCGTGGGTACTTAATACGTCCACGTAGCCACTGCTGCGCTCGTGAGACCTCAGCTCTTCCACACATTTACAAAGATCGGAAAAAATTTTTTTTAGAAATACATATAAAAAAATTCAACTCAAATATTTCTACTTGGAATATGTAATAAGAAAAAGAAATTTGTTCAAAAAATTCCGCCCTCCCAAAAGTAGGACTCTGGTCATTTACTTAACTCCAGGTGCTGTTGTTGCTATGTGCTGTAAATTTAGGTTCTTGATGAGAATTCACAGTTTGTCGTATCTGGTTCGTATATTTTCAATAGTTGTAAATTGTAGCAAACTGTACAATTTTTCTAACGATAGACTTAAGGCGAATTCAGTGAAGACTTGTTGAAATGTTACTTTTCATTTTTTATACCAAAAAATTTTTCAGACATTTACATTTGGGACGAGTTTCTTCCTTCGTTTTCGGTCGTGCTATGTAATGCCTTTTATGCTATCTACGAGTTTAAGAAAATTGGCATATTGCACATATGAATTGAGGTCCCTTTCATGCATGTCTGTCTACCCAAGCACTCAGCATGATATGTTAGTACTTACACACATACATATGTTTATATAACATATGTATGTATGTATGTATGTATGTATGTATGTTTGTCATATTTCTGTGCTCAGAGTGCGGGTGGTGCGGTACTTAAAATTAAACCTTAATTGTTTGGACGACCTTGGTGCATCTACATCTACAATGTATGCACTTACTTTGTTACTGGCAAGTGGTTCTTTATTCTATTGCAAAAGGAACTACCTGTTTGTTACATAGAACATTCATTTATAACGACTACAGATTCTACGGAACAATTTCATTGATATGTGAAACGGCGTTTCAGGTATGAAATTAACAACAACAAACAAGTATTTCAAATATATTTGACCTTCAACTGTGTACAACAATGATACCTGTTTGAGAGTGGGCAGCAATTATTTTTTTTTTTTTTGCTGTTCTAGTGTGAGAATGCGTAGTGTAGTGCGTTAATAACACATTGGTTTTATGTGATCGTTTGTTCCTTTATTCCTTAAGGTTCTGCTTGTGTGTTTTTTTTTTTTTTTTTTTGTAGTATGAACATATTTACACAATTTTGTTGTATTTTTTTCGCACATTTATTTCATATTGAAAGCACTGCACTCAAAGGATCGGCGATTCTCAATCTTTCTCATAGACAAAAAGAGTTTCTTTTTTTTTAATTTTTATAGATTTCTTTGTGTCACGTTAGGTTTTTGAGATGATATTCTTAATAGTAAATTGATATGAGATGATATTCTTAAAGTAAATATAAGCTTTATTTTCAATTAATAGAGAACCAGACACGCTAAAATAGTGCTTCGAATATTTTGATTAGGTATACAGAATTCAGTGAGCTTTCTCTCATTCACACGACTGTGATTGCTCAAACGCATTTTGTGGAAAATTCTCGCTATCTTGTAGACTCGGGGAAGACTCGGAATTTGGGAATTTCTGTGCGGACTTATGACGTCGAATTAATAAAGCACAATATCCCCATATTGACTATTGAGCAGAGATAGGCATAATGCGTTGAGAGTTTCACTCTCTCAATGTGTTATGGTAAAAACAGCATTTTGCTTCAGCCGAAGCACTAAGAGACTCTCTCTGTTGTACTCTTCCATGTTTGCCTAGGTCTATAGCAGAGATAGATCCCATTGCATATGTGATGTTAAAAAACGATCGATTGTTCTGCACTCCATGCTCTTTGTTTCTACTGCTACTGTTCTCTTCAATGTTACCATTGAGAGTTTGAATCCTATCTCTTCATACTTATTTAACTCACTTCTAAAATGTATCCATATGAAACTTAAAATCGTTTACATAGAAGCTGCAGAGGAAATAAGACAAAAAACATTTTTTTTTTTTTTAAGTGCAAATAAATTTGGTGCAATAAGTAATAAAAGTAAATAAAAAATAAAAAAAAGTGCTTAAAAAATATGTATTGATAAAATGTTGATCAATATATTTGGGATAAAAACAATGCAGATGTTTTCAAAGCAGGTACGAATATTGAAATAGTATATTTTAATCTAAACTTAATATGTATATTAAGTATTTAAGAAACACAGCATAAATTAATACAAAGTTGGGAAATGTCAAAGTCTACCACAAAATAAAACGAAAGTAAAGGCGGATGCGAAACTTCTTCATATTTTTTACATGAAATTTTTGTATTCTCTGTGAGAGAGCAGCCAAACTTCGTTGCGTTCAGAGCACAATCGGAGAGTGCTCTACGTGCAAAGAAGAAATTGACTGAGTAGACAGAGCAAGTATGACAAAACAAAAACATTTTGACAGAACATAGGAAAGTAAGCGAAAAATATTCAAATTTTGAATAATAACAATAATTAAATAATGTTTTATTTATATAATATAAAATACAACGTATTTACTATATTTTGGCTGTTGTCTAGTTGATTCATGCTCAATGTGTTTTCTAATTGACTAAGAACTGCCTGAGCATGCTGTGATAAGAGCGTGCTCGATGTGCTCGACCTCTACTCTACTCCGTGCTCTGAGTTAAAAAAGAAAAATGCCTAACGAGTTCCAATTAGAGATGGGCGCGTGAGAACTTATTGACTCACATCACACAAGGTAACACTAACGCATGCTTCGAACTTACTACTCATGCTTGTTGAAGGCTTTAAAATTACTACTCACGCATGTTCACGCACGTTGATATTGTTCCCAACAAAATTCACTACACACAAAAATGCTAGTTCAGAAAATAGTTCTAACCGTTATGTGGTCACCATAGCGTGGTTGCTAGTGCGTTGGCTGGTATGCAGAGTGTCCAGAGTTTAAATATCGTCTAAAATATTGGCTCTATCTCATGGCAGGCAATGGCAAACCTACATAAGAGTAAATATTGCCTCAGTAAAGCTTTTCCACTTTGCACAACCTAAGTGGGTGGAAAAAGTTCGGCCTAGGCCCTCATGGGCTGTTGTGCCACTAAAAGAAAGAATAGAAATTTATGTGCTGATTAGTGAATTATTGTTTTCAAGAATATCAGTGGACTATAACCCTTTACAAATTTCCAATATTAATAGCTTATATGGATTATTGAAAACAGAGAAGAACTGATGAGGGGTCATGGATGGTTCGGAAACGATCGTCTGATAGGCCTATTCTATATACATTATTCCCTCAATGGCAACCCTCAAGTTCATTAAGCTAAGAAGATCACTGATTAGGGGTCATGGATGGTTCGGACACGATCGTCTGATTGGCCTATTCTATATACATTATTCCCTCAGTGGCAACCCTCAAATTCATTAAGCCTGTTTAATACAATATGTTGATATAATCTAAAAAAAATGAACTTGCCAAATTCGGAAAAATAATTTACCAAATTAAAAACATAAAACAAAATTCACTCATGTTCACAGTTTTGAAAATAAATTTCATGCATTTTCACTAACGCGAATTTGAAAATTTGGCAAACACGAAAAAAGTACAAAATTAAAGAATATAAAACATAAGTGATGTGAAACTTCAGATTTGCAAGCTTCTTAGCTTAAGAAAAAAAACATAGATTAATTTTCTTAACTACCAAAATATAATTAAAAAAAAAATGTAAGCTCATACTCACGCGTGTTCACGTAGAAATTATGAAAACTATAAATCACCATCGTTGTGGAGTAGTTGTAGCACGTTGGACTATTACCCAGAGTGTCCGAGGTTCGAATCTCGGCACGGGCAAAATCAGAAAGTAGAGAAAACTATTTCTCTGCATGGCACCCCACCTCTTGGCAGGCAATGGTAAACTTACAACAGTAAAAGTTGAAAAGCTTTTCACTTCGCCGTTCGCATTTGGCATAAAACCTTATACCCTTACATGCATGTACAAATATAACACATACAACATGACTGGATACGAAAAGCTCGGCCTAGACCCTCCATAGACTGTTGTTCAATTAAAAAAAGAAAGAAGATATCACGAGCAGGTGCAAATTATTCCATGTAAAATCACCTCATGCGTCCATCACTAGTTCCAAACTGAGAGCATGCCGTTAAATATTTACTATCACTCATTAAAGAGAAAACAATGCAGAGTACATTCAAGTAGGCTTGTAAATACTTATTTTCAATGAAATTACTCAGTTAAATATTTTCTCTCTTGCTCTCAAGCTGTGTCCGTTGAAGGAAAGAATTAAGTTGACAGTATAGAAATTTTAGTAAGTAAATTTAGTCATAGATATTTCTTATAACCAGAAACAAGTTAAATATTGAAGTGGACGCAGCACCATCGTATTAAGTTATATTTTCTAAATTTGATACCTATTTGGTATCACAAGAAATAGTTTAGCAAAAAAGAAAACCAGAGTAAGAATTGTCGATTAAAATTGTTAGCATCAGAAAATAACCACGCTTACTATATCTCCCATACAAATTACATTCGGTGTATTTAGTAAGTAAGTACATATAAAAAGTAAATTTAATTTTATTTAAAAACTATTAAAATCGAATAAGCGATTAATGTGAAAAAGTTATTTTTCGAAGTTTTGCTTAGATTTATCACTTTTGAGATTTTCTCATTGGTTTTGAATTACATATATAAAGTGATTGGAAGTAATAAATCTTCATGTGTTTGTCTGCCATTTAATCATTTAATGAATTACCAGACATTAAACCATGATCCTTTTTTACCAAAAAACAAAAACATAAATTCCCCGGCTGTAATATTATCTAATGCCTTTGTTTCAATATGTAATAAGTACATAATCGTAGGTATGTATTAGATACAGATACAATTGTGAATACCTGTCCTATTTATTTTGTATGGCTTGAAATGTTTGAGCGACTTAATTAAGGTCAAAGAACCAACAAAATGTTTCCTTAAATACTCATAAATACATAGAATTTCGTTCATAAAGGCTCAATCACTGCACCTTCCATCATTATTATGAACACTTTCACTATACTTACTACTGTGGGCAAAAAGTAGTAAGACTTTTTAATTTAAATTTCGCGCGGAAACCCATTCATCAAAATATTATTTTTTTAAGGTTGGTATGACTGTCGGTGACATCTGTGCCAAATGTCACATCAAAATATCACATTAGTGTTTAGTATACGCTTGTCTTTCTGAAGTACAAAAAGTGCATTCGGCGATTTTCACAATGTTGTGAAATTATTCAACAAAGAAGTTCCATTAAATTTTGTGTGCGGAATCAAATTTCTGGTGCCGAAACGTTCAGAATGTTGCAAAAGGCCTTCGGTGATAATTGTATGTCGCGAGCAAGTGTTTTTGATTGGTACAAATTGTTCAAAGATGGTCGAGAACGCGTTGACGACGAACCACGTCCAGGACGGCCATCAACATCAACTGATGATCAACACGTCAATAAAATCAAGGAATTGGTGCTCGAGAATCGACGATTAACAGTCAGAGACCTTACTGGCATCGTTGGAATATCGGAAGGATCAGTGAAAACCATTTTAAAACATCATTTGGGCCTAAGAAGAGTGAATGCACGATTGGTTCCAAAATCACTGCATTGGTTTTACGAGACCATTTTGCCAAAAAGTCAACTGATATCGTTCCGCAACCAACCTACCACCCTATTCGCCTGACTTAGCACCGTGTGACTTTTGGCTATTTTCTAAAGTCAAAAAACCGCTTCGTGGACACCGTTTTGAGTCAATTGAAGACATTCAACATGAATCGCTAAGCGCATTGAAGGCTATTCCGGAAATTGACTTTAACAACTGTTTCGAGAATTGGAAAAAACGTTGGCACAAGTGTATTGGGGCCGGGGGGGATTACTTTGAAGGGGACGAAATAGATTTGGAAGAATGAATAAAAAAATTTTAAATTATGAACAAAGTCTTACTACTTTTTGCCCACAGTAGTATATTATTACATGAATGACTTGTGTAGTATTGGTTATGTCTTTAGGTATTGTATATGGAAGCGTTTAAAGTTGAAGCCAAATATTTTTCATTTCAATATATACTCGTACATATGCTCTTGCCAATTTCAATCGTCTCTACATGCTTACCTCATATTTAAATGCTTGCATTATCACTTGCACATCTTCTTTGCTCAAGACTTTCATTTCTTCATTTTGCAAAAAGTTGAAAAAAAAAACGCTCACAAATATAAATAAAAGTAACTACTAATTGCACATTGTTGCATTCGTGCGTGTAAGGATGCGGTAATATGCGGTTTAAGCTATGGAGAAGATGAAGATGAAAAAAGTAAATCATTTCCGACTCTGACTTCGACACAGTCTGAGACTGCGACTTCTCTACTCACTTACTCACTTCCTAAAGAAATCAGGAAAAATAACACAGAAGAAGACGTTATTTTTATACTTGCAACTTTTACATTTGTGGTAACAGCTGTTTTAATTGTAAATTACTTGGGAAGTAGGTACCTACTTACTTCTAGATAGTCTACTTTTAGTTGGCGGCAGGTAGCTAGCATGGGTGCACAGACTTTACTTCCACTCACTCCTGGCGAGGAAGGTAAATAAAAATGTTTATTTTTTGATGAAGTAGCGAAAAGGATATGCGGAATCTCTTCTTTTTTATTTCGTTTTTAAGTGCATGTGAAGATTTAAATTTCATGAAAGTGCTGAAAGTTTTTTAATTTTAAGCATATTCTAGCGCATAACCTTTCAGTTTCTTTTTCTTCTTCGTTTATTTTTTGATGTCTGTCAAACTAAATGAAAACGCGTGCCACCGCGCTACCACTTACTCTTTCTTGAGTGTTTTTTTAAAGTCGAAGTAGAAAAAGTCACACACGCATCCATAGACACACGTTGAATTAATTAGATTCAATGTTTACACATTTCTCTTCATGTATCTGGAAGCAGATAGCTTATACCATATGCTATATTCCCGCTTGGAAATTGAGAAATTGTGACTCTGATATGTGTAAAATATTTGTGGCAATTATGGGCATGCTTCAGACTTTCAGCTTGATGAAAGCTTTGAAGGAAGCTAACCACATTTTGGTTTTGAGCAACCGATATGAACATATTATTATAAAGGGTGTTTTTTCTAGAAGTGTGGTTTTTAATCTGGCAATACTTCTTTCGGAGTTGGTCTTTTGACAGCTGTCACTTGATTTATGTGAGATTCCGGCTGAAATTTTTGAAAAATTTACCAAAATTTAACCTTTAGAATCGACCACTTGAAGCGTAGCCGCGGGCAACATTTAAGTGAAATTATCTTTAAAAAGTAAATAGCAGGAATTGATTTATCGATCCAAATAAAAATTTCATTCACTTATATAAAATTTCTGTGTTTTTTTTTTAATTTTCAAAAACTAAACTCTTATAAAAATCACCCTTTACTTATATTTAAAGAAAGAAGCTCTATCGTATATGCCCTTTGCCCATCTCCAATAAATCATAAGTCTTGGGGTAAGGCTTCAGAGAGCTTTTCAACCAATAGCAAATGTAATAATGAGGTTGTTTAATTCAATTCTCTAAAAGAGATCAGTTTATGGATTATAGTTCAATTCTTCATTCATGATATTCCCATTCTGTAGAATTCACTGTACCCTGTTTACTTCGTGATTCTACAGAAGAATAGAAGGAAAATAGTTTTTATGTACAAAATAAAGAGGAGGAAAGAGAAATCTCCCAGATTACATCCGAATAAATACTTCTTGAATCTAAAAATTAAATAATTAGTCTCGGTTTATACGTCAGCTTCGACTGTCGCCGTGTAGTCGGCTACTTGATCAGTGCCAGCACAAACGCCAGCAGTTCTTTTCAGTGGTCTTCGTCTTCCTTTTGTTGCTTATCAAATTAGAAATATATTTAACTTGGCGACAGCCACAACTGATGTCGGTGGTAACGTAGTCATGTCGTCGCCAAAATAATTGTCTTGTTTTTTATAATTTAACAGATGTAGTTGTATAGCTGTCGTCGTGAGCGTGTGTGGAGTATTAAGTTTAACATTGGCTTCTTGTATTCAAGAGGAAAGTACTCAATTGCTGTTTCTGTAAACAGGTTTCTGTTCAGAAAACTATGAACTTCGTGTTGGTGCGTTGAGTTTTACAGAGCAGAAAATAATTCAATTTCAAATAATTTCTATCTACTATTTCTATGATTATTTTTAAAGTTTTAATAAAATCCTTTGGAGCTGATCTTCAAATTTTGTTACTTAAATCATAAATAATTTCTGCATAATTGAGCTCATTGGGTTAAAACCAAGAGTGACAGAATACGAGATTACGCCATGCGCAGTTCCGTTATTCGGCTCTTTAAAGAGGCTGTGACGTAGGCAGCAGAATTATTTAACTTGCATATAAAAATTCTATTGGCGGCGACATGCCCAGAGCGAGGCAAATTTGGTCTACATAATGGCGTAATCTTGTATTCTATCATGCTTGTGTAACACCACACTTCATCAGTTAATTTTCAATTTGAGTAGAAATTCCCTCAGAGAACCAATAGTTAGATATAAAAAGATCTCTAGACCTATACTTAATATTGATAGCTCTGAATCAATCAGAACATTCTTAACCAAATCTGAAAATAACATACTTAAGTGAAATGTGTCCGGAACACTCTGGACTTCGAATGACACCTCTGTACTTCGAGTGTCATATTCAATTTTAATGATCTCTACATTACTTACTATTTTTAACTATTTATTCACACCAATAAGAATTATCTCAATTTTGTCTGTGTGCGTATGAAATATAACTCGTATACTCTTGATACTGAATGAAACTGGTACATTTGGGAAATACCGTTAGTATAGAAAGAGCCCTAAACCTTATCAGGAGTAACTTGGTTTGCCTCATGATCTTTTTAAAATGATCCCGAGTACTGATAACTAATGGCGTAATCTTGTATTCTATATTTGTGCTACAAACCAGCTTCTGAAAATTTACTAACTTCCATGCTTACCTCTCAAGTGCTGGAAACTATAGGTTAAAACTTTAGAAATAGTAATATTGAGTGAAGAAGGATACAGTCGTTATCAAAACTATTTCAAGAGATAGGCACATACTCTAGAGCCCAAAATGAGAGGGTTCTAATATATCCGTATGTACAAAAAACTTGGAATTCCTTTTAAGTAGGGAGTAATAATTTTGAAATTTGAATTTAAAAATTTTTATGAAGATATGTATGCCTTAGATTTGATATGCTTTGGAAACAACCGATATGCTAACCGATAAACTTTCCTAGTGGGTGGCTGATAAGGACAAGTAGAAAAAAGCTGGAATACATGCACGAAGAGCGAAAGAAAAACTCTAGAAAGACAAATAAAAAAGCATACATCAGCTATTATCACACATCATGCTCCAAAACAAAAGAAGAAAATCAGAAAAGAAAATGAATGGATTTTTCGATGTCTTAGCGTAGCATATCCTTGAGGATAGGCCAACAGACACGTAGCTGAGATTGTGTTGTTAGCGAAATAATGCAGCACACAGTATGTTCTGTAGCAGCTACCTAGGCGAAATGTAGAAAGAAGACATTAAAATGATATATGCCAAAACTCATTAACATATTATCACACATAGCATATGTCATGAATACTTTAATATATGTATAGTATGTACGAGTATGCACCTATCTATGTATATATGTATGTATGTGTGTGTGTGTATGTATGTGCATATGTTTGTATGTGTATCCTTAGGCATGTTATATTGTCTTAAGCTTAAGATTTTTAAAAAAAACTTGCTAAGCTTTCGTTAAGCACATACCGACACGTTATATTAAAAATACTCATGTTTATCTTTTGACTTTATCTCATTGCAGACACAGCAGCTTCAAATTTAAAGAGGAGTGCGTCAGCAAAATACGAAACAAAAAAGTGGAAAAACAAAAAAATAATAGAAACTGAAAATGTAAAAAATTGAAAATAAAAGAGGCTGTAATGAAAACAAAAACATATACGTCTAAACATATACGAGTATATGCACGCAAATATATGAATGTATGTGTAAAGAACATTGCTGGAGCACCACGTGACATTATTGCTAACACATCACTCTCACGTGATTTCGTTAGGCAAAGACCGCGCCAACCGCGAAACTAAATAGAAAATAAAGCAAACAAATCAAGCCAAATAAGAAAAAAATACCGTCTGAATGATAAAAGATTCGGAGGATTGCTTCTTCATTAAAAGGCATAAACTGACGTCGCTCACGCAAACGACGATAGACAGCTCGCTGACAACGACAACTCCGCCAATAACGCCGCCAACACCACCACTACCAGCGCCACCGGCATCTTTGAATATGATGATGATCCCAGCGAGTGCTGGGATAGCAGCATCGTTAACCACAAGCGTTTCATCGCCAGCCGCACATCACACGCTCATGCCAAGCACAATGGCCGCAACGCTGTTGGCGAATGTGGCGGCGGCGAATAGCAGTCCAACCTGCCACAGTGCTGTCGCAGCAACACCTGTGGCACTGGCACAAGCGGCGGCGCCACCGCCACCACCAGTTTTACAATCAACAGCAACACCTGCAACAACGTCAGCCCAAGCAGCAGCTCAAGCAGCAGTCCAAGCTGCCGCCCACGCAGCAGTAGCCGCAATGACCAGCACAATAACCGCCCATTCAGGCAGCGGAGGTGATTGTGCTTCTGCAATGGCCACAGCCACAGCGTTTCCCGATCATTATAGCCTGCGCTGGAATAACCACCAGAATCATATACTGCGCGCCTTTGACGCTTTGCTGCAGAAGAAAAATCTCGTCGACGTAACGCTCGTTTGCGCTGAGACTAGCATACAAGCGCACAAAATGGTGCTCTCGGCTTGTTCGCCCTTCTTTCAGCGTGTCTTCGAGGAGACGCCCTGCAAGCATCCGGTAATTGTACTCAAGGATTTTCAGGGGTGGGTTGTGCAGGCAATCGTCGATTTTATGTATCGCGGGGAGATAAGCGTACCGCAAGAAAGTCTGCAAACATTAATACAATCGGGAGAGTCACTGCAGGTGCGTGGTCTTATTGAGAGTTCAGTGCCCGAGCATACACCGACGCCTGCCGCGTCACCCGACGATTTCGGCACGTTGGACACCTCGCTGATGTCGTCGGAGATGGGACGCTGTTCGAGTATCGACGAGGAGTCCCCGTCAATGGTGACCGCCGGCGCGAAAGTTATTTTGCCGTCGCGTTTATTTGGTGCTTCAATTCGGCGGGAACAAGATCTTGGGCTCAAGCGGAAGCGTGAACGAGAACGCGAACGTGATTTAGAGCGTGATATTGAGGAGAGTGATCAAGAGTTACAACAGGATTCTTCGGGCGTCCCCTCTGATGTGTGCACTTCACCGATGCCGCGTCGGAAGCAAGCACGTCCACGGCGTCGTTCGGGAGAGCTGCCACACGAATTGGCAAGCCAGCCTGAAAGTCCCATCTTGCCGGCGCAGCAGGCACCCCTTGAATGCGATGCAATGCCAATGGCATTGGCATTGGACTGCAGCGATAATTTACACACAACGAATAATACAACGCTGGACACAATAGAAGCTTTGAAGACTGTGATTAAAACTGAGCTGGCAGAACCAATGGATGACGATGACGACGATGCCGAAGGGAGAGGTGCTAGAGGAGCGGATGAAGATGAAGAAGACGATAGTGGTAAAGGGAATGAAAGCCACGAGCCAAACGTATCATTTGAGAAAACTGTATACCAACCCAGCGAAACACAACCTGCTGACTTGAGCAGTGTTGCGAATGAATCCATCGAACCCGAGCGCACGGAAACGGAGCTTCATCGCCATCACACGTTGAACAATGAGGCAATAGAAGATGAGCATGATAATAATGAAAACGATATGGAGGATGATAATGACCACGATAATGATAACATCGAAGATACACAAGAAGACGATCAAGATCCCGAAGAAGAGGAGGAGGAAGATGAAGAGCCTGAGGAAGATATCGAGGAGCTCATAAATACCTCGAATGAACTGCGTCGTCGTCGCAAGTCGTTATCGGGCCATTACTCAGAGGGTCCCGAAGATCTCTGCACAACGAAAAAAGACAATGACACCGCGAGCGGCGGCCATCATTCGACGTCCCTCTCCGACAGCGAGCGCTGTAGTCCTGCTGCAGCACCGAGCAACAATAATAACAACAATAAGTTGAACAACAATAACCATCGTATAGTTTTAGCACTCAAGGACATACGTCATTTGCATAAACCATCAACGCCCGCATCATCATCATCAGCTGGGGCGGCTGCCGCCGAAAACAATATGCATCCTTTTGCGACAGCCAGCCTCCGTGACTTGCGTCTCGATCGTGCAGCAAATGCTGCAGCCGCTGCAGCTGCCGTTGAGAATCAGTGTAAAATGGAGGCATTAGAAGCACAAATGCATGCTGCTGCCGCTGCGGCTGCTGTTGCAGCAGCTAACGGTGAGAATCCTTTCCAGCATATGGAACAACAAATGGATTTATCACTGGCAGCTGCCTGTGCAGCAGTCTCACATCAACAGTCACGCGAACGTGACCATCAGGCAATGCGCGAGCAGCAGCGTGAGTTGCAACATCATCACAACGCCTACGCGAATAGCTTGCTAGGGCCGATGGCTATGGGGCCTGGCATGCCAGGCCTGGGGCACTTCGGGCCTGAACGCGGCAACGGCCCTTCTGGTCCATCGGCACACGAACGCTTGGAGGATAGTATGAACCGCTTGAGCAAGGAGTTTGGACCAAGTTCACCGATGAGCCTGCCAGGACATTTCAATCCATCAGATGGTGGTCCACCACATGCGCCATCACCATTGCCCTTTTCCGGTATGTGTTCGGCGTTAGCTCTGACGCCACCTCACAGTGAGTACTTTAGAAGTAAGGTAGACCAGATTATTTTATTTAAATAGAAATTAGTAGAAATCGTGAACCTCCAGAATTATTCAATTGAATTTCTGACCAATTGGCATTTGGGTCTCACTCAATACTGTTTAATATGTTACTTGTACCTCAGGATGTATGTGAACTTGTGATTTTCCACAATGATTCACAAATTCTTTTTTTTTCAATTAATGTTGAAACCGAAAAACTAAAAAACATTTACAAATGTCAAAGGATGTTCAACAGTTGCCATGAAAGCGAGAAATAAAAGAATTATACAACAGAAATCAGAACTTCCTTATGGCAAAAATCAAACTACCATCATTCATCCGGTAGGAGAAGAAGCAACAAGCTGCGGAAATCCTTAATAATCATATTCGCCGATGTGTGCACACGTCACACGTTCCTCATGTTCTCGGGTCGGCTAAAGCTGCGTAAATGTTTCCTCAGTTTTTTTTTTTTTAATATTATTTTTCCACATTTAGCGCTTTTCCTTCTACTTTGATGTATGCACATCGAGGACACACTGACTGTGGTGCAGTGCAGTGACATGGAAAAGTGAGTCATAGTTCTCGTAGACGAAGCAACATGTTTACTCTTTGACAGTCAACCAGCATGCTTGACATTTACATTGAGGATTTAACTGCTGCTGCAGCAGCAGCAACATCAACATCAACAAATAAGGAACAACTTTGTTTTGAAAAGTGGACGTGCTACTTCAAGAGAGTGACTTTTAATAAGTACCTACGTACAGTATCTACTGTTTTCTTTTCATGCACATACAGTTCGTAATTCTAATGGTGCACCAGCTCCTCCCCAGTTTTACAAAGTGGTATGCTACTTATTTCCCCCGCATTCCTTCGATGTTGTTGATGGCAGCATGCAACATGTGTGTGACTGTCTCTCTGTACGTCTCCGACTTTGATGCCATCATGTTATCGTATAAAAAAGTTGCTCCATAAATCATATTAAATATTTTCTTGAACTTTCTAGAACGAATATGTACCTTCATAGCATTTCTAATGAGCTTTAGGTAAAGAAAGATACAAAGTGAGATTTATCTTTGTAATGATGCACTAGCAACAGTAGAGATGTAATAAGTGCGCCAGCAAATCGAATTATGGGTAATTACCAACACTTCTCTCACTGTGTGTGTGTGTGTGTGTGTGTGTGTGTGTGTGTGTGTTTACTATAAAAATATGGTAGCAGCTAAAGCATTGAAAATGATTTAAGTTAATATAAAAACTGTAGATTCTTGAATGTGAAAAAGGTGGATTAAGTGCTTTTAGTTAAATCTTTTTAATGAACTGAAATCTTATTTTTGAAAAGGATTTACCAACTGCTTAAAAACCAACTGTTACCAACATGAGACATGAGATATCTCAATACTTAAATGTTAACATTATATGCCGATACTGATCGAATACCTTGTTGTGTAATTGGTGAACAGTTTATCAGTATCCTCGCATTCTCAGTCCATGATATTGGTGCCATATCGTCCATGGATGATTAGTATAGCTATTCCTTGTGATCCAACGTTTCCCAGTCGAAGACCCAAGCGAGGGTAGCAGATTAAGAAGAGGGAAACTATAGCTAAGACCATATGGAAGCGGTTATGTAACTGCCTAGCCTTTTCCATGACCACACATGCATAACTGACCATCTGAAAGTCTCTCTTGTTGCATGCGCAACGGAAGACATTATCAACGTGTCTGGTCAGATGGAAGCTGTCTGATTACAAGAAAATATAAGACAGTACGAAGGAAAGTACACCATTTAGTTGAGATATGGTAGGTTTCGGCTCAGGCGGGATATACATATATCAGGTTGAAGACAAAGCAGTCACCGCACGAAGCGAGGTTCGGCTGAACTTATTAGCTCGCGAACGACTCTTATATTCTGAAGAACTGCAAGATTCACATCTGTTCTGCTCTCATTAAATCTTAAGCCACGATTGGAAGTGATATGTACTTGTTGAGTCATTAACACTTTATGATTCTATTGAACCACACTAGATTTTGATTTGAGAGAAGTGAACCAGACACCAGCTGATCTACTCGACAACGATACGTCATTAAATCGTCCTCGATTCAACTTACGAGGCACAAATTGCTAACACTTTTCTGGCTCTGCAAGACGCCATGATCCAAATTTGGTGGATCTTAACTATGGAATGATTTACTTATGGTGTACAAATGGACCCTATCCACTCACTGGTGCACGTTCTCATGTCGTGATGTAGTGAGAGACAGTTGAAATAGTAGCAATGTAATAAAATCGGATGTACTCGCTTAACTAAACACTGGGACAATAATTCTTTGAGTGACTAGACTGTGTCCCAACAATCAATTGAGATGAAGCTGGCACGATACATACAATATTCATTTAAAGGAATACCGCATACGTAGAAAGTAAAGCATTTGTGATTCAAAGATAGAGTTATCTTTTCTCAAGCTGATGTTTGATTCCAAAATACTCAATTATTCTGAAACCGACTGAACATCAATTGTATGATCCAATGGAAAAGTCAGGTCTATACACTTTTCAGTTATTTTTATATCAATAAATAGCAGTAGATTTTCATCTCAGAATGTGACTTGGAAATTGCTAGCGAATCTGCATTGAAGCATATAGTATAATGAGATATCAATAAGCTAGAGACTTCGCTGAACTTTCAGAGAAAATTATTGAATTTTAAATCTCACTTTAATAAGAATACAAATTTGACTGAACAGCTATTTTCCAAGCAATTGTAATCAAATTTTCATAGCTCAAATCAGGATTTCCATACCTAATACTTCACCGCCATACACACAAACACACACGCACAAGCGTCCACATAACAATGACAGTTATTATTCTATTAATATTTTACGCTTGAAGTGCACTTCTACACATGCTTAAGAAACAAATAAACGCTGATGACGATGACGAAGATGATGTCAATGATGACGTCGACAACGACAATGACAATGAGGAGCGCTTTCGTTTCTTCTGCAATTCAAAGCAACTAACTCTGTGCATGTTTGTCAATGAATGCTTCACTAAAATTTACATACACACAAACACATACATTCATCAATATACATATGTTTGTATGTAGCTTATATGTGTGTGTGTGTGTGTGTGTGTAGTTATAACGCGACTGACAACGCATAATATTGACATTTTTCCTGAATGATTTTATTGTAAAGGCAAGAAAAGAAACAACACAAACAAAATCTGTAAAATTCATTCAAATGCAAAACAAAAGCATAGCATAATTCTAGGAGGTATGCATGTAGGTTGTGTGTGTGTGTGTATTTTTGTGTAACTAAAGAAAGTCAGTAAGCGCTTGAGCTTGTTCAAGCTTGAAATTTTCAAGCACATGCATACATGCATACATGAATGTATGAGTATGATTTTTTTCCTTTTCTTTTAAATGTATATTTGTATACTCGTATATACATACTTATATGTATGTGTGTCACAGGATATGCAATAACGACAATCATTCATACGCGAAAAATAACGAAGACGTCGCGCAATGATGATGAAATTATTAAGCAAACACTCACACACACGCACACACTCATACACACGCACACACACACACAGAAAACAATCTTCGAAAATCTTAAGGATAAGCAGAAAATAGAAGCATAATTTTTAAGCATTTATGAGGAGCATATTAAATGAAAAAAAAAAAACAAAACGGGCGAAATTTACACATACACGCACAAAACTATATACACTTGTATTTAAAAAACAAAGTCAAGAAATGCCCAGCAAGAAATCATTGCCTTAAACTGTTTCTAGATGGTGGCTTACTTCCACTGTCCTAACTGCCTAAAATTTATGTTAGATGCCTCAAGCTTCCTCAAATGACTTCAAACTTCTTTGGCTTGTCCCTGATTTTTCTTTATTGCTTTGGACTGCCCTCTCTAAATGCCTAAAACTACCTCTGACTAACTCCACTTATTTCTGATGGGCTTTCATTGTCTCTCAATGCCTTTTACCATAAAGCTTAGAAATGCCTCCTTCTTCTAATAACCTCTTACCGATTCTGACAGTTTCTGGTTTCCTCTGCCTCGGCGTATTGTCTCGATTAGTTGATAAACTTATTGCTTCCGTCTGCCCCAAATAGCATCAGGTTGGCTCTAGATTCCTTAAGCTACCTTTACTGCGAAGGGAATGTAGTATTTTCTAACAGCTTCTTCTATATTCTGATGATCACGGAGTAAATTTGATTGCTTTTGACTCCTTATGACGTTCAGTGACCTATTCCGTTCTTTTTTTAGCCTCATATTATTTCTAATTGCTTTTAACTTTGTTTTACACATCAGACTTCTTCTCTGATTCCTTCTGCTTTTCCCTCGGACTAACTCTGATTGCATCTGACTGCTTATACCTACTCTAAGTGATTTTGATCCCATATTTTTGCCTATTACGGCTTCTGACTGCCTGTTATTGCTTCTAACTTTCCTCTGTTACTGAACGACATCTGATTGAACGACATGGTTTCCATTGAACTACATTTACCTTCACTTTTTTGCCTCTTACTACTTACTACAAATTTTTGCCTATTGCTTTTTGTTAGGATCTTTATTTGTCTTACTGCCTTTGATTAATCAGGTGTGTCTTAGATTGCCTCAGGCTTCATCTATATTACCCCAGATTGCCTAAGACTGCTTTAGATTGCCTAGAACTGCTTTTGACTACGAAAGCCATAGACTGCCTCAGAGTTTACATAGATTACGTACCCCGGACTGCCACAGCTTGCCTGTGGCTGCCTCTGACTCTCTCCATTCTCATACGAATTCTTTTTTAAGAGTAACTGTCTTCACCTTTTTTGTTGGGCAATTAGTTACGAGTATGTATGAATCAAATCTTATATGAAGTTCACTTGCATATATCCTTGTGATTACTTAATACCTTAAAATGTAGTAAGTGGAGGAATCGAGTATATGGTGTGAGTGTGTGTGCGTGTATGTGTATGTGGAATGAAATCACTCAAGGATGTTTGTTAAATTTACGCTACGAGTCTTGTGGCTTAGCGCAAAATATTTTTTTTTTTTCGTTTTCTATAAAAATGTTTCTTCAGCTCAGCTCCTTTGGCAAAGTCGTTATCCTTTCACTTTATATTAGTTCAATGATTTTTCAACGAACATGATTTCTTCAGCACTAGCAATTCAAATACAGAAAAGGAACCGCACACAAGAAAAAAGTAAGCGTAGCTGCAAAAAAAAATAAATAAATGTTGCTTCCTTTTCTTAAGCGTATATGTCTACTTCCTGTTGGAAGAACTCCGCCACCACCTACAACAGAAGCTTTTTCTGTTTCTTCGTCTTTCTGCACATCAAACTTACTACTTCCATCTCTGCACATGCATAAATACATACATACATACATACATGTATTCAATCATATGTATGTATTTCCATATTTCGACGATTGTTCTCCATGTATGCCTCAAGGATATTTATGCAGTAGTTAGCGTTACGATTCCTCTCTTGCTTCTATGCCATACATCATAACGTGTATTTTTGTCGCATTACGTTTTGTTAGTTTTTTATTTTTTTTTGTATATTATTTTATCGCATTTCTTTGCTTTCGTTTCTTTCTTTTTTATCCTCCTTCGTCCTCTTCTTCTTCATTTGGCTGTATATGCCTTAATTTATTTTATATCCTGGCTGCCTGCATTGAAGCGCGCATGCATATCGCGTTCGCAGCATTGCAATTTTTTTTTTGGTTTTTTTCCTTCTTTCGGCGGGCGAGTTAACTCCCCAAACGGATATTATTAATATGAATATCGTTGCTCCTGTTTCTTTCGAAAGTTTATTGAGCAAAATATTACGTTAAATATATTTTGTTTTTGTTGGTTTTTTTTCTTCTGTTTGTGTTAAGTTTAAGTACGTTCGAACTTACATACTCGTACATCGAAATATTTTGCCTTTACTACATTTTTCGCATATAAATACTTACTCATATCCTTTGAGAAATTAGTATGTACATTTGTCAACTGTTGAAGTTTTGCTATGTGCCCTTTCACACAATCATCACCATCGAGCCCATTCCCCCGTACCCTTTTCGACCCCATGATTCACATGCTTTGTGTGTCTGTCTCAATTTGGGTTTTCTGTGCCTAAAGCTTCATTTTAGTTGTTGTTACTTTTAAGTTAAGACTTCAGTTTGCATTGTATAGTTGAAATATGTGCTTATACACACTCGAGGGAAAGTTTGTTTGAATTTATATAGTTTAACCTCCATAACTGGTAATACTAAGCCCAAAATTAGTACTATGGTAAATGGAAACAGCTCAGCCTAGGATTACAACGGGCTGTCATAGTCCATAGTTCGAGTAGTATGTAGTAGAAAACTTTTTTATATATTCGTAATATGCAAATTAATGCCTAAGCGACTGATAGCGAAAGAAACTGTGAACTCAAAAACCAGAGTCGGAAAAGGACATATTTGCTGAGCAGAAATGTAGCAAATCTCTCCCAACCAGAATCGGTCTTACTTATCTTTTGACAATGTGAGATTTTTATAATTATACTTCTGTCGAAACAGCTCAGCCTAGGATTACAACGGGCTGTCATAGTCCATAGTTCGAGTGGTATGTAGTAGAAAACTTTTTTATATATTCGTAATATCCAAATTAATGCCTTAGCGACTGATAGCGAAAAAAACTGTGAATTGAAAACCCAGAGTCGGAAAAGGACATATTTGCTGAGTAGAAATGTAGCAAATCTCTCCCAGCCAGAGTCGGTCTTACTTATCTTTTGACAATGTGAGATTATTATAATTATAGTTCTGTCGAAACAGCTCAGCCTAGGATTACAACGGGCTGTCATAGTCCATAGTTCGAGTAGTATGTAGTAGAAAACTTTTTTATATATTCGTAATATCCAAATTAATGCCTAAGCGACTGATAGCGAAAGAAACTGTGAACTCAAAAACCAGAGTCGGAAAAGGACATATTTGCTGAGCAGAAATGTAGCAAATCTCTCCCAGCCAGAATCGGTCTTACTTATCTTTTGACAATGTGAGATTTTTATAATTATAGTTCTGTCGAATGCTTTGTTTCTTTTATGTTTAATCAAAGATGCTTTCTGATAACGAATGAGTCCAGAGGCCGGAAAAAAACGGTGGTATCAGAAACCCGAATCGAAAAAGAAACAGTATAGTTAGACTATCCTTCCAGCCCCTTCTCTCCTAAGCAGAGTTGATTTTATTTTTGAGTTTTCAAAAATCGCAGCTAGGCAAAAATTTATTTTGTGCTTTATCAAAGTAGTCAATATTTTCTTATTTTCGACCACAATAATTTTTTTTAGGGTTTTCTATATTGTTTTACCTTAAATATAGTCCTCAGTTTATTTTTCTCCGCATACTTATAATCGTGTACATATTCACAAATATTGTAATAATTGCAGGTTGTAAGAGAGCAAGGTTTAAATCCCAACGGCCACACCCCAACCTCAGAATTTTTACAAATTTATTAGCACTTTATTTTAGTATTTTTTTTACTCCAAATATAATATATGTAAATACCCAGCAACTAATGTGAAGAAAGTTCCTGACGTAAGAAATTGTTGTTAGATTAGAGAGTCAAGCAGTCAGAGACAAGCTATGGCCGACCGAGTTAACCTAGATGAAGTCTGAGGCAACTTGTGGCTGAACTAATTAGTCACAGGCAGTGCTGACCTCTGCAAACAACGTCAAAAGCTTTAAAAGTAATTTCCGAGTCTCAGGTGGAATTTTTCTATTCACTTGACTTTACGGTGATACCATATATATGAAAATCGGTATTCGATCAAGACTATTAATAGGTTTTCTTTGCTATTTATTAATAATAATTATAAAATTTTTTTGCAAGGTCCTACTGCTGCTCTGCTTTGATCTCAAAATAGCAGCTATCTTTGAGTTTTATGTGGTATAAAATTTACCGTTTCTCCAAAAGTAGACCTCTCTGCAAACCGCGCACTCAACCCAGTCTTTTTAATAGCATGAATTTTTCTATCGAATTTAAAAGAACCGCTCCTGTATTTACCATACTAACTCTACCTCTTCATCAAATCATATTTTTATCATTTTTAAAATGCTTATGAAATTCTTTTTACTTTTCGCAATTCAAATTTTTTCTTTAGTTTTTTTGTAAGCTGGTAGCATACACTCGCTCACACATATTCGTATATTCCTTCTTTATTTTTGTCTTCCGCTTGACTTTCTCGACTCGAAGATATCATAAATTTGCAGTTGAGAGACTAAACTATTTCACCTTTCTGCGGCGGCATATGAAAGTTTATGTCTTATGTTTGTCGGTTGGTTGGCTGGCTGGTGTAACATAGACGCCAAGCAACTATTTGCACCTTCACCATCGCATAAATAAATAAATATTTGTATGTGCATAAAGAAACCGCAATTGAATTTATTTTGACGGTACAATATTTCGCTAATGTACGCTACATTCGGTATGTGCAACGTTGCGTTACTTACTTGCGACATATGGTGTTTTATTTTTTCCAAAAAGATTTCCTCAATATTAGGTCCTTTCATGAAAGAATAGATCACTAACTGATTTTCCTCTTTTCTTTTAATTAATGGCGCAACAGTACATGGAGGGCCTAAGCTGAGCTTTGTTCTTGATATATTTATGCATGACTGGAAGGGACCTACAGTTGAGAAGCTTGTTGATCACTCACTACTGGTCAATACTTGCTCTTCTTTTTCGCATTGCAGTAGATTCATTTAAGTAGTCGCTGGAACGTCGTTCTTGGTAGTTGATTTATGGCATTTTAATTTTTGGTTCTACATAGGTTCTAGAATATTTTGGTTTCTTTTCCGGTTTCCTTACCTACGAGGTCTAGACCTAGGCCTAATCAAATGCCATCACTTTCTTTGGTTTTGTGTCACACCAAGAAAGCCAAGCATGGTGAATGAGTTATATAGTCTTACTCAAGGCATGGTCAGTACGATTCGGTACTCTTCAGGTAGCGTTTCTTTCTGTCGGCTAATACTGTCATAAACATTTGAACTTGTGTTTCGTTTCTCTGTTGTTTTTTTGTTTATTTTTTTTTTTACTTTTTAAACTTTTAACTCATCGTTAGCATATATGTTACTAATGAAAAAAAAAATGGAAACTGGCAAAGAACTAAAATCGAGGGAGCTGTGGAAGGTGGAGAGGTAAGTAGTTGAAGAAAACAGTAGTTAGTTTATCAAATTAACTCCATATAAGCGGAGCACTGTCAACTGTCGTTAATATATGACAGTTTTATGAGCTGAAACTTTTTAGCCTAATGACTTTTTTCTTTTTTACTTACTTAAATCAAAATGAGAATTATTTTCTTCTTGTTTTTTTTTTTTTTTTTGAGTATATGTGTGATTCGCGAAGGGCAGCGTAACTAAAAAGTTGAGGGAGGCAAAATGGAAATCAAAAATATTATGCTTTTAAGTAAACAGGATGTGAGGTAAAATATTTATATACTTCATTTTAAAGTGAGACAGTTCAGAAAGAAGAATTTGGCTTAGAAGTTTTCTTTGTAAATCACGTCCCGTCATATGAATATAAATTTTTGGTCAAAAACTAATAGGGAGAGGCTTCCACGGTTCTAAATATTTGCTCTATCCTACAAGAAAGTGTTCATTTAGTCGATTTAAACCTAGGTTTAGGTTCCATAATTAGAATCCATAAGTTGTCATTTATCAAAAGTAAGTCTTTGGAATCGAAAGTGAATATTTCGGAAATCAGAAACATCTGATTCGATTTTTGCTTATGAATTTGATTCATGAAATTGGTTTGTTAATTTGAAACTTTTAAAGTGAATTCAAGCTGGGTATTAAACTTCTAGAGGCTCACTTATTTTGCTAATTTGCTAATTTCTATTACGATTAAGTTTTATTTTATATACTAACTACATACAAGGTGTGATAAAAAAATAACCGTTATTTTCAAAATTCGTGTGTTACGTATGTTCGATTTTTGCATTTCTGTTTTTCTGTTATGTTGGTACACATGTCTGTTATATATGTTGGCAATACCAACCATTTTGGATTGTCAGCTTGTTTTTGACAGATAAAAAGGTTTGTCGTGTTTTGGTGTGCTCTTCGATTTTTTAATATTCGAAAAAATGGATCAAAGAAACTGTATTCAGTTTTGTGTAAAAAATGAAATTAAATGCGCAAGGACATTTGAAATGTTGACTGTGGAGAGTTGACCTTTGGCGAGTCTACTATGAGCAGAACACAAGTTCAATTGTGGTATAACCGGTTTAAGGAAGGCCGAGAAGATGTCAATGACGATGCTCGTCCTGGTCGCCCGAGCACGTCAACAACCGATGAAAACATTGACGCAGTGAAGAAAATGATTTTGGATAATCGTCCAATCACTGTCAGAGAGATTGCTGATGATGTTGGCATATCGTTCGGCTCATGCCAAGCAATTTTTACGGATGTTTTAGGCATGAAACGTGCGGCAGCGAAGATTGTTCCAAAATTGCTAAATTTTGAGCAAAAACAACGTCGCTTGTGCGAAAGTTTTTGGCCAAAAACAAAACCGTTATCATGCCTCAACCACCGTATTCACCGGACTTGGCCCCCGGACCCCGCTGACTTTTTCCTCTTCCTAAAACTGAAGACACCGATGAAAGGAAAGCGTTTTGCTACGATTGAGGAGATAAAAGAAAAATCGAAACAGGAGCTGTTGGCGATACCAAAAAGCGCGTTTCAGAAGTGTTTCGAGGATTGGAAAAAACGCTGGCATAAGTGTATTATATCTGAGGGGGATTACTTTCAAGGGGAGAAGATAGTTGTTGATGAATAAATAAATACTTTTTGAAAAATTTGAAAATAACGGATATTTTTTGATCATACCTTGTATATTAATATAAAATATATAATTCATATTTCGCTCTCTTTACAGTGTTCGGCATGGAGTCCACACTTGGCATATTTCCACCGGGCATTGATCCCGGCAAACTATATAATCCGTTAATGGAAATGTCTGATCCACGTGGACTAGGTGGTGATCATCCACCGCCATTTCTAAAAAAGAAAAGTAAGTAGAAAATTATTAATAATAAAACGATTTTAATGAAAACAAAAAAAGAAAGAAAACTTCAATTAGATACGCAAAATACGAGGAAAATCAGTAGATACGAGTACTTTCAAATAAATCCAAAATGGAAACAAAATTAAACTATTTAACTAGACAAAAGTAAAAAGGAAAAAGTAAAAGATACAAAAATAAGAAAATAAAAACACAAGAAAAATACTATAACAACTAATTAACCCTTTAGTTGAACCCTTCGAACAATTACAATTACAATATGCAATCATTTGGTTTAAGGAGGAAAAGAGGGGAGGAACGAACGAATCATTTCAACATGATTGGCATGTCAGCTAAAACAACAACGCCAGCAAACGTGTAGGTCGTCACTATCTCAAATATGTAACTCGAAAGAGCACAGAGATAGCAAGTGGTGAAGTAAATAGTCGAAGTGGCAGTAGCAGTAATAGCAAGTACATAGTTTTAAAACGTAGTATGGTAGCAGGTAAAAGTAGCAAAAACAAAGTCAACTTTTTTCACACCTGAATGAATAGGTTACTTCAACAGCAACAACATCCAAAACGAACCCTTTACGCCGTTCTTGCTTTCGTTGCCTTTGTTATTGTATGTACTACTTATAAGTACTTTTGCTCACGTACTTTTTGCAGCAGCAGTTTCAGATTTAAGTACAAACTACTTACAACAAGCGCTGAATCGAAATGAGATTACTTACATTTCCCATAAGTGTTTCCACTTTAATGATTTCGAGTGTGCGTGTGTGTGTGTGTGTGTGTGTGTGTGTCGATATTGATCGATTACGATCACTCCACTCTACTCCTGATCGATTTTATATTTGTATTGTTTGTGATTTGATTGTTTTCTTGAACGTTCGTTTTTTCTTACTTTCTTTATCTCTTTTGTTTTGTATGCAAAAAAAAATTGAATAAAAAATTTTGTAATCGTGAAGAAATCGTTACCCACTTTGTAAAGTGCCAAGCGAAGATACTCACTCATTCGCTTTTATTGAGAAATATTTTGAATAGGGAAATATTAATCATTCAGTGTTGCCAACATAACAATAATTTCATAAAGGGTATCTGTTACCAGTACTAACGAGTCCAAAAGAGTAGTCTTTTAATTCCAAATCAACAAACAAATAGTTTAAAAAAAATGTATCTGGTTTACTTATATTCTTCTAATATTCTTGTTCCGATGCTTCGTTTGAAGATTCATTGGAGAAATATTTTGACATGGTGCGTTCCAAGCCCGACGCACAACCATTCATTCAAGGCCATGGAGAAGCCCGCCGCACACATTAGTTAACTCACTGACGGTTGTCCGATCGCTATCCAGGGTATGCCACGAGAAGGCTGTGTGTCGACTTGAAACGTAGAAGCGCCAGGATCGACCATGGACGCACCTGCGACTGTCACGAACTTTACCTTGTGTCCTACGCCCCAGGACCGCCCCCACCCCCCATTATTTCTTCAGACATTTAAAAAACAAATATTTTCTGATATTTGTTTGTTGTTCTTTTGACCGTTTTTTGATGTACTTTTGACATTATTTTTTTGTTGATTGTTTTGTATTATTCTTTTGGCATTCTGAATTTTTTAGTAATATTTTTTTCTATATTCTTCTGATGCTCCGTTTATATATGGTCTGTTCTTACTTACAATTTTTATTCGATTTACTATTTTTCTAGTATACCTATAAAAAAAGAATTTCGAGCAAAAAATTGCAAAAACTTGCAAGAAACCGAACAGATCAATTCTTTTGATGTTCTATTGGTATGCTTCTGATGTTCTGGTGACATTCTTTTGACATTCTTTATATATTTTAGTGATATTTTCCAGAAATTTTCTATATGTAATATAGAATGATATTCTTCTAAAATCTTTTTTTTTTTAATTTTAATATCTTTTTTATTCTAATATCTTTGATATATTCTCTGATACTCGATCTTCTCCTAATACTTCTGATACTATTTCGATACTCTTTCGACATTCTACTGATATTCTCTTTCAATATACTTATTCGTGAAATTTTTCTGATCTTCTATTAGAAGATCTTTTTATATTTCTCCGAACATTTTCCTAATGTTCATATGAGATAAAAAAAAAATATATATATATACTTATATAAAATATTTGACTCAATTAAGTTATTTTGATATATGAAAAAAAATTTGGTAAAACCTCACTTTTTTGAAGTTTCCTTTTAGCCTACTATACTTTAGATTACGTTCCACAAAAAACTAAAATTAAAAGTGTGTGATTTATGTTGCTAGAAAAATATCAGGACTGTGGTACTGCATTAATTCTTTTGTCAAAGATGCAAGAGTAAATGAGAATTTGTATTCCCAAACCATTCCCTTCATAATTATCACAATTTCAAATATTTTTTCAGATATTTTTGTTCCAAATCTTGAATCGTTTGATCTCTCAAATATAGTTTAGATAATTGGAAGAGGTAGACGATAATCACTACTGCCAACTAGGAGCAATTATGATGTCATCCGATGAGCGACCATGGCTGGTTCCGAAACGATCGTCTGATCAGCCTGTTTTGTTATTTCATTGTTGTTATTCTCTCTATGGCAACGTTCATTAAGCCTGTTTAAATTAATAAGGTAGAGTTTACTGCTTCCCTATATCAACCACTTCTTATGAAAAATGTAATTATTAATTTCTGAAAGTTATTCCCTAAGTTGTATGGTTGTAGACAAATACTTACTTTTTTACTTTTAATGGCATTTAATGGCCCATGGAGAGCCTAGGCCGAGCTTTTCGCATCCACTCATGTTGTGCGTGTTATATTTGTACATGTACATTGTACAACAAATACTACCTAGACATCGGGAACTCATAAGACCTGACGTCCTAAATTCAATTCAGAATGGCAAAGGATGTGTTCTAAAGTTGTTACCCTTTGAAACATACGTATTATACATATTTCCTCTTGTACTAAGTATGTTTCGAGGAGGAAAATCGTTTTTAATCGTAAGAAACTTCATATGCGCTAATTTAAAAGTAGTTTCTACTTAGGTTAACACGTTTTATGGTTCTACTTTGAAGTATTGAGCTTAACTTTTCTCCCCCGTAATACAACACCCTTTTTCTAACCAGTTGGAAAATGGAAGTCCATGATAACCCATACAATGGCTGGGGTTCAATAAAAACGTTGTCTACTTGGTTCATCTGCCTTTTCGCTATCGCCGTGGCCACCAAATAACAAATAAGAATCGTTCAATCTCGTTCTTGTTGTGGGTGGCCATGGTTCAATGCATATTCACTTGAATTCTGGATCTAAGTACTTCCTGTAGTTATAAAACTTTTAACCAAACTAGTTAATAACTAGGTTTTTCACTAGTTTTCACGGTGGTATAAATCCTTGAATGCCGGCAACTCTTTTCCTCCTATTCAAGCAATACATAGTGCCTATAAATGTTAACTTCTGTCATTTACTGATCTCACTTGCTGCTCTAAATTGCACACGATCGTCGATTGTCATTCAGTCAGTCAGTTAGTCAGTCGATCAGTCATCAATATCATGTGAGGCGGTAAATTCAATTTTGCGGTTTTCCTGTATTTGCTCATTGAACATGTGCACCTATGCATATCATAAAATAGTATTTTAGTAGTGAGTTTCATTTAAGTATGTACGAAATAGTTGCATATAGAAAATTAAAGCTCGTTTTTTTTCAAGTTATATGCAAACGATTCGATTTAGTTTTTTATTTTACACATTTTTTCTACATATTCATACAAACACAAGTTTGGATGACATTTATGATTGAAGTATTGAAATATTGGTTGTTGTAAAAAACAACAACAAACACAATGTGCTCCTCTAAACCTCAAAAGTTAATGAGTTTTTTTTAGTTAAGAAAAAAAAATTAATTCATTTTGTTTCATATTGGTTGTGTACATACATACATACATACATACATACAAAAAAAAAAAAAAAAAAAAAATTAACATGATCAATAGTTAATGCACATCGTACATATCTTTGATTTACTTTTGTATACATATGTATGTATGTACTCGTATCTGTGCATGATTAGGGTTAAAGCTTTAAAGTAAATTTGCTTAGTCAGTCGCTTGATTGACAGATTATATGAAATATTTAAATTTTTATGAATTAAACACTTACACGCTTCATAAGCAATTATTATTATTATTTTTTTTTTTTTTTGGTTTTTTAGATTTTTGTTTCAGTTGTTTTTATTAAGTTAATAGATTTTCAAATGTTGATAAGTCACAATCACCAATTTGACAGGATCATTTATATTGAGACATTCACATAAATGATCTGTTAATATGACAGTCTAACATGATGAAGTACATGTCATATGTGCATATTTCTTTACTAAGGTACACTTACTTTACTTTTAATGGCACAACAGCCCATGGAGGGCGTAGGCCGAGCTTTTCGCATCCACTCATGTTGTGCGTGTTATATTTGTACATGAATAGAAGGGACCAACAGTTTAATGCCGAATCCGAACAGCGAAGTGAGAAGCTTTTCATAGGCAACTTTTACTCTTGTAGGTTTGCCATTGCCTGCCAAGAGGTGGTGGTGGGTGCCGTGTAGAAAAATTATTTTTTCTACTTTTTTTTTTTTTTTGATTTTGCCTGTGCCGAAATTCGAACCCCGAACACTCTGCGTAGCAGTTCAACGCATTACCACTACGCCACAGCAACCACTACTACGGTATACTCATTATTAAACAAAAAAAAACCCAACAAATTTATACAGAAGTTCTTTTAGATTTCCACACGATATCCGATACATATCTACTGATATGTGAATCGAAAATATAAAAAGCTTTTTAAAGATTAACCAACACACAAACATGCCCTCTTAAAGATCAGGTGAAAGTTTGACAGTCTCATGTGCTACAATAATTTGATATGGCGCCAAATGAAATGTTTTAATAGGTACCTTTACTTATTTTTACCCAAGTATTTCATAATTGTGAATGAATTTTAAAACTCAAGTCAATCTTGATGGCGTTTGTTGGTACGCATTCTAAAATGCGATCATTAATGGAAATTATGATACTTTCTGGTATATGTACATACGAGTACATATTCATATTATGTAATTAAAAAGTTTTATCACTACGGGCTTATAAATTGTTTATTTATGAAACCAACAGCCAGTTCTCTTCTCTCACATATTTCGAGCCGCCGAAGAGACAGAGGCGAAGATCAATTAATACACGAGTAATTTCGAGCGAGCTTCAACTTGAAATAAGCTTAGACGCAGCTTCGATTTCAATGATTTTTTGTACGCTAAGGCTGTGGTTATATTCAAAGTTTACTCGGCGAACACCATGCAAATGTTGTTGCCCGAACACGAAAAAAAAATAGCTTTTACTCACTCTCACACCGAACACGATATGCTGGGTGAAATGTACACCGAGCACGCCGAGTATTCAGGGTGTCAATGAGTTATTCTACAAAAAAAGAACAAAAATTTATGTAAAATAGAAGGAAAACATGCAAACCTGTACATCATTATTTTCATATGCAGAACAGCGAAATTGCGAATGTTTTTAGTTTATAAAAGTGAATGTTAAATATATTATTCATAAAACTATTAAAGGAAAATCATATTATTATCATAATTTTTCAATTATATTATTAATTTCACGCTCCATTTTAATAAAATCGTTTAAAGTTCTTTGGTATACCATTTAGTGTTGCCGTTGCGCACAAAATTGTAAGTATTACAAAAAGAACTGATTTTCGACAAAAAGCAACTCTTTAACGGACACCAATGTAACCACTACACCCAGCACGAGAGTAAAATATGATGCGTTCGTCGAACCGCGATCACCAGTATAACCAGCAGCTAAGGCTGCGGTTATATTTAAAGTTTACTCGGCGAACACCATGCAATTGTTGTTGCCCGAACACGAAAAAAAAATAGCTTTTACTCACTCTCACACCGAACACGATATGCTGGGTGAAATGTACACCGAGCTCGCCGAGTATTCAGGGTGCCAATGAGTTATTCTACAAAAAAAAAAAGAACCCGAGGTTCAAATCTCTTCACAGGCATAATCAAAAAGTAGCAAAAACAATTTTTCTATACGGCACCAACTCTAATTTTCTGTTATTGTTTTTTTGATACATTCAACACACAGGGTGTACCCCTATGAATGCAGAGCATTGTGTTGATTTGGAAGGAAAATTGTTAGGTGGGAGGAAGAAGGAGGGAGACTGAAAGAGGGAATGCAATCACAGGACACCGATAAAAAGATAGACAGCCATTGTGGCAAGTGTTATGCTGGCAATGGCAAACTATAAGAGTAAACATTGCCTATGAAAAAAATTGTGCCTTTCAGATTCGCCAGATTCATCTATTCATGTACAAATATATCAGACACAGCATGAGTGGATGCGAAAAGCTCGGGCTATGCCCTCCATGAGCTGTTGTGCCATTTATAGTAGAAGAAGGTTCGCGTGCAGTGGTGGTCACTGAAAGGTCTGGAACATGCTCCATTGTGCAATTTTTTCATTACCCCTGTTGTAACGAAAACGAAAGACTTTTAGGGAAAACTAAAAAAAAAAAATTTTATGTGGGGACAAAACTTTTCAGATACTTCAGAAGAATGGGAATATCTGTGGAAGAAGCTTTTTATTAACTTTAGTATGGTTGTTAAATTGTCAGCTCTGGGTTTAAAAAGTGTTACTACTTTTCAAAGACTGCCTGTATCATTCGATGAGTGTTCTATCAGTTTTTTTTTCCTTCAACTTAAGATGATTACTCAAATTATCCGTGATCCAAAAATTTCGAATACCAGGGTCTATATTTCATATTCTCTTTAATTCTTTTCGTCTCTCCATGTACAAGAACTCATCAAAACTAGAAGAATGTCCGACACATTTATTGTGTTTTCTAATCTCTTCTTTAGAGATTAGAGATTTGAACTTTAAAATTAGCAATAAATGATGATGACATACAACTGCCAACCAAGTTGCAAGTTGCTGAACTTAACAAATCTAAAATAAGTAATAATATTGTAATAATAATAATTTCATGTTTAATTCTTTTATTATGATTTTATTAAGGTCATTTTGGTATCCAAAGACCTCTTGTTGTCTACACTGCGAATTTAATCCAAATAAGCAAGCAACAAAAGATTGTAACGTAAGTGGCAAAGATGCTCGAAAACTATGTTGCTACAATAACAACAAAAATCACATTCAACTGCATATTTGTGGTAGACTTAAAGACGGCGACGGTTGTGGATCGTCCATCGCATTCGCATTCGCAGTCGTGTTGTTTTTGTTTTTGTTCCTTATTTCATAGAATTTAGTTATTGTTTAGAGAAAAGAAGTTACTAAATATTAGTATTTTCTTTACTTTTTTTTTTGACCGAAACGAATTACATTTTTGAAATCATCGAATCGATAAAGGATTTTACTTTGTCTCTGCATTTGTTGTTGGTATACGATTTGAAATTCGAAATTGTTGCAAATCGCAAATCACGTTTAAACCAAAATATTGTGAACAAATCAGTTAATCACACCCACACGATTGACTTATATTGTGTGATGTGGTGTGGTGTGGCGTGGCGTGGCGTGGCGTGTTGAAGTGGAAACAAGGGACACATGAAAGGGAGGGAGAAGGGGCTAAACCTCATACATTCATACATGCATACTCCTTCTGCTACTCCACCTTACTCATACTCGTGTTGTTTGCTTGCTCGATTGCTTACTTACTTAACTCTGCTCTGGTCTTATAAATCGCTAAACAGATTCTTATCATTTTGGCAAATAACGTGGTATATGGATGGCGGTTTTCTTCTATGTAGTTCCATTGGGCGCTGTATGTATTGTAATTTCGTCGGCATGCTTACTAAAATGAAACTAACAGATCTTGCATATGCGATAAGGATGATTTTTGTTTTGGTAAATAAATTAAAATAAAACATAAAAAAAAACCATTGCCAATACAAAAACAAAAGAGAATTAACAATACAAATATCTAGCTATGTGTGTGTGTGAATGTGTGTGTGTACAATATGTAGTTTCGTTTTCTGAGCTTTTGTATTGTGAAATTGAGGATGATTTTATTTCTTTTTTTTTTTTTGTTCAAGAAAAGAAAACCTAAAACTGAAGAAATGAAAAAATTTTATTGGCAACATGGAACTGATTCTGATAGATTTTGGCAAACTGGCAAACACAGCAAAACATGTGATCACGATTTTTCATATTGATGAGAGTTAGTTGTTGATGGGAAATGAAGAAATTAAATGTGTGCCGATGAGACGAGGTGAGCAGAGGAGAGATGTGAATGATGTGAGAAATGCAAGGAGCAGTAAGCGCTCTCATTGTTACAGCTAGCTTTAGAGCTTTTAAGTGCATACATAAGTGTTGGCCGACTGACTACCATGCCTGGAGTCTTAGCCCGAAAGCATTCTAGCTTTGAACTGTTCGCCAGATTTGCTTTCTCAGCTGATTATAAACTCGAACGATTAGCTTTAATCACACTCAAGGAGCAAGAAATGTATGATGCATTCGATTTAAAGCTAATTATATGCACATGAAAAGCTTTAAAGCTTTATAGCTTTAAATCTATTGAAAGTTATCATAAAAATTGGTAGATTTGTGGTGTAATCAATGCTTTGAGAACTTCCAAAGCTACTTTCAACTTTCAGGTCAAATTTTTTCTAATTTTTTAAACTCAAACTTGCAATGTATTTTTTATGTGGGACGCCCAAAGCTCGCTAACCTGTTTTTCAAATTCTTGCGACGAAACATTTTCTGTGTCATAGAGGATCTCTAGTTCGATATTTAACGTTGTTCCACTCACTTCAGGAGACCGCAGATCTTTCCCAGAATTTTCTTTTGCATAAAGAGCACATTGGGGCTATGCTCATGTAAAACCAAAGTCCTATTGATGTTGAAATCGTTCTTGCTTTTCCACAGATTCCTTCGAGAAATTTTGTTCACATTAACTAGAGTAAAAGGGAATGGGAAATTTTAATCTGAAATTAAAATACATTCTTCTATGTATGACTGTATCGGTTTTCGTGATTACAATCGTATTCAGTTTTCCCCTATTATCTTCATTCATCTTCAAGTATGGAATGCACAAATCTTTGCAGCAACCTGTGGCAAGTAACTTTCAATGTGTAGATGTGGAGATTATCAGTTAAACATTCGGTGCATGTCAATATATAATTTGCATTCAAAATGCAAAACTACCACAGCGATCAGCAAAGGTAAAGGTGCTGAATGCATTCACAGCAGGGTGTGGATGAGAGTTGATCGCACATGAACAAATTCAACAGCAACAACAATTGAAGAATTCTTTAAATGCCTCAAACTGAGCAAACTGAGCAAACTGAGGACAAAATTAAAACATTATCAGATGTGAGCGATTAAATGTTAGCGATAACCTACACGAAATTCTTGTGTGGTGTGTTGTGTTGCGTTGTGTTGAGTGAGGTGCAGTCACAGGTGAAGTGAAAGAAACACTTATTTATTTATTTACAATATGTAGTTTATTAGTTAATGACGAAAGAAATTGAGACATAGCGCTTGAAAACTCATTGAAAAAGTATTTTGATACCACACTCAAAGGCACATTAAGCGCCCTAGATTAACCCACTGAAGTCTAGTGTTGTCATATCGTGACGTGACTTGATCTAAATCTTGTCTCGCCGCACTGATTGTGTAAGCTATCAAAGGTATGTAAATGTAAAAATTGTTTAATATTTCCTTCACTGGTAGTCTCTGTCTCTGGTCACTAATCTGGTTTCAGGTTTGCAAATTTATTACTCAACACGTATCATTCCGTCAGTAAACGATTTTAATCTATTGTCTTTCTCGTTTCTCTTTTATTTTCAGTGCCCCGACCCAAAGGACAACACTCGGCACCGCGTGGCGGCCCTCCACGCTCCTGGACCAATACCGAACTCACCGATGCTTTGCAGCATGTTTGGAACAAGAAAATGACCACCTCACAGGCATCGCGGGTCTTTGGTATACCCTACAATTCACTGCTGATGTACGTGCGTGGCAAATATGGTAAAAGTCTAAAGCTTGAACAGCTGCGAAGAGATTGCATCAGTGGTCCCCCACTAGAGCTCTTGCAGATGGGCATAAGCGGAGGTTCGTCGAAAAAAAGCAAAGGCGGTGGAGGCGGCAGCGGTGAATCGAATAAAAACCAGAAAGATCATCATAACATCAACGAGCTCAATAGCATCAGCGCTGAAATGTTAGAAATGGGTATACCACTGCCCGGAGGGCCTGGTAGCGGGGGCGGAGGTGTTCCCCGCAGCACCAGCTCTGAACCTGATCTATTGGGGGGACCCAATTCATTGTTCAATCCATTCCCTCCTGGTTTCTATCCGGATTTTCCCGGAGCATTTCCGGGCTTGCCACTGAGTATGCTGAATCTATTGCCACCAGCGGAACGACATCAGCAAGCAGCAGCAGCTGCGGCGATACATCAGCACATGAGTAGCATGGATGAAGATTGCAAATCAGATCGTTCGAAGCATTCATCGCTGGATGAGGAGTTTATGGGTGTGGGTGGAATTGGTGGAGGTGGAGGAGGTGGCGGTGGCGGTAGCGGTGGCGGTGGCGGTGGCAGACCAGGCCCCCCAACAACGCCGTCCTTATCAGCGGCAGCAGCAATGCAACCATTAGCGCTCAATCGGGAACATGAACAGCGGCATAGTTCAAGCGGTGGTGCTGGTGGTGAATTAGGTGCTCTTGGTAGCGGTGCAGTGTCGGGTGCACCCACTTCCACATCGACTGCGACATCAAGTGCTGGCGCAGCAGCAGCAGCAGCAGCAGCAGCGACAGCGCAACAAAACGGACATGTGCAAGATTGAAATTTCTGGCGGGATTGGGCGGCCAATCCCATGTTTTTCCCGCCACACGATAACTTCGATTTAGAAGAGGCTATGAATGGCAGCGGCATGAGTTGTGGTGGTGCTGGTGGCGGTGCTAATGTCGGAGGCAATAGCCATCATCATCATCAGCATCATCATCATCACAACGACAGTATGACCAGATCATCGACACTAGCGGCAGCAGCAGCAGCCGCTGCAGCATCAACAAATCCCTTTAGGGAGTTTAATCAAAATTTATATATAACTAGGCGTAAACTGAAGCGTTATCGACAGCGACGACGTAAAAGTTTCGATGCCAATCGCAATAATGGCGGTCTCGATGTAAGTGGTGGTGGTGGAGGAGGCGCTAGTGCTGCCACCATGCTCGGTGGTGGCGTAAGTGGTGGCGGTGGTGGTGCTGGCCTGTCCCTAGAGCATCATGCATTTCTATCATTACAAATACCACCGCCACCGCCGTTGCCGCTGTCGTTGCCGCCTGCGGTTATACGCACTTAGTTTCATTTCTAATTACTACAGTTTTAATGTAAAAATTAAATAAATCTTAATTAATAATTAATTAGTAAAGTATAAACATAAATATATACCTATTAATTAAAATAAATACCTTATTCTATAAAGTAGTTATGTACTATATAGTGTAAAACTCTGAATGTCGATTTGAAATTTTTAATGCAATATTTTCATGAATATTTAGTATTAAAGAAAAATTAATGCTAAAAATTATACATACCATACATATATTTATTTTATGTTTTTTTCTTGTTTTTTTTTTAATTCACAACAACTATTTTATATTACAATAATTTTAAAATACAAAAAAAACGTTACGATTTGTTTTATATTTATGTTTGTATGTAATTATACATATAAAATATTATAAATTTTATTAAATTTTAGTATTGGTGCTTTTAGTTCCTATTCTGTTACAAAAAAAAACATCGCAACAATAACAAAGTATTCTCTGATCTTTCTTCGGCTAACTCACTCTTTTCGTTATGAGTCAACAGACAACTTTTTTTTGTGCTTGAAGTGGAACTTCCAATGGGAGGCTACTGAAATCTGGAACGACAACCTTTTGTGTGACGAATTATTGAGGTATAAAATCGAAATGTTACACTGTAAAACATCGAATTGTGGGAAGAGTGAAACCGCGTAAACAAAAGGTCGAATAAACAAAATCCACTCCTGCAAGAACTACACGAAGAGCGTTCTCTCTCTTATTTATGTATTCGCATTGAAGGAATCTCACGCAGATACAACACTCTCTCACTCGTATTTACATATGTATTTGCACTAAAAGAATTTCACGCAGAAGCAACTATACTAACATTAACAGTAAATTACTCTGAAGTCATTCACACGCTAATATGAAAATTACTCTTTTGTTCGCAGTCGACCGCGTGTATCTGTGCACATGAGATGAGATTGAGAGAGCCGACGTCTCTGCCCAATTCTTATATGTACTTATTATTATGAAAAATGTCCGATCACAATTCCGGCTCTCATATTTAAAATGAACGAAAGGAATTTCGTTTTACTTATTACTAAATATTTTTCATTTGAGTTGATTTCTCTAACAAATTGTTTTATTAATTTTTGCATTGCATTGAGTTAATTTCGAAGAACATCGAAATAAGGGAACGTGAGGAAACATAGAAAACGTGGAAAACGGATGTATTGAAATGAAACAAATTGGTCGTGATAAGTTTCACTTCACCCGCGATTCCTTAAACTCTCACATTTTTTTGATCTCGATCTCATCTCTCAAAAAATATCACACTCTTTTTCCCTCCATTTTTATAAACTTAATATATTTTCTCATAAATAATACCAAATCAAAATCTTGAATCTAAAAATTGGGGAAAATGTGTAAATAAAGAAATAATTGGATTTTGGAAAATTATAAATATCCAATTATATATTGAACAGAAAGAAAATATTAAACAAAAAAGAAAAATATTATTGTAGTATTATAACTGTACCAAAATTTTTAAATAACAACACATAAAAATAAGACAATTTAATACAAATTAAGCATAATTAAATAAAAAAGTAATACTAATTATAAGTAGTAAGAATTTGTTTTTGTAAAAATATTAAGACATAAAAAAATTTAATGAAAAACCATTAAAACAAACGATAAACTCTCAAATTTATACATTAGCATAAAATTTTGAATTATTATTGTGGAAAAAATATAATTTGTCATGTACAGGGTGTTTTTTTTTTTAGAAGTGTGGTTTTCAAGAAGAAATAAAACACATATAATTTAATGTTATGGCCAAGAATTTAGCTTCATTATAAAGATAAGGATTTGCCATTATGTTTTAAAAACGATTTCGGGCAAGTGGCCGCCGCGGCTGGTTCGAATAAATTCTAGCTGAGAGGTGCAATTTTTGACCACTTCTTGCAGCAATTGGGGCCAATATGTCAGTAATAACGCGCCGAATATTCTCTTCCAATGCGTCAATCGTCTCTCGGGCTTATCTGCGTAGACAAGCGACTTCACATAACCCCACAAATAATAGTCCAGCGGTGTTAAATTGCACAATCTTGGAGGCCATGCCACAGGCCCACGACGCTCACCAAAAGTTTCCTTCAATAAAATATTTTATTGATTGTTTCGTTGGCTGTATGGTTGTATGGCATGTAGCGCCGTCTTGTTGGAACCAAAGGACGTCCACATAAACATCCTCCGATTCAAGCACGAAAAAGTCATTAATCATGGCTCCATAGCGTTCCCCATTGCCGGTAACATTATGACCGGCTTCATCTTTGAAGAAATATGGTCAAATGATTCCCTCTGCCCATAGAGAACACCAAACAGTGACTTCTTGAGGATGTAACGGCGTCTCAACAATGGCTTGTGGATTATGATCACTCCAAATGCGACAATTTTGTTTATTCAGTGAGTGAGCTTCATCGCTGAACAAAATTTTCATGTGAAAATCGGGATCGGTGGCCATCTCGTTTTGGTAATACTTAAATTTGCACGATTTGCAAACGTCGCTCAGGAGTAAGTCTATTCATTATGAAATGGCAAACCAAACTGAGCATAAATGAAGTGACAGCTGTCAAAAAGACCAACTCCGAAAAAAGTATTGCCAGATTGAAAACCACAGTTCTAAAGAAAAACACCCTTTATTACATATTTCATTTATTTTTATGTAGTTCAAAGCAAAAACTATTTCAATTTAAATATTAATTCAGTTGTTACCAATTGTTCGAACTATTCTAAGGCTTCTAGCTCTAAATCGTTTATTTTGTGTGTGTGAATTTGCGTGCTTAGCGTGATTTTGTTCTTAATTTCTGCTTAATTCTGACAAAATCTTTTATGTGAAATTTATTATTTTTATTTACCATTTCTTAATTTTTCTCGATTATTTTGCTCCACATGAAATTTTGCAAATGGGACATAATACTCGCATTTATAGCACACTGGAAAAGAAAGTAAAATTAATTTTATAACTCTACAAAGTTAATTAGTAAAGTTTTGAGATTTGTGTTATGTACTGTTAAAACAAAATAGTAAATACTAAAACTGGTAACTCCTGCACTAACTACTAACTTCATCAAGAGTCTCCTTGAATTTGATTAGGATACTGGAACTGAGCTCACTTTCGGAAAACCTTTTACCTTTTAATATATTTTCAAGCAGAAATATTTACAAAATTCTAGACTTAATTTAATAATTTAGCTATTTTATCCCACAAGAAGATGTATGACTTCTAATGTGGGTTTAGAAGGCTTCCGGCTTTTAAGCCCACATGGACACCGTATTCCGCTCCTTATCGTTTTTACCACATGTTGCCGTTGGAAGCAAGAGTTACTTACCGGCACGCCAAGCAGCTACGAGGAAGACTTACTCGAAGCTGCCTAGGAAAGGTAAAGATAATCGAAAGAGAAAAAAGCTTTTCAAAACCTTCTTTTGTTCTAAAATGGAATTTTTCACAACATTCTGACTTCAAATATAGATAACTCCTCACAAATTAGCAATATTTGAAAGTTGTAAAATGAAAGATGTTAAGGATCATATACTTAAATTAGTGTTTAAAGTTTTAATGGGATTGTGTAAGCTTTTTTTTGACTATGGAAAAATAACCTAAAAATAGCTTTTTTTCGATGTCTGGTCTCAAATTTCCATTTTCTGATTCGTGTTGAGATCTATATGATTCACCTAACGCGGTCTAGGAAATAAAAGTCTTGTTGTACAGTGTTAGATATTACTCCAAATTGTTCAAATGATCAAAAAACTAAATTAATTCAAATATTGCATCAGCAATATGGTAGTATTTTCAATAACGAAATCAGTAAAACAAAAAATATTAAAAGCAATACAAAAACTACCTTATACGAGTACTTACCTACACAACAGCCCATGGAGGGCCTAGGCCGAGCTTTTTCGCATCCACTTATGTTGCGCGTGATATATTTGTACATGAATGGAAGGGACCTACAGTTCAAAGCCGAATCCGAACGGCGAAGTGAAAAGCTTTCCATAGGCAATTTTTACTCTTGTAGGTTTGCCATTGCCTACCAAGAGGTGGTGCCGTGTAGAAAAATTATTTTTTCTACTTTCTGATTTTGCCTGTGCCGAGATTCGAACCCCGGACACTCTGCGTAGCAGTCCAACGCTCTACCACTACGCCACAGCGCCCACAAAAATACTACCTTATAGCTTCTGAAAAAAGCTATGTGGAAGTTTTCAAAAAGAGTAAAAGAAAACTATTCCCATTCAAGTATTTCCTCAAGAATGCAAAAAAGCAATAATATTTTGATAAAAAAAAACTTCCCGAAACCTTCTTAAAGTACTTACTTAGCTTTGTGGAATTAATACCAACGACAAAATTTCTTTCAACCTTCCTTAAACATAAGATTGGAAGCCTTTCATATACCTGCTATCGGAAGTCTTTCCTCTTTTTCCTGAGGGATGATGTTCCCACCTCCACATCGTTGGTTGTTTAGTTAACTATCTGCTGCACGATATCGCAGGTTGTACAGAAATACTTTTTAATGTTTAATTAAGATGCGATTCTTATCTTCAAATTTGTTGGTAAGATGATTTTCTATTAAGAAATGAGGTTGTAGAGGAGTAAAAGTATAAGCTAGTTAGTTCTACGATCAGTTCTTGAGTTGGTTGGAAGGCGATAGACAAAAGGTTCACTTTGGATCCTGCACATTATTTGAACCGGATTTATTAATAAAATAAATACAAAGGCAACAATTTGTGTAGCTTTTGAGTCACTTTCGCAACAGCGATAAAATTCGCGTGACAATTTTTTCGCAGGCATTTTTGTTGAATTTTGCCTGAAGTAGTAAAACAATGTGAAATTCAAAATTGTGTACCAACTCTTAAACGATCTGGTCGATATTCGAAATTTTTTGATCAGTTTATTTATTTGTCTCCAGTCAAAACCGTGTCTAGAAATCACTTGCCTGAAATATAATTTTATAGAAACTTTTATAAATACTTCAGCTCACAGCTGCAAAGTTTTACAATATTTTTTTTTTTTTCGGCATTAAAACTTATTTTTGCTCACCTAAGTTTTTCTATTTTTAAAGAATAAAAATACAATATAATCACAAATATATATTAGTACATAATTAATAAGAAAATGAGAAAACATTTAAAATTTCATATAATATGTATTAAATAAAAAACAAAAAATGGAAAAACAAGTATAATTAATTTTTTTGTATACGCTCAAAAATAAATCCGAAATGTACAAATCAAATAAATTTAATAAAATAACAACAAAAACACTTACTGTATAAAAAAAAAAAAACCAATTATGACAGAATTTAAACTTAACAATAAAACAGGTTCTTATTATTAATTAAAGAAAGTAAAGCATTTTTAGAGGCTATTACGATAATAAAATTAGTAAAAACAAATAAACGAAAACTGAAAAGTATTTAACCGCAAGCCACTTGAACATTTTCGAAAATGTATGTGCGAATTCAACTGCATAAACTACAAAAACAAAATAGTTTTAAAACAATGAAAACAGGGTAAACAAAAACAACAACAAGAACAACAACACGAAATACAATTACTGTGTAGATGAAACTTTTATACTTACAATAAAATAAAAAAATAAAAAAAAAATATTTATTACAGAAGAAGAAGAAAAAAAAAAGAATGAAAAATAAAAACAAATATTACACAAATTAAACACAAATAGCCAAATGTAAAAAATTAATTATTTCATTTGATTTTCAATTTTACTTTTGAAATTTTGTATTTTTAGTATTTCATGTTTTTGTAATAAAGAAAACAAAAAAAAAAAACACACAAAATAATTATTGTTATTTAGATGAGTAAAATATAACGAAAAAATATATGAAATAATAATATTAAAACATAAGTAATGGTATTTAATTTAGTTACACACAAACACTCACACACATAGAAATATTATTATATAAGTAAATAAAAAATAAATTTAAATAAAACTTAAAATTTATTAATTTGAGCACTTAAGCGTATTCGATTCATTAAAACCGTTAAGGAAATTCAAATTCCTTTTTAACCTAGTGATTAGTTACGTCACGTTACGTATGTAATTACTCGTCTCTCTATTCCAATTAACGAGTGTCCTTCAGGACACTTGAAAAAATTAAAGATGCGAGCCTGCCACTGGCTCATTTACTCACACTGTAAATAAAAGTTTGTTTACGTTAGAGTTATATTTTTATTACCTCTCCTAGGTAGTTCCAAAATTGAAGTGATTATTAACTTAAACTTAACTTAACTTCTAAGCTTAATTTTATAGAAAGGAAACTGCTGTGCTAGCAGTGCCCACGACAGCCGCGATAGCTACTCTGACGTGCCTTTCATAGCGGATGCGCGTGTGCATCATGTTGCACATCGCAAGCGCGTTGCTTAACCCTAAGCTTAATTCTACCTAAAATAAACTGCTGCGTTAACGGTTCTCACGGCAGCCGCGATAGTTGCACTGACGTGCGTTTCATAGTGGATGCGCGTGTGCATCATGTTGCACATCGCAGACGCGCTGTTAGCAGATTATGGCAGGTGAATGTGTGAATAGCTTAGGCGATTGTGTTAACTTTCATAGTCTAGAAAGAAGATATTTCCTTTCAAGTCTGATCAGATTTTTAACAACATCTTCATCAAGCTAGGCTTCAGCTCCAAAACAAGCATTCTAGTGTGACTCCTATCGCTTCCAAGCAAGAACACACGTGATTCAATAACAACGTTCAATCGTTCTTTCCGAACAGGTAAACGATTTCCATGTGGTATCAATCAATCAAATCGACTGAGACTCACTTTACTCATTGGAATTTCTGCAGTAGATCCCGGGCAATGCTAGTCTTTAAATCGTTTTTTTTTTTTTTGTTTACAAAGTCTAACTAACACATTTTGACGGTTTTTATAGCTTTACGATACTGCTGATAGTTCAAGGTCAAGTCTTGACATAACTTACTTTACTTTTACTTTTAATGGCACAACAACCCATGGAGGGCCTAGGCCGAGCTTTTCGCATCCACTCATGTTGTGCGTGTTATATTTGTACATGAATAGAAGGGACCTACAGTTTAATGCCGAATCCGAACGGCGAAGTGAAAGTCTTGACATAAGCTTTGCGCAATTTCTTGCATTAGTTAGAACCGCAACTGATGTAAATGGAGTAGATCATGCCGAGCTCAATCAGATTGAAGTGCATAATTCTTCTGCCAACGAGGAGGATACGAAGAAAGTTCATGGCCTCTAGTCGAGCTTCTTTGGTGCTATCAATGGCTTCTTGCTAAATTTCCTAATCCGAGATTAATAAGGTTTTAAAAAAAATAAAAAAAAATAATTAAATAAAGAAAAATGAAAAATGAAAATACTTTTTGAGATTATATGAAGGTAGCCTTGATTACGGATATACTTATACTATATTTTTCTACGTGAGTGCAAACGGTGTATTAACTTTTACATCATCTGATTCCAATCTATGGCAAAATAGATTAGAGAATTTCAAAACTTCTCGAATGCTTCGCAGTTCTTTTCTTCTTCTGTCTTTCAATGATGCAACAGGCCATGGCGGGCCTAGTCTGAGCTTTCAGCATCCACTCATGTTGTGCGTGTTATATTTGTACATGAATGTAAGGGACATACTGTTGGAATCCGAACGGCGAAGTGGAAAGCTTTTCAGGTATGTATGTTCGCTATAGCCTGCCAGCTAAGAGGTGGTGCCATGTAGAAATATTTAATATTTTTTCTACTTTTTGTTTTTGCCTGTGCCGAGATTTGAATCCCGGACACTCTGCGTAACAGGCCAACGCACTGCCAGCTACGCCACGAACCCAATAAGCTCCAACTTTCTCTAATGATTCGTTAGTTTTGGTATGGGAAGCTCGGAATAGAAGGCTCCAGAGAAAAAGTGTAGTGTTGCTGTGAAAAGGAAAAATACATACTAAGTATATTAAACTTTTCATAACGATAAACTTTGCCTCAGACATCCAGTATAAATACTAGCAGCCTCCAAGTATAAATGTTTCTTTGGGGCAATAATCTGGGCACTGCCAGTGTTAAGAAAATCATCGATTCTCTGTCGCGAAAATCAACCTAAATTCTAATTTGATGAACCTACAAAAATTTCGAAAAACGATTACAATACGAAACAATTAAACAGGGTTCAGGTCTACCATTTCGGGTATTTCAGAAGCTAACAGCTGCTCATCAGATGCTATTGCATAAACCGATCACAAGCGTTTTTTCTTTCATCTAGTCAACGAACGCTAATGTAAGGACATATGTAGTAGGTACATAATAATGTCAGCGATGCCGTTACTTGTGAACCGTTTCCAAATTTGCTGAATATACTGCATAATTAATGACTGCACTGCTGTAGAGTGAAGAGTGCGAAAGAGGTTGATTCGAATGAAATTTCTATAACGAGAGCAATAGGTTGAAAGAGGTCAGTGTTACTTTGGACGTGAAATTTAGATTGCTTTGATTAGTATTCCTTACTCAATTAATAAAAGGTGCAAGAAAATCAATCGATTGTGAAAATGCATTGGGCCGTTTCCGTGGACAACGGTCCATATATGATAAATCATGCAGCCGCTAGTTTAGGCAACGATATTTACTATATTTGCCACACCAAGGAATCGGTTTTAATGCACGTTCTGAGAACGGAATCTTTGGAATGGGAAGTGATACCGCCGAGAACCAACGAAGAACGTTTAAACCTCCCGGACCCCTTTCTGCCACACCTACGGCGTTGCAATACAGTGTTTGCCTACAATGATAAAATATACAAGTGGGGCGGCCGTGATTTCCTATGCAATCTTCTGTACTGTTTCGATCCGAAGACACTCAGCTGGTCGTTACCGAAGGTTAAGGGCAATATACCGTTGGCGCGCGATGGCTACTCCAGCTGCGTTGTGGGCGACTGTTTGTACATTTATGGCGGTTATCTTACCAGTGGCACTCGAGAGCGCACCGATGATGTATGCTGCCTGAATTTCGAGACAATGGAATGGACCGACGTTCCGACAACCGGTGACCGTCCGGCCGAACGTGATTTCCATTCGGCGGTTGCTGTCGATGATCGAATGTACATATTTGGAGGCCGTTGTTATTTTTCCCTACCATATTTTCAATCAACACAGATGTTGTTCTCTGAGAAAGTCTATTATTTAGATTTAAAAACGAGAGTGTGGCATTGTCCAGAGATTACGGGCAATCTAATACCCTTAGGCAGGCATAGTTTTATTATGTTTACTTATAATTGCATAATTTATGTGTTCGGTGGAGTAAATGGCCACTATAAGAAGCATTTAAATGATCTGCATGCTTATAATCCGATAACCAATACCTGGCAGCTATTGACTCCACCTGGAAAGTCTCCAAAACCTCGCCGACTAGCTGTTGGCACGGTGCTAGGTTCGAAAATGTTCTTGTTTGGCGGAGTCAGTGAATATTATACGTTCGATGATTTACATGTTCTGGATTTTCTACCCAGCCTGCAGACGTTGTCAATGGTATCGGCTGTTGAGCATGGGCGAAGCTTAGAAATGCTCCCGGATGAGATACAGAGAAAAGTTCGTTCAATAATCCAACCTTTGTAATTCAATGATACATATTTATAAAAATCGACATACTCACTCGATTCGTAAAAGTTATCAATTAAATAAATCCACAAAATGCATGCATAGAAGGAAATGTTTCATTCACCAAAAGTCGGTCCAAAAATTAGTCAAAAATTTGGATCAAAAGTCTGATCTACTTGAAAAAGTAGTTTCAGATCAATCATTTCGGGTATTTCAGAAGCTAACAGCTGCTCATCACATGTTATTGCATAAACTAATCAATTACTATAAACTATTAGCAATAGACAGACTTAATCACATAATAATAGGTACGAAAACAATGGACGCGGCAACGACATTGCGCCATCTGCCAACACTTAAATGCCATGCATTCGTATGAAGACGACCATAAAGGCTGAGACACTGCATCATTGCGCCATTGTTCAAATTTGTTCCGTAGTCGTCGCCTTCAATATATTTACATTTTTGCATGTGAGAGAACCGCGAAATTATACTATTTGCTCGTTCATGTGACTTTCGTATTTAGAAAATATGTAGATCATGTATGATGAAGTGTTCTTCTATTAAAAATTACTAATTGTGAAGAATAGAATTACAGTCATGTTGTCGTTGCCGCGTTCATTGCGCTTCAGCCGCAAACAACATGACAACATTTGCCGTCGCTGTCGCATCCATTGTGTTCGTGCCAAATGTCAGCGACACCTAACTGGTAATAGGAATGGGAAATATTGTTAAGAAAAATTGTGGACAACTTACATATCGATAAGCCCGAAGAGTTGTCAACAATTTCTTCTACATAATTAAACTGCATGGAGAAAACTTAAACCTTCTTTTAATGGTAAGACAGCCTAAGGAGGTCGAGTTTTTCGCATCTGTTCATGTTGCGTGAAAAGGATGTTACGAAACGGACTAACAATTTAATTCCGAATCCGAAAGTCAGAAAAGAAAAGCTTTTTGTTGGCAACTTTTACTCGTGGAGTTGAGTTTCAATGTTGGCGTGTGACCTATTCGAACTCAGCATAGCAGTGGAACACTACGGACAATGCACGATCACAATTTTAACTTAATCGATTGGCCTTTCAATTACAGGCCAAGTTTCATTGAATATTCAAATATTTGCTAAACATAGTACAATAAAAATAAATAAATTCAGAAAGGCGAACCACATAGGTTCAGTTCATTCTAAAATATAAAGGGTGTTTTTTTTTAGAAGTGTGGTTTTCAATCTGGCAATACTTTTTTCGGAGTTGGTATTTTTGACAGCTGTCACTTGATATATGGTCAGTTTGGTTTGCCATTTCATGATGATTAGATTTACTCCTGAGCAACGTTTGCAAATTTATTACCAAAATAATGGTTCGGTTTCACAAGAAAATTTTGTTCAGCGAAGATTGTCACTTTTGGTTGAATGTGTACGTTAATAAGCAAAATTGTCGCATTTGGAGTGATCATAATCCACAGGCCATTGTTGAGACGCCGTTACATCCTCAAGAAGTCACTGTTTGGTGTGCTCTATGGGCAGAGGGAATCATTGGTCCATATTTCTTCAAAGTCGAAGCCGGTCATAATGTTACATAATGGGGAACGCTATGGAGCCATGATTAATGACTTTTTCGTGCCTGAATTGAAGGATGTCGATGTCGATGTGGACGACCTTTGGTTCCAACAAGACGGCGCTACATGCCATAAAGCCAACGAAACAATCAATTTATTGAAGGAAACTTTTGGTGAGCGCATTATCTAGCGTCGTGGGCCTGTGGCGTGGCCTCCAAGGTCGTGCGATTTAACACCGCGGGACTTATTTTTGTGTGGTTATGTGAAGTCGCTTGTCTACGCAGATAAGCCCGAGACGATTGCCGCCTTGGAAGAGAATATTCGGCGCGTTATTACTGACATACGGCCCCAATTGCTGCAAAAGTGCAAGTGGTCGAAAATTGGGCATCTCGGCCGGAATTTATTCGAACCAGCTGCGGCAGCCACTTGCCCGAAATCGTTTTGAAAACATAATGGCAAATCCTTACCTTAAATTCTAAAGGTAAATTCTTGGCCATAACATTAAATTATATGCGTTTTATTTCTTCTTGAAAACCACACTTCTAAAAACATACCCTGTATAAATTGCTAAAAGTTCTTCCGTAAAGTTGATTAGGACCTTTTATTCAGATGAAACAAGGAAATAAATAAGAATGCCGAAATACGCTGATGCCAATTTGGTACATTTCTTTTGATAAAAATGAACTGATGTTCTGAAACTATCCACAACTGCTTGCTGATAATATCGATAATTATCGGGCAAATTCCCATCTCCAACTTGTGAGCCATTTCTAAATTTGCTGAATATACTGCATGACTAATGACTGCACCGCTGTAGAGTGAAAAGGGCGAAAGAGATTAATTCGCATGAAGTTTCTATAACTGGGAAAGCGACAGGTTTGAAAGAGGTCAGTGTAGCTTAAACGTGAAATCTCAAAGTGGCACATTAAAATCGCTTTTCCTTTAAATACATACATACTCAATTAATAATTGGTGCAAGAAGGTGCAATCGATTGTGAAAATGCAATGGACCATTTCCATGGAAGCTCCACATATGATCAATCATGCAGGCGTTAGTTTAGACAACGATATTTATTACATCGCCGATTTCATGGACTCGATTTCTATGCAGGTTCTGAGAACGGAAACTTTGCAATGGGCCTTACCGACGCACAAAGACAACGATGACTGTTTAATTAGCCATCAGCCCACGATGGTATTCCAACGGTATCGTCATTCAGTTTTCGCCCACAATGGTAGAGTGTACAAGTGGGGCTGCCCTAATTTCCAATGCAATATTCTGCACTGTTTCGATCCGAAGGCACGCAGCTGGACGTTGCCGAAGGTTACGGGCAATATACCGTTGGCGCGCGATGGTCACTCCAGCTGCGTCGTGGGCAATTGTTTGTACATTTATGGCGGTTATCTTACCAGTGAAATTCACGTTCACGCCGATCACGTAAGCTGCCTGAATTTCGAGACTATGGAATGGACCGAAGTTCCGACCACCGGTGAGCAACCAGCCAAGCGTGGGTTCCATTCGGCGGTTGTTATGGATGATCGAATGTACATATTTGGCGGCCTTTGTCATCATCCTATGCTATCTCGATTACCAGAGAAGCTGTTCTGTGCGAAAATCTATTATTTAGATTTGAAAACGAGAGTCTGGCATTGTCCAAAGAATACGGGCGGTGATATACCCTTAGGCAGGCACAGTCATGTTATGTTTACTTACAAGGGCATAATTTATCTGTTTGGCGGAGTTAATGAAGATTTGCATATGCATTTAAATGATCTGAATGCTTATGATCCGATATCCAATTGCTGGCGGGTATTAACTCCATATGGGAAACCTCCTCAAGCTCGTCGACTACATGATAGCACGATGATGGGTTCGAAAATGTACTTGTTTGGCGGAGTCAATGAAAAGAATACGTTTTCTGATTTACATGTTCTGGATTTTCTACCCAGCCTGCAGACGTTGTCAATGGCATCGGCTGTTGAGAGTGGGCGAAGCTTAGAAATGCTCCCGTATGAGATGCAGAAACAAATTCGTTCAATGATGCAGCCTTTGTAATTCAGTGATACATATTTATATACATAAATCGACCTACTCGGTTCTTAGAAGTTACCAATTAAATAAATCCACAAAATGCATGCAAACTTAGAAGGAAATGTTTCATTATGTCGCCAGATCAAAGCCTCGTATGGTTTAATTAGGCCCCCTCGTTTCGCTTTCACAAAAGAAACCGATTTTTCAGAAATAGGCGTGAATGTAAATAGGTTCCATGTAAAAGGAACAAGTAGGACAGACCAAAAGATAAATCTGACCCACACCAAAAATCTGTACAAAAAATAACACAAAAATTTGGATCAAAAATCTAAACGAAATTTTGATCAAAACTTGGACCAAATTTAGATCGAAAATCAGACAAAAACGAGAGAAAAAATTTGGACCCAAAATCAAACTAGAAAATCGAACCGAAAGGAGATTAAATTCAGAATGATTTTTGTTCCAAATTTAGTCCTTTACTTATTTATATCCTTTCATTATATTCAGCACATTTTGTTCGGCTAATACTATGAAATTGCTGTTGCACCGAACACGAAAATAGAGTTTTCATTAACTCTTAAAACGAACACGATATGCTCGGTGAAATGAGCTCTTTTACATAAAAGGAACAAGAATGTATGTTAAATAGGACGAAAGTATGCAAACCATTTTTTTCCTTTTGCCGAAATGAGCCCGCAATATTTTTTAGTACTTAAAAGTGTATATTAATTTCTTTATTTAAATTATGAAAAGTATTTACACATCATATTAGCGGTATTCACGATGAGATGCAAATGGTGTAGCATCATTGTGGCAAATTATTAACTTATCTCTCCAGTTTGAAAAAATTGTTTAAAGTTTGTTTGTATACCAGTTAGTGTGGCCGATGCGCTGAAAATAGTATTAAAAAAAAAGTGCATTTCAACCTTAAGCAACTCTGCAACAACGAGCTCACTGTAACCAAACCGACTGAACAAGCGAGAAAAATATGATGTGTTCGCCGAATAGCGAATACCAACATAACCACGGCCCTACGATACTCCACGAATATTCATAACCAGGCCTTCACATGCGTTTTGTGTTTTTACCTATGTATAAGAAAACTCATGTAAGCGCCATCTGCTGCCAGTTACCCATCACTTCGACTGGGTTTGTGTCGCAACTATATATGCGCTGTTACGTATACTGCCAGTGGCGACATTATGTACTAAATAAACGTTGCCATCTGATGTTATTAGTTTTACGTTATAAATAGGGTTACCAGAATCTTTTATTTTATGTAAAAATATAATATAAATGAAAATTATTTCATGTATTCGTTAATATAAATCTATGAAGAGTCCGATTTCATTGAAAGTTGGCATGCCGCAGCTTTTCAGGTTTGCGAAATTAATTCATTTTTGGCAAGCATTTCGCTGAAAAACGAACTAAATACAGAAAACTAATTAACTAATTAATCGGAAAAGCGGGGGAGGGCAGAAACATAACACTTTCAAATTGCAGCAAATTCACGTGTGTGAGATTGTTTCGATATCTTTGCTGAATTTGCTTTGATCAGGTGTTCTTGAATTTTGCTCAAATTTGAGTATGTGTTTCACTTTGCACCAAAATTCTTTAGTTTGTTAATTATCACATAAATATTTTTGGTTTTAGTTTGTGAAATTATTTTTAAGCAATAAGTACTTGATCACAGTGTTAATTTTTGAAATCATAAATGCTGCTTAGAATGATAGAGTGGTAGGAAAGATTAAAAACTTATTTAGAATTGAGGTGTTAACAAGGCATTGAGAGGATAAGATCCCAGGTATCTGCTACATCTGTATTAACTTCATTTTGATCGTTTGCATTTCCAATGCATGCAACGCATCTGCGAAATCATCATCAAAATATTTAGGTTGTATGATCTCAACAGGTGGAAAATTTGCCACTTGCAGATCTGAGAACTGGTGAATGTTATGCGATTGACTAGAAACTTAGCTGCTGATGCGAGTTCTTTTCTTTCCACGGAGGAAAAATGTACAAGCAAATTTTCAAGTAAATCTTATGCCCTCCTCTTTCGTTAAGAAGCTGGGAATTCGGCCAGCTCAATGACTGCTTAGTGCTGTATAATCTGAGGAACTTCATCGGGACTCAATGAGATAAGTGTTGATGCAATTATTGGCCCTAATGAATTCATTTGCCATTCATTGCTAGCAGATTCTTGCAACAACAACTACAATTGAGAGGACAAGCCACCTTGTAAACACCCCAAGAGAGTTTGAAAATTGTTGGCTAGAAAAGTAAAATACTTCCCGTGATATTAACGTCATAAGAAAGAGTCGATGAATAGCTACGAATAGGAACTTTTAACATTGAATGTTGAATCATTAAAAAAAGAAATTCCTAGCAGGTTCTTGCAACAACAACTACTTTGAGGGATCCCGACCCAACCACGCCCATGCATTTTTTGAGTTTTTTGAGAACAGGTCCATGCTTTTTACACCGATATATACATAACTACTATAATTTGTTTAGGCCTATCAAAAATTCAAAAAATTTAAAGGGTTGAGTATTCTACGAAATCCTCGGGTAATGCCGGTCAGCAATAAAATATTTCCATTGTCACCCTAACCACATTCATTTATGACCACAACCTACGGGCGATTATTTTCGTGCATTAAAAAAACCCTTATTGTAATTATGTATTTATGTACTCGTATTTGAGTATTTATTTAGCAGCGTAAAGCTAGACCTAGGCCCTCCTCCAGCTTTTCTATCGACCGACTGGCAAATATAACTAACTGACAACGACTAAGAAAGACAACCCTGGAAGTCTAAGGGTTTCATCTTTCAGCCAAAATAAAATAGAACTTATCCAGGTTCGCTGTGGCGTAGTGGTAGTGCGTTGGGCTGCTACGCAGAATGTCCGGGGTTCGAATCTCGGTACAGGCAAAATCAAAAAGTAGAAAAATAATTTTTCGACATGGCACCACCTCATGGCAGGCAATGGTAAACCTACAAGAGTAAAAATTGCTATGAAAAGCTTTTCACTTCGCCGTTCGGATTCGGCATTAAACTGTAGGTCCCTTCCATTCATGTACAAATATAACACGTACAACATGAGTGGATGTGAAAAAGCTCGGCCTAGGCCCTCCATGGGTTGTTGTGCCATTAAAAGTAAAGTAAGTAAGTTATCCAGGTTCTATAATCCGGTTTTTGATCCGTTTGTAGCTCTACCAAACTACCTCCGCTAGCCACGGAAGTACGTACGCATTTTGGTAAACCGGTTGCATTTAGAAGCTTCTCATAAACCATAAACTAATCAGACTATTATGAATATTTTGAATGGTCAAATATAATATAACATTCTTACTTGCAGGACCTGAGATACAAGGTGGGAAACATTTGAAAGGTTGCTATGAAGGAGAGGAGACCAATGAATGAATACCTGTGGAGACAGCCGCTGGAAACTGAAACCTGTTCTACGAACTTAATCACGAGTGAAGTTGAAAGAAAACTGGCACTGTCAGATCCGCCACTGATTTTATTCAGTCAATAATATATTATTATTTTAAAAAAATTTTCCCAAATAAATATTAAAAATACTCGCAGTAAAAATTATTGAATAAATTCCAACACCAAATATTATATTTACTTACTTGTGGGGGGGGCGGGGGGGGGGTCAGAATTCACTTGCTTGCATACATTTTAAACCAACAACGAGCCAATAGAAAATATCACAGCATGTGTTCTTTTAGCATTTACTTTACTCACTTATGTAAATTTTCTTTTATTTTTTTTTTACTGGTATGCAAAAGCAGTTCAGAAAAATCTTTTAAATTAATTGAAAAATGTTCATTAACGAAAAATCACACAGAAAGTTTATTTACCGCACAGTGAGCGACGGAGAGACATGGTGGGCCTCAAGAGAGAAAGAAACTAAGAGAGAGAGAGAGTTCAGTGGAAAATCAAAACCATTGAACTCAGTCAAGTCAATTGTGATGAGAAAGAGAATTGTGGGTGGGGGGTGACTTTGTTTGTTTCTTGGTATATTTTGTTTTAAGCATAAATTAACGAATAAGAAAGCTACAAAATGCTGCAGTGCCAAGTGTAGATGTCATGTCATGAGTGTAGTGAAATGATTGTGGGAAATTGGTTGGCAGGTAAGAAGAACGACGGAAACAGTGACGACGGGGACAATGACGAAGGGGACAATGACGACGGGGACAATGACGACTGAGGCAATGTTGTAGGTGGCTAGCACTCACCCAATCCCATGCACCTTCTGCTAATCTATTATCCATGTACACAAATTGGTACTTTGTATGTACAAAAATAAAACAGCAATAAAAATCGAAGAGATTCAGATTCAAGACTTTTGTCATTATCTACGATTGAATTTGTTAGCAGCAGCAGCAGCAGCAAGTCGATAATTTACATATTGCTCATACATACTTTATCGGAAATTTCAACTCGAACATATTTACATATATATTTCCAAATGTATTTTTAAATTTGTTACATTTTAAAATACAAGTATGTAGAAACGTGTGTTGTTTGTGCCTGCGCATGCTTCACTAAGTATAAATATTTCAATTTCTTCTTGAGCATGTTTCGAATTCTTTTTCAACACAGTGTAACAATGTAAATCAATCAAATCATTTCACTTTTAGTGGGAGGGGAGGGGAGGGGGGTATGCTGACTGTCTTCATCTATTTTTGGATAGAAATTGGAACAAACATGTCACTTTTTAATGGCATCAAATTAATAAATGTCAAGGGAATTTAAAAATTTTTTTTAATAATATTTTTATGTTTTACATGACATTAACTAAAAGCAGATACTTCGGTTGGTAGAGTGTGGAATGATCAAGCAAAAAATATTATCTAACGAACATCGATTTATGTGCAAGATTAAGCAAGAACATGTGGGGATCGTGACTTATCGGAAAAACAACACTGCTCGTCACAGGCACATGCATTAGAATCTTCTGTGGCAGTGTGGCAGCTTCCAAAATATCATCAATCAACACTCCGATCGATTATCACACATATTTGAATAATAAAAATGAGAGGTGTCCTATTTCACTTACAGAACAACAACCGATGTCAACAGCATGGGGCATTCAGATGATTGTTGAATCTCACGGATCAAAACAGCTCAAAACACTATCATTCCGATGGCTTTGGGGAGGCTCTAAGACAAATAATTTCACTTACAGAACAACAACCGATGTCAACACTGACTTCAAATACTGATAGCATGGGGCATTGAGATGATTGTTGAATCTCACGGATCAAAACAGCTCAAAACACTATCATTCCGATGCCTTTGGGGAGGCTCTAAGACAAATAATTTCACTTACAGAACAACAACCGATGTCAACACTGACTTCAAATACTGATAGCATGGGGCATTGAGATGATTTTTGAATCTCACGGATCAAAACAGCTCAAAACACTATCATTCCGATGCCTTTTGGGAGGCTCTAAGACAAACAACTACTCATCACTGAATACAATTTCAATTCCAACATGCCAATTCAAAAGTCTTTGAACTTTTACCTTTACTGCAACGGAAAACGTCATTCATGGACCTTCAGTTTTTTGTGTGGGAAGTGTTAGAAGTCGTCGCGGACTAAAGACTAAACTCCATAGCACGCGTTTCACGCATTCCGACGTTTAACGCTTTTCTCGCGCTCGTCGCAATGAGTTATGAGGTATGAAACAAACTCTATGGCTTGCAGCCGAAGAGCGCACAATGCGTTTGAAAGAGCCTTTATTATCAACTTTGCTCCCGCTTTTCTCGCGTTTAGAAGGCGAACAGCTGACCAAATCGTTACGTGAGAAAGCGTGCAAACGAACCTAAAATTGCATTTTGAATTTCTGCTTTTCATAATCGACTCACTACTAAATCTCTTTTTGCTTTTACCTTCTCCAAATTAGCATAAATTTGTTTTTTTATGCTAAAAAAAAAGACTAAAAGCTAAACTATAAATTATTAAGCTAAATGTACAAATTAAAGGCTAAATCTAGTCATAAGAAATATAAAATGCTCACACTGATTGTAACTCTGTGGTTACATTAAAATTTGACTCATGAAATTGTTGTTGCACCAAATACTTTGCTCACTCTCCCAACGTACGACACGATGTGCTGGGTGCTAAATCACGCATCTAGCTCCATGATTATTTAAAGGGGAAGACAATTTTAAATCTTTCAAATATGCACAAATTGCTACGATAACGTAATTTCTGAAGGAGACATAATAACGCACCCCGTTATCGGAGTGATACCCCCAGCATATACACGCCCAAGAGTTATTGTCCAAGCCTATACCTGCCAATGCTTCATGTGCGTCATATGTGCTTCCCATAAAAACACGCAACTTTGAGGTAAATGGAAAATAGAAAATCATAATAAAAAGTGAAAATTAATTGATTTTGCGTTAAATGAATTTTCCAATACTATCAACAACAATAAAACAATTAAGAAATGTCACGCGAAATAAAAATGGCACAGTCACAGAAACACCAGCAAGCAAGCAGTCAACCAGCCAACCAACCACACATGAGGCACAAGTGGCATGTGTGTGCCAAGTGCATCGCTAATGCAAAGTGGAAAAAGAAAACGAAATATCAAAAGGCAATAATAGGAATAATAACAGGGTATTGCTCGACACAGCCTCATCATGCCGCATGCAGCATATGACAGCATGTGGCATATGGAGATGATGATGTACAAAAGTACATTTGTGAAAAACCACAACAAATACTAAAGAGACGACAATGACACTAGACACTTTGTGTACCTCGTGGTTTAAAAAAATATGTAGAAAATTGAAACGTCGCGGTGGGGGAGGACGAGGGGCACTCACTCTGTTATCGACTTTAAAGTGTATCTGACATCTTATAAGTTTAGCGACAGCAGAGAGTGAGAGATGGAGAGATACTGGAGCAATAACTGTCAAAGGAATCGTAAAAGTATGTAATATGGTTAGAAAAAATGCATTTGTAGACAGAGAGAGAGAGAGAGAGACAGAGAGAGAGAGAGAGACAGAGAGAGAGAGAGAGAGAAAGAGGAAAGGTTAAAAACATATGCATATGCATATATGCATATACAGGAGTGGCCATGAAATTAGCACATATTAGCCTAAGTATACAAATTTCTACAATCCGTGATACAAAAAGTTGCGAGACTTTGTTTGTTCAATTACGGCTTTTCAATATTATTTATAAAAATATAAAATAATGCTATATTAAATATACATATGTATGTATGTATAAAGGGGGACATGGGAGCGGAAGACACATGGCAAAGTCTGTGATATTCTCACAAATGGGTAATTCCACATATGATCCTTGCGCTCCTCCGCTTCAATTCGATTCATAGTTTCCTCATGGTGCTCTCTGAATAGGGTTCTGGCATACGTCACGGGTCTCTCCGTGACCATGAATAAACGGTTGTAGGTCAGGTTTGGAACCCACAATGATTTACGGATATGCACCTGGAATGTCTGAACCCTCTACAGGGAAGATAATTCCATCCAGCTAGTAAATATCCTCGACCTGACATCACTGCCATACAGGAAATGCGAATGATCTAAACCGTTTTGCTCCAAAAGAGCAGGTGATATTTGCTATAACTGCCATTATTTAAGACAGGAATTTGGTTTTGAAGGGACAGGGTTGCCCCAAAAGAGCATTCTGTGATAACTACTATTTGGTGTTGAATTTGTGGTTAGTATGAGAAAGCGTTATCTAGTCTCTAGGTTCATGACTGTAAGCGAGCGCCTAGCCACTATCTGTATCAAGGCAAAATTAACCAAGATCAAGACCAATTTATGTCCATGCCCCGACAGAGGTGAAGGACGAAACGGCTAAAGATGACTTCTACGAGTTACTCGACAAAATCTATGAGCACTGCTCCCGGCTTGATATTAAAATTGTGTTACGCATCTTTAATGCAAAGATCTCCGACTAGCAGAAAATTCACTCTTCACGACGAATGAGACCGCTGTCTGAGGCTAATGAGACTGTTTGTAACGCCAGATTCCAACAACTCGATATTCATAAGACTACTTGGCTATCCGCCGAACAAAACACGAAACCAGATTGATCACGTTTTGATCGACGGAAGGCGCAGTGTACTAGACTTAAGCACGATACGTGCTATGTACAAAAATCGAGTCAGATCACTTGGTTGGAGTCAAGACCCGCACACGTCCGTCTCTGTGCATCCCTGTGCAGCAAATCGCAAAAGGATAGGTACACAGAGGAAAGAGTAAGCTGAATGTTGTAAAGCCAAATATGTATTTCGCCAATCGAATCTCACGCCTCCTATCGCAAAAAGCTATAAAACTAAGAATTCCATACTATTAAATATTAACCAATACTAGCGATTTAACAGCACCAACAATGTAAGCACTAAATAGTAGCAACAATCAACAGCAACAGCAATAGCAGACCAAGAGCAACATTAGCAGTTGAAATACATATACACTTTCAATTTGTTCCAATCCTCTTTGTTTTTCTCTCTTGAAATTCAATTCGGTTCAACTTACCAACGTTTTAACAACACAAACAATTTAACATTAAACAGTGGTAACGACAAACACCAACAAATAGGAAGAGAGTTGAAATGCTAACAGCAACAATTTTACCATTTATAATTGATTTCTCTCTTTCGCTTTCAATTTCATTCAATTCCGTTTCAACTCACATTAATTTAATATTGTACTCGTATATTCAACATTGAATTTGTTATGGGAGAGCGTGTGGCGTTTGGCGTTTGGCGTTTGGTCTTTTGTTTGTCGCTGAGCTGACGGCACGAATCAGTTGCTTTTCGTATGTGCAACGAATTGGATGCAGATAGCGGATGTGGAGCGCTCGCCTGAGATATATACAAAAACAAATTGCTCACAAAACAACCACGAATAAACTTAAATAAATGAAGCAGAAATTTATTTAAAAACAACTGAGAATTGGTTGCAATTATATTGTAATTTGAATGTCAACTTAGGCGAAAAGTTAACTTTTTTTTTTGCAGTAAGCAGAAAAATCTCAATTAAGAAGAAGTTTCGTATTGGTAGCTGAAAAGTTTTTGCAAAGTTTGTAAGATAAATTAATAAAGTAAAGTAAATAAACTTTTCAGAGTGTAGTTATCTTGAGGATAAATATGCCACGTATTTGGGTGCGTATTTGCCAAAACAAAGTATAAACCAACAATTCACGAGAAAACGAGAAATAACTATTTTTTTTTATTTTTGCACTAAAAAGATAAGATTGAAGAGAAAAGAATTAACGAAACGAGAAAAAGAAAAATAATTTATTTTTTATTCTTGCACTAAAAAGATAAGATTGAAGAAAAAAAAAATTAACGAAAATTCGCGAAGCGACGATGCAAGAAATTTATGAGTTTGTTTTAAAAATATCAACAAAATAAAAGCAGCTAAAGAAGAGGAAGACGCAAAAGTATCAAAACAGCAGCGCCAAGAATTTCACTTAAAATATCTAGCAAAAAAAAAGCAGCTGAGTGTTTTTGTTTTGCTTGTCGAAATCTCTTGTTTATCGGGAACGTTCTGGCTGGTGTCTTCGACGGAAAAAGCCATTCAGTGTTTTTGGCTAGACGTTTTCCTTTATACATAGTTGTTGCGTTTTCTTTTTGCACTAACGTCGACAATTTCACTAAGCCACGGCAAAAGCAAAATAAACAAAAACAATTGTGAAAAGTGCTTCAGAGTGTTTTGCAAAACTTCGACAAGTTTATATCGTTATCAGTCAATAAAAGTGTATAAAACAAGACGATAAGTGTTAAAAATTTTCACGTATCTGATTTGAAAAATCATGATTTGAAAAATCAATAAGAGAAAACGGAGAAAACACAATTGCAGTCACTCACTCACTCAGAGTCGTTGAAATCTTCTCTGAGAAGCAGAAGTACGCCGAAATAGAGTACAACTGCAGAGAACAACAAAAAACAAATACAAATAATAAACAACAAACAACAAACCAAAGCAAATTAGCGCAACAACTTTGAATCAAGTAAGTTCTTTTTGATGTTTATTTTATTGGTATTGGTAGAAGTATTTCCTGTTTTACATAATTAAAAGTGACATTTGTAACACACGCGCTACTTATTCTCGCGCTCTCAATCATACGCACACACTCTCAACTCCCACTTCCACAGTTATTTTCAAGGTTAATTTCACATGTATAATCTCAGAGTAATGTAAAAAAAAACACATTGGCTAAAAAAGTGCAGGAGTTTATCTGAATTTAGAGAAAGAGAACGTTTTTTGTGTAGTGATGGTATAGCAATCAATGTGCGATATGTTGACGCCGTTAAACATACAACAACAACAGAAACGCATTTCAGTCTGAGCACTGCTCCTCCACTTTTCCACTTTTCGGACTCCACCCGCCCTTATCTACTCTGCTACTTCATTCACTGCACTCAGCCTTCTCTCACACTCCACTCATCCTCCTGCATACCGGGTATCAGCGTTGACGATTTAAGCATCATTTTGAAAATTTTTGGCATTCATGACGATTTTAAACGGCAAATGACGTTTTTTTCGGTCATAACACTGCCGGATATAGTCCTGTTCAGACCGGCCTTCTGCTGCACCAGTATTGCCAGAAACCTCGGTTCAAAAATAACATTCTTTTCTGCAAAAAGTTATTTTTATCAGGAATTGAAACCGAAACGATAAAGAAATGATATCGATAACGGTTTACCGGCATGTTACCGGTACTAAAACAAATATACTGTAACTCTTATACGAACACAAATGCTTGGATTGTTTTTTCACTTCATCAAGAAACATGTTGTTCTAATGTTTTTTACCATTTATTTTGTTGCGTTGAAAGCAAATTTGATTTCAAGTGTTGTCAAGTTTTCACCAACCAAATATTTCTCACATTAAGTATCACATTAAGTATCCTTTCAGCTGTAGTTTCCAGAATTTTCGAAAATAATATAAATTGTACATATGTATGTACAATTTTTGTCAGACAAAATGATATTTTAAGGACACCTAATATCTCGGAAACCACAAATACTTTATGCCAGGTATTTACCTTTTTGAAATGCTTATTTCAATCTTTAATACTAATTTAGTTAATGTGTGATTTTCTTTTTGAATTATTGCAAGTGGAGTTTCTTCGTGAATAGTTTTTCGATCCGGAATTGTAACACACACGCCGCAGAAGAAAAGGCTACAATCTTTTTTATCGCGATATTAGCGAATTTATTAATAATTTTTACGAAAATCTCGCGCGCCCTTTTCATATTTGAAAATCCCATAATAAAGAATTCTGGTAACACTGCTCTGCCCAATCCACTCTCTCTCCTCTTCTACTCCACCCAGTCCCCTGAGCTCTATTCATTTGCCTCTCTTACTTCTTTCTGAAGTAAAGTAGGCATTACTCATTACTTCCGCCCCTCTCACATTCATACTCCGTTCACTCTCTCTTTGCAAGAGCATCTAAACTATGTTGCTATAAACAAACAGAAACAACAACTGCATTTATGTAATGCAATAAAAATATGTTAAAATTCAAATTGTTTTTGTTTTCTGTGTGTGAAAAAAGAGAAAAAATCTTACGCATGCGTTTTGCTCTTGTTGACAAAACATGAAGATATTGAAGCTGTGATTGTTGTTGTTTTTTGGCTTATTCTTTTTCCACATCTGCTGATTTTATTTTTGGCAATCTTTAAATTGTGTCGTTGGTGTGTATAAGTTGCTGTTGCATCCCTGAAAAATTGCATAGTTTCATTTTATTTTTCATGAAAATTAAATATTTTATTTTTTATAGCTATATTTTCTTTTATTTACTTATTATTCTCATACACTATGCTTTCTGTGATAAATATTAGGTCCCAATTTACACCTTCCAAGACTTGAATGTCAACTTTTGCTATTGCCTTTTAAATTTGCTGGCGCAACCCTTTTGCCTACACTTTTCTCAAACAAATTCAAAACAAGACGTTCAAGTCTTGACAGGATTAATAAGGGCTAATAGATGCATGCATCGTTTAAAATACCAATCAAGGAACCTTGATATTCCTCTCTATCTATTTTCATTACGCTTGGTGTGTTTCCATTTTGAAATTCAATGGCGCACTATAGAGAGCCAATCAGATGATAGCTCTCCGCATTGCAATATAATTTTCTCTCTCATCTTCAATGATTATTGATATTTTCCATTTACTTAGTTTCAATCATAATAAGTCTAACATTGTGTTTTTTTAAGCGAACTATACCAAAAAGCTGGTTGTCAAGGCGTAGTTGGTAGTGTGCTGGCCCACTACGCCGTGGTTCAAATCCCGGCAAAGGCAAAATCAAAAAAGAAGAAAAAATAAATTTTCTACACGGCACCACCCATTGGCAGGCAATGGCAAACCTACAAGAGTAAAAATTGCCTAAAAAATTAGTTCGTATTCGGCATAAAAGCGTAGGTCCCTCCATTCAAGTACAAAAATAAAACACCCACAAAATGAGTGGATGCGAAAAGCTTGGCCTAGGCTCCCAATGGGGCTGTTGTTCCATCAAAAGAACGGAAAGAATAACAAAAAAAAGATCTACTCTTGGGAGATTATTATGTGATTCATGAGTTTTAGGCTGAAGACACTACTGGCCGGATAATGTTCCTATTTTTCGTGATACTCAATTTTGATTCAGAATGATTACTCAAATTCAATAGTTGTTGTATTAATAAAGGAAAATTCTATTGCATCTACTCTAAATATATATTATATAGGGTGGTGCATCTAACATTTGGAATTTTAACTTCTGGATATTATGGGTGTGATAACTCTAAAAAACAACGTTGGGAATAAAAAAAAGGAAAGTGTAGGAAAATTACGTTCAAAATTCGGTAGAAGAGAAGCGCAGACTTTCTCGTACTCCTACAGTGCGCACAACCGAAAAAATTGCAGCTGGTGCTCAGAATGAGCAAGAAAAACCAACCACAATAACTCGCCATCGTTCTCAGGAATTGAACATTTCACACACTTCTTTGTTGGGAATTTTGCATAAAGACATCGTTATAAAGCCGTACCAAGCTCGCTAATTGGGCTCTGGGACGCTTGGAAAAATATAAGCATTTTTACCGAAAAATCATATTTTCTGACGGAGGTCATTTTAACCTCGGCGGGTTACGTTAATAAGCAAAATTGGCGCATCAATGCACCCTCAACGAGTAGCTGTTTGATGAGGATTTTGGACTGTGGTATCATTGGGCCATTTTTCTTCGAAAATGAGGATGCAAGATGCCTACAATGATATATGATTATTTGTGGCCTACTTTAGAAGATATCGACTTAGACAACATTTGATTCCAAAAGGATGGTACGTCGTGGCACACAAGCCGTGCAACAATCGATCTTTTGCGTGGGAAATTCGAAAATCGCGTTATTAGCTGTTTTGGTGATGTGCATTGGTCACCACGCAGTTGCGATTTGAATCCGTTTGTTATAAGTGCTACGCTAACCATCCAGCAGCGGTTTTGAGGTTTTTAAGGGCGAAATTGGTGCAGGGGTCAAGTCCAGCCCCGTACAGTCGAAAATGTACTGAAAAAGTGGGTTGATCGTATAGGCTATTGCAAGGCCAGCTGAGGAAGTCTCCTTGTTTCTTTTCCTTTAATAGCACAACAGCCCAGGGAGAACCTAGGCCCAGCTCTTAGCTCAGGAAGTTATTTGAGTGAAATAGTGTTCAACACTATTCAACACATTTACAAAAATTATTCGTTTGTTATTTACACAAAAATCAGATTCCAAATTATAAATGGTCCACCCTGTACAATTAGACACGAAAGAGACGAAGAAGGAAACATTATGTTCCGCTATTTAATTAATTAGTAATCGCAGTTTTTGCTGTTTTTTGTTTTTGTACTTAACTTAACTCGTTTAAATTGCATGCAAGTAAACAATATCTTTTGTTACTTGTTCTGGTTGTTTCTTGTTGTTATTGTTAATACATACCATGATGATGTTGTTATTGTCGATGTTGTCATTATGAATATATTGTTGACATTGTTTTTGCTGTTGCAGATATACAATATGGCTGTTAATAAATACGCATTGAAAGTACATCGAACCACAGTCGTTATACCTACTATGTAGGTACATATGTATATTATGACTGACTGCCACTCATTATATTTTATTAATTTAAACATATCTACTCGAACCAATATTAGCAGTGGGCTATTGTCTTCTCCTTTTTTTTCTATCAAATCCCTACTCTCTTTTACTTGGATGCAAAATGCAATTGTAGCATGGCACGCTGTAATTTAATTTACATTAATTTTTTCTCACATTCTCATATAAATTAATGACTTTAAGTCATTTATTTATAATTTTTTATTCTCTCTCTTTAAATAGGTGACGACCTACAGTTAGTTGGTTAGCTGGTACTTTGTTTATCTCTTGAAAACCAATTATAAATATTTTTCTCTTGATACTTATCGTTCTGAATCACCTACGAAATTCAGCCGATAACCGAACCAAAAGTTTCTACAACACCATCGAGTGGTTCAAGGCCGTTCACGGGAAAATGTGCCTGCCCTTTTCTAATTACCTGAAGAATATTTGTATCCAATTAAAATTTCAGCCTTTAAGTTCCTCGATAGTTTGTGGCATTCAATTGTAGCTGAATGGTTGGTTGAATTTTGTTTTCCCTATTTTCACATTATCTCGAATTCACCTATGGCTCACCGTAGAATTTTTCATTAAAATAAAATATCTACTATTGCTGTTTTCAAACTTGTCTGATTTGAAATGTATTTTATCTCTGTAAAAGGTGCTGTAGAGACCCATACAAAATCTATTTATATTCTTTATTTGCATATTTTCTACACTTATTTTTCTGTTTACTTATTTTATCGCTGTAAGAAGCAGTAAGAAGAATGAGTTATCAAGCAGCAATATATAAAATTACGAATTTAAATACGTTATATTATTTAAATAAGTTAAGTTTGCTACCTTTTGTATTTTTATGACGGTTGCTAAGTGCTTTGGTTTATTTTAATAATGCTTACTATTTTTCTATCTGATTAGGCATATATTTTACTTACTTATGTACTTTATACCTTTAATAGATAACAGTCGATATTGGTATAAATTTTAATACCAACACTTTTATCTTAAAGACCACATATATGCAAAAAATATTTTTAGGTGTCTTAGAGAACTCCAAGATTTCAAGAAATATCTTTGGTTCCTTTCTTTTTTAAAATATTATTTCTCAATGCAAGATTTCTACTACGAATATGAATGCCACTGATTAACTGATTTCGCCACTTAATCGGTGAATTCATTTATGTATCAACTTGTTGAGTACCTAAAATGAGATTTGATTAATTTTGTTAATATTGGAAATTGAAAGAATCAGAAATGATCGAAATTATTGAAATTTGAAAATCAAGTCATCTCAAAATAGAAGAAATTGCGAGATTTTTCATTGGAAATCATTCACAATGATTTATGATTGTCAAACACTTACTTATTTTATCGCTGTAAGAAGCATGATAATGAGTTATCAAGCAGCAATATATAAAATTACGAATATAAATACATTATATTATATACTAGCACACGGTTGGAAAACCTGCATTTCACTGGGTGAGATCCACTGAAGTAAGTATTATACATATCCTTGTACTTATCTTGGAAAAGTAAAACTGAATTGAAATAAACTAAAAAAATAAATATACATTGCACTGATAAATTGATAACTAAAACTTCATTTGCAAAATTCTTACAATATTATATTTTACCTTCTTATATCAATAGAGATTTGTAGTAAAGTTAAGATAAAAGATTTTAAAGGCAAGCAAAATTGAAAGATTTTCTATTAAATATTATTTTTACCTACTTCTGTGACTAGAAATATATTGTAACAAATGAATACAACAGATGTACTCTGTGGGCAAAAGTTAGTAAGATTTTATTCATAATTTCAAATTTTTTTATTCATTCTTCCAAATCTATTTCGTCCCCTTCAAAGTAATCCTCCCCGGCCCCAATACACTTGTGCCAACGTTTTTTCCAGTTCTCGAAACAGTTGTTAAAGTCAATTTCCGGAATAGCCTTCAATGCGCTTAGCGATTCATGTTTAATGTCTTCAATTGACTCAAAACGGTGTCCACGAAGCGGTTTTTTGAGTTTAGAATATAGGCAAAAGTCACACGGTGCTAAGTCAGGCGAATAGGGTGGTAGGGTGGTTGCGGAACGATATCAGTCGAATTTTTGGCAAAATGGTCTCGTAAAACCAATCCAGTGATTTTGGAACCAATCTTCTTAGGCCCAAATGATGTTTTAAAATAGTTTTCACTGATGCTTCCGATATTCCAACGATGCCAGTAAGGTCTCTGACTGTTAATCGTCGATTCTCGATTCTCGAGCACCAATTCCTTGATTTTATTGACGTGTTGATCATCAGTTGATGTTGATGGCCGTCCTGGACGTGGTTCGTCGTCAACGCGTTCTCGACCATCTTTGAACAATTTGTACCAATTCAAAACACTTGCTCGCGACATACAATTATCACCGAAGGCCTTTTGCAACATTCTGAACGTTTCGGCACCAGAAATTTGATTCCGCACACAAAATTTAATGGAACTTCTTTGTTGAATAATTTCACTTATTGTGAAAATCGCCGAATGCACTTTTTGTACTTCAGAAAGACAAGCGTATACTAAACACTAATGATTATTTTGATGTGACATTTGGCACAGATGTCACCGACAGTCATACCAACCTTAAAAAAATAATATTTTGATGAATGGGTTTCCGCGCGAAATTTAAATTAAAAAGTCTTACTAATTTTTGCCCACAGTAGTATACTTACATAAATTGAATTAATGATTTTTTTTATATATAATCTAGTTAGTGTGCTACTATATAAGAATATGTAAAGAAACATTCTCCCAGTGGGAAAGTTCATTACTGGTTTTTTTTATATATATATATTTTTTTTTGCAAAACATAAACTTTAACTTTGATGTTTCTGACATTAGAAGCATTGTTAGATTATCTATGCCCATAGATATTCAATCTGTTATTATATTAAGATTTTAGATTCAATAGTCTCAGGCTATTCCCTAAACTCAGGTGGCAAAATATAAAATGTAGACCTACTTCCGGTATTCTGAACACTTTGCTTTTAACAAAGACTCTTTGGACGCTACTTTTCCGGCATTTTTTTTTTTTTTTTTTTTGAGTTGAATAAGCCAGGTATTGAATTCTTTCTTTATGAAAACCTATTCTTTATTTGTTTCTGATGCACACTCATTTTACTGCTGGATTTATAAAAATGTACAAATTATATTATGCATATCTATCCAAAAAAAATTATTTGATTCAATTTTTACATAGAAAAGAAAATTTCTAAGGTATCATCAATTGACTTATGACTTTTCATGCAATGAAGGTATAACATATGGATATTTTTAAGTTTCCTCTGAAATTTCACAATTTATCTAGTGATTTCTATGAATTTTCCATCGCACATCCTTCTTTCCCCCTCCCATTCATTACAATGTTACATCGAGTTTGTCTAGGTGTAATTTTTTTTTTTTTTTTTTTTAATTTAATTAAAATTCTCTACGATGAATAGTAAATAGAGAAAATAATTCAAATACTATCGAGAATTTACAAATATAACTACATAGTATGTAAATATTATACACATGTTTCCAGGTACCACTCAATGTGGGAATACGCAGCATGTATGTATTTAAATAAAATTTAATAGAAAAATGTATACCAAATTTAACAAATTCAGTCAAGTCAGTTAGTAAATGTAAACATAAAATTTTGATACTAAATATTAGCAAATTAATAACTAGGAATTTGTCGACATATGTACATAGTAAATCAAATATTTATTGAGCATACAGAATGTAATCAATAAAATTGAGTCATAAAAATACATACAATTTGTATGTCTATCGCTATATCACACACATTTCAAGTGTGTATCCGATACAACCCAATAAACTTAACGATAACGATTATCTACAAGTCATACACGATGGGCAATCACACATTGAACACGAGTACCTCAAGTCTATTTAATTTAAAACAGTGGGATATAAAATATAAATTTATATAAAATTTTTTTGTTGAGCGGCACACAGAAGGAGAAAAATTGAGGATAACTTTGAATAAAAAAAAATTATTAATTGGTGCAGATTTCAGTAAATTTTCTTCTAAAATGTAGACACGTTATTAAATGAAAAATATAGTTCATGATGTAGTAAACCGGTTTGGTTGATTGAGGAGAAAGAAAGGCAAACAAAAAATTCGCTTTTTTGAGAAAACTTAATTCTATGTAAATCTCTTCGAAACTATGAGATGAGAAGAAATCTGACAATTTTTTGTTGGCGGAAACGCCAGTGTCTTCTAGATGCTCAGCATATTCGACTCCTCCGCAATTCTGTTATCTAAACTGTTTTTACAAACAAAACAAGAATTGAAAATATGTAGATTTAAGGTTAACCTCATAATTTCCATGATGATATACAAATGTGTCCTGTCTCAGATTTTAACGTTTCTAGCAACAATTGACTCTCCTAAAATAATTCTAACCAAACTAGGGCTCTCTACTTTTTGATTTAGCCTGTGCCGAGATTTGAACCCCGGACACTCTGCGTAGCAGGCCAACGCACTACCAACTACACCACGACGACCACACTGTGCATCTATTTATACACCAAAATTATATGATGCACCTAAATTTGTATATCTTAATTATAGCACATGTCTCACATTTGCTAAATCACTTGAAAGAAAAATCAAATTCGCTTTAAGGCACACAGTTTTTTTCTTTCTTGGCTTTGTAATCAAAATTTTTTGTATGTACAATGCAGTTTCAAATTGCTTCGGTGAAATAAATGCCGGTGAGCAGCCAGATGAGCGGTTGTATGCAAGTGTCATGTATCATTAAGTTGAGGCAGCAGGTGTATACTTTTTGTTTTTAGAATTACTTACATATGTACATATGTATATACTTATATTATACATACTCGAATACCTACTTGGATAGAATTTTTTATAACAAAAAATTTTAGTATATGAAAGCAACTCAGTGTGATAAAGAATCAATAGTTGGGAAATCTGTTTCCAAAGTAAAATGTAAATAAATATTATATAAGTATATGTATTTTCAGCAGTGATAAGATAAAACATGCTATCGAGCATCATAGAAAACAACTCATTACTGGAACAATATTTGTAATTTTTGCGGTTATTCTTCTTCTTTTTTAATTATAAATGATGTATCTTTTTTTTGGTAAAAAAAAACATTGATAACAATAATTACTCAAAGTATGAAGGGGTCTATCTAAGTCATATGACATGACTGTTAACTTTAGTAGGTGTACAGCTCCTGAGACCAGTCAGCTGATCAAGTCAGCTAGTGTGTAAAGTTAGTTTAATTGAGTAATGCCTAATTTGCCAATAGAACTCATATTCAGATTCGAATTTCAGAAATTCAAGAAGTCATAGTCGAATTAATAATAAATTCTTGAAATATTTTCCTTTTTATTTGTTTTATATGATATTTTTTAAATTCTTTGTCGTAAGCTTCAGTTTTTCATTAGCATTATTCAAAGTAACAAATTTCATTAATTTTACAATAGACCAGCAGATATGTAAGTGAATATTTATGACTTAAACAAAAAAAAAAACTACTAATTAACCCATTTTGACATTTCAAATCTATTTTAATATCAACTAATTCGACTAACTAAAAGAGCAGTTGACAATCATGAAACGTTTTCTACGTCGAAACACTTTTCACCTTTTAGAAATAGAAATAAATAATAAAAATGTTTAAAACTCATTTGAATATCGCTGCAATTTAAAATGACTGCAATCAGCAATCATCATGTAGTAGAATTTGTCTGTCTCGTCTCCGTAGCGACTGTATAATGGACTGACTAAATGAGTGACTGAAGTGACTGAGGCGCCCATTTACAATACCGAAGCAAACCAAACCAATCCAATCCAAGTGAGTCACTCTACTTACTTACATACTTACAATATTGTAATTGCCACATGCACAGAAAATCGTGCTGTTGGCACGAACTCCATCCACACAGTTTAATACAATTTAGACGAACAAACATGAAACACATTTGTGTGATGGTTTGGTTTTGGTGCTCGCCAATAGTTTAATAATTTTTACCATTTTTTTTTTGTCATCAGCTAACTACCTACTACTCGTGTGACTCACGTGAAACGTTTCAAGCATTTAGATATGTTAATGTAAACCCGTATGGGGGATATTCATACTTGATACATAGTGGAAGATGATTAACGATAATTCGTATGAATAAATATCCATTGGAGAGCGTCCATTGGAAATTTTACGATCATCTGGAATTGGCACTCAGCGTTCTATGTACCTTTGAAAAAAGCTAGCACATTTTCTGTATTTCGGAAATTTACTATCGTATACCCGTTACTGATACATAAATATTGTATTAAGTTTGATGACAGAATGTTAGTTTTTCAACTGACATACATAGTTGATACTTGAATCCATAACATAAGTTACCATAGTTCGGTTTTGCAACAGTATCGGCATTGTAACTTCCGAAAGCAAAATAGCGAGAGGAAATGACTACATTATACAAAGATAAAACTGTCGACTTATGTCTTTTTTAATGGGCAATATCCAAAGATAAAAACGTCTACTTATTTATGTATGTCTTGCACATACCCCGAACCGCGGACAAGGCCGATCATCGGTTGCAGTGCCAATTACTTAAGTAAGCAAGTCTCTAATTATTCGCTTTCTATGTAATTATGTTATTCTGAGGCATGGATGATGAAGACCAAATATTGTATTCGTTGTTGCAGTAGTTTTTATCAATTCCTATTAACTAGTGAAATATCATCGGGCGTCATCGATATAAATTTCATACTTATAAAAACTTCCAAATTTTATCATTTTTAAATCATCAGGGAAACCACTTAGTTCATTTTGAAGCAGATTGTTTGTGCTTTCGAAATCTCATAATGTGTACCAATTAAAATTGAAGGTACGAACACAATGGCTGCGATACCGTTATTGCATCATGACAACAAGTCAGCGTCCGTAGCAAATTTGGTCAAGTTGTCTGCAACTGAAACACAATGAACGCGGCAACAGCAGAATGAATTTAACTCTAATCTTCACAATTTCCATAGATTATTTACTTTATAACGATAACAAACAAAAATATTTAATAGAACACTTCATTGATTGTATAATTTCACGGCAGATAATTGGTTTTTGTTTTTCATTCTGCCGCATGTTCAAATCGAATTAGATTGAACACGACCACAAAGCAAATTGCACATTGGCGCAATGATGCAGTGTTGCAGCCATTATACACAACTATTATAATGCATGGTATTTAAGTGTTGACAGATGTCACAATGTCGTTGACGCGTCCATTGTGTTCGTACCTTGAGTAAAATCTTCATTAAGTGTACCATTTTTAGTGTTGCCATCATGTCTATTATCAAATAATTAATTAGCACTTTTATATTGTTTATATTGTATTTATGTTGACTTAGTTTCAATAAACAAATATCCAATGAAAATACTTCATTTAAAATTTCAATAAATATACACACTTTATCAACGGTGTATCTATTTTTTCCACTAATTGCTTTTGGATAATTATAAATAAATGTCAATATACTCAGAAAATAAAGGGTGTTTTTTGTAGAAGTGTAGTTTTCAAGAAGAAATAAAATTGCATATAATTTAATGTTATGACCAAGAATTTAGCTTTATTATAAAGATAAGGATTTGCCATTATGTTTTAAAAACGATTTCGGGCAAGTGGCAGCCGCGGCTGGTTCGAATAAATTCCAGCCGAGAGGCCCAATTTTCGATCACTTTTTGCAGCAATTGGGGCCGTATGTCAGTAATAACGCGCCGAATATTCTCTTCCAAGGCGTCAATCGTCTCGGGCTTATCTGCATAGACAAGCGACTTCACATAACCACACAAAAATAAGTGTGGTTATGTGGTGTTAAATCGCACGACCTTGGAGGCCACGCCACAGGCCCACGACACGAGATAATGCGCTCACCAAAAGTTTCCTTCAATAAATTGATTGTTTCGTTGGCTGTATGGCATGTAGCGCCGTCTTGTTGGAACCAAAGGTCGTCCACATCAACATCCTCCAATTCACAATTCAGGCACGAAAAAGTCATTAATCATGGCTCTATAGCGTTCCCCATTGACTGTAACATTATGATCGGCTTTATCTTTGAAGAAATATGGACCAATGATTCCCTCTGCCCATAGAGCACCCCAAATAGTGACTTTTTGAGGATGTAACGGCGTCCCCACAATGGCTTGTGGATTATGATCACTCCAAATGCCACAATTTTACTTATTAACGTACCCATTCAACCAAAAGTGAGCTTCATCGCTGAACAAAATTTTCTTGTGAAAATCGGGATCGGTGGCCATCTCGTTTTGGTAATACTTAAGTTTGCACGATTTGCAAACGTTGCTCAGGAGTAAGTCTATTCATTATGAAATGGCAAACCAAACTGAGCATAACTCAAGTGAGTTAAAAAACTGAGCATAACTCAAGTGAAAAAAGTATTACTAGATTGAAAACCACACTTCTAAAAAAAACACCCTTTAGTTATATATTTTATATGTGCATTTATTGAGTTAATTAAATTATAAAATAAAATAATAAAAAACAGTTACAATGCTAGAAAAGTGTTCTATAGCACCACATTTAGTATTCATAGCTTTCCATTTATTATTTTTTTATAAAACAATGGAAATATGTACATATGTATATTGTTTCCTCATTTTGTTGTTGTAATTTATTGCTCAAATATTAAGCTACGTTTCAATGTGTAATTCGTAGGCATGCAATTTTTACTTTCTATGAATTTTAAATGAGAACAGTGTTGCATTATTCTGCGGGTATACATACTCGTATTAGCTACATAGTTGCATTTGATTGACAGCTGTTGAGAGTATGCATTTTTTTGTTTTTTTCTCACTGAATAATATTTGAAGTAAAAAGTTTAAATATTGTATTCCCTATTCAGGGACTATTCCCTCTTCAGCTGCGAACTTCACTTTTCTTTCACTTCTCAACTGTTGTGACAGCTGCTGAAAACAGCTGATAATGCACACGCACGCATAATTAATACCTACATATTAATGTTTTTTCAGACTGCATGCAACTCAGCTCCCTTCATTCCCCCAATCAACAAAAAGCTGTGAAAACTTTTTTCGGTATATCTTTTTGTTTTTAGTTTAAATATGTTTTTGGTTTTGTTTTCTTTTGTGGTTTTTGTAAATTGTTTTAATGTTTTGTTTTTATTGGGTGACAAAATTGTTTTCAATTGAATTTTATGTTGATTTTAGTAGTTAAACTTGTTGAGAATAGAAAAAAGTAGGGACAAATTTATTCACGTAAATTGAAATTGTTCCTAGCAACATAAAATTCCATTAATTTTTTATTTTGATTTTTGTTAAACAGATTCAATTTATTAATATTTTTATTACATTTCATACTTATTTCTTTTATAGTTATTTTTTTCCATATAAATTTTAATATTCCCAGTATTCTCAGCATTCATTTGTACAATCATATATACAAAAAATATGTAATTGCCACAATTGCTTCCTTCTCTTGAATGAAATAAAAAGAAGAAGAAGAATAATATCAATAAATTTCAATTTAATTGGTTTTTGGTTTATATCAAGAGATTATCGATATGGCTGTTAAATTTCATTCACCAATATGAAATAATTGTTACCAGGTAGTAACGCTGCTGCATTTCATTGCTATTATGCAAGTTGCAGCGTGTAGCATGTATTGATTCATAGTGTAAAGCTTTTCGAATTACCAAAGAACTGTTTCAAACTTAATGAAATTGAAATTTATTCTGAGTAATCATATAAAATTCGACAGTGCAACAAATTTCGATGTAGCCTAGACCTAGTTATTGATTCGCTAGTTATTCTTAAATTCTTACAAAACTTGAGTAATGGAGTTAATAGATTTTCCTAGGCAATTTTTATTCTTGAAGGTTTGCCATTGCCAGTCAAGAGTATTTGCGATGTTGATTTTTGACTCTATCGAGAGTCCGTACCCCGCTTAATAATACCATAATAACGGAAACAATTTAACAAAACCAAAATATAAACTAAAAAGCAAAACTATTTTTTAACGTTTTGTGCTATTAACGCCAATGTTCAATTCTTTGTGCACTACACCAAACCGGTTAACAATATTAAAGAACTTCAAACGACTTTACTTGAACTTTATGAAAAAATCTCCAAATATTCGCTGTTTCTTTTCTTTTTGTTGGCTATGAATGTAGATTAAAATATTTATGTATGTGACCATGACTATGACAAGTTTCAAAGATTATTGTTTTTGTTTTAAAAAGATACTATCCAAATTGAATCTACTAAGTAGTATTCAATAAAAAATAAAGTTCTTCAGCAGAATGAGAAAAACATATAAAGGGTGTTCCTATCGTTTGAGAAAGGTCTTACTTTGAACACTGATAGAGTACAATATACTCCATGCGCATGTAGGTCTTAAGTTCGTAGTTTGAGTGCTCGAAAGTTATGATCTTCCTAGCTTGCATTACTTACTTACTTTACTTTCTTTTAATGGCACAACACTTACTTTTAATGGTACATATTATATTTGTACATGAATGAAAGGGACCTACAGATAAATACCGAATCCGAACGGCGAAGTGAAAAGCTTTTCATAGGCAATTTTTACTCTTGCAGGTTTGCCATTGCCTGCCAAGAGGTGGTGCCGTGTAGAAAAATTATTTTCTCTACTTTTTGAGAGAAAATAATAATTTTCTCGGCCTGTGCCGAGATTCGAACCCCGGACACTCTGCGTAGCAGTCCAACGCACTACCACTACACCACAGCGACCACCACAAGCTTGCATTAACCAAAGTTAAATGATTGGATTTGTACTAATATAGAATCTCGATGGTCATGTTGTTATTAGGCATTCTCATTTTCATTCTAAGTAAGTAAAAATTTTAATAACTTAGTACAATTGTCTGCTTTTGATCCAATATTTGACTGATGTTCACCGTCGTGTTGTGGACTGTAGAATATCTGGTTAAAGTGTGGCCGGCCTAGGCGCTTAAAGTGATATTGTGTCATATGTATGTATCAGGAGTAGCAGTTCCAAAACTGACTATTCGCAATGGAAACCGAACTACAAGGTTTAGATTTTTTGGAGACAAATTTCTTTAAATCACTTCCCACATTAAACATTTTTTCTGTGTAATTTATTATTTTTCGTTATATCTCTACATGGAGATCTTTATTCTTAATTGACTCTCCTTTGTTAAAACTTATAGCACCAATTTAAAAGGTTTTAAAGGAATTTGACTATACCAATGCATTAAATAAATTGTGAAGACCAAGTTATGATTAGAAGAAATTTTTTAGAACAAAATCAATTATTGAAATATTGGAGATCTTTTAGTTTTTGATGAAATCGGACTTATATTAAATACTTGATGACTTTAGGTTCATCTGAGCTGAAAATGCTTACTCATTTATCATGACTAGTTATGATAAGAAGCAAGAGCAAAATCAATTATAGGAAAATTCCAGTTTCCGGATTAAATTCAACTCTATTCGGGTTAGCTCGAATTTCAGAAATTTTGAGGAAGTTATAGACTGAAGATTTTCAGAAGTTTCACGGACACATTTTTTTTAGAGAATGCCAGAATTTCTGTAGAAGCTGAGGAGATGCAGAGAAATATTCAAAAGTAAGTATTTATGCTAGTATTAGTTTTATTGAAAAGTTTTTTTTAATAGCTTTTAATTTTCTATTTAAAATTTTTTGCAAAAACGAAACTTTGTGGTTCTTAACAAAACGAATATTCTTTTTTTGTGAGTTTTAAAAGGAATTGATTTTATGTTAATAATAGTTAAATAATTGCAGGGTTAATCTCAGTTGTTACCGTACGAGTCTGGTTTACTTACTTTCAGCGATACAGCTCATTATTTATCAGCGTGAATCTTGTGAGTTAAACATTTTTGCTTAATTTTTTAAAATTATTTATTTAAGAAAATGACTTCTATACATACTACTTATATGCATAACTAATTTTTAATTTGTAAATAATGTGTGCGTCAATTTGCCGATCATTACAATGAAAGCAATGGAAAATTGAATTCCTGTGAAAAGTAAATCATCATTGTGGATTAGTCAAATAGAAAACACTAATATATTATTGTACTTTATATTAGTTTTACGAGTGGGAGTTACATACAAACGAACAAACAAATATACATGAGAAGAAATGTAAAAAGTTTGCAAAAAAAAAAAAAAAAAAAACAAAACACAAAATATAAATAACACAAAAATAATTGATGCTGGAAATAAATCGAATTTTATACTTCTTCCTTTGAAAGTAGGTCAAATGTAAGAAATATATATTGCGATTGTTTTCTTCATATTCATATATGTACTATACTTATGTAGTACGTTATATAAAAGATTTGGAAAAAAATCAGTGTTAACCAGTTACTACCAAGCATTTGAGTTTCTGTTCTGAGTATTTGTGAGTAATGTTTGCAATTTTTAAAACTGCTTCAACTGCTTCCTCCGCCAAGTGGGAAAGTGTCTAGAGTGTCCAAAGCAGAGGCGTTAATTATGTCATAATTACATACATACAATACAATCAGATATACAATCTTAAATAACGGTATCTGATGGTTTCAGTACACTCACGCATACCTACACTTGTAAACAACTCATTATTAATCATCGAAAATGAAAGTATTCGTAAGTAAATAAAACTTTTGAAAATTGTTGTGAAAAAGGCGAAAAGAAATTCACACTTAATTACATACTTACTTATACATACATACATACATTTTAAAATACATAAAAATAATTTTGCAATCTGGTTTTTCTTTTTCTTTTGTTTTTCATAGAGAAAGTGTTAAAAAATGGCATTTATAGTATATCTTAATATCTGAATTTTTTAATAATTAGTGGTTAATATTAGAAAATTTATATATATTAAACTTTCACTTAAGAAAGAACATAAAATTCTTTGTTTCAACCACTTAACTCCATTCTGTACGAAATTGTAATTTTTGCTTACATTGCATAAAATCATCTAAGAATCCAGATAGAAATAAGTTATCAGCGAGTTTGTATGGAAACCAATTTTTAGAGCTCGTTTCATCAACCTCGTATCTCCACTTTAACGTTAAAGTTTATCCAAAGATATTTACTTTATTTTTCGTTTGCTGCTAAATGGTGATTTTGGAGAAACGTAGTTGAAGAATAGAGGTAATTGACCACTTACCATATGTATGTAGGTACTAGGGTGGGTTTAGAATTTCTTTCGTTATTTTTATAAAAAAAGAAAATTTCATAGCAGTTTAAGGAATTATTCAGAATTTACCTTAGTCTGAACTTTGGTCTAATTTTTATTTAATTTTTGGACTAGCTTTATGTCTAAAATTGGATCTATGAGTTCCCGGTATATTTTTTGTAATTTGGTCTGAATTTTAGCGCAAGTTTTGATTTGAATTTTTGTCTGGATTTTGAACTGATTTATGGTCTACTTTCTGATATGATTTTTTATATTAATTTTCATTTAAATTTAGTTTCTGTCCAGTTTCTAGTCTGAATTTCGATATAATAGTTTCTAACTAACTTTTGGTCTGAATTCTGGGTCTGAGATTTTATTTGCAGATCTGATTTAATTATTTATTTTTTTAAATATAATATGTAGTGGCGTAGTGGTAGTGCGTTGGACTGTTACGCAGAGTGTCCGGGGTTCGAATCTCGGCACAGACAAAATCAAAAAGTAGAAAAAATAATTTTTCTACACGGCACCACCTCTTGGCAGGCAATGGCAAACCTACAAGAGTAAAAATTGCTATGAAAAGCTTTTCAATTCGCCGTTCGGATTCGGCATTAAACTGTAGGTCCCTTCCATTCATGTACAAATATAACACGCACAACATGAATGGATGCGAAAAGCTCGGCCTAGGCCCTCCATGGGCTGTTGTTGCCATTAAAAGTAAGTAAAGTAAAGTATATGTACATTAGAGCGGGTCACAAAAAAAAGAACCCAAAAAAACAACCCCTATCTGAAAGCTTATGTTGAGAGTATTTCAAAACAATTTTTTTCTCTTTTTTGGAATACCCTGAAAACCGCCAAAATGAATTTTTGTGGCAGTTTAGTTTTTAGTTTACGATGTTTTGGGACACTTGAAATACCGTTGCATTTAAAAAAAAGCAAATATGAATAACACCTGAAAAGAAAATGTAGCAATCGTTGAGCCTTTTACAACAATATATAATTTATAAAAATCGGACATCAACTGCCAAAGTTATAAACAAAAATTCATTTTGGCGGTTTTTAGGGTGGTCCAAAAAAAAAATTGTTTTGAAATACTCTCAACATAAGCTTTCAGATAGCGGGTGGTTTTCTCATACTTTTTTTTTTTTGTTATCGGGACCGACCCGCTCTAATGTACATAAATCTTTTTTCAGCACAACAACAGCGGTCTTAAATTAATCAGTTTAAAAACAATTAATTATCAACATTATGAGTAATAACATGAATTTTGAAGGACTGATTTTTTGTCTGATTATTAGAATCTATTTACTTTTGTGTTTTTTATAAGATTTTAGATCTTATGATTGGCCTGATTTTTGTTGTTGTAATTTTGGACCCAGTTTTGTCCTGGATTTTGGTGTTATTAATGGTTTTCAATTTCTTTGAATTTTAAACTAATCTTTAATTTGATTTTGTTTGGTTTTAATTTTGTTTTGATTACCTGATTTTATTTTGAAGTGTGGTCGTGTGTTTTTATGAATTTAGGTCTGAATTTTAGTTTAACATTTTCTGATTTGTTCTGAGCTTATGACAGATTTTATGTTATATTTTTCGGATAGTTTTAAACCGGATTTTTAGATAATAGATTATGAAAGGCTATGGGTTTTACTTAGATGCTCTGAGAGACGATAGTTTGGGCATAAATTACCACTCTTTTTTAACTCAATCTCGTCTATTTTTGCTTTCATAATTTGCTTAAGTTTTTCATGGCTAAGCAATGTAAATTTCAATACGAATGTTGCACAGTGTTTTTTTTTTTTTTTTTAGGTATCAAACCGAATAATAAACTAAATAATGTTTGTACAATATTATTGAATACTAGATTTTGGTTTTGTCACCTCCCTCATATCAGACAAAAACAGTCTTTACTGTATAATAAACTTATCTGTGGATATTATTGCTTCTTAAACTTTTGCACATGCGGTTTTTTTCTTTCTTTACTGATATTATTCTCTTTTGTTTTTGAGTTTGGGAGACCATTAATTATATTAATTTATTATTTTCTTTTTATACATATATTTATTTTAATAATTATTTTTGTGTAGCCTTGCTTGAGAAAAATTGTATCATATTTTCCACTTCCTTGGCATAATCACACATACATATAACTACGAACATGGTCAACTGGTTTCATGTAAGTCAGGGTTTTACTGTGATTTGACATTATTTGTGTTAGATATAATATAAATATAAATTTTTCACATAGCTATTTATAAATACATTTGTACACATAATTAATAATACAAAGTACCATATGTAAGTACTTACGATTACAATTACGATTGGTGGCAATATAATCAATCCATCAATAATTTATTTGTAGCAATTGCGGTACTCATTATAAATTATTTATTATTGGAGTGCTACTCTTTTAAAGCTAATCAAAAACATTTAATATTATAAATATCATATCATCAATATTACCTTTTATTAGATTAAATATTAAAACTTAAGTAAAGTAATTGATAATTGCTGTCATTTGGCAACTCTATGTTTATTTTTCATTACGATTTTGTGGTTTGTTATCAGTGATTGCTATGAGTTTGATGGCGTTTGTAGCTAATATTTCACATTGCTTTGTTTATATAAGATATTTCTTTTTTCCACTTTTACTCTATTACTAATTTGAAAGGAAAAGGCGGGATTAATCTGAGAAAAAAAAAAATGCTTAATAGCATTAATTATAATAATTAGTAGTAGTTCAAAGTTTTCATATCAAATCAAAGTGAGTGAACACATAGAATGAATCTAATATATGGTTCTATGGAAGGGGCAGTGTTTAGGTTTAAAACGAGCACTGTATTTTACTCTCGAACAGTCGTTTAATTTAACTTTTATGGTCTTAGTAATTGTAATATTTATTTCAAAGGAAGAAAAGTTTTCAAACCCAACTGCCCCCTCCCCACCTTTGGTTCCGTTTGTGTACCTACGAATATTGTTATTTAAACGTGATACCACTAAAATCAAAATCCCCTACTTTTGTTATAAAATACTACTCCAAATTACTCTCAAGTTCATATTAACAGTAAATTTAAAGTGTTTCTATATTTCACACTCTTCTTAATGATTCTCTAGACTCATAAACACCCTCTAGAGACGTTTTCCCGATATCCCGATGATTCATCCGTCTTTCTCTTCTTTCATTATTCACTTCTTTCCTCCTTTTTCGATTTCACTCTGGATTTCTCTGACCACTTTGGCCTCTGGTTCGACCTGGTCTCTATTTTGCACTCTTTAAAGTTGCAAACTCTTTTATAGGTGGAAACAACTATATCCACTCAATTCGGATCAATTCAACTACCATTATTTGCTGTAAGGCGGAAGTGTTTTAAATTATGTACTTGTTTACTGCCTTTGCCTTCTTCTTTACTACAATTTACTTCATAGGTCTACGCTATGTCTTCACTTCTCGAAGGGGATTCGCTGTTAATTTTAACTTTTAAATGGAATAAAATCTCTATTAATATGTGGTTTTTTGTTTATTCCATACTTGTTCATAGATTAATTGCTATTTTTCGAAATTCATTTGTGTGTTAGTAATTAATATGTTTTTCTTTTTGCTAGTAATTTCATTATAATAATATAATTGAATGTCAAATTTCGTAAGATTTTTTTATTTATCATTATAATTTTCAAGTACTACGAACAAATGCGAAATCATTTTTTTCTGCTCTATAACAATTTCACAACAAGGTCTCATCTTGAATCATATTACTGAAATTAAAGTTTCATTTAAAACTTAACTGAAATGAATAACTATTATTGTGGTTGTTACTAACAGATGAATTCATTTCATAACTTTTTATTAATATTTTAAAATGTTTTTCAATACTACTTAAGTGAACGTGTGTGAGCGATTGGGTAAAATCGTGATAAGCAAAATGTTTCAACTTTAAAAGTAAAAGTGAATTTTTGTAAAGCATAAGTGACAAAATGTTATAAGTTTGATGTTGATATAGATTTCCATTGAGTTTAAGAAATATTAAAAATTTTTTTCCTTTGGGAGGAGACATTCATATTTATCAGAAAGAAAACTGATCTTTGGATTCGATACAGATCTCTCATGACAGACTTATGGCAAACTCAGGCACTTCATCACCCTGTTTAAGTTAAACTATCGTATATTTATGAAGTGAAATCTTTGGGGAGTGCCCCTAGTTATGCACTTCTGCCTAGTCACGTTAACATCTAGTCAGTGCTTAACCTAACCCCGCTTAATTAAAACGAGTACTACTTTGTTTTGAAAATATTATATAAATTGTCTATCTTTGCATTCACTTTATTATACTTAATTCAATCTGATTGTCAACAATAATCTCGTAAATTATTTAAACAGCATCCTTCATCACTCATAAAATATCAATTGGAATAAAGCTTAAATGTCACAAGGAAACAAGGAAATGAATTGAATATTTAAATAGCAACAACGCACGTTTTTAGATCTGTACTTGTCTATTTTTTGCAACTTATTCACCTTGCATATAAATATAGTAACTTAATTATTTTAAATTATGCAAAAAAAATTTTATAAAATTTCTCACATGTTGAAAAATGTAATATGCTAATTTCTAAATCACGTTTCATCTAACGCACTTCATCCAAAAATCACTATTCATGCCAAAACGCTGAGCCTACAGCGTGTCAAATTGACAAAACCCATTACGTCATTTACGTAAATCTACTTCAATTAAGCAAACATATTCTCATTCATTCAAGCCACACAAAAGTCTTCATATCACATTCGAATGCCTACACTACATAAGTAAGTACTTATACTCGTATGTATAAAAATTGCGTTAATTGAATTGATTAGGGTATATGTAAATGCAAAAAACATTTATCTTCTATTCTAGTTAATACCCTACCCATGGTAGTTTAAAATGCTTAAAAAGAGATGAACTAGGTATGGCCTTAAATCATCGATACAATTTAGAATAGCACACATTCACTGCCAAATTTTGCTTTAAAACTATTTGAAAGTTGAGCTTTATGGGACGTTTCGAAAGTTCAATCATCATGCCCATCCTTACATCATATGTAGTTAAGTAAAGTGAAAATTGTTTATTGTCATAACCAATTGTTAATATTTTTTATATATACTCGTTCATGAAAGGAAACTTTGATTCTCGTTGTTATGGTACGGACATTCTCTTCAAAGTCGTTACAACCGATTTTCACTGTATGGAAAGTGCTCGAATTCGAGTTTAGGATGTGGCTTAATGGAGAAGGCTTAGCAAACTTTTAAGACTTTGCTTCGATGTGATCAGAAATATTGATTCTTATTTTTTTTTAATTTCACAAAAACCACACACACTTCTCCTGGAGGTTATCGATCAGTAACCATGCCCATCTTCTAAATATATAAATTCCCCGGAAAAAATAATATGCATATTAACGAAAATTTATAAAGTTTTTAGAATATTGTGGTTCCTGAACTGGTTAAAGAAGAGTAAACGGGTACATCGCTTTAGTTTAAAGTATCAAACTAATTTCTAAATCATTCTCAATATTAATAGAGGCAAGGACGAAGAAGATTTAACCTTACTTACTTACTTTTAATGGCACAACAGCCCATGGAGGACCTAGGCCGAGCTTTTTGCATCCACTCATGTTGTGCGTGTTATATTTGTACATGAATGGAAGTGATCTATAGTTTAATGCCGAATCCGAACGGCGAAGTGAAAAGCTTTTCATAGGCAATTTTTACTCTTGTAGGTTTGCCATTGCCTGCCAAGAGGTGGTGCCGTGTAGAAAAATTATTTTTTATACATTTTGATTTTGCCTGTGCCTAGATTCGAACCCCGGACACTCTACGTAACAGTCTAATGCACTACCGCTACGCTACAGCGACCACAAGACGATTTAACCATTTTACTTAAAAAATCTGAAAATCTTGTATAGATTCTAAGTATGAAAAGCTGGAAACAACAAAACGCTCAAATACAATCGTTAATCTTGTGTGTAGCGCTTTTAATATTCTACCCATACCGATCGCATTTCATATCTTTTTAATACCAAGTTGAAAGTCATTTTCTATTTCATTTTTCTTATTTTTATTTCACAATTCAATGAACATTGATAAATAATAATAAAAAAAATCTTGACACAAGTTCACATCTTATGCTATAAAGCATGATACAAAGTACATAAATTAAAATGCATGAATGTTAAAGCAATTGTATTTTAAGTCATGTGCTTCTGTGCTTCTATTACTAGGCCATTAATAAATCTTATAAATAAAAGTTATTAAAGTTTGAGTAGAAATCAAGGTATGTATAAGGCTTTTAGCAACTCTGCCAGGATGAGTTTTATCGCTTTCAAATTAATTGGAGGATAGAAATCCATGTTTAAGGAGACGATTGGAGATCCAATTTCTTCATAATTGCATCACAAACGAGTCAATAGAAAAATTTGCTAGAAATTTCAGATTATGGTTAAAGAAAAAGAAGGTGCAGCTAGATTTAGTTCTGGATAAACTTTAGTGTAAAAGACGACCACTTAATTGAACTTTTAATGATTTAACATTAACTAGTCGAGAATTGGATGTAAGAGGACGCATTGCGATATAGAAGTGGTAGAAGTGGAGGGACTTTAGAGAGATTTAACCCTGGATCATATTTAAAGGAAAGATCTCAGAGGGTTAATAATCTTGATTTGATTTAAAATGGAATTCCTAGAGAGCTGATAGCCTGGGTATTTTATTAAGAAATTTATTTCAGAAGAGTAATATTGAAACTCGGTCGCATTTAAAGGAAAGGTTTTTGATAATTATACCCTTAATTAGTATTTCAGTAAGCGATTATAGAACATTAAAACTTTGGGTCCGATTTAAAAGAAAGAAAAATAAATTTAAGTAGTAGTATAAGTTTAAGAAAGTTTAATCCCTTAGTCTTATTTAAGGAAGAGATTTACAAGGATTGAAACACTTTGTCGAATTTAAATGAGAATTTCGAAAGCGTTGTTTGATGGGTCCCATTCAATGGGGAGATCTTAGGGTACTCAATTTCTGGGACGTATTAAGAGGAGACTTTCTAGAGAGTTCAAACTCTGGTTAGTATTTAAGAAAGCGATTTCAGATGATTGAGTTTAAATCCTTCACTTGAATGTGCAAATCAATGAACATCATTCAGAAGTTACTAACGTTGTATGACTAATAATTTGTTGATTTACTTCATATTCTAATGAACGTACTTTTATCCTTTCATCCTTCGAATTGCAGGTAGGAGAAAATGATTAAAATTGCCGCTATTATTCACCAATTCATACATACTTACTTAGTTTATAATATTTAAGTGCTTGATTATAAGTAGCTGTCATCATGAATATTAAACCACATGCCAACGTGACGCATGTAATAACTTTACAATAATTAATAATTTATGATATATAGTATTTTAGCAGGCAACTGACTGAAAAATACTCGATCGCCAAAATGCACAATTATTATAAAATATATTTATGTATGTACTTATGTAATGTTTAAGAGTCTAAGGCCAGGGTCAACAGTCATAATGTTGACATATCTTCTGTTCATTACGTTATTTTGTTTGATTTATTTATAAAAAACAAAAAATTTAAATAAATTACGCACGCTCGTATTCGTTTATTAATTTACAATTAATTAATTTTCTAATTAGTTAAATGGAAAATTGAGGCATGAAATCCATTACCTTATATAAAAAAATATTTCTTCTCTTGTTTTTCAGATGAATTTCAGCATGCACGGATAAATAGTTACTTTTCTGGGTAAGTTGATTTGTTACGATATTTTGATTTTCGTATGATATTTTGGAATACAATATTTTGTATTTTACATTTACACAGCAAATGAATTTCGAATTATTGTAAGCTTTACTTATATGGCTTCAAAATTCAAAGTGAATTTGTATGAAAAGTTTGCTTATTAAAACGCCAAAAGTTCGACTTTAAAAGTTAAAGTTTCGAGCTCAAATGAATGGTTAATTCTTTATATCCAATGCCATAAATACAAAAGTTGCAATCTTTCACATTCATAAGATTGAGGTATTAATCAATTCAAATTCATTATTCCTAGCAATCGGAAAGATTTATATTTTTAAGTCAAAAACAAAGATAGAGCTTTTAACAATAGCTCAAATTCCTGTTATTTAAAACAAAAAGTAAACATAAAACGTATAGTCGCTACAAACAAACATACTCATAGGCCTCCGGATGAGGGCGGAGAGGGGTGGGGGATTTTTCCCTGGCCTGCAGTTTTAATAGAGGTCCGTGCCAGTTAGACTTCTGTGCAATAATAAACTGTTTCGCTTCAGGTAAAGCATGTTTGACCAAATTTGGTTCATAAAATTAGAGGAACCGTAGCTAAGGAACATCATCTTCCCCCCGGAGCCCGTACTTTTTCTCCACAGTCTTGCATGCATACATGCTCTCTTCTATGGAGAGGGTAATATTCTATTCCTTTACCTATTCTGTTGAGAGTATATTGGATTTCGTGATGTAATGTTAACATTTCGCTCGCTAAAAGCATTTTGCTTTACCTTCGTATTCTAATAGTCTCTCGTTAGGTTGGCTTACGTTAGGTTAAGAAGGTGAGTGTGTCCCCACACTTCCATTCGGAGACCACCATTATATGGTATTGCAGCTTGATGGTGAGCTTTGGCCTTCCAATTCGTTCCGATTTATTTTACCGGGTCATCAGTCCTCCACGATTTCTCGTAAGCTTTATCAATCTGAACTAAGAGGGACCAACGTACCTTATTTGCTTACCGAATTTAAATTAATAATATAATACATTATTCAATCCTCTAATAAATCACCGTTAGTTCAAGCCATTTCAGAAACGTTCAATAGACATTTCCTCGTGTAGACACAAAATAACTTACCAAAAATCAATTAACAAAATAATCGATAAAAAGACAGCAACAGTAGAAAAAACGTGCACATTTTGTCATTTACGACAAATAAATAATGGAATAAAACAAATTTGGTGTAAAAAACAAATTATTTTTAGTTAATTTCGCGGATCTGCCACTCGTCATCGTGTAAAAAAAGAAAAGGAAAACGCTTTACAACTAATGTAAATTGTGAAAAGTTTTTCCCTTTTTTTTTTAGCCATTTTAAGGTAATTTCACCACTATTTCTGGTGAAGCAAGGTGACAGAGGTGTGGGTGGTGGTGGTGATGAGCTCTGTTGTAAAACATGTTGTTTTGCGGGCATATTCTTTTTCTTCTTTTCTTTTAATTTAATGTTTGCTTTAACGTTCCTTAATTCATTTAATAACTCTAAATGCATGCCATGTGGAACAAACATAAACTAAAAATAGTACAAAATAATAATAAAAATATTTCCGACCGGCACTAGCCGACACCTGTCAATTAGTGACATTTGAGTGTTTTCTATATTCTATTTTCACGCCGTCAAACATCAACCATGAACCACTACCGCCGTTAACTAACCATGAATATCTATTTTGTTGGTTTTGTTTTTTATTTTTTTATTTATAAAATCGAATCCAACTAATTATACAGGGTGTTTTTTTTAGAAGTATGGTTTTCAAGAAGAAATAAAACGCATATAATTTAATGTTATGGCCAAGAATTTAGCTTTATTATAAAGAGAAGGATTTGCCATTATGTTTTAAAAACAATTTCGGGCAAGTGGCTGTTTCGAATAAATTCCAGCCGAGAGGCGCAATTTTCGAACACTTTTTGCAGCAATATGTCAGTAATAACGCACCGAATATTATCTTCCAAGGCGTCAATCATGTCGGGCTTATCTGCGTAGACAAGCGACTTCACATAACCCACCCCACAAAAATAGTCCAGCGGTGTTAAATCGCACGAGCTTGGAGGCCACGCCACAGGCCCACGACGCGAGATAATGCGCTCACCAAAAGTTTCCTTCAATAAATTGATTGTTTCGTTGGCTGTATGGCTGTATAACTGTATGGCATGTAGCGCCGTCTTTTTGGAACCAAAGGTCGTCCACATCAACATCCTCCAATTCACAATTCAGGCACGAAAAAGTTATTAATCATGGCTCTATAGCATTCCCCATTGACTGAAACATTATGACCGGCTTTATCTTTGAAGAAATATGGACCAATGATTCCCTTTGCCCATAGAGCACACGAAACAGTGACTCTTTGAGGATGTAACGGCGTCTCAACAATGGCTTGTGGATTATGATCACTCCAAATGCGACAATTTTACTTATTAACGTACACATTCAACCAAAAGTGAGCTTCATCGTCGAACAAAATTTTCTTGTGAAAATCGGCATCCGTTGGCCATCTCGTTTTGGTAATAAATTTGCACGATTTGTAAACGTTGTTCAGGAGTTAGTCTATTCATTATGAAGTGGCAAACCAAACTGAGCATAAATCAAGTGACAGCACAGCTGTCAAAAAGACCAACTCCGAAAAAAGCATTGCCAGATTGAAAACCACTTACTTTACTTTTAATGGCACAACAGCCCATGGAGGGCCTAGGCCGAGCTTTTTTTGTTTTTGTACAGATAAATGCCAAATCCTAACGGCGAAGTGAAAAGCTTTTCATAGCAATTTTTACTCTTGTAGGTTTGCCATTGCCTGCCAAGAGGTGGTGGTGGGTGCCGTTTAGAAAAATTATTTTTTCTACTTTTTTTTTTTGATTTTGCCTGTGCCGAGATTCGAACCCGGACACTCTGCGTAGCAATCCAACGCATTACCACTACGCCATAGCGACCATAATTGAAAACCACACTTCTAAAAAAAAACACCCTTTATTAAAGAGAGAATCGACAGCAGTGGTCTATGACAAAATACATTCCATGCGAACACATCCAGTCGTAATAATTAAATAAAAAATTATAAAAATAAAAGTACGCAACGGATGCGTTGCTCATTTACGCAATTCCATTATTTACATTTCTCGATTTCTGGGCTTTGTACTAAATATTTAGTGCGTGCCTCTATAATTGTGCTATATTTTGTTTTTGTTTGATATTTTTTTTTATGTGTAATGGAATTTTATCGAATTTTATTGAGTGCACTATATAAAACAATACTAAAAAGTTGCAATTAGTACGAGGAAATGAACATTTTACATACATACATATTTTGTAATTTTATTTTTAGATAAAAACTTCATTTTACGCAAACCCATGCCTGCATATCTTTGAGCATTTCCATTGAATTGAGAATACCATTAAAAGCAGAATGTAATGAACGGAAACACTTTAGTGTGATTATGTTGAGCTTAATTCTGTAAGTACTGAAAAGTTGAAATAGTTTATCATTTAGACAGCTCGGTTATGAAACTTGAAATTCATTATTGTATATTACAAGCTACATACTATATAGAGCAATTTGTGGTTTAGTTGTTGTTTTTGTTATAGATTCATGTAAAGATTTATAGCTAAATCTTTATGGACTAGAGTTATCAATATCAAGAGTCACTCTCGGGCTCTGCTTTTCTGATTTTATTAGGTCGCATTGCTTATGTTTATTACAGAAATTCGGAAAGTGAATTGCATGAGTAAAAAATCACATTTTGAATCGAATTTCTCGAAAAAAAACTCGAACAAATCTGAAAAAACGTTTGGCACCATTGATTTTAATGGGCTCAAATTAAGTAAGATCAGCCATCGTAAACTTTGTCCAGAATTTGGTCTTGCACAGTGTAATCTTACCCATTAGTTCAAATTAAAGTAGATGGGCAGAATAGGACTCTGAAGATGGACATCATTCATTTTAAATATTGATTGTGATGATTGATGATGATTGATGAGTGATGATTGAAATATTCATGGGTGATTAACATAAATAATTTTAGTTTTTAAGACATAATCAAACGATTAATGATAAAATATACCACCTCGATACAGTTACCAAGCGTAAAGGTATCGACATTGGGACAAAAAACCGGTCAGCTAAGTTAATCGGAAAGCAGAATATCAATCGTTTCTCCACCTTCTTTATTGTACCTAATTTCATCATTTCCATTAGATACAATGAGACTTAGAGTCTCACGAATGTTATTGATGGCAAACAAATTGATTTCAATGATGTCCAGTGCAGAATTAAAATTTACGGAGAGGTCTCCCCATTCCATCACATATGATATTTTAAGGCAGGCTTAAGGCAATTTATTGGAAAAGAGGTTTATCGCGAAGCCCCTCTCCTCGCCTGTCTTACACCCGTTGATGTTCTTCCCTACAAGTATATATTTTGCTTGGTTTAGTTTTTAATAAAAGATGTTGTAGTTGTTTTTGGTGGTTGAGAAATGTACCAGTACACTTTCTTATAATTATCATTTACTTCACGGCGCCACCTCTTCGTAGGCAACGGCAAACCTACTAGAGTAAAAATTGCTTACGAAAAGTTTTTCACTTTGCCGTTCGGATTCGGCATAAAAAACTGTAGGTTCCTTCAACTCGTGTACAAATATAACATGTACAACAGGAGTGGATGCAAATAGATCGGTTTTTGGCGCTACATGTGGTCGTAGTCGGCATTGATAAGAAAAAAACTGAAGTTCATTTTGGGAAAGGCATAACACTTGCCACAATGGCGTGTCCTGTGATTGCATTCCCTCTCTCATTCTCCTCCTCCCACCTAACAACCTTCCTTCCAATCAACACGATGCTTTGCATTTATAGTACAGGGGTACACCATATTTATGAATATATCAATAAAAAAAAAATATACAAGAAGCTTATAAGAATTAACCAACAGACCAAGAGAGTAATCATAACCACATTCTCCAAGATTAAAGTCTAATGCTCTACCCACAAGACTAACGAGGTCGTCTTTAAGTAAATGACATGTGAAAAGTTGAAATGAATTGAGACTGAGCATATCAGTCATCACTTGCAATAGTAAAGAAGGTTACAGCGTAATGCCGTAATGTGGGTAAGATCTCTTTTCTCGGCTTGGAAGTCGTTGAAGTTTTTCAAGTTTCCGAGATTCTAATCTGATATGTCAGTAAGAATTGATAAAGTTTTAAAGTTTACTAATGAGATTTCAATGGCAAAGAAACATTTTGAGCTTGCAAGCTCTAGTCATGTTCAAAGTGCTCTTCCCCCTTTCCACTGGGTAGAGATCAGTACTTATTTCGACTCTGCTACCTCAGAATCGTCTAAGTATTTGCATCGTTAGCGAAATACTTGAGTATACGGGATTTGCATCTTTACTGCAAGCAACTGAAAAAGAAGACTCAACAGAAGCAGATGTTGCAACAACAGAACAACAAAAAGCAAAATACACACAACAACAAAAAAAAAAACAGAAAAATGTTAATAAGTTATCGTCTTAGAGAAAAAAATTTCAATTGAGAAAAAAGTGTTGAAATAAACACACAAAAAAAAAACAAAAAAACGCTAAGTAGCTTGCGTATGTTTGTATGTAGTATATATTTTTCTGTTTTATAAATTGTACGAAAAATAAAATAATAAAGAGAGCAACAACAAGAAAATCTATTTTTAAAAGTTTTCAATTTGCATACATAATCAATTTGAAGTGGTGATTTCATTTTTTTATTTTATAGAACGTTGATTACAAGCAAAACACAAAAAATATGCACATTTATACGAAGATAAACAATGTGTATGTATGTACATACTTATATCTATGTATGTATATGTTTGTATGTCGAGTATGTATGTCTGCAGCACTTAGTTGTACTTATTGCAATTGCGCCACATTAATTACAGTAGATAAATAAAATTAACAATAAAATTACAAATTGACAGTTTAATTATGAAAAATATAGTAAAATGAAGAAGCACCAGCAAAGGCGAAAATTTAACTGTATTGTAAATTTTCCCAGTGAGAAAATAAAACGTTAATTAATTTTTTTTTAATACTTTTTAATTTACAATATTTGAAAGTCATTGATTCTAAGCGTGGACATGAGTCTGGGTTCCCTTTGGATGTAACCATTTATAATATAAGTAACTCAGATTTCAGTGAAAATGAAACAGCACTCACTTTAATTCAAATAATATTTCCATTATTAATCAAACCAAAGGGAACATGGAAGGGTTTAAAGAGACCCCTCCCTCAAACCGTTATTCAATAACCTTGAGAAGCTGTCGGATAGGAACATTGTAGAGCTACTAAACTATATAAACCGAACGTAACCAAATTTTTCGATATAAGTAGCAACCATCTAACAAGGATAAGGCTTTAAAACGCCTTCAATGTTTTTTTTTTTTTTTTTGATTCGCAGCTAATCCTTGGCAATTGTTGCCAACTAATTCAAAAATTGTTAAGCTTCCAAGGAGGAACAAAGGATCACAGCGAGTTTGTATCTAAACCAGATTTGAACCTGCGATAATTTTGCGTAGAAGTCCAAAGCGTTAACAACTGAGCCACGGCCAGTGCCTTCGTGTTAGATTAATACTACTAGATTCGGTTTCTAGGAGCTGTGTTCAGGTATTCGCTGATCTTTGACTTCCTAGAGAAACCCAGTCTGTTATAGCACTTCTTGAAATGTCATCACGATGTCAGTCTTAGCAGCTGTGATAGAAAAAGAGATGCTCAGCCAAATGTCTCTCTTAACAATTGTTGCTACAACTCGACAGCTGTCTTACACTCGACACATATTTTCACTGGGATATAACGAAATCTATTGTGAAAAGACAAACATGTTTCCTTTTCTTGCGCTGATGTTGTTGTCTGTGGCAGACACATAAATGCGACAACCCAGTTAATTTGAAGTTGTGATGTCATTATGTACAAGTATGTATTGAATTATGTTGCAACTGTTGCAACAATGAATGGCCAAAGAAAAGTTGCATGTTGATGCGCAAAAATAGAAGCAATCGCGAGAGCACAATCTTTAATTATGGTGTGAAATTTTTTAATGGGGCGTAAGAAAAATTGATACAGCATTTGTTGCTGCTGTACGATAATAAAATGTTGCATTTAACTAAAAACAAAAAGAGGGAGAACATGATATAATTTATTTGATTGAAGCAATGAGGCATTTTAATTGAATTGCTTCATGCATATGAGCAGATAAGAGTGACTGCTCCGCAAAGTGGTTAATTTATTCATAGAAGAACTATAGTAGTTTGTCAAGTATATTAATTTCATAAATATTTCAAGGCAATGCCTTGTTATACTTGGGTGTGTCCAACTATGTTAATGATGTGTGGTAAGTGTGAACACGGAAATCAGAAGAAGTCAGCTTGAATCAGAATTTAAGTTAAATACAGAAAACGTCAAGTTGGAATTCTGCATCGTAACATTGAGTTCAGAAAGCATCAATAAGGAATTTAGACCACCTAGGCCTGCCTAGTCTAGTGAACGATTACTCGACTGGTGTTCCAGTAGCCTCTGAATCGATTTCCAACTCAGTTAAAAAATGTCTAAGTTGATTGTTCTAAAGCAGTAAGTCACACATAAGTGGTTGAATGGCGTTAACAAGTTGCCACAGGTTCTGTTTTTAAGTAGAGAAAATCCATTAAGTGATAACAAATTTCAACTCGCCGGTCGGAAATGGAATTAAACTGTACGGCCACGTGGTATTACAACGTCTTACTATAGGGCAGCAGGTCTTAAACTAGGTAGAACGAAACTACTTAAAAAAAATAGTTAAATTAAAAACGAAACACATCAGTTTGAATTCGAGTTAATTTGAATACCGAACTTTCAAATTGAATTGCGAAAGTCTCAGTTTGAATTCAAAATCGTCAAGTTGAATTAAGAAAACGCCAGTTTGAATTCAAAAAAGACAAATCGATTGGTTTGAACTCAAATGTTTGAAGTTGAATTTAGAAAACATTAGCTTCAAGGTTTCAATTTAAGTATATAAATTAGAGAAAATGATTGTAAAGAGAACATTCAGTTTGATTTCGGAGAGCATCAACTTTCATTTAGCATAGTCAAATTGAACTTAAAAAGAGTCAGTTTAAAATCAAAATAGTTAAATAAAAAAAAAAAATTTAGTGCGATTATGGTTCGATTTTTGGTTTAATATTAGTGATATTTTCCCGATTATTGACCCAATTTGTGTCCTATATTTATCAAATTTTGTATGTATGAGTTTTTGGGTACAACTTTAGGAATAAACCAAAATTTGGAATTTTGATGAGACTAAGTATATGTAGGTTAAATTTTTAATCTAACGCTCGTCTCAAGAATTTTGTTCTGTGTGGTGGTAGAAATTTTTCTTTCGTTTTTGGTCTAATGTTTTATGTGTAGAGTAGACTTGTTTTTGAGCTAATTTTCGGTCTGTATTTTGATCTATTTATCCTAAAATTTACCAAAATCAGTGACATCTCAAAGGAAAACATAGATCAGTCACTACATTTAGGAAAAGTAACTGGAAATGAGAAATAGACCTTGCATAAACTAAATTCGACCTAAACAAGAAAAATTATGGGATACAAAATTGATCTGAAACTAACTGGAAACACTTTCCAATGGTTCATGCTGTATCTGCTACATTTAATGTAGGTATGTATGCAGATTTAGAAAATAGATCACGTTCATAGCGGTCACGTTTCAAAAACACAGCACTTTTGTAGAAAGAAGCGAGCACATTTTCCAAGAATAAAAACAAAAATATAAAAAGAAAAGAAAAACAAAAGCCAAATCTGAAAAAAAATAAATGCAATAAAGCATAAATGAATGTAAAAGTTATACGCACGTCATTTTCAACCACATCAAGAATATTTCATACTTGAATTACACTAGGCACAAATCCATAGAGCAACGACAACACCATGCAATCACAACAACAACTAGCAACTATTTACGATCATAAGTACGATATGTAATACATCGCAGCAACACACAGCAAATACCTTCTGCATGCACTTGCCAACTAAATTTTGTATAAATATGTAGGCGTACTATGAACTTACAGTGCGGAAATCACTGTCCGTTGCCTTTCCCTTGCCCCTCGTAATGTAAATGAGGAAAATAATAGCAAAAATAAAATAAAAAATAGAAGGAAAGACGTGATTTCCGTTTCGTTTCGTTTCATTGTAATTGTTTACATTTTGCGAGATTCTTTTTTGTTCTTTTATTTTTGTAATATTTCACCCATTGCATTGGCGGCCATGCCCATTAGCATTAAAAATACACACTAAGCAACCAACACATTGCTGCTTAAAATAAACCAATAAACCGACCAAGTTGCAATTTTACCTTTTTACAAACGCTGCCTGCCACTTTATTTATTGTTGGAGGTAGAAAGTTTTTCCTTTCGTTGTTTTCTTTTGTCTTACGGAAAGAAAATTGCATATGTTTTCCATCAAAAATTGTTCGAAAAATTGTTTTGAAAGGTTTCATGTTGCCAATATGCATTTTCATACCTGCGCTACAGTTTTTTTTCCACGCTATATGGGTTACTGACACTTCCCTGATGTATGTGGCATAAGGTGAAGAAGGTCTCCACATAAATCAATAGGAGAGTGCGGACAAACTGGTTGCATTACTTTCAAATTACAGCAACTCAAGAATGTTCAAGTTTTTCCAAGTATTTTCAATTACTTGTATTTTTAATAAGTAATTTTTTTTTTTAAGTATTAATATTTACTTGAACTATTTGAAGTATTTTTAAATCTTTTAAATTTCTGTATTTTTAGCTACTTTTAGGGATTCTTAAGCACTTTAAGGACTTGAAATAATTTATAAGTACATGTATTTCCATTCCTCTGCAAATACGAGCATAACTCGCCCAACATGAATGGATGCGAGAGACTCGGACTAAGCCCTTACGTAAGCACTCCTTACGTAAGTACACTAAGTATTTTAACAAATTATAAGTTGTTGTTTTAGTTTTTATTACTTTTTTACTTTATTATCAAGTACTTTGAAATATTTTAAAGTAATTCTAAGCATTGTTAACTAATTTTAAATATTCTAAGCATTTCTTGGTATTCATAACTACTTTTAATTAGTGTTAAACATTTAAAGCAGTAAAGTACAGTATAGTATATATTTTCAAGAATTTTCAAGTATTTTTAACAATTCTGTATTTTAAGTACCTACTTTAAGTATCTCAAGTACTTGATTTATCTTAAGTACTTGATGTATCTTAAGTACTTTAAGTATTGCTATAAGTATTCTTAAGTACTTTTTAGTATTTTAACAGATAGTAGTTTTAAGTATTTTTTAATTAAGTATTTTTAGGTCTTCACAAGAATTTGGTTCTTTATTTTGGCTGTTGCCTTCGGCTAGGTTAGATTAGGCTATAGTTGGTAGGCTATAAGTATTGTAGTTAGTTGATACTTTTCTCTGATTGTCCACCTAAAGTCTAATAAGGTGATATTTATTAATTATTTTAGAGAATTGAAACCTCTCGACTAGAAATTTATAGAAGTTTCCTAACCCTTTGACGATGAAGCTTAGCCTTGTGAAGGATTTCAAAATATATGTGATTTTCGTGATATAGTATTTCAAATTAGTCTGATTCATAAATATGAAGTCTCACCGATCACCCTTTCGCCTATAGTTGCTTGGCAAATATATGCTATTTGCATATCGGCCGCTACGCCAAGCAGAATTCAAGTTCTCAACCGAATTTGAAATTGACTTCAGATTTACTCAGAGTGAAAAACAGTTTTATATCAACTTCACGGCTAGGTACTTGAATCAGGTACAAATATGACATCCACTAAACTTTTGTAGAGCAAACTCTCTTCCGTATGCAAATTCCGTATGCAATCCGGAATCCATTGTATGAATTCGGAACCGTTCGATTTCTTCTGTTACCGCAACTGAAATCATTCAAGCTGAAAATAAAAAATCTGGAAAGCTTCCAGAACTTCCTGATTATTAGTAATATCTGCTACAAAAAACTATTAGTTTTCACTTCTTAGCATTGAAATATTCCGAGACCTAGGTACATAGTCTTCGACTTCGACTTGCACATATTTTTCTCGCTCGTAGATAGCTCTTAAATATGACTTTGAGGCTAAATATTACTAGTTCACTTTATATTTATATAAGGAAAAGAGAACCTTTATGTAGAGCGTTTACTTAGTCAACATTACCGACATAATTTCTATTCTACATAGCTTCAACGTCCCAGGAGTTGCAGCGAAGTAGACGCTACTCGTATGTGATATTGATTTTTTTCTTGGCTTTTTTGTTGAACTGCAGTAAAATTGTTTTAGCAACTCAGTGTTGCCAACTGTTTTGTATTTGTTGTTGATGTTACTTTTTTGTTGCCTTATCAAGAGAAAGAGAAAAAAGTAGTTGGCTTGAATTATCAATAGCAGATGCTTTCAATTGAATGGAACGAATGCACAATTCTCAAGCAGAAAGGAGGTAGGTATTGCAGTGATTTTGTAAATGAAGTTGATGCCAAATAAAAAGTGCTAATGGGAATTTTATGGCAAGGCTATATAATGTGACCTGAATACATTGAAGTATGTATTTTTCCTACCAATACTAAATAAGTATATGAGGTTAAGGTTGAATGGAAGAAGGTAAGAGATGAGGAATGAAAAAGGACCAAAAACAAAATATATAATGTCAACCTTAAGCTTTTATACCATATAAAGTTGAGTTACTGTTTACGTTGCTGTTAAATTGAGAGAATTACCTGTGTGTGTGCTGGTACTTATGTCTTCTTTTCCAAGTTTCAATTTTATGGAAATGAAATTTTTACTTTAGTAACTACCAAATTGAAAACTCAAACACAAACATACTTGGAGTGAACATTATGAAATTTAATGTTAAATAAACTGTGCCACTTGGCTGCAAGCCAAAATAATCGTATTTGCTACAATATTCCGTAATAAGAAAATTAATAATAATAATAATAATGATAACTAATAAAATGATGAGTGTGCAAAATTAAATTTGCTAAAGGCCAAAGACAATAATAACAATTCACCAAATGAGAAGTTCGATTGGTACTATCCCAACAACAACTTATTGCCAATGCAGGTTGACTTTTTTTTTTTTTTTTTTGTTTTTCTTAAGTACATACTATAAAAAAATCAATTGCAATTGAAAACTTTTTTTGCTGCACTTTTCACTGTACATTTGCTGGACATTTGTTGTACTTTTTGGCTTTATGCCAACAACTAAACAAAAACAAATTACTTATATAAAAAGTAAACAAACAAATCAATGAAAATTAAAAGTGTTTACAAAATAATTTTTTTTTCTTTGCATTCAGTTGAGAAATGTTTACAGCAATAATTAAATACCAAAGAATACACTCAATATAAAAATATTTTACCTATATATTTTTATTTGGCACACAAAATTGTACTTTTGTGGTAATAATATGGCTCCATGAAAAGTACATATCTTTGTGGTTCTCTTTTCCAAAGCAAACCAAATGTGTATTTTTACATGTCAATAATTTTTACTGTTGAGGGAATTTACACACTAAATATGTGACAAGCACTCAAACATATAGGAAAATACACACAGCATAATAAAATTATTTTCTATATATTTGGGGTACATAATATCAAATTATGGGACAAGTACACAGGCTATGTATTTCTATAAATTGAAAGAGGAGAAGATTTTCCTCAATAAAGAGCTTGCCAGGAGAACGAATTCAAATTTTTTTATTCATTCTTCCAAATCTATTTCGTCCCCTTCAAAGTAATCCCCCCCGGCCAAAATACACTTGTGCCAACATTTTTTCCAATTCTCGAAACAGTTGTTAAAGTCAATTTCCGGAATAGCCTTCAATGCGCTTAGCGATTCATGTTTAATGTCTTCAATTGACTCAAAACGGTGTCCACGAAGCGGTTTTTTGAGTTTAGAAAATAGCCAAAAGTGCTAATTCACACGGTGCTAAGTCAGGCGAATAGGGTGGTTGCGGAACGATATCAGTCGAATTTTTGGCAAAATGGTCTCGTAAAACCAATGCAGTGATTTTGGAACCAATCTTCTTAGGCCCAAATTATGTTTTAAAATGGTTTTCACTGATCCTTCCGATATTCCCACGATGCCAGTAAGGTCTCTGACTGTTACTCGTCGATTCTCGAGCACCAATTCCTTGATTTTATTGACGTGTTGATCATCAGTTGATGTTGATGGCCGTCCTGGACGTGGTTCGTCGTCAACGCGTTCTCGACCATCTTTGAACAATTTGTACCAATCAAAAACACTTGCTCGCGACATACAATTATCACCGAAGGCCTTTTGCAACATTCTGAACGTTTCGGCACCAGAAATTTGATTCCGCACACAAAATTTAATGGAACTTCTTTGTTGAATAATTTCACTCATTGTGAAAATCGCCGAATGCACTTTTTGTACTTCAGAAAGACAAGCGTATACTAAACACTAATGATTATTTTGATGTGACATTTGGCACAGATGTCACCGACAGTCATACCAACCTTAAAAAAATAGTATTTTGATGAATGGGCTTCCGCGCGAAATTTAAATTAAAAAGTCTTACTACTTTTTGCCCACAGTAGTAGTAGGTTATAAACGAATCCAGCTGGCACAGAGTAGAGTATGAAATTTTTGATATGATTACGAGTACTCTTGAACTTCAGTTATATCGAAACTTAAATTTTGAGATTTTTTATGATACGATAACGAGCACTTTCAAAGTTCAGTTGTATCCATAAATAAAATTGTGAAATGTTTTCTTTTAAATTTGAGAATTAACATACTTTTCGTTGAAAGTACCGGAACCTACTACTAGGTATAAAAAAAACCAAAACTAATTGCCGACACTTTTTATTACCAACTCCAAGTAATTAGTAATTATTCATGAAATTTACATTTCATTCGGTAAATATTCAGAAGCAAAGTTATTTCTATTTGTGTTAATAGCCAGCTGCAGTTCAATTTGTAGTAAATGTGAAGAACATTTAGTAAATAGTAATGCGAACTAAAAGACTAAATTGTAGGCAAAAAAAAAAAAAAAGAAATAATTATGAGAATTACTAACAGCGCACGTGCTTCTTGTCAATAGTTTTGCTCTTTTTCTTATATAATATAATATTATTTTTCAGTGAATATAGTAAGTAGAAATATGTATTTACGTAGTAAAAAACTCTACGCAAAACAACGACACCACCAAACTCTCGAACCAAAATTTGCACAATTTTTTGTTTCATACAGACTTTGTCGTATTGGCAATACGTGCACACAAAAATATGCGAAATATTCGTAATGATGATGATGATGAGGTTTTTTTTTACTAATGGTTTTTAGCTACTGATAAAAACACAACAACAACAAAATCAAAGACAACTGAAGGCGCAAATTTTTCAACTGAAATTGGATCCGAAATTTACATAAAAATTATTGAAGCATAAAATATAGAAATTATTTTTAAGTTGTAAAATTACGCATAAAAAAACAATTAACTTGACTCTTAGAGTGACATTTTTTGTAGGTGGAAGTAATCTCTCAAATTACTGTTATCGGTTTGTTTTTATGAATAATTTTTTAATTGCACAAAAGGTTTGTGGAAGAATAAAAATTGTTTTGATAAAATTTCGGGATTATGGACCGAATTTTACAATGAAACTTTCTATTTCCTGTTACCAGCAACAGCCTATAGAGGGCCTAGGCCGAGCTACTCGCATTCAATAATCTTGTGCGTGTTATATTTGCACATGAATGGAAGGGACCTACAGTTTAATGCCGAATCCGAACGGCGAAGTGAAAAGCTTTTCATATACAATTTTTACTCTTGTAGGTTTGCCATTGCCTGCCAAGAGGTGGTGCTGTGTAGAAAAAATATTTTTTCTACTTTTTGATTTTACCTGTGCCGAGATTGGAACACCGGGCACTCTGCGTAGCAGTCCAACGCATTCCCACTACGCCACAGCGATCTTGGGAATCATCCTTTGATAAATTCTCATCTTCTCACTTATATCTTTCATTTCGACTACGAACTACTTCCTTAGAACTTACTCTTTCATTTCTTCATTCTCCTTCGAATTTTACTTTTTAAAATATCTCCTTTAAACTCTCCTTTTTTGGACACCTTCCTACTTCTTTTTGCACCAAATTTTCTCTCTTGTTTAAGCTGCCTGCTGTGACTCTCCGCGCTTTCAAACTAATGATTGTTTCACACTATTAACGAACGATGCTCGATTCACCGCGGGGTATTCACAATTTTTAAAATTTCCATCATAGGAAGTACATTAAAAATTCTGTACGATTTTATATTGCAATAAATTGCGGAAGTCACCAATTTTGTTGAATGAATTATGTAGATACATTTAAATGAGCAAAAACATATAAATATATCCAAAATTATTGGTTAAGTTGTTTTTGTATTAATTTGTTTTTTTCGACAAACACATGCTTGTACAAGTATGGTACCATATGTATGATAGCAAACATTATTTTATCGCATGCGATATAATTATAATTTATGTTTTAGTTGAGCTTTGGGCACGCGTTTCTTCCGTTAATATTATCTCACACTCACAGTTGAAACTTAAAATTTGTGCATTCTACAGCTAATATTTATAAGATGACACTAAAGAAACTAAAACTTTGCATTAGCATCACGTTTAAGATATGTAAATCACGTTTCTTTGGCAATCGGAATCTTTTTAAACGCTTTGCTGTTATATGTTTTTTATTTTAATTTGAATACATATATGCATATGAATATTTTTCTTATTTAATTTAATGTTTTTATACACGGAATGTGAATTCAAAGTTTTTCTCAAATTTCTGCTTCTGCTTCTGCTTCGTTTTTGGAGCGGGTTCTTCTTAATTTTTCTGTTTTTTCTGTTGTTGTCTGTTTGGCTATTATTATTCTAAATGCGTCTACTATTTTTGGAGGCATGATACGCTACTTTTGTTTTTAGATAATTAAGCATTTGCATAAATGGTTTTATGCCCAAACTTTGATAATATAAAATAAAATGAACAACAAATAAAAGCAAGCGAAAAAAAAAAATTCAGCAATACAGCACACACGTCTTCTATCATTCAGAAATCAACACTCTTGCGGCAACGGCTCACCGGGTCTTGCTTCGTTTGATTTCGACACGACTGTTCGCAGAAATGAAACATGCTTGGAAATCTTGATGAGAGAAGACTTCAGAATTTATGTTAATTTTTCAATGCATGCGCGGGAAATTAATATGTAATGATTGATTTAAAAGGTGCGACCGCTATGGGATCAAGTAAGTACATACTAATCTCTTTCGTCATTGTATTATTTAATATTTGCTATATGTACAGCAAGTTTCCTTCTGATTTAAATACTCATTCAATTAAATTTGCAATCCTCTGTGGCTCACCACTATCTGGGCGTCTGCTTTTCTGGTGGTTTTGCTGTCATCCTTGCTTTGTGTTTTAACTTGATTTGACATTTGCAATTACTTAGCAAATTACTTATACTTTTCTATAAAACAAAAACTTATGCAATAATTTCTATTTTCCTATTTTACATACATAAATAAAATGTTTATTTGCTTCTTTTATTCTTATTGGTTTTGACCGGTCCAAACCGAACAACAGAGCAAAGAATATCAAACAATAAAAGAAGAAGCCTTAAATAATAAACTAGCAGCAATAACTTAAGCCCTAAGCAGACTTGAATAATATTAAACTAAAAGAATACAAAGCATTGACCTTCATTTGTTTTACATTCAAACTTTATACATATTCATAAGTAATTGACCAGAAATGTATAAATTTCTGTTTTGGCCAAAGTAGAAATGTCTTTAAGTAGAAATAATTGAAAATTAATGGATTAATTTTGAATGAAGGTATTGGATTTATATGGTTTGATATAGTATTCCTGAATTGTGTCTAATGAATATGGTATTACACATTTTTGTACCTAAATTATAAAAAAAAGTTATTCTTTTAAGTGACAGTCTTTCTTTAATTTTAATATTCATGTAGCTTGGATTCAGAAACCTAGCGTAGGCTTTCCATGAGCTGTTGAGCTATTAAAGAAGAAAAAAATTGCTACCCAGTCTGTAATTCTCGTTATAAAGGCGTGAAACCTATAATTTTGGTATGTTGTGACGATATCTCCAGAACAACAGTTATTCGCATGCATGCATGTATGTATGTATGTATGCATAAAGTCAATCGCGAATGTTTATGTAGATATATTTATATATAGTGATCTGCAGTGGTATACACATATATGTATTGTAGTAATAACACATTTACGCCATCTGGCGACTTCGGAATGTATTATCAGAGAAACTCCGAAAATGCTTCGAGGTTCGTAGCCGCACTAACTTTTCATGGCTAGCATCAGCTTGAAACTTCGATGAACTCTGACATGTTCGTGATATCGACGACATCTGTGCTACAAATACAATTGAATCAGCGTAATACAGTCACAGTTCGACAGTCGAAGTGTAAATACAGAGTGTGTAATATAATTGCTAAGCAATTTGTTAAGTGGTAAATTTAATAAAGTTTCAGTAATTTTCTTTTATTGAGAATAATTGAGAATAAATAGACATTAGAAACTAGATAATCGTAACAATATTTTCTTTTTTAACTGCTAAGTACTTGTGTCGTGACTAAGAAAAAGTTGTTTATCATGAATAGGTAAATAAATTTACCAACCCTCTTCGCACCATCTTTGAGGTGTTATATTTTCATAGTCACTACCATATACTACCATGTACAAGGTGGCGCAAAAGTTGTATATGACCATCAGTGGGGTGGACACGAATTTAAACGGAGGCAGAAATTATCTTTGATTCCATACAATGATACGAGAATTCACTCCCTTTGACTTCAATCGATCTTAAAAACTTTTCTCATTTACCCCTTCCCCCTTTCCTGTCAAGAAAATATGTATGTATACCCAATTGAAATTTATTTAGAAGTTAAAAAACGAACTGTGATTATTCCCAAAAATTTGAAAAATATGTATATATACACAAAAAATATACAAAACAAAAAAAGAATAAAATAAATAATATAAAGTGTACTTTTTCTATTTTAAAATGTTCTTTGCATATGTATTTAATCCAAACGTGTGTTTACATATAAAATTATAGTTTAGTTAACTAAATGGTATCCAACCAAATATGCAAATATAAATAAAAATATCTAAATAAAAGTGAACCAACATTAATTAAAAAAAATTAAATAAACTAAATAGAAATACTAAAGCGCATTTAGAAAGTCAATGACTCAAGAGAAATTACACAATTAATTCGTCAAAAAAAAACCAAATATTTTTGCACATTTTCTGTTTGTTTTCTATATTGAACTTAATGAACTGATGTTGATTAGCTTAGATTTTATTTAACAAATTCATTTAATTTTTTTGTTTTCGTTAATGAAATTTTGTTTTGGCTAATAGCGTGAAATCTGCAATGTTAGCGAATAATGCTTAATATCAAAACAAAAGAACAGAAATATTTATCGACAAAACGACAACAACAATGGGAAAAACCATTTATTTAGAAATATTTCAGAAAACCAAATAATTAGGAATATTTTTTTCACGCTTTTTCCTTGTTTAATGGCGTGTGGCACTAGTTAGTGCAACACCTGCGAAATATTAACTTTAGTTTGTTTAGTTTTCATATGAAATATTCTAATCTTCTACGTGTCAGAATTTTGTTGTTGATATTTTGCACACACCGTAAATTGCTCAAACATGTGTATTGAATTAACGTATGTCTTAATTTGTTGGTAATGGGAAATTACTTACCTAAAAATCAGACAAACACTCTGAGCCTATAAGCAATAAACACTGATTAGACGGATATTAGACTATATGGTACAGGTGTATGTAAACACAATTTAGCCTTAAGTAGTTGTGTAAAGGTCAAGAAAAACTGATGATATATTGTAATTTCGTTCCTCTTCTTTAATATTTCATTGAAGATGATCTGACTAGGGATGTACCGAAACCTCAAAGTATCGATACTTGTATGAGTAGAAGTGAGTATCGGTACCTTTTCGTCAACTGATAATAATTTTTCGATATTTAGTGGTTCGATATCGAATGAATTCTATTTGAATTATTTGTTTACGAGTACATCTTTATCAGAAAAATTACATTAAGAAGTGAGATCGAAAAAATTGGATAACTTTGAAAGACCACTGCTTTGAAACTCTTTATCTGAATGAAAAAATTCAAACAGTGGGGCTTTGCTTTGGAGAAATTCTGATGAAATACAATCACATGTTTTTTCACTTGTGAACTTTCAGTTGAGTCATGGCATCGGAATTGGAAAGACGCGATTTAGTTGTTGAATTATTTCGAGAAAATCCGCAGTGGAGCCAGAAAACTATTGCAAATAAGGCGAAAGTTGCAAAAAACACTGTCTCAATGATTTAAAAAAAATTTAATACAGACTTAACAGTTGCTAGAAAATACGGTTCTGGAAGAAAATGCGGTTTCGAGTCTCCACAAAAGGTGAAGAAAGTCGTTGCTCTCTTAGAGAAGAATCCAGCGTTGTCTAATCGAAAATTGGCGAAAAAAGCGAGTTGCACTGGGTTTTTAGTTCGTAAAATTAAAAAATATGCGGGCCTTAAAACATACAAAGTGCAGTGAGTACCCGACAGGAGCGCTACTAAGAACTTGGTAGCCCAGAGCCGAGCTAAAAAGTTGAAGACAGGTTTTTTTTGCAAAAATTCGATTGCTGTGTTATGGACAATGAAACATACGTGTTGTCTAAATTTTCTAAATTGCCTGGTTAAGAGTTTTACACCGCAAAGGAACGAGGAGGAGTTGAGGAAAGATTAAGGACAAACAAAAGTCCAAGTTCCCGAAGAAGTTTCTGGTATGGCAAGCGATTTGTAGTTGTGGGCTAAGGAGTAAAAGTTTCGTAACAAGTGGCACTGTTAAAGCCGAAATTTATGTGAAGGAGTGCATTCAGAAGAGATTGCTGCCCTTCCTATCGAGATATAATGGGCTCTAGTGAAAAGAACATTAAAGGCAGGCAACAAACAAAGAAGCTAAATCCATGGAAGATTTTAGAAATAAGTGGAATGCTGCCGCCAAGAGAGTCTCAGAAATGACAGCTAATGGCAGGCATACCGGAAAAGCTGTCCGAATTCTGTAAAAAACAACAAACAAATTAGTTTTATTGATCATTTTATCAGAAATAAAATTTTCTTTTCAAAACTGTTTACATTTTTTTAATTGCATAAGGGATTTCAATGCTAGGACAATTTAAAGTTATCCGATTTTTTCAATCTCACTCCTTAGTACCAAATGCAGGAAGGGATAAAAATTAAAAAGAGTACGTAAAGTGCCGAAGAGATTTTAAAATTTTTCTCACATTTTGCACTTTTTGTAGAAACCTGAAAAAATGTTCTACTATCCTTGAAAATATTTTTTTTTTAAGTCGAGGTTTACAAAATATCCTCTATCATCGACTTGTTTTTCCAGTGAAATTTTACTAAAAAAAAAAATATTATTTTCTGGTACTACTTTGCAACTATTTTCGAACCATTTGTAGAATAATTTTGCACTAATTTAAAATTGTTTGTCGATATTTTTGGGAAAATTTTCCCGCAACATTTTAATTTTCACTTTTGTAGCATACCATTTTTACTAAAGAATTTTCATCGCTATCGCCCTTTCCCCCTTCGCCATCAAAAACAAACAAATTGCTTAAAAAATGCCTTAAAATCGTGGTGTCGTAAGAGCAGACTAAGGTGAGGTGACATGAAAACATGTTTTAAAATTTCAAAGTAGAAAATCAGGATCCCATTCCTTGTAACACCCATTTAAAAATGAAACGAAACGATACATGCTACCATATATCACAAATCATATAATAATAATATTATAAAAATATCAACAACATCGACGACATCGAGATGGAGGCACCAGTTTTGGTGCCTACAGCTACCACCCGACTCGTCTCTCTGACAGTTTGATTGCAAACATCGACGACATCGGCGACACCGACGACACCGACGACACCGGCGACACCGACGACACCGACGACACCGACTCTCTGACATTGAATGTTGTCTTCAACAGTGAAAATATTAAATATGCAATCAGTTCAAATGAAGTGTACTCGTATACGTGAATAGTTGAATTGTTTGATTTTTATACACATTCATTATAGTGTACAATAATAAATAAAAAATGTGCATTACGCATACTAAATGCACAATGCTGCACAAAAGTCACTTAATTCATACATTTGTACAACAACAAGAACCAGTTTTGGTGCCTACATCTACCACCCGACTCGCCTCTCTGACAGTTTGATTGCAAAGCTTGTAACCAAAAAGTTAATCGCCTTCAAGCGCAACTTTTTCATTTCAATATACTATGTCGCTCCATGACAGTAATACATTATTGTTTCTTTTTTCTTTTTTGTTATTTAGCTGCGTGCATTTTTTTTTTATTACATATTATATTTTGTATTTCATTGTGGTACTCACATTCAACTGTCAAGCTTTCTTTATAATACGTTTTTATTAATAGCATTTATGGATATGTGCATTTATGCAGTAATACCCAGTTAAATGCATTAAATATATATATGTACTTTATACAGGGCCGCGGAGAGAAAAAACGGGCCCGGGGCGGAAAAATATGTTCAACTTACGGGTCCCTTGTTATGGAAATGTGTCTTGAACCATTTCGGACATCTGCATGATTTGTAGGACAGCAGTTTTTTCACTTCGCCGCTCGGATTCGGCATAAACCTGTAGGTAACTTCCATTCATGTGCAAATATAACACGCACAACATGAGTGGATGCGAAAAGCTTGGCCTTTGGCGCTACATGCGGTCATAGTCGACACTGATAAACTGAAGTTCTTTGTGGTAAAGGCATAACACTTGCCACAATGGCTCCTATCTCTTTATCGGTGTCCTGCGTGATCAGTGAATGTGATCTCATTCTCCTTCCTTCTTCCTCTCACCTATCAATCTTCCTTTCGTTCAACACAATGCTCTGCATTCATAGGGGTACACCTTGTATGTTGAATGTATCAATAAAAAAAAATTAAAAAAAAAAAAAGAATTGAAAATTCGTCAAAAATACATTTTCAATCTTTTTCCAAAAATAAATTCGGTTAAATATTTCTACATACTTACACATTTGAATAATTTTAAATTTGTAGGTCTCACCGATTTTAGAAGATTCTTTCGAGAATCAACAAAAAGTAGTAAACTTATATATACTTTATTTTAAAAATTTTTATGCATTAATATTGTGTAATAAACTTGATATGAAAATATGTAATAACCAAATTTCCATTTTGGAAACCTAGAAGCACGGGCCCTTTTATAAAATCCGGGTCCCGGGAGAATCATACCGTTTCTCCACCTGTTCGTCAAGCCTAGCTTGTTAGATAAATAATTCTGTAAATTCCATATATTCCCTGGTTAATTCAGCCCCGCATTTATTGACAGAATTAACCGGGGATTACTGTATATTGCTACATGAAACTGTTCGCTGCAAAGATGAAAGAAAATTATATATGTACCATATAAATATACTACTACTATGCAGATTCGCAAAACTTTGTTATTGTATTTATAAATTTATTTAATTGAATTCCTTAAGCTTTTAAAAGTTTTAATCGCCGCAAAGGATTGTGGGCTAGAGTTCAGTTCTTATTTAGCTTCTTGTTCTCTTCTCTTCTTAATTTCAATATTATAAAATTAAAACGAATGTGGGCTGAGGATAATATAATTTTTTGTTTAAGCTTTAAGTATATGCATATATTGTATGAAGTATGCCTTTATGTACATATGTACAGAAAATTATGCGGGATGACACCCAGTAGGAAAAATAAATACATAGCCACTGGCTTATATGCAGATTTAGGAAAACAGTTTGTCCTGCTTTCATCCTCACCTAATGAGTATAAAGTTTGGATTTCTTTTTGGCTAACAGCCAAAGTGAATATTGCAAAAAACATGGGGTGCGTAAGATGAACCTTCTCTTTTCTCCTTGTGCTCGTATTTTCTCTCCACGGCTTTGTCCAAGTACCAGTACCAGCATATAAACCAAAAAGATTGTAAACTAGTTCTTGCAAAGTCATCAATTTCACAAAGTCACAGTACCTAATAAAGGTTAATGGGGTTTTTTGAGACACCTTTTTTAAATTGATTTAAGCAATAAAACATGGTGCGTTTCGAATAGAAATTCAAAACTTCCAGTACTTCTTCATTCTCGCCAAAACATAGATCTCAGATTACTTATACAATGCAATGGAGAATACCTTATACTCTCAGTGAAACTCATTGACTTCGACATGTAAAAAATCAATTCTCCCTTACTTAGTAACGATACTAGGTAATTTTTCCATGTACCTTATAGGCTCTAGGTGTTGACAATAATGCGAAATAAATTCTGTATGCAGAAAAGCGTTAATTAATTATTAAATTGTAGTAGGCTCGTCACGTTTAACCTCTTTACATCGAATATGCTAAACGGCCATCAATAAATATTAATTTTTTCTAATGCCTTTTGGGTTAAAATTGAACTCACTTTTGATTATCTTCTGTTTTTACTTTACTTTACTTTTGATGGCACAATAACCCATTGAGGGCCTAGGCCGAGCTTTTCGCATCCACTCATGTTGTGCGTGTTATATTTGTACATGAATAGAAGGGAACTACAGTTTAATACCGAATCCGAACGGCGAAGTGAAAAGCATTTCATAGCAATTTTTACTCTTGTAGGTTTGCCATTGCCTGCCAAGAGGTGGTGCCGTGTAGAAAAATTATATTTTCTACTTTTTGATTGTATCTGTGCCGAGATTCGAACCCCGGACACTCTGCGTAGCAGTCCAACGCACTACCACTACACCACAGCGACCACACATTAAGATAAAAACTGAAATTATATATTGACCGTGATTTTGATACAGTATGATTAAACGTTTGTACTTATTTGTTTGGCTATGAAATTAAATTGTGAATTTAAAAAAAAAAATATGAATATTTTAGCAAAACACACAAAAATTTGCCCGAAAGAAATTAATTGATAAAGTTGATAAAGTTAAACTGTCAATGTTGTCCGAGTTTTTTCAGAAGAAAAGCAGCTCCACAGTTATAACTTGTTATTGTTTTAGCTGGTTCGCATTAAAAATTTATTTTTGGAACATTCTTATTTTATTGTGTTTCCGTCAAAATTTTATAATATGTTATCGCAGCCGAGCAGAATCTTCCAAAAATAGGGACAGAATCTCACTGGGTTATTATGGTAACACATAATTTAGTTGGGTTTATTGTACCTTTGTATATTGTATGGGTGTGAAATATATTCATACAGTTCAAACAATATCCATAGTTTGGCTAGGTTTTTCTTCTTTTCTTTAATTTGTTATACAAATTAATCCTTTTTTGAACTCTTATCATCTTTGTATAAGGGTCCCTCCCTCCCTTCCTCCCTTCCTCCCTCCCTCCCTTCCTCCCTCCCTCCCTTCCTTCCTCCCTCCCTCCCTCCCTTCCTCCCTTCCTCCCTTCCTCCCTTCCTCCCTCCCTTCCTCCCTCCCTCCCTTCCTCCCTCCCTCCCTCCCTTCCCCCCTCCCTCCCTTCCACCCTCCCTCCCTCCCTTCCCCCCTCCCTCCCTTCCTCCCTCCCTGTCCTACATAAACGGGATTACTCTTTTACCGTCTTTGTATAAGGGTGAAAAGCTTTTTATATACGAATGTCTCTTATCACAGCATGGATTTACATTTCTTCATTTTTTCCCTCTTTGCATATGAGTGTCCCCTTATCACTATACGGTTATATTTTTTGCACTTGTACTCTCTTCGTATAATGGTCCTGCCTTATCAGTATACGGGTTTAGTTTTCTATACTTTTATCCTCTTTTTATAAGGATAAAAAAGCTCTTTGTATATGGGTCTCCCCTTATGACTATATGGTTTTATATTTTGCACTTTTATTAAGGTTTGGCTCCACTCGAACTCAGCTTTAAGGATTTTGTTTGGTTTGAATTTTGGTATGAATTTTAACCGGAGTTTTGACTAGATAAAATTTTTGAAATTATTTATGGAATGGTTTTTTTTCGGATTTTCATGAACTATCTGATAATACGATCCCGTTTAGCTTGAGAACTTAAGAGAAAAAAACTGGAAATGCCTTGAAGCGAGAAGATTATTTCCAAAAAAACAAAAAAATCAATTGTACCGACAAATGAAAGCACGAAAAATGTTTTTTTTTTTTGAATGCTGAGCATTGTGTTGATTGGAAAGAAGATTGATAGGTGGTAGGAAGAAGTACGGAGAATGAGAGAGGTAATGCAACCACAGGACACTGATAAAGATCAATATCAGTTACCCAGCCAACTAGAATTATCGACTTATTCGCAACTATACCGAGCTATTTCTGCGAAATCTTAACTGTTTTGTTAATTTTTTTCTCCAGTTTTGATCTGCATCCGATTGTAGTGGTAAGGAGCTTTACGAATTCATTCCTCTCCTTCCTTATGAAATCGTAACTACATTTTATCAAGAAATAAAGTGAAGTCATGGTTGATTATCGTACCGAAATAGGATTTTGAATTTGAAAAAATTATGAGAAATTTCGTAACGAATTCTTTGCGATTTCTGAAGCTCTTGTTATACTTCATTATGTAATCGTGTCAGCCTATAGCCATTCCATGCGATTTTCGTAATGTATTCCGAACCTGGAAAGATTATAAGAAATATCGCAATGAATTCGTTGCGATTTTGGTAAATTTATGTAGTTTTCTTGAGAGGTCCGTAATGAATTGGCAACGAGTCTGGAAGTTTTCACTTGCTGGGTAAATGTAGTACAATACTTGAATATTATTATTATTGAACAGCAATTAAAATTACGATTTCAACGAGTCAAATCTTATCAGAAGAATTGAAAACAGACTCGCGGCGAATGAAATTTACCAGAAATAAGCAGACACATTGCATAGTAAATAAGAAAATGTTTAAATTTTTCAATTTCAGAACACTTGTGACATTGAACAACGAAAGGTGCGACTGCAGACATATTAATTCCAGAAAAGAAGAAAAAAGAGTGAAACTATGAAAGATATAGATTAAAAATTCATAAAACCAAAACGAAGGAGAAGAGAAACAAATGTCAAAACAAAAGATAATAACGAAAAGAATACGCGACACAATTACAAACGTGGCTAAAACGAAATAAAGAAATAAAGAGATAAACTAATAAGAGGAAGCGAAAAAGCGAGATATCAATAAACTAACAAATAACGATAAAAGAAAGAGAACGCAATACCGCGGAATAAATATTCATTCAAAAATAGATTCGAAAAATTCTAAAAGCCGTTTCGATACTTTTTCCAAAAACCAACGCCAAATTTAGAGTTATAAAGAAAAATGTGTTCCAAAGAACTTTTACTCCTGGCATGCCTATTTCTGCTAGGCGGTCTCCGTCTGACCTCCACCACAACCACAACCACATTCGTCGCCGCCATGTCCATAGCCAATCAGGATCTTGAACGTTATTTCCGGTCTGCGAACGCCACCCAAACGCTGGCATCAATGGCTGAGGAGCGCATAGTGATGGATATCTATAACTATGCTTATCTCAATTATACGTACGTGCATGAAGGTCGCCTAGAGAAAGTAACTTTCGAGGAGGAGAAGGCACGTTATGGTGAAGGTAGAATATTTACGGTATATGGAAAAGTGGTGCACATGACCGATGTGGGCGATAAATTCGATGACACTGCGTGCACTAGCAATCTTATGGGTACACTGGGTGAACCGACGCCAGCGGAGGGTGTAGCCTGGATAGCACTAGTGCGGCGAGGCCGCTGTACATTTGAGGAGAAAGTGAGGAACGTACATGCGAAGGGAGCATCCGGCGTGATCATTTACAATGACAAACCAGTGATGAGTTTGGAGAAAATGCAAATTAAAGGAAAGGAACGTAAGTAACTCAGAATAGGGAAAGAATTTATGAATTTGTGTATATGCAAACTTCATCTACTGGTGGTGGTAAGTAGTGAAACTGCGCAATTCCGTAATCATTATAAAAAAGATTATTGATTATTGATTATTGATTGTTGTTTGTTGTTTGTGTTGTTTTTGTTGTTCGCCTGTTAATAATAGTAATAATGATATTGTTAACCTTTTGACAGGCAACATTACCGCTGTGATAACTTATCTGGAAATTGGTATCGATATGGCACGTATTCTTGATCGAGGAACTGATATCAGTGCCGCCATTATTCAGGGTAGAAATGGTTCGCGACCAGTTAACACATTGAATAAGTAAGTTGGCCATTTATCTTTATTTGTTTATTTTTAGATGCGGTAGTATTTATGTTTGTATGTATGTTAATTATCATTAAAGTAGCTTTTTAATTTGTTTAGCACTGCTGTGTTTCCATCAGCAATGGCAAACACATTGATAACAATAATTGATATTATTTGTAGGGGCATAATGTTAATAATCTAGTAATCCTTATATGTCGTTACCTCAATGTGAAAAGGCTCTAATTAACATTTTTTTGCACTATCGTGTTTTCGACAGATTCTGATGAAATCGACTACGTCCATTCAAATTTGTAAATATGATTTTGAAAAAAAAAAAAATTAGTTAGGGCCTTTCTATATTAAGGTAAACATTTATATGTTTTTCTTAAAGAATTTATTCTGGTATAAACAAGTAATAAATCGCATGTATGTATGTAAGTAAACTTAATAATGGAAATTTCTTAAGTCAATGGAAATTTCTACCCATACGCTACTTATTTGCTGGTATGACTATTTAGTTCAAGTAGTCGGCAGCAGGGGGGTATTTTTTTTTTGATATTTCAAGATAGACAAATTTTTGATAATGTTTCCTACGAATTTCTTCATTAAACCTTTATTTATTTAAGTGTTGTACGCTTTCATCAATATGACAATCACATTTGTCAATAAGAAGTATAAAAACATTCAGTATACTTAGATAGAAGAAGATATTCATAAGAAAGTATTTAACCGTAGGCCCTCAAAAATTAATTTAAGAATATACTGAAAACGTGACTGTATCCCTACCAAAAATTTACTAAGTAAGTATAACCATTTTACTTCTACCATATCTGCTCCTTCTCCTATAAATATGTACCTCAAAATTCTACTTGCTTCTGTTTACCCCTATGTACGTCCCTGTAGCAATAACAAAATTGACTATAAACTAAGTATTCCTAACTTTACAACTGGTTGGCCCAGGTCTTAAATACCAGGAAAGTTAAGTACTTAATTTATTTGCCTGAAGGTTGATTCTATTCGATTTACTCCCATATTCTCCTATGGACCCGTAAATATGTTCAAAGAGTTTGACCGTTGCGTTGACTATTATTGTTACGGACCTATAAAGACACTGAAAGTAGTTCCATCAGCAATCTAATGATTGATCTTAATGTGACCAGTTGGTCCAAATTTTAACATGTCTAAACTGTCTGATTGGTATTGCCCGAGATATATTTTAAACCTGGAAGTGAGTGCCTCTGACAAAAGCGACAGAGGCTGTTCTGTCCTGTGTCTAGACTTCTGAAGTGTTTCACACAATTTGCAATGCCCTGAAAGGAAACCCGCGATGATTCTGCGATTCTTCTCTCTTAGTTTCAGTCATGAAGTGGCCCTCTTTGGGTTAAAGTGACCAATTAGCAACTTGGGGTTTGAGCCAAATTGGTTGACCTACTCGACCTGTCCTCTTCTTTTAGTTTGTCTTTGATAGTGTTAGTTCGTATACCTATGGTAAAAAGGTTTCTGGACCAATGTTTTTCTCGGCCGCTGCCTTCCTTGCTAACCATTCAGCTACCTCATTACCATGTACCCATGTATCTTGTTCGTCTTGCCTAATTGGTTCAGCAACTCTAGGTCTTCCCAGACTAATTTCGAGGATATCTCAAAGAAGTCTAAGGCTTTGATTGCGGCTTGCTTATCGAAATAAATTACAATGTCTTGACTTTTGCACTTACATACATACGGTCGAGGTTGAATTGAGCCCACCACTTTATGGCGAGGATTTTCTCTAGGAAGATGCTACCCATAGGGATGTATATGATTCCCTCCAACAGAGATCAACGTCAGAAAGTTAAAACTTCATCTCTTCAGTTTTACTTTAATCCACTCTGTTTGATTATCTTAATTTAATTCGTATTTTTGATAATGCAATATTTTATCTTGTGCAATGAGAATTCATGAAATAAGCATTTCTATAATTTCCATAATCTTATCAGAATTTAAAGTCCCATTAGAAAACCTATTTTTAATTTTATGATATACCTTACCTACAAAGAATAAATAAACATTGCCAGTTAGATATTTTTTTAAATTGTAAAATTAAATTTACAATTTTATCATAATTTAGAAATTGGATCAACATCACGTTTCGTTTTAAGATAATCGGTCTGACGAAAATATGTTGACATCATTAGCTACGGTCTATTTTTTTAATCGTGTTCTAGTTATCGTGTGCAGAAAACAACGTAGCTATTCTTATTAGAGCAATTGAGTGTCATTGCCTCCTCTTCGCAGAGTTTGTTGCTTATCGAATACAAAAAAAAAAAATTATTTTATAATAATATTTTGTTTTTTCCGTAGGCACATACATAAATATATTTAAATATATTCTTTTTGTTGATATATAAGCCATCAACATTACAGGCAGACAGACATTCGGAGATGTGCCAACAAAAAATATTAAGTATTTCCCTAGAGCATCAATATTCTTGCTCGCAAAAAGTGAGTGCAAAATGTGAATGAACTGTGCAAGAACAGAATATGAAAAATAAATAAATATTTTAATTTTGTATATTCGTAATATATAAGTATTCGTAGCAAGAAAACAGAGTAGCTAGCTTCAGTCGACACAAGTGAAAATTGAGTTTTCATGTTATTGTTATTCACTCTTCCAAAAGTTTTATTTCTATTCAACTAAAGAAACCGAAACCTGTAACTAGTGAAACCGAAACCTTGGACGAATGAAACCGAAATCTTTTTTTTGTTTTTATTGATATATTCAACACACAGGGTGTGAATGCAGAGCATTGTGTTGAATGGAAGGAAGATTGATAGGTGAGTGGAATATGGAGGGAGAACGAGAGAGGGAATGCAATCACATAAGAACACCGATAAAGAGATAGGCAGCCATTGTGGCAAGTGCTATCTGGGTTTACTTAAACCGAAACTTTTGACTAGGGAAACCTAATCTTTGACTGAAAAAACCCGAAACCTTTGACTAGTGAAACCGAAACCTTTGACTAAAGAAAACGACATCTGTGACTAGTGAAGCCGAAACTAAAGACTAGTGAATCCAAAATATTAAATTAGTGAACTTGATGCCTATATTTACTGAAACGAATAATTAAAGGACTTACTTTTACTTACTTTTAATGGCACAACAGCTCATGGAGGGCCTAGGCCGAGCTTTTCGCATCCACTCATGTTGTGCGTGTTATATTTGTACATGAATGGAAGGGACCTACAGTTTAATGCCGAATCCGAACGGCGAAGTGAAAAGCTTTTCATAGCAATTTTTACTCTTTGTAGGTTTGCCATTGCCTGCCAAGAGGTGGTGCCGTGTAGAAAAATTATTTTTTCTACTTTTTGATTTTGCCTGTGCCGAGATTCGAACCTCGGACACTTTGCGTAGCAGTCCAACGCATTACCACTACGCCACAGCGACCACTAAAGGACTAAAGGACCATAATTAAAGGACTAACGTATTTAAAACCAGGGTGTAGGGATACGCACACCTGTAAAGAGTGAAAGCGAAACCTGTAACTAGTGACATCAATACCTGGAACCAGGATTGGGTTTGCAATCTTGAGGTTTATGTTCCGTTCCTTCTATTTTCGTTTATTTTTGTAGTTTTATATTTTAAGTATACCCAAAAATAGTTCGTGATCTACATAGTTCTTATACCTAGAAAACGGAGAGGGTAATTCTAAGCCGCTGCCTTCATTAATCGGCCATCTCATTTCCAAGTAATTCTGTATGTTTTGGGGCAGTGGGATGTGGTTGCTGTGGCGTAGTGGTAGTGTGTTGGACCGCTACGCAGAGCAAAATCAAAAAGTAGAAAAAAAAAATTATTTTTCTACACGGCACCACCTCTTGGCAGGCAATGGCAAACCTAAAAGAGTAAAAATTGCTATGAAAAGCTTTTAACTTCGCCGTTCGGATTCGGCATTAAACTGTAGTTCCCTTCCATTCATGTACAAATATAACACGCACAACATTAGTGGATGCGAAAAGTTCGGCCTAGGTCCTCCATGGGCTGTTGTGCCATTAAAAGTAAGTAAAGTTAGTTGGGGCAGTGGGAAGAATGGCTATTTCAAATTTTCTTTATTAGAGGCCACTTTAATAGATCTATTAGGAAAGTAGCTAACTCTCTCGAGATTAACATTTATTTTACAAATTTTCCATAACAAATTTTGTTTATTATTTGTCTTTTATATTTTTTTTAATATTACCAAAATGCATAACTTCCCCGGGCTTCATATTTCCTCAGCTTCGGATAGGGCAATTTATAATGTTTCACCAATCGAGAAGAATATTTCAGAGAGAACAAGTAGGTGTTGGTACCTCATTATTGGGGTCACATTTATTTTTCTATTAGTAAAAACTTAACACCCCCGAAAGCAAGACACAGACTCCCCCCAAGAAAAGTTCTAAACATTAAAAACTTAACTTCCTGAGCTTTCAGAGGGATGAGGGGAGTATAGAGAGGCAGGCACCTTAAATATGTTTTAACAATGTTTACTCTGATTAATTTATATGCTGAATATTCTGTGCAATATTGTTTTCTAATTAAAATTTAAATCACGTCAGCTCTCAATTTTGAATAAGAAAATTAAATTAATTCCATACGCGTAAAAAATAATGCACGTGTAAATCAAATATGGCATAATTAATTAGGAAGTATAAACCTTAGTTGAAGTAAAAAGTTTGGAATACATTTATGCATATGGAAATATTTATGTCTGATTAGCCTAGGGAAAATATTGCTCACATTTTATGTTCATGACCTAAAATTGATTTTAATAGCTGATGAACTGAGGGGGCGGCAAGAGGTACTTATGTATTATAATATTTATCAGCCCATGAGTAAAATATTTAAGGGAAACGATCAGAAGTAATTATTCTTTCTTGAGTCATAACTTCAAGACTATCACTGTGACCAGTAATGCTGAGCAAAAAGCTTTTGTGTTTAATAATTAGATTTGAATGTTCGCAAGCTTGTAGCTTTAATTGCCAGGACCGGTTTAAAGCCTGTGTATATCAATACAGGAGCTGTAGATATTTGTTTAGATATAGAAAAGTCTACTTTAAAGTCTTATTTATTTGGTTAGCCTTGAAGCAGCTTTGAGCTTTAAAGCTATAACTGTTTTATGATAAATCGGGGTTGAACGCTATCTCTATGATACGAGAAATATTTTATTACATAGTAGATATTAATTGTAAATATTTATATGTTCAGTTTAGGTTTCTCCAAACCAACTTCACCCCGTTGAGCAATTTTTACATACAATTCATATTTTCATCGGGTTGGCAATGAAGTCTCTAGTACCAAAATATTCAAATCCAAATCATCAAAAGTTAATACTTACTTTTCTTTTAATGGCACAACAGCCCATGGAGGGCCTAGGCCGAGCTTTTCGCATCCACTCATGTTGTGCGTGTTATATTTGTACATGAATGGAAAATTTAATACACAATTAATAAAATTTGGAAAGTTTACACTCGTAGATTTTAAAAGTGCAGAGAGACTGTATTTATGATGAAGATTCTGATATGGATGATTTCATTACCAACTCGATTTTCATGTCTTCCTATAATTGTTTTTTTTTTTTTTTTTTGTAAATTTTTAGACTCTACAAGGAAATCATACAGACCAGCCGATTACGTTTTGGATGAAACTCGGATATGTTGTAGATCATTAAAAAGTAAGTTTTAGTAGCGTTGTTGCGTTCTGTTCTATTGTTTCTTCATTCAAATTTTTGATGTTCAAAGTTACTCTTCTTCTGCTTCTTCTGCTTCTTCTTCTTCTTCTTCTTATTCTCTTTCTCCAACATATCCGAGTCACTCTAAAACTTAGAAAAACTTTGTTTGATGCAGGTTTATTTGGCCTAGAAATTGTAAATATATTGGGATAACTTTTTAGTAACTTTTTTTATAGGACGAGATACTTGTTCTGGTTCCAGGAATAAGCTTTAAGTTTTAAAAAGCAACGATTGAGAAAGCTCAGTGGTTTATGTAGGCATATGTCATAAAATTGTGAGTTAAATGATTTTATACTCCTGCCCACTTATTAAAAGGATTTTAACTCTCGTAAATAAAAATATGAAGTCCTTACTCGTTAAAGTCTATATGGTTGCTGCTGTATATAGTTACTACTGCAATTTGTTCGTAAATGGGAAATTCCTTATATAGCTTCTATATAGCCCTGGAAAAATTTACCTGTTGCCTAAGTCCGGTAAAATGTTATTAAGAAGAACATCTTTCATATGATGAAGACCATTACATATATTTTTTTTACGAGTTATTATTACCAATTTAACTAATTCTTTGAACAATATTCAATGAAGCTTTTGGATATGGTGTTGTTATTCTTTGCATGAAATTTACTTATATTGAATAATCACCAGCTCTATTTGTGTGAACGCCCCATTTTACATATCCTATAACGACGTTTATCAAACTTTTGCTTATCTTCACGGTCTGTCTTATTGTTTCTGTCTGTTGAACTCACTATGAAATGATTAATTGTTTCGATAAGTACTTAATACAAACTGATAAAAATATTCTGCAATCTCTGCATAAGTACTTGTGTTTTGTACTTTTTGTAACCAACATGACTTCGTTTAGATGAAACGTGAACATGATATAGATCATATTTCTCCATATCTTCTGCAACAGCTTTGAGTCGGTCTAAAACTAAAACTAAAAATTGTTAAGCATATATATTTTCGACATATTTTAGTAGGTAAAAATTGTAAATAGGCGGCAAAACGAAACTGATTCACCAATATATTGTATTGTATTGGAATATACATAAGTATTATATCCCTCCACATACAAACCCCTTCAAATCAATAATATGTCATTACTGTGAACGATAGTTGATTGGGCGTGATTAATATCCGATTTCTTTTTATTGGTTTTTACATGAAATACTTATATATTTTATTTGTTATTTACACGTATCAATATTACCTTTGACAATGGTCGTTGAAGAAACTAGTAACTTGTATGAGAAGGTAAGCGGATTTAGATTACGGCAATTATTTTAGAGTCTGTTTTAATGAAAAGCTTAATTTTCGAAAATCGAGTCGTTTGTTAATAGATCTCACTGATACCTTTCCAACGAGCCCTTATTTAACAAAATCAAATGAAAAAGAAGGTATGATTTACGAACGGTTGTAGTTAATTGCATCCCAAAAATCACATATTCCACTTTCTTACACCAATGGGGTAAAACCAATATCAAACAATTTTGCCCTAGAAATTCTTTTGGTTTATTGAACCAAGCTTTTTGACGAGTTTGTTTTCTTATGCAAATTTAAAAAAAAAAACTTATATTTCCTTATTTATTCAATTTATTACAAGTTGAAAGTGTATTAAATTTTGTTCTTATTTATCAGCTTTAATTGCGTACATAAATAATTATTTGATAAATTTTTTTTTTTACTACTTTTATATTTCAGAACTTCCGTATTATTCGTATCCATCTCGTTTATGGTACTCATGGTTATATCAGTAGTTTGGCTAATATTCTACTATGTGCAAAGATTTCGATACATTCAAACAAAGGATTTACAATCGGTAAGTTAAGTTGGGGTACTTATAACGAATACATAAAAGAACTTACGAAAGCAGTCAAAGTTTCGATCCCCAGTGATCCAATGTACTTAGTCGCGCTTCTGAGAAGAAGTCAGACTGTTTCAAGAAGATATCGATTGAGTAATTACTGAGAAGTAGATATGGTAGATTTCGGCAATTTGGGTCACTCTCGCAACTCCGGTGAATATTGAACCGGGTTTTTTCCTGCTGCTCTTTTTGTGTAGACTGCCCTGAAACAAAAACATGGGAAACTTTGAGTAGAATCCGAAACGGTCAGGTCGACTGTTTGAATGAGTTATTTTATACCGGTAGTAACACAACGGCCCTTATTCACCTAAATTTCTTCAAAATATTTCAACTATTTCTTACTATCACATATGTTAGCTATTTATTAAAACCTAAATATGTTGTATTTACTTATTTCTATTTCAGCGTCAATTATGTTCTGTCACCAAAAAAGCCATCATGAAAATACCAACGAAAACTGGTAAGAGCACCGATGAAAAAGATGTGGACAGCGATTGTTGTGCGATTTGCATTGAAGCGTATAAACCATCCGATTGCATTAGGGTGTTACCGTGCAAGTAAGTAATGAATAATAATAATCACGGTTACTCTAAGTACTTAGATCATTAAAATTTCTTCTTCTTTCGACATAGACACGAATTTCACAAAAACTGCATTGATCCGTGGTTAATTGAGCATCGTACTTGCCCCATGTGCAAATTGGATGTACTCAAATTTTATGGTTTTGTGGTGGGTGATAAAATCCATTCGACACCTAGTCCGCAACATATTCAAGCACTGCCACCGAATGTGGTGTCATCAACCAGAGCGCTAGATAATGATAATGTGCCAGTTATAGTAGTAGCAGTAGCGCCACCATTTGTAGCAACAACAGCAACAGCAGCAACAGCAGTAGCAGCAACAACAACAGCAACAGCGTTAGCATCATCACAACAACACGGTGGTGGTGGCGGTGGTGCTTGTGCTGGTGCTGGTGCTGGTGCCACACCAGCACTGTCATTATTGACTACAGCTGCTGCTAGTGCTGATACTGCGACTACACTGCAATCATCAACAGCAACAACAACAACATCATCATCATCATCATCATCATCATCATCAGCATCACCATCACCATCACCATCATCATCAATACAAATGCAAAATGCGCATGCGCAAGAGGAAAATAATAATAATAATAACAACAACAGTAATAGTAGTTGCAATAGTAACAGCAACAGTTGTAATAATAGCAGTAATAGTACTAGTAGTTTTAGTTTTGAAAATCACTGCAATAATAGTAATGGCATTAATAATAGTAATAGCAGTAGTACTAGTAATAGTAATAGCAGTAGTAATAGTAGACCACATGAAAATCACTGCAATTGTAGTCATTCAAATAATGTCAACAACAATAACGGGAACAATAGCAGTGATTGTAGTCGAGGCACTTCACAGCCACCTTTAGTATTGCAAGTATCAACTGCAAGTCGTCAAGTGACTGATGTTTAAATATTACATTTATGTTACATTCGTTCCTTTTCACTTGCAGTTTGTATAAATTTTTATTTGTTTTTTAAATTTTAACGATTTAGTTACATTCATACATACATACATACATACTTATGTACGTGAAAATGTGAAAATTGCATTAAAAAATCATTGTAAATAATTGTGAAAAATTGTTTTTTATATTTTCTGTTATTATTTGTTAGCTAGCTACCTGCTGCTAATTGTAAGCTAATTTTAATTGTCATCCAATTGTAATCCAAGAACGAAAATAACAAAAAAAAAAAAAAAAAGAAAAAAGAAAACACTTAAAGAGTTTTAAGACTTACTATTTACTTATGTGAATTACACACACACTTGCGCTCAGAATGAGTTTAAATTCAATTTCATTTCAGTTTTGTAATTTCAACTAAAGTTTTTAGATATTATCAACTTACTACGATAAAGTAACTATAATTTTTTTACCACACAATAAATTAACTACAAGTTATTTATAGCTGTTAAGTTAAGTTTCGTGCTTTTAAACTGTTATAAACATTAGAGTTAAGAAAAAACATCAAAGTTAAAAGAACACACTTAAACCATTACGAGAATATATTTCTGTTGAAGCGTTTCTTTTTTCTAATCTATTTCTCTAGTAATTAACTACTTAATTAAAGAATTATTAATTATAGTGATAATAATCATTAAGTGAAAAAATAAAGAAACAAAAAAATTTATAAATTAAAAAATTTTTCAAAAAAAAAAAACAAAAGAAGAAGGAAGGAAGCAGACAATGTCATTGACTTTTTTGCTAGTCATTTACAATTCTAATGATACTGTACCGCATGAAATACTGATGATACTTAAAATTGATAAAGCTGAAAACAAAACAGAAAAAGAAAAAACCACAACCGTAACCACAACAAAACCAAGAGAAAACAAGCCCGCAAATAATATGTACCACAACTTGATGATTTAATTTACCTATACATACTTTATTTCTTTTTTGTTTGTAAATGTAAATAATCTGAAAAATATAATATAATTTTGCATCAACTGCAATGTTTATGTTCGTATATATTGTACCTACTATATGTATATTGTTCGTATGAAAAAGTGTGCAGTTTGACTGCCAAAGATCACTTTTTTTGATAAGTGAGAGCTAAATTTGTAATCATGAATTGTAATATAATTTGACTTACCCGAAAGAGAGTGAGTTCTCTTTGCTCTATGCTCACAAAATTTGTTTGCTCCACCAACAGCAGCACATCTAAAAATTCAGTCTTCTGTCTCCCTCTTCTACGCTTGATGATATGCTTTCTCAATTTTTGTACATCAAATCTGCTGTGGCATAAGTTACTTGCCAGTATTTCGATTTTCGACTGTTTGATTGAATAGGAATATTTTTAGCATATCTCTTTAGCAAACATGGATCATAGGTTAGGTTTGGTAGAAGGCAAAGGAGGGTAATTATTGCGAGGAAAGAAACCAAATGACTTCTTTCGTTTTTAATATCACTGACTCTGTTGTGTTAAATACAGCCTCACTGGTGTTCCAGTGTACCAGGCTGCATGTATTATTTAGTCAGATCAAAAACTTTTATTTTGGCCTATTTAGCTTTTGCACATATGTATTGCAATAGAATAAATAAATAAATGACCACCCAAAAACGATATGAGAAAGATTTTAAGTATATATATTCATATCTTGCTACAGCCAGGCAACCACTGACAATATTCCGTGAGATGGCAGCTGCTTCAGGAATCATTATGAGAAATGCGCCGCCTCGCTGAATGCGTGCCAATCCGGCCAGTATCCTACATAAGATGGAATGATTGCTGAACGTCTGGCTTTGGATTGATTATTGTTCCCTTACCATATTAATAGAATCTAGGTCTAAACTAAGAACATTTACACGGAAGTTGTCAGTGAGAAATCCTAACTAATCCTGTACGAATTTCATTTATTTTGTTGGTACTTTCCACACACAGGTGTACCCCGATGAATGCAGTGAATTGTGTGGATTGGAGGAAAGAATTAGATGATTCTTAGGGCATAACCCCCACCGAATCTTCTTTACAAATTTCTTAGCTATTCTGATTGTAGGTTGCGAAGTAAAATATCATATAAAGAAATGTTTTTTATTATATCTCTGGTTTTACATACGCAATTTCTGGTTTTACATACGAAGTGAGGGAGAGAGAGAGAGAGAGCATATGAGTGTGAGGTGAACTCATCTTTTTAGTGGACCCTGAATAAGGATGCTAATGATTGTCGTTGCCATAATACTTTCCACCCAGATCATCAAAGCGTAAATACCTCCACAGTGGAATATTTTGCCCTCAGACTTTGCCAACTTGTCTGAACTATCAATTGGAAAAATGCTATTCCACTCAATGTGAGTAAATAAATTACAATAACAACATAAGAAACAAAGACTACTTTTATTTACATAATCATACAAAACGAAATAAAAATTATAAAGTGCAAAAAATGTAATCAAAGAAAACAAAAAAAAAACAATGCATTAACATTTAAATATGCAAAGATTGAAGATGAATAAGCTTGAGTTTTGAACACAATCAAGGCGAATATCGCTAACGTCGAGAGAGCCGCACACAATCAAAGCGACAAAGACTAGCGATTTTAATTGGCATTTCAATATTCAAATTTATGTTTACAAAACCAAAAAATAAATAAATAAATAAATAAAAAAATAATAAACTATATAATTTTTTCTGCCTAAAACTTTGAAGTACTTTAAAAATGTTATAAAATATTGCAACAAAATCCATTCTATTGTCAGAAAATTAGAGAGCATCGCCATCATGACGATTTAGCTTCTTCTCTTTTTCTTTCACCCATAATGTGTATAGAATATGAGTTGTAGTCGCCATTTAATTCTCACTCAATGCACATTAGCACGACTGTGATTGGTCAATGTAAAGCGTAACGTGGAATATTTTCTCTCTGCGCTTGATCTTCAATATTAACTCTTTTATCAAAAGTTGTCTGCTTGGTGTTTGTTTATGCTAAACTTATGCTTCAAGTTTTTTTTTTTAAAACAACAAGGAAATTTCGAATGCTACAACAATAATTGCTAAATATTGCTTAACTAAGTATTTTTAGAATGATCTATATATGAAGCTAAGTATTTGATGAAGTAATGACTTGAAAATTATAAAAAAAAACAAAAAAAAATGTTCTTGATTTCTTTAATACACCTAAGAAAATTATGCTAAAAATAAAATACATAATTGAGAAAAAAATTTAAAGTTTTATATTTTATTTTAATTATATACTATTGATTTGCTAAAAAAATTATATACTGGGTACCCCAAAAGTCAACTTCATTCGTTGGAGGGCTGAGGGCTGGTCAGTTCATAACAGACCAAAATTTTAAATCATAACCTTAGTTTAAAATGTTTGGTTTTTGAATGAATTTCGTGAAAATCGACGACACTTTAGATAAGTTTTTCGAATGCTACAGCTACAAAATTCATTTATTAAGATTCTAATTTTTTGTTACTGATCATTGTTGATCACAGTCCCATTGGGGGAAACATTTTAGAGCCTGAGTTTTTACGAAGTTGACGAAAACTTGTTACATCTCAAAAACTAAAAATTGTTTACTGAGCTGGCCTATGACCTGGTCTCCAAGGGATGAAGTTGACTTTTAGGACACCCTGTATACGTTTTCTCTTATGAATCACTCTCAATCTGTAAGTATATGCTTGTAAAACTATCAACCATCAAAGTGGCGCCCCCATCAATTTTCTATCGCTGGCTTACCTTCTTATATTTCGCACATCTGTATAAATGGCAAAAAAGTTAAGTGAGCTTAAGTGAGATTGAGCTTGCCTGAGCTTTCCATATGTGGTCCAAATATGATACATTTCCCATGCTTTCTCCACCTTGCCTTCATTCATTTTCCCTGGCTTTCCATTATTACAATGCCTTATGTAAGCTGAAAAGCTGTGGTGGGCAAACAGTGTAAGCAGCTTTCAACTTCCAAAATATGGAAAGCACAAAAGCTTTTTACACGCATATCTATGACAGTGATGGGCAAGAAATATAAACTACAAAAAAAATTTTTAGCCAAGTTTTTATGAAAGGCCTCTCTATGGAATGCCCGTCACTGATGTAAATATCGAATTCTTTCACTTATTAAAAATAGCAAAGTTCTAACTCATTCTCACAGGTACGTAATTTTATAATTTTTTAAGGCTTTTATGAAAAGCTTAAATTTTGTATCTCATTCCCACGAAATGAATAAGCTTTTATCACCACTACGCTAGATTTAGAAAAGCTTATAACGATTACTTGATCTTATAACGAGCTTTCGATATTCTCATGTGTAAATGATATGTTTAGACTGGTGCAGGCATGACATTAAGGTAGTAAGAAAGAGAGCGCAATACTTTTCTACCTGTCTTTCGTGAACAGTCTTTTCTGTTTGCGCCAGTGTAAACAGCCAATAATGCACTATAAGTATATGTAAGGCTCGGAAAGTTCATTTATGTGCTCATGATCATTGATTGTCATTTATTTAGAATAGTCTCGGAGCATCTCACAGTAGTAAGCTTAAATCTCTCAAAACATATTCAAATGACCTTCATCCGTACTGCTATGGAATTGTCTGAAAATGAACATCAATCAAGTTTTAAATTTCGCTCTTTCCTCTATTGTGCTGTGTGTTCTTTCTCATAACTCTCTTTCTTCACATTCACCAACACAGTTCCTCGGCAGCGAAGAGAGCATCTTGGAATACGAAACTGAACGTCTTCCAGCATCGAATGGTGCTGCTGCTTCGACTGCAACAGCAGCAACATCAACAACCGCTACAGTCGCTTCAACTTTACACCCACCAGATGGCGGAGCACTTAGCAGTCTCATACGCAGCCGGGATTTTGTCATCGACTTTCCGCGTGTTTTCGTTTTGGAGTCTGGCAGTGCGGTCGGGACACGTGAATCATTATTCCCCGCACGTCTGCCCGAACGTTCGCAGTCATCGATGTCGCTGGCTCATGCCAAAGATTGGATGTCAGTGGTGACTAACAAATTGGACGAACAGCATGGATTGCGACGTTTACGCCGAAAGTCAAACAATCGCGATGATATGGACGAGGTGAAGAGACAGACGAACCACTAGAATTTGCATACTTTAAATACAATAATTTGGTGTTATTTTTTTTCATAAACTTACAGCAACTACTCGACGTAGCATGCAGCGAGTCTGTGAAAAAGCGTCGTTCACGCTCCGCAGACGGACGTTACTCGCATGGCTTTGTCGGGCGTAGAGAGCTGGCGCGTTTGCAGGCAATCGCAAATGCCAATGCCAATAGTGATGCAGTGGTTATTTCCATTGAGGGTGATGATGTCGACGCCAGCACTATGCCGCCTAATACTGCTGGTAGTGGCTTACGTCGTGCGACTCTGCGTAATCTCACTGAAGCTACATATGCGCAATCGGCCCAACGTCAAACCGAAGAAGATTTATACCTAACGACCAGACGACGTGCCATAGGGCGTGACAGCGTTATTGATATACCGCTGCAGGAGATTCCCAATCGAGCTGATAGCGCCGTAGCGGCGTTGGGTCGCCGCGGCAGTTGCGAAACTATGCCGCCCATCGATTTGGCCGCAATTACTATACAAATTAATGGCGAGGATCTCGATTGATTTGGAGGCAATCTACCTATATACTTTGTCCTACATATAAATAATCAGATAGAATCTACTAAAACACATGTAACTGTAGGCGACTACGATTATTGCAATATATTTTTGATTTGTAATTTAATAAATAAGTTTAGTTATGTACAATATGTAAATAATTACACCACAATACTTACAGTGTATTTCGTTTTGTTGGGAAATACTGTTCATGTTTAGCTTCAAAATATACATTTTAATTTCTCCCTAGTAAATTTAGAGTCCATCCTGAAAGTATGCTTCTCAAATTTTTATATGGATTTGTCTTACCTTTCTCCTTCAGCATTTTCAGTTGGCAATGCTGCGGTGGCCTTTCAGTGAAAACCGTTGGCAACGCGAGCTGTACACTTTCTGCTCATGTACATTATTAATTATAGTTTGTATGGAAACCATTTACTTGGAGTTTGGGCACAAATTTTGTTAATAGAAAACAACAGCAGAAGCAGGATTCAAAAAAACCAATTTCAATTGAATAAATGTAAAAATATATAAAGTTCTAAATAAATGTTTAGAACTTGATGGTTTTACTCCCACAGTAAGGCCAATCCTATTAAACGTTTTTCAGTTTTTACTTTACTTTACTTTTACTTTTAATGGCACATCAGCCCATGGAGGGCCTAGGTCGAGCTTTCGCATCCACTCATGTTGCGCGTCTTATATTTGTACATGAATGGAAGGGATCTACAGTTTAATGCCGAATCCGAACGGCGAAGTAATAGCAATTTTTACTCTTGTAGGTTTGCCATTGCCTGCCAAGAGGTGGTGCCGTGTAGAAAAATAAATTTTTCTACTTTTTTTTATTTTGCCTGTGCCGAGATTCGAACGAGAAGCAGTCCAACGCATTACCACTACGCCACAGCGACCACTAAAAATCAGTAACTAAAAATCGGTAGGAAATTTCTCTTTACCTCTTCTGAAAAGTTGTAGCCAAGATCCTAGTATACAACTGTTTTAACCATTCCATTCCCGCAAATTAAGTTTTAAAGGATCTCGTAGTACTTAGAAGGAGAAGAAATACGCTATTTTTCAGTTTTTGGCCCATTACTCTAAAACGGTAATGAATTTCTTTTTACTGCCTCTAGCAAAGTTATTGCTAATATCTTCGAGCACACAACTTCTATAAACGTAGTATGTTGTGAAAAGACCTTTAGAGGATCTGTTAGGATGTCGATTCATAAAAATAAAAGTTTTTGAAGTTCCTACGCTTTTAAAATGTGTTCGTTAATACGGTTTGATGAAAGAAGTTGTGCGTGATGATATCAGCTACAACTCTGCTGAAGACTTTAGAGAGAAACTCCTTACCTTTTTCGAACTTATAATTCAACTCTAGCCACTAAAGAAGGTCTCACCTGAGGTCTATTCCGATATGGATTCGTTCTTGTCCATATTAAGAAGAAGATAATAAAGAAAAGTTTCCCGTGTTACATTGTGCCATTTAATGAATAAGGAAATTGGGTGCTGCATGAAACACAATTGCTGAAATTTCAGCAGATGTTGATTGTTGCTTGCTCTTTTTTGATACTTAGGCTGTGATTCTCAACAGTAGATATAATTTTTGTACCTAATTAATAATGGACAAAACTTTTCATTGGTCGTTATCTCTTTTAGATGCTTAGAAACTGCATTCATTGAGCTTAATGTTGAAATTATTATTGTTGCATTAACATAACATTGGCTTAGAGTAGCAATAAAAGAAAATTAAGAACAACACTCGGCAATGAAAACATTCAAATACTTACTTACTACTAAAATCCATAGAATAACAATACAACAACACTAACGAGTGAGTAAGTGAGTATATCGAACACCCAACCTAACTAACTACCTCCCCAACTGTAATCAAGAGCGTGGCCAGTCACCAACCAACGGGGTCGTTTTGGAGGGGTATCTAGAAGACTTTAATCCTTACCCATAATCGTTTCATATTTGGCGGGTAAGAACCTCCAAAACCCTACTTCACAAACAGTTGCCAACAACTTGATGGCAAGGGGGGAGCCGAGTGAAGTAGGTATGACTTTGGGAAATGCTGAAAAGCGGATTTAATTGTACAACAATAGGAATATGCAGCGCGGATATAACATAAATACCATGAACAATAATAAAACAAACAGTAGAAGATTTTAGCTGTCATTGTTTTGTGGCAGTGTCGGAATTTGTGGTTGGCATTGTTTAGGTTGTTATTTAGCAATATAAATTCATAAAGTACAGCATAGAGCTGAAAAGAGAAATGAAAAATGTGTGCATTTAAACAACAGTGACGAAAATTTAAGATACATTTAAAAATATCATTGAACACTGTTCCTTGTGATGTAATCATACCAGAACTACAACAACAAAATTTAAAAGCACATCCACACATGAGAATTGCATTTCGCAATCAAGTCATAGAAGTCTACTGAAGTCGATAATCAGAAATGAATCGTAGGAAAATAAGATAAAGTCCACTAGAAAACAAGGTCAAAGAAATTTAATTTTTTTTGTTATGAAAAACTCTTTGGTTTCTAGATGATGCTGTGCTTTTTATCATAAGTTAGCAAAGCCACGAACAATTAGCATGGCCATGAACATCTGGAGTTTTTTTTTTGTACTTTCCATCTGTCATTTTGTAGCGTCTAAATGTTTTTAGACCACAACAGAACTAAGAGTTGGACAAAATTTGAACCAAAACTCAGAGCAATATATTTATAATATATAGAATAAAATCAGTCAGGAAGTCAAATCAAATTCATATCAAAAATCTAATATTTAATTTGGAAATTTGAGAGGGGCACCAATTATAATAATCTGTATTTGAGATACAAAAATGTTTCGAAAATTAAACTTTTGGAGTTGCGAACTCTATGTAGATAGTTTAGGTTTCAGCGTTAGTTAACAGTGACGATAGGCCAAAGAGAGTTTCTATACGACTGCATATTTGACTGGCATCACGACTCACGTTTAGATTATAGTCAGAAGTAAAGAAAGCTGGGATCTTTGCTTTTCTATGAAGTTGTGAATGTTTTTAAGAAATTCGAAATAATTCTTTTTTTTTCGATCTAGGTTTTGATGGATTATAATTAAGCGTATCCATCTGCATCACTGCCTTAAATTTAGGATCTAGCTTATAATAAAATATTTTTTAAGCAATATTGAAAATATTAAAGATTCAAATTGTTTTTTGCTTATCCTGAAAAATTTGAATGAAAATGCGTGCTTTAACTATTTAATAAAGGAAAAATTCATAACCTTAAAGCTTTCTACAGAATAAAACAACACACATGCATAAATAAGCTCATATAAAAAAAATGAGAGAATTTTGCTGTCAACAACATTTGAAGTTGCTGTTACAATATCATGTCGAAATGAAAGCAGAATTTGTATTTGTAGCACTGCACCAAATGGCATGCAACAACAGTTGCAGTTAACAGAATAGCCAGCGCAGCAACAGCAACATAAATTAACCAAGACAAGCTTCAATCATGTTGATGTGACATACCAATATCACCGAAGTTTCCACATTGCGACTGGTCACAATGAATGAATTTACAGCGTGAGTGAGTGTGAAGTGATTTAAATTTTAGTTATTGGTCTTTAATTTTTTAGCACACATTTAAACTCAATTTTGATCATTGTTGAAAATTCAAGTAGAATACATTTACATAACAACTTACTAAAACTGAAACCTAAGCAATTAAATACAGGGTGCTTTTTTTTTAGAAGTGTGGTTTTCTAGAAGAAATAAAACGCATACAATTTAATGTTATGGTCAAGAATTTAGCTTTATTATAAAGATAAGGATTTGCCATTATGTTTTGAAAACGATTTCGGGCAAGTGGCTGGTTCGAATAAATTCCAGCCGAGATGCCCAATTTTCGACCAATTCTTGCAGCAATTGGGGCCGTATGTCAGTAACAACGCGACGAATATTCTCTTTCAAGGCGTCAATCGTATCTCGGGCTTATCTGCGTAGACAAGCGACTCCACATAACCCCACAAAAAATAGTCCAGCGGTGTTAAATCACACGATATTGGAGGCCACGCCACAGGCCCACGACGCGAGATAATGCGCTCACCAAAAGTTTCCTTCAATAAATTGATTGTTTCGTCGTCCACATCAACATCATCCAATTCAGGCATGAAAAAGTCATTAATCATGGCTCTATAGCGTTCTCCATTGACTGTAACATTATGACCGGCTTCATCTTTAAAGAAATATGGACCAATGATTCCCTCTGCCCATAGGGCACACCAAACAGTGACTTTTTGAGGATGTAGCGGCGTCTCAACAATGGCTTGTGGATTATGATCACTCCAAATGCGACAATTTTACTTATTAACGTACACATTCAACCAAAAGTGAGCTTCATCGCTGAACAAAATTTTCTTGTGAAAATCGGCATCGTTGGCCATCTCGTTTTGGTAATAAATTTGCACGATTTGCAAACGTCGCTGAGGAGTAAGTCTATTCATTATGAAATGGCAAACCAAACTGAGCATAAATAAAGTGACAGCTGTCAAGAAGACCAACTCCGAAAAAGGTATTGCCAGATTGAAAACCACACTTCTAAAAAAACACACTTTATTTAATCATTTGGTTGCTAGTTGCCAGCTCGTGGGTACAGTATATTTAAGATTGTTATGAATGTTTTGAATTTTGCGCGTTTCTTCATGGATGGAGTTTAAAAAGTACATTCATACTATGATAAAAAAAAAAGAAAAGAGGAAGGCAGGGGAGGAGATGATCAAGAAACGTTTATACATTGCACATAATTAGGCGTGACATAATCTCAGAATCTGCCAAGAGCCTTGGCCCTGGACTGACGTCAATCTCAGAATCACCACAAAGAATGGTCAACAACAACTTTAACCCATTTTTAAACTCTGTACGTTTTCATACAACAATTTTGAAAATTATGCAAAAATACGTTAAAAATATTTACCCAAAAGTTATCACTGTTTAATATTTCAACATAAACTGGCTTTAAAACTGCATTTACAGAATTTAAAATTATATTGATTCACCTTGCTTAAAGGTCAGGTAAAGGTCAGACATAGACTTCCCATCCTAATATATGGCGCTGAGACATGGAAATTGACCATCAATGATGAGATACTGTTAGGAGCGGTCGAGAGGAAGATACTCCAGAAGATCTACGGTCCGATATGCGTGGACGACGTGTATGAGCTGTATAAGATGTACGCCGAAACTGACATAAGAAGTTAAGCGTATAAAAATCTAGCAGATTCGCTGGCTGGGTCATGTTGAGCGACCGCCGGAAGAAAGCAATCCGACTAGAAGGGTGTTTTATACGAGCCACGGCGGAGGAACACACAGAAGACGACGTCCTAATCTACATTGGAAAGATCAGGTACAGGGCGACTTGACTGCACTTGTCGTTATCAACTGGCGCCAGCGCGCGCATTGCAGAGGCGACTGGGGAAATTTATTTATCGAGGCGGCCAAGGCCGGTCGTCGGTTGTAGTGCCAGCTAAGAAAGTAAGTTAGGTCACCTCATTTCCTCGGGGTAGGCCAACAACTTTTATACCCTCTAAAATTCACAACATTTTTTTTTTTTTATTTTTATTTAAAATCATATTTTATTTGCACGTACTATTTGTGCTTGTGATTGACTCACTACAATATTTTTGTTTAATGTTTCCTTTTCTATTTTCCAACTTGCACTGGTGGGTGAAGGAAGGTGGTTATTTCGTTTTTGTGTTTTTAATTTTTTTTTGATGTGGTCGTATTTTGATGTAGTGTTAAAATTTGCATAAACTTTTCATTTTACTTGAAATTGCGCTGCCGCTGGCTGCTGGCTGCTGTTGCCCGCAATCTGCCAGCTATGTGCTAAGTATCTGTAGTATTTAGTTACTTCGAGCATTTTTTTTTTAATAGTATTTTTGCCTTTGGGGAGATTTTCGCTCGTTTAGTTTTTGGCCATTGGTGTCGCTTGGCGACATTTGCTAACGTAAGCAAAATTAATTCACTGCTAAAGCGTTTAAAGCCGCGCTGTTGTATTCCCCATAAAGACTATTTAAAAATAAAGGAAATGAAAAAAAAACAACAACACCAAAAAACAATTGAAATTGTAAATTTTTTGTTGGAGCTTCAAGTGTTGTAGTTGTTGTATGTATACGAAAGCAGCATACATTTTCACTGCAGCATTATAGCAAATCTCAGAAGGTCAATTTAAGTTCAACAGTCAACGCCATAAAGTTTTTTCATATTAAAATTAATTTGCTTTTAAATAAGCCAGGGAATTTAGTAATTATCCAAAGGTTATTTTGTTAAGCTTACATACAAGGGCGCGTGGGAGCTATGCTTTTAGATTTGAGTAGCGAAGCACGTTAAACGAAAGAAAGTTGTTTTATATTACCTAGTAATGCTGATTCCTGCGCAAATTGGAAGCGGAAAGCTTTTGACATGGAAACAACTTAAACCTCTCTTAGAATATTTACGGCCTTGCAAGCAGAAAGCTTGACCCTTTCTAAAGCTCAAAGGCGACCAGATTCAGCATTGCAAATTGACCTTAAAGGTTGATATCGAAAGCTTATCACTTTAAATATAATTCTTTTTCTTTCTTTTCTTTTCTTTTATTTTCTTTTCCTTTCCTTTCCTTTCCTTTCCTTTCCTTTCCTTTCCTTTCCTTTCCTTTCCTTTCCTTTCCTTTCCTTTCCTTTCCTTTCCTTTCCTTTCCTTTCCTTTCCTTTCCTTTCCTTTCCTTTCCTTTCCTTTCCTTTCCTTTCCTTTCCTTTCCTTTCCTTTCCTTTCCTTTCCTTTCCTTTCCTTTCCTTTCCTTTCCTTTCCTTTCCTTTCCTTTCCCTTTCCTTTCCTTTCCTTTCCTTTCCTTTCCTTTCCTTTCCTTTCTCCTTTCCTTTCCTTTCCTTTCCTTTCCTTTCCTTTCCTTTTCCTTTCCTTTCCTTTCCTTTCCTTTCCTTTCCTTTCCTTTTCCTTTCCTTTCCTTTCCTTTCCTTTCCTTTCCTTCCTTTCCTTTCCTTTCCTTTCCTTTCCTTTCCTTTCCTTTCCTTTCCTTTCCTTTCCTTTCCTTTCCTTTCCTTTCCTTTCCTTTCCTTTCCTTTCCTTTCCTTTCCTTTCCTTTTCTTTTCTTTTCTTTTCTATTCTTTTCTTTTCTTTTAGTAATCATTAATGCTTCACAATCAAGGGCTTGGAAAAACAGTACCGGTGTTTTCAAACTCTGAGCTCTTCCCTGCAAAAAAGTTTTCCTAAAATTTTTTTATTTTCATTTCTGAATACTTACCATAAATCAAATTAATAAGCAGCAAATAAAGCTTTTCGCTTGCAAGCATAGAAATCACCATCAGTACTTTAAAGCTCAAAGCATTTTGCTAACGAGCATAGGAAGAGGCATCAATGTTTCTAAATGCAAGCCCAGAAATTTGGCATCACTTCTCCAACTATTGAAGTTTTTGAAATCAGAATACGAAAAAGGTCAATCGGAAGTATTTTTCGCTATCCATCACTTCTCGCATGAGTGCACATTATTCAATTTTGAACTCGTTTGCTATTTACTTACAATCTCCTTTTTGAAGATAACTAATCCTTCAGACACTTCCTGCATGTTTTTTTGACACTAACTCAACTTGTCAATGCGTTAAGTTGCACATTTCATCCATCATGAAAAAAGAACCTTTCATGTGTAGTAGCGTGCTTGAAAAAGAGAAGGACGAAGCTCAAAGTCAAAACACGTGAAAAATGTCCGATTGCAAATGATTCCCTATTCCTTTTTCCTCTTTTTTTATTTATGTTTTTTTTCATGTGGGCAACGAAAAACGTGCATTGAATTTGAAAAAACTTGTTCTTCCTTTTTCGCCTTGCGATGTGAGCTGGCGCTGGCAAATTGTATTTCTGAATAGTTTGAGTTAGATCAAACTTTTATAACATAAATTGGTAGCAAAAATGTAAATCATGCTGCTACAACGTTATGAGAATATGCTAATAGGAAAAAGTTAAAAAAAAAAGTTGTGGTTTTTATAAAATGTAACGTAAAATAATATATTTTAGCTCAGAAGATTTTAGAATCTTCTAAATTAAAGAGCTAGGAAATATTGCCAATTTAGATTTAAAAATATAATGTTTAGGTTATTTTAATTTTTTCTGCTTTTTGTTTTCAAGTTTCTGTTGCTCGTATTCCTTCTGCTTTCTATTGGCTTTGTAAAGGAAAGTGTACTGTAGTTGCTACTAATTTATTTATTGAATAGTTTGACAAGTTTTAAAAGGAAAGTTTTTATTATTTTGGACAAAAGACGAAATTGCGGGTTTTCTTTTAATGCAATATAAACTTTTAACTACTTAGATGGTACGAAAAAGTGATGACAGCACATAGAAAAGACATCTTTAAGTGCACCTTTGTACATTATAAAAAAGAGAAAAATCTAAAAGTGTTAAATTCCATGACTTTAATGGTCAAATGATGTTTAGATTTCGTTGAGCTACTTGAACTTAGAAGTTTTCTTACTTTACTTTACTCTTAATGGCACAACAGCCCATGCAGGGCCTAGGCCGACCATTTTCGCATCCACTCATGTTGTGCGTTTTATATTTGTACATGAATGGAAGGGACCTACAGTTTAATGCCGAATCCAAACGGCGAAGTGAAAAGCTTTTCATAGAAATTTTTACTCTTGTAGGTTTGCCATTGCCTGTCAAGAGGTGGTTCCGTGTACAAAAATTATTTGTTCTGCTTTTTTTTTTTGATTTTGCCTGTGCCGAGATTCGAACCCCGGACATTCTGCGTAGTAGCCCAATGCACTACCACTACGCCAAAGGAACCACTGAAGTTTTCTGCAAACAAAGAAAAACGAACATGGGCGATCCTTACTGAAAGCACATATTGTCAAATTTCTTACTATACTTACTAAGTAAATGGGGGTCAGAAGGTCACAACATTATATACTGAAAGTCAAAGTCACGCAATTGCCCTGTGAACAATTGAGAAATCGAACTATGGAGATTGGAAAGCTCAAAATGCATTAAAATCACTGGCTATGAGTATGGCCACAATGTCTCGAATACCGATAAGAGGGCTCATGAGAGAAAATTAAACTGTCAGACTGAAATCCCCAAATCAAAGTAACTTTTTTGGATACAATGAACGCATTTAGTCTCAAATACGGTAAGTGGGCTTCTATGAAGGCAATTTAATCAATTACACGGTGCAACAGAATATTTTCAAATAACCTTTTAAGAGTTTCTGATTTCAGCACTATACTTTTATTCTCCTGAGACCCGAAGCCCACCATTTGAGTATTTCGATTGGTTTCTGATTCCAAATTTACTCAATTTCTTTCACATGCATTAAGATTTGCCGAAAATATTCTCCATTGAAAAGCGATTGGGGTTACTAAAAGGTCAAAGAACACCGAAATCGGATTTACTTTAAAAAAATTAACCCTTGAAAGTAAAAGAGGAGTGTATTGATAAGGAATAAGGGCAAGAACTGAAAGTAGGTAAGACATACTTAAATGTATAAGAATCTATGCCATTGCCAGTAATTGAACTCGGGAACTAGAGTTGATATGGAAAAGTCGGAGAAAAGGAAAGGAATCACTTTTGAAAAATAATGCATTCATTATTGAAATTTTGAGCACAATCAATAAAATAAATAGCCTGAAACTATTGAGGGTGGAAAAGGAGGAAAGTTTTTGGGGAAGAAGTTTAGACTTCTTATAATTAAATTTTTCCTGTAATAGAATAATCAAATGTAGTACTTCATTACTCGTGCAATTCTGTGTCGTTCATACCGCCAAATTTGATCTGAAATTATGATTTAATATTTACAACACTCTCATAGCATTGAAGCGGCGATAATTACTCAAGTTTTCTTAATGGATTTGCTAACTATACTCACATATCTTTTATTTATATATTTTTTAAATAAATGTTTTCCATAGGGACATAATTTAATGACCGGAAAAAGCGATGTAAACATATACATATGTATATGTAGTATACTATATGTATGTACCTACATACACATACACCTGCACATACAATACTAAGGATGAAAGAGATTATAAATAACGAAAGCAACAACAACAGCATGCTACAGTAAATCCACAAACATGTTCAAAAGTTGTACAAGTACCAAAACTTTACTTTACAAGGCAAAACATATGTGCTGCCCAGACAGAAGTGAGAACATATATGTTTTTATTGTGAATTTCATACAACAACTATGTACATATAGATGTTATCTATTAGAGAGAGATACGTACTCGTACATAACTACAAGCAACAAACATACCTAGTACCTGCAACGTATGCCACTTACATGCAATTTAAATCTATATGGTAGTACCCAGTACGTACAATGAGACGACGAGCACTCGTGCCATTTAATTGACTATAACTATATTGTAGATACATACATACATACATACATACATACATACATACGAACATAGTACGCACCAGAATCACAATAACAAACTTCGGCTGTTTCGCTTCGCACAATGTTGCTGCTTTAATTTAATTGCATATATTTAAAATATTTCCGACGCTTCTTCTTCATCTTTCTTTCTTATTCTTCTTGTACTTTGGAAAAGTTATTCACAGCTTAACACTGATCTGAAAGCACATGCAGCGTGTGTAACTAATAGATACAAAGATACGTACTCGTACATGCGCGTATTTGTTGTATCTTTTCCTTCTATACCATACAATTGAAAGTGTAATAAATAAATGTTGAAGTTGCTGTTGCTGTTGCTGTTGCTGCTCCTGCTACAATTGTGCATGCCTTCCCTTTATATATATAATCTCACTCACTTCTGCCCCTCCAAAGAATGTTGAAAAATTACACACAGAAATACCAAAATGATTGCAATAAATGAACAAGGACACAATCAGGAAGAATGAAGTGTATGTGTAGTAGATACAGTGACGACCGAGTACCTAGGCACTGATTGCATGAAAGTTTCTTAAGATTTTTTTGGTATGCGTAGCATTTTAAATTGCTGTCATGTGCGTGTAGAGTGTTTTTGTTACTCTGTTGTTCATGTGCTTGTTGTCGTAGCTGCTTACCACTTAAACTGATTTACTTTTATTACGTTAAGATATTATTGAAATTTTAACGGCGGCAATTTTTGCTATTCCTGGAAGGATGTAGGACAGGGATCCTTCAGATATAAGCCTTCGAGAGGTGAAGGCTTAAGCATTGTACAGCAAGATAAAGTGAAAGTAGGTTCTTCCTCTTCAAGGCATAGTCTGCATAATGTATCCTGACGAAGATTTAGTGGTCGCTGTGGTGTAGTGGTTTTACGCAGAGTGTCGGGGTTCAAATCTGAGCACAGGCAAAATCAAAACGATGAAAAATAAAATTTGTTATGCTATACAGTAAGGTGGGTCGGTGAAAAAAAATTTATAAAAGTCCGCCCCTCATATGAAAGCTTGCCTCCAGAGGATGCAACGCCCTAAAAACCGCCAAAATCGTTTTAAAGGTATAACTTTGGTGTTTGATGCTCGATTTTTATGAGTGATATGTCATTATAAAGGTGGAAATGAGAACAATAATTTCTTTATTCTTTATAGGTGTCAATGACCTTTGACCCCAGGATGAAAATGATACGACTACTTTTTTTTTTGACCAATAAAAAATCAGTTTTAGTTACCAAATTATGACCAACGAAATTGATTGAGTTTCATTGCTTATGTTTGTTATTGGTAATCAAAAACAAGGTTAATTACTAAGTAAGTAAGTAAGTTAGTTTTAATTGTTACTGGTAACCAAAACTGATTTTGGTTGGTCATAATTGGTTATTGCAACCAATATAAGTTTGGGTTATTCTTAATGTTTATGGTATTCGTAATCAAAATGAGTTCTGATTAATTTTAATGGTTTTTGGTAACCAAAATTAGTTTTGATTAATTTTATTGGTTATTAACTGAGTTTTTAATGATTTTAATGGTTATTGGTAACCAAATTTATTGGTTATTCAATCTGTTCTGGTTGATTTTCGTATTTATTGGTAACCAAAATGAGTTCTTATTAATGTTAATAACCAAAATGAGATTTGCTTGATTTTAATGGGTTATGGTAATGGTAACCAAAATGAGTTTTGGTTGATTTTATTGGTTAGTGGTAACCAAAATGAGTTCTGGTTAATTTAAATGGTTACTGGTAACAAAAAGGAGTTCTGGTTAATTTTAATGGTTATTGGTAACAAAGTTCAGGTTAAGTTTAACGGTTATTGGCAACTAAAATGAGTTCAGGTCCAGTTTAATGGTTATTGGTAACTAAAATGAGTTCAGGTTAAATTTAATGGTTATTGGCAACTAAAATGAGTTCAGGTTCAGTTTAATGGTTATTGGTAACTAAAATGAGTTCAGGTTAAGTTTAATGGATATTGGCAACTGAAATGAGCTCAGGTTAAGTTTAATGGTTATTGGCAAACAGAATGAGATTTGGTTGATTTTAATAGTTATTGGCAACCAAAACTATTTCTAGTTAATTTTAATGTTTATTGGTAAACAAAATGAGTTCAGATTAATTTTAATTGTTATTGGTGACCAAAGTGAGTTAGTTTTGGTTGATTTTAATGTTTACTGGTAACCAAAATGAGTTCAGGTTAAGTTTAATGGTTATTGGCAACTAAAATAAGTTCAGGTAAAGTTTAATGGTTATTGGCAAACAAAATAAGTATTGGTATAAGTGTTATTTTGGAATTTTTTGGATTTGGGTCTTAACTTTATGCCCCTGAAGTAGAGACTTAAGTTACTCCCCAGAAAGCACGTAATAGCTTTAACGGCCTGCAGCCTACCGAGGGGTAGTAACCTAGAACCGTTTTACTTGGAAAGCATCTAAAGTAATAATATATGTAAACATTAAGTGTGAAGAATCGGATATAGATTATCAATTTTTTTAAAGATTTTTCTCTGTACCTATAGATGTCGACGATATTTGCTTCAATAACTTTTCAAAGTCATAGTATGTAACTACTTGAGTACTTAATCAAAAATGCCTTTTATTTATCCGAATATGCATCATCATAATAACTTAAGAACTAATTAAAAAGTTTATCCTCTTTATATTATGGGAAATTAGCATTTCATTAAATAAGTAAGTATGTAAGTAATTTCCTTTCATTTTACAATATTTACTACACTAATCACGCCGCAGTGATTTGTTTTATATTTCACAATTTTATAGCCCTGTTTTTTATGACGTTTCTTTTTATGACTTTCAGAATTACATACTAACATTTATTTAAAGATACATAGAATTTTTATTACGTAAAGTTAAAAAAATGGTGTAAATTATGGAAAACTTTAGTGTGCAATGAAAATGCTGAAGAATATTGAAAGAAAAGTCTTAAACTTTTGCATAATCAGATGTTAACTAGTCAGTGTATGCCTGAGAAAACTTTAGAGTCTTGAGGTCAAGATTTTATTGTGTTTTTTAACCAATTGAGAATAGGTTAAAATTTACTCCTTGTTTTCTCTATTAGCTTTAAGGTTTGATGGTAAAAACGTTTAAGAAATAACAGTTAAAAAGGCAGCTGTTTATGATACGGAGGGACACTATAATCCATTTAGGTTCTAGGTGAAAAATGCTAAAAGGGCATGGTAATAAGGCTATGTTAATCGAATTCCTCAATTCCTCAATTTGGAAAAAGTTACGCACATATAAAAATAATAATTAAAATACGGAATAGTGTTGTATAGAGATTCTTAAAACTGAGATTAGGATGCGCTGGAATTTTTGTAAGGTCGATAAACAAAGAATAAGCAAAAAAATTTTGGGGGTTGGGTTAAGACTAAGTGGCATCGCAATGATAAGGAGTCGCTCCTATAGCGTTAAAATATAAGATCGACCCGTATTAATTTTTGATGGCCAGCCTCTTTCTGCAACATAATTATCTTCCATCCCAAACTTTTAAGGAGGCCCCCCATACATATTGTACTGTTTTTTATGAAATAGGCTCTCCGTTCTTCATGGGTGATCCTTAAGGGCTAATTGTAAGACCGACTTCTATTAACTTTTACTTGACAGTATTTTTCTCCAATATATATACTTAGCCCCCCTCATAACCCTTCGGGGACTCTCATCGACCGGTCATCTGACAGCTGGTTAGGAATCGCTGCTAGAGGGTTAAAATGTAAGACCGCCTTCAATTATTTCTCACTCTCCAACATTTTCTCCGAACATATTGACGCCACATCTTCAATCCTTAAGGGGGTTCCATACACAAATAGATTTTTATCAAAAGGGGCTCCTTCCGATGTCACGGTTAGGTCTTAAAGGTTTAAAATGTCAGCCCGACCCCCTTGATTTCCTTCTTTCAACATTTTCGCTGATTGTATTTAACTCCGCCTCCAATCCTTTGGGGGACTTTTGTAGTATAGTTTTATATTTTTCTAGGACGGCTGTACATTTTGATGTATAAAATACAGAGTTACATCAGTGATATAAGAAACTCAACGTATTCCCCAGAAATATAGGTACATATTTAATATTCTCTATCTCCCCGCTCGAGTGAATAAGCCCTGCAATTTGGAGAATTCCCCACAACCGGTCATATATTGAGGTCCTAGGCGGAAATTCCATTTAATTTTATTTCTACAATTTAGTTTAGAGTTTTTAAAAGTTATACCGGAGCTGCATGTAGCAGACACTAATGAGCTCGAGAGTAATTATATGTATATATATATTTTGATAATCTACATCAGTTCAAGTACTTGTAGGCAGATGCACGAGCACTTGCGTGTAGAATTTACATAAATTAATTTTCAAGGGTACATACGAGTATCTACAACATTCGTACCCACTGTGCACCTGTGCTATAGTGCTGAGCTGTTAAGCCCGGCAAAACGGTTTTATGTGATAAAAAATACATAAGTCTATACAGACATACACACCGTATTTATATCAGTTTGAATGTATGTACGTATTTCTAACCAAAAGCCTCATTCTACTTAACTCCTTCTATAAACTTTCCGGTGCAACTTTTTACTGCCTTCAATTTTATTTTTGGTTTTTATCTCGCATGTAATTTTTTGTTTTCTTTTGTTTTTATTTTATTTTATTTGTATTTTTGGCAGCTCAAGAATGTGCGAATTTTATACGTTTTGTATGTATGTATATGTGTATGTATATTATGTATGTCTGTATATCTTTGTGTTCCATATTGCTGCTTTTTGTTTCAGTGAATTGCCACATTATTGCGTCACATTATTGCGTGCGTATCTTAATTTCATTGTGAGCTCCATCCTTATCCGTATCCACAATAACTCTACCAAAAATGGCAAAGCGAAAGTTTTTTACGCCAATGTGAAGCATACTATTTAAATGAAAAAGGATACGGATAAGGATACAAACTTTTATTAAAGCCTATTTATTTATTTTGTGATATTTTATTGACTAACTATCACCAAAGAAACACAAGGACGAACATCAGCAGCAGCTGCATTCACAATACAAGGACCGAGTTAATGTATGAGCATATGAAATTGTTTATTGGGTATTATATTATATATATAATTTAACGCACACACATACAACAAAACACACTTCTCACACTTAATATCATCATATACATATTTCCATCAAGGGAAATCCACTTGACGGGAGCAAATATGAAGCTGAGTGCTTCGTAGCAATTTTGGCAAATTTGGAAATTGTAGGTATTTTTTATATTATTGTTATTATAGATAAAAATAAATTTTCAGCTTTTATTTTTAAGTGTGGTAATGAAATAAAAAGAACATGAATTTATTGTTGTTTAAGATTTTAGTGATACTTTGATTTGTCACTGACAGTTTTTTTTTTATATAAAACAGTAGGAAGTTGTACATAAAATATTCACAAAACAAAATTTTAAGATGAAAAATGGATTACGTATTGTTTACAATCAATTTCAGCAACAGGAAGATATATTATGAACAGAATTTCCCATTTCATATCAGAATTTTTGTAGTATATTGATACTAAAAGAAAAAGAAAAAACAAAAATATAAAATAAAAAATGTTGTAGGTGAAGTTAAACCTAAATTTTATTGCTATCTAAAATTTAAAGTATCATGTCCATAAAATCTGGCTACTGAAACTTGTGTTTCAGATTGCCAGTCATACCCTCTAATGTACTATAGAAGATTAAAAAGGCTTCGAATCGAAAAAGTATATTTACTTACTTACTTTTAATGGCACAACAGCCCATGGAGGGCCTAGGCCGAGCTTTTCGCATAAAGTCATGTTGTGCGTGTTATATTTGTACATGAATGGAAGGGACCTACAGTTTAATATGCCGAATCCGAACGGTGAAGTGAAAAGCTTTTCATAGCAATTTTTACTCTTGTAGGTTTGCCATTGCCTGCCAAGAGGTGCAAAAATTATTTTTTCTATTTTTTTTTGATTTTGCCTGTGCCGAGATTCGAACCCCGGACACTCTGCGTAGCAGTCCAACGCACTACCACTACACCACAGCAACCACTAAAGTATATATATAATGTAATCTCAACCTGTCACCCATATATTTTTTATCTAGGGAATGTTAATGATCTGTTTCGATGCTCTTGAAATTGCAATTAAACTATTCGATGAATTAGTCGATCCTTATATGATCATAACGTCCTTGAAAACAATTATTTCGATGTTGCCATAACTACTTCTGCCTTCATCAAAATATATGTACTTATATATACAGAAGCTGTCCTCGGAGGCTTACGAAAATGCCAGTAACCGCTGAAGGAAATATATATTCTGAACTATCCTTGGAGACTTACGCAAATTCCGGTAACCCTTTGATTTCTGAACTTTTCTCAATCGAAAATATTCATAGTTACCTTGGCATAGTCGGCATTTCTACGATTGCCTTTGTTTGAATGCTTTAGGCACTCCAATAGTGATCGTGAGAGCTTAAGAAATTTGTAGTTAATTTCTTTCTTTCGACTCTTTGAATAATCAGAACGACTTATGAACTCTGCCTGCGATAAAGCATTCGGAAGCTACTCAAAGGCAAATCACGAATGTTCTCCGATCAAATTTTTTAACTTTGGAAAGAAAAAATTACACAGTGCGCTCCAATTCGATATTCAATGAATTACCACATAATGATCAACATTTTCTGTAACGCAAAATTATGGAGATATCGATACTAATTTGAAGTTTTTCAAGACAGGTCGAATTTCGGAGATCAACAAGATTTCAACAAGGAGACATTGTTCAATTTTTTAAATAATTATATGATATGGTATATTTCAAAAAGATTTAAATAAGTCATCTAGTGTGTACATTTGGGGATCAATGTATTCGATATATTATATCTAAATACTCTTAGGTATCAGAGGTATTTCTTTTTCAAACCGAATTCAACAACTGAATATTATTCTCAAACTTTGGTGGGATTGGTCTGAAAGTGAGTTGTGGCTATTAATTATTTATAATATAAAAATTTTTTTTATAAATGTATAATAATTTAAACACGGCAAGCGATTAGTTAATTTATGTAATGTACATATTTAATATGCGAACAAGAGCATTATTAACCCATGACTGCACAGCTAACTAAATAGTTAAAAATATCATACTCGAAGCGCTAACCACACAATTAACGCTTACGCTTCAACTAAAGTGAATTATTAAAAATATAAGTACTTAATTAAATATTGATAAGTTGTGCGGAATGTGTGTGAACAAAAAAATGCGAAATAAAAATGAGACAATTAAAAAAAAAAACAGAAAAGGAAATCAAATTAAAACAAAATGTAGATACTCGTAATAAATAAAAGCAGATATGTGAATTTAATTTGAAATTATATAAGGTTTGTGCTTACCGAGCACTTGAAAATAATATGTATGTATAATAAAATCAACAGGGCAGCGATAATTAAAATATATTTTTATATGTATTTGTGTGGATTGAGTGTGAGTCAAGTGTGGGAGTGTGTATGCAGCAAACATTAGTACAGCATAAAAGTATGCTATATTAAATTTTTTTTATAATTATTTGTATAATAAAACATAGTATGTGTATGAGTATGTTTATGTACCAGCATAAACTTTATATGTACATATGCAAGCTCATGCACACATGAATGACACACAAACCCACACGACTCATACACACACACACTTGCAAAATAATAATTAACACAAAGAGTAGTATACAAACACTTTTATTGTAGTCTTATGTACATGTTTTGCCTAAGGTAAAACTTAATTTACTTGCGCTGAGCAGTGCATCTCATGCGCTTCTTTTGGTAGTTGATTGAAAGTTAGTCATATGAAAGATAATTCATTCTTGTTCTTTTCGCATGTGTATGCGCATGAATATGCGCATGAACACAAAAAATTAGTTGATTCAAGTTTTTAGTGTGTAGTTAATATAAGTCGAGTTTGACATTGAGTCAAACGAGCGTGCTGGACGTCGATCTAATCATGAGAGAACAATAGTTCAGCCACAAGAGGTCGATAGAGTAGTTAGCTATCTTTTCATAAAACCAAAGACTGTAAAAATGTCACTATCTCTGGAAACAAAAGTTGTCGCAGATATTGCATACTTTTGACTCTCAACCGTTGTTAAATAATTTGGCTTGAGCGAAATAATAAGTTCTAGAGTTCTTCTTCTACGTTCTTCATTACCTTTGAAACCTCATGCATCGCTATTCTGAATTGTAATTAAAAATGTTGAAATAAGGATATTTAAAGGGCACTTTCCTGAGTTATTCAGAATTCACATCATACAACAAATTTTTTGAAGGTAATGTTCTCATCTTGCCTCTTCTCGCGAACATGTCATATTTAGAAGATAAAAGTGATCGCATTTACTTACTTTACTTTTAATGGCACAACAACCCATGGAGGGCCTAGGCCGAGCTTTTCGCATCCACTCATGTTGGCGTGTTGATATTTGTATATGAATGGAAGGGACCTATATTTTAATGCCGAATCCGAACGGCGAAGTGAAAAGCTTTTCATAGCAATTTTTACTCTTGTAGGTTTGCCATTGCCTGCCAAGAGGTGGTGGTGGGTGCCGTGTAGAAAATTATTTTTTCTACTATTTTTTGATTTTGCCTGTGCCGAGATTCGAACCCCGGACACTCTGCGTAGCAGTCCAACGCACTGCCACTACACCACAGCAACCACTGATCGCATTTTAGTGTGTGCAAAAATTAAAAAATTTATAAAATTATACTTATACTTCTTTTTAGGATGCAAAAATGATAAACGTTTTCCTAATTAAAAAGGAACTGGAAAAAAGTTGGATTGTGTACAAGATATATACTACTGTGGGCAAAAGTTAGTAAGACTTTGTTCATAATTTCAAATTTTTTTATTCATTCTTCCAAATCTATTTCGTCCCCTTCAAAGTAATCCCCCCCGGCCAAAATACACTTGTGCCAACGTTTTTTCCAATTCTCGAAACAGTTGTTAAAGTCAATTTCCGGAATAGCCTTCAATGCGCTTAGCGATTCATGTTTAATGTCTTCAATTGACTCAAAACGGTGTCCACGAAGCGGTTTTTTGAGTTTAGAAAATAGCCAAAAGTCACACGGTGCTAAGTCAGGCGAATAGGGTGGTTGCGGAACGATATCAGTCGAATTTTTGGCAAAATGGTCTCGTAAAACCAATGCAGTGATTTTGGAACCAATCGTGCATTCACTCTTCTTAGGCCCAAATGATGTTTTAAAATGGTTTCCACTGATCCTTCCGATATTCCAACGATGCCAGTAAGGTCTCTGATCTGACTGTTAATCGTCGATTCTCGAGCACCAATTCCTTGATTTTATTGATCGTTGGGTTGATCGTTGATCATCAGTTGATGTTGATGGCCGTCCTGGACGTGGTTCGTCGTCAACGCGTTCTCGACCATCTTTGAACAATTTGTACCAATCAAAAACACTTGCTCGCGACATACAATTATCACCGAAGGCCTTTTGCAACATTCTGAACGTTTCGGCACCACAAATTTGATTCCACAACCAAAATTTAATGGAACTTCTTTGTTGAATAATTTCACTCATTGTGAAAATCGCCGAATGCACTTTTTGTACTTCAGAAAGACAAGCGTATACTAAACACTAATGATTATTTTGATGTGACATTTGGCACAGATGTCACCGACAATCATACCAACCTTAAAAAAATAATATTTTGATGATTGGGTTTCCGCGCGAAATTTAAATTAAAAAGTCTTACTAATTTTTGCCCACAGTAGTATCTAGAAAGAAACGCTTCGTAAGAGCATTCCGAGCCGCATCTTACCCCCGTTCATTATGTAAGTATGTATATGTGTCGGAATGTGTCTGTTTTTTATTAAATATGTACTTACATAAATTTTTTACTATTTTTTATTTAATTTTCCTCCAGACACACATACATATGTACATCCATATACTTGCACTCCTCGTTGTAATTGTAAACAACTCTATCCTTTTTCTTTGTATAGACTTACTCGAATATTCTCGTACAGTATTCTAGCTAGCTCAGTTTACCCCACACACTTTTCCAACCAAAGCAACAACAAAGCCTTAAAAGTTTTCCGTTTTAGTTGAATAGTGAATGCATTTTTAAGCACGAACAAAGAACGTTATAAAGATGAAAACTTATTACATATATACATATCATAGTATTTTTTTTGTTTGTTATAATTTTCTTTTCTTTTTTTGTAATTACTTTTTGGTCATGTCGTGTACTTGTTGAAATATAGTAAAATATTTTTGTTGCAAGTATAAATGTAATGTTGTGCTGAATTCCTAAAGCTGTATGCCCCACAACACACTTACTGTGTACAAATTAAAACCGCAGCATGAAAACGTTGAAAAATCTTAAAGTTGGGAATAGTTCGGCTAACTTTAAATACATATTTACATAGCTATATTTAAGTACATGTGTATGTAGCGATGATGGGGCGCAGATGGTTTATGCCGGTGTCGGTGAATAGAAGATCGTTATTCCACATAAGACCCAAGCCCACTTGAACACTCTATTGGGACCATTGTGTTGCCAAATCAACAAAACTCTTCCTTCAGACAAATTGAACCAACTTTACCCAGCAGATCGAAATTATAGACCCCTTGGAGATCTATCAATTTGAATTTAAAATTAATAGTTCAAAAAACATTATTATTCTTCCGGTCTTGTTTTTTTTGTTTTTTGGATATTGGTTGAATTTAAAAATAGTGTACCTATTACCTAGTGGTCGCTGTGGCGTAGTGGTAGTGCGTTGGACTGCTACGCAGAGTATCCGGGGTTCGAATCTCGGCACAGGCAAAAACAAAACAAAAAAGTAGAAAAAATAATTTTTCTACACGGCACCACCTCTTGTCAGGCAATGGCAAACCTACAAGAGTAAAAATTGCTATGAAAAGCTTTTCCTTCGCCGTTCGGATTCGGCTTTAAACTGTAGGTCCCTTCCATTCATGTACAAATATAACACGCACAACATGAGTGGATGCGAAAAGCTCGGCCTAGGCCCTCCATGGGCTGTTGTGCCATCAAAAGTAAAAGTAAGTAAAGTAAGTAAGTACCTCTTATTTAAATTCAGAGTGCCAAAAACCTATCAGGGTGCAATTTTTATGTGAGTTCAATGAGATTTACATTTTCTTTCCCCACCGAATTGGTTCATCAATTTTGAATTTTAAATATGTACCAGTTCATATTTTAATGCAAACCCTTTAAATTCGTATAGCATGTTTGTGCTGTTTTAGCGGGTCTAATGAGTTTTACATTTAGATGCCCGCCATATGGGGATTTTCCCTTTTGAACTCTAAAGTTTTACTCTAAAGTTTGTATCTCATATTCGAATTCAAATGTCCAAAGTCATAGTGTAATTTTTGCTTGAGCACATTGAGCTTTAAATTTTGAATCAGCGATTTTCAATTTTTTACTCCATACTCCAAATCAGTATCCAAAAAATCCTTATGAAATGTTAATTTCTAGGAAGACAGATGGCTTCTTTTTAAATTTTCTTATTATTTTCTGTTGCTTCTAATCTTTACGGTTCTTATTGCAACTAAATTTAACATTAGCTCTTAAGTTATTAAAAAAAAAACTTGAAAATTTTACAGGCTTGAGGTCTTTCTCTAGGGAGATTCCACTAGAGATATTCCTGATGTCGTTATGTTGATGATACCATAAAATTTCTTTTTGTTAGACCCATATTTATATTTCTTTTTCATATTCAGAATCTTGGCTTACCAGTCACCAGTAGTTTTTTTTTTCGTTTTATTCTTATTATTTAATACGTGCCACAGAAGTACATATGTAGGTGCAATAGTTTTTGAAAAGCATCTATTCTACATATTTTCCGTAGGCTGAGAACTTTGGTGATTTAAAAATATAGCAGAATTTGTAATAGTTAGTTGGTCGTTTGAGACCGACTTTCTAGGTTTACATTGCCCGGTTTTCAAGGGTGTCTTTATTCCTCAGCTGTTCTATATATTGAAAATATTCAGGCCATTCCATTTCAGGTATTTATTATCTGAAAGCAATGGTTCATCTTTTATACTTGCTAGGTAGAATGTCAAATTTTTGTAAATATTTTTTTAATTAATGATTATCCCATAGTACAGCGAGCTTTTAGTGCATACTATGATACTACTTGCGAAAAAAGCTCGGCCTCGGCCCTCCATGGGCTGTTGTGCCATTAAAAGTAAAAAAGTAAGTAAATGATACTACTTGTGAAAGTTCTTATTTATGTAAGTCATTTTGTAACTAGTTCCCTTATGAGTTCATATCTTATCGCTTTCGGAGAAAGGTTTTGATCAATATTTGATATTTCTTCATCAGCATTATTAAAATCATTCACTAAATCACAATTAATTGGGTTGATGTATGGTACCAAACATTTTCATGAATATAATCAATGTATGGCATTCATTAATACAACGAATGTGTTAATAATATTGATGAATGTTTACATTATTCCAATGAATTTAGGTTTCACTAAAAACATTCTTCATAACTTCACAGAAATTTGTTTATTTTTATTTTGAAATGATTGTTTCTTTTCTTCTTCTTTTTCTTCGAAGAATCGTACCCTTCCATTGTTATATTCATACATGAATAATTCAATTATGACAGCATGAGTTGTTCATTGCTGCTGTTCGCTTTCAGCTACCCATCAATTTATTCAGATACATGCATTTATATGCGAGTGTACGAATGTACTTTAGGTAGAATGTGGAAATGAGAAGCACCAACCACAATGCCAAATAATAGTCAACAATGTAGTAGGCATCATTTAAGTATGTATTTGCGCGCACAGCAAAGTCAAATTCAAATTCGATTTTCATTTTCTTCGAAAGTCTTCAGATAGTCTAGTAGTCTACTCCTGCTTCAGATATTGCTGCAACAGTTCCCATTATAATTGCATTGCGAGTACTTCGAAGAAACGAACACACACATTTAAGCTCCAATTAACCTTTTATGGAATTTACAATAGAATAAAATTTAAAACGTTGAGATGAATGAAAAAATATGCTCGTATATAGTGAAAAACAAGAATATAACGAAATGTAATGAAGTAGAAGTATACAGCAGCAAATTTCATCTTAGGAAGATAGGAATTCCCGCTTAGTTGCGTCGATGAGGATATACAATTTTGCGTTCAATTAACCGACAAGTATTTACAATTTCAGTAAATTTTGGATTAAAAATGTTAATTTACTTTACTTACTTTACTTTGAATGGCACAACGGCCCATGGAGGGCCTAGGCCGAGCTTTTCGCATCCACTCATGTTGTGCGTGTTATATTTGTACATGAATGGAAGGGACCTACAGTTTAATGCCGAATCCGAACGGCGAAGTGAAAAGCTTTTCATAGCAATTTTTACTCTTGTAGGTTTGCCATTGTACATTTCATTATTTAAAATTATTTATAAATCAAATTGACAATTGAAAACTGAAATCAAGATTGTGAAAACTGAGTAGATAGGGTGTATCTTAATTAAAATAACTGAGGCCATCGGCGAACCCTGTAGCCTTGAACGCATGTAAGCTGGAAAATTGTGCGACTTAACGAACATTATCTGTGACCTAGAAGGTTTTTCTTATTTTCCTGGATATCCCGGTTAAGCCTGGCCTATTTTCTAACCGAAAAAAGGCTTCGTGCTTCCAACAACATACTATTAATTAAAGCAAAATATTTTGATTAGATATAAGTTGCATGATATCGAAAATAGAAAATACCTACCGCACTCACTTTTAAAAACTTTGTGCTTTATTCAATGCCAAGTTGAATTCAATAACATTCAAACTATTGCTATGAAATGGATGGGGGAAAACAGAACAACAGAATTACATACGTGGTTATCTGATATTTCCATGTCGAAGTACAAAGTTGGTATATAGTACGTATACATTGCATAATAGGTTAAGTTAACATTAAGCTTCTTTCAAATTACACTTTACTATTACAGTAGAGCGAGCATAAATAGAGCTATGATAACATATCCTCCATACATACACATAGACATAGCATATATTGACACAATGCTGGAGGAATAAACTTTTCATATTGGCAACTGCTGTCGTCGCTATCGCTAACGCTGCTGCTGCTGCTGCTGCTTACTTTCATGTCAGTAGCTCTCGATGAATGCAGAAGAAGAAATCAATGAAGTTTACACGAATTAAATGCTATTGAAGCTGGCAAGTAAATATGTATCTACAAGCGTAGCAATTTTAAACCAAACAATGAGAAAAGCAGACTGGCAAGGAGACTGTCAGGGAACTGACTGACTGACTGACTGACTGACTGACTGACTGGGTGGAAATAAGCCTTCAATTTTGATGAGTTCTTTTATGAAATGTGTCTACATACTTCTGCATAGTGTACATGAAGAAATCTTCAATCTACCTACCTTTAAATGCGTACGTACAGTGGCGGATCTGGAGTTGGAAAGTGAAAACTTCAGCCATAACACCAAAAACGGTGATTCCGTATATGTAACTTTTAAAGCTAAACTGATTACTCTGTGCACGTTCAAAATCTAGGTAAAGGTTTTGATGGTTGCTTTTACCTAATTCAGGCCCAAAGAATTCAATGATGCCAACCTTTTTGTCAGCTTGGTTCAAGATTTTCGAGATATTGGTATTTAAAATGTTTTCCTAGGGTCTCAGATATAATTATGGCTTAAATTATTGTGTACATCAGTGGCGCAGGTAGGGGGATATATCCCCCATTATAAAAATGTTTTCATAACAACTTTCAACTTTTTCCAGTGATTACATGGAACCAGAGAAAAATATCACGCCATTTAAAACTTTATCTACGTCACTGGTATATATAATATATAAGTAATAGAGCAATTTGCAATTCATTTTAATATTTTTTTTAATTATTTCGATGTTTCTTTGTGTAAATTTTCTCAAATTTGACCAATACAGACCAATTTGGCAAAACGGTTGGAATTTCTAGAGCCCATATCAAGTAAGGCAGGGAGACACTTGATTTACTTTGGATTTTAAATTTCAAAATCAGTTTAGTTTTAGTTTTTAAACTGATTTTTGATCTAATTTTTTATCTCAGTTTTGGTTTGGGTTTGGATTGAAGTTCCGTCAGAGTTTTGTTTGAAATTTGGTGTGAGTTTTTATGTAATTAACGATTAGAATTCGGTCTGATTTTTCATTTGTTTTTGTTTTGGGATTTGATAAGATTATTGGACTGATTTTTTGCGTTATTGTATTCTTAACCCATTTTGAACATCTGTATGATTTTTCATACAGATGTTCGCTGTGGCGTAGTGGTAGTGCGTTGGGCTCGAATCTCGGAAATGATGCAAAATAAAAAAAAAGTAGAAAAAATAATTTTTCTACACGGCACCACCTCTTGGCAGGCAATGGCAAACCTACAAGAGTAAAAATTGCTATGAAAAGCTTTTCACTTCGCCGTTCGGATTCGGCATTAAACTGTAGGTCCCTTCCATTCATGTACAAATATAACACGCACAACATGAGTGGATGCGGAAAGCTCGGCCTAGACCCTCCACGGGCCGTTGTGCCATTAAAAGTAAAGTAAAGTAAGTATGATTTTTCATACAGTAACTTTGAAATTTTATTTATACCATTAAGAACGTTACCCAAAAGTAATCACTGTTTAATATTTCGACATACTTATGCTGGCTTTAAAACTGTATTTAAAGAACTTAACAGAAAACGAGTAAAACTAGTAGAATGGTGCAGAAAAGACATACCATATTTTTAAAATTTATTTGACTGGTGAAATATCATATAGAAGAAAACCATAATTTTCAAAATCGTATCACGACTTCTGGTACCTTGTCAAAATGGGTTAATTCCGGTTATGGTCTGCTTTTAACAAGACTTTTAGCCTAATTTTAGCTTAAATCTTACTCTTAATTATTTGAATTTAGTCTGAATATGGTTTCGTATCGGTTTGAAGTCTAGTCTGCATTACGGTATGAATTTAGTGCAAATTTTGGTCTGATTTTTTTACAATTATCTAGAATTTCAAAATGATATTTGGATGGGTTTTTTGTCTGGATTTGGGACTAGATTATGTCTTGTTTTTGGTGCGATATTTGCTCTGGATTTTGACATAGTTTTTTCTTTAATAATTATTTTATATAATTTAGTAATATTGAATAACTCATCGCGCCCTCCATCAAAAAAAAAAAAACTTGAATACGCTACTGTGTATGCATCTATGTGTGGTGTAATCACTTAAGAGCTTATTTCACACGAGTTGTTCAGTCGATTAAAATTCATGTTGTGTGCACTTGTTCTCTACTATGTTTGTGTTGTTGTTGTTGCGCCTTTTTATCATCTGTTCTGTTTGCATTTTCTGTTATTTTTGCTATTTTATGCTTTTACGAGATATGAATTAATTCGAACACACACTACAAAACAATAGGTATCATATTCAATTGAAATTTACCTCATCTCTTTGAGCCTGGATTAGCCTAAAGTCCTTGAATCTTAATCCGTTGCATGATTGTAGTTGAATTTTTATAAGTTTTTCTTCTATCCCGATACATAAATGAGTAACACAAGCTTTCCGAATCAAAATCATTAGAATATTAATATTTTTTTCTTCCATAAAGTCTCCGTTTTCAGTTTCGTTGTAGCCAACAATATATGCAATGGAATCGAATACATTGCGAACTTTGGGACTATTTTTTGGAGTTTTATATTTTATTAAGACCTTAGCCATAGTCCTTCTATCTGGCTATTTAATGCATCAGCCTGAAATGAAAGGAGACCACCAAGAACAGGGAAATTTTGGTAAGCGAAGATTTAACGCTTTCTTTCTTTCTTTCATTGAGACTATAACCATAATAATTCGTTACGTTCCAGATTATGCCAAGCCTTTTTGGTATCTCGGATTTTGTCTAGTATTATTTGTGATCGAATTGATAGCTATATTGAATATATTTTGTGAGATACGTAAGGTAAGTGCAGAACGGTGAGGCAATTGAGGTGACCAGCCTACATAATATGGTAAATACATACTTTTCTTTATTCTTTCTTTTAAAGCAAAAACTACGACTTTTTGCAGTTGCTCTTATTGCATTAATAATTGCATTAACACTCGATATACTACTTCATATGATACTATGTTTTTATCTGAGCCGATACTCCTACTTTATGTGGACTAATCTTCTTTTCGGTGGTATGTCAATGTTTGGTCTTAGAACAGTAGATAAGTTGGTGTAATCAGTGCATTTACTTTATTGCAGTTACATACGTTATTGCTGTTTATATTTTCTTTTTAAATTACGAACAATTGCAAGGATATTCAGAAATCAAATAAGCAACGAAAGAACCACTGCGCTGCAGCTCAAGATCTATCGATTTTATTCGTTACTACATACTTACATATTTCGGCTACCCATAAATGTAAACTGCCTTTTTTAAATGCGAAATACTTGTTAATAACCAACAACAAATATTTATGCCTCATAACCTGAAAGTCCAAGAACTATTCGCTGGACTTATACTCTTTTCTAAATTATTCACCATTGAATAGTATATTCAGATATCTATTGCGACAACATAAGCTCAAGGACCCTCCACCAGATTAAGGTGGTTTGGGTTAGTAAAAGTCGATGATTGATTGCTAGGTGATAATTGAAAATTTTCTTCCGAATATTTCAGATTACGCAAAAGTCTTCTGGCAACAATATTTTTGTGGATTTTGTAGCTGTGGCGACAATCATATTGATAGTTATTACAATAACTCACATTATCGATTTGTGTTCTTGATATGGAAACATCCAAATCATCTTCTGGCAGCCACTATTGCTTTGGTGATCACTTTATTGATCGAGATTGCTCTGCATATTGCGTTATTCTACTTATATTGTGGATGGATATACTTTCTTTATGTGAAAAAATCTTCTTCTTGCAGGTAATAAATTCTTCGCGGCACTAGTGGATCCAAGTTCTTTTTCATTTTGATTGCTGCTCTCGAAATGAAGTAATTTTTCAAAGGAAGACAAGGCCTGAAACTAAACAGTCTGCATACCCTGAATTCCCTAGTGCATATACAATTGAGATCACCTTCATATGACTTGTTTTGATTTCAGTAATATTTTTATATCCAGTTATCTTGAAGTTTGATAAAATAAATTCATATATTTCTTTTCCTTGTTTCACTTTTCTGCCCATAATTTTAAACCAGTTGTTGTCAATGTTGAATTCATTTGGTTTTTGGCTACATCTTTGAATAAAAATCCTCAAAAAATTCTGGGACTTGTTCGTGTTAGATCGGATGAATATAGGCTGCGATACAATCCATAATTATTTAAAGAATTCAACGATTTAATGAAGAGATGATAGATAGGAAGAGGTAGAAAACCAAAAATATATTTATGAGAAATTAAAAAAACACCTCAAGTGGAGTTGAAAATCGTACTTCATTTTTTACCTCTTGACGAATATCTCCAGTTTACTATAGCCAAGCTAGCCATTCGATTATGCGCTTTGTCTATCCAAAACGAGTATAACACAATACATAGAAACTAAGAGAACTACAGACTATATCACTCCTCAAGTGAGAATAAAAAGAAATTTCCCATCTATCATATCCAGCAGACAGGAATGGAATGATATTGAGGTTTTGAACAGCAACGTTTAACAAGCAGGAAGTAGAGTAGCCCTAGGTCCTGGAAATACACCGGTATCGTTAAACCTATCCATAGGAATAGCTAATGCAAGAGTGGACTAGAAAGCAAATAAAACAATCAACAGATCCTTTTAAATCAGTAGCGAATGTCGAGAAGTGAATGCGCAGCACCTAACTACTACAAAAGCTGCGAAAATGAAGAAGGGACTGACACCATTCAACACCATTCACCACCTACTCTGCGATTGCCCTAATCTTCTGATCTATCGACTCAGTTTCTTAGAAGAATAAAACTACAGACTACAGCACGCTGCAACGACTAAATTGGGCTGATAATTTTTTTGATATTTTTGGTTGGCTCGAAAAACTCAATTTGTCGAATATCGAATTCTCATAGGGAGCAAAACTTCCGTATTCGCATGCTGTTTAACAAAAAAATAATGAAAAAAATCAAATAATGAAAAAAACAAAAACTCATCCGTTCGCTCAAAGGGCTTAAAGTTTGGGAAAAATTAAAAAAAATCACTAAAATTTACCATTACTTTAAAAATATAGCGTTAGAACGTGAGACCGCCTTTCATTCAATGGCCAACATTTTTTCCCAACATACTTACCCTCCATCTTACTTTACTTTACTTACTTACTTTTAATGGCACAACACAGCCCATGGAGGGCCTAGGCCGAACTTTTCGCATCCACTCATGTTGTGCGTGTTATATTTGTACATGAATGGAAGGGACCTACAGTTTAATGCCGAATCCGAACGGCGAAGTGAAAAGTTTTTCATAGCAATTTTTACTCTTGTAGGTTTGCCATTGCCTGCCAAGAGGTGGTGCCGTGTAGAAAAATTGTTTTTTCTACTTTTTGATTTTGCCTGTGCCGAGATTTGAACCCCGGACACTCTGCGTAGCAGTCCAACGCACAACCACTACACCACAGCGACCACTACCCTCCATCTCCAACTCTTAAAGCGACCCCCAAACAAGAAAATTTATGAAATACGCATCCCTGAGCTTCCAGGGTGGATTATAGAGGTTAAAAATGTAAGACTGACTTTCATTAATTTTCACTCTGCAACATTTTTGTCCAACATATTTACCCTCCATTTCATATTCTTAAGGAAGCTCCCACACAAAGTAGGCATTTGGTTGAAAATCGACGACAGTTGGTGAAATTGGTGCTGCTAGATGTTTAAAATGTAAGACCGACCTCAATTATTTTTCACTCTGCAACATTTTTGTCCAACATACTTACCCCTATTTCAAACCATTAAGGGACCTCCCATACAAAATTGGCTTTTTGTTGAAAATCAGCATGTAACTCGACAGTTGGTGAACTGTCGCTGCTAGATCTTTAAAATGTAAGACCGACCTCAATTATTTTTCACTCTGCAACATTTTTGTCCAACATACTTAGGTTGGCAGGTGATGTATGAAACTCTCCGCTCGCACGGTGATCTTAGGGAGGTAAAATGTAAGACCGACCCCCACATTGATTTTTTCCTCCTTTCAGATTCCCATTTTGCTGGGGAAGCTCCGTAGTTAATTAATAAATTAAATTTTTAAATATGTACAAATCAATGCATAAACCATTTGCATAAGTATACCATATAAAATTGTATATCACCATTTAATTTTTAATTTTCTTTATTTTAATTGTGTTAAATTATTGCGTGTGTGCATAGCCTTCGAGGCAGTAAATTATTATATTATGTTACATGTAGGTACCTATCATTGTTTTACTTTATCAGTAACTCTCACAACATAATTGTTATGTAGTTAAAGCAACACATTGGATCATCACAAGTTGCAACATGCGCACATACTTACTTACAAAAATATTTAATTTATGCATGCAATATACTCGGCAACATACTCGACTGTGTATCTACATATCATTAATGCAACACTTTCTCTCAAGCTCACAACTTTTTTCATAGCCAATTTTTCATTGCAATTGCATGCTACATATACACATATATAAAAAAAAAAACAAATTGCAACTACTTATAATTAAAATGCAGAGAAATATGAATTGCTAGCAACAGCATGTAACAATTAACGAGCTGCAAACATGACGTACTTGCTTCTTTGTTGTTGCTGTTGTTGTGATGCTTGAAGCAATAATGAATGAATTATTTACTTACACTTTTTATTATAAAACTGTGGTAAGCATTTTAAAAAACTTAATGCTAATGAAAAGCATTTAATTATTTTTAAGTATAATTTTAATGCTGTAATTTATCATTTACAATTTAATCTACAGTGACAGACATAATCGCAATTGAATGCACACGCTATTGCTATGTTAAATTATTAGCTGCGTTTTATTCGCCAGTCGATCTCAGTTATGTTTAACGAGCAACGATAACTGAATGGGAAATAACTAAAAAGTCAAGTACTTATGTTATGTATTTAACATTCCTGGTTTCTATAACAATCCTACTGTGATTTGTCAATAATGAAAGAAGTGAACAGAAATGTGTCAAAATATCTGCCGGAGAATAAAGTGAGTTACAAATATAATTAAAAATGTTTTTTGACGCGCAAAGACAGGTTCACTCGCATAATAAAGAAGAGAAATGACTGTGCTCGTGTTCAGGAACATCACCTCCAGCTGCCAGCTGCTATTGAGCAGCGTGAATGACAGCATAACGAAAAATATCGTTAACAACTTGATCGTTTTTTTGTTTTTGGTAGTCGCTGTGGCGTAATGGTAGTGCGTTGGACTGCTTCGCAGAGTGTCCGGGATTCGAATATCGGCACAGGCAAAATCAAAAAGTAGAAAAAAAAAATTTTCTACATGGCACCACCTCTTGGCAGGCAATGGCAAACCTACAAAAGTAAAAATTGCCTATGAAAAGCTTTTCACTTCGCCGTTCGGATTCGGCATAAAACTGTAGGTCCCTTCCATTCATGTACAAATATAACACGCAGAACATGAGTGGATGCGAAATACTCGGTCTAGGGCCCCCCATGGGCTGTTGTGCCATTAAAAGTAAAAAAAAAAAATAAAGTAAAGTAACTTGATCGTTTTATTCGCACATGTTAAATGAGTTGTAATATTACAATTAGTGATAGTAGTGCATTTTTATGATCAAATGTTTAAAATAGCAGTGAAAAAGTAGTGGTAAAGCTGTATGTGGTCGTCGTGGCGTAGTTGGTAGTGTGCTGGGGTACGAATCTACGCTGAGTGGCCGGGTACGAATCTCGGCACCACATCTTGGCAGGCAGTGACTGCAAGAGTAAAACTTGCCTAAGAAAAGCTCTTCACTTCATGTACAAATATAACACACACAACATGTATGGATGAAAAAAGCTCAGTCTAGACCCTCTATGGGTTGTTGTGCCATTATAAGAAAGCAAAAAGAAGAGAAGATTTAATCTGCAGTGACGTAATTGCTAGTAGCAGCATCTATAAACAGAGTGAAAAATATAAAATAGACTCTAAATAAATTAAGTGAAAATAAAAGTCTTTCCCCAGGTCTTACTGAATTTTATGTAAACGTGAAGAATGAGTGTTAGGGTAGGGATATTTGCAATAACAATAACAAAGTTGAATCGAGACTCTATGATAAATAAATAGTGTAGCAGTGAACTCATAATAAAGTTAAAAAAGTTAGTCATTCATGTACTGACATATTGTGCGAGTGGTAACAGTTCAGTTTAACAGGTGCTCGCCGCGGCGCAGTTGGTAGTGTGCTGGAGAGTTACGCACAGTGCCCGAATTCAAATCTTGGCACAAAAATTAAAAGTAAAAAATGTGTGTTTTCGGAGGCACTGATGTGGACAGTGTCCTCTTTCAAAAAATCATCAACTCACCGTAGATTCGCACCGTAGCGGAAGTCAACATGTTCTAATTTATTCTTCTATGTTATTATTCTGTGGTTCTACTTTCTCATTTATATGAGATTGTTTTTAGACAGTATATCCTGGTAGTGTTTTAAATCTAACATACATACCTAGTTCAGATTTCATTGGCAACTAATTAGACCAATATTTAATTTAAAATTTCACTGGAAGTTAAGTACGACACCCGCCCGGGTCAATGTGTACCTTTTCTTAACTTGGCTTGCTCCGATTTCTAGGATCCACCATGCGAGATGAGCTCAGGAATTTCGAGAGGCACTTGGTTACTCGATTGTCGAACTTGATTGTTAGTGTGAATGAGCGGTTTTCGAGGTTCCTAAATATATCACATTTGTTCACTCTGCTGTAATTTGGTATAACGATGATGCGAAAAGCCTGGCCTACGCCCTTCATGGGCTGTTAAAGAGAAAAAAAGAAACATATTTGAAAATATGGTATATGATATTTGAATAGAGAAACAATTACAGATAAAACATAAAAATTTTTGGGATCACTTGAAAAAAACTTTATTCAATGACTGAACTACATTGAAAATAAGAAAAATAATCTTTTTTTTCTCCATAGCTTATAAAAAAAATTCAACCTATTGAAATCGAAAATGTGGAAATGTTTTAAACCACAGTAAATCTGTTGAACTACTCACATAAAACCAAATTTAGAATTCATTTCGAGGCAACATTCTTCTCGGCCAGTGATTGATTATAATTTAACATCGTATCCATTTCTCATATAATCATGGCATATCTTTTTCTATTGTATGTGGATAAGAAAATCATCGAGCGAATGGAATTTGCACGCACTCCCCTTCAATTCAAATGCAGAATAATTTTTCATTTTACTAGAGCTTCACAACTATAATATGTACGACTAAAAAATTCTGTAAATGCATAAAGCTATAACTCAACGAGATGTCTACCGTTGGTCCGTCCGTTCTTTTGTCCGTTCAACTGTCGGCGGTGTATTAAAAAAGAAATTAACTATGGCAAGCTTAACCGATCGAAGAAGCCAAAGACTATGGTGCACTTGAAGAAGAAAATTAACTAAAAACAAGAGCAAGAAGAAGAATGAGAAGTGGAGGAAGTTAATGCAGCCCAAACTTGAATTTTATTACTAAGTATTAGTGCGTCTACAGCATAAACAATGCTGCCGATCGAATAATAATATCGTTGGCTGGCAGCAGCAGCATTGGCGAGATGATAGCACAACCAACACATACACACACACACACACACACACACATACAACGATGTATCGATTAACGAGAGGGCGCTTACATAATAATGATGATGATCATGTTGATGATCCAATTGTGGTCATAGCTTGTACCTTTGTCTCAGGGCTCTATATCTTAACTATACCATACTTGTGTACTTAGTGCGTGCATCAAGCATGCGCGCCTGTCACTCTCAACAATAACTTCATTTGTGGTTGGTTCTCTGCATGATCAGTTGATATTCCTTTGTTTCTGTGTGAGGGAAATTAATCAATTGAAAATAACAGGTTTGTTTTGTAGTAAGTAGGATTCCGAAATTTCTAATACAATACGTACTTTTCGCAGTTAACAAACTCGATATTTATCTTATACCAAACCAAAGCATATAAAGCATAGTCTGGAGTATTTCAGTTTTTATTTATATCACTAAACAATATTTAAAGTAAAGTGAAACGAGTATGGGGTATTCCAATTCAATTGGAATGACCATACCATATTATAAGAACAACATTATACACAATCTCAATTTGTTAGAGTTGTTCCAAGATACCATATAATGAATCAAAGTATACTATAAGTACCTGAAAATCTGTATAAAGTAAAAAGACAAAAAAAAAAAAAAAATAGGCGGGCTTATAGTATTACTATTTTTTTCGTGTCTACCTATGTTTCCATAAAGTTAGAACTACTTAGTATATGTGTCGTGGAATAGAGAATTGGGGTAACAACCAATCATTTACGAGATCTATTAATATAAATATTTCATTAAATACGTTTTTTATCGTTAACACTGGTTGTTTATTAAGTACACTCAGTGTTGCCAGAACGTACTTTGTAGTACTGTACTTTATTATAAGTAGATGAATCAAATTGTTTTAAAAGATTTCTATGAAGAGGACGAACATAATTTTCTTTATAGATTTTGAAGTCTGAAAACTAATTATTACTGGTTCGGAATTATTTCTGCCCTTATTTTAAACCAACTATATCAGAAACATCACATGGAAATCAGGCAGTTGCCTTGGGATGGTTTAAGTAACCAATCGGTGGCATCATATTTCCGGCACCGATTGGATTTCTGAGAAAGGTCTTTTTTTTATGGAGCCGAAAGTTCTTTCTTCTTCTTTTAATGCCACAACACCCATGGAGGGCTTAGGTCGAGCTTTTACGCATACACTCATATTGTACCTGCTATATTTTTAAATGAATGGAAGGGACCTACAGTTGTACGCCGAATCCGAACTGTGAGGTGAAAAGCTTTTCTTAGGGAATTTTTACTCTTGTTTTTTTTCTACATTTTGATTTGGCTTGTGCCGATATTCGAACTCGGAACACTCTGCGTAATAGTCCAACGTACTACAGCTGGTTCGGAATTATTTCTGCCCTTATTTTAAACCAACTTTATCAGAAACATCACATGGAAATCAGGCAGTTTCCTTATTCCAGAAGGAAGCAAAGGTTGACTGTCAACATTTAATGGTTTGTAGATTTTGATTTGGCTTGTGCCGATAATCGAACCCGGAACACTCTGCGTAATAGTCCAATGTACTCCAGCTACGCCACGGCGACCACCGGAGCCGAAAGTCCTTTAGAAGTCAATAGCTTCTTCAATAATGCCACGATGTATTGTTTAATGGTTTTCCTCTTTAACTAGAAGGAAGTAAAAGCGGCATGGAATTCCCCATGGATAAAAATATAAAAGAAGCACATAAGAAATTTACTGTCATTCCAGAAGGAAGCAAAGGTTGACTGTCAACATTTAATGGTTTGCAGAAGTAGTTTAGTGGTATACAAACTCGACTTTATCACAGACGAATTGAAACCATAACTATTTAACCGATCAGCAGTTTAATTATTATGCACAATGATAGCAGCTTATTTATAATCATTTAGCACTGGAACTACTTATGTGGAGCATTGAGGAAATGATGATGGTCAAAACGTTGTAGGTACATTTTATCGATTGCCTTTGTGTTCTTGAAGTGAGATCTTGGTAACCAAAGATCAATTCTCGAGATCGGTTGACATTCCTTTTTTGCGTTCATTTTAATAGTAATCCACTGTGGGTATTTGCATTCATATTTGTGGGTGACCCTGTGACTTAAGTCTGAACTCCATTACACAAATATTGTTGTTAAACGAAAAAGGCATATATCATTTTCTGAAAAAAAAAATTAAACTACGTATCATTATGCGACAATTTTTTTGATCATGATATTCACACATCAGATTCTACTCGATTTTCCAATTGAATTTAAAAAATTTAAATGAAAACTACATCAGATATTCTTCTCATCTATGTATTTCTTTGTAAGTTTTAAGTTTCTTTAACTTAAATTTTAAAAATTTAATTTAAAATGAAAAGGATTCTTAAGATGGAATTTGCCAGTTTTATTTATAATATCTCATGGCCCTTACTGCTTCCTAAACTTTGAACAGTAAACCTCGGTTAAGTACCTCAGCTGAAGATGTCAGGCCTTTGAGGAACTTAAGAGGGGAATGTTCTTAAAAGTGGAAATTAGTGTGTATGTTTTCTGAAAAAAGTAGTAAATTGAAGAAGGTATGTCACTTAAAAGGGAAGGTTCTTAACCGGGTTTACTGTATGTCCACAGATAAAAAATCGTACGTTTTTGATTTATAGAGTAATGAAAAAAAGAAGATATTTCCGGATAAATTCAAGGAAAAAAAACTCAGCAATCGATAAATTAAATCTGCTCCATCAAAGAAAAAATTTTGATTACAATATAAATTTCTTTGGCTTTTTTTGTGCATTGAATTGGCAGCAACGGAAATATTGCTTTTGTTGTAGTTTTTTTTTTTATTTGAAAAATTAAAATTGATATGGAATAATGGAAAAAAAGGATAAAACTGAAAACAGCATTGAACAACGAGCATGAAAGAATAAGTTTAATATTAATTTAATGGCAAGAAATGAATGCAGATCATAAAAATTGCAAGTGATACCAGAAAGGTAATTGCACAGAGAGCTGGGAGCAGAGGGAGGTAACGAAATTCATTGAATAAATATCTTAGTTACTGTATACGTATTGAAAGAAATGGCAGACAGGTAGTAACTACAGACACTGAATATGCACATGCACACTGTAGCATGCAATGACAATGAAATGTTGCAGAAGAAACTTTTCCTGTTGCTGAAAATGAAACCACCAACGAAATAAGCGGATATTAAAAATCTTTGTGGTTTTTCTTTTTTTTTTAATTATTTAAATGCATACATTATCATAATAATTATTTTTTGTAAAGTGCATCATCTGCAACTGACTGGTAACAAGTCATTGAGGTTTTTTTCTCTTTTAATTAAAGAGAAAATGAAATTTATTAAATTTATCTTATCAATTACACTAGGCAACAATGGGTAAAATTTACTATGAAAATATAGTGAAGATATGAAACGTCAGATTAACTAATAATTTGCTGTTAGACTCAATCCATTCTTCAGTAGGCTAGTAGCTAGTAGCTAGAACTTTAACTTTTTCTTATATCTCATCTGAAACGCAGAATTTAGCTTGGTGAGAAGTAGGAAAACGACTAGAGTCCCATCTGATATTCTCTGCCTCTCTGAGAAATAAATAGCAACTGATTATATCTCGGGCTTTACGATTTCAGAAGCTTCACCTTTTCTTCCTGTTTGAAAAATATATACGTTATCTACATCCCTTTCCTCTCTGGCAACCACGCTCGGAGACTTAGCCTCTCTTATTTTTGTTTTTCTTTATTGATTCGTTCAGCACACAGGGTGTAACCTCTCTGGCAACCACGCTCGGAGACTTAGCCTCTCCTATTTTTGTTTTTTTTTTATTGATTCGTTCAGCACACAGGGTGTAACCCTATGAATGCAGAGTATTGTGTCGATTGGAAGGAAGATTGGTAGGTGGGAAGAAGAAGGAGTGAGAATGAGAGAGGGAATGTAATCACACAGGACACCGATAAAGAGGTAGACAGCCATTGTGGCAAGTGTTATGCTTTTACCACAATGAACTTCAGTTTTATCGACCGAACTTTCCGCAGCCATTCATATTGTGTGTGATATATTTGTAAATGAATGGACAATGCCGAATTCGAACGGCGAAGTGAACAGCTTTTCATAGGCAATTTTTACTCTTGTAGGTTTGCAATTGCCTGCCCAGAGATGAAGCCGTGTAGAAAATTGTTTTTTGTTTTTACTTTTTGATTTTGCGTGTGCCCAAATTCGAACCGCAGTTACTCTCCGTAACAGCCCAACGCTCGACCAATCCGCTATAGCAACCATAGTAAAGGCTTCCTATAAAGGCTTCTGCAGAAATTAAGAGGAGGAAGAAAAAATTTTTAACCTTCTCAGCAATTGCACGGCTCTCGCAGCACGCACCTTTCTTTGAGAGACTCACAGAATTAGCTTTTTCTGATATCAGAGTCATACTAAGCTTCATCGAAAGCATAAATGGTTTAATTAGGGTGTCTCAGAAATGAGACAGGGTGTCTCTACCCATAGAGTATAACAATGGCTCAATTGGTCTCCATATGTTCTTCTCAAACAATGCCAACAACCTAATCAAACCTATCCAGGTCTCGTGACCTGTTTTTTTTTGTCTTTATAATAGGACTTCTTGCATGTCAAATAATCTCGGTCGTTTTTGCATTTCAGAAACTTTACTCAGAAAATTTTAGGTTAACAAAAGATGATTCGATATGATAGTTATGGGGAGGTCGAAAATGTTGGGCTAAAATGGTTGGCAAATGTATATATAGGTAGTTCCGGTTAGGGTAGGTTAGGGGAGGATAGTTTGGGATTTGAAACACCGTTTTTGAGATTCGAGTACTTCTCTTTATATGTAGTAGTGATAGTTACATGAGTATTTGCAGCAAATTATTCTACAAGATCTCACTCAGCCTTAATAGTCCAGAAAATTTTTTCTATGAATTACAGTAGTAACTACAATAGTTATTTTTAATATTTTTAATAATTATTTCATGCCATTAAATAAACATGATATAGTAAATATTTAAATACCTTCTCGAAAGAAAAGAAAATATTTATGTGAACTGTAAAGCAGAGAAATGAATAACCACGGTCAACTCAATTACATGCAACTTCTTTCCAATTACTAAATTAAACTACGTAAAAGGGGAAAAAGTAAACAAAGCAAAGTTATTTTGCGGTTGAAAAAAATGAAATAAATATTTTTAATTTCATTGTCTGTTTTACTAAATTAATAAAAATTTTTTTTTAAAAGTACTCGTTTCTGTGCAACCAGTGAAATGTCAACAACATCTCATGAAGATGGGTCATGAAGACCAGCAGTTGAGTACTTATTTTCCAGTACTTATTTACCACCATGCCAAATGGTACCGAAATATGTTTTTGGAACACTGCTATTTTCTACAGTTTCTCTATTTATAATTTATCTCAGCACATTTGTGTGTGTGTGTGTGTGTGTATGTGTGTGTGCGTGTGTACAACAAACAGTATGTTGCTGTTTCTTGGTTGTTGATTTATATCTTTTCGCTTATGCTGACATTTAATTTGCAATATTTTCTTGCTGTTGCTTGTTGTTTTTGTTGTTGTGTGCTGTGCAAATGTGAAGATGAGTTAGCCATAAAATTAAAGATCATTTGTTGCTGATTTCATTTAATATGACATTTTCATTTGCTTACACAAATGATTTCCTTTTGAATGGGGAAAGGTGAAGTAATTTTTTGGGGAAAGGTGAAGTACTTAGCATAAAGCTCAACATATTTTGACCTTTGTGTGTGTGGATAACCTCTTTCATTTACATTGTACTTAATGGCAAACATAGAGTTTAAGGAATAGCGCTATAAAGTCCGTTTGGCAATTATAAAAGATTAATGAGTAGCGAAAACATTTTGTATTAATGTTGAACTTGGTTCAGCCCTGGCGCAGTGTTGGACTAAAGTCTCAAATAGTTGCTATTTATAAAGTCAAATAAGCTTTCAAAATTTTCAAAACTCCTTTTTGTCTTTCTGATACTAGTGCAGGGTTTGTCAAATCAGTAAAACTTTTGCGGTCACCACATTTGCCCTAAATTTCTGATATCTATCAGAAAACTAGCAATTTCCTTCAGCGACTCAACTAAAACTCAAGTGCTTGATAGGAGTCAACGTCGACGTCACCATTAAACCGAAAAATATTGGAGATTGACGAAATTGGGCTAGTTAAAGCCTAAAAATGTATTCTCTTACAGAATTCTAAACCTGCTCTTAGACACCAGAATCCTGATTTTGATACTAATCAGGATTCATTTAAGTCCATTTAAGTTTCTGTCCAAAGATCTGCTACCTATAACACTGTACAAGATCAACGGTTTTGATGGCGAATCTTTCCTAATTCGGGCCCAAGGAATTCAATGGTGTCAGCTGTTTTGTCAAATTGAATCGAGTTTTTCTTGAAGGCCCTTCGTGTTCAATGGGAAACAGTTTAAAAAATGATTTATGCATACATTAGTGGAGTAGGTAGTGGCCATTAATACTCCCCCTTTCCCCATCCCTTGTACTCATTATTTCAATAATACATCTATTAATTTTTTCGATGTCGTTGAGGCGGCCAAGACCCGTCATCGGTTGTAGTGCCACCTAAGTAAGTAAGTAGTGATGAGCAAATTTGCTAAAATTTTAATATTTCTGATTCCATTTGACAAAACCATTATGACAAAACGGTTGGCACCATTGAATTTCTTGGGCACTAATTACGTAAGATCAGAAATTTGTTGTGCTTGTCTTGCACTAATCCAATATTTTTTAATATTTAACATTTGTATAACAGCTCCAAAATTGTGTTGTTTGGCTCGAGCTCGTATAAAGAATTGAATAAAATAAATTTCAGTAAATTTATTTATTTATTTTTGTATATAGATCAACAACACAAGGCTACGTTTTATTAATATTTTCACTAAATTGAAATACTTCACTGTTGTTTGATCACTTTTATTTATTTTCCTTCATTGCCGTTTGCTAAGTATTTGGGTAATTTCTCAGCTAGTATTAGAGTTAGTTATTTGAGTTAGTATTTAGGTATGTACTTTGTTTTTGTTTCTTGTTTTTTGTTTTCTGTGTGGCTTAATACAAGGTGGGGCAAAAGTAATGTCATAATATCAGTGGAATTGATAGAAATCTGTTTTAACGAAAAGTTTACTTGAAGGTATAAAATTAACGACATTGTGTTGAAAAATTGATAACGGTCAAATGATCACCTGATCACCACCTGAAATGAAAGCACTTTTGTGCTTGTTTTACTGCATTTTGCAAAATATCTGATTTCTTCTTCAATGTTGGCTTTCAAGACTTGCAAGGTTTGTGGTTTGTTGTGGTAAAGATTTGTTGTAGTGAGATTTCAAAAATCCTCTAAGGAAGAAGACTAGCGCTCTGAGATCTGGCGATTTGGCCTGCCTGTGTAAGTACAAATCGCCAAAATGGGAGATCTGATAGCCCGGAAATTGGCGCTCCCAAATCTCCATCGTTATCCGAGCTGTGCACCACTCCATATACGCTGACATTTGGCGTCAAAGCACAATGACATTTGACATTATTTCCAAAAATTATGGCACATTAACATTATGACATTACTTTCTCCCCACCTTGTATGTATTTTGAATTTAGAATTGCGCCACTTAATTATTCACTTCGAATTGTAATGCAATTTGAAAACAGTTGCACAAATATTGACTTACTTAGCATTTGAAATATAAAATATTGGATTTAAGCTAAGGTAAATGCTAATGCTTTTGCACGGTGATTCTCCGTACTTGGTTCAAGTTCTTGGCAAAGTGGAAAATTAGGAAATTAATTAATTTCGAAGGGAAATTTATCTCAGTCTTGACTTTTACTTGAAAATTTCATGTTAAACTTCTGATAAAAACAAAATACTTTTCTCTTCTTCTTTTTCTAATTTTTTCATGCATGCAATTTGACTTAAAATAAGTTTAAAAATTAGTAACAACATTTTTTATAATCGCATAGAAAATGTTCATCTTTAGCACGAATTTATGGTAGTAAATAGCTCGAAACTGCAGCTTTCTGTGTATGCATGTGGGCAACTTATCTTCTTCAAATATTCTCTGTACGTTGGATGTACGTTGCTATGTTGCCGTCGGTCGTTGCAAGTTGCAACATTCATTCCAGTAGTTAAGTTAGTATATAATTTTCTATCAAGTCAAGTTTTTCACGTTTGGAAAGTTGTGCGGTGTCCTTATGTACCTCAAGTATGCAAAAGATATGTTGTGTGTATGTAAGTTTTGTCGTGATTGCCAGCCAAATACACCGAACATCACGACTTTTCGACAATGACTTCTTGTTACTGAAATTAGTTTTACTTGTAAATTTGTGTAACTACGAAATGCAGAAATTTACTAGCTTCTTCTTACTTCTTGCTCTTTAGTTTTCATCATTTTTCTTAATGTGGCACATAATAATTTTTTCCTTTTTCTTTTGTATGTAGTGTATAAATTTTGTTTGGTGAATGAAATTGCTGTAGTAGTGCAATCGGCTGCAGGCATGGCATTTGCAATATGTTGTTATTGTTGCAATCTTTGACACTTTTCGTTGTTGTATCTCGACTTTTCACATATTTGATATTATTTTTATGTTAATTTTAATACTTTTTTCGATTATTTTTTAATGATCCATTTTGACTGTTTGTGTGCTTTTTTCCAGTGTCTGTATTCAACTCGTGAAGCTCAGTTCAGTGACGATGTAATTTTGTGTGATTTCTTTTTACAAAATTATTTAATTCGTAATTATACTTAAATAACGACATTGCTTTAGTTTCAGAGAACCGTTCTTTCAAACTGCGAAATACTCCAACTTCGATACACTCGAGTATTTACCAATTCACGGGTGTATAAAATACTTTTCTTTCTTTCTTCTTTGTGGTCATCGTGGTGTGAACCCATCACTGCCTATGACTATACCATATTCCTCCATAAGAGTTAATACTAAATTTTTATTGACCTTGATATTTGATTTATCGTAGAAAAAGCAGGAATTTGTATGTCGGACATAATTTTAGCAAATGGCAATTTGCAAAGATTCTCGAAAGACCTGAGCGTAAGACCTTCTTTCCTTAAAACAACTTAAATTTCTGTGAAAGTAAACAGTTTTAGTGAAATATTAAAATTAATACAAGGTGTCTCAAAGTGACACTCTGCGAAAAGTTCGAGCCATTAAAATAAAGATGAAGAAGAAGTTTTGTTTATTGTGACGTTTTGTTTGACGCGTTGTTTTTTAAATAATTTTATTTTTGAAGATCCCATTGGTGATTGGTTTTATTTAGTTGTTACCCGGTTTAATTTATAACATATGTTTTTTTTTTTTTATTTAAAATATCTTTATTTAGTTTAGGTCGCAAGCACGAATCGCTTTGTGAATATAGATTTTTGGAAACATGACAAAACAAGAAAAATGTCTTACAATTTGGCAAGGAATCTACCGCTTGCTTCATTCATGATCGGTCATTCTGGGACACCCTGTATATTGTTATATTAATACAGAATGGCCATAACTAAACTTTTTCTTAAAATGATTTCAATTAGTAATATTCTTCTTCCCAAAAACAATTTGTAATTGTAGCTCTTTCAACTTTGCGTCTACGAGTATATAATTAAATAATTCACTTAGGCACCGACTAAGTTCTTTATATGAATTTTTTTTCTTTTTCTATTTAAAAAGAAACATTTACAAATCCATACAGATTCTGTTTTGAAAGGTTTTTGTGTTGTACATCTGAAATTATGTATCTTCTTGACCTTGAGTTATGCACAATCAATTATATTGAAGTCATTAATTCTTTTTAATTTCAAGCATTGCTCGAAATCTTCTTCAACATGCATACTCATTAAAGTAAATTTAATAACTGATAAAAATATTTAAAATTGTATGGGAAAATGTAGTTATTTAAATTTTGGTATTGTTTGTTAGCTTCGTAAAGGTAAAAGCTTATGAGATTACCATGGATTTTCTTGTTTGTCCTTCTCCTTAGAAGTTGCATCCCAAAATTGAAATTGAATAAAAAAAAACTTAGTTACATTTCGAACGTTGGCTGAATGCACATATGCAGCTTTAGTTTGGAGCATTGAAGCTGATGCTGATGTATGTACCATATCTACATTTGAAACCCATTTGGTTCTTCTATACACTTCGACTTTCCTCAGAAGCATGGGCTAACATCCATTTCAGTGAGATCAAACTTAAAACTTTATCTTTACACGCTACTACTCTCGTAAGCTTTAAAGGGCTAAGGGTTAACGCCAGTAATATGCCATTTGGTAATCAGGTAATCAGGGCTGTGGAAAGAAAAATGAAAGGTGGGTTGACCAATTCAACTAATTTTCTGTAACTTGGTCTGGGAAATATTAAAAAAAAGAAGCAATATCTCTGATTTTACTTCTTCTCATTTCTATTTATCTCGATTTAGATCGGTTTATATTTCACTTGGTACTAACTAAGCAATTATTGAAGCATCTAATAACTTTGTCGATTTTTAGTGCACCAAAGTGTTTTATTTCTTATAAGACCCGGGTTATAAGAGCCTTTCCTAAGATTTTACAATATATTCATTTCGATTTTTTTTTTCAATTATTTGGTGGTATCCAAGCTCGTGTCTGGAATGCCTGAGGACAAGACATCACGAATTGACGAATCAGGAAAACGGGTAATAATGAACACAAGTTTTTTGTAAAGAATGGTATGGAAATCAAAAGGAAATGCTTTCTAAAAGCCTTAGCCAAATTAAGAGTCACAGTGACTGACCATGATATAATTTCAAGTCTTACAATTAACTTGGAATAGTTAACAGTGGAATAGTTATTTAAAAATATCCGGGAAAAAATTGCGATAAGAAAATATGCCGAAATATAGTCGAATATCAAATTTCGATTGAAGAAACGTGTTAATCAAGATGGTTACTCGTTCCCATGGTTACAGTAATCCTTGTTTAATTCAACCACGTTTTTAGTTCAAAATCTACTCAAATTACTCATGGGTCCTTCATGGGCTTGTTGTTGTGCCATTAAAAGAACAAAAAACATTACTCGCTGAATTGAACCATAAATTGTAGATTTGCATAGATGCAATTAAGCGAGGAATACTGCATTACGCCATAAAAAGCTCAATGCTAAAACTTCCACGAATTTCTCGATATTTTACAGTAAGGCAGTGTTGACGGAGTTCAGATTCTAGTATATAATCTCTAGGTATTCGATAAAGTTTCAATGGTTAACTCATCAAGAATTTGGTCATTGCACTTACTTAGTGGCAACTAAGAGACGCCCTTTTTAGGAATTTGGCTGATAATTTATCAGCGTTGTAACAAGAAATCGTGTGGTTTATGTAATGTGTACAGGTTTTCCCGAACGATTTTCACTCTTGGAAGTTTGCCATTGTCGGCTCAGAAGTTGTTGTGTGTTGGAAAATAGAAGCAATTTGTTGGCTAAATGTCATCTGTCATCCACTTCGTTTGAATCGTCCACAATTCCTTGTATAAATGTTGTGAAATTGCCTTGTCCGTCCTTCCCCTTAGAAGTTGCATAACAAAATTGAAATTGAAAAAAAAAAAATTAGTTACATTTCGAACGTTCGCTTGGAGCATCGAAGCTGATGCTGATGTATGTAGCATTCTTCTCCTCTTCTGCTACAACAACAACAACACAACATGGACAATTCCCTGCCTATAAAGTAGCAGTGTCTGTAGTCGAAGGAACAGAACATTCAAAGAGTTAGAGATAACATGTAGGTACCAGTCCAGCACATTCATCCACTTCACATACATTCATAGTTCGTGTGTACAAGTATACAAATTTCAAATGGACAGAAATTCAATTTCCAATTCTTTCAATTCCGAATGCGCCCTTCGCCTGCTGATGTTGATGACTTTATGCATTTGGCGTTTCACCTCGACAACCAGCAATACACCAGGTACTACCGCATTCTCATACATCCGAGGCTAACGTGCGAAGCTAACGTTGTTTATCCAAATCCCAAAAATAATGTTCAAAAAGAAAAAAAGAAAAATATCGAAAAAAAAAGAAAGAAAAACAGTTGAAGACAGAAGGTAAACAAACGAAACAACAACGGCAAGGAAGGAGAACGAGTTTTGGCATTTGGTGCATTATTTATGAGAGTGACTGACGTTGCAGGATGAAATTCAATGAACTTGGTGTGGATGTAAGTGCAGCCGCAGGTTAAATATTTTGGATGGCTTTAAAGTTGCTTGAAGAATTTGTTTTCGTTTTATTCGAGTCAATTGAAGTTTTTGCTCAACGGAAATCTTTGTTGCTCTCTGCCTGAGTTGGTTCCAAATCGACGGTCCAACTTCAAAAAACAAGTAAAATCTTGAATATGATGGAAAATTCACGCCACAGAAAATTTGACTTTTACACGAACAATTTGATGTACTGTATGAACTTCAAAGAGCGAGGTCCGCTTCAACTTACTTAATGAATGTGAACACGTTGTGCGCCCTAGCGATTATCTCTGTATCTCTTTCCCAGGCATTGTTTGGAGCAAGTACTTGAGAAACTGGTGGAAATCGGAGCTATACCATAGGTTGAATCACAGGGAAAAAATATAATTCCTTACTACCTATAAACAATTTTTTTTCTCTGAAGCGAGGCCCAAGTTTTGTAGCCAAGGTGCATGATACTAAACCTGATACAACTTTGAGGCAGCAATGGCGAAGTACTCTTCGAAACCCTGCTGATAAGCCAGAGGTTGACTCCTTAGAGTTGACACATGTCGAATTCACTTATTAATTGTCCGCCTGAAACTTATTGGATAATTGGCACGTAACTGCGAAATTTTCCTGATCAAATATTAAATCAAAATAAAATTCAGATCAAAATTCTTGCCCAAAATTTATATCAAAATCAGATCAAAATACCAAAATTTTAATGAAGACTTATAGAAAAAATCAAACCTAAACTTAGACTGAAAATCAAGAGTTAGAACAAAATTCGGAAAAATCCAGACCAAATCCAACAGATCACAAACCAGAACGAACATCGTCAGGCTCTCCAAAACTAGGGAATCCCTAATCTCACATGGATTCAGTAACAAAAGTTGATAGTTTTATTGGTCTGTGCAGAAGTGACGATTTCGATGAAGACATTCTGATCTGGCAACTAAAATCGATTTCCATACAAATTGAAAAGCAATGATGAGATTATTTTTGTTTTGGTATATTTATATGCTAGAAGCAATGCAATCAAGGGTTAATTCAGAGAGATAGAGAAAAAGGCAAAATATAAATTTTATAGGAATATGAATTCATAAATTATCAGCTTAATGACACACGCTCGTTGCGAACAGCGAAACTGCAATCAAGCCATAATCTTTTTCTTTACCAAGCAAGCACATAAAGAAAACCTCATTATGGTTATCCCAGATTGAGAGATAAGCCACTTAAAAGCTAAAAACCTGGAGTGCGCGATTCCATAAAAACCAACACCAACGAACAAATGAAAGTGTTTGGTCACATGCTGTCATTTAGGCAATTCAAAAATCATTTGCGGCTAATTGAAATTTACAATTGAATAGGTGATTTTAATAGACTGATACTCAGTTGGCCAGCTCTATAGTCTGCTTTCAAAACTGATATTGTGACTAGTTAATTACTGCAAGGTAAAACGGGAACGATGCCAAATGAGGCTTTAGTTTGTTTTTCAGTTATGCCAATTGAGTCGTAAATGCTCCTCCATTAACATCATCTGCTTTTGTCGGTCTCCTCATTTCGCTTTCACTATGTGCGAGTATCATTAACGCAAGTCATTAACTTCGTTGAGTTGCTTAGCTCACTCATTCACTCTATTTAAAGCAATTGAGGTAGACTGAGAAATTAAGGACACACTACCACTGCCACTTATCGATAAGGATGAGGAGTCCGAAAAATAATAATAGTAATTGTATGTAGCAACATAGTACAAGTCTGTATAATTATTGCAACATTTATATTTTAGATATGGAATCAATTCTACATATTATTTAAGTATCTATGGTTATGATTCAGGTTATGCTTTCGTTTTGCAAAAAAAAAAAAAACTCAAGAACGTCGGCCAATGAAACCCTGAGTAGTGTGGAATGAAGAAGGCTGTGTCTATGGCAACCTTACAATTAAGACCACTATCTGGCACTTCAGCAGCGAAAGGCATGGCTGCCTGACATCTCCAATCATAGCTAAGGTTTCGTGGTATGGCCTTGGTAGGACTGACTTTCGACTGGTGCTACTTAATCTATACGGGAAACTGTTATTTCCAGGTACCGACCTGTTTCTCCAGAACTACTTGTGGAGCAGGGGAAGCAGAAAGGAATAATGGAAATCTACTTGCCAATAATTTAAGAACTGAGTTTTTCAACCACCCCGATTGCCTAGTGATTGAGTGGTGGATCGATTCCCGTTCAGGTATATACATACATACATGTGTATACATATATAAAACTTAATAGTGGATAAAGTTGAAGCCTAAGGTTGTAGGATAGACAATATCTGATTAATATAGACACTTTTAATTTCTTTTTCATCTATATATTTTTGAAGCTGATAGCTTCGTAGCGATTGTTTCGTTTCTTAAACTCTTTCTTCCTTATGCTTTGTTTTTCATAATTTTTCTTTTAATATTTAATTTGTTCGACTTTCGACATGTGGCAGTATAACATTTTCACTCAAGTGCATCCAATTAATCAATCATATTTGCTTCCACTTAAATTAACACCAAATAAGTATATTGTGTTTGTTATATCAAAGTTTCAATTAAAAATAAAATAAAGGGTGTTTTTTCTAGAAGTGTGGTTTTCAACCTGGCAACCTGGCAGAATTGCCGTACTTGGAGTGAAGACCAGCCAGAGCCATTCAGCAGCTACCAATACATCCCGAAAAATGCACTGATTGGTGCGGTTTATGAGAAGGCGGCATCATTGGGCCGTACTTCTTCAAAGACGATAAAGGCCGCAACGTTACGGTCAATGGAGAAAGGTACCGTTCGATGATAACACGCTTTTTTTCTGCCGAAAATGCAAGAATTGTACCTTGCCGACATGTGGTTTCAACAGGACGGTGCCACACTGCACGCGAAACAATGCATCAATTAACAGGTGAATTTGGTGAGCAGTAAATCTCACGTTTTGGTGTAGTGAATTGGCTTGCAAGATCGTGTGATTTGACCCCGTTAGACGATTTTGTGTGGAGCTCTGATAAGTCTCTTGTCTATAGGGACAATCCAAACACGATTGCTGCTTTGGAAGCCAACATTGAACGCGTCATTTGGGAGATTCGGGAAATGTGTGGAAAATGTGTCAAATATGGACCTTCAGAATGGACCACTTGAAGCGTAGCCGCGGGCAACATTTAAGTGAAATTATCTTTAAAAAGTAAATGGCAGGAATTAATTTATCGATCCAAATAAAAGTTTCATTCACTTCTGTAAAATTTCTGTTTTTTTTCATTTTCAAAAACTAAACTCTTATAAAAATCACACTTTATAAAACATGAGAAAAAAAGGTCTCTCGGGAAAATGTAATATTTTTGTAGTAAAAAACTAGGCCATTAAAAGAAGAAAGAAGAATATTTTTAATATGTGTGATACGTTAAGTTCAATGGCTGTTATAAAAACACTTACTGAATAAATTATTAAACTAAATACTTACATGATGATAATTGAAAATACCATAAAGTAAATATTATATGTAAAAAAATAAAATATAGTATAAAATTCATATAGTGAAGTTTATTTTTAATTTAGGTTGATCGGATTATGTAAAATCAAACTCTTTGAAGGTTGTCCCTTCAGCAAAAGAATTGGATCTAAAAGCAGCTGGTTAAACATTAACACATTGGGATACCGGGCACAAAAACGGAGTAGTTTAGACAAAATCCTTCGTACAGTTCAGACTTCAGTTATTTACGGTGGAGTCTGAAAGAAAAAAAACTATGTATGTAGTATAAGTAGTTAGTACAAGGCTTAAACCTATGGAAAACTGTGAACTGCGTATGAGCGCAATTCGCCTTCGTTTTTTTTCTAATTATAACCTCAGTGGAGGGAGTGCATACCCATGGCGTTAGGACTGGGGTTCGAACCAAACTCTGTAAACTGCATTATCTTTTGTTTCAAGTGTGCTAGAATCTTATCTGTTGACAGCAGAAGCCCGAAATAACAAGGATTCTTGAACTTAAAGTATATTACGGCCATTTTGATCAAGATTATTTTTTTGTATTTTAACTTTTTAGAGATTATTGCTATTAAGTTGTTCCAGTGAGATATTATTATAACTTTAGTTCCAAAATAGCAACTAGGAACTAAGTAAAATGTTCCATGTAATAAGTTCTTCGCCACACTTCGCATTAATCAATCTACGTACTTTTTCAACGTAATTTACTTTTGTGTAAAAAAGTGTATTTGTGCGAGAGTGTAGAAAATTTACGGTTATTTTTTCAAAAGCAATATATTTTTGCATATGGCGGTAAAGTGCAAACAGCAACAGCAACAACAACAACTGCAAAGTGTTAAATTTAATTTCACGCTTTTCCAAACACAACGCACACAAATTTAGTTGTTTTTGTTATTCCAACTTTCGGTATTGCCAACTGCAAAACAACAACAATACGAAATTTGATACTTGCACAAAGTTTGAAATGAACAATTTACCGTTATAAGCGGAACAAACGAAATGTGAAACATAAACATAGACACACACACACATACACACACACAAATCTACACACGAAACAAGGAAACAGCAGACGCACGCAAATACCAAACGGAAATGTTTTTGGGGGAAGTGGAAAGAGTGGAGCAATTTCACAGACACGATGAAAATTACAGGATGCTGAAGAAGGGAAAGAAATGTAAAGGAAATGAGTTTTAAATTAAGTTGAAACAATACATGTTGCCAATAGAGAGTGAGACAGACAGCGGGAAGAGAAGAAACCTGGAGTAGAAATGTTTATAAACAAATGAGAGAAAGTAAGTGTTTGTACTGTTGAGAAACTTAAAGAAAATGGGCTTGCCAAGAATTTTGTCATCAGGGTTCTAACTTCTGCTTTTCGAAATACGCCACCGTTGTAACATTGGCATTTATTAATTTTAATATATGTTTTTCTAAATAGTTCGGAGATTGTATATCGCAGATTGTATAAAGATCCACTTCGTTTTTATTCATTTCAGAAACTCTTCTGACTATTTCATCTGCTATTTTTTTTCCTTCAATATTGCTATGTATGTCCAGAAACCCAAGAGCGAGTGACTTTGCGGTCCTCAACGGTCAAGAGTAAAGCTCGAAATATCTTTACAATCTCTGATTTAACTATTTTGGATTCTATTGCTTTTATTGCAGCCTGATTGTCAATAAAGATAGCTACGTTCGACGTTCCACGTTTGAAACGTACTGTTTTATAGAAGTCTAGCTGCTTTCTCAATAGCAAAAAACGCTGCACCTGACAAGAAGACGATTTGACCGCCTTAGCTGTAAGATATCAGTTCCATTCTGTATCTTTGGACAATCGGTAAAGATGGTACTTAATCTCAGTCGGGTTACCAAAAGCGACTCCCCGCCTTCATTGTTTGAATATAGAGCTGGAATTCTAGTAGAAAAATTTTAATTCGAAGTCGTGTAATCCGTGGCCGCATCTAAATCATCCTTGATCCCATTTTGACCTCTCTGTTTTATTTTACTCAAAAATGTTGGACTGACCATAGTTAGCTGATTTCCACATGTTAGATTCACTTAAGGGTGTTTTATTCGAACCACGGTGGAGGAACACGCAGAAGGGGACGTCCTAATCTCCGTTGGAAAGACCAGGTGCAGGGCAACCTGACTGCACTTGGCCTTATCAACTGGCGCCAGCGCGCGCATATCAGAAGTGACTGGCGAAGCTTTGTAGAGACCGATCATCGGCTGTAGTGCCAGCTAAGTAAGTAAGTAAGTAAGATTCTCTTAATATGAGTGCTCCTCTGTCGCTACCGCCTGGAACAAACAATAGCGGTAGAAAATGAATTATCATATTTAGGCATTACTGAAATGAACTACAGCTCCTGAAATCTCCAGGCTGGCAAGTCCTTACATAATTGTTTTCGCTTTTGCTTTGAGGCTGTGTGTTAATTGCGACACAGTGACAGCCCTGACTGAAATAGTAAGAAAAGAATCCTGAGAGAGAAAGAACAAGAAGGAGAAATGTTTATATACAAATATACATATAACGGAAATTAAATAAATTAATCAATGTTCAAACAACAACAAAGTACATTAAATTTTGGCAAATGTGAGAGAAAGAATAAGCACTAAAAATGTTTATATACACAAATTTCAATGAACTTTATCTACAAAAATAATATACTTAGACACATAACAACAAAGCAGCACATTCTGCTAGCTGAATATGAGGAGGATGAGAGGATGGAAACAAAAACATGGAAAATAGAAGATAGTATTGATTTTCAACAGATTATTGAGAAAGAAAAAGAACTTTAATCTCATGATGTAAATGAAAAGCTGACGACAACAAAAATCAGAAATACTATTGAAAATAAAGAATGTGTCACCGGTATTCCTGACGACAAACGCTGATGATAACAGAAGTCAGAAATAGAAGACAACAAAACAACAACAATAGCCGGTGAAAAAACAAAATTGTGACAGCAAAAAAGCGCACAATGACAGCAGATGCGTGTCGTCGTGCCCTTGCCGTTTCAGTTTCCCGTTGATGTGGTTGCTGTCTCGTGTTGTGTTAACATTATAACGGAAATTCTATTGTTTATTCTTATGTTTTGCCGACAAAAGTAAAGCGAAAAAGAAACAGAAAAGCTAAGAAACAATAAAAATTAATTTATACTTACTTTTTTGCATTTTGTTTTTACGCACTGCGGCTGTTTGCACGTTCCCACGTGATTTTGCATGAATGAATGAGTTGAACTTGACATTTTTAATGCCATTCTCTCTTGCTGTAGTTTTACTTGCCTCTTCTCTTGTTTACCAAATAAGTTATTTTATTTCTATAATAATTTTATTTTCGCTGCTGTTTCCTTTCATATGTTTGTGATTTGATGCAAATTAAAATTTTTTTTTTTAATTTTCCTTCACTTTTTCTTTAGCGGTTTTTAGTTATTTCCAATTTTTCTTTTGTTTTCCTCATGTAAAATTTCTCCGAAAAACAAGCACAAGGTTCTGAAATCTAGCTCTCGCAAACCAGCTTAGAAAACGCGCATAATACACACTCAACTTATTTACTACTAACGCGGATAACAGCGAAACGTGAACTATTTTTAAGCTCAAATAAATCTTTAGTCAACTGCCTCATAGTTTCATCAGTTGCATCGGTTTGTTGTCGTTATTGTTGGTGAGTACTTGTTGCAACTTGTGTAACCAGCGATTTTACGTTGCAGGCACCAACCACAACTCAAACATATTGGGCAACTTGTTTGAGATAAACAATGCCTTGTTATAATTGTTGCTAGTACACTGTTGCTAGGAAAAATGTTGCTGAAATGAAATATGTTGCGAAGTGCAGTAAATGTTGGGAAAAGAAATACATACAAAGTTTGATAACCATTGGAACTGGACGAGTTCCATCGCGGAGACTGGGGGAGACTGGTCAACTGCCCTAGAAGTCAGCCATGACTAAGTAACCAAAGCATGCAAAATTTGTTTACGTAACTTTTGTACCTATTTTACTCTATCTTTGCCTACTTATTCTTATCTAAATTATCTAGCCGAATTATTTTAATACATATTACAAATTTGTCTGTTCAATGAGTGACCAGACCATTGATTTTGACAATTGATTTTGCCTGTTCCGAGATTTGAATCCCGGAAACTATGCGTAGCAGGCCAGCGCACTACCAACTACGACGCAGCGATCTTACTTACTTACTTTTAATGGCACAACAACCCATGGAAGGCCTAGGCCGAGCTTTTCGCATATATTCATATTACTAATGTTCGTTAGGGTGTTTCAAATGGCTACGAGAGTAAGAAAGGTCATTATTGTAAGTTCAAAGAATATCTTGATAAGGCTTCAATATCGGAAGTAGGAAGTCAACGCTTTGAGAACATTTGCAAATAAATACAACTCACGCAATATGACTTGCATGCAAGTCAATAATACAGTAAACCCACGTTAAGTACCTCAGCTGAAGATGACAGGCTTTTGAAATACTTAAGTGGGGAAGGCACTTAAAAGAATCCCGCTTAAGTACCTCGAAGTATGCACTTATATGTACATATATAACAGAATGCTTGACTTTGGAATTAACTTTGATTAAAAAGTATCTTGGAAGAACCCTTTTGGATCTAACTTTGATTTATTAAAACATTAGAATACCCTCTTATCATCTTTTCTATTGAATTTCAGATTACTACATAAAATCCTTTTCACATACCACGGTTCTTTGATCAATTAGATTTAGTTGCCTAATATAAGGCTAAGTCTAAATTTTTTGTTCCATTTTTCGAGTTTAAACTTTGAGTTTCGCCCTAAAGTCTCACTAAGAAACTGACCTTCATTGGGTTAGTTTCCCAGTATAAGCTAAAGGATCGACTTGTTTCTCAACTTGAATTTGGGTTAAGAAAATGAAATAAAATCAGTGAAGGTAATTATTAGAAAATTTAGGTTAAGGTTCAGATAGTGGGTTGATTCAAAATTTTTATAGTACAAGCAAATAATATAAATAGTTTTTCTATCTTTATAATCGAATTACTTAAGAGTTCATTTGGCACAATTGGCCAATTGTTTACACATACAACACAATCACACATACTTCCATACATATATTCATCATTGAAATCCTTTACATTGTCTAAATTGAAGTTTCATTCGAATGCAAATATTTAGCTTCATTTTCAATTGAGTTGATAAGTAAATCTTGCTAAATACTCTTCTACTCTTAAGTACACGATTTAAGATATTGATTTATTAAAATTTTAATTGCTTTCTAAATGAAATGGAAAAAAACGTGGAGAGAAAATACGAGCCCCAGGGAGGAAGAACCAATGAACCTTTAATTGGATATAAATGCTTTAGCTTAAGCGAAACGGTGGAAGTCTAACCGACAAAGGTCCCTATAAAAACTGCGGCTTGACGGGAATCATCCTGTTCTCCCCTCCGCTCCTCAGGCCTGCATATTTTCTGCATACACTAGGGTGCTAAGGATAATATGAGATGTGCCAGAAGTGTCTTGCGAAACGAGAAGGTCTGCCTGAAGTCGAATTGAATTAGGCAAGTGAACTAATATTCGATTGGGGATAATAAGTCCTACACGATTGTGTGATTACACGATAGAGCGAAAAAGAGAGAGCGCCTTAGAGAGGTCACCCAGATATCTTTGGTTTAAGGGCTCTTTAAATATAACTGTAGCTCAATTGATTGCCAAAACGAATGAAATTTCTTTACTAGGAACTTTAGTTCCTAGTTCTTCTTGTAAGCATTGTGAGAATCTACAAATTTTATAACCAATTACGGCATGTATTAAACCTGAGTAGGTGAACTGTTCCAGGGGTAACCGACCTCTATCAAATATCTTTGCACCCATCCTTTCTATGCTTCTTAGAGAGGTAAATTTTTGTCTACCCGACTCTTTCGTTTTAATTATGTTAATAAAAGAAAATCAATTAATGTGTTCCGGAATTACCAAAAAAAAAATGTAGCTACGAAAATAATTTGAAGAGAAGTCACGACATCAACCTCCAGATCAATAGATCCAAATGACGATTATTTATAGACTGTTTCCTCCTTGTAACCATACTTACTTACTTGTCTGGCACTAAAATCGATGATCAGTCTGGATCGCCTTGTAACTTAGGAATTTATATATGTATGCCTATTATTAGTGATGGTGACTACCAACGTCAACCGATTTGGCTTGGCTTACCCCATACACTTACTTGCTTATTAAATTTAACTTAAAGATACAAATATTCTTAAAGAGAATTCTTCTTTCCGTTTCTACATAAATTCATGATTTAAACATAAAAAGCAGTAACCACCTTCATTCTTCAGTAAACAACTACTGCCCTTCCCTTTTCAGCTCTTTCCCTAATCTTCAGCTTTTCCACCATTTTCCTCCCGCACTCGATATGTATAAAAACAACTAAAATAAGACAAGAAAAAAAGCTAAAGAATAAATCTGCGTGGAAATGCGTGGAATGCGCATTTTGTAAAATTTTCAATTCCATTTAAAGCTACCACAGCCTGTGAGCAACAGCAACCCAGCCAGCAATAGCAGATAGTAGCACCTACTACTTACTTACAAAAAACAACAATAACATCGTAGGAATTAGTCTCAGCAAGTAAGAGTCAAACTTGGAAGAAAAAAAATAAATAAAAAAAATTAAATAAAAAAGCAGCAATAATTCCATGCCGCACGTACGCATGCGTGCAAATAAATGTAAATTGTGATTTGATGATAAAAGTTTCTGTTTCTTCTTCATTATAAGCACTTTCTGAAGCGTCTTCCTTCCTTCCTTTTTTTGTTCTTTCTCTGGCAAATTATTGCTGCTGTTGTTCTATGTATATGTCTGCCCTCATTGTCTTCAGCACTGTATGCAGAGACCCCACTGCTTATTGTGTTGTTGTTGTGTTATATTGTTGTAGTTTTTGTTACTTAATCTTAGATAGTTGGTGTGTAAAGTTTACTTTAGCCCCCGCAGGGCTTCCAGTTGCCTGAACGCATTCGGTTCTTGTCTGGTGTTTTGTGGCGGCGGTGCTGCGCAACCAAAACCAAAACTATGTTGCTATGATTTTACATACATACTCGCAACTACATAAGTACAAAGTACATACATTTAAATGCATTGTGAGTTAAGTACATTTATGTGGGCATCATCTATCCATAAGTGAATACAATAAGTACAAAGTAGAAATACAAAATATTTAGATACATAGATACATAAATAGATAGATAGCTACTCGTCTGCTTTGTTGTTTCCATTTAAGTATCTACTAGTTATAACATGCATTTGAAGCTTCTGATTCTTTTGTTTAAATTCACCTTAACTTTCGTTATACTTCAGATGTACATACTACTTAGTTGATTTTGTAATATACATTTTCATTATAAGTAGATTCTCTATGCAGCTTCTCCATTATACCATATTGTAGCAATTTACTTTAAAGCAAATTCAATAACTAACATATTTACATTTACTATGCATGTATCATAGTTAATGTTCTCCAATTAAAATCATTTAAATTTGTAAAGGAACACTCGTTGATTTGAACGTATTTTAATTTTTTTCTTGATTATATTCTCATACAAATATTGGGAGTAATTGACCAGCCCTGATTTGGTGGTCAAAACCAAATTTTAAATTTGATTAAATAAATATTTTATGGCATTATGTTACAGTTACCCCAAAACAACTCTTATGCAAAGTGTCATATAATTACGATGAGATTTAAAAATTACGGTAGCCATGTTGGATCGGCTATTTTCAATTTTGAATTTTTTACATCAAATTCAAAATCAGTTTCATACAGATGCGATGAGATTTTCAAATTGAGGCATCCATCTTGGATCACCCAATTTGAATTTTGGAAACAAGTCAACCCGAAAACCAACGAATATCTCTCGCTTGGGTTAAATCTTGCTGAAAAATATTCAGCTCATTCCTTACCAGTTGATCAATAACTTGGAAATTTTCGATTTGTTCCCTTGTTAGCCTTTTTACAGCCAATGTATGCGGGAAGCATTTACCATTGATATGTAAACGGTCGCTAGGATTCTAATCGATAGGCTATTTATCAAAAGTTTACCTATTAATCATCTCCGTTTATTAGTTTCGAGTGTTTCGACCTTTTCCCCGCCATTCACCTCCCAGTTAACTGAATGTTAATTGTTGTTCGCCAATATTATTCCAGCCGATCGATTTTCTGTCGGCAAGTTCATTTTAAATTGTTTTTCTTTCGATTATCTAGTTTCTAGTTTATCTGTGAATTGTTTCCCTGCCGATAAGCTTCCAATTGATAGGAACAAGTTTTGTTATGAACACTTTTCTACGGATCGCTTCTCAAGCGATCGATTTGATCACTTCGTTACCCAAATTTGTTTAATCAATTTGTTTCCTATTATAAGTAATCCCTTATGTACATATATGTAGTTTTCCAGTGCAAACATATTTAATATATGCCTGTCGATTGGCTCTCTAATGATCACTTCTCTGACGATCTTTGTTTGTCAATTACTTTTGAACTGATGATTGTTTTTTTGCTGCCTGTTGATTACATTTTTGCTTCAAACGATATGAACCGATTGCCAGCCTTGTCAACCGGCTAAATTTGTTACTTGTCCATCAGTTCTTTGTTGATTGGGTTCACTCAATATTGACCGTTTCCCTGCCGTTAACCTTCTTGCTGAAAGATTTTTATCAAAAATAAACTCAGTTCAGAAATGATTTCTCTCTATTTGTTCCTTGTCCATCAGCTCAGAGTTAACAGTTTTCCCTGTCGATAAGTTCCCTGACAATATTTCTTCTGTTAAAAGAATTTCCTATAAATAAAGTTACCTGGAAATAGATTCTCTAGTATTGTCGAGCAGAGAGAGAGAGAGAGAGAAATTCTCTGTTGGTTTTTCTTATCGGCCATATATTTTTCATTCGATTTTCATAATACCTAGCTTATCTTTTTCTGTCACTTAGTTTCTTGGTGGAGTAACGATTTCCCTAACGATTCCGTCTCCTGTCTCGTTCACCTACCTGCCGACAGATTCCCTGACAAATATTCTCGGCCATTTAGAAAAAGTTTTCCTGTAGATGAACTTTCTGTTTATCATTTCTCTGTATATCGTTGGCCGATACGTTCGATTCGTTTCCTGTCGATTGGTTTTCTGTCAACTACTTTTCATCAACTATTTCAAATAAACTAAAGATTTTGATATTATACAATATTGAATATTGAAATACTTACATACATACATAAGTAAATAGTTAAATCCGCAGCAGTAACAGCAAAGTAACAAGCAGTCAGGCAGACAGCAGCAGCACCTCCCTCCTCCTTGATGCACATTTGTTGCTGCTTCCAGTTCAACGTGGTAGATGCATGAAGCTCTCTTGAGATATATGATGCTTTTAGTGCAGCTGTTTAAATATTGTAAATACCTCAGGTTGAGGGTATAATTTAATGTTCGGTTTCACGTTATAAGGACACAAATGCTTTGCATATGTGTGTGCAAGTATGTGTGTGCGTGTGTGTACCAAAAATACTTAGTACGCGTAAATACAGTGAACCATACCTCACTGCAATGAACTTTTCTTACTAAATCTTCTCCTTCTCACTGATTTTATCAGCATCTGTTTAAGCTGTTCTGTTGCTATTGTTACTGCTGATGCTGTAGATCCTTCTTCATTCCATACAAACACCAACATCAATTACCAAAAAGCAACTTAATTTATTAATTAAATTTCTTGCAAAGTTCTCATCGCATTTGCCTACCGGCTGGAATGTTGTCGAGCTCAGTGTAGAATATTTCAATTAAGCACAACATTACTGGGCGATGCGGAACAACTTACGGTATACAGTGCTTTAATGGCAAGTGTAAGTGCTAAGCGTTTGTCTTACATTTTACCTCTCTTTCAATTACACCAAATCAACTTATTATCTTATTATGAGCTGTGAGGACTTGGGCATATAATATTCATGTTCAAATATTAATCTGCCTCTGCCACTCGTGAATATTTTCTATCTAAGAGTATATTTTTCTTACTCGGTTATCATATTCTTATCGCTTCAATTAGCTTAGCAAATCAGTTCATCTTTATTATTTATACCTCCAATATATTTGGAAAATTTCGTTTCTAGTTGTTTTGTGCGCGAATAACATCAATAACAATGACCGCTTAATTGCTAAAATGGTTTTGCTAAGCTAAATTTCACCCACCCCAGCTTTTTATGTTAATGAATTTACAAAAATAAATCCATAAGTACATTAAAACAAGAAGCAAATACTACTTTCTTGTGATGAGATGAGTGATGGCAACACAATCTACTTTTGATTCTATAGAAAAAACTTAAACATAATTAAATTACTTTAGCATAAAAGAACTAATATTTAGCTGGCAATAAACATCTGAAAATCTGTGAGTATGTATGTAGTAGAAAACTAAAGAAACAAATACAGATGATTAATTTTGATATACTGGAAAGATTTTGTTGAATGTACCTAGTCCCTTACCTTGCTTACCTAGTCCCTTACCTTGCTTACTTACCATAAGTTCAAACAGAAACTAGCAATTATATTAGTTAGTTTTCCGTTCTCTCGGTTGTGGGATCATTATACAGAGTGGAGCATAAGCTAATATTATTTTCCGTTTAGGCAAAGTACATACTGAGAGTCTGGCGACTGGGCATTTGGGCTCGTTAGTAGGATGTTAACCCATTTAAAACAGGTAACAGCAACTGTGATACGATTTTGAAATTTTTTTAAATATCGTTTTCATATGACTGCTATATGACATTTCACAACTCAAAAAAATTATCAAAAATGTGTTGTGAATTTTGGAGGGTGTAAAAGTTTTTATCTCGAGAAAATGAGGTGACCAAGTGTGCAAAAAAGCATCATTACTCATACGTTACATAGTTGACAATAGGTATTTTCAGTTTCAAGTTTAAGTCAGCGACAAGTGCAAAATTTTAATTCTTTTTTTTTTTGTAATTTGCTTATTTTCCTTATATTTTTAATACCCAGGTTTGGTCTGCAGTAGTGCCTAAAAAATATATGTGGACCTGCGAGGTTATAATTTCTACATCAAGCTTGTTATTTTGGCTAGATGGATTTCATATTTTAAATGTAAAATAATTAAATTTCCTAGTTTGGGTTGGTTTTCAAAATTACCTTCTAAAAAACGATGTCTGACCTTTAAGCGAGGTGAAACCTAAACATTTTAGGTAGTTGTGTTAATGTTATATTAAACACAGCATATGTTGAAATATTAAAAAGTTTTTCTTTTGAGTAAAGTTTTTAAATGTATTTTTGCCAAATTTTAAAAGTTGGTGTACAAAAAATGATACAGTTGTTCTTCAAAATCGATTAAAATTATTCGTAAGATCATCGTCTCAATTCTAAAACAACTCAGTAGGTAGGATAAGCTTGCATGAGGTATTGTCGCCTTGTCTTTTCTAATAGCTGTTAAGCAAAAATCGGAACTAGCATAATGATTAACCTTTCCTAAGAGATTTCTTCAGGAGCTATAAGAAGTTTTACCTACAAGCGACATTTCTCAACACATGCTTCAGATTTCTTCTTTGCAAGAATCCATGAATTCAGTGCCGAATATATTTTAAGTCATATTCAATCATATTTTCAACACCTTGAGATACAAATACGTAGCACAGCAGTTTACTCCCCGCAAAAGCTTCAGGCAAAATCCTCAAACAAACACGACAAAATCGGCGAAGATTTCTCTTTGAAGTTTTGTGTTTCTTTGTTGCAATCGTCTCTCTCTAGAGACATTTTAAAACTTATCTTCACTGAATTCGGCAACAGTAAAAAACCAAAAAAATTATATGTATGTATGTTTTTTTTTTATCTCATCCGCATTGCATCACTGACAGCCAGCCAGCCAGCCAGCCAGCCAGCCAGCAGCTAAAGCCAAGGCAGACAGTCAGACAATCGAAGACTGAGACATACGAATATTAAGGCAGCCAAACCGACCGACGGAGGGAACGACAGACAAACAGCAAACAGCTAGACAGATGGGTGTCATCTTCATCTTGCTGCCTGATTGTATTGCTGCCGCTCCTTCTGTTGCTGTTGCATATTATTTTCTTGCACTCTTGTTATTTTTTTTTTGCAGATTACACAAGACGTTGTATTTTGTATCTTGTGGTTTATGCAAACTGTAGCTTTTCTTTCCTTTTATACTTTTTATATATAATATATAATTTTTTTTAGTTTCACGCTCGAGGTAAGGATAAATTGAACAATACACTAGCGTATATTGAAGTTTAACTTACACAGCAAATGGTATACGAAATAATAGCGTTGCCACAAGTCTTAGGATTTATTCAGCATCATCGTGGCAATCACCATAGTTCGAAACAAGTGTAGAGTGTAACTACATATTTTTGTAAAGTAATAAAAATTCCAAATTCGTATGGAAATCATTGATATGACGCAGTTACATAAATGAATTTTTTTGCTTTCGTAAAAATTGTGTTGCCATAAGTTTACAGATTTTTCCAAATCATCCAAATCTTGAAACTTTTATATCATTTATTCATTTTGGCAACTCTGGCAACGTTGAACAACTGAAAAATAGCTACAAGCGTGTATAAAATCGAGTACTTCAAGCATAACATTGACAGTAGCAGGCATAAAAAACCAGCAGCAGATGCAACCACAGCAGCGATACAGCAGCACTAGCAACAGTAACTAGTGCCAAGACGAACAACTGCAGTGACACAAACAACAACAAAACAAAACCAAATCATTGGGAAGACATCAATTCATTTGCGAGTGTCATCAGCGTTAAATTGTGATGGCGTTGAAAGAGACTACACAAAGGCAAAGATACAAAGTAACACGAAATCCCACATTGCGTCATAAATATTGTATAATTATTTTGTATTTTGTGACAGCACTTGGCTGGCCAGTAGCAAGGTAGCTAGGTAGCTAGGTAGCTGTGCTGCATAAAAATTTAAATGCCAATAAATTTATGTAATAAAAAAGGGGGAAAAATTGAATAGTATCATGCAGGTAATATGAGTTGTTTGACCTTTAACCTATTGACTACTTGTAGTATAAGCAGATACATACATAAGCAATGCTTTCTTTCAGGAAGACATAATATACAGGGTGTCCCAAATCTGCTCTTCCATAAATATGTTTTCAAAGATCTGTAGAGCAGAAGTAATGGAAATCGATTAAAAATAAATGTGACTTGGGACACTTTCAAAGCAAAGGTCTGATTCAGAGTTTTAGACGTTGTATTGTTAAAAACTAAATCCTTTCTTTGCTTTCTTTCTAAATTAAAGACCTTTTGTATCCTCGGCTGAAGTTTGAATATATAAAAGTTGTAAATCACACGAGCTTCGAAAGGCTATCGAAAATGCTTACCCAAGGCTTAGCTAATAAACAGAACGTGGAAGATTCATTTTACCTACACCAAATCTTTCCAACTTTTACAGAAATCATTAGTTAAAAGACTATTGGTCTAATCTTTACTTTTTTATATAATTTTCCTGCTTAAAACCAAAGCTTGACCCTCACGTGGAAATATTTAGTATTTAAATGAATTATGTTTCCATTAGCACAGTAAAAAGTTCCTCACACTTTATGCGAGTATTCCGAGTAGTCGTATTTTTTTTAAGTGTCATTTATTTATTAACTTTAATTCAATTTCAATCAAATACAACAACTAATTTAAACAATTTGAGTCGACCTCGGCTGCTTGTACTTTTTGAACAGATAAAAACTGAAGATCAAAATAATACAAGCAGTAAACAAACCTAAATAATGAGATAAATTGAAATTAATAAGTTAAATTAAATAAAATGTAATAGAATAGTGATGGCCAAAAAAAAGGGTAGCGAGTTTTAAGAAGAAGACAGAAATGATTTTAATATGAGCTTAATAGAATTACAGAAATAATAGGCAATTCTGTATCCTTCAATACTTACTGATTTTCGCTACGGTGAAGTGCTGAATTTTTGAAGGAGATTGGCGTCTGATAGAAATCAATGGGTTAACTTTTTATTTCAAGTCCTACAGCCTTGACGTCTAGCTCTACAGCTTTGACGCTCTACTTCCTCCCTGGATCCTTATTTTTGGGAGTTTTTGGTGAACATGAGAAAGTGACATGATAAAGTGACTTAATTTTTTTGGCAAAAATGTTTCTCATAATAATTAAAGGAGAGTACTTCCTAACTCATATACCATAACTGAAAATTTGTTCAAACATTTGTACTAAAAACCAACGTAAAGAGCCAAAAGGAGGAGGTGGCGGGTTAGTGTAAAAACTAAAGCTTTTCCTAAGGCATTCATCAAAGCTGTAAGACTTTGAAATTAAAAATTGTTCTCACCGACTTCCATTAGCCATGTATGGTGAGATTAAACTCCTCGTACAAAAATATTTTGACAGATCGTATGTATCTTGGGAAATATTGATCCGGGCTGAGACTTGTATCAAAAAATTTTCTATTCATCTTCGTGGAAATAGTGGTGTTGTATTGTGTAAGCAAGAGAGAGAGTGAGCGAGAGAGAGGCAAATATAGACAAATGCAATCAAAGTGTTTTAAGCTTTCACAAAATCTCTTTTGACTAGTTCCATACAGTCCATCACTGCCCTAACAGCTCAGCTCAACACAGTTTTCTATGGCCATCGAAGAATTACTCGTATATCGAAATTACTATTACCTGACGCTATAGTGTTCGCTATCATGAGATCATTAAAACGCCGCTTACGTACCGCAAAAACAACATGTAAACAAAAATCGAATATTACGAATATCGTTATTCCAGTGGCGCACACAGCAACCCAACATCTTATATCCTACAAAGAAAGTATATTCTTAATAATATTTGTAACGGCACTGAAGCAATTGCATAAGAAACTAAGAACCTTAAGTGTTCCACGCAGAAAGCCAAGTCCCATAAGAAAACCAGCCAGATTTGCCAATGCCGAATACCACGGATACCATTTGACTTCCAATGGAAGTTTGCAGCTATGAATTATATACGGTATGGAAAATATAAACACAACTGCTGTTTTCACTATGAAGGAAATACCAACTCCCATGTCCAATATTCAAACACTGACTTATCTGGTCAGATGGTGGAGATCTTTGCAACTTTTATTACATATTTACATTACATATCGGAAAATCGGAGAATACAAAATAACGAAGATTAAAAAAAAAAAAGAAATTATATGTGAAATTTTTTGAAAATAAATGCAAAGTATTTCAAAATCTAAAAAATGTTAGGTAGCCAAATCCAAATGTCAGCTGATCTCTTTACTGTGTCAGCTTTAAAACAATGAGACTGAGGTAAGATGGCTGCCTGAAGCCACGCAAAAATACCAAGCAAGTATGGCCAGAGTATAACTAAAAAAAAAACAACAATCAACAAGCTAATATCTCTAGATTGAAATTAACTACATTAAGTTAAGGCAGCAGTAAGTGGTCGCTGTGGCGTAGTGGTAGTGCGTTGGACTGTTACGCAGAGTGTCCGGGGTTCCAATCTCGGCACTGGGCAAAATCAAAAAGTAGAAAAAATGGCAAACCTACAAGAGCAAAAATTGCCTAGGAAAAACTTTTCATTCGCTGTTCGGATTTGACCCATTCATGTACAAATATGACACGCACAACATGAGTAGATGCGAAAAGCTCGGACTACGACCTTTATGGGCTGTTATGCCGTTAAAAGAAAGAATATGTAATAAGCGATCACTGCATCAAAGGCACATTCCAATAGAATATGTATGCCAGCAAATTAATTCTTTAGAGGCTTTAAATGCGAAGAGGAGTAGCAACCAATCGCTTACTACCTCTCTCTCTATCCCTGCCCAGCCTTGGCTATCTGTTGGAAAAATATCATAGACTTAAATGTGCTCATTCATACAGTTTTCTCAACGTAGTTTTTATGATATTATGTATCGTTATCTCGAAAACTTGACCTGAAGGAGCAAAACGGTCGAGCTTAGCCGCCTCAACTTACTCATTGTTGCACAGTGTTATTTATGGAAACAGCTGATTGTGCTTTTGTTTTTGTAATAGCAACCCTGTGTTACGGCAAAATTTTTTTATAATTAGAAAAAATCATAAAAAACAGATAAGTCACTCGAAGTCACAAGAGAATGTCTTAATAGTTACTTTGTTTTATAGCTTCCAAACGACATGCAGCTTGTTGTGACTTTTTTGGCATGTCTTAAGAGACAATGACGTCTCATCTTGAGGCAACTTTAATGGCCTAAACAATTAGGTTTTCTTTTTAAAGAGGTTGGGTGAAGCACCTACGTAGTATCCTAATGGGTCATCTGAGGCGTAAGTGCGCCCTGATTGAAAACCAGTTGACTCAACCTCATATACACGATATTTTACGGGCATGAGATTAGGTTTTAGGTTTTAAAGTTGCACTTATACAATGAAACTAATTGAAATTTCGAAAATATTGGAAGAGAAACTTGAAACATTAAAAAGATTTATCACAATTCTTCCCGAGCAATTCTTACTATATCTAAGTATGTCGTTTTGGGTTGAACCCCTCCTCCACCCATTACTTACTTACAAGTAGCCCACACATTATGATTGTTGCTATGAAACTCAGTTTTTGAGAATTAAAAATCAAATAAATGAAAACATTAACTCGAATTGGAAGCCTTAAATCCAATTCGACAATCTAATCAATTGAACTTCGCTAAAATATTTTATAGCCGCGTAAATACTTAATGCAATATTTGCGCAATGGATTTTAGTAAATTAAATTATTCTCTTTTATTTATGTACTCATGTATATAGTACCTTTTTTAGTTTTTTTTTTTTGAAAACAAATATAAAATCAAATAAATACTTGGAATTCATTGTGACAATGCTGCTGTTATTTCACATGCTGCACAAGTTGTTTATATTTCGGTAATATTGTAGTTTTATTACTTCTGGTTTGAAAATCTAAAACTGTATTTTCCAAACAAATTTTGTGCGGAATTTTGTAATAAACTTTCCCCTGCACATGCACACATAAAAATGCACAAATTGAATTTTACAAAATTGCATTTGCACAAAAATGTAATGCAAATAATGTGTGGAACTTTTTTTTGTTCTGTTTCTGGGGGGATTTGGACTGGTTCGTTTGCTCGTGGACAACACGTAAAGAATCAACACTATGGAAACAGCAACAACTGCCGAAACAATAACTAACGGTGACAGAGAACTGGAAAACAACAATAGCAATTTGTTGTTGTGATAAATCTGTAAATATGTAACCAAATTGATGATAAATTCCCAAAACTGTTTCATATTACTTTCAAACGCTAGGACTTTTCCACAACTTTTTTGGCAGTTGTATTTTTTTTTTTTTGATACTTCTCCGATACTTTTCTCTTGATACTTTTTTTTCGTAATACTTCTCAGATACTTTTCATTTCTTTTCACAAAGGCATGAATAATGAATTTTCACTTTTTGTCTTTATGTAATAGCTGCTGTAAAATTCTGAACAAATACGAAAATCCAATTTGAAATTTTCTCAATGTAAATGTTCATTTTGTTGGCTTTTTCATTTTGCTATGCTCTATGAAAATCCAGAACATTCTTAGCAATCTTCGAAGCCTTTGGAGATAAATCGACAAATACAGAGTATGTCGGTATGTGAATATTGAATAACTTTAAGAAAAGCAATCTATTTCCAAGTATGAGTTACTTTTATTTAGTGAGATCCTTCACACTTTAGTTGGACTTATTTTTGAATACAGAATTGATGCTGTGATGTGACCACTGTTACTGATCAAAGCAAAATTGTCCCCTTTTTGCTACGTTTTCCATCACTTTTTCGAGCATCTCGGGCGGTATAGCGATGATTTCGACACAAATGTTAGCCTTGAGCTCATCAATGGGCTGAGGCTAGCTGAGGCGTACACTTTGCTTTTCTAATAACACCATAAAAAGAAGTCCCGAAGGGTCTAATCTGGAGATCTGAGTGGCCAGTCAATGTCGCCATTTTCAGTGTCAACCATTTGAGCGACGTGGACGGTCTGTCGGCAATATTATTTGAGTCAATTGCACTATATACTGAAACAAATGGAAATCATCATTAAAAATACGCCGCAATGTGGTTCCACTGACGTCAAAATGCTAAGCGCGGTAGCGATACGACACATGTCGGTTGCGGGCAACTTTCTCTCTCTTACCGCTTCAACCAGTTCATTGTAAGGTCTTGCCCGTTGATGAACGGCTTATCGACTATCTCCCACTGTCCCGTGCTTAACAAAATTCGACACCAAACGACGAATAGTGTTGCCTACGATATTCTCAACGTGCATATACGTTGACTTAACACACAGAACAACTATTTTTAATGTACAGCGTTACTGTTTTCCACAGCGTTATGTCGATGTGAAGCGATTCATGGTTAAAATTGTACTGATTTAACGTTTCAAAATAATGTTTGCTCAAGCTAATCGGTTGATAAATGTTAAAATTATTCAATGTTTATATACCGACATAAAAGATAGCATAATCTTCCTTCGTTTCGCTTTTTGAAAATTTTCAATATTCTCTATAGATCGCTGTGGCGTAGTGGTAGTGCGGTGGACTGCTGCGCAGAGTGTCCGGGGTTCGAATCTCGGTCCGGGCAAAATCAAAAAGTAGAAAAAATAATTTTTCTACACGGCACCACCTCTTGGCAGGCAATGGCAAACCTAAAAGAGTAAAAATTGCTATGCCGTTCGGATTCGGCATTAAACTGTAGGTCCTTTCCATTCATGTACAAATATAACACGCACAACATGAGTGGATGCGAAAAGCTCGGCCTAGGCCCTCCATGGGCTGTTGTGCCATTAAAAGTAAAGTAAGTAAAGTGTGAGTTGAAAAAAAGATAAAAAATTAAAGCGTTGAATTTTAGTTAAAAAAATTAAGTTTTATATCAAATGGATTGTCAAAACCTTGTTGATAACATTACAGAGATTCTTTATAAAAATCTGATGATCCTTAATTGCACCTGTCCCCTCGTGTCTTTATCTTTTTCGCGCACTCTTTCTCAGCTTAAACGCTTCTAAGGCGCAAATAATACATTAGAAACTTGACACTATCGTTCTAATAAGTCCCCCCTTACATTGACATGATCATGTTTCTTATATTTTATTAATAATTTTTCAAACTCTGACCTTAGATGGAAATTTTAACCAAAAAAAATTCTTCCTTAACTTTCCTAAACTAACCTAGAAAAACTGTCAATGTCGGTTTGCTAAGATGGACTTTCTCTGGTGTCAAAAGTCCTTGTCAAAAAACCGTGCCGCACAGTGTTATAGCTTTTGATAACAAACATTTGAACAAGCGTCAAATATATTAACTAAGTATTAAATTTAAAAAGATTGAAAATTGCAATAAGAATAACAGCAAAAATGATTGTAATTGCTGCATACACGAGCAATTCCAATGCTTTGTGAGTACATGTCAAAATTTCAACAATTTTTCTGTCAATTACAGTATTTGTGCGTAGTCAACGAAACGATTGACTGCTTCCAAGAATGATATAAAAAACTACATCGCAAAGCAGGCACACGATCACAATGAAGCAAGTAGATCAATGGCTGAAGGAAAAGGAGGAAATGATGCAGTTAGAGGGAAGGCGGCGAGACAGCCCAGATAGCCTAAAGTGTTAGCAGGGAATATGCAGAAGCATTCGCTGTTATGAGCATGTGTGTGTGTGTGTGCAGTTGAAGAATGCAATTATAATGAGAAACACGTACGCAATGTCAATAATAGCAACAACAAAGGCAAATGATAAATTGAGTGCCATTTGTGGGATACCAACTCGTGCCATTGCTGCTGTTGCTGTCGGTGGTTGCAACTGCTGTTGCTGCTGCTGTTTACTGGCATTTTCTGCAAGTGCTGGCCGCCGAGTGCAGCGGCTTAAAGTGTTAAAATTGCCATTCAGCGGTTAATTAAAGTAAAATGAAAAGTAGGTGGATTCTGTTTTTTTTTTTTTTGTGTTTTTGAAAGAGCAAGAGAAATGCGGACTTACTGAAGGGCTTTATAATTCGGCGAATATTTTACTAAAATCAAAAATCATCTACATTTATCTATTTCCCTACCATTTGGCCACATACTGCCCATTCATGTAATACAACTTTCAAATGATAAAATAAAACGTTGTAGGAAAAAACGAAGCTAACTTGCATTTTAATTTAACGATCAACGAGCCAGAGGTGCGAAACAAAACAAAAAAATAATAAAAAATGTAATTTTATCATATAAAAATAGTAACCAAATTAATAGTCACTTTCGTTGAAAAAAATGTTTTAATTTATAGTAATAGCCTCTTCTATCTTGATTTTTATTAAGCTTTAATTATAAATAAAACTTTATATAAAATTAATATCGCTCTAAGCACATTTCAGTGTAGGTCGTTAATTAAATGTCTCGAAAAATGTGTAATGATGTAAAAATGCAAGCGAGATAACAGCCAAGGGATAAGAAGATGCTAGGACGAATGACCCGATGCAGTGGTGTGCTTGAGCTCTGGTAGTCTCATGGAGAGTACAAGCTGCTGCTTTGTTCCTCGCCAAGAACAAGATTCCACTTTACTTTGCCTTATGGTAATATTTACGACCAGCACTCGCAGCGTTGCAAGTTTTACAAGAGCAATGCAGAGCATTTGTGGAGCGGCGCGTCTGACAAGCAGCAACAACAGCAGTGGCGTGCGTGATTAGCTTTATTTATTGTCCTCGGGTGTATTTACACATTGAGTGTGTCTTGTGTGTGGAAGTGGTAGTGGAGTGTGTGCACATGCGCTGTTCGAACACAATCGAATTGTCTTCTTCGTCCACTCTGCACTAGTCTACTCTTGGACTACTACCTCTAGGCAGTCTTGACCTCATATTATCACATTGATCTTTTAATCGAATTTTTTCCTGTGTGATGTGTATAGCAAATTAATTGTATTCATGACTTGCATGAAATGAAGAGAAGTCTTCAAGTTATTTATGCACCTACAGTGCAACTGCCTAGCTCTTGGCATTTGGAATGATAGTAAAATGTTGAAAACTGATTCTAAATAAATATTTTTATTACTTTAAACTTACATCGGAATTATGTTTGGTTATCAAATAAATCATATCTGTTCCAGACACAGTGATGGCTGTCCTTGATTTTTAGTACAGCATTTTTACATTTGTTATTATCATGTGAGTGCAACTGAACATAGCTGCTTCTCTAAGGTATGCCTCTGCAATTTTTATGTGTAAATATGTAGCTATAAATAGCGATTTGCTTGCTGTCTTACTACAAATATAACAAGAAATTGCTTAACGAACCTTTATGTTGCTTTTTATACTCTACAAATACATACACACACACGCTGTTGGCAGGCGAGATTGGTTCTCGTATTGCAAGTAGTGATTGCTGTTCTACTTATGTGTTAAGAGCTGGGAGATGGTAAGCTTCTTTCTGTCTAAAGCAAATTGTAAACATAAATATTGTATTCCTTGTATTGCTTGATTGCAATGTATGCAATTGTAAAGTGCTACAAATTTACAATCAATTTCACACAATGGCAACATTACTACGTACAGCATTCATTGCAACACTGTATAAATAATAAATATTGCTATTGTGCATTTTGTTTGTGCACGAATGCTTTACTCACGCTCTGACAGCGTCGGCGGCAAGAAAGCAAAAGCGTCAATCAATGCATACTTGAGTAGTCAATTGCTTAAGAAGTTTAATGTTCTCCTGCAATGCTTGCAGGAGAGATTGCAGAAAGAGGTCTAGATTGGGGTAGAATTAGCTGAAACTATAACAAAGCCAAGGTATTGAAGAGATTCAGAAGAAAGTTCGGCTCTAAAGTCTGCTCAGGATTTTGCACGCTTAATCCTTAATATATTTATGGATGATAGCTCGGACAGACTAGTGAAGAAAGGTAAGAAGTTTTAGTCTCATCCTAGCCAGAGATGGGAAGTCACTCTGAAAGTGGTTGCTCTTTTTCCTCAATGAAACTTAAATTTCGCAGTTGTGTTAGATTGCCAAATTAATGGTGCCCAGTGTAAGTGGGTCTGTGAATGACTTAAAGAAATATTGACAGAAGATTGAGATGCAGGAACAAGCTTTGATGTAGTGTAAAGCCCTTGACTTTAACTTAACTTGACCTGAGTTTTATTCCGAATTTTGGTCAAAATTTTGGACTCAATTTCTTGTTTGAGTTTTGTTCGATTCTCGGTCTGAATTTAATTCGAATTTTGTGTTGAGATTTGGTCCGATTTTGAGCCTGAAATTAAGTCCGATTTTTAGTTTGATTTTTGGCTTAAATTTGTATTTAATTTTTAAACAATTTTTACCAGACCAGAATTTCTTTTTCTTTTCTTTTAATGGCACAACAGCTCATGAAGGACCTGGGACGAGCTTCTCGCATCCATTCATGTCGGGCTTGTTACTTTTGTACACGAATGCTTTACTCACATTCTGACAGCATCGGCTAAATAAAAAGCTGCCTCTTAGGCAAATGTTACTCTTGGAGGTTTGCCATTGCCTGCCAAAAGGTGGTGCCGTGTAGAAAAATAGTTTTTCCACTTTTTGAGTTTTGCCTGTGCCGAGGATTCAAACCCTGGGAACTCTGCGTAGCGACCAGACCGTTGGCTTCAATTTCGCACAAGATTTTGTTCTGCTTTTGGTCAAAATTTTATCTGGATTTTTGAGTGAATTTTATGCTGAATTCCATTCCTAATTTTGATGTGTTGATTTCAGTTTTCATCTGACCCTTGGCTTGGATTTTTGTCCAGATTTTGGTATAACCGTTTTTCTATAATTCAACAAATTAAGCCCTCGACAAACCCGTTTTTCTGATCCGCCACTGCCCTTGCACATTCATAAGCTAAAAACAAAATTCCGTTTAATGTTGCTGGCTTAAAAGCTGCAATAAAAAGTTTTCAATTTAACACTTCGCCTCGCAGTAATTATAATGGCGATAATGATGATGATGAGGCTGTGTGATGTTCACGATAATGTTGCTGATGCTGACTAAGCTGATAATGCATATTACTACTGTTGCTGTGGTTGTTGTTGTAGTTGCTGCTGATATTACAACTTTTGCTGTTGCTGCTGCAATTGTTTGTGCATTTCTGAGGCTGTGAAATTGTGAAAAACACAGATTTATTTGCAACAGCAAACATGCTACAACATGCCACCTTAGTTTATTATTTAGTAGTTGCATAAACGATGTTGCTCCGACTGAAATTAACAAAAACAAAAACAAGAAGCCATCTCTTTTCGCAACACCATAGTTTTGTGCACTTTGTGCATGCTAAATTTAAACTTAACAATAACTGAAATAAATTTGGCTCATTTATTCAACAACTAAAGGCGTTGGCGTTAGCGGTGGCGGCAGAGGCGGCGACAGCGGCGGCTGTTGCGACGATGGCGAACTTTGAACTGAATTTCTACTTGAGATTTTACAAATGCATAAAGTTTAAAGTTGTGTTTAGACTTGGAATTTATGTACCTAGTTGCATAATCGTATAATATCACAGATTAAACGATGAGCTCTTTAGGGTAAGCAGATTCGAAAACTTTTTACATTTTCACACGTTTCGTGTAAGCATACTCAGTCAACTAAGTATGCACTCATTCATGAGGCCAAAGATAAGCTTCTTAAAATATTGAAACCTAAAATTTTTAATATAAAATTGAAATTGAACTTTAAAAGTAAAGGAGCTATTTTCACACCATCGCTTCGCACCTTCTTAATTTGCAAGCAGATATTTGCACATCGAAGCGAAATACGAAGAGAAAAAGGCAACGTGGCAGAGTGCAAAATGAAATTGCACAAAAGACAAATAAAAAATGTCAATATCGCAGATGTATCTAAAAAGGAAAAAATCTAAAAACGAAAAATATACGAAAGAAAAGAACAGCACCTTTGAAATCTATGGTACTTCCAGAATAAATGCTAGAAAAAAGCAAAAAACAAAAAGAAAACTCAGTTCTTCTATTATTATTCTACTCTGTATTCCCACTATTCAGCAAACTGAGATTGAGAATTTAATTAAAATTCATTCTGTTTCAGCTTCAACACACATAAATATTTAACTACAATAAATTAAAAATGTCTATTCTATTGGTAGAAATTTTAAATTGCATTTATTTAAAGTGATTTACATACAGACACAAAAAAAAATACTTTTTTTTTTCCAAAATCATAGATATAATAATTCAAAAAAAATTTGAATTCTATACAAAATATAAAGAAATTTGTTTGACAAATTCTAAACTTAATATAAAATGTTTTAAATCCAACATAGATTCAACTTTTTCTTCCACTGCTTCTGGTTTTCTGTTGTGTTGCGTCCGTATGTAAAATAAAGTTTCCTTGTCATATTCAAATTCTCGCATGGTCAAATCTGATATCAGAGTTGAGCTTCAGTGTTTTCTGTGTTTTTGTCCTTTACTGCACCATGCATGCAACAGTAAATAGCAAGAAGGGTGTAGTTTAAGGGGAGCAAAAGGGTTAGGAGGTGAAACAATCGTTATTGCTTTCATGAATTTAAGAATTTGGCGATTAAAATTTACACCGAATTCAGACCAAAACAAAATCTTGAAGTGATTGAAGCGCTCAAAATTTATACCGAAACAAAATTCAGACAGAAACTTATGGCATAATTCAAATCAAAATTTATAGCAAATTTAGATTAAACTTCAAATCAATTTTAGACCAAATATCCTATACAACTTCAAAGCATAATTCAGATCAAGTGCAAATAAAAATTAGGTTAAAACAATTCAGACCATATCCAGATAAAAATTCGAACGGAAACCTAGCCCAAGACAATTTAGAGCTATTTAAATCAAATTTAATACTAAATTTAGACCAATTCAGAATTTGGACTAATATTAAAAACAAGTGTAGACCAAATACAGACCAAATGTTGAAACCAACATCCAGACCAAAGGTCAGACCAAAATATGGATCAAATTTATGTGAAATATCAAACCAAGATTCAGACTAAAATTTTGACCCAGTTCAAACATAAAATCAGACCAAAATTCAGACTGAAATTCGGTTCAAAATTTCCGGCCAAAATTAGGAAAAATTCCGTCCAAAACTCATGTCAAAAATGAAACCAAACTCAAATCCAACTTCCGACTAAGTTTAAATTCAAAACTATGACCAACATTTTGACCAAATTGCACATTAAAATATAGACCAAAAACAAAACAAAAAATGTATACCATTTTTGCAGACCGAATTTCAGGTTAAATGTACAAGAAATTTTGAATCAAAATTCAAACCAAAATTATACTGAAATCAGACCAGAACTCATACCGATCTATAGTCTGAAATTTAGACCAATAACCAGACTGAAGCCAAAACGAATATTAATGTCGATCACAGCTAAGTGTGATTGCATTCCCTCTTTCCTTCTCCCTCCTTCTTCCTTCCATTCAACACAATGCTCTGCATTCATAGGGGTACACCCTGTGTGGTGAATGTATCCAAAAAAAAAAAAAACTCACATTATAATTCTGACTTAATTCGGCTTCTTTCAATGAGACAACAGCACATGGAAAGCGTAGGCCTGGTGTTTCGATTCCAATTATGTTGTGCGTATTGTGTTTGTGTATGAATGAAATGCCGAATCCGAAATTCGAAGTGAAAAGCTTTTCTTAGGCAATTTATACTCTTGAAGGTTTACCAGGAGGTGGTATCGTTCAGAAAAACGAAAAGCGAAAAGCTCGGCCTAGGCCCTCCATGGGCTGTTGTACCATTAAAAGTAAAGTAAGTAAATATTAAATTGTTAGCTGTGACGAGATTCGAACCCGAGCACTCTGTATAGCAGTCAAGCATACTACTACTAACTTCGTCATTGTGACCCCTTTTCAGACCCACACTCAGCTTTAAAAATCAGACCCAAATTCAAACTCGGCCAAACCAAGAATTAAATAATAATACTTTTTACAAACTAAAGTATCGAGTCATAAATTTATATTTTTGTTCCAGATTTAATAAGGTTCAAGTGTATCTGTGCAAAGATATTGAATGGGAATAGGAATAGTTGAAAAGAGTCTCATATCAAATTGGATCCAATATGGAGAGATTTCACACTACAAATTTCACTTAGAACCCTTAGTGGCACGCCTCTGAGCTGTGTGCTGTTGTTCTTACATCGATCTACATATTCTGGTATTTACGCATTTGTCATTTTTCGAAACATACATACTGCTACATACAACTACTAGTACGTATTGGAATGTTTAGTTATAAAACTTCATCATTTGTGGAAACTGAAAAACACACACGCACAGAACAAAATTTTTGCTTGGAGCGACACTTTTTGTTTGTTTGGGGGAACTGAGAAAACTTTTCAATGAAATTTGTTGTGATTGTTGTGGGGAACTGTTTGGTGTGTATGTAGTTGTGTGTTTGTTTGTATGTTTCTTTCTTGTCTTTTGAGTGTAGCATGTTTCATACATATATGAACATTTATATGAGAATAGATCCATTATTAGCTTCTATCTGGGAAATACCCGTCATTGCCCGGTAAATTTTCTGAATTCATTTACCAATGATTGCTAAAAGCTTTTCTCATGGTTTTCTTGCGCGATTTTATTACTTTCCTTTGTTGGAGAGGTCCACCTTCTGATGGGGAATTTTTGTTCTCATATAACTAAACGTATACGTTACGCTCTCTCCGAGTGATGAATTACAATCCACCTTAGTTTCCTAAAACTCGAAATTTACAGAATCAGTATGTAGTTTTCGAATTCACATAAGTTTTCGCTTAATTCAAATAGCATATATGTATTGATTTTAATGCGTGTAAAAAGGAGTAGGATCAATTTTTACACTGACATAGATCAAAGTGTGAACACTTTAAATTAAAATAAATTTAAATCATCTTAATAAGCTGACTCATATAAACTAGTAAATGTTCCGTAAGATTATAAATATGTAAAGTTGTCAAAATTTGTATGAAATTTAACAATTTGTTTACGTGTTACAGTTTACGGGCATTTATGAGTTATCATGAATCCCACTATTATTTTTACTCTTACTCTGTGCAGCCCTTATTATATTTACGAGTACACTGTGTATATGTTTGCTTCAAGTCAGTCAAAACGGAACAAAAAAAAAAAAAGAACAAAGAAAATTTGTCTTGGTTTTCTTCCTTCAATGCTGTTCAAATGTCATTCCCAAAGACGATGTCACTAACAATTTATCACTGCTGCTGGTTCTGTTGCAAACTTTTGCTGTAGTTGATGATGAAAATAATGCTGATGCCGCTGACTTGATGACGATGGTGATGATGATTGTGAAAATGAAATAAATTTTACACAATTTTCATCCTGTTGAAGCAATACACAAAATATTGTTTGTTTTGTCAGCACATCTGCGGTATGTTTGTCATGTGAAAATACACTACAGGAAAGCACAAGAATAAATATGAAACACTCACATAATGATGAAAGTTTTGATGAAGCAAAGTTTTACTTGAAATACCGAAAATGTATTTATTATTATGACATCCACCGATTTGACATAAGCTTTCCTTGTTGTAGTTATAGATGAAAGCGAGATATAGTTTTTTATATTGTATCTCTTTTTAATAACTGAATAAGTTCAGGTGGGGTAAGAGAATGAATGAAATCAGACAAAAAATTTAAGATTCTAAATTTACTAAAAAAAAAAAAAATAATAATCTCATCAAATTTCAGACCAAGGTGAGACCAAAACTTATAAAAAAAATATTTTCTTTTATTGATACATTGAACACACAGGGTGTACCCCTATGAATGCAGAGCATTGTGTTGAATGGATTGAAGATTGATAGGTGCGAGGAAGAAGGAGAGAGAATGAGAGAGGGAATGCGATCACACAGGACACCGATAAAGAGATAAACAACCATTGTGGTAAGTGTTATGCCTTTACCGCAAAGAACTTCAGTTTATCAGTGTCGACTATGACCGCATGTAGCGCCAAAGGCCGAGTTTTTCGCATCCACTCATGTTGTGCGTGTTATACATATTTGAAGAGTTTAAAGCTCAACTCATTTTAAAAGTTCTATGAACTACTACTACTACTACTACTGAACTTTAAATGGCGCTGCTATTGACTACAGTCGAAAAAAAGAATGCCGTCATACCTTTGGATAAAAATCACTTTTGCCCGATTCATGAGTTCTCTCACTAAATTCACAAAAAAGTGGTAATACCTCAAAAACTTAACAATTTTCACTAAGGTAATATTGTATGTAATAAGATATTAGATATCATAAGAAAGTCTACAAATGCATCTCTTGCTATGCAATGGCAACACTACTAAGTTCGGAACCGTCGTTAATTTGTAGGTCCAACCAGTGAATATGACTGCGTTGCCCTACACTTACCCACTTTTCCCTTCTCCTATCCCTATCGGGCACAGTCTATGGAATGTCTATATCCTCCCTGCCCAACCCAAATCTTAATCCAAATCTAAAGGTAATATTCCGATATTATGGTTAATTATGAGCTTCCCTGTCAAGCCTCCAAGGGGTAGTGACGTTGACTTTTGAGACACCCTGTGTATATAAGTATGTATATATAAACATATGTGCCTATCTAGTTTGTATTTATTCGAAAATCGAAAGACAAAGGCATAAATGTCTTTTCAGTTCATCATCGCCAGTGGCGCCAGTGTGTCACTATCACTTGACTCCCAGAAGGCTTGAATATGTTATAATAACAACAAAGTATGTATATAATTAAACTTAATCAAATTTACTCTTTAAAAGTAAAAGTGCAATTGTATGGTCGATTTTATCTACATTAAATTGAATACTGGCTGTTTTAAAGAGAGTTGAAAAATGTTCATAATGTTGGTCTTCAATGGAAAGTAAATAAAAAACATTCAAGCAAAAAATAAAAATAGTAAACATGTGTACCTACATACTCGTATGTACGTTGATTATTTATGACCTGGGAATTGTGCGAACGCACATACACAGATGCATCGACAAATACACGCACATATGGTACTCGTGTGTGTGTATGTTGTATATGTAAGCGCGAATGGCGGACACTGTACATATACATATATTGGGTATGTATAATACACATACGAAAAACCGGAGGATATGGTACACGAACTTATGCTGCATTCACCACAAGCAACTCAACAATTTCATTCCACGCATTCACATTTTATGTGAATGTTGGTAAGAGATGATTGCAATAAAATAGCAAACGCTACTAATTACAAAGTAAAATCTCTATGGTAAACGAATAATTAATCTTTGTAGCGTACATAAGCTAAAAAAGCATCAATATCAGCATATGAAATTGAAAACAACTCATTACATATTACTAGAGACACGCAAACTCGTACGTACACATAGACACACACACACACACACACACACACACTGTCATTATTTGTAATGCATACCCGTAATGAGCGATATAGAAAAACATCCGATACCGTTTTAAATAGGATTAAGACAAATGCACCTTGCCTAGTGCAATTGATGGGAAATTATGCGAAAAACGAAAAGTGAACGGAAATTCATTATTCGTATATTCATAGATTAACAATATTGAAGCGATTAAATTGTAATTGAGTAGTTTTCTTTATCAAAATAATAAATAAATGGTTTATTATCTTTTGAAAAATAACAAAAATTATAATTGGAATATTGAGAGAGTCGCTTGGCAGTGCATTGGTTTGCTGCGCAAAGTGTCCGAGGTTCAAATCTCGGCACAAGCAAAAATCAAAAAGTAGAAAAACACGATTTTTTTTTACAAATCGCCACCTTTCGGCAGGCAATGGGAAACCTACAAGAGCAAAAATTGCTTAACATTAAATTTGAAATATAGTATGGTTTAAATATGTTTCGCTTGAATTTTGAACTGGTTTTATTATTGGTAGTTAGTCTAACTTTTTGCAAGACTTTGAAAAGCTTTTTCACTTCGCCGTTCGGATTCGAGTTATGTACGAATATAACGCACACAATATGCGTGGATGCGAAAAGCTAGGCCTAAACCCACCATGCGCTATTGTACCATTAAAAGAAGAAGAAGAAGGCAATGAGAGAGTTTGTGAATATCCTAAATATCTAATCAGAAACGGCGCATCAATCACTTTAGATGTGACTGCGAGCCCCTGCCTTTATTCGCATTTACTTCGGAACAAAAAAGGTGAACCGAGAAGACCAAAACGGTAAAATAAGTAGACCCTGTAGTCATTACTTATTTTCTGTACAATTGCAGGTAAATATTCACTTCATCTATCGGAATTAGACGAGATTCGTTAACAGGTGCTTGGAACTGGAACTGGACTGTAATAAATTCAGATTCGGAACACATATCGGCGTAAGAACTATAACAATTTAAAAGTTATAAGGCATCGAAGCCCCAGGAAAAGGAAAGATATTGGTGAAAATAGATAACAATAATAATAATAGATACCAGTACGAGGTATAGTTTCCATATCAAGTAAAATAATTAAATTAACTATTTTTGGTTCATTTTCGAAACAATGAACCTCCTAAATACGCATATCTCTGTGTCCACAAGGAACAACATCTAAAGTCGAGTTAGGAAAAATAAAAACCCTATTTCATATTTTTCATTATACCATAACTCCCAAAATATTGAAAGTTCTTAAATAATTATTGGAGTTTAAACAATAAAAAACTAAGAGAATATCTAAATCTTAAAAAATTTTCAATAACTCTCAATATTTTCTGATTTATAATGCAAAATATACAATAGGCTTTTATTTTTGCTAACTCGACTTCAGCTGTGATTCCTTGAGGTCTCATATCTGTTTACCTGAGTGAGAACCTGATAATTTTAGATGAAAATTAAGAGCAATTTGAAAGCCAGAATATGTCGAAATTTTAAATAGTGTTTACTTTTCGAAATAGTTTATATATGTATTTTTATGGATTATTATATGGATCAAGCGGAGACTAACTCTTGCCAACAGGTGTTACTACGGGCTCAGTAGGCAATTGAGAAGTAGAACCCTCTCTCGACCGACGAAAATAACGCTCTATAAGTCCCTCATCCTTCCCGTTCTAATGTATGGCGCAGAGACGTGGACATTGAGCATCAATGATGAGAGGCTGTTAGGAGCGTTCGAGAGGAAGATACTCCGTAAGATCTACGGTCCAGTATGCGTGGACGACGTGTATCGAATAAGATGGAACGATGAGCTGTATGAGCTGTACGCCGACACTGACATAGTCAAGCATATAAAACTCCAGCGGCTTCGCTGGCTGGGTCATGTCGAGCGAATGGAAGAAAGCGCTCCGGCTAGAAGGGTGTTTTATTCGAACCACGGTGGAGGAATACGCAGAAGGGGACGTCCTAATCTCCGTTGGAAAGACCAGGTGCAGGGCAACCTGACTGCACTTGGCCTTATCAACTGGCGCCAGCGCGCGCATAGCAGAAGTGACTGGCGGAGCTTTGTGGAGGCGGCCAAGACCGATCATCGGTTGTAGTGCCAGCTAAGTAAGTAAGTATATGGATGTTGTTTGAAAAATTGTAAAAAATTGGGTTAACATTATAAACCTTCAATAAAAACATGTGCATATTTGAAAAGTAAGCAAGGGTGTATAAGATGAACATCGTCTTTTCCCCTCGACGTCCCTGAAATCATTTTTTTTCACCTATTGTTGAAATCATTTGTTTTTCATCTTTCTTTAAGATATGTCATGCATATTTCCTGTTTTTTGTAATATTTTGAATACAATGTTAAATGCTGCAATGCAATGTAAGTTACTGGAAATCAGTTATTTGGAAAATGTTTTACAAATCGTAAATTAAACCCATTGCAAGAAAGCAAATTTATTAATTTAACGTAATTATTCATTATCTTTTTTCAATTTAAGTAGTCTTTGAGTCAACTAAGTACGGACATATTTACAGAATTATGTAGATATGTATTAACATAGAAAGCCCCAACGTAGAAAGGTTTAGTATATGGCCAAATGGCTCCTGCATAACACAGAGTACCTTGTAAGATTTCTGTGCACATAAAACAATGTGTACTACCAATCAAATCGCAATCCCTGGGAAAAGCTTTGCTACTGCAATACATAATATAAATGCATTTGCAATTACGCTAAACAGCATCCAGAACAGCATAATCTAGAATTACTTATGCAACTACGAGTGTAGTTAATGTTGATTAGCTTCTCTTCGTCTTCCTACAACTTCCATTACATACATACATACATACATACATACATTTCCATTTAATTCTTTACACATTTTACTTTTTTAATTTTCTTTTCATTTGCAATTTTTGCTGCTATAAGCTTGTAGTTAGTACTTGTATTTCATGTTTTTATGAGAATTATATCTGCCGACATCTTATCTGCTTCGGTAGATACTAAAGTTCTACGGGATTTTCTTGCTGTTGGCTTTACTTTCAAAGCAGAGTTCATTGCTTTCTCTTAGGCAGTGTAAATTATTTAATAAAAACAGGTTTATTTTTCTAGTTACATTTATATTTCTTAGTAATGGAATTGAATTACAGTGAGCTAGAGTGAAGATTAAAATGAAAGAGAATTCTTGCATTTGAATAGGCTAACTGGGAAGAAGAAGATACCATTTATTATATACAAACATATCGACTCATGTCATATGAATAATTCTTGATAGATTAATTTTCTACCTTCTTTAGTATCTTTCACTTCCCTATAAATTTCATTCCACACAATGTACACATTCCATTTATCCAATTAGTATTCAGTCGTGAGAAAAAGGATTATGCAATTTAAGTTTAATGCCAGAACCAAGAATTTTTCAAAAGTGTACCTACAAAGGTAAGAGAAAAAGAGAGAAAAAAAAATGAGAATGAAAAGCTCTTTCATCTGCAAAGTATTTATTCAATCTAAAAGATTAAGGCAACTTGCATTGCAGTGGAGATAAAATAAAAAAAATGAAATGTTGTTGCAACATTAAATTTGAAATATGGTATGGTTTAAATTAGTTTGGCTTCAATTTTGAACTGGTTTTGGCGTCAATTTATTTTAAGTATTATTGGTAGTTAGTCTAACTTTTTGCAGGACTTTAGGACTTGTGTACCTATTGTCAGAGTTTTCATATGAAGTTTTTATTGAATCTGGTCTGGTTTTTAACCTGAATTCTAGTTTTATTGTTCAGCTGAATTTAACCTGACTTTGCTCTGTCCTGGTTTGACTTTCTGTCTGAATTTGGATCAGAATTTGACTTGAATTTTAATCAGAATTCGAGAGTGAATTTGTTTTGAGTTATGCTCTAATTTTTTTTGTACCTGCTTTTGCTCTGCTCCTGGTCTGAAATTCAATGTAATCTGTTTTAATCTGATTCAACTGGTTTTCAGGCTCAATTTGATTTAAGTTATGCTTTGAATATTGATCCGATTGCACATAGGTCTGAATTTTATTCGCGGTTTTGATATTCATTCTCGGTTTTTTATCAAAATTTTGGTCGAAACTTTGATTGAATTTTTGTCTGATGGATTTTCTAAATTCTGGAGTAAATTTTCGGCGCAATTTGCTTTGAATTGAGATCTGATTTCGGTCTGCTACTTGACTTTCATTTTTGGTATTAGTTTTGGAAGCATTTCGATTGTTTTTTCGATTGTTTTGTGCTTGATTTTAGTATGGAATTGTGATTTGACCTGGATTTTGAATGATTTTTGTTCTGAATGTTATTGTGATGTTTATCCCAAAAATCAGCAAAATCAGAATACCCCTATATCTATATCTTCCATTGGCTATGATAATGCTCACACTTGGAATTTAGACCAAAGCTCAGTCTAAAATAAAGAAACCCATCAACTTACCTCTGTCTAAATTTCTGTCTAAAATTCTATCCAAAATCAGAAAAAAATTTTGTCCAATTTAGTTGTCACTTTTATGGGTTTCACTTTTATTTTAAGTATCGTTTTTGTCTGATTTCTTGATTGAAATGTAGACTGAGTTCTACTTTTCAATTTTGTATTGATTTTTATTGTAAATTTTGTTCTGAAATTTGACTTGATTTTGAGTCTGAACTTGGTTTTGTTTTAGTCTGAGTTCGGACTGAATTCTGATAAGAATATTTAAGTCTGCATGTGGAAATGGTTTCTGATCCAATTATTTGTGGGGATTTTGGTCTTAATTTTAGACGAATAAGCGACGAAGGCTAGTGTCTAACTGAAAAAGAGAAAAACTGGCATGTCTTAAGTACTGAGACACATTATATGTGTGTATTACATCTACCGAAATATCACAGCCACCCTGTATTACTCGAAATATTAGCACAGCCCGACACTCCAGTATTCATCACAGCAACACTACTTTGAAATCATTTTAATTAAATTAAATTCGGAGGAAAATCGAGGGATGTATGTCTGTATTAAGGGAATGGGGAAAAGTAGTTTGTTATCCAAAGAGAATATATCATAAAAATGTAATATCTCAATCCAACTCAAGGCAGCAGCTAGAAAATCATTTAAGCTTAAGAATAAAAAGTTGTAGTTTAAATTTTCATTATGATTATTCTCGTCCCTTCTTATCCTTTAGCCATTTTCTTCGTTTTATTATATATATTAGTTTTTATCATTATTCCATTCTAGTAGTTGTGTATTTTTCAGCTATCTATGGTTGTGTGTGTGTGTGTGTTGTATCTATAAAGAACCATTCATTCAACAACGAAACAACGATAAATGATAGCAAAAATACAATACAAAACAAAACAAAACATCAACAGCAAAACTTTAGTATACTTTTGGGGATTCAAGCGCATAGCATATGGGGAGCATTTTATTTTATTTTATTTTTGTTCAAAACTTTTCAACTATTTACTACGTACAAAAGAAAACGAATAATAGAACAACCAAACTACATGCGAAATGTTTTGCACTGGTGTACGAGCTGTGTGTGTGTGTGTTTATATGAGTGAGTGAATATGTGAGTTTTATTCATTTGGGACATATTTGGATAATAGCTTGATTTATGTACATATGTTTCAAATTCAAATGCTTTCATGCTATCATCATCTTTCACCATCAGCACTGCAAAATTATTTCGTTTAATTTGTGCAATATTTAATTAAAAATGCCAAGCAGAACATTTTACGAAATAAAATAATTTATGGTATTTATGTGGAATTTACTTGAAGCTGAAGTTGTGCCATACAAAATAATAATAAAGTTTATTGTTATTGTTCACTTGTTTCAACAAGTGTGATGATTATTACTAACTAAGCACTACTGAAAGTATGTAAATAGGAACGAACTTGCCTACCTTGACTCGGAAGAATAAGTCACTATTCTTGAATCAATACCACTTCAATGGGATTTTCGGTTATAAGGATTACCAAGTTATCGGTATTATTTTTCAGTTTTAATTTGATCCATTCAGAGACTACTTTTATTCGCTGCTCTGAAGATTTAGTTTGAATTTTGGTTTGATTTTTTGGTCAGAATTTTGATTTGACTCTTGATCTAAAATCGGTCTGGGGTTGAAATAACTTTTTTAATTTGACATTTGGCGTGAGTTTTAGTTTTAATCTGTTTTCGGTTTGATTACTGATATAAAATTGGTTTGCACTCCATTCAAATTTTTGTTTGACATTTGGACTGAATTTTGAAAACTGAACTTTTGATCTTGACTCCCCTACATAGAATTTGTTTCCTCTAAAATTTGGCTTGAATTTTTAATCCAATTTTATATTTAAATTTTATTTGCTTTTAAGTAGTCTTAAGTTTTATGCGAATTTCGATCAGTTCTTTGGCCTGGTTTTTGATCTAACTTTTAGTTCACGTATTGACTTATTCTGGTTCTAGTTTAAGTTCTGAATTTTGTTTAGAAAACTAGTAAGTCCTAGTAAGGATAAGTGGGGTTCTTCATATGCAGAAATACCCCATCATCTGTGAAAAGCACAAGGTTTTCATACTTTCTACTTTTGATATCAAAGTTCTCAACAGTTCTATTTGTATTCAAGAGTTAACAAAAAATTAATCCAACATAAATTGAAAGTTAAAATCTCTTGATGATTTATTAATGGGTGCTGAAATCGCATACCTCCAGCTATGCTAAAAGATAACTACATATTTACGTTAGGTATATCAAATATTTACGTGAAATGTACAACCGTATTCATAAAATATGTACACACACACACACACACACACATAGTAAATACAATATTTGTAAAAAATACCCTTTTCATCTATTTTTTTATTTAATTTTTTTTTATTTTTATTTTTATATTTTGTTTTTTGGTTCAAAATACGCATCACTAGACCATGAATACTTCAAACAAATCGCACAAGCGCACAGCAATATACAAAATACTAAAATATTTATCATTTCTAAGGATTTTTCTCTACTTTACAACACTAAAATGGAATAAATCCTAGAAAAAAAACAACAGCAAAAACAAAATCCACAACCAAATACGATAGCATAAGCTGTTGAATTTCGTACTTTGTCAATGCATACGAGTAAATGTGTGTGAGTGTGTTTTGATTTCTGTGTATATGTGTGGGTGCGTGTGTGTGAATATTCATATGCATGTGGCTTTTATACACAAGTGCTGTTATGCCTTCGAGAAGCTAGAAAACATTTATTCCTAACATAAAGCAAAATGTAATGGAAAAACATAAGAAATGTTCATTAAATTAAATCAGAAATTAAAAGTGCATTTTTGTCAAGAATGGTAGAAAATTATGAGTTTTAAAGCCTACTATTGGGGATAATTGATATTCGGTAGGCCTAATATATTTATTTGGTACTATAATCTTTAATTTTGTAAGTACCTATATAAAAGGTGAGGCAAAAGTGTTGTCATAATGTGAAATAGCTATCATTTTGTTAGAATTGAAAAAAATTGGGCCCTGATTTTATGGAAAGTTTACTTGTAAATGTGTAAAATTTATGATCACGCCACCTGAGTTGCTGCATTTTGGCTACAAATTGGGGATTTGAAGGTGTGTGTGTGTATGTAGCTCCTTTTGCTTATTGTCAACTAATTCTCTATTTGTATACAATATAAAAGTCAAAGAACCTCCATTTTAAGTCAAGAAGATGGGTTCGCTCCCCCGATTAGCAATAACTAGGTCATGTAGTCTCTCAAGTAAATAAAGACTAAAATTTACCTACTCAAAATCCAGGCCCATTGACCATTTTATTCGAAAATTAAGGCACTTTTGCATTATGACACTACTTTTGCCTCACTTTGCATAAGGTAAAATATAAGCAATAAAATAGAGCTACTGCTTTATACAGTTTTGCTTTGAGTAAACATAATTGTGATTTGAATATTTTATCTGACTTATAGAAATTTTTCATTTTCTCTGAATCTTGATTTTCACAAGAATCACAAGGGTTTCCATCCCAGATGGTCGAGTGGCCATCAGATTTCTCAAAAAGAGAGTCGAGAGCCCTAGAGGTTTTAGTATAGATTTTTCGAAGTCTACTAGTCTTGGAGGTTTGATTCTATGCTGCTACAGAAGCTCCACCAAGACGCTCTTTTAGCTTTCCCTATAGCATACTCAAGTTATCTTTGTTTAAATTTTAATGGAAACCAGTCGTTGAATGCCTTAATTATGTCGCAGAGCATTCTACATACTTTCCGTAGCTCTGCAATTTCCAAGTTCCACCATGAAGATTTTCCCTTATCTTTTGTTTACGAGGAGTTGCAAGCCGATTTGATAGCAGAAATGGATAATGCTGTAATGCAATTCACCTCCCGATCAATGTAGTTGTGGTTGTTAATAGTAAGTCCAACAGGCTGAATGACAGACTCAATAATAGCCCTGAACTTTGTTCAGTGTGTTCGTTGCCTATTTACATGGGCGCTAGAACCTGAAGGGTTTGAAGGATTCAGGCTATCAATAGTAAAAATTATGTATCTGTGATCAGAAAAGAAGAACTCCTGTGAGACGGTTTAATTTCTTGGAAAATTGGAGGACTGTTCACTTTTCAGGTTATGAACCAGAACCTCGCTTTGTAGTCGAAATGATTGGCTCGCTCCTCCGATTAGCAATAACTAGGTCATATAGCCTCTCAAGTAAATAACGACTAAAATTTACCTACTCAAAATCCAGGCCCATTGACCATTTCACTGCAATATTTTTTACAAGTTATTTTCATTGTAAATGACAATGCCCCGTTGCATTGCTGTCAGCTCTGCCAAAAGTACAAAAGCAAAGAAATTTTGTTTTGAAATAATATCTTAAACTGTTAGAAGCTATTAAAACTCCTTGCCCCTTGTTGGTTTACTTATAATGTTTACGTTACTCTTCACATTCAACTTTTTTATCTACATACATACAATAGCCATTTACTTTTACACTGTGAAAAACAACATCAACAACAACAAACACTTGTCATTTTTGTTGCTGTTTATTTGCTAAATATTATTGTTTAGTAAAAGTTTCTAAATGCTTTTAAAAAGCAAACTTTATCGGATGTAATGCAGCATGAAACAAAAGTCAGCCAGTATAAATTAGTTTCTTTTATTTTAAAGGAAAAAAATATTTAAGTACTCTGGTGAAACAAAAGGGAAGATTATATTGTCAGCTACAAGAAGAAGAAGAAGAAGAAAAAGAAGGAGAAGAGGAGAGTAAAACTTTTATTAAACTTGAAAAACAAGGGTTAGAGAGAGAAGGATATCAGATAGTCGTCAATTCATTTCTCAGTAAAGATTTTAGCATTTAGGACCAAAATTTCGTTTATATTTGATGCTCGGCTTGTGACACAGAATATTTTCTACCAGCAAGTTGAAACAGAAGAGGTCTCATCGATCCAGGCTAAGGTAGATTCTCGTTCAACACCCAATGGAAGAATATCATTAAAACAAATTAAACTGAAATATTTCAATAAAAGAAGAGTGAATTTATATTAAAAAATTAATTACACACACAAAAAAGCGGGATATATTAAAATTAAACACAAATAAGCATTAATGTCTCACACATACATTCATAAATAGTGCACACGTATAATCCAACTGTCAGATGCATTTTCCATTTACAAGCACACACTTACACTCACACACATATACATACATTTAAATTCATTTGCATTATTCGATGGTAATACGCGGAGAATTTAGGTTAACTGCGTTAATTGCAATTTTACGAGGCTGCGAAACGTATGCACTAAAAAAAAAGAAATTTAATTAAAATTTTGTGCTTATCGTAGTGTGTTACTAAAGGCAATGACGTGCCACACAACACAACTACTAACTGCCTGCAACTCGAGCAGGCGACCAAGTTCGCAGTTTTTCCCGAACAATGTGGTGCTAAAATTGCTTTGAAAATTCTCAACAAAAATGAAATATGAGCGTGAAATGGCAATTCTTCACATACTTTTACAGCTCCATGAACACATCCATACAATATTTGCATCATTGACCATCCATCCTCATCAATTCACTCGGAGCCAGAGTGCCAATTCCAATATATCGAACGAATAAATCGTTGATATTTTCTGTATCTGTGTGTGCATTTAATCATAAGCTCATACGTGGCGTGGCAATCACAAGAACTAAATAGAAATCAAAAAAAAAAAAAAAATAAATAAATAAATAAAAAAACCAAAACAAGAATATATGAAAAAGTTAAAAGTATCGACAAAACTGCATGCATATATTTACTTCTTTCATTTTTGGTATATGAAAAAGAGCGCAGGAGAAACCCACAAAAAGAAATATTTAAAAATATTTGATTTATGCTGAAATTGCAATTTTTGCATGCCTGAATTAATCTTATTTGGGCAGAGTCATGGCAGAATGAGCTCAAACGAATGATTGAGTTTGGAAGTAGCGAATGCTGTCAAGGCATGTGTGGCACGTCATGGAGCATATGGTGTTTGGTTGCAGTATTATGTTTGGAAAAATTCGATTGATAGCAGCTTCGAAATGAAAGTGAGTAATTGCAGTAAGGAACGTGTATAAAAAATATGTATTTATAAAAAAAATTTCGAAGAATTTTCAAATTTCCTGATCAGCTATGGTAATAGTAACTTTCCAGCTGGCCTCCTTCTACACAGGAACTTATAGTATTTTTTAAGAATAAGTTTTCCATACCGAACCCTGATTCAAGAATTCATTCCTTACAACATTGAAAAGGTATGTATGTAGTATCTGAATGAATTTACTTTGAATTTCGGAAAAATTTATTTTTTCTGAATTTTGTTTTTATTTTGCTCTGATTTGAGCTATGAATTTTGATATGATTTTTTATATTTATATGTTATACATTTAGTGTGATTTTCGGTCTTATAGGTCGGTAGATCTGTGTTTTATCCTGAATTTGACATGCTTTTTTTCCACAGATTTGATCGATCAGAATTTTTCTATAAGTTTTTTTATGACTTAAGACCTATGTACATATATTTGATCTACTTTTGGTTCAAGTTTTGGTGTGAAAGTTCATTGGAATATTTGATCCAATTCTTAGATGATTTTTGAACCGCTATTTGGTCTTATTTAAGCTTGAGTTTTGGTCTTTGATTGATCGAATTTTTTCCCTGGATTTGGTCTGGTTTAGGTTGGAGTTTAGCTCTGAGTTTCGATCTGTATTTTAGTCGGATTTTCTTTTCCTAATTTATATATAAGTTTTGTTGTGACTTTATCTTCTCTCCTTCCTTCCTGCCTTCCTTCTTTCCTTCCTTCTTTCCTTCCTTCTTTCTTTCTTTCCCTCCTTCTTTCTTTCCTTCTTTCCTTCCTTCCTTCTTTCCTTCCTTCCTTCTTTCCTTCCTTCCTTCCTTCCTTCCTTCTTTCCTACCTTCCTGTAATATACAGTTAAGTTCAAATATAAATAAATGTATTTTTGAAATCTTAAACCGTTTCACTTTCGCTCGTTTGATTTACATATTGCTATGTTTATGCATCAGCATTGATATGGTTCCCATGATAAATTTCGTAAAAGAGTTCTACTTGTTAAAAAACTTGAATTGGCAAAATAACACAAATAGGATTTACACTAAGTGTTTTCTGTCGCCACAAAAGCAGATAATGTAGAATAAGTAGCAAGTGATAAAAACTACAAAATAATTTTATTAAATTTGATTGCCAATGCATAGAAGAGGTACGAATATGTGGGTGTCGAGTCTACACCCTCTATTATGGAAGTAAAATTAGCGCTTTAGCTCCACTTTGGGTTTCAAAGAAAAGGAATATTTTAATATATACTTCTTACATATTTTATCATTCAATAGCGAGCGGCAAGTGGCAAGTGAAGTTTGGTACATAGATTAATTGGTGCTTCTAAAACGCTGTAGGGACTCATTTCTTTGAGGTGGTTTAATAAAGACAAAAGCTTATGTGGGTTGTTAAGAATTGAAGTCGGTGACCGAAAGTTTACTGAAGGGTAGAGGAAATCCTCCTCTCCTCCTCCTGTCTTCATTCATTTAATTTTTTAGTTAAAGAGGTACTACGAAACACTCACTGAAATATTTATCAGAAAGAAGAAAGTTTCAGCCCCAAACATGCTCCTCATTTGTGCCAGTAATTAATTGCATAGTCGGTATGTTGCTTTTAATCCACAGGTAGCACAGTGTTGTGTGACGCTATGCAAACTTTCATTTGAAATATTTAAAAGTTACTCATACGCAGTGTGATGCCATACCTAGGTATACATAGCTCAATAACACTTGCATAAACTTTTTAATTAATTAGAACGAATGCTAATCTGTATTGAAAACTACAAATTCAGTTTGAAATTGACTGAAATTTAAATTGTCTATTAAATTCTTATTCGCACAAAAATAACACTCATACGCACCAGAGCTTTGCTTCATATGAGCAAAAATCGACCATCTCAATGTCAAATAGGGATAGTTTTAAAACATCAGAGTTTAGTTTTTACTTTAAAATTCATTTACATAAAACATTTGCGTAGAAGCTCGATAATTGTTAACATGAGTAAAGTTCTTTGTTAAATATTTCGTTAAAGCAGTAATTTTGTTTTTTTGGCTTGTCTATTTTTTTGGTATACTTGTATATATGTTTGTGTTTATGTGCAAATGTGCAAATGTCCTTCACTATTTACTACAGCATGCAGTAGAGCAACATACGTCAAAGAGCTGAAGTGTCTTTATGTAAACATCTTAAAAGTTTCAAGCGTTTTTTGTTTTTCCTTTCTGAGTTTTATTTTATATGAACGTGTTATTCATGTATGTGCTTGCTTGCTTGCTTGCTCGGTGGTTTTTTTGTTTTCTCTGTGTATGTGTTTTTGTTTCTGTAGTGTTGTTTATTTTTTTTGTTATTTATATTGTTGTTGTCTTTCCATAGCATTATAGCATTCAGGTTAAGTACTCTGTGTATACTGTACATTGGCATGCAACGCACATGCATTTTTACTGCTCCATCTCTCGACTCCATCGTATTCTCTACCCTTTCATTTTTATAGTTTGTTACTTATTTTTTATGTATTACGCTTGAGTTGGTGTCAAGTTCTTTTGTCAATTTTCCGTTTAGCTTTGAAAGTACAGTGAATAATATGTTCGTATTAAAAATGTACTATAAATTGTTGAACACTTACTTGAGGTATACGCTGCCTTTTGTCCAGCTCTTATCATGTGATTGAAAAATCTAGGTATATTAGTAGAAAAATTATTCTATAAAAGCATTTCTTCACAAAAGTTTCTTAATTTTGTGGATTGATAACGTTTATATACTATAATAAAACAACAGCTGCTAGTTTGGTAAATGAAAGTAGAAACTATGTCCAATTGATGGCCATTGCTACACTTCTTTAGTAAAATTGATTCCCTGGTAAAATCACACCACTCTTATAGTCTCTTATGATCCATTAAGATGGTTTTAAGTAGATCTTTGCTCCAGTAAGATCACTTTACCACTAAAATCAGCCTCCTAGATAGATCCCTTCCCTAGTAACATCACTCGTTTATCTCAATATATCATAAACTTAAAAATATCACAAATTTTTGACCGAAAGTTCTCAATAGTCCTAGTAGTCCGACTATAGAGCACTGTGTGTTTCTTTTTTTTTTTTTGAAAACTCTCCTTCTATTTTCATCATTTTTTATTTTGTTTTTGTGTACGTTAAGTGCTTTAGTTGAGACAACAACATATTCATGGGTGCATTAGTGTGTATCTGTCTGTGTCCGTTTACATTTGTGTATGTTAGTATAATTGCGTTTCAGAGGCTAATGCACTTTTTCAATATGTGTGCAGTTATATAAAAAACATTATATTATCATATATGTACTGCATACTGGGAGTATTTATATTTTTAATGACTAATATAAATTTGTTCCACCCACTTGCTTTAAAAAGCGGAAATAGATTAAAATTGTCTCAAGTAAATATAAAAAAATAAATGATAGTTGTAAGAACATTTTTCTATGTTCTACTAGAAGTTGAATACAATTTAGTGCACGGTTAATACCTGAAATTAATATAAACGTTAATATTTCAATGATTGAAATATCTGCAAACTCACAGAACAAATTATTCACTGCCTCTGATTCATTTAAGTATTAAGATAATTGATCTAAGTAGTGCATGCAGTACTTTAGTGAGGTCACTGTTCTAGTAAAATCAAAGCTTCGGTATGAGCACTGCTCTGGTGGAATCACTGCTCTGAGGAGATCGATCCCTATGGAACGCTGCTCCTATTAGAGCTGTGCTTGCATGTGCTTGTGTACGATCAATACTCGACTATGATTACTGTTCTATGTAGTACGATAACGACTCCATGATTATTTCAATGATTCATTCAATCCTGTTGAAATTTATCATAACATTTATATAAATTCATAAATAGTAAAATTATTGTCCTAGAAAAATCATTGCGCTAGCGAGATTACTTCTTTCGTAAGATGATTGATCTAGTAGTGCTCTAGTAAGATCACTGCTTTAGAAAGATTACAGCTTTGGTAAGACCACTGCTCTGGTGAGATCACTGCTTTAAAGATATCTCTTCCTTTGTGCTCTTACAATAACTAATTTCTAGTACTTATGTATGAGGACTACTCGTGTATGATCACTAACTGCTCCATTTAACACAATAATTAATCCAGTATAATTGCTACTCAAGTAAGATCACAAATCTTTTATGATTTCTGCTCTAGTAAAATCATGATCTCATTTGATCACTACTCGGGTATAAGCCCTGCTCTAGTATGATCACTATTCTACTGTAAAATTTCTTTTCTAATATAATCACTGCTCTCTTGTTGGGATGATAACTCTGATAAGATCATTATTGTAGTAAAATCAGCATGTATTTGATTTAGGCTAGAGATTACTGCTGTTTTTAAACTATTAACCTATTAAGATCGTAGACAATGGTTCTCAAAAACCACCACTTCAAAAAGATCACTTTTCTAAACTAATCACTGTTCTGTTTGGCATTAAATGTTTAGGGTGGTACAAAAATCAAACTAGATTGGCTTTACTAGGGTAGCATAGTTAGTACTTTTTAATGTAATTAAAGTTTGTGGCATAAGTGGAAAATAACAGATTGAAGTGAAAATCCAGTTTCGAATTTTTTTGTTTTTGTCTTTTAAACATTTCATTTTATATTTTACGCTAACATTGAAAACAAGAAGAACATTCCATCCACAGTGTTGATATTTAACCAGTAATTACACTCAAATGAACAACAATAATACAAGTATCTAATTAAATTTAATCCAATATCCTTTTGTATTTAAGTCAATTAAATAAAGAAAAATAGAAATAAAAAAAGGCAAGAGGCAAAATAACATGTCAGCCAACAGTAATAAAATAAAACACAAAACAATTAAAATAAAAAAAAATTACCGAAAGCTATAACAATGATGATAAAATGTCAACAGCAATGGCACAAATAAATTATGCATATCTAATGTTCAACAGGAAGTTTTAGAAGAGGAATTGAGCAGGAAGTGAAAGAGGAAATAACAATAATAATGACAGCGATATCGCGTCCGCCAACGGCGGTCACTAGCATGGTAAATAACATCGAAAATACAATTGTAAAAGTACGAAATTAAATGAAATTAAGAAAAGAGAAATAAAAGCACGAACGAAATCAACGAAAAATCACTTAATCGGCTTTTCAGCCTAAATGTATACTGCAATTTAGTAGAAAGAAATATTGTAGCCTAATTCTATGCTATAAATAACGTAATGGCCGCAAATAAATTTTGTAAAATTCTTGTCTTTCATCAATGTAAGTCCACCCACCCTCAAGTGGAGGTGTGGCTGTCATCTATGAAGGTAGCCAGTTTGTAGTGTTGGTGTAGAGCTTCATGGTTACGATAGCTCAATGTGGTATTGTTGACAGTGATCAATAATCTGAATACTGTTGACGGTATTTCTATCTCACAATTTCTATCTCTGTGAATGGGAAATTCACAGGTCTATCGAAATTGAGCGGTCTCAAGGTTGAATTCCTTTCTCTGTAAGGATTTAGCTTACAGAGAAAATGTTACCCTCATTGAAGTTTTGTTTGGAAGGTAGTCGCTGAACGTGATATGAGGGGATTGGACTTCAAAAATGAGAGCTATTTAGTTCGATGAGCTGTTATCTCAGTGAAGAGCGAAACTTATCGATTAAATGTATACTAAATGTATATTCGAGTATACATTTAGGCTTAAAAGCCCATTAACGTCGAATGTGTTAAGGAAACTCTGCCTACGAATGCTAGACTACTTTCTTCTTACTGGTAAAACAAATATTAATAGGAATGCGCCATATCAGGCTGTTGATTGCTGTAATTTAGTTTTATCAGATATTTAACCTGACTTTATAAGTAGTGTCGAACGCATTAACACGTGGTATCATAAACTGCCGTTCTTTGAGTCTATTGGCCTGACTGTACCCTGATGACAGCCTACCTAACAGCCTACCCTAACTCCACCGAATCAGCCGAATAAAGCACACAAATTGCAAGGATTCTAGCCTAAGTTGCTGTTGTATTTCTTAGACACCAAGGAAACCATTACATATAGTTACACGAATACAATACATTCAACATTTAAGTAGACTAATTAAATGCTTTGATTTGAGTCCAACGCAATAGCATAAAGAAAAGTAATTTATGAAAGTAGACGTTTGCGGATGACGACAGTCTCACTGTCAAGAGTCTGAAGCATAGCGTGACCATCAAAAACAACAACAATTTGCAACACAACATCTAAAACGTACTAAACATGAAGTCAAGTTTAAAATGCAGAAATGGTGTGAAAAGGCAAGTTATCATTTCTACTTTAACCTAATTTAAACATACGAACGTATACACTGTGTGCAACACTTGTTGCTGCTTTAAAGAAACATTTTCATATTCATTTCAGTTTTCATAAATTTCCGGCTATGGTCAGAGAAACGGCAGCAACCAAACACCATCAACAGAGAATTTCCAGTAAAACATGAATGAAAACATGATCAAAATCAATGAAGCTGATATGAATTCAATATGCAGCATGCACATGCATGCTGTTGCTCTGTTGTTGGTTGTTATTCTTTCTGTTGCTGTTGATTTGCCATCAGGCTCGGTTAGGCTAAAAGTCGTTTCTTTTTTTTGCTTTCTTTTTCACATAAAAAAAAACTTGTTCAGCTTGTGCATACTACAATCAATATTTGCAAATATTTCAAGATGTTGCTGCTGCTGCTGCTTCAGCATATTTGTTTTTGTAGATGTTGTTAATGTTATTGCCATTGCATTTGATCTATACCTACGTAGCTCAGCGTAATTTTAAAATTGTGATATTTTTCGCATGTTTTGCTGTTGTACATGTTGCTTGTTGTTGTCTGTCGTGCTGTCGTGATACGATGTTGTTGATTAAATTTTCCAGAATACGCGTTCATCACCAAGAACCAACATATATTTTCGTATACGCTCGTAATTTTCTAAAAACGTTGTGCACAGTGGAATATTCTTATGTAAACTTGGTATAATTTACTTAAAAATCACTCATTTTATTCCACCGTCATGTTCAATGTAGCTCGTATAGCTAATGCATTGCGTGTAGACTTAGCAAGAAACATTTGTAAGTAACATTATCATGATTGATTGTAAAGCCAAGGTCAAGAAAGTGAGGAGAATACGAGTAGAAACGTTGTATGTACTTGAATTAGTAATTAGTGTTGCTGCTATTACATATTGTTTCCTTTTTTATTGTTGCTATTGTATCAGTAGCACGATTGTTAAGTAAAACGAAAACTAACAATGAAAAAGATTATGAATCTTCTTCAAGTGCACAGATTTGATTTGTGTGCACGGTGTACACTCTGCAGCAACCTACCTTCTTACCTTACGTTACGCCTCGAAGGAGTCTGAAAGTCCGTAAATTAATATTAGCCAATATTATTAACTAAGTTAAGGAATTTATGGATTCTTGAATTAAGAAACTAGTGAGTCAATTAATCTTAAGATCAGTAAATCATTGATTCGACAAAAGTCAGTCAATATATCAAACTCGGAGTAAGTGCAAATCAGCAAATCTATTATCGAAATGTTTCTAGGTTTAGGAACTGGGCGTTGAGAACTTAGTGTGTGAATCCGTGAGACTCTGAATCAAATAGTCAGATAAGTTCGTGGATCTATGACACCATGATTAAAAAAGTAAGTTCTTGAATCAGTGAGCTAGTAAGTCGCTAATGTGTAATTTGTTATTGAATCGGTGAATTTGTAAATCATCAATTTTATAAAAATAAATCAGTATACCAATAAATACTGCTCAGACTTAATGAACCTGGGTGAAACTGTGAATCAATGAACCTACAAAGCTTTGGGTTCCCGAATATGCGATTTGAAAAAGTGAATCAGTTAATTTGATGGATCTCTGGATGCATGAATCATGTGGTTATTAAATCTGAGAATCAATCAGTTAATGAGTCAGGGAATATGTGGGTTCTTCGAATACAAAACTAGTGAGTCAGCTTATCTGTGAGTCCATCAATCAGTGAGTCAGTTATTCCGTGATCCATTAATTAGTGAAAAATATGGTCAGTTATCGTTAAGGCTTTTGGTTCGTCAACCAACTAGTAAACCTATAACTCTGTGAATCACGGAATCTATGAGTTCGTGAATCATTTTTAAAATTTATTAAATAAATGACAGAACAGTAATTTTCAAAAAAAAAAAAACATAGAATTGAGTTTACCTGACAGGAATCAGTGATGTAAATCACCAGACGGTGCATTTTAGAGGCGAGTGGTCTTGTCTGGGAGGCAATTACGACCGATCCGAAGTTTATACACATAAAGCACATTGAAATATTGTAAGCATGAGATTCAGGATATTAACTGAAGGGAAAAGGAATGGCTTCGCTGGCTGGGTCATGTTGAGCGAATGGAAGAAAGTGCTCCGGCTAGAAGTGTGTTTAATCGAACCACGGTGGAGGAACACGCAGAAGGGGACGTCCAAAATCTCCGTTCGAAAGACCAGGAGCAGGGCACCTGACTGCACTTAGCCTTAGCAACTGGCGAAGCTTTGTGGAGGCGGCCAAGACCGATCATCGGTTGTAGTGCCAGTTAAGTAAAGTAAGTAAGTAAGAGGAATGGGAAATAGCACTCATAACAAAGGAATGTGACTGATATCTCTTACAGTTTCAATAACTTGGCAATGTTATCAATGATAAATTTTTCTTATTTTTCCGAATATTAAGTAAAAATTAAATTAAATTATTACTCTCTCTACATTGCACTATTTTATAGTGAAAAGCTGACGTAGAATTAACAAAAATTCAATTGCAGTGTTGAAGTACCTTAAAATTTTACTCATCGCTTTTATGAGAAATGTAAACACTAAAACATAAAGTCTTATGAATCTTAAATAAATATTTACAATACATTTCCACCGCGTTCACAAAAGTTCTTATACATATTTTCCTTAGCACATACAACCACAAAAGCTTTGCTACAACTTCCCAACAATTTTCTCCAACACACATACAATTTATTATCAACCTGTGATAAAAGTTGATGTTGTTATACAAAAATCATTTATGTTTTGCATTGAAATATGTATTTTGTAAATTTCCTTACATCAAAGCTTACAAAAGCAAAAATATCTCTTCCCAAAAATGTTTATGAAATATTCCATAAAATTTATCACTTTTTCCCATTCAATTCATTTTCGTATTTCTGGCAGTGCTCAAAAAATAGGAATTTCAATTACACTTGAAATTTATTTTCTCAATTCACATTCTTGAAGAGCTGTAGAAGGAAGGAAGATGATTCTGTCGTCATCATCATTGTCATTTCCATCATCACAGCAGCAATACAGTACAGCTTCTGATTTTAAGAAGGACTGAATTCCAATTCATATTTTAGCTCCTTAAATAAATTTTACTTCTACCTATTACCTACTCGCATTTATCGATTTTGCATCTGTAATTTCGTAATTTCGTATTTTAGAATTTATTATTATTTGCTTCATGTTCTTCCTTCGAGTTCCCCCTTGCATTTCTAGTATGCAACTCTTCCATGTTGTTAACCATAGACTCTCATAAATCAATTTATAGTACATAACATTTGTAAAGAAAGGCGTTTACACGTGGCATAACTTCAGAGCTTCAGCAGCTTCATGGCATTCCCATTGCCATTTAGCTTCTTGTGGTAATTGAAACCGCAAGCTACATACATTTAATATTTACATAAATACTCTTCAGAATTGCATTTATTATTAATATTTATCGCTTTGCCATTGGAAGAGGAAAGCTATTTATGATTTTGCATAAATTTTATACATTTCGGTTCGGTACTTAAATATGTATGCAATATTGTGCGAGAGAAATGTATGAATAAATTTGTTGCTATTTGAAGTAATGTTTATGTGAATTCTTGTATAATTTTTCTAATTTATTCCTGCCTAAAGCAATTAATTTTATTTGTAGAAATCTAAAGATAATTACATTTTTGTATACATATATTATTTTAATGAAAATAAGTACATATATGAATGATTAGTTTGAGTCCTCCTACAATATTTAATCTAGCCTAATTTAGTCTGTTGTAATCCCAATTTATTTTTTGTCCCTTTGATTTAAGTTTTATACGAGTATATCTAACTCAGAAATCCCTTGCAATAAAAATTTTGATTATCATGAATATCTAGGTATTGAAGCTAGGACGCTAAGGAAATTGATTTTCCAATAAAAAAATATGTTTGCAAAAGGTTCAGGAACAATAGTGCTTACGTTTTTGATCAAAACAAAAAAATCCCAGAAAGGGAAATTTTTTGGGATTTTTTGTTCGTAATATTTCTTTTAATTTCTGAGACTTTCTTTCCACATGGAAAGCTTAACTTGACATTTTTTACACTGTTACTATGAATGCAATTATTATTTTAATGAAAGTAAAATTCAACCCAACGGAAACACGATTTAATAAAAAATGATTTATTTTGTGTGTATATATAAGAACGAGAATTAGGGATTTTTCTTGTCTGAACAAAAAGTTATTAGTGTAGATGGTAATTTTAACATTCTAACCTTCACACATAAATATCTAGAAGAGTGTGTTAAGTTACTTCTTCTTTAAATTAAATTAACAGATTTAGTTAAAAGTTAAGCCATCAATTGTTCCGTATCCATGCCATGGGGGACGCAAAGAGATAATATCTTTAATGGTTTGATCGTTGAGGGAGAACCCTGATTCTGAAACGTACAGTAAGTGCGTAACAGTACCTATCGTCTATAAATATTCTTCGTTTTGACGAAATAGTCTTTAAAAACTTGTGTTTTCTTCAACAAATGCCAAAATATGTTTATAGAATACTTTAGAATACTCGTCCTTATATTTCTGATGAATACAAAAAATTTCCCAGAAGAGGACATTTTTAGGGAAATTTTTATTTTTGGCTACTTTCAAGATTCTAAACAATTCTGTCTCATAAAAAGCTAAAATCTAAGTTTTTAAAATAATTTTAGTTCCAAAGACCATGCTTGGAATTAGTTTCCATAAAAACTTTTCTTGACTACTTTTTCACGTTGTTCTAATATGGTATTACCAAACACTATCTTTTGCGGTAGACACATTGTATTTCCTCTGCATAATATTTGATTACAAATTATGAATGAAGAAAAGGTAGAACATTCTTCTGTTTAATCATTAATCATCATCACAAAAAATCTGTTTTAATCTTAAATGGAATTTTATATTGTAGTAAGTATTACAAATTATAAATACTCCGCTCGCTACAAGTGGCGGACACATGCCAACTTTAATTACCTTTATCAGACTTTAGTACTTCAGTACAAACTAAAAATTTAATTTGATTTAAAATCCCTTACAAAAATTTGGATACAAGCAAAAAATTGATAAAATAAACTTGTTTACAGCTCAATAACTACAGCTTTACTAAACGAAACTGATTGAGAATGAGAGAGTATCTATAGAATACATTCAATGCATACATGTGAGCAGCAATACGCTGCAAAGTTGTTATGGTACCACAAAACTGACATTTACCATAGCACGTGAGCGGCATTTAAAATGGCGATGGTGATGTTGACAAAAATATCAAACAGCGAAGGAGACGGATACACTTGAGATATGTGATTGTCAGCGAGAAAGTGTAAATATCCCAATTGAGAATTGCTGGAACATGACAGCAGCAGTGCATTGCAATGCAGCGTTGCATAGCAGCAACAACTGACAACTGGTGCTGTTGCCCGAAAAATAAACACTTGTAACATTTTGTAGCTACAGATTTTGGTTGCTGCTGCTGAGCGAAACGATGAAAGGGAGGTGAGGCAGAAAGGAGAATGCATTTTTAAAATTCCGAAAACGGAATTGTAATTTCGTTGTTGCAACAATCCACTATTATTACTGTTACAGAAGATGATGATTATATTTCATACATTTTTTTATTTTGGTTTTCATTGTTGGTGTGCGGTGTTGACAAAAATCTGCGATATGTGCATACATGAAAGCGTGCACTGAAAATTAAATAAGGACTAAGGAGAGCAAGTCATTCCTGCAAGCATTCATTCCACTTGACTGCATCTCCATTCACTCAACCTCCACGAAATAATGTTGTTTCAATATCGCCGAGCGAAAATGAGATAAATGAAAGTGCTTCGCAAAATATATATTTATTTTCGCATTTAATGAATAAGTTGCCGGTAAAGAATATTATTAATTCATGAGTGGAGTGCAGATCCATGGCCAGGTAGCGGAGTACTTACTCGTCGTATGTAATTAAGTATGACTGTGTGGACAGCAAAAGCAGACAAAGAACCGCATTTTGTTGTAACTTAAACTTTAAAAAGCAGCAACAAAGTGGTAATAAATTTAATATGTATATTTGTATACGCTTGTAGGCAAGCATTCCTCGTTCATTCATACGCAATATGTATAACAAAAAAGCTGAAAACAAGGTGTGTTACATAATGTTGGAATTTTAATACATATACGCATATGTATCTGTGTTTGTACATATGTGTGCACACAGCCCACATTTAATAAAGTTAAAGTTACTACACAACAACATAATTTTCACAGCGAGTGAATATGACAGCAACATAGCTACATTGAATATTTTTCCATGCTTTTTGCAAATACGCTACACTTTCCCAAAGGGATTTAGAGTAAGCAGTAAGTATGCTATAAAAAAAAATAGGTGGGAGTCTAGCACAATTCAAGTAAGATCTGAGAAGAGCAGATTATATCTAATGAGAGACGGGACCTAGCTAACCACTGCAATCTAGGAGGGATATTGACATTGCTGGTACGATTCGGATCAACTCTTTATCTCTGATATTTTGCTATTGATTTCTCTTGATGTGTAAACATAGTGGCTATACGAACAAATTTTACAATGGAAGTTAATGGCAAATAATTTTTCCTTAACCCCGAAAGCTTGCAGTGATAACTAAAAAAGCATGCTTCACTTTAGAAAATTACATATAAAACATTAATAATAATACTGCATGCTTTCGAGCTGCAATCTTTTCACTTCATAGGGGAAGTTTGACAGCTACTATATTAACATACAATAAAATAAAAACGTTGCATATTTTTAGGGATATTTTTTAATAATAAGGAAAATATATCAGTTAAAAGTAAAATCGAAACTAAGCGTACATCATCGATCGTGAATGCCGCGTCTCATTGTAGTTTGTTATGTCATGACGATACACTATGACACTGTTCCTCCACAGAACCCTGAGAGTGTGCTTGAGCTTACTTATATTCGAATATAACCGATTATAGTGACATTTTTTTCTACATAATGTTATACTCATTCGGGATTGTATTTTACACGCTCCCTGCATATTTAATGCGTTCTTTAATGTGCCGTCAGATTAAGAGGAAAGGGGCAAGGGGCAAGGGGCAAGGGGCAAGGGGCAAGGGGCAAGGGGCAAGGGGCAAGGGGCAAGGGGAGTGGTAATGGTAATGGTGAAGAGTTAGAGTGGCACTGAGCAGAAATCGGTTATTGCATTATTCCAAGAACGAACTTACACTGACACACACTCACACTTACACATGCAAATTAATAATTAGCACAAAAAGGGGGGGAAATGTTCCATTGTACTCATTTCCTGTTATGTGTGCATGTGTATGTGAATCATGTATACATATGCATATTCCATTTGTGTGTATGTATGTATATGTGCATCATTACGTACATATTAAGTTTATTTTATGCTTTCCCAATTGTTCGTGTTGGTAACATTGCAACTATGTACGTACTTTTTCCTACATGAGTTTTCTTCTTTTTTTCATTCTTTTCCCATTTCCGCAAACAAAATGACAAATTAACAAAAGCCTTTTTCACTTTTTCTCTCTTCACGTTTATGTTTCCTTGTTTTTGTTTTACCCTTTTTGTTGTTGTACCCGTGGTTTGTGCGGCGGTAGTGGTGATGGTGGTAGTGCAAGCGTATTTATGTGTGCAACTGACACGTACTCATTTTCTCATATTCAGCTCATAGTAAAGAAAGCCTTATACGCCCCGTTTTTATTTCTCTGCTTTTAAAAGTAGATTTTTGCAACACAAACACATATGCATGCCCATTATGTAATAACACATTATAATTTAAGGATAATCATTTTGCTTGCTGTTTGCCGTGGGGAAAGCTGAAAGTTTTATTGTTGAAATCAAGTATTTAAGAATTGTTGTGTATTATGATTAAAAAAAAAAAAAACCTAAGTAGAGTAGGTATGGATTAAATAGAATATACAGAGTTATTTTCCATGGATACTGACTTGTACAGTAATATTCGCTTATAACGACGAATGGCAACAGATTTCTATCCTACATGATATCTCTCTTTGGACCAGCGGGCCAATTTCGATTTTATAAGTATGATAAAGCCTCAGATCTCCGAAGTGTCAAATTTCCTAGCAAACGGTTCCGTTTTGGTTCCAGCAGGTACACCGAAAGTGCTTTTTTCTTGCTGATATAGCAACCCCTTGGAAAATCTTCGTTGATGTGAATTTTCTCAGCTTAACTGAACACTTAAAACCCTATTACCCTATAACCTGAATTGACTACATGAGATTTTAGTTCAAGCCAAGACTTGATAAACTTCTATTTCAATTCAATTCTTATTTAAAACTGTCAGTAAACTTTCAAAATCAATTTCTCTTTAAACACATTTCATTCCATCGAAGACACAAAACTTTTCAACTAACAACTTGAAAAGTCTTAACTGTGACAACTTGATCTTAAGCACATTTTGAGTGGTACGCAAGTACTTTCAAATCATATTAGCGTTAATATGTGCATACATACAAACACTTGCACAGACACACGTACAAAAAGTAAAAGGATTGACTTACAACTTTTGAACTAAGTAAATATATATTGCAACAAAATAATGATGTTTCAGGGTTGACACACAAAACACTCATACACACACTCTCTCACACACGTTTGCCTATATTTAAAATGGCTTAAAAGTTTAAAGTTTAAAGTTAATGTGTATATAAAGGATATTATCGACGCTTTACAGTTAATGCCACAAATATCTATGCCTGCAGTACGTCTCTTTTATGCCTCTCTAAAGTATGCTTTAACTTTTTGCATAAACAAAAGATGATACTTAGTTTGTGTGTGTGTGCGTGCGTATGAGTTTGTCTGGAAATGGTAAATTAAGTGTAAATAAAGTCAACAAATTATGAACACAGCAAGAAGAAGCTACTCACATGTAGATAATTTTTACTCAATTTGGCGCCCACATATAAGATAGCAATCAAAATAGTTAAGTTAGATTTGTTGGATTTGCTGTGGTGAATGACAAAGCGAATTAAGTTCAGCCCTCCTCTCTGTGAGGGTGTATGTGCGAATTGCCTGCAATGTCCAAAGATATTGACTTCGGAGTTTGGTAGGGAAGAAGGGGGGATGTTAGAGTATTTGGGTGTCGTAGTCGGGCCATCGGACATTGTTTGTATAAATTATGTAAATCAAATTGCGAACGCATAAATTTTTATTTAGCATTTGACCAAAATCTCTAATGTTGTGACACAGTGACACACATACAAATACTTATACTTATTACATTACTACTACATGTGTATTTATATATGTATACATACGTGTGTGTATGTGTGTGTGTGTGTGTATACACACTGGGAGTTTAATATTTGAAAATAGTTGGCTAATATTTTGTAAATGTTGTCGTTTTTGCTGTTGCCATCATTGTCGCATGTTGCTGCTGCATAAGTTCGAGTATGGATGTTTGGTTAAATTGTTAAATTACACTTTAGTGGTAATAAATATTTGTAATACATGTGTCGTTTGTGGTTTAAAAACACATTTACGTTATTAAGTGAAACCACAGTGAAAAAATCGATAATTATTTGATAGCATAAGTTCACGATGCGGCGATGCGGCTCAACTAATATTTAATTGAATGGTTTTGCATGGTTTTGTTTGACTTTCTTCAGATATTTTAAAACCACAGTGAAGACCATAGTCATTAGAGTCAAGTGACCATGGATTATGCATTTGCCATGTTTGGATATTTTACTAATTCCATTCCATGTACAAATATAACATGCGCAACATGAGTGGTTGCGAAAAACTTGAACTAGGCCTTCCATGGGCTTTTGTGATTAAATATTGCACGACTTTTCGATTTGGATACAGGTGTAGGCTGAGGGTAAGTGGCGTCGCATCGAAGTTAACGTCCTAGAAAAATCGACAAAATACCTAACCTGCAGCTGATCAGGAGTTACTCCTAGAAAGTTGCAAAGTAAAACCGGCCCCGATTAATTTTCAATGACCAACACATTTCCCCAACATACTTACCCCTCTTATCCTACCCTTTAGGGGGATTCGAAACAAACTAAAATCCAGTTTCATTTAATTTTGTTTGAAAGCCCCCCTTAGGCTTGGAGAATAAGGTAAGTACGTGTGGAGAAATTGTGGAAAGGGCGGTCAGTGTTACCTTGCACTCATCTAAGATCAACTTGGGAGCGGTGGGAGCCCATTTTATAAAAGAAAAACTATATTTGTAGGGGGATCCCCTTAAGTGTTGAAGATGTTCCTCGAATAAGTATATTCGAGGAACATGTTGGAGAGTTAAAAATAGTTAAAGGTCGATCTTACATTTAAAATGGATCTTACATTTCCAGGATCGACTAATGATCAGCTGTGGCGTAACTCGTCGATTTTCCTTGATAATTTTTTTAACTTTGACCTCGATGCGACATCATTTACTCTCACCCCATCGCTTTAATTTCAGACTCACGCATTTTTTCATCGAACCTCATAAAATTAAGGGTTCCAGTGTATTCAAATAGCGTCTTTTTATTAGAATCTCCAAACAATACAGCTAATGTTCATGCAATGATTATGACTTTTGGTTATCAAATTTCTGTATGAGCTATTTAAAAATGTTAAACATTTCAGTTACTGTCTCATCCCAGTTCCAACCAAATTACTTGAAACATAAAAACTTATAGGTACACTAAAATTAGAGTATGATTTCTTTGTATATTTACATTCAGGGCCAACGTACAGTGGTCCAAATCAATTGAAGCTATACTAAGAAAATTTGGTTTTTGGGCAAGAAAATTAAGAATGAAATATGGCGGAATTATAGGAAATTTATTGCTAGATTTAGAATTTGATCGAAATATATTATCTTCCTTTTGCTTTAGGGATTTCAGACCACTGTGTCTTCCTTCATTTACCAATTCTTTATCTTTTTAAAAAATTTACTCAACTTTCAGTCGTGAGCTCCAATGGTACAGACTTATACTTTCTTTCTATTGTTTTTTTGTATTTTTGGTAATAAAATAAAACTTCCCTAATGGGAAGTTGAGGCTTCTACAAGGCATTTCTATCTGACTCTATTAGGGCAGGTTGTATTTCTTAAAGATAGTTCTGGAGGTATAGATCGTCTCCATATATTCTTTTATCCCCAAGAAATGCTTGTGATGCTTCTAGCTGTGATTCTTAGAGTACATATGTTCGTTTCAGTTTTCATCTCTTGATTTTATTTGTGATTGGGTTTACGCCTACAAATTTCCCAATGTCTTCATTTCAGAATGTTCTGCGTAACTGCAGGCACTTATTTATGAATGCTAGTAGTCTCTGGATGATGCTGTCTGAAATACGCCTAGCTTCACTTCTATAAATAATTATGATTCTTTTAGAAACCAACAAGTATCACCATATTAGCTATACTCGTATGTTCAAGCTCGGCTTTCGAATTACTGAGTCTATTCTTGACAATCAAATATCCATATTCATATCTCATAACTTTTAGTAGTCTCTAGTAGTCTCTGGATGATGCTGTCTGAAATATGCCTAGCTTCACTTCTATAAACAATAATGGTTCTTTTAGAAACCAACAAGTATCATCATATTAGCTATACTCGTATGTCCAAGCTCGGCTTTCGAGTTACTGAGTCTATTCTTGACAATCAAATATCCATATTCTTATCTCATAACTTTTATAATTTTATATCAAGTTTTGCTACTCGCCACCAATTTTCGTTTCTTGTGTTCAAAGCATAATTTTCACAGAACTTATATTTTCTACTAATATTAACTCATTTTGTTTAGAGTTTTCCCTGAACAGAAATCTACTTTACGATTTTGGATTAATAAGCATTTTTGTTGAGCATGAGTAACGTCTTGTAAGTTTCCATTTGCCAATCCTTGGCTAAAAGTGTTCATAAAGTACCAAATAGAATTTAACCAAAATGTAGCTGTTACGTAAATATTAATGTAAACAAACAGACAGGGTTGGAGCTAAAAATTTCATAAGGCAAAAACCAGAAACTTCCCATCTCTTTATTCGCTTGATGTATGCATTCATATACTCGTCTACAAACACACACAGTCATGCACCTACATATTCACACTTATGAATACATACGATAAGTATGTATGTGTGTACATAACTTTTATTTTGTATTATGTTATATTTATTTCGCATACTGACAGAGCTTGGGAAAACACGCAATAATGTGGCACTTCAACAGCAGCAGAACAGCAGCAACACGAATTCACATATTATGACTTAATACAAATAAATAAATTCACACATGCTTTATTTAACATAAACCACTCAAAAAAAAAAAAAAAAAAAAAAAAAAAACAAATTTTAAAAACGTTATAAATAAGATGATAAATATATATGTATGTATTTATATATAATATATAAAGTACAGCAAAAGTAGCAAAAGGAGTTAATGTGAAACCATTTCTTCTTCTTTTTTTTGCTTTTCTTTTTGCTCATAAACATATATATTTTCTATGGCTTAACAGCTCAGTTTAATGCACAGGGAATCACGCATTTACAGTGGGCATTATATGGGAATTTCGAAATATATCTTCTCGAAATATAACCAATAGAAACGATCCTCTTCTCAAGACAAAATTATTACTATGATCTCGGTGGTTTTTTTTTAATGAATCTCTTGTTTTCTTTTTTTAACTCTTTCCATCATTAATTCTCTTTTACTGCCTTTTTAATACTCGTATCTCAAAATTTACAATGTTCCGATTAGAAATTTTATTTATTACTTATTTTTAAACTAAGTTAGCCACGGGTCGAGAAAACCTCCTCTAGAATCCGAAGTCGAGTCCTATGAAAAAGACAACAAGTCTACATAATTTGATCGCTTAGTAAAATCTAATGATTTCCTAGCAAATATGTATAGTCTAACAATTCTTATAATTTGTTTTCACGGCTTGATAACACATTTTGTAAAACAAAGTTATCGGGCATATTGTGGAAAAAAAACTTGGACAACAAGACATAAAAAGGCTTGGGCCCCACAAAAAGATTTTATAGCTTGCGTGGAGTCATTTCGATATTGGAGTCAAGGAGGACGAAAAGGGTTTCAGTTGGGAATACCGATGACATGGCAGGGCCAAGAAACCACCTTGATGATTTTTACTTTTGTGCTGTGAATGTAAAAAAATCAAATTCTACTATTCGGACATTAAAAATCTTTATATGGATATTCCATGATATTCTACGATTAATGCTCTTAATACTCGCTAACTCGGATTGTACCCGGGTATCCGGGATTCGCCTCCATCGACCTACCCTACAAGAGCCTTAAGGGTTCCAATCAAGTAGGTACCAGTGAGCTCACTTGATGATTTTTTGATTGTATGGCCATGGTCACCTTAACGTATTTTGTTGTGTGCTGAAAAAAAATATCTAAAATTCAAGATTTTCTAGGGTCTTTCAAGATTTTTAATTTTTTTTTCTAAAAAAAAAAATTGTTAAATAATTTTCAGAACTTAAGTTCGTACTCCATGAACTAACGATTGTAGATTATTTGTCAAGGAAATCGAAATTATTTCATGCTTGTACTTCCCATATTTTTAATGTGATTAATACTTAATTCATCTACAAATCCTTTCCTTATCTACTGCATTTAATAAGTAGAAATAGGAATATAATTTTTAGTAACAATTCAAAAGAAGCTTTTCTACATTGATTTTTAATTGCAAATATATTTTAATTACCACAATTCATATATTTACTATGTATACGAGTATGTATGTATGTATGTAGGTATGTATGTATGCATGTATGTATGTATGTATGTATGTATGTATTTTAATACAAGTATAGAATTTCAATGGGGCGGAGATTTTCAATTTGAAAGTTCAAATTTGCATACGAACTCGAAATGGAATTAAATGTTTGTGTGCATGTGTGAGATAGGCTCGGTGTGTGTATGCACTACATAGGTATGTATGTATGTATGTGTGTATGTATAATTTTGTATAATTTTATGATACCCATTTTTGCAAACACTACATTGAAATAAGGATTAATTTTAAATTGTGCATGACTGCAATAAAATAATGCAAAAAGCTTATTTAAGTATTAAGATTAACTGACTTTGTTTTGTATACAACAAGGAAAGGGAGAAAAGGGTTAAGGTATTTTAGATCTTTCAAAAATCTGAAGCTGAAGCTGGGTAATGATAGAAGGCTGAGGTATTTTCAGGTTCCTTTTATACTATGTACATATCTTATTCTTCTTCTTTTAATGGCACAACAGTTCATGAAGGCCCTAGGCCGAGCTTCTCGCATCCATTAATTGGCCATTGCCTGCCAAGAGTTGATGCCATGCAGAAAAATTGTTTTCCTATTTTTAGATTTTTGCCTGAGCCAAGGAGCGCGCTACCAACTATGCCACGGCGCCCACCAGCATACGTTTCAGGATCCGTTAGTCAAAATTTTTGGCAAATTAATTTAGTTTGTTCTATTGTTACTATTGAGCTAAAACTTAATTCAGTCCCGCTTAATTGCATACTCATTGCAATTGTGAAGTATGCAATCATAGGTTCTCTTTTTAAACGTGTAGTGGGTAGTGCGCTGGCCCGCTACGTAGAGTGTCCGTGGCTCAAATTTCGGCACAGGCAAAATTAAAGAAAGTAGAAGAAAAAACTTTCTTGGGCTAGGCCCCTATGCTCCCCAGGGCTGTTATGTCATTAATATACAGAAGAAAGAAGAAGAATTTCTCAGGTTAGTGGCGTCGCTTAATTCCAGGCTCAATAACGCGGAAACCACTGTACATATATGAATGTGTATAGAACATGATTATTTATGACTTTCCATTCTTGTTCCCGCCGTGGTGTAGGAGGCATGTGCTGGACTGTTACACAGCGTTCTCAGGTTCAAGACTCGGGCAGTCAAAAAAGTCAGACTAACCTTCAGAAGTAAATAATGCTTAAAAAAGCATTGCTCTCCGACTTTCGGGATCTGCGTATATTTATAGGTCCCTACCATTCGGTTACAAATTTAACTGAATGGAAGTAAAAAGCTCGGCCTAGAACCTGCGTCAGCTGTTGTGTGCTGTGGTAATTTCAATTCCAGAAAATCCACTTAAATTTGCATTGATAACTAAGCTTCATTCGCTGTAGTACTTGTAAATTGTGTAATTGCAAAATATTTAAATCAACTAAGAGAGTCATTGAACCTGAACCAGCCAGTGCCTGCATTGCTGGCATCATACACATTCGATCAACCAATTGCATGCTATGCACAATCAGTCACACGCAAGGCAGCGAAATATTATTACACATTCATTTAAAAATAGTAGATTTCTTGTATTTTTCGTTAGTCCCCATCACGTGTCGGAAAGCGTAATTGTTTTGGGATATCCTGCCGTGAAAGCAATTTCCTTGCAACGCTCTCACATAAGTAATAGCAGAGTCTTTTCCCTGTTCATGCTCCGGTGTGCTTTTTTGTAAACATTGCCAAAGTGGTAAGTTATTTCTCTGTTATTTACTGAGAAAGTAATTTTATTACTAACTATTTTTACCCAAGCAATTAATCGAAAATTTTATAGCAGGAAAGCAAGCTTTTTCGTGTAGGAATATTTTAACAATATGCGAAATAATTCTGAATAGAGTAATCTCCGTTTAAGTGGCTCCTGTTCAATTGCGTTTCCCGTTTAATTGAAGAAATTTCAGGTTTTTATTTCAAAGTCTACCCATTGTTTTCGTTTAATTGCATGCTTCGTTTGGTTATTGTTTTTATTGGCGGTGATTAGTGTAAAGTATAGACATGTTGTGATCAAATAATACTCATAAATAATTTCAACTTCTTTGACTGACTTTAACCCTAAAGTGCATATGCTGGAAAATTATAGTAACATCAGTTAATGATGAATAGATTTCGAGAGTAAAGTTACACACTTCTGCCCGACTTCGTAGCAGATCACGTCGCTTAAACTACTGGTAATTAGTGGTTACTCCCTAAAAGACAATGTGTATCGTGTAGGTTTACCCTGCACATCGACCAAAAATGTGCGTCTTACTAGATCTAAAGCTAAAATTTCTCAAATCACGTTTTTCGCAAGTGTTAAAAAAATGTCAAAACCAGGGCTTAGTTTTATAACTTTAAATGTTTTTTTTTTCACTTTTTTAAATTTTCTTTACTTTCATGATGTATCCATATTTTGGTTTTATTTATATAAGTTTGGGTTTGGATTTAGTAATAAAAAATAAAAACTTCGAGGAAAGATTTCATTTAGGAATGGTACCAAAGAATTTGTCCAAACGAGAGTAATTATGCTAAATTTCTTATGCTAGAGGAAGAAACGTGTATGCCTTATTTTATGCCGAGGAAAGGACCCTGACTCAACGACACTAAATCACTAATACTACCATAATATTGAAAAATAGTTTATGTAAGTATACTTAACTATGCTCGTGTAGCTTACAGCAAGTGCGTGAAACGTGTTTTGCTATATGCGCAAAAGGTCGCGTGTGGCCAGGCCCAAACAGCAGAACTTTTCTCTAGCTATAGTTAAACTTTTTTTTTATAAATTCTTCCATCCAAATGTAGTATTGAGTAAAAATTAATAACAGAAGCATATTTAATATTTACAGGGTTGGCTAATAAGAATATTATTGAATGGCTTACAGATGAATTGAGAAATAATGTACTCATATGGGGAAAGGATTTTAACCCTCTGGCGTATACAAACTAGATAAAATTTATTAAAAGTGTTAGAGAAATACATTTTAATGTATACGTAAGTTATACAGACTCCGTTTCCCCCCCTTGGGTTGGTGCTGGTCATGCTTCTAGAACTTAAGAGCACACATTTCATTTTAAATAGCCAGACGTGTCTAAATGCTTGCTCTATTAAGTTCTTAAGCGGGTAGATGAAAATGAATGCGATTGTCAAAAAACCGACAAAAAATTGGTGTTCCACGAATCTTTCTCGGGAGTATAACCCATTTTAATAATTTTATATCTTACATGTTACGCCACAAAAAAGTGGGCACAAGAGCCCATGGAGGACCTGGCAAAGGTTTTCGCATCCACTCATGTCGTGCGTGTTATATTTGGACATGAATGGAAGGGACCTACAGTTTTAATGCGAATCCGAACGGCGAAGTGAAAAGAGATGGTACCGTGTAGAAAAATTGCCTGAGCCGAGATTCGAACCGCGGACACTCTGCGTAACAGTCCAACTCATTACCACTACGCTACAGCGACCACCAAAGATCAAAGTCAATAATTTATTGAGAAAAATAAGTAAGCAAAAATTAACATGTAACAACTTTTTGCATAAAGCACGTGCAAATTATATTTCTATTTTTCTATGGATCTATTTTATTTGTTATGCAACAAACGAATATTTGTTGTTGTTGATGACTTCTTTTGTAGGTATCCGAATGCCGAACAGATAAAACAAATTATAAACATTTTCGAAAATGCAACAATAGCAAGAACGAAAGTTGCCAGCATCATCAACACCTACCGAATAATCATCAGCAATATCGTCGTCGTCATTATCATTTGCCATAGTGAACATAACAACCTCACCACCAACATCATCGTCATCGTCATTAAAATTATATATTGCGAGGCGATGTGTTAAATTATAAACTTTTGAATACAACATTTAAGCCACAATATTTCACACATACACACATACACACATACACACACACACACACATACACACAGTTCTGTGTTAGTTTAGGTGCACTTATTGTACGTGAGTGTTGCATTTGTGCACTTTTGCTTTTGCAAAGCTTTGAACTGGTGTGTGCGTGAAAATCACAATTTAATTTCATTAAAACTATGAGAACTTTCGTGTACCTACATAAATGAATTATAACTACATAAGTAGATGGAAAGCAAAGTTCGGGCATTGTCGAACTTTGTACACTCTATATCCAATCAACAAAAAAAAAAAAATTAAATAAAATAAATTGTGTGCGTTAGTGGGACTCCCTACAGAAGTTTACTTCTTCAGAACGTTTGCGTTTTGGGTTTTCAGGTTAGGTTTAGTAATCTTGTGAAAACCAGAGTCTATCGCAGATATTACAGGCGTGGCCAAAGGAATTTTTAACAAACATGTTTGAAATATTTATCAGCTGATTTATGCGAACGATAAGCCTTATATAGTTACAGGTGGAACATTTTTCACTTGCCGGTCTGAGAGCTTGCGAATTATATAAGGTTGAGTAGAAACTTGGTAAATCTCGTCTATGTTTGGTTGTGCTGATGCGAATTGTTTTCTTTCCACGAAGCTAATATTTACAGGCAAATTTTCTAATTTGAGAAGCTGGGAATTCGGCTACCTCAATGACTGTCTGGTGCTGTATCATCTGAGGACCTTCGTCAGAGCTCAATGACATGAGTGTCGATGCAATCATTGGCCATTCATGCGGTCTCTTTGCGAGATGTTTTTCAATCAAATTCGAATTCTTTTGTGCCTCAAGTTGCTTGCGAAGTCTACACTCTCGGGATCTCTCGGTGCTGGTTATTGGGCAGCGCCCTCTATCAATCTAGTTGTTTCTATGCTCGATTGATAGAGGGCGGTGACCATCGATAACGTGACAATTTTCGCTGCAACGATCTTCTTTTACCGCCGGCGTAAATATGAAAAACGATTCTAAAGAATTAAACTTAAACACTCGTCACATGAGGTGATAACATCAATTTGGCAAATTCAATTTCTACGCTCAAAATATATTTTACATAGGTACATTGCCAAATTCCTTGCTTGGTCTATTATTGCATATGAAAACATTATACCATACATAATATAATCGCGCCTTCATGATATGTTAATTGACTGAAGAATTGATCGGTATGTAAGTAATATCAACGTGAATAATGTACATAAAGCGGTCAATTAGACTAGACCCGAAGCTATCCTATTTCATGAGGATTTTTATCAAAAAGATAATGTTTAAATTAAAAATGAGTAAGAGAAAATAAAAGTAGGAAAGTAGTAAAAAAAGTATTAGAAAATGTATTTGGTGAATTAGTATTGGAAAGCTTAGTAAAATAGTAGTAAAAATAGTAGTAGGAACGCAATAGAAAATAATTGTAGAAAATAGTAGTAGAGAAACAAGTCGATAATAGAAGTAGAACAGTACTAGAAAATAGAAGAAGAAAAGTAGTAGCAAATACTTAGTAGTAGAAAAGTTGTAGCAAATAAAAGTAGCAATGGTATTGTAGTATAAATTGTAAGATCGCCCCCTGCGACACAAGGTTGTGAATGCGGCGAGGTTGTAAATTGAAAGGTCACTAAAGAAGTTTAATCACGAAAAACAGCAAAAGATAAACTGTCTAGAAAGTATGACCTGGTAATTTATGAAAATACACCCCAGTAAAGATGTTATCACATCTTTTGGGTTTAACGGCATGTGGGCACGAGCGCACGTGATTGTTGAAGGAAATGTTTTACATATTATTTATCATGTATGCGTATCAATTTGCCTTTAATATTTCCCTTTGAAGCCTTTGTATGGGAGGTAGGCGTGGTTATTGTCCGATGTTAATAATTTTTTGTCAATAGTTATTTTCAAGACTGTGTGTAATGAAATTGGTTAATTACGAATCATGATTTTTGGAAAATTTTACTTGTATGTAGTAGTAGGCGATAGTAGCAATTTTCCCGAAAATAATTCAAAAAAGTATAACAAAGAAGTGTGTTGAGATTTAGACCTTGACCTATTTTCTCATTCTAGTACTTAACCTGTTATTATCTAAATGAACTATTTGTACCAAGTTTGGTTGAGAAGATAAATCGAGTTATCGTGGATAGAGCCCATCGAATGTTATTGTATTATGTAAATTGGACAATATAAGCAGTTGTTATTCGGTCAAAACCCATATACCCTGTACATAATGTATGTGTGTAGGGTATAAAATGTGTTTTCTATTTAAATATGTATGCAAATTCAAAGCTTATACTGTAGTAGTTCATGAGCGAAATCACGCATTAGAGTGCTACTTTTATTTGACAGAAACTTGTATAAAGTAGTTTTCGCTTAATTGAGCTGGCATGAGAGGATAATTTTTTATTTATTTGAATCTAGATTATTTTACCTAGGAGTAGCGATCATCCTTTAACAATACTATACAGGGTATCAAAAAACGAGGACAAAACGAAAAACCTTGTGTCAACAAACAAAGAGTCACGGCGTCTTGGACAAAATGTTGGCAATTATAGGTCGTCAAAGATTTCGTATATTTAGGATCCAGCATAAACACCAACAATAATGTCAGCCTTGAGATCAAGCGGAGACTAACTCTTGGCAATAGGTGTTACTACGGGCTCAGTAGGCAATTGAGAAGTAGAACCCTCTCTCGACCGATGAAAATAACGCTCTATAAGTCCTTCATCCTTCCCGTCCTAATGTATGGTGCAGAGACGTGGACATTGACCATCAATGTCCAGGAGCGTTCGAGAGGAAGATACTCCGTAAGATCTACGGTCCAGTATGCGTAGACGACGTGTATCGAATAAGATGGAACGAAGAGCTGTATGAGCTGTACGCCGACACTGACATAGTCAAGCGTATAAAACTCCAGCGGCTTCGCTGGCTGGGTCATGTTGTGCGAATGGAAGAAAGCGTTCCGGCTAGAAGGGTGTTTTATTCGAACCATGGTGGAGGAACACGAAGAAGGGGACGTCCTAATTCCCGTTGGAAAGACCAGGTGCAGGGCAACCTGACTGCACTTGGCCTTATCAACTGGAGCCTGCGCGCGCATAGCAGAGACGACTAGCGAAGCTTTGTAGAGGTGGCCAAGACCGATCATCGGTTGTAGTCTTAGCTATAAGTATACATATACAAAGTTAATGGTATGGAAGGGTATGTAGTTAGTTCTTATTTTGAACTCAACAAATGCCCTTCAGACATGGAAGACCCTACTAGTAATGAAAATTTTTGGACAAGAGAGGGGGTTTCAACACCAAATCTTTCATTTCTACCTTTGCTCTATGAATGCACTTTGATTATATCATAACTTATTGTCTTTGCTTAAAGAACCTCTTTCCGCTTTAAACAGCTAATGCAGTTGCCTACTCAAGTATGCATTGATTGACACTTGCACTTAACCACTGCCGCTGTTAGAGTGCGAATAAAGCATCCATGCACAATAACAATAATATTTATTATTTATACAGTGTTGCAATGCTGTGCCTAGCAATGTTTCAATTGTGTGAAATTGATTGTAAATTTGTAGCACTCAAGGAATCCAATATTTATGCTTAGAATTTGCTTGAGACAGAAGAAGCTTGCCATCTCCAACTTCTTAAGGCAAAAAGCAAAGCTTCGTCAAGAAATTTCTTTTTATATCTACTTACTTATATGTATTTGTGGTAGGACAACAAGCATCGCTAAAAATCAAGGACAACCATCACTGTGACTGAAACAGATATGATTGATTTGATAATCAAACATAATTCCGATGTAAGTTTAAAGTAATAAATATATTTATTTAGAATCAGTTTTTAACATTTTACTATCATTCAAAATGCCAAGAGCTAGGCAGTTGCACTGTAGGTGCATAAATAATTTGAAGACTTCACTTCATTTCATGCAAGTCATAATACAATTAAGATCAATGTGATAATATGAGGTCATAACTCCCTAGAGGTAGTAGTCCAAGAGTAGACTAGTGCAGAGTGGACGAAGAAGACAATTCGATTGTGTTCGAACAGCGCATGTGCACACACTCCACTACCACTTCCACACACAAGACACACTCAATGTGTAAATACACCCGAGGACAATAAATAAAGCTAATCACGCACGCCACTGCTGTTGTTGCTGCATGTCAGACGCGCCGCGCCACAAATGCTCTGCGTTGCTCTTGTAAAACTTGCAACGCTGCGAGTGCTGGTCGTAAATATTACCATAAGGCAAAGTAAAGTGGAATCTTGTTCTTGTCGAGGAACAAAGAAGCAGCTTGTACTCTCCATGAGACTACCAGAGCTCAAGCACACCAATGCATAGGGTCGTTCATCGTAGTACCTTCTTCTCCCTTGGCTGTTATCTCGCCTGCATTTTAACATCATTACACATTTTTCGAGACATTTAATTAACGACCTACACTGAATTGTGCTCAAAGCTCGATTCATTTTATATAAAGTTTTACTTATAATTAAGGCTTAACAAAAATTCAAATAGAAGAGGCTATGATTATAACTTAAAACATTTGTTTTAATGAAAGTGACTATAAAAATGTGTTACATGAAAATGCAGTGTGACCACACAGTGTGGTGTAGAAATAGGCAGATGGTCGAGTTTAGGCCTTTGAAGCGATTCGAGTCAATTTATCATGAGAGTTCGGAAAAATATTGAAAATAATTTGCACATTATTAGAGCAAGGAATTTCATGCGCTAGTAAAAATCGTTTCATAAATTTTTCTGTTTCTGGTATTTTTAGTTTAAGGTATAACTCTCGAACTAAAAGGACTATTGAAAAAGCAAAAGCGCGTTTAATTTCAAAGAGAAAATGCAATCTCGTATGCAGAGATTCGATGCTCTGGCAAAACGGCAAGATTTGGATAGAGATGTGCAAAATTCTCGAGAACTTCTTAATGATTTTGGTCTAGTTTTTGATATATTTTTAGAGCCGAATTTATTGCGCAATTTTTCGTTATATTCTTTGGCATAATTATCGGGCCTGAAATTTGGTTTTAGTTTAGGTCTGATTTTGAAAAAGTATTCGTTTTCATTTTAAAGTGATTTGTGTTCTAATTTTTTAATTTTTTTTTGTTTTTTAGACTGATTTTTTCTAAAATTTGCTTAATTTTTGGCAAGACCTTTGGTCTGATGGTTTCTAATATTTTTGGTCTGATTTCTTAAAAATTTGTTCAAATTTGGATATAGTTTCGAATCGGCTTTTAGTCTGGTCTTTGGTATAATTTTTATACCAATTTTTTTTTGTATTTGCACCTTTTGTTGATTGATTTTAATTTAGAATTGTTCTGATTTTTGTTCAGAATTTTGCTCTGAATTTTTATCCGATTTGTGGTCCGAAGTATGGTCTGATATTTGATCGGAATTTTTGCCTGATCTTGAATTTTTACTTGATATGAATTTTTGTATGACTTTCTTTTCTTCTTTTAATGGCACAACAGCCAATGGAGGGCCTAGGCCGAGCTTTTTCACATCCATTTTTATATGACGATTTCCCTAATTTTTTATCCGATTTTAGGTCTGTTCTTGGTTTAGATTTTAGGCTGGTTACTGGTACTGGAATATCATTTCTAAATTTTTTTTTCCGATATCTGGTTTCAATAAATTTTTGTCTGTTTTGTTGTCTGACATCGAAATATTTCTCGTGTTCTGCTCTCACTTCTTTTTTCACCATATTTCGATTAAACTTTTATATATGCACTCAAATTTTTGGCCAATAATTTTGGTCTATTCATTGTTGGCCAACTGGTCTATAGAATTTAGAATCGTTTTCCCAATAAACTTTAACTGCAAGTGCAAAATTGAAAATTATCACAAATTTTACATTCGATACTGTTGCCACACCGCCAGAGAGGATATTGAATTTTCAGTTGGCAAATGAAAATAACAACAGCTTTTGCCACTTAACAGCACCATGTGCTGCTCTGCCACTTGCTCTGCTCCTTGCTCTCTTGTCTTGCTTGTAACGTTGGTCTCACCACAAATTTGAGAATGTACTCGAGAAAAGTGTGCATGTTGCCTGGTGAGCTAGGTTCAATTTCTAAACAAACATTTTCCAGCCGGCATTTGGCAATACAAAAAACACCAGCAACAACAAGAAAACCGAAATGAAATTCTCAATTTCATTTTGCATCTGTTCACAATTTGACATAGAAGTAAAAAAAATCAAAACAATAAAAAAAACGAGAATGGACATAAATTCAATATTTATGCAGGGTGGCAAAGAAGGTACTATGTATGTAAGTAGTAGTATGAAAATAGCAAAGAGGAAGCTGTTGAAAATACATAAGTAAGCATGTAATATAAAAGAGTTTTTGGGTATTTTATATGAAATTTGTTTATTTTCAGGATTTTTCCAACAAATATTTTTCAATCTGTTTGTTTTCTTTTTATGGTATTTAAATGCTATGTTGCTATTGTTGTTATTGTTTTCGATTGTTTACGCTGTTGATGGAAAAATGTTGAACTGTAAAATGCATCCGAAAAATAAAAACTTTCAAATTTTTGTGTAGATTGCAATTTTATTTAATAAATTCTATTTTGTGAGTGTGAAAATGCAAACTTTTACAACCTTACAAAAAATGTCGCAGTGTAAAGGAATTAATTTAAATTTATTGGATTTAGAGATGAATTCGAGTGTACTCGAATTGACTTCAATAAATTCAATACCATAAATATTTCAATGTCAATATTAAAATAAGCAAAAACAAACACAATTTTTGTTTTTTGAGTGAACTTTCACATAAATGATTACTTGGCGCTGCTTTTCGTAATTAAATAAATCCTCTCATTAATAATTTATATACCATTGGGTATATATGATATGTATGTAATTACTAAATTTTTCTATACTTAATATTAATATGCAGCAATGCAGAAAATTATATTCAATATTTATTAAATAATAAATGAATCGATATGCGGATGGTGTGCAGGCGTTTCACTAGTTTATTGAGGTTCATTGCGAAGTTACTCATTTCAATGTTATTAAATAGCAAATAAATGTTAAATTACGGCAACCCTATAATATGACAGGCAGTTGCAACTTCACTCGGGAAATTATTACAAAACCGCATCAAATTCTCCTAAGCTCTTTTGGACATTGAAATCAATTGCTTTGTTTTTGTTGCGAGTGTGAATTTGAATTTGATTTAATAATGGCGAAATAAGGAGATGAACCAATCAGATAAAGGCTCTCTTTTAGGAATCATTTCTTGCATGGTACATATTAAGTATGTTGAGAAGCAAGGTTGCAATTGTTTCTTGTAGGGAATTCAGTTCTCCTCAGTGAAAATAGAAGATAGGTGAAGAGGAGAGGGTACTAGTGCGGCAGTGAACAGTACAAGTGCTGGTATGTATCTGAAGGCAAAAGGGTGTCAACCCAATGGGTGCTTAGCTTTGGTACAATAAAAACTATTTTTGAGTCTGGCCATACGAGAGCAATTGCACATGTAGCAGGTTTTAGTCTCTTTGAACCAGTCACTTCCACTTCCTAGGTCACATGGGTTTCCCCTGACGTTGGGTTTTACGCAGCTTAATTGCTCTCGTGTGTAAATTTCATTAGTTTTACAAGCCAATGGGGCGAGAGGTGAGACGTATTCCAATAACTTTCCTCTCCTCAAGAAATTTCAATTTTTTCGGATAGTCAAGCTGTCATCCAAACATTTGAAACCTTTGAAATAGTAAGCCCCAATATAAATAAAAAATCATGGAATTTTAAACAGCATAACCTTACAGCAATTATGGTATTTGAGGAAATTACAAACGAAGTTCTGGAAAAATATTCCCCATGTCAAATCAGATGTAGTGAACAGAACAACAGATCGGCTCATTTTGGGGATAACGCCATCAAAATTATTTTATTTTTTTATTATTTCTATTATTTCTTTTTCTCTATAAAACATATGAAAAGATTTAACCATAAAGAGCAATTAAATCTACTTCACATTCCCGATCTTACTTACTTACTTTTAATGGCACAACAGCCCATGGAGGGCCTAGGCCGAGCTTTTCGCATCCACTCATGTTGTGCGTGTTACATTTGTACATGAATGGAAGGGACCTACAGTTTAATGCCGAATCCGAACGGTGAAGTGAAAAGCTTTTCATAGCAATTTTTACTCTTGTAGGTTAGCCATTGCCTGCCAAGAGAGGTGGTGGTGGTGCCGTGTAGAAACATTATTTTTTTCTACTTTTTTTTTTTATTTTGCCTCTGCCGAGATTCGAACCCCGGACACTCTGCGTAGCAGTCCAACGCACTACCACTACACCACAGCGACATAAAATTAGTTGCAGATATATTTGAGACCCAATCTGGGGAAGACAAACAGATTTCTGTTCCATAATGTTATTACTTCCTATTTCATTAAACGCTTTAACCAGACAAAATATAAGTAAGAATAACCTTTCTTTAGAACCTCTGTGCTCGAAGTACCTTGCCCTACAACCACTCTGATTGAAACAGGCTTACTATCTGCTATTTACCAACTCACAGGTAAATACCCATTTTTAGTACCTTTTTATTATGCATTAACGTGTTCCTTGGTAAATACTTGAGTGCAAACATATCACTGCTGATTGGGTCTATGGCTCTACTTTAAGGGCTCAAATTGATCAAACCATCATAAGCCTTTGTTGACTAAAAGTGATCGCAGAACATTGTCTCCAGCGTTTCTGAAGTGTTTGGCTGTTTCACATACTCACAGTCTCTCTTCATAACTGGAATCAATCTGCACCCAAAAAAAGAAGAACAATTTTTAATCACAATCGTATTTTCATTATTCCTCCTCATCTGATTCTTAAAAAAAAATACATTATATAAAATAAAAAGTGGTTGGTTCACACTTATTCCCTAAATGTGATGCTGGATGAGTTAACAGTTTCATTGCCTTTGGAGTTATTGGCGGGTTCATAAAACTGACTGGGTGTTAATGCAAATTCTTTCTTCAAATTTTCGAAGCTAACGAAATCTTTGATATCTGGTGCCACTTGGAGCTGCCTTGTATCCTCCAAATGCTTAATTAATCTATACAGAACACAGACTTCTTTAGCTCCATAATGCGCCGTGCAGAAACCCAAGACTTCGACATGAATATGCTGAATGATAGCATATTTATTTCGGACCAGAGACTGCAAAAACACAGACACTACTCGAACCAGTCGTGCCTGTAGAAATTTATCCGTTAACATTTCACAAGCCGCAATGCAATTGCTCGCATACAAATATGCGAAATCGATTGGTAATTTGAATGCCGGCATTAATTGATTTACCACGCTTATCGAGTGTAGCGTCACCGTCATATTCGCCAGTACATATAAATATTCAAGAACATGGTATTCTAGAGGTTTCACAGATTTCAGAGGTTCCAGAGGTTCTACTACCCGACATCCAAACAGCTTGAAGAGCAGTTGCACTGATATTTCCGGATTATATTGAACAAGATTTGGAAATTTATCAGGTAAAAGTTGATAACGATTTATAAAATTCCTTTCTACTTTCAATGCAGTAATCAATAAAAGTCCTTCCTCCGGTTTAAGCGTATGCTGCAAGCTACACTTAACAATTTTTGACAATTTTTTCTGAATATGAAGATCGTTGGTACTATATGTAATCTGAACATCTTGAGAACTCGTTAGATCGAACCATATGGCTTCATCTTCATCGATTTCCATTAAAGGTGGTGGCAATGATAAATATTCTGGTGAGAAATCTTTGAAAAGGTGCCCATTTGTTGAGCGCAATAATTCTTCATAGTTTGTGTTGTTGTACGCCACAAAACCTTCAGTATCACTTTCTAACTGCACACAGTTTGAAACGCTAGCGCTAACGCTAGCGCTAACGCTAACGCTAGCGCTAACGCTAACGCTAGCGCCAGCGCTATCAGCTACAGCAATCGGGACAACAGGCTTTTTTTTCGAAACCTTTGCTTTCTTCATTTTTAGTAATAAAAATTACCGTTTCTTTTTGTTTTCTTTTCTTAAATTAGTTTTTGATAGTTGCAAGAACTTTACTCTTTTAATGTTTCAATATTTTTTAATCTCGGACGGAACTCGAAAAATATCAAAACCTACTCAGCTGATTGTTAACGAGTGAAGAACCATTCACAATAGTATATACATATTTTAATACTTAGGGCATTTCCAAGAGAATGGCTTTGGGGTCCGATGAGGCCCGACGCAATTTACATAATTTTTTTTAGACGTTCTTAGCAGTTCAGGAAACGTAAATTTTTGAAAAACCATTACAGGTTCCAGTATTATGGGGAGAATATTCGTATATCAAATCACTGTTAAATGTTACCCATTCAAATAGGCATACCGAGATTAAAAGACTTAGCTGGTGCTGATGAGAAGAGAACCAGAGCCAACATGGCTATTTAATGGCTTATAACAATGACATATCCCAGGGAAGGGGACTAACCGGACTTTGACCTATTGGAAATTGACCTAAGGAAAGGCAACTTGCCCTTGTTTTAAGGTTTTAAGGATTAACCAAAGATGTGTAACTGTTAATCTACAGTATCTGATTCATATACAAATCGGTTCTATCAGTTAATCCAGGATTCGTATTGCCTGACGTATGTTTCCAAGAGTGTTTCACTGTTATCAACCCTCACTTTCACCTTTGGTTACCGAGAGCTTCAGTTTAAGTTTAAGCTGAATTTTGATTACACCATACGGATGTTCGGTCTGGTGGTGGTCTAAATTGTAGAGAAGAACTTTTTGAATTTTACTACCATTTGGTGCCAGCCAGTTTTAGTCTAAAAATCGAAACAAATTTTGGCTAAAATTTTTCTCTGATTAATATTTTCTCTAAATTTTGAACTGACTTTCGATCTCAGATTTCGATTTTAATCTGAGTTTATGTCTGAGATTTGGTCTAAATGTCAATCTAAATTTTATTCTAAGATTTGATGATTTTTCATCTGAGATTAGGTCTAAAAGTTTTCGTCAGTTTTTACCTAAGATTTCAACGTATTTGCTGTCTGATTTTAGATTTCCATTTTAGTCAGAATGCCGATCAGAGTCTGATCTGGATTCTGTTCTGATATTTGATCTTAATTTCTAGTCTTAATTTTCACTTGTTTTTTAGTCTATATTTGGGGGTGAAGGTTAGTACAAGTTAAGCTCTGTTTTTAGTTTAAGTTTTGATCAGTAAAAATTATTCCCCTGTTCCCCCAAATCCAAATGATAAATCTGCCATTCTTCAATTACTTAGTATTGAATTAATTTCAAATGAAGGGGAACATAAAAAAATAGTTTACATAACTTACTTGCCTTCTTACTTACATGATTACTCGTACTTAATTTCTTCTTTGATTTCATTGAAAGAAAAATAAACATTTTACACCTGCACTGAGCAAAAAAAAAACCATTAAAAAAACAAAAATCCTTCTATTTACTTTTACGGTTTTGTTAATTAACCGCTAGTGGTCGCTGTGGTGTAGTGGTAGTGCGTTGGACTGCTACGCAGAGTGTCGGGGTTCGAATCTCGGCACAGACAAAATCAAAAAATAGAAAAAATAATTTTTCTACACGGCCTCACCTCTTGGCAGGCAATGGCAAACCTACAAGAGTAAAAATTGCTATGAAAAGCTTTTCACTTCGCCGTTCGGATTCGGCATTAAACTGTAGGTCCCTTCCATTCATGTACAAATATAACACGCACAACATGAGTGGATGCCAAAAGCTCGGCCTAGGCCCTCCATGGGCTGTTGTGCCATTAAAAGTAAAGTAAGTAATTAACCGCTGATTGTCGATTTTCACTTCTGGCTTGAGCAATCAGTAGCAGTTGCAGGGGCAGCAACCAGCATTGGCACGAGTTGCTATTCTACAAATGGCACTCACTCAATTCATCATTAGCTGTTGTACTGTTGACATTGCGTACGTGTTTCTCATTTTAATTGCATTCTCCTGCTACTTACACATACACACAATTCCTTACCTGAACCAACTTCCTCATCTGCTCCCTAGAACATACATACACACAGCAAATGCTGCCATTGATCTAGTTGCTTCTTCATTGTAACCTTTTGACTACGCACATACACACACACACATATCCATGCATACATACATATGTACAAAGATTTGGATGCTGCCTGCTTCTTCTGGCTTTTTTGTGCATCATTCCTTTACGCAATTATTCACTGACGCTGAAAAATTGCATTGGCAATAAAATTGCTAACAATTTTTGGCTTGCATTCCCAAACAACATACAGACATTGGAATTGCTGGCTCGAATTGTTGCTGCAATTGCTATAGTTGTTGCTTTATTTTTGTTGTATTTGCTACAATTTGTGTCATGTTGAGATATTTATTGATGCCTTTGATGCTTTTACACAGTTTGTAGGTAATGTTATTTTGAATAAACATACTCATTTCTTTTGGGAAGAAAGAAATAAATATTGAATCAGTAGCATTTCTAGGATTAGATAGAAACCGATTTCATCATCCAGACTCCAGATTTCAGGGATAAATCATATATGATTATTATCACCGATGGATTTAAGTACATTTTTCAATAATTTTAGATAACCAATGTTAGCCGTGCTGATATTACTGTCTCTCTGTCTCCCTGACCTAATTAAGGCTAATAAACCATTCCAAAATAGATGACTAAACCTAGATCAAAGTTAACTTGGAAATTAAGCTGGTAATTCTATGTATCAAAAGGAGCACTAAGGTATAGAAGTGAAACAAGTTGGTCGTGATAATTTTGAATTTACCCGCGAGTTCTTAAACTCTTATATTATTATTATTATTATTTCTCCCACGGCTCCCGCATAAAGCTCACAAGGATTAGGAAAATAGGATATACCATATATACAACCTTATTGCGTACCAAATTAAATAAACTTAGAGAAAATAATAGCCAGAAGAATAAATTGGGAGTAAAATTTGTCAAGTCATAGAATTCTTTAAAGACATTGAATATTTCAAAAAGATAATATAAAATTTTATTTTTTTATTTTAATACATTTAATACTTTTAAGTGTGATGTGTTCATATTTACTTCTTATTTTGAAAAGTAAATCTTAATTTTGATTATTTGCATTAATCCTAAACCAATCTAACTAAAATATTTAATTACACGACAACTTTAATATTTTTTTATTTTTATGCAAGCGACGATGACTGTCAATGACGCTGTCGTCAGCAACGATAACCAGCAATCCTCAAAAAGTAATTACGCAATATTTATGACGTCATCATGGTGCTTCGTGCTGCTGTTCCATATTTTTATTTATTATTATTTTACATTTGTATTTTCTCTTTCAACGCCATCGCAATTTAACGCTGATGACACTCTCGCAAATGAATTGATGTCTTTGCACAATGGTTTTGTTGCTGCTGTTGCTGTTGTTGTTGTTGTCGGTGCACTTACTACTACTACTGCAGCTGCTGTTTTTGCTGTTGTTGCTGCCAATGTTATTGCTGAGTATTTACACGCTTCTAGCTATTTGCAGATATTGTGTTTTTAGCTTTTACATTTTTATTTTTTCTATACCAACAGATATTTGTTTGGTGTGTGTGTGTGTGTGTGTGTGTGCAGGTAAACCTACGCTGGTGGTGGTGTATGTGTTGTAGCTTTACCTCGAGCGTGCAACAAAAATGTATAAAAAATATTCAGCTTGCATAAACCACAAGTTTAATGCGAATAAAAAGTGCAACAGCATCATGAAGTTGACACCCATCTATCAATAAGTTAGTCAGTGAGTCTGTCTGCCTGTCTGTCTGTCTTGCTGTCAGTCTTGCTGTTGCCTTTTGATGCTTCTTTCAGCGCTGTGCTGTGCTATGCTGCACTATTGTGATGCAATATCGATGAGATAAAGTAAAACTTTTAAATTTAATTTTTTTTTGTTTGATTTATTTTTTTTTCATCAGTTCATCTCTATCGATTCGTTGCTGCAAAGTTTTAATGTCACTGGCAACAATCTAGAAAGTGAGAAATAAATGAAATAAAAATCTGAAGGGAATGCATTTTTCAAAGGAAGAGAAGCGCAACTTTTGTAAATGTTTATTTTACTTTTTCTGCATACAATTAAAGTTCCTTTAAACTTTTTACGAATCATTCCAATGGAAGGGGCAAGCTCCAATATAACTGTGGCACAATTGTTCTACTATAACCATTAAGCGTCCAAGAACCAAAAGGGGAATTCATTAAACACCTCTCAGACTCCTCACTTGTTCGTATTCCTTGGGACATACAAATCAAAACAGAACATTTGCTAAGCACAAAACTTAAACCAAATACCAGAATAAACGAAAATCAAATTCAGGCCTGAATCCAAACAAAAAATTCAAACCAAAACCCAGACCAAATCGAGACATAATTCAGACCAACATCAAAAATCAGACAACCACGAAATCAAACAAAACTTCAGAGTAGAAACACACCAAATTCAGAATTCACGAATTAGTTTGAAATTATAACCAAAATTTAAATCGGAATTCAGATCAGTTTCCAGACCAAAAATCGGAACGAAAGCAACACCGAAAATCAGATCAAACCCCACACAAAAAGTAGCCCAAGACCAATAGACCAAGAATCAAATCAAAATTAACAGCGAAAGGAAAATTAAAGAAAAGAAAGAAAATCAAAATCCAAATTAAAATCACTAGTAAACATTATTACTAAATTCAGTCCAAAATTCAAATCAACGCTCGCTCAGACATAGCCCAGGCAAAAAAATTCGAAGATAGATCAAGTCAAAATTCAGATCAAAATATTTATGACTACGTTTCGGACTGAAATTGAGAGCTAAAGTCAAACCAGAACTTACGAGTACCACAAACTAAAATCACATCAAAACCATTATTCAGCTCTCCACAAGTAACATAAACATCCTTATAATGATGCGGGAATTTGCATAAATGTAATAAAATGGCGAAGTGCGACACCATTGGAAGACACCATAGCCAGAGTAAAACTAACCATGTTTTCCAAGATGTGTATAATGTATAATCTTCACGGCATTACAGGGAAGCAGCTGTATATATGTATATAAATACCATACATATTCATGTCACTAACAAAAACTTACATGAGCATATGTAAAATGCCTAGCGGTGTACATGTGTGTGTGCGTGAGTATAGTAGATACCACAAATACGGTACCAGGATAGAAGATGATGATGTTAGTATACGACGAAGTACAGTTGAGATTAAATACCTGAAGGTGAGTGCTTAATTTTATGGTTATATTACACACACAGTCAAACACACACTCACATACTCAAACACGCACATACTCAAACACACACATACCCAAAAACGCAATGGGGACATACATACTATATGTATGCTGCTCCATAAATGCAGTGAAGTGCACAGTAGTTAAATACCACTAACATTGGTCGTACCCATGGTTTGGTTTAGTTATGCCTGGATTGTCTGTGTTATCTTTATGGTATCTGGCTCTCTGTTTCTCCCCCTCTCTCTATCTGTCTCCGCGCATAGGATTCAACTTAAATTAGGTTAAATTGCTAATTAAATTTCTTAGAATATAGTCAATATTAAAATAAATTGCATGCAAAACTACCACACAGAAGATAACAAATTCCATTGTGAGGTTATGTATGTATGTTGTGTTCGAGCATAACCTCAATCATTCATTTATTGAATTTTCCAGAATTTCTGCAAGCAACATTTCAATATAAATTTCAATTCAATAGGTATTACATATATAAGATATTATGTTGATTTGCAAGTATGTAGATTAAAAATATTTCATCTATTTAATGACTAATTAATTTTTGACGACATCAAAATTGAGCTATTTTCCGATGAAGGTTTTATTGTTTGTTTAAGGGGACACTCCTATATGGTTTTACTCACAAGTGTGTCAACTTACAACTGCTGTGAATTGAACTTCTAATGGAGTCTTGAGGCAAATACTCTTCAAAAACACAAATGCAAGTTGCTATGATTCTTCTTCTTCATCTTCTTTCAACAGACCATGGAGGGCCTAGGTCGTGCTTGTCGCTATGATTACTAAGAAATATTTTATTGCTTTGGTTTTCCTCTCTGTAGAAGTTTCCTCTGATTCTATAAAGCTTTTTGATTCTATCTTCCGGGTAAGTATATACCATAACAATTTACGTCATATAAATGCTCTTTCTTCTCGCCCAAATGTGGCTACTGATTTTTGAACCAATTTTAGTCTAAATTTGTATCTTCCATTTGGTCTGAATTTCTGAATGATTTTGTTTTAAATTATAATCAGATTTTCTACTAATACAAAAGTTACTGCTTAAATATTCTGCTTCCACTTTAACTTTAACAAAACAAATATGTACAATGTAAAAGTAAAGAAAAGCCAGAAACTTTGAAGGATACGAATATTTCCAGCGACAAACCGCACCTATAAAAGACACAAACCAAAGTACAGAATACTCAAATCGATACTAGTCGTCGTTGCGATGTTGAAGTCATACCGCAAAATTAAGACTAAAGAAAAAATCATAAAATAATTCAGTTGCTCCGGTTGCCAACAAACCGTTTGCACGGCGATGGCATTTTGGGCCGTTAGTAACGGCATGACGCCACCGTCTAAGATAATGCCAGTGCTCAATCCACATCAGCGACAATTCCTCGAAGACGAGATGCTTCATCGCGAAAAATTGGATATATTGGCGCGGAATGGCAATGGCATCACAACCGATTTCTATGTACGTCAACAGGATGCGCTCGATGACCCGGAGCTGCTGGACAAACACGATTCGTTCTATCATACGACCAAGAGTCTCCTGGTGCTTTTTCAAATTATGGGCGTTATGCCGATACATCGTAATCCGCCGAGATCAAATTTGCCACGCACTGGCTACTCATGGACATCGAAACAATTTTTCTGGGCCCTCTTCGTCTATTCGCTGCAGACGACGGTCGTGGTGTTGGTGTTGCGCGAGCGTGTCAAGAAATTTGTAGGCAATTCGGATAAACGCTTCGATGAAGCCATCTACAATGTTATATTTATCAGTTTGTTATTCACGCATTTCTTGCTGCCCATTGCCAGTTGGCGCCATGGATCGCAAGTGGCTATCTTCAAGAATATGTGGACCAATTATCAGTTGAAATTTTTAAAAGTTACCGGATCGCCGATTGTATTCCCTAACCTCTATCCGCTGACATGGGCTTTGTGTATATTTTCGTGGGTTTTGAGCATTACGGTGAATCTGTCGCAGTATTATTTGCAACCGGATTTCGAGCTATGGTATACATTTGCTTACTATCCGATAATAGCAATGTTGAATGGATTTTGTAGTTTGTGGTGAGTAAGTAAACGATGGTTAGAAGTGGGGAGTGATATATCGAGGAATTTAAACAAACCGATAATACTGACGAAAATAAATGTATTGAACTAGTGACAAATCAATTTGATTTTTTTCTACCGCTAGGTACATAAACTGCACCGCATTTGGCACTGCTAGCCTGGCACTCGGCGAGTCATTGCAACAAACACTGCGTGGTGATAAACCGTCCAAAAAGCTCACGGAATATCGTCACCTCTGGGTTGACTTGAGTCACATGATGCAACAATTAGGTAAACTTACCCCCTCTACTTTCTCTCTCTCTCTTTCTCATTTCCAAGCACTTGCTTTTCTTTTAAACTTCCAGGTCGCGCTTATTCGAACATGTATGGCATGTTTTGTTTGGTCATCTTCTTCACGACCATCATTGCCACTTACGGTTCTCTAAGTGAAATTATCGATCATGGCGCTACATACAAAGAAGTCGGTCTCTTTGTTATTGTTTTCTATTGCATGGGCTTACTGTACATCATTTGTAATGAAGCTCATTACGCTTCACAGAAAGTGGGCTTGGATTTTCAAACGAAATTGCTAAATGTCAACTTGACCGCTGTCGATAATGCAACGCAAAAAGAAGTCGAAATGTTTCTCGTGGCCATATCGAAAAATCCACCAACTATGAACTTGGATGGTTATGCTAATATCAATCGCGAGCTGATTACATCGGTGAGTTGTGCGGAAAGTCAATGACCAATAGTTCTGAAAGGAATACATAATATCAGTAAATATAATTTCGACTTGAAAGTTCCGATTGGAATATTTAAGTTAGAGTACATCAATATTGCGAGTAGTATGAGGTAGAAATTCTTTACTGAATGGGTACACGGGTATTGTGGTCCCGTGAAGAAAGTCTCGTTCTGAAAGTTCCCGCTAGAAAACAAACAATGTTACAAGTTTCGAATGAAATCGATATTCTGCACAAAAGTTTTTAATCGGAATAACTAATGGGTAATAGTTACGATCGGAATGTTCCAGTTAAAGCTAACCAAAAATTAAAAAAAAAAATTTGGTTTCTAGAAGAAAATCTCGATTTGAAGATTTCATTTAATAAACATTATGTCGATGTAAAATACGCGATTTAAAGGTTTTATCGAAAAAAGATATAATTCTTGAGATAGTCCATTCGAAACGTTTTAGTCCAAGCAAAAAATGTTATACCGAGATAAAACTTTCGATCGGAATGTCGTATGTATATAGTTCCGACTAAAAAGTTGTAACTGGTAAAATATTTTGCATGCATTTTCGCTCCGTCTCTTATCCATTCTGATGAATATGTACATAATTAATATACACTTTTTAAATTATGTTCTTAAAAATTTCTTTACAGAATGTCTCATTTATGGCCACATATCTGGTCGTATTGTTACAATTCAAAATAACCGAACAACGAAAAGTACGGACCACGCAACCGATCACAATTATAAAGTCTTAACCTTATCGAAAAACCTTAAGTTTTCACTCACTATCAATATTCTCGTATCACACAATTTATTACATAGTTATATAACATAAATATTTATATTAAAAAGAACGACTGCAATGGGTTAGATATAGTATAACCATATATACATACATACATACATATTTGGCATACTAACTTACACACATACAAATTTTTATCAATTTAACTACATACATATTAACTAATAAATGAATTTGCATGAAAGCATAACTAAAAGTCGGGGTTTTAATGACAGCAAAAAATGGATTAACAACCCGGTTTTGGCTCTCGAGTTTTTGCCATAACTTCTCTGATATTTCAATTTCTTACAAGTAATTCCGCTCATTGAAGTTTCACAGGTTAACTCGAGATCAAAACAAAGCTGTAGAGGGTGTTTTCCTTACAACCCTTCTCAAGTACCAGGACTTCAAGTATGGTCATTCGTTCAGCCGTCAAAATTCTGGTAAGTTTCTTGTTTCGTCTTTGGAATGATTTCCTTGCTGTGCAGCATAGATTGCTTGCTGCTGACAATGCTGTTTCTGGCAATCAACACAGCACTTTAACAGTTTTGAATAGAACTTATACGAGTTCTTTCGAAAATCGTGGTAAGTCTTACCAGCGTTTACCACGAGTATACGATATTAAAAATAACCTCGATATGTCTTTGATTAATGACATACATATATACTACCAAAAGACGAAGTACAGCCTACAGAAATAGGTGAGGTCATCGGTTTCCATTTTAGAGGACAGCTTTTGGAAATCAGTAAGGGAAATAATGTTTCGATAAGTCTTACCAACACTTCCTAGATAAAACAAAATTTATCTAGGCAGTGCAGCCGATTGCTGTGGCGAACACTTCATCTGAAGTGAAAACTCTCTTGTGAATCGGATATTTTGGTTTTTGTCGAGAATTCGAGACCAAGAATGCCATAACACGCGTTTCAGACTCAACGCTTTCTCGTATTCGTGCGAATGCTTAGAAAGCGCATATAGCGCATATACTAGAAAAGCGTTGCGTCCGAAACCCGTGTTATGGAGTTTGACCTTTACTCGAATCAACTTACTTAACTACACGGTGTGTTAAAGGTGCGCCCATTGCATCGCTCTCAATCTCAGGTGATAGCTAGCCTATTTTTTCCACAACTTTCTTCCAAAAATTGCAGATACTGCTTGCTTCTTACTTTCCCCAAATGAATTTGAAATGAGAACTGTTATAATTGGTACTGTCGAATCACAATTTATTACATCTTCCGATCCGATGTAGAACACTCCATCTCAGATGACAGTTCGGCAGTTTTGAGCATAACTTTTACTAGTTCTTATCAATGGACTAGGCTTAGTACAGCCTCCTGCAAACAGTTCATCTCAGATGACAGCTCGTTAGTTCTGAGCGCCATGGCATTTTACCTTATGTCTCGTTGACGACCTCACGATATGATAGATGGATTGAATGGTGGATAGATGAACTTTCACAGATTGTATGGTGTACTGGTGAAATTGAGCATAAATGTAGAACTCTTTAGAACAAGCTGAACCGATACCTAAGACACTAACATAATGTCGACGGACCTCGAACAAACTCCGAGGCCTGGCAAGGTTTTAACAGAACTAATTGCTAGAATGATGATGATTCCTTATTCAATACAACTCATTTTTATGGCATACCTATTATGAAAATAATATGGAATTTTAAGAATTTTACAAGAGCGAAAACATTTTCAATTATTCATTGTAATTTTCTAATCGATTACATATAGTAATAAATAAATATTTGCACGCTTAGAAGCTCCATACAATTCTAGATCCGCCTGTGCCTCTGCAAATCCCAACCACCTTCATGCTAGCAAGCAACGACGTCAAAACGAAAATCCAAAAGCTTGTAATGCGTGGAATTCGCATTTGTAGTACGTAAATTTGATATGCCACATAATAAAACACAATAATTCAAACAAACAAAAACAAATATGGTATTCTGTAGCATGGAGGAGCAACGGCAGCCACCAGAGCTAGAGAGGCACATTCGCAGATTCCCACATTAGCAGCACCAACTTGATCGAAGTAAATATGTATGCACCAGCAGCATGCAGCAAGCAGACAAAGCAAACAAACACAAGCTGAAACGCAACCAGAAAAACCACGCGGCGCACACGTACGCATGCGTGCAAATAAATGTAAATTGTGATTTCATGATAAAAGTTTAACAATTTATTTTTTTTTTTTGGTTTTTTGGTTGCATTCTTCTTTATTGTGCTTTTATATTGGTATGCGTATGTGTGTGTGTTTTTAGCATCCGTATTGTTTGTTGGGTCGGTGTAGTATGTTTGTATGGAGTTCCAGCAAGCCAGCGAGTATTTGGTGCTGCTGTTTTGGTTGCTTCACTCTACTTCACTCTACTTCACTCTAGTCTCCTGTGGGCATTTCGTCAACACCGTAGGGCAATGGATGGAAATTTTGATTATACAATACATATAGCTTTGCACTTCTGATTCAATTGTTTCTTTTCAGTAGGTTGTTGATTTTTATTTTTACCTTATAATTAAAAAGAAGTCCTTAGAAGTTCTCACTGCTGGTTAAAAATATTTTCATTGCGGTGTTGTACTTTTTTGTGCGTGTAGGTACTTTGAAAAAACATACTTATTCTCTTATATCCATATTAAATCAGCTTGTGATTTTAATGAAACTATTCAGTTTTATCCCCTTAGAAAGGATGTCAGATAGATCTGAAGGTTAAGCTTTTCACTGAGCAGGAGCTGATGGTTTCAATTTCCTCTTTGTTATGCCCAGCTTCTGTTTGCAGTAAATAGTTAGGTGCAGCAAATCCAAACCAATCCAAACCAAAATCAGATTTGAGGTAAGAAAACAGCGGTGAGTTTGCGAGTCTCTGTTCTCACAAGAAGAAGGAAGCTCTGTGTAGGATTTAAGTTTGGGAGATCGCTGATTATACGAGGTGCGAGAAGCCAAGTACTTTTGAGAATCGAGTACTTCGGAATCGATACTTTCAAGAATCAGGTATTTTTTGGAAACAATCCGGTTCCACTTTAGGACAGATCTCACTTTCGACAAAATTATGCCATTCATTAATTTGAACTTGGAAACTGTTGGACGCGTAGTGCTTCTGTGTGCTTGGAGAGGTTTTCTCTATTTGCCTGAATTGAATTCGATTTAGTAATTTTAATTTTAATTTTATAAAATCAAATAAAGAAAGTTATTTCATGCGGTTTGAGTCTGAGTACTAGAATCTATTCGATGCTAAATGCTGAGTACTTTTGAGGTCTCAAAATTGATACTTTATAGAATCAAGTACTGCCGATTCTTTTACAAATAGAGTACTTACTACTTTATGTATCGACTCTGTCCAACACGGCCAATCACTATTTTCTAATTTAATATTCAAAGTTATACAATTTTGAAATTAATGCAAAGCCAATTTTGTGAAATTTTGCCATTTTATTGAGTATTAATTAATAAGTCACAAAATACACAGTCATAAAACTTCAAATTCCACAGTTTTGTTTACCAAATGAGTTGGAAATGGTGCTTAAATATTTGACAAACATTTTATAAGTAGACAAAAGGCCTCATAATATCCTGGACATAGGTCTTCGTCTTATATTTCTTTGAAATATAAAAATACATCCAAGGTGGCATCTACACGTGCATATACAAAAGTTTAAAACTAGCACCACATAGCAACATTATACCAGTGCTTTTTTAACTGTGTGTGTGTGTAGAAACAAATAAAATGTGTGTTTGGTGTAATCAGATAAAGTATCTATACAAAAATATATGTCTAGCAACATGTTGAGAGAGAACTGAACTCGAACATGTTGTGAGTAGGCACGTATTGTACATATACTTGTAACGAATATCATATCAAAAACAAATGATACCAACAAAACAGCATACAACAACAACCAGCAACACCACGAACGCTTCGATAAAGCCAATAATTTTTGTGACTCAATATTTCTTACCTTAAGAGCGCATTCAGTCTTCGTTTCGCCGTTATCCGCGTTGGTTCAGCTTTTCAAAACGACAGGTGCGCGTGGTTAACGTCGTTATCGTAGTCGGAAGTTGGTGGTTGAGAGAAACAGAGCAAAAAAATAAGCAACACAAAATAATAACAACAAGTAGAGAAGTAATTCAAACAAAAAAAGAAATATATAAAAGAGTTGAAAAGGAAGAAGAAGAAAGAAAAATATTGTGTTTTTTGTCTTTCACTGCTGTTGTGATTTATGTGAATGAAATGAAGTCAGAAAAGCGTGAATAAATCATTTTAGGCAACAAACGAAACTTATTATTTAAAAATTTTGCATAAAAATAATTGCGAAAATATAGAAAGAAAATATGAAACAATAAGAAAAAACAAGAAAAAGTCGAAAAAAATAAGGAAATAAATACAAAATTTGTCTGCTTCCTTAGCGGTAAATGTCAAGTTCATGATAAACACAAGAGAGGAAGAAAAAAAACCTTAATATCAAGAGGTGGCCAAAACCGCTGCTGCTACCAACGAAGAAAGAAGTGAAGTAAGCTCGAAAGCAAATAAATTTACAAAATTATTATTTACAAATTCAGTTTTAGTGCGTTGAGTGACTGCTTCAAGCGCGTGTTTGTCGTTCTTTTTTAACTTCTTTTGTTTTTGTAATTTTCTCTTTTTTGTTTACACTTTTTACAAGAAACAAAAAAAAAAAAAAATCAGTATTTTATGTTTTTTTTTTGCTATTGAGAAGAGATGTTTAGAGGCCGCTCTGCGCACGCAAATGACACGCGTAAATAGCAGCAGCTATAACAATAACAACAAAAACTCATACAGCATTCACAACTACAGCAGCGAGAAATGATTACAAGTGACAAGTGCACACGCACCTGCTGTCAGTTCTTTTTCTTTTCTACCATCAATTGCTGTTGTTGCTGCTGCTTTTTATTATGCCGGCTCTCGTCTCTCTTAACAGTTTTCGTTTCAGTGTGTGTGTGTGTGTGTGTGTGTGTGTGTGTTTTAACTTACAGTGGCACCGCAGTAATACCGTTATGCAGTTGACATTTTCTTTGTTTGTCGTTGTAGTTGTTGTGTCTTTTTTTATCTACGTTTTTGCCTTCTTTATTTAATTATATCTTCTTAATGCGTACATATAACTTGAGTGCGTTTTTTTTGTTTGTGTTTTTTGGTGCTCATGAGTTCTCTTTTCTCTTCTCATGCGTTCAATGACTTTAAAATTTGTTTTTACAATTCCCTTTAGTTTGTTTTCATTGGTAGCTTTGTTGTTCTTGTGCTTGTTAATGCTGTTGTAAATGTCATTTATTTTTGATTCGCCCATTCACTTTTTATTCGTAATTAAATCCTTGACACATTACACTTTAATTTTGTTAAAAATCGATAAGGGAAGCATTTTTGGTTGCCTTTGCTTAGCAACATTTCATTGCTTTTTGTTGATTTTTGCAACATGTTTACTAATGTGCTGCCAATGTTTTTTTTTTTTTTCATGCGAAAGGATTCAGATAGTGAGGCAGACAATTGCGGACTTATGTAGCTGCCTAAATGAGGGATTAAAATTGATTTAAATAACAAATTAACTGTGTAAACATTGTGGATGCTGTAGATATGAAAACAAAGACTATTCTTGTTTTAATGAAACAGAAAATTTTTAATCAAACAAAATTGAAGATATGCAGCTTATCAATACTACCACTTCTGTTGGATTGACAATTTTTTAAATAGACTAGAAATGGGATATTAAAGCGAACCTCGTCTTCGCCAACAGCTATCTACCTTGCGACATGTTTGAGATCTAGACATTAATAGCTCTATTGGGACTGATTGCATCCGATGAAGATATTGTCAATGAATCGATGGGTCGGTGCTAGTTTGGCAGGTTTAAAAATGACAGTTATGCGTTAAGAGATGATCCTCTTATTGGAGGGCTTGATCAGCCCTAAAGCCCACAGTAGAAATTCCTTGATATGGTTTTCAGCCCCTTAAGGTTTGACGTATGATATGGTATGATGCTGAGAGATAGATCCATTGTGATTACTGCTCAAATTTAGTGCTATCAGCTGTAAAGATTAAAGAAAGCGACAGTGAAGCAAAGAGTGCCTAGCCTAGTTAATTAAAAAGGACTTTAATTTCACCAAGACGCCGTTAGCAAAAATCAATCTTCCGATTAGTTACAAGATTTTGAATATGAAAAATTCATTTCTGAATCTATTAGCGTCGGAGCGTTTAGAACTTTGCTCATAATCAAAACTTTAGATCTTACGATCATAGCCAGTGTGGAGTAGAAAACAACATTGGGCATTTATCGCCTAGATGGAGACGATTCAATTTGTTTCAACTCACCTGCCCTGTTTTGTTTTGATTGCAGTCAGAGATGATTCCACATAAAAAAAGTTTTTCAACGAGATGCAAGAGCAAGAAGAATTGTTCAACTTATCCCACTACTTATTGTGGTGCTATCACATCCCCTTCATTAAGTCCTATTTACAAAGACATTTGCCTAATGTTCCACCATTTTTTAACATAATTTGCTACAATTTCACACTGCCCAATTTAACTTCCTTTTACATAATTTCTATTATATTTATGCATGCACATTTCCGCTCCATATCCGAATGTCATATGTCAGCGCCTGTCTGTGACACCATCGTCTGACTATCTGCCTACTAATGTTCTTTGTACGAGTTTACAATTCGGGTTGATTCGCTTGTGTCAGCCTACTAAAATTTTTGCAAATGTCAACACACACACACACAAAATTTTACAAAAAATCAATTCGTTATGTCGACAAGCTCACAAATTTTTACTGAGTCAAAAAAAAATATCAAATTAAATTAAAAATTGCGTGCAGATACAATTCCAATTTTTCTTCTTTTTAAATTATTGTTAATGTTGATTATAATAAAATTTATGGAAAACATTTGAATGTCATTGCTAAGTAAAGTTTCAGTTGATACGAAAAGCGAACACTGTGAGCACTGTGTAGGACTAAACTCTTGGTCCATGTGCATGAGTCTTGATCGGACCAGCGACCAATCAATCAAATTCTGTGTTGAATATTCTTAAAATCTACTGGATGCCAATATTCGACTTATTAAAAATGGCCAGTGAATCTGAGCTGTAGCTAAGCCCGCCAGCTCTTGGTTCTTATGAACTTATTTAAACGGTGGTTAAAACTGTTGTATAATACCCTGACCAGAAACGAACGCACACGCATCGTCTTCTTTGCTTAGTACGCATGTAGAAACGATGCACGGCTTGATATGTTTCTAGGCCTTCCGGAAACTTTTCTTCATATTGCTCATATTTCGTGACTAACTCAAAGTTATACAGTTCTTATCAGCTCAAAAGATTTGCATTAATATACATAACTTGCTTATGCAACTTCAGCAAAATCACGCAAAATATTGTTGTAAATTCTCTTTACAACAATATTTATATTATAAAAAAAAAACAATTCCATTATTTTGTGCATTTTCATTTTACTTTTTTACGTATAAATAACTCTGCATAAACAAATTAAATGAAAGAATTTGTTAATAATAAATGTCATAAAAAATAAAGTTATCGTATTGTGCTTAAAGATTGTTCTTCAAAATAATAAAAGCAACACAGGAGAAAAAGTTGTACACTGAGCAATAATTCTTGAAATCTTTTGCGAAATCCTTTAGTTAGGGTCCCAGGCAAATTCATAAGGTATGCGTATCTTAAAGTGCGTTAAATAGTTAAGTTTATGTGCAGTGAAAATAAAAAAGAAAAAAATAATGATTTTTATTGAAATATTAGAGCTGTAACCATAATTTCTTTCCTACTATTCTAAAGTGGTTTTCTACATAAATATTTAATTATGCTATTTTTAGTTTTAATTTACATAATTTTTCTGCTGCTGCTGCTATATTATTTTATTTTTTGTAAGCACGCTACACGCAAAAATTTGGCATTTTGGTTGTAGTTCCTGAATGAAATTAACTTCTCGGTCGATATTTGTACACAGCTAGGTTATAATACATCAAGCACTGCTGCTCCAATTTTTCATAAGAGGGTCGAAAGCATTTTTGATAAAAAAAAAAAGAGAGAGAAGAAAGGGTGAATAATGTGACCCAGGTCAGTATGGATTCCATTCTTTACAGCAGTGTCGTGCATTTTTGATTTTCCTACTCACATGTGAATAGGACCACATTCTCTGCCGACACAATGCTGTCACACGTACACTATCAACTTCTTCTTGTAGCTTATGAACTATTAACGAACAGTGGAATTCGGGAGAAGTTTGATAGCAATTTTGTCAAAGCAAATCATGTTTAGTATTCATGTAAGCAAGATCTCGCTGCTCAATTTTTTAAAACACCACCGCTGTAACTCTCTTAGATACTCAAGCATGCATATTTATGTATTGGTGTGCCCGACACTGCTTTACAGTCATACATAAATTGGAGTATTAGTCCCTCCAAACTGACTAATTTTGGATGTACTTAGAGAGATAAACGACCAATTTAGATACGAATGTTATGAATGGTAAAAAATAGTTATGGAAAGTACCGATAACTGAGTTATACCTTGATGAATGTACTGACTTGTATGCAAATAACAATAGCAAGCTCAGTTACCAATTATCAAAGTTTTAAACTGATTGACTCAGTTTCACAAGTTTTTCTGAAATGTGTTGGTGAACTGTCAACATACGAGTGTAGATCAATAAGTACCCGTGTTAGGAATGAAGAGGCAAGTTTATCACAATTTTTTTTTTCTATTTTTCAATGTAATCTTCTTTTAGTACAATACAATTTTCCCAACGTTCCTGACGTTTCTTTAACGCCTCCAAGTCGGGCGAGTACGGTGGGTGCGGCAGCAATTCGTCGTTCAATTCATGCAATTTGGCCACGACAATTCCGACAATACCTTTCTGCAACGCCACCTGTCTTCACACACGGGTACTTATTGATCTACCCTCGTATAATATCTTGAACATCAGGACTCTCACCTTCAAAGATTTAAGATTCTGCGCCTAGACTTCAACCAGTCGAATCATAAATGGTATATCTCACATTAGGACTTCAGCTTTTAAAAGAACTGTTCTGATAAAATATGCCGATAAAATAAAAAAAAAAGGGCAGGATGACTTCGTTTCGAGGGCAGAGCACACGTGGTTTTGAAACCCCATAACCTCTAATAGACTATTGAAAATATGATATTTGCGTTCAAGAATGATAGAATACAAAATTTGGCATGTTTTAGTTACGTCATACCAGTGCTTTATTTACATTTCGCTCAGCAAAATCCCTTTTTCTCTCCGATAAGTGCAAAGTACATATAGCGCCTTGTATGACGTACTCATACATGCTTAGTAAGTATACTATATTTCATTTTTGACCAAGCAAATGTGCAATCTGTTTTCTATCATTCTTGTGATTGGTTATATGCTGCAATTGCAATTGGTGTGACTTAGGAATGTCCAAGATCTACATAAGATAATTACAAACATATCTCTACACTCATGTGAAAAAATGATATAAATTGAAGAAAAAGCGATAATAAATCAAGTCCATTCGTTGAAGAAAGTCTGTTAAACTTGGAAATTCTTAAAACAAGAAAGAAATTCTTATTTTAATACTGATGAGAAAGGTATATTTCAAGATTGTTTTGTTCTAACAATAAGAATATGTTTTCTCCAGAATCAAGAATGTTGAAAATGAAACGGATTAATTTTGAGAGAGTTTTGTGATTAATTTAATAATTTGTTTTTGTTTGAAGGCTCCTCCGTTTTAATTTCAAAATCTAAACTTTTATTTACGTTCGTTAAGTTTTTAGATAAGATTTTCTATTCTTAAATCAAGAATATTGTGGCAAAAAAGAAACTGTTTTGATTTAAGACAGTCGTTATATATTAATTTAATATTTTCCGGTCTTAAACGAAATAAGAAGAGAACCTGCTTTAAGAAAACAAGTATGACCGGGTTTCATTTTAGACTTAAAATTTTCTCTCAGAGCACTCAGTGTTTTCAATTTGACTTACACTCAAAACTGTTCATATCCTGTGTCCTGTGTGATTGCATTCCGTCTCTGATTCTCCCTCCTTCTTTCTCCCACCTATCAAAATCCTTCCATTTCCACAATGCTCTGAATTCATAGGGGTACATCCTGAGTGTTGAATTAATCTATAAAAAAAAAAAGATATCACTAAAACGGAAGTGGAAGCAAGTCTTAATTTCATCTCATTGGTGATTTCCAGTAGTCATCTCTTATTCTAACGCATCAGAAAATGTGCTGAGTTTGCCGTAACTAATTTTTGGAAAACGACCCGCCTAATTTGACCTAATGTCTACTTCTTATTCTTAAGAATTTTTAGCAACCAAACCGTACACCAAAGTCGACCTAGCCCTATTGAAATTGAATTCCAGTTATGTTCAATTCATGTTCTTTTCTCGCCTTTACCCTAGTCGCAGAAATTTAAAACGAGTATGCCAATTTCAAATAAATATTTAAATATTTAAAAGCTCCTATGGCGGCATATGTGGTATACACTCAACATACAAATCTCTATTTACATACATATGTATTTACGTGCATACAAATAAATATATATATATTGCCTCAGTTGTATCCATACAGAATGTTCAACAAATATATAACATATACAAAAATAAAAAAAAACAAAACAAAACAACAAGAAATATTACAAGGAAAAAAAAAAAATTTCAACAAGCAATTTAGTATCTGAACACACTTTTAACGCTAGCTGTGCACTTAATCAACGCATACACATACATACACACATACTTACATACATACATACATACTTACATACATAGAAGTACATACATACATAAATAGTATACTCGTATATAAATATAGCAAGTTGGAGCAACAAAAAAAGTATCTAGTAGTAGGTATCCAGCACGAAAAAGAAATAAAATTCTTTATTTTTTTTCGTATCTGCTTTTTGTTGTTGTCTTTTTGCGCTATTCATTGCGGAAAAAGTGCTTATCTATCGCGAAATATACGATTTCATACCTCAAGCTTGTTAGGGGGAAAATATAAAAATAATAATGCAAATAAATACCACCAGCACATGGTATCTTAGAGATACACAAAAGTGCGGATACTTACACATCAAATATTGTACATAGAACGAAAGAAAAACAATCACGCTATGGCTAAGTATGAAATATTTACAGCAATCATTGACGTTACTACATAAAAGATGTACTCGTCTCTTGGGCGGGGCGGGCGGTAATGATCGTGCAACTTGAAATTGGTGGAAAGTTTGAGGAAGTGTACATCTAACGATAAACTGAGGTCTTAAGTTGAAAAGTTGATCAAATTTGGCAAAAGCTGAACTATTGTTTGGGAAGCTGAACTGTTTGGTACCTGAAGAATGTTTTCAGTGTGAGGGAAATGGATGAATGGAAAAAATTCAAAATCAATACTAGCTAGTTACCAGGAAAACTTACTTAAGGCAAAAATAAAAATATTAAGTAACTAGATGGAAAAATAAAAAAACTAAAAGACTGAAATGTTAAAGTTCTAAAATAAATAGAGACTTAAATACTCAAAGACTGAATGGGGCTAAGAATCTCAACCGACTGAAAGAATTAATTGAAAAACTAAAGAACTAAAAGTCAAAACGATTTAAGAATGTACAGAGAAAAAGAATTAGAAATGAAAAACCTAAAGACTTGCTAAAAGACTTAAAAATATATAGAAAACTCAATGACTATGAGAGTTAAAGTTAAAAAAACCGGACATTTAAAACTGAAAGACGAAGAGCCAAAACGAGGTCTTAGGTTAAAGTTAAACCCACGGCTAAGGCAAAAGCTAATGTGAAGTCTACTGCAAGGAAAATATTTAAACCAAGATAACTAAGTAGGTAAAAGATAAGAGCAAAATTAAGTTTACGCCTAAGGCTAACCACTATGAACCCTATTTTACCGCCCCTAAAACCTAACTTTGAACCAAAACCAAGACAACTACTAAGACCAAGGTTAAGAATAAGACTAAAACTAAAGCCAAACCGATGATCGGGGCCAAGACCAAGACCAAAGGGATATGTTGAACTTTTACCGCTACTAATTTTAGGACCAAAATGGAGCCAAGACCAAAGCTAACCACAATATACACTCAGGTGACCAAGATTAATGCCAAACCGTAGATAAGCACCAAGACCAGGTCGGAGACTAATACAGATCATAAGATTTATGATAAAAAAAAAACAAAACCTAATACTAGAATCAAGACCACAACTTAAACCAAGGCTAAGAATAACACCAATACCGTAAACAGGGGTGAGATTAGGACCAAGATCTAACCCAAGACCAAGATTAAGGATAATCTATCACTAAGACAAGACTAGTACTAAGATTAAGCATTAGCCGAACTGAGAAATTTTTTATAGATAGAGTCCAATGATTAGATCGGTAATTGTGACATGGCTTTTGAAAAAACTTCTCTCTTCCTAGCAACAATTGGATCCGCTAATAAGGCTAAAGCACATTGAGTTGTTTGGTTGAAGTGGTGGTTCGTATCACGAACCCAAGTAGCGCCAGAGTTGTTTTAAAGCCACATCCTCGTTTCCAACTTGTTATGTACTCGTATTCCGATACGATAGATCGTCAAGGTTAACGATTTTAAGATCGATTTGCTTATTGAATTTTCAAAATTTTATTCACATTCCATTTCATTTGATTTCTCCAATATCACGTCAAACTCCACAAAAAAAATATAGTTTTTTCGACGAACTTTACTAATGAAATTTTACGTATTTTGAATTCTTGAATCCGTATCGAATGTCGGTGTTCCAAAGTTAGTTTTTGTTTTTATTAAGACATGTCTCACTGCGACTTCGGATTCGGATTCACCTTGTTTTGTTTTTTTGTGTTTGGGACTGTGAAATTTCTGGCCTGTCGCCTCTGCTAGTTCCGCTTCTGGTTACAATAAACAACAGCAACAAGACGACTTTTATTTGAAAAAGAAAGCAATCAGAAAACGAAGGCAAGCAAAGAACCTAAACTTCAAAGAATTAAAGTAGCAAAGAATTAAAATATTATATATAAATATCTACAAATAAGAATTTCCGCTTGAATTTTGATAAGACAGAAATACTTACACGCCAGAAAGTAGATATGTAATTTATTTTATTTCGCTGTATTCATTAATAGGCGCGTATCTATGTGACGTGCATTCTTTGCGTACATTAAAATAAATAAAGAAATATCATATAAAAATATAAACTATTCAATTATGAACACATGCTGTGCATAGATAAAAAAAAAAAAAATTATCACACACACATAAAAAACGTGTTGCTACTGGGTGAACGCATCGCATCTATCACTCAATTGACTTTTTTCTTTCTCATTGTGTTTGATAACAAATTTGTTTTCTTTATTTTCGTTGTGTTGTTTTTTTTTTTTGCATTTAATTCAAATTTCTATTGCGTTTTTTTCATTACATGCTCGTATTTATTTATACGCGCAATTAAATCACACAAATATTTATTCAACTCTTGCATGGAAGAAAAAACAGAATAAAATAAATGAAATAATAATATTCTTTAAATTATTTGCAGCTGCATTGAGCCTTAACAAAAAGTTATAGCAAATTGGAAAAGTTGTTAAATAAAATAAATGTATCAGAAACAAACTGAATTCTTAAATTGATATGCTAAAAAACTAACGAATAAAAATAAAGAAAATTTATTCAAGTAAAAAACAAAACAAGAAAAATAATAAGAATAAATTAAAATAAAAAGTGCAGAATTACGTGAAAATAAAAAAGGTTTTTATCAAACATAAATTATAAGTTAAATAAAAAATAAAGGCAATAAATGAAATTCAAAGTATTTAAGAAATAATAAAAGTAACGGCAACAAAAAAGTTTAAAAATAAAATTTGTATAATAGAAGTCTCACAAATGAAGAAACATTTGTACAAAGGCATAAATATTTTTCAAAAATTTCAAATCTGACTCATTCAACACTCTCCTGCGCTGTGTAGCCTTCAAACATCGCAATTTTGGGATTTTTTGTTTTTAGGTTTTTTTAATTTTTTTTTTCTTATAAAAAATTAAAAATTTCACTTTCTTTGGATTATTGTATTTGGATATTAATGCCAAAAAATGCCAAACAGCGTCCATTTTTAATATTGACGGTAAGTTTTATTGTTTTTTATTATTTTTTTCTTCTATTATATATTGATTTAATAAAAATCTGTCTGTAGCATTTGACACATTGGTATAAATTTAAAATAATATTTTTATTATTTATATATTATAATTTTTTGTTTTAATCTTGTCTATTATTTCAAAACTCAGCATTGTGTGTCGTCTCTAGGCAGATTATTATAAGTACCATAGTATGACGTAAATGTGACTAAAACCAACTCAAATACCAGTTATTTTTAATATATGTAAATATCAAATATTTCATTTGACTGTTTCAACTAATTATCGACCACACGTTTTTTTTTTGTTTCTGGTTTTTTTTTCTTTGAAAAATTTACTGAGTTCTGTCTTTTTTTGTTGTTTGGTTATCTTAACTAAACTATTAATTTGTATTATATTATCTCAAATATGGAAATGTCAGCGAAATAATTAAATCGTAGTCTATCAAAACATGATTCCAAATTTTTAATACTTTTTTATACATCAATCTTGTTCATTGGAATTTTGGCATATTAAATTGAAATTACAATAAAAATCGATACCTGTTGGCATATTGAATTGTCTCGTCTTTACTACGAACCTTTACATTATGGCAAATATATATGGTATTCATGGTCGTTTTTTAGCTACTTTATTTTGTATAAAGTTTTTTTTTTTCATAACTATCAATAAATTATTTTATTCCAGTTTCTTTATAGAAACTGAGAATAGGTCACAAGGTTTCATGATTTTGTTATTTCTAGTTTGGTAAGTTATGAAATTTCATGTTGAAATAAAAATTAGAACTAGTGCGATGGGTTTCTCTCCTCAGCTCAGCTGGATAGTTTTATCTTTTGTTTTTATATATCCAGTGAAATAGAGTAAAGAACTCAATATATCTCATTTTCAAAGCTCAAAATCTAGTCGCCCTTGCTAAAACTATGGAAAGATGTTTAAAGATATGCAAAATAATGTCTGGCTATTTCTACTCTTGGTGATTTGCTAAAGTCAACATAATTAACTTCTGGAGTTTGGACTGAAAAGAAATAAGAACTAAGTTCTGATGTTAGAAAATTCATTACCTGTACCTAATTTCTGGTCTGGTCTTGAAACCGGAAACTAGATTATTTTGAGGTTTTCCACTGAAGGTTGAACCAATGTAAAATGTATTCAGAATTCATTCATTTCTTCAACCATGTTATGTCCTAACTGTGCCCTACTATAGTACAGCCTCTCTAACTTAATCTTATCTAATCATCTTCATTTCTTCATATATTACGTGTAGTGGTCGCTGTGGCGTAGTGGTAGTGCGTTGGACTGCTACGCAGAGTGTCCGGGGTTCGAATCTCGGCACAGGCAAAATCAAAAAAAAAAAGTAAAAAAAATAATTTTTCTACACGGCACCACCTCTTGTCAGGCAATGGCAAACCTACAAGAGTAAAAATTGCTATGAAAAGCTTTTCCTTCGCCGTTCGGATTCGGCTTTAAACTGTAGGTCCCTTCCATTCATGTACAAATATAACACGCACAACATGAGTGGATGCGAAAAGCTCGGCCTAGGCCCTCCATGGGCTGTTGTGCCATCAAAAGTAAGTAAAGTAAATAAAAAACATAATCTTGAAGTCAGATGCTGGAAAATTCCGGAACTTTCTAGTGTTGGAAATATTAAATTAGAGTAGAGTAGAGTAGAGTAGAGTAGAGTAGAGTAGAGTAGAGTAGAGTAGAGTAGAGTAGAGTAGAGTAGAGTAGAGTAGAGTAGAGTAGAGTAGAGTAGAGTAGAGTAGAGTAGAGTAGAGTAGAGTAGAGTAGAGTAGAGTAGAGTAGAGTAGAGTAGAGTAGAGTAGAGTAGAGTAGAATAGAGTATAGAATTTTATCAATGAAAATATGAAAAGTGAACAAATGTTATCAATTTTAATTTCGTGAGGAGGTATGTATTTTAAATAATTAAATTTATTTAATAATGCACAATTTCAGTCTACAATGAGCTACGTACAGAAACGTTAAAGCATATAAAGTCAATCAATAACTAACTTAATTAACTTATGTATGTCAACGATCTTAAAAATTTAAATTGGTCAATTGAAATTCAGCGCATCAATGAGGAGAGCAAATGTCTTCCTCTCTCCTTTATGCATACTTATTTACAATGGGAATACATACAATAGGTAGTAAGTATTTTCATATGTGCATACTATGTATGAAAGTATGTAAACATTGATAGATTGAATTGAATGCAGTAAATGGTGATGCGTGTAAATTAGCGTTGATTATTATGCACGACACGTCATTTACGCAAACTGTGTACTCATTCACTCTATAGCAACACCTCATTCTATTCCAGCACCAGCATTTTATGCCAGCACCTCATTTCCAGATATATCTACTAATAATGATGTAGGAAATGAACGCCATGCCGTGTGTCTGCCTACTGAACACTGTTATTTTTGTCAATTAAAAGCAAATAATGTTTTAAAATATAAATAAAAAATATGTAAACAACTGCTCAATGAAACTGCGAGTATGTAGAAAATAAAATAAATAACTGCTTCAGGCAATAAAGAATTTTACTCTATAAACATTTAAAGCTTAAAAAATATGTGTAGGAAAAAAAAACATAAAAACTACACATCATTTTAAATTGAGTTGTTTTGGAATAACTTCAAAAATAAGTCTGAAAAGTATTTTCATTTTGTTGTTGTAGCAAGCAGAACGTTTGCTAATTCTGCGTATGGTTGAAAGTTGAAAGATTGATTATTTGAATCGAGATAAGTTAAGTAGAAGAAATTTTTGATTGATTAATGAGTATGTTGTGTTTCAGGTTTTAATGGGTGTGACACTACAGGCACAGGCACAGGCACTACAAACAACGTCGGAAGCTAAAGAGTTGTAAAGTGGGGGGAAAAACATGCTAAAAGTATGTAGACAATGTATAATGCCAGTATAATTTTATCAAGATCTTGCTGTAAATATGTAAACAAAATATTCTTAACTTGACATATCCATGAAATTAAGTGATTATTTGAGGTGCGGTGAGGAGCTGGCCGAAGCTAGGTAAATAGACTAAAAGCTTGTAAGTTTAATTTTTTGAAGCACCTGTCCAAATAAACGACATAAGTCGTTTCTTGAAGGATTACAACAAATTTCAAAATTTATTTTCCCTTGAAAATATGAAATTCAAAATAAACATATATCAATTTTATGTTTACCAAAATGTGCTAAATTAAAATAAAAACTTCTGTAAATTAAATGCTTTGATGTGAACTCTAGCTGAACAAATTATAAAACACATTTTCAACATGAAGAACTTCTCTGAACACTTTTTAGTCTATTGCTGAAATTGAAATTATCCGAATTGATTCAATGATTTTGAAATGAAAAATACTTTCAAGTAAGAAGAATATAAGTACACATATTGTAGCTATGAAAAGCCTGATGTAGACGTACACAAAAACGATGTCGAGTAAAAAACAATTTTGTCCATTGGCTTCAAATTTGTCGATTGGCATTTCAAATAGTCTACAACATCTATTCGTGCATTTGAATTAAATACAAAATCAATAAAAACCATTCCAATTCATTTCCAAGTTGATTCACTCAACAACTGAAGCATCATAATCATCATATTAACTGCAACTGATCCGAACGATGATAATTTGCATACAAATTCACAAAAAGACAAGCGCACATGTTTACATAGCTACATATGTATATGTTAAGTGATTTGCAGTGGTACACACACATATGTAAGTATGTATGTAGTTATTAGAGATCTACGCCATCTAGCGACTTCGGAATGTATTAGAAAATAAACTCCAAAAAACTTCGAGGTTCTTGGCCTTGCTAACGTTCATGGCTATCACACATAGCATCTTCTGGAAACTTTGAAGAGCTCTGGAATGTTCGTGATGGCTTTGAATTCTCTGCTCTAAATACGACTGCAGTATCAGAATACAGGGAACCACATTTCCATAGTCTTAGGGTAAACACAGTGTGTGTGATGTTGTATAATTGTGAAGTAATTTTTAAGTGTTTTGTTAAGTTGTGAATTTAATAAAGCTGCAATGATTTGCTTTTATATACAATCCAGTGATCAAACCCGTTTTAATTATTGAGAATAAATGAACAGTAGAAATTAAATAAATAATCGTAATAATATTTTTTTTTGAATTCCTTTTAAGTTTTTTGCTTCTCCTGTAAAATAATACAAAAATGTAATTTAGGGGCTTTCTAAATGATGATGACGATATACAAAGCTATTAAAGTTGCAAAGAAAATACTGGCAATTATTTATTTGCAATACCTAATTTGTTGTATTAAATTATAAGCAAGATTTTTAAAGCAAGATTTATAAAATTTTGTTTGTAAGAAATATATATCGATGTAGTGTAGTTATCTCAATGTATAAATTATTATTTTTTAAATAAAAAAAATTAACTGACAATCATTTTTCTATCAAATATTTTCCCCACACTTGTTTCTGTAACACTTTGCACTTGAGTCGATTTTCACTTTACCAATAACCATACCAGAATGACTCTTACAACAAACACAAATATCTACCTACAACTATGGGATATCAAGCACACATATCGTAACATGTTAGTCTATAATTTGCCATACATATAATTCTACATTGTACGATACGGCAGAGTCAAGTTTTTCACGTTTGGAAAGTTGTTGTTCGGTTAAGTTTGGTGTCATGATGATTGCCGATACTCCTCAACTCACTCACGACTTCCTTCTTTTTCTTAGATTTGATGATGCGGCAGCTAGAATTTCTTCTTTACTCTTCCAAAGGCTCTGCTTTACATGGAATCCAATAAATTTTCCCCTTTTTTTCATTACGTTACGTGCCGCCTAAAGAATTTTCTCTCTTGTTTTTCAAAGATTTGCATTTATTTTGCTTTGCTTCAAATGCGCCTTCAGGCTCTTCGTATGCAATCATTTCTGGACTTGACACTATTTGATAGTTGTTTGCTTGTTATTTTTGTTGTGGTGTTATTCGCCGTTGTTGTTGTTGTTGTTCTACAATTTTTATTTCCAGTTTGTCATCATGGCGAAAAGAAGATGTACATGTTAATTTAAATACTTTGAAGTTTTAAGGTGATGCTTTTAATTTGGTGCTCTTGTGTGTGTGCTTTTTTTTATATTTTAATGACACCTTCTGTTTTTATTTAGACATCATCATTATAATTACACTGACAGAGACATTTATTGCTTTTGTTTAATAAATGATTTCGATTCATTGTACTTAAATATGATAGAAAATATGTATTTGAATATCAAGTATTATTTTGTCCATGTAAAGTCTGTCACTGGTAGTGAGTTGGCCTGCTTCGCAGTTTGTCCGGGGTTCATATCTCGGCACAGGCAACATAAAAAAGTAGAAAAAACAATTTTACCTAAACTGCACCACCTCTAGGCAGGCAATGGCAAACCTACGAGCGTAAAGATTGTCTATGAAAAGCTTAAAACTCGCTGATCTGATTCAGCATAAAATTGTTGGTCCCTTCCACTCATGTACAAATATGCGAAAAGGTCGGCCTAGGCTCTCTATGGGCTGTTGTGCCATTAAAAGTATAAAAAAAGAATGTCTGTCGACAATTCCTTAACTAAGTAGTTAAAGGTTTAAACAGGCAACCTTTATTTTAATCTATTTTTGTTAAAATGGAACCTTTCGAACAACATATGTAACGTTAGGGACTAGCTTAAGATACCTTAAAATTAAGAAATTTCTTATAAACTATTAGGGTCCTGCTCCCCTAAACCTTAACCTACTTAACTAAGGTCGTTCAGTCCCCAATATCATTTGATTTATTTTCGGTGTATTTTTCAGTACAAAAATATATTTATACTTTCTGCCGGTGCACAGATTCTTCCTGCTAAGTTCACCGCGAGTTCATTGTATTCTCGTATGATTTTACAAACACATAAAATATTGCACCAAACACAAAAAACAGGTTCCTTTCTTCAACGCCATTGACGTTATGCTTGATTTCTCTCCGCTCTCTAACTACACACTAACTACTCGCATGAAAGAACCTTTTCTTTTTTGACTTATCTTTCCTCTTCCTTTATTCTTTACATGGTAGGTATTTTTTCTTAGTCAATTTGGGATTTGGATAGAATCAACGTTAGCTTTTGTGCATACAAACCAGTAGAATGCGGTAGTATCTCTTTGTTTAATTTGGTCGTGGTGTGCTGGCTGGCATGGTCGAAATGCATCGAAAGGCGTCAACGTCTCTGGTAGTACAAGCAACAACACAAAAACAAAAACACACATAAAAAAGAGAAGAGTAATAGGATTGAAATTGAATTTCCCTTATCTACGTTACGCTATTACTTACTCGTTCTTCTACGATTGCTGTACGTTCACGTATTCGTTTGTATGTACGAGAATGTTTGCTTGGGCGTGAGTTTACTGTATATTTTCCAAGTGCTCCCTGTCTCCATGTATGATTGTAAATCAACCTTCTTGTTAAGTAACATTCAACAACGAGCGAGTATTGTATCTTTCTGTGTCTTAACATTTGTTTCTTGGTGATGTTCTATTCTGTTCTTTTCGTTAGAGGCGATGGCATTTTTATAGGCATGACATTAAAAGAAAGAACCAGCAGCAACTCTAATTCGATGGCATACAAGAAGCATGCAGCATACAGACAGCACAAATGCAGCAAAATAATGTTAGCTGAAATCTCTGTAGCCACAAAAGTGGCAGCTGGAAATAATATATTTTTCCCATATACATAAATAGCATACTGTCATTTTGTACTTTCTCATTATTGGCTTTTTTGCAATGTATTTACAATAACTCCTTTTATGTGTGAAATAGAAATTTGCTTTTTTTCTTCAGTCAAATAGAAATATAAAGACAATTTAGAAGGAAAATGGTAAAATGTTATTAAAAATTTCTTAAGCTGCTTAAGACCGAAAAGACAAATGCACAATTCGGGAAAGCTTACCTAGAATAGAAATACAGTACTGAAATTGCAATTAATTTACACGACACTTTTGTGCAGAAAACTACAATCATGGATAATAAAGAGCCAATGTTTGTTTGGTCGGTGTGATTGGCTCCCTCCTTCAATGGTAATTTAATCTAAGGCTGAAAGCGGACTCTGCAGAATTTGGAAAGTCATTCACTTCTCCCGTTATTTATTGGGCAAAGTTCATTTACACGGTTCTTATGAATACTGAAATTTTATGGGCCAACGTTCCCTCAATTACAGAGTTTCAAAAGAACTAGGACAAATTTCTAAATAACTACTCACTTACTGTTAGAAATCGCTCTAACTTCTGACAGTTTTATAACTTCAGTCTTTATAACTTTTTGTTATAATTTCAGACTTGCCATCCCCACAGCATCGCACATTGCACTACAACCTCGGAAAAAGCTTAACATTTGTGCTATGTTATAAACCTGTGGACTCTTCTGCTCTTCCAGATAAATATTTGAATGGAATAGCTTATCTGATAAATTTTAAGGAGTGCTGTAGAACCTAACTCTAATCCCCCATCTCCCGCTTTTGGTATGGCTCCAGAAATAGCTGAGCGGTATCATTCCCCTAAAATGTGCTGAAAAGTATTTTCGAATCTGATTCTCATTCATCTAAAATAATCGACCCAACTGGCGGATACAGAATTGGAAATAACCCCACATAAAACAGCATAAAACTTGAAGACTCCCTCTTCGAGTGCAGAATCCCACTGGTGTCTGTTAGAGAATTCATTTGAGGGTCCAGATTCATAATTTCATAGGTATGAAAGGAACCGAACCTATCACAATTATACAGGGGTATTGAAACCCATTTCAAAGACAATATGAAGTTCCCCCAGTCTTTATTTCTTGCCTACAATTACAAATAGAATTGTGTCATAGACATTCTTTGAAAAAGTTTTTAATCTCTATCTGACATATTATTAATAATACTTATATTTATTTCATAATTCTTTCCTTGATTCCTCAGTTGCCTAGTTGTTAGTTAGTGACATATGTATGTATATATGTACTTTAGTCATGGAAAGAAGTTTAGGGAAAATAAATTTTGTACCGGAACTTGTAATAAATTTTATCATTTTTGATTTTCGATTTAATTTTTGTAGTATCCAAGGTTCACAATAGACCCTGTTGCTAGAGAGATTGAGGAGTATTAAAAGCATTTAGATTTTTCTTATACTAGTAGACTGTATTGGTCGCTGTGGTGTAGTGGTAGTGCGTTGGACTGCTACGCAGAGTGTCCGGGGTTCAAAACTAGGCACAGGCAAAATCAAAAAAAAAAAAAAAAGTAGAAAAAATAATGTTTCTACACGGCACACCTCTTGGCAGGCAATGGCAAACCTACAAGAGTAAAAATTGCTATGAAAAGCTTTTCACTTCGCCGTTCGGATTCGGCATTAAACTGTATGTCCCTTCCATTCATGTACAAATATAACACGCACAACATGAGTGGATGCGAGAAGCTCGGCCTAGGCCCTCCATGGACTGTTGTGCCATTAAAAGTAAGTAAAAGTAAGTAGACTGTATTACAGGGAACAGAAATTTACCTCTTTCAAAATCACTGGTTTATCAAAAAGGAAGGCCTCGTAAACCCTCAGCAAATTCTGATCTAAATATGCACCTATGAAATCAGTCTAGTGGTCCAGAAAGTTATGGATTTTAAACATTTGTAGAATTTTTTCCGAATTTTTAGTAATTTTTTTTTATATTTTAAACTGAAAAGCCAGAAAAAGTTATGTCATATAATATTTCTAGTAGTTATGAACTCTCGATTTAGCCCATTTGTTGAATTTCGTCCATTTTAGAAGAGTGTGTAACCTGACACTTACAAAAAGTATTATTTTGCAGAAATCGAAAAAAAACTCTATATACCATATTTCGATAAATTTTAGTTTTAAAGTGGAGATACAAGGTTGAAGAACTGGCTTTAAACATTTTTCTTTTTCAATACAAACTTGCTCAGAACATATTTCTATCTGGTTTCCTCTGGGATTTTATATAATGTTAGTAAATAGAAACTCAATTTCTTCCCAAATGGAGACACGTGGTTGAAGAAAAGAGCTTTCTATGATAATATTTCTTCATTACTGTATGAGTTTCCTGGTTTTATCAAATGATGAAGTTTTTTAGCAAGTATTGTTAAGATAAAACTTCATGAAAAATGTGATGTTCCATTCCCAGAACGACCTACTTGAGCCATTACCATATCAAACACTTTCCAACAACTATTTTTCTCAAATTAATTGTATTTTTTGGTTGTATTTAAATACCGAATAATTTTCTTTGAGTTCACTTAAACAATTTGTTTTATTCTTTCTCCTTTGTTATTCCGTATAACTTCATTTTTTTCATGTCATTATTTTATTGCAATATAATTGCAGTCACTTGTACCAAATAATTACGTTGTTCTTGGAATTGCTTCTTTAAATTTTTCTATACATTTTGTGTTTTCTCGTTTTGTCTTTGTTTCTCTCCGAAATGTGATTTGTTTAAGTTCAAATTAGAATTAATTAAGCGTATCTGCACAATCTTTATTACCATTATTTTATTTGGTATTTTCCACTCATTAAAAAACTAAAATCTTTTATTATATGAAGATTCTTGTCGTACTGTGTATTTAAATATTTGTGCTGAATCTATCTATTGAGGACATCGTAAATGTTTTGGTATAAGAAAACTTTAGTTTAAAAGCAGTTGCGTAAGAAAATGAGCATTTAACTGTTTTATATTTTAATTGGCAACAACAACAAAGAAATACTTAAAATAAAAGTATAAATATTACTATCATACACTCAAGTAAATATCATATTATATTAATTTGAGTTTAGTATAAACAAAAAGACAATTGCCATCGACTTGATTATATCTGAAATAAAATATGAATATATCAAATGGCAAATGACAAACTATTAAATTTTATAAGTTTTTTGCGATCCAGCTACTGTAAAAGGAGCTGTATCGAGTTTTTAAAGCGAAGCGAGAGAATGCCTGAGTTCATTCTTATTTGGGCGAAATGAATTTTCATCCAAATTTCCATATCGAAACATTGAGCTCGATATATTAATAGTTATTTTTTTTAATCAGTTTGGTATTAAGTTTATGAGTTTTGACGAAAATTTAAATATTCTTAGGCTAATTGTTTTCTAATTTTCTGAACTTTAACTCAATGACTGTAGAAGCTTGCAGCTTTTTAAACTTTTAATGCTCAAATTCTATGAACATTTTTCTGTCCTTAGCGAATCGGATTAGAAATTTAATGACAAAATAGTTTTATTTAGCCATCGAATTTTGCCCATTTGTTGCTGTTGTTGTTTTTTTCTTCATGTGGTATCTTTGGAAGGGATCAACGAAAATATAAAATTCAATATTAAGCTCTACCAACTTTTAAAAATTTTATTTATTTACCATGCAAATTTAACCCTTCGCGATTTAATAATCTGGCAATTATAATTTAACATAAACCACTGAAACCTTAACCTTTTTAGCTAATCATTTAATATACATAAGTAATATTTTGGAAATTTCCGTACCGTACCTAATAATTTTAATTATAAATATTTTTATTTTCTATTCTGATTTATGTTGAAAACTAATTGCAATTACAATGTGCTAAATTATCTCCAACCTGCTGCGTTTAAGACAGCATCATTTAAACACATACTTCAAACACTCTTCACTTTACGTGTTTTTTTCTTTTATTCTTTTAATTATTGAAGTGAATTCTTTAATAATGTTACATACTTAATAAAGTTTAAGTGCTTTCAATTAGTTTTGATTTCGTTTACCCTAAAATAGTATGAGATTCTCAGTTATTCAAGGTTAAAGTACATAATTAAATTCAAAATATTTACTTGGGTTAAAGAATAAATTTTTTGTTCTCCTTTAAATTAATGATGCTTTCTCTATTTCACTTACACTTTTGCTTTAACAGGGAAAATATTTCAGAGATGTAACAACTATAATTAAAAATATCAATCTTAATTAAATGGAAGCGATTTCCTCAAAAATCAAAAATAAGTAGGAAAGAATACATATTTTTCTAAACGAGACCCCACCTCTTGGCAGGCGAGTTACTCACGAGAGTAAAAATTGCCTCAGAAAAGCTTTCCACTTCGCCATTCGGATTCGAATTCAAACTGTTAATAGGTCACTTCCATTCATGTACAGATAAAGGCTAATTTGTTAAGAGCTTGGCTTTTGAAAAAAATCACAAAAATACACAGAAATTTTACAAAAGTGAATGAAATTTTTATTTGGATCGATAAACTAATTCCTGTTATTTACTTTTTAAAGATAATTTCACTTAAATGTTGCCCGCTGCTACGCTTCAAGTGGTCCATTCCGAAGGTCCAATTTTGGCACACTTTTTACACGTTTCGACCGGAATCTCACCAATGACGCAATGACTCGTTCAATTATTGCTTCCAAAGCAGCAATCGTGTTTGGCTTGTCCTCATTGACAAGAAACTTAACATAGCCCTATGATAAATAGTCTAACGTGAGATTAACTGCTCACCAAATCCGCCTCTCCATTGATGCATGGTTTCGCGTGCAGTGTGGCATGTGCCATGTGCCATCGTCCTGTTGGAACCACATGTCGGCCGAGTTTAATTTTTACATTTTCGGCAAAAAAAATCTGTTATCTTCGAACGGTACCTTTCTCCATTGCGGCCTTCATCGTTTTTGAAGAAGTACGGCCCAATAATGCCGCACCAAATAGTACAATTTTTCGGGATTCGTTGGTAGCTGCGGAATTGCGTCTGGCCGGTCTTCACTCCAAATACGGCAATTCCGCTTATTCACGTATTGAGCCAAAAATGAGCCTCGTCGCTGAAGACAATTTTGCGATAAAAACACATTTTTCACAGAGCACGAATTTTTATAATAAATTTCTACAATTTGCAAACGTTGTTCAGGCGTAAGTCTACTCCTGATGAAATGACAAACCAAACTGAGCATTTTTTACTTTGACACATGTCAACAATTACACATGAACTGTCAGAAATATAAACGTCAAAAAGCAAGTAGCAAAAAAAATCAGCCTTGATAAGCACGCACAACATGAATGGAAAGACGGGATAGAAGCTCGGCCTAGGCCCTTCATGGGTTATTGTGCCATTTAAAGAAGAAAAGAAGAAAACTTCTTACTTTGCTTAGAATTTCAACTGTGTTAGAATTCTTTGATTTTTTAAATTTTGTCCATTTTTCAAATTATAAACGTTTTAGAATTTCGAGCATTTTTAAAAATTTCAACTCAATTAAGTATGTTCATTTTTGTAATAAAGTACATTTTTTGCCATTTTTGCCCATTTTAGTTTTATAAAATATTTTATGTGTATAATTTTTAATTTTTAATTATTTAATTTTATTCATTTTTTAAATTATGACCATTTGCCGAAATTATCCATTATTAGACTTTTCTCCTGCTTTACAATTTTGCCCATTTTTTAACTCTCAACAAAACCATAAATAAATTAGTATTAAATTCAAACATTTCTGACCAAGAAATAAACATTGTTTAAAACTTATTTTGAAAATCACTTTACATCCAAAACAAAAAAAGGTATCTTAGAAATTTTTCTTTTTAACTATGGCTACTAGGTAAGAATTTCTGTAGACACGCATACATTAACTTCAATGTTTTAGCGTGTTTCTTGTAACGCTTTCATTTCGTTTCGCATACAACATTTCTGATCGTTTTGTTTTTCTCATTTTTGATTACTTTGTTTTAAACACCAACAGTGCCGACCATTGGTATCGGTGCCTGTGTGCTTTTGATAGCTCGACATCATTATCATCACCGCACCGAACAATGTGAACGAACGCACTTTAAAATTCACTTGACTTGGTGACCCACATTTGCGTGCTCTTTCTTGGCTCGGCTACTGATGTCGTGTCTTTATTTAAATGTAATAAAAATTGGTTTATTAATAATTTTCTATTATTATATGGTACATAAATATGTCCAAACTAAACCGGAGAGAGAATAATAATAAATAAACGTCTTAGGTTGTTGACCCTAACTACTTAGTTAGAAGTAAAGCAGGAAATGTTCATATGTACATATAGGTACATAATATAGTATATTATAAATAGGGCAACGAAATTGCCAAAAACATAGATTACATTTTTAGAAAAAAGTTGGGTATCAGCTGTGGAAGGAAGTCCTATCATAATTTACCGCATTTGTACAATGTATAGACCTATGCAACTTGTCGACAACTAGACCTTTACTCCATGACAATTCATATGTTCAGATGATGATGAGTCGATACCGAATGAAGGTTTCAACCGACATCTACATATTAAATTACAACACTACAGCCTAGAAAAATATTTAAAATTTGATATGTTAAAGAAAATTATTTAGAAATTATAGAAAACTAAAAATAAATAGGTATATAAGTAGTATTATCTTAAACACTACACCTTTTTCCAGAATTCCAAAAAATGCAAATGTTACTTTCATTAAATTGTATGTAGTATGTATTGCTTTTTTTGTTTTTGCCTTTATATTGTTTTTACTCCTTATCAATTTGAGATTGCACCCTTAATTTAAACGTAAACTTAATCGTAAATAAACTTAACTTCACTCTCATTTCGAAAAGTAAAAAACAATACTAAAACAACATTAATGACTTAAGATAGTGACGCAATGAACGTGTAGAGGAGAAAAACACTAAAAATATCACATTCGAGGCAATAAAATTTACTGTGAATTACTTTTTTAAATTTTTGTAAAAAATGTGTCTACCATAAAAGAGAAAATCGAGACAAATTAAGGAAAAATAGTGGAAAAATTAAATTAGTAGTTTTTGACATTATTGAAACAGCTTTTGGAATCGCACTTGAAATATGTAGCTAGGTTAGTAGCTGGTGCATGACGCAGTGTGAAATGAGGTCAGTTATAAGCAATGAATATAAACCTCATTATTTGATTACCACTTATGCTTATTCAAGTGTTTATTGGCTTTGAAAAACTGTTAGATTTTTAGAAAATATTTCATAACTTATTGTTAAAAAATTAAATGAATTCGAATGCGAATTTGAAGTTGAATCATTTTAGAATGGAGAGATAGATCAAATACTATTCTTGTTCATTATATTGATATAGGTGTACACAAGTGTAGAAACTCTATGAACAGTTTATATAATATTATTGACAGATTTCTCAATTTTTTATAGTTGGGTTTATGTTTTTAATGTAATATACAGTGGATAGTTTAGAATATTGATGAAAATATTGTTCAATATTATTGACAATATTTTTGTATTTCCAAAGGGATGGTAACTAGATATCCTGTGCATAGTTTGTTTAACTGTTGGCTAAATATATCCATTTTATTGTTGAAAAAAATTAATGTAAATATAAATAATACATATGTACATATGTATAATGGTCAAAAATGGTAATTTTGAAAGAGAGTGGAGGTGAAAATTATTTATTAATTGCTAAGTTTTGTACTTTTTTTAGTTTGGTAAAATATATTCAACATATTGATGGTATCCAATGCATAGAAATTCTATGGATAGTTTATAAATTTATTGTCAAAATTTTTCGGTTTTTGAAGAGTTTAAATATATATTAAAAGTTTGGCTTACTTTTGTGATGCACAGTCAAATATTGGCAATATTATAGGCAATATTTTTTTAATTTTGAAAGAATGAGAGACTGGGAATCGTCTAATTTAGTACTGAATACATGCATATAATTTTTTTTATGGATGAAAGTAGGCATCAATCTCATGATTGAATTTTTGTGAACAATTACAAAATATTGATGTTGACAATGGTCAATGTTATGGAAAAAAATTTCACATTGTGGAAAAAATATGTTGCGTGTAGATACCTAAAATGTCCTCGATATTAATGTATACATCCATCCGTTAATATTATTGACAAATTTTATCCGGTTCGAAATAGTAAGTGAACGGATAACAAATACAAAAATTATAATTAATTTCGTAATGAATGCATATAACCAAATTGTTGATGGAAGTATACATCAATCTACATAATACATTGTTCAATACCATTGATAAAACGTACTTACTTTAGTTCAATGAAATGTTCAATTAATCAATAATATTCATCTCCGTTTATATTTTGGCTTACCTACAGACACCCCTTTTCGTATTGGCAGCAACGAATCACCTTGTATCTACATCAAACTTTGGTATTCTTTTAATTTTGAGGTTGTCCCATTATCAAATTTCGTGTTAAAAGAAAAATATTAAAACCATTTTAAAATTACTTATATTCAACTTTAATCCCATAGTGGCCTAAAACTTTTGGTATATCTCTTCACCGTTAAATTGATTGCAACTGCAACATTGTTGCCAGCCACTGTGACAAATTCATTAAATGGCAAATTTATTGAAATCTCTGATTCCCAATGATTTTACGACATTTTTAAGTGTTTTTATTTGCAGATATTTTTCTTGTCAATGCTGCTCTTTTGTATCTCGTACTCAAGTATATTTCTTTTTATATAACTAAATATTTTTTCTTAACAATTTGCTCAATTCGCTGTAACTCTTAAGATTTCAACCATGAAGTTGTAACCGCAAATAGTAATCTGATGTCATTCGTTCGTAAAAGGAATTCGCTGCGAGTGTGTGAGTGTAAGCTGCAGATGCAAAGATACATACGAGTACAACATTTTGTTGAGTATCTTTTAAATGCCAAATGTTTTCTTTTTTCGTTTCTTCTTCTTTTCTTCGACGTTTAGCATGAATGAGTTTGTTGAAACAGTAGAAGAAATACATAGACAAATACTTATGTAGTTATGGTTAAGCAATCGTTGATTAAACAGTGACTATTTATTTGTACCATATTTACAATGCTCTAAACAACAAAGAGCATACAAAATAATATTAGTTTACTATATGTGTATGGTATGTATTTAGTTTGTTGAAGGTCAGAGTTGCATGGGTGCGCAGTGAGATATGCAAAGTTCAATGCGCTATAACAAAATCTTCTTCACAATTGAAAAAACAACATTTTATATCTTGTTTTTTACTGCATTTTGTTTTAGTCGCCATTTGTTTTTTTTTTTCTTTTAGTACATAATTAATAATATATTAATAGTTTGAAGAGGTCAGCCAGCCAGTAAAGTTTTTCTAACAATTTGTTTCACAATTAAATTTAGTGTCGAGAATTGTGCAACAAGTTTTTGTTTAGCTTTGCACATTTACGTTGAAAAACGTGCTCAATTAATACTTATTAACTTAGAACTAGAAAATATTTACATACATACATAAAAATGTTAACAAAAAAGCTAACATACAAATTTAAGAAAAATTACCGCAAAAACGTTGTTTGATTGGAATAAATATTTTTCGTATAATTTTGCATAAGTTTTTGGAAGGTCATTTTTAAAATTTTGTATGCCTGCACATTGTTTGATTTCTATTTAATTTGTGTTTTATTTTTGGTGTTTGGCTATAAATTATCTACATGTTAATTGTCATATTCATATTAATAGCCCATAGGAGGTCAGTTTGGTAATAAAAAATTAAAACAAAGAACACTATGAAATATGAAAAATAAATAAACATTAATTGCAATTAAGCAGAAAGCGAAGAACAGATTAGCATCTAGGCGTTTATTATGTATGTATAAAATTGGCTAAAAAGACCATCTGCCAAGGTGTCGGTGTCCTTCAGTCTGTTCGTTGGCGTTTGGCTAGTTTCAAGTGTATGTAATAAAAAGAGATTGCCATTTGTTTTCCCTCTCTACTGCCTATTCTTCTTCTTGTTCTTCGTTTTTAATGGCACAACAGCCAATGAAGGGCATAGACCGAGTGTTTCGCAACTACTAACATTTATTATATATATACACGAGTGCAGGATACTTATTTCTCGAGGTGACTTTATTTCTCTGTTCTCTGACTTTTTCTGGCTTTCTTTCCATTCCGTAGAAAGATTTCCCCTATATCTTCTGCGGAAGACTTTTTTCTGTCTATTTATCGAGAAGACTTCCCTTCAAAGTTCTTCGAACACGTTCTTCTATCATATCGAGAAACAATAAAACCTTCTCAATTTCAGAAAGAAACTTTTGCTTCTTTCATTTTACAAGACTTTCCCTTTTTCGTCTCGGAAAAGCTTGCTTTCCCTCCATGTGAATGTCTCTACTATTTTTTCTCGATATGGTTTCCTCTCATTTCTTGGGAATACCAACTTTCCATTAATGTATTCCTCTCCCTACAATCTACCTTCTTGGAAGACCTTTTATAGTCGCTTTAACATTCATTTCTTAGATATGTTTTATTTCCATTCTAAAGAAGTCTTTACCTTCTCCCTTCTCTGTAATGTCTTCTCCTTTTCAGATAGGCCTAATACATTTCTATAGCCTCTCTAATAAAATCCTTCTTAATTACGTATTTCCCCTTTACTCAGGCAGTCCTTAATATTTTTCTTTATATGAAAGATTTCTTCTCTTCCCTCTGACGTTGGACTTCCTTTCTCACCCTTTTCCAAGAATTTCTGTTTTTCTCGCTTTCAGGAAGACCTTTCTCCACTCTTCCCTGAATAATTTCTTTGCTTCTCCCTTCTTCTACCTCTTTTTTGCTTACCGCGTTTCTGAAGCTAACATTTTAACTTGTATTTTGTTTGTTTTTTATTGCTATTATTTTTTAATTGCATATATAATTCTGCAAGCGTGAAATGTCAGCAACATCACACCTGAGTAATGTGAACTTTTTTCTCGTTATACATTTGTGTTTTTCCCCCCTGGTTGTTGTTGTTGTGTTTTTGTTATACCTAAATATTGTTTTACACTCCCATATATTTTATCTGTTTACTTTTTCATTTGTTTTCAAAGTAAATTTGTAATTTTTAGTTATGATTTGTTACCGCAAAAACATTGCCAGTTGCTGTTTGTTAATGATGAGTTATGGTGGTAATGTTAATGGTGGAAAGATATTTCCAAATTAATTTTTGTATTTTTAGTTTCTTAGCGAATTCTTTTTTGATATGTTAGTATTAAGATTTCAGCTCAAGTCTTGGATTCTGCTAGTGGAAGTGCTATCAAAGTCTCCAGACCTACCAGTTTTTTTTTGCAGACACTTTTTTCGTATACTTTGTATATGGTCTATCATGTCCCTAAAATTGTAAAGTTCAACCTTTCCCCGATTGTTCCACGGAAATTGCTTCGCTTTCGTTATTGTGGACAATGGGTTCCCCTTTTATGAATTGGATATGAGGTAAGCGTGTTCCGTGAAAATGTTGGATAGTGAAAAATAATTGAGGTCGGTCTTACTTTTTAACCCTAGATTTTCATGAAAATGTTAACTTAGTATGAGAGCCCCTTAAGAAATCAGGGTAGGTATATTAGAGAAAAATGTTGTAGAGTGCAAATTAATGGAGGTCAATCATACGTTTTACCCAATTTAGTTTGACCCTGGAAGCACGGGGAGTCTAGTTTCATAAAAGAAGTAAATTTTCTATGAAGGCCTGCTTAACCGTTGGAGATGGAGATTAAATATGTTGGTTATTGAAAATTTATGGCGGTCGGTCTTACATTTTAACCGTGCAGGAGCGACTTCTGATCAGCTGTGGGGTAATTAGTTGATTTCACTCGCATTTTTTTTTTAACTTTAACCTCGACACTAGCCCACCTGGCTAACTCATTTTTTCATCTAACCTCTCAAAATTAGCTAATGCTTCTTTTTGTTTAATAAAACAAAAGTGTAAATTTTATTTTTCTACATTTATTTATTTCTGTTAGTCAATCTTTTTAATTCTTCTATGTGTTTCCAAACTGGCCTTTGTATTTTCCAGCATTTACTTTATTTTACTTTTCTTTTATTTTACACATCAAATGTGTGATTATTTACACATTTAAGGACTGAAGTTTTTTTTTCGTTAGTATTTTTTCTCTTTTGTGTATATTTTCCACATTACTTTAATTCTTTCCACACAACTAATTTTTTTTGGTTTGTGTGATTTCAAAATTGATATTTTATTTTAATCGTTGTTTGCTTTTTTGTATAATGTCATCATCTTTATTGGATTTTTCACACATTTTAATTAACTTAAAACTGTTTGGAATTTTTTTACATTTTTGAATACTTTTTACGTATCAAATGTGTAAATTTCTCAATTTTCAGTGTGGTTCTCTTTGCTTATGTAGTGTGGTTATTTTTGTTTTTTATGTGGTCTGGTTATATTTTACAATTATGGTAATTTATTATCGCGCACCTACATTTTCTGTTTTTACTTATGCTGACATTTAATTGGCAACAATATGTTCATCCTCTTCCTTCTGCCTCAAATGGTGTGTGTGAATTTAAAGATGGTCCGTCTCTAGAGATTTAAAGTTCATATGCCGATTTGCTTGATTTCATAATATGACATTTCAATATTTGCACATTCCACTTCTGTGTCGGTTTTCCTTTTTATGGTTTTTTTGTTTTTACTTTTAAAGGTGAGCAAATTTAAACGAAAATTGTGAAGTGCTGCAAAATGTTAAAAGTTACGTGTGTAAAACTTCTTTTTTGTTACTATACCTCATACAATTTGACAATAAGCGCTGAGTTAATGTAACGGTATTGTAAAAAATTCGTTTATTTATGTCTTTTAAAATATTATGTATCTAGTTATTGATACATATTACGAAAAAAAAATATACCTATACATATAATGACAATCCGCAACAAGCCCGACAGAAGCAAGAAGCAGAGCAATTAACGTCAAATTAAAACGCAATTTTCTTTACACTTCATTAGCTGCTGCAATAGTACATACTTTATGTAACTATGCTTGTATGTATTTATTTGTTGAACAACAACAAAAGATAAGTAATACATAAAAACAACACACTGTGATTTTTACTTTATTTATTTGTTGTGTTTTTTTTCAGTTTTAACTTAAATTTTATACTTTCACTCACTGGCTTTCGTTCGTGGGTACTTCAGTTTCTCAACCACCGACTGCTACAGATGCGCCATGCTACATAAAAAAATATTATAGATAGAAAAAATAATAATAAGAGCTGATTTTTCATATTTCTCACATATCCGCTTCAGCTTCAGCTCTCCGGCAACAGCATTAACCAGCGATTGCTGCAGCTGATTTCATTGTCAATGCCAGCAACTGATGTTGCGTTATGTTTTGGTCCGATGCTGCTGCTGCGGCCTGCTATTGTTGCTGCTGTTGCTTCATCTTTTAATTTATCTGCAACTTTTGGGTGATGATGATGATACTCTGCTTGTGTTCCATAACTTCTTCACCATTACTACTTCACCCCGTTCACTTTTTATCCAGGGATGGTGGTGGTCTTTGTTACTATTTGCTTTCTCCCCCCTATCCCTTGCACTTGCAATGATTACTTGCAATTTATATGATATACATATGTGCATAGTAAATAAGTAAATACACTTCGTTTCGTTTTCATACAAATTTCTGTCCATTGTTAAATTTCTTAAAATATTTTTTTTATTTTTCATTGATACGCGTATCTGTTTCTTTTGCTGCTTTTTGTTTATTGTAATAAAATGTGTAAATATTATTTTTGTTATTTCACGGTTTTTATTTTTATTTTTATTTTTATATAATCATTTTTATCATTTCGATTTTTTTATTAGAGCTTTTTGTAAAAATTATACTCGTGTTTCCGCTTTTTTTTATATTTATTGTTGGATACTTTTTTGTGTCTCGCTTCTTTGTCATGAATTTATTGTTATCGGTTCCGCAAATATTACGTTAGGTTTCAGTTTTTGTGTCCAAAAAATATTTTCGCGAATTTTTTTCGTATTTTCGTTGTGTTATTTTATTTCCTTTAAGTTCATTGCACCCGGGGTGTGTGTGTGTTCATGTTTTTCATTTCATTCCATTTAAATGTTGTAGGTTTTCAAAAAGTTTGTAAATCTTTTTCCATACCTTAAATTTAATGAATACATAATGCATACTTGAATATTGGCGTATTAATATAGTTAAAAGTTGTGTAGATATTGTACAATGTTATATCATTAAATATTAAATTATAAGTGGATAATTTTTGTTGAAAAGGTGCTTACAGCTTAAGTATATCGGTGGGGAATAGGATTTAAAATTAACTATTACGCGTTAACAAAAAGTTTCAGCTCTTGACTGACTATAATGTGGCAATCGATATCGCAATCACGAAACTTTATTGTTCTTTACGGGAAGAGACCAATTTCAGCCAGTTCTCTCCCACTTTTCTGTAATATTGGAACTGTCTGTCAACTTTATAAAACGCATTGTCGTGACAACAGTTCGGAATAATTTATGTATATTCCCTGTCCAACACCTTTAAAAGTTTCTGAATCCGATTAACACAATAGAATATATATAATCCAGAGTACCGGTGCTGGGTTATCTCTACCAGTCCATTTATAAAAAAAGTTTATATAAAAATGTATGCATCGGATGAACATCTGAATATGAAAAGCTTTAAGAAGGAGTAGCCAAGCTCAGAAATTAGCCATTACCTGTCGAGAGATTGAGATACCATATACTCATTTGGCTTTGGGGGAACTCCTCAAATTTTAAAAGTTTCAGGTCAGAAAGTTGGGGTTTCATTGCCCAGTTTTCAAGTCTCTGGTATCAAGCCCAAAAGTTGAAGTTTAAAGTTTGAGGTATGAAATTTTGAGTTTGAGTTTTGAAGTTAGAAGTAGATAAGAGATCAATGTTAGCTTCTCTTGTCAGCTCAGGTGTTCTACGATTTATGGCCTCCCAGCATTTAAGAGCGTTTTTATTTTCCTGATCTAATTCGATTTTAATCAAACCATATATTTATATCTGAGTAGATTAGAGGCGCCGTGACGTAGATGGTAGTGCTCTGATCTGCTACGTAGAGTGTCCGTGATTCAGATTCTCGGAACAGGCGAAAAACAAAAAAGAAGAAAAACAATTTTTCTACTAGGCACCACCTCTTGGTGGTGCCAAAAGTAAAAAAGAGTAATATTTGCCTAAGAAAAAGCTTCTCATTTCGCCGTTCGGATTCGGAATACTCGATTCGTGTACAAATATTGTACATGTAACACGCACAACATGGGCGGATACGAAAAGCTCGGCCCAGGCCCTTCACCAACTTTCCTCTCACTTGGAGGCCAGCTGAAGTCAGGTACAAATATACCGCCCACTATATTTTTGTAGCCCCAACTCTCCTCTATAACTAACCTTTGAACAGAAATGCTATATCTCTCATTTTCAAGTTTATACATCTAAAATTTGACTGAAACTTGAACCAAATCTAATGATAAGAATTAGACCAATATTCTGCAAAAAAAAGGGCCAATAAATTAACAAAATCTAATACCGAGACACCAACTTTCGACCAAAAATCTGACCACCACGACTTTTCAAAAGTTCTGAAGTAATAAGTTAGGCAAAAGATTCAGACAAAACTCAGACCAAAATTCAGGAGAAGCTATCATATTTTATATAATCTATCAAATAAAAGCGTTCCATTTGGGCCGTCACTGGCCGTAACATGTTTATTGTGCTTAACTATAAATTTAAAAAAAAAAGTTGTACTAACTTTTGCATTGACGCAAGACAAAAACAAAAACCTACAGACAAAACAAGTCAAAAAAAATAATTTCTAATAATAACTTTTTAGTTAATACAAAATTAATATAAATATTTATGCTGGTGGCATGCATGCATGTTTAAAAATAAAACTGCATAAGAATATGTAAAATATGTGGCTGGGAATATTTTTTTCTTGAGAGTAACGCTCTTATGTAATAATTAAATATTTCATTGTGAATTAATTGAAAAATCATACATAAGTAAATTGAAATGCAAATAGCAAACTGCAGTGTGTGTATTTAAATCTTTCAATATTTCCAATTTCCAAATCATTATGCAGCATAACAATCGAATTTTTTTCCATTGTCTCATCTGAACTTTTTTTATTTTTTGCTGATGATTGATGATAATTTATGACAATGGTCATTTTTCAAATCAACAACAAATTTTGTATTCATTTCTGTTCAGTTGTCATAACATAACAAAGAATGCAACAAACAAACAAAATTCACAACGATGGAAACGCGCAAAAATATTAAACATGGATGGTTGAATTCTAAAACTAAAACTTCACTATTACTGCTCGATCTCCTCTTGTGCCCCTGACGCTCAGTAATAGTAGCAGCACAATAATTCAAGTTAAAATTCCGCGGACATAAAATGCAATAATTCAATGTCTGTCCAACTATCGTCTGTCTGTCTGTTTGTCTTTAAATATAGTATATGTATGCCTGCTTGTCTCTCTGTCTATCAGTCTCTGTAGTCAGTTCAGTCTCTGTTGTTCAATGCTCGTTCAATATGTACGAGTAATTATTGGTCGCATATACACGCTGCCACTGCCAACTTCAAGTTGAAAGCGAGCGACTACAGAAAAAGTAGCTGCAAACAACTGTATGCAGTAGATGATGCTTTAAATAAAACTTAAGCGAGCGCGTTCATTGCCATATCATTAAATTGCTATTGCTGCTGCCACTTGCTGTCTTCTTTCAGTTTTTACACTGCTTTAAATAATGTAAAATATTTTTTTCACACTTGCCAAAAAAAATATAGATGAGATTTGCTGATATCTGCTTGAAATATTTATTCATGTATTTGTACCATAGTTAGTAAAAATGAATTAAAGTCGACTCTAAATTAACTTTTTTCACTTAAAAATCCAATACAAAAAAAAAAAAAAGTTAATTGAAAATCATGCTGTCATCAGAGATTTATAAAAGTTTATCAAAATTACAAAATGGTTCAACTCTTCTTTAGTTATATCTACTGACACATAAGGGATTCGGAAGTTTAGTAAATCTCATAGGTTCCAATAAACCTTAACCTAACCTCACAGGTTCGGATAAGTCGAAAATATCCAAACAATTGTGAGTAGGTGTAACTAACAAAATTTTTAGCAAAAGTATACAAAAATTCTCTAATTCTCTAAGCGATTTCTACTGTAAATTTCTTTATGGAATTTTGGAACAATATTGTGTACATTATATGATCCAAGGAGGGGAGTCAGAAACCTTCGACAGGAGCCTTTGCCAAGTGCGTACTGCTGACAGCTTGGTGATAAGGTAAATTTCAGCTAGTTATTTTTGAACCCGGACGTCTTTTTCTCTGCTCTGCAGTACAACCCCAAATTCCAAGTAAGTAATATGGTATACTTTTTAGCAGGAACTTTGAATCTTCAAGTCAGCAAATCTGCTGATATTTTATGCTGGTTTGAAGGTGAAAGGAAAGGGGAGAGACCAGTAGTTGGGTCTGGAGCAAGCAGAAGGGAGTGTTGAATATACCTATTTTTAATTGAGAGGTCAATATTTTGCTACATTTAATTTAACCCTCCAATACCCAAACAAGCCTTCAGAGAGCCTTCCGCACAACAGGTTTAGTAACCGCCATTTTCATATCGTATAGAACTCCCCAAACTGTTATGAAAAATAGTCTACAAATCGCTAAGAACAGGAATTTTTAATATAAAATGTAAAATCATTCAAAAAAATTATTAACAACTGCTTTCAGAAATCCCGTCTTTCCGATTTCATAAAACCACGACCACTTTTTTTTTTTGTTGCAAATTTTTTGAGAATAGGTTCGTGTTTTTTACACCGATATTTATATTGTCATTTTTTAAGGTCAATCAAAAATTTGAGAACTAGTTAAGAACGGTTAAGCGTACTCAACTCACTGGGGATAACCATAGGTTACAAGGCTTTTTCGAGTTTCGCCTGGTACTTTCCACCCGCATACTTAGCACATGTGTCGACGAACCAAGTCTTAACGGTCCAGGTTTATTATTTCTTATGTTTCTTAGTTAGCTGCATTCATCGACTGTTCAAGATTCTGTAGTACAATGTACAAATAAGAACGTCAACAATATCCATTGACTGAGCAGTGACGATGACAACGTCGACGCAGCTAAGCATAGCAACAACTGCCAACAACAACAACACAAAACGCATTAATAAACAAGGGCGCTTGCATAATACATAATAATAAACGATACTGGTCCAATTCTGTGATAAAAAGCAATAAGAGCTTAAGTGTATTTTCTTGTTGGGCGAGTATGATATAGTATGTAGCTTTGAATGAAACTATAGTAAAAATTTCAGAAAACTCTATATTCAAATCAAAGTCCATACTTGAAATTATATGTACAATATATAATTCTGAAAAATATTTTAAAATTCAAACCAGTAAGTATGCAACAGTATAAGGAAAACAAATTCTCTATCTTATCTCGACTTAGGTTCTTATTGTTTTTTTTTTTTTTTTTTGCCTTTGTAGTTTGTTTTAGTTGAATTGGCAGTAGAAGACTTTCCGCGTACTCAAAAGCAAAAGGATGATAGGACGGACACTTAACTTATTTATATGAGTGTGTGTGTGTGTGCGTGAGTGTGAGTTAAAGAACAGGGCATACTTTAAAGGGGCATGAAAGCAGACCTGATACCGATAACTTTATTATTATGATATATGAGCGAGTAGGTAATGAATGCTGTGTTATTTAAATTCTGAATTCTTTTAAGTTGCATTTTATGCAGTTCTACGTACTTTGCACTATTAACAAAAATAAATTACCTTTTAACTAACTGTGAAATTAAAAAGCATTTAATCTTGTGCACACATCTGCACTACTTTACTGTTTTTGAAGTCTTAGTTTCGACTTCGATACATGAGATGAAAGAAAAGGCTTATCAGCGTTACTATCTAGCTGTCGATATGTCTGTAGTATGTGTGTGTATTTGCGCTCACCCTGCCATCATCATTCCGCATCAGTTGCGTTCAAGCGGTTAATTTTTTGTTGTATGTTTTTTAGTGTGTACATAGAACCAACAAACAGCTCATCAACAATTAAAGGAGCTATGCACATAAAATAGTTGATTTTCGTTGCGGTTTTTTATGGTCGTATTACAGAGCGCTTCAGTGCTTCCTGCCTGCTTTTTTTGGCTTTATTTTATTTATATATTTTTTTTTTTTTGTGTTCAGTAGAGTCATTTAGTTTTATTAGCTTACCTTCAATTTAATTGCATATTTGAGTGTGGAGCGTGTGTATGTGTGTGTATGAGTGACTGTATCTCTGTGTAATTATTCGTCATTCGTAAATTTTTGCAATTAAAATATATTATGATGATGAATCTTTTTGTGGTCGCCGTGGCATAGTTGGTGGTGCGAAGAGTGTCCGGGTTTCAAATATCTGCATAGGCAGAACCAAAAAAAAGAATTGAAAAAATAAATTTTGTGCACGGCATCACCTCTTGGCAGGCAATAGCAAGCCTACGAGAGTAAAAATTGCCTAAGAAAAGCTTTTCACTTTGCCGTTCGGATTCGGCGTAAAACTGTAGGTGCCTCATATTCATGTAGGTCTCATAAACATGCACAACATGGGCTGATGCGAAAAGTTCGGCCTAGCCGCTCCCCTCCATGGGCTGTTGTGCCATTGTGTATATAAGAAAGAAGAAAGTTATGTATGAGAATTACAAGACAACATTTTTACTGATTAATACTAATTATTGAAAGAAATTCTTTCTTGTTGCATATACAAGTAAAAAAGTCTAAGCAGTCTTCAAAGTGACTCATCTTGCATCCGTCTTGAGCTAGTGACTTAACTAGCTAGGTAATATACTAGGTAATTTGCAGTGCAGGGTTGCTTCCTCACTCACTCAGTCACTCACAACCTCGTAGATTTTAATAGCCACTTCACTCGTAATAATTTTAATTGCTAGTAAAATTGTGTTGCAAGAATACAAATTGCAATTGTAATTGCATAAAATATGCACACATTTTTCTTTTAGCAAACATGCAATTTAATAATGCAAATGGTTTTCAATTATTTATCTCTCTCCGTATGTTCGTGAGTTCGTTATTCTTTTTAATGGAATTATTCTTATATTTGTGATAACAATTTTACTATCTATTTAGTTAGTTTGTAATTAATTTAAATTATGTGTAAATGTGTTGAATATTGCAAGAAGGAAATAAATACTTTTGTTGTAAATTTTAGCAACTTACTAACTAAAGTCACGAATTCTGATTAATTCATTTTTGCATTTCCTATCTAGATTATAGAAATATCTAAGTAAGTAATTACATTTTTAGCTTTTAAATAAATTAGAGACGCTACGCCCTCTATTACCGACTATTGCCGATTCGGATTTTACGGCTAAAAAGACGTAAGATTTGTCTGAACATTCTTGATAGAAGGCGCTGTAATAGACGAAATTTTTTAAATGTGTTGCGGGTACTAACTTTGGAATCTTAGATAGTAATCTTTTATGTAGATTCAGATATAAAAAAATGATTAGAAACGTGTAGAATTTTTCGCAAACAGTTTTTTTCATTTCATGATGGATGGCGCTGTAATTGACGAAATAAAATTTTTTATTGAAAACTTATTGCAGAATCGTATGCATAGAATAGTCGTAGATACTTAGTAGGAGTAATCGAAAATGAAAAAGTCGGATCAAACCGTTCCAACCCAAGGGTACAACTGAACCAAAGTTCAGGTAGTTAACCAAACTGAGGAGAAAGGGACGGCCAGACAATGCGACATACGTAGTAGTTTTCCTGTAATTTCTTGAAAGTCTTTCTTGACCATCAGTTTGAAGCTTTTTTGCTCAATGCGCTCAAAATTTATAACCATCGAGCTCTCACTTTGGAATGTTTAAATTAGGCGTGCATTATCTTTCATGATATTGATGAAAACTTTAATATACAATAATGAAAGCCTTGTATGGTCGGTGTGGTCGCTGTGGTGTAGTGGTAGTGCATTGGGCTGCTACGCAGAGTGTCCGGGGTTCGAATCTCGGCACAGGCAAATTCAATAAGTAGACAAAATTATTTTCTACACGGCACCACCTACAAAAGTAAAAATTGCCTATGAAAAGCTTTTCACTTCGCTGTTCGGATTCGGCATTAAACTGTAGGTCCCTTCCATTCATGTACAAATATAACACGCACAAAATGAGTGGATGCGAAAAGCTCGGCCTAGGCCCTCCATGGGCTGTTGTGCCATTAAAAGTAAGTAAGTAATGAAAGCCTTAATCAATATGATGAATTCAGTGATTAGTTCAATGAATGAAATTCGTGTAAAAGATATTTCACAATACTGATCTTTACCATCATCAATATTATGAACACATTCATTAAATTTACGAATGCATTCATTAAATCAATAAAAGTGTACATTGACATTTTATAAACGATATTCATTATGGCGAATATATTATATTTCATTACGTATATAAGTAGTATACATATTTATTCAGTAAGTTGAACTGGAAAAACTTCTTCGATTTTTAACTGAGTATTCAAGTTATTATCAAAATAGATTGCACCACTTTTGTATGTAAGTACTCAAATTGGAATCTACAAATAATTCCATACATTTTTAACACCTTCTTTAAAAGACAATAAATGTTTATATGTTTTTCTTTTGGCTTTTCAACCATTTGTAACAAGCGGATTTACTGCAAGGTTTTCTGATTTTTTTTTTTTTTTTGTCTTCATTGATATTACTACTTACTTATTTGTGTCATGTTTAATTAAAATGCATGTGCTAATTAGTTGATATTAATTAATGTGTAATATTTTGTCTGTGTTTACGCTAAACACACAAATAAGTATTCGTTTACTAATTTGCACACGTACATACATAACTAAAAATAAATATTCACGAGGAAACGTCAGAGTGATGTATAGGGTGGTGCAAAAGTAATGTCATAACGTGAATGTGGCATAATTTTTTCAAATGGAGCGATACACACTTCGGGCAATGATGGAGAGTTTAAAACACCAATTTCTGAGCCATGTGGGGCAAAAGTAATGTCATAACAATTTTTGCAAATGACGTCAAATGGCATTGTACTTAAACATTTCTCTTGCATGCAAATAGAGAATTAGTTGACAATAAGCAATGGAGCTAGGAACACACACACCTTCTAATCACCAATTTGTAGTCAAAATACCGAAAAAAGATTGCTAATGTGCATCAACTCAGGAAATGGTCATTTGACCGATATAATTTTTTTTATTTTAAATTTTTAAATAAACTTTCCGAGAAAACTGAGGCCAATTTTTTTTTTGATTTCTAACTAAATGGCAGGCATTTCAAATTATGACATTACTTTTGCCCCACCTTGTATTTATAATTTAGCTATACATACAACGCAAACGTGTAAGATTCATTAACTTTAACCCAAATGAAGTACATATCTTAATTGCATATTCTATTTTTGAAATACGAGTACGATGATATAGGGACTTGCTTATAATTTGAATATATGGTAAATACTTAGTTACCTAGCTAAATTTCATTTCCAAATTTTTTTAAACATAACATTAAACTGTGTAAATTTCCATGTTTTGCATGTCACATCTTGAAACATTCAATTGCCAAGTCTTAATGACAAGTCATACTACTTATTTGCCTAAATTGAGCAAGTAGCAGAACAAAAGTCTAGACTTCTATGCTTATTGGCATTTAACACTAACTCTTATACCACCACCGAATAAACTCATAAACTGTGAAAGAAAAATCGAAATATAAATTCGGTAACTGACCTCTATAACTCTGCTACTGTTACCATAAGTGATCATTAAGCTTATAATGTTTCCACTTTCTTTTACAAGTTACTTACTTACATCACACACAGAAAAAGAAAAAAAAAAGAAAATAGTAACGTTTATTTTAAGAACTAACTACTTACTTAAAAATGTGTAGGTACTCGAGCATTTATTCTGCTCTTCACTCAAGAAGCCCTTTGTCAAAATGTATCATTCAAGTAATTGCTTTTTCATTTCATTAATAACAACAATTTCACATGAACCTGGCTGTGGAAGGAAATCTGCAATTCACTTAACAAAGCACAAGAAATCAATCAGAAACCGAATTTTACACTTTTTTTTAATTTTAAATTTTTAACATCTCAAGTAATGATAAATTTGAAACTGCGAGGGCTGATGATGATGATGATGATGAAGATGATAAGTAAAAAAAATAAAAATAAAACTTTTCTTATGTGGCCGCCCACCCAATGTGCCTTGAATCGACGACTTCATCGTCAGATTTGAAGATTGAAGTTCAGTAAACACAAATTTTGATACGCACGAAAAAATGCGAGATTTACACGCATTCGCATTATAGTTATTAAAAGGCTTAATGTATTAATATAATTTAGATTCCTGCGAAGAGTGAATTGCTTTAAAGATTTTTAAAGATTCGGCAAATAACCTCAGGGCAAATGAGCCATAGCCATTGCTAAAGGCAAATAAGAATCAAATCTTTATAGTACTTACATACTTTCATTTGTTTTCTTTTCTTAAAAACATTAAATTAAACAAATTATCTATTGAAAAAAAAAACCAGCAAATTGGGAAGAAACGACAACGAATTGCAAAAGCATTTGTAATTTATAAAGTTTTAGTTTTATTTGGAGGACAATACACGTTAAAAAATGAGGAGTTGGAAAATTTTAAATTATATATATCATATTTTATAAATTTACACCTAAAATTTGTTAAATTTAAGGAATTGTGCCATTTAACTTTCTATAGTGTGATTGACTCTTTTTTATTATGGCAAAATATAATTACACATTACTTACTTACTTACTTAGCTGGCGCTACAACCGATGATCGGTCTTGGCCGCCTCCACAAAGCTTCGCCAGTCACTTCTGCTATGCGCGCGCTGGCGCCAGTTGATAAGGCCAAGTGCAGTCAGGTTGCCCTGCACCTGGTCTTTCCAACGGAGATTAGGACGTCCCCTTCTGCGTGATCCTCCACCGTGGTTCGAATAAAACACCTTTCTAGCCGGAGCGCTTTCTTCCATTCGCTCAACATGACCCAGCCAGGGAAGCCGCTGGAGTTTTATACGCTTGACTATGTCAGTGTCGGCGTACAGCTCATACAGCTCATCGTTCCATCTTATTCGATACACGTCGTCCACGCATACTGGACCGTAGATCTTACGGAGTATCTTCCTCTCGAACGCTCCTAACAGTCTCTCATCATTGATGGTCAATGTCCACGTCTCTGCGCCATACATTAGGACGGGAAGGATGAGGGACTTATAGAGCGTTATTTTCGTCGGTCGAGAGAGGGCTCTACTTCTCAATTGCCTTCTGAGCCCGTAGTAACACCTGTTGGCAAGAGTTAGTCTCCGCTTGATCTCAAGGCTGACATTATTGTTGGTGTTTATGCTGGATCCTAGATAAACGAAATCCTTGACGACTTCAAAAGTGTAGTTGTCAACAGTGACATTTTGTCCAAGACGCCGTGACTCTTTGTTTGTTGACACAAGGTATTTCGTTTTGTCCTCGTTCACCACTAGACCCACACGACGAGACTCCCTTTTCAGGTTGGAGAATGCTGCACTGACTGCTCGAGCGTTTTTGCCAATGATGTCAATATCATCAGCGTATGCTAGCAGCATGACACTCTTGTAGAAGATAGTGCCAGAGATGTCGATGTTCGCAGCTCGAATTATTTTCTCCAGCATTAGGTTAAAGAAGTCGCACGATACGGAGTCACCTTGTCTGAAACCTCTTTTGGTAACCACATTAAATGTGTAAATTTATAAACTTGGTTAACTCCTTCCCTTCATTTTACAACTTTATTATGTTCTTTTGCTATACTCTGCGAATTTCTCAAATTAAAAACTAAATTTTTCCGCAAGCAAACTGTGTATGTATGTAAATCTTGTCCAGCTTTCAATCGATGTTGTGGTATTTCTCTTTTCATTATTACACAGACTCTAAGAAATCGCAGGCAATGAAAATGTATAAATTTCCATATGCATTTTATAGAATTTTCTGCAAAACCTACTTACTTACTTTACTTTTAATGGCACAACAGCCCATGGAGAGCCTAGGCCGAGCTTTTTCGCATCCACTCATGTTGTGCGTGTTATATTTGTACATGAATGGAAGGGACCTACAGTTTAATGCCGAATCCGAACGGCGAATTGAAAAGCTTTTCATAGCAATTTTTACTCTTGTAGGTTTGCCATTGCCTGCCAAGAGGAGGCCGTGTAGAAAAATTATTTTTTCCTGCTTTTTTTTTTTTGATTTTGCCTGTGCCGAGATTCGAACCCCGGACATTCTGCGTAGCAGCCCAACACACTACCACTACGCCACAGCGACCACCACAGCAAAACCTACTGGCTCACATTAAATGAAAGTAAATTATTCTTCTGAGTGTAAAATTTTATATTGATGGCGTTACTCGAAAGTAAAAACTCAATGGTGTTGATATTTTATGTAATAAATAAATACACGAGCGGTGTTAATGGTTTTGATGGCAATGGCTGTGTACATGAGAGCGCGGATAATGATGCTGGCGATTATGATGATGATTACTTGGTATTGTGGTTTTTTTTTTCGTTTTTTGTTGGTTTCTTAACGTTGAAGTGCTTCATTCATAATCTCATAAATTACATTTTAAGAAATTAACTATTTTGTGCGTTATTATTTACTGGCACTGGCTGTTTTAATGCTTAATAATTTTTAGGGCTAACATTTTGAATTGTATTTTTTTTTCTTTTTTGTTTCTTTATTTGTTTAATGCAAATAATTAATGGCAGATGTGCTTATGGTATAGTCTAGAAGCTGACTGATAATGACCTTAAGTGAGTCTATTATGTAATGAAGTTGGTTTAGGCGCTTCGTTTTTTTGCGCAATGCAAAAAACCCACACCATTCCAAATTATAGCATAAAATTGATTTATTAATTTTAAGGCTAAAGATTAATTATTTTTAATATAATTTAATGCGTGCGTTTTATATCTTCTGGCTGTCTTTTTGTTGAATTTATTTATTTTTGTTGTTTTATTGATTAGTTACCTCTTTCGTTTTTGTTTTTTTTCTGCGTTTAGCGCACACATTAACTTTAAATACTTAGTACCAACAAACTTGTTAGCAACATATCATAAACGTATAAGAAACGTGTTAATCGTTTTTTTTTATATTTATTTATTTAATTGTTAATCAAATTGAAGGTTAACTATGTACCTAAGTATATTCTTAGTCGTCACCATATTCACAGATATAAGTTGGCATTTAAAAAACATACAAAAAACCACAAGATTCTCGTTCTTTTTTTTCTCATCTTAAAATAAAAACTTAATTCATCTTCTTCGAGTATGTAGTTAAAATGAAATTATTTTAATTTAACTTCTAATTAAACCAGTTATGTGTGTCTCGTGTAAACTTGTTTCAACCAAAATGCAACCTAGTCGGCTTTCATTAATATCCCTTCACCGCAGCAGCAGCAGTAGTAGCTCCAATTCGAGTGCAAACTTTATACCCATAAAGCAAACGCGAAAATAGCAAATAAAAATAGCAGCAATTTTTTATAATATTTTTTGTGTGATTATATTAATCGTTGCCTGAAGCGTACATTCCGTCATTCCGTCATTCCGTCATTGAGTTATGAAAATATTTATGTTTTCTTTTATTATTAGATAAGTATTTATTATGTATTGACTATATAAAACTGAAAGTGAAATTTAATAACAATAACGCACATAACGCATCAAATAGTTATTAATACTTATTGATTATACATACGCAAGAAAATATGTGCTAATTTTAGTCAGATTTCTGAGGGCGGATGGCAGACAAAACACAACAACATCAGTTCAATGCGCATCTTCAATGTAACGTAACAGAAATCTTGAAAATTATGTGAAAGTGTTGCTGTGCTTGAAATTTTGACAGCATTTAAATTAGACAAATCACAAACCCATATTGAACTTTATGACTCAGTTCTTAACTAAGCCATTCTACATATCATTAGCATATTTTTAGTTACCGTGATGTCTAGTTAACAATCACACTTAATGGTATCAATTGAAAAGTAGCTAGTTTGTTATCAACATTCAGTAACTATGTACTTATACTGGGTCTATGCTCATGTTCGTGAAGTACCCATTGAGTCGTTGCAGTATCTCGTAAACAAATTCTCTGTATTTCGGATTCCATTCTTGCATATGGACGTTAACACTGTGCAACAGTTAAATTCGAGATGGAGGTTTGAGAAGTGTTTTAGTCTAATCTAGGCACGGCTCTAGAGAAAAAACGATTGAGCAGGTATCAAATATACTTCGGGCAAAACTTACTTTACTTTACTTTTAATGGCACAACAGCCCATGGAGGGCCTAGGCCGAGCTTTCCGCATCCACTCATGTTGTGCGTGTTATATTTGTACATGAATGGAAGGGACCTACAGTTTAATGCCGAATCCGAATGGCGAAGTGAAAAGCTTTTCATAGCAATTTTTACTCTTGTAGGTTTGCCATTGCCTGCCAAGAGGTGGTGCCGCGTAGAAAAATTATTTTCTCTACTTTTTGATTTTGCCTGTGTTGAGACTCGAACCTCGGACACTCTGCGTAGCAGGGCAACGCATTACCACCACGCCACAGCGTCCACTTCGGGTAAAATATAGGTCATAAAACATCACTAAATGACAAAATTTTTATTTCTTTTTACTATATAATATTGTTCATTATACAAATAAAACATGAAACTGTGCGGCAACTAATCGGGCTTTGAGAAGTGTTTAATTCTAATTTGAGCTCGCTGATTATGAATATCAAGTTAGCTTTTTCGCAGCTCATCGAGTTTTTTGGGCCTTGCGTGTCAAATAAATCAAATTTCACCATCTGTTCGGGAAAGGCGGATTTTTGTTGCACAGTGTAAAATAAGTTAAAGCTTTTAATATTATAATCACTTTTAAACTTTACACATAAATAGATTTTCAGCTATAAATTGTTCTACTTAAATTGAAATTCAACATTTTTATTGTTCATAGTATGAAAAGGAAAAAAATTCCAATCTTAAAATAATGAATAAATCATTAAATAGCAGACATTTTCGTTTCGAAGAAAATATTAAATAAATACAATCGAAATGGGTTTAAGGATTTAAGACATACATAGTATTTTGATTTCAAAATGCAACCAGCTGAAATTACACTCTGATTTATCTACAAAAATTACTTATAATAAAAACAAGCAAATCTTCACTGAATGAAAATGAAATGAAATGAAATTTTTCTTACTGCTGAAATAAATAGAGAAGAAACAAATAAATTTTCTTGGCAGATATCACAAATGCATAAAAAAAAAAAAAATTTCTGAAACAATATACACACCAAATACACATATATACTTGTAAACATTCATATGTATGTGTAAAATAAATACATATATATCCTATATATACTCGTACATATATTTTTTTTATTATAAAGATATTTTACCATTTTTAGTGATAAATAACAATAAAAAGAGAAATTGGAGGCATCAGCCAGACATCATAAAGCATAAATAGTAAAATATCGCTGCAAATCAAAAATGTACACAGTAGAAAAATATTTGTTGAAAAATGTATAAAATTGATACCTACGAGAACGTATTTGAAACAGAGTCGCGTTGTTTTTGTCACAGTGGTTTCTAAGTCACAATGATTTTTGGGGTTCGATGATTTTTTGAGTCGCTGTGATTTCTGAGTCACAGTGATATTTGAGTCGCAATGATTTCTGAGTCACAGTGATTTCTGTTTCTGATTACTGAGTTTTAGTGATTTATGGGACATAGTGATGTCTGAATCACAGTGATTTCTGATTGACTATGATTACTAAATGTGTTGTGATTTACAGTATAACCCCTTTTTCAACTTTTTCCCTCTTTTTCTCTAACCCCTTACTTGCTGTCACCCCTTCTTCTTTTCCGAGGCCTTAACTACAATGGGCTAAATAGCGTGAGTGCTTGAGGAACTGTCCTGCACTCGTAGGTCAGGTTCTCGGCCGTTCTCACATCCATCCATCCACATTATTTGGGGAGTGATAGTTATTTGTAAGTCACAATGATGTGTCAGTAACAAAAATTTGTTTGGCACAGTAGTAAGCGAATCACAGTGTTTTAAGAGTCATTTTAATTTCAAAGTCACTGTAGTTACTAAAAAATAAGTAAGTAGCAGAACGTTAAAGTCTTAATTAATTATCGTGATTTAGAAAGTAGCAAATTAATCGAAACCAATAGTAGATCCTCAGAGTCTGCAAAGAAAAGATTCTATTTAGTGATAACATTTAGTATAATGGGTTGACCAAATGAGGCGCAGGAATGTAAAAGTCAATTTGACTGGGACGCCATGTTTGTTTTCTGTCATCTTTATGTTATTTTGTTCGTTGAATGTTTACTATATATCGCTATGGAGTCGTATTCGATTGAAGACCGCATTAAAGTTATTAAAGAACACTTAAAAAATGTTGAAAAAATAAAAAACAAATTTCGCGCACTTCGACGAATTTCAAGGTTTTTTCGAAAATCGCTTAATTTCGCGTAGAGGAAATTTGAATTTTCCTGCAAGATCATGCGATTTAACACCATTGGACTTCTTTGGGGATTTTTGAAAAGCAAAGTCTACGTAAATAAGCCAGCCAAAAAACAACATCATTACGGAGATAAATGCCATACAAACGTCCCTATTGGAAGATGTCATCAAAAAGCTGTGGTGAACATTTGAGTGATATCATTTTCCATATATAAACGGCATTGATGAACCTTCAAAATAAAGTACCCAGCTTGATTCAAAAATAAAATTTTATAGTTTTAATTTGCGTTTACTTTCCTGTGCCTCTTTTGGTCAACCCTATATTTTAAACGACTGGCTACTACCTGCTTAATTGCATCGATGAAAATGTATAATTAACCGAGTAAATTGAGTACAATTTTTGTATTTATGCAGAAATTAGACGGGAAACGCAATTATAGTAACGAGTTTCAATTAACCGGGGACTGCTGTACTTATTGCAGAAATCAGTATTTTAACTTATTTATGACAGACTAACAGCAATATGCGTTTTGTATAATGGCGTATTGTGTCTCTTTTGAAAGTACTGCGATTTAGTGAGTAAGGGTCGCAATTTTTGAATAACTGAGGTAGCTCTGACAACAAAGACTGTTATTTCTAAGGAATAACTATAGATTTAGTATGTAGCAGCTTTTGGTAATAGTGACTTAAGCATAGTTGGTAATTGCAATTAATAGAAGCGATTAAAAAGTATAAATTTCTCCGGAATTATTCCCATCGTTCTAAGGAGCACAGTAAGTCTATCTTCAGTCGCTGTGATTTTTTTGCTAACAAGTTTTTCTTCAGTGGATTTTTGTGTATTATTTGAAATCAACATTGAAAGATGGGCAAAGTTTATTAGCGTTTTCCTTAATGAAAATGCTAGTGAAAGCCGTATGTAGGGAAAACAAATTAAATAGAGAAATATGTACAATATAAAATTGATTCGACCATTCGAAGCGAATAAATAAAAAAATAAAATAATTGAAAACTGTAGTATGCAAATAATAACAAAAAAATATTGTATTAAAATTATATAACATTTAATTGTATTTTATATACGAATATTTTAATTAAAAATTTAATTTCGATTTTTTTTTTACATAATTTTTCAGATAATTACATTACGTGATGTATGCGTGAATTTATGTCCTGCGTATAGTAAATCCAGTTAATCAAATGTAAGTACAATAACAAAAATGTATACTCACAGATATAAATATTTTTCAATAGCAAGCTGTCAGCATTTATGGTATAACCCAGAAATTAAACAACAATAAAAAATTGTCAAACAAAACAAAAAGATAACTGATACGATTATGAATTATTTTTGTTTGTTATTATTATTTTTATGTTTTTTTTTTTTGTGTGATTTACTACCAACACTATCTATCACCCTTCCAACCAGCCATCAGCCACGTAACTATCATCCAACAACAATGTAGTGCAAATAAATACATAACGAGATTGATAGTGGTAACTACAAATCAAATATAGACCAATGTTGATTGCCAATTAAGCCACCGTGTATATAGTTATAACCTCAACATACCTATACAAACAGACAGAAACAAAAATCTAAACATTATATTCGTGTACTTGCACACGATACTTATGAGTGACACACCCTGCCTGCCTACCTTCCTGCCTGCCCGACGAACAACAACAGCGGAGCGAAAGCAGAGCAATTCGTCGGACTGAACTAACAACCGGCTGACGAATATTTGTGCACTAGCAAGCGAAATAGCCGGGAATAGTAGCAAGTTAGATGAATGAAATAGAACAGAAAAAAAAAAATACAATAACCATATAAAAAATAGCAATCGATGCGGTCATAAATAAGAATATAAATAAATATGTATTTATTTTTGCTCATAGTTTGAACTGCGAATGAACACCGAATGAAAATGGTGATTAAGCGATTAAGGTGCAAACGCATATTTTTTAATTATACCAACGAAACACGGTGTTAGTGAACGATAGACAAGCGTGAAAATATTAGTTCACATTTTTCAAGCGCCTAAGAACCAAGAAGTGGAAGGGTGTGTAGAAGTTTTTAATTGGTAGTAAGGAAAAAATATATAATTGTATAAGTTTCGTTTCAGCATTCAAAACTCCAAGGGAAATGGCTACTTTGGTCCAGAATAACCTGTGATTTTTATTAGGTATAAATATTTGGTTCATCACCTGCTACTTCTTATAAATATCGCATCTCGCTGACAACATCAAACACTTACAATTAAACTCACAACGAGTTGTTGCACGAGTGTTTCGCTGAGAAATAAAATTGGAAGTTTGACATTTAGAAATTATGTTGCGACAGCAGTGAAAATTAAGGATTTGCTGTCTCATGATTTTTCTCAAAAAGGCCTCAGCCACGACCAATCGTCGTGAAGAAGAATTAATGAGAAAAAGTTACTTACCTGAATTCACTTGAGCCCACCCTCTTTTGGGTCAAAGCTTCTCTCTCCAAATTCTAATTTCTAATCTAACTTCAACCATTTCTGTTAACTTTTTTCCATGAGTGTTCAAGCTCTTTTTGCTAGCTAGACTTACAATATTTCAGCAAACGCAGCACCACACATAAAATCTAATATATTTCAAAGAGGCTAACCTTATTCTTGTCATTGCTATTTATTGGATAGATATAAAACACGCTTTTATAGCACACGTTAAGAAAAAGGGGCGACAAAAAAACAGATATTACGATATCTTAATGTGCGCAGTTCGTCATCAAGCCCAAAAGTTTTAGTGCATAGAAAAATGCTAAAAATAGGCAAACCTCTTTTGGTTTGTTTGAGTTTTTCTCGAAAGTGAGATTGAGCACGAGTCTGTTGTGCGTTAGCTTTTTCTATTGTTGGATAAAGCAAACAAACAAAAAACTTGACTATTCCAACAAAAAAAAGAAGAAAAAAAAGAATAACTATAACCTAATAATAATAATAATAATAATAATAATAATAACCGAGCAACAACACCAATAGATAAGGCTTTTTTGAGCTTATTTTAGGGTCGTTGATGACAGTGAAAATTACTAAAATACACAAAACCCAAACAGGCAACAGCAGTGGAGAAAAACAAACTTAGCTGGAAAGCGTGATAGAAGTAGTAGAAGTAGGTTTGTAGTTTAGTATTAAATGAAGATTTAGGTCAAACTCTTTGGTGTTTCGCTAAAAAAAAAATTATTGTGGCATGCGCTTTTAAACTTTTTTTGTTTGTTTTATTTAAATTTATTTTATTTTTTGTTCGTAATTTTTTCTTGTCTTGTATTAAAATTTTATTTTTGTTAGTAGTTTCTGGTTTTAAGCAGTGATAATTTTTTTTTTTTTGTGTCTCCATTTACATAAAAATTAGGGTTGCTCTTTCTGCCTGATTTATGTCGACGAAATGTTGGAATGTTTGTGTGCTTTTTGTGTTGGCTGGACCAGATGATGGCAATGAAAATAACAGAAATTCAGTTAGGTTAGGGGAGAACTAGTACTTTGTTAAGTTTAGCAGTTAAGTAACAATTGAAAAAAAAAACCAAAAAAAACGTTGAAGTAGTGATAAGAGTCACTGTTACTAGAGTGATTGTTAAATTCAAATCACGGTGAAAATTCGAAGTTATTCTAACTCAAAAAGTCACTATTGGTAGTTGGATATTTTGGATATTTAATACTGATACCTTCATTAACTGTTAATAACAGTGACAGTTTCTTTCAATTAAAAATATCACTGCGACTGAAACCACTTTATTTTGTTATTTAAAAAGCAACCAGCAACAACATTACATTCATAGGGGTTACCCTTATGAATGTAAAGCTATCATCATGCTAAAGGAGGAGAAGGAAAGAGAAAGAGAAGTATCGTAGCTCGTTCACTTTAAATTTGGTCATGTCAAAACTTACATGAAAAATATTTGTAAGGAGCTTATTTCATAGACGACCAGTGTGAGAGAGAAAATATCGATGTTAGTAATGCGTAGGGCGTTGGAACACTGTATCTAGGTGGATTGCGTGAGTTCTGGAGAACACAGAAATTGGCTGCCCAAAATTACGCATCCCCGCAGAACATTTACCATTACCAGAAATAGCGGCAGAATATAGTTACGCAATTCACTTTTCTACGATATTACAAGCAGTCAATAGAGCTGGAATTGCTCGATGTTGGATACCGTCCAGGAAGTCCATTTGTGTTCGTGAAGCTTCTGCCGATAGATTATTATTACCATTATTTTCTTCTAGTCCACAATTGGTAAAAAGTTGCTAGTACTTCAACTTAAAGTCAATGTAAATAACTGTGAATTCACCGTCACTAAATGTGACTTTTTTTTTGCAATAAATAGCTTTCACAACTGAGTTAAAATTACAAGAATTGTCTCTGTTCTTCTAATATTCACCCGCTGCTTTTTTGAAGTCAACGTGTATTAACCCTTTGGCGACGACGCTTTCGCCTATGGAACGATTTGCAAATATTTAGTGTCACCAACCCTCAGCTCCACCAGCTGAATTTAAATTCGTGTGGTCAAGTGGGATATATTGAAACTTTTACCCATCTGGATTAGTTCTTCACTTCCGTTGTCACAATCACTTTAGCTACTGCTGTTTTCGAAATAATATCTTCATAGATGTTGTCGCTGCTGCTGTCGCTGCCATTCACTTGCTTTAATTTATAGTAAATATTTGTAGTTGCTTCAATGCCATAGCTCACATTGTCTTTTAGTTTAATTAATTCCCGCGAGTTATTAGCTGGAAATGCTAATAGGATTTGCAGCAGCATTGGATATAAGCTCTTGCCTTTAGTTAAACTTGCAATGAGTTGTTTCGAACAGTCGCTGCACCTTTTATATGAAATTCAAACGTAAAACTAACTTCCTTGCCCTTTCTTGAGTTTTGGAAATGGATTTGCCTACATAAAAATAACGTACACAAATATTAAGAATCCCATGAGCGCACACTGAAATTCTGAAAGTTGCGAGAAATTCTTTAACTTCATGTCAGCATGAATTTCTCCACATTTCAATCACTGCTATTCATAGTGACTATTACTGCGAATAAAAGGGATAGATTTTAAGTTCAGGTGACTGTGAACAACACTGTGACTGATGCTTTAAAATCATAGTTAAAATTCAGAGTTTAACATAAGCTGATAAGAGCAATGGGCTAAACTGCTACTTTTTACAACCAATTGTTTTAAAAGTATAAGTAAATAAAATGTAAAAATTTTAATCACTGTGGTTTTTAGCACATAGTATTGTCAGAACTGATGGAAACTATTATCTTCAAATCACAGGCACAATCAAGTAAAGTAGATATGAAAGACCCGTCCGTAAACCACTCTTGTTTTCTTTCTTTTTCTTTTAATGGCACAACAGCCCATGGAGGGCCTAGGCCGAGCTTTTCGCATCCACTCATGTTGTGCGTGTTATATTTGTACATGAATGGAAGGGACCTACAGTTTTATGCCGAATCCGAGAGCCGAAGTGAAAAACTTTTCATAGGTAATTTTTACTCTTGTAGGATTGTCATTGCCTGCCAAGAGGTAGCGCCATGTAGAAAATTAATTTTTTAGTAATTTCTGTTGTGCCGAGATTCGAACCCAACTCACTACCACTACGCCACAGCGACTAACTAAATTTAGGTTAGAGAAGGTGATATTTAGAAAAGCGAATTTCTCACTCACTCTCACCTCCTCACTATTTACTCGTATTCCTCACTTCACTTTCCATTCATCATTCTCCACCCCTCACGCTGAACGTTGCACTCTGCATCCTGCCTAAAGTTTCTCGTAAAAATGTGGCAGGGGGGGAAACATTATCTTCTCTTCATTCCATCCATGTCACTCTTATCTTTTCATTCCACTACTACTCTCTCCCTCTCTCTCTCTCTCTCTCTCTTTGACCTCCTTTCTCATTCCCACTCTGTGTAAAAAATGTTTGCTTTGATATGTGCCCATCAAACTTGTTCTACACACACTTTGTATGCATATCTTTTAACTTAATTAAATGATTGTTAGAGAACCTTTTTGACTTTTCTGCTTTGCGCTTTTAACCTTACGGTTAAGTGAAATAAATCATCGCCTTCCTCATTTCTTCCACCACCTATGTCCCTACGTCCCAATCACGCTTATGAAAAGAACAATTTATTACAGTCTCCTCTGCCATTTATTTGAAAAGCGATGAAATTTTGATGCTGCCCTGCTGCCGTTGCTGCTTGCTCATACTTAATAGAAGAATGACTTCATTTGCAGTCATCATCAGCAACGGCAACAACAACAACAGCAGCAGAAAATTCTTCAAATATGATACAGGCTATTATTTTACATTACAATGAAGAGTTAAGTTCAAATGGGCAATGCATAGTACAATGGCCAAAGAACAACAACAAACCCAATAAATAATGAAAACTAACAAAATTTTATATCGATGCTAAAAATGTCAGAAGGTTTCGGATATTGATACAAGCAGTAAAGGCATTAAAGTTAATTAGTAAGATAAATAAAAGCTTTTTTTTTTTTTTTTTTTGCCAGAATTGCGTGTAAATAGCAGCACATTGACCATCAAATTTTAACCGGTTTAATATCATTTAAATTTAGTTGTTTAGTTGTGGTTAGTGCTCAACTAGAATTGAGATGCTTCCTTACCACAAGGTGGTTTATGCTTTTTCTTACTTTCTTTTACTTATACTTTAACAGATTTATGTGTTATTCTTTTCGTTGACTGTTGTTCGTCATTCCTCTTCTGGTTCTGGTTACTATTGTTGACATATGTTTCATATGTTTTCAGAAGGATATCGTTCCAACTAAATCTCACATGTGTGTCTATATATTGTGAACGTGTGCGTGTTAAGTACGACATTGTTGTCGCATGACACTTAAAAATAAAATAAAACAAAATAAAATAGAACCAAAACACACATGATATGGCATCAGTGAAAAACAAATGAAGTCACGTTTCAGCATGAACTTTATATTATTTAGAAAAAGTCAACAGCAGAAATGAGTAATATTTTTTAGATGTGCTATAGGAGATACTTGCATATATGCATATGCTCTTCTTTTAACGGCGCAACAGCCCATGGAGCGCCTAGGCCGCAGCCACTCATGTTGTACGTGTTATATTAGCACATGAATGGATGGAACCTGCAGTTCTATGCCGATTCCGAACTGCGAAGTGAAAAGCTTTTCATAGGCAATTTTTACTCTTGTAGGTTTGCCATTGCCTGTCAGGAAGTGGAGCTGTGAAGAAAAATAGTTTTACCTACTTTTTGATTTTTGCCTGTGCCGAGATTCGAAAACAACTCACTACCACTACGCCACAGCGACTAACTAAGGTTAGGTTCGGCTAGGTTAAATCGGAAACATGAAGACATTGATTTTTATATCACTCAAGTTCTCAGCTGGCATGGAGGTTTTAACGCCTACCTCTACAAGTTTAAACTAGAAGACGATTAGTTGAACGCAGAACGAATCAGAGGATTCCACGCATATCCTCTTTCACTTTACACGTTTCAAAAGGGTCAGTGAGAAGCTGCAGAGAGCATTTGGTGAACCCCCGACTATTGAAAATCTGACATCACATATGTGCGACTCAGTAGAGAAATGGAATGCTGTTCGCAATATAGCGAAAAATATAATGTAATGAAACGCCGAACAATGTCTACAACACATCGCGAACATAGAAGACAAAGGTATCAGGTGAACAGCAGTCAACAACTGGTGCCACCACAAAAATACCACCAACCAACAACGGAGTAACAAAGAGACAGCTTCATGCTGAACCAACCTCGCGAAGTATTACCTAATAGTTGTGCCACGGGGAGAGTGGCGGCAACAGCTTCACATTGATCCTTAGTGATAATCACAAATACTGAAATAGCAAATGCAGGAAACATTATGCGTATACTAAGAATGAAACATGCCTATTCTTTTACGGCAAAACACTGGGCCCTACTCAGTACATTTTTATACTGTTGGGAGTCCCAAACAAAATTTCTTTCTTTAAATTTAAATTATCGCTGAAGCGGTAATTTTTATATAAAGAGCTTTTGATATTCATGGCTAAGCCAAAGTTTTTGTGGCAAATAAATGATATGGAGGGAGTAGCTGAAGGGGGTGAAAGTTGGGGAGAAAAATATAGAGAAAAGTGGAAGTGGATTACAGGAAGCTAAGAGTAATTGAGTGAATGGGGAGAGAGAAGGGAAAAATAGAAGGGAAAGCAAATTGAAATATAGAGAAAATGGATGAAAGGTGAGAATGTTAGAAAATGGCGAGAAAAGCATGAACAAAAAGTGAGGGGAACAAAAAGGAAGAAACGGGCAGAGAAGGGGAAAGGGAGGGAATAGGGGATGCAAACATGCATTCGTTATTTTGAGGAAACTGTATATGAATTTAAAGAATCGAAATTCGATCACCGATATTCATAAAATCATTACTCCTAGCTTTCTCGGATTGATACTTTGGCGGGCTTCCATTGTTTCTTAATGCCTCGGGTTAACCATAACTGATTGTGATTACTCGAGACTGCCAGTGATTACATTTTTCTGCCTCTGGATATCACTGATTGCCTCTGATTTGGATCTCTGTGGAGAGATACCTTAGCTTCGCTTTAGTTATTTCCTATTAAATTAAGAATTTCTTGGAAAACTTTTACACTTTCCCCTTTGCTATTTGTTACTTAAATTTGGGGGCATAAAATTCAGTTAAAAATGTTTGCTACTTTATGGAAAAATTATTCAGCATTGATATATCAAATCGAAATAGCAACATTAACCGCTTCATTTCAATTCAAATCTTAATTAAAGTGATAAATTCAAAATTAATTTGTATTCTTTTAATCTGTATCCGAATATTTTGATATCATTTCTCTTTCACTTTTCTTTATGAAAAGAAAAGTTATTCAAGTCAGGGCAACACCACTAATCTCTTTATTTCAATTAAAATATCAATAACATTACTTAATTAATGTGAAAATAATATGATCTCCATAAGTAAGTACAATATTTTGCTTCTTTTTTCGTTTGATTTAATTTTTCATCGAAAAAAATTCGTCTTCTTCAAAACAAAAATTGATTTGTCAAATCCAAACAGCAAAGCAAATTGCTTCATTTCAATTAAAATTTAAGTATACTGATTAATATGACGCTACATAATTTGTAATTCCACAACATCAGCATCATAAAATATTGGTAATTTGTCTTCGTATTTATGTGATGTGTGTGATGTTGAAATTAATTATAATTATTTATCATTTCAAGTTACAAACTTGAATGCAATAAAAAGACAAACTTCAACTTTTTCCTCACTTCCACCTCCGCACACACACACACGCACACACACACACACGCGCGCACACTGCATCTAACCATTTTGATGCCGTGTATGTATCTAAGGTTTTGCATATGCGCCAATGTTTCACAATCATAGATTCTTGCATAAACCAGTTATATTAAGTAAAAATGCAACCAGCAACCAGCAACAAGAAAAGGTGCATTCGTTGCTGCTCACGACACGCGTCAGCAATTTTTCTTTTTTATGCACATGCAACGATAATGTAAAGCTGCTATTTATGAAGGCAACATTACTCAAATTTCATTTTATATGCGTAGCAGTTTGGAAAAAAACACACACACACACAAGAAAATGTACGACATGAAGTTGATGCTGGTTGCTAGCTGCTAGCTGCTGCCCTCAGCTTGTTGCTGCTTGGAGTTGTAGCTGTTAGTTGCATCCATTGCAGCGACGACATTCACTTCACTTTAACATATCATGTTTCTAATGCTTACATATATTTCCTCTTTTTTTCTTTTTGTTGTTGTTGTTTTTGTTGGTTAATGTTACTTTTTGTTGCTGCTGCCGTTGTTGTCATTCCAAGTTGAGTTGCACTCTGCTTTGGACTATTAAATTAAAACTTTTGAGATGTTTGTGTATTTCAAAAGTGTTACAAATTGTGATTTCTATTTGAGTGTAAACAAGCAAACACGATAAGTAGCCGTAATTTCACAGCATTGCCTTTCTATTGCCTTTTTTGAAGCCCTCTTAGCTTAAGTAGCAGAAGGTTTTATCTTCGTCATTTTGGCTCTTTAAAGAAAATTATTGCAGCTATGTTTTTATTAAACTACTTAGCCACGTTTGTGTTGATCTTTAATTGTCGTTGTTAATAAGCTGCTCTAAATGATGTGGAAATTTCACAAAGCAACTTTCGATTTAAGTAGATTATTACTACTGCCGCCAGCTGATTGATTTTCCTTCTGTACATATATAGCAAATATTTGCACAAAAGTTACACTGGCATACAAAAATAAGTATATTGCAGTGGTTTCGAAATCATTTCTTTTATTTATTTAAGTAATGTGTATCGCTTATTATAAATAATCTGTAAAGTTAAGCACAGAATTTATATGATTGTTTCATAAAGCCATTTTCCCTGCAGCAATAGTAGCTTATTTTTGATTGCCTGTGATTGTTTCAGTGCTATAGGATGATTCTTCACTAGTTTTATTTTCCATTGATTGATTCTTATTTATGCTTGCTTTTAATTAGGTAACTTCAACTTCAACTGCCACTGTCTATTTCTGTTTGCTCTGTCTGTCTTTCACCAATGTTAATGCCTCCACTTTGAGTTCCCTGGGATCGAAAGGCTAACTCATAGTACTTTTCGATTCGTATAACTACTCCTGATTGCTTTTGAACTCAATTTGATTGGTTTTACACGCTGTTACTTCATCCACTGGTCAGTTTTCTTTGATTGGTCTTGACTGACAATAATTGCCTCTGATCTCAGTCATTCGTGAGTTCTATTCTACATTGACTGCTTCTGAATATCAGGGTTTATCTCTGATTTCTAGGGCTGCAACTACTTTGATGACCTGTAACTAGCTCTGGCTGTTTCGGTGATTACCAATGACTTTGCCTGATTGCTTTTGATTACTTCTGTTTGACTTTACTTGCCTCATTCACCTCCACCGACTGTCACTGACTTTCAGTGACTTTCAAACAGAAATTTAAAAATTTAATTTTACAATAAATTTATCTAAAACACAGATCAAAAATCAAACTAAAGAGCAGCCCAAAATTTAAACCAAAATAAAAAATACAATTTTTAACAAACTCCTGTGCAAAAATCATCAATTCAGATAAAAAAAATCAGACCAAAACTCAAACAAAAGTTCACACTACCATCCCATATCAATTTCGAGCCAAATATCAATACACAATTAAATACTGACTAAGATTGAAAATCAGCCCAAAAGTTTTTGGTGTGAACTATATAGACCAAAAATTGGACAAAATTATGAGCAAAAAATCAGATCATTATTCAAACCAAAAAAAAGCACGGAAAAGGCCCTCCATGGGCTTGTTATTTCATTATGTAAAGTCAAACCAGAGGAGTCCAAAATTCATACTTAATAAAGGCCAAAGATCAGATCGATATTCAGATTAAATTCCGAACGAACTCATTACCACAAATTCCACATCAGTTCAAAAATCATTAATTAATTTTACACCAAAAATCAGATCAAAAATTTTGGTCTATAATTCAAATCAAAGTTTAAAAAAAAAATATTTTTAAAATACTAAATTTAACACAAAACATTCATTAAATCTTGACCTAACTTCTGTCCGTAACTCAGACTACAAATCAGATAAAATTTAGACCAAAATATAACAAAAAATCATACTGAAACTTGAGAGCAATTCAAAAAATCTGACCAAAATCAGGCCCATGTTCAGAACAAAACTAGCCCAGAAATCAAACCAAAAATTTAGATCATAACTCAGACTATAATTCGGACTAAAGCCCAACAGTTAAATAAAAATGAGTCCAAATTTCGTACACAATTTAAGGCCAAAAATCAGATCGACTTACAAACTGAAATCAGACCAAAGTCATGATCATCACTTAAATCAAATTTAGGAAATCACCCCAAAAATCAGAACAAATTTCAGATTTCAAATTTAGTCCAAAAATCAGATCGCAAATCAGACCAAAAATCAGGTCAAGGTTAAGACCTAAACTACGGAGGAGCTGAAGGTCCCATAATTCCCTGGCTTCAATACAACTGAATAGAAATACCACTTTATATGATTAAATCCATTTAAACATAATTATTTCCTGAATTACTTACTTCAAACAATTTTTAATAAATCTCATATAAGTATACTTGCTATGAAATCATGAAAAAGTTTCTGAAACTATCAAATACAATTTGGAAGATTATTAGCCAAATGTCGTCTTACAAACTTACCATGAAGTTTTTTTTTTTTTTTTGTTTCTTTTCTTTAATAGTTTTTCCCTCATTCTTAAGGCCAAAATGTTTTTATTTCAATAGGAAGCATAAAAGTTTTACAACTCAGGATGCAAAGAATAAAAAAAAAACCAAAAAAACAAAAAAATATGTAAGAAGACAAGTAAAGTAAAATGCAGAAAAATAAGTAATACTGAAAGTTCTTTATAAGCCCTTACACTTTTCTTTGAGCTTATGAAATGAAAAGAAAATTATAATGTTTCAGCTTAAAAGTTTGTGTAAACTTCAAAGCTTTCACATGTAAGTGTCAGTCGCACAAGCAGCACAAAAATTATGCAGTATATGTAAAAAAAATTCCAACAAAACCAAAAATTAAGCGTTAAAGACACGCATAAATTACCAGCTTTCCTTCCTGCTGTGGCTGTTTAAGTTGCATTATTTTATGAGCATCTTCTGCTTCTCCTTTTAAACTCTGTTCCTTAACGGAGTGCTTTTGCCTTTTTCTTTTCCTTTCTCTTCTCTTTTCTACTTATGACATCAATGTCATAAATCTTGCTAATGAAATGCCGTGCATAGTTCGGTGTCACCTTTCTCATGGGAATATTTAGATGTTGCAGAAAGTACTCGTAGTTTCATTTTAATCTTCATTTATTTTTCTACTTCAAGTTACAAGTTGTAATCACGTGGAAATGCACGAAACATTATTAATGCTCAGTGAGGGGGAATATATCATTCATGGAGTCTTGATTCTGCGCATTAATGCACGTTTTAATTGATATAATGCACACTTTTATTAATACCGTAAATACGTAATTTGCTAAATATACTTAATTCTATATCTATTAATAGTTTCATCAAAGTGAAGTTCATTAAAATTGTTTTTTTTTTGTGTGTAGTACGTCGCGATATTTGCATTTCGTTATTTTACTATTCCCTTGATTTATTTTTGTTTGGTAAGTGTACTTATAAATTCAATGAATTATTCAATAAATTATACAATTCGTTGAATACGAGTATCGTAAAAGTTCTTCGTGGTAGCATTGAAATTAAATATATATTTTATAAATCTATTCCAATTTATGCATGTTGCATTTTCGATTCATTGAAATATTCGCGCTTTAAAGTTTGTATGATTTTCCTTTCACGTAACTCTGAAAACTTTTCTCATAATTGTTGTTAAAAGTTAAAGTGCATAAAAAAAAATCATTTCAAGTTGCTCAAGACATTAATAATACATAAGTATTAACATGATTACTTTGAACTTTTTTCAATAAAAAATAATAGGTGTAAAGTGGTTGAAATTTATGTAAGTAGTTGGAGAATAGCTACGTGGTCGCTGTAGCGTAGTGGTAGTGTGTTGGACTGCTGCGCAGAGTGTCCGGGGTTCGAATCTCGGCACAAGCAAAATAAAGAAAAAAAAGTAGAAAAAACTAATTTTTCTACACGGCACCACCACCACCTCTCTTGGCAGGCAATGGCAAACCTACAAGGGTACAAATTGCTATGAAAAGCTTTTCACTTTGCCGTTCGGATTCGGCATTAAACTGTAGGTCCCTTCCATTCATGTACAAATATAACACGCTCAACATGAGTGGATGAGAAAAGCTCGGCCTAGGCCCTCCATGGGCTGTTGTGCCATTAAAAGTAAAGTAAAGTAAAGTAAAGTTGGAGAATAAAATTGTTTAAAAATACACGCAAATAAGTTTTTTAAGAATTTCGTCATTAACATCATGAACTATTGCAGTTATCTACTCAAAAATTAACAGACAATTTCAAATCAGTATTCCTTTTTTCCTCCTATTTTTTGAATCTTAATTCTAGATTTGCTTATCGCTCATCTCCTCCTCCTCCTCCTCCTCCTCCTCGCCCCCCTCCTCCTCCTCACCCTTTACCCAAACATTTGCTCATCAATACAGCATTCAGAAAATATTACTAAATTTTACTTTTTTCTCTTCCGAGACCCAAATTCTAGATTTTCTTCTGGATTCATAGACCAATAATTTTGTAAAAAAATATATTTTTTCTTAAATTTGCTTTAGTCAATAGCTGGGCCCCTATCTTTCCTGAGAGAATATTATTGTTTCTCATTTTAGAAAAGTAATTAAGCATAAGCAGAGCAATGATTCCTTATCTTGCTGGTATTGTAAGAAGATCAAAGTCTATTAATTTTCAATGAAATCGAAATCTAATATAATATAAGTTGCATTTCATGCAAGAAACAAGTCATTTTTAAAAAGGTTGATTAATAGAGAAACCAATGAACTTCATGAATGAATCGAACCTATGCAAATTTAAAGCTTTTCACATTCGCTTAAAATACTAATATTTCTTCGATAATATCTACACAATTAACTTTTCTTTTTGTTTATTTTCAGGTCTATTTAGATGAGTACCGCATGTCGTATGAGTAATATATTATTCATTCGTAAGTACCTCTGCATATGTATATAATAATTATAATTTAGCATATGTAAGCATAATTATAATTGCATATATTAAAAGCTATTGATTATTCTCTCCTCGCCAAACACTAATAGCAGCACCAACAGTGACAGAGAGAGAGAGAGAGTGCGAGAAAAACGTAAAATATCCAAATCTACAATCTAAAGCGACCTTGATTTTGTGTAAGGTCGTTTAATTTACTGCCTTTTTATTGTTGTTGTTGTAATTTTTATACAAAGTACAAAGAAATTATGGTAAAAAAGAGAAAAATTGTTACGAAAAATCAATTCTTCATTTGCATATCTCTTTTAGCACTTTATTTATATTTCAACTTGTTCTTATCGTCTAAAGCTAAAAGAAACCGCTCTACATTCTGGCATTCTGGCACTCAACACACATTAGACTTTAGTTCCAGTCCAGTCTTGCAGTAGTTAGCTTAAGTATATTTCATACTCTTTCCTCTCTTTTTTTTGTATTCTACATAGTTGAATTTTATTAATGTGTTTTTAGTTTTAAGTAGAACTTTCTTTACTGCATTTACTACTTTACTATTATTTCAGTCTACCAGCTTCTGCACTGAGAGTAAATGTTTTTTGGCTTACAGCCAAATAGCATAGGAACGTTTTGCGGAATCTCGCATTGTTTGTTTGTAGTACTACGTAATATGTAGCTTTTTGTTTTTTGTTTTGTTTTTTTGATTCAGTTTAATACATACTTGTTATTTCTAATGGAAAGCATTTTCAAATTAAATAAAGTTTTGTTTTTGCTTTTGGCACAGTTAAAAATTACTGCATAATTTACTTTAAAGTGTTGGCAAATGCTCTACCGAGTAAATTGGAAATAATGTGATAACAAAAAAAAAAAGTACATGCAAAAGTTTTACTGTACGTATGAGTAATATTTAATAGAGATTTTCGTGAGCCGGAAGTATGTATTGAATAGAGATAATTGTTATTTTTGAGTATTATAAAAGCCGGTAATAATAACTAAGTGGATGAGCAACTGCTACTCCCAATGTTTTGCTAATTCATTGTAAATTCTAGATTAGATGAGATTTGTTTAGACTTAGGTATGGTGGGCAGGAGGGACATCAAAATTCTTGATCATAAGTATAAAATAAAACAGAAACAGCGTTCTGTGTGTTTTACTTTAAGGTAATTTCCAGAGTAATGAGTGATTGTAGGAAAAAAGGGTATTTTAAATCAAACCTGATATTGAACAACAACCATCGAAGAATCTTAAGTTAAAATCAGAAAATCTTCCAGAAAAATTACTATTTTGCAGTAACAGTGATTTCGAGTTATTCTCCAACACAAGAAGTGCTATGACAAATAGGCACTACTAAGCGTATGAGTAATAATATTTAATAATAACATAACACAGCCGACGGCCTATGTTCCCAGTGCAACGTTCTAAAACAAAAATTAAAAATTATTCAACTATTCATAGTAACAATAAATAATCTAATTCCGTAAAACTAATTATCAAATGTTTCTCATATTTTCATTACCTTGAAATGGAATAAATGAATTTAACTGAAAATCTTCAACTATTTTGCTACATTTAGAAAAAGAAACTTTTTATCTACCATACACAAAAATGAACATAGAACAATTTACTCTGTGTACAAATTTCTAGGTCACTTAACTCAATTTACACAATCAATTCATTCAGTTGAGCAATTTAAAGTTCACACAATAAAATATGAAAATGTGAGTGTTTGCTGCGAGAAAATTGATTGAAGAATTTATGAAATGTACATACATAAGTAACTAAATTCAGGAAGTTCAAGTATATTTACATTTAAATTTCAAATTTATTGAAATGAGAATTTATTTAAATTATGGAAACAAGTAAAAATAGAGAATGGGGAAAGGAACAAGGCAGTTACGCACTTAGAAATTAAATTTAAAGTGGAGGTTATCGTATCATAGAAAGACCAAGTATAAGTAGATTGCTAGATGAATCTTAGGTTTTTCCATTCAACGAAGTTAATAACAGAGAGAGACATGATTTGATATGTAGTGGTGAAATTGGCGGAAATGAAAATGGAAGAAGTGAAATAGGTAGAAGTGAGATTGGGGGTTAATGAGAACGACAGGAGAAGTTAAATCGATAATAGTGACATTGAGCTAAGTGCGATCGGTAATAATGTTTTTCATTATAGATAGACTGCCAAAAGTGACATTGATCAATGAAAGATCGGTAGAAGTGAGAATGGTAGAAGTGAGATTGGTAGAAGAAGACTGCCAAAAGAGAGATTGATATGGTAAATGGAAGATCGTTTGAAGTGAGATTGATAGAAGTGAGACTTGCAGAAGTGCGATTGATATAAATGAGATCAGTTGTAGATAGAGATCAATTATTGTTGTGAGATCAATGATAGTGATTATTAGAAGTGAAAACAGTGAAAATAGAAGTGAGAACGGTCGAAGTGAGATCAGATCGGTAGTAGTGATATAGTGCCAAAGCGATAGTCGGTAATAATAGTGAGTTCAGGAGAAATTAGATCGATAGATTAAAAGTGAGATTTATACTTAGTAGTGAAATCGGTAGAAGCGAAATTGATAAAAGGTAGATCAGTAGAACAGAAATCTGTAGAAGAATTTGAACGTTGGACGGGAGGCCGGTATTGGTAGGATTGATAAAATTGATAGTAGTTAGGCTAGTTAGGCTAGTGCGTAAAAGTAGATTATTAGATAAAAGTAGAGGGATAAATAAAAGTGATAACCATAAAAAGAGATCGGCTGAAGTGAGGTCTATAATTCAAAGGACATGAGATCAAAGAAAGATTAACCAGTAAATATAAAAGTGATATCGATAGAAGAAGTCAGCAGAATGTGTGTGGATTGATTAAAGGGGAATGCATTGAATTGAAAATCGGTAGATCTATGCACATTAGTCAACCACACATTCAAAGCTGATTTTCTGTTTTTCTTCCTCTCCCTCTCGCTCTAGCACACGCGTGCTGATGAACATCAATATAGATCAATACCAATCAATCCCTTAATCCAGTATTATGTAGAATAAAGTATACAGATATTTTGTCACTAACTACAAAATCGGCACAACTCAAAATTAAAACAAATAATGTTCAGAAAACGGCAACCAAAAAAAATGGTTTTGCTCATGTACTTTTGCTCATGCCTATAAAAATATAATTTTACTATATTGTTTGTAATAATTCTTATAATTCTTTCGTTGTTAAAATGTATCTATTTAATCGTGGTATGTATAAATTTATATCGACAAATGCTGATGATTTATGTGCTAATTTAATGAAACTCTTCTACTCACATTAAATTAAACACAATAATCTTAGCTGATGACTTTATTGAATACTACAAATGCATACTGAGATGTCAGATGATGTTAGTAACTTAGAACCGGATGGTGGAACTGGAAATCGAGTTTGAATTAAGACGCAGATAAAAAGAAAGATACAAAAACCAGAAAATATCATCACGACAGAAACAGCAATAGCTGAATGTAAAATGTCAAAGTGTTAACAAAACTAAATTTAAATATTACGTACATGAATAAAATACATTAAATGATGGTGATATTGACATTAAGTAAGTTGATAAAAATTGTAGTGTTTTAGTGTAGAATTTATGAAGAACACTGAAAAGTTTGATTACTTAATGGGAAAGTAAGATGTATAAAATACAGTAGCTAAAGTGGAGCACCTGCAAGGAGCAGTTGTTCTTACTATGAACAAGCTTCTTTCTATACTGCCAGTGTAAGCTGTAATTATCATTTGTCACTATAGTTTTAATAGTTATTCAAAACAAAAAAAAATATTACACTTAAAGTAAGCAATTTGACTTGACATAATACCTACAGTGTAGAAATTGAACTGGCGCAACCACTGATACATTTACAAAAGCTAATAAGGACATTACACATAAACGCACAGACATACAGATACACATAAGTATGATGACATAAAGCATACTTAACCCAGTAAAAATGCATTCAACTTTACAAATATGTATTTAAGTGTGGGTTTGGGTGTGTGTGTGTGTGTGTGTGTGTGTGTGTGTGTGTGTGTGTGTGCGGGTGTGTGTATCTGTTCATTCTCTGTGGCTAATATTATAGTACAAACACTCAAATGCTTGTAGTAACCACACTCACACATGAGTTTAAGGAATACATTATACCACAATATCATGTGTATGTGTGCTGTCGACACATACATTCACACACATTTACTCACCCTCAAGGAAACTAAGTAAAAAGTATTAGTAAAAAAATAATGAAAATAAATTTGTATTCTGGTTCAGCACAACAAGGTGAAGGTTTTTCAGCGCAGCAACACAACTGCTGTTGCCTTACTTCCATTTGTTGTGGTTGCCTCTTAGGCTTACCTCCCCCCACCCAACTAACTGCAAAACGAATTAACTGCTGCTGGTCGTATGGCTCAAAAGTTAAATAATAGCAGCAGCTATTGCCCCTCGTACATTCAAATATGAAGCTCTCTCATGTAGCCGCAGTTGCATGTGTCGAGTTGAGTTGGGCATTTTTGCGTTTATTTCTTTTTCTATTATTATTATTTGAGTATAAGTAAGTTTGTTATTGTTGTTGTTTTTTTTTTCTTCCTCTTTTTTAGGAAAAAACTATTATACATTTTAAACATTAAACATTTTGTACATGATGAATGAAGTTAATTGAAATCACGGATGTGTTTTTTGTTAGCTCAGAAATGAAAATTGTTTGGTCGCCGCTGTCAAATGTGGGTGTTTTTTAAAGCAGTCTGAATGGTTTTTTCTTCGGCTGCATTCTTTAAATTTTAACATCTATTTAATATTTATTATGCATACCTAAAGATTGTACATACTTAAAGATGTACATATAAGTTTTGCGTTCAGTTATTTATCTACTGGGTAGAGTTTAGACTGAGTAGAGGTCTTCTATATATCTACTGTGAAATCCAACCTTCATACCTGAGACACCATCAAAACTCTTCATCACCTAATAGGTATTAACTAAATTTAAAATATTTTAGAGGTACAGTAGCTTTCGCTTAATTCCATACTGCTTAAATGATGAAAGATTGGTGGCATGTTTAGCTTTTTGACTTATGGCAATCTTGCAGCAAATGAGCGATATGTATTTCTACAAAGTATATTCTTGTGTGATTGAAAAATTCAGTTGTAAATAAAAATTAAAAAAAAGGGATTTCCATATATGAGGTATTTTTATTTAACTTGGTCCTTTACAATTTATTTGTACTATTTTTTGAATACAACATCAATAAAGTGGCCGCCGTTATTGACCAAAGCAAAATGTGTACCCATTTTTCTGCGTTTTCCATGACTTTATCGAGTATCTCCGACGGTAGAGCCCGGCACGAATGTTTGGCTTGAGCTCGTCAATAATCTGAGGCTTACTGGCGTACCCTTTGCTTTTCAAATAACCCCACAAAAAAAGTCCGGAGGGGTGAAAACTGAACTGGGTGGTGAGTCCATGTTGCAATTTTTCGTTTTTCGTTGCAGAAACTGCATTGTTTGTTTTGCAGTGTGGCATGGCGCTCCGTCTAGTTGCAACCAGTAAGTAACTGTCCAGATCTTCATCACACATTTGTGGGCAGACATAATGAGCCAGCCAATCCACCGATATCAATTCCCATCGACTGTTTCTTCTTCTCGGAAGTAAAATGTCCCAATGATAGTTTTGGTGCAAACGTCGGCCCAAGCAGTCACTTTTTGGTCATGCAATGGTCCTTCATGGATCTCGTATGGATTCTCCATGCCCCAAATGTGGCAATTTTGCGGGGTAACAGCGCCAGAGAGTGTGAAATGGGCCTCGCGGGTCATCAAAATTGCCTTCAAAAAGTTAGGTTCAGTGTCTACTATTCGAGCGACTGTTTGGCCCTATTCCAAGCGATGTGGACAGTCTGCCGGCAATATTCTTTGAGTCAATTGCACTTTATACGAAAACAAATGCAAATCATTCTTCAAAATGTGTCGCAAGGTGGTTTCACTGACGCACAAAATGATGATCGCGGTGAGGATACGACACATGTGGGCTCTCGGCATAACTCTCTCTTACCGCTTCAACCAGTACAGTTGGAACGTCTAGGGCGTTGATAAACGGCTTGTCAAAGATCTTCCACTGACCTGTGCACAACAAAATTCGACACCAACCGATTTTCGACGATATGCACGTTGAGTTAACACAACTGAACGACTAAGTATTTTTAATATACAGTGTCATTATTTCGGCGCGTTGTTTCGCAATGTAAAGCGATTGTACTGAATTGACGTTTCAGAAACACGTTTACTCAAGCCAATCGTTTGGTAAATAAACTAAATTATTCAGTAAATACATTCAAGTATATAACACAAGTTCTATTTTGTGCTACCACAGAAAAAAAGCACTCAGGCATTAGAATTATCAACAACATCTGCTTTTACAAAAACCTACTGCTGTTGCGGCTCTGCTGCTGCAATTTCTAATCATTTTCGGTATTATCTTTAAGTGTAGCACTTTTCCATGGCTAAGAGAAAGATACTTTATGTATCTAAATACAGAGATAGAAAAAAGTGTAGGGGAAAACGAGTATGTGCCTGGTGGAAATCATCATCAAGTTATCCTCGCTATTAGCTGCTGCTGCTGCTGTTGTTGCTGCTGCTGCTTCTTCTTCTACAGTTACTGATTGTTACTGCTACCTCTACAATATAAACACACAACAGCAACAGCAACAGATACAATTATAGCAACAACTTTTCGAGAAAATTGTGTCGCTCCTTTTAAGTAAAGCGGATTTTTTTTTCGTTACTGCTATTAAAAGCAGGAAATGATGCTACAAGATTATTTTTCATCTTCTTTTCTGTGTTTTTTGCTGTTAGTTGCTGTTGTTTTCTGCATACAGCACAACAGAAGAAAAAAGAAACAAGTTAGATTCGCATAAAAACAAAACAAAAACATTAACGAGTTGTGTATAGCAGCAACAAGCCAAAAAACAAGCGGAGAGATGGAGAGACAACGACAGGCAACAAGGCAGTAAAAGCAGTCAAGGCATGCGGCCAGGCGGCAATCAGGCAGTCAAGCGACTGAAACATCTGCTAAATGTTAATACATTCATTCAAAAAATACCAAAAAAAAACCAACATTCATATCTGAAGTGAACAGAAAGAAAGTTGCTTTGCTTTGCTGCTTGGTTGATTGCCTGCTTGCTGGCCTGCTTGCTGGCTGGCTTGCTTGCTTCGGCGACACTGACAGTGAAAATTTAATCAAAATGTTGTTTGCACATCCAGTAAATAACATGGATTCGGTGAATTGCTTAAAGAAACGAAACAGCAACCGGCAACCAGCAAACAGCAGCAGGAGATATTTTTTGAGCAAAGTGGTAATGCATGTAAGTATCTCAGCGATCCGCGTATGTGCTTCAACTCTTTGCGATGATACCTTTATATTTTTTTTTTTTTTTGTTTATCTTTGTTTTTTTTCTTTGGGTATGCAAGCTCGCTACTTCTAATTAATGCTTGTGAATCAAGTTAAACTTGATTGCGGCTGTTGATGCCACCACATTGGTCACTCTACCAATTACTCACCAATTGTTGCACCGTTTACTTAACTGTAAATTGAACAGTTGCACTCAGTAATTTCTTCTTGCCTTAAAGATTGACAGCATTCTTCTTCTTTTTGATGTATATTGCAGTTGGATAGCAAGAAATTTTGTTACACGTTTCACTTCAACTTTATACTTTTGCGCGGAATTGATGTGCGACTTTCGAGCCAATTGCTTTAAATAGATTTTAAGATCGCTTTGATTTTGCTATTAGAAAATCTGTATTTAGTTTTCTCTTTTAAAATGTCGGTTAAAAGTGGAGTATTTAACCACAATACTTTGGCTGTAAAGTGTATACAAATTTTAATATTCTCCTATCATTTAAAATGGACATGATCGCAACTTAAATTAGAAATTGCTTTAAATTGGAACGGAACTAAAGCATTAAAAATGATTGACAATCATTTTGTTGCTATTTTAGGCTCAAAGTAAATAAAAAGGAGCTATTGGAAGGGATAAATACAATCAAGCAGTGCGGAATAATATGAAATGAAACAAGAGTTCCGCAAGGAGCTCAAAAAGGAGCTCAAAAAGGAGCTCAGTCAGTGTTAACAGTTCGCAAGCATTTTAGTTTGACATGAATGAAAACAGTGCAAGCCACTTATAACAATTCTTTCTGGTACTGTCATAAACTTGCCATAAATTTTCCCAGTTCTAAATGAGCCGGAAAAGAAAACAAAAGTTCCACAAAGAAAATGGCACTACAGAAAATTTTTTTTATATATTACAATCATTTAAAATGTACATGATCGCAACTTAAATTAGAAATTCCACTCATGTTGTGCTAGTTATATTTGTATATATTTAAATGGAAGAGACCTATAGTTTTTTATGCCGGCTCCGAAAGGAAATGTAGGTTTTCCATTGCCTGCCAAAAGGTGGGGCCGTGTAGACAAATTCTTCCGAAAGAAGAGTTTCTAAACGATGAGAAAAATATATCTCTCCACGCTAAATGAAAGTTTCGTTAGGATCTTTTCAGTCTACTTGTAAATAAATCAAACTGTAGCATGTTCAATTCCTCAAGTGTAGAATAGATTTCGTTCCATTGGCCGAGAATGTACCACTACAGTAAATAAAAAAATAAGAGTTTGCAACACTTTGTTCCAATGCAGCAGATTATAGCAACATTTTTTACTATTTTAAATGAAAAACAATCTAAAAACTATACTCTGAAAATGTAAACTAATTAGAATTTTATCCTTATTCATTCCATAACGAGAATAAGTAGATACAGTTCTTTGTTCCTGAAGCGTTTATGTCTTTTATAAAATAATGACAACAGCTTGCCGGTACCAAAAAGTTTTACTCTCGATCTGGAGCGAAACACCAGCGAAACAATTCTATAACTGTTTGTTGTCCGTAAAATATTGTTTCATTATTATTAAAAGGAGGCTCTCAAAAGAGGCTCTCGTTCTGGGTTAAAGCGACCATTTTATTTTCTGGAGTAAGATAACACATTTCCCATAAGTTTTCTTTCCAGACTGCAGCGAAACTTTGCAAACACTGTTCTTTATTATTTTCGTACTGAGTAGCGATTGCTTGCAAAGGTTACGAGTAAATGCGATTCCTGAAACTAATTCATTTTGGGATTGTCACTACTCAGATTTTACTTAATTTCAGATCAACTATGTTCAGGGAGACTTGCATTGCCTGAACGTTTGTTCTGCTGTATGTATTATCTTTTTAGCTTTTGGCTTTGCTATTAGATAAATTGGACCAAAAATGAGTTACACTTTAAACTAAAAATATTTCGATTAACTTTTAATTTTACTACACCCATTTGTTATAGTTTGTCAGCTGTTGTTGCTGCTTATACATGCACATATTTTGCAATTTGCCACTTTTACTATATTTTGACTTACTTACTACAAACATAGTAAATTCATATGTCAACATGTTTCGCATATTTTCTCAAAATCAATTTCATTTAGTTTCTAATTAGCAAATTGCAAGTTTTGAATGCCATGTTCAATTTATGACTATTATGACTACCGCTCAGCTTTAACAATTAACTAAAGCTATTTTTTAATTTGTAATACTTTTATGGTAATTGTAATTTACAAAAGAAAATATTAGTAAAATTACTAAAGTTGCGTATTATTTTAAATCAAATTAATTGAAGTGATTGAAAATGGTAATTTTCATAATTGGGTATTTTTTTGGAAACTTCTTTAATTTATTTAAAATATTTTTTTTTAGATATTTTTCAGATATTTTAATTAATTCATTTAATAACTTCATTTATAAAGAATGGAATCAATTCGAAAAATGCAATGAATTCTTAATTCATTTGCTTGATGTATGTACATTAGATTGGATCGCTTTACAGGAAACTTTTGTAACACCCTACTTATACTTAACATCAATTTTTGAGAAGACGGGGTAAATATAGGATGCTTGACATCCGGGATTTTTTACTTTAATAAAATTTTTCTAACCTTTTCCCCGGAACAACCCGACCCCCTCGCCCCTCCCCCCCAACACCCCTCTCTCCACTAGGTAATTTTAAGTTGAAATCTTAGTTTAAAAATGCATTCCTTGCCTTTGGAATCCCTGGTACACAAAATTTCAACCAAATAGGTCAGTCCATAAAGACGTATCCAGAACAAGAGAAAATTCAATAACTTCCCTCAAATTTTACTAATTTTTGCTCTGGCGCCCCTCAGAAAAAAATTGCAGATCATTATTAATGACAAAATAGTTAATCTATTGCTTAAAAAATAATACAAAAAAGTACCAGTTTAAAAAGAAAATTCCAATTTGACCCTAACATTTACTTCGGAGCCAGATCATTCCAGATCATTATTAGTGGCAAAATAGTTAATCTATGGTTTAAAAAAATCTTTACTTTTACTTTACTTTTAATGGCACAACATCCCATAGAGGGCCTAGGCCGAACTTTTCGTTTAAAAAAATCCCTAGTACAAAAAAGATCCAGTTTAAAAAAGAAAATTCCAATTTGACCCTAACATTTACTTCGGAGGCACTCAGGAAAAGAAGAATGTAGAATGTATTCTTTGGCCTAAAAATCTCTGGCACACAAAGCTTCAACAAAATCGCTAAAGTATAAGGGAATAGTAAATTCATAATTTTGAAATAGTTACTATGTGAAGAATGCAAAGTTTTTTAATAAATGATTGGCAACTGGTATTTTTGTTAATCCATTTGATTTGTCTGAAGGTTTAAAATCATTTCCAATTATAAATTAGAGCAAAGTATGTGAATTTTCTTTGATTTGATTTTTGATTGGGAATGATTCATTTTCGAAATTTAGAATTTTTATGATTTGATTGAAGAAATACTTTCTTTAGCAAATTATTTTTTTTAACAATTTTTCCTTTGCCATTATATGATTCGATTGAGAGAATGCAATCTTTTTCTTATAAATGATTAGGAATAGTCTTTTTTTGCGATCCTTAGTGACTTGATTGAAGAATATTATAGAATTATCAACCAATCATTGTAGTATTGTTAATAGTTACAATTATGGCAGTTAACAGTTGTATCATTGATGGACAGAATTTCTTTACCCATTTTCGTGCTTTGTTTAAAGAGATCTGAAAGCTTAGAGATTTAGCACAATATCAATTCCATATCAATGCCCAACCTTTGTAGTGGGCAATCAAAAGCAATTTATGAAATGAATAAATGAAGTTGAAAACTCGAAAACAACAATAACTAACATTTTTCTTTGATTGACACATGTACAGCAAACACACGCCTACATTGTTTATTCTCTTTTAGTCACTTTTACTTATAGGTTTTTATTATTAAATATTGTTTTTTTTTTTACACGGCGAAACAACAAAATTCAATTTTCCTTATCTTATCTTATGCCCGTTTATAGGAAAACTTTTTGAAAAAGGGGGGGAAAAGAAGCAGAAAACAGAAGAGTATAAGAGAATTAGGCTCAGATAAAATGTTGTTCTTATCATAGAATAGTGGAACGTTCAAGTAGAAGTAGAAGAAGAAAAAGAAGAAGAAGAAGTGCAAAGCGTGGATGTAGACAATATCTTTTCATATAAGTACTATATACATATGTATATGTATGTATGTATGTATGTAGTATATATATATTTTTATAATTTAAAATGTAATTTAACTATTTTTTCTTATCAAATTTGGCATGTATGCGAGACTCTTTGACTGCGACTGCGACAACGAATTCTGTGTTTGTATCTAAAATTGTTTCTATTTCATATTGAATTTATAAGAGAGTATGTGTGTGTGTGTGTGTGTGTGTGTGTGTGTGTGTGTTGAAAAATATATCTGAGGCTGGTGGTAGTAGTAAGTAGGAGAAAACAAATAGTATGCATGGAAGAATCGTTAAGTAAAGAGTTGCAGACAAACTTTTGTGCTACGTTTCAAGTTAAAGTGTGGAAATTTTAAGAAACTATTTGAATAATTCTTAAAAATATTTGCAGAAATATATTTAATGAAAAGAAGTGAGGTGATTAAAACATTTTCATCATAAAACAAATTAACTACTCTACTTTTAATCGCTTTCGTTGTGCTTCAATTGAATTATTGACTTAAAATAAGCACATAAATCAAATTTTAGCAAAATTATGACAAATTTTCATATACCATATATAAATATTTTGTTATATTTGTATTTAACATAATTGATGAAATTATTAACTACAACAACAATAACAACAACAACATAGACGTAAATATTGTCTGCCCAACTATCAATAAATTGCCATTATCAGTTAGAACGGTACTAAATGACATTTTGTAAAAAAGCAAAATTTTTCACAATTTTGTTGAAAATAAAAATAAACATTTTTTTGGTACTTTCGTATCAAAACTGCATATAAAAAGTATTTAAAGCAGCATGTTTCTGGTATTGTGTTTGAAGTTTTTTTTGCTTTTCCTGTCCAAAATGTCACTTAGGGCCTTTCTAAGGGATGATGACGAAATGAAAATGCAAATAAAGCCAGCAATCAAAATTTAAAATCAAATCAAAAATCCAACAAAATCCCAAATGCTCAAAGCGAAGTGTTTTTATGTATGAAATTAATTTATGAATTGATATCAAAAGCAAAGACAGGGTGCTCCATTAAATATTTAAAATACTTACAAATAACGGTTGATAGTGAAAATGAGGAGAGAATCTTTTAAAATTTTCTTTTTCCCAGTCATTAGTGTCACAAACCGCATTTTATTTGAAATCACAGTGAGTGTCAGGATTCGCAATGCATTTCCAATCACAGTGTGTTTGAAATAGCTGTGAGTATCTGAAATCACAGTCAGTTTCCGAAATCACAGTGAATTTCTGAAATTACAGTGAGTCACCGAAATCGCTGTGAGTATCTGAAATCACAGTCAGTTTCCGAAATCACAGTGAATTTCTGAAATTACAGTGAGTCACCGAAATCACAGTGTGTATCCGAAATTACAGAGTGTCTGAAATCACAATGACTACTTGAAATTACAGTATCTCTGAAATCACAGAAAGTGAGGATCTGGAATAACATTAAGCATCTGAAATCACAGTATGTCAAAAATAACAGTGTATCTGAAATCACAGTGACTGTCCGAAATTGCAGTGAGTCTCAAATAACAGAATGCCTGCATTGACAGTGTATCTGAAATCACAGTGAGTATCTATAAATTTCAATGTGCGTCTGAAATCACAGTGATTGCCAAACTCCAAGAGATTATCCGAAATGGCAGTGTATCTGAAAAAGCAGCTAAGGTCCAGTTTTATAAATTATAAGCTCGAAGCCAAGGAGAGATTGGATCTTAGAAGTGTTGGATTAAGCAACACTCGCAAAAGTTTACAGAACTTTTATTAACTAAAGAGCTTTCAACTTTAAATTTCCTTCACCAAATCGTTGAAACAGTTTTAACTGCAGATATTAAATGCTACTAATCCAAATTATATTTTCCCATATTTTTTATAAAAAAAACAGTTTTTTTTAGTTGAATTAGCCGAATACAGTTTCGTCTGAACCTGACCTATCAATCTGCTTAGTGAGTTGAGTGTACATGCAACACTGTGCCATTTGAACTAAGATCCAAAAATGGTCCTAGAGTTAAACGATTACTGGAAAAGTTGCGGTGATGCAGAAGAAATCGAATCAATCCAGCAGCTATTTTGTAGATGCCTTACATCGAGTCTCCGCACAATGGGTGCAAGTTTCTTCGATAACTTTGCAGACACATCCGGGGTAAAGAAAGATACGGGATTTGCTGAAATTTGTAACGAGCAACGACTAGTTTCAGTCTGATAACAAGAGAATTAAGTTCGTGGTAGTGTTCTAAAACAAGCATACAAATTAAGAGACTCCAAATGGGCCACAATTGTTCTCCGAGTGGAAATGAACACTAATCTTATCAAATACGAGTAATCTTCTTAAACATAACCTAACATAACCTAACCTACTTGAACATAACCTACACAACATTTAACTGACCCCAGTACTTGTCTCTATTACATAGATACTGTATGTAAATATAAATTAGGGACATATTTTACTGAACCTGCCGAGTAGTTATTCATAGGTAGTGATATTTGTGACTATATATGAATGTGTGTTCCCGTTCACAATTATTGGTGTGTGTGTGTATAATTAATGAATACATCATTGTCATCACATATGCACACATACACACATACACAACCACAAACAAACCCATGCAAACCATTGAAAATAATCAACATAAAAATTTTATTCAATGGCAACATTTCATGAATAGAAAATTTCATTAAATTTTTACTTCACTTGACCACAAACAACAGCCAATAATAACAGCACCAGCAGCAACATCAACAACAAAAACTAACGCTGACAATAGCAACAACCGCTGCAGTCAATTCCAGATATTACCAACAGCTAGAAAATATTTCTGTTATTGTTTTGTTACATTTCACTGTGCTGCTGTTGTTGTTGTTGTTATTTGCGTTTGCTGCTGGTGATGCTGGTGGTGGTGATGCTGGTGGTGGTGATGCTGTTGTTGTTAATGATAATGATGCTGATAATTTTGTTGATTGGTAGAGATGACGATAATGCTGCTGTTGGTGGTTAAGGTTGATAGTGGTGAAGATGGTAATGTGCTCATATTGCATGCATTTCGAGAGAGGACCCAGACGCTGACACTCGTCAGTGGTGACATTTTGGCCAACTTAATTAAACGCTCTGTCGAATACTTTGGTGGCCAATCGTGAATTGTAATTATATTTATTATTATGTATGCTGAAATTTCATTATTATTATTATTTTTATTATTTTTTCTGTTTATATTTTCGTTTTTTTTCTTCTTATTATTTTTGTGAAGTGAAAAGTCAAGTGAAAATATCGGAGTATCCTAAAAAAATTATCTACTATTTTGTATTTTTTCTTTGTTTTTAGTATGTTTATCTCATTTTATTTATTTTATTTTTTAATTAACCATCCATTTTTCTGTTTATCATTGTCAGCCACGTTAATTGTATTTATTTTTGCAACATACAATAAACCATCATTTATAGCAAACATGCGAGTACAGCGGCGGAAACATCAACTTCTCTCTCTAAATTCTTTTTTATACAGCAGCAATTTATGGATGCTATTAAGGCCATTTAGAATTGTGTAACTACTTTCACTACTAGAGTTATTAAAACTGACTTATACATTTTTATTATGTAGAATTATACAACACAAGGTTGCGGTGATAGTCTCGGAGCTTAAGAAGATCACTAGTTAATAGTTTAGGTTTCGTTAGGTTTCGATAATGAGGGAACAAAGTACGGGCTTGGATATTTTCGTGTCTTCAAAAAATCTCTTAAACAACGATCGTATGGGCTGAAGTATTTATCGTTTTGACTTTAAGTGCTTTTCGATAAGAAACCTTTAATGAAAATAACAATTTTTTTTGAATTTCTTAAAGGGTAATTTCTTTAAAAAGAGTTGGAACCTAGAAGGTTTTGCTTTTCAACAACCACAAGTATTTTTCATTGAAGTCTGACTACTTCTTTAAAATATAGTTTTTTTCGATTTTTCTAACAGTGAGCATAAAGAAGAAATAAAACTAAATATTTTTTTTTTTTTTAAATATTTTGAATATTTAAAACATAAAAAAAAAAAATTGTTTTATTTATTTATTCATAAAAAGTTAAGCTTAGCTTGCTTTGACCTTTTTTCATTTATTTTAATGGCACAACAGCACATGGGGGCCCAGGCCGAGCTTTTAGCATCTACTCTTGTTGTGCGTGTTATATATGTATATGAAGGTAGGTCCCCTACATTTTAATGCCGAACCCGAACCTCGAAGTAAAAAGCTTGTCATAAGCATGCCATTGCCTGCCAAGTGATGGTGCCATGTAGAAAAATGTTTTTTTCTATTTTGTCTGTGCCGATATTTTAACCTCGGACAGCGAAGCAGGCCAATGCACTTTCAACACCGCCACGGCGACCACCTGCTTTGATCTTCAGTAACCTGAATTACTTTCTGATGAGGATTATTTTCTATTTTTAAATTTTTTCCTAAAAAAAATAGTGTTAATTTCTTGTAAAAACGAATTCAATTTGGGTAGTTTTGACCTCCAGTAATTACTTTACCTTGGATAATGTTTTCCTCAAAGACTCTATTATAGGTTTAAAGGGCCATTTTCTAAATTTAGGATATATTATCCTATTCAGTGCCGTGTATAGAAGGCAACGGATAAAAAGTTCCCTGGGGTAAAGGGGCCATTTAACGGGGCCTATATTTTCGAAACATGCCTCAACACATAAAGCTTGGTTTTCATAATTTTTGTAATTTTCAAATAATAATTGGGTATAATAAAGTAATACTGTCATTTACTAATATCCGAAAATCTTATATTTCATCATCTCATATTGCTTTGTTTTTTAACTTCATAGAAATATAAAAAGAAAAATTAATTTTTTTTGAATTAAATAAATTGATTTTGATGACATAGAGTAGATATTTATGTTATACCGACCTACTACCCATAATGAAAGAACCTGCAGCTAAATAATTACATTTCCCCGAAGCTTATCTTATCAATTTGAAGCAGCCCGTCGTCGCTTCATAAAAAGCAAAATATGGAAGAACGCCGTCAAACTGAGAGATAACAAAAGAAAACAAATATCAAATCGAAAACCAAATATTGCGAAATAAATATGCCTCACGCCATTAACCAGAAGAAAGGAAAATCATAACAATTTATTAAAGAAACAAAACGGAACAAATAAACAAAGAAATATAAAAATAAGTATGTAAGCGGATTGGCGAAGATACAAATAACAATTTGCAAAACTAAAAGATACGAAATAAAACTGCAATGTGCAACCGCAAATATTATCATCGTCATCGACATCTCGACATCTCGACATCACTATCAACAGCAACATTATCATTAGCATCGTCATCACCATCGTGTCTTGCTTTTGTCTGTATCTATTTATAAAATTCACAGTATCACAGTATCATAGTTTAGAAGGAAAGTAAGCGCACCACACACACATCAACACAGACAATATAAATATAGTATCCATTAGTTACTACGTGCAACTTCACGATTCGTTAACTTTATATATACTTGCAGCAAGCAGCTACTAGCAACCATCTACCGGCAACTAGAAACTAGCAACTAGCCATACAAAAATCAATGAAATTTAAATAAAACCATTGCATAAAACTTAATGTTTTATGTAGTTACTTAGACGCGTTTATCATCAGCACTGGGGTTAATGTATTTATCTTTTCTCTTTTAGTTGGTGCTCCTTTATTCATTTATTTATACTTAGTTATTATGTTTTCGTACATTTGTTTTTTTTCTTGCTTTTTAATCTGGAGACTAACTACTTGCTACTTGGTTCTTTGCTGTTAGTGTGAACTGCTACCATTCGCTAGTTCTATACTGATTACTTGTGTGCGGTGGTGCTGCTTGGGTGATTTGAGTTGTTAAAGTTAATGTTATTGCCACTGCACTTGACTGCAATTGAGTTTGTTGACCATGTTGTGATAGTGAGTATGTTGTTAGTAGTAACAGGTTCGTAACGAGTAGAATTTGGAAGGGTCTCAGAGTTATGCATGGATACTTCTCCCATTTAATAATCAATTATTACAAATCATTTTTAATTGCACGCATATTACCTACGCAGACGAGGTAGCAAAGAAAAATCGTAATTCTTATTACATACTTATATGAAATTCATTTTCCCAGAGTTCTTTCGCTAAGTTAAAAAAACAAATGTAAAAAAAAAACAACAAAACAAAAAATCAAGAAATCTTTGCGTGAATGGAAAAAAGTATGCTTACTTACAGACACTAGAACCGATGATCGGTCTGGGCCGCCTCAATAAAGCTTCGCGAGTCGTCTTGGCTATAGGCGCGTTGGAAAATTTAAAAAGTATAGGAAAGGTAATACTTAAATACCAAAACAAAATGGAAAATTTACATGAAATCGGTTAAATTTGTTCGTCGATAGTATAAGTACATAATAAAGTCAAGAAGAGCAAAGCATTATAAAATAATAAAGTCAAGAAAAACAAAGTTTTTAAAAACGAAAAAATCAGTGTAACAAAGTAAAGTAAGAACCTTAGATAATAGAACTAATTAGGAATCCTAACCTTAAAAAAATACTACAAATAATTGGTCAAGAAATTTGAGGAAAAACGTTAGATCATGATATCAAAATATCGCGAAATTATTGGATAAATAAATCTCTAGTTCCAGAATACAAAACACTGGAAAACTAACAAATTGCGCAGCTATTAGGTATTAAGTAATCAACAATAATAAATAATTAAAAAAATAAACTATATAAACTATATAAAAACAAAAGAAGAATAGAGAAATGAAATTATGAAGGAAATAGAAGAAAAAAAAGTCATTGGTATTAACAAAACCAAAAGTAGAAAACTCTAAATATTGCAATAAAATCAGATAACAAGAACACTACGGAAATAATTAGATCAAATATCGTTAAACAATCAAACATCAAAATATTAGGCAATTTAAGGTCAAGTGATCTAAATAAATCAATTCGAATTTCTAGTAAAAAAAAAATCAAAATATTATGAACTAGATGGACAGTGGACTACAGAATTAATTTATTAACTCAACGTATGGAAAATATCTAAACTATTATTAGGTCAAGAAATCCAAAATCACCAAACTCCTTAGATCGTTAATAAAAAATTGCCAAAAATCATAACAAAAACAAAAAAAAGGTTTTCGAAATAATTACATTGGGAAATTAACTAATCCAGGAATAGTTATCAAAACAATTAGAAATCATTGGATATTAAAATTAAAACGAAGAAACCGAAATATTGTAAGATAATAAAATCAAAAAATTATAGCACTGCAAAATCATTAGATCTTTAAATTATGTTATTGAAATATCCAAAGATATTAAAATTGATTGAGAGATCGAGAAATCAAAAGATCTCTAAATCAATAATGAAGAAATTTAAAATTGAAATTTTTAGTTCAAGTAACTATAACGGTACGAAATTTTTAAATGGATATGTCAAAATAATGTGAAAAGTGGTTCAACGATGACGGAAATCATAAGAAATGAAAATATCATTAAAACGATAGTGAAAAAATTCTAAAATTTTTAAAAGTCAGCATGAAATCGAGAAAAGAAAAGTTAGTAAAATTGTTAGTTCATGAAATCCAAAGACTGACTAGTTATAACCCGTGAAAGTCAAAGATCTTAAAGTGAAAATATACAATAATAGTGCAACGTTCGAGGAATCAAAAGTCTCAACATCACTAAGTGACTAGATTGCAAACCATAACTTTCAGCTCAGGAAGTCAAGAGCTCAAAAAATTATAAGATAATTGATAACTCATGATTATGAAATCAGAAGATTAAGGAATGCAAACAAAAATTGTTAAAAGTAGATAACCACATTGAAACATCAAAAAATTATAATTGTTCCGAAAAAAAAAGGAAAAAATGTATGAAGTCATGAGGTCACAAAAGCATTACACTCAGAAATCAAAAGATACGCAATCATTAGATCGAGAATTACTTTTTTACTTTACTTTTAATGGCACAACAGCCCATGGAGGGCCTAGGCCGAGCATTCACTCATGTTGTGCGTGTTATATTTGTACATGAATGGAGGGGACCTACAGTTTAATGCCGAATCCGAACGGCGAAGTGAAAAGCTGTTCATAGCAATTTTGACTCTTGTAGGTTTGCCAGTGCCTGCCAAGAGGTGGTGGTGGTGCCGTGTAGAAAAATTATTTTTTCTACTTTTTGATTTTGCCTGTGCCGAGATTTGAACCCCGGACACTGTGCGTAGCAGTCCAACGCATCACCACTACGCCACAGCGACCATAATCGATGGAGAATTAAGGAATCGTAAATATTTTGCTTTCCAAACTTATGATACTTAGAACGAGTTTCTTGTTCTGAAACAATTTTTTTTTTTTTTTAAGTAGATTTTCTTTTGCAATTTTTTGCATGTATTTATTTTTAATTATATTTTCTCGCTACTAGCTGTTAAATTAAATATTATTTTAATAACTGACCAATAAGGTCAACTACTTTCATTTAAGAAGAACTGGTATGTATCAACATTTATCAATTAGTTTTAATTAGTTTTGCTATTGTTTACAAAAAAAAACAAAAACAAAAAATCAGAAATAATATTAATTTATATAACTTTTTGCATTTTATTGAATTCATTATTTGTTCTTTATACATTGAAAAAATAAAAAATAAATAAATAGCATACATTCCACAGCAGTTAACACAAATATTAATTGTAGTGATATTTTTTAGTCTATTCAATGAGGTTCAACGATTGTTGCAAATTTGTTTTTCTTTTTTCTGCTTTATGGCTTTTATTTATTTTATAATGGTTATTTCAGTATTTTTTCCTCCTGAGCGGAAAAACGTTGTGCGTTAAAAAAAAGGTATGAAAAAAAAAATTTTTATTAACACCATCAAATTGTTTTTTGAAGAGAGAATAACATGTCGAACCGTCAAGCAACGTTCTTTTGTAATTATTTATCGGTCCAACGGAAATAGCAACAAAGCTACAGAAACATACAATATAAATAAAACGATTCTCTGTTGTTTGCAGTTGCTTCGTACAAAAATGTTGCAGTGATATACATATATGTAATTAAAAACAAAAATACAGAAATAGTTCATTTAAGTTTTGACATGATGATAGTCGGTGCTTTTTTGGGATTGAGCAATAATAAAATCATGAAGTAAATAGACCTGAAAATCAGAAAACTTGAAAAGATTGTGACACCTAATGTCTGAAACATGAAAAGATAAAAAGTATAAAAATTATAAAAAATAAAAGGTTGGGAGAATATAAAGATTCTGAAAAAAAATCCGAAAAATTAAAAGTTTCAAAATCAAAGAGGTTATGAAATTAAAAGTTCCAGAACTCAAAAGATCACGAAATCAGAATATTGGCAAATAGAAAGATAAAGAGGTGTGGAAATCATAATCAAAAATCCGAAAATCAAGATATCAAAAGCTTGTGAAATCAAATTATCAAAAAATCAAGAAATCGAGAAAATAGAAGTTTGCAAATGTAAATCGAGAAATCTACAAGTCAAAGAATCACAGATTAAGTAACTAAGAAATTAATTGATAGACAAAACAGACGAAAAAAGAATTGAAAGATCAATGAATCAAAACACCGATAAATCTCTATAATCCATTATAAGTATGTAGATTGTAAGATTGAAATACCAAAATCAAAAGGTGAACTAAACAAATCATCAAATCATTTGATTGGGATATTAAAAAATCAAGAAAACAATTGATTTTAAAATCAAAATAAATCACATGTTCGAAAAGAAGAATAGACCAATATGCCAAGAAAAAAATTTAAGAAATATGTACATACTTAGAAGAGCAACAAGATCAAGATATCAATCTAAAAAAGAAGAGAAAAACTAAAGTTGATATCAAAAGACGGAAAGATATTGTTGATCTGGAATCATCGTGGAATAAAGAGATAAAACCGGAGATTGAAAAATCGAGAAAACATACTTAAAATAAGATAATCATAAAAGAAACTAATCGCTAAAAAATAAGATCGAGAAGTTAAAAGATCAGAAACCAAAATATCAGTATATGAAAACCTCGAAGAGTGGTCGCTGTCGTGTAGTGGTAGTGCGTTGGACTGCTACGCAGAGTGTCCGGGGTTCGAATCTCGGCACAGGCAAAATCAGAAAGTAGAAAAAATTATTTTTCTACACGGCACGGCAGGCAATGGCAAACCTACAAGAGCAAAAATTACCTATGAAAAGCTTTTCACTTCGCCGTTCGGATTCGGCATTAAACTGTAGGTCCCTTCCATTCATGTACAAATATAACACGCACAACATCATGAGTGGATGCGAAAAGCTCGGCCTAGGCCCTCCATGGGCTGTTGCGCCATTAAAAGTAAAAAAGTAAAGAAAACATCGAAGAATCAACATCCCGTTAAATTAAAGGATCAAATAGAAAGAAAGAAAAATTAAGAGATCAAGAAATATGGTAGAAAAGTCATTTGTTTGGCAAATCAAAATTTTAAAACACTATTGAAATAAAAATACGATGAAATCAAGAAATCTAAAATTGGTAAAATTGTAATCTTACTTACTTTTAATGGCACAACAGCCCATGGAGGGTCTTGGCCGAGCTTTTCGCATCCACTCATGTTATGCGTGTTATATTTGTACATGAATGCCTTATAAGAACGGCGAAGTGAAAAGCTTTTCATAGTAAATTTTTGCCATTGCCTGCCAAGAGGTGGTGCCGTGTAGAAGAATTATTTTTCTACTTTTTGATTTTGCCTGTGTTGAGATTCGAACCCCGGACACTTTGCGTAGAAGTCCAACGCACTACCACTACGCCACAGCGACCACAAAATTGTAATCGATGAGTCAAAATACCAAGAAATAGAAAGATTATGGGAAAGAAAGGTCAAGAGATCAATCTAAGTAAGAAAAGGGAAAATTTTGAGAAAAAATATGATATTAAGAGATCATGAAATGCCTAAATCGGAAGATATTCAATTCATGAAATACATTAAAAGATCGTGAAAACAGGAAATTGAAAATTCGATGATACGAAAGATCACAAAATGAATTAAAAATGATCGAAACGTAAAAGATCTCTGAATTAAGAAATCGTGAAATCAAAAGTTATGAGAAATTATAAGATTTTGAGATCAAAAGAAGTTGGAATAGAAAATATTTCAGAAAAATTTCTAAACAAAAAAATCACCGAAAAAACTCAACAAGTGAAAGCACACTTTATCAAAAGTTCTTGTTTTCGTTTACTCTTTTGAGTATGTACTCCATCACAATATGTCAATTTTGTTGTGTGTGTAAATCTGTAAACTGTCACAAAGTCTCAAAAAAGCTTATCATACAAACAGCAAATTCTTTCCCAATAAAAAAAAACTGGCATTACCAAATTTGTTGTTTTTAAAATTCAGCAGCTTATCTGTTCATATTAGTTATTAGGTAAAACCATTTCCCTTTTTCTATTTATACTCTGATGACCTCACACTATTGATAGAAGTTTGAGGGTAAAACGCCAAAAAGCATTTTTAATTAACACTTTTAGTTAAAGCGCTGCTGAAGTACAAAGGAAATTGAAATTGTAGTAGAAATTATCATGATTACTGTTTCCCTGGCAACATTGACTGACTGACATAAAATAAAAAATGTTAGTCTTATCTCATAGATATGAAATGAAATTGGATAAAGGAAAGTTACACAAATTGAAATAAAAAATTATCTATATTTTTCTACTTCAATTCACTCAATAAGTGACAAACAGAATACATAAAAGCTGTTCGTTATAAATGAGAACCTCCTCAATTTCAATCTACCTAAATTATTAACTTGTCCGATTTTTCATCTATATAACCCAAATATGTACCAATAATATTTCTTAACTTAATTTTACATGTGTCAAAGAAATACACAAATCAAAGCATTACATACACCCAGTTTTTAAGTTTCTACTATTTCTCTTTTCATTGCAGATTCAGTACAACAAAAACCGAAAGGCAACACAATCAAAACGGTCTCAACACTCAAACTCAAGAGCATAAAGAGCCATAGTCACAAAATACCAACCCCACAAATAAAAGCAGCCAAGCGACCGGCCGACCGACTGACATTCAGCGGTTAAGGTCAAAACTCGAGGAATTCCAAATGACAAGGCACTAAATTTAAATGCCCTAAAGAACTTAATGCATTTAAAGTGAGCAACGTAAGCGAAACAAATAGCAATAGCTTGGAAGCACGGGCAAGGGAAAGTGAAAAGGCAAAGTGGAAATGGAAATGAAAACGGAAACGGAAAGAAATGAAAAGAGATTAACATAAAAACCCAAAATAGAAAGAGGAAAGCAACAGCGAAAAACGGAAAAGGCAAAGCATGTAAAAGGAGAACACGAGCATATCATAATACAAACAAAAAAGGGAGAGAGAAAAAAAAAGTTTTTATGTTTTCCAAAAGCAGAAAAAGCGAAGAACAAACGAGCATATCCAAAATTAAAGCAATCTTGAGAAGATATAAGGAAATCAATAACACGCCAATTAAAAGCAACAACAAATAACTGCAACAACACAAACATAAATGTAATATAATATAGCAAAACATAAACACACAAAATCAACAATTATGCACAAAGAAAACTGAGAAATAAGTATATCTATGCAGAGCCTAAAACTATGCTACAACAAATGAAGAAATAAAGGAAGCTCAACTCCAATATAATTAGCGACACAAGATTTACTAATAATTACGCGTAAATTTTAGTTAATATTAATAATAATAATATATTCCTATATAAATATATATGAAAGCGCCATCTAGTTGTAGTTCTTCCGCTTTCAAGAGCTAGCCACATCTGGGAAATCTTCCACTCTTCCACTCACGCACACCCACACACACAAACGCAGCCACACGAGAAACAAAATAAATAATATTCAAATATGGCTTTCATATGGCGTCGTCGTTCAACGTCCATTGTAAAAATTGTTGCCATTTTAACTGCCATTTGGTTTACCGTCGCCTTTCTAGTTTACACCGATGATACGCACAGCGGTGACGGTGCGAGCGGTGGCAACAAATGGAATGGCATGTCGCTATCACTGAAAAGTGTCGCGGGCATTGGTGGTGGTGGCAATAATAACGGAGTAGTACCAGTTGCCGTAGGACCAGCGGATGCTGGCGGTTTTGAAGGTGGCGATGGTTTTGGTGTTGGCAATAATGTTGTCGTTGAATCGGTAATCGATACAAATAAACGACATGAACAACGTCGTGGCGTCGCGGATATACCAATTCACGATGAGCATAATGATGGCGCTGCAGTAGGTGGTGGTGGTGGTCGCGGTGGTGGCAAAAAAGAAGACATTGGTGATGAAGATGTTGCCGGTAACGATGGTGATGGTGATGGTGATGGTGATGGTGACATTAATGAGGGCGATGAATCAGTATTGAATAATGTTGTGGTTCATCCCAATGAGAAAGTTTATCATGGCAAATTAATTGCTGGCAATAAGCCAGCAAACAGCAACAGCAATGCCAATGGCAGTAAAAAGGCTCATGAACAGCAAGCAGCAGAAGATGGTAAGTTTTATGAGTGTGTATGTGTGTGTGCTACATTGGTTTTAACGTTTGACTGGCTATCGCTTTTGTTTAAATGAGTTTTATTTAGATGGGGTGTCGTAGGGGTGTGGTAGGGCAGGAGCAGGGGTGTGGTAGGGCAGGAGCAGGGGAGTAGTATCTACATGTAAAATAGGCATTTTGAATGAGCTTCTGAAATTTAGTAAGGAGTTTTTATTTTATTGCGAAAAGTAATTTCACAAATTAAATAAAAGTAAATTGAAAAGCGAAGGTTGGAAAGAATTTGTTTCAAAAATCTGTGAGCTGTGATTGAGTGAAGCCAGGTATGAGTACAGGTATACGACAGACTGGGACTTATGACGAAAATCACATAACTGATTTACACGCATACAATTACACAGAAATATGACTGATTGGAGCCTATGAATACAGGAAAATGGCAGATTAGAACATATGACAACAGCTATATGACTGACTGTAGCGTACGTGTACAAGTATTCGTTCAAATTGAGCCTATAAGGGCAGAGATTCGATTAAATAAAAGTTTTGAGTATAAATATTCGTTAGTATTCGTTCGAATTGAGCCTATAAGAGCAGAGATTTGATTAAATAAAAGTTATGAGTAGAAATATTCGACTGATTGCAGTTTATGAGTACAATCGTCCGATTTGCTGCAGCCTATGAACACAGGTGTCTGACTTACTGGAATCTATATACGCACCTCTGACTGGAATCTTTGAGTGTAGGACTGACTCTAGCCGGTCGGTAGAAGTTTTCGACATACTAAAATTTATGAGTACTGACGTACAACTGATTGGGATCTATGAGTACTTGTATACGACTGATATATACCTATGAGACAAGGTATAGAATAGACAGGAGCTGATGACTACAAGCATACAATCCATTGAAGCCTATGATTACATACATACGACTGACTGGCATGTGCCTACACAAAACGAGCATAATGATTACTTAAAAGTTGTCCATAATTAATCAATCAATAAATTTAATGTCATAATCACAAACTTTCTCACAAATTATTACCTCATACTTATTCTCTTTACTGCAACACCTCAGTAAAATCAAAATCATATTCAATCCTCTTAAAAGTAAATCCCATGCAAAACTATTATATTCTATGATTATGTTAAGTCTTTGAATTTAGAATTCATTTTCAATTGATGATTACTTGAATAAGCAAGAATGAAAAGACAAACGAAAATGCCTTACAACATGATACAGCAAATTTAAAAGTAAAATTTCAAACCCAAACAAAATAGCGCAAGAGCTCAAATGGATGATACGAACAAGCTGAGAAACATGAAACCGAAGATGCACAAGATAGCCTAAAGAAAAAGCATAAAATCAATTTGGTAAATCCTAGACAATGTTTCCGTTTAATGATGTCTGTAAAGCATAAAATCATTATCACCGATAAATTGTAAAAAATTGCTTAAAATTAACAACGGACAATGGACACGACAAGAAGATTGCTAGCAGTGTGCAATGCGTTCCAGCACGCACAGCTCTAAATCGTACGGGTGGACCTTCGTAGTTATAAAAGTGGGTAATATAGGAGAATAGAGAAGTACTCGTATGTATGTATGTGCTTATAATTGTTCTTAGGCATAAAATATAGAGCAGATCAGGCATTATAGTTAAGATTCTTCTTATGTTGGGAACAATACGAAGGAAGGCAAACAATTGCTCTATGTCAATTACGGCGGAACAGAAAAAAAAAACAAAAAAAAAGCATAAGTATAGCAAAGCGTCGTATTTCCTTGCAGAAACATGTTGCTTTATTCCTTTCTGTGCGCTACGCTGTTTACTAGGTGTGTCCTTCTTTTTTAAATATTTCAAAGAAAATATTCCCGATAAAATAAATTCTAATTATGAAACATATTCTCACGCACGTCTAGCTCTCACACAATCCTGAAGGTCCTGAAGGTCCTGACATCTGAAGATTAGCGTTTCAAAGACTAAAGACAAAAAATACTTATCTTAACAGATACGAATTTTATGTCTGAGGTAAAGTTGGTGCAACTGTGTTGATTATTTTCTCTGATGTCAAACACATAAGAACTTTCCCGGAATAGGGTGATCACACATTCGAGGATGACCGTATACTATAAGTTTTTTTTTCAAATTTTTGTTGTTTCTTTCAGTTGCTGTTGTTGTCTAAAAATCAATCAAGGTAATGTTGTGCGTGGTGTAATGTAATTTTAACGCCATGTCTGAATGCTGCAATGCATATAAATTCGCATAGACAACATCACAACAACAACAACAACAACAACAACAACAACAACAACAACTACTACTACTACTACTACAACACGAACAGACAAACACAGCACAACATGTTGTTGTCACAACAGCATCAGCAGCAACAATTTCCCATGATCTAGGAATTAAATTGAGGCAGTGCGTGAGTGCGGCAATGTACACAAATAAAGGCAAAAACGGCAAAAACAGAAAGCAAGGCGTAAAATGCGCGAACTGTACAATAAAAAGCAACAACATAAAGCAAAAAGGTTGCAAACATGATTGTTGCAAATGTGCAGCAACAACATGCATTTAAATCGGGTCTCTCCCAACTAAACTCGACCATGATAAGATCTTAAATGATTTGCTGATGCAAGTACGTCAGGCTATCTTAGCTTTAACTAAAACTTACTAGCTAGAGTATAAATTGCTGCAGGGATGAGGTGCGGGAGAGCGATAGAGATATAGCGAATCTGATTAAAATTACCTTGTCTTTTTCTTTCTTCATCAACATTCGACGTCGTCGACGTCATCTTCTGATGGCTTCTTGCATGATTTTGTAAATGGCAATTTAAAATGTGTTCATGTACTCGTACGAGTGTACGAGTCCAAACATGAAAAGTGCTTGCTATCTTTCGGCTCTGACCAGCCTATAATGTCTGTCTGATTGTTTGCCTATCTGTTTATCTGGTTAGACATACATCTTGTACATGGTATGTGTGTATGTGTGCAGGCTCGTCTATCTGTCTTTATGTTATGCCTCAGGTTGGCTAGTTGCATGCCTGCCAGCATCAATTGCGGTTAATTCGTGTCAGCTTCATTGATTTCTTACATCCATTGAGATTTTATGACATGCATTGGCAGGCAAAAAGGCAAAGATACGGCAAACAGGCAGGCAGGCAAGCAGGCAGGCAAGCAGGCAGGCAGGCAGGCAGGCAGGCAAGCGGCAGTAAGCTGTATGCCTTTTCAGTGAATTGGCATCGTAAGTGGGTTAACAAAATGCACTTATTTGGTTACAGATACTTACATGCAGAGATATGGTACTCGTACTTGGTCATAAATACTTACCATACAAACTCGTACATAGTATGTAAGTCATAGACGGAAAACGTCAAGTATTTTACTTTGAACTTGACTTTGACTTAGCGTTAGCTACATCGATGAAAGAGAGATGCATGAGCAAATATTTTTTATTTTATTTATTTTTAAATGTACTTTTACTTATAAAAGTAAGGTCTCAAAAAGTATATCATGAAACCTTTTTGTTGCAATAAAATTGGGAGTGGGTGTTTATGGATTCTTGGGCCCATAAAATACGTTTGTTTAAGAGAAAGCGAAGTATGGAAGGAAGTATGCACAGTAAATGATGCAAAGGGGCGATCCAATACATACGAAGTGAACGTATGTACAGCTGTTATCTGTAAACCCTCTCTTACACAATCTCACCGTACGGAAAAAGTTGGGAGTTGCCCAACGAATACTTCGTTTATGGGGCACACTTCCTACATTTGCATGTGCGAATATCTTGGTTGTCAGTTATTTACTTCGCTCTCACATAAACAATGGAGCCTTATATTTCCAGATTAAACTTCAACCACTGCATTACCTTCTCTTAGGCAATTCATTAAGAGATAAACTTATTTAATTTGGAAAAAAGGTCCAGGAGATTTTTGATGAGAGAGACTAGAGAGTACAGAACAGAACATCAGCACTTTGAGGACCGCCTTATTTCGATTAATCACGCAGGGGCATGGGTCAGCTAGCTTAAAATTCTTTTACACATATTGCGAGGAGGAAAAAGTTAACGAACAACAACCATAATTGAAAACAATCAACATGCTCCCTTTTTCATTATCTACTCTCTTGAAACCATTTAACACAATACTCTGCATTCATAGGCGTACACCCTGTGTGTTAAATGAATCAATAAAAAAAAAATTAAAAAAAAAACAGCTGTACTCCATTTTCCACTACACCATAAATTTGGCTGTTGGGGGTTCTCACCCCCAAATTGTTGTTCACATTGCTTTGCTGAATTAATGAAGGTTCGATTATATTTAGGTATTATTATTTTGTCATAACTTCTAGCATTATGATAATTCATGAAAGCACACATGTGAACACCCACAAAATCAAATCAAATCAAAAAACACGAAAAAAAGCTACACCATTACCGATTACTATCACAAATTTATAACTTAAATTATGATTTAGGTGGCACACGGCGCTATGAATGAATAACTCATGAATCCACATTTCCCTTATACAAAAAGCACCTCCAGTTTCTGGTGCTCCTGCTCCCCCTCCCCCTTTGCATACTGTGTGTGGTGGAGGCGTACATTTTGGATAAATATTATTATAATACTTTTGTGTGCTAGTTACCCATAAAATACGGGGGCACATGCACGCACACACACACACACACACACACATACACGCACTTGAAAATGTTCACAGCGACATAATTCAAAATGGCGTTTAACAAAAAGGGAAGTTGCATTCGTTTGTATTCAACACGAAATAGTGATAAAGAACTTTATCGCTTTTTCTACTACATAAAACTATCATAAACTTATAAATTTTCTCGCATGCGATATGCTATATACTCGTATATCATATCGCATGATAGCATACATCTACTTGCTTATAAATTTCGTTCAATTCATATGTAACTATTTATTGCTGCTTATTGATTTCTCTTTCTCTCCCTCTCTTTCACGCTTTGTCTCTCTTTTTGTGTTTCCCAATACTTTTGCAATTTGTATTTGATATATTCACATGTATAATAGATATACCATACATTCATGTATGTAAAATTTCGTCGTCCTTGGGCATATATCGCTTTCAATTGTTATTTCTCTCAATTGCGATATATCGCAATATCGTTTCGTCTCGTCTGTTTGCTTGCTATTTGCCCTGGCAATAAATCCAAAATAAATAAAGCATTTTAATGTATGATGTTTATCGTTGTTGGCGCGTTTATTGTGGAAGAATACCCAGTAATAAAATTCAGCAGTTCTCCATAATTTTATATGATGAATTCAGAGAAATTCAGAAGAATCCGAAATCAAAACTAAAACCAAAAATGCTCAGCTTTCACGTTGTCAACGCTGAAGTCAGCACTCAAATCAGGAAATATATTTACTTTTGAATCAGGCAATAATAGTAGGGGTCTCAAACAATCACATAAATAATTTATAATTAAAAATAGCTTGAATAACTAGACATTACTTTTCCTACTGGGAATAATAAATGTACTTGCATATTTACTATAAGATTTAACGTATGTACAAATAAAAGTGAACTCACGCTCAGCCACGTAAAACTGAGGCGTAATCCATATATGTACATATGTACTCGTATATATGCGTAGCAGCACACATTAAATTTTTGGACATACAGTTGTGGGCAAAAGTCTATACTAAGTGTTTCTATTCTTATGTACCACTTTCATAGCATAGCACCCGTTGAGGTCCTTGGCCAAGTTTTACACACCCATTCATGACACTTATGTACTATTTTCTGCTAAACTAGACTTAAAGCTCTGCAACTTTTCAAGTAGTAGGAATCTCTGGATTTTACATGTAAACGAAAAATAAAAGGCGTTGTCTGTTTTCTACCTTCTGAAAATAAGTAAAAACTGAGGCAGCCGAAATGAGTCCAAGCTTCATCCAATAAAGAACGTAAGACATTGTGAGCTTTGCGGAAGCACTCAATAAAAAATATGAGCTCCTGGGTTTGAAACCTACCTTTACCGAAACATGTAGAATTAAGGGGCTTTTTGGAAAACAAAAATAATACCTAGCAAAAACTGTTCATAATCTCTGGGTCCATTAGCCTGCCTATGCTAATGCTTTTTTACAAATTTTTCCCCCACAGATAAGTAATTCCCGAAAATAGTAGATTCCAAACTTTGAAGCAGATGCTAAGTTAGATACAGCTTTGCTGTAATTTAACCTTCAACTTTTCAGACTTAAATCGTTACCATATTAAGTTTTTGTTCTAGAAAATATTTAAAGGAAAAAGGAAGAATGCCGTGAAAATCAGGCCAAACAAAATGCCCTTATAAATTTCTTACTTAATGGCTGTTTACACTGGCGCAAGCATGAAATACTGCACGAGAGAGACATGCAGAAAAAGAGACATAAGTTTCCCGCTCTCCTTCTCACTAAGTACCTTAGTTTTCTTACTTGCTACACTGTAAATAGCAACTAATAAACTTTGTATGTTTGTTCTTCTTATAATGGGTTTCAAGTCAGTAGAAGATGGCTTGTTCCCTATTGTTGGGAATCACTGCTCAAATGGCCTGCTACCGCTTGCTATAAGTGACTACAGATGAAAAAATAGCTCAAAAGCCGTTCAAAGGCTTTTGTCCGCTAATGTATTTATTTTACATAAATATATGGATGCAGTACTCTAAAGTGGAGATTGCCTGCAAGGTGCTGGCTGCTGTAAGGCGTTAACATTTATTTTGGCATGTGTCCTTGTACGAACTTACTCACATGCACATCATATGTACATACATATATATACATATACATAAGCATACGAGTATATATGTAGGTTACTAAATCCATTTTTTATTACGCTTACACAAATACATACACACATGCACATGCAAATGTAAAAGGTTATTTTTTAAGAGCTTGGTTTTTGAAAATCAAGAAAACTTAGAAATTTTACAAAAGTGAATGAAATTTTTATTTGGATCGATAAATCAACTTGTTGCGCGCGACTACTCTTTAAGTGGTACATTCTGATGTTCCAATTTTGGCACACTTTTTCACAAATTTCGGCCGGAATCTCACCAATGACGAAATGACGCGTTCAATGTTTGCTTCCAAAGCAAAAATCGTGTTTGGCTTGTTCCCACAAAAAATAGTCTAACGGGGTCAAATCACACAATCTTGGTTGCCAATTGACTGCAACAAAACGTGAGATTAACTGCTCACCAAATTCGCCTGACAATTGATGAATGGTTTTGCGTGCAGCGTGGCATATGGCACTGTCCTGTAGGAACTACATATCAGCCGAATTCAGTTCTTGCATTTTCGGCAAAAACAAGTCTGTTATCATCGAACAGTACCTTGCCTTCATCGTCTTACCGTACCAAACAGTGCATTTTTCGGGATGCATTGGCAGCTGCTGAATTGCCTCTGGCTGATCTTCACTCAAAATACGGCAATTCTGCTTATTCACGTATCCATTGAGCCAAAAATGAGCCTCGTCGCTGAAGACAATTTTGCGATAAAAAACGGATCGAATTTTGATAATAAATTTCAATAATTTGCCAACGTTGTTCAGGCGTAAGTATTCATGATGAAATGGCAAACCAAACTGAGTATTTTTTACTTTGATACATGTCAAAAATCATGCGTGACCTGTCCGAAATATTAACGTCAAAAACTAAGTACCAAAAAAATCACCCTTTATATACGTGAATAAACTGAAATTTATATGCTTTTCTTTTATAAGCTAATTTTTACCGTATGTATTTATTTATTTATTTTTTTTTTATACCTAGACGTGGTATTTGGATTTAAGGGAAATCCTCTTTATCTTCCCCTCTCTCTCTCTCTCACTCTCTGCGGGATTTTAGTCAATAGTATATTTACACTATGCCAATGGTTTATCTGTTTTCCACATGTATTTTACAAAATCTCGTAACCAATTTCCAACAATTTAACACACAGCCATAAAATTTGAATGCAATTTAATTTCTTTCGATTTTATGTACAAATTTGCATATGTGAAAGAGAATTATTATATTATTATTTACGGTATAATGAATTTGAAAATTATTAATTAATAACATACTCAAACAGCAATTATTGTTGGAAAATTGTTATTTACTATGTATTAATTGATAAATAATAAATATTTTTATTAAAATATGAGAAAAGCCTGAAAAGTGAAATTTCCAATTATCATTTTAGGTTAAGTTTTCATGGGTTCTAGCTTTTTATGTACATAAGAATGTATATACATATAAAAAGTAATTTTTAATTATGATTAAAATATATAAAATATTTGTGCAATCATTAAAATTATTAACTGAACTACATGCTCTGACTTGAATCGGACCACAACTCCATATGCACCAAGAATTCAGACTAAACTCAAACCAAGATTTGACTGAAATTTAGAACAGAAATGAAGCCAATATTTTTACCAAATCTCAAATCAAAATTTAAATCAAATCTCAGATCAGTAATCGGATCCAATTCGGATCAAAAATCAGATATAAATTAAGAGAAATATTCAGACCAAATTTCAGAGCAATAACACTTCAACTTGAGGTTGTTGGGAAAGAAGTGTTTAAAACTAATTTAGGATCGATGATTACGAATATGAGATAAGTTTTTTTCAGCTCTTCGAGTTTTCGAAATACCATTAGTTCATGAAGTTGAATATATCTGAAGCACTAAATTATACTAGTTAAAATAATACTTATTGCAAATATTGGATCATATAAAAAGTATCCGTGGTTATTGGTGTTGATACCCCCAAATCTGGCAACACTAGTCCGATTATGTCAAACGAAAACACCTTTGCAAGGTAACATTTCCGACTACATTTTGAAGATAGTTGTGTAAATCGTTCCTAGTGTAAAAAGTTACATTGATTTGAAAATTAGTGAAATATCTGAAGAAATACGTTATGTTATACTCTATTACTATAGAAACGCTGTAAAAACATGCCGAGAAATTTGTTCGGTTTACGATGAGGATGCTGTGAGAGCTCGATTCCGTTCGGGAAATTTCGATATCAAAGATGCACTGAAAGTCACTGAAAAAGGCGATGAAATGTTACAACTGGTGGAGCAAGATCGTCAAGCAAGCTGTCAGGAGATAGCGGAGGCACTAAACATCAACCACATGACAGTTTCTTGGGTAGCAACTGCGGATACTTTTTATATGACCCAATATTACAAGCTGAGAGAAACTTATTCGTTATAACCTTATATAACCTTACATTATATTTTAACCTTACACCATCGACTCTACTGGATCTCTTTTTCTCAAACAACCAAATGGTCATACCCTCACCTATACCCTTTTTGAGTTAATGGTACACAGAGCCAAAATTTTCATTTTTGCTCATTGCATTTTACAAGTGCCTGTCCAGATGGGGAGAAAAATTTGAGTGGTGTTTAAGACCAATTTCGAATATTGCTGATTCCAAATATATAAATTAGACGATTGGCGCACTTATGTTGAGAAAATGATATGCAATCATTAGATACAATTTATTAGTGTAAATATAATGCTGAAATTTCAGTTTTCCACTCCACTGTGGTAGGTTTTTTATATTTGTTTATTATGGGCACAACAGCCCATGTAGGGCCTAGGCCGAGCTGTTCGCATCCACTTTTGTTGTGCGTGTTATATTTGTACATGAATGGAAGGGACCTACAGTTTAATGCCGAATCCTGTGCCTGTGCCGAGATTCGAACCCCGGACACTCTGCGTGGCAGTCCAACGCATTACCACTACGCCACAGCGACCACTTGTTTATTTTTTTATTTGTTTATTACCCTTTTTATTTAATTCACTTTGGGCAAATAGTATATTGTACAGTGTTAGTGTCTTATAGTTTAAATTATGTACAGCGAAATAGTATAATTAAATCACACAGAAATACTTAGTTTAAATTAATTTTAACTGAAAATTTGTTTGCTGAACCGCTCGCACCGATGACCGACTACACAGCGCGACTGTCACAACCCGACTATTTCCAGAAATAAAACCCCAATGAGCCAGATCAAAATAGTGGACACTTCCACCAGATCGCTGGAATAAAAGAAGAATTTAGAATTAAATTCTAGATACATAAATTCACTTTTTTACTTACCTATATAAACTAATTTATTTATAAAATAAAAATAAATAAAATGAATTATGACCTCATATTCATAAGCAGCGAACCCAAATTAGTCTTAAACACTTCTCAAATCCCCATCTGGATTTTATCTGTTTGCACAGTGTAAAAATTAAGACCACAATGCAGACATATAATCTTAACATAATCTTAACATATTCTAGCCAAAATTCAAACCCAAAATAGGCGAAAAAATAAATTTATACGAGTGTCTTCCATGAATGTGTGTTTTTTTTTTACTAGATTATTGGTTTAAATTTAATATTCAAGTATGAACACACAAAGCAGAATTTCAATAAAAAATCAATATTTGTGCTTGAAATAATGTTTCCACCTGACTTATTTCTGGAATATTCTCTCATATATCTCTCATATGTTCATACATATGTGCATACGTATGCAATTGTATGCATGTATAAGTTTAGTTTAGGTATGTAAGTAGTACAGGTTCCAAAAATATTTATGCACCACGGAGATAAATTCACTGCTCACACTTACTTCATGTAGGATATAATAAAATTGAAATTTGTAGCAGAAATATTCTAAATATTCTTTTATTTGTGGCTGCCCCTTTTCCTTTTTTTCTTTTTAAATACAATTTTTTATTATTTTTATATTTTATGTGCGCATTTTCCATTTTACTTCCTAACTATTTCTGAGTTGGTTTTGGGTTTTTTTTTGTTTTTTTTTTTTTGAATTATTCCAACAAACTTGCAAATGGCAAACGTCCCTATAAAATGCCACATTTCAGTCAAGTTAAGAAAGAATATTAATACATACATACATATGTACGTCCTCGTATATATAGTATGCATAACTTTCTGAATATGCACGAGTGCAGTGCATACATATCGCATACGTAAGTACATATGTATATGCACGCTCATACATATTTACATACCCTTAATGCACATTTTTACCGTGTATGCTGTGCAAACCTGAGTCGTTTCTACTTCATCTACATATTTGCCTCCTTTCTTCTTTTATTTATTTTTTCTGTTTTTCTTTTTTGTAACTTTTTGAGTATACAAGTTTTGCATTCGTTGTGACTTGATAATATTTAATGCATCCATAACTGACTGGCAAACACAAATGCACAGTCGGAAAGAGAGAAAGACAGACAGACAACGAAATATCCATACTCAATTGTATACGAAACAGGTATTGGAAAGAAGCTACTTTTGCAGTGCTCCAGGAAAACTTTTTGGGAATTCAAATACTTTTCACTATGGAGTGGATGGTGGTAATAGACACTAGATTAATAGAAGGAAGCTCTTTTAAAAATATTTTTGTATCCATTGGGTGAATGTTACTAGTTCATTTGACAAGTATTTACCACATCCATCATATGTGCATAGTCTTAATTCCAGTCAAACTTAGAGAAATTGGACACTGAACTGACAAAAATAGTGCCGCAACGTAGTACTCGATCATTTGAACCGAAGGAATCTGCCATGGTGAAATTATATAGAAGGTGATAGCGGCAGTATAATAACTTCAACCCGACAATAACAACACATATTTGTTGTTGCAGAGGAGCAATTCATTTGTCAAAATCATTTGACGAAAGCAGTACAAAAACCCATAACAAATAATCTTTGTTATTGCAGCACTCAGTGGCGGCACTCAGAGAATGTCAAAATCTGCTGACGAAAACGAAAAGGCGGGGAAAAAAACAAAACAACCAATTCAACGGAAACGATGATTTTGACAATCGGATGACTTTCACCACAAAAGAGAAATGAAGAGCGAAGTGCTAGTGATTCCACCTTGCATAAATTCATCTTGGAATCTACCAAACTCTTCTTTTTGCTGACAAGCAACCGCTACAGTAGGATTTTGAGAATGTCGTTTATTTTACCTTCTGCAAACTAGTAATAAGTAGCTTCAGAATCTCTTCCGGTCTGATTTTTTATTGATAATATTTGCACCAAAAGCCTTTTCTTTTCCCTTTTATCCATAAAGCCAGCTTTACTGGCAAGTGGTAAATAGCTTCAAATATTCACCCCAAATGACTTTTATTTTCGTTTACTGTTAAAAAAAAAACGCCCCAGAAGTCTTTACACATTGGTTCTGTTTCTCTTTGCTGGGAAGTGGCCGCTTCAGAGGCCCTTTGGGAAAGCTGTAAAAACTTTTTCAAACTATTTATTTTCTTGTTTTGTTGGGCTCATAAAAACCGGGGAAGTGACCGATTCTGGGGATAGCTGCAAAAACTTGTTCACACTATTTATTTTCTTATTAATTATCAGTATTCAGTCCCTGCTCATCGGGTAGTCGCTGCAGAACCTCATTCAGAGTATCTTTACTGCCCTTTGTTGCCAAGAAAGAAAAAGCTTATTACTTCTTTGTTATTATTATTCTACCCCCTCTAGACGGTTTCTTAGCGTTGCTAATCTCTCTATCCCATCCATTGCTGACAAATAATCGCTCTCGGAGCCCTTCCTTTTCTCGTTGGGTACATATCCGTAATACAAATACGAAAATTGTTTAGTGAATGCAGTTCCCTTGTACGAGTTTATTTATGTATGTGAGAGAGTTCATTGTATCTACATACATACATACACATGTCATACTCGCACGGTTTATACCATAAGTAAAGCTAAATTTGTCGGTTTTGTGTTGTGCATTGCCATCGTCATCACCGACGACACCGTCATCGTCATCGTCAGCTGCATTTGCATGCGAAAATATTCCACTACACTTTACCAAGCTGCAGTGTACTCGTACTGCACATAATAAATACGCACAGGAGAAGTCACTGGCAGCACCTTCTCTTTGAGCATAATGGGATTTTATTTTTCTTGAGATTTTCATGAATATGATTCGATTTGTCAATGTCAATGTGTAGTATATAGTAAAGTGAGATTCATCCTCGAATATGTGCTAAGAACTTATGTGACTGTGTGTGTGCGTGTGAATGTTTTTTGTGGTATTAAAGAAAGAAAGAAGAAATATGTCATTTTGTGTTTCGATGGGAGCATTAAAGCGATATTTATTTTTATTTTTCTTTGATTTTAATGCAATCAATGTTGTTTATTTATGAGAGAGAAAATAACATATTGAACTTTACATACTCTAAGGAGTTTTATTACCCTGCTGATTAGACTTTTATTCAAATGCGAAAAATATATTTTATATAGTATTTTACCGGTATTGCGAATCAAGTTGGTTTTTCACTTCATCGTAACTATTATGACGGAATATTTAAGTGCTATTGTTGAGCATAATTTGAGCATACTTTCAGGCATAGTAGAATCTCATGCGTTTTAAGCATGTTTGTTGATATATCTGGGTTATAGTTTTGAGAAAACATATTTGGAGCTTATCTTTAAGGATACATGAAGCATATTTAAAACATATTTGGAGTATATTTTTAGGCGTACCTAGAGCATACTTTAAAGCATATTTGGAGCGTACTTTAAGATGTATTTGAAGCATGTTTTAAGACGTATTTGAAGCATACTTTTAGACGTATTTAAATACTTTTTTTTTGCATACATAGATCTAACTTTTAAATTTATTTGGAAAATACTTTTTGATTTTTTTGGAGCAGACTTTCAGCAATATTTGAATATTTATTTTAGTCATATTTATTGACTACCTTTCGCCATATTTATGGTATTATTTTAGGCATAATATTTAGCATACTGAAAGGTCTGGTATCATACGTTGAGGTATACAGTGAGCATATTTTTAACCATTTTCGTTGAAAACTTTTGGGCTTATTGGGATCTTACTTTAAGGGATGCTTGGAGCAACCGTTCAGCGTGTTATAACAAACCTTGTGAGCATGCTTTTTTTAGGCATACTCATTTAAAAAATGTTCATCAACAGTAAATTCATATATTTTATATTGATTGCATTAAAATTCTCCCTCTCTTTCTCTCTCTCTCTCTCTCTCTCTCTCTCTCTTCCACAGATAAAAACGTTTTAGATGCACCCGGCAATACTGAAAATGGACCCGGTGACATGGGTAAACCGGTGGTATTACCCACCAATATGACAGCAGATATGAAGAAAGCTGTTGATGATGGTTGGACAAAGAATGCATTCAATCAATATGCCTCCGATTTGATATCAATTCATCGTACACTGCCAGATCCACGTGATGCATGGTCAGTTTACATTCATATTCAAATTACTTAAGATGACAATCCTGGTCGCTTTGGCGTAGTGGTAATGAGTTGGACTGCTACGCAGAGTGTCCGGTGTTCGAATCTCGGCACAAGCAAAATCAAAAAGTAGAAAAAATAATTTTTCTACACGGCACCAACTCTTGGCAGGCAATGGCAAACCTGCAAGAGTAAAAATTGCCTATGAAAATCTTTTCACTTCGCCGTTCGGATTCGGCATTAAACTGTAGGTCCCTTCCATTCATGTACAAATATAACACGCACAACATGAGTGGATACGAAAAGCTCGGCCTAAGCCCTCCATGGGCTGTTGTGCCATTAAAAGTAAAAGTAAAGTAAAGACGATCATGTCTGCTGTATTCTCGACCGCTCACCATTACAAGTTTACCGCAATAATAATAAAAATAAACTTTCTTTCTCTCCTCTCCTCTCGCATGTACAGGTGCAAGGAACCAGGACGCTATGGCACAAATCTACCTGCTACCGATGTAATCATTTGCTTCCACAATGAGGCATGGTCAGTGCTATTGCGTACCGTGCACTCTGTGCTCGATCATTCGCCGGAACATATGATTGGGCACATAATACTCGTTGATGATTTCTCTGATATGCGTAAGTTTTTGTTGTTATATTCCAATGCGCACGCGTGTGTTTCCACAACAATTCATTTGCTTCTTTTAATTTTTACCCTTTCTTTTGATTTCCTTGAATTCTGTTTTGATTAAATTCTGCTTTTTTTTTGTAGCTCACACGAAAAAACAATTGGATGAATACTTTGCCGCGTATCCAAAGGTTAAGATCTTGCGCGCACCCAAACGTGAAGGTTTAATACGTGCCCGTTTGCTGGGCGCTCGTCATGCAACATCACCAGTTCTAACATACTTAGATTCACATTGTGAATGCACTGAAGGTGAGTTGGAAATTATTATTTATAATTGAATTATTTTTGTGTGTACAATTGCAAGTGTAAATTGAAATAATATTGCTTGCGCGGCGCATGCGCCTATAGAGAGTAGAGAGTTTTTCAAATGGGGTTAAGTTAATGTGCCACTTAATCAACTTTACTCACTGCCTACTTTATGCATACAATGCATTTGTTGATGAATTTGTTCTAAATTCTTGAGGCGAAAAGTTCAGCTTTGGGTGTTTAATATCAAAGATTATGGCACATTAATTTCTAATGAATAAAATCTACACAATTCAGTGGCGCAACCATGAGAGATTTCAGCCGCGCTCTCTCCCAATCTCTTATCACTGAATTTGCAAATTGGAGGCATATGAATTTTATGAAAACGTTAAATAGCAGCAAAGTTTTGATTGTGTTTCAATAGATTTATTTTTTAATACAAGAACATATTTTTTGCTATACTTAAAGTGTTAAATTTCAAATATTTTTTGTATATAAATTCATAAAAAAAATGTTTGTCGTAATTTTTATTGTAAACAAAATACGAAAGAATGCTTAAAAAAAAAACATTAAAAAAAATATTCAATTCATTTTCGTTTGCCTGCCTCACATTTGAGTAAAGCGAATGCGTGATGCCAACTCAAAAACAAATATTGAATTCTTTTATTTACAAACACAAATGGGCGAAGTTTATTTAAATTTATTGTTTTTATGTACTTACATACAATATATGAAGCAAGAAATAAAAATGAATCAAATTTTTATGAGTTTCACCTGCGTTTTTCCAATAAACTAGAATGCCGAAAAGCATTATTCATGTATTGCAGCATATTGCATGTTAAAATTCGTATGAGTGTGTGTGTGTGTGTTGACAAAACTCACAAAAAAAACCATTTCATATAAAAACTTAAACAAACATTTTACTCAGAGTACTCTAGTCTTACTCTACACTAGTCTTACTTTACTCTTATAATTCTTTTTTCTTTCGTTTAATGGCACAACAGCCCATGGAGGGCCTAGGCCGAGCTTTTCGCATCCACTCATGTTGTGCGTGTTATATTTGTATATGAACGGAAGGGACCTACAGTTTTATGCCGAATCCGAATGGCGAAGAGAAAAGCTTTTTATAGGAAATGTTTACCCTTTTAGGATTGCCATTGTCTGCCAAGAGCTGGTGCTGTGTAGAAAAATTGCCTTTTTCGAGATTGGAACCACGAACACTCTGCGTAACAGTCCAACGCACTATCACTACGCCACAGTGACCAGTTTTATACTGCTCTAGTACTATTATTTATCTATTCTTACACTACTCTGACACTGCTCTTACATTATTCATACACTACTTTTACGCTACTCTTACGCTACTTCTACACTACTCTTATACTACTCTTACACTACTCTTACAATACTCTTAAAATACTCTTACAATACTCTTACCCTAATCTTGCACTAACTTACATTACTATTAAACAATTCTTACAATACTCTTACACCACTCTTAAACTATTCTTACACTATATACTCTACACTTACACTACTTTTACGCAAGTCTTGCACTACTTTTACACTACTCTTATACTACTCTTACACTACTCTTGCACAAATCTTACACTACTGTAATGCTACTCTTGCATTTATCTTACACTATCTTTCACTACTCTAACACTACTCTTCAACTAATCTTACACTACTCTTACACTACTCTTAAACCATTCCTACACTACTCTTGCACTACGATAACACTTACACTACTGTTACGCATCTCTTGCACTACTTTTACACTACTTTTATACTACACTTATACTACCCTTACACTACTCTAACGCTACTCTTACATTTATCTTGCACTATCTTGCCCTACTATAACGCTTCTCTTCACCTATTCTTACACTACTCTTAAACCATTCCTACACTACTCTTGCACTACGATAACACTTACACTACTGTTACGCATCTCTTGCACTACTTTTACACTACTCTTATACTACACTTATACTACCCTTACACTACTCTAACGCTACTCTTACATTTATCTTGCACTATCTTTCCCTACTATAACGCTACTCTTCACCTATTCTTACACTACTCTTAAACCATTCCTTCATTACTCATGCACTACGGTAACACTTACGCTTCTCTTGTACTACTTTTACGCTACTCTTGCACTACTTTTACACTACTCTTGCACTACTCTTACATTACTCTTATACTACTCTTGCTCTAATCTTACATTACTTTTAAGCTACTCTTACACTAAATCTCTTAACCTAATCTTCACTAGTCTTACACTACTTCTACACAGCTCTTTCTCCACTCTACTCTACGGTCATCACTATATTCCCAATATTTCAACTAGTAGTAGTTTAGCAATTATAGGAATTTTGTCCATTTGACAATAATTGAGCAACAATTACTCACCGATTCATTACTCACCGATTGAATGAATGAAAATACTTATTTATGGAGTTGATTTGCTTCACTTTATTCTTATCGCTCATCCTTAGTGCTCATCCTCACAGCAGTGGCATTGCCATGCCAAATTCATAAAAGTAAAATTTGTAGATAAAATGCCTACAAATAATGTACAATATTTTATAAATTCCTTTCCATTCAAATAGAAATACCTCATTGTTCATAGTGAATGTTTTGAATTGTGTAGATGAGTTTTTTTTTTCAAGGATACTCTACCAATACGGAAGTAATCCATTGTGGTTGTGAGTGGACTCCACTCACTTAGACAACCTGCCTACTTTTTTTCTTTTTTTCATTCTCTTCACTCTAATTTTCTCATTTCCTTATTTATGCTCAGCTCGTGATTTAATTTGACTAGTGAACCCGTTTGTGATTTAGATAACTTCATTTCATTCATAACGTTCATTTTTGATTTAGGTTGGGGTCAAAAGAAATTTAGTGCTTATTGGATTAAATGGTGAGATAGAGTCAATGGGAAATTTATGTAGGTAGTATAAGAGAAACAAACGAATAGCAGGAATATGAAATTATGCTTACATGAAATGAAAAGAAATACCCAGAAATCCATTTATTTTTATGATTAATGTTGTCCAACAGTGTGTGATATGGTACCTTGCTTGGGTATAGTAAGTTCGTAAAAGGGTCATGATTTCATTTGTTTAGTTTTTTGAAAAATTATGATTTGAGTGATTAAAGTGGTCATATGCCAGTTTAATATCTAGGAAAATCTAATTTATTACTATGAAATTGGGGTTTTAGTTTTTATTATTCTTTCGTACTTTTTATTGAATACTAAATTTCGTGTAGAAATACTTGAGAATGCATTACTACCTATATTTATTTAGGAATACCTTGTATTACTAAATATGCGTACTTTTACTCTACTCCCCCTGCTCTCCTACTCTCTGTCAAACATATTTGCTTCAATTATATCCACCCAATTATTCATTCGATTCCGCAGGTTGGCTGGAACCTCTGCTCGACCGTATTGCCCGGAATGAGACCACTGTTGTTTGCCCAGTAATTGATGTTATCGATGACACTACATTGGAATATCACTATCGCGATTCGGGCGGCGTTAACGTTGGCGGTTTCGATTGGAATTTACAATTTAATTGGCATGCTGTGCCCGAACGTGAACGTAAGCGGCATAAGGTAGGTGGAATTAGAATTTACATACATTTAAAATTCAATTCATTTTTTCAGAGAAGAAAACAAAAAATAATTATATATAATCAAGAAAACAAATCCGTTCCTTAAAAGAAAAACATTTCAACATGCCAACTTAAACCAAACACTTTGTGTTTTCTCTGTTTGTGTTAATACAAATTTATTCCATTATTTTATTATTTATTTCCTTTACTGTTATCCTCTTTACATGAAAGCAAAGCAACTCCCTCAGAATTGTATTGTTAGTTTTGTATAAGGAGCGCAGCGCCGCGCAGCGCATAGTATCGGAAGTCGTTAACGGAAACTTTTATTACTTCTGTGAAAATTGCTATCAAAGTGTATGTTTCCTTTTTAGCTGGAATTTTCTCAACTGCACGCATGCTGCTACTCAAACTTATAAAATACACGCGTATAACCTTGTGTATCCCAGTGGGAATGATGGAACAATCAACGAAAAAGTATTGGGCAGCTTGAAGCTTGGCTTCCCTCAGCTGAACTGCCGTTGAAAAACCTTCCATCCCGCATTACTTATGGTAGTGTAACTACTGAAGGACAACCTCGTGGTTTGTTCATCTACCATATAAAAGTAAATATCTCATTTTCTCTTAATCGAGAAACTTTGCAGCCAGTCTTGTGGTTGCCCACTGGGTTATTAGTCACATGTGTTTTTGTATGTATTCTGACGGACAACCTCGTGGATTGTTCATCTACCATATAAAAGTAAGTATTTAATTTTCTCTTCATCGAGAAACTTTGACTGGCTGTCTTGGGGTTGCCCACTGGGTTATTATTCACATGTGTTTTTGTATGTGTTCACATATCCTATGTGCGAGTATGTATTTGCCCTTTAGTAAATACTGTATGCATACATATAAGGAAATAATGTTCATTTACAAATTCTATTGTAAGCGTTAAAACGTGACTATTTTACATAAAATGCCGCAGAGTCACACAAACCCAAACGAACAATTCTTCTATTTTGCGCAAATGGGAAAAAAATATAAATAAAAAAACAAAACAGCACAAAAAAAGAATAAGAATCAAACGGATCGAAAGAATTGTGTATATTTTCATTGTTTCTGACTAACTACATGCAATGGCTTCTTTTGTTCCTTCCTTTTTTGCACTCAATGTCAATTGGTACAGTGAGCCCTAACAATGTTGATTTACTTACTTAGATACTATGAAAACCTTTAACGCCAACACTGCTTTAGTAAATCAAAATTCAAATGGAAAGTAATCACTTAAAACTAATCAAACTTTTTGAGAGATTTTGCTCCAAAACAAATAGTAAATAAATGTACTCGATTGAGATTTGAACCGGACACACCTGACAGGAAATTATTTTGGATTTAGGTAAATGATGGTCTTAATTCAGTTAGATATGATCTGAAATAAAATATGAAAACAATCGAATACCAGAAATTATGATTCAATATTTATCAAGGCCCAACAATGGATAAATTTTGTGAACATTTAAGAAATAATAATTACCCAGTTAGTAAATAAACTGATGAAGGATTGTAGCTTTCTCATACTCCAATACTGTCTAGATCCTTTCATAGCTAACGGAAAAATATTAATCCAGTATGTCTGAGTTTATGGTTGCATGAGTTTATGGTGGATATTTAATATAATTCTTCAGGTCTAACCCAAGTAAACATTTTTCTGAGCCGTCGAAAAAAATTTTTTCCCAAGTTTAGGGAATAACTTTCTTTTCTTTTTTTTTTTTTTTTTTATGAATACATTCAACACATAGGGTGTACCCCGATGAATGCAGAGCATTGTGTTGAATGGAAGGAAGATTGATAGGTTTGAGGATCAGAGAGGGAGAATGAGAGAGTGAATGTGATCACACAGGACACCGATAAAGAGATAGGCAGCCATTGTGGCAAGTGTTATGCCTTTACCACAATGAACTTCAGTTTATCAGTGTCGACAATGACCACATGTAGCGCCTAGGGCCAAGCTTTCCGCATCCACTTTATGGGGGCCTAGGTCTATTTAGGTCTAGTTATGGATAAACCGTTCTGACCCATCGAAGTTACACGAATATATGTGTGAAGGATGATGGCTTCCCTTTGTCCAGTCCTGTATACATTTCTCAAAGAAATATTTACCCAGTAAGACCCGGTAAAGTATAAGCGTTTGAAGGTTGCTGGTTTCACTTGACCCTGTCCGGTATAAAGTTGCATGACACCTCAAAGATGTATGTATTTACCCAGTAAGACGTTTAAGTTTATGAAAATTCTAGATAAACTGCACATTTCCGTTGCATCGAGGTACCAATAAAAAGTTCATGCTGAGAATAAAATTTCGACTGCCCGCAAACCAGAACTCCGACCACTCGGACTGGTAAACCGTATTCAAAGGTTTCGAGATTGAAGTTAGTTGCGTTAATTTAAGTGGCTGTACTCTTCTAGCATACACTGTAAAGGTATGATGAGTACACTGTGAACCTTACAATAGCAAATACACATGCTTATTTGATTTCATTTGGTGAGAGCCGGGAATACATTAAAATCGCACGCACAATCGATGAAAACGTAAAAACTTGAGTGTGTGTGTGTGCCTGTGAGTGTGTGTATTTGTATATGAATAAATATGTATGTATGTTGTGTGTGCGCTGTGTTTCTGTTATTGTTTATGTTAGCATTGGCAATTTATTGGGTAAACGTTTATTGTTTGTTCAAATGTGTGAGTGTGGTGTGTTAGGTTTTGCGTGCGTGGTTTTTTACACAAATACATATGAATTGTGTGTCTGTATGTATTCGTCGTGGGCTTAATTGGGTATATGAGAGTGAATTATGTGATTGGAGCTATCTGTCTTTACTCGACAGTGTATGGTATTATCCTGCCAATACTGGGCGCTTCCCAACTGTGCGTTTTTTTCCTTTTTCCTTTCCTTTTGTGTCTGTATACGGATACTAGCTTTTTAGTTTCATTACAATTAGATTAGTATAAAGTTTTTTTTTATTCTATTTTTTTAAGTTTTCGCAAAATTACATCGTTGACATCGTTGAAAACAGAAATACCCAACAATTTTGGCATTTATTGGTTTTGCTTTTGAGCTGTACCCAGGAAATGGGATACGGAAATGTATAAAATTGTTTTAAAAGCATTAAGCAATAAAAACAAAAGTTTAGCTAGTGAGTTTGGTTTTGTTTGTTGCTTTTAAACTGAATACTTTGAAAGAGAAAAACATTTCCAAAGAAATTGGATGAAAAAAAATCATCGACAAAAAATATCAAACTGAAGCTTTTGTTTATTTGTGAATTGAGTAGACTTTGATTTGGGAATATCAAATTAAACTCTGACTCAGGTTTATTGCAATTAGTTCTTTTTTTTTTCTTTTTTTTTTTTTTTTTTTGTTGACAGTGCTTTACTCTTTATTATTCGTGGAAAGGTGATTTGATATAAAAGCTTGTGTAGATGAACTGAGCACGGCTGAAATCCGTGGTGAATCTTTGGTATTAGTCTAGGTCTAGGTGAATGCAATGAAAACATGGACAAATAGTTGGCTACATATGTACTTTGTCATACTTTTAAGTATTCGGACCTTTGGAGCTCCGATATCTGAGATAGATACCCACCCCGTAACCGAATCATCCGGACCTTTGTAGCTCCGATATCTGAGATAGATACCCACCCCGTAACCGAATCATCCGGACCTTTGTAGCTCCGGTATCTGAGATAGATACCCACCCCGTAACCGAACCATCCGGACCTTTGTAGCTTCGGTATCTGAGATAGATACCCACCCCGTAACCGAACCATGTAGAAGAATCTATAATTTTTGGAAAAAATCAACCTCGAAAACAAATACTATTGAAATGGTACCAATAACTTGAGATACATAGATCCCAACTATTTGGGTAGTACCGAAAACTGAGAAATATTCACTCCATGATATGAGATTCAATAAAAAGCCTTTCACTTCGCCGTTCGGATTCGGTATTAAACTGTAAGTCCCTTCCATTCATCTACAAATATAACACGCACAACATGCGTGGATGCGATAAGCTCCTAAGCCCTCCAAGGGCTGTTTTGCCATTAAAAGTAAAGCAAAGTAAAGTAAAGATATGAGATGCTAACTATCCAACTAGTAACAGTTACTGAAATTGATCTGAAGTATTTACATATTACCGAATGCTGCAATTAATAGTTTCAATTAGTTCTAGATTGCAATAAGAGCTCACATTTAGGATATGTCCCATTCGAAAAGACCGGCCTTTTAAAACATTTGTAGAGCATGCGTTTCCTTCCTGGTTGGTGAATACCCAATCTTGGATTTCAGGTTCAACTTTTTTGGTTTAGCTTAGGACTCGTAATACCGATTATGATTTTTGATGGGTATTCATTGGCCAAACTGACCGTCACGCTTTCAGTAACTTTTTTCACAGTTCTTTTCGGGCAACCCCGTAAGAGAAATTCGGCCAAGATCAACCTAAGAATAAGGGAGTGAACCATTATTTTTCATTATCAATTTTGTTTTCCTATTAAATAAATAAATTTCTTGATGTACTCGTACAATTTGATTTATTTAAGTTAGTAGCAACCACAGGAAACCTTAAGAAAACAATAGAATAATTTTGTTTCGTTGTAGATTTCCTCTTCGCTTCTTCCTCAAAGGAATTACTAGAATACATGTGTACATAAACCACAGAGGAAACAATTTCATCTCTAAAAGATTTCTTTCTTCTACACAAAATCAATAATAAAAAAAGGCTAAATCAATATAAAATAATAATAAACTTATTTGAGGTTCGATGTGCACTTGTTTAGCAACCAACCGACCAATTTAATAATGAAGATTGTTAGCAACAAACATTGTATACAAAACAGCAACAATTTTGTAGTAACAATAGTAAAAGTAACGTGTACTCGTAGTTGCTAGCAGCTGAAACTTGTAGCCTTTGAAGGAATGTAGTCGTAAGTTGCAAGTATGTAGTACATATCTGACATTTTCATGCTGCAGATGGTAAATCATCATCATCGTCATCGTGATGCTCAAAATGAAAATACAATATAAAAATAAATTAAATTTTCTTACATGATTTCAATGGAAAATTGTAAAACTTTCCCTTCCTACATTTCAGCAAATACTTTAATACAACTTTTCAATTATTAATTGTACAATATAGGCTCATATGCAACAGAAAGTAGAAAATTACTTTATTTACTTTTTGGAATTCATTTAAGAAATGGAATTTATTCCCTTTGGTATTTACTTATTTATGAAATTAAGTTCTATTTCTATTTGATTTTCGGAAATTTATGTAGGTACTTTTAACTATTCGTATTTAATAGTGACAGCTTTTTAAAAGTTTTTTTTTAATGCAGAAAATAGAAGAAATTGCAATAATGTATATAAGAAGTTGGTTAGTGCCGCCACTAGTATTTTAATTATAAGTATTCATATAGGCCGAAAAGGGGCAGCCGTACCCATGTTTGGATCAACCCCATTCTGCGGCCCGCGGTGCAGGTTCTGTAAAGCTCAATCTTAACACATGGCTGAACAGAAAGGTCCAGGCTGCCTGGGACGATATCTAAGGCAAGACACTTGGCATTCATGCCAAGTGTATTAAAGTTAACGGAATCCGAGCTGTCACAGGGCACTGCCCAGTTAGGAAACATCTTGCTAACATGGTAATAACTCGGAACGAATTCTGTAGATTTTGTGACGAAAACGTTGAAACAGCAGAGCACATTCAGTACCACCTTACTATTGCATACCCAATGACTCCAAGGGATATCTTATCTATGCTACAAGCCTAGGAAGTGTATTTTAGGATATTCAATGGGCTCTTCACAATAGGCCTTTTTAGGCCTCAGTGATTTGGTGCCTTGTGCCCCCATTTCAATCTAATCTAATATAGGCCGCTCACTGGGAATTTCGGGTGCCCAGTATTGCCAGAGATGTCTTTCCTCCTGCTAGTGAGTGTCTTATGGTGGTCTTAATAACGTCCAGTTTAGTGTAGAAGGATGTTCTCTGGCCTGTCATTTTCTTACTGATGAAAGTCCAGTTCCATGCCTAGATTTTGCACTATTCTGAAAATTATTATTTGTATTTGATTTTTCTGATGTTGCCTTTACTTAGCTTCAAATATAGAGTTGTTTTTTTTTGGCCCAAGACCCGAGTTAGTACCTGAGTTTGCCTTTTAAAGTGGGAGTTCCCATTCCTATAGTGGGTTCGCGGACAAGTCTTTTTCTTTCCCCAGAATTTGGCTATCTCTTTCCGATATACATATGGTATACAAGAATATTACTCATATATACTTTATTTACTTTGCCCAAACTATAAAGTGGCACTAGCCACATCCAGATCAGGCGGCCTCGATAGTCAAGTAGGCAGCGCGGATGAGAGTCTAGATCCGGGAGTTTGATTCTTGTTTTGTCTGGTGATTAATTCTCATTCATAAACTTTTTACTTACCATACATTCTACAGCTATGAACTGAATGAGAATTATAAGAAATTGTACAAGTACACCACTTGACAGGCAATGCCAAAACCACCAAGTGATAACAAATTGCCACCCCGACGTTGATAACCTGTAGGTCCAATTAGGAAGTGGTGCAACGGTACAGCCGACAGAGTACTATGGAAGGTCTATGCCCATATCACTAAAAACAGTTTAGTGCTCTCCTTCATTCCTGCCGTCACGGAGGGCCTAGGCCGAGCTTTTCGCATCCACTCATGTAGTGCGTGTTATATTTGTACATGAATGAAAGGGACCTACAGTTTAATGCCGAATCCGAACGGCGAAGTGAAAAGCTTTTCATAGGCAATTTTCACTCTTGTAGGTTTGCCATTGCCTGTGCCGAGAGGTGGTGCCGTATAGAAAAACTATTTTTTCTACTTTTTGATTTTGCCTGTGCCGAGATTCGAACCCCGGACACCCTGCATAGCAGTCCAACGCACTACCACTACACCACAGCGACCACAAACCTGCATCTATTTTCTTTTTAAGTAGAAGAATCCAAGTATTTAGTTTGATTGATATTTTTTTATTGAAAGCCAAATTATTTTTCTCTCTCTTTCTCTCATTCTGTTGGCCTTCATTTCCACCCTTTCTATCTTACTTTTCCTTTTCTTCTTCTTTCTTCTTTTATCTTGGGACTCCTGGGGGGAGCATAGGGCCATATCTTTTTCTTAGCTTTCTCTTTATGTACTATATGTACATACATATATCATATATACCTACTTCGCGCACCATATATCCCTCTCTTTCTCTCTCACCCTCTCTGATATCTGTACAAATCTCTGCTCTCGCTTCTGTCTCTATCGCTTCGTTCTGTTCTCTCTCTATATAAGTATTTATTCTATTGACTCCTTTGTCCTTGGTTTGATTATTTTATACCATTTTTCTCTGTTGGACTCTTCTCCCTTACTCACTCCTCTCTTTCCCCCCTCTCTTTTCCCGCCTCTCTTTTCCCCCTTTCTTTTTCCCCCTCTCTTTTCCCCTCTCTCTCTGTTCCCGCCTCTCTTTTCCCCTTTCTTTTTCACTCTCTCTTTTTCCCCCGCTCTTTCTCTCCCTCACCCTTTCTCCTCTCTTTCAAATCCCTACTTCGCCTCTCCATCTCTTTCTCACCCTAACATTGTTCTAACATTCGCTTCCCCCTCACTATTTCACCCTAGTTCTCTCACATTCTTCCTACACTCTTCTTTCACTGTACATCATCTGAAACCCCCATCACCTTTTTCATTTTCAGTTTTCTCTCTCTCTCATTCTCTTTTCTCCTCTTCCTTCCCCTTTTTCTCTCTCTCTCTCTCTCCTGTAACTCTCACTTTTTTCATATCGAACTACTGCCCATTCGTCCTATCTCCACCTCTATCTTTAATTTTCTCCTTATTTCTTTCTCTTCCACTCTCTCTCATGATAAACGAGAATAGTACTCACTATTTGAAAGGAAAATTAGTTTACTACATATTTTTGAGTGGATATGTTTTCATTGTTGACCTGCCAAGTAGTTAGTGTGAGGTTCTGGTCAGTCCAGTCAGGATTTAATCGTTTAACGATTAATTATTTGCCTATTCAAATATAACAAAGTGCTTCATAATTCCATTAATATTACGACGTAATGTTTTCGTGAGATTTATAGCCAATTAAATAATTTCCCAATACAAAAAGGGCCTATTACAAATTCCATAAAAAAACAAAACATAACATCAAAAGAACTTTTCTTCGTGCGTGTATTTCTTGCGGAAAATACTGTATGTAAATACCTACGTACATAATTATAATTGCAGAGGTACTCGTGCCATAGTTAAATTGAAACATGTGCTTTATGTTAACCCAACATAAATGCACACACACACACACATTCCCGCAGGTGAAGCAGAGCCAATATATGAGAGCATGGGAGTAGCGATTGCTCTGTGCTATTATTACTCTTATTGTGTTCATTTTTTATGTTGCTACAGCGGGCTGCCATCTCTACCTAATGAAAAACGGAAGGAAATGGCTGGGCTTCATTTTTGTTTCGTTTTTCTTTCGCTTGGCTTTGGTTTGCATTCTATGAATGAAGTATGTAAAAATTTATGATGATAGAAACGGGCAAACCGACGAACTGAATGAAACGATACACGGTTATAAAATTAAATACCTTCGTTCAACTTGAGGCATGAATGTACAGTGTCGGACAATCAAATAAGAACACCTTGCACTATAAAACTCGCACTGAATTATTTTTTTATCGGACTGCTTATGGCAAACAATTTTTATAGAGAAGAAAATGGTATGGTATATACTTTATAAATATCTGGGTGGCAACACTGCATTTAAATATTTTTTGGGGATTCCCCAACAAAAAAGTTGAAGCGAAGCATTCGAAGGCGGACAATCGAGTAAGAACAGCAGACGAAAAAATTTATATTTTCTAAAAAGAAAACTTAAATTTGTTTATAATTTGTATTGGTTAGCATTTAAATGGTAGCATTGAGGGTAATTCAATAAATTAAATGTAAACTATTCCGTAATGTCACAGCAAAATGGGTCGAGCAAAGCACTGTAGCAAGGAGGTGCGTGATTTGGTGAAAAAAACTGCGAAATGACCGACAAAGCATCCGCCAAATAGCTAAAACTGTTACTTAGCAGATCCTTGACATTTGTCGATTATTACCTCAAAAATTGCATTGCAAGAGTGGTAGGCCCTGCAAAACTACAAGTGCAGATGACAATCGCATAAAAATTTTGGCGGCACGCGATTTATTTAAGGCAGCTGCCGCAATCAGAGAGGATACCGGGGTTCAGATTTGTGCTCGATCAGAAAGGAGACGTTTGGTGGGGGAAAAAATGTATGGGAGAACAGCACGAAAAGTACCAATGTTGACACAAAGACATCGAAAGTGTCGCATAGAGTTCGCTAACGCGCAAATTGAGTGGGATGGTTCAATTAATGGAAAAAAATGGCCTAACGTATTATGGGCAGACGAAGAAAGATAGGTGAATCTTGTTGGAAGTGATGGCAAACGTTGGATTAGACGCCCGAAAAATGTAGAATTGAGCCCAAAATATACTAGGAAGACGTTTAAGCACGGAGGTGGAAGCATCATGGTATGGGGATGCTTCTCTTGGTAGGGTGTGGGCCCTCTGTATATTGGATAAAAGAAACGATGGACAGATTTATTTACGTAAACATCCTTCAGGAGGTGATGCTTCCTGATGCTGAATGGGAAATGCCCCTGATATGGCAAATGCAACAGGATAACGACCCAAAGCAAACCTCAATCCTTGCGCGAGATTGGTTTTCCCATAATGGATTTCCCGTTACCCCTGACCTTAATCCAACCAAGAACTTGTGGAATATTTTTTTAAGGTTTTCAGTTTCAAAACAAGGTGTTCTTATTTGATTGTCCGACACTGTATGTAACAATACACAACAATATGAAATATGAAATATTTATACGCCATTGAAAAGGAGAGATAATGGATTGGAAAAGGTAGAAGCGAGATACAGAGAAAAATTGCGAGGGAAAATGTTTATAGAAAAAGCAGAAGACTTTTCGCTCGGCATCATTACAAAAGCATTTAGGAAAGAAAAAAACATATGCGTAATTATTTTGCTGTAACTAAACATTTTGGGATTTTAATTGCTACAATATCATAGTCTTCGTCATCATCATCATCATTACCATCACCAACAACATGCCAAGGTACATAAGGTAAGCAAGACACACTTGCAAGCGTATGGCAAGAATCGAGTGAGTTGCTGTTACCTTTCGTTGCTACCACTTCCATACTTTTCACTACATACTCAAAATGTTGCACTGTTGCTCAGGTTTGCCTGCTTGTTCATTTGTTTGTTTGCTGCTGTATATGAAAACGTTGGGAAAACCATTACTGGAGGGTAATTTGTAAATTGCAATATGCGACTTTTAAAACGATTTTATATACAATTTGTATAAGTGTATAAAGGATATGTAAATATGTATGTATAAGTATGTATGGTATTTTACAAGGAATTCATAATGTTCTTTTAAAAGGTAGCAATAAATTTTATCGAAAATAATGCGCAGAATTTACTCAGAATTCTGCCGAAATAATTTATAAATCATTTATCGGCGAGATTTCATTTGAAATGCTTGAGAGCAAAGTTCCAGAAAGTTTCAGACTTCAAATAGCAGACAATTTTACTATTTACTCTACTTATACGTAATGTCTCCTTCGTGTTGTACCCTAATTGGTTTTTAATGTTTTTTCGAATGTTCTCATGGTTAGTATGAATGTAAATTTGCCTAGTTAGGTATGAATTCTGAACACGAAAAACTATTATTTTTATAGAGTTTTCAGACTTGCACATTAAGAAAAATTATATAAATTTACTCAATAATGGGCGTATTTCTTTTAACGAGTATATACGATACATAGCAATGCGTGACAAAAAAAAAACACGCATCCACAATTAGGAATAGCATATCAAAAATTTGACATCAATAACGAAAATATGGCACTACTTTTCGTAATAAATACGTTTATTATATTATTAATTTTCCTGAATCGACTTCAGTTCTAGCAGCGAATTTTCTTTTTTATCACTTCTAACGACAGAAAACGCGTGCCTCGAAGTTGCAATTTGAGTTTTGGAAAGAGAAATATGTCAGAAGCAAAGATATATCAGATTGTTGTTGAGTTTTTGGACAATGATAGCCTTGAGAGTTGGTGCAAAATCCATAAGTTTTCTTTTCCCAAACTTGACCTTTTTCGACGAACTTGCTCTCTCCGACTCCGCATTACCAGATAATATTCATGGTCATTACCAGATAATATTCTTTAATTGCCGTCTGACCTTCTGGCAAGAATACCGAGTGCACAACACCGCGATATTAAAAGAAATCAGTCAACATTACCTTGACTTGGTTTTTTCGAACGCAGTGCTAAATATGTACACTTAAGATGAACTGACAAAATCGGGCACTGTAAACAAACTAAATGAGAGATCGCGCTCAAACTACACGTCAGGATAGAGAACAGTGCTGCCAACTTAGCGACAACAAGAATTTTTACAATCCTTTCAAGCATGCTTTTTACCGATACTTTTTTAACAGATTGTATATATTTTATATATAAAATAATCTAAATATTTCGCTAACCTCATTTGTCTTCTGTGTGCTGCCTATAAAAAATACTTACCTGAATCTCCCTTCCACACGAACTTCCCAACAAGTCTGCACTTTACATTGTTCAACATTGATTTTTATTTACTGAAGTCTTTATATTTTATTTTATATCATTTATACTTAATGTTAGCTACGAATTTTACGAATTTTTTTTTTCCACAAATGTTCTTTAAATTTACGTTATGCCTATGTTAGAAAAAGTTCTTTGAATGGCAAACTTACAAAATAAATTCTTTGTTTGAGGGCATTATTTCATGCAATGCTGCTGCTGCCACTCAACCAAAATAATATTGTAGATAATGCGAAAAGAAAAAGTATGTAAAACAAAACCAAACAAAAAAATTTGAACTAGATTACTCTAGTCCAACAAACTTAGTTAGTCAAACGATATTTGATAGCGCGCAACACCGGGAACTTATCACCGGTGCATGAGCCCCGGAAATCATCATAGGCCAAATCGAACAACGCAACGCCGCCCAAATTAAATTGACGTACATAGCCCGCTTTCTCAGCAGCTGTATCGGGATCTTCATAGGCCACCCATATACCATTGTCACCATGTTTATCGGCTGCACGATATGCATAGACGCCGAAACGTCTAGTCGGATCGGTAACCTTCAGAAGGGGTGAGTTGGCTCCCTTGGCATGAGCATTATTGGCATTGGGTAGCAAAGCGCAAACCTCGGGCCAACTATAAATGCCCGGTGTCAAAGTGTTGGGACCAGCAGGTGCAGCATTCTCTACCTTCGACACAGGTGGTACACCAGTATCACCCGAATCATCAGTCATCTTCCAGGGACGTCCGTACGAGGCGACGCCCACATTTATTTTCGAAGCAGGGCAATTGTTGCGCAACCAGTACTGCACTTGATAATTGACATTGAACTCGGGATTGCGATCGGCCATTTCGTAGATCGGTGCGGGCAAATCGGCCTGTTCGGGATTACGTTCGGGTGTGTAGAAATCAAAAAGTGCCAAATTAGCAAAGTCCAAGTAATTGATAATAGCAGGTACATCGAAAAACACTGATTGGGAAGAAGAAGAAATTAATTTAGAGTTCACTCTGGTACTCTCGGTACTCGGTACTCGTTACTCACATGACGAATTAACATTGGGCAATACTGTAGCCGACAGTAGCAAGTTGTCAGGGCGGAATTCATTCTTCAAATCACGCAGCAATGCTGTAAATTGCTCTTTATGTGCTTCGGAATTCTCGTCGACAATGTGATCGCCGGTGAATGTTTTCTTGATGCCCTTCCAGAAGCTGCCCAGTCCACTGTGCACTTTCTTGGGTTTATTTTTCGGAAATTGCCAGGCAACATCCATGCCATCGAAACCGTATGTCTTGACCAAAGCGTATGCGGTATTGATGAAACGTGCTCGTCCTGCTGGGTTCTCGAGCAATTCCAGATATTTATTTGGTAAGTCTTTGGCATCATCGCCAGTTTCAATATCTTTGTCACCGCCTAAACTGAGCATTATTTTTATATTGGGATATTTACGCTTCAAACGTGTCACGGTACGGTAAAGTCCTTTGCCCAAATCCAGGTCAAGATTTTGACTTAAGCTAACCGCTTTGTAAGAATCACGTTCGATGCCGGCATAACCGTAGATTAAATAGTCACAAAATTGCAGTGCCGGTTCCAAGTCATCAATGATGAGCTTACCTAGACCTGGGAAAGATAAATTATAATGCGTTGGTTGGTTAACTTATTCGACTTGTTTGGTATAAAATAGTGCATAAACTGAATGTTCCTGAACTGCTTGAAGGCTTTTTCATTTCGTAAAATCGTATAGCTCACTTCAGAGCATGTAAAAAGCAATTAGTCAGGGTTTCACGATTTTGTGGTACAGCATTTTTATATATTTATAGGTCTTTCTAATAAATTTCACAGTAAACCCCGGTTAATTGAACCAAGGTTAATTGCATTTCCCGTTAAATTCCTCCAGAAATATTTCGTTTTTAAATCAAAATTAACTAAAATTATTTGGTTACTTGCATTCCCCATAAATTGAATATTTTATAAATGCAATTTAGAGGAAATATCTGTACTCGTATAACCAGCAAATCAGCTGAATATAGACGGCCTGTTAAATACTTCTTTCACTTCATTTGACCTCTCTCAAGAGCAGTGATGATCTCGCATACATTTAAAATTATCCTTAGCTTTATTTTCTATTTAAAAGCCACCAACTTTTGACATGCAATGGGCAAACCTCCAAGAGAAGCTTTTCACTTCGCCTTTCGGGTTCGGTATGAATCCATTCATGCAAAAATATAACACGCACAACATGAGTGAATGCGAAAATCTTGGCCTATACCCTCCCTGGACTGTTGTGCCATTAAAAGAAAGAACAAGAATAATATTGAGAGAATTTCTCAAATATTGCTCTCAAAATAAAAACCTTGAACAATTGAGAATAAATCTCAAAAATAAATCTCTCTCTTCCCTTCTCTTTCTTTACACTAGCTTAAAATTATATTCTCTTTTGAAATGAATTACACAACAGTTAGAAGTCCGTTAGCTGAATATTTTCTCCTTTTTTTTGTTGCGATTAAATCTTATCGCTCGCTTCAATTTTCATCGTCCTTTTTGGTTTCTATCCACTGTTACTCCATTTTTATCGGCAGAACTTAGTCGCCATGTACACCTTACAAGACGTAAAGTTTATATATTCTCCTTGACTTTCAAGTCTTCAAAGGTGTGTAAATGGGAACTTATCACATACTCTGCTTTAAATCTTTTCACTTTTCAGTCGTTGTTTGTCTTTTCCTCTCTCTCTCAGCTGTTATAATAGTTGAGACAAATGAGACAACGATTAGTGCAATAATGCATTCTTTTAGTGGCAATCTTTATTTTTTTCTCTCTCTCTCTCTCCCCCCCCCCCCCGCTCACTCTCTCATTCCTGGGATATTTTGTGATTTTTCGTCGAGGGTTCATAGTTCAGCATATACAATTCATACAATCACAATTCGTCGGACAACGCAGTTATTACCTGCTGCAATTCAACAGCGGATAGATTCTCTAATTTACATCGGGAACTTTACATTTTCGGTTAGAAATGAAGCGGAAAGCGGGTAATAATAATGATGATGATGATGCTGAGGAACATAAATCGCCTGAAGCCATAGTTGTGAATCGTTACAGTGATCGCAGTGTTCCCGATGATCGTTATGGAAATAATCGCAATTGTAATCGGCAAAATCAACTGTACGAATCAACACCGACCGACTATGGACAAGAACGACAAGGTCGAAGAAGGTTCACATCCTCAATGCCGGAACGACCAAATCGTGCACAACGAAGTGTACAACGCCAGCATCTAAAGAAGTGGAGACGGCGGCATGTAATTGGAATGCAAAAAAGATTTAAAAAACGCCTGCAGGAAGCTTATGAACAGGATCAACAAAGATTACGGATGATAAGAGAGTTACAACAATCGCCATTTCAATCATTACCGGAATCATCAAACAATAATTGTGATTGTGATTGTGATTGTGATTTTGATTCTGATAGTTATACCGATTGTTCTGCCAACATTACAAGTAGTGAAAATGAACCAATTTACTGGATAGATGACAGATTACCGATCAAGACAACATTCTTTGTAAATAGTGATGGAGAAATTGAAATATCTTGTATCAAGGATAGACGAACATACATGGCAGTGTTCCAAATAGTTGAGGTATCATCAACAGCACAGTCATCACCAAAAACGCCATTAATATCAACTTCAACATCGACAACAACTTCTACATCAACAACATTAACACCACTACCATTATCAACACCACCACCGTCAACATCACCACCACCGTCAACATCACCACCATCAACATCACCACCATCAACACCAACATCTACTGTGCCATCATCACCAACAAAATCAACAGCACCAAATGAAGACGACGACAACAACCCATAGCTTTCCGTTAAGAACCTTTGAATATTAAATAAAATATTAACATTAATACATATAATAAATGTATAAAATAGTTATCACGCCCATAATAGGTCATAGGTCCGTTCCCGTACCACAACGCTGGTGAACGCGTTGACCCAAAACAGCTTAAAAAGCGTTTCCGTACTCGAAAAACTCTCGGATGTCTTGTTCTTCTTGCACAAAACAACCCGTACTCTTTTCTACATGGCACCTTGGCAAGCAAGGCAATGTCCTTCGGATTCGGCTTAAAACTGTTGGCCCTTCCAATCATGTACAAATATATCACACACAACATGGTTGGATGTGAAAAGCTCGACCTAGGCCTTTCATGGGCTGCTGTGCCATTAAAATAAGATGATGGAATAAAGTACTTTTGTGCATTCTTGTCTCTCACAGAGAGTATTTTTTGATTACTCTCATTTTACCAGACTTTGCCAAAATGTAAGGGAACAGCTTTAATATATCATGGTTTTGTCTAAGAGCAGAGAGTATATTTTATTTCAAAATGTTAAAAAAGCAAACATGCTCACAAAATGCATAACCCACAGTTTTTCTCAGTTGCTTTGTTGATTTCCATTACACTTCACTCAGAATTATTTATTAAACTATTTTCTCCTGCGCAACAACAACAACAACAACTGAACGTCGGATTTTGCTATTCTCTTTTGAACTTGCGGCCCGCAACCTTTTTGGCTACCCTTCTTTCCCACAAACTCAAGTTTTATACATATTTATTTTGTTATTCGTTTTGTTGCCATTTTTGGTGGTAATTTTTCACATTAACCTTAATCAGCTTCATGTATTTTTTTCTCCTACTATCCCCTGTCAGTGGACCTTACTCATCTGATAGTTTCTGCTTTAAATCTCTCTGTCTCTCTGCTTCTCTTTTTACTGTTATAAGAATTTGTATTGGAAGTATTTAATTTGACTTCCATGAAACTTTTACTCTCTCTCTCTCCGTCCCATTTTGCATACATACATATATGTATGCATGTATAAAGCTTTCATCTATTATCAGTTGATTCACAGCAAAAGATTTTCAATCATTATTTGCCAAACATATTCCATGTCCTAGCACCGCTAAATCTAACAAATATTTCAGTGAAAATATGAAAGTTTTCATTAGCAATGAATGCTGATGACGATTAGCGATACCACCACCACCGCTACCATCCCCAACAAAAGCAGCAAATATGGTACATCAACCAAATCAACTAAAGTAGCAAAAAACAAGAAAGCTACGGCAAACAACTAATTTAATTTAATACTCGGTTTTCCGTCTCATACTCATTCCACTTTGGATTTAACATACGAAGTACCGCCAAGTTATAGTATCGGAACTATTTTGTTTGCGATTCTCTGTTAGGGGGGTAGGCGCTGTAAGATCTGCGTTTAAGTTCCCATTTAAACGCTTCAAGACTCGAGCCACGAGTTTTGCTATTCACCTTTGAAGTTGCCTGCCACAACCCTTTTGGGTACCTTCCTTTCCAAACAATTCAAAAAATAACGTCTTGAAAATCGTTATTTATTCGCGTTGAGAAAGCACATTTATTATTAGTTCTCACTTTTTTTTGGCTCCCATAACATTGTGCTCATAATAACGGTTAAGCCTATTTCACTATTTTAAACTCTCGCCATTCCAGTTACCGTTTCTAAAAAAAAGCTGTTATTTATGAAACTGCTCAGAAAGAAAGAGCATTAAAATTTGTACAAATCCTTTTGCACTAATATTTTGTACTTTAAGAACCTGTCTTCCACGCATATATTTTCCTCTCTCTCTTCCCTCGTTGGTGTGTTGAGAGATTATACGAATAGTATTTTTATCGGTCTTCGTATACATTCTGCGGCCAGTAGCCAATTTGCAGTCTTGATCTGAACTTAACACCGACCGAATCGAATTTATAGTACCTAGGAAGTTGTAACTTTTCGTTAGCAATGAACGTCGATGACGAGCAGAATATACCAGAGGATGATCAACCTGTTCAGCAAGACCTAGTTCGTGGACCAGATATTTTCATTCGCAATCCTCGAAATGCTAACAATGTTCACAACGGTTTCAATGGGCATAATGGTGGAACTGGAGACAATTGTGAAAATGATTACATTGCTGAAAATGGTAATAGTTTTATATATGCATATATTGGTTTGCACCTATTTCCTGAACCTATACTAGATTACAATCGACATTTAGGACGCATCAATATATTCCGGCAAGCAGGACGTAACATGCAGCTTTTGGAGCCAAATGATCCCAGGCCAATTGAGGGAATGGCTAGACTTGTGCAGCAACAAGAACAACGTATGCCCCGCGTAGTCCCAATAAGATTCGTAAATTTAAACCGACAAATACGACTAGAACTAGGTTTTCCACGATTACCGGCGGTACCGCAAGATGATCCGGAGTCACCGCCACCATTAGAAGAAGTACCACAAGAACCGGAACTACCCCAACTTCTGGAGCGACCACTACAACTAGAATTACCACGACAAGGAGTAGAGGCACCCCAACAAAACCAACCATCACCACAACGATTGGGGCCATTGCGCCAACAACAGGAAGCACCTCAGCTACAGCTACAGCTACAGCCTCTACAAGATGGACCACACCCACAGCAAATGCAGCCACCAACGCAACAACAAAATGAAGAGCAACAACAACAGCTTGAACAACAGCAACCACCGCAACCATTGCAATCCTCCCAACAACAACAAGAGGAACCTCTCCTACTAAATCCAGGAAGTAATCTTGTGCATGGTTCAAGCATCAGATTAAATATTAACGTCGACTGCAATTGTCCTGCTGAATGTGTTTGTAAAACTCACTTTCAATCGATGACGGAGAATATGCAAGTACTAATCTTTCAAACTAAGGAAGGCTTAATGAAAGTTGCTTATACCCACAACGGCATAAAATACAAGGCAATTCTGAAAAGAGATCCTGAACCATTAGCACTTTCACCACCAGGACCACCATCACGACCACCAACACCACCAGCACCACCATCACCACCACCACCGTCACCACCACCGCCACCACCACCGCTACCACCAATATATCCACCGCCGCAATATAAAAGTAATTACACAGATTCAAAATGAAAGTAATTACTTTTATCATCATCCAATTCAGATTACCAAACTGAAAAATAGACGAGACGACAGTTATGAAGTTGATTTTAATTTTAACAAAAAAAAAGTAACCAATGGCACTTAGTCCTTTCGAATTTACGCTTTAAATTAAAACCAAAAGAAAATGTAATCAAATTATATGTATGTATGTTAAATGTATTTGTATGTATGTATTAAACCAAATAATATATATAATAATCATGTTTTCATTTGTTTCTAAAGAGAGGAAGAGAGAACTGGGTTGCGCACAATTTTTGGTCAGAACAACAGTTAAATCCGCTCAGCATGCGCTAAAGAATTTTATAAGTCCCTATTTAATCTTTCAAGTCTTGGACGTTAAGTTTTTCTATTCTCTTTTGAATTATTGGCTACCCTGCTCTGCAACAATCAGAAAACATGACATTCAAGTCTTACACGTTGTAAATGGGGGCTAACTACAAACCAGCGCAAGAGGGAGAGAGAAAATCATGCACATTATTTTACTCTCCAAATCATTTTATTTGAACCTCCATTTTGCATATCTCCCTCTCTCTATCTTTCATAAGTTCAAAATCCTCATTTTATTTTCTCTTCTAAATAATTAACTTGATTGCATAAAACTACATCAGAAAAATCAGTGTGTGTGATCAGGTTTATTTACATAATTTTTATCGTACAAAACCTTATTTCTAGTACACCAAGAAGTTCATGTTTAATTTTTATCAATTTCAAGTAGCAATTAAAATTGCGGCACATTTTTAAAAATAAACTTCCGTTAACCTTAGCTTAATCTGAAACTATCCCCAAAGTATACAGTTAGTTTGAACAGTTCATTGTACAGTTCATTTGAAAATTTTTGTTTGGCATGGCACACACAGCTGAGCTCAAAGTGTCTTACTGCGGTCTCAATTGCTAAATTCACACATGTGGTGAAAGTAAATTTCTTTGTCTAAACCCGAAAAGATTAAATGTTTCTCTTCAAACTTCTTATTCTACTTTGATCGAGTTGAACTCTTTAATTAATGTTGGCCTTCAGTATAGGTCTGTCATATTTATATTTAAGAGGTCTCGTAAGCGTGGGTAGACCATGCACACTCTTCTTTCCACAACATTGTGGTTGTTGCTTTCCAATTAGTTTTGATACATATTTATGAAATGTATGAGAAATATTCTAAAAATAGTGAGATCAACTTTTGCTATTCTCCTTTGAAATCACTCTCCAACGAACTCAAAAATTGTCGTTCAACTCTTGAATGGTGTAAATGGGTCCAATAATACACAGAGTCTTTCGTCATTGCTCTCGTTTTTCAAACAATATCAATAATTCAGCAATATAAGTACGTACAATGTTTTTTGTTTTGATAATTCAACACTCAGGATGCACGCCTATGAATGCAGAGCACTGTGTTGATTGGAAGGAAAATTGATAGGTAGGAGGAAGAGAGAATGCAATCACATGTGTCTCTTCCTGTGAGTGTTATGTAAAAATTGAAGTGCTTTGTACCGAGGCAAAGCTCATTTGAAGAGAGTTTATTTCTTTCATATCATTCAGAAAGAGAAATATTCCACTGTATGTGCTCAGCTCTTCAATTGTTGTTGCTGGTTTTCGAGTTGCTGGTTTTGACCTCAACACATCGCTTTCATAGCGAACAATTTTATATGAGTTGTATAAAAACAACAAAGCACTTAGTGTATCCATCTCTAAAGAGAATTTCACACTCGTTGTACGATTAAAATTCGATATGACATCCAATATTACAATACAAAACTGGGAATTGAACTCTTGGAAACTAGAAGCGCGTACCTCTTCTCTCTAGTACGCGCTCTTATTTCTCATAAGTATTATACCCGATCACTGAACTATTTCCAATACAGTGTTGTACAAATAAAAAGCACTTACGTGTGATTTGTTAAAATAATCATTAAGTAATTGAAAAAAAATCAGAAAAGAAAATTCCTATAAAATTTTACTAAACTAAATAACAATATATTTTTTTTTTTTTGAAATTTGTATTATAACTGAAATTTAGACTTGAAATCAAAATTAAAATTTCATCAATAATAGTTATTTGTTGTCATTTAAGTTATACTTTTTTTTTTGTTTATTCCATGAAATATTACTTGCACCTATCCAAAAAATAAGCAAATATTTGTAGCTACCTTAAAATTTTGTTTAAACATTAATTATAAGTTTTAAATTTTTTTTTTTTTGTTTTTTCAATATTCAAGCTAAATCTGAGCTCGCGCTTCTTACGTAATGATGCATGACCTAGCGCTAGTGAAACTTGCCGACGTTTCGTTTAACAAACGTCATCACTTCGTCTCAAACACTTTTAATTTCAATTGATTTTCACTGATTTATACTTTAAATCCAAATAAAAATTGGTAAATTTGCACCAAACTCCCCAATGAAATACTCACCTTCTTTAACAAAGCTCGATGAATCATAATAGCAAACCATATGCTTTACTGGTGCAGTTGACTGCTGTGGGCCAACCTTGCCAGCCCAAGCGCTCGCGGCCAGGAAAAGTGAAAAGATTACAATGAAAGTGTTCATAGTTTTCTTCTCGCTTTATTCTAACGATACGCAAAACAAGAAATCAGTACAAAAAACTATGAGCTGAGCTCGTTCGATCTTCACGCTGCTACGTTAAAAATGAAACTGATCGCAGTAATTGTTCGAGATCATAATCGAAGGCTATAAAGCAACCGCTAGCTGATGGATGGCTGACTGGCTGGCTGGCTAGCTGGCTGGCTGGCTGGTTGGTTTGCTAGAAATGCTCAGTGAGAAACTTAAGTCTACTAAGTAAGTATATAAGTACTACATACATATATGGTAGACTTAAGTAGCTGGCATCGTATTGTCGGCAATAGATTGTATTCGCATATCTGGAAATAAATTTAAATATATAAATATTAATTTTTCTTATTTCAAATTTGTTGTTATCAATTCTTTTTTTATTGATTTGCTTTTTGTGTTATTTTTTTTTTTTGTGTTTTTGTGTTTTTGTGTTTTTGTTTTTCAATCTTCTTTAAAGAAACACTTTTGAATTTTAAGAATTGGGTTATTTTTGTTGTGATAGCGTCATTATCAACATCTACGTACACAGAGAGTGTCAACAATTAATGTTTGACCTTTTTGCTGATTAGAAATTCAATATTAAAATATTTACTTGAGTACACTTATACATACACATACATAAACACACAAACACACAATCCTATATCATGTGTGGGCAGCTGAAAATTTAGCCTCCGGTCTTAGCGAAATCGTCTTGTTTGTTTGTCCATGTCTCTCTTACTGCTTGCCCCCAGCTATCAAATACATATTATTATTATGTGTCTCACTTACAATCTTGCATTTTTAACTATCTATTTTAAATACCAAAGTACCAACAATACTACATTCATATTTACATAAGCATTTTGCGGATCGCATTTATGTGTGATGTGTGATGTGTGATCTGTACTGGAATGTACTTATGAATGTACCTAACCCGTAGTTTTATTGAAATTGTATGTTTAGGTTTTGACTTTATGTGTTGACTTTATGGTATGTGTACTCGTGTATATGTGAGATTTTCACATTTTGTATAAGGTACAGTAAATATTGTTATGTTATTGCAAAAGTGTGTTGTATCAATAATGGATTATTTATTGATAGTGCTGGGTATTTTTGCTTATGCTTCCACATGTAGTAGGTTCTTTTTTTCAAAAACTAGATTTTGTTGTTCAAATAGACATAAAATAATAAAAATCACATATAATGAAATACACGAACGACGATCCAAATTTAAATAATAAATCCCACCTAAATTGAGCTTAAAACTCAGACTTATTTGATCTAACGTCAGACAAATAATCAGATCGAAATTCTCACTAAAACTGAGACCAAAATTCAGCACAAAATCTGTACAAAAGAAAGACCAAAAATCCGGACAAACATCAGACCAAAATGCAATGCCAAACTTAGAACAAAAGCAATTCAATATCAGACCAAAAGTAGATAAAATATAAGACCCAAATACCAATAAAAATTCAGACTCAAATCAGTATAATGACCCACCCATAAATTCCGAACAAAAATCAAACCATAATTCATACACAAATTCAGTATAATAACCCATAAATTCCGCACAAAAATCAAACCGTAAATTCATACACCAATTCAGAAGAAAATCCACACCAGAAACAGTCCAAAATAAATCAGTACGAGGAATCATATAAATTTTCACACTAAAAGTAGTGCAATATCAGAACAAAATTCGCATCAGACCAAAATTCAGATTGCAGCTCAAACTAAAAGTTAAACCAAACAAAAAAACACTAATTTTGATCAAAAGCAGATGTAAACTAAGAGCATCCAAAATTCAGGCCAAAATTTTAAATTCCAAATTTTTTTTTGCGAAAAGCTAGGCCCTCCATAGGCCCTCCATGGGCTGTTGTGCCATTAAAAGTAAAGTAAGTAAATTTTTTTATATTTATGTATAAACAAAATTCTGTGCTTTGAAGTCTAAAAATATGTACTAGTAAGTTTAATGATTATTTCGGAAACTAGAAACCGTCAAACGGACCTTATTTCACTGATTAATTAAGAGGGTGATGTGCACTAACTACCACCTTAAAAGTCTATTTTACCCAGAATTGTAGCTATCAGAACCAGAAACCAATCTTGCTGGGGAATCTCAATAGTACCAGTAGATGTGTTTTCAAGGCTATGATATCACCACTTTCTGATCGGGCCTTAACTAAGATATTAACATTGAGATTCGTCATAAAACATGAATGAAGTACAGCATTATTACCACTAGCACAACAACCTATTGAGGACCTATAATCAGTTTTCCACTTTTCGTTTTCCCTTAATTATTAACATTTTTTATTAGTCAAGTATCAAAATTACGCATAGCAGAACATTCAAGTCTCCTTACTCCGGAGTTCATTAATATTCTGGCTATGTTTTTGTGTATTTTTTCTTGTTCATCCGCAAATATTTTAAAAGGTTTCAATCATTTTCAGTTTCTAAGAGATTTATAACTTGATTTTGTATGCATTTCTATGGTGGCATATGCTTGAATTGGTTTTGTGCTTTGAATATTGAAGTATTTTTATTGATGGGCAAAAGAATTTCTTTACCTTAAACTAAACTGATACTTTTTTTTGATAAGTATGTAAAAAAAAGAGAAAAAAATGTGGTGGCAACAATAAAATTTAGAACATTATTGGAAAAGTTTGGAATTTTTATGAAGTTTTAAACACAACGATATTTGGACTTGATTTTCTTTAACTTCTTATATATAATGAAAATGAAGGATGGAAGATTTCTCTGCTCATTTCTGTGAACAAAATTTAGGTACATCTATATACAGGGTGCCCCAGACTGAACGATCATGAATGGAAGATTTCTCTGCTCATTTCTGTGAACCAAATTTAGGTACATCTATATACAGGGTGCCCCAGACTGAACGATCATGAATGGAAGATTTCTCTGCTCATTTCTGTGAACCAAATTTAGGTACATCTATATACAGGGTGCCCCAGACTGGACGATCATGAATGGAAGATTTCTCTGCTCATTTCTGTGAACAAAATTTAGGCACATCTATATACAGGGTGTCCCAGACTGGACGATCATGAATGGAAGATTTCTCTGCTCATTTCTGTTAACAAAATTTAGGTACATATATATACAGGGTGCCCCAGACTGGACGATCATGAATGGAAGATTTCTCTGCTCATTTCTGTTAACAAAATTTAGTTACATTTATATACAGGGTGCCCCAGACTGGACGATCATGAATGGAAGATTTCTCTGCTCATTTCTGTGAACAAAATATAGGTACATCTATATACAGGGTGCCCCAGACTGGACGATCATGAATGGAAGATTTCCCTGCTCATTTCTGTGAACCAAATTTAGGTACATCTATATACAGGGTGCCTCAGACTGGACGATCATGAATGGAAGATTTCTCTGCTCATTTCTGTTAACAAAATTTAGTTACATTTATATACAGGGTGCCCCAGACTGGACGATCATGAATGGAAGATTTCTCTGCTCATTTCTGTGAACAAAATATAGGTACATCTATATACAGGGTGCCCCAGACTGGACGATCATGAATGGAAGATTTCCCTGCTCATTTCTGTGAACAAAATTTAGGTACATCTATACACAGGGTGCTTCAGACTGGACGATCATGAATGTAGGTGTCGATTTATTGCGAAAATCTAAAACATGCCAGAAAAAAAGGGCTTTTTTTCTAAAAAATAAAAATAGTAAAAAAGTTATTCACAAGTATGTTTCCGGCATAAACTAAATACTTAGATAAAAAAATAAATATAAATTCAAATCGTTTACAACTGAACAAAATTATATATCCCACATATTCTGCAGGCTACTCGCTAGAAAGTCTATTACCTATGTAATTTTAAAAGCTGCCAAACTTTTTTCTTTATTTTATTTCTCTAAAATTTATTTTCAATTTAAATAATTATGTTAGTAAGTAGTATTTCCGCATAAAGCTCGGCCTAGGCTTTCCACGGATTGTGTTGTGCCATTAAAAGAAAGAAATAATAAATATTTCCGACGTGTCGTCGTGGCCTAGTAGGCAGAGTGCTCGGCTGGAACAAAAATTATTCTACACTGCACCACCTCTTGGCAGGCAATGGCAAACCTCCAGCCGCTCGCAAAATCTCGGCCTATGCCCTCCATGGGCCGTTGTGCCATTAAAAAAGATGAAGTATGTATTTCCGCCATACACACTCACATTTATCAAGCACAAACAAAAAGACAGCGTGCATATAATTAAAACCGAAAACTCAAATGAACACACAAAAAGTGTCTTGGTTTTCTTAAGTACATAAATAAAATATAAAAAAAAAAACAGTCTAACGATGTTAAAAAGGAGATGGTAAAATCATGCAGTTTCTCAAAGAATTTTAACAGATATGAAAAACGGATGCTAAAATCCGGAAATTCATAAATATAAATGACAAATACGAAAATACAAAAGCGAAACGGAAAAAGCGCAAGTAAAAGAAAACACTAAAGCACACATAAAATGTTTAACAAATTTAAAGTTTTTGTGTGTGTGTGTGTGTGTGTGTGTGTGTAGAATACATATAAAGTAGAGAAAACTATTTTCTTTGTAGAAAATGTATCACTTAAAATATTTAATTTAGTATCGTTGCAGAACTTTAAGGTTACTGCAATTGAAAGAACACACAAAATAAAGTATCTCAGATTAAGGTTATGATTCGGGATCCCAATAGCGCAGATATATTTTCTAATCAATCATTTTTCATTTTATTCCAATCTACGAATAATTTACAAAAGCAAAAAAGTAATTACGATATTTAAAATTCGGATCCATAATTTGATCTGCGGTTTTCTGTTCTTGCTTCCAACATATTTTTATATGATTCGCTGACAATTTGTTACCATTTGAGTTATATATGTAAGTGCATACATATAGAGTAAAATTGTCTCTAAAAGTCTGCTCAGGGGGGTAAAATCTTTCCATGTCTGACAACTTTTTAACCAATGACGAATTGTAGGTTAGTAAGTATATCTGAGGCAACTACCCATAGAGCTGGAATTTTTAAGACAAGATCCCCTCCCCTTATATAAAAAAAAAAGAAAAAATTATCTGTGATTAAGATTCATACTCTGCGACATATTTTCCGCATTCCTCTCCCATTCAGAACTTGGTGGATCAGGCAATGCTGGATCAAAGATTGCGTTCTACGTTCGTTTACTTTACTTTGAATGGCACAACAGCCCATGGAGGCCTAGGCCGAGCTTTTCGCATCCACTCATGTTGTGCGTGTTATATTTGTACAATGAACGGCGAAGTGAAAAGCTTTTCACAGGCAATTTTTACTCTTGTAGGTTTGCCATTGCCTGTGCCGAGAGGTGGTGCCGTGTGGAAATATTATTTTTTCTACTTTTTGATTTTGCCTGTGCCGAGATTCGAACCCCGGACACTCTGTGTAGCAGCCCAACTCACTACAACCCTTCTCCTCTTAAAAAACCGGAACGAACCTCTTGGATCTACTACTAGTAGAACCTAGTTGTGAAATGTTATTCTAACTACTTACATATGTGTAACAAATTGAGAGAAAAATATTTTATTATGTAAAAGAATTTAGTGGCTCTCATAGGAATTCCAAATAATCTCTTCAGAAAATTCAATAAATTCTAGATACAACCTAGTAACAACATATTTTATAATTCTACGAAGAATATACCAGAATTTTATTATTGAAAAATTCATTCGACACATTCATGAGGCATTTAAGCGTCATGACAACACTCAGTCGTGTCATATGCAAGTGATTTAGAGACGAAATAAAAGTGTGTCATGTGCTGTCTCCAGAACGGGAATGATTGAGTAGTATGCACAGACTGCGAGCATTCCATTAATGCAGTCATTGCTAGCATTCGGAATCCAGCATGCAACAGTACATTCATAACGCAAACACAGTGTCCGCTTAGGAATGCAAACACACACACACACACACAGGCAACGAATTGTAGGAAATTATTTCCGAGAAGCGGCAGTCATTGCTAGACACACTACGAATGCTTACATACTCATGCATACCGGAAGGAAATGCAAATGGGGTACAAAAAATATGAGAGAGCACGATAAAATGTAGCAGACGGAAATAGCGTTAGTTAGTTTGAACTGAGTTCAAAAAACGATTTACGATACTCAAAAAAAATAAAAAATAGATTAATGAAAAATGAAGAGGTTCTCGATAAGGAAGAATAGGTACTAAATGTGTTGGGGTTATAGAGAGATACAAGCAGAGATATCTAAAAGAAGAGAAAGAAAGAAAGAAAGAAAGAGAGAGAAACAAAAAATATGAAAGATTGAAAATGGGTCCTGAAACAAATATGTTATTTCTTTTTTAAACATGGAAAAGTAAATGAAGTGCAACTAAATTCATGAAGTACTTTATCCAGAATTTGCCAAAAACATGTCACACATGATGAATTCATCATTCTCTACTTGAATTTCCTGAATCTAAAAAAATGGAAAAGCAAGTACCGGCAATATAATTTACGTTTCGAAAAGTTCACAGCACAAAAAAAATGCAACTTCCTGCATGCAAGCGAAGCCAAAATGCCAAATATAGAATTTTCGGTAATTTAACAAATTAGATATCACATTTAATTAGAACTTTCTGCATTTCTTCGTCTATAATCTTTTGTAGTTTTTTCACAAAAAATTCAACATTCCACCAAAAACAATTTTTACTTCAGCAACGACAACGGCAACACTCTGAAAAAATGGGTGGAAAAAAAACAGCAGGCAAGAAAATCATATCATCATATGACAGCCCGCTGCCAAAATCCGCGACAGCATTCATGCTAGCACCACACACCAACCACATTTGCACGAGTGAACGAGCAACACATGCTGCGTTGCTGTTATGCGCCTTAACGTATGCAACACTCCCTCTATCTCATTGCCTGCATGCACACAACACAATGCATGCAACAACAGCAACAGCAAACGACATCAAATATAATGGTACACACTGGGTTAGCTACTACTCGTACCTCCATCATACATAATTTCACTAAAACTCATACTTCTTCTAGTATCTCACTAAATTCACTGTGTATTTTTTGTTCTGCCTTTCCATTTCGTTTATGCAAATTATGTTGCAAGTGATATCGTGCGTTGTTGGCACCATCGGCACCACCGCCATCGCATTCGCCATCGCTACTGCATTAATAAAATTTGCATGTGCTCGCTCTTTTGCTTTGCTTTTGGGACTATGATATTGAATAGTGTAGCTGCAGTTAGGTGAAAATGTAAGGCAAAAATCTGTAATCTCGCAAATAAATCTATTTACTTTCAGCATGAAAGATATGCGAGATATGCCAAAACGAAAGATGTGCTAATAAATGCTCTTAACTTTTATGGTTTAGGAGGTACGTAAGTAATAGTTTGTGAATATTCAGTGATTTCGAATGCAGTGCATTTATAAGCTTATTTCTGTTACACATTGAGACATAAGAAAATTAAATTAAATATAATCAAATTCAAATAAAACTCAGACTAAAACTGGGATCAAAATTTGAACTAAAACTCAGACCAAAGTAAGACACTTATTCAAACTAATATTCAAATCGAAACTCGGACCTAAAGGCACTCGAAAATTAAGTCAAACTCATATTAAATACGAGTTTAAGCCCACAATACGGACTGTATTCAGACTGTTTGCAGAACCAAGTTTCTTCTGAAACTTAAACAATATTGAGACTACAATTCAGACCGAAATACGGACCTAATTTCAACAAAAATAAATCATAATTCAGGTCAAAGATCTTCCCTGACTATTCAGGTCAGAATTTAAACTAAAATTCGCACCCGAAATCAGACAAAAATCTGACCTAAAATCAGATAAAAAATCTTACCAAAAATCAGATCAATATTTAAATAAAAAATCAAACAAAATTTAAAACTAAAACTCAGATCAAATCTCAGACCAAAAACCAAATTTTATAACAACAGTCAGTCCTAAACTCAGATCAAACTCAAAAGAAAGAATCATCAGAGTAAAATTGTGACCAAATCTAGACAAAAAAACAGTTTTTGTCAGACCAAAGCACTTCAAAATTTAAAACAAAACTTAAGATAAATGTTAAACCAGAATTCAAATCAAACTTCTGACCAAAATTCAAACCAAAATTCAGTTCAAAATTCTTATTGAAATGCAAATCAAAACTCAACCAAAAAATATACAAAATAAAACAAATCTCAAATTTTATAACCTAAACTCAATCCAAATTCAGATCAAAGTTCAAGTTATATATCAGAGTAAAACTTCCAACAAATTTCGTCAATGATTGAGATCAAACTTTGTAGCAAAAGTCAGACCAAAGCTTATCAAAATTTAGAACAAAACTTAAGATAAAACTCAAACCAGAATTCAGATAAAACTCAAACCAGAATTCAAACAAAAACTCAAACAAAAAAACCAAATTAATTCATAAATCTCAAATCAGAATTCAGATTAAACTGCAGACCAAAATTCAGAATAAAAGTCAGACCAAGTTCAAATAAAAAATCATGCTCAATAATCCGAGGAAATCCGAGCATTCCAAAAATAGAGCATTCCATCCCACTGTAGTATCCTCCTTTGAACCAATTTGCCCTGAGTGAAATGTCTATGTCTCGTTTCTGACTCCTGGGAAATGTAATATTTCTTTTTTTTTTTGCCAAAACTTTGAAAACATTATTCTTTCTGTAGCTGCTGCCAACAATTTTGTTTCAGATTTGTCTGAAGCACAGCAGCTGAGGGGGCACAAGCACGAGGACGAAGGCAGGGTGTTGGTCTACGAGACACTGGGAGCATGCACTCCAGTAATTATGACATCAGTCGCTCATTTCAAAAACATTTTACGAATAAACTGAAAAAATGCAATTTTAAAGTTTTAAGATTTTTTTTTAAATTTTAATTTTATGTTTTCTCTCACAAAGAAAAAAGAAACTATAAAAACAAAAACTGTTTTGAAAATTTAATTTAATAAAAGCAGCAAAATGGAGAGACGGCACTGGCGGTAGCCGGAGGAGGAGCAGCTAAAGAATGAAGAAAACTTTTCAATAGTTTTGCAATTAGTATTGCCTCCGTTATATTTTTGTGAATTATTTATTTTTTTTTCATCCTTGTTCCGTGTTCCTTGTTCGTTTTTCTCTTGCATTGAAGGCGAGGAAGTGGAAGTGGAAGCCGGTGATAGTTGAACTTCAGCTCAACTCTCGGTAAATTGCAAACAATTGAAAATGTTTGGTGAACTACTCAGGAAGTCTTTGAAAGGAAGGTAAATAAAAATGAAGAAAACTAAGAGGAAAATCATCAGAAAAGAAAAAAACAAGTAAAAGGAAAGACAAGAAAGAGAATGAAATTGAAATACTGCAAATTAAATACAAACAAGAGAAACTAAAGTTTAATTTGTGCAGTGCACGTGTTTCCTTACTCTCTCCCCTCCCTCTCTCTCTCTCTCTCTCTCTCTCTCTCTCACTTTTTCTCTCTCTCTCTCAATTGGCTTTGAAACAATATTGAATCTGCACAGAAGATCAACGGCTAAAGTAGTTGAAGAGTTGCTAGCTTTTCTGAACACAAACAAGAAATTAATTAAAAGCAATAGAGTAAATAAGTATACGTATAAAGGAATAAAGTATATATGTATGGATGTATGGATGTGTGTGTGTGTGTGTTTGCGTTGATTTTCACTCACAGCTAAATGCACACCATGCATGCAATATGTTTCCATCTCAATTTAATACTTAGTTTAATTTTCTAAAAATTTATACAATTTATTACTGAACATTTAGATTAGATTTTCAATAATCGGAGCTGCCAATTATCAGAAAATTTTTAAAATTTTCCTATATAAAATGTTTAACAAAAAAAATGCCATCTGCAAATTTTATTAAAGAAGAAGTGAAAAAGGTCATCCTTGAAAAAAGAGAAATAATTCATTTTTCTTTCAATAGCTGGTGGCCATTTTCTAAGTTTTCTATGCATGTATGTGTGTGTGTGTGTGTGTGTGTGTGTGTGTGTGAGTGTGTGTTGTTCATACAGTAATACCGGGTTAATTGAACCACTCTTAAATGCCGTTTAATTGCACTAGATATACTAACGTTTTCCGTACATAAAATGTACTCAAATAACTCGGTAAATTGCATTCCCCGGTTAATTGAACCATAAATTGTAGCCACACTTTCATCGATGCAATTAAGCGGGGTTTACTTTGCATACATTCAGCCACACCCACCCACATACATAGATATAACACCATTAACTTTTTGACATCAACATTATTCCCTGGAGCATCCAATTACACTGTGTTCGAAAATTGCTTTCAAAATGTGAAATTCATAGGAGGAACAAAGTGCAAGTAGTCCATAAATACCATACATATGCACATGGATTTTTATTCATACACATTTCAATTCATAACATCGTGTGTAGTATCTAACATTGAAAATATACAACAACAATGCTCATGTGCTCACTCAAGATTTGTTTATTGAAAATTATTGTGAGAGGTTTTTTTTCGGTTACATACTCGTACTCGTATTTTTAAGCTGTCATAACATGTACGGGCAAACAAACAAACATACATAATTTACAATAATTTCGTTGTTTTCATCTTAATAATAATTTTCAATAATTTATTCAATACGAGATGGAACATACGAAAGTAGTTTCAAAAAATTCCATAAATCCCCAATGTGAATATTACTTCAATGAGATTTTTGCAATATTTCCTTTGGATTTTGTTTGTTTTTTATATTTATTTTTCTTTAGCTGGTAACTCTTTTATTTGTTTGTTTCAATGTGGGTGTGTTTGTTTTCGCACTCAAGCTGTGTATGTGTATTATACAGTGGTGAAAAATGCATGGAAAATTCACCTCTGCCTTTAATTTTAAACCTCTTAAAAGAGAATTAACACAGAATTCTCTCACCGTTTCATTGCAACTCTTTTAACACTGTCTCTTCAGATCTGAACTTAAATCTCTTCCAAAATAAATCTTACGCTGGCGATATAAAATTGTCCGCCTCCAAAATGGATTCCATCATTTGATTTTCAATTTGAACTTCGTCTTTATCCTGCGACATCTTCAATATGGAATTTTTTCATCCTTTCAAAATTTTGAACACAAAATTTTCTGCCTTAAATTCTGAATTCTTCAACACAAAAATGTTCTGCCTTAGGCTTTGAATATTTTGACTTCATTATCAACTCATTGAAAAAAAAAAACCATATACCTTCACAAATAAATTGTGTAATTTCCAATTCGACTCCTTCAATTATAATTTCTCACATTTCAACTTAAATTTATTTAATGCAAAAATTTTTGCCTTCAATTGCGGCTTCTTCAACACAAATTTCTCTTTTGCTGATTCTGAGTTCCCCTATAGAGATTTTTATAATTTTGACTTCAAGCCCTGAAACGTCATATTTTTGGACTCTTTTTCCCAATGATTCTGACAAACTTTTCACTGCGTCGTTCGGATTCGGCATACAAACACTGTAGGTCCCTTCCATTCATGTACAAATATAACACGCACAACATGAGTGGATGCGAAAAGCTTGGCCTTTGGCGCTACATGCGGTCATAGTCGACACTGATAAACTGAAGTTCATTGTGGTAAAGGCATAACACTTGCCACAATGGCTGCCTATCTCTTTATCGGTGTCCTGTGTGATTACGTTCACTCTCTCCTTCTCTTTCCTTCTTCCTCGCACCTATCAATCTTCCTTCCATTCAACACAATGCTCTGCATTCATTCACACTGTGTGTTGAATGGAACAATAAAAAATAAAAAAAAAAATCTTTCATACTTTTTTTCCTCTGGCTCCGGGTTCCAACACAAAATATTCTTGCTCTGGTTCTGAGTCCTTCAATATAGAATTCTTTCCTATATGACCCTGACTCCATCAACACAGAAACTTGTTGATAGATTCCGATTCATATTTTGAGTGTTCTAATGCCGAGTCCATTAGAATTTCAGTATCTGACATCCAGTTCACTAGCACATCTACATATTTTTTTTCCGGCTCCTAGTTAATCAATACAAACAAAATTTCGGACTCTTGTTCCGGGTTCATCAAACCAACATTTTCTGACACAGTCACCGAATTCTCCAACATAGCATGATTTTACTTCGGTATGATACCGACACATTTGACACACAATTTACGGGCTCTGGCTGGTTCAATCCAGTTGTTCCCAATTTTACTGAATGTTCATTCTCGAGTACTGTATGCCAATACCTCATCCAGCATTATTTCCCCCCGAAATTAGTGGGCCTTTGAGTAAGTGAAGTCATGAAAGAAAGATCTTGATTGAGAAGAACTTTCTCTGCTTATTCTACTTGAATTATACCACTAACTTCAGGCTTCTGGCACACTGTGCAATACACAGATGACCTCGTATATTGTAAGTATATTTATATAAAGATGTAAGAGTATGTATGACTTTTTATATGAGCGCTTGTTTATGGTATATTGAATGTATATGATCTTAATATTTGTATGATGCTTCCCATGGGTGCTCTGAATGTCATATTCGAATATGTTTATAATACATAGTATAAAAGATGAAAGATTTGAGCGAGTGAAAGTATGAAAAAACTTTGCTTTGTTTTTCTTCAGTTTTCTTCAAAGTTTTCGTGATTTCGTGCAACTGTTCAGGGAATATCAAAATATATTTGTTGCTCTCTTTTGAGCACACATATTTTCATATTTATTAATAATAGAATATAATAACTACAAATTATAAGAAAAATTTAATTATAATGGATTTAAATCCCAGGATTTCATCAAATTCTGCAGCTCATGAATCTCAGCTGCTACAGAATTGATATTTTCCCTTTAATTCCTACTGATATTGAATTGTTTGATTGCGATTCAGAATTCAACCCCGACACCATCGGCGAACCTTCAAATACAACATGTTTTTGATTCGACTTCATCAAAGATTTCTCTAACTCCAACTTTTACACCTTAATCATAGAATGTGCTTAAACGACGATGACTGACGCTGACTTCGATTTCTTCAATAGAAAATTGTCTACCTTGATCTTCCAAACTCAACAACAGACACAGAAATTAAATACCTTGGATTTTCACTCTTTAAACCTCAAGACCTTCAATGAAAATTCGTGAACTTCGACCTAATGGTTTTGGCTTTAATTCCTTCAAACAATAATTTTCTGAAACTAAAGTTTATGCTGACTCCAACTCTTAATATTTTATACATTAGTGGGTAAATGTTAAATTAATAGCCTCCCATCATTTACGTAAGTCATAATAATTTTCGTAATTTTATAAAATACCACAAATATTTGTGCTCCTTAAAGTATGCTAAATTTCCATAAAAAAAAAATTCAGCACATTAGTCTCTCTCTCTCTCTCTCTCTCTCGTTCTTTCTCTCTCTCTCTCTCTCTCTCTCTCTCTCTCTCTCTCTCTCTCTCTCTCTCTCTCTCTCTCTCTCTCTATCTCTCTCTCTCTCTCTCTCTTTACCCGCAACATAAGCTCTTCAATCTCATCACTCAACAAGAATCTCAAGATTGAAAAGACGCAAGACAATATAACTAAAGACCCTCATAAGCCTCACTATATAAATGAAGTCACAATTTATAATAAGTGGTTTCTTAATGATTTTTAATATTACCCTTAAAGTATGCTGCACATTTTTGTCGTGTATCTTTTTTTGTTTTTGGGTTTGTTTTTATAAATTACATACTTTCAAGAAAAGAACAAGAGCAGAACAAAAATAAATTACAATAGTATCTAAAGAGAATATATGCCACGAAACACGCCTACATCATTCGCAAACAAGTCACGTACTACATGAATATGCCAAAGTCACGAAGAGAAGTAGCGGAAAAGTATTTCATAAACGAACGAAAGAGAGTGTAAACAAATGAAACTAAAGTAAAATGGTATGAAATAAAACGAAAGTAGAGTAATGAAAATGAGAAGAAGACAAAAAACAAAAGCGCTTAAACGCCAAAAAATATGCCACAAAATGTCATGCACATTGCTTTTTTTTCTCCCCTTTTGTTTCGTTACTCACTCTCTCGGAAATATTCAAACGGACACATATACTTGCACATACACACAAACACATACAAATGAATGCCTCACATACACTTGCATCTTCTAGATGCTCGTAGATATCACCATGTCGACAATGTTGTTCGTGGGCGTTACAGCACAACCGCAACGTTTTTAGTACGACACAACAGCAGAATGAAAACAGCACAAATATTATTTTATTTTTTTTTTAAGCGCTGAAGAAAACAACAAAAGTAGGTGTGAGAAAGTGAAGGAGGTACTTGGCATAAACAGCAGCACACACACACACACACACACACACACACATACACAACTCAGGGAGTTGTCTTTACTAACAATATTTTTAAGTACACAGTATAGTAAAAGAAAACAAATTATAAAATCAGAAAATAAAACAAGTTAAAATTACAAAGCTAAAATATATTTGAAAAAAAAAGATAGAACAGAAACAGAAAAACTGCTTGTAATTCAGGTAACAAGCGAGCAAGCATCTAAAATATATTGGCACAATTTTGTATCTAATATTTACATTCAAAATAAATTAAATATGGAAAAATTATTTGTTATTTCTTAAAAATCAAAGAACAAGAGATGAAATGGTCTTAAATGGTCTTGACATGGTCTTAAATTTCCAGGAATTTATTATTTCGACTTCAAACCTAAGGACTTGAAAACTGGTTTCGGAATTCGCTGAACATTAAACTTCAGTCTTTACTATTGAATTTTTGAAAAGAGCGCTTCAACTTTAAATCCAAACACGTAATACTCTTTCATCTTTTGTAACTTTTTAAATTAGATTTCGACTCTTTACTTTACTTTTAATGGCACAACAGCCCATGGAGGGCCTAGGCCGAGCTTTTCGCATCCACTCATGTTGTGCGGGTTATATTTGTACATGAATGGAAGGGACCTACAGTTTAATGCCGAATCCGAACAGCGAAGTGAATGGCTTTTCATAGGCAATTTTTACTCTTGCAGGTTTGCCATTGCCTGCCAAGACGTGGTGCCGTGTAGAAAAATTATTTTTTCTACTTTTTGATTTTGCCTGTGCCGAGATTCGAACCCCGGACACTCTGCGCAGCAGTCCAACGCACTACCACTACGCCACAGCGACCACCACAGATTTCGACTCTATGTAGTTAAAAATTTGAATTAATTTTTGTTTCTAGAAATTTTTAACCCAAACAAAAAAAAATCAGATCTGCTATGAAGTTTCATTGTTTTTTCTTAGCAGTATGGCAACTCCAATTTCAAACTAGCTGATTCGCAAAACTATTTTCGTGTAAAATTTATCAAAAAAAAATTATAGTTAAAAATTGTTAACACTTTTTAGTTATATCAAAACAAAAAGGAATAAAACAGAAAAAAGCAAAAGTTTGAATTACTGATTTTTCGTGCTTCTTTTAATTGCCACCTCGAGTGAAAATTCACATTGAAAAGTAAACGAAGAACCTTAATTAGAAATAAAAAAAATAATGAGGATGAAAAATATTCTCATCGGATTTTGAAAAAAAAAAAAATTATTTCAAAGCCAGGTCATCAAAGATCGAAATATTTTATAAACGTGCTCCAAATAATAGCTGAAAATGTTTATATCTTGAATTGAGCTTGCAATTGCACATATTTTGTTAGTTTATTAAATAAGTAAATTGCCTCATATGAAAAAATAATCTTTTAAATATTCATTCAACAAACATTTAGTTTAAGGAACATGAATGATAAGTGCCATAATTTTTATTCCGCCAGTGAAATATCTGAGCCTCACCTTAGCTAAAGATAAATTTTTAAATCCGGCAAGGACTTGAACGAAAATGACTGAGGAAGAGTCAATCGAAAGAATTGGATGGAAAGATATTGGGAAAGAGAGAATGAGTCTTAGTGATAAACAACTCGATTCTCAAATTGAGGATAAAATATATTGAATCAAAGGTTTTCCACTTATTATCCATACGAACAACATCATTCAAATACAAATGCTTAAAAGCCGAATACTAAAGCTGAGCTGTAGAATTTCTCTTAAGTGTACTGACTTATGTTTTTCATAATGATGATGAATGATTATGAAAACTTTTCAGAATTTTAATTAAGTGTAATTGAATAAATTTCTTTATACACACTCACATACGTACGCAATTGCCTGGCAAGTGTGCTCGTAGAGAGTTATGCAATTAACTTAATACTCTTTTGTTTCAATTACGAAAATTAAATATTTTTAAGTATATAATTCAATTTATTTTCAAAGCTGCATAAGTTTCCTAGTTCTCTCCTTTCTTCGTCTTCGGTTTTGATATTATTTTCTTCTTTTTTTTCTGCAAAACATTTAGAAATTTGAAAACACATGAAATTCAAGCAATTCTCTACAAAGCAGAATAGCAGCTGCAGCCAAAGTAGCACAAAACAACTGATACCACGACCTCAATAACCACACACGTCATGGCAAAATGACCATCCACACACACGCACGCACTCGTCAACCCAGTAGGAAAACTTATAACTGTTGCTAACTAAGTAAGATTCAGAATTGATTTAAAAGAAATGAATTGCCAAAGAAGCAAAGTTTGCTTGGATTTCATTCTAGGTAATGCAATGAGAACAATTTCTTCTAGAATGTATACCTATTTACATACATTCAAAGTTAATGAGTTACAAAGTCAATGAGTCCTTCCTAGCAGAAATGATTCAAAGGTTATTGGTTTCCAAAAGAATGATGCCAAATCTGTTTCAGAACCCCTTCTAGTAATTCTGTAAGAATAATGACTTGTAGAAGTAATGATGATTAAACTGATTTGGACCCCATTCTAGGTAAGGTAGCGAGAAAGTTTCCTTCCAACACAACCTTAAAATCTATGCTACCCAAAACCAAAAATGCTTCTTCTAAAGCACATTCAAAGTTAATTAATTATCAAGGAAGTAATGTAAATCAACCTTAGGTAAAACAATGACAATAATTCGATCTACTATACAAGGAATATATGTAGTCAGAATAAAAGATAATTACCATATTTAGTAATCCCAAAGTCACCTTGAAATCCATTTTTAGTTAAAGGACCTAAATAAGTAGTTGAAGAATTTACTTCTTGGTCTCCAACTTTTACTTTTAGTATTTTATAAAATAAATTCTAAAGAACCCTGAATTCGACTTCAACTTCTACTTCTGGTATTTTTATTAACTCAGATTTTATTTTAAACACTTTCACTTACCTAATTTCATTGAGCTTTAACTTCGATTTAAAAAGTTATGAATAAATCATTTAGAAGACAAGCTTCACGATCACTTCTGTAGAATTAAAATCAATTATAAATGAATTTTAAAATGAATTATGTATTTTTTGTAGACACTCATATAAAAATATACTAAGTATTTCCTGCTGGGTAGCTGCCATCACAATTGCTATTGTTTACTGCTACATTTTTTCTATGAAAAATTAAGAGTTTTCTCTTAAGATTTTTTACTTTTTCTTATTTTCTATTCGAATTAATTTATTTAGTTTTTTTTTTTTGTTTCCTTCAAAATTTTCCCACTTTTAATTAGCAATTAGTTTTGCGAAATTGTTGTTGTTATTAATTTTCTCTTTCCTTCCTTTTAGAGTTTAATTATTTTAAACTAGCAATTTTCACAATTTTCATTTACTTTACTTTCTTCTTCTTGTTTTCTGTAATTGCAGAATTCCGCTGAACCTGTTTACTCTCCAACCATGGCTGGTGGTCTCTTTTCTATCGATCGGAAATTCTTTGAACGATTGGGTACATACGATTCCGGTTTCGATATTTGGGGTGGTGAAAATTTGGAACTGTCATTTAAGACATGGATGTGCGGTGGTACTTTGGAAATTGTGCCATGCTCACATGTTGGTCATATATTCAGAAAGCGTTCGCCATACAAGGTAAGTAAGAAAGTATAAGCAAAAGATTAATCATTGTGTTCAGTTTAAACATTGATTATGGGCTGGAAAAATTCGTCAATGATTTTAGCTTGTTTGAATATAAATGTATACGGGTAAGGTCATCCTGTTATAGAGGGAAGCTCTAAAGTAAGAACATATGAATGACCAGGAAAATATTACCTGAATTCAAAATATACTCCAATGGGGATGGCTAGTTTCCCATTAGAACAACAGCACAACAGCCCTTGGAGGGCCCTTGGAAGAGCTTCTCGCATCCATTCATGTTCTGAACGAGCTATATATGAGAATATATACATATGTACATAATTGGATTAGGTCAGGTCTCGCTGTATTATTTCATCGATCTTTCGTGAAGATGCTGTTTGATTTCCCTATCGAAATTGTCTCAAAATTGAAATCGGCGGGGCTACGATATAAAAATTTACTTAGATAAATCCAACATCTATTGTTTAGTCTACTCAGATCATCTTTACTAGTAGTAAAAGACACTCCACAACCTCATGTGTGATCGTGTCGAGGATAGCTTGCTTTACAAGCAGTGATACTGCTATCAAGACCCTAAGAGCCCTCAAATAAAAGATTCATGCATGCAAATATTAAACACTGCTATGAACAGTCACTATGCATGGATTTTAATGTTCACAAAAAACTCAAGTCTACAACAATCTTAAAATAGTGAAATTGTTCGCTTTATAAGGATCAATCATATATAGATGTTACACGGGGGAACAAGCGGGTCCATGAGGGAGAATGAATGCTTGAGGAAGAGTAAAATGTTATTACTTCTTCAAGAAGTCTTTTAGTTCCGGAACAACGACTATTATGTATTTGTCGTGGGAGGAGAAGATAATTAATTACGTAATTGGAGAATTAATTACGTAATTGTTAGTTTTCATTTTTCCTTTTCGAATAAAGAATTAAATCTACTTGCTTAGTAGAAGCTGAAGTCTGTATGAATCTTTCACTTTTTGTACTGGTGGAAGAAAGCAGAATTAATTAATCGTTTTTGCCTGTTTCCTCTGGCAATTATCACTCATCGCTGTGAAAGTGTCGTCTTTCATGACGTCACAATCCTAATCCCATTAGATATCCAACTAAGTATTTTTAAAACCATCGTCATGGAAATAAACCAAACTTATTTGTGAAATGTAATAAAAACAATATTATAAAAATTCAAAAAGTTACACAATAAATGGCACACACATGGTCACCTTGTGCTAAGCACCTAGTAACATTATCCAATTATTTTAATTTATTTTCGAAAACAAGACGGTCAAATAAAACACTCAACCCTTAACAACATGTAACAAAAATCGACTACTTAATCCATTTCCACTTCCGATGTTTATAGAAACAACAACAATACAATTCGACAAATGTGCTCCACACATTAACAATAAACAAACAATATTTGCCAAAAAGTGTTAACGCACCATTTATATTCCTACAACAAAAAAAAAAAAATAAAGGACGAGCACATAAACCAACACACATGCACACACCCACATACCCACACACCCACCCACACTTATGCGAGAATACAAACGAGCAAACATAGGGAAACGCAGACACACGAACACATGCACATGTATCACATGGCGGGAGGCAAAGACACACAAATATACAAGGACTAGATTTCAAATGGAGTCCTTCTCGTTTAAAGTGTTCATACACACACATGGCAACGTTGTGCTGGGACTAGGAGGCAGAGCACCCAAATGCATAAAACAAAAAGGGAAGAAGGATTGCCTGCTTTATATTCGTGCCTGAACTGAAGTACTTCTGGGACAAAAAAGTACAGCAGTTGCACGATACACAGCATTACTCGTACACTGTGGCATACTTGATGTTGCTGCAATTATCGCTGTTGTGGTTTGCACCTTCGTTTCACAGAGCAACAAAGCAGATACTAGAGCACCAGTGCTCCACCACCAGCAGACCAACATGCGGACCGTGAGTGTGTTGTGCTAGATTTTTAGATTTACACATGAAAGGCCGAGAGGACAACACAAAAAATACGTACCTACTGCAACAACTAGTTATAGCTTTGAGGTAGAAGACAAAAAAAATAAAAAAACAAAACAAAAAAAAACCTCAGCCAGCCAGCAAGTGGCAGTCTGGGAGCAGGTAATTAGTGTCTCTATTGTTGTTGTACGTGTATAGAGGCTTCAGAGAAACATGCATATTTGTTTGGGCAGCAAACACACACGCACACAATACACACAGAGAGCTTGTTTGGAGGGATGTAGATAGGCTGACAGAGAGTTATGGAGGTCGGTAGGATGAACGCTGGCCGTATCTGTTCACAAAAATATTCAACAAGCTCATGATGATACTCGTTTCCACATTGTTCTTTGTTTTTTTTTTTTTTTTTTTTTTCATTATTTTTTGTTTATTGTTGTTGTATATGATTACCCAATTCGTTATTGTTGTTGTTGTTGTTATTATTATTATTATTATTATTATTATTTTTATTGTTTGCTGAATGTTTTTTGTTTTTTTTGTTTTAATTATTTAACCCCATCTCATCATTCATTGTTCATTCCCACTTATATCTTTACAGTGGCGTTCAGGTGTTAATGTGCTGAAAAAGAATTCTGTACGATTGGCCGAAGTCTGGCTGGACGACTATGCGAAATATTACTATCAGCGTATCGGCAATGAGAAGGGCGATTTTGGCGATGTCAGCGCGCGAAGAGATTTGAGGTAATAACACCGGTATTAAGTATTATCATACATAATGTGCCACTTCCGATGCTTTATATTGGCAAGTGTTAAGTGCGGACTGTTTGTGGTGGATACACCACCAATGTCAGTGTGAGTACACGCCAATGCAATGGCATTGATATGAGCTTTTCGATTTTATGTGATGTGATTTTAATCCTTGAACTACGAGGACACACATCGACTACCAAAACGCTGTGCTTTCAGTTTGAATTTTAAAAGGGGGCAATGCTACTCACACCCGTCCTTCTTTTATAGTTTTTCTTGAATCGTAGTGTCAAGGATTTATTTTGGTGATTTGAGATTTTCGTCTGAGTTTAAAAAAAAGCTTAAAAATTAATAATAATAATAAATAAAAAAATACAAAGCACTAGCGGATTTTTTTGTTGTTCCAATTTGAACTTATTTCGAGGGTAATAAAATGGAAGCTTTTTGTGAATACTTTAGTAATATTTTGTGAAATTTTAGAATTTTCTGAAAAATTCCAAATAATATTGTTAAAAATTCCTTACTTTATTACCTTTCAAATACGTAAGTTGAACTTCGCAAAGATTTCTATTTTTAGGTATTAATTTTTTGGAAAATTTCATAACAAACAAATTTCTAAAAAACTTTGAATCAAGCAGGGCGCATTAGCACTTTCGCTCAATCGAGGAACATCGAGATTCGTCGCATAGTGTAATTAAAATAGTCTAAAAGTACAGTGAAACAGAAGAAGATACAGTAAGCCCCGCTTAATGAATCCCCGCATCGAAGAAAACGAGCAATTTATCGTTCAATTAACGGGGGAATACAATTAACCGATTGATTTGAGTATATTTTGAACTGAAAATATAATATTTCTGAGGCGATTAAACAACACAATTAAGCATGGTTCATTAAACCAGGTTAATAACATGACCTCGTTGCCCCATAGTTATCCAGTGAACCCTTCACCTATCCATATCAATTCATCTATCCTATGGCCCCCACTGCACACTGCCCACTACACACATCCAAATCTAATCTACATAAATCTAAAATCTATCACACAACAGACGAACTGGTTGGTCGCAGTGCATAAACCCATTTAAAATCAATCAATATGTAATTTTCGGTTCTATATCGAACGCAATTCGATAATTCATTTCATAGCAACATCAAGCAGCAACCGGGTAAAAAATTACCCCTTCCTTGAGATCTCAAAGCATAAATAAATACTTATGTATATATTGTCTAAAAAAAACTTAAATCGATTCCGTATGTAATTCTTCTCTTCGGCAGAGAACACTTGGGCTGCAAAAGTTTCAAATGGTATCTGGATAACATTTATCCAGAATTGTTTATACCAGGCGAATCAGTGGCATATGGAGAGGTAAGTTGCATGTTACTAACACATATGGTACATACACACTTAACACACACATGCGTACTTAGTTATTAATCTTTAAATACATATTATAAGTACATAAGAAAAACAGGAAACAGAAAAACCAAAAAACCAAAATTAAGTATTTATAATTTAATAATTAACACATAACATTTATTTTTAACATAAACTTTAGATAAGGAATTTAGGTGCTGGCGGTCGCACATGCCTGGATTCACCGGCGCGTAAAAAGGATCTCAAAAAAGCAGTTAGCTTATATCCCTGCCACAATCAAGGAGGCAATCAGGTTTGTTTATCAATGCACCGAAAGCCAAAGGGAAAAATGAAATTGCTGCGACCGCCGCAAGCTCCGCTACGTTTTGAAAAGCCAAATTTTTATAAATCGTTACAAAAAGAAACAAAAAAAAAGAACTTTTTTATGGTTATGGTTATGGGTTATTGAGTATTCAATCATTTTCCGGTTTTTACTCCAATGCATTTAATTTGTTTTTATTGTTTTTTTTTTTTTTTTTTGAATAAAAAGTAACGGAAACTACTTATTTTATTATTGCATTCATTTCGTATACTCTCAAATTCAATATATGAAAAACAACAACAACAACAACCACAAATCCATATTCACACAATTTCAGATTGCAAATATTTATACTGATATGTGTCTCGATTCGGCCGCCAAACCGGACGACATGCAATCGGCCGTTGATCCTTATGAGTGTCACGGTCAAGGAGGAAATCAGGTACATTATTTTTTTCAGTTTTTAAGCGATTTCTTTTTGAATATTTTTTACTTTTCTAATTTTTCCTTAACCCTAATTTCTTGCTACTACGTTCACTTGGGAGTTTATATTAATTTGATTTTTTTTTTTCTATATTTTTTATTATTGGATTGTGTTTGTCATTTAATAAATTAATTAAAATTTTAATTATACCATCACCACCAAAAATCCACCGCCTTCCACACACCACCAACAACAACCCTGCATAGTAACTTTTCCTTTGTTTTTATTGGGTATTGGGTATGCGAGTACTCGTTTAATATATTTAGTTGTTATACATATAAGTATATATACCATCATACACTTACACACATATAAAAAAAAAAAACCAGAAATAATAAGAAAAACAAGAAGAACAATAGCAAAAAACGCTTTAAATTATTTTGCAGTTTTTGCGGTTTAATTGCGTAGAATTTTGTGCAAAAAGTACGATATAAAGCAAAAGCAAAAGCAAATCCACAATAAATCAGAATAAAAACCTGCTTTTCAATTAAAATGGCATTTCACTATAAATAAACTAAACATTTCTCATCAACTTTCAGTGCTTTTAGCAAGTAATCGCAATTTTGCACAAAGTAACCGTTACGAAAGTAATCGGTTTCACACATATGCGCAAAGGCTATAAATAATAATTTCGCTTTACAGAATACAAGTGAGTAGCAGAGAAAGAATCATCGATTTTCCTGCACAAAGTAACTGTTACTAAAGTAATCGGTTTTCACACATATTCTTTCCTATGCGCAAATGCTATAAATAACAATTTCGCTTTACAGAATACAAGTGAGTAGCAGAGAAAGAATCATCGATTTTCCTGAAAATAGTAGGTTTGCTGGAAAGTAGAAAGTAATTGACATTGGTTTTTTCAAATTGAACTTCGAAATGATACTGCAATAACAACACAGTAATTACTGCATGTAATACTTATATAGAAAAACTAAAGAAAAACAGAAAATAATTTTTCTTTCATAAGTAACCACTTTTTACACAAAAGTAATCATTTTCAATACGCCGTTGCGTAGTTGGCAGTGTGCTGGTATACTACGAAGATTGCCCGTGTTCAAATATTGGCAAAGGGTAAAATCAAAAAGTGGAAGTAGCAATGGTAAATCTACAACAGTAAAAGTTGCCTAAGAAAGTTGCTTTTCACTTCGCCGTTCGGATTCGACACAATACTGTAGGTCCTTACAATTCATGTACAAATATAATACGTACAGCATGGGTGAATGCGAATAGTTCGGCCTTGACCTTCCAAGGGCTGCTTTTCATACAAAAGTAACCAATTTTTATGTAAAAGTAACTACTTTTTATATAAAAGTAACTACTTTTTATATAAAAGTAACTACTTTTACTAAATGATACTGTTGTAGTATATGATACTACATATACTACAACAGTATGTAAAAGTAACTACTTTTTATATAAAAGTAACTACTTTTAGTAAATGATACTGTTTTAGTATATGATACTACAACAGTATCATTTAGTTTTCGCACCTAACCATTTTCTTGCAAATGTAACCACTTTTCATGGAAAATAAAACACTTTTAGTGCAAAAGTAATGTTTTTTGTTATACATAAATAACGATTTCAGATGCGAAAATAACCACTGTGTAAAAGTAACTTTCGATCGTGCAAAAACAAGCACTTTTCATATGGAAGTATCTACCCAATTTTCATGCAAAAAAAGAAAAAATCTAAAAGTAACCAATTTTCGTGAAAAGCAATCAGTCGTCAATGTAGCCACTATTTTTACAAAAGTAATCACTTTTTACACGAAATTAATCACTTTTCACTGAAAAATACAACCACTTTCGATGCCGAAATACACTTTATCACACCAAAGTAACCACTTTTTTATACCAGCACTGAGTAAGCATTCAAGAGCAATGCGACCAAATTTTATTATGTATGTAAGTTAGATACTTCGTAATAAAATTCTATTACGCTAGTATTGAATTTTAATTGACTTTAAAAAAATACTTAAAAGTTTTTCAATATTTTTTTTTTTCGTGAACAATAACACAAACACCGCCACATCCCTCACCTCTTTTCAACTCTCTTGCTACCTCTGCTCTCCAAATGAGTTTAAAAAATTTCATTTATTATTTTTCAGCCTTTTTGATTTTTGTATTAATCCAATTACCACCTACTTTTTTGTTTTTGTAACAAAAAGTTAATATTTGCATGTCCTCCATTTTGGCAGAGTGTTGGGTACTCAGTTTAACAAGTTCTTGGAATGAAAAATTGCAATGACAACAACAGCCAATGCTAATATCACAACAACAAAATCAAGTTTTTTTATTTTACCAATTTGTGTTTTTGGCGCCTACATGCAAGAAGTTAAATAAATTTACCGTTTTTTTTCTGGGTTGCAGCTGCCGTTCTTAACCATAAATAACTAAACAACAAAAATGCACGCTCAAAAATATGTTTGTTTTTTTTTTTAGTTTTGGTTTGAAACTAATTTACGGAGTTTGTGGCTACAGCTTTATCATTGACCTTAAACTTAAGCATTAATTTTATTATTATTATGTAAAAAAAAAAAAAAAAATCACACATATTTATGTATATGCATTTGCAAATATACGAGTGCATACATATATTTATTTAAAATTAGTATTTAAGTCATTCATTATACATTGATTCATTATTTAAAATTACGTTACATTGTCATTGTCATGTTGTATATACTCGGATCACAAACAAGCACAAGGCCCAAAACAATATGTTCAAAGTTCAATTCAGTTCAGTTCAAAATCAAAATCGTTATAAGTAAAACGTTTTTCGTAATGATCGTCTCTCAGCATAAATGCGTTTCGAAGTTCAGTCGAAAAAGAATCCCTCGCTAATTTCCATAATAGTGAGAAGAATAAACACTTTCAATACAAACACACCAAAGAAAAGTCACAGCTCTTTTCGTTTTTTTGGAACGCAACAACTTTTCTTATTCAATTTCTATAGAAACCACTGTTTTGTTTGTTAAAGTAACCTTTTATTAAGTAGTAAAGTAAAAACTTTCCATAAAATGGTGATATTTTTCATACAAAACTAGCCACTTTTTAATACAAATCATTTATTTGAAAAAGAAACCAAGTAACCACTCTCAATGCAAAGGTAACCACTTTCAATCTAAAAAAAATTCTACTTTTCATGGCCAAAATAACTAAAGTGTGACCACTTTCATGCAAAACTACCCTCTTTTGATTTCTTTACATCGCTTTTCATGCAAAAAGTAAGCACTTCCCTGCTAAAGAAACCAATTCAATGCCGCTTTTCATATTAAAGTAGCCGAATCCAAATGCAAAAGCAACCACTTTCCATGCAGCTTTCTATGCAAAAATAATCATATTTATACATAAATAAATACATATTTAAAAACTTTACGTTCACTTCAAAAGTTACATTTTCAAAAGTAACAACTTTTCTTCCACTTCCACTTTCTTCCATTCATGTCCAAATTTAGCACGCACAACATGAATGGATGCGAAAAAGCTCCGCCTAGGCCCTTCATGGGCTGCTCTGCCATTAAAAGAAGACAAATAACCACTTTTCTTGCCAAATCATTCCTTTCTCATATAAAACTAACTATACATCTGTGCAAAAATAGCCATTTTCCATTCAGAGACACCACTTTCCATACAAATGTAATCATTTTTTGCACTACCAATATTAAATCTAATAGCTACATTTTCGGTGATTAAGTTGCAACACTACTAATTACCGCAGATGGAGTCTCAAATATTTGATCTGTAATTGTAAAACATGAAAAATACATATTTATAGAAGCCTAACGAAATTCTCTTTATGTACCTGCTAATAAAATCTATTTCAAATAGAATCGGTTCGTATTGATTTACTGAGGTCAAGGACTTCATTTCGATGAAGCACAGTGCATTCATTAGAAACTCAATAAATTGTTGGAAGCTAGAGACAGAATGCGTTTAAGGCTCTGTTTGATAAACCTTGGCTCTCCCTATTTTATATTTTTATTTTTGTAATATGGTAATCCCAGGTTAAAGAAAAATATTGAAATCTCAGTTCAGTTATTGAACCTGGTGTCTTTGTTTTCATCTTTTAAATCTAATCTTTTAATGCTGATAAAGCACTGAGCTAAATCAAAAAACAATTATTTTTTTTTTGCGAGATTTAAGCAATTACAAAAAAAACCCTCGACATTTGCAGTAAGAAGGATATTTGGGGGCTTGATAGCTGCTACCTTTTTCATGAAATATTGAGATCAAACAAGATTTTTCTTAATCCTTGTCGATGGATTTCAGATTCGAGAAGCTTCCTCTACCTATGTACTAAGTAAATCTATGACTATGTTCAAACTGTCCGAGCTTTAAAGATCTCGACAGTCAGTGAGAAACTGTCGGACCCAATATCGCTTAAAATGGCATAGACTTTAACTTATTTTTTATCACATAATATAAATTAATCATAGAAATTGTGGCGATTGAGCAATCACAGTATTGTCTTTAAACTCGTTCCCATCAAAGGAACGCTAATTACTGTTGACTCAATATTACCTTTGAATTCTTTCTTATCTCAATCAGAACATAATATTGAGAATTTTTTTAACCTTTAACTTGAGAATGCCATTATACAGAAATAATCGTTATAAATATTCAGGTGCAGAGAAACAGTATCTCTCGCTCTGGTTGCATTTGACCAATCAAAACCGTTGTTGATTATTATTAATTAAACGCGAGATTAAAGATTTCTCAAATCTGTGGCCACAAGGATAACAGCTAAAGTCTAGTTAAAAAAAAAATTACAACTTATTGCATATTTTTCATTATAAATTCCCAAAATGTTGAAAGTTCTTGAAAAGTGTTTCCAATTTACACCAATTGTTATGGTTTTTTTTTTATTAATTAAACACCAATAATTTAATAATTTAAGAACTTTCAATATCTTAGGATTTCTAATGAAAAATATGCTATAAGTTTGTATTTTATTTCTTAAATCGACTTTACTTGTGATCACAGAAATTAAGTGTAGATGAGAAATATTAACTTATGTAGTTGAAGAGAACTGAAACAGCCAAAAACTGAATTCTAAAGAACCTGACTAATTCAAAAATTAAAATACTAAAAAATTTTTTTTATTTTTTTTTTGTTTTTTGTTTTTGTATATTACTTTTATTATATAAATTTTGTCTGCTATACTGTGACAAAAAAAAAGCTAACCCTTGAAATATGTTGGCAATAATTGCAACAAAAATGTCAGCTTTGTTTATGCTAAATGCAGAACAAATTAGAGTCAAATCGAAAATGCTCGACAAATTGTTTGCGGCTTCATTTTGAACTGAATTTCTTTTTGTGGAGAAGTAATCCAACAACAACAACCAAATTATGTAAAATTAAATTCATACACAAAAGAAAAACACTCATGCAGCAATGCTTTTTATACAGAAATCATACCTACCACACACATACACACCCACACCCCCAAAAAATGCGCACACATAACAACTCACACAAGTGCATTAATCACTTTACATAACAGCAGAACATGAAGTGTGCAAAAAGAAGGCAAGCTAAAATAAGAGCCAACAAAAAAAAAAGCACAAATAGCGTAGAAAAATGAGAAAAAAAATAAAAATAATTAAATTAGCATCATATGAGAATTTCGATCATACATTATGGTACATATATAAAAAAAAAAAATATTATGTCATGGGAAAGTGAAACGGAAATTACAGTGGGATAAAGGTATGCAAAATGTTTAAAAAAATGTAAATTTTATTCAATAGATCGGAGCATAATAATAAATTTATGTATGCATATTGTTTAAAAAGTTGTAAAAACATAAAAACATTTTGTTTCTCCACTCTCAGGAAGAGAGTGAAGAACGAAAGTGAATGGCAAGTGATTTTTAGGAATAAGGTAAGAGAATAATATTTCAATTGATCTTTTGACCCACTTTGTGGAAATAGAATTTCACCAAATTTTGACCACATTTAGAATCAGTTATGCAGATTCTTATTATGCAATAAAATTGAAGAGACGATATGAAATTGGGTTGAAAAACACAGCAAAATTCAGATTACCTATACTAACGAGTACGAGTACGAGTACGACTACCATCGGATCGACAAGTATCAAGAGGGAGTTCTACTAACTTCTTTGTCCTTTCAAGTCCTCCTTGAATGGGATTTTCTTCTTTTTTTTGTGTTCAAATTACATAGCCCACATTATATTGTTTGGGAATCAATTTGTGTATGCTTTTCTTATACCATACGAGGTATGATCAAAAAATAACCTTTATTTTCAATTTTTTCAAAAAGTATTAATTTATTCATCAACAACTATCTTGTCCCCTTCAACGTAATCCCCCTCAGATATAATACACTTATGCCAGCGTTTCTTCCCATCCTCGAAACACTTCTGAAACGCGCTTTTTGGTATCGCCAACAGCTCCTGTTTCGATTTTTCTTTTATCTCCTCAATCGTAGCAAAACACTTTCCTTTCATCGGTGTCTTCAGTTTTGGGAAGAGGAAAAAGTCAGCGGGGTCCGGGGGCCAAGTCCGGTGAATACGGTGGTTGAGGCATGATAACGGTTTTGTTTTTGGTCAAAAACTTACGCACAAGCGACGTTGTTTTTGCTCAAAATTTAGCAATTTTGGAACAATCTTCGCTGCCGCACGTTTCATGCCTAAAACATCGGTAAAAATTGCTTGGCATGAGCCGAACGATATACCAACATCATCAGCAACCTTTCTGATAGTGATTCGACGATTATCCAAAATCATTTTCTTCACTGCGTCAATGTTTTCATTGGTTGTTGACGTGCTCGGGCGACCAGGACGAGCATCGTCATTGACATCTTCTCGGCCTTTCTTAACCCGGTTATACCACAATTGAATTTGTGTTCTGCTCATAGTAGACTCGCCAAAGGTCAACTCGCCACAGTCAACATTTCAAATGTCCTTGCGCATTTAATTAAATTTTTTACACAAAACTGAATACAGTTTCTTTGATCCATTTTTTCGAATAGTAAAAAATCGCAGAGCACACCAAAACACGACTAACCTTTTTATCTGTCAAAAACAAACTGACAATCCAAAATGGTTAAAATGGTTGCTATTGCCAACATATATAACAGACATGTGTACCAACATAACAGAAAACCAACATAAAAAAATGCGAAAATCGAACATACGTAACTCACGATATTTGAAAATAACGGTTATTTTTTCATCACACCTCGTACATATCCATTCACTTTTGCCATACACCCTGTAACATGTTGTACCATAATGTTGTTTTCTTTCTGCAAGGGAAAAGGAAACGGAAGTAAAAAGATAAAAATAGAAAAATTATACATAAATCATAATCATCATCATCATCATAATCGTCATCATCACGACAATAATCATGTTTTATCATCGTACTTCATTACAATTTCATTTCATTTTTTATTCATTCCATGCCGTTCTTTATTCTTCCTTTTTTTTATTTTTTATTTTTTGTTTGTTGCTTTCTCCGAAATAAACTTAATTTGTTTTGTTATCTTTACCTTTTCTGTTCTACTTTTCTACTTTTTACAACGACACGACGATGATGTTTGCTCCTGCTGCTGCTGCTCTTCTATTTTATATTACTCCCTCCTTTGCTGTTATTTATTTATGATATTGTGCCACACGCATCGGACGCATCCATAAACTCTTAACCACTCCACTCAAACAAACACAAAAAAAAAAAAAAAACACCAAATAGTATTGGATGCTAAGCAAAGCGGGCGAAATACGGCGGGATGAAGCTTGTCTCGATTATGCCGGGCATGATGTAATGCTGTATCCCTGCCATGGCTCTAAAGGAAATCAGGTAAGTGAGATTTTGTTTAATGTGCGCGCCTTCGTTCGTTGGTTCGCTCGTTGCACCTTCGTGCGTGCGTGCGTGCGTGCTTGTGGGCGAGTGGTTACGAGTAGGTTTTGCAAACCCCATTTGTCTTACTAGTATGTATTTGCGAAATGTTAAGGGAATTTAACATTAAAGAAAGAAAGTGTTGCTACTTTAGCAGCTCACTCACACTCACACTCACACTCGTGCGCTGATATGTGTCCATACATAATATAATTTTTTTCTATGCATGTAGTAGTAAAATGAGATTATATGTAGTTTCCCTTGCGTATTTTTTCTAGATTGGATTGGATAAATTCGGTGGCCAACAAACAATGTATTTTCTTGTTGGCTTTGAGTGTAAAAATTATGAAAAACTATAGAAAAATTTCAGAAAACTCTACATATATTCTGGTCGAATTAAACCAAAATTCACACCTAGTTTCAAAACATAAATCACTTAGAAAATTAGGCTAAATTTAAACCAAAAGATTGTAAACTTTGAACAAAAGTCTAAATACAATCTAAAATTCGAACCAAAAAAAAAAAATAAAAAGAATCAAACCAGAACTAGACTAAATTCAGACCCAAAATATTACCAAAAATCAGAACGACTTTAAAAAACCAATCATCAGATCACAGCGCTAAACAGAAATCAAACGAAACTCTTCAACAAAATGAAACAAAAAGTAAGACCGAAATTAAGACCATAAATATAGCGAACCTCTGACCAATATTTAGACCAAAAATTACATCAAGAATTAAAACAAGAATCAAGACAAAATTTAGACTAAAAAATCAATTCAAAAATAAAACCAAAAACAGTCAAAGCTAGAAACAAAAGGAAGCGAAATTCATATTATATTTAAACCAAAACTTAGACCAGAATAAAACTAAAATTCATTCTGAAAATCTCAATAAAAATCACACTACACACTGATTAAAAATAAATGATATTTAAAAAAATAAAATGCGGTAATGTGGATTAAAAATCAAACTAAAACTCAGACTCAAATGGAAACCAAATTTCAAACTTAAAATCATACTCAAATACAGACCAACATTTAAACTCTGTACAAAATTCTAAATAAATCATACCTAGAAACAGGTAACAATATAGAAACCAAAAACCATAGATCTGGATAATGTTGTGGACATAGAATTATCAACAGACCCTGAAATTTCAGTACACGTGTGTATCATTGTGCCTTATTTGCTGCACACATCTTGTAAAAGCATTTCAGATCCTCTCTTCGCTCTTTGAATTGCTAAAACTGTCTGACCTACCTATTTAGTATAATGTTTTCAGAAATCTTGTATGGTAAAAACATTAAAATGGCACAAAAAACAATGTCAGATAACAATTATTCCTAAAAATAAGCCGCTGAAGTCACCCAGCGTAACGTAACAATTTGGTACTTTTTTCATAAATTTTCAAATTCACTCGTTGGAAATTTCTTTCATCATATTCTGGTGGCAGAGCGGAGATCTGAAACTCACATCGAGTTTATATCACAAGCCCCTTTTTAAGGTTCCCTGGCCTAGCGACATAATCTGATTGAAGATCCAAGAAGAAGAATCTATCAAAGATATCACAGCCAGTCCCATCGATCGATTTAAAGTTATCAGACTTTGAGATATACATACAAATATTCTCGAAAAGCAATAATTGGGGTGTAGTTTTTCTACTATTGACAATCAATCAACATTGGCATATTTTATCCAGAAGTAATTAATTGGCATCGTTAAACGCCGAGAAGTTTGCATTCCGGATGAAATATGAAATAACAAGTTGAAATGCTTAGCACGGATAAGTGAAAACAAGGGTAACCTTAAATAAATATCTTTGAATATGTCTGAGAGTAGAAGGAACTCAGTTGTTGGGCTGATTACTAACGGTGATGGTTTTTGAGGAGAAGCTCTTCTCCTCCTAACCAATACTTTTTATGTTAGGTTGCCTAAAAGTTTCTGGTGGCAGAGCGGAGATCTGAAAAACTGTGGTTTTAACCATGGATAGGTCACTTCATTATCTTAGATACGTTGCTCTGCTATTATCTGAAATTGTTGAATAATCATAGTCCTTAAGCAGTGAAGATATTGTTTAAGGCTTTAAGGTTTCCCTCCGTTCATCTATGTGCGTATTTCTATGATAGTCCAAAAAATGTTTCAGAACTTGAGTTCACAAATGTTCTGTATTAAACGATGCTTGAAATAAGATCAAAAGTCTAGTTTTATTTATGGTTCTAAAAAAACAAAAAAAATCACAAAGTTTCTCCTCTGAACAGATCAGCTGTACCATATTTTACCATACAACTTACAACATAATTTATGTAATACAATTACTCTCTTCTTCTCTTAGTTTAGGCACTTTCGCCGCCTCGATAAATTTTATGTATATATGTTTTTTGTTTTCTCTCGAAATAAAATTAGTAAATGACTAAATATTTGTTTGGAAACATTTCAGTTCTGGACATTTAACAATCAAACGCGACAATTGCGTCACGGCTCTTCCGATAAATGCTTAACAATAACCGAGAAAAAGGATAAGGTCATTATGGAGGAGTGCAATACGCGGAACTTGCGGCAACAATGGCGTCTAGAAAATTATGATCCATCGAAATTGTGAGGTTATGTTTATGCCAATGGCACAAATTTTATATCAACGCATAAACGTAGGAAATAACATAAAATACATATATATAAGGAAAAATTGCAACGCCAATACCAACAGCAACAACAACAGCAACAACAACAACAAACAGCGCAACAAAAGCTAAAACTACAACAACAACAACAACAACAACAACAACAAGAAGTGCAATATGGACACAATTATCCATGGCTTTAAAACAAAAATAAAGCCATCAAAAATGAAAGAATGAATAAAAAAAATGGTAAAACTTATTATAAGTAAATATGAATTTGTATTTTTTATTATACATACAATATATATATATATAAAAATAAATTTACTATGGATATTGTACTTAAATAAAAAACACAAAATGTCAAAAAAAAAAAAATAATAATAATAATAAAAAATACATAAATATGAAATTGAGCGACTGTTGTACAGTAGTTGATAAGTTGATAGTTAATATTAATTAATTGTTAAGCAAACAAAAAAAAGTTATGTATTGTAATAAACATGTAATAATAATTTATTATAATTAATTGTGAAGTATGAAAAAAACACGAAAAGCGAAAATTCGAAAAAAAAATTATAATTGAAAAAAAATTTAGTCAAAAAAATAAATTGCATTTACTTGTAGCGCATAAATAAATGTAAATTGATAATGATTTATAAATGCAAATATATACACACACACATACACACACACACACACACACGCACACACACATGTGCGTGTGTATAATTTTGTGTGTATGAATTAAGCTTAAATTATAAGCAAAAAAAATGTATACATAAATGCTAAATTAATAGTCAATAAAAAAATTAATAAATAAAAGGAAACATTTCCATAAATTGGCATGATGATTAAAAAAAAATTTAATTACATAAATAAATAATAAAACAAAGTAAATATCTGTGAGAGGTTAGTGATACCTTAAGATTGCATTCCTGCTAAAAATTAAGTAGTAACGTTTCTTATTGAGTAAAAAATTTCAGTAAAAAAATTATGCAAAAAAAAAAATTTTATTTGAATTTCTTTTTTAATTAGTTTTGTTTTTTACATAAAAATTTTGTTTTTTTTTTTTGTTTTGTTAAATTCTGTTTGTAAGTCATGATATATTTTAATTGTTTTCGGATTATCTTAGAAATTACATAATCATTTTCAATTAATATTAAAATAGAAAAGCGCAAATCTTGCCAAAAAAAAAAAAAAAAAAAACACAAAAATCGCTCAAAAAACGTAAATGAATTTGAAATATTTTTTCTGCGTATTAACAGAAGAATTATATTTTATTTCTTTATATGTATTTATTTTCCATTAATTTTTTTTTTGTATCTAGTAATTGTTTAAATATTAAAATATTACTTACTTAACTGGCACTACAACCGATGATCGGTCTTGGCCGCCTCTACAAAGCTTCGCCAGTCGCCTCTGCTAATCGCGCGCTGGCGCCAGCTGATAAGGCCAAGTGCAGTCAGGTTGCCCTGCAACTGGTCTTTCCAACGGAGATTAGGACGTCCCCTTTTGCGTGTTCCTCCACCGTGGTTCGAATAAAACACTCTTCTAGCCGGAACGCTTTCTTCCATTCGCACAACATGACCCAGCCAGCGAAGCCGCTAGATTTTTATACGCTAATGTCGGCGTACAGCTCATACAGCTCATCGTTCCATCTTATTCGATACACGTCGTCTACGCATACTGGACCGTAGATCTTATGGAGTATCTTCCTCTCGAACGCTCCTAACAGCCTCTCATCATTGATGGTCAATGTCCACGTCTCTGCGCCATACATTAGGACGGGAAGGATGAGGGACTTATAGAGCGTTATTTTCATCGGTCGAGAGAGGGCTCTACTTCTCAATTGCCTGCTGAGCCCGTAGTAACATCTGGTGGCCAGAGTTAGTCTCCGCTTGATCTCAAGGCTGGCATTATTGTTGGTGTTTATGCTGATTCCTAGATATACGAAATCCTTGACGACTTCAAAAGTGTAATTGTCAACAGTGACATTTTGTTCAAGATGCCGTGGTGACTCTTTGTTTCTTGACCCAAGGTATTTCCTTTTGTCCTCGTTCACCACTAAACCCACTCGACGACATTCCTTAAACGAAGCCGTTTTGTTAACATTTTATTATTTTCCACGTAAGTGAAGTGCTTCGGTTTAGTTTTTCAACACAACTGAAAACTTTGTTTACCGATTTAAACTTAGTTCAGCTTTTGATGGAATAAATTGTAATTTATACCGGTCTCAGCTATCTTCTGGAACTTTTGACTGAAATTAAAACAACTGTTGAGTTTTTTTTTCACTAGGTTATGCTTTCTTTTCTCATGCCATAATGTTTCACCCTGAAATATTTCAAACAACAGAATTCATAATTTCTTCTTCTCAAACTCAGAAAACTATTTTTCTCTAACTTTATCTGGCGATACCATATTATCGAAAGAATCGATTCATTTTTATTTAATTATATTCCAAATACCGTTTCCTCATTCCTCACATTTTCCCAAACGCTCTTTTAAACCTACCCATATTCTTAAATAGTATTTAACTACCGAAATCGCATTTTGTGCGATGTAAAAATTATCAGATATAGTATTCTTCTTTATACGATCTTCTGGATTTCTAGTAGTCACGCTATTCTATATACATCGCAAGGCCTATTCAAAGTGGAATGTGGAATGTGGAATGCCCCAACTGTTTTATAAATCTTATAACTTGTTCTTTGAATGCCATTCCAATATGAAAATATATTTTTGTATAAAAAAATTTAAGCTTTTTAAATGCATTTAATTTCAAGTCACAAAAAAAAAAAACTGAACTCTAAATTGAAATAAATTTAAAAAAAATTAAAAACAAAAACATATCCCGATTAAAAATCATTGTTATATAAATGCAAAACAAATTTCGATAATTTTTTTTTACATTTAATTATAACCAAATAAATGGAACTTTTATTTATTTTAAGTATAATTTTTTGTGTTTTGTGAATGCCGCCAAAATAAGTGAAATAAAAAAATAGAAATATAAAAAACAAACATTTGACAATTAGAATTACATAAAATGCAAAATAATAATTTTTTAAATTACAACTACATTGAAATTGTGCCTTCTAACTTCTACTCTTAAAATATAAATAAATTGATAAACAAATAATCATACAAAAAACATATAGACACAACAAAAACATTTCATTATTTAAAAAAAAAAACAAAAAATATACAATAAATAATTATTTAAACCAATATAAAAATATTTGAATAAAAATTTGTATAAATCAAACAAACAAACGAAAATGGAAATATCAATTAAAATTGAATTGCAATTAAAGCAAAGCAAACACGAACACAAAATTTCCAGTTGATACCGATTGATGATGGGTATCCTGTAAAATAGACTCTGTTTTTCAACATATTGTAAATATTTGTAAAATTGATTATTGTATCTATCTAAGCGCATATCGTATTTATACTAAATGAATTACATATAAATAAATTAATACTTAATATTAAAAACAAAACAAAGATTTTTGTAACTTATAGAAAAGGAAACAGAAAGAAAATCGAAAATATTATTGCAAAAACAATTTTTAATGTGTTACTCGCAAATAAATATTTTAGTGTTATTACTACTGGTGGTCGCTGTGGCGTAGTAGTAATGCGTTGTTCCGCCACACAGAGTGTCCGGGGTTCGAATCTCGGCACAGGCAAAATCAAAAAGTAGAAAAATCAAATTTTCTTCACGTCACCACCTCTTGGCAGGCAATGGCAAACCTACAAGAGTAAAAATTGCTATGAAAAGCTTCTCACTTCGCCGTTCGGATTCGGCATTAAACTGTAGGTCCCTTCCATTCATGTACAAATATAACACGCACAACATGAGTGGATGCGAAAAGCGAAAAGCTCGGCCTAGGCCCTCCATGGGCTGTTGTGCCATTAAAAGTATAGTAAGTGGTTTTCAATCTGGCAATACTTTTTTCGGAGTTGGTCTTTTTGACAGCTGTCACTTGATTTATGCTTAGTTTGGTTTGCCATTTCATAATGAATAGACTTACGCCTGAACAATGTTTTGCAAATTATTGAAATTTATTATCAAAATTCATTCGCTGTGAAAAAAGTGTTTCGCAAGCTACGCCCATGTAGAAAAATTATTTTTTTTACTTTTTGATTTTGCCTGTCGCGAGATTCGAACCCCGGACACTCTGGGTAGCAGTCCGACGCACTACCACTACGCCACAGCGACTGAAAGCTAAACAATTCTAGAAAAAACAGCCTTTATTATAAAATATTCAATATTAACTCCAAATTCAATTCACCACAAATTCACCACATTTTCCTCAACGATGATTGGTTGATTTTTTGAAAGAGTAAACTTCTCTGGGCAAAGCTATAAATTGCATTGCCGAAAAGAGAAAAGATTAGCAGGTTTTATCACAGGGCACATTGCATGTGGTCAACATGCAACCAGCATGGATGTCATCGATTATTCACCACGTATATCCTGCTTCGAGGAGGAAATTCATATCCGAGAAAGTGAAGAGTTCTTCTTCATCGATGCATCCTTTTTTGGACGGTCATATTAACTTAGTGTGCAATATCTCTCCCCATTTAATGTTAGCTAAGTGGCTTTATATGTATGTATGTCGAATGTAGATACATTTTGTATGACATAGCTTTGGACTTTGTGAGAGGCATTTGCTTCCTCATCACCTTTAAAAATAACGGGAATATCGCCATAAACATGAAAGCCAATAGAGGTGTAACGTAATCGCTTGGATTGATAAGGTATGGCAAAAATGCGCCCCTCCTGATCTGCCTGTACCGTATAGAGTTCCTTGTTCTATTTTGAGGAAAAAAGAAAATACATACTAATTTTAATACTTCGCTGCTAATAAAATGAGTACAACCTGAATACAACCAACCAACATTGTAAATTCAGCTAATCAGTGCATGATAAATGATATGGTTGTTGTATTGGATAATTTAGCTGTATTGTTACAATGTCGCTGAAACTGTTAGCTAAACACAATAGTGGCCAATAAAACAAGACACAAGCAATTACATTTAATTCAGTTGAAGCAGTTCACCATTTGTTTATTGATTTTTCAATTATGAAATTTACTTTTCTTATTTTTTCATCATTTTGTGTTAACACCTCAATTGGAGTTTTCTTCTAAACACCCGCATTTTCTTTTATCCATGAACGTAAAGCACCAACATACGTGTACATGGCCGGTCTACCCTGAGCACCGCAACCGAAACCCCATGAGACGACACCGAATAATTTGCCATCAACAGTCAGTGGGCCACCAGAATCACCTTGGCAGGCACTCTATAAAAAACCATAACATAATAAATATACTTAGAGGTGCGAAATTCCTTCTCAACCCATTGATAATAATGCAGCATTTGCCCACAAATAGAATCCAACTTACCACTTGCCCACTGGGGTGACCAGCACAAATCATGCGATCCGTAATGCCGGGAATATTTTGTGGATTACAAAAATCACGGCTCCACAATTGCACTTTAGCGAATTTCAATTTGTTCGGCAATTCCAAATTACCATTAATCGCACCGAAACCGCTAATCGTAGCGATTGTGTCGGCGGGGAAGTTAGCATCCTTGTCAGCCAAATCAATTGCTTGTATATTACCGCCCAATGGCACCGCATCACTCAATTTAATCAGTGATAAATCAAAATCCTGACTCTGAGGATTATACTGAGGGTGGATGACCAGTTGAGAGATGGCAAATGATTTGCCATCACCTGCCAGCAAATCGGCGGTGCCCACAATTACGCTCATTTGTGATGCACTCTGACCGCTGGTGCAGTGAGCAGCGGTAACAATAAACGTGGGCGATATCAATGAACCGCCACAATGATGGCGTCCCTTTAGCTGGAGGCTAATTTGATGAGGAAATTGTCCGGGTGTTGCGAATTCACCGCCAATGATCCGTGTGCCACAGGAAATGCGACCGAAGGCTGCGAAAGTGACTATGAGAAGAGTTAACATAATTCCGCAGCACACAAGTCACGAGTTCTAAGAAACTGTTACAATTTTGCACTGTTTCTGCCAGCATTGCGTTTTCAATTTATATACCCAAAACGTAGACGTTCTATGGCGACGGTGCGAATGAATAGAAAGCATTAGAAGATATTAGGGTTTGGCAGTGATTTGACAAATCAAGTGCCCCACCCGGGGGGCGGGCTAAATTTTAATAGGCAAGTTCTGGGTTAATGACTGTGCTAAGTAGTGACACCCTGCGTGTGTGGCTCCGCATTGGCATAGTTGCAAAGTTGCAAAGTTTCAATTTTCAGGCTCTTATCTGTGCAAAATTTTATAGCATTGAGCATTCGAACATTGTGACGGTGACATTTTATCAGTTCAGTTCTTTGCGATTTTTTATTACAGCGAATTTTTCTGTGCCATTGACCTGAATTTTCTCCTTTAATTTTTATTCTTTTTTTTTTTTTTTTTTTTTTTTTGTTATTTAGCAAATCCTTTACAAAGACACAAAGTTTTATTGCGTTTCGTATATCATTATTTTTTTCATTATTAACATTTTTCTATACAAATTTCTTGTTTTTATTACATACATATAAATTTTTCATTTAATTTATAATTTGTTCTTTCAATTATAACGAAAATCATTAGGATTGCTCAATTCTGTCCATTGCAGATCATCCAAATATTTTGCCATCGCTCTCGTTTATAGATGTTTTTGTAGTTCTGAACAGAGACGAGGAATTCCTTTTTTTTTGTGTGTGTAGGGTAGTATAAAAAATTTAATCAATACAAACTTATACTTGTATAAATTCAGACCATGCCCTAATATGGTATAAATTGTAGAAGATCGGTGGTGGTTAATGAAACAAGACCAAGGATCGATCAGATCGCATTCGACAAAATACCGGATTAAACGACTGAAGTAGTATTCTGACAAAGGAATGAGACTGCTGATTTTCACTACTCAACTTGCACAATACGAAACGAGATTGAAAACACAGAGAATAACAAATTCAACTACCATTATTCATTGGAGTAATGAAAGATTGAAGAAATCAGCTTAAATTCCAGTTCAGAAACCAGCCCAGATTTCAAACCAAAACTGAAAACAAAACTGAGAATCAAATTTAAAAAGCAAACCAAAATAATGAAAAAAAAAACTCTAACAGAAACTCAGATCAAAAGCAGACTTTTAATCAGAAAATTCACACCAAAACACAAACCATAATTCTGACCAAGTTCAGGGCAAAAATCAGGCCGAAACTCAGACCAAAGTTCAGACCAAAATTCTAACCAAATTCCGACTCAAATCAGAAAAAAAAAAAAATTAATGTAGAACTCAAACCAAAATTCTATCCTAACTTTGATCAAAATCCAATCTAAAAATCAGACCTAAAAACGAACCAAAAATCAGATGAAAATTCTGGGCAAAACTCAGAGCAAATTCAGCCTGAAACTCAGACATGAATTCAGGCCAAGTGTTCGACTAAAGTCATACCAGAAGTCCGGCCAAAGATGAAATAAAATTAAGATGGGAAAACCGATCTAAACTTGGACCAAAAATCATATAAAAAATCAGACTAAAACTCAGATCTAAAGCACTCCTAAGACCACCAAATCGGGCCAAACAACAGAGCAATTATGGCCTTGTGAATTATTATACATAATTACATTAAGCTTTCATGGGAAGGTAGACTAAATGCCTCATTAATTGATGGGTTTGGACAAGTCCGCTATGGAAAATTAAACTCCAATTATTGCATTAAGAACCTCTGTTGTCAATAATTGGTCCCCCTCCACCACCTCAACATACTTACCGGCCCAAATAATGTTTGTATAACAGTATTTTCTGCAGCCAAATTTCTATTTGTAGCAGCATGAGTGATAACCAAAGCTTGATTACTCTGAGGGAAAGAAAATTAAAGTAGTCGACCACTTTCGATGAGATCAGCCAACGAGAAAAAAGAAGAAACAAAAACTCTAGTACTTACCGGAACTCCTAAGCCGTGAGTTTCGAAACGTCTCCTCGGATCAATATTACTGCAATACCAGTTAGTGTAGGCCATTGGTATTTCCTTGCCGGGGCCACAGTTCTAGAAAGAAGAAAAAAAGAAATATTTCAAATTGGACCTGAAAATACAGTTCCACTATTTCACAGAGATTCTGTTGCTTGCCACCAACCTTCCGCAAACACAGACCCACAGGCAAATTGATTTCTCCATTTTTCCGCGACTCAAATGTCGTATTGATCATGAACGATAGATTCGGTGACTTTGGCGTGCAAAACACCAGCAGCGAATCCTCTTGACTCTCAACACATTCCAAGCGAAAATGTTGCCCATACTTTAGCACCTCATTGGTGCGATCGACAGCATCGCCGCTAACAATGCGAAACGAATTGCGAACGCATGGCCTGAGCGATGGTGATATCGTTAGCTCACATTCATCGTTGATCTTCTGGCTGTGGCGGACGACGCGCTCATTGATGATCACCGATAGCGCGGGCCGCATCTTCAAATTGGCATTCTCGCAGATATTCATTTTCATTGGCATCAATTGCACAATCGCACCAAAGTAAATATTCTCTTTGGGCGCTTCCAGTTCGATTTCTTTGTGAAAATTATCGAATAATTGGCGCGTCTTCTCCACCAGCAATTGGCCGCGATCACGCATATCTTTAAAGGATTGCACTTTTTCCTGGAAATTCAAATAAGTTAAACGAAGATTTTTATGCCGTGCATCGTGAAAAGGTCTAACCTGCTCCAGGCAAATATTCTCAAACCAATTGCCAATGCGCACATCAGGGCGATAACGTGAGGTTTGTATTAGCGAGGAGGACATCGTCTTCTTTATAATATGATATAATATATTTTAATAAACAAATGAAAACCAATAATACTAAAACTATATACTCGTAACGTGAATGAATTTTTGTCTATGATTTTGATGTAATTATTACGGGATTTGAAAAGTAAAAAAATAATAAAAATTTCACTTTAGTTCAGTTGAAGAAACGGGTTGCTCTTTTGCGTCACTTAATTTGCTAAGGAACAATGAGGAGTTACTTAAGGGGGAAAAGGTTTTGACGAGGAGGGCGACATTTTGTTGCGCTTTGTCAGTCATAGCTGATATCTAATCATGAGAAATGACTTTTTCATTCGAATTTTATGGACAACCTTCTGATAATAACGAACACAAAGACTATTGACATGTACATGCTTATATTTATACATATGTGTGGTATGTATCCAGACTGTGTGATAAGAGTAAATTAAATATATCTCTAAACACAACGAAAATGGATACAGCAAGTATGGTAAAGTCGAACGATATTGATAGGAACTAATAGGAATAAGGAGAACTACAATATTACTAAAAAGAATAATAACAATCGATAACATCGAATATTTTATAAAGAAAGATAGACAACCAGAAAGATAAAGAGGTAAAAGAATCTGCTTCCAAATTTATTCATTCCTATTCTAGAATCTGTTGTAACAATTACAAATTCGTAGCCGCATTTACAAATTCAAATTATTATTTATAATAAAAATTATAATATCCAGAATCTGGAAAACAATCGGAACCATTTTAAATGTTATCTCATTAAAAACATGTGATTTTTTTTTTCATTTCAAGTTATTTTCTCATTTTATTTTATTTTATTTTTTGTTTTTTTTTTTGTTTGGAAGTTAAGAATTGTTTTTTATATTTACGCCAGCGAAAATGATCACGGAAATGTTGCGGCTCTGCTCATCATTACAGGGCGCTGCCCACCATTTGTGTGTATACATACACGAAATGCATCCTCATTTGTTCATACTCGATTGATAGAGGACGCTGCCCATCAGTTTCTCGCCAAATTTGACATTTCAAACAAAATTCGTTGGAAATTTAAATGCCAAAGAAGTAAACTTCTGTAGGGCTTCCCACACAATATTTTATTTACTTTTTATCCGTCATTGATGTGCCAGAATCTAGAATAGAGTTGATTGATCCTTCACTCTTGAATTTGCCCTAAGTTTTATCATATTTTTGATGGATGGATTCTGATCTGATTTTTGATCTGAAGTTTATTTTGAAGTCAATGTAAGATTTGGTCGAAAATTATGTCTGAAATTATGTCGGTCTGAATTTTGATTTGCTTTTCGTCTGGATTTTTGACTGTGTGTGAGTCTGAGCCAGAGTGTGGTTTCAGTTTTGCTCAAAATCGTGATGGGATTTTATCTTGATTTTTGGTCTTATTTTCGATTTTGAATTTTCGCCTATATTTTCACTCAGAATACTCGGAATTTGTTCTTAATTTTGGTATGACTTTTGGTCTGAATTTCAGTCTTGAGTTCAAGTTTATATTTGATCTGAGTTTCGGTGTTGGTGTTAATCTCGAGGAGCTAATTTTTATTCTGATTTTATTCAGCTTTCGGTCTGAATTTTTGTCTGATTTTAATTTGAATTTTTTTCTGATATTTGAACAGAATATTACTTATTTCTTTTTTGGTTGAAATTCTAGGTTGATTTGTGAATTTTTTGTGGACTGTTTTCTTTTTGTCTGACATATTCTGATTTTAAGGTTATTTGTCTAATATTTAGTGTGAGTCTTCATCTGCCTTTTGATCAGAATTTTTGTCTAATTTTTATTTAAGTTTGCTCTGAGTTTTATGTAGTTTGAATTGCAGTGTTTCAGATTTTTTCCAGATTTTGGTCTAATTTTGTTCGGGATCCTGGTGTGATTTTTGATCAAACTTTCTGTTTTGATTTTTAGTATTTTCTTAATAATTTTTGTTCTTTACTTTACTTTACTTTACTTTTAATGGCACAACAGCCCATGGAGGGCCTTGGCCGAGCTTTTCGCATCCACTCATGTTGCGCGTGTTATATTTGTACGTGAATGGAATTTTTGCTCACTTTTTTGTATTGTTAGTGGTCCAGTAGTTTGAAAAACCATCCCTCTCTAAACACAAACCCAGATCGACCCTTGCGTATAGATAATCCAGCAGTGATCAATCACTGTCGTTTTTAAGTATGTATCTTCAATCACCCGAAGTAATTACAGCTTGTGTTCTCATGTGGAAAGCTTTAAGGTTATTGAAAACAAAGGAAATATTCGGTATTAGCTCTAAAGTCAATCGATCCATTACAATCTGCCCGTTATCACTGAAACATAAAACCTAAACAAGCAAGTGTAATTGCTTGCTATCCAAACTATATAATTTATTAGAATTTTTGGAATTTATCACTCATCAAATTTTGATTTATTACCACAATTAGTGAGTGATAAATGACGTGACGTAATACGCGTATCTTCTTTTTGCCATTACATTAATGCGTCAAATGCGTCAACATGTATGAAAATTATGAATATTATTATATTCAAATATCAGACGAAGAATTGTTAGGTGCTCTACAGCTGGCCAAAGTTATGTTATTGATTGAAGGTAGATTTAAATTCATATACGGGTTAGTTGTGGAAAAATCAGATCCTGAGATTGTAGACGGAGCAAAGGGTAAGGGTCATTTTATTAGTTGAAAAATTATTTTATGTAATTCAGGAACAATGATCGTGGAATCTCAGTTATTTATTAAGAATTTATCGTTCCGACCTTCTCTTTTCTTTCATTGTGATTCTATTAACGACTTCTAAATTGGCAACCTCGATAGTCTAGACTACCGTCTATTTTAATCTTAGCCTGGTGGTTAATTCTCTTTGGTAATTTTCTTAGATTCCTACCGATTCCTGAGGTGAGTGAGAATTATGAGAAAGTGTACAAGTTTAGCTCTTGGCAGACATTGGGAATACCACCAAATGATATCAACCACCACGCCATTTGGAACCGGCGTTAAACTGCTGATCCAACCAGGCGGTGGCCTAAGCGTATCGTACTATAGGACATCCACTCTAATCTAGGCTAAGTTTAAACATAATTTTCGTGCTCATTCGTCTGAAGTGACTTGCCCATCTCACTGGTTCTTGAGAGAGTTGCTACTCAAAATTACTGTGAGTAGCAGTAGGACTCGAAAAGGTTCTTTCGCACTTTTGACTTGATCATTTCTTCATCAGGAAGTAGAACTATGTGATTAATGATCACTGATAATAAGATCACTGAAAATTTCAAGCAAAAGTTAACAACTTTAACAACAATTATACGACAAGTTGAGGAAGTAGACTTCAGCTCATCATAACCAACTCAAAATTTATTTTAATGCACCCTATAATTAAGATAGCAAAGTAAGAAGATATTATAAATATAAATAAACATTAACAATAAGAGTGACAATGATATAGTTCGGTACATATTTCATTTGTACATTTTATAAACACTTAATCAAAATCAACACATCACGTTCTGATGAACAACTTCATCCAGAAATAGCAAGTAGAGAATTTGTAATCGTGCATATAAAAAATTTATAAAGTCATTATTTACACTCAAGCGGACGGGAAGGACGGACGGGAGGACGCGCGGGCGGACAGGCAAAGAGACAGTCTGAGTGAGGCACTAACAAGAAATGAAAACAGAGAAATAAAACTTAATAAACAGGAACAAATTTTATATTATTTTTCTTAGTACTTTAAAACACAAATAATGATTAAACTCAGAAACTCAGAAACTCAGAAACTCAGAAACTCAGATTGTTGCTGTTAGTTTGCTGTTTGCAAAATATTATCACGCTTCAATCATTTTTGTGGGTAAGTTATTCTGCATACATAACAAGTAAAGTTGTGCGCCCAGCTGCTGCTGTGATTCCCAACCTCTTTGATGGATAGACTATAAGTAGTTAAGCTGATTGACTGAACAAACTATTGTATGTACTTAACCAAATTGGCTGGCAACTTCACAACGACATCATCCAGCAGCCAGCGAGGCTGTTTGCCAGTAAGATTGATTCAAATTGTAGGCATAAAATAGGTGTACTTTTTGATACACATGTACTCACTCGCCTGCGTCGCATTCACGTGATCACTTGATGTTGTGGTCACAATTATGACCTAGCACTCACTCAATCACTTGCCTACGGAATCACGTTCACTTATCACTCTCGTGCTTTATTTAGCTTGACGTTTTGTTTGCGGTGCAATTTTTTGTTTGAATTATTTTTTTAAACGACATTCTTCTTTTTAAATGGATTTACTAAAAAGTGTTATCATTGAAATGATTGTCAATTGTTTATTTTAAGCAGTTAATTGTGGTGGAGCGTTGGAGATGGCTTTGACGTTGTCGTTGCTGTTGCTGTTGCTGTTGCTTTAATCTATTAATTAGTTTTTTGTATGTTCAATTAGAAATTTGTGCCATTAAATAGTCAAGGGAAAATTTTTCAGTTCTGAATGACTTGTGATAAATTATTGCGCATTTTGAAAATTATGTAGACGTGACTTTATATGTAAGACACCCTATACAAACGTGCAGGTTTTACATTTGCTATCCGTTGAACCGTCTTCAATCAACAGGTAATAGTTGAGCAAATTCTTTATTTCTTAGTACTAGCCTTGCATCTTCCATGAGGGAGATTATCATCCCTTCTTTCAATGATTGTTTCAAAATGTAACACCTATTTCGTTACAGAACCAAGTAGGTTCGGTTAAGTTATATAATAGGGAAGTGATCAGACTAGCTGAGCATCCACGAGGGGTCAAAGATTGGTCCATTATGATTCCCCTATACTTTATAATATCCTATGCCCCCACAATAGTTCTCCTTAAATACTTATCCATCTTGAAACCACTTGGTACTCCTGATGAACTTTACGAGGTATGTTGACCAAATCTGCGCCACATTTTCCAGTTCTCCTAAGAGTCTGTCTTCTAAAAACCGAAGTCGGCAGATCAGAAGAGAATGGCTTCCTCAGAGGAGGTGGTGAATGGTCACCGATTCTTCTTCATTTCCGCAACTTCTGTTGTAACAGAACCACGTAGAATTGTCAAATTGTCAAATTGTAAAATTTCAACGGTTTATTCTGTAATAAGTATAGTGAAAACAGTAGTCAGGCACTGGACTCCCTTCAGGATGATCTCGTGATCTGAGAAAGCGTTTTTCTTTTAAATAGGTCGAAAATCATATAACCAAATAAGACCAAAATCTAACGTACAGATCACAGAAAACTCTCTTCATAGGTGGTTATATCATTATTCAGGAGTTGTAGAAAGCAGGTTATGTTTCGACTTGAGATGACGAAGATTCAGACCATCAAAACTACTACCTTTAAGACTATATACCATATAAGTACCTACAATTCATAAAATCAAAATCAATTCACTTCACCCTTTCCATCTCTTATTGCTTGAGTCATTTTTCTAATGAATAATGCAGAAAGGTATGGTCGAACTGAACTAAATAATTTTGAAATTAATTAGAAATAGCATGATACCGATGTAGGTATTTCGATATGAATGTCCAACTTCAAGTGCAGGTCAGTTATCAGTATGAAAAAATGTAACAATATTGAGAACTTATCACTGCTATAATACTTATCAATCTATTGACGAGTAAATATTGTTGCAATCCTTTTATTTTATTTTGACTTAATAGTTATTAAGTAAGTATCAATAATATTGTTTGTTTTTATGTAGAAAGCACGTGTGATAAATATCTGCGATTACCTTAAGTACGGAATAAGTAAATCACCAAATGAAGTTGTTATGATATATCGCTTGTTTGTTGCAAAACTGGCATAACTCAAGAAACATAAATTTCGAGAAAAACGCAATTAAACGAACTTTTCAATTTATTTGAAATAACCAACTAAAAATTTATTTTAATGCACCCTATAATAAGGATAGCAAAGTAGGGAGATATTATAGATAAAAAAAAAAACATTAACAATAAGAGTTAAAATGAATGAATAAAATATTCATGAATTTTACACACAAGATAAAGCACTAGGTAACGGTTATTTCTGTATATTTAACTTGAAAATTTAATTTTTTTTTATTTATGACAGTCTTACAGCAAACGAGCGATGTGTATGTATGTATGTACCTGAATAGTATCGGGCATTCCTTACCATGTCAACACTTTGCGGGCTGCACTGGTGGTTCCCTGATAAAATCATTGGCCTTTGTATGATTTACGTTAATATCGAGGCGAACAACTATTTGATTTCAAGCAAGAACCGAACGTGCAAATCACGAATTCCTACACGAAGAAAACTCGACGTTGGAAAGCTGCAAATTCAGTAGACAATCGAAGCCTTTGCCATAAGACTTTGACTACGGTTTTTTCAAGGCATCCCTCAACTCGACGCTATCAAATCTCTCGCTCTATGTAAAGGGTGTTTTTTTGCTACCCGGTTTTTGACGTTTAAATTTCTGACCGTTCACGAGTGATTCTTGACATGGGTCAAAGTAAAAAATCCTCAGTTTGGTTTGCCAATTATTGCAAATTATTGAAATTTTTTATCAAAATTCGTGCTCTGTGAAATTGTTTTCAGCGACAAGGCTCATTTTTGGCTCAACGGATACATGCCGTATTTGGAGTGAAGACCAGCCAGAGGCAATTCAGCAGCTACCAATGAATTCCTAAAAATTGCACTGTTTGGTGCGGTTTATGGGCAGGCGGCATCATTGGGCCGTACTTATTCAAAGACGATGAAGGCCGCTATGTTACGGTCAATAGAGAAAGGTACCGGTACCGTTCGATGATAACAAGAATTGGACACGGCCGACATGTGGTTCCAACAGGACGGTGCCACATGCCACACTACATGCGAAACCATGCATCAATTGAGAAGCGAAATTGATGAGCAGTAAATCTTACGTTTTGGTGCAGTCAATTAACCACCAAGATCGTGTGATATGATCCCGTTAAACAATTTTTTGTGTTATTTTCTTTTTTTCAAAACCAAGCTATTAAAACATCATCATTTACAAGAGAGAAAGAAGACCCCAATTCTTTGTGAATTTATTTATTTATTTTTTTTTTTTTTTGGTACAGAAATTAGGGTCAAAAAAATCAGGTAATAAAAGGAAGAAAATAAAAGTAAAGCTGAAGACTAGTTCTGTACGATTTCATTTTCGGAAATAAAAAAGACTATTCATTCCCCTCTTATAAATTTATGAAGTCCTAAGCATAGGAGCAGAAAATTCTACGCAATCACAGAAATCGCAAGCTCGTGTTTCCGAAAAATTGCTTAAAATTGGTAACTGTGGCTGGTGCCAAAATGAGATTCGGAGAATTTTATAAACTGCTGTTGGCTCGCCATTTATTTAGCTTGTTTATGAATGTAAGTAGCTTGTGCTGATATAATATTATTTATGAATTTATAATAAGTTTCTGGTTTTATATAATGCCATTTAGAATTGGGTGATAAGTGCGTATAAATTCGCACATGTAGTTAATCTGATAATAATCAGTAATCAGACCCAAACTGAAGCAAATGAATTTCGTTGACCATAATATTTATGATTTAATTATGAGGTAGTATATATGTATTTACAACTAACAATACATGCTATATATAATTACGACATGTGCGTAAGTATTTCATCGAAACTACGACTACAGTTAATTCAACATTTCGCGTACCGAAATTTCAATCAAAGATTTATGTGTAATGCAAAATACTTAGTAAAGTTCCATCACACCAAAAAAACTCTTTTCTATGAATTTTAATTGCAATGTAGTTAATTTGCAAATTTCTATGGGCTCACTCCTCCACTCATTACAATATTGAAAATTCCTGCCATATAGCATATGTTTTTAACTGAAAATCCATTTAACTTTGTAACGTTGCAGATTTTGCTTCCAATAATTTTATGACTGTAACTTTTTCTCTTATGTTTGATATTGTATTGACAAGCCTTTTTCTATAATCTCATTTAAGAAAATATTTATATTTTTGCTGCAGATGTTTTCTTAAATATAAAATGAAGGGTATGTTGCAGATATTTGCTTAAGTACAGGGTGTTTTTTTTTAGAAAAGTGGTTTTCACGCATATAGTTTAATGTTATGGCCAAGAATTTAACTTTATTATAAAGATAAGGATTTGCCATTATGTTTTAAAAACGATTTCAGGCAAGTGGCCGCCGCGGCTGGTTCGAATAACTTCCAGCCGAGAGGCCCAATTTTCGACCACTTTTTGCAGCAATTGGGGCCGTATATTAGTAATAACGCGCCGAATATTCTCTTCCAAGGCGTCAATCGTCTCGGGCATATCTGCGTAGACGAGCGACTTCACATAACCCCACAAGAAATAGTCCAGCGGTGTTAAATCGCACGATCTTGGAGGCCATGCCACAGGCCCCATAATGCGCTCATCAAAAGTTTCCTTCAATAAATTGATTGTTTCGTTGGCTGTATGGCTGTATGGCATGTAGCGCAGTCTTGTTGGAACCAAAGGTCGTCCACATCAACATCCTCCAATTCACAATTCAGGCACGAAAAAGTCATTAATCCTGGCTCTATAGCGTTCCCCATTGACTGTAACATTGTAACATTATGACCGGCTTCATCTTTGAAGAAATATGGACCAATGATTCCCTCTGCCAATAGAGCACACCAAGCAGTGACTTTTTGAGGATGTAACGGCGTCTCAACAATGGCTTGTGGATTATGATCACTCCAAATGCGACAATTTTGTTTAGTAACGTAAAACTGAGCTTCATCGCTGAACAAAATTTTCTTGTGAAAATCGCGCGAACCGAACCATTATTTTGGTAATAAATTTGCACGATTTGCAAACGTTGTTCAGGAGTACTATAAGTCTATTCATTATGAAATGGCAAAACCAAACTAAGCATAAATCAAGTGACAGCTGTCAAAAAGACCAACTCCGAAAAAAGTATTGCCAATTTCAAAAACACACTTCTAGAAAAAACAACCTTTATAATCTACATGTCTACATTAATCAGTTAGTACA